>JAUMJM010000029.1:0-4800000 GCA_033558235.1 Neomorphus geoffroyi | reverse complement strand
GAGCTTATGCAGTGGCTTGAGGTGGATTTTGGCCTAGACACTGCAGTGAGATCCAAGGGTACATTCCCATGAATGTAAATGATCGCATTATGGCAGATGAGTGAGTTGCTGCTGGTTTGCTGTGCTGCCGTGTGGGACCACGACACTCTCCTTCCCTGGTGAAATTCCAGCTAAAATGTGTTCACTCGGAACCGTCGCCATCGTGGTCTGAGGGACTGGATTTTCCTTTGCAAGCTACCATGGCATCAGGGAGTGCTCTTGCGCCACAAGTGAGTTGAGTAGCGCCTGCTCACACAGAGGCCTCCCTCCCTCAAGCCTAGCCCCGTCCCCGCCTGCTGCTCTGGTGGTGTGGGCCAAGACCCTCTCCAGGCTCATCTTGCTGACTGTCCCCAAAGATGGGCTGCTCCCAGCCAACAGGCGTGGCAACAGCTTTGGCTTTGCAGGTTCCCATTCCCCATCACAGCTGCCCTCAGGAGTCTCAACTGAGCATTGCAGAGGAACACAAGCTTGGGATTCCCTGACAGGAGCTGGCAGCCCTGCCAGCCACAGAAGAAAGTGGCCTCTGGCCCCAGGGTTGCTTGGAGAGGAGCCCGTGGAAGGGTCCCTGCTGCTTGTGGGCAGTGGCTTGGGTGGCACAGCTCCACAGCTCCTTGGGAATGGTGCCTGGGGTGGGTCAGGGAGAAGGTGGCGGGAGGTTGGGCTGATGATTGGACTGAATGATCTTAGAGGTCTTTTCCAACCTAAATGATTCTATGACAGCCAGACACATTTGCAGTCATCTGCAGCATGCTTTGCTTGATCTTCTTGTAAAAGCTAATCCAAGCCAAAAGGACTTCTGCTGGGGTCTTCTGCTGGGGTCACTTTTGGGGATTTCCCATTCCTGGGCTTTAGAAAACAGATTTGGTTCAGAAAGCCAACCTGCCTTTCAGGCAGAGCACTGGGCTCAGCGTGGGGCAGCCTGGCATGAGCAGACCTCTCTGGCCTTGTTTGCTTAGGAGAGTTTCCCACATGCCAGACACAGCTCAGTCTGGAAGCTGAGCAAGAGGGCAAAGCTGAGGCTCTGGTTAGACAAGTACTCCAGAGCTGCCATAATGGAGTGTGGAGCGTGGGGACTGCTGGGGTGGGTTTAAGGAAATCAGATGGGAATAGATGAGAGATAATTTGCCTTATCAGAGTGCGAGGGAGCAGGTCTCTCTGGGTGTCTGAAGTGCCTGCCAGAAGGTGGGGAAGACAGTACAACCCCAAGCATGTGAGTGCTGGCTTGGGGACCCAGCTTCTTTTCTTGGCTCTGCCATGACCCATCAAACCTTAAACGAGTCATCAAGAGATGAAATCATCTCTCTTGGCCTTGGTTTCCTTTTTGCTGCCTCTTACGCTTTAGCCAACTGCCTCGGGTCAGGGGCTGTCTCATCCCATTCACCTGCTGCAGTGGGGTCAGACCTCTCGGAGCTGTAAGGTTGCCTGTCCTCTGTGCATGGAATCTCGGCTGGAAAGGCTTTGGCACATGATAAATCTTCAGGGTGCTCTTGAGCAGAAAGGTCTGGCTCCCAGCTCCAGAGTTCTGTCCTGGACAAAGGGGCTGTTTCACACTCCTGCACTGCTGGGTTTTGCAGAAAAGGCTGCAGTTACCCGTGGCTCCTCTCTTCACCCCACACATCGAGGCATGCTGCTGGGTTTTTTTCAGAATCCTGATCCTCAGAAGCCATCAGTATCCAGGGAACTTTATCACACACACTCGAAATAACCCAGAAAGCTGCCAGCCCCATATTAGGGAATGAATCCCTGTCGGAAAGTAAAGTGAAAGCAAAATTTATTGACAGGCTACTGTGACTGCAGGCAGTCTGTGACCCAGCCCCCTCTCTTACTTCTACCCCTCCCCACGCACAACAACCCACAAACCTTTATATTTAGCACGTCTGGGTCCCTTGTCACAGCTCCCAGCGTTTGCACAGGCACAGGAGCATTCCCAGGGGAATGGAATAGAAAATGAGAGCAAGAAGGTCTGCACAGTGTCCTCCCCACCCCACACTCAGGCCTCTCTGTCCTCACCAATGGCCCAGTACAAATGCAAACATTCAATGGAAAAACAAACCTAAGAAAACCCCAGCCCCTGTCAGCCTAAAAATTCTTCTCCTGAGCTGTGGCAGAGTTTTGCCATCCTTGTTACCCAGCGCCAGGCAGGACAGTTCGAGCAGGAGGTGCAGAGGAATGAGAGCCTCCTTAGCTCTGCCAAGGCTGGTGCTATTGCAGTCAATCACGTTAATCTTCAGTGACTAAGTTTCCCCATTTGTAAATCTCGGCCATCGCTGCAGCCTTCAAATGCCTTTCATGTCTGTTGTAGTTTCCTGGAGAGGTTGGCGAAGCTTCTAGAGCTTCTGTTTGAGTGTAAAATCCCACTTGAAGCAGGTGTTTGGGATACTCAGTTGTGACTTTTAACCAAAGGGTTTGTTTATGAGTTTTGTTCTGCTCTTGCTTATGAGGAGAGATGGGCATTCAGGAGTATCTGCTGTGACATTGTAGAGGTGTCAGGGGAGCCCTAGGGTGCTGCAGAGGTGTGGAATGTCACTGTACCATGAATGTATTGGGTTCTAGAGAAAAGAAGAAAAGTGTGGGATGTGTGTTAGGACTTGAGTTGCACACAGTAATTTTTCCCTTGCAGTTCTCCTGAGAGGCAGGTAACTGTGAGGGATGGAAAGGTTTGGTGTCCGACTGTGGCCCTGAGAGACTCTGCACAGAGTAGGGACTGGAGCTGCAATCTGCATCCCTCCTTCCCTGTTAGCCCCTCGGTCTGGGCGGCTTTCGGACTCCTTGGCCTGGGGACCCCTCTGCTAAGGTCTCTGACTGCAGCTGGGGCTGTGGCCACAGGGAGAGGAATGCGGGCAAGCGAGAGAGATGGAGCATTTTGCAAGAAATTATTTTCACCAGGTGTTGTCCAAAACGCAGAGATCCCAAAAAGACTCAGCTGAAACTCACAGTCTGAGAGATGAGTGATGGAGGATGCACTTGGTCTGTAGCTCTTTCATCTCTCTGCTGAGATGGCCGGAGGTGATAGTTTGTGCTGGTCAAGGTACCAGCTTCTCTTGTGTGGCTGCTGCCTCCCAGGAGTGGGACAGAGCCCAGTCCCATCTCTTTGATTCGCTTTGCTCTGGTAGAGGACAGCCACCAGCTGGAGCCGGCCTTTGCTTGGTTTCAAAGTGTGGGCTGACTCTGTTCTCGCTCTTGCTTTACACTGGGAAACTGCAGAGGGCTTTAAGCTCACCCCTGATTTACCTTGCTATGGATAGAGAAGAGATCAGCCCTTGGCCAGCACTCAGACAGGTGACCTCTGTGGCCCTGCTGCTGGCACAGCCACGTGCTGGGGCTCCGTGTGCTCTTTACCTGTCCCTCCATCCCCTTGCTGCTTACAGGGAGGAGGAGTTCCCTAATGCCCTACTTAACGCTTGAGATGGGCACCTTCACTGTGCCTCTGATTCACCCACCCGTGTCACCAGGACACGTCAGCACTGCAACAGATCCTTTATTTTATAAAACCCACTCAAAATTAGAAGGGGCAAGGGCCACTGGTGAGCAGGGTCAGCTGGCTTGGAGAGAGGCAGGGCCACCCTCAGTGAGAGGAACAGCTGGGGTTATGTGGGAGAATGGGGGAGCTCAGGTTGGAGGGCTGAGTTGGTTTGGGGAAAGACACATCTCTGAGCAGGAGTTTCAGCAGAAGAGGGTTTTGTGGTTTGTGGTGCTTTAGCTCAGAGGACAGGAACTACAAATTGTCTCTTTTCAGCACTTGCTGTCCTTTAGCAGTCGGCCGGCACCATCAATCACACCTTGGCACCATCAGGAAATGATTCCCAATCAATTATAATTGCTCTTCACCTACTTCCTGTATAAATCACCGATGTTTTACTGCAGATGCCAGTGGAACTGGGGAGCAAGAGCCTTTTCCTCAAATTTCTGTGTCTCACACCCACCCACTGAGTTCCTTGGGATGGCCCTGCCAGGCTGAGAAACAACAGGTGACTGGGATTTAAAAGTATCAGAAGGTTTTATTGCTGCTGGAAGGAAGAGATGGAGAGGAGGAGGATGCTGTGTGCTCTCCTCATCTCTGGGATCTGTCTGCAGGTGGGGAGAGGGCTGCGAGGCAGAGCCCACGCTTCCAGGTGGCTGCTGAGGTTTTGTGCACAGGCAATGGAATCAGAAGTTTCATTAACACTAGATTAGGTCCTAAAACAGCCTTTCCCAGTGGGATCTTACCAGATATATGTTCTCACTTTTTTTATTGATCCTTTCTGTCCTTCATCTCCTTCCTTGTTTCTTCTTCTCCCTCTCCTCAAGGCTTGGTTGTTTGCTTGGTATTCAGAGCTGGATCTGAAGCAAAGTACGAGACCTGGCTAAGGCATAGAGACCTGGTGCTGTTTGGTTTTTATGGTATCAAGATGTGATGAGCTCTTCTGTTGAACTCTCAGGATGGAACATGGGGTGAAACACCTTACGGGTAGGGGAGCGCAGAGACTCAAATATCCTTTTGGAGAAGGGCAGAAAGCCAAGCTAGAAAGGAGAGGCTGTGGAGGGGGAAGAGGAGATGGAGAGGAGGGTGTGAGCAGGACTGCCAGGAGGCCGAGGCTGGGCATGGAGCTGAGTTGTGTGTGGTAGTGGAGCTGTGCCAGCGCAGATCCCGTTTGGCCTGTGCAGCCGGCGCTGGCGGGGCAGGAGCGGCGAGGAGCGTGCGTGGCTGTGGGTGTGCGGCAGCGGGGGAGCCCGGCCAGGTGAGAGCGCGCCGAGGCAGGCGCGGGCAGGCGGCTGCAGCGACTTCCAGGCGGATGATTATTTTATGGAGTCCTCAGAAGTCCAAAGTTATGTGTGTTTGTTAAGCACCGTAATGCTGAGTTTATTTAATGTGGTTTTAACTGCCGCACGCTTTTATAAATCACAATAATTAAAAATAATAAATTTGAAGGTTAAACAACAGGCTGCACTGTGGCAAGGAGAAGAGCGAATGTCTCCGGGCCGTGTTTGCAAGGGAGAGAAGCAGGGGTTCCCGGTGGCTGCCTCTGCCAATATGGGGCCGGATTTCAGGCTGATGTAGCCGTGGAATGGCGGTGCCAAAGTCCAGGCTGCTCTACAGCCGGATCTTTTCACAGCCTGTCAAGGCCATCATGAGGAAAAGCCCATCCAAGGAGCTACAGCGGCTCCAGTCTTGTCTTCATGACAGTCCAAGATCTCTGGTTCTCTTCCCCTTCTCCTGATTCCAGAGCACCTACAGACTTGGGTTTCCAACCCTCCTTATATGATTTTTCCGGTTATCGATATTCTTCTTGTTGCAGGGCATTTCTATTGATGCCACATCTCGGCTCGCATTATTTACACAGAGCTATCGAATCTGTCCCATTATTCAGGACAGCCTGACAGAACCCAGCCTCCCTCTTTAAAGGTTAAACAGGCTGGGTCCCCTTGCAGCACAGGCTCGGTGCTTGGGAAACACAGGGATCTGAACAGCGACCTCCCCCTGCTCCCCTCTTGTCATTTTAGCTCGGAAAGGTTACGCGGAGGCGCCTGGGACAGGGAAGTCGAGGGTGCTGGAGAGTGTGTGTGTCTCTTTAAATGCTCTTTGTGTCAGCGTGATAAGGAATTTGATGGCTTTATCAGAAATACCAAAGCTTTATTTAGCAGGGTGAGGCGAGCACCACTCGGCTCCACACAATCTGCTGATAAATTGGGGGGGGGGGGGGAAAAAAAAGAAAAGAAAAAAAAGACATGAGGAAAAAAAAAAGAGGCACAGGGGGGAGGAACATCAGAACTTTCCCTGATTGCATATGGGCAAGGGACGTGGAGCTGGGTGCATTCCCTACCCAAAGATCAGCTGCTCAGGATGATGAGGCCAGGTGTGCGTTAGTGTCCTTGCTCAAGACCAGAGCTCTTGGAAAGGACAGAAGCAACTTGGGTTTATCCCATTCAGCTCTTGGTGTCCCCTCTGTTCACCTTGCTGTCTGTCTCATACTCCTTTCTCTTATCTGGTCCCCAATTTGCTGCCTGTCCATCTTCCCGTTCACCTCTGCCCGTGGTACTCAAGCGTTTTTGGCCAACGCCTGATGTATGGTCCTCTCCTTTGGTTATGAAGGTCTTGGTATTCTTCTCCACCCTTTAAGCTCTCAACAAGAAGTTGGGCTGATCTCTGGGTCTCTTCTGCTGTACCTGGAGTCTGCCTGCCAGATCATATAAATGGGAGGCACAGGCAGCAAGATGGAAGAGATGTCTCATGGAGTCATCAGGCACAGTGTGGAGCGGACTCCTGCAAAGCATCCCTTCTGTGGAGAGATGAGGCCAGCACGGGACTGGCAGGGAGCTCACAGCTGGACTGGGAGCCGTCCCTTCTGTCCGCTGTTGGTGGCTGTGGGGAAGGCAGGGCTGAGAGAGGAGGTTGGGGCGCCTTTCCCCATCCTGCTAGTGCTGCGTGGTGCTTGTGCTGCTCTGCTTCTTAGTGGGCTGAAGATCGACTAGGTGAGTAAATCACAGAACTGGAAGCCCCTGCCCCTGTGGAAGGGCTCCATGCACAGGAGCAGAGCAGGGCCCGGGTTTGCAGCACAGCAAGAAGTGCAGGCTTTTCCAAAGGATGCCCCTTGCCACAGCTTCACCAAGGTCAAAGGAGCTGTGCTGCCTTACTGAGACAGGTCTGGCCCCACATTCCTGTTGCACTTTGAGATCCGAGCTGGGAGGAGTCAGAGCCAGACCCAGTATTTGTCCTGATTTGTGTTTATCATTAACACATGACATCCATTATACATTGTTACCATGTTTTGTTGTTCATAGCGTGCCTGCAAGCTGGCCACATACATTGTGACAGTCCTGGTCCCTTCCTGATCTCGTGCATCCACACCTTTTCTTTCCATCCTTCTGTTCATTCTTACTCCTCCTCTTTCCTTTCTCCCTTTCTTTTGATTTTTCCTCTCTCCTCGGCTTGCACGCATGCACACACACAAACACATATAGAGCCCTTTCACAGTTGGATCATCTGTTCTTGGCTCTCGCCCACATCTCTTTTTGATGTGGTTTCTGGAGGGTTTGGGCCAAGTCCCCCATTTCTCTCTCTGTCATCAGGAAGCCTGCTGCATCCTCTGATTCCAGCCGGATCTGGTTAACTCTCTCTTAGGAAACCTTGCCACCTACTAGAGTAAGACTGGTGCCGTAAGCTTGGCCAGAAAGGAGAAAGAGGGCTTGAGCTGCTCTGAGATACAGCCTGATATCCTGGGCAGTTTCTCATAGTTTACACTGATGTCCCTGAGCAGAGAACAAGGTTCTGAGTTGATGCAGCGTGGAGCACTGGGAGGCACTGCCTGCGGAGTGGCTCATTTAGATGGTGGGCTGTGTGGTGCTTCTTCTCAGAGAAGCTGGTGGCAGAGGGGCAGCACCTGGAGCACTAGGCAAGGCTGAGGCTCTCAGCTCTCATTTTGGGTTTCTCCTGAGGGTGTAGAGCATGTTTGATCTTGGTCTTAAGCTGCAGCATCTTTTGACTTGCTTAAAGCTCTATCTAGTGCATTGCTGGCCCCCCCGGCTACTACATGGGAGGGCGACCAGTTCCCTTAAGCACCAGAGAGAATCACCGTCCCTGGGAAATGCAGGCAATTTCTACAGGCAATTCATCCTCCTTGGGAAGGCCATGTAAAGGTGGTGTAATTGTGCATGTGAGAGGGTGAGTAGACAAGTTTAGAAGAGGCTTAACAGCAATTAGGGTTAAATGACCCCTATTCTCTGCTAGGATTCAAAGAGTGAGGTCACTTTGGGGAAGAGAGGCTTTCCCGAGTCCTCCGTGTGTGATCTCTGCAGCAGCAGCAACTGCATCACAGCTGGCAGCGCGGTGCTGTTGTTACTAGTGGTGCTCTCAGTGCAGAGCCGGTTCTTGGGACAGGGGGACAGAGGCAGGGGACACAGCCCTGTCTCCTCACACACCCTGTGTGTGAGCTGCTTGCTCAGGCAGCCGCTGCGGCGTCACTCAAATCCTGTTAGCTCGGTAGCAAAACTTTCACCAGGCTCAGCCCATGGGCCAGTAAAAGAGCAAGCACTGTCAGTCAGGTCAGCTCCAGGGCCAGGGGTGGCTGTAGGGAAGAAATACCTGTGAGACAGTTTGTTTTAATAAAATGGGGTGAGAAGTGAGAGTAGATTGCTTTGGGCATGGGTAATGGGGCATGGAGACCTCGGTGACTCAGGCAGCTCTGTGAACTCTGTCCTGGTCACCCAACCTGTGGCCGCTTGTCCTCTTGTCTGAAATAAGCCCATCATCTCAACCCACGACCCAGCAGGCTCGTGTACCCTGCCACAAAGCATCTTTCCATGTGGCACTCACCCACCCTTGCTGGCTCTGCCAGCCCAGAGCTGGGGCCGGAGGGGCTGTGGGACCCCTTTGGCTTCTCTTGCAGCTCTGTGATGCAGTTGGGGGAGTTTGCCCTGAGGCTGCCCAGTGCTGCTCCGTGCACACAGCCCACACAGAAACTTTGCATTTGCTGCAGCTGGTGATCCTGGACTAAATTTCTTTCTTGCTACAAGGAAAATTTGAATAAAACGGGCTCAAAGGCCTTGGGCTCCCCCAGTGTGGGCCTGGGGTGCTGGGACAGCACAGCTCCTCCCTGAAGCTGGCTAATAGAAATCAGTCCTGATTAGGATTAGTCCAGCCAGCACTGAGCTGGCAGGCTGATAATCTAATAAAAATTCCCAGGATTGGTTTACTCTGGGGAGGATTTGTGCTGGACGCGGGAGGAGCAGGATTAGCCCAGCTGTGTTCAGGAAGGGAGGGCGGCCGAGGGTGGGCAGGGAGGCTGCAAGGGGTGGGGGGAGCGAGACAGACAGCAAGAGTAAGTGGAAGTGACAGGGTCAGACCAGGCCTTTGTCCTACAGCCTGATTAGAGAGTCTGCCCCCAGTTTCTTACACTTTGGGATGTTGTCGGACAAACTGGAGCTTAAATCTGTCAGAGCGCAGTAGAGATTGGAGTTGACGTCCCGGGAACATATTCCTTGCTGTGCAGAAATCCAGCCCTGCTGGGAAAATGTAAAATGCCCATCCCAGCCCCCTCGGAGCTGGAGGAGGTACGAGCTCAACTTCTTCCTTCAGCGATGTTGGGTGGTTGAGGCTGAGCAGCGGAGGGGCTTGTCCAGAAGCAGGTATCTGCCATGAGCAGTTCATGTCCAGTTCCACACTGGTCTCTCAAGCTTCATCCCCTGAAAGAGAGAAAATCCTGGAAGCCAGACTCATACTCTTCAGCTGAAACCACCAGGCTTTGCTTGACATGGTGGCAAAAGCACCCACCATGTGTGATGAGAACGCAGCAGGAGATCTGTGTTCCTCCAGGGAGTCTCAGGGTGGACAGAAAAGCTCCTTTGTAGTCAGAGAGGAGGCCTGAGGCTGCAGGCAGTGCCTCTTCAGACTGGAATACCAAGGGCTTCTCTGACTGCTGTTTGTGGATGAAGACGCTTAGAGGGAAGGCAGAGCAAGAAGGTCTTTCGCAGGCAGGATTAGCCAGACCCCAGCTGTGCCGGCACGGGGGGCACATGCTTTGCAGTGTTGCTGTATTTTGGCAGCCCTGCTAGCGCTCTGTGCCCCAACTCGAGTTGCATGGGGAGCTGCTGGTATGTCCCCTGCAGTGCACAGGCATGGGGAGCTCCTCTGGCTGCTCCACTGCTTGGCAGAGGGAAACCAAGTACCTTTCTGCTGCAGAGCTCCCCAGCACACAAGACAGGAGAGAAAAGAGCCCCATAGTCTTCTGAACTCATCCTTTAACTCTCCTTGTTACTCCCTCCTCCTCCCCTTCCACTCATCTGGACTGCCTTTTCTGTTGCTTGCCTGGGAAGTTCATCACAAAATCCTGGACTCTTTACATGCATCTTCTTCCTCTGGGGATGGTGCAGTTGGATAAGGTCACCTGCAGAGAGTCCCTTCAGAGCAATGAGTGGGGACTCCTGCCTGAACAGAAGACCCAGAACAGCTACTCCAGGTGTTCATGGACACAAGGCAGGAGCTGTATTGGATGCAAGCTCCCTCCTGAAGTCTGAACTCCACAGAGAAATGCCCTCAAGGCTCTAGACATTGCAGGTTTTTCCCCTTTAATAGCTGCAGCTCCTGTGGATGGGCTGGAGCGTTTCCCCGCTGAGTGCATCTGTCTGTGGACCAGCATCCTAAAGTTCTGGGGTCTGGCAGTTGTTTGGGAAACCTCCTAAGCATCAACCCCCACCCCCAAAAGAAAGAAAGAAAAAGCCTCTAAGATGAGACCAAGATAACTAAATAACGAGAGCACTGTCCTCTCCAGGCTCGGGTAGCTGCATATATGATTGTCAACTTGATGAAATCCCCCCGGATGTAATGAGCTGATTTTCTGCTGTTAATATTGCATCTGCTGATGAAGGATTCGTTAGGATAATGGAACGAAGCTAAAATATAAATGACTCGCTGTCAAGAAGCAGCTTTTGCTTGTGTTCTCCTGACAGTTCCTCGGCCATGGCGAGGGAGTTTTGCGTGCTCCGCACACGTTTGCGAGGTGTGTGTGATGATTTGGCCCTGCATGTGCAGGGACACCCGTGTCACAGTGTGTTCCCTATGAGCCAATCACCTTGTTAGCCTGGAAGCCCTCGGCATGTGCCCATCCTCACCTGCTGGCACATTGCTGGGCACCTGAGGCGCTGGTCTTTGCCTCTCTGCTGCTTTGTGCCCGCCCGTGGGAACCCAACGGCGCTGCCGTCAGAGAGCAGCATGCAGGGAGAGTCACTCCTTGGCTTGGCGGAGGCTGCTGAGAGGAGAGGGAAAAGCATCGGCGCTGTCCTTCCAGCTCTTTTCCCTGTCCATGATGTTCCTTTTTCCATTTTGTTTTGTTGGCAAAGTTGCTGGGATTTCTTTCTGAACAAGAGAACTCAGTTTAAGCATGTTGGAAAGTGAAACTGCTCTTTGCTCACCAAGCCTTTTGAAATGCGAAGGATTGTTTTCCTTGAAAAGTGGAACAAGGATTTTGGTAGAAGTGGTCTGGTCATTGCTGAGCTGTGATCATATGCTTAAACTCTCAAGGTTCCATGTCTATTTTGAGGGATGGGGTTGGTTTTCCTTGTAAAAAATCTCCTCAAATGGAACCAGCTCTGTCACTGTGGGAATTTCAGCTTCAATACCATTTGCACTCGTGTCCCCAGCACCACTTTGCTTATCCTGATTCAGGGCTGTGTGCGCATCCGAGCATGTGTTAAATCTTTGGTATCAGATGCATAGGGAGTAAAAACTCTGAATATGTTTACAGGGATCTTTGGGATCTTACACTTGCTGTACATTTCCAAACAGCTTCAACCAAAACATCATATCGCCAACCGCTTGTTTTTCCCTGTGCCTGAGGACCTTTTCAGTGTTTTCCCTTAAAGTCCGTGTTTCTGGACACACGGGACTGAATGAGCGTCTCAGCTTTCATTATTTGTTTGGGTTTTTAGTTTTTAATCACATTTCTTTCTCTTCTGATTACCAAGGAGAAGAAAAAAAGAATGAAAACATGAACTGTAATGGCTCAAAAACGAAATTAAAATGGCCTTGCTTTCTGTTATTATTTTTCAAATCACATTTTTCAGCCAATGAAGTCGAGGATGAGAGCAGTGATGGTTCTGTTCCCAATAGCTGGAGCTGGCATTCTGGGAGGTGCTGGTTTTCCAGAGGTGTGAGGTGTGGTGTCCTAGTGCCACACACCTGCACCTCTTTTGTGGGTGTTCAGACTCCTCTCCCCATACAGCAAAGCCTTGTCTGGCCCAGCTCTACTTTTGGGGAGTTCCTCTCACTGCTCAGACCCAGCTCCTAGCGAGGAACATGGGTGGTTTAATTGAATCATTCTTGACAAAAGACCATGAATATAAATGATGGGGGAGGGGGGAGGCACGTGAATATGATACTAGAAATTTTGCATTGAAATATATTTGATGGCAAACAGCTTTCTGACGAAGTGAAATTCAGAGTGTGTGCCTGTATGCATGTCTAAACCTAGAGAATCGTGGAATGGGTTGGGTTGGAAGGGACCTCAATATCTGTATCACTTTTTCAACCCCTGTCGTGAAAACATATCTTTGTACTTCCTCATGATGAACACTGCATGGAAGAAAACTTTTAGCTAAAAGGTGACTTCCCCAAGATACTTGGCAGGAAGAACAAGGCTTTTCTGAGCAGTGTTCTGTCTGAATTGGAGCACCCTAAGGAACTGAGTGAGGTAGTGGAGACTGAGTGCAAGGGACAGTCAAGTCCTGTGCTGGCTGCTGGCACCTTCCCCATCCCACAGGAACCCTTGCAGATGGCTCTGTGTCAGGACTCTGACGTGCCCCAAACAGCAGAGCAGGGACACTTCCCAGAGCATCCGAGTTACTCCCAATGGGAAGGTGGTGCAGAAAAAGTGGAAAGCCTTTGTCTCCAGCTCTTTCTGTTGCATGAGCTTTGAAGTCCCAGCCTCACCGAGGAAGCAGCTGGAGAACGATTTGCAGTTTCTTTGGTGCCTCCTGGCAGAGGTAACACAGCCAATCCCAGGCAACTGGAAGTCATGAGCTAGGCTCCAAAACTGTGAGATCATCCTAGAGGTTTGGAGATGGAGTCAGTAAATGCCAAAGTGTGTGACGTTCCTGGACTTGCTTTCTGAGTCCTTCAGCCTTTCTGGGCTCTCCTTTGCAGAGTGAGCCTTGGCAAGGGAGAGGAGGTGGGCAGGGAGACCTGACCGGCATCCTTCCCTCTTGGCATCTCTGAGGCTTTTTATACCTTGAAGGCAGAGAGCCAGATCCCGAGCCAGCATGAACCAGCACAGCTCCGTCGGTGTCAGCAGGGCCTCCCTGTTTCACGCCCACTCGGGCTCTCCTCCCAGCGTCCGGGAAACTCTTTTGAGGAATTTGGTTGCAAAGTGAAGCCCTGCTTGGCTGGGACAGCGCATCCGTGCTGTGGCGAGAGCCTTGGCTCGGGGGGGCTGGCTGCCCTCGGGCAGGCTCAGCCGACAGCAACCACCCTGGGGGGAAAGCACAGACCCCCTCTCCCCAGATCCTCTGCTTTGGTTTTTCCTGCATTTCCACTCTTGTCCAGGTACCGCCAGGGCCCAGCAATCCCCGTCACCTCTTCCTACGTACCAGGTCCTTTGGCCATTACTTGGAGCGTACGTGTGTGTTTCGGTGTGTCACACTTATTTCTTTTTTCTGGGGTCCCCTGCTTCATCATTATCTTAATCACTGTTGTGTTAAGTTTCATGCTTCCTTTGACCTTTATTTTCGGCCTGGTTATGCTGTTTATCTGCCTCTGACACTTGTCCCCTAGTGCTATTGCCAGGGAAACCCAGCACAGAGGCCTTTCCCTTTTCCCCCACCCCCTTGTCCCTTTCTGTTTAATTTTTTTCTTTCCTCTTTTATTTTTTTTTCTTTTTTTTGTCTTTTAACATGGTTTTCCTAAAAAGTTTTTTAATCAATCAAATTTGAGGCAGAAAATAGGCTTGGTCACGCCTGGTCCTTGGGTCGTGTGACACTCACTCAGGGTCCTGACAGCTCCTCAAAAGGGGCACCCGGGCCGAGGAGGGGGGCCGGCAGCGCGTTTCCCCAGGAAAGCGCCCGTTTCCATGGCACTGCCCCCACCTCCCCGCCATCCACCAGCCCGCCGTGGGCCTGGGGCTCCTCAAAAGGGGCATTGGGAAGCGTGCGTGTGTGCGGGGCTGGGGAACAAAACGGAGCGCGGGGGCGGCGGGGCCGTGCTGGCTGCACTGACAGCTGCCGGGGTTCTCTGCCACCGGAGCTCGTGGGGAGCCAGCGGGAGCTGCGGCCGTTGAGCGAGGGCCCCAGCTCAATCGCATAATCAGGGGCTTTTCATAAATGCCCCATTTTTCATCTCCATCGAAGGCATTTGCGCTGAGAGAACCGGTAGCCCTGACATGGCAGGACAGCGCTCCCAAATCCTGGTGCACACGCCTGGCAATGCCCTCCGTGCTTTTTCTGCACCCTGGCACCATCCTCCTTCTCTGCCCTCATTTCTGCAGGGTGGCGGGTGCCTGTTCCTCTGCCCAACTGCACCTCTTGCCCCTCTGGCACAGGCAGGGCTGGGATGGCGGAGAGAGCGGGGAGCCAGCCTCGTGGCTCTGTTGGCTCCCATCACAGCAGGACCTGGTCTCTGCATGTGCCTCGCCATCCTTAGCACGGCTGCTATTCCTCAGCCTCCCCTTGCTTTCCTCACCTCCCTGCCCTGGGAGACCACTTGCCCTTCTGCTGCCTTCACCCTGGGCTCTGTATTGGGAACTTTAAAGCCTTTTTGTCCCCCTTGCCCCTGTCTCAAGCTGTCCTTTCTCACTCTGCTCCCTCCTGTCCTTCTTTTCCCCCATGCCCTTTCCAGTTTTCCATTTGTGCAGGGTCTTTTTCCTCTCTCTCTTTTTTATAATTAATGATTAGTTTTAATTGGTTTGCTTAGGCAGCCTGACAGCAAATTAGCAGGAGCCAGCCCAGGGCTGCCGAATGCCAAGTTTGGGGACTGCTGTGCTTTACAGATGTCAGGGCAGGAGGTGAACTCCTCGTATTACTTGGCATCCCCCCGCCTGCTGTGCTGGGCTGCCAGGTGGGGTGCTGGGTGCTGGGAAGCTGGGACTGGCAGTGGCGTGGGACCAACAAGGCTGCTGTGTCCCATCCCTCCAGCCCAGCTGCAGCACTCCAGAGGCGGTGGATGGGCACTGAGCTGCGGGCTTACCTCCAGAACGGCCCCTGTCCCTCTTCTACTGCCCAGCGCTAATTTTCCTCCTCCTTTTTGCATCACCTTTATTCAGCTGGGCTCTGCTCAACAGGTTTGAGCAGAGGGGAAAGGGTGAGAGGCAGGACAGGATTTCCCCGGGGAGCGAGGTGCCCAGGGGGTTCCCAAAGAGCAGTGAGGCAGGCAATTCTACCCGGTGCTCCAAGGCAGGTAATGGGGAAAGGGTGGGAAGTGGGGCTTTGCTCTTTTCTTCCTTCGCCATGATTTCCCTTTGCTTTTCTTTTCTTTGCCTTTTTTATAGCTCCCATTTTTCTTTTTTATGAGAGAGAAACTGCAGGGTTCTCCCAGGGCTGGGAAGAGCGCTCGGTCCCAGGCTGCTCCCAGCCAGATGGAGGGGAAGAAAAGGGGGGCAGTGGGCCCATGATCCTGGGAGGAGAGTTTTCCTGGTTAAAGAGGATTGGGGATGAAGTCTAGGACATTTCAGCATGTTGGTTTAGGAAGAATGGGCAGACCATGACCTGTTTGAGGTGTTTGTTACCCTCATTCTCGGCACACAACTTTGCTGAGGGCACTGGCAGCTGCGTAGCTCTGGCAGTCAGGGGATGCCGTGTGTTTGTGTTGCACTGCTGGCATTGCCTTGTAACGGCAGCCAAGAAAGGGGGAACAGGAGCCCACATGAGCTTCCCTCTCCTTCAGCCCATGTGTTTTTACCTGAGCAGCCCAAGATTGGGAGGAGGTGACGGCGTGCGGTGCTCTGTCCCTTCAGCTGCCCCTCGCTCTGCCCCATCAGTTATGCCAGTTCCCCACCCTGGCTCACCAGCCTCTCCCCATGCTCAGGCCAGTCTCGGGTCAGTCTGGGGACACTTCTGTGCCCCTGCTCCATCCCTTGACTCCTGAGAGAGGCTGTGAGCCACGTTTCTCCCAGCATCCACTCCTGGGCAGGGCCCTTGGCCCAGAGCTCGGGCTGGGCTGGCAGAGGAGAGGGATGGGGTTTGTATCTGCTTTTTGTTCTGAAACATCTACTCAGCAGATGATGAGACCCATCTGCATCTACAGAGCAACGAGGCTATTCAAGGCTTTCTGCAAAACCGAGAAGGCTGGAGGCCGCAGGGAGTGGTTCTTATCCCCAGCAATCCTGGACCTTCTTAGTTGTCCTTGGTTCAGGTGTTAACGGGTGCTTTTGCCCGTTCTGGGCACAAGCCCAGCCCTCCAGCCGAGTGTTAATATCTACATATGCCTTTTTACGGGATCCAGAGCACATGTAGAACTGAAATCAGAGGGAGCTGATGCCTTCCTGGGATTTCTGTCATGCAGGAACAGCCTTTTCATCAGTCACAGAGGTCCCTGCTGTATTCCAGATTCATGAGAGATGGAAGCCAGCACAAACACGTCTGCTCGCAGAGCCGTGTGTTGTTCAGCTGTGAGCGTCCTGGCAAACACCGCGCTGTGATACCTTGCTGCCGCCTGGCCCCTTCCCCAAAGACCTGTACATTCAGAGCTTGCTCAGGTGAAAATACAGATAATACACGTAGAGACTGATGCTGTGCGGGTGTCCCCCGAGGCGCAGAGCCTTCAGTCACAGCGCTCGTTCCTCTGCCCCTACCCTGCTCAGGACACACTGCTCTGCACACACATGGCTCGAGCGTCGCTCCCTAGTCCTGATGTGACCCTCAAGAGAGTCCTTCTCAGGGCTTTGCCAGTGTGTTGGACCTTAGCTGAGCTTTTAGCCAAGCATGAGTGTTCCTTTCCTGGGGAAAAAGGGAGAGGGATGAGGGAGAAGTGTGGAAAAATACCTGGTAGAAAAAGCACTGAGACCTCCAAAATCATTGGGATCTGGGCTTATTCCCACGTGATGTCCATGCAATCGCAGGAGATGCATTTTGAACTTTCATGTTCTGCGCACCTGGGAAGTCCTCTTTTCCTCTTTACACCCACCCGCCCTCTCAGGAGGTGTTTTAAGACCGTTTTCACTTTCCTGTAGGCTGTTTACATTTCACTGCCCTTCAGTGACCCAGCAGGGGCTCAAGGAGGTGGCCATACACATACCCTCATGTGCCAGCAAGACTGGGATCGATCCTGCTGAGCCTTTGGCCCAGGCTGTGTTGTCTGTCTCTCAGCCCCATGTTGGCCAGTGCCAAGGAATAAGTCATGCTCAGACTTTTTATGCCAGGTGAGGCTTGGGGCAGGCCAGACCCGTGGCCATAAGCCAAAACCCTGTGCCATGGCTACTACTGGGGAGGCACTTGTGGTGCTCAACGCAGAGTTGAAGGACTGGCAGCGCTCTGGTGCTGTATTTCCACCTGCAGGGCAGAACTCGGGGTGAGGGGCACTTGCTTTGCAGCTTACCAGGTTTGTCACTGATACCAGACTGATCAGGAACAGTTTCAAGAGTTGGTAGCGCCACTGGAGCATCAGGCGCTGCACAAAGTTACGGGAAGGCACAGGTCCTTCTCCATGAGAGAAGCCATCCCTCTCCCTGGTGTCAGACCTGTCCCCACTTCTTGTTTTAGCCGCACGGGTGCCAGTATTCATCCTCTCCCCTTGCAGCTTAGGGGAGTCCATTGTAATTGTGTAGTTCCTGACAAGTGAAGAGCAGCTGAGGATCACTAGGACAGGGTGTAAAATCGAGGCGTGGAGCTGAAGGTGCCTCAAGATGCCCTGAGTTCCTGGAGTGACTCGCAGAGGGGTGATCCCTCCCAGGGTCCTCAGTTGCACATCCCACAGGCTGCCAGCCCAACCCATCAGTGTGAATGAAACTGAAGGGAGCAGAAAGCAGTGACACTTCATGCCCTGCATTTGGCTTGGCTTCCCACCCCCTCCTCTCTTCTTCCTCCCCTGCACCCCTCGCCACCAGCACGTGCCCTCCGTCCTCAGCCCGAGGCGGCGCCTTTAAGGCAGGCGCGCCGGGGAATTGTGCACGGTGCCAGCCTTCACTGCGAGTGCCTCTCCCGCTTCCCCCTCGGAAAGTTTCCTGCCCAATTGTTATGTGCGATCCGATCTGAAAGTTGCTCTCTAAGCTTCTTGTCACATTTTGACTTAATGAAGTGCAACTGGAGTGGGAATTGGGGTTCATCACGCCAGTCTCACTGCGCTCCCTTGTTGTCAGAAAACAGGGGCGGTTGGGGACCGTAATGCAACGCTGCAAGTCGTTATCATTCCGGTCAGTCTGTTTAACACAAAATTAAACAAAGAACTAATTAGTGCCTCATGAATTAATAAATGCGCAGTTGCCGGGTAGGAAGGGGAGGAAGGAAAAAAGGTTGTTGAAGGAAAGATACTGAAAAAGTCGAATTAGGATGTTGTGTCAAGGGGAAAAAAAAAATCAGAGTCCACTTTGGTGAAGTCTTTGGATCCATTGGTTTCCTTGGAATGAGCTCCCCTCCTCTTCCTGCGTCCTGTTTGTCCGCTCTAGAGCAGCGATGGGCAGCCATGGGAAAGAGGGAGGTCTGGATTTCTTCACGATGTTCCCTAGAAGCTGGAGCTGGGATCCATGGGCCAGTAGCCAGATATAAATATTTATCCAAAGAGCTTTATGCCCAGATGTGGGAGCTGAGAGGTGCAGGGTGGAAGCTCTTCCTTGGAGACAAGGGAGCCTCCAAGGTGGTCATGGTGAGCAAGTCTCCTCTCTGTCTGAATGCTTTGGAGCCTCACACTTTGTGGTGAGAGGTATGTGTCGTGGTTGGGGCCTGTCCCTCATGTGGTTCCTGTCCCTCTGCCTTAGGGAAGAAGCCCAGCCTTGGTCTCCAACACAGAGAAGAGGGCTGGAGCAAGCAAAAGGAGGAAGAGGAGGGCAAGGAGGCAGGGACAAGGTGGGGACAATGAGGAGGGAGGGTGGCAGTGGGGTGAGCAGGGAGAGGGACAGGGTGAAGTGGCACCCATGGTGGTGTCCACGCATTGCTCATTTTTGTGGAGGATCTGAGGTTGTCCCAATAACTGTGTAATCTCAGATTAACCATGTCCCAGCAGTGCTGCCCCTGCCACTCGCCCTGTCTGTGCCGGCCGCCCCCGGTTCCCGCACAGAGGCCAGCAATGCTCTCAGAGCCGCTGTGCGGGCTGTGCCGGCCGCCCACCCGGGCAGCCCTGCAGGTGCCACGCCGGGCCGTGCCCGCAGAGTGAGCGGGCTCTGCTCTGGCGCATTGTCAGGCAGGGAAGCAGGGAGAGCTGGGGGAGGGAAGAGTCCATCCTTAAGAGGACATGTCAAGTACAATTAGCGTTATCTGTCTAAATATGTACTGGGAACACAGAATACAAGAGGAGGCCTGGCTGGCTTTAATGGAGACATATGCAAGGTCATATTGCCTCATACAATCCCCCAATCTGATTTGGGGATTACACATTCTAAGTAAATTGGCGTTATTCCTCTTGCATCATTGATAAGCTGTGGCCGAAAGAAGGGGAGTAAAAAAAAAAAAAACAATTAAAAACTCAAACCCAAGAATTGACCGTGCGCAGGGGCGAGGGAGAGGAACTGGGAAGGCAGAGGGAGATACAGGCAGAGCTCGGAAAAGGAGAGAACAAAAGGGAGGGAGGGAAAAAAAAAGACAGAGTGGCAGAGGAAGCAATGGAAAGAGCAAGGAAGAAAGAGAGAACAAAGGGAAGAAGAAAGTGGGAGAAGGGATGAGAGAGCCAGCACAGGGGGTGCCAGAATGAGAAAAGGACCTCAGGTGGGGGAGCTGTTACTCCAGCCGTGTCCTCAGCCTTGTTTGCACCAGGACTTGGATGGAAAAGGAAGGCCCCAGGCTGGTTGTGCATCATCCTCACCCAAGGGGCTCCCCGTGCTCTATGTCTGTCTGTCCATGTGGGATATCTCACCAGCTCCTGCCCGCTCTGTGTCCCAGCCAGCACCAGGCATCTATGGGGCGTATTGAGCAGGAGTGCGAGTGATGGGAGGAGACTCCGCACACTCCGCACACTCGGAGTATCAGGGCCCCCAGGCACAGGGCTGAGCTGCAGTGGCAGCACAGGCTCCCCAGAGCACATCCCTCTCCCTTTTGCTCTCCGAGGGGCTAAAGCAGGATCCAACAAGGGGCTGAGCATGGCACACGCTGCCGCAGCCTGGGGAGAGGTGCACTGGGAGCTGGTGCCTGGCATGGGTGGCCGGGGCTCCTAGGTGCAGCTGTGGGCTCCCTGCGCGTGACCTCGGCCAAGTGTGCTGTTGCACTGCCACGTCTTGCGCAGTTGCAATCGCTACTTTGGCAGGGTTGCCAAACAGAGGCTGCAGGAATGGGACGAGCACCCTCGCCACTGTGCGTGAAACCGCTCGTGCTCCCTGGCACCTTCTGGCTCATGGAGAGGGAAGTCCCTGGCTGTGGAGCAGTGCTCCCCCTGCACGAGGTCTCCTCCTGCCCTGCCTTTTGCAGGATAACCCCCTCCGGAAGTCTCACGGCACGGCTTTTATGCTCTGTCACATTTTTGGAACATATGGTTTTAAATAATTCAATTTACTTTTCATGTGTTTTGCTGTGACTTTTTTTCCCCTGTCCCTTTTCTCTTTCCTCCTCGCTCTCTGCGTTCTCTAGGAAGGAAGATGCACAGATGGGTGGATGAGGGGGTTCAGTGTCTGGGGATCCAGCCTTGGTCCCCATCATCTTGTGCCCACAGCGTCAGAGCACTGGTGATCCTCTGGGAAAGAGGGGACAGCAGAGGAAATGAGAAGGCTGGAAAGGGAATCATTTGGCATGGAGCAGAAGGCACCCTTGGATGTGTGGGGCAGACCAGCATCAGCTCTGTCTGTGGTATCAGGGAAGCAGAATTCTGGCCAGTCAAAGCTACTCTCTCCATGCTAAATTATTCCCAGCCCTCGTTGGGAGTCTCCTGCACAGCAAAGCACAGAGGGCTCTGTGCATGGCACCGTGTGGTGCAGCAGATGCAGGAAAGCGTTTTGTTCCCTTGCAAAGTCTGAATGCCCCATGCTGGCCCCGCTTGCAGCTGGGTTCTCACCCAGCTTTTGTGAGTGTCTGCGCCTTGGCTCCTGGTCAGGTGTGCCCTGCGGATTAACTGGATCCTTTCTCTTTCCTCTCCAGGATGAAGTGAATTTAGAGCAAAAAAACGAGGCAAGAAACCAGGCCTTGAAATCTCCGAAAGGTAGGAGAGACTTCAGACTGCAATGGGTATGTCACTACGCCCTCCTGGGTTCTCTTTTCCTCTGCGTGTCTCTCACACTGTCTGGCCTGCTCGCTGTGGCTGTGTCTGCACTAGAGCTTCTGGGGTTGGACCATCTTTATTTATAGAGACAAAACCAGGAGAAGGTCTAATGCAGATACGGCCTGTGTGTATCCTAACCCTGTCTTTGTCTTTGTACAGCAATTGTTCTGAACACCTGGTTTTCTCAGTGTGGGGTTTCTCAATATCTTCTCTACTGCCTCGACCTTTACAGACAAAACAGTGTGTGAGGGCTTTGGTGAGGAGGGTGCTGCTTCACCTTCGTCCATGTGGGGTAGTGGGAGATGGAAAAGGTCCTTTCACTGAATAGGATGCAGTCTCCATCTACTGTGAAGTTCTGCTGAGCTCAGTTCACATAATTTAAAATGGTGATGTGTGCGCTCTCCTCCTCTGGCACGTTTTTATCTACTCAGACTGCAGCACCATGCTGGTAGGGTGGAAGAAGTTCTGTGTCCCCAGCAGAATCCTGACTTTTCTAGGTTTTCCCTTTACCCCCACCCTCATGGTCTGTGTTACTGCAAAAACCACTCCAGATTCATAGTCTCCTGGAGCTGGATGGTCACTTAATTCCATGTCTGATAGGTTTTAGGGGCCTGGAGGCCAGGGAAATGAAAGGTGATTGCCTGTCTTAAAAGCTTCCTCTCTGTGTGCTGGCTAAGTCCCTCTGCCACCTCAGGTGATGGTCGCTGAGAAGTCCCTTCCACGTCAGGGCAGTTCCTGCTGTCCTTGCTGGTTCCCTGTGGCCCCAGCATGGCATGGGGCTCCCTTGTGTCACCCAGGGAGTTGCCACTCTCTTCCCTGTGTCTCTGGGCTGTACCCCCTGCAGCGCTGCCAAGCCCAGCCTCTCCCAGTGCTCGTCCATGCACCAAGGCGAGTCTGAGATCAGGACAGGAGAGGCCGTGGTGGTGGGGAGCGCTCTGCCCTGTGGGACATCACCTCAGAGGAGCAAGAACACTCCCTGTGGGGCGCCTGCGCTCAGAGCATCCCTGCAGCATGGGGACCCTGAGCCCTGGCGTCGGGGAGCTCACAGGCAGAGTCCGAGTGGTGTCAGAGGGGCCCGGGCTGGCTGGGGCGGGAGGGGGCCCCAAGGCGGGCTGGGCAGTGTCAGAGGTGACCGGTGGAAGGCCAGTGTTATGTAAATACCGCTGCTGTAACATGGCAGCCTGAATGGCCCTGCGCGTCCATCCATCATTGCTGGGGAACAGAAGCCTCCCTGGGAGCGCGGGGGGCCGGCAGCGCGGGGCACGCAGACACAGGCAGCATGTGCCCTACTCATAAACTGTTTGTTTTCTTTTTGTCTCTCTCGTTTCGGGGCACCCTGCCGAGAGCAACTCTCTGTTTTGTCCTTGCAACCTCTCCCCCAGCCTTCCCCCCACCACTTCAGCCCTTCCTTTTCCTCCCTCCTTCCCCCCAGCCCTTAAAAAAATGGGGGGAAAAAAGTCCCCAGTTCACATTGCGGCTTCTTTCTGTGACTTCAAAGGCTCCCCATCATTGTTTGGGATCGGCAGGCAGTGGCCCTGAAAACGTGATCACAGCCGGGCACAGTGTAGGTCAGCACCGAGCGCCATGCTCCGAGCGCTGAAAGGAACAGGCAGATTCTTCCTTTTTCATGCTTCACAACCCTGGTTACAGCGCTCTGCCTTGCCCGCATGCTCCTCGCTGCGTGGCTATTCTTGCTCTTTTCTCCTCCTTTGCCTGCCTCCCTCCCTCCCTTGCTTTCTCTCAGGTCCCTCATTTCTCCATCCGTGTGCTCTTATCCTGCCCTCCATGCCCAGCAACACACGCTTTTCCCACTTTGTTTTCTTTTCTCTCTGTTACTTTTCTCCTTTGCTCTCTCCTGCCTGGCACGGCCCTGCTGCCCCTTCTCTCTGTCCTCTTGCCGCTCTCTGACATGAATCAGTTTTCTTTCTCCCGTTGCCTCTCCTACAGGTCGGGCTGGAGGCGGATTTCCTCACGCTCTCCGTTCCCGTGCAGTAGCAGCCTTGCTCTGACATTGCCCTGCATCTCTGCCCTGCCCTGTGATATCTCACTCACCCTGCCCTGAGCTGCAGAGGCTCTGTAATCTCTGGATTACCCAGCCGGCTGCAGCCCTGCTCTCCCTGCAAGCCGACTGCTTTCCTGCGCGCTGGGCTCACTGCCGCGGAGTTCGGCTCAGCCGTACGCGGGGAGGCAGCGCTGCCAACAGCCTCTGCTTCCACACTCGCTCTCCAGCTTTGCTGGCCGACCTGCCAGGAGGGTTAGAATTCATGGAGCCAGGCGCTGGCTTCACATAGATCACAGGGAAACAGAGGCAG
The DNA here is from genome assembly GCA_033558235.1 of Neomorphus geoffroyi. Lineage (NCBI taxonomy): Eukaryota > Metazoa > Chordata > Aves > Cuculiformes > Neomorphidae > Neomorphus > Neomorphus geoffroyi. The sequence goes on along the minus strand of JAUMJM010000029.1, from coordinate 4,776,858 downwards.
CACTTGAATCTTGTAGGTCTCGTGGAACACAACGCTGGTGCCAGGGATAAGGCACAGGGAAGCAGGCCCAACCGTTTGAATGGGCATCCCAGAATACTTTTGCAGTGGATTTCAACTGGGGAACATCTTGTATTGGGCATGTGTTTGGCTGCACAGTGAGCCCTGATCAGACTCCTTGTCTGCAAAACATCTCCCCCAGCAACACGCAGAGCTCCGCTGTGCCTGCGCAGATCAGCCCGGGACTGTGCCTTGCAGTGCCCAGCGGGTGCAGCCTCCCTGCCCGCCACCCTGGGAACCGAGATCGCCGCGCTTGTGCCTCTGGTGATTTGTGAGGTTGTTTTAATGCCGAGGAGCCCACCAGGACTTGTCTCTTGCTAAATAGGCATATTAAGGGACATTGCGGCAGGGGTTATAGAGTAATAATTTGTCCTAATGAGCTGGTGTCACGTTCTCCCAGGCCGAGCAATGCGGGAGCGGGAGCCGTGGTAGGAAGGGGCTGCACTCGCTGACCTGTCAGCCCAGGTTAATGAAGTACTGCACTGCTTGCGGGGTCAGGGAGCGGGAGCTCAGCCAGGCTGCAGCAGCCCAGGGGGGCGAGGGGAAGGACAGGGCTCTCCCTGAGCTGAATGCCCCGGGGAAAGGCCTGTGCCCTGCAGGACGGAGCAGAGCAGGATGCGTGCGCGTTGCACTACTGGGATCTCTGTGCCGTCGGGCTGGGTGCCACCGCATCCGCATCAGTCTCTGCAGGCAGAGGCAAACCTGCTGGGGTCTGGCAGGGGTTTGTTCTTTGGCCTTGCAGAACAGCTCAGGTTGGCACACATGGAAGGAGGCTGGAAAAGTAAGAGAGAAGAGATCTCACCTCTTTTACAGGTGCTCCTAAACTGGTCAGGCTGAGCTCCCACACAGCCAGGCCAAAAGGAAAATTACCAGCAACCCCAGGGAATAGGTGCAGGCAAGTGGCTGGTGGTGATGGCCCGTGTCTAGCTGGGAAGTTACAGAGAGATGCCGCCTGTTCATCCTCACCTTTCTCTGTGCTCAGTGTGTATGAACTGCCAGAGGAAGCTCGCTCTGTCTTTCCTGTTCCCTCTTTCTTTTCTCCTTATGCTTCTCCATAACTTGCCAAGATCTTTTGCCTTGCCATGGCAGCACCAAAGCCAAGCAGCCGCTTCCACTCCTTCTGGGTGGCTGGGCAGCAAAGGCACAGAGAGAGTTTTGCCAGTCCCCCAGCAATATTTGGGAGCAGGCTGGCAGCAGGACTGGGCTGCGGTTCAAGCAGGGCTCTGCACTCCACAGGAGAGGGCAAGAGAAGCCAAGAACAGGGGAGTCCTGGCCCAGCTGCTGCCCTGGGGGTCCATGGCTACCCTTACCCCTGTGGATCCCACCACCCAGCCAGGTGGGGCAGGACAGTGCCCTCGGCCACACCAGCGCCCTGCAGTCTACAACACCAGCTCTCTATGCCATCTTCCTCCTCCTCCCACTTCTTTCTTCGCTCCTTCCCCCCCTGCTTCTCTTTGCTTTTCTCTGTCTCCAGCTCTCTCTCCCTTTCATCTACTCGGAAGGCTTTACTCTACTTCCTTGTCACCCTAATTGATTGCATTAACCTTTCAGCGTATTGGATTTCCCCAGCACCGTGCAGAGAGCACTGTGCAATATGCTTATAATCTGGGCTGTAATGGACAGGGAGCAGTCAACGAGCCCCTGCTCCGACGGATTCTGCTGACAACTTCTTCTCGGGGAGGGGGAGAGGGAGCGCGCCGGTGGGTTCTGCCGGCACAGCTGTCTTGCAGCCGGCACAGACCCGGCCTCGATGCTCCCCGGTGAGCAGGATGACAGGGAGAGCAGAGTCATCCAAAAAGGATCCAGCCTGGGGAGCAGGGGGGAGTTATTTGTCATATTTGACCCTATTCCTGAAACTTTTCCTTGGGTCTGAGTCGCCCTCTCCCCTCTCTGCTCCGTCTACACTTTTGTTCCACCTATTCCATGCTAAATTAACATACACTTTGCATTTAGGCACTTGTTGCTCGTGATAAGATGAGAAGACAATATCACATATATATTCATATCATACTTTCCTTTGCCTTTTCCTTTAGTTTCGGTGTCTGAGGATGTGAGGGAAGTGGACACTTTTCCTGGGGTTTCAAAGACAAAAGCATAGGAATATTGTTGTCATGAGGAAATCAGCACCAGCGAGAGCAGGAGGCAGAAGCCCTGAATTATATGGCCTGGGATAAGTTCCTTCCTTCCCTGGTGCCTTATTTCCCCTCTAGGAAGGTGTAGCTGTGATTCTGGTACCCTGTAACGTGCTGCAGAGCCTCCAGGAGAGAGCTGGCCTGTCACCTCTGCTGCCTGGGCAGGGATGGGAGAGCGGTGGAGCTGCACAGCCAGGAGTCATTGCTCCCGGTGGCTGCGAGACAGGGAATGACCCCACAGGATCGGTGGCACCAGAGAGCGAGGCTGCTCAAGGCCTGGCATCTGCTGGTGGCCAGGGCCAGAGGTGAGAGGTGCTTTGGTGCTGATTTATTTTAAAGGGCTGCACTGATGGATCTTCTGGCAATGGTGCCTCCTTTGAAGTGTCCTAGCATAGGCTTCAGTTCCACAAAATGCCTTGGGCACCAGGTTGGGTTTCGCTTAAGCCAAAGTCATTTAAGCACAGATTCACAAGTTTCATTCAACATGGATGGTAGAATGAGACCCAAACCCTTGTGAGGCCATTTTCTAGGTCTCCTTTTTGAACAGCGTTTAGCACAAGAGGGGTCTTCATTTATGGTTGTGGCTCACAGCATCAAGAATTGCAACAGTGGAAGGGTTTCTGATCACTTCGCAGGTCTTTGGTTCATGAGTTCCAGCATCTTGTTAAAAGTAGAGCTACTCCTGCTGCTTTAGGTGGCCCATGCTCTGCCCAGGGGGACACTTAGAGCTGGCATTTAGGAACTTTGCAAGTTCCTGATCACACCAGGAGGAGGGGGCAGCGCTGTGTGGTGAAAGGGAAACGTGAATCCCTAGTCTGCTTTTCCAGGAAGAAAGGAGAAATGACAAGAGTCAGAGAGAGGAGAAAAGTTTACTCCAGGTGATTGTTCCGCAAAAGTGGGAAGCTCCTTACAAGCCAGGAGGTAGTGAAGGGGAGGGACTTTATTTTAGGTTAAATAGAGAAGAAATAGGAGCAGGAAGCAAAGGATGAAAAATTTAAAATGAGCAAGAGAAAAGTGAGCGAGCGAGAGCAGCACCTCCTAAATGGAAGAGTAAACAGGCACTCCGAGGCATTAACTTAATTGATTGTTCTGCAACAGGCTGAACGCTGTGTTATTCTGTCGCCGTGGCAACAACCCAAAAAAATTGTCAGCCTGTTTGGATGAAGTGAAGCGAAACATTCTCTAATTTGCTGTGATCCGGGTGTTTGTTTTCCTTCCGAAGAGGCGGGGGCTCTATTGATCTATTGTTTGCACGGGGTTTTTTTCCTGGGCAATATGGGGAGAGCGAGCGGCTGGGGTGCGCTCCTGGGCAGGTGAGACAGCGGGTGGCTCTGCCATGTCCCCTCGGGTCTGCCTTTACAAAGTGGCCACGCAAATCCAGCTGGGACTCTGGCAATAGGAACCGTCCTGAGGAAGCTTGAGGACAGGGGAGAGTGGCTGATGAGCTCGTGCCAGAGCGGCTGCTTCGGTCCTGCCTGCACTTGTCCCTCTGGGTCCCTGCTGTCCCCGTGGTGTCGCAGCCACTGGGTGAGGTGAGGACAGCCACCACCACCTCAGGGGCCAGAGCAGATCCAGGCTGTTCCGTTCCGCGTGTGCAGACCTGGGCCTCTGCTTGTGGGAACCTATCAGTGCACATCAGTGGAGGAGTCGTGTTTGAGTTCTATCCCAGGACCACAGATGGGGGAGATAATGAAGCACCCACTCTGAGCTCCCTCTTACAGCAGCAGAGAGGTGAAACCAGAGCATGGGGGCTTTTGGTTTTCTGGAGCCAAGCTGCTCCAAGGGGCTGTGTGGGGTGGGAGGTGGGGACAGTCGTGGTGGGACGGGTGGGAAGGGTGAGCTGCTGGAGGCCCAGACCCCGGGGGCTGGCGCGGGTGAGCAGAGGCACAAGTTGTGCAGTGCCTTGTGCACCTCATCAGCTGCACCTGGCCGTGCACAGCCCCAGGGGCCAGGAAGGAGCTCCTGGGGACTCCACTTGCTGTCAGCACATGCTTGGTTTCAGAGTGAAATGTCGCTGCAGCACTGCCTTCAGCTGGGAAATGTTCAGTCAGGGCAGGAAAGCCCAGGAGACCAGGGAGCAAGCCCACGTGGCCGGGGTGAGCAGCAAGGCCTTGGGCCAAAGACACGATGCCAAGAGCCGAGTGCTGTGACGGCGGAGGGGAGAGCTGGCAAAAAGGTGCCTTTCAGGTCTGCAGCAGGGGGAACATGCAGAGGTGGCTCTGAGCCAGGGGGAGGGCGAGTGGCAGAGGTGGCTTTGGGCCAGCGAAGGAGAGCAGAGAGGGTTTCCTCGTGACAAGAGGCTCAGTAAGAGGGATGGGCTGCTGACCTTCCTTGTACATGGCCCTGCACGGGGGGTTCACCCTCCTGTTTGGGGTTTTCTGCTATCAGGCACCCCGGTGGGGAGCCACGTGTTTCCCATCTGGGCAGATCATCTTCATTACCCCTTGCTGTGTCCCAGCCCACGCACAGCTCAGTCCCACTGCTGCACAGGGGCTGTCCAGTTGATCCCTAGGTTTCAGGGAGAGCTTGAGAATCTGTTCGTATCAAGTGCTGGAGGGCATTGCTTTGTGGGGTGCGCAGGGACAAAAAACAGTGAGCCCCTGTGCTCTTTCTGCCTCCCTCCCTGCTCCTTTCTCTGTTTTCCTGGGAGATTTTCCTCCTCTGTTTGTACCGGCTGTGCTTTATCACTCTTTTTCTCTTCTCTCTCCATCTCCCTCTTCTCTATTTCACTCTCACCATCCGGTTTTTAACTCTTCTGCTCTATTGCCCTTTCTGACAGCGTAGAAGTGGGTGGAGAGAAGAGGCTGCTGGCGGGTGAGCAGTGTCCCTGGGCACTGTGTCCTGCATGAGGATCTGTCCCCATGCTCCCGGTGGGTGTGCGTGGGTGGGGGCTCAGTGAGAGAGGAGCGCTTCGTCTCCAGGGAGAAAGCTGAGCCGACAGTGAAAGTTTGGTGGTTATTGGCGTCAGGAGAAGCTAAATAACCCTGGAACTGGTATGAAGGTGAATTCACGGTCTGGTGAGCACTGAAAATACGAGAGGGCTCTGAGACAGGCGAAGTGTGGAGAGGGGAGTACGGCTTGCCCGTGGCTCAGGGCAGTGTGGAGGCTCCTGAGCAGGGCAGGGACATGTGCTGGTGCCTTCCCGAGCAGCTCACCGCCTGCCGGGGGGCGGCCAGTACGCAGAGGGTGTGCAGTGCTGCGAGTTTGGTGACAAATGAGGCATGAACACATTGACACGGCGAGAACGCCCGCAGAGGAAGTCCGTGTACCTCTCGTCGTGGGCAGCCGTGCCACGTCTGGCTGCACAGCCCTGAACACAGGGGTGGCTGCGTGCCCACACGGCACCACAAAGCTGGGCACCAACATGCAGCCAGCCGTACCCACACGGGATCTCGCAGGATGACAGCTCTGCATGTCCTCCTGTGTGTAGGTGCAGCCACAGCCACACAACACAGGGGTGCAGGCACACACACACTACAAATATGATGATGATTAGGGTGGTGAGGCCCTGGCCCAGGTTGCCCAGAGCAGTTGTGGCTGCCCCATCCCTGGAGGTGTCCCTGCCCATGGCAGGGGGGTGGAACTGGATGGGCTTTGACGTCCCTTCCAACTCAGACCATTCTATGACTCTGTGACATACAATCCTGCTCTCTGCCTCAGCGCGCCATCAAATCCCTCTCTGGTGTGAGTTCACTCCAGTCAGGCAGCACAGAGTTATCCCAGCATATCTTCTGTGTCTGTGCAGTTACCTGCTGTGAGCAGGAGGAGAGTTGCAGGAAATCTATTCTCCTTCCAGCTGGGAGAGGCTGATGCCTTGGAGTACCAGGAGATGTGCAGAGGAAACCCCCTTCAGCTTTTCACCTGGAGCTGATAATCTCCTTGAGCCCAATCCCTGGAACATGGGAATTGCATTTGAAGCGCAGCCAGTGGTGATTTAGTGTTAGACATTTGCAGAGGAGACTTTGATTAATTCGTAGTAAAATCAAGTAGCACTTGGGTGCCAGCACCACATTCCAGGGTGAGCCGGTGACCAAGGTGCGCGCTGGGCTGGCTGCCAGGTGCCTGAGCAATCCCCGCGGAGGTGGCAGCGCCATCCAACCCACAGCCTCTCCCTGCTTGGGCTTCTTAATTATTAATTTATTTTTCTCCCTTCCTTGGCAAAAAAATAGTATTTGGTAATGACCTCAAATTGCAAAATGCTGATGATTTGGAGAATGTGTCACAGAAGCTCCAGGGTGATAAAGGGGAGACGAATCCCAGCCAACAATCCGGCTCAGCCAGTTTGCCTATTTATTAAAGAAAAAGCCCAGATCATTAACTTTTTTGTTGTTGTTCTGTTTGCGGGCAACTCCCTGCTGGCAACTTTCGGGCGCCCAGTAAATTAAACTGAGTATCAGCCTGGTTCGGGGCAGCCTGAGCACCTGGTGAAAGCTGAGAAATGCGTTAGAAACTGGCTTCGTTTATGTTAGCGCATGAATAAACCCTGTAGGGTACCATGCGAAAGCGCTTGCTGGCAGAAAAGCAGTGTTGGAAAATCCTCACTCGCTGCCTTGATGAGGGTCATGTATTGTAACCAGAGAGCTGAGCTTCACTTCTCCTCCCACCGCTTGTTCACACGGGCAGCCGCCCCTCGACGCGTTGCTGTGCCATGTTGGTCCCTGGAGACGCAGGGCTGAAGGCTCTGTTGGTTCCCCGTTTGCCTGCTTGGTTTGGCTGTTGAATATTTAGGGATGGGCTTGCCTTCCCAGTGCCTCTGTGAACTCAGAGCGTTCCCTGTGCTATCAGGGAAGGGTGATCACGGCCCCCTCCTCTGAAACGTCCCACGTGTTCGCTGAAGCAGTGCTCCCAGCTAAATCAGTTTGCTGAGGGCTCCAGCTTCCCTTAATTCAGTGTCAGGACCGGGCTTGCATGGCGATTATTCAAGAAGCTTTATCAGGAGCACAAAGCTAGCATCTGCCCTCCTGCTTCCCTCTGGGCATCACCAGCTCTTCTGCCCTGGGTTTGGCACATGAGGGACTGCCTCTTGAAGCCCATTTGCAGGCAAAACTCGTTTCAACTCCTCGAGAGTCTCGGCCGTTGCACTGGCTGCAGGAGCGCGGTGCCTTGTCGGTGGGGATGGCGGAGCAGCGCCGAGGGGCGGGAAACCGCTAAGAACCGAGGAGCTCGTCTGGGAAAAGCAGCAGAGATGCTGTGAGATCGCTCACCTCTCCCTTTCCTCTTTCAACCCAACAGAGTTGTAATTAGGGCTGGAGTTCAGGTTTTAATCACAGCTGATGTCCGAGCTCTCTTCCTCAGAGGCAGCCACCCTCTTCCCTAGGCCTGGCTCCTGGCCCTCCGTGATCATGTCTCTGGCGAAGCCTGCCCAGACCCGTGCTCACGTGGGCGCTGATGGGAGGAGAAGGGTATTTTTCAAGGTTTCTGCTAGGTTTTTTTCCTCTGAAATACAAGGATGTGCAATTTTTTTAGTTTCAATTTAGCATTGGAGAATTTTATAATTTAGTAATTAAAATCTCTGATAGGCTTTAGAAATTGCAGCTAATTGAATTTAATGGGAAGATGATTTTCAATTTTATTTGATTACCCGGACCCCTGGCATTGGTATTTATGGGAAAAAAATGGGAAATGTGCTGTGTGGGCTAAGATGGCATAATTGAATTAGGGCTAATCGGATTTCTTCGTCATGAATTTCACTATAATTTTCCTATAATTTTCCATTAGATATCTAGTTTACAAATATTCACAAAGAAATGAAGCTCTTTCGGAATGGAGATTGCTGGCTAACAGGATTACAGGGACGATAGCTCGGCACTGCCAGCCCGGGCTCCTTCAGTAATGCAATCGCTGTGTCTGCCTCACACTTACCGCCCGCCTGCTCCCCGCACCCTCCGGCCCTCTGCCAAGCTCCCAAGGGGCTGCGGCCGCGCCTTCTCCGGGGTCTCTGCTGCCTCGTGGCAGTGATGGCTGTGTGCCACACATCCTCATGTACAACACACGTCCCTATGGGAGCTGGTGCCGGGGTCTGGGTGCGTTCACAGACTGGCTCCGAGTCCCTTGCGTGTGTCCCCTGTGCCAGCCCTGGTGATGCTCAGGCAGCCTCGTCGCACCAGCAGGGCCAGCGCGTGCAGGTGCATTGGTGCTGCAACGCGGGCTGCTCTGCACGCGCTCGCCACATCTCACATGTGAGGAGACACTTTGCTTCCCTCCCTGTTGCTGTGGTGGGGATGTTGCTGTCACATCCCAGAGAAGAGGTCACCACGGGTCCTGTCTCTGCCCTTGCTGCCCATTTCTTACCTCCTCCATCACCTCCCATCACCTTCCTGCTGCTCTTTCTAGCGAATGAGTGTCTGTCCTGCCTGCTCTGTTGGGGACAGTCCCCTTGGTACCCACCTCAGTGCCCCACACGGAAGTTGGGCTGTCAGCCTCTGCCTGTGGCGGGGCAGGCAGAGGAGAGCAGATCGTGCCCAGCTCCCTCTGCCTTCCCTCTTTTCTGCCTCTTGATTTTGCCCAGCCCAAATCCAGAGTGAATTTGTGGAGACCAGTCCTGCTCCATAGCGTTGGGGTCCTGAACCTGTCTTTCTGCCTGTCCCATCGCTGTTGTTTGTGGGCTGCACATTGAAGCCTTTCCCCATCTGCTGGAGTGACCCAGCCCATCCAGGATGCAATTGTGGGGACAGCGAGCCCTCACCCCAGCGTGTGCGCAGGAACATGGGCTGGCTCCCAGCTCCTCTAGACACAGGTCACCTTTTTTGTGTGTGTTTGCCCCCTGCTCTACAGGAATGGGTATTGCCTGGTCTGGAACCTGCCCTCACACAGTGTTTTCCTAGTGCCTCCAGAGGACATCCCAGTGCCTGGAGTGTGAGGCTGGGGCTCGGGGGCTTCGCAGGGGCAACTCCAGGCTGGCTCAGGGTGGCATTTGCTGGTTTTGCAAGCAGAGCGCATGCTGTGCGGTGCCAGGTACCTTCCCTGCTGGGTGCGATGCCTGGGTAGGATGATCCCCTTGCCTCCTCACCCTGAAATCCCCAGGCTGCACTTTTAATGGCTGTAGTAAATTGTAACTAATTATTAGTGCGTTCAAACCCCTGCCACTCCTTCCCCCTAAGTCTTCTGGGTCTCTGTGGAGCAGGAGGATGTGCAGGGTATGTGCACTGCTGCACGGTCTGCTCCAGGCACAGTGGTTCCCTCTGGGCAAGGGTCAGGAGATGGGCGGCATTCAGCTTCCAGCAGGTGCTGGAAGCTGTGGAGTGTAGGGAAAAGCAGCAGCCACGTGGTGGGGAGCTGGTGTCAAACTCTTTGAGTGACACTAAGGACTTGTATATGGCAGAAGCTATGCCGGCAGAGCCCCACCCGGAACACCGAGACTCGGCACAGCCGCTTTGGCAATGCTTTCTGGGTGCCATGTGCCAATAATGTGATTGAAACTGAATTGAGAGGGAAGGAGCGAAAGAGAAGGAAAGGGAAAGAAAGCACGGATTGTCTGCTCCTGCCGCCCAGGCCCCAAGGCCTCCGGGCACCTCCCTTGACGAAACAGAAATCAAACAAAATTACAGAAATAGGGCAAGAGCATTTGCCTAATAGACTTCCCAAGCAGGAGGAGGAGCACGATGCTGCCAGATCTGCAACCTGCAATCTTTGAGCCAGCGCCCCGAGCCCACAGGAACCCAGAGCACGGCCCCGGGGTCAGCTCGGGCTCAGAAGGGAGAAACTGCCAAGAAAATGAGCTGAGCTTAAAAAACAAAGGTAGGAGAGACACACAAAGGGGGATGTCCCACATATCAGCGTGACTCACCCCCTGCTCAGCCCTGGCACACTGTCTGCGGGGAAAGCATTAAACTGTAATAATAATAATAAATTAATCATCCTTCCCCCTCCCATTGCACTTTTCATCTGAGGATCTCTGAGCACCTGGCAAACATTAATTATCGAGAGCTCCCGACACCCCTGGGAGGGTGCGAAGGGACAGGGAGAGATCTCTTCACCTGCCAGGAAAGGGCAGCAGTGGCTGGAGAGGATGGGGCGGCTCTCGCCGTGGCACAGTAGAGCAGTTCAGACCAGGATGAGGGTGCTGCTTTCCCTGCGGTGCACCTGGGAACTGGGGTCTGGGAGCCCTTTGTGCCAGGGTGCAGTCAAAGGCAGCTTTGAGGGAGGGGATCCGTGCCGTGGTGGGGTGGGAGAAGAAGGGGAGATGCTGCCGTAACGGGGCACAGGGGTCCCCGAAGGAGCAGAAAGCTCCACAGCCTTCAAGAGAGGCAAGAACAGACTTTTCTTGGGTAAGAGGCAAAGGAGGGAGGATGGGGAAATAAAACCTGATCCTGTGACTGGAGATCGCTGAGATAGGAAATCAGGCCTTGCCATTGCGTCAGCTGCAGGGCGTGGACTTCACCTGAAAAAACACCTTGGCAAGTTGTTCCTGCACGGAGGAGTGGGAGGGCCAGTGGGAAGTCTGCGGAGGGGATCCTCCGGGTGTGTTTAGGTTCTGTGTGTGGGTTTGTGTGTGTCATGATGTGTGGGTTTGTGTGTTTTGAATGGGAGTGAGCACGGAGTATCATTTGCTTTGTTGGGGTGCATGCGCACGCTGTGTGTGCGGGGGGATAGGGGGGTGGGGAGCATTTGTATAGTGATTTGTGAACATGCTAAGCACCGTGCACATAGGAGAACAGGTCTGTGGGGCTGTGTCTGCGCGGTGACAGATCCATGTCACTGTGTCCCCTGGTTGGGAGTCAGATACAGCCGAGGCTGCTCACGTAGGGAACAGCGACGATGAGCAGAACTCCCGCTGCTTAAATATTAAGTTCATGGGAGGAGTGAAAATGGAGAAATGTGGGTGATGCAAGGTGCAGTGAAGTTACGGGACCTGTCAGCAACCTCGCACCTGGAAGAAAGTGTTGGGTCCAAACTGAGCTATTACAAAGCCAGAAGTGAAGCAGCACAAGCATTCCTGACTCTGTCCATCATTCCCCAGGGGAACAAGGTCCCTGGCAAGTGCTGTAGCTTCTGGCTCGGGTGTGAGGACCAGGGCAGGCTCTGACGAGGACTGTGGGTTGTGTTGGCTGGGCTGGTGTCTGTTGGGGCCAAGTGAAATGCAGACAAGCAGGATTTGGGGTGACAGTGCTGGTCAGAGCAATGGCACGATTAGAAACCAGTAGGGGAACGCAGGGTAATGCTGATCATGTTTTGCCCATCTCTTCAAGCATCTCCCGGCTGCACCAGGTGGGAAGGGGAGCCCATGCGGGAGCACTACTGGGCTGGGCAGCGCCCGGGCAGGGCACGCTTGCCTCCCACCTGCTGCTGCTGTCCCCACCCTGCACCACAGGGGCCCCGGGTGGCTCCATTTCACTCCACTTTGTTTAGATTTTTTCCGGTAGAAGCCAGAATACTTGTGGTTTTCACAAATGACTCCTCTCTCCTCTCCCTGCCCTCTGGCCGGTAGGTTTTTATGCATGGAAATGCTGTGCTTGCTGAGAGCTGGGTTTGGTGGTAAGTGGTTCGGTGACAGCTGCAGTGGCAGTGTTGGGTCTCTGGGCTCCGGACACTCTCCAGCGTGCCCTGGTGCATGGAGCCAAGCAGACCTGGGCTCCTTCCAGCCCTGTGACTTAGAATCGTAGAATCATAGAATGGTTTGGGTTAGAAGGGACCTCAAAGCCCACCCAGTGCCACCCCCTGCCATGGGCAGGGAACCCTGCCACTGGATCAGGGGGCTCCAAGCCCCATCCAACCTGGCCTTGAACACCTCCAGGGATGGGGCGACCACCACTTCTCCGGGCAGACTGTGCCAGGGCCTCACCACCCTCAGTGAGGGTGAAGAAATTCTTCCTAATGTCTGAACCTGTCTGGCCACTTCGAGTCACTTCCCTTGCGAGTGCCTCAGTTTCCCCATCCTCGCAGTGGGGTGATGATGCTGGCGTCCTTTGAAAAGCACATTAAGCTCTGCTTGTAAAAAGGGGTTAAGAGCCGGTGAGTCCCTGGCTGCTCCCCAGCCCTGGTGAGGAGCCTGGCTCTGCCAGAACCCACGGAGCCAAACGCTGTGTGTTCACAAAAACAGCCTACAACCTGCTCAAAATACCTATTTAATCAGGTAAATAATCTGCTCGTTTGTTTTAAAGAAAGAGGCTTATATCTGTGTTTACCCAACACGCCTCTCAGAACCTCCCTCACATTCTTTGCTACTTAGAAAAATAAAGCAACAAAAAATGAGGAAATTCGCTGCAAAAGAAAAAAAAAAAACCACCAACCCACCCGTGCTGTGGGCGCGGGAGCAGCGGCTTCCTGCGGCCTTGGGCAAGAGATCGCTTGTGACAGCGGCCCCGGGGACACGGGCACCCATCGGGCACCCCCCGGTGCCCCAGCTCTGCACCGGAGCCCGCGGCACTGGGTCCTTGCAGTCCCCGCGGGTCTCGGTTGTGATCCCGGTCCCGAGGCTCAGTGCCTCGCCAGTGCCCCGCACCGCACGGATGAGCCGGGGCAGCCCTTCTGCCCCCTCCCCGAAGGCTGCGGATGCTGCCGACCCCCCGCACCAGTCCCGGTCCCGGTCCCAAACCCGGTCGCGGGTCTCCATCCCTCCCCGGGGCCAGAGCCCGCACAGCACCGCCGAGCCCGGGCTGCGGGTCTGGTTCCAGTCCCGATCCCGGAGGCACCGGCTCGCCCCCGCATCCCCTCAGTTTGCCCCACACGGCACCGCACGGCCGAGCCCAGGGCTGCGAGTCCTGACCCCGGTCCCGATTCCCGGGGCTCCATCCCTCCCCGGTGCCCCGGTCCCGCCCCCGCCCCCCTCCGGTTCCCGCCCCCCCCCTCGGTTCCCGCGCGGGGCTTGGGCCGGTCCCGGCTCCCGGGGCTCCCCTGGGTCCCAGCGCCGCCCGCCCGGGCCGCACCTGCCCCCGGCGCGGGGCGTGTGCGCGGCGCCGGCCCCGCCCCCCGCGCCGCCCCCGGCCCCGCTGCCCAGGGGACTCGGGCAGGACCGGCGCGGCAATGACATCAGGGCTTTGAACAACTTGTTATTCGCGAGCGATCGGCCGCAATTAGGCATTAATTAAGTATTATGAAAGTTGATTATTTAAGTGAATTCGGCTTTCGGCTCTCCGACTATGGTAAGTGCGGCACAATCGTCCCGTTCTGCCCCCGTGCCGAGCGCTCCCTGCCCCGGTCCCTCCTCCCCAGCACCGGGCGTTATCCGGTCCCCCCTTTTTCCCATCACCGCAGGATTTATCCGGTCCCTCCCCACCCCCCACCCCCCCCCCATCACCGGACAGTTTATTCGGTTCTCCATCACCGGGCGTTATCCGGTACCCCCTCCTCATCACCGGGCGGTTTATACTGGTCCCCCCTCCCCTTCACCGAGCACTTTATTCGGTGCCCCTCTCCCCATAACCGGGCGTTAATCGGTGCCCCCTCCCCATCACTGGGCCGTTTATCCGGTGCCCCCTCCCCATCGTCGGTCGATGCGGTCCCCGATCACCGGGCAGTTTGTTCGCTCCCCGCCGCCGGTGCCGCCGCACCGAAACTTTTCCCCGGTGCCGCGGGCGCTCGCAGCCTCTTTCGCTTTTCTTTCGGTCCCTCGCGGAAGTTGGGGCTCCCTCCCTCCCCCCCTCGGCTCTCGGGGCTCCGCTCCCCGGCCCTTCCCGGCAGCGCGGAGGATGCGCAGGGGAAGTTCACGGGGCTTTTGAAACGGTTCTGTGTTCGCTGTGAGTTGTGTGGGGTTGTTTTCTCTTTCATTTCGGGCTCTCGCCGGCGCAGGTTGCCCGTCAGGTTCCTGCGCTGTGTAAATGAAAAGGAATTTCATTTATTTGGGACAAGGCAGTGTCGGGCGAAGAGGCTGCTTATTACATTTAATGAGTTTTGGTTCTTTATTTTTTTTTCAGCCCGGGCATATCTGGGCTGGGTTTGTTGTTGTCCTTCCACGGGAGGTGTGCAGAGCTCCCCCACCCTCTGGAACGATGCTTTGAGGTTGCATTTTGGCCCCAGGATGGGGCTGGGGGTGTGTGAGGTTGGAGATTTGGTGGCTTCTCCACTGGTGTTTGAGCTGGGACCGGGAGGGGAGCAGCGGGGTCTGGCCTGGCGTGGGCTGAGCTGGGTGTGGTGATGGCCAGGGCTGGCAGCCACCGGCTCGCTGGGTTTCCCACCCCTTGGCCACTCTGGATCTCCTTTAGACTCTACAAAGTGGGCAAAGCTGGAGTTTGGTGGGAATCCCGTGGGCCGTGTTACCTCCGTCTTTGGGACCTAGTAGCACCACGCTGGCCCTGTACCCGCTCGCCCAACCATACCCGCTCCTCCAGAGTGGTGTAAACCATTCGCTGCGGTTTGAAACTCAACGGCAGTGATGGGCTGAGCAGGCCCGTGCTGGCAGTGCGCCATGGTCCAGGTAACCGGAGCGTGAGTGTACGTGTGTGTGTGTGATGTTCCTTCTATTAAGGAGTAAGAAGGTAATAAACTGGTTGATGATTGACTGGACCTGAACTATGTACTCTAATATTTTGATTGGGAGGATAATTTTGTTGCTGTTTGTTTCGTTTATTTAGTTATTTCTGTCATTGCTATCAGGAACCGAGTGGCTTGGGACGCGCTTCCACCCATGAGCGTGTGGTGCTGGTTGGGTCCAGCCGTGGGTGTGTGGCTGCCTCCCTTCCAGATCAAGGAGCTGGGAGGCTGCGTGGGCAGCCCAGGAGTTAAGGATGTGGTGAAACTGCAGGAGGGCAAATGCTTTAAAGAGTCATAAACAGTGATTTACCCCTGATCTCCATCTCCGGGAGCTATGGCAGATGGGATTGGTGGGAGCTGCCCCAAAGTGGCAGTGCCCTCTGCCGGCTGGAGCGCTGCCCGCTGGCCAATGGGACCCCGCGTCCAGCCCCTGTCCCACCCACCCCATGCCACAAAACCCGGCTTCCCCCCAACAGGGACCCTCCTTCTCGGAAGTAGTGTGGGTGCTCCGCATTCCCACCACTGTGCCCAGGTAGTGTGTGGGTTTCAGTGCACCGGTATGGGAACCTGCAGCCGCACTAAGCCATGGAAATGAGGATCTGGGAGATCTGTTTAAGTCAGCATTACGATCTGTGTGTGGGTGAACCCGTCTTGTCATGATCTCGGGGCAAAGACCTGCCCCATAATCACCATCTCTAACCCTTATCTACTTGGGCCAGCTTATCTCCCTCCGTCGCTGCCTCTTGAATTCTCGCCAAGCCCTGCGGCCGTGGCTCCCCAGAGGCAGTGCCCGAGGGCTGCTAGCACGAGCTGCCAGCTGGCACAGCCAACTTTGGAGGGGCTTCTTTCCCAGAGGGACTCGGTACATAGGGTCTGACAGTCTGCTCTTACCAAGGGCTTTCTCTGCTCAGTCAGTCCTTGCCTGGACCTTCTAGGGCCAGAAGCGCTCATCGTGGTTAAGGCCTGGAAAGAATTCACGGACTGAGTCCGTCCGCCCAGGATCGTGGCAAGATGTTCCCTACATGTGACTGTCTGCAAGTATGGTTGTAAATATCTTGAGTGACTGGGCACCTGTCACTTCCTTTGGGAAGCTGCTCCCCAGCCTAATTACTCTCGGTATGAGATTACAGGAACTGATCTTGGAATGGGGACCAAGAAACCCTTGGTAAATGGGTGGAGAAACACCTGATTTTCTACTGAAAGGGTCTTATTTTGTCTTTATTTTGTCAAATCACTGTTGTTGGTTGCAGTGGCCAGTGGGTAGGAACACCTCTGGGTTGGTGCCAGCTGTTTGGGGTTTTATTTGACAGTACAGGTTTTTGGAGAGACATTGGCCCGGTCCAGGTTGGTGTCATTCCTGAGCTGAGCTTGTGATCTGCAGAAGGTCCACAGGCCATTCCTTTGGGTGTTCAGGTCGCTTCTTCAAGTGTTCAGGTTGCTTTCTGGTAGCCCCATGAGATCCTTGTTGGGTGAAAAGCATTTAAATGCTTAAGCCTACCTAGGGAAGACTCTTCCTTGGGAGAAGGGTTTACTGGGGCAAGGATTAACCTTCTCATCGTGGTGTTATGCAGAGCCTAGCTGTTACCTGAGGAGCGTGCTGCAAAGCCAGTTGCAGTCCATAGGAGCATTTCTTCTGGCCTGGTGCTATAAAACCATAACTCATAGGAAGACCAGAAAATTGATCCCTGGGATAATAAACTTCAGTTTCCCCACCTGCACCCTATCTGCTCGTCCTCGCTCTGCTACAGACTGCTCTGCTCATGTGTGCATTCTTCCGCTGTGTCCAAGAGTGGCAGAGGCAACGTGTGCTAAACAGGCACATGAGGTACCTCACCTGGGAGGTATCAAATCAAATATTTAATATGTAGCTTCCATATCATCAATTTCTCTTTCTGTTTTCCTGGACTCTGCTTCCACTCTGAGCTCTCCTTGTCACTATTGGCAAGGACTATCTGAGCTCGGGATTTGTTTCAGGGCTCTTGCCCTTTCAGCCTGGTCGGTCGCCACTCTCAAGCTGCCACAGCGCTAGGCTGCCCTCTCAGCGAGAGCTTTATGGGCCCTCTGACTCTCCCTCTAACATCAAATTGTACCCCTAGGCTGCTGTGTTGCCTACAATTGAGGTTTCTCTATGAAAAGTTGGTTGAAAGTATCTGGAAAGTAATGAAAAGTCCTGTGGGAGTGAAGACAACCCTTGCCTGCGCTGCCATCTCCCACCTCCACCTGGGCTCCTTCACTTCCTCCTTCCCAGAGTTTGAAGATGCGGCCATTCCCAGGGTTTGGAGAGCCCAGGGCTCAGCTCCCAGAAGTGCTGACATGGCAGAGGCCACGCTGGCCGATCCAGTAGAGATTTGGGAGAACCAACGTCCTCATCCTCAGCTGCACTTTGCAAGGCAAAGAGGGGGCAGAGGAGGCTTGGCTGGAAGCAGGGGAGGGGCAGAACCTACAGCCAAAAGTCCCACGCGGCACCGTCTCCTCCCCTCTGGTTCAGTGTGGACTGGATCAATTTGGACGTCTTCAGCAATAAAAAATGCCGATGTCGTCCTAATTCACCAGGCCCCGAGATGACAGCAAATTTACATTTTTTAATTAAACTAGCAGCCAGTTTTTATGAGAGGGGGCTGGGTTATGCAAATCAAATGGTTGTGTACGAAAGATTAGGAGAGTTTGGGAATAAATTCCACAAATGCTAATAAAAAAAAAAGAGAGAAAATGAGAGGGGGGAGAGAGAGGGACATTGTTCCATTAGCCCCTTTTAGACTGATTTCCCGAGGGAGAAAGCAGTGGGGGTGAGAGATGGAGGCAGCTTTCAGAGACAGGTAAAATCCATTTTGAGGATTGAGAGCCCCTTGGACCAGGACCTTGTTGCTCCCCGTTTCCTCTCCCAGGCTCGAAGGGAACACGGAGGCAGAGAGCAGCAGCCAAAGGAGAACTTGCCAGCTTCTCATCCCCATTCCTGCCTGGCCAGTGATCTCACCAGCTTTAACAGCAGCCGGGGCTGGGACTGCAGCAGGGCTGAGGACATGGAGAGGCTGCTCGGTGCTCAACTGCTGGGGGCCCAGATGGGTCAAGGGCCAGGCCAGGTCGCAGTCGGGTTGCAGGAGGACCTGGCAGGGAAAAGAACATTCCCTGGATGGGCAAAGCCCAGATGCTGGCCAGAAGTGAGCAGTGAAGGGGCTACACAGAGCTGCCCCGGATGGGGACCCTCTTTGGAGTGACAGATGGGACACAGAGCAGGGCCGGTGGCTGTGATCTGTACCCTGGGGCCTCTCCCTCCCTTCTGGGCAACTTCTGCTGGTGGGCTGCTGGCCCCTGGCCGGAGCTTGCTGGTTAGGCAGACAGTATCCGATGGCAGGCGCGGGACTGGGCTGCCGTTCCACACATGCACAGGCTTTGTCTGCAGAGCAGAGTGCATTTTTGAAAGGGATGAGGATGCTTTTCCCTCCCCCAAACTGCAGACCCTCTTGTTGCCCATCCATAGGGCTCTCAGTGCCTGAACCCAACTTCTAACTTCCCTTCCCAGTGCTTTAACCTGGCACCAGCCCTCTTCCCACTTTCTTAAGAGACTTCCCATATTTTTTCATGTGGTGATTCCAAAAAATAAAACAGTTTGTCAAGCTTTTTCAAGAACAAGTAGTGACAGTGGTCCAAAGATCATGAGCTTCACTCCTGTAAAATATCTTCTTGTTTAAATTTCCCAAAGAATTCTGAGTGCACATTGCATTTGGAGTTAGGTGTGGTGGCCAGGTACCAGAGCAATTGTTTGCTCTGCCATGGAGAAACACAACCAGAAAATTTCTGTAGGCTGGGAAACTGCTTAAAGCTTCCAGTCCTAAGGCAGTTTCATGCTCAGAAGAAAAGCTGAACAACTCGTGTAGGTTGGCGAGAGAGCGCAGGGTGGAGAGAAGGAGATGCAAGGAAAAAAAAAAAGGATGGGAAGACTAAAGTCACTGAGTGCACTTTCTGGCAATCCCCTGAGGATCTGGTGCCTCACTAGAGAGTTTTGCCACCCATTCCTGGTTTTGGGGTGTGAAGTGGTGATTCACCTCTGTGCCCATGTTTTGCTTTAGTGACATTTTAGCAAAGCCTCTTGTGAAATCTGTAAAAACACCGAGCTCGGCTGGAGTGCTTCTGGAGGTGTTCCCCACACCCAACACCCACGTCCCCGTCACCCTGTCCTGCACATGCACATCTGCCCCAGACACTTGCCCACCTCCACGCTCCCGGACTCTCACGTGCCCCGTGTTGGTGTTGTGCTGAACTTCGTGTTCTCCGAGTTGTGCTCTCAAGCCATCGCCTTCCTCCGCACTCTGGTTCTGTGCGCTTGCATCATCGTGGCCATGAGTGGATCTTTCTTAGCAGCAAGAGAAGATCAGTGTGGTCAGTGCCCCGTGTGGTGGGTGTCCCTGTGCCGCTGTGGTGTCCCCTCCACTGTTCCAGCTGCCAGGGAGGAACGATGGCCTTGGTGGGTGGCTGGTCCACAGCCACAGGCGGGCAGGCAGTTGTACAGGAGATTTTTGTAACGTGAGTTCCTGAGCTGAACGAGGGCCAAGTTCAGCCTAAACCTAACAAAGAGCTCCAGAACAAGTCTGTGAGACATGGCAGAGTCTGAGGATTTGGTGTGGGATGAATAACTCCTAATCTATAAAGTGGGCATGATCACACTCCCCTGTGCAGCCCAGAGCCAGGGCTGGGCGCTGCGGTGATGGAGATAAGTGACTGAGGGCTGGCTGTGCTCCACAGCGTGCGGGGGTCGGGCAGGAGCGCTCCTCCCTGCAGCCGAGGTGTGGTGGCTCGGGTGTGGGAGAGCTGAGCCTGCTTCCCAGGAGCTCCTGCCCCGCTTGACCCTGGGCACCCTCGATTGGGACATCGGCAGCACCCGTTGGTTCAGGGCGGGTTGTCATCGACCTGTTAGGGGGGGCTTCCAGGACCTGGGCAGGAGATGCAGTGCTCCAGCCAGGCTTTGCTGTTGAGATGATGCCATGGTGTCAACCCCTCTCCTGGGACTGGCTTGGCCAGGGAAGAGCGGAGGAAGAACCAGGAACATCTACCTTCCCTACATGGGAAACTGTCAAAAGCCAGGTAGCAACACCAGCTTTTGTCTGGTATTTCCAGAAAAACCCGGCGGGACCTGGCATCCCAGGGCATAATTTATTATGGAAAAATAAAATAATAAAGTCCCAATCCCTTTGAGGCCTGAGTCATAGAAGCATCTTCTCATTAAAGCAGCTCCACCTCTCCGCGTGCTGTTTGCCAGCACCGTGCCTGTATGAATCCATTCCCGGAGCCGCCCGCCCAGGGCAGCCTTCCTCCTCCTCCTCCTCATTGCCGCTCCCCAGCACCCCTCTCTTCCAGCACCCCTTCCCCTACCAGGAGGAGCAGAGCCGCTCCACATGTAAAGCCAATTCCTCCCTTCTTCGGCCCAGAGGGGTGTTTTGTTGGCATGTTTTGTAGACAAATGTCTTCATCTTCTCACCCACCTTCCATCCCCTGCGCTATCAGTTCTCTGGGCACGGCCCTGGCTCCCACGTCCCCTCTCGCTGCAGCGTGGAGGTATGTGTGGTAGCTTTCCGTGGCTTGAAGCTGTCTTCCAAGTGGCCCCTCTGCAAGGAGAGAGAGGAGAGGAAGCTGCTCCCGGGGTAGTTACCATCTGCATGTCCCGAAGGCAGGCAGCAGCTGTTAGCAGAGGAGGACCAGGTTGGAGAGGGTGAGGGAACAGAGGCTGGGGAGAGGAGGTCTGATTTTTCTTCTTGCTTGCATGTGAATGTCTTCAGCAGGGGCTCAGCAGGACAAGAATCGCAGTTTTGCAAAGTTGATTCATGTGCTTGGAAACTTTCACAGAAAGCTCCTTTGCTTGCTCTGCTGTGTTTTCAGCCATTCACTCTCACTTTTCTCAGCCTTTTTCTATGATGCTCTATTTAACTCTTCTTGCTAAACAACTTCCCTTTATGTCCTCCTTCCTTTCCTTATTCCCACAGTCCTGTCACTCTTTTTCACCCTCCTGCACTTCCCATTCTGCCTTTGATTCTGTCTTGGTTTTCCTTTTCTCCCCCCCCTCCCATTATCTTACTCTCTTTATTTTTCATTTCCCCATTTCTCTGTGGGCTGATATTCAGATGAGCCAACTTCTTCCAGTTAAAGGAGGTCATGAATATTAGGATTTCTCTATCAAACAATGAAATATGTCTCAAATTACTCTAAAGAAAAGGGCCCTTTTCATAAACCACCTGCTGGGTTTTTCTGAAAGCAAGCACAACCGCTTGCCTGTGTGCTCCAAGCAGTTGTCTCTCATCTCCACCGCGCCAAGCTTTGCTGTTCCAATTTCTCCTTCTGAATTTGTTGCTCTTGGTAGAGTAAGTCTGCTCTTCCCAGACTGCCAGCACCCAATGAGTCTGGGTTTGGACAGGTTGGGACAGGACTGTGATTCTGGCAGGATCCTTGCTACTTTGAATGAGGGTTTGTGATTGTGCTTTTTTGATTGCGGTCTGCTTATTTTGGGGTTTTCTTTTTGTTTTCAACAACATTTTGGTCTGAAACTCATTACCTCTCAGCTTGACTGAGAGAGGGATCTCATATTCAGGTGTTAGCACCCAGCGGGGTGTGGACACGCACGGGCACCCCTGTCTTCTCGTCTCACTGGAGTGGAGCGGCCCTTTCTCCAGTCCCAAGGAGAGCTGTGATGGAGGGTCCTGCTCAGCCCTGGGCACCTGCTGGCAGCTGTGGCCATACCCTCCTGTAAACCAAAGCTGAGCTGATCCAAACTGATCCATCAGGGCTGATTTTAGTGCACCCCAGCTCAGCGCTGGGGCTGAGAGTGGAGTTTTGCCCGGTTGAGGTGAGGGTGGTGTCTGCAGCACTGCAAGGAATTAGAGGAGATCCAGGTGGGATTGAGTCCCTGGGCCAGGCAGGTCCCTGCAGGGAAGGGGGTCCATGCTGGCGGCCCCTTCCTCCCAGCCACATGGGCTGTGGGCAGCCTTTCTCCTGAGACATCAGAAAGCCAGGTCCATGCTCCATGATGTCCTGCATGACCTGTGCTCCTGGCTGCGCTTGGGCAGAAAGTGCCGGCCTTTGTCAGCACCAGTGCAGCTCGTCCCTTAGCAGGGACAAGGAGCACAGTGGGGCTGTGCCCCACAGGCCTGCAGAGGTGCAAGCAAAGGGTCTCCACACTCCCTTGGGAGCTGCCGTGAGGCAGGCGTGGGCAGTGCTAGAGACGGGGACACCAGAGGACACCAACTTCTCTCAGACTTGTGTTCTGCTTTCAGTCCAGCCTATTTATATTCATCATAGCTGCTATTTTTTCCCCAGTTACATGAATGTGTCTTGTCCTCGCTATCTTCCATCTTCCCTGAGCAAATCTTGCTGCCTTCCACGTGTCTGTCCCGGGAGGCGCAGAGCATCATCCCACCTTGGCAGAGATCACTCTTCCCTGAGGAAGAGTCTCTTCTTCACCTCCTGGCAGTGGGCTCCTGCCTGGAGCCTGGCATAGCACTCCTACCCTCTCTCTCCCAGCCCCACGTTTCCCTGGACAGAAGCTGCACGCGCAGCCTGGGCTGTGTGAACACGGAGTTTGTTTTGCCAGGGTGACCTGTTTAATCATCTCATTTTCTGGTGGCCGTTTAGTCCTCGTTTCCACGGTTACAGCCCCATTAAGAGGAGAAGCAATAAGGCAGCGAGTCAAACAGGTAATAAAAACATTAGAGCCATGTGCGCATTGGGAGGGAGGGAGGGCGAGCAGCACTCAGTGAGACGAGACGGGCCGTGCCAGGGAGGCAGAAGGGTCGCAGGGAGCCTGTGCGCAGCGTGGTGACACCCAGCTCTGTTCCCAGCCTCTGCAGGGGTCTGGTGACCAGCACAGCATCCCACAAGACCCTTTCTCACTCCCTTGCAGTGTGCTGCTCACACCTTTGCTGTGCTGGTAACGCAGAGTTGTGAGTGGCCAAAAGCACTTGAAATCAGAGTGGGTTTGCAACTAGATTTTATTTCAGGGCTGTGATTGCCTGACAAAACTTGGAACTTGCTGTTTCTGTTTAGTTCCTGTGATGCTAGTGAATGCAGACCTTTGCTCTACCATGGTATGTGTCAAGATACCCACTGTACCGATGTCAGCTGAGGAGAGCGGCTGTGCGGAGCTCTGCCTCTGCACGGTTCTGAAGTCGCACTGCCAGTTCAAAACACTGCACTACAGCCGGCTGCCTGAACTGGGCAGCAAGACAGTGATTTCAGGCTTTCCTAGGTAGAACAAGTGTCTGTTTATGGAAGGGCGCATCTCTGCAACCTCCAGGAGAAGGTCAGGCTCCATGGAAACAGGAGAGCCAGGTACCTGCTCCGTGGCAGCACGTGGGCTGCTGGTAGGCAACAGTCAGGTGGGTGCTGCTCCCCTGGGAGTTGTGGGGATGCATTGTGGCCATAGATAGAAATCAAGGGAGAGCTGGGGAAGGCAGGCAGTGTAGCTGGGAATCACCTCTCTTCTGCTAGGAGGAACCCCCAGAATTCTATTTTTCCATTGTGGGCTCATAAAAGTAGCAACGTTAAGCAACCTAAAGCAACTCCTCTGAGGAGAAGGGGATTGCTTTCCAAGCAGCTCATTTTCCTCCAGGCAGTGTTCCTCAAGGATCTGGGTACGTGGGAGCCTTTTGTTACTCTGTGCTGCTTGTCCCAAACCCTACGTTGTCATCAAGGAGATCATGGCCTGTCTCCCTTGGGAAATCATGGGCTAGATGTACTCTGGGGCATAAACTCATGGCCTCACTACAAAAGCTGGCAGAGTCACTTTTCTGTATCATTTCCCCGTGGCTGTGGAGGCCAAGCAGCGCTGGATCTCGGATGAAGAGATGTTAGCAAGGGAACTGACATTTCAATACCTGTCTTTCATTTGAGGACCAGTGGCTGTCTCTGATGATCAAATGATGTCATTAAGAAATAATTTTAAAACTTCCTTGGACACTGCAGGCCTGAGGCTTGGATTTGTGAAGTCGTGTTGTGTTGGCCAAGTTCTGTTTCTTTGGTATCGGAGGTTTATCAAAATTGCCACATCTCAGAGCACTGGGGAGGGCTGGTCTCCCTGGAGACCTGCCTTGGGCTGGAGAACATCAGTTTGTGAAGCTGTTCTTGGTGTCAGCCAGTCTTTAGGATCGGTCTGTGAGCTGACTTAGTAATTAAGCATAAAAATGATTCTCCAGGACCCTCTCTTACCAAAAAGATGTGAGGGGCTCCATCCTTCCCTGGGAGTGGGGAGCAGGGTTTGACCTTCCTTTGAGGGATCTCTGGCTACTCCGTATTGAGCTGTGTGTTACCCAGGGCAGGTACAAACCCCAGTGCTTTATGCAAGCTGCTTATAAGTAATGGGCTTGGGAACAAGGAGCAAACAGCATGGCCGAAAACTCTCCTGCTCCGATGGGTCTGAGCTGCTGAGTCGCTGTCATAAAGGAGCAGATGTCGATGCACAGAAGGGTTCTGGCCTTTGAACAAGGGTGAGTTTCAGTGTGGATGAAGAGAATGATAGAATCATAGAATGGTTTGGGTTGGAGGGGACCTCAAAGCCCACCCAGTCCTACCCTCCTGCCATGGGCAGGGACACCTCCCACTGGATCAAGGGGCTCCAAGCCCCATCCGGCTTGGCCTTGAACACCTCCAGGGATGGGGCAGCCACCACTGCTCTGGGCAACCTGGGCCAGGGCCTCCCCACCCTTATTGTAAAGAATTTCTTCCTAATGAATAATCTAAATCTTCCCCCTTCCAATTTAAAGCTGTTCCCCCTCATCCTGTCACTCCAGGTCCTTGGAAAAAAATCCCTCCCCAGGTTTCCTGCAGCCTCTTTCAGTACTGGAAGCTGCTCTAAGGTCTCCTGGAGCCTTTTTTTCTTCAGGCTGAACAACCCCAACTCTCTCAGCCTGTCCTCATAGCAGAGCTGCTCCAGAGAAGAGGTTAAATATAACCGTCACCCTCCTAGAGGTGGCACAGCCCTAACAGCAGAACAAAAGTCTTCAGAAAAGCAAACAAGAAAGAAAGCAAGAAAATAATCATGGAAATGCAAGGAAACAGAGTAAACTCACTCGCAGGGTGCTTTACCTGCTGGCTTTCTGTGCTGGAATATCCTACCCTGTTACAGCCCCGCTGTGCCCTGTTGAGGTTTTCTTTTTTTATTTGTTTCTGACATTGTTTTGGGGTTTATAGTTTCTTTTCTCTGGCCTTTATCAGAAAGCATATTTGTGGTGAGCGCCTGTGAAAGGACCTGGCTTGCTGAGTAAATATTCAACGTGGAAATGAGCCGCATGACCTTGAGGGGGGAGAGGGAGGAAAGCTGAGAGAAATTCATAAAAAGCTGAAAAAGAAAAGAACAAGGAGAAGGAAGGGGAGGGGGGGAAAGATAAAAGGCCTGGCCAGACTGGGAGAAGTCACACAGGAGGGAAATATCGGTTGTTCTTGTTAAAGCAGTGATTGGAGATGTTGTGTGAGACACCTTAAAGGGGCCCAATCCTCAGCTGCACGGAGCGCTGACACTTTGAAAAATCAGCCCATTTAAGGTGACTGCAGTTGGGCACCAGGAGTCAGTAGTCACTTTAGATCATCTTGGCCGGTGTTCAGAAGGGTGAATTTTATCCTTGGCGAAAGGCCAGCGGGAGGCCTTGCTGTGTACTGTTCCCGTTCCCAGAATAGGACTTGGGGTGGCTCCTGGACCTCGCAAGGGTCCGTCGGGGCAGTGGCAGAAACCCCTGGGCCCACGTTCTGGGCTGAACATCTGCCCACCCTCCCCATGCCAGGGCAGCGATCACTGGCTGGACTCGCCACTCCCAGCCCCCTTGTTCTTGGGTTTGAAAACTGAATTTATTTTATGGGGCCTGTGGGTTCCTGGGACAGGTGCTGGATGGAGCAGTAGCCCCCATCCTCAGTGCAGAGGCAGCAGGGATCAGCAGTTCCAGTTGCCCCAGCACCCATGGGTCCCTCAGCTGTGTGAGGTAGAGATGTGGGTACTCACTTTTGGAAACCAGTGAGGATCTCGGCCAGTAAAGACCATGAAAACACTGGTGTGAGAAAAATGAGTAAGAAAAGTTGGGTAGAAACACCCTGTTGTCACTACCAGAGACCAAGATGTGAAATCCAAATACACTCTGGAGTCTGGGGTTCCAGAATGCCTGGTTTGGGCTGGAAGGTTTTTCCTTCAGCCTCACCTCTAATCCTGGATGAACTGAACTGGATTTGAGAATAGCAATGTAGGGACTGGGGAGAGATGAGCACTGAGTGTCTGCACATTTGTGTTCTTTTCTGTATGGGATGTTCCTCTAGCGTGTCCTTGCTATCTTGACACCAGTGCTGGGAAGCCCCTGGTCCTGCAGCTGCAGCCACCAGCTCTGTGCTGCCCGTTGCCAGGCGTCACAGGAGGCACCCTGACACCCAGGGAGCCAGCGCCCAGCAGTCACAGGGGGCTGGAGCACAAGGCCTTGCCCTGCTCTCCAGGCAGCCAATGTTAGCTTTTTGTTGTTTGAATGCACGAAGAAGAGTCTGGATGTATTTAGGATCCACTTACACTCGTGTGATCATTGCTTTGGCTTCCCCAGTCTTTGTTTGGAGAGGGTAAGTCCAACTCCACTGGCATCAGCACTTCAAAAACACTGCTCGCTGCCATAAGCATTTCAGAGCACCGGGCAAGGAGCTGCTGAGCCCTCATTTGCGTTGAAGCAGTGCTGATTACCTTCCTTTGGTTAAAACAAATCGCTGCACTAATGATCTGCACATACACACCTTTGAATTTTGATTCATTTAGGTGGGGGGATGATTTATTTCTTTCTGTAAAGCCTGAAAACTGTAGAACTAGGTTCTCATTGCCCATCTAGGAGAGCCTTGCTGCAGGGAGCAGAGCTCTTCTTGATTTCTTTCCAGTTGGAGCGTGTTGAAATAGTAGGGAAAAGTCTTGTCTAGTGATGACCTCAAAATAATTTCTGTAGCAGTGCAGTGTGATGTCAGACCGACAGCGTGCAGCTGGGTGGGAGGTGCAGGCAGCGGGGACAGGAGTGCCTGACACAGGGGAAAACCAACATAAATAAAACCATCAGTCTGAGGCTCTGGGGGGAACTCGAGCAAAGTCACCAGTGCAGATGCCAGGGCAAGGAACTGTAACTGTGCGGGTAATAGCTTTGGATGCTTGCTTTTATGTGACAGTTGCTGTTCAAGCAAACAGATTGGAGAATTCCAGGCTTGCATGAGTTTCAGGGATTTTATTTATGTGTTGGGCACAGGACATGAGTGGGCTGGGAGTGTAGGGTGGGTTCCCTGCCAGTCCTGCCCTGGCACTCACTGCCCTGTTCACTTGATTTACCCATGATAGGCTGAGCCTGCCCCTCTCTCTCCTGTCTTCTTCCTCTGCCTTGAAGTCATTCTCCCCCCAGACTCACCTCGCTCACCAGCTCCCTGTCATGATCCTGCGCTCTCAGGAGCATCCTCTGCCCCGTTCCTCTGCCTCCCCGACAGTGGTGCCAGTGCAGAATCTGCTTGGAGCTTGCAGTGTGCTGAGTGCTGCCCGGTGCCAAAAGCCCCTTGGGAAGCACCTGCCCTGCCCTGCCTGGCGCTGGGCTCCTCTGAAACCATCCAGAGAGAGGGAAGGCAGGGGCACGTTTTGGCTCTTCATTCTCCAAAAGGAAAGCCTTTGAGGGGTGAGGGGCAGACTCCTTGCAGCGAAGGTGTTAACAAATAGCAGGTGATTAAACATGACAAGCAGTGACATTTCTGTGTGGGGTTCTCAGTACCAGCAATGCCAAGAATGAAGCTATAAACCCTGACATTTTGTGTTATGCACTGAGGTTTTTAATAGACATCTTTCTCTCCCTCCCCCCTGTTTATTTCTTTTATTCCTTTTTTCTCTCCTGTCCCCTTCTCCCTTTCCCTCTCCTCTCTCTTCCTGACCCTCACCCTGGCTCTGCCCCATCCTAAGCACCCCCGCCTCCTCTTCCCACACCTCCCACCCTGCCCTTATCTCTGCTCCCTTGCTTTACCAGACTCATTTGTTTCATGGCCTTCACTTTTTCTTTCGTTCCTTTCTTCCTCCCTATTTTCTTGTTATACTTTTCCAAGCTTTTTTGCTCTTCGTGGCGTCATTCCCCTTCCTTACTCTCCCTCCTCTTAACTCGGGTCTCTGCCATATGCGCACACGCTTGCCGCATCTCTCACCCAGCCGCACTCCCACACCTTACTGCACACACCCCACCACTTCCAGCACCCTTTTCTGCTCTCCCCTCCCCACGCTCTCACTCTCTCCTGTCTCTCACATGTGCTCGCACTTGCTTCTTTCTGTGCTTCCCCTCTCCTGCTCTTCTTTGTCTTTGCGACTCCCTTCTGCTGTCATCCTCCCTCTCTCTGTTCTTTTCCACTCTCTCCCCTTCTCCCTCCCTTTCCTTTCTCTTTTTGGGGCCTGATGTAATACGCTAACCACGGGCAGCCAGGCCAGTTGCTTGTCAGGGAGCAGGTGTCCCACCCCTGAGTGATGTTTTTGTTAATAACATTTTTGCCCTGACTCAGAAGCCGGCGTTTTGGAGATGGGTTGTTGGGTTTTTTTTAAGGACAGGAGCTGAGGAGGCTGTGATTTCCCGAACAGTTGCTGGGTTTGTGCTAAAAGGACTGCAACAGTTGTTCTGCTGAGCAAGAAACGTTGGAACAACTGCAGATTCTCCCTCTCCCTCTCTCTCCATGTCTATCCAAAGGGCATTTGGAGGTGACACCCAATGCACCGTCCCCCTTGCAGCCAGCTCTGATTGGAGCCGACGGGTTGCCGCTGGCTCTAGGCTTTAGGAACAGCTCCTGCTGCCGGAGCTGGCCCTCCTGGCAGCTCTCTGTGTTAGAAAAAACCCTTTCCTTGTCTGCCTCTGCTGCCTTCTCCTGATGGGGTCATGGGCACAACATTAGGAAAATGCCAGGGCAACCAGAGCATTCTGACACAGAGCTCTCGCCCGTACACACAAGTCAGGTGGTCTCCAGGGCTGGGTAGTCATGGCACAGCTGCACAATCTGAACTTCAGAAAGTGGTCTCTAGGCACACAGAGACAGAAGGGTTTGGTGGCACTCATATGCTCCCCAGTGCACAACCTGCCTGGCTCACTGCAGCTGATAGACTGTGGTCTCCTTCTTGGAGAGGCCAGGGGGCAATGTATGATGCTTTCCACTCAGCAGCATGGAAGTTGCGTGGGCTGGTCCGTCAGAGCCTGTCTTCTCCACCAAATCAGGCTGGCTGTCAGCACCAGGGTCTGAACCTTCCCTATCTGGCTGGCCCCAGCGACAGTCACACTGCAAAAGCCATCGTGAAGTGCCGCTGGGGGACTTGAGGCACCTTCAGTAGCTCTTTGAGCTGCACGGTGATTCCTTCTCACTTGGCCACGGGAGCCTGTGCCTCTCCCTGGGTCCCTGGGGAGGACCTCTAGGGATCTCTGGGTGCTCTGCCTTGGTGCGTTCCAGCCCGTCGCTGTGCTGGGAGCATCGCAGGCAGGCGAGAGCCTCTCGTGGGCGGACAGCGAGGACAGAGGCTGGGGCAGCTCCCATGGGTCATTGGGGGCCCAGTGTAAAGGGCTCAGCAGGCATTTGAAACGAGTCCAAACTAAACCGCAGCTTCAGTCCCAGTATTTTCTCTTCCTTGACTCTACAGGCACTCTAAAAATCAAAACACTTCCCCCTAAAGACCCCGCCTTCCCATAAAACTGCCTCTCCCTCCCTGTCCATCCAGGTCCTATTGATCCAGCACCACAGACGATGGCTGCAGCTTGAGTTGCCAAGTAGGGCAGATCAATAGAGACTTAGTATGGGATTTTTGGCAGCTGGGACATCCGTTTGTCCCTCCTCCCCTCCCACCATCCTCCAGGAAGCGTCCAGCGTCACAGTGAAAGCAGGTGGAGCAAAGCCTTGTCCTTACGCTTCCCTTTCACCTTGTCCTTCCTTGTCCTCCGTGCTGCAGCCGCGGGACTGAAGATCTCTGTGGGAGCGTGCGCGAGGCCGCAGAGCCCATGTGGCACATGTGAAGCCTTCTGGTCCCCTTCCCTGCACTGGGTCCCCCAGCCCTTCTTTGCCACTTGTCCCTTGCAATGGCCAAGCTCATCCTTCCGTGTGCTGGGGCAATCCCGTGGGTCATTCCAGCCTCCCAGAGAGCAGGATTTGGCCTTCATTGTTTGCACAGCCCTTTTATTTAACAAGGACTTCTTCCCTGCCTGGATCCAAAGTAACTCCCTCTACCTTCCTTCCCTGCCGGGCCATCAGTGCTGCTGTCATCTTTCCGCAGATGGGGAACCACGGCACGGTGACGTGGATTCCCAAAGGCCCAAGAGGGAGTCAGTGCTGGAGCTGGGGTTAGAGGCCATGTTTCTGGCTTCCTTCACCAGCGCTCAGCCCCGTGGCCCTGGGACACTGGGCCCAGAGCTGGGGGAGCGGAGGCAGAGGGAGCAGTGAGGAGGAGAGAGGTGCTGTGCAGGCAGCCTCCCCTGCTCCATGTCCAGAGAGGGTGGTTAGCTCTGCCGTAAGATATCCTTAACCCTTACCAGCCCTCCTGCTGCCGACCCTCTGGCAGGTGCTGAGCGCCGTGCACGGTGAAGTTAATGAAATGAGTATTTCGGGGAGGGGAGAGCGAGGCTCTGTACTGCACCCTGGGGCCCTGGGTTTATTAATGGTGACCTGCCATTAAAGACTAA
This sequence comes from Neomorphus geoffroyi, assembly GCA_033558235.1. Classification (NCBI taxonomy): domain Eukaryota; kingdom Metazoa; phylum Chordata; class Aves; order Cuculiformes; family Neomorphidae; genus Neomorphus; species Neomorphus geoffroyi. The sequence goes on along the minus strand of JAUMJM010000029.1, from coordinate 4,746,605 downwards.
AGTGCTAACCTGGTCATATTTAGCAGCTTTCAATGGTATCCCAGTGGCCTCCGCCTGCAATATCAACCCCTGCCTTCCCCCCACAGCCCCCAGCCGGCAGGAGCTGACTCCAGAGTTTCTCTGCTACGATGAGTCTGGTGGGCAGCACTAAGAAGTCTCTGCGCTGCTGCTGCCGGACAGATTTCCACCCCCTTCTGCTGCTCTGAGCAGCTTCCCCCTCGTACTGCGAGGTCTTGCCAGGGAGCACTTGGAAAAGAGGACCAAATCCTTGCATCTTCATGATCTCCTTTAGTCAGACAGAGCCTGGGGTCACTAGGAGAGGGAGAGGTGCCAGAACAAAGCTCGCAGGATCTGGCCGTGAAGGAGAGGCACACTCAGGCTCTGCAAAGTGCTTCCACAGAACCCTCCGAGAAAGTGCTGGCAAATTATCCCTCTGAGGTAGCAGGCTGGGAAATGAGGCAGCAACTCTGCCAGACCTGATTAAAACAGGACTTGAGGCTAACAGCTTCAGGTCAGAGCAGGAGGGCGGCTCTCACTGCTACTGTCCCTCTCACTCCGGTCCAAGAGGGACTTGGAAAACCCAGGCATGGAGGAATGTCCCCTAGGGGACAACAGCAGTTGGATATTGCAGTGACAGGCACTTTAGAAAGATGCTGGGGGCTGCTGCTGTTGCTGGTCCAGGCAGGGATCACTGTTAGCAGAAGAAAAAAAAGCCCCAGAGTCTCCTTGAAGCTAATTCTGCTCTTGATGCCTCCCCAGAAGCAAGATCCTGCTGTGCTCTGTGTGCCAGCTGAGATTATTGCCTTCCCTGATCACTTCTTCCTGGATTAGAAACTCAGCACAGAGCATTTTGCTATGTGTTCTTCCAGGATACCCGCAACAGGCTCCACGTGGTGCAGACCTTGGCAGAGGGATGGAGGAACCACGGGGCATCACCAACCTGGGCTGCTCCTGCTGCTCCAGACGGGCAGTGGGCATCACCTCTCTTTTGCTGGGGTGAAGGCACAAAGAGCAAGGCCGTAAGGGATTTTCCTCTCTCCACCAAACCCTGTAAGCCACAGATCCCTCATCCTCACAGCCCTGCCCTTCGTGTGGGCACGTTTGTCAGCGTGGGCTTCAGGCCATTCCCCAGCAGAGCCAGCAAGGGCAGGGGCCTTGTTCCAGCGCAGAGCTCCAGCCCTCCCAGCCTCCCAGCAGGCCGAGTGCCGGTTTGGCAGCCAGGCTGGGGGCAACCCTCGCTCTCTCTGTTGGCTCTGTGCCCCAGCTGATCCCGAGCCAGGTTTTGCTGTAATCCCTACATCCTGTTGCAGGTCCTTAATCAGCTGGAGCCAGCCTGAAAAAAGAAGACAAAACAAAACCCCCAAACCCCTAAGTGTTGTGGTTACAAATCCCCACTCCGGGGTGGTGGGGAGAACGGTGCAGGTGGGAGCCAGGATGGGCTGGGAGAGCTTGCAGCTCCCTTGGTAGGGTTGGAAGCAGAGAGAAGGATACGTGTGTGTTTCTGCTGGGGTTCTCAGCAGGACTCAGGTCTGTTCTCCAGCAGAGGGGATGGGTCTGGGTTCTCCCACCACCAGCACAGCAAGGGGTGCTGCCCCGTCAGCCCTCACTGGGCAGGCTCGAAAACTCTCTGGTTGTTGTTGGTTTTTTTCCCGTTTAATGCATAGAATAACACTGATGGGTCTGAACAGCTCCAGCCAGGCGACGAGGGGAAAGAATAACAAGCTCCTGAATGTCAGGCGAAATTATGGGCCATTGCTATTTAGGGTGAGTCTGGTGGATTTAGGGCCTCTCTGTTCTATTGTCCCGACTGCTCTGAGCATTGGAGCAGGCGAGACACAAGTCGGGAATTTTATCGCAATGCGTGTACAGGGAAAGGCTGGTTCTGAGCATTTCCGGAGCTGAACAGCAGTGGTGGGGGACAGGGGACAGATTTGTTGGGAAGTTGGTGAGATGTGATACGAGGAGGGAGCAGGAGGCTGGAAGTCCTGGAGGAGTGGTCATCCAGCAGAGAAGAGAGCCCCTTTGCTTCCTGCTCTGGGTAGGATTCAGCTTCAGATGTTCATCAGACTCCTCAGGCCCATGGCGCCTTGCTCTCCATCCATCGAGCCTTCGCTGCGTGTCTGGCCACCATGCTCTGCAGGAGCTTCCCTTAGTGAACCTGGCTGGTCTCCCTTCTGCATCTTGTGAGCACGCGGCTGCTCAGCCCCTTGTCTTCTCTCATGAAGCATTCAGGGAGGTGGTTGGTGTGAAAGACAGCGCATGAATGTGTGCAATGAATGGGGATTAGGGGTTCGCTGCCTTCTCTTGGACTGCTTTTGGTTGGTGCTGATGATGGAAGCAGAGCTGGCATGGTGCTCGCACGGCCTGCCAGGTATTGGGGGGCAGGGCTCAGCGGAGCAGCGTAAGGGAACACAGAAAGGATGAAGAAAGTGGGTTGTCCATGGGAAAGTGAAGTCTGCATGAGTCCTGAGCAGGGTGTATCCTGGGCTTCCAGATTTTGGCAAATACATTCTGTGCCATGCCAGGGTGGGGAGGAGTCGCAGACAGCACGAAAGCCTGGCTGTCTTCGGAGGCGTGTGGCTCGGCAGGGTGAATTCTTTGCTTCTTTGGGGCTCTTTTTATTTGACCGGATTAAAAAGCCTATTTGAGTTTCTTAAACCATTTAATCTGAAATCCCCAGGTAGATGCGCCATTGGATTCAGTTTTAAGCTTATAAACAAAATAGGTCTGTGTTTGTCTCTTCTTCGCTGTGTTCTAAAGCAGTGAGGCTCTGACCTGTCCTCCCTGGAGTCCCAGGGGACTTGGGCTTCTTGTGCTGATGAATCCCCTTGAGCTTTCCGAAGGGTGGGAAGGTGCGGAGACCGGGGTGCTGCTGTGACCTCCCCGCAGCTCCAGGTTAGGTGTGCGTGTGGCGGGAGGAGGGAGCAGGGGCCAAGCTCCACTGACCAGGTTAAATGAGAGCTGGTTCCCACGGCTCAGTGTCTACATGGAATGCTGAGCATAGGTAAGATCCCATTAAAACCATTGCTCTGCAAGTAGCGTGGGGAGATGGGAAAGGAGGAGACCATAGGAAATTGGAGGAAATGGGAGGAAAGCATGCTGCGGTGTGATCCAGTGGAGCAGTGTGGGTAATTCCAGCCCACAGTCCTTTGAGAGGAGCTGGTTCTTCTTCTCCACTCCCAGCTCCTTCCAGGGTTTCCTCCTGTGCCTGTCTTCTCCATCCGCTTGGGGTTCTTGTCTCCTTTCCAGCTCTGTGTGGCGTTATTGATGCCACTCCCTGCACTTCTGAGGTGTCATGGACACAGGACCGGTTGAGACTGCTCTTGGGTTGGCCCAAAATGGGACAATCCATGAGTGGTGTTTGCAGGAGAGAGGTGCTAATGGTGCCTACAGGAGCTACAGGAATGTCACAGCTTCATGGTGCACAGAGTCGTGTTTCTGACAGCAGCGAGTGCCAGATGCTCCAGGGGAAGGTACCAAACCCCCCAGCAGGCAGATGTAAAATGATCTGCCCCCACGTCCCCACTCCATGTGTCCAGCAGAGACCAGCTCAGGTTAGCGATGCCTGTGTGGGCTGACAGTGACCATGCTTGGTCCAGTAGGAGAGATATCCCTTCCAGATCCCATTCCCAGTGCCAGAATGCCTGGCAGAGAAGCTGAGCCGTGTGCCATCCCGGCTCCCTGTGCAGCCGTGGGAAAGCTCATCCGGCGCGGCTGCAGGAAGGCTGCGAGGGCAGGTTGTCCTCGCCTCTTGTGGTCTTTGCACTGAGTAGAGAGGTCTTCCGTGTCCAGGGCTCTCAAGGAGATGCTTTGTGAAAGGGGTTGGTGGAAGCAACACTGAATGCTTCTCCCCTCCCTTCTCCCAGGGAACTGGAGACAGACAGAGGGACGGGCATCTGTCCGATGGCAGCTCGAATAGGAGGGAGCCCTGTTGGCTCTGCCGAGGGAGCCTCTTTCTATATGGAAATGAAGAATTTAGGCTAATGGAGCTCAACCATCTCTAATTTTGCGATGGCAGGAGGATTTTGATTGAAAGTAATTAAGCAAGCTAGCTGTAAAATTAATTAAAGCAAAAGGGGGGGATTTTTTTATTGGATTGGATAGCGATATAGCGGCTGTCAAATGGGGGACGGATGGGGGTGACCTGAATTCTCTGCCCTCCCTCCTCCCACTCGGGACGTTTATGTCACTTTAATCTCCTTACAGCGGCTGGTGTGCATTTGTTTGAAATAATCAAGGAAATATGGTCAGAAATTGTCAGCTTTCAGATCTAATTTACCTGACAGCCCTGCGCGGACCAGTAAGCCTCTGTGTGCGTGTGAGAGTGTGTGTGTGCACGGTGCATGCGACTGCGTGGTCATGGAGGACTCCTTGTCTTCCTTTTCCCTGCTTTTTTCTTCATCCTGTCTTCTCTTAATTCCTAGCACAAAGACTTCTGACACAGCCGGGACCACCCGGCACCTCGTGAGAAAAAGGAATAAGTTTGAGAATCGTCCTGTGATCCCTTCTCCACCCCCACCTCCCCATCACTGCCTCCTCCCAGCCTGCTGCCTCATCCTTGCACCATAACCAGCTTTAGGGTTTAGGCAATATAGGATTAGGGGAGGTGGCTGTAATTCTTTATTCCAGATGGCTGGCAACTGCTAAACCCACTGCCACAAGTACCGAGTTATAAAAATACTTAAATTAGGCCCTTTGTTTCAGCCCATGTCCCTGCCAAGCAGCTCTCGCGGTGTCCTACTGGGAGCTCGGCTTGCATGGCACGGGTGGGAGACTCTGGTCAAGACGATGATGATGGTGGAGAGAGGCTTGTCCAGACTCACATCTATCTGGATTCCCTTGCTCAACTCCATCTGCTTCTTTTTGCCTTTAGCAATTAAAGAGAGCCCCTGCAGGAAGAAAGAGCTAGGCAGGACTCGGTGTGGGCTCACTGAGCAGGTGGAGGTCTGGATCCAGGGACAGCGGAAGGCTGCAGATCCCCTGCCTCCTCCTGGGACTGCCACCTCTGGACAGAGACCCCAGTTCTCTGCTCCAGACCTCGTCCTGCAGTGCCCAAGCTGGAAACGAGGGAGGGACAGCAACTGCTGTAGGGCCAGCGTTTCCTCAGAGCTGCCCTGGTGCCTCACATCTGTCTTGCTAAGTTGGCTCTTAGGGTTAGTATTTATTATTTATTATTGTTCATTAAGTGCTGACAGAGTTGGGGCTTTTGTTTGTTTTGTTTGGGTCTCCATTCGGAGGCCTTTGCTGAGCAGACTTCAGTGCCAAGACCTCAGGCGCTTTTACAATTACAGCCCGTGATCCTATTGTGTTGTTTATGTAATGACGCTCAATCCCAAGGGATTCTGCAGCCTTTCTTAGAGACGAGCTCCAAGCACCTGGCAGGGAGAGTGCAGGGCAAGTGCTGGCCCCTGGTGCCAGGGGGAATTGTGCTAGGGGATCATGAATACATGGACAGGACAGATCAGGCTGGACCCGCTGTGAGGATCCACGTTCTGGGAAGTTGAGCAAGCTGCTTCAGAAGGAAGAGCAGATGATTCATCCCTGCCACGGTCTGTGTGGTTGCAGGGTGTCTTGGAGGCTCAGACGTGAAGAAAATCTTCACGATGAGGGTGGTGAGACGCTGGCAGATGTTGCTCGGGGAGGTTGTGGATGCTCCCTCCCTGAAGGCCAGGCTGGATGGGGCCATGAGCAGCCTGGTCTAGTGGGAGATGTCCCTGTCCATGGCTAGCGGGTTGGAATTGGACTTTAAGGTCCCTCCAACCAAAACCTTTCCATGATTCTGTGGTGCTCTGGCTGTTGGGTGTCCACAGCCACCAGCCTGTCACCGATACAGTGAGCAGAATAGCTGGTCTGTGTCTATGTCTTACTTACCCGTGCCCTGAGCGTCCCAGAGCACCCCAAACCATCTCAGCACTGGGACTGAAACTTGTACCCTGTTGAGCACACGTGTGGAGGGCACCTCACCAGCTCCATAACCTACTGGACATGAGTAGGACATGGCCTAGTCCATGACTGTGGCCGTGCTGAGGTGGGTGATGAGCTCATCACCATGATTCCCGAGTTTATTTCCAGCTTTGCCACTGATTTGCTTTGTATCTATAGCCATGTGAATGCGTAGCTTTGTGCCAGTGCTTCCTCATCAGTATAATGGGTATAATTAGGCTTCCCTGATTGAAAATAGTGCCGAATGCTTAGCGTGCTGGCAGATTTTTTTCCTTTGTTTAAAAGTCCTTTCCAAAAAAAGGAGGCAAGACCCGATTTGAGAGTGCCGGTTCCCGTATTGTAGCTCAGTTCTATGTGGATTAAAATCTCGGACAGTATCAGCACGGTAGTGTTGAGCTGATGGTTGGACTTTGTCTTAGAGGTCTTTTCCAACCTTAATGATTCTATGATTCTAAACCCTTTCCTTGTGGGACAGGTCAGCTGTGAAGCGTTGGGTTCCCATAAACCTTGCAGAAGCAGAGTTACAGGAAGACCAAAGTGCTTTTAAGTGCTCAGTCTCCTCTGTATTCAGTGAAATACAGGGACTGCAGGATGTGGCACCGCTGATCTTCTGTGAATCGCAAACATAACAGAACGTAATATCAAGAGTAGTCTAAATAATTTCATGTCTGAAAGAGTTTGAGTTCTGGGCCGTGGACCAGGCCACCACTGATAATGATATCTGAAGTCAGTGGTGTCTGGAAGAAGGGTCGTACTGTGCCGGCTGCTCCTGTTCCTTCTGTAGAGTGCAAGACCACATGATTAAGAGTGCAGTAGATAATTTTCTAACGTAACATTCCCTACAGGCAGTCACTGGCATTGCTGTAGAGCATCCTGACCGACGTGTTGGAGAAGGAAGTGCCCAGGACAGTCTTTCTGCATTGTGAGAATGTTTGAGAGCCCCGTGCAAAGCTGTGCTCTGTTCTGACTCCAAGTCTCCTCAGACATGGCCGAGGAAAATGCACGTGAGTGCTGAGCTGGGGGCACCTTCTGTTGTTCTGTTTGCACCTACCTGTACCTGTTGAATGCATCTACCCTCTCAAGCACCACCACTCTTGCTGGAAATCCTGACTCCAGCAGAGCTGGGAGCTGGAAAATGGGCTGTAGCTGGGAGAATGGGATAAAAAGGTCGGTTTTGGGTGGTGGCGTGTTCTTCTCTCAGTTTGATGTGAGTGGCAGTGGAAAGCCATAAGCTCGGTTCTCCTGTCACTGACCCGGTGTCAGCTGGGAGAATCATTCTTCTGAGCTTAGCAGAATGACTTGAGAGTAAGAGCAGTCAGCGAGGGATCGAGCCTAGTGGGTCTGGAAGAGGAGAGCTGGGGCACAGGGCTGAGAGTGTCTGGGATGTCTGACGTTGATTTTCCTTGCTTGTGCTCAGAAGTGGAGATCACAGAATCACGGAATGGTTTGGGTTGGAAGGGACCTCAAAGCCCATCCAGTGCCACCCCCTGCTATGGGCAGGGAACCCTGCCACTGGATCAGCGGGCTCCAAGCCCCATCCAACCTGGCCTGGAACACCTCCAGGGATGGGACAGCCACCACTGCTCTGGGCAACCTGGGCCAGGGCCTCCCCACCCTCACAGGGAAATGTTTCCCCCGAAGATGTCATCTAAAAGTCTCCTCTTTCAGTTTAAAACCGTTCCCCCTTCCTGATCAATCCCCGATCAAGAGCCCCTCCCCAGCCTTCCTGGAGCCCCTTTCAAGTACTGAAAGGCTGCTCTGAGGTCTCCCTAGAGTCCTTTCTTCTCCAGGCTAAACAAGCCTTTCATCGTCAGTCTGTGGGGCAGGATAGTCCTTCAGAAAGCAAACTGGTGGCCTAGCCCCATCAGGTCAGAGGAACCTTGGGAAAGTGCAGAGATGTCCAGGACTGAGACATGGCAGAGCCACCTGTATCTGCCGTTCCTGGGGAAGGCAGACCAGGCCGCGGAGCTGCTGAATCTCATACAGCTTCCTCCAGCACTGAACTCTGGCTGCTGTTCCCATGCATCCAGCTGGCTTGGGACAGCGAAGGGAGGAAAAAGCTCGAGTCAGCGGCTCAGCTGAGCAGGGGCTTTAAGGCAGAGGCTGCCCTGGCTGACTTGCAGTGGATCTGGGGCCTTTCTGTAGAAGCTGTCTCCAAGGGCAAGGCTAAACAAGCTGGTTACTCCTAATTTCCCATGGAGACAGAAAAGCCACTGAGAAAATCAAAAAGTCGCAGTAGAAGGTTTGGGGATACGTGGGCAGTGTTGCTGCCAGACAAGACTGTTTGGTGCTGTCGGTCATCCCATTCACCTCTTCAATTCAGGACAGGTTGTGGTGAAGACACCCTGAGGGCTGCTGAGGCTTGGCAAGCCTTGTGGCACAACTGCACCTCATCTCTGGGGCCCAGTTCAACACAGGGGTAAGGGAAAAGGGCCACAGTGTGTCCCACACTTACCCTCTCCCTTCCCCCTTCCTTCCATCCCCCTGGAGCACGGTGCAAGTTTATCAGTTTACACCAGAATGCAGTGAAGTCCCTGGGGTTGCCAAGGTCTTGGTTTCACTCATTCCAAACCCTGCCATGCCAGCCGCCCACTCTGGCACTCGCGTGCAGGTCTGTCGCTGCGAGTGCAGGCTCGCCTCGCAGCTTATTAAACCAGCACCTTTGGAACGGAGGCTGTGTTCAGATTCATAACATCCCCTTCCCCCATGGCCCTCGCTCCCCCAGTGCCTGGAAAACAGCTTATTAAAAATCACCATTGGTAATTGCCTGGGAAGTCACATTTTTAACTCTTCAGTTCTTGGGTGCTGGGCTGTCTCCTTTGCCAGACCACGGAGTAAATCATGGCCATCCCTGCTGTTTAATCCAGACTACAGAGGACTTGAACACGATCCTGTAGGGCCAGTCTGCCCTCAGAGAGGCCAGTGGATCCCAGTCACAGTTGGCTTTGGGGGAAGGAGTTCTGCATGAGGCTGAGGACTGACGAGCCAAACGTAGTGATTCCCCATCCTGCAGCACGAGCTGCCAGCAGGGAGCCAAGAGTCTGCAGGGACCCTTGACCACTGCTGCTCTGTGCTTCTAGTGTCCTCTTTGCCACCATGTGCGGAGGCAGCTTCTCCTCCCAGGCCTGGTGGAAGAGCAGATGGAGAAAGTAAAAGTTGGAAAATGGGTTGCTCCGCAAGTGTGCCTGAGTGTGCCCGCAGGGACTCAGCAGCGTTTGTTGGAGGGAGGGTAGGGGTAGAGGAGCACTGGGATCCTTCATCAGTGTTTGTGCCTTTTCCCGTGTTGGTGGGTATTTGTAAGCGATAGCATTGAGTTGGGTACCACGGAGCTGCTGGAAGTAGAATGAGACTTCTTGACTTTGAGGAGTTTGGAATGCAGTGCTAGTACAGCAGCTGCAGGAGCAGGCGGGTGAGTTCACCACCGGGAAAGAAAGGAGGAGGAATCAACCTCATGGAGTGCTCTAAAGCCAAGCCTGGGCATTTGGAGTACACTTCCGTTGCAGAATGAGTTTGCAGGCGCCAGTGCGTGGCTCTGAGCTGCCAGGTTAACCTGGAGGTGTGAGTAACCACGCTGAGTTCAAGTGTCCTCACTTGGGTGGCTCTTAGTGGTGAGATACTGGGACTTCTGGGGACATCTCTGTGGTTGTTCACAGAGCTGCTGCAGACTCCATCAGCAGCAGAGCCTCTTTCTCCTCCTGCACTCAAGCGGGGGAGGGAAGGGAGGCTGTGGGTAGGGTGGGAGGTGTTTATGTGGGACAGTCTCCACATGTGTCCTCGCAGCCATGGGGCGCAGCTCTCCAGCCCGCTGGAAGCCATTCTGGTCCCGGCCGGGCCAGCGTGCAAAGAACAAGACCTGGGAAAGGGCTTTGTGGGAGAGGGCTGAGGCAGCACCACCCGGGTTCCCTCCGCATGGAAGATTCACCCTTATGGAGCTGTCGTTCTATTTGCAAACTGAGCAGTTGTACTGGAAGAGATTTAGCAAACACGGGGCTGCACAGAGCTATGTGTACTGAGTCACACATCAGTGCTGGAGCCAGCTACCACCGCGAGCTACTGAGGCAAACATTTGCAAATAGTTACAATAGGCACCAAAAATACCTTCAAATGAGATCTTTCTGCCTTGCTGTGTGCTGGGTAACAAGGAGGGCTGTCAGTCCAGGCTTAAACTCTGCCCACACGCTGAAGAGCTCATCCTGGGCAAGGCAAGCAACGGGATGGGAACTAAAGAGAAGAAAAGCAGTTTTGCTCCAAAAAATGGAGCCCTGGTTTGCCAATTCCACATAGGCTGGAAAAGTTGTGCTCTGGTGGGAGAGATGGGGTTGTGGTCCTGCATAGGGAGTTAGGCTTTAGCGTTTGGCCCTGCAGTCGTGGCTCAGTGCAGTTCAGGAGGAGAAGACCCCAGAAGTACTCACACACTGCTGGATCTGCAGCTCAGAGCTCCCCACACCTGCCTGGAATTGCGGCAGGATGGATCCCTACAAGATGTCTTCTCCTGTCTGGTTTTAAAGCTCCCAAGCAAGGAGACTATTCTTGGGGGTCTGTTGTAAAAGCTCTCCCTGTTAGAAGGTTTGCGAGGGTGGGGAGGCCCTGGCACAGGTTGCCCAGAGCAGTGGTGGCTGCCCCATCCCTGGAGGTGTTCAAGGCCAGGTTTAATGGGGCTTGGAGCCCCCTGACCCAGTGGGAGGTGTCCCTGCCCATGGCAGGGGTGTGGAACTGGTTGGGTTTTGAGGTCCCTTCCAACCCAACCCATTCCATGATTCCATGATTTGCTCAGGTGTTTGCTCTGTGGTTGCTGTTTCCTCTTGCCACTTCCTTTTAAAGTAGAGGAGCTTCTTCCCCAAAGCCCAGATCTGGTTTCAGAGATGATTCCCCAAGCTCAGATTGTGGGGGCTTCTCCGGCCGCCTCAGGAGAGCGGGAGAACGGGCAGTGGAGGCTCTCGGTGCTGTCTGGCATATCCTCACACAGACTAAGCGCAGGGTTGGTAGCGAGCACCGAATCCTCCTCAGCCTCCTGCCAACTGACCCCGTTGGCATCCTCTCCCCAGTGCCCCATTCCGTACCCTTCCCTCGTGTCCCCCTGTGCCCTCTGCACCCTCGCACCGGGGCCGGGATTGCTCGGCCTCACCGCAGCCCCTTCCTGGCTCTGAGCACACACCTCTCCCACTGGTTCTGCAGCCGGTTTTTCTGCCAGCGCAGGGCACTGAAAAGTGCTGGCACTGCCAAAAACCCTGTGTGCACTACGACTCCCCAAACATCCCTTTATTTTTATTGTTCTGTTAATTACTGTTTAAACTTTAATAAGTCACTTCGTCAGGAGGGGGGACCTGCAGTGAGGTTTCTGTGCAAACACTGGGCCCGGCAGTGACTCTAGTGTAACATAACCCTTTATACAATGTGGGAATGTTTAGACTGTAACAGAAACTTGTTATTTTAATGACAGTTAAAGGGGGAAAAAAAAGAAAGGAGCGAATGAAAAAGGGAAGCAAGTTTGTTGGGGAAATGGCTCATCTCAATCTCTCTGTCTGGCCTCTTTTCTCTTGGCTTTAATGAGAGCTGGATAAGGAGGCTTTATGGCTTCTGTTGAAGCAGGTCTTGTTCCCAGAGATGCCCTATACGAGGCCGTATGGGGTCCCCTCTGTTCTGCAGGGTGAGGCTAACGGCGGAGAGATGCTGATGGAAGCAGCATGGCTTGATTTTGCTCAGAGGCAGCAGCAGATGCCTAAAGCCAATTTGTGCTCAGTCTTAATTATTCTGACCCACACAAGAGACTTTCCCCTTCTCTTTGGAGCTTCTTCCACTGTTTAAGTTTTTAAGTGGCTATGCTGGAACAGATGCTGGTGCACCATAGGTGCAGCATCCCATGGAAAAATGGACCTTGAATCTGGAAAACACTGCCTTACTTTGACTGGTCACCACTCCAAGGAGGAACCATTATGAGCACCTGAGAGAGGGAAAGGGAGAGAGAGATAACCTGGCTCGTACTCTTGGCAGTGGGAGGACAGAGGGTTCACAGGAAAGCTGGGGAGGGGCTCTTGATCAGGGAGTGCAGGGATAGGATTTGAGGGGAATGGTTTTCAGCTGAAAGAGGGGAGATTGAGATGAGATCTTAGGGAGAAATGTTTTCCTGTGAGGGTGGGGAGGCCCTGGCCCAGGGTGCCCAGAGCAGTGGTGGCTGCCCCATCCCTGGAGGTGTTCCAGGCCAGGTTGGATGGGGCTTGGAGCCCCCTGATCCAGTGGGAGGTGTCCCTGCCCATGGCAGGGGGTGGCACTGGATTTTCCGACCCAAACCATTCCATGTTTCTATGATTTTGGATTGTGACTGTTGACATCTGTATTGCTTTGAGGCGTAGTGGGGGGTGCAGGGGCCAGTGTCTCTGCCTCGGAGCACTGAAGTCACCTCCAGGTTTGGCTGGGCTATTTTTAGCCCTCACTATGGACAAAACCATATCAAGTGACGTATATGATCTGAAAACCCCCGACTCCTGCTGACCTCTCTGCTGCTACAGTAAAATCCCCAAATCTGTATGGTCTGGGTGAGGAGTGGCATAAAGGCTGGAGAACGGACAGCTCTCACCTCTTCCCCGACAAGGTTTCGTGTTTCTCCCTCCTGGGGTTGATCCCTGGCCGTGCTGGTCCCTGGGCAGCGTCACTTTCTCTGCCAGCCATGGGTGGCAGGGCCACAGGGACAGAGGAAAGAGAGGAGTGGAGGGCAGACTGGGGCACAAGAGATTTGGCAGGAGATGTTGGGGAGGAGGAAGCTGGGATGGTTGGGAACTTGAGGAAAGAAGAGGGGAGAGGAAGAGCATGCTCAGACTGGGGCTGGCAACTGGGATGGGAAGGGGACACAAAGGGCAAAACTTGGGAGGGGAGGTTGAGAGGATGCAGCGTGGGAGGAGCACTGTGCTGGAAGCGGAGCCTTTCATAGCATCAAGACCAGCTCATTGCCAGGCGTCCCGTTCCTCTGTGCAGGCATACCCTCTCCTTCTCCTCGCTGAGTTTCTGACCAAAACAGGAGCCTGGGGCACTTGCACTCCCTAAAGCTTTTTGGTGAGGGCGAGTGTAGGATGGAGCGGGAGGGGACGAGACCCTGGGCCTCCCGGGGACTGTGTTTTCCCAAGTGGGTGAGCATGCAGAGAGCAGGACAAAACGGTTCACGCTTTCCTCGCCCGCTGCTGGGGTTGTGATTGTTATTGATTGTGTTTGCTGTTCTCGGCACTTTGTGTTTTTCCAGCTGAGCATTGGCTGTCCCTTGATTTTTTTTTTATTATTATTATTTAATTTTTTTTTTCACCTTTGTGGTTCAGGTGCCACAAACACTGCACACGGGGTGGGGGTGGGCACAGCTCTGAGCCACTGGGGTGAACCCGCGCCGGGGCTACGCAGGGCTGAGAGGGCGCAGAGGCTGGGTCAGGTACCAGTAACACACCAGCCCGCTTCAGTAGGATTAAATTCATAGGGCTGTGTTATCCCTGGAAGTGTGTTATACAAACAGGTAAAGAAATCTGCTCCAAGAGAAAAACTAGTGTCAGGGTTGAAGCAAATAGTAGGACCATGCACAGGGACTTCCCGCGCCGGGGCGTGATGTGTATCTAGATGGGGGTGCGTGAGCTTCAGCCCCAAGACAGAGGGCTGAGGGGGCTGCCAGCTGGAGGAGGAGTTTTGTGTCATTTCCAATATGGGGTTGCGACTCTCAGACCCCACCGAGCCCCTTGTCTTGGCCTGCTCTCTCTCCAGCCTGGTGTGCTCAGGTCCCTCCTCCACGGAGCTGTGCCAGTGGCAGGAGCCATCATCCCTTTAGGAATGGCATTTTCCAGGTTCCTGTGTGAGGCTGAACATGTCCCAGCTGCAAAAATAACTGTCCTGTACACCCTGCGGGAGCAGGAGCAGCAGCGACACATCTGTCCAGTCTGGGCAGAGCCAGCTTGTAGCTGCTCAGTGCCCCTTTGGGCACTGGTTGGGAGTGACCTGTCAGCATGTGGAAACCCCAAATAGAGATCTCTGGGGAGGAGTGGCTCGTCAGCGGGGCGATGAGCTGCAGCGGCACAGCATCAGGCCTCTGGAAGGACTGGTGGCTTCCAGCAAGACGCAAATATTGACCGGCTTGTCCGGCCGCATTGCGGGGCGCGCAGCCTGCTGGTGGGGCTGGCACTGCTGGGCACAACATCCTCGTGCGCAGCCCCACTCCTGCCTCCCCCATGGCCGGTGGGGTCACTTTGGCTGGAGAGCGCGAGCTGAGCTCAAGGATAGAACCCCCTGGACGGAGCCAAGGAGCCGCTGTATAAAAAACGCTGAGGTTTTCCTTTTCTGTACAGCGCGTTTCCCTAAATTGCCTTTGACTGTGTGCATCGCTAATGAAAGTTTATGCCCTTGTTAGAAGGACAGGCAGGTCCGTTCCAGTTAGGGCTGGGTCTATCCTTCTGCCAACTGCCCTCCCCGGCACACACACACACGCACACGCTCCCTCGCTCTCCCTGGTGAATAAGTGGAGGCTGTTATAAAGAAAAAAAAAAAAAAAGAGGAGGGGAAAAAAATTTCCATATTTGTGTAAGTTGCTTTAAAAGCATTTTATCATGTCATAAAAAAAAAGGAAAGTACTCTCGGAAATTGATCCTGCACACGAGCCCATTGGACAGAAGGACGTCGGGATGTTAATGGCTATTTTGCTCCAGGGTGGCTTATTAAAAAATTTATACATAAATGCTTAAAATTGCATAAATTATTTAAAAAAAAAACATAGTAAGCAATTTGCAATCCTGATCCACTTTTCCTCTTTTTCTCTCCCTCGTCATCCTTTCTTTCCCTTTTTTCTTACAAAAAAAAAAAGGATTCCTTCCCCCTCTTCTAACCCTTGTCCCCTCCCTGTCTGAAAATGCAGAGCTCCCAAAATTGTACGTATGTGTGTAAAATAAATCTGATTTTAAACAGGAGCTGCTGCCGGGCAGCGGAGTGAGCTAGGAGGGGGGCTAAAAAAAAAAGAGAAAGAGGGGAGAAGAAAAAAGAAAAGAAAGAAAGAAGTTTGGATATGATGAGTGTTTCTCGCAGGCGTGGAATGTCACCCACATATCCTGGAGATTGTACTGGGGAGGTTTATGATGGTTTCCCATTGATTTGTTTCCCCGACGCAGCTGCCGACCTCTATTGAGGGACAAACATAATCAGCACTGACGCAAATTAGATGGTTATTCGTTTTGAAAATTGACAGAAAAACAATAAAAAAGATGAAATGCTCCCAAATCAATAGATATAATGAAATTCAAATAATCCGAGAGATGAGGTCTCCATGGCAACTGATAATGTGGAAAAGAAAACAATTTAATAAAGGACAGACACACTTTGAAAACAGATTGGGCAAAGGGAAGGCGGGGGGGGGGGGGGGGGGGGGGGCGCGGGAGCAAGGGGGGCCGGGGGGGTGGGAGGGGGCGGTGGGAGGAGGAGGAGGTGGTGGGGAGCCAGAGCCGGCTGCCTCTCCGGTTGGTTAGCGGTGCTGTAGTGAAGGATCACTGTCCATCCCAAGGACGCTTGCCATAATTAAGAGAGGCTTTCGGTCCAGAAAGTGCAGATTCAGGTTTTAATACACAAAATTATTTCAGGAGCACTGAATCGGAAAGTCGTTTGTTATGACCTTCCTGAGAGGCCTGGAGCAGGGCATGTTGGAGGCGCGGCGGCTGAGCCAGCTGAGTTATGGCATATTTGTGTTTTTATAGTGCGGAGGGGAGGGGGGAAGGGGGGAAGAAGGTTAAACAGTATTTACAGCTCAGTTGTTTTCAGAAAGGAAAGAGAAATAGAGTTCATGAAAAGATGCGAGTGGAAGAGAGAGAGGGAGAGGGAGAGATCCCTGCCCGGCACACACACTCCGCTGGGACGCCAGCTCCAATGAGACACTCACCGATGCTCTTTTTGCCTTAAGGTGTGAGGTGCAGCTGGGCTGGGGGTGAAGAGGGGCTCTGCGGTGGGATGGGGAGCGTGGCTGGCCCTGCTGCAGGGTCCAGCTGGGAGCCCACTGTCTTCTCACTCCAAGCTGCAGAATAAAGCGCTCCCGGCACGCGGGTTTGTGCTGCGAGCGTGCATGTGTGTGTGTGTGAGTGCATGCAGGGTGCTCCGCGCTCGCACGCTGCCCGCCTGCGCCTGCATGAGTGGCTGCTGCTGGGCTGTGGCTGTGGGTGCTGCGTGTGTGTGGGCTGACAGCGCGAGGCGCGTGGCCCTGGGGCTGTGCGGGCGCTGGGTGTCCGCGTGCCGCACGGTGTGGCTTCAGGGTTTGTGCAGTCGCAGGTCCAGGGGCATTTGCGTGCATTGGCGTGTGTTCTGCGTGCACGCACGGGCTGCGTGTGTTTGTGTCACGCGTGCCTCTGCATGCGATTGTGCACCTGCACGGCCACGTTTTGGTACACGTGTGTGTCCCCACTGATGGGGGTTTGCAATTAGTGATAGCACGGGCACATGGATGGGCTCACGAGGACAGCAGAGATAAGAAGATGAGCCTTAATGACCAGAATAAAGAGCAGCAAAAGGCAAGACAGAGAATTAGCGGCGGTGTGAGCAGAGGGAAGCGTGGGGTGAGTGCCCGCACAGCCCAGCCAGTGGGATTTCTCTCCCACACTGCTCTGACAGCTCTGCTGAGTTAACAGGCTCAGGACAACCCATTACTTTCACACCCCAGCTCCGCTCTCCTCTGCCCGGACCGTGAGACTTTTCCACACGAACAGAACTGACAAACCTTTCTCCTAACCGTGTTGCACAGTATTTGCAGATGCCAGGGGATTAAAGAGCCCCTGAACTCCCAGTGCTGGATGTGATGGGTGTCTGCTCTGTGGGTTCACAAAAGACTCCCAATCCTGCCTGGGGCTTACAGACACCTGTAAGGGATCCGTGTGCCCCCTTTGCATACCCAGCCTGGAGCACGTTACCTGCTCCCATACAGCCCAGGCAGCCTCGGGGCTGTGTGAGGATGGAACACAAGCTGCAAGGCTGAGATGCTCCTGTTTGCTCTCTGTCGAGCAGCTCTTGCTGACGTCTCACTTACCCTGTGCGGGCTAACACACTGATTTACTTTGCAGGACCAGAAAGACCACAATAATGAACTTTATCTGGCCCTGTGTTTCTTAGTGATGCCACAAGCATTCAGGCTTCCAGTTCCCTGTTATGCTCCTGACTTCCCACTGCAATTAATTAGGAGTCTGCATTCTTTGTTGGGTCTGAGCTTAATAGTGCTAAAAGGGATTGCAAATTGCTCTTAAGCTGCCTCCCAGCTACCGACAGGGTTGGGAGGGACCCTCTTTTAGGAACTGGCTCACTTAACTCCTGCCCTCTATTAGGGGTGACTGAGCCCGGCTGAAGCCAGGGAGCTGCTCTTCACTGCCTTGGTGGGTTTGGATTCCCTGTAAAGTGACTTGTTAAAGGCAGTCACCAAATGCGACTGATGAGACTTTGAGCGATTCCCTTCTGAATCTGCATCCTTTGAAAGACCTGTTGTCCTTTTTATTCCCAAAGCATCAGGAACTTGCAGCTAAGTCTGGTTCCCTCTCTACCACCTGGATGTTTCACTGCCCTGTCTCTTCCAGCGTTGGAAGAGGTTTCTGCCACATTTCCAAGAGGCTCAGTCTTGGCCTCTTCTCCATTTGTTGGGAGCCGACTGGCCCTACTCCAGAGACTTTCCCAACCCTCTTTACTCTCCACCACCCTTTCCCTCCCTCTCTGCACCCACCGTGTCCTCCTGGTGCAGCACCCAGAGGGTCCACGTGTGTCTGCAGAGGGATGAAGTTTGGCACCGTGTTTGCATTGAGTTACCCTGACGACACATCTGGCTTCACAGGGAGCTTCCCGAGGGCCACAGCCACCCCGCAGGGACCTGATGGTGATGAGCTATTGCTTCTCGCTCTCCCTTTTGCGCCTTTCCCCTCATTTTTTTCACAACCTGTGGGGAGATTGATGGCAGGATTGTGATGTAGATGTTAGCAGTTCCGCTTGATTTATAGAGTTACTTAGGCTGAGTGAGGCCACTTAGACTCGTCAGAATAGTAAACCTTTTAACTGGACTAAAAAATTAATAATAAATAAATAAATAAGGCAAGAAGGAGAAACTGGATCAAAAAAGCCGATCATCTTGGCTTTATGTTATCTGAAAGAAAGACTTTGAAGGTTCCCAGGGCACAGCCTCTCTCAGCCTGAGGAGCAGCGAGACCCCTCTCGCTGCATTGGGCTGGAGCTGGGAGAGCAGGTTTTCGTGGGACCACTAGAAAGTGTCTCATCAAAGCTTTTGCTCTGGCAGATGAACTAGAAAGTTGGCTGCAGGACACAGGGGGCTTTGGGGCTTCAAACTGTCCGCAGTTGGTGCTTTTCCTGTGCTGTTACTGGAATTGCAGTAGCACCTAAAATTGCAAACAAGATTCTGGTCCCCTAAGCCAGATGAGAAATGTTTGCCCGGAGGGGCGATGGTTTGGAGACACCCAGCGGGTCGAGGGCAGGAGGGGAGCCTGCGAGATGGCA
The DNA here is from genome assembly GCA_033558235.1 of Neomorphus geoffroyi. NCBI lineage: Eukaryota > Metazoa > Chordata > Aves > Cuculiformes > Neomorphidae > Neomorphus > Neomorphus geoffroyi. The sequence continues at coordinate 4,728,179 of JAUMJM010000029.1, read as the reverse complement.
TTTGCCCAGAGAGAAAGAGCAGGTCAGTAACAGCACAGGGAGCAGAACCAGAGCTTCTGACTCCTCTTTCTCACTTTTCCCTTTTCTTTCCACTCTGCTCCTTTTGCTAAGTCTGGAAGTTCCCTGTGTTACTTGTGTGCAGAAAGAAGAGCTTGTTTCTTGGTTCAGGGAACGTGAGTGCAGAGCAAAGGCAAGGGCAGAGGCCGGGAGCCTTGTCTCTGCACTCGGGGCGAGCAGCAGAGCCTTAGCGGCTCTCAGGCTGGGGGCAGACAAGATCAAAGCCCGTTTAGGATCATTTTTGAGATCTGCTCAGGAAAAGGTTCAGACGTGCGTTACTAAAAAGCTGTGAGGAAGGATTAGTTCTGTCCTTGCTCGTGGTTGAACCACTTTCCCCACCAGCTGTGCCAAGTGCCTGCGAGGAGCTGGTGGGGCAGCAGCAGAGCAGGTCAGCACCAGGTGAGAAGGCAGCGGCGCAGGGGAGATTTGGGCTGGTGTGAAGGCTGTCGAGGTTCAGCTGTGCAGGGAAGAAGGGGCTGAGCTGGGGCAAGGTGAGGAGGACAGGGTCCGTGAAGGCTGGAGTGGTGCAGGTGAGGAGGTCCCTGCGGTGGGAGAGGCCGATGCGGCAGCCGAGGAGGCAGCGCAGTGCTGAGCGTTAGCAGATGCCCGTCCTGCTCTGCTGCCTGCCAACCCGGCTCTGCTTTCCAGTGAGGACTCTGCGGACTCTGGAGGACTTTGAGTTGCAGCCCATTGCACCATTGCAGCAGGAGAGGCTGTGCTGGGGCTGTTCTAGGGCCAGCTCACTCCTAGTGTGAGGTCTGTGCTGCCTTTCTCTCCCTGGCCAGTGATATATGGCATAAATTAGGCCTCTGAAGGGGGATACTGCATCCTTAAGAAGAAATATGTCCTCATTTTTCTTAAACACCGTTTGCACTGAGTGAAATGTTTAGAAGGGACGCTGAGGGATAACTTTATTTCTTACTAGGGAGTTCAGAGCCGTTCAGTTAAACCCATAAAACATTGGGAGTAGGGAAGCTGACAGCCTGCCCGTGCATTAGAAAAGCCATTACTCATCGAGGGGAAATTCACCCCATGCTGGAGCCTCGTGTTACCAATGGGGTGGTCCAGGGGAGGGCACAGGATCATCTCCCTCGGCCATCTAAAGGGTCAGTAGGATGCTCAGAGGTGGAAAAGACTCTGTTAGTAACAACCCAGCGCAGTGACAGAGTGTTGATATGAGATCTCAAAGCACTGAATACTTGGTTCAGCCCACTGGGTGGGTAGTGGTCCTCATTTCTCCTACTCTGCAGGGGAAAGTAAGGCACAGAGAGCTGGGGACACCAACAGGCACACCATGACTGGAAACCAGGCTGGAAGCCAGCACTCCTGGCTTGTAACCCCCAGCTTAAATCACTAAAACCAAATTCCCTTCCAGAGCAAGGAATGAAAGTCAGGAGCCCTGACCCCCTGCTCCATTTCTGCTGCAAGGCTATGTCCCAGTGGGGAGCCAGGAGTCCTGCCTCCACCTTGGTTGCTCCAACGTTCAACCTGTTCTTCCCAATGGGATTTAGAAAATCCGCTGGAAGATGAAGGCAAGGTCTTGCAGGTTGCAGTGATGGGAATTCCTGTCTCCAATGGTGATTGTGGTGCAGAGTGCTGCGTTACAGGTGGGGCTGGGTGGGCTCCTGCTGTTGCACCAGCACCACTCCAGGACAGGCTGCCGCTCGTCCCCAGCGCCCGGGTGTGCGAGGGGACGAGGCCACAGGCACCCAAGCAACACGGCAGGGAGGGATCGGCCACCAAGAGACTGGTGACTTTCTCTTTGATATTTTATTTTAGAGGCTTGACACTGAAAGATTTAATATTTGTTTGAAAATGAGAAACAGTTCTCAAATGAATTTGGAGAGCCTGGGAATTAATGTCAGCCTCCCCCTCCCCTCCCTAAACACCCCTCCTCCCTGCCAGCTCGGCCCCCCCCTTTCAATTTCTGAAGCCTGCTGATTTGAATATTTATAAATATCAGTAAATTATTTATTGTAGCAATCTGCTATGCCATTTCACCAATCGCCGTTAACACTTTAGGGCTCGCTCTTCAGGAGGACACGACCAGAGAAAACAGGCACCTGGGGGCTGGGAGCATGGGCAAGGGAGGCGACTCTGCTGGGCAAAGTCTGGGATGCCAGGAGGGGCTCCCTCTGCAAGTGGCACATGGGGGTGTTTGTCCTCTTGAGCCCGGTGCTAGGGGACACTGCAGGGAAACCAGGGGAGGACCTGGCTGGAAAGGGAGGCTGGCGTTCCCGGGGGCAGGCAGCAAGGAGGCTTGCCTGACATGCTGTGCTGATTGCTCCAGCACCCTTGCAGGCTTTGCCCTGCAGCGTGCGGGCACCTGGCTCTGGCTGGGAGTGCAGCACTCCCCCTCTTTGCTTGTAGTTTGTGTTTGTGCATCTCCAGAGCCCCACGAGTTCCCCCTCCTCTCAGGATGTCTCCTGTCATTCCCTGCCCAGTTCATAATTTTTCACCAGACAATTACAGCTGAACTCTTCAGCTGAGAAGATTGAGCAAAGGGAAGCAGGACAGGCTCGCTGAGGGAACCAGTACCAGTCTTTGCCCCTTTGCGCCAAGGTTGAACCAGGCTCAGGGAGCCGGAAATAGGGAGAAAAGTGGTGTCTTGTGCAGCTGGAGGTGCCAGCGTGGCAGGCAGAAGGTCAAGCGGTGCTGAACACGGGCAGACTGCGCTCTGACAAGTGCTGGCTGCGGGGACCAGAGCAGAGTCCCTAGTGCTTCCTCCTCAGTTCATGGATGGGGCGTGTGGGGAGAGCCCTCACGGCTGTGGGAAAGCCGGGAGTGTAGCTGGCAGCGCTTCCGTAAGGACACCCTGGCTGCTCGCTTCATTTCTCCTCCCACGTCTTTGCTTCTCCTTCTGTCCCTGCCCAGTGCAGAGCTGGAGCCTGTCAGGTCTGACTTTCGCACCAAGGGCTTTCCCAGCTCCACACAGACACGCGCAGGCGGGATCCGCGCCGGCGGGATCCATGCTTGCAGGGCAGAGGAGGTTGTTAAAGAGCCTTTGTGAACTCCCCAAGGTCAGCCAGAAGAGACAGCATCCACTAATCCAAGGTCATTTCCTGGGCTAAAAGCAATAAAATGTTTTATTGATAAACTGAAGAAGGGAAAATATACACACTAAATCCACTCTCACACATCATGGGCCATGTCTGAGCTCTTGCTGCCTTTGCCCTGGGATAATGCACGAGTCGTCATGCTGGAGGGGAAGTGTTTTCTGGAAGGGGCTGAGCATTTGGCTGCCTTCCCTGCCTCCTCCTGGCTTGTGACTGGGCACCACCAGGGCATTGCTCCGGGGAAGCACGTTCCCAGTGCCCCAGTGGCCTTCTGCTGTGAAGGTTTGGCTCTGTTTTAGGGACTGCAGCTCAAGTGTGAAGAGGCTTCGTCATGGAGCATCCTCACTCCGATCTGCAAGCCGTGCTGCCCTCCCTGCCTGGCGCTCTGGGACGAACTAGAGTCACTCCCATCAAGCTTGCACCACAGTGGTTAAAAAAGAAAAGGCCTGTGCATCATGTCGGTGCTCCTTCCCTCCCCCTCCCCGCCCCAAATAATGCCATTAATAATTAATCGAATGAGAGCTTGCAGCTCCTGGAAAGCTGGCACTGGGACCTCCCTCTTGAACGGAGCTGCTCAGCTGGGCTTAAAACTCTTCAATAGGAATATGAAAGCTCCATCTGTTCGACGTACGCGGCCCTCTGAAGTGACAACGTGCCGTCCCTCCCCAGCCAGCACCCCTCTCCTTGCAGCACGGGTCCTCCTACCCCTCCTCAGCCCCATCCCGTGGGGTCCCCTCTGCACTCCTGGCTCTTCCCACATCCTAAGCCCTTGCTGCATGGCCAGGGCCCCTTCTCCTCCACCCCTGGATCATCCAGCTCCCACACCATCATCAAACACAACCGGGGTGCGTTTCTTCATTTATCCCAAACCAAAGCCAGACTTTGGCTCTCTCTTCCTTTCCCTGCAAAGCCAGACTTTCCCTTTCAGCGCATTTGCCCTTTCAGCTGGGACGCCCTATTTCTACCCACACTGCAAAAAAGAGGGGGAGAAGGAGAGGCCATGAGGGCAGCAATGTGGGCTTGTAGAGGGGCAGTGGGGCAGCAACCCGGGGTCATCGGCAGCAAATTCAAGGGGTGACAAGACAGTGAAGTGGCAAGGCCAGATTTGTCCCCTCCTTGCCAGGCCTGGCTGTGCCAGGCCTTGTTCTCATCAAAGGGAGGATTGCTCTGGAGATGCCACAGGGCTGGGTGCAAAGTGGAGGGAACCAGTGTCCCCTCGCAGGGTGTAGGGAGGGGGCAAGCGGAGTAAACTCCCGGTGGCATTGTTTTCAGAGGAAGCGCTCAGTGTAAATAGAGCATGTGGGAGAGTTTGTCCTGGGCAGAGATGAAAAGTCCGTGTGACAAGCTCAGGTTATAAACGGCTTCCTCAGATTGATGTGAAATCAAAACATTTCTATTTAGACGAAGAAATTGAAGGGGGATGTTTACTTAGGCTGGAATCTTTAAACAGTGCAATGGAGATGCCAAGTGATTTGGGGTGGGGAGCTCGACTTGGGGGAGGGAGCCTCTGCCTGGCTTTGGGGGTCCCTCCCTGCCTGACAGGCCCGACCTCAGGCAGGTATGAGAGTCCATCAACAGCCCCTTTCCTCTCCCTCTGCCCGAGCGAACAGAACACAGATACTCTGGTCATCTTCAGCATTTCTTGTAAGAAGGGTTTCCCTTCTACTTTTGAAATAGAGAGGCTGAAAAAGGGGAACAGAAATGTTGATACAGATAATGGCCCTCCCGTTCCACAGACAAGGAAATAGGACAATGGAAACCTGATGTGTCCAGGCTTGTGGAGAGCTGGTTGCAAGGTTGGCAGAAGAAGCTGGGAGTTGTGATTTCGCATGGCCGTGGGATGGAGATACAAAAGAGTCTGGTGCTACCGGGCAAATCCGACGTCAGGAAGGTCTCTGGGAGAGTTAGTTTTATAGATCAGAGGAAATGTAGGTTTTCAGAACTTCATTTTTAACTTAAACTCTAGAAATTATTCTCAAAATGTTGAAGAGCAGCATTGCTGAGCTCAAAATAAACCCCAAACACAAGGAGAGGAGCCAGGAAGGATGCAAAGGGGAAGGGCAGGAGCTGGGGGGCAGAGGGGCAAAACCAGGGTGTGTGAGGTGGGAGGAGGAAGGAACGGGGAGGAAGACACGTTGCAGGCTCCCTGGAGCTGCTGCGAACACGGCAAGTGCAGCCTCGGGAACGTCTGTTCCTCTCTTCCTTTGGATAAATATTTATCTCTTCATTTGCCGGCCGGTGCACGCACTTGGCTGCTGCCCTCCAGACTGGGATAATGGGAAAACGGGGAGGGCAGCGGGGACTGGGGCAGCCGCGGCTCTGCCTCCCAGTTATCTCTCAGCAGTGCTGACCTCACCAGTTGGGCAGGGCTGGGTATGGAGAGAACGTGGATGGGGAATCACCAGGCAGCATTTGGGAGATGGAGCACTGACCCAGTGCCCCAGCGCCGGGCGGGCACCGCAGCTCTCCGAGGGCTCCGTCCTGAGCACCTGCAGCCCCGCTGGCCCTTGGCCGAGCACACGCGTGGGAGCTGTAGGTGTCCTGGCTGGGCTCCAGTTGGAGCTCGCAGCAGCCTCCTGAGATTCCCTCGGTGGTACCAGTTGCACATCGGATCGGCCGTCACTTTCTGCCCTAAATAGAGCGGGAATGCGGTGTGAAGGGAAGGTGCCAGCACAAGCACACGGAGGCTCTTGCAGCTCCACGGGTGCCTGCCAGTGCCCATCTGCACGCGTGAGGACCACGTGCGCGTGCTGGGAATGTGCGAAAGGGGAACGCACAGGGATGTGTTTTGGGGAGATGGGGCTTTTCAGCCCGTACGTGCACGGCTGGGTTTGTGGAGCGTGCCAGCGCATACACACAGCTCCCAGCAGCTCTCGGTTCCAGACGGCTGTGTCTGGGGGCCACGCGTGCGTTCCCTTCAGGAAAGCATGACTGCTCGTAGGTGTTAGAGCTGGGGGGGGCGGGGTTGGGAAGCGGAGGAGTGCGTTTGGCCTCCCTTTGTGTGGGGGGCTGATAGATTTGTCGGGGGGTTATTTTCTCCCACAGTCCTTGACAGGGAAGCGTGGCTGAAGCTGTCAGGAGTTTACACTAAGCAGCCGCTCTCTGGCTATAGGACAGCAGGTCTAAAGTTTCAGTCTGTTTGTATTGGGCTGTCATGTTACAGGATTAGGGGCTGTCACGGTGGCTTCTGGATGCGTCGTAGGGGGTCTGACCAATCGCACCGTGCCGCTGTGAGCAGAACCTCGGCACTGGGGACAGGGAGGGGTGGGCTGCGCTGCCATGAGAGGTTCCTGTGCAATGGAGGAGCCCGTTCTCACCACTTGAGGTCTGGAGATGGTTTCTGTTTGCTCTCCATGTGGATGGGCAACCCTTTCACCATGACACAAAGTCCAAGAGATCATTTTGGAGGGGCCTCCTGCCGTGTCCCTGCTGTAACTCCAGTGGCGTGTGTGTCCAGCAGGTGTTTTCCAGGTGCTCCCTGAGTCCTGGATTGGAGCAGGGTGGCTCCTCGCTGGGCTGGGGGAAGAACCAGGCTGGGTGCACAGTTCTTGCCTTGGGACCTTTAACCCTTCTCAGCCTGGGTGTCCCTCAGAGGTATCGTAAGTAAAGAGGGAAATGAGACAACACCGCTGCTTTGGAACCGGTTTTTTGCTTTTATTTGTGATTGAATCTTGTTAATTGTTGGTGCGATAATTATGCAAGTGACTCTGATAGGGACCATTTAGTTCAAGATTCTCTGTGACCTTGAAGTTAAGACCTTACCTTCTTCCTTTCTCCCCCCACTTTCCCTCACCCCTCCTTTACTAGCTGTCACATATGAATAAACTACATTAAAATAACAAACCTGCACTAATTAGTTGATTGTGCGGGGAAGTGAGAGCAGAATTTCCTGTGTGTGCTCAGAACGAGCAGCAGGCAGAGGGGCCTGATCGACCGATACCAACCCAAGGCGATTTTCTCCATACGCCTGCCACACACCAGCCTGGTGCTCCAGCACACACGCTTGCCAGGGCTCCTGTCCTCCCTTCTGCTTCTTTCTGGTCCATACTGGTTCTCCCCTCTGAAACTGTGCCTAAACCCCATTCAGAGAGTTCCTCGCCGTCCCTAGGGATAGGCTTGGCTTCGGAGTTCCTGCTGCTGGTGCTTGGGTGCAGGTACAGGCTCTGTGGTTTTTGGCATCTGGGGACCTAAAAGCAGGTGGTGCTGCAGTCTGAAGGAGAAAGCAGGTCAGGCTTTTTTAACAGACTTCGTATCCCAACTGAGCCAGAAGGAACACCTTCACCTGCCTGAGATGTTTGGGGCCTTTTGAGCCCAGCTCAGTCCCAGCATGAATCCGTGCCTCTCTCTAGAGGCCAATGGCATCCTGTGGTACCAGCAAGCTCAGAATGTGCCTCTCGCCGGGCTCTCCTGGCTGGGCTTCCACCCAGAGCTTAGCAAACACCTTTCCGAGGATGACACTGGCCATGCTTGAAGGCCCTTTGGGTTGGCACCAGCCATTTGCAGTTTGGGTTCAAGTTGTCTGATCCCACTAATGCCTTTCCTTGCTTCTTTCCCCTCTCTCTTTCCAGCTGAAAGAACTATATGCACTGACGCAACCTCAGGAAAACCCACAATGGCTGCCAAGCGCAAAGGCGGCCTGAAGCTAAATGCAATCTGTGCCAAGCTGAGCCGCCAGGTCGTCTTCGACCACGGGGGAGCCGAACAGGCACGGGCGGACAAGGGGCCGCAGCGGGAGAGCAGCAACAAGGACCTGCCTCAGCCTGGGACCAAGGAGCTGGGGACAGAGTTTTCAGATGGACTCAGCCGCGTGCAGAAGATTGAGGAGGACAAAAGGAGGGAGGTGATTGAGAAGTGGGTGAATGGGGAATACAACGAGGAGCCCTTGCTGGGGCGAGTGGAGGGCAAGGAATGTAAGGGTGCCGAGAGTGCTGAGGTGCCCCCTGAAGGGGTTTACATGGTGCAGCCCAAGGGCTGCAGTGATGAAGAAGATAACGGGGATGAGGCAGACGCTCTGAGGGGCTCCCAGGATGGCAACTTCTTGGACGACAGGGATTCAGACGGGCCGGCCTCGAAGGATGATGCCTACCGGTCCTCCAGCAGTGAAACAGGCTCCAAGCTGGGAGGAGGAACCACCTCAGGTAAGCACTTTGCCCCTTCTGCCTCCCTGTGCGAGGCAGTGTCGCGTGTTCTTCGGGGCAGATGAAGCTGTTGCTGTGTCCATGCCAGACCACCGTCTGCATCTGGCAGCCATGGAGGAGCAGGAATGCCCGGATCCCCCTGGCATTTTGCTATTGGAACCATGCCAATTTTGCCTCTGCTTCAACCTGGCCTTCCCAAGAGAGGTGTTTGTCTAGGTGGAAGTGGCTGGATGGCTGTCTGCAGCCCACAGACCCCTGAGTAGAGTAGATCTCCCTCTGTAGACTCCTTCACACCATTCAGGTCGAGATAGCTGTGGGGTTTCCTGGTCAGGTATTTCCGCATGCTGGGATCAGAAAGCAAGGAGAGCCCTTGTGGCAAATCCCAGGTGGACTCTGCAGTGAATTCACAGGCACACCAGCTGTGCAGAGCAGGGTGCTGTGATCGCACTCCTGTCCACATGTTGCATCTTACACAAGGGCAGTGATCCTGGAGATCGAGGTTGACCATGGGAGCTGGAGGGGAAAGCCTGTCACTGTGCCTTTCAGCCCTCTGCTGCTCCAGGGCTTGGTGCAAGCAGCAAGCCAGCAGCTGTCCAAGTTCTGCCTGCCTTTGTCACTTGTCCCAGCTGGCCTGCCAGTACAGATACCCCTTGCTGAGTGTCAGGTGAGAGCCCCTGACAGAGCCCTCCTACATGTAATGCATCGCGTTCCCTCTTTGGTGCTGCCTGTTCCCTGGAGGGGCTGGGGGGTTGCCAGTCCTCGTGGCTTTGCCTCCTTCACCAGGCAGGCACGGGAGCCCAGGCAGCACACCCAGAGCTTGGCCTCGAGCCAGTGAAGCTGCCAGTTTGAAATCTGTGTGTCTCCCACTGCTCCCATCCGGGATGCCAGCTCACATGCAAGGTGTTTTCCCGCAGGCTGTGTGTGCATTTCTTTTTTTCAGATAGCTTCTACCTTAGTTTTGTGGCTCGTTCAAAAGCTGAATCCAGCAAGAGATGCTGAGGAAAGCCCCAGCTGAATTTCTTCCTCACTTTCTGATACCCAGGTTCCCCCTAGATTGATTTTGGAGGCTGTATGAGTGCTAAGCCTTGGTAAAAGCTTAGGGTAAATTGAATTCTCTCCATTAGAGCAGAGCAGCTCCCTCCCCCAATTTGCCACTCACCTGGCCTGGATGTATAATTGAAAGATCTCCCTCTAATCTGCTCCACCTGCACGCACCCCTCCCTGATCTCAGCACTTTGTGAATCCATCAAATTTTCCTCCTTTTGTGTGCGTGCATGTTTTCCTCCTCCTGTTAATAATGCAGCCGAAACTCATCTCTGTCTGTCCGTTCCCCTTCTGGAGAGGCACATTCTCTAGTCTTCACGAGTTCAGTGGCAGCGCACATAATTATGCATATAAGATATAAACAGAGCTGTTTAATTATCCTTCGCCACATCAGTGACAGAGTAATTAACAAACATTGCAAGATCAATGAGGAAAAGTGTGACCTTCAGTTTCCTTTGATAGGAAAGCCCTTGTCATTCCCAGACACAAGGTGATTGTGCCTGGACTCTGTTTTTAGTTTGTTTTAATTTCCTCCTCCCCTTTGCAGCTTTCATTTGCTACGAAAACTAAAAGGAGGGGAACTTAAATGTAAAAAATCCGTTACCAAACTGGGGAAAATGGAAAGGGTTCTCACTGGGTGGGAGATCTCAGTGAAAGGCCTTTGTGGGTCTGTAATCTCGCAGCATTATGCAAAGATGTGTGAGCGTTCATGGGGGGCTGGAGCCTCATTTGTGTTTCAGGCAGGTGACAGCACACACAGGTCTGGGTTACAGCCACAGCCACGTGGGACTGGACTTGCAAAGAGCCGTGCTGCCGGGTCCTGAGCAGCTGCTTCGACATCCCTACTGTAAATGTTGTTTGCAGCATTTCCTTGGAAGGCACAAACTAAAACATATCTTGCTTTGGAAAGAGCAAAGTTCTTTTCCTCTGCTCTCTTTTTCTGTCAGTGATGCAGAAAATGGATTTTAAGCTCCTCTCAGACCTGGTGGTACTGGGTACAAGTTAAGTTTATTCCAGAGAGATCTGGGACTGTACAAAAAAGGAGGTGTTTCTCCTGTGAGCTGGTGGGGAGAGGAGGCAGTCAGACCAAAGGAGAGGAATACAGCTCTTCCTGCCTGGTCCGTGTGGCTTCGGGGGAACCAGGAGCCTGGTTTTGAAGGTTGTGGGCGCCCGTTGCTCCCTCTGGGGACACAGGGTGAAGAGCTGGTAGTGCTCAGCTGCATTTAAAATTGAGCCCATACTTCTCGAATTAACTTAAAGTCTGGGTAAAAAGCAGGAACCACTCAGAAAAACAGATCCTACATCTAGCTGGGCTTTCTTCATCGGTGGGGAAAGCGATCCTAATTATCTGGGGCTGAGAAATGTTCCTGCTTCTTGGAGTCTCATTGTGTATGCACACAGCTGCTGCTCGTGACCTCTTCCAGCACCTCCTGGAGCCTAATGCCAAACACCTGCCACCTTTGTCTCCTCCCAGGGTCAGGCAGTGAGGCTGGTTGGGATCAGGCAGAAACATGCAGAGACTTGGTCTGTGCTGGTCAGTCCTTGCGCTTTGCATCAAGGGGTACGTGCGCATACAGTATCCCTGTGTCGTTTATTTGAGCCACCCCTTGGAAATCAGGGACCCTTGAGTCGGTGTTTGGTCTTGCCTCATGTGCCTCCCTCTCTGGTACAGCAAGGAAAAGGTGTTTGGGAGTCACAAAACTGGTGTCTGTCAGGCGATGGGTGTCAGAAGCTCATATGGAGATGCAGGTAGGTCTCTTTAGTAGTTCCCGCACCCTTTCCTGCACAGATTTCTTCATTCGTTCATGCACCCTCTCCTGCACGCTGCCTGACCTGCACTCCTCTGGAGCGTTTAGATTCCTCGGTACAGTCTCTGACCGATCCCTTTCCACAATCTCTCACTCACACACACAGAGCCACAGAGATTTTCCTGTGCAGCCCCCTGTTCTTTGCTCTCTGTTACTTAAATGATAGGCTAAAGTAGTCGCCAGGGGGTCTCCCTTGCCCAAGCTTTCAAAGTTCTCCTGTCTTTTCTTAGCCTGTTGGCAGTGTCTCTTAGAAAGGGAATATTGGACCTATTTTCAACAAGGGGGGGTTCTCTTCATAATCCCCTGGGGAGACTCCTCTTGGGAGAACATGCATGATGAGTGCTAGTTTCTTGCTTGTTATCGTGTAGCTCCCAAGTCCATGTGTTTTCCCTCCTAAGCAGAATGAAGGACGGAGCCCTGGCTGGGGTGTCCCATCCCCCAGTATCCAGACCTTGTGCTCCATTTGGGCTGTTTTGCTTTTCCTTCCATATATAGTGTGCTGCTGCGGGCTATTTTTAGCCCCTTTTTTGCTAGCTTCGGATCCTTTGTGATACGATAGCTGCTCTGAGACACACACATCCCTGCTCTTTGGCAATGCCCACAAATGGAGAGCAGCGGCAAGGGGAGAGGGAGCCCTTTTATTATCACTTAGAAAAGGAGAGAAAAATGTGGTGCAGAGGAGGGGGAGGAAGATCCTGGGATGAGGTTTCCTGCGCCTTCCAGGGCTGTGCACAGTTTACAGGGGTTTGTTTCCCAGCTGCTGTCCTGCTTCACTTTTGTCTGCACATGGCTATGAGGAGGGTTTTCTGTTGGTGAGGTGGTGGTAATTATCTCCTCGCTGGTGTTTGGAAGTGTGTGGGAAATGAGCTGGCTGGGTCTCACGGTGTCTTTGTGGTGAGACAGTTCCTTTCCAAAAGGTGCCTCAGCTGGAAGAGCCTCCAAGCTTCTGGTGAGGTGCCTGGGCAAGTGAAGGGTGTCTGGGCTTTAGGGAATGAGTTGGTGGGCTCACACTGGGATGGGTGAAGGTGAGCAGTGGGAACCGGCCAGGGTTTCGTCTCAAGTGTGGGTGAGGAAAGACTGATCAGCTCTGGGAAGGCTGTTGGTCACGGAGAGGATTGCAATCATCTGGAACCAAATCTAAGCAAAGGAAAAGCAGAATGTAAGGTGTTCTAGGGGATGAGGGGATTAAATCCAGGGTGGTGAAACCTGAACTCAAGCTCAGGTTTTGCAAACCTCAGAAGAAGGTCTGAACCCTCTCCTTTCCTATGGTCTTGGGGTTTGAAACTAATAGCACCAACTGAGGTCCAGCCACATAGATACCAAAGGTGCTTTCCAAGACCAGGTGTGCAAACAAGAGAAGTTTAAAAAGGAGCTGATCTCCTACAACATTTCATTTTCTCCAGTGTTGAAAGAAAATACTAAGTTTCCTTGAGTCCCCTCTCTGGATTTATAATGTCTGTGGGGCCTGAACCGAGCTGGGATGTGTAAAACTGATTTGAGATGTGGGATCTCCCCTCTTTTTTCATGTGGTGCAGGTTAGGATAGAGAAGGAAGGAGGTTGGCTGGCTTTCAGGGCAGCTGTTAAAGCTAGTAAAAATCACACTTAATGGTTTAATTTCCTATCAGATCCTCCCTGTGGTATTCTTTCTCCCCTTGCACTTTGGCACGGGCTGGCTAGAGTGTTTCTGAGCTGTGCTTGGAAGTCAGGGTGTTGTGAAGGAGGCTGGGGGTTGTTTTACAGGTCCAAAACCAGAGGAAAAGCAGAACAGGGAGAGCAGATTTAACAGAAACAGAGAAATATTAGACCCAGTAGGGATTTCGAGGGTTTAATCACTTCTGTTGGGTCATAAGGTTACATTGACATGGAGATGGAGAAGAGAGAAAAAGAGGTAAAAAGGAGAACTGCTTTAAAGCAAGATAAATTATTTAGTATGTCTGTGTGTGAAAGATAAAGTCAATGGTTTTGGTAGAGTATTGGAGGGGCCACAGGAGAGGGCCAAGTGGGGAAGCAGAGATGAAATGATCCTGCCTCTAAGGATGGCGTAACACAGCCTTTCCTTGTGGTTTCCTTCTAACAAGTCTGGTTATTGGGCACTGCTGGGCGTGGTTCTGCACCCAACATCCTTTACGATTGCTGCTGACCCGTGAGGTTGTGTGAGGACCAAAAGCCTCAGCCTGAGCCACCCACCACAGTGGCATTGCCACCCGCTCTGTCACTAACAAGGGGTTATTCTTAAGTCAGGCATCCCAGAACACCATGCAGGATGCTGGGCCTATGTGCCCAGGACTGGGAAGTCACTTTGGGCTTATCTGGATCCCAGCACGTATCGGGTGTGTCCTTGTCCTTCTGCTTGCAGGCTTCAGGCATGGCCTTCGCATCACCTTTTCTCACGTTCCGCATACACGGGCAACTCAAGCAGCAGCGTTTCTGCTACATCAGCACAGCTCTACTGGGCAGTATTGAACCAGGACTATGGCTCTCATGGCCTTGCATGTTTTAGTGTCCATTGCAGGTGGTCATCTCCTCCCTATAGTGGAGATGATTTGTGGAAGCTGATGGCTACTGACCTTGCTCTTCAACTGAGCCTTGTGTGCACAGAAACGCCCACGCATGCCTGTGAGCATGGCATCATTACCCATCAGATCCCCCAAACCCTAGGGGTCCATTCTTATGCTTTGGATCGTTGACCTGTGGCTGTGTCTTGGTGCCTGGCTTTCCCACTGTGTTTCAAGGCAGTGCTGATGTGGTTTGAGCTGGACCGAGTGTGCAGAACCTCCGTTCTGCTGCCAGCGCCTGTGCGTACTTGCCCAGGAGAGCTCGAGTGAGTGATTGGAAAAGATGACGAGGGAGGTTTGAAGGACTCCTGCACACAGTAAATCTTTACGCTGCAGGAGAAAGCTAGAGGGAAGAGGAGGAGGAGCGCTGTGTCAGACTGAAGCCTAAATGAGTCCAAGCTGGCACGTCAGAGCAATCTTTATTTCCTCCTTTACACTGATATTGGGTGACCTCCAGATGTGTGTTTTCCCCTCCTGGTGGCCTGTCAGCCTGCCTGAGGGAGTCAGGGAGGGTGAAGGGGAGGGAGAGACCTGAGGAAGGACAGTGTTTGCTCATCCTTCCTCCCTGTCATCACGCTCAGGTAGACTAAGCCCTACCTGCCCCTTCCCCAGCCCACACTACAGAGAACAGAGGTTCTCCTTCTCTGGAGCCCAGAGCAGCACAGCGGCTCTTTCTGTCCTCAGTCCAAATGCTGACGGAGGGCAGGCTGTTCCTTACCCATTTTGTACCTGTGTGGACTTTCCCCTTCCCTGCTCTCAGCTGTTCCTGGCTGCCTGTAGCCTTCACTGAATGGTGACCCCTTTTCACATGGAGATAGTAGCTCTCCGGTCACTGGGACTGAGAAGACAGCGAGGAGGCTGAGGGAAAAGAAACCCTACAAAATGGACAGGGAAGGGAAGGACTGCAGCAGCTCTGAGGAACTGCCCTGTCTTTGTCTTGCTTTCTCCACTCCTTCCCTCCCCTCTCCTTGCTGCCAAGCTTCTCATGCATGCAGCCTTTGCCACTCTCCTCCACCTTAGTTCATCTCCACCTCTGCTGCTTTCCTTCTCAACTCTGCGCTTTTCCACCCTGCCCTCCTCCTGCTCCACCCCATACGTTCTCTTGCCCGGTCTCCCTTGCCCATTTCACACCATGCTGTCCTGCCTGCCCTCAGCCTCACTGCTCCCCAGCACGCGTGGTGTGTCTCATGTTCCCCGACACACACAGACACGCTGCCGTCTGTCCCTCTGCACCTCCTCCCATATGCAAACACACAAGGACAGACCTGGACAGACCTCAGCACATCGGCGTTGGTCTCGCTTCCAGTAAAATTACTTTTTCTTCATATTAGGCCAAGGCAAGAGTGCAGAGACATTTATGAAACTTTGTTTAATGTACTGAAAAGCCATCGGCTAGAACATTTAGGAAATTGATTTTCCTGGCATTGATGAACTCTTTTTATTTTACCCCAGTATTAATTACTTTTTTTTTTTTAAAACAAATTAATTTAAGAGTCGTAAAACCTAACAAGTGAGCCAAACGTCAGTAGATCATGTTCCCTTCTCCCCTTGCTCCCCCTCCCCGCTGCTCGTGCCGGTATGGGAGGAGAAGAAAAATCAGTGCCTTGCGTGACTCTTTCGCTTTGGTTCTCTGCAGGGGAAGCTTCATCGCTGCGAGATTACGCCGCCACCACCATGAATGAGTTCCTGGGCATGTTCGGCTACGACGACCAGAACATGCGGGATGAGCTGGCCCGCAAGATCAGCTTTGACAAGCTGAACGCTGCTACCTCAGAGGCCACGGCGACTGCAGCCTCTCTCCCCGGCGAGGATGCCATGAGCAAACGAGCCCGCTTCTCCAAGTATGAGGAGTACATCCGCAAACTGAAAGCTGGAGAGCAGCTCTCTTGGCCCATGCACTTGGCCAAATCTGAGGAGCTGGGCTCCAAGCTGGGCAAAGAAACTTCCTCAGTGCTGGCACAGCCCATTCGGGTGCCAGGTCCAGACGCCTCCATGCTGACGGAGACCAAAGCCACCATCCTGCCGCTGCCCTCTCCAAGCAGTTCCCAGATGCAGGGCCTGATGTCACGGGCCTCCAAATATGACTTCTTCATTCAGAAGCTGAAGACAGGTGAGAGCATCAGGCCACAGAATGGCAACACTTACAAGAAGGCCTCCAAGTATGACCTAGAAAACGTCAAGTACTTGCACCTTTTCAAGCCTGGAGAAGGAAGCCCAGATATGGGAGGAGCCATTGCTTTCAAGACAGGCAAGGTAGGCCGGCCTTCCAAGTATGACGTGAGGAACATTCAGAAGCTCACTCCAGTGAAAGCTCCAGTGCCCAGCCTGGCCCCAGCTCCCCTCGCCAGTACCCCCAGCAGCACTCCTGTGGCCGGGCCGGAGCAGTCCGTCTCATTGCCATTCAACACTCCTGAGTACCTGAAATCAACTTTCTCCAAGACAGACTCCATCACAACTGGAACAGTCTCTACAGTGAAGTAAGTGTCCTCCCACTGTTCTTATCTTTGTGTTAGTGGGGGGTCAGACCTAAAGTCTGTGTGTGGATCAGTGGACAATTCCCATTCATGTGAGGGTAAACCCTGGGCTGTTACATCTCTGTTTTGCATTAATGATGTGGGCAGCCATCAGCATCGACAGCCATGAATCTGGAGCCCACCAGCTTCTGGTTCATATATTAAAATGAAAAATGAGGGAATGTGGTGCTGCCAGCACTCTAAGGTCAGGGTTGAAACCACTTTACTGTCTCCTTCCTCCGGTTCCCCAGGCACCCAGCTGTGGCTGTAGGAGAACCCGGTTCTTGCTTCCATTTAACTCAATGGCAAAACTCTGCTGACTTCACTGGCAGCGAGGTGGGGCTTTTTGTTTGTCCCAAAGCTCGGAAGACATTTTAGTGACTAATTCCCATCAATTTTCATAGGAGTTAGGCATACACATGCTTCTGTGGGGCCAGGCCTGTGTCTTCTCAATGGGCTTGTTCCTTACACAAATAGAGGTGATTCAATTACCCCTCAGACTGGGCAAACTCATTAGCCCAATTACCACTAATAACCCCCTGCACATGCCTTGCTGGCAATCTCTGCAGTGATGCCAGTGACTGAATGGAGATATCTGAAGGCCTTGCCAAACCTCAGATTACTTCTTAATGTGGCTTCCAGAGGTGGCAGCTGTAGCAGAGCCATGTATGTCTGTGAGCTGCAGACAGGGAGGAGGGGAGGGACTGCCCTGCTCTCTTGTCAGGGTTTGGATTTCCTTGTTTCTCACTGTGGACCTGGGGCCGTTGTGAGCTGTGAATCCCATGGGATCACTTGCAGTAAGTCTGGGACCTGCTTTTCTGTGGCAAATGCCATCACGTGCACCCTGCTGCTTTGCCCTCTGGTGAGGAGGAAGGCTGGTTTGTGTTTAATACGTGGGCCTTGGGCTGGATCCTGACTTGAATGTTCTTTGCAGTCTCAGGCAAGTCTGCACCCCCCACTTTCCCTGTTTTCACCTGGAAGGCAGAGCTGGTGATACCTGTCTGCCATGTGGAAGTCACTTCCCAACTGCCTGCAGACAGGGAACTCTGGGGTTAAGGTGTATGGAAAAGGGTGAAGGATTATTAGCAGGATGAGCCCTGCATGTGCTCCAGATGGCAGGCAGGGACTCCTGGTACTGAAAAACACCATGTTGTAAATATTCCTGCAGGCACAGCGCCTTGTTGTGATGGGTGGCTTGGCCAGGGACTCTCTGCCTGAGGAATCTGCTGAACGCTTCGTGCCTGGGAGGCCGTGAGCCTCCTCTTGTCTGCTTTGGTGTTGCACTGGGATCCCAGTTTGATTTCCTTGCTCTTGCTCATTTCCTGCCACTTGCAGCTGTGGGTTTGCAGCACCATGGTGATCCCTCCTCCAGCCACAGGACTTCCTCAGCTGGCGCATCACGATGGGGCTGCAACAGGAATGGAAGAGACCAGGGCCTTCAACCTGGCAGTTCCTGGTGTGCTGGTGGCACACTGGAGTACCTAAGGGGTTCTGGTCCCCTCTCCCTCAGGCTGCGTACTTATAGAGGCTTTAATGATAAAAGAAAGCAGCACATCAGTTGTGCTGGTCAAGGAAGTGCCAACTGTGATATCTGGGACCTGGCTTTCCATTCGTAGTCCCCACTGGGACCAAATAACGTGGCAGGAATTACCCCTCCCTCACACGCGTGCACATCTGCCCTAGCCGTGGCTTTGAACTCTCCAACATCTAATGCTATTAACCTGCCCTGAACTCATCTGCCCACTTCAAGTGAACTCTCTGAGAGTGTCCTTGTTTAAACTCAAGCTCCAAGAGCTCTCATGAGTAAGAGTGGAGGCTGGGTGGGGCAAAACTGAGAAAGGAGACTGCGTTCAGCCCGTCTGGGGCTGCTTTGGTGCACCACTGTCTCCTAGGCAGGCTGGAGTCTGGCCCTGTCTCTTTTCCCCTTGAACTCATTGAGGTTGTAATTTTTGTCTGCTTTCTAATGATGCTGAGTAACCCAGGCTTATGTGGCAGTTGGGTTGGTTTTCCCATTGATTAAAGTACATAAATACCTTTGCCCAATTGGAAGGGGGAAGATCTAGATTAGACATTAGGAATAAATCCTTCACAATGAGGGTGGGGAGGCCCTGGCCCAGGGTGCCCAGAGCAGTGGTGGCTGCCCCATCCCTGGAGGTGTTCAAGGCCAGGCTGGATGGGGTCTTGAGCAGCCTGGTCTGGTGGGAGATGTCCCTGCCCATGGCAGTGGGGGTGGAACTGGATGGGCTTTAAGGTCCCTTCCAACCCAAACCATTCCATGATTCTATGATCTTTCTGTTGGGGTTGGAAAAAGTGGCCAAGAAAGTTCTGTTTGGGGCTGTAGCTGAGTTGCCAGGAGCAGGGAGCAGTGCTGGCCACTGGCTCTTGCAGCGGGGCTGAACCTCAGACTCTTCTCCCACTGCTGAATCCTGAGCAGACGTGTCTTGATGACCCTTCCATGCACATCAGGGCAGTGTCGCGAGGGGCTTCAGGGAGGCCTTGGGTTCTGTGTGGCCGTCACTCGTTTGTGGGTGGGTGTTTAGTTCTTTCATTGCAAGCAGATTTTCATGGTTGGTCTTCTCAGTGTTCCCAACAAACTGAACGGAGTCCTGCAAAGAGGGAACGTGCAGGAGGGATTGTAGGACAACTGAATTGTTCCCTAGGGAAAGAAGGAACAGGATTTGAAGGGGAGCAGGGAGGAAGGCACCTGTGGGTGTCTCTGCTAGGTTCTTTTCCCTGAGCCCTCTTCCTGGTATGTCAGTGGTGGGTGAGAGAGCAAGGAGCTTCCACCATGCTCTGTCCTGCCTGCTAACCAGCTCTGCCCTGTGTGTTTCTCTTTAGGAACGGATTACCCTCCGACAAACCAGCTGTCAGCGAAGACGTAAATATTTACCAGAAGTATATTGCCAGGTAGGCAAAACTCCTGGATTTCTTGGGGAGAGGGCTGGAAGTGAGAGGGTGGAGTGGTGGTGGGAAAGATGAGGTCTTGTCCATCTGGATCGAGTGTTCAAACCAGCCATTGGCACTTCCCATTTCCCTCTGGCACCTGTGCTTGCTCTGTTCCTCTGCTTAGGAGAGCAGCAGCTGTGAGAGGTGTGCAAAGTGTGCCAAGAGCACACGCGGCTCCCCAGAGCTGTTAGACCTTGTGACAAATAGTGGAGAACTGTTCACTGCAGCAGCCCAGGACTGAAATGAGAGCGCTGGCTCTTGGCTGCCGTTCTTTCTGTCCACTGCTACGCTGGCTCCAGCCTTTTTCCCCTACCACGTCCAGTGCCTGCAGGAGGCAAGCAGGGAACATCTCACCTCTGAGAATCTAGGCTGGAGGGATTCACAGCTGGCTCAAGTTTAGTTGGCATCGATGGGGGATGTTTATCCTGGAATATTTTGCAGCTCATTTATATGAGAAACCCTCAGTGAATAAGGTGCAGAGCGGGGCACCTTGTCGCAGCTCTGGGCAGGCTCCGGTCAGGGATGGGCGACGCTGAGAGGGAGCCCAAGGCTGTTGTGGTGAGACAGAGTGAGTAATGCCACGAGAGCCAGAGGAGATTATTGCCTCACACCTGTGTGGTTTATAGCTCACAGGGTAAAGATTCCATCAGCCTTTGCCCCTGGCCTGTGGAATCCTCTATCTGTCCTGTGAGAAAGCTCTGCATGAAAGCCCCTTGTATCCGGAAAGACAGCAGGCAGGGAAACAAGCAAACACCTCTCTCCAGAGATAAAACTGCAGGGTTTGTTCCCACCAGCACTTATTAACAAGAGGGGAGGGAAATGAGCACTGTGCTTTCTCACCTTGCTAGGGCCTGCAGAGTCTCCTGTGGGAAGCAGGCAGCTGCTGGGAAGGTGCGAGGGAAGATCTGGGAGCGTCGGCAGGGGAAAAGGGTGGGAACAGTGCTCTCCTTGGAGAGTGGAATGAGAGGTGATTTCCTTTCCTCTGTTTTGCCCTGGTCCCTGATGCGCAGGAGGAGGGGGCAGAAGAGCCCATGGGAAGGAAAGACAATTGCACCCCACATGCTCCTCTGGCAGCTATGCCACTGGGGCACGTGGCAGCTCACTGCCTCCTGGGAGAGGATGGGAATGAGAGCAGGGGGCGAAACCCATCTCTGTGGGGCAGAAACAGCACCTTAATATTGCTGAGATTGCAGGAGTCGCAGCGATGCTGTGAGAGAGGAGATGCCACCCTCTCTGTCTCCAGTTCCCCTGCATCAACACTTCACCCACATCCACTCCTCGCCACGCTCTGCAAGCCCCTTCCCCTGGGTCAGGCAGGTAACGGAGAGAGGCTTGCGAGATAGCTCAGGGACACCACATCCTGCTTGAAAAGCTCCGCAAGCCGCCCGTTGGCAGCACAGCCACTTCCCTTCAATTTACACACAATTTTAAAAACAGTTTAAAGCCTTAAAGTCAAGGGGGGTGGGGGGAGAGAGGCACGACACTCTATGTCTGTACTGCATAATTAGCTTAATGAGTTTGCCAAAGCCACTGCCAAAAGCTGCCCAGGGATAATCCATTCTCTCACACAACAAAACAAAACCTCTTACTTAGCTACTTTGGGTTGGGTTGTTTTCCCCCCCTCCCTGTATATTTATAATTAAAAAAAAAAAAAAGACCACAGAAAAAATTATTATTATTATTATTATTAGTGCCTCAGCAGATGGTGCTTCTGGCAGCACTTGCTTAAATATTTATTTCTGTGTGGGTTTCCTCCCCCCTTGTAATTGGGGTGGGTTTTTTTTTTCTTCCTTCTTTCACATCATCGTTACAGGGTAATGAGTCTGTAAACACTCTCTAAGCATGCTGACTTCTTTATTTATTATTTTTATTGTTATTTATTTATCTTGGTTTTTCTTTCTAACTCTTGCCAGATCAAGACTAATTCTTTCTGGCCAAAAAAAAAAAAAGTGAACTGATGGAAGTAAGAGAAGGGGGAGGGGGTTGTTGTTGTGCAAATGAATCTGTGTGCCCGTATGGACAATTTAAGAGTTTGGATTTGCATATCGGTGTGATTAAATGGGCTGTGGGTTTACTTGTTTCAGGTGTGTGTGATGGTGTGCATGGAAATTGCGGGTGCGCTGATGTAAATCCCGAGGGGTGTTGATGTACCTGCGAGTGTGTGCGTGTAAGCGAGTGTGTGGTGTGTAAGCTTTCCTGTTATGAAAAAGCTAAACAGATGCTGTGCTTTAAAAATTAATAGCTTTGAACTGTTTCAAGTGTCAGAAGAAACAGAGGATAAATATAACCCTTTAGGAGCCTAAGCTTGCAGACTGAATGAGCAGAATTTCCCCTTCGTGTTGTGTGTGCCGCTTCCCTCCTTCCCCGAGCACACGGCTGGGTAGAACACTTGCCTCTCCCTTCCTGCGCTGCAGCCACCACACACACCTTGCCACAGCACGTGGACAGGACGGTGGGAGTTTGAAATGCTTGGTTAGCTGCTGCTTTTAAAGCTGAGTTACTCCTGCCAGGATGCTTAGAGTAACTCATCCCATAGTCAGACCTCTTCAGTGCCTGGTCCTTCTTTCACTGCATTTGGCATCTCTGGTCATTTTGTGTCCTGACTTTTGATAATATTTCACACTGCTTTCCCTCAAAGGTGTCTGTTTGTCAGCAGGGTCTTTATTGTCCTCTCCTCTCTGCCTGACCTGCACTCCACAGTTCTCCAGCCCTGCACAGCCCTTTGCTCTCTCTTCCCCAGCTCATCAGTGGAATAGAATGATAGAACGTGGAATGGTTTGGGTTGAAAGGGGACATAAAGATCATCCAGTGCCTCCCACTGGATCAGGGGGCTCCAAGCCCCATCCAACCTGGCCTGGAACACCTCCAGGGATGGGGCAGCCACCACTGCTCTGGGCAACCTGGGCCAGGGCCTCCCCACCCTCACAGCAAAACATTTCTCCCTAAGATATTATCTCAATCTCCGCTCTTTCAGCTGAGAACTTCTACCCCTCATCCTGTCCCTGGACTCCCTGATCGAGAGCCCCTCCCCAGCTTTCATGTTGACCTCCTTTAATAGTTGCACCACCAGGTGCAGGAATAGGGAGGAAGCTTTCCACAGAGCAGTTTATTTCTTTTAAAGCTGCTGGTGGTGCTACTGTCGCAAAGCCCTGGACCAGCAGGACCAGTTGGTTTGCCCTGCTGCTGGGCCACGTGTCCCTGGGTAGTGCCGTGGTGACTCCGGCTGCTGCTCATGCCCTGTACCAGCCTCACGGTCACCCAGGCACTGAGCAGGAATTGCTTCCTCAGTTCCACACCTTTGTTTGTGCAGCCAGCCTTGCTGTTTGCCTTGTGGTTTGTTTCTTCTCTGCTGCTGAGGTTCGTTCCAGTTTCTCAATCACCTGTTCTGACGTGCTCCTGATTTCCTGCAGTATTTCTTCTCCTTCCCCAGGGAAAGGCATGTCTGCTCCTGGCATCTGTCCCTGTCTCCCTTTGTGAATGCTGAGGCAAAGAAGTCATTTAATTTTTTAGCAATGTCTATCTTTTCTGTCAATTAAGTCCCCTTCCCATCTCCTGGAGGCCCTGCTGTCTCCACAGTCGACCTCCTCTTCCTTACTCTGCTTCTGAAATGCCTCATTTAGTGCTGCTTTTCACCCCGATTTTGTCTGTCCTGAAGCTTAGCGTAACCTCACCTTACAATGATCCATAATCTTCCCTGCTCCTGCCTGGCTTCTTGTTTCCCTCAGGAGCCCTCATTCTGCTCGTTTTCCCTTTTTCCCATTGCCTTTCCATGTTTCTTTCCCTGCCCTTTATCATGTGCACGCCTGCTGTGTTTAGCACTAAGTGACGTGAAGAACCTTTGAGGAACCTTTGAGCAGATGGTACTTTATCTTTGAATGTTTCCCCTCTGAGTCCCCTTCTCTCCACTGCCGTTCCCTTTCAAGCTCTTCAGCTCTTCCAGGGTCCTCCAGAACACACGCCGGAGAGCTCATTGCGCTGATTGGCCCCTTACTGGATTGTCCCCTCTTGCCAATTACTGATGTGTCTGTCAGTCAATACATTTTGTGCATTCTCTCTTTGTACATAGATTTTTATGTGGCATTTCTGCCTTCCTGGTTTTTTTTCCATTCTGTATGTTAGGAGTTTCCAGATCTGCTGTGTGGGATGCTCAGGGGTGGCCTGCAGGAATGGATTGGGTGCAGGTTGTTGGCTCTTGCTTCTTGAGTCTTACTTTTAATTGCACTCAAAGGCAGGCTGAAAACCCTGTTCATTTGCGTTGCACTGTTTTTTGTTGTCAGCAAGTACTGTATCCATTTGGAAAATAATGGTTAGCAGGGCATGGGAGAAGATGCACCCACAGGGTTGAAGTGGTGTGCCTGCAATGCTTCTTTCTGCTCCTGTTGATCCATCTCACCTCTCTGTCCATTGATCTGCCCATATTATTGAAAGTTCCTACGTAACCCTGCCGTGATTGTCCTCTGCCTGTGTGGGTCACCATCTAATCCACTGGCTTGGAATCTTCTCATGTAAATGAATGCCTGAGCTTTTCTGAGCTCCTACTGGATGAAAGTACACTGAAAATCTAGAGTCCATAGTTGACCAATGTTTATTTGTCTCCTTCTGGCATGGGAGAGTTCAGAAACTCACTGCTGTGGTACCTGAACTCACACATGAGGGTTTTAGAATTGTATTATCTTTAATTCAATGAGTTGTCCTTTCTTACTCTTCTCCAAGTAAGCGACTTAGATAATGGAGGTGAATTCAAAGGGAAGGACAGCTTAGGGATGTACGAGACTTGAATGATGCTGCTCAAGAAGCACCTTTAAACAACAACACATAAGAAAAGAAAGGCGGGAGGGTCTCCATCCTTGGAGGAGATAATGGAGATGGGATTTAATGCCATGAACGTGGGATGAAAGCAGGAATGGGTATTACTTTTTTTGTACCTTGCTTGTGGGCGCTACCGTCAGGCCACTGTTTCATTCTCTCTCCCTTTCTTTCCTCCATCCTCCTCTCCCGTTTGCAGGTTTTCTGGCAGCCAGCACTGTGGACACATACACTGTGCGTACCAGTACCGAGAGCATTACCACTGCCTGGATCCGGAGTGCAACTATCAGGTAAGGGATGG
Source organism: Neomorphus geoffroyi (assembly GCA_033558235.1). NCBI lineage: Eukaryota > Metazoa > Chordata > Aves > Cuculiformes > Neomorphidae > Neomorphus > Neomorphus geoffroyi. The sequence continues at coordinate 4,703,954 of JAUMJM010000029.1, read as the reverse complement.
TGAAACGTTGTCAGCACAGCTAAGTGAACATAATGGGTACAACCCAGGGAGATGTGTGTCCTCCTGGGCTCCCCTCCCCACGCCCGCAGGTGCCTCTTCACTTTTCCACTCTGAAAGAGGGCAAGGTATACTTTGAACTTACTAGGATCCTACTTTGTTCTCATTTAACCAAACCCAGACTGCTATAACGAAGAGCAAAATATAGATCAGCTCAAGTCAGTGCCAACTACTCCAAATTTACATCAGTGTAACCAAGAGAATAAATTCTGCTGTGTTACAAATTGCTCCTGCAACCAGAGACTGCTGATCTGTTGGTCTGTCTCTCTCCCTCCTGCTGCCCGAGTGACACTGTCACAGCGGTATCTGCAACAAAACACCCAATAAGACCAGCAGCAGCCTGGGATTTGTGGGGAAAGCGTGGGGGCAGGAGCGTGTGCGATGCTGTAATTACTGGGAGAACTGCCAGGGTAGCGACGTCAAGCCAGCCGAGTCACGTGCGGGGTTTGTTTACCCTCTTCCCAGGTCTGGGAGTTCAACACTGCCATTTCTGTGGTCAGGCTGCACGCATGTCAGTGGGAATCCCAGAGCTTGCCTCCACCGTGCATCAGCCACAGCTTCAGCTCCACCCCAGGAGACCTCTGGGTCTCAAAGGAATGAGCCTGACCACAGCGTAGGAAGTTGATCTGGATCTGCCGAGTGTGGCTGTGGGTTTCTATTGATCAAAGCAGAGTTTGTCTCAGGGCTGCACGCAGTGGTCCTCCCAGCCCCACGTTTGGTAATCGAGATGAGTCTGTCCCAACTGTGACACGGATATCCCCGCACCAGAAAGAAACGCAAAGGATGGAAAGACAAAAAAACCTATTATATTATGATTGGCCTGATGATTATTTCCTAAGGAGTCTGGAAGCTGCTTGCAAAGGAGCTGTCTGGTCTCGCAGGGAATAAGGATTTAGGCTGCTTTTTAAAATGCAAATTATTTTATGGCTGAGATATATTTTAGAATAAGTAACGCTCTGTAATAAGTGGGCACAAATTAACGATGATTGGCAATAGCAATCCTGTTTGTACGCCCGGGGAAATCGTACCTCCAGCCTCCAAGGGATTCCTGTTGAAATCTATATCGATGTATTCCCATGGCAATACCAACGAGATTGATCAGGATTGATATTATAGGAGGAGAGAGTGGAAGTGATAATCATTTGTTTCCTATGAGGGAGACTAGAAAAGTTGTTAAACATTAGAATACAGGCCTCTTCAATTACTCCTCAAAATAAATGGATATTGATTTCTTTTTAAAAAAATCAGATTTACTTTCCCACCTTCACTGTTAAATATTGATGTCTGTGGGAAATAGAAATGAAAAGCTTCGTTTTAAAGGCACTTAGCCTGCTCTGGCAGTGGGGTACCCCTTCATTGCTTCAAGGAGGTAGAAGATGAAAAGGATATTCTGGTCATGCAGATTTAGCTCTAAGCTCTTCTGCCATCTTCTGTGACTGGAGGAAAGTCCGTGTCCCTGTTTTCCTTATAAAGCCACCCTACCTTGTAGGGGAGGCAGAAGACTTGAAGTGGGAAGATACAATGAAAGAGTGGAGTGTTTTTCCCAATTTCTAGTCTGACATGAGTGTGGCAGCCAGTCGTGCTAACCGCTGCCGTGAGTGATTTGGAAGCTTGCATCGCTCTCTTGCAGGCTGTTTAGTTCGCTGGTTTGCTTTCTAACTATAGCAGTTCTTGAGACAGCAAGCAGCTAAAATTACGTTAGAAGAATTGCAGGGAGTGTATTCTGGACATCACCCCAGGGCCGTTTTACTCTAGAACTTTTCATGGATATATACTTTTTCCTTTACAAAAAGATCCATGCACACAATTCCTCTTTAATCTGACTCTCCTGGGGTGATCACTGCTGAGCTTTACAGTCCTGGTACCATAAATTTATCAACAACAACAACAAAAGCCCTGCGCCCAGGATTACTCACCCACTGCCATCACGTGTGTCTCACTCTCTGTCTCTGTATCTCTCCAGAGATTCACTAGTAAACAGGATGTGATTCGGCATTACAACATGCACAAGAAACGTGATAATTCCCTCCAGCACGGCTTCATGCGCTTCAGCCCCTTGGATGACTGTAGCGTCTATTATCACGGCTGCCACCTGAATGGGAAAAGCACACACTACCACTGCATGCAGGTAACAGCTGGGCTGGGGAGCGCAGGGCTAATGAAGAGCTGTTGTTTGAGCGATGTCCTCTTTGGGGTGGACGGAAAAGGTTCTTGAGTTCAGGAAGCCCAACACCTCCATCCATAGCAGGATGATCTTTAGGGTCCCTTCCAACTCAAACCATTCTATGATTCTATGATCTTCACCATTCAAAAGTCACTTCTGATCCAGGCACCTCTCTGAAGGGTCTGTGCCCTGCACTTGCCCTACAAGGTGTTAGGAAGGATGAAGAGCAGCACCATTCTCTGGGTTTGGCTACCTTGTGCATGCAGTGAGGCAAAGTCGATCTCATGGGATGTTCACAGCCTTGGACCTCACTTGTTCAAACAAGCCCTGTTCTCTGAGATTTTGGGACTTCTCTGTGATGCCACTGCACTGCCTCTACCCAAATCTTATCTTTCCCTCCTTTGAAATTGGACTTGCCTCTGACACCTCTGCCCTTCAACTCTGGTTTAATTTTCTCCATAATCAATTTCTAAAGGAATTACAATTCAATGTCACTTATTTAGTCTTAACACTCCTGGTTCTCCATCTCCTTCACCAGTGGTGCTGGAGTTTACCTGTCTGTGGTGTAGGTGGGGAGCTTTGTTTGGAGAGCCAACCAGGTGTCAACAGCAGCGTAACCAGCATTGGAGTTGCTGCATGGCTGTAAATGTGACACCATTACTGGTTTTAGACAGGTTATTTGGGTCTCACCCTGGTTGTTCTTCAGATTGAAGGGTTTGACATGGACTTGTTTCCTAGCCTTGTGGCCTAAACTATTGCCATGACAATGGGCTGTAGTTACACACGCAATCATCAGGCAACCCTCGGTGTAAGCTTTTCTGTTCTGAAAACTCGGGTCTCACTTCCTGCCCCGTCCCAGCAGTTTAAGACCCCAGTTAAAGTCACAAGGCTCAGTCACATGTTTTGCTGGAATAAGCTTCAGCGTATGTTTAACTTGGAGCCAGGTAAGCGCTTTTAAGTCAATGGGGCTCAAGCACGTACTTGAATGTTCGGCATGCACTCAAGTCCTGTCCTAAACAGGGGTTGGGTTGAGCGTGTGCTTACAACGTTTGATAAATTAGGAACTTCATGTGACTTTCCCTCGAGGACATTTTCTGCTATGCGTCCATAATACCGATTGTTCGGGTTCTTCAATTGACCAGAATGGGATTTGTTTAATATTTTTTAGAGTACGAGGAGTGTTTCACAGCTTTAAGTCACTCGCGTTTGACTCGAGACCCTCGTTGCACAACTATATATGGCTAATTCCATCCTGTGCCCACTGTCTTCCAGTAAGATAATGCCCATGTAAGCAGTGCCTTACAGGAAAGGTGTCTGAATATAAACTCCCAATTAAAGAAAATACTGCTTAAATGGCAGAATTGGTGCCATCCATCTCATGGGGTTTTTTTCTTTATGTCCATAATTGGTGTGGATAAAATTCAGTTAGTTGTTTATATAAACTGACATTTTTTTAGGCTTTAGCACCAAGAGCTGCATTGCAAATTATTCCTAAGGAGGTTTTTGTTTAATTCTTTTTTTTAATGCCGTGCAGAGTCTGTCTTTTTTCAAGGTGTCAGAGCAGGGAGAGAGGCTCTTTTATATTGGAAATAGCTGGAGATTCTTTTTTTTTTTTTTTTTCTTTTCTGGGTATTTGTCATGGGTTTTGTTATTGCCTGTTTGAATCAACCTGGGCTGAACTGAGAGGTGGTGTTTTCGTTCTCTTCACTTCTGAGATGGTGCAGGCATTGGCACACATTGTGCTAGAGAAGAAAAGGAAAAAAAAGTCCTCCCTCAGCAGGGCTGAGGACGTTTTCAGATTCCAGTGGTTTTTTACTCAATATGGCAAAGTTGCCCGCTTTGCCCAGATGAAGGAAAGTTTTCAGCATTCCCTCCTCGTCACACCATCCCCGTTTGCTGCATGAGTTTAAAATTATTGAAGTGGTAGCCTTGAACAGTGACGGGGAATAAAAGCCACCAGTTTGCTAGGATCGGCTGAACACAGGGTTTGTGCTTGGCTGGCATTAAACCCCTGGGTTACCACCAGCTCAAAACACTGGCCTCGTCTTGCACCACCCTGTCTTAGCTCCTAGAAGGACTGAAGAGGTAGAGAACTCGTTCCCACTCAGTTTTATGTTCCCCAAATAGATGGAAGTCCTACTTTGCTCCATGTGGCTCCAAGATAACAATAAGTAATGACATCTGTCAGTGGTGTTTTCTCCTTAAGAGTAGGAGCCCTGCTCACTGCCTCCCTGAGCAGGCACAGTCTGTACCTGGGCTTTTATCCCTGTGCATCCTCCCCTTTCCTTACTGTTCCCTGCATAGACCTGTGTTTTCACCACTTCTCCATCAGCCTCTCGATTGGGAATTAAAAAGTGATGCTTCTCTTGAGAGAAGTGCACAAACGGAACTATTAAATTGTGTGGCGCTCATGTTCATTATTGCTGGCAGTAGTGGCGGGCTGTTAAACGCTGTGCTGATGGCTCCATGTTTTGGCCTGGGGTAGGTGGGTTGCAACAAGGTCTACACAAGCACCTCTGACGTGATGACCCATGAGAACTTTCACAAGAAGAACACGCAGCTCATCAACGATGGGTTTCAGCGGTTCCGTGCCACGGAGGACTGCGGCACTGTGGAATGCCAGTTCTACGGGCAGAAAACCACTCACTTTCACTGCAGGTGAGACAGCAGGGGAGGGGAGGAACCCGGCCACAGAGTTGTGTGGTCTGTTTGCCTCCTTGTGCCAAGTCATAAGTTGAGGAGTACACACAGGGACTTGATTTTCCATACTGCGACTTTCTCTGCTCTGCTCTTCAGAGAACTCGTGCTCCAGGGCAGGTGATTTCCAGGATCTTGCCGCCAATCACTCTGAGGCAGAAGTGGCCTCTCAGGTGGTCCGAGGAAAGCATGCCCCCTGGAAAATGTATCCTAGAATCATTTGGGGAAGAGAGCGCAGTGCTCTTCAGAGTTCAGCTGTGGGCAATTAACATAGTGCTAACGGCACTTCCATGCTAGGGTTTTCCAACCAACAGGCAGCCAGCTCATTCCTTTGAGGGCCAGGCTCTGCCTTCTGTACACAAATGCCCCCCTGAATCCTCATGTTCTCAGGAAGAGCAGGAAGACACAGTTTGTACCTTAGTCCACTTAGCTGCTGTTTTGGTTGGAGCTTTTTATGGTGAGTGCCTGTGTCCCAGTGTTACTGTGGCTGTTCCTCAGAGTGGAGTGTGCTTCTCAGCTCTCATATGGCAGCACTTTTGCTTGCCTTGGTGTCACAGGCTAACCAGGGTATAGCTCCTCGGCTCCATTGTAGCCAGGGCCATTGTCCCATACTGGCCCCAGTCCTTATCCCAGAGGAAGGTAGGTGACAGCAGTTGCGTTGCACTCCTTGCCCACCCAGCCAACTACCCCTCTCCTCCTCGATGCCCTTGCAGGCGACCTGGCTGTACGTTCACCTTCAAGAACAAGTGTGACATTGAGAAGCACAAGAGCTACCACATCAAAGATGATGCCTATGCCAAGGATGGCTTCAAGAAGTTCTACAAGTATGAGGAATGCAAGTATGAGGGCTGTGTCTACAGCAAGGCCACCAACCACTTCCACTGCATTAGGGCAGGCTGTGGCTTCACCTTCACCTCCACCAGCCAGATGACCTCCCATAAACGCAAGCACGAGCGCCGGCACATCCGGAGTTCAGGAGTGCTGGGCCTGCCTGCCTCTCTTCTGGGGTCCAAGGATAATGAGCAAGAGGAGTCCAGTAATGATGACCTTATTGACTTCTCCGCTATGAGCTCGAAGAACTCCAGCCTGAGTGCCTCCCCTACCAGTCAACAGTCTTCCGTTTCTCTCATAGTCCCAGCTGCACCCTCCTCTGCTGCTGAGCTTGCTTCCTCACAGGCCAGCAAGTCTGCCAACAGCATGACACCAGCCACCAAGATCTCTGGCCTGCTCTCCCAGGCTCTTCCCAGCAATATACCCTTGGCCCTGGCACTCTCCAACTCAGCAGCACTTCCTGGAACAGCTGGATCCTTCTTCCCCATCATCCCCAGTCGGGTCTCTACACCACTTCCTCCCAGCTCGGCCAATCTGATGACTGCTGGTTCTTCTGGCACCAATCCAACATCATCCACTCCTACAGATTCCTCATCCCAGGCCATTTCAGGATCTGGTGAGGCAGTGGCTACTTCTTCTCCAGCTCCAACGGCATCTATAATGGAAAGGATCTCTGCTAGCAAGGGATTAATCTCTCCTATGATGGCCAGGCTGGCAGCAGCTGCGCTCAAGCCCTCTGTGGCATTGGAAGCAGGTGAGTGTTTCCTGTGAGGGTGGGGAGGCCCTGGCCCAGGTTGCCCAGAGCAGTGGTGGCTGCCCCATCCCTGGAGGTGTTCCAGGCCAGGCTGGATGGGGCTTGGAGCTCCCTGATCCAGTGGGAGGTTTCCCTGCCCATGGCAGGGAGTGGGACTGGATGATCTTTAAGGCCCATTCCAACCCAAGCTATTCCATGAGTTCCTTTTCTCAGCTGGGGTAATGATGAGAGGAAGAGCAGTGCCTGACAAAACTTGAGTGAATGAGAGGCCCCCCCCAGTTGTCCATGGGACTGGAGGTGGGGAGGAGGCAGCAAAGGGACATAAATGAGATAATAGGTTTGATCATGTCTAGTTGGCCCTTGAAGAGGGTGGTGTTGGCATGGTTTCATGGAGCCTGGCTATTCCCACGTCTCCAGAAGAGAGGCGGGAAATGCAAGCTCGCCCACAAGTGCCACAGGCTCTTCCCAGATCTGAAGGAAGAGTGTTTCCGTGTGTATCGCCTGGTTTGCTGTGGGCTGCAGAGAGAGGCACCGTGTTAAAAATGGAAATGAAGAAAAGGCTTGGCCAAACCTTGCAGGGCGCACAGCAGCCTCAGCCCTCTCTGCGGGCCGAACTGTGTTTTAGCTGGGCCCAGCGGTGCTGGTCCAGGAGATCACTGCCAGTTGTTCTTGTCATCCCAGGGGCTGGTTCTGTGCTCCTGCTCTGTTGTCCCAGCTGTGGGTTTGGAGATGGTGTTGGAACAGTCCCCACACTGGACCTGTCTTCTGCAGTTCTTCTGTGCTTCTCTGTCCCCGCAGCTCCCTGAGAGCACCCTGAGAGGGGTAAAATCTGGGAATGAGAAGTCCCCTGGGACAACCTGGAGCAATTCCTGCTGCCACCTAAACCTGGGGCAGGCAGCTCCACATCTGCTGAACGTGGTCAGCTCATGGTGGGCAGCGTGGGGTCATGGAGGGGAGGTTCTGCCTGCAGCACCCAGTGGGGTGAGCACCCAAGAGCGAAGGAGGGAGTAGGATGAAGGGATCTGATCAAAGAGGGAGAGGAACTTTCCCATAGTTTAAAATTTATTATTTGAAGAATTGTTTCCTAAAGCAGAGGAAGGTCAGGGAAGGAACTGTTTTCCTTTATTTTTTTAATAAAATGCCACTTGCTGACTGAGAAGCCGCTCGCCATCAGCTGTACTGCCGGAGGGGAGATTAATATTTTAGTCACTTGGGGATTGTGGAGAAAAGCTCTGCAGACGTGTTCCTGTCAGCAACTTTTTTTCCCTCCTTTTTTCTTTGCCGTTCTTCCTAGTTTTTTTTTTTCTATAATTTGCTCTCCTCTTTCCCCCTTTGCCTCTTTGTTTCTCCTCATGTAATTTGAATTTTTCCTTCACATCCTCAGCACTAAATCTCCTCCCGAAAGAGCAGAATTCCCTCTTTCTGTGGGGCCAGGGTGATGGCGCTGGGAAGCGGCCGAGCAGTTTGAACCAAGCCCATTGGCTGTCACCTTCGATAGCCCCAACAGGGCAGATGCTCCTGCTGGGCACGCGCAGTGGCCGCCATCGCTGTCGCTACGGCAACGCTGGGATTGGGGACGGGAAAGGGGGCTTGACTAGCAGTCGAAAGCTGCCACATTGCCTCAGCATTAACAGAGTCTTTAATAAACGCTTAAGAGGCAGCCCCGCAAATTAGTTATGACAGTTTGTGCAGAGAATCAGGTCTCCCCCACGCTCCTTCCGCCCTTCTCCTTTAAAGGGCCCACAGCCTGGACAACTTTGACATAATTTTGCAATAATTATCACTTGAAGAATTTCCACGCTGGAGTGGATGTCAGAACCCATCATGTCAGCTTGGCAATAAACGCTGACCAGCAATCCCAGCACTTCCCTCCCCCAACAATTTTCTTTGCTTTTCCCATTCCTGACCTGGTGCCAGCGGTTTCACTGACTCCTGGGCCGCTGTAACCTCATCGGAGACCTATGAGTTTCATCTAATTTTTGCATTTGATTCCGGTGTCTTTCTCGAGCAGGGAACGGACAACCAGCAGCTCCCGGACGGTTCAATCCAGTTCAGGTGAAGCAGGAGCCTTTGGAGGCCATGGGATCGTCATCTGCCACCAGTCAGGACTCCTTGCAGGAGCACAGCTTGGACCTGAGCGTCAAGGATCACGGGTGAGAGAAGCGTGCAGGCAGGCACACTGAGCTCTTTCCAGCATTGAGCTCCGAGAAGTTTCTGTAATGAGAGGACACGTGTTGATGACAGGCAGTTTCACAGTGGCTGAGCTGCACACCCCAAACTGGAGGCAGGGAGGCTCTCTGTACTCCCCCTCAAGTGTACGTTCTCCAGATGGTTTTTTGGGCTCACAAGCACCTACAGACTCTTTAACAAGAGCCTCACCACTTGTGGTCCCCCTCTGTAAAACAAGCCACTGGCAAAGCTCCTTCTGTCCCTTGGATCTTCCTGCTGTTGTCATCCAGAGCTGATCAGAAGCTGCTCCAGTGCTACAGTTGAGCCCACTTTTACCAGGAGCATTTGCACTGATGTTACAGGGCACTGGATCAGCTCAGAGAGACACCTTCCAGAGAAACTGGGCACAGCGTCAGGCTGCACCTAGGTCTGGCGTGTGCTGATGTGTCGCTGCGGTGGTGGATCTTTGCACCTGTGCAGATGTGAATGCACCTGTCTGGGAGCATGTGTCCCACTTGTCCAGCATCTCCGCTGAGAATGTGTTTGGGGTTGTCCTGTGTGAAAAAAATGTAGAGGAACTGATAACGGGGACGTGAGCCAGCTCCACTCTGACCAGTGTATATGTTCCTTTCCATACTTTATTTTAAAAGGCTCGGGAGTCTGCACTTGCAGTGAGCCAGAACGCTGCCTGGTGCATGTGTAAGGCTAAGGCTGCCTTTGGACATCTGAGCTGTGGCCACAAGGATTGTTGCCGTGCCTCTCTCTGCTGCTGGGAGGGCTGGTGTCCCTGGCAGTGAGAGCCTCGGCTCAGCATCCCCTGTGTCTGTGCTATATTCCTCAAAGTTCCGCTGGGATGAAGGAGTAAAACATGGGGTGGGTTCTGAGTCAGCTAATAAAAAGTGTGATGGTGAGGAGGCAGAGGTCTGGGCTATTCAACGGCTGAAAGAACTGAACTCTGCAGACTTGGGACACCTCAGCTGTCACAAGTCAAAGAGTTTGGCCTGCCCGAGGGAGGGTGGGCATCATTTTCTTCCTCCGGATGCAGCAGGTGAGGAGTGAGGCAGCTTGAAGGGAGAAGGATTAATCTCGATGCTCGCAGTCCCTGTGCACATCTTAACTAAACCCTGTTGGTTTGTGTGTTCCAGTAATGAATCAAATGGCCACACAGTCTCGGCAAATTCATCTCTTTTATCCTCGCTTATGAATAAGGTAAGAGCCATCCATCAAACGCCTTTCATTCCCCCCACCAAGAGAAATTAAAGCTGCGATGGCGGGGAGGGGGGGGGAAGAGACGCGTTTGTTTTTTAATGTTTTGCCTCTAATAAGATGAGTTTGTACCATTTAAATTTTGAGACCATTTTTCATCGGGTATAATTTCAGAGCCACTGCTTACGAATTAATTTAATGAACTGGCTGAAGAAATATATTGCAGCCTCTGACACCTTTTTTTTTTATCCTTTCTAGACAGCAGAGGCCTCTGAAAGGGTTTGGGTTTTTTAATTTTTATTTCCAGATCCTGGCAACTTCTCTCTTACTTGCTTTTTATAGTTACTCATTTTGTTTATTTACTTAAAAACATTTTCTTTCATCGGGGGAGGAGAATCATTTGTTTATATGAAAGGGAAGAAGAAAAAAATTAGAAGTTTTTGAGCCAAAATCATCAATTTCTGTCTTTGTGGTGTGAGTAATGGTGTCCAACAGAGCCTCTTGTACCATGTGCTGTAATATTTATTTTAGATAATGCACGGTTTCTTTTTTCCTTACTTTTTTCCTTAAATTATACATCATCTCAAATATATATTTCCCTTTCACGTGATAAATTCTACTGTACCAAGATTAATTTTGCTGTTGTGTACAACTGCAGTGGAGATCAGGGCAGCCTTTGAGCCATGCTTTAACATTCTCCTCTCTGATAGGTTTTACAGGCATAACTACTGCCGTCCCCTTGGCTCTGGGCGTTACAGGCATCGAGGCCATACGACCTCAAGAGAGGGCAAAGCGACTTCACTCGGTCATCTCCTGCTTCCTTTCTCTTGTATTTCAGCATTCTATTTCCTTGGTGGTGTTTTATCTCTGTGCTTATCCTTGTGCCACTTTTCTCTTCCATTGGCTCTGTTACACTGGGGTTTTGATGTTCCTGTTCAAACTTTTCTTACTCGTTCCTGCGGATTGTCCCTTTAGTGATTCCAAATATGCAGCTTTTTAGTGAGGAAACCTGTTTAGTGAGTCTGCTGTCCGGGTCCTGAGTCGCTCTGAAGGCCCCAGCTCAGGGAAACTCTGTTTCAATGGGTACTTCACTTGAAAATCTCCTGGAGAATACAAGATTTAAGCATATGTTTAGAAATAACCGTTTACGTTGTGCAAAATGAGTGTAGCACAGCTACAAAATATGAGGTGTTTGGGTTCCTTCCTTTTTAAAAGAAAGAATGGGATTAACCAGTGACAAAACCCAGCAAAGGACAGAGCCCGCTGGTTTGGAGGAGCCTGCTCCCAGGCGAAGGGTGGCAGAATTGGGCTCATTGTGCTCAGGAACACATCGTGCTTGCTTCTTCCTCTTGCTGCACACGACTTCTGTTTGTGGAAGAACCCTTCGTTATTTGTCTAGGAAAACAAACCCTTTACAGAAACCAAATGCCCAGCAAACACCAATGGAAAAAGACGACCTGAATTTCTGGCTCCAGCCGTAAAGAGCTGCAGCCTCCGCATAGCAGCAGGGGCTTCACCTTCAGGGGGCATTAAGAGAGCCTCAAATAGCCAGGGTTCCTGTAGCGTATTGCAGTTTATTTAGGGGGGGCTGTCAGGCTTAATTAACTGATATTTATAAAGGGCTTCAAGATCCTCAAGTGGGTGGAGTTTCTAAAGCAAGTATTGGGCCCAATCCTGTTTATTCATGCTGCGAATTTCACTGTTACTGGAGGGAATGCAGAGCACAACAAAGCAAGAAAGGGTGCGGGAAACTGCATTTATTCTGAAAGAAAATGTTCTCTCCAAGCGCTCTCAAGTAACCTTTTTTCTCTGCCCCGCACATCACACGTGTGGATCCCTAAACCATCTCTGCGTAGAATCTATTTGAAGCCTTTCACACCAGACAAATTGTGTGTCAAGAGTCCTGCTTTGTGGAGATGTCCATTTAGCACAGAAAGTGGCATAATTTCTTTATTGAACTTAGCAAGAATTTTCCAGGAACGTAAGTGGAGCCAGAATTTTTCTCCAGGTGGATGAGATTTCCCTCCTCCCAGTCATACCTGATGGTCACATTAAAGGACACATCCCTGTGGCTGGGATGAGGTGGTTCTAAATAAACTAAAGCTCACCAGTTCTGTCACCAGCTCTGTACTAAGAGGACTACAGCAGGTTATTAATGCCTGCACACCTTTTTCCGTACTCAAGGTGTGTCTCTCTTCACCTCCATTTCCCCTTGTATAAAATAGACGTGATGCTTCATTACTGTACACAAGATCCGTGAATATTAGATGGGCACTTGAATGTGGGGGATGCAGGGTGAGGTGTTACTAAGTTTTGGTGATGCAGTTAAGGCAGCCTGTGCAGACTTCTTGTCTTCTCTCTCAATCTTTGAAGGCACAGCTTTCCGTGGGACAGTCCTGGGGGTATCCATGTGGGCAGTGTCCATGGCCGTGTGCTGGGCTCGATGCAGTGTCTGTGTTCTATTCCAGATGTCCAAGACGGGTGCCAGCCTTGGCAACCTGCTGAACATTAAGACAGAAGGAGAAGGCAGCCAGGCTGGGGCAGGAGAGCCAACGCAGTACTTGGGCAAAGCAGTGAAGGCACTTGTCCAGGAGAAGCTCTCTGAGCCATGGAAGATGTACCTGCGCCGGTAAGGAGAGCATGGATCTGGGAATAGAGGAAAGGGAAGATTATTTCCTTTGCAAAGTGTCTGGCTTGGTAGCTCACACTTGAATGATGAGTTATCTTGAGTTTAAAGGCCCGATTCTATGATCTGCTCGTCCTCTGATCGTTTAAAGTAAAACAGGAGTATAATGAGTGCAGGAACCAGGGTGGTTTCTGCTGTTTCTGCTGCAGCCAAGGAGGCTCGAAAGGCAAGTGGAACAGATACAGAACTCACCCACTCACAGCCACAGGCACACACATGCCCAGACAGACACGTGCTTCAATGCACAGCCAGGCAGGCGCACGGGCTTTGTGCTCTGACACAGATCCTGGCCTATAAATGCCTGTGGACACTTCGTAAATCACAGACTTTGGTGGAGAAGACTAGCAGCTCTTCTAGTTCATCTCCCCTGGCCAACGTGAGATCCTTCCCCACAGTCCCTTTGCATTGTGTCCAGCCTAGTTTTAATTATGCCAAGCAGCGCGGCTGTTTTCTTGTCTCTGGGAGCATTATTCTACCACCTAATACGTTTCCATGTCACCATGTTTTTCATGGTGTGCAGCCTGTATTTCCCCTTCTGTAAGTTTATTGTGGTTCTCCTGGTTACATCTGCTCCAACCACAGCAGATAACTCCTCTCCACCATTGGAGATCACCCCCTTCAACAGTCGCAGACCTTTAGCATCCCACTGAACCAACCTTGTTTGCTTCCTTTAATCTGGCTTTGTACGAGTCTCCTCAGCCTCCTGTTGCTGCTGTTCTTGCTGTTCCCTGGGCGGGGGCAGAACTGTTCCTGTATCCCCACACCAGATAACACCTGCCCCACATGTGCAGCTCATGGTTGCGCTGCCTTGTTTGCATCTACACTGCATGATGTGTACCATGTTTATCATGTACCATGTTTATTGTGTATCATATTTACCAGCCACTGCTACACAGGATAGTTTTTAATGTTGCTCGCACGAGTCCCCCATGTATAAACATACCGCCCCGGATGTATTAGCTGTGTGCTTCCAAACACAACTCGTATTCCGAACCTTCTCCCTTGTCTTGCAAGGTCTCTCAGTGTTATTTTTCTCCTCTTGCGCTGGTGTTGCCAACTCCTCCCAGTTCAGTATCTTCTGTGAATTTCATTAACGCGCTGTTTACTCCTTCTCCTAGATTACTAATGAAGATGTTAAATAAGCTCAGACCTAACCAAAGTCATCCTCGCAGTGTTCTCAAGATCTCTCCTCCCAGCTCGATGTGTTGCTGTTTGTCATTAGCCTTTGTTTACGGTCCTTCAGCCCGTTTTCAATCTGTGAGGTAGCATTCACATCCAGGCCAATTTGAATTAATTCTAAACATATGCAAGACTGTATCAAAATGCTTTACTAAAATCCAAATATATTGCATCCCTTCATCCACTAATTTTGTAATTCTATCAAAAAAAGCAATTAAATTTGTCTGGCAAGATTTATTCTTTATAATCCTGATGCTGTTTATTGCTCATGGTTCCTTTATCCTCTAGATGTTTAATGATTTTCTCCTCCCTCTTAATATTTGTTCCATTACTTTACTGGAAGGAGAACTTAAGACTAGAGGTATGATAATTGCCAAAGATCACTTGCCTTGTTTCTTTCAGGGGAAAAAAAAAAAGTACCTTGATTTTTAATATTTTTTTTTTCCAATTTCCTAGTAGTTCCCACTTCTCTATGGCTTAAAAAATAGCAAATAGTAATGGAATCAGTTTGTGAGTTAATTTCCATTGCACTTCAGGACATACACAAATCAGCCAGTCTGGATGATGTATATTTATATTTTCCAACCAGTCCCTTTATCTGCTTTTCTCAGTGCTCTTCATTCATTTTATCCCTAATTGTCTGTTTTGTCTTTAGTTTTCCTTTGCAAAACAAATTTTATAAGGCAGTTATTTTTGACTCATCGCATCCCATTTTTACTGGACCTTCTTTCTATGTACAATACCTCTTGTCCCTGATAAAACAACCCCTTTAGCTTGCACTAACTTGGTTTCTTATCTCCTACCACACTTTTACTTTCCTTCATCTTCTCGCCGCAAGCCTTAGCTGACTGCCTGTATTCCACATCCACTGACCTTCCTTCTCCCGTACCAGTTTATTTTCTTTTTCCTTTGCCCTCAAATTGAGTAGAGGACCCTCCTGGGACTGCACAGAGTGCTGTTTGTTTCTTGCTTTCCTGCTCATCAGAGCAACTGTAGTTGGTTGTATCTTAATTATGCAAGATTCCCTTGTTAAGTTTCAGATCCTTCCTGCCAGTGTTTACCTGATTTCTTGATTCCCTACAATTTTGGAGTTTCCTGAACTCACACGTGTTTGTGCTACTCGCCTGGCGAATCTCAGCAGTGGATGAGCGGTGAAACCCTGCTTAGTGGGTGTTCCCCTCTAGTCCATTTCCTCCAAGATGATGAGGCGTATCAGAGATGACGGCTTTTGCTCTGGCTTTTGCATTGCAGCATCGTTTCTTCTGTACTTCGGGGCCTGTGTGTTTCAGTACTTATCCATCCTAGGCTCTAATTGCTATGGAGGCGATACTTCAGCTCTCCTATCTATGGGATACCCTGGTGTTTCAGGGTGGGCAGATTCTCAGTCTAGAATCCCCTGAACCACTGTTGTCTCTTCATTTTTGCTACTCCCAGGAGACTGAAACAGGAAAAAAATGACCTGTGATATTTCCGCAGTGTCCCCTTGGTGTGGGTCTGCCCTAATTCACTGACGTTTGATCACTCCTCAGAACCTTGGCTCTTGTACATCAGCGCTCAAGAACACGAGTGATTTTCATCTTCTTTTTCAGAGTAGTTCTGTATTTTGCTCCCACTAAAAGTGAATGGGAGTTTCTTGATCAAGCTCAACGGGAGAGGAATTAGGTTCTTGTTCTGCGTGTTCAAGTTTGTGTAAAAGGCAACAATCAAACAACAGTGCCAGCGGTGCTGTTTGTAGCAGGGACAGAGATGTTAGAAAACAGAATTGCAGCAGAGTTGACAAACAAAGAAAATATGTCTGTTCCAACACCACTTTGCTGCTGGGGCCTTCAGTAAATTCCTACTTGTTTGCTTTGGCCAGGTTTGGTACCAAGGATTTCTGCGATGCACAGTGCGATTTTCTCCATAAGGTGCATTTCCACTGTGTGGTGGAGGAATGCGGTGCCCTCTTCAGCACCCTCGATGGAGCCATCAAGCACGCCAAGTGAGTAGGAGCGCGCGTCCTGGGAAACCATGGGAAAACTCCACACTGCAGGATAAGACACCCTACTGAGTGACCCTACCCAAGTGCAGGCCCCTGGGCAAGCCTGAGGGCAGCGATTTTGGTCATCCACATTTCCTGTGTAAATGTGCTAGGCTAAAATTTTTTGCAAAACGCTATGTCCTCTTGAATTTTGTTTCACAATAAATGCACTCAAGTTGTGGGGAAAAAAAGGTGTCTCTGACAGTGTTGGCAAGGCTGAGAATTGGACATAGCCTGCTTGACAGCCAGTGAATTCAAGGAAGACCCATAAATAATAAATAAATAAACCATCCAAAGAAATAAGAAAATATGGGAGAGGACCTTGTAAACCTAACCATTGTCACCGCGTAGAGACTTCTTGTGGAGCAGACAGCTCCCCCACAGTGCAGAGAGCATTTTATTGCTCTTTGTCTTGTCATGACAAGTCTTTTTAACAAGTTTTCCCTAGTCTTTAGTTTATATAGGTTTGTTTAAGAGGTTCCCATTGTGTGGATAAGGATCTGTAAATGGAGCGGTCAAACTGTCCAGCCCAAAGGCATCTCCTTCTCACCTTGCCATGTTCTATATTGTGAACCCTCTATCATTTCGCATCATTTGGGAAGCAGCAGGCAGCCCAGAGTTGGGTACCCGGAACGGTAGGGTGGGTGATGTGACCTACGTTGCAGAGGCCGTACAGTGTGCTCAGAGCTCCAGATGACTCCTGGGTGAAGAACATATTTAAGGTAGACTCCAACTGTTGCAGTGAGGGGACCAGCACTAGCACCTGCTTGTTGATGTTCAGTCAAGGTATGTGCAATGGTCAAGAATTTACAGCTGAATTACTCTGTCTTTTTGCAGCTTCCATTTCCGAACAGAGGGTGGAACTGTGAAAAGCAACTCTGAATCTCCCTTCTCAACTACTACTGAGAATAAGGCTTCACTGGCCCCTTCATCACCATCTGCTACTTCTGTGACCACGGCAAGCGCTCCTGCTATCGACGTGCCCACTCCAAGTCCAGCTACTGTGCCCTCTGCCCCCACACTGCTAGCCTGGAAGCAGCTGGCTTCAACCATACCCCAGATGCCTCAGATCCCAGCATCAGTGCCTAACCTGGCAACTTCACCCTTGGCAACGACTTCCCTGGAGAACGCCAAGCCTCAGGTCAAACCTGGATTTCTCCAGTTCCAGGAGAAGTAAGTTGGAGATGCGGTTTGCTTCCTTGTGTTCTCTCCAACCTTGCAATCCCCTCTTTACCTCTCCTCAGGGCTGTAGTACTACGTCTGTATTCACCTATTGAGAGACCTTCTGTCTAGAAAGTACTCTAGGCTTTATCTCACAGAAAACTTATTTCTATAAAGTCTAGAAAATACCTTCGGTTATTTTAGGGAAAAACCTGAATTTTTTTATTACATCTGGGAGCACTTTTAGGTAGGAGTTTAGAGGAGAAATAAACTTGCTGACAGATCAGCAAAGCCTTTTCTTATACCTTGGGAGAGATGCACAGAAATACAGGCATCATTGCAGTATTTTTGACACTGAAATAGCATCTTCAAAGCTTTCAGCGTGACACCTGACTGGCCCACCTCCAGCTTTTGCTGCAAGTCTGAGATTTGCCGTGAGTTTCTGTAGCTGAGCAAAAATCAGTGTAGAACTGAGTTCTCAGCAGTGCAAAGGTGAGGTGTTACTGCAGCAGAATACAGAGGTAACTAGGGGAAGCTGTTTACTGATTGCTGTAAGGGATCTTTCCTGGTTTTGCCCTCAGTAAGTTCTGTGGCCTTTTCCTAGGGATGCCACCCGTATCTCAGTATAATGCAGCCTCATTTTTTGAGTGAAGATGACTGGGGGGGTCAGATAGCGGAGGGGGCACAAGGGCTTGTACTCTGCCTTACCAGGAACGGGTCTCTTAGCAGCTCAAGAAATAGGGAGCAATTCTCTCTCACTTTTGCTGTCCTGGCTGAACATCTGTAATGAGTCTCCTTAAAGTCTGTGCCTCTGGTTTTGTAGTGTTAGTTTACAAAGTGATTCAGAAGGGAGGTGTTTGGCAGAAGGTAAGACACCTTGCTGAACTTCTAAAACATTAAACAAGTTTCACAGTGTTGCTGTGATGATGATGTTATTTCTGGTACATAGACAGAAGGAGGCACGGAAGTTCTGTGGCTCACAGGACACGGGAGCCTGGGATCAGGGTAGGTATTGCAGCTCAGTTGTCCAGGCTCATGGAGTACCAGTCTCTAGGTTGCATCTTGACAGTCACTTGTCTGCTTTCAAAGACTTTTATTAATTCTGTATCACATATCTCAGTAGGGGTACACTGGGTACAGTGCTCAGGATCCAGAGATCAATCAGTGTTCACCTACCTCTGACCTGACCTCTGTTTGTACAGCCAGAAATCCATGGAATAAGTTGAGGAAGGAAGTGAACAAAACCATTTAGCTTATTGAACAGGTCGCTGCCGATTTTGTCTAACTAGGGGAAGCACTGGCACCTTGCAGTGTGCAAGCCCAAGAGTTTCATTTCAGGTCCACAAAACTGAGATGGGAAGAACTATCTGAATCCACTGAGGGAAGTACAGGCAGAAATGGAGAAACAGCATCTATCCAGATCTTGAGAGAGCATTAAATTGGAAGTGTGGCCCTCACAGCCTACAGAACCCGTCATGCATTGCTGTACTTTAATCATCTTAATTGAGAAAGTGCCCTAGCTTGGTGGAATCACAGTGGTGCTGCCAGCATCAATTTTACTAAGGGGGAAGGTGGCTATGGGAAATCTGTAGGCCATGTTTGGAGCAGAGGCTTCAGCTGGACTCCCCTTGAATTAAATTTTGGCAAAGAAACAAATGTGTGAAATAAGTGAAGGTGATGATGGGGTTTTGGATGTATTCCAGTGATCCCTGCCTGGCAACGGACTGCAAGTACGCCAATAAATTCCACTTCCACTGTCTCTTTGGGAACTGCAAGTATGTGTGCAAAACCTCTGGCAAAGCAGAATCCCACTGCCTGGACCACATCAACCCCAACAATAATTTGGTGAATGTGCGAGACCAGTTTGCTTACTACTCGCTGCAGTGTCTCTGTCCGAACCAGGTAAGAGCAGCTTGAAAGCCGTGTTCCGGCCTGAGTCCGTGTGTGGGAGAGGAACGGGAAAGAGCAAGCAGACTGCCCTGTAGGAACTGAGGCTGAGCGTTTCATTCCTGGTTGAACTACAGAACCATGGAAGGGTCTTCATTACATGCTCTAGCGAAACGTTTGGTTTCTATCAGATGGAATATCACAGTGCTTTTGTGTTTATTTGACCTGGGGGATGTGGGCAAGGCAGCTCTGAGAGGCACGAGATGAAATAAAATTAAAATCTGTGATGAGCCATGAGTTAGGTTTGGGATAGTTCAACGTGGAAGAGTGCAATAGAGAATGTGACAGCAATACAAAACACATGACAGGGATCTGTTTGTATTGTGGGTTGTGGAAGATAAAAGGGATGGGATCTAGAGCATCAGTCCAGGATAGCGTTAGCAGCGGGCAGGTGAGAGTGCGTTTGGGTTAGGTACGCTAAAGCAGCCTGCTTGTTTGCTCCTCTAGCACTGTGAATTCAGGATGCGAGGGCATTACCACTGTCTGCGTCCTGGCTGCTACTTCGTTACTAACATCACCACCAAGCTGCCCTGGCACGTGAAGAAACACGAGAAGGCAGAGAGAAGGGCAGCCAATGGCTTCAAGTATTTTACCAAGCGAGAAGAGTGTGGCAGACTAGGTGAGTTTTCTTTTTCCCCCATCACCTTCCTCATGTGGTCTGTCCCATGCCCAGGCTAAAAATGCCACAAGTTACAGCCTGCGAGTTGTGCTTAAGGAGTCTTCAGTTATTAAATCACTAAACAAGAATTGGAATGAAACAGAAAGCAGTGCCTGATCTGCAGGAGTTGAAGCATGTTTTCCCAAATACATGCAAACATTCAAGTTAAATGGACTGTAATACAGAGGATTTTTTATATATATATATATACACACACACACACATATATATATGTATGTATATTTGTCTGATCTGGAGATACAGCTTCCCCTTTGTTCTTCCTTTTTATCTAATTGTCAAGGCCTTTTTTGTTGTTGTTTGTACTTTAGTCTTCTGGGCCTACTGCTTGTCTTGGGTGGAGATTAAGGGTGCTCTTACGAGTTAAAAAAAAAAAGCCTAGGGGAAACACCTGATCTGATGGGTACCTTGTGTGAAAGCCTTCTGTATCAAGGAAGTTGCTGCTTTGCCTGATTTGAGGCAGCTTCAAATGAAACTCTTTTGTTTTTTTTTTTTTTTTAGCCATTGCCAGCATGGCATATGGGCAGCCAAAGGGCAACCAACCAGAGATAGTGATGTGGAGAAGAGCATTCAATAAACTGCTCCCTTCTCCTCTAAAATCATTCTCCACGCCCTGCTGTGAGCAGCAGCGCGGTGCCTTGTGCCAGCCTCCCACCAGAGCACAGCCTCGGGCAGCGCTGGCGATGTGGCACAGCCTCCAACAGTCGCCTGCCCCCATGCCAAAACTATTAGCAGCGCTGTGGTAGTTATTAAATCTACGTGCCTCTAGACAACCACACAACAGAAACTAGAGTGCATTCCAGGGAGCTGAAACCCAGGGCTCTGACTGGGGGATCCCTAAAGACAGCTCCAGCAGAGCTCTAGCCTGAACTGCCTGGGATCCGCTTAACTCCTCTAGTTGTGTTTTGGCTTAACAGTATTACAGACCCAGCCTTCCCTAATGCTCCTGGTTGGAACAAAGGCTGGAACAGGAGAATACTCCTGGGTCCTGTTCTCTCACATTGCAGGGTAACAGCCACGATAACTTCTCTGTTCAGCTTTCAGTACATCAAGAATTTGTACCCAAATGGTGGCTTGTTTGTAGTAGCCAGGGCAATGAGTGTCAACACACCGCGGCCAGTGCTCGCCTTGGTGTCATTTACACCTTGGTAGATTCAGCAGTTGCTGTTATTTACTCAACTTGAGGTGTTTCAGGTGATAGCGGGGCTAGACAAAGCAGGACAGTGATAGATGATACCCAGCCTACACGGATGCCCTAGCAACAGGCGAGCCTTCACCTGCCCGTGGCTGATACCGTTTCAGTCCCGTCAGCACTGTTTGTTCTCCGTCCCAAAGAACAGCACAACGTGATGGGGAGGGCAGATGAGGTGGGGCTGTGGGGGAGGGTGATACCTAAACAAACATAAACTTGGCATGCACATAAAACGCTATCTGTGAGCTAAAGATGGGCTGGGTGATTCGGGAGTTGTTTGGCAGCCAGGCATCTACAGGCTGTGCGTGTGTCAGCAGTGTTTATTTTGGGAGCGATGGGGTACATACATCCAGCAGCATGTACATATGCCTGTAGCTGGGGCTTGCCATGCAATAAACATACATTTAGCCAGCACCCTGCATTTGCCTACGTAGATACAGCAGCACGATGGGATGGTGTAGCTGGATGCGTTTGGGCAGGTGGATATGGTTATACCAACATGAACATGCATTCCTGCTTGTTCTTACGTTGTGCGTGTGCGTAGAGCAAGTGCAGAAAGCACTGGCCTGCTTTAAGGGCTGGGAATGTTTCTGAAGAAACACAGAGTAGATTTTTGTGTCTGTTTGCGCATGTATAAATAGACACATGTGGATGGATGGAGCGGGGGAGAGAGATGAAAAATATGTACGCATGTAAGTAAAGGTGGATGGGTGCAGATAGAGGAGTAAAACTGAGCCTGTCTGTACCTTTTTGTATAATAAGGGCATGGCCAAGGGATGATGGAGAAAAGGCAGAACGTCATTATTGATATAGCTGGGCTTTAACTGCAACAAGCCATTGTTCGTCAGCTACAGAATGCAGCTGGTTAGGGTTGGCTGTTAATGAGATACACTGAAGTCCCAGAATGCAAGGCACTATCCATGAGGAGCAAGATGTGTCAAGTGCTGTATGCCAGAACCCATATAAATTGCTTGTTGTTGAGTAGCTGGCCCTATTACACAACAAATTTGGAGTGGCAATAAACACTTCCTGGCTCATTTCTATCTGACCAGAGCACATACACTGTCCAGAGCTACAGCTTTTAAGAGACTGCTTTTCTGAGAGCACAGTTAAAGGAAAAAAGAGGGAAAGAACTTTTCGTTTCTTATCTAATCAGTGTGTATTTTTGATTGTAATGTCTATGATACAGTTAAATGCCTTGGGTTTGTTCCCTTTGTAAAGGAAAAAGGGTGTAGCTAAGACTGGAGAACATTAGGCGCTACTAGATGTTAATGTAATGTTTCTTTATAAAAAATGAAGAGGGATGGGACTAGCCCGCAGCTCAGGCTCAATTCTCAAATCTGTGTATACCGTGATCCTCTCTTGCAGTTGCTCAGCAGGCAAAAAAATCATGCGCTTTTTCATTCAGGGCTGATCCTGAAGACTCCATAACCACTGATAATCTTTAGTCCACCAGAAATGCGTGTGGCAGCAGCCTTGTCCCAGCTCCAGATCATCTTCCCCGCAGTCCCTTTCCCTCTTGATACCTTTCATGTACTACATACAATGGTTTTGTGTCTGTAGGTTGCAAATACAACCAGGTGAACAGCCACTTTCACTGCATTCGAGAGGGCTGTCAGTTCTCCTTCCTGCTCAAGCATCAAATGACATCCCACGCCAGAAAGCACATGAGAAGGATGCTGGGGAAGAACTTTGATCGTGTTCCTACTCAGGTGACTCACTGATTATTTAAGTTGTGGATCTGCATGAGGTGCTGGTCCCTTTGGTTGGTTGCTGCAGAACCGCTTTAGCACTGAGATTCTCACACCCAAACTCCTATGGATGCGTGTCTGCATTGGGATGCAGCTGGGATATGCGTGTTCACCCAAGCTACCTGTACTTGGTTGGACTTTTACAATACCACGAAAGATGATGAAGCATAGACATCAAAGCATTGCTTGGTGTAAACTCCTCTTCCCTGTGAATTATAGAGAAAAACAATTGGGAAGGATAACACTGAAATACCCATATTTACAACTTGCACTTCCTCCTTGCTCTCTCAATATACAGCAATTGACTTATTAAATCTAAAGTGCTTAGGATGTGGAAGAATTGAACGTGCTGGTTAAAGCAAACATTTCCTGTTGCACATAAAGAATTATTTGCTGCTTCCACCTAGGATGGGAGAAATACCAGTCTCGAAACTTCTCTTCCCTTATTGATTGGGAGTTAGTCCTTGTCGTCTCTCGGGAAGCAGCAGAGTGATGCAGTTGCTTCTTTTTTAGCACAGAACTGAGAGCAACTGGCAGATTGTTTGTCCATTTCATGAACAGATTGAAGAGTTTCAGCTGCGGTGCTGAGCTCCTGCTCACAATGGCAGCAGTCCTGGAACCTCCTGCTTGTTCTTCGTGTTCTTCAGTTGCTTTAAATTCCGTTGACTTGAGGGATGAAGCAAGCTGGCTTTATTTAAATGCCTGTGACTGATCCGCCCCTAAGGACACCTGGTATATGAAAAACAAAAGGGCCCATCTGTAGTAGCAAGAGGGGAACCCCCTTTCATTCCACAGCATGGGAATGAGGGGTCCCTATTAGTTATTTATACTGTCAATAAGTTAATTCTTCAAGTCTACTGCTGTTGGATTTAATAAGTTCATGGATGCCAAGGAACTGGTGCTACTGTTGGAGTAACTTTTGTCTTTAAAAAGAAAAGCTTGGGTGTAAGAACCAAACTTAGCAGAGATGTGACAAGTAGATTTGTTTTCACTACTCTTCTAGTACGTGCTTAGTCTGCCCTAAGAATTTTGGAACATGCTGAGCAGAAAATGCTGGGTTTGACCTCCACTGGTAATCCTGTCTCGCTTCAGCAGTGGAGAAGTGGTAATTGTGGAGCGTGCAGCGCACTAGTCTGACTCTACTGCTGTGCTGAGCCCATGGACAGTCCATCAGACAATGAACCAAGGATGAAACCACAAATGGGGGCATGTGGAAAGCTAAGCAGAGCGCTGTAGCGCCACTGCCTTCTGCATTTAAATGCACTGACTCCCATTTTTCCCATTCCTTAGGGCTCAGGAGGCACTTGGGGGTGTGCTTGCTCCTGGGTACCTGCCCATGCAGCTCTCCAGAGAAGACCATGCCATGCCCAGCCACAGCTGCTGCATGTGAGCATGGTCCCTGGTTTGTCTGTTCCCCTGCTGCAGTGTCTCAGTGTGCAGGCACTCGGACACTCGTGTTTGCAGTCTCCAAATGCAGCAGGACCTACACAGTAAGGTAGTAACGCCAAGATTAACACCTCCTGGTTTTGAATGCATCAGAATCCTCACACCAGGATACTGGTGCCAAGATTAACACTCCCAGCCTCTGAGTGCATCACAATTCACATACCAGGATACATGTGCCAAGTTTAATGCTCTGAGCTCCCAGTGAGGGAAGATTCCTGTTCCCAGCCACAGTGCCATGGGTTCCACTCACGAGCATGTTCTGGCTATCCCTTGTGAACTGTGGCAGAGAGAAATAAACGCGCAGACAGATGGTTTTGGTCTTGGCATCTTGCTTTTGGTGTGAAAGTCCCTGTCCTGTTTTCTTGCTGCAGGTTATTGGCCACACTCCAAGAAACGAAAATCTCCCCCAGGTTGGCAGCATGGCACCCAGCCCAGCCTCATCAGGAACCCCAGCTTCCTTTCAGGGACCCCCGAGCATGATGGACACCGAGACAGACGAGTACATGGATTACACTGGCTGTAGCCCTGGGGGCATCTCCTCTGAATCTTCCAATATGGACCGCAGCTGCTCCAGCACCCCAGTGGGCAACGAGAGTACATCAGCAGGTAAGAGAGAAGGGCGGGGGTGAAATGAATCATCAGTTGCCTGCTCTTGTGGGAGATAAACTCATGAAGAGAGGCCAAAGGGCAACTGCACCTTAAAATATAAACTGTACCAGCTTCACAGTAGTGCCTCCTACTAACCTACTCCCTCTATCATTTGTGAGAAGAGATCCATCCAAATGCGCACCTCGAGCATCCATGAACTAAGTGTATCTTTTTCTCCCCTGAAGAGAGGTTTTTATCCTGTGTCTTGGAGTTGGATCTATTTTAATAGCTAATTTTAAAAAAATTGTGGGCCTTTTCTGTACTTGCATTTCCCCTGATATCTTTGTGAATTTCCTTGTGCAGTGTCTGAAGTCAGGCACTTTCCTGTGCTGTTGAGGTACAGAAAGATGGTGCAGTAGCAAATATTTTATACACAGGGGAAAAAACTGAGCGCATCTTCAGACAGCAGCATATAAAAGGGGCTACTGAGCTCCCTTCCTCATGCAAAAACTCTTGTTCCACTTTGTGCCGCATTGCACAGAGGAGACCTCCATCATCCCCTCTTTCGGGGAGTAAGGTTCTGCCATTGTTCCCTCTTTGCCAGGATAATCTGTATCTATCTCCCATGGCCCTATATTACAGGGCTATCTTTTCAGAAGTCAGATATCTTTATGAATTCTGTTATCATTTAGTGGTGATCCAGGGATCTCATAGGTGTCCTTCCCAGGGTTTAGTGCTACATTCTAGATGGGCTGCCTCACTGAGTTTGCTTTAATTTTGTGTCCCCAGTTTTCTTTCCCACACCAGTTAGCTGAAAGTTATCCCATAGCACATCTAACCACACGTTTTATGAACACTGCTGGCTCAGGACAGTGGTTGCCCCATGACATTAAAGCTCCTGCAGAGAGTTCTGGTGGGACAGTGGTTCCTGTCACTCTCCTTTCCTAGGAAATCCCCCCCCATTGCTATCCAGGTAGCGAGCAGCTCCACCCAAAGCTAAGAGCACCTGTACAGCTGTTAGTTGTTACGAGCTGGCACTGTACAGAGAAACAAGGGTCAGCAAGCAGGAATTTCTGCCTGGAAGCCTGTGGCTCTTCCCCCATGGCCCTAAAGCCACTTTATTTTCTGCAGAGACAACCCTCCTTTTCCTGATGCTGTCAGTTCCTCACCTTCTGTTTCTTCTCTGTTACAGTTCTGTTTCATACATTTGTGAATGTATTTTCCATTTTCATCATATTGCTTCTGCTCTTGGGTTCTCATTTCAGTTTTTTGTTTCTTGTTTTGTTTTTTTTCTTGTTTTGGTTTGTTTTTGTTGTTTTGGTTTTTTTTTTTTCTTTTCTGCTTTTTTTTCTCTCCACATTCTCCAGGCTGCCTGATTCCTTCTACTGCTGCTGCCGATGATGCTACCCACAATGCACCACAAACTCAACCACCATCTCTGCCTCCATCTTTCTCACAAGCCCTGCTTAGGTCTCCCCTTCCCACCCTCCCCTATCTTTTCTCTCCATCTTGTCTCTCATACTCTCTGCTCAGTGCCACTCTTGGATCCAGCAGAGGCATTGTCATGCCTGCCGCCAGCACCACTGGGTTTTCGCCCATCATTGCCACTCCAACTCCAGTAAAAAGTGACGTTCCCTTAGTTCAGGATGCAGCAGGTAACACTTCTTTGCTTTCTCCCTTAGTGTCCTGTGCCCATCTCCTTCCCCACTCACCCTGCCCACAGTTTTTTCTCTGCACCTTTGGGTCAGTTACAAAGCCTACGTCACGCTGTGTCCTATTTAACTTTATCCAAGGGCCCGTCCATGCCTGCTCCTTTTGTCTGCCGACACGGTAACCACAGCTGAGAAGGGTAACCAATACCACAGCAAACGCTGAGAGGCATCCAGATACCGGAGGGCAATTTCCACCAAATCCAAACTATGAGAAAAATATAACAAACCCCATAGTTAAAATGTACTTTCAGCCCTTGGTAACAGCAAGGTGGCCACAAAGCAAACTTTTTTGCTCATGTAGCATTAATGGGAATTGGAATTCTTGGTTAGACCTCCCAGGCCACCCAGCCCAGTGCCCAGCATAGTGTGCTGCGCACCTCCCAGCCGGTGAATGTCTGACAAGGCACCCAGTTCCCATATTTGTATAGAACTTTAAGCATCACTGCTCCCTAGTCATATACGAAGACAAAATTGAGGGCTGCTTTCCCCAGCACCAGTAACAGAGTGAAGTACAGTCTGTGTCACTATGATGACATCATCAGACAGCTTGGGCTGTTTCTCACACTCATTAAGTACATCTGCTCTTACCAGCTGCAAAAAACACATCTCGATTTTTAGTTTTAAGCTGCCATGTTTCCCATGTGTGACTAAGATCAGAGATGTCTCAGGCTGGGGATTCTCATTCCAGCTGGGAATGGGTTTTAGGGTGTGTCTCGGTTTTGGCTTCTTTTCTCCAACTCCCAGCCCTTTTCTAGTTAATTAAGGGCGTACTTGTGCTTAAAGTTCACACTTAAGAGGATTCTGGCAGCCTACAAATGTCCCAGCCGTTCTTCCTGCCAGTTTTAGTAATGCACAAATCCAAGGTAAATGGTTGGGAGTATGGCTGGAGGACCAACCCTACTTGGAAGTTCAGAGGTTTGTCTGTGGGACTGGGCAGAAGGATCCTTGCCTCGTCCAGAGCAGTGTGTTTCAATGAACAAAATACACAAGAAACCATATTTTTGCTGCTTTTCTTTTAACTGATCTGCATGCCACCTGAAACACCTTAACCTTGTGCTGTGCTTTCCTCTAATTATAGATTATTTTCTTTCTACTTTTTATACTTCTGTGAATGTTTACATTATCGGGAGTTGAAAAGACAACCTTATGGCACACGCTTACCGTTGAGATTACCTTGGGATTACATCTGTTGAGACTTATAATCTTCAGTTGGGTCTAGGGACTGGTGTCTGGTGGCTAAAGGAGGAGAGGGTACCAGGTTATCTCTTTTTCATATACTTACTCTGAAACTTTGTCTGAGAAAACAGTGTTGGTTTAACTGCAGTTTGAAGCACCTCTGGTAGGACTGTTGTAAAAGCTGGGCAGATATATTGAGTTTAAAACAAGTAACATTTAAACTCTACCAGATTTCTCACCCAGAGTCCTTCCTCTAAGATGGCTTATTCTGGGTTCCTGTCTGAAGGCAGATGAGTGTCCATACTGATGATAAAGTCTGGATGATTTGCCTGTAGGTTTGTTTTTTTAAAAGGAGCAGGGAGTTGATCTGGATAGCAGGGATTTGTCCAGGCAACGCTGCGCTTACCCAGCCACCTCAAAGCAGAGGATGAGATTTTACAATACCAGATGTTAAGGGGGGGTGAGAGGACAGAGTAATTGGTCACAGATTCTACAGCTTAGAGCTTGCTAATTTAAAATCTACAATGACAGAAAGTTATTCTTTCTGTGGTAGCTGGTGAAATTAGCCTTAACGGGCGGTTTCCACCAGCTACATGTCACTAAGATGGTCTCTCTGTGGATGCCCCACGCTGGCGTCATTGCAGCTCGAGCAAAAGTGCCACATAAAGAATGGGTGTGGGAAAATCCTTACCTGTTTGCTTATCCCAGAGTCTGTACAGCCCAGGCATGCGGACGATGCAGGAGATCTCAGGCTGCTGCTACCATTTCTGTTGACTTGGATCTTTGAATACAGTGGCAGTTAAACTTTCGGAGGCTTCCTTCAGTTGTCGCCACCTTGTCTTAAAGGGCCATCATCTGAAGGGCCAGATATGGCAAAATCAGCATCTTCACTTTTAATACCTGCTTATCAGCCAGAAAACAAAATAATTTTGCAACAGTCGCACAGATGACTGTTCCTGCGGCCTCCAGACAAGGATGCGAGCTGCTCTGGGTTCTCAGGCCCCAGGCACTGCATGTCACAAATCATGCCTCATTTTAAGAGGATGGCAGTTTCAGCATGAAGAGAGGAAGAAAAAAAACCCCAACTATGTTTTAGTTGCAAGCTATAATTTCCAATTACACTCGCAATTCTGCACCTGGTGAGAAATTCTTACCTCGAACCTTGTCTGTGCTGCATGTTGACACTGGAGAGGGTGGTTTCATTCTGGAAATAGCAAGCAGAGAGGAAAAAAAAAAAAAGGTAATAGATATAATGAGGTCGAGTCCTTGATGTCAGCTTGATCCTAGGGGAGGTGAGCACCAGCCAGTTACACTGGCCCTGTGAATGAAAGTAGAAGACAGATGAGGGCTCTTTATTTACTAGGGGCATCGTGTGATCTTTGAGACCCAGGGGAAGGCTGTGGGACTGGTATTTTCTCTCAGAGTCCACTGGCTAGTGATGATGAGAATTAGCCCCATTGAACATCTGTCCATCTGTCTTTCTAAGTGCACTCAACGTAATATGTAGGCTCATTACAGTGAGGGATGTTGCAGTCTCCTGGCCAAAGTCCATCCTATTTCTATAAATTCCCCCCCTTGCAGTTTTAATCACGCATGGGATCTTCCTTCCCCTCCTGCCTGGCCTTGCCAATTGTAGTGGAGGGGAAAACAGTGTACGTGTACCAGCTTTTAGCAAGCTTAAACTCTTTTACTACTTCAGCTCCAGTAAAACACCTCAGTCCTTGGACTGCAGCAAGCCAGCTCCTCTGTATTAAAGTCTGATTTGAGGAAAAGGACCAGAGGTTAACTAAGCAGCAGGAGAAACTGAGAGAGTAGCAAAGAGAAAAACATTTGAACAATACCAATATACAATATCAACTGAGGCAAGGTGGGATATGCTGAACATTGATCAAGGAAGCCATGTCCAGCAGGCATCAGCCAGCCCGTGATCCCAGAGTTTAGGCTTGCTGAGAGCTTGAGGGATGGGCTGCTGGGTGGGAGCAGTTGTAGCATTGTGTCTTGGCAAATACAGAGCTTGCCAGGATGGTGAGGAGATGGAGACAGACCTGGCTGTCAGCAACACCACTCTTGGCTTTTTCTCCTCAGGGAATACCATCACTATGCCAACTGCCTCGGGGGCCAAAAAGCGTTTCTGGATTATTGAGGACATGTCCCCATTTGGCAAGCGTCGCAAGACCGCTTCCTCACGCAAGATGCTGGATGAAGGGATGATGCTGGAAGGATTTCGGCGCTATGACCTCTACGAGGACTGCAAGGACTCCAGCTGCCAATTCTCTCTCAAGGTTACCCACTACCACTGCACGCGGGAGAATTGTGGCTACAAGTTCTGTGGCCGTACCCACATGTATAAGCACGCCCAGCATCACGATCGCGTTGACAACCTTGTGTTGGATGATTTCAAACGCTTCAAGTCTTCGCTGAGCTGCAACTTCCCCGACTGTCAGTTCTCTGGCAATAGCACACACTTCCACTGTCTGCGCTGCGGCTTCCGCTGCACTGACAGCACCAAGGTGACAGCCCATCGTAAGCACCACGGCAAGCAGGACGTCATCAGCGCTGCTGGTTTCTGCCAGTTCAGCTCAAGCGTGGACTGCGAGGTGCCTGACTGCAAGTACAAACTCAAGTGCTCCCACTTCCATTGCACCTACCCTGGCTGCAAACACACGGTGGTGGGCATGTCACAGATGGACTCGCACAAGCGTAAGCATGAGAAGCAGGAGCGAGGGGAGCTTCCTGCCATCTCTCCTGGCCCCGAGGCCCTTGCTCACTCCACTCTCGAGTATGACATCCAAAACCCTTCCATCAACCTGGACAGTTCCCTCAACCTCAGCACTGACAACAACAGCTCCCTCTTCTTCCTGCAGAATGCAGCTGGTGTGGGCCTCAATGATTCCCTGGACCTCAGCAAGAAGCAGTCGGAAGTCACTGAAGGTCCATCACCGAGCAGAGCTGGGACTGCACCCCAGGAGAGGGAGGCAGCGGCATCTGGCTCTGGTGATGTGGAGGACGAGGATGACTCTTCCCAAGAGGATGAAGAGGATGATGAAGAGGAGATGAATGAAGAGGAGGAGGATGATGAAGAGGATGATGATGATGACGACGATGAGGAGGAGGATGAAGAAGAAGACCTGAACACAGATTCTGAAGAATCGCTGCCTGACCCTGAGGGCTTGGCCACTAAAGAAGATGGAGAACCAGAGGAGGCTGCTTCTTCCACAGACCATGGCGATGCTTCCAGGCCACAGGGCGAGCCAGCTGTTACTCCAGCCACAACTCCTGCTCCAGCTGCTGCCCCAGCCTCTACCGATGCTCCAGAAACTTCTCCTTAATCTTAGAGACAACAGTGGCAGTGGTTTGGTTTTGCTCTTACACAGAATTACTAAGAGGACCCTAAGAGGCAAGAACAAAGATTGGGATGGCAAGTGAAAAACAAACTCCGTGCCACACACATGAGAGAGAGAGAGAGAGGAAGGAAGGAAACCCATGCTCCTCCACAGGCCCCATAAGAGAGACAGGCTCGCAGCAGGACTGGTGCTGCACCACTTCATCCTGCAGATCACAGAACACGGGGGCAGGATGCAGCAAAAAAATACCCTTTTATATGGACGTGAACCTTGAGGGTACCGGCTGCCTTTCCTCGCTCCCTGCATGGTGCGTGGGGCCTGTGCCCATCTGGGGACCCTTTGTTATGGGTGGGGCTCTATCCCCCCCATTTTTCTTTCTGGGTTTTATTTTTCCATGTTTTCAGTTGTACGATATTAATAATAATCTCCACTTCTTGGGGGGGGGCGGGGTGGGAACAACAGGTAATGAATTTTAGAACTATATATTTGTGTGTGTGTCTCTCTCTATATATAATGTGTACACACACACACACATATATAAAAATCCAAGGAATTGGTGTCACAAAGACAACGAGCTCTGCTTTTGCCAGTGGGAAGGAGGGGGTGAGGGGTGTGTGGGCTCTCTCTCTCCATCCCTCCCCCCTTCTTTCTCCAGCATTAAATGAATGGCATCAGACAGCAAGGGTGGGAGTGGGTATTTATTGTCACGTAAATGAGGATGCATTAATGAATGAGCAGGGGTGGGAATGGGACACTCCTCTGTTCTTCCAGATCCTTTTTACTGTTAATGAAAATAATTTTGAATGCTATTTATATTGTAAAACTTTCTCAGTCTACACTTTCTCTGTAGGACACCTCTCCTCATCCCTGCTGTTCCGCCTGTAGGGATTTAGCCGAAGTAACTTGGGAAGAACGCAGCGGGCAGTTAAAGGGTCTGTCACACTGGAGGACTGGGGTTAATCTCCTATCCAGTTCCATCTCATCCCAACCCCCAGGTGCTTCCTCTCTGCTGAGGGTGAGGCGTTTTTGTGGTGCTTCAGTATCCCCATCTCAGGAGGTTGTGAGCTGGCGCTCTGCCCCGCGGTGCAGCACAAGGAGCACCGTGCTTGCAGAGGAGCGTCCCAGCCACTAAAGCAGCCTTGAAAATACCACTGCTCTATCCCGAGCAGTGGTACAGCGACAGGTATGTCCCCGGGCCCCGGCCCTCCTCCCCAGACAGGCAGGTCTGCCTTTTTGTGGGGGCTGATACGGATCTCTGGTGACTTCTGGGAGAGGTGAAGGCACCGCTGCAGAGGGAGAAGGCCGGCAAACATTCAGGATCGCACTGCGGGGCATCCTTCTCAAGCTGGGGCGGGGAGGGGGACCCCACTGCTCTGCACCTGTGTAGCTGTCGGCCCAGCCGTGGTTTCCACAGCTGCTGCGTCCTGCGCCGTGCAGGGAACTCAAGGACAGGGGTGGATGCTAGTGGAGGCCAGGACGTAGTCCAGCTCAGAGTTCATGCATTTCTGGGTCCACGCTGATAAATTTTGCCAAGTAGGGCTGATAGCTTGGGCACTGCATAGGCAAAGGCAGCTGTTCTGCGTTCAGAGCTGCCTCCTTCCCGAGCTCGCGCTTCCCCCTGGCTACAAGCTCTTCCCTGCTCTCTTTCCCTGGCGCAGTCTGGGAACACACACTACAGGATTCTGTCCCGGGCTCGAGCAGGTGAGACAGCAGCCGTGCAACCCCAAACCCTCACCTGAGGCAGAGAGAGGGCTTGTCCCATACCCCTGGGCTCCAGAAGGCCTAAGCAGTTATTTCAGTGCCAGTTTGTCAGTACACCAGCCTAGCAGAAGGTTCCTTGTCTCGAGTTTGTCTCTATTTTTTAAAAAAAGACTAATTATTTTTTTTCTAACATCCTGCAGGCGCCCCCTCCCCTCTGCTCCACAAGCACTTCAGCTCCCAGGGATCCCAGTAATTTGTTTTCCCCCTGAACAGATAAAGCCTCGAGAAGTTTAGGTCGCTGCTTTTTTTTTTTCTTTTTTTTTTTTTTTTTAATTATTTCCCCAAGGAACTGGTGCAGATCAGGTCTGATTTATAAACAAGCAGCTCAGCTGTGTAAATGTGGGGACAGAATGTTCAGATAATGTTTCAAAAGGAAAGGAAAAAAAAAAAAAAAAAAAAAAAAAAGAAAAAGTTGTACAGTATTTTTCCTGTAAAGGTTATTGCTATAGATAGAACAAAAGAGAAACCGCCGATGCCAGGGGGATGAGAGGGGTCATCTGCCTTCTGGATAGCCCTTAGATACGGTTAATTGTGTGCAATTTTTTTTTTTCTCCGTTTCTTTTTTGTTTTTTTTTCTTTTTTCACTGGAGTGTTTGTAGGCGGTGGCAGGGGAGAGGGCCTTCATGCTGCGGTTTGAGGCTGACTTCACACTCCCAGCATTGACTGGAGCTGCATGATTCCTAATTCTAACTTGAATTTTGTAGAGATGATACAAATGAAAACAAAACAAATGAAATATTGTTATTACTAGTTTGTAGTATATTTAATTCTTTGGAGTTCTTTTCCTCTATCGGCTATTTGTGTGGCTTTTATTTTTATAGGGTTTTATTTTTTGTTTGTTTTTGTTTTGTTTGGTATATCCCCTGCCCTCGACTGCGTGTTTTCTAGCACAACCCAATCATTGACTAACGAAGCTCCTGTTTCTGGGGCAGAGTGCGGGAATGAGGCCTTGGAATTGTTAGAAATGGGATGGGGCAAAAAAGATTTTACTCTAACGGCGTTTGCTGCAGGTTCTGTACTTGTACATTTTTCCCATATTCAACTACTTTGATAGTATGGTGATGGGCTCCAAGGGGAATCCTTGGATGTACCGCAAGGCACGTCTCGCAAAACAGATGTCTTCATTTTGTACCACTGAAATCAGCACGATGAGTATTGGCGACTTCTGTGGGAGCAGAATGGAGCCTCCTGCCTCAGCAGAACACCCCACGGGGCTCCCACAGCCCTGTCCTGAGCGCTGTTAACATGGAAGGCGAGGGGGGAGGCTGCTTTCAGTGCAGGGCAGGGGCTTGTTGGGCCACTTGTTTCCATTCAGGATAGAGGGGTTGTTTCCCTGCTGGTAGCAGCTGGGAATCTCTGCGGGACGTAGTGGTTTTACCTCTCCCCTTTCCCATCTCACCAGTCTCCACTGACAGAATCACTGCACAACAATGGGAAAAAGCAGAAGTGGGTGGAGAAAAGGGGTGAAAGATCCACCAGTAGCTCTGGTTGGTACTGGATGTAATGAGGCATCCCAGGAGGCAGCTTTAGGCAGGTGTGACCAGTGCGACTGCACCCAGATCTGCGCTGGAACGGGGCCCTGTATCGCACGCCCTTCTGTGTGGCTACGCGTGCCGGAAGGGCCTGTGCTTATCTATGCACACCATTCCCCCCCAAGGCACCCTACTGCTCCCCAGCATCTCAGCCTTTCTCCTAAACTCTTATCACCCCTTCTTTGGGAGCTGGCACAGAGAAGGAGATTCCTTCCCTGACAGGCTACTGCTCGCTGGGACCGCCGCACGAGGCTTGACCCCTCGGAGACGGTCAGACCCCTCGCAGCACAGTGGCCTCTGCCCTCCCCGACAGGGCTGCCCGCAGGCTGGCCCTGCCCCACAGCACCCCGTTCCCCTTCCCCAAGCTGTGTTTTGGTAAAGCTCTTACCCCGTCTCTGTTCGCAACAACAACAACGAAAAGTCAAAGTTAAACCTGTCTTTTAATTCTGCCATGTTAAGGCTTTAATTCAGCGAAACTCTTAAGCAGGCGCTGGGAACGGGCAGGGTTGAAGCCCACACTTAAGTGTTTTCTGAACGAAGGCCCCAGCAGCGCAGCGATCCCCGTGACAGCGCGGTGGTTTGGCACCTCACGCTACCATATCAGGACTGTTAACACAATACTATTGGAATATGTGCTCAAAAGAATGACCAGAGAAAGAGATGCAACTGACTGTGAGGAGGGGAGAGAGGAAACGGAACTGTTCTGTCCAAAACAAGATCAAAACCAAACAAAATAAACCTTGAGATGGACCCTCCTGATTCTGCTACCATTCACTGCTGAAGAGCAAAAAAAAAAAAATGAAATAAGATAAACTATTGACTAGATGGTTCATTCTAGCCACAAACTCAACTGGATTAAAGTCTGTGTGGAAGGAATTTTGTAAAGAAAAAAAGAAAAAAAGAAAAAATTTTTCCAATGTAGCAAAAAAAAAAAAACTTTAAAAAAACAAAAATGGAAAAAAAAAAAAAGACAAAGAGGGAGGATTCTAGCCTTTTGTAATATCCATATTGCACACTAGGACTATAAGCCATTGCTAGCTCATTTTGAATTTTAAATGTGTAATTTTTTTGTTTTGTTGTTGTTTTTTTCTTTCCGTGGGGGTGGGGGGGGAAATAAATGCTTGAACCACCAATGCTCTTTTTAATGTTTTATAAATATGTATGTGTATATATATAAATATAAAAATAATATGTATGCACATATATATGTGTGTGTGTATATATCTATATGTATATACATATATATAGATATATAGATATATATATAGGTTTTGAGACAAAAATGCAGAAAGTGAAAAAAAAAAACACCCTAAACAGGATGGTGTGCTCTGATTTACTTGAATCTGGTCTCTTCAGCACCTGCGTTATTAAGAACTGAATATTTTTCCACTTGAATTTAGTGCTATTAGAAATTTAATATATGTGTTTTATTTATTTGATTTTTTTTTTGCATGACTGATGCAAGGTTTGACATTTTCACTCAATAAAAACTGGAAAAAAAACCCCAAACTTTTAAGTGAGCGAGTTGTCTTCTTGATTGAGGGGGTGTTTTATCTTTTTAAGAGCTAACAGGTCTTGGAGCATTTCAGGTCTTTCACAGCCCTGCAGTCCTAGGAACCATCCTGTGCCCTTCGTAACAGCCGCTCTTTTAGCACTGGTGCTGAGATGAGAAGAGCAATAGGAACGCAGCTGTCTTTACACAGACTCTGGCCTCGAGCTTTTTGAGCAGCCCTGTACGTTATCTGAATTGCTCATCGGGGCCCCTGATAGAAGCAATGCTTCTTCCATCTCCACTCTTTGCTAAACTGGGACCTGGAATTAGAGATGTGGCTGCTCACACTTGGACATTCCCCTTCCTACCTTGGCCTGTGAACTCAGGGTGGTGAACTGGGATCCACGGTGAGACTGTGCATGCCATAACCCACCTGAAACCTTACAGTGATATTTAAACCCCACTAAATCCATAGGTGTTTGACTGTCACCCAAGAGAGATGAGGACCAGGAAGGAAAGAAACATCCTATCTGCACAGAAGGGGTGGGGACAAATACATCCTGCTGATCTCCACTAAAAATGCAATGTCAGAACTTGGCTGGAACACAAAAGCTAAACACCATGCTTCAAAGATCTGAAAGAAATTTTCCTCACCTGGCCACTCCGTAGCTTTTTCCTGCTGCAGAAATGTGCACACGTGATGCGCTTGCAAAGTACGGTGATGGCCATCTGGGATGAGCAACTCCTTCAGGCAAGAGGGTGTCCTGACAGCCACAGTGTGACACAACTCGGCCTTGGCAGAACGAATCCAGCAGTCAGGAAGGGTGACTGGAAAGGAACGGTAGATCAGATAAAACCACTGCGCGCACGATACAGCTTTTTCCCACCATTCTCCTATCCACAACTTATGCCAGGCCTGGGCACTTTCACGGTGGAGGTGGGGCTGAACCAGGCTTTCATCACCAACGTTGTGCTCTGAATGAGCAGCTGGGGAATGGGCAGTAGATGCCATTTTATGAGGACATAAACAAGTTAATTATTTTGGAAAACAAAACAAAGTGTGTGCTCACAGCACCTGATGTGGTCCAAAGCAACTGCCTTTGTGGTCCCTGCCAGGTAACGACACAACTCTGTGTACTGACCCCGCAATGGGGACCGCGGCAGCACATGTCCCAGCTGTCCTCGTGGAGATCTGTACATTTACTGAGCTGTAACTGCACAGGAGCTGCGTCTGTGTGACTCCCACGCCCTCCACCTCACCAAAGCTGTTCTTTACTGGTATAGCACGCAGCTCAGCACACATCCAGCGCCTTCCTGATACAAGGCCTGGTCCTGCACCCATGAGCAGGTATTTGGGTGTCTTGTATCCATCCCCTCTCAGCGTTGGTCACAGCTCCTGCAGCACCACATGAACCTCTGGCCTGGCACCAAGAGCTGCTCTGGTGCCTGTTCTGCCAAAGTGCTGCTGGGGGTAGGGGATGGAGCAATGCCAAAGTAAGTTTTTGTTTTAACCAAAGAAAGCAGAAAAACAAAACAAAACAAACAAACAAAAAAACCCCCACACATCCAAACCTTCCCCCATCATCTCGAAGCAGCTGGGTCTTTGCGCCTCTCTCTGCCACCCGTCAGAGAACCCAGGAGCAGCAAAGCAGTGCTTGCCAAGCCTGATGCATTGGCAGCAGCTGCCTCCTTATTAGCAGAGAGGATTAGACTGCTCTCTCTTTCAAGGCCCCCTCGTTGCTCTGCTGCAGCTCCCAGCCATCCTGTTTTCAGATGTCATTATCTGAACACGCTCCTAATCCGACCTTGGAGCACCGAGGTTTGTTCTCACTGGAGCTCTGCCCGCAGCACATGGGATATTTACATGGCTGTGTTTCCAGGGGGGACAGGGGATGAACGACACGACTCGTTGCCTGAAAGCTCTTGCTGGAACTGGCCTGCTCTCTGTGGCACTCTGATGGCACTTCACTAAAGAATGACGAAGTCATGGGAGAAGCTGCCAGTCGAACAAATGAAAGCCTCACACTTGCATTCATTCCAAGCCCTTGGTACTGGTGACACTGCAGCTCTGCACCTGCAGAGGTGCCCACGGGAGCCCAGTTTCAGACTCAGCTCTCTTAGAAGTCTAGCAAGAGTTAATCATCTAACACATCCTCCTCCCTGCAACAGGACAAGAGGCCAGAAGTAGAAATTTTGAACACAACAGACTCAAAGGGGTTCACACATTCACACAATGGAAAAAATTAACTGAGCCAGCTTTTGGTACTGTCCGTGTGGGAGGAGCTCAGACAGAAACCAGCCATTAACAGCCAGCCAACAAGTAGCCAATAGATAATAAATGGCCTGAGATATTTTCAGTGGGCATTGGGTATAAAAACACAAAGCAAGAGAGAAGTATTATGACACAGAAGTGAAGAAGAGACTGTGGACCAAATGTTTAGTAAAGCTAAAAGACCTTCGCCTGACCTCTAAAACTTCCTTCGCAGTTCTGACAAGCCTTTTCCAAGGAGTAAGGTTCTAAACCAACAATCCTGCTATGATGTGGTACATACTGACTGCATCAACCACTGGTGTCACAGTTGAGTTTTGCATTTGCACTTGGAGCTGTTATATACATGAACAAAATTATGTTCACAAACCTGTTTTGAAGACCTGGGGAGCCCTTTTAAAGAAGCAGCTCCTGGGAAAGGGAAAGAGAGGAGCACTAAAGAAATATCACCCCCCCCCAATCTGCATAGAAGACTGAAGCTTTCAAACATGACAATAAAAATCTCACATTATCTTCAAGAGGAACATGAACGTTAAAGACTTCCCTGAAAGTCAATGAGTAGCTTGTACCTATTCCAAACAAAAAACTCCATGTAGACTGTTGGGAATGTTTTTGGAGTTTGACACACGCATGCACTCAGAGACATAAATAATTTCTCTCCTTCTCTACAAATCAAGGCAGAACTTAGTTTAATATGACCAAACTTGGAAAGAGTAAGAGCATGCATGAATATATCTGTACACGAGACCTGAACATACACAGCTACAGCACAATATAGACGTTTACCCAATACTTGTGTGGGGACAAGGAAAGTACGCCAGTCTGGATGAAAGCACACGCTGGCATGTGAAGGAACGAGATGTGTGCTGTTTACTATACCTGGCATATGTTTTAGGTTTCTATGAAAAGGTAGGGATAAGCAAAATGCTTTTGAGTCTGCTGGAAATCCAGCACTCCAGCAGGAAGCCTCTCCTTTTTGAGTCTCTGCTGTCTTTAACAGATCCCACCAGTACATAAAAGCTGACACCTAACTCTGGAGGCAACAGCCTCTACCAAAGGGGTGAGGGCAAAGAGGGGGGAAAGGCACTGAACAGCATTTTTAGGTACAGTAGGTGTTAGTAGGGATGGCAAGTTCTTCATGCCAGCCTTGGGGCAAGAAGTGGACTGCCTAGAGTCCCTAACACCCATCTTCCCCTCAGGATACAGGAAGACGGACCCTCCAGAATCAGTTCCCCTCATCTTACCCAAGGGAAGCAGGTTGCTCTGGCCCGTAGCCCTGCTCTTGCCCCTGGAGTGCCCCAGACCCAACCTGGCTAAGGAGGGGTGGCCGAGAGAGGCAGCTTCCCTCCTTCCTTTTGCTCTTTTTTGGCAGGGAAACTCTTAAACAAACAAATGAAGAAACACTGAGGATTTAAGTAAACAGACGAAGATTTATCTGACAGGCAGACGGAGCCTTTCCCTGCCCCCTTCCCTTCCCACAGGGCAGGGTGCTGCCTCATGCTCTCGCTGTGAAGCCAGCTACCAACGGCTTTTGCCGCAAGCCCGTGCTGTCACTGGCAGCCCCAAGGACCCTCTTGTGATCCCAGACCACAGCCAAGCTCTGCCTAAACATCAGAGCTCTACAGCCTGAAACATCGGAGAGAGTAAAACAAAGCCATCTGATCTGTGGCCAAAGCAAGTCAGAGCCCCTCAGAGAGAAGCAACCTTGTTTCCTCAGCTACCAGCACCAACCCTGCAAGTCAGTCTCGGCTCGAGCCAGTTGTGCCCGCGAGATGCAAGGGCACCAGCTCTGGGCTGTGGCTGGAAGTGGCACCCTATCTACTGCCCGTGTCCTGTGCCAAGGCCAGGAACACAGTCCCTGAGCAGAGGGGGCTGCTGCCAGCTGACACGGCTGCAGCCCCTCCACAGCCCCTCTGGAACGGGGACACCCGCTGTCAGGGTGTTCACCACGCTTCCCTGTTGTACACCAATTAGCAGACCCTGCCTGAGGGCTTCAGATTTGGGGGAAAATAGGTAAGAAACCTGTGCAATAGTGTAATTCTCCAGTTTCAGGTGAAACATCAGGCTGCACCTTGCTCACTGTGGGGAATAGAAGAGACTGAGAAGCGAGAGGGACCCCAGCCTCCATCCACACCCAGACTTGGCCGACTGGATGCTGACATTGCTGAGCAGCAACGCGCAAACACAAAACCATACAAGTAAGCAGGCAAAACAGACCTGCAGAGATGAAATCTACTGTTGATACTGTAAGAGGGCAGGAAGCAAAGAACAGTTCATCTGCATAGGAAAGCTGCAGCAAGTCAGCACAGTCTTCCGTGTGCACCTATCAGTTTAAACTGCTTCAGTAAAGCAAAGCAAAGAGATGGAAGAACGTCCACCCAAGAATTTGCTCTGGTTTAATTAAATTAGTTAAAGAAATTAATTTTACAGAGGTGTTACTCTAGCTTTACACAGATAAAACCTCAGTACCAGCTTATCGAAGCAGGGGGATAAAAAGTTGGAAGCAGCCTCTTTCTGAAATGTTAGAAAGAAAGAGGAAACCATTGGGCATCAGGGGACAGGCAGGCCTGGCGTGGAAGGCTGAAAGGCATCAAGGGTGCTGCACAGAACAGACATGCCAAGCAGACAAAGTGATGAAGAGACAGACAAGCAGGCTGGCAAAGTGACAGACACTATAAGAATAATAAGCAACAAATAGGCCAGTTTTACTTCCAGATCCTCTGAATCAGCTCTAGCAGCCAAGCACCTTCTCACTCAAGAGACACAGTCTTAAAGAAAAGCAAGTGTTTTACCTAAAACAGAAAAAATACATCAAATCCCACCCCCCTTCCTCTTCAGGCATGTTCTTGCAGCCAGCATCATAAAACACCTCTCATTATTTGCGCAAATATATAGGGGAGGGGGGGAATCCTGAAGGGTTAAATCCTTCAGCAGATGCAAAAAAAGAAGGGCTTGGTGAGAAAACAGGGGTGTTCTTCTAAGATGCTCCACATTCTAAGTAACCCCTGAGCTGTCCTTGCAAAACATTTGGGGAGATTTTTAGTCTGAAAGACACTTTACAAAAATAAATTGTAATTGAGTTTAATAATCTTCCCCTTTCCAGAAAGGGCCTGACAGATGCTGCCTAGTGCTCACTTCTGCCCCATTTCAAATATTTTTACCTTATTTGGATGAAATATATTATTTTTCTAATGAAAGGAGGGTGGTTTTTTTTTTTTTTCCAAAGAGCTGGTTTTCCCTTCGTCCAGCTGGTGCCTTTATTAGGTTAGTGCTTGCTCCCTTTTGGGGATGGGACTGTTTTGTTCCCTGAGCTGGGAGACGCCATGCCAGCCCCTCAATCTACAAGTGCGGAGTTCAGAGCTCCTGCTGCACAGCAAGTGGAGGAGTTGGGCCCTGCGCTCCATCTTCCTTCTTTCCTGATACGCCAAAATTCACCTTTTCCATTATTTTATTTCCTTTTTTTGAGAGTGTACATAGTGGTAAGAGCCAGCCTTTAATCAGCATAATATGTGGACACAACTCTAAAGGTGCCGGCAGAGGCCAACTGCTGAAGAAGCAGCACAGTGCAGAAAATGAAGAAAGCTGGAAGCTCTCTCCTGTGCCCTTAGGTAAATGATTTCCTACGTTTCACCTCCCAGTATCCTTTTTATTTATGTTTTTAATGCCTGGAGGCCAAGCCCCTCTCATTTTGCAGTCGCAGAGCACGTATCAGAGG
Organism: Neomorphus geoffroyi; assembly: GCA_033558235.1. NCBI lineage: Eukaryota > Metazoa > Chordata > Aves > Cuculiformes > Neomorphidae > Neomorphus > Neomorphus geoffroyi. The sequence goes on along the minus strand of JAUMJM010000029.1, from coordinate 4,662,429 downwards.
TCAAGTCCAGGCTAGAAGACTCTCACCTCAAACTGAACATCCGTTTCTGGTGTGCAGGGCCACCACCACATACAATTTGCGTTTAATATAAAGCACCACCGCACAGAAGGGATCTTCCAAAGCTTCCTGTCATCAAAGCCCTTGGAAAACACTTCCGTGCTCCACAACCTGCTGGGTGTGGAGGGTCTGGCCAAGCACAGAGACCTTGACTTTAACACAACAGGTTTGCAACAGAAAGCTACTCTGGAGCTGCTGCCTAGCCTTTGTTTTGTCCAAGCATCACACTGCCCCATTAAAGGAAACGCAAAATCAGCCCCCAGCCTGACCCCGGCAGCAGCCCAGCATACACCACACTTCCTTCCACCAGTATAAAATAGGACAGGCCTTCAGCAGCCCTTCTAACAAACCCTGGACCAGGGTGAGGTGGACACTGGACGTGCAGCCAGGTCCCCCACTCTATTGAAGATGAAATCAAGAAAATATAGCTATTAAAAAACACTTACTTGCCAGAAGAACTGAAGTTGCAATAAGCAAAGGCCAGCTCTAAAACGTCTGCCTCTGAGCCCAGGTGAGCTGGCTAACTGGCCCCTGCGGGCGGTGTGCAGCTCCTCACACCCAGCTGTGCAGCCTGGGCCATCAGGGGACAGTGGCTGCAGCTGGGTGCTGGGCTAAAGCTTCCCATTGTTCCCACCCAAAGCACAGCCAGCAACGGGGACTGGGGGCTCTCACTCCAGGGCACAGCAGTTCAAGGGAGTTTTTGTGAGCTGCAGGATCTAGTGTGACACTCAGGTCCCAAAGCCAGCTTCCTCTGCAACTTGGCTTTATCACATCTGTATTTACCAGCCAGTATTTTTTATCATCATGTATGGAAACTGAGGCACACTTAAAATACTTTTCAAAGCATCATGCAGCAACACTGCAAGATCACAAGGGAACCGTCCGTCTTCTTCCTTTTGATCCCAGACACTGTTAGGTTACAGCCCCAGTACACAAAAGGCAATAAAAAAAGTTCGTCCCCCTGATGAAGACAAATACAAAACTTATTTGTATCACCTGGGGGTGAGGAAGGCTGAGCAAAGATGATCAGAGGACCTCTTCCTTAACCCTTTCCCACTTATTCACATTTTTTGAGTTCCTCACTTTCTTTTGCAGTTATTGAAAAGGGAGTTTTTATAACCTCAAACTACTGGAAAGCACCAGGCTGTTTCCTCTAGGAGAGCAAGCACGGGCACACAGGGTTTCACGGAAACCTGCTCAAATGGCACCATTCAGAGGAAAACCCCCTTCCACCTGCTTTCTATATGCTATCAAGGACCTGTAGAAACCATGTTAGAGATCCACTGAACTCACCAACTGGGTGGTGGTGTTACTCTTCCTGTGTCAAAACAAAGGCTCATTGCACAGTAACGGTATCTGAGTAAGCTGGAGAGTGGGTAACTGCTGCTGCTGACATGTTCTGCAGAAAAAAGGTTCGCTACCTGGCCATCTTTCAGCTAATATGATGCCACTCGTAGTGCCTACTGGCCAGCCGGCTAAACATTTCACAGGAGCTGATCTGAGAGGCTTGGTTCTAGCAAAAAAATAAAAATAAGAGAGTTACAAGTTAGCAGTCAGGCTACAGAGGTCCTGAGGACCAACTGTTGCAATGCAAGGCAAGGAATAAGAGAGGAATGATACTGTTGAATCACAATACCTGCTGGTCAGAAGGTCTGGCTTCTTCCAAATGCTCTGCTAGTGGGTTGAATCTCTTCAACAAAGTACACAAACACCCCACCAGCAGCCAGAGGCCCAGCGTTAGATTTTTTTTAAGCAATGGAGTTTTCTGGGATTCATCAGATTAGGGAAAGGAAAAACTGTGACCTATGGAATTGGTGAAGGTTGTAAGAAGTAAAACCTAAGGGAAGGAAAAGGGCAGTTGAAGAAAACTGCCTTTCACTCTGCACCCCAAACCTTGAGGTAAATGAATTGAACACTGGCAACATGGAAGGAAAGGGGGGGAAAATGAACCCGCAGGGATGCCTGTACTGTAAACCTCGTAAGTCACTCTGCAAGGCACATACCTCAGCAACATATTTTCCACATTTCACCAACTGCTGTTGTCCAGGCACTTTCTATTTTCAAAACCTTCTATGTATATAAAATGTACACAGGCAGGACAATACTTTTTCATCACATCCCCGCATTCAGTTGTGTTTTCTTTTCACAAGGATTCTTGGCGTGGAGAAATGAAAAGTGCCATCTCTTAAGAAAAGCCTTTCCTTTTAAACACTTTCAAATTTGCCCTGTTTTAGCTAAACGTGACGTTCTCTGTGAACGTTAAACAGTGGAGAGAGAGACTGAGAGGGAGAGGGAGAGAGACACACACACTCACTCACCCCTGGGGAAGATATTCGTCCATTTAAGGAATGAGAAATCATCACATTCAGCAGCAGGTCTAAATACAGTAATATGAAGGTCCCTTTCGCTCCCCCTGAGCAGGAAAATGTCACCGTGTACCGGACACCCAAATACCCAGGAATCAAGTAAATCCCTCATTTTTAAGAAGAGAGCCAAACACTTCTGTTGAGCAGCGATGGGACTGCAGTTGCTACAAATTCCTTGCTGTACACCACTTCTTTCAATGGCTTCTGTAACGACATGGCAGGGTTAGACCAGTCACGGGATTGGGCACAGCGTTCCCTGCCAGCAGATAAGGCTGAGAGCCACGGGATATCTCACACACTCCCTTCAGCACCTCCTGCTGCCAGGGGTGGAAAGGAGAGGGATGCGGCATTCTGCACCCTGCAGAGCCTCCTGCTGGGAGGAAAGGAACCGGAACAGCTGCATTTTACTCACTGGATGATGCATTCATCTCACTTTCTGAAACATGAGAGGCAACTTAGTCAGCATTATTGTGTTTTTGGAGCACTTACACCATTCTGCACATTGCCTCCTGCTGATATAACTTAGTGTTGGAGCAGACAGAACACAAACGTCCTTCAGAAAACATTTTATAAGGACTGGATTTCTGTAACAGTCCCTTTTCCCTCCCTTTACCACCCTGCATGCATATTTCTCCCCAAAATAAGAGCCACAGTAACCCAGTAATAACAGCCTGGTGTTAAATAGTGGTAACTCATATTTATTACAATTATATACAATCGTATTTTATATTTGAAATCTATACATGATCACACAGACGAGCACACTTGCTTGGTGAGGACAGTGAGACTCAGTTGTTACAAGAATTGCTTGCTAAGAGGCTCTGATGCAGTGAATAATATAATTGGACACCACCATTTTACCAGCTGAGAACACGATGCTGCAGATGAGAGGTTTCAAGATTCACTGTTTTAATTTGTGTATAGCCCCAGTGGGGCAAAATAAAGGCTGGACTGGGTAAGAAGGGCCAGTGGTGTACCTCAGAGCTGGAACCGTTCTCTCTGCTGTAAAGACTGCTTTGCTGAAGCAGCTGCCTGTCACTTGGTAGGTGCAGGTCTCAGCTGATCATTTAAGATGTGTTTTCTCCTCATTTCAGGAGAAAAAACAGACTAAGAACCATTGCAAAGATTCAAAATTAACAAACTATTTCAGTATCCGATATCACCTCATTCATTCATTCATTCAGGGCAGCTATAAATAAAATGGAAGATGTCAAAAACTGATGTGAGCTCCTTGTTTTTGGAGGAGGAAGGGTAATAACTGGGATGAGTGGGGTCAACTTCTTTTAAAGCCTTCATTTACTGGGGAGCAATCAGTAACAAAGCCATCTGTTTTCATGGATTTTACTGTGGCCATGAAACCTGGACTTGGTCCCTAGCATGAGGCCACATTGATGAGTGCAAGTATGTGGGGTGGGAATAGCATTCTTTGGACCCCACAGAAATTTAGTGGTTTTAGATGCTAGGTAGTTTCAGGAATTTGAGGTTTGACATAAGGCTTGGAAAAGCCAAGACCCAGAACTGGTGGGGAATTCAGGGTTACAAAGTTGTTTTTTTGGCAACAGAATATCAAGTAGTTTGAGAAATAAAACAGACCGATATCTTGGGAAACAGAGAACTGGTCTGGGCCTTGTGTGGGGATTAAAGGCTTGTAAACCCAAAGAGGTCAGGACAGATTGGTTTCTGAAATTGGATAGAAAGACTTCAGAATGCAGAGAATAGGCTGACTCTTTCAGAAGAGGACTGTTTTGTAAGAGGACTTATTCTGTAGCTGTGGTGCATGGTAAGGCGTTTGGTCTTCCAGCCTAGGCAGTGACCCCAGCTTATGGGAGAAGGTGGATCTGGGAAGGGGGAACAAGCCACTGAAAAGCCCTGTGGTGAAGCAGGGTCCACCTTGCTCACTGGGCAATGACCCTACTCAAGGTCAATCACGGGAGAATCACTGGAGGGGATGGTGGCACTTCTCTCCACAAAATGGGAGAGGCACCGGGGACAGTGCAGGAGGCTAGGAAAGATGTACAGCAGCAGCAGCAGCAGCAGCCAGGGTGTCTTAGTCAATCTCATTCTCATTGCTGGCCCCCTCAGGTCTTCGTAGCTTTTCTACTTGCTCATTAATCTGACCATCCCCTCCTCGCCGGTCCTCAGTCTGGACACCCAGACATTCCTCCTCATCCACATGGCTAACATCATCATCCTCATCGTCCTCTTCCTCCTCTTCATTCCTTTTCATTTCCCGTTTCTCCTCCTCACCCTGCACCTCCATCCGCACTTGGCTCTTGACATCAATGACTGCCTTGTTGCCCTCCTCTGTGTTGAGCAGATGGCAGTTGACCTTCGAGCCCTCAGGGCTGTGGTTCTCCTTCACCGGTGACGAGGTGGTAGACTCGTTGCTGACAGGCGAGATGTCACTGCTGCTATTATGGTTGGCAACAACAGGGTTGGAGGGCGAACTTGGCTTCACTGGGATCTGCCATGACGGGATCTTGGGAGCCGAAGGGGAGGGAGGGAACTGCCTCCTTGGGGGAGGGGAAGAGGGGAAAAAAGGAGAGAAATGGGCTTTTATTAAAAACACTGAGGGGTTATCATTAAAGAAAATGGTATTTACACCAAGGTAGTCATGTAAAGCAGGACTGAAACTGCAAGTCTCCTTTGTCATGAATGAACAAAACCAAGGCCACTTCACTTCTTCAGCCAGAATCTCAAAGTGCTTTACAAGCACCCTGTAATCGAGCATGCACTCAAGGAAAATACTACAGCTAGGCAATCTGAAGTACCAAAATGGTCTGGCTTGGCCAATTTCACAGGCTAAGCTAGCACTCAGGAATGCTGCCTGTGGAAAGACATGAGTGTCCCTTTATAAAACAATTGTTAATTAATTGGTGAAGAAAATTCCCACTGGAGCAAGAAGTCAGACACACTGGGTCCTTGTGCCTGAGCCAAGGAATTTCACCACCTGGCGCTCACCTCCACTGTGAGGCACAGCTATTGCATGCTGGCTCATTACAATCCAGAGCCTATCTCCTAGTTCCAGCATGCACTTTACATGTTTGGGCCAGGTCCTGGCTGCCAAAAACTGGTTCAGCTTCTCTGACTTGAACGGAGTCGTACTAGATTGCACCAGCTGAGAAGCTGGCTACTCTGTTCTTCAGTCCTTTCCAGGTGGGCTTTAAGAGTTTGATAGTGGCAGGCTAATGCCCAGCCCAGCCCTCACAGGAGAATCTGAGTATCAAACAAGACAAATATAAATGCAGTAGAGAGCACTGGTGCCCTGAGAAAGTCATCCATCATGAAGAGCAAAGCAAAAAGCGTGTCTGATCTAGTACTCCCCAGGCTTCCTTGCTTGTGTATGTGAGAAGTGGGAGTATGAGGAGGTATCAGATCAAGCTCTGAAAAGGATGCTGTGCGGCAGGGAGTTCTGATACCCCTCAAGTGAGCCGGTGAGTGCCATGGACAAGACCAGAGCAGACAAAGGCAGGCTGCTCTCCTACAGTGAGCACTCGAACACAACAGATTACATCTTCTTCGACTGAACTAGGAACAGTTGTTCCCACCTCCCTCTCCCTGCTGCCACCACCAGCCATCAAAGAACTCTGCTGATGCAACCTCTACCTCCTGGGAGTGCCATAAGCCAACGTCTGCATTATTCAACCGGTATCATAAACGCAATCAACAAATTCAATCTGGAGGCTTTCTTGGCTCCAGTGTTGCTGCTGCCTTCTCACTGCAGAAACATTTGCCTTTTTGTTAAAAAAAACATAAACCCAACAAAAGTATTTTTTTCCAAAAAGCACTTCTCCCCCAGCCACAACTTTCCTGTTTCTGAAGAGGTGTCATTAACTAATTAATGCTGTCTCCCCAGTAGCGATGCTAGCACAGTCCGACTTAACAGACAGTAATTGAATATGTGTCCTCAATCCTCCAAAGCTTTCTACCGTGACTCCTGTGAGGAATGGGAGGTATTGCAAGAATTTAAAAGGCTATTAAAGCCAATACAGCTCTCAGACTTCTGAAAAGCCCACTTGCTGAGATCCAGAACATGTTTAGTCCAATCTCAGACTGATCTTTGGCGTCCATCTCTTAGGAAACAGATGACTTGAGAAGAATTAGTTAGAAGGAGGCAATGGAGTTGTATCAGAGTGAAAGGATCAATAGTTGAAACAGCAGATAAACTCTTAAGTAATGTACTCGGAAAAAAAGAATTTCCTCAAGAACTGAGACCCGATCCCTGTTCTTACAACTGTCGCACAGGCCGGGATTTATATCACCTTGCATCAGACATCTGCTACATTATAAGATCTCTATAACTGCGCTGGCTAATTGAGAGAAACAGGCTCTGCTGAAGTGTGATTCCTTTCATCCTGGTTATGTTCTAACCACGAACAGGCCAGCTGAACTGAATCCAGAAGCGACTCTTCCTGTATCTGAATGCAGCTGCAGATGCAGTCTATATCTCACACTAGGTGAGAGGCATCCTGACTGTGGTGAATGGCAGAGAGTTCACCTATTGTAAACCAAAAGGAAAAATCTTATTAATTACCGAAAGCGCTCTGTGATTTAAGGCAAGTTTGAAAAGCATTTTGAGATCTTCAGATAGAAAGTGATAGTGGACTGCAACTCACTTAAAAAAGCAATAACAGGACATAGAGCCAGTTCCTGTTGGAATTGCCTTTCTTCTCCATTACTGAGAGAATCCCAGAAAGCAATCCTTTCCCCACACAATAATCTGCTCATGTATACCATCCATACCGATTAAGGAGAAGTCCTTTTAATGAGTAGATCTCAGATTTCAATTCATTAATATTCTGCGACTCCAGAATCCAGTTGGTGGAAGTTGTGGCCTAGAGCACGAAAAAGAAGACATAAAGATCAAAGTATGAACTGCAGGGTAAGTTCACAAGTGTCACTTTTTTCTATGTTATCCCCCCAGTCCACCCGTTTGGGAAACTCGAGCCCTGGGGATAACATGATAAATCTATGATTTAAATCTATGATTTAAAATCCCTCAGCTCTGAGCAAAACAACTTCCACAATGAAGGAGGACCTGAGTGGATCCCCACGATGATCAGAAATAATAATTGTCTCAAGGTGCTAAGACTATTCAAATATTTGCTTTCCGTTTGCAGGACTAATTAATCTTGTCTCCAACTTACCATGCACAACCACTACTGAAGCATCTCAGGGGGACCTCACTTTTTTGATCAGAAGGAGGCCAACACTTGCGAGAATTCAGACAAAGCAAGGTCTACATAGGATATTTTCCACCAACACATCAGACAGAGAGCAATACACAAAGAGGTAAACAAAATCATTTGACCTAATGAATGATTTCTACAGAAGAACTAGAACCAGGATCCTGAAAGGCAGTGGGAGTTGCACTGAATCGGGTCCTTTACTCTTGCCTGTGATTGCACTTAGTTGAGATGACAGATTCAAATATGTATTAACAACCACTTTACAACCAACCATTCGTTCATTCCTCCAAAATCATTAAATAAAGAATCAATGATCTGCACTCTCTAGTGGTTAGAGGTGGGCTGATAAATCGATGCTTCAAAACTGCAAAAATTTTCCCTACTAGATCTGAGGAATTAGAGCTATGCTTGAGTTACCAGATTGTATCCCTGGGAAGCAGCTGGACTAGGCACTTTCTCTTGGATATTTCAGGGCATTGAATGCAATTTGGTCAGGAAGATGATAAGCAACTCATGGAAGCCTGGTACACCTGCTGCCAACACTGCATCAGAATTGCTCCAGTATATCAGGTAGAAATTAGAGTAAGGTAACAACTGAGGACAACATGCTGCAGATAATACTTTGGCAATCTTTCTTTTAACCCTTTTGGGAACTTGAGAAATGGGAGGAACATTCTGAAATATAGATCATGGCCCATGGTTACCCCATCCTACCAGTCTAGCAACGCCTGTAGCAACAGTCTGAGTATGGGACCAAAGAATACTGATGTCTAGCGCTTCCCACAGTAATTTCTGCTAAAAGCCATTAGGAATGAACCCATTTGTGAGCATCACTCCAGAGATACTCCTAATAAATCCCCTGACAAAGGAAGTCAGGACTGCAATAACACAAAACTCCTCTCAGCAGTTCCTACTAGACATAGCCAGAACTGATTGTTCCCACTTATTCTTTAAACAGACTTCAGCTAGTGCTGAGTAACCCTGAAATCCTTCACAGCCAGCACTCCTCACAGCGACTTCTGGGCTGCAAACCCAGTGAGCTGGGAGAGGCTCAGTCTGTAGTAGCTGAGATATACACAGATACGTTCCCTTGGGATTCACACTCCCAGCCCTCAGACAGCAAGAATCCAGGAGCCACTGTTCTGGCTTTCCAAGACCTTGAAAGCTACAGCAGCACATTAACAAGGGAGTGATTTCCACTCACTGGCCTGCAAAGGACTCAAATTTCCAAAACACATATGGTGCCAGATGCCTAGGATTTAGAAATAAAATCTGACATCTGGGGCTTTTTAGCCAGTCTCTTTAAAAAACAGTCATAGAAAATTCAAGCCTTGAATTTTTATGTATGTTTTTTAATTACTTAAAGTCCCTCTTTTTAATTTTTTACAGCATGCCAGTAGGAGTTTGAAAAGCAGATATAAAAACTTATATTACAGCTGAGAAAACACAGCTTTTATTCTTCGGTTTGTGGGGTTGCCCAAGTTTTTCTTTGTACACATGAGGTTTAGATATCATAACAATGTGTGCTACCATTTCAGTGCAGGGGGTAGAGAGGGGGGAGGATAAACTTCTTCAAGACTCTCTAAACCACCATGACTCTTATGCCCTTTTTCCTTCTTAAAGCTCAACATGTGGTCTTAATCTTAACACTTAAGACCTGAAAACAGTTTTCCAATTTCCGGACTGGCTCCAGGCCACTGACAGGCCATAGTTCCCAAGGAAAATTGAAGCAGAGTGTTGTGACCATAAACTGGCTTTCATGGTTGGGTTTACAGCTGTGCCACTGAGGGATTCCTACTGTACAGTGTGCACACCACACAGTCAGCTGTGGCCCACCAGTTACACATCATCAAAGAGTTTGTACAAGATTAAAGTAGAGGTAAGGGGAGAAGACAATTGCTCGTGCTATAGGTAAGAGGCTGTAGGCATTGTCTAAGGAATTTCAGAGTAAAAGGAAAAATCTCTGCCTGTACAAAGAATACGGCAAGACCACCGGGCCCTGAATAATCACCATTTTGTGAGTGGAAGGAAGACCTCACACCTCTATGTCACTGGTTCGGATCCATCCCACCTCACACGTAACCAATGCTTACTGGCTGATGGAATGCTTGGGCCAATGGCTGCAAAGCACTTTGGAGATGAAAAGCACTAATTCTCATTGCCAGAAAGAAAATCAATTTTGGTTAAAAGTGTTACTTGTAGTTACACATGTAGTAACACAAACTAGTCAGAACTGATGGTTTTATTGCCAGGGTCAAATCAGGAGTCAAAGGGAATGGGCCACTGTGCATGACTGATGTGGTTGTGATAGGGCCACCTTTTACACTGAGATGACCAAAATCATTAAAAAATGAAACCAAATAGTAAGAATGTTTGGCCATTAAGTAGTCGGGATCTGAACAAGTGACTTAAATACAATACAATAGCGACTGCTTGGCTGAACAGGATTAAGTCGTTGTTTTGACAATGTACAAGCATACAGAGAAATGTAAACACGTAAAATTACATATTGCACACAAATAAAATCTCTGCACAATTGCCCTTTGCCTCTTTTGGTCAGAGGGCTAACAGCATAATTATTTCATCCCAAGTGTCATGCAGAAGGTACAGAGCTGAGAAGAGGTCTGAGGTCTCAGACACACAGGCTGCATACAAAGCTACACAGAAAAGCCCTCTCAAAAGCTAGATACATTTTATGAAGTCCCCAGTTAATATCCAGTGCTTTAAGCAGACCACCTATGAAGAAGCTAGATGCAGAGAAACTGGCTGGGGATATGACAGAGCTGAAAGCTGGACTGTGAGCCTAATAAGGTGCTTTCCATGCACCCACTAAAGAAGTCGTGCATGTTCCAAAGAAGACAATGATGTTCTAAAGGTGAGGAGTTGGAAATAGATACCTTAGAAGCAGCGAGTTCTTGGGTGAGCTCCTGGATTTTCTGTTGTTGCTGGATGAGCAGTTCCTGGACAGCTGCTAAAGTTGTCTGTAACTGAGTCACTGGGAGGGAAAAAGCAGGAGAGTTAAACTGAGACACATGCATATATACGCACTCACACACGTCCTTCCTGCTGTCTAGCTACAAAGATGCCTCTATTCCTACTATATTTAATTTATCTCCACCCGCCTGCTCACTTTAATCCCTATGATTTATCTGCACTACGGGCAATCTACCTGCACTGCATCTAACCTCCAGTATTTCTAGTTTATCTTTCTATTGTATAGATGTCTATAGCCCACAGTATATCCGTCCAAAACCTCTCCCTTCTAATTATATTGGTTTATGATTTGTACATCTCCCTGAACTTATACAATGTTTGTATCATTTATCTACCTTGGGCCTCACACAGGCAAACACCAGAGCTAGCTCCAATCCGGGAAGAGGCTGCTCTCAGGAATGACCTTAGGGCATCATGAGAAACGAAAGACGCTTTTCTTCTTACCCTCCCCTAAAAAGTGTAATTAGCATCCTCCCACTCTCAACCCACCGGCTCCTCCAACGCCAATATCTGTAACAAACTTACTGCTGAAAATTATACTTTTTTCCATGCCACCATGGAAAATACTTCCATGCCATCATGAAGATACTTCAGGTTTTTCCCCTTTTATTTCAAGAGAAAAACCTAGATTCCCTCCTACACCCCAGTAAACACTGAAGAACTGCTGGACTCCAACTACAGCTGCAAGAGAACTTTTTCTACTTTGGTACTTTATCCAAAGATTCTAGGCAGTAAACAAGCTGATAAAATAAAATAAAATTAAAAACTCTATTGGTGTGACAGGTAACAGCTAATCCAGACCATCATTAGGGCATCGGGTAATGAACAGACACCCTATAGAGTCAATAACAGAGAAGGTGGCTAAGGTCTGGAAGGCACAGTAATTACAGACTCTCCTGACCCTTCCTCGGATTTTCAGATGGAAGGTTGGGGGAAAACACCAAAAAAAAGCCCCTGAAAACATCAGAGAAGCAGAAATTAAAAATGAACTTTACAGCCCTCCGAAAGGCTGTCATTTTATTCCCCTTATTAATATTCTGAGGTTGGGAGCCTTTCCGTAAAAACATAATTAATTGAGGCCGCGCCGACAGTAAACAAGCAATTTCAAATTAAACCGAAATGACGGCGGCTTCATTTGCAAATGTGAACAGATTCTCAGAGCAGATAAATGAAGTCACCACATAAAGTGGAGATGGAGGGAAAGAAAAGGGTGGGGGTCTTGGCAGAATGGAGGATGCAGGGAGAAAGACTCTGAGGGGCGAATTGATGGAGTCATTAATCTTTACCTGTCTGTGTCACACTGCCACTCATCTCAGAAATGTTTGACTCAATCCTCTGAAGTTGTTTCCTGTCTTCTTTGCCTCCCATGATGAGAGGAAGTAGGTATTTCTGCATGGAGTACAGAAACTTTTTTAGGAAATGGGGATATGCAAAGCGGTCTTTCTAATCTACCTGGAAAACCCTGAAAGCCCATCACCCAAACCTCAGTCTTTAGCACAGAGCCAGTGATCATTTATCCATACACCTGGCTGAGGGAAAAAATTCTCTCTACGGTATGTGTTAAAAGAAATTGCAGAAGATAAGATATGAGTTCTGTGGTTACATTTTTGAGGTGCTAAAAAACAGTTACGCCATTAAGGTTTCCTAGGACAGCTCTCACTCCAGAGAAACATCCATTACATATGGAATGCAATTTCAAATCTTACAGTATTTAGTGTGAGCACACTGATGTGTTGCAACATCTGAGCTACATCCACAGGGCAAGAAATGCAGACATGGGAAGAGGAGGAGAAAGGTCCAGGAAAGGCCAGAGCAAGTACAAGCCAGGGTATGAGAGGTATTATAAAGTCTTTTGAACCTTGGAGGGGAAGGGTTATGAGTCAGAGGGAAAAGCAGAAATGTGGAGCACAGGGAAGAGAACTAAGGAACCAGGGTTAAAGGAAGAGAGAACCAAGCTAGTACAGGATGGGAGGCAGGTTAGTGACACTGGACACAGCCATAAAATCCCCTCATTCTGCCCTTGCAGAGGACGGACTGGATCCAATCAGTCACAACTCTTCTCTGACTACCATGGAACCCTCTGCAGCACTGCTCCTATGAACTGAATATGCACGTTAACAAAGGCACCTCCAAGCACAACATGGCAGGTGAAAAATATGTAAGAGGAGGACGGGCTAGGATGTGGAAGCAGCCCTGATTGCGCCTACCAATTACTTTTCATCCTGGCTTTAGATGCATGTACATGCACTCTAGGGGCATCCATACAGGAGGGTTTCTGAGACAGAGCTGATCACCCAAACTGACACGGGTGGGACAGCCTCCTTTTACACTTAACAGCACTGGTTTAAGATTTCAATGTCGCTGTACATGGCTCTGACCCTCAGAAAGCACATGTACACACGCATGTTTACACTCAGACATTCTGAAAAGCAAATAGTTTTTCATGACTCATGAACAGTTCTTCAGAGAACACACATGGACAACTATGTTTCATCCTAGCATCCTATATTTCACATACAAATTACTGACTGGGGCTATGACATTAATGACTTGTGGCCAAAAGCCCTTTACTGAACAGTGCTCAGCTTTCCCAACTTTAAAAAATTCTGAAATATATATACACACAATGAAAATTACTTTGTTTCTAGTAGTGTTAGATCCACTGCTAAAAACTAGTTTTGCTTGCTTGCCATTTTTTGACTCATGCTAAGTGTCTACATTTCTCCAATAACGGCAGTGCCAGTAAGAACAGAGATGCTTCACCAACTTTGAACCAACACAACCATTTGGACATAGGCAGCATAACAACGTTCTCTCAGAGTACAGTGTAAGCGCAGTGAGGGAGGTGTTACCTTGTAGAGCTGGTGGAATCCAAAGGCAATTCCTGCCATTATGATAGCCAAAGCCCCATAATCTCGCCATCTGGAGCTAGGTGGACCTAAAAGCCAAAATCAAGAAATAATCACTGTCACGACTGCAGGTCATTTTATCTGAGAGAAGAGCAATGAATAACGTCAGTTCTGCTGTTTCTTATCAGGCACAGTTTTACCGTGCAGGGGACATTAAGGTTCTGGTAGCACCTCAAGCACAATGTGCAGGCTCCCTGGCCCTAGGACATTGAAACGTGTCTCTAGAACCTCGAGCACTGGCCTTGCACAAGATGTTGAAGGGAGACAAATCACAACAGCAATTTAAAAAGTTCTATCAAGCCATTTTGTCCTCCTCTTTCCTTGCAGAAGGCACTCAGAACCCTACTGCACTTTGCCCAGATAACTGTCTGTGGTGTTAGTGCTGGCTAAGGTTACTCATTACTTGAATACCAATTGTTCTTCACTATCATGATTTCTGAAAATAGAGATAGAGACAGAGATCCAGAAGAGTCCAGAAAAAAAAAAGAAAGAAGGAAATGTTTTCAGAAAGAGGAGAAATCAGGGCAAGAAATGAGTTTATGAACACTATGTCAGCTATTACAGTCCAGTTCAATAAGGAAGGATCCAGAGTCTTTCAAGCCTGAATTACAAATAGGAACCAAAGCACACACAAACATCAGAGAGAAAATATGCAATTAAATGCCTACCGAGAGAGGTAAAGTAGTAGATAAACGCTTGAGATATTTAACACACAATTCTGCACCAAAGCTTAGAGCAAAGCAAAGATACGGCATGCTCTGCTCCTTCAAGCAGAATCAGAAGACGCCTGTAGTTTTCCACCAGCTTTATCCTTTCACCTCCCTCGCAGTTCCCTTAACGAATCTTGTACTGCCCCCGGTTTTCTTTAATAACAAAAAGGATGCAGAGTGATCTTTCCCAAAGTTCAGAGGCAGGATGTGGGCAGAACTCATGAGGTAGAGGCCAGTGTACAGTCTCCAAACAGGCAGACCCAAATCTACATGTGACCTACAATGTCTCGGAAATGCACTCTGCACGCCAGAGTTTGAGTCTAGGCTTTCGAAGCAAGGCTTAACTGGCTGAAATGGCTGGAAGCTTGTCTCCTTTCTGCTTTGCTCACTTATTGCCATTTTTCCTGTTGCTCAGATCTTCTACAGGCATTTCATTGCAAGAGTTACTCTTGGGCTTTACAGATGGGCACTGACTCTCAAATATTGGCACTCATAGCTTCTTCCTACGTTTTAGGACACAGCTCCTCAAATTATCCATTAGAAATCCTAAAAACTCACAGCAGCTCTGTCAGAACTGGTGTCGCCAGCAGTAACTTGGGTTGCTGCTGTTGCAGTTTTGGAGCTCAGGCACACGATCAAATTATAACTTTTTAACTTAATGAGTTAACACACGTCAGCTGAGCTGCAGTAACTGGCTGTGTACATGTTAGGATTTAAAATGATCTCTGGCTAATCTTGCTGCAAACCCCAGTCACCCATCCCATTTTCCTCTCCTTACTCTGCTCCCACTGTCATTTCTGGTATCTGAAGTCCCTTGGTTGTCCAGTTCTCTACCCTTGAACTTCTGGCTGAAAATACCCTTCTCTGACAATACAACTTGTTCCAGGCTGAGCTGCCTGTTGAAAAGGTTTAATGGATCTTGGAGGCTCTCTGCCCTGTCCCTGGCAGTCCTTGACTGGCTGTCCCTACCTCCCTCCCCGCTGCAGTGACCTCAGAGTAGAAAGCAGGGACACCTGTAGGACCCTGTCCGCTTCGCCCTTTCACCTCGCTCCTCTCTCCCTCCATTCCTGTAACACTTGAGCTAACAACATTTTATTGCCCCTTGGTTTTCATTATTAATGAAAAGGGACCAGAATGATCTTTCCTAAAGTTCAGAGAGTCTATAAAGACAAGAAGCTGAAATGCCATTTTACTCGTTTTAGAGATGTGTGAAATAATTCTGTCTGGTGGCAAAAAAAAAGTGAGGGGGTTGGAAAGGAAAAGTGGGTGAGTGAAGGATGCGGTAAAGGCTCTGCACTGACCATATCAACTTTACAATGCTCTGAAGAATGTCACAACTCTGCCCAAAACCCACATTCAGTCTTTCCTTTTCTCTGCAATATTCTGATCTAAAATGTGGGTTGGAGAAAGGGTTAGGAGTTTCTCAGTTGTAACCTCAGTGCTCACTCTGATTTCTCTGCATATCCTCAATTTCCCCACTTGTAGAACTGGAACACAATTTAGAGAGACTGAAAAAGCTCTAGCAGCCCAGTTACTCTTCAGTTTAGGCACTGGAGAATTAAGAACACATTCAAGAAGAGACCCTCAAGAGGTAAAAGGAAGGGACACAGGCATTTTCTCCAGCTGCAAGTCTGTGTTTTCTGTATGTATATTTAATTTTCACAGCAGCAACTGTACCTTGCGCTTCCAGGTTAAACCTCTGCTATTTTTAAGATGCCCATTCAGCTTTCCTGACATCAATTAATTAGGCTTTGCGCATCCATGTAAGGTCAGCCTCACTAGTATCCACACTTACAATGGTAGAAACTGAGGCTGCAAGAGGTGATTTTCCAAGTGAACCCATGGAAAGGAGTTGAGAGGGAAAAAAGGAAGGAGCTTGGATTGTAGTTACCATTTTTAATTGTAAGAGAAAGCAGTCTGTATTCTACAGCCTCCCACGTAATGAAGACATAGGGGTGGGAGAAGAAGATCCAAAAGGCAAGAAAAACAGTCACTGGAGATGACTTTTAAGCAGGTGTAAAACCTGCAAAAATCCCATAAATGAAGACCATTATTACCGTGGGGAAGAAAACAATACCTGGATGATAAGCGTGCAGCTTTGCACACCTAGCTCAGAAACTCCCTTGAGTTTGCTTGTAATTATAGGGGTTAGAAAGGTAACAAAAAAATATAAACCCAATTAATCATTTAAATATTTAAAGTCAGATTTTTGTCCTCACTGCTGGATTAGTGTATTTCATAATGCCAACAGCAGACAGCCCGGGTTTTTTACTGGGGGTTCATTTTAGAGCATGTTTAAACTAGTCAGATTGAGTGATGCTTCCAGCAACTAATCGCATGTCAAATAAAAGATATTTTATGTAATAAATTACTGCTACAAGTAATTCAAATGTCATTTATCAGTTTTATTATCAGTCAGGCAAAGTCTTGTTTCTCTATATTAATCAAATTCAAGCTTTTTTTAAGCTTTTTTTTAAGCCATTTTGACACCTCTTGGCAAAAGTACAAACTGGGGGAAGGAATTACTCCTCCAGAACAGGAGGAGAAATAGTAGAGATCGTATTGAGCTAAAATACAGTGTCTTAACATAATCTTTGTCTCTTCCTCCCAAAAGTTATTATTGTTCCTATTAAACCAAACCCAGGAGGATTTCAGCATACAAGAACTATGCTACTCCAAAGGCTTTCAAATACGCTTCTTTCTTATTCACTCTCAAAGAATAAAGAAGTACTTATATAGGGAACAGCTATTTCCAAAAAACCATTAAATAATACATACACTGGCAGTTCAGTTTGTACAACAGGAAGTACTGAAGTGGTATGAATTACTTCCTGCAACTTTAAATATTCGAACAGACTGACCTGACAACAGCAGGACATCAAGCAAGCAAAATCCAGAGCCCTGCATGGTTTCTATTTCTCTGACTCACAAGAGTGGACATCTTACAGTGACCAGCAAGATTACCGACTCAGCTGCTGGTGCTGAACGAACTCTTGAGATGGTTCTGAAACCATCCTGAGCTTCTGTACTCGTAATTTTTTAAACATGAAGCAGCAAAATCTTGTGGCAAGAGGGGTTTCTTAAGACATGAGCCACTGCTTTTCGGCACAGTCCCTTCCTCAACTGTTTCTCTTTTTTGCTCTGGGGGAGGGGGTAATTCTTTTTTCTCTAGTTTTGTGATTTTGTGTAGAGGTGTCAAAATTGCTCAAAAAAACCTTAAAAAGAACAGAAAATATCAAACACGAAGTGGTTCACAGTCTTCAAGACCTAAACTCCACTAGATCAGATGCTACTTCACAAGACACTCAGATGTTTACTTTGGGGAAGGCAAATATAGCTCATCCTCTTTTTCACTATGAGTTCTTCCAATGTAAGTTGTTCCCATTGAGTCAACTTATAGAGTCAGCAGTCTACCTGTCTCATGAGACCTTTAGATGCACGTTTGAACTGCAAACCTTGAGGCATTCCAACATTAATTCATGAATGCTCTATAAGAAGACAAGCATAACAGATACACATAAAAAGTAGTTATCTGTCTCTCCCTGTACGTGACAACCCCTGACAAATACGTGAAAGATAAATTGACATAGGAAACTATCACAGAAACAACCAACCTGGAGAGTCACCATTACAGGGTTAGCATCCAACTGATGAAATAAACTACAGTGAACGAGACACCCTGAAAGAGCACTGAGCCTCTGCAGTCTCATCTGTCAGCCCCTGAGAAATTCAGATATTCTTTTTGCTGTTCTGATACCATGGAAAGTACAGGCAGACGCAAAGACGGATCCATCACAGACATAACCAGTACTACACCAGTCAAGGACTAGAATGGCGCACAGATGACGTCTCATCAAAACAAGTATTTTGGTCAAATGAATACCATATATATTTAGTTAATTATTCTTTTTTATACATTCATTTAAAGGTTAAGCTTAAATAGAAGGCCTACAAAGAAGGGCCAGAAAGGGCAGGAGCAAAACCTAATGAATCTATTGTTAACATTTCCCCAGTTTTGGGGGTTGCTAAAAGAGACTGGCTAATAGGTAAAACCTTTTCATTCAAAGTACTGAAAAAGCAGCAATGAGATCACAAAGCTAGAGCACCAGTTTACAATCATAACCCCTACAAAAGCTTTACTTTGATGGTACTTTTATTCACCTCTGGTTTCTGACCATTACAGAATGATACTTTCAGACCTCTCTTTGGAGCTGTTACTGGGAACATTTTGATGTTGAAATATTAGTTAAAATTTTTACTGAGTAAGAAGAAATTGGGAGTTGGTGCTTTGAGGAAAGCCAAAATAGTAAAAGGGGAAAAAAACACACACAGTCATAAAGCCGCAAAGTTAATAACGATGACAATGTTTTCCAGTTTGAATTGCGTACTTCTTTCCTGCCCTACTCATACTAGTGGAACACTATAAAATAAAGGCAACTTAAGTCTTCCAATATTGTGTTGTGATAAGAGTTAGCTGAATGAGCAATGGATAGCACTAAGAGGGATCTGGCACTGTTTTTTCAACAAAAGAGCAGATTTTGCTTTTCTGGCAGTTTCTGTGTGCTACGGCAGACAAGTATTAGCCCAGGAGGCAGAATTTAGCCCTGGAGTTCACCAGCATATCCAATACAACAGTCAGAAACATTCCAGCACTGAGACCAACTCCATCACGATGTTCTTCTTCCCAAACTGTGCCAAACCAGAGTATTTAAAAACCCAGAAAACAAGTCTAATATTGTCTATAGCAATAGCAAAACTATGCCATAAACTAATAAACGCAGTGCTCAGCGGACTGTTACACTGGGCAATATCTGACCTAGAACTGTTTAGGAGCAGTATCAAAACCCTATTGTTAATACTTGGCAGGTAAGCAAAGTGCCTTTCAAACTGCCAGACACACATGTGAGCTGAACAGCTTCTTTTGATGGATTTTTAATGGTGTGTAGTTTGGTTTTTATTGTTTGGAGCTTAGATACTTTTTTGTGAGGTTTGTTTTAAAATGCAAATATATATGTAAATTTTGAGTCTACACAGATTATGTTGGGATTTTAAAAATTCTTTTGAGAGTGTATTTTGTGCACAAAATCATACAATCATATACACACAGCACACACAGAATTTCTGCTGTCACCCCTCAGATTATTTAAGAATGAAAAGAGAAAGCTTCTTAAAATTAAGGATCCTTATTAACTGTTTATTGTTATTTGTAACTTGATAGAACTCTGAAAACTCATTCTTACTGGGGGTCAACTGTGTCAGACCTTAAACTCACACACAGGAAGTCACAGAGTAAGTCCTGAAGATTTTATAGTCTAGCTTGCTGCTCATGCTGTGAAAATACACCTCTTCCAAGTAACTGGGCATGAACTGTCAAGAGTTCAAGGAGTGTCTGGATGATGCTCTTAGTCGTATGGTTTAATTCCAGGTAGTCATGAGAGGAGCAGGGAGTTGGACTCGATGATCCTTACGGCTCCCTTGCAAGTCGAGATAATCTATGATTCTGTGAACTGATCAGTTGCCCGTCTCATTAAGAAAATAAGTCCTCTAACTAAACCACAAAATTTTGTGATGATGTCCAACAGTTTATTGAACCGAGTCCACTGTTGCAATAACTAAAGATCTAATAGCGTTGCACTATTACAGCACCTTCTATCCAAGAATCTATCAGCTCTATCAAATCCTACTGATGAAGAGAAGTACAGTGTTAAGTTTTAGGAGGGAAGACTGAGCCCTATGTTGACTAAATGCTTTCAAGTCCTTATAGTGGCTCAGAATCTAATCTGTATTGACTACACAGCTTCAGGTTAAGAGGTGTCATAGGCTAGTGTGCGTGATGTTTGTTTGTAGACGATGATCATTTGTATCTCATTTTCCTTGTGTAATACGATCTTGTCACAGGCATCAACAACTATTAAGTGCATTCAAAGTAACATTTGGTGTCCAATTCTGACAAATAGCGTGGCATTAGCTGGATTGAAATCTAGGTTATGGTGTAGAAATCTGTGAAATTGCTGCAGAAATCACTAAAGAAAGCAACAAGACCAGATGTTTTTCAAAGTGTTACTTACTATACACCACAGGGTGAGAGGGTTGAGTTGGCACGAGCTGTGTAGCAGGACCTGTGGACTGTGGCTCGTCCGTGCTTGTGCCCGACTGCTGGAAAGCCAGGTCAATTTCTTCATCTGTCAGGCCTGGGGGAGCAGAGGAAATGAAATCAGTTTAGCACCTTTACCCACTTGATGCACGCATAATTAAATTCTCAAGCCAGGCAGAACCCTTTCAAGCTGCAAAGAATTTTGGCACTGACTTGAGAAGTAATGCCTCCCCAATTTTGGATTCACTGGAATGTCTCCCTCTCTCTTTCTCTGTTGCAATTTAACCTTAAGCGACAGAATATTAGCCTCAACGCTGCTTCCAAATGTGGCTCATTCAATTTCCTTAATTTATCCTTGAGTTTATTGCTGCTTTTGAAGTCGCTTTCTATTGCAATTCTCCATTCTTCCCCCGAAAAAAAGATACCATCAACTGCAAATGTGGCTCATTTTAATCTGTAATGGTGTAAAAAAAAAAAAGAGGGGAAAAAACTAACAATAATGCATGAAAACAGACAGGGAAACAAAAAACTAATTATTGGGTTAGACGACTAATTAGTCTAGATCGTTTCCGAAGACGGGAATAATTTGCTTTATTTTATGACAAATGCAGAAATAAAAAGAAAAAAATCAGGACTGACTGTGATTAGTATGAATGGGACACAGAATGTAAGGAGAAAATAAAACTATAACAAAACAGATCAAAATAAGGCCAAGCCCAAACTTTCAGCTTAGCATTGCCCCAGCCTATCGCTGCAGGATTAGATTGCCCTAGGGCAGCCTGGTTTTTATTTCATGCAGAGCTGTCATAACACTGCACACATGGCACATGTTGGTGCAGTCACTCCTGCCATCAGGAAATGCCAGGATGACCATCTGTAATTGGCCACAACATATGGAAAGGATTTGGCCTACAAGGGGGAAAAGAAAAGCAGCTAAAGGATTCATGATGGCCAGCATCTGTGAAGAAGGAAGCACAGCTGGATTATTCTTTCCAACCACAGAAAACATCCTCCAGAAACAGAATTTAGTACTCAGATGGCAAACATGATGTAGGGCCTGGACAGCTGTGTATTATTTGTTGTTATTTCCCTGCACAGAAGCAGATAGAAAGCCAGCGTCCCTACTATGAGGAACATGTGAAGTGACTCAGGACCTTTTACTTACTATCCATGTAGCATGTATGCAAAAGTGTTCAGAAAGGTGCAAAGTGAGAATGCAGATTTAAGGAAAGATATTTAGAAGAGAAGAGCAAGACCACCTGATTTTCACACAGTTGCAGGGACTGAGCACAGTGAGGAAAATGGTCTGAATATGACAGCAGTAGGAGAGAAATGGGGGAATACTTGCCCTCCATCATCTCCACTCGAGATCACAGAACCATAAAATGGTTTTGGTTGGAAGCGACTTTAAAGATCATCCAGTTCAAATGTCTCTGCCATGGGCAAGGACACCTCCCACTGGATCAGGGTGATCAAACCCCCATCCAGCCTGGTCTTGAACACCTCCAGGGATGGGGTAGCCACCACTGCTCTGGGCAACCTGGGCCAGGGCCTCCTCTCCCTCACCGGAAAACATGTCTTCCTAAGATCTCATCTCAATCTCCCCTCTTTCAGCTGAAGACCGTTCCCCCTTGTCCTATCCCTGCAATCCCTGATAAAAAGCCCTCCCCCGACTTTCCTGTACCCCCTTTTTGTGCTGGGAGGCTGCTCTAAGGTCTCCCCAGAGCCTTCTCTTCTCCAGGCTGAACAATGCCAACTCACTCAGCCTGTCCTCGTATGGGAGGTGCTCCAACCCTTGGATCATATTCGTGGCCTCCTCTGGAGTCGCTCCAACAGCTCCATCCTGAGAGCTGAGAGCTCCAGAACTGAATGCAGGACTCCAGGTGAGGTCTCACCAGGGCACAGCAGAGGGGAAGAATCCCCTCCCTCGCTCTGCTGGCCACACTTCTTTTGACTCAGCCCAGGATACGGTTAGCTTTCTGGGCTGCGAGCACACATTGCCAGCTCACATCAAGCTTCTCATCCACCAACACTCTCAAGTGCTTTTCAGCAGGGCTGCTCCCATTCTCCATCCAGCCTGGAATTGCGCTTGGGCTTGCCCCGACCCAGGTGCAGGACCTTGCACTTGGCCATGTTGAACTGCATGAGGTTCTCACAGGCCCACCTCTCAAGTATTGCTGGTAGATGACATTCCCAAACTCAATCCTTTCAAACACTTAGCTCTTTAACATTACAGGGAGACACAATACAGAAAATGGCCAGGCTTCCTGTGCACATTACCTAATTTTTGAGAATTTTTTTTCCAGATCTTAAACTTCATCGCACACTGGGGGTCTAGACAGAGCAATCTGTAGCACAAACAATATTGCCAGAACTAAATACACAAGTCTGTCTCAGAACTGTCATTTAATATCACAAAGCACTGACACAGCACTTCTGGTATTCAGAAGGCTTTATAACCATTAACAGATCTTTTCCTTGTTTCTGCATGTGAGATACTATGAGCGCCTCTGAGATATGGTTACATCTACTTTACAGAGAAGTTAGGTGATTTCACTGACATAACAGAATATTGTCAGTGTCGGATACAGTATCAGAAACCTGAAGTTCCCAATCTCTGGTCCTGCAATCTGACAAAATCGCCCTTTTACTTGTGTTTGCTGTGAGCCCCCAATAGTAAGGAACCAAACCCACACATAATGGTATGGAACAAGACTTGCACTGGGAGTAATAAAAGGCACATGAACACAACTCAGCCTACTGTTCTAGTCACAAAAGCAATATTTATGGTGTCTAATCCATGTTAAAAAGCAAAGTCTTAATCAGAAA
Source organism: Neomorphus geoffroyi (assembly GCA_033558235.1). NCBI lineage: Eukaryota > Metazoa > Chordata > Aves > Cuculiformes > Neomorphidae > Neomorphus > Neomorphus geoffroyi. The sequence continues at coordinate 4,639,281 of JAUMJM010000029.1, read as the reverse complement.
GAAACTTGTTTTAACCAGCTCCTAATTATCCAATGTAGGATAAAGCATAAACAGATGCCAACACTGCAGATGACTAGCAACTACGGAATTTCATAAAGATGGAGACAATATAAACTGGTGGCTGCAAATGTGGCTCCCACTAGAACTGGGAAATCTGTTCTATTTCCATGCAAAGAGAGCAAATCTGATAACACTTAGAAACATACGTAAGTTATGGAGGATCCTTACTTCACTCTACAAAAAGAGGAGGTGCTAATTGTTTGCTAATCATACTGCCCCTTAGATTCTCATCTCGTTGGAGAAAAAAACCTAAAATCTTCTGCAGATAAAATGCACTTCTAGGATTATTTGGGTCTTGCCAACTAGTGACACATTCAAGTATCACTATTTCTATGAAAACCTTGCTCTATTGTGAAGAAGTTGGTGTGAATGATAGAGTGCTGGGAAACTTTTTGCATTTGAGATTCTGGTTTGAATCCTGTGCAAAATAGTGCAAATTAAAATCCTTATTCCTTCCCTGGAATATTGTGCTGCCTTGTGCAGTGGTCTTGTTCCTGGTCCTAGTGGCATTACATAAAAGAACACCACCACTCCAATCCTTCTTAATTATCAGAGGAGAAGACTGGAAATGTCTCACCTTGGAAGGCCTCCTTTTTATTCATCTGAACAAGATTTTTTTAAGGCCCTCTCAACTTGGCCTCCAAGGATCAAGTTGAGAGGGCCTTTCCTCCAAGGAAAAACCTTCTGGAGCTCATTCCTCAAGCATATATCCGGAATAAGTGTACTGAAACACAGTCATCTGTGGATTCAGAAATACACCTGTCTTCATGGCTGTCATTTCTCACACACAGTAACAAAAACTACAAGATATTCTAAGTCTGTCCTCAGGAAATTATAACAAACTCATCAAAATTCCCTTTGGACTGATTTTTTTTTCAGATTCACCACCTACACACCTCTATTCACACAGTATGAGCGTTCCATGCCCCAAATTATTCAACCTCGACATATTAATTACATAGAAAAGTGGGAATTTCTAAACCAGATCAAGTATCATCTGTTTCAATATCTCATCTTACTCTATTTTACAACAGTCCTTCTATCACCACATTATATATAAAAGTACCGACGGTCCATTCCTTGCTCTAATCTAGTAGGAAGTTGGTAACCCAAAAATAATACCACTTCCCTTGGAAGCAAAAGCAGTGCCATGAAAACTGGAGCTTTGTGTCCAACGTAACTCTCAAATAGGTATGTCAAGAAGACCACCTCAGTTTAACAGAATTGCTCTAAATCCAGCTTCTCAGCACTCTGAAAAACAAACATTTTAGTTCTTCTGGAGTTTCAGGGAGATCAAGACCATGCAGAATGTAAAAGGTTAAAAGGAACAATAAAGGAAACTGCCAATTGCAAGTGAATTATATTTGGCTTTGAAAGCTGAGCCACGGCTATATTATAAAAGGCATCTCTTTGCGTTGTTTACCATCACCCTGACTAATGCAGACCTTTTTTTTTGTTTTAAATAATCTCATGCAAATTAGACACACACTTCCTTCCAGTTGATTGCTATCTGCAAGGAATAATCTAACCGCAGAGGGTACTGAGCAAGGACTGAGCTGAGGAGAAGGATGCACGGAAACTGTCTTCGTAGCCCTACAGAATGCAAACCTATTCCCTTCCCCCAACCACCCATTTCATTTCTCTACTGCACCACAGCTATTGAGAAGAATTAGTCATAATTTTCAGAAAGCCTTAAAATTTCCTTTTCAGGCTTCAAGGTACTGATCTGAATAACCTAGCACCCGTGACTGTTTTGCACTCAGAGGTTCCTGCTGACCCTCTGTTGTGATTGTCACTGCTGCCACTCAATTTTGAGGGATCATTCCATCTCTGTAAATTGTAGGCAAACATAGAATCAGAGCAAGTCAAAGAATAAAATGAGTTTTCACAAACATCTATTGGTGGCTGCACCTTGGGTAGTATACAAAAAGCTCCTCTCCCCAAGTACTTCTATGACTTGACTGTCTATCCAAGCCCTTTCACAATACCTACTACTATTTAATATAATGAATTCATGTACATCTAAATACTGTTCCTCTTATGACCACTCTGAAGAACAGAAATACTTAGGGAGTGTTGTTATCCATATTTTACAGATCAGGAAGAAGTGAGACATACAGATATGAGAAGTGCTCCAAGGTCAGAACCGAACCCCTGACAGTCAAGAGAATAAAACTTGGCAGACATGAGTTTCAGTCTGTTGTTTTACCATAAATCCATTTTTTCTCTATTTTCTGGATGAAATACAGCAGCAATAATTGCAATGAAAAACCCTTGCATAAGCTTAACTAGATGAGCCACTAAGCTTTTTCTTCTCCCTCTCTGATACAGGTTCTGATATCTCAGTGATAACCCTTTTTCCCATCCCATTCTCTGAGATTTTTTTCTCCATTACATGTCTCCTTGCACTAATTCAAATTCACACAACATTTTCACAACTTGAAGGCAACATTAGTTTTTTAGGGAGAAAATTTCTGGTTAGGAAGAAATTAAGAATTCTGCCGTAATAGGGAAAAGTGGTGGAAAGAATTAACCCTTTTGTGTGTTTTCAGAGCCCGCTTCATTAACACTCTGACAGAGCACAGGGAGCAGTCATCACTCCCACTCTTCTGCAGGGACAAAAGGCAGGAGAGGGGTGCAGGCTGGGGGTGGTATCTATTGTTGTTTTCCTCACACGTACATTCTCTCCATTAAGAAGAAAACAAAACAGGACAACTTGTTTAGCTACAATAAACCATATGACTACCCAAAGTCAGTGCATGGTATCATATAACTAAAAGGACTCCTGATAGACACCCTGAAATGACATTACACTCCTGTTCCTGGAAGCCACGGAGTCAACTCTGCTCAGAAAGAACATAGCCACATTTTAAAAGAATCATCATAAAAACCTTCTGGGATCTGATCCAGACTAATGATTCCACCTGTTCAGTCGGTTACACACAGTACTGGGTGATGCTTTTACCAAATGTTTGCCCTGTATCCTACTCTGTGCTTAGCTGAACACATTTCAAAGAGGTCAAAAAGACACAGTCCTCTGATCCGTTTTCTTTTGCACATCTCAGTCCATGGTGCATTCACAAGGCTGAGCCCAACTCAACACTTTTAACAAAACCTAAAGGTCTCAGAAACATCACTCTGACTTTTTTACCCTTCACTTATACCAACACACAGTATTTGAATGTAAACATCCTGCTGCTGCTGCTGCACTTCCAGCTCAAACTTTGAGTAAAAGAACCCAGAGATCAAAGGGAAATGGACTGGGCTGAACTATGAGACTATGAGCAGAAATCAAAGTAATTTGAAAAGTTACTGAAAGGGCTTTGAATTCACACAGCTTTATTCATCTGCAAGACTGTTAATTATGCAATTGCAATCTTTAAGAAACATTACATACTCTAACCCATCAGGGCGGCTGAGCAGCAATCAGAGCTCATAAAGGTGCTCCAACCTTCGTTGCATGGCACTAAAATAAGGAAGGAAAAGCTGACTGACAGTACAATGCTAAGAATTACAGTGAGGCAACCAGGAAGGAAAAGGTTAAAATAAAAAGTATTTTGGCATAACAAATACAAATAAATAAATAAATCTGGCAGCAGTTTCTCTTCCTGGCCAAGCTTTTTGGAGTATATAATAAAATGAAGTGTAATGGAGGAGAGGAGGGCAATGTCAGAGGGTGAGGGTTTGGGAGAGAGGTTGTTAAGTATCTCCCTCTCCTCAGCTGTGTTTACTCCATTTACAGGACCCCAGGTGATTGATAGACAGACAAAAGAAAAGCAAGCAGATAGTAACCCCCCTCTGGGAGCATCAGTAAAGGGGATAACTCCTGACATCATCTACAGCCCCAAACTCCCTTTAGCCACTTGTAATTAAAAAGACAGAGCAAGATATGCAAACCAGAGAAAAAGTAAAAGAGGATTTTTTTTTATTTATTATTAACATTTTGTTGGAACAGTAGAGTGCAATAAGGACTCTCAGAGCCGTTAAAAGTCGTCGGGTGACCTGCAGACCCCTATTTCCCAGAGCCTTGTATAAAATTGAATTTTTTAAACATAAATTACACGTAATGACGACACTGTAAAAACTAACAGTAATGGAAAGCTGTGCTGTATTTCATTAGCCTGTATTATTCCGTGCCACCTGATCCAGCCGGGCCTTGTTTATGAGTTAGTGTGTTAGCAGATGCCGATGGAAGCATTTGCTTCGACCTTGCTCTTCTCATTGGGGCATGAAATTACGACGGCAGCACCTTGATATTACAGCCATAAATACAGTAAACTGCAAATTTAAGCCAACGGCTCCTATTGTCTCTGAACATAAAGCTGATCGGTATTTATTTAAAAGGAGAACGAAAAAAAATATTATATATCACCTTGTTTATGGGTCCAGTCCCCCCCCTTCCCCTAATCTGCCTTATTCACTTGGTTAAATACTAAACAAACAAACTAAATCCTCCCTATTTTCTACTGATTAAATATTCTTATGAAATGAGTATTGTCTTCAGAAAACTGGATCAAAGTATTTTCACTCTGAATAATAAAGGGCGACTTGCTTAGCATGTCTTAGAATGGAAAAAACAGGAACAAGTACTACAACTTTTCTTCTCAGTTTTCTATATATGAGAAGTTCAAAATGTAAAATGAAAAAGTTGCTTCTGGTCACCCATTCATGTTTGTGTGTAACACGTATGGGCATGCACATGAGAGAGAGAAAGAGAAATATGTTTCCTTCCAGTTGTTTTCCATTTAAAAATATCTCCCTTGTTAATACTATTTCAAACTAAGGAGGAAAGATAAAGAAAAAAATTTGCAGTAAGATTAATGAGAGGGCGAAAAAATGCGTAGGAATCCTTCTCCAAGGCAGCAGACAATGGGGAGAATACCTCCTTCTCCTACGGGCATTTTGGGTAAATACCCCCCATTCCCTGCCAACATACCCCCTAATATTTATTAGAGGGGAAAAATGAAACACAAAGGCAAAAGGACATTGTAATATCACAAAGCATATCACAGCATAAATCACAGCATTATAAGTCAGTGCAAAATGTATTCATTGTAGTTTCAAGGCAGGGAAAATACAGTTTCACTTGTAGTGAGAGAGGTCAGGTCTTCCTCTTCTAATGTTAAGTAAGCTCCTTGCTTACATGAAGTATGATATCTCTGTTCCACGTAGAAAAAATGGAAGGGATATCTTAAGTAAAAGCTCCCGATACTAAGCTATATACATCAGGGGCCAAAGCACTAAGAGAATACAAGGAACAACATGCAGGGCAAAGTGCCTGGATAACGGGGCTCTGACTTGGGATTGTGGAATGAAAAAGTTCTGTTAGATGCAGTGCTGTCATAGCCTTAGCAGGATTTGGATGCCTCATTTTTGAATTGATCTACAACAGATCTTCAAGTAGCAGACAGCTACTTGCTGCACAATTTTTGCTTCACAAAATGTTCAAATTACAAAAAAGGCAGATAGTGACATGACTGAACCAAGCAAGAATGTCCAGAAATCCTCCATAACCTCACCTACAGAACGAGAAGTTCTGTTACAAAGCCCAGTTAAATTTTTACAAAACAAATATATATAAAAACAGTGAAACTTAATTCTGGTTACCTTCTTCCAAAGACCTGCCAATCACAGAGTCATTCTAAGAATACCAAGATCAGCAAAAAAGACAGAAGAAAAAAGTTTTTCTGTAACATAAATAAAAATCTCTCCTTTTAAAAACAGGGAGAGATTTCATTTTATTGTCATCTATGGATTTTATTTTTGCTGTTCTGTTATTGTACAAGAACCGTGCCTGATCAAAAGCCTCCTCAGAGTGGACAAGAGTAGAGAAAGTCCACCTGCCTACTGTACTACTAGTGCTGAAGAGACAATTTGTGTGACTACAGCTGGAAGCGAATGTTGTAACACAGGAACACAGAACATCCAATTCAGCCAGTACATGATGTGAGAACACTAGACAGAGAACAAAAATCTCAGCATATTTGAAATTATTTCAAATTAATATCTACCTTGTGGTTTGAAGGCTTTGAAGACTCTATGCTAGGATGCCAATTCCAAGGTAGTTTATCACAAATAGAACACAAACAAGGTTCTGACATTTGTTTAAAAGAAGCCTGTATATGGCAGAAAATCCAGATAATGGAAGAGACATTACTCCAGTAACCATAGTGCTGTCATAATTTATTACCACAACTGACAACTTGGAAAATAAGTTAGATACACTAAGTTTCCAAGCATACCCAATCTGTGATCTGTAAATGCTTGCTGTTATTCCTGCAGAAATAACAAGTCTTATGGTGATGGTTCCAGATCCACATTAGTTGCATTGTAATACTTCATAGCGACCCCAAAAGGCATTCACTGTGCAGGTATTGTGCCAGGCACTGTGCAGAAAAAGAGCTGAAGACAGTAAGACCCAAAGCATCCAACATTCTATGTGAAGGAAAGACAGAAAGGAACAAAAACACTGTACTCATAAATGATGTAACTTACCCAGAGTACACAGCAGGCCTACGAAACTTCCTATTAAATTGGGAAATACAACAAAAACACTCTATAAAGGTGACAGTACATTATCTTCTACAAGTGCATTTCCAAAGGCAGAACAGTTTGGTACATGGCACTTCAGAAACGTCAGAACTAAACTTTATTATCAAAACTTATCACAAATTTTTAAAACAGTGGTGTCAGAAAACGTTTGTGCTTCAGATCCATTTACTTTGTGTGAAAGAAAAATAGTTTGTTAAATAGCTTGTTGAGCAATAGTGACAAAATGATTGGCCTTTGGCTACTCTTTGATCTGTGATAACATCTTTAGAAGCTTCTAAGGAGAAACGCAGAGGTTGCCTTCAATTTGGGTAAGGTAAAACACTGGCAATATAGGAGGTTTGGGTTTAACTACCTTTGGAACTCCAATTTTAAACTGTATTTCCAACAACTTGAACCAGCACATCACAAGAATTCTGGCACTGAAGTAGAAGAAGCTGGCCTGGAGAATGTGTTGTCAATGAGACATCTTTAATTCCAATATCTCCTTTGTTATTGCATCAAAGAACAACCAGGTCTTTCAGGTATGGGTCTGAATATGGTCGTATTAGATTTTACCTCACAGAGTGGACCTAATGTGGAATAACTTGAGATAAGAAGCCACAGGTGATGTTACTACTGAACTGCAATGCAATTCCACAACCAAACTCTTTTTTTCTCCAATTGCAAGTTCAAAAGAAAGGAAATGCGTAAAAGAACAGCAATTTCAAGCCATTATAAGGAATTCTTTAACCAGATTTGTCAGAATATCTGAGGGATGGCTTAGTTTTATAGAGAAGAATGAGAAAATCTCTTCTGAAGCATTATTCTCAGTTTCTTATATTACTCTTATATTACTCTAGAATTACTGATTGCCCCAAACACACTACCAAGAGCATCCAGATATTTCTGCATTAGACAGAATGCTCTCTGTCAGAAAGCAGCCTCTGCAGACTAAGATTAACTGCAACGCAAAGGAGTAACTTGGTCAGTGTCATTATTTCCTCTTTTAATTTCAGAACTTTAAACTTTAGAAAGGAACAAAGCAAACCCATTGGTCCAGACTTAGCACAGGAAAATCATATAAAGCGTATACTAAAGAAACTTCTGGTGTTCAAAAACCACACAGAACAGAACACTAAGCAGGCAGTACAACAATGCACACTCTGCACTCTCTCCGTCAGGAGCACTGAGAACAGTAGCTACAGCTGTCTGTTTCCAAGAAAATGTAAAAATACACGGAAGTATCATGGAAATATACATGGAAATGTAAAGAAACTAACACTGGGTAGGGAGCTCTTAGCACAGGAGCCCAAGTCCTTTTTCTGACAGCTGTTCTCTCACAGCCTTATAGAGCATCTTTGCTCCTCTAACCCAGTTTCTATGAAGCGCAATCAATGTTAGACACCTAGGAGTCAGGTATCATTGCAGTGAGGAGATAAGCTCAATTAAGAAAAATACATCTAAATACTACATATTTGATTATTATGGTACAAACAGTTCAGGTAAATCTGGTTCACACCTCTCCCAGAAAGCCAGAGATGCTAATACAGTATTATAAAAAGACATGTCAGCAAGTATTCATTACAGATTATAAATCATCCTTGTTCTTCTTTCGTTTTAGAGAAATTTTTTTACATGCCATTAAAATATTGTTTGCTGAATGCTACTACAAAGCTAGCCACCTGTAAAATTAAAGGCTGATGCTGCCAATAACAGTGTTGAAATACCTTTTGTTTAAAAGGCAAACTTACTTTGTACTTTTTAACACAACTGTATAAATATTTCTCCACCCACCCTTCACAGTTTTGTTGGTTACATCGCGTTCATTTAGACAACAACCATCTATGTCATCATACAGGATGTTAATCTTGGGTGGAGAAGAAAGAAACAATAGCAAATGAACTTTTAAGAAACCAAGATTACACGTTGAAGCAGGGCCCTTCGTGATAAAATAAGAGTGAAGACAAAAAACATTAAGGGACAAATCAACAAAAAAGCGTAAGTTTCAAAAGATCATTTTTCATCTTTTTCTTTGTTTATTGTTAGCTTTTTCTCCCTGTGTGCTTTCAACAGCTCTTGAGAGTTCTGGAGAAGATTAGGAGTCTGCATTGAATGTCCAAAGGACAACTAACGCTAACTATACTAAAAATAACGAGGTTAAGTGGGGGAAAAACCATGGTGTGACCACACATGGAGAACTGGAGTGGTAAGGTAGAAAAGGAGTTTCATCATTGCTCCCTCGGGACATGCACAGAATATCTAACTGCTTCTGGTTCTCTAGGGTTCCGATTACCATGCCAAACACACCTCCAGAGTTTCCTTATTAGTATAATAAAAAGCCTCTAGACATTTGGGTTCTATTCCCAGCCTTGCTATTGACCTTGTGGAGGTCACTTAACCTCCATCTGCCTCAGTTTCTACATCTGTAAAACAGGAATAATATTACACAATATCCTTTGTAAAACGCCAGAGACTGACACTGCCAATTATCAGGTACCAAGACTAATTGACAGGTTTGACAATCTATACATACATTAGACAATCTATACATACATTAAATACATTTGAGCTATGTAAGGCATTTGCTACAAATAATTTACTCAATAACAAGCTTATCATTTTCTTTTTGTGCTTCTAGATCATCATTGGAAATGCTTGCAGGTTTCTAACTCTCACTGAACTACGCAAGGACTCAAATTCATGCTTTGCTTTGACTGGGCACTAAAATACATGGCTTTTCTCTGGTCTCCTTTTGGCCAAGTGTCACCCTTAAAATCTAGTCACTGCGGTTGAATGTTTGAAACGGAAATACTGAAACACCTATTTCTTAACACTGTTGTCTCCTACTGCCTCTCGGAAGTTTCAGCCCAGGAGTTAAAATGGGAGTGGCTACACAGAATTCACACAAAAACTGGAGTGAAGATTAAGGGATGTTTATGGGCATGTTGCTGCAACATAACACAAGTCAGACCAGTAGGTGAGACAGCTGAAGCAGCTGAAAAGTTGCTATTGGAATCAACGCACACTGTATGAGGATAGCTCTTGGAGCTCCAGGACTAGGAAATACGCCCTACACAAAGGAATCGCCTCACAAATAAAAAGGGACTCAATAAAAATGGGAAGATATTCCCTTCTGGGCACTACATAAGAAAGTGTCTCCTTTCTGGGATGGCCAAAAGGCAAATCAGCACTGCATGGGGGTGCCCAAAGAGCTTTTCACAGTCAGGGTCAGTGATGAAAGGCCAAGGACACACTTTGCAGAACCCTCTCTCTCCACATCATTTTGCACACTACAGTCTCGAAGTGTAGGAATCATGCCAGGCAGAGGGGGAACCCTCTTGCAGGGGCAGCAACCATTTGAAGCGCTGTTGAAGGTGCAAACCTTTGAGCAGCAGCTCTGCCCTTGGTCCCCTAGGGATGACACAGCCCCCACCCTCCGAAGCACCAAGTGAAACGACCAGACAAAACAACTCGCTGCAGCAGCTGAAGTTCACCAAAAGACTCCAGTTCTTTTCTTCCTCCCTTTCTTTCCTGGTTTTCTTTTACTTTTACTTCTGTCTGTCCCAGGTGTCCTGGCATGAAAAAACCTCTCCTTTTATGATGCAGTCTCTGGGCCCAGTTGAGGCCCTGACTCTGCAGATAACCTGACAAATGGGCAAGAGCAGTTTGTCTTCCTAGTGACAGCACACGTGCCAGTAAATACCGACCTCCAGGGTGTTCTCAGCAAATACAGCCATCCCAAGCTTGAGATACACACACACACAAGCACTTGCTTTACCCGACACTGAACTCACACCTCACAAACAAATTATTTAACTACTCTATCCCCCAAGGAAGACAGTGATCATTTCAAATGCAGCTCCCTGCTCGTCTCTCACATACACGCAACGGCCTGATAGGTTAAATGCTGCCATTTAATTACAGTAATGGAAGCTGCTATTTTTTGGTTCCCTTGAATCCTCTCTCGCTCTCTTTTTTAAACACATACAGAGTCATCTTTTAAACATGTATTTTATATTTCTGAGTTTAACAGCTGCATTCTCCAGGTTACTTGAAAAGCAGGAGCAATGATATACTGATAGTTCCCCTCTGTACCTCAAAGCAACTACCCTTGTAAATGTGACATGAAAAGGAAGACAGTTTGGGGGAGATTCTGTAAGAAGGGATTCATGCTGAAACTGCAGAGGCCAAGCTGCCCCTCTATTTACTTAGATGGTTTCCATTGATTTTACTGAATAAAGGCAGCTTAACCTCCCCCCTGCCAAGCAGCTGGGGCCTGGAGAGGATAAACACAAAAATGCTTTGAGTAATTTTACTGAAAATGCTATAAACATCAGTACATTACGCTGACAGTATGGCACAGGATGGTTATGTTTTCATATATATATTACTGGGAGTCAGAATGATCTCAGAATGATCTACTGGTTCTTAACACATCTGACTCAGTTTCCCTATCTAAAATGGGGATAGTATTCCCCCAGTTTCCCAACTGTTTGGGGAATGTAAAAGTCTAACCAAGAAGATAAAATGTAATCAGAAGCACAGTAAATTCATCTTACAATCCTGCCATTTCACAAAAGGTGTCACAAGCTTAGTTGGTTAATATTTGTAGAGTACTTTGAATATGCAAATCAGTACAGAAATCTCGGATACATCTGTCAAATTCTGGAGTGTGCCGCAATGCACTTCTTTCTTGAGTGAATTCAGGAAGGGGCTGTAGGTGGCCAAAGACAAGAGGGTTTTATGGTTAGTTATTATTGAAGGAGGACATGTAACACAGTATTACATGAGCAGCACAATAATTTTTTGTGGATTTTATATTTCATATTGTGTGGCAATTAGAAAAGAAAACAGAAGCAAAACGTATTTCCAAGTCTAAATAAATTCTTACCTATGCTAAGGCCACGACACTCACAGAAAAATACCCATATACACCTGTCCTCAGCTTTATTTGTCCTCTAAATGTGAAAAGCTTATTTATTTGTTCCGTGGCAGTTGGCTCACTATCAGTCAGCCAGCCATGCAGGGATATTGCCCATCTTCATTCTCTGGTACAGATATCCACTGGTGTCTCTTAAGGATGGAATCTTAAAAGGTGAGGCAAGGCAGAGACAAAGACAAATTTAATTTTATCACCATAAAAAGGGACATTTCCACATGGGCAGCAAGGACATGAATATCATGTGTATGCGGGGGCGGGGGGATTATAAACGCATTTTTGGCGAAATTCAATAAAGCTGATTCCACTGCATAAGGTCAGCAATTTACTTTTAAAAAATGATATGATTGCAACTTTTAATATAACCCATGTATTTGCTGCAAGATGCTCCAGAAGATTGTGTAATGTAACCACCCGACCTCTCCACAGGAGCAGAGATCACCCCATTTACCCTTTATTGTCTTGCTAAAAGCAATGCACATTTGCACGGTATGACAAAGTCAACAGCTTTTCCTTCAGAGAGCCTCAGATTTCATTGAGAATGAAATCTCTGCTCTCCTCCTAGGGGAATGAAGCCTCGCCTGGACCAGGTTCCATCAGAAAGAACAAGAAAGAATGAACCAAAGGCTAAATTTCCCTTTTAGCTAAGGAAAGAACAACTGCACTCCAGAATAAAATTAAGAGGAACAGTGTGTAGCAGAAAAGCAAACAGCAGGATTTCATGTTCACAGGCACTCAGGACATAGTTTTAAACAGGGTAGAAATGTTGTTTGAGAAATCCTAAAGAATTACCTCGTACGTGAACTTACTTTATCTTTCCTAGCAGTAAAGTAACATTAGGTCTGAGAAGGATCTCAGCAGAATAGCAACACAGATTATCCTAACACCACCCCTTATTTTAACCTCAAGAGAGAAAGCTCTCTTTAGACTGAGAATACCAGGTTCAGTCGCAGAGCAGATGCGGAAATTAACTCCCTGCTCCAGGAAGACTGAGGAGAAACCCTGGGCTGGATGACCATGAAGAGCAAATTCCTTCTATCTCAAAAATATTTTTATACAAATGCACATAGATTTCTTCAGCTGTCTCAAGGTGAAGTTTGCTTCAAAGGTCAAAGCTGCAGGGCTGGATTAGGATTGCACGCAATCTGCCTGAGCCTTGACATCTTGACATTCTAAAGCTTGCAGCTCTCCCCTCCCATAGGCAGCTGATGGAAGGAAACTCTCAGCCTCTCTGCAAGTGTGGCTTTTACTGCAGCAAGCAACATCAAAAACCACACGCTGCAGCACTAAGAACTCCACACAAACATATCAAAGCAGTTTATAAACATAGCTAGCATAAATCTTACTAAGTCAATAATGCAAAAGTGGTAATTAACCCAATTTTATGGATGGGCAAGCTAAGAACATGCTGTGACTTGCCCAAAGCCAAGCAAGTAGTCGTATCTTAGATCTCCAATGCCTGCTCTTAGATTGTAACTACGGAAATGACTTTCTTCTGGCACTCAGCATCTACTTTCACTTGAAAACATGATAAATAAATTATTAAATTTACAAGTCAGTCTTAAAGTCTGGGTCTTTTTTGCCCATCACTAAGGTTAACAATTTCAGGACTCAGAATATAACTAGCTGTTTTAGTATTGTCTTCCAGAATAGACTTCAACTCACTCTGCCGTAATCATATTGGTTTTTCAATACTACCAGGAATGGAAATATTATTTTGGCAGTAAACGAGGCAGATATGACTCAAAACACACTCAGTGAGCAATGGGAGTTCATTTTGCAAAGCCATTTTTAACGGCTCTTTTACATTACATAGTTACTGTCAGAAAGCCAAGTGGAGAGACATCATTAAACCCATGACATTGCAATTATTTGCTAAAATTAAGCTTACAACCAATATTTTGTAGTATGCATAACTTCCCGGGCACCAAACCAGTCTGTTCCAATTTATTAATAAAATTTTCAAGCTACAAAAACACAGTAAAGGTGATTCTGGACTGTTCTCTGAAATTGTAAGGAATTTTTGTGGCCCACAGAAACAGAAGATGCAGCAGACTGTTTACCCAGCGTACTCTGAATGAATCACCTCTCTCCTTCTGTGGAGTATGGATCTAAGTGGTTCAAGATCGCTGTAGGCTGAGCCTAGAGTGAGGGAGGAAGGATATTACCACTAATGTGACTCGTATACAACATACAACACATATACACTTACAGGTATTTAGAGGACACAGAAACTGAGAGTTGCTTTCTCAATGCCTTCTTCACAACATCATTAAACATCAAAAGGGTTCCTCTGGTGATTCAGGTTTTCAACACTTCACATAGGAACCAAAGAGAAAGTCACTAAGATATTCATGTTTTTAATACTGAATGCCAGAGCTTGTATCAAAGTCCTGTAAAATAATCCTGCTTAAATCAATACACTGTGAAGATTAGTAAGCCTTAACTTTTCCATGACTTCTTTTCTTCTGCTCCCTTCAAGCAGGCCCATACAGGACTTTTTCCCCCATGTTCAGCAATACACTGAGTTCAGAGCTGGTAGTCTAGAGGATTCAAGCCAAACATGCAAGTACAAAACAGTGCAAGACGACAAGCTTGCTGGAGCTATCCAGTAACAATGATGATGTATTTTCCTGCTAGTGAAAAGCACTTCTACGGAAGAATTCTTTAGTTCCAAGTAGAGCCCGTTAACAAACTTCTAGGATATCATTTTTTCATACAGAAAGTGTTTCTTCAAAAAAACTTCAAAATGTCCTGGAGAAAAGTAATGACTTCATAGCAATTCAAACCCATTTTTTCAAATCCTTTCACTGTAATATTATTATGTTATTCTAGTAATCTCTTTTATTATCAGTTACAATATTAAAGACTCTGGTCTAATTCAATACAGAGTGATCTGACAGGTCTACAATATTTAAAAAAAAAAAAAAAAAAAAGTCTGCAATTTTAAATGTTAATCCCTATTTAATATGAAAACAAAATTCCAAATCTCAGAATTTCCAAAGTGACAGAAGTGCATCATTGAACTTGGTTTCCAGATACCACTGCGCTATAAAAAGCTCATTGTTATAAACCAATCAAATGTACACTAAGTACTATATTCTTCTAAAATAGCAAACTCACTTGTAACTGTAGCCTCTACCAAAACATGCCACATGTACACTTTTCTTAATCATCTACCTATTATAAACATCAATGTTAGCAAACCAAAAGGGTTGCCTGCCTCTGTTAAGCTGCATCACATGGCTACTACTAAGTAACTAACGTCAGGTGCTTTTCTGCCCTCTCCTGAATCACCAGTGACTGGGACAAGAGTAAAAGTTGAGATATGAACTGATTCTTCCATGTGGATATAGACTAAATAGATTACTTTTTCCCTCCAAATCTTGAGGAATGGTAGTGAAGGCTTTCTGTCAACTATAAAGTGCTTCTTCCGACCCGCTAACAGCTCCAAAGAGCAGTCATATCTGACTCCCCAAGATGTCCTAGGGTTGATCAGTTTATCGCATTTGTTAGCATTACCGCTCTCTTCTCACCAAAGAAGCGAAGAAAATCCGTAAAGCTCATGACAAGTTCAGATAACACAAACAGCAGTAAAATTGATGGGGGAAAAGAGTCAGCATGATGAATAGGCTGGTGCTGAACAGCAAGTGACAGATACGCAGATGGAAGACTGGCAGGACAGGGAGACATCTCCTTCACAGCAGATGGATAGAGCTTCTCAATCATTTTCAGGAAGAAAAAAGAAGGCAACTAATACAAAATACAGAACTGTGGAAATAATTTTTGGATCATGAGCACATCTATTTTTCTGGATTATGACATCCTAGCAGTGGAAACCTTCCCTGTATGTCAAACATTATCAGCACTGGGCAAACATAGCAGAGTGCCAAAAATGGATGCAACTACCGATGCTGCTGATTCAGACAGGAACTGTCTCACTCTTCTTTCTTCAGATCCCTAGTAAGTTCCTTGGGAGACAACCAGATTCCCCCATTTACGCAGGGCTATATTGACCCAAAACATGGATGAGAGGCATCTAAAGCAAAAACTGGTAGCATGAGCAGGTGTAGGACATATTTTTCTTTAACCTAAGCAAAATATTATAAGGCACATCTGTCTTTCAAAGTCATAAACAGGGGCCTAAGCATCTTTAGCAATTAAATATCCCATAGTGCTTTTCAAGAATCTGAGTGAATTTTTTACTCAGTAATTACACTCTCTATCCCTAAAGCCCCCTCTGCAAGATGATTTAGATAAAGTATTCGTTTCCTCTCCAAAAAACCACAGTGACGTTGAGCAGCTGCTGTCCTCTACCTGAGAGGTGGATGCTTTTTAGCAGAAAGCACGGTGAGCTCTAGATAACCCCATACACAGCATCAAACACGCTCCATGCAAATAGCTGCAAAGTTTCAATGGTTAATGGATACATTACATTATGAAACTGTAGAACACACTTACTTCCGTTTAACCTGTACAGTCATTTCTGTAAGTCTCACAAGCCATTGGACTGACTTGATGCTACTTGAACACCTGTTCCAGACTTCTGTAATAATCAGAAAGCTCACCCTCCCGGGTTCTACCTACGCTAGTGAACTTTCTCTCACTGTGTGTTAATTTGTTTTAAATGCTTAAAACACTAATATTCTTGCACTAACTTTTTGTTAACAATATCTGAGTTCCAGGTCTCACTTGTATCTCTGCAAGTGCAATGATGAGGTTCGTGCAGGCATTGGCACAAAACACTTATTGGACAGCTAGAGAACAAGTTACTTGATCTGCGAGTACAAAACAGGACAAGAGCTCACTCACAAGATCAGTTTTGCAGTGAAATTAAGTCTTCACTTCTTCACCATCTCTTAAATCCACATCCTGCCAGCAAGTCTGAAAGGGGACAAGTCACGCAGCATTCCTCAACCCGTCTACACTTACAGCCTAACCACACATTCTTGTATCACACATGGTCTTTTCTAGGAAAGCATAAGGTTTGGAATACCATAGAAATTTGGCCCAAAGAAGTCTTTTGACAGCATGGGTTGCTAATGCTTGAGTGTCACTGAGACATGTTAAAGCATTAATTACAAAGAAAAGCTGAAGGAGAAAATTAATTTTAGAAACACAAGAGGTTACTTTTCTTTTCCTCCCTTTTCTGGAAGTGGGGGAGGAAAGGCAGTTATTTTCATCTCCATGCTGGGGGCAGGAGTTGGGAGCCATCCAGTCGATAACCTGGCCATCAGAACAAGGTTTGTAATTAAAAGGTCAGTGACCTGGAAAGCTAGGGCCTCACTCTCAGGGCTTCTGAGTAATGATGGCGCTATTAAATTAAGACTGTTATGAAATCAATGCTAAAAAAGCTTTCATGGTAACGAGATTTCATTCAAGGACATGCAAACTGCCTCATGAAATGGACTTAAATTATAAAAAAGAAAAGTAATAAAAGAGGGTTAAACTGAAATCTGCTGAAGAATTTACTTCCTTTAAAGCCCTCCAATAGTGGTCTGTGCCCCCTTCCCTCAAGTTCTCAAGGTGATGCACTTGGGTTTCTTTGGCAAAGAAGGAAAGACGGCGGTTCAAGTTCCAAGAATGCAGACTACAGAAAGAGGAAGAAAATTAAGTCCGTTTTTTACTGGAGGTTCTGGGGCTGACAGCATTTGTTTCCAGGGAATCAAGTGTCTTTGAGCTCTGACTGTGAATGCGCATGTGTAATTAAATAATTTATTCATCTCTTCAGAAATCATCATAGCCTGGCATCTTGACACCGGCAAAATTTTCTGGAATTCTGATGCATTGCAAAAAACTGTGCAAGACTTACAGGAAAACTTTGTGTAGTAACTCGCTTCCTAGCAGTCAAAGTAATGAAACAGATTAGTAGATACAATATGTAACAGGGCAAAGCTTCCAACGACTTCCAACTCATCTCACCAAGCAAGAGTGTGACTACTTTCAGAACAGTGTAGCCCATTATATTACATACATACACAGAAGACCAATACAGGCAGCACATCTTCTGCAGACTGTCCAGCCTTCCGCATGGACATTTTCCCAATATAACTCAACAATTACACATTTACTTACCCTAATGCACCTCTGTTCTCCCATCGTTGTAATTTCTGAGCTACTCATATGCTTTTGTCCATTCCCACAATCCCACTCTGGGAAGGCATTACTGTATTCATTTTACAGATGAAGAGAACGAGCAACTAAGAAGAAGTTCTTCACCTGAGATTACACAATAAGTCTGTAACCTAGCAGTTTTTCCCTTACCTGCCCCAAAAGATCCTGAAAACCAAAGCTCCACATGTAGAGTGCACTTCCACCCCCCTTCTCCATCTTTCTAGAAGTTACAGAATCCAAGTACACAAAATTCACAAGCCACATGAGTTACCGGATGGGTAACTGAGCACTACAGGACATCTGAGGCACAACAGTTAGATGACAGACACATTTCCACAAGGGTTTAAACCCCACATGCTGTCTAATTACTCCCAAGGCGCCGCTGATTCTGTGGCATGTCATCAGCAGAATCAGCGAGCTGGACGAAAAACAAACAGCGTCTTTTCTTCCTTTCTTTTCTTTCAGATACTCTGAGGGGAAACAGCTGTTTTTCCCTTCATCTGAAGAAGTTCATGATAAAAAGGAGGAAATGTCATAAATTACACAAAATGCCAGTGTAAGCTTCAAAGAAAATGATAAATGATTCTAATAACTTCATGTTTCTCATTAATGCCTCTGTATTTGGAAGTTTAAAAGTGCTTAAGACAACAGAGAAATCTCATCCAACTTTTGAAAGGCCTTTTACAAATCCAAGACACCCTCGCCCTCCCAACTGTCATCAACACTATCAACCTATGTTCTGGAGAGAGCAGTTGCCCTGACCTGCAAGTAACCAAGAAAACCTATTTTCAGCCTCTGCAACTACTGTTTCACAAGAAATCAAATCCAGTCCAGCTGAAGATCCTGAAGAAACTTTCATTTCTCACTGCACTGAAAGGTATTAAACAAACCTCAGTTCCTATATTAAACGTTAAATAATATTAAATGGAAATAAAATTTGATCGGTCTTTTTTAGGAAGGAGACACTTACAAAAATGAAGAAAAAAATTCATAATTCTAGGCAGATCTATTTCTCTAAGTCCCAGATTTGAAACATCTTAGGCAAAGTTGGGATTGCAGGACCTGAAAGCTCACCCACGACTAGTGCTCCAGTCCTATCCCTGTCACCTACACAGGCTGTACGGGGTACTGGAAGGCTTCTGCAGGAGTAGAGCAGGGTATTTTCCCTCTGCATTCACAAACACCAGGTGATCCAGGACCATCCTCTCCACTGCAGGAAGTTTAAACCAGGCTTAGTGAGGAGTCATAGACCTCTCCTGTATGGTTCCATGAAAGTAACATCAAAAGATAAGTTCATACATGGTGTATAACTACCTATAGATGTGATGATTCCCCTTCACTGAAACTCTTCCATAAAAAGACCTTCTACTGCAATATTTGCTTGAAGAAACTTGGATCAGAGTAACTGAAAAAACACAAGGGTACCTCTGTATTCTTTCCTACAAAGACAATTTTAAAAGAGATTCTTGCAACTTAAACGGTTTCACTACAGAAAATGCTTTTTTGACTGTCAGTGATGACTTCTCTAACAGGCAACGTAACTATCTGCAAAATGGGGATGAACATTATTATTGGGATGATAATAACTGTATATTGAAGAACAGGCGGAAGAGCCTACCAGGCTGTGTACTCCCTCATTTACTCAGGACTAAAGTAGCCACGACACGTACATTTCAAGAATTAATTGTCTCCATCTGCTAGAGCACACACCTACCATGTCAGTACAGACCTTCTGCTCTCCAGCACTGAACAAGAGGTCATGTTCTAAGCTCAGCCGTCAACTCCATATGGGCGTATTTCCAGTGACTGCTGGGTACACGCACGACTGGACCCTGCTCCCCCTATTTCCTACTGTTAAGTTTTCAAACAATTAGCACAAAGGGAAGGAGGGCTAATTAACAAACAGGAACAAACAAACAGCTCTACCAAAGCATTTTTGCTCTTTAGTAATTATTAGCCAAGTAATTCATAAGAAGTATTAGACGGGCCACAGTTTCTCTGTGCCTCCATCTCCCCACCCTTCCTCTTCTCCCAGTCAGGGATTTATTAAAATTAAACAGATTAGATGGAGCTCCTGATACTAAAAACTGTTCAGCGAAGCCTGCGGTGGGGAAGTGCAGAGCAAACACCAGAGACATTTGTCTCTAAATTGCTCTAAATACCTTCTGCAAATGAAATTCTAACCCAGCTGTGTTGAGAGAGAAAATGAGGAATAACTGGTCATTGTCAGCACAGAAGAAGATCAGGCAGTTATAATATTGCACGATATACTGGGGGCTAAGGATCTCTCAGCAACAATAGATTTTGTATCAGGTTACCCTGGGTAATCAGCACAGCTTTTAGGCTCAGCTTTCCCTTGCTTCATTGCTTCGATGATAGAGTTGAAATCCCCAAGCTTTTATGATTAATTACTCCCTGTAGGTCCACATATTTCAAGGAAAAACTCATGGAGCACAGCGGCCAAAAGGCTCCAAATTTTAATGCCATACTGATGGCAGGGCAGGACAAGCAACATACCTATGTGATTGGAATGTTCTCTAACTAGTGCTATGACAAGCGGTGCGAGGATCAAACTCAAATTGATGTACCCATGAACCACTTGTCATGACATCATTGCTAAAAGACAAGACTGCCATTCCCTTCTAGGCCCTTTTTTACTCAGGATGAGCAAAGTCGTGCACATACTTGGAACTCTCCATCTCATGACATCAGGTCTCAGGCGTCTCAATAAACAGCTCATAACCCCAAACAGAATACTGTAATATATATTTCATAGGCTTCCCTACATTTCAAAACTCAACATCTTTAGTTACAGAATTTGATGTACCCTTAAGTACTCATGACTTCAATGTATAAGTGGGTCGCTCCCCTCCAAACTTTGGAGTTTGTATTTTCAGTATTATTCCAACTGCTTAAAGTGCTCCATAGTGCATGTAATTAACTCCAAGGTAATACTGTCCTTATTATTTACATCTTGCAGTAAGGATCTAAGCAATATGGTCCTGGGAGGGTGGCATAATATGGAGTGAACTTCACCTGCAATGCTCTGTAAGTTGTGGACTAAAAACTCCAGAAAGAAAAAAAAAGAACAAAAGATAGTTCTGCTATGAGTCAGAAGGTAAAATAAATTCTCAGTAGGCAACGGCCAAAGTATGCTCCATCTGTTTAAGACAATATAGGACTTGTCAGAATCTGTTCTGTCCCTGCTATAGAAAAAGGCTAAACTCAGTCAGTAGTTTACCATTTCAGCCTGAAAGTCAGGTTGATCCCAAGATTGACCTTAACCTGACCTTGTTTACTTCCACCAAGTCCTTCGCCCTTCATTCCTCTCTCTGGCTCTCTTTGGAAACATTCGAACTTTTCACCTAGAAGCTGGTCACTCTAAAGCCAATGTCACTAATGTTAGAACTGACCAGCTAGTCCAGAACTCTAAACTCTAAATCGAAGAAAAGATCTGATAATAGTTAACCCAAGAACTTCCAGTGCGTCTTTGGTGTTCTACAGTTCCACATCTGGTGCCAATATTGCTCTAGTCAGTTTGGAAGAAGAGAGACTGATATTTCTTATAAATTTCACATCTACTCTTCAGACAGACTACTTGCTTTGTCCTTAGCATCTAATTTTCCATAGCATTGGCTTTACGCTAATTCAAGCTCCCTCATCATCACTGACACAACAAAATTAAGAGTCCATACCTTTCTTCTTCAGAAATGCTCTTCTTGTTGCAAGAGGACTCTGGCGGACACGTGGATTCTGTAAAAACTTCACTGCTGTCACAATCTGACAAGGGCAGGAGGATTGGAGAAAGAAAAGAGAGAAAAGATCCAAGTTAGGAATGTTCAAATTCCTATTTTACATTATGCATTCTGCACTACAAATTAAGGCATCGCATCCAACACATGGAGACTGTCTGGATTTGACATCGATCCAACTTTCAGAAATGGTTCGATGAGCATCAGAGTTTGTGGCTCAGCTCTAGTCAGCACGATTATGGTATTTCATCCTAGACGTTTCTTGTTGAAGTACTCTCGGAGCAGCATGATTCTGAGAGGTTTCTGCCATATATACTGTGATCTTTTTACCTAAGTTGGCTGCTATAGTAACTTTGAGACAATGCATGTGGTCCCTGACAGTAGGCTCGCTAGTAAGAACACTTCCTTTCTATCTGACATAAAGCAGCAAATTCAAAGAGATTACAGCCTTTTCTGCCATTGGTCTAATTTATTGAAAGCAATAAGTAACACTCAGCTTGTCATGACTGGAAAACACAACTTCACAAGTTTTGGATCGCATAACAAAAATATCAAAAAAAGTCACTTTTCATGACATAAATGGGCAAGTGAGTGGTTAAATATGTGTTTCACAGCAGCAGAAACCACAGATTACTTTGGTCTAAAGATTGACTTCTATATTCTTCTTTAAGGTGACATAGCACTTAGAACAAACGACTTATTCAAACAAAAGCTAAAGTATGGGATAATATTCAATGGCACCAATGACAATGGCATTAGTTTTTTCCATTTCCATTTAGCTTCAGTGAAAGGTATTTGATTTTTTCCTTCATACAGTAGGTCAACTTTCCACGTGCTCTCCTGTACCGTTACACACACCAGTACATGCTGCTGCACAGCGAAAATCAGCCGATTCACTTTACTTTTATACAAAGACCGACTGTGGTATTGGGGGGGATAACTGGCCTGAAGTTAACAGCACTTAAGAGATGGACACATCCACGTGAACAACTGGAAGAGATGACTTCCTTCCTCTAGAGCTAAAAATAACCATGCATGGAAGAGGTTTTTCTCCCCAAAGAGTGGCATAAACCTTCTCCTCAAATGGTGGTATATGCTAGGAAGGTCTTGAAGAGTTGAATCTTGAAATACAGTTTCTGGAATTCAGTTCCCAAAAGGTTTTCAGAACTTTTCACAGCAGAAAAGGAAGGAAAATTCAGCATTGCTACTGAAATCACTAAGTTTCACTTTGTGTTTGAATCAAACCCTTCCACTATGCATTTCTGGTCAGAGAGCAGAGTTCTGATGGGTTTAATGGCACTTTCAACGTACTCCTCAGCGCATTCCATCAATGTTTTTTTTTTCTTTTAAATTGCATCTCTTATTTCTTTAAATACATTAATCAGGCTAGTGTAGGCAAAACGGATCCATTGGACAATGCAATAAACATGAATTATCATCTATCCAACACGCATAATGGCTTAAAAATACATAATAGCAGGTGTAGTTTAAATGATTAGTTATTACACCTGTGGTGGGTCTGATTCAATTGGGGAAAATCATCTTTAATAGGTTAAAAGGTTTAGATCACCAGCCTTCCCTTAAAGTGGCTGTAGAGAGGGTATGATGGAGTACGCTGTCATTACTAATTCATTTAAGAAAAACATGGGGGATACAGCAAAGAACAGCATAAACGAGCGAATCCAATTTAAACATCAGGTAAAGCAGAAAACACCTTTTAAAAAAGCATGATAAATGAATCTGGAAGAGAGATGAAATTGACATATTTATTTTAACGGGAATTTGACAAAGTCCCCGCACACTTCAAAGTTGGGAGGATAAAATAAATAGAGTATTTCTAATTCTTTTCCTTTTCTTATTTTCCTCGATTTTTTTCCTTAAGTTTACATTCAGTAATTTTGAACTATAAAATACTACAGCAAAACACCCCGCATAAAGTACACTTCGGTTTCATTTATGTGCACTTGATCTGTCTCCAGCTGAAATGCAGGTGACAGGCAAATCACAGATTTAAACTGTGCTGATACTGCTATGCCAGATGCAGAAATATAAAGCGCCCAAACTAATAACCTTAAGATAATATGCTGAATAAGAAAGTTGTCCAAATGAGCAGACCAACAGATACGTGAACGTATCAAAACCACTTCCCTTCTAACAATAATTACTTGTTTGTTTCTTCAGAAACTCCTCGACACTCCCTCCCACAAGGAGTGAGCTGAAAACACAGACACAAAGGGCCTGCAGACCTGAAATTCTGCCTGCTCCCACAGTCAATGACCAAGCTTTAAGCATTAATAAAAACTGTAAGAAATAAGCAGCATTTTTCATTGTGCTGTTTCAATCACAACCATGTGAACATTTTATTGATTCTATCTCTTTATTTAAACTTATTTTTGCCTTGTAAAAATGTAAACATTTCAGTAGTAAATTTCACTCCAAAATAAACTTCTGGTTTATCTCTCTCCCGCATCACTTCCTCTGTTATTCACAGCGTTTTTAATCTTAAAACAAAATAAAATTACAAGCAACAACAAACTTCATTAAAAAGAATCCTGGACATGTAATCCTCCTCCCAACAATCCTGTGTTTCTCATATTTGTGTTTGCGTTTCCCTCTGAACATTCCTCCTATAGGATGAGCTGAAAACTTCTCCCTTTTTATAATGCATCTTGTATACGTGAGCAACTTATGAAGCAATTTTGGCCATGTCAAAATGCCAATATTTTCAACAAACATACACGAGAACTCTCCTGCCTTCTATGGATCATTCTCTTTGCACAAACAAGGGCAACTGCAGTCCATAATTTAAACAACAGAAAAAGGAGGAGGAAGATGAGACTTTGCAGTCCTGCGCACAGCCAAAAAAATCATGCAGCAAATAGCACTCTGACTCAGCTGGTGCCATTGTTCCCTACTATTTCTGTATCATTTGTAACACTTCTCCAAATTTTTATAGTGTTAGGACACTGTCAAATAATGTGCATTGTATCACTACTCTGATTGCCAGCAAGCACAGGGCAGCAAACTAGTTTTGCCTAGTGGATCAGGTATGGATTTCTCTTAATCAAAGGCCACGTATTTGGCTTTTAAAAGCAAGTTGATTCCATAAACTTGCTATCCCGCCACTTCTCCTGCAGTGATATGACACACGCAGACATATTTCTGGCTCGGTGGTGGTGGGTGGAATCCTGCAGCAGGTTTTGTCCTACAGTTTGATTTTCTAATTAGAAGATGAATGTAACTATTCATGGATTATATTTGTGTCTGGCCAAATTACATAAATTCAGGTCAAATACTCTGCTTCAATGTCAAAGATATAAAATGGAGACAGGAACTTTATTGCAGATGTTGTGGGAGTGCAGCAGGCTAGCAAAAATTCTGGGCCAAAGCACAGTGCTTTGACATTATAGCCAAGGTCCCTCATTCCTAATTTCCCTCGCTTTTGTGTTAACTGGGAAGGTAAAGCCAGCCTTATTTCTTATTATGTTCAGAGCTGCAGGGTTTCCAAGAAGCATTCTAAGCTACTTTATCAGCTATTATCATTAGAAAAATAAACCATGAAATATAAAATACTGTGGCAAATACCCACTTTCTATTATCTCAAAAAAAATCCCAACAATCCCAACTACCAAGAATCTAAAAGAAAATCATCAATAAAAGTTCCACAGGATTCGGTAACATGTGGAAAATAGAATCAAAAGCCACCAAGAGCGCAGCCGGTAAGAGCTCTAATAGATTTCCTAATACTGGGAACCCTCTGTAGGTTATTACTAAACATCATTTGTTGATAAACTGAGACTTTGAGATGACCTGTGATGTAAAGGTTGGGTCTGAATTATACGTTGCAAGGGATGGTATTTTGTCTTTCTGAGTGGATCTGTATCTGTTTAAATGCAACACTTCTTTTCATTAAGCAGAGGCGGCACAGGCCATGAACTATGCACAGACAGTTTACATTACATGTGCGGAAGCAATCAACACTGGCAATATACATGACGTATGTAAAAGAAGTTGGAATTAATTTTTTTCCAGTGTATTAAAAAATAATAATATGGCAGTAGCAACAAACACTCAACCTATTTCAGCCAGAGCAGAAGGCCACAGCTATAGGGCAAACAGAACTGATCAATATATGAGCCTACAGCAACACCCCCTCAGTGTTCGGCTGTGTGTTTGCAAGGCTACGAAGATTAAATTGTCTGTGAAAGGTTTCTGCACTCCTACTCCAAAGGAGATACCCAGAATCCTGTTAACAAGCATCAGGCTAAAGCCAACTTATGTTTTAACAAGGGCTGACTTAAAAGCCTGGTGCTGCAATGAACAAGAAAACCCCTTCAAACAGAAATGCTGCGTTTTAGTAAGAAATCAGCGCTCTGCCAGGACTAACTTGACAAATATGGTTATCGGTGGCACACGGAAATAGTTGCAAAGCAGCTGTTAATCAGGGAAACACATCATAGAACGCTGATGCTAGCACTCATGAAAAAATGCAAGGGGCTAATTATGAAGCCATATATCTCACTAAAGAGGCACTGTTCCTGGAGATTCCAGGCAGAGCGCTTGGAGTCGGGGTCCTGGGACACTGCATACACAATGTTCTCTAACACAAACTGCCTTCTCCCAGGATAAACCTTCTCCCAATTCAGTGTTCTGGCCCTAGAATTCCTGTGAAATTCATATTTCATGGAAACTGTTTGTTATTTCAAAATTATCTACAGGTCGGTTGGGAAACAGGAAACACTTTAAAGCTCCTATGATTTCATTACAATTTTTATGAAACCATACAGAACGCCAGGAATTATTTTTGTTGTGAGAGAACCTAGAAACCTACAAAGTTTGAAATCTCAACGTTGTATCTAGAAAAGTTTAAAAACGAAACCACAAACATTAAAAATCCTTATGTAAAACAGAGCAAAGAAAAAACTACCAATTTAAAGCAAGATTTGCAGGAGTTGGAACCAAAAAAGAACAAAGGCAAGGGAGAAACAAGCTTCCAACCACACCTGAGATGAAGAGTCCAGAACCAAAGAATTCAGAGCAGTAACCAAAGAGGGTGATGAAAGCTGAAAATGAGTGATCCCGGGCGCCCGGCGAGGGCCGCGGCTGGCCGGGACTCCGCTGAGGGAGCGGGCAGGCCCGGCAGGGAGCCCCGCGGCCGGAGCCGGGGAGTCCGCGCCCCAGGCAGCGGGGGCGGCAGCGGCAGCGCGGAGTGCGCGCGCCCCCCAGCGGCCCCGCCCGCCCCGCGGAGCCGCGGCTGTGCCCGCCGGCGGAGCCCAAATTACGTGTTTTCACTCCGTGGAAATGAAATGTTTTGCAAGATGAAACAGAACGAAAATTGAGGTTTTAGGTAATTACTAGTTGGCATTTACATATCACAGGCTGGTTCAACACCTATTCATTTTCCTCTTTTATTTTCAATTTTTTAAAATTGCTCATTAAAATGAACACATGACAGAGACAGGGGGAAAAATTGCTCTTCCCCTTTTTCCTGAGGACTACAAAATCCAGATCTACTTTAAATACATTTATCTATAATTATCACATACAAAAAAGCCTTACTTAATTTACATTAATAGGGTGACCAGAAAAAAAAAATTGATAAAAGCCAGGAAAATTCCAAGCAAAGCTGTCTTCGTGTCATCTTGTTGTGCCTACTGAGTCCCAGGAACAGCCTGCAGGGAGGCAGGACCCCACGGCACACTGGCACACCTTGGGCGCACGCTGCGTCCTGCTCCCAGTTCACCGCCGCTTTACCCACCACGCGGGCTGCTCTCCGACGTTGCTTCCCCTTTAGCGTCCTTCCCCTCATTCCTTCCACTACTCCCACTACAAAGCAGGGACTCCATATATCCCTGTTCTCAACTTCTTTGTTCCAGGAGCCACACTTCCTCCAGCTGCTCCTAAAGGCATGACCTTTCCACCTTCTTTATTCACACAGCCTTTCCTCACATAACCTCACCATTTCCAGGGATCCCGAGCTGCAGCTCAATTGGACTTACAGGCACCCTCAGCTCGGTGGCCTCTCCATTCACATTCCCATTGTTCAGATAAATAAATATTTCCTATGCAAAGCCCTTAATTTTCCTGCGCCCTTCAGCTTTTTTGAATTTTAACCTTGTGGAAGTCTTATTTAACCCCACAATGCATTCCAGGATACAATTTGTATGAAAAATGCTATATAAAATAAAGTTTTATTGTATCATATGTTAAGGACATAAAACATCCCTGATAGAAGTGTACAGAGGCTGACATGATAGACTAATATATTTTAAGGTCTATTGTGTAAATATGTATTTAGGGAATTCTAAAGCATGGTATTATTGACCCAAGTCTCTCTTAAAACACATTGATATATGGAGTAAAAGCCCTTATGAAAAGTAGCAACTTCGTCTGTGCAGTAGTCACCTTTCAAAGTGAAATATCTCTACTATCTTCAGTTTTTTCTGATTCGATTTAAAACACAGTGAACATCTTGACAAAATTCCTCTTTTTAAGAGGAATAATATTCAAGTAATGCTTACATGCATAAAACTAAAATTAACACGAAACTTTTACACATGCTTTAAAAGAAATGTACAATAACTATTGTTATATACAGAAAAAATGTGCTATGTATTTTTTTTATTTCAGAAATAAATACATATCCAAATGAGACCTCATAACATCATTTTTAACACAATATAAACTGTTAGGGGGAAGTAATAAATGCTGGAAAAATCATAAGAAATATGAGCAGAAGAGCAAATTAAATGTATTAACCTGATAATGCAGCTACAATAAATTTTAACCAAGTAGCATGAACCTTTTTTCTCAAATTCAAACATTTTAACTTTGTATTGAAAAGATATAATCTTACTTTCAGAGAAAAAAGAAACTTTAACCCCCCTCCTTTTGTACTTCTGCCTAAGCTTAAGTTGCAAGCTTCCTAGAACCACCAGTACCACCAAAGAAGGTATTGCAGCAAGATGAACAAGGGGGAGAATAATGCTTGCAATCCAGCTGACTGCAAATTATTTGAAGTTCTGTTTACATAAAACCGGCAATAACCTCAGCGCTGAATGTACTGGATCAGTGTGGATAACATGTGGTCAGAGTCTCATGCAAGTAGGTAAGGTATCTGGCTTCCAAGTGTGCATAAAGCCAGCGTGCCATGATAAGGTTCCCAAACTGATTCAACAGGACCCAAGAAAGCTGCCAGAGAGAAGGTGAGAGGTCAAAACTTCCTAAGAGAATCTGATTGTTATAACTTTTCATGACAGTGCCCATTTGTACATCTTGCTTCTCCCTTCTTACAGAAGGAAGCTGAGGGATCACTTGGGCTCTGTGCTGTAAAATTAATGCAAGTGTCAAGCTGTTGAGCTGAATCACTCCAAAGGTATGTAATGACTCAGTGTCCAAGATGCTCACCACAGCAGAACTAAGATCATTCCATGGCTCCACAACTAAAAAAAAAATGCATGATACAGCTTTCAGGGGAGGGGGTGGCAACACCTCCAGCTCTTACCTTCTTTACTCCTCTCTCTGTTTTGCCATTACCAAAGAGTTTCAAATAGAAGAGTTTTTGAAAGAAATCTCTTCTACCCTATGATCTTCACATGTGCATAACGTAAAAAACAATGAAGCTGAAATTTATTACATTTTCATTCTTTTAACTACAGAGCAGACAAGGACTGCTGGAGGTTCATTCACATGCTAGGGAGCTAGAAGGCAATGCAAGCAAAAGCTCAGGTGGAATTGAAATAGGCCAGAGATGTCAAAAACTACAAGAAAGGGTTCTTCAGGTATGTAAACAACAAGCAAATACAGAAGGAAAATATTGGCCTGCTGTTAAACAGCAGAGGTGCATTAGTCACCAGCCACACTGAAAAGGCAGACGTTCACGATGTTTTCTTCACCTCTGTCTTTACCAGAACTGCTGGGCACCAGGACTTGCAGCCAGGCTGATGCAAACACGGACCCACTGTCAGCAAAGGAAGTGTTGGTATGTCAACTGTTAAAGGAGCTTGACCCCTACAAATCGATGGGCATTGACAACATCCACCTGAGGGTGTTAAGAGACCTGATGTTGTTGTGAGGCTGCTCTCCATAATCTCTGAGAAGCTTTAGAGACCTGGGGACATCACAGAAGACTGGAAGAAGGCTCATGTCTACAAGAAAGGCTTAGAGGAGGATTCAGGAAATTATTAAGTCTTACTTCAGTCCCTGGGAAAGTTACGGAATGAATCTTCCTGGGGGCTATCACAAGTCAAATGAAGCACGTGATTGGGAAAAGCCAGTATGGATTCAACAAGGGCAAGTTGTGCTTGACAAACCTGATCGCCTTCTATGACAATGTAACCTGCTTGGTTGATGTGGGGCAAACCAGTGGACATTGTCTAACTGGATTTCTTCCAAGGCTTTCGATAGTTTCCCACAGCCTCCTCCTAGAGCAAGGGATGCGTTAACAGTCTAAAGAAGTGGTCTGTGCAGTGGCTGGGGAACTGGCAGACAGGCCGCACCACAAGGGTGGTGGTCAATAGCTCCTACTTAAACTGGCAGTCTGTCACAAGTGGGGTGCCCCAGGGATTGATATGGGGCCCAACACTGTTTAATATCTTCATAAGTGATCTGGATGATGAGGTCAAGTGTGCCCTGATGAAGTTTGCTGATGATGTCAAACTGAGTGGACACTTCAGAAGGGAGAGCCACCATGTAGGAAGACTTGGAGACACTGGAAGAGTGGGCTAACCTTATGAAGTTCAACAAGGACAAGTGTAAGGTCTTACAGCTGGGAAACCATAATCCAGTAGTGCAGCCAGGTTGGGATCTACCCAGTTGGAGAGCAGCTCTGTGGAAAGGGCCCTGGGGGTCTTGGTGGCCAGCAAGCTCAACAGCAAAAAGTGCACTGCCACAGCAAAGAAAGCCAGCAGGATCCTGGGCTGCATCAACAAGGGCATCACCGGCAGAGATAAAGAAGTCATTAGCCCACTCAGCGCTTGTCAGGCTACACCTGGAATACTGTGTGCAGTTTGGTCCCTGCTATGCAAAAAAAATGTGGCCAGGCTGGAGAGGAACTAGAGAAGAGCCACAAAGAAGATCAAAGAACTGGGAAGCCTGCCCTGTGAGAACAGGGTTTGTTCAGCTTTGAGAAAAGAACGCTTAGGAGAAACCTTATCCCCATGTTCCAGTATAAAAAGCATGGCTACCAAGAAGATAGAGACTTCCTTTTTACAAGGAGTCACCTGGAAAAGACGAGGGGTGACATGTACAAGTTACTCCTGGGGAGATTCTGACTGGACACAAGATGAAAATGTTTCCCAATGTGAACAGTCACTGGAATAATCTCCTCAGAGAAGTGGTGGGTTCCCCAACAGCGGGCACTTTTAAGATCCAGCTGGACAGAGTCCTGGGATATCTTGATTAGACTGTGCTTTTGCCAAAAAAGGCTGGACCAGATGAGCCTTGTGGTCCCTTCCAACTTGGTATTCTGTGATTCTATGATTGTATGGATAGGAAGTCTGTGTCACATCTAACAATTGTGTCCAAGTACTTAAAATCATTATTGTATAGCGGACTCCAGAAGGCTAAATCAATCAAAGAGATGCACCAGAACAAGATCATTGTTCAGACTTGCTTAGATCATTCTAATTCCACAGTTAAGAGACTGGAAAATATTAGCAATACAACGGTTTAGATTGGGTCAAGAGGATCAAAATTAGAACCCATCTGTGGAAGATGCTATAAAGATGTTGTAGACTGAAATTACTCAAATAGACAGAAAAATTCAGCAAGCTGTAATATTCCTTGCCTTGAACCTGTTGTTTCAAGAACCCCATTTAATAGAATTCTTAATCCATGGAAAATGTAGATTAGAAACTGAGTGTTTTCCTTGCAGCAATAAAACCCCAAGCAATTAGGGGTGAAGTCAGGGGGGCTGTGATGGCATTATTACGAGGAAGATCCAAATGACAGAATGAATAAGGAGATACTGGAGGAAACTACTTGGATCACCAGAATCTTATAAACAAAAGGTTTCATGTTGGAAACATTAAAAAAGCTGGAAACGGTGACAGCTGTGCAATAAATCATGCAAACCACAGCAGTTGGGAAGTAATAGCAAAAGAAGAAGGACTTAAAACACTGGAAGACCTTTATGTAAATTTAGTATTTTACTTTGAGCTCTTTGGGACAAGAATCGTCTTTTTACTCTGTATTTGCCCAGTGCCTGATGTTGGTCTGCAACCGCCCTCCTAGACATTTATTACAACACAAAAAATAATAAAGCCTGAGCAGACCATGCACTTTGTTCCTGCTGTTAATTGCCCCATTAAGGGAAAAACTAAGTAAGGGGCAAGAAATCCGATTGGCCAGAGCTGCTTAGTCTGTGGGGACTGCAAGTGGAATAATTTTATAGATTCAAAAGCAGCTGCGGCCCTTGTCTTTGACCAGTTCACAACAGAAAGAAGCTCACATCACAGAATTTCTCCTTTATATGTAGGAACTTGCATGAGCCACCTCAAAAGCAACTGAGCTTTCCTGTCAACTCCTAGGATGCTTCCTCTACAACAGGAATGAAACTCAATATAAGTGCAAATGTGAGGAACATTTCCACTGTAGCTGTCCATGCTGTAAATATTCTGCAAACAACAGGTCCACTTAATTTTCCTCTGGGTCAATTTGGCATTTTTCATGGATGTAACACTGACTATTGAAAGGAACAAAGCATATAGGTATCGGGACAAATTCAACCAATACAGCATGGTATGTACCAAAACCTCACGTGTACTGATCACCAGCTTCTCTTCTCTTGAAACATTTGAGTAAGGTCCCACCATCCTAAAATGAGTTAAAATGTCCAAGAGAGTTTGTTCTACAGAGAATTATACTTAAGCCAGGGTGCACCTGCCTAGTTTCCACACAGAAATTTGGGTCCAAACCAGGAAGGCTTACAAAATCAGGGAAGGTACAAAATGGTGCTTCTACTGTTTTTTCTTTTCCTTAAACTCTGGCACAGCCAGCACATGTCAGGGACTATTATAACTATACTCTTTATGTGCTGAAAAATTAATAAACAATTACTCATTTCAGGAAAAAAAAAAAAAAAAGAAAGCAGCCATTTCCTTGACAAATGCCA
Source organism: Neomorphus geoffroyi (assembly GCA_033558235.1). Lineage (NCBI taxonomy): Eukaryota > Metazoa > Chordata > Aves > Cuculiformes > Neomorphidae > Neomorphus > Neomorphus geoffroyi. The sequence goes on along the minus strand of JAUMJM010000029.1, from coordinate 4,606,772 downwards.
CAGAAAGCATCAACAACCTCTTTGAAATCTGGGTCCATAGCACAGCACCAGATTGACACCAGTGTAAGAATGGCCATTGCTGCTATGGAAAACTGGCACAACTGAAAGCCTGAGTCTGTAACATTGCCGTTTTCTTAAGACCCTGCACCTGATCAAATGGAGCTATAAGGCATTTTTCTATCTTTGTAACAGAAAAAAGGTAGGTTCAGGCTTTAATGCTGCTTTGGCCTAAGTACAGGCTGTTCAATCAATTTCTATTAAGCTACAAAGTCCAAAACTGGGGGCAAGGGTTTGAAATGCATGAGTTTCAATCCTGCTAGGCCAAAAAGGGCTTCCACACTGCCTTCATGGCAGGAGACTATGGGTTACCTCTACTGTGGTAAGAAGTCAAGCTCAGCAACCCAGGAAATCATAAGAATTGTAAAAAGTACACATTTTCCTGAAAATAGGTGTGACATTAAACATCTGGCACCTTGATAAATTCTTATTGAAATATAAATAGATTTCTAAAAAATCTAAATCTTGACTAAAATCTGCTGTTCAATTAGTTCTTCCCTAAAACATTGGCAAGTTCGATACTAACTTCCTTGAGAATCCAGAGGGGGACTCTGGTGCACTTGCACTGAAAGGCTTCCAATTTTCTTTAAAAAATTAAATAAAGTTAAATAAATCCCACATCTCCCTTTTTAAGCAGACCCACACTACTCAGTCTTCTCCCCACCTTAAATCAATGGTAACCAAATTCAAATGCCTTATAGCCCTGTCTGAGAACTAGTGGAGAGATCAACGCTTTTTATCTTAAGGATTATGGATTGCTATCTGGCTGACTAACATGCCCAGCAGCCCATTAGAAATACCACAAAGGGCACACTGTTTCTTCTTCCACCCCTCAGACTTGAGAAAGCAGCATATAAAACTTCACCCCTTCGTGCTGTAGTTTTTAGCCTGCCTGCCTTGTTCCATACTCCAAACATACCAAGATTTATTAACCTTTACAGTAAAAACAAATAAAATAATGATGAAGTAAAAACACAGTGATGTCAGGGCTGCAGCTAGCACCATTTATCTGTGGAAATCCAATTAGTGCTCAAGTGGCAGAGATACCTGGAAAAGTGCTCACAATCAAATCAAAAAATGATACAAAAACATTAACCTGATGGCTAAAAACTCCACATTTAAACATTTAAAGTAATAAAGGTGCTTTTATTGAGTATTTTCTATATTTCATTAGGACCCAAATTGACGAGGAGCCCTAGAGATGCATTTCCTGGGCTTTTGGATCCTTAGACCAAATGCTTGACTTTGTGGTTGTTGTAAAACAAAAAAAAGAAAGAGTATTTCTTGCTAGAATGGCAAACTTGTTTGTGAAATAGCAACTACTGCAACAATTGCATATTCAGGAAATGCTGAGAAGCCTATGAAAATATTCTTAAACCTGACACATTCATTCTGTACTCACCATGACATGAGCAGAAATGTTGTTTGAATTACTTTGGCACGTAACAGTATCTGGATTTACCACTATTGTTGTGCTCTACCAGGAATTTTTCTCTCAAAGCCATCACCTCCTGTCTGTTGGCTGGGAAAGTGACCATATTGATGAGACCGTTGCTAGAAAGATAAGGACCCACTGTACACCTTGACGGTCTCAGAAAAGAAGACAGGAACTGAGTAACTGATGAGATTAGTCAAGGTCCCAGCAGCAGGGCCCTCTGATCAGGTCTCCTTGAAAGACTTACAGAAAAAGCACACTGTACAACGTCCATGCTCTGTAACTGGTGCTTTTTGGCAGTATTAAACTCACTTAAATTTATTAAAAGAGGAATCAGGAGAGTCACTGTCAAGGGACAAAAGACTAAACTTCTGAGTAAAAAATTTTCTTCATCTCTCTAAAACCCCAGAACAGGAGACAATAGTACTTCATAAGTTTGGGAACATCTAATGGAACCTTACCCGTTGGTTTGCTTATAGTAAAATGTTACAATGGCTTCCAGTATCAATTTATGCATGCTGCTCTTAAGCTTTACACAGAGAAATTGAATATACACGTTCAGAACAGATTGGATTAAATGCAAAATAAAATGCACTTAAATTCCATTCCAAGGTGAATTAACTGAGTTAAAAGAAGCAAACTTCCTTGAACTATACAGAAAATACATTTATATTTATATTTCAGAAAGATTTTGTATTTTGTGTTTTGTCCATCTATTTTTAAAAGTTCAAAAGCTTTGCTACCTTTTAGGGAGAAGATCTTGTGACAGATCACTGTCAGGATTTTCACCTAATGCTAATCCTTAACTTCCGGTTTTTTTGTAATATGAAGCCACTGCTCAGAAATAAATTTAAGACTTAAGGATATGCCATGAACAGCTTAGATTGTACTGGGTACTCGAAAAATGGTTATTTCCTGTCTTCAGTCTGGCCTGCTCCTCACACCTATATGTTCTGAACTGACCGGTCCCATGCGCGGTATTCTTTCTACAGAAAATATTCATGAACTAGCTTTTAGATGCCAAAGAGTGCAACCTGTCTTCAGGGAGCAATTTCTACATCTCTTTAACTTTTGTGCTTGGTATGTAGCAAATTATAAAGAGGAATGAGATCCATTCACTGTGTAAATTCTAGGTAAAATGTTTAAAATAAAAAATTCAGGACAAAACCCCTATACCAAACAGACTCAACGCAGCAATGTTTAGATTCCCCTCCTCTCTGTCCCCTGTAATCAAGGGGGATGACTACTGGGTAAGAATCAGTGGTGAGAGACCTCCTGCTCCTGCCTGGAGTATAAAGAGTCCTGGTTTATTATTCTGCATTTGCATGTGGCAGCAAATGTGTAAATGTTTTAATAATACAAAAATCCCAATAGAGTGGAGGAGGAGGATATGAAAGAAAGAAATACAAGGACATTTACTTTCTTAAGAGTGAGATAGAAAGGAAAAGAGAGAAAGAAGATGACACGATAAGGGACAAAGCGAGCTTTCTGGGGTATATCTGGAAAAAGCTAGAAGAGAAATCATTAGCAAGTCCATAGTGCATCTACAGTGATACAGTGCGGATCAATTCATTTAACACTGCCCTGTACATTTACAGAAAAGTACTTTTGATATAATAAAGGCTCATAAACACACAGAAATTGGGTTAGACCTGTTTCGAATTCCTGCCAAACAGTGGTTCAGAAAAATGAAGCTCTATTTTAATTAGCTCGACTCAAGAGTGATTTGATAACAGCAGATGCTGTCTGGATGCTTTCAGCTTGATGGGCTCCACATACATGAACTTAAGAGTGGCTTTGATGCAATTAGATATCTCTCTCTCCTGTAACATGTGTTAAGCTGAACCAATGACTTGTGTCTATTCAACATCTTGAACTGGAAGGATATTGACACTCTCCCTCATTCTTCTCCAAATGAGTGGAGCTAAAGCAAAGAGAAGGCAGAGTATTTGGGGCTTAACCATGCTGTTCCAACAACCTGAGGACACAAAGTGCACCAATACACCATGCATAACATAATATTAAGGTCTTAACATTAGATCTGTTTCTACCATAAGCCACATTTCCTGGCATGTAATTTTTACAGGCTTGATTAGTCCCAGTCAAAAATACCCTGCCCTATCAATTGCTGATTCAACTTACATCAGATTCTTTAAAAACAAGAGGGACTTAATTCCATACATCCCTGTCAGTCTGGTATTCCCAGAAGATACTCCATACACACATTGTACCATTACAGCAGCTTCCGTTCAGTCACAGTACAGCGTTCTACCCACTGTCCACCATTTTCTTTTAGAGACAACTCCTTTCATTGCTGGAATATTTGTGCATTGACATATTAGAGAACTCTCTGCCTTTCTAAAGTGATCTACCTACCTCACTCTGCAATCATAAACTACAGGCATTTGCTAAAGGACACATGCAACATAGGAGCTGCTTTAATGCATCAGGGACAAGGCTAATAGGAGGTCTTGATTTGTTAATTATCTGTCAGTTTGTCACAGCTGGGCTGCAAGGAGTGGGTGAGGGGGAATCTTTCTGCTTGGTTCTTTCTCTAAATGCTGAATTAGGCTGTCAAAACCTTCATCCTACCACAAGAGGCTGTGAAAAGAAGAGCCAGACTATCCTTTTCTTCCTCCTTTTCCCAGCAGGATATGCTGCTTCAGATGTCCTACCCTCCCACGATGTCTCTGGAAATGTATATCGCATATATAAAATGACCTTCACACTACCACACCATGCCCAGTTTAGTCAAGGGACATTAGCAGACCTGAGCATGATAAATCAGAGAGGAAATCCCAGCACCAGGGGAGCACGCATTTATTCTGTGAGGAGTCCTAAAGTTGCTACCTGCTTGAATCAGTAATTTCAGTGCAGGGTTTTGGAAACCAGAAAGCTTGGCCCCTGTGAGAGCAGAAGATACACATTGAGTTATAAAGAGGTGGAGTAGTGGCAAGATCCCCTTTCTTCTTACATCTCTGCCCCACATAATCCTCTAAGTAGGGGAAAGAGTTCAGCTCGTGAAATGGGATAAATAAAGCATGGAGTACCACCATGGAGACAAAGCTAGAAACACAGAAAGCAGACTGTGATATAGCAGTAGAATTTACTATAAATGCTTTTGCCTCTTAAATGCAGCTAAATGTGGCCGTTAAGTCATAAGAGCCTAGGGAGATCCCCACCCACTCCTCTGTTTTCCCTGCAGGCCACATCCAGAGCGTCCCATCACTCAAGTCCTCTCCTCAACAGGCCCTGGATTATGAAAAATCCCCTGCAGGAGCTTCCCACATGCATCAGACACACCCCTTTTCTACCACCAGCGATGCTTCTCCCTTTCTGGTGTGGGAGGCGCAAAATCTATTCCAGGTACAAAGGGGTACTGCCTGCTTGAGATGGGAAATTGAGGGCATTCAGCTCTGGCTTTGTACAAGTGATCAGAAGCTATAAAGTCACCTAACTGGAAAAAATTACTATGAGCACTCCCCTAGTCCATTGCAACTTTAAAAAAAAAAAAAGTGTCTGAAGTTAACATTCAATTCTTTTACACTTAGGACAGTCAAGGAGCACATACATACAGTCAGTACACAAGTCAAATTCTCAAAGCTGTTTTCTGCTGTGGACCATCTTCTCCTGTAGTTTGATAAAACTGGTGCTTTCATCTTTGGAGCTAGAATCCCTCATAAATAGTATTTCATTTTCTAGTGTGATTCACCTACCAGTATACAGCACAGCTATAAGGGCAGAATAAGAGCCACAGTTTCCTCACCTCATTATTTAGTCCCGAGGACTAAAACAAATGATACACTTCTGCACAGACAATCCTACTTTCCCTAGATGGGGCCCACTGAGAAATCCACTGGGGACAAAATCACTGTCTTCATCTTTCATCAAGTAAAGTTAATAGATCTATTTCGGGCAACGGAGCTTGTCTCTGGAAAATAAAATTTGCTAACACACTGCTTCTCAAACTTTATATAAGCTTGACTCCCTTCTGCACTCATCTGTTGTGGTGGCTCAACTCATATTCCTCAAATGAGAAGACAGCAAGTTCCTTAAGGAGAATTAGTGCTCCTGGAATAAATGCTAGCTCTTCAAACCAGGAGAAACAGAACTCCTAATATCAATTACGAGTAGAAAGCTTTTTACTGGCTAGTGACTTTCTGACTTCCTTTGAAGCCTTTTCCATCCCTTAGGGAGTTACAACCAAAGTTTGAGAAACCCTGCTTTAAGGAACTTAACTATAAAGAGACACTACATTGGTGGTGACAAATGTGATGACATAGCATTGTTCCCCACCCCACACCTACATAAGAGTTTAGGAGCAATTTCTCAGCAGGTCTTGGTGGCCTCAGCCCTCTTGCCTTCAAAAGCTCTGCCCTACAGTGATACAGACTCACAGGCATTGAGATGATGCTTAAGATAAAAGTCCCAGCAGCATCGATAATACAACCAATGCAGCAGTCAGCATTAATTATTCCAAACTACTATAGGGCAAGTCCTGTGTCTCTTAAAACATCTGCCTCTCAATCTTCTGGTCTTTAATAAAATCACCCTCCCAGCCATAGGGTGTAACTGGAATTGTACATACGCATGTGCATGCAAAAACGTAAATGCATAAGGAGAGATTCAGGTCCTCATTAAAAAATGGAACAAATAAGAATTCACCAAGGAATTCTGCCAGAGTCTGATTTCCAGATCTGGTTTTGCTGCATTCTTGCCCACAGCCTGCAGAGTTCTGGGTGCCTCCCTATCCTTCTCCAGCTGCACAGTCCTCTTCAAATTCAGACTTCTTGCACCTATAATTACTAGGTGCCCTGTGCCAGGCTCCTTTAATTAACCAGCCCAACTCTTCTCCCTTTGGGATCAGACTAAGCTCTTTTTTATTAGTTCCACCATTAGCTCCACCAGTACCTAGGCTTAAGCAGGATACCTTATACCACTTTGTGAGCGGGGCTGTAGGGTGCAAGTGACCTCCAAAGCACCCGCCTGCGGAAGAGACAAAGCAAGGCTACGAACCAAGGGAAAATAGCATGAGGGCTTGATACAACACCTCTGAAACTTAATTACATCAGTAAAAATGACATGGCTCAAAATCATCAGGAAAATGCCTCGCATGAGGGAGACCCTGGTGTGCCAGTGAGGTGCTGCTACAGTGCTGAAGGTGCCTCAATCTGAAGAGCAGTCAAGACCAAAATAAAACCCCTTATGTGCCATTACACAGGAGCCAACCTTGTGTTTTTCAGGGCTCCAAGAAAGAGTCAAGCATTCCTGGAGAGCACTATTTCTTCAAGCCTCACTCTTTCCAGCTGATGCTGTCTTACCAACAGCAGGGATGGAGTCTGAATTACAGGTCCATGCAACACCCTACGAGAACAGGATTTCCATTTCACTGTTTGTACTTAAGACTCCATGGTCCTGTCCTCCCAGGAGAACTGGTAGATCAGAGTCCAGATACTGTCCATAAAGTTCTTCCTCCTACCCCACATGGTACCACAGAACCACCTGCAGGCACTTTCTTTAGCATTTAATGGCGTTTTACCTTTAGCCAAGACACTTTAATTCTTTGAAGCTGTTTCACCTAATTTCCAGACAAACTGCAGTACATATGCAAAAAAAAAAAATGGAAAAATACACACTGGCCTTTTCTGGACCATGACATATCCTGCATGTATGTGTGCATGTATGTGTTCATGCATGTGGCGGAGAAAGAACAAGACAGGAAAAGCAAAAGAGCTGGCTAGCATCCTGGGAGTTCTTAGGACAGACGGTCACTCTAGTTGCACAGCTTGACTTCCCCAGAGAGTTTTCTCAAGGAGAAACCAGCCATCGATCTTGGGACACACAACTTCCAGGACCGTTCCTTATCTCAGAACAGCTTCTGCCACGAATTCCTGAATGCGCTTTAATGTTTAAATTATTAAATGCATTAATGTATTTACATTATTCAAGTCTTATGTGCATTTTTCTAAGATAATTTATGTATAAGAGTTTGAATGTCCATGACTGTTAATGTCTACAACCCTTCCTGTTCATTATTGATTCTGGAAGGAAAAAAAAAAAAGGCAGTGTTTTAATGCCTTATTTTTAATGTATTAAGAGTCTGAATAAGTGCATTCTCTTTTTTCTTTTGTAATTTCATAATTTAAGTAGTGCATTTATTAAACTGACACAGTATGAATTGTGGTGAAGTCTGGCACAGGTCCATGCTGCCAACGCAGCCCAACCGACCATCACACTACTCTGCAAATCAAGTATAAGCTCAGCTCCTCTTACGCCAGCTTTTACTCCCTATCTGAAATCAGAAGGGACAGAGACTATAAAGAAGTCTTTTTAAAATACATTTTCTTTGCTATTTACATGGCTTTTCTCTGTCCTCTCCATTTTAAGTCAGTGAAAGTTTTCTTATGCTATTGATGAACTGTTTTAATGGAAACCTGTTTTTTTTCAGTGAGCTGACACACATACTACAGTTAAAGAACATTCTGAAGTACCTTTTAAGCCCAGTAGCTCCAAAGCGCTTCAAAAATCTAAACCAAATGCCATGTTGTTGTTTCTGTACCACAGTTGCGTACATGTCAAAACCAAGAATTTGCCCATAGCTTAATGTTCACAGGCAAATTATACACAAGAATCAGGTAACCTCCACTGCTGAACCACAGACACTTCTAGAGCAGAACGCAGCAGCCAGTCAGCAGTAGCCGGCCATCCTGCATGCCGGTTTGGGGCAAGAATGCTCTAACAGGCAACAGAAACTGCAAAAAAAATTCAGCTAACACACAACAGAGTTACCTCCACTCACTCCACCCACACATCAATGGTGTTGTATGGACATGCACTTTATATATAAATTACGTGTAAATGCCTTAGATGTTTATAGCCAAAAACACTACTTTCAAAGTCCAGATTTTACTGCCAGACAAATCCACGGCCAACTGAGCCTACACAGAGCAACAGTGACACCCGATGGCATTCAGCCTAACCTTCGGACAGGCATTCCCTGCGAGAAGAATCCTGGGGCTCCATTCCCTCTGTCGGTATGGTAGCCCAAACGCAAATCACCTATCAGAGTAACTCATCAAGAAGCTGAACTGCAGAGAGATAAAACTTGCTGTACGTAGGCACTGTATGTAATTATGAGTGTGTGCATAAGTTTCACAGTACGTTCTGCATAATTACAGCCTTGCCTGGCACAGTTGCCAGTGCGAGCATGAACACACACGCACACACATAATGTATGCACAATATTGTGCATATGGACTTGGGAAAAGACAGAGAACAGTGAAAGTTGCTGGCTGTTGTTTTAAGAGCTGACTCTGCCATTTCTAAGGTTAAGTTTGTGTTTTTTTGCTACTCATTACCATTCTTTAACTGTTACAATTTATATCAGCATATAATGTTAAATAATTACAGGGAGCGGAGCTCACTCTAGCGAGGATATAAATGCGCTGTGGGATTCTACAGATTTAAACAAATAACACTCACAGCAGGGGGTGAGCAGATGAATTAGCATTAATATCCTGCCTGGGAGATCCCAGTGCAGTGTTATGGCTTAAATACAGATCTTTTCTGTAACAGTCAATATGACAGCTAACAGCAATACAGCCCAGCACATTCACTAGTCAATATAGCAGCTGCAGCTAAAAGAATGCCCTTGTAATAATCCATACAGCAGCCAGTTAAAATAAATAACTTCCCTTTAACAGTCTATATCACAGCCAACTGCATTAAAACCTTCCCTTTTAAGGTCTATACAATAGCCAGCTAAATGGAAAAATTGGCATCCTTCTTGGCAGCTTTAGAGGGAAGTCAAGCATCAAATGGGCTGGAGACTGGATTCTCCTCTCATCTCTTGGGAGGCGAGGGGAGTCCCTTCCATACCATGCTGGTGGGGGATTCTGCAGTGCTGCTATCACAGCCTGCAGTTTACATTTCGTGGGAAGATGATTTGAGCCTCCAAAGCCATGACTTCACTACCTTTCACAAGCAATTACATTCACTTTCATAAAGAAATACCAAAACCTGTTTCTTTCCGGATCAGAAAAACGAATCAGGTAGACCGGGAAAAGTCAGCACATACAGAGATCCATATTTCCCCAGAGTCACTGCAATACGCTTTTTCTAGCACTTTTACCATTAGAGAGATGACCCATCTCAGTCTAGAATCAGAACTCAAACCTGAACTCACTGTTTTAAATCAGTAGCTGCTTTGTTACTCTCTAAACAAGAAGCAACAGGCTGAGGAAGACTAAGAGTCTGCCTCCTCGGACTACAGCACAGCATTTCATTTTGCAATAGCAATTGCAAAAGATTGTAATATAAATCATGATAGAAATGGTTACAAAGCGTCCAAATCTGCAAACTGAACTGGAGGAAAATCCGTGACCACAATGAATTCTATCATAAGGCCACTACACAGAGTTTTTATATCAAGGGTCAAATTCTGTTCCCATATATCTACATTTATACTGGTATATCTCCATTCTTCTGTGATGGAGTGCCTGTAGATTTACACTGCAAATTAATTGACCTGCAAAACAAACCTGTAGAACTTCAACAAATTAAAACAAAGCTTCCTGAGGCAAATTAGAAAGCAAAACACAAAAAACTCATAAAGTACTTGATACTGAGCTTATACTTTACAAACTGTTGTCTAAGCAGTAATAAATCTCTAGAAAATGAAATGTATACGTATATTCAAATTTTCCATACTGATAAAAAATTTTATTCATAGGAAATCCTGCCACTTAAATATTACAATTGATAGTTTCTTACAAAAGAAAGAAGAAAAATGACAATTTTGTTAGAAATCGGAATGATAAAGCAGGAATGGCATTTATTCTTTGCAATTCTGCAAATGAAAAACATCTGCCTGCTTTCTTTTTAAGAAACTTGTCCCTTTGGGTATATGTTAAAAAACATAAACATAAACCAGTGGCCTACAGGCCCACCAGATGTTTGGCACCTGGAGCCTTTTCAAGTAACTGATCAAGAAAATAAATATTTTTCAGGTAACAGGAAAAATCTTTCACATTGTCAATGCTTTATTTTATCTCAGATTTGAAGGGATGACAGCAGCTACAAACATGTTCCAGTTTATAGCCTCCCAAATTAAAAATAAATACACACCACCCCTACTCCAGAAGTCATGGTTTGAAGCTTTGACCATATTTTGCAAAATGACAGTTATTAAAAACAACAAACATGCATCACACTGAGTCATCTGGTTTCCAACTTCTGAGTCAAAAGGGGCTGATTCCACACAAACTGAAACCTGGCGCTCTGACTACTTGCATGTTTAACGATTTGTATCTCTGCACCACAGCTTCAGAACAGGATGTGGAAGAGAAGAATGAAAAGGAGATGGGACAAAGAGGAGGGGAGGGGAAGAGAAACACTTCTTTACTGGTCCCAGTGTCACTGCAAATAAAGACCATGTCAAGATTTAAACCATAATAATGGAAAGGCTATAAAGGTCTCTGCTATAATGTTTCCTCTGATATTCCCTTTCATAAGTGCTCTCTTTATGTTGCATGCTTTGCAATAATACATGTAATGTTTGTGAACTAGCCCCGCTGGGGAAGCTGTATCATATGAAAGCTTCACAGAATGCAACATTAGAAGCCAAACAATTCATTTACCAGTTCCTCAACTTTTACTAGCACTGATCTTCTTCAAGAGAGTGCAACAAATATGAGGAGACAAGTAAGCTAAGGCAATCTCCAAATATATTTAGCTGGAACAGATCTGTATGTACCAGCACATAGACGTGCAGTAGAGTTACCTCTCCCTCCAAAAGCAATACCTTTCTGGGTAAGGCTGAAAGCCTCTTCCCAGATCCTACATGCATAAGCAGCTACCTCGAACCTGTTCACAGCCATGCCAATCCTATCAATCGCATCCTGAGCTTCTCTTGGCAGAGACAGCGAAGAACATCAGTGCCATGAGTATCTGCACCGCCGTGCCCTGCCAGCAGCAGAACTGCCAGCCTCCAGACGGCAGTGCACAAACACACACATGGGGTACTGGCTGCAGCACCTCTTCCATTTGGCACATGCACAGCAAGAGACACTCACTTCAGGGAACACACCAGGCTGTGGCTGCATGGAGCTAGCGTTGCCTTCCCAGAAGGAATGACCAATAGCAGACTGAGGCATCCACATGCCTGGCAAGAGAAGTATAGAGAACACCATCTCTGTAAGAATTCAGCATTAGACTGCAAATCCACAGGGCTTCAGTACTGAACTTCCCACATGACCAGATACCACCACTTTAAAGCACACTGGGTGCTTGGTAGCTGACCATTAAACTGAGAACCAAGTCCATCTTTACGGGATTGTGGCAACCTGATGTTGAGAAAGGAGTTGTCAAAAATACGCGGGGTGGGGAGGGGGGGGCAGTCTTGACTGTAATTCTCAGTCACTGCACAGAAAGCATTTATATCCTTTTGGCAGCATGTGTAACCAATGCGACTCTTCGTGTCAGAGCTGTCAATTACGGGCTTGACTTATGAGGAAAGATTAAATGAGCTAAATATGTAGAGCTTGGCTAAGAGACCAGGATGGGGGTAGGGGAAAGGAGAAATGATGTGATAACTGTCTGCAAACATCTGAAGGGTGCAGATGCTTAAGGAGGAAAGGAACCAGGGTGGCACACAAAACAAACACGAGAAGCAAGCTGGAAGGGAGACACAGGGAATTATCACTATATAGCAGCAAAGCTCCATTCCAGCAAGGTGTACTCTGCTGCAGAATTTTATCCCAAGGAATACTATCATTCTGGCTATTCAGATGCTTGACAAAACACTAGGAAGTTGACAGCAGAGGAAAATCCTGTTCTGACCAAAAGATAGAACAGAAAATGTAAAAAAATGAGGCATATTCTGCATGTGGCTGATTATATGAAGCTACCTCTCTTTGCAGAGGACACAACTCTCTGTGAAGAGAACAGAGTCTGTACAATAGTAACAAGAAGAGTGATGTAAATGCATACAAAACCTAACCTAACCAACCAAACCATTGTGATGTTTGGAAGGACTTCCATGAAAGTGACATACAGAGGAATACAGGAAATGTGAAAAGCAGGGAAAGTCTCTTCTCCGGTAAATTGTTTAGGAACTTCAAATCTAAGGATTATACCAACTCTCAACTTCCTGCTTTGGAAAATCTTGATGTTGAAGGTGCTGCCATCAGAAGTATCTGAGGGATGTATCCCCGTGCATCAAAGTCGAGGAAAGCTCTTGAATAACCCATTCTGCCTTTTGTGCCCCAGCTACCTTACTTTTTAAGATGCAATGCATCCCTTCCTTCTGAGGCATAAAAAAGATGCCATAGACACTGAAATTTTTTCTTACAGCATGATCTCCAAGGCAAATGTAGGAGAAAGCTAATAAGTGAAGAAAACTGTCACACGTAGGCAGTTATAATCTTATAAGAATCACTAGCTGTTACTAGACATTTTTTGATTGCAGTAACAATGACACAGGCAGCATCTGGATACAGGCAAAAGAAGTCAATTGCTCAATGATATTAGAGGTAGGAGAGAAATTAAGAGTCTCTAGCAATACTTTCCAGGTTAGATATTTAATAACATGGAGTCAAGAGGCACTCCAAAGAACAAGACTCCTGTATAAAGTTATTTCAAGAAGCTAAAAAGGCAGATGCTTCTGTGAAGTTCTTAAGCTGGTCCCTCCTCTCCCTCAGCAGAAAGAACTGTGGGCAATTGCTGCCCTCTACAAGCTGTTCTGCACATAGCATATTTTCCATACACATGTAGCTAAAATGATACTATTATCTCACCTTGATCCCGTACCCCTTCATTACCAAAGCACATGCTGTGCAGGCACCTTTTTGCCGTCTGCTCTCACCTGCTAGAAATTAGTAGGTACCCCTCCCACAGCTGAGATGCACTCAGCAAACCGCTCCCAGTCTTTCTGAGCAGGCAGAGAGCTGGGCTACCAACCAGTACAGAACAGCGAGCTGACAGCGGAGCAGGCTGTCATCTGTAAAAAACATTTTGGAGGTGTAGCATGTTTAGAACTCCAAAACATGATGTGAGCGTAAACAAAAACCCCTATATTTTCACCTTGAGAAAATTAAGTGTCATTTAATCTGTAAGCCACTGGTACATTTTGTATAGTCTGATGGGTCTGAATCTGCTTTGACCCTTAAACACTGCAAGTTCCTAGCTTTCACACATTAGCAGATACAACAGAAATTATATCCCAAATAACTGTAGTCTACCCTCTTTTAAAATTGGGATTTAAAGGAATTCCAAGAAAACTTTCCCATTGACCTCAGACAGGCAATTTAGCTTGACATGACAGCATTCTTTTATCTATGCTCAGTAAGTAAATGTGCACCTGTGTGTTTTGCACATATTAATATACTTGTCCAAATCAACAGAGTTAAAGGAATTGACAGATTGAGTACATTTTACATGAACAACAAAAGAAGTCAATGAACGTGCAGAAGTAAGACCGAAAAATAGGCAAAAAAACCCCCAACAATCTCAAACTTATCAGGTCAAACAGAAGAGAGATCTGCTTAGTATATCATAGAATTACCTCTGCAGCAAACCAACAGATATTGTGCAAGGCAGTCACACACCTCTGGCTCACTGTTACAGGCCAAATAAACCCAAAATCTGCACAGTAGTTGCCCTCCACAGCTTGATGGGATTATTCACCAGCATTGGGAATCCACAGCAGCACATTCAGGACCTCCCCAAACAAACTGCAGCATTATCACACCGCTAGAGTTGCTGCCTGCACGGGAGGTCACAAAGCTGGTAGTCTCTCTCTTCTGCTGACAGTGGTAAATTATCCCGACTAATGTTTCGCTGGGGGCTGTAAGTTAGTTGCCTACTGACTCTGGCTGTCTGGAAATTCCCTCTGGAGAGATTTACTTTTAGAGAATCATTTACTGTTGGCCACCACTCCAAACAAACCCACTGCGGCAAACCGAAAATTTGTACAGTAAACAGGTATAAATCAGGTCTTAAACAACACAGGGTGGGAAAACAGAAAGCAAAAGTGTGATGGGGGTTGTCCCTCCAGTACAGTACAGTCCCTCGCATCATTTCTGGAAACAAGAGGCCTTCTAAAAAAAATCACATTTTTCTACAAACCTAGCATAGGATCTTTAACTTTAAAAGGATAAGGATGCTATATAGCAACCTTTGGATAAGAATGTACTCCAGAAAACAAAGTATGGTCTTTTCAGTGAAAACACCTTTCTTGTCTTCCTGCCAAACAATTTCAGGCAACGGAGAATTTTCAAAGAATTCCCATGTATCTTGTTTTCTGTAGAGCTTGACAGAGCAGAAGGAGCATCTGCTTGGTAAGAAGAGGACGGATGTGGATTCTCAATGTGCCCAAAGATTTGTTCGTAAAAAGTGAGTTCCAAGTACTCTTAACTGACATTATTAGCCCCAGTAAGCTCTCTCAAATCCTCTAACACACTTCTGTTACCTTTCTTCATTCCCTCTATGTTTTTTGTTTACATGGTTAAAGACAACTGTATTGTTAGCGTTTGGCTCTGTCAACTTCTAATTACAGCAGTTAGAGCTAAAAGTAGTCAAATTCAAAATCTCAATTGCTAAGCTCCTTCCTCAGAAACCTAAATGAAATTCTTTTTAACCACAGTCTACTTAAGAGGAAGCCTAACAGAACAGATAAGGTTTAAAAGGAGGCAATGAAATAGAGAGGATTTAATAATTCTATTGTCTGCCATTGAATGCTAAGCACTCAAATACAGGCAGCTGAGAAAAGGGTAACTGTCCAGTTTCAGTTTCAAAAGTTTTATCAATTATAAACACATACCACAAATTTTACCCGTTTACTTCCAAGGAAATCTAGCGACTGAACACAAAAAACACAGAGGGACTAAATATGCCCGTAACCAAATCCCAACATCATGGTCTCGATTTGAGATCTCCATCAATAGTTCAGGAAATCAGAGATACAAACACAGCAGGTGTGCCTGTGGGTATGCAACAGGCATAGAATGTCAAGTCTCTTCTGCACTCCATTTTTTCATTATTCCTCAATCACCAGAAGAGTAGTCAAAACCAGAAAAAGGATTAACTAACGAAGCAGCAGCATACTACAGTCACCTTTTTTAAATGTACTACCCAGCAAGGCTTTTCCAAAGACATAAAAGGGGCAGAATGAAGCTCCTGAAACAGAAATAACCTCATTTACCAGACCAATAGCCTAGGTGTCACATCTATGCTACCAACTTGCTGGACAAACCTGGCTAAAGAGCTAATCTATATATCTCAATTAGCTTTTCTAGAAAGTGGATATAATAAAGACATACTCCCTAAACATGACAGTCTGCAATGTACCCTACGATCTTTGCACAAAAAGGGATGTTAAAAGCATTCTAGCCATCATCATGACCCTTAAAAATTTGCAGATCAGTTTAACAAAGGGTGGGGAAAAGCCACAAGAGCTCCAGCATATACCAACAAACTCTACACTAATTGCTATAGAGGCATCAGTAGTTCTTGCTACCTTGTACCTTTCGACAGCCTATAAAAAAAGGGAATAAGATGTCCATATTTTAGTGCTAACTCCTATCATCTGCAGCAAAAAACAAAGAAACAGGACACGCTAAAAATAAAACTGAAATAATTCTACAAAAGAAAATACCCTGCTCCTCATACCATGATCCAGGGATTTTGTAACTTAGTGAGAAACCAAGAAAGTGCTTTACATTTACAACCAGTACTTTTATATTTACAACTAGTACTTCCTCCAGATACCAAGCCAGCAAGCAATGAATATATTTTCTGCAAAGGGGAAAAAAACCAAAAACAACAAAACCAAGCACTTACAAGCTCTGCTTCCTTAGGAAAACCTCCTGCAACTCAGGCCCATGTTAGGGGCTCTCCTATGTACGACCTTCTTAGCTGTAAATTTAGACTGCAGCAGATTCAGAAGAAAGCAAAGGCCAACTGCAAACATATTCAAGTTCTTGAAAACATCTCAAAAGCAGCACAGTATGGTTCATAAGCTACAAAACACTGCTACAGAGAGACCAAACAAGCTAAAAAGAGGCAGAAAGAGTTGACATAATACACTAAAAAGAGAAATTAGACCAAAGAAACAAAAGATTTGAGAAGAAAAGGGAATTTTCTAATACTTTAACTTCACAGAAAAGGGTTTTGTCCTATGTAGTTGCATCTTTTACACATCCCAGGACTTTTCTTTGAGTGACTGCAAAAAGACAAACCTATTCCAATTCCACAAGTGTTCAGAGGATTATCAGAGGTGGCTGAACATACAAGCAGAAAGGGTTGCAGCAGTGTTCACTGATAAGCTGGACTCAAGGAGAAGCTGATCCTGCACTGATGATGACAAACGTGGCTGTAAACAGCAGCAGAGCGAGATGCTGACACTCTGCTAACACAAGGTTACACTTCCCACTATGGAGCTACACGGCAAATTTTAATGGGCCAAGACCGACAGCTAGGGAAATGAGTGTCCGCTCTCTGCTGCAAAAATTATAGCCTTTCCCATCCCCCTCCAACTCATTCTCCACTGTCAGTACTATAACACAATGACCTCTTATTAGGGAGTATTTTTCAGTTGGGACAGTTTATTGTAAGGACACTGGATAACTCAAGGGATTAATGGCATGGAGGTGGAGTCCCTTATCTCCAGCATGGTAGTTCAAAACATCAGAAGTGAGTTGAAGAAAGAGCGATTAGGAGTGTGAAGTGAGTTTGTAGGGCTTCATTCTGAAGGCCTCAGTAAGGCCATAAATCGTAGCAAGGCATGCACCACAGACCCAAAATGCAAGACATAATATGATGTGTTAGAATGCATCTGCTACAGGATCTTGCAGGACACTGAAGTCCTCTTGAAAACAACTAGAAGTCGTTGCTTCTCCTGGATCCTGTTTAAAGCAGGTGGCTGCAGGAGTAGAGAATACACCAAAGATAGTGCTGCTGAGCACAGAGCAGAAAGTATTTAGCACCTTGCAGGATACAGTGTCCGTCAGAATCACAAATACAATAGAAAACTAGTTTGAGTTTATAATGACATCTGCTGATACAATGCAAGATGTTTTAATTCTATTGTTCCTTCATACTTGCATGTACCACCACCGATAAGTTTCATACAAGTCTCAGTCCTGTGAAGCACTGAGTACTTTCAGTCACCAATTAAGTCAAAAAAGGTGAGGGGGTAAAGAGCAGAGTTTAGTCATGAGACTCTTTCCTCCATCCTCTGGATTCTGTAAGTCGTCTCCAACTGCCTAACACCAGCTCTGAAGCCAGCAATGATGTGCCTGAGCACATGGCTTTCCCATACAGAGCCATTTTTTGGATTCATGCCACAGTTTGCTCTGGTGTTTCAGTAAACATTTTTATGACACAGCGCCATGTGCCTACAAGTCTGCTTTATGGACCGAGATCAACTGCATGCGTTAGACAGCAGCTTGCATGATCCTGGCTACAGAGAAGCCACACTAGTGTGGTGGAAGCTGGGTCATCTGGCTCACAGAACTGAACTGCTCATTTAATGAGGCTTCTGCAGATACTCAGCTGGAAGCAATAATGACTCCTAAGCAAACGTGACAAAGTCTGTGAGAGTTTAATATTAAAAAAAAAAATTCATGAAAAAAACAAGAAGAAAACCTCCACCTTTCAAAGGGCTCCAATTAGCTCACATGCAAAACTTACCATTGTAAGAGTAAAGTTTATGTTTGAGTTCTTTGAATGTATGAATATTTCTATGTGGCAGCAAGATGCAGCTATACTGAAAGATACACAGCTGCTGTGTGCTTCTTTTGAGCAATTCTTCAGTTGCATACACAGTAAGAAATTAATTATATCAAAGGTAATGTTAGAATCTGCCTTGAGGAAGAGAATGAACGGTTGACCAATACATGCTGTGATGATCTGTGGCCTGGTATGACCTTCCTAATGGGGGAGAACCCAGCCCAAAAACCAAACCACCAAATCCATCACAAAGCACACGGTGTCAATAACAGCTTCAGGTAATCTCACATACGGATGTCTATGCAATTAAGGGGCAGCACAGAGTTACTAGGCTAGAGAGATTTTCACTGCAGAGTTTAACAGAATTAGAGATTTATATGTTTAGGACAATAACATGGGCTAAGAATTTTGGCAAGGTTTTGACTCATTTATAGGTGGCTGAAGAGGAAGGAATGAAAGAAAGAGAAGGCTGTAAAAAACCATACTGCAGCTCCAGAGAGTGATGGCTCACTTCCCACTCTGCATCACCATAAAAAGAGAAAACAAAACAGGTTTCCCTTAGTTATCCCTATACACAACAAAATCCAGAGCTCTCCAAAAGAGTCCTAGAGTGAAAACATTGGATGGCATGTACTGCCAGCTACCAGGCACTTCTAAGCTCACTCTGAGAGTATCTGAATATCAAGATAGTTTGAATGCAGTCTCTGCAAAGCAGAGGGGTTTTTAATTATACAGTAGCACTAAGAATCCCAGTTTAAATTCTGCTGCACAGGTCTTTCTTCAGACTCTTTACTAAATAAGCACTGATCAAGAGCATACATTGCACATGCTTAGGACAGGTAGTCCATGCTCAAGGACAGCTTGGTGGCCTCAGTGACCCATGTCAAACTCCAGAAAGACTATGGCTAGAGGTCAGAACTGGCCAACCAACAGCCAGGCAACACAAGGCAGAGCACACCTATTTCACAAAGCACTATCTCCTTAAGAAAGGATAGAAAATGATGCAGCAAGGAGAACAAGTCATGTATATTATATTATCAGCAAGAAATTATGTTCTGCTTCTTGGAGAACCTACCAGTGGCTCCCGAGACGTCGCATTCTCAGTCGCAGGGCCGGAGCCAGCCTGCAAAGCAAAAAGAAGCATGAGGTTGCGCTGCCACCTGATGGACACCATTAGAAATACTTGTCTGTTAAGGTCACTCTTCCTATGAGTGAAGTTAGGTGGCCACACTTGTTTCTGCTATCAGAAACAATGGACTGGAGAAAAAAAGAAAAAAGGTCAGAAAGATATAAAAAAAGTGTTTCTAGCAGTCGCTATTTACAACAACATCAATCGTAGAATCTGCAGAACTTGCCTTAGGGAGCCAGCAGTTTAGAGCCAGAGAGACTACCAAGAGACGTCACAAAAGAAACATTCACCCCAACTCAATTTCTGAAATACATGGCACAGCGAACAAACACAGCGTGGAACTAGGACTCCCTCTGCTAAGATTTTGGTTGCAATCCTTGACACACTTCATGGTGTAAGACAGGACATTTTCACCACACATGAAATGAGTGCAACCAGATGAATACTTGACATCCACAGTTATCCACACATCCTTAGGAGATGTAGTCTAAGGGGAGATGCTGGACGCTTCACACACCAGGAAAGGGTGGTACGCAGGAGGAAACAGAACTATTTGATTAAGGCAGGACAGCAAGTCAAAGATTGGACTAGACTTGAAATTCAGGAGCTTTCTCTCTCCTGGCTCACCTACAGTGTTGCTCATATTCACTCATTCCTCAAGAACAGGCATAAGATTTTAGCACAGTCCCATGTTTTACAGAATTACTCTGGGCTTTTCTTCACTGTCAAAAAAAAAAGCAGTTTGTTCTCTGGGTAACATGCATGTATCAGCTCTCCCAAGTTCTACCATAAAATAAGCTTATCTTGGTCAACCACCTACTTTCAAACAGGATTCACATAATGTCAAGATGATCTAAACCATACTGCCCTCACTATAGTTTTTTTCTTGTAGGAGAGGTGACACATACCAGTTTTCTTAGGGGTAAAACCAAAGCAGTTTTATTAGTTATGAAGACAAGTTTTGAGGCTGTTACAGAAAAGGAATTCTATTCATTGAGTATAAGGAAAGATAAAACTTTCAAGTTTTAAAAAACAT
The DNA here is from genome assembly GCA_033558235.1 of Neomorphus geoffroyi. NCBI lineage: Eukaryota > Metazoa > Chordata > Aves > Cuculiformes > Neomorphidae > Neomorphus > Neomorphus geoffroyi. The sequence goes on along the minus strand of JAUMJM010000029.1, from coordinate 4,586,387 downwards.
CAAGGGCCTTAAGTGACTTTTTGTCCTCCAATTTTATGCAATATACCATGCCTTAAAAGTACCTAAAGATTTTTTTTCCCCATCTACAAAATACATAAAAGATATAGATAAAAGTGAATTTACCACAAGAGGGTGCCAGAAACTCAAATATACTGCAACTCAGTTGCTTCCAGACATAAGCATCAGCACCAGGGCCCAGCCAGATCCCACAGCTAGGTAAGGGATTCTCAAGAGAGGCCCTTAGCCTCTTCACGTGCAGCCATTATCGGTTTTGTTACTCCACTATGTATCTGCAAAAATTTCAGCCACTAAGAATTCACTTGACATCACCACCGCAAAAAACAGCTCCAACACTATATAGGAAGTCGCACTGCCCGGTCTGTCTGCAGTGGAGACAACGCAATGTGATACCAAGAAGAGGGCACTCCTCTCTTCAACTTTGTGGAAGAAAATTTATCTACACCTTGACTAACAATGCATCGAGGGACTTAAGTCTCTAGAGCAAAAAATCAGGCACTACCATTTCAGTACCAAATCAAGTTCAGCCATTGACTTTGACAATCTCAAGCCTTTTATAACACACACAGACTGCCAGGATACAGGGTTCTCGGCTTCCACACATAACTGCATACATAATCATGTATCATTTCGTGTCCCAAACTAAGCAGCTTGGAAAAATTTAGATATATTTATCTAAACCAACAACACTGCTGCCAGTTATTTTTATTTCTCTCATACTACTGGGATTTACAGTTAAATGAAGTGCTGGAGGACTGGGTTGCTGGCTGGCTGAGCCAAGACTCACCAAATATACTGCCAAAGCGTTCTACATCAAAGAAATATTGATAGCCAAGAAGAATCGGAAATCGGATATTTTGTTCACAGGCTATGCCATCATCTTGTTCTTCCCTTTCTTTTACTACAAGGAATAGTAACAGAGAGATGGGATCTCTTCTTCTGTTTATTTTTTAATAAAGAAATTGCTAAAGGCTTAAGAAACATGATTTCTAAACAAAACCTTTAACAAATACTTTAAAATCTCTGGTAGAAATGTTCATTGGCTTTAGAACACAATTCTGCCTATGTAAATGATTTCATCTGAGTTGCAATGCGTCCCCCTCCCCGCAATGCTTGAGGCAATATGTTAATTCATGAGAACGAGAAAATTAAACTAAGAAAAATAGATAATACGCCAAAAGATACCTGACAATCCCTTTTCAGCATCTAAACTAACTGGATTTGTAGTAGAAAACACAATAGGACCCAAACATAAACATGTTAGGCAAGGCAGTGCTACTACTCATAGCCCTATGTTGAATGCCTGACAATAAATAAACAAACATCTGCAGTGGTAGGAAGTAAATATAATTTTTAATTCTCAAACATTTGGGGTGCAATGGGGACAACTTCTTCCAGGCAGTTACAACAGTGTCAAAACTGTTGCGTAAGAGGAGTGGCATTTATTTTCTGGTAGGCTAATAAAGATATTTTATTTAATAAAGATATTTTCAATGTTCTGTTTTATTCCAAAATTGTGCCCTTAAGAATTCATCTACTGTGCCATGTATTCTTCAGCTACACCCTCTTTTTCTGGCCAAAGCTGCAACATTCTCTCAAATCTCTTCCAAGCCAACAGAACTTGAGAGCACTTCTCAGCACGTGGACTGTGCAGCCAGTGTAAGACATGTACAAGGTGGTGAAGATGGGGATATCGGTTGCAGCAGGCACTGACAGCCTGGGACAGAGAGACCAGCCCTTCTGTCTCACACCATGTGGGGAAGGAGGACAGTTAATATACAAGCAGGGCGGCTCCTGGCGTGTGCATGGTGGGGGCAAATATCAGTGTGGCGTCCCTTCAGCTGAATGTGAAGCAAGGCAGACCATCGAAGCTGCCCTTCAAACAAACTCTGCCACTAACAAAGTCACGGCAGGTCAGGAACCAGAAGGGGTGCAACTATTTTGCGGTTGCCTAAGAATCCATCACTTTTGCATACAATGTGTCTTAGGGACATGGTTTAGTGGTGAACTTGGCAGTGTTAGGTTTACAGTTGGACTCAATGATCTTAAAGGTCTTTTCCAACCTGAACGATCCTGTGATTTTGAGAATTCAGCAGTCAATTACCATTTTCACCTACAGTGGCTTCAGACCACCTCCCTCCTCAGATGAGCTGACACAAAATAGTCTCTGTGGCAAAAAGTTAACTTTACAGCAGCACAAGCAGTAACTGCACTCTCCGTGTTACATTAAGAGGTAAGAGTTACCATTCCCATTTTTCACTACAGAGACAGTGACAGCTGACTTTCTTATATCCTTAATTTTAAAACTCACAGGGCACTCTGGCTACATTTATGATGCCCATTAAAAGTAAGACTTTTCCAAAAATCAAGGCTAGATAAATGTTAAGAAAAAAGGGTGCATAGGAGGATACTATATCCAAAGTCAAGAGAACCTGAATGTTTCTCAGGCAGCCACATTTGCCAATTAACAGATTTCTTTCTCAGAAGCCGAAGTGAACTGCCTTGCAGGCTGCTGAAGTGGCTTATGGATCAGCCACAGGTTGTTTCAGACTTCCTCATTCTGAAAGGATTCACTCAGAGCATGAGGAGTGGAGTGGCTGCACCTCAAACTACTACTGATGAAAGCCTGCAGCTGATACAAAGCTGCTCAGCAAGCCTCAGGTGAGTTTTGTAACTGGGTCTTTCGCAACCTAGGAGGAGATTTGTACTGGATAGTAAGAGTATGAATTGTATATCATTTATTTCTGTTTTGGTTTAGTTCAACACAGTTCCCTACAAAGCAAACCCCCACAGTCCAAAATAAAAGGATCAATAGAGAAGTTCACAGTGATTTGGTCAAATCTAAATAGATTTGAATGATTGCACATACAAGCGTGTTGGTGGCAGACTTTGCTCTATTTTCTTCCCTTTGCTGAAACAGTCAGACTTTCTATCTACTGCCCACTGCAGGAGGGCACTCTGCAGCCACCTAAAGGATTTTCCAGAATACCATTGGTACCACACAGTCAGGAATCTGTCCGAGGTACAAGTGAGATGAGAGTGCAGCTAGCAGGTCACTAAATCTGAGCAGGAAGAGTTTGCAATGAAATACAAGCTACCCTGGATCACAAGCAACTCAGTGCAAGTAACCGGAGATCCACACTATACACAACCACTCATACTTCCATTTCTCCTGCATTCTTCATTCATTTCAGGCCCCAGTTTAAAAACATTTTAACCTTTTAGTAGGTTTCTTTAGTATGCAGTCAAGCCAGTGAACTTTTTTATACTCTCCATTCATTCTCTGACAAGGTATACACGTCTATTGCTTCTTTGGCCTTTCATGCTCTTGGTTCAAGGATCTTTCTCCCTCACAGATGCAAGGCAGAAACACCACTTTGACTGGTACTCCACCTCATTCCCAAGCCCAGCTGACACACAAATCATCTCCTTCCTCTCTGGCTGTATCTTTTTTCTTTCCTTTTCCTTATTCAGGTGCTTTACCGAGATTCTTATACAGCCCTCACATGCCTGCTGTCCCAGGGCCTGGCCAAACAGCTCTCCCATCTGTAACCACATCTGCCCAGCGATGAAGCCCTGCGCTCCCACCATACAAAGCTGGGGGCTGAACTACAAAATTGACACCCCAAGGCATAGGGCTCAACAGTGTCTGGGGCAAATGGAGCGCCAAGAGGCACAGAGCTGCCAAGCATCCTACTGCCCCCAGACAGGGTCACAGAATCATAGAATGCCAGGTTGGAAGGGACTTCAGGGATCATCCGGTCCAACCCTTTTAAGTGATCTATAGTTTATATGAGATGGCCCAGTACTGTGTCAAGCTGAGCCTTAAAAGTGTCCAGCGTAGAGGAATCTACCACTGCCCTGGGGAGATTATTCCAATGTTTAACTGTTCTTGTGGTGAAAAATTTTCTTCCAGAATCCAAGCAGCAACCCATCATTCCTTGTCTTTTCCATGTGACTCCTTGTAAAATTGGAATCTCCATCCTCTCCATCCCCTTTATGTACTGGTACATGGAAATAAGGTCTACCCTAAGCCTTCTCCTCTCAAGGATGAACAAACCCAGCTCTCTCAGCCTTACTTCATATGGAAGGTTTCCCAGTCCTCTGATCATCTTTGCACCCCTTCTCTGGGCCCTCTCCAGCCTGTCTGCATCTTTTTTGGGTGGCAGGGACCAAAACTGAAGGCGGTGCTCCAGATGCAGCCTGACAAGCACTGAGTGAAGCGGGGCAAGGACTTCTTCATCTCTGCCTGTGCTGCCCCTCCTGTTGCCCCCCAGCACCCCTCTGGCCTTTGCCGCTGCCTCGCGCTGCTCACTCATAAGCCCGGCTCCTTCACAGCGCTGCTCCCAGCCAGGTGGGACCCTGGGGCAGAGAGGCACCCCCGGTCCTCACTGGTTGAGGGGCTGAGGCGGGGTGTGAGGGGGCGCGCGCTGAGGCTAGGGCGGAGGGGGCTCGCGGGCGGCGGCTGGCGCTGAGGCCGCGCGCTGGGGGAGGGAGGCTGGGGGCAGCCGGTGCCTCCTCGCGCGCCCCCTCAGCCGGCGAGAGGCGGGGGGGGGTGGGGGTGGCTGTGCTTGCAGGGGCCGGTGCACTCCTCTTGTCCATTCCCTCCCCTCGCCCGGTCTCCCGCTGCAGATTCGATTCGGTTCGGCTCGCCCCAGCTTCGCCCGCCCCCCGACGCCCCCCACCCGAGCCGCGCTGGCAGAGCGCCGGCCCCGCTTTACCTGGCTGGGCTGCTCCGCTTGCTCCGAGGAGGCCATCTTCGTAGGCCTTGCTAATGCATCCCCGCGCAACCGATGGAACGCCCTCACGGCCTGTCCCACGGCAGGCGGAGTGAGAGGAGCGCCGGCGCATCGATGCGGCGGGGATGGCGGCGAAGCCGTGCGTGGTGCGGAGGCAGGGCGGGCGGGAGCAGCACGGCCTGGCCGCCTCATGCCTGCGGGAGCTGCGCCACAAGGGTGAGCGGGGGCTAAGGGGCGCTGGGGGGAAACACTGCTTGAAGAAACCATGCTATAAACCCCCGTGGTGTCAGAGGGACAGTCTGTCTCACTTCCAAAAACTACAGTTACTTATGTGAAACTGAAGTGAAAATGATGCGGGGGCTGGAGCAGCTCTGCTGTGAGTTGGGGTTGTTCAGCCTGGAGAAGAGGAGGCTCCGGGATGACCTTAGAGCAGCCTTCCAATACGGAAACGGGCTTAGAGGAAAGCTGGGGAGGGGCTCTTAGGGAGGGCAGGGATAGGATAGGAGGGAACGGCTTTAAATTGGAAGGGGGATGATTCAGATTAGACATTAGGAAGAAATTCTTCATGATGAGGGTGGGGAGGCCCTGGCCCAGGTTGCCCAGAGCAGTGGTGGCTGCCCCATCCCTGGAGGTGTTCCAGGCCAGGTTGGATGGGGCTTGGAGCCCCCTGATCCAGTGGGAGGTGTCCCTGCCCATGGCAGGGGGTGGGGCTGGATGGCTTTAAGGGCTCTTCCAACCCAAACAATTAATTCCATGATTCTATGAAATGCACTTTCCTCAGCGTGCCCGTACATCAGGAATATTGATTTCTGGAGGGAAACTCCCAGTGTGAGAGCAGAGCTCTGTGGGAACAGGCCTGGTCCCTATCCCAAAGTACTAAGGGTCACTAGTCTTTTGTGATGGGTGTCAAAAAAGGGCAGCACGTTTGTCATGTTTATGATTTCATCAAGTGTTTTTTCTGTTCCACAGCCCGGGCCGTTCTGGCTATCGACGAGGCCTCGGAGCCCATCACCTTAGTTCTGGCTGAGGATGGCACCATCGTGGAAGATGATGATTACTTTTTGTGTCTACCATCTAATACCAAGTTTGTGGTGCTGGCCAAGGATGAGAAATGGTCTGGCAGAAGCTTAGGTACTCTGGATGCGGGAGGGGTGTTTGGAATACGCTTAGTGAAACCGGGCTCTCTCACATGGGTCAGGAATGACCCATGAAACTGATGGCTCTTGTGTCAGACAGCGGAACGGACTGGCTCTCGGGGTCTGCGGATGAAGTGGACAGCGCTGCAGAGAGGTGGAAGCAGCTGGCCAGGCAGCTGAAGGATGACCTGTCTAATATCATCTTGATGTCTGAAGACGACCTCCAGGTGGGGAAATCTCTAACTGCTGTCCTTGGCTCTGCCCATCATCCGTTTATCCCAGTAGATGGCACAGAACAGAATAAGTTTAACAAGATCTCAAGCTTAATTCAGCTGCTATTGTTTGGCTGTGTTGCTAGGTGACACTTGGCAAATATCTGAGGAGGATGCTCTCAGTCACTGATTGTCACTCACAGCAAGTCTCCAGTTCTTGCAATGGAAGGGCAGAGTCAAGATTTGGCCAAATGCAACTGAGGTGGGCTCCTTCCTTAAAACCAGACACTCGAGTAATATGCCAGAAGGGAAGGCTGGGCAGCGTGATAAATCTGTTTGCTCAAGAGGGTTGGAAGCACAGCTGTCAGTTTCTGGAGCAGTCTGATTTGAGTATCCAACTCCTTAACACCCTGTATGCGGTGAGGCATGGTGATAACTGCCTCTTCTTGTCCTCCTGCAGTGTGCCAGGCTGTTGGCTTTGCTTTGTGCAGTCCCATGCACTCTTAAGAAGTGGTGTACTTTGATTGCCAGGAGTTGTCAGGATTTCTGTTACGAAAAGCACAGGATTCCACACCTTCCTGGATGCCTTTTGGCTTCTAGTAAAGAACACTGCCTGAAGTGCACTAACAGCCTCTCATTATGAGGCTGACTCACTATGACAAGAAACGTTGTGAAACATGCTGGGCTTCATGCAGGTGGCAGCTCTGGCACTTGGGAGGCTTGCTGTTTGTACCATCCTCAGTCTAACGGAATGAGTTACTCGTCAGTCCATGTAACAGGAGCACTCTCATTGTTTTAAGGTGCTTATTGACGTACCACCTTCAGACCTGGCAGAAGAACTTGGCCAAAGTCAAAGCAAAATCCAAGCATTGCAGGACACCCTGCAGCAGGTGCTGGACAGACGGGAAGAAGAACGCCAGTCAAGACAGGTCCTGGAACTCTACCTACAGGCCTTGAAAAATGAAGACACTATCTTAAGCAAAGTAGCAGGTAGGGAGTGTTAGGATGCTAGAGAAGGAGCTTTTTAGAGATGTCTGAAATAGCTGACCGGAATAAATACGGCAGAGTGAAGGGCCGGAGTGAGTCACTTGTTTAGCAGCTGTTAATGCGGTTGATGTAATAGCTGGTACAGTGACTGGGTGAGACCCGCACTCCTCTCACTGCTCCTTCACATTTCTCACAATGCCTAAAAGTAGGATACTGGGAGAAAAGCTTAAATCTTGTAGTGGTCCTTAACAGTAAGGATTTTTTCAGTTAGAGGATGCACCTAGTTAGAATGCATATTTTATTAATCTCAAAACCATCAAAGCAGTTCAGGCCACTTTTCCACTCCTGTGTTTATCGTGGGCTGTAATGGTTCTGCTACTTTTCAGAATCTGAAACTGTACCAAGAGAGGAGATGGATGTGGTTGACACAGGTACCAGCAGTACAGGCTCTTCAGCCAAAACAGCGCTCAGTGACCGGATCCTCGCTGCTCTGAAAGAGAAACCAGCTCCAGAGCTCTGCTTGGACAGCTGGGATCTAGAGGTGGGTGAGAGTGACATAACCATATTCTGGAGAGAGAGGTTATGGGGGAAGATGGAGGCTCTCATGTCAATATAGCTCAGTCTCAAAGCGGTGAGTTATAACGTGTCTCTCTTCCTCACTGACATCCCCTGCTTGGAGCTCCTCTGTAACAGCCAGCTGATGCTATTCCAAGTACTCTAGTCTGTCCTCTGAAAAGCCACAAAATAATTGTGGTTTTGATCTCTGCCAAATCACAGTCAGCCAGTGCTTCAGCTGTCTTACTAGCAAATATTTTTTATATGTACATGCATCTAGCTATTTGTCTTACACATCCCAAAATAAAAGCCTCCTTATTTTGGAAGACGGTGTAAATAAACCCATAGCTTGGAAAAGAAGGTCCAGGTAACCATTTTAACCATTAGAAAATGTGTTCTTTCTAATGCTATAAAACTTGCTCCTGGTGCTTTTCCCTGCTGTAGAAACTAAGTAGCTGCTTTCTGTTCATTTGAACGTCTGCATATACCATTAAGCTCCAAGTGTTGGTAGAACACTGAAAATACACTATGCCATGGGATAGATGATGAAAGCTGGGAACAACTTCAACACCAAACTGCCAGTATTAAACAAGTGTTTCCCTACTGGTGTTCTCAATGTGGGCAGAGGGGCTGGTGGTGGAGGAGCACCAGGAGAAAAGACTGTATGAAATCTGTCTTGCTACAGCTGGTTTCAAAAGAAGACACACAAGCCCTGGCCTCAGCTCTGAGATGGGACACGCAGAAAGCTGAAGCTCTGCAGCAAGCCTGTCATCAGGAGCTCTCCAAGCGTCTACAACAAGTGCAGGCTTTGCATTCCCTAAGAAGCACGTCAAAGGGCAAGAAAACGCTACCCTGTGGAGACTGGGTTAGTTCAAAACGCAAAAAATGACTGTAGTGCTGCTCGGAATTTATTGGGGTTTTTTTTGCATTAGAATCAGTAGAAGCCAAGACCTGTCCTGAGAGCCATAGTTTGCTGGTCACACTGTGGTCTGGCTACAGACAGATTGTCCTGAGGCTTAAACTCCTGTGATGGTTCAAATCACGTGTAACCAAAGGGATTTGGACTTTTTGCAGGATACCAGTACAATGGTTTTGCTAAACACAGCACGTAACAGTTTCAGCTTTGAATACCTGGTTGGGAGCCAAAAGCTTATGTCTGATAGTAACAGAGCTGGCTTCTGAGGCACCAGGAAGTTTGCTTACTTTGTCCTCCCACCATTTTCGAAGTAAAGGATGGAAGACCTCCTGGAAGACACTTTCAGAATAGAAAAAAGGCACTTGGAGGATTGGTCACTGAGCACAGAGTGCTCATTCTTAGTTAGGGTTTATTGTAATTTGGCCTATTTAAGCTTTAATTGTGCAGTTTTTCCAGCTGCTGTCTGGCTTTCAGCTCCAGTCTGGGATCTAGGAACTTGAATTCTCATGCTAATTTCATCCATTAAAGGAAATACAAAATCCTTTAACTTCTGTGCTTTTTCTGCAAGGAACTCGGGCCTCTTGGGTGCAGTGTAAGCTCTAACGTGTAAAATACAGCAAAGGTGGAAATACTTGCTTTGTAAGGCTGTGGGGCAGAAGACTTGTACTTTGCCTGTCTGTATCGCTCTCGAGATCATTAGCAAAACATGATGCTTTTGTATTAATTAACTGGCTTATTTTTAAAGTGTGTTTTCCTAATACCATTAAAACCTTTTCACCTTACTGCTGGACCTGTTTTGCTATTACCACCAGTTGCTATGATTAAAAGAACATGCTGACAAGTACAGCATTACCTTAAGGATAGAGGAAGAAATTGTTAAATACAGAAATACTCTGCATTTAACCTGTCCCAAGTATTTAGGTAGGACACACGTTCTACTGATGCTGCTGCACTGGAACCTTCACGTGGCACAATTTGTGCTTCTCTAGTGAGAACCTAAAAAGTGAGCTGAAATTTCCCAGAAAGTTTGTTAGGTACAAATCCCTTCTAGTATCATACAAACCCCTCTGACATAACGTAACCTTAAATCGCACTGGATGCCAACTGATGAGTGTTCCCTCAGCAGGCACTTGGATGAGCCCATCGTGTGTTGACATTGCAGTTGAATTATGGGGCACTCGCAGCTGGACCGCCAGCTCACTAACAAAACAGTTCAGTGCCTTTCAGCAGGAAAGCAAATATTCGAGGTAACTTCAGGTGAAGCTACCACCCACATGGGAACTGACTGGGCTTAAGGGGAAGCTTGCAGTCAGCGTTTTGGTCAGGCAGTTTTGCTAGGGCACGTAATTGCTTCTTTCAGGCTGTCCTTCTGGCTTGTAACATAGAGTATGGGAGGTAAAAACGTTTCCTGCTGCTTTAAGTAGCTACTTATTACAAGCTTTTTACATTCAAGTCTTTCTGAAACATCATTAACAGAATTTTTGAAGCCTGCCCTATTGCACTCAAAGCTAATTTGTGCCAGCTACCAACTGAAATAGCATGCAATTAAGCAGATTTGCTGTCGGCATGCTTTTTCTGTAAGCTTGTGTCTCAGCTTGTGATTACTGCTCTCTCCATTGAAAATCAGGTTTTCAGTCTTGGTCAAAGCTGCAATGCTTTTGCTTTTTTCAAGCGCAACTTGAAAATTCTGCTCCTTATGCTGTACAACAGGAAAGAAGGATTTTACCTGTGGCTTTTTCACATCTGTTTAAAAGAGTAGATAGCATCTTACTTCACTCCTGTGTGTATTTTCCCTGTCCTCTTTCTCCCAAACCAGAAGTTTTATTTGTTTTTCATTCTCCTCCCCATCCCACTTGGGCAAGCAGGGAGGTGAAGGAGTGGCTGTGTGGTGCTGAGTTGCTGGCTGGGGTTAAACCATGGCAGCAGCTGTCTCATTTCACTTGGTTATATCTAATTTATAACTTATGTCTTTAAATCTGCTTCTTATGAATCAACCACACTCGCTCAGTCTCTGTCAGCCCAACTAAGGTTGATACATTTCTTGACCACCACTTTGGAACCATAGTGCTGCAGTGAAATCAGAAATACAATGCAGCGTACTGAAAGTGAAGAGTGTACACCAGCAACATCACAGGTGAAAAATGACACAAAATGAAATTTAATTGTTAAGACAACGAGTGAGAGATATGGTTATTAAAACAAAAATAAACCATTCAAAGTACCTCACCAAAAGTATAAAAAATGAAAAAAGGAGGAAAAACAATTACTGGAGAAACTACGTAGCAGCACATAGGAAGCTGCACTTACTGAGTAGCATGGTCAGTGAGAATGTTCTGCTTTAAGCTCTTTATTTAAAGTATTTTCTTTTTAATAACAGTAAGATACCTTTTTGTAAACAATTAAGACATTTTGGCTGTAAGCTTTACTGAACTCTGACAAACCTGGTTTTGGAACAAGAAAATCCAACTAACCATGTTCACCCTAAAACCTGAAGATTCCTTACTGTTCCTGACCCGCAAGAGGAATCTCTAACCAGCTAACTTGGGTAACACAAGGATAATAAGAGAAAATGAGTAGAAGCATTACTTGACAGGTGAATCACGCCATGTTGGAATCTTCACTCTCAGTCACAGTTGCTTCTTGTTCCCCAGATGTTCTCCCTCCCTTAGAGGCACTAGACTTCTTTTTCTTCTTCTCCTTTTGCTCCATGTTACTCGATGCAAGCTCTTCACTCTTCTGGGTGATATACTTTAGCTAAGAACAATGAAATCATCAGTCAGCTACTGAGAAACTTCATTTATTCATAAGAAATCAGAGAGAAATGTTTAAGAGAAATTAAGAGGGCAATTTCTTATTATAAAAAAGACAGACACTCCAAAAAGGCTGACAAACATCAACCAGTGACAATCCTTGCAGGAAGCCCTCAGTCTAAGCTGGGTATCCTCAGATACTGCAGTGCCCTGGCATGACAAGGATTTATAAATGTGTGTTTATCCTTCTCACATAAAATTAAAGTCAGTATTGGAAGTATTCTTCTTCATGGAAGCATTTAAAGCTATGTCTTAACACATCCGTGAATTTAAGTCCACTGAACATGATACAGATCAGCACATGAGGGAATACAATCATGTGAATCATCTCTGTATTATGTTAGGAGACTCAGCACCACAAGGTGCACTCAAGCTGTTCCAGACTTCAGGCTAAAACAAAAGAACACAACATCAGGAAAAAAACAAGTGATTTGCTTCCAAGGCTGACAATGCTGTAATGTGTCTGTTCATTGCACTTTTGTATCTGTAACCTCAGCAGCCCTGTTCCAACCAGAACACTGCTGTGTGAATTACAATCAGATCTGTGTTCCCAGAGTGAGGTAGTTTCATGAAGCAAAGACAGAAATTTAAAAAAAAAAATCACAGGATTGCGCCCATCTACCATCAACAAGCCAGTGAAATTGCTTAAGCGACAGTTGCTTCATTATCTGTACCCTTCACTGCTCTTGGGAACCAACCAGCTGGTTTAAGAATGCTGTGATACAGAAAATACAGTGACTCTCACCAAAGAATTGCTCCTTCTAGCCAAAAGTTTCACGTCTTCTGTAGTGATTGTGCTTCGTTTTGCATGCCTGCATAAAATAAAAAACCACCCCTTAGTGTGTTTGCCAGGATTGGTTGTAAGAGGCCACACAGCATCTAATTCAGAACACTAACTAAAAGGTCTCAATAGGGACTCAGTTAACCAAACGTGCCCGTCTTTTCCAACTATAAAACACAGAAACCTATTTTACAAGTTTCTATGTGTACATCCCAATTCCCACACTGGAAACTGGATGGGCTTTAAGGTCCCTTCCAACCCAAACCATTCTATGATTCTATTTAATCAGCCAATAGAATCCTTTAAAACTTGAATTACATTACTTATTTTAAACATGATTGGAGTTGAATAGAAATGAATGCCTTCATACCAATCAGATGTTCCAGTACCCACCTTGCAAACATTTCAAGGTCTTTCGCAAAGGTCTCTGGAGAAAACAAAAGATGCCACATATGTTACAGTACTGACTGAGCTGAAGACACAAAACACAGCGTGAGCTGTGACAGAAGGGGAACTGCGGCTTCTCCCAGTGAGTTTTGGGAAGCCACCACAACTTGCTATTACATCCACTGTTGCACAGGCAGGTAGCCCATACATTATTTCCACAGACATTTAAACACCTTTTCCAGATTTGACAAATAGAAACTCTATTTCTTGTACTTTTAAAGCTATGACACAAGAAACAACGTATCAATGATACCAAGTTCCAGCACTATTTTTTTTTCAGAGGAAGGTTTCTCTTTGGTGCAAACAGATATCACTAAGCTCAAGCTGCCGTACCGCACTGCCTGAAGGTCATCTCTGCGATAGCTGCCACGGTTTGCTTGCTGAACTGCATCTGCTTGTCTTCCGCCACATCCTGGCACAGCCTGCCCACCGTGTAGTGCACCGCAGCCCGCAGCCTCTGTGGGGACAGCGGGGTCAGGGCTCTGCCGGGGCTGCTCACAGACACCACCGACAGAGCCTCAGCCAGCAAATAAACTCTCTAAGACTCATTTTGGAGTTTTAGAAAGAAACCATCTTTTATTATATGTGGTTGGACTCAATAATCTCAAAGGTTTTTTCCAACCAAGCGATTCTATGATTTCACCGCTGGATGTATGAGAGAATGATTTCCATCGATCGTGTGTAATGAGACAAGAGCTGGGGACAGAACATATTTCCCACTTACATGCACATGTATAAATTATCCCAGAAACCTTATGTGTATCCTATTATTCTCCAAGGAATGATTTTAATGTTATTATGAACTTCACAACAATTGGAGCTTTGGAGCCAGCTCTCTGTCTGATCTTGCATTTTATACAGGGAAAAACTGCAAATACAGGTGATTATAGGATCACAGAATCACAGAATAGCTTGGGCTGGAAGGGACCCTCAAGATGACCCAGTTCCACCCCCTGCCACGGGCAGGGACACCTCCCACTGGATCAGGGGGCTCAAGACTCCATCCAACCTGGCCTTGAAACCTCCTTCTTATGGAAGACACATCTGTTCAGCTTGTATCATACTCAACACAAGACGTTATCATTTCTCCAAGCAGTGTCTGGAAAAACACTGTTTGAAAAAAACATGCTGTAAAAAACCACGTTATCTGAGGGACATTCTGTTTAACTTTCAGAAAATATAGTTAATTAGATGAAACTTTACTTCAGCTTAAATCAAAACATTTCACTTTTCGTAATAGTAACTACTTCTTGTATCAGTGGTACCTGGGCGAGCAGCTCCCTCTCCTCGCCGTCCCCCGCCGCCATCGCCCTGCCGGGTTTCCCGCCCAGCATTGCGAGGCGGGGCTGCGCCGCCGCCATCTTGGATCCCGCCTGGCGCAGGCGGGTCCGGGGGAGGGAAGGGGCCGCCCTGAGGGGACGCGGGCGCCCCGCCCAGCTCAGGCGGGTCCGAGGGCTGAGGGAAGGGCTCCCCCTGAGGGGAATTGGACTCTTCTTGGCCCCCCCACCTGCCCCGCGCAAACCCTCGGGTTCAGGGGGTACGAGGTGCTCAGAGAAGGGAACGGAGCTGGGGAGGGGTTATGAGAGGGAGGGTTATGAGAGGCGGCTGAGGGCCCTGGGGCTGTTTACCCTGGAGGAGACTGAGGGGAGACCTCACCGCTCTCCGCAGCTCCTGAAAGGAGGTTGTTGGTCTCTTCTCCCAAGTAACAAGTGACAGAACGAGAGGAAACGGCCTCAAGTCGTGCCAGGGGAGGTTCAGATTAGACAGCAGGAAAAATGTCTACACCAAAAGGGTTCTCAGGCACTGGCACAGCTGCCCAGGGAAGTGGTGGAGTCACCATCCCTGGAGGGGTTTAAAAGACTGGCAGATGAGGTGCTCAGGGATCTGGTTGAGTAGTGGACGGGTACCGCTGGACTCAAAGAGGAGGGCGATGAAGATGATCCGTGGGCTGGAGCACCCCCCACACAAGGACAGGCTGAGAGGGTTATTCAGCCTGGAGAAGGCTCCAAGGAGACCTTAGAGCAGCCTCCCAGTACTGAAGGGGCTCCAGGAAAGCTGGGGAGGGGCTTTTTATGAATTACTTTAAATTGGAAGGGGGATGACTTAGATTGGACAGTGGGAAGAAATGCTCTGTGCCAAGGGTGTGAGCCACTGGCCCAGGTTGCCCAGAGCAGTGGTGGCTGCCCCATCCCTGGAGGTGTTCAAGGCCAGGCTGGATGGGGCTTGGAGCCCCCTGATCCAGTGGGAGGTGTCCCTGCCCATGGCAGGGGTTTGGAACTGGATGCGCTTTAAGGTCCCTTCCAACCCAAACCATTCTATGATTCTATGAAATTCCTAAATCTTACATCACCTGCAGCATGGGTGCTTTTGCTAATTACAGATATCCAACCAATAACTAAGGGGCTAACAACCATCTGAGCAGAAATAAGAGAAAAAAAAATATAAAAATCAGTGCACAGAACAAAACTGAACACCCAAGAGGTACAGGCAGTCGTGAATTTTCTGAAGCCCTGAAGATGATAGGGTTGCAGGAAGAGGGTATGCAAAAGGGCCAACTCTGCATGCCGCCACAGATATTTTAATTGCTCCCTGTGAGGAGGTGGCAAAAAAGCAGGGAGATTTAGGGAAAAGAGTGCAAGCACACAGCTAAGTCAACAGTCTGGGCTGGAGCTTAAAACTGGGAACAGCCACTGGAGAGAGAATACCTTGGTGAAGGGAATTCCAGTCTCAACACCCTGGCCTGCATTTAAGTTTCTCCACAACCCATCCCCACCCTTCCATAGAAAACAAACACTGCTCACAGCGTGAAAGACTGTTTGCAGGTGAAAACACAGGAATTCATTTCTAAAAACCAAGCTACTGCCTGCTGGGAATAAATTATGGCAACAAAAAAACAGGTCTTTACCTCCCTGGAATCTTGTGGAGTGTTACTGTGCTGACTGCCACTCCCCACTTCGGCAACTACTGAAACGCAGTCATCTCTGTCTTGATCCCTATGAGTTTACGCATTACTACAATATAATAAAGCCATTATAATTATAAAATGTGTTCTTTTAAGCACTGCACAAAGACATTTTAGCCAGTTTGGGCCAGCAGCAGTGAAAACAAAACACCTCAATGCATTTATAAGCAAATTTATTTAGCTTTCTTATAGGATATATATATTTTGAGATATATATATATGAAATATACCAACAAGTTATTACAAAAGTGTCAAAACACAAGCTCTACAACAGCACAGTGAAAAGTGGTATTCTAGAAAGAATATCTGAGATCTACAGTATCTCGGTTTCAGAGGAAATATTTCAATTAGACTGTGTAAGCAGAAGAGGACACATTTCCTCCACGGCCTGTCCAGTTAGCATGGAAAAACAAACCTGGCTTCGATAACAATTCATACGTATGTGCCCCAAAGTAATCACGCTGAGCCTAGGATAAAACAACACACACACAAAATAGACACATGAATATGACAATCGTATGAGTACTAGAAGTTGCATCAACTGATAATATACTACAGGAATACTAGAAATAACATGTCACTCCAACAGTCAAACCTATTCTCTCTCATTATTAGCAAAATCACTGCAATGAAACATTTGCTAATACCCAGTAATTAAGAGTACTGTGGAAAGACAAGTATATTATAACTACTAGGTACTAATCTGAAAAACAAGCACTCACTCCGATGATACTTCTTTATAAAGCATTTTGATTCAAAGATATCATTACTCTCGGTTCGCAGGTGGAATATTAAAACACGTTGGGCACTAATATCTCTGGTGTTCCTTATCCAGACATCTCACAGCATTGTATTGCTGTGAATTTTGGGTTTAACTGAGGCAGACTATGCCTTTATCTTTACAATGTTGGAGTGATTAGGACATACTGCCTTCATGGCCTTTAGCTCCATATTGAAATAACAACATAATATTTCAGTAGCAAGAAGATCTGCTACACCACTTCGGGCACCTACCTGAATCAGGTTAGCTGGCAATATTTCATGCCTGTACCCGTCATAAAAAGAAAGCGCTGTAGTGAAGCAGGGCATAGGGATACCCATCTGTACTCCAATACTGATTACACGGCGCCAGGACTCCTGGAAGGGATGAAAAGGGAGGGGGAAGAAAGAAACTAACCAGTGCTTGCTTAGAGGCATGTGCAGGCACATGAACCATTCAAGTGTAACAGCATGGGCTATTTCACATTATATGGAATCCAGTGGCCAAGTCTGAGCAAGCACAGCTGAAGGTTCTCAATTTTACTTGCACAAGGTTGATCCAAAATAATGGCAAGTAAGACAGATAAACAAGGCAGTAAGAGTGCAGACACACACTTCAAGGATTGTTTAGACACCTTTGGGACTGAGGATGCTGTATTGATAAGTTTCAAGGATGTCCTCTACCTTTTCATTTTTCAGACTGAATATGCTTGTGAAAGTAACTCCTGAGAAAGAAGCTGAAGAAATCCAAATTGTAAACTATTGGTCTCATGCTCTTCCTTCCTTGGAAACTCACCTGACAGTCTTCAATAGCCGTCTTAAAGAAATCATCCAATAGCAAATTCTGGAGCTCGGGGTTTCGATCATAAGCATCTTTGATTTTTCCCAGGAACACACTAGGCAGGACACATGTAAATGAGGAATGAAATTTCACAGCTTCCAACAAAGGCCCAGAATCCAAAATTTCCACTGCCAAAATATGACTTGGCCAGACTCAGATTCCAAACATCGACAAAGATGCAAACAAAACAAAGACTGAAGAAAATCTGCAGTAGCTAAGCCACCAGAAAGTTGGCTTCATCTGGTAACCTTTAGTGCTGTCTACAGAAACAGCCTCTCGGTACATTAGCAGCAGATTAACCTCATGGATTTTCCAAGGAAACCTCCAGGCTTGTCAGTCTAGCCTCACATACACTGAGCAGCCTGCTCTTCTCCCCTGAGCAACTATATTACCTCATCTTTCTTACCTTCTGATGATGCAGCCTCCCCTCCACATCAGTGCAATGCCACCATAATTCAGGGTCCAGCCGAATTCTTTGGCTGCTTGTCTGAGCAGCATGAAGCCTTGTGCATATGAGATAATCTTGGAAGCGTACAGGGCCTACAAAAACAAATTCACATTCCAAGTGAAGTCCCAGAAAGTTGAATGGGAAATTTCACAGTCTGTGTGCGCTGTTTAGCCCACTGACTGAAAAGAGGAATCAATTGTCATGAACAGTAAACACAAGAGCTCCTCACCAGGACTGACAGCATCCAAACCCTGCTTTGAAACACAGATTTAACAGAGCACTCTGGCAAGCACAGCAACTCACCTTGCGTATGTCCTCCAGAAAGTCATTCCTGTTCCCAGCAAATTCAGTCACTTTAGGCCCCTGCAGCACCTTACTGGCATGTACTCTCTCATCCTTGAGGGAAGACAGGCACCGGGCAAACACCGCTTCACCTTTAAGTATGGTAGGAAAGGGCAGATAATTAGAAAGGTCAGCATCACTGCTAAGGCTGGAAATACTTGTCCTCAGGCACACAGTGAGTGCCGCTGAATGATGAGCCACACGTGTAGTGAGAGTCACACAGGAAGAGAGATGTACAAATTAATTATTTCAACAGCATTAGCAAGGGACCAAATTGCCAGTCAGCTGAACCATGGGGTAAATGTTGACTGAACCCTCATCAGCTTAGTTTTATGAACTTACTTGTTTTGCTGGTTTTGGCCGGGATAGAGTCAATTTTCTTCATAGGGCCATGGTCTGGAGTTGTGCTGCAAATGGCGTTTATAACACAGGGATGTTTTGGTCACTGCTGAACAGTGCTCTCTGCTTACACAGAGACAAAGCCTTTCCTGCTCCTCAGCCCACCCCACCAGTGAGTGCTGGGGGTGCACAAGAGGCTGGGAGGGAACAAAACCAGGACAGCTGACCCAAACCAACCCAAGGAACATTCCAAACTGCATGACACCACACTCGGCAATATAAAGCTGGGGGAAGAAGAAGAAAGGGGGGACATCTGGAGTGACGGTGTTTGTCTTCACAAGTAACTGTTACACATGATGATGCCCTGCTTTCCTGGGGATGGCTGAACACTGCTGATGGGAAGTAGGGAATGAATTTCTTGTTTTGCTTTGCTTGCGTGTGTGGGGTTTGTGTTGCTCATTAAGCTGTCTTTGTCTCAGCCCGTATGTTTTCTCACTTTTACTCTTCTGATTCTCTTCCTCATCCCACCAGGGGGAGTGAGCACGCAGCCACATGGGGCTTAAGCACTGGCTGGGGTTAAACTGTGACAACTTAAAATTTCTTCCTGTCTACAGAAGACAGCGTTGCACCGCAACGCAAGGCCAAAGACTTCACTAATTACTGTATCGTGCTTAGAAGATAAACTGTTGCATAAGTGCCAGCTCCCATTAACTAAATGTGCTTTGAAATACAGACCTGTAAAGTAAGAGCAATTAAAATCAATAAATCAGCAGGTTGACTTATAAGAGGAGTAAGTTTTACAAATCTGGTAGGCCCAGAACAGTAGTACTTTGAAGACCATAAGAAAGTTTTATAACACCACTAAGCAGGTTATTAAATGTCATTCATCAAGGCTAAGGAGTTAGCCAAGCAGAATCTTCAGCTCCTAAAGAGAAAGCCTGAATGCCAATCTCTTGATCTGGCTCAGTCAATCCCCAATCATGCAGTTAAGCTGTACTTATTTGCAACTGAAGATGGTATTGTTAAATGGAAAATAAAGTTTCCTTTCCAGTGTCTGATAGAAGGAAAGTGATCAAGTTTGTTGTAGTCTTAAAAAGGGGGAGAAACTTCAGTATGAAATGAGTAATGAATCACAACAAAAAAACCTCACCAAACGTCAAACCATGCAAACAAACAAAGAAAAAAGATGAATGAGTAATGTTTTTACAAGATCCTGGATCCTCCCTGAAAGAGGATTAACAGACCATACCAAAATCAGAACTGACTCCTCTCCGTTTCTGTGCAAACTTCCTTCTACACTAGGGAGGAAAAGCATGATGGGAAAAATCAGGAAAAAGCAGGGGGAGCGTGACGCTGCTTTTACAAGCAGAAGTGTGCAAGTCATGCTGAGACAGTAAAACCTCACACACAGCATTTGCGCTAAGCACGGCCATGTTTACACAAGGGCTATTGCACAGACTTCCCACATACTTCCCTACTAACTCATCATTATCCAACAATGCTCCCCTGGCACTGCAGAGGACTTCATGAGGGAGTGTCTCCCTCCACCCCTGATCTTTGTGAGAACCAAAGAACAAGAGAATATTAACAGCACAAACGATAAAAAGTTTTTCAAGGCTACCACTGAAAGCCTGCAGCTGAAGTAGGATATTACAACCATTTACAAAACTTGTAAAAACATGCTGCTGGAATGCAGCCAGTTTCTCTGATACACCTCCCTCCAGTTACTTTCTTTTAGACTACTCAATATAGTTTTACTTATCTTCTAATAGAACAGGACTTGACCAGCTGAGCCAAAGGAAAAGGAGGAAGAGAAGGCATCAAAATTAAAGCCAATCATAGAACAAAGAACTTGTTGACTGATCTTATTTACTCAACAGGAAAGTCTACATCGGACCTGTGGTAAGACAGCACCCTAAATGTGTTGCAGATGCAGCACAACCCCCTTCAGAGGCCAGGTTATACAAAGGGAAGGTAACGAGACTGTTGCATATGTATGCAAGCAGGTAAATTTTCACACTTCAGGGATGTAATTCAAAGCAATCACAAAATGCTTTTCAATCATCTTAGTTTGACTTCGGATCACCAGTCCGTTAGCCACAAACCAAAACCCAGCAGCAGTGCAGAGTATATAAAGAAACACCACAATCAACTGCTGTGTGGAAAACCAGCAGCCACCATCCCAGGGTAGCAGTCTGCCGCTATTCCCGATAAAATCTGTCTGTACTCCTCAGCCCAAAATACAGTCCCGCCCTCATGCTCCTGTCTACTCACTCTAATGCTGTGTTAGCGAAGTCATACTGAAACATAGAAATAGAAGACTTAGGTAGGTATCTGAAAAATAAGTCTAAGTGCTTATCAAGCAGCGGTCAAGCAACAAGGTTCTGACTGTGTCCTGCCTCCAGGCTTTTTCTTTTTTCCTTTCAAAATTTTAAGGCGGTGATAGGATTCAGAGCAGTAGATAAGGTGGAGGATTACTGAGAGGAACATTGCACAAATCTAGCACGACACTTACATTCACCTGCCACCAGTCATCACCAGCACGGTGAACCAACCACGGACAAAGGCATGATAACAGTTCTACTGATACTTGAGAAACGAGGTAGAAACAAGCCCAGCAAAGAAAAACAGTAACAGCTCTCAAGAGCAGAAAGACTGCAACAGCCGCACCTAGAAGAGTCCCTTCTGCAAGGCAAGCCCTAGCAAGGGCTCATTTCTATTACAGTGCTCCTTACTGTGATGTGGTACCTGCAGCTAGGAAAGACAAAGGAAGGCTAGATCGAAGAACCAGTTACCTATGAGTGTGACAGGGACTCCATATTCCAGAGCAGAAATGGCTGTCCACTTTCCTGTGCCTTTTTGTCCTGCACTGTCCTTGATCTTTGGGAGAAGGTATTTGCCATAGTTGTCTCTGAATTTGAGAATATTTGCTGTAATTTCAATCAGGAAAGAGTCCAACTCTGTCTTATTCCATTCCTGAAATACCTGGAAGAGGAGAAAAAGTGTGTATATATATATATATCTATATATCTATATCTATACACACACACACGCACAAACCGATTTACTACGTGTATAACGTTTACTGATATCTGTACACACGCAGAAGGGGCCATGCCACCTCAGCTACTGCCCTTTAAAGACAGATCAAACTTCAAAATCCTCTTCGCAAGATTTGCCTGCTTGAATAAAATGCTCAATGTTTTACTAGCCTTTTACAGGCAAGGTAATTCATATCTCTACACAAGAAGGTGCTTCTTGGGGCGAAATCTACAGTAGAATAAACATTCAGGTGCTGCTGCTGCTCCTACTTCTGTTGAGGCTCTGGAATATTGTGCACTGTCGCTGGCAGAAGGCATGGCAGAAAAATTAGCTTCCTGTACACACAGCTTTGTCCAAGCCATGCTGCCTCCGTCAATGCCAGACAGCCACCACGGCTCAAGAAAGCAAGACAGGAAAAACTACAGAGGTCACCTCTGACATCTCATTGTACTCCATGTCCAGCAGATCTTTCATCAGGTGAAAGGCCTCACAGATCAGCTGCATGTCTCCATATTCAATCCCATTGTGCACCATCTTCACAAAGTGTCCAGCGCCCTCCTCTCCTACCTGTAGGGAACATCACAAAATGCCAAAGAAAGGAAGGAAGGAACAAACGAACGAAGGAAGCCCAGTGCTAACTGAAAGCACTGTGGGCACAGATCCATTTATCTCCCACAGCACAAGACTCAGCCATAAAACCCTGTCTTTCCATTGTCTGGGATAAGCCATCACAGGTGCTAGATTTGAACCAAATGCAGTCAGCCAGAAAATCAACCAGCTACTGCTCCTGATTTCATTAAAGATAAATATGCATGAGCTTCAGCAACCAAACTACCTAAGCATGGATCTATCTTCAAGTTAAGATCAGTAATGAATAAATACTTACCCAGTCACAACAAGGTTCCCCAGATCCCACTTTGGCAGCAATGCTTTGAAATATGGGCTGGATGTGGGGCCTGCGGGCAGAAACAATCCACCTCAGCAGATAGGCAGAGGACACAGACACCACAGGAGGAAAGGAAAATCCATCGGTACGATGCATCCTTCTGTAACCTGCCCAAAGGCAGCCTGGGCAGACTGAGAAACCACCACACAGCAATGTCAAATAAAATGTGCCTCTCTCCCAGAACTAGACAATGTTTGCAAGAAATGGGGACAGCCCATGTCACATGTACAGCACTGTGCAGACAAGTTTGATGTACCCAAGAGCCCAAATATTACCTTCTCCATTGTAGAAATGAGGAAATACGAGTGGCAGACAGAAGCTGTTTTACTGAGCAATTTATGGCAAAAAGACAATCAGAAAGCAGATTACTGTTACATGGTTTCTAGCTTTGTGCCATCAAAATTTGAGCAGGCAGATG
The DNA here is from genome assembly GCA_033558235.1 of Neomorphus geoffroyi. NCBI lineage: Eukaryota > Metazoa > Chordata > Aves > Cuculiformes > Neomorphidae > Neomorphus > Neomorphus geoffroyi. Next base: position 4,563,689 of record JAUMJM010000029.1, on the reverse strand, counting down.
TAGGCAGGAAATGCCAACGCGAACAGACAGGGACTTAAGAGATTTTAAAGCTCAGGTAAAGCCCAAACATACATCTTCTTTCTACACTTACAGAGAGAATAAGCAACCAGGGATAAAGTCTATTATGAGCATCAATGCGCAGTCCTTCACAGTGACACATCCTTGTGCAGTCCTTTACAGCAACACGAGTACAAAACCACAGGGAAGCACAACAGAAACTTGCAAAAAACTAATGTTTTCAATTGTTTTCAATAGTCAGTACAAACAAGTACTGGAGCCTATTTTTACAACCTCTGTCACTGCAGGGATGCTGCTGCCTGTTTCATGGTTAACTGCTTTGCAGGTATGTAGGGCCCAAAATGAAAAATCGTAATCAAGAAATAGTATTTGTTTAAATTTAACCAAAATTCCTTTCTCCCCTGCCAAAACTTTCTCCCTTCAGGTTTCTGTAGGTACTACTTTTGCCTGTGAGTTCCTGGAAGAAAAACCTGCCTTTATTCTGCCTCCCATGAAAGCTAGCACTGCCCCATGACCCCAGCTAGGTTGAGAAATTTGAGCCTTGATGAAGTGAGATGGCAACATATCTTGTTCTTTCCACACCCAGGCCCTCCTCCTTCCCTCCCTCAGCTCTTAACTTGAATAGGTGATGATTTTTGCAGACCATTCTGAAGATGAATACACCAGCCCATGCTTACCAGGCTTCTTTGGCTCCACCTGGCATGAGTGAAGGACCATTCCTGGCACCCTCCTCTCCACCACTAACACCGCTTCCGACAAATAAGATGCCTTTTTCCCGTAGTTCCTTACAACGTCTCTGGAACAAAGAGCAGAGCATCATTATTTAATTTATTTTCTTGCCAGAGCCTTACAAACAAATGTTAGCAATTTAGACCTAAAAATAGGGGTTTGATTCTGCTTTGGACATGCTTGAAGTCAACCTTAGAGAAAGCTTGTATGTACACCAAAGTGAATATTGGGAAACTTCCTGTTGCTTTGAGACAGATCCTTGCAAAAGAGACACGCTGAGAAAACAAAGCCCTTACAAGGACCAGATAGAAAACAGCAGTACTGTGGGTAGAAAGTGCTCTGAATTAAGTGTCACGTGATACAGGCTGCGTGCAAATATGCGGAGGAGGCAGATTAGTCCACAGTGGAGCTGCTCAGTTTAGGTGCAAGCATGGACAACTCTAAGGGAAACTAATTCACTCTGAGTGGGAGAGAAGCACAGGCTGAGATCCGTATGGGGAGCTGCAAGCTGCCCAGATATCAGTCCTCATTTAGTACTTGCTTTCACTCTGGCAAGACCAACTCACTCACCCAAGATCCAAAGCAGAAAGACTAACACCAGCACCCCTTCTAGGCTTCAGAAGTACTGATCTGAACACAAGATTTCCCTCTAAGCATCCCAGATATGCTAACATAACTTCTATAACTTCTGCAGTTACAGCAGCTCACAAGCAGGCTTTTTTTAAAAAACAAACACAACCGATCATTACTCTGCTATATTCATTAACAAGACAGCTAAACTTGCAGTTTTGTCTTACTGACAAAACAGTCTGACTGACAGAACAGTCCTTAACTACTGTAACAATTGCTTTGTAATAGGTTGCACGATCTAGTTTTGCAGAGATAACTCAGTTTGGCCTTTCCTGAGCAGAGGGAATTGCATCTTATTGACTGACAATTCTGATAATCAGAGAAAGAATCACGTGCTTTTTATTCATCCGCTTTGAGTAGAAAACAGGCTTACCGTGGTATCTCTATACTCAGAATTCCCACCATCAATTATGATGTCTCCAGTCTCCAACAATGGCACCTGCCGAAAGTAAATCATCATTTTGGTTTGCTCCATGCATTCAAAACCTCATTAATGATGAATAATTGACTTCCAGAGGAAGTTTCTCCAAAAGACCACACGAATTCACAGGTAGAAAGACTGTTTGCCTCACCAGTTTATTGATGAAGTCATCCACTGCCCCTCCAGCCTTCACCAGCAACATAATACGACGGGGCTTCTTTAACTTAGAGACCATCTCTTCCAGGCTGTGAGCACCAATCACTTTGGTTCCTTTGGCCTCATTGGCCAGAAAGTCATCCACTTTGGAAACCGTCCTGTTAAAAGCACAAACCTAGGGGAACAAAAAACCACATTAATAAAAGCTGCCAACAGAGCAGTTACTTTTGCTCGGACTACAAACTGCAAAAGCAAGGTTCAACATTGCGTACTCTCCCATTTTCACCTTCCCTAAAGGCACAGAGCACAGATGAACCTGTAGCGTCTCCACAAGTGCCTTGGGAACAGATAGTTTATGGCTAAGCCCAAAGTAAACATCAGGGAGAAGTCATACTAATGGGACTCGTTTTAAGCTGAAAGAGGGAAGATTCGGATGAGACATTAGGAAGAAATGTTTTCCTGTGAGGGTGGTGAGGCCTTGACACAGTTTGCACAGAGCAGTCAGTGGTGGCTGCCCCATCCCTGGAGGTGTCCAAGGCCAGGTTGGATGGGGCTTGGAGGCCCCTGATCCAGTGGGAGGTGCCCCTGCCCATGGCAGGGGATGCGACTGGATGGGCTTTAAGGTCTCTTCTGACCCAAACCATTCTGTGATTCTATGATTCTACATCAGGTGGCTACCTGAGTACAGGCACACACTGCTATTTTTCCCTGGAAACAGGACAAAGGGCAGCCTAGGTTACAACTAAAAGGAGGAAGTAATACGCATCAGATCATCATAAGGAAAAAAAAAGGGATTCACAAAATTCTCAGCTCCAACCCCAAGAGTCAGTGAGTCAGCCTTTCTGAAACATGTTTTCCTTCACTTACCACGAAGCCATGGTCGTTCATGTTCAAAATAAGGTTTTGACCCATCACAGCCAGTCCAATCAAAGCAATGTCAGCTCTAAAAGGTGGAAGAACAGAAATGCTATCTAAGTTTTACCAGCAGAGATTCAACTCTAGCACCTGTACCCTCTCTCAGGTCTTTCTGATCCTGCCAGCTGCTTTGCCACCCATTCCTGACAGGCTCCGTAGCTGCTCTGAACTGTTTCTGCGGGCTATCACAGCAAAGGATCCTCATGGCTCCCAGTCAGGCAAGGAGCGCGGGGACCAACTCACACAGCACGTTTCCAGTCAACAAGATTTATTGCCAACTACCAAGTCACAACTCAGTGCGTGAGAACTGCAGGCAATCCAAACCGCTGTGCTGGAAGGAGGGAGTACAGCGAGTGACTGACTTGCCCTCGCTGGATCCAGCTCCATATTTAACAAATGCTGTACAAGAACGCTGTGTCTGAACTCCATGTCTTTGCTTCTGCAATGCAAACCATCTCAGATTTGGGGTGAGAGAAGAAGTGGAAAATGTGATGTTCCAAAGCAGCTTGCAAGGGGTGTGCGGGCAGGGACACCCAGCCTGTTCACTTGTATTCTTCTCCCAAATAACAAGTGATAGGATGAGAGGAAATGGCTTTACGGTGCACCAAGGAGCGGGGGGGGCGTGTTCAGATTAGACATCAGAAAAAATTTCTTCACTGAAAGGGTTCTCAGGCGGTGGAACAGCCGCCCAGGGAGGTGGTGGAGTCACCATCCCTAGAAAGATTTAGCAGACAGGTAGATGAGGTGCTCAGGGATCTGGTTTAGTAGTGGACGGGTACAGTTGGCCTAGATCACAGAACAGTTTCAGCTGGAAAAGACCTTTAAGATCATCGAGTCCAATCACTGATCCAGCCCTGCTTGAGCCTGCCACCACGTCCTCAAGGAACATGTACCCTTCTTTTAAACACCTCCAGGAACGGGGACTCCACCATCTCCCTGAGCAGCTGCCTGACAACCCTTTCAGTGAAGAAATACCTCCTGATATCCAACTCAGATCTCCCCTGGCGCACCTTGAGGCCATTCCCCCTGGACCTGTCACTCCTGCCAGGGAGAAGCGACCACACCCCCCCTCCTCCTTTCAGGCAGCTGAAGATCTCAAAGGTCTTTTCACCACGGGATTCCGTGATTCCGCCGCTCGCCTCAGCAGCGTTTCCTGCTCCTCAGCCACGACTCCAAACCGATCGCCCCGGGTTCTGCCACCGAGTCTCCCGCCCTGGTGGTCCCTCTCACAGAGCGGGAAGCCCTCCCGCCTCCGGAACCCGCCCTCCCTCCGGACCCCGCGGGAGCAGCCGCACAGCGCGGCGAGGCCGGCGCCCGCCCTCCACCGGGCTCTGCAGAGGCAGAGGCCGCCGGTGGCGAGGCCTTTCCTCCCCCGTCCCCCGCTTCCGCCCGCACTCACTCGGCCATGGCGGCGGCGCTGAGGGGAGCGGCGCGCGACACCTCTGGGACCCGGCCTGGCGCGCGCCCGCACCTCCGCTCCGCGGGGTAAGGAACGGCGAGGGGGGGGGGGGGGGGGGGGGGGGGGGGGGGGCGGGAAGCGCCGCTCCCATTGGCTCAACGGAAAGCCCCGCCCCATGGGCCGATGGCTCCTCCCACAAGCCCCGCCCGTGGGGCGATGGCCCCAGCGCCTTCCCCCCCCTCCACTTAAAGAAGCCGCGCCCACCCCTAGAGCAGCATCTGGCACGGCGGATTTTGCTCTTGCTTGGCCCTCTTTCTCAAAGCCACCCCCTGCCATGGGCAGGGACACCTCCCACTGGATCAGGGAGCACCATCGAACCCGGCCTGGAACACCTCCAGGGATGGGGCAGCCACCACTGCTCTGGGCACCCTGGGCCAGGGTCTCCCCATGTGCACAGAAAAAAATTTAGTGAATGCTGTAAAACAACCATTGTCTCCTTCAAAGTATTAAATGCACTGCCAGGAGAGGATTCAGAAAAAGTGACAGGTCACTCAGTTGGTACAAAACAAGGGCTTGGCCACAGCAGCAATTGAGACATCCATGACAGCCTTCCAGATCCCACAGCAGCCCAATGTAAGTACTTCAAGTCCTGCAGCTGGTTTACAGTTACCAGAGGTGTTTCACAGCAGGTGGAGGAGGCTCATTTTTGCGGGACTTCAATGCTTTGGGAATGCCTTCTCCAGTCTCCTCATGATGGTTTTCAAAAGCTACAATGAGTTTTCCACTTTTAGCCCAATTCACAGGAATTCCCCAACAGAGCTGGTGCGGTACATGTGGCTGTTGGTTTGGTGTTCCATTTCATGCGCTTCCCGATGTTTTCAAGTCATCCCCAGATAAGCAAGTTGACTGTAACAACCTTATTTTATCTTTCAAGCAAAAGAATCTTTTGAAAGCATCCAAAATCTACTTGGAAACGCTGCCCAACGTGTTCAATGGAAAAGAATGAGGAAAGATAAGAGCAACCTCTCATCTTTCGCAGGAACAGCCACGACAAAGTTCTTTTCAAAGAAGCATAAGCTTGTTCAGGACAGGTTTGGAGAACAAGTAACCAAACCATAATAAAAGCAGCACACATTATACCTGCTAATGCACTGGTTGTACCTTTATTGTTTCACCTCGTTCACTAACAGTTCAGTGGTGCAAGGTTACCATACACAGTTAGATATCTGCATTGCACACCTAAGGCTATACAGCAAATGGATCAGAGTTAGTACAAATACATGAACTATATTTACATTTTGTATACTCAAGCTCCAAATATCAGATATATTTACAAAATAAAATAAGAAAATGAAAACCTGAAATTAATGTACAGTGTTGCTGATACACTCCTTCGCTGGGATGAAATCAGTTTGCAAAGAGATTTGTTCAAGAAGGCCACTTATACAGCATATACCTTGTATACCTTGTGTACAGAGATTAAACAAGGAAATGGGGACCGCAATTAAAAAAAAACCTGTATATTTCAGTGCAACAGGATGTCTGATGTCCAAATTCAAGAACCATAACCAACTGCACATGAAGTATGAACAAGCAGAGTGGAAAATTAAGAACTGATCCTGGGAAGTGCTGATCATCCAAGACTCCCTCTGCTTCCAGCCCCGGGTTCCCAGGCAAGCAAGAGGCAGGTCAGTACTGCCCGGGATCAGGCCATGAACTCGGCAACATTAAGAATTAAAGACTTAGGACCTCCATACCCTCAGTTTTCTGAATACACAGCTGATTCTGTTAATTTAAAACCTGTTCCAAATAACATTGGACACAACCATCTGGTTAGTGTTGGACTAATTTTGATTTCAAATACCTAGAATGCATAAATGGCCTTCTGAACAAAAAAAAAGTCAATCCTGTTCTTGAACAGCTGATGTTTTTAAACGAGGAAGCACAAAATCAGTACATTCCTGCTACATACAGTACAGTTCAGACCACATATTGGGGTTATGAACCACAATGGAGAGATGCAACGCACGCGTTAGAGACCCATTTTACAGTACGTTCAACAAACCGTTCCAGAGCAGCATTAGCATCCTTCCCTCGAGCAGCAGGTGAGCAGCTGCATCCTCAACAAGAACACTCACCACAGTATGAACTAACACAAGCTAAGGCTGTGCAAGGGTACCAGAAAGATGCAGATGCATAGGCAGTATTAGTTGATTGTATAGTACCAACGGGTGTTATTCCAAAGCTAATCCTCTTTCTTATCTAATGTGCAATTAATTACAGATGTATAAATATACAATACATTACATAAAAATAAATCCCTGTAAATTAGATAATAAGCAGCAAAAAGTGAAGTCTTTGCTTTGAAATACCTTGCTGATCAGTAATGGGGAAAAAAGAAATCCTTTCTCAGCGGTCGGGAAATAATATTCCCTTCCCTTCTGCATCCCAGAATATAGGAATCTTCCATAAAAAGGTACTTAAAGTGCATTTCTAATATACAGTATAGGAGGTTTAGTTTTGTTTTAAAATATCCAGGAAGTTCCAACACCACATGTATGGTTTTCTGTGGACAAGAAAATATAATTTTCTCCTTCCTTTCAGTGAGTAACATAAAAACCTCAAACTACAGCACGGTTTCACTCTCTTTCTCTCCAAGAACTGCCTATCGAGTTTACTACCGGTGCTCATGCTTGATGGGCTGGCAGGCCCAAAGCATTGATGCCTCGTCTGCAGTGGCTGAGCCCCAGGAGCTGTCTGACTCCAGGACTTCTCACACACGCAGCACGTAACCGGCAATGCTTTGCTATCCTTTTAAAGAGAACTTGAACTGATTTAAGTCCGGAAACTGATGTCTCACACTAGGCTTCAATAATGGGTGAAAAACTGTAGCTGTGTCTTTATGTCAGACCTGAAAACAGTAATGCCCATTTGAACTCCACACAACAAGAACCTATTTTGCCACAGATTATGCAGCTTTAAGAGATACTGATGCTTAAAAATAGAATTTTGCTCTTCTGATGATCTAAGACATTCAAGTCATCAGAAGCTCCTTGGAGTCTTTAGATAGAAGGGTAACATTTATGCAACACAGCTGTAGCATTTCCAGCTCTGTATAAAATAAGCATCTGTCTCTTCCTGCTTTTAAAGGAAGATCCCTTAATCATGTTTCTATCCAGTGCCTATATCGCCTTAGTCCATTTTCTGGCTTATCCAAAGCAAAGACTTAGCAAACTAGTTTTCTTCTAGTTAAAGATAAGAAAAAGAAAAATTAAAATGCTTCCAGTGTGTCACAGAACACCACCATCTAAATCACTTCCAAACTGGTTCCACTTTCATTATGAACAGTGGTGATGGCAGCAACAACTTAGTGTTTAAAATTAACCTAATTCTTGAGATCGGCTTAGCTCCAGCTTGGGGAGCCCTCTGGCAGCACAAGCAGTCTTACTGATCCACACACTGGAAGTGCGTTATCATCCGTTGCATAAGAAAGGAATATCATCACTATTTTAATAGTCACACACAATTAAACGAGACAAAATTAGAAGAAAAATAAACAAATATCCCTACTATGCTCCTGGGTCCCCAGGATGCTCCCTCACTCTGGCTTCCAGTTTGGAAATAAATCAGAGGACCATAGGAGACAGCATGACCATATGACTTAGCTTGAATACTATCTCAAAATATGTAAAGATATGTCCTAGCAAGTGTCAGACTCCATCTCCCTGCTCCTTTGCCAACCATGCTTTGAGGAGGTCTCATTATGCACTGCACTTTACTGAAGAATGAAAACCCCATAACGCTGAAGAATTGCCCAACTGATGCCAGTCCCACATATGCTTTTGGCCACAGAATTTCCAGTGCATGGCATGACCTGCTGATGAGTGAGCTGAATCCAAATGACCTTCTTGAGCTGGAGTGTGCCTAGATGTGCCTACTGTAATAGTGAAACAGACCCCTTTCTCCCTCCGTTGAAAGGTCGGAACGCCAGGATGAAATTCCTATATGTTCCCAGGATCACAGCTCGCCCTATCAGTGCCCAAGGTAAGCCAAGAAAGCAGAGCACAGAAGTCTGAAACAGTAAAACAAAAACCAAATATCCCCCCAACTTCCTTGAAAACCTAACTGAAAAAGATTAATTCACTTCTCTGAAAGGAAATTCATTCTGCTTTCCTTTCTTGGGGCAAGGATCAAAACTTCAGCCACAAGGAGAACTTACATTGTAGGTCAAGAACCAACACCACCAGCCTCATCTCCAGAAAGCCAATTATTACACCCCACTGACCAGGACCAGTGTCCACTTGATCCATCCTCCAGGAAGGATTAATTCTGAAGTTAAAACTAACTAGGGGTTTTTAGCTGATGAAAACTGTAGCAGGGAAATTAGGAGATATTCAACAGTCCAACAGGAAATGAAAGCGTCCTGCTGTTCTCTGGAGAATACTGCAAGTGCTAGGCCTGGAAAGGAATTTTTAGCAGAGGATGCCTTCCCCATGAACAGATAGGATGCCATCCAAGTTCACAGCTAAGGGACGCATGCATAAAGCTGGCCTTTCAGAGCGATGCTGCAGCACAGCCAACCTAGCACACCAGTGACAGCCGTGAAGCTCTTCGGAAGAGGTGAGAACTGTTGTCAGGAGTCAGGACTAAACACAAAAGAGGAGGCTCTGCTCTCCGTTGGTGACCTCCTGAAGGTGCTCTAGGGAACAACCACTCTGCTTCGCTTCCGCTTAACACTCTCCATCTGTCAAATACAAGGCTGAGCAACTAAAACTTTAGGTATTATATCCAATAATTTAGTGATGTGGTTTATTTTTCCTCACATCAGCCCAAGTTCCTTAGCTCAGTGCAGAGGCAGAGGAGTGAGTGTTAATGTTTTGGGAAAGATCTGAAGCCAAGCACTGTTCACCTGCAACCCACAGCAAGAGTCTGGAGGCAGGTAATTCCACCAGCCCCTCTTGGCTTGTTCCCTATCCTTTCCAAGCTGACGTTTTCGCTTGATGGACCCTGGAAACTCCAAAACTGCATCCAGTCCAAAATCCTATCTGCTCAGATAGATTTGTCCAATATCAGTTTTCAACAGAGTTTAAATTAGAGGCTGGATCCAGAAAGCCTGAGGAGCTATTGCAGTTCCTGGCTGGGTAATGCCTACACAGAAGAATTTATCTTTCCCTGGCATTAGAACTTTGCCCTGAGGGAACCAATGACCACTGCCAAATTACAAATTGAATGTAAAACCTGCAGCAGTCTAGACAGACGACAATGGAGAGTGAGACAGACACCAAAAGGTCAGTTGGAATGGGAAAACAACTGTTATAAGAAAAAATAAATAACTTTCTCCTTTTTTTTTTTTTTGCCTTTTTTTCCTTTTTTTTTTTTTCTTTTTTTTTTTTTTTTAGAGTCGTGCATAATCACTCAATTTTTTAAATTTTTTTTTTCTTTCTTTTTTTGTTTGGCCACATGCTACGAGTACGATCCTCAGTACAGGTGAAAAGAAACAAAGTAGGGTTAGAATATCTATAAAATGTGCCAAAGGAGCTGGGAGGGAAGGGGATGTTAAGCCACAGGATTACATACAAGAGAAACCGTCAAGAATCACAAAGAGAAAATGAGAGGTAACACTTGGTCTATCAGAAGGTGAGTTAGGGAGAACAGATGAGAACATTACATGGACTCAGTACTTCAGCTGGCCCGTGCGTCTTCGAGCCAGTTTTGACCTGTGTAAGAGAAGTAAAAAAGTATTTGTTGAATTCTGTAAGTTTACTTTTCTCCCTCCCCACAATTTGTCCACCATTTTTTTAAATCCTTTCTTATAGTCCTAGTTTACTCCACATGTTTAAAATGTAAAACACATCAAGGGCTGAAATGAGAAAGACTTCTCACTCTTCTTCTGTGCTCCTTTAAAGGAAAATGGGATCTTTTATGGACTGGACTGGTAAGAAATTATTTGATGTGTTACAGTAATAGCTTAGTGTTTTATTATTTTTCTACTGAAAGAAGGAGCTGCTGTAGCATGGTAAGATCTCTCCAGCAGCAGGAGTCCATGACCTGTTTTAAAGGTGAGTAGATGAGTTTTAGGGACATGGCTTAGTAAGGGGACAGGAAGAGTTGGACTTGATCTCAGAGATCTTTTCTATGATTCTATGAAGGGAAGGCTTATGGAGAAGTTCAAAAAAGGGAAGGAAATGAGAATTTCTGCTTTGGCTTACAATCGAGAGACTGAAAAGGCTGTCCAGACCCGCCTGCACAGGGGCAACAAGAAGCTTTATCAATTTGTAAAATAGCCATACAAGGAAATCATTTTGTGGCCTCCAAACGTGGTATTGCATGAAGCACACCACACATGTTCAAACTGGGTACATCTGTTAAGAACATCACAAGCCAAAGCAACAGTCACTACATTTCCTGAAACACAGGGCTTGTTTGGTTTGGGGTTTTTTTGGGGCCCACGCTCCTCCCTCCTTCAGCTCACCCATACTGACGAATTCTTCCGAGTAAGATTATCAAACTTAACTATCAAACTATCTGCCTCTGTCTCATGATCTTTATTCTTTGCAGCACTGGTCTGTCCTTGAGCCGCCTCTTACCGTATCGTGCCAGCAAGAAGTGGGTTGAAGGCATATAACCAGTCATTCATGTCTTTGTCGTTGATGGCCTGGAGCAGGACCCCACGATGCTTTGTGCACACGCCAAATGTGTTGGGTGTCTGGAATAATAAAGACAACTTAAAATACAGAAGTCTGCAAGCACAGACGCTGATGCACCTTTCCTCTCTGAGGAAGAGTTCGCTTTGCCACATTCCTAAAGACCACAAATTCATTTCAATTTCACTGGTCGCTTCCAGGACATCAGTAGTTAGTCAAATAGGACATCTACTACAAAATATAGCATTAACTCATGAGTGTGGACTTCAACAGGTGCTGAGACGGACCAGTAAAGTTAATTTGATACTTTGCAGGATGTTTGTGTGTGTTGAGTTTGGTTTTGGGGTTTTTTTTCCAAAAACAAACAAAAAACCCTCAAAACACACAACCCCAAAACTCCACACAGAGGAGGGTACAAAACCCAAACACACGGGGTCATGGTACCAATACATGCTCATAAAAGCAAATACAATGTGCAGCAGTTGGGTTCAGTCTCTTGTACAACTGACCAAAGCATAAGAAACCCTGAACAAACTGGGAACTTTGTGGGCAGAATCATCAGATGCCAGACATTTCTCCAAGACACAGAAGCATTTTGCTCAGACCAGAGATGGCACACGGAATGGTACTGATGCACTACCACCTGTAACGTTCCTGCTTTATGGGTAAATAAACAACAGCTCTCAGACTGACCTTTACCATTGCCTGTTGATCCTCACTGTATTCCACCTGAGCTGTGGATAAGTTTATGATTCCTCTTTCTACAGGATCTTTGTCACTGTTGTAAATAAAAACATAGGGACGGCGAACCACCACAAAGTGCTTGGCCCAGGAGCTGGAGAGGGGCTCCTTGAAATGGAGGTATCCTTTCTTTGAGACCACAGAGCTGGAAAAAAAACAAACCACAACAAACCCACAGATAAACAGGATTTTTGGAAAGCCTTCAAGATCTATGCAAGTGTCTGTCAGAAAGAAGGACCCATAAAGATCTCTGTTTCATCAAAACTATGGCTGAAGTTCACTGATAACAGACATCGTATTTAAGTCATTGGAAATCCTGTTCATTAAGCAGATGTAGGGAATGAATGCTGCAGAAATCAAATAGCAATATGACTTTCACCAGTCCTGCCTACAATAGAAAACTTACCCTGGTCTGATTTCCTCAATATCAGGGACGAGGTTTAGGAATTCATTCTTTCCAGCTCTGGCAAGATAGGAAGTTTCTACTGCAGGCACGAGCTGGAACTGTTCTACCTCATGACAGGGACTGGAGGCACGAGAATTTGCTTCTGGTGTCCTTTTAAAAGAAGCAGAGAAAGAAAAGTAAATCGCAACAAATCAACTGAATGTGACAATGGAATAAAGTGCACCAACAGCCAAGCCTGTCTTTACAAGTGTCAGCCTTCAAAGCAGATTTTTTTGTATGACACTGGAATCCTTTTGCACAATATCAAATAGCGTCTCCCTTGGTATTTGTGGAGTAAATCTTACAGTAATCTGTCTCCTTGTTTCTCTTGCCAAACATAGTCACAACACAGACATATGTCTTACTGTGGTTTAATGTAAAATGTACTACTTTGTCAGTTCTCCTCCTCTAAGAGATCTTAAACTGAGAAGGTGTAAAGTACACACCTTTCACTAAGTAGTTATTCTCAATTTCATCAAAAATCTCTTCTACAGATAGAGTTGAGAAAGAAACAGATTAATGGCCAAATTGGTTTATTCTGGGTTGTTAGTAGGTCTTTTTAACAGACCTCTGAAAAGCACTTGAGGGCTCTACACAGGGAAGATGCGCTGGTCACTGGAATGACAAGCATCTGACTGTTCTTTCAGCACAAAAAACCTCTAATCAAACACTTCAAAAGCACAAAACAGGCAAAAATAATTGTGCAGAGGGATTAGAGAATAAAAGGCAAGGGGGCTGATACAGAGAAATATCTGAAAGTAGGGAAAAGGAAGAAAGGAAGAAAGGAAAACATTGCAAATACAGATTTGTGGAGCACTGAGATATAATGTTTTTCTATTAATACCCTAAACTTACTTCTGATCAATTGAATTGCATCTTGAATCCACCAGAGAAGGGCAGGTAGATGAAGGTGTGAGGGTAGCGCTGCTGAAACTTGATACTGATGGGTCCCGCCCAATTGGAGAAATGTCCGACAACTGCAAGGACAAATAGAGGCAAAATATCATGAGGAGGTGGTTTTGTAGCTACTGTTCAGCCCTGGCTGGAACACGGCATTCGTGGCGGAAGGCTCAGACAACAGAAGGGTATTTTTGCCAGTCATTTCCCTACTCAACAGCCAAATTTTTGCACACAACCATCATAAACTTATCTAGGAGTGAAAGCAAAATGACATTTCTGTAGACACAGCTTGTTATTAATGCCCTGCACTTCTGATATTTCATATTCTGACTTCTTCAACAGAATATCAGACCATCCAGCTTGCAAGTTGGTGTCCCCTGTGCCTACAGTCAGAATTTTTAAAGGAGCCAATTTATCCCTTTACAGAGGCAAAGTATATGCAGGGGAAGATAAGAGCACTTCCAGTCTGCTAATAAACTAGAAGCTATCCAAGAGGCCAAGGCCACACCATTTCCATTTCTATAGTCTTTAGAACCTGATGCTGAATAGCGAAATGCTTCCAAAAGACTGAAAATAAAGAAAATAAATATGAAGTGGTTTATTTCTTCATAGTGTCAACAGATCCCACAAACTACAAATCTATTGCTGTTGTACTACAAATAGTGTATTGCATTAAATACTTACCTTACAGTCACTGATGCTGTTGTACACCTGGTTAAATTCCCGATTAAAAGTGTGAGTAAGAAGCTGCAGACACTAAGAGGGAGAGGGGGAAACAAACAACAGAGAGAAGAGAATTTTACATTTAGATTTTCAGAAAAATTCGAACACAAGAGGCAATTTGCCAAGGCACCCTTGGCAACTCATGGAAGAATAAACAAATTCTAAACTGCTGTGGAAAATCGCAGATGGAGAGGGAAGTAATAATTTCCCTTGATAAAATTAGAAAGTTTCATTTATAGAACTACAAATAAAAGGGAATGAGGTACAGCCATAGCACAAACCCAGCCACCAGCGCTGGCTGGTGAGAATGGATTATTTCACTACAGAGCATGTTAAAATTAAATTTGCACAATACCGGCTATTCCCAATGCAATCTGAGAAGTTCATCTTAAATCTTACTGGCACCCCAATTTAGACCCGCGATTCTTTCCTCATGCTATACCTTGGTGGCCAGCTCTTTCTCCCGATCCACCAGGCTCTCGATATCTGCCGAGTCGTAGCCACTGCTCTCACTGGGCGTCACAGCACTCTCAAACGTCGTAGTCGAAATTTGTGAGGAGATGCTGGTGGAGGTGCTGAGGGTTCCGCTGCTCAGACTGGGAGACAATGAGTCACTAAGGGACTTGGGGATGCTGTCACCAAGCTTTTCACGCAGCAGAAGGAAATGTCGGGTTTTTTCCACCTAGTAAGAAAAGAAATCAGCATCATCTGCTCCAGGATGATGCCTACTTTACAGGCACAGAATTCTTATGCCATTCTTTTAAGACTCCTACCAGCAAATGTTTTCCCTGGGGAAGGGAGCTTACAATAGCACTGCAAGTTGAATTTCCCTTTGTTGAATACACTGAGTTTCTGAGCTGAAGGTTCTATGCACCAGCCAGTCACACGCTTTCTATCTTTTCTGTTGGAGACTTTATTTAAATCCTGACTTTGAGAACAAACTCCTATTTGGGAACCCGTTCAGCTCAGAAGGTCTCACAGTGGGTGGACTAAAGGCAAATTCAAAGATTCAAAGCAGTTGTGCTTTTTCTTTCACTTCCCTTGTCTCTTTACTCACCTCATGAAGGAGCTCCAGCTTCTCCAGTTCCCACTGATGTTCTAGAATGAGGCTGTCGCCCCTAGGCCTCCAACCTGCCAGGTTCTCTTCTCCTCGCACATAGGCCACAGATGTATCCAGCACTTTCCTCCTCCTCCTCTGCATTCCTAAGCAGTAACAAAAAGCATAAGACATGTTAAAAAACATAGTCAGAGGGATACAATTGAGAAACGTTTACCAATTAGCAATATGCAAAGAACTGACACTTCTGCTGCTTGGCTGGAAATATGCGAGGCAATGATTTCATTAACAGTGACCACACATTCCAAAGAGACTTGATTTAGTCCGGCTTTCTTACTTCACTCAGATAGTTTCTATTGACCATGATACAACACAAACTCCTGTTCAGTCTGGTTCAACACAAGAACTCAGGTCTTAAAGGAAAAATACAGTGATACTACGTGAACTATATTCTTTCCAAGTTATCAGCTTACATCAGATATCAGTGATAGCTTCAAAAGACCAAGAGAAAACTCTATTGCAGCAAAACCAAATCTCAGCTGTGTTAGTTATGAGCTATTATGCCCAGAAGTCTATGATGTGGGTACGTGCCCAGATTCTTGATCTACTCATTGTAGAAAATGTTAAGTGTTCGGTGAATCCTTGGTTCTCCGATGGTAAACACAGACCCAAGCCAAAAGTAAAAGCCTGCATAAGTTTTTTATGGAACAGCAATGTTTCCCATTAGGACAGAAGTGTTTACTCCCTTCTGCCTATATAATTCTCTGCAGTATTTTGGTTTACAGCATCATTATCGCTTGAATACTCAGTCACTGCTCACCTGGACTTCCTGTGTCTGCCATTTTGCATAAACTTAGTTCATAGATCCCAGTTACTCGATTGCTGCTCACAAGAAACCAGAGAGGAAAAAAAAAACAACCTATTACTTTCAGAAATAAAATGCATTAGCTTTATTTAAGTGGTTCCCAAATAAGAAATTTAAATACAGTTGTTAGTTAGAACTACATTTGAACTCTCATATTGACATAAAATAGTTGGGACAGACCACAAGATCTCTAAAAATGGCATTTCCCCCACATTCTCCCCACCCCCATTAGACTCAGAGAGCAGCTGCTGCAGTAAATTCCAGTCCAGGCTCAGGGTCATCTATGTGCAAGCTTGAAAAATGGATCTCTCTTCCCAACTGTTCAGTCAGAAGGCTGGAAAAGGGGTCAGTAAAGAGAGAAGTCAGAGTTTCACTGAAAAAAACTCAAGAAAGAATGTTCAGACCAGACTGGAGAACTATAACTGAGCAGACTTTCAAAGAAGAATTAAGAAAACTAATCCACATTCTCCCCATGCCCTCTAAAAGAAAAAAAACCATATGCTGACATAAAACATCAATACCAAAATCAGTAACCGAACTTACGAATCTGGAGATTTGGAGTAGCCACTGCCAAAGAGACTGCGTAGTGACCGTGGTGGGGAGATCTTGGCATCTCGTGAGTAGAAGACCATACAAACATCCTTTGTTACAACGGCAGGCTGGATGCAGTGGTCGAGCTAAGAGAAAAAACAGTGATGAATGAGTGGCTGCAGACAACAATGCCAAGTTATACCGCTTCCCTCTACAGTGGGACAGCTTTCTGAAATTTGTTCTTGTTTTGGTCTTTTGTGAATGGTTTTCATATGTGTTTCTGTGAAAAAGAACTGTCAAATTTCTTGATGCATTTTGTGAGTGAAATAATTGTACTACACAAAACAATACTGCCTTGCATGTAAAGCCAGTAGAGCTAGGCCAGTGTTTGTAACACCAGTAGTGCTTACATAGCAACGTCCATTGATTTCAGGGGAATTTCAGAGGCAAAGATAGATAAAATGAGGCACAGAAAGGTAAGGAGAACACCAGTTTCACTTCACATTGTTGCGAGGCAGTAATACCTTGACATTGAGATGTTAATTGTGAATAAATTCTTCCACACTGTTCTCAGAAAATGAAAGGACTTTCACCAGCTTCAAGATTCAAAATCACTACGTATTTCTCTCGGATACACACTGTCTGCTTTCTCAAACAGTTTCGGCCACAAGGAAAAAGGAAGGAACAGGTCTCTAACCTCTAGGTAGGCAGAAAGGGTCATATATATCTTCTCTCCATATGGTGTCACTCGATTGAGGAGAAGGGAGTTATGCAAGGAGCTGTCCCAAACTGCTTCAAACCTATAGAAGGTCCTGGAAAAAAGTAGAGTAAAAGCTCAATAGTAAAAGTTCCTCTGCATCCCTCTCATCAGGCAGCGTAAGGCATCTCTTCCTTGACACCATCCGCTATGACTGTTATTGATCTCAGTGGCTTAGATAACAAATACAAGACACAAAGACCCTTTCTTCTTTCCCAATATTACTTCTACCTCAAATAGTGCAGCATGACAGACCATTGCCTGTTAAAGGATTCATTAAAGAGAAAAGAAGGAATACAGAAGAGAACAAAAGCTGCCATAACACTACAGGGAAGTCAGCACTAAGAGAACTGTGTTTCTAAAGAGAGAGAATTCCTCTCAATTGCTTCAGGTGCAATTCAGCCCTTCTGGACCTCCAGAGCACTGGGATGATTCTTTTTTATAAGCAACACTCATTCTACACCATATTCTAGGACTTACACAGAACAACAGAAGAGACCCCTCTAATATTCAGCCATATAAAACCAGTGGCTTCTGACAGCAAATCAGATGATGAGGGGTAGGGATAAGTCCTATACTCCAGTGATAAGGTTTTCTTTCTTTTTCAAGTGAAAACTTGCAGAACTAACACAAACTTTCGTAAGAAGCCTCTTCAATTTGGTACATGGAAAGAAAGGAGCTGAGGCTATAACAGCTGTACCCCAGCAGTCAGGAGAGTTCATCTGTCCACGGAAAAAGTGAGAGACAGCATCCCACACAGGACAGCTAAACCATTAGATCTGGAGTTACCACAACACTCTCTCCTCTCTAACAGGGGCTTAGGAAAGTAAGCTTTTTCCTTTCTCACAGGTAGAGACTGATTTAATGTAGGTTCCTCTGGAAAGAAGTCCTATACCCTTATTCAGGAATACAGTGTGCTTTGCAGTTTTCTACACTGGTAACAGAAAAAGAAGATATTAATTCTTCTTCACCTCCATATAATTTCCCTCCCAAACCCCATTGCCAATGAGGTTTTCCATCCCATTCCAAGTTCAAATCATCTGGTACTAAAAGCAAGAAAATACTTCATCTTTACTATTTTTTTAAAACAAGTTCTGTCTCTAAAGATCTCCTGTACCAATGCCCAGAAAAATAGAAAATTATAAGAAAGACAAATGACAAAAAGCAGGGTGACAGTGGAAGGAAGAAATAACAAAACAAACAAACGAACAAAAACCAGAACAAAAAAGAAACATAAAACAGCCTAAGAGCAGACATCAGAAACAGAGATCCCAAACGGAATTCCCGAGAATTCCCTATTCCTGCTAACAATTACACAATTCTGAGCTAATAGATTGAGACACCACAAACTGCACAGTCAAGTAATATATAATTTCAGAATATTGCTAAATAGTTTTTGTGTCTGAAGAAGCCATACTTAAAAAATTACTTCTAAATGTCTTGCTTCTATCAAAAATCCTACCTAGGAAACTATGAAGTACCAACGACATGGTTAAATCTCAGATGCAAATCCAACCTAAGAACCAAGGTTGGATGCCAGTCACATGGCAGCCACCACTTTTTGTTCAGTGCGATTCTGAGCTGGAATTTCAAGTAACCTAATCATTCAGTCCTTGACTTGGTACTTCAAACGTGGCAAGCATTACAGAGTTAGAAACAGAAAGGAAATCCAAATTTAGTTCTTTGATACAGAACAAAGGGAAAAAATGGCAAGGACTACAAACAGGGATTATATTCTGATGGCATATTTTGAGAGTTAGAAAGACTGAACAAAGGAAGCTCTCTTACACATGAAGGAACGCTTACCTTCACAAGTCCCCCACTGAATTGTACCTAAATAAACCCCTGAGACAAAGGAGGAGGAAGAGGGATACTACTTCTGGAAGAGGTAAGAGGAGTGCTAACAGAATTCAGTAAAAGCTAAAAGGAAGTGGCAGCAATGCAAATGGGACATAAAGCATTCTATTTTCAAGAATCTTTATGTACAAAGGAATCAAACAGAAAATACCTAGGCATATCCTTATCAAGAAAGAGCCTGTAAAAACATACAAAGACCTTCAGTTAGTCCAGCCAAAAGCAGAACAGAAAAGCAACAGCTGAGAGGAACAGAATAAGTAGGATTAAAACAAAAACCACAAAAAACCACCAACAAGATAACAAGTCTGCAGACAGTGAGTGAACAGAAGACACAATCCTTAACAGGGCTTCCATCCCACTCCACCACCCTGTCATGCACTCATCCCACAACTTAAAACTTGGCATTTTGGTAAGAGATGGCCAACAGCTTTGCTTCACTCACACTCACCCTTCATCCTAGTGACTCACCTAACACAAAACTACAGAGCTAGGTAGGAATTTCTTAAACTTGCTAGAGAACAGCAAGTATAGGGCTTTCAAACCACAAATCCAAACTAGCAACAGTCCCCTGACGTTCCAGTTATACTGATCCATTAATGCGTAGAATCATAGAACACTTTGGGTTGGAAGGAACCTTAAAGATGATCCTGTTCCAACTCCCCTGCCGTGGGCAGAGACACCTCCCACTGGATCAGGTTCAAATACACTGAAAGTAAAATGTGAGGCAAGGAATAACTGCTAAAACTAAACCCCCAGCCACTATGTGCATGTACAGACACTAGGTGGCAGGAAAACATGCAGCTGGTAGGAGCAGTGTCCTGAATCCACCTTTAATATCGCACTGGTATTTCTAAGTCCAAGCCTCTAATGGAGAAGGAAGAAGCCATTTCGGCGCCTAGAAGGACACCGCCTCCAGCACTGAGCAGCTGCAGCAGCCAAGAGCTCCAGAACAACCCCCTCCCCTCCAGAAATGCTCATTCAGAGTTAAATTTCAGAGATATTCCTGCTTTGCACCAGCTAAACAGAGACAGGGAGTGGTCAAGTGACTTGGCTGATGTCAGAGTAGGGAGAGGCTGTGCCGGCAATGCAGCATTCTGCTTCACTGCCCTTTGTTGCAGACACTGAAGCAAAACAACGTGGAGTCTGAATGATCTTTACAGTAACGTACCCTAATGAGGAGACACATGCAGCCTGAAACCTCTGAGACAGGGGCCCTGCTGTTGCCCAAATGACTGCAGCTACATGGAACAGAGACCCCCTTCTTGGAACTGGAGTCAATTTGTGCTCCATCTGTTTAAATCCACAAATCATGAAGTTTAACTTACAAAGCGTAGCTCTTAAATTGTCACATGCTTGTTGTACAAATAATACAGCCATGTACATATATATCCCCTCCAGATTGCCCTTGTACTGCACTTCAGCAACAAACCTTGATGTCAGTTTAAAAGTTCTGGGTTAAATTCCAAGACTCCCTTAAGCTGACCCTTTCCATTCTCTCTTTATTGCGTTACACAGGGAAAGAAATTCAAATGCACTATGAAGAAATCCTTCATGTGGACCAATGGACTTGAGCTTTGGCAAGAATCTATGTGCCCACAGAATTCTACATGTAAGAGTTAGCAACATTCCCAGCTTTCCAAACATCTTGCCAGTATCTCAGAGGTCAAAGATATTTTAGATTCCTGCCAGAGTGCTTGCTTTATTCACTTACCTATTGGAGCTGTGAGAGGACTTCAGGTATTTTGCAGAGATAATGTTCAAAGACAGAATAGCATCCACAGCAGCTTCATCTACCTCTGCTTTATTTCTTATACGCCCTGAAAAGGGTAGGAGAGGAAATCAATTAAAACTAAACCTGAAACACAGAAGGAATTTGTTTTTTCCAAATAACATTTCAGACTAGGAGATTAACAAGCAGCTCTAATTGGAAGTTGCAAAACTCCCTCTGGATCTTTTTCAAAATCCTCCTCTCTTAGCCGATATGCACAAAGATGACAGAATCTGATACAAAGAGAAATTATCATTACTACTTGTTTTTTCCTTATATAGCAACATGCAAAACAATCTACTCACCAACAACCAGCTCTCGCACATCTTTCCAGTGCAACTCACTGCCCTTCTCATGGATAATGGTGACTGTGATTCTACGCTGGATTCCCTGGTAGAGTTCAAAAACAACAAACTGGTGAAATAGTCCCTACCACACACACATGCGCACGCGTGCACACACACACACACACTTCATTTGTTTTGCACTTAGACTGCAAATAATGAAGCAAATAAGATCGTTTAAGTTAGTCTGTAACTGATGAGGACACCAATAAATCCAAAGGAGAGCAACATTTTTACTATTTCTTTTAGAAATTATTGGAATGCAACCATTATTCCTAAGATCTTAATAAGAACTGTTCCTATCATTTTAAGAAAGGGAGAAAAAGCAAGTCTATGAAAAGGAACTGAGAATTTGACAGTAGAAAAAACAGAACCTAAATCTATAAACAATATTTAACCAGGATTATCTTTAGAATCTAGCTAAAGAAAAATTATTATTAAGGATTATTACAGGCATTAAAATGCATTGAGACATGGTCATTTCATAGCTCTGTCTCATAGCCACATGCAGGGAGAAAGAACCAATGAAAGCCAAGACCATGTGATCCTTCTGCGTCCTTGGCAGAGCTGAAGAAACACTGAAGGCACAAATCTGGTCCGAAAGGTTCCTGCTTTTTGAAGGTTTTCATCTTTTGTTAGTAGGGTGCACATGGATCAGCAAAAGAAACAGCAATATACTGGGGCCAAACACATCCTCCTCATAGCCCAGAGCTGACAGACTAAGTACAGGCTGAGCCATGACCGACCCTACAGCTATCATTAGACAGCTGTGTGGGAAAGGAGAAGACATGAAAGTACCTGGTGAAGCAGGAACGTCCCCTGACAGGGGAGGCCCCCAGTGTGGTCCACAATGGCAGGAATATACCTGTGTGAGACAGTGAGATCAGCAGGCAGGAAAGATATCCTAGCACAGCAGCTTTACTCTGTACCCTGCTGCCAACAGTTACCTCTCTCTATAATCTCTGTAGCAGAGGTGAACATACAATAGGGCCTGCTAGGTGACTTCTAGAGCAGAAAGTCTCTAGTGATCCAAAGAATCTACACTCACGGCCTACACAGGATAGGTTTTCCCAGCACCTGCTCAGCCGGTGTGCAAGGGCTTTCAAAGCGGGAAGGTTACTCCATGTGTGAAAGAATGCCATTCTATCTCTTCAGTCTTTTCCAGTGGGGACAATAAATGCCAGCAGAATTTACACCCCACCACTGCAAACCAGCCACGCCACCGCCCAGTAAGGATTGCTAAACATCAGCCTCATCTAAGCAGAACAAAGGATAAAAGATCAAACTCCCAGAAATTACTGTTCTTAAAACATAAAAGATCAGTACTGGACTTACTCCCCAGTTGGCTCCAATTCGCTGATCTCAAACCACACGAGGAGGTCGTATTTGCTCACACTCTGGCCCAAGCTGGGTTTGCTCATAGTATTGAGCTTTGTAGCTGGCACTTAAAGAAGAAAAAAAAAAAAAAAAGAAGAGAAAAAAAAAAAAGAAGAGAAAAAAAAAAGAAGAGAAAAAAAAAAAAAGAAGAGAAAAAGAAGAGGAAAAAAAAAAGGAATGGTTTACAAAGTCTGAACAAGTAAAGCTTACCCCAGGGCTCACAGAAACGTGTCATTTCAGTGATCCTACATACACATACAAACTACATCTTTTTACATGAAAATTAGATTGAGAAATAATTATTGCTGTGAGCAAAGTGTTGGGTTTAAATCTAAGTTACTAGAATACAAAAAATGTTAAATAACAAAATAAAATTGCATCAAAAGCTTGTAAAAATACACAGTCTCTCTAGGTGCACAGTTTCCTCAAATGTGCATCAGTTACTTTATGGCTTAGAACTGCTTAGCTCTGTTCATCTGCAACATCACTCATGCTTAAATTACCTTTCCCCTTCCCCACACAAGAGAAAAAAAAATAAAATCAAGAAGTCAAAACTTCGGTCTTCACTTCTTCGTGTTACAGGTGCCAAGTCTCCTGCATCATGTATGTAAGAAGGCTGAACAAGACTTATTCCAGAGCCATAATCTTGCCAAAATAGGTTTCAGGGCTCCTTATGTTTTCGTATTGGTGATTACTACTGGCCAGATCATTCTTAATTCCTTTCATACAAATGCAGAGACAAACAATGTAAAAAAAATGGGATAACTGAAATTCTAGAAACAACCTGATGTTCCTTCACACCCACTTACATCACACCGTTTAGCTATCATTAGATGACTTCTCTTATCTGTTCAATAATTTGATTTTTGTAATTGGGAATATTTTAAAAGTATAGAACCTCTGTAGTCTGACAGGTATTTTTGTAACTCTGCCATTGATTTTCCACTTTTTCTCCTGTTACATACTGGCCTCATTGCTTTTATTAAGCCAAATAACAATTCCACCTTCCAGCCTCTCAAGCCCCATTCTTCCCTTGTTGAAGTGTTCTTTAGGTTCTCCTATCTTCACATCTCTGTGTATCCTTCAGCTTCCATCGTGACTTAATTTCCCACACACTAGAAGTGTGTAACAGCCCCCAGTTAAGAAAAGGTCCTTAGAGTCATGCCTGTGTAGTTTCTTTTGAAAAATTAATGTGAATTCTCTTTGTTTTCTGGGTAAAATAGCAGCTACCTCAGAGGGACAGAATTTACAAGAATTGCTTATTTACAGAACTACAACTCCATCACGCTAGATAGCGAGCTTTAGCATCATCATCTACTCCTACCATTCATCTCTCAGGGCAGTCACTCTCTCATACCCATCACACCATGTAGCTGCACATGAACTCATCACAGCCGGACTCAATGCTGTTGAAAGCAAGAGGAATATCAAACACACAAGCCACTCAAGTGTCTTGCTAAGCAGAGAAATTCAAAAGCAGCAGAAGAGAAAAACAACAGTAAGATCCATTTAACTAAACATGAAAGCTGGTTCTGGAAGTTCTCATGAACTTGCTCTTGCACAATTAATAACCAGCGTGTTGTCTTTTTTTAAAAATAAAAGAGAATACAAATGTGAGGAGCTGTTAGTGGCAAACAAAGAGGATGAGCAAAAACGAAAACCTATATAGAACACAGAACATTTCCACTGCACCAAGCTGTTTTCTCATAGGCAGCATCTCTCATTCCAATATCACAAAACTATATACAGAATAAAACAAAAAAAATTAGAGGTCCAGGAAGTTTCAGGGAATAGAACTAGTGACACCACGGAAAATTTGTGATAACAAGCACACTGGAGTTGAAAGGCTCTCTATGTGGTTCTCTCTAGAATAGTCCTAAACTTAAGCACAGAATCACCCTTCTTCCATGACCACAGTCATGGCAGTTTCTAGTCTCAAAAATACTACACGATAAATATAAGGAAAAAGGAATTGTGAAGCACGTTTTGGAACTACTTCTACGTCTACCACAGATCGATTTTAGCTACTAACCATCTCGTTTAGGAGCCCGCTCACTCTGACAACTGGGAATAGGCAGAAAGAGAAAAGGTGGCAGCTGGTCAGCTCCATCCTGGAAAGCAGCCACAGCAGAGGATGCAAGCACGTTGGCATGCTCGGAAAGTGTGTTCAGCACATGCACGTTTACATAGCCAGACATAAGATACCTAATCAACTCAATTTTCCTTTCATGGTCTGCAAAGGGAATGGAACACACACAAAAATAAAAAGGATGGTAGAAATATGCAGGTGAGAGAATGAAGGAGAAGGAGGAAATAAAAGGAAAAAAAAAAAAAATCACAAACGAGTTCAGCATGCATTATTACAATTCAGCAAAGAAAACCGAGGGTCATTTCAACAAGACTGACTCACTAAACAAGAATGGTAGAGAGCAAAAAGATGAAGTGGTTAATGAATAAGCAAATTGCAGTGAAGTGCTCAGTAAGCACATGAAGAGCCACAGCCAGATCTGTAGTCAGCACCTCAGGAATTAAATCCTACCCTTTAATGAAACAAGAAGCACTTCCTGCAAGAGGAGGCTGAACAAAACATATAAAAAGGAAGACAGCCAGCAGCGACAGACACAATGCCCTTTGCAACATTCACTCCATTACATTTCTTGGTGTCCTGTATAGCTTAGGAAAACACCACAGCCTTCATTTTCAGTGGCAGACCTGTGATGTACAGAACTAGAGAATTGTTCTCACCTGGCTTTGAGAGTGGCATAGGGGGAGGAAAGAATCTTCGGGAAGGCTGTGGAGGGCTACAGAGAAATGAAAAGAGTTACCAATACAGAGGCAGCTAAACAAAAAAAATACATAAAAAACCACCAACATGCACGTGTGCATACATACAGCCCCAGTACAGTCCTTCCACCCATTTTTGTCTCTGAAAATATCCTCACAATCCCACGAAGACAGAGAAATATAACCTGTCAGGAAAACAAGTGGACCAGGCACACTTTTCAGACTAAACTACGTCCTTTTTCTATTCTAACTTAATTACAATTTCCAACTGCACTACCCCCATCCTGCACTGAAAATTTAAGCAGGTAATAGGCATTTCCCAAAACAACTTAAGGAAAAGGAACAAGGCTCAGGTGGTATTTCCTCTTAAAACCAGCCGTGCTTCCTTTTTGCAGCTGCTCCCTCCAGCAGGAGGGCTAGCCAGCCCAAGCAATTCAGACAATAGCCTCTTCCCTTAAGCTGTGAACAACAGGACTAGGGGTCCTTTCCCTGATTCCAAAATTAAATGCTCAGCAACTTTGGCACTGGTATGTCAAAAGGTTGAGAGCCTTTTGTTTTCTGTTTAATCTTGCCTCTCTTCTTTTGTCATCCTACATTTATGGATCAGGCCACTTGCCCTGAGGGAACACTGCCTCTTGGAGCACTGCTAAGGTTTACCCAGAACTCACTGAGATCACCCCTAAGTACTACATTCTACCTGAGAATAGGTAGTACAAACTGTAGGGTGGATGCAGCTGTATTGGCAAAACAGGTTTCCACGTTTGAGATGGCAGAAGAATTCCACCGCTCACTAACAAAACATACCACACCTGCTAAATACACACTCTGAAATCAGCCAGGAATTCTGCTCCCAAGTGTGCGGCTACATCGTTTCAGGAGTATGAAAAAGCACTGCCCAAACCGCACAGCTGACCTGAGCAGGATCACAAACAGCCTTTAGGCCAGAATACTGGACAATACCTGTTGAGATCCTGTCCTTGCAGATGGAGAGGATGCTGCTGATAATGTCCAAAGACTTCAAACACAATGGGCTTTGTTTTGATGTACTCCACAAATGATTCCGTCACTTCCACAGCAACCTAGTAGGCAAAGTAAGTCAAGAAAATGAGACATAAAAGGAAAGCTTATAAGTGTGAATTTTAGGAATCTGTATTTTCATAGCTTTAGCTTCACTCACTGTAAAAGCAATGGCATTCCTTTTTCGTTCAGGCATTAATTCTACTCTCCGACAAAGGAGAAAATTAACACGTCAATATCAGGTATTTTAAGTATAAGAGGAGGCTACATGTTCATAAAAATAGATATACTAAATTCATGTGAGTTCATGAGCACTGCTGTTCACATGTATTTTATTTCCTGAATTCTAGACTGCTTTCTTTGAACACCCTGAAAAGGAAACTGAGGATTCAAAGGCAGGAAGCAGAGGTGAAACAGAAGAGTTAAATCTGCCACATAGAATCACTCTGTATTTTATTCTCCTTTGGGGATTACATCATTCACCTGATTACTCCTCCTGCTGTCTCTTCTTAATAATTTCCCTTGTCCCACTTTCCCACACATCTCTCATGAGTTTAACAAGAAAGATACACAGAACTCCCAGTGATAAAACATTTATTATTCATGTAAAGTTTTACTTACGTTCTGAACATGATAAAACCCAAGAGGAGTCCCTCGACCATTGTTTTTGAGAGGTTCTGTCGAGAAAGCTTCATCGTGCCGATGCAAAAAGCTTAAAAAAAAAAAAGAGACACTCAAATATAAAACCCCACAGAACAGCTTAGTGAATATCGCTGCACTGCAAAACCAGCACAGAAAGGAAACCATATATTTATCTTGTTAGAACTCTACAGGGAGTACAGTGACGGCCTAAAGCTAGGAATGCCCCAGTCTTTAAGACCACAATTCCTGTACTTGTTTTGTGTCTTCATTACTCCCATTTTTCATTCTCTTTCTTAAGATATTAAGCCAAAGAATACTTCCACTTGAGAGCTACTGATTTACTCAAGGGTTACATAGCTTTCATTCCAATTAGGCATATATACAATCTAAGATTGAATTTTTCAGATTAAAAGCCACTATCAAGCAAAAAATTAAGATATCTATAACTAATAACTTCAGAGTCCACTCAGATTCTTAATTCCTTTCCACAAAAATTTGTTCCTTAACACCACACTAACACAAAGCAGGTACTGCTCCTATGGTTTATGTTCCACTATCCCACATTGCCACTGATTTGAAAAGCTCTCTATCAGACCCTCCCTTGCCCACTATTATTCGTGCTTTCTATCAAACTATTTATCACCTAATGTAAACAAGGACAAATTCTTACTTGAACTGGCAGAAAATATCTGCATATTCAGGAAGGATGCCGCTGGCCTGCAGCACTGTCACACGGAAGGTAAACACACTGCCCAGTTTCAAGTGATCACCAATTTCCTCTGTGAATCCTTCTATAGTCATCTTTCCATCCAAAGTGGCTGACTTCAAGTCTTAGGGAGACACAAACATCCCACATTAAATCACTTTTTTCTTTTTTTCTCCTTTCCTTTGTTAAAAAACTCCTTCAGGCAACAATTTAGTCCCATAGCATTTTTTTTATCCTTTTGAGCCCAAATTCTTTGCTGATAATCAAAATATCTCAATATCCAGGGAACGCTTTCCGTAAGTTCTTCAAATGAAGTACTCCAGTATCTCTCATATCCAGCCCTTCCATTACACCTCTCCCCACCTATCATATTCTTGAAGGACTCTCAGAACCCCTGTCTATCACTCACTGAAAGTGATTTCCTTTAAGCTCTCCAGAACTACTAAGTATTTCTTGCTTACCTAGCTCATTCATTCTGTTGATCTCCTCTGGAGGAGTGGTAACCTCTGAATTCTGTCCTTGCCCTTCCACAATTCTTAATTCTTCCAGTGACAGCCCAGACCGAGTCATCGCAACTGAAGAAAAATCACTCTGAAAAATTAAATGAAGTTGCACGTCACAGACTCTTGCAGTTTCTAGTTTTGCCCCACAATACTTATTCTTTATTTAAAAGCATGAACTACTGCACACAAAGAAACCTGAGTTTTAAGACGTTTTACCTTATCAAAATATTCATTGTCGAATGAAATTTTAGCTGTGCCAGACTGTCGAATACCAGATCCATAATCTGGGGCTTCTTCATCACCTAAAAAAAAGCAAGAAAAAAATAAATGATACGGAAGGGAGGGAAAAAACCCTCCGAGCTGCCTAAACAGAAATTTGGATTACAATGGAAACCAGTCTGTAAAGCATAAGAGCCCCAATTTCAATAAGTACTGGAAAAACTTACAGCAGAAATCTATCCATCGCGAAGTCAAGTGTGGGAAAAAACCAAGACAAGCTAACAAGTCTGATCATGAATACACTGAACTTGAGAGAATTTTGAATGCAAAACAACTTTAGTGCTAACTTTCATTACTCATTTACTTCTGACAATTATACCTGAGGTAAATTAACACACCATAATGCAACAATCCACGTAGGAATGTATACTTATATTAACTTAAACTACCATCAAAATTTCTGTAGCCATAAACCAAACAGTAACACTAAACAAGTACATGCTGTAAGTTTGAAAGTCTGTTCTGTCCATACAATCTGTCCATTTAGTCTCCTCCTCTTTGGAAAGAGTAACAACAATGAGGCCTGGTTAAACGCCAGATATTTTTTCAACAGTAAATGCATGTCTGCAGGAAAAATCCCAAGCTTCAGAATGTGTTCACTTAAAGACCAAATACCATCATGGCCCTTTTACAAGAGATGTCCCTTGTTCAATTTCTATCAGACATGGTGTATTCATTTATTTGGAGGGATAAATAGCATATTTATTTGGAAATGTTTGATCAATGCTAAGGAGACCAAACCAAACTAGAAATGCGACTTGTGTACACATTAAAATAGACTTTATTTCACTTGCTGTTTTAGTCCCTGCCAGAGAGATTCTCAAACATCTTCAGAGTCTGAGAATTTCATTATATGTTCCCATAGAGAGAGAAACCTCCAAGGTTACCCTACCTAAACAACACAGAAATGTTGGCAGTTAGCCAACGCCAGAAAGAATAAAATTATGGGAAGTATCTGTGCTCTCACCAGGATGGATAGGACACGGCAAACCACCAGCAGCAAAACTCTTCTAGCTCACCTCACACTGGAAAAGCATAAAATACAAGCAGCTGACTAGCAGACGGCAGCTAAGCTCTGGCAGGCACACAGCGGCAGTTTAAAACTGAATGAAGTAGTTAATATCCCCATTTATGTATCCTTTGCTTCTGAAATGTTGTTAATTCTTGATGATGACACAGTGTGTAAAGCGGCTTCTAAGTCTTGACAGATTTTAGTGAGGCAGTCAAATGGAAAATTGCTGCTGATTTCTGTTTATACCATGCTGAAAACCGTCAGTTCAGGAATTTCTTCACGTGCTATTCAGTCAGACAATGGAGAAGCACATTTCTGTGCATTATTTAAAAGGACTGCTTGAGAAAAGCAAACGCTTGGTACGTTGAACTTCTCTGCAATTCACCACAACTTTCAAACTTGCATATACCCTTGTCCATATACTGTGTGCCAGGAAGAAAATTTTGGTTTTATTTTTAGTTTTTAGACTTACTGACCCTAGTTATCCCTAGATAAGATGGTGTCTTAAGAAGTAGTGTTGCATTAGTTGCAAGGTAGAAACTTCAGTGGTCAACACCATCATTCTAAAAGCCTCTGATCAGTAGCATTATTTCAAGATTTTTTTCATGCTTGATCCATATGATTCACACCAATGAAAAAAAAAAATCAAGCGCAAGTTAATAACAAAAAGCAAGTGTTCTTTGCAACGCTAACATTATTCAGGTTTGAATATGAGAGAGAATGGTATGACTTGTTTGGTGTTTTTTAAAGCCGCAACTACTCACAGTGTGCCAAAGAGTTGCGATGTAAAGCTCTCAGAGTATCTCACCTGCTATAGCTTGCACTGCCACTCGCAGAAATCCTCGTACTTCTCCCTTCTCACTGACAACAGCTACTCTGTGAATAAGAGGCACCGGGTACAGTAGGTTGCTCAGGTACACAAATGCTCTGGTAACAGAAAGGAAAGAAAACAGGAACAGCATTAGGCAATCGTGGCAAAGCCAGACTGCAGTATTTGGTTGGCTAATGGGACATTCACATC
The DNA here is from genome assembly GCA_033558235.1 of Neomorphus geoffroyi. Taxonomy (NCBI): domain Eukaryota; kingdom Metazoa; phylum Chordata; class Aves; order Cuculiformes; family Neomorphidae; genus Neomorphus; species Neomorphus geoffroyi. The sequence continues at coordinate 4,533,448 of JAUMJM010000029.1, read as the reverse complement.
TTCAGGCAGTCTACTTGACTCCATCTCTATTAGACCTGCACCGTGGCTCTGTATCCACATTGTCCACACAGGGCTCTGCAGCAGTGTCAGAGCTAAGGGAAGCCACACAAAGCCCTAAATCAGAGTACGCTGGAGACACAGGGCTTACATTAGTGAGTTACGAAACACATGAATGAGACAATTTAAGATGATGGCTTTACAGAAGGTAATTTTAGATGCACTACACTTTAAAATGGAGCTGTTAGCAAGATGGTAGAAGTCTACTAAGGAACTACTGATGATAAAGGATTGTTTTGAGTTTTCCACCCCATGAGTGTAGTTTCAAGTGATCAGTTCAAAGGGAATTGATATACTGTGTTAACACAGCCTCAGCCATTTTACTGAACAAATAAAAACACTCTTGGAAACAGACTGACTGAATGTTATCTGTCTTCTCTGTTCATTTGATAATGTTGTATATAGAGTCATCAGAAATCTCTAATAAACCATAAGTCATCTCTTTGGTTTCTTGGAAGATTCACTGTGTGTGTGGATAGTGGAAGACTGTCAGTCTTCACAGCTAAGTATCTTTAGGCCTACTATATTTATTTCCTCTAAAGAACCCAGAACAAACCCCAATGAAACACCCGCAGTGCTCTAGAGCAATCACTTAAAAATTACGGTTTACAACAGGAAAAACAGCATTTAGGTCCAGGACTGGATGATACACTAATGTTTAAGGTTATATACAAGCAGGGTCTGTTTTGGAACAATAAATTAACAAGTTTTATCGTACGGATTTTTAATTAAAAGTTAGACTAACATTATTACGTTATTTTACATTTCTGCAATGAATTGTAGAAGTTCTTAAAACACTGTACTTCAGGGTGATAAGCCGGAGCAAAACTTTAAAAGTCGAGAAGCCTAACACATCAAGTAAAGAATGGCTCTCAACAAAGGGGAAAAATTGAAGGCTTTCTTTAAGTGAGCTGTTTCAGAGTTCAGAAGAGTACCGAGATGCACAGAAGTTTAACTAATAGTTTTACCAGTCATTAAATTTAAAGTGACTAACCAATTATGTATGTAATGATTATGAATTTATGCATGTTAAATTATACTAAGCACCAGTCATTTGTTTAACTGCATTTCCTTCTTGCAGTCCTTTTTAGTTAGCCTCTATTATTAAATATAATTAAATCCTCAAATTTATAACTGTTCCTGTTTAATATTCATAGGGAAAGCCCTGCTTGACAAAAGAGGACTGAGAGAGCAAAGAAGGTGTTCGCTGCCTCAGTCTGGAGATACCAGTAGTGGAATTTATTCTGTGAACACAGCAAGACTGATCCAAACTCAATCCCTTGTGACACACAGCTAAGGACCAAAGTTAGGAAAGGTCAGTGTTTCTCTGTGGGCTCAAGTGCCCATCCCCAGAATGAAGGAATTATCTTGAAATGGCAAAGTACTCAAACAGGAGTCAGTTGTGAACCAAAGAGACAAAAATAACGCTACTCAAAACCAAAGTGGTGACAAAATGCAATAGAGAAGAGGATGATTAATAAAGCTATAAAAGTAGCAAAACAAAAAAATGAAGAAAACCATACAACAACAAAAAACTAACCGCAATGTAACACTTGACTAAGATTAGGATCTAATTCCTCTTCAGTCTGCTCCAAAGTGAGGGAAGCACTGATAAAGCAGGGGCAGGGATAAGAGACTAAATTTAAGGTAATGAAATGGGAAGTTTAGTTTCTAAGAAAACTCTTCCATTTTTAGCTTTGAAATTTCAGGTGGTGCTTATCTGAAAACACAGCATCACACCATACAAGAAAGCAGTCGCCCACACTGTTAACAAACAGGAATTGTTCACTTGGACTGGACCAGGGATGGAGTTCAGGAAGATAAGAAAAACACACCCAGTTTGAAAACCACACTTCAAGCTAGGAAGAATGGACATTCTCCCCCAACAGAAAGAAATCTAAATAGCCCTGCACTGACATGTATACAGCAAGAGGCAGTGTCACTAACTAATCAATGCAGTCATTACAGAAGCCTTTCCACTTCAAAGCCAACGTAGTGGAAAGGGAAAGCATTACTGCATGAAAAATAAAAATAGATTTTTATTTGCATGGCTAAAGTTCTGAAGCTGCTGTTCAGCATACGACAGCCAAAGCATCTTGATTTATTAGCAGTTACAATTTTGTCACCTCTGTAAAATGACATTCCCCCCCCAAAAATATTTCCCATCTTCCTTAGTTCCATCCAGACACCTGGCTCACTGGAATCATTTTAACTTACATAAAAAGCCTTTTTGCATGATGTGCTTTTCAAGTTTCCTGTGTGGTAACAAAAATTCTAGATCTCTTTGGTAGAATGGAGAACAATAGCATGTTTGCTGTGTGAGAAAAGAGCTGCAGCAATGCAGCCTTTCAGTGCCATTCCCTCTGCTTCAGCACAGAACAATACCAAGTTAGGAGGGGATGAAATCCTAAGGTCATTCGCCTCTGTTTCCCACACCTGGGAGGACTCCCATTCCCCAAACACCCCACAGGCGAGTGTCCCCTGCACCTTAGCCCAGCAGACTGAAAGAGGGGGAGCTGGATTAGCAGAAAGATTGGTGAGGTAAGATGGCATACTCACAACAAAACCAGAAATAAAATTCAAACAGATACAACTTTTTTTTTTTTTTTAACAAATCAAAACAAAACCAGAAAAACAGAACTCAGAATGATGATGGATATTTTTTAAATGAACACATCAATTCAAGATTTAAATAAAACATCCCACTGTCCTCTCCCACCTCCCGCAAAAACACAGCAAATGCTTGGTATGTCACACCATTAAACAGAATCAGCCGTAAAAACAGCCCATCATGCCAGAAGAGATGGCTAAAGGGACCAGCTCTTGTTTTCCTTTTCTTTAATAGTTATAGTACAATCACAGCAGAGAGAGAGAAGAAAATACTGTCATGCCCATGGGTAACTACATGATCTATTTCTCCTCATCCTCTCCTTCATGACCTTCAGGACTCATTGCTGCTGATTTTAAATTATTTTATATTTTCCCTATGCTTTCCACACCTTAAACCAGGACATGGTTAGGAAGTGTTAAAGAATTCTGGGTTTGTTATGAATTGAACACTATCTTGTGCTCAAGGCAGGACCTACGTAGATGGATACACCCTCTGATCCTTGCAAGTCACACCATTCAAAAGTGGAATTTTCCTGCTGGGAAACACTGAGGCACCAAAATAGCTTCTACTCAGCAGTGCTGAACAGTCAAACAGCTTTCTGCTGACAGAATCAGCACAACAGAAGAACAGAACAGGAACAGAAACAGAACAGAATAGAAACCAACCACTGGGAAAAAGTCATTCAGCTGCCTGTTCAGAGATAATACAAACTAAGCTTCACTCCTCGAGCTCCTTAATGTGTGCAGCTTACATGGTTCGGGCCAGTACACTGAACTGCTGCTGCTTCAGAGGTCTGTCTATAGAGAGAGAGCTCAGTGTTCTCTTTACTACATGGAAATGGGAAGCAAGTTGTGTAATTGCCAGGAAGCGCGACTGTTTTCATTATACACTGTATTTGCTCAGCTTGTGCTGCGCTTCCTGAAGCGTCTGAGAAATGAAGATGAATAGCTCAACTTTTTCCCAAGCACTGAAGGTCGCTCTGAAAGAATGCGCACAACAGCAGAACCCGTAGAGGATGCCAGCTCTGTTAGAAGAAAGCCATCCCAGGCATTGCAAACAGTGCACACATGCTTTAACTGACAAACCACTCCCAAGCCAGCCAGGATGGCTTTCCAAACCGACTCTCGTGCGTCAGATTAACCTGAAAGAATTCCATTTTATAAAACACACTGTCACAAACTGCACCTAAATTGCACAAATTCACATAAATCGAAGACGATTAATGCAATTGCTTGCACCTGTAGTAATGTTTGTTTCAAAGACAAGATCCGGGACATTCCAAGTTTTAATCACAATGTGTAAACGGGTCCACTAAAGACAAAGAACAAGGCTCAATAATACAGCTGAACTAATCTAAAAGCCTGGCAAAAGTCTGACAAACTCAGTCCCTCATTTTCACAAATAATGAAATCATGTTTCCTGTATGTGAGGAAACTACAAAAAGATCCCGCCTTCCTGACGATGGAGTCGTCCCTGCTTACATCACAGAAAAGGATGGAGTCAAACTCTGGTCCCTTCTCCTTTGCTTCTCTCTTCTGCCAGGCACACAGTCTCACCCCTTCTTCTGTACAACACCCATGGTAACCTCCTCCCTTACTGTTTTAACAAGCAGATTGACTTATAGCATAATTAAATAAGCAAAAAAGGCATAATTGGGGGAGTGGGAGCAGAAGAGAGGGGAGCAAAGTCACTAAATAAAACATTCCTGTTTCTTTTCACGAGCGATATTTTTGAGCAAGGCTCTCTGTGAAGGAACAGTGCAAAATACTACAATTTTTTAATGCAACTTGGTGTCCTCAGGTTCTTACATCCCTGAAATCTGATAATGCCTTCATCATATCTAGATCACAAAAATAGATAATACTATAAAATACAGTAAGCAAACTTGTTCCAGAGATCCAAGCACAGTGCATGGGGCAAGCACTGAGAAACATCACCACGCAGGTAATTTCAATGATAATGACCTTTTACTACGTAATACCTGCTACTGGGAGTCATGCATAACCTGAGAAGCCAAATTATCTCAAAGAATACTCCTTTCCTCATCCAGAAAAAAAACATTCTTCTTTCTCCTCATGTCATCTTTTCAGATACAGAGGATATTAGATGAGTTTTCAAGAAAACGGATTTACTGGATTGGATTTAAAGACTTCCCACCATACTCTCAGATTCTCTTCTATGGCAGAAAATTACATACCACAATACTATCTGATTGATGTCACAATGGCTAAATACAGCATCCTAAAAATAATGCTTAAATACCACACACAAGCAAAACTACAATCATTCTATGTTGTGACAGTTATCTACAAATAGATTTACTGACATTGTCACATCTAAGGGTTATTTTTTCAATTATTATTTAGGTTTTCATTGCCTCCGATGTGGGAATCTAAAACTTAATGTTAAACTAAGTCATTCTCTGGCAATTCCAATTTACGTATTTTGGTATTTTGGCTGGCTTGACAAATACTCTATACAGCACAAGGCAAAGCTATTGCAGACTACAGCAAGAGCTGATCCCTTTTGGCCATTCTCACAGTAACCTCACCAACCTTCCCACTAAAATGAACCAAGGGGATCGGTCGTAAAACGGGTCACGCCCATCATTGAAGAGGTCTGATCCCTCCTCATTTCCAACGTCGGAGCCAGTATCATCCACAAAGGCCTCATCATCAAAGTCCTCCATCTCATCCTGCTGTTCATCAGCCAGTTCAGTGATGTCGGAGTCAGCCGTGGAGAAAGTGGGGGAGGGCGTGCGATCAGCAAGACGCTCATTCACGCAGCCATGGAATATGGGGGAGCTAAACATCAGTTAACGGAACACTGATTAACAGAGTGAGGGGAAAGAAGAACGCTTCATTTAACAGCCGGCTGTTGCCAGCTGCACAGAGACCACCTGAACAACAAGCAAAGGCTTCAAACCATCAGGACTGCAACAAAACGTAAGGGAAGGGATTGCTAACAAAGTCGTGAAAAAGAGTATCCTTGAACTGAGCAGAAAACAAATGGAAAATGAATATAAACATGGCTGAACGTACAGATACTGAGAGCACATCTGTTTAACAGAGCTACAATTTCTATTTCCAACATGTAGCACTTGTGTGAATAAATGTATTGTAAAGGTGCAGCTGACATGAGGAAATAATAGAGAAATCCATCAGATATTAGGTATTTCCTTAGGGTATGACCAAACTATTTGAACCACATATGTAAGGCAGGCCCCAGGCTACTTTACCCCACAGTTTCCAGAGTTCTTCATATTCTCACAGCTGTGCTCCTGTGGAACTTAGGTAGCTACATTTTATTTAAAATAAATTTATAACTTAAAGGTTCAGTCAAATCAGATTCTACAAGGTTATATCAGAACTGGAATCATTCTAAAGAGCATTTTTTGTTCTTCAGTATATTTTAAGTCTATCAGAACACACACAACTAACACTAGAGGCCACGCAGTTAATAACCACAATCAAACTCAAAGTTCATCCAAAACTAACACGAGTTACCCATGTTACCAGTGGTTGAGATTGTTATAACCTACCTCCCAACCAGCTTGAACCAATGGAATCGATCATAAAAGGGGTCACTGCCTGTCATTGCACTTTCACTGTCATCCTGGGTGTTAGATGCCATTTCCCCAGCTCTGTCGTACATCTCACGCATCAGGTCCAACCTCTGCCTGCACAGAAGAAAGCAGAAGTGAAAAACTAAGAGTGAAAAAAGAGCAGAGAACACAAAGCAAGGTACAGTGACTTTACCTATACGAAATTCCACATAGAAAAGGAAGAATAAAGAACAGAAGAGTCTGTACCACCAAGTTTGGTACTGTACTGAGCACAAGACAAGGTCGAAACAGAAGCTTATATAATTCAAAATTCTAAATATTCTTCTTTCACAACTAGGTTCCGGCATATTTTTTTCCTTCCTATTTTTGCATCAGACAATGTTGTTGAGTAATCTAGGCAGGTTTTTTTGCCCTCCACTCCAGAAAAGCTGGTATTTTAATTCCAAAGCGAACTGATTCCTTTATTGACTTTTATTTATTTGTTTTATTGAAGAAAAGTGTTTCACACCGCAAGATCCTTCATCCAGAAGTTATTAGTGGAAAACAAGTTCTTCAGTTAGAATTTAGAGAACGGGGGAAAAAAAGCACTTTTTGCCTATTTGAAAGAATATGATGAAAATAATTCAGATAACAGTCAGAATTTGTGTAGCTTCCATAGAAATAAAAATCTTCTTTATTTAAGCTTTTTATTATAAATTATGCTCTATACTACTAGGTTATATAAACGCAGGTGGCAAAGAAACTTTTGTAGTGAAATGAACATGGAAAAAATTAATACAGAGAGATGAACTGTGATAAGTCTTGTTAGATTTAGAAAACAAAATCCAATCTCAAGTTACAATAGTGAAAAGTGGAGGCGAGGTAAGATGCTGGAGAACAAATGTCGTTGTTTAAAGAACTGTCTGGAAAGTTGGCATTTGGGAAGACACAGAGAAAAAAAGTACAACAAAGAATGATTAGCAAGGAGTGAAATATTTCCATGAGGCTCCTTGGCTATAAAGAAGTTTTTCTCCAGTAATATTTACATACTTGAGTTTTTCTAAGGACCAGTAATGTGTTGCTCCATTCTTCAGATCCTGGACTTCCACAGCTACCACTGTACGAGGGAAAGGCCTGTTGTCCCGGGTCTTCTCCAACTCAGTGGGCAAAAGCTCTGGAGGCAGCGGTGAGTAGAGGGTGTCTGTCAGCAGGACAAACTGAAACTGCACCTGAATGAAAAAAGAAAAGCTACTTTCGTTCTGAGAAGTCAGATACCAGCATCACGAAGGGGACAGAGACCTAACCTAAGGCCCTATGTGAATCCAGACTGACTTTCACCTCTGAGAACAGATTCAGGCATAAAATAACTTTTCAGCTGATTACACATATCTTGCCTTTATTCTCACATCTAGCAGCCGTCTGGAAAACTACAGACCTAGCACATCCTGCAACATCCACTTCTCCTGGTAAGAAAAATGACCACATGAAGCAAAAACGAGAAGATGGGGCCCTGGGGAGATGCACATGTACACATGTTTATGATATTGACAGGAACAGCACAAAGGAAATGAAGAGGAGAATATATAATCCAAATTTGCATGGGATGTTCATTCAGCCAGAAGTCCGAATTGGAGACTCATGAGTTTCTGAACCCTTTTGAAGCCCAAGCTAAAAAGCCAGAGACATAACTTTAAAGACTATGAGTAACTCTAAGCATTTGAAGAAGAATTATACAGTCAAAACTGATGAGTCAGAAAAGCTACTTTGCACGTCCCTACCTTTTTCTTTAACTCTACACTGATTGCATTGGCTTCTTTCAAATACACTGCATTTCCCCAGAGCTGATCCCTCAGTGAAGTAAACTGGTGAAATTTCCACTTCCTGAAAGCCCACTGGGCGAGTTCATACTCATGTCGTGTCCAGGGAACTAGGAAGAGACAGGAAACAGAGAAATAAAACACTGTTGGTTCTTCTCTAAGCCATCACATGCGCTATCTAATATTATTACTGACTGCACCATCATGTTCTTAACACCTTTTCCGGAGAAGAAGAACAGAAAACAAAAACTTGAATTTCTATTATTCCGTAAGGAAAAACTGGATTCAAACTTCCTCAGCGCTAGCACTGAAGAGATAATGATCAATAATATCTGGAGCAGAGAACACAAAATAAATTCTACTCCTACTATTTTAAATTAGTTAACAATTATTAAAGCCAAATGCTGAAACAGTGGAATGAAAGTAAGTATTACGGGAATAATAAAACTCCATCTGTTGTCCAGAAATGGAGTTATACAGACAGTTCACAGCATGAATGCTAAGAATTTCTACCAAGAAGAAAAAAGAAGCTTCAAAATCAAAACAAGGAAACAAAGGCAACAGTATTATTTTGGTCCAAGGCATTTGAACTCTGTTACTGCCAAGAAAAGACAGACTCCTTCAAATGGGAGACTACCAAATCAAAGCTTGTTGTTAAACTAATCCAGTTAACGCACCAATTGAATTGGTGATGGATATCTACTGTTCACGTGGAACTTATTCTATGAAGAATTATTTTACATCTTTATGCTGCAAAGATTACAGATCAAGAAGTTACGAAGCATTTCACAGCTTTCCAAAGCAAGCTTTATGTCTATTGCAAGAGATACCGTAGCAAATGTTCCTTTAGGCTTGGCTACCTCCAAATCACTTTAGCTTCAAACTCACCTTCTTCCTCTTCTTCCTCCTCTTCCTCTGTTGTTTCAGCTGCCAAGGACCGTGTCTCTACCTGCTTCTGTAAGGCCTGCAGCTTACTCTCATAGTCCTGTGGGGAGAGAGGAGATACCGTATAGGAGGACAGACAAAGGCATGGAGAACAGTTAGGAGAGACTTATACCTCAGATGGAATGACAGACACAGAGAACAAATACATGGAGATTTGCATTAGTGCTCAGAGGTCACATACCAACATCTATTGGTTTTAGTACAACCTATCCTTGAAAAGAGAGAAGACAGAGGTCAATGCAATTAAGATAATAGCGCTGGTTTTCAAAATCATCAGATATACATGCTAATGGTATCTGTAAGAAGGAAAGGGTTTGGACTTATTTTTATTAAAGATGTGAAAAAGGATTTTTTTTTGGAACCCACTTGCTGCTTTCAGGGAGGTAGGAAAAAGGCAGAAATAAAGAAAACTACAGAAATAAATTTTAAAAGGGAAGAGTATTCACCTTCATTTTCACAAACTCAAGGATTAGCAGCGCCACTGATATGCCTTTTGATACAAAAAAACTAATTTCAGATTTTAGGAAAAAAAAAAAAAGACATTTTGTTTTCAATTTGATTTTCCTCTTGGATGTAAGTATTACTCACTCACATGTGTCTTTAGCATTTACCACTGCCCTGGCAAGTGGGCAGAGAAGCCTGTGCAGAGGTTTTCTGACAAGGAACACTTGACCAATACCTTCAGGTACAAGAGCACTTTCCTTCTGTTCAGCACAATCTTGCCTTGAAATAAATGCTACTCAAACCTAACAACCCTTTTCTCATTTGTTGGTCAAATAAGCACATACTCAAGATACTTTAGAACAGACACACAGCAAGTACAGAACTTAACACTGCCACAAGGTGATTGCATCAAATTTAACACCGGTTCAGTCAGAAAGACCTTCAGATGGGATTGGGAAAGGAGATAAACCTGAAGTACGTTCCTTTAAGTTTAGAAGTATGATTTCCTGGAGGCAGCATTAAAAACCAGCAGCTGTAATTGTAGAACAACCCCCTATATGTGCAGAACCTTCAATACCCATGACCCTTAGGAAGAGAAAACCCAGCTGTTAAAGACACATAACCTTTGTATGAGGGCTGTTTTAATTTCCTAATTTCCTCTTGAAATTTTATTTAGCCCAAATGCTCCTCCTTTGTGTCTGCTCTACTTCTCTTAAGATTGCCACACACCGTGTAAGTAAACCTAACCCAGCAGCAAAAGAACTACAAACAAAACAAACATATAGCCTTTCTTTTGATATTCCTTCTGGAATATTTATGGCTCACCAGAAAACTATTCTTGACTTGAGGAGGAGGTTTTAGGCTTATCTCTAGTCCTGAAATACTCAGTGTACTCTTAAAAATTCGTTAACATAAAGGCACTCTCTCTGATCCTTTTTTCCCTCCTCATCAGTATGGGTAATACTATTACATATTTGAAACCAAGATAAACCAGGTCAGATGCGAAGTGACAGGCACAAGCTGCTTTTACTTGCACGGAAGGGCAAAATAATTTATTTTCCTGTAGGCTGAGGCAGATAATCTGAGGGTGTCATTTTGAGCAGCTGGATTGTATAAATCAAGAAATGGAAAGCTCTTTGAGTAATGTTTAAGTAGAATCTTTGATCAGATTCTTTCAGAGAAACTGAAAAGCTGCAGAAGGAATGGTAAAAAAACCAGGAGCATTCCACTGTGAAAATTTTACTTCCAACATGAAAAACCCCGGCACATTCGAAGACAAAGACCCGCTTCTCATCTTCTCTATTTTCACACTTCTGAGCCAAGTAAATGTATCTTCTGTACATTTAAATACCTAGATAAATAAATGTTTAATACAAGCAGACAGTTTTTATTGACTCTATGCTAACAAATATTAGTTTTAAAACTATGCAAAAGAACTGAAGTTTATTTAACGATAATGAAAAAAAGAAATAGGTATCATTTTCCTGAGCAGAACAGAACTAAGATTGCCTCCTGGCACTTAATACTATGGTAGTATTTAAAAATAACTGGCACTGAGCAATAGATGAAGAATGAATTTCAGGTTGGTTCACACAGAAGGTGCACTGACTGCACTGTAAAAGGGGTTGGTTTGCTCTACTGGGAGACAGGTCAGCTCTCCAGATAAACCTCTCCATATCTGATTAGTGATAACACACAATTGTTAGTGCAAAGGTGCCTCAGTTGCTGTAATGGAAAAAAACCTGCAGCAAGAAGCTGCCCTGAAGGTCCTTGCTCTAGACTCCCTGGAACTCAATGCACATTGTTGTACAGCTTCAAACTGCCCGATATCATTAGCTCCATGAATATGGTGAAAGGGAATGTAAAGTTTACCTTGTCCAGGGGCATAGAAATATCTAAAGCCCCCAACAATCATGGATTTTCTGAAAACAGAAAAAATAATCATACACTCAGAACAGACCAGGCTTTTTAAGACCAGACTGGATGAGGCTTTTGAGCAGAACGCTGAGATTCTTTGGTTCCATGTGATGCCTGCAAAGTTCCTGCAGTTGTGTGTCACTGCCTCCCATGTGTGAGGTATGTAAAAAAAATAGTTGCTTCGGTCTTCAGTGAGCAAACAAACAGAGCGTGCCAGCTCTGTCTTTTCTTCTGGAATGCACATAAACAGCACACAAGATGGTACAATGGGACAGCGCTGGAGCAGAGGACGGCTTCTATTATCCCCTCGTGCTATGAAAAGCTGGGTGTTTTTTTCCCAAATAAACTCCGTGACAGCAGACACAAATCTGCATAGGCTGCTTTTCATGTAGCAGCAAAAAAACCAGGGTGGATGAACTTACAAGAATCAGACTGAGGACCAATTAAAGAAACCTTTTTAACTCTGCTAGAACAATACCAACCCCAAGACAAAAAATAAAATCAGGACAAGCCTGCAATCAAGCTTCATTTCCATTTCACCGAGACAAGTCTGACACTTACAAGAGTATTTCATAGTTTATTGAAAGAGCACTTGTTACAATACAAACCAGTTCTGCTTTTCACGAGGCAGATGCTTGCTCTTAAGACAATCCAAAACTTGTTTTTTCTTAAACAATGGACAGATCTGAAAATTCCATTTAATTCAAAGGCAGCTCACTGTTTTCTTTACAGTACAAACGGGTACACAGCATAGATTTCTCATGTGGCAGCTCCTGAAGTGGTTCAAAGGGAAGTAGCTGAGTCAAATTTCAGCGTACAAAGGATAAAAAAACCAATTTCAACATATAAAGGGTAAAGGACAAACAGTGAGGGAGATATTGAAACTATGCTGAATGTACTGATACAAATAGCATCCTCTAATTTGACAGATCCCTAAATTCAGATTGCTTGAGAAACGATACTGAAGTCAATCAGAGGAGCGTTAGTGGCATGCATTTTCCCCCACCCCCGCAAATCCACGCGTCCCTAGTGAATCCTAAAGGATATTTAAACAATCATCACTAAGGCACAGGTGGATACAAGGCAGCTGTCAAAGCCACAGCACATCAGCAGTTAGAAGTGGCAATTAAGCTTACTAAAACAGCACTCCCATCACGGATGCCACATTTCCATTAACCTGAAAGCCTTTTCACACAGTCTTCTATGGAAGCACCTGTATTGCTGTTCATTAGCTCCATTAATATGGAATTTGAAGCGAGAAGTGTGCGTATTTCTGAATAGTGCAAGGACACCCACAATTTCTCTCACTGCTTCCCTTATCAGAGGAGGCACTGCACTGCAATTAACAGCCAGTTCTTAAAGTGGACAACTATAGGACTTTTTCTTTCCAAGTTTTATTTCTGCAATATCCTCCTAAAAGCCAGGAAAAAAGCTGCTTCCTCTGAGCAGACTGGGCTCCATTGTGACATTGGCTATCCTTTTTCTTTTCTGTCAAATCACACAACAGAATAAGCAGGTTGTTTCCCTAATACTGCACTGCAAGAGTGGGGTAAAACAGCCTGATGGTTCATCATCCTCATCCTCACGCCCACCCAGGCATTTACAGATACTTCAGCTTAAAAATCTGAGAAGAAATAAGCTGGCAAAAAAAAAATGTAGTGTTTAGCATTAAAATATCAAGTAGCAGGAGTTTTTAATCTCATATCAGTGCATGTAGTTGCATGGACTTCAAAATTACTCCATGTGCAATCTTGTGGGGATTTCACACAGGCAGCCACAAACCTCAACAAAAATGGGACACGAGATACAACTGGTCTGGTGTCCTCTCATGACCCATCCCATGCAGACAAACTCAGTTTGGCTCCCGTATTCCTACAGAATTGAGAGGAATTTCCCAACCGTGCGTTTTTAAGAGAGTCCAAGCCTTTTTGAGGATATGAAGAGCTCATTACTCTCAACATGCACAGTAACAAAGTGCAATGCACTACTAAAACAGGATACTAAAATAAAGGCAACAGCAAAATATTAATTGCAGCCCAAAACTCATTTTGCAATTCTGACTCAAGCTCAAAGAAATTATTGCTCATCTACAAGGCTTCTTTTCTTTAAAAATCAAGACATTTTTGGACATGATGCTTTATTTCCTTCATTCAGGTAAGGCAAAGTATGAGACAAATGCAAATTCCAAAGCCATATCTGGACACAAAATTAAACCTGCCATTAAAAAAAAAAATGTCCCAAGCGTTGGGACCAGCTGATTCTTTTAGGACAGTCAGAGGACTGACTTTGTATCTCCTATGTCAGAGAACCAGTATCCTATGAGTAACACATGTGCAGACTTCAGAGTTGACACTCGATTAATTGATACGTAAATAGTGCATGGCTGCCATTTACCCTGTGCTGCAACCAGCACCTACACCATGCATGGGGGGGGGGGGGGTAAAGTAGAATAGGAAACAAAAATAAGATGGAAAGCAAGTTTGAGGCACTTTCTACTCATCTACAGCTATACTGAAACACGCAGAAGTAACAATTACCAGTAGGGCTTATATTTTATCAAAAAATAAGCAACCTCAAGTAAATTAAGGATATTTGTGCAAAACAACACAAATCATTTAACTGTACAGATACACTGCAAAGTGGACCGATCTGACCAAATGGGGTAAAGCAGCCAATTTAGATGTCAAGATTTCATTCAGGTTAAATTTAAGAGCAAAACAAGGCCTAAAAGCTTTAGATGGGCTTGTGCTTAAGGCCACTAATTTTTAAAAGTAAGTGCAACTTTGTTTTGCACTCAAAGTGAATAATTAAAATTGGGACTCTCCCATTAAGATCAAATCCCAAGCTCATAAAGCATCCTTAATCAATAGTTTTGCCATAATTTGCTTGAAAGAATCTGAATAGGGACTGGAAGCATTTTTTCTAGCAAATCACCTGGAAGTACAGACCTCTTCAGATCAATACAGGTATTAAAAATTTTCATCTTGCAATTTCAGTGTGGAGAGAAGGAAAAGGAATCTTATTTTCTCCTCAAAAGGACCTTCTCATAATTAAACAAGTCTTGAAACAGAGGCTTAATCCAAGACCAGAGGCACTAACGTGAGGTATCACATTAAGATGAAACAGTTGAATTCTCTTATCTTTGAGAATTCAGCCAGTTCAAAGTAGTGATCAATAAATCTTCATAAGAATAACTATTCAAGAACATCTCCCAGGCTCATGCCTGTGAAAACTGAAAACATAAGATAAAACCAATTAGCTTTTTGAGGCTTCTTCCTGCACCAGGGTGTCAAAAAATCCTAGTTCCTTTCCAAAATCTATGTATTATAATTAAAAACTATTACATTTAGAGATAAAATGGGAATTAGAAAAAGCTTATTTCCAAAGTATTGCTTCAGTAATATAGATATATTCTGACATAAAATTCCATTCAGGCAGGTTTAACTATCACAGCAATTTCACACCAATAATTCTGAACTTAAGCAGAAGGAGAAAAAACTCCTGCTCGAGGAGTAGGACTGTTGTGACCCAAAAGCTCTTCTTAATTTCTCTATAAAAAAAGCCACATATCTTGTCAGCTGACAACTTTGGGTTTATAGATTATTAATATTATTACTAAGAATTTGAGTTAATAGGGGGAAAATATTGTTCTGAAGAGCCAGATCAATTTAAAAACAGATGGTCAGTTTCCTCATGGCTACAAAAAAGGTCACAAGAAAGATTGAAAGCTACAAACTAAATTCCTCTTTTGATTGTCTACATAAAACACAGGAGGAAAGTAGCACTTTTGTCAGTTCCAGACAATATTTTCAGCATTAAAAAAAACTCCAAGACACACAAAAAACCCCCCTTCGTAAGTGACCTAGCAGGGAAGTTCTCCCCTCCACATCCCTCCCTCCGAGGCTTCTAGTCTATGAAAAACAGTTCTTAAAGTTTTTCAGAATGTTCTTCCAATCAATGTTGTTAAAACTGCAACAAAAGTCACATGCAAACCGAATGGGCTGCAGGGCCAGTACCTTGTGTTTGTGTGTCGAATTGCTCAAGTTCTACCTGGCCAAACAAAACCCAAGGCATAAGCAAAGCCAATCCTGGCTGTTTCTTAACAATAAGCCAGGATTGCCCCTGCTCCCCTCCTCCCCAAACTGCTCTTGGGCAACTAATCATACTGTGGTTTCTCTGCCCGTTTTGAGGTTAGGTGCTGAGAACTGGCGCCTCATCCGTGGGGGCGTCACAAACTGGTTATAGTGGTTAACCCGGTCAGTCTGTTTGGGGTTGGCGTTAGCTGTGTTGCCTTCTGCACCGCCTCCATTGTTGTGATTGCAGTAAGGTTGTCGGTGCTGGTGGATGTGGCGTTTTTGCTGGAAAGTCTGCAGGTCTGGGTTCTGCTGCCCGCTGTACGAGTGCAACGATTCAGATGAGCCCGATGCCTGACGCCGCAAGCTTTTTTGAGAGCCATTATTGAGAGAATTGCTTCTCCAGCGCAACTGAG
Source organism: Neomorphus geoffroyi (assembly GCA_033558235.1). NCBI lineage: Eukaryota > Metazoa > Chordata > Aves > Cuculiformes > Neomorphidae > Neomorphus > Neomorphus geoffroyi. The sequence continues at coordinate 4,517,624 of JAUMJM010000029.1, read as the reverse complement.
GTGATGGCTGCTGCTGCTTGCTGGGCTGCGACTGCGGGTTTAGCTGCTGCCTGTTAATTTGGATATTATCCTGATTCCTCTGGGGGCCATAAAGATTCCACAGCTGCTGAGGGTCTTTAGAAGCAGCTTTGCTTTCTTTTTCTTTGTTTTCATCTTTGTTCTTATCATCTTCCTTTGGAATTCTAACCTCTATAACTTCATCCTCTGTGATAATTATGTGGGTGCCTGGACTCCACGAGTTCCTATGTTTGGGATTGCTTTTGAAAGGAAAGCGGGGCTTGCGATTTTCAGGCGGAATAAATCGGTGAGGCATATTTTGTCGACGAAGCTGTTTTGCTATTTCCTGCTGCTGCAGATTTTTGAATCGAATCTGTTCTTGCCTCATCCAACGTAATCGCCCACGTCTGAAAGCTGGATCACCTGCCATTAACTGAGAAACACGCTCCTCTTTGGCAAGATCATCATTCTCTCTTCTTTTTAAGTCATCTGTGGGATTCTTATCCACATCCACTGCAGAGGTCGGAGAATTAGCATTAGCTATGTTTGACTGAGCACTCTCTGGAGATCCTATCAGAGGTAAAACCTTCTCCATTTTTAGCATCTTATTTCTAAGAACTTTTATCTCCTCATCCTTCATGTTGTTCTGCTTCTTCACTTCTTGCAGAATATCTTCCAATTTGTCTATATGTACCTTAAGGTCATCCACGTCAGTTATTCCTTTACCATTGGCCATAACATCTTCGATTTTCTCATCTCCAACGCCTACTGTATCCCAGACGTCACGAGCAACAGCTCGCCATGATTCACGCTCATTTGGATCTTTTTTCCCATACATGGCACAAAGCTCTTTCATTTTAACAATGGCCAGAGCCTCGATCTCCTGCCTAGTGTGCCTGAAGTCATTGAGCGCTACCTCATAGCATATCTCTTTCACAGCCTGAATCTTTAAGTCTGAGATGGTAACCCACTTGGAGTCTTTGCTAAGGCGTCGACGTTGGGGTATCTGGTACATTTTAATAGGCTCTCGTTTCTTCCCACTGCTGGGGAGGCCACACTTTTTTACAATGGTTTGGAGCTTGCTGGGGGGCAGCTTCTCTCTCAGGGAAGTGATCAGTCTCCAACTCTCCTCACACGATCTCTTGTCCGAATCATCCCCACTATCAGAGTCTGCATCCTTTGGAAAAACAAAAATCAAGAAGTGGCCCCAAAATAACCAAAATTAAAATTGTAAGAAAATGGAAAAGCTAAATAAGAAGTAGCAGGCAAAGAAAACTAAATAAAAAATCAAAATAGAACAAGTGATAAGGAAGTTCCTGAAGACTGAGTGTTAGGACATTAAAACATATCTTCAAGAGTCATGGACTGACAAAATTGGAGCTCTTCACTTAATTAAGATTAAAATTTTAAAGTCTTGACATCTCAAAACAGCAGATAATCTAAACGCTTCCCTCCCAATCCCTTCCAAAATCGTTAAACAGATTGACTAAAACCAAGTTCCTCATTAAAAAAATTAAAAAACAAGTGTAAACTGCACTTCAGACATGCTATAAAGACATGCAAGTTCCCGCCACACACATTTGCCTTGGTGACTGCTGTTGCTTCTTTCAGCAAATCCTCTCAGGTAGGTGAACACAACAGCCATCATAGAAGATGTCATGAGCAGCCAGAGTAAGTCAGGTTAACACTGGTTAGTAACGTTGCACGTGGTTGCAGGGATGCTCAAGTTTAGAATCCACTTCACTACAACAGCAGCCAGAGAAGTGTTAGACGATAAGAAAAATGAAACAGAAGCAGCCGAGAGGTTCAATGTTAAGAGGACTGTAAGTGCCACTATGACAGGTGAAGACAGTGGTTCATACTCCAAGACTTGCTACAAGCTAGAAGGCTCTCCAGAATCAGTTTCAGAGTTGGGTTGTGGTTTGGGATTTTTTTTCCCATTTGTCACCTCGATGCTTAGTTTAAAGAAAAAAGCCATTAGCAGTCTGTTCGAAGAACCAGTTTCAGAAGAATGCAGCAGTAATGACTTTTTGGGTTTTTTTTTTTTAAATCATTTTAATATGAGTTCTCTATTTGATATCCTTGATTTGTCCTCTTCTCAAACCCTACAGCCTGGAGCTTCCACACACTTGCTAAGAGTTTTGCTTCTTCATTACAAGTTTTCCATGTTTTGCTAAGTGATTTTTAATGAGCAGAGCTGCAGGTTTCCATATGCTAGGAATGTCTTTCAGGTGTACTGCCAGCAGAAGTTAGAGATATCCAACATGGTTTACTGCAACCAGGAATTAGAGGCAGGGATCCTTTAAAGGATTCTTAACTTAAGACACCTCTTAAAATAGTCCTACATACTATTGTGATCCGAACTTCTTCAATAAAACACAGCGGTCGCTCTCTAATGAATCTCTATCTAACATCCCTAAAACCAAAGGAAACCCAGGTCATTGACTCAGAACCACAGGTTCCTAGGCTTGAGATTTCAGTTAGAAGACCACGAATAATGGGGAATACAATATAATTTGTTTCGGAAATGATGAAAGGAAGTAAAAGTAACACTGTTTTGCCATACGGCCAACAAGCTCCATAGCCTGAGCGTCACATTATTTGGGCTTTTTGTGACCATTTTAGAATATTTAAGAACAGTACTCAATAATCAACTTTTCCTAGTTTAGGCCAAAATATAAGCAAAGCACTGATTTAGAAATAGAACAAAGTCTTTGTGAGTTTACAGCCAACAAAACTTGCGGCCTAAGGAAATAGCATCTAACAAACTGTACATTGCAGTGGGAACAAAAGATGCCCTGCAGGAAGACACTGTACCATCTACACACTGAAGGTTACATTCAGAAAGGCAAACCACAAACTACTCAAAAACATTAAGACACAAGTTCCAAAGGATTATTCTTAAAGGTCACAGAATAACCATATTACTACCTACGAGTAAAGCACACCTTCTGTCTAAAAAGCTGACTGAGAGACACTATGTGGTCATTGCCCTCTGTGCACCCAGGGGTTAAACAGACCAATTAATATAGGTATATAACCACATTCTAATGTGAAATGGTCACTGCAAAGGCATTATGACCAAAAAAAAAAAAAAAACCCAGTAAGATAGTTTTAGTTCTATTAAACACATTCTCACACTCAATTTGAAAATAGAAAACGATTGCTTCTATTCTCTAGTAATACTAGCAAAGCAAATATATTGATTGTAAATTTGGGGGGAACCAGAGCTATTATTTTTCTTTTTTTATATAGCACAACTAACAAATAAATACCCAAGTTAATTGAAATCTCAGGAAAAAAAAAAAAAAACAACCCAAAAAAACATCTGGTAAACAGGATTAGTCAGCTTCTTATATCCAAGTTTATACCCCAATTTAGAACAAGAATGTTTATATTTCAATATCAATCTTTCATAACAGCAAGTCAGAGAACCTGATATTGCAGCTAGATATCGCAGCAATGCAAATACTTTTAAGGTACGCAAGCTGAAATGCATTCCCAGATTTCCCAATCATTATTCAACGCCTCTAGTACGAATGCATCCATCCTGTCCATTCCAGACTCTTGCATACAGTGACACAGGAACAATGACGTGTGCCAAGAAGCTTTTCTGTCACCTGAAATACTCTTTTTAAGCATTGTGATAAGCAGGGCACTGCTTAACAGACTAAGATCTCATTTGATAAGACCCCTTACAACTAGAAAAGGCGTCCTTCACAAATTACATTGGTAATGCACATAGGAGAATCTTCCACCTTTGTCCACTAACTGGAAGTCAGCAAAACCAAAACAAGCTTAAAGCAATCAGCAGCTTTACCACTGTATTAAACAGCCCACTATCTAAAGAACCTTTCCTTAACCTTAAGTATATGGGGAAACAAATGCCTTTCACACCACTTTCATGAATGCAGCCTTATTTGAAGCAGCTCCCCAGACAGCAAATTCTCACATCTTTAATTCATACAATGGCTTAGCTTATGCCTGCCAGCTAAAAATGAAGGGAGGGAATTCCATTACTTGCATCCCTTCTGACACACAGCCAAAACTTATTCCATACTCAAATTGTTTCTCTTTTCATGTTGAACTGATTTTTGCCATACTGCTTTCAGCTACACAAGTTTTAACTATAAAATTGCAGAGATGAAACATTACATTAGTCAGATCTTAACCTCTTTCCTGAACCAAGTCTTGCTTTGGTTCAAAGCCTGCAACCACTCCCCTCCGTCCAAGAAATCAGTACTTTGCAATGAAATAATTAGAGATGTAGAAGTCTTTAAGGGTAAAATAAATAAATAATAATAAAAATTATGTAGCTTCTACCTATGGAAGCCACAGCACCTTGTTCCATTCTGCTTCTGGGAAAGGGGGAAGAACTTTACAGTTTAAAACCCAGGACTCAATTAACCCACAGTGGTCTCAAGCTAATATTACAAACAAATGAATCATCATTTCATAATTCTTATTTGAATACAGGCACAACTACATTTGCCTTCTGGCTAAAAGTCAACCCAATGTAGTTAAAAATTAATCAGGAGACTTGGGTTTCTTAAGGGAATCCAGATTTTCTTTCTGAGCCTGGCCTTGTTTTTAAAATTCACAAGCTGCTTGAAGATTGCAAGCATTTGTATTTGTAGTGCTCTTCAGAAGATACTTGTTGTAAGAAGACTAGAGTCTTCCCATACCAGACTTAATTTATCAGAATTCTTATTTAAGAAATAACTAGAATGATGGAATTCCATTGTTCCGAACAAGTTAGCATTCCCTTAGCACCCTGCTACCTAGTCATAACCCCACCATTGGCATATGTACCATTAAGAACCTTACGAGGAACTCCATGCAGGGGGAGGGAGAAGGGTTAAAACATGCACAATGCAGCAACATTTTCAGACATCATTCAAAAAAATAAACCTAGTGTATCAATGTTCTAGGAATTGCTTTGGCAGCACAAAATTAGTATGTTCTGGTGATCGAAGATAAAAATAAAGGCAGAAATCCCAAAAAGTAGCTGTTTAGACTACTGAAAAGGAACTTCAAAAATACAGAGCATAAATATGCTCTTCTTTCAGATTAAATTGCAAGAAATCCAACCTGTCCCAACAAAAACTGATTAAAGCCACTTCACTGTCAATTACAATCTCTGAATTAACATGAAGGAGCTCACCTACACTGATAATAATTCACTGTAGACACAAAGTATTTGAAAGCAAAGGGAGAACTGCATTGTGCAGACAACCCAAGCAGGTTTCCTAAACTCTCAGATAAGCAAGGATAGGAATTACTGTTTGCCAAAGGTACAGTTAATCTGAAGTAAGGACACATACCAGCCTTTGCTGCTCCAACAAGAGATCAGCTTCCTCCTTCTCCTTCTTATACAAAATCTCCATTTCTTGTAACCTGAAGATGAACAACAGAACAGAAGTAGCCAAAGAGGTTATTATTCTCATGTTGGTGCTACTTTACACACAGCCCACAAAATTAGAGTGACAAAAGTTATTCCACTTAAAAGGAACTGTTATTTGTCTATTTTAGTACTACAGAAGCTGCAGCTCAGTCCTTCACCCCAAAAGGTCTAAAGGATTAGTGGCAGGTGCTTATCTGAGATTTTTAAAAGAGCTGGAGCACTGAAACACTTAAGTAAAATAACCAGGAAGCTCTCTGAACCTTCACAATACGTAGCAGAGATGCTATGTGGCAGAATCTAGGTTTAGGTTTTGCACAGACTCCACCCAAATAACAGAGTTGACTCCTCCTTATTTCAGGTAGGAATGTGGGGTTATTTTTTTACCTTTTCTCCATCTCCTGCTTCATGTCAATGCCCTGCTTCTCCAGAAGTTCCCTCTGAGCAAACGTCCAGTCAACTGGTTCAGAGGGAGTCTCAGCTGATGGCGTTTTCTCTCTTTCTGCTCGTGCTTGCTCTGGATGGTTAAATCTGAAGACATGATTTTTACCCATGATGATACGATTTCCTAAAAATAGGAACAGAAGTCAACTCTTTCAGATAAGGACTCCAATACCACTGAAGAACATCACGGAATGCTTCATCCCATCTATCCCTTTGTGGGACACATAAGAAAAGATTGCCCTACAAGGATTTCTGTACACATTCAAGTTACTTAGGTGCCAAGGAAAAAAAGGAATGTCTGGTTTGTACAGAAGCAATGCTCACAGAGGACATTATCGCCTTCAGAGGTCCAATCTATTATCGTGGCAGAGTTTACCAATAATTAAAGAATAAACCTGGAGACTGACCAACAGCTGCAGTAAGTAAAACATCACTAAATCCCATTCCTTCACTCCAGTGACAGTGCCAAAACGTGGGCAACAGAATGTTCAGCTTAGAAAAGTCTAACTTCAAACACTGAAGCGCAGTGTGCACTTTTCTTTAAAATGTGGTCTACATTTATTGATTTTATTGGAAGCCTAATCATGGGGATTTATGGAAGGATTTTACAGCTTCTTCAACACTAATATAAAAAAAGTTGAAGAAATCTAATGCTGTTAAGTCTTTTGGCTAAATCCTAGCTATATCAGACGTCCACAAAGTCTGAAACATGTGCTTGATGGAAAACAGTAAAAATGCCTCTCTTCTTCTGAAGAGCATATTAATGCAGTTAAAATTCTTAAAAGGAATTCTAGTAAATAGATCCCCAAAACAATCAAAATTGTCTTTATCAATATATTACTAAAATACAGGCTCTTAAAGACATCATAGAACATGTCTATATTCTTCTAGTAACTCAATTATCTCAATGCAGAAGAAAAGGAAATGTACTTTTTTCAGAAGAAAAGTAATTACTAAATGATAAAGTCGTGGTTTATAATATGAGCCTCATGCAGGCACAGAACAGCAAAAACTGTTCTTGCTTAATTGTCCAGACTTATGCCTGAAGTCAGTATATTTAGTTGCAAGAAAATACTCACTTATAACTTAGCCCAAATAATTGAGGTGGGGTTTTTTGTTTGAGTTTTTGGAGGGTTTGGGTTTTTTTCTTAGCAGTGGAAGAACACAGGAGGGACACAGCAATTATCATAACTTGAAAAGATAGGTTAAAACCCATAATTTAGAGAAGTCACTCCCACCTCTCCAATTCTGCCCCCACACACCTTTCTAAAGGAATGTAGAGGACTGAGTAGGAAATCTAATGAGAGCAAAGAGAAGCTCTGTTACTGCTGCAGAGGGTCATATCTTAGCTTTGCCAGAAAACTGGGAATTTTCCATCAGCAACTGGCAGTTTGTCTGCTCTGTCTCACTGAGACTGCCAAGGGCAATAGGCTGGGCAAGAATGTATTTGAATAATATCGGGGTAAGCAGAAGGACAAGCAGGATGCTGCGTGGCAGTGAATATTTAAGTACACTTACACCTAGTGCAGCAAACGACGAAAATGAACTGCTGCCAAGAGAAGAACAGTACTAACTTCTGTTTAAAAGGGTAACACTGCTGTCCTTTAACAGCATGCAGCATTCTCTGCATATGATGCAAATGTCATGTATGGACAAATTTTAGATGGAGAGTCTACAAAAATATTCATTCTAACAGTTCTTACCTGAGCGCAACTGCACAGGCTGTACAACCCTCTTGCCATTAACATAGGTTTCTGATCGTTCACAAGGCTCCAAAGTAACAATAACTGTGAAGAAAACAACATTGATGAATGAAATTTGAGAGAACACTGTATAGAAATGGCAGTGTGCAAATCCTAGAGGCCTTTCACTTTCTGCTTTTCTTTCTACTAACATAAGAAAGATACAAGTGAATCACTCCTTGATACCATGCTGGTTAATAAAACAAATAAAGCACCATGAGAAAATCAATACCACTGACTTCTCTATGTTGTAGTTGGAAATTATTGTTTATTCTGTTTGAATTTTCATGTTTATTGTTAACCAAAATGAGAACTTCATTCTTACACTGACTGCAGCCTGCAATTTGAAGCTATTATCACTGAAATTTTATTTTCTTCCCTTAAGACTCAAGAAAATATCGTTTTCTTGAGGTAAGAAAAACCTTCAAATACCAGTATTCCCTGGCCAACTCCAAAGTGAGGAGTAAAAGATTCAGCAGCATTTTGCTAGGAGAAGTAGTTTTTTTACCTTCACCATTGTTGTTCCTCTCACTTCGAAAGATACAGTGTTCTTCTTTGATGTGAGCCCCACTCAGTACAATGTCTTGCCTTCGCTCAGCATCAGCTTGGCCAACCCTGGGTCCAACAGAAGATACTTCAAGAGCAAATCAGACACTTTCCACAACTCTGTGCAGAACAATACATCCCAAAAATATCCAGGAAAACAGCCTAAGACTACCCTTGAAGTTTAAAGGTCTGAACTCATGCTCAACTCTGTTGCAGAGAACTTAAAAAATTTACCATAAACTGGAGAATAACAACTTGACAAAACAAAAAAGAAGTTTTCTCTCTCTTAAACATGTAATTTAAAGAGAAAATTGAAACTATAAACACCTATGGATTTCATGTGTTTCATTCCTTCTTGTGCACCCCCTTTAGCAAAGGAATGCAGAAGGAACTTCTAGTGGTGTATTTCAGCTGGAATATAGTGATCATCCTTTCCAATAATTGCCATCTGCACTTTAACAAAGTAATAAAATGGCTTAGGAGACTCTTGCTGAAAAATTCCATGTCGCAAGCAGTTTCATCCAGTTTCCAAACAGTGAGAGCTTGGCTGTATCCCTGGAGCAAGAAGATTTATATGCATTCCAAACTCAAATATTTGAGCAATTTCAGATACGAACAACTTCATTTTCAATCCTAATGGTTATGAACTTCTTGCTCTGCTTATCAGTACACACATTTCTGATGCCAGCTAGCAAGTCTCAAAACTTTCCTTAACCCTACGCTATTCTCATCATTCTGTGCCAAATTCTCCGCAACGCTGATGTTTCAGTACCACACAGCAGCACCTGTTTGTGTACTCCCCTCCACTTGTTCCCCAGGAATATACAAACTAACCAAACATGGCTTTGTGCTCCAAAGCTAACAAAATTCACCTCTTTTCTTCCAGATGTATTGACAACAAGTACTGGAATAAAATCTGGTTTAAATTCCAAATCTGGCAATTAAATTCAAACTCATACGTGAATCTAGAATACATTGATTGTGCAGACACATGTGCATAACAGTTTATTTGAATAATAAAGTGAACACTCATTTATATTCTGGTCGCTTTTATCAAGTACTATGCTTTTCAATCCTCCATCCATCAAAATCTCAAAGGCATTTTCAGTAAGTTCCATCACTTTTGTCTTCATATATGTTAAGGGACATGATGCTTTCTTTTACTGCCCAGGTGCAGTAATGAACTTCTTACACAGCTAAAGTGACTGAACACATTACTTATAAAGCACAAAATCAACTTTAAAGGAAATGCATTTCTGCACTTTTTTCCACCAACAGCAATCTCATGCTTCATTTTTTACCTGCAAGTCGAATAGCTCAAGGATAATTATTATTTACAGTGTCTCTAGAATGGAGGTTTAAGCAAGTGTAGAAGCAGACTTCAGAGCGTATTAGAACCAAGCCTCACCTAGTAATGCCATCTTTGATGTAGTAAAGCAGACATTCAGACATGAGTGGATCTTCATTAAGATTTACAAGATGAGGAGTCTGAAAGGAAAAAAAAAAAAAAAAAAGAAAATTAATTAAGAACTGAGGACCTACTTTAAGGTTTGTTCCCACAGCTGTGAAGGACATGTATTAATCCAGCACTTCTGTGTATACTGAGGTTATTCCATAATGCATTTCTTTAAATGTATCCTCTTGCAGTACTGAAGAGCATCACAAAGTAACAACAGAAATACAGCTTAGATTGCTTAATTAACTGAAATATCAATCAACAGAGGGGAAAAAAGGCTTCAGCTGGGAAAGGAAAAAAAAAAAAAAAAGTCTCCTTGTAAAGTCTGTAAACTTTGATACAGGAAGTCCAGCAGCAGGATGGGGAATAAGCTTTGGCTTTTCTTGGGTTACATAGGTCAGGTGATCATTCTGCAAGGTTTGTTAACATCAAAAGAGAATCTAAAAACTACCAACATTCTCCAATACAAACAACTAAAAAACTCTTCATCTAAACTTCTTCTAAATTTAAATCCACTACGGTTACTAAACCAACCTTCTTTGGTGAAAAAACCCCATTGGAATCAGCAAATAAGTCACAAGGCCTTGGTGTGAATATCTAGCCAGTGAGATAGCAGTAAGCACAAGTACAAAAGAAAAGGCAAAAATGGTTAAACAGAATTAAAGATGATAAAAGAGAAATAAAACTGTTAATAAGCCACCTGTCCCCCCATTACCCTCAAATAGAACACATGTATCAAAAAGAAACAAATTTGGAAATTTGGCTAAGATTACTTGGCAATGTTACTTCCACCAACTTATTCTAGCTGCAAAAAAAGTTTTCTTGAGAGGTTGACAGCACTCGGCTTACAGAAGCTCAAAAATTACTGGATGCTCACAACAAAATTTTTCTGAAGGGATAAGCCAAATTGTCAATTGTCCAGTGGATGAACTACCCATAAAGACAGAAAAAGGGGGAAAAAAGAAGACACTTCTTTCATGCCTAAAATTATAGGGGGCACCTAAAACCACAGCTGAAGATGTCTCATGACGTCATCAGTATCCACCACATTCAAATCAACATTTGGAGTTGTATAAAGCTCTTACATCAAGAGAAGCCTGGAGAACCAAAATCCCAGACATAGTCAACTGCTGTAACACCACTTGGGCATGGTGAAAATAATGCGGTACGCTACACACGTGTTTTAGCATCTGAGTCCGTATACTATGTTAAATCAAAGCCTGAAGGGGTCTTTCACAGGCTACGGAGAGCTTTATAAGACATAAAGCTCAACAACTTGGAAGACAATGCTAGCAAAACTGACCATTCACTCATTCTGAGATCTATTATTCATCCATAGGAAGTTAAGCCTGTGACTTCCTCCTGTACAGCACTCCTCAAGCATAAGCTGAAGGATTTTCCCTGCTCCCATCTTTGACAACAGCACAAGCAGTTAAATTTCCACAATCCATTTCAAGAAGTTTCCTGCCTCAAAGGCACAACTGGTAGACAGAGCAATGATTGCATAATGTGATATGATACAAAATATACCTTAAAAAGTGTAATTTACAGCTCAGCTGGTAAAAATACAGTGCTGTCCTAGTAGCACTCATACCTCAGAAGTATAAAGTCTTTATAAAAATACTTCAAATTTGCTAGCTACATGTCCTAAATTTTCACTACAGCAGCCACGGTTACTAGAAGGAGAACTAATGAAACTGAAGGGCAAGGATAGCAAGGAATAGAAGCAGATAGGACTAGGTCAGGAGTTTTACTTTCCTAATCAATCCTAGATGGGTAAAAGTAAATACTATCTATTACCAAAGCAACTACTTAATCCAGATGGCATTCATCCACAAACCTGATCAGCTGAAAATGCACCAAAAGAGTCATCAAAAAGAGCTGAGGGCCTCTGAGGGAAAATCTAAAAGGAGATGAGGATCCGTAATATAAGAGAAAGACATGTAAAGAACACTGAAGGAATTAGGGTCTTTACAAGCCATAGGCGGTTCTGGAGTAGATACCAAAAGCAAACCAGATTTGTACCTACTTCAAACCTAACAGTACTTTGAAGTGTTTTAACCCATTCTGCTGTCCTGTATTTCTGTACAGCACCTCTAGATAGGTCCTCGTTAAACCTTAGATCAAGTTTGCTATCTCAAAAAAGAGCAGGCAGAAGTCACTGTCAGCTACTGCAGAAAAAGGAAACAACAATCTAAGACGCAGCATTTCCAAATTGCTACCAAACCAACAGAAATGCAAGGAGTTGCAAACACTTCTTGCAGCACAGATTTTCCTAGAGGAAGGCACAAAAAAGTTCAATCACTTTTTGATATCAGAGGTTTCCCCATGAACTTCTCATGCTGCTCCTCTTTCACCACCATATTAGGCCACCACACGCTTGCTGACTTTAATGACTAACGGAAGCTACCACAGACGATTCTTTCCGTGGCTCCCTGAAAGCATTAAAAACTATGTTGCACCAGTTGCATGAAGAACTTCATTATTATGGGCCAAATAATCATTAGATAGAGTGTTTTGACAAATTCTAATGCTAAAGCTATTTCCAAAAGATATTATAAAAGGAACTTAGTACTAAGGGCCCACACCTCACTTATGTCCTGCTGTACGCTACATGAATACAAGCCCTGTGTGAACGGTAGCCCCCTCACCGCCCTCAGGCTTTTTGAGACATGATGCAGTTAGTATCAATTTTCTGTACCTTTTTAGGTGAGAAGACTCCCAGTGTTCCTCCATCTTCCCGAATGGCAACTCCCATTTCTGCCAACAATGCCTCCCTGAGAGAGAAAAGCAAGATATTTATCATGTTTAGACTTTGTTTTGTCTAAAAAGCCTAAATGAAAGCCTTGCAATGAAACGCATTAGACTTTCAGTCAGCCTGCCCACAGACCACACAGCCAGGTCACCACCTCATAACACAATAACACAGGTTTCTAAGCTGTACTCCTAGAGTTTATAGGCTTGCAGAACACAAACAGCAAAAACTTTAGAGATTTAACAGTATTTTAGTGCAATGAAGTATCATAATTACATTTTAGGACATCATATTTATTGCTTTTTAAGGAAGGTTAAAGTCTGTTTTAACTTTAAATACTTAGTTTAGGTAAAAGGAGCTACCACCGTTTATTAATTTAAGAAGACATAACTGGCTCTTCCTGTTCTAATCTAGGGAGTACTCTCTCCTACTTAAGACAAAAAATATTGTATTGGGTCAAATTGTTCATGTAACAGAGTATTCTTGGCTTTGACAAAGCACAACAGGGAGGCCAACATAGAACAAGAACATAGCACACTGTGATATTTTCCCCAAAGCATTCTGAGTCTCCAAACTTCTTCCTAAAGAATTTCCAGAATTAATGGTAGCACTTCTCTCAAACAGTATCCAAAGGGGGTTTCTTGGTTTTTTTGAGATTTTGTCACCTTTTTTTCAATTCAACTCCTAGCATCATCAACATCATGCGGTAAAGACTTCCACAGCTTAAATGTGCATTGTGAGAACTTCCTAGCTGTTTTGAATCACACGGTAGTGTTGAAGTCCCTTAGCTCTATCAGTGAACAATCCATCTCTATCCACTTTGTTTGTACAACCTCTCACAGTTTTATGTTTCATTGCACCCTCTTTCTGACAATTATTAAGCATCTGCCTTGTTGCTTTAAGACATAATTCCAACCACAGTTGGAAAGCTGGAGCTGTTTCATAATTTTAGATACTCAAGTACTAAAAAATTAATCTTTTCTGCCTAACTTTAGGGCTAGAATTTTTGGAACATAAGAAAATGGTGGAAGGGGGAAGAATAAAGACCAGGACTCTGTGCTGCTTCACAACAGTAGTAAATGTAGCAACTTAGGGTGTTACCTGAATTACAATGCCAAACACTTGAACTGTAGGAAACAGAGGAAAGAAAATGGCTTTCTCTTGGCATTGTCCCTATTATTATATCACACAGAAACATCAGCAGAACTATCACGAAGCACTGCTCTGCTGTTCCAATGCTTTTGAACAGAGAAACATTCTCCCTTTTCCACACTTTTCCATTTTCTAGAGACCATCCATAGCTACAGGACTTCTCATTCCTGACCTTTCCATCCTAATGGCCTCAGTTTTCCTCAGCTTCTCTTCCCACGTTTCGTTCAGCTCTGCAATGATCTTCTCAGATTCCTGTGTGAAAATCCCAGAAGCTGTTTTACAATTCTTCACAAAGTTCTTTACATAACACACAAAGCAATTAAAGTTCACGCTCAGTTCTAGACCTCTAATTCATGTTGGATATAAAAAGCACTCCCAGCACTTCAAAATTCTGTGTTGACTTCCTCAATCATCAAAGGGGTAAACAGCCTTGAAGGCAAGCTGAGAAGAAAAGACAAGTTCATATCTAACCACAATCAGACTTTATTTTGAACCACCTAATTTTTTTTCCTGTTTTTACTTTTTTTAAAGAATTCTGATTTACAGACATCATTCAGTAACTGGATGCCAAGAAATTGCTGAGCCCACATCGTTGTTTCCATGGCAACGGCGGGTTTCTAATAGGAAATGGATATGCAGTGTGTGTTTCAGCCCATTCCAATCCCTGTGGCAGTGTCTCATGGACAAGACATGAGAATGAAGCACAGATTTAACACAGCCAGCTCTCCCCACTCATCCACCCATGTAAACTGGGGGGGCTTTCATAAAAATTAAGAAATACTTCACTGTAATGCACTTCTGATACGGTTCAATTCTACGCAGAATTGGGACAAGGCTGCTATTGTCTGGATAAAGCATGCTATTCTGTGTGCTTCACATTTTAATCTGTGGGGGCTGGGCAAATACAACAGTGGCAGGATTATTCTTCCTCCTTTTTTCAACTTTGGAGTAATTTGGTTGTCTGAATGTCAAGTGCTTTGCTAGTCAGACTTTGTCCACACCAGGTCTCCTGAAGTCTATACTTAAGATAAAATTTTCCATAATGGCCACTGTATCAGAGAACCTGCAAACAGGAATCAAGGTTTTCATTTATAATTTAGTTGTATCTCCAGGCTACAACTAAACCTAAATAACCCTAACAGGAAAGGCTGTGCATGAACACAGTCTCTAGCCCATCACAGTTAAGTGCCCTTTAGGATTCAAGTGGATTTCAGACAACTTCCTACAGAAACAGTAGCATACTGGATATATTTGTTCTCCTGGGTTCACTGCTATTTAGCCTTGGAAATGACCAAAATAACAGCCTCTTTAATCTACAGCAATACCTACCTTCAAACGTTCAATCGCCTCTTCTCCTCCAGGTGTTGACATGATCCTTTCCTGTATACTGGACACAGATGTTATGCCCACCTGACTACTGAGAGAGCAGGAGGATGGAGATGCAGTGAGGGACCCCATGGAGGCTGTGGAAAAATTGCCAGGACGTTGATTCTCGGAGGCTAGCAAGTATCTATGTTTATTGTTCTGAAAATCTTTCAAATCTGGGAGAGAGACACACAGACAGAGGGAAGGCAGGAAGGTGGGAAAAAGGAAAATAGGAAGAGGGAAGGAACAGGAAGAAGGAAAGGAAGGAGACACCAGTGTAAGAGGAAAGCATTTAAGCAGCAACAAGACAAGTTTTGCAATTTTTAGATGGCAGTTCTGAAACATATCTTCTAATATTAGTATCCACAACAAAGATAAGCCAGTTCAGACCCTGACAATTATTAGTAAGGACTGCATAATAAACCACTCTGATCAAAAACCCTGAAAAAATAAACTACGCACTTGCCAATAAACCATCCTGTTCCTAACTGAACACTAAACTGAGCACCATGGAGCTCAGACCAGGAACAACATCAGTTCCTGATGAGATTAGTGACATTTTGGACTGAAGCCTGAATAGATACCAACCCCTTAAACTCAGCAGAACGTTCTCTCCCAGACACCTTTAATCTAAAATGATAATTAAGCAAATCTTTATCACAGCAGTGGTTCTGCTGCTGAATCCATACCACAAGGACGAAGAACTACTAACCCTCCTTAAAATCTCACAGGAGAGTGAGTACGCAGATCACCTGTCAGTCCATGACAGAGAGAATGGAACACAAGCCCACAACAACATCACTGTGTTTCTTCTTGACTCTCCTGATCTCAAAAATTGAAACCTAAGACACCTGATCAGTGAAATAGCTGATAAGGCTCTCATACTTCAGAAAGTGCTTTAAAGCTTTTTGGTCTTAGTTTACATGAGGTAAGCCGTAGAAAAACTCCAGATTTACTAAGCCAGCTTGTGTAGCCTGAAAACCTGAAAGCCTGAAAGATGCTTCCGAGAGAGAGAGAAAACAAGGAAAAATCCTGTGTATGAGTTAAGAAAGAATATCCACAAGACAATTTATTTTAACCTAATTTTAATTTAACTTAGCTTCTCAAATACCTCTGTAAACCATATCCTCAGAATAATCACACACCAAACAAAAAATCTTCTAACATGGAAATATCAAACAATTAAATAGCTCAGTTTTAATAATTCTGATAGCTTAAACTCTGTTTCAAAAACAAGTCATTTAAAATAAGCATCCTTAGGAAAGAAACAGGTCAAAACAGACCTTGCAAGGAATAAACAAGGGCTTTATGCTTACAAAATGACATGCGCACCCAGAAATTGCATAAAATTCCATGTCCTCCTACATCTCCTCTACTCCTATGCTGAACAATTCTGCTTTTGTCAGCCTTATGTCCTAGTTCACATCAACCTGCCGTTTCAGCCTCACAAAACTGATCAAGTCAGTTTGCAAACCACCATCTGCAAGTACAGGAAGCAGGGGTGGAAATTCAAGGGGAGAAAAGCAGGTTAAGGAAAGGGAATGCCATCAGGATGAGGAAAGCAGGCATGACAGAGCAGGGAGGATGAAGTCTCGAAAGGCCAATAGACATGCACTCCTGAAGACAAAGAAGAGGCACTTGCAATAGCTTTCATAGTTGCTGTGATCACAGAGAACCAAAACCCTCAACATCATGCACGCTTCTCCTGGAGGCTGCAGCTTTCACACAGATGACATATGCACACGCTGGAAGCAGCATCAGAATGTAAGAAAAGGCCAGGATGAGTCTTTACACCACCAGTAGCTTTAATTTTAGGAAATTTCAGACAGATATCTTTCAGTAAGTGTTGTTTGAGTGAGGGTGAAGACTGACTGAAAGAGTTTATAAAGTCTACCACACTATATAATACATTGCAATGGACTCACTCTATTTCCCTTTCATAGAAGCAAACAGTAGAAAAGAAATAAAAAGCTACTTGCTGGGTTTAACTCTATTGTTAATCACCTGCAAACAAGTATTTGAGCTCAAATCGTATGAGATGGCCAACTTATGTGTTTTTTATAAAGAGACTCTATGAAATAAATAAATCTCAGTCTCCAGGAGGAATTAATAACATTCCATGTGAGTTAATTCACACACTTATAACAAATATTTCTAGATGGAAAGGAGATGTTAGAAGGCAAGGAAGCTCAGTGTGCAGAAGCAGCTTCATCTGTGTAACTTGAGAAAACTGATAAAATGGTTTTCTAGCTCAAATCTAAATTGCTGGCTGTCATGAAAACAGACTAAAAAATTACCACTCTCCCTTCTATATTCTGCCAGAAAGAAAGCAATGAACATATGTCGCATTTTAAGCTTCTTTTTGACTGTCGACTCAATCTAAGAAATGCTGTTTAAGCTGCTTTCCATGAAACTGCATTGCATTCCAGAGTGAGTGTTCTGTCTGGGATTTCCCTGTGAGAAATGCTGGCATGCAAAGCTCAGTTAAAAGCTGACCCAGAGAAAGCAGGTTAAAAAGAGAACCACACAATACACACATTTGCCTCCACTTCCAGAGTATTCATCTCCCATTGGATCAACTGAAAGGAAGCAGGAGGGAAAATACAAGAAGGATCAAAATTGAAGGTTCACCAGTGACACAGGAAGGGAAGAGAATACTACTTGATGTTTAAAGAAACAAAACACAACTTTCAGTAGCGCATTTTTTTCAGTTTTGATGTAGAACCAAAAAACACAGACTCTACCAAGCATGAAAACCCCTGCATTTCATTGTCTTCTGACCCCATTCTCTTGAAAACAAGCAAACAAAGATGTTCCACATGTTTAAGTAGTCTGTAAGTCAGGACTTCTGGTTCACAAGAAAATAATGCCTGACAAATCAGAAACTGGTGCAACACTCACTTCTTTAAGTCAAAGAACCTTTTCCAGTGGAATACATTCTGTGTTTTTATGGGCATCTCCTTCACCAGGAATTAAATCACTGTTCATATTATAGAAGAATGTAGCAGCCTTGTTTTGAATGAGGACAAGGAAACATCTCAAGCACAAGTGTGCTCTGGTACTTTAAGAGGTTGCTGGCAAAGCAAATCAGTACCATGCTGCTCTGCCAACCTAACTCAAAATCTCGCTCCAAAAGAATTCATTATTTATTCAAAAGCAATTTCATTGCGAGTTATTTTGAGATGACAAGTGGTTTGTCACTCAGGACACCGTCTAACAGGAACCAGCCACCATTTTCATTTCTGACCAAGGACGGCATGAAGCCAGGTATCAACAAATAACCTTAACCCTTTAAGGAGGAGGAAAAGATGCTTTGGTTTTCAGTATGAAATTAAGTTTGTGTACCTCAACTATCCTCCTTTTATTGGCAGCCAGACAAAAAGCTCTCCTTAACTCACCAGGGCAACTCCAGAACGTTTAAGTTCTACCACACAAAATGATTTCTACAATAACAGGAAACTCAATCTCCATATTATTCCTTGAAAGTTTGTTTGTCCACTCTACAGACAAGCCTGGGACGTGCTGTTTACAGACAGAAGATGCTACCGTTTCTAAAACCACATTCAACATTTAATATTAGCACCTACATCTAACTTTCATGTTTTAAACCCCTTTCTCTCACAGGCCCAGCGCTCCCTCCTCTGTAAGAAAGGCCAACCTCAAGATGGTAAGGTCTATTTAATCCACTTACTGTCAATAATATCTCCCAGCCCTTGGGCACGCAGGAGATCCTTAAGCCTTGTCACCTCCTCCTTCAGCTCACGCACCAGTTTGGCATTGGGATCTTCATTGATAACAGCATTGCATTTAATCTGTTTTGCACGATCAGCATATCTGGAACCAGACCAAAAAAATAAAACCTTAAAATGAACACATAAGAGCTTATCAGCAACACAGGAATGCAGCAATACAGGAGACGATCAGCTCACAGCTGTGTGTTAGAACTGAATCCTAGACTATATTCAATCATGCTTTTGAATTCTTAATACATGGCATTGCAGCAAAAAAGTCACATTCAAGACAGATTAACAAAGTGCATCATGTGCACAACAGACAACACGGGTTTTGGGTTTTTTCCTTTTTCTTTATTCAGTGTTTTGAAACCTCAGCTTGAATCATACGCTCAGTTTCAGGGACCACACTGGAAAAGGACATACAAACACAAGAAGATGGGTTTGATTTTTCAAGTTAAGATTAGGCAATAAATACCCAGCTCCCCATTCACCTATAATAGACGGGGTTTCCTTTTTCAGGGTAATTGAATTCTTGCCAGTATAGAGTCTTCTTCCCTAGAGAATTTCTTAAATTATAACAACCCAAATGTTCGAAGGGTAGAATGTGACTATTAGAGCTAACAGCTATCCATATGCACTGCAAATAAAAAGTACCTTAAAGTGCTCAAAGTTTCATCATAGTTTATGTCTGCTGGACTCAAAGCAGCAACCATCGCAGTTCTAGAGTTACCACCTGTAATAAATAGGCAAGATTTTATTTTATATGAAACTACAATGCACAACCCAGGCACTAATTACCTACTAAACGGCTGCCTTTTTAATAAATTACAGAATTCAATTATACTGTACATTACTAAGGAATATACAAAACATAGGAAAAGAGAGCTGTAACATTAACAAAGGGTGAAACTATATAACTCACATTAGATTACTAAAAACGTTTAACCTTATACTTCATATGAGTTAAAAGCAGCCAGAAAATTTAGTGAGAATTTCATTCCACACTGGCATAAGCAAATCGGCCATACCTAGATTTTCTCGAAGAAGCCATGTTAGCACAGAATCCCTGTAGGGTATAAAGTCAGTCTTTTTCTTTTTTTTAGTCTGCAAAGAAAGAACACGATATGGAAAAATAGACACTGAATGGAAAATTCATGTTTAAGACAAAATTCATAGTGTAGGTATTAAAACAACTATGGCAGCATACACAAATATCATTTAAACAGAGGCTCATCTTGAGTTGCAAGTGATTACTGAGTCTGATATTAGATAACATTGAAAGTATTTAGACATCCAAATAGACGATGATAAGTAGTCCAGAGAAGGCCCTGGAAGCACTCCCTTCAGAAAGGCTTCTCTGTGTGTGAAGGATACATCTTTCTGACATTTAAATTCTGTGTTCTAACACCATTCCAAGAGAATTTAAGCATAAACCTTGCTCGTTCAGGGGAAGAGTCAATTTTACTTTGCTGGAAAAGTTACAGCTTTTTAGAGCTGTCAAAAGTCCATCACAGGAGGTTCCACAGCTACAGAGGCACAGGTGTACATGTAAAAGGACATGTGGTTCTGCAAACAGTTTTACTAGGAATCTCGAGGTCAGAAAATATGAAAGCATTTGGGGGGGGTGCATTTTTATTTTAATAAAAAAAAATAGACAACAGCTTTATAGAGACTGCTCAAACCAAAGCACAAGGCCACAAGAAAGGTGCTCAGTTATCGAAGCATTTTGTCCCAAAATCCATAGTGACAAGAGCAGAACTTCCAAATAAAAGGAATTTCATTGTCAAGTCTTTGCCTAGCTTCTTAATTTGGTCCAAAAGAAACAATTATTAACTTTAAAAGCTCTACAGCAGAATGTGAATCTTGGTTAATCCGTTTACTTACTTAACAACGGGCAAGCATCTTGCTTGAAGAGATGCCAAAAGTTTAATTCCATACAATATTTAACACAAGTAAGCACCAGGTGCTAAAGCTGAAAACTGGAATTGACTATCACCTACAGTCCATCATATGGAGTAAGAATAAATCAGGCTGAGCAGAAGCATGAGAGCAAAGAAAAAAAGTCATTCATAGTAAAACTAAATATTCCCAAGGTAAGTCACCAAATCAGGACCAGGAATGTAATAAAAGAATATTCCTAAATACATACTTAAATGCGCACTTTTCATTAATTTATCCCCAACTTTAGAATGCTTTTAAGTTTCAGTAACGATAATTCTGAGGCTTCATGACTATAATTTATAGTCATAGGAATTTCTCAAAGATCTGACATAAAAGCTCCTTGCTCTTTGATTCCAAAATCTCACACTCAGGCTAAAAAAGAAAAAATCCACTACCACTGAGACCATCATACCTTGCTGGTGCAGTTATCCTAAGTTGAAAGCATTAAAGAAAGAGGAAGAAGATACAAGATCAGCTTCTTAATAGACGTTTATAAAATGTTAGCTTGGATAGCATTTTCTTTTCTTGAGAAACCCAGTGAATGACAGTAGTTTTCATTAAAACATATCTAAAAAGCACTGAAGTTTATTCAACCTGTACAAGCTGTTGAGAACTCACTTTTAAAAGGAACAGCAAAAATTTACTTGGTATTTTTTAAATAGTAGTTGAGTATAAAAGAAAGTGCTTTTCTAAACCTGCAGCATTATGCTTGGATCAACATCTGCTCACTCAGCTCAACACATTAAGTCTTGCCAATGCATAAAAAGCCAGGGATAATCAAATTGTTACACTAGTATTTCTAAAACTTTTAACAACAAAGCTGCAGTTCATGTTCTAAAATTATTCTTTCAAATAAAAACAAAATTATTGCTCATTAGAACTAAAGCCTAGCTACGTGAACATGTCTGTTACAGAAACGCAGGCTTCTTTTACAAGGCTTCTTCACAGCCAAATAAAACAATGCTTCAATCTATCAACAAAGTTTCTACCAGCCTGCATGACATTCACAGGATTCTACCAACACTACCCATCTACCAAAACACACACAGCTCATTTGGCTGAGAACACTAGGCCGAGAGCAGTGAAGGATTCCACTATACTCCATGGTTTTTACAGTTTTACCAGCTACGGAAAGTTCGTTGCAGGCAACTAAATGGTGTTGTACTTACCACTTCAGCCAATGCCGAAATAACTTTGCCCAGAGTTGTGAGAGATTTGTTGATATTTGCTCCTTCCTGAGAAAACAGAATCCAGTATTATATAGTAATTAAAAATGTTCAATCTTGGACTTCTGTAGACTAAACAAGTCAAATGCCACATTCACAATCTGGGGGAGTGTCTTCAGTTCTGCAACTATTTTTTCCATACTTAGGATGGCCATTCTCTCTTTTCCTTATTATTTGTCAAGCTAAGAGTCCACACAATGCTCATGTACCCACTTTCTTTTCTTTCCCATACATCAATGGCCCGGTACCTTCAATCGGGTTCCTTTGGCACCAGTTGAATCAGCTCGCTCACTCCCAGCTAGATCCACAAGGCTAATCTTGCTGACCTGAGAGAGAAAGCACATTAACAACAAGAATTAGCTCTTGGTGAACTTGAGTAAGAACAAAACTTGAAAGAATTTTATGGCACATGTCTAAAAAGTTCGCTGCAGTGTGCTTAAAATTACAAAGTTTGCACAAGCAAATAGCTCGATGGTGTTATCTTATGGATATGAAGTGTCTGGGATCACACTCTGGATTAAGTATCACTATATCGAAAAAGAGAGAATGAGTTCTCGCGTGAACAGAGCGGAACGAACTTAGAAATTAAGCACTGCTGCTACAGACAACACAAGAATCTCTAAGGAAAAGAAAGTTAATATTTCATCTAGTCTCTAGTGACAGGAAGAATAAAGCTCTGGCCTAAAGCTACAGACAGTGAGTTAATCCAGTTTTACAGGGTTTTATCATTGGGGAGTGGGGGTGTGTGTGTGTATTTTCAATGCATAAATTTCTTCAGATCTGTCCAGTGTCAGTTCAGAAACATGATCACTACCTCTATTTCAGCTACTTCTGCACGTAGAGTCTCTATTTCAGAGTAATAAAAGCCAGAAAATGGTTCCATTCTAAACAGCCTACCTCCTTTTAACATGCAAATTCCAGAAAGTGCCCAAGTCTCACTCATCCCAATTCCTGTGCCCAAAGAAAAGAACTAACGAGGCAAATATTTTGCACTGACAAACAAAACCACAGAAAATTCTGGAAACAAGACTGGGGAAGATTAACTTTTATTTCATGTATCTGTCCCCACAGAACCTAGTCCTTAAGGCCATACTTTCCTTACATCTTTATATTCTCCTCCTGCATGTATGTTTTTAGAATTACAATCAAACAAAATCCCACAAGAAAGAAAAGGGCTCTGTCAAGGCACACAGCAAGTTCACCCTTAAACAAAACACAAGAAAAAACAATTAATTCTCATTTTCTCATCACACTGAAATAAGTCACTGCCAGGAAGATTTGTGAGAAACGGTCAGAAAGCCACTTTTTGTGTGTAACATACCTTCTCTGTGGAAAGATCAGTTTCTGTGTCATGTTTCTTCTGAGTAAAAACAATTGTAAACACAGCATGAGAGCGGCTGCTGGTTTCGTTCATGTTGGTAGCTGCCACAGTCCTAAAACATGAACAGATAAAGACATCTTTAGAAAACAGCAGCCTCTACCCTGCAAACACAACTACCTTCAGGGCTGAACACAGCTGTGAAGGAATGAGACCAAGAGGCTGTACAGCTGATGTTCTGCCCTGCAACCACAACCACGTCACACTGAATAGCTTTAACAAACCCTTTGGTTTTTCACACCTGAATTAGTCCCATCATTGTTGCAGTTTAAATAAAGCTTCCTCAATCTGTGTACTTAATAACTACCTTACCCTCAAACACTCAGGAAAATGCAAGAAGCATTTTTGTTAGTCTTTTCCACACATTGCTAAATGGAGCCTACAGGTAACATGAAAATAATTACTAATGAAAGAGAACCTAAAGCTAGAACATCAACTTTCATCCTGACCACCTGAACAAATGAAAGAGGAGACCAAGTTCACATGTTTACTTACAGCAATCTAGTGACACAGTACACAAGGAAGGCAGAACTAAAGCCCAATACAATTCTTCACATACTTCATCTCAAGTCATTACAAGCTTTAAATATCTATACAGTTGTTTGCAGCACTACTTCACCACACAAATCAATTCCAGCCTTTCAATAGCTTTGATCAGTGTATATTTCAACAATACTTATGTGACATGAGGTTTTTTTAAAAGTGCCAATGCATCACAGAAGGTATTTTCGATTTGCTGCTATATGCCATGTATTCCCACAACAGGGACAAAAATGTAAAATGCACTGCCATCACTAACCTGGCTTTGTTCCCAGCATCCATGAGGTCTGCAATATCCGTGTAAGACGTGACTGCTAACTTGGACAGATCTTCCACATACGGTCCAAGCAGAGGATGTTCTCGCACTCGCAAATTCCCTTTGTTCTTCGGGTTCAACAAGTCTCTGACTCTCTCACAGTAAATCTCCATGTAACTCACCTGAAAACAGGAATTTGCATGGACAATTTAGTGTTTCTTAGGGCTTCCTCTGCAAGCAGCTGTGCAGCATTTCAGAATACCACTGGCAGTAACTTCCCCAGTCCACTACAGGAAAGCTTTATGTAGGTGTCTCATTCATGTAACGACTTGAGACAATGACAGAAGGGAAGAAGAGTCACTTGTCTCATGCATCAGATCTCCAACATAAGATGCAAGTCTTGCCCCCATGCACAGATCCCTCAGTAGTTTAGAAAATACTGGTGTTTAATTAAAAATTATACACTCAGATTCACAATCATTTTAACAACTTTAATAAGACACAGCAGCAAAACTACTTTTCTAAAGAGGCAAACAAAACAGATGGTAGTCTGTCCACAAGAAATCTCTCTCAGAAACCTCCAAAGCAAATTTAAGAAGGGAAAAAATTAATTTCTTTGTATGCAGAAGCAACTTTTGTTTCTAAGCCGTACCCATGTCCTGATGTATTCCTGAGTCATCAGTACAATTATTCAAACTATGGTAATGTTAAATCTGCACCCTTTGAAATTAATTATAAATCTAAGATTATTTTTACATTCATTCTTTAATTTTTGTGGCACTAGGATTATCCCAGTTCAAAAGGCATTTAGCAACTCCAGCAGTCAAGATACTAAATATTAAAAGAGCCAGCAAGTTATTCACTTTCATTCTGTGGAAATATTACAGATGTAAGCAGCAGTTTTAGAAACATAAGAGATCTTCAATCTCTAAATAAGCACAATTGAGAAAAAGGAATTCTATATCCAAACCCGATCACAATACTCTATTTATACACTTCCGTCCCCATTTCTATCTAGATGTCTACCTTCTCTGCTTGTTTGTCAGCTGTTCATTCTTTTCGGTTTTCATTATAAGAGAGACTACTTCTTTCTCTCCCTTACATATACAGATCTATGCTTGGAGAAATACTCAACGCAATAAACAAACACCAAATAGAAAAAACATCATGATAATGTGGGAAACTTCTCATTCACAGATCTAAAAAATGATGCTCCTATGGTATTCAAGCATTAAGACATCAAACGTTAATAAAATACAATTAAATGAAGCATTAATATAGACAGATTCAAAGCCACAAAACTAGTAATTTTCCAGCTCTGTAATTTAACAGCAGCAATGATAGAAGTTCACTTTTATTAGTAGTAATTGCATTTGATTTCTGCTGGCCTTTTGGTCTTCCTCTCTTTCCAAGACTGCAACATATTTCTATGTCAAGCCATTAAAGCTGATTGAGGGGTAAAAACATTAAGAGAAAGGAAATACTGTTTCTGCAAAGTGTCTGCTTTTATTTTATCAGCATCTTAATGCAGCACCTAAAAGCTCAGTTTGATGCCCAGCACCCAGATATTCTTTGATCTCTCACTATACTCACCTCTACAGAATATGACATTTCTTCATTGCTGTTGTCATTGATCTTCTCAAATAGTTCTTCACATAGCTGGAAAGAGATTAAACCCAAGTTAGAAATCAGTCTTTACTGAGTAATAACAAATAACGACTATAAAATGTCATTAAACTAGCTTTAGAGTGAGGGTAGAAGAAAAAGAACCTATTACATCAACCATGTACAGCCTCACTGGGAACATACGTAATCTCAATTCTATCATTCAATCTTGTTTTATATAGTACCTCAACAATTGTTCTAGGTGTAAACAATATTATTATTATTATTACTATCAACTTAGAAAAAGCCTATAATAATTGAAATTGAAAGTACTAATTTTAGAAAGGAATAGCTAAAAT
The DNA here is from genome assembly GCA_033558235.1 of Neomorphus geoffroyi. Taxonomy (NCBI): domain Eukaryota; kingdom Metazoa; phylum Chordata; class Aves; order Cuculiformes; family Neomorphidae; genus Neomorphus; species Neomorphus geoffroyi. The sequence goes on along the minus strand of JAUMJM010000029.1, from coordinate 4,491,727 downwards.
CCTTAATCCTCTCCTAATCTCATAAAAACAATAGTCTCTTTATTCGGTGTGCTGAAGTATTCAATCAAGACATTGTTAAAGTATCAAAGTTTCACATTAGGGACTGACAAACAAGGGATTTTGCCAACACATAGGAATTCAATGTCACCAGCCTATATTACCTGGAACAAAACTGTGCTGTACCTTCTTCGTATGTGACAAAGAACAGATTCAAAAAGGTCTCCCTAAACAAAGAACACTTTGTACCTTTATGAGAAGGCCTCCTAGTGAAGAGGCAAATTTTGTTTCATAACCGTAGTAGGTAACAAAAGCATTATTAAATCTACAGGAGCATTACTAAGTTGGTTTTTAGGACAATATTTAATTTGCATGTATTTAAGGTTTCAGAAAAACAAATAGGAATATCAAACCAAAAAAAATTTAGCACAAAGCTGTTGTCACAGAATTTCAGCTCACTCCACCTGTTACACTGTTACTTTATATTATTGTAATAAACCCAAAATGCTTGGACATAACAGTGCTGTCCTTCACTACATTAGCTCTTTCAACACTGTGTTAAGCTAATCACCAGAACACTCACTACCCTTTTCTGTACGGACGCCCACGCTCTTAACACAGAACAACGCTGCACAGGATCAGTGTCTACTGCAAACCTGCAGCAGGAGGAGGACTCAAGCTGTTCAGCATATTTATTTATTAAAATTGAAACCCCACCACAGATTTCTATTTTGGGAATAGAGGAAAGCACTCTCCCCCAACAAACGTGGTCCAGTGACACACTGAGGAAGGCCTGCACTAGAACAAGTGCCACACAACCAACAGCTACGAATGCCAGATTCATGACACCGGCATAAAAGGTTGCAGCCAGAATTTCTGCGGTTATCTTGGCTTCTTCAAATTTCATGCTAAATGTCAACAAAATTTCAGGAGGAGGGAAATATCATCAGGTTGTTCTCAGCTGCCATAAATATTTTTGCCTACAGTTTTGATATGCTTCATTTCTTACCAAGACATATTATTTAGTTTTAGCTTTGCGAAATTTGTTACCACAAAATGTTTCTGGTATGTTCACCAGTCATGCCATTTTTTGAACTACTGAACAGAAAGTGCTTAAGTGCTGTCCTAGCTAAAGTCAAAGAATGAGACAAGAAACTCAGTGAATAAGACATCTTGATACACTAGGGGTTTTGGGGGGAAAACTACTTCTAATGCTCTTTTCCCCCAGTAGATTTCTTTCTGTGGTTCCTGTTGACTGTTATTGCAATATAACAGAAGTGTTTCAGCAAGTGTGTGCCTGAACATGCTACAAAAAAACAAATCCCCTGCCTGGGTTTTGTCCTACCTGGGGAATTATGCCTGCTTGGCTCTCCTCCTGTTTGCCCATCATTGTGTAGGATTTCCCAGCTCCAGTTTGCCCATAGGCAAAAATGCACACATTGTAGCCTTCAAAGGCATGCAGCAACATCTCCTTCCCAATATCATTGTACACACGACTCTGAGATGCAAAGCAGGGATCTTCAGGCTGCAAAGACAAGAAAATAGTATAAATATACTCTGATCCTGTCATTCAAGTAACATTTCAAAAAGGAACTGGGGTTTTTTCCTATTTTGTGGGCCAATCCCTTAGGAAGAGGCAAATGTAGCACATGTTTAAACACGGGTTTTTCCCAAGGCAGTACCAGATGGAGAGTCACAATGACAGCCCTTGCAGGACCACTCCATCAATGCTGAGGAAAATCTGCAAAGAAACCAACTCATTCTGTTTTCTGGACAATGTTGACACTACTGGAAAAGTCTGGTGCGAGATCACCAACAAACAAGGTTCAGGGTGTTTGGGAGAAGGGGGGAGAAAATAAAAAGTAGAGCTCAGGGAGTCAACACAAATGAATCAAGGACTAGAAGCTATGAAAATCCCACAGTGGCATTTTCTCAGTCTTGACAAGAGCTCTGAGAGGTAGCGAGGGGAAAAGAGAGCCAAAAGTTGTTTCAGTTTATTTTGTTGGAGCTTTTTAAAGATTCAGAGTGTGAATAAATCATTAAAATGACCAAATTTTTCTTGCAGCTAATTCTGCTGTCTAACCCATCCCAGGTTTCTATTTACAATATCACTGGTGACTACAAAATCCGTAAGTATGTCAATATATGTTCCAAATTAGCAAGTAGCTGAACCAGTCAATGACTATGTATCAGAACATTTTTCTATGGCTAAAGTCAAGTTTAGCAATAAAACTGAAGTGTATCATCAAAGAATAAAAAAGCTACTGTAAAGCAATTTAGCCCAATGATAAAACAAATAAAAACTCCACTTGCAGGTGCACCCAACGATAGATATTTCTAAAAGGACAAAGGAATTTACCACCTTCAAACACTAGACTGAAAAATCTGTTACATTTTCAAAAGAGGTACTGCTGCACATGCAATGAAAAAATAACAAGTTGAAGAGGATAAAAAGAATATGCTTTCCAAATTTGAAGGCAAATACTGAACATGTTCAAAAAAAAACTTTACGAATTGTAGAAATTAATTCTCCATTTTTTAAGCAGTGCACTTCAGGCACTTGGGTGCTGCCACTGATCAGGCTCCAACAGCCAGTCACAAGAGACAATCCAAGGTGCAGCTCGCAACATGGTCCAGGACACAAAAATACTGACAGAAAGCAAGATTCAATGTGTATGCTCTTTTTTTTGATGTTCTCTTTTGATCATTTAGGAAAATTCTTGATAAATGTACTTGAAAGAGTTACCATACTACTGATTAACTACACAGATGTTTTATGTTGCACAAATCAGAATAGACTGCACCAGAAACAAATTGCTCAAACTTGATGTCATCACATTGTACCTGACTATGTTATTCTTAATCCAGTATTCCCTCTTCCTGAAATGCTGGATTTTAACATTATTTGCTCCTGACATCAGGACAAATTTAGCTGTAATAACATTCTAACATTGGGATCAAGGTTTTTTCAGACCACGTCTTTTCCTTGATGCTGCTTATCTGCTAGTTTTCAGGAATTATGTTCATAACGTTCCTCTGACTAATCCTGTGATTTACTTGCACAGCTGCTCTTGAAGATTCAGTAAAAGAGCTGCACAGATCCAAGTTTTTCAACATTAAAACAATCTTGTTGGCCACAGATTTTCTCAAAAATATTGTCTTATTTGCACCACTCGAGTTACTAAAATTAATCTCAGAGAAATGCATTATCCCTACTTTCTGTATTTTCTGAGAAAACAAGGCAGGGGAGGGGAAGAGAGCAGAACACCACAGTTCTGCTGTAGAACAATTACTGGAAGTCAGTAGGACTTTAGCACCAATTCATGGGAGGGTGGGGCAGCGGAGTTAGATGAGAGTTTATTGCTTTTGCAGCTATCGGAAACACGGATCACTACTCTGCCTTTTCCAGATATGCCGTATCTCCTTGAACTGTAAGAACTCAAGCAACTTTCACTTGTCTAAGAGCAAAACTGAATTAACTGTGGTTCACACGCATCCTTAAAATATTTAGAAGATAACATTGTTGGAGAATATTTTCAGTAATCTTTCAAATATTTACAACTTGTTATCGATCTCCAATGAGGGTTTGAGAGACAGGGCAGAAACATCTGTCAGGGATGGCACAATCAGAAGATAATGCAGTCAATTCAAACCAGTCAACAACAACAAAATCACAGTTTTCTTGCAAAAGAACTTACCGATGTGTGGGACCAATACGAGTAGTCAAAGCTGAAGGACTTTGGTGCTTCCTTAGGATTCTTTGGGTTGATAATACCTACAGGAAATAAAATTCAAACTCTTAGCTAACTTGACATTTAGGAGCGTAATTAACAAGCTTGCTGACCCTCAACATATCTGTGAATCTGCATATTCAGAGTTGCCACACTGCACAGGCGTAATATGATAGAAACAACAGACTCCCAGCTTCCTAATACTATATTTCTGCAGGCCTTATTTACAATGAGTCAAGGCGGAAAAAAAAAAAAAAAAAACTTCCTAGAAGGAATGCTGCTGCTAAACAAAATTCTTCTGTTGGACAAAAAGCCAGAAACAAATCATTCTGGTTCCCTGGCTTTTAGGAACGGGACAAGTTTTTAGGAGTTGATGGATATTAGAAAGAAGGAATATCTGAAGCACAAGGAGTTCAAGAATCCCTGGTGATTTCAACTCAAGTCTATTTTGAAACACACGTTGCACAGAACAAGAGCTCACTGAAGAAGGATTTTCTTTAAGAAGCTCAGTATTTTCAGGGTATGGAATAAGATAAGAAAAAATTTGGATATACAGACATTTCAGGGATAATCTGCATTGTGCATGTAAAAGAATATTGAAATAAACTAAGTCTACAACTAATTTTTAATAGGAATTACATTAACTGAATCAATCAAATTACTGGTAAATGTTCTTACTGTAATACAGCCACTGAATCCCACAGTGACTCCCAACCAGCCTGTGTACTTCTTCTCTTTGGAGCTTCCGTATCATACAGAATGGCCAGACGATGAAGCTCACACACACACAAAAAGTCAGAATGAAAAAAATGCTTGTATATCGTTTGTATGTTACAGCCTTTCTAAGTCCCATTCAAGAAGCTGACCTTCAATTGCCTTTCTAGCTCTTGAAATCCTTCACTTAGTTTCCTCTTCATATCCATAATTCTGTAAACTTTATGCTCTTTGCCTTTTCTCAGATCATCTAATTCTCTCAATGTCTGACCCACACATGCACATTCTCCACAATTATAAAAGCTCTTCCAGATACCTTTTAGGTTGTCAGTTTGGGGTTTTTTTCTTTTCCACCAACAAATCAGCTTCCTATTAACTTTGCTTGGGGGGTAGTAAGACACAGTGGATTCAGCTGTCAATTTAAGGGCACAGGGAATGTCTGTGGTTTCTGTATTCCAAGGAGGATAATTTAAAAGCATGGCCCTTGCTGCAGAATTCAGTCCCTACTCCCTTCCTCTTTTCAGTACTACTGTGCCGGAAACACTTAAATCTATTATTTCTAGCAGCTGTTTTCAACACCATCATTGTAAGTAAGGACTCCAAAAAGCATACTCTTGAGGATATCAAAATTAGATAAGCCACCTGAAATTTACACATACCCATCTACACCTGAAGAAGAATATGTCTTTCGGAGTGATACACTAATTACGATACATGTGAACAAATTCTGAGAAGAAAGAAGTAATACAAAGGTGGTGACAGTCTTCCTGGGGATGATTTACATCCTCATACCAGTGATCCTAAACAAATGATGCTCATTTCTCACATATTAATGCCACTTAGGCTATGCTTTGAGAGACAGGGGCTTCTCCCTTTCCTTCTGTGATATATAAAAACTAATAAACAAATCTCTTACCATTTCAAATATGAACTTAACATTATTTTGCACTGAAATCCCTGAAAATATGGTTACAGGATCCCCATTAAATCAAATCACTGCTCCACCAGACGCTGTGTCCCTGAGCAGGGCTGTTGTCCAAAATTTCAGTGTGGAGAAAAGATCACTGTCTGGATTGCAAATAGCAACAGTTGCTACTCTCTTTCCTGTGGCCAACTCCATTTCACTTGGATGCACCTTGTGCTGACATTCTTGCCTTATAAAAGCTGACAGATGTGCAAAGGCAATGAATAATATGCCTCACACCAGCACAGTATCAAATGGCAAAAGCACTTACGGCTTTGGATAGCAACATGGGCATCAACACATAACAAACCAGTAACCTAAGCAATCATATATAGCTTTAGTTTCCCTTCAATAGTTTTGACCTAAGAGCAGTATGTCTACACCATACACTACGAAACCAGTTCTAAAGTTTAAACTGAACAAATAACAAATCCTAGAAGACCATTCCCCTGCCCCAAACTTAAATCAGTTCTCTCCTTTCAGTGTATTCCAGACCACTACAATTCAACAGCTTCTCGAGTCTCATGTAATTATTTAACATCAAAGCTCTGCAAGGTAAGGATGAAATAATGCCTCATACCTGGTAGTTCCTACCCAAAAAAGCAATACAAATAAAAACCAATCTCCATATTAGTTGAATCTAACAACCTTGAGGGAGGAGCAGAACAATGTTATTTTCGACAATTGTTTTGGGCTATAAATTCAAGGAAAAGTAATCTAACCGTTAAAAACAGTAGAAAGCAGCAATAAATAGAACCCATTCCTACGTTCTAGAACCTATAGAATATGTACTGAGTAACATTTTTTCACGTATCTGCCTAGAATTGTGTATTGTCAGCACCTCTCCTTACAATACACTTTCTGTTGCTTAATCTCAGCGCAAATCATTTTAACCCAAACTCTTGTGTGACAAGTGATGGCGAGAGAGGAGCAACTGTCTCTATTGGGACACCGCATTTGCAACATTGTCCTGGAAATGAGTAACTCCTAACCTGGTAAACTGTGAAGGGAATCAAGATAAGCTGAAGCCTAGCTAGGTACCTGCTGACCAAGAAACGCATTTTTAATCACCATATAAAAACATGCACTGGTTACCCAAACATCACGTCAGAGCAGTTTTACTTTAAGGTGCAAATACAATCACAAAAGAGATATTTGATCTCACTGATTTACCTCATGGCATGATTGATTTATGTCCTCTTAGAATCAACAGTGAAACAGTACTCATCAGGGGTTTTTTTTCCATTTGTATATTGTTGTTCATAAGCAAATGGAACGCTCCTTTTGGCCAAGGCAAAGCTGCACTTGGTCTCTCCAAGGAAACAAAGAGTTAAATTGCCTTCTAAGATTCTACTGTGTCAGACACAGAAAACAGAAGGAGCAGCACAAATTTCAGTATTATTCAAAACCAGGTTCAATGTGAAAATACACACTGTCCATTAATTGCTTTTAAAAAACCCTAGGAAATGTCCTCCACTTCCAGAAAGAAAGGAAAGAAGCCAAACGTATTATCAGGAAATACTAGTTTGTCCATTCAGCTGGATGTGCATAAAGGCACACAGAGCACCCATGAAAGACAAGATCTCAAGCTATGCAACAGGCTTAGTGTCTGGAAAGGCACTACAAGCTTGCCATTATAGCTTCATCCTTAATGCTTCAAGCTTAATTTTGATCTATCACATTTGTAAAGAGTGAAGGTCAGGCTTCGTGATTTATGCAAGTGGCTCCACCTTGACCCATTTCTTTTAAAGCCTATTATTGTTACTGTTGTTATTTTCTCAGATAGGCTTTCTTCTGCTCCTTCACACCAAGTTCCCTGTTCAGCTCACTATTTTGAGAACTACTTCCTAGGACACATGTTTTTGCAAAGCATACTTGAGAAGCGTATCAGGAAAGGGATTAACATGCAAGAAGGCAGCTCTGTCAGAGGTTGGGAATGCAGCCACCGGACTAAAACCTTCCACTGCAACAGGAACAGGTCAGAGAACCTCGTGGCTGCCAGGAACTGGGCATGCTGTCCCTCACTACTGTGATCCAGTCAAAGCCTTTTCACTCGTCCAAGCTTTAAATCTATTTAACCTTATTCCTGCTTCTTACATAGAGTCTATAACCTCCGTTTTCAGAATCACTGGTTTAACAGAATTATCAATCTGTCTACAAATGGATCCAGCAGAGCTGGATGGACTAATTAAATAAGATTACAACCTCAACAGATTCCAACTGGACTGAAATCCTCTTCATTTGGAATACTGAGCACAGCACCGAGTGTGCTGCTCCTAGCGTCAGTGGTGTCTGATGTGGTCTGAGTTGGAACCAAGTGACCGCATGTGTAACACGTGAGATAAGACACCTGGAAGAAGATGATGACGCAGCTAAGAAACCAAGAATTCAAACTAGAGTAACTGACCTAACTTGAAGGTGTCCATTGCATGCAATATCTTCTTTGGAGAGACAAGCAAATGCATGAAACCTAGCTACTTTTAAAAGAAGCTAATGCATATTTCTGAAGAAAAAGGTTTCTTATAGTACAGGTGAGCTTTACCCTAAAAGTTCACATGCCAGATTGGGAAAAAAAAAGGAATGATCATGCAGAAATTAGACTGAATGGGCAACTTTAATTTTTATGTACCATTTGATTGAGCAAACTGTTTTCAGCTAAAAAAGAAAAGAAACAATTAAAAAAGAAGACTGTTTCAGTGTCTCCAACACCCCCAAGAACACTGAAAGCTCTTCAGTTTTTTTCTTTTGATTTTGAAACCGTGCAAGGCCACAATGAACTGTATTAGTAAATCACAAAATAGGTCGCCATCTATCTCCTCTCACCACAGCAGACTCACGGCATGGTACACAAGCTAATAGTTTAATTACAGAGCCTCAGGAAATGAGAAAGGCAATAAGGCAGACGATCACAGCAGGAACACATTAATGGTCTTTTTATCTTACAGAATAAATTTGTTTATCTGCTATTTCAAAGGTCCAATGTGGCAATTAACTCTTCTGTTTGCAAACTGACACTAACGCTTTGTGCTGCAGTTATAATTAGTTACCATCAGCACAGCAACTCTGCATGTTGGGAGTTAGCCGAAGCAGCCAGTTTCTGAGAAACTCAATCCCCTTTCCAGGCCCCCTGCCTCACCGAGAGCCAGCTTCTTAGGTCACGTGGAATCTTCTAGCTTTCAACAAGCTACGGTTTCTGCATCAAACAGGAACTGGAAGGGGTATTACACAGCATCATCACCTCCCATACCACTGCTACTGAAATAGGTTACACACAGGTAACTCAGAAATGCAGAAGTTGAAGGTAGTATTTTCCTACTGCAGTGTCTAAAATCTCTTCTGGGATCAAAGCAGCAACCACAGTTTGGATTTATGCCCATCATTTACCTTTGGAATGAAGGCTGAGAAAAAGTTCTATATATCACTGACCAAAAGGTAAGGCAATTAAGTTTTAAAACAAATTTCTTCACAACAAATAATCTAAAATTTTGTATCATTACATAAGACCCACATATTTTAACTAATTAGTTCTTGTATAGGAAATGTACATAGTAGGAGCAGCACAGCCCAATTAAAGAGAAAGTGGGAGTAAAATCAATGAAGGAGTTATAATTTTAGACGTGTTGTATCAACAGTAACAAACCCATCTCCACAAAACATTTAGATTTTAATATGCCCTTAAACAGACAATTTTATTTCTTGGCATAAGGTACTTCCACAGTCCATCCTACTTTTTCCTTAATTAACGTTTTTCAAACCATCCACCATCTGCTTTAAAAGCTAGCACCAAAATAACATACTTTCAACCTTTCAGATCTATGAGATCAAATTTATTGCTAGCTTTTAATTTTAGCAAAAACTATTAGCAAACGTTGAAAGACCACTGAAACAGTACCCATATGGTTTGTAATACGCATTAGTTTGCATCTCTATTGTCATTTTAGACATTTAACTCTTTTTTTTTTTTCCTTTACAATCCAATCCTGATTCTTTGAAGCTGAAATTCAAAAAGCACCTTCAAATACACATTTTATTTTACAATTATGACCAGACCGTGAAGCACAACAGAGAACTGTTGCAATGTTAGAGTCTGCTGTGATACTTCCAATTGGAAGCAACATTCCCTGTTTCTCGCTTCTTCCTAAACATATACACAAACACATTCCCACTTCAAGCCTTTATTTCTGGACTTACACTTCCATCCTCCATTATAACTACCCAAGTTAGAAGACAGTGGGAAACCTACAGAGAGAAAAAATAAAAAGCAAGCTAAATCCAAGATCAGCCCACTCATGCCATTCCTATCTACTCAGCCACATAAATATTTTTGCAGGCATAAAGAATGACAAAAACTACTTCTTAACCACTTATATCTCATGTCAGACGACACTGAATTTGCAGTCCAAGTCTAATTGTTTTCCTCCCAAGCAGCACTGCTCCGCAGCATGTCACACATTTTTCAGGTTGGAAATTATCTGCAGTTCAGTATTTGAGGATACAAGCAATTCTTTCTAATAAGCTCTTGGAACAGACAGAAAGAGCGCAAAGCACAAGAGGTAAGAACTGATTTTTTTTCTCTTCTTCCTCATTGCATTCAAAGTCAAGTAACCAGATTCACCAGCTCCACCTCTGCTAGCGATCAGACTCATATTACAGGGCACCCTGCCATCAGACATGCCGCATATTAGTCACTGCGGGGTACTCCAGCGAAGAACTGGCTAGCTGCAGTTTGCCCTTCAGATAAACACCAGCAGACAGAATTAACTTGGGCTAAATCCTGGGATTAGCTGATATACAGTCTGTGCTGAGGGGGCAAGTCAGCATAGACTGATAGATTAATATTAAAAAACAAAACAAAACAAACTATCATTGCCAGTCAGAAATAAAAGCCAATAATGGCAAAAGTCAGGTGTGGAACTGGAGAAACCAAATTTCCATCATCTGTGCAAACAGCCTGCTTTCTGTCGTTTATATCTTCCATTCCCATATTGCTGCCACAAAGCCTCTTTAACTTCTACATACGAAATAAAATTAGGTTTCATCTCACAGAAGAGGCTTCCCACCAGCCTCAATAATTCTCCTAGCGGCAGCAGCAACCTACACAGAGCACACATTCCTACCAAATGCCAAAACATACTAAGAGATAACAGACAGCAAAAAAAGGCACTGTCCTGTCTTCACCTTTGTTCTCATTAATCATTGGCAAAGGAATAGGCAGAAATTTAAAATTTAAAATAAGTGATTGTCTAGACAGAACTTTGGAAGGGGGAACATTTGGGGAAACAAACACCAAATAATTCATTTCTGTATCTTCTTCAAACTCTGTTCGAATCAATATAAGCAGTAGTTTCATTTCACGATGTCTGAATAATCAATTTAACCAATATAAAATATGTGATGCTTCCAGAACAGACTCCACAAAACCAAATCAACATTCAATATACAGTCTCTTAAAACGCATGGGTCTGGAAAATATATCTACGCCATCTGTAGAGTGGAATGACAACAATGGGAACATGTTCGTTACTGAGAGCAGGGTGGAGCAGGCATTCTTTGTTTGTTGGAACGCGAATAACACCCCAAAGACACGTCTAATGCAAGCTTCTTTCCTAGGCATACGCTGCAATCAGATATATGGCTATACTGTTTTTATAAGACAGACTTTCACGGTTGTTATTATAAGAGATAAATGAAGGGAAATGGACACTTCCAGCTTGTAAAGCAGTGCTTGCTTTACAAAGCATTGTTTGCATTTTTTAAATCATTAAAAGGGCAGGAAACCAAGTAGAAGCTAAGAACAGCTCATTTGGAATTCAACCGGATTCTCTCCCCAACGTGGAATTTTCAACGCTGTACTGGGAGAAAGGTTGGAGGGGGGAGGGAGTTCGGCTCAACAGCACCAGAGCAAGGCAAAGGCTTGCTCACAGAAGCTGCTAGAAAGCTGCTCTCATCCTCAGCTGCTCTTAGAGATCCAAGTGCTATAAATACCATCTCTACAGCTGGTGTTCTGGGAGAGCAGCATGCCAGCAGGCTTTGCACCAAGCAGGAGCTAGTCGAACCATACTGTTCCAGCTACCCAAAAAGCTGAACCAAAACCATTCCAAAACTTCCACTGCCAACAGATTACCTGAAAACATCCTAATGCAGAAGATGCCTATCAGGTCTGTGTACGTAGTTGGCCAAGCGCTTGGAGTTGAGCTGAATTCTTTCCTCACGTGTTTTCTGCTTTGAGGCAGATAAAACAAGATCTCCCTTTCACTTGACTACATGTTCAAGTCCATGGCCTTCTCCAAAGGCCATTTTGTCCTTCAGATGCAGGCCAGCACTGCATTAAGAAGACATTATATAGCACTGGAACCCTGAGACTTCTGCCAGCCTCAATATCTGAAAATATTCGTGTAGTGAAAATACCCAATTCTTAAAGTAATTACCATTGACAATTCGTTTTCTTTACTTCTACTTGTGTCCTGAACGGTGGCACATTATTAAGCATTTGATAAAAAGAATCATCTTTAAAGCCCTACTTTTGTGTCAGTGGGCACTAATTCTGAAGGGGCAGCATTTCACAGTTTACTCGCCACTGACATAAAACTCTTCTATGTTCATTAATAATATTATCTCTCACTACTAGAGTTCTATACTAACTCCACACCAGTTCTTTTAATGTAGTCCAACTGCATTTAGCATGAGCTGGAACATCCTAACCATCCCACAGTCTTGCTCCAGGGCTGTTATCTGTACCTCTAACATTTAAGAACGATTAAATGCTTTTCTCCCACTTCCTGAAAGTCATCTTCCAAAACAGATTTTTTTTTTTTTTAAAGTGCACAGAAATAACACTTCAAGTTATTTTTATACAACCATGAGAATGGCTTTATAAGGAAAATCAAGGACCTAAATATTTTCTTTTTTTTTTCTAAAAAAAAATATTCAAAATCTGTAGCGAAACATATGATCTGTCAGTATTGTAGGGCATTCAGACACAGTGATTAAGACAGACATAAGGACAAGAAACAGACAGCACTAACCCTGCAAATATTTGCTTGTCTGCGTCCAACATTACTTCTGTCACCATTTGATGACCCCCACTTCTAGAACGATCCAGTACTAACAAGAAACAAGAACCACTCCCCACCAAACTTCAATCCTGGAACAACTATTTAGTAACTGCTACCACTGTGACTTCTTTGACTTGTCTTTCAAACCAGCTCCCAATTCAACCTCAACTGCGAAGCAATTCATGCATCCTCCACGACACACATTTTATCTTGCCATAAAACAGCTTGTTTTGATAAACATGTCTACCATGAATGCGATGTAGTATTAACATACTGGCCAAGCATTAATTTAGCTTTAATCGTAGTTACAAGGAATTACAGACCAGAAAATCAGCATAGGGGTTAAATGACTTTACTCCACTGTGGTTAATTTTCCCAAGACAGGGATTACATTAGGAAAGCTAAAGCTAAAGCGTGTCTTTTCATTAAGACAATAGCTAAAAATTAGATCAGAAAGAAAAAGATCAGCAAACCATACTTTTTTTCCCCCTTTAGGATTAACAATGAAAAAGGCAAAATTTAACACCATCCCCTACCACTGGACACCAACAAAGTACTGGTGGAGTTACTGATGAGGTTACTTTGCCCTATAAACCTTTCAATAATTCTGAATTTTGTATTATTTTTCAGACACCTGCAATTTTAGTCCATATATTTCAAATATTACTGATCTAGAAAGACGACATAAATCAAAAGCTCTCTAACTGAATTCCTGCTTTCCTACCCATTTTTATTTTGTTTCAGAAGAATTGCATAAAGCAGGACACATTTTAAAAGAAAAAACCCAAACAGAAAAGGAACTCAAATTAGATGTTTTCCGATTATTTTTCTTTTAATTTAAATATTTCGGTTTAGACCAGAGGTTTAGAAACCTTAGAGGAAAAAAAACAAAACAAAAAACCACTAACGCCTACCCTCACAACGCCACAAAAACAGTAATTTATGGCTGGACAGGCAACAAATAGTTAATGCATTGTGGGAAAGATGCATGGGTGTAAATCACTCAGAAGAAGAAAAGTGAAAAAGCAGGAGTTAAGACAAAACATTCAATCAAGATATGCTGAAAACGACAACCCATTCTTGAACAATTCATTTCAAAAAGCTGCTTCTTTGACCTAAAGCATGATAAATCACCTAGCCAGTAATTTAAAGAAATTACTAAAGCAGATAATTTTTCAAATTTATTTTAAAAACTGAAAAAATTAAACATAGGTATCTCGGAGGAAAAGACAAAAGTGTATTCAGGTTATTTTTAAGTTTAAGCCTATTTCAATATTAGGCGGGATTTTATCAACCTATCATCACCACAAAAATCAACTTGGAAGTCCACTGATGACAAGTTTTATTTGAAAATATTCTATAATAACCAGAATACGAAACAAACAATATATTAGGCAGCATCAAGCTAACCAATCGTAAGGCTTGCTAACAGAATTCACTATCAATATGAGAAGTTCTTACAGACTTTGCTTTACTCCCACCAGGAACCCTGGCATGGCTGACTGCACTGTGGGCAGCGCCACAAACACCGCTATGCCATGCCCAGCCTTGAGTCAGAATGCGCGCATGAGATGTGTTCGTACCTACCGGTGTCATCTGTACCACAGACAATGTAGATATATTCTTCAGAATACAATTGCAAATTAAACCAAATCATTTAGGTCTATTGACTCCACGTGCATAGCAGGTGCTTTTAAAAACAAGTCTTATTTTTATTAAGATTGTGTGATAATAACTAAAAACAATGATGGTCTTTTCTTTAATTAATCCCATTTAGTTACTGGTTTGGTGGGGATTTTTAATTAGTAATTTGATTGTGACATTACCGCTTCTCTGGAAAGCATTTGGCATTCCCAAATTAACTTCACTAGTAGGATTCTGCAGCTTCTAATTTGTCCTGTCTTTAAGAATTCTTCTATTAATCTTCTGTTCTCCTACACCCACTTCTCCCATTTCCACCAAACAACTTCTGGCAGTATCCTTCAAATGGACACCATCTGCAATCAGATATGATCTGAGCAGCGCAGGCTATCTGCCAAAATTCCAGCCCCTTAATGCAGTCAGCACATGTGACTTCAGCTGGACTACAGAACTTCATTTTTGTAACATATATTTTAAAAACATGAAGACTAAAATTTTTAAGTGCAAGATACTGTATTACTACAGATCAATGCCTTTGCAACCATGGGGGTGTGAGAGGGGGGAATTACTCCTCTCATCTTAGTATACTAGACCAAAAAAGATGTTTCAAGTACTTATTTCAAAATTCCTGCGTTTTGCATCTTTCCAACAGAAAAATAGTAGGCCCAGTTACTCACAGTAAGTGCTCTGAACGTTGTGGGTTAAAGATCTTTGTTAGAATTCTCTTTTTTTCTGAAATTAAGACATATATAGAACTGCATTCAGTTACACTATCCTTTTTTAAGCACTGAGAAATTATAAAGATGAAGATCTACTATGGATTCAAGGCCTTGATCTTTTAGGAGGAAATAAGAGGATAACAAGTTAATTCTGTACGAGACCTGAACTCCAAAACAAGATTACACTTGTTTTGCTTCTAACACAAAGGTAAACCAGGTAACAAAATTGAGAATAAGCTTTCCAATCCAGGAAGATGTTCGTTTTTGCTGACAAGCCCACCATGAATGATGGGCATTCCCAAAGCTGGAAACAAGAAAATTCACACGAAAAATGACAAACAAAAGCCATGTGTCAGGCAACAACCCTGATGGCATTCTGACTTCAATATATATTTCATTATGGATGTCAGAAAACACTCCTTTTTCATACATTCCTTACAAAATTAGAAATGGAGTACCTTTGTGATACACTTTATTATTTGTATCTCTATATTGTTTTCCTTAAAATAATTCTAAGCATTTTGCCTCAGTTTCAGCATAACACAGTCTCTGCCTGTATCAGCCAATAGATTCACAAAACTCGGACAAATTTTTAAATCAGTATCTATGAAGGATTCATGGAACAGCTTGGCCAACCAATACATAATGAATTAAGGTTCAAGTAACATTCAAATCCCTTCTTAGCTATCAGACTTCACACCATCTCATTAAACCTGTTTATCACAATAGTGCATTAGGCTTTAATTCCAAGATAAGGGAACTTCAACTGTCTTGGAGGCTTAAAATAGTTGCTACCTAACATATCACCAGCCTCTCAGCTTTGCCTCCTGTCAACTTGATTGGAGCACAAATGAAAAAAATATCTTCTCAGAGGCAAGATATCTCAGCCTTGATCATTTCACTGGTACATTTGAAGGAAAGAAGCAGGAACTGCAGAGGTAAGAATTACAACTGAATTCCCTTTATTTTGAAAATGCTTCATCAGATACTGGACTCAGATACATTAGTGTAACGCTCTGTAGCCACCTTTTAGCCAAGAAGTTCAAACCTTAACAACAGGGAGCTCAATAATATGACTGTGAGGCTGCAGAAACTGACAGGTCATGAAAAAGAAAGAATCCTTGACAGAAATAGCAACAGCACCCATGCCCCCAAACACATTATGTAGCCTAAAAGCATAACAGAAGAACTTCAGCTTAGTTATGTGCATCAGACAACTTTGTTAGGAAGATTCTTTGGAGAAAAGATTTCTGCTCATTTTTTTCATCAAACAATGCCTTATTTATATCTTCTATTATATAATGCTCTTTTCTTCAATGAGTAAAGTTACTCCTCTACCTATTCCTATTACTTTCTTTTGTATTTCTCCTCCAAGATGGTAATACAGGGGAAAAAAATAGCCCATGGATTGTAAGAAGCTCTAACTATTGTACCAGACGACTCTTTTCCCACAGTGTGTTATGGCCCCTGATGACTTAAACCCAACCATCTGTGGTATCACGCATCTTGTATCAAAGCCACAGCACCCAAATAGAAGGCTACAGATTAGACCATTTCCAAAGCACAAAATATAGCAAAAGCTGTAATGAAATTTCCAACTAGATATACCAGGAAGTATTTTTCTCCTTTTGAAAGCTAATGCAGTTTCTTGAAAACATGCCTTTGTAGTGCAGCTCTAGCATTCAGAAACATTACCAGTGGATTCTGTCTCCCTCACATTTCAAACTTAGACAGACAGATTGCCAGAGATTCACTGGTCACTCTAGTTGTTGTGCCACGAATGAGCTGCTTCCGCACGCTCCTGGAGTCAAAAAAATCATAGTGTTTAAAACTATTGCTGTCATGTCATGACAACAGCAAGAAAACCAGTTACAGTGACAACCAGTGGTGCTGCCTAGTTCAGAGCTTTGTGGCATTTCCATAACAAAAGCCATCTGATGGACTCTTCCATTCTGCATTGGTTTGAAAGCTGGGGAGCAACATTGGCATGCAAGGACCGGTTTCTACCTGAGATGACTTCTAAACCTTTTTCCCCCTCATTTTAAGGGGAAATTTCAAAATTTGACAAACAAACAAACAAAAAGTTTCTTCAGACAATATTCCACATAGGGTTTGAAGATAAGAGTTTACTACAATGAAAAGCAAGCTCTCTTCTGTATGATGCCTCCCTTTTAATGAAACCATAAACAATGTATACAATTTAAATAACAACAACTAAAACTTAAATTCCACTGCAGAAGCAGGCTGAAGTAAAACTACAGCTAAAAAAGGGAGGAGCCTGTATGCAACCTCCTTTGTATTAACAAGCATAAGTAAACACTCAAGTAATCAGACAGCAAAGTAACTCAAGTCTTCTTGGAATGTTCCTTCCTATAGCTACAGACAAGACGACTGTACTTCATTCCCTAACAAGGAAAAACTACCACAAGAGCAGCAGTTTATAGGAATATTCATTAGTCTACACATGACCAACAACACTGCAGCAAATGGTATCAATACTGCCTGGACCTTTAGAAGCATGAGGAAAAAAAAAATTTAATATCAATCAATGAATAGTGTGCTCATACTCAATTTCCCATAGAAAAGTCTTCTCCACCAAATCAGATCCACAATAATTATTTAAGAACCCTAATAATTCTAATTGTTTAGAAATTAAGATAACTTAGTTTATTTTGCTGTCATTTAGACATCTAATTTGGAACACAAAAAACTTGACATCCTTTTCCCCTCAGCTTTCTCACTCAAATTATGCTCCTAAACAAAGGCACAGACTGCAGAACAAGCACACCAAGAACTAAAGCACAGAGCCAAGCAGGAGTTATAGCACAACAATTATCATGTGACATCTGCAACACATCTCTGTATCTGTCAGTCCACATGACACTCCCACACGCTGACGTTAACAAAAAGGTTTTCACTTTGGTATTCTAAATTCAACTCACTACAAGCAAACACTACAAGCAACTGCATCAAATTCAAGATACTCATGATTTAGACTTTCCAGTCAAATTCGGTTTGTAATGACAGCCTCAGAAGAGAAGGGCAATTCTACATGACATAAGGTACACAATACTCAGTTCAGTCTGACAAAAAGAAGAGGATTAAGCAGAAAGAGAGAAGAGAAAGACAGACTCCCTTAGGACATTAAAATAAACTTACTGGTTGAATTGCCTTGCATCTGGATGATACATTTGGATTCTTTGCTGGTTTCTCGGGAATTAAAGGGCCGGACCCGAACAGCCACCTTCACCGAAGCCCCCGACATTCTGGTTGCTTGTAGTGCAGTCAAGAAATTGAAAGTAAGGGGGTCAAGTGTTTCAGGTTATCCTTCTTGTTGGTGTTTTCTAAAGACAAAAATACAATTTAGTTATTTACAGCTATTGCATTGCAGATGTTGATAAAATTAGGGAGGCTTAAAGTTGTTTGACAACTTCAGTTTCTGCTCTTCAATCACCCCGCCTCCCCAAAAAGCTGTCACTTCAAAGATAGACCTGGAAATATAGTTCAGCGCACCTGTACGCTGTCCTGAAAAGCTTCTGTAAACTGAAGCAGTTCTTTTGAAGTGTACATAAAAACAGATTTGTTTTCATTACTTGGTTTTCTTCCCAGAAAGCATGGACAGCCAATACCAATGTGAAGATCTGGTTACAACATGTGTTAGGCTTAACCTAACAGAGATAATTTTAGCAGTGAAGATACAGCTGCTTCGATTTCAGCATGAGGTAGCTGCCACATACTGCAAATCTAGGTTCTCTAGCTGTCAACCCTTGCTGCCTCAATGCATTAGCAGCGATATGAAAGCTAACACAAGTGTCACGCATCACCTCACACTGACTCTCAATACACATCATTCCAGAGAAAACAGTGTGGCCAAAAACCTTAAAGAACTTTTTGCAGTCCTGGGAAAGTCTTCTTCTCAAAGGGAATAGAAACTCATTAACTACTTGTTTATCTAGTGATTAAAGAGCACACTACTCTCTAAAGAAGAAGAGGAATCAAAAGTTATTGCCTGCAGGGTAAATATTACTATCTTCAGCAAATATTCATGAGTAAATTCATCTTCATTTTCAAAATATTTGTTCAAAACATACTGCATCCAAATGATGGAGCACTTTAGTTGGCAGGAAACTATCCATGATAACCAGAAACCAAACTTCAAGGCACATTTGAGACAGTATTGAAATGCAGATTTAATAAAAATTGGTTCAATTGTATTGTCCTTGACCAGCCTTTTCCATTAGAAGAAAGTTGGTCTACAATTAAGCAGTTTAACTTATTACCACAGGATACTGTCAGTACTGAAGTTAAATAGACTCAAAAAGCAATAAGACAGATTCAAATAAAAGCCGTCAGATCTAGTAAAAAGCAGAGACTCTCAGAACCTGGAAGCCTAGACTGAGAAAACATGATTACATGGTTGATTTATACTTATATTCTAAATCCCTACTACAGCCACTGCCGAAGCCAGGATTTGGGGTTAGGTGAGGCTTCGGTCTGACTCAATGCAGTCATTTCTACCTTCAATCTGAGTTAACATGGTCAGAACTCTACCCTGCACAAGTCACCATGCATGGCTCAGGAATCTTCACATCTTTTATGGTTATCCATACACCACACTTTAATGAAACACTCACTTCTGGGTTGTAATCACAGTGCCACAAAAGTACAAAACCTCCCAGCAGATCTAAAGCAGGAGCATTTTAGCTTTAAAGTTCTACAGCTGGTAAAAATACTTATACATGCTTAATCCAAGTCATGACACATCCTCCTACAGTACAAGAAGTTTTTAATAAAACTGCATTACTTCATTAATGCCAGAAATTAAATTACTACACCAAGAAGAAATAATTTGAAGTATTCCTTATTTCAGCAGGTACCTGAGGTACCTCACCAGACTAGAAGAATAAGAATATCTTTAGTTACAAACCAACTGAATTTCAATGTTAGTGGTACAGCAGACTGGTAGAATAATGAGTCATGAGACAGCCACACAGTCAACTCTAGGTTAGTACAGAAATCAAAGAAGTTTGACTAAAAACTTAAATATGGAATAGAGCAAAGAAGTAATGGGAATGAATTCACATCATCTTCAAAATTTAGCAGAGATTCAGGGTTGTTTCACAGCTTTATTCACTCTTGCTCAAAGATGTCTGGGTTCTTTCATATAACAAAGTGTATCAAGCATGTAGCTTCACCATAACCTGCGCCCTGAGTATGCGCCATGTGGAATTTTTGCTCTCCTTCCTTATTACGACCTTGTCTAAGTACCTGTGCCCTCACATGACAGCTAAGAAACAAGTCTAATCCTGATACATCCCAGTAGTATTATTCAACTGATCCTGAATATGGCTGCTAGAAAATAGGAATGTGACTGTGCATGGCCACTAAGTCTTCTCTTTCTGAAGTACAATTTAAGAATTGATCAAGTGCAAAGTCTCTGTTATTATCAAGTTCACAGTAACACAGTTGACTGTCAGATTGCAGAAAGAGACGAGTAGGTGGAATTTTCAGAGGGTGTAGCACATCACAGAAACTCCACCTGACATTATTCTTATCTTTCTTTTCCCCCACCTATCCATGTTAATGTGAAAACTACATTTTTGTTTACTTCCCACAAAGACCAATGAATAAAGGTCAGGCCATTAATGAAGAGGACAATTTCTTTTAAGAAAACAAAAAACAACTAGTGCATTGTTACATTATTTATGAAATGCAAGGGGCTTATTTCCGCTTCTTACTGAAGAGTCCCATGTGCAAAGACTTTTTCTGATGTTTTCATAGCATACTGATTTCTGATGTTTTCATAACTTTCAGTGTACTACATGAATTTCTGCAGATAACTAGTATATCTAGGAAAATGGCAAACAGAAAATAGAGTGAATGAGTCATTTACTTGAAAAAAAATAAAATTCTTGAGTACCTCTGAACACCATATTCACAACAACAAAGCACGAGAAGCACAACATCCAAAACTCCATCTGCCCTAGCTAAATTATAACCTGGTTTGAAACATGGCTGTGAAGAATTCTTATGGAGGAGGTCACAAAATCATCTACAGCAGCATAAAAATTTAACTGCTAGACTACTGCATTTACCAAGTTTTTCCAGCCCTAACTTTTGTATTCATAGAAAAGTATATGTGGTGTAATTTTAAGTCTCATTCACTCTCATCTCTGCTATTTTTCATAGCTGAAGCAAAATGCCTACTTGTAGCTACACATGGATTTCAGATATTTTGAACACCATATTGCTATGCAAGATCTAATTTTCATTAATAAGAAAATTAACCAAATCTGATATCTTTTTCAAAGCCTTCCATATGTCCAATTGTTGGGGTACTGAGGTTTGATTTTTGCCCACTTATCAGCAACTTTAACTGGTGGTAACATTTTATAAAGGCAGTATTGCCCTCATCATTAAGATGAAAGTAAGTTGCACAGTCTCACTGATAAAAAACTGCAACTGTGTTTTCTGGGTCCACAATGCCCAGTAGTATCACTTACTACTACAAAACTCTGTCTACAGAGTAGCAACAGGAGATTGTAACTTGCAACAGAACAAAAAAAAATGTGCAATACAGTCTGTGGTACAGATTTAGAAGAACAATCTTTATAAAAGGAAGCTGCTTTTTTTTAAATGTTCATTACATGCTCAGAAGACTGCCATCCATGCTAGAATGAATCATTCTCCTTATCTGTCGAAGAGCCTCCTAACTGCGTATCTGTTAACATTCAGTTTGTACGAATCCAATGAGGAACCAAGTAAAGAAGGGAACTGTATGCCTGAGCCTCTCACATGATACACCACTGGCCTGAAACAGGTGGCAGATAACATTTGAGTTGTTTAGTGGGCTCCATCAACACAAAAGCAAATCCAACATATTGATTTTACACTTATTTTAAATTGTTATTGAAAGATATCCAACATCCACCTTGTAAGTCACACACTGAGGTTTTAATACTAAAGCGTGTCATTAAACGAATCATCTAAATACTTTGCCATTTTTCTGTTATTCAAGCTGAAAAAAACCAATTATGTTGGTCAATCACCCCTTATGGTCTAAAATAACTTGGAAGTAGATTTGGACTTTCACACAAATGTTAAAAGAAACAAGTTTCTCATTAAGATTTAGCTCCTTGGATGCATTTGAAAGTTCCGACAAAACAGTTTCTATGCAATGTCAAAGTATAGAACATATTGCTATTTTTCAAAATAAAGTTAGGAGTAGGGATTTAGAGTCAAATTATTACTTATATATTCCGATAAGTTTGCAACAAGGTCAAAATGGTTACAAAAACAATGTTCTGAATCCATATCTGAACATTAATTTTTTTTAAAAAATAGAATCACACACCAAAAATGAAGAAGCTTCACTTTAATTCAACATAACTGGTCACTGTGTCATATTTGCATTATTATCCCTACCAGAGAATGTGCAAAAAAATGATGGTAACTTAACCATAAAGAAAGAAATTGAGCAAGGACAAAGATCGGTATATGGAAAGTTCCCAAAACAGCTGTTCAGAGTAGCAGGAGTCTGTGAAAAAGAAGATCACAGCAAATCCAATTTTAGGTCTTCCACCAAGGATCAGGTAGTGATGAGCGTGATGCATCAGCTGAACTCACGCACTACAAATTGCTATCTCTGCACTAAGCGAAGATGCCAGACAAAACAATGGTGCACAACTTGGCAATGTAATGAAAATCTGACCATATAAAGGTATGGCTACCTATCAACACACCCATGGCTACCTATCAACACACCCACTGCTATTTATCCACACACCCATGTACTGGATGGTGCAATAACAAAAAGAACTGAGCTAAGGAGGAGCTGGAAATGAGGAGAAATATACTTCAAAATAGAGTATTCCACACTTCAGAGAACAGATAGGAATTCACCATCTGTTTCTGGCGACTTTTAGGTCTCCAGGCACAGCTCAGCACCCCGATTGTGCCCGTGACCCCCGCCTGTCACCCTGCCCGAGCTCAGGATTGTCAGATCATCCTCCCAACATGGCTGCCTCGGCGATTGTGCTGTGCCCAATCCAGGCACGGATCCACAAAAAAACCACCCGCAAAACCACAACCCTTTTGCATTCCTGCCTCTCCCAGCCGGCTGAGGGGCTGCGCCTCCCTCTTGAAACAACAGTGATCGTCTCCGCCTCGTCGGAGGCAGAAAGGAGAAGAAAATGATGGGGATATTCACAACCCACGAAGAGGATGGGATCCAGAGGAGGAGGAGAGGGAAGGGGCCGCTCCGCCATGGCTGGGGGAAAGGGGAAGGAGGCGTCCCGGGGGGGGGGGGGGGGAAACAGACGGCGAGGGGAGGCCTAGCAGGGCCCCACAACCTCGCTTCGCTGCGGGGCAGCTCGAGGGGGAGCCTGACCTGCGCCTTGACACCTCCAAGGGGTCCTGACCTGGCATCACCTTCTCTCTTTCCTAGGCCCCACACGTTCCCCCCGTCTCCCCCCGCACCACTGCAACCCCCAACCTATCTCCCCCCAAGCGCCCTTGTGCCCTGACACCTCCGGAGGGGGGGGGCAGTCCTGCCAATATAGCCCCCCATTTACCGGGACCCGCCACGTCCCCCCTGCATCCCCACACCCCACCCGAACGCCCTTGTACTCTCACACCTCCAGAGGGTCCCTGTCCTGCCAACCCGCCCCCCCCACTTCCCAGGCCCCGCCACGTCCCCGCCGCCTCCCAGCCCACATCGCTGCCCCCTTACCCCCGAGTGCCCTTGTACTCTGGCACCTCGCAGGGGGGGAGGGGGCGTGTCCTGCCATCCCCCCCTTTCCCCATTTCCCAAGGCCCACACGTTCCCCCCCCCCCCCCAGGCTTTCTCCCCCCTCACCTGGGGACGCGGGCGCTGCGAGGCCGCCGGCCCTGTCAGCAGCGGGGGAAGACGGCGCGGAAGGAAGAGAAGAGCGCGGCCGCCGCCATCTCGCTCCACAGAGAATGGGAGATCCCCTCCCGCCACCAGGAATGGCGAGGAAAAAAGGGGGAAAGGAGGAGAAAGCGAGACCGCAGCGGGAAGACCGAGCGCAGCGCCGCGCTCCGCAGGGCGCCGCTCCCGCACTGACAGCACCGCGGGCTCCGTGCCCGGGAGGGGGGTGGTGAGGGACGGCCGCTCAGCCAATCACCGTGCACCTCTCCGCCCCCCGCGCTGCGCTCCGCCAATAAACTGTCAGGAAACCGGCGCGTTCCCGCCCTCCCGCCGTGTCAATCACAGCTCGCGCAGCAATCGCGGCTCGGGAATGCCCGTCCGCAATGACGGGCCGCGCCGCTGCCGCTCAATCAATCCCTCCGCCGAGCCGCGGGGAAGCGGCTCTTCTCCATCCGCGGCCAACCAGAAGGCAGAACCGGGAGGCGCGAGGACAGCCGGAGCCCCATTACCGCCGCGCCGCGCTGTGTGCGTGCGCGCCCGCTCCCCCCAGGGGTGCCGTCACCGCAGGCCTGAGCAAAAACCGGGCATTTGTGACTAAAAACAGCCTTTAAATGCAAGGGGCCGGTCGGAAGCCCCTTGCGAGCGCCCGGGAGCGACGGGGTGTGTCGAAAAACGGTGGCTGAAGTAGGGAATTCGCCAACTCCCGGCCAACTTCAATCGGCAGGATTTAACTCATAGAATCATGGAATTGTTCGTGTTGGAAGGGACCTCAGAGCCCATCCAGTTCCAAGGGCAGGGACACCTCCCACTGGATCAGGGGGCTCCAAGCCCCATCCAACCTGGCCTGGAACACCTCCAGGGATGGGGCAGCCACCACTGCTCTGGGCACCCTGGGCCAGGGCCTCCCCACCCTCACAATAAACAATTTCTTCCTAATGCCCAATCCAAACCTTCCCCCTTCCAGTTTAAAGCCGTTCCCCCTCATCCTATCACTACTTGTCCTAGAAAAACGTCCCTCCCCAGCTTTCTTGTAGCCCCCTTGACGTACTGAAAGGCCCCTATAAGGTTTATTTGATGTCCCAAATAAGGCCAAACGGTAGCAGCTCAGAAAGACGAGAGTAATTTTCCCTATCCCGCTCCCTTCAAAATGATTTTTGAGCAGCTTCACTTTTTTTTTTACACCTCTCTATGTATTTTTACACAATAGCATGGCTTCAGTTCATGGAGGTGAATGAACTCCTGGACGTTCAATAATTTCACCTGTGTTCTCATAGAAAACAATAATTTTTGTGACAATAACTTCAGCGGTGAAACCCCTCTATCAGTACTCTGATTGTTTCTACTGCTAGTAACACTCAAGGCTTGGGGAAGAGTGGCTGGAAAGCTGCCTGGCGGAGAAGGACCTGGGGGTGCTGGTAAGCAGTGGCTGAACGTGAGCCAGCAGGCCCAGGTGGGCAAGAAGGCCAACAGCATCGCCACTTGTATCAGTCACAGTGTGGCCAGCAGGAGCAGGGAAGTGACCAAACTTGTGGCTTGTGTTTAAGTTTATAAGCATTTTAAAGAAAATATTACACAAAATACCTTCATTTCATCCCTAAAATAAACTCCCAAGCAAAACCTTTTTCACCCCCCCCCCTGCAAACAGTCAGAATACCGGGTGTGTGCTGTAGTCCTCCCTGGTAACAGACAATGTGATTAATTCTACTTCAGTAAAGTTTGTATAGCGTCGCTTAGGAACAGCAGTTCCTGCATCACTGCCTTGTGTCCAAGTTTGGAGAGTACTCGCATAGAATAGTTTCAGTGTGATAATTCAGTTGGTTGCTTAAGGAGGCTAGAAAAATCTGCTAGAAACATTCAGACGAAGTCTAGTTAAATGTTGAGAAAGAAAACGGTCAAGGGTGCATGACACATGCTGTGTGGCATCTGGGAGGTCACGCAATGCAAAGGGAGAAGAGAAAAATTCCTCGTGAAATAACCAAGTATGGAGTTGAAAGGTGGTCAAGTATTAAGGCAGTCCTGATCTAGCTGGTCGTGCTGCCTTTTTAATTGTAGAACTTAGGCATTTTGTCTCGCTTCAGTTAGACAAGCCTTCTCCATGTTGTTTTTCAAAGTCAGGACTCCTTGGCTAATGTAGAATTAACTTATCAAACAAAAATGACTCAAGTGGAATTCCACTGCAGTGTTCTACCTATGAATCCTGCTTTAAAAAAAAAAAAATAAGCAGTGTCTGTTCTGTTAGAGGAAAGGGACCTTTCTTACTCCTTTTATGTCTTTCTGACTGATACCATACAAATCTGCAAAAGAAACAGATCCAATTCCGTGCAAGCATGTGTGCACTTAAAACTAGAGTTTACACATTCCTTTTCAAGAAAATATTCACACAGCGAAGGGTCCCCAGGACAAGGAAAGTGTTCTTGAGTATTACTATACCAGAAAAATGAGAACAAGAAGAAGTTATTGCATTTAATAGTACAAATAGATAGAGTTGGTTACTCAAATCACTGAGCTCTGCTAATTGGGCAGCCTCTTTAAATACAGGAAAGAGGGCAGGTTTAAGCAAAACAATAATGAAGACTACATTGCGGTGCAGCGCTCCTGGGGGTTGTTAGAGCCAATCTGTTGCTGGCTAAAGCAGCGCTGTCATCCTGCTATTAACAGCATCGGGCTGTCCTTGCTGCCAGCAGGGAAGAGTTGTCAGAGATGTAAATTGTGCTATTACGTAAGCGTAAATTGTGATATAATAGAATCAATTGTACTGAATTGCATTACTATCAATAGCAGAACTTGCCCCAGTAATTTCGCTACTCACATAACTAAGTAAAGACCAGCAATAAAATCTTGTAACTTGAAATTTTCCAAGAAACACACGTTTTGCAACATTTATGTAAGTGAGCCATTCCTGGGACGAGCAATTTGCAGCTCAGAGCTCTTCAGATTCTGCAGATACATGTGAATGTCAACGGTAATTTAATCAATTGGTAGTTCCTGTGTTCCCTAATATATAACATTTCAGTATTGCAATAAGGTTACAGTTGGATTGAAAAAGGTAAATGACAGCAGGAGGAGGGGGAGATCACAAAAACTGCAGGTGGCATTAAATGAACTTAACACTTGTCACACAGCTGATACACTTCTAGAGGAGATTTAAGTCTTAATCCAATATTAACTTCAGCTCTCCTTTTCAGTCACTCAGATGTCCACTATCAACTGAAAGAGAAGGGGGTTATTCACTTCTGGACCCAGAAGACAGCAATACAACAGTACTTTCACTTGCTTGCATTAAAGCACATTTCATTCTTCTGCCCCAATACTGAATTTGGGAGAGCACTTGTCTACATTTACACTTTTGAAATACTTGATACTAGAACTCCAGATAAAATTCTTTTAGCCACTTACAGGTAGCCTTTGTGTCTTCTGCAATACCTGCACTAATACATTTTCCAGCGATAGACGTATGCCATAATTAGACAACCAGTTCACTTTGCTATTTATATTCCTCAAGTCAATGTCCGATAGGATGGCAGAATAAATATAAATTCTGATTCTGAAGGGCAATGTCTGGGTTAATACATCCTATACCAAATGTAAATATCTGATTCCCCCTATCAGACAAGGTTGAGACACATTCTGAATTTGTTCAAACAAGTCTTTCCATTGGTACAATGGAATAAATAAAGAACTCAGGATTTTGATTGTATATTCACATTAAAAAAAGAGCTAGTTCCACACAGATTTTCCAGTAAAATACTTAAATTCACAACTCCATGATACAAGTTATAGTCCTATAACTGTGAAATATGAACCACTACTAAACAATAGCAGACCTTAAGTCCTGTGCAGGAGACAACTAAACAACCAGCTTTTTTTAATTTTTAATTTAAGGATGGATTATTTCTGCTTGTGCTCTTCTCATTTTATATAATTGCTCATTGTTTCCACAGCATCCTTATTCAGGAAAGGTGGTGGTGTGTCTAATTCATAATAGCTTAGGAAAATGAGAAGAAATTGGTTCTTCAATCTTTCCAATACACTCCTAGTCTGCTAATAAAAGTTCTATGATGTTAACTTATTGAAAAAAAGCAATAATGAAACCATAGCAGTTCTATCATCCTCCAGTAAAAATAAATACACACTGCTGAACAGCTGTCCTCTATCAAATAAAGTATAAATTCTGGGATGTTTCTAGAGACTGTGTGCTATAATCCTTAATGAGGTGGCAGTGGAACATTTAAGAGTTTTTCTTCATGTAGAAAATCTTGACCTCGTTACTATAAAAGAAAACAACACCTTGAAAGTTGTAGGTCACTGCATACCCATGTAACACGTTTAGAAGCCATGGTGGATTTGGATGCTGAATGACAGCTTGCACATAGAAGCACAGCAGACTGTTCTATGCCTTTTGAAGAGAGAAGGGGATTTGAATTTGTGGAAGGAGTGAAGATTAAGGAACTAAACCCACCAAACATGCTTTTCTTCCAACAGTCCATGCAGACACAAAGCTTGCAATCTTTCTCCCACCTGTGGGGAAAACAAACACATGCACACACACAAGGGGAAGGTGGGAACACCACCAAAAACCATCCCCCTTAAAAAAACCCACTTCATCTTCACATTTTAATTCAGAATTAGTTGCACATCTGAAAGGTCAGCACTGGTTTATTTATAACCCAACCAAAATTCCTCCTGGAGCCTGTCACCAACTGTCACACAGCTATGAATAGGTACAAGAGTCACCCACTTGGGAACACTCATGAGTTGGAAGTATCGCTGATATCTGTGTGCACAGAAATTTTTCACATAACTTAGTATGTTATATCCAGATCCTAAATCCTTGTCAGCAAACCTGGACAAAGCCATCCAACTGTTGGCAGTTTTTGTACTTCCCCTGATACAGTTAAAGGAAAAAAAGACAAAGAGAACATTTTGTGCGAGTGTGTATCATTTATTGTAGTTCAAGAGTCAGGAATTGAACAGAAGACACAGCGAAAAACAAATAAAAGAAAAACAACCTTTTATCAGACTTAATTTTAAAACACTGTGGTTTCAAATCCTTTTTAAAAAGGAAATTCAAGTATCATATGCAGGGGGCAGTAATACAAAAATGTTTGTGAAGATTTTTTTTATTTTTTTTTTTAAAAATGTAATTCTACATTTCCTGCACCCTTTCTGCTTTGGTAAGGCCAAGCCATGGATACAAATTGGTACGCAACATAAAAAAAAATGACCCCTGCCCCAAACTGCAGCCTCCAAGAATAAAAGGATCTGCTCTCTGCGGACAAGCTCTAATGGCTCAGAACTGTCATTTAGCATATATATCATATCTGCAGCATTAAAAGAATGGATTTGATTTTTTAAAAAGTCACTGAAGTCCTGGTATTCCCAAGCAACTCATTCGTGGCAGCTGTTATAACTTATTTCTATCTCCAGACTTCTAAAAAATACCAGAGCACCTAGATCAACACAAAGAAAAGGGACAGTTCAAAGAATGGATATTAATATCGATGTGTGAAGTCTTTGCTTTTTTGAAGTTATCCTTGTGTCTAACACCAATTAAAAACCAAATATGCAAATATGCGTAATATAAAAATACGATCCCAAGATTAACACTTTGTTGCAGGCACAGTCATCGCACAGAATATGTTCTTTTGAGGGCAGGGGAATGATTTTGATTTTCACAGGGATTTTTTATTTTTGCATTACATAAAAAAAAAAAAAAAAAGACAGCAGTGCAGGTTTGATGGGTGGAGGAGGAAGAAGGAAGAAGGGAGGGAAAGGGGGGAAAAGTTACTTTAGCAGCAAAATGTCCAAGGTTCTAACCACAATCAAATTAACGGATATCTGGCTGTAAAAAATAAGGTTGAAGGGATGCTGCCCTGATCCATTCATCTTTGCTAAAATAATTCAGCTGTAAAAACTCCAAAATGTGACATACTGAAGGACAGTTTTGTAACATAAGCAACTTCCTAGCTTGTCCTCCATGTTATTGACCATCATTATCACTTAAATATATGTACAAGAATTAAGCCGCTTTTCTCCTCATCCACATGCTTCTGGTCACTACTGCGAGTTAGGGCCAGTGGGCGTGCTAATCCCATCAATAGCTTTCAAAGAGAATGTGCTCCACTATCACCAGAACAGCCCACGCCCTGTTCTTCCCACTGGTGTTGGCGTGCACTGCAAGGGAATTTTTAATGGTCAGCGTTCTGTTTGTCTCTCATCCAGGCTTGGATTTGCTCTTTAAGTTCTGGCACTAGTAGTGTAAAGAAGAGAAAAAAGAATTATTAACTTCACAGTTTATTTAGTTATTTATTATTTAGTAATGCTGCTATAATAAAGCTCCTCATGGCCAATAGCAATCTCTTTTCTAGAAACCTGATCAGGAGCATCTACTACTGTTTTCAATATATTTTCCATATATGAATATATTATCAACGTATTTTCCACACAGCTTTCAGTAAATGAACTATTTGCATACCACAACAATATCCTTTAGCCTGGTAGTTAAGAAGGTAAGGATGTGTGGGTTTTCCTCATAAAAAGGGAAAACAGAAGGAATGAACTTGTCTGTGCAAGGTTAAATATCTGCTAACCAAGGTCTCCACGCTATAAAGAACAAACTGCACACAAATCGCTTTCCCCAGCCAACAGCCCCATTGCTGACTGTTAAACCGATACCTGGTTCCAGCATATTTTCTGTCAGCGTCTGGCGATTGAAAGGGTCAGTGGAAGAGTTCAGCAGATGCCTCAGGATGATTGACCTGTCCATGATAGTTCCAGATGGCAGCCTCACGGGATCAGTCATCAGAGTGTCCATAAGCGGATCTGAGGGCACAAGTGTCTCATCATTAAATTGAAAACAATAGCTACAGATTTGATCTGCACGCAAAACTGCAGTGCAGAACTTAAATATTCAGAGGCCCCACTCGGGTATATTTCTGGAGTTACAGAAAATGGTTAAAATAAGCAGTGGAATTCATCCTTTATACTGCTTTTCCCTTTCTGAATCGGGACTAAGCATTAGCTATTTTCATCCTATTTTTTTCTTACTGTTTTAAAGTACATGTAAGCAATACATGGGTAGGACTGAACAGTGCCATCCCATGGAAAAACAAACTCACTCCTCTGTATTTCCTTAATTATTTAATTGAAATGACCTTAATTTAATTGAAGTACAGCCAGATGCAAGGCTTCATAAACAATACACAGTTTCTATTACTAAGTACTCATATATAGAACCAAAGTATCAAAACAAACCCCTCTTCTCCTAAAAGTCAGTATTTAGAAACTCAACTTGCCTCTGAATTCATCCGGAGCATCACTGTAATCAATTTCTGCACGGGCATTCTTGGCAACAATCTCCTCCACTTTCTCTGCCAGCAGTTTGAATTTCTCTATTGCTATGGTTGACTTGATGCCAGCCTTCCTCATCTTTGAGATAACCTCCTCAAAGAGCTCTTTACTGTAGGACCTCTACAAGCAAAGCATAAAAAGACAACTTTGCTGAGTTGCAGAACTCTAACATGCCATAAAATTCTAAAGACATTTTAATGCATTTTTAAAACTTATCAAGGAAGAAGGATCAGAAGGATCAATGAAACCTCAACACCAAGTCAGAAAAGTAGTATTCAGATAACATTTCATCTAGCACCGAAATGTCAACTTTAGGGTAGACCTATGCTTTTTTTACTGGTCATCTCTACTGTAGAACTGTTCAGGACAAGAAAAAAAAAAGTGACATGCCCTAATCAAAACAAGTAAAAATTCAGTGAGGCTGACTATAACTATTAGGACTGTTTGTAAGACAAAACATCTGTCTTGCCACTCCTTGTCTGTGTTCTTGTTCTCACAAATCTTGGGTGAAAATGCAGCGTAAAACGAAAAGGTTTTTTGATTTCTTAACTTCTGTAATAACTGCAAGGCAGTACTGAGAATGAAGTGATTCTTTCTCCTAACCCAAACAAAACCAAACAAAAAACCCACCCCACGATGGTGCAGAAACAGTCAGGCAACTCAGAGGGAGTTAATACTTGCTGGAAACTCGCCAGCCAGTGCAGTGAGAACTGTACAGCTACAGAGTACAACGTTCAGAGGGACCAAACGCATGTCCTGTGGTTTCAAGTGAAGCAAGCATGGCTTTCATGTAAAAAAGGAAAGTTAGGCAAGGACTTTTAAAGGCTGCTTCTGTTCTAAAGACACTGTTTTATGTTCACAAAGCCATGTTCTGATATAAGCCTTTTAATAAAAATTGTTATTTACACTGCAGTGCAAGGTTGAATTAAATGACAAAACAAAACACGCTAAGTCTAACAGATTTCTGTTTTCCTTGAGGATTTTAAAATGTTCAACACAGCCCTGCTTCTTTCATCTACTCTACACTGCACCAAGAAACTCCATTCACTACTTAAGACACACAGTGCCCGCCCAGACTCCTTTCTAGTCCACAGAGGAGAAGAGAACTATGGCAATATGCCCAGGGCTTTATGAATGTTTTCAGATTCCTTCTAACACATGCTAGGATTTGCAAATAGGAGCTGTATCACAATGCTTTAGAGAGACCCTGCCATGATCAAGCAACTTTTTGTTTGTTCTGTTTTGATTTTTTCTCCTAATACCCGTAGACATTAACCAACTGTGCATTTCCTTGGTGTTTCTTTCCTGGCATTGACAGTTTCCAAGATATTAGTCACTCCCTCTCCTCCTTTTTATGAAGGGCTACTTTGTTAATTAAGCTTTATTCCAGTTCCCACACCAGCAGGCTTCTTTCTTTTTAATTCCTGTGTCATTGCTGTGCACTTCGCTGTGCACATCGATGAATGAATGATGGATAACATTCGCACTTTCATATATAGTGAACAGCATAGAAAACACATTGCAGGCTCATTAGACACAGGCAAACACATCAGATCTGTTTCAGAAGTGTTACACTGTCTGCAACTGTCAGAACATAAATAATTACAGGAAAAAGATCATGAGTTATTCTGATACCTCTGCTTCACTTGACATGCAAATACAGCTTTACGTGTTGTACAACAGCTTGCACTAGAATTTCAAGTAGCCATTGATAATGTTGTTTTCCTCCAGATTTTGAAAAGTTTGTATTAAAAGACATAGGCATGGAGAGATGTGATTCAGCAGACTGACAACTCTACAAGAACAGAGGCAAGTGATAACTTATCTGCCTTAATATTCCGCTCTGAAGACTGCGATAAGGAGTTCAAAGGTGTCTCACATATGTTGTGTTTTGTCACGCTATTTGACGAACTGATATAAAAGGGAATACAATTTGGAAACTGTTAGTTTAACTGTGGATTGTTACATGTGTCCCAGCTCTGCCTATTTCATGAGGAAGAGGGAAGGGAGTCAAAACTCTGTACACTTCAGTTTTCCCAGTCGCAAAGTCAGGACAAAGCACTTGTGTTAATTCACAAGGAGTTTGCAGCTAATGAGCAACTAATGTGCAGGAAATTCCCTATGCATGTGAAGTGCTATAGATGTTTATGCGCGTCTACAAGTTTGCAAAACACTTTGCAAACACACGCATCTACAAAGAGCAGACAGAGTGTGAACAGAGACGGGTTGCTCAAAGAAAAACTCCACAAGCTTTTATGATGGAAACTGGCAGGCAGCCTACGAGTAAGTTGAAACTCTTCTGGAGTATCCTGCAAAGTCCTGTTTGTCCACCCTTCCCACTCATCTCATTGGATCTCACCTGATCATCAGCAATTGCTTTAGCAAAGCGAGCACAGTCTAGCTGTAGGTAAATGTCAGTCAGTTGGTCCAACAACTTCTTTGGTTCAAACCCGTATTTCTCAGGGTTTTCAACTTTCAGGTCACGGCACTTGGGGCCACATAGTTGCTGTAAGTTAAAGTTCAACATAGCAGCCAATCGCGGTCCAAGTTCCTGCAAGACCAAAGTAAAACACAGATCACAGCATGGAGGCAGTGATAAAGAAGATGACTAGATCTACGTATAGCATGATAAAGAAGATGACTAGATCTACGTATAGCACGATCAGGAATTACTAACTAAAACCCATCTTTTTGTAGGCTCACAGGAAGCATCTTGTCTTTATGCATACATTCAATTAAAAAAAATATGCAAAGAGATTCTGTCTGAAAGGATCACACGTTCCCAACGACTCAGGTAATACTCGTAACATCAAATAACTTAAACAGCAATTAGACTTCAACGAGCTGGGGAAAAAGGGAAGGAGAATGGAAACAAAGGGCTACCAAATATTTCCAAGTTAATATCCAACAGTGGAGATGTCAAGAGAGGCTAGAAACCAAATTAAATCTAAGCAAGACTTACAGGTCTGAGAAAAGGCTTTTGAACCTGCTTGGTAAGGATATGGAACATATCAACAGTTTCTGTTGCCAGGGCAAGATATGAACGAGACACACGCTCATCCTGAGCTAGCTGCGACTGCCGAGCCTGTTGCTGATCCTGGAAAACAAACATTCACTGGTTACAAGTCCACAGAATTTCCTACATCATCACCCATGAAAATCTTAACAGTTATTATGCTAATGTGATCTAGACAGACAAAGGAACAGACTGCAATTCAAATCCAGGTATCATATATTTTTTTTAATTTTACGTATAGCTCAGTTTTACTGCCCAATTTTAAAATCTGCACCGATTTTCCAGAATTCTGCAACACTAAAAGAGAATGCAGGCCTTATCACAAGACTCCACAACTACTGAATCTCTTTACAGGCTGCCACAGCTCCTCACAGCTGCAGAACTGGCTTATGCTTCCTTTCCATCCAAATGCCAATACTTCAAAACCAGCTTGGGATCTGAAAGTCAAATGAGACTCTCTCCAATTTATGCACCATCACAAGTTAAAAACACTCTCCACTGGAACAATCTGTAGATGATGTACCAGCTCGTTTTGTCACTACAGCAATGGCTTTACCTTGCTCGGAGGCACAAACAAGAAGAAAGGCTTCAGAAGAGCAAACTAGATCTTTATCTTTTCTTTTCAAACTTTTTTTTTTTTTAAAATCAATAACCTTAAAATAGAAATACCCGACATTGGTGGGTCAATACAGACAATGACTGTGTAAATAAGGCTAACATCTGAGGTACAGGACTCTAATTGCCTGCATAAAATCTACCAAGGATCAATGCATTAACAAAATAAAAGCTTCTATTCCTTGAAGTCAATTCAACTGGCGAGCATCTTCCAAAACCTCCTTCAAGAAGGGTAAAATCTCAGTTTCTTCATTTAGAATTAAGTGCACATTAATTTGAAACTTTCTACTACTTCCGCTTCACACCACACTCTTTGCCAGGCACAACATAATTAGGCAGAATGATGTTTTTTGCAGATTGTCATCCAGAGTGACCACGGCCATACTGGCAGCAAGAAAAAGCATTGAGAATCTCTTCTCATGAGCAGCTCTTTGATGCTGCACTTATTAAAAAGGTTTTTTTAATAGTCTTGTATTAAAAAATTAAAACCAAAAGGGCACTTTGAAAAACAGCTCTGTTCACCCTGGGCAGCAGGTCCCATTGTTCTTTATTCTTCATCTCCTCTTGCACTTCATGGATACGTTTTAGGGACTCCAGACTCTCATCCAGCAAGAAAGTTGTGTCATTTATCAGCATGTTGATGTAGCGAACAAACTGCTTCCCAGAGCTGAAAACATTGAAACACAGATATCACGGCAGAGTAGGTGGGTGTGCAGACCAGACTGCAACCCCAGCAACACTCCTTCTGCACTGTTTATTTCGAATAATGATCCCATTCCCCAAGCCAAGCTGACCGTGGTGTCCAGAGCTCACTTTAGAAACACTCCAGTTCTACTGGAAGGGGCTGCCATTTAAAATACAATGGAAAGCACTCCCATTCCCAATGGTATTGACCTCCTCAGGTCACTGCCTTAGCAGCTTGCATGACAGAAAGCAGCATCATGCATAATTTCTTACTCACTTGAACTCTTCCATAAATGTACCATGGTGAGCGATGTTCTGCCACAGACTTTTGAAAATAGTGCTGATGTGGTAGCGGATCGTAAACTTGTCGTAGAATTCACTAGTGGCTCCAGTATGTTCAACATCTGAAAAACAAAACAGACCCCGGGACTGAAATCAGAAGTCTTTCCCTCTAGGATTCACCTGCAACACACTACACCTCTCTCACTGTCTCCAATGTGCTTCAAAAGACAAAATTCAGTTCCCATTCCACAGTCTCCATCCCCAGCGAACCTCATTTCTGAATAAAAACCCTCAGAAAATAAAACTTCCTGTTCTATTCAGCTGCATGCTGCTCTCCAACCCCCAGTCTAGAATTTTAAAAAAGAGAACTCTGGGAACGCTGCAAAAGCAGTCACTTCTATGGGCACAAAGCGCTTCTGAAGCATCAGTATCTACAGGACGAGTAAAACCAGTCAGCAGTTTTAAAATCCCAGTACTCCCTTACAAAACAAACAAGGTTTATATTCCAGACTGTAATCTCAGCACCACATCAATCTACAGTGTAGACTTGTGCACAACAGCCTGTAAGGATAAGAATTCTCAAGGTTCCATCCAATGCCATTTCCACCAATTCCTGAGCAACTAAGCCTCATCTTTAGAAGACCCAAGAACCACCTGGTTTTTAGTTTGTGGGGTTTTTTTAAAGGTTACAACTAACACAGCCTTTTGTCTTGTAATAACTAACTGCCTACTGTACGCTCGTAAACTAGACACTTACCTGTGTAAAACTTCATCAAGGAGGGGACTAACAATTTAGTAGAAAGAGGATGATTCTCAATCATTTCAAAGAACTTTTGTGTCCGGGGCTGAACAGCTGGATTTGTCATGAACATCACTTCCACCAGCTTGGCTACTAAATAAGGATTTCGGATGTAGTTCTGGTTGCACAGCATCACAACAAGGAACATCACTATGTCCTGAGTACAGGGCTCATAAAGCACCTGAGGAGCATATCTGAACAGAGGGAGATAAGGAAATAAAAAGATAAGGAAATAAAAAGATAAATGCAATACTGTATTGTCTACAGAAGATTTATCATACACATCAAGTACATTCAGATCACTCCTTAGCAACAGGGAAAGTTCAGTCATTCTATCACAATTTCCCATCTTATTCTAGAGAAACTAAATTCTCACTCTTCCAAAAGGTCTTTTCAGCTGTTCACTACTGGAAGCTGAATTTTAACCTGAAACACTATCAGATCCTTTTGTTGTACAAAAGGGAGAATCTGCTGTGAAGCACCACTATAACAGCACCTCAGGAACGCAAAAACAAACACCTTGTCATCACACACCGTAGCAAAATGTGAATTTGCAGGCACATTTTCAGGAAGCAAGTGAGCAGCTTCAGAACTCCCAGGTTACATCTGAGTAGTCCTCATTCTAAACCACTAAAACTATACAAATGCATCTTGTTCCAGCAAATTTATAAATGGGGAAAATTTTCTGCTTATTAAGCTATGACTTTTTAAAAAGTATCATGAGATCAAAAGGACTCGGCACCACATGTTACAGGGCTAAATGGCAGTACAAGTTTCTTTCAGCTATAAAGGCACTTACTGTACAATAAAAAATAAAAATTCAGCAACATCTTCCACGTAAAACTCTGGCAACGCTGCAAATACCTTCGGAACTTCAGGAGTTAAAGGCAATTTTATGCTGTAGAATAAGAGACAACAAAAGAGAGTAAAATAGCAGGGTTAAGTAGAAAGCGTCACAAGCTCTCGTATGGAATTCTCCTATGGGAACACTTTACAGTTCCGACACTGACTTTTTAAAAATCCATGTCGGTACTTCCAGTGTACTGAACATACCCAAGGGTTGCTCCCGCCCCCCAGATGAACCTTAAAACTATAAATAAGACACATATTCCCTGCAAGAATGTAGGTCACTGACATAAATACAGTAACAAACATGGAAGAATGGAGATACCATAAAAAAAAATAAAAAAAATTAAATTCCGTAACTGCTAAATTCAGCAAACAATCTAACATGATCTGAAATACCTTTGGGACAATTTCCACAGATAATCCCGACACTCACTTGGGATAGGCAGGGTCAAGAATGCGAAGCATCAGCTGAATCACCATGCCATAGAAATTCAGGCATCTCCTGAGGAAGTTTTCATCCAGTAAACCAGCGTCTGCACAAGCCTTGCACCTCACCAGTTTCTGCAGAATATGAACACAAAAATGAATCCAGGGCACAACATAAGAGGAAGGTTAAGCCTACTTAGGCTAATCAATACATCCGTGAACTTTGCCAGTTATACAATGATGTCTTATTAAAACATGTTGTTGTTTGAAGAAAACGGCCCAAACATATCAAGAAAAACATGCACCTAATTCAGAGTTTAAGGGACAGAGAAGACTTTTCAGAACTTTATGGGAACAATGAAAGAAATGGCAGAGGTAGCAAAGTCGGAAAGTGTGCAATTCATGTCACTTTGGTGATACAGCTCAGGAAATTTGTGTCAATTCATACTAGGAAAACCTAAGCAGGACAGACCTTCAGAAGAGAGGACCCCCAAATCCACCTTTAGGACATGGATTGTGCAGGCACAACTACCCCTGAACAAAGCACAATCCCTTTGCTTGTTTTCTCTCCAATTAGAATAGTATTTTCTTCTTTCTGAACAATACGTCTTAAGTTAATCCTGGTGTGACTTTCAATTTTAAATCTACCATTGAATTACCAATCCACCATTTTCAAGACGCATCAGTGGGAAAGTTGCATTTAAACATTAGGACACAAAGTAAACACACAGGCAGGTTACCAAAGGCATTTAGTTGAGAACTGAATCACTTACAAACCTTGAGCTGTGTCTTGCAACGTTTCAGCATTTCTCGATGCCTGGTAGCCAGAGGAGAATCCTTCCACTGACTTTCATTGTTTTTCAAATCTTCAACAGTCCTGAAAACCATACGCAACAATTAGTTACGTGACAGAGGGAATAGATACTGCCATCTACCAGGCATTTCTCCTACTTATCTACTAAATACCAAGGAAATGCTGAGAAGGAAAAAAGCTAAATCATTTCCACGGAAGCTACTCATCATCATAGCAAGAAAAATAAATTGCTTCTGTAAAACGCAGACCGAACACCTGCACAGGGTGCATTCGAAGGCTCCACACACACCAGCTCCAGCATACATGCCTGTCACAAATCAGAGCAGTGTAAATAAAAAAAAAGAAATATGAAAATATTTTTTACTTTAAGGTATACTGATTCTTCCTCTCCATTCTCTGCAGCTTCCCAGGTTCTTGGCCTGCATGCACTTTAAAAACTAAATATGAAATCACTACAAACGCAGTCCAAAAATCCTGTAATGAACTCATGATGTTACTGCCAAGGAACATTTACCAAAATGCATTGAGTGCCATTATAAACAATGGAAAATACGGGTGATACAAAAATCTGTTCTAATTTTAACAGAGTATTCTTCAAGTTTAGCAACTCTAAAAGTCTATTTGAATTTATGCCAAGAGAAATGGAAAACAGCAGTACCTTCATGTCAACATCATAATTTCTATTTATAATTTTTAAAACAGTAAACCACATGCTGAATTACATGTACATCAACAACACAGAATTTACTGCTGAAGGACTCCTTTCTGCCCTACTGGCCAGAGGGTACGACAAGCTATCCCACCTCAGAAGCCAAGAAGAAAAGGTATATATCTTCTGGGACACACAGAAAAGCCCTGGCACAACTAACAGTGTCTTGTTTCTGAACTCACAAGTCATCTACAATGACTGATTATCAGACATATAACTCCTATGTCAAACAGCCTGAGGCACGGATGTCCACACACCATCAGCCACACCACAGATAAAGTCATAATAAACAGTGTTAAGTTATGTCATGAATCCTAAAATACTCTGAAGACCACTCTATTTGAGCTGCCTTGTGTAACTAACACCCTCCATCCCACTAATCTTTGAATTCCCAGTTCAAGCCAGTCCCTAAACATAAGCAAAAACGCATAAGGGCTAAAAGCAGCAGAATAACAGTTGAGATGATCTGTACTCCACAATCATTTTACTCAATTTGTCATTTCCATCAAGTTTCTAGGACTTGCTATCATGGACAACATTGCTAGGACACTGGGACTCTCAGATGCAGAACATAAATTAACAACTCCTTACCTGTTGAGTTCCCTGATGGCCCGCAATCTACGTATGTACCGACGGCAGCTTGGCAGGATTGAGAGATGATGGGCATGCAGGGTTAGGAAGAAACATTCTGTTGGGAATTTCGGCTCAGAAAATGGAGACGGATCCCTGTCTAGAAAACAAACAAACAAGCAAGCTGTAGAGGTGAATAAATTACAAAAACAACTGTCTTACCTATGGTCTTGAATAAAACTTTTGTTAAAATAAGCAAGAGCAGACAGCACCAAGAAGGCACATTTAAGAATAGGAAAATTATTTGCTAGAATCAAGGACCTCCCTATACCTCCAGTATCAAAAACTGAAGGCAGAGTAAATGCTTAACACATCTCAATGAGAGCACTCACAAAGTTCAGCAATCCAGGCAGCAACATCCTCCATTGTTGCTTTCACTCTTGTTTCATCTGTTGGGAGGTCAATACGACACCTGGGATGAAATATGTACATGGGATCAACCGTTTCCAGCTTTATCTTCATACTTAGTTGCTGTAGTACCCATAAGAAGTTGAGCATAAAACCATCTGTAGACACCAAACGATCATCTGCCTGTGGGGTAAGAAAGCAAACAGTTGAGGACATAAGCTTATATGCACAAGGGCATCTTCTGCTTTTTTATCAGCATTCAACATAAATCAAGTAAGCAAGATCAAGAACAGGGAGAAATGATGAAGTACATGGACCTGTAAAGTAACCTTTGTGATAATAGGAAGGTCAATAACCTGCATACTATCTTGCTCTACAGTTCAAGCAGTCATTCTCAAAAACACTAAACAAACATATAAAAAGGGGTACTTAATCCTTGGAATTGGGAGGGGGGAGTGTACAGGGTTGCGGGGGGAGTACAAAGCTTTAAACATCTATAATAGAATCCCTGTTAATCAACTGACATGTCAGTTCTACAAGAGGAAACACGACAAACTGATTAAACAGGTGAAACAGATCAATTTCAGAAATGGGAAATTTATTGAGACACAGACAGTGATGATTGGGCTTCTTGCCTGTTTTAACAGGCATTCAAAAGTCTCTTGTCCTCCACTCAAGAGTCACCACTGCATGAGCCATCTAGTGGTGTTTGTGCGCTGACTGTCCACAAATTACCGGAAAAGCATTTCTTTTATTTACCTGCATTTGTGCCTTTTTCATGTTGGCATTGACAATAGCTGCCATGTAATTGAGAGCTGCTTCTCGAGTTTCACCATTCAGTAAAATACTGTGTAGAATCTTGAACAACTCTTGCTGGAATTGTAAGTAAACACTCTGTCAGGTTGCCTGTACTTCTCAACATCGCATTCCTGCTTTCTGTTGCTCCATGTTTTTATGTTCTGCAAATTCCACAGAGCTAACTACAACTGTCATGGTCTAATTGTCAACATGCACACATTACTCATGTAATTAGTTACAGAAAAGACGTATACAGACTGGTGCAACACACACACTATTAATAATATGCATGTTTTTACTCATCCCTTAACATGAATTATAAACCATGACTAACAGTCCTGTTATTTTCTGAACCGGCTTACAGTCTTAAAGAAATATTTGTAGCACTTAAATTTTTTTCCTAATTCCCTTCACTCATATCCTAACAGATTTGTTGTTAAACACAGAAGCTAGATTAATTTAATTATATTCTTCATCTACGTCAAGACCAAAAACCCACAATATTTTTGCATATTTTTAAACAATAGAACACTTACCCTTGCTAATTCCAGGTAATGTTGCAAAGACTGGCTAACAACCCGGGTGTTTTCAAGAGTAATTGCAGGCCCTGAGAAGTACTTTTCAACTACTTTGTTCTGAAAGTAGAATGAATATTGGCAAATGTATCGCATATATTGGGGGAAAAAAGAAAACACCACACTACTATCAACACCCTTCTGTAACACTCACATCATCTTCAGCAAAGACCGAGAGACTGAAGAAGGCTCCAAGATAAGAAAGTCTTTGCAGCTCTCTTCCTGCACCTGGGCTTAAAGATTTAGGCAACCACAAGGGCAAAGAGACAACCTAGAAAATAAGAAAAATAACAACTTGCTCAAAGCTGCCGTGTCAGTCACTATTTTATCTGCATTGTCACATTTCAGTGTTTGCCACATGCCCTCCATTCTTCAACAGTCATGCTGTTTGTTAAATGGAAAGATCTCAGTATATCAGCAATCTAAGCAGGTCTTGTTTGTCCCAGTTTTTGTAAATTGTCATGGAAAAGGACTCCCTTTACCAGTTTAAACTACTGTTTAGTGTGAGATACTACAGTAGCCCCCGTTTAGACTTCTCAAGAGCATTACCTATGTGGATCGTATGAGATAACAACCAAACAAGTTCTGCGGTTCCTTTAGCTTAAAAAATAATAATAAACCCCACCCCACCCCCCCCAGACTGGATGCACTTACCAAACTGCACATAGGGTGTGTTTTCCCAAACTTGATTTCACAAAGTTCACATAGTGCCTATAAAGAAATCCCAAGAAAAACTACTTTTGTTTGTAATTCCTTAGTAACCTGTCTGCAAATAACAAGCTTAACATGGTGAACTGCTCAAAGAGCCAAACCTTTTTCCCTTAATCAGTGGAA
The DNA here is from genome assembly GCA_033558235.1 of Neomorphus geoffroyi. NCBI lineage: Eukaryota > Metazoa > Chordata > Aves > Cuculiformes > Neomorphidae > Neomorphus > Neomorphus geoffroyi. The sequence goes on along the minus strand of JAUMJM010000029.1, from coordinate 4,449,287 downwards.
AAACTTCCATCTTCTACAACAGTGAAGAGGTCCAAAAAGAGCTACAGAACACCCTGCTCCCATTTTAGCTCTTACATCTGTTCCAAGTTGTCTCTAAAAAGCTAACATGTCTCACAGGATAATAAATTATTGCACTTATTTCAAAAATCAGCTGTGCAAATTGTTTGTCTGTTCAGGACATAACAATGCCTCTGCTGGCCTCCTGAACTGCCACATAAAAAGTCCATAACAATAATAAATAGAGCAATTGTTCTATACATACACCAAAGCCTTTGTCTTTTGACTCAGAGTGGAAAAATGTCAGATGAACACAGAAGCCAGAAACAAAGAATCCTATCCAAGATCGCTAACTCACTTTCAACTGCAGCACAGAAAAAAGAAAGCAGTTATAACAGACGATTCTAAAAACACAAAAATACTGTAGGCTTTCCCATCTTGCCTCTCCTATGTTCTGTGTTCTCATTCTTCACTTGCACTACAGCTAGCATCTACTGTTCCTTCCTTTTGGTGCACACTGTGCCAAGCAGAGATGATTAAAGTGGAATATCATTTTTAAGTAGCTCTTACCAAATGGCCAAATTTGCAACAGTTCGCAATTTAAACTGGAAGGAATAACAGAACAGCAGGACAACACAGAACCAGCAAAACCTTATTTTTGCAGAAGTACTACAGTTGTTTTGCAGCACTTTAGTCCAAGAAATTTCCTGAAGTACAAATTAAACATGAGATTAACAACCTTTTTTTGGCACCATACACTGAAGACCCTGAAGTCTCAAAGCGCTAGCTGACAATGCTCAGTTTAGACTAGAATTTAGCTTGCTCATTTGGGGCCAAGCACGCTTTTCAAGAGGCTTGTTTGGTCAATAAAAGCAGTAGGTGGAAAGCAGATCTAAGGACTAAAGCATGCACTTTAATAAACCTACTTTTCAACCAGGGAATATTATGACTTTTTCCTACAGTAAAGAGTCAACAATTCAAATAATTTCCTGTTTAATGTAATTGATTTCAGTTTCCCACATACAAAAGCGCATCCAACAGACACTGGTATGGATATTGGGCCTTATTTCTCAGACTTAAATTGAGAGGAGCTTAGTAGGATTTTATAACCACCCACAGTATTATAACTAGTACGTGTGATGAAACCCATACATTTAATTATCTTGTGTAAAGCAACACAAATATTTGGACAGCCCACTACAACCTCTGTAGCTGAAGATATTATTGGTCTCAGACTCTACTGGATTTCTAATGGTCTATTATACACCTCATACCACATTATGTTTCCAACATCGAATTTAATAGTAATTCACTAAATAAAGAAAACTCCAAAATTTAAGTACATTATCTTGGTACAGAATCTGCTTTAGTTACCAGTAATCATAACGAAAGTGCTTCTAGAAATTAACAATCCTTACCATAAGGGGGTATTTAAAATTATCACTATCAAGGGAGCACTCTTTGGAAGCTACAGCCAGGCCTTGTAAGATGGGAATAAAGATCTGTAAAAAGAGAAGCCGATTACTTTATTCAAGAACAGGAAGCAATCAAATTACACTACTGCCGCACACATGAAATGCCTGCTCATTCCTCAAATACAAGTACAAAAGAAAACCCAAGGTCCTGCATCACTTAAGCCTGACTACTTAAGAGATTATTCAAAGCTAAAACCCAGCCTCCTTGATACAGTGTAAATGATGCGTTGACCCAAGGCTGGACAACAACTTACAAAAATTTATTTCCAAGCACTTGTATGTATTTTTCCTGATCACATCCTAAGGTTTCTAAACATTTACTTTGCAAACTAAACAAGCCCAAAGAGACGTACACTTGGCTTTAGACCCAGCGCTAACAGATACAAGAGGAAGCTGACAAATAGTAACATCAGCACTGACCAAAATCCGGTGTTGTTCCATCCAGTACAAACCACAATTCATACAGCATCACTGTAGATAGCGTAGGCATGTGAGCAAGCATGTACACCACATACACAAATGAGAACACAAATTCTGTAGAGACAGAGGTCTCAAATAACTTGACTGCCCAAATGGGTAACAATTTATTTGTCTATACATTTGGGGTAATAATATAGCATAAATTTTGCATATCATATAAGCAAGTTGGGTTTGTGCTGGTAAGCAATAACTGTGGTAAGAGTAAAGCTAATAAACAGCAGTCAAGGATTGTTAGGAAAGAGGAAGTGACATGACAGGAACTTATTAATCAAAAGTAATTATATCCAATTAGTATGTTCCAATCACACAGCTCTGACAACTATACCCTCACAAAATAAACTCTTAACAGCAATCTTGCAACAATAACAACAAGAGGTCACACTGTGAATTTGAAGTTTAAGGCTTCTGTGTTGCTTCTATGAAGAGACAAAAAATGTTATTAAATCCTGTTACAGAAAAGGACTATAAAGAGGTCATTGTTTGATTCAGGTAGAGGAACAGTTCTCTTCCCCAGGGCAGGTGACCTTTAACACTTTCCATAACCGCTTTCTGCAAGTCTTAAATGAACTTTCAACCGCGTAACCTGTACTAAAAGGTGTCCAGATGGAGACATATTACTAAAAGGTATCTGCAGTATATAAGAAATTAGCTAACATTTTTTTCTTTAATTAGAAGGATCAAATGCCATTCTGAAAGCTCCTTTACAGCAGTCACATAATACTACAGGAGCACTATTTAGACACAGATACAAACTCACTGATCTTTCACATTATACAGCATGAAATTTGTTTGTTAGCTTTGTGTCTTAATTACTAGCCTCACCAGTTCCAATCTTTTATCATCTCAGTGAACTACTCTGACACACAGAATAAACCATCCAATGTTTCTGAGTCATCCCCTCTGTAAAATATGAAGACTTAATGGACTAAGATCTGTAAAATGCTCTTAGCACCTTAGATACAAACTATTAAAGTTGCAAAGAAAGGTAAAGATTGCATAATGAAAAACCAATAAATCCTTCTGAGTATCATTATAGAAGATTGCAGGATTAAACATATATTTATAGGACACTTCGTATAGAAGAAATGAGGGATGAAAACCCACGATCAATCCCATAATACACGCCTGCACATGCTGAATAGTTCACTTCAACATTACATCAATGTGTGCTGCTTATTAACAATGTGCTTTTAATAATTAGAATCAGCAAATAATGAAAGTCAGTCTTCTTCACAAAACACTAAATGAGTTAAAAATTAACAAAACCAAACTCTAATTGCTTAACAGCTTGCCAGCTCCTGAAGGGATAAATAGGTACAGAACTCCGAGATGCACAATAAGCCTCTGGAAATCCGTTCTCTTGGATATTTCAAACAGCAGAATCATATGATATAATTATTTTTTACCTGTGCCTTACCTGTTTGAACACCTCTTCATCCTGATAAGTTGTTCTCACCAATTCTTGGATGAAGCCAAACGGGAGATTCCTACACAGCATATATGGTACCAGCAAAGACTGCTGCTGCAATGACCTTTATTTGTATAAAAACAAAAAAGATATATCCCAAACTACCGATCACTTGCAGTAATATTTGCAAAAATGTCAGAGTAATCACATCAAAGGATCTGCCAGAAAGCAGGTTATCAACACGTAGACACATCTATTCCTTTCAGAAGTAACTAACCTTGTCTTCCTAAGTTAGTTGTGGACAGGTTATTCTGAAACACATGCTGCTGCCAACATCACACTTTAGTTTAATGAGGCAAGAAGAAAATAACAGCTTCTGTGTAGTAATTGGTTTTCCCTTCTACTCCTCTCTAATGAAAAGACCCTTTGTTAAACTCCACTAGTGAAAGAACAACAATTATGTTTGTTTTTCCAGATTAAGAAGAAATATAATATTAGTCCTTCCAGAATTAATAGTCATTACTTGCAACTGCTCCCCAGGATTTTTCAAATATTATCTTTTTTTCCTTATTACATATATAAAGCTTATTCTAACGTCAACACTGCTTCATGTAAAGACAATGCTAATCTCAAAGAACAGTCGATAATCAGTGTATCTTTAAAGTACTGTTTGGAAACACAAAATTACGCAGATTTTACTAAAAGCCACATTCTATTTTTAAAACCTTTTCACTGTTCCAACTGAACAGGCTGTGAGTCAAACAACTGCTCCTGGAACAACTGCACCTGAAATCTCAGTCCCGATTTAGTGCACAATGTCTACACGCAGATTTGCGTTACCAAATCTGTTGTGGTAAACTCTCTGAAGCAAAGAAGTGCTGTGCCACTTCGTTGCTATACGTCTGATAGGACTGTTTCTCAGATGCAGCTCTGCTGGTTACACACTCCTCCATGAGTAGTGTCCCAACAGTCTGCAAGTGAAACAGTTTATGCAGGAGATAAGGCACAAAACAGCTTGGTTAACTTGGATCCTGCATTTAAACTGTTCAAATCAGCCTGGATGATTTTACCAAATCACAATTAGAAAACACTTAAACTGCTCTCCACCAACCTATCAGTGGGAGCAAGAGCACCCCATGATGAACTGTTCCTCCAGCACATAAACACACTCTACTCCAAAAACTGATCTTAGTTTTCTTAACTAATCCTCAGAAGAAAAACAAGATCCCAGAGCAGTCAAATTTCCACCGCTACCATCTGCTGTATTTACCTTGGTTGTGTTAAGGATCCCTGTAGCACCAAAGCAGCGTGTGAAATGCACTGTGATCGAATGTTGCTCAGTAACTGGCTAACTGTTGGCTGGCTACACATCTGATAAAAATAACTTAGTTTTAATACAAGCTAAAAGTATTCAGAGACAGGAAATATGAAATTTCTTTATTCATGCAGTATGAATCCAATAAGCAAACTAAGATTAGCACTACTCCAGCTACAAACCTTACAGATTATTTACTTCAATAAATAAAGTTATATTCTGGGGTTTTATCCCCAGAAGCAAAAGCTTAAAGCAGAATACAGAATGCTGATAGGGAGCTGGTATCACAGAAGTACTTTTTTAAGTAGAACAAATTTGGATAAAATGCACTAGATCAAAAAGAAAAAGACAGTTTCTAACATACTGCTTATTTTAAAGATGTATAACATTAATTTATATTCGCATCAGATATATAAGAGTGAAAGGGACCTTATAAATTCTATAAATCTATTTCCACAACAAAGTCATCAAGAAAGAACAAATTTCCACCAACTTTCCCCACTAAACAATAAAGGCAGTGTCTGTGGCAGCACTGAGACAACTTCACTCATCTGAAACGTACCTTTGGTGCTTTTCTCTCCTCTATTCCAACTCTGTCAAAACACTCAATGAGGTAGTTCAGCATCTCTGTCTCCTTACAATTTTCAATGGTGAAGTGGTCACTGCAGGAATCGGAAACACTTGAGCTGCCAGAGCCTCCCACACTTTAAAACACACAAAAAGAAGAAACAAAGCATTAGGTACAGTTCTTCACTTGTGCACATTCAAATAATTTACAAGCTATTGATCTCCTCAGTCAATTTGCTGAAGACTCCATCTCATCACACACATGGTTCAACAATTACAGTAATTTCTGTGATCTATGAAGAGCTCATTTAACAGCTTATCCGACTCGGAACATTCAGCTGTACTTAACATGGCTGAAGCATCAGTTATCTCGTTAAATGAATAAGTATCTGAAAGACAGCAATAAGATGCACGACTTCAATGGGAATCAAGAAATCCTGTTCTTACATGGCAATGCCAAATATGCACCTGACATCAAAACTGGGCAGTCGGGACATCACGACACTTCCATGCAGTGATGCAGCCTCTGCACAGGTTCTTCAGAGTCTCTGTCAAAGTGGAGCAACCTCAGCAACTCCATTAACACCAGCCAGCCCATGGGAGGTGAGATCCTCCCACTGCAGACAGGGTACTTTTGCTGGTGGACAGGGCTACAGACAATCATTTTACATATTCTAACAAAGGAGAATAAGCAGAGCAGCAGGCAATACAAAGTTATTGTTCCTTCTAACATTTCCACAATAAAAATATCTTAATTTCAATTCCCTTATAGTAAAATATGCCATTTCATTAAGTAGCACGGCCTGGGGCAGGGGGGAACACTGATACTCTAAGCACAAAAAACAAACCTACAAAAACAAAACCGTGCTTGAGATGAGAGAGAAATAAAATCCCAAAGTGAGAACAGACTCCATGACTGTCAATCTCAGTCTTGTTATCTCAACAGACTTCTCTACATAACAGCTTGGCAGAGCTAATTAAAAGCAAAATTCTCATTTTACAGAAGGGAATAATGACAAAATATATTCGCTTTATGTAAATGGAATTAAAAAAATAGCAGTTACGTGGATGGTCTACTGCTATTCCACAAAGACTAGTCTGTACAGTCAGGGAGGATTTAAATGAAGACCAATTTATAAGCCTCAGATCTTAAACTGGCAAATAAGAGTATTTGTTTCCTGAAATGCAGCTTTTTACAAACATGTTTAAAACTACAAACTGTGTCAAAACTGGAATTTCCTTTAAACTGTGAAATAATTTACATTCTAATAACTGAGCTGTACAAATCTACTGTGCAAGCTTTACAGCCCAACCAATACATCAGGGAAAGGTTATTACTGCTAAGCATCTGGTAGCTCAGCATGTTAAGAAACATAACTTCTAATAGTGACATTCCCTTTTTGCAGAGAGAATTTGTTTCCAGTTATTCAATTAAAACGAGTCCATGTAAAATGCAGCTCTATTAAAATAGTACTCAGTAACCATAAAATCACACACACATTTTCTTTTCTGTAGTCTCTCTTTTAAACCTTCTGACTTCTCACATTCAGCTTAAAAATTACCCTTTTAAGAACATAAGTTTATATTAAATTGCTACTACTTCTATAGTTAGTAATTCTGTTAATGATTTCACTGAAGTTATTCCAATGTCAAGCTCATACATCCTTCGTACACATATTGAAGGCCTTGGTATTTTCAGAATGCAAGTTGTTGCATAACTGTACAGTCACCATGTTTATAATTTAACATCTTCTTGCTGTCTGCAGGATGCCAGGTCACAATAAACAAACTAAAGCTCCAGAAGCATAGCAGCCTCAGAAATCCTTACCAAAGGCTTTGCAACTCAATCCAACATTTGGATTAATTTGCCACCAGGATAAGAACTGAACAAAGCAGTGGGGAAAAATGCTCAATTCCATGTACAGAAAAAAACCCTAAACCTGCGATATCAAGGTCACTCTCCTGAAATTAGACTGGAATAGAAGAGATGCCACTTGGAAGGATTTCTTGATAACAGTCTGACTTCAGCAGTAGTGTCCCAACATACCACAAGAACAGTCAGACAGAAAACCTCACGGGGAGGGAAGAGATCCTTTCTTTCATAACAAGTTTTTTTGGGCACTCCCTGACGTCACAAGCTAATTCCTCAAGTCTTGACTCAGCTTAGTTTTAGAATGCTCAATGAGATTTCCCATTGCTTTTAACTAAAATACTCCAACAGGGACAGAAAATCTTGGAGGACCTCTTTTCCTCTCAGTTGTTCAACATGCTGCCTTTGAAACTCCCATCTTGTTTCCCTTAAACATCTGTAAATCGTAACTGGCTCTATCAGGCTATGTGGTCAGCCATAGCCCACCCAAGAAAGACTGTAAATTGTAATCAGGGGTGTGAAAGCTCATTGAAAATGTTCAAAATACCAGCAAGACTGCAGAAGTATCATTTATCAGAAAAGTCTTCCTCAACTATGATTACTTTTTTTTTTATACAAAACATTTATTCCTTTCTCCAGTTTCGGCTGGTACAAAAGTGTGTTTCTTTGGGAAAACATTTCTGTATCAGCCAAGACATCACGGTGTTACTGCAGTGGACTGTAAAGCTAAAGAAGATCCTACCCTGCATTTACATTTCCGAAAGCTTTGTTTTTCCTCAGCATACCCATCGTTCTGCAGTCTTTTTGGCACACCTATCGACCTAGCTGCAAAACACAACTCGCTAATAACAGTTCTCATATTGTTTTCACATATCTTAATGTCATACAAAGGAAAGGGCTTTGTTATACAATTCCAAAGTCTGTTTTGCAGTAAAATACTCTGTTCTTCCCCCTGCATTCTCAGCTGCTCCAACTACATCAGCCTCTACTAGTTCCCACCTCACAGGAACAGTTTAAACTTTCAGGTCTGTTTTCTTTAGGTGCAGAGGAGCGATCCTCAGCTGTCAAGTGGTAATGAAACTTAAACAAAGTCACACGGTTCGCACCAAGTGGCCATCTGTCACTATCTCTTTTTTGACATGTTAATTTCTGCCTTCATTTTTCAGTTTTTGATAGGAAAACACGCACATGATGTACCACTGGTTTTAAAATTACAACCATGCGTGAATAATATTCCTTCTACTCATAGAGTCAATGAAAACTTCCACTCAACAAATATTACTCTAAAAACTATGCTCATTAAACCTAAAAGACAGCATGATTAACGTTTATTTCGTCTTAGTCATCTCCTCAAAAAAGAGCTGACTAACCAGCATTCATGATAGATGTTTATATGCCATCTTAAAACCCCATCCAAGGAGATGACCTGGCTTTAGTAATTTCCCAAGTTACTTCAGAGAAGTACAGTCTGTTAGTTCCTAAGCAACCAAACATGCAGGTTACATTGTCTTTCTCGAATACCTGGACCCAAACTGGACACAAGAAAAATCATCATCTTCATTTTCTTCATCACTACTGTCCTCAGACACATCAGAAACGGCAAGAAGGAGGAGGGAGAAAGGGTTGTCGTATATACTACCACAACGAGAATGAAAAAGGCCATCAGATTTTTTAAGCCAAATGGTAGCTTTTAAGTCTGCCAAAAATTACCTTCTCTAAACATGCAGACAAGGTATAACTCCATGTTAGTAAAACCAAGACTATACTAACATGCTCCGTTACACTACAAGTTATTCATGTATCAAAGCACCACACACTCACAACCCAAAAACTTAACAAGAATTTTTGAAAGGTAATAAAAATTATGGCTAGAGTGGGAATGTTTAGGAATGACTGAACAGTAAGTATTACTGAATTTTAACGCAGTGGTCTCAAAACGTTGCATGCTTGTTTCTCCCTCCTGCAGGGACCGGGGATTCCAGGAGCAGCCAACAGAGAAAATGCAAGAGTACTTGGCCTGGCGTTCTGAAATAGGCTCATCTAATTAAAATCTATGCACTTGGGAATCAAATCCAACACAGCCCAGCAAGTAACAGCTTTCAACAAACCAGATAAAGCCCTACTGAGAGAACTGATTTCAAAGCAGGAGGTCTCTTTATTCTTACTATCCAGCAGCAGTAACTGAACAGAAAGCTAATAGTTTAACTGGAATGGATGCAAGAAGAGGAAATTAAAACAATATTGCTACCTTTAAAGTAATCACATTACACCACAAATGCTCACAGAAGCAGTTTTAACGTTTTGGCACAGACAGCTTGTTAGCAAGTCTATGTATTAGCACAAACCAAAAGGCAGAAATCAACTCAGGGTAAGTAGGGTGAGCTCAGCACAAACATAAGTTTCTCCAAATTGCACGATTATGCCACACCCTGCACGTCACACATTAAACACACACTTTTGTTCTTGTGAAATACCTAGAAGGAATCCTGTTCAGTAAAGAAGAACGCCTGCGCAAGGTACTGGGTGAAGCAGTAAACAAAGGTGGACCCATCGTTGTGGGTCTCTGTCTGGATGTGATGACTGGCATGGCTGGAGGGCTAGCAGCCACGGCTGGAGGACTTGGTGAACTAGATGGGATGGAAATACTCGAGGAACGCGGGATGGAAGAAGCTGAAAAGCCTCCAGAATGGGCAACAGTGTATGGCCGGTACCTCGGAGAGGAAGGCTGTATCCAAGAAGGACTTGTTGCTGTCAGGTGAGAGCTGACAGTAATGGAAGGCACAGATGTGGTGGCAACTGAACTGGCTGGTGGGGTAAGAGATGAACCAGTCAATGGTACATAGCTTGTGAAATTGGCAGTAGGAGCTGGACTAGTCCCATAGAGACTAAACCAGTTAACAGGGGAAAAAGACAAAAAAAAAAAAAAGCAATGATTTAGGATATGCAGAAAAAGGACTGAAAAGATAAAATGAGCAAGAAAAGCCCTTGCCCTTGTGATGACTCTTCAGCAATAATTTTGCAGCTCACACATTATTCCTTTTTACTAATGTTGACTAAAACTACATCACAATGTACATGCTTTTAAGTTAAGAGCCATAGCCTTCAGTGATGCATTAGGGATATTCCTCTGAAGGAATCAGCTACATGGCTTTAACCTATCAAACACACTTCTAGCCATGGAAAAGTAATAAAAAATGATGAAATGGAGGGACATCCACATGAAAAAGAGTGAAGAACTTTAAAAATCTCTACTATTTATTGTTCCTGGGACATATCTATGCCCCACTCTTCTAATCTACCAATCAGTATTGAAGTGAACTCAGTATTCAGTTATAACCAGAAGTCACCTGGATAATGAACTGGAACCAAAGGAGCCCACATTACAGAACATAGGGCTGCTTCCTGGGTTAGAACCCATGTTTAAAATCAGGCTTCTGTCAGGAGAGCGGGCAGCTGCAGCAATTGGTTGTGATGTAGCTGTCAGGCTAGCAAATGGGTTTTCGTCCCTTGACTGGGTGGACATCATCAGCACCTCCATCAAAATCTGCCCGATCAAGTCCTTAAAATCTGAAAACACTGTTAAGAATAAAAGAAGAGAGTCAGTATCCTCACCTACTGGTCTTTGCCCACATGAAGGGGCTAAAAGGACAGTAATTTACTGCTGTGAATTAAGTGCTGTTTTTTTACAAAAACAATAGACTGATACTTACCTTTATAACTACTCTTGGTCTGTATTAACAAAGTTCTGAAATTACAGCTACACAAAAAATATAGATTTTATGGAAAGTACAAAAGAGCATAGTTGACCTAATGTTGCTATTGTTGATTACTAAGGTTGTCTTGTCTGTCCTTCTCTCATTTTTCCACCCTGCTGTGGAGTTGGGTAAGTTGTGTCAGAAAGTAAGGGGAAACACCCATGCACACACACCGCCCCCCCCACGTGAGCACACACATAAAATAACAATTTTGAACCAAATAACCATGAATTCTTAGCTTATCAAATTAACTAAATGTCTATTACGATGCAGGAAAACCCATAAAGCCAGTAAAAGGTTTCTGAAAAAAATAAAATCCAGCAGCACTGCAATATGAACACACCAGTTTAAGAACAGCAAACATAACCAACAAGAACACAGCAAACTGACTAAACAGGAGCTATGACCAGTCGGTCCCACTTTCCTTTCTGGGGACTCCATTGCCTACTACATCTGTTGCAGGAGATGCTAAAATCAAGTGAAGACCACAAGTAGGTGCCTTTGGCATTGTAGCAAAGAGAGAAGACACTAAAAATAAGAGTAGGGAAAACACAACTCAACTCAAACAATCCCTAAAGATAACAATTCAGCTACCTACCTTCCTTTGGGTTCTGCTTAAACTGGGCAGACAGTGAATTCAGGAAGATAACGTCTCTGTCTCGATCCTTCCAAGAGACTCTGAAGATCTTACAGACCAGCTGTAAAGCTTGCTCCTCAGATACTTCAGACCCAGACAGAGGTTCCTTGGTTAGGAAGGTTAAAAAAAAATAAAAATCAACTGCTTTGCAATTATATTAGTCAAGTCACAATTCTATCACATGCAGGTATTCTTTAAATGGCTTCAGACTAACCCTTAATGACATATTTTCAAAAGCTATAAAAGGAATATAGATATATTTGTCAAAAATCATCTGGAAAAAACCTGAAGAAACACAAAACAGATGCAGAAAAGATGTACCAGAAATACACAAATCTACTAGGAAGCGAATTCCCAAAATATATTCAAGAACACTATAATAAGAAGGGAAATTTAAGGAATTAAGGACTCGATTTTTCATTACGGGAATTATTTTCAGTTTTCAATTGGAAAGAACAAAATGCAGACTGAAAAAAACCCAAGGTTGCCACTAAAAAGCCACCACCTAAGCCTTGATTTATCAGATTTCCAGCAACTATCAGCACTGTATCCTTTTCAAAAGCTTGCCCTCAAGTCGTTTAATACACCATAAATGGACACATTGATAAATTTTTATTGACTTAAATCACTCTAGTAGCATTCCACTGTTTTCAAGTACTTCTCCTGCCTATTTCTGCAAAGAAGGCTTCATTATTGACACCATTTGCATGCAGATAACCAGGCAAGAAACAGTTTTGTTCATAAATGAAGCCCATGCTATCCCCCATCGACTTAACTTTTGAATTCTCCAAATGAGTAACAGGATTGAATCAAGTTTGGAAAGCTTTATTTTACTTCTCACTGCTCTTCCCCACCCCCGTTCAAGGCTGTCCTTGATTCCAAGCTATTTATTTCACAGTAGCACAATGCAAGCTGTCCAAATGCCTGTTCTGGAGCTCGGAATTGACTGGAAAGGATTCTGCAGCAGGGTTATTGCTATGTGGCTTTAAGCCAGGCTTCTACCCACTGACCTTATTACTGACAGTGCAGAAATAAACAAAGACATCTAATGAGCACTGCAAGAATTGTTGTAGAAACTTCTCTCCATTACATTGATGTCCCATTTCTTTATAGCTTTAGTTTACACGGGCCTTAAAATCAAATGACAAAGAGGGCACTTTTAGGAAAGAATTCGAGCTTTGTAGTTCCTTTCTCTCTCTTTTTCTGCTTCAAAGAGTTCTACCAGCTGTCCAAACCTTGATAGCTAAATATTCTTATCTATTTTATAACAAAGAAGAAAAATCTTATTACACACCATTACTTCAGCACACATAACATGTGAAGCAGTGCTTTGTTAGTAGACATCCAAATGCTACAAAAATAAGCTGCAACAATCTTCAGACGTGTCTTAAAAACACTCCTTTAAGCCTACTCTGTATTAAAAAAGATAGATCTGGGCATTAATAGGTCACTTTGTTGGTAGGATAGGTAATGAAAACATTTTCTTCAGAGTTTAACTGCTCATAAACCAATATTGCTTTAATATGCTCTGTCTGCCCCATACCTGCAGGTGTTCAAGGTCAGGCTGGATGGGGCTTTGAGCAACCTGTTCCAGTTGGAGGCGTCCCTGCCCATGTCAGGGGGTGGAACTAGATAGGTTTTTGGGGTCCCTTCCAAACCAAACCATTCCATGATTCCATGATACTGGAAGTTTTGACTTTCTTCCCTTCACACATTTTTTAATGAGACAATTTAGTGAAGGAATTGTTCACAGATTACATCTGAGGGTGAGTTCCATCCTCTCAAAGTAGGTATATTCCAACTGCGGAGATAACTGCACTCACTGGAAGATCCTAAGTCCTATGTTCATGTTTCCATTCCATTATTTGGAAAACTTATCATGCACAATTCCAGTAGTAAAACTTCTCCAAAAAACAAAGTCATTCCTTTTGAGAAAGAAGAAAATGCAAGGTAAGTCCCAGGAATACTACAGATTGCAAAGCTGCAGCCATGTCCGGTTGTGTCAAGCTGCAAGGCAATGCACAGCAACAGACGCAAAGTCTGCAAGTGAAGTCTTCATAAAATAAAGTTAGCTTTTTACATAACAGCAGCATGCATTGCACCGAAACACAGAGCGTATTGCTCCAAATTGCATAATCTGAACAGGTTCTTCCATGAAATCCTGAAGCTCCATGTTACAATAACACATATACGTAGCCTGGAAGAGAACAGATGACAAACCAGACCAACCTTATCTGTCAGACTCCTTTTCTCTCTGCGATCGTTCTCATCAACCTCCATGTTTTCAATTCCTGAATCCACATCTACCTGGGACATACTGTAAGTGGAAATAAGAGAAGAAGCCCATTAACTTGTAGAAAGCCACAGACAGACCTCTGTAATTTGCTAACTGGAGGAGTGTTCTCTTAAACAGAAGCAGCAGAGAAAAAACAATGCATCAGGCAAAGCCGTATGCACAAAAAGCAATCAAACCCCCTAGTTGATAAATGCTTCTCATATCACATTTATTTTGAATTCAAGGCACAACACTAAGTTTCTTCAGCAGACAACAGAAGTTACACAGCTATCACATCCCATAACCTTTTCTTTTGTAAATACAGTAGCCAAATTATCCCCACCAGACAAGCTCATCACCTAATGTCTAAGATAACATTTTGTCTTTTATCACTTTAGGTCCTGAATTCCCATTAAAACCAGACTAGAAGAAATATTACAGTGGTCTAAACAGAGTCCTTTTCAAGCATTTAATCCTATTGCATTAACATGGCTGGAAGTGAGAAATGGTAGAAGATTTTCGTAAGTGGTTTCGATGATTAGCATTGTGCAACATTTGCTGGCTTATAGAAGCTGCATGTTTTACCTTTTCTCACAGGAGACACTATCAATATCCATGCTCTGAGACCGAGAGAGGGACTGAGATTGTGTTTCAAGGCTGTTAGATGGAGAACTGCTGAGTGAACTCACTCCTTCGCTGCTCTGGCTTCGGTGGGCTACTCCTAGGGAAAAGGCACCACCAAGATTATTACTTGGAGATGAGAAGGCACTATACAATTATTTGGATGGAAAAGGAGAGGAAATATTGTTTTTCAACTCAGCTCCTAAGCATCCTTAGTAATACAGTAGGAAAGAAGTGTTAATAATAATAATCACGTTTGACTACAGATAATCACATTTTCTACCTCCCCTTGCAGAAGCAATATAGGAATGCTTACCTGCGTTACAACACAGAGAACAAAACTAAATTCGCATCCATGAAGTGCTCAGAGATTCATACAAAAAAGCAGAAGCAAACTGATGCCTTATAAGCTTGCTCATCTTAAGACTCAAAGTCCCTCTGAAGCCTGTCCTTTCAAAATAGACTTCACACTGGGTCACTAGAACAGAATTAACTTGGGTGAGAAGATAGGAAAGAACTCATCTGAACTCTGATAGTCTTCCCACAAAACTATCCACAATTTACTGGGAAATTCCTTCTCCACAGGAATAAAGTAAGCATCCAAGAAGTCCTAACAACATGCACTAAGTGCAACAGCAGCAAATAGACAGCAATAGAATGGCTTTGGAGCACAGTTGATGAGCGTCGGGACACGAACAGATGGATTCACTTTGCAACTAAGGCTTCTTCAGAGAAGTGTTAGACACTAGCATGGTAGGAGGAAAGTCATATGCATAATTCTAAATAATGCAGAGGAAGCCTTGCACTCCAGAACAATGCAAATCAAACAAGTTCTACAAACATCTAAATGGAGAGGACACTTAAGCGCAGTCTATTCCTAGAATTTGTACCTAGTGACAGTTTGAAGCCGTGTAGCATTAATGACAAGCTGCAACTGTAGTTTTATCAATATCAGGTATTTGCATGCCAGTAAACAGACTTCTTGAGAAATAAAAATGAAAGCAGCAGTGGATTTCACTCCTTTGGGATCTTTGCCTGCTCTTCACAAGATATTCCCCAGACAGTATTAGGTTTCAGGTGAGAAGTGTAAAACCAGATTGACAACCTATTTTTAAATTCCAGCACTGGCTGTGTTTCAGTGTTACTACTGAGAAGTGCAAGCTTGTCCTGTGTTTATGGCAGCAACACATTCTGGAGTTAACAGTGGGGGCAGCAGAACAGACCAAATCAGGATTATGCTCTTTGACACACACTGTTTGGTTTTGAGCACCTTCCCAAAGCTTTTCTAGGTCTTAAAACAATTCGTTTTACAGCAACAAAAATGCAGAAGGCAGAAAAACCCCATTTAGAAGACAGCTGAAGAACAACTAGATAATTAGCATGGGAGGTAGAAAAAGTTGCTTTGAAACTCCAGTTTTACTTCCCTGGTATAAAAGCAGTTTATATTTAATTCCTTATCTAAGTGTGGAAATTAGTATACAGAAAATCTCAGATCTTCAATTAAAAACGGAAACAAGCTGTGAGGTAAAATTAATTTGCATTGGTATTGAAAGAAAAATTTAACAAGCAGATTGTCCAAACACCTATGTTCTATAACTGAGGACAAGTAAAAACATTCTAAGGTAAAGCAGGACAACAGGGAGTACATATGTAACTTGCACATATCGCAAAATACTCGCTAAATGTAAATTTTACTCAGTTTTGTTCAAAGCTTCTATGCTTCCGTTTGCAACTTTAGAGCTGCAGCTGGGCATTACTCATTCATTCATAAACAACATTCTTGGGCCCATCAGGTTTTCAGCATGAAAAGAACAGAGACAGGAACTGAGACACTTCAAGTAATGTTAGATTTCACTGAACAAACCTATTTGCCAGTATTAAATGTCTGCAAAATATTTCACCCAGGAAGCAGGAAAATGTCAAGAAAAACTCCATTTTGCCTATACTTTCCGTAGAGCCAACACCCAGCAGAAATGTGCTGTCCACGGCAGGGGAAGGCTGGCTTCAGCAGGGTCTTCCAGCACACTGTTGCTTTAAGATATCCCAGTTACAGCCTTGTTTTCCTTCAGTACATCATCGGTTACATAGAGTCTTCCTAGACTCCTTCCTCTCTTCTCCTGCCTCCTCCCAAAATAAAAGCCCGCTAAGTCAGTACATAAAGAGACCAGAGCAGAGATGGCCTAGCAGGGAGACATGCATCGTTCTACATTCCCTTGGGGTCTTACTCCCACTGCCATGAAAATGTTTTTAACATTTACACTGCAGCACTCATTAACAAGCCCCTTCACACAAACTGTCCTACCCTACTACCTTTTCACAAATCTTCACAGAATCATGTTGGAAAGGACCTTAAAAATCACCCGGTTCCAACCCCCCTGCCATGGGCAGGGACATCTGTGCTTTGCTGGATCAGGTATAAAATAAAATAAATGACACATGAAGTCCCAGTTTGCCTTTAAAAAAATAAAATGGAAATGCAACAGCATACAGAGACATGCAAAATTGTGAAGATCACGCTGGCAGTATATGTAGCTGTCACTGATACCCTGTTCTTAGGCTTTCCAAAATATTTTCAAAATACACACAAAATAATGATCATATTTCCTATGAAATCGATGTGTAAGTCTGGTCTCACCATGACATGCAAAATGGAAGCTTACAAGGACACAATTCTGCTGGGGCTGCTCTCTGCACGTCCAAATGAATCAAAATCCTCTGCAGTCATTTTAGCTGGCTGCTCAAAGGAACTTCTGCAAACCACAGCGTTAGCTGAGTCTTCATTTATGCTAAATAAACGCAGCTGATCATCAGTTCCAAACACTTTTTCTTGATCTATTCCCCAATTCAACCATACCTCTCACCTTCTTTAATCATCTCTTATGCGAAAAAGATAGGCATTATTAAATTGCTGCAATGAATGGTGCTGTAGGAGGCAAACATTCTTCTGACAAGGCAACTTCTGGTTTTCTCGTCATCAAACCATCTGGACTGTATAACTGGGTACTGTCCAGTGCAGATGAATTCTTGTAACAGTAGTGTCTAATGTCTTGACTCTCTGACCAGAACAATAAACCTGACTGCCAGTACACAAACATTTCTACCTTTAGGTACGTGTTGCCCTGTTCAAATTATCTTTTCCACAGTTGTGCAGTACGATGGGTCAGCACCTCATCTACCTCAACACTAAACCATTTCTTTCGCCTGGGTTAGTTTTCACCCGGATTAACTCCATCATCCACCTCACAGCAGAGCTGCTAAGGACAGCAGAGGGAGAGGCAGTGAGAAATACCCCTTTCCGCAAGAGTCAGACCTAAGATGGGTTAAAACAGCCACGTAACCCCAGGGTGAGCAAACACAGTAAGTGACCTCTGCACTGCTCTTAAAAAAAAAAAAAAAAAAAGAAGCCACCTTTGCTTCTGGGTTGCTGTGTATAATCACGAGGACAATACACAGTGTTAAACTCCACCTGCAATGAGCTTTTCTCAGGAAACACTTTTGATAGCTTTTCTCTGTTCTGCTTTGCATACAAGGCAACAAAATAAGCAGGAAGGAGTCACTCCTAGGTATTTCAGAACAGCGCTGTAATTAAATTACAAGATTTAAGCTTGTAGAATACTGTACTTGGCAAAGGGAAAACCACAGAATTTCAGAAAGCAAATAGGTAAATAGATAAAAATTCTGTATGCTTATCAAGGAGCATAGGAAAAAATATCCCTTCAATCAAATTATTAGGCATCATCTCAAGCGCTGTGAGCAGTTTTGGGCACCTCAATATGATGACATCAAATATTTGGCCTCTATGATCTTAACAGCCTTTTCCAACCTAAATGATTCTATGCCATTGAAAACCTGTTTAAAACAATCTTGACTGAGACTGGTTTTGTTGAACCTATTCGCTCAGTCACACAACATGCAAAACAATTTAAGTTTTCAGATAAAGATCACAAAACTGGAAAATATGCAAATTCGCTTTGATTTCCAACATATCCAACTTGAAATCAAAATTATTAGTTTTTTTAGGTCAAAAGTGGTACTATATATAAGAACATATCTGTTCCTTTGTGCTTTCTACAAAGCCATCTTCCCAACTTCCTATGTTTTCTGCATCTGTCTGATGTTAATAGATCAGACATTATTTATACCTTCTGAAATAAACACCATTTCTAAATGTCCTATTTGTATTCACTCCAGTAAATAGTAAAATTGGCGAAGTAACACAAAGGAGAAAGCAAACTCTTTATTCTTACATTGACAATGCAGAGTCACAGCTTTCTATTTTTAATTGTGCCAAATGCTAGTAAGTAAAGATCAAAAATGAACTTGGGATTGATTGCTAAAATCTACCTAGAAGCCAATCAATAAAAACCGTGTTGCAAGACTGAAAAGGGTTTTTCCTGTCTCCTTGACACACTGGCTTTCTTTTCTGTAATACTCTAACTGTGTTACAAACTTCAAGCTTTGCTAACCCATATTTTCAACGCCGTTAGCTTACTGATACTTAGAAAACCGTCATATCTAACTGTTTATGACTTGGAAAACAAAAAGTGCCTTCATTTGTTCACTGTTTTTAGACTGTTTCTTTCTGAAAATTATTTTCAGCAGCAGCAGAAATAACGTCAGTACCAGTGTTCATGTTCTAAAGATAAGGAGTTGCATAGTAACTCCCAAGAGCCACACAACAGTAATTTCTGTCTCCAACGCCAGCCTACCTGATGCTCCAATCGGCGAGGTAGCTGGGGTCATGCTGTGGACATTTAGGCCGAGGCTCTGGGATGGCCCCGGGGCTGGTGCTACTACCGGTGGTCCCGGGGGGGTCTCCCGCTGCGGGGAGGTGAGTGGCGTCGCCGGTTGGGAAGATGGCCCACCTGCCAACCGAGCGAGGCGCCTTCGACGTATCTGCACAATGGAAACAGAACAACCGCAAATAAACCGGCATGTTGACAGGTACCACCCCCCCCACTGCTGCCCATTGGCTGTCCTACACACCTGGGGTGCTCACCCCTGCGAAGCTGCAACTAGTGAAGCCCTCCTTGCTAACCTGCTAACTGGAGCCTTGCTGTCCTAACCCTGTTTGGTGTGACAGCACTAAAATACCCTCGATGTTTAGACTTTCAGTGTTCACCTGCTGTCCTGGAAACCCATTTGCACTGGAGAACACTGTTTGTCCCTTGAATGGTTGCGTAAGGCAAGTTTAACAGTCACTGCTCTGCAATTTCAAAACCTTTAACACTCCTCCCCATTTGTTTTGGCATTTGATGAAACAAACTCCATTGATCTAATAAAAGGGACAAAAAGAACATGTCCTTTGCCTTAATTTCACACCACACAACACTAGAAAACATGCACGCTAAAGAACATCCAGGGGAAAGTTAATGACCAGTGCTGTCCAAGTTAACCTGGAACAGACCTGCAATACTGAAATACACAATTCATCTGCAGGACAGAAGCATCAGGAGAAGTAAAAACAGTAAATGACATCCTCTCATCACCTAGAGACATTCCACCATGCAATTTAAAACAGCTTTTGTAAGACAGAGAAACATTGCCTTCAAAATGCAACTTCTGAAAACTGTTAAGAAACTGTTTATTAAAATCAGCATGTGACTGCGTAACAATTAAACAAGAGAAATAAACAGACAAAATAAAACTTATGAAACTCACAAGTGCTTCCAAGTGAAACAGAAATTACCACAGGCTGCCTCAGAGAATTGGTTCCTAAAACTTATATCTTCAGCTCAAAATAGGCCCAGCACAAAATAAAGCATCATATTTGAGAGCATCCACTCCCTGCAAAGCTAAGCAATTCATGTTGTTCTCTTTGTATTGTGATACTCAAGCATTGCATGCAATGTATCAGTTTTCATTCCTGCTCATAAGCCTAAAGATCTGCCAAGCAAGTGAAAGAGCAAACAAAAGAAGTGTGTCAAGTCAATGTCTACTCTACATCACCACGGGCATTTAATGGCCAATGAAAACTTCCCCAACAGGAGGAAGAACAGATCAAATCAAATCAGACTCCAAAAACTGTGAGAAAACGGTGTCTGGAACTACATCTCCCTCCATGACACGTGTCACCACATGAACATGGGAGGCAGCTAGAAAAGAAATTCTTTTTTTTTGTTGTTCTTAACAAACAAACAAAAAAAAGGCTATTAGAAGGTTTCAACCCCTCCTCCTTGTGAAGCAAAACAGGGGAGCCTATTGTGTAAATAAATTGTTTAGCTTTGCCGTAAGTAGAAGCTGGGAATATTAGGGTCTATAAAAAGTTATTTAAAAATATCAATTATTCTCCACTTGTATCTATCTTTGTTTTTCAGCTCCTTATCTGAACAAACTAGAGAACTACCTCACCCCTCAAAGGCAAATCTGAGAAACCACCAGCTCCTCATTCCTGTATGTGTTTTCCTTATTGCTGAACACAAATGAAGGGTTCATAGCTCACAAAGCTGTACTAAAACTATTATCTGGAAAACAACCTGGATGAATTAGAATTTCCTTGAATCAGGGGGTTGAATTAAAGTTTTAAAAGCTGCTTCCTCACCATTCAACTCATCTATAATATTTTTCAAATAAAGCACAAGAGGGTAGAATGGACAAAAAAATACAAATATACAAATTATCAGTCCATCTATGCAGAGGGAGAAATATGTAAAAAGTAAGAAAAATAAACATGATGTGAAGCTTTTCCACAACTGCTCATATTCTTTCTCACTAGTGAGGTCCAAATCTGATGTTAGGAGGAAATATGTGAGGCAATAGGCATTAATCAACATATTTACAAATTTATTCTCAAATACAGTCAAACCTTGATTACTCAAACAAGGTCACATCCCTCACAAGGTATGACTTGCACAAAGCCTTTCTCCATCACCTCCCAGTTCCAAGCAGAGGCCACATGTGCTGCTCAGCTTTCCTTCTCTTGCAGTGCTATGCAAGACCGATGCCCAAGCCACACCAAAACCAGCTGCCACGACCGCTGCTGAAACCAGAGGACGCTAAGGAGAACTTTTTGCCTTCCACCTCTCACTTAGCCCATCCACCACCCATTTTTAAGGGTCAGTCCCCCAGGCTGTAACTTGACCTGAAAAAACCTCTGAAAAGGGCACAGAACAAAGAAATACGCACCAACACCGACAACCAGCAGCTTTTAGATAAGAGATCATAATTAGAAGCAAGAGAAGCTTTTTCCCCCGCCCCTTTAAGGATGACAGTTATCAGCCCTACTGGTAAGCATATTAACCTTAAAATATAAATAAACTCATTATTTTCTCCACTGAAAGAGACAGTTTTCACAGCTGAGGGTACTTTTGGCAATTGATAAGGGACGAGATTTGGTTCTTGTATACTCCCAGTTGTCATATCCTCTAGGTTTACATAAAAATATCCCAGAAATCTGAAATCTAATCTGAAGATTAGAAAGCTTTAAGTAAGAGGAAAAAAAAGAAGAAAACCAAAGACATTTTGCTAGAAAAGCAAAGGTGCAAGCTGGAAGAGAAGTTTGAGAATTTATAAAACAGCACAGAACTGGTGCACACGTTCTTTCTAGGAACACACTCATGCCTTAGACTCAACAGTGTCGAGATGGGATAAGGCACAACATTGCACAATACGAGGCACAAAAGAGGTCCCAGCCTGTTGCCTTCGTGTAACACAAATAATGTAGGTTAGAACTGTACGAGTTCCAGCGACTTGTTCTTATTTCACACTGAAATGACTCTCCAAGTTACCATGAGGAAACGCATAGCTGGGATATTCTCATATTTTCTTAGGAATATTTAGGGTCCCTCAGTAATTCCCAACCCTTGATTTTAGCAATAAGTACTTGCCATGGTGACAAATGACAAAGCTGTGACGTATCGTTGTATTACCTAACAGCGACAAGTTAATACAAATCATTACACAGGCTATGAAACAAACAATGCCCATGTCCCCCAAAGAGCACAATTCCACAATATACAGGTTAAAAGGTTAATTAAAAAAAAAAAAAAATCTAATTGACTGAATGGAAAAAGCACATTGATTTTTTAACTAGTACAGTTCTTGCTGGACACATTGGGACTGCATCTTTGAATAGTAGTTTTCAGACAAACATTTCTGATCTTACTGACCTCTTAAAAGCTGCTTGCTGGACACACTACAACAAACAATGCAAAAATGGCCACAGTTAAAGAGGTTAACTGATAATTTGATTTTGTAGCAGATCAGTAAAGAAACAATCAGGACTGGTCCCTCAGGCTCACACACTCCCAGTTAAAATAAAATTCAGTATCAACACCAGCTTTAGTTGTACCGGCTGTACTATCTACCACTTAGGCTAAAATTCACACACTGAAAAGGAATTTTCTCATCTCCTACAGATTTCATTATGGTCTGCAGTGACTGACAACTTCTAGTGCTTTAACAAAGTAAACACTGAGAAAATTTTGGCGAAAGACATTGCTGATAGCAGTGGAATATGTATCCTTGAAGATAAAATAGACCCTATAATCCTAAAGCCACTACCAATTGTATGTCTCTCTTCCAGTTACAATCAATGTTATACTTAATTATGCTTTGATATAAGAAAATAATCTAATCTATAGGAGGCTTGCAACTCATTTCAATTTCAGCTAGGTTGTTTTTTGCCTTCAGTCACTGCCAAACAGAAAGTCTGAATCAGACAGAAGTCACACAACGTATTTTAAAAGGTTATTTTTCCATACATCCACCTCTGATCCAGGGTCCACTGCATCACATCACAGCAAAGTGGAGATGTAGAGGAATATTAAAACAGACTTGGTTGTGACTTCTCAATGAAGGGTCCACTAACGATAAAAAGTGACAGCGTGACCCTCATAATGATTACGATTAAGTTAGTCTCAAGCAATCACCTAAAGCCCAGCCAGCTTTGGTCCTTGCTGAACTGTATTAGAAAGGCATGGAATAACATGAGTCACTTGAGATAAACATTTTTCCAGAAAAGGTAGATGAATCCCTACTGGAGAAGTCATTTTCTGCAGCCTCTGTTCCACAATGCAGTGGTTTTGATGATGTCAGTAATTTGCTGAAGCAGTGACACAAACAAGCTCACATAGGTCAAATAATTCCGAAATTAATCATAAAACACCTCACAATCAGACGCAGTTTAACAATCAGAAGAACTGCATGTAAACAAAGTACTCACGAAATACACCTATAAAATTAGTGTTCTCTTTTCACAGTAGAAATTACAACACCAGCGTCCTACCCCACTCTGCCCGGCATAGGAATTATACTCCTTTAATCAATGCTTCCACAGAGTACGAGGGCTTCATCAAGTAAACAGCATGAAGTATATCCTCCTAGTTCTGCTGTGACATGGTAAGATTGCTAAATCGTGATGTACAACGCAATCAAGAACACCTTGACTTTTCGGGATACAAATCCAAGTGTCATCCGCAGCCACCTTCCTCTCGAATACTGCCATAAGGTTTGACACAGAACAAAAACAATTTCTTTGGATCCTCCCTGTAGTGTCAGCACAGCAATGAGCCTATGCTGCAGCTGGTTCGATACCACACGCTATGAAAATGCTGTTTTAAAGAGATAAGGAAGATTTAAAGTTGTACATGAACTGGGTGTTACACTGGGAAACTCCATATGTCTTATAACGGAATCCATTTGAGTCGTCTGGTATACAAACAAAACATAAGACCTTAGTTTATATTAAAGAAAAAGGAAAAAAACACCCTTTAGAAGGAATAAAGAGGAATCAATTCACATTATTCCACGTCAGAGGTTGGCAAGCACAGGATAACACCTATGACTCTTCCGTGAAAGAACAAGAGGTTGAATTTAAAAGTAGATCAGAGGAGACACAGGAAAACTGTCAAGCCTGTTTGAACCTGCTGCAAGAAGAAATGACATTAAGCGTAAGACCACAAACACCTCTTGCTATGCAGCAAGGAAGCTGTATTGTAAGTGTTTTCCTATGTTAAAAAGATGAGTTTTTAAAATCACACACAAAGAACATATAGACGACCATGTGCTGAACACAGAAAGGAGATGAAGAACCATAAAATCGTTTGGGTTGTAAGGGACCATAAAGGTCATCCGGTCCAACCCCTTTGCACCGAGCACAGACATCTTCAACCAGATCAGGGTGTTCAAAGCCTCATCCAACCTGGCCTTCAATGTTTCCAGGGATGGGGCATCCACCACCTCTCTGGGCAACCTGTGCCAGTGCGTCACCACCCTCAGTGAAAAAAAATGTTTCCTAATATCTAATCTAAACCTCTAAAACCATCTCCCCTTGTCCTATTGCTAAAGTTTCTCCTAATTTTTCTTCTAAGTAAGAAAGTACTTTTTTTTTTTAAGTATCGAAAGGCTGCAATAAGGTCTCCTCAGAGTCCTCTCAAAGCTGAACAACCCCAACTCTCAGCCTCTCTCCACAGGGAAGGTGTCCCAGTCTTTTGATGATTTTTGTGGCCTCCTCGGGACCCGCCTTGGCAGAGGGGAGCGAAGAGCAATTAAGCAGGAGAGAGGCGACCCCGCCGTGGGTGGCGGGGCCGGGCACTGTGGAGAAGGAAGCCCCACCGAGAGCGCCTCCGGGACTCCCCTTCCCGCCTGCAGCTTCACCTTGGCGCTGGGGAAGGGCCCAGCGCCGCTGCCCCCCGCCCCTCAGCCCCTCACACTCGCCTCATCCGCGCTCAGCTCCTCCATCGCCTTCCTCTTAATGGTGAAGGGCGGGCGGGCGCTTCCCTCCGCCCCGCAGCTCCGGAGCAGCGCTCTGCGGTCGCCTCTGCCCCCCGGGGCGCCTCACAAGGGCATCTCCGAGGCGGCCCCGCCGCGCCTCGCCCGCCGCCGCCCCCTCTGCTCCTCAGCTGCAGCCCCGGACCCGCCGCCCCCAGCCCGGCCCGGCCCGCGGCCTCGGCCCCCGCCCCTGCCGCGCGCAGAGATTATTCATCAAAACAAGAGGGCGGCGGCGGCCATCTTGGGGCGGGATCACGTGAGGGCGCGCGGCACAGCGCGGAGGGAGCCGGGGCACGCCGGGACCCCGCGCCGCGCCGGCCAATGGGAGCGCGGGGAGGTGGAGAGAGGGGCGGGGCTTAGGGACACCGTGGCAACGGGGGCGGGGCTGGGGAGAGGCAGGGTGGGAGGGAGGAGGGAGAGGCTGAGGAGGGAGAGGAAGAGGGAGAATGGGTGAGGAGAGAGAGGGCGAGGAGGGAGAAGTGGGAGAGAGAAGGAGAGGAGGGAGAAGGAAAGAGGAGGAGGGAGAGGAGAGGAAAGAGGGAGAGAGAGGAAGAGGGAGAAGGCAAGGAGGGAATGGTAGAGGAAAAGCGGAGGGAAAGGGAGAGGGTAGAAGAGAGAAGAAGGAGAGGGAGCCTTGCGTTGCTCAGGTTGGGATCCAGGCTGGGTTAGGCTGCTGCAGTCGGGTCCCTACTTGCTCCTGTCCTGCAAGGTGCCAGCCCAGTTCCCAGTGAGGAGAGACTGGGTACCACGGGGGGGCGGGAGGGGATGATCTGATAAAAGCCCAACATCGTGGCTCAGTCCTGGGGGGGCAGCAGGAGCAGGGAAGGGATTGTCCTCCTGCACTCGAGGCTGGGGAGGCCAAACCTTGAATCCTGGGCTCAGTTTTGGGCCCCTCACTCCAAGAAGGACCTCGAGGGGCTGGAGCGCGTCCAGAGAAGGGAATGGAGCTGGGGAAGGGTCTGGAGCCCAGGGGTACTGGGTGCGGCTGAGGCACCTGGGGCTGTTTAGGCCGGAGAAGAGGAGGCCAAGGGGAGACCTCATTGCTGTCTGAAGGAGGCTGTGGGGAAGTGGGGATTGGTCTCTTCTCCCAAATAAGAAGCCATAGGATGAGAGGAAATGGCCTCAGGTTGCACCAGGGCAGGTTCAGATTAGACATCAGGAAAAATTTCTTCGCTGAAAGGGTTCTTAGGCACTGGCAGAGGCTCCTTACAGCTCCTTCAAAGCATCCTGGAGTGCATTCTGCATAGATTTACGTGCTTTCACATCAGCAATTTGAAGTAGGAAGGCACCAAGAAGAAAAACAATACCACTGATAACTCTCCTATATTTCTGATAGTAAGTACTTCCTAACAGCAGGCTCACTAATGAATTATTGCACTTCTAGTCAGGCAGGTTTTCAAGGTTGCATTTTTCTGGAGTCTCTCTTTGTACTAACAGAGTTCTTTAGGTGATTATTGCTTTTCTATCTTGCTTCTCGTGCATATCGTATTGGCGTGCACAGCCTGAAAGGTGTGGGGTTTGATAATATCTGCAATATTTAACACTTAAAATCCTGCTGTTAGGAACTGCCACAATTCAAATCAAGCTCTAAACGTTCCAGAGGTGCCATCTAGTGGAGTAGCGAGGTCTGTGTGGCTGTTGCTGATAGCTGTGACAGTAGGCTTGCTGGGAGAATTTGTTTTTATATTAGAATAACATCGTAACAGTAATTTTTTTTTTCAAAGAAATAAAAACTCTCAGTTCCAGAAGGAAGAAATTGTCAGGATCCATAGAATAAAGCCCAGGCATTTTGCTGCTGGTCCCCCAAATATCTCTAGCTCTATAAGGAGTACTAGTTTTTTTCTTCATATTTTCAGAAACTAGCTTAACTTTACATTGTCCTCTAACAACTATATGAGGGCGTTCAACCTATGCAACGAGCCCTCCAAGCTTCAACAGATTTCATCTGCCTCTAATGGTGGCTTTAACAATTGTACCGTATCATTTATGTGTGCTTTGCCATGTATATTTTCCTTTCCAAAAACACATTCAGAAGTCACCTACTTAAGACTGGTTTGGTTTTGGGCATTTATTAGCAAAAATCGGGTCTTTTAACATTGGCAACATCAGATTTATTTCCTGAGCTGGAAACATGAGACCGTTTAGGTGAACAGGTAGAAGGAATCGTTTCTTGTCTGTACATCACTGGACATGAGGATGTTGAGTCTCCTGTATACAGCTGTCTCTTCACATAGGAACCAGTACACATATTCAAGCTCTCTTGAAGACCTGTTTACATACTTGATTCTCACAACGAAGCTCCTACCAAAAAAAACAAACAAGGGTATAATTATAAGAGCTGCTTCTAAAAGTGAACATATATCCTTTGCCACGACTTTTGACCACCACTCTGTTAGCATGCTAATAAGTTACATTTAATATTCTGAATTTAACCATACAAAATAATGAAACAATGAAGTTATTCCAGCAAAACTGAAATCAAAGCAGAATGTGCTCCCTATGTGCTATCCATACAAAGACTGTAGAGCTAGGTGAGCCTTATGCACACCGTGACCACAGTATAGATCTTATTTTTGTCATAGAGACAGAATTAGTAGAAATCTCAAGTAAATACCAGGTGGAGGTCATCTCCTTCAAGCCAGTGAGTCCAGCCCCTGTTCTTCTTCTCACCAGTCTGGACACAGACAAGTTTGTCATTGTCCCAGGTAACTAGGCTCTGCGGAAGAGGAAACAAAAAGTGTTTCTGTAGCTCTTTGTCTCAGTTTCCAATATACTCATAGACACTGTCCTTTTTTCCTGGATTAAAGGAGACCTAAATACTACTCCTGAGGGAAAGTGAAACTAATCTGTAACTCGGGCTCCTGCCTCTGTGTTGCAGTACAGATAGTATTCCAGGAGCAATTTTTCTCAAGTAACTGCTTTAATTGTGGCATCTTAACTTTGCCACAGCCTCTTGATTTTATTTCAGTCTTACCTTGCATTTTCTGTTATCCAGGCCTTTATTATCTTCTTCAAATTCTTCTCCAACTTTGAACTGAAGTGAATAATCTCTGAATGTGCTGGTGGTATGGATAGAAAATAAATCACCGTCTTGTTTGATCACTTTCTGAGGCTTCAGCATTTTCGCTATCTTGCGTGTTGCGAAGTCAATACCTTGGACAGGAGGTAAAAAAAGGTCAGAGTTGTATTTATCACCAATCCTTTTGACAGGCAAGACTTACCTTTATTGCTACTGGAAGTATTTCTTAGATAGTTTGACCTTACTGCTATGCAAGGAGGGATGGGTGTTAAAGGTTCATGTTACACACATCAGGTCACGTTCTTGTACATTTTACTCTTTGGAAACCACTTTACTCAATTGTTGCACAATTCCAATGCAAGATTTTTAAGACTTTGAGTCTGAAGAGTAATTTTGGGAATGGGGCAGTGTCAGTTTCCTCCAGACACCCCAATCTTGGTCTCAGGCTTAGCCCCTGGTTAGCTAGAGGGAATAGTTAATGCCTGTTACATTTTGTCAGAGGAAAGGCATTACATGAATTAAGAAAGCATTTCACCCTATGCCTTAAATAGGGTAAAATTAAGAGCAGTCCTAAAATTAATTTCTCAGGGTTGTTTTCAGGACATGTCACTTGCTATTAGCAAACTAGAAAACATCACACCTGTCGAAAGAGTTCCTGGTTATCTGTAATGATTACCTTTAACAGAATCCTGATTTTCTCAGTAACACAAAGCTTAAAGTAGCACTTTTGGAGTTTTTTTCTATTTTTCTAGTGAGTGAATGTTTCTTTAGAGGAACAGGCCATGTATGTGGCGGGCAACTGAATTACATTGCATCCCAATAGCATGCTGAGAGTTGGGTATTCAGGGATAGGATGGGTAAAATGGGAGGCTGTGTATTAATTCAATTGTTTTAATCACCTAGATTAAACGTGGCATTTTTTCGGACCACTAGAATTTTCTCCCTCCATGCAGGCTGGGGTTATAATCTTCTTGGTAGGGTGTGTTTAGCTCCCGTGTGTTGAACCATATGGCTCATTGGGCAGTCTGTGTTTGAAGTGGGACTTCATTACTGTGTGCATTACAGAAGTGCCAAAATCCGTCAGTCATGATATTACATGGTTACTAATTTATTTCAGCTTAGAGGGGTGTGAATTCAGTACTGACAACAGCCGTAACCATTAAGCTTTAACATGGTTATAAGAATGTATAAATATAAACTACTTACAAATCTGTTCTGAAGAAGTAGATACCAAATTGAATAAAAAGCTGGGCTTGGAATAGCCATGTCCTTATCCGTAACCCTTTAGTTACTCAGCTGATTGGATAGGAGCCTCCTCCCTCTACTTACCCTGGCAGAAAAGTCTTTCATTCTAGCTCTACCATACTGATATCAGTCCTTATTTTGTTCACTACACTGGCAACCAAGCAGGAGTAATTAAAGGCAGGGTGTAAATCATCAACAACATTATTTGCCTTTACTTTTAAGTAAGTTCTTCCGATTTTTTTTTACCAGATTAGTAGTTATGTTTCATTTTAAAAAGCCCATTACTTGGCTGGACAATGTTTATTATCAAGGAACAGACAGAATCTCTACTCCATTTGAAGACTTTAAGAGTGTATTACTTGGCATTCAAACTGAAGAATAAATCCTCATTGTGGGAGCCTGCTTCCTTTTTTTCTCATTGATAACACAGCAGGATTACACAGAGAGGGAAAGTACTTTCACTATGCTAAAGGTACCAGATAGACTATTTAAGTAGGTCATCCAGCATAGATACAGCCAGAAAATAGATGTCATTCTGGTTGTGTATACAGTAACCAGCAAGGGACACTGCTGGTCATCAGTTTACTCAAGGCAAAAAGGCAGGAAGAGGTGGGAGAGGCAGGGAGAAGACACCACACGAGGTTGCCCTGCTGTCACAGTTTGTAATAGATTTGGGCAAGAAAGCTAATAAAATACAGAGAACTTTTAGTTCCCCATTAGAGCACCATTCATCTCCATCTATAAAAAGATCTGAGCAAGGTAAGAGGTTCACTCCAAGCACTCCAGAAAAGGGGCAGAGAGACTTCTCAACAAATCACAGTAATGGGAGAAGTATTTTGTAAGCTCTTTAAAAATAAATAACTGAACAACTGCCTGGGAGTCGCGTAAGCTCCTTTTTTGTTACTTAACATTTAATTCACTCTAGACATGGATTCTGTAAGTTTGTGCTCAAAAGCAGGAATGGCTGTGTGGACAGGGCCAACTTTTCAATGTCTCTGATGAAAACTATGCAAAAATTCTGCTTTTAACAAATACAAGGCTGAGAAATTCCTGAAAGCTGCAAGGACACTTGGGTGACAGGCTGAAGCGTAGTTAATGCTGTCTGATTATCAATAAACAAAGATCCTTCAATTCTTTTTCAGGGAAAAACCTTCTAGGGTTTGGAAGAATTCAAACTCTTACAATTCAAGAGGACCCATGAAGAGAAGAAGGATAGAATCAGGTATTTTCACCTACCTAAGGCCACCATATAACCTTCAAAGTTGTCACTGCTGATAAGGTTCCAGGTTCCACTGAAATCCACAGGCATTGCCAGACTGTGGGTAGAAGAGACAGCCAAATCCTGACCAAAAACCCGAAAATGAAGAAGTAGCTTCTTAACCATGCCTTATATAAGGAAGACTGTGGGTGGGATTACATCCCAGAGGCTCTCTGATGGAGGGGAAGGGTACAGTTGTTGAGCCAATAGGTGAGAGGTTATTTGTATATTGGCTTTAGCTGCGTTGGAGGGAAAAGTTCACAGTTTCTGAAATCTTTGTGTGGAGCAAATGTTAATAGCCCAAGAGGCACCGTGGAAACCAAAAAATGGTTTAAATCGTTCGTGTCCACCTTGTGTACTTTAAAGGGCATCATGAACACATTTTGCCAGTACTAAAATTCCTTGCAGACATATTAGATCTGTGGCTTTATGACCTGAAATCAACATATTTGTTGAAAAGGTGATGTACCCCCTGTAAATACATGCTGTACTCAGACAGGGATTGACTGCTAAACTGTGGATGTCACTGTACCAGCAAAATTTAAAGCAGTGCCTATGAGGCAGTAATAGAGATAAGCACTCTATCTTGTTGGGTTTTGTCTGGAGTGAACAGCAGGCTGCATCCTTATTTAGTGGTTATAACAGAACTATGAAAGACAAATCATGGTTTTGTACGTTATTCTTTGATGTGTTTCCCAACACAATTCTACTGTGCCATAGTTTGCCTATTTGTGTTCTGGTTTCTTTAATGCTGTTATATCCTGGTTAAATGAACACACACAGGCAAAGTTCCTTCTTTTCTCAGCTGCCTTACCAGAAATGCAGAATATTTGTGTACATTAGACATGAGACAGCAGGTCCAGAGGCCTGAGCTCTATTCCCAAATCTGCAGCTCTCTATTTATCAGTTTTCCTGGATGGGAAAGAGGACAAATATTTGTTCATGCCATCCAACTCAAAAATAGCTGATAACAATAACCAATTCAAAAAGTACTCTTGTGTATAGAGAAGATGTAGCTCTCCCCTTTGCTTTTGATTCTTGAAACATACAGTAAAGGAGAGAGAAGGGAGTAGAGCATAGCATGCAGCAGGTATGCATTAGTGTTGGACTTCATCTTCAGCAAAGGAGTGAGAGAACTCTCTTAAGTGATGACCTAGCAATGTGTTTTGGAAAGTGGATAGAGAATGCTCAACTTTGAAGGGAAACGGTGTATAAAGAATTTGGAATAAATATTTTATTTCCTTTAGAAGAGAAGTAATTCTCAAATCTCTTCCAGTTCTTCCATCTGTGGTTGCTTTTTGCAAACTCTGCGGCTTACGGTTTCAGTTTACCAAGTGAGGAATACAAATTTAATAATCCTGAACACCTAGGCACTAGAAAATTGCTAAGCATGGGAGAGAAATTCATGCCTCAGTGTCCTCATCTGTAAAATGAGGAAAACAATCGTTCACAAAGTCATAGACTCATAGAGTGCTTTGGGTTGGAAGGGATCTTCACAGGTCAAAGTCATGCGAAAGTTTTGAGCATCAGCTTAATCCCACATTGTAAGTGGTTGGAAGGGGACAGGAATGAGCACCACAATGCAGACTACATTAAAAGAAAAATCCAAAAGTAATGGGCAAGGGAAATCAAAACTGTGTTGCTCCCATAGTAAAAAAGAAATTTGGTATTCTGAATCCTGAACAGGAAACTCACCCATAGCTACTACATTGATCTATTCACTGACTCAGGTTAGGCTAAATAAAAAGAGAATATTTTGCAGAGAAAACTGAATTACTCTGAACTTCAGCTCCATTTTTGGAGCTGACAGTTTGACCTATATGACTCACAGACCCATGCGAGTAGGAAATTAGGACGTCAAAGCTTGTTTCCTGTTTGCAGATGGGTATTGTTCTCTAACCTATACTGAACGAGGAATGGCCCAGAGAAATGGAAATTAATGTTTCCCTTGGACTCAAATAGTAACATTTCACCCATAATTTGCTCTTACGAGGTTATGGTAGTAAAGCACTTGTGCAATATTACTGACTCTTCCAAGTAAAGAGAAGTCAGTACTTGGATAAGTCCTGTGTAAAAGCCTGCATATAACATTTAAATTGAAATTTAAGATTACACAGATTGTCTGGGGTGTGGTGCTTCTGTCTGTAAACAGAAGATCCATATTCAGCAGTGTAATTTCTGCACAGTGTTCTGGTTTGTATAGACAAAATGGTACAGGCATCATTCTACCTACTTAAAAATCATGCAGTCATCAGAACTGATTTGGCTAATAACAGGATGAACTAAAATTAGCACATTACATGCAATTTATTTTATTGAAACACCCATCACACATAACTATATTAAAAACCAGTGAAATATAACTCTTTCAAGACCAAAGCTTTATAAAAACACCCCACTGAATTTGCAAGTTTTTCTAGAATTACACAATTCTCTAGAAACACACACCAGCATTATTATTTATAACAAAACTAGACTTAAAGTGCAGTTTTACTCTCAAGTGACCACAGAAATAGGGTGCTGTAAAATGTGAACAGAGTCACCTTATGGAAATCGTATGAAAAAGCTCTTAACCTATTAGGTATTGTCTTGACATTTTTACTAAGGCACATAATCCAAACAAAAATGGGATAACAGCAAATAAAGGGAGGTAGAATTCTATCACCATGGCATTCACAGTGCCTCTATCATTTATATTCACATAATACAGACAATATACTGTTAGATTCAAAACCGCATTTCTAGCAAAGAAAAGCATTTCACTTATGTACAGTCTTAATATCCTACCATTTCTTCTCAGCTCCAGATACAGAAAACAATTCTGGCTATACACATTTGGCTCAAAACTAAAAGCTCGTTTATTATTTGAAATAAAGGGAAAATTGTCTTGAGAATCAGTGCAATGACACTATTATTAATTTCTATTTATTAAATCAATGGCTGTAAACCAGTTTATGAAGCAGGTCTGTCCTTTCATGAGAAACAATGCTGAGCTTAACGTACCAGCTCAGGACATATGAAAAGCACAAGGCATTTCTGGGAGCAAATTGCATGACAGCAGCTTTTTGAAAGGCAGGCAGCTCAAAGCATGGTATATCTAGCACCACTTCAGCCAGAAGTAAATGTTTCCCTTACACGATAAAGCTAAATAATTTCTTTGAGGTGCCCCACACTGGCATTTTTTTAAAAAAAAATAGTTATATAAATATACTATCAGGAAGTGTTACACTTTGAAATTAAATGGCTTTGTCTGTTAAGACACCGTAAGTTCTTAATTTGTGTTACTATTTTATAAATAGCAGTCAGAACAGTCTGGGTTAAATCTAATGGAACATTTTCATTTGTTTTCTTTGTTAATTTGTAATTCTCATATGCAAGTGTGATTCTTATACTTAGTTCACTGGTCTGTGACAAAACTTTTAAATGTGAAAATCTTATTATTGGATTTAAAACAGATTGTGCAGGTCCAATTACTGAGTGCACGAAACCTCAACAGCAACTACATCTGAAGCCACAGAATTAGCCCACTATTTACTTTTAAAAAAAAACCCCAATCCCCTAAACTCATATTTTCCTTTACTGAACTGTTCCTTTTTTCACAGCAGAGAGTAAGTTAGTTGTGTAGTGCCTGCTAGTTCTTGGCATCACTTGCATTTTTCTGTAAGGGAGCCAGGACAACCCCAGCATTCCTGTCTTCGCTCTCTGGACTATACAGATTATGTTTTTCTATGTATGCTCGAACTACATCAGGCACGAGATAACGAATACTCTGGCCCCTCCGCAGTGCTCTCCTAATCTTGGTGGAGGAAATGTCATTTGTGATCCATTCTTCCACAAGATGAATGTTATCCTTATGTCTCCATAAAATATCAGATTCATAGATGAATTTCTGAACGCTGTTTCCAGCCCTGCTGATGCATACGAGGCCATGGTTTTCCACAATTTCAGTGATGTCCTCCGACTTCCACAGATTGGGGATCCCAAAAGATTCCAGCATGTCGCTTCCACAAAGCAGTTTAACCTGTGGGACACCTTAAAAAGAAAAATAAGTGAGAAACAGGGCTTGGTTCAAGCCACTAGATTTTATCTAACTTGATGAGGCCACTTAATTTCTAGGCTACCCCTCTGTATCTCAGGATAAGATGAGACAATGGAATGGAATGAGAAAAAGATTCAGAGTAGATAATTTATAATTAACAGCCTCAATACAGCATTTTTCTGAAAAAAATAAAAAGGTATGGGAGTCCCTTTGTTCAAAATGACTGGAAAACCAATCACTTCAAATTTCTATTCTCTTGAGTATTTTTTGTGTCCTACGTATTTTACCCTTCTAGTCATTGTGCTATGAAGCCTACTGCTTTATGCTGTGGGTTCTAAGGGAATAAACTTATTCAGTGAAATCAGAACAAAGAATTAGGACAATAAAGTTACTCAGCAGCACAATTCCCTTGAAATCGCAAGTATGGTTAAGCATTTAATTTGAAAACAGACTTAACTTTTTATATCTGGATTCTGATATTTCTTTTTAATGGGCTCATGCCTGTTGGGTTCCTGCTTCCTCTTCCGTCCTAGCTTTGTTAAAGGTATAGCATTCTGCAGACTATTGGTGGGATCAGGAGATACGAGCTTTTGATGATGGTACCTGCAAACCAGAAGTATTTTAGCAATTTTAAAGATGTAGGAGAATACAGGGAAGAGTATGACCTACTAAATTATCTTTTCGCTATTTCCTGCAGCAGTACTTTTACAGACAATCCATCCAAGAACGGATCTGCTGGAACAGTGATTTCTGAGAGCTGGCTGATAAGGTGGTCAAAGATTTCAAAGCAACAACTCCAAGGTCGGATTGTTTCTTTTTTTAATAAATAGTTATTTTAAAAAGAAGAACCTCAGTGAAGCAGCAGTGACTGAAAGAGTAAAAACTGTAAAACTTAAAAAAAGATACTCCTTTAGTAAATTCTCATGCCAGCCTTTAAATTCACAAATGGGCAACATAGCACAATCAGAATCAAATGGGGGAAGCTTGCGTAGCATGAGTCTATGCTATTCTAGTCTCCTTTCCTTCCTCATGGGTAACTTCAGCACAAGAACAAGCCTAAGAAACAACATATCTTAAAAACTGTTCACAGTTTTTGTACATGTTGTACATTTAAGACTAACGGTGCAACCTTTCATTTAGAACGTTCATACAAATAGTACTTCTGACTTCACTGGGTCTATCCATATGATTCAGGGTTACTCCATTATTCTAACTGGTTAGAGCTAACAGCATTCCTTATCTCTCTATAGGTTCTTGAGACTTTTGGGCTGAAGAATACCTTAAAACTTTTAGTGTTTCCAACCACTCACTCTGGCTGCTTTCCCAATCATCAACTTCCACCCAATCTGAGTCTTTTGTAGCTAGCTTGGCCATAGTTACTCGATGATTCGCATTGATCAAACCTTTCTTCTTATACGCATCACCTACTGGTGAAATTATTCCTTTGATTACTTTGTATTTTCCTGTGGAAAAAACACATCACATGGAAAGTGGTTGGGCAGATGTTACTTCCACTGTATTGTATTTAAACTAGTATAGAACCATAATTTGCTGCAATCTCGAAGAACACCAATGCCAGCTCTGATGGAAAAGTACAGTATACTTATGCCATTGTGCTAGGCAGCACCATTAAAGATTTAGTAAGATATATTAGAAAGATCTATTTCTATAAAGAAAAACTACAAAACTGATGTTTTACCTGATTAAAATTACACATATATAAGGCTCTTCTCTCATGTAGTTGGCCAACATGATTTTGCATGATATAGAGCTGCACACTAGCTTCAATATCTAATGCAGTAGCTTCAACAATTAGTATTTCCAAAAATACCTGTCAACTGTCAAACAGGCATTAATACACACAAAACATTCGCCTTACCATTGAAGTTACTTAATTATCAGAGCTCTTCTGAGTGATGTGAATTAATACCTTACCTGTTTCATGAAGGTAGTCTTTAGCCAGCTCAAACAGCCTTAAATGCATGTTGGTGATGGGATTGAAGGACCCACATGCCAGCAGGACTACTTTGGTCTTCTTGTCAGGATCCTCCATAGCCATCCCTCGCAGCTACAGAGCCAATTGGAGGATGATGGTGCTGGTTATGAGCCACTACAGGGAGAGGCAAGATTAAAAAATAGTGATTCCCACTTATTTGTGCTCCCAATGAGGAGAGGCTTTCAAGATCAAATTGAACCCTGTATTTTCCTTCCATCAATATTTGGCCTTACCCAATTTTTAAGAGATTAAAACCACCGGGTCTGCTTTCACAAAGCTGCTTAAGAATTGCTCAAAATAAGGAAATTTCACTAGTTATCTTTTTCAACGCTACATGGATTTTTGTTTCTCAGTGTTCCTTTTCTTTCATGAGGATATTCTGACTTGCCAAGATGGTTTCCCCTAGCTTGGCCCCAAACAATTGAAAACTGGAATATGTTATGGGCCGTTCTCCTGCTGTTGCTGTTTGCAGGATGTCCAAGGCATCTGTGTTGAGCACGGAACAGTCTGCCATTGTTTCTACAGCAACATCACTGCATCCGGAAATCCCACAAGGTCACCCTCACATTCTGTCTCCTTTACAAAGAAGCTGAGTGATGTTTGAAGCCACCACAGAGTTGACTTATCATCACAGCTAAATCTTGTAACAGCTACTGTGTTCCAACATCAAACAGCCGTTGAATAAAAGGAAGTCTTGCAAGGCTTCACATTTTGCAAGTGTTCTTACTTTTCTGTGCTTTCAAGAGTTTCACAAACTTCTAAAATATTCTTTATTACTGCAGAATAGTTACACATTTGAAGGGTTTGGTGTTACTTGAAATGCAGAGGCATCAGCTAGAAGAGTTTCTATGGGAACAGGCAAGGAAAGGAGTTAGATTTGTCTTTGTAAAGCATAAAGTATCTCTTTTCTAAAGAAAGTGACTCATGCTGCAAATATGAAAAGGGTTGATTTTTACTTTTTAAAAAAAAGCAAGAGCAAAAATAATAGAAAATTTTAAGATGAAAATATATCGTGCCTTTTCCAGAGTTACTCCAATGTCCTTTTTTACGCTGCTAGCTAATATTACAGTCTTCAGAAATAGGCAATTATTGCATCATAAACTCAGTTGTAGCACTTCATATCTGCATAGAAACTGAGAATAGAAATATAATTTAATAGCTTGCGCATACCCTCAGTCCCCTAATTTGCATCAACATCCTCCGTCTAGCACTGCGTTCATAGAAAACACCCGCATCGTTGACGTGGAGAGCGGAGGAAATGACAAAGTGACGTCATGTCACAATTACCTCCACTGTTACATCATCCTTACAACCAACACAGCAGGGATGCGCTTTGTACGAAGTGACTTTCCTACAGCTCTAACTTTGTGGGCAAAGCTGTGGGATTTGCACACACCACGAGACAAAGGCGAGCGACTTCCAGCAATGATTAAAGCCCAGCCACTGCCTGAACTGTATCTGGAACTGTGCTTGTTCTTGCTGTATAATAACATAAGTAGTTTTGATGAATTACGTATAATTTGGTGCTGCTTGACACAATCACGGCGGTTTGACCACAAGATCTGAACCAGTGGCCCAGCTCCCGCTGTACAGACGGACGAGACCTGTATGCAGGTGTTCGGCTTCACCACACGGAGAACAGGCTTAATTAGCACTATCTTATGCCAAGCAATAAAAGAAATATTAGTAAAAGCTCTGTAAAAGCTCTCTGCAGACATTTAAGAAAGGGAAAGAAAACAAAACAGACTTCACTCGGATTTTCCACAGCGTAGGACATCCCGGCTCACATTCCCTTCTCCTTCAGGAGGAAAACTGAGGTGCCCTGGGATGCAGACCTTTACAGATGGGCGCGTATTTTAATCCCATCGTGCCCATACACGCTCTTACCAATAATTAGCGCGCACTACTGCTAATTAACTGGATTTTAGACGCATTCGCCCTATGGATCACGGCAGAATTCCTACAGGTTTGGGATGCCCTGGGAACCAACCTGCTCTCTTCGGCGGGAAGGGAGGTGCCGGTGTCCTCGGTCAGTTTGTTTTTTCGGAGATAAAGATGGATTAAATGATTTGCCCTGAAACAGAAATATTCAGTGTTCACCCCGGGATGGGGGAGCAGCCCCCGCACGGGTCCCTTTTCCGGGTCCCCGCAGCTCCGGCCCCGCGACCGCGCTCCCCGGTAGCTCCGCGCGGGGCGGGGCGGCCGCGCCGGAAGCGGCGCCGGGGGAGGCGGCTCCTTCGCCGCGGCCGTTCCCGTTCCCATCCACGGTCCTTCCCGTTCCCTTCCCAGTCCTTCCCGTTCTTGCTGTGGCCGGGCACAGGTGAGGCTGCGGGGCCGGGAGGGCGGCAGCGGCCTCCTCGCTCTGCGTGGGGCTGGGGGGAAGCCCGAGGGGGACAGGGCTTTTCGGCCTTCTCCGTTCTCCCCTCTCTCCCTTCTTCCCCCCCTCTCCCTTCTTCCCCCCCTCTCCCTTCTTCCCCCCCTCTCCCTTCTTCCCCCCCTCTCCCTTCTTCCCCCCCTCTCCCTTCTTCCCCCCCTCTCCCTTCTTCCCCCCCTCTCCCTTCTTCCCCCCCTCTCCCTTCTTCCCCCCTCTCCCTTCTTCCCCCCCTCTCCCTTCTTCCCCCCCTCTCCCTTCTTCCCCCCCTCTCCCTTCTTCCCCCCCCCCCATCTTCTCCCCTTCTTCCCCCCTCTCCCCCTTCTCCTCCCTCTCCCCCTTCTCCCCCCTACTTTTCCCTCTTCCCCCTGTTTGTTTCTCTGTGCTGTGGCTGTTGGAACTATCATGGAATGGGTTGGGTTGGAAGGGACCTCAAAGCCCATCCAGTGCCACCCCCTGCCATGGGCAGGGACACCTCCCACTGGGTCAGGGGGCTCCAAGCCCCATCCAACCTGGCCTGGAACACCTCCAGGGATGGGCCAGGGCCTCCCCACCCTCACTTGGCACAAGGAGAAAACTCTGTGGACCCAGCCTGGCGTCCCTGCGTGTCCACTGCAGGCACCTCCTCGGGTTTCCATTAGACGTTCCATCATCAGGATGCTGTGGCATCTTACTGACACTTGGAGCATTTTAAATTAAGTGTAAGTTGTTGATATGCAACAACAAAATATTATTTTCTCTAGGAGTGTCATGTAACAACTTAAACATTTCGTGTGAAGACAGAAAATGGCTTCAAGAGGAACAACAGAGACTGGTAAACTAAAGCAAAACCTGGAGGAGCAGCTGGACAGGTTAATGCAGCAGCTTCAAGACCTGGAGGAGTGCAGGTAATAAAATCAGATGCTGTCCTCTTGGATCAGAATATTTTTCTTAGGTGGTTGGCAGAAGGAAGTGGTACCTGTGTTTTTTTCATTTTATTGTGTGTTTTGCTGTGTCTTATATTTTTAAAATCAGGTAGGAGGTTTGTATTTAGTAGTATAAGTTATTTTTTAAAAACTTTCTTTTTATTAAGAAGTTCATTAAGTTTATTAAGTTTATCATCTTTGTGAGGAAAATGCGGGCAGAAGTACGTGTTACTGTTTTCTTTGAAATTTTATGTGTCAGTGTGACTTTTAATAGCTGTTCACAGAATTTGCAGTTTTCATTTGGGCTTTTTTAATAACTGAGTAACTTGAAGGGGCTGGGTGAGGAGATGGTCTTCTCGGGTTTAATCCTGTGAATTAATGTGTCCTGTTGGATCCTCTTCAGAGAGGAGCTGGATGCAGATGAGTATGAAGAGACCAAAAAAGAAACTCTAGAACAGCTGAGTGAGATCAATG
The DNA here is from genome assembly GCA_033558235.1 of Neomorphus geoffroyi. NCBI lineage: Eukaryota > Metazoa > Chordata > Aves > Cuculiformes > Neomorphidae > Neomorphus > Neomorphus geoffroyi. The sequence continues at coordinate 4,408,870 of JAUMJM010000029.1, read as the reverse complement.
ACTCCCTGAAGAAGATTATGTCTGGAGATATGACTTTGGTGGATGAGCTCAGTGGGATGCAACTGGTAAGAGTGATGTGTTACTAAAAATAGCTCACATTTTGCCTGAACTTGATGAAACGCAAAATAGCTCTAAGTGGTTAATTATCATTTTTAGACAGACACATATGAAATCTAGATCTATGTAGCTAATGTTTTCATTACTGTATGAAAACTTGGTTACATCTCTTCATTTTAAGAGGGAGAGATGTTGAGGAATTATAACCATATCACTAGAAAAAAACTGTGGCAAATTTCAGGGAGTAAATACATCAGATCCTTTATATTAGAAAGTAACATAAAATAATGCCAATTAATGGAAAAGGTGTGAGGGACAATTCAGGACAACATATATAATGAGAAATAAAAGTTCATGCCTATTTGTTAGAAAGCATAAAGATAAGATTTTCTGTGCTTTTATTGCTGATCTGTATTTCAGAGTAATACCAGTCCAAAGGTCTGTAGGATTGACTGTGTAACTTCAAGTTCTTTTAGTGAATTGATCTTATTTTATGCTGACCTCAACTTTTTGATCTATTGTCTCTCTTTTCAACTGTCTAATTAGAGCATGTTTTGTTCCTTCTGAGCCTTGTGTTGTAGGGATTTGTTTCCAGAGAGATCGTGATTCATCCAAATGCATTGGTGGTGAGATGTTATCATAATAGTTTTGATACTCTGTAGAGTGTTTTGAAAAACAGTAGGAGATTTACCTCATTATTTACATTTCACTTACCCCGAGAAGAAATGTAATAACTAGTGTGGGCATAGGGTAGTGTAAAATATCCACTTCTGATGTGCTAATAAAAAGATGTTGGAAATTATTAGAAATTAAAACCTGGACTGTAATGAAAATTTTCATAGCTCTTTCTCAGTGTAGTTGCACTAAGGAGTGGATTTTTCAAGCCCTGCATAAAGGTCATGGTTTTTTTCATCCCATCTCTGTGGTTATGCAAAAAAAAAAAGAAAATCTCTCTTCATCAAATGATGCTGAGGATACTAATGATGCTTTCCAGCCTTCATTGATCTTGTCGTGCAGCTATAGCTTGTGACTGCTATTAGTTCTGTTCGTTCTCGCTCTTTTACTTCTAGGCAATACAAGCAGCCATCAGCCAAGCATTTAAAACTCCAGAAGTAATTAGAATGTTTGCAAAGAAACAACCAAGACAATTGAGGACAAGGCTGGCAGAGGTGAAGGTTTCTCTTTTACTGTAAAATTTGTTTATTTGAGGTAGACTGATTTAAATCTGTAATGATTGCAAGGAGAGCACTGAGTATGTTAAACCCTAGTGGCAGCATCGTAGGGATATAAAGTTCTCTTGCAGAGTTTGCTCATTGGGGTAATGGGGGCAACAATGTGTATTTTTTGAGTGTATCTCCTGTCTTGCTATCACAATATCACAAGGCTGGAAAAGACCTTTGAGATCATCGAGTCCAGCCTATGACCCAACACCAACACGTACTTGTCATCTAAACCATGGCACTAAGTGCCTCATCCAGTCTCCCTTTAAACACCTCCAGGGACGGAGGCGCAGAGGCGTGCGCCTGTAATCCCAGCTTTGGGGGGAGGCAGAGCCCAACGGATTCTCGTTCAAGACTGCACTGCTACGGGCTGACCGCGGGACAGGCAGCAGTGCCGGTTTGAGTACACCCCGCAGAGGGTGGGGCCGGGGGTTGGCCTGATTTGAATTGTTACTACTTCAAAACAAAAATGTGATTAATACATACAGAACAGAATACAACTGCAAATAGAAAATCTGAGAATTGTGAATCTGTAAAGGTATTGGGAGCTGGAGAGTGCGCTCGATGTTTCAGAGATCTGGACTGAACTTGAGATCCAGATAAAGAGAGATGCGATTCCTTCATATATCAGTGATATGTGAATCCATAATTTTGAATGAATAGTAGTCTTTGATTAAAAGAAATTCAAGTTTGGAGCAATCAAGAGTGCTAAGGTTAGGTATATGGACTATATACAGAGTGGTCAGAAAAACTTTGTGACTGTGCTGTAAATTATGGGTAGCTCTGTGCCTTACTTCCACGGCTACCGTGCTTACTGATCATATTTTTAGGCTATCTTATTCCTCATACTGTTGTGTTGGGTGAAACTAATGGGAGGCTTGTATATTTTTGATTTATTTTCCCTCTGGTCTACAGATGGACCGAGACTTAATGGTAGGAAAGTTGGGACGAGACCTCTACACACAGCAGAAATTGGAAATCCTGACGGCCCTCAGAAAGCTTGGTGAGAAGGTAAGGAGATGCTATGGTAGTTAGGTGAACAGAAATTTCTATATTGAAGAGGAATTTGAAATCATTACACTAAGGAATTATAGCTTTTCTTTATGAGCAAATGATAAAATGTAGCTTTTATAGCACATAAGTGTCCTCCATTTTTAATGTTTAGCTTTCTCAAGCACTTACTACTGAACATAATATCAAATAGTACTGTGTGTTTATACAAAGCTGTTTCTACTTTAAAATGCTTTTTTTCGTGGGTCATATGAATGAATCACATATAAGCTGGTACAAGTTGATGACGTAAAAGCTACAGAACAAGCCTTTTACTGGCTAACTCCCACCTATCCACCTGGCAGGAATTATCCAAGACTTTTGCCGTGCATCGAGCTTTATTAACTTTTGAATTGGTGATAATACCTGCCTCTTGGTTTAATATAAATAAATGAGTGATAAATTGATTGTTTCCTCATTGAGTGCATCAGTGACCAAACAATCCCTGTTTTGTGCCACCAGAGGGAGGAAGAGAAGTTGTGGTTTCCTTTTGTTGATGGTGTGTGAAGAAAATGTGTTCCTGTGTATCTTTGTACTTAAACTTTCTTAGGAAATGGGGGAATGTAAAGGAAAAGATCAAGTGCAGTGCTTAACGGAGCTGCGTTCCAAGTAGATTATATTAGCAGATGCTTTCCCTTGAACTATTTTTATTGCTCAACTGTCAGGGAGAAGGTGTTTTGGGAATAGGTTAAAAGGCTTTTAAGATTGTGAACTGAATGCTTAAAAATATCTAATCCTCCTGGCATGAGTACCTTGGATCATGCTTTGACATAGCCTCTTTATCCTTTAAAATGATTGGTAACCTACTTCACAGAGGACTTGCTAGATGGTACTTCCACATCTGTTCTGAATGTGAAAAATGATGGTAAGTATTAGGTGTTTTCCTGCACAGGACTGCAAAACATTAAGCAGTTAGAATCTTGCTTACAAAGCATGGCAAAGACAGGTAACTAGTATTTTTTTTTTTCCTCATTTCAACATCATTCTGAATGCCTGCACTTGATTTTTATATTTTTAATAAGCAAACTGAAACACGCACCGGACAGTTTGACCCACTCATGCTTTAATAAAGATAAATATCTGAGGCTACTTACATGAGCAAGTTTTAAGTTAGAATATATGAGCCTTCCAAATGTAGGTTACTACTTCATTATTGTAAATATTTGATGGGCATGTGTCACGAGGCATCAAAGCACATAAATAAAGCAAAATGTACACAGGCAAATGTCGCTTTAAAGTAAGAGAACCATTTTTAGGTCATTGACTCTTAGCATGGTCAAAGCTGGCAGTGATGAAATATTTTAGTGTTCCTCAGTAAATGACATGAAGTGAGCTTAGATCTGAGCTCTTTACTGCATTGACCACATGACAAAGTAATTGACATCCTTTGTGTCCTTTTGGTACAGAGGTGCAGTGCAACCTTTTCATCACAAACTATCACTGGAGATGGCTTGAAACTTAGTAGTGCAGGCAGAGGCATGTGATGTTGGATGTGCTGTCCTTCTTGGGTGGACAGATGACACTGAGAAAAAACACAGCTGTAGAGGAGTAGCTTGAATTTTTGGTTTGGCTTTTAATCTGTTTGATAACTCTGCCACTTCTAAGCTGCACACTGACAATCGCTGTAACCTGTGTAGTTCATATATGCCCATGTAGATGGTGGGAATTACAGTGATGGGAACATGCACGGTTAAGGAACCAAGTTCACACTTAAAACCTTTTTTGATGTAGCTCACTCCAGATGATGAGCTGTTCTTGTCAGCGAATGCTGGCACAGCCCTGAGCCAGTTTGAGAAAGTCTCCACTGACCTGGGTAAGTTTTCATTCTCATAACTTCCCATTATCTTTGTCTTATTGAACAATGATTAATAGAAATACCTGTGATTCTCCTATGGAAGTACAAACAAAAGATTCGTGCCATTAAATTTTTATAAATGTTTTTCTGTTTTACTAACGACAAAACTCTGATACACTATCCATGAGGAAAAAGTAACACTGGAAATAAATGCAGTGCCAAATGTCCATAAAATGCCAAGTGTTGCCCATAGTGCTTGAGTGGTTTGTCTCAAGCAGAGATACCGCTCTCACAGTTAAACACAGATCTTTTTTGCATTAATTACTCACTTAAGGAAAGCTTTTTCCTCTTCTTGATGCAGAGAATTCAGCAGTTATTAGCACATTGTCAAAATACAGCTTTAAAGCACTCTTCTTGCCATGACTGTCATAACTAATCATACTGACAAGACCAAAAGTTCAATTATAATATGCATTAAATAAGCACAACGGTTCATTCTGGCGTTACAGTTAAAACTATGATGAAAGAATTAAAAATGGTAGGAATGCGCCTGACTAGGTCAGGCTTCAAATAAACTGACTCTGGGACCTACCTTTCAATACTCTTCTTCAAGGAAGTGTAAGTGAGGTGAGAACCCTTTTGTTTAGAAGGTGCTTTGTTAGAAACTCTGTGTGGGGTGGGTTGACATTGGTCGGCCACCAGCTGCCTACTAAGCATGTGCTCACATTCCCCCTCCTCAGCAGGACAGGACAAAATAAAATTAAAAACTCATGGGTAAGAGCTGTTTAATAAAGAAAAGCAAAGGCTGTGCACAGAAGCAAAGGAAAACAAAGAGATTTTTCCTCTACGTCCCATCAGCAGGCAATGTCCAGCCACTTCCTGGGAAGTTGGGCCAGTATGTGTAGCAGTTTCTTTGGAAGACAAATGCCTTAATAAGTCCCCCACTCCTCCTTTCTTCTGGCCTTTTTGCTGTGCCTGATGTCATACGGTATGGATTGTCCCTCTGGTCAGCTGGCCTGGCACTGTCCCCTCCCAGCCTCCTGCCCACCCCAAGCCTTTGGGGATGAGACAACCTCCATGCTGTGCCAGTGGGAGCCAAAACACCAGTGTGTTACCAATACCATCCTAGCTACAAACACAAAGCACAGCACTATGGAAGCTGCTGTAGGGAAAGCTGACTCCACCCCAGCCAGACCCAGAACAGCATGACTGGTTTCAGGGCTACCAAGCCAGTACGTCGTCTTTGTCTTTTAATTTAGCTCAAGTGTTCCAGTTTTCAACATGTAGGTTTGATTTCTTTTGATCTCAAATATTTTGCTTGATTTAAATTGTATATAAGAAAATTTACAATTTCTGCTACTACTTACTGGAAATATTCTTTTCTTCTCATAGGGTCAGGAGACAAAGTCTTTGCTCTAGCAAGTTTTGAAGTAGAAAAAGCAAAACATTGAAGAGGTGCGTGAGGCTTGAGTCTCTCCAGTTATTGACAGCATTGGACTTCAGTCATATTGCATTTATTTTTTCTATTTTTAATATATTGAAAAAAAGCAAAGCAAAACAAAAAGCAAAAAACCCCCAAACCTTAAACCTCTTGAGTTCTTAACCAGAAGATACGAAGCAAACAGCCTTAAGTGCACTTTGGAACCTTGGTGTCTGTATCCCTCAGTAATACAAACTCTGAAGCTGAACACTAAGTGGTACTCTAGAAACAAAAGCACGGTATGACTGTCTTTGGAAAGAATCAGTGATTTTGAACTTTTCTGAATGTGTATTTCTCTAACTATTAAAACATAATCTTTTTGCATGTGGTTGTAGTGAACAGATCTTTTTGAGGAACAGTCCCAATGAGCGAGCGGGTTTTGGGGTGATTCTTCACGTTGCTCTCAAATTATCTTAATTTCTGCCTGGGCTCCCTGCTAAGTTTGTACTGGGCATGCATTGGAGCTTTGAAAAATCGACAACGTTTATTTGAAATGCCATCTTTTTACAAATTGTTTGCAGAAGAACCTAAATGAGACCGTGTGCTGATCACGGCCGTAACTGCTGGTTCGCTGTGCACATGAATGAGTGCCATTGTGTCCTAACCTTGACTGACAAACAATGGAAGCCCTGTAGGGAGCCTTCTGGAGTAATTTAACCTCATGTATGGAAATGACAGGGAATTCCTAGGAAAGGGCAATAAGAAGCCCTTTCTGTGACCTCTGGATGTGTAAACCACATGCTACCGTTATTTCCCAGGATTTCCGAGAGAGCGTGGAATAGCTTGCAAGTAGAAATAAATTTAAAGAGGAGGGGAAAGCTCTCATTCTGTGATCAGAGCATGTGTGGCTCAGTCTGTTTATCAGTCAGTGGTGTTGGGCAGAGAGGACAGTCTGTGCCTCCACTGAGAAGTTACAGTCCTGAATATTCTCAGGGTGTAGGAGGGTTTAAACCCTACTGTTGAATTTTTAGCTCTGAGTGTGGAGAAACTACTCGGGACACTAGGTGTGTGTTTAAATTTCTGATAAACTGCCTTTTATAAAATCAATATTAGGGATCTTGTTCTTAAAGTACTGGCTGCTTCACACTTTAGTTCAGTACTTGCAGCATTTTGTCTGAGCTGGTTGGAAACTTATATTTCACTAAGAATTTTTTCAGCTTGAGAAATGTGCGTTTTGGATCCTGGTATATATCAGTTGCTGATCTAATGATATTGGCAACCACAAAAAACCCCCACAACATTTCTTAATTGAATTTCACACCTGTTCTCCTTCTTATTCTTCTTATTTTACCACTAGCTAGAAAAGTATACGGTTTCTAGCAGTAAAAAAAAAAAAAGGCAAATAAAAATTAATGCAAAAAAAGTAATTTTGTGGGGAAAAAAAGGTATTTTTTTTCTCTATTTCTGTGCAAAAAGAGTTCTAACATTAGACAGTTTTGTATCCTTTGGACAATATGTTTTACGAGGGAGTTAGCACTTCCTTTCTTTGGAGAGCTTCAGAAGTGGAGGAAGCGTTATGAAATCTCGTTGGCAAGGGGAGCGTTTGGCTGTGAGAGTGTTGATGTGCTATTATTATCTGGCACCCCTCAGCGAAAGTGCAACTTGCCAGTCACAGATATAGTCAGCTCCCCGTCCCATAAGGTGTGACAGAAATGTATTAAGAGAAAAACCATTCTGCTGCTTGAACTCCACGAATCATCTGTTTTTTCAAAGTGATAAATTTATTTTTCCTTAAATAAGTAGGGTAAACGAATACCACAGTGGTTGACGCTAACCTGGCGGCAAAGCGTGTTAAACAGAGGTAAAACAGGTCTCCACCTGTATTGCTGAAGTTATAAGGTGTGTCTTGAGGAGAAAGAGTCTTTGTGCTGGTTTTTGCGATTGCATATGTTTTTGACGATGTGTCTTGTTTAAGTTTGGGGCATATTTCTGAACTGGTCTGTAAAAGTAATCACAGTAAGCCTGCTGTTGGACAGAAAAGGAGGGTGACAATACTGGAAGGATCCGAAGAATTCCTAGGAAAAAAAGTGATCTTTTTTCCATCTTTTTAGTGGTTTGAATTATAAAAGTTAAGAAATACACGTACTGAATTAATAATGGTTTGTAAACCCACTTTTAACCCCAGATGTTGGGTAGATTCAGTGCCAGTTCGTGATGGCACGGCTGCTTTTGAAAACAGTGGTGCTGGACCAGCGTTGGTTGGCAGTGAAGGTGACCCACTGTTTTGAGGAGTCCTGTGTTTAGTGGAGTAGAACATCTGTGTTTTACCTATTGTATCTTAGGCTTTTATAGCTTTTTTCATGAGCTTCCATGAGAATTGCCATTAATTGGAGTGAGTGGCATGGAAATAGTCTTACGTTTAGATAGTCGATTGCAGTGTTAATCTCTGTGTTGCATAGTCACTTCGAGACTAAGTGGGTAGCGTAGATTATAAACAGAAAATGAACACGATGAGTCATAATTTATGTTGCACTTATAGGGCATGAATACCCTGTTAATAAGCAAGTTCATCTAATTGTAAACTAGGACTGGAGTAAAGTAAACCAGAAAATGTGTGGTTTAGAATGTGTTTTGCTTTAGTAGACATCCTTTTGAATTATTGTATTTTAGAAATCAAAGAATACACGCTATAAACAGTCTTTCACTGATGGAATTTTTTCTCCTTTCTCTTTTTTAAGAATCTTTCATTTAGATGGGGTCTTTTGTCCATTATATCAGAACAGTGTCTGGGGCACTGTTATGTGCTCTGACAAAGGCTGATTGCAGCTTTACAGCTGACAGCAGCTTATTAAAAGGCACTATTAGACAGCCTAAAATTATTGAAAGCAAAACAGTCCATGGGGACCAAAGCTGCCTTCTTTTCCTTTCTGCCCATTACTGGTGCTAAGTAACTCTTACCGCACCCCTCATCCTGTTTGTTTTCCGCAACTCTTTTTTTCTTGTAGTTTGAGAGGTGTACATTTTCAGGAGAAACTCTTTTTTTTAATTGATTTGCAAATATTTCGGGGTTTTAAAAAAGTTTTTGTACTGCAAGTGGTTGTAAATTTCCTATTAAGTTGATCTTCGACTGAATAACTTTTTTAACATTTTGCTCCGTCTGCTCTTGAAAAGATCTCTCCTCGTTTAGATGGACAAAGATGTGACTGAGATCAAGGACCAATATTATTGCAAGAATCAGTGTGCCAGGCAAGGTTTCCCTTCTCAAAAGCTGTGAAGGGTTGGGAAGCAAAGCCTGAACCCAGAGGCTGGATGTGTCCTGCAGAATGCCTTGGCTCTACATGTAGCTTAACAAGGAAGCTGTTTCTGATATGAAGCTATTCATACCTTGACCCTAGCAAAGGGTCATTTAAGTAACCTACTTGGAGTGGTCAGATTAATTTCAGAGGCAGAATAAATTAATTAGTCAGCTACGCTAGAGATTTTGCCTAATAATCCTAGGATGTACCTCGAATAGTATCTCAAATGTTTCTACAGGGACTAGGAAAAAGTCTAGCTATTTATTATTATAATCCTTTGCTCAGATAAGGACTGATAACAAAAAAATGACTCCTAAATGCAATCATGGTTTTGTCATTTAACGTACAAGCTTGTGATGTTTGAGTTCCATCCCTGGTTCAGTGTTAGACCCAGGTGGATCGCTTGTTCTCTCCACACCTTTGTCTCCTGGAGTAAAATAGAGATTATGATACTTGAGTATCGAGTGCTGTGAAGTTTGTATTGATCGTACGTGGCTTTGAAGATTAAAAGTGTTTTGGTTTTTGTTTATAATTTTACTTCTGAAATAGCAATTGTAAAGTACAGTAGCTTTAAACACATCAGCAAAGTTGCCCAGAGTTCTTTTTGGCCACATAAAACCTCCATTTTTTTTTAATCTTCTTTCTCTGTAGGGTGAATCTAGTGTTTATACTGATCTAAAAGAAAAACTGTTAGAAAATTGAAGCTTCAAATGCTCTGTCTCTTTCTTCTGTCTTTGTCTCTTTGTATTATTTCCCTTCTTTGATCTTGAATGGGAAAATAGCAAGATATCTTTGTCTGAAAGGAAAAATACAAGATTTCTTAAGAGATCCCTTAGTTCATCATGTCTCCTTGCCTGCTAAAAATCAAATGTATTTTGATAGAGAATTCTGTACTAATGATACCCTACTGACCAGGCATGTAAGGCTGTATCATTAGTGGCTGAAATGGCACGTGAATTAAAATATAACCATTTGATTTTTGTTTCCAGTATGACCATTCCTTTCCTATGTAAGGTCCTCATTGAGTTCTGGGGAAATATTTTCTATTAGGGAAGTAAGCTCTTACTTCAGTTGTGTCTGCTTCGCTACCCAGGAGAGAGGAACTGGAGTGCTCTTATAAGAGTTTTTCTTCAGGAGTCATAGAAAATGTAACACCTTGTCTTCCTGTGAGGTTGTAGGGGTTTTTTTAACTTTAACTTAACAAGTATTTCCACCTGTGAGGGAGGGGGGAGAATTTCTGGAGTTTATGTTGCCCAAGATTTCTCTGCCATAACTTTTAATCATCCAAGCTTTCCCCCTTCAATGAAGTGGGAGCTGCTGATGTTCAGAGCATCTGAAAAGGTGCCCTAAAGTATCTGACAGGATAAACAAAATGTTTCAGAATAAATATTCTCTAAAACAAGGTCTTAAAAGAGGAAATACAGACATAAGGTTAGTGGCTCTAATTGTATGTAAGGCATTGCTGTATCATGCACTGTAATTTAACACACTAATGTGTTAATGATGAATTTAATAGCAGATTTCTTTTTAAAACAAGTTCTAATCATAGACATCTCTTTTTATCTTGCTATCATAATAGTTTGCTGCTTGATAATGTTGAGGATCGTGTTTTCAGCATGCCTCCAGAAATGGGTCAGTAATAATTGCAGATGCACTGAAACCCCCCAGGCAGAACCCCCTGCAAATCCTGTGGACAGAAGGATTAATATCTGGGTAAATAGCTTTTCTTTTGGTTTTCCAGTCAATATCCTTGTAAGGTGGAGACTGAAATTAAGTTCTGTAATGTCATACCAGTGTGTGCTTTGTAAATACCAATTTAATCTGGGACTACTTCTGGTTTTGAATAAAATATGCAGCTGAGAAGGTTTCTTACCGTACAAACTAAATCTGGATTAACAAAAAAAGAATTGTCATAACGTTTTTTTACAATAAAGGGCTTTTTTGTTCATCCCTCTATCACATCTCTGCGTGCCTCCTTGCTGCGCAGTCTGTAGAACCATTAAATGTGGCAGCGAATTATTTCTTCAAGTTTCTAGTGTATTCTCTCTAATGTATGCAAGTTGTGCTCGCCACTGATGATGGAAATGTCAGCTGGCTGTTGTGACCCTGCATCATTTATTGTAGCGTCCCGAGTAGGCAAAGAGCTGGTTGGTTGAATCACATCTAATTTTTGGGAACCATTGTGGTGTTTCTGCATCGGAGCATGATTTGGATGGATTGGAAGTGTCAGGCTAAGTCTGCAATATAAAAGATTACCAAAAGATAAAAGTTTCCTAACTAAAAACAATTCCCTCATTGGGTACTGTACACATCTTGGGGAGGAACAGTTTTCATTGTTGTTGCACGTGTTTGAATGGGATGGGTAATGAAAGCAAGGCTTGTGTGTACAGATGCTGCGGGAAGCCCTTAATGAGAGGGAGATGCCAACAAATACAGAGAGGCTCGGAGTGTGGAAGCAGCTGTACTGTGAAGGAATCCTAAATTAATGTTGGAGCTGATTAAGAAAGAATTGGGTATTAGAGCAGGACAGAGTGAACTGAGAGAATTTTTCTCAGTTCAAGCAGGGACTCGGAGAAGGTTCCGTGAAGTTCTGGCTTTCTAGAGCAAACAGCAGCCTCATTAAAGAAAGGAGATCAAAGGCTGTTGAAAAGAAAAATCCATTTAATCTGTCAGATTTTTATAAAATAATATCCAGTCTTTATACAATGCTTGTAAAAATATTAGAAAGACTTAACTTTCAGATAATTAAACTTCCTAACATTCCCCTGCTGATAATAAGCTCTATTATTCCCATTTTGTGGTTGGGGCAAATAGGGTAACAATTGGTGAGATAATAGACTTGATCAGGTGCATTGCACTTGTATCTTCTGTTTACTTTGTGAAGATCTGCACTGCCATGAGACATGAACAATATTCTACTAAATCTGTTGTGGAGCTAGGATTTAAGAGGTCTCTTGAGCATCTATCATATGATGATAAAAGCGACTGCTATAATGGCAAGATGTCACCTTGCTTCATAGCTAAATATCGCAGTAAGCTTAACAGTAACAAACTGTGCTGGGGCAGACTCTGATTTAGGGTCGGTGTGTTAAGAAAATATATCTAAAATTCTCCAAGGGTAGAGGAAGCCTCGTAGCATTTCTCTGCTAAAACCCTTTCTAAATAAAATGCAGGGTGTAAAACTGGTGCTATATGGGATTGCATTACAGTGCTGTACAGTTAGTCAGCTGAATTGGGATAGGAGAGGTAGAGAATACATTGTCATAAAATGGTGTTTTGCCCATGATGTTATCAGTAAGAAAACTCATACTAATGCAGAGATGCAAATGATAGCTTAATTATATGCTGCAACCAGCATAAGATGCTTTTAGATCTTTCCCTCAGACTCATGTACTGTGCTAATTAACAGTAATCCAACTGGAGGATCCCTGAGCAATGCTTCTGCATATTTTTTTCAGCTTCTGATGGAGCTCTTATGTTCTTTTCTTAAATAATTAATAATCATTACTGCCTGCTGTGCTGTGGGTATGTGCTAGTGATCTCGGATCCCAGTATATTTGCACCATTCCTGTTCCTGTCAGCAGCTTGGCTTTGCTCTTTGCGCAGGCTTTCATGTTAAGACCTTCATTAACTGGCAGCGGGGTATGGATTTCAGTGCCATTGGGCTTTGATGTCATTAAGTAGCAAGCTGTTAAGGGAAGTGCCACCTATTTCATTACTGTGACTATTTTTATGCAATTAAGTTAAATACAGAATAGAAAACAGATGCATTTGACTAAATAACACTGAGTACACAAAGCATTTGTCTCTTCAGGAGTTCTCTGCTTGCCTTAGCTGACCCGCTGACGGGAGCTGTAGGTAAACACTGTTAAACCGAGGGGGAAACCAAAATGCAGATCAGTGATGGAGCAGGGATGCTCAGCCTCTGAGGGCACGGGTTGTCTTTTTCATAATGAATTTCTCTCCCACTTCCCTGTGGCTGCCCCATCCCTGGAGGTGTTCCAGGCCAGGTTGGATGGGGCTTGGAGCCCCCTGATCCAGTGGGAGGTGTCCCTGCCCGTGGCAGAGGGTGGCACTGGATCATGTTTAAGATCCCTTCCACCCCAACCCGTTCTGTAAATCAGTTTAATTAAAGCATTCCGCATTGTCACAGGGTGTTAGTGTGGTATTGCTGAAATTGGAACACTGGGACAGGGATGTGATTTAGCTCACACGGCACCGCTGGAGAAGCCAGAGGGAAGTCTCGCCTAAGCTCACACCACCCTTCCCGCTGGAATGGCCCGCAGCCCCCGGGCTGCTCCCTGCCCCCTCCGACCCCTCATCCCAGGGAGCCGGGCCACGCCCCCAGCGGCCACGCCCCTTCTCCACATAGCCACGCCCATTCCCAACCCACGCTCTGCCCCGTCTCCTCCCCACTCCCTGCCCCGCCCACTCAACTCACTGGCACCAATCGTTCTCCGCCCCTTCTCTGCCCCGGCCACGGCCCTTTCCCCACTGCCCCGCCATGGCCCCACACTCAGCAGACTGACCCCGCTCCTTTCTGCTCTCTGGCCGCGCCCCTTACACGCCCCCCCCCTTCTTCGTTTTGGCCCCGCCCATTCCCCCGACCACGCCCTTCCCCTCCTTGACTCCACTATGGCCTCGCCTACTCAGCACACCGGTACCATCCCTTCTCCGCCCTGGCCCCTCCCACTCGGCTCACTGGCCCCGCCTTTCCCGCCCCTGCATAGTCCCTTCTTCACCGTGGCCCCGCCCCTCTGTGGCCCCGCCCCTTCCTGCCGGGCGGTGCTCGGCGGTGCCCGCGGCGCCGCTGCCGCCCTGGGCGCCGGGAGCCGGCGGGTCCCTCCCCCGGAGCCGCCCAGGCGCCTCCCTCCTTCCCGCCCGCCTTGGGCCGCCGCCGTGAGTCACGACGGGAGGAGGCGGCCGCACGGCTCGGCTTCGCTCGCCGCCGCAGGACCGCAGGTGAGTGCGGTTCCCCTTTGTGCGCCCGGAACAAAGGCGCTGCCCGGGCCGGGTCCCGCTCCGCCGCCCCCGCCGCTGGCCCTGAGGCCCGGGCAGGCCTGGCCCCCGCCGCGACGGTGCGGGAGGTGCCTGCTCGGTGTGCTGGCACCATCCCTGACGTCATGCGGCGCCCTTCACCTCCGGCAGGTGAAGCCCATCCCGCCTCGGGGCGGCTGCGGGGCGGGGGGCGCCGAGAGGGAGAGGGGAGAGGGGATGGGGGTCAGGGGTATTCCTGGGAACACGGCCCTTCCCTGGGAACTCGGCCCGTCCGCACTGGCATCACCTGGAGGCAAGTCCTGCCCTGCCTCAAAACTGGGCTTCTAGAGCATCCCAAGTAAGTTTAGCGTGAAGATCCTGTGTGTTGGCACACAATAGCTGTGAGTGTCCTGGACGGGAGAGAGGAGCAGCGTCGTTTTCCATATCGGAACACCCTATCGCTCCAGAATGCAGGGGAGAGATGATCCATCATCCATCTGGCTGCTCCTCATCAGGGCACATTTGACTGTCACACCTGTGTTTCGATGTAGCGTAAAGATTGTGTGTGTTGATACAGCAGTTCTGTGTCTCTCGGACACGGGGGAGGAACAGAATAATTTTCCAAATTGGAGCACCCTGTCACTCCAGAAAGCTGAGGACGGATGATCCGTCATCCATCCGGCTGTGCCTCATCAGGGTACGTTTCACTGTCAGACCTGTATTTCAGTGTAGCGTTAAGATTGTGTGTATTGACACACAGCGGCTCTGTGTCTCCTGGGTGTGAGAGACGAGCAGCATCATTCCGAATTGGAACACCCTATCACTCCAGAAAGCTGAGGAGAGATGATTCATCATCATCCATCCAGCTGCACCTCATCAGGGGACAATTTGACTTTCAGACCTGAATTTCAATGTAGTGTAAAGATTATGTGAAGTGACACAACAGCTCGGTGTCTCTTGGATGTGAGATAGGAGCAGCATCATCTTCCGAATCAAAATACGCCAGCACTCCAGAAAGCTGGGGAGGGATGATCCATCACCCGGCTGTGCCTCATCAGGTCACGTTTAACTGTCAGACCTGCATTTGCTTTCTCCCTGAGAGGAGAAGGGTTTGCTCTGTTGTGTATCATCTCTTATTTGACCACTCCTCGTCTTGACAAAACCAGCTTTGATGCTCTGCGAGATGAGAGCAAGACATTCTGCAGATGCAGTGGCTTAAAAAACCCCCACACCAAACTCCATAAACCAGCAATTATTGGAGGCAAGTTAGCTGTGCTGTTCAGTGTTCTGATTGGAGCTGGCTCCCATACAGCAGCAGACCCGTTTTTTGAGTATTTTAAGAACATAATTTTAAAACACATTTACGGAATCAAAATTTTATGTTTAGTTTTTGTTGGCCACCGAATGTGCAAGCTGTCAACTTTGCTCTTGGTATTTTCGGAGCTCCTGTATGCTGTGGAACAGCCTGCTGCAGGAGAAACACGTGTAAATAGTGAAAAGTGAAGCCAAACTATGTTTTACATGGGGTTGATTTTAAAAATGCGGGTATTCAAGGTGAGGCTGCGTACAGAAGGCTACGTATTACCACATTTTAAATGCAGGCTTTTCTCATCAATATAAAAGCTCTTGTTTGCTCTGACAGACATATTCGGCTGGAAAATTGTGCCAGGAACCCTGGAGATAAGTTGGACTTGCTTCTCTTTGCCGTTAGCTGAAAAAGCGTCGTCTCCTTTGTTGTGTCTGTGGCATCTGGGTAGAAATCGGCAGTTTCTTCAGTGTAATTTAGAATTGATAAATGGATCTGCACGCTCATCACTGTGCAAATCCCCAAGGAAGTGTGTAGGATGGACCAACTGGAAGAGCAAAGGCTCTTTGGAGTAAGTGAACTGGTAAATGCTTGGCTGAAGTGTTCGGGCTTAACCAACATGGCTTCGAAGCCGTTGGTTCTCTCTTCATTCAAGCATTGCAACAGAAGTTATGAGAAGTTACATGGGATATAAAAGTGCTTTCGGGGTTCTTTTTGTCAACGAAATGGGAAGATACTGAAATGTTCACCAGGAAAATCATCTCATAGGCTGATGGGTGTTGTAGTAATTCCCTGTCGGATGTTCCGCCACTGTCCTTCGCCAAACGCCCGTTTGCAGTTGGGTGTGGGAGCTCTGCGTGTGGCACCAGCAGTGGGGAGTGTGGGGAAAGAGGGCTCTGGGCTCACGGTGCAAATTGGGGCTCCTGTCTGTTGCCTTAACAAGACTTCGTTAGTTCTCATACGTTTCATTAAATAGAGAACATAAAAAAATTAAGTATTAGGCTGCATGGAAGGCAAGTTCTGAATGCCAATTTGATGGCAAATCTATAGCTGTATCCGTTTCTGCTCTGTTCCATCCTCTGCCGTTTCTCTCCTACCCCATCCAGGGATTTGGGGTACTGAACTACCAGAGAGAAAGGTTTCCAAAAATTTGTGTTGTTTTCTAAAAAAACCCAAATGTGAACTGAAACAGAATCTAAATTTTGTGATTGCAAACACTGACTGGGATGTACATCTGCTGCTGAAAATTAAGTCATCCTGCAGATGCGGGCAGGTAAATAAAGTCAACATCCGAATGCTTTCGATATGCTGAAACTAATGGGAAGGGTCGATACTTCGCGTGGAAAATGACCTGTGTGAAATCAATCCATTTCTGTTAGTTTAATGTGAGCTTTTTCCTCTCCAGAGTGTTTGTCATCTGTAAACCTTTATGATTTTTAGTAAGTATTTTAATTCCTAAGTTTGCTGTTGAGTACAAAGCAGCCCTCCTGAGCATCTGACCTAGTTTTAAACATCATGAATGCGCCCAAGTGCTGTGCATACAGAGAGGCAAGAGGCATTTGGAGGCTGCTGGAGAATGTGCTTGGAGAAACTTCCAGCAGAGTTTTTTCCAAAAAAGAAGGATTGTGTGTCTTCAGAAATATTTCTATGTTTGTGGGTGCCCCCACCACGTTTTTGCTGTTGTATCTCTGCAAACGGGCAATTCTGAGCGTTCTTTTTCTCTTTCAAGGACTGTGGCTTGTCCGTGAGCTCCGATTGGCGTGAGGAAGCAGCTAGACCAGAATGAGCAACGCTCCGGAGTGTTAATAGGTGAGAGAAACCAAAGATCGGGAAAACAACTGCAAAGCGCTGATAATTAAATGAGAACACTTGTCTGGCTCTGGGATTTCTTTTCAGACTTGCTGTTGGGGTGTAAGGGATGCTCAAAAAAAAAGAGGAAAGTTAATTTATTATTTATTGGTGATTTGACAGAACGTTACAACATTTAAATGTCTGAATTTGGGGGTGTAATCGTGCTTTTTGCTTTTCAGTAAATATTTTCAGGGTTTTACAGAATATCAAATCTAGCCAGTCTATTTCTTTTAGAAGAAGTTATACACATATATATCGTCATTATTAATGCTGTTTTAAAAACAAAGAGACAAACCCTACAGCCTAAAAATCTCATCTGGAGATAAATTGCCATAAAAAACACGAAAAATTTCAACTAGTAGTTGAAGACTGACTAATTTAGCTACTGAGTCCTGAGACTGACTAATTTAGCTACTGATTGGGGAACAGAAATGGAACCGGTAGATTTGTACAACTATTGCACTTGGCTCAGGATGTTCTTTTCTAGTTCCTGCAAGTATGAACACCGAGAATCTATTTGGTTTTTCAGGAAGTCCATTTTCTCTATTAGGAGAACAAATACGAAAGCAACTTAAGTAATCAACTCTGTTTACGACCGCGACCAAGCTCTGAAACTTTCTGACTCAGTTTATCCTTCTATAAAATTAGTTGACTGCTTCACAAGAATGTTTAGATATTTAATTAAAGTGTAATTGTTTTGCCTCTGAACTCATCCAGGTCTTGATTCAATGCGCATTGAAGTCGGTGAGGAGCTTTTAATTAATTTCATTGAGCGTTAAATAAGTGTATACGTACACACACCCGTGTGCACTGAAAGGAGATGTGACCTAAATTTTTGCAGCAGGGTTTCTTTGAAGAAGTAGCATAAAATACTGAGACAGTTCAAGGTAAAATACAAATGGGAGGTGTTTTGTAGATGTGGGAAGGGAGTAGTGCAGCTGTGGTGATCTCTGCTGCCTGTTGCCATACTCATGGAATTTTAGTAGAGGTTCCTAACTTTGGGTGTGCTGAGTTTTGTATGGAAAATTGAAAATTTCATTGTGCTGTGGCAGCTCGCTGGGTTGGTCAAGGGAGGCAATATCAGACTTGAAGATAAACACCGAAACTGCATGTTTATGCAAACCGAGCAGCAATAACACACTTATTATAATTAACTTCAAGAGTTTATGCCAAATTGAGAAAAATAGGAGCATTCACATCTGCTTAGCTGCTTTTTTTCCAGGAATGTCTGTAGATGCCAAATAATACTCATTGGTTTATGTGGAATTCATGAGAAGTTTTGCTTAACTGCAGAGGTCAGAAATGTAAGTTTTTTAAACGGGGCTTTTATCGCTGAAAACTTGGTCAGCAGCTACAGAGGCCTCTGCAAAATGAACCTTTTGCTGTTCACGTAATAATGTTTGTGACAGTTTTCCTAATGTTTCGCTGTCGTTATTCTTAGCTCACTGGATCTTAAAAACGTGTTTTAAACCTGAAATAAAACTCTGTGTATGTAACAGTGCGTGTGTGGAAAAACAGTTTTGACCCTTTGTTTTTAATGCATCCATTGTTCTTTTCTTGGTAGCTACGATTTTTGGTGGAACTGCTATAAGCTCCTTCCTTTTGTTGGGAAATTAAATATCATGAAGATGTGCTGTGATTGTATTAACGGCTTGGGAAGTGCAGGAATCTGTCTGCAGCTTCACAGACTCTTTCCCCATTCTGCCTTAAGTTGGTGGGTGTTGCACGCAGTCCGGCTCATGGAAGCTTTTGGAGGTGGTCTGGAATCTTGCTGTAGTTTTAAGCTGTAGAAGGATCAGCCTTGTATTGAGTTTATTAATGGTCTCTGGGTTAACAACTTTTGCTATTAGTAGTATATATTGAATTCTGATTCAAGTATGTATTGTTGTGTCTGCACGATGCCCCCATTCTTAGGGAAGCGGTTACCATTTATGCTGTATATACACTGAATTTTATGTCTATGGGAGATCTTGAAGCAATCACTTTTAAGTATTTGACTTCATTAGTGTTGATCTCTGAATAAATCAAACTTGCTTGACTATTCCACATTCAGTTTTCTGTGCAGCTAACTTTGGTTGCCCTTAACATGTGTGTGTTCTCACTTTTGCCTGCGATTCTTCCAGTTTTCATCGACACTCTGAACTTAATCAGCCCCAGCACTGATTTGAACTTGATAACAACCTTTAAAGCCCTTGTAGTTTCTTTCTCTCTGGCCTGCGTGTGTGTTTGTACAGTCGTGCTAAAGGGAGATCTCTGCTGTCGCACCAGTGACCTCATACAGTTGATTTCACAGGTCAGGGCTAATATAATTAAGGTAGCATTCAGAATTGTGGTTGGGGAGGAAGGAAATTGCATCCCTTTTCCTGAGAAATAGGAATTCTCTTGAAGGCAAGATTTCCTTCCTTTTACTTCCACTTTACCAAAGACTATTGAAAGAAAAATAGCTGTGGTAAAATTGATGTGTGATTAGGAGTTTGTTTTAAACTCATGAAGATTGAGTCCTCTCTTAAAGCTGCCAAGGATTCTTTTCCTTCCTCCTCTCTCCACCAGATATCGTTGCAGCGTGGTCTTATTTCATGACCTAAAAAAAGTAATAAAAATGCTTTTCTTCTGCTTTTTGTTTTAAATAAGTCCTTCAGAAGAGAGAGGAACCAGCGTACTTCTGCCCATGGCATTAAAACAGCTGTTTAGACCAGTTCATGGAACTCTGTTGAGGAAAGGTCTCAAGGAGTATTTTTCTGTGAGGGTCCTTAGAGCCAGGGTTCTCTTGCCCATATTGTCCAATAATATTAACGATGATTTAAAAAATTAAACTGTACGTTGATTAAAACTGAAGCCACAGCTTTGCTTTTTTGGTTATGCAGAGCATCCAGGAGGAAAGCAACACAGAAGTTTTTTTATTTTTCTTTTCCTCTAATGAGGCAAGGTAAATAGGTGTCATAAGAGGTGTATTTATCACCTTTTACAGCAAACTTTATTGATTTATGAGGCCAGAACAATATTTCATGTTGCTGTCCAATGGTTAGGCAATTTTGGTAGTCAAGAACTATTAATCTAAGAGTCTCTGGTCCTAACACTGTGCTTTGATTTAGTATTGCAAAATATTAAAATGCTAAGTAGTCACCAACCTAATAACAACTCATGTTTTAATTGCTTTAAAAACTCTAGTTAGCCATAATCTCTCTATTATAAAAGATCTGTAAGCATATTCAGTGTAAAACATGCATGATCTGGTGCTAATAGAGGTCAGATGTCAGTGTAAATTACAGGGCAGCACGGGGCATGTTTTAAATTGAAAGCTCTCTCTAATACGCCAGGCATCCGTAGAAAGATACCATGTTGATGACTATCAATGAATATAAGGATGCTTCAGTGAGTGCAGTAGCAGAGAGAAACCCTCTAAGTAGGTACCAGTGACGCTGCCTGCCATTCCTGGTTACATAGAACCGTGGGGTGCGCCGAACTGGCTGAGAAGTTGGACTCCAAATGTGGTGCTTCTGTTTTTTGAGGGCTTTCCCTGAATGCTTGTAAATTGAAATCAAATTATATTTTTAAGTGCTTAGAGATACTTGGGAGAATTTTGCCAGCTCTGGTTTCAGTCTGTTCTGTGATGGGTTGGGATTGGTCAGCTGTGACACTTGCCTTATTAAAGCTGACTGAAATATCAAAATTTTGCACTAGACGTAGTTTAATTTCAGAAAATCTGATTATAAATACAGTCTTAATGACACTATTTGGTTGGAAACATAGCAGCTACTGAAGTGCTGCTCCAATAGCACCGCTGGTAATCCTGACGGTGTGCTCGTTGGTGCCTATTCCTGTTTCCTGTTCCTTTCCAAGCTACTTGAGAATTACTGAAGAAGGCAGAAAAACATCTCACACCTTCAGCAAATACACATACTTGCATCTGTTTTGACTGTATACTCTGTATGGGCTTATTTTAGGTTCCTTATGAAGACCAAACCAATTTCTTGCTGCTACAGCCAACTAATTCTTTATCAGTGTTTGTGAGTGTAGAGTGTTTACGTCCCATGTGTTATTTTTTAGCCCGTTGAGTTTAGTTTCTATAGTACAAAAGGCAATTTTCAGTAAAACCCAGTTTTAATGCTAACGATCTATAGATCGGTATAGGTGATGAGTCCAGCGTAACCGCTTTTTACAGAGTTGCTTTGAAAACGTGACTTGGGTCGTAAAGCTGATGGACGTTACAGCAAAAGGAGGTGACCACAATTAATGGTCTCGATTTTCGTGGTGGATGTTTGTGTATTGGCCATGGTTCAGTTTCTGCGATGATCACAGCGTAGACGTGCTGCGGGAGGCTCTGTCATCGCTGTCAATAATGAATAGTTCAAATATATGATCCTTCCTAGGTGGAGGTGTTATATGGGTACATACTTGAACAATGTGTGTAATGCCTGCCATATAAAATAGGGCAGATATCTTGAATTAATTTATTGATTCTTGAGCTGTGAGTAAAGATTTTACCCATTATTGGTGCTCAGTTTTTTCACCGGTTTATGATTCAAGTTAAAATAGCCTCAAGTTGCGCAAGAGGAGGTTTAGATTGGATATTAGGAAAAATTTCTTTGCTGAAAGAGTGGTGAAGCGTTGGAAGAGGCTGCCCAGGGCAGTGGTGGGGTCACCATCCCTGGGGGTGTTGAAAAAATGTGTACATGTGGCGTTGGTGGGGTTGTGTTGATGGTTGGACTTGATGGTCTTAAAGGTCTTTTCCAACCTTAATGATTCTATGAAAATCAAACTATGAAAATAAAGCTAATTTCTTAAGAGCAAGAGGAAACATCTCAAGTTTTATTATATCTCTGTGCTGGAAATGCCATCTGTTTCTGAAAAGAGAACATTTACGAAGGGATCCATAGAAAGCACTGCAGTACAGTTTTGTTTTGATGACGGATGCGTAAGATTTTTTTACAGTAGTAATTTTTCTATGTGGGCTACCTGGTAGTTAAAATCATTGGCTTGCTGTCATTAGTGCCTAATTTCCCATCTAGAAGATCTGTAGCTTCATTATAAATAGGGGAAGAGGTGCGAGAGCCTCTGTGAAAGATCCTGATGATAGGACAAGAGCAGCATTCATCAGCCCTGCTGTTGGAGACCTTTCGAGTCAAGTATGGTAACATTGATTAGAATTGTTTCTCTGGCGGGGATAGAATTTGTCTGTAACTGCTGTAGCTGAGTGTTGTCACTTTTTAAAGGATTTTTGACAAATTCACCTTTGAAGTGCGAATGCCTTTGTGAAATGAAAGTCTCTTTCTAGGGTTTTACTGCTGTTACTACATTTAATTTCAGAGGTTTCAAGTTGACTGACGTGAACTACCTAGAAACCTGTGCTACCTCTTTTAACTGTACGTGACACGATAGATGTCTTCTCTTTGAGAGACTGCTGCTATGGAACAGTAAAAATAATCTAATTTGTGTGCCTGAAGGTCTGGAGGCAAGCATTAATTTCATAAAAATGGTGATTATACTGGTAGGATATCTTTCTTTTCTGCAGGTACGTTGAGCATTGATGTAAGAACTGATTTAGTGTATTAGAAACCTTTTTTGAATGCACTTCATTACTACTTTTGAAGTCCTTTTTGAAGCTCTGAAAGGTGGTCCAGCAGTGGGGGAAAAAAAAAAATCTCTGCTTGTTTGGATAGATTTTTTTTTTCATGTCTGAAAGGCCGTGGTTTGGGCTGTTTGCTGTCCCTCTTCAGGAGGGAAGGCTGTGCTGTTTTATTAAACAGTTACAGCTAAGATTTAAGAGATGTGAACCTACAGGAGGTTCCAGCTGTAAACGGACCAAAGTCTGATGATGCAGGAGTCACTGAAAGGTAATACTGAACACAGAAATGAAGGGAAAAAGCCCGTATGGAATATTTCAGCTCTTCCTGCTCACCTATAAATAGGTAGCTGTTATGAATTCTACATTGCCATATCCCTCTGGAGCTGGGAATTAATCCAGCCTCCAGCTGCCTGTGACTGACGGCCGGGAGTCTGACTGAATTAGAGGGAAATCTGCAGCAGGATTTTGCAGACTCTGGTTCCTGACTTCAGGTTTCAGGCTCCAACTTGGAAGGTTTGTGGGGCTCTGGCTGCTCTCTGTAAAATGTCATTTGAAAATTAACGAGGCTGAGAGGTGCAGCATCCCCTTGCACTTAAAAGCTTCCCAGTGTGAGGGTGTTTTAAGCGCGGAAGGACTCGGCAGTGTGGCTGTGGGGGCTAATAGCTTAACCTCGGATAATGATACCGTGCAGTTAAAGGGGCCTCTTCATGCTGGCTCTTAACTCAATTTGTGTAGCTCAAAGGAAACCTGCAGCGGTTGGTTTTATTCACCTTAACTCCTCGTCTGAGCTTTTATAATCCCGTTAATTGATGTTTTCAGCTGCCTTGAACAGAACTGGCCAGGTTGGAGAAAGAAAAAAACCTAAATTATAGCTGAACTGACTCCCGTTGGGTTTCTTTTGGCTGTAACTGGAAATGATACAAGATATTAAAGAGGTAGTCAGCTGTGACTTATCTATGAAAGAGCTTGCCAGATGGCCGCCGTGAGTACTCTAAATTATTAAGACCAAATATGTAAAATATTACATTTACTGACAGATTACTGCCTTTTTTTTTTATTAATTTAGGCTTTGCAAATTCCTTGGTTTCACTTTGGGTTTTTTCCCATACCAGTAAAACGTGGATGTTAGGAGTTTCAGCATTAGAGGACTGCAACGTTGGGGGGAATATGTAATCTGAAGGAACAAAAGCTCCTGTTGCTTTCCCATTGCTTTAAGCAAGCATGTCTTTAAAATTAAATGGGATGCTTAAGTAGTTTGCCTTATGCAAAATTTACAAACCTAGCATTTTTTTAGTGCTTTTTTTTTTTTTCTCTGCTGAGATGTCAAATTCTTTGGTTTTTCCTTTTTTTAAAAAGGGGATGATGGGAGGGGAGTCATTTAGAAGTTCTTTATTATGACTCCCTATGTGGCATTGTCCAGCAGGGAAGCCCTTCCAGGTTTTGAATTTATAAGAATATAGGCAGAGGAGAAGGAAATAGAGTTACGAATCTGTAATTCTCAGTTACTGTGTGTTGGAATCCTCCTCTACTGAAAGCATCCTGTCAAAACAGTTCTTGCTGGTGAGCTTGAATTTTCCTTATGAGCTGTTTCCATCTGTTCATAAAATAGTAGTTAAACTGAGTTTGAGTACCTATTTCCCCTGTCTATATTTATTTAAAGTGAAAACACAGTAACTGATGTTCAAAATACAGTTAGGGGGGAGAAAAAAAGGGGAGCTAACTACAAAGGTTCTGTTCTCTCGTTACGTAGTGTACAGCTGTGTCCAGGTGAGTCATTGAAGAGAAAGCCCCTGCAGTCCTTTAGTTCATTTTTGGGAAGGATTATATTTTATTTTCATTATAAAATTTTCAGGACAAGTAACAATGTGGGGAGGTGGGGAAGCATCTCTTAATACCAGTGGAAAAGTTAAAAATACTTAATCTGCTTTGGTAACGTTCTCGTAAAGTAACCCAACTGTTTTCTGTTGTAGACAGAGCTGCATCTTCTGGTTTCAAACCCATGTCCAGTTTGCCCTCGTCTCTAACTTAATGCCTTGTTAGAAAGTGTAACTTCAGCCTCTCAGGTTTTGCATGAAGGTGACGTTAACAGTTCCTTTTGCCAAGGGGACAGGGCTGCACACGCTCCTTCTGCAGCCAAAGGGGTCGGTTTGGTCAGCAGACAGGGATCGGAACGGGGATGTCAGGCGTGCTTGGCTCTGCCCAACGCACATGTTGGACCTTGCAGAGCAGCAGGAATTCCTGTGGTCCTCACGCAGCCGTGCTGCCGGCACACACGGAATGAGGGGCTCAAGAGCAGGACAGCTTTTCCATTTGTTTGCTCACCAGCCTCGTTTGCAGCTTGGGAAAGAGAGGGAATGTTTTTAAACCCGGATTTGTTGCTTTGGCAAAGCTGGGTTGGCAGGTCTGGCTGTAATATATAGATCTTTCTCATTTATTATTCTGTCGTGTGAATCATATTAAAAATAAATGAGAATTAAATTTCATTCCCTGTGCCTGCCAAACCAGGGAAAATTAGGTGACCCAGTTATGTCCATTTGCAGTGTGTTGGGTGCAGCAGGACGAGCTCTAGGATTTAGTCTTTTAACACAGTTTAGTGAAGAATTTAATCATTTTGGACTAAAACTACAGCTGTCGAAATGCAGAGGTTAGTCTTTTTCGTGAGAAAGGAATTGAATAATGGCATCGCAGAGTAGAACTGTCCTTAGCTGCAAAACAGATAAGGTATTGGCAGCGCCAAACTTCCCTTTTGGCTTGGCACATCTGCCTCGCCCTCACCTGGAGAGACCAGTTCCAGACTGGATGGAACAGTGCATTCTGTGTGGCTTCATCAGCCTTTGGCATCTCTCCCGTCAGTGCCAGTCAGTCAGGGTGTGATTACCTGAAATCCAGCAGAGACTCCAGTGTTGCTTTGCTTAGGCCAGTAAGGATTGGTGATAATGTCACTGGGCTTCTGGGTAGCTCTGGCTGTCCGTTCTTTCGGATGAGCAGCTTTCTAGTTGAGTTCCGTTAACGCTGTGGGGATCCCTTCAGTCCAGTACGTGACCATTCTTGTTTGCTATCTCCTGTCTGTGCTGAAAATACAGATTGAAATATTGTCTTTCAGGCAATGTTTCTCAATGTGATATAATATATCTGGCAAGAATAGGTAAATAAATCTGTGTTTTAACTATAAACACTAGGATTCACTAGTGCTGTCAATAATAGCTTGTTTATGATGTACAGGTTGTGCAAAATCTGGTTTTATCTTTGCTGATCAGCTGAAATGGATCTGCCAGCATCCTGCCTTTGGCGTGTTGCATCCTGATCCTGGTTCAGTTTCCTTACGCTGTTGTAATTCAGCGACACGTACTTTAAAAACATGGTTTTTTTCAATTGTGCCCCTTACATTTGAGCTTAAAAAAATCATTAACCTAGCAATGTTTGGGGAAGCAGCGTGATCTCTAAGTGGTAGAACCAAAAGCTAAAACACTGACCTCCTTCCATCTCCCATATGGACAGCTTTGAACTTGTCAACGTTCTTTCACTGCTTTTAAGTTTTTCTGTTAAAAAATACTCTTTTTAGCAATCTTGACCCAAGTGTAAACCGTTGTAGGGAAGTGGAATTATTTAGGACAGAAGGATATGGATGGATTGAAAATAGTGTCTTTGTTCTTCAGTAGCTTTCATTTTATTTTGTGATAAAGGACCTTGCATGGCTTTATTTTTTCTTAAATCCTGGCTGGGAATGTGGGGCCATTGGGACAAGAAGAGTTTTGATTGTAAGTTATGGGAACGGTTTTACGTTCATGTGTTCCGGTAGCACCTAAGTTGCAAAGTGTTGGATGATCTTTAAGATCCCTTCCAACCCAAACCATTCCATGATTCTGTGATTGGCGTGATGAGCCCAATTGGCCGTTTGTAGAACCTCTGCGATTGTGTGAGGGTGAAGTGATACAGAGCTACGTTGAGTCCTGCAGCTTTGATAACCTAAATGAAGCTGTCAGCGCTTGTTTAGACAGAGGGACAAGAAATTAGAGTGGAGCATAAGCAAAATAAGCCACGTTCTGACCTTGCGGGAGTAGAAGGTGGGTAGAGGTGAGTAAATAAGCAGAATTCGGAGCTGGTAGTTAAAACTGAGGCAAGGAATTGCCTGACCTGAAAAAAAGCTTCAGGGATGAATTGTTGCATAGCACGCAGGTCTATTGGGACTGTTAAGACTGTGAGCAGAACTCGTGTGAGTAGTGATTCAGCTGTTCCTCAGCTGTCTTGCTAAACTCTTTCTCATATTTTGCACTTCTTCCCTCCCACCCCAGAAATACACAGTTGCAAAATATTTTTAGATCTTATTTCTTAGGGTTCGTTAGAGATGAATGTGGAAATGTTGATGTGCAGTCGATAACAGTGGGAGCGGGAGCTGCCTTTCAGAACAGGTGGAAAAAGTTGGTAGGAGAACCCACGTGTGGCTTTGGAATGGTCACCAGACCTTTTAGTCTTGTTTTGTTCTCAGACTTTTAACAAAAAGTAGTGAAACGTGATTTATTTTATTTACACCAGTTATCTCAGGAGCCTTTTTCGGTAACGGTGCTGTTACCAGAGGGTGCACACTGGTTTAGTAGAGAAATTCTCAAGTTCTGGTGGGCAAGCTTGATGTTCTACCCATGTGTTTGCTGTGCCGGTGATGAGGTGAGTCCAACTGGGGGCAGCCGTGGGGTTTGGACCAAGGCAGCGAGACTGCAATATCAGCCTTCTGGTGGAGGCTTTCGGGTCTTGGGTGAATCCTTTGAATTTATAGGGTTAGGGAAATGTTTGATTTTTTTTCTCTTTTCATTTGTTTTTGGTGTTAAATATAACAAATGCCTGGATGATTATTATTATTTGCAATTTGGGGTGTGCGTGGGGAATTTTAATAGTAATATAAATACTCTGTTACTGTCAGTAGGACAGGAGGGCATCTCGGAAGAGGTTACTCCTCGTGCTCTAATTGTTTCCTTTAGGAAGGAGTTCACGCAATTGTGCGGTGAGTATTTGTACAGGGGTGGGAGGGTGTCTTTGAAATCCATGGAAATGAGAACAGCGATTAGTTACTGCAAACGGTCCTGTTGTCAGCGCTGTGGATAATCTTTCTTGGGACTGCGCTGCATATTTAGAGGGCAAGAACAGTGGGAACTAATTAGTGAGGTAGGGCTTAAATAATCCTTTCAGAACAGGCAATTTCTCTCCTCTGGAGAGGTGAAATGACTCTTTTAAGTCATTGATAAAGCTCAACTGCTTCTAATTCTTGCTGGTAGACACTGTAGAGAACCTACGGGGTGAAGTTAGCAGGAATTTTGGACTCTGTGTTTTTCTGTTAAACTTGGTGTACGGACACTTGAGTTGCTCTTGCTGCACCTCTCTTGGTTCCCTGCTAGTAGTGACGCCTGCACGGGGTGGTGAGCAGCCACGAGAGAATTCCCTAGTCTGGATCTGCCTTCACTTGTTGTCCATGAAAAGAAGGGGAGTGTATTTGGTTAGTTTAAACTGGACTTTATTAACAAACGATGCAGGTATACATATCTTCTGTAATTAAAAACTCTTAATTAAGTACAGCAATTTATGCTGTTAATTACATGATTCTAAGCGTGATGCCACCCTGAGTAATAGGCATCGTGTGTTACAGCAGGCTTGAACTGGCATCTCGTCTGTGAGATGGAGCTGCTTGTCTTGGAGGCTACTGTGACGGATGGAAGAGTTATAAATTCTTATCATGCCTTGATACTCAGTGTCAGTAGTAAAATGTGTTCAGAAATGTGTCGAGAGTCAGAAAAAAAAAAAGCAAGCCTCTAACTGTTGGTGACTGAACAGTGAGGTTGGTCGGAAAAAAGTCTGCACGAAGGGTTTTCCAGCCCAGCTTTTAAGAGCCATTCTTCAAAACTGCTGTATTATTATAACATATGCATGGTTGAAAACAATAATTTTGGTCAAAATCAGCATGCTTTACATTTCTCCCTAGTTTTTGTCAAATCTGTGGTAAGCTACGCCTGGTTTTGTTATTTCTCCAAGAAGAAGTTGCATGTCACAATGTTTATTGTTTTTTCCAGGGAGTTGGGGTTTATGCTGAAAGTTTCTTAAAGAATGCAAAGCTTGAATGCGTTCCGTTCTCAAGTGATTGGGAATGTCATTGGTATGGTCAGGGTGTAAATCTCGCAAATGGCTTGACTTTGAAAAAAATCATTCTTTAAAAATAAAAAGGGGCTGCAAACTCCAGGCGAGCCTACAGTTTGGTGAATTTTGGCGAGACTGAGTTTGTGATTCAAAGCGTTTTGAATGAAGGATCTTTCTGGGTTTCAGCTTTGTGTATTTCTGTAATGCTTTGCTCATTTGTTTTCACAGGGCAGTTTCCTCGTTCGTTTTTCCAGCCACAGCCATTAATCGGGACTGAACCCGTGGGTTGTCTGATCTGCTGTGGTTTTTAGAAGCAGGTACGTTGGCAGAGACATCTCTGATGTTGGTTGGGAACAAGGGGATGATGACTTCATCTTTGTGCAGAAAGAATTGTAGGGTTAGGGAAATTCTGCTTAAGTAGCGTTCCATTACGTACAGCGTATTAATGTAGTTTTTTTAGAAAGTGAAGTTGATAAGTGCTTCGATAAGATTTTTTTTTTCAGTCCTTCATTTGTGAAGCTGCTGTCCAGACTTGCTTTGGAAGTGGTTGTGGAAATTTACTGATGTCATGTGTGCTGGGTGTATTGTCATACTAAACAGTGCTTTATAACAGCTTTATGTAATGGGAACAAAGAGTTGTTGAAGTTCTTCATGCTGGGGTCTCAGTCCTGTCTTAAGACTTTTGTCTTTCTGCTTCCAAGTGGGAAAAACCGTGGTGGCTGAGGCTGTCACCCAAAAATTGTGCAGTGTGTGAACAGTGAAGTGTGGTTGCTCTGTAATCTTGATTTAACCTCTTTATACGTGTATTTTGATAGCTTTTGAGCCATTTTGAGTGCTTTTCCCCCCCCGTTGCTTGCTAATTTGTGAAGCATTCACTGCATGGGGAGGCTTTACTGTTTTTACTCTTTCTGTTAAAGATGAAAAATCCATCTTGGCTGGAGTTTGCTTTAGAAGAATCAGGTTTAGACAGAGATTTCCGTCACCCCTTTTTAAATTTTGAAAAATTAATAAACAACTGGAAGACTGTTAGGATGGATAACAATAAATAATGACATGCATAGACCACAAACCTCTTGTAATATCTGATCTATAGAGGAATGTGGTCTTCCCAGCTGACATGGTCGCAGCCTTGACATTTTCTTGATGTCGTGTATGGTGCCACCTATGGAGAGATATCTCGTATAATTTGTGCTACCATGTTTCGGTTTTGGCTGTTGTGCTTTTTCTTTTCTAAATTGATTTATTTAGCTACTTGTGCATCACCTTCCCTCTTGAAGTAACAATATTCTAAAAAAATAGAAGAAAGAAGTATGTGTTCGTATAATATAAAGAACCAGTCGCAACCTTTCAGACTTACTTGGTATATTGATAAACATTTATTGTTCTATCAGTCTCTGGATATGCATATCTCAATGTCCCTTGTGCACTGTCTTGTATTCATTTATTCATTTATTCTTGCTGTTGCCATCGCTTGTTAGCTCTCAGTAAACCGCGCTGTGGAGTATATGCTTAGTAATATAATCCAGTCTGTTTGAGTTGACACTAAACAAAACTATGGGCTCGTTTCATCCCCCCTTCAGAAAGCAGTTTGCTGATTAACGCAAAAAAATAGGATCACCTTGCACATTTACAGGCTGCAGGTTTCCGAGCAGAACCACCTACAGCAAATCAGTGCGATGCACATCTTCCCGCTGGAAACACGTTCAAGTAGGACTGATGAGGGAGCCTTCTTCGCTCTTCACTACTTCATGCCGAGTAATGTGGGTGGCAGAGCCGATCCCAGCAGCTGCTCCTGAAGTCTGCATTACTTCTGACTCACTCAGGAGGGCCCATGTGTAATTTTAAACTGTTTCCACACCCAAATTACTTTCCCTTAAAAGTAATAATGCAAATAAAGAAGGAGGAGAGGTTGGTAATGACTACAGGAAGACAGGGTGTTTGAACCTGCTGTGTTGCAGCCTTCACTGAGCGCACCTCGTGTCCAGTGTATTCCCTTGTTACGAAGGTCCAGAGAAGCAGATTTATAGTTTAGTATGGGACCACACGAGTTCTGTGATGGAAAACCCATTGGAGAGCTGTTCTGGAGCTTCTTCCGTGAGCTCTGCGTGGTGGCAGAGGGGCTGGCTTACACCTCCAGCTGCAAATTGCTTGGCAGCGGTTACGTTTCTCCAACACATGGTACTTCTGAGAGGTTTATTTGGTTGGTTACGCTGCTGTACCTGTGTATTACTTGAAGCACCACTATTTTCTAGATTTAAAGTTTTTACTATTGTTGACTTAATAAACATGCTCCGAGGTAATTTTTAATTACTGAAGAGTATGCTTATGATTTTTTTTTTTTTTTTTGTCTTGGTAAACACCCTATTGTGGAACTTCAATAATTAGCAGACTCTCAGACAACAAATTAGAATCATGTTCTGCGCTATAGAATTTAGATGGCATATTCTGTTTATTCCATAACATGATTATTTTTTATTGAAAGAGAGAAGTAAACCGTCAGCTTTTAAATTACTTGAGAAAGGATGATAAACTCTATTCCTTCCTGCTCCTCTTAGCTCTTAACAGTTTCAGAAGTCTTATTAACTTTTACTTTTTTCTATGATATAAAAAGGAAAAAGAGAGGAGAAAGTCCAGGAGGAGTTTAGATTCCATCCAGCTTTTGTTTAGCAATTGCAAGCTTGATGGCTGTGCATTCTGCATCCTATTTTCATACTGGTTGTGCTTATTTATGGGGAAAAAAAACAAACCGTGGGCTCTGTCAGAGCAATTCTTTCATCTAGTTGTTATAATTCTCTTTTTCTACTCATGCAGCCATGTAACAACAGCTAATGAGCTAGAGGGGATGTGAACATAGGCCTCTTTGAATGTTGCAGTTGCATATGTAAAGCCCAATTTAGCTGTCGAGATTTGTAAGGATTTCTCTGATGAAGCGTGTGATTAATTACTGTCCCAGGCTATTAAGTGGTCTGCCCACTGGTGAAAAATAAATAGTTTGGAAATTAAACTTTCTTATTATTCCTATTATATGCCATTATCTGTTTTTGTTTGTCTTTTTTTCTGATCTTCTATCTTCAGGAAATCCAGGAGCTGGCAGGAGGGGAATGAACCGTGAGGGTGTCCCCGGAAAGAGTCCGGAGGAGATGTATATTCAGCAGAAAGTGCGAGTCCTACTCATGCTGAGGAAGATGGGATCAAATGTAAGACGTGCTGTCATAGCCCATCCTTTGTGGCTTTCCAGGTGTAGTTTTGTAGTGACTGGGATAGTGCTTACTGAGATGGGCAGGGGATGGTCTGGTTTTATCACTCAATTGTTTTAGCCGTTATCGATTTAACCGTTACCTGTAGCGACGCACGATTTATTTTTGCTTAAATATTACGAGGCTTGTGATGCCGGAAACTAAACCTGAACATCTGATCATTTCTCACTAAACAGTGAAGTTGTGCGTAATTGGAAAACCAGCAAAATAAAGCAACTGTTTTAAGGTGACTTTGAATCTCTCCAGGAATGCGTGATGTGCCGGTTTGATGCTGTCCTTGCTGATGGCATCGTTTGCGCAAATAACAGTGAGATTAAAGTGTTGAAGAGCAGGGTAGAGGCAAATGTGATGGTTCTTGTCGGGAAGTTGGGGATAATATCTTCAGTCTCTCTTCCGTTTCCTCTTTACTGATGGACTCTCTGTACGTTCCCAGCTGACTGCCAGCGAAGAGGAGTTCTTGCGCACGTACGCAGGGGTAGTGAATAGCCAACTTAGCCAGCTTCCTCAACACTCAATCGATCAGGGTGAGTACTGGACTTGTTTGCCTTGTGTTTATTTCATGGGTGAGAACAGTCTCAGAAAACACCAGATCTGGGTTCCTGTATTTCTGTAATAATACACCACCTCCATAAACCACTCCTGCAGTCTAGGGTATGCAGGCGATTGCCTGCTGTGATCTTTGCAAGAGAACCACACTGTACTGTTCAACAGGTGGTTTTATCTTAACAGGTACAGTCTTGGGCGTATCTAAGATTTGTTGGGATGAAGAGAAATATTAAATGACTCATTCTCCATGAGAACTCAAAACATTGATGGCCAAAGTCCTGTAAACTGAATACATGTATGTGGCTTCCTACTCTATGTAATACATGAAATAAATTTAACCTAATTGATTTTTGGTATAGGTGAAGTTCAGTTCAGGTATGCACAGGTCCCTCTAGTTCGGAGTGTGTCAGTATGGATCCTCTGCATAAGATGACTTTCATATAAATTCTTGTATTTATTCTTAAACTGGACATCTGTGCTTGAAAAGAAGTAAGACTGGGTGTGGCAGGCACTTTTTTGTATATTTCAGACTGGGAGTTCTATTGCAAAGTAAAATGTAAAGCAGGTACAGATGTCTAAGGTGCAAAAGCAATTTGTTATGCTAATGTAGTTACTGCTTGATAGTACTTTTCTGACAAAATAAAATGTACTCAGCTGAAAACATCTTTTGGTTTTCACAGTTCTGTGAATGTGGAAGTGAAGTCCCAACATTACTATTCCAGCAGAGTAGGGGAGGGAAGGTTTAGTAATAGGAGGAATTTGTTTGCCATTGCATTTCTTTAATTTGCATGACATAATTAATTCCCAGACAGGGGTAACAGACATGAAATAAGTTTATAGAGCTGCTTTGGCTTGTTTAGATTCCCATTAAGGGGATGAAGTATGGGCTGCTTTTGTGAGTTCTTTGCAGAAGTCTTGGTAAACAATTGTGTGGTGCTACTCTCAATCTACTCGTCTCTTCCAAACCTCCATGTTTCTTTGTGAACTCTTTTTCTCTCCCCTTCATAGGCCTCTTGGCAGATCGCGTTCATAACATAAGAATTGATAGCGAAGGAAAATTGTAAGCCTTGTGTGCCAGAAAGAACTGACGGGAGCGAAAATCTAATATAGATCTGAGGCATTTAGAAAACCATTAGAAACACAACGTGCACCAACTTGCTCTTCAGTCGTTGCCTGTGTGTTCATTCCTCACATAGCTGGGGACTGATGGAGATAGATAGACTTTTGGCTCAGAATTCTTAAACTGTTCTGCCAGTCTGAAGTGAAAATTTGCCGGTTTCTTATCAGAAATTGACTATTCCGTTAAGAAAGACCGTCTTTTGAAATTAGCATTCTTCAGCATTACCCCTAAGGAGTTAAATTTCGCACAGTGGAAATGTCTGCTGAGTTACCTGCACTTTGGCAAAGAAGAGCTAATAAATACAGAAGTCCAGCCAGGGGACACAGACACTTTGTACAGCTGCACAGCTTGATCTGGCTTTCTTGTCTGGTTTTATTATCTGTAAAATTATATTTTCTGGCTTTACAGAGGGCTTTGGAGACACAAAAAATTGAATTTTGATGTAACTTTTAAATGTGATTGAAAGAGACCAACAGTTACTTTCTGTCTACTTCTAGACTAACTAATCATGCAATACAGGAAACGTAAGAGCTTCATGTGTTGTTCAAAAAGTTCTTTGTGCTGTATTTGAACAGATGCTAACTGATATCTTTGTCATTATTTTCTTCAAGTCCTTGACGAGTCTTAAAACTTGGTCCGCAGGGAAGTGAAGTTCTCCCTGTTAATGCTTGCTTTGATTTAACCTGAGGTGCTGCTGTCTTTCCTGAGAGATTCGACCCCACAATC
Organism: Neomorphus geoffroyi; assembly: GCA_033558235.1. NCBI lineage: Eukaryota > Metazoa > Chordata > Aves > Cuculiformes > Neomorphidae > Neomorphus > Neomorphus geoffroyi. Next base: position 4,374,563 of record JAUMJM010000029.1, on the reverse strand, counting down.
TACCTTCAGTCTTCTAAAATTATAATTAAGCTGGTGGTATGACCAGATTTTTCTCGGTAGAGGGAAAAAGAACAAGGAAAGAAAATAGTTAAATATTTACAGAAGTGGGAAAGGATGTTGGTTCTTTTCATATTCGGATATGCCAACTCTCCAAATTAAATAGTAAATAGGATGAAGAATAAATGAAAATGAGCAAACCTAGCCAAATGCTTTTCCCTTTGGAGAAAGGGGAGGCTGTACTATGCTGTACAGACATCAGCAACTATAATTTATTGCTCAGTACTTTGATTTCCTTAGAAATCTCTCCAGATTTCCAGTAGTCAGTTACGATAGTGATGCTCTTTGCCCTGTGGCTCACGCAGCAGCAGTCGTTGCCATCTGTCTGTACCTTTTTCTGTGTCCTGCGGTTGGTGAAACCAGATTATGAAAATATTGGAAACAGAATCCAAATTGCCTCGGTGTCCAATTTACCATCCTGAGGGAGATTCCATCTCCACTAGATGGCATTCTCTTGCGCTGAAAACCCCCATCCCAAGTCCATACACTGAGGTACTTCAATGTTTTGTGTCCTTCAAGGTTGCTTAAAGGAATTTTCTTCCCTACTTTTCTGCTATTTTTATTGAATCTCCTCTGGGTTTTTTTTTTCCTTGCCTTTATGCAACTTCCCTTATGCAACACTAAATTATTTAAGGATTAACTTACAAAGAGTTCCTATGTTGGTAGAGTTCACATTCTCTTCCTCCCATAGTAGGGCAGACTGCTCTCAGCTGAACTTGTCCCAGACCTATCTTTAGAGTCATTTTCCTCCAGCAGGCACACAAAAGACAGCTGATTTCATAGCCCCATTTCATTCCAAAAAAGGGAATCACATTCCTGACCTTAGCACTCTAAAAGCTTTGTTATAGACCTGCAGATTTTTGTGTGTCACTTAAAAACGCTGCAGTCTGGCTCCGGAATTGCAGGAAGGTCGGTTTGTTTCGTTGGGGTTTGAGAAGGATATAAAGGATGGATGGTCTAGAATTTCACGTCACAGCCTCTGTTCCTATTGTTATGCTTTTTTTTTGTTGTGCATCCATGCAATACTGTCTTGGAACAGCTGGCTGCTGGGCTCGGAGCAGTTACCCGAGGTGGGGCTGCTGAGCTTATCCCTGCGTGGTGCTCCCTGCTGTGGTTTCTGCTGAAGATCTGTCAACCTCTTTGTTGAGTCTATTTGTTTGACCACAGGGAGTCACTGCAACCTGTGTGTCCAGTCTGTATTTGCAGCAGTGTTGGCAGTGCATTGAAGAGAGGAGTTTACACTTGTCCCTGCTGAATTCAGATGCCTGTGCCATAAACCTTCAGCGAGGCCCTGTTAGTAACAATATTTCTGACATTTAGAGTTCCTCCTTTGTACTCTGCTCACTGTCTGAGGGTTCAACGATACAAGTTAATTGCCAATTTGGATAGAGAAGTGTCTTAGAATGCCTCTGTAAGCCGTGCTACAGTCCACCAAGAGCAAGGGAACGTTTAGGCAGGTCAGATGTCTGGATTCTGTTCATAGCTTGATACTTCAGCTGGTTTTATAAGTATTTCAGCCTGTTCACCAAGTCTCTTCTTCAGCTCATTCGAGTAGTCGTGTTGCGTTCAAGACAGCTACGAGGTGAGATCTCAGTGACCCGGGAAAGCCTGAACCATAGTTCTAAAACTCTAAGCTGAAGTATTTAATACTTAAAGTTAGTATTAATTAAGAGACTAAACATTTAATATCATGCTCACCATTTTTTATGACTATTTTATTTTTGGGTCGTTGTGGTGATGTTAACACCTATATTGAAGTGCAGAATACAGAGCATTTTTCTTCACTCAAGGAGCTTTTTAGCTGACATCTCTGGGTAGTTTTTTTGGTTTTATGGCTCCAAGAATAACTGAGGACCCCAAAGGCATCTCTGTTCAACCAGTGTGTATGCTAGAGCGTGGATGTAATCATGAGCTGGTTTGAGACATAAACCTATCGGTCGTCTTCCCTGCATTGCAGCAAGAACTAAGGCAGCTCAGACTCATTAGGTTTCTCAAGCTTGAAATGATGAAATGAAGGCTTTCTCACGTATGTTTAATACTAGAAAAATGCCTTTCAGGAAATTACGTGCACAGAAACATCTCCTGCATAAACACATATTTCTTATTTCCCAGCTACTTATATTTCTAAATGGTAGGCAAGCACTGGGCTTTCTTAAGTTGCTGCTCTGGCAGATTTGTGCAGCTAGTAAGCATGAGATGTGAATTATACTAAGACCTTCGTGATTACAGCTCTGATGTTCCTATAGCAACAGGAGTGTCGTGCTGGTTCTTGAAGGAAGCCAGTCCCTTGGGGAGGACAGAGCTGAGATGCAAACACATGCCTCGGCTAGGTTAGAGGTGGATGGAAGAGCATTTAAAATGAACCCAGACTGTTTGTGGAGTTAGTGGGGCGACCATGCTCATGAAATGTCAGATAGTGGTGGAGAAATGGAGATGGAGCTCTTCTCAGTGTGGTTTTATTCTTGTGAACACAATGCTTGTTTTGATGTGCTCCTCCTCTTCAGCAGTGCGCGTTGTATTTTTAGAATGCTGGACTAGGATAGTAATACTGGGAAATTCGGAGAAAAGGTAACGTTTAGGAGGTAGTTGCTGGAAGGTGATGGAAGAAACGTGTGTACAAAGATCTTGAGGAAAGTAAATATATATTTTTTTTAATTTGGCAGCCTTCATAACTTTGACAGGCTTAACCTTCTGATCTCTAAAGGCTTATTGGGTTTAATTAATTTTGCAGGTGACTACAAACGAATCAGGTGTATGAGTCTATTCATCATTCAAAGAATACTTGGAAGTAGCAGCAGTTAGATGCATTGGCATCTTCCTTTGTGTTAAGGTAGTGTGGTTTTACAGGCTTGGTGTCGCTGTAGCTGAGTGCTTGCTGTGGAAAGCTTTGGCTTCAGTCATCTTGGTGACATTTTTTGAGCTGAAAGAGGGGAGATTGAGATGAGATCTTAGGGAGAAATGTTTTGCTGTGAGGTGGGGAGGCCCTGGCCCAGGTTGCCCAGAGAAGTAGTGGCTGCCCCATCCCTGGAGGTGTTCCAGGCCAGGTTGGATGGGGCTTGGAGCCCCCTGACCCAGTGGGAGGTGTCCCTGCCCATGGCAGCGGGTTGGAACTGGATGGGCTTTAAGGTCCCTTCCAACCCAAACCGTTCTATGACATTTTCTCAGATTTTGGTGAACTGATGAGCAGTTGCATGTGCTGAGCTCAGTGGCTGTCAAGAGTCTTTACTGCTAAGCACTAAAGTCGTCTGACCTTCAAATCATCTTGACTTACAAAGACTGAAATCCAAGTGGTGTATATGAACTACTAAATTCAGCAATCCAAACAACTGTAGGACTTTTTTTGAAAGTTAGTTGGGTAAGACTGCCACTATTGGTTTTTAAAATAGGATATAGACCCTCCCGTTAATTGCTATTATTTCTACAAAGGATGACGGTGGGGAAGTGTAAGGCAGAAGAAATGGGAGAACTATTGGCGTGCCTGAGGGTTTGGCGATTAAAGCTTTGCCCATGAAAGAAGATGGGGAATATTTGGTTGCATATATGTAAGTTCCTATTTCAGTGTAGAAGTGCGTGCCCAGAAACGGGAAGGTTGCGGAGAGAGGAACTTGTGTGTAGACAACGTAGAAGGTCAGGTATAAGCGTGCCTTTTTCATTGTTCTATACATTAATTACTGGAAGTGCAAAGCTCAGTGAAGGATGTGCTAAAAGTAAACCTGGTTCACCATCCTATTGTCTTATTTGCAGGCGCTTGGCAATGTGCAGCTTAACTTTGTAACCTGTGCTCTGCTTTTTAAATTTTCTTACTTGCTTAGAAAGAAAACATCCGTTGTGGAGCCAAGTGGGACCGGAGCAGAAGCCCTATTCACTCGGACTTTAATCCCTGCTTTCCTTTCACTGCATAGAAACCCCAGCTCTGTTCTCCGGCCATGTTTGTGGTTGTACATGAGCACAGGCAGCTGTGGAATTGCTTAATGAGCAGCCTTGTTAGTTTGGTTTCATTTAGCTCTGGATAGTTTGGGTTGTAGGACTGGACATGAGCAAAACCTGCTTTTGTGCTGAGAAATGTGGATGACTTTCTTCTGGACAAATGTCACCTGGGGTTTTTTTGCTACAGGATGTCAGAAATAGTCATGTTCCATAAGTGGCTTCTAGAAGGTTGAGAGCACTGATAAGAGCATCTCTTTAATTTGCAGACGCTCTTACCCACGCTCGAGGTCAGCAGAGTTTTCCCTTCTGTTCCCAGATCATTGAAATGCTCAGCTAAAACCAGTAGGACTTCCTGCCCTTCCAGAGGTTGTGCCATTCGTATATTGTAATTATTATAACTACTCGGCTTACGAACATGAAGATATCTTTCCTTTTTACAAGTTCCCTGAACAAACTGGTTCTGGATCTGGGAAGTATTCTTCCCTTGTATATCCCAGTCAAGCTCATGAAGAATGGAGAAGTGCTAAATAACAAACAGTCTTGTTTGCTAGTGAATATAAAATGAAGCCACAAGGTACGATGCTCAGAGGGCAGTGATAGACCTGTTGAAAATGACTGGGCTGACATTGTCTGGAAACCATTAGTTTTGGTGTAAAGTAGATGGTTCTGTTCTCCTAATTTCAAGCTAGCATCAGATTCGATAGCCTGCAAGAACTTCCTGTATGGCTGCTGTTGTTTTGACAAAGGATGCAATAACTTATCGCCTCACTAGGTATAAAATTGGATCCTTAATGTGGGAATGAAAGAAATCAGCATAGACTTGAGTCTCTACTACAAGGTGTTCTGTTGGGTGTTGTGCCCTCAGGTTACCCACCCACTGACTTGTTTACCTTCAAGGTACTATTATCTTTTATTTGATAGATCAAATTGGCATTTTAAAGGCAATTGCCTGAGGCTCTCGCAAATGCTGGCTGGCATGTAATTCCTGCAAATGAAAACGGTGGTGGTTCTACCAAATAACAAAAGGAACTGTGGAGGAAGCAGGAAATAAAACTATTCAGAATTGTGTATAAAATTCATTTTTCATTAATCTTGTTTAAAACTCTACCATCAAACATAGAAATATATCACTGCTTTATCTTTGTTTTTCTTCCTTTCTAAAATGAATAGCTAAACCCCTTTTGCCACTCCTGGTCTTCACTGTTGTCTTCTTCATTCCTGTACATGGTTTTGCTGCTCCTTGGTGTTTTGGCCGAACTCTCTAACTTTGCGTTGCCGTCACGTTTCATTAATATGTGCCTGCTTCCCTGTTACAAGATCAGTTATGAAAATATTAAGTAAAATTGGTGCCGAGCTCAACTGTTGAGGAAGTGCAGTTGTAGTCTCCTTTTCAGCCCAATGATTGTCCTTTCGAATGCAATTTGTGATCTTTCCTTAGCGAATTGTTTATCCACCTTAGTTCTTGTACTTATTGCCCACCTTTATTTAAAAAGGGAAACTATGCATTATGAAGTGCTAAAGAGTATCCGAGAGAGAGCACGTTTTTTTGATGATATGATAAAAAAACCCACACGCACTTTGTTCATGGATTCGGGTAGCTTTCATGGCACCCTAGAATCAAAGAATGGTTTGGGTTGGAAGAAATCTCGGAGCTCATCCAGTTCCAACCCCTCCTGCCATGGGCAGGGACGCCTCGCAGCTTTAAAGCTGTAGTTACTGTAATTACATTGGTGGTAAAACAAGAGTCTTGTGCACCGTGCAGTTCACTTTGGCTGTGAAAGACCAAAACCTTGAATTCTAGACCCATTCTGCATCCACTGTTCTACTTCTGCCTTTAGTATGCACATAATAATTCCGTAATGCTAAAGGTATTCAAGGCTTTTCCACATTTTCACCCTGTATTATTTTAATATTGCTTTTTCCTCCAAGTAACTTTAAAAATGTTTTTTGTTTTCCTGTTGCAATGACAAGGTGTTTCTTGTGCTCCCTTCTCTTTCCATGTCCAAAGTCCAGGCGAATGGCAGTGATGCTACTGTTGGAACTCTGCCAGGTGGGCTGAGAAAATCCCAAGAGGAGATAACTTGAGTGGGAACGGGCTCTTCAGCGATAGCTCTTGCGTTCTGACAGCCAAAATGAGCTGCAGAATTCCCAGCATCCTTTGTGCCGAAAGCTGTTTGTGCTCATCGTGTGCTTTAGCCGACCGTGTGCTCGGCACAGTGGGCTGCGCGTAGGAACAGTGCCGAAAGCTGGAATTACTGGGACAGGCAGAAATATTGACCTCTTGTGTTTATGGGGTTGCAGGATTGTCTGGAATGAAATCTCCTTTTCTGTGTGAAACTTGTAAGGATGTTTGAAAGGATATATTTTTCTTTTTTTTTTCATATTTAGACTGCAGAAAGGGGAGAGCCCAGGAAATCTGTTAAGTAATCCAGCCCATCACTTGTGCTAGCGTGATGTCATCTGTGATTCTGTGGTTGCTAGGCTACTCCAGCTGCTCTGGAATTGCATAGCAAAGCCTCCTCGACTTTAAAGGGGGATGCATGTAAAACCCAGTGACATAGGTTGTGCCTTCTCTGCACTTTGTTAATGCTTCTGAGTGTCGTTACTCCCTTCTCTTCCTAGCGTAGACCTGCTTTTCAGAAGCCGTACAAATAAAATCCTTTTTGTAGATGCTGGTGCTTCTTATGCATTAAAATAAATCAACATAGCAACTTGTTAATTCAGAGCTGGATCCTAGGCTATATATCATTTATGTTTTGATCAAGGCAAAAACCAGTTTGTGGAGGACATGAAAAGAGATGACTGTAGGGCTTCTGAGTGTTGGCAAGAGGGAGCATCAGAACAGTTTTTGATGTAGATCTATAAGATACAGGTCCCACATATGAGAAACAAAACTACTGCTTGGTCCTTAGTATTTCCTTCTTTGAGTGCGTATAAGAAATTGTGAAGTGTCTAAATATAAATGGGGTTGCATTTTTGTAAGCATTTGTTTAGTTTTTACGCCAGCGGATGTTACAACTTTCTCTTTCACCCCTTTTTTGGACCACTTTTCCTTCTGTATTGCAACTGAAGACCCAGTTAGATAACTGAAAAACAGAACTAATGTAACTAACAGATGAGGAATTTTTATTAGTCCTCCTTCTTTGACCTTGTGTGCAGATGTATAGGCAGAAATTGCTTGGGGCTCAAAGCCGTTATCTGCTTCTTGATAAACTTCAAGCAAAAGACTGGAGAATTTTTACGTGCTAATGCCCCATCCAACTTGAATTTGACCTTAAACCCCAGTAAGAGAATTCCTTATAGCTGATTATTTACTTGATGGGTCAGGCAGTCGGTGTTGCTCTTGACGTTTCCTATTTTGTTGTCTAATCCTTTAATAGAAGCTTTGGAGAAAAACTTGTTAAGCAAAATTAACCCAAGGAGACCAAATCAATTAATGAAGGCCAAAATGGCAACTGTGAGTCATCTGTTGCACGTAAACACTGAGGATCATTTGAATGGAAGAGATAATTTTTTGAAATCATATAAACAGTGACTGGAGGATTCATCATGTTTTTAATCAGTTAGATAAATGCTGTTAGGGGATCTACAGATGAAAGAAAGCATTTACTTTTATCTGACTTTCTCAGGGATCAGATTTTTACCAGAAATTGAAAATATTGCTCTCAGCCCTTCGGGGTTGTTTTCCAGTTCTTGTCTAGACTAGAGATATTGATATAAACCAGTGCTTTGACACTACTGTATGATGTATTAATCTTTCCCTGTTGTCCTGAAGACAATTATCTTTAGGCCAAGCTCTGTCTACAGTTGGGAAGTCCAGAGCGCTGGGTGTTTTCTGCGTATCTCGGTGTCTTTTTGCAGGATGAGAGCTTAGCACACAATGTTCTTTACAGACCTTTATCTGACGTGGTTCTCAAGCCATCCAGGTCTTTCTACTGTAAATGCTCACTTAAACGACTTTACAAAGACTCAGAGGTGGTTCTAGGAAGGAAATAACATCTCTCTGTGCTTTGGGGGCATGGGTTTGGATGCTGATTATATACAGTTGATAGCCTCAATTGAGAAAAAAATCCAATAACGGAGAATGTCCATGTGATGAAGTGTTCTGGGAGAGATTTCTTCAGGCTGGGGATAAAAGCATTACTTAGCAAAGTTGCATCTGTTCCCTGGCCAAATGGGAGCCTCAGTTTGAAAGAATACAGTGTTTCCACTAGAGAATGGAACATTTTCAAGACGTGTTAGTTTAGAAAGGGTGTTTAAGTGATGGGGAGTGGGCAAAAACCTTTTGGGTGGCCTATTAAAACAATTTGTATTCTTCCAAGCAGAGAGCAATGAATACCTAGATGTAAAGATAAAAGAGTATCTAAATGTCACTTTAAAAGCACAGTGAAACACCGGGCAGTACAGAGCTTATTGTACAGTGGAGGCCTCCTCGTACTTCAGAGAGGCTCAGTAAGTCTCTTATGCAGAGCCAGAATTTGCAGGGCAATAAAACCAGAAATAAAGATTCTCTCTGCATGCCTGTGAAAATGATCCTATGTTGGGTTTTTTGTTGTTTGGTTTTTTGGGGTTTTTTTAAGTCTTGCTTCTTAGAAATAAGCAAAAGCAAGGAATTCTTGGTTTTCTTTATAAACAAACTGATTTCCTTAGGTTTGCAAAGGAACGTTTTAAATGTACCGTGGAAATGTTTCAGGTTTCAGTCCCAGAAAAATAAGAAAACACGACTTTCTCTTGTTTCTGTCTTCTTTTTCCTTTCCTGTTGATTTTATGGGTGTGGGTAATGACAGTTTGGGTACTGCATCTCTCCGCTGTTCTTTAAAGGAAGTAACCGTGGCACACGTTGTCCTGTGTCCATTGTTATTGCAGGTGCTGAGGATGTTGTGATGGCATTTTCCAGATCAGAAACAGAAGACAGAAGACAGTAACTACAGGAGACCTGAACAACACAGAGCTGGAGAGGACAGTGAGATTCCTGAAGATAGAGGAGGATGGCTGAGCATTAATAAGTTCCTTTGCCCACTCTAATTGTTCCTTGGTGTTCCTTCTCCTTTGTAATTTTGTTTCCCTTTGCCCACCCTCAGAATGCATCTCACAGCCGTCTATTCCTGTAAGATTTTGCCACTCCACTGGGCTGTGTTAATTAAGGACAAACCTAACGGTGTATTTTTGATTGGCTCAAAGGGACTGACTGTGATTGGCTAAAGGAAGACAATTTTTCAAACCTGACCAATGAAAACCTTTTATCTCGCATTTTATTTTATATTTTAAAGAAAGTATCTTGGCATCCTACTTCTAAGGAAGCTTTTCATGCTGTGGTGCTTATTTAGGTCAAACTTGTGAATTTGAAGAGGGTTTGATTTGGCTGCGTAGAACTGGAAGCGATGTGTGCTTGGTTGACAATGCGAATGCTTTCTCTTCAGTTGACTTGCAGGTGTTTGCTGACATTGACATTTTCATGGCAGAAAGCTGATGTTTTGGTGCATTAGTTATTACTTTATACTTGGAGGGAAAAGACAAATGTGCTTTGCAATATTTATTACATCTACATGCATATAAATGCTTGCTTTTGGGGGTTTATTTTGGTTTTTTGATTGGCTTTGAGATCATGGGTTTGATTTCCTATTGGCTGCAGTGTTTCTGATGCAATCAGTTTTTCCATACTCATCTGCTCTGTGGCCTCAGGCTCTTTTGGGAGCGCGTGTCGAAAGCATATTTAGTTCGATAAAGCCTACCTGTTAGAGCTGGAACACGGAGATCACCAGCCGTTCTCGGCTGTGAACTGGTGGACCTGGCTGTTCGGGTGCTTCTCTCTTTGCTTCTGACAGAGGAGCTGTAGATATTTTGCAGGAATTGCAAGAATGAGATCTATGGCTGTGACATGAATTTGCCAAATTTGTATAGAGAATATGTGAACTTGTTTAAAAGACTACATATAGTTCCACTTTAACCCTTTAACTGCTGCGCAGGACTAGCTCTCACATAAGGAAAAATTAATGATCACGAACTTAAATCAAACTTGCACTGGGCTTTAATAAAATTAAGTTTCTAGTCACTTGAAAAATTGTATGTGGTTTGGCTCCTTGCAACTGTTCAGTGATATGGAAATTATCTAGATCCTGATTTAGATTTAGACTGGATATAAGGACGAAACTTTTCACAATAAGGGTGATAAAACGCTGGTCCAGGTTGCCCAGAGAGGTGGTAGATGCCTCGTTCCTGAAAACATAAAGGTTGGGTTGGATGGGGCTCTGAGCAACCTGATCTGGTTAAAGAGGTCCCTGCTTTTGCGGGGGGTTGGACTGGATGGGCGGTAAAGGTCCCTTCCAACCCAAAGCGTTCTGTGGATCTAATACCATTTTCTTTAGGCTCTGTTCCAGGGGGCAGTAGCGCTGCGTTGAACCAGCCAATACTGAGTGTTCAGGTGACCCCCAGGTTCACTCCTGAGTAGTTGTGGGGCCTTAAAACACACACGCACGCATTTACAAACTGAAAAACCTGCGGTGAAATTCCTGAAGTGCGCTGCTGTTCAGAAATCTGCACATAAAATCTCTCGCACTGCTGCCTGAAACCCCGCACTTCATTTTCTCTCACGTGTGCAGGTCATTTTTACAATACTTCTGGATTTTCCTGTGGGTTGCACTGACTTTCAGATGTTTCAAGATCGATTAAAACAGAACTCTGTTTACCTGTTCCTGGTTCCCTTCATGTGGTTGTTAATTATTTGTAGTAACAATTCCAGAATCTATGACAACATGACCATTTTCATGGCAAGACGTTATGATGATGGGATGCTTTTATGGACTCAAAATGGGGAAAAAGCTTGGGAGAAGCCATGGAATAAATGCGAAAGGAAGAATGAACTTGTGAGCGCAAGGGAGGGAAGTTATCTTGAATGAATAAATAAATACTGTGTAATAAGAAAAACTGTATATCTGTTTATGGAAAAGTTCTTTTTGATTCAGTTGCAGCTCTGTAAAGTCCAATGTGTAAGTATTTTACCCTTTTTTGGGGGGGGGTCAGTAAGAAATTTATTAAAATAAATCAGGAATAAGCCCAAAATAATCTTTCAATTTTGATCTGGTTGCCTAACAGGCACTTTAATTTTAGCTATGGTGCAAATTAACCCTTAAAGGGTTAATTTAAAGGGATACGTGTGTTTCTGGCTGCTGGCTGGGATGAGTGGGTGGGATTGTGCTGGCCTGTCATTGTCAAGCTAACATGCATCCTCCATGTGTTTCTATGGCATTTCTGAGCTGTTAAATCTTTTCAAGGAGAAAAGTGAAGTGTTTATGTGGTTTAATCTTTTCACTAAAAATGTAACTGTTGGGGGGGGAGAAATACAGTTTTTAATAGCTGCTCTTGTTTCTTATTGATTTATTCTGCTGTCGAACGGTCAAGTGGAAAATGCTTGCTTGATCTTTGTGCAGGACTTCTCTGTAGACTCCAAATGAGGAGTCGAGTAGCGTGTTGAGAAGGTTATATTGAGAAAAGACGATGTGTTGTGTAACAACATGGTTTGGGATTCAGAAACTAGAGGAGATGTTGTCTCTTGAGAATATTTGTGCTTGCTTTGTTACCCGTGTGCTCTCTTTCTCCCCACTGGTGATGTCTTAATTTTAAACCAGGGCTGGAAGATTTATAATAAAGCATTCATATATAAATTGGGGAGAATGTAGTAGAAAAGACGGCTTTCCAATATTCCCCTTGTATTATAATTCTAAATAATTACTTTCTTGCTATGAAAACTAAATTCCTGTTACCACTGTGGAGCCTCAATTCATTGGAGGGTGGAGAAACCTGTGTGGAGTACATCGGCATGGTTCAGTTGTTTATTGTACGTACAAATTTTTCTAGCTTTACCTTTGTGCTTTTGCCTTCTCAGGCAAACCATTACTGATAAAAATAAGAAATCCAGTGGTTTAGAGGTCAGGGAAAGATGCAGAGCTGACTCAGATGCTCCTCTCTCTCCAGAAGGGTAGCAATTGCTGTCATTATGTCTGTGAGCATTGCCCGTTGTAAATGAAAATGAAACCCCACCATTCACATAGACCTTTAGATTGATTCACCCTGGTCTTAAAATAAACCCTGGAGCAACAGCACATGGGAGCTGGCGACACAGCAACACTTTGGAAGCAGCTTTTGCCTGGAAGAGGCTGGACCACTAATAGAATAAAATAAGCTCTTTAGGGTTTTTTGTTCCTCTTCTGATCTAAGGTAAGTATTAATAGCTGCTATAAGTTTTCTCCTTCTCTTGGCTGCTCAGTGGCCTGTGTGAAAGTTTTTAATGCTTTATCATTAAATCTCTTTCAGTTTCATAAAGTCTATATTTCTAATTCACCAGCAGCCTAAATAGTTCTGGTGAAGGCTGAAAATTAAATGGCCCATGAAATTTGAAGTCCTCAGTCACCTATAGAAGAGATTGTCCTAAATAAGCCTTCAGGGTCATATGTGGGATGCAATCCTATAGCTGTTGAGAATTTGTTCCAAGAACAGAGCAGCGCCGTGTCTGGAGTTATCAGTGTTTTATAATGCGAGAGGAAAAGAAAATAAAGGCTAAAAGCTGAAAGCTGGGAATCAAAGACACGTGACGTCTGCTAGAAATGATTTTGTGAAAGGCCTACTGGGTGATGAGGGGAGTGTGTGGTTTGGAATACTTTTAAGATCAGTCCTTCAGCTTTCTTTTTGGTCTCTTTGCCTCCTAAGGGGCTGTGTGGCAGAGCTGACAGAAACACTGGGACCAGCAGAGACCAACAGTGCAGGAAGAACCATTTGTGGAGGTTTAAGAAATCTTCCGTTGTATTCAATCTCTACGAAAGCAAGTCCTTAGTCAGTAAGCATCTCTCCCTATCCACCAGTAAGGAAGTCTTCCAGAGCTTAGTAATTCATAATGAGCTTTTAAGATGCTCTGTATAAACTGCAGAGTAGTCGGTTTAGGTGTAAGAGCGACTGGAGCGCTCGAGTGTTGCACAGTTGATGCCTTGGTGGGGTGTTTGCTGAGTGCAGTTGATTTTGAAACTGATGGACACCAGTGTGGGATGCATCTACCCTGGGCATCCACGCTCCAGTGATACTGGACGTACTTGTTACTCGGCACTGCAGCCAGAGGTCTGTGTTGTGTGCAGGGCAAATCCTTCCCTGTTCGCAGCATCAACAGGAAATCAAATTTATTTCTAAATTTTGGTGGAACATTTTCATTTGGTTTAATTTCACCTTCTGCTACAGAGTAGTGCTAAGGATCCTGTCGGTTAGGCCTGGATGAATAATTTTAATAAAATTGGGCAGTATGAATGACCTTACACAACACCAGCTTTTAACAGTGTAAAAACATGTCAGATTTTGGTGACCGTGAGCCAAGCACAGTGCTGATGGGTGTTTGCTACACAGACTGTTTCCTTGCAGCCTCAGGTGTACGTGATCAGTTTGCTGTGCTTGCATCCTGCAAATTTTGTATCACGTACACCTGTGATTTCTTGAGAGCTGCAGTACCTTGGTCACTAAATTGCTGTGGTTCTTTCAGGTCAACCTTAGACTCCCTGTGCGAATACAAACAGCAATTCTGTGCAGACGCTTTGCCCTACAGTTTCCCTTAAGCCTTCTCTTCTAACTGGGACTTTCAGAGTTTTACAAATATAGAAGTGCTTTATACAGGGCACAGCACTGTTGTTACTTCCAAGGTAAGAAATAAGCTTGGGTTATTCCCTGTCAGACTGCAGTAGGTTCCCATACAAAGATAGAGAAGAAATCACCTACTGCCTTCTGAGCTCTGTTTTCCTTTTCTTTGCAGCTGATTTGCCCTAAGCAGAATTCCTACAGTACATTATAAACAACCTGGCGAGTTGCCTTTGTAGCTCGAAGCACTTCAATTTTGGGGATTGTTTATTTTGGAAAAGAGAAAAAAACAACTTTGTTGAGCTTTATAACCTGGCCTGCTTACAAGCTGCCTCGTGTACCAGCATGAAATAGTTCTGTGCACAGAGCTGTTTGCTGTCTTGACATTTTCCAGGTTAACTCTCCTTGCTATTCTGTGACCACAGACCTGTGAACCTCAGAAAATAAACTTCCAGCCTTTGTTTAACAATTACAGTACGAACTCTAGCCCAGGGGTGGACTGATGCATCTGTACTTTTCTTGAGTTTCTCACCTTAGATGATTGTTGCTGCCCTTTTCGGATGCCCTTTTCTCTGGGGCCATCCCTGGAGGGGTTTAAAAGACGGGTGGATGAGTTCCTTACGGACATGGTTTAGTGGGGAGACAGGCACGGTTGGACTCGATCTCTTCCAGCCTTAGGATTCTCTGATTCTATGATCCCTGCCAGGTCAGAAGATCCTGTCTGTACCTGTGCTGGCAGCAGCTGGAGACACTGGGTGCACAGCAGGAATGTTCTCCCCAGGTGTTCTGCGTGTCCCTGCTGCACAGCACCTGAGCTCTTTGGACCCCCCAGAGGAAAATACCCTTTACCCACTCTCTGAGGAACACAGATGATTAATAACTGCTTTTTTTTTTTTTTTCTGAGGTTGTAAAATACTTCTGATTAACCTTGTTACTTCAGGTTGGTTGAGCTGAATGCTGTTACATTGGCATTCAGTGTTGAGACTCTTCCAATGTTAGATACCCATTTAACTAGATTTATGGTTCAATAGGTATTTAATAGTGTTCTTAGCTTAACTGGTAGTGTCTCAGCCCCAAGCAAAGAGTCAATTCCCAGTGTTTTACTTGCACTGCACATCGCTTTTGAATAGCTAATTTCAAATTTCAGAAGACACAAGTTATAATTAAGTTATTCAAGCATGCAGAGTTTACTGTTTGCACCATAGTCCACATGTTGTCACATAAAACATATTCCCATTTTGCAGTGAGGTGGAAGTAATTTTACTGCTCTTCTCAGATAAAGCCTGTGGTCGTAACTCAGTACTCTCCAGATGCTTGCAATATTCCAGCTGATATAAGAAATGAGGATGACTGTTCTGAAAATATTTTCCCCCAAATGAGTGGAATTTTCTGAGATGAGCATGGATAATATCAGTTCAGAACAAGACTTGGTGCCGAGATGGACCAGAATAAGAATGTGGCTCCAAAGCCCTGCTCTCTGGCTGATCTACCTGTGGGCTTTTCTTTTAAGCTGCCACAAGACCTCAAAAATTGCTTTTGTTTCCTGCCCTTAATCTGTTCCTTCAGAGAAGCTAAATGCATGATTGTCATCCAGGACTGCAGAACTTGTGACTGGAACTGAAATGGAGCTTAATCACATCTAGGATGCAAATGGGAGCCTTGTGTTCATCTACAGTAGGGAGTCTGGCACTGGAAATAGTCGTTGTCTTTATGGTGTGGGGTAAGACTAGGATGGTCTCTGTGCTTTGTCCCGGGGGGGTTTTGAGGTTGCTTTTTTTTTAACTGCATAAAAGGATGGAAAGTTTTCATGATTTCAGCTGCTTGAGAAGAGAGCAGCTTTAGGTGTTTTTTATTACATACCTACATTTGTCCCATGAAGCAGGAGAATGCATCGAGTTACGCGGTCATGGAATGATAGAGACATTTGTGTGGCTGCTGCTGATGCACTGTGATCTTTTCTCAGCTTTCCTTGTGACCTCCTAATCAGAGGGCACAGGATAAATTGCATTGAACGTGATTGGAATGGACAGCAGAAGCCAAGCATGTTCCTTCAGTCTTTTGTCATCTATCTCAAGTGCCTGGAGCAGACAGACATTGACTATGTGTTGCCTGATTGGTGTCTGCCGTTAAATCCTGGAGTGTTGTGGCTGATGCCTGGTCACAGCTGGGCACGGAGTTTTCTTCTGCAAGCAGAACAGTTCACAACACAGTCTGTACTCTTATGGTTTGTTTTTTAATGGCTAGATTCTGCTAAATCTATGGGGTGTGGGAAGAGGAAGACAGGAGCAGGTCAGGAATGGATGAGGAAGCACAAGAGGAGGGTTCTGCCTCACTGTTGTGTTCTCATAAGCTTCTTTGAGCCTGGAGAAAGATGGTAATTAAACAAGACAGAATCTTAAGCTTTTGACTTGCCTTGCCAGCAGCACCAGACTTCACAGTCTCCCTCTAAAAGGAGCGGGGCTGCATGCTGGCTTCGTGACGTGCCTTGCCGCTTGTACCAGATGGGCTGCGGGACAGCCTTTTGTTTTAGGCTGGCCTTGACCTTGAGGTCAGAGTCTTCTGAAATTAAATGGGACATTTGGACTTATCCTGGATAGTGTAGCTACTTGATCATTTTTTCTTGGGGTTTTTTTCTCCTCTTTCTAAATGTAGCACAGTCGAGATGTCAGAGGATGGGAGCAGGGCAGGGAATTCAATCTTTTCACTTTCAGTGCAATTCTCAAAAGGAGGAGGCAAGACTTGGATAAGAGAGAAGTGTTTAGATTAACTATGTACCAGTAACAAACAGGAAAAGCTTTCTAAGGGTTCTGCAGACACCAAACCCCGCAGAGCTCACATCTCTACCTGCTCCAGTAAATATTAGACTAGCACAGCAACACTGCTATGTATGCAAAGATTCACAGCTCATATCCTATAGGGAATATCCTTTCCTCTGTCCTTAGAGGTTTAAAGAGAGAATCTGTCAGAAAAAGCACTGGGGCTTAAATACTGGTGAGACAGATCACAGAGAATGACGTCTTTGACATAGTGCGACTGTAGACCAGGCAGTGCTTACAGCTTAAAGTCAACACCTTGAATTCAGCGCAGACAGAAGGAGCATTAAGTTCAGCTGTGTCAGGGTGCTGTAGAGCTAGAGCCACAAAAATGCCTCTGAAACAAGTGCTATCAGATACCACTAGGGATCATAAGCAACATTCAATCTGCAGGATTGGGTGGTGCCTTAGTTGAGCTTCAGCCACAGTTAAATGGGTTCAGTAATTCTAAAAGGACACATACTGACATCTTTGCAGGAGAGGCCACGCTGCTTTTGTGGTCTGATGGATGGTGTGTTCCACCACCTGAGCAGAAAGAAGAGGTCGCGTGTGTTGTTCATTCAGTCTCCTGTCTCCAGTCTCCTGTCTTGACAGAGTGCAGAGAGTTGGTTCCTGTCTGAACCTGAATAAATCGTTGTGAAGGTTGTTTGCACCGCTCTTGCTTAGAGCTACTAAAAAGAGAGGGGGAGCAATAAGGGCGGGGAAGAGAGAGATTAAAGGGGGAAAGCCAGTAGGTTATAAATGCATTTTCCTCTGTGCTGGAGGTTAAATAATATTTTATGCATGTGACAAAGATACTGTGATTAAGGAGCTGCCGGGCAGAATGAGAGCTGGGCAGGAAAGGGAGCAGAGATGCTTGAGGGAAAAGGGTATGAAGATGTTCTAATGCTGCACTCTTGTGCACATCTAGTGTATGATGTGTGGCTTTGTATGCCTTTCACTGGAAAAAAAGGCTATTCTACAGATATTTAGGGTTGTTTTCCCCTTCATTGCCCAAGTATCTTTTCTGTCTTGAGATGTCACGCTGGTTACCAGTGACGTTACTTAGAAAATGGTCAAAAATCTGTAATCTATGCTGCTACTTCAGGCTGTAGGATTAAGACTGTAGAATGGAATGTGATAATCTTGTACATAAAGCATGGCCTTAACAACTAGAAAAGACTAGCTCCTCTGCATCCTGCTCGGTTTGAGGATGCCTCAGACATTGCAGAGCTTCTGGAGTTCTAGCTGGCATAATATACCTCCTGTTCAAATTGATGAAAGCTGGGCGCTCAAACTCATTTTCAGATCAGGTCAATAAATACTTGACCTATCCTGAGTTGTATTTTAATGTAATGTTACACAGACACCAGTCGTTCCCAGAGGCTCTTCCTAGGGTTGCCCGTGTAAGCTGCGCTTCAGACAGGATGATATGCCTGTCTCATCTCATAAGCTTTTTATTTACACTCAATGGGCAATGTATCATTGAAGCAGCAGTAAACACAGGGAAACGTGCTGTTAGAATGCAGTGCAAAGCGCTGTACTTCAGTCATTTAGCACAACGCGGGATCTACAGCCCCTCCCAGCTTTCTTTGCAGAAGACAAGTGTCTCATTCCACTTATCCAGCTGGTCCACTTGTGACTGACAGAGATGAACAGAAGAAGAAAAGGTAAGAAGCCTTACGTCAGAGGCTCTTTGTCCATACTGAAAACAAGAGAAAACCTGCAATGTTAAAAGGTAGAGGTGAAATGGGAGTTCCTGGCTGTAGGCAGTAGGATGGTCCTTGAGCTCATATGGGTTCAGCAGAAGTTGATCCCATGGAAGAAGTTGGGTACAAAACCTGTGCAAAAGAACTCACTAGAAATGTTTTATTTTCCCTCACTGGGTAGAGGAAAACATGGAGTTAACAATCTAATGGATACATGAAAGCAGCACATCTTGGGATGGGGTAATTATTGTAAATCACTCAGATTCACTTACCTATATGAAGTCAGTTGGGGGTGGGGGGACAATCCTTTGTGCTGAGCACAACCGACAGTGGTGTTGGCTCTGCTGGGTACAGGAGCCTTGGCTCTGAGTCTGTATTTGTTTCCTGCTTTGTTAAAACAACACGTACAGCTCTTTGCTGGCTCCCTGTTAAAGTTAATATGCTCATAACACCTATTCAGCCTGTACAAAAGCCACTGAATAGCATTCTGCTGTTTTCCTACCGGTCACCGGCTGAGTCAGTGATAGAAACAAACCCCTGTTTCTCTTCAGTACATTCCCAGAACAGCATTCCCCTTCTTCAACACAACCTTCCCACCCCCGGACAGTTTGCTGTCAGCATTTAATGTCCTTTCTGTTGCAGAGCAGCAATGGAAAGCAGCATCTAGCTTTAAAACCAGGAGACAGATGTGTCCTTGTAGGGAGACTGTCTGCCTTGGAGATCCCCACGGGGAGGCAATCGGCCCCTGCTGCTGGCAAGGAGCTCTCGCTCACCCAGGAGCATTAATCAGAGCTGACTGTTCCTCTTAATCCTCTGATCCTTTCCATACGGACGAGAACACAAGCGTCGCATTTGCGTGTTGTGCTCCTCTTCACTGAAAATAGGGCCGGCGCCGTGGCTTGCAGCAGGCAGCGATTAGATGGGTGGGTGATCAAAACATGATTAGCAAATCTGCAATTAGAATGAAGGCCAGGAGGGCAGTGGCTTACCGCACGGAAAGGTCACGAGTGGTATCAGTCAGAATAGAAATAAATACATGAAATAACAAAGGATTTAGGTGCCTTCTTGTCTGAGGCTGTGACTTAAATAGCCAAGCACTGCTTGGAAGAAGCTGGAAGCACTGGAATTTTAGAGAAAGGGGGAAAACAAAAGTAAAAGGGAGTTTTCCTCCTAGACCACATGATTTTGAAAAGGACTTTTTAAAGCACCAGAGATAGTTTATGGAGCTAAAACATAGCCTGAGGAACTGGGAGGTCTGCGTCGATTTTAAGTTTCGTCCCGGACTCTTTGTCGCTGGTGCTCAGGAACGCCACCGCTTTCCTTCAGCAGCTCAACAGTGCAGGCATGGACCGCGCCTTGCAAGACCAAGAGGTTGCTTGAAGCCAATTGCAAGACAAACAATGATGTCTTTTTAGCTTATTTTTGTTGTCTTTAGCCAAACCGATGTGATGTGGAAAATACAGCAACTAGAAGTCAGAAGAACCTTTTTTCCACATCTAAATAAGTGTTCACATCAGCTTCTGAGACAGCAAGATTGGTCCCATTTCCAGCACCCCACAGTTCACTGTTTTTTTTCAGATGTAGGAGGCCACTTGCATGTTATGATATGAAATTTAATATCGCATGATGAAAAGTCCAGTTACACCTTCAGGATCCAGGGGGATCTGGGAAACTAATAATCCATGGTCTAGATTCTGGAAATCAAAGCACTGATACCAATTGATTGAATTGGGATCTGTGCAAGCACTGCACGAGGAAGGGGAAGGAGGGGTCGTATGACCAGGGAGCTTTATCCACACTTGTGAAGAAAAATGTGGACAGTCACAACCACCAGGACTTCAGGAGTTAAAGCATAAAGCGGGGTGATCTGCGAATTAACAGTCGTGCTCTAATATTTATACATTACAGAAGGATAAACAACAGAGTTAAGCTTGTGAGAATCCAAAACTATTTCCAGTGGGTTGGGAATTTGAAGCTGGGTTCTCGCGCTGTTAAATCAGCCCCTCTGCCTGAGACTCTGACCCGAAAAGCAGCCTTAGCTAGACATAACATGATTTTTTTTTTTTACAGGGCTGTCGCATGGCCTGCACTGCCCAGTGGGATCCTAATGTAAATCTGGTAAATAGAACTGCACAGGCAATAAAATTACCCTAAACGCTTTCTGTATAGAGTTAATGAACATAGTCACCTTTGTTTATTTTTAAGATGCTTATTAAAATATTTAGGTGGGCAAATGTTTAGAAATGCGCTATTTTTAAAAGGCTGAACTCTGGACAAAATTTAGGCAGTGTGGGCTGAAAAAGAAAAATAGAGATCTGGGTCTGGATTTGGGGGACAGAATGCTGAGCGATCTTCCATTACAATAAGTTTCTTCCCTGTTGCAGGAAGACAATTATTTTACTCCTTCTTTTCCTCCTTTCCCAACCAGGAAAATAAGGAAACTGCTGGATATCTTTCTTTCCACAGTGGGGCTTTTTTAGCCATAGCAGCATGTGAGCCCCTAGTGGGGATTCACATGGGCTTTTAGAGAAAACAGTTGAGAAACAGTAATTTCTTTTCAGAGAATAATAATTTGGCCTGGGGAGGGGGAAAAAAAATCTCAGAGGTGTCTGTTGGTGCAGCTATACCTACATGGTTTAGTCAAATCGATCCATCTCACTGTCTTGCAGTATTAAGAGTGCTTTGTTTGTTTTGTTCCTGAATATTTCTTTGGAATATCTGGGAAGTGTTCGTTTGTGGATGATTTGTGAATGGTTGACCCCCTCCCCTTTTTTTTTTTTTTTTTTTTTGCTAAATGTGGTTGAGTTTCATGGATGTCAGTGGGAGATTAAAGATCTTGGTAGCAGTGAGGCTGTGAGCAGCAGCGATGCCTTTGCACGAAGAGCCGTGTGTGGCAGTACCGATATAGCCCTCATAGCCCTGCTGCTCCTGCCAGCGGTGAGGATGCTGGATACACAACTGGAGGATTATAATTTATTCTCCTTTTAGAAGACTCTGAGATAGGCTCCAGCCTTTTCTTTTTGCTGAAGGACACTGCTGGAACTTCTCTGTATAAGCTCGCTTGAAAACCCATTCTAATATCTAATAATTTGTCTCTTTTTACCTACAGAAAATTACTTATCTGAATTAAATGCAAGAATATTGCCTAACGAAGGGGGAAAATAAAGAGTATAATTGTGTTAATTATCAGAATACCAGACATGTAATTAATATGCCACAGGAACAAAAAGCAAATGTACTAATAGCACATAATTGGACTTAAACTACACCCTTGGTAGACGTCTCTGCAATGGAACTGTTGTGTTTGTGCTCCTTTTCAAATTAGCAATAGGGAATAAATTAACATCCATTTTCTTGCCCATACAAAGACAGAATCATATTGTGGGGCCGGGTAATGAATTCAGAGAATGCCTTTACATTCCCATATGGCTCTTAGGGAGGGGAATACTCAAGCACATGGCTCTTCTTCTTTGCAGGAAGGCAGGCAGAGAGAAGAGGAAAACCTCATTGTATGACCAGATGTTCGCTGAATACCATGGTCCTAAAGAATACAAAAAAAAAATCTGTAAGCTGAGTAATCTAAATATTATCACCAGTACCTGGTGCAAACATGAGAGTTGGTTTATCCATCCAGCCTTTTATATATGATAGGTTACTGTGTTACGTTGTCAGATAAGGAAATAGGTAGAGCAGGGGCTACTCACAGACCCAAAGAGACATCTGTGATGGAATTGGAAGCAAACCTGCTCTTTTTGTTTTTCTTCCTATCCCCCTTCTCCCACGTAAATCACTACTTCAGTTTTCTAAATAAATCAGAGTTCAAGCAGTTGCTACTGTGGGCACGGCCCCCTATGCTGCTCTTCAGAACAGATTAGTACAGCACATGAAGTAACAATGTAGAACCACCAGAGTCCTTGGGGTTTTTTTGCAGACGCACATTGTAGAAAGGCTCGTGCAGAACGCTTTAATGTAATTCTTATTTTATTGAGTTAGAGGATGATCAGTAAAATAACTTACTCCTGCTGCTGCTTCGCTTTCCGTTCTCTCTCCTTCTTTGTCTTTAGTGGTGTTTTACTAAGCTTTAAAAATAATGTATTTATTGCTCTTCAGAGGCCACAGTGAATCACAGAATCACCGAACGTCCTGAGTTGGAAGGGACCCGCAATGATCATCAAGTCCAACTCCCGTCCCTGTGTAGGACAAGCCCAACAGTCACACCGTGTGTCAGTGGTTTTAGGGGCTTTGGAGACCTCAGTACCACTTCAGGTAACGAAATAATTTTTAAAGAAACAGGTCTAGTTTCATATAGACTCTACTTTTATTTATATAGCAGAGCTTAAAATAGCCATTGTGGTATTAGATGCAAAGACTTCCGTTAATACATCCTAAATTTTCTTGAGGTCTGTAAGTATTGCTTTTAGCTAAGCACTTGAAAGCCAGTCTGCTCAAGGTATTTCAAGGTATTGCAGCATTTCTAAATTTTGCCTACTTTCTTTGTGCCCTGCTTTCCTAAATATGCAAATGAGAAACCTAGAAATTCTGTCTTATTCAATTGTAATGCTCCTGTCATCACAATATCCAGACACCTGCCTTTCTACTTCAGAGAAGTATTGTGAGAGTGCATTAATTAACGCTTGTAAAATGCTTCGAGTTCCTAGGATGGAAGGCTCTAATGAGTTGTAAAATATTATAATAATGTTGCAGAATATTCAGTCTCTCTTTGCAAAGAAAGACTTGCATCTTTCCTTCATTGCTTTCATGTTTCTAGATGCATATTTTGCAATAGAAAGTAATTCTAAACAGGAAAAAAGGGATTAAACAAGGTAGAAAGATCGCTAATGCCACTAGTTTTCTTGTGAGGAAGCTAGTTGTCTTTATGTACTTCTTATTGGATTTTCTTTTTGTCTCTCTGATAACCCCTACTTCAATGGATTATAGAGAATTCTCTGAACGTTCAGAAATGTCAGGGGAGAAGATTTTCTTCTTCAGATTGCCAAGGCCTTCATTTGCATCCCCTAAATCAATTCTCATACATGATCAAAGCAGTTCTGGAAATTTTCAAGTGTGGGGAAAACCAGTCCTCTAATTCTTTCTCCTATAATATATACAGTCAGGTTCCAAAGCCTTAAAAAAAAATCTCCACCCACAGAATCGATAAACACAGGAATTTTATGCCTTTCTATATTCAGAGGTTTGCAACTGAGTATATTAGGAACAGCAAGGCTAGAAAAGATGTAACGGTTCATCTATGCATGTTTTCCCTTCAAACTGGAGAGGCATTGCTCTAACTTTTCATTATGGAGTTTTCTTTTGAATGACCCAAAAGATGCCACTCCTGCCCGTTGTGGTTTTACAGATCTTAGTGTGAATAATTAATTTTTTATATTCACCTTGAAATATGTTTTTGTTAATGTCATTACTGTTCATTCTTCCTGCTTGGCTTAGACTGATAAAGCCATATCAGAAGCAAAAACTATTAGAATTCCAATTCCCAAAATACTTCGGGCTTCTCCTATTGCTGCCTCTAGTGGGAACAGGAGGAGCTAGAGTGGAGCTGTAATACAGCTTCTGAGAATCTGATCTGTTGGTGCTTTCATCTAATATTTTGCTTGGCTGTGCATGCAAGTCTCTCATGAGTGTAATTACTGCATAGTCCCTGTGGCAATTGGTCGCTTTCAGAAGTGGTTTCAGGGCAGCTGTGATAAACCAAATGCTCATAGAGGAGATAAAGCTAGGTTCCGAGTTCTAACTTCCCGTTAAAAGCAATCATAATCTGGAAACAAACCAGTACACAGATGTTAATTGAAGTACTGAGATGAAAATAAGCCCACACTCGGTTGTAGCCTCTTTAATAAAGACTGGACCATTTTCTCAACCCAGTTATAGACTCTTTGAAGTTTGAACCCTCTCCCTATCCTTCTGGACAAAGGTCCAAGTCTACTATCTAGAAGTAACGGTGCGTGAGTCAAAATCATTTATAAGCCTGAGCTGCAATGATCAGACCCAGATCTGCTGTTGACTGAACTGAGCATGTCTGGCCTCTCTCTGTATTTATAGTAGGCACCGGCTTCCTTTAAGCAGCAAGCAAAGGCATTCATTTTTACCTATCACCTCATCTTTTCATTTCTGGCTGCTCAGCTCCATTCTGACAAGTGCAATAAATGTGTCCTCCCGGGTCCTTGCAAGCTGGGCATTAGTCACACTGTGCATTTCAAGGACATTGGTCTGATAGTTTTTCAGCTGTAACGGAAAACATGTTCTGCCAGGAGCCATTTGTTCCAGTTTTGTTGCTTACTAATAAAATAAAAATCAATGTTTTTTTGGAGCCTGGGAAGCAGGTCAGAGAGTAGGAGGGAGATAGGTCGTAAAAAGGAAGGTGCTGAAGTTAGTTCTCTGGGTTTCTCTGAAATAATGGCATGTGGCATTTTGGAGAAAGTGAGAATTTCTGTCAGCTTGTGAAATGCAGCTACTGCTGGCAAACAGTAGAGCTATTGTTTAACAGTAAATAGGACTGCAGGTGCACAGCAGGTCTCACACTGGGCAATTTAAATCAAATTTAGTTTTGTGGAACAAAAGGTATTTGAGAAGATGTTGTATTTGCCATACCTCTAGCGTAAGTGCCAACAGAACACCAGTGAGGATATGGCTCAGAATTTCATTTTGCTGTCTCCACCACAGGTGGAGTGCCCATAGTGTCTGTATTCTCAGCCACTGAATTGCCAGTTCAAACTTCTTAGTCATCGAACTAAACAAAATCATCTTGCTGATCTTAAAATACAGACTGAAGAATTATTTGCTTTACTGAATCAGTGCCTTAGTCACCACTGACTCGGAGGAGTTTTGCTTAGAGAGTGAAATGCAATCGATGCCTTCTCCTTCCTTGAAAATTTCCCCGTTTCATCATGACTGATTCAGCTGATTAATTAATCTGAGCTGGTAGTACGTTGTGCAACAAGCAAGGTTTACTTGGATGTAGCATTTCTTCTCTTATAAATGATTCTCCTTCCTATTTCTGCAGAATCAGAGTAATTTAAACGAGTCCTGATGGTAACACCGATGTCCCCTTGATGGTAGAGTGCTTTCCCCCACTGTAACAGGTTATATAGCCCAAGTGGACTGCAGGGCAGATTTTGCTCTTTAAACTGTCTTTTCTGCCATCCCTAATGAATCTAGGTTTTCTCCATTTTAAAGGTGGTAATTTATTTTGCAGAGAATGTTTTAGAGCAGGTGTATATATTTGCATGCCAGCTGGCTTCTGACTTACAAGCCCTCTTGAGTTGACATTCAAGCTTCACACGTAGTTGTATTCCTAATCAAAATCCAATAATTGAGCAAATAGACTTGTGTTATAACACGCACTCATCAGTGGGCAATCATCTTTTAACTGATGACATCTTACCTTGCGAACTTTTACTAACGGGGTGGTTCTCGCTGCTGCGTTAAGTTAGGAAGACCGGTTTGAGAGTCCTGCTGAGCTGGACAGCCCTTCTACTTTCTGTACAAAAGAAAAATACATAATGTAGCATACTGTCAGCTGAAGCTGCGTTGGCAGAATGTGAAGACTCAGCTATCTGGCAACAGATGGGCTACAGGCTTCTTCTGACATGATCTGCCATCCAGCATATGTTAGACAGGATGAGAAATCAAGGGGTTTTAGACTGAGGCTTGAGCTTTATTTAAAGAAAGAAAGATGTCTTCGCTCTTGATAGAGCAGGTGGCCTACAGCACAGTTAATAAAATAAATGTGGACTAACTAGGTTGCTTGGTTAAGGGATATCTCCATAACGCAGGGTAGTAAGTGGGATATTGTTCATTCTATTGTATTTAAATTCCTTTTTTCTCTGCACACACTCACGTTAGCAAATCTGCTTACAGTGCAGCAAGTAGAGGTGGTTGGTTTTGAGGATGGAAGAAGCCATTGGGTGGGCAGAACAGCTTGCCTTTGGATATCCAAACACACCGTCTTGCTGCAGACCTGGTTCTGTCAACTTTCTGAGACCTCGGTGAGCCATCAAGGGCAGTCACTAAGTTGGTTTCTCACCTTTGGCTGGCTGCTCCCCCCATCTCAAGCAGGGAAGGTAACAGCATTGGGCTTGCCTTGTGAGGGAGGGGGAGGTTTTTCCAGAAGGGATCAATCTTGGTAGTTAAATTGCATAGTGTTTTAAAATAAAGAAATACCACATCTCTAGGATCTTGAACATTCTGGACTTTATTTTTATTTCACCGTGGGAGTGAAATGGCTAATAGGTAGAAAAGCATGAGTCGTCATATCTAATTATAAAATAAGTTGGTAGCATTTTAGTTGTCAAAACTCTGATCACGGTAAGGTATTTTTTCTTCTATTGAAGCATTTTCCAATTGAAATTTTTCACCAAAGAGCAAATAACTTCTCTAGTATAGGATGGGTTCCCTGCAACTTCATCAAGAAGTTCCATGGGAATAATTTAGGTAGTACTTGTGAATTTTTCCAAACGGAACTAATAGACTTTTGCCTTGATAGAAGTCAATAAAACTACCCTAAAAAAGGCTTCTCACTAGGCAGAATATTTATCTGTCCTGTGAGCGCTGCTGCTCCTCCATTTGGGCAGAGTTAATGCTTGTCACAGGACTCTCATGCCTGCAGCCTGTGTGCCTGGGGATGGGCACCAAGGCAGCTCCTGGATCTACAAGCATTGACTTGGAGAGGCATGACAGTGCCCAAGGTGTGTTTGTGGTTAAAGCAGACACATTTCCGCAGGACTGCAGCTTCAGAGTTATGAAAACATCGCCAGAAGGCATGTATGTGTTTGATGGTGCTTGTTGCGGGCAGGTGATGGCAGCTTGTTCCTTCCTGGGGTAGTTCCCAGCCCAGCAGATGCCCAGGTTGTGGATCCTGCTCCCAGTGACTCCTTGCTTGTTGGGTTTGTTAAAAACCAGATTTTTGCCTTTTTCCTGTTAAGATCTGTGAACGCTGAGGTGAAGGTATTTAAATGGCATCATATGGGGTTATGTTGTGCTTCAGTGGGGCATCAGCTCAGCCCCGATTCCCTCCTGACTGTGTCATCCAAGGGGATAAGAGGAACGTATTTTTAAAGTCATTTACTTTGTTTATTGTAATATCTGATCCCCCCAAACAGCCCAGAGATGCAAACACACAGTATTTTCTATAAACGTCCTGGTCTCTGCTCAGGGATGTAGGCAGTCTTAAGAAAATGATGAACTCAGTAGTTAATCAACTAAAGGATGAAAATGTGTGTTTAAACAAGAAGAGGTATATCAGATAGGGAGAATTTGTGATTGTTTAAGGATTACCTTAAGAACATCCTTATCCTAACTAAGGATGTGGAAAGGAAATAAGCAATTTTGGGTTAAAGTAGAATAGCGTAACCTAATGAATACGTGTTTTAGATAGTTGCCACAATTGTATTAGCTAGGCAATATTTTGAGCGGATGGTACCAAAAATGCCAGCAAATAAACTCTCTTAAGACTCATTTTGGAGTTTCAGAAAGCAAGTATCCTTTATTTCAGTGCTGGACACACGAGGGAGTGATTTCCATCAATCATACGTAACGAGACAAGGGCTGGGGACAGAATATATTTACTACTTACGTGCATATGTATAAATTATCCCAGAAATCTTATGCATATTCTGTTACTTCCCAAGGACTAATTTTAATTTTATTATGAACTTCTCTGCTAATTGGAGCCTTGGAGCCAGTTCTCTGTCTGACCTTGTATTTTAGACAAGGAAGGAAGATGCGCCAGGGAGGGTTAGGCTGGACATTAGGAAAAGGTTCCTCACCCAGAGGGTGGTGGAGCACTGGAACAGCTCCCCAGGGAAGCAGTCACGGCACCAAGCCTGGCAGTGTTCCAGAAGCGTTTGAACACAATGTTGGGGTGTCCTGTACAGGGACAGGAGTTGGACTCGATGGTCGTTGTGGCTCCCTTCCATCTCAGGTTGTTCTGTGATTCTTTGAACAGTATTGTCTGGGAA
Organism: Neomorphus geoffroyi; assembly: GCA_033558235.1. Taxonomy (NCBI): domain Eukaryota; kingdom Metazoa; phylum Chordata; class Aves; order Cuculiformes; family Neomorphidae; genus Neomorphus; species Neomorphus geoffroyi. Next base: position 4,346,495 of record JAUMJM010000029.1, on the reverse strand, counting down.
AAGCACTATTTGAAAGAAAAAACATGTTATCCAGAAAACATGCTATCAGAGGCACAGACTATGTCTAACTTTCAAAAAATTCACTGATCATTCTGTGCTCCTTTGAACAATATTGTCTGGGAAAAGCACCTTTTTGAAAAAAAAACACAAACCATGCTGTCAAGAAGCCAGATTATTAGAGGAACAGTCTGCGTCTGTCTAACTTTGAGAAAAATACAGTTACTTAGATGGAACCTTTATCTTAAATCAAAATATTCCACTTTTTAAATGGTAACTATTTCTTGTATCGCTGAGGGGAGGCGGCTCCCCCCGCGCGGATGGGCTCTCCCGCCCTCTCCTTCTCCCCCCTCCACGGCCCTTGGTTCCTCCCTGGCGGGGAGGGGGCTCGGCCGCGCTCGCCGCCGCCGCCATTTTAGGTGCCGCTGGCGGGGGAGGGCGGGGAGGAGGAGAGGGAAGGCGAGCGGGGCAGCGCAGCGCTTCGCTTCTCCTCCCTCCTCCTCCTCGGCGGGGCCGAGCCGAGCTGAGCCCTCCGCTCGGCGCACAGCGGAGCCCGGACCAGCGGGGGCGCCACAGCCGCCCTGCCCCGCTCCGCGCTGCCATGCAGCAGCCGCGCCGCACGGGCATGCCGCGCTCCTCCCGCCCGCTGTGGCTGCTGCTGCTGCTGCTGCTCTGCGGAGGGGCAGCGGCTGCTCGAGGTAAACGGGGCCGCGGAGGGTACCCGGCACCGGGGGGAAGGGGTGGGCGGCGGGTCCTGGCCCTCCCCGTCTTGCGCACCCGCTCCCCGGGCGCCCGGAGGGGCTGTGGTGACCCCCGCTGGGCTCGGGGATGGCGCCCTTGGCTCCCTTCGTCCTTGGAGGGAGGAGGGCGCTGGCCGCCCCTCCCCAGGGGTCGCTGCGGTGACCCTGCCGGTGCACCTGCGGGAGGGGAGAGGCGGGGGGAGCTCGATTTCTGCGCTCACCTGCACCCCAGACCCCCTTTTCTCTCTCCTCCCCCCTCCCAGACCCCCTCCTCTCTCTCTCTCCCCCACACACCCCCGAAATCCCCTCTCTCTCCTTCCCCCCGCCCCCTCCCCTCCCCAAATTCCCTTTCTCTGCCTGCCCCCCACCCTCGGGACCCCACTCTCTCTCCCCACCGTGTCCGGGCTGTGCGGTGGGGGGTGGAGGGCTCAGTTTCTGAGCTCACCTGCACCCCACAAAGCTCCCCAGCCCCCCCCCCCCCCCCCCCGTAGGGCTCAGTCTGTGCGGCCGTGGCGGGAGAGGGGATGCACGGGGTTGGGGGGGTTGCTCGGTTTCTGCGCTCGCCTGCACCCCCAGACCCTCTTGCCCGCCCCCCCTCCCGTAGGGCCCGTGTATGGTGGGAGGGGGGGATGCACGGCGGGGACGGGGGGAGCTTGGTGTCCGCGCTCACCTGCACCCCGTTCCCCCTCCCCACAGACCCCCCACCCCCTGGAGGGAGGGATGCGTGGGGTGAAGGGACTTCAGTTTCTGCGCTCACTTGCACCCCCAAAGCCCGCTGCCCCCCCCGCAGGGCCCGGTCTGGGCGGCGGCGGCGGAAGGGGGGATGTGTAGGGGCTCGGTTTCCGCGCTCCCCGGTACCCCCAGCCCCTCTCCCCCCCTCCCCGCGCTGCCCGGGGGATGCGCGGCCGCCCGCCCGTTACGTAACCGCCGCCTCCGGCCCGCGCTGCGGCCGCTGGGCCCGGGGCCGCCCGTGGATGCAGGGGAGGGTGGAGAAAAGCAGCGAGAGCCGGGATTTGGGCTCCTGAGAGAGCCTCGATGGCCAACGGAATAGACTTATGAAATCGTTCTGTTGGAAAAGACCTTTGAGGTCATCCAGTCCAACCTGCCCGCTACTAAAGCGTCCCCGAGCACCTCATCTACCTGTCTTTTAAACCCCTCCAGGGATGGGGACTGAACCACCTCTCTGGGCAGCTGTGCCAGAGCCCAAGAACCGTTAATGGGAAGGAGAGTTTATTCTCTCACGTGAGGGAGCCCCAGGGAACCTGGGCGTCAGGATTCCCCAGAGAACACCCCTTTGGTGGCCCTCAAGAACAGGTAGCTTGACTGAAACCATCAGGGATCGGCGTTTTTAGACATCGGCCTTGTGGCTATTGATTGATCTTGTGGAGTAAAAGCATACGCATTGCAGGGCTGCTCTTGAGCAGATCTCAGTAAGAGGCTTGCAGACGCCTCCTTACCTGAAGGTTACCCCGGGAATTGAGAATGCCGCTTCTGCACGATTCAGCTGATCGTGTGATGAGGTTTGAGATCTTGCATTTAATTTGAATGTAGATGAGAAGCGTGGCTTTAAAATGGCTTGCAGATACATGGAAGGGAAGATCTTGATCTTAAAAACAACTCATTAAGGACACATCTTGCTGCAGTTTCCCTAGACAGGATCAAGAAGCTGCTGTTGTAGTAAGGAAGTCTGGCAACTGTTTAGAATAGTGGCTGTGATTTACTTGTACAAGGTCTCTTACATACCACCTATTCAGTAGTGTTCTTGCAACATTAAATTTAATGCTTACCACACCAGTACAGAAGCACAATTTTGTTGAATTGCTAGGCTTTTCTGTCATTTGAAATTAGGAATAAAAATGGAGATCAACTCCCCTTTTTTTTTTTTAAAGAAAGCAAATATGTACTTGGATATGAATAACGAATTTGCATAGCATTACTCAGGACAGCTCTGTTAGTCGGTGCTGCTGCTGTTTGTGAGAGACTGTGCATGTTTTCAGTCTCATCTACAGAGCTGCTGGGCTCCTCCAGGTCCTGATCTGATAAACTTCATCACACATAACTGAGTTACACTGTGAGGTCTGGTTTGGCTTAGAGTGTGCAGCTGCCTTTGTCCTCACCGTGTTTTGGCTGCTCTAGGTAGGCCTGTTAATTGTGTTACAGGAAGATGCATTTAACGCCAGGTAGGCTCTGGAGAATACCTGGAAAGCTGCTAGAGCAACTCAGTTTCATTTCCCTGTGGTTAGGAGAAACATTTGTTCAGAAGCATTTCTGATAAACTTTCAGGTTTGTGCTGTATTGTCAATTCCTTTTTTTTTTTCTCAAGTACAGCTTCATTTTTTTTCATCTGGGATGTTAAAAATCCTTGTTAACTGAGGTCTTGTAAGATTTCTTAAGTGAAAACTAAATTGTGCTTGGTTTGGTGTTGTGCAGAAATGGACTGGGAAGAGTACGCCAGAGTGGTGAGTTCCATTCTGCAGTCTGATTTATTCCTATGCGTGGAACAGGAGAGTGAAAAGTGATTGTGATGATGGAAAGAAACCAAAATAGCTCTTGGGGGATGTGATCTTACAGAAAAGCTAGGTGTGCGCTAGCTGACCTCTTCCCTGTAGTTATTTAAAGGGGTGCGAAGATTGGTTTCAGGCTCTAAAGAGGTGTATTACTGTCCAGCTGGTGCAAAATTCTTAATTTAATTGATTTTATCTTGTAGTCGGTCAAGTTGACCCAAATATTTCTAAGCTTGTTGGACTAATGCTGAAGTGGAAGATCACTAGTGAAAAGAACATTCATGTAGGGTTGTCAAAGTGGAGCAATGGGATATCTATGAACAGAGCAGAATGGGGAGTGGAATGGAGTGACTTTTCTGAGGAGAAGGCTGTGCGTCTAATGGCTGCTGCTTCTGTAGTTACCAGCCAGGTAGGGTGATGTATCTCTGTTGCCTTGGGCTCTTCCAACTTATTGTCATTTAGGAGGGGTATCGATCAAAATAATACTGTCTTGAGGAAGCTTTACTGATCTGTGATTATTTCAGGAAGTTATCTGCTGCTATCAGTGTATTAAATCCAAACCACAGACCACTTCTCACTGCCACAGTCTTACTGCAGATGTTTCTTTGACACAGTAACAGCCTTTATAGTATAGTGGTTATGCTTCTATCTCATTCTTAGAGGACAGGAAATTTAAGACTACCCTGAAGGATTAGGAAGAGGCAATTTGGCTATTTATGGGGGCTGTTGTTTTTTTTTTCCTCTAAGGATTTATGAAAGTTGGAGATTACTGAGAAGAGAAGAGAGAGAATTAACCAGTGCTAGACCTTTCTATGATGCGTAATGCTTGGGAAGCATAATATACAGCCATCTGTTCAGATGCAAACAATTTTCATCTCTTTCTATATATGTTATATAAAATAATTTACTGCTGTTGAAATTGAAATGGAGGAGGGATGGTCTGGGCAAACATAGTTTGCTTGGTGTGTTTGGAATACTATTGTGGCAGTCACCTTCCTCGCTGTATTTAGACTTCAGGTTGTGCTGTCTGTGCTGACTTATCAGGGAAATTTATCAGTAGAAACATTTCTAGACTTCTAAATGTATCTTTGGTTTGAGGTCTTCCTCTTTCTGCGGACCCGATCACCAGTTCAGATTATTGCAAAGAAATTTTTTAAAGGAGGAGGACAGAAGCTGGACTCACAGACTTCAGTTTCTAACAGCATCATGTGAACACCTCTTCTCAAACAGATTAAACTAGAATTATGGTGTTTTGAGTAAAGTGGCATTTTCTGCCATGAAAAACAAAGTATCTGATACCTCAGGAGCTCATGCCTATGAAACTGTTCTGCAGTGGAGAATAAACGTCATTGCTGTTTTCTGAACAAAAGCGCTTTTACCTTTTTTCAGAACCTTATCTCTTATTCTACGTAGTTGCATTCAGAGAAGTGTCTCTGAAATTTTCTTTATGACATTCAGGGGCATACGTCTTGTATCATTATCATTATTGTCAAAGACAGAAGCGATACCTCAAAACGTGGGGGAGTTCAGTGAGTTGGAAGCCTTGGTCTTAAATAAATCTTGTTTTGCGCTCTAATTTATTTGATTTGTACTGATAGACTCACATTGGATTCAGTAGGGACTAACCTCCTTAGGAGCCTTTAGAAAGGATTATGGAAACCTCAGTGCCTTTGAAGAACTGTCTGTCCTTTGTCTATGGTATTAGGTCGCATCATCTCGCTTGCTTTGTATTCAGATCGAAAACAAGTTTTCACTACTGCTCCCAGTTGATTTCCCTGTTTTTAAATGGAGTCAACAAGTAGAGTCAGAAGTGCTGGCTGTACTGAGATGGTGTTTACTGTATTTGTAAATAAGATTCTCTTTCAAAAAGTGACATTTTTAAATATAGTGATTTCCACTCTTGTGCTGTAATTAGCAACATTTAAGAGAACATTAATATTTACAGTTAAAAGCTTATGTTTTCTGTTTCAGTGTTCTGTTTAGCTTAAAACATTTGAAATTTCACTTCAAAAATTAAGGCTTTGTTGCCTTAATCCTGTTAGACTGTTTTGTGCTGGGATATCATTGTTTGCTATTTTCCCTGCTGGGCTTTTATCCAAATTGAATTTTGGTCAGTATATCCTCTGCCAAAGGTCTCTGGTGCTCTGAACATTTCTCATGCAGTTGTGGCTAATGAACCTTGTGGCTAGTTTCTAATCAGTCATTTGCCTATACGTTAGTTTCATGCTTATAGCAAAATTTCCATGTATCTTTGTCCAAATAAAAACAGATCTAGGCAACCAATTCCGTGTATCACCACTTACACTCTGTAAGTGGTGATAAACCAGAGATATTTCCCTAGGTAAAATATAATTAATAAAACCTGTTGAGTTCCTGCAGCCATTAGTTTGAATATGTGTTTGGAGAATTAATGTTAGTTGTACAGGCTCAAACTGTAGGCACCTGAAAAGTTATAAACTTACCTTGTGTCCTGAATGTATGACAGCTGAGCTTCCAGAGCACCAATTACAGTGTAATTACCACCTGGTTTTCCTTCAGCTGTGAACCATAGAGGTTAACCTTAGTGAATGTCCATGCCCTTACCCAGTCCCTCTCTTAGTGCAGACTCACCCCCCATGTATTTTATTACTGCCTACAGTTTTTATGAAACCCATTGTATAGATAAGAAAAGTTCCACACCATTAAGAAACTCAGCATTTGAGCAAAACCTGGGTTTGGTTTTATCTTATCTGGTCGTAAGACAATGATTCTTCATAAAATTGTAGGTATGAGAAGACCTAATTAACCGAATAAAATTTATCTTTTCATGACCACTGATGTATTTCAAGTTAATGTACAAAGTTAGCTCTCACCCTTTTCTAATAGAAAATCGAGGCACCGCTCTGAACTGCAGGCTGGTGAGTCTAGGTCAGGAGTGGAACACACGTTATCATCAGGCGGTGCTGCACCCTTTCTTATTAAACTTTACTTTCAGGGTGGAGAAGGCCTATTTTATTGTGTAGATCTTTTATTCCTTGGCTGAGCTGCATTTTTCTGTCTTTATATGCTACACAAACTTGTTCCTTTAATGATATTGCTTGAAATTTCATCAGAACAGTACTAAATTATGAATATTCAAGGTAAGACGCACTGTGTAGAGTTCTTATTGTCTCACTGAAAGGCATGCTTGTATTTCCTTACATCAAGAGGAAGACAAACAAAAGATGTACAGTAACAAAAACTTGTGTCAGATGTTCAGGACGGGAGTAAAGGACTGTTTACTCATCTTATTGAGTGCGGTTCATTTGAATTGACAGAGAACATAATCATCTTTTTCTGCAATGTCTGGATTTTTCATGGAGTCTCAAAGGTGGATTTTAAAGAATTTACTGTCAGTAGTTTGAACATCTAACTGAAACTCTAGTGACATAAATCATCTTGATCTAGTTCTAAAGATATATAGCATGGCTAAACAACACTATATATCAGAAGCAGTTACCCAGAAGAAAATATATTTTCAGCTGCAGTCCTGTCTGGCTGAGGTGTGTCTAAATCTTCAGTTACGTAGGAGCCCGTTCCCATCTAAGTCCAATGGGCTTCACTTGTAAGAGGATAACGGAATTCCTCAGAAAGGACTTTAAATACATTTAATTTTCATATTATTAAATCAGTATTCAAATAACATTTTCTGTACCAGCCCTAAACCCCATTTCCCTGCCTACGTATTCATTTACATTCATTAATTCTTCTAAACAGAAGGAAAAAGTTGCTGCTAGTTAATCTGCAGCATCAGCCATTGCTCTGGGTGAAGCGTCCTTCCTTTGAGGTACAGTCTTCCTTCCTTCCTCTGCTGAACAGTCAGCGGTGGTTCCAGTCCGTATTAGTAAAAGCTGGTCTGTTGAGTTCCATGAGAAACTTGAGCACATTTACCTAGAGGAAACAGTATTTTCCAAACCAGTGTTGAAAGCAGACATCATGTTGGGCACCAATTGCCTTTGCTCCTATAGCTTAGCAGCGATTATCTTCAGATAAACCGAGTTAGACAGGTGCCTTGTGCTCACCTTGCCAGGTCCATGCTCAGTCGTTGCTTGGCAGCAGTACAGGCTCATGAGCTTTACAGTCCAGTTTGCTACCTGGAAAAAAGAGGTACTGTTAGCTGTCTTTTAAATTTCTTTGGCCTCTAAAAGCTAAGTAGAGGCCAGCTTGCTGTGTTGTGGCAGGGTGGCTTCCCCCACTTGGCTGGGTTAAATGTGGGCTGGGATTTACAACAGATTCCAGTTGAAGCGCTTACAAATAGTGTGAATATTGTATTTCAAGGAAACCAGTGTAGGGTATCCCAGTTAAATGGCAAGAGATTAACAGCTCACGGCACTTTGTTAGTGTCAAGCTTGGAATAGGCTATGTTTTGGTTTGAAATTAGCGGTATGGCTTTGAACAACTTCCTCTGCACATTTCGGGAGTTTTCTGACGAAGGGGAAAAATGTGAAAGGATAGTTTTCAGTCCAACATTTAATAATATTTAAGCCAACTAAGATCAGAATAATACTTGGTTCAATTTAGCAGCTTGTTCAAGGGAAGCAGTGATGTATTGCTCATGAGCTGAGCCTCATTTTTCAAATGCTGGCTTGAGAATTTCTTACAGCGTGTGGTTATGCTAGAGTCAGTAGATCACAAATATGGATAACGGGCCTTTCCTGGGTATTCAGCAGTAAGTTTGGGGAGTGTTTTAAAACCCAGTGATGTTTAGCCTTCATAAACACAAAGGGATTTAAGCTTGGTGTTTTAAAATCTGGTGATGTTTTAGCCTTCCTGAACACAAAGGCATTTAAGCTTTATGATTTTATTGTCTACAGCACAATAAAAGAACATGACTTTGCTTTTAACTGCGCCTGTTTGAAGGTTCGCTAGGCTCTGCAGATGCTTAGCATACTCATAATTCTGTTCATATGTGGTTACAGTACTTCAGGCTTTTATAGAGCTCCGTACCCTGCCGCAGTGGGATTTACTGTAGGTTACTAAATTAGGAGAAGGTTTCTCAATGCTTAAAAAAATTGTAATGTGCATTCAGAAGGTTTAGAATGGAAATGGAATTTCTTTCTGGCAGAGATCTCTTCTAGTATTTTGTACTAGGTCCTTGCAAAGACTAAGATGGATGAAAGGACTCCGATGTGTGTATAACTGCGCTATATGCAGAACCAGGTCCTCCTTTTGCTCCCAACAGCCACAGCTCTATTAGAGGAAACAATTTTCTTCAGACAAGGTTTGAATTGAGGGATGTGTATTAGTTGGAGACTCACACTTTGCTGTTATTGGTGCCTTCCGTCTGCGGAAGAAGTGATATGTTGGTCCCTTTGGACGTGAGGAGGTTCGATTTAAAATGCCGAGTTCCTTGGAGGGTGCTGCAGCAGAGTACTTCTGTGGGTAAACTGAGCAATGTGGTTGACATTTAGCTGGCTATCTGGTATGCTGAATATTGAAAGTTTGCCCGTGTGAGTGTATTGAGGCAATAAAGATCTTGTCACCATATTGAGTTGAACCACATGGTGGTGATTAAACACTGTTTGCATTGAAGTAGTTTGTTGTGAGTTCTCCCTTGCTGTATTATTATGTATGAAGATATTGTATCCTGTCTAGCAGTTTGTTGCTGCTAACTGGTAAAAGATGACTGATGAAAGCATACTGGGAGAGTATTATGGTTTCCTGTGTGAGTTGTCTACCTCTAGGTTTAACCATTTCTTTAAATGTCCTTTTACCACCATTTTTTAAATTCCCTTGGATAAGCATGTGACAGGCAACATGGATATGTTTTAGTTCATTGGAGAGGCAGGGTTCAGAAATCTAGGTTAGCCTTAGTTCTGGAGAAAGGTGAAAACAGGCCTCAACTGCAGAATGGTGTTCTAGTTGTAGTATGTAATTTGCTGCGATGGCACAGGCATTTTATTTCAGAAGTTGTATGCACTTGATTTCATGAAGACCACAGTCTGGGCGACATTGTTTACTGAATGCTATTTGGTATGTTTGTTATAACCTACAGCAAAGCTTTTTTTATATTTGCCTGTATAACATTTGCTGAAGATGACTTGGTTTTGTATGGTAAAAAGTGGTTTTCATGCCCTCCAGATGAATGTTTTCCATAGGTTCTAAGCAACGAGATACGTACAGCTATCAACTTGTAGCAGATATACATTGCTCAAAAAATTTAAGTGAAACTGATGCACGTAGAACCTCAGCGTGAAGAGAGCTAGACCAAGAGAAACAATATATTCAGCTGTCAAGAAGAATTAGTTGTTACGCCACATATACTGGTTCTGTGTACTATAAGCTGTGTTTATCTTTGGAGAGCATAACATAATGATAAATATTTAATGATCAAGCCTTTTTCACGAGGGATTGTCATATAGTAGATGATAAGCTAGTAGATAACATGATTTCGTCTCACATCTTTTGTGATGTACTAGAAAAAAATGCTTTTGCAACCTGACAGGGAAAGATGCTGCATTTCTTTGCAGTGGAGGAAGAAAAGTCATCTTAAACTTGGTCAGGTGATTGGTTTACAGATTCTTCTATGCAGAGTTGAAGAATACTTTTATGATCTTGTAGTGGGGTTTCTGAGTCTCTTAAAGCAACTATTGAATGAATGAGTAATATACAAAGTAGTATTTTTGTCAGATTTCAAGGCATTCTGTTAGATGACAGAAAAGGCCTGAGATACTGGTCCCTTCTTCCAGTAGTGCTTGAAGTCTGCATTGGGCATATGTTGGATTAAAGGACCCAAAGCAGAAGTCTTCTTGACCAGAGAAGGGCCTGGAACACTTGCATTGCATCTCAGCAGCTGATGCGTGGGATCACGTAGCTGGTGTCCTGCCCTTTTGAATTGCCTCTCCCTTTTCTCCCTTTCTTGCATTTGGCATCGTTTTCCACCTTCAGCAGAACTCCTGTAGTCCTCCTGTACCTGGGATGGCATGTAAATAACTGGTAAAACTGATGTGAAAGGTTCCAAGTAGAGCTCTTTTATTGGGACAGAAACTTCTGTCACTTCCTGTTTGGTTCCTTGGCAAGTGCAGGAATTAGTAAAGTTTTATCTCTTTTTCTATCCACTCTCTTAATGATAATGAAAACACCCATACAAGACAAAATGCTGAAACTGGAAAGAGGCTTCACATTCTGAAGAGTATTGACCAACTGGATCCCAGGGTTTCCACATTGGAGAGAAGTAGGGTGGAAACAAACCTGCCAGTCTTTTTTCATCTGATGCTGAATATGTGTATTTCGAGTGTCACACTTGGCACTGATGGCAGCAGCTCACCACCTCTGTTAGAAGGCTTTTGAATTTTACTTCAGGGGCACCTTAAATCCCAGCATAGTTAAGAGGCTAATTTAGGTTCTCTGAGTTACTTCTGCGGAGCCTACAGGGACACTGAACTCTTCTGAACATGCTTAGCCAGGATTTTGTCTCAATTTTTTAAATTTAGTAAAATGCTGGTTTATATTTAGAAAAATGAAAGAGAAAAAAATAAAATCTGTATTGTAAAGCACTTTTTTAAAGAAGGCAGTTTCAAACATTTTGAACTTGTACTTTGTTTTCCTTTCAGTTAACAAGCATAAGCCATGGATTGAAACCACCTATCATGGAATTGTCACGGAAAATGACAACACGGTGCTCTTGGACCCCCCTTTAATAGCCCTGGACAAAGATGCACCTCTGCGCTTTGCAGGTAAAGAATTCTTCCGCATGTTGTCTTTAGGAAGTGGAAACACTTTCTTAATGACAAATGCTGTGTGTTGCTTATCAAGTTTTGCCTAACAGTAGCATGATGTTTCAAAGCTTTATACCTAGGAAATGTTTCTGCATGGGACAGAGTTTTATGTCATATTTACAGCTGTATCCAGACCAGAGAGTACTGTGTTGCAGATATTCCATGCTTCTTTCAATTTCATGTGTATGTGTTGTTTTTTCAGGTGGTTTATGTTTTTTCCTTTTTCCATAGTGTCTTAACGTGTTCCTCAGTTCTCAGGATTCCACATTTCACAGCATTCAGTCTGGGAGTTCTGAAACAATTATTTTCTTATCATTCTGAAAAGAATTTTGTATTTTCTTAGTGTTTTTGTTTTGTGTCTGCAGCAGCAGAATCAATGGGTTTAAAATAGTTATCTTAAATTCTGAGTATAGCACACTGATGTTGTGAAGGAATTTTCCTCGGTGTGACTCTGTTGGATTTGAAGTCTGTCAATTTTGGATGACTGTGCTCTGGGAATTTATAAAAGTATTTGTCTGCCATTAAGTGGAACAATACTTGAATCTGTCTTTGAGAGACCAAATGTGGGAGACGTGTTGAATCAGCGTTATCCGTTCTAGTTGGTGGTGCTGCACTTGTGTCCCAGAACGGAGAATAGGGTTGTTGTTGTCCAGCAGCATCTATGGGGGTGTTTAAGTGTGAGAAGCCCATTAGATCAGTGACATGTTTTCACAGCAAAGCAAAGTGTTTTCAGGATTAAATGACTGTTTCAGCCCTAACTGGTATATTCCTACTTACAAATCAAATTTATTCATACTTCAAAAGGTTGGATATTTTAATTAACTGTGCCCTCTAGCTGAGCTGTGAAACTTCTGAACTGTCTGCAGGTGTAAAATATTTTAAATAGAGCTTTTTGCTTTTTTTCAGTTTTGAGCATGTCGAAACATCTTGAAACCAGTTCATTTAAATACTTTGTAGTATATAAACTGTGAGGCAAGTAAAAAGTGTTCTATTGCTTTGCTCACTCTATACTATGGATAGGAACCTGAAATTCATGTATACAAAAATAACTAGGCTACTGTAGACTTTTATTTCTAGGGTAGTTTGTGTGGTTTTGTACCTGAAACTGTACCTGCACTTTTGAAAACTCTGAATATTGTCGTGCCAGGTTGCTTCGTTATACTGCCTGACGCTATGGAATCAGTCTTTTGTTACAGGTCTGCTTGAGAAGACAATAACTATTCTTGTTCCTCAGTGAAACTTGTCTGCATTAGGAATAGAGTCACGTTGGAATTTGATCCTAAATCATTTTGCTGAAAAAATAAAGGGCAGCTACGTTTTCTAGTGTACAGACAGTAATTTGTGTCTAAAGGCAGTTTTAATGTCTGAAGCTCTCGATATGATTTTCCCCTTTACTGTGCAAAAAGGAATTGAATTTTTATCGTATGTATTCCATTATGAGAGTGTAACACAGGGTTTTGCCGGCAAAATGTTTGAAATGTTTCCCTTGTGGAAGGAAATGTTTTCCTTGGTTTTTTTGATGTGTCTGTAATGGGGTTTTAAACCCTCTTCCCTCACCCCGTCCCTGGAGAAAACCTCTCTCAGCTGCAATACTTTATTTTCTCCTTACTAATCTAGAATGCAAGAATTATTTTTGTGGGGGTTAGGAATTTTTTTACTTGGAGCATGAATATGCATGGAGTTCCGAAAACCATTTTGCAGAATCTGTATTCATACTTTAAAAGAAAAAAACAAACCCAACCCAAAACCCCACCAGGGCTTTCTGTCAGCCTTTCCCCAGGGGCATGCAGGGCTCCTGTGCTTGGTGGGCGAGTGCTGATGCCGTATTTCCATGCGTCACGGCCAGCCGGCGTTTGCTCTGGGCAGGGAGCCGTGCTGACACCCTGTCTGCAGTGGGGCTGTGTCTACAGTGCTCAGCTGGGTGATGCTCATAGAGGAATTGACGTTTAGAGAAGATGAATGACGCTGTGTAATCAAACAGCTAAAGATTCTGATCTTGTCACATCCAATGTGCGATGCAGTTGCACAATCGGTTTGCAAACTGAAGAGAAAATTTTGTTGCAATTTTATTTCAGCCATTTTTGCATCAAATTTAAGGCATTAATGAAATGAAGTTTGTTTTGTAGCTGCCATGCATACAAATACAAAATTAAATGAAGCTATCGCTAATTGGAGTATTTAAAATTGATTACTTTTTGATGGCTTGGTATGATACTAAGAAATAACTGTGTAGGAGACATTCTAAACGTATTGAAATGGGAGGCTTTCCTGAAGGCTTTCCATGATCCTTGCATGAACTGCTGCTTGGTTAGAGCTGGGAGAGTAAACGTTCTCTCCTTCTGTGGAATGAAAATGTAGAGGTATAGCTGGCTCCAAAGTTGGAAGAGATCAAATACTGTATGTCATGTTTAAATATTTATGAAGCTCTTTTATGACTATGTAGTTATTTGACATCATTATAGCAGTACAGAAAGATAAAACTGTAAAAATCAACAAAACCTTAAAATTCTACCAAATTCTCACTGTCATTTAGTTGTGCCTACTCCAGAAAGGAGAAATACAGAAAGCTTTAGGATAGAGGATGAGCCCTTCTATATATATATATTTTTTTCCTGTAATCTTAATGTTTCCTACACAGTGCTTGACTCTCGAGGTTAAAGTTACTGGAAGGGGACAGGGAGGAGGGACTACAGGAGTAAGAGATGTGGAATATTTAAAAGGTTGAGGTTGGAATGTGGCCTCTGGCTAATCACTGGTGTCAGCCACGAATTTAAGCAGTGTAATTTTTTCTTGAATGATCCTATTGCCAAAACACATTAAAATCTGGGATTATATTTATATCCTGTGAAAGAATAGACTGAAATTAATTATGTGGGTGCCACAAGAGGCAGCATACTGGGTGCATTAAAATAAAGAGCTGATGATAAATCCAGGGCTTCCCTGAAATGAGTGTCAGGGAGAACCTAATGAGAGCTATTTCAGAAACTGACTCCTGAAGGACTAGAAATTGTGGTAATTTTCCTTAATTATATTTCTACTTCAATATAAAACTGTGAATTTGCTTTATAAGAAGTATTTTTCTTTGTAACTATAGTGCCTCATCTCTTTTTAAGGCCACTCTAGAATGGAGACTTGAGTAACTGTGTAACTGCGAGTTGTTTGAAATGTGTGAGAATTGACAGGAGATCTGCCAGAAGTGATTTTAAGGGTACAAGTCTGCTTTGTTGTGCTGGAATTCAGGTCAAGGTGATGGTAATCAGGAAAAATTAATTGATAGGCTGTGTGTTATGTAAAATGTGATAGTTTGGGGATTTAACAAATTCTGATTTCCAGGGGAGGGAAGAACAGGGTTAACTGTGTTTTCATTTAAACTGTGACACTATTCTGGTGCCTATCACAGTCATCTAATCCCATTGCAAGACACAGTTGTATCCAGGATCTCCTGGTAAGTCTGGAAGATCCAGAACCCTGTGGAAGCCTTTATTTCTCTGGAGTGGCTGGTGGGCCGAGGCAGGCTCCTCTGGGGCATCTGCAGCACTAGTGGAGGAATATGTTTGACTACTTGAATCTCTCCTGTCCAGCATTACAGTACTTCAGCAGCAGAATAACATCATAGAAGCTGTTTGTTGGTTGGTTAACCTGAAGAAGCAATATACTACTAGGAAAATATTTAGTTCCTCCCCCATTTCTTACATTAAGGCTTTTATGTTCTTTAGGATCACAATTTAATGGGTACATATTATACTAATTAATTATGGCAATACTGTCAAGTTGCATTTGATGAAGAATGTAAATTTTGCAGATGGTAGGTGTTACACAACCCAGACAGATAAAAATTTATGTGGAAACACAAAAATTCTATGACATTTTTTTTCTGGAACTCAAAAGGGAAGTATGAAGTTTTTTAATTGTAGAAATGCGATTTCAGTATAGTAGATAAAAGTTGTCTAAATTATTTAGCATGTCTTCTTCAAATAGAATAGTATAAATAAATGGGGATAAATTCTACTTTATGGTTAGTTCTTCATTAACATGGAATTTTGAAAATATCTTTTATTTTGCTGTTGGTATTATTAAAAAAAGGGGGGAAAAAAGCGCCTTTCGATAAATTTCTTAAATACTTTAAAATTCTACAAATGTTAACCTGGAGTTAAAATATTAAATCATACTTAACATAACTAAAACTCTAAAATTGTAACAGTTGCAGCAAATCACCACTGGAATTTTAAAATACAATTTTTTTCAAAGCTTTTCTGTGTAATGTGTGCATCTTTGCCTTTTCCTTATTTGCTCCCTTTCGACCTTTCCTGTTACTGACTTGGGTTTATCTTTTCTCCCTTTAGAGAGTTTTGAGGTGACAGTCACCAAAGAAGGTGATAAAGGGTTCTTTCTATCCCTTTTATGAATATTAACCTACTAACTTTGGTTATGAAATGGGGAATCAGCACTTAAACAGAAGATCCTGTCATGCTCTTTTGTCCCATTTATTCTCCCAATTTTTTTCTCTTTTAAAATATATTGATAAAAACTGTTCTGTAACCAACCCCTTGGTTAGAAATATCTGTAAATCAGACATCCATTTGAACCATCTGGGATTATTCTGCGTGGTACAGATGCTGAAGAAGTTGCTTTGGGGGAAGTTTAGCATTTTCTGATATTTTCACTCACAGCTTACTTCTTCAGGACATTGTAAGTTTTTTCATACGTTTAAGTGCCGAAGTGTTACAGCACCTTCCCTGCAGTACAATTCCTTCAGTATGTACTTCAGTAATTTTAAAATCTGAATCAAATAACTTTTTTATAATACCTCCAGACACGTTTACAGTAGGAGTGCATTTTTAGTACTACAATACCACTGCAACTATAATAGCAAAATAGTGGTTTATGTTGGTGAAAGAAAATCACCTTCAATAGATAATGAGTTATCTAGGTTAAACCGCAGTGTAGATGATTGAACTGTTTATTGAGTGGCTATTGCGAGCACAGCGAGGTGTGTTAGGCTCGCTCTGCATAACATGCTGACATATGGACCTTGCTGTGCCAGCGAGAGGTCTTCTACTGTGATCCTGGGCTTAGCTGTGTTCTAAAATGACGTACAAGGGACTTCTCTTGCAAGTTTGTTAGGATGAAGACTTTGAATGGAAAGGAACGCCTACTAAATCATTCCATGCGAGAGCTTCCTTGACTAACATATTTGGTCTGTGTTAGTAGATAGGTGTTGAAATGGATGCCTGAGAAGTTGGTATTTCTACCTTTCTCATTCAGTAGTTTATTTTGATTCCCTAATTTTAGCCAGGTACATTGCACAGGAAGACTTTGTTCTTTGGTCTGTTGACAGAATTTCTGTAATTATGGTGCTGAACCTGTACTTTAAGCTTTTTCATCCCTTGACTTGTAACTGTGCATTTTAACCTTTTGCTCTGGTCAAAATCAACCAGCTGCCCAGCTATCCCAGTAGCTTGGCATAGAAGATATTACCAGTGGCCTTGGCTGTTTGCTCTCATAAGATCTACTCTTACCCTAGAGCTCTCAAGTACTCCTGTGAAATGCCTGTCTACATTTCTCTTTTTCTCTTTTGTATTCCTGCATGAATGGATGCAAAGTAAACAAGTTGCTTGGAAGGCAGACGTATGCTTCTTTTTACTAAAGTTCCCAGAAATCACCCATTTTAAAGCACAGTGCTCTTGCTTTGTCCACAGACCCTCACAAACCCTTGGCTGCAAACTATTTGGTCATTTATTTTAAAAATCCTTAATAATTTTGATCGATTCTAACCTCTCTTACTTTGAATCTGTAGGTGAGATTTGTGGATTTAAAATTCACGGGCAAAATGTTCCCTTTGAAGCAGTGGTAGTGGATAAATCCACTGGTGAGGGAATAATACGCTCTAAGGAAAAGCTTGACTGTGAGCTGCAGAAGGACTACACGTTCACTATACAGGCCTATGACTGTGGAAAGGGACCAGATGGAGCGAATGCCAAAAAATCCCACAAGTGAGTAAATGTCTGGTGGGCTGAGGGGAAGCTTGGTTTCTAGTGGTCTCCTGCTCATGGTGATTTATAGTCTGTGTCTTTAGAGTAAATGTAAACCAAGTGTTAATACTGGAAGACTTTAGTATAAATAGCAACAAAATGAAAATGGTCTGTTTTATTATCTGCAGTTATATTCTAGATGATACTGCTTTTTCCCTTGACGTATCTGAATTTACATTATAAAATAGTATGGCAATAGAAGCAGGAAAACTGTTGATATGGTTAAAATCTGGCTTGCACGGGATACCAAGCCTGTATGATGCTTGAGAATTCAGTTTCTAAAACAAAAAAACTGGTTCAAGAAGTAAATCTGTATTAAACTTGACAAAGTGGAAAAGACTACACATTGTTGTCATTTCCAGACAGCCTCACCAAAAAAGCAGGATCGATAGCATAAGGTTCATTTCTGCCTAAATTAAAGAATGGGAACAAAGCAATCTTTATCTAATCTTTCTCTAAAGAAAAAACCACAAAGTAAAATGCTCTCTAGCAAATCCTCTTGAGAGTAACTGTTTTAACACCCTCCTGTAAACATCTGCAGAGCATGTGGAAGGTTTGTATGAAGCAAGGAAGAGCAGAAATAAGATGAGGAATAGACTAGCAGCTGTCATCTTGGTGACTAATACGACCTTGTTATTCTATAGCTGTATGATTCAAATAGGCTGCAGAAAGTTATCTCTGGAAGAATTGCACATATGGAAAATAGATATGCCCTTAAACTCTGTCAGATACTCAACTTGACTTTGAAGAAAGATTTCAAAGGGAAAGATGGCAACATGCTTTGTAGGGTGGGCTGTACTTATGTTCTTTGTTCACTTCGATAGTGTATGGTTCCTTCTGCGCACTGAGAACCTTTTTCTACCATTTTTTCTGCCTGTGTTGGTTAACTGAGATATATACTTTGTTCTGATGGGTCAAGTAAAAATGATGGTTATCCATACGCATGTCCGGTATAGATATAGTTGCCTGCTCTGCAACTCTTCCCACAGCGGAATGATGAGTTTCCAAGACCTGCACCTACAAACCACTGTTGAAATTTCCCTGCTCCATGGCTGCTGTTGTTATACTTTTTGGAGTTTAGCTTTTAAAGCCGGGAATATAAAGCCATTTTTTGTGGCATTTATTTAGCACATAACATAAAATAAATAGGTTTTTTGTTTGCTTGTTTGTTGTTTTTTTTTTTACATAAGCATTAGAACTCTTTTCCTGTTATGGGAGGACTGTAGTGATTGAATTCTTTATTAGTTTACATTACAGATACCTTTCCTTATTCCCCTTTTCTCCTTGGTCCTTGACAGAAAATGCACTCTTTATTTTCCTATTTTGTATGTACCAGCAGTCAGTGACAAGCATGAAAGGACGAAATTCAAGATCCAATCTGTTTAGGATTATCTGGCTTAGCTATATGATGTGTTAAAGTGTGTCTTCCACTTCTGTGATTCTTCCATTTAAATTGCCTGATACATCCAAGAAATAAGCCAGTTTTTGCTGACTTACAGAGCTCAGTACTTTATTACCAAAAGAAAGCTAATCACATGCCCTCGACTGAGCTCCTAGTTTAAGACCAGTCTTAACTGTCACTCTTGTTCACATGAAATAAAAATTGGGTGTTTATATCAAATACTGTGACAGCAGGAAGGAACTAGAAAGATTGTACTGTTTTTAACAAAAGTAAAAGCCTATTTTGTCACAGCTGTGTTTTGTTGTATTTCTGTAAAAGGGCAGTGATCTAGTAGTTGCAATGCAAGGGTTTGAATTTTATATGCAAATAAACAATGATAGTAAGCAATAGCCTAAACCTAACACTGATTTATATAGCAACACGCTGGAAAAGTAGCCACTGCTACCCTAGTCAGGGTAGCTGAGATTACTAGTTTTATTAGTCATGGGTCACTTCTTTCAGGAAGCATAAATTCTAAAGGGTTCCTTTCTGTGTAACAGAGGGAGCTGTTTCATCAGATTCCTTGGATGAACAGGAGTTTTGCAGGACATAGGAACCTGACCTTTCTGTTTTATTTCCAGAGCAACAGTACATATTCAGGTGAATGATGTTAATGAGTACGCGCCTGTGTTCAAAGAGAAGTCGTACAAGGCAACAGTTATTGAAGGGAAGAGATATGACAGCATCCTGAAAGTGGAAGCAGTGGATGCAGATTGTTCGCCTCAGTTCAGCCAGATTTGCAATTACGAAATTGTAACTCCGGATGTACCTTTTGCTATTGACAAAGATGGTAAGCACACGATGCGAGATGGAGTGGGAATTACTATGATTTGCCGCTTTAAGAATAGCACTTCAAACTGGGCAGCATAAAACTACAGCAACCCTGTTTTAACCCTTTCCTAGAACATAGCTAAGTGGACATGTTCACTTTAGCAGTTTGAGTTGCTAATGACAGGTGAGATGCCTTTCAATGCCAATACCACGTGCTATCTGTGGTTTGCTGCATGTGTGTTTTTTCTTATAAAATGCTTTCCATAATATAGTTGCCATATTTCCTTGATTTTGTTTTAAACCAGCTCTTAGTAAGCTTTTTTTTTGCCTGTAGTTTTCTGGTTTGTATTTGGATAACTTTTGCTAATTAGCTTTAAAAATGGGATTCCATCTTTGTTCTTTTTGTATTTGAGATGCGCATTTCTGGCTCTGGAGATCACAGAATCATGGTTATTGGTTTTGAACTGTAGCGACTTGTTTGTCATTTCCTTTCCACTAGTGATCTGTGGATCTTTCAGAATCTATAGACCACTTCTAGGGGTTCAAGCAAGCTGACAAAGCCAAGTGAGACCGGTTTTAGTGGGCCACATTTCCAATTGATAACTTTCATGGGTGTGCAGATTTAAAAACAGAAAAAGCTAGAAAGTCTTGTCACCTGCCACTTTATGTAGCAGTTGCTACGTATCAACAGTTTCATTTTGAGTAATATTAGGCCCTTAATATTGTATTATAAGTATGTACTTGCTGTTCTATGTATATGTGCTCATCTCTGGATTTATGTAATTTTTAATTATGTGGGCCGGGTGTCTGGCATTGAAAACTTAGGTAGCAAAGGGTAATTCACTTGCAGGTGTGTTTATTGAAGTCTTGGTACCTGCATGAAGTACATAGATGGTACCTGGATGCATTTAATCTGGCAGTGACCCTGAGAAATGCATAGATATGGACATCTGATTATTGCTTCTTTTATTTGTCAGGTTATATAAAAAACACTGAAAAGTTAAACTATGGTAAAGAACATCAGTATAAACTGACAGTAACAGCCTATGACTGTGGAAAGAAGAGAGCTGCTGAGGATGTCTTGGTTAAAATTAGCATTAAGCCTACATGCAAGCCTGGCTGGCAAGGTTAGTTTGATCTGCTTCCATTCTTCTGTTCACATTTGTCGGTACCTTTAGATAAATATGAGAGATTCTTAGTATTGTTTCTTTGGATAAAATTACAGGTTGGAGCAAAAGAATAGAATATGAGCCTGGTACTGGTTCTTTAGCTCTCTTCCCCAGCATGCGTTTGGAGACATGTGATGAGCCAATAACCTCCATTCAAGCAGTGGTTGAACTAGAAACCGAACATATTGGTAAAGGCTGTGATAGAGACACATATTCTGAGAAATCCCTTCACAGGCTCTGTGGTAAGAATGCTTTTGTTATGATAAAGTGGTCTCTCTTGCTTGTTAGTATTTCTTCAAATGTTATGTTAGACCACAAATCAATGAGTGGATATGACCTTGATACGCATGTAGTTTCCTGCAACTTTTTGCCTAGCAGGCAATAAAAAGATTGAAATTGATTGAAGGTGACTTTTAAAATAATTCTCATGCAGTAAAAAATCCACTTTTTCTGCCTCTCCACTAGCTTATGTAGCCTTAAAAATTTCCCTCACATGAGATTCAAGTTAAGATCTGAAAGGAGATGGAGGTGAGGGATTCAAGCCAAAACATACATGGTGAAAAAGTAGATGAGAACTAAAAGCATGGTTTGGGAAAAAAAAGAGTTTACTTGCATCAGTTAAATGTATACTGTGCTTACCCTGGGATTAAAGGGCACATTAGCATCCACATATGCTGCAGTTAAAGGTCTTATGAAAAGTTTATGAATCCTTTCTGCCAATATGAAAGAATTGAGATTACAGGACAAATTATCACTGACTATTTATATCTTCAGCTTCAGTTGGAGTTAGTTGAAAGTGCGAATACAAAGGTAACCCTAGAGACCCAGGCAATTTCTAAGCTATTCCCTCATTAGGTCACTGTGACAGTAATGATTTAGCCTTGAAGTGGGGAAAAGATAGCGAGCCGAGTATCTGCTGGATATCGTTGCTCCTTGACTGTTATCAGACGGCGACCTGGGAGGGGATGCTTATGCAGCCCTCTTCAGCTGGGTGGATATTAATCTTACAACTAGTATTGCATTGGGGGAAAGGCATCACGTTCATGGACCTGAGGGACAAGTGGTGTTAATGTGATGGTTTCTGAGATAGAGGCAAAATAAGGTTCCACAGCTGTCTATCCACGAGTTAAATTTATGGAAGTCCTTTTGACGTGGGACATCCATTTTTAGTGCCACGATACTTAGAAGGAGATTTGTTTGATGTGTGATAGTGGTTTATAATCTGACGGTGCTGGAAAAATGAGCGCTTTGAAAAACCGTGTGTTTTGTAACTAGTGTTGATCTTGGTTTCTACATTTTTTTCATTTGAGCATTTTTATTGTAGGTGCGTCTTCTGGCACAGCCGAGCTGCTTCCGCCTCCAAGTAGTGCTGCTAACTGGACAATAGGACTTCCTACTGATAATGGTCATGACAGTGACCAGGTCTTTGAATTTAATGGCACGCAAGCTGTGAAGATTCCAGATGGTGTTGTCACAATCAATCTAAAAGAGCCCTTCATGATTTCAGTATGGATGAGGCATGGGCCTGGAACCAAAGAGAAGGAGACAATTCTGTGCAATTCAGACAAGACAGGTTTGTCAGTACTTCAAATATAAACACTCTGGTTGTTGGGGTTTATTTGTTTTTATACACCTTCAGTTTTTTCTCTAGGTTAGATTTTCCTTGGAATTGAAATGAAGTGGACTGTAAAAGCCATTCTTTGTGCTTACCTATAGACACATGGTCTTAGATTATGAAGCTTCAGATTAGGCAGACTTGTTTTTCTAGTTCTATTTCAATTTATATTATGCTTTTCTTTTTGCCACGGTAGACAACTTATTCTGGCAACACAGTCTTGATTTTGCATCTCCAAAGCCTTATTCTTGATGCTGCCTAAAATCACGGATACATAAATGAAGTTTCGTGACAGCATTTGCTACTCTATCTTTTTTTCTAGGAGGAGATAATTTTTCTTTCTCCATTGCTGAAGCTTTCTTTTTTTACCCTGTGCATAATTTCAGTCTTTTTAAATGCTTGCAGCAACATTTTGAAGATGCTATTAATAAGAAGGAAATCTGATAGCCCTGTTTCCATAATTGCTGTCTAACGGGGTAAAAGAATTCTTGTCTCTGTTACCTGGAGCGGTGGATTTTTTCAGTGTATTAGAAAGATACTTTATTTCAAATGCTACTAGGTTTCTCAAAGGACACTATGCTCGATACAGGACAAATTGCAACAGCCCTCACCCTTAATTAAATTTTATTTGAAAATAAGAAGGATTTAACAGTATTTGTAATATCTTCAAAGCATTTCTCTTAAAAGAAAATAAGTGACTGTCATTCAGAACAAATATTCTGTTTTCCCTACCCTCATGCATTCCGGTTAATCAAAACCCAAATCTTTGGATTCATGGGAGTAAGTGAACTGAAGAAAAGGGCAAATTTAAATAAAATTTTAAAGTCCGTGGGAGGCAGACCTTCAAAATGAGCTT
Source organism: Neomorphus geoffroyi (assembly GCA_033558235.1). Classification (NCBI taxonomy): domain Eukaryota; kingdom Metazoa; phylum Chordata; class Aves; order Cuculiformes; family Neomorphidae; genus Neomorphus; species Neomorphus geoffroyi. The sequence goes on along the minus strand of JAUMJM010000029.1, from coordinate 4,323,634 downwards.
TCTGTTTTTATTCCTTGGTTTGACCTAACTGTATGATTTTGCGGCAGATTGTTCCTGGTAGTATAAATAACATTTGCATTAATTTCAGTGGTATCTTGTATAATATCGAAAGACTGGAACTAGGTTTGTTGGAGGGAGGCAATCTAAAATATACTGCACTGCAACAACAGCGTCAGATTTAATGCTGTCAGGCTGAAAGATTGACATGATTTTGGGGTTTTATTCATTCCTTCCTTTCTTGACTCATCCTTGCTGTGAAATGGATGTTGTAGCTAAAATGTTTCTTTTCCTTATTCTTACTGTTTCTCTAGCATCTCACCTTTGTATTTATTTTAAATGTTAAATCCTTTAGAGCTACAGCTATATAGTTTTCTCTTAGGAAAGCATGGGCACCTGCCAGCACGTGTGCATGTTCTGAAACTGTAATAAGATGTGATAGAAGCTACTCGTTTGTAACAAAAAAGCTCTTCTATTTGAAACACAGCTTTTTTTCATTTCCTCCTGCTGACAGGTTTATCTCTTGAGTCTTCAGTCCTGTGCCTTGATTAAGATTGGATTTGGAGACAGACGTGTCTATTTATTGTACAGAGTATTACTCATGGGTTGCTAAGAACATTTGCCCTAACTACTGTTACAAACATTTCTCATTCCTCTTAACGTGCTTGATTTACTTCTTCGTTCGTTTCTTTATATCAGTTACTTGGGGATTTATGTATGAAATTACAGAGCAGATGAATTTTGTAGAGTTTTTAAGTTTACAGAAAATAACAAGAACTCTTCTTCAGATATGAACCGGCACCACTACACACTCTATGTACACAACTGCCGTCTTGTTTTCCTCTTCCGCCAAGATCCTTCAGAGGGAAAAACATACAAACCTGCTGAATTTCACTGGAAACTAAATCAGGTGAGTTTGGAAGAGCAGTTGGTAGTCTGTTAGAATGCAGTGAAAACCGTTGGAGGCTTAACTCGCTGGTAATACGATTACTAATAAATACTTTTTTGCAACTCCAGGCTCTCGATGTCATGTTTTGTAGAACCCAATAATCCTTATTTTATTTGTCATCAAGCGTCAGAGATAGTCAAGATGAAAAGGTGCAGCTGAATCTATAATGTACTGCTTTAGTGGTTATATTAAACCTAGTGGGACGCTCATGAAATAAAGTACAAGTCATTGTCCTGAAAGGCAGTAGAATGAGGATTTATATGTGAAAATACTGTTTCAGTCTTTTAGTTGTGATGTCACTTGAAGTACTTCTGAGCATGCGACATTTTTGCAGATCAGAGTGTTAATGGGATAACAGAACAACTTATCTTCTAATCCTTTTTCACACTGAAATAAATTTATGACATCCTATACATGGTGAGCAATAGCTACAAATCTGTTTTCTTAATAAGATTTAACTCCACAAAAATAGCATTAATAGGCCTCTGAGGGATGCACGTACTTTCTGCTTCCTATTTAGAGAGAGGAGCTGTCTGTTTGTATTCTTTCAGTCATGTATTCTCAATTATTTTAGATTTGAAAGTGAAGGCTGTAATAATTAATCTTTACTTTGGTCCTACTAAGATTTGCAGAACTTACTGGTATGAATTCATGATGTTGTAATCATGAAGAGTGACACAGAAGGGACTAAATATTTTGTGTGTTTTCCAGCCCTCTGGATCTGTATATCTGTAAATTTCAAAAAGTTCTTTTAGTTGGTTTAGGTTACTGTTACAGGTGTGTTTTGCAGTGAGTTACTTTCTAATACATCTAAGTATATCTAATTTTCTATGCAGGACAGTGTATATGGTTTTGATGGTAAAATGCCTATAAGTGGGACAAAAACCCTAAGACCTAATCATCTTTCACTTACAGTAATTCAGTCAGGAAAGGCTTTTTTATATGCAAAATGTCACATTTTTCTCTAAACAGTCCCTGTCAGCAAATACAGGTCCTTTGTCAAGTAATGTTATATTGTAACAGTGTTTCAGAATGTGCTTGCATGTAGATACGTATTTTTAAATTTAAATACGATGTTGTTATAAAAAAACAAAAGGAATGGAAATACACGCAGCTTCTTATATTGGCAATTGAAGAAAAACCTATTTATAGATGTTTGACAGTTAATTTGCTTTTTTTCAGATGTGTGCCACGTGTGTGAAACGTAAAATATGTCTATACAGGCTTATAGGTTGTCAGTATGTCTACAAAGTGTGCATCAGATCAGTTATTCAATTGTAATGAAACAAAAAATTAAAGTTTTTAAAACTTTTTTTCTCAGGTGTGTGACAAAGACTGGCATCATTATGTCCTCAATGTTGAATTTCCTACAGTAACTCTTTACGTAGACGGTGTTTCATATGATCCTTTCCCAGTGACTGAAGATTACCCACTTCATCCTTCAAAGATAGAAACGCAGCTGGTAGTTGGAGCATGTTGGCAAGGTACCTATTTACCATTGTTAATACTTTTAATTATCCTTTTTTAAAGGAAATCTTTGTGGTTAGCCTAGAAGTACATAGCAGATGTTTTTAGTGCATGAAAGAGAACTTGTTTTGTCTTCTACAGGTTGGGTTTGCTCCTAGCTAGTATCCCGTATTTCCTCTTTCAGTCATTTTTTCCGTGAGTGTGTTTTCGCTCATTGACCGCAGGTGCGTGTGAAATACTCACCAAGCAGCATTCCATCAAAGTGTTTTTTGTGGTAACCATGGGAATATAAACAGCTTATTTTTAATAACAGTTGTAAGACTACATCATACACTTAAGATTATGAAGGAGAACACTTAATTTCAAGTACATTGAAAAGCATATTGTAGAAAAGTGTTCTTCTGAGTGGAAGCATGACCAGCAGACAGTTCAGCTAAGCAACACGGTGATGTTGTCTCTGAGATATTTTACCATTTCTGCTTATTAAAGTAAACACAGAAAGCATCTGCTTTGTTTTAGGCAGACTGTGGTTTAAAACATGATAGTCTGCAAGCTGTAAAATCTGATTCATGTGCTCTAATGAGCACTCTTCCAAACTTGAGAAAACAGAGGAGAATACACCTGAACGTGGAGGCTGATTTGCCAGAGATCTCTAACAATGTTCTTGCTTCACAGTCCGGAACTGAAATGTTGGCTTGCTGATTAAATTACACTCTAACTGGTAGAAAGCTGATCTTTTTGGTCAGAGATAAAACAGGGTTAATTCATTCATGTCTTATTGTAGTTCAGACTATAGACTGTAGTTGCAGTCTGCAATAATGCATAGAAGTAGCTTGTGAATGAATGACAAATGGAAAGCTTGGAGACATTTTAATAAAATTTTCTGGTTCACACTCTCCTTTTTGAGTTTTAAGGCCTTGAAGTGTGAATGAAGATTACATTGTCAAAATATCCTCTCCATCAGATTTACTGTTTTGTGACAGGTTCACTATCTTTCAGTATTAGTGTGGTTTCAGTGCGAGTTTCCTTCTGTTGTCTCTTGCTTTGAGTCAATTTATTATTCTCTCCGTAATTCATCTCATTCTGTTTGTCACTTCCCAGCTCTCTCTTCTAGCTCAAAGGGAAGCTATAGTGGCTGGTTTTCAAGAAAGTAGAGCTTGGAAACGCTTTTCCAGCTAAGGCTAAGTGTATGGATTGTATAGTGGCTTCCATGTATGTTCTGCATTCTAACAAACGCATGTTCATTTAGATTAAAAAATCCTGTGCTTCATACTGGCACCTTTATATGATTCTTTAATTTCTTCTGGCAATCAACTTCATTTTTGATGACAGCAGACTGAAAAAGGAGCATTAAAAGTCTGTAATACAAGAACTTGAGGCTACCTTTTAAAAGTTCCACCAAAAGCCTGATTTTTAGGGGATTAGAACCACAGGGAGAGGAAAGTATGCCAAAGGAGTTAAGTTAGTGCTTAAGGCGATCCTCTTGGTCTTACCAAGATTTTAAAAGAAATCGGAGTCCTCTTAAGTTATGTATACAACTCACTTCTAAGGCGAGAGAGATTTTACGCTTTGGAAAAACTTGTTATAGCATTTTTGTGTCCCTCCTCTCCCCTCCGCTTCCATCTGGTAAGTTAACTGCCTAATACATATGACATTGTTACAATAAAAAATCTGTGTCAGTAATGGTTCCTTTGGATCAGCATTTAACACTGTTTGGTGAATTGCTGATACAGGCTGGATCTCATCTTCATTTCTCTTTTAGTAGTAGGGAGAGGAGAAAATAACTTGAGGCAGTTGATAGACCTACCTCTCATTACTAATAGTGGCTTGTGTGAGACTGGGTATCTGTGGGTTCTCCAGTGTGACAGCTTTATTGCAGCTCGTGTATGGGGCTCTTCAGGTTGTCTTGTTGTGAACATTATGTTCTTGTAACAACGTAGTAGTGCTTCTTCCGTGCTTTGCAACTGTTATTAGTGTTTTAGGGAGCTCGTAATCCTTGAGACGCTGGGACGAGCGCGAGCAGGCTTTTTGGGGGAGTGCTGCTGTGTATTTTCTCTGATAAGAGAGTTTGCCAAATTGTAACTGCTTGGTCCTTTCCTTGTTGTCCTATTCTTTGTCTTGCTTTTCTACAGAATATACAGGAAATGAAAATGACAATGAAACTGTGCCTGAGACCTCTGCAGGTTGCCGGAGTTTTTTTCCCTACTGTTTTATTTCATTTTTATGCCAAGACATTGCTTCATCTCACACGCAGCATGAAATGCAGGCATTGCATTTGGGCCATTGACCTTCACATAATCCTCTCCTAGGCTTGTTTCTTCATTGTGCTTCTATTTCCAGAGCTTCATCAGCTGACTTTTTTTTTTCTTTTTTCTTTCTTGTTGCACCCAAATGCACATACATGTAAAAATCTGCAGATGTTGTGATTGCAGTGAAGTGGTCTAAATTAAGTTGCTGGTGTAAAATATCAGCTATCATTTCTTTGATCTAGTTTTGTTAGAACATCAGTGCGCCTCATCCTATATAAATACATGTATACATATGTATGTAGGGAAATATGCATATTGGAATTATTCAGGGGGTTGGGGAAGGACCTCTGGGAGTCAGGAAGCTCTGCTCCTCACTCAAAGCAAGACCAATTTCATCATTAGATCAGGTTGTCCTCATGTAACTCAGGACAAACGTGTAACTGACAGTGGATACGCACTTGATTATAAAATTTTAATTATAGTGAATGGACATAAAAGCTTTGGCTATCAGGTATTCCAGGTTGACGAAAGGGTTTTATTGTCTTAGAAATTTTTAGTAATAGTTTGATGGATTTTGTGTCTGGACTTGAGACACTTAAAATTAAGAAGTAATTCTAAAGCGTATTCAAGATATGGTACTTTTTCTGTGAAGTGTAAGAATTTCTGGAATGGTCTCGATATAATTGCCAAGAGGTTTCTAGCTGTGGATTGGATTTTAATTTAGCAAGGAGGTAGCAGAATCCAGGGACTAAAAGCTGGAGCTGTACAAATCCAAATTGCAAATGATATAATGTTTCACAGAACAATTCACTACTGAAAATTTTATCCAGTTATACCGGGGATCTTTTAGGACTTAGAATCTTTAAAACAAGCTTAGACATCCTTCTAAAAGTCTGGTAGCTTAGTCAGTGATGACCTTGAAATATAAATTTCTAGGTGGTGTTCTGTGCCCCCACTATTCAGCAAGATATGGATAAGGGTGATCAACATGATGTCATCTTCAAAACGTCTAAGCAATAAGAAGCTTATTGGGTTGCAGTTCCTCAGAGTTAACTCAGGTATCTAAAGAGTTACCTGAGTTTAAACTGCTCACTTGAGTCCATACAGAGAAGGTGGCTCCTTTAGAGGGGAACGATTAACTCTTAGCCACCTTTTTAAGAATGGGCTGAATCACTTTGTGAAGTTTCTATCCTTTGAGTGTAAGAAGAGCCTATAATGATTGCTTTAGATGTAGATAACCAACCTCTAGAGGAATGGTACTGTCATCTTCTATCCTGGTGGGCACTGCCCATGTTGTAGAGAAACGACTAGTAGAAGGTGTTACCCCCAGCAAGAGGAGTCAGGTTTCATAGTTTTCATCTCATTGGTTCTGTCTTTCATTTCTGAAGAACACGACTTCGCTGTATGGGCAATTTCTTTTGAAATGTTTTACTGAAACATTAGCCTTGGTTTCACAGTTCAAGATGGCCACAGCTGTTTTGAAGGCCATATGCATGGTGAACTGTTTAATTCTTTCTTTATGCTTGAACATAATCACAGGATTAACACCCACAATGGATAAAAACTAACCTGCATGCGTATAATAGTTTGTGGAACGAGAAGGCATATTGGTTGCTCTACAAAAGAAAAAAAAGTTAAAAGAATCACAACTTAAACAGATTTTTGCTTCCTCCCTTTATGAAGGTGGTGAACTCCGTATGGCTCAGTTTTTCCGAGGCAATCTGGCAGGTTTGATGATTCGTTCTGGTAAACTGGAAAACAAGAAAGTGATAGATTGCCTTTATACATGCAAGGAGGGACTGGATTTGCAGACGGCTGATGGTGTTGGCAAAGGCGTGAAGGTAAAGTTGCATGTGAATAAAGGGGAGCATGGATATCACTTTAGTGATAATACTTACAAGTTTTGCTGGTCGAGTTGGTTGGGGTGTCCCAAATAAAATAATAAGCTAATCTAGTGTGACGTTTTGCATTAAAATTACATGAAAGCTGGGAAATCTGTCTTGTATAGAAGTGGTCTTAGTGAAGGTTAAGAATGAAAGTTAGTGTGTTCCCTTTAAGTTTTGAAGAGACATTCCATATTTATAAGCCTCTCCTGTTTTACCAGCTGTACCAGCTTGTCTAATAAAAGACAGAGGTTATGAACAAGCAGCTTAGTAGAATGAGACTAACATGCAGGCCTTTTTTATTAGTGAGGTTGTGTGAACTGAGCTAAATTTCTCCTTTATGTTAACTGTCTGTCTTCCGTATTATTTGAATCTTCACGAGAACTGCAGTAAGTGCCTAGATTTTTTTTTCTTAATAAGGAATATTCCTGTAATAAGTAAGTGGATAGGGAAGTGAAATTGTGTACTGCAAGGCCAGTGAGTAGTGGCCTTATTGCTTTGAATACAGATATAATTATCCTCGCGTTTACCAGGCTAAGCAATGCTGAACTTGCGGTTTTTGGAGTAACCTAATCAGGATAATATTTGAGCATTCTCTCTTTTTTTGGTTTCTGCTGTTTCAGATCCACATGAACCCAAGTCAGTCAACACTGACCTTAGAAGGGGACGATATTGACAGATTTGATAAGGCCATGCAGCATGTTTCCTATTTGAATTCCCGCCAGTTCCCAACACCTGGGATTCGGAGGCTTAAAATCACCACTGTTGTCAAGTACGTCCAAGTCCTGAAGTAATGCGTCTGTATGGTGATACTGAAGCCTGGAGTGAAATTTATATATCTTAGTTGTGATAAACAAAAGGAGTCTTACTGGATGTTACCATCACGTATTTGAATACAGCAAGTATTTTGTACATCAGCGCTGTATTTTCTTTCTTAGAATGTGGTAAAAGGAGTGTGTCAGATAGGAACTTGCTGTGAAGGATTTGCTGTGAGTGTGTCTTCAGTATCACAGCCTTCATTAAAGGTGTTATCTGTGGCTGTCAGTCATACATAGAAAATGGGGCCAAATGTTAACTGTAAGTAAAAATTAATTGTAAGATCGCTCCCCTGTTGGGGAATTCTTACTTTCTAACACAGTTGATGAATTTATCTAAGACTCTAGGGTCTGAGAGAGAGCTTTTTAAAAATTTATAAAGCAATTACTCTGCATAATTGTGCCTCCCTCTCCAGTAGCCTTCTTGACTGTGCCAAACTGCTTCTGCATCTCCTAGGTGTTTCAATGAAGAAGCCTGTGTCTCCATTCCTTCCGTGGAGGGATATGTAATGGTCTTGCAACCAGAGGAACCAAAAATCAGCCTTAGTGGCATCAACCATTTTGCCCGCTCTGCTTCAGAGTTTGAGAGTTCTGAGGGTGTTGCCCTCTTCCCTGAGCTTCGCATCATAAGCACGATTACACGGGAGGTGGAGCCAGAGGGAGATGGAGGTGAAGATCCTACAGGTAACATCCTTTCTACTTAGGACCGTTGATTGCCCTTCCCTCATTCAGTGATCACGTTGGAGGATCTTCCTCTTACAAAGAGGCGTGGATTTCTATTTTAATACAGAATCAAGTAGGGGAAAGAAGGTGTATATCTCTTGTGAGAAGGTGTAGATACTCTCCCCATGGCTAACAAAAATGTACATGAAAATGTTAGTAAGCCCAGGCCATTATCTTCATGTATATATCCCTTGTTAGTAGAATCATAGAATCATCATAAGGTTGGAAGAGACCTCTGAGATCGAGTCCAGCCGTGCCTGTGCCCCACTAAACCATGTCCCTAAGGAACTCATCTTACCCGTCTTTCAAACACCCCCAGGGATGGTGACTCCACCATCTCTCTTGGCAACCTGTTCCAATCCCTGACCACTCTCTCAGTGAAGAAATTCTTCCTGAAGTCCAGTCTAAGTATTTTGTGTTTTATTTTTAGTCATTGTTTCATGAATGCCTGCTCACTTTATTTCAGGTTCAGATCTTAGTATTTGTTCTCGAAGAAGAGTTGAGTTTGCGTCTGACACTTTATAGCTCCTGGGCTTTTGTCTACTTCCCCGTTGTTTCTCCTTACCTTTGTGGCTTTTTCTCTGTTTTTTAGTACAAGAATCTTTGGTATCTGAAGAGATCATGCATAACCTGGATACGTGTGAGGTGACAGTGCTAGGAGAAGAGCTAAATCAGGAACAAGAAAGCCTGGAGATTGACATGACACGATTACAGCAGAAAGGCATTGAAATGAGTAGTTCCAACCTGGGCATGATAATCACAGGTAGGGGTCACCACCTCTGGCTACCTTGTAGGAAGGGTCTGAAGACAAAGATAAGGGAACACTGTGTGCTAGAGAGATGCTTTGTGACACCTCACTCCAGAATACTTCATTTCTTACTGGAATTTCAAGCTCTGAAGCATTAAAACTATTTTGCAGAAAGCTCTGGTTCTAGAAAATATGTCGTAGAACCTCATTTCTGTTCTTCTCTTGAGTACCAAATTGCAGGTTACCTCTGAACTGTGGAGATGAAGTACACTTTTCCCCAGGAAAGACTTGTTCCTAGGAGCACGCATCATTCGTTTTTATTTTATATTTAGAAAATGTTACGTATTCAAAAGAAAGGCTCCCCAAATCCCTTTAAAGTCTAACTGCCTGTAGGATTTTATCAGAGAATTTCAGAGGAAATACACAATACATAATGTGTGTGTCTGTCTTTATGGTGTTGCCTTTTGTCTTTTCACTGAAAATCTGTCAGCTAAGAAAGGCAGTTTCATTTGTTGAGTGTATGATGTTGCACTGGTCTTCAACAAAGTAGTTGTTTTACTTGTTTGTTTCTCTCTGCAGGGGTTGATACCATGGCTAGTTATGAAGAAGTTTTGCATTTGATACGCTACAGAAACTGGCACACCGTTTCCCTTTTTGACAGAAAGTTTAAATTGGTCTGTTCTGAGCTTAATGGACGCTATGTCAGCAATGAGTTTAAAGTGGAGGTACGTAAGATAATCTGATCACTGACAAGTTTTAGAGCATGAGTGGCTGGGAGGATGAAGCTTATTGCTTCAGCTGATAAAGAATTGATCAAGTATTGATTTAGATTTTTGTCCTGTAAATAAATACTGGTAAATGTGTGCATACCGCTCGTTGGGAGGTTACAGTGGGCTTCTTGTGTTGCAGAATAGAGATTGTGCTGTGGTACTATGGTTTTGTTTCCTGAGGAAATTCTGTGAGCTTGAGTTGGAATCTTACCAAACTGTTGAACTGCGAGTGCTTTCCTTGTTTTGCAGTAAATGTGCTCTCTTCCTGTTGTGCAGCTGGTCAGGTACCCTGTGTCACAGCGTTCTGCTGCAGGAGGGGTATATTTCGCTCTGCTTGTTTGGCAAGGGAACTTGAAATATGCTGTGCAAATGATGAGCTTGTACTTGTACCTGAAAGCCAGCTATGCTAAGTGTGGGTTAAACTTCAAAGAACAGATTTTTCTTAACCCTTTGACTGTAAGATGTGTCTTTTTCTTTGCTGTTAGCTTGACGTGTACAGCAGAACAAGAGAAGATGGGAATGAAGAAAATGTAATTAATGTGTTATATGTCTTTGTATATCCTGTTATTTCAGGATTAAAATGGCTGGCTGCCAAATTTTATAATGAAGTGACTTCATCTGTTTTATTCTGAAATGCTGATGTCTGTATACAAACTTGCCCGACTAAGTAAAACAGATTGGAGAGCCCTGAAACTACAGGGGCTTGTGACAAGGAATTGTAACACACAAGGAGCTACTGGTTGGGATGATTGTCCAAGCCAGTGGGAAATAGAATTCTTTTTTTCCCCCTGTATCTCTTCAGAAGCAAGCTGTTGCATTTCTGGAGTTTTACCATTTTCTTTTTGTTCCTAGGTGAATGTTATCCACACAGCTAACCCAGTCGAACATGCTAATCACATAGCTGCACAACCACAGTTTGTTCATCCTGTGCATCATACATTTGTCGATCTCTCTGGTCACAACTTAGCTAACCCTCATCCATTTTCAGGTAAGACTTCTCCGTCACTGAAGCTCAGCTGGTTTTTTTCTGGTATTAGACTGTCCCAGAGGCTTCTTGCTGCAGAGAGGTTTTTCCCCCAGTGCTTACACCAGCATGTTGGACTAATAATCTGAGCACCTACTTCATCTGTTCTTCTGTTGCCCAAGCAGGGAGGAGTGAATTCATAGAGATCAATTAAATATATTTTCTTGCAAGCAGGAGAGCTTTCTGTTGGTCTGCCCTGGAAAACGGGAGGTGTACTAGTCTTGAGGGGACTTGAGTAAGACCTAGATAAAGGTCCTGTGAGGAACTGGGACAGTATTTCTTCTGAATGGCATTAGGAAAGAACTGCAGTGTTATTCCCTTGATGAGTTGTGGTATCTGTCCTTTCTGTTTTAATTATACTAATTTGGCATGGGTGTAGGATGTGAGACGAAGAAAAATAAGCACTTTAGAGAGGACTCTCTGTGTGTGGTGGAATCTGCTCTCCATATGTTGTCAGTCCTTCAGATTGATGTAATTATACTTAAGGAACAAAGTTTTAGTTCTTGCTGTAGCTGGCGTTTTAAGTGGCCTTAGACAAACTGTCTCTGTGTAGCTTCACATAGTATTTGTATAATGCCATTTCTCTCTTGCAGGTGATGGGAACAGAGGATTAGCTTTTAGCCTTGTGTAAGTTACTTATCGGTATCACCCCAAGAAACTCCTTTTATTTTCTTGTTGCAGTTGTTCCAAGCACAGCCACTGTTGTGATTGTAGTGTGTGTCAGTTTCCTGGTTTTTATGATTATTCTGGGAGTGTTCCGAATCCGAGCTGCACATCAGAGAACAATGCGTGACCAGGACACTGGAAAGGAAAATGAGATGGACTGGGATGACTCTGCTCTGACCATCACTGTGAACCCCATGGAGGTAAAGTTGATGTCTCAGCACTTACCAAAAAACCGCCCTTTCCAGCTGTATTGGCTGTAATTGTACATGGACAAAGCAGGAGAGGGGAAAACCACAGAATAACCGCTGTGAATTTTTAATGAATCTGCCAGAGCGACTAATCCCAAGAGCAGTTGCGTTTGGGATCTTGGCAGAGGTTACAGCTTCGTGATATGTAATTGGGGTTTACAGGTCAGTGTCCAACACAAGTGTTGATCGTGTTGCACACTACCTTAACCATGGTCTGCTTTTTCCAAAGTTGCAAGAATTTATCATTGAAACATTTGTGTTCATGATGTTTCCTTCTGCTGTGGTTGACAGCTGAAATTTAGAAAGCCAGGAAATTTAGAAAGCTTTTAGAAAGGTGTGCAGCCTTAATGCTGCTTGTGTGGTCCTACTGAAAGGTTCTTTTTTCAGTAGAGTTTGAAGTACTGGATCACACTTCGGAGTTAGTTTGTTCAGAGTGACAGGATTGATAGCAATGTTACAAAGCTATTTAAAGGAGTACTGCTTCCTTTTTCTTTTCTGCTTGCCTAATTAATTACTGCTGATCATGTAAAACCAGTAAGGAATCTGTAATAGAGCTTTCTCAGTGTACTGCCTTGTGCCTGAATTGAGAAGAGTAAAAGTAATTTCAGCTAATTTCTGTTTAACAGACTTATGAGGATCAACACAGCAGTGAGGAGGAAGAGGAGGAAGAGGAAGAAGAAAGTGAAGATGGAGAAGAAGATGACATCACTAGCGCAGAGTCTGAAAGCAGTGAGGAGGAAGAGGGCGAGCAGGAGGAGGACCAACAGAATGTGAACAGACAGCAACAGCTGGAATGGGATGACTCTACCCTCAGTTATTGATTCTAGCTGTTCCCTTTGTCTTTGTTTCTGCTCTAGAAGACTCCACTGTCATACACTCCATTGTTACCAAGGATTCATGGGGGGTGAAAAAAACCATTCTGGCCAGTAGATTCAACCCACACACTTCCCAGTGTTTGTATCATGTCAGCTTGTTCCTGATGCTGTTTCTAGAGTTGTAGTTAGCACCTCGTTTTCCTTCAGCCATGCCTCAGTGACTGGATTTTTATTTTTTACGCTATGTGAGGAACCACCTTGCACTTTTTTCTTCATGTCATCTCAGCTAAGTGACTCTACAGATCTGTAGCCGTTGCACATGAATTTCTGAACTGTCTTTTTTTGCTCAGTGAAACAAACTTGGCTTTGTTCCTTTTTCTCTTTTTAAAAGATGCAAAGAGTGCTTGTTGACAAAGGGTAAAGCTGCTCATTTCAGCCGGTTGATTTCTTTTAATTTTTTTTCCCCAAATTAGTGCATGTGTAAAGTGGCAGAATGAGGTTAATATGTAGAAGATTAACAGACTTTTTAATATTTTGTAAATATATTGGAATTATGTAATTATGTCATTTGTGGTAGTGAAAACAGGGATTGGGGTTTAAAACATGCTAAAGTCAAAAAATCATGAAGCATGAAATACTACAAGTCTCATACTACTGCAGCAGGAGCACGGGCACAGTTCTCTAGTGTAGATGTTTGAGTAATACAGTGTCATTGGCCTTGACTGCCATGTTCGCTCATGCCCCGCTCTGGTTTTTCTTTAATTTTCCTTTTTTTTCTTTAATCTCCTTTATTTTTGCAGAGGGAACAGACAAGCTTGTACGAAATTGTAAAGGCTTTAGGAACCTCTGCGGAGGTTCAGCTGCCCTGTGCAATTCAGTTGTTTGGGGTTTTTTTTCTTTTTCCTTTTGGTTTTGTTTTTTTTTTCTCCAATTAAGTCTTGACATAAGGGCTTTTAAGTTATTGGGAAAAAACACTACTTGGATGGTGAGCAAATCAGTGTGCTGCTGCTGTGGTGTGTTGCCACAGCTCCTGTGCATTACAGTGAGGCTGCCGGTAGCACAACAATGGTCTGTTCATACCGCTGACAGGGTGGATTGTTTATTTAGTTGACTGTTACATTGATAACTGAAGCTGGAAAGCCTGAGACCTGTGTACCTGTGCACCTTGGCTACCAGTCTACATAGACAGGTATTTTGGGTTTGGTTTGTTTTTTTTTTTTTGCTGTTGGGTTTTTCTGATTTGGTGGGGGGAGGGTTTGGGACATAGTTGATTTCATTTCTATTAACACACTCCTGCTCATTCCCTGTAGCTCCTTGTACAGCAACTTGGACTGTTGGTGTATTAAGCCTTTGTTTACACTTAGTAATTGTGTTTTCCTGCTGGTGAAAAACTATAGCATAAATTATCCCACCAGAAAAACCTTGGAAATGTTGTTAATATTGTTCCAATTCCAGACAATTTTGGTTGTTTGATCAAAGTTCTAACTTGGAATTGCAAAGGACTTTTCTAAAGAAATAGCTGAAAGGTACGAAAAGTAAGTTCTGACCCCGTGGTGGACAGTGCTAGTTTTTTTTTGTAAGGCAGGTCTTGTTTATTTAACTTTATTTGGTCTTACACAGCTTGTTGAGTAATGAATATCTGCTTACTTGATTTTTTTTTTATGTTTGGAGGTGGATTAAAAAGAGTAACTTGTTTTGCTTGTGACAGGAGACTAGGACTCCACTCACTCCTCAGCACGGTAAGCAAAGTTCCAGTTTTTGGTCTTGTATGTAGTCTGCCTTTGTTCTAGGTGCACAGACCACACGTCTCCCAGCAGGCGAGTTAGTGGCTGACCCTACACAGCAGGGAAGCGTTGCACTGGGTAAGCGTGCCAGAGGAGCGACGAGCAGGCCAAAGGGTGGGCACAAAGGGTCTTAATTGAGAGAAAAGATAAGGATCCAAATGTTTCTATAGTTTTGATTTTCAGAGCAGACCTATTATCACCTAGCGATGTGTGTAATGGGACCTAATGGTGGGTTTTATCTGGGGTAACTCTTGACTGCGGAGTGCCTTTTCCAATAGTAGATGGACCTGGAAGCAGGGAAGAGAACCCACACAACTAGCTTACCGTCTTTTGGGGTTGTTTTTTTATGTAAAATTTTAGATTTCTAAAATGGGGAAATGGTTTTGACTACTTATGTGGTAATATAACTGCTAGTTTTAAGTAAACTGGGAAACTTTTAACTTATGTCTGACAGTTGTCCTGTGTTAATGTGTAGAAGACTTATCCTTCCATATACTGTTGCTGTAGCTGCTGTATTTTAGACCAAAACTGATCATGACTTAATGGTAATACTGAAAGGTTGTAAACGTGCTGATGCAGTTTGTAGCCACTGTGGATATAACTTTTCAGATGTGTATATTGGTAACAGGTCAGTTTGGAAAGTCTATAAGCTACAATAAATTTCTGGTTCTAAAGGTTGTTTGCATTTATTTCTTACTGAATGGACCAAAATTGAATCAAGCATATTAACTGTGTGTTATTTGCCTCTGCTGGTGGCAGTAGAAGAGTTTTCGTTGATCTCTCAAGCACAGAACGACTACGGCAGCATTCGTGTACAATTCATCCATAATTTCTTTTATTTTTTGACTTACAAAACATGTACCTAAAGCAACTGAAAAGTTAAACATGTAAACATTCTCTTACAGAACCATGGTTTGGCTTAAAAAAATACTTCTTTTTTCAAAGGCAACAGAATAAGCACAATCAGTTTGTACAGAGTTAAAAAAAATAATCACAGAAACATCTCTAAATAAATAGAAAGGGGTATCATTTTGAGCATATTTATAAAATCAGAAGGTATTTATTTATAGTGAAATGTAATATTTTTTGAAAGTATTTAAGTTTGACTCTTCAGTACAATTCAGCTGGCTGAAAACCATCAGGTGAGCTGCTGCTTTGTAGATTAGGAGTCCAAGGCTCTTTGCTGACCCGATGTAGCCATCGGAGGTTCACTCAAGATGCTCTTCCAGTGGTGTACAAGGAGGAAGGTCCCCTTGATGACTCATTGATTTTTTTCACTTCTTGCAGGTAAGTCAATTTTCTAGACTAAGTAACCTCTCGCTCTGTAAAGCTGTGCTGGATTGAGAAACACTTTGTAATTGCGTACTTCTGCAGTTTACACTGATACAGCATTGTTTTATTGCACTTAAAACTGAGGGACAGATGACACGAGCCACTGCTGCTGCTGTAAAACTATATTAGGGCCTGAGCATCCTGGGTACGCTACCAAAACAATGGCTGAAGGTATGAGCTGCTGCGAACCTGCGCGCCGAGCACCTCAGTGACAAAGGGAACTCCCAGGTGAGATGCCTTGCTGCAGTGTGGCAGGCAGGGCCCTGGATTATCGGTTTGTTGCTGTTACGTTTAGAGTTGTAGTATATTTCTTCCCTGTTTTCAGGGAAATCTTACTGTTTTCAGGCTTAAAAACGGAATAAACACAGAAACTTAGGAATTGCTTGAGGCTCAATTAAAGTCTGGCTTAGGAAAACAAACAAAAATAGCTATTATCCAAGCCTGTTCTTGGATGGGCAATAAATGGGTTCCAGTTCCATTTCAGAACACTTTGGCCTCTAGCAGAGATAGTATGACAGCATGGATGTTTTCACCCTGTCACAATGCAGAGTAGAGTAAAACAATATGTCCAAGTCGCCTTCAGTGGTGATTTAAGCTGACCTACCGGGGTATGCACTGAAACAGGTGAAGTTAATGTCTGAGCTGTAATGGTGGGGGCCTAGAAGATGGGCTGTATTGTAAGAGCTACAGGGATAGCAGGTTCTCAGTGTTCGGCTAAGTTTTCAAGAAAATGGAAACACACACGTTAACACACTGAAGGATGGTACAATTGCGTGAACTCTTCCACTAGAAGGTGTATTTGAAGCTCAACATGTTCTTAAGGGTACAGTACACCTACCTACCTTTCACTGTATGCCACTGTTCTGTTGCCTCACATCTCTCCCTTGTCCCCCAAAGATCTACAGCAGACAGGATTATGCAGCTGATGGCAGGCCAACAATTTTCAGTCATGCAGAAGTGTCTGATCTCTGGGAATGCAGGTGGGGGATCTTCGACACGGCAACATTCATCAGTCTCTAAAAACCCATCTGCAATTGCTGGCCTTGGTGCAGGCATTACATTTGCTCGGAGCAGCCTGCAGGCTGGTGTTTCTCTACTGTCTGTTGTCTTTGGATACGTTGTGCGCCAGCCAGTTCACTTTGGTTTTCCAGCTCTCTCGCAGGGCTTCATTAAACTTTAGTCTGAAGTGCTTCAGTGCCTCCTCATCTGTTTTCCCAAGAGCCAGGGAATCCTGAAGGTAAGAGGCAGAAATCAGCGTAACCTCACTGAAAGCACAACTGAACAATTATCTGCCCACCTAAGATGTTTGCTCACTAAGAAACTGCTGCATTGAAAGGAGCACCAAGTAGGAAATGAGTAGCTATTGATTGTTTTTAATAGTTCCTGTAGTTGCAGGAGGTTTTTTCATTCTAGTAAATACATCCATCCTACTCTTACATTGGGAGCAGAGAAATGGGAGGTTTTTCAGTGCTCTTGTACAAAGCTGCTGTCTTCAGTTGGCCAGGGTTAGGTTATAATTTAAGAGACAAGCTAGGAATAGGAACTGATACACAACCCAAGAGCGAGCTCTCCTTCCTTGCAAGCTGGTTCCACAAGGTGCCCACTGCCTTTGCACTGAAATTCTGCACTTATTTCCTAAGCACCAGTATCTGGTGTTTCTGATGTCCTGGCACATGAACGCTGGAGGTCTAACCAGCATTTTTGAAGCTTATTTTCTCTAAGAATATGGCCTTCCACACTGAACAGCTCCTCACTGAGCTACACGATCAGGTATTGAATTTTAACCATATCTGAGCCCTGCTTCTTACCTTTAGATACTGAATGTCTTTAGAGCAGCTGAGTTCTGGCAGGCCAGCAGCTTTCATCAGTGCAAACAGGTGTAGGAAGAGAAGACCGTGGCGCCTCAGAATCATATAGGCTTTTTCACAATAACCCCTGAATCTGTTCAGAAAGGAAAATGAGGCAAAAAGAATGAAGACTGCAAGCTGTACCATTTTATAATGCAAGATGATCTCTTAGTCAGCCCTGCTGGCTGCACTGATGACAACCAAGATCTGTCACCGCTTACAGGGAGGTAATTATTTATTTCCCTGTGTATAAACAGCTGTAGGCTACGAATCATTGGTGGAAACAGACTGAAAATCCAGAGGTTAAAAAAGTCAAGTTTAATTGCCAACACTTACCTTTCAAACTTCTCATTGTTGTTAGTTTTTCCTTGCTGGATGACGTGCACAAAGTCGTAGGTTAAGATGAAAGGAACTCGTTCTCTATTAATACCAAATTTAGTCTTGAAGTTCCCCAAAAAGTGACCAAAATCAATGTGGAACAGCTGAAAATAAGGAAGAAAACCCATTATTTTTACAATAGTATCTATTTTAGCTGATCAGTGTGGCGTTCTCTTCCCAGTTACTGTATTCAAAAGATACTGACTGGGATTTGAGGAGGGAGAAAAATGACCTCTCCCATAAAGCTCCTTTGGGAAAAGAGGCAATATTTACTTGCCCAGATGTTCTCTAGTAAATTAGCTGTCGGATAGGACAGAAAAGGTTTTTCCCTCTTCAGTATTTGCTAGATCTGTCTTCATTTGTAAAGTTTTAGCAGGTCACTAATAGAAGCAGAAAGAACTAAAACAGGCACCCTGCCAGGGCAGTGCGCAGGCCCAGACAGTGGACAGGAGTTGTTCTGTTTTGAAGTTGCTACAAACTATGACTTGCTCATGTAAGGCCTTTTTAGTCCTTTTTTTGCGGTTTGTGGTTGTTTTTTTTTAAATACCAAGCACAGCGAAGATGTTGCATCCCTGCTGTGGTGATGGGAAGGAGGGAAAGGAGGATCCTGTGTCAAAACCTTGCTCACTGGCAGTTTTGCAGAGCCACTGCAAACCCCAGATACACAAACGCCAAGGCTGTATCTCACAGGGCATCAGCTCCCTCAAGTGGGCAAATAACTGAGTGGACTCCGCTCTGCAAAAACACTTTTGTAATCTCCCTGCCCAGCGTTATTTTACTGGGGAGAAGGGGCAGTCCTAGATAAGGACTGCCGCAAGTCACCTTAGTGTCTCATTAGCAAGTGACAGTGTCCCTGTCTTGGACCATGATCGCTTGATTTACAGGAGTAAGATGTAGAGAAGGGGGATGCTACGCAGAAAGAGTGTGGCCCGGCAGTTGTGAGTACCCAAAATGTGAGTCTCAAACCATCAGTCATTTTCTTACTTGGAAAGAGTGACTGACTAGCTGACTTCACCTGTACCCGCAGGAGACTGACCTAGACTTCACAATTAAACAAAAAAGATAGCTTTAGATTTCCTCCTCTACCAAAATATCACTCACTAGTTTAGTTTCTGTCCTGTTAACAAAGGGATTCTCTTTTTCCTAGTTTTTCCTCTTTGTCTTCCAAACAGTGTACAAGAGGATATAAACTCAGGTAGCTGTTCTTGGGGAATACACAAGTAAAGCAATCGGGACCGGTATCAATGTGAAATTAAAACCATCCTGATCACTTGCTTTCATTTAAAAAAGAAAAACAAAACAAAAAACCCAATGCAACATTTTTCCTAGGAGAAAGACTACAAATATATCAGCTTGGGTAAGTAACAGCGGATCTTACCTAGCAACTACGGGCTATTTGTGACTCTGCTGAAGCCAAGTTAGGCTCCAGCCTGATAATACAGGGCTTGAGTTTGCATCTGCAGCCAGTTTTATGTCTGAGGAGTAAGAATTGCTCCGTTGTCATTTCAAAGTGGGTATTAACAGCAGCAGCTGATGGCAGTGACGCTTACAGAATTGTAAATCGAATTATAAAACTATATTTACCCTCTTAATAATAGAAGCTATTGAGAATATTTGTCCAGTCTGCCTCTTGGTGGGAGGTGAGGTACATTCCTCAGCAGCAGGATTGCACTGGGATGTATCTGTCCATTGCTAAGTAGCATTCATGCCCCTCTGGCAGTACTTCAACAGCAGGGAATCCCCATACCTGTCCAGTTTCCCGGATCATGATGTTATCGCTGTGCCGGTCACCTATCCCCAGCACATATGTTGCCACGCAGTATCCAGCACAGGAAAGAGTGAACTCCTCTATCGCTTGGTCTAATGCGTCACTAAAGAGGGTAAGAAAAAGATTGAAAAGAGAATTTTACTTTCAAATTCAGTACTTTCACAGGGAAAGTCCTTTTTATAGCTTCCCCCACGCAGGCGAGGTAAGGAAATAACATTTGAATTCCTGTAGTGCTCTCCAGAGGCAGCACTCCCATCCATGCTTCATGAAAACGAGCTGCAAGAACCGTCTGTAACTGGAGAGAGCTGGATAGGGCTGTGTCCACGATCTCAACAGCAATGGGTTAGCCTCAACTAAACGAACTCATTTCTAGTTCTCCCTAGATCCAAAAGATGAAGTGGGCTCCTAGAACGATTCCTGTTGGTGCCCTGCTGCACCACAGTAGCACTGATACATTGCTGCTGTGCATTTCTGTCTCTAGTAAAACCCCCAGCCACACAGCTTTTGTGCTGCTTTCTTTTTTCACCTCCAAGTTTTGGCCTTGTCCTGCCCCTGTTCCAGCTGCCACCACGCTGGCTGTCTATCCCTGGAGAAAGTACCAGGACCAAGGGAAGATCAAGGTTTGGATCCAGCCTGTGGACAACACTACCTTAAGCTATGAAAGATCAAAAATGCTTGCAAACAGGAACCCAGATGCCTCCATTTCTGCTCACGACCCATACAGATCGACACGATGCCCTCTGGTGTGCCAGGCAGTGCAGCAGCCATAGGCAGCGTGAGACAGCTTGGAAATACACTTCAACTGAAGAAAAAACTGAGCAAAGCAGAAGAAATGTGTCCAGACAGAAGGAAGGAGATGCAGCACTGGGTAAGCCTGCGTACCCTGGGTTCTTGGATTTCAGCCAGTTCAGCAGTGCGTCCTTGTTGAAGGCTGCGGTGGCTGCCATGTTGCTCTTGTTCAGCTGGATGTTGGCAATGGTGTCAGAATGCATGACTACTTCTATCAGCCCAGTCTTGTCTCCTGTGGAGAGGCAGCCATAAGGGGTCATCCTGCAGAGATGAAAGAGACCCTTCCACTGAAATCTTGCCCACAACAGGTTCTGTTGACTTTTAACCTTCCCTTGTCTGCCCTGTCTACTCGGTATCTACTCTGCATTTCTACTCTTCGTACTGCCAACTGCTCACAGAATACTTAGACCCTTTGGGGACAAAATTAAGCTTGGGGACAAAATGGCCTCACCACACACAATTTATCATTGCAACAGGACAACTGTGGGCACATTACTCACCTCAGGTCCAGGCCCTCCTGCTTCCATAGGATGTCCATCAACTGGATCATCTGCAGAGTCAGCATGTCCTGACGAAGATCTGTGAGGCGTTACAAAGGAAAAAAAAGGGCTGTAAGTACCTCCTGTTCTGTTCTGCCCCAAAGCAGCTGCTAGAGGGGCCTTTGCTGTGTTTGTTACATGTTAGGTCTGGCTGGTAAAGAACATCAGCACAGGGCGCTAATTCGTGGTGCAGGGGTAGTGTAAAGCCACCCCCCTAGATACCGTAACTGACAGGAGTTCACCCTGCTGAAGCTTTTCCCGTAGAGGTCAATGTAACACTTCAGAAAACATCTGTCTGGACTCAACAGTGAGCAGCCACCACTATGATTCCAACCCTACCGAGCTGCCGTAGCTCTTTCAAGCCTTCCATCAGATTTCTTTTAACTGTGCAAGGGTATCTGGCTACTACTGTGCTAAAATCTATTTCAGCAAGTGAAATAGAGAGGAGAGTTTATTATGTCTCCAAATTACTGTCAAAAGACAGCGGTAGTTCTCATTTACGCAGCACCTCAACTGTCCATATTTAGGCCCACTCCCCACAATAAATACTTGAGATTATTATGCCTATGAAAACATGTCCTTCTAAAACTTACCATCTCCATTTTTAAAAATAATACCCACTCCACCTCTGCCCATCTCTTCATTATTAAACACAATCCATAAAGGTTTCATTTTGGAGTCCATAAAGGTGCACTGATCCACACTAGAGGAAACAAAAATATTAGCATCAGAATTAAAAGAAGCAACCACCTAAGTGGCAAATTCAACAGCATCCACAAATGCTAATGGACTGGTGACTTCCATGAGAAAGAGGACCTTGGGGTAACTAGAAGCCTGGCTCTACTGTTGAACAGAGCCTGTGGCACAAATAAAGAGACCTTCCTTACCAAACTTCAGCGAGAATAATGTTGGGATTCAGGGGGGACTGGAGATGCGAAAGTGCTTCACGATAAGTTTCCTGCTTCATGCATACATGCATCATCTCCTTGGTTTGAGGCTTGGTGGTCTTCTGAGAACTCGATTTAACAAAGTCATTCAGAGATTTCATCTTGTTGAGTGCTTCTCCCTGAAAAAAACGGAGGGATGGAACAGGTTAACAAATAGGAATTTCCTGGACAAAGTTTAAAAACTATTAAAATCTATTATGAAGTATAAACCTTGGTTGTATCTTGTACTTTATCTTCAATTTGTGGCGATTTCACACATTGCAACAACACAAATTTAGTCCTATCTGCTAGAGGGAGATCCATAAACAATTACAGATATTCTGCTGGGCACAAATACATTGCAAGGAAATGACTGCACCAGGAATAATGCCCATTATCACACATCAAAGGAAGTGAGGCACAGTCTAGAAAAGTGAGGATGAGACCTACAGCCCTTGCTCTTCAGTGGTTTTGAGGACTTCTGGTTATGCAAAAGCGCCACTGAGGCTCGAAAACAGCACTGGTTTGTGGGCACATCTTAGATCTGACCATGAGTCCCTCACTTCTGAATTAGGTCCTTGATGGATAATAAAGTTTTAGAGAGTGGGTAAATAGCAGGATTACCTCCACACAGCAACTGAAGGAAAGCTTGTGCTGCTCTGAATCAGGCAGGCGATTGTGATCAGCTCCTACTAAACTGAACTCATTCACCTCATCTAATAACAGCGATGCTCTGTGAACATTTCAAACCACTCTAAACACGTTGTGTAGTTCGGGACATGTGCGGGTGAGTAAGAGATGAGCTAAGGCACATGTGATGGGGATCTCCAGGCTCTTACTAGGATATGCCAAAACCAACATAGCAGTTAAAAGGCTTTTTTTTGGTATTACTGATAAGTTGGAAAAGTTGAGAACCAGCTCTAAGCAAGAGGAAAGCAAATCTTATGGCTGAAAGCAATTTTTACCTGTTTCATCAAAACTTTCATGTGGTGGGTGCTGCCTCTGCAATATGCTTCCAGGATCAGGCCAAACCTCAAGGCAACTGCAGGAACATGCATTTCTGACCTAGAGGAAGAAGGGAGGTTAAAGCCATTCTGACTGAGTGACTAATTCTCTCACTCACGCCAGCACAAGGAGGGAGGAGAGGAGGGTGGAGAATATTAGCTGCTCTTTAGATTCTTTCTATGTATTAGGAAGGGGAAAAAAAATGAACCCACCCCAGGTGGCAATGCAGAAAAAACACTGCTTGACAAGTGATATGACATCTTTCTGAACAACTGAATTGCTAACCACTCCTTTGGGAGAGTTACTTAAGGAGCAAGGACAGTTCAGAGCCTGTGGCTCGGACCTGGCAGGTGGCCATGGATCTCCAAAGTAAATTTCAACTCACAAGCATTTGTACATCGATAAATTCTGAAAACAGAACCTAATTCAAACACAGCCATAACAGAAGAAAAAAAATAACCAACAAGCAAAAAGAGATTGTGCGTCCTCCTGGAATAAATCTGTACTCAGTGGCCCAAGTAAAAAGCAGCAGTTTTAGTAATCACAGCAAGGGAATTCCACCAACGCTTTGATGAAAGACACCAGTTAAAGCAGAGCCAACAGCCTTTAAATAATAACCCTGGCATCGATACATCCAGACATATTTGCTGCCTCACTTCACAGAGCAATGAGGAAACCAGTAAACGCTGGCTTTGCTTGATTACTGAGAAAAAGCCTAAAATATTTGCTCTTTACCTCAGATGCCAGAAGAGGAAGTGGCCGATCTTGCGGTTGGATAACGCCCTGTCCAGCAGGAACTTGGTTAATTCACAGTCTAAGTAGGATTCATACTTAAGCACCTGGACGAGCTGTAGCAGGTATTGGAGCAATTCATGATCCCTGTGGACAGAAAGAAAAACTAAAATCCAAGCTTATCTTTACTGCAAAAAGTGTACTTGCAAAAACTGTAAAGACAAGACTGTCAGCCTTGTTCACAGTCCGCCTCAGCAGTCCTAAACATAAATAGGAAGGGGCTCTGCACATCCCTTGCAAATAACACTTACGTCAGCTTCTTTAATGAGTTGATAGCAAAGGAGCCAACATAACGGTCAGGAAAGCTGAAATCCAACAGCTCCAAGGCATTCAGGACAGGCAACTCTGGCCATGTCTGAAGCAGAGAAATCATCTGTGAGGGGAAAAAAAAAAAAGAGACCAAAAAAAGGAACAAGATTTTTATGACAATAAGTCTAAAATTCTACTATTGGAAAAGCAGCTTCTTTGTGGGGGCATAAACCCTCTATCTTAGTCACTGTTTACAGATGCCTCAGAGCAAGTTTGCAGACATCAGATCAAAAAACATCAGCCTGCACTTTCCAGCCAGACTGACAGGAGGAGCCATCCAAGTCCATGGCAGGTTACACGTTTGCTGTACTACAATCAGCGGAATAAGCTTTTTGGGAAAAGCACTTTCATGCAGCATAATAATGTAGACTAGAAAGGGACCTTCAAAAGATCCCATCAAAGCTCCTGAAATAAGAAGGGTTGCCCACACAGAGACCATCCCTAACTGATGTCTGACACTCTCAGTGAAAGAGATTCACTGTCCCCATGAGGGAGCTTGGGCTTTTAAGAATACCCAATCCAAATCCCATTTCTGCTGTGAATTAAACAGGTTTTTTTAGTCAGTAATGAGTCTGCAACAGAGCACAGAGCCAATCAGGGCCCAGAAGAGCCAAACCTCAACTCAATCAGGTTCCTCAGCATAAGTCTGCCTCATCCTCGATGATGCCAAACCTACCTGCACAAGGGCATTACAAAAGGTCCCCTGCTAAGCTGGTCTCCCAAACACATCACAGGATTGCAGACACTGAAAGACAGGTCAAAAAGGGAGCCCTGGCTACCAACCCCAGCATCCTCACCTGGGCAACATCTTCATGCTTATTCCATTTGGTGATGATAAGCAGCTTTGCCAAAGCTTGTGGGTACTGGTCCCGGATATCATATCTCATCTTCCACACCAGGTCTTTCTCATGCTCGTATAGTTCAGTGTAGCTTCTCCGCTCCAGTATCTCCTTCAGTTGCAGCTTCTGCTCATGGGAATCACGGGAAAAGAGCATACACAGGGTTCAGTCTCAGCCCAGAGAGACCCTGTAAGACTGGTTGGGGTAGGGTGGAAACGTATAACTTGATCTGTGAAACCAGGCTTGCACATAGCCTGCACACAGCTGAAAAACTGATGCCAGAAGACTCACCTCCTCAGGGTCTTCTGGAGCAGCACAGGGTTGTTCTCCATTCCTCCCCAACTCCAGCAGCTGGGAAACAAATAAAGAGTCTGAGAAAGGCCCCTCATTTCCTCTGTACTTCCAGATCACCATCACTCCAGGCATTTCTGCTGCATTAGAGGTCAGTCGCTTGCCCTCTCTGGAGAAGGGAATCACACTTCTCAAACCCAGGTGCAGGCAAAGTACTCAGCAGGAGCAGAGCAGTAACCTAGCTGTCCATTGAGCCCCTTCCCTGGTAGTAACAAGAATGAAGGGCTGAGTCCTTTCCTCCCAGAGGGCACCTCTGCACACCCATACACTTTGTGAACGGGGGCTCAGGGTGACTGAGCCCCAGGCTAACACGAGCCACTCCAGATTCTCAGAACTGGCATGCATTTGCCAAGAAGACAGCGCTGCCCAAGCTGCCTTGCGCACTGGCACGATCCGTTAAAGCTTCTGAGCCAGAGCATGCACCATGGGGAAGCGAGCATCCATGTCCCCAGCAGAGCAGATCTCTTCTCTTTCCTGCAACACACCCATTTCTTCTTCCACTTTAAGCGTCTGGCCAGTTGCAGTGACAGACGGAAAATCCCCACACCACACAGCACGTTATCACTCTGGGCTGAAAGGGAGAGAGCTGTCTACTTTCACTCATTTCCCCTTTTATTCCTCTTCCTTCCTATTGAGCCTAGAGCTGCCTGCACTTCAAAAGTGACCCAGTTAAACCCATTTTTTAAACAAACGCTCATCTATGAGAACAGCTTCATGTCAGTAATTCACAGCTTGGAAAAGAATTCACTTAAAAGTCCATTAATTAAAAGTCGAATTTTCAATCAACAGTATCCATTCATCAAGTTTGCCTGTACCCAGTCCCTGTCCACAGCCATCCAAGAGACAATGACAGTGGATCCAGCTGCACCAGCAATGCCAAGGAATTTCTGGGCCTCCTCAAAAAGCACCCCTGTCCCCTACCTGCTCGAATGACGGGTAGTACACAGGATGCGATGCAACACTGGGGAAGCAGATGACCAAGGCTGCTGCACTGTCTGTGTTTGGGTTGCACTGCACTGTGCCCATGGGGTTCAGAAGTTCCCCTTTCTCATCTGAAAAGCAAAGCACATAAACCCATGAACCCTGATCTGCTGAAGCTTTCGTCCAGAAAGCAGAGCACAGACTGCTTCCAGCTCTGTCACTGGACGTTGCCTGGCCCCGAGTGCCTCAGTTAATTTCCTGATATCTCACAAGCAAAGCATACATGACATTAGGACAACAGCAACCTCATGTCATACGTGCAATTCCAACCAAAACAAGACCTTTGTCTTGGTAGGGCTCTAGTTGCCATCACAATATAGAGCAGGAATCGCACCAGGTCTGCTAGTCTGAACTATTACGGCCTCTCCTACAACCTGCTGGACAGGAATGCAGAGTGCACGGTGTCTCCTGTCTTTGTTGTGGAGACTAGAGACAAAACGCAACAGAATAGCTCTATCTTCAGACATACCAGGAAAGGAGGACCACATGTGCAAGCAGCACTCCCCTGTTTTCAGCTGGTCCTTGTAGTCAAAGAGCATGACATTCACCCAGGCGATGGGGCAGTCCTGCAAAGCAAAGGAAGAACCTCATTCAGGTGCTGTAACTGCAACAGCTGGACAAAGGGAAAAGAATTAAAGAGAAAATGAGACATCTCCACAGAAAGCAAAAACTTCACATAGCCAGGATTAAAAAGTTGTGTAGAACCATAGAACAACAGAATGGTTTGGGTTGGAAGGGAACTCAAAGTTCATCCAGTTTAAACCGCCCTGCCGTAGGCAGGGACACCTTCCCCTATACCAGGTTGCTCAAAGCCCCATCCACCCTGGCCTTGAACAGATCCATGCCCCTCCTGTGCTGAGGACTCCAGAACTGAACGCAGTACTTCCCACATAGCCTTGATCTTTTCCAGGTCTACAAATTGCTACACAGAATGCTACACACAATGCTACAGGCAGGTAACTTTGCATTCCAGAGTACACAGGCCTCACCAAAGAGCTGCTGCCTGTCTGCCTACCTTTTAAATTTGCCAAAAATCAGTGTACCAGATGGCATCAAATTCAGATATCTGCCAGTACCTGAGGTCTTTTGCGTAGCGCTGAATGGCACCGAACACCCATCACAAATATGCTTAAAACTTCATCACCCAATATTTTGCTGCATTTGTAGCTTTAAAGAGTTGAAGAATCTCTAAGTTTCTGGTGAGGCCCTGTAACTCTACACTCAGTGATATTTGAGGGGGCTGTAACATATATACTTCATGTATTTCACAGTTTGAGGGGAGGGAAAAGAACCTTAATTTTGAAACAGGGAACACAGAGTTAGTATGACTTCAGAAAACAAAGCAAAGAATGCTGGATACAACTGATAATGGGAAGAAAAGGCTTGGCTCCTTTGAACAATAATAAACACTAGCTACAGGAATCAAAATTTAAGCCACCAACCCCCACCACACCCTGCAAAATAAAACAAGTCCACAAGTCCAACCCAGCCACACAAGACAGACTCATTTTGGAGGTGGGAGACTTCAGCAGGTAAAGGGACGGGGACACAGCCAAAAAACAGAACCAGTCTCCCTGCTCTGAGATCCCCATCACCAGAGCAGACAGATATTCCACAAGTGACCTAAGATTTCCTGCAGTTGGGTTCCCCAAATGGAGCAGTTTACTTCACAGAATAGTTTGAGCAATGCCAGCATTTCCCTCGGCTGCTCAGCAAACACCAACGTTGAAGGAGAAGCTAGCACAAAAACCAGCGCGCAAAGAGGTTGTGAGGCAAGATTCTAAGTGAGATGCACCCACAAACAGCTTAATATTTGAAGGGAACCACAGCAAGACATCATCTTCTTCCTCTGAGACATTCTAGAGAATGCATCAGGCTTACTCCGACGGCACACCAAAGGAGCTGGTGGAGGTAGAAATGCCAGCATTTTCCTCTAATGCAACAAAATTAATCATTTCCAAGTGGTCTCTCACAAATCTCTGAGCTGATTTGATTGGGCTAAGCATCGCCAGTAAAATCTCACTTGAGAGATAAGCCTCAAGATCACAGGGAAAACCCAAACAAAACATCACCAGCAGCAGTAACCTTTTCTAACAGAATAAATGACATCAAACCACAGCGCAGAGCCTGCCAAAAGGCAAGGCAAGATGTTTGGTGGATAAGGTCCAGCAAAGCAACGATTCAGCATTGTAAGGACAGAAATATCTCCTGCATGACTTACAGAAACACTGAAAGCCAGCCTTCTGGGTGACATTAAACCTTCTGACTCATCCCAGTCAGTCTGCAAGCAGGCCTGTTTTTGTGGTAGCAAATCATTTAGTCCCACCTATCTGCTCTGGACAGTCTGCACAGACAAACAACATGAATGTAATTAACCTCCAAGTACTTTAAGCACAGCAAACAAAGATTATTAATCAAAATCAAAAATCAGGGTGTACTCTGACTGTAACCTCCTCTTATCGATCATTTTCAATCAGATCTGCAGCTGACCATGGGAAAAAATCCATTTCTGCAGAGCTCAGCTCCAGCAAATTTTGTGATTTTATATTGATAGCTCCTCAGAACGCATCCACCTTTCCCCAGCAGCTATGAACGAGAGCCTCTTAACTCAGCTAACCAGGCTGGTTTTGTTTCGTCAGTCAAACAGCAAGATTTCCTTCTGACTGCTTCAAAACTGAAAACTGTTCCAGTGTGACCACAAAAACGTAGCCTGTGGATGAATCAGATATTCTGTTCAACAAAAGCCATCGGCAAGAGTTGGAGCTCTGCTATTCTTAAGTGAAAAAACAACAATAAAAGAGTTGATCCTAGTCCTGGCCTCAAACTGTTTCCAGTCTGAAGTCTTCAACCCAGAAACCAGTCCACGTGGGTTGCTTGTTGTGCCCCAGACATTAATGGACTCTAACCTTGAGAACCCTATTGATGTCAACACAACAAAGCTCAGTGAACCCCCAGCAGTGACAAGCAGCTAGCAGCACTGAGACTAAAACCTTATCACGTTTATCAGCTTCTCATTTCTCTGCACTCTAGTAAAGATGGTATGACTAATCCTCTCTTTAAAGCACAATAACAATATTGTTATGGCTGCAGAAACCATAATTTGCAGAGGAACAAATGTATTTGTTGCTCAAGAAGAAAACTAAACATGCAAAGAGCTAGAGGCATCATGCTTAAGTTAAAACATTGGGAAACCAACAATTCAATTAGAGACTGCACTTAGAACTACTTTTCGCTACTGAATTATTAATGGGCTGGAAGTTTTGGAACAGAGGTGAAGTGAGAAATATCACTACATCTCCGATTCAGAAGCTTCTGAAGCAATTTAGCATTTTTTATCCTCAGTTTGCAGCATCTGAACAGTAACCTTGAAAATTCTGCACTTTTATTTTACCTCGCCTAAAGCTTTGCCATAACCAGTGTTTATACTCCTCCTTTTCCTCCCCCTTCTTAGCAGCTAATTGCTCCATGGGGAATTTGTATGAAAGATCTTACTAGAAAGAAGATGCAACACAGAAGGTGGTTTAACCTCAAGCACAAAACAAGGAAGTTGCGGAACAGCAAAACAGAGACAATAACACAAATGATTCCTCTTTATGTGCGTTCCGATGCTGGGTATGGTTCTTAATGGTCTTTCTGGAGAAGAAATTACATTTAAACAACCTTTCCTACAGGCAGCCACTCCTCAGTTTCCTGTTCCTGTTAAATAAATTACTGGCCATCACTCTGTAAGCTCTTTTATTAATAAAGTCTGAAAGCAAAGGGCATTTGGTTCAGAATGGTGTCCTGTGTCCCCCAGCACCCACAAGCCTGCCTCAGTCCCACACTGGCTTTACTTACAGCTTTCTTGGACTTCTTCTTGGTCGAACGTGCCTTCTTCGCCTTCTCGATGACAGCGTAGAGGGCAAAGCAGAGCCGCGCCATACGGGGAAGATCACAGATGTTAATATCAAAATCCAGCCTTTGCTTCCACACTGGCTCTGAACACACATTCACTTCAGAGCTCGACACTGTCTTGCACAGCATCTCATTGCCATGAAAGAGACCCGCTTGTACCACCAGCTGAGGGAAGGAGAAATAAGAAAATGCTATGAATCCACAGGGCCTTGACCCATTTGCTGAAGACATGATTAGAAGAGGAATGGGACAAGGCATCCACTCCCCTGAACAGGACACCCTGCCTCTTTCCTGATTCACCAAGACATTAACTTTGCTATCTACTTAGCCTTGGTAAGGGCATCGTTATCTTTTTACTCCATGTGGACTTGCAAGAGCTGATTAATCATTGCAAAATGCTTGGGTAATCCATCCGTAAAAGTACTATGGTTTTCAGCCTGTAAAGCCAGGCAATATAAATAGTCACCGAATCTTGCCCACTAAGATGCCACAAAAGCTCAGGAACCTGTCATGCTAAAAAAGCCAGGCAGACACCAACAGCTGGACGAGCGCTTGTGCCAAAGAGGAGGCAAATTAACATCACAAACGCTTTGGATGTGCGTTTGCCTGCAAATCTGCACTGCTCTTGCAGTCTGTCAGATTGCTGTTCAGCTCACAGGCCAAGCTCTTCCCCACCTTTACCTGTCCTGACAGTTTTGCTGGAGAGGCTGAACCACAGGAGGCCTCCCCAGGAGAAGCTCCCTGCAAAGGATAGGGCATGGGGCAGAAGAAATAACTATTTCATTGCCTGTTTCTTTATGAAGCCTTGTCCTGCAGGACACCCGTAACATGATATATTCTTGTCCTCTTTCCTTCCTTTCCTGAAGGGCAGACATCCCTCTTCTCATTCGCCTGCTCCCCCTTCATGGCAAACACCTTTCAAATCTCAGGGCTTGGTTGCATTACGCTTTCTGTCTTAACTGTACCCGTCACCACATGTCCCATTATTCTCTCTTCACAGCTGAATTTCCCCAACTCTGCTTTTTGCAGCCTTCCTGCCTGTCCACACCACTCAAGCGATATCACCACAGGGCAGCTCTGTTTGCTACTCAGAAACTTTTGCAGGGGAGTGTTTCTAAGAAAGCATCACTGGGCTACTGTCTAGTGAGCTCCCCTCCCCTTCCTGTTGCGCTGCAGTTTAGAAACTGCCCAAAGCCTGAATGAAGCATAAGGGAGGATCACATGAGATCAAGCTCTCGGCCCCTGCTTTCCTCACCGCACAAAAAAGACAGATGCAACTGTGAAAGCCAAAACACAAAACCAAAACCCCAGACTGAGTCAGTACCTACCTTCATCCTCTCATCTGCATTGACCTTGCTGCCTTGCACCAGCTCAATGTAGAAAGGCTGCTCTAAGGACCAGAGGGAACCATAGTTTGGCTAGAAAGAGAAAAGGTGATCAGAAATAGATGTAATGGGGACTTTCCAAGCCAGTGCCAAACCTCCTCTCTCATCACATGCTTTTTTCTCCGACAGAAAAGAGTGTTGCATTGCAGGTGGGCAGCACAAAGTCGGTGACAACTGGAGAAGTTTTGGAGGGAGCTCGAAGGCTGACTGGAAATTCCCAGTTCTTAGAGCCTAGATAGGAGCCCATCCTGAGGGAGACAGGGAGAACCAGCTGCCGTTCCCAGACAAGACCAGCATCTCCCTCAATGAATGAGTTGAAGGTGACCCTGCTGGGTCACTGTTTCCTCTTACCTTTTTCTTTGGGAGCGGGGGAGGCTTGGCAGTCATCTTTGGGGGGCTGGCAATGCAGTTGGTTTGCTCGTCTCTCATAGCAATGATAGTGGAGCAGTGCACCATGGTCAGGTGGGGCGTCAGGCCTTGGTGCAGGCAGCTGCGAATGTACTGCAACAAGAGGGCAGAGCCAGCGTGGGTGAAACCCAGCCAAGCAGGCAAAAGCAGTCAAGCAGATCAGAACTGGTTGAAGGAGAAACAGGTTAAAGGAGTAAGGAAAGGACACAGCAGCAATCAAAATTCAGTTTTAATTTATCTCCTTCTGCTTTATAAACCTGCTTCTCACTGCACTCGTGTTGCCAGTACCGAGAATATCAAGTGCCTTTTATAACTGGCATTTCATCAACTGACTCAAATGGCTGAATTAAGGAAAAACATTGAGAAGGATTCAGAACTCCCAACAAGAGTTTTTCCTGCCAGAGGAACATAGGATAAAGGATTATTTGCCTGTCTTTAAGGAACAGAACCCTCAGACCACCATGTAAACAATCAGATATTTCCAAACCCGTAGCCTAAAGATGCACTTGGTACTCAGGGATGGGCTTAGATCACCAGCCCCCAAAATTGTATGGCTCCGTTAGGTTGCTAGAAGTATTCCTTGTACTAAGTAGCATCCAGGTACTGACACTGATGCGTTGCATTCCTGTAAACCTCATTGCCTCCTTGATGGAGGATAACACATCATCCCAGCAAGAGGAGGTCATATGGGAGCAGACTTACTCATAAAGAAAAACACAAGGCTCACCTGGAATTGGTACAGGGGGTAGTTCCCATAGAGATATTCACATTTCCCATTCACCTGCAGGGTGTAGTCCTCTGGGTTCTCCACTGTCTCGTGGCGGAAGACAGTAGCTTGCTTCTTAATAGCATAACTCATCAACGTGATGGGGAACTCCTTTGGGGAGATCTGAAAAGTGAAGCTCTCCTGCAATCCCAACAACATAGAACACTCTGTCAAATATCAGCAGTGGGCTGAAATCAGCACAAGGAGCAGCAGTAGTTCAGCAGACAAATAACAACATTCTGTTGCTGACAATGAAGAGGACAGGAAGGCAGAATTACCCTCACACACATTAGCAAATAAGTAGGGATGTTTGCCAAACTGGGCAAGAGGATGTATCAGCAGTGCAAAGTTGGAAATCAGGAACTTCAAGTCCAATTTAAGCAGAATCACCATTTAATGTGTTTGCTAGTCGTTAAAGATCTTCCCACTGTCATTCCACCAGCAAGACAGAGGGTGGCTAGGGTTACCATGCTCAAACACACTGCTCTGGAAGGCCCTTCTCCCATGGGAGTGACACAACATGCACAGATCACATTAATCAAGGGTTGCAGGCAAGAACAAGGACCCATGGGCAACACAGAACAATGCCTGCAAGCAGTGTATGCTGAGCATGAGCTGAACAGACTCTTGGGCTTCAAAAGAAATGGCACGATTTGGATTATGTGCTCCTCTCCTACTCAAAACCAAAAAGCTTTCCACCACCACACGTGCATGCAGCAACTTCAGCTACGAGCTAACTGGTACATTCAATATATGTTCAGGAAGGGGAACATCTCCCTTGGGTGAAGGCTCAGAGCCTCCCTCCCAAACATCTCCACAGGCAAAGGAACCCGAAGAATGAAGATGAACACTGGACACATGGAAACACTGTCCACGCACACATTATTCTCTCTCCAAATGCCCAATGATTCCCAAAGGGAAAGCACAAACCAGTTAAACATCGTCACAAAAAAGTTTGTGCTTTACCCCGCCAGACTGAAACTTGACGTTGACAAAAATGTTCTTGGTGGGTTTATGTAGAGGGCCAGTCCCAAGGACTTTGGTCATGGGCTCCAGCTGCAAGGGAAAGCTGTACTCCATCCAAGCTGCCCAGTTGAGCTGCTGCCGCTTTGCTGCTCTCTCCTCACAGAACTGGCACATTTTGGTGCGGAAATCGTTCACCTCTGGATCTTGCACAGAGTCGAACTCATGCAAACCTAAGTGGAGAGTAAGAGAGAAAGGCAAAATAAGCATCTGCATCCAGTGGGGGAAATGAGTCTTTGATAATCAAGTGTCTGTGAAACAGTGTCCCTCAACACATGCTTAATATTTGGCCTAAAGGAGAAGTGTCAGTAAAGCTATTAGCAATCACTTACTACCTTCCAGTACTTAAATGGGGCTACAGGAAAGCGGGGAGGGGCTCTGGATCAGGAAGTGCAGGGATAGGGTGAGGGGGAATGATTTTAAGCTGAAAGAGGGGAGATGGCGATGAGATCTTGGGGAAAAATATTTTACCACGAGGGTGGGGAGGCCCAGGTTGCCCAGAGCAGTGGTGGCTGACCCATCCCTGGAGGTGTTCAAGGCCAGGTTGGATGGGGCTCTGAGCACCCTGATCCAGTGGGAGGTGTCCCTGCCCATGGCAGAGGGGTTGGAACCAAGTGGTCTTTAAAGTCCCTTCCAACCCAAACCATTTTATGATTCTGTGATTTACTATGTACAATTGCACTGACTCAACGACTATAGCTTGCTGACAGCAGGAAAGATCCCCCCTTCTTGGGTCTGTACACACACTGTTCACTTACCAGGTCCCCCAGAGACCAAATGTGCAAATTTCATTGCCTGCATAAGCTCCATCGCTATTCTACTCTCTGGGATGCAAGGATGTTTCACCTACAGTTGACACTCCCACCACAGTCCTGGCGAGACCAGTGACAGGGGAACTGACCTTTCCCAATGAGCAGGCTGATCTGGGAGTTAATAAGCTTCTTGACTCTGTCTCCTTCTCGAGCCACAAGCCGCAGTACTGGTAGAAAGGGCTGAATGTCACAAAGCCGCCGCTGCTCGTCCTCCAGCTCTTGCTGTTCCGCCGTCTGGTTGATGCACGTGAAGACATAGGCCTCGGGATCACTGAGCATATGGAACAGCGGCTCATTCTGGGCATGCTTCCACACCACCTGGGACAGAACAGCAGCAGGGTAAAACCACGCTGCACTGCCAGAACCTCGTCTTCCTCTTAATGTCACCCAACAACATCACTCTCCTGAGATACATCATTCAGCAAAGGGGATGCGCAGCCAAACCTTTTCACAGCATTCCTGCTTTTCTGCCAAGTCTGGTGGCTCCAACTCAGTGCTCATGGATGTATTTGCAAGTGCCTTTAACTGACTTTCTTTTTTTGTGCTGGACATTTGTTTCAGGCAAAGTAAATCCCTCAACCTGAGTATTTAAATAACAAACACCTCACAGCAAGTACCTGCTGACCGCTAGCCTTGTGAAACAGAAGTATTACTCCCACTGTAAGCAAAATTGGGATTAGTAACTTGCCCCCAGTAGCAAAAAATTCATGACAAGAGCCAAAAAACTTTTCTAAAGTCTTCTCAACTCTATCCAGTTCCCACAGATCCTTCACTCCCACTGGATGGCAATTCCACATGACTGTATTCCATTCCCTTGCTCTCATCCTAAGCACCTGCTATAGGAGACAAAACTCCAGAGCAGATGGACCTCTGGTGTGACCCAGCATGCCCACTGGCTGTGACACACAGATCAGTAACTTAACAGCTGAACCAAACAGCTCCACTCATGTGTTTTTTTTAATTTGGGTTTTTTACCTGAAAATTGCAGCATGAGAAAACTTGGAACAACCTGGCACTGTGCTGTCCCCTGTCCCTTGTGATCTGTGACTCAGCCAGGTTGCTGCTGCAGAGAAAATCTTTTCCACCATTTTCCTCCACTCTCCCCTACCCCTGCTTCCTGCCCAGGGAAAAAGGAAGTAGCTATGTTTCATTTACACATGGTTGCACCACAGCATTTTATTCTTCAAATGAAGCACTAAGAAAAATCCTCTATAATTCTCATTTCCCAATTCTCAGTAGTCAGTTTCTGTGAGGCAAGAGAAGGAAGGGTAGGGCTGGCATCCTGAATGCTTTTAGTCATTTCAGCATTTCTATTTGAGTATTTGGAGGTGACTTCTCTTACTTGTATATCTGTACACACCAGTGTGGGGACTGCTGACTGCTGGAATCACCTGACTGCTGGTCAGGTGAGCAGTAACTGAACACACAGTCCATAAGTCCTGTGTGGCAAACTCAAATCCGCCCTCACTCCATAGTTACTCTAATTCTCATCCCAAGGTTGGACTAGTACAGACAGAATCGAAGCAGACACCCCTCACCAGCACCCTGGTCTCAGCACTGGACGTGAGTTTTGGAAATTGTAGAAGCTGTCACAAAGAAGAGCTCTCAGTCACAAGGAATTGCCTCAGAGCAATGCAAAACCACCCCAACCTTCCACTGAGTTAAGACCCAAAATGTTGCCCCAGGCGCTCCCCAATAACAGACCCCTTGTTCCAGGAATTACAGATAAGACCGTGAAACAAGGCTGTTACCTGCTTGATGGTGCCCAGGCTAGCATTGCAGGACACAGAGAGGTTTAAGTATATGCCTGTGGGCAGCAGAAAGTCCACCTGGATATTTTGGTTTTCTCCCTTGGACCAGAATTCCATAGGGCAGTAAATGCCTGGGGGCATCCTGCTCACTTCTTAGCTATCACCTGCAAGAAAAGACAAAACCAAGTCTGTTGCTGTCGACTACATAATATCTCTTCAGAGTTGTGCTGGGGTCTGTAGAAAGTTAACAGGAAAAAAAGACCCAAAAGAAGATTATACATCCTCACAGCTCAGGAAAATGTGCGACCCAGTCAAATTTCCAGTCCAGTGCCTTTAAGCCACAGAGGTGTTCTTCCTACAGAATCTGCTTCTATTTCAATGCAACCCTTCCTTAATCTCTTCTAGACTGGGATTAACATCTACATGTATATTTGACAAAGAAATTAAACAATTATCTTTGCTTGAGAATGAAGGCATGTCTCGGGATAGCTCATCTACAACCAAGCAGCCAAGAGCAACAATGAGTCCCTACCCCTGGCTTTGTAAAGCAATCCTCAGGCCACATGCTCCAGGCTCAGTTTTGTTTTTCCAGAGCTCAGTTCCAGTCTGTTCCAGTCTGTGAGAGAGAGAAAGATGTTGCTGGTTCTGGATATGCATGCATTTTTAGAAACACAACAAATAATACATATAACAATACAAATAATAATGTATATTCCCCCTCTACAAGTACAGGAAAAATGAAATCTAGGGATGAGGCAATCAAAATAGGTTTGTTAATGCCATCTGCATCCTTTCACTTGGCAAGGCTCTACAATTTATTCTCAGTACACCCAAAGAATGTGAATTAGAGAAAAAGAATCTGACTGCTATCGGGTACAAACTGTTGTTTTCAAACCCAGGATAAGTGCACACGTGAACAGCTAAAACAAAAAGACATTTATCAGAAGCCTGTTTTACGGTTTCTTTCTTAAAGACACGTAATACCGAAGTCAGAGAAGCCCTCACGCTCCATCCATTTGCCCATAATCAAAACACTGCAGCAGTACAAAACTCCAGTTTCTTTCACAGGTGACAGGCAGAGTGTGGTGTCCCCGCACGCAGGAAGAGGTCGGAGCTGTCAGCATTAGCTCCTAGCAAGAGACAGATAAGTAGCTCTAACTCCCTTCAACCATCTCAGCAGAGAAACCATAAATTTCCTCTTATTTACCAGAGAGTTTTTCCCCAAGGTCAGAGGAGAAACATGCCAGCAGTACAGCTCAGAGGGTACTCACATACCTGTGGTTCGTAGCTGCTGCAGAAACCAAAGCTTCAGCCTCCTGCCGTTCTGACTCCTCACTGGTTCCAAGTTCAGCCCTGCACGTGCCCTGAGCAATTCTAACAGGGTCACTAAGCCTCAGCCCATGAAACCAGCGCAAAATTTCCTCATTCACAACTTAAAATTTGGTTTTGCAGCTGTCAGAGTACAAAGTTAGAAAGAAACTGAGTGACATTCTGCTGGAGATTTGGGTCTCCCAAATCATGAAGTCCTGCTCGGCAGCTTCTCGGGAGCCAGCTCTATGCCTCAGTATGAAGAGGAGCCCAGCATCTTATCTGCCGGTGCCTGGGAGCACAACACTTGCCCATCCGCAGTGAGGTAAGGATTCCCAGAAATATGAGCTGTGTTTTATCTGTCCTGCTTCCTCAGCGCACACGCTGTATCGCGCAGAGACCGGATACAGAGACCACAAAGCCACCCATGTGCCTTAAGAGGGAGGGAAGTAAAAGGGGGAGGAGGCAAGGTTTACGAGTTTGAATAAAGCAAAACAAGCTTGCCTCGTCTTCTGCTCATTAACAACAAAACCAGCAAGATTCTAGACTATCTGCTACCTTGGCCTTTCCCAACGGCAGCAAAAGCAGCAAACTACTACAACTCTACTGACCAGCAGAGACAGAAGATACAACAACGGATGAACTGCATCCTTCTGCTGAGGATTTCTACCTGATGCCACATCCCATCAGATACGAAGTCCCTTATCTAAGCTGCTGGCACGTCAAGTTCAAGTTGTCCAATACCTTGTCTTTAAAAACCCTGTGATTTTTACAAACTCCCACAAACTCTGATCTTTACAAACTCTAATGATATAGAGGGATTTTTCCAACAAAACCTGGAGTGGGTATGCCAAAGGAAGAGTAACGCTAGGCTTGCACAGTTCTTAACGCTTTGTTTACAAAGCCTCTCCCCTTCCTATTGCTAGATTCAAAATGCTATCCTAGTTAGATTCTAGATCCGACCCAGGATGACAGTTTGTACATGAAGCAAGCTGCGCATAGTTGAATATTCCCGCACCATTGCACTTTGATCTTCCCTTTTGCCTTAGGAAATCGGAATAGTTCTCCAGTTCTCCAGGCTGTAACCTTGTTTGCACTATCTTGACCTCATGAGTAAAAGCAATTATAATTCCTTTCCTCTGGGTCATTTTGTCATTTGTGGGTGATCAAATGCAGCATCACTCCATTTTGTCAGGGTTTACAGTACTGGTTGTTTGAGATTTACTCTTTGTCTTTCATTGCAGCAGTCTTTAAAAGAAAAGATTGCCTGTTGAAGTTGGCTATTTTTAGTAGCCCCGGTGTTGTCTCAGACTTTCATCCTAGGGGATAGACAGATTATTGTTAAAAAGCCTGTTAAGTAGGGTCCTGACCTGCAAGTCTAACAGCCCGAGTTCAAGTTATTCAACTCACCCTTGATAGCAATTAGCTTACTGCACAATTTGTATCTATCTTAAAGACAGAGCAAGCAAGGCCAAGACAGAAGCTTGTGTTTTAGTGAGATGCGAACCCACAGAACCAATTTCAAGCAGGTACACAGGCTATCAAAGGCCCCTGATTACTAACAGCAGCCTGTAGAGCCACCTACTTTCTACCATAAGATGCCACCAGTTCTCACTCTTCCTTACACCTTAGAAGACTTCCACATTCCCCCACCAACATCTTCCTGTAATATCTCTTCCTCCCCCACCAGTCACATCTCCCACAGTCCTCAAATACTCATTACAAGAGCAAGGCAGGTACATGGCTGCCTTCCAACTCCAAGAATGCCAGACAGTTTAGCAGGGCAGGAGGTGCGTGGTGCTTAGCACCACAGGGGCTAAGAAGCAGAACAGAGAGCCAGAACACACAAAGCTCTACAGTTGGTAGACACACTCCATCCAAGAGAGATACACACGTCAAGATTGGCCAGCCAGCTGATCTCTTTGGGAGGCCAAACAAGTCACAGCAACGTGTACACCCAAGATAAAGACCTGGGCCTTGTAAGGGCCAAGTGCATTGCTCTGTGAACTCCATTCAATGACCCCTGGACTGGAGGTATGCACAGAACACTG
Organism: Neomorphus geoffroyi; assembly: GCA_033558235.1. Lineage (NCBI taxonomy): Eukaryota > Metazoa > Chordata > Aves > Cuculiformes > Neomorphidae > Neomorphus > Neomorphus geoffroyi. The sequence goes on along the minus strand of JAUMJM010000029.1, from coordinate 4,284,242 downwards.
AGGAAATCGCAGGGCTTCAAATACCTCCTCATTTATCTCAGGCAGCAGTTTTCCTCTGTGCCTGCTTGCACACAAGCCTGACCTAAAAACTTCCCTGTATAGCATTTACTTGCTTGGGCAGGACACCCAAGATGACAAGCTGTGAGGGCTGTCTAACAAGCCGTGCAACACCACTGACCCCCAGGAAGGGTATGGCACAGGCAGGGGTTGCAGGGGCAGAGTCTTCTTGGCAGTGCTGCTGGCACAGCTGAGCACACAAAAACAAGAGGTAGTTTGCACAAAATGTTATTTCATTGTTTCCCAAGATGGGAAGGGCCCCAGCTGCCCTAAAAAAAAAGGAGCCACTCTTCCTGTCAGACAGGAGGGCAGTAATGGAAGGTCTTTTCCTGAAAGAAGCAACCTCAGATCTCGCTAAGAAAACGTGTGGAGTGACCAGGCATCTGGGTTTCAGATGAAGGCAAGTCCTCAACTTCCTTTGCCTCAAGTCATTACTCTGCAAGACATCTACAGACTGCTTTATCCTCCTTAAAGTAAGGTTACTTCCAAGTAACAAATGTTAGAAAGAGAGGAAATGGCCTCAAGTTGTGCCAGGGCACCTTTAAATTGCATATTAGGAAAAAATTCTTTACTGAAAGAGTGGTGAAGCATCAGAAGAGGCTGCTCAGGGAAGTGGTGGAGTCACCATCCCTGGAGGTGTTCAAAAAACCATGTAGACACGGCAATTTGCGACATGGTTTAGTAGGCCTGGTGGTGTTGGGTTGACGGTTGGACTGGATGAGCTTAGAAGTTTTTTCCAACCTTAATGATTCTATGATTTTAATGTTTCCCCTTGTATTAGTTAGTGTGAGGGTAATAAAAGTCTCTTTCCCAAAGAGGACAGATGACCATGGCAGAGCTGATATGCACATGCACATGCACCAGCCTGCCAGGACAGAACAGTTACTGGATGCCATATAACGAATCCAGGCACAACATCAGCAATAGGAGGTACCATATGTTTTGAGTTCACACACCCTGAGGAATACACAGTTGCACATAAAGCAAATTTATGCAGAGTGTACCAAACACATTTGAAATTAGCCAGTCAGTATTTAACAAGCCAGCAGTCAATAGAAAACACACTAACACAAATTTTCTCTTATGAAGTTTATCAACCACAGCTCTGATGTTTACAACACACAACTGCTATTGAGAGGGGAAAAAAAATAGAAAAGAAAAAAGCAGCAAGCTAGCAAGATCAGACATGGAGCAGCTTTCCACAACCCTCTGGGAGGCTGCAGCCTTAGACTGACACGGAAGCTCTAACGCCCACGAGCACATTACAAAATTGCTAAACCCTAGGACTACAAAAATATCTTTCAAGTTTATAAGAAATGAGAGAGCAGAGCTCACAGGTGATGTGTGTTGTGTGGGAGACAGCAGGAAGTCACTTTCATTGCAGGCATCAACTTGGCTGGGGGAGGAGACCACGGGAATTTTTATGTACACACGTGGTTGACATGTCTTTCCACACAATCAATGCACTCAGCAGGTCTGAACCAACCCGAAGCTTTCATAGGCACAGACCCATTTCACGAGTGTTCTCAAGGTGTTTTAAGCTTGGGCTTGCTTTTTCAGTGGGGGCCACAGGGTAAAACAGGTTCACTGCACACTGCAGGCAAGTCATTTGAGCGTCAGTAGACTATAAAATTAACTCACAAACTCCTTTCCAAGAACACTTGGAGAGGCCCTGGCACAGGGCACAGGTTGTTCAGACCAGTCGTGGCTGCCCCATCCCTGGAGGTGTTCAAGGTCAGGTCAGATGGGGCTCTGAGCCCCCTGATCCAGTGGGAGGTGTCCCTGCCCATGACAGGGGGTGGAACTGGATGATCTTCAAGGTCCCTTCCAACCCAAAGCATTCTACGATTCTGTGATTCTAAGAACAGACTGGCAGAAGTCCCACAGCAGGTAAGTGTGTCAAACTGTGACTCTGTGTGGGAGTTTTGTTTGGAACTACCCCGGGATATGTACACCCAGGTGCCAGCCCCTTCATCACACAGAAAACCCATCCTGTATCTGCTTCCCTTGTGACATAAGGTAAAAAATCCTAGTTTAGGTTCCAGTTCCATGATGTGGATGCAACCAAGAGAAGCTCAGAGCAAGACTGACCTTCGCAGCTCTGCCTACTGACAAGTATTTACAACCTAGCTATTTATTCATCTGAAAATGAACATATGCTGCTGAGAGGTGCTAGAAACACAGCCTCAGGGACTGCCGAGCATGCAGAGGTGCAAGCGCCTGTTGTGCTGCCCAGTTCATCCCAGCTGGGCTGGGATCTCCAAGGTAGCAGATGCTCTACCCAGCCTATAGGATCCACAACAAGCTGAACTGAGAACTCACAGGCAACCCTTGCAGACTGTCCACAAGAGCGACTCTGAGCCTTGACATTCAGCTAGCAGCAGCCTTTTATGTGAGAAAAATGGCTTGGCTGCCTTCTTGAATACCTTCTAACATCATTCATTTTAGAGGTAGCATTAATAGGATAGATCTCACTGTGTCAACAAAAGTGTTTCCTTTACTACTTCCGTTAAGCTTCCTGTAAAACATGAATCGATGTCCCAACTGTGTTGTACATGATGGCTCTCTTTCAGTTTCTGGAACAGTGTTGCACCTTCATTATAGACTCGAGTTGCACCAGAGCCCTAATTGTCTCTGGTTCCTCCTTCAGGACACACAAACAAGGGTAACACTTGGCCCATGAACTCAGTAGGAAGAAAGCAGGACTCCTTGAAAAAGTGTGGAGAAGCATTTGGGTGCTGAACAACCCCTAAAATCAATGCTTTTGTACCTTCAGGCCTCATTTCCTCAAACCCTAGCTTAGAACATTCTCATCTCCTATATTTACCATAATGAGAATTCTACCTCTACCAAATATAAAAATAAAATAACATTTTTTGCATATTATCAGCTTCTGGTTTGTACATTGATTTTTTATATCTTGCCACATAATTTCCTGCTCAGATTCATTCTCTCAACAGTAGTTTGTTGTTCATTCAACTCTATACAGTAGACACGTGGTTACATTGGTTCAATAATGCCTTTTATGAGGGATTTCTAAGCCTCTGATTAATTACCTTTACTCACTACTTTGCTTACACAAACCATTAGACTGAGTAGTCGTACAATGGAATTTGCCCAGGATAACTGGGCAAGGGATGAAAATGCATGCACGTAACTCCTCAGGCCTCTAAAACATTACAGAGCATCTCCTTCCCTACTAGAGAGGCTGATATAAATCAGCATTTATGTTCCAAAATGAGCATCTTCAGTGCATCAAGATGTCAGCAGAGAACCATGTATTTTTCCACCTTCCAAGGACATGTTCTCGCTATGAGGAGGCTACAGGGATCAGGCTTTGAACAACAACTTGACTTGAGCCCTTCCCTTTTTTAAATAAAGGTTCCTTTACTTTGAGTATTTGTGATACTCAACGCCCGCCTTACACATGCACACCCCCATAAAACAGGCTCACAGAGAAAAGTAATGGGAAGCAGAACTACACTAATGTAATCTGAACTGGAGTTAACCTTGTTTGTGTGCAGGGCTGATGATGAAAGGGGGTGTTAGCAAAGAGATAGGAAAGCAGAATGTACACATGGTGATAAAAGCAGGCTGCAGTTCTACTGGGCCTCCCAGCTCCAGAGCAACTAGAGAGAGCATCAGAGTGATGGACCATCATTCCACCTCAGCAGGACCTTAGATCCAACCACAAGTAATAGCCAGAGGGAGGGAAAGAGCACAGGGAAAGCAAGTTAAGAGAAATGGAAATGTAAAGCCATGCCTCATTCTGGGAGTAAAACAGTATTGCTACAGAGAGGAAGAGGAACACGAGGGAGTAAGAAAAGCATCTGATGGGAGGACTCGAGAGCCTTGCTCTGGTGGAAACTTTCAAGCAGCCTCTTAGACAAGTTCACAGTCAATCAACTACACTGTTGTCTGAGGAAGCATCTAATAGGAAACAGTATATTTAGTGTTTAAAGCAAAAGCTTGAAAACTGACAGCTTGCAAAGTTCCATTCCCAACCCTGCCAATTGTTTGATGCATGACTTCAAACAGCCAACTCCTCCGTGTTTCAGTTCTCTCATATGCACAAGTGTATCTCGCTAAGGATGTTGCAATTCTTAAATGCTGGCAAAGTGGTTTGGGATCTTTGCACTCTTGCTATTACTGCCAACATGGGCATAGCCTGGGAGTTGGAGGAAGTTGTGATAAATGAAAGCTTCTTGCGGAGAAGGTTTCTGAAATTAACCTTTTTCAACCCTTCCCATGAGTGGACGATATCAGAAACCCAAGTGCATCTTGCTGATGAAAACAAAAAACAAGCCATACATTTCTAATGACCCTCCACCACTATATTCAACTTTCTTTACTTTCCGGTTCCCATCTGGAGCACACGCAAGACGTTGTGCTTTGGTGTTATGAGAGCTCTGAAAGACTTCCTCATGCCCTGCCAAAACACACAATCCAAAGCTAACCCATAGCAGAAACACACACCGTTGTTTGCAACCAGCCTTGGCAGAACAACCCCAACCGTCTGAGCAGCTGTGGATGCCCAGATGTTGCCAAGCACACATAAACCTCTGGGTGACTCCTAATTGCAGTGACCAGGTGTCAAATGCCAAATCTTCCAGGTAAAGACCAGGCAGAAATCCAAGCAGGAGAAGACTCCCTGTCCCGTAGGGGCGGGGGGGTCAGCAGGTGGCACGAGTGGTGCCCATCCATTCTGGTTTGAGCTAAGCTAAACTGCAACACCATCCAGCTCCTGGCCAAAAGAGAAAGATCACTGGCCTGGGAACTGGGAATGCTGGTACCAGCACAGCTATTCCTGCGGGCGGGATACGGTTCCAAGGGCTGAACCCCAAAGTGGCGACAATCTATGCCCGACTCTCACATTACCGACCCGATCCGCATCCGACTCGAGCTTTAAAATCTCCTATTTTCCCAAAGCAGAGGCGCGCTTTCCTAAGGAGGCTGCAGCTCGCCAAGAGAGCCCGAGCAGCCGGCAGAATTGCCGCAAACAGCACACGCAGAGCAGACACAGAGCACGGGACCAGCCGTGCCCGGGCCGAGCATCCCGCAGCCGCGGCAGAGGATGCGCAGTGGCCTCGGCCGGGCGGGGGGACCGGCGGCCGCTGCTGCCGGTCCCAGCTCGTCCCCTCTGTCCCCAAGGCGCCCCCCGCCGCGGTCCCAGTCCCCCTGCCTCTCCCCTGGCTCCCCGCTCACCTGCGCTGCTGCCGCGGCCGCTGCTGCCGGCGCCGCCCGGCAGCGTCTGCAGAGCCCGCCCACCGCACCGGGGGCACCCGCACCGGGCGGGGGGGGGGGGGGGAACCGGGAGCCCTGCAGCGAGCACGGCGGGCAGGGAGCCGGGTACCAGAGGCTCCTCAGCGGGCAGGGTGTGCGAGGACCGGGGAGCCTAAATCCCTGCACGGAGCTCTACGTGCACCCCAATCCCTGCGGCGGGCACAGGCTGGAAGGAACTGGCACCCCGACCCCTGCACCGGGCACTGTGTGCGAGGAACAGGAACCCCAGCGAGGCGCTGTGTGCAAGGAACAGGCACCCCAATCCCCACAGCGGGTACAGCCTGCAAGGGACAGGCACCAGGCATGCAGATGCAAGCAATCGGGTACTCCAATGCCTGTACGAGGGACAGAATTACAAGGAAGTGTGCACCCAAATCCCTGCAGTGGGCACAAAGCACAAGGAGCCAGGCACTCCAATCCCTGCACTGGGCACAGTGTGCGAGGAACAAGCAAACTGCAGTGGGCAGGGAATCGGGCACTTGAGTCCCTACACTGGGCATGGTGTGCGAGACACCCAAATTCCTGCACTGGGCACATTTTGCAAGGAGCTGTGCACCAGAATCCCTGCACCAGGCATGGCATGGGAGGAACCAGGCATCCCAATCCCTGCAACGGGCATGGTGTGCAAGGAATCAGGCACCTGAATTCCTGCACAGGGCATAGCGTGCAAGGAACCGGGCACCCGAGTCCCTGCAGTGGGCACAGTGTGCCAGGAACCACACTCCCAAATCCCTGCAGCAGGCAGGCGATGCAAGGACCCGCGTGCCCAAATCCCTGCCCTGGCCCTGCACGGCACACCGCTGATCCTCAGCAGCCGTCCTGCACTGAGCCCCAGTGACTGCAGGGCTGCAGCTGTGCGTTGCACACCGGTAACCCTGTAGCAGGGCCATTGCGCTATGCTCCAGTAATCCAGCCCTGCACAGCAGTCACCTTTGTTCACACAGGTCACACCGGCTAGATCGGTGCAGCACTGGTTTGTGCAGCCTAGTGCATGCACAACAGGCAATGCGACACCGCCAGGAGACGTCAGTCCCAGCAGCCAAGGACAGAAAATGTCCAAAGCATTACATGGCTGCCACCATCCTGACGCAGCTGACAACGTGCACGCGGCAGGGACACAGTGCTGATAACACCAGATGATAGCAATATCGCTGCCAGTGTTGAAGGACTTACTGTAGGGCACAAAATTGAAGTCAGGCCCTAAATCCACGAGTATGTGTCAAAACGCTCACAGAGGAGATTTAAAACGGTTTGGGATTCACTCCTCGCCTGGAATGAGCTCCTTTGACAACCTCAGTCATGCAGTCGTTCTTTCAGCATCTGGAATTGTTGTGCAATAAGGATGGGGAGGACCCCAAATCTCAAAGGAGAGTCAAGTGATTTGGGGGATGAGAAGTAGCAGGCAAGGTGCAGGAGGAGCAGGGGAGCAACAGATTGTAGCATGCCTAGTGTTTCACTAGCACCTGTAATCGTGGGAGAGAGGGGAACGAAACACAGCTTTAAATGCTAGATACCGTGGATGTACAGGGTATCTACCCGTTTTTTTCCTCCTCCATGTCGTACAGGTCCATTGGCTGCAGGGGAAACTCACTCAGGCACCAAGTCATTCTGCTAGGGCCCATCCCACCAGAACTGCAAGGTGCCCCTAGGGCTGGTCACTCCTCAGACACCCTGTGGGGCTGCTACCATCCTATCGCACAGAGCATCGCTCCAATTTGTCATGGGAAATTAGTGGTTCCAAAGCAGCAGCAGATGGGGATAAGAAATGTTTCCAGTGTTCAAAGACAATTACTCTCCTCTGTCTCATTAAATTTTCAGCAGCAATTAGAAATGCAAAGACCATTTGCTCATTTGAAAAAAATCTCTCTCGTTTTACACATCTCCTCTTGTGCTTGAGAAGTGCCTGCTGCACACTGGGGCACAAATAACAAGAGATTGTGGACCTGGATTTGTGTTCTTTAATTATTTCACATCCACACATGGAAACAAACCGTCTTGGTATGGGACACGGTTAGCATTAGTGCCCCAACTGGTCCTGCAGTTTTATGACTCCCAGAATCATCATTTTCCCTAAAGCTTCTACTGCTGTAGACATGTAAGGTATAAATTATATTTTTTCCATGTTATAATCCAAGAAAAGCTCATTATTCTTGCAATCTGACTCATTTTTTTTTCCCCTGAATGTTACTAGTTGGCAACACAAGATATCTTACCATCAGTACAAAATGTGACTGTTGAAACATTCATTCTTCAGCTCCGTTTGAATCTACTATCACATCTTAATGTGACCTTTTAAAACTCAGAAACTGTCTATTTTAAATCACAGCCCCTGACATATGTTGAAGATATTTTTAACAGACTGTTTACAGGAATTCTGGTTTCTCTTCTGCAATTTTTTTTTTTCCTTTTCAACAGTTTTTCTATTCTTCATCTCCAAGTTTCACATACAGGACTGCACTGAACACTTACAGGACATTTGTCCACGTGACCTGCGAGAAACTGGACAACAGAAACTGTAGGGAAAGGAAAAAAGAACTGAAAGTCAGAAAAATAGTTGCAACCTTGTAGATTAGAGATCCTCCAGGAAGAACAGAACGGGAGGGTCAGTTAGATGTGTTGCCAGGGCTGATCTCTACCACGGGGACGTGGCAGCTCTGTCCCCAGTTAAGAGCACCACAATAATAACAAACAGGGTAAAGTGCAGCAACTACAGCTCGACTCCAAGCTAAGCATCAGGCAAAGAAGAAAAAATAGTATCTAAATCTGATGTCAACAAAGTTGTTGGATAACACAAACTGACTTTCATTTAAAAAATTAGTATTTGCCATACATAATCATATTGCACTTGAAAACAAGAAGGGATAGTCTCTTGGAGTGGGTTATAAAGGACACGCACTGCAGATTACCTAGGGTTAACACAAAACTAGATGGTAGAAAGACAAATGGCCAGGAGGAAAGGGATGCTGAGTTTGCAGACACTCTGCATCACACAGCTGCTAGCTCAGGGTACAGTTCTTTAGAGGGTAAGGAGTGCCCAGAGCTCCCAGGAGAGAGCTGAAAACACAGTGATTGGCTCAGTTTAAGGGGTGCTGTCTGTATTTACCTAAGCCAAAGCTAAAGGTTGGTTTTCTTTTCATCTTTTGCCTGTAATTCAGTTACGATGACTACTCAAATGAATATTTTCTATTCACATCCCTTTCCTTCAGCAAAGACTTTGAGCCTTTAGTCTTAACTGTCAGCCTTTCATAGCTCCACCTCTTAGCATTTATCCTCAAGTCTTTATTTCAGGCTGTTTCTTCTCTGCTCTGCTCCAGGTACACCATTCTTGTTTATCACTCACCGTCCCATCATCCCTTTACAAAATGGACAGTGTTGGAAACACTGGCTGTACAGTTCCTGACCACCTCCCTTCCCTTCACCAATTCCATCTTCCCTTTTCTACACCAGTTTACTTGTGTGTGAAACTCAGCCAGTGTTCCTAGCCCAGATGAGACAGCTGGTCGGCTTTTGGAGGAAAAGGGGATGGGGGGAGAAACAGAAGGAAGAAGACAACAAGCAAGTAATGTAACCACGGTAACTTGGTATTTACAGGATTGCCCAGCAAAACCACGTTCAACTGCCAGTGGGGCACCTGGGGGGAAAAACATAATGAAAACCACTATGCCTGCCCTCTTGGGTCCTGAACCACACAGATGTGGGCAATTTTAGGAAACAGAAACATAGAATTGTTTGGGTTAGAAGGGACCTCAAAGCTCATCCAGTTCCAACCCCCCTGCCATGGGCAGGGACACCTTCTACTGAATCAGGGGGCTCAAAGCCTCATCCTAGCTCGCCTTGAACACCTCCAGGGCTGGGGCAGCCACCACTTCTAAAAATTAACATTCATCGCTTTTTCAGACAAGACTAGAAGCAGCCTCTATTATCCTCCACTTACTGGCATACGGGTTAAACAAACAAACAAATAAAAAACCCCACCAAACTCACCACATTTAATTGCACCACAAAGCAAACAGGAAGCCAGAGCAGTTTTAGGAGAGTTGAGACTATTTGCTCCATGTGGTTAACACCACCAAACAGGCGGGAAACCGCGTTTTTGCTTCAGCTATGCACTTGGGCTGCAAACACGGCTGGTAACTTGCTCTTATTTAAAAGTCAAAAGAGGGGTTTTTTTGGCAACAAGACCTGAAATAGGATCACAGCCGCATGAAGTCTACAACACTGATCTACACTGGCTATCGCAGAGGTAAGCAGCAGAGCTCATCTGCACGAGTACAGCCACAGGATACAGCGCTTGCTGAGAAATGCCTATGGCCAAACCAAACAGCACTTCAAGATTTGAAGACCACTGTTTGTTTTTGCACCATACACAAAGAATCTTTGTGCTAGAGCATAATGCTACTCTGCTACGGGCTTTTCATTTTTAGTTGGGATTTCTTTAAACTTTTGGGGCCCCTAGGCTTTCTTGCAAGCAAGAAACATACACACTGAAGAGAAGTTAGGATATACAATAAATCATCCTAAGTATTTTAACTGCACCTTACAGCCTCCAACTGCTCTCCACATTAGTTTTCATATTTTGAACTTTCTAAATCTCCATCTTTAAATAGCCAGAGCTGCCACAGCCTTGCCACTTCTGATGAACTCTGTAAACAGCTCAATACTGATATATTTTACAGATGTTTATTAAAATAGAACTCAATATAAGAGATGAAGGGAAGACTAGCCCTTCATCACTTTGAAAATCAGTGCTAGTGCTCCAAGAAGAGCGCTGACTAAACTAAATCAACTTCAGATTGAAAAGCTCTTAAACTTTGTTGAGTAAATTCAGATATGAATTCACAGTTTTACTGTTAAGCCCCATGTGATTCTTCACACAGCAGTCAGCAGTGTGGCAGCATTTCAGTAACATGCACCAACTGCTCAACTAGCCTGAAGTATTATCAAAGCAAACAGTCATTCAAAGCTCTGATCTAGTGCTGGGAGTGTTTCAGCATCAACTTGATTTGTCATAAATTCCCATTTGATAGAAATCTGCTAATAAATAGTAAATGTTGTTAACGTATTCCGAATGCATACACTTTCATTGGTACTGCTCAAAAACTTAAATAGTATGTATCATAAACTTTGCGTGCCCATGCTTTTCCTCCTTTGAGGCACGAAAACCAAGGCACAGAAATAAATTGGCCAAAAGTCACATAGAGAGATGGTGGAAAAATGAAATTAGATCTCTGGTGTCCTCACTAAAGCATATGTTTCATTAGGATAATGTAAATTTACTTGTAGAGCATCAGTATATTCAATGAGGAGAAGAAGTGGACAAAATGGTGATTTAAACCAAATCAGATCCAAAATAATTGTAGCAGTTTGGGAGGTGACTGGGCAAGAGATAGCAAGTGCATTGGGACCCACAACTGGTGGAAACAAAGAGACGATGGACTACAACCACTCAGGAAAGCACTGCAAGGATGGTGATCTCACAGTTCCTAGAATAACACTGGCTCTTGCCAGGGCTGAGGAAGGGAAAGAAGGAGAAGGGAGGCTGTGAGAGCACAAAGACAATTTTCCGGGGCAAGAGAAGCACAGTCAGGAAACAGAGATTTGCTGCAGGCAGTGGTGAAAAGACTGCAGGGCAGTAGCCCCTGACATAGGTCTCTAGAGAAAACAGAAACTAGCAAAAGCCTGAGTTGAATAAAACTGAGAGGAGAAATTCACCACAACACCCTCTTAAAATGAGGACAAAAACTACCAGCTCTCAAGAGGTCACTAACACATGTCTCAGGTTCCACTTTCCCCTAGCTCCAGCCCCACAAAACTGATATGTCTCCGGCCAAGCACAAGGCAGATGATGACACCAGGTGAGGATATTTAAGGGAACAAAACCCAGACATCACAAGCTTATTACCAGTTTTATCCAGTATGGGTTGCATTAACCCAGGGGAACACAGATACAGGCATGAGGGTCAGCACCCAGCTCTTTGCTGCCCACCTCCTTGCGCAGCTAACCTGTCGCATCCTGAAGCACATGTCCTTAACCAACCCTGAAACAGATCCTGTTTTCCCTCCTGTTCTTCATCTACACTTAAGTAGCCTTCCCAGGAGGAGGATATTTCTCTGAAGAAAAACACGACAGTTATTTCATAGCTTGGATTTTGGGACCGCCAAGCGCATTGTGGTTGTAACATGAATTGTTTTTCTTTCCAGAACAAGGCCACAGTTTGCTTGTTGATATTGTCACAAGAGATATTTCAGAGAAGAAAGCCATGACAAAGCCCTAGCATGGTTTTCTCTTCATTTGCTGGACACCCATTCAAACAAAATACTCACTAAGCAAAATCTTTCTATGAGCTGTATAGGAGCTCATGGTGAGTTATTAGGGGTGGGATTCAAAGACCTGAGCAGCCTGTTTGTTGAAAAAGCCTCTGAAATAGTGCCAAGCCTGGGTCTCCTGAATGACAGAGAGAAGGGAGAGTGACGACAAAGACACTCAGCTCTCTTGCTGAAGGCCAGAATGGCATAATTTTTTGTCCTTGCTCAGACAAAAGCACTGTTTTATTTGTGTGACTACGCATTTAAACGAAGGATACCGCAGACGAAAGAACAGTGCATTCCTCCATGATTTGCCCATAAAAGTTTGCAGAGGAAAAATAAGCAACAAGAACTGACCTGAGTTAGCTGCAGCAAGCAGCCGACATTCCTATCTCGATCATCAGCAACACCACAGGACTTCTAAAGGAGAAAAATTCCTGGAGGCAATTCTTCTTAGGAGGTTATCAAAATGAACCAGGAGGCTTCATCTGATACCTCCTTGGTTGTTTCTTCAGCAGAATTTCAAAGTTAATCTCTGCCCATGCCAAAGTGTTGTGATAAGGAAAAAGCAAGTTCTCTAAATTGTTGGCTTTGCAAGCAGCACAAGATCCCAGAGAACAGGGTGGAAGGTATTAGTCAAATGCTGGATAGGAGGAGATGCTACTGACCGAGTTCTGCAAGATACATGAGGCTACAGCTAGGTCAGGGATACAGTTTGACTTACTGACTGCAAAAACGTAAGACAAAATAGTTTGGGGAAAAACACAAACCCAAGCCAACACCAACAAAAATCCCCACCAAAAAAATCACAAACACTGCTCCATGATGTAACGCCTTCAAGGACAGGACCTGGAGTAAGGTAATTGTGTTCTCCTCTTCATACTGGCGCTGATGCCGTGGCTTTTAATAAGGTGTTTCACCTGTTCCTCTGCGTGCAGAATACAGATAATTGGTTCTGTGTTTCACAGGGCATTTGGTGAGGCTTTGCTGTTCGTACAAGTTGTTAGAGGTCTTTAACTGGTGGTGCCACAAAATTTCAAAGCATCAATGTCTCAACACATAATATCATTTACTACTTTATCACTTAAAAATATAATTGCACACAGACACAAAGCATTCCTCCCCCCTCACCCCAGGAATGCCTCAAAATCTCACTTCTGTTGAAGAGGGGTTTTTTTGATACAAAGAAAGTCAAACACAACTGGACAGAAGCTACACCCATCTTCTGATTATCGCTTCTTCAGGAGGGACAAACAACTTTCCTCTCATTTTTTTTGCAATGCCATTTCTCAGGAGTACTATTTGCAGAAAGTGGGTGATTTACAAAACCACGAATTTGCATTATGAGTCGTAACTGCCTGTTTAACTAAACCACACTAGAAATTACTGTTAGGGGATTCTGGATCCTTTTCTTTGCTGCCAGAAGAAAAGCAGCACCCAGTGTCCCCACATTCAAATTACAATTTAAATTCACGAGTGCTGGATTCTCAAAAAATATAAAACTAGATCACAGTGATAAAGCCAAAGCACAAAAAAGCGCCCTTCATCCAGTTTGGGAATTTTGGGGGTCCTTATTAGTTGTTTCCAGTAAGACCGGATCTTGCAAACTGATGTGTGGGTGGCTGTCTGCACACTGAGCACAGAGATGCAGGTGTTTTCACTAAATATTTCGCACAGACTCATGAGTTTGTTATATTTGGGTGAATTTTGTTTGTTTAGTTTTATTTGATGTTCTAAGTGTGTATTCCAAACTAAGCAACATTCAGAACCCAAACAAATACACTTTCTGCATGAAAAGTAGAATATATGTACCATGTTACAAAACAAGGCAGATGCCAGTGACAAATGCTTTAAGAATTTTTTAGAAGCCACCTGAAAAATCACTTAAGAGTCAGAAATAAGTAGCAAAGGCCATTGCATGAGTCATCAATAACAAAAAGGAGGAAAGGAATGTGAAGGAATTTTTTTCTTTTTTCATAAAATGATAGAAGGCTTTGGGTGAAAGAAAATTATTATTTTTACTGTTACCAGAGTGAAATTTCCATTTGTGAACAGGGGAATTTCCACCTGAGGCATATTGATGAAGACTCATTTCCATAGCTGGAGGTAAAACTACAACTTTTACCCTGGGAACTGTGTTGAAGGAAAAACAAATTCTTTTCAGTAGCAGGAAAGTGCAAAATTTTTGCCCTCAAATTTTGGTCCAGAAATAGATAATGTTTGTTTTAGTTAAGTCTTTAAAAATACTTACAAAGAAGATGTATTTCACAGAAGCAAACATTCCAGCCAGCCTAAACAGAACCAGGACTGGGAAACTGTACCGACACACATTAACGACATCAAGCACTTACACTGTGTGTTACAAGCATGAGCGTGTTTCTTAAAATAAAATAAAATGAAAGGCTTCACTGTTTACTAATACTGTTTCATCATTTAAAATGTGACAGCAGTCAGGATTTGGGCAAGGCTGGGTCTCCCCTCACATTTGCAGGATGCACTTAGGCAGCAAAATTTGCTGCTTTGAAGGATTTTTGCAGGTCTCTGCTTCTTCCCATGCCATTGGCCATGCTATCAACTCTCTGCCTTAGTGTCTCTTCCAGGACAGTAGGAGTAATGATGTTTAGTATTGGATCACCGAGGAGATTAGTGGGATTTATTTTCTCTGTCTTTATTGCTGGCTTTTCTGTTATCCCCACAAAAAGGGGAAAACCAGAGAGTACCACAAACTGAAAGTCTTTAAAATCAGTCACCTAAAACTACAGAGGGACGGAGGAGTCTGGTGTGGAAGAGCCTTCAGGAAAGTTCTCCACCAGCCCCAAACGAAAACCATCTGCACCAGCACAGAAACCAGCAGTAAGTCACAGCCCAAGGGACAATTTCTGTGAGCCCTTGGGATGGGTCCCCTGGTCGGAAACAGTTCATAGAATCATAAGGTTGGAGGAGACCTCTGAGATCACTGAGTCCAGCTGTGCCTGTCTCCCCACTAAACCATGTCCCTAAGAGACTCAACTACCCGTCTTTTAAACACCTCCAGGGATGATGACTCCACCACCTCCCTGGGCAGCTGTGCCAATCCCTGACCACCCTTTCAGTGAAGAAATTCTTCCTAACGTCCAGTCTAAACCTCTCCTGGCGCAACTTGCAACCATTTCCTCTCATCCTATCACTTGTTACTTGTGAGAAGAGGCCAGCACCCACCCTGTCACAGCCTCCTTTCAGGCAGGTGTAGACAGGGATGAGGTCTCCCCTCAGCCTCCTCTTCTCTAAGCTAAACAACCCCAGTTCCCTCAGTCTCTCCTCATAGGACTTGTTCTCCAGCCCCTCCCCAGCCTCATTGCCCCTCTCTGGACACGCTCCAGCCCCTCAATGTCCTTCTTGGAGTGAGGGGCCCAAAACTGAACCCAGCACTCGAGGTGCGGTGTCACCAGTGCTGAGTACAGGGGCACAATCACCTCCCTGCTCCTGCTGGCCACGTTGGGTCTGATACAGGCCAAGAGTGCTAGGCTGGCATCCTGTAGCCTGGCACATTCTAATACAAGGGTAGGGCTTTGCTGGAGATGTCTGTTCCAAGTGTTCTGCAAGTTGGCTGAGTGTGGATAAACTCCTTTCATAACACCCCTTGGCATAAGACTTCTTCCTATTAGAATGCTCAGGACTGGCATCATCCCTACATCCCCTCTCTTACCCAGATAAATGAGAGAGACTTCCTACAGCAGCCAACAATCAGCCCTGCAATGCCATGCTGGGTGGAGAGGTGTTGCCTACGAGGACAGAGGGAACATTACAAAATAACAAGTGAATTACACGTGAAACAGCAAAGCAAGACACACAGGAGGTGTGTTTAAGCCAGGCATTGTATCTAAGCTATTGACAAAAACCCCAGGTTACTCCCACACAGGTGTCTTGTATCACATCCTTTTGGGTCATCTGGAATTTTTATCTTCAATAACTGCAGTGTTTGCTTCTTTTCTCTGGGACTTGAGAAAAGAAAAGGCATGTTATTCTGTGAAAATTGTATATCATTATGATTTGCAGACTGGGTTTTGCACTTAGAAGTCATGCCACTTCTTTGTGAGCACATGCTTTCCAGGTCCCAGTGACTGCCTTTCAAAGCCAAAGTATTGCACTCCTGGAATACCACCTTCCCTCAACACCCATGAAAAAAAGGAAAGAGATCAATTATTTATTTAATCATTTTAAATCCCTTTACTTCAAGTTTCCAGGAATACCATGCTGCTCATTCATCAGAGCTTATTTCAAGGAAAACACTTGAATATTTGAAAACTGGGGGAGTGGGGAAGAGAAAGTCCCACTCATTTAACTGGCACTTTAGTTGAGTGTAGTACATTAAATAAGTCAACCACTCGTAAACAGATAATAAAACTGACCATATTGGTAAACAACATTGAATATTCAAATTCAGTTATTAAATCAATTAAATTACGGCAGTTGTCATATGCAGACAGTTTTAATTGCTTACTGGAGGATTTTCCAGTCAGTCTTCGTATTTGTACATTTTACAGACCTGAATAATGAGGCTTCACCCAAGTGATTTTCCATTTTAACAGGACAGTGATATAACACAAATTACCCCGATTCACACACCTCTGCATATACAAATGCTCAGTCACTTGACTGGAGGATCTTAAAGATCTTGGACTGAATTTGACACGACTTTATTTCCACTAGGTCCTTGACAGCCAGCTTCTGTATTAGTATGACAAACCCACTCAAACTCTTTTAAACAGGAAAAAACTCAGCCTTATCCAGACTCCTGAAAGTTCTTTTTCTAAATTCTCTCTGCTGTAAGCCTATTCTGCACCATCACGAAGAGCTTAGGTTCAGCTGGCACAGAGGAACAAATCATCAGGCAAAAGCAGCCGTGAAGCACCTCCAGGCTGCAGTGTTGATGGGGGCTCAGCAAGATGACAACTTTGAGCTGAATTTCCTATTTTATTTCCTTGTTACCTGTAACATGAAAAACCTCAGCCTCTCATTTCCTTCCTCCTACCCACTTTCTGTTTAGTGGTTTGAGTTACTGGTGTAAATTAGCTACTGTTCTTCTTCTAAAGGCCACGGGTAGAGACACACGAAGCTAAGTCTCCTGGATAAAACGACGAAATGACAGCATTAAGGAGAGGACAGTAAGACACATGTAGTGAGTAGAGCTCCCAGGCAGCAAGAGGCATGGATGCCTTCAGGAAGAAACCAAGGGCATACCGCTGTCAAGGAGGAGATAGACTGTGCCACTGAGTTCACCCATAAATTCCACAAGGTGATGCTTTCAGAATAAGACTTGGAAATTCAATCGAAAAGTTGAGTGAAACCTGTGCGGCCTCTTTCCATAAGCACCAGCTTCATTAGGTATGTGCTGTTAGGCACAGCACGGTGACATTGCCAAGCCACACTGCTTTATGTGACTTTGAGAAAGAAATGATCAGGAGTTCTCACAGTACAGATATCAAGAAGCATGGAAATCACTTGAAAACATAGACCAAATATAGCCAGTTTGTAGAATACCGCAACAGGGGATATAGCTTGTTTCCAAGGACCTGACCATACAACGATACTTCTAGAAAAAAAGGTTTTAAACATTTAGGAACAAGAAACAAGGCAACAAAAAAGGGAACTATTTCATTTACATCAGTGTCAGCAAAGAGTCTCTCTTTACTATCTCATTTCAAACTGCTATTTTCTTAACCAAAGAGTCACTTTCTCATGATGGGGAATAGCGAGAAACTGCTTGCTTTGTTCCAAGAGGTAAGAGATGCCAAGCATTGAGGTAGATGTTTGCTAAGAAGTGATGCCTTCACCACCATCCAAAGAGCTTATGGGCACTGAACTGCCTGTCCCATGCTTTGCAAGCTGGGCAATCCCAGCATTGTCCCGTTGGTGTAGATGTACATGGCTTACAAAACTGCAAACTCATCAGCAAGGCTGGAGAAGAGGGGGGGCAAAAGTAAAACATAACTAACAGTGCCTCTTGTTGTGGTTACCAACTTGCTTGCCCACCAGTCAGATGCCCAACAGGTTCCCAAGCCTCCTGCAGACACATGGCGTGGTACCCCAACAAACTCCCAGTGGCAGCAGTTCCTGCCTGGTTCTGCGATGACCACGCACCTACGCGTCCATCAGGTTCCTTTGGGACACACTGGGGAGCAAAAGTACTCGCTCAAATCTCTAAAGAAAAGTTTGCAAAGAAAAGGGACCTTTGAAGACATTTCCTCCCCACTCCAAAAGCCCCCAACAAAAATACACCTAGCCACTACACGTGATTCCTTCCGTGGCAAAAGCAAGAGAAATTCACAAGCCCTTTGACACTAAAAATACATCCTTCCTCCTCCTCAGACTTCTCCTTTCACAGAAGCATTTCTCTTTCTGTGCCATTTCCCAGCCTGCCACACTTGTTACAGGCTCCCACCCTGGAGTCAGATGAATGCCTTCTCAAAACACAGAGCTCCTGATGATGCCATATGGGCTTTTAAAGCCTTTCCAATCCAAGCCACGGCACTCACTCACAGACCATTCAGCGCTAACAGGTCATGCCCTGACTGCTCCTCTGTGCACATTATTTATTTACTATTCTTCTCTTCCTTCAGTGCTTTATTGATTGGTGCTGTTTATTGCCATGCTTGTGCGTTCCCTGTATTGGGAGGACGCACGCAGCACTGGGGGTACAGTACTGCTTTCTGTTCCTGAGACACCAGACCATCTTTTCCCTGTGGTCACATAAATATCCCATGCGGCAAACTTCCAAGACTGGAGTAGCTCCCTCAGATTAGCAAATGACAAACCTCAAACCAGCCAACACCTCAAAGCCCTGATCTATTTTTCACTGCTGAATCAGAACCAGCAAAAGCCCACAGAGATTTGAAATGTATTTTGCCAAGAGAAGAGATGCACAAATACATATTTCTGATCCCATTTACCAGAGTGGCTGAGCTCTTGTTCCCCACGGCTCCCGTCATTACTGAACATTTGTCTTCCCTTATCTCTGATAATGGACACCACCAGCATGTTTGGTGGCCCACATGTTAATTAGCAAAGTCTGAATGAGCCCAGTAAACACTACTCCTGTCATCTGGGTCCAGGGAAAAGCAGTCTTCCCCCATGCTGGCAGCAGCAGGAGAAGACAGTGTGAATTATCCAGCAGTACTCCCTGCTTACTCCCTTGGGATCAGTCTTACAGTAGAAAATTAAAAGCAGTCACACTGCTTCTCTTATGTCGCAAAAAAAAAGAGAAAGAGGCCATAAAAAAAAAAAAAAGCAGCATAACTGATTCTGAAAACAATGTTTTCTGTCTGCTCTGAATGAGGAGTCAGCAGCTCTGATTGCATGTGTGCAAATTCCCCCCAAAGTTTCCCTGAAACTTTCCATTATAGAGAGGCAACTGAGCTCTAGTAAAGAGAGACATTACATTTATGCTGATAGTTGTTTATTTACTTTGATTAAGATACCTGTTAGATCTTATCGTGGGTGACTGAATCACTGTCTACTACATCTGTGCAGTTGGCTCTCTCTGAAGGAAACGGGCACATCAACAGTTCTAGAGACTGCAAGTGCTCAGAAGTCATCTGGCTGTGATAGGGCTTCTCCCTGCAGTGCCTTTCCCCCCCCTTTTCACTGCTTGCCTTCAGCGAAGAACAACGTTCTGGTGGGAGGACTGGGAACTGCCAAATCAGGCTGTTTCTTTAACCTACAAGACAGTTGTAGCATTTATGCTGTCTGCACACATCACAGCTTTACAACAACAACCAGAAATCTGCTTAGGTAATACAGAAAAAGGTCTCTGCAAGAGATTGCATGGAGCAAGGCAAGGGACCATTAGATGCAACTCTCCAAGATGAGAGAGCATTTGCTGTCTTCTAAACAGACGTGTCTGGAAGACTTGATGGGGGAAACAAATCCAGGAGGATAATGACCCTAGGAATTAATCTGGAAGACATGAGCTGGCATCACCATGGAATCGCCAGTGACAAGGCTACCTTTAGCACACTGTAGAGACTCGCTGTTAAAGCTTATTAACTACATCCTCGTATCACAGTAGACAGCTCTGCCTAAAAATCAGACACCATAGCATTACAGTGCAAAAATCATTTGTGTGCTTGCTGGTAGCTCTGGAGGGAACTGTAAAAAGGACAAAATTCCGTCCTAAGGGAAGCTTGTTTCTGTCATTTGGGAACCTGGACTAATCAGCATTCTGGTCAGTTCCTTTACAGCCCTGGTACCAATTAATATATGGAAAATTCAGGCAATTCTTGACAAACATTTGCACAAGCTGTTCTTACCTCTTCTTATATCACTGGTCATATCTGGTCCCACTAGTGACATCTGTTGAGAAGCCACAAAATGGCATTTAACCTGCAGGAGCCTTTGACGTACACCAAGAGTGGGCAACTTAAATGAGACGTCCCCTCCCTCTTTGCCCTAATCTAATGTGCATGCAAAGCTCTTAAATTAATTTTTCATCTCTCTCCCCAGCCACTGATTAAAGAGGCTCCTGACCCAATTGTCCTTCCTTTTCTATCTCCAGTGAAGCCCTATCTTTCTATGCCCTTGCAGCTGTTTTTCCCCTCCTCCCTGCCCATTTGCCTGCTGTTGTCTTGCTAATTATTCTTACAAGGCTCAATAATTGATGCAATCTTTCCCATTTTTCATCTCCTTCCTACAGCACTGTCTGGCAAGCAAGGAACCCCACAAGCAGCTGTGCTCAGTTGGCTGCCCATCCACCTCCTGCAGAGAGGAGCCACTGCCAGACTTTGCAACCTAATCCTCTATTTACCTTTCTCTGGACTCTGCAATGGGGCAGCTTTTGAAGTCACTTAGCAGCGTGTCAGCAAGCTAAGGCTCTGATGTCACCAATAAAAACACCATCTCAGAAATACCCCTTTGTCTCGTGCCTTGAGCCAAAGTTACCTGTAGCGGCAGAGATAAATCCTCTAGAAGAAAAAATTTTTGAGGAACGTATCTTTGACTCGCTGGCAGACAAGGCAGCACCACAGTGATTTCAGATTGAAAATAAATCTCCCGTTCTGCAACAATCATACTGACCAGATCACAGGACTCCTTGTGCCTCTCTAGAGCACGTGATATTGAACAGATGCTCAAGTGAACGTGACATTGGTCCTATATGGTAGAACAGCTCCCTCAATCCTACAAGTCATTCATCTACCAAAGATGCCTTACAGATTTAACTAGCATGAGTAGAGACTCACTCATGTTAAACCTGTGGGAGACTGGAAAAATAATTTTCAAACAGCATTGTCAACAAGGCCTGTTTGGGAGAGGACTCTGCTATAGGCCTGACCCAAGCAGGACACCTCATGGTGCAGCTCCCTCATCCCGATGACACCCTGCAAACGTTTTTTTCACATTTTGCCTTTTACCGATGACCAAACAGACCATTTCTCCCTCTCAAAACAGAAGGGAGAAAATAGAGCAGTAAATACAGGAATTACGCTGACAGCAGTGTTCCTAGCCCAACTTCTTTGTTTTCTGTGAATGCTGTCAGGCATCTGAAAAACAGAAGTCATGGTTCTCAAGAAATTTCAGTTCTTTGCAAAGCGTTAGCAATTGCCGCCTGGCTCACAGTTTGGGAATCACTTCTCTGATCAGTTCACTATCGTCCAGGCTTTGTACAAGCTGCCGGCTGTCCACAGTCATGGAAAGGGAGGGCAACTCACAAGTCTTGCATTTCATCCTAGATGCTTCCTTATTTCACACTCTAACAAACCTGGACTACATGGGGGTTTTTTTAAAGCATAAAATTCCAAATTCTGCAGGAATCAGCACTGGAATCAGCATCTTCAGCATTATTCTGACACTGACTACATCTGACTAATTATCACAAGATGCCTAAGTATAGGACAAATTCTACTTTTGTCCCTTCAAGAGCAGCTGAGAAAGAACTGCCAAAGGAGAAAATTAATGGACAGTTCTGCTGCAATTGCACAACAGCGAGCAGTGCATTTCTGAGGAGCACAGGCACGGCGTGGCACCCCGTCCTCAGGGAGCCACGTCTGTGGCACGCAGTGATAGGATCACACCTGGAGAAATACATGAGCACATGATGCCTTTTCCAGAGCTCGCACCCAGACCTTCTGCAAGTGTCGCCAGAGGCTTCTTCCAGCCTACCAACCTCCACCCCTGTCCTCCTTGCAGCTTGTTGTTTCAAAGCGCAGTGGTGTGAAAAAACAGGAAGCCACGCAGAGGAGAGAGAGAATACAGATTGAGGCATGAAACTGTAGCAGCACCAGCTCCCCCAACATGCTCTCCACCCCCCCCTTCCCTTCCCACCCCCTCACCACAGGCCACGTTCTCAGTGAGAAACGCTGTACTTGCTCTTGACGGGAAACTGGTTACGGAGCTGCATGGCCAGAGAGCCACTGAGGGAGGGGAAACCCAGCAGCACGAGGGGAAACGCGTCTCACTAGAGGCTGCGGGTCCTGAGCGTGTGTGGGGAAGTGGTGGAAGTGCAGTTGATGTTAAGAGAGCCAGACTAAACCCACAGGTACCAGAGGCTTCTGGAACACCTGTTAAACTACCCGACCAATACAAGTCCCAGCACATACTGCCAGCTCCCACGTGGCAGAGAATCGTTGAATGGGTCAAAAGGGACCTTAACACCCATCCAGTTCAAACCTCCCTCCCACTGGATCAGGGGGCTCCAAGCCCCATCCAATCTGGCCTTGAACACCTCCAGGGATGGGGCAGCCACCACTGCTCTGGGCAACCTGGGCCAGGGCCTCCCCACCCTCACAGCCAAACATTTCTTCCTGAGATCTCATCCAAATTCCCCCTCTTTCAGCTGAAAACCACTCCCCCACACTATATCCCTGCACTCCCTGATCAAGAGCCCCAGCTTTCCTTTTAAGTTTATTTATTAAAATTATTTTTAAAATTAAAATTAATACAATTTATTTTAAGTGAAGGCAGGTGGGATAAGCATGCACAACCTGAGCCACAGTGGGTAACAGCTCACAGTATGAGGCCACAAGATGACCTATCACATCCCTTGTAGGCCTTAATATGTCAGGATATCAGCTTTCCCTAAACAGTTCTTAGCTTGGATTTTGTCAACCAAGTCTTTTACGCCTGTACTACTAATACAGCACTGTGCGTGAGTGAATTTTCCTTCTTTTCTACTGTTAATAACACATAAAGCCTATTTTTTAATTGCTAAAACCAAAAGGGGAAGGAATGAAGATAGACGTGAGGCAACACAATGGAAAAGAATTAACCAGTCTGATATCTGCTGGTGGGAAAGGGGAATGCAAGACTTCTTCAGTCATGTTCACAGCCTCTGTACTGCTTGCAAAGGGATATTCTGTGCTGTGGTTTATTTATAGAACCTATAAGAATGTTTTCCGAGGCTGTAACTTGAAGAAAAATATGCCAAGGTCAAGTTTTCTAAATGCAGTCACAAACCCAAGAGAAAGAGGCTTACCGATAAGATCCTCTGCTGTTAGAGGGATGCAAACCACAGGAGATGCCCCAGGACTTCTGAGCTGCTAAAAAAGCCAAGCAAACCATGAACAATTCCGCCCAGTTTGAGCACAG
The DNA here is from genome assembly GCA_033558235.1 of Neomorphus geoffroyi. NCBI lineage: Eukaryota > Metazoa > Chordata > Aves > Cuculiformes > Neomorphidae > Neomorphus > Neomorphus geoffroyi. The sequence goes on along the minus strand of JAUMJM010000029.1, from coordinate 4,261,037 downwards.
CCAGCACTGCAGTTTTCTGTTCCAGTCACAGCAATAAAGAGGAGGGGGGAGGAGGTGAAGAGTACCTGAATGAGACTGAGGGGATTCCCAGTACCTCCTTTTGCTGGCAGAGCAGCCAGCAAGCCCTCCGCCTCTTCAGGGGATGTTTTGTTTTTTTAAATAACTGATGAATAGTGATGCTCCTACAAGCAGTGATTCAGAGCAGGGCCTTCAACTAAATGCTCTGAATCAATCGTTCTTTGGAAGAGACCATCTCTGCTGACAATTGAAGGAGCCTCTGGAGAAGGGTGATTAACTCTTTTGTGGCATTCACATCAAGATATCTGTGTAAGAGATCTAACTATTTGCTATTGGAAGTGCGGCTCATTATCCAAACCCGCTCAAAAAAAACCACAAAAAACAAAAAAACACAAAACCAAACCAAAAAAGCACAAAGCAGATGCAATAAGAAAAGTGAGAAGGGAAAGAACAAGGCTCTGACAACATGCTCTGCAATCCAAATACGTGAACCACAGGTAGTTCAGCTATGTGCGTCCCTGCTGTTCTTAGAAGGAATACAATAAATCCCACCTACATCTGATAGGTTCTGCCCAGAGGCTCCATCACCTTAAGAAAAATTAATCAAGCCCAGCATAACGGGGGATGCTGCTGGGAGGGGACGAGCAGGAGAAACCAGTGCAGGCGAAAAGGACAGCTGAACTCACATTCCCATCCCCATCTGCAGACTTTTAGATTCTCCCTTTTAAATTGCTCCAATGTGTACTTACTGTTCAATTTTCCAGAGGGGACGGAGATGTGGAGGTCTTTAGCTGCAGACCCATTTCAGCCTCACTGAAACCAATCCCTCATGCGGGGATGCTGGCCCTAACACACCGCCTAGTGGCAACCGCACAGGGAAAAGCTGTGGAACCAGTAAAGTGCTGGCAAATAAATCACTCTTACCAATTTAAACAGCCTGCTAACAGCAATGAAGGACTAACCTGACACATGAACCTACCAGAGAGAAGACAAAGCACTTGACTCTTCCATGCGTTCTCAAAAGCTCGATAGATCTGTATATATATTTACTTCTGATGAAAATCAAGGACTGAGCCAATGTAAAAATCCTGCGTCTATAATTACCTTGTATAATTCAACACTATTAGTACTTCTTAATGTACAGAAATCCTGCATCCATTTATTCACAATGTTCATCTTAAAATGGGTTTTAACTGGAAACTTGAGATTGTGTTTGTGCTTTACCCAAAACAGTATATTATTTTGTAGCCTCTCCTGCCTACAAAATATTGAGCATTTCATGCATCACACACCACTTTTTATTCGTTGCACAAAGGCACTAGCACACCACTGAATTTAGCTTTGCCTGCCTTTTGTTTTCAAAGCATAGCTACTGTGCAACAAGACCCTTACAGATACAATGAAGCTTATAGTAGCTCTCCCTTGACTACAGAAATAGTTTAATTAATGTCACTTGTTCCCCTGTAAAGTTACAGGAGTAATTAGGACATATATGTAACCACATATATTCACACATGTAATGGTGAAATGTATACACCAGGCATTGGACAAGGATAGTCTTTTCACTGTAGCACTGCCACTATCCCTTCAGGCCTTCGCCACTTGAATCCTAAGAAATCTGCCTTTTCAACAAGACGCAGTGCTTAAAGATCAGGAAAGAAAATTTATCTTAGGAATTGGAAGTATTACCTTCCAGGATTTTACCCCATCCATATCTATTTCCTGTTCTTCAGAATCCTAACATATAAACAGAGCTCTTGCTATTTATTTGTATTTATACAAAGCTTGAAATGTCATTTCTAGTGTCTCTACTGCAGTTGTCGAATAAAGCAGAGGCTTACGTACTGACCACAATTTCCTTTTCTAGACAGTAAACATATTTTGGAGAGAAATGGCAGGGGCCTGACTGCTGTAGCTGCAACCACTATTACACAGAAGTCTGCTGATAATCTACAGTTATAATTAAATGCATCCAGAAAAGTTAAAAACTAGAACTGCTTCAGAAAATCCTGAAGACTTAACAAAAAACCCAACAAAACAAAAATACCCAACTTCAAACAGCAAGAACGCTGCCCTATCGCAAGCCTTTTAGAAGCCAAAATTAATTTGGAAAATTATTTATTTACTTGGAGAATCCCACAGAAGTAAGAAGGGTAAGACAGTCTCTGAAGGATTTCAGACTCACCAAAGAACTTCCAGCTACTAAATAATCAAAGACAGGGGATTAATAATAAATTAGCAGTTCCAACCTGAAATGCTTCTAAATTTTTCTAAATTTTTCTAAAAAATCTTGAAAGTATCACGTGTCCAGAACTCAAACCCAATAGTTGGTTTTAAAAACTGGGACCAGACACAGCTCATAATTCACAGTGTGCTCATCATCTCATGTGTGAGATTGGCTGCCTCAGACATTGGAGCCACAGAGTCATCTGAAAGTTAAAACAGGAAATAACAACAACCCCCAAAAAAGCCACAGAAAAACAACAATCAAGTCCACTTCTAAGCATGACACGTCTCTATTCCGAGGGGCAGCCGAGTGCTGCTTAGTTACCTGTTGCTGTGAATGCTTGTAAATACAAACCCTGCTGCAGTTCTGCCGGGCTCGGCCCGGTCCAGGCCCAGGCCTGAGGGCTGTAGCTGCTCCCGAACACACGCGAAGCAGAAACTGGCAACAAATTCCTCCCTCTGAAGCCCTGAAAGCCAGCGCTGGCGAATGCCTCACGAGCCGTGGGCACACAGCCCCTCAGAAAACCTGCCGGACTGTTTTTGTCAGCCTATAAAATTCCCTTTTTACACTCCTTACGGTCTCTTGTTTTCAAGGGGGCAGGAGTGATTTTTTTTTTTTTTAACTTAAAAGCAGGTAAAAACCATCTTCTGTAAGGATTTGCTGCACTCCCAGCGGGGAAGGCAGAGCTCCCCTCACGCGGCCCAGCGTGCGGGTGCCGAGCCACGAACCAGGCCGCTACGGAAACAAGAAATGGCCGCCACTCACCTCAGAGCGTCCCCCCAGGCAATCGCTGGGGCCGCCCTGTTTCCCACGCAGAGGCACATCTTGCAGAAACTGAGTTAGCAGGGTCTCTCAGGCACGCGTGGGTTCGGGGTGCAAGGAGAGTCCCTCAGCTCCACCAGGGCTCCCTAAGCCCAGCAGGGCCCACACAGACCTCCTGGCTCTCATCAGCCCAGACAAGCTGCACCTGGCCAGGCAGGCTGAGGGGGAGGGCCCTGCACCCCCACCCACCCACCCACTCTGCACCTTTCCCTAAAGGGGAATTAAATGAGAAAAAGTCTTAACTGGCCCTTCAGAAACCAGAGCTGCTGCTGATCCTCTCCGAGAGAGGATTCCACGTAAAAACCAGCTTTCCTACAAATCCCCCTCTCAGACCCCGCTTTGCAGCCTGCACTGGGTTTAAACCCATCCTTTCGTGCCTTCGCACAGGAGTGCACAATTAGCACAATTAAGATGACCCAGACACCCTGCAGCCCACAGGTGACAGAACACCAGGAATACGCACCAAGAGCAGCACACAGAAATCTTTACTTTCTGAAGAGTAAGGTCTGTTTTACTGAAATGGCCATTATTGGCTGGAACATTGTCAGATTCAACAACCTACGTACAGTCTTTAGCTGATAAAACAACCTGTGAGGACCACACACTAAGAGTCAGGCTTTCAGAAACTCTTCCTATTTTTATGCACTGCAGAATGAATGGGAGTGCAGAGGTCAAACTGAACACCCCAAATTCAGCAGCTGTAGTTTCACGTACAGGTATTGTTCAAGTATGCTCTAAGCTACAGCAAGGACTTAAAAACTTTGCCAGAACAGAACTTATTACGTGTATTATTTATTATTATGCGTATTATTTAAAGCCAAAACCCTAGAATAATTTGTTTCAGTTCCAGACTTATCACCAGCTTCAAACCACAAGAATTCTTACATACTTACATTCCACTTTGGAAGTATAAGAGAGTAAAAAATCACAACTATAAAACTGGATTTAAGTTGCTTCTTTTAAGGATCATCAAGAAAGGGTCAAAATAGTTTAAGTACTTTCTGAAGCCACAACTCTTAGGAAGTACTGTTTATTAAACAAGTCATAAAATATAACATATAACAAGTGCTGCTCTTCACATACCAGTATTAGAACTCTTCTCTCCCCTAAATTTACACCACAGTTCTTACTAGAACCATATTTTGTCTCTGAACCCTTAATCTGAGGGAAAAGCAGAGAAAACATTCCCTCTGAAATTAGAAAGGGAAAAGACCCCTAGTAGTAATAACAGCATTGAGAAATGTGTTAACAATGAACATATGTAAACGTACATAACAAGCAACAATATAAAATAACCTTTTCCTCTATGAAAAGTCCCATATAGATTCACTTTAAACACAAACCCACAAGAATCCCAGTATTACTCCGAAGATCTTTGGAGTTTGTGTTTTATTGCTCTGGGTTTTTTTCCATCAAATTGAAAAAACCCCACCTCACTATATATTGCTTTTTCATAACCTGTGAAAGAAAAGCTCCAAAACGAGTTTAAGGACACTTGAAAAAATGCAATTTCCCTGCATAAACCACGGTTCCCATTAGCATCCACACAACTCTTTGGGTACTTTCAGATGCGAGATGACACAGGATGGTCCTGATCCCCCAAATCCAAAGGGATAAAGCAGCGCAGAAGCTCTTTGAAACAAGGTGGCACATCTCAGTCCCTGCAGCTACTTCCTTGGAAGAAACACTTCAACCAGCAGCTTTCCACGTTCCCTCGGGCATGTCCGACAGCTGAGCGTTTTTAAGTCATTTGGTGGAGAAGCAAACCCCGTATTTTAAGTCATTCAGTAGAGAAGCAAACCTCCCGTTTAAAGGCACTCAGTGGAGAAGCAAAACTCCCTTTTTGAAGTCATTCACTGGAGAAGCAAACGCCTTGTTTTTAAGTCATTCAGCAGGAGAAACGACCCCCCCCCCCCCCCCGTTTTTAAGTCATTCGGTGGAGAAGCAAACCTCTCGTTTTAATCATTCAATGGAGAAAGAAAACCCGTTTTAAGTCATTCATTGGAGACATCTCCCCCGTTTTTTAGTCATTCAGCGGAGAAACACCGTCTCCCCTGCCCCCCCCCCCGCCCCGTTTTCAGTCATTCAGTGGAGGAGCAAAAGCCCCGAGCCGGCTCCAGCTCAGCCCAGCACGGGGCTGCGATTTGAAGGCAGCGGGTGGCATCTTCACCCCCCCACGGCCCGGTTGCCCTCAGACCCATCTCATCCGGGGGCAGCGGCCAGGCTGGGGGGCTCAGGAACGCGGGCGGTCCCCAACCGGGCAGCTCGGGCCAGCAGCAGCAGCGCCCCCGGGGCAGGGGCAGAGCCAGCGCGGGGCAGGGAGCGGGGGGCACCGGGGGCAGCGCCCGGGGGGCTGTGGGGGGCGCGCGGCGGCGGCGGCGGCGACTGTAATCCCCCCCCGGGAACATGTCCTGGAAAGCGGGGTCCAGCGCCCACTCCCCTCCGCGGCACGGGGAGCTGCTGCTGCTGCCGGAGGAACGGCGGGGCAAGCGTCGAAAGCAGGGGTTGAGGCTGAGGTTGTGGCGAACGCTGTTCTGCCAGCCCTTGCGGCTGCCGCGGTAGTAGGGGAAGCGCCCCGCGATGTACGCGTAGATGTCGCGGAGGGGCAGGCGCTGCTCGGGGCTCGACTGGATGGCCATGGCGATCAGAGCCACGTAGGAATAGGGAGGCTTCTCCAGCGGCTGCTCCGCGCCCGAGCTGCCTGCTGCATCCCGAGCATCCCTGCGCTCCGCATCCTGCACCGCATCCCACGCATCCTTGCGCTCTGCATCCCCCACTGCATCCCGAGCATCCCTGCGCTCCGCAACTCGCGTTGTATCCTGCACACTCCTGCGCTCTGTATCGCGCACCGCATCCCACGAATCCTTGCGCTCCGCATCTCCCATCGCTGCCGCTGTCCGCCCCACTGCTGCCCCTCTGTTGTGGTTTGACACCCTCTAAAGCGTCTCCTCTCCTCCCTTCTACCCCACCCCACCCCACCCCAGGGCTGTTTGGGGTCGCGTTTGGGTCAGGACGGCGCTGTCGGTTCGCAAACCCAAACATCCAAGAGTGTGCGGGGGATGCGGGGGGTGGGGCGGCAGCGGCTCCGCCGGCTCCTGGTCCAGCACGGAAAGGGCAGAAGGAGCGCGGCCAAGTTCTGCGCTGAACCACGATTTACCTGCAGTAAACCCAGTCAATAGATCAGCATCACAGAATGGTTTCGGATGGAAGGGGCCTCAAAGCCCATGAGGTACAGCTGCATTCGGGGAGAAGCTCAGGACATCAGTGAAGAGCAGGAGCTGCCTTCCCTTTTAACTCAAGGAAAGCCTTCAAAGCAAAACACTGGACTAGTGCTTCCACTTCCATCTCCAACTCACGAACAGGAGCTTCTCCTTGGTTCATGGAAGCTCACAAAGCTTTGTGCTTTCTCTTTCTTCTTACTAGCTTGAAAACATGAAGACTTCAAAGTTAATTTGACCAGACACAAAAGCACAAATACTGTCAGCATTTCCGAAAAAGAGATTCAGTTCCCCAAGAAATAGGATCACAACAAGATGAAAACTTATCCGTTTTTATTTTTTAAAGAAAAATATTCCTCTTTGAACACAAAGCATGAACTAAAAACGTCTGAGGAACAGCTTCTCCTCCATTGGAGCGCATTTAACTAAACTGTACAGTGTTAGAGCTGCCCAAACAAGTATACATACGTGACATACAGTATTTTTTTCACAGGAAATCAGGTTTAGGACTCAAAATTGTCCTCCTCACCCTCTCCATCCAAAGGTACTCTGTCCCTTACTTCTACCACAGGACACAGTGATGGTAATTTCTGGATGCAACACATACTAAAATAAAAATATTGGACAAATTGGCCCTTTCTAGCCTTCTAACAAATGTCTGAGAGAGAGGTTAAGACTGTAGTTACTTCAGGAATGGTGCCTGGAAGAAAAAAAAACACAGCAGCATCCACAGGCAACCCAAGCCCTTGATGCCAGCTGCCCTGTTTTAAGGAACCCAGTCAGTTCAGCAGTGTTTTACAGATGTGCCCATCACCCAAGACGAGTGGGAATAAAATATGTAGAGGCCAAATCTGTTGCCTGAGCAGACAGCTTAAAATCCAGTGAAACTGGCCTACATAGGTCAGCAATGAGCTTTTTTCCATGTTGTCACAATTTCATGTCTAAGATTTGCATTCTAGGTGTAAATATGGATGCCCCATCCCTGGAGGTGTTCAAGGCCAAGCTGTGTGAGGCACCGAGCAACCTGATCCAGTGGGAGAAAGGGGGGTTGGAACTGGATGATCTTTACAGCCCCCTTCCAACCCAAATCATTGTATGATATTATGTAAAAAGATATAATGACCTTCAGAAACCAGCAACTCATTTTACCAGTTCTCTGTCTCCTCACATAGATATGTATGCGGTATCTGTCACATCTACCATAATACCCAGACTACAACCAGACTCCAGAATCCAAATCCTTAGAATTCAGAACAGCAAAACCACTGTAAGTCTCTGCAAGGTCTCAGAACATGCCTAACAAGCCCATATCAAAAAAAGTACCCAGCTGTTTTCAAGGGAAGGCAGGTAATGAAAAAGGTCTGGAAAAGGAAATGGTCTAATTTATATCCCACCTGATCATTAATTGTTGGTATTATTAAGTAATGCTCAAGTTTGTATCAGACCATTTTGTAAAGATCTTTTCCATTCCATACACTCCAACAGTTTTTATAGTAGGAAAAATATTAGAAAAATAAAATCTCACCCCTGAACAACACTGCATGAAGATAAATATCATCAGTCACAAAGATTTTTACAGGGGGACTGGATCATTTTTTGTTTCCTCCAAACCAGCTGCATATAGAAAACAGCAGCGAGATAGACACAGTATCTAAGAGCTAGATTAAGGCCAACAATATAAAGACAAACACGGGCTCAGATCTTTCGAAATGAAGAAACCCTCCCAATGTTTTTACACATATGCATGCACACGCACATACACACACATACATACGTATATATCCATGTGTACTATTCAAGTGAAGGCTTCACAACTGTGACAGCACCACTGGAGAGTGTTCTAGCACCAGAATGAAATGTTGGTTGTCTTCCCTCTTCAGCAATAAAATCCAAAGTCTTTATATTGCTTTGGACAAGGTCACTAAATACCCTTCCAAGAACAGTTTCAGTGAGCAGATTTAGAAGTGCAGCAACAGGTTAAAGTATTCCTGTTCTGGAATAGGGGCAATAAGAGGTGTGTTGAGAGGCTGCAGCTTCTTGGTTGCTGGGAAGGAGGAGAAAATTTGTATTGCAATCTGGCAGAGACAGAGACCAACTTGGACTCCAGGTGAGTACGGTAAAACTCGGCGCAGATGGAGAGATGAAAGCGTGAGGTTCGTTTACATGAAGTCACAGTGCACATCTGTTGGCATAATAAAGGCAAGCAAACCCACACTACTCTCTGGCAGGCTTGTCTCTGCATAGGAGGCCCCCCCTGGGTATGCTGGAAGCCAGGACAAGGATCCATGAACGGGAGGCATGTCACACCCTGCACTAGGACATCATCCAACTCAAACAGCACAGGTCTAAATGGAAGATTGTAAGTTGGTCTGCTAGCATCCTGCCTATACACGTGCTCAAGTGAGCCTGCAGAAGGCTATAAAAGGGACAAAAATCTCTTAACAGCAAGGTTATGGGTCTGGTTTGGCTACAAGTCACAATGCATGCAAGTTACAAAAGAACTGATCGCCCATCTGCAGCACATCTTTCTGCTGTGGGTCTCTGTCCTGATCTCAGCCTTTGTTATAGGAGGTGCTGGCTCTGCAGCCCTTCACCAACATTCTAAAGGGGCTGAGGGAGGGATGCAGAGTCAGGAATGACATCTTCACAATCTCTCAGATCAGCACATGTGGGCAGAGGTCTGTCCCCTGCCTGTAAGATGCAGAGCAGGCAATGAACAGGCCTTGCTGACAAAGTGGGATGGGGAGCAGCAGCTGGAAGTGGGTTGCTAAAACAATGCAGGAAGAAACAGAAGAGATGAAAGAGAGACTTAATATTTCAGTGCTTGAATCACCATCGGAAAAGCTCTATTTAGTCTGTCATAAAGCATGCTGATTGGAGTCTGGCTATCACTCACGTGATGCACTAAGTGAGGCTGCGGTAGGAACTCAATTAAACCATGCACAAAAGAAAAATGAAGTGAAAGGGAATGGTGATCAGAACTCCGAGGCATGAGTTTCAGGTTCAGAGCAGGGAACTATCAGCAGAGAGACGTTTTGTTTCTATGCACATGCAAGAGTACAGTAGAGGGAACAGAAGCAGAACTAGAAGGAAGGAAGGAAAAGACACAGTAAGCATAACACTGTAATTCAAGATGCAAACACAAGACAAGCGGGTGAGGGAGAGGAAAGAGAAAAGTTTGAGGCAAAAGAGCCCAAAGGAAGAGACAATAAAAAACTCCTAACAGTCAGTCCTGCTTCAGGAAATACATAGCTAATGTCAGTTGGCTCTTTTCAGTGTCCTTGACACATTGGTAAATCTCTCTGCACTTGGGATTTAAGAATCAAAACACAAAGATCAAGATTTCCCTCCCCTCCAAGATGTACTGAATGGTTTTGAGTATTCATCACAAGACTTTAAATGGCCCCTGAACTCTAAGCACTGCTGAAGACTCACCCAAAATCAGAAGTGCCCAGGCCCTGGTGCAGGTTGCCCAGAGAAGCTGTGGACGCCCCATCCCTGGAGGTGTTCAAGGCCAGGTTGGATGGGGCTTTGAGCCCCCTAATCCAGTGGGAGGTGTCCCTGCCCATGGCAGGGGGGTTGGAACTGGATGGGCTTTAAGGTCCCTTCCAAACCGAATCATTCTATGATCTCTTCCTTTGTGTTAGAAAAGAAGAATCCATTCAGAAGGCTGAATTGTCCACAAGCAGGCTTGGCATTTCTCATTGAGAGCTCCTTGGCATTTAGCTAAGCCAGAAATATCTTAAATAGTTACTTAGCAAATCCCAGTATCAGATTGAGGCATCAGGCTTCTGGATTAATGTATACAATCAAGACAGATCCTCATGTATCTTCTAATAGAATAGATTTGTGCGATTTATAGCAAGAACAAGCAATGATGCTGCTTCAGTGAGAACACCAGCAGTCAGAGTTGTGAGCTGAAGCCCTTTAACTATGGTGCAAATCACAAAGGGATCCTTTCTTATTACAAAATTAATTGTAACAGAATTAATGCCTCCTAGGTAAAGCACAGCGCAGGCTTCCTCTAATGCAAACCACAAGAGGACGTCTGTCTGGGGTTTGTGCGTACCTACAACAGTGCTGGCTGGAGGTTTGTACAGACAGCAGTTTCTAAGAACCAGCATGACCAGAACGGCAACTGGTGAAAGCAGCCTCAGGGCACAGCCCAGGTGGAAGCACATGGACATGTAAGATGCAAGAATATGACAGAGCAGCCAAGGTCACCCATACGCTTAGGCAAGCTTAAGGCAACTGAAGAAAATCCACTGATAATTTAGAGGAGAGAACCAAAGAGAAGAGAGAGGAGAAAATACCGGGAATGCTGTTGCAGTAGACAAAGCCCAGCTACTAAGCCATCTCTCTTCTCCAGGTAATTTGTTCTAATTCTCCTCATTTTACCAGCACCATCAGCATCAGGTTAATATGTCAGAAAGAGTTTGGGGATAGGTTCCTAAAAAATGTAGCTTACACATCTTCAGGCTTGCATCTCAGGTCAGTTCCTTTGAAAGAAAATGTAAGGGCCATATGACTGGCCTCTTGCTTTGAACTGGAGCTTTCAGGGAATTCTGTCTGTCCCCTTCAGGGACCATCCTGCGATATGTTCTACCTGGAAGCGATGGCAGCAGCTACCTGGCTTCCTTGTCATGACAGCTGAGCATACAGTAGTTTTTTAAAAACAGCATGCACCAGTGACATAGAGCTGTAGTTGAAGTCCTCTTGTCCCCTCAGAAGCAAGTGGAGCCAGAAAGAAATGGAGGGTTGGCACAAATTAACGCAGGCTCCGGTAGACGTAGGCTGATGTGAAGATTGCATTGAGAGTCAGACTCACGGCTAGCAGACCTCGGAGAGCATAGTTACCAAAATGACCTTAGTAAAAGAGGACAACACAAAGCAAAAAAAAAAAAGGGAATAAGTGCGCAGAGATATTAAGAGAATTGATTAGATAAATAAAAGTGAACATACGTTGTGCTCTTTCTCCCTTTTTGCCCAGTATTTTCACCATAAGAATAAATCGTTGAAGCACTCTTCCTGTCAGGAAAGAGTCCACCACTCCCTTTGGTTCTATTTTCATCTGCCGCCCTCCTCAACACCCACATCCCCACCTTTTTCCTTCTGTTTCAGTTTTGCGCTCTGTTAGTACTCTTCAGACAGTCTAAAGAACAGAAATAGTCTTATTAAGGTCTTAGCAGGCAGGGTATCCATTTTGCTACTACTTACGTATTTGATCTCAAAACCAGGTCACTATTACTGCACAGGAAAAACCTCAGTTACCCTCAGAAATGCTCACACATACGCAAAGCACTCGCATGACTTGCGCCTACCTCTCCAGCCTACCAAATCTTCCCCTTTGGTAGTTGTGTCAACCACACAGGTAGATGAGTGTGATGAGTGATCCTCCTTTTTGATGGAATTGTCGCTGCAAATACTCCCTCCTTCCACAGCAGATCTCACATCTGCAAGGAGAAGAAGTTATGAAAAATCAGAAGGCACCAGTGGAAGCCAAAAGTAGCAGAAGTTACCAGACTAAAGCTAGACATGAGTAATCAACAGCTGCCTGCTAAAATCCTTAAAGGATTGAGGAGAGGAGCTGAAAACAAAAGGCAAATTTCACTGCTGTGCAGTAGAAGTTGCCTGCACGTTTGTCTTGTACACTGTCCATATCAGCATCATCACATCTGTGGTTAAAGGAGTTATCCAAACAAGGCTGAAGGCAGTGGCAGAAGTATCCTTGGGGCACCTCTAAGTGAGAAAAGCACATTTGTTTTGGCAGACAAGAGGCTCTCCAGGCCAACGGATTCTTAAGGGAGCTTTGGTAGCATAACAGTCATCACCACCTAGGTTTCTCCTGCAGGTTTGCCGTCTATTGTGTGGCCTAGATGATGCATGGCTTTGCTTGCAAGCCAATCCTTCCTACAAATATACTTCCAGGAGTGCAGCAGGCTGCCAGCATACCGTGCATTGCCCGCTCATTGAGGTGGTTCTTTGGAAAGGAGGACAACTCGGAGGCAACGATGTTGCTGTCTGAGTGGGTGTGCTCCTCTGAGCTAGATGGGGTGAGCAGAGCATCATTTTGAGATGGGAAAAGCAGCAGCTTCTGTCCTTTCAGGTTCAGGCGGGCAGGGCTGATGAGTGGCCGACGGTACCGCAAAGAACTTGAGCTGGAAGTCACAGAGCCAGCCACCGACGGTGCTGGAGAGGGGATGCGGGATGGAGCACAGCTGCCTGACAGCAAGGAGAAGTGCTCTGAAATGGAAACATCCCCAAAGAGAAAATAATGAGAACCTAATCCCAATACAATAGGCACAATGTTCTTTAACTGTTCTACAAGAAAAAGGAACAAGAGTCACAAATGTCCAACGTATCTTGTACTAAAATTCTTTAGTCATTCAAATTCCCAGATGCATTTTGGTACACTCGAAGATTTAGAATAGAGATGGGTTTATTTATCAGGAGTCAGGTGAGCTCTCTGCTCAGTTGTCTCCATTCAGGACAGCCTACATTACTTATGCTGTTTTGCAGGTAAATTAGCTGTTCTGGCAAGTCCCTTAAAGGCTGTTGGAAAGGTGTATCAGGATGCGAGGAGGTTTGCTCAAGGCTGTGACTGCATTTCCAGCAGCAAACCCTGAAGCAGCACAAACAACGCAAAGGATCCATTTGGGGTCAGAAGGGTGACAGACAGGTCACTGGAGGACAGGGCAGCAAAAGGGCAGAACAGACAGGGCTGCCAAACTAGCAGTTCCTTGGGTGGAGAAAGTGAAACAAAGGGCTGGCCATCCTAGGAACAGTTTAAAGTCTTCTATCATAGCAATCTCGACTCAGTTGTAGAGCAGGAAAGGAATCCTTGCTTTGTCTCACTGATTTCATTGTGAGCTCTCCCAGGGAGGAGGACACCTAACACACACAGCACCTTATTTTACTGCAATCTCACTCTCTCTGCAGTATTTTTAACAGTGAGACTGACATTTTCCCTGGGATGTGAGCAGAGAGGTAAGAATTAAACTTGGATCATGCGTTTCAACCCACTCCCTGCAAATCCTGCCAAGACAGCCGCTCCGGAAAGCTTAGTGCATTACCTGATGTAGGGGATTCCCTGGATTGGGATGACAGTGAGGCTGGTCGACTTCCACTGAACAAGTAACCAGAATCTAAAAAGCAGAAATGAAACAGTTTGAACCCAGCTGGCTGAGCTACTGGAGGTCTGTTCTTCAGAAATGTGACTGCATCATCTTGTCATCAGTCTTGGAAGGAGACAGGTGGTTAATACAGGCAGGAAAAACATCCCTGTTTTCCTGGGTAGGCTATATGCCAACATCAGAGTAATCCACTTTTACCAGTTGCAGCAGAACAGCAGGCTCCAAACCCCAAATTAGGCATACTCTCCCAAAACACCTGAAATGAAGACAGTCTGCATTCCTTTAGCGGGCACCTTCTTTCCCTAGTCTACACTGGGTCCAGAAGGCTCTGCAGATTCAGAACACCACTGCTGCTCTGATCTGCTGTTAAGCCTTAGGAGCTCAAGATATTTGATCCAGCTCACAAGGACCTTTATCCTGCTCTGAGTTGCTCTTTGCTTTCAAGGGACAGCGAAAGCTGCTGTTTCAGCAATGACTTAAGGAAAAGCTATGAAAATGCAGAATGAAGAAAACAGCTAAGCTTGCAGAGAGACTTACAGGTAAAATGACACCTGGGAAGGATTCTGTCTAATGGTGCAGACACAGTCCTGTTCACTGGGCACCACTGTGCAAGGCTTCAGCTTCAAGACTAAGCCTCTTCTCAAGAAACCCTTTTCTCCAATTTCAGGTAACAGCAGACTAGCTCTAGTACACACAAAACTAACCTGCTGGTTGGTTATTGTGTACAACTTCTCCTCTCCAGTACCAGCTTAAAAGATAAATGTTTACAAGCATTAGATTTGCAAACTGTCTGACTGCTGGAGGAAAGACCTGGAGGCCAAAGTCAGACTGGGTCCGGTACATCCAGCTGCTGCCTTATGCCTCTGTGCCAGTGACTCTGTCCCTGCAGAACAGGCTTATAATAATTTATCTGATGTTGCATAGGAGTAGATGATGAGTATGCACACAATTTAGTTGCTGTGAAGGTAGTAACAGCAGGATGGGGCAGCTTCCAAAGCTTCCCTTGCTCCTAGCAAAGCTGCTAGACCACTTCGGAATACAACATCAGGTTCAGATTATCTACAGTGACTGTATCACAGCCTGGCTTGCCTCTACTTTAAAAGGAAGAAGGTGAAGATACGATTGTGTCCTTTTCTCTTGAAAAGAGCCTTAAGGGTAGATCACAGAGTGAGATGAAATCCTATCTAGCTGTCAGACACGGTAGCCAAAATAATGAGGCAGCAAAACCAAAAAAAAAAAAAAAAATCAAGGAAAAGTACTGAAGTCAGGAAAAAGAAGTGCTACAAATGAAATTTCAGAGCTTAAATCAATTATTTTCTTAGGCATTTACATAATTATAGGCAAACAGCTCTAGAAGTTGAAAGCCTTGCTGCTTGTGGTGAATATTCAGGCTTGACAGCACGTTGTCTCCAGCCCATCTGGCTTTGCACCTTAGTGAAAGCAAGCACGGGCCTCACAAAGGTGGTTTAGTGTGTGGGGGAGCTCCAGCCGTTGGCTACCTTGGCACCTGCCCTTCCAGCAGCAGTTTGGTAACTGGGAAGGCAAAGGCTGTGCCAAAAGCTGCCACGCTCCTCTGTGCCACAGGAGCAGCAGTCTCTAAATAGGACTGTAACACGTGGATATCTCACAGTCCATTGTCATTTCCATGGGGTCGGGAAGTTCCATGCACACTTACCTGCTCTGGCCAAGGAAGGGATGGTACCCAGAGAGAGCGCCCTGTTGAGACGACCAGGAAGAGAGGAAGGAGAAGTTCTGCGTGGGGATCTGAAGAGCTGTTGGCTTGTCAGGAGAATACTAGGAGGTGTTGGGACAAAGTGGGACGTAGGAGAGGAAGGGAAGCCAGTCCCAGTGCCGTTGGGAAAGAGCGTAATCGAATCCCCAGAAAGAAACCTGCAAATGAGATTCGTAACAGACATTTAGCAACTAGTATGTTCTAAGAATTCCCCCTCTCAGCTGTATTTCTTGCATCAACACTCGCTTTGTTATCAGGTTTTTACTAATTTTTCAGTGCAGGAGCACAGGATACAGAATGCTTAAGAGTTTATGGGAAAGTTCCTACCCCTTTGAAACCGAGGAAGGAAGAACAGCTCAACCATACTTAAATTACCATGCACCAACCTGTCCCTCAATACAGAGTGGAAAAAATGGTGAAGCAGTTGAGGAATTTGGGTGCGAGAAGGCCTAGTGCCTTGGTTCTCTCCCGGGATGAGAAAATAACCCAAAGACCACCAGAATGCTTTATGAAGCCCAGACACACACAGGACCAACAACAGAGCACATTTTATGTTTGTTGTGCGCGCATGCGAGCAACATGCTTAGAAATGTCATGAATGTGGGAAGCAACTAGTTATCTACTAATCCTTTTTGCCTTTAGAAACTGGAACCAACTGATGCCAGTATAGAGAAAAGTATTTTTCTGGGTACCTAGATGAAGATCTAGGCACAAGAGCTCTGTTTGAAAAGCAACATTCAAACCTCTAATACATTTGCCTTTATTACACTTCTGCGACGTAATGAAGACTCAGTACCCTCATTTTACAGATGGGAGAGAAGCAAAGAGAAGCCAAGTGACTTGTTGAAGGTCACATAAAAATGCTATGATAGAACAGACACCAACCTGGGCTTTCCAATCCTAAATTGAAGCCTAAACCATTACATTTTCCTTTTTCTGCGTAACAATCAGCAACAAATATGTACCAGCACAGCCATTCAGAGGGAACTGTGCTACTGCAGTGTACGCTCCAGCAAGTGTCTCACTTCTAGTGCATAAAACCCAATCTCTATTACAGTGTCTGGAAAAAAAATTAAATTGGCAATAACAACAGCAATTGTATTTCTAGGTCTGCGAGTTGTTTTCAGTGGGTTCTTTCCAAGTGAAAGAGTGGAGCTGTAGAACAGTGTCCAACTGGAGAACATAAGGACGAGAGATAACAGACCAAACATACTAAGGGTACTTGTACCAGCTAACTTGATTTTTAACTTCTACAGACATAAACTGACTTCTGTTCCACCAGCAGAATAACTGTGTGGGAGGGCTTTGTATTGTAAACAGTTTTTGCAGCTTGTACTGCCACAGTATTTCACACTCAATTACTATATGCAAATAAATTATGTAATTAATTTCTCATACCCCCATTTCATCACCTACCTTTGCAGTGGTTTAAAAATTAAAAATCAATCTCTGATGAATAATCTGTTAAAAACCTACTCCTATTTTTACCTTATTTTTATTCCTCCTTGCAATCCCATACTGGTCTTAGTCTATATGTATCCATCTATAAGTAACCATTAAAATGAGCATCTCAACAAGGTTGCAATATTGAAAGCATAGGAATTTCACCTTATTTTAAATGATGGGATAAAATACTTGAAAGAAACCACAGAATATGAAGAAAATCTCTAATGGATCTCCTGTTAAGATTTTTCTTTAGTTAGAAACAGGTAATTTACTTGCCAAATAAGTCACAATGAAGCGCTAACAAAGTATGCAGTGAACATACTTTAAAATGGAGATACCAGACTTTGCAGCATACAATCAAGCTGTAATATTTGGAGGTTTAATCTCACTCCTGATGAAAGCAGAGACAGATGAGAGGAGCAATGTGGTTTTTACGCTGTCAGAGGAAAGGCAGCAGTGAATCAGAGCGTGAAGGAATATATGAATCTCAGTCTTGTGCTGTGAGGTGATTTATGCATGTGTCATTCTCTCTTGGAGATTAGAGAGGTGATGCAGCAATATTATGCAGTGCTAGCATGTCCAGAGGAAGCAGTCTAGGGTTAAGATTATAATTTAAAGTATCTTACAAAACTACTTATCTGCTAGTATGAGGCAGACATCAACAATCCCGACCAGCTTAACCAGGCTGAACAACATCTGAGCCAACCAGCTTCCTGGTGCTTGCAAGCAGGACATGCCTTTAACAGCGGCAAGGAACTCCTCAGTCTCACAGCAGAAACTGCCCAACCTCTTCAGGTTGCAGAGGACCTGGGAATGGTGTCATGCTTCGCAAACGTGCAGAGTCCTTTAGTGCACATACATAGACACAATTGCCCTGCCACACATACAGATGTAGATAGCAGATGTACATCTCCATCTCAGCTTTTTAAGAGAAAATGAATGGGAAAGGAAATTAAAAGTGCAGCTCAGGACTATGATATGAATCAGAAAGAGTGATACCTACCACTCACTGTGAAAGGCCAAGTCTGAGCATCAGCTACAAAAACATCACTCTTTTTTCTTATCTTTGCACCTTTTCTATCTTTGGGCTTCTGGCTGCTGTAGAAAACAACTTATCTGGCTTTTGTTAGTTTTGCACTTAAGTGGCTGGAAGATGCTACAATAATTTATCACTCATAATCTCAATCTTTCTTGGGACTGTAACTTCCTTGGATCAGCCTTCCATGGCCTCTCCTGCTCAAATACCCCACTTCTCAACCTCACCAAGTTAGTGCAGTCGGATCCTCTGGGCACTTGATAAATCTCACACCATCCAGAAAAGGAATTTTTCTGGTTAGCAAAGAAGAGCTGAAGAATTATAAGCACTGCAAATTGACACCTTAGGATTGAGCGCTGACCAAAGAATGGCTTAAACATTGATTCACTATGAAGAAAGTTAATTCCTGCAATGCGTGCAAAACCCTGTTCCTTTTCCAGGCACTCTTTAGTGTTTGCCACTGTCAGATCAAGAGGGCTGGATGCTGCTAAAAAGCAGGGATGCTGTCATGGGAATGTGCTTTGTGTTTGAGAACGGTCCGCTGAACAAAAACAACTTTCAAAAGCAGATGGAAAAAGGAGATCAAGACAACCGTAAGGCAGGGAGGAACCCCAGCACAGCCCTGGAATGGAGCACTGCAGCTGTGTCTTTGCGCTGGGACTACTGCACTGTGCCAAGCCATTTGTGCACATGATAACAATGAGTCTGGTAACAGTGAAAAAGTAACCAAAAAAAAAGGAAGAAGGGGGAAAAAAAAAAAAAAGGCTCTGGAGTCAGTTTGTGGAAATAGTCAGGGCCCGGAAGCCGTTTATTTCAGAACTTGGTATTGTGAACATCAAAACCTGGGTATCTTGATTAGTATTTACAATGATCACAGAGTTACTAGACAAGTTGGGCACAATTCTGCTACACAGATACTTTAAAAATAAATAAGTAGAAGGGTATTACATGGACTGGGACCGTACACTGTCCTGAAGAAACACCTCCTGCCAGCAGAGCCTCCCCTCCTCTGTCCCAATACCTCCCTCTTATCCAAAGACAACACCACACGTGTGTGCCTTTATAATTCACATTTTAACCAGAGATGCTGCATCACCCCTGGGATAGACAGAGACATGGATGAGCATGGGTCAGGGCTGTACATGGACCCACTCCTACTACCAGAGAATTCAGTACATCAAGTAAGAAAGCAAGAAGCAGCCACGACCAGGCAAGGTGGCTTGCTGAATGTGCCCAGGTTCATCTGTCTGGAGAGAACCAGGGCATCGTGTGTCAGCTATTGGGTAAAATGTTTCCTCTGGACTTAAGGTCCCATCATAATTTAGCTATGTGTTATCCATGTGCAACTGCACCATTTACCCCAGGCAGCATGAGTGTTGCTGCCCAGACTGCAAATGTAGCTCACTATTTATTGCCTTGCCATCAGCCGCCAGAAAAGCAAGGTCCTGTGAGAGGAGATGCAGTCACCTGTCCGGTCTGCTGCATCACATCAGTCCATAACCTCTGCCTCTGGTCAGGGTGACAAAATTAGGAGTAAGGAGTAATATAGGGAATAAAAAGCAGGCACAGGGAGAGGGGAAAACAATGTTTTTAAAAAAAAAAAAAAAAGTCTCAGACACATTAAGATTTTGATATGGGACTTAGCTTACCAACTGTAGCTGCCAAGACTAAGAATTCTTTTCTCCTACGTGTTGCTCTGCTTTGGATGAAAAAGTATGGGTGAATTGTAGCTGAAAAGGCTCCAGCTGCCAGGTCCTGCACCAATATCTTCTAAAGCACAGACAGATGTCCAGCATCAGTTTTGCCTTCCCTCCTAGCTGGTGGCCCAAAGGTGTGCAGCTGTGTGTATACGCACACCCCACATGTAAAAAGATACAGACTTGCTGGCATAACAGAAGGCTTAGTGGACCTCTTTCCCTGTCTGTACGCTTGACAGCTTTGGTCCCAAATGAGGCTTTACTGGGGATGACTCAAGGTACACTTCAGGACAGAGTATTGCCCCTTTCATATGGGAGCATCTGCTATAGCTCACAGAGGTCCCAAGGTGACAGCACACCTGGAACCAACTGACAGGGTATATGTGACAGCATACAATGTCAAAAGCATCTCTTCAAAAACCAAAGCAAAGCCATAAACCATAGCTCCTTGCTTTCATGAGTGGAATCAGTCTGGAGCAATCACTGTGCTATTAATTATATTAATTTTCATAACAGTATAAATAATTTGTCCACAATACAGCAATACATACTTTCTATAGTATCTAAGCATGACTATTAGGTTCACATAATTTCAGAATACTTGAAAAAGCCAAAATAAAACACCACTACACCATTTTTATATTCCCCTCTTGTCCTTGTACTTGCCCTTCGACACACCCAAGCTCAGTTCACCAGGGCATGCAAAGCACAGATGTAGGAAAGGAGGAGTTAATATAAAGGAAAGAGTGGGATATAAATATAGCATATTTAGAACCGTAAAGGGCCACAAAAGCGTCAGTTTGCATGCACCTATGTCAGTAGGGGCTTCAGGAAGACCAGAAGCAGCAGCAGCAGAGATGCTTACCTGGTTGCTAGCTCTGTGTCCTCCCTCAACCCCCTTGTAGTCTGCAAGAGTTGCTCAGAAATTTAAGACTGGCCCGGCAGACATACAGGCCCTGCTGTCCCAAGTCTCAGCTGTGTCAGTTCCACTGAAGCAGAGTAACACAGCATTGCCAAAAATCTTGTCCGGGGAAAGGCACTTAATGAATCCACATCGACCCCTTCATACACCCAGCTCTGCCAGGCAGGGTACAAGATGCTTTTGAGCTGGCAGATCAGCCACGGCCACAGTGAGAGCAGACCAGAGCCAGCCACTTTGGGCTGGAGCAAATCTGTTTTCAAGTGACACATAAGCCCACTAACGATCTCTCATCACATCAGCATCATTCTTTAGTACCATCCTTTGGTCCAGACAGCAGCATGTGGCCAGGGTAAGAAAAGCAGCACCTGAAACTGGAGGCTTTTGGGCTAAAATCCTGTTGAGATAGGATATTTGCACCTCTAGCCTGAATGGCTGGGAGAATCCTCAGGCAACAAAGCTGCATCTAGCGACCACAGGTTACTATATTTTTCTCTGTGGCCTAAAACAAGAGTCCAGCTAAGTGAAACCAAGAAGCTCAAAGCACTGATCATGTGGTTCTGGATGACTGTAGTGTCAGCTGTGATAGTAAGCTACCAGCCCTTCGTTAGCCATCATCCCCTTCGGCAGAAGGAGATGTATACTCAAGTGTCGTACAAAATAGCACCTCAGCTTCATCAGGATGGCGGCACTGTGCTCAGATGTAGGACTTGCACCAAAATACCTGAGCTGGAAGCATATATTTCCTTCTGCTGGACTGGCTGCAGGGGAAGTAGCCAGGCAGAGTTAAATGCTGAGCTGTTTCCTAAATGAACCTCAAGTAAAAAATGCAAAATTGACAAAGCCCCTTCCTTACAGAACCTACAGCATGGTATAGTGTTCAGAACAGTGCATTTGGCATCGAAATCGAGTATTATAGGAACAGTGTCAGTAAAGGCAGAGTTGGTTTAACCACTTCTTTTTTCCAGAAACAACTATAAAATTCTGATAATTTATAACTGACCTTCTTCAGGTCTCATTGTCTCAGGAGACACAAGTGGTACAGATCAAATGCTAGCAGTTTATAAATCCGAACACGTCTGGAAAAAACACCTTTCTTGTCCTTTCTTCCCTCTCCTCAAAAGGATCAATCATTCTCTACCATCAGCAAAAACATAAAAGACAAGCACGTAAGAAAAGTAGAGAGGAGACCGTCAGCATCAGAGTCTCTAGAAGACCAAAAATTCCATTGCTGCAAGTTTGGTTTGAAGGCCTTGAGGGTTTTTTTGTTGTTTCTAGAAACAGCAACACAGACATGCCGAGGCACTGAGGAGTGGGAAAATAGGCTGACACCTGAGCAAAGACAAAAGCTTCTTTGGCATTAAAACTGAACCCCACTTCAGTATGTGTTCTGCTATTTTGTTTTCACCTTTGAATTTTTTCCAATTCTAAGTCCCAAAGTTCTTCAATTGCAAGTTGTGAACAAAGCACCAGAGACCAGGGCTTCAGCTGTACAGCTTGACCGTAAAACAAAGTAGCTTTCTGATGTTCTGACACACAAAACGAATGCAACTTGTAAATACACTTAATTTGTATTAATCTGCATAAAGTGAAGGCAAATGGATTTCTTGCTTGCATGTTCATTACAGTTAATGTGTCTCCCAAATGAAAAGATCTTAAACTCCTCTAGTATAGATTTGCACTTGCTGTGCAAACAGAGCTAAAATATTTCTTAACAGTATTATTCAGGCTTCACAGTGTAAACCCCGCTCCTTCTCACAGTTCTATCAACCGCCTGTTCTGGTATCTAGTGTGCATCCTTCCCATCCCATCACAGCACTGCTCAGGGAAAAGGACAAGAGAATTAAAAAAAAAAAAAATCAGGCACAAGAAAACAATGCAATGCTTAATAGGAAAATGTCATAAAAGGCATCAGACTTCATCAGGCTCAAAGATGGGGCAGGTTAAAATTGAAAGATAAAAAAGTGCTGCTAAAAAGAAGGTAGGAAAACAGCTGCTCAGAAGAGATAGGAAGCCACATGAAATAGGACAATGTGAAACTTAAAACAGCCTTGATTTTCAGCATCTTTAGAGGCTGTCACTTAGAGTTTCCTTGCTACTGGGCAAGAAAATTTGGCCATTAGAAATTCAGATAGAACATAACCGTGATCATCCCCGCATATTTTAAATTTGTGAGCTGCTCACACCCCTCCTCCTTGCAGCAGTCTCAACACATCCTTCTAAATATGGGATTCCTTTCACCACTTGGATATGACAGAGCTGCAAGAGAAACTGCTCACCTCTGCCACATCAGGTGGTTGCAAGTTTACACTCTAGAAGCCAGCTAGAACTTCCAATCCAGCTTCTCTAAGTAAATGTCCACCTCACTTTTAACAGCAGGTGAGCTGTGGAAAACGGTTTTGGAAGGACCTCTGCAGTGGGGAGTTTTCCAGGGGTGAAAACATCAGTGACCACTGCACTGAAAGGTAAGCTGAGTAGATGGGAAAAGCACATCTATACTCAAAATTGTCCCCCTTTTTTTACCCTGCCACTGCCTGCCTTTTCACCAGCCTAATACTGTCTGTCTGAACAGTGCTCCCAGCTCCAACAGACTGGCAGGTACAGAAAAGAGACTGGATTAGTTTCCTACTAAATCTCTGAATAGAGAGTGGGAGAGGTGCCAGAGTGACTGTGAAGTCTAAGCTGGCACTGAGGACCCTGCATACTTCTGGCTTTTTTTCCTTGTTTTGATGAAGCCACGTTGCTTCTTGTAGTATTTACTTTGAAACAGTTCTCTAAATTCAATAGTGTCTTAATGGAAAATGGGACATAATGGCCATTATTTAGCATTTTGAAAGTCTAAGACTGGAACAAGAAACAATTTGGGACTGTCAGCTGGACAACAAACCTTTTGGATCAGGATTGATCATTGATGAGAGCACAGAAGAGTAGAACGAGACTTTGCAGATGCTGGATTCCTTTTGTGGTCTAAGTAAGTAAACAGCCCTCAGAGCAGCATCATTCACAAGCACCAGAATTGAGAAAGGTGTTCTGTTTGCCTGGAGGTGGATATTGCAGTTATCTGAAGGCACTGGAAAAGAATTCCAAAGGACAGCACACACGGGAAGCAGGTTTTTGTGTCCCCTTCCCATACCAGCTGTTAAGTCACAGGCACATGGTCTTTCCACCACGAGCTGTACCGTGCCACGACACACCCAACTTGGCTTACTGGTAATGAATCTCTACAGGGCTTTTGTCAGTCCTACCTTTCTGCTTTCACAGTGAATATTGAAGAACAGTAACCAGGAAAAACTAGGAAATAAAAGAGCTCTATTCTGAATATTTTAGAATTCATACATAGAAAGATCAAGACAGCCAATTAACTATTAGTGTGGCAAGTTCCACTGCGCTAAACTGAACAAAAAAAAAAAAAATAGCACATCTTTAATAATGCTATTTCCTTTTGCAAGACCCAAATTTGAATGAAAAAACTCAACGGAGTTGAAAAACACCTGGCAGGATAATCAGAATGCTTATCCTAAGGCCCCAACAAGTTAATCCTACAAAAACCCAAGCAGCTGAAAGCTCCTTCCTCCTACACAGTTAACATCCAGCCATTCCAGGTTCCAGCAGAGGACTGCCAGGCGCTCAACTCAAGGTCACGATTTCCACACTCCTTTCTTCAGCAGCATTAGCACCAATGCCAGACTTCAAAAAAGAACCACTCCAAGCAACAAGAAAAATCCATCTCTATAGCCAAGCGGTCCCCACAGCAGACTCTCAGCTCTTCCTATAGCACATCCTCCTAATGTCTGTTCTCAACAATAAGGATAACGCTGACTGAATAAATAGTCATGTACAATGAAAGCTGATCACTTATCATAGTGCGTTGTTCTTTGTCCTGTATTTCTTCTCTTTCTAAGGATACAGGAGTAGAGGAACATACGTATTTTTATCCAGTTGTGCTTTTACAGATACTCCTCAGGGGGTGGTGGGAGTGAGTGGGTAAAAAAACCCGAAGAAAACAAGCATTGAAAGCAACAGCCATTGGTAGATTTGAAAATTTAGCCTAAACCAGCTGAATACTTTCAGATATTCAATCAAGACACCCTGAGCTATGTAACTTTTTAAAGCACCTTTTAAATAAATTATTGAAGTTCAGTCAAAAGCACTTAAGGATGCCTCTCCATTTAAACTGGAGACATAGGAGAATGGCAGAGTGAGAGAGCATGCAGTTAAGTGATGCTACACAGTGGAAGGCCAAAAGAACTAGGTTATGGACCCCTCCTTGCATGCCTGTACACCACACAGTGTTACTACAGCACACGATACAAGGACTTGGAATCCAGAGGCAAGTTCCCATCAGTTTGAAAATTAAAATGACCAGCACCATTAGAAAACTGAAGGTGGCCGGGGCGCCACGGAGGATCAAGGCAGATTCCTCTGACCAGCTAAGGATGGACAGGCAGTGAGAAGAACCGGAAGGACAGGAGGAGCCAGAATCTCTTTGGCTGGAGGAGCAGAATGGGGAGGAGGCTGCATTTATGGAGCAGTTTGTGAAGCAGCTGCTGCAAGAATTGGTTTTGGGGAAGCTGGATATTTGTGCTGCTGACGTAGGATTCAGGAAGAAGGGAGGCAGCAGGAGTAGCTTCCTTGGCTAGCACCAGCAGTGGAAATGCTCCATGCAGCTAGCACAGTGGGAAGCAAGGATGGGGAAAAAAGGGAAAAAATACAAAGAAAAGATCTTCACTGTTTATCTAAATTAACAACAAAAAAAAAAAAAAAAAGGAAGGAAAAATAAAAAGAGGATAGAGAAGCACCAGTCACAAAGAGTTCACAAGGCTTTTTTTCCTCCTTCCCCCAGCGTCACTGCTCTGGCTCTGACCTTCGGGGCCGGTGTCTCCGATGGCCTGTTGATTTCCGCGTGGCCACTGCTGCAGTGAAGCCCACCAAGCAGCACAAGGACGTGGTGCCAAATTTGGCTGTGTCTAGCCAGTTAGGTGTTTCCGTCTTCAGGTACCTCTCAGCTAAATGCAGACTCATCACAACGAACCACAAGACTGAAGCAAACGCATCAATCCTCCGGAGCCTGCAATGCCAAAAAGAAAGCCAAATAAGACACAAGGTAAGAGTTTGAACACCAATGAAGCCTCTTGGTCCTGAGGAAGGAAAGGGAAAGTGGGGGAAAATGAGGAGGGTACAAAGACTGAGCAGGTTTTGTTCTCTCTCTTACTACAGTTTTAACGTTTCCAGCCCTTCCCACTACTGTGTATGTACCTGAATGAATCAGTTCAATTCTCAACCAGATTACAAGGATGCACAGGGAGCTTTGCATTCACAGGAATTCAAACTTAAATTGAATGAACCAAGGCACAGATCCAAAGCAAGCTCTGCTGTCTCCAGCCAGCCAGCTGGCAGGCCAAAGAATAACAAGAACTGTGCCACTCCGTACTATGTTTGCCTGGTTCACCGAGTCAAGAGAGGGAAAAACACCCCCGAAATTATGCAGTTTTCCTTTAAGTGAAACAGAAGAAAAGAGTACACTCACCTGATCCGCCCAGCTAAGAACATGGCCAGCAGGCAGGTGAACAGCCCAAGGACAGCAACTGCCATCTGGTGATTCTTCCCGTACACCCATGCTGCACTCAGGTTCTCCACCATCTGTTCTGGGAGCAGGCGGAGCAGCTCCCGCCAGCCTTCCACCGTCACAGAAGTGTCATTTTCCAAGTCTGCACACAAGGTTGTGCCAGTCCTGTTCTGAATACACACGGGACCAGAGGAGACAGGCATCGGGACCGCTGCACTGAGCAAGAAGGGGTTTCCTGATCCATACAAGGCCATAAGAACCAGGAATGCACAGCTGAGAAAGGCCAAGAACCGCAGAAATATCACCTGAGCTGGTGTGGTTATTGAAGCAGAAGAGGAGGATGAATATAAACTCTGCAGAGGAAAGGAGAAACACCTTGTCAGAAGCTGAATCAACAGTAGTAAGGTTTTGAAACAGTGCTTTATGAAACACTTCCAGACTGTATGGTTTACTGGACGGTTTCACTCAAGTCCTTTAAGGCTCTGTACCGGGCTGACACCACATGGGATGTTACAGACCAGCAAAAAGCTACAGCAGAGCTGTGAGCAGAAGCCAAAGTCAGGCAGGGCAGTGATGCAAGAAGGTGACCATAAATCACTTCCCAATGTTCTTATTACATTTTTCCCCCCTGTATTCTGCATTTCCTGCACTGTTCACATAAATTGCCTTCCCTATCTCTCCTTTTCTGCCTGACTACTCTGTTCTTGTTACTACATTAGACTTACCTTCTGGCAATTGCACTGAATGACACCAGCAAGAGGAAACCTCAGACTAACATCAGGAGCATCTGTGGCAACTGTCCTGTGCTTGTCTAAACTTCTGCCGTGCCCCCAGATTTAGAGAGCCCCAAGGCCACTGCCTTCCTTTCCCAGCAGCAAACCCAGGTGCAGAGGTACCCAGCTCTCAGTGCCTGTGCCTAAATTCCCTCATTTCTCCCCCCTATGTACCTGAGCATAGTTCTTGTCTGTCTCACGGCGCTTGAAATGATGGCTGAGCAGCTGCGCCCGGAGTTGCCGATTCTGATGTTTTATGTAATACTCCACAGCCGCCTGGCACGGACGGCACAGCTTGTAGGTCTGCTCCAGATGGTGCTTATACACCTCAATCTCCTCATCGTATTTACCCTGGTGAGAAAGGAGGAGAGGAAAACTAGGTGAGACCTGCAGGTCCCTCACCTCTCCAGACAAACAGCCCCCCTGAAACCAGGGCTGAACAGTGACCAAGCTGGCAGCCAGCCACACAACTAACTTCGCATACAGCTGACCCGGCCTCCACATCCCAAAAAAAGACAAAACAGCCCTTGGAAAAGGCTGCTGTGGCCCAAGTTCAAGATGCTGAATTTCTGCGGCCCAATTTTGCTGTCTTTGTCAAGATTTAATGACCTCAACACAAAAGACGAGACGAAAACCTAGAATTGTTCTTTCCCTCCTCACATGAGAGGACACAAAAGACCTGTTGTTCCTCTGCACCACGGTGCTGGGGAAAGAGGCAACCTCCTACCAAAACTCAGCCCCAGACTCTGAGGCTGTCACTGAAGGCCCTGGTGAGATGAGCTCCATAAATCATTAATAGCACTTGTAAAAACAGACAGTAAATAGGGCCAAAGGTGTGTTTTTCAGATTCACTCCAGTGGACACATCACTTATCACAGAGGCTTATAGGGCTCTTCCTTTTCCATTCCCAGTGTCTATTAGGATCCTTGTACTAAAAGCACACGCCTGAAAGCATGCAACTTCTTTAGGAGAGGGAAGTAGAAAGCTGCATCATAGCTGCCTGAGGGCTTGCTGCAGCAGTTTCCTAGGCTCCATCTGCTGGAATTGACAAGGAATCACATAGGAGAGACTCAGCAGGCTCACCCTTCATTGGAAAGGCCAGCAATGCTGGAAGAGGCCACTGCTGACACTGACACACATAGCTATCTGTGTTGGATAACATGCTCCCATGTTTCTCAGCTGGCACAGACCCTGCAGTTCACTGAATGCCTAAAAAGGGGCCAAAGGCTGATGTTACTTGAGCGATAAGTCTGGATAAGCCTAGCATGAGGCAGGGACTTGAAATAATGCTAAGAAAAGAGAATCAGCAAATCAAGTACGACCAAATCTAAATCTGTTCCCTGGGAGTCATCCTGATTAAACTCATTACAATTACACAAAGCAGATGGATTAGGCAACACAGAAGATGAACTTATCCCACTATAGTGCAGTCTTACAACCGCAAGGCTTGACCATGGTTGAAAGCAAAGGAGTACAGAACTAAATTCTCAACATGACACTTTGGGGAGCCATAAAACTGTGAAGGAGAAACCCCACATCCTATCTTCCATGCATATTAAGTAATGGCAAGGCAAAGAAGTTGCTCAGCAGGAAATCCTGCTACTGTAACTGCAAAATCTCTTTGCCTTCCTGGGCACAAATGCCTAACCAGGGAGATATGTGGCTGTACGTGGTTCCTCTCTCACTCCAGTAGTAAAAGCAGAACAGCACAGCCAAGGCCTCAAGAAATACAAAATTTATTTTGGTCTTTTATTCTGATCTTCAGAAGCACTACTGGAGCATCATTCTGTAGTACACTGAAAAATTCCTCCCTCTCCTGCTTACTAGGCTGCAGCATCAGCAAAGCCAGCCAGAAATTATTACAGAGGAAATTTAATCAGAGTGAGAATTGCAGACACATGCATGGGAATGCCTTGGACAAACATTCTCCTGTGATGACAGTCCTGACCTGAACACTTACCTCTTCCCTTGGTGAGAATGAAGCGAGCTGCTTGATCTTTGTGGTTTGATGGTTGTTGCATTTCTTGCAAAGCAGAATTTGGCTGCTCACCCACTGTTGCGGTTTGGTAGGATCACAGAAAGTTGTAGCACCCGACACAACATGGTTAAGGTGTTCCATGTACTGAGCAGGGATGGGCTTGTTGTAGTCTCCATTCTGACAAGAAGCAAAAAGAAAGGCAAGAGGGAAAGCAAACTTGAGATTATAAATTCAGAGCTATTCTCTGGTTGATAACAAGATTCCCTAAGCTCTGTCAGGAGCTGTCTACTGCATTCACCTATGGAAGAAAAGAAATAGGCTAAAACAGACAACATGCTTCAAATCTTCTTCCACCCACACTGTTCTGTACACCTATTGCAAGCAACTGGTGCTGGTGGATTCTGGCTTAAGACAAGCTATGTTATTTAATATCCTAAATAAAGTATTCAGCTGTTTCAAAATATAAAATCAGAGAATCGTTCCATATATTAAAAAAAGATTCTTAACAGATATTGGTGAAAATGCCAAGGCCCTTTTTGCCCTTTGAAGTAAAAGGAAAATTAATCTTTATCGTTCTAAGTCAGCAGATCACAGGATACACCGATTCTTTCTCAAATCTGATCAAGTGATCAGCTGCTGCATTCACAGGTGCTCAGCACCAACTGCTGCATTTCCATCTGCACTGGGCCTGTATCATCTTAAATGAGAAGTAGGGTTTTCCCTTAAACACCATTCCAGAGAGCATGCACCTTCCAAGCCACTCCAAGCAATTTGTCACAGTACCTCTTGGAACCCGTTGTACTGCTCACAGTTGGGGCAATCCCA
Organism: Neomorphus geoffroyi; assembly: GCA_033558235.1. Classification (NCBI taxonomy): domain Eukaryota; kingdom Metazoa; phylum Chordata; class Aves; order Cuculiformes; family Neomorphidae; genus Neomorphus; species Neomorphus geoffroyi. The sequence goes on along the minus strand of JAUMJM010000029.1, from coordinate 4,231,647 downwards.
GCAGTTCCGATTCCCATACGGCACTACCGTGTCCTGGTTGCAGAACCAGCAGTTCACTGTCACATGCGTGGGCTTCGTCCTATTAGGAAAGGAAACACGCCAGGCATCAACACCAAATTCAGCTGATGCAGAGGAAAGCAATGACTTTCAGAGAGGGAAATGCAAGAGAGGTGAAAATAACACTCAGCCCTTCCATTCAGCATGTTTAATGGTATGACAGAGCAGTCATTTTAGCAATGAAAAGATGGACTATCAAAGTAGAAATAAATTTCTGATGCTCGTTTCTCCTTGTGCTAGGACATGGCAGAACTTTAATAACAACCTTGTGAATAACCCACTCCACTGTTTTTTTCAGAGGCATTTGGGGGTGCAAGCCCTCCCCATAATCAGCAGTGTTAATACACGCGAAGGGTACAGCAGAGTTGCTGCTTAACACACAGGATTCTGGGAAACCGAAGTTAGGATCGACAAGAACTGCTTATGATGGTACACAGAAACCCAGGAAATGGGCTCATGGTTAGTTTTATCTGCCCTGCCTGTTAAAAATTTTTTCCAAGGACAATGGCACATCAAATTATCCCAAGGTTCAGGCAACTGTAAGTGGCTGTTTCTTCACAGCTTTAGGCACACAAGGGACTGAGGAATCAACATGCCTTCCCCAGTTTCCATGCACTGGAACTGAAGAGACAGAGACTAATGACCTGGATACACAAGCCCCTTGTTCTTTAAAACCATTCTGTTAACAGTCACTACACAAAAGAAAGAGCTGTGGTGTGGCCCCCATGCAACAGGCTGTGATGGATGTCTGAGTAAAAAACAGCAGTAGCCCGTCCCTGAGCCTGCTGGCTAAAGAAGGTCTGCATTTGTCTGGAAACTCCGCACAATACCCAAGGCGAAGTTTCCTGGCAGGTGAAGGCACCGCAACCCAGCTGTTTGGCTTTATCAGACCAGCCCCAGTCCCAGCTCTGAGGTAGGATGGCTCTTCAGGCAAGGCACAGGCAGAGACTCCCATTGCAGCCACACAGAAAGATGGCCCGGCTGCCACCAGCCCTGGGTGCTGCCTAACTCATGGAATCATAGATTCCATGGATTGGAAGAGACCTTAAAGCCTATCCAGTGCCACCCCTCTGCCATGGGCAGGGACACCTCCCACTGGATCAGGGGCCTCAAAGCTTCACCCAGCCTGGCGTTGAACACCTCCCAGGATGGGGCAGCCACCACTGCTCTGGGCAACCCATACCAGTGTTTTACCACCCTCACAGTGAAGAATTTCTTTCTAATGTCTAATATAAATCTCCTCTCTTTCATCTTATAACTGTTCCCCCTTGTCCTATCCCTGCACTTCTGATAAAAAGCCCCTCCCCAGCTTCCACGTAGCTCCTTTCAGTACTGGAAGGCTGCTCTAAGGTCTCCCTGGAGCCTTCTCCTCTCCAGGCTGTACAAGCCCAATTCCACCACACAGGACAGCTTCTAAGTTGCAGTGAAAGCTCTGAGCAGGGCCTGGAAAGCAAGTGACAGCAGTCAAAGGGCTCACCAGCCAAGAGCAACTTCTCTCTGCTCTAGGAAACCTTCTCTGCTGCTACAATATTCTGTAGTGAGACATCTTCCCAAAGCTGCAGAAATGTTATCTGGCACCCTGCAACCAAATGGGCAGACGGTTTTCCCCTCAGATAAGCTGTCTTCTCTCTCAGCCATCACCTTTGTACCTAGATGCCTACCATTAAAATTCTTTCCCAATCCCATATCTACACATCATGCATTAATATTTGGTTGATGAAAAAAAATCAAACGCTCAAGGGGTGCTTAGACCTCCTGCTTAAGTACTATTGATGAGGACAAACTTGAAATGAAGCACCAGAAAGAAGCCTAAAAAGCCAGAGTGCCCAGAGGATTCCCTGCCAGATGCTGAAAGAAAATGGCTGGAGCTACTAGGGTGACAGATTCTCATCTCAAAATAGATGCATACACCCACACCCCTCTTAAAATGACTGTTTACTGCTTGACTTTCTTCTCTGCCAAGGGGGCTCAAACCAGTAAGTGATTTGAGTTAAAAATATCACTGCCAAAACTGACAGGCAAAAAATAAGAGTTTAAAGCAGACAAATTTAGGTTGCAAGTCCAAGTCCAAGTGAGCTACCACTGTCCAAGAGCCAAGCAAAACACACACCAGAGCAGCTGTGTGAAGGATGGACAGCAACACCTGGTGGTGCTTCATCTCACTATCATAGGTGTAAAAGCTATGGAAACACAACATGGAAGCTTCAGCATGTTAACCACCAAAATACAAATCCCACTGCACTGTAAGCACAGATTTGGATAGCAGGCACAACCCGAACTTCATGCTCTGATGCAGGTTATCACACAGGGCACTGGCACAACAAATCCCACCTTCATGCTGTTGCAGCACCATCCTCTGGCACCCAAGAAAATAAGACAGGCCACACTTCAGTCTCTACGCACCACCAATCTCCAAATTTCATGACATGATAGAGCAGGTAGAAGCAGTAACTTATTTCAAGGATAACAGAGATGTGGAAAGCACAGGCTAAAAAAATCAGCAAAGCATGCAAGCTATAAAGCAAACGAACAATGAATGCCAAACCCTGTCTGAGAACTCATTAATATCACAGATCAAATGCCTCCTATACTTTGAGGCCTTTCTATCTCTTCCAAACAGGATTCCACTTCTCACTCCTGAGGCTGAGGAGGTGCTAAAGGGTTAAACAGCAGCCCTTCGTTCTCACAAGGTATGCAAAAGAAATTGCTAAATCCCAGATTATTTAGGATAAAAAGCAATAATCCTTCCTGTTACAATCCTATAATCTGTTGCCATAGAAATAGGTGTAAAAGAATCAGAAATTCCCAACCCGCTGAATGCAAAAAAGAAGAGTAATGAAAAGGTCATTTGGGGCAAGAATATATAGGTAGGGGCGCTAACTTTCTAGTAATTGGACAGTTTAAAACAAAAACCAAGTGTAGCACTTGGAAAGACTCTCAAATTCAGATGTAATGACTTTGGAACTATATATACCTTGACTTAATTCAGAAAGCAGCTGAACCCCATAAGCTAGAGCACACACTGCTTCTTAAGTCCAACACTCTTATGAGAAGACAGACAATACAAAACTAAGCATTTACCATGTCCTCAATCCCTTGCAAAAGACCAGGCAAATCATCCCTAAGGAGTTTATAATCTAACACTGTATTAACTTGAATTAGCTTCACCTGACAAAGAACTACTCTGCAAAATAAACCCGAGCAGCAAGAAATGTCTGAATTACTTAGAGGGGTTCCCTTGACTGCTGACTTGCTGTGCTCACTCAGTGTGTAGCCTGCACACCCAAACAAGCTACAAAACCCCCCAGGTTTGGACAGATTGTTTTGCAGGGAGAAGATCTTTGCTCTAGACAACACTGCGGGGACACACCTGAAGTAAATTCAATTATGAGATCAGGACCTAGATGTCTGATACTGCTCAGACAATATGACAAGATGTTCCTTTGTGAGAGGCTATCAGACTCCTTTATTTTGCTTTCTGTCCTGTACAAACTGCTTGCAAATATCAGACTGACAAACACAGCTTAGCAACTAATTTGTGTCTCTCACGTAACTTACAAAGGAACTTATGTTCCTTTCAACTCCCAGCACTCTCCATCATTCCTCATTTATACATAAATTTAAGGTCACGCTTAAGTCCACACTTTAATGGATTGCCAGAATGAGTCTCCTTGATATGTGCAGGTCAAATCAGTTACCTGATAATAATTTAAAACTGGATGTCTAAATATTTTTGTTCACATCTATTCTCCCCCTCCTTTACTGCTGGGTCAGAAGATGAAGATGTTTGCTTTTCCATATTCTTAAAAAAAGGCCACAGGTAGATGTGCAGTTCTTCACTGGGTTACCCCCATCCTCTGCTAAGGATTAAAAGCAAAGACAATTCTCCATTATGAGTATTCAAAGCAACACTCTTCATTCTGGTGCAACTGAATTACAAAGCAATTATACAAATGGCTATTCCAGCAAATCTAAAGGAAAAAACACACTAAGAAGAGGAGCTCTTTTGGACAACATCTGATTGACATAACCAAGCTGTCAAAGCTCTGAAGAGCAAGCCCGTGGCACAGTCCGGTCAGCATTCCCGAGTTAAAAGGGGCTCAGTGAACCTGGCACAGCGTGTAGAAAAACTTCTGGGTGGCAGCTCACTCAGTGGCTGTAATTCCAAGTTGTGCCCACATCCATCACTGTCCCAGACCCACTGCCAACCCCCCTCTTCCAATAAGAGAAAAAACACACCACAGCTGTTTAGATTCCAGTAGGCAAACCATATAATAAACATACTTGCTTTGAACAAGCAGTTGTAGAAAGGGATGAAGATTCAACCACAGGAGCAGATTTCTTGCTCAGTGTCATAGGTTACAACGCAACCTATCCGCTCCCAAAAGCCAGACTTAAGTCTCCTCTTAACAGGGAAAAAGGTGCCCAGTGGACCTAGGCAGGGAGACAGACCCATAGTCATAACCACCTCCTATGCTGCCCCCCTGCCAATCTGTCTTCTTTGAAACTGCAGCTTCAGTGACTTCTAATACTCTGAAGAACACTGGCCACCAGGACAGGATCCTCCAGAAAAGGCGCCTCTGTATGCCCTCTCAGTACCTGTGACAGGCTTCTCAACTGAACAAACTACCCCTACAGCAGTTCCCCAGTTCCTACCAGCTTCTTTTAGAGCAAGCGACGGCTTATCTTGACTTTACCTGTAGAAAGAGCAGCCTCTGCCATCGCTGATCCAGAGTCCCAAGAAAGAGATCCTCGTAGGATATTCTATATTGGCACTGACAAGAAGTCAGTAGTTACAATCAGGAGGGGCACAGAAGATGAACGAAATGTGGCTACAGCTGCTGTGCTGAACTCAGCAGCCACACTTCCAACACTATGTGACAAGTAAGCAGCCAAGCTGGGATCTCGAAGAAAGACCACAAAACATACCAGAATTTTCCTACCTGGCCCAACCTTGTAAGGTTTGAGTTCCTGTGCATAACTGGCCATCAAATCTTTTCTCTCTCTGATACAACAAGCACAATCTTAGCTGCTGGCACAGTTAAAGTAGTGTAACTCCATATATTGACAGTTATTCCAGAGCTACTTTCAATAAGGTTATTCTGAAATATTTCATTTCCTTTTCTCTAACAAGTGGTAAAGGCACCTTACTAGATATACAAGTGCACTCTCACTGAACGCGGAGCAAAGCAGGGCTGTATCATAACACTAACTCCAAAGATAAAGGCAGCATCATGTTTGTGTTTGGATCACTCCCTTGTGAATTTGTCCTCTTTGACAAATTCACTTAAGCAAAGCAAGAAATTAGATAATATCAGAATACTATTGAAAAACACAAACATGTAGCCCCAAAGAATAATCCAGGTCAAGCCTTGAAAATATTTACAGCTCACCACCAGTTTTCAAGGACTGAGGAAGAAATGCTTTCCATCACCAGAGACCTTTTGATGAACTTAAGCGAAACAAATCCAATCTCTTCCCTCAAAAGACGTGTTAGCTTCAACTGGGTCAAAGAAACGCTGCCTGCTTCACTGGGGATTGCTTTAGGCCACTAGTATTTCTTAGTTGCCCTAAATATGCCACAGAAATGCCAAGTCTTGTATATGAGCTGATATATCGCTGCCTGTTTATATGGTTATGTAAACAGCAAATCCTTTAGAGCAAACCTTAAGTACTTTATTGTGGATGTAGAAATATCCTATTTGAAGGTGTAAACTTCAAGTGAACCTGAACATAATGAGCCCTTGGGAGCATCTTTTCCTCCAACAGAAGCACTCAAGAGATGAGCAGCCTGCTCAAATCCCAAGTGCCTCTGACTCCATACATCTCCAAGTTCATTTCAAGCCACGCTATGTCAAAACCTGGCAAATTATGGCTCCTTTTATGAAATCTGTATCCATAATTCTCACCCGATGCTTTCCAAACCTTGTTTTCAATTGGTCTGTTTAAATTTATTCTAAGGTCAGAAACATTTTGTGCAATGGTGAAGCAAATGATGAAAGATTTTTGATCGCCTAACTTTGATTTCCATGTAATATTCCCCAAGTTTTGGCACTGCCCTGACAGTGCTGGTATTCCTACGGCACTCTCCCACTGCTCCCCCTACAAACATGTTTTCTCCTACCAATCAAACCAACACAAGAAGGAAAATGTTCCTTTTCCCTGTCTCAAACATGCGAGAAATAGAAGAGGAAAAAGGAGGGGGGAAAGCCAAGGGAAAAGAGATGGAAAGGAAGGAGAAAGCTAAGGGGAAAGGGGAAAAAAAAAGCAGAAAACAAAAGAGGGAAACTCGGGGGGAAAACAAAAGCGAGAACCCCAAGCCTGCAGCACGCTCGGTACCTCCCCACCCTCCGGAGCTGGGGCGGGAGCAGGGAAACATTTCCGATTCCCTAAGCACCGCTCCCGCAGCCCTGCATGTGCAGTGCCCGCACACAAAGAATCATGGAATGGTTTGGGTTGGAAGGGACCCTAAAAATCATTTAGTTCCAACCCCCCTGTCATGGGGGCTGAACGAAGCGGTTCCGAGGGGGGCGCGGGAAGGAGCTCCTCGCCGTTCACCCACGATTTTTTTCCCTTCAACAGTGGGGGGGCCCCCTCCCTCCCTCCCTTTAACAACAGCAGGGACCCTCTTTTTCACAACAGGGATGACCCTTCCCGCACTCCCTTTAACAGCAGCGCGGACCCTTCTCTTTAACAAGGGGGGGGTGTGGGAACAACAAAAGCGAGGGACCTTCTCTCCTTTCAACAGCAATGGGGACCCCTCCTCCCTTTAACAACACAGGAAAGACCCCTCTCTCCCTCCCTCCCTTTAGCAACACAGGGACCCCTCTCTGTCTCCCTCCCTTTGACAACACGGGGGGGGCCCCTCCCCCCCTCCCTTTAACAGCAATGGGGATCCCTTCAGTAAAAGCGGGAATCTCTTCAGTAAAAGCGGGGACCCCTCCCTCCCTGCCGCTCGGCCGCCATTGCCCGCCATTCCCTACCTCCGCACGATGCGGTAGAGCAGCAGCCCGGCGGCGGCGGCGGCGCAGACGGTGGCTCCGAGCCCCGCGCCGGGGCAGCGGGCCAGCAGCGCCGCCGCTCCCTCCATGCCGTTCGCGGCCACCGTTTGCAGCCGCCGTGACCTCGGCTTTGTAAGCGCGCGGGCCCCGCTGTCCCCCCCACCCCGCCCCGCGCGGGGGCCGTGTGAGTCACGGCGGCGCCGCACGACTCCGTCCTTTCACGCCGCGCCGTGACTCAGCGAGCGCCGCGGCGGGGGCGGCGCCGGGCTCCCTGCCCTTCGGGGAGGGGGGGGCAGACCCGGACAAGCACGATTCTGCACCTTTTTTAACCTTATTTTAGGCGCGAGACTTCATTAGAGCCAAGCCCCGCGCTGCTACAGACCGGGGCGGGGGAAAGGGGGGGTGGAAACGGAGGGGTTTCCACAAGGGAAACTGGGAAAAAATGGAGTCTACAGCACGGCAGAGAACTGATGATTGAATTTAACCGATGTTTTTGAGGAAAAAGAATAGATATTTGTAGAATTATGGAAACAAAACCAGGGCAGAGGAAGAGGAGACCATTCCAAGCCATTCACAATCCTGGGAAAGATGGAGATCCCTCCAGTTACTCTGGGAAACTTGAAACAATGGGATCTACAGCACAGTGGAAAACTGGCAATTGAATTTCACCTATGGTTTTGAGGGAAAAGAATATATATTTGGAGAATCATGGAAACAGAACCGGGGCAGAGGAAGAGGAGCCCATTCCAAGATATTCACTGTCCTGAGGAAGATGGAGATCCCTACGTTTTAGAGGTAAAAGGATGAAGAGACAGTTCCAAGAGGTTCCCTGTCCTACCAAACAACCCTCTGGGGAGGATGGAGCTCCCTCCAGTGACACTGCTGCGCGCTCCCCACCAAGGTTTATCACCCTTCTGTGGTCCTTGTCGAGCTTCACCCAGCAAACCATGTGCTGCGCCATCACACCTCACTGCAGCTGAGGGATGGTGTGGGGAGCAGAGCAGGAGAATTCAAGTACAGGGTGATGTGGACAGCTCGTTACCTGTGGGCCTGAAGCTGAAGGCTGCTGCTGCTCTAGACTTGTCCTCCCTCTGGACTGATTGATAAACAATAGTTTAGCAGAAAGCTCTGAGGTCTCTGAAGGGAGTAGTTCTGAGGTCAGATGGGTTCAGCAGCTCTCCCCTAGGAAGCAAAGTAGCACCCATTTATTCTCCGCTCCTCTTAGCACGTGTGGCTGGGATTCACTGGTCTTACAGAACTGGAAGCAGTTGGTGGTCTGACAGTTGTGCCCTGCTCTTATATGAAGGTAAGGGGCAAGACCTCTCAAAAATAGGAGGCTGACCCTGCCTCAAATGGCACAGCTGTTTTAGGGGTTAAAACCAAAAAAACTGTCAGCACAATAGACAGAACTGCTTGATATTCAGGAGAAACAAGTTGTGTTAATGTCTTTTTAAAAAGCTACAAATGGAAAAGCTCTTCATACACAGATATTTGTACTAGAAGTAAGCTGTAATTTTATGCTTGTTTTGAGTATGGTTGGGGTCTTCACTGTTCCATTTCTATATCCACAGATTTAACCTTGGACATCAATTCTATGGAACATTGACTATTTCCTCTTGATAAATGCAAGGGGGACATTAATTTTTCTATTGTTTAGCTCAATTATTTAGGGATTTATGAGACCAAATGATAGGGAAAGGAGGAAGAACCACCCAGTTGTTTGGCACATGAAGACCTTCTGCAGTCTTCTGAAGTCCTCAGGGACTTCTGTACTTGAGAGTTTGTCTGTTTTTTCTACAGTTGTCCCTCCCTTCCTATCAACTACATCTGTAGTATCAGTTGGACTGTAGATGCATTCATTGTGTACCAAGAGTTTCCTCCTTAAAGGAGCTGATAAGGATCTTGTGCAAAACAACTCTTAAATCATGGTGAGGGGCACAATTGCAGTACAAGCATGCATCTCAACCATCAATAAATTCTGAGGGATATCAAGGCAAGCTTGGACACCTAAAGGGAGGCAGCAAGTCTTACAGTGAAGAAGATTCATGTCTACATCTTCAAATGCCTAAGAAATGCTTCCAAAGCTAAATTAACCGAGTATCTCATACTACAGTAGCACCAGCGTGTTTGTAATTTCAATGTAACAGTTTATGAAGGGGAACAAACTTGGTCCTGGTAAAGTTAATGGAAACTTTGTGGTCACTTCAGGTAAGATCATAGTTTCATCACCTTACTGATAACTAAGCTACAAAAGGTCTAGAAATGAAGCCTAACCTGGAGGGAAACTGTCCAGGAAATTCTAACCAGTAACAAATTTACCTCCTTCCATGAAAAAAAGACTTTCTGTGGAAGATGAAGAAGTGGAATGAACAAGTGATTTTTTCTTTCACAAGCAGAAAAAGGTTGTTTATTTTAAAATTCAGATATCCCTGTGGAAAAAAACCCTTCAAATTGTTCTTCTGGTAATAGGATTATTCCATACTCAGTGATATCAATGGAATTGCTCACAGAGCATCACCTATAAATATTCACTCTTTACAGGACTAAGCAATCAAGGGTTAGAGAATTTTTTAAATTCTAGTAAAGAGAGGAAGGAAAAAGGAATAAATTATACTAATTCATAAATTCCATTAGCTTCTAATAGAATTTATTAACTCTTTTTCAAATTAAGATTAATTCTGTCAAGGTTGGTTGCAAAGCTTAAAGAACATAAGCAAAAATCTAGCAGAATTCCCAATTTTCCATCAGATTTAGGCAAAACAAAAATTTGCTCACCTTCTCTTGCTTTTTCTCTTACAAAGTCCCAAACTCCTCAAGAGGGTTTGAGTTCCCTCCCCTCATTCTCAAAAGCTATCAGCAGTCTACACATTTGACTAACATTTTGTGTGCTAGTCTACCGTATAGAGGAATTCTAATTTAAGAAAGGAAATCTCAGAACTTGTTTCAAAGTAGCAGCACAAATGTCCTAGTTCTCAAAAATAGAAACAGCACAGTATGACAGTTTAGAGTCCTATAAAGAGATGAAAGCTTTTGCTGCTCGTAGTCTCCATAAAAAAAGCCACACCGGTTTTTAGTTACTCAACTGTTTCCTATTTTAGCTTAGGGGTAATGTGATATGTTCTTTTCAGTAAAATATAATAGAAATCAGTTATTTTTGCCTCATAATGAGGTATATACACATTCTATCCTCTTTACACTATGCTTCTCCATCACAGTGATGTCAAATATGACCTCAAGTACCAGTCATCAGCTAGGTTCTAATGAGAACAAACGGGAAGGTTTGAATCCAGTTACCAACTAATTATATTTCTGCAAGAAAACACGAGCTGGGAAACTTTATCTTATAAAAGAGAGCCCCGCTCACTACTAGGTTGTTTCTTAATGCTTTGCGTGATCCTTCCAAGTCCAAATCTCCACTGTACGTGGTCCTTGAAGTCAAAGATGTCCACAAACGCTTGTTTATGCTCAAGAACTCTACACCTGCTCAAATCATGAGAAGCTCATTGTTCAGTTCAACAGCAGGGAAGACTAAGGCTGGGCTCAAATGCCATCGTGCTCGTCTCAGCTGTCAAAGCAAATGACACTAATGGAGAGCACAGAATGGCCAAAGCAAAACACAAATCTACTCATTTGAGTTCTAAAATATTTTAACCTTCACTATCAGTAATTATTCGTATACAGTACTTAATTGCAAGGTATACAAGTGGTAAAGAGACTACTAAAAATATATTATTCTTCTATTTATTAGATCAGAAGAATGCAGGATATTTCATTTACAACTGAAAGGCAGGAACTGCAGCATGACTACTGTTGAAGAATACCTCTCTGCTATCGTGTCCTTGAAAGGGACAGCAGATATTTTATATGAACTGTTCTTAAGTTTAAACAGGCTGCACTAAGCTGGCAAATCCCTATTTCCTTCGTTAAGAAATAAAGTAATGATACAAACTATTTACATAGGCTGTGATTTTTTTTGGTGTTAACGCCAGTGATGTGTCCATCATGCATAAGCATGTTTAACCAAATGCATAGGTGCACACAATACTGTAATTAAACGTACTAAAAGCCTCCCACAATCATATCCCAACAAAAGTGGCTTTTCTAAAAGATTCTGGTGTGTATATTTCATGCCTTCAAAAGAGAGAAACATACCACAAGATTGTCCTACTCAAACACTCCAGGATATGTACACAGCAATGAATGATGCACCCTGAATAAACCGGAAGAACTCTCAAAGATACTTGGGCATTAGGCTATTAAAGTGCAAAAAAGTGATGTGACTCCAGTGGCAAGAAGGCAAAATTTCAACTTTCCAAACAAGTTCTTCTGTTTTAATACAGTTTTAATGAACATCAGTCCAAGAGATCACTTGATAGTATGAGGTACATTCCTTGACCACATATGGTTGTGCTTAAGGAAATGGGACAAAAATATACTTAAATTAAATAGTGTAATTTAATTTAGTAGCAGTTTAATTACCCTTAAGTTAAAAAAAAGTTATAATTAACTATTAACGTTAATGACTTGAGACCTTTCAGAAAACATGAATCCAAAAGGAAATATCCAGCAGGTGGTCACAGACTTGGTAGTTTTTCCACCAGCACTGCCACCTGCAACAGTCTCTTGAAGGACTACTTGTTCAACAAAGAAATTGGTCTACAGTCTGTAACAGCAGTCTTGGCTCTGCTACTTTGCATGGTCTTCTAACAGATACACAATCAACTCGTAGGTAGACAACACAATGGCTGTGTTTGGTATCTGCCGGATAAGTTGGGCAAAGAGTCCTCTATAGAAGGCGAGATAGCCTTCTTCACGTGCTACCAGACGTGCTGTCTGAATGAAAGTCTTGTATTTCGTGCCTTCTTCTCGCAGCCGTGTCCGTATGACCTCTGCAGAAAAGTAAAACGGAGCCCAAAGTTAAGACGACAAACTTTCCCACTGAGAAACTTGGCATTAGCAGGGAAGTGTGTACAAAACCCAGGGACAGGAAAACCTTCTGTACCAATTGCCTGCCACTACTTTCAGCCGTGGAATCCTGTACACATTGCCCTTCAGGCAAGAAGAAAAGCTAAAGATGACTTCCCTTTTGTCTAGAATAGATGGATTACTTGCTCATTCAAGCTACTACAGAACGAAATGCTTCACTAATGCTCACATAATCAGTATTGCTCTTTCTATCTAACCATATCATTCACTTCTGTCCAAAACCACCCCGCTGCTCAGCCCACAAGTGTTTCCTACTGCTTAATCACAGAATCCTGAAGGCTGTGGGTACTCACTAGACGAAGGAGGAGTTTGATTTCTTTTTGGCATTTTTTGAGTTGTTTTTAAAGTAGGAAATCCCAATCACTATGGGGCTAACTAAGAATGGTGGGACCAGTAGTAATAACGCCAATGCGTACGCACACACACCACAGTAACATGCATTTGGCCATTCAAAAAGAATTTTACAGCCCTAACCCCATCATTTGTCTTGGATTACAGGCAACAGCTGCTCTACTGCAGTCTTAAATAGAAAAGTTAACACACCATGTGGGTAAGCAATGCAAGAGGCACAGCCCTTGGAAACAGCAGCAGCAAACATCAGTCCAAAGAAGTTTGTCGAGTTCCTTTCGGTCCCATTAGGAGGAGAAGGGGGCAGCTGCATTTCCTTTAAGTGTTTTTTTAAACTTTCATAAATAGCAAAGCAGATAATGGTCTCGGAAATCCCAGCATAGGAGGCAGTCAGGCCTCTATAAAAGCCGCGGACACCTTCTGTTTGGTAAACATATCTAGCACACTGGAGAGCATTCATTGGTTTTGAACCCCTGACTCTAAAAAACAAGCAGAACAGAAGAGAAAATAAGTTCACAAAAAGAATTAATATTAACCTCTCCCTCATGACTTTCAATAGTTTTCATAACAACAGCAATGGTTCTCTGCAAAGTTTTACTCCAAAAGTCTTCTAGAAAAACTGCACAGAGCAGGACTACCGTGCTAAGGGTGCACACTTGGCTGTGCTAATTCACTGATACGTATTCGTAGTAATTCTTTCAGCTCTATCCAGTCTGTCACAGCTCACACCAATGCTTTAAAAAACATAAGCACTGAAGAGACACTGCTTTGTGTTAAACTAGTAATTCCATTTAAGCCACCTTCAGCAGGCTAAGGGACAGATCTGCCACATGAGAAATGATCCTTCATTTTAAGAGGCAGCACTCAATTCAAAGGTGCCACCCTGTGAAGTGCTGGAATTAGGTCTTACCAATTATTTATAAGTTGTGGTGCCTTAAAGGATCCTTCTTATCTGACCTAACATGTCCTTGCAGGAAAGAATTTCTATCGTAAGCAGTCACATTATTAGCAGAGCCCCTCATTGCTTCGATAACCACCAGGGACTGCGAATCACTCAACTAAAAGATATTACTGTCAAATCCCTCTCTGTCTTTAGGAGGTATGGTTAACTAATAAAATGCTAAAGGGGGAAAACCAACATTAAATCACTATAACAGTTTCTTATTGCCTCTAGAATGTTTTATGGAACTAAACTAATGTGGTTTCACGACAACACCATCACCTTTTCTGTTTACAGCTACCTGGCTGTGCCCTGGTTTGTTGCAGTAACACAACATCGAGGATCAGTACAAATGATGTTGCCAAATGGGTCACAGACTGCAATCTCATGCTCAGCCTCTCATGAGCTATTCTGACCTTTCCATAGCCTCTATTATTGCTGGATCAAAGCATTACGGTCCTTGATATATATATATATCCTCAACATCAGCCCCTGAAGTTCAGAAGATTCTGCAAGCAGCAATCTGAGAGAAAATTAACGCTATGCTCAACTTCACTTAAGATTTACAGCGAAACCAGGCAGCGAACCTAACTCAGCACTCAAGGCAACTTCGGCATCCTTCTCAATAGTAACTGTGCATCAAACTGAAGCAGGACACACAGCATCTTAACCTTTAGTCTGACCAGGCAGATGCATGGTGGCTTGAAAGGTGGAATTGAGTCTCCCTCAATCAGTTACTTACTTCCGTTCTAGTTGCATTCTGGTTTTCACCATCCATATAGGATTCATCAGGGAATTTGTGATAAAGGCTGAGAAAGAGAATAGAAAACCAAAAAGTATAGCTGAATCCAGGCCGGCGTACTGCCATGGCAAACATGAACTTTATACACGGTGCAGGGAGACAGTTCTAGTTACCAGCTTCATCCAGAGCTTCCAAAGGAAACCCATTGGGAGTACACGCATGTATTATTCTCCTATTTTCCCCAGGGCTCTAGGTGGTGCCATCGAGCCATCTCAGTAACAGAATCCACCCATAATTAAAGGTTTACTTTGGGAAAGATTATTTTAATACTCTGGTGACTGATGCTTGAACTAGTGGTGCTCTTCTGCAGTATTTTACCTACAAGAACAAACTTATTTTCCCCATCCTAGTAGGAAAAATATGACACCTTAAAAGTATTTGGCTAAAACAGTATCAGAAGTTTGCTGCTGTCTACTAATACTCTTTTTCTTACATTCAGAGACATTACCATAGCATTACAGTTAGAAAAAGTTCTTCCCAAATTAGTAAAGAACAACCTAGAAATATTTTGAAGTGTTGAACAGGATAACAGTTCCTCTGTACACAAGGTAATAAGTTAGGAGGTAGGAAACTCCTGGGATCACACTGTGTGAAGTCTGTCTTTGGCTTCCTCCAAAAGCTGATTTTAAAACACTACCAGTAACACTCAAAGGGTCACTGTCCTTTACAGACAAGGACATCAGGTCATGCCACTATTCAGTGTCCTGGAGCTGAAATACTTGGTATAGAGTTTCAAGTGTTCTTATTAAAAATCTTAATTAAAAAGGTAACCAAACATACGTCTATACCAGTTTCACCTGCTTCAGCAATTTAAGATCTCCTTGAATAGTGAATGTGGACTAATCATAGAAGTGCAAGCCTGTTGACAGACACAGGAGAAACAACAGTCCTATAGCTCAGTCACAAGAGTGCTAAAGAGACCTTTGGGAAGTGCTGAGGCAAAGGAGCATCACTGCATTATCTATTGGATATGTTGGCACAAATCTCAGCTAAGGCCAAAGCAAGTGGGTTTCCAGGCCCACCGGCGTGCTTTTAGTCAAACTGCCTTATTAATTCAGGCCGTGTTCACATGCAGCAAGGCTCAGAAATTGGGAGCTGCAGGTTTGCACAAGTTACAAAGCAGGGAACTGCCAGCTGACCAATACACACAACCCATATAGAGAAGCATTTCTCTATTAGGCTCTAATGCAAAGTCCTACATTCCTCTTGTCTATCTCCTTGAATACTAGAGAATGACTTCCTGAAAACATACTCAGTTTCCTATAACTAAATTACATAACAAATACATGCAATACCTTTATTATAAACTCTTTGGATCACACCAGTCTTAACTGTTTACGCTGGATGGTACGGAACAGCAGATTCACTTTTTTAGCAATGCTGTGAAACACCAACTTAAGCTTTTCAGAGAGTCTGTTCCTTAACAGCTGCCAAAGCAAGCTTGCTAAGTACTCTTGTCTGTTTGTTTCTGTGAGAACAGGATGTTTCCAGCCTCACAGACTTTATTTTTAAATAGTGTCTGAACTTTGGCTCATTACAAGTGCCTGTTACACACTGTTGTTTCATGAACTTGCTCACCTCCCCTGATCTCACCTTTTCATGGAGATGATGGCTGGATAGATTTCTTAGAAAGAATATCTTTCTATACTTTCCAATAGGTTCTAATGTTTTCTGGCATATACAACCTCAAACATTTTCAGAATGCCCCACGAACTGGCCTCTGTACTCATTCATATACCACAATTATCCAGAGCTGTCAGCCAAGACTGGTCTCTTAGCTTAGATCCTGTACAGAAAAAAGTCCAGTCCTCACCTTATGATTCATTCTATAGGGTTCCTAACTATTGAGAGGGGTAGAAAGAAGTCTTGTAGCAACAACAGCTTGGAATAAATACTTTAATGAATTAAGGTGCATCTCTGAGCCACAGATACCAACCCATGTACTGCTTGCTGTTGGCAAGGGGCTGGACACTGGGGTATGGCTGCAGACCTTATGGAAGATGAATTCCAAGTACATACCTGCAGAACCTGCAGAACAGATGTGCACAGTGTTGCTGTTGGGCACAAAAATGCCATTGAACCACTCTTTGGCTTTGGAGTAACATGCAAAATAGACAGCTCTGAAGAGGTGGGGCGGGAAGAGAGGGAGAGAGAGAGAGAGAGAGAAGAAAAGCAATGTAAGACACACAAAGTCAAACTAGAAACGTTACTATTCCCTCCCTGAGAAAAACAAGACTTTCTCTCCAAAGAGGCCTCCACATGACTACTTCCATCTACAAGAACACAGCGGGTTTCTTTCTGCCCTCCTTACACTACAGTGCCACTACCTGAATTGACACATCCAGGGTTTAAATATTTTACTTTCTTTTACTATTTAGAGATGGGAGGCTTAGTCTGCAAGACCATGTTGCAAGTTAGACTGGATACCCACACCAGCTCTGGCATTAAACACACTTTGTAAACTTGGGAATGTCTCTCTCTCACCTGGAGCCTATATCTTACATAAATTTGTTCAGCACTGTAACTCCATTAGCAGCACTTCACGCTTTAAACATTTACCTCCGGACTTAAATGAAAAGGTTTTAGAGACCTCAAATCCCTACATAATGCATAGGAACACAGGATCTCAGAGGATCTGCGACAGTTCATATGATGAGTAAGAAGCTGTCTGAACTAAGTACCTGCACCTTCCACTGTTACACAAGTGTAAAGCAGATTTTTAGAATTATTTCCTGGTACATATACATGCACAAATCTCAGTTCGTAGATGGGAAAACCTCATGACCTATTGTTTTGAATCACAAAAGTACTACAACATTTGGGTTGGTACCATAAATGTCTTTTAGCAACAGTTTTAACTATTTACCTTGATGGTGCAACTCCAACCAAGTTTGGACCCAGCCCTCGGAATAGTGACCTTGGTCCTTCTTTTTCCAGAATTGACCTTAAAATAAAAACAAACAGGAAAAAAAAAAAAGAGATAGTATTTGGGTTAAAAGTTATGCTTCTTGTTGTGTCAGACAGTCAGTCAACAGAACTGTACAAAAGCAATAAGCATTAATTGTAAAGCTGTTAGCTTTTAAGCTACAAAATATACTTGAAAATCAGCAGAATTGTATACTACTGAATAAAAAACACTACACCATAAAAATTCAGTGCGCTACAGGCAAGTATGTGTCATATGGCACGAGGTTATGTTGTAACTTCTGTCCTTCGAAAGCCGCCTGGAACTGAATTAAAGCCACTTCCAGCCGTCTTCCCTCACACCTTCGAAGGCACACCAGGCTAGGGCTTCTCTGAAGAACATAAACTGCTTGGGCAGCTTCCCAAGCAGCTGCCAAGTTCTGTACAATTCCATGAAGTATCTCATTAAAAAAGACTTTCCTTACAAATTCCCGGCGCTACTAACAGTAGGCATATTCTTAAGGACTGAAACAATAGCCGAACACCAGTGAACACCCACGTATTTGCCAGTGAAAGCCAGGTACAGTCCAGTAATTGCTGGGTTTCAGTGCACCATGTGCTAGACAGCAGCCCTCTTAGCCTAACTCACCATGTGAAAACCATGCAGGGCAATCCAGGTAACACCGGGACTACATGGGCAGTTCACGTGAACCCGTTGGGACTGCCAGTTTTTCAGAAGTTGCTTTCTAGGTCATTAGCACAGTTGGGAATGTTCCCCTCAGATTCCAAACCCAAGCTCAGCAGACAGAAGATAGGGCAGCTTCTGAAACTCTACTTCTGCAGCAGAGCTGAACTTTCTCTGTAAACTCCAGGGCTGAGTGTCTCCAAGGAGACAGATCCACTGACTACTCCTTCTTTGTCACTTAACAGTCACGACTGCAGATTCCAGCTGAGGTGACTCATCAGAATCTTAAATGGATTAGACAAAACCAGCCTGTCCTTCTGGAGTCCTCTCTATTCAGCAGCAGGCTTAACCTGCCTTCCAGAGTACCAGCTTTCTTTCTATTTACAGCAGTTAAGGGGCTTTTGTACTCAAAACCTTTAACTCTCACAGAGCCATTTTATATGTAGGGCTCTACTTCTTCTTTAACCATGCAATTTTCCCAAACCAGAAGGTCCAACTCGTATTCAGTTTGGCAACGCATGCATGATCAGCAATCAGAAAGGGATGGAAGAATAAAAACAAGAGACTTGACTTCTTTCTTTCTTCATACATTTGTATTTTATCAGAAAGATCATAGCCAATAGCATTATCTGCTCTTCATAGATGCTGCCTGCAAGGGAATGACAGCATAAATATTTTGCTCTCAATTCTCAATCTCTGAAGCCAGCAGGTCAAAAACGTGGTGATACAGGCAGCTGAGCTATTCCTGAAGTGAAATGAAATCGAGATCGTAGTCACCAAATCTAATGAGCTTAATAAAAGTACTAAAAAGTGGACCCAATTTTAAATCATTTCCTCCCTCCCGCAAAAAAAGACAACCTCAGAAAAAGATGGGCCAAGAAGATGAATTAGGAGCCTGCACCTTTAAGTTTGCACATCCTTTAGTTAGAGCTGCCTAAAGCCTAATCCTGCAAGGTGAAAAGACAGCAAGGGAAAGGAGATGAGAATCAAAGGCAATTGGCACTGCCTTACATTCTCAGTCACGAATTGCTCTGGACTCACCTCTGAGTAGACAAAGAAAAGTTTGGCAGGGGAAAGCAGCACTGTTTACAATACAGAAACTCAAGTCCCAGAATGACTCTAGCCAGATAGCTCTGCAGAGAATTTGAATTAGCACTGTACTGTTATATAAGTACGCAGCTTCTCCCCAGGCATTCTGCCAAGCATGCTGGCCTTACATAAAATCATTCAACGTGCTTCCCTAGTCATTATTTTCTTTGGCATTTCTGCTACCTGATCTAAACAGGACCTCTCTGCATCACCCTGGGGTGCCCACTGATCCAAACAAACTCAATCGATTCGCATGAGGTCCAAACCATAATTTTACAGTGTTTTGATATGAAATGTAGTAGAGATTTGGACTTCAGAGTTGCTGGTAAAACTATCCAGCAGTTGCAAGCTTTTGTGTAAGATTTCACATTTCCTTTTCTTTATGGATATGCATCTGGAAAGAGAACAGCTACAGCATAAACTGCTGCAGTCTGAACCACACAGAAGGCTTTAACAGGGATCACAGGTAACAAAGATTTAGATAGGATTGATGCTTAATAATAACAGGAAAAGGCAACATCTAATAGGAAACAGAGGAGAGCTCATTAAGTCAGACATAGCTGAGAAAAAGATAAAAGCTTCCAAGATCCCAATTAGATGTTATATTTTAGTGAGATAGCTTTTGCAACAGTGTCCTTCCCCTACTCCCCTAAGTTTGTTACGGGTCACCCACACAAGAGTACAGACAAGCATAACTTAAAATATCATATGGGAACACAGAATTCTGGAGGTCATCTGGTTCAAACTCGCTCACAAAGCAGGGCCGGCTTCAAAGACAGCTCAGGCAGGGGCTGACATGCATCACTAAGGGCAAAATCAGAAAGCTTGTTACAGTGCTGGTCTGTTGAGGTGAAGGAAAGCCTACAGGCTCTCACCTTTATAGGACTCTCCTAAGAGAGAGTGTTTCAAGAAAGGAATTAAAACTTCCTTCCATCAAACAGCTAAGTAGCATGGGCAGCAATAGCAACAAGTGTCTCTACAAGCTACAGAAAGCACACTGGCAATGGCTCTAGGGAAAAGAAAAAGGCAGAGTATATGGCTTATTCAGTCCTTCTATCATTTGACAAGAGCTGGCCCCAGCTACTAAAGATTACCTGTTCCAATGCTCAAAGGAAACAGTAAACATGATTATTCCCAATAAGAGACAAAAATTACACCTCTTAGTGTTGAAAAAGAGAAAAAGCCCTTTCCTCCAGAGTATTTTCTGTGGCAGTTCCCACAAGTTAAGGCACATCAAGAGTTTACAGTATCCTCTGTGCACTGATGCCTAGGAAGTCATGACTACCAAAAAGCCTAAACGTGAGGAGACAATTTAAAAATAACACCTCCAACCGCTCATCCACATCAATTCACTTCAGAAGGTCTTTTAAATGGTGGAGATAAATTTTTGTGGAAGTTCAAAGGATTGCTTAGGAGTCCTAAATACGTATCTGTTTTTAAAAGAATAATTTATCTTTCTACTGCTGAAGGCAGAAGCCCAACTGACAGGAATCCTTCTGGCACAAATCTGGAGCAAAATATTATGTGTTTACACAGAGGAGTTGAAACTCAGATTGCTGGTGTCAGGCAACATCAAGTGACAGGAGGAGCAGTACTCACTTGAGAACACTGAAGAGCCCAGGTGATACAGATGTTGGCCTGACCATTCCTTCACCACTGATGGTCCCCAGCTGGACTTGTGGGTAGTAGACAGCCCGGAAGGCCAGCTTTGAGGACTGGAGCCTGGTCTTTATGACCTCTAAGGGACATGTAAAGATGGCACCAACCGTTCCTCCGCATCTGTAAAATACAATTTTTTTTTAAAAAAAAAAGTTAGGAAAACACAGCTGCACAGATGTGTCAAATCACAGCATGGCACATCAACAAAATCTGAAGGCTTGTCTCCAGTTGCTCTGCATTGTGGACAAATCCCTAGGAAGAGGGCAGTTCGGGTATTAGGCAAGGGAGACTGTTCCCAAGGCCTGGAGGAGCGGAGGGAAGGCTGAGAAACTGTTATAATGCTCAGGTGTAGTGATGGGATTGGTAAACACAAAGATGGTACCAAACAGTAACAAAAAATCCCTGACTGACCATCCACTGCTCTCGTGTTCTGCCAGGATTTGGAATCCTGCCTGTATAAACTTCAGAGGCATTTGTATTTCAGAGGTCGTTGTCCTAAAACAGACATACACTTGGATGCACTTTACTGATGGGAAGCAGGAAGCTGGCAGATGAGAACAAGCCACTAGGGATTAGGACCCTCCAGAGTGAGCACAGCAATATAATTCTCCAGCATTTCAGCACTTACAATGACAAAACTGATCTACAGAAACAGCAATTATCAAACCTACACTAAGTTAGGCCCTTTTAAAAACAGATATCAACTACTTTTTTTGGTTCTTGGGGGAAGGAAACTGCAAGGATGAGAGGGAAGGTGGGAAAACAGAATAACAGCACAGAAAGGCAAATTAAAGAACAGATTGCCCAGAAAGCATGCAATTCCTTCAAAAACTCGTGTTTGCGATTTTCCATGAGTCAGCAATTTATCTTTGCCTTCATCCCTTTTAAAACACTTATGCTTTGAGTGTTGAATTGAGTCACAAAATTGTTCGTGGAACGAGGCATAACACATAGTAGCTAAAGTTGTGTCATTTGGCTCAAACCTGACAGTGTTCACAGAGATCTTATCAGGCCTCTGATTATTCTATGTACTGAACCAGGGCTTGGACACAAGCCTTGTGTCAGTACTACTCTGGAGAACGTCGCTTCAGTTCATCGTGCTCTGTTACATCAGATGCATCTCACATCGCTCACATTTCTCTGAAATTAGTTCTCAGGTAAAAAGAGAGGTCAAGAATGGCTTCCTTGGGACAACTTTTCCTGCTCTCACAGCTCACACAACTTGGAGCAGGAAGTGCTTTGAGGATCCCTCTTGCAGATCTCCACCGCCACCTTTCCGACTGTGTACATCCAATACAGACACAAGCATGCAAAATGAACACCTGACTAATCAACACACTCAAGAGAAACTATGAGTCTGGGAACTCAACAAAGAGAACCTGATTGCCTTAATCCCCAATTCATTTACCTAGCAATGCTCCACTACTGTGTACTCCGTCTTCAGTCCTCATTCATTTCACATTTAGGATCATTAAAGCACTACTTTCAAAGTAACAATCCATAAATTCAGAACACAAACTCCATTTGCTGTTTCTGAGCCACCAGCTGCTCAGTCTAGAGTGACATCTTGCCGTAAAATGTTTTAGTCTCTCTAGCGTATTCCCTCGCACATCAGCTGTCTTCTTGTCTTCCTAGCCCGCTCCTTGCCTTTCATGCTTTTGATAATCCAGTTAATTTATGCAGCCTTTAATATTTAAGTACTTCTGGTCATGCATATACAATCCTCAGATATTCGACCCAATGAGTTAATATCCACATCACCAGTTTGGACAGCTCAGAGTTTATGTTGTCAGTGTAACATTTAAGAAAAAAAGCATTATCCAACAGAGCAATTCTCAGAATGTCAACAGGGTGCATACATTGTGTCCCAAATATAAATACACAGCACATGGTTCAAGTAAGGACTTTGATGTATTGGGCATTCAGATGAGCTGATTTTCCTCCACATGGGAATTCTATGCATCATATCCTGGTATTGCTCTATTCCCCGGAAAGATGGCTGAAAAATAACACGCTGTGCATAAAAGAAACACTTTGTATTCCTGGAGTGTTCCAAATGCCTACAGCTGGGAAGAAAGGAAAAACAACCAGGCTCCCTCAGCTTAAATAAACAGCCACAAACCCTGAAAGACTAAGACTACGGATATACAGCCAGCTTTCATTTGGGAAAATCTTACGCTGCAATCACGGCAAAACCTCCAAGTCTCTACACTGGTTTAGTCAGGGGGTGTTGATACATCAGCACAGAACTACACCTCCAGCAGTGTTTACTGCACTTGCAAAAATCCCCAAACAATGGCTAAATCTGTCCTCAATCAACAGATAGAAACCTCTCCAGAAACACAACACTATGGCAGAGTGTTTTCAACAGGTCTCACAGCAAGCATCTAACAAGAGGTCCCCAGCTATGCTCTGCACGTATCGCAGATACAAAATCTCTTCAATCTGAGGCACCCAACCATTCATCAGCTTTCACCTGCCACTGCCAGAAAAACAGCAATTGTACTTCAGGCTCTGAGTGCCTCCTCTCATTTACACGATGGGTCAGGCATAAATCTCCACGAGAATGGTAAAATACAGTTCTCTGCTTTGTGATGTCCAAACGAAGGAACTAAGGAGAATATGAAACATACTTTGCGTTTATGGAGACATATAGTGCGCTGTACATTAAGAGATGCAGAAAAACTAAACACTGTTTAAAGAACATGCCAAGGATGTAAATCTCAAAATCCAATTCCAGTTTTCCTCTTGCTGCCAGCTTTCTATCTTTACACAGTCCACCCCCGCCACACCAATGACTTGCACTTGAAATAAACACTCAGCACCCACCAGCACAATTGATAGAGATGCCAAGAATCTTAATTAAGAGTAGGGCTTACTTAATCTGTCCTAGATTTAATCACTGAGTAATATTCTTAATATGAATAACACAATGTCAAGCAGTTAAAGGAAGCTCTGCAAAACAAAAACAAACCACAAAGGACCCAAACCTTTAATGATCTCAGTAGAGCACCACTGACTTTAGCAAGACTGTGAGCAAAGATGATGAGCTGCTTGGTTACAGGAATCCTAACTTACAACCCATTATAACATTGTGAGCATTTGAAATTACCTCTTCCTCCCTAAATGACAGCAACTACCCTCAACATTTAACACTGAATTTTTGACAGGCAGGAGGTAAGTGAAACACTTGCAAGAGAAGTGTTAAAGACTGGACACCTCTGATGGATTCAAAGCTTGTAGAGCTCCCTGAACACAGCTGCAAGAGTCTGAATTCTGGAGCCATGGGAGCAAGGGGACATGGACCTAGGCCTCAATATCAAGACAAAAAGAATGTCACAAGCATGGTTTTATTCAAACAGTCTCCAAGGTTTGAACTGAACTATTAAAGAACACGTATCACACAGTACCTGTATAGAATCACAGAATTGTTTAAGTTGGAAAAGATCTTTAAGATCACGTGAAATCAAAATAACAAGCTTATTTCCAGTTTTTGTTCTCTGCCAGTTCTAGGAAGGGCACCACAGCCTCTAAATACCACTCCTTAGGAAACTCATGTAGTAAACAGTATTACTGGGAAGACAACATGGAATAACCTCTGCTGCAGACTCCTTCAGAGTTTTTCCCAAACAAAAACAAGCAACAACTGCACTGACTTCAGCAGGGAAGTAGGAACCCAGACTTGTAAACATCTGTTGTGCAACTCAGGCATCCTTCTCCTTGCTGCTTCTGACATCTTCCCTGCCCTCCGGGTCATCTTCCCACCAAATCCCCCAGAGCGTGAGGCTTCAAAGGGACTGACAGAACCAGAAGGAAGCCAATGAGCCTGCCTATAGAAAGTCAGCTGATGGGAAGCTGTCTCTTTCAAGAACTGGAGAATGCTTTCTAGTATTCAAGCACATTTCATCACCCATCATCTCTGAAGTATTAAGCACTTATGTTCTATTCTGGCTCTTAAAATACCCTGAGGCTGGCCTGCCTAAGGACACTGTATTGTACTGTAAGCTCACACTGCACCCCATCCTCACCTTCACTGAGTTATTTTAATACCAATAACACCTCTATCAAAATTATTGCAAGTGAATGAGCTGCTCTTGCTTTATCTACAAAAAATACTTTACAGTTGAACAAAGGTTAGCATCTTACACAACATATAAAGCATTCTGAACTTCCAACACTTCCTTTGCTGGAGGGACAACTTTATCTAAGGTTCTGGTACTGCAAGCAGCTTTGTGTTCCAATACAACCCGCTTATAATAGGGTCCAGTAAAACAAAGTGCTGCTCCTAACAACCAAAACGCCTACAGCAGACACGGCACAGAGCCTTGTACTTCACATGATTTGGGTTTCTAGCTGGCCTGTTGGCTGGTGGTCTGGTGCTCTTCTGCACACATGGCCTATTTCCTACTATACTTCTTACGTGTAGAGAAAGGTGTTGTAATAGCTTGGGCAACAGTCTGAAACCCAGTGAGCCCTAGAGCACGGATTTCTCACTTGAAAACCAGCGATAACAGCATTAGTACATACGTGCACACACAGGATATGGAAGTTGAGGCGCTTGAACACGGAACCACTCTGAAATCAGCTGTTTGGACGGTGAGTGGGAGTGTGGTGAACCAAACCTTAGCACTGGTTGGTGCATGAGAAGACTAAATTTGCTGTCTCGTTTTCCTTTCTGTAGCATCACAGCAAGATAACTGATGGTGCGCTTTTCCATGTCTCTTTAAATAAGAAGATATGCAGACCAAGAATCAGGTCCAGTAATGAATGTTTAAAGGCCTGTGCACCCTAAAAGCACATCTCTTTCCTTTTTGTTGTATTTTCATCACTGATTTAGAAACACATCAACCATCTCATACCAGAGTGGTTAGGGGGATGCTCCCTGCTGCGTTCTTATTCTTCTGCCCCTATGCTCTCTCAAAACACATATGAGCCCTGGTGACTTCCCAAGCCTGCTACGCAGAACAGCTGTTTACCGCGATCCTTGGGCAAAGTAGATGGTACATTAGATGAGACAGGAAGATGCTAACCACCCAGGACTAGATTAAAACATTGATGAGTTTAAAATTCCTATTTATTTATAGCCCAACGACTTATGTGAGGACACTCGGAGCTCTGTATAGGCATCCAAACAAGCTGCATGTGTACGTTCAGGTCCTGTTTCTGTTGCAGGCCCCAGGAACTACTCTAATGCAACCGTGGAGGCGGAGAAAAGCGAGCACTTCAACCAACACACGGTATCCAAGCCAGCAGAAGGACAGTGTCTCCAAAAAACTTTGCTTTGTTGAGTTTAATATTACATTAAAGAAACTCGCTGCTCCGGGGATGTCAGAGGAGAATGAAGTCGCCTGTTTAGCAACAGAAGAAAAAATGGTCTAAACCAGATTTATACTGATAGATTTTGTGTTGGCTTCCTAACTATTGTCTGCTGACAAGCACTACAGAGTATTCTACTACTTAGATAACTCAAGCTATTAAAAAAAGATTAAAACAAAAGATTTCCGCTAAGGGGAGGTGCATACAATAGCACCTACTGTCTGCAAACCAGATGACTTTTAAAAACCTTACTTTTAATTTACACCATCAAATGATCTTATAGAATCACAGAATGGTTTGGGTTGGAAGGGACCATGAAGGTCACCCAGTCCAAGCCTCCTGCAGTGAGCAGGGACATCTTCAACCAGATCAGGACTGAGCTGCCATTGAAATGACTGTAAGAAGTCAATTAACTAGGCTTTTTGGGAGGGGGGTTGGTCCTGCAAATTTTTAACACAACAACAATAAGAATTTTACAACTCCTTGCAAGAATTTAAAAGAAATGCTGGTCATCCCAGGCCACTTACTCTGAAGCACCAGGACCTGCTCTAGTTCTCCTTCCTCCCTCATCTTTTTTCCTTTGCAGAGTACTCGCTTTTCAGTACAATTACACGGATGAGGCAGCTACACAACTGTCACCCACGCAGAGCTTATTAAAAGCACTGTGCAAACGCTCTCCTACAACCCCCATGGCAGGGGGGTTGGAACTGGATGATCTTTCAGGTCCCTTCCAACCCAAACCATTCCGTGATTCTATGAAAGCCAGGGTCCACCAGAGAGCAGAACCTGCTGCTTGCACCGTGCTTTTCGGGTGCCATCCCGCAGCTCCCGCTCGACCCCCCAGGAATTCGGGGGAGCTGCCAGGGCGATGCAGACGGATTTTATACCGAACTGGAAGCCACCGCAGCCCGCGCTGACCTCGGCTCGCCCCGCGATCCCTCCCTGCCCTTCCTGCTTGGCTGGGGAGGGCTTTTCTAACCCCAGGGGGGGCTCCGTACGGGGCGGCTGGGAGCTGCGTACCCCCAGCTGACCGGGGCGGGGATGAGGCCCCCGCGTTCTCCCTCGCTCACTCACCCCCCGGCGAAGAGGTGCAGCAGCGTATTCTCCTGCCCGCCGCCCGCCATGCCCGCCGCTCGCGCCCGCAGCCCCAGGGCCGCGCGTCGCGCGCACGTGACACCGGCGGGCGCGGGGCGGAAACGAGGCGCCGTGACATCATCGCGCTATGCACCGCCCCCGCCGGGAGGGAGGGGCGGGGGGGGGAGACGGAGGGGGGACGGAAAGGAAGGGAAGGAAAGGAAGGAGGAAGGAAAGGAAGAGGGGGGAGGAGGAAAGGAAGAGAGGGGAGGAGGGAAGGAAGGGAGGGGAGGAGGGAAGGAAGGGAGAAAGGGAAGAGGAAGAGGGAAAGGAGGAGGGAGGAAAAGAGGGAGGAAAAGAGGGAGGAAAAGAGGGAGGAAAAGAGGGAGGAAAAGAAGGAGGAAAAGAAGGCAGCCAGGTGCAAAGCGCTGGGAGCAAGCGAGGGAAGGAGAAAAGGAAGGAGGGAGGGAAGGAAGGCAGCTGGGTATGAAGAACCAGGAGCAATGGAGGGTGGGAAGGCGGTCTAGTAGGGGGACCGAGGACAAAGGAGGGTTGGAAGGTGGCTGGGTGGAAGGGCCAGGAGCAAGGGAGGGTGGCTGGGCGGAGGGGCTGAGGACAAGGGAAGGTGGGAAGATGGCTGGGTGGAAGGGCCAGGAGTGAGGGAGGGTTAAAAGCAGCTGGGTGGAAGGGCTGGGAGAGAGAAAAAACAGGAAGGTGGCCAGGAACAGCCCCAGGGAGCAGCACTGAGGCTCAGCATGGCTGGAAGAAGCTCAACCCATTGGCCTTGGCTCAGCTTTCATCTTCCGCTCCTTGGCGGGCTGCTGCATAAAGCGGGGTGGCCGCAGGACACGGTGCTTCTAGGGGGACAGCAGGTTGTTCATGTCACCACAGAGAAGTGACAGCTACTGTGCACACGTACACGTTATAGCCAGGTGGGTGTCGGTGTCCTCTCAAGTAACAAGCGATAGGATGAGAGGAAATGGCCTCAAATTACACGAGGGGAGGTTTAGATTGGATATTGGGAAAAATTCCTTCACCAAAAGGTTGTCAAACACTGGAACAGGCTGTCTAGGGAAGTGGTGGAGTCGCCATCCCTATGGGTATTTGAAAGACTAGTAGATGTGGCACTTTGGGCATGGTTTAGCGGTGAATTTAGCAGTGTGAGGTTTACAGTTGGACTCCATGATCTTGCTGGTCTTTTCCAACCTAAACGATTCTGTGACTCTCTAGTCCTGTTCCGCCACAGACCTCATCAAGGTAGTTCCTCGGAGCATATGCATACTGTCTTTGAGCCAACGCTAAACTTCAGATTTGCTTTGGGTCTGCATTTTCAGGTGTGTACCTGCACTTGGATGCAGATGTAAGGTAAACTGCAACACAGAGAAGAAAACTCAGACCAGGTCTTTTGTGGTGTGAACGACAGGCACGCACAGCCTCATCCCTGTAAATCTCATTGGCTGTGACAGTAACATCTCATTGCGGAGAATTTGGCCTTTCATGACATGTTCTTGAACTGCGTGCTGCAAGGCTGGACGGGGTAGGCGGCTGGACGGGGTAGGCAGCTTATTTAAGCTAAGATCCTGCAAGAAGAGTGTGGATATTCCAAACGGGCCAATGTCATGGACACATGGAAACATTTGAAAATCATGCTGTGCTGTAACATGTCTGAACGGGGGCATCCAGTGCACAGCATGGAAATAGTCCTTTTTCCTCCCTAGTCCCCAAGGATTCCAGAAATGTCAAGCTCTTGTTCATGCAAATGGTTCTTCTGTTTTTATATTAATAAAGAACAGAAGAAATATCTCAGTTATTTGACTAATTCAACAAAAAAAATCATAAGTTCTGTTTACATAGTCAAAGCCTGCAGCTTTCCCCCCTGTCCTGTGAATGCCCTAGGGGAAAGCTCAGGCATCTGCATTGCCGGGCTAGTGATTCACTGAGTGTTTCTGTGTAGGTGGCTCAACAACGATCTTCAGAATTATTTGTATTTCAGGGACACGTGACATGAGGCTTTTAAAATTTACGCTTCTGGAAGAATTTTGGCCCAGTGCAAGTGATTTACACTCAGCTGTAGGATAGATGCCATGAATTTATATGCTGTGGGTTAATTTCACATCCAGGACATTTCGGAATGTCTGGCTTTTAATATTTAAGTTAAAATCCTAAGGAAAACGTTAAAATCTACACAAAGACCCAAGATCTGCATATTTTCCATATACACAAGTTTTCTATTCTCCTTGACAACAAGCTTGAACAAAGAGCCTCCTAGTTTAAACTCAGATCCAGACATGAACTCTGCTCCTGCCTTACGGCACAAACCAAACATCCCAGTCCTAATACTTGGGTTTGAAATTGAGGTGTGCACATTGCCAGCATTTAGATTTCAACCTACTCTGAGGTAAAAAATGGCTTAAGGGTTAAAACCAACAGATGAGACAATATCTGGGTCCACACTGGGGTCAGTGCTGTTTGTCTGTCCTGGATCCTCAGTTTCCAAAGAACAGCCCTTCTAGAGCTTCCTGCTTCTTTTTGAGGTGATGGTCATGAACCCTAAGGTACTATAAAGAACAGTTGCCTCCAAGTAATCTTGTGTGGTGGCTGAAGAGTAAAAATTTACTGAGGCAGAATCAGTCTAGTGGACAAGGGTAATGGAATTCCTTGTCTACACAGTTTGCTGAAACTAAGGAATGAATACAGCATAAAACACAAATAAGATCTGAGGCAGCATTACAGCTCTCACTGCCTTGTCCTCGTGCATCCCGGAAACCAGAGGACCCCAAGTCTTCATTGAGATTCTATAAAGTTACTCTTTGTAGTGACCTAGACTATATACCAGAGATCCCGGCAGCAACATGGCTTGCTATAATAGTTGTAAATCTATCAAGGATGCTGAGCCTGTCAAATGGGAAGATAAAGAAGGGTTTTCTTTAAAGTGTAATCCTAAAAGGTCATGCAAATGAATCCAAGAATAAAAAAATCTGAAACGGAGATGACTCAGAAGAGAGCTGGTAATATTGCAGGTTTATCAGGACGCAGATGACTCTATTAACGTATCTCTCTTGTTTGCTCGAGGTATTGATTCACCCGCCATGTGATCTTTGGAGGCCACCTTGTTTGTAGTGCCTCTCACCAGCCCCAAAACCCACTGACCTTATCACAATGACAAAAACTTCCAGGTAGGTATCAGCACTGAGAAAATGCATCAGCAAGGAGCTGTGCCTTCTGGGCACAAAGGAGGAAAAATCAGTTGAAGTAGCTGGAGCATACAGGGTCCTTCAGAATGTGCACATGGGGTGGGCGTCCTTTCCCCTCAGCTTGTTTGGTAGTGTTGCTGCTCCTTTGCTCTTTCCCTGTGCATATTGAAGGATCTCTTGCAGCTGTCAGTTGGTGACCAGGCAGTGGGCTTTTCTGCAAGGCAAAGGGCCAGGCAGGAGCAAGAGCAGCTGCTGGGCAGGAGGGAAGCACAAGGCCCTTGTCTCGTCGCAGCCTGTGCCAGGGGTGTGTGCGGGAGGCGTAGGCTCAGGACAGCCACTCATCAAACAGCTTCCCAGAAAACCCTCTGGACAGGGTTTCTAGGAGGGCTCCCCCTGATCTAGGACCTGCGGAAGGAGGTGTCCAGAGGAATGTTTTTAAACACAGTCATTTGGAGTCGGTTCACTGCCTGGCATGGCAGGGTTAGATACGCAGGAGGGAGGTCGTGTTACAATTCTCAACATTAAAGCTGTACGACCCGATTTCCACTTTCTCTGTTTCCATGTGGGCTACGCTGAGGTAGGACAGACAAAAGGTCAGCAAACTTTATAGTGTGTACAACTTTGGTCCAATGTACACTCTGCATCCTGTGCCCCCCAAAAAGCAAAGATAGGCAGCAATAGAAAAGAGCCATAAGGGCAGAACACAGCCCGGCACCCCCTGTCTGACCCCTGTGTGAGATTTACGTGGCCTGTGATGGCTTCTTTAAATACTTAACTCTTACAGAAGCACCTACACTCACTTTATGCCCCGGTACTGCCAGGGACACGCGCAGCATCCACTGGAGTTCGGTACTTGAGCTCTTGTAATTCGCGTGGAAGCAATTTAGGAGATGCCCAGTTGTGGGCAGCAGAGCTCACAGAGTTGCCTCCTCAGTGATGGCATCTACAGCCTAACATAGCAATTTAAACGCCTGTAGATTTTGTTAAATTTAACACATTGCAGCAGCTAATGTTGGTTTCTTAGGCAATTACCAAGACTGTCTACCTATGAACACTTTTCTGCTTAGTTCTCTGTTTCCTGTAGAGCGCGAGACAGCATATCCCAAATTATCCCCACTGAGAATGTTTAGGAACAAGTTGCAAGATATTGAGAGTTTATATAATGTCAGTAAAGTAGCTACAGGCTATTGATGGACAGCACTGCCTCTAAAGAATACTAATTAAAGGGAGGGCTCTACCGTAACACAATATCATACTGATTGGACGGTGCCTGGGACCACCTTCACTCCAACAGAACAGCAACAGATTTCTGGCTCCAGACCACTTCCTACTGCATTGGCTAGAAATGCATCCCGGGAGCATTTTATACATTGACTGGAGCAATGCATAAGCTAAATTTACACATCATTCCTTAGCCTTAAGGTTGTCTGCCCTCTAGGCTAAAGGATACTTGCAGCCATGCTTGCCTCTACCCCTCATTCCCCAGCAGAGAGCACTCTAAGAGCAGTGTTAGAGCAGCGAGCAGTTGGGCGTAAAAGGTTTGCTGTTTAAAAACCTTGCACATTTTTTTTTTTGACTGCAGCTCCAGGTTCGCCTGCATATGCCTATCATCCTGCCTGCACATTCTGAAGATACTGTCTTGTGGCTCCTATTCCTCTTCACAGAACACATCTGAAAGGGGAACTCAGTTCTAAAAAACTTAGGCATAGACAACTTTTTCTGAAGCCCTGGAAAACAAAGCCATGGGCACTGTTTGAGCCAGACAGCAGGAGCATTACCTGCTGCCTGGCTGTCATCACCTTTACTGTCATTTTCCTCAGCCAGGTGGAACGAGGAGGTATGTTTGTTTTTGTCTGTTCAACTCAACAGCTGTACAGAGGGGTCTGTGCAGCAAGCTGCATCTCCTTCCCTATCATTTCCCAGTATCGATCTGGGAAATATATAGACTGTCCAATCGTCCACACTGCTTCACAGGCCCAGTGGGACATTGTTAAAAAGTCAATCTCTTTCTTGCTTCAGCCATCCATTGAATTTGAGCTGTTGGGGTACCCCACACTACCATGTGTCTGCTCTACCATCACACAGTGCACTTCACCTAGAGGAGCTGAACGCAAATGTGTAGGTGTTCAGTCCAGGAGATGTGGCTACAGGCAGGGAAATCAAAGGAAAACAGATTTTGTGGTTGATCTATCAAAGCACCAGGAGTGTGGGCCAGATCTGGGAAAGCACTATGTTCCAGACACTGTTTTCACAGCGTGTTGTGTATTTCTAGGGAATTTCATGAGGATAAATGTGCTCAGAAGCATTGTGGCCTCCACAGATCAGACACCACAAGAGCCACATCAGGGGAAGTTCCTAAATTGCTCCTTTACCAAGACAGCACAAACCCAACCAGGAAAGGGTTGAGCTGGCTATTCCTGGGGCTTGTTTTGTCTGGTGGCTTCCTACAAACCAGAGCAAGGTCTCACCAACTTGTTCCACATCATTAGCAGCTGGCAGTTTCCCAACCATTACCAGCATAGTCTGGATTTCACTCAGCAACTTTGGGATGAAAGATGTTGCAGTACCACTGCACTCACTGTTTTCAGTCCCAATCCAGCTTCTACTGAAGCCAGTTACTCTTTTTCCACTGAGTGCAGCTGGCACGGGGTCTGATGTTTCTGTAACAGTTCTGTCTCAAGTCCTCAGCTAGGGGGAATATTGGTAAAATAGTCCAAGACAACAGACAGACACCTGCAACTCAGCTGTTTTCTGGCATTCAAATTATAACTAGCAACACTGTCAAGCAAAAGCACGAGGAATTACGTTTCTTTCCTGAAATGCTGAAGGTCTCAGAGCAACCAAAGCACCTGGTGAAAGGAATCCAGAAGCCTACATTAAGTGGGTGTCTGTTAGGAGGCTGTTACATGTGTGAAGCTCTGGTCTCATTTCCAAAGTGCATCTCTGCCAGGAGCATCATCAAAGAAATCTCTCTATGATGAAGATACTGATACAGCTTCTCTAATGGCTGAGGTTATCGTTCGTATTTCTGGGGGAACCTTGGGGGAAGTCTCTGTCTAAAAGAGTACTCACAGTCCACGAATGCAGGAGCATGCAGTACATAGCTGCATTTTTGCAAACATAGGGAAGAGACACCTCACCTGGCTATTCTGTCAGCAAAATTTGTTTGAGGGTACTTTGAGTGATTTAATGAACATCCTAAAGGCTGTAAAGTATACTCACATGAGCTGAATTCCTTCTATCTGTCTCATTCTGCTGTGAGCGATTACGGACTCCTGTTTTACACGTTGAAAGCTGAAGCACAAAGACAGCAGGCACAGAACGAGCAAGCAGAGATGAGGCCAGGGCAGAGACCGCCGTTCACAAAGGTCAGCAGTTGCCTGTCGTAACATGTACTGCCTCCCAGGCAGCCGTGCTCCGATGCTACAGATGGAGGGCCTGGTTTGTTACAAGACTTGGCAACTGTCACTAAACATCTTGTCATTGCTAAAATAGGCTTAGTTCCACTTTCAGGGCTAAGACACCAAGAAGCAGCTACCATTTTAAGTACTGTATGATGCAGCCACTGCAGGGCTGTCCCAACACCAGGAGCAGCAGGGGAACAAGAAGGGCATTCAAGGGAATGAGAAACTGTGTAAAATTAAAACTGGCAAATGGAAACAATTTTTTCCACACTAACACGTATCTGGATTCAGGAGTTTGTGGCAAGAGGATGCCACTGAGGCCAAGAATATAGTCTTTTGGGTTTTTTCTCTAGAAGAACAGGAAGTGCAATCAGTCGAAACAAGTGACTGAGAGCCTTGAGAATCCTTGGTTATAGGGAGACTGTCATAAGACTGCCTATGCACAGCCCGTTTCAGGGCAGAAATACACACCAGCTATGTGGGAAGACCAGCTCTGCTTCTGCTACAAACATATGGAAATCCTAGTGACTTTATGCAGTAGGCAAGGATGACCTGTAGTGCTGAGACACCTCTAAAGGACACAGGAAACTCCTGGGGATCTTTGAGGAATACCAAGAGCCCATGAGAGGCTTTTCCCAAAAGCCAGCATTACTGAAGCGCAGTGGGAGAGCAGAGTTCCTCCATCCTTCAGATTTCAGTGCAAACGTAGCCTATAAAGCCAAGTATAGGTAGAAAGGATCCCGATTTCTAGAGAATGACAAGGAGAACAATGGAAAAAGAGTACAGCATCCCTCTTTGAGAGTCCACTTACCTCCATCCCCATAGCAAGCTTCTCTGCAGGCAAGACTAGGATTAATATGAAACATCTGGGAGGAGAGTCTGTGATCCAGGGCTCCAGGGCGAGCAGTTGAAGCACTGAGGAGTTACCTGGACCCCATTCAGGAGTGAGCTCAGGGATCAAACATCTCATGAATGGGGAGTGGGCTGGGTGGGGAACTTAAAAGGTACAGGCTCCAGTTTGGGGCTTCCCACCCTCCCAGGGCAACACGCCAGTCTAAGAAGAACATTTCAGTTCCAGCACAACAAAGTGTGAGAGTCACTAACCATGTCCTGCATCTTCCATACAACATCTCTTTCCCTCCCAACTCAAATTAAATTGTTAGAACTGGACTCATATTAAAGCCATTAAGGTTCCAGTGCGGTCGTCAGGCCTGTCTCTGAAGCCTTAAGGTGCTACATCTGCAAGCAATGGACTGGTAGCAAAATCATATGTGCTTCAACTTTGGTGGAGCCGAGACTGAATTCAGAGACTGTAGCTCAGTTCCTTTATGGAATCTGGTGGAGGCAGATTCCCCCATCCCACCGACTGTCTTGACCAGTCAAGAAACCTCACTGCACCCCATACACACTCTTGTCATCTTCCTGACAGTGATCTCGATATCTTTGTTTTCCATGTTTGTTCTCTGCCATTTAATTAACAAAGTACCTTCAAAGATGAAATTAAATAAGCTTCATCTCAACAATATCTGATGTGCAGTATTTGGATTTGCACATTACTTGAGTCAATCTTTCCCTTAAAAATAAAGAGGGGTTTTTTTAAAGAGGAAAAAATTAATTTAAGTAAGGTTGGACTGCACAGAGGAGATGAGCTCAGTTACCAAATGCTCTGCTGCTTTACTAGCTAACATCAGCATAAAGTGCTTAGCAAAATGGCTCCCCATCCCATCAGTTTTATTACCTACCATATGTGCTTTTTTATTATCATTAGCTTAGCTTTAAACAATCCTTTCCAGCCTTTTCTCTCTCTTGTCCTCACTCCAGAATTAGGTAACAAGGTTGACAACCAAGCATTTTCCATGCCTTAGCATACAAGGTTCATTGGGTTATCTCCGGACTACTTCCTTTACCTTATCCCCAACATCCTCATTTTGCCACGAAGACTCTGCACAGATCTTCTGAAATTAAAGAGGCTTTAGCTACAACATTAAAGCCCTGCATGACCTCCAGATTTATCTCAGTAAACCTTTCTGTCCAATATGGCTTTAAAAATACTTGGTCTAACAGCCCAAGATTAGGATTAAGTTTTATAGAAACAAAAGTAATAATGGCTACAATTTTAACGCATTTTTCCCTGGGTTTGTTTTTTATTCAGTGGATGAGGATTTTCATTTAAATATGCTCTGTAATGTTATGATGGATACAAGAGCAGTGAGCCAACATGGGTCTTGCAGTACAGCAGTAAACCCCACAAGGGCTCAGCGTCTTATTGTTACAGCTTTATCAGTCCTACCTCTTTTTCTGTAAATTTGATGCTGTTGATCACCAGATCCTTCCAGAAGGGCCAGAATAAGCTGCACTGCCCTAAATTATCTTAGGATTTTTGGGGTCCAAATCCGGACCCCAAGATCTTTCAACACTCAGTCCTTTCCCTTTTTCACGATGCTGAAGGGCTGCCTCAGTGTCATTGCTGCAATACACTTCCTCAGTCACATCAAGCAAGATTAGTGACATTTACACAGACAACCTTTTAAGGTCTGCATCCTGCACGGGCTGTGATCACTTAACTGGCAACCAGGACTCTGAGCTGGGACTCCACACTCACCGTCTGTCAAAGGCTGCAGTGTTCTGTGTGGTGTGTGCAAGACTGCAGAGCTTTTGCTCTGCTGGGGCCACCAGCCTGGAATCTGCTGCCTCCAGAAACGCGTCCCACGGGCATCTTTCTGCTTTAAAGGAGCTCTTTTACTTTTGCCCGATTGTGTGTATGTGTGCGTTGTGTGTTTCAATCCCAACCATGTGTGGTTTATTTCTCTTCTAGTGTATATTTGTCTTTTTGTCTCTTTGTAATTTTAATGTGGGCTAGGCTGGTTTTACTTAATGAGAAATGGTTTAATGAATATTCTGCAGCTTCTCACTCCCTTCCCAACCTGTGTCCTTTTGCAGAAGGATGGCGAGTTATAAAAGAAAATGGTGCACACTGTTATTATAACTCCATATTTCAGCACGGCTGTTGGAAGAGCTGTTGAACCAGCACAGATTGAAGTGCCCACAGCACAAAGACGTCATCTGGCTCCACATTTCATTTCCCATAAGCCAGAATAAATGGCTTGGCAATAGAACGGGTAGGCTAGCCATTCTGTAGGTAGATCCATGCTGTGATTGCAGAGGGCCTGGATATAGCCTGCTCTGCCTGTCTCCTGCATGTGGTTATAGCAAAGACCAAGAGAGGGAGAGAGGAAATTAACACAGAAGAGAACTTGAAATAGAAGTGTTTTATATCATCTCCCGTAAAACCACCCATAAATCCCTGCCCTCCTACTCTACCCCTCACATGTTTTTCATTTTGCTGGCTAGCTGAAAACCAGAAGTGTAGGGTACAAAGCACACATTCTTGGTGGGAGAGGCTCCCCCCTTCCCCACACACTTCCTACTTGCACCTTGTCCCTATACCTACAGCATGGCATTCTCTTCTGGTGAGTAATCAAAACATGGAGAAATTCAACATCTGTCTATCATTTGCATAGCTCCAACTCCTCCCACTCCACTCGGGGGTCATCTGCCCCTCTATCAGCATGCTCAGATATCTTTGCCCAGTGCAGGGGAAAGGCTCTCAGTTGGGCAGAACTGCTGGGGCTTCTCAGCCGCCAGCATAAGCCCATAGGTGCTGGAACCCCAGACACTAGCAAGGCCCCTGGGCACACAGGTTGGTCACTCCAGTGACAGCACAGAAGGTCACAGGAACCCAGAAGGGTGTGGGCAGTGTCATCCATTATCCCTGTACTCTGAGAGCTCACAGCTCTTCAGAGACATTCACCCCTCAGATGATGCAGCAGCCACACTAAGGTTTTCTGAAGACAGCAGCTCACTAAATCGTTTAAGTAGCTTTTCTGAATGCTAATTCTTTAATGCCTGAACACAGCCTAAGCATCTAAAGTGCTGTATAAATTGTATTAATTACTTTCAGTAAGGCTGGATAAACAGACATGGTAATGCTTCATTTACAGCGGTAAGAGTTTTGCCATTGGAGAGAAACCACAACTCAGGAAATTGTTAGACCCACATTCTCCATAGAGTTAGAGCCCCAGTGTCCTCTGAAGCTCTCAGGAGTTGCAATGCTGTGTGCCATCGCTAGCACGGAGGCTTTCCTTGCTAGCGAGAGAAATCACAGACAGCAACTAACTTCCAGAATCAGCTAGGTTTCATTTCTCTCCTCCCACCTCCACCCAGAAGCACTCCTCACCAGAAAGAATGACCTGCTGTAATTCCAGGAGCTGACCAAACAGAGAGGCAGTGGAAACACCCACCAGACTCACACAGAAATGTAGTTGCCTTCTTTTTTTTAAACGAGATCTGGTAGGACAAGCTCCAGGCAGATGCCAAGAACATCTTGTTCAGAAGCAAAGATTTGGAGCAGGTTTATTCCCAGTGTCCTCTCCCTCACTGGGTGGGGACCAAGACTAGCTGATACCCATTTTCTCCAACCAGCTGGTGAAATACACTGTCAGTCCTGGACTTTGTCAGGCTTCAGTTCCAGCCCCTTCTGGGAGGAGAGCTGGGATTTGTTGCCTGGCATGTAGCTAACCTGGTAGTGACCCTGTGCATATGTGAGATGATACACTCAGAAAAATACAGTTCGGACCAAGGTTGCGTGAGGGCAGAGAGAATGTACTTTAACAGGTCTCAGTGCAATGGCTTTTGCATTTCCCACTTCTTCCAGTGCTGCTGGGCCTCATTCTGGCTTTGGCACTGGTATCCAAGCCAACCATCTATACATTACATACTGTAAGCTGCCATCCTAACACCCAGCTTTTGCTGGCCTCGCAAGTAACCTTCTGGTCCTTCGCCTCAAAACCATTTACACAGTTTCTAACTTTAAGCCTCGCCATAAATGGATTTAGCACATGGATCTGCTGGCAAACTGGACAGTTCTCTAGGCTCTTCTTGTAATTCATGCCAGTTACCTCCAGAAGTGCTCCTTCAGCCCATCCTGTTTTCCAATATTCCAACCAAGCCAATCCATAAGGGAAATGTTGGATGGGCCCTAAATGCCACTGCAGTTGTGATACTTTACCTCATCCTGCAGTTTTAATTCCACCATCAAGACCTATGTGGTTCACAGTCTAAGGGGATAAGGCAGGTAAAAGAAGGAGAACGGTTTCTATGTTATGGATGTGTAGAAATGCTGATGGGAGTTGCCAGGTGGCTGACTGCAGGGTATGCAGTGTGATCTTACCATGTGTTGGCTACGGTAAGAAACATGTCCATGGCTAATCTGTGACCCCATGGCAAATGTCATCATTTGATGGAGTTCAAACTTCTTTGTCATGTCTGATTGAAACAACGAAGAAAGGCAAAAGATGAGAACGAGTTAAGAGGGAAGGGATAGCAGAATAAGATTTTTAAAAATAAATTAGTCACTGCGTTCAAGGCAAATGGCAGCCTGTTGATATATCCCACCCGAAGGGGACTGAAAAAGTGATCTCATGTTGCTTGTCAAATATAATCCTATCCCTCCCATGACTACCTAATGCTGCAGCTCCGTCTGTCTGGAAGCGAGTCCTCATTGTACCACGGCCAGCTTTACCATAGAGGCAGAACAGCGCTAGTAATTTTAATGACTGTGTATTATACAACCTACCCTGGTCAAGGTATTTTACAGTAAATCCAAGAGCACAAACAAATGCTAAGTCCTGCACTATAACATGTACATGATGCAGAATGGTTTTGTGCTTAGGTACAAGTTTATGTCATGCTATACACACTGTGCAAAATCCCTTCTTTCATCTTTATATTGCTATTGTGCCTAAAGACCTGGTCGCGGACCTGAGTCCCCAGTGCGCTAGGTCCTGTGCACACAAACAGCAGGATTTCTGCCTTGGTTCTGTCCTTCAGCTTGTGCATAATGCCCTCAGGTAATGCAATCCAGACAGGCAGGGCAAATTACAGCAACCATCCCAGCAGGAGCTTGAGTGTCCTCTGCATCTGATAAACTGTGCAAGAACTGACCACAGATTATCACTTGGGCAGGGAGGGCAGAGCTGCAAAAATTCTGTCCTTCTTATCCAGGAGCACAGGTGCAGAAAATTAGGAAGGAAGTCTGCCACTTTCTGCAGGCTGCTGCTCTTTCCTTCCTCCCTCCCATTCCTCAGGCATCTGAAAATCCAGGTACAGTTTTCTGTTTCCCATTCAAGCCAAACTTTTGTCAGAGCAAAGCAAGATGCAAGTCATGGCTGAGCCACACTCACAGTGCCCATGCAGAACAAGGTCACGCTGTGTGTGTGGCTACTAGCACATACCCATATACTCAGCCATCTTACTGGACCAACATTGGCAGAGTTACAACCTGCTCTAGTGCTTTCTATTCCTTTTGCTGTTAGTTTCAGGGATGAACCCAAACTGTGACCTATTATTGACTGAAGTCCAGCAAAGCTCTTGGGTGCAAGGGACCCCTGCTCAAAGACTGTAAGGAGTGTGCCAAGAGGCTGTACTGCCAAGAGGATCCTGGGGAAACAGCCTGTGCGTAAACCTTTCCCCTTGGATGTGTTTCACAGAGCCATCTAGAGTCTTGTTAAAGCCACAAACAACACAGAGAGGTGGCAGGCAGTAGCAGGTGGCTGGATATGATGACACAGGAGGCCACCTGAAAGGACCACAACACCACAGGGCCTCTGCCTGGGTACGGTTTGTCAAGAGCACTGAGCACAGCCTGAGTTTCAGCCAATTTGGCTTGCTCAAGTAGCTTTTCACTGAGGATTTTATGGGGCTCCCTGGGACCACAGGCAGTGGCAGCCCCTCTCTTCCCGGCCTCATCGCCCTGACGCTAAGTTATTTTACAATTATTATCTGAAGTCAGTGTTTAGCTGTTGCCCAGGTAACAGCTCAAACATGCCTCACCTCCTGGCCTCCCTGCAGCCGCCCAGAGGCTGCTGGAGAGCTGGGAAGCAGACTCAGTGCCAGGCGCTGAGGAAATGAGCTCTGCAGCCTCCCTAGGACATCCCAGAATATTGGAGAACTTGGAGGAGAAACATCCCCAGCCAGATTCCTGGGCAGGCACCTCATTCAGCACACAGAGCCTGACACCAAATCCATAGCATCCCCCCCACCCCTCACACCCTTTGGTTTCTCCAAACAGACGCAAACCCCTGAGGCAAATGCGGTCCAGCTCACACCACTCACACTCCTTCCTCTCCACTACCTGCAAAGGCAGCCTCCATGACACAGTCTCTAGAAAGTGACTGACACACGCTCAGAGTACTCACAGGCAAATATATAATCCTGCAGAACATACTCTGTCCTCCTGAGCCACAGCCTCAGAGATACACAAACCCAATACACACAGAGCCTTTCAATCCATGCAAGGAGTTAAGGAGCTGGAATGAAGGCACTCAGCAATCCTGTGCTGCTAATGCAGGCAACTCACTCAAGTTACAAGGAATATCAACTGCATAAAGTGGATAGTATCAAGCCTGGTGTCCTTGCCACAGCCTTCATCTCAGATGTGCTCATCTCTCAAGACAAAACACAGTTCCTGCAGTGTTGAGGCTAAATCTTCTATCAGGAAACAGAACAAACACATCTGCATGATCAAAATGAGGGTGTTGCTAAAGGGGTGAATGAGACTGGTAGTGATGGTGCCTTGCACGTATTTCTGGCCGAATGCACAAGGAAGCAAATAGCAAGTCAGGCAGTAGCAGCAGCAGCACTGAGAACCCTCTGATGTGGCAAGGTTTAATTTGTTGCATCTTGTTAGGGTTGAGTGGATATTTCCTCATAAGCATCACTAAAGGCAAGACCACTTCTGAGGTGGGAAAGATTCATTATGGTGC
The DNA here is from genome assembly GCA_033558235.1 of Neomorphus geoffroyi. Classification (NCBI taxonomy): domain Eukaryota; kingdom Metazoa; phylum Chordata; class Aves; order Cuculiformes; family Neomorphidae; genus Neomorphus; species Neomorphus geoffroyi. Next base: position 4,190,365 of record JAUMJM010000029.1, on the reverse strand, counting down.
ACACAAAATCTGAGGGAAGAGTTACCACCTGCAAAATCCCAGTCTTGTTCAGCTAGAGAGGACCATGCCAGGAGCAGCAGTTATGGCCAGGGCTACCTTGAGTGAGATGCTCCCGTCTGTTAGCCTGGCAGAGGCCACCGGGAGGCCGGTACCAACCACCCTATGGGGCAGAGTACAGTTTCTACTCAGAGATAGGGGTCCTGGCCCTGCTATTATCTTTCACTGTGCCTCTTGCAACCTGACATTCATATTTCATTTAATCATCACTGACCCATTTTACTTCCTTTCTTTTTTTCCTGTTTTGATTGTTTTCTCATTCAACTTGGACTTCTTCAGCTTGCTTAGTCAGGGCAGCTGGACCCACCTCGGGCTGGTTTAGTTTGCACCCGTGTGAGAGTCCAGTTAGATGAGCTGTGGCATAAAAGAAAAGAAAAGGAGTGCTTGCACTTCCCATAGTAGGCACACACTTGATTTACCTTTCTAAGGTCTGTAGAAGCTTAACTACATCCAATAAATCACCAAGGACTTCTCAAGGACTGACTGGCAGTTCTACGTTTCCTGCTGCTTGGTGCCTACGTGCCAATCGCATTAAGATGTTCCACATGCACAGTCAAGCAACAAAAAGCCTGTCCCAGTTCCCTGTTCCTTCAAGGAATGCTGTGGCCTTTGTGAGCTAGAGAGGAGCAACGCAATATAGCTCTGAGCCAGAGTAGGGAGCCAACCAGGCTTTAGCCTGCTGCCTCCTAAGGTTACAGTCCAGTGGGGTTTTATATGGATCTGAGCAATGTTGGCACAAAATATATTTACAGCCAGTGCTCTGATGTGAGATGTGATCCTCTGCCCCGTTGTTCATCTGTCATATAACAGCCCTGCAGTATGCCAAGAGTGCTTTTAGCCTCCAAAGAAAACCCAGAAACGAGAAGGCATTCATGTAGCCTCCCCTACAAAGATACAGACAATCTGGCTGTAAGTGGTTCACTGTCCTTAGTCAAAATACATATTACCATTCACATTTTGGATGGGGAAATCCATCAGCTTTGCTTGTGCCCCTGTATTTACTAGCAGAGGTTCCTGCTGCAGCTCTATCAGCATGGCTCTAACAGGCAGCTAGTGCTTGTTTGTTCTTCCTTTCCAGCTCAGTCTTGCAGCAGTTCTCTCCCCTGCTGCCTCCTCAGTCTGCCTTGCTGCCCAAGCCCAGCCCCAGGCTGGATCTGTCCAGACTAATGAAGGTGAGTTTGTGATGTCTTGGGCCTCTTGCACTCAATGGTGCATTGAAGCACATCAGGAAAGGATAAGGTCAGGTATTTCCTTTGGGCTGGGTGCCCAGTAGCTTTGGAGCAGGGGAGGAGGAGAGTTTCCAAGGCCCCTTCAGGAAGCAGGGCCAGTGGTACTCTGGCATGGCAGGAGGAGAGAAGGCTCTTGCCAAGTTCCCCCTGGACTCCTGATCAAACACATTGGGGCACCCCCTTTGTGCTAAGAGATGAAACTGCTCCTCTCATGAACTTGGGTACCCAATGCCAAGTTTAGATACAGTCTAGACGCAGTAGCGTATTTATAACCTTGGCACATGACGTGGCAGGCGGTGGGGTATAAACAGCATTCAAAAATGATGAGGCACAAAGTTATTTATACATCAGGGTACTACAGTCCCAAGGGCAGAGGTCACAACTTACTGGAGATAGAAAGAAGCCGTCCTGTCAGCAGGAGTGGGGATTTTAAAGAAGGGACAAAACAGGAGCTAAGATTATTGTCTAATCCCCTACCTGAGCTCCACCAGGACACCAAACTGACCACATCTCACTGGTAATTTTAAACTGCAGTGGGTTTTTCTTCAAGAATAAATTTGATTTTACCTATTGCCATGAGAGATGAAAAGAGTGAGGCACAGCTGAATGGCTCAGCCGTTGCCTGAGATCTAGGTAAATCTTTATTCAATTACAACAGCAAAAGTGTCAATATTCAGCAAGTAATATTCACAGTGAAATTCTGCTGACAGTTTGACACCATCCAGTGGATTGAGTGGCAGCAACTCTCTCACTAAGAACTGACTAACTCATGACAGTAGCAGAAGTCAGCATCTATACTACATCTTAAGTACAAGAGAACACGAGTCCATTGAGCCTGCAGGCTGCTCAGGCTGCAAGGGAGCAGGGCATTACTGAATATACAGTCTCAGCAACTCCTTGCAAGTAATTCAAGTTCATGCGACATAGGTACAGAACAATTTGTTAAAGAATCTTAACCTGTTTATGGATAAAACTGATCTAGTGAAGGGTTAATATCTATGGGCGTCTTAGAGCTCTTGGGCTGAAATTGGATGGAAGCACAATGTGTTAGTATTTGCCTGGGTGTGAGAGTTTTCAGCCAGCTCTCTGGCTTCCTTGTGGAAACTGCACCCTTAGGGTGGGCTCATAAGAATTTCAGTTCCATCTTGGCCTTGATGCAGGAATCGGATAGGGTTTTCAACTGCTTGTACATCTCACCAGACAGTGCTTCTATGGTACCTTATCATAGCGTGGTTAAGGCATATCTGGTGGCTATTAATGTCCCCAGCCTTTTAGAAAATGGACAGCCTGTGAGACAGGCTGGCTGAGACAAGCCACACAAAGTGACAGGATCAGTCAGTGATAACAGGGTGAAGGAAGTCTCCATGTCAAATCTTCCTTCAGGGAAAGGAGTGTCACATCAAGAGCTGGACATGACTACTCTTCCCTGTCCTTTCTTTATCTTGCTACAAAGGGTTTTAAGTTACTGCCTGTGGGTTGGGAGAACTGGTTCTGCAGGTGATGGTGGAGAAGCAGAAAGGGAAGATTGACTCGTGTGGCAATAAATAACCCATCTGTGTCCTTTGTGTGACTTGCATGTCATGAAACACCTCAACCTTTCACCCGGAAAGAAATTTTACAGACATAATTGGGTTTAATAATAGCTTGCACACAGAGTGCTTTCTCCTGAGAATCCCACGCACTGGGCAAACATCTGTCCTACAAACCTCTGCCCTGAACACAGAGATGTCACTGTCACTCATGGATAATCCATCTCTACCTAAGCAGAAATCACACTGCCCAAACGTTAGCTCATTCTAGAAGTCAGAGAAAGGTCAAAGCCTCAAATCTTCCAGTGCTTTCACCAAGAAAATGTCCCTTTTCCCTACGAGGTTTTTAAGGAGGCACTTCTCCTAATATGTGAGATGAACCTCACTCAGTTTTTCTCTAGCCATGAACATGAGCTCCTGACTCTGCTGTACAACACTCCGACAAACTGTGGGGCAAACACCTCTCATTTAGAGTTGCAGTTTTGCAAGGGTTCAAAGCAAGAGACCACCTTTCATTACGTGCAATAGGAAGAGCTTCAGCCAGACAAGTTTCTCCCACACTGCAAGAATAAGAACATAGCATTTCCCCAGGCCAAGTCCCTTTCAAGCTGACATGGATTCCAGGGCTCTGTTTTCAAGTATTTGCTGCCTTTTCTGTAAAGTGAAGGGGGGTGTCAGCAGAGAGGATTTCTGCATCATCTAGACTTTGGAGGGAGAGGACACACAACACGGTCCAGAAACATTTGCACATCTTGGAAGGTTTCTGGTGGGAGGTCTCATTACCAGTTATCTGTGCTATGATATGTCAGAATGGCTTCTCCTCTCTCGCAAGCCCATCTGACCTATGAGAATTGTCAGCCCAGGCACTTGAACTGGATTTAGAGAGAGAAAGAAGTGGGCAGTGTAGTGAACCATTGCCCATATGAGTGGGTCAAATTCCTTATCTGACAGCCATAAATGCAGCTGTGGGAAGGAAGTGTCAGCGTGGGGGTGCTGAATCATCTCATCCCAAAACAAGCCTTTGAGAGGTCACCAGTTCATTCCCCTGCACGAAGCAGGTAACAACTACCTCAGCATCCTTCCTGGCTGTCTGCTCACTACACCCTCCCAGCCGCAAAGAACAGAAGATTCTCCCCTTTGGTGAAAAAATGCTTGCACCCTTCTCAGGCAATGAGACAAGCTACAATCCATCTGCACTTTTACACATGAAGGTGAGAAAGCAGACTCCTTTATCTGCATAGCACAGACCATTTCACTTTTGACTTCCAGCATAGCACTAACCAAAGTATTGAGACTCTGCAGGTATGAAAAACAGGAAAGAGAAATGTGTGAGAGAGAGAAGGGCAGGGAGAAATCATAAAGATAAACTTGTCTCATATGTCCTCCTTTTCCTTCCCCCTTTTCTATCCTTCTCAAGCAGCTGCAGGGCATTATTTGGTTCATGCTGGAGCGAGAGGATGCTGCCAGGTCAGCAGGATATATTGTCCATTTAGAGACAAGGAGTATTATTTAGTCTAGATACTCTCAAAGGAAATATCTATTTGCACGTGAAAAATCTGTGGAATTCCATTTGCTCTCTCCAGTGTCCCTGTACCTCTGCAACCTCTAAAGTGCAATTGCTGCTTTCTCAGTTCTCTGCTAGCTCTGGACTTCTGATGCTCTTTGTTCAGCTGAGCTCCCACTGAGTTTTTGCCTGTACCAGGCATGTTCAAAAGCAAGCCGAAAGTTTTTCCTATATTCCCAGAAGATTTGCTCATTGGTGATTTGCCAGTGACTGGTTAAAAGGGAAAGTTTTCAAGCCTCTTTGGAAAGGAAACTTTGTGCTGCTCACCTACTCCTCTCACAGTGCAAGGGTTGAGGGCACTCTAACAGTCTGCCTACTGGCTTTCAAAGAACAGTGGCACAAAGGATGTGATGGCAAATCTGCAGCAGCCTCCCTCCGAGCATCCATTACACCAGTTTTCCAGACTGTTGGCTCAGGTCTTTCCCTTTCTCCATGACTTGGGCATCGGTCATGCCAAGCTTTCCTTGGAAACCACGAGTAATGGACACCTGCTTCAATGTCACTTCTACTTTGCCATCAATACCAGATGGAAAGGGGGCCTGGGATTTCCTCTGACTGGCAAACTGGGCAAGTTCATAAACAAGTAGAGCTGAGAGAACCAGTGCTCTTTAATGAATGCAAGCCACAGGTATATGAATACAGTTCAAATCTCCATGGGCTTGGATAAACTGGGAGGCATAATAAAGGAAATCAGGGGAAGCGAGAGGCTCCTGGACAAAAAAATCAGATTTCAAAGACTTCTTCCCCTCCTGATCAGGAAGGGAAGTAGGAATGGCATTTTAAAAGAGCTAGTGATCTAGCAGCAGTTGTGTAGAGAAAGAATGGGCAAAACGCAGACTCCCTTTTTGATGTACAGTTCTGGAACAGTGTCAGGGTTCCCATGCTGATGGCTGCAGCACATCTGGGTCCTGTTACTCTCCCTGGAGGTCTCCTATTTGAGGAGAGGGCTGGGTAGGGTGCCCTACACTGCTAATATCTGTTTTTCTCCCCAACAGCTCTTTCCTGTGCAGGCACAAGACCTGCGAAAGTCAAGCATGTATGTGTGGGAATGAGAAGTGTCAGGCACTCAGGACAAGCAGAGGAAGGCTGCACATGTGATGGTCATGGCTTGTGTTTGCTGTGTCCCCAACACTCCTCCCTGGTGAGCAGATGAGGCTCTATTCAAAACTTGAATCTGCAAGGGCTGAATAGGTTTAACCCCACTGCTCCTTCACACTGCCTTAGCAGCAGGACAGCAACTGGCTTCAAGGCTTTGAAGATGAAGATGATCGGACTGACAAAAGTATCCAACCCCTTTGTCTGGGGAGACGGATGGGGGTCAGTCCTAGCAGCTGCAGTAAGTCCCAGTGCCAAGTTCAGCTAGATTTTAGAGAGCTCTGTGCTAAGCTGTACAGTCTCTGTTCAGCTGTCTCTGCAGCTGTGCTTATGTTTCCCTTATTCCCATCCAGGAATATCAATGACACAACCATCTCTCTCTGGGCTATATTAAGTCCTTTCACCATGTACTGTAATAGTTCATCCCTACCTGGCGAATAATAACCAGCCCTCCCTCCAGGGCCATCCCTTGGTGGCACCAGTCTCCTTGCTCAGGTGACAGACCGTGTACACCTAAAGCAGCGGCCCAGGCTTGCCCAACATCAGACTCAGAACCTAGTCATGTTCATGCACACTTTCCCTTTATTCTTCCCAAAGCCTTCACACTTCTCCAGGCTTACTGCTGGAGATCTGTATCACTGTACTCTCTGTCATGTTATTAAGAATTATCTTTTAATGAGCTTACTGAGATTGCTGCAGTGACACACTTGCCCAGTGATGTCGTCATCCTCACCACAGCTTCCAAGGCATTTTTGAGTCATTCTCTTACCACACAAGCAGAGCGGTTTGGCTGAATAACAAACATGTTCCCCTCCCAGAGCAGCAGGACTGGGAGCGAACAGGCTCACATAAACTCACCTGGTCCTGGAGTGAGAAAGTGTGGAGGATTTGCAACCATCACTTACCTGGTCTGGACTGGCAAAGCTTGACTGGGTTTGTTCCTTCAACCCCTTGCTATAGTTTTAACCCTTCATTCCCCATCTTTACCCATATGATTAGGTCAAGTGCTATTTGAACAGAAGCCTGTGCTAATTTTAAAGGAAAGAAACAGTTCCCTCTGCTCCTTCACTACATCAGTTTGGCAGGAGTGAGCAGTACTCTCCAATTTCTTTAGTACCTGAGCCTAACTGATACTATCTTCTTCTCACCACTGGATCACAGCCTGCATCCTTGTCCTTACTGTCATGCTGCCTTCTCCTTGCCAGCTCTGGTCAAAATCAAACACAGCCCAAACAATACATTAAGCATAGAAATAAAGACATGAGTTTCTTAACATGCCCATATAACTAACAGTAGAGCACAGAAATGAAAGTGACAAAAGAAAAGAAAAGAAAAAAAAAAAATCTTAATTCAAGCTTCAAGTTTTTCCTGACTCAAAATGTAACAAATTCAGAGCAGTAATGGGCGTTGTGATTCTCACTGTATTTCTCACCATGCCTGCCAGATAAGAGATTTCTCACCTCTGCATGCTACAGTCCTGACAGTCAGGCTGGGGAAGACTCTGTGGTAACAATTACCATCAGTATATTTGTCTCACACCACACGTGCACAGAACAATGGCTCCAGATTGACATAAGTGAGGAAGCACTAGTCCTTCTCAGGGCACCTTCAGGAATATCAGCATGTTAAATTACACGCCTCGCCCTGGAGGTTCTTGAGAAGATTGCTATTAGTCACTACCTCTGAAGCTAGACTGTAATCTCCACTGGATTCCAGCAGCTCCACTGTCTTTTTCCGTGGCCTTTCACACAACCTCACTACTACAAAAGGATCCTGATTCATAGAGGTGCAAGTAGCTAACAGGAGAGTAGCACCTATAGGGATCCACAGCAATTCCCAGGTCTCTAGGGAATTCATTCACTCATTTCACAGCCAGAGATTTTCAGGTCATTGTACCAACCACATTGACTTCAGGGTTGGAGGAGAAACTCAGGTGTGAGATGTAGCTCTGGCACAAAGAGGAACATGATGTTCCCAAGACAAAAGACTGATACATAATGCAGCACAGCTTTAGTAGCATGAAAAGATTGCTAGGGAATTCTTAAGACTGGGAAGAAAGGAAGTGATACAAACACTAGATCCAACACACTTTCTATTGTTAAAGATTCCTGAGAAATTAATGCATACAAGACAGCTAATTCTGCTTTACACAATCACCTTTTGTCCCCTAAAATTTTTCTAGGAATTTTAAATTTGAGCTTTGTACATTTCTCATTTTCAGAGCCATGGACAAACAGTAAATTACACCATTAAGTAAAAACACTTTTAACACTGTGGGCAAGCTATTCATTTGGCCAGCTCTTGTGAACTTCAAACCACATATGGTCATGACACACAGAAGAACAGCAATGTCCCAAAAAGAACCTTGCTGGCTACCCGTTTACCTCATGTGCTGTTCCCAGCCTGATTAGGGAATACCTCCTAAAAGCGTTAGTGTTGTGGATCTGTGTGCTTTGGTGATGATTATATTCAATTCCTTTGCTCTACACAGTACGTGGGCCGCACAAGAGTCCTTTCTCTGATTTTGAGTACACATATTCTGCGGGACCACGGCCTTACTTGCAGAGGAGAGTTGAGTTCTTGGCAATCCACTTCTTCCTGTTGCAAAAACACCGCTTCTGACTTGATTTCTCCCTCTGCTTGGTGCGCAGACACCGACTATGGCCTCATGATAAAAGAATAATTGTTGAGAAGCTATAAATAGATACTAGACAGGGGTCACTAAGTCTGTGTTACTCACAGCAAATGTGCCAGCCAAAGCTCTTCCATCAGGAAACTGCATTTCCCACCCTTGGTCTGTCTCCTCTCTCCTCCCTTCCTAGAGGTGTCTGCACCACAGGGTATTAACTCGTACCTCTCCAGTTCCCCTTCCCTTTCTTTTCTTCAGTGCAGCACGGAGAAAGACATGCAGACACTCACTTTAATGAGGACATCATTCATCAGGGTCCTCTCCTGTCCTGACACCGTGGTTTGGAAAGTACATTCTGGCACAGAACAGGGAGGTGCCTAACCAATGTGACAATAATTAATGTAATTAAAGCACTGTGCACAGTAAAGAAGCTACAGTCAGGTCATACTAGTGAGTCAGTGTAGACAGATGCGATTAAGAGGTGGAAAGTCACAACACTGAGCTACTCAGGACAAACTGTCCTGATCTGGGGAAAAGATATACCAGATGCGTCAGTGAATCCACTGAGGAAAGGGCAGTGCTGCACATGTGTCAAGTAGCTTTTATCACAGCCTACGGGAACCTCAGCTGCAAGCAAAAAATCGAGATTAGGCCATTTTCAGGTAACAGAAAAGGCTCGAAAGGTAACAATATTGGTCCCAAAGATATAGCTGACATTACAGAGAAATTAACATTACACAACTGTCTTTATTATTGAGACCCAGGGGCAGGTGAAAGGGAGGACAGGGTTCCATTTTCCCTGCAGTATCTATACTAGCTGTTCTCAGAAGTTACTGAGCAGAAGACTCAATTACATGAGTTCCTAATATAGCAAGTTATATGATCACGGGCTACTTTTTTTTTTTTATATTTTGACTCACCCATTTGTACACCTCTAATGGTAAAGGTCTTTACCCCATGGAAACCCTACCAGAACTTGAACTGACTCAAGGGAACATTTATTTTGGGAAACTGTCCTTTAGAAAGAAAACAGGAGAAAAAACCCCACCAAGCACTGTTCACATTTATTCACATCTTGAGTAAACTGCTTCCTGTGCAGACAGAGTAACATGAAATCTAGGCAACACCCAAACCCAGAAGCAATGTGTCCCTATGAAGAGAGCTCTGGGACAGAACTTAAGAGACTGTGGTTCAATTCCTAAGTCTACACTGGCCTTTTGACTGCCATTCACCTCATTGATTTGTGCCTCAGTTTTCCTACTTCTGTAACAGGCAACGATACAGACATCCTTAGGGGTCTGCTCCTGAGCACTGCTGAGTAGGTGTTAAATATTTCTGCTAGTGGCCTGGCCTATTTCAACCTCAGCATGATCCCTGCTCCTAGGGTTTACTGGACTTCATCCTTTCTAAAGGATCCTGTACTTCAAATACTTATCCTTAGAATATGAGGCAAAAAAATATATAATAATAAGTAACAAACCTCAGCTCCATCAGACAGGAAACAAAAAAAGAGTAATGCAAAAAGATTCAGAAGGCTGACAACATGCCCTGGCAACTTCATAATTGTCCAAAAAGCATCCTGTGAATGGAGCTGGTTTTTTGTCCTCAGGTGAGGGTGTGTTCAATTCAAGGAGCAGAAGATGGCAACTGCACAGAAATTAACTCCTTTAGGTGGGGAGAAGGAGAAAGGCTATGTAAAGATGAGCCTAACAAGGTCATGTCAGAAGTCAGCCCTCCCTTTTTCAACGATGACCTCATGAAGGCACAGCAGAGGTTGGGCTGACACTAGTGTCTGTCTGCTCTGGCACCCCAAGGTGCGTGGTTTCAAATCCTGTCTGCCTGTCTGTCCTGCTAAGCAGCAGTGAAAGCCAACATAGAGAGAGAGGGCGGAAAAAAAAAAAAGAAAAAGAGAACAACCTACAAAATCTCTTTAAAGGAAGTCAAAGGCCAGATGTTCCTTGCTTCCTGGCCACTGCTGCCACTGTTGCCATAGCCTGTGGTTGTGGTTAGTCTGTCTAGAGCTCATATGTGAGAGACTGACTGTTTACTGGAAACTCCCCCCAGCTCTGCGGCCGATCGTCTGCAGCAGCACCTGACAGCAGACAGCCTTGCAAAACCCAAGGTTTATCGCAAAACAAGAGGCTTTGTTTCTGCCAGGCTCACGTTGCTAACTTTCAGAAGGTGTTCTCCCTCAAAATATAAGGTGCATAAGAATGACATCATTAAAAAAAAAAGTATACTTTGGGCTAGTTTTAAAAGAAATATAGCAGAAAATGGTTAATGTATTTCTGAAAGAAGAAGTAAACAATTCGCTGCATTGCATCTGAGACTTCGCAATTACAACTCCTGTGATAGGGTCATTCTATGCGTTATACAAGAGCAAAGATTGACCTCAATCAAAATTAACTATTTTCAGCAAGAAAATACTGACAAGAATCTGCTATAATTACAGTTAATGCAATCAACTGTTTTCTCCTTGTGAAATGATAGAAGTTCATTCTTGACATGGGTGGGCGTTTGGACTGGATGGAGTCCTTTAAGTACAGCAAGGAGAAGAATCAAATCCAGCCTATTTCCAACAAGGAAAGGAAAAGGAATAAGGGGAACAGTAGAAAAATGATGTTTTAAGCACTGTCTACTGCTCTTCCTAGCCCTACTAAGGTAGCATAGGCCAAGTTAGACCAGGAAAGTGTGTTTAAGTACAGGATAGGGGCAACTCTTTTGTTCTTGCCATGCTATTTGTAAGTCCAAGTCCAGTTTGGACAGTGGCAGATGATGAGGCTATATGAAAATATACCTGGTGGAATCAGGATAAAACATTTCTAACCAGCAAGCAAAGACAGAACACCGATTACAGGATTTTTTCCTCTATCTGCATTTGAGCTGATTAACGAGCACATTCTTCCCTGACAGCAAGTTACAGAAAACCCTCCCACACAATCCAGGAAGTGCCAGGAATGGACACCAGCACTATTTGCCAGTACCCGTTGTGAGTGCCAACACAGTGTAGCAGCTGTGGATATGATGTGTCTGGCAGCTCTCATACCATCTGGCCAGCACTGCACTCTTTATTGGAGAGCGCTAGCACTGAAGGATGGCTCTTTACTCTGAGAGACTGGAAGGGTTTAAAGACATTATATAACAGGAAAAAAAAATTTAAAAAAAGAGCCTTTGGGACTCTGCCCTTGTGGGCAGCCAGTGGCTTTCACACAGAAGTGATAGCTCCCTCTGCTCCTATATGAAATATTTTTGGCAGGAGGGAACTTCAAATGAATCCCCACACACTGCACAGCATTCCCTTTTTTTTGGTCTTGTTTTACTATACACAAACATCCTCACTCCTTTTGTGATGCAGGTGAATGGAAGAACTGTGTTTCAGTGAAAGAAAACACAAGCACATGTGCTTTGTTGTAGCACCGGGAAAGGAGAAGCTACTTCTTTAAAGAGTTGGAAAGTTTTCTGTCCTGTGCTAGGGAGCACTCCAGAAACTAGCAGGATGTACAGGAGACAGGCATAAAATTTTAGTGTATGTTTAGTAAACAGCACTGTATTGGATCATGTTTCTTCACATTGCTTCTCTGTAACTGGCTGCATATGAACCAAACAAAAAAACCAAATACAATTGTCTCTGCTACAGAAACGAAACTGTAAGCAAGCAGAGCACATAAAGCAGACCAGCTGCATGGCATATTTTGGCCACTACTGAATAGAGAGAGTGTATAAGATGGGCCAGCACATGTACACATTGCTAACAACTGCTCACAAGTCTCCTGAGATCAGAGCACACCAACTAATCCAGAACAGCTTGGAGAGGCTGGGCTGCAGTGAAGTGGAACCAGAAGCAGGACACACACGATTTATCTAAAATATTGACAAGGTCCTGATAAACCATATACGCTCTTACCCTGCATGAAGAAAGTGGTTTTGGTTTGGCTTTTTTGCTTGAGATACACAGAGGGCAGCAAGAACAGTCTTAGTGAAAATACATGCAGCACCTGGGGGTAAAAAGCATTGTAGAACATTAGAGCAACACTTTTCTGTGCAGATTAGGGCCTTGGGGACTTCATGGCTGTTCCTTCCCCACCTTACACAGGGCACTCTGTGTCTTTTATTTAATTGTGGTGTAATCCTGATTAGTTACAGCCTGTTTCTTGCATATCCACAAAGCCATTTGGGCAGCACCACTCACGCAAGGCTGTCTGCCTCGGTTCTCTGAAGCAGAGCCAGAGCAGGAGGAATGAACCACCGCACTGTCTGGCCCCTGCTCTGTCAGGAAGCCATTCCTTTTGCAGCACAGACAGAGGCCTTCAAGGTGGCTGCAGGAGGATGTCATCCTCTCCACATGTGGTGGGAGAAGGAGGGGGGGGCAGAGGAGGAGTGCAAAGTGGGGGAACTGCACATGGAAGAAGAACATAAAGCTGGAAAGAGAGGCAAGAAATAACAAAACCAAGAGGGCAGAGCAGCAAGAACAATGAATCCATCCACTGGTATAAATCACTTCAGGAATGCGGAGAGGAACCAGTCTGAGGGACTGGATCAATTCCATCTGTGCTATCAATCCATTGGTGTCAGCAGACAGACACACAGTTGGATTTGATCACTTCAATGGTGCAAACTTTGTTCCCTTCAGAAATATCTTCACCCGGTAAAGCACAGACTGCTGGTGGCCCACTGGCTTGGGACAGTGAGCTTGGACACTTACGCGCCACTCTGTCTGGGGCACAGGGCCAGGCTCATTACTTAATTAAAACGCATGCTCCAGTCCAAGGTACATTTTACTTATGTGTCACACATTATACTTGCCCTCTTTTATACCTGAGGACAGGTAAGCAATGCCAGTGTCATCCATTACCATGATTTACACCAGTGCTTTAAATTAGATCAGTGGATAAGAAATAAGTGAATGTAAGTAGCCTCTTCTGCTCTCTCTTTTTCCTTGTGGTCAATAGCCATGTACAGGGAATGGTAATAGAGATCCTGGTGCATTTTCCCTAGATTAAAAAAATCCAGAGGGGTTGCTGCTAGTTGTAGTTATACACAGGACTTGTGGGACTTTAAATCAGAGGAAAACAAACCCACCCAACACACAACTGCCCATTCTTCTCTTTTTTTGACCATATTTTTCTGCAGAGCAGCATGTGCAGCTAAAGGCAGAGACTGAACCACACCTAAAGAGGCAAAGGATCCCTGTACCCCAATCCTCCACTCACAGGTAAAGCCTTAGAAAGCCTGTTCTCAAAGAGATTCACAATTTCTAGCATAACTTGTAGTGCAAACTCTGGATTAACTCCAATGGAATGCTGTCCCAAGAGAGGAAGAGGTAAGAAAAGGGTGGTAGATGCCTATTCACCAGATTCATTCAGATGGACTTTTACAAGAACCCAGAGCCAGATGATTTCCTATAGATGAAACACTTGTGCCCCTCTGATAGTTCCAATGTCACCTCTGCTCTGGGAAGGATCCCGACATAGAAAGCTAACTGCTACAGGGGTCCCAAGACAACACTACACAACTCCACAAAGATTCCTGCACCTCCATCTTGCTTCCAGCAATCTTGACATATACCTCTTGCTGTAGCCATATGTTGTACCTTACATCATTTCGCCTCCATGACCTTAAGAAAGAGATTTGCTAATTAAACATGACATTTTCAACCTATGAAGTCTGCTTAACCAGCATGAACTGCTCCGCTTTGAAGTGGTTTTGGCTGCAATTCACAATAATTAGAGGATTTTCCATGCCTGTCCTCCTCTTTTCAAGCAAAGCTGATTTTTCTCTGCCTCCGATGTTTAGCTTGGGTGGCATTTGGCCACCAGCTATGTGCAGGAATCATATGTACATCCAGTGATCTTAACCTAGCAGAAAGGAATAAACACAGGAGTTTGAATCCTGCTGATTCTCCTGATAATTCAGCAAACTTCCATGGTTATTTATTTATACTAAGAAGGAGCCCGTTACACTTGTGTAATAACCAGGAAGAAAATGACAGCTTTACACCATTGTGAACGAGAGCTGCATTGCATTCAAAAATCTCCCTAGACAGCACCTTGGGTCATAGTCCTCTAACATGTTGAATCATGTACTCTTATAATCACAATCAAAGGAGGCAAATTCTTTGGGGTCCGTGTCTACTGCAAACTTCCTGCTCTGGCTGACTTGTCTTGCACATAGCAAATTGGCTGTGCAGGGAAAATTATTCATCACCGGCATTTCCTCTGGCAGTGGCAAATAAATCCTCTCCAATTCCATGCCATTAGGAAGCAAAGGGTAATCCAAGAAGCCACTGGATGCAAGTACTATCGTCATTTTCACTGCCATCTCTCTGGAGCAGAGTTAACAGCCTACCACTAAGGACATGTGCAGATTAGAATGCTCTGCCTGGCCTAAAACCATCTAAGGAGTTAAGATATAAGCTCAGTTTGCAGACAGGCCTCCTCACCCTTGTATCTCTTGTATCCAGGACTGAAATGGGCATCTCTGCACCACATCTAATTGGGTAAAGACTGATATGTTGCAGTTTGACTGTGAGTTTACTGATAATGAGACATCTGTCATTACAATCAGCCATCACCACAATCAAGTCCTCTGCACCTCTGCTCGGATGTGCACATTGTGAATAACATCCCCACTATGAATAAAAGCTTGGTGCTAGCCTTGGCAGAACAGACACAAGCGCTCAAAGATTCAGATAACAACTGGTGCAAATCCCAGCCTGGGCTGGATAAGACTGAGCTGAGCCAGATGTTCTCATCTCAAAAACCGATTTTATTTCTGTGAGCAGCGTGTTTCCACTTATAGCAAGACAGGAACAATGTTCAGTTTCCTACTATGAAGGGTAGGAAGGCGTGAAGCTAATTTGCGTATTCTTCCTGCTCCAGGATTCATAAAGAACACCATGCTGAGTCAGACCATTTTTCTGTCTTTCTTTGACAGTGGTCTGTAACAGATGTTTAAGGAAATAATACAAGGTAGACTACGAGCATGCTGTGATCCTTCTGATTCACTCCCTTACTACCATCAATAGATGGGTTAGATACTGCCAGGTTTCAGGCTTGTGACAGAGTACTTACCACCTTTTCACTATTCTGATTCCCCACTCATGTTGACCTGTAAGGCCCAGGATGCCAGATGGAAGAAAGGGAGTCAGATTTCCATGGATTTGTTTTCCAGCTTTACCATTGTTTCCCTTTCCAACTAAAAGTTCAATGAATAACTCTTCCTAGGGCTAGCTGGGAGCAATATAAACAAAGATAAGTGGATGTTAATTCTGTAATCACAACTTGCAAAGCCACCAGACTGAGTAACAGGAAGAACTGCAGTCAGAGTATAAGCAGTGAGGGAGGCAGGAACAGAATCAACCTGAGCAGGTAAAAAGCACCAAAAAAGGAAGCCAACCCAGGTCAAGGAGGAACTGAGACACTGTGGGTGTCCAGGCAAATCTTTTAGTTTGCCCACACCACAGTTTCCCCAGCTGTTAAAAAGAGATGATAGCCATTCTCTTCTATACGAGAGACACTGTCAGGCTGAACTCATTAACATTCGCCAAGCTGCTTAGAAATCCTCTGATGGAAGTTCCTGCCCCATAAGCACAAACTTATTGGTTTATGGGCTGTTTTGCTTTTTTGGTTTTTTGGAAATGCTAAAGAGATGAGCAATTGAAAGGGTAACCAACATAGTTCACTGCCTCTTTAGAAATACCTGGTGAAATCCTAGCCAGCAAGGGAAATGGGTTTGCAAGGGAGATGAGAAGCATGCTGACACCAACTCCAGTGAGAGAGTTCTGGCACAAGGAGGATGAAAGTATCCATCCCCTCTCACACTTGCCTGGTGAAGGAGGAAAAAAAGAAAAAGGAAAAGAAACAAGGAAAAAAAGAATGGAAAGGGTTGGGGGGAAAGACAGAGAGAAAGAGAGAGGGAAGAGCAATCCAGCATGGCTGGAATAACTCTGCTCACTGTAGCCTGTCCAACAACAGCCCTGGCGGATCATAAAACAGCCTCTCACATCCATGTGGTTTTTGCTGCTAGGAGACAAGGTACAAAACACACAACCTCACACCGGGCTCTATAAAACCTTATATTCCCCCTCAGACGCCAAAGTTCATCTGCAGAATTTGCATCACCTAATTAGAACCAAGCTGAGTTTTAAAAAAAAAAGTAAAATAAAAAAATTAAAACCCCCTTTCCCCTCTTTGTCCCCTTTTTGTGATTTCATTTACCATAACATTTAAAAAGTACCTTCCTGACTTAATCCCAGGAGAATTTCCACACAGAAGATTTACTGGCAAGTTGGTGCTTCTGAGAACATTTGAAGGCTAAGGTCACTTCCTTTTTGTGGTGCCCAGAGGCAGGTGTATCCCCTCTCCTGCCTCAGTGGTGAGAATTGCTAACAGGCAACTCCTGGGAAGCACAAGATCTCCACTGCTGTTGGCATTTGCAGAGCTGTTTTTCTGCAGAGAGAACGAGAAGCCAGTCATCGCTGTTAGAGACAGTGTGATGGATTTTTTTTTTAATTTTCATTCTTTTTATATATTTATGTTCTTTTTTAGTTTTAAATCAAGATAAAGCATGCTGTGGCACAGGTGCTTGTGCTAGCGTTATCCCTCCCCGTAACAAAAAACCTTCACAACTTTACTAACATGAATTTCCTTCAGGTGTGAAAGCACGATCCCTGATACTCCAAATTTTTGATGCAGCTTTACCTACTGATCCTCTCCCTAACCCCATCCAGGGCCTCCCATGACGGGCAGGCCATCCTAAGTATGAAAATGCCATGGCAGTTCTATGACTGACTGAGAAAGCCAAGCTTTGGCAAGCACAGCAGAACGGTGAGGCCTGCGTCATGGCTGCCCCTGAGGCTCCTCAGGGCAGGCCAGGCCCCCCGGGGCAGGGAAGTCATGGGCAGCTACTCCAGGCCTGTCAGCTGCAGAGGGAGAGCAGGGAGGAGCGCTTGGGAGGAGGCTGATGATTCACGTGGCCCACATCCAGGCATTACAGCCAGCAGAGGCCATGTCTCGCCTGCTCTCACGTCACAGGGCTCTTCCGCCATCCCCTGCGGCGAAGCCGGAGCGCTTCGCCCAGATCCACCAGACTGCATTTACCGTTCCACTCTGAGGGGGCCTCACGCAGCGGCGTGATCCCGGGCGAGGTCCCTTTGGCCCGCTCGCGGCTGGAACAGCGTCACGCTGATGTGGCAGTGGCTTCTGTGCTGGTGGGACTGAGGGAATGGAACGCTATTGCAGCCTCAATCCAACAGGCAGCAGCGAGGCTGCTACGATACCAACGCCATGTGGTGGTGTCTCACAGCAGCGACAGGCTGGCGGCTGCTCGCTCTGTGCCACCTGGAATGGCGTATGAACAGTGTGTGGCTGCAGGAAGACTTGTGGTGGATGCCACAGGGATGAACACAATATGAGGACCCGTCTCAGAACTCGCTGGGCCAGTGTGACGAGCAGAGCCCGAGGCCTGGCCTTGGCTTGCTCCCCGCCATTTGCTCTGGCTAGGATGTCAGCAGAGGGGCTCTGTGCAGGGGACGTGCTGTGACTGTGGATTTAAACTGTATTTTGATTACAGAGACTGTGAGCAATGTTCATTCCTAGTGGGTGTATCATGGCTATGGCTTCCGGAGAAGGCAGCCAGTAGAACAGCAACAGCTCCCTGACAGGGAGGGCCGTATCCGCTACAGCCTGCGTGTTCAAGAGGATGCAGCTGTATCCTCCCCACCAGCCTTGCACTTGCATTTTCCTTCATCAGAATTCAAGCAAGCGCTGCACCTCGGACCCTTGCAGCCCCAGTGATAACTGATCTGCCCTGCACAAAATGCTTATGTTGGGCAAAAGGAAATTAAACACATCCGCCCTCACACAGCCACCATACCTGTTAAAAGCCCTGCAAGAGGAGGCAGCTGGTTTAGGAGTTACTATAAACCTGGCCTGGGCAACTAGAGTCCACCCTTGTGGTGTTTAGGCACCCATATGGACCCCAGCACGGACCTAGATTAGAGGCACTGATGTCAAGGAGACCTGATGGACACTGCATGCATCACTGCACTGAGTGAGAGGAAAAATTCATCTCAGGGAGGGAAAGCAGAAAACAAGGACCTTGAGAATCACATGCCCAGAGGATGAGAGGGGAGAGGTCAGATCCTGACAAGCAGCTCAAAACAAACCCATTGTTCTGAGTGAGACTCTGTCGCCCCTCTTTCACCAGGTGTTACCTGGAAAATCCATCTGCCCATCTCCCCTCCTTTTGCCATTCTTCTGTCCTGGCTGCCAGCAAAATGGGGAAATTCATGAGACAGCTGTAACGGCACCAGCTTCCTGGCCAGTCTCGCCTCATCTTCCTAGAGGAAAACAAGGAAAAGCAGCAGAACTGATGTGATGCCTGGAGGAGGAAGCATGCCCTGGACTGGAGAACTCTGTGTGATCACTGTGCAGCAGGCAGCCCTGAGACAGACTATGTTTTTGGCAGAAGTGTCACATCCCATGGTAGGACATTTATATTTCATTACTTCTGTGTTTTTTCCTGGCCTATATATATTCGCTCTGTGGGTTCACCAGCCAGACACTGCCCTGTAGAAATACATACCAGGTTTTGAAACCATACCAGCCCATAGAAATGCTACTGTCCTTCTGACCTCCATACTTATCCCACTACTTGCCGTCACCTTCTGGAAAGGCTAAAAGGGACAGACTGTTTCCTAGAAGAAACAAATAAAATACCTAGGCCTTCCAGGTCTTTCTCTCTATGTGAGAAAACATATCCAAATCTTTTTCCTGCCTCAACTCCAGCAACTCCAGTGAAAAAAGTCCATTCTGAGTCTTCTGGCATATATTCCAGGGCATATATTCCATAAGACATTTCAGTTCAGAAAAAGGCTCTAGTCCTGGATTTTGCATCCTAATACAGCCTAGCAAAATGATGCTAAAACACAGTTCTCTGTCTTATCCGTTGCTGCCCTTGTATCACAGCACCACTGCCCTGAGTGGTGCCAGAGCAGGCTCCATGGGTACACATGGAGTACATAAGCCTTTTGCATATTACAGTTATTTTAAAAATTCCTTGAGATAATAGTGCCAAAGAAAGGACCCTGCAAAGACCAGTGGTCCATATAGACAGAAAACAGTATGCTCCCCAAGATGCTGTCATGGCAAAGCACCACAGAGGAGAAGGGAACTTCTTGTTATAGTTGATTTGTGGTTGCTTTGGCTCACAGCCAGCTTGGAATGCCCTAAGCTTTTGGAGAACCTATGGAAATGAAATGCTGAGGAAGTTGAAGAGTCAACTGAAAACAAAGTACACGTTTTATAAACATGGTGTGTGTACACTATTAAAATTTTGACACTCTTTCTGTTGGGTTTTGGTATTGTCTCTAATACTGCTGGCCAAAAAGGCTGGTTGGGAGGAGGATCTGGGGATTTCTTAAAAATCACAGTATTGGAAAAATGTTGAAATGTTGACTTTTCCCACAGTATGAGAGTTCCTAATTTCTTTTTGGTCAGGAACCAGCAAACTGTACCATTTTGTTTCTTTTGAAATAATATCCATGTTCAGTACAGTTGTTTTGAGGTTGATTCTTCCAATATTTAAAAGGGAAAATGAACATTTAAACCATTTTTTTTTTTTGCTTTGTAGTAAATAACGGCCCTTATATTTGTCAAGAGAAAAGCAACCTATCAAAAGCTTTTTAACTTTTGTGATTTTTCTTCTTTTTCTCTGCAATAATTTCCCTTTGGGGACACCAGCTTTGAACTGAAGGTAGGGACAGACAAGGTTAATCCAAGTACTCTTTACAGAGGTCACCTATGTGAGCAGGTGCTAAACCCCAACCTTAACACAGTTCCTGAGCTGAGTCCAAAGGAAGGCAAACACTGAGACTGCTGAATAAAACATCCACATCAACAAGATTTAGCATAAGCCCAGTCCTAATTGCAATTGTCATTAAAATAAGGCAAGTCCTTGTTTTTGTGACGTCTCATACCATTCATCCTTGTTGATGCGAGTGCACAGGCCTTAAACTCTAGTCTTGCTCGTCTGTTTTTTATGAAATCCAACTTCTATTTTGGATCGGAAGAGGATGGGGTCTACGCACAAGTATCTTGTCTGCTTCAGAGCACAGCAGTTTCCCAGTGGATGCCACTCTGGCTCCTAGCCCTGCCTTCCAGAGTCAAGCAATAAATTCCGTTCCTTCTACACAGTTTAGCAAAGGCTGTATGAATCATCGCTGGGCGAAAGCACAAGGAAGCAGAGTGCTTCTCTGTGAAACCTAGGAGATGTGCTATGTGATCGTGAGCTCCATCCCCCGGTTCCTTGTCTAGAAACTATTTACATTTCTGAGACACCAAGAATCCCCTGGCATGGCCCCAAGCCAGCTCCAGTGCCCTCAAGAGATGGCAAAGGAGGTGAGAACTGTGCTGTGCCTGCCTTCACACAGCCAGCTTCTCTTGCCAGTCTCTGTCTGCAAGCTTGTTTGACAAGAGAAAGAAGAGAAAAGCCCACCCAAAGCCCCCAGACTGTTTTTATTTATGATCATGTCCATGGGCCGCTCTTTGTCTAGACAGCTGGTATTAGTATCTGAAGCTGTCCTGGAATCTGAAATGCCATTTATTCACTGGGAAAATAAAAGCCCTGGATGAAACAGTTCATAAAATGTATCTGGGAACTGACATGGGGCCCAGAGAGACCAAAGGTAGCAAGCTCTAGAGCAGGCATCTTTGTTTGTCTTGGCTATAGAGATGTTTTCTCAGAAAATAAAACACAACAGCTTCCCCCTTCCCAGCCACCTCCCCAAAACAATTTGGCTTCAAGAGAGTGTTCCCTTTGGCTTCCTCTCCTCCCACCTTTGTTTGGCTGCTTTAAACATATCCCACTTCACCCCTTCAACAAGAAAGTTTCCAAACAAACTGATCACCCAATTGAAAAGTGGGACTGGAGAGGAGCAGCGCTTACCCTTCCAAGAAAATCATTGGAACTGGGAGCTGCTATATTTTCATGTAAAGACTCCAAATGTCACAGATGCGGCAAAATGTTGTGTCGACGCTGACATCTGACAATATTTTTGTTTCTGCTTGCAGCAAAAAACTAAAAGCAGGGAGGTGGAGAGGAGGAGCCCTTGGTCTGCCCTTTTGCTGTCACGGAGGCTCTGCCAGGCAGTGATCAGTGCCCATTGCCAGTGGTCTGTGTTGCAGACCACCTGTTTGGCCTTCACACTGCACTAATTTTTCACTGCCAGTTGACAGACTTTCAGAGGCTTCCAGATATGGAGCTAAGCAGGAAAAGAGCAAAACAAAAACAAACTTCTGGGCTCCATCTGCTCCCATCCCTTGAATAAGCAGCGCACCATCACCCAGGGCAGTGTATAAAAAGAGTTTGATGGAGTCACTTTGTAATCTTACATAGCAGCTGCCAAGCTTTAAAGACAAGCTACGCTGAGGTATGAAACTATTCCCTTTTAGAAGGAGTAACTGGCTCCTTGTTGAAGCAGAAAGTTTATATTAAGTGAAGCATTAGACCTAATGCATAACCGCTTGGCTAGTGAAGTGCTACAGTGCTCGAACCACCCAGGGACAGTTCAATCAGTAAGGCAGCAGCAACAGGAGGACACAGCAATGCCAGGCTGGTCATGGGCTGTCTTTGTGCAGCGTCAGCGGGCACAAGAGTTGGGCTAAAGATGATGGGCAGAAGTTCTGAGCAGTTTGAAAGTATTTTGACTCTGAGGTCTACGAAGACTTCACTGAAAGGGTGGTCAGGGATTGGCACAGCTGCCCAGGGAGGTGGTGGAGTCACCATCCCTGGAGGTGTTCAAAAGACAGGTAGATGAGTTCCTTAGGGACATGGTTTAGTATGGAGACAGACACGGTTGGACTCGATAATCTCAGAGGTCTCTTCCAACCTTATGATTCTATGATTCTAAGAGAGAAGCAACCCTGGGTTCTGTTATCTTCGAGTTAGGAGTGATAAGTTGTTCTCTTTTACTTTGCTAATGTCTAATGTGGGGTTTTCTATTCTGGCACCCCCTAAACATGAATGAAGAGCACAGGCTATATTTAATGAAATTACCAGTTACACTTAGCATCCTCATTTTAAAATATGATCCAAGGAAATCTGCCATTTTAATTCCATGCAGTCAAGAAAGAGGGAAACGAAAGGCCAGGGCTGGATTAGAACGATAGTTTAAATCACAGCACAGCAAAAACGTCACTTTTATTCAGGTGCTGGGTTCTTGAAAAATCAGCCTTTTCAGCTACATGGGACAGCCTGGAAAGAAAGATGTGCGTTAGTAGTGCACCTAATTTCCAGCTGTGATACATAGTTCATATACAGCCTTGTGCAAATCACCTCTGTTGCCTATGTTTAAAATTCAGCTTTTCAACATTAGCTACGGATCTATTCCTTCTTCTTCAGCTCTGTTTAGAGACAGATACTATCTCTTGCAGTGCAAAGAACAACTAGCACAGCAGACTGTGTATATTACACAATAACGATCTACTCTCTCTCTCCTTGCATGCTCTCTGCAATCTTTGAAGCATCTGCCACATTATCAAGAGGCGACTTTCTGTGGAGAATAGCTGAGGTTTGGGTACTTTGCAAGATTCATTTTGCTGGACCATGATGCTGACCCAAGATGGCCAAACTTGTCATAGTACAGAGACACTGCTAATGAGATCAGAGTCTGAAAAGACAAATTCCAAAGTGCAAAGAGAAAAGGATGTTTTCTTTTCCGCTGGACAAAACACAACTTTTCTGGCAGGCACAAGTAGGACAGTCTGTCCACTTTGGCAATACCCTGCACGCCTGGACGTACACAAGTGTGTTTTTACATGCAACCCGGTTTGATTACACAATCTCCCTCCAACAGAATTTGGCAAGAAAGATGACTGAGAGACTTTAGAAACCGAGAGCAGTCTGCAGCCTGCTGCTCCTCTCACACTATTTTTAACACCATTTGGAGCAGCTGACCACCAGGAAAACAACCAGAGACAATCACCTTGTTGATCAGGTACCCAGCCTGCCATTTCAGAGAGGTGGCAAGGTTGCAGGTTCAGCCTCAGTTGCCAGCTTGGACCTGCCAGCATTCATCAAATAGCTGGGTCCACGATCAGGACACTGCACCAGCCCCTAGGCTCAGTCTTTGCCTCCTCTTTGTTTTCTCAAGAATGATTCTGAACCTTTGCCAAATGCATCTGCTAAGAGATTCACATGTCAAAGGCTTTTCCCAACCAACAAAGCTTTTGCACCTTGGCTTTTTCTGAAGTTGGATCTGCTCTTTCAGTGCTCATCCCTTCCTGAAAGCACTGTTTAACACCGATCTGGAGATATAGTAATTAATGCTGGTTTAATCATTCTCCTAGACTCCAAGTTAAACTTCATGGGAAATGCATCACAGCTTGCTCTGAGATTCTCATGCTTGTTTAGGTTACAGGTATCCTACTTGTACGACTATAATAATATTTTATTTGCATTTGAGGTTTGTAGAGAAACATATGTGCCTTGTGCCTACTGAAATGCACTTGAAATCAGTGCTACTGCCAGGCAACTTTAGAAAGGAAAACAAGTTTATTCCAGTGAAGGTCATGGTGAGTCTTGATTATGAAGTTTGAAACACAGTTATCAAACACAAACATAAACATAAGAAAATGTAGACCTAAAGCACGTGCAGCACAAATCTCTTCCTCTAACTGTCAGGCACCCCCTAGGCATTGCTTGCCTGTGGATCTGCAAGCCCACCTCAGTAGTGTCTGCATTCCAGGATGCAGCTTCTCAGAGTGGGTTCCTGTCCAGAAATGTCTGTCTCCCTTTTAAACTCCAGGTTTATTTGCATTTTTCTAACTATTTTCTGAATGCAAATAAAAGTGTCAGATTGCATGTGAAGAATCACCTTCTTCCCTTTCTAATAATGACGATCTTATCGCATAGCACCTCACTTTTGAGCAAATAGCTGGCGTCTGTGAGAATATTAATTGAAAACATCTGTATTTATCCAAGCAGGATGTACCACAAGGACTCTGAGTGCTCATTCTTCCCCGTTTTCCTTAAAAAAATCAAGTAAAACCTGTATTTCTAGCATTCTGTAAACCTAATTTTCGCAGATGTATTTTGCTGTTGTGCAGTGCAGTGTCAGCCGGTTTTCATTTAACGGCACTTCATAGATCACATGTAATCCATCAATACCTCTTACTGTTTTAAGGGTTCACCTTGTCAGTGTTGTTATCAAACACCACAGCAAATAACTCCTGAAATCTTAAAATTTGGGCACTGTCTATACCAGGTCAGAAAGCAAAACGTCAAAACGTCAGCCTCAGTGATCAAATTTCCTGACTTATCTGCTTGATTCACTGCCTTCCCCCGAGATTCCATATAGCTCATTAAAGCAAACAAACCAAAACTGGCCCTTTATAGAAAGAAAAAACATTTGACATGATTAACTAGCTTTGCTGGTAACGTGTGCAACCCACCCAGGTGTCTAGACAGTTTGAAAAATACAGATCATATTCAGGAGTAACAGCTGTTACTCCTCAAGTCTCCGTTGGATGTCAAATAAAGCAGGACCAGACCCTATCGATATTAGGTGGTCCTCTTCCAGAGGAAACATCCAGTGTATTGCAGGAAATTAAGTTACTGATTCAGTAGGTGGCACTTTACCTTTTGGATCAAAGTATCGCTTGCACAGCCTGTGAGAATGCTCAGCGCTCCAAAAGGCACCTGCTTGGGAAAAGTTAGAGAATAAAGAGATCAGAGCATCAGTTGTGGAAAACTTGCAGTGCTTTTTCATAAAATGAGAAGAATAAAAAATCAATACCTGTGTCCAGGTCAGATGCCACTTCAGGCAGGTGTTTCTTGTCTGCCCATGTATTCTTTATAATAATAACTTGGAGAGCATCTTTTCTTATGCAGGTTTTAGACAGTAAAATTTTGCTCAGCGCTCTGACATAATAGTTAATGGCTTAACGAGAGGTTATGAGAGACAATGATAAACAGTGATAGACTCTGGCAGGAACAGGCATTTCTTGGACATCTCAGGACAAACAAGGGGTTATTTAGAAGGTTATCCAGAAGTAGAACCTCTTTTTTTCGGCCTGTTCCCCACAAAACCATTGCACAGCAGAGCTGCCCTGGGCCATAAGCTGTTAACTGCAGAACAGCCATACATGATGTTAGAGGAAAACACAATCCTAGATGTCCAAGTCAGGCATTGGAACAGCTGCCCAGGGAAGTGGTTGAGTCGCCATCTCTGGAGGGGTTTAAAAGACAGGTAGATGAGTTTCTGAGGGACGTAGTTTAGTAAGGGAACAGGGACGGTTATCTTGATGATCTGAGAGGTCTTTTCCAACCGAATGATTCTATGATTCTAAGTGTGGGCACAAGCCCTCCGGTTCCTAAAAGATGCAAGTGAAAAACTGCCAGTTAAACCCATTTAACAAGGACTCTGCCCTAAAATGCTGTGTTTGTATAAATGTGGTTGTGCAGGAGCTTTGTGTTGAAGCACAGAGAGGCAAGGATGTGTGCTTCTAAACCTGGAGCTGTATCAGACTTTTCCCAGGTGAGAAATGTTACACAAACCGTGTAACTGGCCGGGATGCTGCTGGAGCTGGGCAAACACAAAGGAAATCTTGAGGCATCCCTGTTCAGCAGGTACATCTTTTGATTGAGCCAAATTTGTCACAGTTCTGAGAAAACACAAAGGTCTTTGTCCTGATTCACTGTATTTGAGAATTTATGGCCCACCTTACTTGAAGGGAGAAAAAAAGATTTATAACTCGGCTAAGTTGCGGCCAAAGAGGCTGCCCAGGCCCTGAACTGTGGGTGTTCAGTGAAAGGTTGTTCAGCAAGGCCTAAATTCAGGCTGTAAAGTGCTTTTATAAGAGACTATAAATCACCTTAACTTTTACACACTGTGGCAACATGCGAGCAGAGGAATGTGGCCGGTCTGTGCTAGTCCCAGAAAAGGTCCCAGATGAGGCCGGCAGATTGGGCAGACGTGCGATACCAAGCCTGCAAGGAAAATATCCAGACTCGCACGTGGATGTGACTGGGGCGAAGGGGCGGGAACCCAGCGCAGCCGCGCAGGAACACAACGCACAAGGGCAGCTCCAGCGCCCGATGGGAAGAGCATTGCTAAGCAGTAAGCAAATTGTAAAACACGAGTCAGACAAAACATCTGGCAGCTGCTTCAAATAGTTTTCTGTCTGAAGGGCAGACAATCCTGCAATAGTTTCGAATCAAAACATGTGGAAGGACAGGATCAGCGCTCCAGTGAGTTTTGTTCCCTTCAGCACTGCTTTGTATGCCAAGAAAAGTTGTGCTTTAGATTAGGTTTTTAATTTTAATAAACTTTACTAAAGAAATCAAGTATATTCCCTTCTCCAGTCAAATGTAACTTAGACTTTGGCGTAAGATCAACACCATTAGATCTGGAGAGGAAGGATTTGGGAGAGAAGATGGGGAGCATGCTAGGAAATGTCTCTCATAGTTGTCCTACCTTCAGCAGGAGAGAAGATGTGACTGCCAAACGAAGTTCTACAAAGTATGATGCATATCCTTCTACATTTGCACATATTAGGCACAGGGAAACAGAAAATTCCCTTATGCTGATACTGGCTAAGGATCTGACAGGTACAGATGGATGTCTGGGATACAACAGGGAAAGTCTGAGCTCAGAGAAATCGATTCTCACTTCTGCAGATAAAGGAGAGAATTGACAACTGCTCTCTTGGCCCCCAAGTTTATTAGTCTTGACACTGTCATAGCTTTGACCAAGATCTTCGGGAGGGACAATTGCTGACACAGGTAATGTTGCACAGGAGCGTAATCCACTCACAAGAGAGGCTTCCTTTGGACAGGAATTGTGACCAAATTGCTAAAGTCACAAACTTCCTTATTGGCTTCTAAACTCGTCCACTGAACATTTCCTCTCTTGCACACTTTTCTAGATTCATATAACTTTCATCAAAGCCTCCACTTCAAAGAAAAAGCAAAAGCTACTCTAGAGCATCAGGATGCTGCATTCTCTGCAGAATTGCCACCAGCAAGCAAACTATCAAGTCCAGAAATCTCCTATAAAATGTAGGAACAGTTCCATGTGCGTGAACACAGTTAGTCAGCAACAGCAGGAAGATGAGAGGTGCTGGCCAGGGTAACAGAGATCATTTTCAAGGAGGCCCTGATTCAAGTAGAATTTGCAAGTTTAAATGCTGCTCTAAAAAGTAGTAGGTCTGCCTCCTTCATGCCAGTGCTTGAACACAGGCAAGAGCAGAGGAAGCAGAGCAACACTGATTCATTAGGACTTGCTAATCTGTGATATCATTTGTTGATTCCATCAGGTCCAATCCGCATCTCATGACTTCCTCTGCTGTTGCCATGGCACTGTACATAAACACTGCAAAGTCCCAGCCCTGAGCGGGTCATTTGTTTCAAATATTCCATGCAGCTGGAACGCAAGCCTGTTTGGGTGTCTGGAGCTGAGCATGAACTAATTGCTCAGTATTCTGCGCCCGCCCCACCTTATGCCCCCTCCCCAGCCTGCTGGCTCTCCCAGAACTCCTCCAGCCACACTTCAGCAAAGCGGAGGCAGCGTTCCACGGCAAGGGAAGGGGAAGCTGGCCACATTCATGTAAGCAGAAGTGTTTCACTCAAGTCCTCCACTATCTGCAGCAAAACAAAAAAGTCGTGATCATTGACTATGCTGGATATTTAGTCTCAGGATCTATAAACTTCTACACGTCGGTCTTCTACACATGGGAAAAACTAGCAAGATCAAGACATCCAAAATTCAGAATTATTCTTGCCTTCACTGGAGACAAGGACAAAAACCCTCCTTTTTTTAAAGCCCTCCTCCCCCAGTATCCTCGGAAGGCAGTTTGTAAGCATATCTCTGAGTTTAGTTGAGCCTCACATGTTGTAATGTTTGTGTGAACTGATTTTATTCATCTCCATTTGGAGTAGCCATTTTTAGGCACCAGTGGCAGCTGTACAATATTTCAGGTTCACCCCGCCACCCTATACCAATGGGTTCAGCTTCCTCTCCACACCTTTCAGATGCCACCTTTAAATCATTTTTCTTCCAATCACAGAAAAGGTCATAATAGCCTTTGCTTTACCCATCTGGGCTGGCTTGTTGGGAATAAGCCCGCCATTCATGTAGAAACTAAAAGAAAGAACTCTTAGCATTTCATGAAAATAAAAACCAGCATCAGGTAATATTTAATAAAGTTTATTAGGTTACTGAGCCTTATCTACAGTCATAAAATAGAAAGTCAGAATTTAAAACTGTACAAAGCAATGTACTGGTGAAGTGAGAAGAGATGGAAACAAGGGAGCACAAATAACATGAGAAGTAGGGAAGAACACAGCTGCTTCCCTGGAGTTCTGGAAGACACTGGTTCAAGTTGAAGGCAACCAAGTAGGGCTCCATACACACTGAATTTTCTTGTGTCCCACCCTTTAACAGAAACTAATACAAACCCCTACATTAAAAAAATCATATAATTAGATTAAAAAAGGGGCACATCACACCCCACCCAGTCTTGGCACCAATTCTGTGCTTTAAAAAATATACTATGCAAGTAGTTTATTTTAAAAAGGTACCCTACAGCAGCTGTTTAAAATAAGTTCTTATACATACACCACAAATATATATTAACATTTTCAACAACTAAACTCATTTGTACCTACACAGAACTGAAAGGATAATTCAAGAGCAAAAAACCAACCACACAAACATTTTTCAAGACAAAGAAAATGTGCAAAATAACCCCAGAAAGGCAGCATAGTAACCTGTGGATAGGTCAAGAGAGCAGCTCCTGCTAGTAAAGGAGTGTCATCCTCTTCACTTGGCTACTGAGGTGATAATCTATTTGGGATGTGCTGATTTTTGCCTGAATTGGTTGTCCTGTTTATTGCAGTTCTCTCCTGCTTCCCACTCCCATCTCTGTAGAGATTCAATTTCTTCTTGCTGTACCTGAACATGACCCCACTGGCCTCTGTGAAAGTCTCATGATTTACATTCCGTAGCAATCACCTTCTGGACTTCTCATCTGCTGAGGCTGCTTCTGCAGTCACGCTGCTACCACCTCCTCTGGGACAACTTTCCACCCCCAAGCAAGAAAGAGAACTATTCCTGCTGCATAGTTAAGTGGAGATTATGTCGTCTATGACAGAACAAAACCTGGTTTGGGTGACTCTAAGCAGCTTATCTAGGAAGAGAATTCCCTGGCATAGTCATTACAGAAACTCACGGATCCTTCTCTAAAGCCTTAATGTGGAACAGGCTGTGCTGGAAGCAGACCTAAGATGGCAAGACTTACAGCTGTGTAACAGATCTCGGCTTGCAGAGCCAGTCTCACCTTATTGCAGGAGAAGTTTGTCCCTCCCCAATCCCTGTATCAGCAAGGAAGCCCTGATCCCAGACTAAAACCTACAGGTTCAAACCAAGTAGAGGGTAGGTAAAGGCATGATGTGACTGCTCAATCAGCTGAGTCAAACCCCAAACCCGCTAAGAAGAGGCAGAACAGAGAATGGAGCAGGAGAACTGAGAAAGCGATGGTGATAAGAAAGCAGGATTGGCTGTCTATGAAGTAACATTGGAGCATGGTGAAAAGTCCTGGCAGAGATACAGACATCAGTGACACAACCACCTCCGCCAAATTAAGTGTCCTGGTGGAAGGGTTATTGGTTTTGGTGTTTCAGGGTTTGGGGGCAGGTGTCTTATTTTGGCTTTTAAAAAATTCAATTAATTCTTCTTGGTATTCCTGACTCTTCCCAACTCTGCTGGCTACTCTACACCTTTCGATTCTTAGGACCTGGTCTTAACATTTGTACGCCTAACGCCTTCCCTTCCCCCAAATTATGTTCTTCCCTTTAGCTGGTACAGATCAATCATTCACTCCTAGGCTCTACAACCCAAAAGATGCAGAACAGCCTCTTCTCAGGAGAAGGGAAGCACAGAGCTTCTGTAAGAGTTCCTTTTGTAAGTGTGCAGGGGAAATGACTTCCGAAGAACAAAACTCAGTTGTGAATAAGGGCACACGGAGACTCAAGCAGTGGCAGGAATACTTTGGCCAAGGAGTTCCAACAGTAGCGATGACACGTGGAGAACCCATTGCTCAGGGGGTCAACTCAGCTCCGGTATTTTGCCTTGCTTCCAACTCTCTGTCCTTGAACATGAAGGTCATTGGTAGAGCAGGTAACTCTTGAGGGAAGCTGGCAGTGGCAGTGTAGGGATCTCATTCAGTCTTTCCTTGCCCAGAGCAAGCCTCACAGCTCGCCGACACAAGTCCATCAAAGGCAGTGGTTCAGCTGGGAAAAGAGACCCAAGACATTAACATCCCAACCCATGAGTTACACATTCATTCTGCTAGTTCTAAAAATATCCCAGAAAAGATTGAGCAAGAAAAGTGAATGCCTGGCATGTTTGCAGGAACCAAGCCATTCAGCATTCACATATCAGCAACTTCAGCTCATCAAACAGACAGGCAGAGCATGATGTTTCTGTAGAGATTAAAGCCATACGAGTGTGTGTCAACAAAAAAACCCCACTAGAATCCCCCTGGTGGAAATATCCCATCTGCAATATTCATTCAAGTCAGAACATACCCTCTACCTTGTAACTCTAACTGCAGTACCCAAACACCTTTGCAAGAGACTCACTGAAGTAAAAGACTGCAGCAGTTTGATAGCATCATGGGGTATGGGTACCCAGAAAGTACCATGGTTTTCTCTTCTAGTAGGATAACAGCCGTCTTCATTTGTACTACATTGTTGCCATGAAGAGCAAAGCTACCCGTCAGAGCTTCGTGTCACTACTTGTATTGTGGCATTTTCCATTAGAGGATTCCCTCCTGTGTCATAGACCTGGGAAAGATACAAGCCCTTGGCTATATTTTTTTGCATCCTGTACTTACAAACACTGAACGAGATAATACTAGTTTTTCAGGAATGAGTCCTTTGATGCCAAAGAGTCATTCACAACATACAGAGGACTAAGGTCAAAATCAGAGCTAATGCATCACAGCTGCACAGAAGGAAGATACAGATTTGTTTCTCAGCTTCTATTGCCAAGTCTGTCAAAGCTCACCTTTACACAGCAGTGCTGCTCAAGCTTAAGGGGTTTCTTCTCTCCCAAGAGAGGGCTAACTCAAAGATAACCCAAATTAAGCAGTTAACTGGACATCCATTTAACAGCCTAAGGGTGATGCACCATTAGAAAGTTTCCTTTACAGACATCTTGGGCTGCACACAGACACCTAAAACCATCTGCAGGAATGGAAAAGTTTGGCTGAGAAGTTGCAGTTTTCAGGAACCCTGATAGAGGCCAACAGCTCCAGCTTTCACTACAACAAGCCAAATTAATCTGACTATCCATACAGCTGCTTTAAACAGATGAGGGACATGGAAAGCTTAGTTTTTCTAAGCAGGGTCACATTACTGCATTTTATACCAGAATTCATTCTATCAACAAAGTGAATACAAGTCTCTTCTTTCCAGGTTCAAAGATAACAGCTAACACTGTTAAAAGCTCAAGGAGGAGAGGGTTGTCAGTAGCCTCTGATCAGGCCACTCCTGATTCTACTTTGGAAAAAGTAAACAGTCATACTGCTCCACATAGAAAACAGCTCCAAAGAAAAGTGGAGAAAGCTAATTTTTATCTAGTTTTTGGCAAAAATGCTGTGAGAAGGAGAGATTGTTAGCTGAGAGACTTGGTAACAAAGTCAGGAAACACATGCTTGAATCAGTCTGTCTCCTCCTCCAGTTCGCAGCCAGAACTAATGCCCTGTTTCCTCCCCCTGCTTCCCTGCTATGGATCACAGGCTATTTACCTGCTCCAGGGGAAGCTGCAGTGGAACGTGTTTTCTAGCAGTTCTCCAGAGTTCTCCCAGTGCTTCAAACATTAATTATCCCTAAGGAATCCTACCTCTATATGCACACCTCTTTTGCACTGACAGCTGGATGGAGAGCAAACAGATCAGTCAGGGCAATGCTGTAGTTTCCCGAGCCTCACCATTCGTCACACGTGTTCTGTGCCACAAGTGCACAACACAGCTGCACTCAGCCCAAGGTACTGCTGGTCCTGCCCGCTTATGACCTGCTTGAAGATCCATGCTGCCTCTTCCGCAGGGACAGGTCTCTACAACTGGACTGCACATCTCAGCTCTGGCTGCGATACCGCCAGAAAAGCCTGTTACTGGCAGCACCCCTTTGGCACTTCCCAATGTAGCTCATTCTTAAACCACCGGGGTACAAATTTGCTGTATTCAGTCTGTTCCAGTTCCTCCTGCTCTGTATGGAGATGGTTGGGACAGAAACATTGTCTAGCCAGCATCCCAGAGGACAAGGGGCCCTGACCTTCAAAGCCTATAGACATTGACATAACTACATTCCAGTTTCATGGCCTTAAAAGGAGAGGATCTTCTTCCCACAGAGATTAAGAAAAAGAACTTTGTCCTCATCTAGTTTGCACTGATAAGCCAGTCTGACAGGAGAGCTCAAGACCAAAAGAGAAAGCACACACATATCTGACCTCTTTCCATTCACAAACACCATGGTCACTGGACAGTGTTGCTATTGAGCGCTCAGAAGTGGTTACAGCCAGACACCTTCTTTCTGTCTGTGCCAAAATAGCGTCCCGTCATTCCTGGCCTCATGCCCACAATGCACTCCTATGCTGAGAGCACATTACAACCAAATCCAACCCTGGAGGTGGCCGTTTCCTTGCTAAGTGCAGTTCTGTGCCAACAGCTCTGCAGACTTGCTGGCTTTGAGGGGAGCTGCAGATTTTGGCTTTGACCCTTCAGAAAAACCTGGTTACCGGATCTGCTGCCATTCTGTAAGCTGTTGTGGCAGAATGAGCTGAGTTTCTTTCTTTTGGTGAGAAAGTTCTCTGCCAAGAGCTCTATTTGGACTGCTGAGTTGAAGTGTATTTCCCAAAGCACCTTTAGATTTTGCTTCTTTCCCTTTGCAAGGCTTTTCTGCTGCCCAGTATCAGCTTTGTTGTACCTCATGTCATCAGTGCCAGGGGTTTGCCATTGCTGGCCCAGCAGTAGAACATGTTCTAAGCACAAAAAGGAGAGCCTAGTATGCTACAGCCTTTGGGCAGACACTGCTCTGGAATGCAGGGGAAACGCTACTCTTTTCAAATCAATACTGCCAAATCTATCTCACTGACAACATAAATCCTGATTTTAATCCGCTTCCTTCACCTCTCTCCTCCACCCTACCCATAGGACTGAGTCACAGTCTGGCCCAGTGGGAACTTCTGACTATGAGAGATAACAGACTTTAGCACATTTGGACAGCCAAATTTATTACAAAGCTTAACGAGAGGTTGAACTCCCTATTAGTAAAAGGCCTGGCATGCAAGTTGGGCTGGCTACAATATCCAGCCCCTCACTAGAAATGAGCACACCCTGCACTGAAAGAAGTAGAGAAGTGAGCTACTTTTTTTGAGATGAGACATTCCTATTTCCTTTAATAGGGACAGATCTCCCCACTCTTGCCCACAAGGGATTTTAAAAGTCCCTTTATTTGCCATTTAAGGAATGTGACTGTCCCTCAGAGAAACAAGGATTACACTGCCAATAATGCAACTGTCAGGACGTTCATGCTGATACTTTGGTAGCAATATAGAAAGGTCAGTCATCTCTAGACAGCCACCTTCTCCCACCACACCACCTCCTCACGCCCTGCTTGCTCCCTGCAGTGCCTTCGTAACAGTGTATGCGTACAGCCTGTTGAATTGGCCGTTAAGGATTCAGGGCTGTATTCAGCAATCCCACCGCTGACACAAAATCCTCATCTGCCTAGAAAAATGAAAACCCTCCTCAGGATGGCCTAGTAACCTGCCCTTCAGCAGCACACAGATCTGTGCTGCTAGAACAAATACAGGGAATTATACTCACGGTCAAGTCCATTCAAGTAGCGCATCCGTATTTCACAGTGTCCCCACACTGCGCTCACCACTGGATACAGCTTTTTCCCTTTGAGTCCCCGAAATGCAACACCCATGTATTGCCCATCTACAATGAAGCTCAGTGTCCCATCATCCATGTCCAGAACCACCAGGAAGGAGTCCGGCACAATGAAGGTTTCATCTGGTTCTAAGAAGGCGGGATAGGTTTTACTTGGCTGGTTCTTGCCATCGTGGTACAGTC
Organism: Neomorphus geoffroyi; assembly: GCA_033558235.1. Classification (NCBI taxonomy): domain Eukaryota; kingdom Metazoa; phylum Chordata; class Aves; order Cuculiformes; family Neomorphidae; genus Neomorphus; species Neomorphus geoffroyi. Next base: position 4,156,121 of record JAUMJM010000029.1, on the reverse strand, counting down.
TGTTGCGCCCAAGGTCCCAGCCCCAAGATTCATGGTTGTTACCTACAAGTGTCGTGTACCCTACTGAGTGCAGAGGGGCATCTGCTGTTGCCACTCCGACCACAGCATGTGTGCCTCGCTGCTTCATTGCCCACGTGATCTGCCACACGTGCAGTCCTCGTGTATATCCCACTTTGCCTCTGATGGCATCTGTACTCTGAGCCACCGGATGCCGGTGAAATATGAGTTTGTCATCCTCTTTCACAAATACATTCAGCGAGCGATCGTCATTGTTCCATGAATGCAATAACTGGACTTCATATGATACCGGAGGCATGTCCAGTAGCAAGTCCAGACGTGTGGGTTTGCTGTAGTCGAGACCTTGGAGTTCCTGTTTCAGTGGCCTGTATACAGGGTCCCTCATATCCACAGTCTTTATCCCACCTGTGACTTTCTGACCCATTGTGTGTTCCGATTTTGCCTATTTATAGGCTCCCAAGGCAAGCTCATCGATTTACCCAGCCTCTCCTGCTGTCATTCAGCCATTCATACAGAGAAGGTTGCTAGGAGACCTTGTCAAGATGTGCACCAGTCAGTGTTGCCTAATGGATGGAAAGAAAAACAAGGATGAGTTAAACATTAGCACATACAGCCTTGTATGCAACATTTACAAAGAACAGTTTTAACGTTTATCCTGACAACTTGTCCTTCCTTTCCACCAGCAAGGAAAGGCAACGCATCCTACTTACGTGATGTACGCTGCGTAGTAGAGATAGTACTATTTGATCTATATCCTAAGTTTCTAATGTCCCCTTCAAAAAGGCACTGGAATTTCTGCTTCTGTAAGGAAGGCATGGGTTCAGCCACCAGAGCTCAGCCTTTCTTTACGGTGAATGCCCTGCGCCTTATTACTGCATTACTGAACTGTAAGAAAGTACATCTATATTTAGGCTACCTACAGCTAACCTTGGTTTTTACATCACGATCACCTACATGTAGCCCAGGCTGGAAAACTCAAGGAGTTTATTCAATAGAGAAGACTCACAACCCAGTACACAGTAACACTTGAGATGTACATTTTTCCTGATTGTCTTCAGTTGGTAGGAAGACTGAAAACAACATCTTGTATAAGCATACTTTTGCCTGCTCTCCCAGCACTAGTTCATACCAGAAGGTCAGGCTGAGCAAGGCATCCCAGTGCAGGGCCAGGCTGCCCACTGGTGTTCACTGCTTCAGCTCCTTCCAACTACCATGGAGAATTTCTTCTCCTGCCAAAGCCATCTCTGTAGCTATCCACAATGAAGCCAAAACACACAAAGTATTTAATACTCAGAAAAAGAGTCCAAACTGCTTCAAAGACAGACCTGAGTTTACGATTGCATTTTCTTTAGACCCTCAAGTAACGTGCTCCAGCTGACTAGTGCTTTCTACAGACAACTGCTCTGCAAAGCTTTAGTCTGAGCCATCCCGAGCAGGAAAGAGTGGCATTAATGAATAAACTTCTGGCTTTGCTGCTCCAGAGAGGTTGGAACTAGCCTTCAGAATGCAAAACACTCCTAAGTATAGCTTCCACTCTAGGGAAAGGAAAGCAGGCTGCACTGCAGGAGGGATACATTTGTGCACTAGCTCAAAAAAAGAATCACAGTTAGACTGGCAAATATAACAGCATCACAAGCAGGCCTAGTACCTGCATGTTTTTCAAAGGTCTAAACCAGTTTATTCCTATAACACACTAGATTAGTGCTTTGTGTTCTCCCAGCTGGTACTCCAGTGCCACCTTTGTGGCGCTCCCAGATCTGACAGGCATTAGATGAAGACACCTAAATTCCAACCTTCCTTTTTTTTTTGCTGACAGCTGTAAATGAAAGTTCTTGGGAAACCTCTGGGAGGTAAACATTCCCTAGAGTAAAGGCTACATACTGCTAAGACACACACAAGTACTGCCTGTTGTTATCAAGCTATGATATTATTCCCTTAGCACAAACAGTTCTAAAAGAGAAAAAGCACTGAACACAAATTGTCTCCCCGTAGCAGTGATCAAACAAGGTAGGAGCCAGACAATACAAATAAAAGCTGCTCTATCTGGAGAGTTACAAACCTTCTACAGATCAGCTGGGAAAACAGCTATCAGCCATTGATAAGGTTTGAGGAGATAATTCTCTTCCAACTCCACAAAGCTTTGTTAAGTATCTTGGAAGTCTAATTGCAAGTCCAAAAAAGCGAACAAAACCTGCTGTGTCCAGCCTTGGGGGACACCCATTCCAGCAGCTATTGGTCCTCTTGGCCCCACCAAATTCCTGTAGTCAAGAGAGCAGCTAAACCTGCCCTATGGTCGGTCTCAAATGAGCAGCTTCAGTCAGGGCAGCTTCTCTTCTCCAACAGGAAAAAATCTCCAGCTTTAGACTCCAGGGGGGAGGAGCAGCAAGATTCTTCTCACACTTTAGTCGTTTTCCTTCCAAATTTCAGAGAAACCTCTAAAAGGTTTAAGCCAGTTTGGCTAGAGATACCAGCTCACTTCGCCCACCTCTCTTCCAGCACCGCATCCACTAAAGTGTCTCTGCTCTCGCTCAGTAACACAAACAACCCTCTGTAAGGCAGTTGCCAAACTGGGGGAAGCTATTAGGAGAATTAGAAGTGGGAGGGGAGCGAACTAGCTTTCTAAGAAAAAAAAGTGTTATTTTAACATTTCCTGAAGTGAGGCAATCACTCAGGGCTCCTGCCAGCTGCAGTCACAACACTTACTCACAACCAAGGACCTCATCTGGCATAGAAAACAGAGCATGAATCAGATCTGGTTTAAAAATGAGGTTACTGGACATAAGCAGCAAGGCTTCAGCAAGGTGACAAGGAAGGCTCATGTATGCTCTGTGTTAGGGATCAATTCACCAGCTTCCCCACAGATTTTTTTACTACTAGTCCAGTGTATGCCACTGGAGCAGTGAGCCCAAAGATGGTAGTTGTTAAATTAAAAAAGATACAAGACTACCAGTGCTTTCCTTTCTCCTTTCCTTTTTTTTTAAATATGGAGAGGAAAATGCCCAAGGTTCTTTAAATCACATCCTAATACACGTTACTAGGCAGCAGTATAGCTATTTCAAACTACTCGGGGATCTCGGAGGTGCAACACTGATGGACGGGCAATGGTTCATTAAACAACTGCCATTTAGAGAAGGTCCAGTCACATTATCAGCTGCTAAGATAACCGACACATCCTGCAAGGGAAATACCATCCACAACATCAAAACAAGTCCGGAATTATGCAAGTCAGCTGGTCAACAGCTGAAAATAAGCAAGTAACAGCAAAGCCAACTGAGGGATGGCAGTCACTGGATGCCAGTGCATTATCTCCCCCAACACGTTACTTAGTTGTTCTGCCCCACAGCACAGGTGCTGGAGCTCAGGTGTTTCCCTGGCACACAGGGATTCCCCCCATTTAAGGGCAAAGGCTCCCTTGCTCTTTAAGCCTGAAGAACAGCAATATCTCAAACCCAAGAATAAGCTGATACAGACGTGAGCTGAGCTGCTGGTGTACAAGTTCAAGGACACTGTTGTAACTGTCTTCCAGAGACACCACCACAACACACCTGGAAAGTTTCTTGATCTACTTTTCCAACTCAGCACATGTATTGCATGCAGTTATTCAAGGTTTTAATAGCAGTTCCTCCAGCCATCCCACTTGCCCATCCTTAAGTCCTCATGCCTGTACAGACTCAAGTTCTCAGTTCTACACCTCAAAGCTGACACCAACATGAAGAGATTCGTGAAGTCATTCTAATGTGTATCTTCCCTTCCCTGGGAAGCTGACCTGAAGTAATCGTTCTAAAAAAATTTCAGTGTAAGTCATCTGCTCAAGCTGGGATAAAGACCATCAGGCTGAATGATGTGGTGGTCTACAGAAAGTACTGGATAAACTACCCAGCATTCCCAAGGCCTATGGAATATGGACAAAGGCTGTCAAAGCCCACTTGGAAGTCTACAGGCGTATTCAGCTGTTGGAACTTTGATTAGGATAAAGGAACAAAACATTGGCAGAATGAGGAGAGGCAGATTTCCCAAGAGCTGTACAGCACACGTGGGAACACTGCATAGGAAGCAAGAACCAAAACAAAGCAGACTGCCAGACTGCAGGAGCATTGCTGCAGACTGCTTTGAAGCACAAAATGCTCAGGAGAAGACAACACAATTCTGTGCTCTTCATTAGCAAAACAATGCCTCATTCATTATGACTTTTTGCCTACATAAGCTTCATCATATTTCTCACCAGAAAGAGAATCACCGCAGTGAAAGGCAACAGGGACTTTTAAACCACATGTGATAGGATACCATCTCCCTGTCTGCTCCACAAAGAAAGCAGCCTTTCCTGAACACAAGCAACACTCATCACTTGCATTAGTTATGACTTTTCCCAGGCAGACTATTAACACTAGATGAAGGACAATGGCCAGAATAAAGAGAAGAGGAAAGACAGGGAAAAAAGATTGGAACAAAAGGGTCATTAGACTGAGTGCAGGTCAGATACTGAGCACCATATGCCAAGATTTAAGTGCAACATGGCTCCTTATTAGGGCAAGGCAGCGATGCCTGCTCAGAACTGGCTCCACTGTTCCTGGCACCAGCCTGGTCTACAACTGCAGAGTGGCATCTTGCCCTACAGTCAAGAAGCACAATTATGCCCTCTTGTTTTTTAAAAGAAAAAGCTTTTTCATGCGCAAGACACGCACTCTCCCTCAGCAGAAAAGATACAGAAAAGCTTACCCTCTTAAATTAATGGATTAATGCTCTGGGCAGCTTGACAGGACACACAGCCAGCCGTAAGTTAACAGATATGCTAGGGAATTGGCTACTTCAAAACCTTTTAACTGTTACAGGTTTAAGTACAAGTACAGGCACTGAAAGTGCTTTTATCGCTCATATCAACAGCTCAGGCTTGTTGCAATTCTGCTTTGCTTTATAAACATAAGCTCATCCCCATGATTCCCTGTTCAGCTCCCATGTTACTGTCAGTTTTATTGTTGACCTTCTAGGCTTAAAAGCTTTGCAACAAAATTTGTGTGTGTCTCGGAGAAAAATGCTCATTGCTATTTTCAGCGATAATTAGACCTCCCTTCAGTTTAGCCATTCACAGCAAGTAGGCAATTTGGCCTACTAGAAAGATATGCCAGGTTCAGAACAACTCCTTGTTGCAAATAGATCAAGGTAGAAGACAGCAAAGACACTTCAATGGAAGGTGTCAATATCCCTGCGGCAGAATGGGGAGAGCACAGCTCTATAAAGCAGCAGAGTTGGTGTCCAGCTTTTGTTTAGACATGGACATGAACCAGACAGCAGTCAGCTACCCATAGCAGAAGATTTTGTCCATCAGTATGAACAAAATAACCAAATCCTCATTTCAATTACTTCCATAGTGTCCCCAAAACTTAGAGGAACACCTTGCAAACAAGGCTAAACAGTGCCCCTTAAACAATTCACACAGCTAAATTTAAAAAAGCCACATGCACTCAAAACAAGGCTCTTTATTGCACCCAGACAATTCACCTCACTCCTAACTATGCTGGCAATCAAACTCATTCACCTCATCTGAACACCCACCAGAAGTGCAATCCAAGCTATCAGTACAACAAACTTACGCCAAAGAACACTCACCCAAGATGCCCTCACTGTTTTATGTAAAGCCAAAAGGCTGCTCCAGTGCAAGTTTTATCACACAGTGGGAGGTTATTCCAGGTAGCTCCATCTCAAAGTGGCACAAGAATTTTAACAGGCTGCTGTGCGTGTTTTCAGCTTCATTTGGAAGCAACTTGCACAGCAGCAAGAGCCCTCAAAGTCCCAGTACTAGTACTAGCCATTCAGAGTCACTGTCACTGCTGGTACCGACCACCCCAGCCCAGCTCCTGAGCTGCCCAAGTGCTGGCAGAGGCCTAGCACAGCATGGATGGAGAGCATGAAGAGTTCCAGAAGCATCTTCTCCAAAACAACAGGAAGCAAAAAAAGCAAACTTTCTGGAGGATGCCTGAAGTTGTTTGAGCACCATGAGGCACTCCACCACTGAAAACAGCTATTTTCATGAGGTTGAGTACTCACAATCTACTCTCCCTCAGTTACAAACTTTACCAGAAAGAAGGACCAGCAACACTTCAGACAACTACAAAAGGTTTGATAACTTCACTCCAGAAAACCCATGGCTTCTTATAGGTCCTCCCTTGCTCTGCAGCTCAATAGCTATAGCACACCTCTCTGGAACATCAATTATAAGAGTACATTAAGGCTCTGCAACTCCTGGATTCCTAATCTAGTTTTACTTTAAGTCTATTTCTTCAAGTCAGTTTACTGTGGCTCTTTTCCCCTCCATAATATTTACTGTGTGTACTTCTACAGATAAGAGGCCAGACCTTTACGCATTTAGCATACTCCGAGTGCTCTACAGACAATGAATCAGAGCCCTACCCTAAAGATTTCTAGCCTGGAAAACACCTCAGGAGGAGGAAAGAACCATTCCACACATAGTCATTTACTTCCTCACAGCTTTGGAAAGCTGAACTCAAGGACCTCAGACAATACTAACAAATGAAACTAAAAAACACACTGTACTTTTGGTCAGGTTTCCATGATCTTACTAGAAAAACAAAGTAATTTTGGTGCATTTTCTTGGGCTGAATTTCACCCACAAGCCAATAGAGGAGCTAATGCTAGTTTGCTGACTAACCTGCTGGCAGCAGCTTACCTGGGGTCACCTCTCATATCCCTCAGAATACAAAACTAGTATATCTGAAATGCCCCACAAAAACTCTTCACTGCGCTAATCCTTGTTTAACACCAGAGGTTTTCCCCTTCCTTGATGGCATTGAGGCAGACAGATCCCTTGATCACGTAGATCTTCTGTAAAACCAAGCTAAAAGCCAAGATGGTCCAGCACTGCTACAAAACATCCCAACCGAGGTGGGGAGAAGGGAGCTGGCACGCCTCAAAGAGCATTCAAACTTTAGCTCCAAAGAACCAGGACACTCAGTTTTTCCTGACATTGATTCTTAGCATCAAAACCAGATCACCTTATTTACACTTCATATTTCTGCCTACTGCAGAAAATGGTCAGAGAGACTATGACACTGCATCCAGCACGGACGCAGTCACTTTAGCAGCATTCTAGCTTCAGCACTCTTGCTACCCCACTAAATCTTAATCAAACTTTGGGAAAAAGTAAGCTCACCGGTGCTGTGGAAGTTTTCCGGTGCTGTCCAAGCAGCTACAGAACATACGACAGGAACAACTGCACTAACAACATGGTTAGAACTGGTTTCGAAGTGTTGCAACTGCTTAGCTCGGGGCTGGGCAGGTAACCCTCATTGCATAGCACTGGTTTTGGCAGCACTGCCAGCTTGCTCTACACAGAGGTTGCCACAGGGGCAGCTTCCTCAGCCCCACCTAATGAAGAGCTGCAGCAGTTTGGCTCAGCAGGTTTAGCTGTTGGCAGGGCTGCATGGCCTCCCCAGAAAGTGAAACTACAGTCACTGAGCTCACAAGATGTTGGGCAAGAAAGAATTAAGAAAGATGGCACATGTCCTAGCAAAGACCAAAAAGCAAAACCCTCCAGCAGAGTAAGAGGCCCCTGATAAGTAACCACACTCAGGATATGCCAAGGATGGGGTGAACAAGACATTCAGTATTTGGCAATGCTTGATTTCTCTAGATTACAAAGTTAATGAGCTGCCTTGCCAAGCAAACAGCCCCATTCATCTACCAGGCAGACACCAAGGGCTCTGCTTTTCTGTACATGAGGCAGCTAGCATGGGCATGCCCACCCCAAGATACACCAGAAAAAGCTGCTGTCCAAGGAAGCCAAGAGTACACCATCACCAATGCTGCAGGACTTGTAACCACTGAGACACTACTTGCCTGTTTGAACATAGCACTCCAACCTACCTCTCCTTGGGATGATTCAGACAGTTCTGCAGAAGTTTTCTTTTGCAATGTTGAAAGGCCGTGTGACGGAGGCAGCATGTGCTTTCACACCACGTATGGAGGGTCTGGCTCTCAAAGAATAACACTGAACTTACTCCCAGCAACACAACTGAGTAAACTAAAACCTGAAGTAACAACAACCACCACTCATCCTCAACTAAGCCACTTACCAGAAACTAATTTCAGCAAGTTTCCATTGCCCATCGACCCAGTCAGGTCCTGTTAACTGTAGGGCAACAGCACCCTTCAGAATATACTGCTAAGCAACAGAAGAGAGGTTACTTTGAAAAGTATTTATAATGATGAAAGCAGCTCTGACAAAAGGAGATCCATAAATTGCTACCTGAATTTTTCTCTCCTATTAGAGGCTAGTTAAACATTGCAAACAAAGATATTTTTTTAAGTGAAAAAAAGTGATCTCAGCCTGATTTTCCTCACCGAAGAACTTAGTGGATGTTCCAGAAAGGTCTCCAGACTCCTTACAGCTCCCAGATACTTTATGAATGTCAACTGCATGTTAAAGACCAGGCACAATGCTTCCTCAAGGCTCTTTGAAACAGCTTCTCAGAGGCAGACTTCTGCCATTCACCTGCTCTGGCAATGCCATTTTTATTGGGCATCCAGTCTTAAAATGGTCAAGTATTTGGGGTTAAGTTCTCCTTTCCAATCAAATTCATATTTTGAGTGACAGACTCTGTTCCCTAATAAGCCTTCAAAGCCAGAGTGGAACATATATTCTTCCACAGCCTCTCCCAGGTATGACTAACATGTACTCACAAGCACAGCACTACGATCAGCTTGCCATACTGATGTAATAGCTCTGTACACCACCACAACCCATGACCTCTCATCCATCTCACATGCCTGAGCACACTTTGTATTGCAGAAAGCAATAGCATGAGCGTTTTGCAGAAAGGAGTGTTTCCCAACACACGTTGGGCTGGAGATTGTCCTCCCTTAAAGGACAAATGGCAGTTGAGTATTTCATTAGGACCTCAGCTTCCTTACCTTCCTCAAGAAGCAGAAGAAGCCAGCCTCGGCGCTAGTAATATGCATCCGTAAAGAAGCTGAGATCAGCTTTCTTGAAGACTCAGTCACTGCAAGCCATTATATTCTTGGCATCAGACACTGCTAGTCCATCTTCCTATGGTCAGGTTACTTAGACCAGTACTCTAAAGCAATTGCTTTGCACCTTTTCCAAACCACTTTGAGGGTGCTTTGTCCTTGGTATTCTGAGGACAGCAGCATCAGAAAGCTGTGGAGCGGGAAGAAGCAGCAAGGGAAGCAGGACAGTCTACCTTTTCACCATAGTTACCGGCTGGACCAGAGGACGATCATCAGGTCAGGCCTCGTTCCAGTGCAATGAAAACCACAGTCCCACAGTCTATTAGTTACTGTTTTCTCCTCCTCCAGCCCCTCCCATCCTACCCTCAAAAATCCTGTACCAATGCAAGCTTAAGTGCAACCATGCTGAAGACTGAATTAGGGAAGCAATCCAGAATTATATTGTTCCCCAAGCAGTTTCACTGTCCTGTGCTACTGACATTGGCTTCAGCTCACAAGAGGATGAGAAGCAAGCAGGAATTATTTTGACAGTCACTACCCTCCAGAAGCCATTCAACAGTTGGAGCAGTAAACCTTCTCAAACAGCAACGCTGTTCGAAAAATAAAGTCAGCACCTGGCCAAGTTGCTGTGCCTGTCTAATGTTCCCTCTTTCCCTCCAGCACTGGAGTTGTAACAACCCAAGGCAGGCTGCATTTAGAAAGGCATTTCCTCCACAATTAAGCCACCATAAATTTTAAATAGTAGATGTTTATGTTCAGAGCTATTTGCATTAAAGAAGCCCACATAATCCATAATAAGCCATCCTCTTGCACAATAACTCCCTGCTTTTAGTTATCTCACTACTTACTAATTTGCAGCCTACACAGCCCACTGTCAGTCCCTCATGTCCATGTAAGCAACTTGATTCATTAACTTTGTCCGATAACCAGTTGATGGTGAGGGGAGCGGTGGATGGAAAGAATGAAGCTTGATGTTTCTACCTCTGTCCAGAGTTTCCATTCCTGTATCAGAAGTTTTTTTGCTATGACTGCAAGATTGGCCAACAAAACATACCACGAGGAAAAAAGTTTCATTAACAAAGCACTGCTTTCCCCCTGAATCAGTTAACAATGAATCACTGCGGTTTAATGCTAGCAGCAGATGCAGTAAAAAAAATTCACGTTAAAGTTCTCAGCAGTCACCTCGCAAAAGTCCCCTTCTGTCTCCTTCCTAGATGACAGCAGGGCAGAGCAGACACTTTTTAGAAATTCTCTCTTGTATGTCAGATACGTGAGGGAATGGGGGATGCAACACAGTGGGCTTGTCAGTCATTGGCAATGAGACTACGGCATCCCAGTTGCTGAAGTGCTGGTTTAGAAGTCCTTCAGGTTGTTTCCAGGATAGCTGCTGTGCTGCGTTCAGTGGGCAGAATAAGGCAATGCACAACACCTCCATGAACACAGCCCATCGAGAGCTGGCTCTCTTAGTACACACTAGGTGTAATGCCCAGATGAGAACACGAACTGAGTCCTTACTGATCAGTCACAGATCTGTGTGTCACAGACCTGGAAAGCAGCATTTTCTCAAATAGATGGCACAGCAGATTGTGAGGATTTCAGTCCCTACTCCTAAAAGCAATACAGTATACTCAGTCAGGAGACAGGAAGAATACAGCAGGATTCCTTCTCTCAGGAAAATCATTTGCAGTTTGAGCTATTTTAACTTTAAGGTTGCCCAGCTACTGCCTCCTCCTTCCTCTTTTCATTTAAAGATGTCACAAGCACTGCTAATAGTAAAGCAAAAATCCCCACAACAGAGCAGCTGCCAAGCACCAGATTACTCAGCCTGCTGCCCTCAAATAGGTTTACTGTGTCTGAAGCTTCAGTACATGTATCTACATCAAATACAGCTACGCCAGAGGGAAGTTGTGCAAGTGTCTGGTACCACTCATCGGCACTACAGAAAAGCATAGTTGAAATCTGGGCCACGTGCTAGAAACAAATAATTCTTGGTCCATTACAACAGCGTCTCTGCTCCCTCCAAGCAGAGCATTGTATTCTTACAGCACCACAGAATATGGTTCTCTGCAAAAGAGAACAGAGCAGCCCATTCAGTCACAGCAAAATCAGGGCTTTATGGTGCAGAGCTGAAGTTAAATTCCATCCTTGTCTCACTTCCTTGGAGCTGCATTGCCCCCATTTACACGGGCAGCAACACCACTACCAACCTACCTTGTAGGGCAGGATACAACGCTTTTAAGTATGAGTAGGTGCTCAATGGAAGGTTACACACTTATTGCATCACAGCAAGAGAATTGGGGCAAAAAGCGAAGGTGAACAACAGGGCCACAGAGGATGCCCCACAACAGTCTGCTATTGATGAAGCAATTCCAAGGCCCAGCACACTTGACAACCAGTAGAACAGTGTTCAGTTCCTCCTTGCAAAAAGCTGCTGTCCCTGACATTTACGGAAGCAAAAGTTAACTTTTCTTTCTCTTCCAATTCTACAATTTACATTTGCACTCTCAGCAACTCAGTCGGCATCATTCTCCTCACATTCAACAATCGTGCTCCAGTTCCAAGTTCATCCCTTTCATCCTCTCTTTTGCAGTCTGCATTTAGTCACTGTGTTGACCTCTACTGTCACAGCGATCCCACCACATGAGAGTGGATGCAGAAAGTCTCCTATCCAACTATGCATACTTGCTGCTGTTTTTCAGGGAGGAAATAAGCAAGGCCCCCAATCAGGAGCTAATGAGTTTTCTGACCAAGTCTTTTCCACCTCATCAGGTACTATGACAATCTAATCATGAGGCATAATTAAATCCACTCTATAATCCTGCAGCTTAACGCAGTGGAGGACTTCTGCATAGCTACTGTATCTTTCTACACACAACCGGTGCTATATAACCCAATCTATGCAGGGCTTTAAGTAGAAAAAAAGGGCAGAGAAGGATGCGGTATATAAACAAGCACAACTTCTCTCCAAGCTCTTTCCTTCCACCACCTCAAAAACTGCTGCTCACAGTACACTGTCACCAGCAGCCCACCTCAGCCTGTACAGGTCTCCTTCCACCTTTTCAGCACCAGGTCAAGAGATTAAGTTAATTGTGCTCTTTTGGTCTATCATGACAGTGATGTCTCTCTTCAGAGACAGGCTGATATCAGTCAAGCTAAGAGCCAAGCCTTGAAGCACTGCAGTTCAGTAACTGCTGGTTTGTATCCTGTCTTATTGACCATCACATAATGAGTTTGGAAGGTAGAAGGCACAGCTGCTAAGGCCCTGAGCAGGACTGCTTGGGAGGAAAAACATCTTCCAAAGCAATAAGATGCTGAGACTTGAAACAAGTAATAAATCTCCTCTGTTTCGGGATGACTTGTAGGACAGGAATTGCTTTCTTAGGCAAGGGAAAACAACCAATTAAACCCCTCAGATTCTAGTTCGGCTATGCAGGAGGTAAGTCTTGTTGTCTATCAACTAATAAAGCGGCCTACCCACTCCCAGAACTTAATTCTTTTGATAACATCAGAGCAAGATGCCTCTAGGAGTTTATTTCACAGAATCATGGCCTACTTCAGGCTGGAAAGGACCTTAGGAGGTCTCTAGTCCAATTTCCTCCCCAAAGCAGAGGCAGACTAGGTTACTCAGTTTTATCCAGTTTACTCTCGAAAGCCTTCAAAAATAGACTGTACAACCTCTAGGCAACCCATTCCAGTGCTTAACAAGCCTCATGGTGACAAAACACCATAACTTAGGGTTATGCATCTTCTTTCCTGTCCAAGTCATTCCAGTTTCTTAATCAGCCAGTTCCGGGTTGAATTTTGTTTTAATTCTCAGGTCAAATAAATCCTGAACAAGTGAATGCAGTTCAGCCTCCTGTACTAGCTGTTCGTGCCTTCTTACTGGACAGTTAACTCTAAGCCTTAAACACAGACTTAGTTTACAGGTCTTTTTGTCTTACCTTGCCACAAGGAAAAACACAGTATTCTTCTACCATGTTTACCCAGATCTCTTCATCTTGGGCTTGTTAAATATTGAAAAAGAGGACTGAAGTTACAGCTTGGTGTATATAGACACACTGGACCTTACGCAGCTTAAACTATAGATTCAAGTCTTTCCTGTCCTGAAGTCTGTGGAGTCTGAGGGTGTCACCACTGAAGACAAAAACCTCACAAGAGGAGACAGTTGAGTCACTGAGGAAGTCATTTTTTTCATGCTGTTTAGGAAACCATTCTGTTCACTTAGCAAAAGGATGTTTTCATAAGTCAACACCCCTGCACAGGCATCCAAAGCAGAAGCCCCTCACACAATCATGATGGGTTCTTTAAAGTTCAGACTTCCTAACCTGAAAGCCAGTCAGATTCTTCAATGCCTGTAGCCTCCCTCAGTAAATCTGGCAGCTTCATTAGAACCAGGCAGAGATGAAAAAACATTTCCACTTTCAAAAAAACCCACCTTTTGCACCTCATCTCCAAAAACATTTGGCTTCTAAGGTTTTCTAGGAAGATTTCCCCTACCCTTTTCTCTAAAATGAGATCTTGGACCCATAACCTGCACATCAGATGCGTCTCTGCGGCATTACATAGTTCTTGTAACATGCTAAATGATGGCAGCAACATTTTCCTTCCATGTCCTAACCACTAGCCATGCCAGCCATGGCTTAAGCTTAGGAATTCTTCTTTCCCCTAAGTCACCTGCTACATGAGCAATGCTGTGGCACAGCCTTATCCACCAGTTGCCCTTTCTATGAGGACAAGCGTGCTCTTCAGCATCCCCCTCAGAAACAATCCTCCCAATGCACACAGCTTCCCCACATCACTCTGTAGGAAGCACTGCACCTTACAGGAACAGGGCTTATCTTTTTAAGTGAAAAAGATGAAAGCCAGAAGCTGGATGTTCATACAAACCTCATACTCAGTACAAGTCTTTGAAGACAGGAAGGCTAAGGAGAGCAGGGTGGGCTGGGAAAAACATCACTGTCTGACTAGAAGATATGGATTGCTTCACTACCACAATGAAGCATCTGGAGGTCTAAAGACTTTATGTTCCACTCAGCTCATTCCCCCTACTGTGCTCCATCTCCAGTTATGTGGTTGGCACTCCTGTGATAGCATTAGCCACATACTGAAGCTTATAACCAGCTGGAAGGAAAACAATCTGCAGGAACATCACCATTTGCCACCTTTTCCCTCATATGCAGCCTCACCTTGAGAAGATCAACTTTATCTGTACTTCTCACCCAAAAGAACAGTCACTGATGCTCCCAGGCAAAGAGGGATCTAGATGTTAACTTAGAGCAAACAGGGTTCAGGAGCTTCCAACCCCCAGATTTGTTTCAAAAAAGGAACACAGAATTACATTCAAGATAAGAACAGTCTTATTGTCAAAGTTAACTAGGTACTTTGCTTTGAAATACAATTTCTTCCCCTGCATCAAAGGGCTGTTAATTTTAGTCTTGTAGCACAAGAAATGAAAGCAGCATCTGCTTGGAAAAGATGAATGCAAGATAAAAGGTGTCTGTGACAGAAAGCTGGCAGCCGCCTTGCGTTTTCTATTCAAGTTTGATCTGGGAACAAAAACAACCCTTAAAACATAACAAAAGCTGTGGAAAAACCCTTTCCAAATCCAATAACATAGCCGGAAGACGCAATTTCTCTTCTCCAACTGCTGCAACAGCCACTTTAGATGAAGAGTCCAGACAAATCCAAACTTGCTATCTCAAGGTAATCAAGCACCTTGGCTTGGTCAAATCCATGATATCTCCTCTTCAGCTTCCAATTCCCTCTTCTTCTCCAAGTCTCCAGAAGGAAAGCAGTTTCCAAAGATCTCCCTTAGCAAAAAGGGAAGCAGAAGGACACCATGGCAGAACACCTCCAGAACGTTTGGGCATAAATGGCTTGCAATCCAGCCAATAAAGAAAGGCAAAAAGAATTGGCATTTCTTGTCTGCCTAGTGTGGTCCGTTCTTTGCGGGGTCTTAAGTCAAAATCATCACGAGTTTGTCAACTAACACGAATTTTCAGACATGCTCAAGTCTAGATCTGTACAGTAATAGAGGCTCTGACATTTGTCGCTCAAGGGTACGTCAACTGTGTTCTGTTGTAAGTGGGTTTATTAGCATTTCACACATAAGGGCAAAGAATAGTAACTTGCACAGCACCGAAAACATCAGGAAGAGCAGCCATGCAGTTGTGTACAACAAGCTTCCACTGGAAACAAACCAAACAGGTGACTTACGCTCTGCAGTGCGACTCACACTATCAAAACAGGGATCCACAAGTACGCTCCACCCCCAGTACCTCCGAGACAAGTGTCTCAAAAGTATCTTTACTATGCAGACTCATTAGTTTTACTGAGGGTCACCTTGATAGGCCATCCTGAGGTTTTGGGTGGGGAACGAATGTTTTCTGCCCTTTCCATATTCTTTTTACTAGCATTAAGCTTCATCTGCTAGAGCTTGGGGCAAGCATCCAAGGAGGATCAGGTAGCTTGCACAAAAATACAAGGTACCAAGAGCTTACATGAAAACTAGCTATGAAACACGGATCCAATACAAGATTTGCAGAATCTAAATGCTATATTGATTACCATGCACGCATTTTACTTCAGCTCAAGATTTCTGCAATGGAAGCATGGAACCCAATCTTTCCACTGATTACCAGTTAATATGGAAAACTACTTCTATCTAACACTTAAACTTTTTGAAACTATCAAGCAAAGAGAAGGAAACAAACATGACCCAAGCCACTGCCAGTCTCTAGAAAGATATGTTCACCTCCTACTTCGGTGGCAGCTGCCCCAAGCTATGCAACTCAAGCATTGGTTATATGAGCAAAAACCCAAAGAGCGAGCCAGATAAACAGGCAACAGAGACGTTTGTCAACGTTGAGCAAACCACTCCATCAGCGTGCTTAGTAAGGTAAGCCCTCTGCATCCAGGAATACACACAAGCACAAGCCATCTCACAGCAGCTCTCAATAAAGTGCTGAGTTAAGAGGATATTCCTGGCAGACAGATTACACAAGAGACAACTGACACTGCCAGCTTTACTGGAACACACGCAGCAACTCCCCAAAGCAGAGCATTCTGGGATGATGCCTCACTAGATTCCTGACTTGTTATTAGCCAAAAAAGTTTAATGACATGGTTGGACTCTGTGTTTAAATATAATTGACCTGGGACATACCATAATCAGGAAGAGACACTGTACATCTCAATGAAGCCTACAGCTGGGTACAGTCTCAGCATGATGCAATGTTTTGCTTTCACCACTACCTGAAAAGGTGCTTGGAAATTGCTATGGGTGTTTGAGACGGGCAGAGTGACCAAGAGCTTCAGCTGGGTTCTTACATCATCCAGCAAAAGGCTTTACATAACAGCACAATTTTAGAAAGCCTTTTTAGCCTGACCGCTTGAAGTTTTATCCCTATACAAGAACAATCAGACAAATCAGATTTCAAAGCATGCCAAAATGAAATGGATTAAAGCACATGATACAAACCGTGGCTGCAGGAATACACATGCTGACTTCGGAGGACATCTGTACTGTGGGGGAGCCAGCTATCCAAGAGCAACTTTTTCCTGGAAATAACAGTTGTGGTAATACAGAACAAATGTTTTTGCCGAAAAGCACAAACAAGCCACGCACCTACAGCACTGCTCACAACTGCTTCACTACTGGTTTGTGTCCAGAGTGGCCAGGAGTGGAGTTCACTCCTTAGTCTTACTGAGGCACGCACAGAAATTCATAAGAATTCATCAGCAGTTTGACTGTTCCTAACATTGCTATTCCATTAAGGTTACCCATTCAAAAACCTCTCCAATGTAAGAGACAAGGAACAGCACAATAGCCAGTGATGGGACAAGTTCATTAGATGTAAGCAAGCATCAGCTGTTTTATCTAGGCATTAAACAGCTGCAAATACTTTTAAAGTTCAAAGGCAAGACAAAAGCTGTACAGTCAACCTATCCTCCCAGCATACCACAGTCATCATAGGTCCTCATAAATCAACATGCCTTCTAAATAAGTGTTTAATATAAACATTTGTACAGTCACTTAATTCCCCGTGAACGAAGCTATTTGATGTGGGCCACAAAAAGCTCCCATGACATCAATGGAAAGTTTCCAATTAGGAAACCAAGTTTGAAACACATTAATAGAACTATAAAAATACAGAGAGAGGAAGAAACCTTGTAGGAACATCCAAAAGATCTGTTCTTAACAAAAATGCATTCAATACACTTTGGAACAAGCAGAAAAGATAAGCTGCCTTGATTTTCCAGAGTTGAGATATAAGCATAGTTACTTTAGCTGCTCCCTTCAGTACCTAAGCTTCTGTCTTTTCTAAGGCTGGTCAGCCTCAGCTCAAGCACGTCCAACTGTTTTTCAGCTGCTACTAAAGGCCTTACTCCTCCTTTTGAGGTGGCTGGGTGGCTTTGCCAAGATTTCCTGTATACAAGCATCAATTCGTAAGTACTGAGGTAGGCCACTGCCACCCACCACTCAGTGCACCACAACCTCCCAAACATGGAATAGATGTAAACTGTCTAGAATAGCTAATGCCTGGAATGCCAAACAAAGTCACCACATTCAAAAGTATTTTCCTCCCTTAGAAACCTCAGGCCACAAAACTGACCTTGCAGTTTTATTTCTATGGTCAATTCATACTAGTCCCAATACCCAATGAAACTACAAGATGAAGTCTCCCTACACATCCATCCCCTACAGACAATCCCAATGCCTTGGCGACACCATCCTAGGACTTCAAAAAGCTGGCTGCAAAGATATTCATGCTGGATAAATGCATCCAAGCATGTATTAACTGGACTGCCCAGCCCTTCTACCAGACTTGCAAGCAAAAAGGGTTGTTGTGTCCAGCAACCTGCAAAGCCACCTCTCCCTGCTGCCAGCCTGCCATCTGCTGGGCCTTCTGCTTTGTCCGCTCAGGCCCAAGGACAGGACTTCATTTGATGCTTACTCAGCACCACATCCTAATCTAAATAAAATGAGAGCAAATGCCTCCAAACAAATAGTAGTTATAATACCCTGTCCTTCCTGTTTACATCAATGACCATAAGCTTGAAAACCATTCTGCCATCTCAAATACACAAAGGGATTTGTTAGTCTTAATATATGGTCTAGAGCACACTGCTCCCCAGTGCCCATTAATGTCTTGCCTTCATCAAGAAACCTCTTCCCACTTAAAAGTTATAGGAGCCATTCAATTCTTGTTGCTTACCAGAAAGAGCAAAATCAGTCACAGCCATCCTTTTCCATTTTCACAGAAAAGTGTTGCTGCACTTATCCCACAAAACACAGTCCAGCTGAGGACAAACCATGTGTCTCGCCTTGTTCATGCATGTTCCTAGATGGATTCCACAAGGCGTGCTACCCCTCTGACTACATGCCTACATCAAGGGGCAAAGACCAAAGGCACCTTAGAAATCACAGCCAAATTCCTTTTTGGAGAAAATGTGTGCAGCATAAAGTCCTTATAGATAAAATACCACCAAGCATATGCATGCAAGTATGCCTAGCAATAAAGATTCTCCTTGTCTGAAACTAATAAGCTCAGCAAAGCAGCGGATTTACCTGAGTTCCTTGTAGGCAAACATCTGGGCAGATTTGCCATCCTGGAGTGACACAGCATACCTGGCACGTTTCCCTGGTATAACAGTGCACTGCTCTGGGTATGAAGCAAGCAGGAGGGCAGTTGCACAATCACAGCCTGCCTGCAGATGTGGGCTATTTGCTCCTTCCAGGCTCTCTCTAGTCAGGTATCCCCTCCCACCTAAAGTATTGACACAAAGCTATGCCTCTTGCAAATCCAGTTCAGTGTCCACACACCAAGCTTTATCTGATTAGTCAGATAAAGCCTCAGGTTTTAATGTTACCCATGCCAAAACACGCAGCTTTGGGCCTGCATGGGCAAGTATGACCTGCCCCTACAACAATCTCAGTGGAAGGCAACATCTAAGAGCCATTCGGCACGCATCATACCTAGAAGATCAGAAGCACGTGAGGAACATAAGTACATCAATAACACAGGAAAAATTCAGCTGGGGAACGTGTAGAGAGAACCTTCCAGGCAAGCTCAGTTCCTTTAAAAGCTGTTCCTGCAAACACTTAGTTCAGAAAGTTAAGCTATTTAGCAGCTTGTTGGTCCTCAAGTAGATCATCTCCATGTCAATTAACTAAGGCAAATATCAAGAACAAACTACAGTATCCAAATTCCAGGATGAACCTCAGTCACTGAAACGGACCCATGTTAATAAATGAAGATACACACATCGCCCTTTTTTCTTCTCCCCAGCCCAAAAACCAGCAAGTCAAACCCACAACTTCAAAAACTAGTAGCGTTATTACCATGCTGGTCTGCATTCATTCGCTGTGTTTTCACCATTACCAAGCTCGCAGCCACTTCACAGCAGATCAGCTGCCTCTTTTTAACTTCTACACAGCAGCTGTGCATTGGCAAGACAGCGTGCCACATACCTAACCTAACAGCAATATCCTGCTGGAATCAGTGCCATGTATGCAGGTCTTCTGCCCTTTTCCTCTTAGGCTGCAAACTAAGCTATGCTACCAAGATCTAAGACACATGTGTCTGAATCAATACCAGAGTCAAGACTGAGGCCAAAACTACTTATAGCTGCCTGACTTACCCTTGTTGCGGAGTGGACACACAGCACTCCAAAAAAGCTGAGAGATAGCGGGGATGAAAGCAGTGCCCTGGCTCATAAAAAAAATGAAACATGTTCTCAGACTGATTTACTTCCACCCTCAGTTCCACTTTGTTCCAGCTGGAAGTGTACTACATGCCATATGGAAAACCCCTGACCATTAGTAGTGAAACTGAGTGGACTATCAGGCAAGGAACCAAGCGTTCAAGCCAGTAGCACAGAACCATGACAGGAAGCTGTAAGGTAACAACACAGCACAGCCTGCAGCAGCTCGTGTCTATCCCATAACACCAGAACAGAAAGTCCAAGCAAATACATTCCCTGCCCAATAGGAGTCACGCCAGGTACTTTCTGGTTTCACATAAGCCCCAAACCTCCTTTTAGTAAAAGCGTGAACAGGTTTCTTCTACAGCTGTTCAACAGTTCATAGGAACTAGGACATAAATGCTAGTTCTCCTGGTTCAGCTTACCTCACACCAGCTGGTCCACAAAGTTTTAGGTATTTCTTTGCATCGGCACCACTTGAAACTTTTAGTTCCTCATGTACTAGTGGCCTGGGAGCTATGGAACAAACCAATACCTCCCTCATTGTCCAAGTTCAATAACATGACCAGTTTAGCCTTTAAACAGCATGGGGAAATTGCCTATTAAAGAGATAAACCCCACGAAGGACTGCTGACAACGCAGCACCAAGCCCATCCATTTCACAAAGCCTGTCTCCCAGTTCCTCCATAGTATGGACCAAAGACTACTGTTTGGAAGCATTTCAAGGGTCATTATTGCCCTCACACTGAGAAGCAATGCTTCCTTCCTTGTAGCACAGCTCACTAGGCTACACCTACTGCAGACCCAGAGATCCTGAAGCACCACGTGACAATGAATGAGTGTATCCAGGCAAGAACTGCATTTTAGCAAACTCCAGGACTTCCTTCAAGCCTCCAAACACTGCAGTTGGAATCCAGAAATTTCCCCCTCCCCATCTCTAATATAGATTTTAACTTCCAAAAGGCCATTCAAACCAGAGGTTATCCACAGTGAACTTCTCAAAAGTTCTAACTAAGGATTTCTAAACATCTGAGACCAATGTAGCCTTCTCATGTAGAGAACGGCTTGGCCTTACCCCTTGCTTGCTTTTCTTGGCTGTTTACCATCTGTGGCTCACGTTCTTTACAACAAAGTTGTTTCTGCAGTTTTTGTGCAACCGAGTGCCTTTGTACATTTATGGTGTCAAGGCTCCATCTGGGATCTCCTCAGAACAGATTTCTGACTTGATAACACATCAGCTATCCAAAGAAAGCAGCTTGAAACTAACATCTACACAGCTGCTCCAACTTACAAGCTGCATCAAATTCCCCTCCCAGGCTGTAAGAGAAAGCCCATGTTTGGTATCTCCATTCAAGCATCACCATCTTCTACCCCAAAGACCTCAAATCAATGTTGCTCTTACTTTGAAATCAGGCCGAGGGTGGTGTTTGGTCTTTTATTAAACTAAAAAGCTTCCACCTCCCAGGTTCTGCAAAACCTTACTATTATACAGCAACAGCACTGCTTCAGTTTGAGGTCTGTCTTCCCCTGTCCTAGCAGAGGAAAGGCTAGCAGAGCCAAAAGACAAGAAAATGTTAGGGGACAAAACTCTCCAGGCTTAAGGAAAAAAGATAAGACAAGGGCAGGTGGCTCTCTGTTAAGGTCAGAAAAAGATGTTAATCCAAAACACTTTCAAGCTGAAGTTCAAAGCTGCTTCAGCACAACACAAGCAGAAGGGACGATAGCAAGGCCTCCGCCACGTGAATGAAATACTAGAAAGTCAATGGCAAGCTAAGCCCCCCACTCCTAGCTGCAACACTTCTGCACTCGAGACAGAGAAGACATTTCCCACCTCTTCAATTTCCCAACTACCAGAAATCTCTGCATCATAAGTCTTTTCTATTCCAGGCTTCAATGAGCTACAAGGTAGAGCCCATTAAATAAAACCTAATATTAGACCCCGATGGCTTTATTTTCTCCTTTTTTAAAAACCCTAAAGCAAAATGTTGAGTGATTGAAGCAAGGCCACACAACAAGTCAGATGTACAGCAAGGATTAGCCCACAGCTGTCCCTGGCTTGCAGCCCTGCACTCTTCCCTCTAAACCCTGCTCCCTGGGGCACACACAGTGCTGTCCAATTGCCACGAGCACCAGCTGCTTGGAAAGCTCTGGACCTTAAACCCAATCCCAAGCAAGACAATTTGTGACAAAAAACTTTCCCCAGCAGTTATGACAGCACCAAGCACCCATCTCACCAGCCAGAACTTGCATCTGCTCATCCCAGCAGTCCCAGCCCAGAGCTCAAACATACAGTCAGCATGCTAGGAAACCGTTCTTCCCTCCACACCCTTTCCAAAGAAGGGGCCTCTGCAAAGCCAGCCTGCAGTCCCCAGACAGCCCCTTGGGCTGAGACAGCTTAAGTTTTACTCAATTTAAGCTCAGCAGTAGGACATTATTCTTGTTCAGCTGACTGTTCTGTCAGGACCCTTACTCATTGCCTTTACATGCCAGGGGTGGACCTCAATATAGCATCCAGCTCACACCAGGACTATTTTACTGGCTAAGTCTGCTGTATTTCCTTCTCTTAAGCACTACAGAGTTAAGGCAGTTTGTGCCACCCTGCTACAGAAGCAAGCAGCTCCCATACCCAATTAACGCCCAGAATGAAGATGTCAATACATTCACTGTATAAAAACACTCCTTGGTGTCCCAGATGGGCAGCTCTGGAGCATCGGTAACCACTGAGCCTCTTCAGGATCAAACCCATACCAGCTCAGCCTCCTTCCAGATCTCACAGACAGGTCTGGTTCAAGATCACATTACACCCCTGTTTCAGGCAGATGGTGACAGATTGTCTAGTGACTTGCTAAGAAGTCACTATCAGAAAGGTCCTGGCTTTGAAATCCCCCATAATAAGACGCATTTGCTACAGACGTTTTGGTTGACGTGAAGAAACATTCATATTTCAAGAAGGAACAGCAGCATCCAGCCAGACTGACTGCAACAGAGGGAAGTCAAGCCTTGCCTATGAAGACATAGTGGGATGTGTCCGCACTTTCGCACTTGGTCAATTATTCCAGTTACTGAACAGGAAGATTTCACTGCCACCGAGAACGTAAATGCCTGCAACTAAGTCAGGGAAGAACTGCCAAACAAACAACATTGCCAACCCATGTGTTTGGGTGTTTATTACAGAGTGGCAAGATTACCAGGGATGACAACTGTGACAAAAGAAAGTCAGTGAAAGAGCTAAAATGACAGATATCCCTTCTCTTGCTCTCAAACTTTTTCTTCTTGTGGTTTATGTGAAGCTGTTTGTGCAGAGACACAGAGAAGCAAAGTGTTTCAGTCTGTCCTTTGGTGGAAGCACCAGGATAGATAACATTGTTCTTGACCTCCCAGTTGGGAGACAAGCAGAAACAGACATATAAACATCACATGAGTTCTCCCACTGGTATGCACCTAACCAGACAGCCTGGTCTCTAGTAGCATGCTCATATCCTTCAGACAACTTGGTTTGCACTTCTCCCATGTGTAAGACAAGGCTGCAGCTCAGTCACACTCTTTACTAGACTGCTGTATCTTTCTAAGACAAATCCATTACATCTTCTTACTAGGCTCACAACCCAAAGTGCGATCACCTTGAAGAGCATTGCCTGATCAATGTAAAAGACTTGACTTACTTTAGCCCAGGAGCTTCCATAACATTACCTCTACATCAAAGCAGCAGAGAATTGAACAGGAATCTGTGAACAACCTCTTTCCTACTTCTTTTTTAAAAAAAGGTGATACTACTTCAGTAATCCTGGGGGAAACATAATTAAGGGTGGCACTTCTTCCCCACCATGTGCTTGAAAACTAGTACTTTTAAGCCAGGTTTCCTCCCACTCCCACTCAGTAGAGCATGTTTGGCCATCTCCTGTAACACCAATGCCATCTTTTCTAAGGACAACTGCACTCATCTGCCCACCCTCTAGCAATTATTTGTTGAGGCAGTGGCAGCTGTAGCAGTTACACACATGGAGTAACTCAAAGGAAGGTGTTTATTTCTGTTGCTCAGTGAGTCAACACCTTTACATCAACCCCTTCTGCAATGACCACCAGTAATGCAGTCCAGTGACTAGTTTGGTAACCTTGGCTCTCAGACACTTACTCACTTTAACTCTGCACGTATTACACAACTTTGAAAGCAACTAGTGTCTAACTTGTATCTTGTACCAGCAACTTAACTTGCTAAGTCACACCACACGCCTGCAAATACAAAGGAGCCGGGCAGCAAGTTTCACAGCCAGCCACTCGTGCCAGCCTTGATAGAGTCAAAGTTAGGGAAGCTCATAACAAAACACAGCCTGTTAGTATAACCCATGCAGGTCTAGTAAGCTGGTTTTCCACTGCTATAATGCTACCTCACTCTACTACTTACTACAAATACAAGTTTCCCTCCACAGGGCAAGAAGACAAGCACAGCCCAGCTGAGGTCACCTCATTGATACTCCCTGCCAACACCAGTTAATCCTCTCTCCCCTTGTCAACACAAGAACAACTTGCATTGGCCTATCAGAGCTTGCCTGACTGAATTGGTTATCAGGTGCCAATTCCAGTCTATTCAGTCATACCAGCCACAGAATTTGTTTGAGATACAAACCTTGGACAGCCACAGAGCACGCTCCCTTCCACATCTTGCGTTCTTCAAAAACTACATTGCGACTTGGAAGATTAACTGTCAGCACTCACTCACAAAACCTGGCACACACAGTGTCCCGACTGGCTCACTATGTACAGATTTCTAATTCCGGTACCTGCATAAATTCTGAATTAGCCCTCGTCAGACGGACTTGACTAGACAAGCAGCCCTTGCAGACTGCCTTCAGTTTTTCTGGAGAGGAAATCTTGGGGCCCAGGGGAAAAAAAAAAAAAAGACAGGAGAGCAACAAGCAGAGCACTTTTTCTACATCCAGGATCTTGCAGCAGTGAATAAACTCCACACAAATGCAGTACTTGTCAGCTAGCCAGTTCCAGGAACACAAACTCAAATCTCAGAAGCATCTAACAAAGTTTACAAACTCCAACCACATTACAGTGCACACCAGTACCGTCTAAAGCAGAGGAGAGAGGCTGCAAAAGCCCACTGCTGATGTACTGCAACAATATGATGCCCCCCGAGAAACACTGAAGTTCATCCCTTGTCTTCATAAGGACACTTTATGTGTCCATCATCACAGCTACTAAGAGCCACGCCAAGGCCAGTGGGCAGGCACACTGACAGAGCAGAGAGGAGACAGGTGCAGTAGCCACTGGCTGGCCAGGGAAGATGCTCCTCCACAAGTCAGTTACATCCTTCCCAGCATCTTAATTTACTTTGTAAACAGCAGTACAGCTCCATCACATTCCAAGTAGTTCACTTACCATGGAAAAATCCTTCTTCCTAGGCTGGGTCAGACACTTTGATCCCATCCATCCAACAGCCACACCTCTTTTAATGCAAGCTGCTGGAAACTCCCCATAGTTTGATCCTGGTAATTTAGCAGTCAATTTGCACCCGGCAAGTCTAAGACCCTATGCTATTATGCTTTGCAACCCAGACATCAGAGGGGTAGAAGAACTGAAGACTGCTTCTGGGACAAAACATTCATAAATACATCCTGCATCGCTATCAGGAAAAACAAAAAGGCTGATCTTTCTCCAAGCAAGCAACTCCCATTTTTACAACCATTTTGTAAACTTCCTTATCTTGAGCAACAGCTCAGACAATTCACACGTTTCTAATCAGACACAGCCACCACCAGTCATCAGCCACACTGACCGCCCACTTCTCACCCAGGAGAACAAGCGGCATATTTCAGCACAAGGCCACAGCAAGATTAATCACCTCTCTAGGTAGAATCATAGAATCGTTAAGGATGGAAAAGACCTCTAAGATCACCAAGTCCACCCATCAACTCAACATCAATATGCCTACTAAACCACGTCCCAAAGCACCACATCTAGACTTTTTTTTTAACACCTCCAGGGACGGTGACTCCACCACTTCCCTAGGCAGCCTCTTCCAATGCTTCACCACTCTTTCAGCAAAGAAAATGCTCCTAATATCCAATCTAAACCTCCCCAACACAACTTGAGGCTATTTCCTCTCATTGTATCACTTGTTATTTGGGAGAAGAGACCAGCACCCACCTTGCTACGTCTTCCTTTCAGGTAGTTGTGATGAGGTCTCCCCTCAGCCTCCTTTTCTCCAAACTAAACAGCCCCAGCTCCCTCAGCCACTCCTCGTAAGACTTGTGCTACAGAACCTTCACCTCCTCTGGTCATGCTCCGGCAGCTCAATATCTTTCTCGTACTAAAAGGTCCAAAACTGAACACAGGAGTTGTGGTGCAGCCTCTCCAGCACTGAATATAGGGGCACAATCCCTGCTCTGCTCCAGCTGGCCACACCATCGCTGATACAAGCCAGGTGCTTCAGATATAGGATTATATATTGCAGTAGCGTAAGTTTATACAGGAAAAAAGAGACACGTTAATTAGTTAATTAAGGTGTGCTCTGGAGACCACCCTTGTAACCAACACACATTGAACAAGAGCCCGACTCCCTTAATGAGCTGAAGATCTCTGCACTGACACTATCAGTGTTTTGCTTTGCGAACCCGCAGGCAGCCACGCCAGCTGCCTCTGGAAGCCGCCCATCCCACGGCATCCCAACCACAGCTCCAGCAGCCTGGCAAACCTGGCAGCGCGCCTCAGGGCCTGCTGCCGGCTGGAGCACCCGGTGCCCCCGCAACTCCCGGCCACCCCAACGGTGCCCGGTGCTCCCCAGGGACAGGGCCTTCCCTGCCCACAGTGCCCAGTGCCTGCTCAGAGAGCTCGGCCTCACCCCAAACTCGGCGGCTATTGCTTTGGAAGCTGGCACCGAGTCCGGGCAGCTCCCAGGGGAGCAGAGGGGATCCAGGGGTGCTGGGAATTGAGCCGACTCTGCGGAGGAAGGGACAGAGACAAGGAGAGGGAGAGAGGGAGGGAAGGAATAAAGAGGGAGGGGAGGAATAAAGAGAGGGAGGGATAGAGAAAGGGATAGAGAAAAGAGAGGGAGTGATAGAGGAAGGGATTGAAAGAGAGGGAGGGACAGAGGAAGGAACACAGAGAAAGAGAGAGGAATAGAGGAAGGGACTGAAAGGGAAAGGGAGGAATAGAGGAAAGGACTGAGAGAACTAGAGAAAGGAGAGAGAGGAAGGGGGACAGTGAGAAGGGGAAAAGGGAAGGAGGGAGGGAAGGATTGAAAGAGAGAAGGACGAGAGATGGAGGGTGGGATAAAGAGAGAGAGAGAGAAAAGGAAAGAAGGAGGGAGAGGCCGCGGCAGCCCGGACCCCCAGCACGAGCCGGGCCGGGGCCGCCGCCCGTGCCCTGTTCCCGGGTGCCCGCCCCGCGCGCCCCTACCGCTGCCGCGAGCCGGACCATGGCCGCGCGGGCCCCACCGGAGGCCGCTCCGGGGCCGCAGTGAGAGAAGCGCCCGCCTCGCCTCCGCCGCGGCGGGGAGGATGCAGCCGCAACGCCCCGGCTCCGCCCGGCGCCGGGCGCGGCCAGCGGAGCCCGGCCCCCTCGCACGGCCCGAGCGGCGCCCGGCGGCCGCCCCGCTCGGGCAGGGAAAGGGGAGGACGCGGCCCCGCTCCGGGGGATCTCTGGAACCCCCAACATGGGAATGACATGGAGCGGTTGGAACGGGGGCAAAGGAAAACACGGAGATGATCAAGGGGCTGGAGCAGCTCTGCTGTGAGGCCAGGCTGGGAGAGCTGGGGTTGTTCAGCCTGGAGAGGAGAAGGCTCTGGGGAGACCTTAGAGCAGCTCCCAGTGCTGAAAGGGGCTCCAGGAAAGCTGGGAGGGGCTTTTTACAAGGGTCTGGAGAGACAGGACGAGGGGGAACGGCTTTAAACTGGAAGGGGGAAAATTTAGTTTAGACATTCGGAAGAAATTCTTCACGCTGAGGGTGGGGAGGCCCTGGCCCAGGTTGTCCAGAGCAGTGGTGGCTGCCCCATCCCTGGAGGTGCTCAAGGCCAGGTTGGATGGGGCTTGGAGCCCCCTGATCCAGTGGAAGGTGTCCCTGCCCATGGCAGGGGGTGGCACTGGATGATCTTTGAAGTCCCAACCCAAACTGTTCTGTGATTCTACGATGAGAACCTCTGGGGGAGATCAGGATCATAGAATCACTTGGTTGGAAAAGACTTTTGAGGTCATCGAGTCCAACCATACCTGTCCACTACTAAATTGTATTCCCGAGCACCTCATCAGCCTGTCTTTGAAGCACCTCCAAGGATGGTGACCCCACCACCTCCCTGGGCAGCTGTTCTAGTGCTTGATAACTCTTTGAGTGAACGGACAATGGGTACATGTGGAGTTGTTCATGTGTGTGTTCGTATCTTTGCATGACTCAGGCACTAATTTGTTAAGCATATTTTGAAGTCCTTGGGGAACAGTTGCTCTGTGTCAGCCATTGTGGCTCATTAAAAAAACACATTAGATTAAACTTGTTACTCTAGCTGACCAAAAAAACAGGGAATATGTAGATACAGCACAAATATGTTCTTTCACACCCTGTGAGATAGAAATAGGAGAAATTTTATGTTAAATAGATATGCACCTGGGTATCTTTTTCAAAACTACTTTGCTTTGACATGGTTTTGCTTTCATTTAAGTCAATTACCCCCACTAATTGCAGCAGAAGTTCTTTTGCGATAGCCCCCCAAGCATGTTGTGAAAATGTCCTCCTGTAAGCTTTTCCTGCAGATTACTGTTCAGTTCTTGGACATTAAGCAAAACTTTGGGGGCTTGTAATCACCCAGAGATCCTGTAAATATTGCGCTGAAGGAGCTGGGAAGGACTCTGACACTGCAGACTGGCTCCAGTGTTTTCTGTCAGTGCACTTGCAGCTTGTTTTGTGAATCCATCTTTGCAGAGAGTTCTCTTAGTTGATCTCCAGTGTTCCAAAAGATCCAATCCTGTCTCTTCTGCCAATGTCAAAGACGTTAGAAGAATATGCCAGACACACATTACCTGGAAAGCAAGGCAAACTGAAGTGTTGCCTAGGGAATCTCCAAAACTACTCTGTGGACCACATTCTCCTTTACAGTAAATCAATCTACTACACCCACTGAAGTACATCTACTTTAAATGCTTTGTTTCCTTACTGCCAAGGTGGCAGACTGCTGTAAATAAGAACCTGGCTGGTGGGAACAGGGCGAAGGCTGGCAGGGATTCACTGTCTAGAAATACAGAAGGCAGGCAGCTGTTAATTAGTCGTCTGATAGTAGCTCTTGATGCCTAGAGATGTGGATGCGGAATTTTCCACTTACCCAGTGACATTTTACTGCTCATCTGCTGTGACCCAGGGGAGTAACAAAGCACTGGCCAGGGGCAATGTCCTGAGGGAAGCCCAAGACCTCACCTGTAGAGACTCAAAGTAGGTTCTCCTTGGCCTGCCTAGGTACTGCTCCCCAGGATCAGAACAGCCCAAGCACCTTCTGCAGCAGCACTGATTCCAAAGAAGTTATGAATGATGTCTGAGAACTGTACAGGAAACACAGCAGACTTTAGTCTGCCTGTGAATTCAGCTGCTCTGCTAACTCCACCACAGTCGTGTTACCAACCTCCCAGCTGGTCACCACTATGATCCACCCTCTCTCCCCGAGCACCCTGCAGCACATTGCCATCTCCAGACATGAGTGTCTTTCAGGGCTACCCACAGTTTTTTCTTTTCTTGTGCACTTGTTCCAAGTGTGCAAGGGTTTCTTGCTCTGAGATCCCTCTTTTTAACAGTGAGAGGGAGAAATGGAGAAATAGGGTGGAGGAGGTATAAAAGCAGCAGGGAAGTTGGAGGAAATCAGACGTGACAAGTGCTGAAGCAGAACTTTTCAGCTCTCTGGTGGCTTCTTGCCAGATGAGATCAGAGCTCCTATGGAATCTTGTCTCCTTTTATTTCCTTAATATTTGACTTTCGTGCTTCCTTTATAGAAGCATGAATTGTTAATCTTCAATCACTTACTTTGAATACTGCCTGCATCTCAAACAACAGTGCAAACAGTGGCAGGGGAGGGGTGGCTGGCAAATACCAGTGTTTATGGCTTTCTAAGCCTATTTGGAAAACTAACTGGGGATAGAGCCTGGGTTAGAAGAGACTTCCCAGCTCTCATCCTTGTGAATTTATGCTGAGATTATTGAAAGGGCGATGAGAGGAGGAATGGCGTGGCATGCCTCCTTTTTTGTGGTCAGCATTCTGTGTTGCAGATTAGCTGTGGGGTCTGGAAGTGGGTGAGCACCCGCCTTCTGAAAAATCAGTCCCATTTTGAATGTCTGAAGTTAAGCATCTAAATCCTTCTCAAGACCACAGACTCTCATGCTGGTACAGACTCTGTAGATGTACTTTATGCCTGACTGATGCTTACCTTGCCGCAGTAGGGTGGTAGGCTATATTTAAAAAGGGGATCCTGTTGCTTTGCATTTGGGGTGTGTGTGTTTATAAAGACAGGCAGGCAGAAAACATGCAGCTTTGAATACCCTGGGGAAAGGGGGAGAGAGAGAAAGTAAACACTCTGCCCGAAAACATGTACATGCTGCATGCAGGCTCTGCCTGTGGGAATTAAGGGAGACAATGCAACAGATAGTGAACAATGAGCGTCTGTAATGTACAGCAACAAAGCCAAAGTAACCCAGTGTGCTGCAGAACACAGAAAGAGACTGTTAGTACAGCAGCCTCATGAGGTAGAAATCCTGCCAAGCCTGCTCACAGGACAATCAACAAGCCCTCCTCAGCCGGAATATGGCTCAGTGTGATGGAAAAGGGAGTGAAAAAATAGGATGGAGGAGGAAAGAAGAGGCGTTCCCAGCAGGCCCTTTGCAGGAGAAAAAAATAGTCATCTTTCTTTTAGTTAGTGTCTTCTTGTGAATTCAGATCTCAGAACGTTCAACACAACACTTCATGCATTGCAACATCAATAAATGAGGCTATTGAATAAAATGAAACTCTTTCTCAGCAACAAGTGCAATCCAGGTATTTTGCTTTACATGCACATAGAAAGCAGGGTCTTGCTGTGATGTTTCCTGTCACGGCTCTTTTACATTTCCACTTCAGCACAGGGCACTAGATGTGAAGTGGCCTGCCTTAAAGGATGGGATGTATATGACCCTGGAGCACTGGGGTGCAGAAGAAATTTTACAAACTTCCAATTCTATTTGGAGCAACCCTTACACCCCCAGCTCGTTGCCCAGTTACGTCTGAGGTACATGTGCTATGGACATGATTACCTCTTCGTAAGAGCACACGCCAGGAACATCCCCTTAAAATCTTAGTAACTTTACTGTCTGCAGTAAAAAGGACGCATCACAACACTCCCTTCACTTACTGCACTGTATAACACAAGCCTGTCTTGTAGCAGGCTAAGCACAAGGTCATAGTCTGTGCACGAGAAGCCACTGGGAGCGGGAAAGCAGAAAAATTATTTCCTTGCCTTTCTGACCAAGGGCCATGAATGGAAAATGGTAGCAACCAGGGTAATACAGGCAAAGGAGCTATGGAGCAGCTCCCGGAGTGCAGGCTGATCAGTGCACTCACAGGAGATCAGTGCTCATCTCTGTGCTGTGTGTGGCTCAAGGAACAGCAGCAAGAGTGATGTGGGCCTCCAGGAGAAGCTGCCTTTGCAGGACCAGGGCTGGGAAAAGTGGTTCCCTCCAGCTCCTGCAGCATGAGGAAGCAGCACCCTCTGCTGCTGGCATGTTTGCCTCCAAAGCGCCTTTTTAGTTCCAGACACCTAAGCACTTCCAGAGAGAAGCTGAGGAAATACATCCAGAGCAATGTCCCTCTGAAGTCAAAACACTGCAGCCTGTGGGTGGTTTGTTTGTCAGACAGTTGGTTGTGTCAACACACTGCTGTTGGGAAAGGAGACGCCAGGCAGCATCTGCTTGCAGCAGATAATAGCAATAAGGGCAGGCTCTGGCTTTGTGCTGAGAAGATTTTAACTGCTGCTGTTCCCAATAAGTACTTTGGCTGATGTTTGATGAACACAACTCGATACACACAATAGGGACGCTGTAGGATAAAGTTCCTCCAGCAGCCTTCCAAACATCTCATATCCCCATGAGGCAGCTAATTTACTACTGCTGCATAGCAAGAGGAAAGGGGAACTCAGGCAAGCAACGTGACTCACCCACAGTGAGTCAGTGGCAGAGTCTGCCCCTTCAGCCCTCTCCTGCTGATCGGGGACCAGCAGTTCCCACAGGGCTGGGAACACAAGGAAGGATTCCCAACTCCTCCCAGCCCTAAGCAGTCCTACCATGTGGCACGCAGCGTGATGCTGTATCACTACCAAACTGGCTCCCTAGAAAGCTGGGGGATGGCAGAGGATCCATGCAGTCAGATGAATCCTGGTCACCCGGGTTTTTTCCCTCCCTCTTGCTGAGGCCTTTTTGCTTTACCCAAATTAAACTGTTTAACATCAATAATGTTGATTCCACAAGCGTATTCCCAAATGGGATATGCACACCTCAGACAGACACAGAGTACTTGGTCTCTCCTTCATAATTCCTCCCTCTCTCTGAATGCAGACTGCCCTCTTCCCTAGCATCTGACACTCCAGGTATCCTTTTCTCATGTGGAGAGATAAGCTAAACTTGGTACCGGCTGCAGCTCCAGTCCCCCCCAGCTCAGCCAGAGACGTATTTGAGCTCCCATTCCATCTCCCATCTCACAATCTTCGTTTCTCTGAGCAGCAGGGGGGAACCTCCCCAAATTTTCATCCCATAAAATATGCCCATGTAAGGAAAGCGAAGTTTAAAAAAAAAAAAAAGCCAGAATCCTGTTAAAAATAGGCTGGGATCTACAGAAAAGAACCTGCTTAACTGTTTTTGTCTGTGCTCGGGACTCACTTCAGCAACAGCAACACTGCTCAGGGCCAAACATCATTCACACAAGACCAAGATTGTTTTGTGGATAAGGAGATGCCTACAAAAAGGGAGCCCTGTTTAAGGAAAAAATGAGGCGATGTCTGGTCAGAGCGCCACGAGGACATAGTTTCTGTGGGAAATTCCTCTCTGTAGAGCAATGCATCAAAGGAGAGCCAACACGTCCCGCCGCAGGGAGCAGCTTGAGGGCACAGGCCTGGCACAACCTGCAGTGGTGCTTGCAGGAGAACCTGGTGCTGCATTGCTACAGGATGCTGTGCCAGCTCTCTGCAGGGGGAGCAGCTGCAATGAACTGGACCGATTCACATTACCCACAGACATTTCACAAGGCAGCTCGCTTCAGGATTGCTCTGGCTGCCGAAATGTGCTGCTTCTCACTCTCCTTTACCTTCTTTCTTGCCCCTTTTTAGGCAGCAGCCACATTTTCAGTCATCTGTTTGGGGGGAAAGGAAGGCAATAAACCAAATCCCCATTAAGGCAGGCAATGAATCTGGAGGCACAAATCCTACTAAGCATTGCCCTTAGCTGTGGCCAAAGGAGAAATCAAGCATAGTACCAAAAATTACTTTGAAAAGCATTACATTTTACTGCTTTTACCACCTCTGCCTCTGCTCCCTGTGTGTGTGTAGGATTCGCTAATCCTGTAACTGCTTGCAGTATCTCTCTTCACTGATGTGCAATGGTCTCTAAACTAGAACAAAACTCTCTCTGAACTAGAATTTAAACACTTCTGACCTGGAAGGGAAAATACTGTCCCAGTCCTATGACATGACTGCTAAATCTCTTTACTTGCACAGCTATCTTCAAATGTATGGCTTGCTTAGATAATTCAGCATCAGAGTATCAAACATACATCACAGCAATGGGAGCACTGGAGAGGATTTGGACACTAAAGAGGAAAAGCCCCACATCACTTGGTATTACAGAGATGCTCTGCTGCATTAGCAGCTCAGGGAACCCACTGAAAACCCACAAGGGTCTGTGGGTAACAGTGCCCTTTCAGCTGCATTCAGAGGAACCAGCATTTGTGAATCAGCAAGATCGCAGCAAGTAAACATCTTATTTAAATCCTCCTGTCCTCCTCTTGCCAGGAAAATGAAGCCTTCTCCTGGGGCAACAGGATGAAATTGCTGTGCTCCTTCTCCCCTTTCCTGGGCACACAGTGCCTTTTCTTTAAATGTAACAGAAGTGCCAGGTGAAACTTTCCTTTCTCCAAGGAGGAGGTGGCTGCTTCTGGACAGGAACGCTTGGGCATCAGCTAAACCAGAGACCAACCCCTGTGCTGGGACCATGCAAGTCTTCCTCACTGGAGTCACAGCATAACTCGTTCTTAAAGTTCAGCTGCATAACCTCAGCTCACTGATCTCCAAGAGATTATAGTTAAAAACGCAGCTCTACAAAGTCTGTTATTAAGCAACTCTGTACTATGGTGACTGTATCTATGGAAATGCGACTGGGGATAAACGTGGATCAGTGGAGGCTTTCCGAAGGCCCTGCATAGTATTGGACAACTCCATCTTCTCACCTTAAAAGGGCTTTGGCTGTCCCTCTGTTTTGAAAAGTCCTGGCCTTGTTTGGATGATACACAAAAAAAGAGACTCTGAGTGAACATTTAAGACTCCGTAGTGTGAAACCAGCAAAATTAAACATTGTCCTCTCTGTACAACTAGAACTTTAAAACTTCACTCACCAAGAGGACAGGAAAAACCCCATAATGACCATCAATCTTTGAAGGATATTAAAATACACTTTTGTTACAAACTATTTATTTTTTATAAATATAATTCTCTATTCATTACACAACATGAAAGGAATCACAAAACTTAACACCTGGGAAAAAAAGATTTTACAACTTGATTTATAAAAGTTGGAGTGAAAAAATCATTACTTCCAGTGTTAGTTTTCTGTAAAATATAAATAATCATACCATTGAATTCTAGGAATGCATTTGCCATATTAAAAATAATTGGTATCAATAATCACTTAGGGGAGAAACAGACTGTAAGAAGTGACTCCATGGAGTTGCTTTTGCAAAGAAAGGTTAATACAAGCTCTCAAGAAGGTGCACAGCTCTATTAATAGCTTTCACAAAATAAAAATAGCATTGCTTCCTTGGCTTGGAGCCCAGTGGATTTCTACCATTCTTCCTCATCAGATTTATTGCTCGTTTAACCCTTCTTCCCATCTGCAGTCTCTGTCTTGCCAGTCACAAATTTAAAATCTTTAGAAGTATTTGGTTTTCATTTGGCAAATGCTACGAGTTTAACGGGAATTGAATGTGCAAAATGAAAACACAGTTCTAAAAAACCCTCCAAACAACCCAGACAGCTATGTTCACCCAGAAAAACGTGTGGCAGCTTCAACTGGATTTTAATATAATCTAGGATGAATTTGGGGGTTACCCAAACAAATGACTTCACAAATGAACCCTATTTTCAGTTGAAAAGAACAACAGCTCTCTGGGAAAAAAAAAACCCACATGTTTATTAAAAGTGCAAATAAACCTCTCTAAAATCAGTGTTTATTTCAAAAGGTGCCAGCCACATTCTAACAAGAAATAAGAAAACATCAATGCCACAGTCCTCTGTAAAGCAGCAATCAATTCTGTCATTCATAACAATATATTTATTCTCACATAGATCAATTTTTCATTAAAATTTGTTCCCTCACACGAAATACAAGATAACGGGAATGAAGTTAACATGGCTATTTTACTTTAAAAACAATGTTTGAATTTATGGACATACCAGACCTAAAACATCTTCCTCTGCGCAGCTGTTTCAGCCACTGTGGTGGTGTATTTTGGAGCCAGTGTTTGCTTGCACTCTTCTACTAAGACAGTTATTCCAGAAGAGTTATTCCAGTTAACTCCTAGGTGTACGGTCTTATTCCAGACTCCACTGTCAGCAAATCCACTAACAAGTCCTGCAGCACAGAACCTGCAGTGCTCCCCTTCCTCCCACTGTTCTATGCCACTCTCTTCCCTCATGATTTATTTTCACCCTTTCGTGCTTGTGCTGGGAGCGAAGCCTGCCTGTAGCCACAAAACAAACCTATTCACCAGTCCCCAACAAAAGATGGATAACCAGCCATCCCAGCTGCCAAACCAGACAGGTTAAGGTGCTTGTGTCTCTTCTGCATTTCAGCTTTTGAGAAAGCTACACCATCACAGCTCCCCTCCTTCCCACGCAAAATCAAAGCGATGGTGCATCAGTGCAACACAGCTCAGTAGTCAAAATACAGGATGTAAAAAGCAGCTTTTCTGGACCATCTGCAAGGTGGCGGAGGCGTCTGCCAGAAATCACCGCCAGTCCTTGAGAATCTGGCCTTTTCTTGCTGCACACAGCTTTTGCCAGGTTACGTTCTCCCTGGCTCTGTTTGCCAAGGGACCGCTGACAAGTCACAGGCTCCCTAGAGCTTGCTCAGTGCACTTTTATCCATGCAATTAGCAGAGGACAAAAATCCTGATTTCTGCATTACAGGAAGCATTATGCTGCAAGAAGACAGCTTGGGATCCTGGGAGCACAGGCTATATAGATCTGCCCACCTCGCTTCATATGCTCTCAGACCGCAGCACCTATTCGTACCTGGATTTGCATCTCCATCACTAGGATTCAGCAGATCCCTGGGTAGGGAAGGATTTGAAGCCAATGCTTATCAACCAGCTTTCTAAAGCAAAGTGCCCTTCCTTCCCTATACGGCAGACTTTCAGGTCACTAAGGGGTCACCAGATTCCCAGGTCCAGCTCCTGAGGATCCTACTGTGAGGCTCCAGGGCTGTGAAGGACGGCCAAGGCTGGCACAGCCTCAGATCAGCCCTGCTGAAAGAGCACACAAATAACTGCTGCTTCTTGGGGTCCCTGCCAAGCCCTGGGTCCCTGGGTCACCTCAGACCCCGCCATCTCCACCCGGTCACCCACACACAGCTACTTCTGTGGAAACAGGGCCAGCATTCAAAGGAAGAAGAAATAAATCCCCTTAAAAGTGGCCTCCACTCCTATGCAAAATCCTTCCTTCTGGCAGCCAGCCCCACATCCATGTTCCAGCTTCCTGCAGTGGGGCTGTCCCCTCCTGGTGCCATCACAGGTGAGTGTGTTTGTCTCTAGCCTCCACATGGACCATCATCCCAGACTGTACCATCTTCTGCTGTCTTGATTTCCTTATTAAAAGCTGTGCTCTAGTGTGCTGTTAATATCATTGAACCTTTGGGGATATCACGAAAGCAGAGAGATGCCCATTGTGCGTGGCAGCATTCTGGAAAGGTGAAAATTAGAAAGGGGAGAGTGGGGTCTCTAGGTAGGACTAGATGTCTCCCACCCCTCCTGTGAGCAATGGCACTATACATTTCTAGAACAAATTAACATTCTCCTGTCAACATAGAGATGCAATTTGCTAGTTTTGTGTGCCCAAGAGATAAGTAAGAGAAAACTCCCTCTCCTTCTGAGTCACTGTCCTTGAGTTCAGACCCCACCACCACCATCTGCAAACGCTGCAGCTACCTTAATGTGTGCTGTAATGATGGATATGTTGATAGTTTATAAAGCTGCCTCCTATAGAAATTTTATACGTCACCAAACACCGCAAGTTTCAATTCTAAGGATAAAGTTCATTTCAAAGAAGACAGCTAAAAAAAATCATTCCTTTGCTAGCTGAACCCAAGCAACTCCCCTGAACACCATGGTTTCCCCTCAATAATTATTGCACTGCAGGCAAATAAAAGCTCTCTGAACTACCATATTCTTCACGCTGTCCCCACTATTCTAACAGCCTAAAGAGCAATGTGTCTTCCTTTTCCATCCCCCCAGGTATCAGGTATCCACTTAATGAAAGCAGCAAATAACTGCTTATAAACTCAGCCTCTGCTGCTGGGCATTTTGCAAAGACTCTGAACTCCAGTGACATCACAAATCAGTGTCAGCATTTAGGGGCCACAAGAGCAAAAATGTGCCTGTGCTTCCAGGAGAGGCTGGCTGACACCAAGATGGGCTGCACATGCAGACCCACGTGCACAGAACCATCATTTTACCAAGACAATGACCCTGTCCCAGCCAGACTGAGCAGGGCAGAGGATGAACATGTTATTACTGTCTTCCACCCTGAGAATTATAAAAAAATATATAACATTTGGCAGGTTCTTAATTTAACAAGTCTCTCATAGTGCCTGCGAGGTAGTTAAATGCTAATAACCACAAAGGCCCAACAGGGGAAACTGAGGCACTTCAAGGTGAGGTAATTTGTCCAAAGTCACAGTCAGGATTCCTAGTGGAGCCAGAATTGCTTCACTGAGCTCTTGACTCCTACTTAGCTCTGAACACTGAGCTGAGTTCCTTTCCAAGCCCAAATGTCAAAGGTGCTGCAAGCCATGGATTTCCCAGAAGGAGAAATGAGATGAAGCTGCTGATGGCAACAGGAAAACACAGACATTATGTAGGCAATTCCAGACTGTAAGGACCACGCAGACAAAGGAGGAGGGACACAGTGAAGACATCACCCAAGCAGAGCTTCATAATCCACATACCACACCAGTTGTCCAGAGCTGGGGCTGACACCCGAGACAGGCCACTTCCTCGGCTCATGGCCCACCCTGCTGAGCAGCGTGGTGATGTGGTGCTTGCCCTTCCCCAAAACCAGGACAAACACCTGCCTGGCCTTGTTAATGAGGGGCAGGCTCAGGCTCATCCGTTGGTGAGGTTTGACAGGGCTTTCAGTCATCACCACAGTCTGAGACCCTTCCAAGCCATTTTCAGATTGGGGGAAGAGCGAAGCAGTGTGCCCATCAGTGCCCACCCCCAGCAGCACCAGGTCAAAGCTGGCATTGGCCACCAGGGCCATGATCTCCTTGGCATACAGCTCTGTGCCTCTGTCCTCTTCCACACAGAGCCGCTGGTTCAGGTGCACAGGCATGGGGTGGACATTGAAGTAGGGCACTCTGACACCCTGGAGGAGGTGGTTGTGCAGGCTGAAGAAGTTGGACTCGGTGTCAGTGAGAGGGACACAGCGTTCATCTACCAGCCAGATGTGGGTGTGCCTCCACGGGAAGGCATAATGGTGTCTTGCCAGCCGCTGGAATAGGACCACCGGGCTTGAGCCACCTGAGAGGGCCAGATGGAACTGCCCAGAGCGTGCCACAGTCCTGCTTGCTGTCTTCTCGATGTCAGAAGCCAGCTGGGAAATTAGGTCCTCAGACCATGCCGAGACCAGGGGACTTTGCCTATATTTGGATTGGGTCATCCTGTAATCATTTGGCATCGGCCTGTTGGGGTTCAGCAGTTCCACTGGCTCTGCCAGTGTGAATGCCACTTCTCCACTCACCATTTCGAAGTCTAAGAGGTGCTGGTTCTCCACGCCCCCAGGGTAGAGGCGCAAGGACTGGTGGGAAATGCTATCCAGCAGTGGTGTCCAGAAACCCCAGGAGGCCAGCAGGCTCTCAGTGGTAATAAAGAAGTCCTTCCTGCCATGGTAGATGTTGGAAATGAGGACAGAATACGCATCTCTCTCTTTCACAGGGGTGTACACATAGTAATCAGACAATGGTTGTCCAAAAATGTGCAGGTCTGGCTGACCCACTGCTTCTCTCCAACTGCCTTCTGGCATGACAGGCTTGAAAAGGTTCCTGCTCACAAGCACCGCGGGGGTGTTGAGTGCGCCGTGCCCAATGTAGAAGATGATCTGCTTGGCTTTACACTGGCTGTGCCCCGCATCCCTCAGAGTCTCGCTCTGAGTGCAGTAGGCCCGGTTCTTGAAGAGAACACGGACATAACCTACCCGTTCATCCAGAGCTTTCCCAGAAGTGAGGAGGAAAGGGACCCCTTCCCAACGTAGGTTGTCGCTGTGAATCAGCACACCTGAAATGACAGTGACCTCAGCTACCAATTTTAGGGGATCTCTATCACCTACCCATCATTATCCTTCCTTAGCTCCCAGAAATCTTGGCATCCACTGTGTTTCTTCCTCCACATTCATCTCTTTGGTGATATCGCTGGACTAACTGCTCTCCCGCTACCCTGCTGTGCTTCCTCCCATGTATCCTGCTTGATTAGCCTTGTTTCATTTTGCAGGAAACCAGTTTTTGGGCACAAATATCATTTGGACAAAATCTTTCATGTTCAGAAGACAGGGCACGGCCAGAGATGGCCTTGCAGTCTACTGATCATAGAGAACTGCCCATACTTTACCCCTCAGATGCAGAGAGCAACTTGACTTTAGTAAAAGACAAAGGAGTTTGCAGGCCATTTCTAAAAATAACGCAGAGATCTTGGTAAGAAATAACGGGACTTAGCTCTTATGCAATGCTTCCCATTGAGTGGATCATTAGTTAACTAACATGACAACAGCATCTTGTTACAGCTCCCAGTTACCAGGCTGGTGGATGCCTGGAGACATCCCTGTGTCAGCAGTGAAGTCCAGGATCCTGGAGCTGCAAGGACTCACATCTCCTGCTCTCCTCAGCTCTAGACTGCTCCCTTCTGCAGGCCCCTGACCAAACTCTCACCTGCAAAGGTTGGTGTTGAGCTGATGTAGTCTCGTGCTTTCTGCAGCTCCTCCTGTACTTGGCTGCCGTATGCCTGATACTGCCCCAACACGGCACTGTTTTTCTCCAGGCCCCGCAAGGACTGGAACGCCTGCAGCTTGCACTGCAAAACCTCTTCGGCCCTGCTCACGTTGGCTGGGAGCTCCATGGTCAGGAACATCAGGGCTTCTGTGAGGTGGTTCTGCAGCACATCCCGGATGACTCCATACTGCTCATAGAAGCTGGTGCGGCCTGATGACAAAGAGGAGGTAAGATGCTGATAAACTGATGTGGATTTCTTGCAGCCTTGCCCTCTGTGTGTATAATGTATGTACCAAGGAGAACAAAGAGCACAAGCGCAAAGTTGTTTTCACTAAGTTTCTCTTCTCCTGGCCCAAAAATTAACTTGAAGCTATCAAGCCCAGAGAAGTTGTGGATGCCCCATCAATGGAAGTGTTCATGGAGTGGCTGGACAGGGTTTTGAACCTGACATAGCGGACTACATCCCTGCCCACAGAAGGGGCGTTGGACTAAATGATCTTCAAAGGTCCCTTTCAACCCAAACCATTCTAAGATTCTATGATTCTAAGCCTTTCCCTTCCCCTCAGAGCGGCTTCCAAAATGCCTCTGCTACTAACATAAATATAAAACATTCCCACAGGACTGCTTGTCCTCGGCAGAGCCAGCCATAATCCTCCTTATGGGTGCTTACAGGGCCGAAACCCAGCAGGAGCAGTGCTCCTGCCCAGTAACTTCCCAAATGCACAGAGCAGAATACGCATTTGCTTTTGCTTTCAGAAAGCTTATGTTTTCAGGAGCTGCAGCTCAACCCCCCCACACACACGGCATGATGCAGGGATGCTGTATAACCTGCACTCCGACACTCCGGTCCCACAGTGCCCGGGCCTGGGACCCCAGGACACCATGCAGTTCTACGCAAAAGCTTTGATAGAGTAGCTGGGAAGCAGGCTGAGAGCAGGGACCCCAGGAGCTCTACAGCTACACGGGAGAAGCTGGGCTTTGGCAATGAGCACTGCTCTTCACTGCCTCTTTCCCCCTCATTTTCATGTCCTCGGCTCTGGCTGAGCTATGCCCTTGAGAGACAGAATTTCATGCACAAATCCCTGCTTCTCTTTCCCTGCTTGACTTCTCATGCAGGAACAGGGCTAGAAGGACACTGCACTTATAAAGAAAGTGACTCAAACAGA
Organism: Neomorphus geoffroyi; assembly: GCA_033558235.1. Taxonomy (NCBI): domain Eukaryota; kingdom Metazoa; phylum Chordata; class Aves; order Cuculiformes; family Neomorphidae; genus Neomorphus; species Neomorphus geoffroyi. Next base: position 4,114,782 of record JAUMJM010000029.1, on the reverse strand, counting down.
TGCCTTTCTGTAGTCCAGCAGCAGCAGGCTGCACACTGCAGACTACATCACAGCCATAGGCTTCCCCTATTGATTGATACATTTATCTCCCTTGCTCTAATCCAAAGGCACATTCATTAATGTAATCAATGCTGCAGACTTGCTGGGAGCCAGGCTGCCAGCTGAACCCACACAGGGGAAAAAAAGACATCAAATGAAAAATTACAAACTTGTTCAGAGCAGGGAGGGTACAGAGTGTAACCGGGGCTACACAGACAACGCTGTTCTCCCTAAATCTCTCTGCAGTGCATCCCTCTCCCATGATCAGGCCCAGTTGAGGTTTGGGCTGCCAAATCAAAGATTAGTCCAAGTTTGACAAAGTTGCATTAATTGAATTTGTGGTGGCTGAGGGAGGGAGAGAGGAAGGGAGACAGAAGAGGAGGTAAAGGGAGTGCAGAAGCGATACTGATGTTGCAGATCTGAGGGCACCTGACATCCCAAGAAGTGCTGTGGGTGGCAGTCCAGCCCAGAGCACTTTATGCTGAGCACTGCAGAGTGGATGCTGCAGCATTGCAGGGAGGGATTGCAGCCGTGTCCTTCAGCAGGAGACCCATGCTAGCAACTCTGGGCTTGGATTTTCTCTCTGCAATGCTCTTTATTACTACAGAGAGGAAGGGAAAGAAAGAGGCAGACAAACACAGACTGACCTGGGTACCTGGACTGACTGACCCTGACTGGCCGATGTAACACACAGACAAAAGATGCAAGAACATCCTCCAAAGAACAGCGCAGACGTATGCTCAATGTGAGCTTGGACAGGAGGGCAGAAGGGTTGTTTTTACAACAACCAGATTATTGCGACACCAAACTGAAGTGGCCTTAGATTGCATCAACTCCGAATACAGTGCATATTATCAAGATTTGGGAGAGGAGAAAGTGTGGTGCAATGCCCCCAGAACTTTACAGCAGAAAAAGGTGGGGGATTCTGCCCCTGCTCCCAGCTGAACTGCAAAAGGAATCTTTTCTTGGAAGCAGGAATACTACCTGGAAGCGAGTCAGTCCCTACCACAGGAAGTGTAAGACAGTCCTTCCCTATTTTCAGAGAGCAACAAATCATTCATCTGCTCTTTTTTGTTTCTGCACCAGCACTGCCTCAAGGGCCACTTTCACATAATTAATGAACCTGTCACTTCTCACGCATCCTAGCACTGCACACTCGCCTCACCAACCTTTAGCATCCACAGTCTCTTTTAAGACAATCTCCACTCTTTCCACGTGATGTCGGTTCCAAATTGGATCCAGAAACTGCCGGTTCTGATCTCGAAAAGGCAGAATATGGGCTACAGCCTGTGAAGGGAAAAATCAAAACTCACCAGATTTCCACAGTATCCCTGCCCCACCGCCCCATCCGGCACTGGGATGTGGCAGCAGACATGCCACACAGCCAAAAGCAGAGTGGGTTAGAGAAGAGAAAATCAGCAAGAGAACTTGCAGTGATGCACAATGGTGTGCCCCATGTCTGTACAGAGTGGGCATTAAAGGTATTTTGGAATTTTGAGGTTTTATGTGAGAAAGGCTGAACTACAAATTGCAAGGCACTCAGTTTATATCCACCAAAGCACAAAGGGCTGAGTCAGACTGTCCTGGGACTAACGTACAGTTCCCAAGTGCTGAAATATATCAGATCAGATGCTTACACCACTGAAGTCACCTGCTCTTTTGGGGAGAAAAAAATATATATATTAAAAAATATATATAAAATCCCTTCTCTCAGTAGAGGTGCTCTCCTTGCCGCTGGACATGCAATCTTCTGAGTAAAACCTGGCTGCAGTGCCATGGTTGGAAAAGACTGCTTTCAAAACATGCTATCACATTCCTCTAAAACAAGGATGGCATGTCCTTGAACACATTCCCTCTGGGACGATGCAGCTCCGCATCCTGAACTGTCCCTGCAGCAGCCAGTTCCTCCATTCGTTGAGTGGAGCACAGGGCAGGAAAATCTTCTTCTAAGCATCTCACAAAACTAACATCCCATCAGCTCCATATCATATCAAATTAAAAACTGCTTCTAGAAGCCATGGCTAAGCAGAGAGGTCTGTGTGTAATGAGATGGGAGTACTGTGAGAGGGAAAGGGCGTTGCTTATTCAGCGAAATCAAAGCCCTGACCTTGGTGAGAAGACCAGATGAATTCTGAATCTCTCCTTCACGCCGGTACACAATTGAGCCCTACAACTTGGCTCCCCCCTGGAGAGGAGACCCCTCATCACTCTCACAGGAAAAAGCCCTGTTTTGGTCTGCACCTTTCCCCTGCTCTGCAAGAGGATGGAGAGCAGCACAGGACTCCAGCAGCAACTGGAGGCTTGGGAGCACCCACAGTGGCTCTGCCTGCATTGAGAGGAGAACAACACTCACTAGCTGCAGAGCTGACCTCTCACACTCTCCCAGCCTCTAAATCCTTCAACCTGGCAGGGGGCTGCGCCTTGCAAGCTGCTCACCTGTTTGCCAAGGTAGTGGTCCACCCGGTACATCTCCTCTTCCCTGAAGAAGCTTCTCAGCTCTGCAGCCAACTGCTGGGCTGACTGCAGGTCATGGCCAAAAGGTTTCTCCAGCACGACACGCAGCCAGGCTCCTGGCGGGGGTCTGCAGCTGCTGTTGATGTGGCGGGCAATCTCTGTGTAGGCAAATGGTGGCACTGAGAAGTAGAAGATCCTTCCAGCCTCCTTCAGCCCCTCCTGGCGAAGTAGCATCTCAATCTCTCTGTTCAGCACAGTGTAGTTTTCAGCAGTCTTCAGCTGGTGGTACTGGCTCAGCTTCAGGAATTGGTCTTTGAGCACAGCACATCTGTTGGGAGGTTCATCTGGGGGACAGGCCAGCTTCTTCAGCACGTCAAACATCAGCTTCTGCCCTGGCTCCAGAGCTGTCAGTGCAGCTCCATGGAAAGTGAAGCTGTGGCCACTGCTCACTTGGTCTATGTAGAGTTGGAACAGACCCTGCCACAAATATTTCTTGGCCAAATCACCTGTGGCTCCCAGCAAGATCACCGAGATGTGGCCCTGGGATGCACCAGCCAGTGATGGCAAGGCTCCCACAAACAACACTGCACACAGAACAATTCTCAGCATCTTGGGAGATGAGAGGTAGGTCCAAGAACACTAAAGGGCAGCATTAAAAAAGAAACTTGTCAATCCATATTGTAACACTACAAAACAGAATGTAAGGTACCTGCTTTCCCACGACTGAAGAGCCAGCAACTTTTGCCTGGATCCTCCACCCAACAGTCTCTCCTCCAATCCACAATTTGAATCTTGGCAGTAACAGAGGCTCTTGAACAGACCGCAGCCTCCTTATGCAAACCAAGATGTGGAAGACAGCGTGTACCTGAGGTCTTTCAGTAACCTAAATATTGTTCCCACAGGCTGAGTTAATGAGGGGGTGTTAATGCCTTCAGATTGTGAAACTGAAACCCATTTTAATACAAATTTCAGAGATGGCTACAAATGAACACATGTGCCTGCAAATTAAGAACCGCTTTCAACAACCTCCTGTTTAGGACTTTGCTCTGGTGGTATTATGCTGTCTTGGCATTGCTTCAGGTCAATATTGTCACAGCAGCTCAGAGACAAGCATGACCACTGGCAGTTCCCGTATACAGGCTCTTCTTTAACACGCTGCACTTCAGTGACTCATGCACTGCCACCACCACTTTCATGAATGGAGCTGAATTAGGTTGTTATGAGCCCCCGGGAGACAAATGGTCTGATGAAACAACACAGGGAAAGAACTTCAGTCCTTAAAATTGAGTCTAGACATGAGCCAGTCTAGATGCTGCCTCGTGATGGTTGGGTATGCAGCCAGGAGACAATGTGGGGATTGTGTTCTGACTACTGAAGAGTGCGCGTCAGCACCCTTTCTGACCTGCTCCACTCAGACAGCTGCAGCCAGCAACAGCTGGTCTCCCTGGCCAAAAAGCCTCTTTGCTTGTTCTTGTATATTCTTGCCCCTTTAACCCAAAAGAAAGTTGGTTTTAAGCGAAATGACACATTTAGTTCTTATACCTAGAAACACAGCAATGACTTAACATCTCAAGAGACGTGATCTGCAAGAAGTGAATAAACCATTGTGCTGTTCTCATTACATCAAGTATCAGGTCTTATGCTGGCTATCTCATTGTCTTAATTTCATTTTCTCAAGTTGTGTCTAGTTGGAGCATAACCTTCACAGCACACGAGAATTAACTTCTTTAAAAACTGTTGGTTCTGGTCAATAAATCTATACCCTTTAATTCTACCTGAGTAGGAAATCCAGCCATTTTTTGACAATAAGAGGAAAAAGAGCATGGCTTTTCTATACCGGTGCAGTTGCAGTCTCACTAGGCTTTCCTTTGGCATGATTACACCATTTTAAAATGGTGAAAACCTAACACTGTCTCCGTTTACAGTCATACATGAGCCCTGGGACCAAAAAGCTGTTAACTTTTACCTGCCTAGACTTACTTGGGATTGTTTTTCCTAGCCTGGAGCAAAAGGCCTGGTCCTTGCTCCCCTTGAACAGCAGAGGGATGAAACACAGATGTTGTCGTAGCTCTTGACTGATTCTCCCCCAGAAAGCTCCCAGAAAAGTCAGATTTCAATCACTAAATCAACACAGGATCCACATGAGCTAAAGGCTGAGGATAACTAAATCAAAACAAAGACCTCTGAACATCTCTGCCTATCTGCAGCTTTATAAATCTTACATTTTTCTCCCCAGCAGACTCACCTGAGGAATACAGGAGCTTTACAGAGACTGCAGTGGCAAAAGCAGCTGGAAACTTATCTTCTTCGCAGTCCCTCCTCAGCGCAGATCTCACTTCTCCTGCGACTGAGCGTACAGCAGACTCTCTGATCAATGGTCAGGTGAGCAAGCAAGATAAGGCAGGTTGTTCCCTTTCTGGTAAATAGGAGGAAAGACCAAATTACAGTAGAGAAAAAATAATTGTGCCTGTGCCAAGAACGTCCCAGCACATCCCAGCTCTCAGCCCGTACATGTTGGCTGTGCTAAGCCTTTTGGCTACCACTTGTGAGCAGGCAAAACGCAGGTATTTGTGGCAACTCCTGCTCCCAAACCGTCTGCCTGACTAACTCTGCTGTGCATACGAGCTCAGATCAATGCTGAAGGTCTCCAAATGAGACCCCAGGGAGCCTCTCCGGGAGCACTTCAACTCCCAGAAGAAAGGGCCTCCCAAGACTACAACCTTGAGGCAGTGAGCAGGGGGCAGTCTTAGTGAGCGCCCCTAGGCCAGCAGGACGGCACTTGTGTGATGCTGCTGTGCCTTCTGGGCACCCTGGCTTCACTTTGCCAAGTTCCCTTGGCTTTTCCTTCCCCATTTCCTGCATGGAAATCACACAGCAGCTGAGCACCAGTTAGCACACCACAACTGCTCCGCTGTTGTACAAGGAGACAGCCTCAATGCTCCTCACTCCCTCAAGAGACATCCAGCATCCACTGCTCACCACTAGAGCGCTTCAACAAGGCACGCTGTAGTCCATAAATTCAACTCATGTCATCTCCCCCCAGCTTTCTGTCGTGACTGCCTCCCCTCTCTCCCTTCTCGCTGTGTTATCTAAGCTCCGCGTACCTACTTAAGGAACCCAGCAAATAATGCTGGCATTGCAGAGGGGCTGCTAAGTTTTTGCCTGCAGTATAAATAATTATAATTTTAAGCAGAGGTTTGGGTTTCCTTTCCCCATTATTGGGTTATTAATGCAGATGACAGAGTTTCTGAGTGCAATAATGTGATATTTACATTGGCTTGAGCAAACTTTGTTCCAAGAACCTAGAGAAGTTTGACATACAGCCCATTGCACGTTGGCTGGATGCAGATACTGCAATGCTGTACAGAGACCACAGCTGAAGAGCAGGTAGCCACTACAGAATGGGAAGGGTTTGGGAGGGGTCATTCTTTTCCATGTACCCAAGAAAATGAGTGGATTAGCCAAGTAGCTTCCTGGCAGATTCAGCTACACGGTCACATGTATTTCCAAGCAAACTGAAAACCAGTTTCACAACACTCCCCATTGCAAAATACTGTGCTACACTGTGCAGAATAAGGATGTTTGCTCACCGCTTTCATATCAGGTGATCACCACAGTTCACATTAAAAAATAATACTCTAAAAAATCCCCTAGCCAGCCAGAACAAAGTTACTCAGTTAGGCCTCAGGAAAAAGCCTCCTGAGCACGGTTCTTACAGAACACTGTAAAAGCTTAACTCAGTAGGAAGTGTGAGACTTTGCATTCTCTTGCACAGTCACTGGAGTTCCAGTTTAACAGGAGCTCATTTCAGGCCTTGTATAGGACAAATACAAAAGATGGGGTTTGTTACTGTCGCATCCCCACTGAAAAATGATTAAGGGATGCATGGCCATCTCAGAAGCCTGGAGCTCCTACAAGGCTCTGCACACGTGACACATGAAGCAGAGGGATAATAAGATTGAGAATCAGGAAAAACTTCTGCATATGCAAAGAGTGGAGCAGGAATGCCCTCACCATGAGCTCCTGGAAAGGTCAGAGGCTCAATGTGGAGACTCACATGAAAAGCAAGCTGGGAGATGCATTAATTAGGGCTTGGCTCTTCTTGTTAACCATCCAATGTAGCAGTGATGGTCTCGCTCCAAAAAAACAAGTATGCTCTGGTCCCAGCACCGTGGCAGCTCCAAAGCCCTGGAAAAGTAGGAATCGTAGAAGGATTTGGGTTGGAAGGGACCTCAAAGCTCATCCAGTTCAGCCTCCCTGCCATGGGCAGAGCCAGCTCCCACTGGATCAGGGGGCTCCAAGCCCCATCCAACCTGGCCTGGAACACCTCCAGGGATGGGGCAGCCACCGCTGCTCTGGGCAACCTGGGGCAGCATCTCACCACTCTTGCTGTGAAGAATTTTTTTCAAGTGTCTAAAGTAAATCCTCCCCCTTCCAATTTAAAGCCGTTCCCTCTCGTCCTGCCTCTCCAGGCCCTTGTAAAGAGCCCCTCCCCAGCTTTCCTGGAGCCCCTTTCAGCACTGGGAAGCTGCTCTAAGGTGTCCCCAGAGCCTGCTCTTCAACAACCCCAACTCTCAGCCTGTCCCCACAGCAGAGGGGCTCCAGCCCTCAGATCATCCCCTTGGCCTTCTCTGGACCTGTTCCAACATTTCCATATCCTTCTTATGCTGGCGGTTCCAGAACAGGACACGGGACTCCAGGTGGGGGGTCACGGGAGTGGAGCAGAGGGGGGACCCCTCCCTCGCCCTGCTGCTTCCATTTCCGTGGCAGCAGCGCAGGACGCGGCTGCTTTCGGGGCTGCGAGTGCACACTGGTGGCTCACGTGGATCTTCTCACCCCTCGGCGCCCCCAGTCCTTCTCGGCAGGGAAGCCCCCAATCCCACCATCCCCAGCCTGCACCGGAGCCCGGCCCAGGGGCAGGACCTCGCCCTTGCTGAACCCCATCAGGTTCCCACAGCCCCACTTCTCCAAGTCCCTCTGGATGCCACCTGGTGCGACCGCTGCCCCAAACGAGACCCTAGGGAGCGTCTCTGGGAGAGGTTCCGCGCCCCGCGGTGGGGGAAGGCGTGCGAATGAGCCGCCTCCACCGCTCCCCCCCCGCTCCCCTCCGCATCGCCCCCCACTCACCTCCCTCCCACCCCGGGGCCCGCGAGCGGCGCGGCGACGGCGGCTGCGGGCGGGCCCGACACAGCGCGCCGCCCGCGCGCTCCTCCCACCGCCAAGAGACTCTGCGGTTGGCGTCTGTTCGCGCCGGGGAGAAACGGTCGGGAGGGGGGGTGGAAAAAAAATTGATAGGGCTGTGGGGGTTCTGGGTCTGCAGCCCCTCGCCCAGTCCCTGCCCAGCAACGCGGCTGTGACTGCCCCCTGGGCATGGGGGCTCGCGGCCTTTCGACGTCTGGGGGTTGCATCAGACACAGCCGCATGGATGGGCGCATGGTGCATTCTAGAGCAGCGCATTTGAGCTGTGGAGGTTCGTCATGCAGCATTAGCCCAAAACCTTTACTGAGGCCAGGAGTTTCGGTGACCAAAAGAACAATTCTGTTTCCCTCATTTGCATTGGCAAATATGTATATTTATATGTATATGTATATGTATATGTATATGTGTATGTATATGTGTATATGTATATGTATATATGTATATGTATATGTATGTATATGTATGTATATGTATATGTATATGTATATGTATATGTATATGTGTATGTATATGTGTATGTATATGTGTATATGTATATGTGTATGTATATGTATCTGTATATGTGTATGTATATGTATATATGTATATGTATATGTATGTATATGTATATATATGTATATATACACACACGCTTGTATGTGCAGGTACATTTGCTTGCAGACCTCACATTGCTTTGCATCCTGAAGTTACTGTGACTCTAACACACTACCTACTAACCACACGTGTGCATCCACAGCTCCAGTCCTGTATTTTCTCATCCAATGAAGTACCTTGTGCACCTCCTGGAGTGTTCAGCTTCACAGCGCTGTTGATATGTCAGGTTTTGGGAAGGGAGGCGGAGCGCTGAGAAACAGGCAGAGAAGCAGAAGTCTACAAATGCCCGCTCTGCCCCCACACCCAAGAACACACAAAGCATGGAAATCTTATAAAATGTCCTGGTACAATGGAACACTTTCACTGGAGCTCAGCTGCTGTCTTTAAATTCACTGGGGTGCACAATGTCATAGGTGGTGTTTCCCCAGTTGGCTCCACTAAGTACGTGAACGTGTGGGAATCTCAGCGCCCTGAGCAGGCTGCAGTCACCCTCTCTGCTAGCACTGGGCTCTCTGCTGCATCAGGGCTCTAATTATGGATTCCACCAGCTTCCCATGAAGCAAAATTAATATGAATATTAAAAACTCCTTTGTTAAGAGCCCTGGCCAGCCGGTCTTCACAGATACTATCCGAGAACAGGTCTCAAATTATTTTACACAAGTAGGTGTTGCTTTCCAGGTGGGGAAACTGAGGCACAATAGCAGAGCTGAGACCAGATTTGCAGTACCTTGCTGCTCAGGCCGCCACTATTACACTAGATATAAGACAAGCCTTACATTATATTTGTGGTATAACTTTGAATTCTATTTACAGTATAATTTCGTGGTGTTGTAACCTTCTTCACCATTCTGTTCTGGAGGTTCTTCCATCAGCACGTGTCCCTCATCTCTAAAAGACCCCTTCTGGTGTCACAAAGGTGTCAGAGTGTTGGCACTTGGGTTTGTCTGCAAGATATGAGTCCAAACTAGGGATGAGGGAGACTGCAGACTATCCTGCTTCACATTACGCATTGCTTTATGATTCCGACCATGTTACTAATGCAGCTTTGGAGTGGGTAAAGTCTGAATGCCTCAACAGCAGCCCTGTTTCTGCAGCCCGGCAGAGGGCTGATCACGAGCAGAACTCAAGTAATGAAAGTTAACAAATTAAGCTTGGTGAGGGGATAAAGAGTGCATCTGAAAGGGCCAGCTGGACAAATAATCCAGCTCCAGAGATCTCCTCTGACCGCTCCGTGTAGTGTTAGTATAGAGTACATTCAGGAAAAGCTCAGGGGAATCACTGCTATGTCCCATAGCCAGGTATTTAACCCATTAATGACCTGATGACAAAGTCGCCTAGCTCTCAGCCGCTAATCTCTGTCTGTTGGGGTGCAGCAGACTGAGAAGAGACAAATGGCAGTCCCTATTTACAGTCTGTTTCCTGTTCTGGAAGGAAAAGGGGGTTTGCCATCTACTTTAGCAGAAATCATTTAAGTGCACATCTCCTTGATGCATATTTGTGGCACATTGAATGGGAAGAACAGCTGAGGCCCTGGTCACTCGAGCCTGTTATTATCATAGATAGAGCTGGAAGTTGGCAGTAGCAGCAGTTGTTTAACTTCTTCTGGTGAGAGATTGTGTTTTCAGCTAGTTATATTGTGCCAAACAATATTGAGGCTGAAATTGTAGGGGGGGGGGGTCGCTCTATGCAGTCATTTTTTGGAAGTCTCTAAAAAAAATGGTGCAGCTATTTCTGAGCTGAAGGTCAGGAGATAAAATAGGTTTTCTGACCATGGTAAAAATATCTCTGCTGTTTCACTAAGGGGCTCTAACATCTCATAATTTGGGGCAAGTAAGATTTTATCAGGATAATGGTTTGGATCAGAATGTGCTTTTGCTAGTGCCTTTTCAGACTTACTCAGCTGCATGGAAATCAGTGATAGATGAGACATGTGATGCCAATAAAGGAATAAAAAGTAGTTAGCAAGGAAACAGGCTTTAAGGAGGATGTTCTACAAGCAAGTAAAGGCTCTGTAGGAAGAAGGACTGTTTTGGGGGCTGTTTCAGAGGGGGGAGCGCGAAGCTGAAGAGAAGAGCTTTTTGGTTGAGAGATTCTAGCCTATAAATTCTGGATAAAGACTATGTTTTGGCATAGCAACTGAAAGGTGTTCCATAGGAAGTGGTTCTTTAGGTAGGTAGTTGGGAAAAACAATGTAAATAGTTAGTGTGATGTAGTGGGAGGCTTTTGCCCTTTAGTGTTGCATTCCCAGGCTAGTCTTGAGGTGAAACTGAGCCAGGATGGGCTTCGTACTGCTTTGAAGAGGTAAGGAGTGTTTCAGTACAGCAAGCTTTTGATGAAATAATCTAGAGGAAACTTGCCTGATATCTGCCAGATTTATTGGTTTCTGCAAAGGCTTCTACTGCCAATGAGCTAGAGGTGTGGCTGTAAATGACCGAGCAGTTTCTGTGGATGCTTTATCGTTCCTCAGTTCTTGTGTGTTGTCTCACGAGCTGGGAGCCTTGCTTGGTCATGAGGCTGTAGAGCCTGGCAGAGCTTGGCCAATCACTGTGGGATGGGAAAAAACTTCTAGGAAGGTTCTGAAGTTCTGGAATATCAAATTCACGTGACTTTGAGTAAGGCAGTGAACTTCTGCTGTGAAGCCATAAACAACAGCTGTACCGCAGCTGGGGTTCTTAGAAAATAAAATTACTGTCTTGTGCCTTCTGGAAAACCAGAGTGTAAAAATCATAGCAGCAGTTCTTAAACTGGTATGGGAGACCGTAAGAAAGAGGGGCTTTGTTATGGCTAATGAGGAAAGCCAGTGACAACTACGTAATGAGTTCTGGAGCTGCAGGTGTGCTTGAAGCTGGTTTGTGATTAAACCTGTTCACTTAAAGCCTTGAATAGGTCTGATAGAGGGGAATCTCCAATCCAGTTTAAGAAGTTTAGATTTAAATACACCTGTTTGGTATTAAATAATGCGATTTCTGTGCATCCAGACAAACTATGTTGAGAGGCTGGAAAGCTGATCTTCAAGGACCCCTGCTGTAGCAATGGCAGGTTATGCACCCAACCTGACTGCTTGGGTGTTCTCTCTGGACAGCTTGGCTTTCAAAGAGCTTAGCATAAAAGTCAAGCTGAGACATTCCAAGATGAGAGAGTATTAGAGTAATAGTGTCTCTGATGAGCTTCTGTTTCTACTGTTTGTTGAGTTTCCTTTTTAAACTGTAGCTTTTAAGGGGTAGAAATCATGTCCAGTGAATGCTCTGCAGGTGTGCAACTTGAGAGGGGCAGGAAGGTGTCTTATCCCAGCTGGCAAGCTTGAGAGAATGGCATTAGCAGCTAATTCAATTACCTCTCTGCTGCTGTCCCCAACCAGTCATGGGACTAAGCCATGACTTAATGCTACACTGTAAAGTTCTGTCACCCAGGCTAGACGAGTCCTTCAGCAGTGTTGCTGCAGTAATGATGCAGTCTGCCATCTCTCAGCAACCAGGATGCAGCTGCAATGGGAGTACTCCGTAAAAGCAGTGACAAGTGGAAAGGAGTTGGGGGGTGGGGATAAGGAAAGCTCATCTTCACTGAATATTCTACCTGAAACAAAACACAACTGATCAATCAAGCAAGCTGTGTCTGCTTTCTGCCTTTTGTTTGAAGGAAGTGATGCTCTCATCAGCTTGATCAGCAGATTAAAGATGAAGTGCTGGCATCTTCCCCAGGAATTACAGCACTGAGACGAGCTGCCTTCAGTCCCTTGTTTGGTCTTGGGCTTAAATGAGGAAGGAAATAGAAGTTCTAGGCTAAACACGCTGTTTATTCGTTGTGATGTAGGGAAATATCTTGTGCATAAGGACAAAGCTTTGCTTAACTTTCAGCATCTGAAGACTATACTTGTCATTCCTGAAGGCCTCCTAGTGCATTATCTAAAAGACTAAGTTGTACCTTTCCTGTCTGAGGGGAAAAATAATCATAAAACCACTACTGGCTCCTGTTGCTGTAGACAGAAAATGTGGCGATGGACTAAAATCTGTCTGCTCGAGATAAGCAAAGGTGGTTCGCAGATGAATTGATTGCCTCCTCTCTGCTCTTTGTGTTAATCTTCCCTTGTTTGTGCTCTAACGTTGAACCGTTATCGATGTGATCCCAACTGATTCAGAGCTTCAGCATTTTTGAGTCTATCTCATGATCAGTTACCTTGAGAAAGAAGCACGAGGCAGGTAACTTGTGTTGCTGTCGGCTCTGACAGCTTCTGGAGTGCTCAGGAATTGAAACTGCAAGCCTTTGAAGGCTTAGCTAAGCTGTGGCCGTACTTTGTCTGCTGAACAACGCTGGCGTTTTTCAAACTCTGGGGCTGGTTGAGTAAGAAATGACTTTCATTGGCTTGTTATGTGAAAGAGGAACAGAAGACAGGCATGCAGGGAGTACTGAAACCATAGAGCTACCCGAAGTTCACCTAAAATATATTAGATTGGAGTTTAGTAATTGCTATATTTTAAGGAAATATTGGTTGATGAGGACTGACACACTGAACTTGTCAAATTTGTAATGAGTTTATTGACTAATTAGCGTTGGACATACTCTACTAGATTAAAAAAAAAATCAAACAAACTTAATAGTATATAAATGGCACACTTGAGAAACTTTCAGTTACATGGAGGTTTCCTAGTCTGGGAATATCTTAGCTCTTAGATCGACTTCCACATCTTCAGTCCTAGGTTTTTATCGTTGTGAGCAGACAGTGCGACACTGAATGCCAGTGTTTCCACCTTTGTATTGAATTCTTACTGAGTGATGCAGGTTTAACCATTGCAGTTGGCTTATTTCTTCTATCCAGGAAGTTCTGGAGGTGGTAATAGAAGTAAACCCAGTATCTACCAATCGCCTTCATGCTGTAATGTAAGTCATGGCCTAGGCAGTATCTGATGGCACAATACTGCAGCAGAACTGTGTTGCACTTCGTGTCAGAAAGCTGATTTGCCCAGGAGTGCTGCACTCGAAGAGCTGAACTGCATGAATACAAATACAGCCGAACCAAGTCAAAGGTTTTCTCTGAGCATCTGGCAGCTGATTGGGAGAGCAAAGTTGAAATAATATCCCTCTGCCCTCATCTCAAAGCCACATTAAGATTAGACAGACTGATAAAGCTTAAAACCAAAACCCTCCATGGTATTTGTTCTCCTGTACCGAGGTGAAATGCACCAAAATGCATAACCATGTTACTATTAATGGACTGTGTTGCAGCAGCAAATTGGTGCGGGGTTTGGGACAGTATGCACTGTTCGCTGTTGGCATATTGTGTACGGGCTGTGCACTGGGGATTTGTTTCATTAAAGCAGTGCCTTTTCTTACCTACTACAGATTAACTTTGTGTTTCTGGTTTGTAGAGCGAGCGGCATCGAAACGTTTCAACCAATCGATGTTTTCAAAGCCTTGGCAAAGATGTACAGAATGTCAGTAAAACATGAGGATATTCAGGGGAGTCCCTTGCTGCTGGTTTCAGCCTGCTTCCAGGTGTCACGGGGGGCTTGCAGGGGCAGTGGGCTCACACTGAGAATATCCTGCTTGTAAATGCTAACCCTGCCACGCGGGCAGTGCAGCAGTGCGGTGCTGGTGGCAGGGCACAAGGAACCATAAATACAAAGCTGAATACCCAGCTTTATCTCTCTGTGCTCTTTTGTGGTGTTGTAAACCAAAAAGAACGGAGTGTGCTGTCTTATGTGAGAGATATAAAGAAATAAAAACTGACCCAGTCCCCTGAATCCTAGGCTAGACTGGTGCTGAGAGGGTGGTAATGACTGGCACGAGGGATGCAGGTCTTCACGTACATACCTGTTGTCAGGTGAGATGCATTGTATCCTTGTGTTCAGCTTACGCAACTGATGAGCAGGTGTAAGTGGTCCAGCCAAAGAGCTAATCTCCAAATAGAAAGGCAATGAAGGTGAAAAGGAAGGAAAAGGCTTTCCAGTCAGTGCCAGGACTCTGTTGGATGCAGATAATCAGAATATCTTAAAAATTCATCTAAAAGGTGGTACCAAAAGGCAATAATAAATTTAGATTGACCCTGATGTACACTTGGCTTTTTGCTATGGTGCATTGAAGTGTGTGGATGAAAAATCAACATGTTTCAGAACTATCACTGCAACTGTTGGTTCCAGGGCCAGCTTGCTGCAGACCTCTTGCCATTTAAATGCTGCCTGGTTCAGTTGGCCCTGGCAATGTCCTTCAATAACCTTGAGTTTAAACTGGTTTTCCCTTCTTCAGACTCAGCACTGGAGACTAGAACAGCAGAACCAGAAATGATTGGTAACTGGTAACTCTAGGATGTGAAATCCCTTTTCTGGGTGGTAGTTCTTCTGTTGCTCAGGACTGACTCTCACTTTTATGAACTCGAAGGAAAATGAACTGGTGTGTGTTGTCTCTGTGCTCACTGAATATCTCTGCCATGAAAATAGGGGATGGATCCACCACGAAATACAGGGGTCTGTACAGATTTATTAGCTGGAGCTTCCCAATGCCTTAATCAATGGAATAGTCAAAGCAATATGAAGCTGAAATTAAATGTGCACAGGACTAAAAGCTTTTCTAGGCCTGAGCTGGTTTAAAACAAAGCAGCTTTTCAAGTTAGTGGTAGGTCTTGGGATCAGGCTTTACGCTATTGTGTGTATCGGGACAAAACCTGAACCTGTTAAATTTTTATGGAAGGTATGAGCTTTTGGGTTGTTTTTTTGTTCAACTTCAATATTTATACTTGCAGCTTCTGTCTGAATTCTTGATATAGTCAAGACACTCCCATGGAGAATGAGATTTCTCCCTGTTCTTTCAGTCATCCCCTGTCCTTGCTGATTAAAGAGCACTCTCCCTGCATTTTTCCCCACTTCTGTTTGCCTGAGAAACTGCTGCTGACTTGTGGGTGAGTTCCAGCCTGCACCCCACGTTTAGCCTAGCTCGGGTGGGAGCAGAGTGTGTTTGAGAGGCTTCTGCAGATGTGATTTGCTGTTCCTTTTTCCTTTTGCCAGAGCAACATCACCAGGTGAGCGAACCCAGCAGGCAATCAAATGGCTCAGTCTCCACCTTGTCAGGCAATACAGCTGCACAGAGAGTGAGCACTCGCTTTTTAGACACAATCCTATAGGATCAGGGTTCTTGCAGTGTCAGGGATTTAAGACTTTTTAACTCCCCCTCCCCCCCCCCTTTATTTTTTTTTCCCCTTGCTTGTCTGAGCAGCTCTGGGCTCTCCCGGCATCACTTCAGTGCAAGGACCCGTCTGACACTACTTATGCCAGGTCCTGCCTCCCTCGCAGGAGAAGCAGTCTGCAACTTTTGCTGCTCTAGACAACGCTTCATCTCTGAGAAAGCAGAGCTCTACCGAGTGGATCTGGGGTAAGGAGAGAGAACTTCTGAGGGAGGGAGGGTTTCCTCACCTGGGTTAAGGGAAGCTCTTTGCATGCTCTTTTAGAAAGGGAGGCATTTTAAGGAGGCTGTGGTCCTTCCTCCTGCAGAGTTGTCTTTTATAATTGATAAAGGATTAAAAAGTCCAACTTCTGATGTGTGCTTGCTAATTCAACTTCATTGTTTGTTTCCTTTCTGCCTTTTTAATTCTCCTTGGGACCAATCTGAGGGATGCTGAATCAGGAAAGTGGGGTTTTTATTCTGCACTTTTAAAACAAACAAATAACCTCCAAAACCAGAATTAAACCCACTAAAATCACTTGCTACGAGCTGTGAATTTGCGTGATCCCTGCTGCTGATATTTCCAGGCTGGAGATGGGGTTTCAATGCCTTGAGGCTGGTGCAGTTATGCTGCAGTCTGAGCCCTGTGCTCAGCTGCAGAGCCTTTGCAGGAGTGCAGCAGGACGCGCTGCCTTGCTGCTGATGCAGTACTTCAGGGAAGGAAAGGAAACTTCCTGCATCTCCCTCCCTTTCCCCCTCTTCCTTGACGCTTCTCAGCTTGTGTCCCTTGTCCTGCTCCCTGTCACCCCCCTCCCCCCAAAGAAACTGGGGGTTGTGTGGCAGGAGACAGGAGGACGAAGGAGAAATTGGACGCTGCAGCTTTAAGAGTGCAGTAGTGCCAGAGCTTTTCTCCTTCAAGTGATCTGCAAAGCAGCAGCCTTAGCCAGGGATTCCCCTTTTCCTCCTCGTCCCGAGCTCTCCGGAGCTGCCAGCTGGAATCAGGGCTTCTGCAGCCCCAACTGACTTGTCTTTACTTGGGATTTTTAAGCAATCAGTTATAAAACTGTTGTTTGCAATAATGTCCAGAGTCAGACCTCGGCTTCAGCACCCTTCTCCCAAAAGACCACGTCCTTGTGTGCTTGGATCTGCTGAACTGAGCTTCAAAAGTGTGTGCTAAGACCACGTTTCTCAGATTCCTATGACCTCCAAGCACTAATACCTTTAGACAGCCTTCAGAAGTTGAATTTGCATTGGAAATGTGTTAGAACAGCCTTTTTTCTGCGGAAGTTTGACTTGCATTTTTCTGGAGAAATGCGCAGTCTGAACACAATTTGTTAATAGCACGAGGACTGAATTTTTAATTATAAATGACACATAAATGTCTGCTAGCAACTTGCATTTTCCTAGTATAAAAACGTCTACATTAACTGAAATATAAATTCTTAGCAATTCCAGAGTCTTGGTAACTGTATGAATGAATGGGGCAAGGGCAAAAATGCGGTTTGAGCAATTATTTCTGTCGAAATAGCAGTGAAGTGCTGAAACCCCTGTAGATGTGGATTTCATATTATGTGTCTGGGGGTGAGGGGAGGGGGAAAGCTACTCAGCAGTCAGTTGTTACAGCACATACCAAGTCAGATTTGTGCTGCTGCTGCTGCGGAGCTGCTGCTGGATGACATTAGCAGCATTTGGAATGACTAAATATTTGACTTGCCTTTTTTAGGGATGTCTCTTGACACCAGGAAGGGTGTTCTTGTCCCCACTGAGGCCGAGGCAATTACTTGTGTCTGCAACTTTATTTGAGAGTAGTAGTGTGTGTTTACATTGATTAGATCTGTAATTGTGGTGGCTTTTTTTTCTTTATTGTGTGTTTGCACAAGGACTAAGAAAAGTCAGTCAGATGTGTAGGAAAGGTAAGTGTTATCCTCATCACAGAGGAGGGGAGCTGGGACCAAAGCCTCATGTCTCAAGGTCACACAATGCAAGCTGATGGTAGAGGCAAGCCCTGAGGCACCCTCAACTGCTTTTAAATTCAATGAAACTTTCAGATCTTCTATCAGAGAGATGTCTGGCCCTGAGTCTTGAAGATACAAGGGGAGTCACAGATGTAAGGATGAAACCTTGAATGTTGCATGATGTAAATCACAAGTAACTGAAACTCAGGTGGTTGTGATATAGACTTTATGCAGCCCACTAATACAATATAACTTCTTCTCCTTACATCATCATATTCATGAGCAAAGTGACTTAATTTCATTTGTGAGGTACTTATAGGTAAGTTTGTGGTGTTTGTGAAGAACTACTCTAACTGGTAGAACAGGAAAAAAATAAAAGTACCTGAGCTAAGCAGGCTCGATGTTAATGACTGAAGATCATGAGTGTGAAAAGGTGTTCCAGCATAAGGGCATTGTGGAAGGGTCATCAGCATAAAAGCATAGAGGTCTCTGCCTTAAGCAAAAAAACACTGCTCTAAAATTGACCAGAACAGACTTTGCCAAAGGTGGTACAAGTGGTGAAAGCATGGGAACTGCAGGGAAACAGCTACATTTGCTGGAGTTCCACTTTCTAGAAGTGGACACGAGAGCCTCTTGAAAGGGTTCCCCTTGAAAACCTGGCAAGATGACTGTCTACCAGATAGAATAAAAATGATTATAGAGGAAACAATGAGTGCAATCCAAGAGTTGTGCATTTCAAATAGCACCTGTATTGAAGTGTCATCATACCGGTAATCTCCTACTCAGGTGAAGTATAACTGATTTCATGCTACTGTAAGGAAATGAAGGGCAAAGAACCCTTCAGTGCTGAGCGGTGGGAGGAGAAGATGCACAAGACAAAATAACACCAGAGAGCAAGGGTTAGAGGACGGAGAATGTACTTCATGCTGTCTGTCCTCTTCCATCCTGTGCTGCCCTAGCAGCTCTTGATTTGTGCACCTGGGAAGGCATCATCAGTACACGCTAAATCTTAACTGGAGGTCAAGGCACCTCCAATATTACCTTAAACCTCTGTGCTATGCCTACAGTAATCCGACGGGGTAGATATCCAGACAGTGGGAATATAACCTAAGCCAGTGTACTGAAACCCTGAGTGTGTGGATCCAGTGACTTGGGTATCTAGACTTTGTCTGGTGAAAGACCGTATTTCAGCTGATTTCTTCCTTCAATGCCAGTCTCTGATCTGGAAACCAGTGATCTTTTCCTGACTGCTGCGTTGATTCTAGACTGAGTTTAGCGTTCTGAGATGCCTGGGGTATTTGCTCCTGCTAGAGTGGTTGTTCGTAAGAGAAAGCACAAGCTTTATAGAATGTAGGGAGGTTTATACCTAGTGCCTGCTCTGGGGCTCATGAGCTTATGCTGTAGCAAATTCTTTGTGGTTACAGCCAGAACTGCCACCAGAGCCCCAGATGACTCTGCTTCACCGCATGCCTAATGGGTGGGATTTAAATGGTGGATGGCTTGTTGCTACTGACTTTTCATAATCTGTTTCCAGTGGCTGGTATAGAAATGGTTAAGCAAGACTGGGTCAAATGACAGCGTGTATTTTTGGAGAAGGTCATGGGTTCTGTGCCTGGTGCCCCACTGCAAAAGACACATATCCTTTAGATATCTGGATGTGTCTACAGTTTGTTTTAACTCTTGCCGTTGACGCTGCAAAGGCAAATGTCGTGCAGTGCAACAGCAAGCCCCGTGCTGGGCTGCAGGGATGGAGATTATTTCCAAGCTAATATGTTTTTCTTCACCACCCCACTCCACCTTCAGAAGTGACAAACTCCATGGGTATTACCTAGCACTGCAGCAAACTTGTGTGTTGTGGAATTCTTCAAAGATGTGTGATTTTTAGAAGTGAAGCAATGTGAGAAAGGGTCTCACACGAAGAGGACTTGCTAAAATAGCTGCAGGACCCCAGTTGGAGGCTCATTGCCTGTTCCTCTGAGGAACTGGACAGACACATGTTCCCTTCCTGGACAATGTCAAGCATTTAATAGTTTTGCCAGTTTTCCCCCAGACCTGAAACATTTGGACTGGAGTAAGGGACAGAGGCTGCTTCTTGCAAAACCTCTGCGGATTCTTCCCATTTGCTCTTTCACTGCAGAATCCAGAGCGCTCAGGAGTGCAAGGGGTGGGGGGAGTTGTTGGCTGTCTCAGTTGTGTGATGGACCAATGTATTAAAAAGCCTTACCAGCTGCTGCAAATTGCTTCTGCCCATCCCTGTCTGATACGTGAACACAAGAATTCCCATGTGCCAAGAATCTTAAATGTTTTTTCTCCTACCTCTATGCCTGGGCATAAATGTCCTTAAGATGTAATTTTTCCAGCTCTGCCTTTACAATTTCTAATTATGCTGGGAGAGCTAAGCTGCAGCAGGGTTGCCATTTGGTGACCCTTCTTGTGCCTTTCTCCTGCTTTTCAGACAACTGATCTTTTGAGAAGGCAGAGTCCCTACTGCTGAGCGAGGAAGAACTAAAATTTGGCAAACCTAAATGGATTTTAATTTGCGTCAATATTCTGCAGCAAAAACCTGTACTTTTATAAACAGAGGGCAAAGCTTACCTTGTTTTAAAAGCTTCCTTGTGATGAATAGAAAGCACTCTGCTCTTGTCTCAAAGAACAAAATTAACCAAAGATGTGCTTATCAAAGAAGTCGTTAGCAGCAGAAGTTGTGTTGAATCCAGTGAAAACAAAATAAGGTCCCTGGCCCAGAAAGCTCACAGACAAAAGCATATTATATTCAAGAAAAGCGTGGCAATGGCCTTGAACTATCTGTTGACCTTGAATTTCTGGTGAATTTTTTAGGTTTAAAATATCAGTGGATTGCAGTTTAGCATAAGTAATTTACCAGTCTTGTCATTGGAGGAAAAAAAAAAGGTGGAGAGTGACTGGTTACGTACAATTTCATTAACCAAAGGAAAATTATGTGAAGAGCCATTGTCAACTTTGAAGGTCACGGTCAGACTGGGGAAAAAAAAATTGCTGGTTGAGGTCATCCCTAAGGTGCTGCGGAGCTCCAAAGCTCTGAAATGCTTCCCCACACATACCTTGTCCCAGGGGATGCCCAAGTGTACCTTTACATATGATAAAGAACATACTTTTTTTTCAGTGGGAGAACATGTGATGTTAACCTGTCTCCCTTGCAGTTTGTGAAGTGTTTGAGCACGCTTGGCGTGCTTCGGAGAGCAGCATTTGAACTGCTCTAAGCAAAGAGGGGCCTCAAGCAGTATCCTTGAACTGAGGGGCAGAAGGAAACAGGTCCCTGAAGCCCATCTTGGAATTAACCTGGACTGTGGAAAAACATGCAAGTTAGAGCACTGGGTTGCAGTCCTGAGGAGAGACCTTGGAAATATTGCAAGCTCTGAGGCTGCCCTGCCTATAGAGCTGGCAACACCAGCGTGCCGTAGGGCAGGGAAGCGCTCTGCAGAGAGGCTGTGTAAACGTGGTTATGGCACACAGAGGGTAAAACTGAGCAGGATCCTTGCGTACACCTGGAGGAGCTTAAAGGAGGGGTGGTGCGCCTGAAGGCTCAGTCCTGTAGCCCTTCAGTGTCCCATTACTATGAGCCAGAGTGGCTTGGGTAGACGGGGGAGAAGTGAAGAGGAGGGAACACTTTGTGGTTTGCTGGCAAGTCACCCGCTCTTTGATGCACTGCAGCAAAAGCCCTATCTGAGAACTCTTCAGCAAAGAAGGACATTGCAGAGAAAGGTGGGGGGGGGGGGGGGGGAAAGAACAACGGACAGCACACGACTGAAAGATGCTGCTGCAAGCGCTGTGACAGCCAACCTGTGCTCTACTTCTCCCCCCTCCTCAGTCATTTAGCAATTGAGTTGGCCAAGTGCATTGCCTTACGTCTGCGAGTAGAATGCAGTGTCCTTTCCCTGGATGTCCTTCAATTGCAACGAGGGATGGAACTGCGTGTAGGCATGTCCCTAGGGGCTTTTTGTTACAATGCAGGTAGCGGTCATGATGAGGAAGCAGCAAAACTCCAATAGATGAATTCAACTTGGGTGACAAGCCACCACTGCAGCATCTGCTCCGTAGTTGCTTCAGCGGGGATCTTATAATGTTCTGGGATCTAAAATGACAGATGTAGCTCCTTATGTGGCAGCGATGTTGATGTGAAATAAAGTGTAGACCAAAAAAATGGCCAACTGCTGGTGCAGTGCAGG
The DNA here is from genome assembly GCA_033558235.1 of Neomorphus geoffroyi. Taxonomy (NCBI): domain Eukaryota; kingdom Metazoa; phylum Chordata; class Aves; order Cuculiformes; family Neomorphidae; genus Neomorphus; species Neomorphus geoffroyi. The sequence goes on along the minus strand of JAUMJM010000029.1, from coordinate 4,093,187 downwards.
TGATCCTTGCATTACTCTTGTTGCAGCACACACAAGGCATCTGGACTGTGGGCTGAGGCAAACAGTAAGATACAGTGCGGTTCATAGAATCATAGGTGCAGTTCGTGTGTTTTACCTCCTAGGGTTTAAAGCTCTTGAGTTGGAAACAGCCTTTTTTTTTTTGGCACCCCAACAAATACACTGTTGCTGCAGTGGAAGACTCCAAGCTGCCCTGTGGGGTGATTTCTTCTGCCCCTCTTAGAATTAACACCCAAAGTGGTGACCTGAGAGTGGAAGAGGACTCTACTGGTCTATGGGCAAGCTGCAGGGCTGCCAAGGACTGGTAGGAGCACTCATAAAGGAGATGTCCTGCTGTGCTGGACACAACCTGATGGCCAAGCAGAGTTTGGTCGCCTTGCTCTGGAAGTTATTGCAAGCAGGTGTGGTAAGGCTTTTTAATTTTGTGTCTCAAAGATAACCTATTAGCGTAACTCCTTATACTGCAGTCTGTATTAGGTTAAGGTACCAGAGAGGGGACACCTGCTTGGATCACCATATGTGCAGTTTCTTGTGGTGCTGGCAAACTGATAGCTTAGCACTGGAGAGGCCACGTTTGCAGGAGACGTCTGATGTGGAACAAACTTGCTGTATTAAATTATTTTCTGACCGTACCTGTATAACACCTGAGTTGAATACATCATGTGGTGAGTGTACTTCTGTTGGTGGGTAGCATTCATAGTATAAATACTTAGCTGATGTTTATTTTCAGATTCTAGTTGAAGAAAGTGAGTCAGATTTAATTGTGATGAGTGTTTCTGGTAACTTAGAGCCTTGTTACTGGTAGTGTCGGTGTGTTTAGTTGATGTAAACAACTTGAGCCACTTGAACTGTGAACGTGGAACTGGCATTTGTGTGCCTGTGCAGCTTGATTTAAAGCTGGCCTTTTTGCCATCTTCTGAAATGTCCTGGAGCTGCTGCAGTAGCAGCCAGGAGGGATGGGGAGCCCTGTGCATGCTTTTTCTTTTTTTTCAAAGCTTTGAATTGCTGCAGTTCTGGTCTTGATGACTGCTTGATGCAGTACCGTCTCAATGGGTTCAAAGTTGCTTTTCACTAGGCAGGAACGGGCAGGGATGTGGAGAAGGATGGATTAGGAATGATTTCTTTCCATGGCAGTAATTTTGAGAGGAATCAAGGGGTTGTGGTGGTGATAGAGAACAGAGGGCCAGGCTAACAGCTCTCTGTTTTCTGCTGGGCTAGCACCGTTTCTTGGACACAGAGATGTATCCTTGCTGCTGCTTCCCACCCTGAGCAGCTCTGCCTGTGAGGCAACTGAACTTGACCCCTTTTCCTGCTGCAAACTCTGCTGGTTCCACAGATGTGAAACATGCACCAAAATGAAAATACCTGCAGTGTGGGCACTGGGGGAAAGGGAGAGCTGATGGCAAAAAGCCCAGGTTTCTTTAAGTGGTTGACCAAAATGACCTTTTGTCTCCATCTGTGAATTAGTAGGGAAAATGCCATGAGCTTCTCCCAGCTACCTCTAAAGGAGACTCATCCGTACCTCTCCTTACTGCTGCAGCCTGGTGACCTTGTGCACCTGCAGAAGCCCTTGGTGGGGAAGTGTCTCTACCAGCACTTCAGGTTAGAGGCGAGGAGGATGCCTTGCTGCAGGACAAGGTGTCCTCTCTCTGGGTTTGCTGGCCGCCTGCCTCCCAGCAGAGGGAGGCAGAAGCACACCGAGATGCAGCCTTCAGCTCTTTCAGCCTTGGTGTCATTAGGTGCAAACAAAAAACCCCACACAACACCTCGCTAAGAAAACGAGCATTTCTCTTGCTGCTTAACGATAAAGCCTTTGAGCAGCAGGGATTTGCTACCTGTAATTGCACCAACTAATCCTACTAGTGAGCTCTGTCCTTCACCTTAGGTGCTATTCTTAGTTCAGTCCCTTCTGGATTCTTGACAGAGCAAATGCTGAGGCTTGCTCTGTGCCTTGGGAGAGATTAGTTGAGTGAGTGAATTGGGAAGCATCCTCTCTCTTTATGAGGCAAAGCCATGCAAGAGATGGATGGAGACCCTTCTTTTTGGAGGAAGGTAAGTCAAATACTGGTGGAAATGCTAAGGAAGCAGTGGGAATGCTGATGGATGGACTTGGTGACCTGCAGCCAACCCTAACTGCACCCAAGGAAGTGGAGTGAATGACTTAAGTTTCTTGTGACTCTTTGCTCTTGTGACCCAAGTACAAAAGTCTGTCTTTGGTTGTCTTCTCCCTTGGTGTTTTTTTTATCTGAAGTTGGATCTCCAGCTTGCCGCTCCTGATTTGTTCCCTCAACTAAAACACAGAATCCCTGGGCCATCCAGGCCCTGCTGCTGTGAGTAGGTGTGACACTGGGGAGGAGGGGCACAGTCCAGGAGATTAACGGCTGTTTGAAGAGGTGTCTGCTCCTTAGAGGAGTAATGCGACTGCCGTGTCCTCTGCAGCATTCTTTTCCCTGAGACTACAGGGACAGGTTTTGGCATTGCAGAAAAGAGTATGTCAGTGCCTTAAATTTGGGCTTTGCAGCGTTGTGATGGTGTGTCTCGGTCCATCAGTTGTACAAGTCCTTTCGAACAGGGTGGTGGCAAACCAAACCAATGTGTTGAGGTGTACGTGCACCTGGCAGTTATTGCCGGACGCCGTCTCCTGTGCACCATGGAGATCTGGGGGGTGCGTGCGTGTGTCCTTGCTTTGGTTTCTGTCTGATCAGGAGGGAGAGAGACTCTTAGTAAGAAAAATCCGGATCTTTCAATCGGTACATGTCTGAACAAGGCTACACGGACTATCGGAGTGAGTAAGACACTTCAGTGTGAGCAGTCAGATGTTTCAGTCGTCACCGGTAGCGTATTCAATTGCCTGGAACGTCATCCCTCACTCTGTGCTTGAATTAGTACAGTTCCTTACGCTCTTTGCTCGGCTTCTGTTTCCTGTTCCTGCAAAAAGGGGAAATGCTCACAGGCTGTTGTACCCACAAAATGGTTCAGGAGAGAATTTGCCCACATTCTTGGAGACCGGGAGCTTCTGGGAGATGATGCTTTTGGTGGTGTCTAAATGGGGTTTTGTCTGTTTAGGCATCGCAGGAAACGGAACTGGACCTGAGTTGCTGTGCAGTGATGGGGGGGATAATTAGCATGTGGTGTGTAAGGACAGCTCGTATATCGGACCATTACTTGTGAGCTTGTTTTTCCTTATATCTTAAGATATTTCTTCCTTCTTGGACAAAATACGCCTTCACAAATCCTCAGAAGAGCTTATTGTTACACATATATTTCATTGCCTCCACCATTTTTGCAGATTACTCTTCTCTTGAAAATAACACTTCTGGCAATTGTGATAGGATGTAAAAACAGCCAGACTGTGGCCAGCAACCTGGCCACAAAGCATCTCTAAGAACCTACCAGCCATGTGGGGACTTAGGAAGACTCACTGAAAACATGTTGCCAGATCTTAAGCAGTCTTCCCAGATTCTCTCTCCTTAAACGTGAAGCAAAATGAAAGGCCAGCACTGAGAGCTGTACTTGCAGATCGTGACAGCTAAAATCCAAACACTACTGAAAGTGGATTCAGGATTAGAAAGACTGAGGTCCTTTGTGTAGTAACTCGGGTCTGCAAGATGAATGGGAGTGCCAATAATCCAGCAACCTAGGTGTTTGCTGGGTAGCAGAATGCTCACTGCTACTAATCACTTCACTCTGTTTTCCACTACGCAACTGAAGACTTGATCTCTAGAAAGTACGCATGGATGTCTGCAGCGGGCTTGCCAGAAGACAGCCTAGGGAGAAAGCATCCGCAGAGGAGCGGAGGAAGCTGGACCTGTATCTGAGTTTTCAAGGCAGTGACTTCACAACAGCTTGTGTTCCTGTAGCAGCTGGAGAGCTTGTTTTATGCTTATGTTCCCATTCCAGATGGTTAATATATTTTATTCTCCAGCCCTTGTCTATCTGGTTGCGGCAAGTAAAAACTTGAGCAGAGAACTAGCTGCAAGAGTTGAAGTAATGATGTGCTTAGACCCCAATCACGTTATCTCAAGCTGGGTTGGAAGGTGAAGAGTAGCTTCATACTCTTAGGCTGTGGTAAATGACAGGTAGCTGGACAGGCTCATGCTCCCTCAGTGTGAGCTGCTGTTTGTTGTGTTAACTCCTGTTAACACAGGCTCTGAGCCTGTACCCACGGAGAGTTAATCCAGCTCTACTGAAGCACGGCCTTGTTCAAACATATGACACTCCAGTTGGATGCCTTCAGCATTCGCTTGCCGCTCAAGTTTCTCAACTTAGATGCCACCCAAGGTATTTCCACAGAGGAAGATGTAGAACAGGTTATTGAGGTTTGTCAGGTTTATATGAAGACCTTGGGTGATGTTTCAGCCATGTTTTATTTGCCCTCTTGTTACTGCTCATGATACAAAGCGAAGGGCCTGTTGGGTAGGCACAAACTATTTATATAATAAATATGACGTGGTAACGGGTGTTGTACATACAGCATTTCTGTTGATTGTTAACAGGCCACTTTGCTGCAATTAAGGTAACTGGATCCTCTGCTCATCACAAGTAGATGGATACAAAGTCCTCTGCTTATCTGTCTTTGCATAGGAGATTTGGAAACAGGCACTCTGGGGACAGTCTGAATTTTTCCTGTTTATTAAGAACCTCTGGCATTGGTTTTTAGCTACTGGCTCTTCTGCCTCCCTCTGCTGTAAAGAAAAAGCAGCATCCAACATTTTGCTCAGGAAGAGCTTCAGGTTATGCCTGAAGGCAGGTTTGTTCAGAAATAAGGCCACTATCGATGAGACCAGTCCAAGTGCTCCCCGAGCATCAGTAGAGCCCTAAGTGCTTAGGAAGAGTAAGCTGAACTGAAATAACAGCAGGGGTAGCTCAGCAGCTGTCCTGTGCTCTAGAGAACTTTCACCAGTGAGACCTATCCTTGATGAACTTTGGATGGGATCATGGGTTTGAAGTGGTGGCAGCTCATGCAGGTTAAAAGCAGCGGTTGCGTTTGTATGGCAGATGCCATTCCCTCAAAACTATTCCATCACGGTCCCAGCGTGCCTGTGGGAAGCCTTGCATTGGTGGCCTCCAAATGTGTGCACTTAAGGTCTTTCAGCTTAATCTTTCTGTTCAACTGTAGTGTCTCCGTTGTCCGGGGAGTGACAAAATCCCGCTTGTTCCTGTGGTGGTGGTGCCCAGCTGTGAACAGGAGTGTATTTCCAGCCACTAAATCAGCTTGGGGTCTGTCAGACTGGTACCCACCCACATCGGGAAAACCACAAGCATTTGGCTTCAAGCCCTGCTCTTAAAGGGAGCTTCCAAGCACATCCTAACCTGTGGTGGCACCGTAAGCCCAACCCAAGGGAATCCACATGGAAGAGCGGAAATTCATCCAAGCTGTCCCTGGTTCCTTCAGGCCACCTTTCATATTTCTACTTATTGTTCTTTTTTATGCCATGTTGCGACACATCCTTATTCTGGCTCTTTCTGCTCTTCAGGGCCAGAGCATGATCTAAGAGGAGCCCTGCGATATATATAGGGAAAAAGGTGGCTGCTATGAGAAGCGATTAACATGGAAATCAATGCAGCATCAGTAGAAACGTGCAGTGTGAAGGGCCTTTTCTCCTCCAGGTCTCTGTGGGTAGAGTAGAGCTGAGTCACTGACTGCATTTCTCCTCTAACAGCCTTTCTCATTTTGGTGCCAGCAGGCTGCTCTGGCACATCTCTTGGTTTTGCTTGTCCGAATGCGGTTGTCAAAGTGGCTGTAGTCACTGGTGCTTGTGTGCTCTTGGCTGTTGTTGGCTTGCACTACGCTAAATACCTGTATAACTGTATAATTTCCACCTGAAGATTATTTTCCTCTCTGGAAAATGCTGCAGGCCTGCTCAGACTCTCGAGCAATGTCAGCCCCGTGCCACAATGTACTAGCCCAGCGTGACCAATGTGCATGCACAGCCACTCTTCAGGAGTTATCAGATCTCTTGACGGTTGCTTTCTCCCTTTGGATGGCTTATCAACACCAACCCTTGCTGAACAGTGACTCTTATTACATGGGGAGTCCTTGATGTTTTGTAAAAGCTTTCCTTGATGTTTTGCAAAAGCTTATGTGTTTGCACCGCTTCTGAAGTTAGGAATACAATCAGACGCCGTTTATCCCTACCTCAGCAAGTAATGGCTTGTTATTTCTTATATTTCTTATATGAATTATGTAAATTATTAGCTTAATGGCAGAGATGACAGAAAACTTGCCACCTGGATTGAGCATCTTCTGTTCACTTCTTTTTGTACTTCAGTGTAGTGACTTCTATATTTATTTCCTGTATAAACTGACATGCAGAGATTTGAAGACTTGAAATATGTTATTTTACCAAGTCAGCCAACCTCTGCATCAAATTAAATTGCTGTTAGGGGGTGGGAGTTGTGAGGGGTGCTGGGTGGGAAAATTATGGGGTTTCCTGGGCTGTAAAGAGTTCTCCACTGTCTCACATGGTGGGGAGGGGAGAAGACTGTTCAGAACTTGTTGGGTTTTGGCTTTTTAACATAATTTCATTTGGAAGCTGTCAATTTAGAAGTTTGAGTAAGGTGGAAACTCAGTCTTGTGAAGCAGGAGAGCCCTGATGAATTGTGTGAGCAAATGCAGAATTGGCCCTGTTCCTGTTGCTGTTAATGCTGTTCAACTCCTTGTACTCCTCTCCAGGGGAGCTCTGCTCTGCGTCTTTCCGAGTGGAAGACGTGAGGGAAAGGAGTCAAAGGCTCATCCCTTTGCAGCACAAGAGAACTCTGTTTATTTTTCAAATATTATTATGGAAATGCATTTTAAAAAAGAAAAAGAACGCTTTGGAGCTGTCAGATATTCCCCTCAATCCCATCATGCTGCTCATCTGACCCCCTTTTCCTTCCCCTGGCTGCATCTTCGCATCACTGCAGGGAAGCAAGGGCACCTGGAGGAAAGCAGAGGAGGGAAGTGCCCTTTGCTGCAGCAGGGGCACAGCATCAGAGTAATTAGCCTGAGCTGTGGGCACTGGAAACTTCAGAGGGGCTCTGTTAATTCTTGGTTGAAAAATGCTATGGAATTGGGTGGTCTGTGTAGAAACCTCTTTAAAAAGGGGGTGGGGAAGAGCCAAAATCTGCAAACCTGGTATAATTTTGTGCAGTTTTTTTCTTGTTGTTATTTGTAGTTTTAAGGGGCCAAATTCTTTACTTTCTCAAGTAGGTAAGAGTGGAGCCATCCAGGAAGTCACCAGGGTTGCTCTGAGCTTGTGCTGTGCCGAGGTCTGAATCTGGCCCTGCAGCTTTAGAAAGAAAAGTAATTGTGAACTCTCACTGATACAAAGGAAAGGGAAAATATCTGCAGTGTGCAAGTGGGGAGGAGGCTGCTGCAGTTCTGTCTCTGAAGGGCTCGTTATTAATTAGCTGTGTGCACAATAAGTGCTTCTCTGGAGAATGAATGAGGTGCCTTAGCCTCCTTCCGCAATCCAACCGTTTGGAACAAAATTAGTGGTGGGGAGAGAGCGGGGGGGAGCGTATTTGGGATGGGTGGTGGGGTGGGCTGGCAGGAAGCAATCCTCCAGACCCTGCTGGATGGGTTCCATGGGGTGCGTGTGCGTTTCAACCCTGAGTCCCGCACCGATGTTTCTGATGTCATTGCTGCAGTACGGCTCAGTTGCCAGTTTGCTTTTCCAGTTCCTGAAGCCTCTTATGGGATTGCAAAGTTGTGGGTTGCATTCCTTTGCCAGAAAGAAGCCTGCAGAGATGTTGCATTTTTCCTACCGTGGGTTTGGGGGGTTGTTGTTTGTTTTTTTTTTTCCAGTAAAACAGATTCAATTTAGCCCCGGCACAAGTGTGCTGAAGTTGAACTGCTGCTGTTCCGTGTATTTCAGCTTCACTGAGGTCAGTGATGCTGCAGCAGAAGAAAACTGGGTCCTGTCTTGTCCCAGATGGATGTGTGCAACCCTTCTGTGGGCTGCACCACCCTGGGGGCTACGGGAGACCGTCAGTGGTACCCAGCTCTGACATCTGAGAGGGCTGGCTTCTCTGTAACCGGGCAGGCTCAGGAAGAGGCTTTATTTGGGCTTGTCTGGACTTGTTCAGGCCTGAGCCTGCCTTTGTCTTTGCAATCTCAGCGACTGGAGTGGATGAAAGAGAATCTGCCTCTACTTTACTGGTGAGACCTCTTTGAGACCCCAGCAGCAATCGCTGGACTGGAGCTTTCTGAGCACCTCTGAGCTCAGGTAGGTGGTCTGTGTGTCTGTGCTGTGCCTGGACTGTGTGTACCTGCCTGGGTTACCCTCCCTGCCAGCTTCTCCCAGAGCCTGCCTGTGTCTCAGTGGGGCTGGGGAAGGTGGTGGTGGTGGTGGTCTGCAAAAATGTATGGATAGGTGACCTGTCAGAGGACTTAAAATCCCTGGAGGAGAGTGTTACAGTAACAGCCCCCCCTGTCCCTCCTGTTTGGGAAAAGGCTGTTTACTTTCCTTTTTCTCTCTCGTCTGCACCCTTTCCTTCAAGCCCTTGACACACAAATGCACGTTAGGGTTGGGGGTACTGTGAGTGTCTGATTTTTGAGGGATTCGAGAAAGTAATAGCACCCAAAAAAGCAAGTGTGTGCTCAAACCTGTGTGCTGCAGCTGTGCAGGGAAAGCTGAGGATGCTTCTTTAGAACCTTGAGTCCAGTGAGCAGTAAGTGATTCTGGCAAGTTAGTTGTCTGGCTTCTACATCCAGGTGAATTCACGTGGTGTTAACCACTCTGGAGTTCGTTTAGCATTTACACAGGGGAACGTGGAGGCTGAAGGCTTAATTCTCTGCTCGTTGTGAGGAGCTGGCAGCTATCCCCCTCTCCTGCTGCTCTCGGGATGGAGAGGACAGCTTGTGCTATTTCCAGTGTTGTAACCTGGCTCAACATGTTGCCTCCACCTTCTTTTTGTAATGGAAAGGGGAAATAACAGAGCTCAAATGCTGGTACTACCTGATGCTCATACGGGGGAAGAAAGCTCTGTTATGCTGTGTTTGGCTTTGTTCCCCTCTGTTCCTGTTCAGTCTTGTGAAGCTTGGCTTTACCTGCACCTGGCAACCTAGGCATGGCTCACCTGCCTATTGTGAGGTTTCAAGTGTCTGTGTAAACTGCAATGGGATTTTCTATTAGCTTGATGAGTTCCACTAAATAGGAGAAGGACCCTTCTGTGGCTTAGGAAGGGCTATAGAATCATAAAATCATGAGGTTGGGAGAGACCTCTGAGATCGCCGAGTCCAACTGTGCTTGTCTCCCTACTAAACCACGTCCCTATCTCAGGTAAGAACTGAAAAAGGCACTAGGAGTCATTTCAGATCGAAGGTAAGTACGTACCAGTCCATCAGAGCGCGTCAGGGTCGGCGTTGCTTCCCCTGCTGCCTTTCAGGGGCGTCTCAGCAGGGCAGGTGGAGTGAGTGGATATGAAGTTTTCTTCTGCATTTTGAAGATGGGGGCCCCCCGTGCTTACCTTTTGTGTCTCTGCTATGAAATGTATTCACGTGTAATCACCCTGCCTCTCCTTTGTACAGTCTGTTTTGATATTTTACTACCTGTGTATATGTTTGTGTTTTTTAGACTTTCTGCCTGCGGAGGCCGAGTTTTGTATCAGCTTCATAATTTAAGTGCTGTGAGGTGCTTTTTTGTTGAGTAGACCGGAGATAAGAAGAGTTATTTTGCAGAACCTGAAATAAATATGTAATATTTGGTTATAATGAATGCCACTCGTGACTACGTTGCTTCTACCATTAAGGGTAAAGTCATGTTAAAGGTGCTCCGTTCCAGCAAGGACTTAGGTTTGCAGGTAGCTGCAAGGAGTTTGATTGGGCCGTAATCCTTTAAGAGGCAGTTCTGGAGGGCACATTGGTCAGACTGCAGCTCTTCCGTTCTCTGGAGAACTTGTAGCGTAACAGAGTGAGATATCTTGTGGGTGGTGTTGCATCTAGGACTCTGCTTCAGGCCTAATTAATGCAACAAAGCCACATGCACTGTGAAACTGTCGGCTCTGGGCTCTGTGAAATGACCTACTCAGTCTAAATTCCAAACAGAGTAAGAGAGGCAAAGGATTCTTAAATAATGAGACTCCTTTTTGCTTCCCTCCTACTCCGTGCCGTCTGCACCTGACCCAAGGATGCTGAGTATGGCCTGGTCTGGTGACCAGCTGATGTCTGGTCATCTTGGTGTGGTTTGTCCTCACAAGAGAAAATTGACTTAAGTAGCTCCAGAAAGCTGAAGCACAACAGAAATATTTGAGGGGTGAGCCATAACATGATGCTGAAGTTGCTACTTGGGCAACTGCACCACCTGGGGAGTAATGCTGGGGGTGCCTGTTGCGTTGTCCCTTTGACTGCAGATTGAGATTCTCTAAAACTCATTTTTTAGGTTTGTGGAGCTTTTTCACGTTTTTGTAACTTGAGGCAGATTTTTTTTGACAGACAAAACTATGGATAAGCTTAAGGGTGGGAGTTTGCTCAGAGCAGGCAAGGCAAAACTCCTCTGAAAACAGCAGCCTATGAGCTATCTTGTGCTCCTTGCTGATTATTAATGTTCTCTAATACTTTGTTTTGATACGAGGATGGACAAGCTTATAATGTAAGTAACTAGCAGATTTCCTACCGATAAGGGGAAGTTTTTCTGTCCTGACCTATTGACGTCTCTGTGTATTTACCTTGCCCGGGAGAACTACAGGATTTTTAGAAGGTATCTTGAAAACTCCTTCCCTTGCACTCATGTATATTCTGGCCTTGGAAGAAAGCTGGTTAAATGAGAAATAAACCATTAGTGCTTTCGTGCTGAAAAGATGTCAGTCCTCCTTTCTATAAAAAACACAGTTATTTCTGCTTGTTCTTTACAGCTGGATGGAGAACACTTCTCCTCAGCAGGTTTCTTTGCGTGATTGGGATCTCATTTTGAGTATATGGTGAAACGTGCTGTGTTTCCTTGTATTTTGAAGGTAGAACACCAGTAAGCTTCCAGTAACTGGTACAGACCATCTCTTAATGCAAACGGAGAGACGTTCATAACACATGAGCCATTGTTTTGTTTCCAAAGAGAGAGACTAAGCTGAAGGGGCTTATAAAACTCTGAGACTCTGATTCCAGCCTTAATTTTTATGGGTTTTCTTCTTTGCATTTGAATGTATTGTAGGAACAGTGACCAGGCATCACAACTGCTCCCAGCCTGTCTGAAGCAACATGAAACAAGAATCCTTCACCCAGTGGACATGAGAAGGCTTTGGTAAGAGGAATTAAAGTAAACAAATTTTATACTGCTGAAAATAGAGTTTTAATCTCTCTCACTTGAGCCTCCCTGTAGATGTTCTCCCCTGGTGATGTAGGTCTGCTGTTATACTGCCTTTTACAAAGGCAGCAGCTAAGATGCAAGGCTCCTACTTTGTCTAGAACGTTGCATAATTAATTGAAATGCATCTTACAAAGGATGGTAGTCCTTTCTTTCAGGCAGCTGGATATAGCCCGTGTCAAGTTTTGCTAAATGCAGGCTTTATTCAGCTCAGAAGCCACCTGAGGATGAAGCAAGATGCAAGAGCAGTGTCTGGTGCTGTTTCAGTACAAGTAACCTTGGGCAGGGGAGATGTGGGAAGGAAGATGAGCTGCTAGGGACTATCTGAGGGTAACTTCCCTAGCTGTGTTGTATGCATGCTGTTGCCCTTTCACCAGCTTTGGTGTCATGATGTGCATCTCCTCTCCTTGAAGAGATGGGACGGCCAGATGTCATGCTGATAGTAATCCTAATGTTCACATCTCCCTGCATGTTTTGGTGGTGCTTGGTGCGCATCTCTTGGAGTAGAAGATGGTGACAACTTCAGCCAGTGGTGCATAGGACTCTCCTGAAGTTCTCTGGCTGTTGTGGTGGGTGGCTGACTGAGCAGTAGCAGGCATAAAAATGTACATTTCCCGAATGCAGCTCGGACAAGGGGAGGAGCTGTGCAGGCATCAGGCCTGGTTTTGAGATCTTCCTCTTGCTTTGAGGCAGAGGTGTAGAAATGGCTGTGTCTGGCCTTGAAAGAAAGGAAAGAGGCACGTCCAGAAGGAGGTTCTGTGAAGATCTCTCCAAGTCCTGGTAAAGGAGGAGCCTAGCAAGCAAGAAAGGACAGAATTGCTGTGGCAGTAAAATCTCTGCTATGAATCCGCCTGCCAGCACTCTCTCTGTCCCAGCAGACTGAACTGGGGGGACAGGTCAGACACTTCTCAGGTTGGATAAAATGGTTTTTCCCAGGCCTATCTAGGCTATAAAAGCACATGGTTTGGGACTGCTATGCTACAGGAGTCGTGGGGCTACTGGCAGCAATGGCTCTGGGCTTATGATCTATGGCTGATGCTTGCGCATTGCGTGGTTAATGAGTCATGGGTGCTGACGTGTGGCTTAGTCCTCTGCAACCTGCAATGCACCGGACTCTGCCCGGGCCTCTCCCGAGGCACTGAATCAGCAGAACCCCTAAATAACTTGGTGTTCTTTGCTCATACTGACTGCTGCAGAGTGGAACCAGACTGGAATAAGGGGTAGCCTTGCTTTCAGGAGGTACGGCAGCATCGCAGCCTTGGATGGGGGTTATCCAGAGTGCTTTACTGGTTTACACAGCTCACTGCATGCCTATCAAAAATTAAGGGTACTTATGTAGATGGAGTAGCTCAGCAGCTCAAAAAACTGGGAGCTGTTTGTGTAAGCTCCGAAATAACTCCTTAAATACTTTAAGATGTTATATGGGGAGAACCAATGTTTATGGTATTTGACAAATGACCACAGAGCAGGTTTAAGAGAGCTTTTTTTGCTTCTGCTTAAAGCTTTGGGTGATGAAGTTCACTCTGACTGTGTTTTATTTAAGTTAGATAAGATATGGAGAGGGAGTTGTGTAAAGGAGGGGAGGAAATATATGTGTTAAGTTCAATGTGTGAAATCTGAAGGTGCATCTGCTGTCTCGGCAACACAAGTGCTGGGTGATCTTCTGGCCAGTGAGACTGGACTACCTGAAAGAGCTTGCAGTCAAAATGAAGATGATGTTACTGGACATCTTGTCTTTTGGGAGAGGAGATAAAAAGGCAATGAAAGCTTTATTGTTATTACAAGAGGAAGAACAGAATTTACTAGAATGGAGAAAGGGGATTTTTTGCTTGTCTTCATGTAAAAATCAATATTAAATCTGAAAGGAAGAAGTGACACTGAATCTGACAAAGAATGGTTTAACTCTGTGGAAGAACGCGTAACTCTGGTGTACTCTGTGTGTTTATGTGGGGGAATTTGCTAAGTGATGTGCATATTAATTCCATGGCTCTATCTTGTTTTGATGTGAGGATTTAATATTACTTAAGCCAGAGATATTGGCCAGGCCCGGTGAGATCCCAAATGAAGATTCGCTTGGGTGAGATGTGATAGATTTTAAATATGATGGTTTTAAGGAATGGGAGGAGATGGTTGCTCCGGATTTTCTTCATAGTATCCTTAATTTAGCATGTTCTAAGGGATTTTTGTGTCCGTATCTCTTGAAGTAGATGATTAAGTGACAACCTTAGTTGTCTTGCAGATCTCGGTAGTGCAATAACCTGAACTCTTTCCTGCATCTTCCCTGTTGTATCGGAGAGCTTTTGTGCTTCACAGGGTGCAGGAAAGTTTGTGGAAAGAAGCTACTGAGAGCAGATCTGGCTTCCATCTGCAACATGAGCACAGGACTCCAGAACTGCTGCTGCTTTTTCACTTGTCACCTGCAATAGTATGAAAATAGCCTGTTTCCCCCATGGCTGTGTCCCTCTGAGCTGAGTGACCAGCTGAAAATCAGGGTTAGGAATGCAACTGTTCTACAGGTGTAGAAATGCTGACCGGCCTCAGACTAGGACTCTCTTTTTCTGTCGTTCTGTCACACATCTGGAATGAGTTTTGCCTGTCTTACTGTGTTTTACAGAAAGAAATTGCTTGTACTGTCTCTTCTTTACTCTTAGCTCTGCCTGTGACTCGTTGCAAAGGTATTGTCCCATTTCCTTGTTAGCTGGGAGCTGGGAGCTGGTGGCACTCGGTGGGGTGGAGTCGCAGCTGGAGCAAGAAAGCCGGAACTGTCTGAGTTTCCAGTGAGTCTGAATTCTGAAGCAGGTGTTGCACCGCTCCGGAGCCTCTGCTCAGCTTGCTTGCAGTGTATCAGGGCTAGCAGCGTGACGCCGAGGTCTCATGGGAGCTGTGATGGACTTGGGGTACCACTGTCAGCTGGATCATCTCCCACCGCAGAACTAGAAGCAACTGGTAAATACCTTTTCTATCTCATAAGGAAAGTTTCTGCTGTATGATTAATACAAAAAAGGCAAATAGGATTGGTTGAGCAGTTTGTCGTGTATTTGGGCAATTAGGACACTATAGGGACTTAGGAGGATAAGAAAGTGACTGGAAAACTGTGCTAATAACGATGCTTAATAAGCATTGCCAAGAGTCATAGCCTAGGACCATTTTCTGGTTGACTTGGTGGTGGCACATCGCGGGAGTTGAAGGTGGGATAATACAGCACTAGTTTGAAGATTTTGGGAGAAATTAACCCAAACCTCAGGATCCACGGACTTGTATCAAAGTCAGGATTTATCAAATGTATTAACTTGAAAAGGGAAAACTGTCTGTAAGGTCGTAAGCCAGGAAAACTGTTTGTATTTGGAAAAGCAAGACACTTTCTTTCCTACCTGAAAGTTCATAAGAGAATGACTGACACCTTTTCTGGGAGGAAGGAGGGAATTTGGTTTTGCTTTATGACCAGCACTAGTGGTCTGATATAGCTTTAAGATTATTTTTATCTGGGATGCCAGCTCATCCTAGTGAGAGTAATAGACTCAGGTAGACATCACTTCTAGTTCTACGGTTTAGAAATAGACAGAGTTGATTAAAAACAGTCTGTATAAAAGACATTGAGCATTCTGATCTAGTTTGGAAGTTAGTCTTGTTTTAAACAGGCAGTTGAACTCACTGATCACCAAGAGTCTCTTCCAATTGAAATCTTTCTGAAGTTGGGAAACTAATATCATCTGTCATTCAAGCTTTCTTATGTTGCGGAGTTTCACTCATAGATGAAAACTCAGTTCTGTTTTGCCTAAACCAGGAATTATTTGAAGCTTCCAGTGCCATGGGGTCTGTTTGAATCAGGCTTCCAGCAGGAGCTGTTCAAATCTGTAGAGAAACTGTAATTCTTTAGGTGCTTGTTCAAGGTATGCGACTCGACCGATCATAGCTTAAAACTCCACTTCTTGACAATAGAAGGTGACACAATGCTGGGAATGAACTTGAAATAAATGTGCTTAATTAAATGAAGCATATGCTATCACATAGTTCAGTGATGACAAAATGACTGCTGCAGATCTTACCTGACAGGACTTTTTACCTCTTTTTTGGAATGCAGTATTTCCGTAATGGGAGAGTACCTCCATCGTCCACACCCATCGCCTCGCTGCTTTAGAGTAGCAATTTATTTACAGGCTAATTGCTTGTACTGTTATGTAATCCTCCAAACAATTTTCTTCCTGCTGCTTTGACACTGACATAGTAATAGCAAAATTAAGCACAAATTTGTATCCAGCCACTTAACCTAGCTCAGAATCAATGTGAGTTGTGCAGCCTGGATCTGCACAAGCACCCCAACAACCAATGTGAAGTGGGTAGGATGCGTTCTTGTGCTACATCACCGCTGTGCTAGTACAGCGGTCCCTGTTCAGCTGACATCTTAGATTGCACTATATAAAACAATAATGAGCTGCGCTATAATTCAGTAGATATTGTCTAGATTTATAGAACTTTTGTCTTGAAAGCCTATTTTTCTGTCAGTCTTTCCTGTTCACACACTTCAGTCTTCTGCGTGTGTGTGTGGTGGTGTCTGCAAACTGCTATTGGAGCTGCCCTTGTGCATCCAGTACCTACAAGATGAAGCACTTTTCAGCTTCAGACATACTTGAATTGCAAGAAGAACATGACACTGTTACCCATGCACTAATGTCCCTCCTTTATGCGTTGTCTAGAATGTGCTACCACTTTTTTCGTAGCAAGACAAAAATCCTAGGCCGAGATCTTTGCCTGCCAGGAGCAGGACTTTCCAACTGAGAGAACCATTTGCATGGAGGATGCTGGCTTCTTGCAGCTGAAGGCTTGAGTAGATGTTTTCAGGTTAGCTGAGCGGCACTGATGTGGCATGCTGTGCTCCCTCTTTCCTACTCTGGGCGTTGAGCACATATTTTTTTTTTTTTTTCAAGGTGTGAGGCTTGAATGAAAGAGTGGGTTTGCTGCTCTGTGTTCTTCCAGAGTGTTAAACAGTTTCAGACAGGTGACTTGTTTCCGCCTTCTCTAAAGCACTAAACATCCTTACAGGTAGCAAGCAGCGGAGGGGGAGCCAAAATAATTGAAAAATTAAAAGCAGGATCGTTATCCTGCTGCAAATATACAAGGCTGCTCCTCAAAGCATCTTTTCCCTGCCCCTGTCACGCTTAGATTTTAGTGGCTCAAAGGAGAGTTTTACAGTTCCCAAAACAGCAATTCCGCAGTCTCGCATGTCCCTAGAGAAGGATGAAAGATGTAGTATCTTCCTTTTCTGTACCAGATTGTTTTGCTCTCCTATAGCTCTGTGTGTCCCTGACCTGTTAATTGCCTTTGAGATAGTCTGGTTTGTTTTGATCCTGATGGGAAATGTTGGAGGGATGATTAGGTCATTGTTCAAACAAGACAGCTGGTTCCAGAGCGGGACGCGTTTTCAGGGCAAGGAGGTGAGTCTGTTGTCAAGTCTTGATTTTGATGTTTTGGATTTGTTTGGTTTTTTGCTCAGGGTGAAAAGGTTACGGTCAAGAAATGATTTGTTAATTAATTGGTGCTGTCTCCTGGGACATGAGGCATGGAGCCCTTGTTCTGTTATCACAGTACCTGCTGGGTGTTATTGTGCTCTGCTGTGCTGGTTCGATTGGTGTGCACTTACAGCACTTGATTTCACCTTTGTCCGTCTCCTTTGATATTATATAGAGGGCATGAGCTTTTCCCATTGCCTGCGCTGTCACCCTGTACGATAGAAGCCACTGAACTTTCTCTCGTGACTTGTAATAAACCAAACGGGTTTGTCTTGGGTTGCTGGATGTCTTTTGAGAAAACATACACACCCAAACACAGGCCGTTCCGGAGACTCGGTGACAGCCAGGAGTTGGGGGTTTTAACGTTGCTCTTCAGTTGGAAGTGTTTCCATTCTTGCCTTGCAGTTGGCGTTCATCCCTGTCTTTGCAGGGTGGCAGGATTCTGATGCTTATTGGAAGAAGAAATATAGGTTCCCTGTGAGCAAAATGGGGTGAGAACAAGAAAGAATTGAGTCTTAGCTCTCTGTGTTGCTATCCAACCACAAACCAAATTCCTGACTTGTTGGGATTTGTTAAGAGGTGCATTAGGAGGGGGAACAGAAGGCTTAGATGTCTCTGAATACACAGATGTAGTGCTGCCAGTGGATCACTGAAAGAAATTAGAGGCTGACAAAAGCCAGCGAGCGTCTAGCCAGGCAGCGTGTTTTACCTTTACACTTAAGTGTTGCACAAGAGGCTCCCTGATTAATACCTTGGTTTTGAGGCTATGATGCAAGAGTTAAGGAATTGCTTTGCCCTGAAGGTTGTCGTCTTGCATGTTCATGTGTTTCCAGGAACTGGGGATTGCAGTAAGACAAGATAACACCATATCTTGTGCAGGTCGGGCTTTTCTACGTGTATAATAGGAAAGTAAAATGGCTTTAGTACAGATAATTATTGGTCCCATCTTCATTTATTTTGCAGAGGATGGTTCCCAGTGAGTTCTCTTTCTGTCTGGAGCATCATATGCGTGACCTAAAAGCAGAGCTGTGCAGTCAAGTGAACCTACCAAGAGCTGAAATAATTTTGTGTCTTAAACTACTAAGCATCTGGAGACACTTTATTGTTCTGCCGTCTTGCCTGAACGGTGTTGTGTGAAACTTGGGAGCTCATTGAGATAAATATGGTTTGTCTTGTTAATGTCTGTAATTCTTAGAAGCCTTAACCAAGACTGGGGTTAAGGGAGAGGTAACTGTCAATTTATGTTTTTGAGCCTCTTTGCCCTTGAAAGCTGTTTTCTGTAGTACTGCTGCTGTTGCTTCACTGACTCTTTGTTTATCCCCAGACTCTTGCCTTTTGGGAATGAGAAGAGAGGAGGAGCTTGAACAACCTGCCCTCGGTGCTTGATGCCAGCTGTGAGTGTTTCTTTGGCAGTGTCTTAGCTGGTTGTTGTGAAAAATAGACAAGGAAGCAATCAGCAAGTATACTGCCCTAGAAGTGCTACACATTGTTGGACCTGCCTCGTATCACCACGGTTGGAGAGGGCGGGTGAGGATCCAGGCTGGGCTGCTGCCCAGGTGTGCTGTGTGTGCTGGAGCTTGGGGTGTCTGATGAAGCAGAGGGCGGGGGTCAGCAACGCCACAGGATGCTTGATGTGGTCACTGCATCAAAAGCCAAGAAAAGAGAAGATAAACACGTTGCACTTTACTTTAATCTTGCTTTGTCTTTCCCACATGCGTCTTCCTGTGAGTAAAATATTAGCTATTGTTAGTAACATGACAAAAAATGCAACATTAGTTATGGGGAGAAGGGCCAGCTTTTAGGAAGAAGTCATATAAGCCTCATCTGATCTATTTGGGGAAGAATTAATTACTTTAATTCTGCTATGAGACATCATTTTTTACATTGCCTATGGAAGAGGGAGGCAAGGAGGATTTATAGAAAGGTCAAACCTATAATACAGGACTGTTCCAAGGGAGGAAAAGCAAGAGTACCCCAAGCCTGTAAGAAGGAAAAGCCTTGCCTAAGTCTTGTTTAAACTTCCAGTACTCGTGTAGAGGGTAAGAGCTTGCATTAATTTTGATCAAACTAAGTTCTATTTAAGAGTGTCATGTTGCTTAGCATTCTTCATAGATAGATGGGGAATGTATTTCCATGTGGGTTTTTTGCTTGATTCTTCTCAATCTATTTGAAGAAGTTGTTGTCTGGAAGGAGCAGCTACTAAGAAATTGTTATGAAGGCTGTTGGTGATAATTTTGGAATTTCTGGAGCAGCCCTATGTCTTTCATTAGTGCTTTATTGAATGCTGTCTGTATTATTGTCTATCCAAAGTGGAATAGATGGAGTTAATAAAGTCAAGGATTAGATCTTTAATCTGCTTCAGAACTGCTAGAGATGTTGATTTTTTTTTTTTGTCACATGCTAGAAAAAGCAAGAAAGGACAGACGTGAAGGTTTTCACCTCTTTCAGAAGGCCCCTCTTAACCACGCTTCCCTGCTTCCTTTCAGCTGATGCAATGAACATAAGAATCAGGCAATGACTTCAAATGGTTTCCTTCTCCTGGAAATGAAGAGCTCAGGTGCTGGTAAAACTGTTGGCTAGATTTATTTCTTACTGTTTTATGGTTCCAGACTTGGCTTTATGTTTCCAGAGGATCAGGTTTGCTAACTCTTGGCTATATGTTCTCATATGTACATGTTGCCTCGCACGAGCAAAGCCAGGCTCTGCACATCTCTGTCAGTGAAAGTTTGTGCACGATGCGTTTCATTTTGTGTTTCTCCGAGGAGTTGGGTGGGAGTTGGGTGTTTTATTCCTCCCAGGCTGAGCACTGAGAGGCTGATGAGTATGAGAAACTGTTGTACTGACTTCCTTGAGGGGAACTGCGTGGTCATTTGAAAACTAAAACATTAAAGTGGTTTTGCCCAAACTTAAGCCTCTGATGACCAATTCTTTTAATCGTTTTTTTTTTCCGGCTATTTCAGTACACATCTACCTATTTTTAATGGTGCAATGAAACTGGTCTGTAGTTTTTTCCAGGTTCTTACTTAAAACTACTTTTGTCTAAGCTGTGGACATGATGCAGAGAGGGCAAAAGGTGGCCAAGGTACATCTGCTGGTGTTCAAGCCATCTGCCTTCATTGCTGTGGTGGAGAAGAGCTTGTTAGATCAGGGTAACGGTGATAAGGAAAGTGATAGTGCCTGGAACAGCAGTGACCTCTTGTGGGTGGTGGGGATGTCTGGGTATGTTGGTGGTTGGCACTTGGAGTCAGAAGGTATTAATGCGTTTTAAATATGTCTGTGGCCTTAAAGTGAATGTGGTAAAGGGAGCTCGGATTCTCTTGGCCAGATATGAGAAGCGAATGGTTATAAACGGTGCTAAGACTTTTCTTCTCGGTGCGTGTGTGTGCTCTGAAGCTGTGATGTGAAACAGCAACCTAATTGCTCAGGAGCCGTCCAGACTCGGGTCTCCCTGGTGAATCCAGGGTTGGCCTTTGAGCACGCAGAGGAGGAAGGCAGAGCGAGACCACGACTTCTGTTCGTGTACATTTTCAATGGAGTTTCTTGATCTCTGACAAAAGCTGTCTCTGATCAGGCACAAAATCAGCAGGATAACGTGGTACTACGCAAACAAGCGGTGTCTGATGTGCAGAAGCACTGGGGTGGGGTGGGGGTGTCTCAGACCCCAATAATCCCTTAAAAGCCCTAAGGTGTATAACCAGGTCGCCAGTTAACGGAGAACTATGCCTCAGCCCGGCTGCAAAGGTGAAGTAAAAACTTCTTGTTAAAGCTTTTATTTTTAAAGGCTCTATCAGTGCAGTCTATCTCATGGTTAGCGAAAGTGAATTTATGTAGTTACAGCTCAACTGATGCTTTATAAGATGCACGGTGTAGCCTGTATGTCAAAATGCTTTTTGAGTACTTGATGAGATGAATTCAATTCAGGAAAAAGACTTCCTATGTCTTTGCACCAAATACAAGGTTGCTGCACCTCCCTGTGCTTTAAGTGCGACTGAAGGTGAAATTCTGAGGAAGATTTTCCTTTTGTGTGTTGCTTTATGGCAAGCTGGTTGCTTAGATATTTACTTCTCTCTCCTCTAAGCTACACACAACGCTGCCTTTGAATTGTCGTGTATCTGGGCAGCTTCCTACTATTTCTATTCCCTGGACAACTGTGGATTCCATAGGACTGAATGAAGGTAGGAATGTGTAGCTGGGCAGAGACAGCTGCACCGTTACCCTGCAATTAGAAGGTAACAATATCATGATTACACCAAT
The DNA here is from genome assembly GCA_033558235.1 of Neomorphus geoffroyi. NCBI lineage: Eukaryota > Metazoa > Chordata > Aves > Cuculiformes > Neomorphidae > Neomorphus > Neomorphus geoffroyi. The sequence continues at coordinate 4,072,126 of JAUMJM010000029.1, read as the reverse complement.
GCCACCGAGGTGCTGGGTTGTGGATGTCTTGCAGGTGCAGATGTCAAGAAAATGAAAGGTAGGGTCAATCTTTAAAAAATGAAGTAAGAAATGGCAATAGTGCAAAACCATAGTTGTAAAGTGATGTGTTTTAAATACAAGTCTGATTGAAAGAAGCTATTTAAAAAGTTAATACGAGCCCCTTCTCGATTTTCAAGATGGGAATGTAAAAATAAAGCGACACCCTGGCCAAAAGTAATATGCAAACACTAAATTTAGAGTTTTAAAGATATTTGTCAAATGTGTTCTGGGCTGTCTTAGATGGTTTCAGGGTGCTGAGAGAAGCTTAGGTGGGGGAGTGAGGCACCTGGTTTTACAGGTTAGAATAAATGTTGCTAAATAGAGTTTAGCAGGGGGCCTTCATTGCTAAGTAGCTGGGAAATGATTGAGAGAACAAGACACATAAAACAATGACAATCGTGGGAAACTGAGCACATCGCTATCCAAATCCAAGGCACAAGGTCTGAGCGCCTGCGTGGAAGGCGAGATGGAAGCAAACAAGGACAAGCTTTCAACTTGTACGTTCTTTGAAGAGATGGGGGGGAAAAAAGCACTTTCTTACCGACAGAAAAGTGTAAAATCTGTTTAACGTGGTCGTGAATGCTCTCTTGTGTCCGCTTGATGCGTTCTGCTTCACAGGTAGCAGGACACGGCAGAATCACTGCTGGTGTGTTTCAAAGTGAAAAATGTGGAATTTCAATTTTAATGTTGGTGCAGCGTCAGAGGGTGGAGGAACCGGGGCAGGATCAACGGGCCAATGACTTCTGCTCCTGGACATGGGAACACATACGGCTCGCTGAGCCCTCAGAGCGTTTGACCAAGTACTGAGAGATACAGTTGTGTCTCGGAAAGGGGTTGGAGAGTTGGGTGCTCGTCTTGGCGAAGGGACAGGGGAAGCGGGATGAGGGGGAACAGTTTAAAATTGGAAAGGGGAAGATTTAGATTGGATATTAGGAAAAAATTCTTCATGATGAGGGTGGGGAGGCCCTGGCCCAGGGTGCCCAGAGCAGTGGTGGCTGCCCCATCCCTGGAGGTGTTCCAGGCCAGGTTGGATGGAGCTTGGAGCCCCCTGATCCAGTGGGAGGTGTCCCTGCCTATGGCAGGGGGTGGGGCTGGATGGGCTTTAAGGTCCCTTTCCTCCCAACCCATCCCATGATCCTGTGAATGAAGGAAGGTGCTGGGGGTGGCTTTTAGGAGATGGTAGCAGTTATTTCTGAAATAAATTGCACCGGGTGGGGGGGTGGTGGTGACTGAAAGCGAACTCCGGGGGCTGCGGGGGTGCAGCAGGGCCTGTGCGATGGCCTGGCAGCTCCAAATCCCACCTGGGCGCGGGGCTTCCCTGGGGCGAGGTGCCAGAGGGTGTGGGCGTGGCTTCTAGAGGGGTGTGTGTGCGCGGTGGGCGTGGTTGTGGGGGCGTGGCTTCAGCCAGCCCCGCCCCCCCGGTGCTGCCGAGCCGCGCCGTCCCGGGACTCCCCCTGTCCCGCCTCGCTCCTGCCCTTTCGCTTCTTATCGCTTCCTTTTCCTTCCTCGCTCCGCTCTCCGGCTCCGTCCCTGCTTTTCCCTTCCCCTCCCCGGCTTTTTGTTTGTTTCTTTCTTTCTTTTACTCCTCCCCTCCCAGCTTTCCCTCCTGAGTTTTTTGTTTGTTTGTTTTTTCCTTGCCCGTTTTTTTTTTCTATTCCCCTTCCTTTTTTTTTTTTTTTTTTCCTCCCCTTTTTTTCTCTCCTGGCTTTTTTCCCCCCTATCCTCCCCTCTTTTTTTTTTTTTTTATTTTTTTACCCTTCCCATCTTTTTTTTTTTTTTTTTCTTTTTTTTCTTTTCCTCTCCTTCCCTCCCGGCTTCTCCCCCCCCCCCCCCCCCCCCCTCCCGGCTTTCCCTCCCCTCACTGCTTTCCCTGCCGGTTGTCCCGGTCCCCTCTCGGGATGCCGGGGCCGCTGCCGCGCACGGAGCTGTTCGCGTGGGAGCGGGTGGCTGTGCTGGTGTCCTGCGTGCTCTCGTTCCTGGGCTCCAGCCTCCTGGTTTGCACCCACGCGCTGTGGCCGGAGCTGCGGACCCGTCCCCGGCAGCTCCTGCTCTACCTGTCGCTCGCAGACCTGCTCTCAGCCCTCTCCTATTTCTACGGGGTGCTGCAGGACTTCGACAGGACCTCGTGGGACTGCGTGCTGCAGGGCGCCCTGTCCACCTTCTCCAACACCAGCTCCTTCTTCTGGACCATGGCCATTGCCCTCTACCTCTACATCATCATCGTGAGGGGCTCGCCCACGGGCACGGGCTTGCTGTGCTGCTTCCACGGCGTGAGGTGGGTGCTGTCTGCTGTCCCCGTGGGAGCTCGAGGGGTGGGTCCGGTTCTCCCCCTCTACTTGGCTCTCCTGGACACAGGAGTCCAGGTGGGAACTTCTGGAATCCCCAACATAAGGAGGATATGGAGCAGCTGGAATGGGTCCAGGGGAGGCTATGAAGGATGATCAAGGGGCTGGAGCCCCTCTGCTGTGAGGCCAGGCTGGGACAGTTGGGGTTGCTCAGCCTGGAGAGGAGAAGGCTCTGGGGAGACCTTAGAGCAGCTCCCAGTGCTGAAAGGGGCTCCAGGAAAGCTGGGGAGGGGCTCTTTACAAGGGTCCGGAGAGACAGAATGAGGAGGAACAGCTTTAAATTGAAAGGGGAAGAATTAGATTAGGTTTAGATAAGGTATCAGGAAGAAATTCTTGATGATGAGTGTGGTGAAGCCATGGCCCAGGTTGCCCAGAGCAGCGGTGGCTGCCCCATCCCTGGAGGTCTTCCAGGCCAGGTTGGATGGGGCTTGGAGCCCCCTGATCCAGTGGGAGGTGTCCCTGCCCGTGGCAGGGGGTGGCACTGGGTGGGCTTTGAGGTCCCTTCCGACCCAAAGCAGTCTATGATTCTATGGAGTGCTTGGATGGCTGCTCAGGTCACCTGCTTTTTTCGTAAGGGTCGGGTCACCTTCTCAAGTTCTTTTTTGAACAGGGATTTTCCTGTCATTTAACTGAACAGCTTTGCTTATTGCCCCCCTCTCCAGTGATGAAATGGAGATGTGGAGAAGTTTAAAAATTTCTATAAATAAGAGGAATGAACTGGTTTGAGGTCACATAGAAAAATCTTAGGCAAGGGAATAATGACTCTGAAAATCTTGGCTTCTGCTTTTGCCCCATAACCTGCTCTCATGTCCTAGAAGTGATATCATGAAACTTGTGTTTGCACAAGTCTGCCAAAACTCCTGTGTCTGGGATCTTTTTCCATGCATCCCTGAATTTCTAGTGTCAGCCTGGTCTGTAGATCCTTCCCCTTTCCCCAGGCAGGTCGCTGTAATTCAATGCTCGTAGAAGAATGTAGGCTACAAGTGAGGAGGCTGCTAGAAAAGCACTCTGAAGGTGGTTTTGGCATATTTGATTGAAGGCAAGACAAAACAGCCCACAGCATAGCTTTATGTCTCAGTTTCTGCTATTTAGGGAACTGGTTTTCCCCATCATGTTTAGTAAAAGCTCTCATTATGCAATCTGAGCTTGTGGAATCATGTGCTACCTCCACGCTGAGCAAAACAGTGATCCTTCAGTCCTCTGTGCTGCCAAGCTTTTGCAACAAATTATAAGAGGAATGAACTGGCTTAAAAAAAAAAAAAAAAGCCATCAGGACAAGTGCTGCATTTTCTTTGTGTACTTAACTAAATATTTGACACCTTTTATTTTCAAACAGCACCGTTTGGGAGATTTTAATTAAAGTTTGAATCCAGGTCAAGTGGGCTGGAGGAAGACATTAAGGCTGGTTGTGAATCAGGGAGGAATTTAAATTCTTGCCCCACCTGTTCAATAATAATTATTGCTTGGCAGCAAGGTGTGCATGGCAGGAAGCCCGAGGTGACTGCATGTGCATTTGGGCACGCCAGGCTGTTGGTGAAGTTGAAATGAGATGCAGTGAGACAGTAGAGTGAGTTAGGTTATTTCATTCCAAGTGAAAAGTGTTGTAGGAATTATGGAGAGGATGGAGTGCCAGGAAAGAGCCACCTGTTGCTTAAGGAACAGAAAAGAGCAGTCTGATTTCTTTGAGAACGCTGTCTGCGTCAGGCTACGTGAAAGAGTTGATGCAAACCTGGCCTATTGGTAATTTTCCTGTCTGCTCATCACTTGTGTGATCTTTGTCTCTAATTCCTCCACCTGGTTTAATGCTTCTCAGCCTGCTTGACTGCTCAGGGAGGCGGTGGAATCGCCATCCCTGGAGGTGTTCAAAAGATGGGTGGATGAGTTCCTTGGGGACACAGTTTAGTGGGGAGACAGGCACGGTTGGACTCGATGGTCTCGGAGGTCTCTTCCAACCTTAGGATTCTATGATCGGCTGCAAAGTTTGGAAAGAAACGGCAGGTTGACTGCAGTAGTGCTGGCCGTAATCTGTGCACTCTGAAAACAGAGTCTTGCACAATTACTTTAACTCTGCCACAGAGAGCGAGAGAGTGTTCAAACTGACTTCCCCTGGGTGAATTTGCTAGGTTTATTTTCAGGTCTTTGCGGTAAAAATAAAATGCGGTCTTCTCTTCTCGGTACCGATGAGCTCCGCTTGCTCTGTTGAGAGGCCAATATAGACAGCTTTTATTGAAGACCCACTCCGAGGTTCTGCTTCCGGAGTGGCTCCCGTTCTATTTAAAGCTTCTTCCTGCTTAATGATCTGTATGAAAAGGCAGAGAAATCAGGTGAGGACCTGTTCCATGCCTTTCCCCTGGTGACACATCTTATTCATGCGCTTTTATGATCACTTGAGAACTCAATCATAAAATCGGAGCTTGGAGATGGCTCCTCCAGCACTCGGCAGCGCTTCCAAGTCCTGCTGTTTATCTGTGGTGCTCATAGCTGAAAAATCTGGTATCAGGCAGAGAGAAACTGCTGCAACTGATATGAACCAATACTAGAATTGCGGAAGGTAGGTGAGGGAAACCTGTCTGGGGCAGAAGGAAAGATGGCAAAGAGCACGTGATGCTTTAAGGATTTAAAGGCAAGTTTCCAGTCTTGTCTAGACAAGAAACTGGGACATTTTCTTCCCCCCTTCTTGTTTCGGTTTGCTAATGTCATGCATTGTGCAGGGAGTCATTCTGAGACACTTCTGGAAGGGATTCGAGACAGGATGGAGTTTTGTCACACGTTTCCTGTTCTTCACAAGCAGTTACTCCTAAGGAGCAAGTGTGGGTAAAGGTGAATACTTTTTAAATGTTGAGTTGAACCCGAGACTGGTCTTTAGCCAACCGGAGCTGACTAAACACATGCTGAAAGTCAGTACCTGAAATCTTGTTTTTAGGGAAATTAGGATGTCACACTGGATCCAACTTGTCAAACAGGTTTGTTCATTATTAATTCGTGTGGTAACACATCCACTTATTCTGCTGCTGGGCTAGAGAACTACTGGCTCTGTTTTGGTTTTGAACTTGCTGAGCTCAGACGAGCTTTGAAAACAAACTTCCAGTTAACTTGGAAAATATTTATGTAGTTTGTACGGTGTAGGCATCCAGGGCATAAGTTTCCAGGCTGTGTCACTTGTTTTGGACTTCCAAATATCAGGTGTCATGTGGTTGGGTAATGCCATCTTTGCTGTGAGAGTAGTTGATCCAGACTTGGGGTGAGGAATGGACCCTGTGTTTTGTCCGTAAGGTGCAGGGATCTCTTGAAATTTGCTTTGGCTTTACCATTTAGTTTATAAAAGCTTGTAGGTAAGGTCATCCAAAGTGTGAGCTGCCAGACTGCTGGTGCCTTAGCTTTCAAATTCTTGCGTGCTTTTCTAGAGGAGTCTCTGTTTGGTACCAAGAAGCTGGTACTTTGGTTCTGCAAACTGTTTATCCATAATTTTGATTTTTTTCCCCTCTCTTTACAGAGTAAAAATTCCTGTCCTTAGAAGGAACTGCCTGCAGGCTCGCTGGAAGCATGGTTTGTTGTCTAACCTGTGCAGGCAGGTGACTGCTTATCTTCCCTGCTTGCAAAAGCTTCTGGAAAAGAAAAAAAATAAATAAACAAAAAAGTCCCCCCAAAACCCCCCCCAAAAAGAAACCCAAATTAAAAAAAACCACCAAAAAACCAACCGAACAAACAAAACAAAAACCAAACCAACCAAACAAAAGCAACTTCGCAGTGTAAATCCAAATGTGGTGTTAAGCAATCTGACCCAGGCGTGCTGAGGACAAGAACCCAGTGCAAGTTGGGTTCTCGCCGCTGTAGTTGAAGCGTCCTTGTCTTACCTTGTATGAATGCAGCATCTCGGTGTTAATGTGGAAAGATACGCTGGCTTGCATGTGTTTTATAAATAGATTGCCAGGGGCTACGTTAGGGAAATAAGGCCTGTTGTTTCTGCCAGCCTTGGTACAGAGATGCAAGCAGTAGCCTTTAACTTCTCTCCCCACTGTGTTTAGATCCAAGTGTGCTTTAGAGAGACCCAGCCTATGTAACTGCGCTGTCTTTGGGTCTCGCAGTGGAATTTCTGCCTCTTTGTGTTATTTTGGATCCTTTTTATTCCAGACCTTACGCATGCCTTGAGTGTGTAACGTTCTGTTTGTTCTGTTCCTCCAGTCTAGGTGGGTATAAAGCATTGACATTTTCCAGTTCTTGGAAGTCTGTCATCTAGAGGCCCTTAGGAATAACCCAATCCCCAGTCTCAGTTCTCCTTTCCAGTTTTCTAAAATGCGGATGAAGGCATTCACTGAAGTGCCAGATTCCTTTCTAGATTCTTCCTAATTTCACTCTGAGCAAGGTCCTTTGTCCTTGGTGTTGGTTGTAACAGCTATTGTTTCCAAAAACGCTGTTGCTGTGAAAATTCACTGCATGATGTGCGGTGGTTTTCTTCCACATTCTTCCTTTTACTAGATAGATATTTTGCGTTATTTTTTTTCTAGCCCCTTGCCCAGTAGTTCATTTCCTACTGTGACCTCTCAGTGTATTTATGCTGTTCTTTTGTATCCATGCCTACTAATTTGACCTTTTTTCATCTTCTCATAGAGTTCTTTCAGTTTTAGATCACTGTGGAGATGACTATTTAGGCAAATAAGTTGGGGGTTTTTTTTATATACACTTCCTTCTTGGTGTTGGACTGATTTTTTGCTTGTGTGCCTTAATACGGTTTCTTTAAGGAAGAGCCAGTTCTCCTGAAGTCTTGGTCTCAACACTTGGTTCCTCCAAGCGTGCTGATATTTGAATCTCTTTGCGTCTGTAATCTTTGTTTTTGGGAAAATCACAGTTTCTACAAAAATGAGGCTTGAGCTATGTGGAAGCTGACATAGTGGTGCTGATGTTTGACATGTTTTTAGAAAGCCTGCTCTGATAATAGCGCAGGGAGGGCTTCCTGCAGCAGAGCTGGTCTTAAGTAACAGCACGGGCTTGGATTAGCGCTGGCTGTTCTGGACTGAACACTGAGACAAAATGTTCTGGACATGCTCTGATTTTTCTAGAGCAGTATATTCAAATTTGTTGGGTTTTCTGAGTAGGAGAATTATTTAAGAGTAGGAAATGGGGGGTGGTTTTGAGCCCTAATATAACAGGGGATGTGTGATTTTTTCAGTTGGGCTGTGGAATTTCAGATCATCTGGTCTAAGCAACTGCTGGTTGCCTGCATGGTCTGATGCGCGTGGAACTGATTTGAGGAGGAAGATCCTTTTCATGCTCTCGGCAGCTGCTGCAGGCTGTCAGTGAAAGACCTGTGTGAACCAGGAAGGTAATGAGCAACACAATAATGGCTTAGTTTTCTTTGCATCTGGAGAGAGCAGGAGGGCTGTCCTGGCAGCGTAATCTGAGCACTCTCTGAAGCATTTGTGGCAGTTAGTGAGGAAGTGTCCCTTGTCCCTCTTCAAGGCTCCACAGAACCTTTCTTTAGGGATGAATATGGGAAAAGGTGCGTTCGGGGCAGTATTTGAGTTGTGGAGCCATTTGGGTTGTGTCACAAGCTGGGGGAGGCCTGTGAAGTGCTGGGTATTAACAGGGAGGGACTGAGTATTTTTACATTTGGGGTCACGGCATTTTTCAGTTCCTGCTCATGGCTTTATGTGGGCAGCCCAAGCTGCTGTGTGACTTTAATTCATGTGTGTCACCACAGCTATTTTTCTTCTGAATGCTTCCCTGTGTTTGCCTTTGCTGTTAAGAGAGAAGCTGAAGTCAAAACGCAGCTCCAAATTACGTGACTGTAGTTCCTCCTTCCTTTCTTAACTTTGGGCTGTTACTGCCAGTGCTTTTTCTTGGGAAGAAATCCGCCCTTTGTCCTTCAGCAGTTATCCTTTAGCTCTCAAAATATTGATTACACTTCCATTAAAAAAATAAATTAAACCTCACTGATGGAGTAAAACTGTCTATTTCCAGCCAGCTCTTGGGTTGCTGCATCCTACAGAATAGTCACCTTGTACAGGGCTCTGGTCTTGTCAAATCCTCGATTTCGCCTGTGTCCAGGGGAGAAGGGGAGTAGCTGGGATGTCTCCTGTTCAGCTTGCTGGTCCCTGACTGCTTGCTGTTTGGGCCAGGTCTGGTTCAGTGTGTAGCACATCTTCATGAATCTGTCCTTCAGGACTGGGGATCCAGGTTCCTAGAGTGGGTCCCTAGGAAGTGGATTTGCAATCCACATTCATATGCTGCCAAATACCTGTTTGTCAGTCGCTTCTTTCAGCCCGATTCAGGAGCGTTGATGTTCTGGAATAGGTGTTGGCATCCTGTCTCATGAAGAATCCACTATCGCCCGTTTTCCATGGGTTGTAGAGGGACTAAACTGAGGATGTTCTTGCCTGAACCTTGCTCTTCCTGTTCTTTCCTCAGCTGGGGAGTCCCCCTTGGCATTACGGTGGCTGCGGTTGCTCTGAAGAAGATTGGCTATGATGCCTCCAATGTTTCCGTGGGCTGGTGTTGGGTCAACTTGGATGCAGAGGATCGGGTCTTGTGGATGTTGTTGACGGGGAAAGTTTGGGAGATACTGGCCTATGTGACTTTGCCGGTGCTCTACATTCTCATCAAGAAGCACATCAACAGAGCGGTGAGTGTTCTGCTGCTTTCAGCTTAGGTTACAGCCTTGCTATGTGATTATATCCTCCCATCCTCTGAAGGTGTTAGAATCATAGAATAATCCGGCTGGGAAAGACCTTTGAGGTCATAGAGTCCCAACCATATTTAGCAGCTACGCAGGCAGGAGTTGCTTCATACCCTGCTGAAATGCTCTCAGCACTGGGAGAAGCAGCACACCTGATCGAGCAGCCCGCAGCATCCTTGCGTAATGACTGAGCACAAGACAACTGTAAAAGCCTCTTGAAAACTTAAGGGGTTATGGGATGTAAAAGGGGTGAAATGTGAATCCTACAGTCAGAATTGAAACAGGATGTGAAGGAGCTTTAGTCAGTCTTCCATAAATCTACTTGCACCAAGCCTGAGATTGGGGTTTGGACTTATCTAAGCAAAGCCTTTTTAGAATCTGAAATGCTGGTTTGCATTTGTGAATATCTGTTTTGCACGAGCAGCACAAAAGCCCCATTTGGAACTCTAGCATTAGGCTATACGTACAGAGAACATACAGACACAAGCCAGGAAGACACCCTGCCCTGGGAAGGGCTCAGAATTCAGAGGCTTATTTGCTGCTATTCCTTATGAACACAAAAAATCCAGACATCTTGGACATCAATTGCATAACAGAAAAATGCAGATTGAGAGTGGCAGAAGGAACCACATCAAGAGATTCCTTTTTTCTTTAAATTATGCTGGAGGGAGGGCAGACTAATAGATGTTCTTTTGCTGCCGCTGCAAACGTGCTTGCTGGGGTGAAGCTGTGGCAATAGTACGGGGATAAACAAGAGTCAGGTTAGGGCAGGGTATGTGGACAAGTTGGAAGAACAACAGTCGTAAGTCCTGAGAGTTCTGGGAAAAGGGAGCTGGGAAGGGTTTGTTAATGCCTGTCACATCACCTGACATAAATCAGCCAGGACTCTGTGTTCCAGCAGCTGTCAAAGATAGAAGTGAGACTGCCTGGAAACCTGACCTGGCCAGGCTTGTACCCTCCTGCTCTGCCAGGGATTCTTGGGCACCCTGCTCTCCCTTCTCCTCTCACAGGAGCGGTGCTGAGGGCAGGCGGTTGTTGCTGTTCTCATAACAGGGGTGTGAGGGCTGGAGCAGCAGCACACGGGGCCATCTGGGCTGGAGAATCCGTTCTCTTCACTGGGGATTTTGCCAAGCCTGGTTACCTGCTTACTGAACCTCTCTGACAGGTTTCTCACTTCCAAGGAAGAGTGATGGGCAGCCAGGGCTGGGTTTGGGCTCTCTTAATGCCTGAAGTGGGTTTTGCAGCAGTGGCTCCTGCACAGTCCGAGAGGCAGGAGAAATTACGGCAGTAGCTGCTGTGGAGGGGACACACAGGGTGTGCACTAGGGGCTTCCCAGATGGAAGAGACTCCATGGGAGTGGATGGGAAGCTGCACTGAAAGCCTTCAGCAGGGGTTGGCTCAGACTACCGCGCAGTGTTGTCATAAAGCTCTGTTCTAGAGAAGTAAGGCACCAGAACTGGGAGTACTGGAGCGAAGGAGAGCGCTATGCGTCCAAGTTGTGTGTGCTCTGTAGCCCTGGTGGTAGGACAAATAGTTTTGTGCAGGTCATCTGTCCTGAGATTTAATCCCTTCAGGCATGTTAACGCCCTGATATTCAGCATCGTGTGTCCCAGCAGCTGCTCCGTGTGCTGTGCTGCCCTGCTCTCCCCATCCAGGAACCTGAGTTCATCCGGTAGCTTTTATTATAGGAAACTCTCCAGCCACTCTGATCCAGGGCACAGATCACTGATTTTTTTAATTTTTTTTTTTTTTCCTGTGCTGATATAGAAATTCTTGCTGGTTTGTCCAAATCCATGGAAGCCCAGTGCTGACAGGACACGGTCAGGAATTGAGCAGCAAGTTCTACACAAACATACTGAAGGGCCGGTTCACATGGGCATAAATCCCTTGTGGGATTTGCTGGCTGTGGTGAAAGCCAAGCACTGAATACCTTGAGAAGGATGAGACACACTTCTCCCCATAGATCTAGATCTATTATTATATATATATACATGTATATATCTTTATTAAGCCCTTGCCATGTATTTACGAAGCAGTAAAGCCAGCAGCAATGGGGCTGCGTCACCAGACCAGCAAAACTGTTTTGTGGAGCACCACACTTTTTTTTTTTTTATGTTGTTGTGACCAGATTTCTTGGTTTGTTAACACAAAGCTTGAGTGGGATTTTGATAAGAGCCAGATAGCCTTTATTTGCCACTCCTTGGCTTCAGCAGGAATGTTTGCGTTACCAAGGGCAGGATGTGACTGAGGATTGGTGCTCGTAACCGTCGCTTCCCACAAGGTGCAAAAATTGAGTTGGCTTTGGAAAGAGCCCCTGGGGATAAATATCCAATGTGTGTAGCTTTTTGTTCACGTTTTTGTCTCCCTCCCACCCTCCGCGGAAGCACGCAGCTCTCTCAGAGTATCGCCCCATTCTCTCAAGAGCACCTGCATTTCAGCCCCGGACTTCCATAGCAGATAAGAAGTTGATTCTCATCCCTGTCATCTTTATCATCCTCCGCATCTGGAGCACTGTGCGATTCATTCTGACCCTCTGTAACTCCCCTGCAGTGCAAAATTCAGTCCTGGTTGTCCTGCATGTAAGTATTTGCCAGGAAATTCATTAGAAGGAGGATCTGGGAGGGAGATAAAGGTTTTGTTGCTCTTTAATATTACTTTTTTTGGCAGGATGCACCGCAGACTGGTAAGACAACTTGTGTGTTGCAAGAGTCCTCTCCCTTCTGGTAAGGGCGTGGGATGCTCAGCAATCGCTATTTCAGCAGCATCTGGTGGCTACAGAGAATAACTGCAATCGGAGTGCTGGGCAGTGCCTGCCGCTTGTAGGAAAAGCGGGCTCGGATCAGGAATGCTGGGTGTCTGTCCTTCAGCAGGGCTCAGCCTGCTCTTCCCCTTGAGCAGGCTGTAGCAACAGCAACCCCCAACAGCCGTCTGCTCTACTTTTGGGTGCAAAGTTGATGTTTCTTAATCTGTTTTTCCTCATTTAGGTGACCATCAGTAGGGCAGTGCTGTATCTGGTCTGAGGTGATGTTTGCTCTTCTCTCGGGGGTGCTTGTAGGAACAGCTCTGACCAATTCCTTTCTTGTCCTTGCAGGGAATTGGTAACACGTTCCAAGGAGGTGCCAACTGTATTATGTTTGTCCTCTGTACACGGGCAGTCCGGACTCGGCTGTTTTCTTCCATTTGGTGTTGCCGCTATGATGAGTTGGAGTGGCCTTCACAAAGATCAGACAGCTACTGGCAGCACCCAGAACCCCACAAGGACGTGCCAGCCCCTGAGCAGACGAAACCCCTGCTTTCCAGCACCTGAGCCTGGTGTGCCTATGTCTCGGTGCTGATTTCTTCTTTCTTGGTAAAGACCTTGTGCGAGTCTTTCTTCCTGCCCTGTGTGTGCACAGCTTCGTGATGTGAGGGGTGGGGGACCGCTATCGGTAAGGAGCTGATAGAGGGGTAGGCTTCTACGCTGCCGAGGGTGTTCCCTGTATGGCTTTAGGGCAGCTCCTCATCGTGCTTATTTGGGGCGAAAACGTTTATAGAACCAATCCACTCCCCTTCCCTGTGAGCCTGGGGCAGTGTCTGTTACTCAAGCCTGTAAAATGAGGAAACAGGCTGCAGTCCTGTCTGACCCGCAAGGACAGGACACCAGTGAAAACTGAAGAGGAATTAGTGTCTCCTCATGTAAAACACCATGCACACATACACACCTCCCTCTCTGGAGGTGTTGAAGGCCAGGTTTGATGGAGTCTTGAGCAGCCTGATCTAGTGGGAGGTGTCCCTGCAGGGGGGTGGAACTGGATGGGCTTTAAGGTCCCTTCCAACCCAAACTGTTCTTTGATTCTGTTCTATGATTCTGCGATTTCTCCAGTACTGCACAGGTCGGATGTATTTAGTGCCCCAACTATTCCTCCTAATGTAATGCCATCATTATAAGAAAAGTGGAGGGTAAGTAGTTCATCTAAGCTTATGGAGACAATCTGCAGGAGCAAAAACTTGACAAATTTCTCCATTTCAGGTGCAGGATTGGACACTGTCCTTGTGTTGGTCTAGTTGTGTAACATCTTGTTTCCTTGCGCTTGACCTCATGAGTGATACGGATGCCAGATTAATCTCTAGAAGAGCACTTGGGGCTGGGATGCTGTGTGGGCTTCTGTCTGTGCAGCAGATACTGTTAGGATACTCCTTGGCGACAAAGTGGAGCTGAAGGATGTAAAAACCTAGAGAGGCTGTCCTGACTGCTTGGGTAAACGTAAACTGTGGTGGGGCACGGCAGGGGTTGAGCATCCTGGGAAGAAAGGTGTGTACGGGGCTTGGTAGGTCTCTGGGTAGACCTTTCCTGTGTACATCTGTTTCTCATCCTCCCAGATGGCAAAGCCTCCAAAAAAAGAGGACTTTTAAAAAATCAATTGATAATTCTTTTTAATTTGTATAACAAGATTTGGGCAAAAGAGGAGCCTTTGTGAAATGCGTGGGGAGAGAGGGAAGCCGTCAGACTCCCACCGCTCCAGGCACCCAGGGGGTGAAAAGCTGTTCTTTAGTGTGGTTTTAGTCATTCTAACAGCACGCAGAACAGTAAAATGATAGTGATCTTGTGGGACTGTAGGCAGAGGTGAGTTCTGTTATTTACTGAATTGAAGACTTGGCGTTATCTTTATTCTTATATTAGCATATTTAAGCCCCCTTGTTCACAGGCTGTGTAAACAGGGGAAGGCACAGTCCTCAAGAGCTCATGAGCTCTTTTTATGGGGCTGTAGAGGGGCTCAGCTCTTTGTTATCCCTGGAGTCTTTGAAGCATAGATGCAGGCATCTTATCTCTGGCATAAATGACTTCAAGAGGTTTTATCTGCTTTCAAAAGGCTTTTTTTAAACTTCTGAAAGCTAAGGAGCAACCTTGGTAGCTCAGCCTCGTGTTAATCCCATGTGGCTTGGAAAGACGAGCTATGTTTAAACTTCTTAATGGAAGGTAGGATAGTAAATCTAATATTTGGAGATTTAGACTTGGGCTGTGTTGAGTTTTTTTGGAGCCAGCCCCAAAGAGAGGAAGTAAAATTATCACCAACTTGGCTTATGGGAGAAAAAACAAACCATCAAGAACACAAACACCACCACCCCCTGAGTCCAGGTTCTCCCTGCAGGCTCAACTGTCTGTGAAGATGACTCTGAACTCTTTCCTGTCAGACACGGACTGGAGAATTTTAACTTAGTTGTTTTTGAAGGTGGCTGGGATTGGGGTGTGTGGCTGTAGGAATGGGTCCATCGTGCCTGTTCTCAGCTGCTGCAAGGTGACATCCCTGTGGATTGAGTTGCAGCAAGCCTGTTGTCCTGGCTCAGGGTGAATACGTGCTGATTGGCTGCAGGAGGATGGGGCAGACCTGGATTTTAATTGTGCTTCATTTTGAGCAGATGTGGGTTCACCCCAGCGCCCCACAGAGGGAGCCAAAGCCTGGGGAAAAGCACCGCTGGAGTGGCTGAACAAATGGAAGATGTTCTGCTCCTCCTTGGCATTCAGATACCAGCTGCTTCGGTCTTGAACTTTGCTCAGGATCCTCTGGAAGATACTGTTTGGCTGTGCTCCAGCTTCTTGGGGTTTGTCCTTCCTCGCCCTCTCCCTCCACTATAAATCTTGAAAATTGTTTGGGGTTTTGCTGTTCTGTCAAGGCGAACGTGTTGAGTTCTGGGGTGAACAAATACGGCAATAGGAAAACTTTAGCTGCTGAATAGGACTGTCCTGGGCGTGGATTTCGATCCTAGTGTGTGTGGTCTTCCAGGGAGCTCCAGACTGGCTCTTGTTCTTCACTTGAATGTGAACAATATTGTACCAACGTGCTTGTTTTTGTGGTGGTGATGGGTGGTTCCTTGTGCTGGTTCATTCCTCCTTCTTGGTGGCTGAGTGTCATCGTCATCAGGGTTTGCGGTGGCAGTGAGCGTGTTGCCTCCTGGGCTGATCTGAACTCTGCAAACTCCTGTGGTGCTCAGGGATATCTGGATGTACCTCCCCAGCCTCCAGCAAGGACAGCCCTCACCAGCAGCAGGACGAAGCCTGGTATGTGCTCTGAACTCCAGATGTCCTCTGCCAAAGCGTGGGCTACAGTCTGTTCTTGCTTTTGATGGGTTATATCAGAGCTAAGGAGGGGGCTGGTTTTGTTTACTATTTGGAAATTGTGTGTTACCTTATTTACAGCTGCTTACTTGCTTGTTTTTTAAATATTTTCACCGACTTTTACAAAATAATAAAGTTTTATTCTTGACCAAGATGATGTTCAAGCGTGTTGTGGTAGGTCTCAGCACCTTGGAGAATTTGAGTGAGAAGCTGTTGCAAGATCCTCCTTCAGTTTTCTCTTGTGTCTACCTTAAAGGACTAAGGCATGTACAGGAAGACAAATCTTTTCTATTTATTTGCAGATACATTGCTCTTTCTATACGTATAGAAATGTAAACCTCGCATCACTTTGAGCGACCTTTTTACCAGTTGTTGTAGTTCATTCTTACTGGCCCATTGCTATGAATTTTGAAAAGACATTTAAGAAGTGAATATGTGGGTCTTGTTTCTGTGGGGTCAGTTGACCTTATGGATTGTGGCTCTCAACTATGTGACACTACAAATATTCTGGAATCACGAGCTCACAAATGACACTTTCTCCCAATGAGGCCAGGCTTTAAGGCAGGTGGGAGCAATTCTAGGAAGAGCCAGAGGCATCCCAGGACTTGCCCAAATAGAGAAAATTGAAGTCACTATGGGGAAAAAACCTGAGTCCTGGGCAGGCTGACAGTCGAGTATTGCTTTGTAAGTTGCTGCGTGATTCCAGCTTCTCCAAAGAGAATGGCACTGTGCGCTTTGTGTCAACGTTTTGCCTTCTGACTGCATGACAAACCTTAGAGAAAAACGTTTGGTTGCACATCCAGGGTTGTATTTCAGTTTCTCTATCCTAAATGTCCTAAATATTGCCATCCCTGGGCATGTCTTTGATGGAGCATGCGATTCCTTCCTAAAATGCAGGTGAAAAGGCTGTTAATGGTGCTCTTGGACATGCACTGTGGGATTGCTATCGGCGTACTGCAGCATGGCTACCTGCCAGCTCTTAATCTAACCATCACTTTTCCGTAGCTCACTGCTAAATGTTCTCCAGCAGACTTACTCTCCTGGAAACTAAGCTTCCTCTCATAATTATTCTTGCCAAAGATGTAAGGACTTCATAGAATCCAGCTCTGCGCACAGACAGTTGGGCTGAGCGTAAATAGTTCCCTGCATATTGGTTCCTCTTAATAAGTAGTGGACAAGTGCAGAGGAGAGAAGGTAGAAAGCTGAGTTAATGTCATCAGGCAAATGCACTCTGGGGTGAAGAGCCGGTGTAAGAAGCTTAATATGTGCTGTAGCCGAAATGAAAATGTGCTTCTAAAATGTCTGTAAAATTTACTTTCTTGATTTACTATGGGTTCTGTTCTTTGCCCAAGCTCAACAGGATGAAGGCTTTGGAAGACCAAGAAGTTAATTCACAGTTCTGTCTCCCTTCATCTCTTCCAAGATCACCCCAGTATGAATTAGTACCTTATGGGTGTTGTTACCAAAGTTTTGCTGTGATTTGACAAGTATTCAATGTGTTCTCCTGCCAGAAGCAAATATTTACTTTGTTGAAGGATTTCTGGTGGCAAACATACGCGTCCTGTTTGATTTCTGTACATGGCAAGATTGTTTCTTCAAGTTTAGGGAAGGAGTTGAAAGAAAATTATAGAGAATTCTCCTTTCTTACAATTACTGGGTTTCAGAGTGGGTGTCATTCTGCCAAGAGCTCCAGAAGAATGATACTGTCTTTAAAAAACAGGAATTTCATGAAATGTTTGTTCTCCTTGCAACTTTCCCACCCCTAGGGCAGAATTTTCTTTGCATTTTCCCCTCTTCTGGCCAAAAATCTGGAAAAGTGAGAACTAAACCAGTTGCTGAGTGAGGTATGAGCGGTCCTTTGTTTTGAGCCATGTTTGAAGGCGGCATAGGAAGAGCTGAGCTCACAAAGTCTTGGTCAGTGCCAGCCAGCTACGTTCTCTCGATGGGAATGCAGAGAAAGGTTGACAAAGACTAATTATGTGTGAAATATTCTGGTTTGCATCTCTCTTCAGTTAAGATACCAGGTGGGACCAGGAAGCAGGATTAATTCCTGAAAGATGAAGGAGTGTTCTTGGCGTGTGATCCGCTGTCAAGGCATCCTAGCAAACAGCATCCTTAGGGATGTTATTTTACAACAAATGCAATGAAAGAAAAATTACAAATCTAAAGGCTGAGTTCCAGTGCGCTGAAAGCAACAGGGCTCTGTTCCCCTTCCTATTTTTAGAGCAGAATGCTTTCACCTGGACGAAGGGAGGCTGCAACCAGCCAAAGAACACGTGCAAGATGCCTGAACAGCTCCTGTTGCTCAAGAGGATGCATTTTTCAAGCTGTTAAAGATAGGTGGACCGATAACAACAAGGTTTGTTTCCAGTTTCTCCAGCTGCTGGAGGTATCTTTGAACTTTGCATTTCTCTGATAAACTCTAGAAACTGTAGTTGACCATTAACCAAGTCCTGTACGGTTCAAAGTGGACTCACAGCGTAGGAGGTTAATACTAAGCCAGCGACACGTGGCGTACCTTGGTGTAGAGAGAAAGGAACAGATACGCTTTGGGGGAAAAGCAGCGTGTTCTGTGCGCTATCAAAAACAAATCCGAGGGGATGAACCTGTTCTCTGCAAACTGCAAAAGGGCTCTGAGCAAGTTGGTCCATGCAAGGTAGGACAATAAGCTGTATTTTGGCCCAAGGGCACATATGTAAAAGAAGCTCTATTCCTATAGACTTGTATTGTTTGTGTGTATGAAGGGGGGGGGGGAGCTCATTCAACAGCTTTTGCAATAAGTCTGCCCCTTCTGCCTCTGTTTTGAGGCAGGATCTGGCAAAAGATCGTCTGATCCAACAGGGACAGCCTTGAACGAGGACAAGAAAGAGAAGACGTGAGGGAGCCGTGCAGAGTAAGGGAATGATCAGACAACAACTTGGGCTGATAGAGCTTGTCGTTGATTGGATGTTTTGTGGAAAGTCACAGTGGGATCTTCTGTGCAGGGCGTTTCCACCCCCTGCATTGTCTGTTTTGGCTATAAAAGCCTGTACTCGGCGTCTCTGATTGAAACACCAAAATGAAGTTGAAAGGAGGGAAGCAGGAGGGCTCTGACCAGGATGAAGGTTCAAAGGGGGTAAGTATGCCAGACTCTGTACTTCTGCCTTTAGTCTGCCACGGATAGGTTGAGATCAGCAGGTTCTTGTAGAGGAAGGAGAAGACCAAGATCTTTTGGGCTGACATATCCACAACTGATCTCACAGGGAGAGCAGAGACGTTCTTAAACCTGGTTTATGTCTGTCTGCAGTGCGGTGTTGCACTGAGTCTCCTGATTTTCGCTCTTTGCAGCTGACCTATTGTGTGACATCGTGTGACTTTCCCTTTCTGTGTGTGAGTTTTCTTTCTGACTTTTTAATTGATTTTGGGCTACAGATGCTTCTGGATTTGAGCTGCCTCTCACAGCATCATTTTTTGTGGAATCTTGCACGATGCAGAGGTTGTCCTCAAACTACTGAATGTGAATAACACCAGTGGCTCTTTGGAGCTCCTGCGAGTTGTTTAATGAGAGCGAGGCAGCTTGCTTTTCATCATCGATGATTGGATGTCAACAGCCTGCTTGTAGAAAATGTAGCTGGAAGCCTCAACTTCCTCTTGATCCGTACTCTGAGATTGACTTGAATTTTGATCTCCAGCAGTACCTTGAACGCTGCAGATCAGTAGGTGAGCTGCTAGAGCTGCTGAGGAATATAAGGAGTGCCAGCAGCTATTTGGACAAGTGTTCAATTAGGAAATGAGAAATCCTTCATGAGGGACCTGCGTTGTGTGTTGGGACATACAACCTTGTAGGCATTAAGGCTAATGATGGTGACAAAGACAGGTGCGTGAATGAAAAACAACCCTTCTGGTGTGGCAGTGAGATACATCAGTGAGCTCTAAACCAAAACCAGAACAGCTCAGTCAACACAGCAGGGCCAGCCTGAGGACTGAATAGCAACTAAATCGTTGCAGAAAGCAAGTTGCTTGTAACCCTGAGGACTGTGTCCCCACTAACAGTTTTGGTGTTTGATCCTGCTCCAGACGGCAATTTCACCCTTCTGTTTAACAGCAAAGTGCTGCTTTTATACCCCACAACCAAGCCCTCGCTGAGCTGCTTGGATAAGTTCTAATTGGCTTCAATGGCAATCGGATTAGATCCATAAACAGCTTGATCCTCAAATGTGGGAGGCAGAACAAATGAACAGGAAAGGGATTTTGCCACTTAATGCAAAAACCTCTTCTTTTTTCAAGCTTTCCTGTGCTGATATCCTGTGTTATTTCACAAACCAATTTGCCTGTTGGAAAAAGAATAATTGCATACAACTTTGTTCCCTGCGGGGTGGTATTTTAAGAATGATAACTTAGAAGTTATTCATCATCCAAATGATCCATCAACACCAGCAAAAAGTAGAATGAATTACTGTAATGACTACGTGCAAATCAAGCAGAACAAAATGAGTTATAAAGAAAGCCCAATGGGTTCTTTCATTATAAAATAACATGAAGTGAAAAACATACAAGGCGAGTCTTAGGCTATTTCTATTTTTACTGAATGCCATTCATGCCTGAAAGTCAAACCTGCTTCCAAGGTGGGCTTTTTTGTGTTTTCTTTCCCCTTTGCAGAAAATGACGCTTTTGCTTGCCCTGGTGGCACTGATATCTGCGTTTGGATCGTCTTTCCAGTATGGCTACAACGTGTCTGTGATCAATTCTCCAGCCCCGGTAGGTTGGACTGTGGAGTGGACCACGACCTAGGTGTGAGTTTACCAACAAATGAGGCACGAGCGTAACAGAAGATTACACGTGTTTGTGGGCAGATGATTGCACTTCCCTGTGCTTTGAATCAGCGGGCACATTGTGAGAAGAGGTTCCCCAGGAAAGGAAAGGGTTAAGGTGCAAAATGCTATTATTTGGACTTTGTGCCCAACAGAGACAGGGCATGAAGAATGGCTTCCATTCTTGAAACCAGGCAAATCCATAAGGCAGGATAACTTGTAATGACAGTTATTTGTTCCGTATTTCTCCATTCCTCTTGCATTCATTTTCTCGGCCATTCGTGTTTTTATGGAGACATTTCTTTAAGGCTTTACAGCATTGGGTGTTAACGATCTTTTACTGCATGGAGACTCTGCTTAGTGTGCTAAACAGGCTCTGCATTTCATTCCAGTACATGCAAGACTTCTACAACCGAACCCACTTCAACAGGAGCGGAGAGCCTATGGACAACAACTTCCAGACAATTCTCTGGTCTCTTACTGTGTCCATGTTCCCTCTGGGTGGCTTCTTTGGGTCCCTCATGGTGTGGCCTCTGGTCAACTCTTGTGGTCGGTACGTGACAGCGGTGCTTAATGGCCTTCAGCAGCCTGCTGGGTTCAGATAAGGCTTGTCCCACCGGTCGCTCCAGCTTGTCAAGCCCATCAGGAGCATGACTGTGGCCCACACACCTTGATGAGAAGGCAGGTGGGCTGGTGATTGGTTGTTGGGCTCAGCAGTGTTGTCTTGCATGTGTAGAAGACTTTATATGGCTTCAGTACAGTCAAGGATTCCAGCAAGCTGGGCGCTGAGCTGGGTAGAGAGCAAAGATGAAAGTCCTGGGCAGGGAACCAAGATTAGGCCCAGCTTCTGCGGACTGGCTTTTTCAGAGGAACTTCGGTTCTTCCTTGAAGTCTTCATTCCCTGCAGGAGATAATGGGCAATCACCATTTTCTCTTTAATCAGCCTTTGGGATGCTGATTCACTTGAATTTCGGACAGGAAACACAAAGGGGATCTCTCTGCTATTGGGGCCTTAAAAAAAATACACAAACAAAACCCAAATTAAATCTGTCTCCTTCCCTATTGCTTTTCAGAAAGGGCACCTTGCTGATAAATAACCTCTTCTCCATTGCTGCTGCCATCCTTATGGGAACCTCAGAGCTAGCGAAAACCTTTGAAGTAATCATCGTTTCACGGGTTATCATGGGAATATATGCTGGTAAGTGAGAGGCTGGATGGTAAAGGGAGAGCAATCGATATATTCTTAGCTATGTAAAGGGGTTTTTTTATTTTTGCAACAGATGGTTTCACAGGTAGCGTGATTTAGCCATACATCTGCATAACAATGCTGTCCTTGCTCGAATAACTGTTGTCATCTGCATGTTGCAGGAGTACGAAAGATCTCTAGTAAACGATGGCAGTGAGGTTGAAATTTAAGATGTAGAGAGATCTGTGTCTCCAGATGCAGCTATTCTTTGCAGTAAGCATCCACTAGGCTCTGGAGCTCCAACAGCCAGGAGTCTTGATGATGGTAATCTGTTTTCCCAGATACCTTAAAGCAAGTAGTCTGTCTTTCTTGGAGCTTGTGGGGTTTTTTGGCTTTTTAACATAATCAGGAACAGAATAATTCTTCTAAATCAAAGCCATTGGAGATGATGCCAGATCCAATAATCCAGTCCTGAAACCAACTGTTCTTCGTACAGACAAAAAGAAATGTTAAAAGGGAGAGCAAAGAGGCACCAGATTTACTTTGAAGGCAGTGGGAAACCAAGTAGAAGAGTGTCTCAGTTGCTGGTATGAGTGGCTCTATTAGAGCTACAGTAATGTGGAAAAAACGGAAACCCAGAATGGGTGGGTACCCTGCGCAGCACTGTGTGTGCCAACCCAGGTCGGTAGGGTCCTAACAGCATTGAGGCTCAGTTAATTGGCTTTGGGCTCGTGAGAGTGACGTGCTCTGTGATTTATCAGTGAGCTGGGGTATCCTGTGAAAAGAAAATAAGCAAACAAGAAGCTGCCATAGGAAACCAAGGTGCTCTGTAACGTGCAGCAATTGTCACGGGTGAGGTAAGGCAGGAAATTCATCTATACCAATGGTCTGGGTTTGGCTTTTGACTCTCCTAAGCCTGGCAGCCACTCTTAGTGTTGGTTCTCTGTATAAGTTAAGCGACCTGTTAAGTGTGATCCCTCTTTCCAGTTATTTATAACTGACAAAAGAATCTACACTGGCTGCCCCAACTTGCCCTTTGCAGCTTGACTTCACTCCAACTGTGGACACTGTGCCTGGGCAGGGAAGCTCCAGGCTCTGGAGGGATCCAAGAGCCACCCTGCCTTGCTAAAGGGCAGCTCTGGTGCTGGTGGCAGTGTTGGCAACCCTGTCGTGCACAGGGTCCTTCTGTGACAGGGTTTGATCCATCTGAACAGTTAGAAAGCCACTGTTCCTTGAATGCACAAGTCCAGGATTCACTGCTAGCGTGTTTTAATCTGGGTAATTAAAAGGCTTCTTACAGTGCAGACTTAAAACACTCTAACTCGTACGTTTAGAAGTTTAGTTATATAATGTTTTCTAGTTGCTTTAATACTTGTTTCCATGCCTTTTGGCTGTCAGGTAACAGCTCCATCACCTAACTTCAACCTCCTGAAGGCTAGGAATTTTAGATGTTTAAGATGAGTCTCACGGTCATTTGACTCCAGGAGTTTGGTGGTTGCATGCCAAGATTTAGAGCATCAACACGGAGCTGGCAGCTCTCCGGGGTTACTGTGGGTAACCATGCGATGTTCCTCAAAATAACCCGTGTCCTTACCGTCCCATTCGAGTAGAAATGCCCACTGCAGCCTGTAAGAGACCTCAAACCACAAAAGCTCTTTGCAAAACCGTTACTGGGCAAGTAAAGGAATAGAGAAATTTTGAGAGCCAGCAAGAGGTCACATCCCTCTACCTTCACATCAGCTTGTTTGGTTACTTTTTTTCTTGTTTTAAGGCAAGCAGAAATTCCTCCCTTATGCTTTGGGTTTGTTTCCAAACCTGTAGTAGTACGCTGTTTTTCTGTGGTCCAGCAGGGATCATTTGGGTCTCCCATGGGGAAAAAGGCATCTTATTGAAGTTGCTGAGTGTGTTGATGTCAGGCAGCTGCACGTCTAACATTGTTCTCTAACTTCCAGGTCTGGCTTCCAATGTGGTTCCCATGTTCCTTGGAGAATTGTCCCCCAAAAATCTGAGAGGTGCTATTGGAGTGGTACCCCAGCTCTTCATCACTCTTGGGATCCTTGTAGCTCAAATCCTTGGTCTCAACAGAATCCTTGGGAATGCTGAAGGTAAAGCCCTGGCTCGAGACTTTTCTGTGGGCTCCATGGGGGAAAGATTTCTCACAGCTGCCAACTTGTCTCACTTATTGCAGGCTGGCCCGTGCTGCTGGGGCTCACTGGGATTCCATCGCTAATCCAGCTCCTTACATTGCCCTTTTTCCCTGAGAGTCCCAGATATCTGCTCATACAAAAGGGCAATGAAAAGCAAGCAAGACGAGGTACAGTATCATCATTTAATGAAAGGGGAGGTGGAACAGGATAGATCTGACTGTGGGATGTGACTGACCAGAAACCAACCGTGAAGGAAGCGAGTGTGAAATTCTGCACTGACGTGTTGCTGGTGGATGGATTCCTGCAACGTTGCTCTTTTCTCCATGTATGTGAATCCTTGACTTCCTACCATGGAAGCACGGCTGTCCATGGCTTACTATTGTTCTGTCTTGATTTGAAGCAGGAGAACTCACTGTAGCTCTCTGGGGTGCATAACCCACCTTCCTCTCCCAATTAGCTTTGCAGAAGCTGAGAGGCTGGGATGATGTGGATGATGAGATAGAAGAAATGCGCCAAGAAGACCGGTCAGAAAAGGAAGGAGAACGTTTCTCTGTGCTCAGCCTTTGCACCTTCAGAGCCTTGCGATGGCAGCTCATCTCTATCATTGTCATGATGATGGGCCAGCAACTGTCTGGGATTAATGGGGTGAGTGGGAAGGCTTGTGGGAAGAGCCACTGTGGTAAAGGGATGGGACTTCAGAGTGGGTTAAGTAGGGCAGTGCTGAGGCAGGAGCTGCAATCTAGGACACAGGAGCTCCCTTCATCAGGGACTCTGGTTCTCCATCGTGTTGGGGTGGGCTGATCCTGGCCAGTGCCAAATGCAGTACACGTGCACTAAATACAGTGTGCCTGGATCCAAACACCAGTGTCTCCAGAAGTGAAAGTATTCAGTTCTTAGGCTTCTGTGCGTGAGTTCCAGGGTGTAGAGGCAGCCAGAACGGCATTCCTGTGTTTTGCCTTTGGCCACATATAAACACAGCTGTGGTTTTACTGCAGGTCTTCTACTACGCAGACAGAATCTTCCTGTCGGCAGGTGTGGATGAGAACAATGTCCAATACGTGACTGTGTCGATGGGTGCTGTCAACGTCGTCATGACTTTGCTTGCTGTAAGTTTCTATTAGGACTCTTCGAGTTCTACCACGTCCAGTCTCCCCTGTCTATCACTGTTTAAATTATTAGGCTGTTATTAACACATCCAGTGAGCTGCTTTGCACAACAGATGCCCTGAACTCTCCCTGGGTTGAAGGCAGCTCTGTTTAAAGTGATTATGCATGTTGATCCCTCACACCTCAGAAGTCTCCAATCGCAGGTCTCCAGGCTGATAGGCACGTTTTTGCGGTCCAGTGTTACATTGCAGGGCAGTTCTTACTGGGACTGGGTACTGAAGAATGGCCTGGGTATTCTCTCGGTGTTATTGACATATTCAGCTTTTTGCAGTTCTTGGGTGACTTCATGCCCCCAATCCATCAATAGATGGGTGGAAATATCACTGATTTTCTTAAGACAAAGACTATCTTAATTTTTTTTCTGGAATAAGTAGTGCTGTGCTTCAGGTGTCTGGTCTCTCACTCTCTTCTGTCCCTTCCAGGTTTTCATCGTGGAATCCCTAGGGAGGAGAATCCTTCTCCTTGCTGGCTTTGGATTGTGCTGTGTCTCCTGTGCAGTGTTAACTTTGGCCCTCAACCTCCAGGTGTGTCATCAAATTGCTTGGGTGGTCCTACCCATGCATTTCTGGCCCTTCCAGAGGTCAGGCCATTGGTATATTTTGAAGCTACCTCTACACCCTGGGGCAGGAGGGGACAGTAGGAAAGCGCTTGGTACTTGTCTGTCTACCTAAGGCAAGCCTAGTAAAGGCTATGATCCTGCTTGTCTACATACTCCTCCTGTTAAGTCATCTTCATAATAACTGTTGGGTCCATCTGTTGGAAGGAAGCATCATTCCCACACTATGATTTTCCTGGCTACGGACATATCTTGCAATGGAGGGTGACGTTGGCTTTAGAATGGCTTCAAGTCTCACTACAAACAGTCCCTTGAATGTGTGAGTGATGTTGGGATGGGAACCGCATCTGACCTGTGATTACGTTCCTCACAGACCACCGTCTCGTGGATGTCTTACCTCAGCATAGTGTGTGTCATTGTTTACATCGTTGGACATGCTATTGGAGCCAGTAAGTGTGCACGGTTTAATCCACTCTCCTCCACAAGCTGGGTTAAGCCAAGTGTCATAGAATCATGTGTTAGGGTGTCCTATTTTTTTTTCTCTGAAGAGGCAATCACTTGCTCAGTTGCTGCTCAGAGAGGTCTCAGCAGAGACAGTTTGTGCTTATCAACCTTGTTTTACAATTTGTGCAGGAGTTGGGTGCGTGGCTGAGGTGCAGCCCTAGGAGAGGAGAGGTTGCTATGTGTGAGCTTAGCCAAGTCATTTAGTTGCCCTGTTTTGTTTTTTATTTAACCCCTTATTTGATGTATCGGGCATTTCTAAAACGAGTAGTTGAGAAACCTCTGGTTGCCACTGAAATGAGCAGTGTAATCTAGGAATGCACAGTGGAGGAACTGCCTTTGGGATTTCCAAATATGCAACTCTCTTGCAGGTCCAATTCCCTTCGTGATGATCACGGAGATGTTCCTGCAGTCATCCCGGCCTGCAGCGTTCATGGTGGGTGGGTCTGTGCACTGGCTAAGCAACTTCACCGTGGGGCTTGTGTTCCTCTACATGGAGGTAAGACGTGACCGCATGACACAGCAAGACTTCAGCTTAAAATTAGTATCTCTATCCCTGCATTCTTACAGGGAACCTTTTCAATCCTGATAGTTGTAAATACACAAGTTGGTTCCCAGTACCCGTATGCAGATTGTATCCTAAGGGCAAGAAATTGGTGTAAACAGGCTGCTTTTTAATCACACTTGTCTCTTGGACATGCTTTAAAAGAAAACAGTTATTTTTCTAGGTGAATGTCTGATCCTGAATTCAGGAGCATGGAAAAGCTTGCAAATTCCCCATCTTCCATTCAAACCAGTTTGAGCTTTTGATCTCTAGGTTACCAGTTCAAACTGATCCCCGTTAATAGGGATCCATGCATTGCTACAGCTGCTGATTTTAGCCTGTGAAAAGGGAGCTGGTGAGTTGATTTAGGTAACACTCTCACCCTCCTTTTTCCAGTCAATCCATGGTGATTTCCAGTAAATCCACACTGGTAGTATGAGAGGACAGAATCTAGAACCACTCCTAACTTCTAGTTGTTCAACTTAAAATACGCGCACATCAGTGTGTGTGCTTGTTTTAATGTAGCTGTTGCAGGCTTCAGCACGTTCAGATCATGTAACGTACACAAACAAAATATTACTCTGATCCCTGCTCTGTCTCCTTTTGTTGCCCTAGGCTGGACTGGGGCCCTTCTGCTTTCTCATCTTTTGTGCCATCTGCCTCGCCACTATGATTTACATCTTTTTCATTGTTCCTGAGACTAAGAACAAAACCTTCATGGAAATCAACAGGATCATGGCCAAGAGGAACAAGGTGGAGATTGAGGCCGGCAAAGAAGAATTTAAGGACTTCCACACTGTCCCAGGTGGGCAGGGAGAGAAGAAAGAAATCTCCAGCAGTGAACTGTGACCCAGCCATGGGTTTGGCCTGGAATAGACATTTTTCAGGATCTGTTCAGCGGGAAAACAAATATATCAATTCATTGTTTCATACTTATCTTCATTCAGACCTTCTGCCAACTTTCCATAGCAGAGTTTTCTAAATAAGTCATAGTACCTTGAGAGTGATCTCATTGGGAGTAATTAGGAGCACCATTCTAATCGTGGCATAGGCACTGCCAAGGCAAATTATCTATTCAAGGTATTTGTCTCGGGGAAAGGGCAACTCAGCCAGCTCAGTTCCTGTGATCAAGTAACCTATGTCATAAGGTGATGCGTGTCCCTGATGCCCTGACTGACACAAGCCAGCACCTGGGCTGAGTTTCAGTCAGTTGTGTGCAAGGAGTGCACTATATGCCTCTGAGGAACTGTCCTTCTATGTATTTGAGGGTCCAGGGTGAGCAATGCCAAGCCTTTGGTGTTCTGAGGTGGAGAGCATGTCAGTTGTTCTGAGGTACTTTGTTAGAGGGGCTCAAAATGGCATTTATCCTGTCAAATCTTGTCATTTCTTTGCGTGCTCAACTGGTAAGATTTTTCACTATAATCTCACACCCACCCTGCTCACCCAGCTCTCTCCTTCAATCAAACCTAGTCCTCAACTGTTGCTGATGAGTCCTTCCAAAGCTTTATTCTTGAGTTTAGGAGCCATCCATCTGGATGATGCTTATTCACAACCAATTAATACCCATTTGTTCCAGTGGCACTCTAGTCTTGCAGCTATTTAGCTCATTTCACCCCCTAGTGTTTATACTTGAGTTGTCAAAGCGCGATGGGTCTTCTCGTAGTCTTTTAATAACCCCCCATATCCCTCCTTTGTACAGTCACCAATTGGAGCTCATTCATCTCCCAGATATGGGGTACTGAACTCAGTAAGAACCTCCCTGCTGCACAGCAGGACTCAAATTGAGGTTGATTCCTGAGCAGTGGGCTACAGGTCGGAGCGTGTGTTTGTGGACATGTCCAAATTTGTCTTTAGTTTCTCACACACAGCTGCTTTGGTTTAGTTTTTGAAATAACTCTGCTCTGAGGTACTTGAAACCAGTTGAAAAACTCTTCAGATGGTTTGGAGCTTGGCTCTTCTACTGGTTTCTGGTTGTGTCCCCAAAGGGCACCATTCTACTTGGAAGCTACATGGGTTTGAACGCTCTGAGTCTGAAGGGCTAGTGCTGACTCTCAGAAGAAAGTAAAGAGCACAGTGATAAAAGTGGAGGATTTCTTAAAGTATTTAATAGTTCAGGAGGAATTGGGATTAATTATTGCATAATTGAACATGGGGAAATTCAATGTAATTTGTGATGTGGGGCTGCTGCCCTCTTTTGGGAAAAAAAAAAAAAGCGGAATTGTTGAACAACTTGGCAGGGATTTTGTTATTGATCGAGATAGCCCTACACATGATTTACTTGAATTTTAGAAGAGGAGTTTTAAACCTGCCCTCAAACTTGTGATGTCAGTACGTTGGAAGAAAAAGCTGTTTCCATGCTCAGTCTCTACATCCATTTGAAGAAAAGGGCTGCTCCTGATCAAAGCGCATGGATTGCAAAGACCACGCTGTCCTGTGGGGGCTTTACGTACCCTTTCCTGCGCAATCCATCTGCAGGGGAAGGAGTGGTGATTCGATGGTGAGAAATGGGAAGGAAGGACATGTGCAGGAAAGATGGTGAGAAATTGAGACTGAGTGAAGGATGTGAGAGTTACTTTACTTGAAAGTGACTCCTTTGACCAAAGCGGGTGGCTTTTTAGCATGTAGGAAGATGTACGTATGGAAACCTAAATCAAATTCCTGGGAGGGATGTGACAATACAAGGTGTTTGTGTTATGCCCAGTTCAGCTCTACTCTTTGCCTCTGTCCCACTGATGGAGGCTTTGTTCCCTTGTAACCATGTGGAAAAATGACCCGGAGCACTCGCAGATGCATCATGAGCCTGTACAAAGCAGGAGAAAGAAGCAAATAATCTGTTTTCTTCAGTTTCTTCAGGAAGCAGTTTGGATTCTTCTGCTGCCTTAAAAAAAAGAAAGTTGGAGTCACTGACAGCTGGTGTCAGACTCCAGAACCACCCCCCCAAAGAGGATGGTGGAGGTTTCTCCCCATGCTATGACATCTCCCTTTGGTTGCCCTGCTTTGCACATCGCAAGTGCCCGAACATCTGCAGGACTGAGAACTTGGCTCCACAGGTTCACATGGGTCATCCAGCCTGCAAAACCATTGGAAAAGGTCCCAAGAAGAGTGTCTCTGTCTTTCCCAAGGACAAGTGTCCCTCCAGCCTGGCTTACATACCCCTTCTGGATACTCTTTTCTTTCCCAGCTGCTCCGTTGAGCCATAAATTTGCTGTTCCAGACTGGGAGGCCCATGCCATGCAGTAGTGCAGCCAATCTTGTGTCTTGTGGTACAGGGGGAAGCTGATGAAATGACCTCCTATCCACAACCCCACGTCTGTGCCCACGGTCATCGCCAGCTCCTTATCCCTCTCCTGGGTGGAGTAGGAAAGAACAGTCTGACTGCCAGAATGCTGGGCTTTTGTCCAGAAACACAACGTGAAGGCTTGTAGAGACATTTCCCGGAGAGGATGGACTTTGACAAAACTCTCAATGTTTTCTGCAGGGAAGTAGAAAGCTGGGAAAGTGTTGGATTTAATACCTGAAATAATCAAAAAGCCAGCCGTTACATTTGTTGCCGTGCTTCTAAATGAGCCCAAGTCCTGAAGAATACACCCGTAGGCACTGGCAGGGCTGTGGCTGTCTTGAGCCAGAGTCACTGGCATGTGTGGTACCAACAGGGAAGGGGTTTGAAATGAAGTGTTTCTCACCTATGTGGCTCACCCCATTCACCAACTCCCTCTTCATGTCTTGGAGCTGCGTCTGGATTTGTTCCAGCCTGAGGCTGAACTCTTCTGGATGGCATTGTTCTAGAGCAATCAGACAGCTGAATTTACAGAAGGCCAGAACCTGCGCATGCAAGATGTTGTTTTCTAGTTTGTATAAGATCTGGGGAAAACCTTTGTTTTAAAATCCAATATTGCACCTCCACGTGGTTCCTGGCTCATGAGCTGTGCCAGAGCAGTTTCTACAGTGGTTAACACCTTACCCACAGAGATGCAGGCACACCTGAACCTACTGTTCTTGTGTGGTACATTGCTGGGAGATACATGTGACACCACTGCAGTCAAAGCAAGGGGCTGGCACACAGCCTACAGCTACCACTGCACATGCAAAACGTCTTGGGAGGGGGCAAAGAAGCCCAAGGGGCATCTCCACCCACTACTCCGCTACTCCTTCGAAAGGTGATCTCCACCATGCCCAGCTTATGTGATTTGCAGATGAACTCCTTCCACATAGGTTTCTTGCCCTTCCCTGCGTCCTGCCTGCTGACTCGGTTTACCTTGGGTGAGTCTGGCTCTGAAGGAGGACTCCACCACCCGTCCGTTGAGGGGCTGCGCGTGCCGGTAGTCGTTGCGCAGCGTCCTGTTTTCCCAGTCCAGCAAGGTGTTCTCCAGGAGGTTTATCTGTGAGGAACACAGGCTTATTACGGAGGGCAGTGAGAACAAGGTTTTTGCCTCGAAGTGCAGTGCGATCCGGCAGCTCGGGATTAAACCCTGCAATTTGTTATAGAGGAACCCACAGGGTCTCTTGCTGAGCAAGGGAAAGGAACAGAACATGAGGGCTCTTATCAGCTAATTCATGATAAAGATATTTTGCCTGAAGGGAGTTTTTAAGAGCTCCCTAATGGTACGCATGGATGGAGATTTTGATGCTGCTGTGTAGTGTACTGCTTTCTCATAAGTGCCTGACAGCCTCCCCCCTGCCAAAAGAGTATTTCTTGTTCAAATGAGAGCACACCGTGATTCCACTACTGTACTCTCCAGTTTATCTTATTCTTCCCCTAGAAGAAAATGTTTCTGATGCTGCTTTTTCATTCAGGAAGAGGAACCCCTCTGCAAGACTTGGCAGTGGCTTGTTTACACGTGTTCCTCTGTCCTGAAAAGGCAGAGAGAGAGAAGAGAAGGGGATCCTGCCATGTGATGGGATTCAACTGCTGGCACAAGTGGAGTTACTGCTCAATGCTCCTGTGTGCTCAAGGTCTTCTCTGGAGCCTGGACAAACCCTCTTCTGTCACACAGCTAAAACCTCCAGCAGGCCACTTCTGCCATGCTCCCGTCGAGCTCCACAACATCAGCATAGACAAGAAAAAAAACCTCAAAATACTCCTCTAAAAATGTGCTCATTAATTATTTTAATGTTATGAATGGCTCTATGGCTTGGGATTTTGGGGGGGGGGGGGGGGTGTGATTTATAGGGTAGTTTTTTGCCTTGTTGATTCTGCCTGGTCTCTTCCTTTTTATAGTACTTCAGAATGGTTGAGCTCAACTGAGCAGAGCTCTGTTATCACTCACCAGACCTCAGGTGAACTGCTGCTGTACAAAACCAGCAGTGATGTAGCATCACAGCTACCCATAATTCCATTTGCTTACTCTATCTGAAAAGCTGTATGAGTTGTATGTGCCCTATTAGCTTCTCTTTCAGGCTGTTCCCAAAATTGCTAGAGGACAGAAAAGGTGTGCAAAGGTGAAGTGAGGAGAGAGAAGCTGCTCTGTCTGATAAAGAGCTGTCACTTACCTGTGTGTGTGACAGGACAATGGGAGAATGGAAAATGGTCCAGATCACACTCTCGGAGCAAGGAGGGGTTGTTAGTGAGCCCTGGTACCTGTAGAAGTGTGAGAGGTTTTCTGGCAGCATGGCTTGGACATCCAGGGAACTGAGCTTTGTTGATTGACCTCAAAAGGATACAGAGACAGTGTTAATTTGTGGGGAACAAGGAAACAAGCGAGAGCGGTGTTAGAGCTGGGATTGGCAAATCAGTTTACCCAGAGCACTGATTATTAGACCTTTGGCAGAACTGGGTGGAGGGAAATGAATGATCTTTTTGGTGGATCTACTGTTTGTCACTTGGAGATCCGTAGAGTCCTGGAGGCGATGGGCAACTGCACCTCAGTGCTCTGCCAGGAACCAGAGTGCTTTAGCGCAGCAGAACACTTGCTACCTGGGCAGAAGGACTGCAGGATTGTAGGAAGCTGTGTGCTATGTGGGCTGCTCTTTGAGCTGCCTAGGCAGGGATGCTGTGAAGTTGTGCATGGCTGAGGATGACGCTTGACCACGTAACTGCAAGCAAAGCAGCAGCAAAATGTCTGTGCCCAGACCCAGTACATACCCACAGGTTTTGAGAGTATTAAGGATAGAGAAAGTTATTCCCAGGTCTTACCTGCAAACCTGATTTTTGCAAGTTTGGAAATGAATTCACTGTAGTAGGTGTTCTCAAAGTGCCCATCCTAAACACAGCATAGAAAAATGAATGTAAGTTTAATGACCTGCCTGTCTTCTATACCGTTCCTCAGCCTGGGGGGCTAATTGCTGAACTGGAACACAAAAAGAGCAAATACTATTGCAGATCTCATGGTAGGCTGGACAATCCTAGACATAAGGACACATGGATCTTGTGTGGAAGGGTGAGCTATCAGGATCCTTTTTCAGCACTTCTAAATCCACACAAAATCAAGTGTTCTCACTTGCGAATCGGAGCAAGACTTTGAAGAGCAGCAAGGGAAACCCATCTGCCACAACTGATAATCCATTTGTACTCATGGGGCAAACTTTTCTGGGGCTCCCAGGTTGTATTGGCTGCTATTGAGTGAACCCCAGATGGCATAAGGGAAGAACAGTCCTGCTGCAGAAGCGCTTCTCCGGACTGCTGGTGTCTGGGCTGCGATTATAGTACAAGCAGAGGTCACAGACTGGCCTTGCTCAGCAGTCTGGGCATCAGACCTACCACATACAGGAAGGCAAGCACAGCCAGTCCATTTGGTTTGTCTTTGGCTTCTTCGAAGCTTGAATACTCAGCTGAGTTGTAATGGACAATATGCAGCTGTCAGAGGAGAGACAGGGTCATTTAGCAAGAAGTGATAAATGGCTTCCTCAGTGCTTTAAAGGAACCCATGCGGACTGAAGAGAGTCACCATCCCAATTCCTGCTGCTTGTGCCTCACAGCACAGCCACATAGACCTTTATTTTAGTAAGTTTAGCATAAATGTGGAGGAACGACTCTTTCTTTGAAGGACATTAGCACTATTGCAATGGCTTTTCTTAGCGTCCTCTGTGCCAGTACCACCAGGCTCAACCCCTGCATTGCACCAACCACCTGCACTTGCAGGAGTCCTGATTCTCCCACTTGCCTCTGAATTGTTTCCTGAAGGCTTTGCAGGCTTCCCATTTCCCAGTTGCCAGACTTGTAATGTGCCCTCCCTCCAGCCCACCCTGTTCCTGAGTACCTCTGCGAAGTATCTCATCCCATCTATGGTGTGTTCGGAGCCGCTGGTCTCCAGGTCTAGGCCACCCCAGTGCAGATGCATCTGTACAGCTGTGTAGAGGCCTGGGAGCCCTCTGGAGATGTGCATGGTGGGTGGTAAATCAATCTGAACTGAAAAAATAGGATTGGAGACAGCAATTGGTGCAGCCGTGCCCATACTCATAGTTCCGCGCACAGCACCGAGTGCTTTCTGCCACTGCCACCTTCTCTAAGCTGGAACAGACATGTTCAGGGAATTAACTGCAGATTGCAAGGAAAACCACTGAAGCTTAAAGCTAGGTATGCTTAAAATCTTCCCTGGCCTCAGGCTCAAGCACAACAAAGACCACACCAGACAGAAAGATGACTGGGCAGTCGCGGTGTCTGCAGACGTTTTTTCCATCTGAGCAGCTCTGTTTTTTTCCTCGGGCACTAATGAAACTGCTTTAATGCCCATCTCTGCACATCTTGCAGGGCTCTGCACAGCTTTAACTACTTTATTTCCAAGGAAGAAAAGGGGGATAGAAATCAATAAAAATGACTGGCCTCATCTAACCTGTCATCATAATTTCCAGTATCCTGGCCTCTTCTAGGAAGAGGCACAGTGGGCCAAAGCCCTGTGAGTTTGAAAAGGCTGTGTTAATGCTTGAAGGATTGGCAGAGACAAATCTCTGCTTCTCCTTGCCAAGGAGTATTCACAAAGAGACTACGAAACATCTGTCTTCCTGGTAATGTACTGCCACAACTACAACCTGTATGTTATGTTAATAGCTGTGCCAAACCTAGGAGTGAAAAACAGGGAAT
Source organism: Neomorphus geoffroyi (assembly GCA_033558235.1). Lineage (NCBI taxonomy): Eukaryota > Metazoa > Chordata > Aves > Cuculiformes > Neomorphidae > Neomorphus > Neomorphus geoffroyi. Next base: position 4,038,047 of record JAUMJM010000029.1, on the reverse strand, counting down.
TGCCTCATCCTACTGCAAGTACAGAGCATGTTGTAAAAACAGCAGCTCTCCTTGCTAATGTTCTAGCTATGGCAGGGTGCTGAGATGAACGTGCAGGAGCTGCTCCTCTGTCCCCTGAGTGCTGGGAAATTACATACCTGAACTCAAAAATCTCCTTTTTACCCCACACACAATGTAATAAGATCACGCTGCACTGCCCAGGTGAAACCTCCAGAGGAGACATCACAGCCTATTTATAGCTTAAAAGCAGAAAGCTGTCAGGTTCAGGTATTTCTTCCTTCAGCTGTCCCAGCAGGAAGGTATGTTCTTTCTCCCATTGGAAGCCTGGTGTGATACACAGAAACCTGAACTCTACTTTTAGGCTCGATATGAGGAAAAAATTCTTCCCTGAAAGGGTGATTGGCCATTGGAATGCACTGCCCGGGGAGGTGGTGGAGTTACCATCCCTGGAGGTGTTTAAGAGGAGGTTGGATGAGGCACTTAGGGCCAGGGTTTAGGATGACGAGTGTGTAGGTGTTGGTGTTGGATCATAGGTTGGACTCAATGATTGCAAAGGTCCTTTCCAACCTTGTGATACAGTGGTCAGTGCAGGATGGTAACATAGCAGCGTGGATAAAAGGGTTGGGTTTCCAGGACAGATCTACCATTCAGGACATCTGCATTTCAAAAATGTAAGGGTTTTTTTTCACTTTGCTGCTGGCCTGTTCCCTGCAGTGCTGGCTGCCAACATCACCTGCTGTTATGGAAACAGTGCATGGGAGACCCCTGGATGCTGCACGTGCAGTGATCCATGCATGCACTAAGCCATGGCAAAATGGGGCTGAAGGGGAGAGGCAGCACTTGCTTCCTTGGGCCTTACAGCTTCTCTTTCTGACAGCAAGGAGCTACTGCAAGACAAATTCCTTGAGCTGCTCCTTTGTCAGCAATGACTTCTCCACCAGCTCCTCTTTGTAGGGAGGTAATGAGCAGGATCCCCGCAGCCTTACCAGAGTGACCATTGTTGGTCATTGTGAAATCCCCCTGCAAGGGCCCATCATAACCACTCAGCTCCAGCTGCAGCAGCTGCGGGTTGTACATTACTTTTTTCCTCTGGATGTCAATTGGAGATTGGTGCTTGCCAGCACAGTCTGCAAAGTCCTTTACCCAGTGCTCTTCATCCAGCTCTCCTTCTGTGTGGAGGAGAAGCAAACCAGGTTATTAGGACATGAATGAGAACTGCTATTAGCTCAGGAGTCGGAAAACTCTGCTCATTTGTCAGCAGGGCACACCAACCTGGTTGTTACAGCACCAGGAGCTGCAGCAATAAAAGGATTTTCTGCCTTCCCTAGAGTGAAAATACACATTGTTCTATCTGCAGGACAACTGTGCGGCGAAGTAAGAGATCTGCATTGCAATAATAGCTTATTGATCATGTGAGACTCAAAGAGAGGCAGCGTTTATGTAGAAAAGGGGGATTTAAATGGGTCTCAAGTGCCAAAGGAATCGGCTCTTCAACCAAAGTGAGGGTGAAGAGGACCAGGCCAATAGGCTGGAAGCTAGCCTAGGGAGAGAGCTAATAAAGGAAGAATAGGGGTAAAATGGTGTAAGTAAATGGAACCTTTTGTATGTTGTCTGGGGTGGCTTTGATGTCCTGGGCACGTTTCTTATTAAGGAAGCCCACCCCTCCAGAGCACAGTGCTATCCGTCTTCCTGGTGCCCTATTTTTACACACAACAAATAATGACAAAGTGATTCATTGCTCTTGTGAGAGATCCCAGTGTGGAATAGAGCCTGAGTGTCCCATTTTCAGGATTCAGTTGATTGCTCTGAGCTTTTGACGTGCCTCCAGCCCCCAGGCCTAATGGCCCCTAAAGGTCATGCTGTGTGTTCATCCCAGCTCCTTCTGCTCAGTGTCACTAGCTCAGACACGAACATTCGACATGGAACTAAGAATTAAATTTTCATTCTATTTCTGTCATGGCTGTGACTGATAATCAGCATGGAAACCTTTTCTTCTTCACCCCAGAACTGCAGTGTATCGATCCATGTCAGTCATGTCTGTCTGAGACAAACAGAGCTAGAGTGAAGGAATAATCATCATGTGATTGTAGAACATACTGACTTCAAATCACGCAGAGATGGTTTGGAAGGAGTTTGTTTTAAAAAGAAAATAGTTCAATCCTACTTCATCATCTTCCTAATTTTCAAATTATTATAATTACAGCCACACCTGGGGATTTGTTACTATTTGACAATTATTTCCTTTTTATTTCATTTAAGCAATGCCAGTTTGCAGGTATTTGTTTCCTGACATTGATTAAAGATGTGAGGCTTAGGAGATGCAGAGAGCCTGGCCGAAAGAAAATCCAGAAAGAACTTCTGCAAACAGCTTAGCATCCAGATTGCAATATTGCATCTATTCAGCGATATCCTTTGTTTTAACTTGATTGCCAGCCCAGTAAAGGTCACAAAAGGTCTACCATTTACTTCAATGACCTCTGTAAACAACCCAACAAATGAAAATCAGATAAAATTTCACAAAATATATAAATACGCAAGTAAGCATTTCTTAGTGATCTGTACTGCATAGGGAATGGCAACAAAATAATGAGCAGGCAGTATTTAAAGCTGTTCCCCCCAGGATCATCCAAAGGGCAGCTTTTATTCTAACGCGTTGTAAAGATTTCCCCCATTGTTCAAATCTCATTGCTCTGCCAAATCTGACAATGCGTCCTAACCACACAAAATAAAGAGGGGTGACATTGAAGAGAATCACTTTCAAGAGACACAGGCATCAATAAAGTGGAATAAATTAACTGCTCGGTGGAGATCTTTCAGTAAGGGAAAGAGAGTCAAGCTGAGTGTTGCTTCTGCAGCACAAAAAAAGGATGGGAGCATCTTTAGCAAGCTGGCAGTCGGCAGCAATTCCAAAACAGCCTCATTTCTCATTACCTTTGTATGTCCAGTGCACGAGGTGGGAGGAGCTGAGATGCGCCAGGAGGAGGTGGAAGGGGACAGCCGCGATCCACATGTCTCCCGCTGAATCTGCAGTCGGAACCAAGGTAGAGAATGCATTTCTTTAAAAATCCTCAGGAACTGTAAATATCGATTTCCTCCAAGTCTGACCTTTCCAGTGCCTTTCCTGCCCTTCTCCTCACCCATTCACAGCAATAACCTAGCAGTGCCGCAGAGATTTTTTATTTGGACAGTCAGCTTTAAACACTAAAGGCACTTTATTGATCCTCTCAACCAAGCTGTCTGTGCAGGTGAAACAGGTTTCCCCCGATGGCCAAAGCTGATGGCTTCGGAGTCACCGCCTGACGCCAGCTGCTACGCACACCCCGCTCACTTTTCCTGTGCATTCATTCCTGATGAGCAGGTAGAAAAGCTTCATTGCAAATATGTATAAAACAGAGCCTTGTAAGCAAAGATACACAACCCAGATCTCAAACGCTGGCCAACAGTTCCCTTGTTACGCAGAAGAAGCAGCCAAGGCAGGAGGCATTTAAAGGAATGTTTTTCAAAAGAGCTGAGCATTCACAATCTCATTAGAGGTTAAAATTGTAGACATTTAGCTCCTTTGAAAACCAGCCTTCTGAGGCCACATTTAAAAGTGCTCCAGACCCGCAAGCCTAGTATTTCAAAGCATTTTGCTTTTAACACATTCCCTACTCACTGAAACTCTAGTTTTGAATGTGAGAGACTTGCAACCTTTGGAAAATTCAGAGCTTTGAAAAATTGCTTAGATTGTTCAAAGATGCAGGCGTGATACAAGAAACCCTGGTGGATTTTTAAAAGTCCTACAGAAATCAAAACAAAATCGAGCCAATGTCAGATGTCTAGATGCTCTTGTGAACCTCAGCAGCTCTTCTGTATTTCCTCAGACACTTGATTTCCTTAAAAATGTGTCCCAGGGCAATAACTGCCTGAGGTCCGGTAAAAAAATCATTCAGCGATCCAGGGAAAAGACCATGGATCTTCTGTTCGCCTTTTTGTGTCCTGTTTTTGGGCAAATATCACTCCCTTTGAAAAGCCTTCTCCTTTCCCCAAGAATGACACGCTAGTGACAGCTCTTTCTGCTCAGCAGTGACTCCCAACCCATAAACCCACGGTTTAATAACAGAAAGGGAGCAGAAATCTCCTGAGGAATGGAATTTTCACCTGGTGCAGAGAAGAGCTACAGCTTCCACCAAATGTAGTACAACTTTGCTATTGATTTTAGGTGACAGGTAGCAATATTAAACAACTGGCAAGAAAACTCAGACCGGTGAAATCTCAGCACTTTTCTTTGCAATGTCCCTGCCACTCACAATAACATTCGCAATTATTAATTTCAGCAATAAGGTACATAATAACAGCAATTCAACAATAAGAGCCAGAGGTGAGTTATAGATTTTGTGGGAACTCTGGTTTCTAGGAGCAGACTGTGCCGAAGAACAGAAGCAGGGGTTTTCTTTTTTATTCAAAATCGTATTCTTTGCCAGTGAATTGATAACATTAAAAGGCCTTTCCTGGTTTGCTGTTTCCTGTGCAACTTTGGGAACTGCTGTAAAATTAAGTTGATTAACCAAATGTGTGTTTTTCCTTCTCTCCCTTAAAGAAGTCATTTATTCTGACAGTTGCACTGAACTGTGTAAGGACTAAACTAATCAAACATGCCCTGCAATGCACTTCTTAATCTTTGTATATCCAGTTGGGTAAACAGACTTTGAAATTAGCTGAGGGAGAAATTTTGGAGGTTTATACCTGTTTACACTCCAAGATTCCACGCGGCAGCACATGAGGGTGTGAACCAGAGTCAAGAACAGGTCACCTCTGCGCGGAAGCATCCCTCCTTGTTGCCCTGCCTGTGTGTGCACATTGACTGTTTCAATGGGTGTCACTTAGGGACAAACCACTTCCATTGCCTGTGCTTTATGGATCAGCTAGCCCAGTCTACACAAAGGATTTGAAATAAAGCCCATTTAGGAAAGTACTGGTGCCAGAAAACTGGAGAAGACAGTGAATTAATTTTGAACGGAGCCTTTGAAACACACTAAAAGTGTGACATTTCACTTGACATCAGCAGAAGCTGTGGGTGCTCCAAAAACCACACCCCTGTTAGCTGACGTTAGCTTCCCCAACATTAGCGGCTACTCTGGAAGACACAGCAATCTGGACAGAGGATATAATACGAGCACTAAGTATTAATTTGTTTTGGAATTATGATAGAGCAATAATTTTAATTAAATTGTTTGTATGTATTTGAATATTAAGTAAATAATATGGAAGGTCTCCTCCTACATGAAGTATTGCACACGTCAATAGTCACTAATTGGTTCTTGGAGACTTTTTTAGTGTATATGGTATTAAAACCTGGCTGGCTTGAGGCTTGTGTTTATTAGTCTTCTGTTCTGCTACCTCAACATAATTTCTAGAGAGAAGTATGGACATAGTGCTTAGGAACTCCAGATATCCAGGCAGGACTGCGCTTCAAGTAAACGGGTGCTTTACAGGTGAAGAAGATGGCAGGGCTAACAGGAATCAGCTCTGCACTCAGATTTAACGAGTGGGGAAATCTATTGGCCATTAATATTCTTGGTGTGATTTCTTCACAAAGGCTACTTTCACACAGACGCAGTCGTACAGACCTCAGCCTCCACCCTCCCGCCCCGACTACGGTAGGAAATAAGCTTTTAATCCCACATCATTGGCTTCCGTGCACTTCACTTTTATCTCCACAGTTTTCCCTGACTTTTTGTCATCTTTTAAATCCTGCTTCTCCTAGGCTATTCCCTCCGTCCTCGCTGGCCTAAAGCTCAGCTCAAGTCCGACTTTCAGCTCCGTTCTGAGTATTGGTAGCCACATTAAAGCCTTGACATCGCACTGAAGTTGCTGCCTCAGTACCTCAGTGCTCTTTTGACCCAGAACTTGAAAGGGTTAACTCCTTTGCTTCTGAATCAGCAGGAATTTCATCAGCGGTTGCAGTAATAGCTGCATCACTCCCAAGCCCAGCAAACATTTGACCAGGAACAGGCTGTTTGATGTCAGGCGAACATTGCCTTCAATCAGGCTATCCAGGTTTCTGTGAGTGAGGCTAAAACCTCTTCAAACCGAAGCGCTCTCAGCTGAACTCACGCTGGATGAATAAAAGTATTCAGAGCCTACGAAAGATAAAAAGCAGCCAGTGCTGGTAGGGCCAAACCCATGAGTAAAGCTGGCAATAGCTGTGTGGATTGAAACATGAGATCCTTATATTGTACAATTCCTGTAATGTTTTTACATCTTCCTTCCAAAACTGGCCCTCACTGCTTTGAAACTTTGCCCATTTTGTTTCCCCCCCAACCCTCCCTTTTGCCCTGTGGCTTTCAACTACCTACAGAGATCACAAAAGTCAGAGGCAGAAATGTGCTAGAATTCATTTCTCCAGTTCACACAGTCCCTTTAGGCCTCCTTATCCTTATATAATATCTTGACGTGCTTGGCTAAATTCACCTTCTACTGACATAAATTCAGATACATTTGTTGATTCTACTGCAGCTTTGTGATAGAAACAGGCATTGAGGGAGCCAGAGACAGACACCCGAGGTTTACACCGGTGTTCCTAAAAGCAGGATTTGCCCATTTTAAAGCAGAGAGGTTTCCTCTGCGAATTCCATTTCACGGTCTAACAGATCTCAGCATTAGCTGCCTGCAGTTCATTGTCAACCTAAATTTTCTTTTGCTCAGTTTCAGCCAATTACTCTTAGTTAGAGCTATCGCTCTTGGATTATTTTAAAATACTTTCCCCTCTTTTACGTTCATGTCACTTCTGGGGTGATTATCACCTCACCGACCACGAGCAGCCTTTCACTCACCATTTCCCCAAGGTAGCAAAAAGGGAAATGGGATGCTATAAAAAGAGGAGAACATGGTCAAATAATCCTTCTTCGTTTTTATTTCCAGGAAATGTAATTACAGTTCTGGTAATGTCTCTATAGATCTGCTCTACAGACCTTGCTGAAAGCGACTTCATGTTCAGCATCCACACATGAGACTAAAAAAATCCAAACGCGAAGGGAGGATGAGGAGGGGAAAGTCAATCCTCCCTCTGTATTTAGTGTGAGGTGTGCAGGAACGTGGTTCGAGTGGGGGGATTGAAGGAGCACTGTCGAGAACCAGCCTGGGAGAAGTTTTCCCATCCTATCAGGGCTCTACGCTGTGGACTGGATGGTGGCAGGATGAAAAAGAAATAAATCAGTGACAAGACAGCTTGGCAGCATGTCCAAATACCTCTCCATCTTCTCAGACACTGTATTATTAATATTTTATGCATATCTGCACCTCCTTCCATAAAAATATTCATTTTGTTCCTGATTTCCCAGTGTAGTAACATGCAGAGGAAGCACAGTTGCTGCTCAGTCTCTCTGAAAATCAATATTAGCAGTGCATAAACACAGGAGAAGACCCCACGGCTCTTAATAAACAAACACTCTTCACAGAACAAATAAAGGCTCTGGAAATGTGGCTTTTGCCCATTGCTGGCTAAGCACTTTTCCTTTCTTATTTCAGCTGCATTGTGTGTTGAGCAGCTGTGACATCCAGTGGCCAAACACAATACAGTTGGGTTTGGTATGGAACCCTTCATACATGGTAACAATAACAGAGCCCTTCCACTGCACTTTTCATCTTCAAAGGGCTGAATAAACAGGAATTCGTTAACCCTCACCCAGCTCAGCGGGGCTGATGAATGTAGTGACCCTAACAGCACGCGGGAGAAAGGGAAACCACTCTCCAAGCTCTACAAGCATGGCAATCAACTCTCTAGGGAGGTGGAGGCACCCTGGGGCCAGGGTGCAGGACCTCCACCTACCTCTGCAGAGAGCAGCTGCTGAGAGACAAGGGACCAGAAAGGTGCAGCTCATTCAGCATCTGACCAACAACACACACCAGAGGGGAGGGTGGTGCTCTTCGGCTCACTGTTAGGGAAAGCTATATGTGAGGATACAGCAGGATCAGACCATGTTTGGATGAGGTGCTTTGTCAGAGGCCTGGCCAGAGGGAAAAGCTCCGTGCACTGATTTTCTAAAGACGTCAGAAGACTTTGTTGATAGAGAAGGAAGGGAGCACAAACATGGTTTTGGATTAAGAATACAACGGTGGAGTCAAAGAAATGTGACTGTAATGAAATCCCAGCAGTTAACTGGGATTCCTGTTGTGACAGGTAAATTGGAAGAGTCAGAAAACAAGTCAGTGTAAAAGAAGAGCTGAGTCTTGCCCGTGGAGCTGAGCATCTTACTCCACAAAGAAAGAAACAAATGGACCATGCTAATGGGAAGGAATAGTGAGTGTGAAGTGTTTCACAGAGGTTTAATCTAGGTTTAATTAGTGTATCTGCTGCATTTCAGACTTTGTTCAACTCTGCCTGTGCTTGAGAGCTGAGCTGGGCTGCTCACAGCCTACGAGTTAGTTTTCGGTGGGTGTTGTAGGTGCAGTTACTCCATATCCCATAGAGCATAAGATACAGCAAGTCATGCCAAGGTTATGTGTCCAGGTACGAGTTTGCCACCTTAAGTTTCCTTTCTAGCCCATGCAGACAAACAGCTTTGACACAGATGCTGTGTTTCGTAAGGGTATCTTTGAGTTCAATCCAGACACGCCTGTTTCCTTTTGATTATAAAAGCAGACTTGCATGACTCGGAGACCCAAAGTAGGGACAGATGCATCCAGTTTCAGAGATCAGGAAATCAGTCCTCACTTTCCCCAAGCCATCTGTGCCCCAGTGCTTGCCCAGACCTGCAGTGTTATTTTGCTGCAGGCAAGGTCCATGCAGGGACGCTCAGTAAGATCGGAAAAGCCCACAGCTCCTCCTCTCCCAGTAGCTCAACACGGCTGCACTCTGCCTTTGCAAGAGTCAGGGAAGGTGGCAGGAGCGAAAAGTGATTCCCATGAGAACGAGGTTAATATTTAAGGCAAGAAGACAACATGAAGGAAATTTAAATCCTACCGTCTGTGCTGTACCTGTTCTGTTACAAGAGAATCCTGCTTGATAACCCTTGTGCTTTGCATAAGTTTTATGCACTCATTGAGAAAACAAATGAGTTGCTATTGGTTTACTCACATGTTTTTTTCAGGTGTTCAGTCTAAAAAACCCTAAATACCAAATGACATATATTATAATTTCTTAATGGCTAATCGATTCCCAGCTTACTTTCCCCTTTATAGCAACATATATTTCAAAGCGAGATGGGAAGACGTGCTCAGCAAAGAGTCTAGAACACCCTGTAAGAGGCACTGCAAGACTTGCATGCTGGCCTCTACAAAGAGGATTACTTAATGGTTTTGTCGTGGTTTGAATGAGCAGCTACAGCTTTTGGAAGCATAATTCCTGGCAATTAATATCCAGCTGGTTTAAAATCTTTCCATCTCACTTTAGATCACCGTAATGGATCATTAGCTGCTGGGAAATGTACTCGTTGGTATTAGCCCCCCGATTTGTGCATTGGTTCATTTCCAAATAACCCTTCATTGTCACCTGCAAGTGGATGTGTTAGTATTTACAGTATTTTGTTGCTATGCTTGTTGTGCAGAAATGCTTCGTTTTAAAACAAATGTGTTCAAAGTATTCTGACTAATCCACGAGTGTCTAACGCAGCCCTCATATACTCACGTAGGCTGATGATAGACCTTAACCATCTCTAAAATCCTAGGAGAAGACAGGAAAATAAAGAGAAGTGGTGGAAGTTCTGAGTGTTAAGAAAGGCATAAGTCTGTCATCTCAAGTACTTTCATTATTCATGTGCCTAAAACCTGTGTTGTTTAATCACAGAGTTAAGCTGTAAGACAAAAGCATGACAAAAAAGGGAGGTGAGATGCAAGAAAGAAGGATGTAAAGTCAGAGGAGGTTCTGAATGCCTGGAAGAAATCATCTTAAATAGCAATTCAATAATTTTAACAGACACCCAGGAAGACCATTAGTCAGGTTCTGCCATTACCTTTCCAATGAATGTTTGTTGAAAATGCCACGATCTGCAGAGTCAATGAAGAGAAGAAATCTGAGAGACAGCGTGCCGACTTCTGCATCGGATTGCCTTCCTCCAGAGATCTCACCTTGACTGTCATGACGTAGTAACACAGTCAGAAATCCTTATTCAAAAGGCCACTGAGATGCAGGACTGCTTTTCAAAAAGAAACCTGTCAAAACATAAACAGGCTGGCACTTGCAAAACTGTCAGATGGAGCAGATGAGGGTGGTGCATACACAGCAACCCAGACATGTTCTTCAGGTGTTTCATGAGGCACGGGGGAGAAAGAGAAGTCCCTGCAGTATTCAGGAAGCGCATTCAAGATGCTACAAAAGCTCACACCCTGGAATGCACCCTACACTGTATAATGGTTATTAAGCATATTAATGCACCAGCAAACAAGTCCTGATCTGTGCTGGTTCTTGGCATCCTCAGCCACACAAAGGAGCGATTTCACACTCTGCTAAGCTCTGTCCAACCACTTTAAACAGGGAAGGAAAAGGCTGGCCTAGTCAGCCTCTGTGCTCATGAACATGTTGCAAGCAATCAAAAAACTTACATATATTCCACTTATAATTGTACTAGGCCTTGCAATGGAAGAGGATTTTGATCATGAGAATTGTTTTCCGTGTGTGGGTGGCATATGCCTGGTAGCCAGATCTGTGTCAGGTTTTTTTTCTCCATCTGCTCCTTACACCAGTGTGTTGGTGTAGTTGTGTGGGTGTCAAACTGAATTTCTAGCTACAGTGGCTTTATGTTTCCTGAAACTCTCTGTTCTCAGCATCCTCCCCACCAGCCATACATCCCCTCCCAAATCATGACAGAAATATATGAAGAGTGCACTGAGTATTCGATTAACAGGTAACAAGCTGGGATTCCCACAGAAACTCGCGCTAGCTGAATCTCTCATGGTCTTTGGGATGCTCAACTTTTCCTTAAAGAAAGAGAAAAAGAAAAATCACGCAGAACACATGACTGAGCATCGGCATTTTTAATATGAGCTCTGACTTTTATTTTAATACGCATAGTACCGTGTGATTTTAAATCTGCTGATCCAGACAAAATTATACCAACACCTGAACAGTGCCAGACTTCTGCTCATGGATGCCTGATCAATGCTGCCTCTAGCTACTGCAGTGCCAACATCTTCAGCTGCGCCCTCTCTTGCGGACACATGATTCAGTGGAGCAGACACAGCTCTTGGCATGGCATCTGTGGCCAGGACCACAAGTGAAGTCCTGCCTGCCAGGGGTGAGACCGTGCGAGTAGTGGGGGATGCAGGTTCTCAGCACACGGCTTGTTGCTCACATTCCAGCAGAGGAAATTTGCTTGCTTTGCGCTGGTTTTGTGGTCACGAGGCAAGAAGAAGCTAGGAAAGGGACAAGTGGGAGAATTTTAGGCTGATATTCTACAGCCAGTCCTCTCTCACAGCTTTGACTCAGTCAAACAGGAGCAGGGAGCTGCAGCGCTCAGCTTCCCAAGCCAGAGGGTCCGCTTTACACTCCACTTCTGCGTCGCTGAGCTAATTATGACCTTTCGTAACAAGTCTCGTCTTCCCAAAGAGCACCCTACCATACCTCAGCAGCAGCCTTTTGCTCATCCACTACAATGTTGAATTTCCCTCAGCCTTAGGCTTTCGTGTGCTCCATCTTTTCTAGCTCAGCACCTCTATGTGATTTTCCATGCAAAGCAATCAAAGGGCTTTTACGAAGTGGAGCATCTCTAATCTAGCAGTTATCCAGCATAAAAATCCAATTTTATGATTTCCAGCATCCGATGTTTTCGCAGGGAATGCTCTGCTCTCATACCTTTGCACCAGGGAGGGTAAGGTTTCAGGATAAGTCAGGAACTATTGCCAAGGACACAGCTGTAAGGGTATAACATGCAGATCTGGGGAGGCCAACAGTGCAAAATGTCATTTACCTATAAAGTGACAGTTTAATCCCAAAGGCTTTTTCTGGACAACAGTGCTTTATCTCAGCTGTGCACAACCCAGAAGTGTTTCAACCTGATTCATGCCTGTGCAGCCTGAATGAACCCACACCCCCAGCAAGGCAGAAAAAGCACAAAATCCAGCACGCAGTGCTGCTCTGGGCACGCGGACCATATCACACTGTCACAAAACAGCTTGGGTTTCAAACAGCATCTCCTTGCGAGGCCCTCGTGGAGTACTGTGTCAGCATGGCGTGCGTAGGGAGGCGGTCAGTTCAACAGATTTCCTTTGCTTTTTATTAGTCTTAAAGCTTGTCCCGAGGGGATGTTCTCAGGAAGGCAAGAAAAATGTGCCCAGAAGAAATGATCAGTCACAGTCAGGCTGGAAGGGCGAGGCAGTTCTGGAGCAAGCACAAACATAACTTAACTTTGCAAGCAAAAAAATGGCTTTATATGGTGCTGTCAGGATGAACTGGGCACTGCCAGACCCCTACAGTCCCAATTCCAGGCTTCGGGATTTTCACAGGTTTGATGTTATGCACTTCAAAAATTGCAGAGCCAAGCGCCAGCAGTCTGAACACAGGCTGTGCCGTGTCATGTGAAATGGAAGGAAGAAAATTCCCAGTTCCCAGAGGAACTGGGAATCCCCATGGGATTACACGCATGGATCTGGGCTCTGCAGTGTCCCAGCAAGGTAAAGCTCTGGTTCCTGCTCAGGTCTTCACACTCCCACGGCTGGGGATGGTGCTTTTCCTTGAACAGGAGCAATCACGTCCCAGAGAGAAGGCTGAGGGCACAGGAAGGTATGAAGGAACGAGACCGTGCCTTTCCCAGACCAGCCTATACCCTTGTTCGAATGTTTTCACCTTGCAAGGGGATTCCTCTCGTTGCAGACTCCCTTCTGCAGTCCAGTGTGGGACTATCCCTTCTCATCCACTCCTCAGTGGATGGAGTGAGTCCTCACCAAGTCAGTCACGGGGAGCGGCTACTGAGGGGAGTTAAATAGATAAGGCAAGGAACAACTCACGCACGTGGTCATGTTCTTATTAAACACCCTGACACCGCTGAGTCTGCAGAAAGCTGAGTATTACTTTCCAGGAGGGATGGAGGCTTTGTGGATCACAGAGCACTCAGTTCACTCAGTGGTGCACGGTTCATATTTCACCGTAATGCAGCAGGCTAAATAATTATCAGTGAATAGGTTTGATGTGTTTTTCAACATCCACGGAGAGGTTGGATTTTTCAGCAGCGTGAGTCACTGCATTTTGGCAAAGCACTTAATTCTGTGGCCTGGTGTTGAGCTCTGTTCCACTCCACTGTTGTCTGATCACAACATGGTCTTCAAGCGTGTGCCTTGGGGAATCGGATGCCCTTGTGCAGACCCAGCCAAAGCACTTGAAGAAGTTGTGTTCCTGTTGGCACAGTGGTATCCAAGGTGTCACCACAGATTGAGGGTGTGCTCTGTCTCCACTCCAGGAAGCTTAACAGTTATTCACTTCAAAACCAAAGTAAACACTTATTGCATTTATAATTAACCTTTCCCTAGAACTAATGACCCCTTCTGTGTCTTCCCAGCCTTCCTCTTGCCAGCGTGTCATTCCTGAACGGTTCTAACCGCTGTGTCCTCAGGATCCATGGCTGCAGGCCTCTCCCCAGCAGGCAGGGATGGATTTCTGGAATAGAGCAGCAAAGCCAAGGCTCAGCTCACAGTTTTAGTGCCGGTGAACACGTTCAATACCTTTTCTCTCTCCCCACAAGCGCGCACGGGTGACACCAAAAATGCTGGCAAATAAACTCTCTAAGACTTAATTCTGGAAGTTTAGAAAGCATTTCAGTGCTTTTATTTCAGTGCTCGACACAAGAAGGAATGATTTCCATAAATCATGGATGAGACAAGAGCTGGGGACAGAATATATTTCCCACTTATACACACATGTATAATTTTCCCAGAAATCTTACGCATATTCTATTACTTTCCAAGAACTAATTTTTTTTATGAACTTCACAACAGCCAAGTCTCTGCTAATTGCAGCCTTGCAGCCAGGTCTCTGTCTGACCTTGCGTTTGGATCTGGTTTAGTAGTGAACAGATACGATTGGACTCGATGATCTCAACGCTCTTTTCCTACCAAGCGATTCTAGGATTTTGTAGTTTTTAGATAAGGAACGGCATTCTTTGAACAGCATTGCACTTTTTGTAATGGTAACGACTTCTTGTGTCATTTGCACGTGAACAGGCGCACAAAGGAACCACGGCCTTTGCAGCAGAGAAGCCCTGCGGGTGCCACTGGTTCAGGGTTCACCACACACACGCGGTGGCCCCGCGTGGGCGCTGCCCTCCCCACACGCTGCTCCCGCCTCCCCCTGCCCCGCGTGGGCCGCACAGGATGGGGAGGGGCGGGCATTTTCCACCCGCCGCCGCGGCACGTAGCGCACGCACGCGAGCCCGCCTCTGGCGCGAGGCGGTGGCAGCCAATGGGAGGGCGGCGAGGCGCCGGCTCGCCAATGGGAGAGCGGAGAGGGGCTGAGCCAGCCAATCGGGAGCGGGAGGCGGGCGGCTCATCTGCATGGGGTGGGCTATACCCGGGCGCCGGGGCGGCTGCTCCGTCCCAGTCAGCGGTGACCGAGTAGGCTTGCGCACGGGGCTGCCTGAGCGAGGTGGGTGAGCGGCGGGGCCTCAGCGGCCCGGCCGAAGGTCGCGGTGTCTCCTCTTAGCAGCCCCGCAGCCTGTGTGAGCTGGAGCTCGGCTGAGGCGGTTGCTGAGTGGGTGCGGGTCTGATGCGGGGACGGCGGCCGGGCCGTGAGGGGAGAGAAGGGGCCATGAGGGTTTGGGGGGGGGGGGGGGGGCGAGACCAGGCCGTGAGGGGAGAGGGGGGGCCGGGCTGGGCCACGAGGGAAGGGTGGAGGGGGAGCAGACCAGGCCATGAGGGAAGGGGACGCCAGGCCAGGCCGAACCAGGCCACGAGGGATGAGAAGGGACCAGGTCATGAGAGGTGGGGGGGCGGAGTCGGGCTGGGCCGCGCGGGGAGAGGGGGGCCAGGCCAGGCCGAACCAGGCTATGAGAGATGAGAGGGACCAGGCCGTGAGTGGCAAGGTGGCACCAGGCCATGCCGTGAGGGAAGGAGGAGGCAGGCCAAACCATGAGGGAAGGGGAGGGCAAGACCAGGTTGAGGGCAAGAAGGTTGAGGGAGCTAGGCCAGACCAAACCATGACTGGGGGGGAGAATCCGGCCGAGAGGGGTGGGGAGGGCCGGGCCAGGCCAGATGAGAAGATGAGGGATTGGAGGGAACAGGCTGGACCCGGGGGGTGGGGGGGCGGTCGCTGTGCAGTGTGGTGGGTCAAGGCTTCATTCAGAGCCAGTGCTTAACCTTTTTCTTAATCATTAACAGTTGCTCTGGGATTGCATGTTGTGATTTGGACCTTCCCCTCTTTAGCGGTAATGGATGTCCTTCAGCCTCGCATCTCAAATATTTAATGTTTGATGTCAGAGCTTGGATCTGTGGGGCTTAGGTCTCCTGGTGGGGTTAATTAAGCACAAGTTGTCTCCAGGCAGAAGTTTTTGGGAGTAACACCCAGCAGCTTGGTGTACATCTCTGGATGTTAAGATGTAGGAAAAAAACCCCTTCTTAACCATGCCTTGTGCTGCTAGAGAGGATCTTGGTCTTTCTCTTGTTCCGTTACTCACCTGCTGAGTCAGAGGGCAGGGCTTTGACTTTCTGAGCCTGGCAGGAAGTACTGAAGTTTGTCATCCAAACCCACAAATTGAGGCAATGCCCTTTCAGGTCTCCATCTTACTAAATAACGAGAAGAGAAAGTAGTTCAACATGTCTGCGACTTACTCTCCCCCTAGGTGTTTTTTAAAACACGTTATATCATGTTGCAGAGCACAGAGGTGAATTAATACCACGTGGAACATCAAGGAATAGCGTTGGAACATGCTCTTACTGGCCTGCATTTGTCTGGTTTTTAGGAGTGCTTCACCAGTAAAGTTGCTGCTTTGGGATCTGATACAGTAAGCTTAAAGGTCTAATGAGCAGTAAGCTCTTTTTCAGAGTGGTGATGTGAGAATTGCAGTCTTACAGGACCTGTAAATGTCATGCCAGACTTCCACTGATAGCTGTATGGAAGGAAGTTCAGTCATAGGACACTAACTAGGATAGTTCTTTCTGTTGCCAGACTACACTGTTGTTGAATGTCCATTCAGATTCTTGCAGTGCTGGGCTCTTAAGAGAAATGTGCTTGCAAAATAACTCGTGCACAGCTTTTGGTGATAAAGTTGGCTGTAAACAAAATCTCTGAAAATAGCTTAAAGTAGGAGTAGTCTGTGTTGATGTTGGTGCGCGTTTGCTGTGGACAGCACAGGATCAGCTAGGGAGTAAGGGATGATATCCTGGACTTCAGCTGATAGCAAAGCTAGTACTTGGAACTTGCAGTGGCAGGCTGGGCTGTGATTTAGCCTTGAGGCAGGTAATAACATCTGCTCCTGGGAAGGTCAGGAAAGCTAGTGTGCGTGCTTCCTCTATAAAGGGAGGCACTGATCTTGCCAGCATATTATAGTTTTAAAAAAAAAGAGGTTTAAGGCAATGTGTGCATTAAATACAGCTCTGGTGTTTGCATTTTTTGAGGGGCTACCTCTATCACTACGGACAAAGGTCTGGAGAAGGTAGCACTACCAATGACCTCTTGCATTCAGTTAGCATTTCTGCAGCTGGACTTTACATGGGCTGGCTTTTGCTTTCTGGATGAGTTGACTGACTTGACAAAGGCAGAATGCGTAATGCTCAGCATCGGGCTTTTACCCAAGAATAGCTCAGTGGGAAAAGGATTACATGAAGACAGGAGTGAGGGGGTTTGCAAAATGAGCTAAAAAAAAGGTGTGAGGAATTTCTAGAATAGTGTGGTGCTGTGAAATGCTTCCCCATAAAGCAATGGGAGGGACTGCTGGAGAGGTCACTTGTCAAGGACACTTGAATAATGTCAGGCCCCACAGCCAGAAGCTCTTGCAATGTGTATTCCTTAAGTGCAGACTTTTCTGTGAAGGTGAACAAATAGTTCTTGCATTTTACGGAGACTTCCTGTGAGCTGGCTGTGCTTTCTAAGGCACCTAATGTTCTGTCACAAAGTTGTGGTTCTGGAAATGAAAGTAAGGCTGTGCAGGTGCCAGTTGAAAAAGCTCTGAAAGCCCTTTTCATGTGGGGATTCTTCCTATTAGCCTTTGCTCAATGCATGTGAGGAGAGATAAGTGTTAGTGTGGATGGGACTGATAACTGGAGAGTTGCAGGGATTTCTTTCTAGCTTATATATTTGCTGATTAAGTAGTGGAAGCATGAAGGCTAGCTTGAACTAAGTTGTCTTGAATTTTTTTTTTTAGGTCAGTCGTCATCTGCCAGTGTGGGGGCCTTACTGTAAAGCAGGCAATACCTAAAATCTGTGAGCTTTGTTACATGATATGCTGCTTAGAGGTGGGGCAGCTGGAAGGGACACTTGAAAGCCAAGGGGACAAACCAAATAGCTAACCCTATTTTTAACATGTAGCGGGAAGAATTTGCTGTGGAGGAAGAAATGAGTGTATGAAGTTAACATACTCTGTACAGGTAGCAGTATTCATAAGGTCCTGTTCTCTTAACTTTGCAGGAACTGTGGAGATTCATGACCACAGGGTTACCGCCCACATTAGCTTGCCAAAAAGCTGGCTTCCAGACAGTTCTGCTTCTGAGGCTGAGCTTTCTTCTCTGCAGCTGAACTAGGTTTAGTGCCAGTCTATGGCTCTGCAGGCATTTATATGGCTTTATTTTTAAAATGTAGTTGAGCTTATGTAAGGTGTTCCTTCCTGCAGTTTTCTTAAGGAGAAGTGTATAGATGTGTGAGAAGGGAGGAAAAAGGCAATATTCAGAAGGTTGTGATATTTCTTCCTTTTAAGAGGAAAAGCTATTCCTGTAAGTGCTCAAGATGGGACGTAACTATTAGTGCAAGTTCCTAATTAAAGCTGTGACTGTTTCTATTTAAAGATAGGCTACACTTGGCTCTGAACAGCTGCTGTGTGTATTAAGAACTGTTGTGCTTTAGTCTTATCAAAAAGAATTCTAACTAGTAGCAGAGATATCTTGTATTGGGGTTGCTTGGCTGCTCTGATGGGGTGACATTCCCTTAGATCTCTCTGTAAACAAGGCTTCTGGTTTTAGACTCTTCCCTCCTAGGCTGAGATTTCTGTCTTCTCAACATAAGACTTGTTACTCTTGCCAAGAATAAGAAGTTTTCCCAGCTGAAGTAGTGTAGAGTGGTGTTTCTGAACTCTCCGTATGACTTGGAAGGATCACAAAGTACAGAAGTCAAGCTGATGTTAGCAGCAGCAGCAGTTGCTGTGTGTGGAGAGGAGCACAAAGCTGGCAAGGTCCCTGGGGAGTCAGGAGTATCTGTGTCCCTGGCACCCTTGGATTGTGTGGAAGAGGTGGGTGATGCCACCTGTGTCTGTGGCCAGTTCAAGCTGCTGGAAGCTGCACATAACAGGCCTCTTGGGAGTGCCAACAACCAGGGTGTAGAAGCAGGGAGCAATATCTCTTGGGAGCAGCATCAGCAGTTTGTCTAGTGGGAAGGGTGTGCATCACAACCCTGGTGGGATGAATCCTGTGATTGGAGCACTGAGGTCAATGGCTATAAACGGTTCAGGAGGGACAGGCAAGGAGGGAGGAGTGTTGGGGTTGCCATTTCTGTGTTGTAAAAAAAGACATTATACAGAGCTGTGTTTGAAAAAAATTGATGAACAGATTTAAATGGAATGTGTGAAATAGGGTAGATTTAGTTTGGATATAAGGAAGAAATGTTTTATCATGAGGATAAGGCACTAGAAGACGCTGCCCAGAGAAGTGGTGGATGGCCCATCATTGGAAGTGTTCAAAGGCAGGTTGAAAGGGACTGAGCAACCTGATTCAGTGGAAAATGTCCCTGCCTGTGACTGCAGGGTTGGACTAGATTATCTTTGAAAGTCCCTTCTGACCCAAACCATTCTATTATTAATGTTAAACTCTTCTTTTCAGGTGTTAAAAGATGTCCATCCTCAAGATCCATGCCCGTGAAATCTTCGATTCCCGTGGGAATCCCACTGTTGAGGTAGACCTCTTTACCAACAAAGGTGAGTTCATAGCAGTAGATGCTTTTCTTCTCTTGTATCTGATAGAACTGAAGAGGCAGTGAAATGTATGCAAACTGTCCTGTTCCAGCAGTGGAATGTTGCTGCCTCCATACATACAATATGTTGCTGCCTCCATACATACAATATGTTGCTGCCTCCATACATACAATATGTTGCTGCCTCCATACATACAATATGTTGCTGCCTCCATACATACAATATGTTGCTGCCTCCATACATACAATATGTTGCTGCCTCCATACATACAATATGTTGCTGCCTCCATACATACAATATGTTGCTGCCTCCATACATACAATATGTTGCTGCCTCCATACATACAATATGTTGCTGCCTCCATACATACAATATGTTGCTGCCTCCATACATACAATATGTTGCTGCCTCCATACATACAATATGTTGCTGCCTCCATACATACAATATGTTGCTGCCTCCATACATACAATATGTTGCTGCCTCCATACATACAATATGTTGCTGCCTCCATACATACAATATGTTGCTGAGCTTGCTGCGGGGCTTGTATTTGTATGAATTTGCTGAGTTTGAGATGTGGGCCTGGATATTCAAGGTTTGTTGGTTTTGTTTTGTTTTGGTTTTTTTTTCAGTATACCACTTTTTTCAGTCTAAAATGGTGTGCGTGTTAATCCAAACCTTGCTTCCTTCTCTTGCCACAAGCATTAACTGGGATAGCACTTAAACTCAGAGTTAAAAGGGCCTGTCCTTAAGCCGCTGCTGCTAGTCTTAGTTCACAGTGTTCCGTAAACTCTGTAAGACTGCACTTGAAGTTCAGTTCTCAATTTGTCTAGCAGTCACTTTGTTTAATGAAATAGCCTTCTGCTGCAGAGTTGAATCTTGGGTAATGGTTTATTTTCTGTGTAAGTGTTCCAGGCATGACTAAACTCGTCTAATTGGGTTTTCACATAGAATGTCTTATATTTTTAATTATTGTAGAACTTTCCCCTACTTTGTTACTTGTTCATCCCACATCTGATAGGATCTGACAAAGGCATTGTGCAAACACGTACCCATGTGGTTTGGTGGAATGGGCAAACACAATAGCTGTAATACACTAACTACATAGCTGATCTTTCTGCTTCAGAAGATTAATGCAGCCATTTAATGAGATGGCCCTTTCTAAGCTCTTTGCTGTAGTGAGATAAGGCAAAGACTGGAGACTGAACCTGGCATTTTGAACCAAAGGCAGAATGGACTGAAATGTACTGATTTGCTCCAAGTTAAGCATCCTTGGCCGGAAGAGTGGGCTGTCTGGGTGGCTGCACTGTTGCCTGAGGAGCCTAGAACTCATGTTAACATAAAATAGGCTGCCTAATTGACCCTTTTATGCTCTATCTTAAAAGAATTTAAGCGCTTGCCTGCCAAACTGAGCTCAAAAGTAGATTCAGGGAACAGAGTGACCTTTTAGGGAGTGGATGACTTTCCTGACTTGAACACTTGAAATGCACAGTGGAACAGAATGACTGAGTCAGCTTGCTGTTTATCACTATGGGGGAAACACTGATAAATTGATGATGCTGTAGAGGAGCAGACAGCTCTAGGGATTACTGTATAAATGAGCAGAGTTGTGGTGTAGAAATGACCTTTTACATCTGCAGGGATGGAAGTATGCAGTAGTATGGAGAATGTTCTGTGGACTTGAATTTTCCAAGACAGTTCTTTTGTCTGTTGTGAACAGGTCTGTTCAGAGCTGCTGTTCCCAGCGGTGCCTCAACTGGAATCTATGAAGCTCTGGAGCTTCGTGACAATGACAAGACACGCTACATGGGGAAAGGTAAACCTGATTTTTGCAATCCAGCATGGCCTGTTAAAATGGCTGTGTTGCTGCATATGTAATCATGGAAGATACTTTGGTTTCAGACTGCATAATAGCTAGAGCCACTTAAGCTTTTTGTCTATCACTATAGGTAGCCAGGATATTTAAGTTTGTGTTAATGGCATAGTATTTTAGTTGTCTGGAGACTGACTAAGTTCTGAAAGAACACTAAACAGCAGTCACCAGACAGGTGTGGGAACGAGTATGGAGGAAAGTGAATAGCTGCATGCACAATGTCATTACATAATGAACATCCTAATGGTAATTCTTATGACCTCTTGGAGAGCTTGGATAGCCAGGACTGCTTTGTAGCTTGCTGCTGTAAAGGCATTGATGATGCCTTCAAGATATATGCAAACAACTTAAGTAATTTTCTCTCCCAGCCAAAAATTATCTTTAAGATTTTCTGCCAAGCTTCTCTAAGAAAGAGTAATTAGAGTGGATAAATATGGAATCGAACTTGTCTGAGAAGATTCATGGTGGTTACTTCAACACAGAATAAACTAGGTAACTGAACATACCAAAGAGCTGAAGAGTTTACGCTGTTTACCTAGGGCACTATTTTTTAAGAAAAGTGAATGCATACTTAGCTCTGTGCTAAATGTGTTTTAAATATGATCCTACGGGCAGTTCTTCATGGCACATAACTAGACTGTAGTCCAAGCTCCCACAACAGGTTATCACAGTTGAAAGTTGTAGTCAGCTGGGGAATAACATGAGTTACGAAAAAATGATCACCAAATAGGATGAGCTGCAGGTAGCTGGCAGGTCTGTTGAAATATAGCTCTGCAGACCAGGACCATTTAAAAGGCAATTAATGTAGTTCAGGGTACACTTAATTAGAATTCAGCAGTTCTGAGGCACAGGTCTTTGGAAAGCTTTAAACACTGTACAGGGATGACAGTCTTCCTTAGGCTAATGTTGGTAGCTGGCTAATGATGGTCTCTGCTTATGAGGAAGAAGCAAGTTTGTACTGGAACTGCTGGTGTAAGCAATGATATGTCTGTGTAGATGAAAAGGATTGTGCTGTGTTCATGATGTATTCCCTGCCTGAAGCCAGGAACAGGCAATCAATTTCTGTGCCTGCATCCAGATGCAGAGACAGTGTACTCTTCAGCATTGCATCAAGTGTAAAATACACTCTAAGGCGATGCTTTAGCAATGTTACAAAACCATAGTGAAATGCCTGAGCTGCTGCACATTCAACTTCTGGGAAAGCGTTTTTCTTTCTCCTTACTCATCCATTCTATGTATGGATAGGAGTGGCCTATCCAAAAACTTTTTCTAAATGCTGTCATGCAGCCACCTGAGGTTTGGATCCACACCGTTTGCAATAGTATGGAAACGTGGGTGGAAAGACCAAATACAGCCTCGCTGGCTGCTGCATGGTTTGCTCTACCCTTTGAACTCTTCTAGTCTGCTGCTGAATGTTCTAGTCTGCTGCTCAGTATCAGTCACTTGCTGACGTGTAGGTCTGTTTAACTATTCGTGTCCTTTCCTTTTTCTTGCTGATTGGCTTTGGTTTTGGCTGCAAGTCTTCATCTCTTCCTTGATTCTCTTGTCCATTTCACTTCTGTCAGGTGTATCCAGAGCTGTTAAATATGTTAACGAGTTCCTGGGGACAGCATTGTGTACACAGGTAATGGATGTACTTTCAGTGCAACCTTGTCACTTGGACAAATTTCTCCAGTGCATGGTGTTGCGAACTAACATTGCAGCAGGCATTCCTAGATGATGCTCACTTCATGCAACTTCCATTCAGTTGAGGTGGCCTGTATCTGTTCAGATTTGGCTGTAAGGTCAGGTTAGATTGGGGTTCAAACAGCATGAGGTGGTATTTTGGAGATGTTTTTGTTACTGAGATCACATACTAATGCCTGCATAACCAGTGTGGTTGACCAGTGTCTGATTTGCTTGTTCCTTCCAGGTGTCTCAAAAGCTGTTGAGCACGTCAATAAAACAATTGCACCTGCACTGATTAGCAAGGTAGGAGTGATCTGTCTTCTGCTAACATTAGCTAATGCCAGTCCAGTGTGTCCTAACTGATAGGTTGTCTCTCTAGAGAGTTACAGGAACTGTATTGCATGAGAGTTAGCCTACATACTGAAGTGCATGTAAACAAACTGACCATTTACTTAATCGCTGCATATCTAATGCTTAACAGAAACAATTTCTAGCAGCCTGGTGTCATAGTGTGCAGAAATACTTAAGCACCTGGGAGCTGCAGCGGTGTGCAGTTAAGATACAAGCTGCTTCATGCTTAAAAGGGTGGCTGAATGATGGGGAGGAACTGGGTTTTATCCAAGCTGACTAATATGGATGGGGGTTTAAGGCAGATCTTGGTAAAGTCTGCTTGAGTGAAATTGCTGTGCGGTCTAGGCACTAAGCCCTAGCTAGAAAGCATGGTGCCAAAGGAAGTGTTAGTATGTAAAGCAACTGAACATTCTCAGCAACAATTCCAAATGTCACATACCATGTTACAAATGGGTTGTCTTTGAGCTTGTGCTAAAGGGGTGGGTGGCATAAACCGGGGGCTTCTCCTGTGCTGTGCCAGGGAGACAGCAGTGTAAATGTTAGGAAGTCAAGGGACACGACAGCCTTGCAGCTCTGAGCATGAAGAGCAAAACGAGGTTTTGATGTGTCCAACTTAGGTGTCAGCCTTTGTCTGCTGGCAGAGACCAGAAGATGCTGCTGTGTGATGATGAGAACTAGTCTCTTCAGCTGTGGGTAGTTGTCCTTAAGCAAGTCTTGGTGCCTGCCAGGGAGATAATAATGCAGTGGATAGGTGAGAGTTTGTAGAGCAGAGTTTGGTGTCAAGCAGTGCTTGCTTTCTCTCTGCAGAACGTCAATGTTGTGGAGCAAGAAAAGATTGACAAACTGATGCTGGAAATGGATGGAACAGAGAACAAATGTAAGCAAGCTCTGTGTTGCAGTGAGGTGTGAAAGAGTAATTTATAGAATTCTAGCTTGCCTTATCAGAAACACTGGGCAGTTCATGTAATTTGCTGTGCACATTACCAAGACCATAGTGCTGGTGTTGCTGAGGCTCTTTATGAAGACATAACATTCATGTAATTTTTTCCTATTTCAGCCAAATTTGGTGCCAATGCCATCCTGGGTGTATCTCTGGCTGTATGTAAAGCTGGTGCTGCTGAGAAGGGTGTCCCCTTGTATCGTCACATTGCTGACCTGGCTGGAAATGCAGAAGTCATTCTTCCAGTTCCTGTAAGTCTCTTGGTAGGAGTAGCTAGAGACTTGATATGACCAGCTGCCTCATGATGTCTTGTGGCCTTGGATCAAGTTTTCTGGAGAATTAGGAGTCTTAGTGTAAATGCTGTTGATAATTTACCTCGAGATGTTCTAACTGGATTTTTCTTTTTTGGTTACTCCTAGGCTTTCAATGTGATCAATGGTGGCTCCCATGCTGGCAATAAGCTAGCTATGCAGGAGTTCATGATCCTCCCTGTTGGTGCTGACAGTTTCAAGGAGGCAATGCGCATCGGTGCAGAGGTCTATCACAACCTAAAGAATGTAATCAAGGAGAAATATGGCAAGGATGCAACCAATGTAGGTGATGAGGGTGGCTTTGCCCCCAACATCCTGGAAAATAAAGAAGGTAAGAATCAGTGAATTACGGGAGGAGATGTAACTGGTAGCCTGAGAATGAAGGCTAACTGTCCAGTATAAACAGAAAGAAAGATTGGTGGGATATAGGACTTGCTGCTTTGCTTAGCTTTTTGTCCTGATGAACTTTCCAAGGTGCTATACTGGAGGTATCCAGTATAAGACCACAGAGCTTTTCCCTTGGACATCAGTTTATGCAGCTTAACAGGATGGCTTTCCCTTCAGTGCCTCATTACTGTTTCATTCTGATACCAGGAATCTTGTCTCCTTCCAGTTGAAAAGTGGTGTGGGAATGTCTGCAGGCATTGCAGGTTTCCCAGAGGACAGTAGTCAAAACGTAGTGGAGTTGTTTTTCTGCTGACAAAGGAGGAAAACCATTTGAACTATGCCTGATCATGTGTGGGAGTTTATGGAGGTTTGCCTGGGAAGCAGAGGCATTTGCTGCTTCCACAGCAAACACTTTGTTCAGAAACCTGTGAGGGAGTTAGTTTATCTTGTGGAAAGTGAGATACCTGTTTCTAAAAAACTGTACCAGAAGAGCTGTTATTCTGCCTCGTTTGTAGAGATGGAGCTGGTAATTAGTCAGTAGAATACTACAATTTTAAGTTAGTTGTTACTTTAAAGCTATTAGTTATATTACTGTTGAAGGCAGCCTCAGAACTGCATTGCCTTTTTTGACTCTGAAGATACTGAGCCTGCACCAGAAATCGGGGCATCTCTGAATCCTGCAGTCATGTGGAGCTCTTGCTAGGTCTGTACCGTAGCACATGTCACTGAAGATCACCTTGAATAAGCGTTACAGTCAAAGCAGTTTGTGTTGCTGCCAGCAGCTGCTTTTGCTGTTCGTACTGCATGAATGTCCTAAAAATAAAGCCCTAAAACACAGGAAAAAAAAAAAAAAATCACACAACCCTCCAAACAAAACCCCTTGATCTAAGCTTCCTACTGTAAATAGCTTGCCTGACCCAGCTGCCTGACTTTTAGTCACGGGTGATAGGGAGAGTCTTGCTGGTTGTCACCGTACAGAATTTCCTTGCCTGGCCTCTGCCCAGCAGGTTAGCACAGTGGATGTTATCTAGAGACTCCTACTGAGTGATTCTGTTCCCTCTTCTGCCACATGAATGTGCAAGTGGAGAACAGGCAGATGCAGAGAGAGTGCCTGGTGCAGAGGCAAGCTGTGCATCACACTGCCCATCAGGGTCTGGATGCTTACCATGTCCATGGTCAGCACCTGGTCTGGAGCTAAAAGGGATTAAAGTGCGGTCAGTACTTTCTGCCCACATGCACAAAGCTGAAAGAGGATGTAGTATCATCTAGTATTAAGCTTTCTGGGCTGACTTGTAGTCCTGCCTGAAGAGATTATGAATCCCATAATGGTCTCTCAAGAGCATTACAAGCTAAAAGCAGTATTAAAGTAATATCTTGTTCCAGTCAGTGCAGAAATGAGAGAGTTTAAGAATATTGTCTGTGGAGCCTTTGGTCTTTCTGTAGGGGTAATGGAGATCCTTTGCCTGCTGAATGTGCTGTTGTTAGATTAATAGCTTTGAGTTAGGGTGTTTGGTGGGGACTCAGAAGTACCTTATCGTGTTTCAGCTCTGGAGCTGCTGAAGACTGCCATCGGCAAGGCTGGCTACACTGATAAGGTGGTAATTGGCATGGATGTGGCTGCCTCAGAGTTCTACCGTGATGGGAAGTATGACCTGGACTTCAAATCCCCTGATGATCCTAGCAGATACATTTCTCCTGATCAGCTGGCTGACCTGTACAAGGGCTTTGTCAAGAACTACCCCTGTAAGTTGTTTGTCAACAAGAAACACAGTAGTAGTGGCAAATGGGTTGATTGCTGAAGGAAAGATTGAGGATGCAGCCTCCCTTGTAAGAGGGATCAAGAGCAGAACAAATAGTTAGCACTTAAGGGGTGGGTAGTGTTTGGCTGCTTTCAAATGAGACCTTCCAGGATGATGTTGTCTTAAAACTCCTTGTATTCCTCTACAGTGGTGTCCATTGAGGACCCATTTGACCAGGATGATTGGGCTGCCTGGAAGAAGTTCACAGGCAGTGTTGGCATCCAGGTGGTTGGTGATGATCTGACTGTGACTAATCCAAAGCGTATTGCCAAGGCTGTGGAAGAGAAATCCTGCAACTGCCTCCTCCTCAAGGTCAACCAGATTGGCTCTGTGACAGAATCCATGCAAGCGTAAGTTCTCCCATCTTGGTCATACCAGGGAGCAGGATTGTCTAATTGAGGGAGGTGAACATGTAGATGGGGAGCCAAAGGAATAGAATTGTTTATTGGGCATCTGTGAAGGGAGAATAATTAACTCTGTATGATGTTGACAAGTAAACCCTTACCTTCATGACCTTGATATAGACACATCAAATGACTTCACTGGGTTGAAGTGTGTGTAGAAGCAGCTTTTTATCACTGTGCCGTCACATGGCCCTGACATGTCCCAAAGGGCAGCTCTCTTGCCAAAGCAAGTAATTCCTGCTGCTTGGCAGCATCACTACAGCAAAGGCTGCTGAGCAGATGGGAATGGTGTGAGCCTTTATCTGTTTCTCTTCTAGCTGCAAGCTTGCTCAGTCCAATGGCTGGGGTGTGATGGTGAGTCACCGCTCTGGGGAAACAGAAGATACCTTCATTGCTGATCTGGTAGTTGGTCTCTGCACTGGTCAGGTTGGTACCTGTTTCTTTTTGCTTGGTGAGATATGATGATCAAGGCATACTGCATAGTAGAGGGTGACTGTC
Source organism: Neomorphus geoffroyi (assembly GCA_033558235.1). Classification (NCBI taxonomy): domain Eukaryota; kingdom Metazoa; phylum Chordata; class Aves; order Cuculiformes; family Neomorphidae; genus Neomorphus; species Neomorphus geoffroyi. Next base: position 4,010,794 of record JAUMJM010000029.1, on the reverse strand, counting down.
CTGACTTTAGGCATGCAGGTGTGCTGTTTCTCTGTGTAGGAAGCTGATTTGTCTAATGCGAGTGTGATGATGGAATGTGTTATCTTGTGTAAACTCAACTTTAACCACCATTTATAAAAATCATGGTCAACTCCAGTGGATGTATCAAGGTCTGCTGATACGCAAGCTGTTAGCAAACAAACAATCTTCATAACTCCCAAGCCCTATCCTATTTGAGTATACAGATATCTAGAGCCTGATGCTGAAAGCTTATGATTATGCTTAATACTTTGAATGGAGTAGAATAATTCTGTGTTGACATCTGTGGCCTTACTTCTCCTATAGTTCTTTACTAAATTTCTGGTCTCCCTTTCAGATCAAAACTGGTGCCCCTTGCCGATCTGAGCGTCTAGCCAAGTACAACCAGCTGCTGAGGTGAGATTCTCAGGGGTTGTTAAGATGCTCCACTAATGGGTTTGGGGCACACTGGTCTTCTGTATCTCAGAAGTGCTTTGCAGTTTAAGTGCATAAACTGACACTGGTAAAGGTGCTTTTGGGGTGGTGCTGTGCTTGCAGAGCTGGCTGTAGGTTAAGTCATGGGTTGGGTGGGTTATGTCCATAACAGACACTAAAGGGAAACATCATACGAAGTGTCCTGTGAAACCTAGATGTGAGACATCTACCTGTATGTGTGATACAGTTCCCTTGGGCAGGCATTTCAAATGTCTGTGCAAAGTTGCATAGGATGGGTCATGCTGACCTGTGTGGTGGAACATGGGTAACCCACACTGCTTGCTAGGAGCTGGTTTTATGGCTCTGGCAGTACCTTCAGTGCCAGGTGGATCAGGCGATGTAGCATAAGGCCATCAGCTTTGTGGAAGTTCTAAGCTGTCTACTCACACCCAGCCCTCTCTCCCCTTTCATCAGAATCGAAGAGGAGCTTGGCAGCAAGGCCCGTTATGCTGGAAGGAACTTCAGGAACCCTCGTGTCAACTAAACGGTGTGGAACAGTCAACCCCTGTTCTGGTTTAGAGCACTAGTCATCTACTTAGTTCACAATCACCTGTACTAGAAAGATAAGGGCAGCTGAAGGAAAAAAGACCAGTCTGCAGGTCCTCTTACCCCCATTCCTTCACCTAGTGTTCTCGCCAGCTCTGACATGTTACTTGTAATGCTCTGCTGCTTCTGTAGAACGGTCCCAGGGGGGAGGTTCTGTGCATAGAACACTCTCTGAGATCAGGACCTTGTGACTCTGGGCATAAACACTTCAGTTGCTGTCTCTGCCTATCTGGTTTTTGATGTTTGGAGCTGTGTGGCTTGCAGTGCAGCAAGAGGTACCTGCAAACAGAAATAGTAGTGTTTTTACATGTGATAAATAAAAGCATCAAACAACCCAACAAAGAGTGGCTTTGAGTTACTATGGGAAGACTGTTTACCTGGGATACCAACCTCTGCATAACTGCTGTGAGAAACAGTTGGATGATGGTCACTGGTCAGGGGTGGGCTTAAGTTTCTTTGACAAGTAGAGGTAGAATTACCTGAATGTACATGCCTGCTATCTAAGTGGGGCCTTCAAAGATGCGGTCAGCAAGGGGGACCAATAACGGAATTCTAACCTCTAGATCAGCTGATCCTTCAGAGAAAGATAAAACTTGGAGGTTGTCCTCCATTTATCAAACATGGGGTGTGAGTGCTGTGGTTAACCTTTATCATGGACTGTTGCGGATGTTGGCTTGTCAAATAGCCTTGGCTTTTAGCAAGAGTTCAGCACAGTGTTAACCATGTTGACAGTGAACTTATAACCTTCAGTTTGATGTGCGGTTAGGAGGAGAAGTAGTTCAACGGGGTGCGAGTTGTGGAACAGTACTCCTCCGTGTGCTTGGAAGAGCAAGGAGAAGCAGTAGGTGAAATGAGTTATTCTAGGAGATGGTGATGTATTTCATAGATGTTGTTGTGTAACATGGTACAAGGAGCCCTGGTATGAGTGGGATGCTGTATTCAATTAAGAACAAAACTGTAGTTCATGTTAGCTGCTGCATTTGTTTCATCTTTAACAGCACTCTGATAGAAGGTGTAATAGGAAGTTGATCTGATAGCTGCGTTTCAATTTTTACCCTATTAGTTTCTAGGTACCATATTTCCTGTGTGTTAAGAGGAGACTTCAGGGGATTCCCAGCTGTGTGAGAACAGATGGCCGTAAACAAAAGGCTCATGAGCAAATATTTCTCTTTCCAGCACACTCTGTTTTGTTCAGGTTGCAGCTCTGCTGCTTTGGCTCAGCAGGGATGGGTAGGCAGTGAGGGAGATGGCAAAGCATATGGCTATTCTTTAGTCTGTGTTTACATTCTTGATGAAGAGGACGAAGACTCCCTTTTCCCTGGGGTTTGGTTCAGTGGTTCTGTCACCCTTGCAGTTCTGCTCGGTGCTTTCACCGTCAGAACAGTAGCCCCCAAGTGGGGAGCAGAGCTGTGGTGTTGAACCCTCACCAGGCAGGAAAAAGCAGATTATTGCACAGCTGAGGGAGGGGTTGTTTAAGGCAGTTGCAGTTACTTATGGGTTTTTTCCATACCATCAGGTTTTTAAGTGGAAGGTGAATTTCTGAATCACTTCAATGACTTCTCATCTTTCAGTTCCAGAAAGCTGAATTACCTGTGGCTGGAAACTTGCATCCTCTGAGGAGCAGAACAGTGCCCCACTGTGGGCCTTGCTTGTGTTGCAGTGTGCTCTGTTATCGTGTAAGTCAGCTTTAGATCTGAGGTCTTTACATTGGTAAAATGGAAACAGCACAATTATAGCCAGGAATGCTGCAGAGTCCATGGTGTTTACCTCAAAACACTGGATTTTAAACAACACCTTCAGTTCTTGGGGGAAAGAACCAGACAGACTTTACTTCAGAAGCTGCTGTTTGGAAGTTCAGAGCTGTAAAAGGTTGAGGGCTGTGTGTTATCCTTAAACAAACCTGTACAGCAGTGCTCTGCCCTTGAAGCATGAGAGATATGAGGGTACTCCTGAGGAGTAAAGCCAGAAAAGAGATGTTAGAGTTTCTGGGGGTGTTAGGTCTGCACACAGGGGACCCTTTTTTGGGCAAGTCTGGCTTCCACAGTGTCTGGTGATCAATGTTTTTAAGTAAAAAAATGTTGATGTTACTAAAAGACTGGAAGAGCCAAGAATGTTAAACACCCCTCAAGTGGGAAAGGAAAAGGTTTTGGCATCTTCATGTAACTGAAAGCAGGGAGGGAGGAAAACCCTGTCTTGTGTACAATGCTGTGTTTTCTGATGAGTGGCCCCTTTGATAAAGACTGACGCTTGGCTTTGGTGAGGATGTGGCCTGCAGTCTGATGAGCTGGCTCACATAGGAAGGAGGAAGAATAAGGATCTTGGGTCATCTAGAGTGTGGGTATGTTTGGATCCAGGTTTGTGTTTTGCAGTGTCCAAATAAATATGGCCCAGCTCTTGGTAGTAAGGTGAATTCTGACCCCACCTGTGGTTTTGGCTTGCCCAGGCAGGTCAGCAGATGGAAACTAAAACCATTGCAGGCACAGCTGGCTACAGAAACAAAGACAAGAGTTGGTGCCATGAAAGCATCACTTTGTTGGGCAGTTGACAACTATTTCTCTTTAGGAGGTTATCTCTTCTGTCAAGCCCTTCTTAAGAAGAGCTTTGCTATAAATACCAACTTTACCAGCCCAAGCTCAGTGCATAGTAAAATGCTCCCTCTAGCACACATTTGTCCTTCCATAAGACATTGGTCGGAGCTGATTGCTCTCCATGCAGATTTGAAACCCGGTGCACTTTTCACACATAGCTGATCTCTGAATTAGACCTGTTAAATGAATAAACCAGCTAATTACACATAAATCCTATCAAGGGATTCTTCTGTTAAAGAGGCAACCTTGTAAAATACACAGAAGGGTTTTGGAAGCTTTTTAGCAGAACCACTTTAGGAAGCCAGAGCATGGCTGTTTCTTGCCTGGCACTTCAGAAAGTTATGTCCAAGTTCTCCACCTGTGTTTAAACTTGCTGCTTTTGTTTTAATAAGCATAGGAAAGCAAAAAGAGCTGGGTCATCAGGTCACGGGTTGGTGTAGATTGAGAAAATCTGAAATGGCTGCACAGCCCTCTGAAATTATCAGTGTGAGCAGTGGCTGCTGCCTGGGCTGCTTTGTGCACAAACCTGGGGGAAAGGAAGCTGATGCCCTGAGCTCGAATCCTACTCTGCTCAGATAAATGGTTTGGTCCAGCTCTGACAAAAGAGCTGTCTACTTCTGCTGGTTAATAACCCTGCAAATGAAGCCCAGGTCTTAATTCATTATAGTGTGCACCTTGTTGTCAGTGCGTGATGGAAAACTGTTCCAGGCGCAATTACCAGCTGTGCCATGTCCTGAAATAATCAGGAAATTGCATGCAGAATGGCAGGGTTAGAAGAACATGGTCTGGGCTCCAAGGTAAAAGGCTGAAGTCAGATGCTGTTGAACGTATGCTCCTTCCTACCCCAGGAAATCAATCCCACAATGTCAGCTGCTGTGCTCAGCTGTCCCTTCAAACCAGAGCTATGTAAAGCTTTCAAGTGGAATCTGAGAGTATTTGGGCCACATCAGCAAGGTGCTTCCAGCTGCAGAGAATTCAGGCTCTACCTAATGAGGCTGGAGCATTGAAAGGAGTTACTTGTAAAAGAAGAAAAGAAACCAGAATGGTTAAGTGCTGAAACGTTGGACTGTGGCTTGTAGATAAGAATTGAAAGTGTTTTAGAGAAAAGTGAATGATTGGTAACTGTGTGTGTGTTTGGAGTGAGGGGAAATGAGTGAATAGGGAACAAGATTTGATTGCTGAAAATCAAGACCTAAACCTGCAGTGCCAGAGAGGGGGGAGATGTGTCTGCTCCTTAATCAGGGCTTGAATCCCGCTGCACAGCTCCTCACCTTTCTGTACTGTCCCCATGGAGCTCCTACTCGAAAGGCTGTGCTTTATAACAGAGTGCAAATGTAGCACAGCCAGTGCCTTTATTACTGTAATAATTTGCAGGGATGTCACTCTTTGGAGCAGAAGGAGGCATCAGCTTAGCAAACACGAACTGGGAGGCTATTCTGAGAATAGCAGGCAGCCTTAGAAGCAGATCTGAGATGAGAAGCAGGCAGAAGAGATGAGTGATGAGCAGAGAGGAGAGGTAGGTGGCACTTTCGGGAGCTATTCAGGTAACAGGATGGATAATGGAGCGATGCAAAGGGCTGGAGTGGGAAAGATCTCCCATTACCCACTGGCTCTGTTTCTAGATTTGTAAAGGTAACTTTTCTGCTTTGTAGCCCAGTCTGCTCTTAGTATTAATTTCCCAATATCTTGGCTTTGGACAGGCCCTGTCTCAAAGAGTTTGTTCTGGACAGAAAGGGATGTTGCCACCCTTCTGTAATCACTGAGAAACTCTATGATCCACCATTTGGCTTTCTCATTAGACATCAGCCCCTGGGAACAAGTAAGCGTATCCTTCATAACCCTCACTCACAGAAACTGAAGCTGGCAGTGCCAGGCACAATTTCCAATCCTGTGGTTATTTTGAATTACCCAGGCAGCCTGCTCACTCATTTTCTGGTATCATGGGAATCAAAACTGGGCCCTACCTCCCAGCAGCAGCTCCAGTGTCAAACATAACAGCGCTGTAATCTTCCTAGGCTTCATTTGGTACTGTCGGAGCTCACTGTCCAGTCACCCACCTGGTGAGGACATCTCTGTCCCTGGAGCATGGAGACCTGACTTTACATGCTGGCCAAGGTGAGGATCTGGGTTGCTCAGTGTCCATGTTTCATCCTGTTCACTTTTTTTCCCTCACTTTTGTGTCATTCAAGAAATGTTAGAAATTATATTTTTTTTCCTTAGAACATGGATTTTGAAAAGAAACAAAACTAAACTGACCAGTGGATCAAACCCTTTTCCTTGCAGGAACTGCTCAGCTCTGTGAAATCTTGAGACTTGCCAGGTAAAAGATTTTAGTGCTTCTAATGTGGGCAAGAACAATTTAAAACCCAATGCTTTTTTTTCTTCCTGCTTGCTTATCCCAGGCATACCTCATGGGATTCTTCTGAGCATCCCCTGCAGGAAAAGTCACAGTTGCATTGTAGGCAGCCAGCGTGAGCATCCTGGGGGAGCCTGTGGGAGGTGCTCCTCACCCTGTGATACTGTAATGTCCCCAGGAAAGGACCTCAGCAAGTCATGCCCTGTCTCCTTGTCTTGGGAGAGGCAGAAGCTGTGGGAGTGAGCCATCTTTCCTTGAAGGAAATTAATTGACTGCAGCACTTCATCAACACCCACTTGCTCATTCACAGACAGAAAGGTGTGTGAACAGGCTTGTACGCTGCTGGGGGCTCAGCAGCCGAGGGGAAAAGCCCCTCAACAGCACAAGGCACCAGTAAGAGCATGCGAGCTGAGTGCAGCTGCTGTGTTTCCCCCACTGGAAGGAGAGTATTTGAGTTTCTGCTCCTATGTAGACTCCAAGGAGACACAAAGGCGGATGGTGGATGCAGGGAGAGGATCTCCGCTGGGCGGGCACCCAGCCAGCCCTGTCTGCCCTGCGGCAGCATCTCAGGCTGTGGCCTCGTGCTCCTGTTCAAAGCAGGATTTAAAGAACTGTGCCAGGCACCAGCTTAGTCCCACCACTCCCTTGCAAAGCTTTTATTACTGTTCTCTTTGTATTGCTGGGTGAAATGATTTCCTTGTAGATATGAGCTCTGGGTGGGTGTGAGAATGAAATGCTCCTCTCTGAGCACATGAGAACACAGCCTCTCCCTGCATCCAACTGCCGGGGTCGCTGTGATGGTGCTCCAAGCTGCCCCATCCTGGGGAGGCCAGTTTTGGTCTTTTCTACAGTGAGGGACATGATATCCATCTCCGTTCCCTCTTTCAGTTCCCAAGAGGAACTGAAGTGCTATCAGATCTGACACACTCTACCCCTACTTTGCACTCCATGGATAGATAGAGTCACAGATAGAGTCACAGAGATTGGAAATTCAGGTGTAGAGGAGAGTAAGAAGAAGAAATAAAGCCATACCAGCTGCAGTGCTCAGTTCTGCTAGGAAAAGGTGAAGGTAAAAGGAAGGAAAGACAAATACAAGGAAGAGAACTGAGGCAGGGAGGAAGAAAAAGGGCTGAGTGAAGAACTCTTATGATAAAAATGAGAGATATGCAAACAAAGTAAGCTGTAAGGAAGAAATTAATCACAAGGTCTAGATCACTTCCTTGTGCCACACTTGAAATATGCCGGTGGTGAAATCTCATGACTCTAACACAATATATAGACTTAGCTCTGTCTAGAAACACATGCGTTTAATCGGCCAGGGTGGCAGTTACAGGCTTAAATTACAGGAGAGAAAAGAAATACAAACTAGTTCTGTGAAATAAAAGCCTTGGACAAAGCCCAGGCAAAATGACACCTTGCTGACAGCGGTGTCTGCAGTGGAGGCACCATGACCAGCACTGAGCACCCCCAGGCCGTCACCTTGTGCTTCTGATGAGGCTGAGCTTCTCTCTCCCTGGCGGTGCTTGCAGCCCAGCTCAGTTCAGTTCTGGTCCGGCATCTCCCATCACTGATACTTGCTGTCAACAACCAGCAATTTTACCAGTGTATCAAGATGTCAGCCAAAGAGTAATTTGAGAATGAGGGAGTTCTGTGATGGGCAGGGCGGTGTAGCATTCCCTTAGAAAATGAGCTGGGAAAGCACCTGGATTGGTGGATCACAAAAGCAGAATACCTGGTCTTCCTTGGTTTCTTTGCAAGGACCAGAACTGCCCCGAGCTCATTATCCTGTGCTGTCCAGAACAGTTTGTTTTCAGAAGCAGGGGCTCCTGTTCTGCCAGATGCTTCACTTCAGACCGATCGAACTCCCGCTAGCAGTGAGCAATGGCAGAGCTGACTCTGCCCACCTGGAACTGTTTACAAACTTGGCAAATTGATTTGAGCTGAAAATATTATCTGCGTGATGGTGTGTTTTGTTTTGGCATTTTGAGAACAAAACACTCTCACTGACATAGTTTGTTTTGAAGGGATGCTTCTTTGGAAAACTCTGCAAGAAAGCTTTTAACTAATGAGGAAAGCAAACACTTCCTGCCAGAAAAAAACATTTTCTTTGCTCATGTTCCACATTGCTGACTGTCTGGGTTTCAGGGCGACCCAACACACTTTGTGTGTGGACAGGGGAACAGAAACTTAGATTTTTGTGTGCATTTGACTTGCACACGAGTTCCCTGAACCCCTCTCCCCACAAAATCCATTTGCTTTTATTGTTGAGTCTGTTCAATAGCAAACATTTTATGGTGTGTTTTCTCTTGAGAAGTTATCCAAAATCACCACCTGACTCTTGCTGACAAAATGCTTGAAAAAGCGTCAGTCACTGAGGCAACGATGTCCTACAGCAACCACATTGGTCAAAGCAAAGGACAGAGAGAACTTCATACATCAAAATGCCCATGTGCTTCATTTGCCTGCTGTGGGCTTTATCTGTGTCTCATTTAAGTGCTTGCTCGTACTCCCTGAAATTTTGCAGAAGGGTCTTGAATAATATATATTGTATTGAAGAGGCAACTAGTGCTGAAAAATAAGAGGATTGATTCTGTTAATTCAGATTCTTGTGTAGGTATTAAAACTAAAATGCAAGTTAAGATGCTTTTCAGTCAAAGTTCCAGCAGTGAAATCCTTGCTGCTTGCACCGAGAGCATCTAGTGAGGAGGTGTGTGGTGAGGACAACCCTGGGAGAAAATGCCTCCACTGAGAGTTTCAGTCTGCTTCAGGAAGCTCCCCAGAAAAGTGTGTAGACATTGGTTTTGGTGGCTTATGACTCTCTGTTGCGTATTTAGTGTGATGGATATTCATTGAACTGACTCGGTAAACATTGGACTGCTGCTCATCAGAGACTTCCAGTACCAGCCCAGGTGATCAGTATTCATGGATTCCAAGGATTGAAAACACCACTACAGCCTGACTGGATGAAATTGGTTTAACTTAACCACTGTCCCAAACAGACACAACCCCCAAAGCTATGCAAATGCACAGAATCCGAGGCTACCCTCTCCCCAAACACTGCTTACACCAAGAAGGAAAGAGGCGTGGGGATTTTCAGAGGAGAACAGATGTTTGTGGTGTCCGTTTGCTTCCTTCTTACTGTGACCAGAGTCCTCATAGTTTTTAGATGTCTAAAGTGTTGTGGTGTGGCTGTGCAGAATGGAGTCCTGCCTGGAAGATGCACTGCTGATGTCTCAGCCTTGCCATGATTCCAGAGACTTGGTGAATATCAGGATAGACTGGACTTGTGCATTAGAAGCCTAATGCCAACCATGCCTCCTTTGCATTATTGTGAGTGCATGCAAAATCAAAAAGGTGCTGAAAAAGGCAGTGTGTGCTCAACCTCCTAAGCTGGTACTTTTGAGGGTAGGTGACAAATCCCTGAAAAAGACCTGCTTGCTGATCCAAGTGGAGCTGCAGGGCTTTTGGGAAGGCAGGTTCCAGGGTGTGCTCCCACCTCCACGCTATTTTTTTGATTTGTCTCCTCGTTGAAGCAGGTCTGCAAACAAAAGCTGGGGAACAAAGCTCGCAGGTGGCTGTGCTGCTCTTCCGTTGCAAAGCTGACTGATCCATTTTACTGCACTACTTTAAATAAGTCCTAACCTGTGGTTTTTATGCTCTGTAGTACTCAGGTTCTTCTCTCATCTCCTGCAATAAACAGTGATTGAAAGATGCATATTGTGGCTTTTATGTAGGCTATAAAATCACTGGCAGTGGGAATAGCTGAATTCAGAGCCTAAAAGTCTACTGTCCCATCAAAATCTGGAGAGCAGATGTTTCTAGGTATGTACAGCCTGAACCTGTCCTCAGCCTCTAAAGAGGAGAGGTATATGTCTTTAGGAGGGACGATAGATGTCTTTGTCACTTAATAAAACCTAAAATCACCTTGCCCAGCTGTTCAGAATGAAGCGTGTTAAGAAGAGACCTCTGTAGTGGAGAGAGTCCCCTCGCAGCTGCCAGGAGGTTGTGAGCTCTTGGCCCCAGAACGACTCTGAGGCTGCGGATGTGTTGTTCTATTTCTCCATTTCTTGCTTGTCTCGCCTGTCCCATGGAATGGATGACACTTTTCAGTAAGGTGGGAGAATTCATCAGTCGATTTTGTACAGTGCTTTGAAGATAACAAGTGCTGAGGGGAAAAAAAGAGATGGTGCTTGAAATGGAAATTTTCCATCACTATATTTTCTCTCCTTTTAAAAAAGTACATTCGAATGTATCATCAAAGGTAGCCATGTTGCAACACCCGGGAAAGAGCAGCTACAATGGGAAGGTGGGAGCCAGAAACCTCCTCCTGGAGGAGCAGGTTTGCAGTGGGAAGGACAAAAATGCAAATCTCAAATCAATCCATCTCTCTCTCCCTTGAATGCTTTGGCCATTTATAAGAGTTTAAAGCGAAGTCAGTCACTGAGGACAAGAGAAGCTTGTAAATCCATTTACTACTTTCTGCTCTAAAGGAGAAGCAGTGAATTTATAGTGGAAATGCAGTAAGTGTGCAGACAAGGTGTTCCACATTAGCGGTAGAGGATGGCTCAAAAATATCAGAGCAAACCTTTGAACAAACAGAAAGCATGTCAGCCTTGGGATCCAAACGTATCAAACAGCTTTGTGCACTAATCTTCACTGCCCTGGCTCTGAGTTTTCATTAAAGGCACAGGGGTGTCTATGTCATGTCTCTTTTCAATTCCCCCTTGTGTTTGTTGTCTTATTTTGCTGGCAGCAAAAGCCTTCTTGTTGCTCCCAAAACCTTCTCTGCCACTGTGGGTAGGGACAGCTACATCACAAAACGGGGCCCTTCCAGGCAGCAGGAGAGTGCTTACAGCTCAGTGGGCTTAACAGCAGGCATTGCAAACATCTGAATTCCCTCCCATCACCCTCTGTTCTCAACTGCACGGGAAAACCGCTCTCTGCCTGGTTTAGCAAGACCCCGCACCTTGGCAGACCAGTGCTGTGATTCCAGAGCAAGGGCAGTGAGCCTGGACCAAACCCATCATGCTTTGTTTGGTGTTGGAGGCAGCCAGCTTTTCAGTCTGGGATTTCGGATTCAAGTGTTTTTTACAAATGCTTCTATTATGAGCAATCAATTGATGTTAACTATAAGAAATGTAAAAACCAGCCAACTCTGTGTGTGTGCCAAGCTTGTCGCTGACAGCAAAGCCCATTTACAGAACTTCAATAGTTTAGATGAAATTGGAAATTTAGCCTAGAGAAGAGGAGGCTCCAGGGAGACCTTAGAGCAGCCTTCTAGTACTGAAAGGGGCTCCAGGAAAGCTGGGGAGGGGCTCTGCATCAGCGAGTGCAGGGAGAGGATGAGGAGGAATGGTTTTAAACTGAAAGAGGGGAGACTGAGATGAGACATTAGGGGAAAAGGTTTTGCTGTGAGGGTGGGGAGGCCCTGGCCCAGGTTGCCCAGAGCAGTGGTGGCTGCCCCATCCCTGGAGGTGCTCAAGGCCAGGTTGGATGGGGCTTGGAACCCCCTGATCCAGTGGGAGGTGCCCCTGCCCATGACAAGGGGGGTGGAACTGGATGGGCTTTAGGGTCCCTTCCAACCTAAACCATTGGAAAGAAGCGGATTGATTTGCCTCTGGCTTCTTAGCGTGTGGCTATAGAAATAGATCTAAGCGTGCCCAGGCATTCGTGCACGTGAATGTGCACGTACTCAGTTACTACTTGATGCACAGTGGCTGCTACTTCTCAGACATGAGGCTACGATACTTGAAAGTAAAAAGGTGCCATATTACATAAAAACCCCACACAACCCCCCTGGTGCTTCAGATCCTCTCTACAGTGTTCTGTTTGAAAGGACTGCTTTCAGTTTGTGATGTTCTTACTATCCAAAAGCTGGTTTGAGTTGAAATTAAGTTGGTTATAATTTCTTTCCTTAAAAGAAATTATCTGGTATGTAAATCACAGAATGAATTACCTTGTAACGATCCCTGGGTATAAAAGGGATACAGAAATAAGCATCAAGGGATGATGCAATTAATCCCACTCATGAGGAAAGACTGTCATTAGTCATTTGCAGCTTCAGGAGTGGTGACTTTCAAGGTGTACAAATCTCTCGTTAGGTACATTTTGTGTTCTGCAGATGGCCATTTTGTCTTCTCGCTGCATGCACTGGAACATGCCCAAGTGTACAGAAATGAGATGAACAATTGTTAGGGCTGAAATTTTTTGTTCCTTTTCAATGGGATTTTTTTTTCCTTTGCACGGCACACATCCTGGCCTTTGATAAATGAGTCTCACTAGACACTGTGGTAAGCCAACCTCTGCTAATATTCATTATGCAGAACCCACTAGGAAATGGTCTGAGTCAGGGAAATGGAAAACCTTCAAAAGATAGAAAGAAAAAAAAATTCCTAAAGAAACTGATTTATAACACTTTACATTTCTGGGATGTTTTAGAATGTAGAAAAAAGGATATTTCAGGGCTGTATGGGCTATCAATGTATTCAAAACTTCCTAGTAAAAGTATAATGATTGAGCCATGTGCAAAGATACAGACAAGACATTTTTTTAAATCACAGAAAATGTATTCAAAGGTGACATATGAACCTACTGTTAAAGAATCTGAAGGAAGGCACCAAGGTGGAAGCTGGGTGTGAACATGTTGTGTGCCACTGACACCACAATCTCGGAAGTGGGCATGTTTGCATCCCAGTAACTTCTTTTTCTTCCAGTAGTCCTGAAAGAGACCAAGAGCACCTGTACCATGGTCACCATGGGTTAGCTGATACCCAGTAACTTGTCACTTTGTTAACTGACTTCTCCAGCTTCTGAAAAGTTGCATCAGATCAACAAATAACATGATTCTTTTTAACAGGTTCTCTTTAGCTAATGTAATTTTTTGTGCACTTAAATATACTCAAATTGATTTAAACATAATCTACATAACTTTTTCTTTCATTGCAACCCACACGGCCAGTTTTAAATAGGTAACGGTGTCTAGGAGGAGTTCAAAACCACCCAGTGCTTCATCCTCCAAGTGGTACGAGACTTCCAAGGAGTTCTCTAGTAACATGTGTGAAAATGAGATTTTCAGTTCCTGAGATTTCTACAGCAAACAAAACCCCTCAAAAAAAAAAAAAACCCAAAGCAAACAGTTTTAAGTCAAGGGGCTGGTGTTCAGATATTACAAAGGGAAAGAAAGAATAGAATCCCTTTTTGTCAGTGGAGTTAGGTCCTCTGCAAAAGTCTCTCGGATATTATCTTCCAAGCTAATCGCTGTATTGACATTTGCCTGTTTCATTACAGCTCAGTTTTTACTGCATTGCTGAGGTTAGAACCTGACTCATCTGTCATGGTCAAGGACTGGTTTGTAATTTCATGACTGTAGAATAAAAAAGAAATATCTCTCCATTATTTTAACTAGTAGGGTTGAAACGGTGTTCACAGAATCCCCTGTATTGGTGTTTTTTGACTTCATAGCTCCTAGTTAGATTTTTTCCTCGTACATTTTTGTTTCATTCAGTTGGCAAAGTGACAGTTATTAAAAAAGAGCCAGGTTGAAACACATTTGTAAAGGCATCATTTAAAAAAGTTAAATATAACACAAACGCTGACATATAGATGTCAGATATAATAGATGCAAGTGTTAACAAAGGGAGAAAAAAGGAAATGTTATCTAAAATCATGAAGAAAAAACAATTTAGGCCAAAACTAAGTCAATTATGCATGTAATAAACCTCCATGGTTACAAATAAGTTCAGTGTCTCTGTAATACGACTGCAGCAAAAAGGAAGTGTCAGAAATGTAGGGAACAGATCTATACCTGAAAGAATAATTCCATAAGAATAATGTTATGAAACATTCAGAGTTCCTCCTGCCTTTTGCCTCAGTGGATGCCGAGTGCCTGACCAGCAGAACTGAGCTCTGGAGCTGAGAGACCCAAAAAGGAGCTGGCAGAACAACCTGGGACAGGAGATCTGTGAGGGTGTGAAAGATGGGAAAGCAGCAGATGAGGGAGAAGTAACACTGTCTGTTTTCTGCTAACCCGAAAGACACATTGCAGCCTTTAGCAAGGCTCCTGGAGCACCTACAAGCGTGCTCTTGGCTAATTGAGCTCCCTAATGGGCACATCCACCAGGGACAGGCAGCCCTGCCGGTGGCTTTATGAACAGTGAGGGGACCCTGGTTGCGGTCAAGACGGAGGCATTTCTAGCTGACAGCAAAAGCAGTGTTTCAGATCCAGAATACTCAGAGAGCAGAAATGTTGCTGCAGCAGATCTTTAGAAATATCCAGGGGTAAGGAATGGGATTTTGAGGATTAACATTTTGTGTGTAGATACCTTACGTGGTGTGTTGGAATTCAAGTCTCTTTGTGGATTTGGCCAATTAGCCATTCTCTGCATCAGCAATTTTATACCTCCCCGGAGCGCTGGGGGGACAGACGCGTGAAACGTTGCAAAGATGTCAGAAACTGCCTTGTTAGAGACTTGCTAGAATCTCATATAGACAATCTATATGTACATAAAATATTGTACACGTAGAACATGCCCAGTCATTTCACCATCAATCTCTCTCCACTGGGATGTGAACTATGAAAATCTGCAGTCACCAGACAGAGGAGCAATGAGCCCTCTCTGCAGCGTTTGGGTCTTCCTGGTGTTCACTAAACCTTGTATCACTTCAGCTGGTAGAAGATTACAGGACAAGCTCTGTGGCTCTGTTGATTATCGTCCACAGGGAGAGCTGCAACTTTGAAAAGAAAAAGAAAGAATAAAAAAAGGCAGCTTCAAGTGCTATTCCTGCAAGAATTCTCTGGTTAAGAAGGAAACTTACAACTGGATCACTCGTGGGTTGTATGAGGATATGGGTGTGCCTGCTGCACCCAGGTGTGCATCATCACCTACTTCGCAGTTCAACCTGTGTGGATTTCTGGGGGTGTAGAAATGTGATGTTATACAACACAGGGGGAAATGACTCCCCAACACGCTTCTTTTTGTTTAACAACAAAAGGCTTCTAATCCTTGTGTGGTGACAGAGGAAAGAGAGAGAGAAAGGAGGGAGGCTGCTGCAGAGAACTTCCCTGTCACAGTGCAAGCCAGAGGCAAGCCCGCCGTTGTAGCAATTCGTAGTTTTTAATGCATACATGGAGAGACCAGGGAACATGAAATTGTAATTAGCAGAGAGAAAATAGGAGAGATGGAATCAGACTCCATCAAGGACAGCTTAAGTGTAGGCTCCAAAATGGCTGTGCAAGACGTTCCACTGATGTGCCTTTCTAGACACTTATCTAAATTAGTTATTAGAACACAATCAAGTCTGTGTCTCAGCCTCTGGTGGTGATGTCCCTGAAGTTATGCTAGGGATAAATTTGTCCTGTAAGTTCAGGGCAAAGAACTGAATTCCTCGGCTGTAAAGACCTCAAATCTCCTTGTGTGTGCCTTTCTCTTCGGTAGAAACAGTTCCCACTTCCCTTTGCTAAAGGCAATAACGTTAACAGCCTCAAACTTATCTCCTGTGGTGCTACTGGAATCAGCCATGAAGACGGTTTACAGAGACAGCAAACAGTTGGGGTTACACAAGTGTAATTGAGGGCAAAATCTGTCCTGACATATCCTAGTGCTTCTTCAAAAAGAAGATATAATTCCACATGAAATTTCTCAGATCCCCAGGAAGAATGTGTGACTTTCTTTACCGCCGTGTGATTTATTTTGCTGGCCTGTGTTCTCCAGATGAAAGGTGAGGTTAATGTTAAATAACAAGTTTGCTCTATTTTCGGCACGGGTACCTTCATGTGGTCGTTTCTAAATACATGATAGCTCGGAGATGAAAAAGCTTAAAAATCTCCTAAGTGACCAAGTATTTCATTAATTGCTACTCGGTAATTTGGAATTCTGCTGTTGTGACAGCTTCCTCACCACACAGAGCAAGAAGAAGCAGCATCAGCTTTTTATCCAGTAAGGCTTTTATGCATAATCTTAACTTTCATAGAATCACAGAGTCATTTAGGTTGGAAAAGATCTTTAAGATCATCAAGTCTAATCGTGAAATTATTTTTCCCAATATCCAATCTAAACCTCCCTTGGTGCAACTTGAGGCCATTTCCTCTCATCCTATCACTTGTTACCTGGGAGAAGACACCACCCCCACCTTGCTACAACTTCCTTTCAGGGAGCTGTAGAGTATGATCAGTTCTCTCCTCAGCCTCTTCTTCTCCAGGCTAAACAGCCCCAGGTCCCTCAGCCGCTCTCCGTAGCCCCTGGGCTCCAGACCCTTCCCCAGCTCCGTTCCCCTTCTCCGGATGCGCTCCAGCCCCTCAAGGTCCTTCTTGTAGTGAGGGGCCCAAAACTGAGCCCAGGATTCGAGCTGTGGCCTCACCAGCACCGAGTGCAGGGGGACAATCCCATCTCTGCTCCTGCTGGCCACACTATGGCTGATACAAGCCAGGATGCTGGACCTTCTTGGCCACCTGGGCCACTGCTGGCTCATGCTCAGCTGCAGTTGACCGGCACTCCCAGGTCCTTTTTGTGGTAGAAAAGACCAGTGCAAGACTAATAACAGTGGCTTAATGTGACTAATAGGCAGTGTGGACCTAAAAAGGTCTGATGGACTGGAGCCACACAATTTTGTACCAGGTCTCCTGTTGAAGACACTTCAAACACATTTACTCGGAATGCTGATAACTGTTTACTTATTCATGAGGACAAGACAACTCAGGAGAAACACTTGCATGCAAAACGCACGTTGCACACGTACTGCTGTAGAGCCCGGGGGAAGGGCGCTATGCGATGCGTTACAGAAACGCCGCAGTCCAATGCTGGGGATGCGCCGCCTTCGCCTCAGGACTCATGTGTCTGCGGGGCTGGGCTGCGCGAATGATGCTTGCCCACCCTGGCCAGTGGACCAGGCCGTGGGATAGATCCCAATGGCCACCCCAGCCAACAGAGCGAGGCCTCGCAATAGGTCCCCACAGCCAGTGGCCACCCCAGCCAGCGGAGCAAGGGCTGGGTCAGGGCCCCATGGCCCGTGGCCACCTGGCCAGTGGAGCTGGGCCCTGACAGGCCCCTGTGGCTGATGGTGGCCTGGCCAGTGCAACCAGGGCTGGGTCAGGGCCCCAAGGCTAATGGCGACCCCAGCCAGCACAGCCAGGGCTGGGACAGGGACTCATGCCCGGTGGCCACCTGGCTAGTGGAGCTGCAACAGGCCCCTATGGCTGATGGCCACTCCGGCCAGCAGAGCAAGGGCTGGGTCAGGGCCGCACAGCCACTGGCTGGCAAACCCAGTTAGGTTCTCTCGCCATGGCAGCAGGGGGTGAGGGCAAGCTAAAACCAGTTGCCCCAGGATGCTTTTGACAGGCAATCGTTAACAACTGTGGGCTGTATGCGTCTGCCTGTGTCTGGGACTGTCTGCCTGTGTCTCTGGTCTCGGCTGGTGAGGGCGGGGTTTGGTACTGGTACCAGGGTGGGTGCTGGTGCCAGGATAGGATGGGTACTGGTATCAGGGCCAGTGCCGATACCAGGGTGGGTGCTGGTGCCCTGGGAAGGTGCTGGTGCTGGTAGTGGTACCAGAGTGAGTATCAGTAGCAGGGTGGGTGCTAGGATAGGATGGGTACCAGGGCCGGTACCGGTGCCCTGAGTGGATGCTCGTACGAGTACCGGAGTGGGTACCAGTGCCACTCTGGGTACCGGTACCAGGGCAAGTGCTTGTATAGGATGGGTGCCGGTACTGGGCGGGCGTTTGTATAGGATGGGTGCTGGTAGCGGGCCGGGTGCCGGTACCGGGGGGGGTGCCGGTGCCGGTACCGGGGCGGGTGCCGGGATAGGATGGGTGCCGGTGCCGATCTGGGTACCGGTGCCCGGGCATCCCCCTCCTCGCCGCCCCCTCCCGCCTTTGTGCCGCCCGGCGCCCGCCCCTCTCCCCGCGCCCCCCTCCCCTCCGCCTTCCCCCTATTCTTTTAAATCACTTCCATCCACTCCGCCGATTGGTGCCGGGCTCCTGCCGGGTCACGGGGGTGCCCCTCCTCCTCCAATAGGGAGGCGGGATACTGGCAGGCGGCTCCGGCCTGGCTGCGGTGCTGGGTGCCCGGTGCGTGCGTGCGGGAAGGCAGGCGGAGGCAGCGCTCGGACCCCGGCCCGCTCCTCCCCGTCGCTGCTCGCAGCCCCGCTCCGTGTCGCCCCGTGACGATGCCCCTGAGCTGCCGCCGCTGAGGCTCCGCGCGGGGACCCCGCCGCTCGCCGCCCGCCGCCCGCTCTGCTCCCGCTTTGTCCCGGCAGCGCCGCGGAGCCGCCGTGGATGGTGTAACCCGGCAGGGTAGGGGCTGGGGGCTGCCTGGGTGCGGTTTGGGTGCTCTCTGGGGGCGGTTGGGCTGCTTTGGACGGCTTTTTTAATATTATTTGGCTGCGGTTTGGTGTTATTTGGGTTGGGTTTGTATCATTTAGTTGGGTTTTGGTGCTGTTTGAGGGGGGGTTGGGGCTATTTGGGTTGGGTTTGTATCATTTAGTTGGGTTTTGGTGCTATTTGAGGGGGGTTTCGCTGTTATGTGGGTGGGTTTTTGTATCCTTTCCATGTTTTTTGTGTTATTTGGGGGTTTTTGGTGTTATTTGAGTGGGTGTTATATCGTTTGTGTGGTTTTTGTGTTATTTTGGGGGGGGGATTGGGTGTTATTTTGGGGAGGGTTTGGTGCTGTTGAGGGGGTTTTGCTGGAGTTTGGGTGTTTTGGTGGGGTTGTATCAACTGCGTGGTTTTTTTGTGTTGTTGAGGGCAGTCTGGGGGGGTTGGTGCTGTTTGGGGGGGCTGTATCGCTTGGCTGTTATGTGGGTGGGTTTTGGTGTTATTTGAGGGGGTTTGGTATTATTGGGGGCGGGTATGATGCTATTTGGGGGGGATTTGGTGGGATTTGGATGGGGCTTGGGGGAGTTTGGGGGGGTTTGTACCGTTTGCGTATTTTTGGTGTTATTTGGGTGGGTTTTGGTGTTATTTGGGTGGGTTTTGGTGTTATTTGGGTGGGTTTTGATGTTATTTGGGGGAATTTGGTCGGGTTTGGGTGGGGTTTTTTGGTGCTATTTGAGAGGGGGTTGGTGTTATTTTAGGAGTGGGGGTTTAGTGTTATTTGTTGTGTCTGGTGCTCGGGAGGGGAAGGGCTCTGGGAGAGAGGCGGAACTTGGGAATCTCTGGAATAAACGTGAGGATAATGTAGGCATAGTGAACCTAAATGAGCACAGGAGGGGTTCAGGAGGTGCAGTTGTGTGTGGTAGGTATGGAGCTGTGAAATGAAGGTTTTATGCAAATGAATTCAATCATAACATTTTCAGTAGCAGAGGAAGGGGTGGGGTTTTTCATTTTTTTTTCCCCATTTCTCTTTCTAAAGTGTGAAAAGGAGATGACCAGAATCAGAAAAGTAGTAGGAGGCAGGCAGTGTTAGAGGCTTCATCGCTGTAACTGGCTGTTCCAGAGATTGCTGGGAAGCAAACAATGTGATTCATTGTTGAGGTGTCTTTTTGCTTAGATTTATTTTTGCACACTGGTTGCAGTTATTTTGATTTACTGACTTCTTATGCTGAGTTTTTCCTCGAAGCAGTAATGCTCTTGGAGACAAGAAGCTCAGAACATATTTGTGCAGTCAGCAGGCTGCTGTCTGATGTCTGTTTACTCACGAGTTACATTGACCCATTATTGAAATCTAAGGCGTTATTTTTGCATGTGCACCAGTGTGACTGAAATGAGGAGCCTCAGCCACCACTTATTATTATTACAATTTAGTAAAAATGCTTTCCTAGAACAGATCTGAAGTGACTGACATAATTCAGGTAATCTGCCTATTCTTAAATGTGAGTTTTAGCCAGATGAAAATGAACCCTGTGTCAAAAGCAGTAGTTGTTGGTTGTGGAAGGTGTGTGTCACGTTTCCCATTTATGTGCAATGTGTAGTATTTTTTTGTAGTTCTAATGTTGCCGGGCGAACATTTTGGCTTTTTTGTGCACTGCTCCCTTAGAATTGAGAAATCCGTGGTGGTGAAGAGAGGTTGGAAGCATTTCTGTGATAATAAAAGCACTTCTGATAAATACATCTGATCCTGAGTTTACTCCTTGAGTTTGTACTGTAAACTGTGAACCAGGGTTGATTTCAGTGGCCTGGCTTGGATGATCAGCGATTTTAGAGATGTGTCGTGTTGGTTAATGAGCTCTGGAGGGAAGAGGAGGAGGTAGACGCACACAATGCCCAGGCTGGGGAGCTCATTGTTCTTTGCCGTGCGCTCTGCTGTGTTTGGGACCACGTTCTCACTCAAACACGGTGTCTTTTTCTTTTGGGAAGTGAAAGATAGAGGATAGGAAGCTTTTTCTACCTCTTTCCTCCTTCCCCAGAATGGCCTTTTGGTAACCTTGCAAGAAAGCAAAATAGTAAATTGGAAGCTAAAGGGCGCCAAAACATTCCGTGTGTGCTTTCCTCCTCCCCTCCCAGTGCTGGCTCTGCTGCTTTCTCTGGCTGTACGCGAAGGTATAAAGAGAGAGGGAGCACACGAGGTGAGGCTCGGAAGTACACTCTGTTGAACCCCTTTCACCTTTCATTCATGTTTCGCCTTCTCCCCCCAAATGAAAACGCCAGCTGGTTTGAAATGTAAGAATTGCTCTATTTTAGATTTGTGTATGGGCTATGGGGTCTTTGGTCTGGAGGCTCCTGTGCTGGGAGAACTGCTGTCAAGAAGGAATACTTCAGATAAATGCATTGGGATGACAAATGGAAAAGGAAGTGTACAGAGGTTAGAAGTGGATTTCGGTGTAGATATGGTTTCCTTTCTTGATGCGTTGTTTAATGCTTCTGTTTTTACAGCGGCATCTGTGAAAAAAGCAAAACCAATTTTGGAATCGTAGCGTATCTCGAGTTGGAAGGGACTGATAAGGATCGTCGAGTCCCACTCCTTGCTCCATGAAGGACGACTGCTGTACAGGGGCTCGAACCACTCCATAGGCTGGATTGTGAGGTTATTAAAATCCCAGTTAGCTCACCCATAACTTCAACCAGCTGTGATAGTGAGGTGTGCAGAAGAGGCAAAAAAATGTGGGTGTTGAGGAGCAGATGCCAGTGTGCTGGATCCTTTGGCAAACAGGCAGCAGCGACTGTCACAGTTTAATTGTGAGGCCTCTCATTTTTAGTTTTGACGCTCTAGCTGACCTCAGTGTGAAACTGGGGCAAATGACTTCACTTTCCTTACCTGAGTAACGTGGTGATTGCCTTGGGGCTGAGGACACTGCTTTTTTTTGGTGTTTTTCTACTACTCCTATGGCTTTGGTGTGGCTGGTGAGAATTTATCATTATCATAGCAGTTGTCTGCATGAGTGCTACAGTTTGAGCTCGGAGAGGTACAGAGACATAGTTGTGCTGCCTCTTTGGCTTTATGGTTCCTGTGCCCTGTGAATTTGGGCTGTGGAGCGAGTGAGAGGGGGTTGACTTTCCATCTACACAAAGATCTTGATATCCCTATGCCAAATGGGAAGCATTTCTCGGCAGAAAAGGTGAGCAGAGCTAGGAGAGGCAAACCCTCCTTAAGCAGCAGTTAGGTAGTTGGATTTACAAATAGTGATTTCTTTGCATCCAGGGGTTTGTTTTACCTTAGCAGGGGTTTTGTCTGCCTGCACAAGTCCATGCTGTGGAGTTGGAGGTATGGATTCAGTGCTGCAGCAGCAAAAGGCAAAAGATCAATAACATTCACAGATGTGGTGAGATATATGTGTGTGATTCTTACTGCTGATCACAGCTTTGGTGAGAGAAATGGCATTCTGGTGTTGCAGTTTAGTAATTGACTTTTTTAATAACGTGCTATTTGTGTACATTTACTGTCATAGCTACAAAATGCATCTCTCTTTTAGCCATACTGGGTACTTGTTTTGCCCATAAAGAAGTTATTTCACTTCTGGGAGTGGGAGGGACAGAAAAGACTGCTGTGTGCGTGTAGAATTTTGCAAGTGTGTGTTACGGGCTGTGTAATGGCACGGCAGAACCTGTTATCCTCTCAGCAGAGCTGTTCGTACATTAAGATTGCCTTGAGGGTAGCTTTGATTTCATAGCGTGCCATATTTAAGGACACTGTAAGCTTCAGTAACATGTTACACTCTGTGTTGTTGGCATGTGAGTACAGTACTCCAATTGTAGCTAATTTAGTTTAAAAAATAACAGTAATTGGAAAACAATTGGATATTATGTGATCCTTTGAGGGAGCAACTACAGAAATGTAAAAGGAGTGGTTAGGGTTGGAGTTAACCATTACAAACACCTCTCTTAACTTTCTAATGTGCCAGTTTGTTCTTTCAGGATGGTTGGACTATTTTAAGGTTCAGCTATTTTCCGCTCTGTTTTTGCTATGGAAATACATTGCAGTTGTTTCAGTTGCAAGAATCCTAAACAAATGATCCTGCTTGGCTTAAAGGGATGCGTAGTATCTGACTTTAGCTTGGAGCTTAAATTTAAATGAACAGGCTTAAAATACGGCATATTTAAAGAAGAGATATGTCTTGGAATCAAAACAGAACAAAAGCCCTATTGATTTGAGACCTGTTTGTTCAGCGTTCACAGAGCTGCTTGAAATGGAGCTTGTGGAGTTGGTTTATTGCACTGGGGCAGCTGGAAGGGGCGCGAGATGGGCAGTGATGGTGTGGAAAGTGTCGGGAGGAGGCGAGGGTGATGTGGCGCAGTTTGGAAATGGCGTTTCCAGCAAGTTGCTAGGAAGAAAATCGAGCCACTTCTTGGAGTCACAGGAGGTGTTAGGGAGCAGGATCTACAACGCGGTATTGTGCTCTTTATGTTGGTTTGCCAGCAGCATTTTACACAAGCTTTTATAATGTTGGTAGCTGTGCCCAACTGCTCTTTTCAGAGAGGCTGATGTGTGAACAAAGGAGCAAACAAGATATGAATACTACACTGGCTCCTTTTGATTTAGAAGTCTACTGGGGCAAGGAATTGCTGTAAAAGACTGAAAAACAAACAGATGGAAATATTAGCTGACTATTCCCTTCTCAATAGGTGTTGTTTTCGTGGATTTTTTTTGTTTGTTTTATTTTAATACAAATGTCTGTTTAGTTCACTGAGCATCCAGAGTAGTAGGCTGACCTGGAGAAAAGCGAGACTAGTTTGGATACAAACCCCAGTTTTCCCTCTGTGCCTAATGGGGAAAATTATGGCCTTTTAAAAATTTTTTATATTTTTTTTGTGAAATTCTTAGAAATGTGTGCATGAAATGCACTGTATCAGAGCTGATGGTGTTTCTCTGAATTCTAGGCACACAGGATTGCATTTGTATTTGGCATCTTAATTCTGTTAAAAGCATAACTCTGAAAATGTAGATCAGCTTAGGTATTGCGTCAATTTGATGGATTAAAACGTAAATTTTTATGACTGAGTTATCAAAAAAACGGGTGATTCTTTGAACATGTCGGTTGTCCTTTGTTCTATCTACAGAAAACGAATGAGAGGCTAGTTCGCTGTTTTAAGATTCCAGATAAGTGGAAGAAAATGAGTGCTCATTAATTTTGAGGTCTTAGTTAATCTATGTATTTAATCTACTTGTCTGTATTAAAAAAAAATTGTTATCACTGTGTTATCAGTCCCTGATACTGAGAGTCAGTTTTGGCCTGTTTCAAATATGTGACAGGATTTCTGTTTGATAATTACGGACGTTACGTGGTCTCCTCTAGTGTGCACAGTCGAGTGGTGTAAACTTGATTTTCACGACCTGCAGTACTCGCAAAGCTTGGGTTATGGTAGTTCTCTGGAGGAAAACAGAGCTTGGAAGCCCTCATATTTGCCCCCTCCATCCCTGTTGCCACTTGCTTGCTCTTTTTCCCTTGTCTTTCGCAGCCGTTGAAGAAGCAAGTGGCGTGGATGTGCTGTCGGACGAGCTGGCTG
This sequence comes from Neomorphus geoffroyi, assembly GCA_033558235.1. NCBI lineage: Eukaryota > Metazoa > Chordata > Aves > Cuculiformes > Neomorphidae > Neomorphus > Neomorphus geoffroyi. The sequence goes on along the minus strand of JAUMJM010000029.1, from coordinate 3,986,938 downwards.
CCAAGCAAAACTTAAATGCTGGTTTCTGTCTGGCCGTGCCTTAGCGGGGATGTCATTAATTAGAGGGTTTTTTCCTATCCATCTGCTGGTTTGCACAAAACTTTCAGGAATGTTGGTTATTGCTGAGATGACCGTTGTGGCAGACTAGTTCGAAATTCATTACGCTCGAGAAGTTACTGGCATGAAATGAGAGGATAAGGGAATTGGTGGGGGGAGAGGGGGAAGTGAGGTGAATTAGGGAAGTTTATTTTCTCTGAGAAACTGGTTAAAGAAAGAGGAAGGAAGTTCTGTGATCTAGTGCTAATGAAGATTTTTTTTGTCTGATGAGCAGTTTCTCCTTTATGTTCGTCTTTTGTGGCCAACTGTTTTGGGGTGGAAACAGACACGTTCCTGGGCACTTGGCCCATCTTCCTGCAGATCTTCCTTCCTTTTTATTTGGAGCTGTTTGGAAGCATTCTTAGTGATCAGCTGGTCTGGGAGCAGGCATGTCATACAATACATAAGGAGGACATTCTTGTTGTGCGTTCTACTAAAGATGAATAAAAACATTAAGGAGCTGAATTTCCTATTAGTGAGAAATCACTGTTAAAATTTCAGAGATTGAAGCGTTCCTTTGGTTTGACATGGTTCTCGGTGTGTGTGCCTATAGCAATTCTCCAACAAATGAATCCTTATCTAGAATAAGCCTGATTCATTTTATGGGACTAAAAAATCATGGGTATTATTTGATCTCGGATGCCTTACAAGTGGTGTGTATTAAATTCTTTGGCAGTGTGTATTCGACTCCTGGTCCTACAGCGAGATTTCTGTACGTGGAATTTCTGTACATGGAATCGTGGTAGTTTGGATGTGTGTGGGGAAATGGATGGGGAATCTACTTAGGGGTTGGGATTGGCCATACACATCACCATGCACTTTACCTGTGAGTGTGTGTATATATATATTTATTTATTCCTGGTGTGAGGTAGGGACTCATTAGTGTAGGGTAAGTTGTTGTAACTGGCTGAGTATTGGATACACAGCGAGTGTTCACTCTCGGTGACAGCATATGTGAGAGACGCCGGTTTTCTTCCCCTGGAGGACAGGTAACTTCAAGCAGCCCTGTTTACTTCTCTCCTTTAGTAAATGGCTCTGGGCACTTAACACAGAGTGGCTGTGACTCACGGGACCTCATCTGTGCGTTCCTACCTTGAGTCAGCAGTCTGTGCAGCACTGCTCATTCCACCCAGGTATTGCTTAAATTGACAAATGGTCTTACTTGAGCTCGCATCTTAAAACTTTTAACAAACTATATTTGCGATGTTGGCAATAGAGGCTCTAGTGAAGAGGGGTTTTAAGGCACCTTTAAGCGAGAAACAGTTCAGAACGTGTATAGACTGTGGGACAGCTAAAATGTGCAGTGCATAGTAGACTTCTAGTGTTGTGGAGTTGCAGCTGAAGGCATTGAGTCAACCTTTTGATGCCAGAGATAGGTCTTTATACTGGTACTGAAATCGCTGTGGTCCAGAGTCAGCGTCAGACTGTGCTTGGGTTTAAACCTGAAGAGCTTAGGATAATTACATGGTTGCATTGCTGTGTAAAGCAGGGTGATCCAGACTTGAGTGTGTTGGTGTGGTTTATTAGAGAAATAAAACAGAATATGATGGTTTCTGTCAAAGCTTGGTATTTTGGCAACCAGTTTGAAGAAAAATGGCAAGTTCGCTTAGTAATTAACTATGTATTGCAGGATGTTAGGGGATCAGAGCTCTCTGCTAAATATCAAAGTTATATTTAATATATTTAATATATTAAATATATTAATATATTAATATATTTTATATTTTTATATATATATTTAATATGTGTTTAAGGATTATGAATCTTAAACAAGTGTGCATATGACATTAGCCTGCTGATAGCAACAACCACAAGGGACTAGAATACATGGTGTTGACGCTAAAATGCCTCTGTCTGTTCTGTGGTTTAGGAGGCTTCACCCATTCATGCATGGTAACATGAAGTCATGAATATGAAGGAAAGTTGCAGTATATCGTACAGTTTTAAGTTCTTTAAGGGTTGCATTTTTCCAAGAAATTACAACGACTAAAAAATTATAATGCCCATGCAATCGGGACTTTCAGGCTTGCTTTGAATTAAGATAGAGCCCTTGGCATGTGGGAAGGTTCTTCATGGCAGTAGGGTGGACACACACGCGTGACGTGTTTTTCTGTACCTGTAATTGAAGAGTGGCTCTGAGCTTGGAAAACTTTGAGATGAAGTGAGCTGCTTTTCTCTTCAATTTCAGTTTTCCACTCTGTGTGTGTGGTTGGTTGGTTTGATTTTTGTATGTTTTTTAATAGTGATGCTCATCGGTTCTCACCCACAAAAGCAACTTAACCTGTCTCCTTTGTAATTATTCCTCAACTTGTTTTTTCATCCCTTCTGTCTGCAATAGCTTTAGTATCTCTTGTTCAGGTGCATCAGCCTCACTGCAATCGTACCTCAGTGTGATCTAGGACCAAAGTCTGAACTTAGAAATGTGAAGGAAACTTCCAAGTATGGAAGTAGAAGTATGAACTTACAGTGATGAAGTTGCTTAAAATCTCCCCAGTGAAGACCGAGGATCTGAGAAGATTCTGCACAGAAAGCTTTACCTTGCTCTTGTTCTTAATAATAAAAATGGGAAAGATGACAAGTTCTTTAGCTGAATGGAGCACATGCAATTTAATGATGGTTGTGTGTTCTTCTGGTACCTTATATCTCTGTGTGGGGATGGTACATCTTGTACAAAAAGGAACGCAATGTCTCCATTAGATTTCGTCTAACGAGGTCAGTGCAGGAGACTTAAACCCTTAATCCTCATTTGTATGAACTGGGAGTGAGATGCAGGAAATCTAATTTATGTCTCCAAGGTCATTCATTTTCATGAAACTTGATAGACCTGCCTCAGACTGCTCCTTAAACCACTGAATTATGCTACTTGCCTTCTGACCTGAACCCTTATGATGAGAAACTCTACCCCATAATAGAATGAACTTAAAGGTATCCATGCATTTAAAGATTTCTGTGAGTCAAATGCTCAGCTAGTAAGAGCCATCAGGAAATAAACTGGCTTACCTTAAGACTGGCTTGAGCTGCTCATTTAATTTCTAACGTATTTGATTTGTAAGACTTCAACTAGAGGTTTAGTATTGTCACTTGCAAAGTTAATTTTATGTTACTGGGACCAAAATGAGCATGTTTTTAGTGAAATAAAGACCATTTTATTTTATGCTTTGAGAACTTGCTGTGACTTGCCCCTGATGTCTGTGATTAATCATTGAAACCGCCTCCCCCTTTCTTGTTCAGTGTTTTCTGTGACTCAGTTTCCATGGTAAATTGTATATTCCCCACTGCTTAATTCAACTGAACTCAGGGCAGAAGCTATGGAAGGCTTTCAGATGATGACAGTAGGAAAGCTGTGTAAGGCTGCTCTTGTGTCGGCAAGCCAAAGCTCGAGTAGAGTGTTACAGAGGTTAAGTTTTAAATCAAAGGAGTTCAGTGAAAAGGGGCAAATGTGGATAGCTTGGTGAAGGTAGTGTTTGTGAAGAATCATAGAATGGTTTGGGTTGAAAGGGACCTTAAAGCCCACCCAGTGCCACCCCCTGCCATGGGCAGGGACCCTTCCCACTGCATCAGGGGGCTCCAAGCCCCATCCAACCTGGCCTTGAACACCTCCAGGGATGGGGCAGCCACAGCTTCCCTGGGCACCGTGTTCCACTGCCTCACTGCCCTTACTGTGAAGTATTTCTTCCTGATGTCTAATCTAAATCTTCCCCCTTCCAGTTTAAAGTCGCTCCCCCTTGTCCTGTCCCTGCTTGATAAGAAACTGCTCTTTCCACCTACTGCACTCCTACAACATCTCAAAACTTGGGTAAGGGCATCCAAACAGCAACCAGGGCTGAGGAAGAGGTCAGAAACATGGGTGGAGTGTGGTAAAGAGCACAGTGCATGTAGTCTAGTAGGCTTAATTCCTTGTACTAATTTGTAGGGAGGTGCTAGGATTATCAGTGGCACCTTGCTATGTCCAGTGCCCTTTAGCAGGTTGGTAGAATAGTACGTGACTTGTGATGTTTATTTTCTACCTTATATATTTTTCATATTATGCAGTTTCTCTGCTGGGGACTTGGGGATTCCACCTGCTGTTATCCTTTATTGGTCATTAATGTGAGCATTTGGGGATGTGTTGCTTTTCCCATGAGTCTTGGTCACTATCAGAGTTTACCTCCCAGGCTGGCTTTGTCACGCACAGTCCTGTAAACAGCACATCTGCTCGTTGTTCTGGTTGGAAAAAGGCATTTGATTCTTATTTCCTGCTTCTCTTCATGTTGAATAGACTTAGTCTTTTATTGTTGAATTTTATTGTCTGACTGCGTGCTTCTCTTTCCATGTCTGCAAAATATGAAAAATGAAACTGGCTCCGCTCGTATTCTCATTGTACGTCACTTCGCTCCATGCAGGGTTGCTTCAGTTAATGAGAGCCCTGTTCTCTCCCCGGCACTAATTATTCATCACATAACTCCTCCTTTAGCTTTTGTCCCAAAGTACAAGTTTAGTAAGATGTGGAAACTAATTACTGTTGTGTATGTTTAGTGAAATCTTCTGAGCCCTGATAAGTTATATTCACACTTTTCCTTGCTGGGATGTTTCTGAGGCCCGAATGCACGTGTTCCTTGTTCTTGACTAGAAACAAAGGCTGGGAGGGATTATTAATGAATGAGGCCTTGTGTTTATACTCTTCTGTTTGAAATTAAACGTTTCCTGTATTAAATCCCAAAGATATTTTAATTAGGTCATATATTTAATCCTTGAAGTTAAAGGGTCAAGCTACAAGTAGACAACAAGAGAGACTGGAAAGATTGCATGTTGTTAATTCATAATGAGAGTTTAGATGCCATCGGTATTGCAATATTTGGATTGTGCTCCAGGCCCTTTAAAAAAACCCAACAAACACAGCTTGATCTCGAGCTGAGCAACTCATGCCAGTTGTGTTTTTCTGCTTACGAAATAGGTGTGATGGTACTTTTCAATTGTGACCATGAAGCTTTATAGGTGTTAAGCAATATGAAAATGCTAATTTTTCTTTGTTTCCTTTACTAATCTGAAAACATATAATATATGTTACATGTTTCCTCTTTGCAATGATCATGAATTGGCTGGTTAATGCTTTAAAAACAGCACAAACCCCTGCCAAACCGAGCAGCCTGGCCGTCCGCAGTACCGAGAGCTCAGAACCGTGAAAACCTGGGCTGTGGCAGACGTGCAGCTCATGTTCCCGTACTACGTTAGCGCTTGATACAGAGGACCAGCGAACTGTGTAATAGTGATGAAATAGGTGGGGAATCTTTAATTTCTTTAATGGCAGTTTGTACGCAGCCGTGGGTTACAGAGCAGTGGGTAACCTCTTGGGAACCTGTTTGTCTGCTAGTGAAGAAATTTCTCCATTGCAGAAATACCGTTTGAGCAGCTCAATTCTCAGTTTGTTGTGGTTACTTGCACCTTTTTTTTTCCCCAGTGTGAAGAATGAAATTCCCCTTCAGTAACCCACCAGGTTACTATTGGAATATGACAGGGCAGTGAGCTGTGCTTTAAAAGTGTGGAGGTTGTTCTGGTGGTGGGATTCTTTCCCCTATATTGATATACATTAGGTAGTGTATTTGCATCAAGGCACCGGTGAGCGCTGTCCTGTGTGGTGATAGATCATCACTTTCTCACTGTATCTTTTAATTTAAGACATAGGTGCTCTTCTTTTACTTCAAAGTCTCACTCTGATGGCTACTTTGTTGTATCTTTGCCTTTGTTATGTTGTGTCTGGATGTCTCATCAATATCCAGTTGGTATTATTTGTCCTTATCGAAGTAGTTAAATATTTTCCGATAACAGCAGCGGTAGAAAATATATAGTTCTTCAGTATGGAATGGAAATTATTCATATAGTTTTAAAATACCTGTTCTGTTAGCTGCCAAATTTGAGTAATAATAAATTTTCTTCTTAAAGTTTTAGGATAAATTTCTAGCTTGCTATTTGCCGTGGTTCTCCAAACTGTTTTATGCTACAGTTCTTGTTCTGGATCAAATTTGCATTTAAAATAAGGAATTACTGTAACTCATTCCTCCTTGGTTACCTTATTCGTGCTTTTAGCAGAAAATACATGCCTTTATGCTTTGTAATGCTGGGATGGCTCTAGGTATTGCTAATGGAGATCGCCTATACTTCGTTTCCCTTTTGTTACTAATTGACTCTGCTCATTCAGACAACAGTTCTGAATCAATACCGTAAACAGATTACGGGTAACATTCTCTCTTCTTCCTCAAAGTGAATGAAATTGGGATTTTGCTTTCAGGTGTACAAAGGTGAAGATGTAAATGTTGAATGAGCGTTCCAAGGTGGAAAGAGGTGATGTCACCTTTTAGTAAGTTAAGGAAAGCCAGAAGGCTATTTCGTATCTACATGTTTGCTTTTAATAAAAACATGTTGTTTAGAATCTAATTCAGTAGGAACATAATTTGAACCTCATTTAAATATGGTTATTCTACATCACTCTGTGGCTCAGTGGGTGTATGAAGAATAACATCTGTATTCTCTGTAGCTTGCTTTCCCTCATGCCCCCAGGTGAGAGGGTGGATGGGCTCCAGAGAAGAAAATTAGGCAGAAGAAATGAATATTTGCAGTGCAGAAAACAGACCGATCCTTCTGTGATCTGAAGTGTTTGAAGTCCAGCCAGGTCCATTCTCTGTGTGGCTGGATGTGTTTGTGAGCTTGTGTAGTCTGTGAACAGGAGAAGAGGCGATGGCTGTAGTGAGCTGGTGGCACGAGTACAACCAAAATATGCTTTAAACTTGAAAGTAAAACTTGACATCATACAACGATTATCAGGGAGCTTGTCTGAGGAGATGGTTTCCTTCTGCAAGTACTCAGGCGTCTGTTGTATGAGTACGCATGAGCTGTTGAATGTGGTTCATTTCTTTCCTGCTAGTTTGTTGTTTTTGAAAGAGAATGAAGATGTCCACAGTGTTGATTTTCCACACTATGACAATACAGAAAGAGACCAGACTTAAAAGGTACCATAAAAGAACTGCTTCACTATAGCAGTGGAGCCCTTGTCTCCCGTGTTTAAGTCCAAGCAAATTCCTTAGTGATAAAAAGTTATTTTAAATTTTGATAGTGAATTTTTATGTAGGATGAAGGTATGTGGGCAGCATCACGGAAATATCCCTTGGAGATTGTTGCCTGCTTAGTTCCTTGATGTTAACAGTTCTCAGGTCATCGGTTCCTGCTTGCAGAAATAGGACGTTAGGGGCCAGTCATCCGCAGCACGCTCTGACTGCTGTGGAAAAATGTCTTCTGTTTCCAAGGGCTGCAGATGTTAAGTGTTTGTCAGAAGGAACTTGCGGAGCATGGTACAGGGCTGCTCTGCTTGCTCTAGTGACTGGTTTAGCTATGAATTTGGACGGTACATAAACCGGCTGTCAGCGTGAGCTCCAAGTGTCCTTAGAGCCCAGTACAGGTTTTCATTTTTTTGTTTTTCTTAAACCAGTGGTGTCAAGCCGAATCTCTGCTGCTGTGGAGACCAAACGCTGCAGGAGCTTGTGTTGGAAGTGTTTACATTGGAGAGAAACCGTTTGGAGATGAACGGTGTGCAGTCAGCCCAGCACTTGGGGATAACCCTGGGTAATGAAATGCATCAGGTGTTTTAAGAGGAGGGAGCTGATCCATCCTATTGCAGCACATCATCTACAGGAGTTGGTTTCAAAATGTGACAGAACTTCTACGAGCAATTGTAGCCTTCCCTGACTCCTTTAGGAGCCGAGTGTCCATCTGAATTACATTGGTCCATTATGGTTAGTTGAGTACATTCCTGAAGAGACAAAAGCTTTGTGTAGTCTTGCCTTTTGGATGATCCTGAGCTTGAGGAAACCCACGTTTCTCTGGAGTGGGAACTCATTCATCTCTGTCTAAAATCTGATGCTCTCTGTAGGAGGCAAAAATATTAGCTATGCATTTAGTTCTCAGTGAAGTGTTGTAGTTTAAAGAAACCTAGTTCATATTACAGTGTTCAATTTTGCTTGCTTGTGCACAGATTTATTTTTTCCCCCAATATGGGCTTTCATGCTATTTTCTGTGTGAAAAGAGCCCATGCAGTGCCTTTCATCATGGCATAGTCTAATCCAAAAGGAGATTATACAGAAAACATATTGGCTCACCTTCACATTGCTTCAGGATAGTTCATTAGGTATTTACTTTTATTTGTTAAAGAGAATTCCTTTTGTGACTTTGAGTAACTTTAAAGCTCAGAATTGTGCAGCTGAGGTCTTTGAGGTGAGGAAGTGCTTTGGGTTTGGGATACAGCTGGATGCTGCTTGTGTGTTGGTGGCCAGTTTGATTGTTAACATCACATATAAAAAGATGGAGTAGAATGCTGGACTTGAGTATTCCTGGTCATTGGAATGCACTGCCCAGGGAGGTGGTGGAGTCACCGTCCCTGGAGGTGTTTAAAGGGAGATTGAATGAGGCACTTAGTGCCGTGGTTTAGATGATGAGTAGGTGTTGGTGTTGGGTTGTAGGCTGGACTCGATGATCTCAAAGGTCTTTTCCAGCCTTGTGATATTGTGAAGATGTGGATTGTGTGGTTGGTGCTGATCTGACTGGCCTGGGTGCTGCTTGCCACAGGTAGGAGGCAGTGGCTTGGGTGAAGGGAAGCAGAAAAAGCTTTCTGGAGAGTTTCAGGCAGTTTGAAATATTTCAAACTGGCTGTGGGCGAAGGGGAAAGAGCTGTGGAAATGATTACTGGCAGGGCTTGGGTGTGCAAAATGTAAACAAGCCGAGGCATACACAGAACTGTGAAAACCTGTCTTCTGATCAGCTTTTTTAAGTGAAAAGCGCTCCCCGTTTTGGATCACAGGGCTCTGGGTAAATGATTACCTGAGGTATGGTTAAAAATAGCGTATTTATTTTATGTCCAGTCAAATAAGGCTCTTGGCAATCAAAACTCAAATCTATGTTGACTTCCATCTGACAGCCAAGTGACTCATTCTGTTTTTCTTGGAGGAAAATGACTTTTAAAAAAAATCTAGATTAATTCCATTGTAGGCTGTAACACAGAATAATCTTGTACTGGATTTCCTTTAAAAGAACTGGATCCATAACTCGGCAAGCGTGCTTCAGTTCATCTATTTTCAACAGCTTTTTAATGCTTATGCTAAAGCAAGTTATAATTTGTGAAAACTCTTTTTTCAGTGTGAAATGGTCTGTTGAATGCTTCCTTAGCTGCTTTCTGTGCACTTCACTTTGCCAGATTAACAGAGCTATTAATAATAACCACTCTTGCTTTTTCAGCACAACAGGGTTGGTAAGCGTGGAGCTATGTGTAGTTTGTGTTTTTAATTAAACTTGTACTGGGATTATCTTGTATTACCAGTTACCTTCTAGAAGATTATGTTCATAAAAGGTTCATGAGTTGTTAAGTGGAAGAGATTAAAGTGATTGTTGGCATGTTAGTAGAATTATTTGTTGCCTACGCAGCATTTGTTCATACTTTAATTTGCCAGTAATGGCAGACAAGTAAAATGCAAGCATCTGAATTTTAAAATCTATACGAGCTGACAAAACCGAGCTGTGTTTCAGGGTGATTGGCTTTTTTATTGGTTGGTTTTTTTGTTTTGTTTTGTTTTTTTTTAATGTGATGTTCAGTTGTTTAGGAATATTGAGTGGAAGGATGGTTTTGCAGTGTTTCTGTGCTGTTTCTTGGTGATGATGCTCTTAATGGTGTGAGCAGAGGAGTATTTCATTAAAGAATGGAAAACCACTTAAAGGATGGAGGGCACAAAGGAGCATAAAGAACAGATGAACAGATTCTAAAGAACATTGCTTCCATTGCAGTGGGTCGTAAATCCTTGCTGTTTTGGTCAGTTACTCAATACAGGAAAGGTGTCGAAGGAATCCTGGATAAATAACACGTTGAAATACAGTGCTTAGTGCGATTGTGTGCATCTAGATGTGTTTAGCATTAGCTGTGAAATACGTTGCAGTAATGAGGAGTACAGTGGGTGTCTCTGCCATTATCAAAATCCATTAGCAAGTTTTGCCGTGCTTGAATGCCGTTCATTGTTGTGCTTCCCGATTCACCCGAGAGCAGTATCAGTAAATGGCATCCATTCTGCGCGGGTATAAACAGTTCCTATATGCTCTACAAACAATGATGTTACAGTTTGAGTAAACATCTGTTTAGCTTTTAATAATGGATACCAGGCAGGTTGTAGGACTTCTAGCTACAATTGCATATATTTTAGCTACAACAAGGAGAAACAAATATGGGAAATGGTACGGCAGACTCTTATGTTGTTTGATTATGCACAGCTACTGGGGAAATGACCTACTATTTTGACAAGTAGTCTGTGGGATGAATTTCGTGTAGAGTAACATGTTAATGGATGTAGTAAATCCAATTTTAGGGCATTCTGTGGCGCTACAGGAATGCGTTGCACTATTTTGCTTTGCAAATCTTCTAAAAATGGTGGGTTCTTTGGATGTGTCCAGGCTGGGGGAAAAGGAGATCTCTCTGTCCGTGGGTAAATTTGAGTCAGTGCATCAGGGTTGCACAATGCTCATGCCAAGTCTGCTGTCTCAAACTGATGATGACTGCGAAACCTGACATTACCACTCACTCTCCCACATGCTAATACACTTACCTCAAATTGGGAGATGTTTGAGATGATTAAGAATTCTAATCTTAATTGCTCTTTGGTTGCCAACAGTGTATTCTGTTAACAATATGTCCAATTTATCTTCATCCAGCTCTCCTTCTGCCCTGTAACGATGGCTGCATTATGTTGTCAGTGTAAATATGTGCCTAGCTTACTGAATTTACAGAAAGACTTTGTGTTACGTGACTGTATTTAGAGGTCACGTATTGAGTGAGACGTGTCTGAGTTGAATTTGAAAGCTTACAAAACATTCACCATTCCTAGTGTTGTGCTTTGAACTGTGAAAACACAATTCCTGTCTGCAAGCAACCTGCAAAACCAGATTTTGATTGCAGAACTTGTGATGAATGCATCAGTCTGTTTTGAGATATAACTTCTTGTTGTGTTTAATGTTCTTGCAGAGAGGCAATGTAGACATGATCACTAATCACCACGTGGTGGCAATTTTCTGAGTCAAGAAATGCATGTGGATAGAATGTCTGAGCTTTCTCTGCTTTAACATGAAGAATGCAATCATGCTTGAAGTTAGGTGTTAGCTATATAGATCACTGTTTTCCAGATGGAGCGTGTTTTGAGGAGGGGTTTACATCAGAAGGAACGATAGAGAAATTAACATTAACTCTGTCACTGAATTTAGTATTTCATGCATGTCTAGCTGGTAAAGTGCTAAATGCATTTTTTTTTTTTTTTTTCAATTATAAAGGCTTAGAGATGATTCTAAAATATGTCCTTTTTAATTCATGGTGCAAAAGGAAAATCTGGTTTCTTAATGTAAGAACATGAAAATGGAACCAGCTGCGACATTGTGCCACCCTGATGCAGCTTTGATGCTACATTTTTAGCAGTAGATTAAATATTGATACTCCCTTCTCCCTGCTCACCTTCCTGTATGCTCTTAAAGCTTTTGCAGTTGTTTTTAAGTTTTAACAGGAGCTTGACCAGTTCTTCTGTAATTTTTTCCACTAGATCTTTATGAAGGATTAAGAGTTGGTTTGTAGTGTAGAGGAAAAATCTGTATGAACAATTTCTCCTGTGTGTATACCCAAGATCAAGTAAACAGTATATGAAATTAAACTAGTAAAATGGAAAATAAAAGTGTAATTATATCACAGATGAAAGACAGATGTTAGGAACTTGGGGATTATGAGGGCTGGTATGAAAACCATGCAGCAGTCTGATGCTTGTTTGAACCATATGTTTGCTCTCAAGTGTGAGTTGTAAAGCACTGAAACTGCTCAGGGTGCTGGAAAAAATTCTTCTGCTTCTGAGGGTTGGGAAAGTAGAGAGGTTAAGAGGAGATTTATAAGGCTGTCAGAATATTCTGCTAGGACTGAAAATGTGAGTTCATGGGATGAGGAGCTGTCTGCTGCAGAAGCTTGAGTCTGGTGCAGGGGGGTACAGGTTGTCTGTCTGATGGTAGCAGCAAGGTAGTGAAGAGTTCTTATTTTCTCACTGTTGGCTTCTGTGACTGAGCAGCTTTGTGTAGCTTAGCCCATCCCCAAATATCTCACACCTGTAAGCTACTTTATATTTATGAAATGGATTCACTAAATGCTCTTTGCTTATTATCAAAGCAGCTGAAATGTCACAGTTCTTAACAGACTCTCTGGTTAGTGAGCTAAAGGTGACGCTGTGCAGCATTGTAACTGAAGTGGGGTTGGAGGACCACTGAAGATGTTTTTACATCCAAATATAAGCTCTCTAAAATACTTAGGCTGCTAAATTCTGATGTCTTAATCTAGGCCTTGTGCTGGAAATGAAATCAATGGGTGCTTTCAGGACTGGTCCATCCTGACCCAAATATTGTCAGACTGTTGGGCTTTTTCTTTCATTTCTGTAAGTTCTATCGCTTTGCTTTTTATTTTGGAAAATACTGTAGCAAACTGACTCCTCAAGGTGTCAACCCCAGGCTGAACAAAGACATGCCAAGATGACGTGAGTGGAAGGGCAGCGCTTTCTCTTGTCATGTATTGTTTGGCTCTCTTGTATGTGTGTGTGTTTGCAGCTTTATCTCTAAGTGGATAGTCAAAAGCTCAAGGTCTCGGAGACGCACAGCAGATCGCTCACTCTGTGTGTGTTTTAACTTATTGTAACTTGATGACAGTGTTGAGTGCTATGAGAAATTTGGTTCTGTTGTGAAAATTTTTCCCCTCTGTACTACTTGTGGTGTTCTGTGCACCCTGTATCTTGCAATGTGGGAAGTGGATAGTGGAGAGAACCTTGGGTTTGCTCAAGTTGCCTCTTGGATTGTTAGTCTTTTAGAGGCCAAATTAAAATCAATACTGAAAGCGTTATTTTTTGGGTTTGTAGTGATTTATCTACCCCAATGAGGTGGGATGCAGATTTGAACATCTCTAGCAACACTCCATGGTTTTCCTATAAATCTGAGGTTCTAAGAACTTGCTTGATTTTTGTAGGAACTGGTAATAGGTTCTTGCTGCTCAGTGTCAAGCTCTGAAAAGCTCCCTCGGCGGGGAGATCTCTTCTGAATTGTGGCTTTTGATCTTTCTGCCTAGTTTGTTTGCTCTTCTGCAAGCAGTTTGTACAAAAAGTACCTATCGCATAGCTTGCTTTTGCTTTTAATTTGATGCAGGCTTTCCCATCTGTTTTCAATCTTCTACACTACAGTTTGTAGTGCACAATGATGAGTAAATACTTCTGGGTAGTAAGCTGTCAAGAATAGAAGCTGAGTGTCCAATGTAATGTTTCATATTCTTTTAAAAAATGAAATGGAACAAAATATTTTTTTTTAATAAGGAAGAATGCCAAGTACTTTAAATATTGCCAAAAATCAAATGGGGAAGGATAGCATTTAATTTGAAAATTCAGCATCTGTGGTGAATTTGAATCCATCAAGAAATGATAGAGCAGTAAACCAGTGGCAGCATTTGAAGTATTTGGAACCCAAACCCACAAATCCTCTTGTTTTTGGAGGGTAACGATTTCTTTTTCAGTTCTGCATGGAGGGTGAGTTCCTCGTGCTGAGTGCAGTTTGTTGTGTGTGAGTGGCTTGGATTTCTGCAGCAGCAGGTGTACCAGATTGTTCAGCTTGAGTTCACATGTCTGGATATCGGGGCCAAGCAGTTGTGTGAGGCAGGGATGAAGGATAGGGCGTAACGTTTGAATAATGGCCAGCTTGTTTGTAGAAACTCATGTTCTCACCTGTCTCTTTTCTGTTGAGTACAGCTTATTTGTTTTTAGAGGATTTTAGAAACACAAAATGTGTGTGGTATCTGTGGAGGCAAAGGGTAAGGTTTGGTTGTAGTCCTGCCTAAAAACCAAAATCCCTTCCCCTTTAAGAGTCACAAGTCTGTCAGAAGGTGCTTGGTTTTGTCGCTCACGGAACTACATTCCTTTTTGGTTTGGATGCTGTGGCTCGCTCCCTGGGAAACAACATCCCTGAAGAGTTTGTAGGGACTGGAGTCCCAGCCTTTGCGCACTGGAGGTTGAGTAAAGGACACTGTGAGTTCCACCCGGTTGTGATAAGCAGCGCTGGCTTCCTAAACAGCCGTTCTTCAGCCTCTGTGACCATGACATGAATTCATCAGCTGACTGCATCACTGGAGATGGAAATTGCGCTTGACTTGCCTCGAAGGATCAGATCATTGACATTCAAGGGGCGGAATGCAGTCGATATTCCCCAATTCTAATAAAACTTGGCAGCTTTACAGTGACAGCCACGCATCACGCCTGGAGACTTTCACATTTGCAGAATTGCCAGTAATAAGTCTTCTGACTTTGTTTTTCTAAGGAACCATAAGCATTTGTGTGATGCAGTGGGTGGCTTCTATAAAGATGAGTGGTTTGACTCCAGCTGACTCCTGGATTGTTGGATGTGCTTACTGGATAGTGTGAAAGGATGTGTATGGGAGTGAAAGGAGTTTTGGTGTTCACCCCCAGTTTGGATATGGATCCCAGCAGGTTAAAGCCCACCCGTTGTTGTTCTTTGGCATTAACTCTCCTGTGTATCAGTGTGGGTGGAGAGGACTTGTCTGCATCTCGGCTACGGAAGGCTGTCTGCTGGGGTAAAGAAAGGTGGTGGGCTGTGAGAACCCACAACTACAAAGCTGCTGAAAAGAGCCGGGGAGAAAATAAATGTATAGCTCTGCGACAGAATGTTCTGTTGGGAAGCAACGTGAGGGGAGAACGCCCGTATTCTGTGACAGCAGAATCAATAGGGGCCTCGGCTGAAACGGATGAGAATTTTTATCTCTTGAGGCTATTGTTGAGGGCAGACAGAGGCAAATGTTGAATGGGTTCATGCCTTTGAAATAATTCTATAACTGTAAAGAGAAATATGCTTTTAGAAATTGAGTGAGCAATTATGAAAAGGAGGTTAGTTGCCACTTCTGTAAATGGTTCCGTTTGTCAGAGCTGAGTATTCAGTATTTGTACAAGCACGGGGGAGTCAGCAGTCACAGCAATCACAGCATTTCTGTTTATGTATTTATTTTGTGACTTCAGACTTGGTGAGGGTGTTGAATTGCATGTCTGTAAAATGTGACTGGCTGTCCTGAAGACAGCTTAATATATAGAGATAGAACTGCTCGTTTCAAAGGACCTATCCGTGCAAAATATAACTTGAGACCAATATGACTTATACACCAGCATCTCTTTTGTTCTTGAATTTTGGTATTTAAGGTTGTCCTACAGGATAACTCTGAAAAGTATGGAATTGTCAAAGTGCTGATCACCACCACAGACAGTCTGTACTAGAACTCTGCCTGTTATTGACTGCACAGGTATTCAGAAATCTGTAGGAGTGGTGACGTGGAACACTTGGTAAGGACAGAGTGGTCCATGGGTGTAGTGAGAAATGGGCTAGTCCAAGTTTTCAGGTGCAGTGCCTGTGTTTCCTGGTGCAGAGGAAATGGAATGATTGGCGAGTACAACGTTCACATATATGAAGCATTATCATCAACTGTGATTGAATATTGGAACACTGTGATACTTCTGGCAGCTCGTGAAGTCCTCGTTCGTTTCTTCTTTTGTACAAAAACTTAAACTTTGTGGGTGCTCTGTTTTCGCTTTTGACAAAATAGTTCTGGGTAATTACGTAGCTCACTTAACACCGCAACTAGACATGAAGTTTTTTTCGTGCAATCAAGGAAAAATGAATACTCATCGAATTGCTTGGGGTGTTTGTGCTTCATCAATTTTTTTCCCAATCTAGTAATTTTAAGATGGAAAGTGTTGACTTGGGTCTCTTGCCAATTTGCTACTTCCTTATTTTGTTTTTAAACACTTGTAGTACCAAAAGCCTTTGTTACATCCTCGCTTCAATGACTGCAGTGGAAACCAGGGAAGAAAAATGCTTTTTATAAAATGAAAGAATAGCTTGAGTTTCAGGAATACTAAGCTGAAGTGATTTCTTTTTTTTTCTTTTACCTTGTCAAATTAACATGATTGCATGTTTCACTTTTTATGCTAAAGAGTTTCTGATCTTCAAAGGCAACTTTCAAAAAGACGTGCTAGTTCAGCCAAGGAGACTAATATTTTAGAAGGAATATTACCAGTAATAAAAAAGACAGAGTTATGATAGCTTGCATTAATTTTAATAACTTTTTGTACAGCTCTTGAGTCAAGATGTGAGAAATTAAAGGGAAACATGGTTCTGAGTTTGACTGCGATGTATTTATACCTGATGTATGGCATTATCTTGCAGAGACCTGGGAGAAGGCTGCATGAAGACTCACTGTTTCTGTAGTAACAGAGGTGCAAGTTCATTTTCTCATCTCTCTTTAGGAGCCACAGGACCCTGTATCTGTATAGCCCTGACTTGTGATCTCTGCCCTTCAAATGGGGGGAAAAATGCTATAAAAATGATCTTGAATTTCAGTAACGCTGGGTTTAGTAGAGGGTAAAAAATAATGAGGTCTGTGGCACTTCAATTCTTGTCCTTCCCATCAGAGGTTGGGAAAGAGGGTAACTCTTGGTTTTTTCACACTTTCATGGTCAAATTAACATTGATTTGCCAGTTGTAGTGTACCAGCCTCGCTGTAAAGTAACGTGGCTGATGTAAAATGCCTTCCTTTAAGCTTTTTGAGGCTGTACCACCAGCTCGATATTACTAATCCACTGTGCAAGTTGATTCCTTTGCAATATGGGGGCCAGGAATATAAGCTCCAAAAAGATGGAAGTAAGGGATGTAAGTAGAATACCTGAATTCCTGTGAAATGGCAAATTGGATTTATCACAATAACCATCAATAGCGCACCAGGTGTTTTGACTGCGTTTAGTTTTGTATTAAATGAAACGTGGGCACGGGTGCATGAAGTTCATCTTTGCTGCTGCAAGAGCTGGGGCTGTTGAGAGCTACTGCCTGTTCTCTGCTTCTAGCTGTGCGTGTGGCTCGTGTGTTTGTAGGGGCATTGCTGATGGTGAAGAACTGCTCTAAAATCGGTTGGCTTCGTTCCGATAAGCTCATACTCTTAAGTCAATACTGCTTTGAACAATTTTTCTTCCATCCTGTCAATTAATTCTTTCATTATTATTTTTATATGTAATTATGTTCCCTATCTGAATTCTACTTGCTGAAATGGAAGCAAGGTTGTGAATGGCAATAATTATATCCAATACTCGTGTTGGAAGGCAAGCAGGAAACTTCAAATGGGTTGTGTCTTGTACTTAATAATACCTTTGTCTAAAATGCGATCCCCAGTGATTTCGTGTGTGATGCACAGCCCCGGGAAATGCTAACTAATGCATTAGAATTTTTACTGCTAGGAGCTGGTGCCAACTGCACTCTGGCTGTGAGCAGGGAAGGGTGTCTGCAGCGTGATCCGGAGCGACGTGTGGGAGCAGCAGGGTAATTAAGATGGCAAACCTTGAAGATCTCACATCCCCTCCCTCTTCCCGTCGAAAATCAGCTACCTCGTTGAAACAAGGCTTGCAAAGCACGCTCTGAAGCCAGAACAAACACCCTGAAATTTTTATCATAATGTTGCTTTTAAAAGTCCTAAATGTCCTCTATTTAAAATGAAATTCTTTTGTATTAACCTGCTTTCATATGCTAGCTTTCACCAGACTGCAGAATTGCCTGATTTGACTTTCTAATGTAACTGTAATGAATCTTCTGGGAAATGGAGTGATTGAATGCATATACTGTGCAGCTCCATTGTAAAATATTCTGTCAGATCTGCTATATTTCTGATTTTATTTTATTTTCAGGGGAGGGGTGTCCCTGTCAGGTATTAAAGCCTCAACCAAATGTATTCTCCGAGGAACCTGAGGAGCTCAGACACTACAGTGTGTAATATTTCCTTGATTAAATGTATCTTCAGGACCACATACATAAATACGCTGGGTGATGGTGGTACAGTTATATTAAATTCAAAGGCGTGTATTTGGAGAGAAAAAAGAATAAAGATGGAAATTATTGGCAGATACTCCTGTAATGAGCACAAACAGAGCTGCTGTGTTGTGCACGCTTAGATAGCAAGGTGAATATCTGGTAGCCAGATAAAAGCTGTATACAGCTGGGTATAATAGCTCATAAGGACACTTCTTCTATAGGCATTGTTATAATGCAAGCATTGTGTTCTGCCCTTCCATGTAGCAGCTGGTGGCCTTTTTAAAAAGGGAATTCTGTGATAACCAGGGTTTTTTTTTTGTAACTGGTGTATCCACAGTGTTTGTAATTGCTATAATATAATGCTGGTTTATTTGCATGAAGGAAATCGAGCACTGGAGTTTAATAATTAAGAATTTATTAGTTAAAACCTCATGTTATAATTAGCCAGCTGCTGCTGTTTTGAAATAGTTAACTGCAATTAGTGTTTTTAAATAAAAGGGTCTTGCATTTAATGCTCTATAGGCTCGACTTTGAGGATTTCAGTCTTTAGAGCCAGTATTGAAGGTAATTTTTATTCTAGTAAAAAGCAGTAATCGTATTAAAGTTTTGAGCTAGGTAAGGAAATCTGAACAATTTGAGATTTTGTTTTCCTTCACATGACACTGTGGGTGGAATGTGTGATGGCAGATAGTTTTCTGTTTGTGTTTGGTTTGTGGGTTTTCTTGTTATTTTCCTTTTAAGTAAAAGGTGTTTCTCTAATGCTGTGTATATGGACTTTTTAAATTGTGTTGGCTTTTTCTGTTTCTTTGGGGTTTTTTTCTCTTTACTGTCTTTGAAACTGGGGCTGTATTGATTGTTCCATTTTAGCCACAGATAATCCCACCAAACAGGCGACCATCTGAGAACACATATGTAGGAGATCTGTGGGTCTCTGGGATGAAGAATGTGTGGGACAAGACTTTGAAAAAATGTTAGGTTTTTCAGTCACGGGCAAGCATTTTTTACTAATACCAGCTTCAGTGGTGTGATGAAGCATGCGATGGGCCCTCCTGAGAGAGGATGATTATACTGGAGAGATATCAAACTATGAATCATTTACACTAACCTCTTGTGAAGCACAGCTTGCATTTTTAATGAAGGATGATTGCGTTTCATAAACAGACCTTTAAAAATTAAAATAATATTGATCCTCTTTCATTTAGATCTATTAAAACAGTAACATATACGTCTCCTACAAATGGCTGCAGGACAGATGATTTAAAAAAACGCACCAAAGTGTGCAAAAATCTTTAAATAGAGGGTATATTTTTGTGTAAAGCTGCCTTCTTATTCTGCAGCTGTACTTACACAGCGTCTGACTTGTGAACAAAAAGACCATTTGAAAAATACTGCATTTACCATATGTGAAAGGGAGGGGGAATGCAAGTATCCAATGCTCAGCTTGGCACCTGGCTTCCCACTTTTATTTCAGGTCTGAAAAGCCTATTGTTTGTACTCTTTACAGCCAGGGAAGGCTGTACCCAAAGACTCTTGGTATTGTCTGCGCTGATCCCTTTTAAGGAGGTGTTCGGAGCCCGGCTCCTTTTGGTTCCTGTATTTCAGAGTTCGACGTCTCCCAGACGGCTGCTGCAACAGGTGGAGGTGGCCAACGTGATTCTTGAGCTGCATCCGACTTGTGAGCACGCGACGCTCATGAAGCTGCCCGTACCCTCGCTGTGGGTGTGATGTTCTGCAGTTTCTGGGCCACCAGGTTGCCCGGCAGCAGGAGGAAGCCGGTGGAGCCAGACCGACGGGAGCGGGCTGTCCTTGCCTCCTTGGCCCCCTGCTGCGGCGGGGCTGGAGGATACCTGGGAAACCCTTACCTGTTGTGTGTGGAGCTGTGCCCATCAGCTTTCTGTGTCTCCTAATTCATAGGGGCATACAGGTTAGTCAGGTTTTTAGTAAGCTCTACCTTACAAATGTTATTTTCAACCTGATTTACATAATATTAGCAGCATTGTGAAATACTAAGTCAGAAGTTCAGGTTCTGTCTGTTTCTGGAGAGTAAGTGCCACTGGATCCCAGTGATGAGCGGGTTTAATATGTTTGTGGTGTTAGAGATGGAAGCCTTTTGTATGATAAATAGTCTCTTGAATTTCCTTTAATAATCTACGTGTCTAGGCCAAAGCTATTTTAAGGCCCCAGGTTGCACTGTGATGCTCTAAAACTGGGGAGTAAACAGAAGCGGCAGCCAGGTAGCTCTCCAGGGTAGTAGATTAGATTATTCTAAGATTACTTCAAGTGATTTTCAACATTGAAACATCAGAAATGTAGACATTTCACCCACTGTTATGGTATTGCATTTTCTTTTAAATCTTACATTATGTATACTGTAAATATACATAATAAATTTATATATTTCCAAGTTTTTTACAAAACAGTAGACTACCATTCAGTTTAGATAGAGTATTTCAAAAGACTATAATTTGGGAAAAAATTGTGTAGCCTACTAGCTTGTTGGTCCTTTCAAAGGTGACTTTTGGCAGTCGTGTTTTCGGAGCAGTGATTGGTGTGATCATTAAATCTCCTTTGCATCCGAGCGTGTGTGTCTGTGCTGGCTTTTTGGGAGAGGGCCAGGATGCAGCCTTTAACAGAGAGGACAGGAAATGCTGGCAGTCGGAACTTAAGGCAGCGAAATAATCGAAGAGAATTATCTACAAGTGCCAACTTCCATCTTGGTGGCTGATACAGCTTGTACTGGGAGGTCAGTTCTGCTTAAAGAGTATTTCCCCGGCAGCATATTTGCCTGACAAGTCTCCAGCTGATCTGTTGATTCAGAACAGTTTTGTACAATGCTCTCTTCTTGAAGGTAGTGAGTTGAAAATTGCCATGAATAAAACTAGGCGCAGTTTATGTATCTGTGGGAAAAAGACAGTATTTTTATTTAGGATCAGGTGTTGAGTCCTGTGGCCAAAGGGCAGATTTAAGCTTCAAACTGTTTAATTTTAACATGCAGGTGGTACATAATAAGTTGAAGATGGACAAGTACGAAGCAGGTTCTCAAGCCTTGGAGGGTGTCATGATTTCTGTTAGGTTGGAGGAAAAATAATTGCAGTTTTTAACCATCAACTTTTAAAGCAGTATCTCTCAGCTTAGAATAAAATTTATTAATCAAAATAAAAACCATTAGAATCTACCCATTTTTGCCAACAAGAAACAAGTCGTTTCTCGTAACATAAAATTCTGGAGCCTTGGAACTGATGAATTCTTCGAAGGCGTTTTGAGCTTCTGGTTGGTTGCAGAAAACTTTTTCTTACAGGAAGTTGTTGAGATGCTTGAAAATGTGGTAACGGCTGGGAGACAGGTCTGGGGAGGCAGCTGGGTGCGGGACAGTTTTATACCCCAATTTGTGCAGCCTCTGCCAAGTAATTTGCAAGACATGGGGTCAGGCATTGTCGTGGAGAAGAACTGTTCCTTTTCAGTTGATCAATGTCGGACATAAACGCTGCAGTTCTGGGTGCATTTTGTTGATTTTCTGGCAATAATTCTCTGCTGTGGTGGTTTTGCCAGGATGCAAGAAGTTGTTGTGGATAATTCCACTTGCCCACCACCAAACAGTGACCATGAACCTTCTTTACATGCAGCTTTGACTGGGGAAGTGTTTTAGTGCTTCACCTTGATCCAGCCACTGGGCAGAACACTATTGGTTGTAATACTGAATCCGTTTTCTGTCACATGTCACAATGCGGTTAAGAAATGGATCGGTTTTGTTGTCCAAAAGCGCAGAGGAGACTTCCGAATGGTGATCTCTCTTGATTTTCAGGTGGCTCGTGTTGCTCCCATTTGTGGAACTTCTTTGATTTTCCAGATTGGTACGAATGTCGAATGACTGTTGAATGGTCAATGTTGAGTTCTTCTGCCACCTCTTGAGTTGTTTTGCATGGGTCCACTTCAATACTGGCCTTCAGTTGATTGTCGTCTACTGCAGAAGGACGTCCACAACACTCCTCATCTTCAAGGTTCTCGTTTTCGTTAGGAAATTTTTGGAGCTGTCACAGTTTAGCCCCAACCCAGGTAACTTAGGCAGCTAAACCCTATGCAGTTGGGCTCCCATTTGATCCACATTTGTTGACAGTCCCTTGGTAAAATCCTTGGTTGATATTGCTGGCAGTTTTGCCTTCTTTACATCCCCTTGTGAACTCCTACAATGAAATTGCTCAAGTTTGCTTTTTTCCATCTTTAATTTGACAGCGTAATATAAAAAAAGAATAAACAGTGAAAACAAAACCATTAGCATAAATAAGTAGAGCCAATTTCATGCTTTAAAATTGTATGCTAGATGAACAGTTAAATAAAAGTTTAATGCAAAATAAGCACCACAGTTTATCATGACAAAAGCAGCAATTATTATTGCAGCAGCCTAATAAATTTTCCCCACAGATAACCTTTTCCTTTTTGTCAGTTGAGTTGGGCAGTTGAAATGAAGTCTGGTGTTGCACAGAAAAAATGTTTTGTGGCCTTATCTCCATATCATGTCAGTGTTTTCCACTCTTCTCTCTTCCCTCTCTGGTTTCCTTCCATATGAAATTTAATTCCTCAAATCCATTGTCGTAGATTTGCTTGCATCTTCCCGTCTCTAAAATGAGTTATATACAAATCAACCTTTTGTCAGGGCGTTGGAAAAAAGCAGTCTACGTTTGGAGTCAAAGGCTTTAAAACCTGCATGTGTCACAGCTTCGGCACCGAGAATTTATTTTACGTGTTGCAATGTGGACGGCGTACGTGCCGTGTTTATCGATAAATGGAATCTTTTTACCGGTTGTTGCCATTTTGCATTCTGGTTTTGTAATCATCTGGTATAAAATGGCTTTATTGTTCACTGATCAGGTGTGTCCTGACATAAATAAAACATTGGCAGTAATTGGCTGTGACAGATTTTCCGCTCTCCTTCCTCTCCGCAGCGCGTGCAGGCTCTGACAGCCGCAGACGGCGTCTACAGAACCCACTCCTCGCCCGGGAAGGTCCCTGGGGTAATTGGCTTTGACGGCTACTGGTTGCTGCAATAATACTGATCCATGAGCTTGTGTGAGCTGCATAATGCCTCAAGGATTTTGTACCCATCAATGTGTCCTCAGCTTGAATCATTTTTTTCATACTTTTTCTGTGGCAGTTTATTAAAAGAAACGCTTGCTACACTTACTGTGTGTTTGGTATCTACACAACCTCGGCTGTCAGGGTAGATGAAAACACAATCCTGCCGCTCTGTGCAAAACACTGCCGTGTCTGCAGCTGGTACAAAGGGAATTTCTCTTGCAAGTGGTGGGAGACACTTGTCTCTTATTTATGTAGGTACATTGATGTGTTAAAATTACCCGTGATAATAAAATGGAATAGTCTGTTGGGAAGAGCACGAGTGCTTTTGTTTGCAAAACTGAATAAGCGGTGAGACAAAGCCAAAAATGTGAAGAGGCAGAGACATACGCGCGGAGTGAGGAGCAGGGGTTTGTCAGGGGTGGCACAGCTGTAGGTGTGCTGGCTTGTTTCCTACCTTAAGTAATAACTGAGATTTCTTTTGTGGTGCCTAGTGGATAAAAAAAAATCTCCTTGTTGGAGGTATCGATCACACCTGATCTTCCAAGGACATCCTGAGAAATGTAAATGGCAGCAAATCCGCCTTGGCTGGGTCCTAGGCAACGGAAAGGCCAAAGTTATTGGGTTCTTAACCAGAATTGGCACACAGAGCTGAAATGCATTAAATGTAATTCTTAGAACAGGATTACTTTTTCTCAGCTAGGATTACTGCTTGTTCATCACTTAAAGGAGAATTTTTGTGCATGAAGTGTGGGCCAGAGTAATTTATTATCCCAACAGTATTGGTGATTGTTTTGGGGAAGGAGGTTTGTATAAATATCCCTGTATGGTGTTCTCTGCCAAAGCTCTCTGTTTAGGGAAGGGGTTCTAAAGAATTCCAGTAGTAGTTCAGGAAAGACTGGACAGTGGTCCCAAGGCTACAGTGGTTGAGGACCTGCTCTGGAAATGTATAAAAATGAAATGAAATAATTTTGGCACATCTCAAACCAGCTTGTACCTGGATGGATAACGCGTCTTTGGGAATGAGTGACTCGAGGAAAGGTGAGGGATTTTTTGGTTGTGTTTCAGAGCCTGACCCTGCTAATTCCCCGGAATTATTTTAATTTAGCTGTGATAATTCTGACGTGATTTATGAGTTTGCAGTCGTGCCATCCCAGTGTGTGGGTGACTCCTCCTGATCCCTCTCAGTAGGATACTCTGCATCCTTATTTCTAGAAACAAAACAATTGCCAGAGAAACAAAGCCTCTGGTTTAGTTGTCATAATGGGAGGTCTGGCAGAATTTTCAGTTCCTTGTTGCATCGACTCAGCGCTGTCTTGATACTGGAAATAAGTCCTCTGTTTAGTTCTCTGCAGAGAGGAAGTTTATGATCGATGTCTGGCTGTTTCCTTCTGGGTTCCAGTTTTTCGTGACAAGAAAAAACCATTTCCCTCTTCAGCTCGTATTTTATGGTTTGTTTTAGAGCTCCTTATCTGTCTTGAATCTTCAGGCAAAATCCTGAAGCAGGTAACCCTTAATTTGAAAACATAATGATATTTAAAACCATTCAACCTCTTTTGTAGTGTAGTATTGATATCCCTCCCGCCCCAAAGAACCAAATCCAGGGAATATCAGTTGTTCGAATATGCCCAGCGAAGTCTTAGGAATCAAAAATAGAAAAATGCAATTACAGGCTAATTGATTAATGTAATTACATGTACATTTGATGAAAACTGGGTTCTGCAACATTAGCAATTTAATTGCAAAATGTATTATGATTGTAAACCTAGCAAAGATATTTTGCTGATAGATGTAGCTGCTGTTTCACATTGTTTTCTACGTAAACCAGTCTTAGTAGCTGGTGTGTGAACAAGTGAAATATTCTAATTTGCATCAGAATGAAGTTTACTCTGTGAACTAAAGCACATTTAAGCTTTGCAAGCAATTCTGTAGTTTAAGAAAAGTAACTTTAATTCTTACAGCTTTAGACTCTTGTGTGTAAATTCAATTTTAATCATCTTGTCATGTGCCAGTTAGTGGGTTCCCTTGTTCTGGGATGTTATTGGGGAATGTTGAATCTATTGAGGAGGAAGCATTTTTGCCTGGTGCGAGTCTTCCAGCTCTTCCTCCTGGTTCTGATTTAGATCTCTTTCTTTTTTAGCGGTAGGAGTTTCAGTGCATGTTAGTTCAGCAGCTGACCCTGCCTAGGTAATTTTTTAAAAGCTATTTCCAAGCTCATCTTCATTGCCTTCAATAAAACCCTTGACTTTGAACTTAAATTGCAACAAGAACAACAACTGCATATTCGCATGGCTGAACACCATTTTATACAAAAAATGTGCTGCAAGGAGTGGATATAGAGGAATAGGGACTGTCTTGGGATGTTTTGTTTTTCTTATTTGGGGAGCGGATAGTGGACACATTCTAATAGTTGCAATGCCATGTACATGTGTTTCTAACTTTTTTAAAAGCTCTTTAAAGTTACTGAAGGTAATGGCTCATCTCCTGTGTCTTTTTACATGTGGAGGCTGACAAAACGGAGCTGTAGATCCAAACGCCCAAGTTCTTTGAGACTTGTGTGTCCCCTTTACTTTGCACTCTGTATGTAAATACAAGAGTTTTATTAGTATTTTTTTTCTTGCATATATATGTTTGGGTTTTTTTCAACTTTGAGTTGAAGGAAGGTAATGCATTCCTTCTGGTGCTGGTGGTACCAGCCACCCAGTGTCGAATTGTTTTCAGCAGAGGGATTTTCCTCTCCTAAATGAAGTGATGGAATCAGAAGTGGCTTTGCTAAGAATAGCAGAAATCCCTACCAGTAGTTCGAAAATGCCCAGTGAAGATGTTGTTTGCTCTGCCTTCTAAATGAGGTCTGGCACACCAGAAACGGCTCGAGTAAGGGTTTTCCTGGTGAAGCCTGCCTTTGGTGTAGTTTGCTGCAATATAAATAATAAATAACCACTGGACCTAATCCATGGATGCTGTGATGAAAGCAAGAAACAAGTGGTGAGAAGCAGCGGAAGCTCATCCGAGTGGTGTCTGTGGAAGGGTGTTGTGCTGGCTGTGTCTCTGGCATTAATATTGGTTAGAATGACTGTCAGTAAAGGTCACAGTCCTGCTGATCCAATGTGAAAGCTACGCAATCCTGTTAGCCGATACTGTACCACGCGAAAGAGGATTACGTAGCAATAATAGCTCATAGTGGATCTTTGGATTGCTCTCCAAAGGAGATTGATTCATTTTCAGGTGTATGAATGACAAAATACAAAACGTGAGTTAACTTATTTTTCTCAATAAAATGTACAGTTCATGTAATTCTTCAAATGTGCTCTTCTAAATAACCTCGTAATGATCTACAAGCTTGCCCTGGCTTAAGAAGATTAAGGAATTAATGTCAAATTACAGACATAACTGCAAATAGTATTTACTGTGTTTGGCACGCAGGAGAGGCAGGCAGTTGACAAACATTACATGTTTAAGGTTCTTTTTTTCTTAAAGGAAGAATCACGATTGTTAATAATTTAGTATCAGTGTGAGGTGAGTGTGTATGAGGAGAAAATAGTGTTGGGCTGTGTGTGTAGTTCTGTTCCGGGAAGGTTTGGCGAAGGGTCCAGGGAGATCCGCTCGGGAGCGGAAGGTGTCAGTTCAGTTCTACATCAGCCAGTTCCTTGTATGTCAGCGAAATCTAGAGCTGACAGCTTTACGGTCGATGTGTATGTGTGCAGTGGGTTGGTTTTGGTGTGAGATAATAAAATGCTTAAGAAGATTGTCTGTGTTACATAATACTAATGGAATTATGGTTGGATAAACACATTAATATAAGGGAGGGAGAAAAGGCACAGACTTTAACTGTGGGAGGCATAAATGTTTCTACTGAAAGCCAGGGCATCATTTCTGAGTGTATTTTTAAATTCAGTGCAGCTAGTTAAAAATAACATGTAATAGGTTTTAGTTTTCCCAGCTGTAAATGGCTTACCTTAATCTTTCTATTTTGCTCAAGTGAAAGGGAAATGAGGTCTGAGGAAATGCTCTTCAGCGAAAGATGGGAAAGGTAGCGCCATTGCTTATCTGTCAGTTGAATTGCAGGTATTATGTTTGGATATACGCAGCAGTTTGCTCCTGTGCTGAAGCGGAACGGTAGTGGTTCTACAAAAAGAATAGGTTATGCTAAACCAGGGGCCAAACTATTGATTCTTTTTGAAAAGTCATCTGTATTAAAAGTTGTAGTAAGGATTTGTAGCTATCAAAGGCTCTAGATTGGTCTGCCAACAGATGCTTTTTTTTTTAGCCACTGTTCTCAATTATTTGTTGGTTTTAATGTTCAAAGGTAAATAAACTTATATGAAGGAACAAGCTTAAAACTCCCAGTTGTTTCTTGCACTGACAACTGTTATAAAACTGCGACCTTTGTCTGTGTGAAAGCACAGAGCTGTGAACAGGAAGTCTGGTAGATGTTAGCTCTATGTGTCACTTAATTTAGACCTTAAAAGCTGTGATTTTACAACTTTTGTGGCTCAAAACCCAGTGTCTTGCAGATGATATTATTAATCCAGCAATGTTTTATGAGTTTGGCACTTATTTCCATCAGGATATTGCTAAAAATTACATTCAGAATGTTTATATTCAAGGTCTGGGAACCTAATGTTAACCGGTGTATGGAAACTGCCTCTAGTGTATGTCATGGTCACCCACATGGATGTATGGTTCTCTTTGTAACAACGTGTATAGGGAGGTGCTGTTTTGATATATTGATCAAAACCAAGGGGAAAAGAAAAAAGTCACATATAGAGTTTAAGGAAGACGTAACAATCTTGAAACTAAACTGCACACATTGGGGATTCAGAGTGATGGTTTTTGCAGTTCAAGTAGCCTAGCCTGGTGTTGGTAACTATGAAATAGCTGTTGTGGCAGTGGAGTTGAGTTTTGGACTTGTATTTGTTAGGCAAATGGAAGAGTAGCTGTAATTTTGAGCATTTCTTTAGCAACAAGTATCTCTATATAAGATGATTTCTTATTATATCCTTTCTGTAGGCTCATGTTTCTGCCTGTTCATGTTGCAAATAGCTTTTCTGACTTCTTTTCCCCCTAAATCTTTATTTTTCTGCCAATAATTTAGTGTTTTGGGAGAGACAAGTGACTTTTTTTTTTCTGCCTCTTTGGCTTTACATGAGTTTATTTTAAAATAAAAACTGCTTTTGTTTTAACTCCTCATTTTTCCTGTGATATCCTCTAAAGGAAATGGTTGATTGAAGATAGCCCTGAATTCTTACAGCCCTTAAGAGTTTCTAAAATTGCCGCCTGTGTCCAAAAGCAGGGTCCTTGAGATTGTTTTGAATCCCCTTAGAAGAAGGATGGATATCTTCTTCAAGAAAGATTAGAAGGATAATCATAGATTTTCTGAAACAGAAGATAGGTCTCCAGTATGAGATGCGAGTGAAGCTCCAGAGCGCTACCTTGTATATTTACTTGCTTTTCTGTAACAGAAAACGTGGCCCTCAGACTGGAGAATGAAGATGGGGTGGTGGTGGTGAGGAAAACTGCTCTGTGTGTAGCAAAAGCAGCACCCCTTCATAAACTAAAATCAAAGCTCAGTTGTGTGCTATCACACTGTTAGCAACTGCCTGCCTAAATATGTTGGTATGTTCAAAACTGCAAAAACTGCTTCATGCAATGTGGCACCACTGCACCCTGGCTCTTTCACTTGCTCCGCTTCCAAGCTGGTTCTGATAAATTTACACAGGTATAAATATACACCCATGCATACGCGTATTTATGTGTGGATATCATATGTGCATTTGTGTGTGTGTATATATACACCGTGTATAAATTCAGAAAAGAATACGCGTCTCCCCTAATGTCTGAGAAGTGCTGTTGTGTTTACCAATATATAATGGGTCTGTTATCAGCTTTTATGTAAAATACTATCAGTTTTTAGGAACCCACAGGTGCCAGTGGTGTGGATCCTTAAGCACATATAGGTGTTGGTGTTGGATGCGGTGGCAGAGGAGCTGACTCTAGAGGGCACTCCGAATCCAGGGAGTGGGCTCCTTCCCCTTCTTCCACAGGCAAAGGTGATCTTTTGCTGAAGAAGAGCAATAAAAGTTGCTGTGCAGCCTTTCTGTCTTCCTCCCCGACCATCCGGCCTCTCAGTAGATTGGGAGCAGGAATATTGGTTATGCCTGGAGAGTTGCTGTGGAAGATGCGTCTTAATTATTGAGCTCAGGGGGATTCCTATGCAAGGCTTCCAAACCACTGTGAGCTCTGACGTCCTACCTGTTGTTTTCAACCTGACTTAAATAATTTGGATGTTTGAGGTCTTTTCAGGCCTTTTATAGAGGATGAATAAAAAGGTGAATGATTCAAACTTGATGGCAAGAGCTAAAATACTGCATTTTTACCTCAATATACTCAAAGAGAAAGAAGGAGTGTCTTTGCCTGCTGTGAATTTAATATTCCTTTCTAGCTGCTAGTAATAACTGGTAG
This sequence comes from Neomorphus geoffroyi, assembly GCA_033558235.1. NCBI lineage: Eukaryota > Metazoa > Chordata > Aves > Cuculiformes > Neomorphidae > Neomorphus > Neomorphus geoffroyi. The sequence continues at coordinate 3,957,391 of JAUMJM010000029.1, read as the reverse complement.
TAAAACTTGTAATAATGTACACATTCCAAACTGAGATTTCACATAGGGATTTTCTTCCTGTTGTTTGCAACTGTCCCTGTACACTTTTTTTTCCTACATTTACTTAGTCTTGTGATCCTTTCCCAAGTGACTGAGGAACCGTCCTTGGGAGGATCTTCCGTGATTAGAGGTTGGAAAGCCCCCAAGTGCTGCTGGTTCCTAAGTGCTTAGCGTTGGGTTGTGATGTCGGGCAGCAGATTCCATGTCAAATTCCTTTCAGTTTGAGCAGCTGTGGTAGGATACACATCCACAGACCAGCTGGACGTGACTGAGGCAGAGCGTTAGTAGTGCCAGCAGCATGTTAGGAAGAGTCTCGGTATTGCTGTGCTCGCTCTGTGTTAGAGTCACTTCCTAAATGAAAATGTGAGCTCCTTTTAACAAGTATTTTTAACACCTGAAAACACAGCATTGGCCATAATTGCTCAGATATAGGACAGAATTCCAGGTCACTGGATTCAGGTAGCTTTTTAATAGATGCTCTTCAGAGCACGAGAACTCTTTTTCCCTAATGGCTAAAAAGCCCCCTAGTTGTTTAGTGTCTTATCTAAAGTTTAAGTTCCTGGTTGGACAATGTTTACATCTGCAAATGTAGCGTCTGTTCAGACTTCTCTTTGCTCTGTTGCAAGAATGATGCGTTTCATTAACAGCTTAAAAGAAAGTCTCATCTTGACTCCTTGGAATTCTGTGGTAGTTCTGGTAGATACAAAATTAGGGAATACGATTGTTCAGCCTCCCCTCTCTTGTGGAACTGCATATACATTGCCTTTTTCCTCTGCAAAAGTATAACTGTGTCCCCCTGAATATACAATCAGGTAATATTATACAAATGTCATAATTTTTACCTCTGACTCGAGTGGTTATGAGGACAGTAATTGTTTCAGCCTGATGGAGATTAAAACTTGTCTCCCATGTCAGTTATTAAATGTCGCAATAGCATCAGGCTGTGGAATAAAATATTTGATTTACAGTTCAGCTCTGAAAGGCTGTAATGCAAGAACTGCATAGATCTGTTTGGTATAAAAGCTTCATTTAAGAGGAGAAGAAGCAGCAGCCTACTAGACCATTTCTGGTTGTGATTCTATTTTAGTAGGCTGCAGCCCAGTGTGGTGATTTGTGTGGCATAATGATGGTAATTCAGAGCTGGAAGATGAGCTGTCTGTAATTTCGAGCCTTTCTCAGTGTTACAGCTTCTTATCAGCGGAGTTAACAGGAGCTGAACTGTCTGTAACACATGGAGTTTTCCTTCTTTCCCAAGTTAAAAGGTTAAAGTTATTACAAGTGTGTCTGTTAGCTTTTGTTGGCATTGAAGGGAGCTTTGGACACTTGCATGTTATTGCTGTGGACATATTTTTCTACTTAACGTGGTGAGAAGTTGTTTAATTGGAAAAGCTGTTACTTCTCTTGATCCTGACTATAGTAAAAATCAATGTCTTCTCTGCAGTCTGAACTAATAGGAATCAAACTCATTGAAGGGTGAAAATGGTTTAATCAACAGAGAGCTGTCTTAAAGGTTATTTAAAAAAAAAAAAAACAACCCACAAACAAACCACCCCCACCCCCCCCAATCTCTGAAACTAATGAGCAAAACGTGGTGCGTCCCACCTTAAGTTGGATTAAAGGAGGAAAGGTGGTACAAGATTTAATCTGAAATGGATATGGAGATATTATTGGGACCTATTTGATATCAAAGTCTTTCCTTTCAGACACCCCCTCCTGTATCTATCTTCAGCCTTTGGATGAACTGACAAAAATGAGTTCTAATGATGGGTTTCTTTGTAGTGGAAGCCATGAAAGGCGCTCTGTCTATTGATTCCCAAACGGAATCTAACTGGATTGTCAGGCTTGTTCTTGACCTCATTTGTCCAGTGAGGTCCGCGTATTTAAAATAGATCTATGGCCTGTCTGGTTATCGCTATCCCAAAGAGAGGATTTCGTTGAGAAAGAAGTAGCAAGGGAAAAGACAAGGGCATGTTCTGTTGCTCATTCCTTTGGAAAAATGCAGGTGGTGGTGGGGTTGGAGTTGGTGGTTTGACCCTGTAAATTGGGGACTGAGCAATCGTTGCTTACATGTCTGTAAGGGGAGGCTGTGGACATGCTTCATGTTGCTTCCTTGAAATTGCATTCCCTGTTAATATTTAACCTCTCTTAGCAGCTTTGCTTTACAAATGAGCCTGAAAATCCTGGCTGTGGTTCTGGTTAATGGGCTTTCCAGTTCCCCCTATTTTCTAAACTTAACTTAGTTGATTCTTTATTGCTATTTGCTCTCTCCTCACAATTTCCTGCTTAATATACAACATCCTCGTGGAAGTTAGACATGTGCAGCGTGACCTTTTCATCTGCTTAGGTGGAGGACTCTTGCTCTCCGAGTGTGGCCACATGAATGAAGTTACCTGTGCATGTACTGGTGTGGACGCGTGATTTTGAAAATGTTCATTGTGAAACTTAATGACCGGAGGCTCAAAACAGGAACAAAGCAGATGAGTGAGTGTTCCGTAACTGCTTCATGAGGAGTGTGTTGGGGAAATGGAAACGGAAACCAAGCGTAACCTTTAAATAATGTTTTCACCTCTTGATTTGCCACCCTTGGCATGTTCAGACTCCAAAAATCTAAAAAACAGGTTCTATTTCATGAGGAAGTTGCCTGTTGAGCTTTAATACAAATCTCCTTAATGGACTCGTGAGGTGTATGTGTATACTTTTTTCTGATAAAATACTTGTATGACAATAGAGCAGTTCCTGTTGGTCACCTGGTCCGAGCCTGGATGTAGGGTTTAGCAGAGGAGGCGGTAACAACTCATTGACCAAAGAACCCTTCAAAGGGCTCCTGCACCGCGTGTCCGAAGGACCTGCCTGTGCTCCGCTGGAGTTCCATGCACTTTACACATTGGCCTCATTGTTCTTTGGTTCATGTCTTGATTAATGAATGGAATCGTTAGCTGCAGTGGGAACCAAACGTGTTCCAGAACTTCCTGTGAGGCTGCTTCACTTTGTGCATTATGGGTTTTTCTTCCTGCTTTCAGTGCTGTTCTCAGCACTTGGAGGGGAAACTGGAGGCTTAAAATTTGCAGTTGCAAGTCTCTACGTGGTCTCTGTGGCAGACTGGAATTTATCGTGTTGGTGGGTTTTATGCTGTCTCTTTTAGGAACCTGGCACTAGATGGCACACTGCAGCTGGGCCATGGCACGCGATTAGGAAATGCTCACTGATCACTCTCCAGCCCTATTTTTTGAGAGAGGTTTCTGTGCAGTGGCTTTAAAGCTGTTTCTTACATTGGAAACTTGCCTCGCATCCTTGGAAACTCATGCATTTGTCCAGGAATGCTTGCTTTTCGTGTAAATTTAATGTAGAACATGTAAGTAGTCTCTGAAATGAATGTTTGTTTTATGGAATTGTCCCTTTGTGTGTGTTTCAGGTCTTGATTTGCCATCTGCAGGCGGTTGATTGCATCAAAGATTGTGGTGTTTGGAACACAATTTAGAGGGGGAGGGAATGCTTCCCTGATATTGTACAGTTTTCTGCAAGTACTTTCAAGAAATGATGTGGATGACTCCTATATCTTTATTATCATGTTGCCTTGAAATTATTTGGTTGCTCTGTTATGATGGCACGTATATATTTTATGGTTTTCTGTTTGGTTTGTGTGGTTTGCCGTGTTTTCTGTCTATATTGTGAGAAGAAACAACTAAATAGAGCTGGGACACCTTTTACATTCAATTATCTTTCCGATAGGCCATTGAAGGAGCAGGGAAAAACTGGTGTGTACGCTGTATAACTTTGCCAAAATCACTGAGTTAATTTATGTGTTTCTGTAGTAGCTGCACTACGAATGAACCACGGTGAACATAGTTAAGACCAGTGTCTTCTACTTGAGAATCTTGAAGGAATTTCAGAGTTGGAATACTGTCACGTGAATGGGATTTTTAAGCCCTTAGTGTGCTTTTATGATATTTTGTGTCAAATGCTGATAGGAAAATGTGGATTGTTTTGACACATAGCACAGAACTGATTTATGTTAAAATACACAGCAGGATCCATTATTTTTTGAGAATGCTTGATAAGCTGATGTGAACCACGCTTAACTGCTGCCACCATCTGCAGCGAGAGAAATATTGTGGAAAGAATTTTCAAAGGCTTTTTTGACCGTTAATTGGTTGATATTGGCTATCAAAAGTCTGCCGCTTCCCTTTAGTTCACTTAAAGCTTCTGTGTAGGTGGTTGAAGACTGTGAAATAGATTCCTACATCAGAAAATCCCCATCTGTTAGACAAATCAAAATAAGACGAGTCCAGCAAACCGTGTACATAATTGGTGTGATTTAAGGGAGGTCGTGTTGTGTTCTGAGCAGTTGGGAATTTATCTCTTCAACAAGTTTTCCAAGGTGTAAAGAGACCTTTTTCAGGTAGAGTTTCTTCAGTACAGTAGGCGGTGGCACAGCCAGGGCACACACGTGCCTGACATTGAGTTGCAATTCCTACCCTGCTGTGTATTTTTTAAGGCTCTTCAGAATTGGATGCATGTGGGAAAGGATCAACTTTTGGCATAAAACACTACTTCTTTCTGTGAGATGGAAGCTGTCTTGTTTGCTTACTCTTACGAATTTTCGGAGGGAAAAGGAAAGGAATACACTAAGAACCTTCATATTCCATGTTTTGAGGGCTTCTAGAGGAATTAACTAAGGACTTGCACCTCAGTCCGTGTTTTGAGGGGCTCTGGAGGGCTGTGGTGGAGCAATGCCTGAATTAATTTCATACCCCAGGTATCTTCTCCCGTACTTTTGGGAAATCCAGGGGGTTTTCCCCATGTAACTGAGCCGGAGCCCTGTGGTTTAAGACTGTTAACATTTTTTTCAGGATGATAGTAGCAACTTCCTGTTTTTAGAGCGTATCTCCCCGTCTGGAGGGAAAGATTATTATAGGTATGGTCACATCCTGTCGTTATTGTCACTTAAAAATAAAGAGTCTGTTGAATTTTCTGAAGCCTTTGAATGCCAAAGTGATTACAACACTAAAAACCTGTGAGCTGTAGTCACATCTCTGCTGTGATTTCAATAAAAGACCGTAAATCCATTGCAAATTTTATATAACTGTTAGTTTAATTTCTGCTATACTTGGTGCCTTGAGAAAATCTCTTGGTAAAGAATCTGTCGTCTTCTGGAAGGAAGACTGTAAAGGAAGCATTTGGCAGTCATTTCCTTTAGCCTGTGTGTGTGAGCATGCTTTTTATTATAATAGTTTAAACGCACCACAGGCTGTTGATAGAGGTATTAAATTTTCCATTCCCAAAGTTACTTTTAGTTGAAACTGGAGGGAGGAGCAGCCAAACTTCCATTGTTTTACAATTGCTTTGATAGAGTTGAAAAAGATGCATTTGCTTGCTTCTTCCTTCCCTCTTTTTATTCAGCTTTGTCCCAGCCCTCCTCCCACAGCACATCACACTACTAAGAGGTTTACTTTGCTTGCTTTTTTATATACAGCTGAGAACAAATGGCTTCTTGTGGTTTTTTTAAAAATCTATTTATTAATTTTTCAAGTATGAAAATTCTTTTAAATACGGCTTTTTTTTCTTGACCAATATTTGCATTCTTTTTTCTTGTTTGGTTTAAGATAAAGCTTTCCAAAATAAATAGTGTGTGTCATTTTGTAGTTAAATTCAAGAAGCTGCTGAACAGGGTCATGTCTTGCCATAAGTACCACGAAATCTGGCAGACACAACTGGATTTTTTTTTAATACTTTTGGCTTACAATGTCCCATTCTGTAATTCGGAGATTCCCAGGGTAGGGATTTTCTACAAAAACGGTTTTGAACTGAAGTATTGGTCCCTACAGAGAAGAGGAAAGAAACCAAAGCAGGGAGATTGAAAAAAGTGATTTTTATGATTAGCAAACATGAGGGCTTTTTTGTTTAAATTTGTCTTGCCTGGTTTGTTTGGATTTCTGGATATGAAAGCTGTAGCTGGGTTTCTCATTCCTCGTCTCCCTGCTTGTTCCCTGGTAGCTTGGTCACAATATCCCAACTGAGTTGATTAAGCTCGCTACTTAAGTACTTAGCTATGAACGTAAAAGCTTTGATTTTAAACATCCTGCCAAGCTGCTGCATTCTCAGGTTGTCTATCTTTTTTGTTTTCTCTTCCCAAAGAAAGCATCCTGGTGTTCTGGTGGAATGCTGTGGTTTCAGAGGTGCCAGCTATGTCAGAGCATGGTCCTTGAACGGAATTTTTGTCAGGGACTTACGTAGCTGGTGGAATTGAGTCTTTGCCATTTGGAGGGGGGAGAACAGGGAGAAGGAGATGGGTTGATGCTACTGTGAATGCTCACTTAATTGTGTGGGGACTGGAGACCGAGCTCCTGGTGGGCTCGGCCGTATCTCTTCGGTTTGAGTCTTTTTTTCTTGTTGTTCTGGGTTTGTTTTTCCCCCCAACACTTGCTAAGCCAGGCCTTGCTTTGTAAAATCTGGTGGTTGCACATGCTGGCATGTGCTTTGCCTCAGTCCTTATGGCTCCCTAGGGGAGCAACTCTTGTTTTTTCTTCCCTGCTGTGATAGAAATGCTGCCTGCATTCAAGATGCTGTATAAAAATAACTAGACTTCTTCCAAAGACATGTGGAATGGAGTTATGCAGGACTTCATGTCCTTGAAGTCTCTATCCCCATCTTCAGCTGAGGATGCGCTGCCTGGACCAACAGTAACTTTTTGGCTGCATTGTAGATTCTGAAGATGAATCTGAGGCAACTTGTTTTTTACCTCATTACAAGCAGTTTGAGTACCACCAGCACATGGGTCTTGGCATTTGTTTAGGTTTTTTTTCTTTGGAGGGTTTTTGTGTTCTGCATTGTTCTTGAGACTTGTATCTCATCAGGTAGATTTTAGTTCAAAGGTGTTAATTTACAAAGGTGGCAAAGGAGTTGTTGTTGGCAGTTGTTGGTGACAGTTACAGCAAGGACGGTGCCTGGGGCTCTGGGGCTGAAAAGTGGTTAAAATGAGTTGAGATTCCTCAGGCTTTTCTGTACTTGGTGGGGTCCTCCTCTCTCAGAACACTGATGTGATCTAAGATTTTAATCGTGACCTATAAGGACCTGCAGCCTGACTGGCGGTCTTCTGAAATATAAACCTGAACTCCATGTAGGTACAGAAAAGGAGGTGTGGTTCTTGAACCATAAAATGCATCCTAGTGTTAGTAGTTTGGTTTAGCGAGTTCTAGGTTAGATGCTCTGTGACTTGGTGGGGGGGACACACCCTCACCCCAAACAAAAACGACCGACCAAACCCCAATCCAACCCCCAATAAAACCAAAGAAATAAAATCCAAGCCAGCAAAGAAATCCAAACCTGGGAAAGTTCATGGACTGCAAAGGTTGCAGGTTCCACTTGGGGATTTGAGAGAGGCGAGGAAATGGTTGCTCCAAATTTCAACAGTTACACACTAAAATAACTCCTCACGTGCTGCCTTTGAAGAGCCTGCTGTACGTATAAGCGTGGTGGAGTGGAAGTGGACAAGCCTGTGTTTAACCGTGTGCAGCATTTACAGTCTCCTTAGGCAGGCCTGGATTACAGAATGAAATGGCCTTTTGATTATGTTGAAGCAATAATAACACTGCACCGAATTTCCTCTTGGAGATTGCATTTTAGTAGTGTGGAAAAGCACCCCTCATATAACTGTGGAACGAGCTGTAGCTGAATCGGTGCTGTGGCAAGAAGCTGCTTAAAACTCCGTGCATGTTTCCTGTTGTGTGTTCCCGTGTGCTCACAGATCTACAAGGGTGGACAAGACTTACCCTGCTTCACGCAGGTTTGAAGAAATTTGTGTAAAGACAGTGGTAACTGTCATGTCAGGAGCCGAGTATCATTAATTCTCAGTTGTGTTTATACTAATAAAAATGGGCTTTATTTGCAAAGGAAGAAAAGGTCACCACTAGCCTGACCAAAGGGTTTGTGTTTGGAATAGGTAGAGCCTGGATGCTTTGATGTGGAATTGAGGACAAACAGGAAAGGGTAACAAATAGTGCTCCTGTTCTGAGCAGTTCAGAGGTGACCTTTCATGCTGCTAGCCCAGCCTGCTTTTCCTCCTCTCTTCAGCAGAGTCTGCAGTTGACCGTTGGCCTCAGGAATTCTCTAGCTCATTTTCAGCTCAAACTGCCTCTGCTTCAGGCTTTTTGTTTACTGGAGGTATCACTGCTGTTTTGGCTGGGAAATAAGCACTGGCAGTGGAGAGGAAACTTGTGATGAGGACTGGAATTATGTGACACACCAGAAAAACAGTGCTGTGATGATAATATTAAACCATTAGCTTGTTCTCTGTGAACCTACTCCCTTTCTCTTACCACCCCCAATGCCAAGTCCAAGGGGAGAGCTTCGTTTACTTGGAGCTCTGAAGACCGTGTTAAGTCCCCTTTTAAAAATAGGTTCAGCTTAGCAGGGGTTTAATGTGTTGGACTTGTTTGCCTAAGCTGGGAAGTAGTGTTACGTTAGCATTTAGAAAACACTTGTCGTGGTCGCATCTCTGTGTGGTGTTGTAAGTTTATAGCTGTGTTTTGTACAATTTGTGCAAGCCAGGCAGTGTACTTGAACCTGCTTTTAGCAAAAGTTGACGGGGTGGGTTATCTGCATGACTTCAGAGCTGCTTTTGGTGAGCGTAGGACTGCTTTGTCTTGGACGTCTCTTAAAAAAAAAAAAAAAAAAAGATTAATTTACCTGTTTAGTCTGCATAACCTCATTAAGCTTGTTTACGGTTAGTTTATGTTTCAAGTGTATAGATATCCGGTAGACCTCAAATTGCTCCTTTGGAGCAGTTTTTCTAGTGGGTGAAATGTTTATGCGTTCCTGATGGCTTATTCTGTCGGAAGGAGTGGAGAACGTGCTGATGGATAGGTCTGCTATGGCAGGGGGGCTGGAACTGGGTGATCTTTAAGGTCCTTTCCAACCCTAACTGTTCTCTGGTTCTATGATCTTGTGGCTTGGAGGGAGTATCTATTTAATATTCCTCAAATTTGTATGTCTGTATTTAATATTCTTCAAACACGGTAGGGCTCTTATGCGAGTTATGAATTATTCGTGTTTGTTATGAGTAGCATGTCTAGAAAGCGGCACATTTTGCAGCCCTTTGAAGCTCTGCTGTCTGTCACTTCTCAGCGCTCAATCTTTCATACACTGAAGTGCGTAGGTGCCGTGTACAAAGCGCTACAGCGTTCCGGGAAGCACTGAGAAAGTAAAGCTGTGAGTTAGCAGGTGCTTTCCAGTCCTTGGCTGTGTGGAGGGAAGGTGCACCCAGGTGTGTGTACGCTCCTTTAAGTGACCCATCAAAGCCTTATTTTTTCACATTTCCAGCTCCTGTTGTTTGTTGTCACGACCTTTGTGTTTCTTCAGCTAGGTGTTCTATTTAATTATCGTGTTTATAATAAATATCAGCTCACTTGGCTGCGTGCTCAGGCCTGTGGCATGTGGAGTGCTGTGCTGTAACTGCATCCCTTGTCTCAGTTCATTATCTGTTAATGGTACTCAACATGACAGGGGCTTTTTTTTCTTTTTTTCTTTTTTTTTTTTTTCTTTTTTTGATAAATGGAGGCTGTCAGGAAAACCAGGCTGGATTTTGCATGGGCTGGAATTGAGCTTTGTTTCATTGCGTAGCACCACATCACTAATGCACACCAGACCAAGCATAACCAGAGGTTGTGCCAGGTCTGTTAGCGTTGTTCCAGAGCTGTCGGTCAGTGCATCCCCATTCGGGCTTGCTCTGGAATCATTCTCTGCAGTGTAGTTGCCCTTGTGGAGGTAGCTTTTCGCTTGAGTGGTCTTGATGGGTTCATATGTATAATTCACTTCCTCCTCTTTTTCAGACATGCACGCTTTTTTAGAGGAGACATTAAAAGAAGTGCTGTTGTAAGTTATAATGCTGCGACTGGCAAAGGTCTATTTGATGGCCAAGAAAAGATTTTCATCTTTTATAATCCATTTCCAAAAGACAAGATAAAAAGTCCCTATTGCGAAACGGAGCTTGGGGCTGTGCTCTGTGCATGGTTTTTATTTGTGCCTGTGGAACGGGGGCAGCTCTCCGTGTCTCATAGGAAAGCCAATTAGTGAAAGTTCAGTTGTTTCTGATGTCAGTGACAATGCTGTAGCTGTTGTGTTCATTCACGGATCTCCAATGTGCTGTATAAAAACAGATGGGACTCGAGATGATTTCACTGCCATCTACCACATCGCTGAATTCTGAGGTTGGCTTGCCTTGGCTTTGCAAGACAGTGTCTGAGTTGAAGAGTGCTCTCCAGTTCTTGCTGCGTTTAAACTGCTGGATGCTGCGCTCCGCACTGTTTGGACAACTTTCATCCTACTCGGATACAAAAAATCAACAGATATACTTTTTTCTTTTAATTTGAGTGTATTTTCCCAATATATAACCATGTCTATGATTTGTGGTGCAAATCTGTCCTAAAGATATAAGGTGTCTTTAAACAAACACGATCAAACAGGGTGTTTTTCAAATAAATGGAACTTGGCCTGAATGAAATTAATGCTGAAAAGCTCTTCTGGAAGGCGTTTGGAGTAAACACTGATTTCAGTGCACGCTTGGAGCAGTAAGTTCCTTTCCATGATTTGCCAGGTGTCGGGCGCATTCGATTAGAGAATTGAAGTGAGGATAAATGCAATGTGGTCGTTTTGTACTGTACTTGAGGATTGAATTTCAGCTCTGGCAGGTTCGGAGCTGTCGCACAGCTTGTTTTAAACCCTTTTTTTTCAAGGACCGGCTCCAGGTCAGTTGTACAATGAACATCGCGGGAGCAGAGCTTGTGCTGCTCACCATCCTCAATTTGTATTGATCATGGCAGCGTGGCGATGTGGCAAGGGTATTAGAATTAATCAGCCGCTTCAGCTGTGTTAGTGGTTCTCAGTAGCTATTTCTAGAAAGTACAGAATGAATTTTGAAGCCGGACCTTTGTCTCTTGAAGGACTCTGCTCTGGTGCAAACCAGGGTCAAAATAGCTGTGGGTAAATAGAGGGAAAACACACAACTACAGAAAATGAGCAGCATCTGGAAAGAATAAGCTGGCAGACAGTACTTGAGGGTGTTGCACTAATTAACTGGGTCTGTGAACCTTGATTATTATTTTTTAATTTATATTTATTAACTTGGCGTTGTAAAACCAGCTCTGGCAAGGTGAACTCCCTTCTTTATTTCATAGGTAAAATACCACTGCTCGGCTAGGAAATGGATTTGCTTGGCAGGGAGATGTCTGTTGCCCTCGGGTAATGGATTACATAGATGACTTGGTTTGCATTTTATTCTGCAAGGGAAATAGCAGAGCTTCGCTCTGAAATTCGGTCGGTGCAGCTGAAAGGTCAGGGTTGTGATGTTAAAGAAATGGTGACATTCAGCCAAGATCCAGGTTTGCGCGAAGACGCGTGGTAAGAGATTAATATTCATTATTTGAAAAAAGTGGCCAATTAAATACAATTAAAGGCAAGATGTTTTTGCTGAGCAGATGGATTGGTGTCTGCGGGAGGGGGAGGGAGGAAACACGCGGCAGAGGAAGGATTTTAACACAAAATGGCTTACAAATTGAGGACCCTGTGACAGCATCCGTGTGTGGCGGGGCGGGGTGATGTGACGGCGGGTTGCTGTGACACCGGGCACGCGGCCCCTTCCCGTCCATCCCGGGTGGATGAGAAAGGCGTGGGGATAGTTCCCCCCCCCCCCCCCCGCCGTGTGTGTGTGTGATCTGCATTTCCCCACCCCTCGAGTGTTTTGATCCGCGTTCGGCGAGGCGAGGAGCTGCTGCCGCTCCCGTTCCCGCCGCGCCTCGGGGCTGCGACCCGCCCGTCGCTCCCGGGGAGGCTTCGCAGGTGCCTTTTCTCCCTGAGCGCGCTGTTACAGAGCGGCCATCAATCAGGCTGGGCGGCGCGGGGCTCCGGGCGCGATCCGCGCCGGGTTTTCCCTCGCGCCGTGTCCGCCCGGTGCCGCGTGGGACCCGCGTTGCTGAGGGGCGCGTGGAGCGGGACGGGGTCGGTGCTGTGCGGGACCCACGGCTGAAGGACGCGTGGAGCGGGTTGGGAACCGCGCCGGGCTTTCCCTTGCGCTGTGTCCGCCGGGTGCCGTGCGGGACCCGAGGGGGTGCGTGGAGCGGGGCGGTATCCGCGCCGGGTTTTGCCCCGTGCCGCCTGCGCCCGGTGCCGCGCGGGCCCCGCGCTGCTGGGGGAGCGGGTTGAGATCCGCGCCGGGTTTTGTCTTGCACCGTGTCCGCCCGGTTCTTTGCGGGACCTGAGGTGGGGGACGGGGACACCCGTGGAGCGGGTTAGGATCCGCGCCGGGTTTTCCCCCGCACCGCCTGCTCCCGGTGCCGTGCGGGAGCCGGAGGTACAAGTGGAGCGGAGCGGGATCCGCGCCGGGTTTTGCCTCGCGCCGTGTCCGCGTGCGCCCCGCGGCCGCGGCTCCCGGGGATCCGGTGCCTCCGCTCGCTCCGCCGCTCGCACCGGGGCCTCCTTTTGTTCGCCTCCTCGCCGCCCCCCGGCCCCGCTCCCTCCTCCTCCCGCTCCTCTCGTCGAGTCCGGGAGCGGGCGGTGAGTGCCCGGGGGGAGCTCGGGTTCCGTAGCACCCGGTTCTCCCGGGCTGGAATTCCCGTTGGAAAACTCTTCCGGTTGCTCTTAAAGTTGGCCTTAATGAGCGCGGAGCGCGCCTGGATGGAGGAGGAGCGCCGGGTCGTTCTCTTCTCCCCTCTCGGCTGTCCCGGAAAAAGTTGGAGCGGCTCGGAAGGTGAGGCGGTGGTTTGTGCGGGCTTGGGAAGCTCGGGATGCTCCGGGGGTGTTGATGCCGCGACAAATGTGTGAACAAAAACGGCTCAGGCAGCGCCGGGTTTGTGAGATAAAGTGATCAGGATTGAGTTTGCTGTATCCTGACTGGGATGCTTGTCCCTGCCCAGGCTGGGAGAGCTGGGGTTGCTCAGCCTGAAGAGGAGAAGGCTCTGGGGAGACCTTAGAGCAGCTCCCAGTGCTGAAAGGGGCTCCAGGAAAGCTGGGGAGGGGCTCTGGGTCAGGGAGTGCAGGGACAGGATGAGGGGGAATGGTTTGCAGCTGAAAGAGGGGAGATTGAGGTGAGATCTTAGGGAGAAATGTTTGGCTGTGAGGGTGGGGAGGCCCTGGCCCAAGTTGCCCAGAGCAGTGGTGGCTGCCCCATCCCTGGAGGTGTTCAAGGCCAGGTTGGATGGGGCTTGGGGCCCCTGATCCAGTGGGAGGGTGGCACTGGATGGGCTTTGAGGTCTCTTCCAACCCAAGTTATTCTATGATTCCGTGATAAAATGGATTGCCTTTAAAGTATCGATCACAGAATTCGATGTGTTGTGTGATTTTTAAGCAATGTTTAATTTATTCATGTTTTAAGATCATGGTAGGAGAGCTGCTGGACCATTTGGTTTTCCCAAGAAGAGACTGCCTCTGGTTTTTTTTTTGCTGTGGGATTTAAGCTGCTCTGGAGCAGATGTGCTCAGGGGTCTGCTTTGGAAGTGGACAGACGCGGTTGGACTCAATGATCTCGAACGTCTTTTCCGACCAGGCGATTCTACAATTCTGTGATTCTGTGTGGCTTTGCCCAGTGTGGGGCATTGTGTGCTGGTGGCCCCACAGCCATATGGGGTTGCTGGGATTGGACGTGGAGGAAGAGGCTTAATTTATTATGCTTTAACTTAATGTTAAGCATGAAGTAGAGGAAAGTAGAGAGTAGAAATGCAGTGTAGAAAGATGGGGAAAAACTTTTTAGCAGGGCCTGTAACAATAGGACACAAGTGGTAATGGTTTTAAATTAAAAGAGGAGAGGTTTAGACTAGATTTTAGGAAGAAATTTTTTACTCTGAGGGTGGTGAAACATTGGAACAGATGGCCTAGAGAGGTGATAGATACCCCATCCCTGGAAACATTCAAAGTCAGGTTGGATGGGGCACTGAGCAACCTGATCTGGTTGAAGATGTCCCTGCTCACTGCAGGGGAGTTGCACTGGGTGATCTTCATGGTCCCTTCCAACCCAACCCACTATAATTTTATGAAGCGTGGTTTCAGATGCTCCACCAATGTTTCTTCTGGGTGCTCAGTTTAAAGCAAACTGAATGTAAAGCCCTGCAGCCGCACACTATTCCAATGTGAAGCCATTAATCTGTGGGCAATTAGTTCCAGACGTGCAACCAGCGCTGCATTTCTGTCAGGTTTTGTTCTTGCTGGCAATCACATTTTTGAGTCCTTATGCGTAGCGACTATCACAAGGCAGACGGTTTGGATGCTTACAGCGAGTCGAGGATTGTGTGGGAGCAGCAGTGAAAAGCTTTTATTTGTTTTTCCAACCCTGTAATTTAGTAGTGTTTAAACTATTTTATAAAGATCTCTGGGAGCAGTGAAAGGTGGGTTGGAGTCCAGAGCTCTTGAGTGCCTATTGTGCTCTGGCAGGCGGTTCTACAAATGTTATTTGATTGGGCTGCCCGATGGAATTGCCTGGGATTACACCATGCATCCCCCCGCTCCGGGCTGTTGGAGAGGGATGTACCAGCAAGGGGGGTTCGATAGCATGTGTTCAGACATAAACTGCATGTGTTCACTTTAAGCATGTTTCAAGAGAAAGGCGGTTAAAAATGTGTCTTGTTTTGCAGTTAGGATTTATGAATTGAGGCAAAGGCTGACGTAATCCATCCTGCCACTTCCTTTGTGTGTGTTTTATAGTTGATAGGGCTTTGTTTTACTTAAAATAGCCAGGACTGTTTCCTAAATACTTTTCCATCTCCTTTATGCTGTGGCCTTCGATGTAAACAGACAACTTGAACAAGTTGTGTGTGTGATTATGCCTCTTCAAGGAAATGGTTCTGTCCCTTTGTCACTGAGGTTCAGTGGATTGCTTGTATGCTAAGTGGATGAGACTTTAATTTTAATTAACATAATGATGTATACAGCTGTTCTGTCAGAATGCATCGACTGCCTTTGCAATATTAGTACAGGTTGTGGAGAATCTCTTCGTGTGTCTCTCAGCTCCTTTTATGCTTTTATTTATGTAGAGATGACAAGATGGGGCTTTTGTTTCCTGATGTGAGTGGTTAATAGCTCATCTGTGAGAGCGCTTTGTTTTGCTTTCTGTGTGGGCAAAAGAAAATAAGCTATTTATTATTAAACTAATCCTAAACCTCCTTGGTTTGGGGTTGGGGGAGGGGGGTTATGCTGTGTATTGTTTTTCTTAAGATTAATCAGAAGGAATCCTTCATTTCCTAATTTTACAGGATGAGTGGCATATGTTTTCCTTTTCTTTTTGCCCTGGTGCACTGTGAATGAGTTCCTGCTGTAGCAATTGATGTGTGTGTAGGGAAAACCATGAAAGGGTGAGTGTGCTCTCTATCTGGAAAAAAACCAAACTGCTTTTAAAGCACTACAACAATGCTGTTTCTTTTTGGCACCTGAGGTCATCTTCGTACCAGTGAAGTTTTAATTTAATGGACCAAATTTCAGCAGATAAGATAGATCTCCCCAAACTCTGAGAATTACTTCAGCGTCACCTGCAAGTACAGCTTGGTAGCCAGCTCATGGTCCATACTGAGGACTGAAATTAATACCTTGGCAACATTTTATATGGTTCATGTTAATAGGGAGAAGAAGCCATGCTTCCAATAGTTTATTGCTTCATCTTGGCAGTGGGGTGCTGCAGATTTTGAGATGATCTTTTGCCAAGATGTGTTGTATCCTCTAGTGGATGTACAGCTTCATAGAGCTGGCTCTGAATGCTAGGGCAGCGTGCCTAAGTTAATCGTCCCTTCTTCCGGGACTTCTTCAAGTGACACATCATGCTGGTACTGTGTATGCTGAGTTAGGTGTACAACACTGAAAAACAGCATTTCTGTAATTTGTTGATTTATAAGGATAACCAGGTATTTCACCTGGGATCCAGTTACCAGTAAAAAAAACAATAGTGAAGGCAAAGTGTAGAAATAGATACCATGTGCTGAGGTTATGAAGTGCTGTTTTGGCCAAATGATTTTGAAGTTAAGGCTATTTCTGCGCAGCGTTAGCTTGGGCTCTTGACAGATGAATGGATTAGAAGATGATGACTGGAATTGTTCCAATCCCCAGCTGTTGCTCTTTCCCTCTGGTAGCCCTCCTTACCTTGGTCCCCGAAGCAGCGCTGTCTAAATTGTGAGTGAAACTTGGTTTTGAACTGCCACATTTCTCAACCAAACATGTTTAGTTAAATTCAACTCCTATTTTAGCTGAAGGCACCAGGCAAAAACCAAAAGCCGTTCAGGAGTTCCAAGGAGTTCTTCCCTGGGGACACCGTTGTTGTTGGGAACTTGGGTTGCTTGGCTCATGGTGAAGAGTTTCAGAAACTTCGATAGAATCAGCAGGGTTTTCTAGGCATAAGGCGGCAGGAATTCCATACAGCCTGTGGTGTTTGATGCAGATGCTCAGCATCGTTAGCTCTGTAAAAGGCTGCCGAGGAGCTCTGGCTGCTTCACTGTAGCGGTTGCTCATGGATGCGGTTGGGTCATTCACCAACCCAACGTGTTGGTGTTACTAATTTCTGTGAGCGGTGGTGTCTGCCGAGATGCCTGCTTCTTGCTTCAAAATGTTTTTTGTCTTTTGAACATTTGTGTATTTCAAGTGTAAGACTGAGATCAGTAAATGACACAACAACACTGAGTAGCTGTATTTTGCATTTTAAGGGTAAATAAGAGAAATGGAATCTCAGTCACTGTAGTCCTATGATAGAAAGCACCTGATGTGTTGATGTGAATTTCAGCTGCATGAATCTTTAAACAAGGTTTTTCGTCCTTGTTTGCAGAACACTGAGCATTGATTCAGAAATCAGTCTGTCCGAGGGGCAGCAAAAGTGCCTTCAGTGTGGGAGGGAAGGGAGGTTCTGCCAGTTTGCTGATCTCTGGCATCCCTGAGCTGCATGTAGTACGGATGTGAGAGTTCAATGTAATGAAGGGTCCCTGCTGAGTAGACCTTTGCTTGGAGTAATTACTGTTCAATAACATTAACACACAAATATTTTCTAATATGTATAAAATAAGATGATTTCAGAAGGGACGTTTTGGGGAAGAACGGCTGTGCTGGCAAAACTGGAACCATAATTGCTATGGTTCAAACTGCCACATCAGCTGGACTTGCTTAGCCTTGTTCCTTGACAACTGTTTCTCATGTCGGTGTGTGTGTTTCTCACAGAACAAATGTCTCTCTTACTAAAGAAAACAAAAGCCTGTAGTGATGTAACTCTGTAAATGAAGCAATCAAGGATAGGACCCCTGGAAGACTTCCTACAAGCTAGCGCTGCGTTCGTGAAAAACATCACAAAGCGTCTTTAAAAGGATCAGAGGGAATCTGTTTTTTATACTTCAACTTTCTTGACAGAGGTGAAATTCTTTCCAGAAGAATGGGCAAAAATAATATTTATTCCAGAGTTTGCCTGGGGTAGTGGTTTGAGTTCTGACCTTTGAATACAAAGTGAGAACAAGTAGTGTTGAAAAATGTAAATGATTAAAACAAGCTGGCCTTCTCTAGGAAACCTTTTTTCATCAAGTTTTGCGAAGAAAAGGTCTTGGTGGTTGGATAAACATTTTACTACTGGAATAAATAGTATTTGATTGTCATGCATAGATTTTCTTATAACCAAGCGGTGGGTTTTTTTATGTAATGATGGGTTTGGAATTCAGGCTTTCTCTCGTGTTAGGAGAGGCACAGAAGCAGTGGTGGGTGGAAATTCAGCATTTAACAACGGAGCCGTGTGCCTTCTCTTGGGAAGTAACGGCAAATTTGGAAAGTGAGCTTGCTTTGATTAGGCTTCTGAAGGGGGATATAATTTTCATTTTCACGCAAGATGCCAATACAGTGTGAAATAACAAATCTGGAATGCATTAGTATGGGTTCCTGAAAGTTTAGATACTTGCGTGTTTTCCAGTCTTTTTTTTAATGAACTGACTGTGAAAAGCTCAGTGAAAGGTAAACCTTTTATTAAAGCCATCTAGCCTTGGTATAAATACATTGCTGCTTCTGTGACACAAATTTTGTACGTGTAATGAACTTTGTTTTAGGTGCCAATTTGAATTTTCTTAAAACCAACAATAACAAAATGCTTTACATTTTACAGGTTTTTTTCCTTGTAAATTTGTTTATTTGTAGAGATCAAAATGACTGATTTTTGAAATAAAGCTGAATTTTTCTTAATAGACAATCAGTGTTTTGGCAGCGTCTGGAGTCTGATAGGCATTCATTCTGTTTAGATATTTACAGTTAGAAGCATTTAGTAGTTTGAACATTATTGTCAGGTTTTGTGTGTTAATCTTCTTTTAGGAGATCAGGGCTTCAGTTTTGATTGGAGTCAGTGCAGGGAGTTTAGACATTACACGGTGTTTTAATCCATCGTTCTGTAATCGCTGCTCTTGTTCATCTCGCTTGTAAAATGATGGTGGTGAAAAGTTCTAAAACCGACATCTCTTTAGGTTCTTTGCTGGGGAGGTTTCAGCTTGCTGATCTAATCTGCCCACAAAATCAACATATTGACCCAAATCAGGACCAGTATGTTACTTCCTCAGCCTTTCTGTTCTTTTCAGCGGCGTTTCCCCCTTACGCTGCTTGGAAAACCATAGAGACCCAGCAGAGAGGAGGAGGTGTTTTAACTCAAACACAGGTTGGACCTGGGAGCCTTGATTATTTGTCTTTTTTTCATGCTGTGAAGTTTCTTGGGTTTAGTCAATGACTGATGGCTAAAAGCGACCTCAGCTGGTAGTTAAATTGTAAGACAATGTGAAAATGACTGAGCTATGATACAAGTGAATGCAATTTGAGCACTTAAGGTTGGGGACTTCTTAAAGACATTTGACATAGTGACAGATCCCTGCAGAATTTACTCTTCCAAGCAGTCAAAACATAATCTCTTTGCTCCGTTTCCTATTGAAATCTAACAAAGGAGCCAAAAATCAGATTCCCTTGTCCTGATAATACAGCAATTTCTTTGATATCAGAGCTGGGGATGGACTTTTTTTTTGTAAAGCAGTTACTTATTAATTTTGCATGCTCTTAGGTCATCTTGTATGCTGGTTTGTAGGAGGGTATGTGAGGAAAACCACATCTAATCGGCATGTTTAATATTAGGCTATTGTAATTGGCTTAAAGGTGGAGACCTGGTGTGCGCTCGTAGTTGAGACCAGTATAAAAGAGTTAAGAGCAGCCCAAGGTTATTACATCATTTGGAGACTGATTACCCTTTCACAGTGTAATAAAGTAATTATGAATAGTGTATGAAAATTGGTTGCAGTCTGTTTCAACATTATGACTGCCTGTCTTTAAAAGCAATTGCATTGTCCTCTTTTGTGTTGATCTTATAATTTGCATATTCAAAGCCTGTTAGATATTTGCCACTTCCAGCTGTAAATGCTAAGTAGCATTTAAAAAAAACAAATTATGCCATCTGTTTGTATAGGTTTTCTGTGAGGTTTTTCAGTTCTCGGTAATATTTCACCTTGGGTCTGCTCTTTTTACAATAGTGCCCGTTGCTGTTGCTAAGGGAGCTTGAAGTGTGTTCTGGTCTAAATTGAAAGAATTCTTTCATGAATGGGTGTCATAGTCACAACTGAGCAGGGCTGTTGCGGCTTCATGTGTTAGTAGGGTGTTTCTGTGCAGCCCTGACATGCGAAAAGGTTCTGTTTGGAAAGAAACAGTCATTAAGCTGTGTTTTTAACTCAGTACATGGTGACGTGCTCAGCGCAGGGGGAATACCTCTGTGAATTGTTAGGATTGTTACAATTGAAGAAAACCCTTTTTAAGTTTTAGCCTAACTTGTCTTTGGGTGCAAATGGGATCTGTTGCTTAGAGTGGTACAATTTGTGACTACAGTAAGGTTAATGTGAAAAATAAGCATAGCTAGGAACAGTTTGGGATTGTTTTACCTGCAGTTTCTTTAGACATCCCCTTCCTACTGGAAGGATGGTTTGGCTGCTTGTAAGGGAGTTGTTGCTTCCCTGGAATTTAGCAGCATGCCCAGATTACAGGTACCACTCTGGTTTTTCTTCCAGCAGGGCAGTAATGAGGGACGGATGCAAGTGGTGCCCTCCTGTATTGCAGCAAAGTTTGCCCTGGAAAGATGTGCAAGTTCCGTGTAGTTGGTAAAAGCAATTCTTGTGGGTTTTTAAAGCATGGAGACAGTAACAAAGATTAGAGTGAAGCTAAAGATAGACACGCTGAACTCCAGAATTTGACTTATTTTAACAAATGCTGCTGTATAAAGTTATATTTTGCGATAAGGTTGTACTGAATCCACACTTTTGGCCAAGCGCTTTGCTTCTGAGGACACACTGTGGTATCTGAGATGCCAAAGGTAAATATAGCGATCTTGTTCTGTTACATTTGTGTGGGAGTTCAACAGTGGTTTAGAATTTCAGGAACACTGCACAGTTTCTGACAGCAAAGCCTTTGCTCAGTGCACATCTCTCGTCTCATTTTGGGTACAGAGAATTGTTGTTGGAGATCAATTGTAAGTTATAATAAAACTCTGAGGTCATTCCAGTCTGAGGTCATTCCTCACTCTGAAGCCCAGGCTTTGATGCATCGTGTGAAGGCGATGTGGGTCTCGGGAGGCAGCTGGGAGAGGCTGCCAGTCTCAACTGTGGCGTGCTGTGAGCACGGCTGGGGGTGATGGGCTGCCAGGACCCTCTGGACATGGTGGCGTGGCTGGGTTTGAGGCAAAGCCCTCTGGCATGGCCAGAGCAGAAGCTTAGCGTGGGGCGAGTGTGTGACAGCAGCTCTGCACGAGCAAATCTGTAAGGGCTTTATTAAAATGGTGTGAACAGACTCTCCACTAGCACAATGCTGTGACTTTAAGCTGAACTGACGTGCTAGGTTTTTATCGTAGGCTTTCTTGCAGTAGAGGAATCAAGTCCTTACCATGCTGAACAGCTCGGTTATCCTGCCGCAAGCAGAGGAGTTCACCACACAGAAGGCTGCCTTTTCTGTTTGAATACATCTTTATTATGGTTCCTAAAGATACTCGTGCTGCTGGAATACCTACTGAAAGTATTAAACTGAGCAGTGAATTTCTGCAGTGTGGGTTTTGTCTTGCTGTTATGGATATCTGGGAGTTTAAGAAGACTTCAGCCAGGCCAGTCATGCTTTGTAAACACTGCTGTCGTGTTCCTCAAAACTTATTTCTAAATGCAGCTTGAATATTTGAAATGC
Source organism: Neomorphus geoffroyi (assembly GCA_033558235.1). Classification (NCBI taxonomy): domain Eukaryota; kingdom Metazoa; phylum Chordata; class Aves; order Cuculiformes; family Neomorphidae; genus Neomorphus; species Neomorphus geoffroyi. The sequence goes on along the minus strand of JAUMJM010000029.1, from coordinate 3,936,175 downwards.
AGCAGTAGCTTAAGTTTGTTTTGAGTTTGCTTCCATGGAAGTTCTGCTGTCAGCTGTGAAACTGAGGATGGGGAACCCCAGGGCAGTAACAGTGAGAGCATAATTAATGTGTTATCAGATCTTGAACCCCACCATGCAGTCTGCCCCAGACGTTTTAGGGCTATACAAGCCTTTTCAAAAATTTCTTTGCTGCAAGAGTGTTAAAGAATTGGAATCAGGTGCCCAGGGAAGTGGTGGAGTCCCCGTCTCTGGAGGGGTTGAAAAGCTTGTAGATGTGGTGCTTCAGGACATGGTTTTGTAGGCACTGTGGTGTTGTGTTGATGGTTGGACTTGATGATCGTGGAGGTCTTTTCCAACCTTAATGATCCTATGATTCGAAAATATATTAACTGTTTTTCTTAAGCAGAGAAAGTGGTTGAGTCCTTAATTAATGATGATGATGAGTAACAAACTCCTGTAGGAGTTTATCTTGGTCTTTCTTGGCCCTGTCATTGCCATTTGATGCTAACAGGCTATACATAAAAATTATTTCATATTTTGAATGAAAAAGTAGCTACACAATTGTTATGAAATGTCCCCTACACCAAGTTCCATTCTGATTCACAGGCTAGGTGACAATTCAGCTTATGTTAAGAACGAGTCAGCAGTAATGAATCTCTCCGTAGCTGTGTGTTATCTCGTGGGAGAGGCTGTGGGTCTGCAGGAGACAAGGGGCTAATCCCTGAGGTGCTGGGTAGATTTAATGAGGTCCCAGTTGCCTGGGTATCTGGCACTTGGTGAATTTTCTTCTGTAGTATTTTGTAAGCAGCTCCTGGTTAGGTCAGAGGGAAAACTTTCAATGTGTGATCCTCCTGAGCTCCTGCTTGTTTAGTTCTCGGATGGTCACGTGCAGTAAATGACAGGAACCGCATAGATGAGATTCTACAAAGGTTTGCTTTTATGAGCAAAACGTGATTACTGCGTATTTATAATGGTGTAATTTGTTTTGCTGGATTGGGTTGCTAAAGGATCACCTTGGCTTTATTTGAAAGAACAAGGGAAATATGGTTTATGTTATTGTGGGAATAAAGAAGATCTTAAGACACGGCTTGGTCAGAGATAGATAAAACAGTTTATGGTGCTCTGCTTCACTTAATGTCTTGTCTGCTATAGACTGCAAACAGGTCCAGTAATCTTTTAACGATGTTTCAGAGCTATTTCTGGTGTCTGACCTTAAAACTTTACCTTGAAAACAGAGTTAGGAATTTCATACTGCTTCATTTAGGAAAAATAACCTCCATTTTGAAGGCATTTTCAGTGCGATATGTGGCTTGTGTGGTCTCAGTTTGCATGTTGTGGGGTATTAGCATGTAATTATGAAAGCAAAGGAGATTTTACTTTTTAATTTCATGTGCTCACTGTTCTCTTTACGTGTCTCATGTCTCTTATTTTTGTGAGGATGTGTCATTTCTTAGAGGATTTAAGGGGGGCAAGGCACAAGTACTGTGGCATAAATTGATTTTGTGGCCCTCTGCCCTCTCTCAATTTATTATTGGTGACAACCAATGTGACACGGTGGCATTGTAACATGAGTGAGGCCACTACATTTCACGTGTGGCTTAATAATCGCTTGCATCCGTTATTCTGTGCTTAAGGGCTTATGGTTTAATTTTGCAACTTTGTTCTCAGCAGCTTACAAGATCAGACCCAAATACATTAATAGAACTGTATTGCCTCATTCTCTTACATGAAATGCTGTTGCTTCAGCCCTACCAGAGTTTAGAGTCTCTACTGAGAGCACTGGAAGGAGGAATTATATTAATGTCTAAAGCGTGACCAAAGCCAGAAGTTATTTCATGCAGTGTTAAAATACTTCCTCTCAGTTTGGAGTAGCAGCAAACTGATGACTTTGAGTGTTTCTTAGTGTTCTCTTCTTCTCATGGGAGATGCAGCCAGTTCTGAAGTCCCTTTATCAGGGGTTCATGAGCAGTCGCCAGCTGTTCCGGGGGTTCCTGTAGGAGAGAGTCTGCTGTTTGAAAAATGATGCATGGCGATAAAGCACTTAACGTGTGGGACCTGGGAACGGGTCCTTTTTAAAAAAAATAGTGGGTCAAACCTAACAAGGAATTCATTTGGTTACTGCCCAGGAGTAGTAACATGGCTGCAGACAAGGGGATTTTTTTCCTGTTATTTTTGATACTGTGTACATAATAATAAATTTAATAATAATTTTATTAATAAAATTATTATTATTGTTGTTGTTGTTGTTATTGTTAAGCAGCTCACTGACTTCCAGAAAAGTGAATCAAACTTAAATAAAGAAATATTGAAAGTTGTATGGTGAGAAGTCCTATTTAGATACCAAAGCAAATGAGAAATCTGGGGTTCATATGTAGTGTGGAAATTGGCAGGAGCAGAGTGTGGGTGAGTTCTCTGCACTGTTTAACGCCGTCTAAATACAGGCTCTGTTTGCCTGTGTGAAGGTGCTGAGAATTCAGTGTTGCAGGTGTTTGGAGCTGTAGGAACTGAGTGGGACTGCTGTTCCCTTGCTGTGGAATGAGCTCTGTAGTGGTTATTGCAGGTACACTGTACGACAATAAACGCAGATGAGAAAGGATGCTGCATCGTAACAGTAAAAGTTTCTGCTGGGCAGAAAAATACGTAATAAAGAGTCTGAAATTTGTTAATTTTTTCGGTTATTGAGTCATAATCCATTTGTTCAATGCAGTCTGTGGTTGCAGGAGCTGGTCCTGCTAAGTGTACCAAGGAACCTCAAGGCTGTGGAAGAGCAGATTCGGAAGTCGGCCAACCTTTAGCGTATCCTTGTGTAAATTTTGATGTTTTCTGAATATAATTCCAATAAGCTTATTTTGGTCTGTCTTAAATTCAAACGTAAAGGCTGATCTTGGTGAATTCTCCCCATTCTCTCCCTCTTGTAGGTGCACATGGTGTGTGATGTGTGTGTGATTGTAACTGGTTCAGCGGTACTGGGAGAGCTGTGGTCCAAGTTAATTGCTGGTGCTGGAGCAAGTGTTACCGCTTTTCTCGCTTGCAACGAATAATCTGAAAATGCCTATAGGCAATGGGTTTTTTTATTAATCTCTTCATGATCCTATGTGTTGAGATAACTTGTGTCTTCTAATTTTCTTTGCCATTTGTCAAGAAAAACAAATCTGTGGGATTTGTGTGATTTCTCTCTTGTGTTTTACAACTTCTGACAGGGAGAGGTGGAATATTTCCTAATTACCTGTTCACTGTTGTTTGTTACACAGTTCGTTCACTCTTGGCTGATGGAGGGGTGGGAGTAAACCATCCCTTTCTGATTAAAATGAAATTAAATATTACAGTTGCACAATGCTACACGTTGAACCAGGGACTCTCCTTAATGCTGTGTGGTGATGCAAGTCCTTGCTAGTTGAAGAGCCGAGAAGATAACGTCGGGGACTTTGGGTAGGAATAGATTTTGTTGTGATGTACTGGTATAAAAAAGCAATGTGGGTTTTCTTTTGTTTTCTTTTTCCCTTAGTGTGGTAGAGGTGAAGTTGAGGGTAGAAGGTGGGGGTGCGTGGTTTTTTTCTTGGTGAATCCTGTGAGTGTACTTTGGAGACAGGTTATTTTAGGTCTGCCAGGGCTTGGGTGTGACTAGACAAATCAGATGTATTCACAGATAACTAATACCCCTCCATTATAGGAATGAAAATATGTTGATATCGATGGCTTTGGCTTTCTGTCACTTCAGGTCATGGAAGAGCTCATGATTTCTTGATGTATAGACCTTCTTTGCAAAGACCTAATATGTTTTGAAATCTTTAGCAAGAATACGAAAGGATAGTGAGATGTCACGTAGGTTTACTGCAAACAAACTTAACAACCATACCTGTCTCGCAGCTTCCTGTGCTTGTACTTATTCTTGCACACAGTGTTGTGTGTATTTGTTTTTTGAATATTCCTGCTGCCTAATAGCAGAACCTGCTCGTGTAGCTGAAAAGCGATGGTCAAAGGTCAAACTGCCACCAGTGAGGTTTTAGTTCTTTAAATACTGAGTATTTTGTACCATTTTCTGTAAATGCAATAAAGGGATTGAGGTGTAATTTAATACGTTTCATGAAACGATGAAGAATACGCTGGCCATTTGCTGGAGACGGTCTATAATACGAGACAGAGATCAAGCCTACATTTCAAATGTGAATAAGCACTCTTAATCTCGTGATTGCAACTGTGCTGCTGCACTGGGAAGAGAGGCTTTGTAGGAAAGACAGTTCTGACGTCTGCTCTGTCATTAACCACAATGAGCTGCTCCTCAGAGAAAATGAGACCAGTGTCTGAAATTAAAGGCTGTTTCGCTAGGCAGAAATATCATTTGCCTAGATGCTTATGTAAAAAATGTTCTAAAACAGTGGACAACAGAAGATCTGTCTTGTTAATCTGTTGAACATTTTGATAACGTTGTGCTGTATTTTCCTCCTTTATTGAAGGAATGAGAGAGAGCAGAATTTCTTTGTTTCTGCTGTTGTGGCATTTTATGGAGCACTTTAACAGCATGGCTTACATTAGTCTCGGGGATGGTCTCTGCAGCTCTCAGGATGCTGCTTTCTGTAGAGAGAAATTGCTTTAATTATAGGGGGAATGTCTGGTCAGTCAGCTCGTCAGAGGAACCCACCCTGCAGTTACTCTTCCATTTTGAGAAGTTCAAACACACAGGCAGTGGTGGGGAGCTAAAGAAAACCGCTAATGTGCCTCAGACAGGAGTTTTTGCCTTTGCTCAAAGGGGTTTTCCAAAAATAGCCTGATCTAGTTTTAGTGTGGGTGATTTAAGTGAAGGTATTTTGGAGGCTTTCTAGAAGATGAAAGGATTGCAAGAGGGCAGCTGAGTGTTCAGCCATTTCAAAATGCAATATCCCATGGGGAAAAGCACAGCTATAGACATGTACGTACGGGGAATGACAGTCTGATGGGTGTTTGTGGACACGTTGCAGAGATGGAGGTACCAAAGTAAAACTTAGAATGGAAATTGAAATTAGTTGTGAGTGGGTGGAGTTCAGGATGTAGTTACATTGGCAATTGCCTGCAGAGCAGCCATGGTCTCATTCTAATAAACACACACAAATCAGCTTGTTCATTATTATGCAAAACTCATTGCTGTCTTATAAGTGACTGTACAGTAAGGCGTAGGTATGTGATGTTCTCGTGGCTTTGATAGTCAAGCGTTTGTTAAAACTAGAGCTATTGTAAAATGGACATATGGTTCTCTTTGATGGAAGCGTTCTTTAATGTTACTGTTAGCTGGTTGCTATTATGTACCAGGAATTTCTCTTTACGCTTTGATTTCTTTGGTATTTCCCGGCTCTGAATTTACAGCATTTGGGAATGTTTATATTTTACCTATTTTAGTAAACAGACCGCAAGGTGGTTGGGCTTTTTTAACACAGCCTTGACTGTCAAGAAATCCATATGCGTGCTTGCTTTACCCTTTTTCCTTCTGAAAGTCTGTCGTCTTTTTCCAAAACTTCTGTTAGCAAGTGGTTTTTTTTCCAATACTTTAATTGAGAGAAAGTGTAATTACTTTGCTGGTGCATGGCTGGTCCCATGGCTGGGCAGCGGCAGTGATGGTGGAATGGTTGCCACTACCTTTGGTTTGGGTTCTCCACTCTAATCTCACTTTGTCTCATCTGTGTTTTGTTGGCTGAGAAATCTAGTTCTGGCTTGATACGGCTGCTGGGAAGAAAGCGCAGTAATTGTGGCTGGTGAAAGTCGAATCTGTTCAGAAGTCTGCTGTATATCATAACAAGTTCTTGTTTAACTTTCTTCTGTTTTAAATGTTGTTAAGCAACCTTATAATGCAGATGTTTTCTAGGCTCCAAATGATGTTAAATTCCCCCGATAATAGTTCTTGTTACAATAGCAGCTCTTTACGGGTCCCGTGGGCCTTTTCTCCCCTAACAGCCTTTTAAAGTGAGGGAGCTGTGCTGCATTATATGGACATTTTAAAAAGTCCTGTGTGTGGTTTTTTTTAATGGTGTTATGGGACGACTGCTTTACATTACTCAGACCTGTATTGCAGCAATCATTTACATTAGCCTGAATGACTTCAGAGAGAAAGAAGTAAACACATGGCTTTGTATTTGCTGTCTGATCACTGTTTGTTCCCATCTGTTATGACTATAGAGCCATTAAAAGCAGCTTTCAAAATGACTGGAGGAGGTCTGAGCATCCTGGTTTATAGCGGAGTGGATCCGTGCTGGGGGCTGGGGTTTTGTGCTCGGTCATAATTCTTTGACTTGGTTGCTTGCAGGGTTTGAAGCCTTAATTTGGTCACTTGGCCCCCGAGCTTCTTGGTTTGTGTGAGGGGGAAAAGGGGCAGAGGGTTTTGGGGGGCTGCCTCCGGTGTTTTACATATCACAGCATGGTGAATGAGCACTGAACTTCTCCGGCTGGTGACCAAACGAACTCTTACCAAAAACAGTGTCCTTGCTGTTCTTCACATCCCTCACCGACCAGTAATAGCGGGAGTAAGAAATCTAGCTGATTTATTTGTTAGATTTGGGAAATCTCATTGGGAATGGAGAGACTTTCTAAGTCTGCATCGATTTTGTGTTGCTACTCTAGAATTAATGTGAAGAGAAGTTGTGACTTATTTGTAATTACATTACTTTTATGGAAGCCAATGTGTAAAACTGCCAAAAAGCAGTGTTCTCGGAGAGCTTTAGCAGATCACTGTTCTGAGTGTGGCACATAAATTGCCCAGCCTTTTTCAGAGGAGGTAGGAGCTGGTAAGTTCACCCCAGATGTTAATCCCTCATCTTGCAGACTACTCTGTCGTCAAAGCTTACTTGTGTAAAATTTTGTGGTTAGTACTTACTGAATCTGTGACTTTTTGCAGGTTAGATACTTGTTCCGTGCATCCTATCTAAATAGAATACCACAAAGTGAAACGTTGCTTTGCTCTTGTAGGTAATTCTAACTTGGGACTTCCAAAATCCCTACCATTGCCATGTAAACAAGGCTGCTTTCTGAGGAAAGGTTTAAAGATACTGGAAACATTTCTTGAGTAAAATGAAGTGAAACACATTCCTCCTCTGAAAATCTAACTCTGAAGACATGCAGAATAGCCTTCATCTTCTGTTGATAAATACAGAAGTAATTGTTTTTGCCATGTAAGATCTTGTTTTGCTTCTAGGAGGAATCTCCTTTGCTCAGGTTTTCTCCTCTGCCTTTGTTTTGTAGCATTTTGTGTTGAAGAGAGGGACTTGGAATCTTATCTGAGCTGTCATCCTGCATAGCTCGTCTGTCAAACAGGCCCTCGACCTGGATTTCGGAATGATGCCATAATATTCTGAGTCAGAGCGTGTCAGTGTGAAGGTGGAATGTGCAGTGGGAGAGTGCTGATAGGCAGCATTATGCAGGCTGTGATTTAAAAACTGACAGCTGTGAGCACAGTTGGGGTAAGGCACAGCTCAGAAATAGGAGATCCCTGGGTATTTTTTTTTTTCTCAGGTCAAGTTGGGTAAATAGCAGGGAGGAAAAAAAAGGTCTTGTCTGTCATGAGAAACCCCTTGAATTGCCTGCCTCTCTTTAAGTGCTGATTGCCTCTCAGCTGTGAGAGATGCTGCTGAAGTCAGTGTGTGTTTCTCTCTTTACTTGCCTGTGAAGCGTTTGGGGATGATTAGCAGAGAGCAGTTCAAAGTGAACAAACATGCTTTTAATTGCATGCACTTAAAAGGCTTACAAGAGCTACGGACTGTAAATATGTAACTCATAATGACCGTTACCGGCCAGAGTGTTCCAGGGCTCTGTTTGTGTTATACACTCAAAATGCCAGGGAAGGAGATAAGGAAGACAACCGATAAGAGGCATATCAATCGTTGGAGAGAGACTGTAAGAGCTTTTTAAAGACTTTCAGCAGGCTTGCTTCCATGAGGGCTGCAGCCAGTCCTGTGAGCATTCCAGAATGTGCAAGGGCCGCTTCCACACCTGCTTAGCAGGAAAGCTGGCACGAGCCTTGGAAGAGAATTGTAAGGTGCATGAGGACAGAGAAGAAGATTAGCTTTATTACTGAGCAGAGCATTAATGTTGTAGGGAAAAAGTTAGTGTGTGTATGTGTGAGAACTTTGGAAGCCTTTAAAGATTGAGGAAAATTGAACCCTAAAGTAATACAAGGCTCATATTTACTTCATTCAGAGATCTCAAAGCTTTACAAATGCCCAAATGCTTTGAAGACACCTTAAGATTCTGCAGCCGGTGCTGCTGCCTGGGGGTGTGGGACACATGTAGCTATCGGTGTTTTCTTTTTCTTTCAGTAACATTAGTCAGGAAGAGTTGTTCCAGTTCAAGGCTGTGAGTTGGTTGTATTTTCTTCTCTCATTAGAATGTGACTTGAACACGCATGATGGTGTTCAGTCATAACCAGGTCTTTCTTAGGAACTTTTGAAACCACTTCCAGATTATTTTCTCAGACTGTTGACTGCTCCCCTCAAAAAACCGGAACAACAAACAAAAGTGCCTGTGCAGCATGTCAGAAGCATTTTTATTTGAAGTAACCTTTTCTCAACTCCATCCCTGCCAAGCTTTCACTCTTTTTTTTTTTTTTTTTTTTTTTTTTTTTTTTTTTTTTTTTGGCAAGTGCAGGAGTAGCAATATTAAACCAGTATCACACTGAAGCCAGCACAACAGGTAGTGCAAAAGTAGCAGAGAGTGTGGGAATCTCAATTCTTTTGGCAGCCATCCACTGTTGTAGGATAGTCCCAGGGGATGTGAGATAAACCTTGGGTTCTGCAGAAATACAAAGTCTAAAGGAACAGAAGGAACAGTGCTATCTATGAAGGTCTGGTATCGACAGGCTTGAAATTCTGCATACGCTGCCAGACAGGAGAGTCATCTGCTGCTGCCTTTAGGAACTGGGTTCATTTTCCTTTCTCTTCTACTGTCGTGAAGAGGTCTGTGTTTAGACTCTGTTTGTGGCAGAATACTGCAGAATCTGGGTTACAGAAGTTGAGTCAAGTATCTTTAATAAAATCTCACTCCACACTGTCCGAGTGTAATGAGCTTTGTCATGGGAGGTGGGATCTTCTAAAGTGTAAGCTGTGTAAAAGCTGCTCTCTTGAGTGTTCGAAGCAGGGTTGTGGATGTTTAGGCTGTAGTGTTGATGCTGCATCGGGATAGTTGCAGTTCAGCCCTTGGTTCTTTGTTGTGCCTGAGGTTTCTTTATTGGGGTTATTTTTCACAAATGATCTTGAAAGTTTTCTTAAAGCAATTCTTCAAACTGTAAGGGTGACTCTTGATGAGCTGTTTAATTTAATCCCTTGCACTAAAACCGAGTTCAAGTGTTTCCTTAACATCAAAATTAGAACAAGTCTATGGCAGGGACTCTGGTTCCAGCAGCAGCAGCACGTGCTTCCTTTAATCTGGCATTTGCTGAGAACAGAGCCTCTTTATCTTGCAATACGAGACTAAAAGCCTACAGAAGAATGGTCCTGTTGTGTTTGTTTAGACTTGTAACACATGACCAAACAAATCTTGTTAAAAGATTTATCTGTCTGGCTTAAATAAGAAAAAGGAGCTCTTCTGCATGTTCTCAGTTACCCTGCACACTGAGGTGCCTTCCTGTTTCAGTCTCGTAGCTTTTCTCTTTGACTTGCTTTCACATCATCTTTAAAACCTGACTCTTTAATACTAGTTAAGAGGTTTAAGTACTTAATGTGTGGAGAGGTGGTATGTGTGCAGTTTGCTCTGATAATGATTTCCAGGTGTACAGGGCTGGGTGTGATAGGTGACTGCAGCTTGGCCACCTTAACAACTCACAGTGCCCAGATTTAACTGTATCTCGTTTCTTGTGAGAGCAATACTGCCCTGCTTTCCTGCCTGGGATAGGAGGATGTGTGTGAGCAAATGGTGAGTCTTTACTTTGAAATAAATTTAAAAGACCTCAACCAGCTGAATGTGGGGTAGTGATCAATTGAAAGTGATTCTGAACTGGTCACTGAAGTGACACTGCAGTTTTAAAAATGAAGTTTAAAGGTGGGTGCTGGATTTCTTGTAAGAGTCCTTGGCTGTTACTTTTGTTTAAATTGCACTTGAAAAAGCATAGGCAGATCTACTTGTCGTCAGGATGGCATCTTTGGTTCTCTCTGTCTTCGGGATTCTGTGAGAGTTGGATCTGGCACCTGGCTGCCGTGGGGTTTGACCAGAGAAGGACTAGTGATGTGATACCTGCGTACCCCGTGCCCTGAAGGGTGGCTGGGACTGCGTGTGCTCCTTCCTTTCTTAGTGATGTTACTTTCAAGTTGCTTGTCAAGGGTACAAAACACCATGTCAGGAATGCAGGAGTGTCCTGCGGTGCTTTTCCTCCCGACCTCATTTGCACCAAAGCGTTCCTCTTGGACCTGTGTGGGCAGGAGTCACCCTGGAGACTTGTCCGAGGCTGTTACAGTTTTAACTGTTCTGAGAAACTGTTGTGCAATGTTAACCATCTTTTCTCTATAAAAATTACAATGTTTGCAAGCACTCAATGTGCTTGGGGTGATGTGCCAATTAGCAGGGTGCTGCAGGGGCAATGCTCTGACCTGGTGAAGCATCCGAGATCAAACTTCTGCATGCGGGACACTTCCTGAGCGCTTGTTTTCATCGTGTCTGGTCCAGATTCCTAAATTAAGGTTCCTGTCTCCTACCAGAACCCTTGTTTCCTCTGTTTCTTCATCTCTGGAGACCTGAATGTTTTAACAGGAATAAGGGTATCTGAATATGGTTTGAAGTTGTAGACACCTGCATTTTCTTCTAAAAGCAAAGAACAGACTTCAGCGACTCGCTCTGCAAACACGTGTTTGGTTTTGTTTGACTTGTAAACAGTTTAGGGTAGCAAGGAAATTTAATGTTCGATGGCACACTGGGGGAGCCAAACAGGCATCCCATAATGGATGTGATAAACTTACTTGGATAAAAGGACAGATCCCAAGGTTCTAGTTAAAACACAACAGCCACAGATCCTAGAGTGTGATTGCAGTGAGGCTGTTGTTTTTCTGCAGGTTTTTCACCTTGTGTTGAACAAATACTGGGTGGGGGCTGTTCTCCACTCCTTTGTATACCGGTCTCAGCTGCTGTAAAGCGAATGTTCCCCTTTCAGCTTAAAAGACTTCTTTCTGAGACTAATCTCTAAAAAATTCCCTATGGAAGAAGCAGTAAACTGGTATCAAAGGCAGTTAATGCTCTTCAACCTGCGGTGCTGTAACCTGAATTTATTTGCTGTAGTGTGATGACAGCAGCAGCTGCTCTGATGGTGATTTGATGTGGTGAGATTGAGGAGCTGCCAATGACTAAAACTTCTGGAACCTCAAGCTACGGAGCTTGCCAAAAAACACTTCACATTTCAATGTATTTGCTTCTACTGTCCTAATCCAGATTTAAACATCTGTGTGATGACTGTATTTGGCAATATACACGATGTATTATCCCAGTTTACTTTAGAGAACAAAAAGAAAGATTATAATATTTTGGTAATTTTTGTGATGATGTTGGTTTTAGGGGTTCCATATTCATGCGTAATTACATATAGAATGATAGAAGTGCTTAACAACTGCGACATCTGTAACTGATGGAGGATGTTGAGTCGGCAGATATGTTTCACAGTGTCTGCATGTTGTGATTAGACAACAGTAGAGCTTTAGAATATGGAGCTGGGTACTGTTGTCCTGTTCCAGTGTGGCTGGTGGGTGAAGTAAGGGTGTGCAAGATGAAATGCAAATGCTTGAGTTTAGATGATGCAGTATTTCAGTTGTAAGATATTTACTGCTGTCATGGTTGAAAAGATCATTCCAAGCCTTGAGTGTTTGCTTCTATTTATAAACTGCCATTTATTATTGTTTTCTGGTGTTAGTAAATAAAAAGCGGGGAGGTAGCAAGGAGAAGTGCTGTGTTTCACTGTAGGGGCTTAAAATTTTTAGGTGTATCCCACATCCTTTAGTTTCTGGTCTCTAAAGAACACACAAAGATCTCGTACATAGGTTGAGATGCCACTACTTGTAATTTTTAAGTTGCCCTGGGAAAGTAATCAGTTTTCATTTGAAACGAGTAGATGATTTGCTCTCTAAAATGTATTTTGTATCTATAACAATACAAAAAAACTTCAAGCTCGCTACTGGGGAATTTCCTAGCCTCTAGAAATTTAAGACATTTATTATTGAGTCCCTGTAGACCATCGCTATTGCTGCTATCTGCAGCTTCTCTGGCAACTGACAGGTTCATTGTAGTCTTCTCTACTGGAGTTTCATTGGCTTCCCCTCGTGGGTTATCAGAGTGGTGGCAGCCGCTATAAGGAGGAAACCAAATAGAATCACTTCCTACCTGGATGATGGGTTCATTCAGGAAATGCCTGAGAGATTCAAGCCACAGCCTGAATTGTATCAGTAAAAGCAATTTGTCTCTTTGGCAATTTCCATTGCTGGAAGTAGTAGTCAACAGGGACAAGAATGATGTAGTCTGAGATTCATGTGAGAGCGAGGAAATTTCAGCGACGCAGGATCACTGGCTGCTCAGCTGACTTCTTAAAAATCAAAATAGCCTTTTTTCTTCTCTAAAATGGTTTCAGATGCTTAATGTTAGAGCATTCAGTCTTCTTAGGTCCCTGACTTTCACGCTTTGACATTCTACACAGTGGACTAATTTCAAGTAGCAGCTTCCTGACAGCTTTTCGAGTTGAGTGTGGGCAAATTCAACTTTATCCTGAGTCGGTGAACTAGGGAAAAAAGTTACCTTGTCTTTCTATGTTGGTTGCACCCTTCCTGAAATATCCTTTTTGCATGAATATTGACAGAAAAATTGGAGTGTTATGGTTTTTGTGCAGTGGGAGCTGTAGCTGCTCAGGCTGGCAAAAACTCTTGTAACAGCAAGTCCAATTTTTCAAATCTGAACTTGCACTGAAGGAATAAAAAGTTGCGGTTGATGTTAAGAGTATTGATTAAGTGATCAGGGAAGTAAAAGCATAGGATTATCTTTCCTTTCCTGTTCCCCAGCAGGAAACCGAACACGTGGAGGTGATGAGTTACAAAATCCATCTCTCTGTGTTCTGTTAGTGGTAAAGCAAGCACAAAAGGTCGTGGTTTTGATACCTGGAAAAGCAGATTTTGCTAGAGCACTTGTAACTGCTGTGGTTTGGTTTGGTTTCAGTTAATTAATTCCTGTAATCTGTGGATTACAGGTTAGCTCTATTTTTGGAAAAGCAGGGTAGGGGAAAGACTTCCTAACAGATTGCCCTGGAGTGGCAGATGGCATTCTTTACTCGGTCCCGGTTTTGTAGGGCATCCGCTGCTGGTGGTGGTCAGACAGAAAACCACACAGCCATTTGCTCAACTCTTTCATTTCCTTCAAGGCAAAAAAAGTCGTAGACTCTTCCTTTCTTCTGCTTGCTTCTTCCTAAATGTTTTTGTTTCACTGGAATGCTTCTTATTCAGGTATAGAATGAGGTGTGTTCTCAGTGAGTGCTTCCCATCCCAGGTATTGTTATATTTCTGTAGTGAGCAAAAGAATTTTTAAGGAGTTGTGAGGTCTTTTGGAGGATGGAGATGGATTTCAGACATTTTACAGGCACTTCATAGTTTGTTATGTCTACATGTGTCTCAAAAGACTGCCCTATATTTTGCTGACTTTGTTTTCAATATTGAATTGCTTTAGGATGTGGGGGTTTCTGTGTTTATAATTTTTATTTTCAGAAATTGAAAGAATTTTGAATATTAACATGGACTTTTCCCCTCTTTCTCCCCCCCCCCACCCCTTCAAGAACCTTTTTAAAACGCTGGGGTTGTTGGAGTGGTTGAATTTTTCCTGGATTTGAGTGAGAAATTCAGAAGACTGAAGCCCAGGCTCACTGTCTACCTTTCACGGAGGCCCAGCCGTGAGAGGACAGAAGAAGGCACGTGGCGAATCATGACAGCGGACAAAGAAAAAGACAAAGACAAAGAGAAGGACAGGGACAGAGATCGGGACAAGGAGCGAGACAAGAGAGACAAGGTGAGGGAGAGTGAGAACTCGCGTCCTCGACGGAGCTGTACGTTGGAAGGAGGTGCCAAGAACTATGCGGAAAGTGACCACAGTGAAGATGAGGACAATGACAACAACAGTGCCACCACAGAGGAGTCCACAAAGAAAAGCAAAAAGAAACCCCCCAAGAAGAAGTCGCGATACGAGAGAACAGACAACGGTGAAATAACATCATTTATCACAGAGGATGATGTTGTTTACAGGCCCGGAGGTAAGAAACTCTTATGTTTTGATTCCTTTGAAAGCAGTCGTGCTCCAGAGCTACCAGTCAGCTGGCTGCAGCACACAGTGCAGTGTGCTGTCTGTTAATTGAAATTATGGTTGTCCTAGGGGCAGGGTGCCCCATTTCCACTGGAGACAAATACAGACGCGCATGCACAAGTTTTTTTACTGTATCTTGTAATATCTGATTTGTTGGGATGAACTTAATTCCTCTTTGAAAAAAGAGCCACCCTCCTTTCTGTCTGCTACGTTAATGATCTGTGGAGTCTCTGTCCTTGAGAAAATCACAACTAAATTGGATAAAACACTGAGAACTTTGCTCTAACAGAGCACACGAGACCTGATCTGAGCTGAAGGTTTGACTAAGTGGGATATTGTTCAGCCTTTCAGACAGGTTTTTTTGTGAATCTGTGATTTCTTTGTGGAGTTCTCTCCTGTCTTCTGTCTGGGCAATATCAATGGGGTGACCTCACACCTATTACACCAGTGATTTCACGCCCTCGCTGATAGCTGGGTGATGCCTCTGCACAGCAGTTTAGCTGTTGGTCAAAGCAGGGTCAGTAGTAGCAAGTGTCTGGGCTGGTTTAGGGACAGAAGGAGAAGCTTGCGTTGTGCTCTGAATGTGCCACTTCATTACTGCCAAGTTCACATAATGTTTTTAGGGTCCCATGTAAGGTTTCAAGATCTGACCTGTAGCTGCTGCCAGATAACTTCTGCCTTGAAGTCGTACTTGAAAATTTGATTATTCAGCTAGCGGTATTCTGCATTTTCAGAGTAAAAATATGTGTTCATCTACACAGCATTTTAAGAGTGTTGACTGCAGTTGTTTGTTCCACCACTAGGAATAGTGATGTTTAGCTCCAGTGTTCAGAGACTTAAGGGCTGTGGTAGTTTCATATTCCTTTTCTGTAAAATGGTCTGTGTGCTCTAGTATTGCTGTTGGACCAAAACAGAGATGGATTCAAACAAAAAAAACGTGGAACAAATGAGGTAAAATCTTGTCTTGATTTTTTCATGAGGTGATGTCTATCTCAGCTACTAAAATCTCATTGTACAAGTACAGATGTGAATGTTTTCGGTGCTCTATCCAGTTGCAGGTCCTGTTAATGCTTTAAAATGCTGGGTTTATGCGTGGGCTACATTGGCTGCAGGTACAGATAGGCTGGAATACTTGTTTTGGAGGTGTAGCATTCCATACGTATTCTTCCATGTGAAAGCTGTAGTGTTTTTGCTTCGATCTACCAATGTTTGCCAAATAGTTTGTCTATTGAAATGCTTCAAATATCATTTCAACCCATTCAAAAGATGTTTTTCTCTTGATCCAAGCTTGTAGCTGAGTAATAATTTGTTGCTTGAGCAGTAGCAGTAGGGAGCCTGCACAAGTGTCATCTTTGGTGGCGATGTTATTTTTGGTGTCAGAAGATGAAAAATAATTTAGAATCTGTTAAGAGCAGCTGTTGTGTGGGCCCAGCAGCACAATGCGACGCTCTGGCTGTATCGCAAGAAGGCTTGAGATGGAAAATGAGTTTATGATCTCAATTTTGTCAATGTGGTAGGACGGAGAGGCATTAGCACTCGTTATCCACAGGTGCAGTGCTTGGAGTAGCTCTGGTGCAGCAGTGCTGGGGTAGCAGGGTGCGTGCAGAGCTGCGGGAGTCAGGGCTGGAGTTAAACAGAGTCCGTGTTGTGCCAGATAATTGAGTAGGGGAGAGCACCTGTAAGGACTGGTGGTGCGGGGACAGCTTGCAGTGGTTGTGCTTTTCCACAAGAGTATCCGATCAGAAGAGAAGTCTTTATGTGCAAGAACTTCAGTTATTGGTGCGTATGTTCTTGCTTTCCAGCAGTTCCACGCCAGGGGAGAGGTCAGGTAAAGCCTCTGTACCAGCACAGGCAACGGAGGAGACGCCACACGCAGCAAAGGCTCTGTAAATGCTGGCCAGGTGCCACTTAGGCCTTAGGGACTTCAGGGAGCTAATAGTGAGGGACAACAGTCCTCTCTAAACAGGTACTGCTTCGGGCGTATTTTGGTGCTGGTGGTTGCAGAAGCGATGATAAGGGAGCTGCCTGCTTGGTGAGCAATTCCTCCTTTTGTGGGTGGTGTTGGGCAGGGTCTGGAAGCGGTTGTGTTGGATTTGAAAGCTGCTCTGCCCAGTCCCAACTGAGAGGAGTGCTGGCCATGGGCAGCTTGCTCTGTTTTCAATTTACCCACATTCTTGCAGAGTTTCAAGAAAAGGGGGTGAAGGAGGGGGATTGTGTCTGATCTGGAGGAGGTGCAAGAACAAGGAAAGCCATAGAACTCAGCATAAATGAGATTTTATACCCGATTCATAATTTAAAAATCTGCTTATTAAATTTAACATTTTATTAGTAGCAATTAAGGTGAGAGATGCACACCAGCGCTGAAAATTTTCTGATCAGTTCGCTCTTTCTCCTTTTTTAAACTGGCATCTGTCCTTGTCTTAAACTGCAGAGAGCACTGAGAGCACGCATTGCTTGTTAATTCACTGTTGGAGGGATACCGAGATTAGATGAAACTTTAATTGACTAATATTCTTTCTATACTGATTTTTTAGATTTTATTTAAAACATAATTTCTTAACAGGAGTGAGATCTCAAATACACATTCCAGTGTGTAATATATTCTAATGCAATTTTAGCCTCTATTGCAGAAGAAAATATCTGCCTTCTGTCTTAGGGCTAGGTTAAAGATAGGGAGATGTAGCTAGGGATACAGATTATGTAAAATTTAAGAGAGATTAAGAGAGTTTAATTAATGAGACTTGCACAGCAAGGATTAGAAAGAGGAAAACCAAAGGTGTGTGTAGACTGGATAGCTGTCTTCAGCTTGCATCTTTCAGGCTTTAAGGAAAGGAAATCCTTTCCATTTGACTCTTTCTCTTAAATACTCTTATCTGATACAGCTGAATGTTTAAGTTGTGCATTTTCTTTCTGTGAAGGTTAAAATCTCATTCTGTGTTTACCCCGTTGCTGCACAGTACTTAATCTAACACTTAATATTGTTTTTTTCTGCTGATCTCAGCTCTACTTGATTAATAGCAAATAAACTGTAAATAAATAGATAATCAAGATCATTGGATTTTTTCAAATGCAAGGTTACACTACATTGTTACTATATAAATACTGCTCTTAATTTGCATAGATATAATGAATGTATGCATAGCTTTAAACTATGTATTAAAATTTATTGAGTAGAGCTTAGACAACACCATGCAATTAATCTTCTCTACTTTGTTGGGAATCGCACAGGCCTGTACTAAAAGCTTGTTGTCCCACTTCCCCATCTGTCCTTGGCTTCCATAGCCTCCCTCCTTCCCAGACTGATCTGTTGGGTTTGTTTTCTTCTTTTTCTCTCCCCATTCTTACTTTGCTTTTTTCAACATGACTGTCATGGCAGCAAATTAATTTTTATTTTAAAATGTGTGTTCAGATTTGCTTGTGGGCGTCCTTACAGTAAGGTAACGATGGCACAAGGTGGTTGCATCCAGACTGAGATTTTTTTTTTTTTTTAACCTTTTAGATTCAGTTAGATTATTTATTGCTGAATTTCCATCTGTTCTCTATCCTAGTGGCTTTTGTCAGAATCCAGCATGGTTTGAAGGGTTGATTTCCGTTGTATCCACGTGCAGTGTGATTACCACACTGTCCTGGTTGGGTGCACTCTGAAACTGGATGTCTTGTTTTATAGTAAGGATTTTTGCAGTTCTATTTTTTTTCAGTCAGGCTGTAAGTGAATTTGAATGCTTTGATTCTCTGTGGTGCAAACCAGACTGGGTAACTACATCTGTTGTTTGGGTGAGGCAGTTGGTCTTTGCGTAGGATTTTCTGTATAGGAGAAGGTACCAAAGTGCTGTCGGTCCGACAGCTGTCGATGCGCTGTGCTGACTTCCATGGCTAAGGTGCTTTGGGAGCAGCTGTCCCGGCTTTGTCCAAGAGCAAGGCTGCTCCCAGCACTGCTGAGTGTGAGCAGCTTGAGCATAGCCCTCGCTTGGGATACTTGGGTAGGAGAATGACTTTCCTTTGATGGAAAACAAATAGTGCTTTAAAGTACAAAAAGTACTTTAAATTTCTGACCGGTGTAGTGAAAGATGAAAAAGGCAGTGACGATATTGTGTCTGGTTTCGGCTGGGACAGAGTTGGCTGAGATAGAGTTGATTTTCTTCTCAGTAAGTGCTAGATCCAGCACGGGTATAATGTTGATAACACACATTGTTTTATGCTCGCTGGAATAGAACTAATTTTCTTCCCAGGAGCTGTTGTTTTTCTTGATTTTAGCATGAGAAGTGTGCTGAAAAATACTGATGTTTTTAGTTGTTGCTAGGAAACAAAAATCAAAGAGGTTTTACTACATTAAAGCCACAGAACTTCATATTGAGGGCATGGTTGCTCCTGAACAGGCTGCTGTAATGCCCTTGTCGTAGCACCTTGAATGCTGGCCTGGAAAAACTTTGTTAGATGAAAGGCTGAGTTGATTTGGAGCCTCGGGAGAACAGATGACTTGACGTCACCTGGAGATGAGGACCGTGTTTGCTCTGCCTACGTAGAAACATTTAAAAGGATCTGCAGGTATTAAAAGGATTTATGAGGATCTTTTTCTACAGTGACATCAGTAGCTGTATAAACAGCACATCAGCAAGAGGAATGAGCATGAGGTAACACGAGGTGAAATGCTTCTGCACGGAGAGTAGTGTGTTGTAGGAATTCATAGTCCTAGCAGATGGCTTTGAGGTAGCTCACTTGAGAGCCTCTGCTCTAGGTGTTGTAAGAGCTGTGTGAAGCTGGAAGAGGTGCAGAGTGTTAGATCTGGGAAGTGTGGTTTGATACTGTGCAGGGAAAAAGGCAGAATTAACGTCGTGGATCTTGGAACATCTGGCCTAGTAAACGAAAAAGTAGGAATGTGTTTGTCTACCACTTGGAGGTGTTTTAGAGACTCTTTGGGACAGCTGTCAGACTTATTGGTTTAGGTTCTTTTTTTAAGGTGTGGGAAATCACTGTCACCAGGATGAAAGTGAGATTTTGCTACTGGAAAATAGAAGTGTTAAGTACGACCTTCTTTGGAGTGTCTGGTAGTAGGGACTGCAAGAAGAATGTTGCATCGCCTGACGGCAGTGTCTGTATTTGCATTACAGCAGGCTGGGAGGCCACACACCGCGGTGTTTCAGATACAGCATTCTGTGAAAATCATCCTCACCCAGTGGCACATTTCGTTTCCCACTTCTGAACGTGTGTTACTGTTCAGGGCTGCACCAACAGCTTAAAAAATGGGTTGCTGTGTCCATTTGTCTAATCGGAAAGATGAAGTGATGGGCCAGTTGCTAGGGAAATAGTAATGGCTGTAATATTTTTCTAGTTGAGGGCTGCACAAATAAAGCCCTTCCCAATTGTCATGAGGTTTGTAGTGTGTTGCGCTGTAATTATCAGCAGAGTAGCTAAGGGAGAGAAGTTAAGCAACCATTTGGTGTTTGCGGTGGGCTCGAACAGAAGAATGTCCTTTTGGTGTGCTGGTTTTGCCTACTGGAGCACGGAATTACAATTATGCATGGTCCAATAAAAGAACTTAAACTCAAAGCTGTGTCAAGATGCCAGTTTCCACATTAAGTACAGCTTTGTGGGCCAACTCCATGCTGTTGATTTCTTTCTAATGTTGCCATTGACTCATTACTGAAACTTCGAAACACAAGGGAATGGGAAATGATAAGAGCAAAGATGCTGTAATTTCAAGAGATGCAGAATCCTGATCCCTTCACCTCTTCAGGTTTTCCTGTTTGTTGACCAAGTGCCTGCTCTGTTCATAGACATCGTGGAGGTTGTTCAGTTGGTTTCGTATAGACCTTGACAATTTCTTCAGCTGTTTTCTTAAGGCTTATTATTAATGTTGCGTTGGAGAAATTATTTGTAGCTCTTGTTCTTCAAGTGTTTTGTAATTTGCACATTAAGGAATTTTTAATAGAAAAAAACCCTAGATATATCTAACAAAGTGGGGTCATGTAGCCATGCGATGCACGTGTGGTGCTGCTTGTCTTTTGTCTTCTGCAGTACTTTAGAAATGAGTAGCCATGCAGAGCTATTGAAGCGCGTTCAGGTTGGGTTTGAGAGACAGCGGCTGCCCAGGTGTTTGTGAAATATTGTTGAGAAGTGTTTGAAGCAAATGTGGCCCCCCTAGCCAAAGTCTGCAACCTTAAAAGATCAGAAAAGACTGTTTTAAATGGCATGCATGCAGTAAAGCTTATGTGTGGCTGAAAGAGCTCTCAGGCTGGTTATTTAATTAATTTTTCTAGTGGTGTGCACTCTTATTCCCACCCCTTCTCCTTTTTCATGTGTTTAATTGGTAAAGAAAAACAGTTTGAAGACAGGAGGACACTAACCAGCAGGATTTAGGGGCTCGACGTCTACAAAGCCTTGACTTTCATTGTGGCCTTTCTTGTAACACTGCTTTCTGTAAGAAAATGTTTGGTTTCTATCAGAATTGTTCACAGAGTGTGTCTGAATGCACCCTGCAAGAACAACTGTAGTGTTGTGGGCATGCATGAGAAGTGCAGAAAAATAATTGGTGTGGGAAATGCTGTAGCCAAGTGCCTGAACTGCAGAGCAGCCGCTTTTATAAAATTGGGAACTGCAGACTACAATTAGCTGTCATTAATTTTCTTGAATAGAAATATGTTCCATTTATTGTACAATCAGGATCCAGGCTTGAATGAGTTTAAATAGATGAGATCTAAATTATACTGACAGTCCATTAAACAGCAGCAAAACCCCTTAAAGAAAATGGATTCGCTATGATACCGGTTTATAGTAAAATCATTTGCCAAAATAAGAGCTATAGTGCAGGCATCGGGAATGCTCCTGTGAGCTTCCAGTGAACAACAGCAAATTGGTTGAAGCGTTTATTGCAGAGCAGAGCTCCAGCATGTTGTTTTCTGACAAGGAGCCAGCAGCGTCGCTTGAAATGTGCTCAGCAGGAAGGGACACTCGGAGACCAGACTGGCAATTTGTTTGTTGTCGGCCATATGGGGGGAAGAGAGGCGGCTGTGTCGCTCCCTGCCTGCCAGGGGTGATCTTGCCCTGCTTAAAACCAGGGGGTTGTCATTCCCAACGCATTCCTGCCTGTGTTTCTATTGTTACTAAACCGTCGTGCCAGGTGTGTTGCTGTAGCTGGAGGTCTGTTTCCATTACTGACCTTTTGTTTTCATTCTCCTGTGTTCGGAATTTAGATTTCAACAGTTAGAATTCACTGAATGTTGCAAATATGTTTCTGACCCTGAGAAAGGCCCCACTTGGTTATTAATGATGTGTAACTGCTAACATCGTGCTCCTAATGGTATTGAACTCTTCTAGGGTGGTGGTTTGTGCTGCTCCACTGCTTGGCAGAGGGCACTAGGACAGCTAAGCCGTTTAACGTCAGACACCAGAATGGAGGCATGTAAATATCCTTTAATTCTGGGATGCAAATATCCTTTAGTTATTTGCCAACCCCACAACTTGTATTCAGGATATTTACACGTCTGTACACATGTTTACGTTTGTCTCCTTACTTCCCTTTCATGCCCATGTATATCTGCAAAATCTCTAAATAAAATTCTCTGTCTTCCAAAGAATTGGGGTCCATCTCAATAAACAGTTGCATTTCTTTGTTTTGGTTAAATCCAGGATGGTTCTGATGAAATGAGCCTATTTGGCAGGGCTTGCCTGGACACTGTATCTCTCAGATCAATCACACAAATTTCTGCTGTGGTGCAGCTGAATCTGCAGACTTAATGACTGTTGCAATAAGCAATGTTTATGTGTCTCTAATGTTAGAAGCAGTGGATGTGGAACAGGAGTGTATGAATGTGCTGCAGGGATAAGTAAATCTGGAGTATGATTTTTAGCACCCTGATTGAGTGGTTGAATATAGAGCTTGTGTTGCTACTGATTCCGTGAAGCTGGGGATTGATTCAGCTGGTTGGTGATGTTGATGTAAGACTTGCTGCATGAACCGTTCAAACTCAGTGTCTGAAGAGCTCCTGAATTGTTAGGAGGAGTGTTTTTTACATGTCTGGCAGATTGTTTTTCAGAACCTCTAATGCAGAACAGCTGAAAGAAAGCAAAATGAGGGTAAGGATACATAATCCAGTAAGATACTGGGCTGTCAGACCAGAAAATGTGTGTATATTGGGACTCTGGTTGCTTGCAGCTGCACTGAAATAGTGGCAAGGCGTTGTAGACAATTCCTTGACGATGGCTTTCAAGGAATATCTTTCCTGTGGATGTGTGGTGCTGTGCAGAGAGCCTAAGGCTTTGTTTCTTGGATGATGGAAGTGTTGATTCATTAGGTAAAACGTAAAAGGATTCTAGTTGTGAAGATGGCTGTGACACAAACTGCAGCTTTTGAGCTGATAAGGGTTTGTGTGTTTGGAAAAGTGAGGTGGTTGGCTTTTTTTTCCCAAAGATCTTTAAGACCATTATTGAAGCTCTTAATTTTAAAAGCAGCTTTTAGTGTGGGAATATTAATGTATCCCTTCAGAACTAGGGCACATCTGGTGACTATCACAAGCCCAAAGGCATAATGATGCTCTACCATGTGTTGTAGAAATGCTTCATCTCCAGTGGGACATTTTACACGAAATAGGGAAGTAAGGAAATGCACTTATGGCTGGAGACAGGCAGCGAACTTCAGATTTCTACTTTATTTTACCATTGTAGTGGTAAAGGTTATGGAAAGCCTCTTTTTTTTTTTTCCTGTTGGGGAGTTGGTGGTTTGTCGCCAGTGAACTTGGTGGTGTCGCTCAGATGGTTAACTTGTCTGAGGTGACCCTTGCAGGTGACACGTGGACATTATCTTGCTGTGAAGAAAGGCAGAGTGTGAATTTATAGCACACCAGTTTCCTCTGGGGTTACTGGCTTCATGCTCCCTCTTACTAACACATCCAGGGTGATTTTTTTCACTCTAAATAATCTGACATCTCCTTTGATTTTCTATTGATGCTATGATTCTGTCTATAAAGGGGTCATGAGCCTTGCCCAACGAAATACATCCTTAAATTCGGTTTTCAAGGGATGACAGAGCCTCCTAGACAGAATGTAGTCGTGGTGCAACTGTAATAAGGACTGGAAAATTAAAAATGACTGGGAAGGAGTCTTGAAGGAGGGCACTATACAGGCTAAGAGGAATACTGTACGGTTTCCACGCCTTCAAGGGCACAGGGTGAAGGTGAGTGAAGAGCAGTGGTGGTACAGATGCCTTGGCTTTAAGCTAAGGCTCCGGTGGGACCGGGCTTTGGACAGCGAGGCTTGGAGAACGGTTGTCATGGGACAGTGCAGAACCAGGGCTGTGGTGTTCACGAGTGTTTGTTGGTCTTGGTTCTGTCTCTTGTAGGGAACTCACCCTGTTGGGGGTTTTGTGCAAACATGATTACCCTCAAGCTGCAATCACGTCAGTCCCTGTCTGACAGCACCCTCGGAGAGGGCGAGCTGGTGACTCGCTCCGCTGGGATGAGGAGGCAGAAAGGGGAATGCTTTAATTACAGTTATAGGGCATCTGCTCCGTTATTCCATGTAGTGAGATGAGTAATGTTTTGAGTATTGGATAGTGTTTATTTGAACATCAGGGAGCTGGGAATTGCGTGTCACCGTGGAGCAACTTCATTGAGCAGGAGGCTGAGCCATTTAATTGATGCCAGGTTTAAATGAGGAAATTTATAGTCAATTCCATTTTAGTTGGGTTCTTTCAGTGGAAAGGATTGAATGTTAAGGTCAGTAGAAATGAATATTGATATTGCAGGAGCAAATAGATATCTGATCTGAGACACGGCGGTGTTTTGAATGCCTTTTGAGAGTAATAGGTGTTGAAATAACAGACCAGAATTGCTTTCAGGTGTCTGAAGGGACGGTGCGGGTGGATTCGTTCTGTTTTAGGCTGACAAACTGCTTCAAGGCTTCAGACTTGCAGTGCCTCCCACTTGGGTTATATAAACCTGCTGATCAGGAAAAGAATTGAGAAGCAGGCACACTTGTCTGTCTGAGGAGCATTTTTATTTTGTGATTTAAAGTTTTAGGCTGTTTCTTTGACTAATGGGGCATCTTTTGTAGTTGTCACAACGTGGCGAGAGATGCTTGGACAAAGCAGCCTGAGCAATAGTGATGAGAATAGACTGAAGTTGTCAACGTCTGTGCAGAAACTCTTTGAAAGTGTAAATATATATAAAGAGATAGAAGTGTTCTAGAAATATGTCATGAATGGGAAAAAAGGGGTGCAGTGGTGCATTTCCGTGTGTTAGGGATAAGGAGGGGCTACTCTATTTTTAATGGGCGTGAGTCTTATCTAAGCAGGTTAGAAAAACAATACACAAGTTTGCTTTGTTGCTTGGATCCACGTGGAATCTGTTCTTCAAAATAATGTATATTTTGGATTTCTGGTAAATGAAAGTAATTGCTTTTGATGGTGAGTTTTGAGTGGCTAATGTGAACGCATCAGTAACTGTTCTCCTTTTGGCATTTTTCCTGTTTCTGGTGCTCGTGACATTGCTTTGTACCTGGATTAACTTGTTTTCTTATCTGTATGGCCTCTTGCTTCGGAGACATCTTAACTGGATGTCATCTTTGTTTTAAATCCTGGCAGGCAGCCAGCAGCGCCTTCCTTAAGTGCAATATACTCTGAGTCAACATGTTTGCTTTATCCATAGTGAATGCCAGATTCTCTCTATCGTGTCAACCATTTCAGAGGGATGCTTAGCTGTTTGCTCTGTGTGCTGTCTGAGCGCTCTGAAAATGATGCTCGCAAAACGGATACTTATAAAGAAACACCTTGGAAGTTGTGCTGTTTCCAGTATCTGAAATTTTGTAGCTTTTTAATGCGCATTCCCCAGCAAATCCTGAAAAACTTCCTGCAGATTTAGGGTGGAACATCACGCAAATGGATCACCTGGGATACTGGGCAGTTGGTTTGAGTAGGGGGCTGTCTAAATGGAATGATTACCCAGAGAAGTCTGGGATAACAGAATGGTGCAGGAATACTTTGATATGATTAGATTGATACCTTATCAACGCAAGGAGGATTCACAGTGCAAGGATTCCTTCTTACCTCCCCAGAGAGACTGACTTAACAGCTTCTGTGGGATTTTCAGGAGTTTGGATGAAGAATGCTGTATAAGTGTGAGTTACAAGTCAAATAGATTACCTTTCCTCTGGTGTTGATGGTGCTTAAAGCTTTTAATATGTACATTGTGCTGTTGCAACAGCTGCTGCCTTCCTAGCTAGGAAATGCACAATTTGAAATTGGTCGTTTGGAAAAGGCAAGTTGTACTTGATATGAATGGATGTAATTTGTCTTCATTCTGCAGAGATAGTGGAGGTTGTTACGGACAACTTTATCATTATTTTCCTACTAAAAAAGAAAAAACCTCTATTTTTGTGCATTTTACCTCTATGAAACGTACGTTTCTCTTGAGCCTCCTGAAGCAAAGCAATTGGTTCATCATGTTATAGGTGGAATTCGGGGAAAGGTGCTTACTGTGTTTAGACTTTGGTTTGCCAACCGGGTTGCTTGATCCAGGCAAAACACGAGTTATCCGGGACTAATGAAGATGGGTACTGTACACCTTTTATCTCTGGTTAGAACAGGCTGTTAAACTGCTGCCACACTGAGAATCTGATGCACAAACATGTAATTCTGGCACATGTCGTTGAAGGGCTTCCGGCTTGAAACGCCTGGCTTTTTCACCTGGTGTCATGTAGCTGCTATGACTTTTTTCTGCACTCTTGGTAGTCCTGAGTGCTAAATAGCTGATGAGTTTCTTTTTCTTAAATTAATCTTTGAGTTAACTCACAACGGTGAGAAAAAATCCTGAGTATAGGTTGGGTTTCAAATGCTTAATGAAGAGTTTATTCTTTCAGGAGGGAGGTGTTTTATCACTATGACAGTGCGCCCTTAGGAGTGGTCTTTGTGGAGCATAAGAACTAGTAAACTTTGTCTAGAACAATTTTTAGATTTTACAAGACATGAAGCAGGGTAGTAGTTGTGTTTTGAGCCACGTCTTGTAATGCTTGAAAGACTTTTTTGCTCTGCAGAAACATAAATAGGTTCATGGAGAATATAATAGTTGGTGTCTTCTGTCTCTTGAGTAGCAGTTGCCAATCTGAATATAGAAGAACTCAGTGACTGTCCTTTAAATACTTGGGCTGTGGGAGTTGGTCTTTGCCTTTTAGCAAGCTAGGAGTGAATTGCCTGCTTTCTAAGGTCATTATCCTTAATCAGGCATTCCTTTTCCCATCCTTGCTGTAATTTTATTCAGAGGCACCTCTTTTGTTGTGGTTATTGCCCAGACTGCCTTTAATACAACAGACCTTATTTTACAGCAACCTCCTAGAGTCCAGTTGTCAAAAGCAAACAAAAATAATTACTTGCTTTCTGTCATGTCAAATGTAATTTGAGAAAGCCCAGACCTTCCCTGGGGTAAATCTAATTTAGTTTGCTGCATTTCAGCTATGATTGGTTGCCTTGGTTTTCTTCACAATTAGAAGAGAAAATATGTTAGTGCCAGGTTCTTAATAGCACGCTAACCACAAAAGAGCTGATTACTTCCCTGTCTTATTTTGATCTGGTTCATAGGTTGTGACCCAGTCATTATTAACTAAATCAGAATGGTCTAATATCACTTCTTATTGTTTTTCTAGTAAAATGTCTATTCAGATGCAAGTTAATTTTTATGCAGTTAATTCCCTTATCATTGAAAAGTATCTTAGTTTCTATTTTTAGATAACACTCAGAATAAATTACATGTTATGCAAATGAAATGGTGGCTCTTTCTAAGCTTAAGCTGGTTTTTTTTTTTAATTTATCCTGGTTTTATGTTCTGTCTTGGAGGTACAGAAGTTAATTTCTATTATTTTAAAATCTTTTGTTTTTAAAGATTGCGTATATATTGAAAGTCGCCGGCCGAATACCCCGTATTTCATCTGCAGCATTCAAGACTTCAAACTGGTAAGGAAACTTTTCACATCTCCTCCTCGTTTTCCCTCCCCGTTCTCCAGTGAGATGGCAATAGTTCTTAGCCTGTATCTCTTCCTTCTGAGTAAAACTTTAACTTCTGAAACAGTAGCTGCTTTGCTATTTAGGCAGTGATCTACCCTTTGTTTAGACCCAGTGACCTGGGCTGTAGGGTTCAAATTGTGGTCTATGTTACATTGTTTTGTAATCCACAGAAATATGAACTTTGAAATATGAACTTGGGAAATTGTGGCTCAATGAGTTGAGGTTTTCCTGGGAAGCTAAATCTGGCTGTGCCTTTACCTCTAGTTTTATATAGCCCAGCTGCCCAAATGTGTGTGGGCTGAGTAGTGGCAGCTTGGGATTACAGCTAGGGGGTGGGTTCACTGTTAGGGATGCAGAGAGAGACTGGACCCATCTGATGAGATCTGGAGAAATATCAAGTAACACTTAAAAATACTTCAGCGCTTTATTCTTCAAAAATAAAGAGTTGGAGACCTGTGCAGGAAGAAATTAGTTGGAGTTGTGGTTTGCCTGTTTTTATTTGAATTTGTATGCCAAAAATTTACACGTGTTCCGTCCCAGTGTGCTGTAGCTGCCCAGAAACCACTTGCTGCTTTGGTAGTGGGGAGCAGGAGGCTGCTGCACGTTGGACATCGAGGGCACCTGTTCATCTGGACTTGGTGGCGCTTTGGGTAGCGTGAGCAGGTTATTTGGAAAAGATAACAGTTGCTGCTGTTGTTGGTTTATGGAAGTTCTGAGTATGTAATAAACTGCCTGTCTTATCAATATATAGTCTGCAGACATAGATAACCCACTCTGTGTTGCGGTCAGATCTTCCTTTTTCAAGCTTTCTTACTCAAGTCTTTCATTTTACTCCTCAGAAGTGTATTTTCTGAGACCACAGCAAAGGAGAACTTGTAGCCTTTATTTAATATTGGTGTCTGGGGTGATGCTGGGCACTGGTGAGCACGAACGTGCTCTCTGCCCTCTGTCTCTTTTTTTTTAAAGGAGCTGTTGGATGTGCAGTTCACGGGTCCCAGCAATGGGTTAAGCCACAGTTGTCCTCCCCTGGCACACCAGCAGGTGCTTCTGTGTCTGACTGGAATTGCAATGCGAGAGCTGCAGTTCTGGGCAATGAGTTCCTGCTGAGTTGCATTAATTGCTCAGGATATTAACAACAAAAGCTGAAGCTTCTCTTGTCAGCATTGGTCTTGTACAGTGCATTAAAGCTGTTTTCAAAACCATGTGTATATGTGTTACAGTATGTTTTAGTACCTTTTTTTGAGTGGTTTCCCTTTACTCATGTTTTTTCAGTGTGCAGGCTTGCTGACAATTTTGTCTTTTTTCACATGGAAATAACATGGTGACTTTATGTTTATTTTTTGCCTGCTCAGGGTTCTTCAGTTTCTCTCAGATATTTTTTTCATACTGACACCGTGCATGAAAGGAACTTGTGAAAATGGCAAAACCCCATGGTGCTGATCATGCTGGCACAAACGAGTCTTCAGTGTGTTTGTCGGTGTTGATTTTCACTACTGGGCAGAAAGGAAAGATGTACAGTGGAAAGGACACTTGATTATTTTCCTAGTGTGAGATGCCAAGAGGAAAACAGCCTTGTTTTGCCTTCAGCTAAATATGTCAAGTGAAGCAGGGAAGCTAAAGTCAACAGCTTTGAAATGTCACCTACTAATTAAGTACATTATCATGTTGGTTGTTGTAAATTAAAAGTTTTTGGCTGAATGTGAGAGCCTTACCTTGTGCTTCCTCTTGTTCTGGGAGCAGTTCAGTTCAAACAAGTCCTTTTTTCCTCTTTTAATTGAAAGCAGCTATGGTTTGAAACTGGAAATTCCCACTGAATTCCTTTTTGGATCAGACGATTTGAGGAAGAAGGTTTGGATTCTGATCAGACTGAGGATGTAGCTTCACAGCTACATTTTTTATTAAAGAATATTTCATATTTTTCTATTGTAGTTTAAACCTAGACAGATTCTTCGCATTATAACCAGTGTATTATAAACAGTGCAGTTTCTCTTCATCTCTGTTAATGGCTAACAAGTCCTAAAATTCGGTCCATTCTTTTTATCTTAATTAAAATGTTGATTGTGATTACTTCCAGAAGATGAAAATATGTGATTAAAACTTAGATGAGTGACCTGTATGAGAAAATCCAATTAATACACAGAAATTCACTTAATGTGCAGGCGCAGTGGTCATTGAGATGGCTTTTGGTGCTCTTTTGTGCAGGACCCCACTCTGAAGTGGAAGGAAACTGCTTTCAGTCCTGCAGGCTGGGAAACCAGGAGGCAGGAGATGGGGCGCGTTCTTGGCTCGTACCTGGTGTGAAGGACCTAGGCAGGCTGTGGGACTGATGCATAGGGATACGTAGGGAAGACTGAGGGGCTTGAATAATTTGCCATTTGTGCTCAGTGGCCCTACCAGAGAGCGTGATGGCTTGTTCTACAAATCCTCAAGGACCTTAATTTCTTCGGTATGGAAACCTACGCTGTTGCAAAGCCAAGGACCACCCTGCTGCTTGCTCTTGGTTCTGCAGAAGGGCTGCGGTTGCTGCCCAGCGCTGTCCTGTGTGAAGCTGTGCTTGTGGTGATGTCAACTTACCCATCACATGGGGCAAGAGAATCATTTTACAACGCAGATGAACACACGCAGAGCAATTACCTAAAGTAAACTGGCTTTGGGGAGAGCTCTGTGACATGATCTGAGGGATAAATCCAACAGGAGCATTCTTCTCAGCCTGGTAGAATTCAAGCAAACATTTCTGCCTCTGTGCAGAGGATCAGAGACGTCGGACACTTTGTTCCGAGCCCTTGACCTGTCTGGCAGCACGAGCTGCTTCCTCAGGGGCAGCAGCAGCAGCAGCCTTAGTGGGTTGTGAGCAAAAAAAGCCTTCAGTATTGGTTGCACGATTGTTTTATCCCAGTAAGACTCTTCTCCTCACTTGAAATGACCAGCTGTTGGCTTAAATTTATAATGCAACAGTGGTAATTGCATTTGAAATATGAATCTATTAATTATGCAGTGCATCTCAAACCAGCGTATCCAGCTTTGATTGCTTGTCTCAATTTAAATATCAAAAGTAGTAAAGAGCCATTGTTATTGGAAATACATTTATCTGTATGTGGAGATCAGTAGTGAAATAAGATTACTGAGTATTAGTTGTTTTGAGAGAAAGAAACAAAGGACAACGCAGAACTTCACTAAGTTTCAACTTCCATCCCAATTAAGAGCTTACTGATTGGAAAACGTAGCTGGTCAGAGAGCATTGTGCCTCGGAGTGTATAAAATATTCATTTACTGATTAATTTACTGCAACAAAGGCAATTCCAACTAAACTTCTAAGTTGAAAGGGAGAAGATAAAGGGAAAAAGGACAAATCCAAAATGAAAGAGAGAGTGGAATTCTATTCATAGAAGTTTATATGTAATAAGTAGAGGTGAAGTGAGAAGTGAAGTAATCAAGAACAACCGCAAAGCCAGAGGGGGCTAACGGGCAGCCAAAGGAAACACAGGGTGGCTGGAAATAACAGGATATCTCTGACCATGATGCCAGGTAATCTATACAAATACAATACATCCTGCAAATCTGCCCTCTAATCCTGTCAGTTAAACCTTTCCCAGGATGAGTTTCCAGTGTTAGATAAAATCTTAAACTGGAGATTTGGGGTTATTTCTTTTTTTGCCTGGAACCTACCAGCAAATGGGTTTCAGAAATTTGCTCCTGGTGGATCGTATTTTGACTTAATTTGATGTCACATTTAAAATGCTGATGGCTACTCTGAATCTGAGCACGAGGGAGGAACTTTAAACCAGAGAAATGGTGAATTTGCCATGTAAAAAGAAGTGTTATTAACGGTGCTGCAGTTGCCCTTTGTGCCTGCCTGTTTACCTGATTGAAGCATCTTGACTGTGGTGCTTTCTCCTTGAAGCCTGATTTGAATGGAGCGCACAGCTGGATTGCCCCAGGGCCTTGTAACAATTTATAGTCTGGATGGAAAGGCAGAAGTGCATAAAAAGACAGTTGTGAAATGCCGCTAGTGCCCTGTAATAGAAAATCTGTGTATGATGACCTTGGCTGTGTGGGCCTGTGGGATCATTTTGCTGTGATCCAAAGGATTATAAAATAGAAAGTATTACTTCTCACCTGGAATAAAAAGGAAAAACAGAAAGAAGTCTGTTTTCTCAGTTATACACTATATGCTTCCTCTCCTTTGCATTTTTCCTGCATATGGCCTTGCATTTTAGCAAACGTTAAAATTACATCTGTTCTTCTCTTGCTTTTACAGGAGCTGGTGTTTTTGAATGCAAATATGGGTGAGGTTTCTGTAGCCACAAGCATTTATGTATTTAAAAGCCTCCTTCTGCTCGTAGATGAATTGATGCTCTGTTCCTGAACTGCAGCTGAATTAATTTGTGGGTAATTTTTCCTGGCCAGTTAGGAGGCAGCGTGACCTTTCCTTTTCGGTGTGGAAAAACTGCTGATTAATATAGATTCTTGCTTCTCCAAATTCATCTCCCCTTCTACCACCAAGACAAGGCTGAAAGATTTTCTTTCTCCTCCAAACCTTCGCTAAAAATGCTGTCCCGTGATTGCTCAATCCTGCCTTCGGTGTGGATAAGGTTGCTATTAAGGTACAGAGCGGGCTTGCTAATAAGAGGCAGACGGATGAGACATTTGAAGGAGTGCTGAATTATTTAAAATAAGAAATTTAGTCGGCAAATGAGGTTGGCTTTTATGTCTAATGTGAAGCAGATTGAAATGCCTCTGTGATTACAGCAGGGCACGTGTGGGGTGGGAGATGAGTATGAAAATGTGGGCATGGGGGCTCTGAACGAAGTAGCAGGGAATGATGAAGAATCAGAGGTGACAGTTTAAGGATTGCATGGCAGGAGCTGCACAGTGATTAAATTCGCTGATGCTGTCACTGAGCCGTAAGGCTGGAGATAACATTCTCTCCCTGTGCTGAAAACAAGAATCAATACAAACTCCTTGACAGGGACTAAATTATTAAATAGAGCCTTTCTTACAATGTTTCATTATCTGGGATTTACCTCAGCTGGTGATTTGTCAGCAGTGCAGGGAGATTTGCTGGGCATTTTGTATTAAAATCCAGATGGATATGAATCCATTTTGATAATTCCCTTCATTTTCACAATGCTGCTTCATAGATATTTTTTTTTTTGTTTACTTTTGCCCAGTTGACACTTTGAATTTTCAGAGATATCAAGCTCTAGGGTCAGGTCTTGTCACACACATGTAACAGAAAAATTCTTTCTCTATTAACAGACTGTTCTTCCAGGTGCTGAGTTGATTTGCTCGCTTTCTGTGTGTTAAATTAGCAAGGTATTTGAAACATCTTTCAGATGAGAGCCGGGAATTGAAGAAAGAGGCACGAAGCTGCTCTGTGATTTATGGGTATTGGGGTTTCACTGAATTTGGTTGAAAAATGTAGCAACATTCTTCTTATTTCCTTGTATATCTTCTGAAAGCAGGAGCAGAAACCATCTATTGTGAAGGAGCTCACCCAGCATATTTTGCATTCCCAAAGTGCACAGGGCTGTGTGAACATGTATTTAGGGCCTGGTTGATGCTGGCAGAGATCTGTAATTTCATCAGTGGCGTTATTTGGCCAAGTAAAGACTGTTTAGTGGTTTTGGGTTTTTTTTGAGGGGAGTTGTTTGCTTTTGTTTTCTGAGTAGCTTTGCAATGGACCAATGCAACTAAATTAATTTATACAGAGCTAACGATGTTACGTCACAGTTGCATCGTTGTCTTTTGGAAGGGGAGAGAACATCCATATTTGGGGGGGTTAAAACAGATGGTAGCATTGTTCAGAGTAACGATGAAACAGCTGGAAGCTGAGAATGGATGTGTGTGTGTTAGGGCTCAACTCCAGCTCTTCCTCTGTTCCCCTCCATATGGCCTAGGTCCTTCCAGTTGAAATCCAGACCTTGTGACTTAGATGCTATATCTGAAAAAAACCCCAAACAAACCAACAACTGCTAAAATACAGAATAACCCACAGTTGTTTTTCATGTGTTTACCTTGTTCGGGTTTGCACCCGCTGGCATTTGGAAGGCCAGCGATTGGAATTTTCATTGCTTGGCTTCTTACCACATGAAAAATGAAAACCTGGCTGGAGGCTCTGGAGGACTGGCCCCCGCCGAAGGCTCTGAGAGCTCTTCCGCTGGCTCCAGAGCAGCTGCTGGAGCCCTTCTGTAACAGCAGAGCTGCCGGAGCATCCTGCACGGCTGCTGGTGGCGAGAAGGCTGTCTGTGTGCACGCACCGCGTTACAGATGCTCTCCAAGGAGAGAACATGGCAGGCGGTGCCTTCGTGTGAGCTGATGATGCTTGTCAGCTTGTTTTAAATCAGAAAATTACTCTTGTTCATTGTAAAGCTGTTTTATTTTCAGAGCTGGCTTCTGTATAAAGCAGAAAAGGGAATTCTAAGAATTGCGGGGCAACAAAAATAGGACTGACTGAAATCTCATGCTCAGTTTGCAAAATTGCTATTGTGTTATGTTTTTTCTAGTTTTATGAAGAGGAAAGCAGGAAGCACAGTTGATAGAAATTCCATTAACGACTCGCCCAGCCCTCCCACCCTGGATCTGACTGAGCTAAGGATGCGAACAGACGTTGAGCAAACAGGGCAAACCAAGGATGGTGCCACTCATGGTTGTGGAGTATCATCAGGATTGCTGCTCCCAAGCTAATTTATACATGAGAACATACTTGATAGCAGTGGCTTGACTGTAGATACAGGAACCCCATAGCATTTATTAACATCCCTCTGCATATTTGACTTGCCCATATGTTTAGGTTTTTTAGGCCCTTTTTCATGATGGTGGAGTCTCCAGGACCTTTGCTTTTTTTGTTCTATTTTACCACTGTTTTGTTTCTTCCTCCTTACCCAAAGCAAAGCGAATATGCCTGCTCTTGAGATAATGGGCTGCTACATGAATCAGTAGTTGTCAACTTGATAATACGGAGAAAGAAGATTGTTATTTCTAGGTTTTAGGGGAAAAAAAAATACTGAATGGTACATTAGCTGCTTTACATGTAGCAAGAGCAAATGGAGTTAGAATAAATTTAGCCATGTCCTCTAGTGTTGAATAGCGAAGACATCTGTCATGTTTAATAATGCTCCTGACCTTTAGGATTATTGAAGTTGAAATTTTCTCTCTGGTCATTTGGGGGTACTTGAGCACCATCAGATTTCTTGTGTCTGTGCAAAGTCTCCAAAGATACATTGTTATGCTTCATGAGCTGGTGAAGATAATCCATTACAGAAATTTGTTTTCCCGCTTTCAAAATGATTTTCCTTAAGGAATGTGAAATGTCACAATGGTCACTAAATTTTAGTGTGTCCCATCCCTCGGCATTTGCTTGCTTTGCCTTTTGCTGGGAAAGGGCAGCCTCACCGATGTGCTTCATATCGCTGTTCAGGGTAGTGATAAAGCTCTTGGGACCATGAAGTGCTCAGCGTAGCATGTGGAGGTGTAGGGCATTATAAACATCCCACCACCCAACTGTTATCGGTGCTGCCCTGGCTGCAGTAGGTGTTCAGTTACAATGTTGCATTACCGTAGCTGTGACCCTGTCCTACTCGCTGTGCTGTAGAGATGTTTAAGGGCAGCTTGGGTGCACAAGCATTTTGCAAGGCTTGTAAGACCTATCTGGGTGCTTAAAAATAAAGCATGAGCAGAAGAGAATAATACCTGTTGTGTGAGATAGACATCTTTGATTTTTCCAGCTATACAGTTGTGCAGTTGAGTTGTAGTGAAATTCAGTTATGGAAACCATCACTGAGACTGCCTGACTGAAGTTACAGAATCATGGAATGCTTTGGGTTGGAAGGGGCCTTAAAGCCCATCCAGTGCCACCCCCTGCCATGGGCAGGGACACCTCCCACTGGATCAGGGGGCTCCAAGCCCCATCCAACCTGGCCTTGAACACCTCCAGGGATGGGGCAGCAACCACTGCTCTGGGCAACCTGGGCCAGGGCCTCCCCATATTGTTGTCCTGTGGACTCTGGAAGAGCAGTGCATAATTAAAGGTGAGAGGTGGGAGTCTTGGCAGAGAAACCTTGTCACCTGTATCTGTGTAGAGGTGCGAGCGTAACCAGAAATCTCTGTTCTTCCTTCCTTGCCCTGTATTGGCTTGCTCAATCTCTTCCTATTTCCCTGGGTTCCTTAAGATTCCAGGACCCGGGGACACGGTTATTGGCACACGTGTATGTTCATCTTCGGTTGTTGGTAGCTTCCCTTCTTCTTGCCATTCTGCTGTTCCGCTGTGGGTAGCAATTGTCTTTATCCATAAAGCCATTGTTCCTCTTACTGTGAAGCACTTGCTGATGTGATGGACGTGGAGCAACTGGTTCTGAAGTGTCACCTTCCTTCATTATCACTGCCGACGTGCTGTTTCCATGTATCACCCCTCCTCTTGCTGTGTAGAGCAAGCAAGTTCTTGAAGGCAGCTGATTGTTTCGTGTACCGTTGGTAAACCTGAGGTCGGTACGTGGTGACAAGAGCCTTTGGTTTGTATGGATTACAAAGCAGTAGGCAAGATGCCTGTTCTTGCAGGTGCTGGTGAGAGCTGCAGACCTGCTGGCGTGCGGGAGGGAAAACAGCACAGATGCTCTTTGAATACCTGAGTGTGCTGTGTCTGAATGGCAGGAAAGGTGATGCATCTCCCTCCTGGTACAGCAGAGGCAAATTGAGCCACTCGGGAAAACGCTCCAAGTCAGCTCCACCTTGTGACTGTCGAGTAGAGCTTCAGAGGTTTTGCAAATCCCTTTTTCTCTGTAATACACAGCAGGCAGGCGTGAGGTCTGTGCGCTACCTGGGGCCCGAGTAGAGAGCACAAATCGGGCCCAGGCTGCCTTGCTGCCTCTCTGCCCGAGCCAGAGATTCCTGTGTTTCCTGTGAATGAGGAACTGGTTCTTTTCCCTACTTGGGACTTGGAGCGAGTAAAAAGTAGGGATGAGATGGATGTGCATCTTTGACTCTGTAGTCACTGAACACTAATCCATGGAGAATTTGGACTTGTAATTTTGATTAAAATGATTGATTTTAAATCATCCTGAGTTCGTTTTGGGCCATTAGAGGGTATTTAAACGGAAAATAACTCTTTAATTAAATTACTTGTGTATAAGTGTCCTACTCTGCTTTCTAAGCAGAACTACTGTAGTTTTTTAATTGTATTTCAGTGTCTTGTTTCATGGCACATTTTAAGGCTAAAAGCAATGTTAAACTGAAGTTGTACTAAGCAAATCTTAAACTTCATTTGAACTTGTTTTCCTTTCGGAAATACACAAGTTTTGTTCTGTAAAGCAATTCTTGTTCCATCCACCTCTATGTTCTGTTAATACATCTCACATAAGGAATGCTGCGAAACCAGCAAACTCTGTTTCCTTTGTGTTTGTAAAGCATCTTTTCAAAATAGCGAAGTACCAGTTGTAATCACAGTATAAAATATGAATCACAGATATATCTAAATATAAGAATTCTTCTTGAAAATAAAGTTCTGGCACAGCAAGAGTTCTGAGAGAGATGCTCTGAAAAGAAGTGGTTTTCGGCATAACAGATTGTGATGATGAGACAGGACTGCTCTGTCCCTCACAAACCAGTGAATGGAGCAGTGGCCGAGGCCTCTTGATGTGGATGGTGTTCCTGTAGCTGTGATTTGATGTGGATTTCTTGAGATGAGTCTTGATGCATCCTTAGCTTGGTTTAATCACATTCTGGGAATGCCTTCACAGTGATCTGAGTGCTCTCGAAGAGGTGCTCACCTGGAGCTAAGCAGCGTATTATAAAATTCAATTCAAACACTGGCCTTATAAAATGATCTGTTGACTTGAGCAACATGTAATAAAGAGTCCCAAGAAGTGATACCTCACTTTCCCATTTCCTAATAACAAAGTGAAGGTGCAGAGAGACCTCCTGTGACCAACCTATTTGGCAGCTTACAGTTTGCCAAACCAAAAATCTGTGCGTGGTTTGCATTTTAGGAATGGTAAAAGGAATTGTCTTTGCACTGTGTGGTGTCTCAGGTACTTCTGCATTACTGGTTTAAGCATCCTGGGTTAAATGAGTCTTAATTGTAGGTAGCAGAACTGGAAGGGTGGTTCTTACCGTTCCAGATAGGGTCTGTGTTCAAGAGTCTCTTTAGTGCTTTGCTGTTGATGGATGAGACTGAAGCAGCGCAGCTGGAGAGATGCGTCTGTCTCTTCTGGTTATCAGTGCGCTGCCTATGATTTTATGAACCCGTTTAGCAGTTGTCTAAGTACATCTTCATGGTTCCTGTTGATTTTTTTCTTCCTTGGGTCATAAACATTTTAGAAGTACTGGAAGAGTGGAGAGAGGTGAGAGAGGCACCCTAAATTGAGCATAGTGTCATGGAGCTCTGTGGAAGTTCTTGGAACTTTAACACAAAATGTGACCGTTGTAGTTTGGCTGTAAAACCCCAGGTACAGGCAGTGTGTCAGTGTTAGGATGTACAGAGCATCTTTGCTGGGACAAGTGTTGGAACCAGCCTGCACGGCCAATGCAGCAGGCTCTCATCTAGGACATTGTAAATAAGATTTGACGAGCCGTAAAGAAGGTTGTTCTATTCACAAATTCCTTTCCTCTTGTATCAGCCATATCGCATATCACTAGGGCTGTTGAACTTGCTCGTCTGGATTTCACAGCTGAGTATTTGTGCAAAGCTTTATGGTTTCTTTTAGAATTGAGATTTCCCTGAAGTGGATTTATTCCTGGCCGCAGCCAGCGTGAGGATTTTGGCAGATCAAATAATCAATTTAGTTCCCTGCAATGCTGAATTTTAAAGGTGCTGTTGCTGGCCATGTCTCATGCTGATGCCTGTGGCGAAAAGATTCATCCCTTCTGCTGTGGTTTGCAGTTGGAGAATTCCAGTGGGTGTCTGATTCAGAGGGGCTTTTTTCAACTTGCCTCACACCACCAAAGTGCTTGCACTTGCTCTTTTATGCTCCGTGTCCTCATTTTGCTGGGAAAGCTAACTACTGCTTTACAGTGAATGAACATCCTAGTGTGTATCCCACGTTTATGACTCAGTGTGATCAGCATGTTCATAAAATGCATTAAGTATCTAAGAAATGCTAGAGCAGTTGGGGTATAAAATACGTGCAGCTTCATCTCCGGCAGTGCTTTCATGTATGGAAAAGGTCCTGGATTAGCGTCAAGACCACTTGATAGCTTTACCAATCTCTTCACAAATTACTGTGGAGTAGAAATAGGGGTAAATGTAACGTCTGTATGTTTGTGTTCTATAGAAAAAGAAAATGGGAGGGGATGTGTAAGATGGGACTTGCGCATAACCTTGCAGAAAGGAAAGGAGATGGAATGTTAATGCTAGGAATATTGCTTTAGAGAAAGGAATTGGAGCTGTTTACACCCTACTGGCTACAAAGATGTCTAGAACGTTCGATTTATAGAAAGGCTCAAGTAATTAAGATAAAAGAATATACATGATTCACTACTGTGAAATAGAAAGACATAATTTATGCTCTGTATCTACTGTAGTTGTGATTAGTGACCTAAGGCTGTTGAACTCCCTCTTTATGGATTGCGAAAATGCTGTGACAGTTTTCAAGGGAATTGCTCTCTTTGAGCTTAAAGAGATGAAAATGGGCCTGCTAACAAGGAGCAGCTTCAGCGTGTGCTTTCATATTCTTCATGTTTAAAAAAAAAAGGGGAAAAAAAGGCAATTGGGTGCTTTGATATGTCTGAACCTCAGGACCTGGTGAGGCAGAAGGTGCATAATATATACCATCACACAGTGGATGCCAGGAAATCTGTGGGAAGACATTGAGAAATCTGTTTTCAAAAAAGGAAGCTATTATTTAGTGTTAGTTTTCTGGGCCTGATGTGTACTAGTGTTTCGCATGTTTATATTACAAAATTGTTCATAAACCTGGGAATTCTTGCTCCCTGTGCTGTGCTTGTGATCAAAGATGATGGTTATCGCCCGCATGGCCCGTGATGGAGTGTCTCCGTGCGCAAGCTTCTCAAATATGAGTTTCAATACTGATTTCAGTTGGCTTCTCCTTTTAATGTTAAAGAGAGGGAGAAAGCCTGGTTTAATTACATAGTCTCTAACTCTTGTTTTCCCAAGTGAGACTCCTGGTGTGCAGTTGGAAGAGCTAAAGCTCCTGATGATTTTAAAACCAAATGTTTAAGTCTTGCTGATAGATTGTTTTGGTAAAAGGAAACTAATGTAAATAATGAGCTATCACTAAACCAGTCAAATAAGGTTTTGCACAAATTTCCTTAATGAGTTTTAGTAGCACTTGGTTAGGGTGGATTTGTTTGCTTTATGAACATTTTTTTCTTCTCTATGAGGTACTCTGCCTGTTTCTGCAATTATAGGTAATGGTTGCACACGGAATCCTTAATCAGGTGTCCTGTTGCTTTCAATAAGTCTGTAAAATTGGCTCTGATGATAAGCTTTGCATAAATCCTTGTGCCCAGAACAATGGGAAAGGTATAAACTTTCAATAACGCTACACAATGGTTTCCGAGTCAAGAGCGTTTGAATCTGGCAAAGATGGGTCCCATCCAGTGCCTCTAGTAATAAAGCAAATTAATTTGAATTCTACAGGAGGCTGAATGGGTTCTGGAACTCCTGGTTGGTCTCAAAGCGTGGTTCTTCTGAATCTCTGACTGAAGTAACATGTCGACTTTTTTAAATGGAAGCTATTAGTAGCTTCATTTGTTAAAGTTGAAATGCCGTGACGATTATATTGCCCAAGACAGATGATTAGCCTTAGAATTCTATATTAGCTTGGCTGTCTCTGTTCACTTTAATCTTAATTCAAATGAGAGTGCAGATGGTGTCCCTGATATGTGTGTACGATATATTTAAAAACTATATATCTTTGTTACAGAACGCCTCTTCTTGTGGCTCATCTTGGCTGTCTGCATTTTCACAGATTGCTTTTATAGCACCTGAGAAAAGGTTTTCTTCTTTGTACCCCTCTCCCAGGTTTTCCTTTTTGAGCATTTTTATTTCGTAGCATTTTATTTCTGATTTTAGCACTTTCAGTATTTAGTGATTTCCAGATGAACAGAGGCCATCTTCCCAAACGGCAGGTTTGGGTTAGATTGCAACCCTGCATTGGGGTATCTTTGTTTACTACTGATTCACATATAAATGCGAGGAAAGAATAAATAAAGGCTAGTGTTGCTAATTCCTGCTGCTGATACTGTGGCAGACAGCAGTGGTCTGTTATGGAAATTCTCTGCATAGTTAGATACAGCTCTATCTTCTACGAGTTGACTTTTTTTTTAAGACTACTGTTTTCTTAGCTGCTCAGGGGTTTCCCATCCAGTACTGGTTTTATTAAGGCTATTTATCAGCCAGTGTCTGCACACCTGCATATATGAAGCACATGTGTAGAAAACTCCTTTTTTTTCCTTGTTTAATATATTAGCTTTTTCTATAACACCATGTGTCAGGGGCGGTTTCTTGAAGCGTATCAGCACTGAAGTAGCCAACCATTTCATGAGTGAGTGCTTACATCCTCTGAGAAGCTGCACAAGGAAACTGTGACTTTCCAGGCATTTATTTTCCAGACACGCTTTGTTTCCTCATAGGAGCAGCATTTGGTTATGCGGTGAAATTGCCAAGTTGCAGGATCTGGCTGATCAGTATTATGTTTTTTCTTTTCATTTTATAATTTTAAAGCCCAGCTCGCTGGCAGAGTGAGCAGTTTGCAGGTACTCCGTTTTTTCCTGCCATAAAATTCCCCTGGCTATTAGGCGATATTTTAACAGCCGCGTGACTGTTGAAACTCTGGGCTGGGTTTGCAGAGCAAACTGTGTCCTGATTGTTTTATCCTTTCAGCTCTTGGTATCTCTTTGTTAAAAGGTAAACCCCTTAGTGAGATGTTAAAGAAAATGTGGCCTCTTGATATTTAAAAGGTGAGAAATCTATTTAAACTGTATATGATGCCTTCAAATAGTCCCACTGCTGTGTGCTGCTTGTTTTAATAGAAGTGATAAATGCTGTGGCTGGTGGTGCTCAACAATTAGATTCGAGCTCTATACTATAAATGACATCTAATGGCAAATGACAGGCATGGTCTGAACAGCATCTTCATTTCAGTGTTGTGTTTCTGTAGGATAATGCTTAAAAAACCTTAATGGAATTTAATTACCAGAGCATATATTCAATGATTAGTTAAATGCATTTGTAATACCATTAGTTGTTGGGTAACTGTTTGCTTATTATGCCTGACACAGAGTGTATTTGATGTACGATGAGTGTCGCAGGCAGTGCAGCAGTAGAGATGCTAATAAGGCCGTGTGTGAAGGAGGGTCGGCATTGACACGGTGTCAGCAGCCACTGCCAAGTCTGCATCGGTGAGAAAGGCAGAAGCTGTAATCAGAGTGGAGTTTGTAGGAACAGCAAACACGAACAGAGACGCCGCGATCAAAAATAGCTCTTATTGCTTTCTCTAGCAGTGACTTTAATTACAGCCTATTAATGACTTCTCACCCCTGTTTGTGTCTTTCAGTAGGGCTTTTGTGATGGTTGTAGAGATAATAGCTGTGATTTCGTACAGTAGAGCCGAGTGAACTGTGTGCGCGTGTATGGAGATTCAGGAGATTGGTGTGTTGTGAAGCATTTTCAGCACGAGCGCGGTGCAGGGTTACCTGGGTATTGTGAGGAGATGTGGTTGCTGAAACAGAAGTCATGAGCCAGAATGGACCCAACGACCGTCCACAGCTACGTTGTGCGTCTGCGCCCCGCTCTCCTCTAGCGCCATTGTGGAGGAAGCTCAGTCATCCAGTTCTGTCTGGGCGGGTCTTGTCAGATGCAAACATACTTACCTGGTCGGGATCCACTGCTGCAGGTAACCATTGCTTTTCCTCAGGAAGGGAGCAGGCAATTGGCAAAAGCGTTTTGTGCCACAACAACTTTCATAGAATGATAGAACGATGGAATGGTTTGGGTTGGAAGGGACCTCAAAAGCCCACCCAGTGCCACCCCCTGCCATGGGCAGGGACACCTCCCACCAGATCAGGGGGCTCCAAGCCCCATCCAACCTGGCCTGGAACACCTCCAGGGATGGGGCAGCCACCACTGCTCTGGGCAACCTGGGCCAGGGCCTCCCCACCCTCACAGGAGAACCTTTCTCCCTAAGATCTCATCTCAGTCTCCTCTCTTTCAGCTTCAGACTGTTCTCCGTTGTCCTATCCCTGCCCTCCCTGATCCAAAGCCCCAGCTTTTCTGGAGCCCCTTTCAGTACCGGGAGGCTGCTCTAAGGTCTCCCTGCAGCCTTCTCTCCAGGCTGTACAACCCCAGCTTTCCCAGCCTGTCAGGGTACAGGAGGCTGAATGGGTGGACACTCTGTCCTCCAGCCCTGACAGCTGTAATTAAACAGCCTTGTTTGTGAGCAGTTGCATGCTGGAATAGTGTGGTTACTTTATGCGTTTGCTCAGCGTAACTGACACCGTGAGCCACAGATGGGATTCAGAGAACATAAAAGGGAAACGGAGCAGAAAGATACCACAAAGGGATTAAATGAGGTAGTAAGCAATGACCCATAACCTTTATGAAAGATCTTTTGATAGTTTTATTTTAAACCAGCCAGTTTTTAAGCATAACTGCTTTTTTTACAAAGTGAAATTATCTTTTGTCATTTAGAATTGCACTGAAATCTTAAAGCTCTTGTCATCCTTAAATGTGTTTCACTGATAGGAAAACAGGTGACTTGCAAGATCTCGGCACAGTAAGCGACTTTATTTCTAGTAAAGCTGAAATGTTTATGGAATAAATACCATAGTTTGTATTAAATTCAGTATTTTTTTATGGTCATTTCCTGAAATGAGTAATGTTCCTTTTCTCCTTGAAAACTTGAACGATGCTGTGCTTAGTTCTGTTTCCTGGATTGCTCAAAAGCTGAAAAGCATATGAGTGAATATGTACTTAGTATTTGATATTTGATGGATTGTGGGCTGTGAGTGTGCTTTTGTTACTGTCCGTGTGTCACCACCAAGTAAAAGTAGGGAAGATGGGATTAAGTCTCAGTGTTGTGGGTAAGGAATAAATTGCCTCAAGAATTGAGCTAGAAAACACAAATAACTTGGACAGAGCTGTATAGAGTATTTTCTTGTTTGGTCCCAACTGACCTCTTTTGTATTCTTAAAAACAGAGGATGTTGCTGGTTGCTGATTGATCACCGTTACTGGGGCGTGAATAAGGATGGAATTCCAAAGGAATGAAAAAATATGAACCTTTTTTTTTTCTTATTGAAAGAGCCCACAGAGCCTGAGTCCAAAGGGCTGGATGGGAGCTCAGTGTGTTGGAAACTGTTCTGCTCTGACAGATGGCCAGTACCCTCACAGCTTCGTTTTCAAGTAACTGCATAGTCTCATTTTGAACAATTCTTGTTTGCACTTGTTTTTATGTACTTACAGGTACACGTACAAAAGTATGTCGTTCTGCATCTGACTTAGCTAACTTGGGCCAGTAATTCATATAGGAGATTTTTTACTCAGTTCTGTTTTCTACAGAGACAAAAGAACAAAGAGGAGAATTCCTGTTAAATTTTAATAGCCCAATGCTTTTAAGAAACACTGACAAAGAATAAGATTTTAACTAGTTATCTATTGTGTAAGAAAACTAGCAAAGCCTGAATACTCCATTTCCTCTGACTATTTCACAGTTGCTTTTTAGCATTTTTTTCTTAAGATTCAACAAAGAGAGGCTTCATTTTCATTTGGCTCATGGCAACTCTGTTATTAAAGCTATTGTTCCGTATGGGCTTAGGTCCTAGAAAGGAGGGACTATTTGCCTACTGGTATTTTCATTTGTTCCTTGTGTTCCCATTTTCTTTCAGATGGTGCCTAATTCACAGATTGATACCCTATTGTTGGCATTCTGCATAATCAATGTCAGCCTCTCTGTGTCAAGGGGAATTGCTGACACGCACCCCTTGGCAGTTGGTTTGGAAGCAAATCATTAGAGGACATTGTTTTGAAAACAGGGACAAAATAGCAGCAGAAGAAGGGAACAGAGACTCTTTCAGAGTTTGTCATCCAAATCTGATTCTTGCTGAGAGCTACTGGCTTTGAGGATGATGCTGGTATCGATAAATTGGAGAGGATTATCTTGTCTCGGAAGGGCAGGTTTAGGCGGGCAGAGCTCTCTTCCTTATTGATGTCACCTCTGTGGAGTGATGTTTGGGTAACTGGTGAGGTGCTGATGTGTAACACTTCCCACCTATAGACCCGAAGGGAGTGGTAACCTCTAAATCTGCAGGCACTTCACTGCTTTGGTGGGGATGCACTGGGCTGTCTGCAAAAGACAAAGAACTAATCCAGCCCACTGATTTTACTGGGGAGGATCTGCTGATGAAATTGGGTCTGGATACTGGTTACATCCTGTGCTTGAATTATTGCGTATGAGCTGTTGGGTGCTGGGGCTGGTATTTGGCTTCATTTCAGGATGGTCTGGACATCTGAAAAGCAGAAATTGAGGGGAAGGGAAGATTTGTGGGCATCACTAAGTAAAATTAAGAACTGGTCAGTAACGTTTATTCCATATTAGTTGAATTTTGTGAAAGTGATGAGGAAAGACTGGGCCAAGAGGAGCAGAGGGAAAAGAAAATGCATTCAGATAGCTTAGTTTGAGCTTTGTCTTAGAAGTACA
Organism: Neomorphus geoffroyi; assembly: GCA_033558235.1. Lineage (NCBI taxonomy): Eukaryota > Metazoa > Chordata > Aves > Cuculiformes > Neomorphidae > Neomorphus > Neomorphus geoffroyi. The sequence continues at coordinate 3,891,269 of JAUMJM010000029.1, read as the reverse complement.
TCTGGTTGAAGCGCGATGAGAATTCAGTGCTAACCTGTATCCTCCTAAGGCAGACTGTACTGTGGAATTCGCTACGGTTCATGCAGTCTCTTAGAGCCATTTGTTGCAGTTCCTGATGGATCTTTCCCTAGTTTTCAGTTACCATAATTATTCTTTGTCTGTCACACGCTGTGGAGTTCTTGCCTTGTGGCTGATCACCGTCCCACCAGAACATCGAGTGCTTGTGAAATGGCAGCGTAGCGAGTTTTGATCGTACGGTTCTGGTGAGCTGAAGACTGTGTTTTTTTAAGCCAGTCTAGCAGCTATAATGCCAAACCACCCACACTAGGAGACGACATATGGCAGCTACTGTGAATTAACATGCGGATAAGTAGCATATCACCTAGTGTTTTTAAAGGCTTGAGCCTTGATAGCTGGATTCGGAGATTTTGGCTGTCTGGCTGTCGCTCCACAAAGCACAGAACCCAGCCTTGTGGATAACGAGTCATGATTAGACTAATTCTGGCCTTGTTTTGCAATTGTTTAAAAGTATAGGCAAATAGATGGTTGCTTTGTACTTGCATGTGTGTCAGTTGGTATGTGTGTAGGCTGAGATTTACAGGAGTGGTTATGGGACTTGAATGCTTTCCTCTCTTCGTACACAGAAAGCAACTCTGTCTACAAATAACCTGTCTATACTGAATAACGTTTTCCGTTGTTTAGCTTTACTTCAAACTTTGTAGAAGATGTGGCAGAGGTCTAGAACAAATCATATTCTCAACAAAGCAGAGCAGATCTGAGCAGGACTGCTTTTCCAGGGAGACTGTAGAGCAGCCTTCCAATACTGAAAGGGGCTCCAGGAAAGCTGGGGAGGGGCTCTTGATCAGCGAGTGCAGGGACAGGACGAGGAGGAACGGTTTTAAGCTGGCATAGGGGAGATTGAGATGAGATCTCAGGAAGAAATGTTTTCCTGTGAGGGTGGGGAGGCCCTGGCCCAGGTTGCCCAGAGCAGTGGTGGCTGCCCCATCCCTGGAGGTGTTCCAGGCCAGGTTGGATGGGGCTTGGAGCCCCCTGATCTGGTGGGAGACGTCCCTGCCCATGGCAGGGGGTGGAACTGGATGGGCTTTGAGGTCCCTTCTAGCCCAAACAGTTCCCTGATCCAGTGTTGTGGTCTTCAGGATGAATGTGTCCCTGGGGGGTATGTGTGCTCCTGCGTGTAAAGGTTAGAAATTCAGGGGGAGGTGAGTGTGGTGCTTGTTATACACCTGAGTTATTTGTACACGAGACTGAATTAATTTCCTGCACGCTGAGGTGACTTCATGAATTCCAAAAGGAGTTTCATTTGTTTAACTCATGCATAAACCGACACAAGAGACATTTTTGCTGTAAACAGTCGCAAAATGTCAAGTGCAAGACATTGCGAAAAAATCCAACGTTGTTTTGTCAATAAACTATGTTTTCTCCTGCATAGATCACATAAATGAGACTTTACCCTGGAAATAGCAATATTTGATACCCCAGGCAGCTTATTCCTAGCTCAGCTCACACTTCACTGAATACACTGATCGATTATCCGCGGCTTAACCAAGCCTTCTCATTTCCTGCCTCCCATTACTGCGCTCAATCAAGCCGGCGGTTCTTTGTGGCCTGCCTTGTGCGCGGCGATAAGCCATCAAGGCATGTTTCTATTGGAAAAGCTCTTGTAGATGGAATAGTCATTAGATAACACTAACAGGTTTAGAGGTTGCAGTCTTTGTGCTGGTTGGGGTTAAGAGGACAGGAACCAGAAGGGCAGCTGCCTCGGGTGGTTGTGTTTGAGGGGTAGAGAGGATTAAACTGCACATTGTGGTACTTAGTGCTCTTATTTAACATTTTATTTCTTGCTGAATAGGGATAGCTCTCACTTTTGACAATGCTTCTATGTTTGCAAGAAGTAATTATGTGTTAATATGCACGCGTGCATCAATTAAAGAACCAGCTGCAAAAATAACATTCATTTGTAGGAATAGTCTCTATATTTCCAAGCTGGGTTTTCTTGGCTTACAAACAGCTGATCAGGTTTCCTATTTAATTAGAGAACAGCCTACAAAGAGATATCTTGAGAACTTGAAATGACTTGTGTTGTGGCAGAGCGGGAAGAAAAATGATCCTTACTGCGTCTCTTTGGCTCCTAATTTCTCCATCATTTGATTTGTGTTCCCAGTTTGCTTCCCCCCAGGGGACATTGTATGACTGGTCTTTAATTTTCTTTTTTCCTTCTTTGAATCTTAGTGAGTGTCAAAATTAAGTGTACAAATACTTTTATAGGAGTAGGAACATGGATGGTGAATCAGCTCAGTGGGGAGGGGTAAGGGTAGGGCACAGCGAGCAGAGTGGGTCAAGTCTTATGTGTGGTGGAATTGAGGGGTGATGCTGCTTCATGGGGCATCGTTTGAACTGTTTGTGTGTAACAAGATAATCAGTTTTGGGGGGAAAAACAGGACCTCAAAGGGGTGGGTTAAGCTGTAGTGTTAAATATAATTATCCACTTGAAAACTGGCCTTGTGGGCCAAACACTGCTGCCATGTGCAACGTGTTTACCATGAACAGTGGAGTGACCATTAAAATACTTAATGTGGTGTTAAAATCACACAAAGAATTTGGTAGTTTAGAATTAATCACCTGATTTTTATTTTTTCCTCGATAGGAAAATTCCATTGCTGAAAATACATTTGAAAGGGAAGATGTTCCTTTCCTTGTTTCTGTTTTGCTCTTGGTTTCTTTGCAATAGCCACTATTCCCGACTCCAGCGTGCCCATCTGTCAGCGCCGGCATTTGGTTTATTGCTTCCAAAGCTCGTTGTGATTTAACATGGTATCTAAATAGGGCGAGTAATGAAGGGTACTGCTTAAATCCCTCTGAAAGAGCCTGCAGGACATCTGTGATCATTTGCGCGGTTCGGTTAGTCGTAACCCTGGGAAGAGAATGTGGGATCTCCTCAGATGTGAATTGTAATGTGCCGTAAAGCTGTTTTCAAGTGTGTTCTAAAAGAAAACTGGCACCTTGGAATTGTCCACAAATGCTGTGGAAATCAGTACATTCACATTAAAGAGAACTTGCAAGGTGATTTTTTTTTCCCCCTTTTTAAAGGAGAGGCTCATTTTTTAACTAGAAGTTGCCCAGATGTTTATGATGCTTTAATCCATTTACCCATCTAGTTCTTGCTCGGTGTCCTGAACCGATTCATGTTTTTTTAAAAGGAGCAAAAACCAAACCAGCAGCAGCAACGAAAGCCCCAAATGACTACTTTTTTGTGTCAGACAGGTTTTTCTTCGAAGAGGCAAATAGAGTTCTGTGGCACAGGGAAGCTTTTTGAGCTGACAGACAGACAGACACTTGAAAGCCCTTGCCATTTCTGTGGTTTCTGCAAGGCTGGATGTGGCGAGTGCCTGTCTGCAGCTTTCCTGTGGAGGGGTGTAAAGAAGAAAAGTAGCATTTTACGAAGCATTTCTTTTGTGTGCACATGGTTTTAAGATGAATAGTCTACCACAGGAGGTGGTGCCTTGACACCTCTGAGCGTCTGCTCTAAATGACACATATAGAAAGCTGGCTGACAAAACAGCTTGTCTAGGAATTCCTGCGCAGTGAAGGATGTAAATGTGGAAACTAGGATTCTGACAGACGTTTTATGTCTTTAGGGAGATTGAAGATTCAGGTTAAACTCCACATTATCGTGTGTGGAAAGGAGATGCAGAAAATACTTTGAAAGAGGAAGCTTTTAAATTAATGGGGTAAAAAGCAACAATCATACTAAAAGGAGAAATTGAGGAAAGAGATCAGAATTGCCTCACCCCAAAACAGACCAGAAACCCAACAAAACTGAAAATCCAACCCCAATCCAGTGCACAGAGCCATTGAGTTGTGCTGTATATTTGCCTTCCCTGGTTCAACCGATGAAGAGCAGTTGGCGTCACGGAGCAGGTGCTACTTTCTGTTTTGAAAGATGAGTCTGATTTTTTTTAAGATATCTACATTGGCTGTGTTCATCTTTTCCTGTTGTTTATAGTTGATTTTTTTTAAATGCCAATTTCATAAAATTTAGATTTTGGAGGTTAGAAATTTGGTGTATGTGACAGCTTCAAGTCTGTGCTTACACACACCATTTGGATTGATTGTCTGTTGTTTTCATTATCTGTTTCAGGTTTCATTTTACCTTCATCTTTTTTGTCCGTGGCTCTTAAAGATACGTTAGTTTTGTTTCTGAAGTGTAATGGAAGCAAAGCCACTTTTCTGTTTATGAAAACCCTTGTAATTTCTTTTTCTTTGTAATCTTCCCCTCTGACAACGCCGCACAACTACATGATCAGCCTCCAGAAGTCAATCGTGTTCCTGTTGGCAGGTTGCAGTGTAGGGCAATTCATCATCTCCCCGAGCACGGCTTCGGTTGAGCCAGCCTCCTGAAATTCAATCTCATTCCCCTGCGCTTCCTGATTGCGAATCTGATTTCAGGGGAGGGGATGTTGTTGTTCTCTTTCACTGTGCAGAGTAAATGCCAACCTCTGGAGTAGAACCCAGCGAAGGGAACAACCCAGGCATTCTGTGAGTCTGAGAAAGTGGAAACTGAGCACACTCCCATCAAATTAAAATGCTTCAGCTAGCAGAAAGCTCCAGACTGTAGGTAGATGTTATGGTTTCCTAGATTAAGCTATTTTTGAGTGATAAGGTGATGAAATACTGCAAAACATGGTAAATACTTCTCCTGCCTTCCTTGTGTGTTCATGTGTGAATATTCCTAATAAGCTCGTGTGTAATCCCCTGCTATTCCTTTTTTTTTTAAACACATATTGGGAACTTTGACGTGAAGCTCACAGGATAAGCCCAAACTTCTCTTTGTGCGGACTGAATGGCAACATGGGAGGGTCTTCAGGGAGGAGGAGAGACCATGAGGTGGTCCCTTATGGCAGCAAGTGGAAAAACCTCTCCTCACTTCCAACCACTAATTTCTTCCATCCAGTGTATCAGGATGCTTTCTGAGTGTTGACCTTGGCCTCGTCCCTGTGCTGCTAAAAGCCCTTTGCTATTCTACGATACAAGAAGAAGCTGAGACAGCAAAGTGAAGCAATTGCATCACCATCTCTTTTACAGTCTTGGCCTAATTCAAAGTGAAGCTGTCACCTCCCCACTCGCCGCTCTGTGTGCTGCCGAGGCAATCAAAACCTTTGACGGTTCTGATCCCTCCCTTTCTGTTATAAAATATTCTCAATCTGTGCATACGCAGAGGATGCATCTTCACAGAAAGTTAGAGTCATAGAATCATGGAATGACCTGAGTTGGAAGGGTCCCAAAAGGACCATCGAGTCCAACTCCTATCCCTACATAGGACACTCCCAACATTGACACTGTGTGACCGAGGCCATTGGCCAAATGTTTCTTGTTGCACTTCCTGAGTTCTTTCTGCAAAGCTGTCCCCTCTTACCGTGAGGTTGTGTCCATTCATTCATCGTTCGTTCCTTTTGTGCTCTCCACCATAATTCTTTTCTTTACCAAGCTATAGGAACTCATTCCCTTTTCTCAGTGCCTCCTGGCTGGTGTTCAGACCTTTGTTGATTTGGTTTGTAGATAAGGGTTTGCAAACTCCAGCCCTGACAAAGCATGGTGTGGATTTCTAGTCATTCTTTTCGCCAACAAAATTCCATACTCTATTTTGTAGTGCTCCTTGGAGCGTTGTTCTGTTTGGAACACATCAGATTGAAGTAGGACAAGCCAAGAAAATGGAAGCATTGGCTTTTAATGCCTGTTCTTCACTGTCCCTGTGCATAAGTGAGCAGTTGTAGTGCCACAAAGTGCACTCTCAGGGCTTTCTGTAACACGAGGAGTGCTTTTTCCTCTCTACTTAAGCAATGTAAAGAGAATTTGCGAAGTGTGGGGTCAGTGTTTCCTGTCGGTATTGCGTGCAGCTCTTCTCAGCACTCATGGGCTTTATGGACTCTTAGCGAGAGGGTAACAAAGCCTTTACCTGCGCTTCTTTGTTCTCAGAATTCAGAGAAACTCTTCATAAAGCCTGTGATGCGCAGAACTTGATTTCAGGAGAGCAGTAAATTCCGCACCCACCTTTTTTGAACAGCAGGCAGTGAAATCGGTGTTACCACTCAGACTTTGTCCTTTTGATTTTTTGCATGCATGAGCCAAGCTGTTCGTCTTTGAGTGCAAACGCATTATTTAAAAAACAAACAGTAGATGCAGGTTTCCCACGTGCAGCACGAGTGTGCTCAGGATGCTCCTGTTTTGATTCCATAAACGCATGAAGGGGCAGTCGGTAACAAACTCTTCTCTGGCCCAATGCTGCCGCTAGCAGCTTTTCGATGGTATTACATGTGATTTAATCGAAGGCTTTGGGAACGGTGAGTTTAATGGAAAGATTTTGATGGTGTTTATCGAGCAGAAGGGGTGGAAAATGCTGTTACATGAGGCAGTAAGAGATAATGATAAAAAAACCACTTTCTGGTGCAGTGACCTGTGAGTTAACTTATAAACGTGAATGTTTTAAGACCAGTCTTGAAAGCGTCCAGGGACTGTAGTCCAGAACAAACAAAGGGCGCTCGCAGCTGCCTCATTCCGAAAGAATGTTCACCTCCCTTCAGGCCCTCCTCTGTTTCTTCAAGGGTTTTGGAACAGTGGAAAGAGTTGACTGCCCAGGGGTTTCAAAGATAAACCGAAGCAGAGAGTCTGTAATAACTCGATTGAAAAATTCTTCTTTTAAGTGGTGTTTTCTGCTTCAGTTTCCTTCTAAGAAGGAACAGGCTGGTGGCTGGGTTCTCAAATAAAAAAAGAAGCACTTGAGGAGGAGTTGTGTGTCAGTTTTGCTGTTGGTTTTGTGAGGTACATGAGCAGAGTCTGTAGTTGTTGGTATGGAAGTGCAGCATCCTGTTCTTTTGCGTAAAGGAGTGCAATAAAGAGCATTTATGATTATGTCTGAATCTATCTGTCCTTGGCGAAAAAAATCTGCCCGCTTTAGGTTTCAATGGTTAAGAATGGCTGCATTGAATTACGTTGTTGTTCAGATTCGTTTTTACATGTTTGACAATGAATACTTTCTGTTTGTAGAAATTAGCAGGCTAAGATAATGGTGTATGAGACCAAAGCTTCCAGTCGTTTGCTGCTCCCTGCCTCTTCCTTTATTGGCTTAGTTTTGTGTGTGGAGACGTGTTTGCAGGTTGGACGTAGAGAGATACAACCGCGTGATGATGCAGCAGGTTCTTTCTCTAGTTTGGGAGTCCATCGTTACACATTGCCCTTGTTTCACCGCCTTAGAAATGTCTCCTCCCTTTTGGGTCTCACTTCAAGTTTTCTTCAGTGTGAAAACAAATTTTATATTTGAGAAGACTGTCAGATGTGGTCTGCTTTCCCTTTTAGTAATGCCTTTAGACCTTCTTTTTCAGAGTAAACGGGACCACCTGCTTATGAATGTCAAATGGTACTATCGCCAGTCTGAAGTCCCAGATTCAGTCTATCAGCATTTGGTTCAGGACAGACACAATGAGAATGGTAAGTTAGGCTCTGGAGAGAAAGGCTTTATTTATTTCTACTCTGAATTTTAAATTGTAACAGTCCAGAAAGCAAGAATGCTTTTGAGTAGGGTTATGAAGTAAGGACTGTTGATGGAAAAAGTACGCTTAGAGGATGGATGATAGCGATATGTGCGTTGTTTATTCTAACTGTTGTGTGTCCTGTAAGCGTAGCTGTCATCAGATGCATTTCAGCTATGGTTTAAATACTGCACTGTACTATAATGCCTTAAGAAATGAAAAATAAGATCGGATTTTGTAGGCCTTCTGGACAGTGTGCTAGTACCTAACTGGCTGAAGACCAAGCTGTCTGAAGAAATGGTGAATCTCTTTTATTCTTTTGTGATTCTGCCATTGCATTTTACATTCATCGTATTCTTGTATGAATACTCACTGTGATTAATATTGCAGTAAGTGATGCAAGCGAAGCACTAATAGCTGAGTTCCCCCTTTATTCTTTGCAAAAACAAGTGTGATCCTGGGTTTAATAGAAGCAGGAGAAACTTTTGGCATATATTCCAGTGCAGTTTATTTCTGGCCTCGAGGGAATACAGAATATTTGCTTCTGTTCTTATCAGGAACTTTCCTTGAGGCAACTATTAAAATTCTGAGGATACTCCAAGCTGAATTATGATGATAAAACTTGATGGTTAAAATATGGAACTTTGGTGCAGTAAAAAGTTGAGCGTACATTCTCCTTTTTGCAGATGCTAAGGACATCTTGTGTGTGCTTTTAGCATAAGCTGCACAATCCTGACATTTCTCTTATTAATTTATTTGGAGCCTCTAACAATGGGATTATAAGCACAGTGTCAAAAAGTGAGCATTTTGGATGACATGGCTGCTTTTTAAGGTCATGCTTGTGCATGTGGAGAAGTATTTTTGTGTGTTCTTCAAAGGTATAAAGGAGTCATGGAAAAAAATTGTCTTCCATTTGTCTTTTAACATTGGGTTTTCTGTATTTGGACGTGAATATCAATATTTATCTCCAAGCCAAAGCACTCAGCAGTTAGTACTGTCAAGATTTTGTTGAAGATTTGAGATTAAAAATGCAAAACAACTAAAACCTTAACCTGGAACCCAAAAGTCAGTGGTAAATCAGTTTGCTTGGTTCCTTTCTCCTAGAAGTGACCACTTCTGGTGGTCAGTGGGTAAAATGTGTTGTCCAGCCCCTAAAGTCTGTTTTTCTTCAGGAGTTTTTTAGAGATGGCAAGGGCACATGTTAAAATGGGTTTCACATTATTTCCATACCTTACAGGCCATGTGAACCATCTGAACGTTTGTCATCTTAACACTTTGTATCTAAGAAACATCCTTAAACTTTGACCTTTAAAAAATACATGCAGATGGCAATGGCAGATGCTTTCCAACTCCAGCTGATGTGTTGGTGATGGTTTTTGTTTGTGTTTTTGCTCTCTGGCAGACTCTGGACGAGAGCTGGTTATTACAGACCCAGTTATCAAGAACCGAGAGCTCTTCATTTCAGATTATGTTGACACGTACCACGCTGCTGCCCTCAGGTAAGTTACAGGGGATGTGGTGCAGTGCATCAGAAAAGCCTCATTGAGAGGGTTTTTATTCTGAATTTGTGTGTAGATCATTAGCACATGGCTCAGCTTTCTCCTCATCTCCTGCAGTAATTAACTGGCGTTATCTGTTCTCATTTGAAAAGAAGCTGTAATTCTACAATCTCATAATCTCAGTTAATCAATGTTGCTCAGAAAACGCTGTTTCCCGTTCCTGCCAATTGAGGTTATTGCGAGTTCCAATTTCTGCTAGGGCAGAAATACTCCCCTTCCCTCCTCTGGGTTTGATTTCACTGTTAACAATAGCGTTTCCCTGTAAAGTGACTGTTGGTGTGTTGCCCTGATTAAATTGCGTTAAAGGCTTTTGCTCCGAGGCACTTGTCATTGTAGCATCTCATCTAAGAGCTCCATTAAAAACTGAGCCGTGCAGACAGGAGAGAATGGACCCCAGTGCTGTGCTCTGCACTGGCTGCCCTGCCCTGCAGCCTGCTGCCCCCTCATTTTTCAACTTGAGCCAGTAAATTTTGCTGAGGCTGAAGGGATACTGCAGTACTTCAAAATATCTTCAGACAGGAATGGTGACACATCATTTTTCAGCTGATTTTCAGCATGCCAAACATGCCTGGGTATTGTAAAAATGTAAATGGAATAGTCTCCCTGGTAATAACACTCCCATGGTGTTTCACCAGAACCATTTCCCTCCTCAGAGTGACTTCGCTGAAGCCACTTACTTCAAGATAAATTAGCTGCAACTTCTGTTATGAGGATGGGAAGAGGTCTTTGATTTACATATTAGACTTTTTAATAGAATCATAGAATTCCTTGGTTGGAAAAGACCTTGGAGATCATGGAGGCCCACTGTCCCTGTCCACCACTAAACCAGATACCGAGCACCTCGTCCACCTGTCTGTTAAACCCCTCCAGGGATGGCAACTCCACCACCTCCCTGGGCAGCTGAGAACCCTTTCGGTGATGATATTTTTCTGGATATCTCATCTAAACCTCCCCTGGCTCAACTTCAGGCCATTTCCTCTCATCCTATTCCGTGTTATTTGGGAGAAATAACTCAGAAAATTCCGATGGGGCACTAGAATCTCCTGGAGTCCCATGGTGCCTTTTCTGAGTTACAGAAGGTCATCTTCCTGTTTCAGACTGGCATCCTTAGAAACAAGCCAGCAGGAGGTTGGCCGTCTTAATGGAACCAACCTTGGAAATCTGTCTGCTTAAACAGAGAGAAACTGAGCTGTGTGTATGGAATTTTTCCTGGGAATGTTTTAACTTCTCTTCTACAACCTTTCTGTTTTCTCCTTGAAAGAAAAAATAAAAATAGAAAGAAAGACAAAAACGGAATATTTTTGCCAAGCAAACTTGAAAAGTAACCTGCTCTTTACCCCTCTGAAGAGAGTGGAGGCTGCTGAAAGGCCCAATGGATCACTTTCTCAGCCTGTCTTGAGTTTTAGCTGCCACCTTCTGTTTCGAAGTGCACAACGTGGACATCTTTTGGATCACTCCCTCCTGTCGCTGTTGGCCTGTGGTGTCACTGTTTTGTTGCATTCTGGATTGTTCTTGCTTTTGGTAATCCTTACAGGCTTGTAGGTGGGGTCTCGAGATGCTGATAATTGGGAGAATGCAACTTTGCAAGATAAAGGTTATATTTTTGCTGATTCTTCTCTAGCAAATGATGATTAATACACACCAGTAATTTTCAGCATACCAGTGGAACATAAGGGTAATTGCACATGGTGTTCTTGCAGTCTGAGAACAGAGACTGTGCGGAATGTATTGTGATGCATGAAAGGAGGGTTAACGTGAAATTCTAATTTATTATAATAGGAGACTATTTCTCTGCAAGCAAATGGCTTTGGACACACAATGAATTGATGACAAACTGGGAAATAAAACCAGTGATTGTAACTATCCATCTTCTGCTCCAACCGGTGGAAAAATTTAACTAGAGGATACTTGTAGATCCCTGTGGAAGTATGTAATAAAAGTTATGTCCTTTTTACCTATATGGTAAATCTTTGTGGTAATACGTAGTGCTACTGGTCTGAAATGCGCTGAACAAGATGTACAGCTCTCATGAATATAGATAATACAAGCTTATATGGAAAATGATTATCAATTGTCAGAGGAACTAGTGAAAGAAACGAGATTTTTTTTTTCCCCCCCGCAAACAATGTTAAAACGTGAATTTAATGTGAAACATCAAAACAAGCACCCCTTCTCATTTCCTTTCTAAATGACTGAACTAGGAATCTGTAACAGCTTCAGCCGTTGGGGATGAAATATATATTGGTGACCAAGTTTGCCTTTCAGTATCTCTGTGTGTGATGTCTCAATTCCAGACCTTGTTGATGTTCCATTGCAGCCTAGCATTACCTGTGCATGTTCCAGTGTGACTTTGTCCTTGGCCAGAACAGCAGTTGCCTGGGAATTAGGCAATCTTAGGGCCAGCTCCGCAGCCTCAGCTCGCGGGATAGCTGCATTGATTTTGTCTTGGAACAGTCGGCAACTTTATTCATCGAGATATTGTTTGTTTGTCTGATTAAATTTGGGCTCCTCAGGACTGTGTGCTTGCCAAATGGGAATTAAGGAATCTCAGAACAACACCATCCGAGACATGGTAAATGAATTTTCTTCGCTTTCCACAGTGGGAGGAATGTGCGTGGTTATTTGTTACAACAGGCTTGTGCTGATGAAGTTCTAGACATGTATGAGAACACAAGGATGTTTGTGGCTTACACACAGATTGCAGTGGCACTTAATTAAAATAGCTGTTATTCAAGACAGAATTCTAATATCATTTTGTCTCTTTCTTTCAGAGGGAAGTGTAACATCTCCCATTTCTCTGACATCTTTGCTGCTAGAGAGTTTAAAGCTCGAGTGGATTCGTTTTTCTACATACTGGGCTATAATCCAGAGACAAGGTAAGTGAAGTGACTTTTCAAGGCAAGCTTTTTACCCTGAACCTGAGCCCATAAGAACAGGAAGACTACTCAAGGGAAGAAACGTTCATGTGTGATGCTGATAGGAAGCTGAGGTGGAAGAGAATGCAAGCAAGAAGCTACCGCTTTGTGCTGAGTCTGTGCGTAGGAGAAAACGTAGCAGTAAATAACAAAATTGTGAGTTGTGATACCTGGTTGTGTCTCTATGTAGATAACCTGCTTTACATTGGGTTTATAGAGCTGTTAAATTCTTTTGAAGGTTGCAAGTATTCGCAGGAATTTTTAGCAATGTTGAAATTCACACACTTTGAATTGGTCAAATTGGAAGTTTTTAAGTGTGGGAATTCGTGATTCATGTGTAAATACTCATATAGGGCCCCATAGCAACAATTCCTAGTTTATGCTTTGCTGGCCTGAGGCAAATTGGAGGTACAGAAAGAGCTTTTTGGGGAATTAATGCATGTTTGAAGAAAATGTAGTCAGCATTCTCTATCGTTTCATGGTTCTTTCAGCCTGCCTGGGAGTTGTCCAGCCAGTCTTCATCAGCTGTGTTAGGAAAGCAAAGCTGGTACTAGACTTGCACCTTCATTCTGTTTCAGATCCAAACCCCAACTCTTATTTTTGCACTTACGTAGTTTTGTGAACACAGAGAATACCTTGCAAACACCAGCCTTAAAGAATTCGCCGCCTAGGGGTGTATTTCTCTGAGCACTCAAGTAAAAGATTAATGATGTGTAACAGGGATCAGTAAGGTCTGTGCTCACTGGAGGTTGTGTCATTTCTTTCAATGCAGGCAACATATTTAGCTTGTGGACCTTGATTTCTGGAGATATTGTGGAGGAAAGTATTATTTTAAGTGGGGATTAGATATGCATATAAATAATAAATAATTGAGTTGTTGCATTGTCAATTTGCTGTTTTAAATGCAGATCTGAATCTTTATGCTCCAGGGCACAGCCAGCCACCAACTGCTTCCAGTGAGGAAGAATGTCCCTGTGTGGGCACATTTTTTTCTAATTGCCTGTTTATGAGGCTTCCTGTATCTTGCTCTGAAGTGTCTTGAACTGTCTGGGTGTCTCATGCACGATGCTGGGCTGGGCTGTAACGGTGCTCCTGTAATCGATTCAGGTTATGTCTGTAGCAGATGTTGTCAGTGTAAGGCCCTAGAGGCAAGCTGACTGCTAGGTGGTGCTGAGCTCTGGGAAGAGGACACGAAATCCTGTAACAGTTTAAAATACAATATGTTAAAATGTTTTGTAACATCATTTTTGTTGGGTTTTTTGAGCGATCCGACAAGAAGGGGCATTTGTGAAGTCTGTCACATTGAATATCAGAGGTTTCTCATCATACTTGACCCGTGTGTTTAACTTTGTTGCTCTTCAATGCATTTTAGTTTTGAGGGTGTGAGTGCTAAATGAACTGTTTATATTAGTGTTCCTCTTCTGTGTTAAATGGATGATTTCTCTTATGAAATGTTATTTATGTCTGTTGTCAGTGCAGCTTTAAACCTACTTTCTGTGTAGCCGTAGCTGTTAATTCTTCCAGCTATTAGAAGATGATGGAGCCTGGAAAGATCAATGAAATAACAAAGCATAGCACTTAGTGATCAGCTAATTACTTGGAGTAGCCAGCTCTCTAATTGTAGGGTTTTCTTCATTTGGTTACAGCCAAGGTGAAGTTTCTTTAATTCTAGCTCTGTATTTTGTCTCGGAATGGGGGGAGGTTTAGAAAGAGGAGTGGAGTTGAGTTTGCTTGATTATTTGACTGAAGCGTTGTTGTTGGGTGATGTTAGTGAACTAAATGAGTGTTGGTGTCTTTAAGAGGAGTGTTCCCAAGAGTGGTATTGAAGGTGACTTGCTCTTTCTTGTTTTTCATGGCTTCCTATTTTCTGTTGAAAATCTGAATCAAGAGCCTATTTTATTCTTCTTTTCTCCTTTCAATGGAAAGCACAGTAGATGGAGTACAAGTTTCAGTTCTAGAAGCAGAAAAGGACAGTGTCTGTTCTTATGAAGTCCAGAAGCCAGCATGGAGCTGTGTGTACATAGGATTTTCAAAGCTTCCTCTTAATATTGCCCTTGAGAAATTGATATGTACAAGGAAAATGTGAGCAGAGGCTGAAGAGGAGTGCAGAGCTCTAGTTTGCTATGTTGTTCCTTTTGTTCTGGGTCATTTTTAGCAGTCAGAACACCTTCTAGTGGGAGGTGTCCCTGCCCACGGCAGGAGCTTGGAACTGGATGGGCTTTAAGGTCCCTTCCGACCTGACCCGACCCATTCTATGATTCTGTGATTTGTTTCTGTGCGTAATGCCTAGGGCAGTGAAGGAAGGTGAAATGATCATAGACCTTTAAAGATGTCCATCCTTGTGTCACAAATCAGCCTTAAAATCAGTTCATTATGCTTACACCTAGTAGAGCACTGACAGTTTGTGGCGTATATGAACGTATTGTGAGTCTTTTACTTAAAAAAAAGATAGTTTTAGCAGTGTTAAATACCAGGAATCATCCTGATGTGGAATTGGGGGTGGTTTGTGTGGTGTGCCCGTGTGATGGGGAGCAGATGGCGTCTCTGCAGCAAACTTGGTTTGGATCACCCTTGTCTAATATTCCCGGGATACAATTACGGGAGATGCTGAGTACCCTCACTTATGTCAAGAGGTACTGTCATGCATTGAAGTGCCTTGGAGTTGATTCCTTTTAAAGAGACAAAAACCCCCTACCAAAACCTGTATTTAGATAAAAGAATGTATAAATTCCTTGGGCTGTTCTTATATCACTTATTAATATAATTTGGAATACGTTAGATGATCTCAAAGTTGTTTTTCAACCAAGCGATTCTGTGATTTCTGTGTGTCCGTATCTCAGTTTTTGTCTGAACTGGGGGGGTAGGATAACAGCTGAGAACTTTTTCTCAAGTTCGTGTTGTGAACTTGGGGGAAAGACCCCAATCCAGACCAACAGCAACAAAAAACTCAGAAAGACATTTCAGCTGTAGTTGAGATGATGACCAGATACATTTGGCCTTGTCAGTGTAGGCACTTGAGTCAACTGGTAAAGACTGCAGCATATTTGGAGTTACCTTCTAGTCTGGGAAAATTTAGTCAGTTTTGTTCTGAATGTGTTGTCTGCTGTAATATTTTTATAACAGAATTGAGCTGATAGAGACAGACCCACCATAATTTTTTTTTTTAAGCAGTTTGTAAAACTTCATTGTGTTTCTGATATTTTTAAATACATAATGTAGTATAGCTTAGTAGTTTAAAAATATAGGAACTTATGGTATGGTTGTGTTTGGTTTGAATTTTTGAACTTTTCCATTGTTTTCCCAAGCGTGAGCCAAGCCCTTCTGTGTTGCAGGGAATGGCTGCTTTGAGTTACGAAGGAGCTGTGGTAGCCTCAGGCTGAGCAGAGCCACGGTAGCTGAGATGTCCGACTTAGTGAACATCTGTTATTGCGGGTTCGTTGAAGGAGGTGGACGATGTTGCTGAAGGATCCCAGAGTGGGGCAGGAGGTGGCATAACACGGGCATCAAGAAAAGCCCGTCCACCTATGTTGTAGTATTTTCTCACTGGATTATTGTAAGAGAGGGAATATTCGGGATTGGGCTGTGGCCTGATCTCTTTTGCCGAGTCTGTTCGTGTTTGTAAAGTTCAAAAGTTGAGCCTCGTGGTAAAGTTGGGCATCTCGGATGCTGTGAAATAGAGGCAGATAGAGCAATTAAAGCATTTTATGCTGTAGGGGAAGACATGTTACCCTCGTATCAGTGAGTAGCTAAGAATTTTTTTGGATAATGACATTAATAAACAGGAATGCCAAAAATGAAGGGTGCCGAAGGACGCTCAAACCGGGAGTCAAGTCCGGCTCCTCTTGGGTTGCCCTCGTGTTCACACGTGCCTGTAAAAGGCAGTGGTGTTGCTGTAGAGGAGTCGCATTCTGGAGGTGTTCCCTTGTGTTGGGTTACTGATGGGTAGAATAAAAGCCTTTTGTGAATCCCCTTGGTTCGTTTTCTCACAGCCGAGTTGTGAGTTAATGCGAAGCTCCTGCCATTTGCGTTTGGGAACCTCCGAGCCTTTTAATCAATGTAATTTTGTTAAAAGCTTAATCGCAAAGTGGGCAATAAAAGCTTTTAGAAGCCTTTTTTAGAGCGGCTGCTTATTCCAGGAGAAGGGCCGGGAAGCGCAGGCACGCGGCCCCCCGCCGCCCGGCGCCTCCGCGCGTTGGCCGTCCCGCGCCCCCCAGCCAAGGCCCCTTCCCCGCGCTGCCTGGCGGGGAGCGGAGGCTGCGCCGCGCCGCGCCGCGCGCTGTATTTACGGAAACAGCGGGGTTGAGATTGATTGCGTGGTGAGGCAGCGTGTGCATGAGGGAGGGTCACAGCACATGCTCAGTCCTGTCAGTCCGAGGGCGAAGTTTCTGCGTTCTGCGTGCAGGCTTAGGTCACAGCACAAGCTCAGTGAAAGCTCTCCGAGGTCTCTCAGACTGCATGTGCCTCCATTTTGAGTTGGTAGAGTGGAAAAGGCAGAGTTTTAGCTGTTAAGTAGAGGGTTCAGGAATACATCTAAACCCACAAGAGCCTCTCATAGTCATGGATGATCCATTCAGCCCCTGCAGGTAGGCTGCATCACTCTGGCCTCCCCTAAACAATGATGCTTTTTGCTGTTATTTGTGACTTCTGAAATGTTGCTGGAATCATTTCATTCCTATTGCATGTTCCTCGGAGCCTGCAATCCCGGCAGCGTCGCCGTGCGGCTGCTCGGGTGCTGCATGAGGGCGCTGAGCAGGGACTCCGCTGCCTACAGGGTGCATGGAGAGAAACCTCGAAGCTATGTGGGGCTTATTTTTGAACTCCCCTCGTGGTGTAGTTATGCTGTCAGTCGTGCTGTGTGCATGCCAGCCTGCTGGTGGGTCCGGAGGGAGCTGCAGTGTCGCTGCGGGATGCACGACTGCCGGAGTGGCCATCAGGAGGTGTTTGGGCCTGCTACGGGCTCTTCAGAGAGCGCTGCAGGGAGGGCTGGGGTGTTGGTGTTGGGACTGAGGGGCAGCGACCCTGCTGGTGCTTCTTCCAATAATAAGGGGAAAAAAAAAAGTAGGCAGCGTAGTTGAGAAATAAAAAAACAATTGAGAAATGCTTTCCTGTGAGGGCGGGAAGGCCCTGGCCCAGGTTGCCCAGAGCAGCGGTGGCTGCCCCATCCCTGGAGGTGTTCCAGGCCAGGTTGGATGGGGCTTGGAGCCCCCTGATCCAGTGGGAGGTGTCCCTGCCCATGGCAGGGGGTGGGACCTTAAAGCCCATCCAGTTCCAACCCCAAGCATTCTGTGATTCCGCCACAGGAGCTACAGGCATGTGGCACTGCTCTGCAGGTGTGCAGGGATATGGCACCTTGAGTCAGTAATGTTTGTTTTAAATGTTGACTTACAAGCAGAAGAGAGTGCATCAAGGGAAGGGGAGGGTCCAAGGAGTCTGATTTGTGCTGTGATTGTAATTTGTCCATGCTTTTAAAAAATATTTTGGGAAAAAAATGCCTGTTCTAAACTTAAAATGAAAATTTAGTCATTCTTATTTTTAAAAACAGTGAGCTTAACTTACGATAATAATACAGGTAGACAAAAAATGAAAACATCTCTAGGTTGTAACAACACCAAATCTGCTTGCTGAGCAAAAGGGTTACATTTGGCAAAACCGGTACTGCTAGGATAATGAGCCAAACAGAGCATTCTTCACTTCCTGACTGGGACGTGGGGGCTTAGATGCGATTTTGGCTGTACTGGCTCCCAGAACTGCCCTTGAAGGATGCCCTTGCTATCCTGCTCTGCTCCTGTGCAGTCAGATGGTCCCTGCTCCGGGTCAAGGTGTAGGTGTTTCATTCCCTGTGGCAGTGCTCCTCTTGCGGTGGGTTTGAGGGGGCAGTTTTTGCTTTCCACGTGGGTCAGCACAAACATCTTTCATGTGCGTTGCCCGTTGTGGGATTGGTCAAACTGCTTTTGTTATAAACTGGCTCTTAGGTGTGTGCATGGGTGTACAAGGCTGTTACACTGGGGATTAAAAAAACCAACAGCACAAACAGAAAAACAACCTCCTCCTCAACAAAACCAAAGTCCCAACAAAAAAAATGCCCCAAAAGCCACAATCATGTCAGAAAAAGCAAAACAGAGCAAAAAAAGCCCCGGAGAGCAGAAACACAGCTGCCTGCTGCAAGTTTTCTGTGGTGCTGGCAAGATGTTTAGTGCACCGAACAGCCCCCTCAGTGGGACCGTGGGGTGTTGTCCTGCAGTTACTGCTGATGGTGAAGTTTGAAGCTGGCTGGATGCCCAGAGATTCTCTCCAGTTCAGAGCAGCTGATAGGTGGTCTGAGAGCTACAGTTCTGCTACAATCAACTGTCTGATGTTACAAATATGATGGGAGGTGTTTGTGTTTTGTCCTTCGGATGAAGAAGCAGTGGCCAGGGACTCCATAATCTCACTTTCCGTTGTCCTGGCTTCAGTTTAGCCTTTTTTCAGTATTGAATCAGTAAGATTACCTCTTCCTCCTTCATTCCAGTTCCGCAGGCTGGAAATTTTTTAATTAGAACTTTCTGTTTCCAGGTATATGGCAGAACTAGGGGTATCTTCAAGCTTGTTTTGTCCTTCGTGGTCTTCATGTTTCCTTTAACATGTGCTGTTGCTTCTCCGTGTGTCTGCAGCTCAGGGAAGCTGGAAGTTTGTGTTGTCAAGAAGCTGAGAAACTGAGTGTAGAGCATTGCAACTGCCCTAAACGAAGCTCGACAGGCAAAATGAACTGCTAGGGTGCTGCCTGGCTCCACTGCCCTGCTTATCAACCGGGCTTGTGCTGAGGAAATGGTGCTGATGGAGTAGATAGTCTGGTTTAATATTAAATATTTACTTTGGGAAGTGCAAAGATAGTGGCTGGCCATTTTAAAAATGATACAGGATAAACACTTAAAACAATGTAATTCCATGTTGAATTCATTTACAGATTTATTTATCAGTTTAAGTGTTGCTTGTAAATAAGTAACTTTCTGGTTCTACTAAAATCACGTGTAGACCAGATAAAAAACTTCATATCCTGCAAAGGTTTCCACTAACTCATTTTTTTTTGAAGTACTGATCAAAATAAGGGCGATTTCCTTAATTGAAGGTAAACACATATTGGAAAGTAAATATTAGAGAGAATAAGCTGTAAAAGCAAAATATTACCCACACAGGTAGTTCCTTGTTTCCTTGCAATAATTTGTCTCATAATGGATGTATCATGGTTACTTCCATCCTACTTAGTGCTTCTGAGGACTTTGTAGTCTTTTTTTTTCTCATATATAAACCTGACAAAACCCCATTATCTTAAGAAAGCTTTTCCTGTCTGACTCAAACTTCTGCAAGTGCTTCCTTCCCCAAACAGAGCATTGGGTGCAAAACACGGAGTCCTCTGCTTCCCTAAAGTTCTGACTGCAACCAGTCAGCAGGTTTGAGCTTGCACTGAACGTGAAAGTGTTGGGACATGTTTATTCATTCCTGCTTTAGGTTGAGCAATCACTTAAAGCATTCCCATATAAGTTCATTTGCCTGAAATACAGGTTTGATTTTTTTTCACTCAGAATACAAAATTGCATGTGCTTTTTTAAATTATAACACACTGTTACAACAGGCTTTAAAACTTAAGCTTACCTAGAGGCTGGCCGTTAGCAAGAGTATTTTCTGAGCATTAAGATACTTCAAAAAGAGGTATTTTGAAGTCTTGCTTAAATAAAAGGTTTAAGGCAGAAGCGCATGCCGGACACAGGAAATTGGGTAAATTGAAGTGAAATTGTTTATGTAGAAAATAATTGTTGGAAAAAGCTAACAAGTCATTTTTTGCTCTGTAAATGGAAATAGATTCCCATATAATGAAAAGAAAGCAATGTGGCCAACTCAGTGTCATTATACCAGAGGTGCTGAGAGGGGTGAGCCAGTTTTGTGCTTGGACACCTGGCTCAGAGGTGTTTGGTGGTTGTGAGGGTTTGGTGGAAGGGTTGAATGGCTGGAACCTGGTTGTCCCTTTCGCACTGTGTAGTGTAAAAACATAATGTGCATAAAAATGGTCTTCCCTGCTCAAGCTGAGGATCCCTTTGGCTCAGTATCCTGTTTCCCAACAGTGACCATAAGCAGATGCTTGGAGAAAGTGCAAACAGAGCTGTGATGTGTGACAGAGGGTTGTTGTGTCTGTGGACGGGCTGTTGTGGACGGGCTGTTCTGCATCACTGTGGGGAGATGTAATGGCTTTTCTAGTGCTTCAGAGGGACAAATGTATGTAAAGCTCCTCTTTTCCAGCTAAGGCTTTGCAGGCAGAGCCTGTGTAGCATCATGAGGGAGGAGCGTGGATTTTGTTCTGTGGATGTTTGGAATAAAATGAAACAAAATGTCCCACGAAATGGATCTCTTGAATACGATGCCAATCACTTTTAGGTCTTGATAAACTATTTTCTAACCAGCTGCAGTTGGAGTGGAGGAATTTGCTTCTCTCCTGTTTTGTCCCTCTAGAAATGGAACAAAATGATCCTTGCCAGATGTTTTTAGAACTGCTGCTGAAGAGCATTTTTTTCATCTTAGGTATTGGACCATTTGCATAAAAAGACTTTTTAAGAATCCTTTTCTTGAGTCTCTCTTTCCTGACTACTTCAGATTTATATTAATTTTACAGAAATCACAAATGTCTAGGAATTACCTTATTGTACGACACTACCACACTGTTAATATAACGGATTATCTTGCCAGTAGGAGCGATTGTTGGCCTACCTCAATGTTGAACTGGATGACTGCAATTTATTATTGTTTTATTTATTCTGCCCATTTTATATATATATATATAACCCCTCAAATTTCATAAGTTCAGTTGTTCAGTGCTGTAACTTTTTATTGCTTACTAAAACAAAAAAAAAAAAAACCCAAGCCATTGCATATCCTAGCTTTAAGCTGTTATCTTTCCTCTTTTAATTCTTTGTTGTATCAACATGACCTCTTCCAACTGCTTTTCCGATGTGCTTGGCTCACAGTGTGTCCTCACCCTGATGGTTGAAGGTGCAGTAATCACTGTTCTGATATCGCCTCGGGAGCGCTGTCTCCTCCTCAGGCTGTGTTCCCAGCTGGGAGAGCTGCTTGGCCCAGTTGTGCTGCTGGTTTAATTGCCAAAACTTCCTTTGCACTATGAATTTTGCCTTAGCGATGTGTGATTGTTGCCGAGGATTTTAACAAGTGGGTTCTGAGAACCCTTTTTGGAGAACTCTGAAGAGACTCGGAGGCTGTTTGATGGTTGGTGGCTGAGTGATTTGGCTGGTTTAGAAGCCGTGTTCTGTTGGAGCATCACTCTGGTTTAGTTACACATCACCAAATCTGCAGAACCAGGAATGATCACACCAGGAGTGGTTAAACGGGTAGCACAGAACGCTGCTCTGTACGTGACGTTTGGGTTGTGGCATTTGGTTTTACTCTTAATGGTGGTGTTAAGTAATTTCGGTGGTTTCCGAGCTGCTGCTGCCTGGCAGCGCCTGTTTCAGAAAGCCAGGGGAAGGGCAGTGGCTGGTAGAGAGCATGGAGTGTGTGAAACGAGCTGTCAAAGACCATGGCTGGGTCATTGTGATCCTGCAGCTGTGCCACTGCCCTCACCCTTGTCATGAGCTTGTAAGTTCGTATAGAAAATGTGCAATTACTGCCTAGCATGCTTCTCTCTGAACTTGGATATAAAAAAGGAATGCATGAAAGAAGCAGTATCACAGTTTCCAAGATTACCCCTTGTACGTGCTGTACCCCTTGTACGTGCTGTCTTGAACCTGAAGGTCCACCTTCTGTAGGCATGTGTGGTTTCTTTCAGAAGCCTGGCTTCCTAGCAGAGATGTGCTGGGTAGGGAATTGACTTGAATTCTTGTCATGGAATCACAGAGTGGTTTGGGTTGGAAGGGACCTTCGTGATGATCCAGTTCCAACCCCCTGCCATGGGCAGGAACGTCTTCCATTGGATCAGGGGGCTCAAAGCCCCATCCAGCCTGACCTTGAACACCTCCAGGGATGAGGCAGCCACCACTGCTCTGGGCAACCTGTTCCTGTTATGGCAAGGATAGGACAAAGATAGGATGGTGCAGGGAAGTGCTGGGCAGAAACCTGCAAATGCCTCTGCCATTGCCTCAGGAGAGTTATGCTGCGAGTTTCCAGCCTCGAGCTGCATCTGACTCTGCCCAGGCTGTCACAGCAGTCGGTGTTGGGAGTCCTGAACTCGGTGTCCCTCAAGCTGGTCTGGTGTGCCTCGCTGCAGCGCAGGCTCTTTTGTGGCAGTTTGGTTGTCACCGTGCTTCAGTCCCTGATGGCATTGCAGCGCTGCATGGTTTCCATAGGCTAAGTTTGTTGGTGTAAATGATGTGAGTCTGATGTAGACGATAAACAGAGTTAAACTTGCTTCTCTGCTGGAAGTTGTGCAGGAGCTGTTGCTGCCAGCCTTCCCTTCTCTCTTTCCTTCTTTCTAGAGCTGATAAATAAAAGCCCTGCAGCCAGTGCTGGCTCCTGTTCCTCTCTCATCCTCCCTTCTGAACTGTTTTCTTGTGGTGCTGCTTTGGCCTTGACCCTTCAGCCTCTCCTGTTGCTTTAGAACTGAAAGGACAAAGCGTCACTGAACTGAACATCCCCTCTCCTCTCTGGAACTGTTTGGAACAAGGCTCTTGCATTAGAGAGGGCTTGTTTTGCCCTGCTCGGTACAGAAGCTCCTTGGCTTTTTGATATGCAGTCGCCGGCTTCCATCTCCTTTCTGACCAGCCCCTGTTTACTTTGCAGAATACAACGTTGTCATGGCAACAGGTTACTTTTCAAAGGGAACATCTTGTCATTATATTTAATCCACTGCAGCTGAAGAGGACTGAAATATTAAGTTGTTGTTGCTATGGATACTGCTTTGTTACAGCAGTTTCTTTTGTGTCAGATTTCATATACAACGTCGGGTCCCCTTTTTTCTTTCCCACCGAATAAACACGAAGTGCCGTTCCATTATTGTAATTGCTCTCCGCCAATATAATTTAGCTTCAAAATCTACAGGGCATTTAGTTTCCATAGCAAGAATTTTCTTTCCATTTGCAAACCCATTCCTGGGGACATGGAAACAGTAAAAATTATTTAACAGATTGCGTGCCGTCACAGAGCCATCGGTTTTGTGCCCTTCTGAAACCAGCTGGGATGTGGCATGGTCTGAAGGAGCTTTCTGCACAGCAGCTGAATTGGGTGCAGTCCTTGGCTTTGGGAGCAAGAAGGGAGCACCTTTAGGGTGTGAATATAATCATGAAATGGATGAAGGGGCACACAAATACTTCTCTCCACACTTTGTTTTGCCATGAGGACTCATGGTTGGGTAGCCCCATGGAGTTTCCCAAAGAAGAGTGAGGAGCTTAAGTCCCACCTAAAACTTTGCTTTTATCTTGGCAATTACAGGATGTTCCAGCATCCTATAATCAGTCCCCACTCCTAAATGCTTTATTTATCATATTCGGTGTCATGGGGGGGAATTTTGACTGCTGGTTTTCCCTATCTAAGCAGAAAACAGCTTAATCTTCTGTTTAAGTACAAACCGTGCTTGTGCAGCCTTGAGCTGGCATGAAGTGTTGTGACTGGCAGGAACTGCGTAGACATGTTTTATGTTTGACTTGCACTGACTTGTAGAGATGTGCATGGCTTTAAAGTGAATTTTGGGAATAAAGCAAGAGCATCAGCATTTTCTGTTGTCAGCTTCCCCTTCGTTCCTCACAGGGAAAAATTCTGACACCTGGTAGGTGTAAAAATGTATCTGAGTATTTAATTTATAACTTTATTGTAAATATAAAATTGATTTTCTAGTTGAAGCATTTCTTTGCATGGTCTGAAAACAAAAGAACAGTGTCAGATCATGTCTTGCCAAAATAAGCATTGGACAAAAACATTTTGACGTGTTGTTCTTGTCAGGAGTCCTTTGGCACATGTTTCAGCGTGAATCTGCTTACCAGGCAGGTAGCGTTGCGTAGACATCACGCCATAAGATGGAGCGTTACAAAACCTGTGTGTATTCCCGTCCGACAGGTTCTCCTGTCGTGTTGTCTTGGATGAGATCCATGCGGATGCACTGCTGTAGTTTGCCCACTTGTGCCCCAGTGAGTAACATCTCAGAAGGGTCAGTAAGGTGAAGCTGAACTTACACATATGTGCAAGGTTAGCTTTCTGGGTAGCACTCTGCGCTCGCAGCACAGAAGGTCATCTGGGTCCTGGGCTGCATCACAAGAAGTGTGACCAGCAGGGTGAGGGAGGGGATTCTGCTCCTCTGCTCTGCTCTCTTGAGGTCTCGCCTGAAGCCTTCAGAAATTTAGATGAGATCTTAGGAAGAAATGTTTTGCTGCGAGGGTGGGGAGGCCCTGGCCCAGGTTGCCCAGAGCAGTGGTGGCTGCCCCATCCCTGGAGGTGTTCCAGGCCAGGTTGGATGGGGCTTGGAGCCCCCTGATCCAGTGGGAGGTGTCCCTGCCCATGGCAGGGGGGTGGGTCTGGATGGGCTTTGAGGTCCTTTCCAACCCAAACCGTTCTATGATTCTATGAACATAGTTTAAAATTTTTAGATTAGAAGTTCATGAAGATATGCAAATGATCATGGAATACACCCCTCCAGTAACCCTTTTGACTCCAAGCGGTTTTTGAATGGTTTGGGCTCTCCGTTGTCAGTTCCACTCAGAGCTGGCGTTTTATGGTTATGATGTTAATTTTTAAAGTTTCCTTTAAAATTTTTTGCAGTCTGGTTTATGATCACTGTGAGCACAGCAGGATGAGTAAGAAGTCTTGCAGGACAGCAGCTGACTTGTCAAATGATGTCATTGTTCCCATCACAGCAAACTACAATATTAAGTCCAGTTTGCTGTTTGCAGACTGAAGATGTTCGGTTTTTGCATGTGCCTTTCCTTGCTGTAGTATTTGAGGCTCACTGCAGTGTCTTGCAGTTATTAAAGTGTTAAATTCAAAGTTTGGTTTTGTACAGCAGCTCTGAAGTTTGTTGTCCTTTTGATATAATATGCAGAATATGAATAAGGGATGTCTGTTTAAGTAAGAACAGAAAAGAGGAATATTGATCTTGAGGATGCTGAATTTCCTTGGGTTTGGTTGTGTTCTTTAATGCTATTTTACAGGAGTCTTGGAGGGTCATTTAAGTTTCCCAGCTGTGACTGCATTCGCTATCCCAACTGCTGGTGTTCAGGCACAAGTGCCTTTGCAGACTGTCATTATCTGGGTCCTGACGAGAGTTTTAACTACTTAAAACAAGAGTTGAATAATTCTGTGTGTGAGATCCAGAGCAATCTGAACAGTTCTTCATGAACTCTGCCTGGAAAATGAGGAATTAGTGTTGCCAGTTCTGTTCATGCAAGGCTCTGTTCTTCAAAAATTTAATGCCCCGAATATTTTTATTGAAGATCCTTTCTCTTTCAAAATGAAAATGACCACAAAGATGTTCTTGAGTAACATGTTATTTCCTGAGTGTTGATCTGTAGTCCAGTGCTTAGCATTTGGCTGTGTTGTTGTAGGGTTGGTGTTGAAATAACCAGTTAAAGGCATGTGGTACTGATAGAAGTCGGATGCTATTGAAAGGGATTCTCTTCATAGCAGAGCTGTGAGTTGGAAGAGCACAGAGTTCAGAGCTTGGAGCACTGGAGAGGCTTCTAAAGGGTCTGGATTAGAAGTCATTGGTGCTTCCGTATGGCATGAAAACCAAACGTCACAAATAGGAAGATGGGTGTCCTGTTAGCAGCTGCTCAACACCTTCTTGCTGCTGAGAAACAGATTGCACTGATCCTCTTCTTGAGTTCGACTCCTTGACTGGAAGTTCCAGATGTGCCCAGTTGTTTTCTGCCATTTGCAGTGTGGACTGTAGTACACCCGAGTGTGTGTATATACTTATCCATCCTTGTTTTCTTAGTAACATATTCTTTTTGCTTCTCTTCCATTTGCATTGGAAAAGCAATGACAAAAAATACATGAATATGAATCTAAATATCATTAATTATAATTATGAATCCAAATTTCATTAATTATAATTCTTTCTCGTTATTGTTTTTTGTTTTTTTTTTCTTGTATTAGGAGGCTAAACAGCACCCAAGGTGAAATCAGAGTTGGACCCAGCCATCAGGTAAGGGATTTTGTTTGTATTTTCATATCCAGAGGGTGTGCTTTTACCACTTAATCTGTCCAGAGAACACTTATTTTAAAATAGTATGCGTTCAAATACAATGAGATTTTTAGATTCATCATGAGTTAATGAGATTTTTCTCTGTCACATGTTGGTATGCTAATGGTTTTTTTTAGTAGCAGAAGTGCTGCTGAGTTCATTCTAGAAGGTGATTGAAGGAATCGGAGTAAATACTGGAAATGACGGAAAAATCCCAGCTATTATTGGGCACATTCTGGAGTTAAAAATGAATGCGTTCTCAGCTGGCTTTCAGCAAGCCATGTTTTTAATAAACTACAAAAATGTAATTTGTTGGAGTTTTCCAGTTATATTCAAAGTGGATCTTTTAATTTGCATAGCACAATTGTCAAGTTATAGTATGTTGCCTATAATATTTAGAGCCCTTTTTATGATCTGGGTATTTAAATGAAGTGGAATTCTATTAGATTAAAAAAAAAAAAGATATAGGTTTTCTAAACACAACATTACAAAATCAGAAGAATGGGGGAACTTTAAACCTGGGAGAGATTTCTTTCCTGTACTTCAGCTGCGTTGAGATATGCTTAGATATTTATGTATGCGCTCGTCTTTTAACAGAGGGTGCAGTGCTTGTAAGCGTGTCTGTTACCGTCGCTGTCACCGTTGCCGAACTCGCTGTAGGCTGGCTCTCGCTTTTATGTTTGGCTCTGTCTGGTGTCACGTCTGGGACTTTGCTGTTCCTCATTGACTTGTTTTTACGCTTGGAGTCTGCACGTTCTCTCTTGCTTCAGAGCATGAAATGAGTTTGGGCAACTGTGACACTTCAGCGTAGAAGTAGGGGAGCCGCTGTGTATTTACTAATTTAACAGTTGTCTTATAAGTGAAATTAGTGTTTATAGTTGGAGTTTTGGCAGCTGTTAGGGCCGGACTTCTTTCCATATACCCTCATCCTGTGTTGCCACGTACCAACATTGCCAACACACTCCCCTCTGCCGTTAGGAGTGGCTCAGCTGGACCTCACCTGTTACACCTGCACCATTTTCATACAAAGTAGTTTAAGCTCTTTTTAGCTAGGAGGCATGGGAATTCTGGACTGTTATTGAAGTATCCCTGTTGTCCATCGTCTGCAGAAGTCATGTTATAATTAGTGTATGATTTGTGTTTCCCAGGAGGCTTTTTCTGCAGGCTTTCTTTTAACTTTCTGATGCTGTAGAGAGGATAAGTTTCAGGTTTAAAGGTAGGGAGACCTCTACTATATTATTTGTTTGACTGTGAGAAACACTAAGAGCTGTGAGTTCTCAAAACCAGTCCCCTAAGTCATTTGGATTTTTGAAACAGAAATTGAGAAAGCACGCAGAATGTGTTTAAGCACTGGGAAGCAGAATGAGGATAAGGCTCTGGATGTCGATTTGTTCCTGGGATGTTAGCTCTAAGTTGAGGGAAATCCTCCGTAAGCATTGAAAATAATCTGTTCTTCAAGGGCATTAAGGTACAGTTCACTGTGGTTTGCAATGGCAAATCTATCCATAGGAGCCCAGTGCTCTCCTTTACCTGTGAAATTGCACTGTGTTGGATTTTTGCATCCAAGTGATGAATACTCATTCACACTCTTTAAAATCTTATTTAATAACTAGGGAAAGCAAACGTTTATGGAACCTATGTGACATTCTTAAGGCTTTAGAGGAAAAATGTTCTTGGCAAATAAACTTGCAGTATAATTTTCACCAGTCATCATAAGCGTCCTGGAAATGGTTCCTGCCCAACAACTTTCATCTCAAATTGGCATGTAATATTTTGGCAGGCATTAGTCACCTACTCTGTAAGGTATAATTACCAGGTGTGTTTACAGATGGAAAAAAAAAAAAAGGTAGGAGGAAGGTCCACTGATACAGAATAATGTTCATTTTTGCTTGGTTAATATTTTAAACTTCCATTGTTCTTTCACTGACTTTGCTGAGCATCAGCGTTTCTGGTCGCCATAATCTCTGAGAGGAGATATCCTCATCCTGTTAATTAGTGCAAGGTATAATGTTAAGATATTTGAAGGGTTGATTGTAGGCCACGGTAGGAACTCAAATTGAAGATGATATTTGCTGCTTTCCTTTCTGTAATCTGATTCATTCTGTGCAAGGCATAAAAATAGTCTCCTCTGCACCTCGGGCTTTGTTAACTCAGGAAAGGGATTAACGACCAGAGGTGTCCGAGGAGAAGTTGCTCTCAGGAATAACTCTGGTAAGGAGGCGTGTTCTTAGGGATGTGAGGATGGAGGGTAATTTGTGAAAGCATCCTGGTCACTAGAATGCCTAGAGCTCATGGAAATCTCACCTTACTGTAATGCCTGCTTAACCTTGTCCAGAAGAGAAGTTCAATAACAAATCCATTTTCCCAGGGAAGAAGTAAAACAAAGTACAGATTAAAGAGCAGAACATGAAAGACATCTGAACCTGTGACTTGTAATTACTGGTTATGTATAAACGTTGCCTCTCAGATGTGTTTAGTGTCGTAAGTATAGGAGGTAATTACAGGGCTTAAAAGCTGTTCAGAAGAGGCTCTCGGCTATCTCATCCCGTAGCAGCCGATGAGTAAAGATGCTAATTGCGTCTCTGGATGCAGTGTAATACTTCTTTAGTGGCATCTTTCATTTCACTGAGCTCTTTGGAGTTTTACTGATTTACTGAGGACTTGATTTTAAACTTAGTGTTGAATGGGTAGGGCTTTTTACTGGTGTAGCCACATTTCTGCTTTCATGTTAATATGAGTTTGTTTTAGTCTGCGAGCAGGAGTTGTAACAGCATCTTTTTGACAAATGAGGAGCTGTCTCTGAGGGTTAATTGTCCAGCAGTGTTGGACTTGGTTTCCTTCCAAGCTGTGGTATTTCTGCAAACACTCTCACACTTGGTCTGTCTACAGAGTGGTAGTGTCAGCCCTGCAGAGTTGTCTGAAAATGAACCACCCTTATAAAAGAAGGAATGCTGGATAAAGGGAATTGGGGCTTGGTGATCCAGTTTCTTCAAAATTCTGAAACTTGAATCAGACAGCTTCACCCTCCGTTATCTGAACATCTTACAGCTGGAAGAACTTGCAAAACTTTGTTGTAAATACCACTTGTGCATCCTCTTAACCTTGTTAATAACTGTAATATCTGTATGACCTCTTTATTTTTTCCAGGCTAAGCTTCCTGATCTCCAGCCCTTTCCTTCCCCAGATGGTGACACGGTGACACAGCATGAAGAGCTCGTGTGGATGCCAGGAGTCAATGACTGTGACTTACTTATGTACCTTAGGGCAGCAAGGTAATTTCAGGCAAGATACTGACAACGCTTTGGGAATGCTGTAGTGAGAACGTGGTCTGCCGTGTATGCACAGTTGGCTTACAGTCATTCCTTAATGCTCTGTTTGGGTGTAGCAGGGGTGTCAGCTGGAGAAGCCAAAACATTTAGTTCAAGATAAGAATGCTGTGATTTGATGTTGGGCCACCACAGGATCTTTCCATGAGCCAGCAGTGTGTGCTAGCGTGATGGAGTGTCGGATGGTGCTGTGGAACGAGGGAAGTGTCTGCACTGAGTGCAATAGCTGGCATACACATTTAATTTTTTTGCATGACCTCTGATTTGCTTTTCAATTTCTGTTATGCTTGGTAGATTAATCAGATGCACTGGTGGGCCTCAGAATAATTCAGAGTATGAGTAAATTGCCTGTAGTTTGCAAGAATTCAGAGATGTGGAGAATCTGCAGTTGGAGTCAGTTTTCCAACATCATGAAGCTGAGACCACAACAGGTCTGCTGGCTCTTGTGAGGCTCTGCCTTCATGTATGGAGGGTTTATCTTCCATAGTCCTGATCAGGCTGTGGTACAACTGCAATGCAGATTTTCAGTTGGTTAAATTCACTTTGATTGGATTTTAATTTTGAATTAATTACTTGGTATACTGAGGTGCCTCAGATTTGCGTAACAAATAGCAGCGCTTGTAGTACCTTGTTTTACTCGTTTCCGTGGTATCTCAAGGCCCTGACATTTGATTTAAGTTATAAATATACTACTTGTGTATTGCATGATGTGTGCATCAAACAGTAGCTGAAGAATTTAAAACTTTTTTCCCCTCAAACTCTAAAGGAGCATGGCAGCTTTTGCAGGCATGTGTGACGGAGGATCCACAGAAGACGGTTGTGTTGCAGCCTCCCGTGATGACACGACACTAAATGCACTCAATACAGTAAGTACATACAACTACTGTGGGGAAGAACAATTTTTCCATTTATTTCTGGACTATTTAAAGCCCGTAGTGCATAAAATACTTAGCAGCTAAAAGAGCTTTTGGGTTCACAGTATGAGTGTGGCAGTAGCCTAGGATATCCTAACTTCCTTTCAGGTACCAACTAGCTTGTGGAACTTCAGTGATGAACTTCGGGGCGGTGCCTTTAACGTAATTGTTAATGTTCTGGATGGGAAGCCGCTCAGGTCACGTATACCAGCTGGAATTGTTACTCGTTCAGCTGAGGGTCCTTTCATTTAGCCCAGCTAACTTCGAGGTGTAGGAGAACAATAGTTATTTCCTAGAAGGAGAATTCATAATGCCATCAGATATGTGTGTCGTGTGCTCATGGCTGCCTGGAATTTGTCCCCCTCGCGATCCAGTCTTTATCATTTATATTTGGATGCCTCTATATGCAGTTGTCTCTTGCATAAACATAATGTGTCTGAACAGGCTGCCCAGGGAGGTGATGGAGTCACCATCCCTGGAGGCGTTTAAAAACGGGTAGATGAGTTTCTTAGGGACATGGTTTAGTAGGGAGACTGGCACGGTTGCACTCGATGATCTTGGAGCTCTCTTCCAACCTTACGATTCTAAATAAGCATTACTGAGTAGGGATACAGATGTGAGCATGGTTGAGACACTCGTACAGTTCAGCCACAACCATTAACTGTTTGGGGGAGGGCGAGAGACTCTAACATCAGTAAATCATGATTCTGTGAGATGATTTTTTAAAGGTTAAGCTGAAGAAACTTGTCTGTCCTTCCCTATTTGTTGGTAACATAGACAAATCTATGGTTGCTTGTTTTCCCAGAGTCTTATCTGCAGAACGGGGGTGTGTGTGTGTGTGTGACTGCAAGCTGACCTTTGTGTTGGTTTTGTTTCCTTCCTGAAATAATAAAAGGAATTATGTGTAACCGGTCATGTGTTACACTGAAGGAACAGACAGATCTGCTGACTCTACCAACAAACGATTTTCATTCTTCCTCTTTTTATGTCACCTTTTCACCATAAAACATATCTTGGAGGTATGAGCAGTTGAGTTCTGTCCTGTCACGCTGATGCTGGATGGGTTTCTAGCTAGATCTGTAAAATGTTTTAGGGGCAATCACAGCAGAGATGTGCAGCCCCCATGGACAGCTGGGAGCGACTTCATCTGAGCATGGTTTTTGTGGAAGTGCCGAGGGACGATGCAGTGTGTAGCTTTAATTTTAATTTGTAAAGCTATCCTTTCCTAAAAGTAGTTTTAAGAACATTCTGCCTCAGCATCCAGCACTGTGCCTATCTACAGCAACTTGTCCATTGCTTTGCTCACTGTATTTGAGGCTGAAGTAATGTGTTTTCATTCCATAAAAATAAAACAAGTAGCGATACCAACAAAAAACCCACTTAGTATGTTTTACTCCTGCAAACTGGCTAATGTTAAATACCACCTAATGA
Source organism: Neomorphus geoffroyi (assembly GCA_033558235.1). NCBI lineage: Eukaryota > Metazoa > Chordata > Aves > Cuculiformes > Neomorphidae > Neomorphus > Neomorphus geoffroyi. Next base: position 3,859,431 of record JAUMJM010000029.1, on the reverse strand, counting down.
CCACAAGATTATGTCTGCCCCTGCTTGCTGTGCTTTAATTATTTACAGATACATAGTTTTAAACCATTTATTTATAAAATTCTTTAAAGCTTGTAGCTGGTTGTGATGCACATCAGCAACTGAGCAATAATCACTGCACCAGAGAGCAGATTATCTGTTCCTTTAGAGAAAGAATCCTGAGCACGTTGGTATTTGATTGTTTTATTAAAGTGAGTGGAACTGACTTTATCAAATTAATCACATTAAATATGCTTAACTGATTCTTTACTCTCAGTAAAGCATCTCATTACGTGAAGCTTTTAAGTGTTAAAAAGCTCAGTCTGTGTAACTTGTAGAACTGGTTTGTGACTGGTCATGTCCATGATAAGGTGTGCGTGATTTCATCTGTGCTAAAGTTAAAATGCCTGTATTCTTAACATGGAAAATGTCACTTATGTAAACTTAGCTTACCAAAACCACTCACAGTTTATTTTTGTTTATTTCTGCTTGTATTTGATAATGTGTGTTTCACAGAGTGCTCTAGTTTTTATCCTGTTTCCTGCAGCAGGCAGGAGTAGAACGGGGCTAGAATGTGCCCCTGTAGTACTTATTAAGTGAACAGCAGCTGAACTTCCATTTTTATTCTGCAAAATTCTTTTAAGTATAGTCTGTATGCTCACCTATGTAAACACTTCTGTGTTGTTCTCACTTTTATACCTGCAAAAAATTCAAGTGTTATTTCTCAGTGCTTCACAGTGCACTCCAGAACCGAGGCGAATGTGTAAATCTTGGTCCTTTTGTTCCTCTCCTAAAGAGAGCCAGTGTGTTAAAGATTTGTGTGCTGTTTGATAAGAACCACGGTTAAGTCTGAATGGCACACGCACTGCAGTTTTGAACCTCTTTTACGTGTTATTTCCTTGCTTTCTCCTGAGATGGATGCCATCTGATGCCGGTGCCTTACCACGCTGGAGTTTTCTAAGTTGCTCCTGACATCATTTTTTGGGACTCAAATCTCTGTTAAAGCCAGTAATCATCAAAGAGCTTTTGGAATTGGAATTTCTTTCCCCTTGTCTATAATAAAGGACTAAACTGGAAAATTCATTTAACTTCACCGCTTCACTGTGTACTTTAATTACCCCCTTTAATCACTTGGGAGTCAAAGGAGCCTGTACTGGCACTTGCAGACTTTTTGCTTCTGACCCTTCGATTAGTCCCAAAATATTTTGAGTTTGTTCTTCTGATTCTTTTCTCTTTGCATTTCTAGTGCACATCTATTTTAGAAAATCACTGCTGATTCATTTTCTGAATGGGAGAAGGTTTCACACTTCTGAAATAAAAGCACTCTATGAACTCTTAATTGATCCTCTGAAGCATCATCTTTGTGTGTAATATTTTTGGCTGCTGTTGTCATGACTTATTCTCCCCCCAAAAAGGCATCTCAGTGCGTACCAGTAAGGCATTCCCTGTGGTGTTGGTGTAATCATCTCATTAACCTCAGCTTTGCTGAAGTCTCTCTTTCGTAGGTGTTGGGTGTAAGCCCTCTTCCTCTCTGGGTTTGTTCCAGCCCTGTATTGACATGGTGTAGTTCCCATTAAATAATCTGCCTGAACATGGACTGTTGTACTTCCAAGAAAATTCAGTCCGCAAGGTTTGACCTTAATGGCTCTTGAAGGGTCCTTGGACTTCTCTGATGTTTGATTTATTCATGCTTCAAAAATCTACTCTGTGTACTAACACTGTGCATTGTAATTTTTAGAAACCAGTGAAAATAATTTCCTTCTTCACTTTGAATTTTTCTAGAAAAGTATTTTCTTAGGACTGAGAGCTCTGTTAGGTGGGGTATTTTAAGAAACTTTCACTTATTCCTGAGTGCCTACTTTGAGTAGCTTAAAACAGTTGAGAGGTTGAGTTGTTCTGACAAAATGGTGCTTTCTTTATCTTTGTGTTCGCTGTCTATTGCAAACATCAGATTTATCTGATAAATAATTATGAGAATATTTCCCTGCACTAAGTTGTATTTCTGTTTAGAAATTATCATATGCAACCCAGAAGATTAATGCAAAAAGAAAGATATGGTATAATTTCTTATTATGGAAATCCAATAAACTTGAGAGCAGCACTTCATATAAATCAGTCCTGACAAGCTCCTTTGCTAGTGTTTTATTTATGTAATAACAGATGCTGTAGCCCCCAGAATGATTTATCGTTAATTATAGCAGATAGAAATGAAGATCATGGAAGGCACAACGCAACGTATATATCAGCTCATTGAAATGATTATTCTCTTAATGTTCCAGGTAAATTTGTACTCCTGTTTCTTTGTTTGACTATTGGGATTTGATGCCACATTTGTCATTGTAACCCTTAGGAAGGAAATGAAGTTTTCATTTGGAGTTCACTGCCCTCCTGATGAGTGGTGGCTGTTGTACAGAGAGCTATGGAGGAGGATGCATTGGTTCCTGAAAGTCTTTCACCATTTTTACATGGAGAGGGGCTGCTCCGTTATGCTACCACAGCACTGACTCTCTAAAACTAGCTGGGTTTTGTGCTTGGTTTACATATTGATGGGAAAAAAGGCTGTTTGATGCATTAGATCTTAAAATATTAGTCTTGTAAAACAAAAATGTGCATATTCCCACAGCCTCCTCCTGGAGCAAAGGATGCGTTACCACCTAGAGACGTGGTCCGTGCCTTGGGTGGGGAACCTGGCGGGCAGGTCGCGCCCCAAGGGTGATGGTCAATAGCTTCTTCTTAAACTGGCAGTCTGTCACAGGTGAGGTCCCCAGGGATCGTTATTGGGTCCAACACAACCTCTTCATGAATGATCTGGATGGTGGAGCTTTCTTTGACCTCCAGGGCTCTGATTTAGGATCAGATCTGCCTTAGGATCCTCTTGTGCTCCATACAAACGCAAAGCCAGAAACTCATCACCTCTCATATCCTTTCCTACTTTTGCTCTGTGCCTGCTGTTCAGAGTTTCTGCAGCTCCAGTCTCAGACAACTCAAGTCAAGGAGCTAAATTAACCTCTTTGTTCTCAGTTTTTAACAAGTTCCAGGATAATTCACTTTGAGTTCTGCCTTACCCGTTGGTTTGATTCCAGAGTAAGAGTGAGCATCAGTTATAGAATGGCACTCCCTAAAACAAACTGGAGCTCACAGCGTGCAAACTCGTGATGTTTGAGGGAGAATCTTGGAGTTTTGAAGCATTTTGGTAAATGTGTTATTTTTGCTGGGACAATCAGAGCCAGCCACTCTCTCGTCATATGGTAAGAAAATCCCATCACTGATGCTATGGATGAAAGACAAAACGATCATATGCTACTATTGTATAAATCTTTCTTTGCTAGTAATGTTGTTCTGACTTCTCCTGCCACACTGTTACATGGGAACGTGTCATTATGAGTGACAGGATAATATCAGTTTAAGGAAATTCACTTCTAAGTAAGATGTCACCCAGACAAATTACTCCCTGTTTTAACTTGCCCTTAGACCAGATTTTCTTGTTCATTAACTACAGACAAGGTTGAAAGCATAAAAAATTATTTAAATATATGTTAGTGTTTCTTATTATTACTAGTTTTCCTTTTGGATGAATCTTAATTAACAACTACTCTCATGGTTCAGATGAGGTAGCGCAGCACTTCAGGGGCCATCGCTCTCTGCCTGGGCACGTTGGGAAATGAAGCCACTTCTAGTGCCTAAGACGATTTTGCCACTTTGAATTTTCATTCATCCTTATACTTGCTCTTAGGGGAAACACTTCAGCACTTTATTTGTAAGATGTCAGGAAATCTTTCTAGAGAAACTATTGAAACAGGCAGATAAAAGGGCCAAAAATTACTGCCATGGTTATTTTAAAAAATGGGCTTGTAATATTTAAAATAGTCTGTATTTTTTATATATAGTTGTTTTTTCTTTTTAATGTTGTTGCAAGTTTTGCCTGATTTTGGCAATTTCGTGCCCGGGATGCTGTGGAGCTCCAGCCCTGCCTGTCGTGTTGGCCCACAAAATGAGTTGGCCCAGGTAGCTCCCTCTGCTGCTTTGTGGTTTGAGCGGGTTGGCAGAGCCCTGGTGTGAGAAGTGGATGTACCACATGTGTTTGGCTTTTTAATCGCCATCATTAGCATCTTAGATCACTTTGTAGCAATTGGAGTTATTTAGAAGCTTAAAGTAGAGAAGAACTTGGGGGGAAGAGATGGAAATTGCCTTTTTTCCCCCCAAGGAGTGGGGACTGATTTCTGTATTTTCAGGCTGGCAGATACCACAAATTAGATACTTAAAAAAACAGAACAAGCAGTAATTTTCTTCTGAAGTACCTTACTATTTCTGTCACTTTTTTTGGTTACTTTCAAATTCTGGGGCAGCACAAGCTGTGTCAACTGGGTGTGAGTCCGAGCGCCCCGTTAGCTGGGACAGCGTGGTGGTGGCGGCAAACACAGCTGCTGGGCAGAGCCTTTGTGTTGGGGAGTGAAGTTCTTGAGGGGTTCAAGGTTCCCTTGTCCTTGGGCACCAGAGGGAGCTCAGCAAAGTAGTTTTATTGTCTGAGGGCAGTTAATTTTTTTTTTCTGTGATCCAGATTGTTCAGTGTGCTGCAGCAGATGGGGAGGAGGTAGAATTTTAAAGAGAAGGGGGGGAAGGGAATTCCTGGAATTAAAGGGCATTTGGGGCTGCTGTCTTGGTGGGTATCGGCATGGTTGATGAAAGTCAATTCTTGCCCATTTTGAAGGATGAGCACTTGAAAATGCTTCAAATTTGACAATAGATTTTGCTATTTCACCTAATAAGTTACAGTTGCTGTGGAGTTTATTCCATTTGATAGTAGGGCAAGATGTCCGTAGCTATAAAGGGAATCTGCATCAACTCAAATTTGTCAGCTCTGCTACTGAAAGAAGTGGCCCGAATTACATTTTGTATCAAGTTAGGGGCTTGGATTAGAGTCATTCCACGAAAAGCCCTAGCTACCCAAGCCACATGACAGTAATTCTCCTTCTGCTTTTCATTTTCCTTGTTGGCTTTTTCCTTCTCTCTTTATTTTCTACTTGCTTAAACAGGCAAGTTTGACAGAGCTGCTGGGTGCCTTGACCATTGTCCCCCTTTAGTGAGAGGAACAAATCCTCTGTTAATAACTAGTGTCCTTAAGCGTGCATAGATAAAAATAACTGGTGCTTAAATAGGGGTGTTGTGTAAATATTGACAGCGCAGGCACAAGCCATCTTCTTCCATGCTTCCACTGGAGCATCTTGCTTGGCAGCAGTGAAAAACTTAATTCATCTGTATTACTTAAGTCTTAAAATGCTCTTGCAGCATTGGTACTATTTACCTCGTGTTTGGCAGGTTGGGCTTTACATCCTTGTGTCCTGACAAGTGGTGGGATTTGTCCAAAGATCCAGCCCCTGGAGAACTTCCTGAATTCCAGTGCTGTCCTGTAAATGCTGGACAGGACTACATCCCCACAAAAGTGTGTTCTGGCTTGAACAGTCCCTTCTGCCTTTATTGGCTTTTTCTGGGTAGATTTCAAAGTAGTTCAGTGCTATTTTCTCTCTGTATGGTAGCAATTTTTCCTTAGAGAAGAAGCCTCTGGAATCTAACAGTGTTCTTAATGGGCTGCAATTATTTAATATTGTAGCATGAATGCAGCCTAACTCGGATGGGCTTTTCAAGGGAGATCATAATGACTGTAATTGCAAAAGGATGCCTTGCTGAAGGAGAAGCTGCCAGATGCGATGCCATTCTGATCTAAAAAGGTCACAGTAAAAGGGACATTTAAATTAAGTTATAAATTACAGTTGAAGAACAATATTTTGATGAGCAAGACCAGAGATGTCAGAGCTGCAAGATGTAATTCATGGGTTCATTACAGAACAGAGGTGCCTGACAGCTGAGCCATGCCAAAAGGAGAATTTATTTGCAACATCAGGCAGCCAGAAAATGGCAACTCTGCCGAAGAGCCGTAGTGGAAACTTGAGACCTCGTGGTAATGTGCAGCCTTTATGGCAGTAAGGCTCGTGATCTGGCGTTGTTTAATGACTGTCGTAATATCCTGTCCAGTGATGAGACTGTGTTTTCTGTTTTAAAGAATAAGTACATTTGCGTAGATTCCTTTTGTTACGTTTGTACACACACAATGCCACAGTGGTTCAAAATTTAGATGGCAGAGTGAATGCTAAAAGCAGTGATTCTGTAGATGACAGGGTAGCAATCTTGTGTTTATTGCAATACCTTGAGAAGTTCAACCAGAAGTTAATGAAACCATAGACAGTCATCATTAGCTATTATTTATATGTTGGAGCTGCTTGCCAATAAAGTGCTTGTATATATTAAATGACTGAAAGTAATAAGCAGAGAATGAGCTAGATTGGAACAAGTCAATTTAATTCTGGCACTTAAAAAATTGTGTTTTTTCTTTTTGCTGCATTATCCTACTCCTGGCATTTACAAATGATTTTTTTTCCCCCCCATTTGCTAAAAGTAACATTTTTCAGGAGACTCTAAACCTCTATCAGTTCTCTTTTCACATCTGTCTCTTCTCTTGCATGTTTCATCCTTCGTGTCTGTTCATCTGGGTTTTGTGATTGTTACTACCGTAATTACTTGGTCAAAAAGTGCTCATGTTGACCTGGGAGAGTTCTGATGGCCTCTAAACTCTTCTATTTGTCAGTAACCAGAGTGGTTGCCCGTTAAACCAGTCTGTTCTTTTCAGGCTTGTCTGGGGCTTTTTGCAGCTTGAACTGCTTGGGCAGTTGCGCTGCCAGGGAGAAACACATGTTGTCCTTGAGGCAAAATAAAGATGCCCTCCAAGTCACAAAGAGGCTTTGGCAGTGCCGCTTGTTTCGGGAGGGAGCAAAGAGGGAGAAGAAACAGACGCACCATTCTGTTCAACACTGTCAGATTTCCTATGCGAAAACTCTTTTAAGTAGGGGCATGCACAGCAAAAAGGATTTGCAAGGTGAGCTGGCAAAACAAACAGTGCGTTCTTCTTCACGATGGATCCCTTCCCAGTGCTGGAGAGCAAACAAGGAGCAAATTAATGTGTACCCGGTAGAAAAGACAACATCTTATTTCCATGGCTGGAAGTAGGTATTGCATACCATGGGAGTCCTAAAAAAACAAATTAAGAAGAAGTTTCAAGTCAGTAGTGGTGTTTGAGTGTTGCCTGAGCAGTGGCACTGCAGGTCGAACTTTCTCCCCTTATCGGTTGGGTTGTGGCTTACGTAAGATGGAGCGAGATCGCTGTTCAGCTTGCGTGGAGGTGTGGTCACCGGAGCTGGCGCTGCTGGAGGCAGCAGAGGCAGATTTACCAGCTCTGTTGTGCATTAGGAGATTTCACCTGGAGAGACAGATTTGGAAGCGATGGTTTCCTCTAAGTGATCTCAGGTGATGTCTCTCCCTGATGTTGAGCAGTGTGAGGGGATGCCGATGGCTCTGATGCATTGACGCGTCTCAGAGCAGCCTGCAGGGATCAGAGAGCTGAGGGAGACGGGTGGGGAGGAAATGATTTATCGGAAGCTGAAGCATTGTTTTCTGTGGTTTCTCAGCGAAGGTACACGTCATTATTGCACAGGGTATCCGTGACTTCCCTGTAGGTGCCACATAGAAAGCTGAAAATGAAGAGAAAACCACTTTGACTTAGTTTTCTTTCTTGTTCCCATTGTGTTATTGTACTGTACTGCAGTAACAGCCTGTGAGCTGTTGTTGGTTTACTTGTTGGTAAGGACAAAAAAAAAGTGTTCAGGCCACCAGTAAGGGAGCATTACCGTTTGTTCTAAAAACCCATTGCAGGTAATGATCAGAGGTCTTTGCCCAGCAGTGTCCCTTTATTTTTAGAAGTACTTGGTTTTCTTTTAAAAGTATAAGTAAATTTTGAATGCCCCAGTAACTTGGGGGGGCATGGAAGAACATCTTCATCAGTTCAAGCTCTGTTCCTACTCATAACAGAGATTTGAGCAAATTGGTGTGAAGTGCAACCAATAATGTACTTATTTCCTCTTTAATGCAGCCAGTAACATGTTCATCCCCGTCAGCAGGAGGTGTGCAGTACGACTTAGAATCACAGAAGGGTTTGGGTTGGAAGGGACCTTAAAAGTCTCACCCCCTGCCATGGGCAGGGACACCTCCCCCTGGATCAGGGGGCTCCAAGCCCCATCCAACCTGGCCTTGAACCCCTCCAGAGATGGGGCAGCCACCACTGCTCTGGGCAACCTGGGCCAGGACCTCCATGTCTGTATTTCATTGTTGTAACTTTATATTAACAGTGACAAAGTAGTTAGTATCTTATTGCTGTTCAATAATTGTATTGTGATCCCTCTTCAGTTCTTCAGTCCTGGGAGAGGTTCAAGAGTTTTGTACTTGTCAAAGTGTTTTCTGAGAGTGATTGAGCATGGAAGCTTCTAGAGAGTGGGATGCAGATGGCTCAGGATACATTTGGGGCAGGAAGGAGAAGCAGGAGATAATCAGTGTTCAGAATCATATTTTGATTGTCCCTATTGTAAAGAAACTTCCGAAAGTCTGTAAAATGAATCGATAGCTTTGATGCTTTGATTTCTTAGCACTTTGTTTAGAACAGTAGCCTCTTGGCTGTGTGAGGCAGTTTCCATGTAAATAGTTCCCCTTTGTGGTGTAGGAAGATAATTTCATTTTTGTCGTCCAAGCAGTATTTCTTTTAGTTCATTTTCAGAAGACATAGAGCAGGCTCTGGACTAGTTCTTCAGTTCCTACAATCCCAATGTACTTTGAAGACGAGACAGGCTGTAAATCTGCAGCATGCAGAATGTTTTCTATCAAGGAGATTCTCATGGGTTCATTGTTGAATACTTTTTTTAATGCAGTTGCTTTTCCACCTCACCTTGATTTAAATGTAGGCTGTGACCAGCTGAAACAGTGATGTCAGCTTAGACACCCCTGCTTGCTTTTATGCACTCCTCTAGCTCTCCGTAGAGGTTTTCTTTTCCGTACTTGTTTTCCAACAACGTGGTGATCAAATAGTTTGTTGGAGCTTTTTAAAATTTACCTTGGAATTTCTAACGTGAAAAAAATTTTCAGTGCTTTCTGGATCCAAACACTTATTTGGGAGAAGTTTAGGAAGGAAGGGGAAAACATACTTATGTCAGTGCTGTTTCTTCTACTAATAAAACCTCATTACCCTTCAGGTTGTTTAAATTTCACTTCATATATCAATAGTAAAAATAATTAGGCATTGAACATCTCATGTGGCCCCGTTAGTGGTTTTGCTCCAATATCGGATCACTGCTAAATCTGTTGAATGATCTATTTGTCTTCTTTATTTTTTAGCTACATGAAAGTAACTATGATGCTGGAAAAGCCCTGCAGCGCTTGGTGAAGAAACCTGTGCCAAAACTGATTGAGAAGTGTTGGACTGAAGATGAAGTGGTAGGGAAATGAATTATTCCCTTGAGCCTTATAGTTCATGTTGCTTCTCTTGCTTTTCTCTTTCTTTTTGATTTCTGAAAAGGTTATCTTTATGGGAAAGGGGCAAATTTGCTGCACAGGATAGATTTTTGAACAATTCTGGGTTACTGAGTCCATATTTAACTTTATTAAACTGGGGAAAATGCCTTCCTAGTAACAGAATAAGGGAGGAGAAGATGAAATGGCTGTTTTTGAGAAGGTAAATGAACAGCTGTATAACTAGGACTCATAAAGTTCATTTTCACCTCCAGGAAGGCTGGCCACATTCATTAATTGTAGTAGAACAAGATATTCAAGGCATGCAGAGTGTTCTTCCTGCTGGCGCTGGAGGAGGCTGTGACGGTGTCAACTCAAGTTGGCCAATGAGCAGTTGGATATCAGTGTTTCTTCTAAGCAGAGTTTGAGATTAAGTCCTTTCTTCCCCTCGTATGGAATGGCAGAATGTGTTTACTGACGTAGCTCTTGATGGATGAATCTTTGACAAAGAGCAGACCAAAAATAGATTATCTGAAAGCTGGGATTTAGCTGTGCCATCCACATGTCGTTCTTCAGACAGAGGTTGAGGTTTTTGGTGTGTATGACTTTGGATTGAGATTTTACTGTTGTTATTTGCCTACTTAAAGATGCTGCTCTGTGGTCTGATTAATGGAAAGAAATTAATTTTGACCTCTGAAAGACACCTCTTCATAAAAGCTGAAGCTGGCAGGGAGGGTGTGCTTTTGGGAAAGCACTTCGCACTCTAAAGGACCACTTTTATTTTTATTTCTGGGTGTTTTTCCAGAATTTGGGGGAGATGATATCTGTGTGAGAATTAGTGAAGCAAATCTTCTTCTTGTGGTTCATTCTGTAGCGTAATTGCTGCAATTGTGAGGTTTCTGCTGCCTTAATTTTCGTACGTACACTATAATGCAACTGTGCCTGTTAAACACTTTTCTGTAGGGCTGTAAACCACAATAAATGATGTGGAGTTGGGAGCAAATTATAGATTCTTAATTTGCTGACACCTTGTAAACAAACAGATTCTTAAATATTACATTCAACATGAGATGCATTTTTTGGCAGTGTTTGGAACCCAAATGCTGGTGCATTACAGCCCTTTGTTTGTCAGACTGTGCAGTTGAGCTTGCAAGTAAGTGCCAGACTCTTTAAAACAAAAAAGCAACACTCGTGCATTTTCGGTACCCAGGAAAAATGCTGAACAAGTTCTCTTGGATTGCATCCTAAAAATATTTTGCATTTAAATGCCGATGGCAATTGTGCTTCACAGAACCGATATATGTGAAATGCAGCACATAAGAAGTCAGTGCCTTTGGAGCAAGATGACGAAGCCTGTCTGCGTTTGGGAAAATGTATTTCTGAGCTCAATCGTTAGGCTGCAGTGGGCACTAAAATAGAAAATCAGATGATTGGAAGTTAGTTATAATGTATTTATCACAAAACAACTTCAGACTCGCTTATGGTTTTTACTTTGCACTATTGGAAAAGCTGCTTCTTTGATGTATGGGAATAAAGGGAGATCATAATTCAGCTGGTCAGATAGACTTACTAGGGATAGAAATGAAAAAAATTGATATGGTGCAAGACAGCATTGCTTGTATAAAAGTGACAAGAGAAAAGGGGTTTGTTTTTATTCCCTTTGAATAATATTTTTTAGGCTAGTGTAAGTGGTATTTAAAGAAGTAAATAAAAATGAAAATGTTATGGTCTTGTTAAAGCTACTAATAAAGCTGGCATTGGTGCTGTGAAATAGAAGTGAAACAGTGTGGCCAACAGGACCAAGGAAGTGATGGTGCTCCTGTGCTCAGCATTGGTGAGGCCGCACCTCGAATCCTGGGTTGAGTTTTGGGCCTCTCACTGCACGAAGGACATTGAGGGGCTGGAGCGCGTCCAGGGAAGGGGTTGGAGCACAAGCGTTATGGAGAGCAGCTGAGGGACCTGGGGCTGTTTAGCCTGGAGAAAAGGAGGCTGAGGGGAGACCTCAGTGCTGTCTGCAGCTCCCTCAAAGGAGGCTGAGGAGGGGTGGGTGCTGGTCTCTTCTCCCAAGTGACAGGTGATGGGATGAAAGGAAATGGCCACAAGTCACACCAGGGCAGGTTGAGATTGGATATTGGAAAAAATTTCTTCACCAAAAGGGTTCTTGGGCACAGCTGCCTAGGGAGGTGGTGGAGTCCCCATTCCTGAAGGGGTTTAAAAGCTGAGCAAATGAGGTGCTCGGGGATCTGGTTTAGTAGTGGACAGGTACAGTTGGACTCAGTGATCTCCAAGGTCTTTTCCAACCAAGTGTTTCTATGACCGTGATTAATAATGGGTGAAACTTCTGCAGTCTCTTTGTGTTTTTAATTACTCAGACAAGGGCTGGGAGACTTTCTTTTTTGATCTTGACTTTCTCTGAAAGTCTTTCAGGGAGTTATTTAGATGCATTACCTGCACTTGCTCCCTCCCTGGGTAAACCTTTTTGCACGAGCTGGGTGAGGGGTAGAGCAGCCCCTATAAACCTGTGTTAAAGTAGGCTTATTCCGAAAGAACAAAGAACCTTTGTGGCAAGGAGGCCGCCTGAAGCCACAGAGCCAAAGACGATCGTGTGCTAACATGGGCAGCAAGGCAGAGGAAAGGATGAGTAGAAAGCCCAGAACACAGTTTCTTTAAGTTTTACCTTGTCATAAAAGGGAGTTTTGTTGAGTGACCCGAGTGCTGGAACAAATATTTCAAGTGCTCTGCCCTGTGTTAAGTTTCTGTTCTTATTGGTTTAACCTCTGTTTTCTCTGCATACATTCTTTCCCACATTGATGGTTAAATTGTGCAGTGCCAACACCTCTTTTTTTTTTTTCCTGTGTAGATTTTTTTTTTTTTTCACTCCTTGTTTTTTTCCATCAGCTGCACTCAGCCAGAGCTGCCGCAGCTCGGGGTTTTTTGTCGGGTGCTCCATGTTAAATGACAGAGAACAGAGGCTTTTGAATAAGAAAAAGCCAAGTTTATTGAAAACTGAAACATTACTCCAAAAGTGCAAACTCTGTGAGTACAAAATAATGATCATTGACTCTATAAATCATTGTCAGTCTCGGCTCATTTTATCGTATTTGTTCTTGTTCTGTTCCATCCAAGTTTCCAGAAACACTTGGCAGCCCTCCAGCCTCAGCCCAGCCAAAGATCAAACTGTGCTCTTATTTATAGATGGCTAAGCTCCACCTGCACAACTTCAGAGCATGTTTGTCCCTGGCAGTGTGCAGAAAACGCCAGATTAAAGCAGCCGTAATGCATTTGTGAGCGTGTCTGGGACTTCCTTACTGTTGGCTTTGTGAAACCAAAGAAGAATCTTTCTGCGTGATTCACAGGGTGCTCGACCTGCACAGGAACTCCTCATCAAAGCATTTTTCTGAAAACACTGATGTGTCAAACCCTAATTTGGGCCAAAACAATTAAATTTCAGTGAGAACATTATTAAGTGTCATCCATCCATCCTCCCACACAAATCTCATCATGACAAGTGATGAGCAGGAGGAAGCCTCAAGTAACGTAGTTGGCTGATAATCCGCAAGGAACACTTCTGAGGGCATTCCAAACCACGTCCCTCTTAGTGCTGGACTTAAAATTAATCTCTTCTCGTGGTCCAGCAAACATCTACTTACATCATTTTAATCCCTTTTATAAATAAGCAGGTTGCACCCCAGGTACAGAGCCTTGGTGAGTTGCCCTCCTTTGCTGAGCCAGGTGCAGGGCCCTGTGACTGATTTAAAACAATGGAGATGGTAGCTTTTGGTGTCTCAATTTTTCCATTCCTGCCTCTCCAATCCTATAATGATATTCTGCCCATGCCATGGACACCCAAAAAGTCTCACTCCCTCTTTTGCTTCAGTTAATTTTTTTCAAGTTTAAGATGAGGGTCAGAAAAGCCGTGGAACAGGGAAGATGTAATATTTTGCAGCCAGACAGCGACTGGAGGAAGAGGAGCATTCTGGTGATGTCAAAAGCAGCTGAAGAAGTGCAGTCACGGTGATGCAGGGAAAGAACTGATCCTTAACTTTACATTTCCTTCAGTCAAAAATCCCCTGGAAGTTGGGTGGTTTTATCAGTTGTGCCACTGCTTTGAGTCCTTTTCCCCTCTGCTGGGTGATGAATGCAGCTGATTTTGTTAGGTACATGATAGCAACGCTGTGTCAAGCATAGGGCTCTAGTACTCAGTGGTATTTGTGAATACATAGTGTGAATAACTCAGATTTATTGAAAATATATTTATTTATAAAGCTTTTAACTTTCTCTGTGGATTCTTTGTTGCCCAAAGATTAAGCCTTTCTTTTTAATTAAAACACCTTTGTTGCCTGTGACCGAGAGCTCCTTTGCAGTGATCAGAACTGATTATAATAAAGGATGGCAGTTATGTTATTTTTGCTACCGATGATGTGGTTACAGAGGTTTTGATCAAATTAAACAGAAGATAAAATTTGCCTGTGATTGAATTAAATGGAAGGCTCAGTAAATATGAAGAGAGGGGTTTGTTGTCTCGCTTGTGTTTCTAAACCTATGGCTATTTTTAAACCTATTTTTATTCCAGTATGTAAATTCAGAGACATACAGTGAAAACCAGTCTTCCCCACTGCCTGAGAGAAGAGGCCAAAGAAACGTCTGTACTGGTGCATCTGCGTGCAGCTCTACCAGCAGCTGCTTCCTGTTTATTAGGGCTTGCGCACACCTGACGGCATCGATAGAGAATCAAAGAATAGTTTGGGTTGGAAGGGACCTCAAAGCCCATCCAGTGCCACCCCCTGCCATGAGCAGGGACACCTCCCACTGGATCAGGGGGCTCCGAGCCCCATCCAACCTGGCCTTGAAAACCTCCAGGGGTGGGGCAGCCACACTGCAATTTCCAGTAGTGATTTGGTGTGGGGAACTTAGGAATTTACTTCTGTGGACAAATTCATCAGCAATTGTCATATATAATTCCAGATTTAAGTACTTTTTAAGCACACACCCTGAAGACCCAACATTCAGCTGTATCCCCTGGTGGAATCTTTGTCAATGTGAGGCTGTGGAATGGTTCTGGCTGTTCTTCATGAGTCCTGCTGCTTGGATCTCTTTATTCAGAATGTGCTTTTTTTTCTGTCTTTTTATCAAAAGTGCTCACAAAATCAATACGGCTTACAGAAGGGAGAAATACAAATCAGAACTAAAAGAACCTCTAGTTTATTAGGTTTTTAATTAAACATGATGAACACATTTTAAATAACACAAAGGCCTCAGGCTGAGCTGCATCTAATCGAAACAGATTAAGTCACCCGTCCACACTTGGGTAGTTATTAATTCTGTTTACTTATGCATGCTAGCTAAAGGCAGAGTTCACTGCTGCTGCTGTGTTGCAGTTTATTGCACAGGGATGCTTTTGCTGCATGGAATTGTGCTCCTAATTAGCATTTGGGTCTTGATTACGAAGAACATTTGGGAGGCTAAATGAACCACCTTTGAAATTCATGGCTGTGTCTTCCAAAGTTGGAGAGAACCTGGGTGAAATGGGAGTTTTGCATTATTTCTTGGCCACTTTATCCTGTCTTTTCTACACTTGAGATGTTAAATTCTCAAAAAGAAATTGCTCTGTGTTCCTTAGGAAGGAGGTTTTTTCTTTCTGCATCATCATGCAGAGCTGTCTGACACCCCGTGACATCCTTGATAACGTGCTTTTTTATGAAATATGCCACCCTTTAAATATTTTACATTGCTTTTGATGTAGAGTAGTTGAGGTAAACAACCTCTTAAATTTATGTGCAGGGGTAGTTAATCCTTGCTGGCGATAAACCTTAATTGGCCATGTACATAGATTTACAAGTTCATAAATTTTAAAACATCCACACCTGGCTTCGGCTTAAAGCTCATTTGTCATAAAACACAAGCAGAGATCCTTCTGCCAAAAATGACAAGATACAGCAAACTCCTTTCCTAACGTGTTTGCAAGTATTTGTAATCCAGTGTAGCTGGTCAAGAAATTACTTATGCAAAACACACATGCTTATTTGCTTGGCTTCTTTGCCTGGAATCATCTTCAAATGTCTCTCATCTGCCCTTTTTGGAGTATCTGCTCATGAAAACATTGTTTTCATTGCTTCCTCCTTTGAAGCCAGGCTTTTTAGATATGCTGGAAGACAGAGCTGCTTACTGGGGCAAAAATACCATGAATTTTATTTACTGTTTATATGGCAGCTATAGAAAACGTAATTCATAGCAAAATTGAAACAGAGCCTCTGGAATAATCAGGTGGGGGGAAAATCACCCAGGGACGTTAGAAAGGGAGGCTGGCATTGCAGGACTGAGAAATGGAGTCGGCTTAGGAGGTTGAGGTACCCATTACGGCTCCATTCTGAATTTTATATCCACAAGAAGTGAACATTAAAGCTTTGTAGTTCTATGATAATGGAGTGACAGTCCCCACTAAATGGACGTTTTCTGGACTTCACAAATCAAACTGTCTGATGCCATTTGCAAGGGTGTTAATCAGGATCAGTTGAAAATTAACTGAGTGGTGAAATAAAAAAAGAACAAACACAAATTGCCACTCTAGTAAGAAGGATAAATAAGATTTTAGTTCCAGGCAGAGTAGGAATGTACAGTCTTGACATAGCTTATTCCAAGAACTTAGCGTGTGGAAGAGCCATCAGTCCTCACAGTAAAAAGTAACTGATGAAGGGTGAAATTATTCTGCTTGGGGAAAAAGTTATTATTTAAAAGTTGCATAAAATTACAGTTTCTGAGCAGCTGGCAGGTATGCAAAATTGTAAGGTGCAGTTCAGCTAGAAATTATAAGGTGTAATATGGCTAGAAAAGGTGAATTTAGTTTAAACACAGGTTTCTAGAGCAAAGATAACCATCTTTTTGATTGTGATTAACTTGAATCCGTCTTTGATCCAAGCCCTTGTTTAAAGGGATCGATATCGCACATGCAGCACTGAGTTTATTGTCAAGTCCTTTTGGAAATAAGACAGTGAATTAAAAATCAATTATACGTGCAGAAAAGTTTGTGTAGGGCAATCAATTTTGTCCTTTTAGTTTGCAGAAAGATTCCATTGTTTAACCAGCTGTGAAAAGGAATGAATTTTAAAAGCCTCCAGCAAATGAGATTGCACAAATGGGGGCGGGGGGGTAGATTAAAAAAAATTATTTCAGCATTTCATGTTCAGTGAAAGCTGCCTTCAGGGATAAATCTATAAATCCTGGCAGTGACCTTGGCTTCAAAATGGGTGATTTCACTGCTTTCACTAATCTTGATCTTTCCGCAGCTGCCACATAAGTTAGTCTTTCCTTAACAATATCATTTTTTGTATTTGCTTTGTTTAACTGCCATATGTTTCTCGATTCATCGTCTTTCTGCCTTTATGTGGAATATATTTATCTATTAGTGCTCACCATATTGCTGATCCCAAAGAATAACACAACAAATATTTACACTGGCCAGTTGCCACTGCTGAGAGGCTGTTTCTGAGCGGCGACGGGAAGCGGAACTCCAAACTCAAAGTTGAACTCCTGTATAAACGGAATAATTTGTAGGGGCTTTCAGAAGCTGTTGGTTTGTTTTCTAGAAGGAGGTCTGTAAAAGACGGCAGCACACACATAGTTCACTATTGCCAAGGGGAAAGAATCTACTGCTTGAAAGATTAATAAATCCGACGGCAGTTTGATTGTTGAAACCATGTTTTTCATCTCATTTTCAAGGGCATCTTAAAAATGGAGATCGCTTGCACTTCCTAGCATCCTCTGTCATCCTTCTGTGTTCATTTAAAAATGAGAACAAGGCACTGGGGGACTTGAGAGCCTGCATTCGCTCTCCCGTAGGGCAGGGTGGTTATTTTATAAATGAAGAGGGCCAAACCCACTATCTGTTGTGGTTCCTTAGCAACAGGGCTGGAGCCAGTTTTAGTGTTCGTGAGTATCACAAGTTCTATGTATAGAAGCCCGAGCTGTGCAGCTCGGCGGTGTTGCACTGAAACAAAGACAGTTCACCCTCGCCTTGTGCAGGGGAAGAAAATAACCCAGGCGCGCTGATGTGCTGCGTGGACACGGCCGCCTTTTCACTTCTCCACATCCGATGATGTTCTGGTCGCTGACACAGTTACGGTCTTCAATGTGCTGACCTTTTATTCAGATTTTATCTGCTAAGAGATCCGGAATCTGGTTTAAATATAGCATCATTCTATGTCCTGTTCTTCTCCAAAAGGAAACTGAGTCATGACATTACAGCAGTACGAGCAGCTGGAGAGCACACGGAGCACCAGCATTTCTAGGGCCGGTTAACGCTTTTGCCATAGCGAGCAGAACCAAGGAAGTGAGTGTGAGTGTTCCTCTCTTGTGATCATGGGAAAACTTGTTTGGCCCTGTATCTGTTTCTTTTTCAAGGCTCTGTGCGTGTGTAATCTTGATTTAATCAAAGCTTTCTTGCTTACGTTCTATTTACTCTCCATTTCTTTGTACATAAATTTCTAAATTTGGGAATTTAGGGTTTTTTTTAAAGATAATGCATATTTGTTGATGTATGTTTGACTCCTAAAAGCCTGATGGTGTTAATAAGACACATTTCACAGTTTGCTTCCTATTCTGAATGCAAATGTAATAAATGGCCTCAGGAAGATTGCATGCTCCTTGGGGTACGATATCCCAACACCCCAACATCTAGAACTGAGTGAGTTTATGTATTTGAAAGCAGTTTTATAACTTAAATATAAGAAATGTTGGTTAGCTGTCTGTTTTCGGAAGGTTTTGATTATTTTGGAAATGCTATGAATAGTGTGATTTAAATTTAGGTTCACCTTTTCGAATGCTGTTTGGACTTGATGATCATAGAGGTCTTTTCCAACCTTTATGATTCCATAACGGTTAAGGAGGACAGTCTGGCTCATGGGCTTATATTGACAGAACATCCCGAATTCCTGGTTTGGTTTCAGATTATTTCAAAAGTCCCGTCATTTCACTACCTTGGTTTAGTTTATCTGTCTTGCAGGTGTTAAGATATTCTATTTAGTCTACAGGATCCTTCCCTCCTCAGTACCTAAACATGCAATTATAATACAGTCATAAATAACGGTGCAGTGCTTTGATATTTTCTTTGTTAAGTGTATGATAGAAATCTCCTACATCTTTCCAAGTGATTTTGGCTTAGGCTAAGTTGATATAGGTAAAGTGTTTCATTTTGGAGTACTTAGTTGGAATTACCCTTTATTAAACACGTAGAGCCCTGGAGTGGATTACTTGATATGGCAAATCACTGTTTTGTTTTGATAGTTTGCTGTCTAAACCATGGGAGATGGCAGTTTGCTGTTCCTAACAAGATTGCTTTAAAAACACAACAACCCACCTAAAACGAGTGCAGAGACAGATTACAGTGTTGTCTCCAAGTTGGCAAAGTGACATTTGATTCCTACACCCACACCCAGGTTTTTCCCCTACAGATAGTTTATACAATAACTCTTTGTCTTAGCCTTGACTTCCATTCTCTTTAACCATGGGAGCCGTCAGCTCAGGCTGAACAGGCAGAATCCTACGGCTCAACCACATCTGCAGAGGGTGTTGGGCAAGGAGGCTCAAGAACAAGCACAACTGGAAATGAGAGTATTTTAGTAGGAAAACAGGATGGAGCCCAGTCCACGTGGCCATGCACCCCCTGTTCTCTGTTCTGGTGCCGGGGCAGCAGTTGGCATGGGATGTTTGTTCCATAGCATCATTTCATAGAATCATGGAATGGTTTAGGTTGGAAGGGACCTCAGAGCCCACCCAGTGCCACCCCCTGCCACGGGCAGGGACACCTCCCACTGGATCAGGGGGCTCCAAGCCCCATCCAACCTGGCCTTGAACACCTCCAGGGATGGGGCAGCCACCACTGCTCTGGGCAACCTGGGCCAGGGCCTCCCCACCCTCATCGTGAAGAATTTCATCCTAATGTCTAATCTAAATCTCCCCCCTTCCAGTTTAAAGCCGTTTGCTCGTGTAAGGGATGCTCTGTGCAGAAGCAGCTGAGAAGCCCTGCTGCTTTCTTGGCCAAGCCAAAAATATGGAAGAATACAAGTTTCTTTGCCAGTGTTAAATGGTAACTGGTTTTAAATAACTGTCTGGCTTCGTAGATCTCTTCCTGGTGTCTCCAAGCAATGAAAACTACAGGTGGTATTGGAGTGGGGAGAGGAGAAACAATGAGGTTTGCCACCTGGCTGTGAAGGGTTGAGAGCACCACGCATGGCATCTTGAAAGGTTTTAGTGTAATTAAAGGTACATTTGAAAAGGCTCTTTTTTTTAACAGATATTTTAATTTTTCTAATAATAATATTAAAAAATCTTTTTTTCTTCCAAACTGAGTGCCACTGGATTCTCTGTGGCTCTGCCTGACAGGTTCTCTGAGAATTATTTAGTATGGAACAGTGACCATTGCAGCTGAAAATGACAAAATGCTTCTTGAAATTGGTACAGTGACATCATTCTTAGTTGAGAAACTCTGATTACTGGCACAATATGGGTGCTCTCTGTGCCTTAGCGCTCAGGACTTATCTTTCTTGTAGAAGCATAAGTGGTACAAATGCCAAAATACAACTCATTTTCAAGTTGGGTTTGCATGATAAATTTTATTTTTCTAGTCTGCCCTATCAACAGCACCCTTTTTTAATGTTTCATATGACATAAAAATGCATTTTAATGAAGCAAACGATACAGCTTTGTCTCCGTTTTTGTGTATGAGCAGGGCGGCCGTATTCAGTTAGGCTGAAAAATGATCGTTTGTTCTATTACAGGCTGGAAGAGAGGGAGTGATAAAACTGTGATCCATCATCAGTTCCTCAGCTTTGTTGCTTAAATCACTCGCTGTTCTGTCAGGGACTCTGAATCCTCTATGGGAGCCATTATTTAATTTAAGTTTGTGGAGGTGTCACTTGTTTGATAATAGGCTGCTTCTGTGGTAGATGCATAGTGACTAAATATTAATCATTTTCTGCAGCCATCCAAGATTCCTAATTAGTTACGAGGGTAACAGTGCCAGTAAAGCTAATGATTATACTGCCATAAAAAGAATTTGACAGCAAATAAAGACTTGATCCAGAGATACTGAGTACCTGTAGTACTGCGTGACACTGCTAGAGCTGAGAAGGCTCAGCTTCCAAGTCTCGCTCCACACCGCTCACATAGCGAATCATGGATGGGTTGGGTTGGAAGGGACCTCAAAGCCCATCCAGTGCCACCCCCTGCCATGGGCAGGGACACCTCCAACTGGCTCAGGGGGCTCCAAGCCCCATCCAACCTGGCCTGGAACACCTCCAGGGATGGGGCAGCCACCGCTGCTCTGGGCAACCTGGGCCAGGGCCTCCCCACCCTTGCAGCAGAACATTTCTTCTTCATATCTCATCTTAATCTCCCCTGTTTCAGCTGAAAACCATTCCACCTCGCCCTATTCCTGCACTCGCTGATGCAGAGCCCCTCCCCAGCTTTCCTGGAGCCCCTTTCAGCACTGGGAGCTGCTCTAAGGTCTCCCCAGAGCCTTCTCCTCTCCAGGCTGAGCAACCCCAGGTCTCCCAGCCTGGCCTCACAGGGGAGGTGCTCCAGCCCTCTGGTGAGGGGGTTCATGGGATCTGGAAGGAAACAGGTGTGAGTTTGGAAATGCTACCCTAGCAGAACGCTGGTTTGTGTTTCGTAGGAGCTGAGTAACCACTTCTAACCTTTTGAAAAGTTGACGTGATTGCCCAGATGAGCCCAGCCCAGCAGTCCTGGCCAGCTTATGAATATGACCCATGCTTCTGCAGAGCTGCTCCGAGCTGGCGTGTGGTTAGGTTTGCTCTTCCTTCCTCCCCATTTAAGCGTTGTGTAAAAGATGTGTTGATCTCAGTGCTCATGAGGGTGCATTTAAAACCCACTCCTTTGTGCTCCTTGTCCAGTGTTGCTTTTGTGCATTCGTGTGCCTTGTGGTTTCGTGTGTATTGTGGTCAGGACTCCAGTGCGCGTAGCTGCTGGGTTTGTGGTTTTGCTTTGGCTTTTATTGGCCTCTTGAGATCTCACTCGTTCCCCCATCCACTTGTGAATGATCCACCATGGTTTTTCTTGTTCTTTTGTTCCTTTCCTCCTCTCCCCCTGCCCTCCACCCCCTTTCATAGTATCAGCTCAGATTTATATAGCTTTTAGGCTGCACGAGGAGATTGATCAGAGAGGGGCTTATGCATTTAGAGGAGCTAATAAATAAACATCCCAGCGTATTACCCACCACTGCACTGAAATAACTTCAAACACTGAAATCAAGCATTCCATTTGTTACAAATTGGGGAAGGCAAGAGAGGGCACCTCTGTTTTTATCAGGGTGCATATTTCATTTATCTGTTGGGGAAGATGTTGTCCAGCTCTACGTGTCTGGGGAGGTAATTCCACGGTCTCGGCACCCTTGCCTCTCCATCCCTCCCTCCTCAGTATTGGGCTTTCAGGTTTTGTTTTCCAGTGCTCACCTTTGTTACAGACACATTTCTGGTCCCTCATTTTGAAATCTTTGTTTCTTTTCTCTCTTATTTGTGAGTTACTTTTTCCCATTTGGCACCATTCCCACCCCCTATAGATGTGTTTGTTCAGAGCCCCTTACACAAAGATAAGCAATCTTTCAAATCATCTGATTCCTTTTTAAAACTACTTATGTAGGTTACTGTCAAGAGTTCTGGTTGAGCCAACGTCTTCATCAGTAACCAGACAGCTGTGTTGCAGACGCGCATCATTCACTGTGGTGAAATCATAATTGTTTTTAACAAAACTACCATACAGGGGGTGAATGAACAGTGAGGGGGAGGGGGTGTGGGTTCAGACAGGGGCTTGCAAGGAACCGAAACCTTGTGCAGTGGGACTTAGCGGTTAAAAATAATTAAAAAATAATACAATTATTTATAATTAGCAAGCTGTTTATATACTTTGTTACTGATCTTGATGCTCGGGGTACCACTTGTACCCACATGGCAGCTGGCAGTAGCTAAAGAATTAGAATCTTGCTGTTAGGACAGCATTGGTGCTGCCTATTACATTCTGATTCTTTTAAATACCTGCCTGTAAAGATAGTTTTCAATTAGCAATAAGTCAAAGTCCTGGAAAAGATTAGACCTGTCTACTTCCTTGTTTAGAGAGGAGGCTATGTTTTGTGATTTCAGCGTGGAGTCTTGTAAGTGGGAGGTAAGTGCTGCTGCTCTCCGAGGACCTGCTGTGTAGCCAGGTCAGAGCTGGGCTGCACAGCTGAAATAAAGAATTCATTACATTATTTGAATGCCAGATTGGGGTGTTCAGTTCTTAAAGTGTCAAAGGATGCATGTCCGTAACTATTTGGAAATTAGTCTCCTCCTTAAGCTGTCACCTGTCTTCTGAACAGTGCAATCAATTCAAAACCAGTCCAAACCGATTATCACAAGTAAGGTTTGATTTTGTTTGGCCTCCACCTTCAGAGCTTGTGGGTAGCAGTCACAGACACAAATTACGCTTCCGCTGTTGCCCAGCCCACATCTAAAGAGGGAATTTAGGGGCTTCCTCACGTGCTGAACTCTACTGCCTCATTTCTCTGTAACGAAGAGTGTTGAGTTCTTAGACACATCACAACACTGTGTTTTTGTTATAAACAACTTGGCAGGATGAAGAACAACTGTCAGAGGAAAAAGGTTGCGTTCTGCTCGATATAGGAAGGTCTCTCACATTGCGTCTCTCTTAGCCTGCAGCTTGATTTTTGTCATCACTTGTATTTATTACATCCAGGTTTAGGCGTTTGGGTGCCTCAGCCTCCGCTGCAGTTGCTTATCCAGAGAGAAAGTCGGGAAGTTTGCAGAGGTTGCCTTACATCCTTTTAGTAAGGGTCACAAAGTGGAATTTGTATCTTCATGCTGGAACTCAGCCCTGGGCTTTACTACTGTGCCCAGCCCTGCTGTTTAATTATTTACCCAGCAGAGTCACTAACAGAAGTGTTTGCCTTTCTCTATGTAAGATTTCCTTGAGAATTCTTGCCACCATTTTGTCTCACTACTCTTGGATTTGTTCAAAGTGTGGAAGCTTTTGAAGTGGGTTTATTTCTTTTATCATTTGCATGAAGTCAGTGTTTGAAGGCAGAAATACAGCTTCAAGAATAATCAACAATAATGGCTGAAATCCTGATGGAACAATAATTCTGCAGTAGGGATCTTCCACTGGAAATGTTCAAATCTTGGAAGGATCACACAGGGTATTTCAAGTAGACTGAGAGCAGCTTTTTAATGCTTAGTGTTACAAATTGACTGAAAGGACAAAAAATGTCACTGTGAAAGGGAACAACTTCAGGCTTGCATAATAGTGTTAAACTTGAGTAACAGGCCTGTATTTCCAGAACTCTATGTGATCTCTACAACAAAAAGAACATAATCTGGGGAAAAAGATGGAGCAAATGGAAATGTTGCGATGTTTGAGGGAAGAGCTCAAGTGGAAGCTTATGTTGTGTGAAGCCTCGCATTATCAGCCTTGTGGTCTGATGTGGCTTAAGGGCAGCGCATGGGCTGAGGCTGGTGTCGATCTGTGGTCACCCACCCGTGTCACTGCCTGGAATGGGCATCCCAGTATTGATGATTTAATGGCAATCCACATTGTGGTAGCGGACAGAGGGGCCTTCCCTACGGTGTTATAAAAATCCTGTTGTTAAAAACAGTATGGGGAGAAGGAAATTCAGAGAGAGGCGAACATGGAATATTTTCCTCTTGGCTTGTTTCTGCCCAGTAAAGGTGAGGAGACCTAAGGAACATTTTCAGCCCTGTGGAAGATGATACACTCTGGTGTTGGCATTGTTCAAGGAAATATCAATGTAAGAATGCACTGGCAATGTGGTACAGGTGTTTGAGAGTCAGAGTATGTGAGCAGAGGAAGGTTAATATTCCAGAGTGATGCATGAGAGCCATTCCTCTGGAGGCAAGGTGGAGAGCAGGGCATTGTTTATATCCCATAAGGGCGGCTTTTCTGGTTTGGATCATACTGCAGATGATGGTATGTACTTTTCTCTGCCTGTGGATTCTGTACTTTGACTGGTTTCATACTGTTCAAAGAAAACCAGCAACAGTTGAAACGCATTATTTTGTTAGAAAATGCATCTTTACCAAGTTTGGGTGAGCGTGAGTTTGAGAAATGAAAAGCAAGTAGTTTGAGGTTTTTTTAGCTTTAAGTTTGCAGGTTAAGTGCTGAATTTCTACTTCTTACCCGTATTAAAGGGAGATACTTTCAGATGTCCTATGGGCAAGGAAGTTTGTCCTTCAAAAGGAATATATTGCCCAACTTTTTCTTTTTACTTGCTCTTTGGTTTTGATGTACAAAAAGGCTTTTTGTGTATTTAAAATAACAATCAGAAATGAATCTCTGTGTACAGAAAAAGGCAATCTGAAGTATAATCAAAAGCTTTCTGTTGTCTCTTGGCAACAGCACGTTTGTTTCCTTCTGTGGGTCACAAATGTGCCAGACCTTTGTTCTCTTTAACTCTTCAAATGCACCTTTAAAAAAAATTATTTATGTACAAACACACTCAGATCTGTTTGCAGCACTGAGAAACTGTTGATTACAGGAGACAACGCTCTCCAGCTCGTGTTCTATAAATAGAAAGCGCTCTTTCTGTCAGTGAAGGCAGGCTTCGGTTTGTTTTTTAAGGTTTGTGTCCATAGAGGAGGATGGTCTCAGACTCGAGGTGTGAAACCTGGGTTATGGACATGGGCAACGTGATTGTTCTCTGAAGATCACAAAAGAACAAACGTCTCAGGAGGCTCTGTGAGCAATGGGAGCGTTGCCCAGCTCTGGATCTGCATAGGTGGGTCCTTGTGTATGTCCTGGGCATTTAAATAAAAATGTAGGCAAGTTGGCCAACCCAGTTTCAGGTGGAAATGATTAGGTTTAGTAAAATACTTCCCTGTGTGTTAAACACAGCCTTTTTGCAAGGCTGTTGCAGTCCTGGGGGGCTGTGCATTTCCAGCCTTCTGGAGGTTCAGGACTTGGTGCTCCCTTTGGAACATCTTGCAGCTCAGCCCTCTGTTGCAATGCCACCGGGGGTGAGTTCTCCAGAGCCGGTTTGGGAAAATGAATGCCTCCTCTTCCCACCCTTCCTTAAGTAGAGGAAAGGAAATTGCAAACTGAGCAGTCTTTAAACAAGAGTTCTCCTCATTCTCGGCCTGTTCATCTTCCAGTACTTAAAGGGGGCCTGTGGGAAAGCTGAGGACAGACTTTCTGCAAGCCTTTTTGTGACAGGACAAGGAGTAATGGTTCTAAAATAAGAGAGAGGAGATCTAGGCTGGATATAAGGAAGAATTTTTTACAATGAGGGTGATGAGACACTGGCCCAGGGAGGTAGTGGAGGCTCCATCACTGAAAACATTGAAGATCAGGTTGGATGGGGCTCTGAGCAACCTGATCTGGGTAAAGATGTTCCTGCTCACTGCAGGGTGGGTAGATTGGATGATCTGAAAAAGTCCTTTCAAACCCCAAACCTTTCTATGATCCTACTGTTCCACTGAGATATGGGGCCATGCAACTGCAGTAAACAACGGATAATAATGCTTGTAATAATCCATGAATTGTTTTTCTAAAGAGCCAAGGTTGTTTATCAAATGCCCCTTCTAGAGCTCAGCAAAAGTAAAGTCGGGTTTTCTTTTTCTCCTGCTGCTGCTGCTTTAATATCCAGCCTGTTTTTGATGTGTGCATCAGCTTGTGATGTGCCACTGCAGGCTGTGCTTAGATCAGGTTTCTTGGCGTGCTGTTGACTTTATCTCGTTTACCGGATCACATTTCTGTTGCCGTACGCTGTGTGATCGCAGCCTCCCCGCAGCTTTTTAACAATTAGTAATTGAGCAGGAAGTGTGTGTTCATTACAATAGCCTTTTGATTTTGATTTTACAATCACGCCGTGTTTCGCGCAGAGCGGAGGCGGGGGAGGCACTTCTCCCAAACACGTTTTTGACAGCGAGAAGTCTGTTGTTGCAGCCACTTGGCTATTTGTCAGCACTTCTCAGACATCCCTCTTGTGCAGGTTGCTTGGCAACCCCGAGCCGTCGCACCGTGGCCAGTGCATTTCCAAGAGCAGGTTGGGAGATGATTTATCGTTGAGGCTACGAGCGTGGTGAACCCGAGAGGCAGGACTGGACCTTTTAACAGGAACCGATGTGAAATGTGAAGGCGAGAGAGACTGGCTGGCTTGGGAGCATTATCTGGGGATGTGCAGTGAGAGCACCCACAGCCAGTAATCAGAGGGCACAATCAGAGCAAAAATAAAGGCTCCTCGTTTAGACACAATTGATTTTTTGGCTGTTTTGTTTTCTCTTTCTCATCCAGGCTTTCGCACAGAAACAGGTACAATGCAGAGAGTGAATCAAAGCGTTGCAAACTGCTCTGGGCAAACCTGAAATCTCTCTCTGTAAAAATAGCTCTGTTAAAATACTGATGGTAAAACAGAACTAGGGTTAGCACGTAAGCTTAGCAGCACCCTGACAGCTCAAAGCCTGGGGTGAGGCACTAGCTGAATTCTCCCCCAGCTGTGGAATTTTCTCGGAGCTGTTGTGTCACCATGTTGCCTTTGGGAGAGACTTTTGCATTGATCCCTGGCATTAAACAGAGAAGGGAAAAAAGGCTTTCACCAGCTGGCATTTAGGTTGTAGTTCGTGCTGGGGTTGAATGTGGAACTCTTACCTCTCCTTAAAACATCACCTTCGATAAATTGAACTAAAGGAAATTTGGATGACCTTTAGGTAAGCGCCTTGGTTCAGTGTCTTCTGCTAGCTTGAGTCCCTTCTCGAGGAGAGGGACTGGCAGTGTGTGGAGAGCACGCTGACAGGAGCAGTTTTGCCTACTTTGACCTCTTGAATGGCAGTATAAATACTTTATTGAAAATCCTAAATAAATGTGTTTGTAACCAGTAATCCTGCTCTGCATGCAATCTCATTTAGCCAACTGTGTATGCAAATGTGCTATTAATGTGTTTGCATCCAGTATAAATATACAAATCTAATCTGTTTATATATGTAATTTACACACAGCTGTGCTCATGCTCACTTAATACCAATATTTTCAGCAAGCGAGAGGTATCATGGGAGATCTATTGTTCAAAACAAAAGCCAACAGTGCAGCACCATGGAAGGGGGATCATTATCATTCCCGGATCTTTTGGCATTCCCTTGAGGGCGACTGCTTAATGACTTTCCGTCTGTGTATATGGCTCTGGATATAGGGAACACAGACGCTGGTGGATGGTGTCTGCATCTGCGTAACGCTTTGGTGCTGAATCCCTTACAGGCTGAGGTAGGGTTTAATTTTTCAGTATAATTTTTCAGGAAGACAAAGCCATCCGACTGGGAGGGGAAAGCTAATTGTTCACCACATTTAAGCCTTTCAGCTGATGTAGTCCTTGTCAGTTTGTTTATGGAGGATACTTGATCTTGCAGGCCTAAGGAGTACAGGGGTTTTATCTCATGCAGATTACCAGCACTGTGCTCTGAAGAGGTGCTTTGAATAGCCAGTGAGCACATTAATGCCTTTTAATATCAATTGGCATCTAATGAATACCATCAGAATAGTTTTGTTTTTCCGTAATATCTTTGGGAAGAGGACTTGGTGAAAAAGAATTTTATTTTCAAAATACCTGAAAGGTCAGAGGACCGGTTTGACTTGCCATGAGAGAATTACTTCATGAAAATAAATTCACAAGAAAAATAAACAGACCAGTATCTATTAAAAGAAAGCTGAATTTCATTCTATTATGTATTTTGAACTAAGGTCACAACCTGCTGAATGAAGCAAATTGAGTAGGTATATTTTAGAGGTAAGGGATGCTTTCAACCAAACTGAGGTCTCTATACATGCACCCATATATACATATATATATATATATGATTTTCTCTTCCAGCCTTGCTCTACAAAATGCTCACCTGCATGTGGGCCTTTTTGCTTGGACTGCAAGCGTGGAGCCGTGTTTGTGGCATAATTTAAGAAACATTTACCTGTTTAGATTTGTGAAAGGGGACTCCTGAAAAAACAGACCAAAAAACCCACAACAAACTTATGTCAAAATTGGTTACTTAAATTTGTAGTTAGTACTGAGGCAACAAGAACTGGCATTTATTGTTGTTCATGCTCGCTATCCCAGCTACCTGGTGCAGCGTGCAGTGCGCCAAGTGCACTGGAGCATCTTCACTTCTTGTTGCTCCACAACTTTCTGCAAGCCAAACAGATCGCAGAAGAGCTTGTGTGTAGTGTGACAAGGATCTAACGCTAAGGGTAAAATTGCTTGCTACTTGGAAATGAAATTTAAAAAACTTTAAGCAGTGTTAAGGTAGCAATAAGAAACAGTGAAATGAAGTTCAGATGAGGTAGAAGAATATCCTGTTCTCCCAGCAGCAGGGCATGTTCCAAGAACGGAACAGAGCCATGAATGTAGATTTAAGGAAAAAGCAGGGAGAGGATCTTGCTGTTCTTGGATGGGGTCTAGAGAGGGAAACCTTTTGAGAATGAGGAAAATAAGTCCTTATTTCCTGGGTTAAGAAGGAATAGAAAAGGCTCTTTGTTTATAAATATATTGCATTACAACATGCTCTTCACTCATGAACCAGATAGATATAATGGGAAGGGAATGAAATAGCACATGGGATTTCTTAGAGAAAATACATTTGATCTAAACCTGATGGAAGCATCACCTCAGAAGAGACAGTAGCAGTTCTGAATTTACAATTTTCTCAGTGTTCTCCTGCCTCTCTGAAGCCCATAAGGCTCTAGTTGGAAATTCTTAAATTGATTAAATGGGTTATTTTGTACTAGGTGTTCTTGCATGCTTCTAAAAGCAGCTTTGGTTAAGATTTTTGCAGTAGAGAAGAAGAAAGCTGGACTGGGAACCTCAGTTCCACTTTAAACCTGGGGTGCTGACTCTCAGCATGCAGCAACAAATTTATCCTGGCAAGCCGTAATCTCTTGATAATAGAAACCCTGCCACATAACCTTAACTACAGCTCTACAATGGCATTAGCATCACATTGACAAACATGCTATCTGAGCTCTGTTCGTCGGAACATAATGGCTTTGTGTATCTTTCTTGGGATGAAATATGGGACCTGCAAGTAACACTCATGCAAACGTTAACGTGCTTGGTCCTTGTTCTTCCTTGGTTATTTACAGCTCCCTGTTTACTCATCGTAGCAGGATACAGCAGAATCCAATACATTTCATTGGGGAAACTAGAATTATAATGTGGTATTGGGAGATCCTGTGTTGGGGCTGGTCAACAGCCATGGTAACTGCTTCATAAAGTATAACCGTGGTGTCTGTCAGCACTGACCTAGCAAGCCATGGGATTTCCTACTGCCGCTTCACAGCATTTTTTAATTGTGTTACACTTTGTCTTCAGTGAGCAGTACAAACAGCAACGCTGACAGAATTCTGTCATAAATAATGTTTTAGAGTGGTAAAATTGAAGGGTTTATCTTAACTTTTAAAAGTACAGAACTTGGATTTTTAAACCATTGGGCCTTAGAGCCACTTCCACTTTGTATCAAACCTTCTGTTTCTCGTGCTTTAAGCCTCATGGTTCTCCTAGCCCTGGCTTGTAAGACTATTTTAATTCAGCAGCTGTCATTGTCAGATGCCTTCTGTGAGTGCAACATCTTCTGCACCGTTCGAATGCAGGCGTAAGATTTGCTGCGTGTCATTTCTGCAATTTAAACTGTGCTGTGTAGTTTGGTTTATGAGAGCAACAGGTCACTGCTGATTTGGTGTGCAGTGAGTGAGTTCTTTCATACTTAAAAACGTTTAGAGGTCTCTGTTGTGCTTGACTTGGGGAAAAGAAGAATTTGTTCTTGCTGCAGGTGCAGGGAGAACTGAACATGATGCCCGAATTAATGACAGACTGGAATAGGAAGAAAATCTGCAAACGAAAACATTTTTAATAAAACTTGGTCATTTTAAGCTTTAGGATTTCTTTCTAAATTTCTGAAACTAATTACAGGGTGCTTTGTTCTTTGTGTAGGAAGCAGTAGCTTTCTCTTGCCTTTCAACAGAAGCACGCAAGTAATTTATAGTTGGTATCCTGCACCAGCTCGGTGGCCTGGTGGTTCAGTGTGACACCGATAAATGTAAGAACATCATTGGCCAACCTTTCAGAATGGCAGAAGGATTGACTTCATTCATGTTTAGTAAATCAGAACAGCATTTCAAGCCCCCTCTAACTCTGTTACTCAGGCTGTATGCTAGGCTCACATTCCCAGTAGGGATTTCTGACATCTCATGAACTCAAAGGAAAAAGGGTTGTCATAGGCTTTTTTAGTACAGTTAATCGGAACACAAAACAAATGTAAAATAGTTTGGATTAAAGGAATGTTAAATAAAACGTTCCCCTGAGAATTCAGATAGGCCACAGTAAGTCTTTGGCAAAGCGAGGAAAAAGGGAATCGGGGATTTTAGTTTCATGCAATTGCTTTTTCATATTTCCCTGTGTTTTTTCACCCATGGTTGGAGTGTTCTGGTTCTCATTTCTTCTTATACTCCCCTACGGTTTTTTATGTCACCCGTTTCTATACATGCTCTGTTTACTAATGCTGCAGAAGCATCGTACCTCAGATATCATCCACGAGGCATCAGTGTCAGAGCCAGGAATTGAACCGCATCGTTTAGAATCTGAACGCCCTTTGGATCACCTGTTTTTAAATGTTTCTTGATTTAGTTGACTTCCATTCTTTGTGGTAAGCTGCAGACAGGAATTGCATTGCTCTTTGAGATGCTGGGAGTAGTTTGAGGGCACAGCTGTTTGCCTTGTTGCTGCTGCCATCTTTCCTTGCCCAGAAGTACGAATTAGGACAGGTAGGCGCGTGGTGCCCGGGTGGGATTTTCCTCCCTCTGAGTAAGGAAGATTCCTTGTCATTCAGGGTAAAACATGAGAAGCATGTGTGTGGGTTAGTGTGCAGTTACACATTGGAGGCAGTCCTGGTATCTAGCTGTATATCTACTATGTAGATATCTGTATCTACTATACATCTATATTTATTTGTGTGACTTCCGTCTGCGAATGAGGGGCTGGTACCTTACTGTTAGTCAAAATTTCCTTGTTCAGGAACTCAAGCATCCCTGTCACTCAACTCCCAAACTCCCAATGGCTCTGTTCACCAGTTTAAGAAGAGCAGGCGGGTATGAGTAAATCATACTGGAAGGGTCTGTCATCTCAAAGCACATAGAGCTGGGGGTTGGTGCCTGTCTCCGTGCCCCCAGGCACATTCCAGGGGGAACCCAAGCAGACTTGCTGGTTTTGAGGGTCAGGGTTAGGTAAGGATAGATCCCTGTGGGAATATTCCAAAGAGACTGCTCACTCCTTCAGCATTGTGGTGGGAGCTGATGAGGTATAGAGCACTATTTTAGTTGTGAATTACACGTTCAGGGATTCCTTATTCACTTCACAAAATGGAAGCCTCTAATCACCTGCCCACCTACTCCAACTAGACGTTTCCAAGAAGATGTGGTCTAGCACCTCCTGTGCCTGGACAGGCTGGGAGAGCTGGGGGTGTTCAGCGTGGAGAAGAGAAGGCTCTGGGGAGACCTTAGAGCAGCTCCCAGTGCTGAAAGGGGCTGCAGGAAAGCTGGGGAGGGGCTCAGGGAGTGCAGGGACAGGATGAGGAGGAATGGTTTTGAGCTGAAAGAGGGGAGATTGAGATGAGATCTTGGGCAGAACTGTTTTGCTGTGAGGGTGGGGAGGCCCTGGCCCAGGTTGCCCAGAGCAGCGGTGACTGCCCCATCCCTGGAGGTGCCCAAGGCCAGGTTGGATGGGGCTTGGGGCCCCCTGATCCAGTGGGAGGTGTCCCTGCCCATGGCAGGGGGTGGCACTGGATGGGCTTTGAGGTCCTTTCTGACCCAACCCATTCCAAGATTCTGTGGTTTCACGATTTTGTGTGTCTGTGGTTCCCGTGCCCCGGCCCCCCCGGCGATCCAGGCCGCCTTTTGCGGCGCGCCCCGCGGTCCCGCCCGCCATCACATGCCGGGCTCTGGGCGGCCGCCGCCTCCCGCCCGGCCCCCGGCTCCCCCGCTCGGCTCCTCGGCTCCTCCGCTCCCCTCATCGCCGCCGCCATCGCCGCAGCCCCAGCCCCGGCCGCGGCAGCGGGAGGCGGTGGCGAGCGGCCGCCCCAGCAGGGCGAGCAGCTCGGTTGGAGGAGACGAGGGGAGGAAAGCAAATCGGGAAGGATTTTGCTGGCATCGCGCCGAAATCCGGGCAGCACTGCGAGCGCTCCGTCACCCCCACAGCTCCTTTCCCTTCCCCTGAAACCCAGCGTTGCGCATTTCCCTTCGCCCCACTTGGAAAACCGGCTGTGAGAGACGTGCGGCGGGATTCCGGCTCCTTCTGGAGCAGAACCTCCTGCGGTACCGACTTTTTTTAATCTCCAGACATTGGAAGTTTGACGGGGAAGGGAATGGGGTTTGGATTTTTCGATATTTTGCCTCTCCCTGTCGTTTTTCTGTACCGGTTCCTGCTGTCCGTAAGCCAAGAAAGCTGTTGTGCTGATTAACAACATCTTTCCCCCCCCCTTTCTGCTGACACGCTGTTTTTGTTATCTTTTATCACAGAAACGTTTTATTAAGGGGTTGAGGCAGTGCGGCAAGAACTTCTTCAGGATCCGAAAGGAGTTGCTTCCGAATAAGGAGACCGTGAGTACATTTGGACTTGATGTAATTTGCTTTTTCGCTGCTTGATCTTAAAAACTTATTTTCTTTTCACCCTGAACTGAGTGATCTTTGGATAAATAGAAGAAAAATCTGCAGCCAGAAAAGGTAGCTGTGATTTTTTTTATTTTTTTTTTAGTGTGGGTTTTTTAGGTCGTCTTGTGTGCAAGATGTTACATAAAATAGTCGTCACTGCTGGACGGAGGCATTGAGGTTGGACAGAACGTGTTTATGGAGACCAAATCTAATTTTATATTCTGACATTATGATGGGATAATACATTTATGTCACCCGGTTGGGCTCAAATGGCAGTGGGTAATTAAAGAAAACCTAAAACAAAACACAGTCTAATTGAATCTGGAAAGCTGAGGTATGTGCCAGGCTGCTCCTGGACCTGCAGGATTCGGTGTTTGTGTTTAACTCTTCGCTTTCCTGAAACATGGACAGTGAGCGTGTAACTTCAGTTTCTGCATGGGTCTGTTGCTCATTACGGAACTTCATAAAGCTGACGTAGCTGTCATTCTGCTGAAAATCCTGGCAGGTGCTCCGGAGGAAGATGGACAGGGGGGAGTGGTTGACTGCTTCAAAGGAAAAGAGGGTTTGGGAAGCCTTGGAAATCTGGCTACTTTTCTATTAGTCCTAATTGCCAAGCTTATCTAGAAGCTTCGGTTTCTGTTCTGCAGGTGTCATTGAACTGCTGGGAGGGTGGTTTGGGAAAGTGGTTTTCGTATTAGTCCTAAATTTAGAAGGGAGGTAACTTGATGAAAATTGAGTTAGATTTTCTAGAAATGCATTAGTGATGTGGATGATATTTATTTGAAACACAACTACTTGTTTAGGCTTATCTATGTGGAATTTGGATATTCAGTGGAGAAGAAACATTACTGTAAAAATATTTTAACGCTCATCACTCACTGTAGGATGTTTGCACTCTGTTCTGAGATGGTGTTGTGAGACGATGCTGTGATATCACAGTCTTGCATTGGTGAATGGCTCGGTAACACTGCAAAAGTCAAATAGGGGAGGATGAAATGAATCCTGGAGTGCCTCAGTTGGTGCATATGTTCACGGATTCTGTTGAGAAGGATGGGAAAACTTAATTACCAATCAGTGTAGGTAGACTTTGCTTTAGCATTCCGTTGGATTTTGAGGCATGAAGGCCCAGTGCTGGAAAGATGACAGCTGAGAAGGAATACTCAAGTAGTGTGCTTCTTAGCAACATCTAACAAATTCAGGACAGAGATGAAGCAGTCCTTTCCTCTTTCCTTCAGACATCTCCCAGCAATGTTTTTAGGACAAATTGGTGTTTACTTCAGAAGCAAATTCTGCTGATGGTAAGGCTACCAAGAGGCAAAATGTACTCCTCTGAAGTTTGTATTACAGCACCTAGGAAATATGCTTTGAAATGTGAAATATGTTTTTGTGATAGAGAGAAACAGTTTGCAGGGGAAAGGAAAATGGAAACTAAAGAACTGAGAGCTGGGGGCAGGTGTCTGACCCTCTTTATGTTCTGTGACTTCTACATTTGAACTCGGGTGTCAGGCCTGAGGCATATGTAAAAGTTTTGCAAGTTTGCAAGTGGTGTTGAACTTCACATACGTTCTCATTTTTCAAGTGTTACACTTGAGGTCTAATTTTTAGTACAGAGAAGACTAAATATTAAGTTTGAGCAGCTGGGAAGCAGGGTGTTGATGGCTCCGAGCAGACTTTTTTAGCCCCTAGTGGTAACTGATCTACAAATAAACTCTGACCTACAACGGATTGTTTAATCTCCATTTCCTATTTTTGCCCACTGGTCTCACTTCTGCTTTCTTTTAATTCCTAATCTTTTTCAGACACAGTTTACTGCATTTTTCCTCTAGGAAGACATGCAGAATAAAGGTTGCAGTAAATATTCGACTATCCAGTTTTGCTTTTCCTCCTTAAAGTGCAGTAATGAATAATGTAAATGACAAGGCTGTAGAGTTAATTTGTCTGTATTTTTTCACCGGCAGAATAATTTGAGATACTTTGCCTACCATTTTTCTGTTGCACTGTGAAGTACCCCTCTAGCAGTTCCAGAAACACTAGAAAAAAGGCCCTATTTTCCTGTTTAGCCACCATATTAACATGAGGTAAAACTCTGAAAATCATTATATGGCTACAAAAGCACTACAGCAATTCCTGAGTTCTGCAAAAGTTACTTGAAAATGAGTCAGGGGCGTTCTTGAAGTGACTTGCCCTAACTGGGAGCCATTTCTCATTTATTAGGGTTTGCCTTACCAGTCACTGAGGCCTTTGGGGAGGGGAGTGAGGTTTTTGCCTCTCTGCAAAACCCACTTAAAGTTAAACCCCCTTATTATCATGCTACTTGTATAATGAATACTTTTTCTAGAGACTTATATTTATGCTGCTTTCACTGGGAGAAAACTTTTCCTACTAGTTCCTTTAGCCCTGCAATAGTGGCAGAGAATAATACAATAGAAATACAGAATTATTGTAGAGTCTGGGCCTCTTCTGCATGAAATCCAGCTGATGCTACTGTACAGAAAGTCAGACTGTAGAGGTGAATATGACATTGTATTTCTGTTACAGTTCGGAAGGTGTAAACTGGCTGTGGTGAGAGATGAGAATTAGGCCACGGTGTACTGAGTTTTCACAAGCACATTAAGGACTGGCCTATTTGAGTTGTGCCTTTGCTTTTTTTTTCCCATCTCCACAGTTAATGGACCTCATCTTTTCAGAAAACCCTGTATTTGTCAATGTGTGTTTTAACGAGTTTAGAATAGTTTTACAGTTTATTGCTTTTAAATGAATAACCAGCAAGAAAAAAATTCTTCATGAAGAAAAATATCTACCGCTTATCAAAGCTGTGAGTTTGGTTAAGACTTCTGTCTTCCAGTTTATTTCAGATTTCCAGTTTATTTTAAAGTTGATGCCCAAGAGGGTTTCCCAGTGGGTCCGAGTGTAAATACCTGTGCATTCTCTTCAGTCGTTTATAAGCAAGAGACACAGGAACTAAAATCAGCTCTCAGCATGCCCTCTGCTGAAACGAAAATGCTGAAATGGATCATGGCAAACCAGGAATTTTGAGACTGGATCAGTGTTAATCTTCTGATACTCTGGAGATAAAGTGGCTCCATGTAGATAAACTTAAATTAAACTTGCAAAACGTTTGGGTTTCCATTGAACTCTGTCTTAAATATCTTTCTGTTCCTGTGTGTCTGTCTTCCTGTCCCTCCTGAGCAGTTTTCTCTCAGTTACAGCAGTAGTTGAGGGGCACAGTTGGTGAAGTTTCCTGCTCGTGATTTGGTTCATGCTTAGCAGCAAATTCTTCTGCATGGTAGGCGGAGAAATAAATTTTGGAGGCATCCATGTGACACGATCAGATTTCATTAATAGTTTTTATTTAGTTTCATATACTATAAGAATGCAAGACACATAGCTGGCAACAAGTTTTCTTAAGTATCTGATTTGGCTTTAAATGTGTTATTTCCCCCCTCCCAGTTTGGGAGAATTTGCTAAAACTTTTTGATAATATGGGATTTTCTAAGTATTTAAAATTCTCTTGCTCTAAATTCCTGCGGTGATTACACTGAGCTACTTGAATTTGAGAGTTTTAGAAGCAGCAGCATTGCGATAGGGCTGAGGTAAATGTGCTTAAATGCCTATGAGGTTGGAGATTGACTTGCTGTGTTCTTGTGACTCTGTGTTAGTGACATGCAAAAGTAAATAGAAACATGGAATGAATGTGAGCTTGTACAGAGCAGTAGTGTCCACTCAGAGGAGGAGGAAGGTGCCAAGGCATGGTATCAGCTTGCTCAGATTTAGAGCGGGGTCCTGTTCCCTCAGTCTGCCCTTCTGCTGGTCACCCAAAACCACTCCATAAGCTCTGGTTAGGGTGCAGTTCCAGTCTGCCTGGACTGTTTAAGGCTATGATTCAAGAAGGAACAGATTTGGTTTGCTCTGGCTGGAGTTCCCACAGCCTGCTTTGTCACATGTGTTGTCTGACCAGTGGAGCTTGGATGTTTTGTGCTGGTGAGTTACCCACTGGGAATGGAAAGGGATCATGGAATCATAAAATCATAGAAAGGTTTGGGTTGGAAGGGACCTTAAAGATCATTCAGTTACAACCACCCCCCTGCCATGGGCAGGGACACCTCCCACTGGATCAGGGGGCTCCAAGCCCCATCCAACCTGGCCTGGAACACCTCCAGGGATGGGGCAACCACCACTGTTCTGGGCAACCTGGGCCAGGGCCTTCCCACCCTCACAGCAAAACATTTCTCCCTAAGATCTCATCTCAGTGTCCCCTCTTTCAGCTGAAAACAGTTCTCCCTCGTCCTATCCCTGCAATCCCTGATCCAGAGCCCCTCCCCAGCTTTCCTGGAGCCCCTTTCTGTACTGGAAAGCTGCTCTAAGGTACTCCCAGAGCCTTCCCTTCTTCAGGCTGAACAAACCCATCTGTGTTCAGCCTGTATTCACAGGGGAGGTGTTTCAGCCCTCGGATCGTGTTCGTGGCCCTTTGGCAGCCTTACACAGGTTTAAGAGTAATACTATGTCATATGATGACATACCCATGACCTGGGCTACCCTTGAGTTGAGGTTTTGGAAACATTGTCTTTCATGGGAATAGGCTCAAGTACTTCTGACCTCTCTTACCTGTTCTTAACACGGGGGATGGCACCTACCTAAATGTTTTGAGGTTCTCCAATGAGTCCTGCTGTGTTCTTAGGTAAGGTTTATGGTGCAGTGGTTGAGACCATGCTCTAATTGTCATCTTGTCTTCTTTTCTGGCCGACTGGAGCTCCTTACTGAGCTTGGTAGAGATGCCTGCATGGTGAGGAGCCTAAAAAAGAGGACAGTGGATCTTTGTGGAGGCATGTAGAGTTTGGGCTAATTTTGTGTTTAGTTTCCCAGTGAGCGCATAGGTACCTTCGGTGTGCGTCATCTTTGCTGTGTGTGATTTTGGGTTTGGCTGCTGAGGTGACAGAGTGCAATCTTGCCTTTGGGTGGGTGCTTCTGTATTTAGCTTTAAAACACAGTGCAAATAGAAGTAATGAATATCAACTGCTTGCCTTACATCAAAATTCCTGTGTTTATGCGCATAAGAACTAAATAGGCATCACTTTCTTCTTTAGGAAATACATTCTTTTCCAATAGTAAAATCTTTCTCTCCAAGTTAAATGCCATTGGGACTTAGCTAAGAGACTAAATAAGCTCTGCTCTGTTAATGCTAGGAGACAAAATGAGTGCAGTGTGAGCTTTCAGCATAAACTTATGTTTAATTTTAGATTGGGGTTTAGATAAACAATTTTATTCTTGCCTCATTAATGCTTAATCTTGTGTTACATAATGTACAACACGGGCTTCCTGCGTGGCACTTAAATATAGTGCAACCGTGTAGTGGCTGCAAGGTCCCTGCAGTTCCCATATGTGCAGGCTGGCAAGGTGTTTGTCCTCTCCGAGGACAGGCTGTGCACTGTTCCTGGCAACAAACAGCCTTGGTAATATTTGTGCAAGGCTCTCGTGAGCGTATGAAAGGTAAAGACTCTCCCTCGATGTAATTGTTCAAATAGCAGTTTTCCTTTGATCGGAAGAGGGGGATAATTAGGTGAATATATTTTGGTCTGCTGGTATAAAATGATTAGTTAGCCCTACATTGGCTTTTTAATGTTTGCATTTAGCGATATAACTTACTTGTAGCAATAGCTGAGTCTGTGGTTTGAGCATTATCACAGTTCTCCTTTCCCAAAGGAGATATATTTCATTTGATGGGATATTCCCCTAATGATAGGTTATTAATACATTGCATAGTCAAGGCATGTTATTTCCCGGCTTGCCTTTGCTGCAAGAGTGTGCAGAAAGGGACAAGCTATGTAAGCCTTTTCTGTTTGAAAGCTGAACCTTTTTCCTTAATAACTTGCTCTTGCCTGGATGCAGTCAGAGCTGAAATTTTCCATTAGAGTTTGAAGCGACTGCCAACATAAACAGCCACTGCTTCTTTTCATTTCATCTCGGCTCGCTCCTGCTAGTGCTTCCATCGCATGGCTATTGCAGCTGGAGGGTTTTGTTCTTGCTAAAACAGGGACTGTAGCTTCACGCTTAGAAAACCATAGCCTAGGACTTTTTTTCTTTAGTCACAGCAGATACCCTGCTGGGCTTCAGTCCATTTTGAAACATGGGCAGAGCATCGTTTGTCGCTTTTCCTGTGTAAGTGAAACCACGGGTTCATTTGCATAACAAACTCTTCTGCAGGGAACAGGTTGCCTTGTTTTTTCTTCTTTTTTTTTTTGGAGTGTGACTGTCTTGGGTGATTGAGGGGGAGCATTAAATGAATGTGTTTGGCATTGAGGTCGGGCTGTGTTCTGAGGAGGCACACAGTAATGCAGTTCAGCTTCTCACCAGGAGCAGAATCAGTAAGCCAAAGAATTTAATGAAAGCTGAGCTCACAGGAGCTGAGCTCAGATGGAGATATTCCTAAATATAAGTGACGCTGAGCTGAAGGCTGTTTACACTGGATCGTCTTTAAGGGATGTTCAGTGTGTGTCTTCACTTTGATTTTCCTTGGTTTTAGAAGTGTAACTGTTAAACCTATTGCAAATGGCGACACTTTATTGGTTAATAAACCAGAAGTTTTGGAAAGGTCTTTAAAAAGACATAAAGGTTTAACTCAGGTGTGTACTGTGTCATCTTCATCTCTAAAACTGGTTTCAGGTCTTACAGGTGAGCAGAGCTGATCACTGTGTACTTCATTGGACAAGCTTGGGCCCCAGTTCCAGCTTCATGATTTGATGCCATGTGTGTTCCTTTTGTTTCCATTTCTTGGGTTTCTTCTTTCAACTTAACGTATCCTAGCGGTATACATTGCTTATGTCTTCGAGTCCTTGCTTTGTGAACTGCCTTTTTAGGTTGGCTGTTCACTTTCATAGCGCAGTTCCAGTAGTTTGTGGTCATCTGATTAATGACTGTGGTTACACCTTCCAAAGACCACAATACCCTTTCACATACCTGTGTGTCCCAGTTAGAGCTGAAGCAGGTAAAACCAAAGAAACAGAGTACCTAACATGCTTTGGTTTTATTTGTATTAAATCTCTCAAGCTTTCTCTTAAGAGAATATAAGAATTCATTTTAATTGTATTATCCTATGCTTGTTCTCTAAAGGTAATTTACAACATCATCCGTTCAAACACTGGGCTGCAGGTTTGAGTTTCTTCCTAAGAAATCTTTGCAGGTGAAGAGCATAAAACCAGAAGGTGTATTCACTGTGCCAACTGGACTCTAGAATTGTGTTTAGGATAGGTAATAAATTAACTCTGCAGTCTAGTGGGGCTTTTTTTATTATTTCACATTACAAGATTGAAACTCACTGTTTATTTTTCTCTGAAGGCTCAGAAGTAGGTAGGGGTAAAGTACTGTTGCAAGCCAAAGAGAGCCATTAGGCGATTGCTTTGAGTTCTGCCAGAGAGCCAGAAAGGACAATTTTCTGAAAGGTTCGTAGGTGAACATCTAAGCCAAGATTATTTGGGAAGTGGACACAGTATTGTCTGACTCTTCCTCAGCAATAGAGAGAACATAGTGCTGCTGTGCCTCCTCATAGTCGCGTTACACTGCATTTTCCTTACCTTCTGTTTCTAATTCACCATCAGAGGGCATTTTGTTTTGTTTATTTTCTTATTGTGAATTCTCTTTTCTTCATCTATGCCAAAAGGGCACGTGTGACTGTGATTTAAAATGGTTTTGTTCATCAATAGCTGTATTTTGCTTTCCTTATAAGAAAAGGTATTGGTTTCTTTTCTTCTGTAGCAGTTGTCAGATTGTATCAAAGACACAGACATCAATTCTAAGGTCCTGTGAATGTTGGATACATAAAATAGGTATCTGTTTGTGAGGTTTTGCAGTTTCTTTTCATGGTTGACTCTTATCCTGGCAAGTTTCTTTTCCGTGGATGCTGTGCACCAAACCCTCCGTATTGTTTGTTTCCCATCCAGTAAGTGATTGAAGAAATGCTTTGAAACTTGGATATGGCTTTCAAAAAGAAAAAGATACAAAAGTTAGAGGGCCACAAAGATGCTTCGAAGGCTGGAGCAGCTCCCATATGAGGACAGGCTGAAAGAGTTGGAGTTGTTCAGCCTGGAGAAGAGAAGGCTCCGGGAGACCTTGGCGCAGCCTCACAGTACTGAAAGGGGCTCCAGGAAAGCTGGGGAGGAGCTCTTGGTCAGGGGCTGCAGGGACAGGACGTGAGGAACTGTTTTCAGCTAAAAGAGGAGAGATTGAGATGGGGTCTTAGGAAGATCTTTTGCTGTGAGGGTGGGGCGGCCCTGGCCCAGGTTGCCCAGAGCAGTGGTGGCTGCCCCATCCCTGGAGGTGTTCAAGGCCAGGTTGGATGGAGCTTGAAGCCCCCGATGCAGTGGGAGGTGTCCCTGCCCGTAGCAGGGTGTGGAACTTGGATGATCTTTAAAGGTCCCTTCCAACTCAACCCAGTCTATGATTCTATGTTTATGGGACATCCTGTCCTAGAACAGTGCTAATGTTATAAAGTTTGGTTAACTCCTTGAATAAATTAATCTAAATAATCCTGCCTCGTGCCTGAACTTTTAAATGACTTAATAGAGAAATATTCTGCACACAATCCTCCCTGTGACACTAACTCAGACCTACAACTGGTATCTGAGGATCTCATGATCTTTAATTGTGTATCTGATGTACAGCAGTGGTGGGTGTGGAGGTTTTTACGTGTTCAGAGCTGAGTCAGAAGCAAACCTAGAGACTCGCTCGAGGAAACCAAAAACTTCTGTGGCAAAGCAGGAAGATGAGCCTGGATGTCCTTCATTATAGCTGCATTGATGTAAAAATGCTGGTGCACGAATCTCATCCTGCAAATTCTTGATTTAATCTGTGAAAGATACGTACGGCTCAATGACTTTGTTTTACGGCAAGTTAAAGATTTCTGTTAACCATAAACATGGCATTGCAGTACTGGGGGAACAGGACCTAAGGGGACAACACAGCGCAAGTCTCTTGGGAAGAGCGGCACATCAGTGCAGAGTGTGCATTTCTGTTGGTGCCTGCCTGGTGCTCATTAGTCCCTCTTTCCTATCTGTGGAGTGGAATGCTGACTTTTAAAAATTCCTATATGGAGCAAAGTAATTACTTTTAAAAAGGGTTTTTAGAAGGAGAGGGAGACGTGGAGCCAAGGGGTTTGTTTGGTTGGCACGTGGGGGGTTACGTGGCAATTGTTCAAGTCTGAGATATTGAAAAACAAACTGCAGTGAAACTCAAGCACTTTTTACAGCGGATTCAGCTTCTTTGTTTAAATTTGATGTTTGTGGGCTATGTGTAATTGGCTTTCTGATTTTGTGTGTGTATTTGAGCCACATTTTATCCCTGGTTTACCCACTTGAAGCCAGCACAGGCTGCTCACAGGCAATTTTTGCCACACTGGTGGCTTGCTTATATTTGAGGAACAAGAATTTTGTCTTGCTCCTTATGTTTTTTCCTCCTCAGCACCCACACTGCTTTCTTATCAGGGATAATGAAGATTATTTACAAATGTACCATTAAGGGGGGAAAAGGAGAAGGGGCAGCTGGGTTGTAGCAAACAGAACTGTGGATGTTACGAGGTATTGTCCCAAGTGGTGCCGTTTAGATTATAATTTCAAAAGGTATCGTAGCAGTTTTCTTTGTGTTTTCAAGTTCAAGAAGTAGAGGAATATAAACAGCTCTGACCTGTTAGGAGCCCTGTAACAGGGGAGTCGTGATCTGGAATTCTTCACAATGCAAAGCATTTTGAGTTCCATAACGCAGACATTGATAAAATTGTTGTCTGGGTTGTGTGGGGTTCAACAGAGTGAGCTGTTCAGGGTAAAAGATGGTGCACCAGCAAAATAGCAGTTGTCTGTTGGCAGAGAGCAAACTGCTGTTCCTGTGTCTTGCCTGCCACGCTGAGCATGAAATGAACTTTCCTCTTCCACAGCAGATCACTGGCCTTAATCATCCTTCCTTGCCCCACATGGCACCGTAGGAACGGTATCTACAGCGTTCTTTTGGCACATAATCAGCCCCCAAATACATTATTCAGTCCTAAATATCCCATAATAAGCTGCTAAAACTGAACTGTGAGCACAAGACAATAATGGCTACAGTAGACAGATGCACTCATTTTGTAATTTTTGTTTCAAACCAGCTGTAAAAAAGAAGCAGTACTTGATTACTGGGGGGGTTTTTTGTTGTTGTTTTTCTTCTTGCCAAGGAAAACTCCTAGGAATTAAACAGATTGCAGAATAAACTGAGAATGAGGAGTCAAAAATTGTAGCTTTTGTTTAAAGAGGGCTGTGCCATGAGGGAAACGCAGGCAGTTTGTTGGATCTACCAGGCTCTGTAAGCCTTGTACTTCAACATTTCACATGACAAGCTGGAATCTGCAATGTTTGCTTTTGTTTTGTTTCCCCTTTCTATTTTGTATCTGAAATAAAAAATGCTTAGGAGTGGTACCAAAGAATTTCAAACTGTCAGGACATGAAAATGCTAATGATTACTTCTCGGTGATGGTGGTAGTGTTTTGGGTAAGCATCTCCTGCGTTATTCAGAGCAGCACTAAAGGAAGAGGCCCACCCTGCCAGGTGTTCACTTGGTAGGAGGAAGGCTGCAAATCTTGAGCCATAGCCCTGTATACGAACCATGATGGACGTACAGTGGGGAATTTCTGTGCATGCCAAGAGGTGGGACACATTTTCAGGCACCCTAGTATCTTCTGCTACGTGGAAAACAAAGAGAATGAAACTGAGCCATGTGAAATGCTTAGGCTTTGGTTTTCTCGTTCCTGTTTATGAGTAGTAAGTATCCTGCAAGGCTGGGGTTCGTCATCTGTGCTCTTTGTGCCTTTTGCTTGGTGCAGGAGGCCCTCCTTTGCTGACCGTGTGTCTGCCAGAGTCCCAGCCAGAGACAGAGATGCTGCAGCATCTGTCATTCTTTCTGCAGTAACGTTCAACACCCTGCATGGCTTCTTGCTCTTACTCTGGTTAAGAAGGTACAGGTGGTGTTGTATCCAACATAGTCGTCAAAGCAGGTTCCACAGAACCTGCTCTTTACATCCTCTATTTTTTTAAAACCTTAGAGTGCTGATGAGTGTATTTCCTTCTGATTTAGATCTTTCAAGATGACAGTTTTCAATTCCCTTTTCTTTGTAAATGTGAGCTTCAGAACTTTCTCTTTTGGGGAGTAATCATTGTATTTAAGAACTTGGAGTCTTAAGAAATAGGCCAAGTGTTACGAGATTAATGACAAAATAAAATGCTGACAGTGCTGATATGTGGGAACCCCTGATATGTTCTGGTCATCTGGTTTATAGAAAATTGGCAGGGAATATTGTTTCTTTTCATGCTACCAAACTCCTGTACAGCAGGAAGAAATCTGGCATTAAAAAGGTGCTGATCAGTATTTTTATTGCCATGGTAAATCAG
This sequence comes from Neomorphus geoffroyi, assembly GCA_033558235.1. NCBI lineage: Eukaryota > Metazoa > Chordata > Aves > Cuculiformes > Neomorphidae > Neomorphus > Neomorphus geoffroyi. The sequence continues at coordinate 3,814,948 of JAUMJM010000029.1, read as the reverse complement.
ATCGGATGGAGCAGTTGAGCCGATTCCTCTCCTTGCCCTCCCTCCAACACACTCTCTGTGCTCCCTTTTCTCTTCCTCCCAGCATCCCTGGCATAAACTGACTTATTTTGCACAACACTTCTAGCCCCTAACCTTTAAAGAAAGGGAGAGGACATTCCAGGTTATAAAACAGCTCTTTCCTCGTGCAATTTGAGAAGTCCTCCCTGTTGTTTCATTCAGAGCCTGCTCTGTGCCGATTCCTCTTACGCAAACCTCTAGGACGATCCCGCAGGAACTCCTGGTTTATTTGGCTAACTCTGCCCTTCTCTGCGGGTCAGGAGCCTCTAATGGTCTGTGAAACACCAAGATTTTTGAGTTGAACGGTAGTAGTTTTAAGAACCTCCTCTACTACATGAAAGCCTTAATGCTTTCCACATGCTGGGCTTTGGCCCCACAAAAAGCTGACCTACAAATAATAGTTTGTACAGTGAGGCGTTCCAGGCTGGGGCTGGTTAATGCTGTGGGGAAATGGAGGGGGAGAAAAAATGTAATGAACACTGTGGGCTCTTTGCCAACAAGGAAGATGTGATATAGTGGATGTGTTTCTGTTGCCTGTTCGTGCTGTTGGAGTTTGATTAGTTTTGTTTCCGGTAAGCTTAATGATGGTTCTTTCTTTTTTATGTCTAAGGAGCAGATCTCTGCCAAGGCTCCAGTCTTTCATTACCTGAATTGCAGTGGGAGGGAACCGGAGAAACAAATCATGCAACCTCCCCAACAAACCAACCAAACAACCCAACCAAAACACCCTCAAAATAAACCCCACTGGACTCTAAAAATAATGCTTTTCTCTCTCCTTTTCCCGTTCTGTAGCCCTGCCGCTATTTACTCTCCATCCATTACTTTCCCTTCCCTGAAGCTTCTTTAGACCTTTAGGGTTAAGAGTGAATTCAGACGAGCGTGCAGTGCTGGCTGCATTACTTGGATTTCCTGTTTCTATGTAGCAGCACAAGATAAGGGAAGGAGAGATTTTGCCATTCTAAATGCTGTTCGTTTCTAGAAGCCTGAAGTACCTGTTTGTTGCCTGTCACAGAGGGTGGGTCATGTAGCATCCTAACCTCAGCAGAGGCTGCCTGCTCCCTGGTTTTTGTAGGACATGTTTTGCCTGGGCTGTGTTCTTCACCTTTTGACTGTTGTGCTTCACTAGAGCTTGACCGACTTCTGCAATTTTGATGTCACATAGACTATGCTTTTTGTGCCGGCTTCCTTTCGTTGTGTTAGAGCAGTTGTGATGTGTAATGGCTTAGATTGTGGAAGGAAATAAATTAGAGAAATAGGTGGGGTTTGGTTTATGTTCTGGTTTCATTCTGCAGAATTTCGTACTTTCCAGATTCCAGTTGTGATTAAAAGTAAGTGTCTTAAGCATTCAGATTGTGCAAGGTTTAAAGAGCATATGGAAAAATACATTTATCCTTATGCCCACTGTTAAATTAGATCCAGTATATGGAATAACTCTGTGGGTTGGACTTGGACCTTGTTGTGATGAAGTGACATAGACAAAGGCCTTCCACATTCCCTGCTGTGTTCAAGTTGTATTGATTTAACAATTCCAGCTCATGTTCTTATTCTGTGCCATTTGATGTGATAGATTTTTGTTGTTGTTGCCTGGCTTTAGAAGAATATTCTTTTGTTGTGAGCATAAGAGTTTCTGAAAGGAATTTGTCTGCTCACTGTGGGCATAAAACTTTCCTCCCTATCTTTCCCTTACTTACCTTCTTTTAAGGTGAGTGGTATTTCTGCTATGGAGAAGTCTGTTTCTTAAACTTGTAAGCCTTTCAGAAATTATTTATAGAATCATAGAATGGGTTGGGTTGGAAGGGACCTCAAAGCCCATCCAGTGCCACCCCCTGCCATGGGCAGGGACCCTTCCCACTGGCTCAGGGGGCTCCAAGCCCCATCCAACCTGGCCTGGAACACCTCCAGGGATGGGGCAGCCACCACTGCTCTGGGCACCCTGGGCCAGGGCCTCCCCACCCTCACAGCAAAACATTTCTCCCTAATCTCTCATCTCAATCTCCCGTGTTTCAGCTTAAAACCCTTACTCCTTGTCAAATGAGTTTCATCTAATGGATGAAAAAGAGGAAGCTGAAGTCTTGTTACACTTGAACAAGCAGGGAGTTTTAACCCATATTTGGAAATAACACGTACACTTCTAGAAAGCTTTATGCAGTAGGTGTGCATAGACTACACATAGTAGAGACTGCAAGCTGGTGGTTGTGGTTGTTACAAGTTGACCCCACTACTCTTCTATTCTGAATGTTTTTTTCCTTGGAGCATATTCATAGTGCTGCTGGAGACAAATTGATGGCATTGGTAGGTGTTTAAGTGAAAGCCGCCCCACCGTTTTCCCACCTCATCAGCTCGCTCTTTTGTAGTCCTTATCCCGTGTTTACACAATCCTGAGTCATGACTCTCAAAACCAGGCTGGCATTTGGAAGTTGTGACTGTAGTTTGCATTGCTTCAGCAGTTAAGTAGAACCTAACAAATTGATGTGAATCACCACTCAATAGCTGGGTTTATGTACTTACATCTGTGCCAAACCGCTTGAATTTTGGGGGTTTTTTGAATTACTGAAATTTTGCTTTGACCTTTTCCAAGTGGGCTTCTGTAGAAGAGATATGGCAAATTCTTAAAACAGAATTTCACGTTATGTTTGATTTTTTTAGTTGTCATCTGAATGCTGAAAATGTGGATGAAATCCTTCAGGCTGTAGATAAACAGCCTTTCTGGTGCACTGCTCTGTCTTGATTTGTCATTCCATAAAGGTCACATTAAAATGATGAAAACAAACTCAGAACAACATAAAACCTCAGAGTAGCAGGGACTTCTTATCTTAGAAGTAAGAAGTTCTTGGGGCTACTGACTTCCGGGATGTTCTTGCCTCATTCTCTCTCCAGGAACGTGATACATCATCTGTTCTTCAGTGCTGAAAAGAGTCCGTTGTGTGATTCCCACCGAAATACGTAGGTAATCGGCCTCTAGCTTTTGCAACTTCATTGTGGCTGTAATGCTCCCTTGGCAAAGGAAGGCTGAGAAGAGGAGGTGGTTCATTTAATTGGAGTAATGCCTGTAGCTGAGACCTTTGCAAACTGAGCAGTGCAGAGAAAACTCAGCTGGTGGAAGCCTGGTGGGTGGGCACTGCTGGATGGGGTTTGCCCTGATGCTGCAGACAGCCCTATCCCTTCTGAGTGGTTGTTACCAAGGGAGGGAAGGAGCTGCAGGGAGCTGCTGTGTTGGCTACCAAGGCCTGAGATCTTTTATTCCTCCTCTCCCCCACTTCCCAAGGTCACCTTCATTTGCAGTATATAGTGGGGATTTCCATTTTATTTCCTGAGAACTGTTTTTGAAGGGCAGCAGGGAAGTAAGTCAGCTGCTGCCAAAGCTTTCTTTCCTCTGTATTATTTTGCCTTGTCTCATAATTATTGTTGACATTGCTTGCTTGAAGGCTGCAGGGTTCCTGGCAGCTCCGTGTTCTTCCTCCCCGGGGTATCCGTTAGCCGTGGGATATTCGCCCTCTGAGGTGCAGACACTGAAAAAATAAGTTGCAGGTACCTGCATCTTTTCTGAGCAGAAACAATGCACACCCATTAATTAAATCCTTTAATAGGTTAAAAGCCCTTTTGTGGGAGGCTTGGACTTTCTAGGGTAGCTTTGAAGCTGAGGAATTCTGTGGAATAGAACCTCCTGGGTGCTGTGGGCTTCAAGTACCTCGGTGCTTGGAGGTTGCAGGCTGTTCACCCGTGCTGGGCTCAGGCTGTCACAAACTTTTCTAAGCCTGGTGAGTAACCAAAGCACGGTAGAAAAATGGGTAGTGAACCACAGAAAAAGCTTTATTCATGTGTTCAGCAACTGGAATAGTTTCAGTTGAGAGACCGCTTTGCAGTAGCATGCGTGTGATGGATTAGGGAAACATGAGTAATCGAAAACCTGTCTTGCTGCTTTGTGTCGCTCGAGTCTTGTGAAGGGAGGGAGAAGCGCGTGTGATTTGGGTTAGCAACAGCTTTCTTCTGAGCAGGGAAATGGAAATTAAGGAGGTCTTTATGGTTTTAAATATAAAAAATAACCAAAGTAAATGCACACATCCACTATAAGAACTTATTCTTTGCAGTCAGAGTGATGTATGGTATTCCCTTGTATACTTTTTTTCCACTTTTAATGCATTTTCAGGGAATTTATGCCTGGTTGAGCTCTCAGTATTGGGTATTACTCTGTTCAAGGTAACTGTCTGCTGTAATTATAAGGAAATAATTTCTGTCGGTTGTAGGTTTGTTAGGTTTTGTTGTTGGATTTTTATTGCCAGAGCACTGAGTATAGAACAGGTACTCTTCTGTCAGGGGTTCTAAGAAAGGACACAGGTAAATGGCCATGTCTTGTGATGTTTTCACCATGTCCCACATGCTTAATCTATTTAAAAATGCAGGTTTTTTAGAAATGTGTGTACCTGTACAGTAAATAACTGTTGTTTCTCTGAAGTTAGCACCTCTGTCAAAGGCTGAAAGGAAATCAGTGTTTTCCTACATTACTGGATGTAATTTTTTGGTGTCTTGAACATTTTCCTTCACAGTAAATTAAAATATGCACACGTCCATAGCTACAGTACCTGGAGACCATCCCAGTTCAGGAAGCAGCCTGGTTTGTTATCCCTTTCCCAGTCCAAGTCTTGTGAGCTGGATTGTTCCTCTTGGGGAGAACCACAAGACTGTTTAGAAGCAAAGTAGTAAGTGTGATGGTGGGACTGCACAGCTTTGCCCTGCTGCATAGGGGACACCGTGTGCACTGCTAACCTGTTACCTTCTTTACAACAACGTGGTTAATTATTTTTTTCCGGTTGACTGTCTTTTGAACTCTTCCTGTATGGAGAATTATTGTAGGTTTGGAAATGAACACGATGGTTTTTAACTTTTAATCTTATCTGGACTTCTTAAACTTCTATTTGAATTTATGCCAAGGAATGCATGTGTGGCAGACAAAATGACTGAGTAACAGACTCGTTACTGATCAACATAATCCTTAAAACCCATAATATTAACACTTTCCTTCCTCCCCGTTACTGATTGTTGCAAGCTAACACAGCATTACTGAATGCCTCACCCTTCTCTTGCTGGACTACCAACAGCGGCTGCCATGAAGCAGCCATTCGTGGCTGCCCCATCCCTGGAGGTGTTCCAGGCCAGGTTGGATGGGGCTTGAAGCCCCCTGATCCAGTGGGAGGTGTCCCTGCCCATGGCAGGGGGTGGCACTGGATGGGCTTTGAGGTCCCTTCCAACCCAAACCATTCTGTGATTTTATAATCTCAAATCCATGGCTTTTTGTTTCTTTGAGATTTCTGAAGCCTGCATGATACAGGGTTGGTGGTGGGCAAAACAGGATGCTGCCCACTCAAAAAGCAGGCGAACAGACAGGGAAGAGTTAAGCAGAACAGAAAGGCTGTTGTGAGGTAGTGGTGTTGCTGTTGAATAACTTGAGGTGATGAATTGTTTGAAGCAGCAGATGCCTTTAAGAGCTGGGATGGCTGTCATTGCTGTGTTTGGCTTCTAATTGATGGAGAACTGCATATAAAGCTGAGAGCATTCTGAGGTTATTCAATATTTCATATGGAAAACACAGGGATTCTGCATTTAGAGAGGCTGCAAAGATGTCAACCACAAAGAACATTTAACATGTAGCTTCAGAAAGTACTTTGCTTTCCTGCCTGTTGCGTCAAACTGAGTCAAGTGCATGAAGCCTCTGACTAGGCTAAGTCAGGACTTACCAGGCGTGCAGGTACCCTCCTGAGGTTCTACAAGGCCAAGTGCAAGATTCTGCATCTGGGTTGGGGCAGTCTCCAATATCAATACAGGGTGGGGGATCAATTGATTGAGAGCAGCCATGCGGAGAAAGACTTGGGCATACTGGGGGATGAAACATTGAGTGTGATCCAGCAATGTGTGCTTACAGTCCAGAAAGCCAGCCTTATCCTGGGCCCCATTAAAGTGTGGCCAGCAGGGCAAGGGAGGGGATTCTCCCATCTGCTCGTGAGACCCTACCTGGGGTCCTGCATCCAGCTCTGGGGTCCACACTGCAGGACAGACATGGACCTGTTGGAGCTGGTCCAGAGGAAGGCCATGAAAATGATCAGGGGGATGGAACACCTCACCTATGAAGAAAGGCTGAGAGACTTTTAAAGATCCCTATTCCAACAGTTTCGGAAACATTGTGGCTACAGCTTATCAGTTAATAACGGAGAATCCTTTTAAGAGGCATGTGAGTGTAAATGTATATTAGTGGGCTTCACTTTCTCTCAGAGAAAGCCAACAAGTATTGATGTTTCCTCTTTTTTCGTGTTGTTTTGAAGTTTGGAATTTTAAGCAGTTCTCTTTCAGTTTCCGACACCTTGACTGCTGTGATGACTACAAGCCACTAATTAAAAGGATACTTTGCTGCCTGGTGGCCGGCATCCCCATGCTGTGGCTGTTAGACGTGTTAGTAGGGAGGAAATGGGGAATACTTGGCGTGTTTGGAATGCCTGATCAGCCAGGCTCTGTATTTACAGGGCATATTGGTGTGGTCTAATAATAAGGAATGGGTTTAGAGTTGAGATTTAGATTGGATATTAAGAAAAAATTCTTTCCTGGAAGAGTGTTGAAACATTAGAAGAGGCTGCCCAGGGAAATGGTGGAGTCCATCCCCGGAGGTGTTCAGAAAATGTGTAGACATGGCACTTTGGGCCACGGTTTAGTAGGCACAGTGGGGTTGGTCTGATGATTGGAGTGGATGAGCTTAGAGGTCTTTTCCAATCTTAACGATTCTGTGAATTTCTGAGCTGTTATTGATTCAACTGGAATGAGACTGTTTGGTGTTTATAAACTGGTGCTGAGGAACAGGTCTGTGCCATGGAGGATGGATGGGAGTGCGGGTCTGGGCTGAGCATAGGGTGGCGGAGCTGTCAAGCATCCTTTGGTAGAATTGGTTGTATAGTTTTGCATATTTAATAGAAGAGTACAACGGAGCAGTCTTGTCATCGTCTTAATCTTAAACAGATTACTGACTGGGTAAAAGTGATGTTTTATTCCTCTTTATCAGAACTGTCTCAATCTCTGCGTAACTCAAAACAACTTGGGAAAGCAGAGACAATTACAGGCCTGATAGCTATGAAAAGAGAAAGAAATCTGACTTGATTTCCATGAGGGAACTGAGCTTTTCTTGGGCAATAAAGCGAACTGTAGAGAGCAGGGAAGCAGCTCTAGAACAGCCTGTCCAGCAGCTGTAAAGAAGATGCTACGTGCGTGGCAGGCTGGCTGTGGAACAGGTCAGCCCTTGATTGCCAGGATTCCTGGGGTCTGTACTGCTTTTCTCTCTGGCATCAGAATGCAGGGCCCGAACAGACGGGAGGGACTGCTGAATGTAGAGATCTGTTGTCAGAGGCAACCATCTCTCAAATCCCTCTCATGAACGGATCAAACTTCATATTAAAACCAATAAGGTCTGCAGCCATTTGTTCGTTTGCCAGTGCTGCCCTTCTGCTTTCGTGGCTCTAAGACTCCCCGCTGGGTAACGACACACAGGGCTGCGGTCCTGTACAACAGGTATTGTGCAGAGCCGGAGGATAAAGATGCCTGTTCTAACACTGCCACTGCTTTGTGTCATCCAGTGGGTCAGAGTCTGAAATTTGCCCAACTTGTGAGTAATAGCTGTTAGACAGTTAGCGTGCCTGGTGAGGGACATCGGAGCTCCTGGGTTTCACTGTAATCTGAGGTCTCTGGTTCTGAGCCAGTTTTTGGGTTGATGAAAAATCCCAACTTTCTTGTTCCATCATTATTCTTTTCTCTCCCACTACATGGTGGTTCTGTCAGAGGTCAGCATCCCTGCAGCAAATGTGACAGAAAGGTAAAAAACAAGCCCACTGTTGCATTGTAGTTGGCCGTGTAAACTGAAATCAGTGACATTTTAGGTTAGTGCACTCTGAAATGAGCTGCGGCAGCGCTGTCACCTGTCCTGACAGCCCTGCTGTGGGTGGGGGCTGTGTACAGGGAGGATAGGATTAATGGCAGAGACAGATTTCGTCTACCATAGTATGATTTCTGCACCTCAGAAGTCAGGGCCCCAAGTCTTGCCCCAAATTACTGGCCTTTTTTTTTTTCCTTATCTGTAACTGTGAAGCAGGGATCAAATTCACTTTCCAAGGGAGCAGCTGGAATAATGCTCGGTGGAGATACCAGGGCAGAACAGAACTGTAAGGAATTAGCATTTTGTTTCACTTCTGAGCTTACTGTATTGGTATTATAGTAAGCTACAATGAATTGGTCTTTCTAACACTGCTTTACAGCTCTTAGCCTTGTCTTTTAGTTAAATTTTGCTTGGTGAGAATTTTTTCCCGACAGAAAGAATTTGAGACTGAAGGAAAGCAACTATAACGGTGGGATAAGCAGCTTATGTGACAGCTCTTTGTGTTTTCAGGGGATGGGGGGTTAATGTCCTGCTCCAATATCCCTCTTTCCATATATTGCTCTTATAAATAGGGAAACACTTAAGGATCCCTGAACCCTTCACACTTCATCTGGAAAATCTGCTGGTACAGAGAAATGTTGTTGGAGAACAGGAAAAGGAAAAGAGCTGCTCAGGGGGCAGAGCTGAGAGAAGTGATGCTTGTGTCAAATCAAAGCTTAATGACAGGGGTTAAGGTCTGGGAGGTTTTGGTTGCAGGTTTGTTGTGTTGTCCACAGCTTGCACTGAATGGTAGAACAGGAACCTGTTCTCCTGAAACCTGTGTTGTGTAGTGGGTGAAGTCATCAGTGATGAGCCCAGTGGTTGGTAGGAGTTCATTTGATGCTTTGCAGGTGTGAAGTGGTTGGCTTTCTTCCTCTGCCTGGCTTGTGTCAGGTGTTGGGAGATCAGATTCCAGTGGTCTTCAGTGTAGAGTCAGTGGTTTTGATAGTCTTCATCATGAAATAACCATAATAGTGCCATTAAAATAGGGTGGAGAATTGTTCTGTTTCCACTTGATTGCGTCTTCGCTTTCCCCTTCAGCAGTGAGGAGGATTTTCCATGGCCTGTTGTGACCTGTGTAATTTTCAGTATTTTCTGAAAGCTGTTGTTTTAAACATGAACTGTGAAAACTCAACAGCTCCCCTGGAGGCCATGAGCTGCAGAAGGAGGAAGCTGTGTTAGGAAAGGGGATCCGTACGTTTGACAAGCCAGGCTTTGTGTGATGCATCACAGATGTGTTTGGAAAACCACAAACATCTGCTACATGTGGTGTGGAATGCAGGTCAGCGGGCAGGCACATCGGCACTCATAAACAGTGCTGCTCATGGCTAAGTTGCATTGCTGGTGATTGTCTCAGAACTAAGTGGACCGCCAGTTCTTATTTCTGTATTTAAATAAAAGCAAGTACAGAATGTAACATTTGAGGAAAAAATGGCTAATTCCTTCCTTACCTCTCAGCTTTTCTTGCAGAAAGCTTCTTGCCTTCTCTATTAAAACAGGGAAATCTGGTCAAGCTTACAGAGTTTCTAATTGCTTATTTAATTGAGTGTCATTGTTTCCTTGGCTTCTGGTATCTACTTGATGACCGCTGCCTGCTCAGGAAAGAAATGGGACTGGGATTGCAGAGCATAGTGCAAGTAATTTTGAGGCTGAACACGAAAGTTGTCAAGAGGAACAAGGGGGCAAAAGCCCTGTCTGATACCGTGGGAATGAACTCTGACTGAGGATGACATCAGATTCCAGCAATAGAATATCATAGAATCAGATTTGTATTGAAACCTGGTAGTGTGATATATTCTAGCTTAACCTGGGCTTGGGGCATGACACAAACCGTGTCATACAGGGAGACAGAGCTACCAGCTCTTTAACTAGAGGACAGTCCTTGGTGGCCTGTAAAATGTTGTAGAACTTACACATTTGACTATTACAGAGAAGCTGCCGTGACTTGGGATTGGAGCTTTTCTCCAGACCATCCAGGGCCCCCGGCAGCGTTGAATGATGTGCCCTTTTCGACCTGAGGCGCTTGCCCACTCACGGACTAATTGGTGACTTTTTAACTGAAGCTTGAAAGGTAGCCAGAAACTTGTGTGTTGAGTGTTGGGGACCCCATTGTGTCCTCAGCTAAGGAGAACTCGCTTTGCGAGATGTGAGCACTTCACCATTTGAAATACTCTTTCCAGATCAGTAAATGTCATCCCTGGTGTCACTGTGTAAGCGTCCAGAAGGGGAATTTGCTGAGCTGTGCGATGGCTGTCTGCTTCAGCTCATGCGGATTGTGGATGTGTGGGGATTATTTTATTGCCTCTCCCCAATATTGTGGTGAGAGAGAACCTTTCTAGTTCTGCTGAGCTCCAAGTCGGTGGTTTCTTCACCCTTTCAGTTGTGTCAGTGTTGCTGCCGTGAGCCCGCGGCAGCCAGCGCCGTCCTGCTGAAACGCAGGGCACTGATTGGAAGTGACAATTAACTGGAAGTGGCTTGGTTTAAATACCAACTTGTGTTATTGCCATGAAGTAGTCAAGTAACAGAACAAATAAAGCCAATAATTATAAGACGGGAGATGTTTCGGTAAGTGTGGTTTGATTCTATTTGTAAAATTGACATCATGCAATAATAAAAGTATTGTTAAGTAGTAAAACTTGGTTGATAATCGCAAGCTTAATTTCAAATTAAAACACAAATAAGCATTTGTCTACCTTACTGAGGTGCAGGAGGATTAGGTTCCCTGCTGAATAGTAGAATTAAATTTTTAATACTTTGTTTAAATGAAAATTATGGAAGTAGAAAATGTTGCTGCCTTTGTGTTTGGAATGTCGCTTCCTACACCCGCGTGCACATGAAAAATTAGACTTCCATTTAAATTAATTAAAGCTGACATGCAAACCACAACAGAAAGCAGTTGGGTTGGGGATGAAATTACCAAAGTCTGTCAATATTTTTGCTTGGTCTGAATAACTGATTTGTACGTGATATAATTTCATCACCTATATAAAACCCATAAAACAGAGGAACTGCTGTGGCTGAAGGAGCCTTTTCCATTTTCTGGCAGCCATTCCACGCTGCCAATATAAAAAAATTTTCTCCTAACAGTCCTTTCCTCAGCTCCGAAATGGATTTCCCCCAGCCACTGTCATTCAATTATCACCTCAGGAAATGCACAGATATAACTGATGATCCCTGTACAACATCCTGCGGTATTCCACTCCTCCCATCTTTCATTTTTCTTCTTGCTCCAGTCATTAGATGTAACATTGCTGATGTATATTTTATAGGGTGACCCTGACGGCTGTCGCTTTGAGGGTGTGCAGAGATAATAAGATTGTGCGTGTAATGAAGGGCAGATAAATAGAAACATGTTTACGGGATGGAGTGTGGTAGTTTAAACTGCTTTATGGCTTCCTTCCACCTCATACATACCCCCACATGAACCATGGATACCTTTGTTTTAAATAGTGAAAATGTGATGGATTGTGGGCACGGAGAACGATACCATTGTGATGTAGCCAGTTGCAGTGAAATGGGCTTTTGTTCCACACCTGAACTCCAGCAATGTGCAACCAAGAAATGTAATTCTTGAGCTGGTGCAAAAATAAAGTGCAGTTAAAAGGATGATGTGTTGGTGCTTGGCACCTTCATTGAGAAGATCCTTTTCCTCGTGTTGTGCTGCTGAATTTCTGATGTTCGTGGAATTGATAGAAAATCATGTGTGAAGGGGGAAGGACATAGAATCATATGATTCTATGGCCATGATCCAGTGCAGGCTATGGTGAGCTCTGCTCTCAACGCTTTTCTAAATACCTTGCATTTAATTTACCTGGACATTTATCCCACTCTCCTTTTTTTCTTGATGTGTGAGCTCTGATATTGAGAACTTGTAGTTAACAAGAGGTTGGCAGTGATAGATGGTGCATGAAACCGCTGTGAACTGCAGGAGTTTGGTGTGGGTTTTAAAATGGAATGAAGGAACGGCTGGCTCAAGAAAACAGGAGCTTCCCCCATCTTGGGAAAAGCATTTAATGTGCTCTGCAGAATGACATTGTGCTTTATTTACCTGGCCCATGTGAGACCCCTCTGTGCTGCGGCGGCTGGTAGAGGTATGGGGACGAGAGGGAGGGAGTAAGCTTAGGAGAGGAGGGGGGAAATCACAGAGTCATTGAGATTGGAAAAGACCTCTAAGATCATCCATTCCAACCATCGACCCATCACCACCGTGGTGGCGCCTACTAAACCGTGTTCCGAAGTGCCATGTCTGCGTTAAATGATTGGAGTTAAAAGGTGTCAAGCAAATCAGGATTTCAGACCTCAGAAAGTTTGATTTTATAAGTTGGGAGGAGGAGCTGAGCAGAAGAAAAATCCTTGGCAAATGTGTATAAGGCAAGCAGGTTCTTAACTCTTTTCTAATTTTGATAACCTGAATTGATCGAGCACTGGAGGTGGCTGTGGGGGTACCTGGTGTTGCTGGCAGTGGGGACGTGATTCTGCAGAACTGTAGCCAGGTCTGTTAAAGAGAGACTCTAATAATTAATAATGGATGCAGCCGACAGTCTGTGAGTTCCTGTGGGGATTGGGAACTCTGTTGATTAACAAAGAGGGGTCTCTGGAGGAAGAAGCCTTAATTACAAAAGCTTTCTTTCCATTCTGGCATGCCGTACGGCTGGAGGGAGGGTCAGCAGCTCGGAACTGTGGCTGAGCTTAAAACAATGATGCACGAGCCTGCAGTGTGTTTGTTTTTGCAGAACTGATAAAGCTGGTACCTAAAGTCTTAAAAATGGGGAGGGGAGGAATACCTTGTTTGCAGCAATATAGGGAAGGTAAATTCCATAATGTGCCGGTTATCTTATTTCCCACTAGTAGGTGCAAGCTTTATTACCAACACTAGAAAAAGTTAGCAAGTGGACTACATGAAAATGGAGTTAGATGTGGTACAGAGAGATGTTATCAGTGCTTTTTTCAGGCTGTGGGCAATAACATTCTGATTTCCCCGTGGTTTGCTAAAACCATACAATCAAATGGTAGGAATGAAGTCCAGCTGGAAGAAAGAAGTAGCCTGTATTGAGGACAGAGGAAAACTGAGCTTTTGAGGAACACTCAGTCAGTACTGTGCTTAGTAAGGATGGGTAAGCCTATCCAGTAGCCCTGGTTTTGAATTCTGAAGGCATTTTGGAGCCTGGCTGTCACTGGTGAAGCTGTTCACGTAGTTCAAGGTTAATCAGTACTGTTGTACTTCCCGCACAGGATTGATCGGGGCCAGTTTATAAATCTTTCTCTTTGTTTCTGTACTCTTTAGAGAGTAAAAAGGATGGGCTTGAGACTTCATTTGTAAATACTCCAAGGACTTTGTCTCAAAGAAGGTGCCATCCAGTGGCTGAGCGTTAACTGCAGTTCAGTGTTTGTTTCAAATGAGAGGTTATCTGCATCCCCTCTTGTTTCTTTCCTCTTTTCTTGCACTTTGCAGTCCCTGTTCACTGACTGTTTTCTACCAGTGATTCCATTACTCTGTTGCCATTTCCAGTTCCCATACATAATTTTATTGTTATTGGGTTTGGTTTGCACTCACCCATTATGTTGATTTAATTATTAGTATTATTATTTATGAAGGAGGGAGAATTACAGAAGTGATCTGTGTGTTTAGATATCATGAAAAATGAAGTTGTTTTTGTCTCTTCACTGCTTGAGGGACTTTGGAGTGAAATCTTTGAGTTCCAAACTGTTTGAAACTCGTGACCTGTTGTACCACAAGTCTGTAGCAGCTGTCTGAGCAAAAGCATCGTGTAGGAGCTCTTCCTCTGGTCTGCAAAGGAGTAAGCAGGGTAGCAGTACTCATTTAGCAGGAGGAATTAGAAATCATAAAGCTGTATCTGATAGCAGATTTTTTCCATGACAAAATGAAATCCAGAAAATACAGGTGGAGCCTTGACTGGATTTCCAGGGAATTCTGTGAATTTTCCTGTATTGGCAAGTGAAATGACAGCGTTAAACCCCAAGGAGTTACCCTGGTCCTTACGTACCAATCTCCACTTTTGATTCTCGCTTGCAAGTGGGAGTTGCAACTGATACCAACCAGCCTACCCTGCTGTGTGCAGAAGGAGGGAACAGCATATTAGGACAGCCAATCTTCTAAAATTGTCGATGGAGCTCTTGGCAGAGACCAGGGAGAGAAGGCTGCATTGCCATCCAAGAGATAATAAATAGCTGTACTGTAAAATATGCTAGAGAACCGAGGCACCTGCGGGATATTCCTTAGAGAGCATCCCACAATGTGTAATGTGGGGGGTTTTGTAGTGTTAGTAAAATATTGCTTCATTTTTAAACGCCTCTCTTAAAATCTCAGTAATGTTTCAGATTATGCAGTATTCCTGCACACCCAAGGTGGGCATTAATCAGTGCTGCTGAAAAGCTGCTGTGACTTATTGCTTAATTAGAGCATATCTAAACCTGTTTGTCGTTGTTGGCAGAGGCACGTAGACCAAGCTTAAAATTGCAGAAATGCCTAGGTTCAACTGTTGAACTGTACACAGCTGTTTTTTCTCTTCCCTGCTCCATTGGTTCAAAACTTCAGCTTGTTCAAACCAAGAATTCCACATTTTCTCTATCTGCGTAGAGGCTCAGAAGAAGTGGCCATGCCGTGCTCTCCCTCGCTGCCCCAGCTCTGCCCTGATGTGGCAGCTGTGCTGTTCCAGAGGTTGGAGCATCGTTGTGTGACTGTACCAGCTGCTTTCTATGCCTCTTTTAATAGCAGCTTTTGGGTGTGAAGATGTCATAGAATGTCCTGGGTTGGAAGGGACCCACAAGGATCATTGAGTCCAGCTGCATAGGACACTCCTGCTCACGCCGTGTGTCTGAGGGCCTTGTCCAAATCCTTCTGGAATATTGTCAGGCTCTGACTGCTTCCCTGGGGAGCTGTTCCAGTGCTCCACCACCCTCTGGGTGAAGAACCTTTTCCTAATGTCCAGCTTAACCCTCCCCTGGCATCTTCCTGCCATTCCCTTGGGTCAGAGAGAAATGAGCACCTGCTCCTCCTCGTCTCCTTGTGAGGAAGCTGTAGACCACCATGAGGTCTTCCCTCAGTCCCCTCTTCTCTAGACTGAGCAGACCAGCTGACTTCAGCCACTCCTCACACACTTTCCTTCTAAACCCCTCACCACCTCCATGCCCTCCTCTGGACACTCCAGTAGCTTTAGATCCTTTTTATGCGGTGGTGCCAAAAACTGCACACTGGTGCCTTCAATTTTGTCTCCCAGTCTAACGGGGTATGGCAATAATCCGGGTCGTTCTGTAACGTCTTAAGAAACGACCTGGACTGACGGACAGTGCTACACTCGTCTGTGCTGTGCAGCTCTCGTTAGGTGGGACTCGCCTGTACAGCCCATCTCCTCGACGTGCCTGTGTTGGAGCAGATGTTGTAACCAAGACTGCAAAAGCCAGGGGATTCAGTGGAGGATGCAGACGCTGCAGACAGTGTTCTACCACAGGACTTCAGTAATGGGTAGCATTAGCTAAATTGAGTTGACTTAATAAAATCTTGATGCATTCCAGAAAGATTGTGAATTCATTAAGGCCACAGCTGGACAATCTGTTCCCCTCTGGTCTGCTGTGACTGGGTTAGAGTCGTCGAAGAGAGTTGTCATTTACCTTTGCTGTTTAATTACTGTAAAGCTCTTCCCCTCCCCCTGGTTTGTTTTTTTCCTGGCAGAGCAAGGCTCTGGGGAAATTAAACAGCAATTATTCTGTTTGCTCACTCTGTTATAGCATAACAGATACTTGAAGGTAAGGCGATGTGTTTGTGTGATTGGCTTCCATAGGAGCAGCCTCTGTGCTGTCAAAACCTCTCCAATCCCGAAACGTTAATCCTTTGTTTACCTAAGGCAAGACTAAACACAAACATGGGGCACAGCTTGTATTGTGTGTTTTACATTTGAAAACTACTGATAAGAAGTGAGAATCCAGGGCATGCGGCACTCACTCACTATCTCCTGTTAGTTTGTTGAGGGTATGGAAGAGTCAGTTTGCCTGCCCTGGGGGTTTGTGCTGCAGCTGGGAGAGGTTGATTGAGTACCAAAAGGGGGCTCCAGGAAAGCTGAGGAGGGGCTCTGGATTCAGGGAGTGCAGGGATAGGATGGGGGGGAGCAACGACGACAGCTGAAAGCGGGGAGATCGAGAAATGTTTTGCTGTGAGGGTGAGGAAGCCTTGGCCCAGGTTGCCCAGAGCAGTGGTGGCTGCCCCATCCCTGGAGGTGTTCCAGGCCAGGTTGGATGGGGCTTGGAGCCCCCTGATCCAGTGGGACGGGTTAGGAGGATGGAACCAGATGAGCTTTAAGGAATCCAACCCCTTCTATGATTTGATGTGTGTGTTGCTAGCAATACCTAGTTCCTGGCACAAAAAAGCTGCAAAGGGACATACAATGTATTTGCAAGTGGTTGGGTTGGGACTGCTGCCCTGGGTGTAGACCTGCCACCCAGAAAATCTGATTCTGAGCAGCTGCTTGCTGCCCTCCCTGGATAAACAAGGCCCAGACCGCCTCTGTTCATCCTGCTGTGTGCAATTACAGTGCAGAGCTATAGGATGTGTTGACTGTGAGACCTTGCAGTGAGGTGAGGTGAGATCACTGCAAACAAAATGATCATTACAGGCCGTTCATGTCAGCAGCTTTTATGCTTTTCTGTTTGGTTGCAAGCAAAAAACCAGCAGCTAATTTGCAAGGCTGCCTTTTGTAAAAGGGCCTTTTGATCAATGCTTGCCTGTGTTAATGTTTCAGTAGGCTATTGATTTCTGCAACAGCTTTTGTTCCCTGAATTTATGTGCCACGGGTTTGGGCAGCGCACACTCTGCATGTTTGATTAAAGTTCATTTGACTTCACTTGCAGTGAAGCTGGAAGCTGGTTTTGCTCCCTGTTTGTAGAGCTGAAGCTTTCCTTAGCTATCCCTTTGTGCTCCCGCGTCTGCCACCCATGCAGTCCCCAGGATGCTGTTTCTAATCCTTCCAGACTCACTCCGCTCCAACATTTAATTCCTTAGGTAGACAATGTAATAGTAGATAGCCAGGCATGGAATAATATCTGGCATGGAATTTTTTTGATGTAGCACATCTGAGCTGTGGGTATGGAAAGAACAGTAATGTTCTCTGCGTATGCATTGTCACTACTTCTCCATCCTTGTCAGAAAGTGGAGTTGTTTACTGAGTCGTAGCTGTGCAGTCGAACAATGAATTTGAAGTTCAGAATATTCTCCAGCCCTTTGATGTATCCATATGGGGTAAAACTACTTGAATAAACTTCCATTCCATCTTTATCTGCCTGCAGTCTTGGCTGCGGCTTTGAGAGGACCTTGGGGAAAATAAAAGCATTATCATCATGAGGTATTTTTTTATAAATATACACCGTTCCTTTTTTTTAAAAGTTTGGTTTATGATGTAACGTGTGTATAAGTTATTAAAATTCCCTTGGGACCTGATGGCTTTAATGTGCAAATAGAGCTAAAATGGGTTCCCATTTCCTATTTTATGATGGGAGGAGAACAGATTGGTTTGCACTCTGCTGTTGCCCTGTGTCAGAGGGACACGTTAATTCACTGACATAAAGACATGGGATTTACTGGCTTGCTCCCGGGTGCTGACACTTCAGATTTGATATAAATGAATTTATAGGTAAAATGTAGCTGGTTCAATTTGCAAGAGACTTTCCAGCTCTGAAAAGCATCACATAAGCTTTCCTGCAGGGCTCCATCCGCCTCCTGGCACAGGTCGTATCCTCGGTTTGACAAACAGTTGTGCTGCGTGGACTTTGAGCCCCTTAATGGACTCAGAGTAAAATGGCATTTCTAAAGCAAACACGTTCGATGGAACATGCGGCAGCAGAGCAGGGTGCTGGGTGCCAGAACTTTCTGTTCTTCCCAGGTCTGACATAGCTTGGATGCTCATTGCCAGCCTGAAACCACTGTAGTTTTAGGTTCTTTTCAGGGAAGAGTTATATATAGAATCATGAATCACAGAATGGTTCGGGTTGGAAGGGACCTTAAAGATCACCCAGTTCCACCCCCCTGCCACGGGCAGGGACACCTCTCGCTGCATCAGGGTGCTCATAGCCTCACCCAACCTGATGATAAATATCATTATATATATATAATTTTTTTTTTACTAGGACATTTGTCTTTCAGAATCAACAATTGTAGATAATAAATCATTTTGCCCACTTATTCCTTCCTCCTCCTCACCAGTCTCACTGCACACAGTTTGGTGAGAATATTGTTGAGGTCCCTGGTGAACAGCAGCATCGATCCCAATCTGTGGGATGCAGATTAAAAATGCCTCTCTTCTGACTCTCGAGATCTCACAGTTGTGGTTGTGTTCTGCTGGTGTTTCTATTTTTAAATTAGGCATGGGTAAAATTCTTAAAGGGTTTTAAATGTTGATAGAGAATGTCTAAACAACATCCTCCTTTTGTCTCTGGAGTGTTTCAGATGTCCCTGTGAATGGGATTGCTGGGTTGTGGCCCTTGGGAGAGTTTGAATCAAGGGAGTGTCTTTATTGGAGTTAACGGAGGGATCTGCCCGGAGTACAGGCTGCAGGATTTCCCCAGGAGGGAGCAGGATGAAGTGGTGTTGTTTGATCACCTAAAACAGTGTTCAAAGAAACCCTTTTTGTGACTAATTCAGGTGTGTTTGTTCTGATGTTGATTTTTCAAGGGGATGGTTAGAACTTCTCAGTCTTTCTCTTGAGACTTGAAAGAAACAACACCTTTTACCTTAGAGGCAGCCGAGTTGCCAGGAAATGATGGGGTTTCAAAGTAAGAGAAAAGAGATTAAAACCACATGCTGCTCTTCGGTTCAGCACTGCATCTGCTAGTGTGAATGGCAGCTGCTCCAGTTTTTGAATGTAAGCCAGATTCATTATGCTGTGAAATTATCGCTCGTTTCTCTAGGTGTGCTCTTTTAACTGCTTAATTAATTTAGATGTGCGCATCTATATTCACATTAAAACACGATTTACTGTAGTAGAGTTGAGTTGTGGTTATAGATTACTCATTGAACACATCTCTATTCCAACTTTCAGCTGTTCAAGCAGGAACATCTAAAAATATCTGTATGCAGAATGGAGGTTGACAAAATGGCAGTATCTGTTTGAATTGATCCTTATTCTTTCTGTAAACACGAGAGAGCTCTTGGCATTTATCAGTTATTTGTTCTGACAACTCAGTGACAGGCAGGACCTCTCCAGCTCGCGAGGCACCACATCCGTGCGGAAGTGCGAGCAAGATGCCAACAGCAAAGCACCCAGCAGTGCCAGCAGCATCCAGGTGGAAGCTGGAGATGTGCTGCCCAACCTCTTTCCTTTTCTAGTGGAGAGGAGTGAGAAGGCGTTTATGTACTTCTGTTCTTCCCCTGCAAAAGCAAACCAAAAATAATGAGGATTTTTTTTCTGTCTTTTTCTTTTGTCTGACTGAAATACGTCGTGAAGCTTCTTACAAAAATACATGTGCGCGCGTACAGAGAGCAAAAGGGAGGAAAAGAGCTGACGAGTCAGATTTGCATGCCCCTCTTAACATACTCCTTCTGTGTTTGCAGGGAGAACTAATCACCTTCTATTACTATTGGAAGAAAACCCCTGAAGCAGCAAGTTCTCGAGCCCACCGTAGGCATCGAAGACAGGCTGTGTTTCGGAGAATTAAAACTCGAACTGCTTCCACTCCAGTCAACACTCCCTCCAGGCCCCCCTCCAGTGAATTCTGTAAGTGGAAGCTAAAAGCAATGCATTTATCTTTGTTTAGACGCAGGGAGCAGCAGTAATGTAGTGATGCCGTACCATCAAGTGAATGAAGCAAGGAAATGGAGTTCAGGCAGTTGCCCTCTCCTGGTCCTGTACTATTATGATGGAATGTGGTGGGCGTCTTTGATCACCGAGTGCTTTGTGCAGTTCTTAAACATAAAAGCATCCCATAAAGATGGAAACATTGCCCTGGTACTGCATTTCCCTGCTCTTTTCTTGGTTTTGTGTTGCATTTTCTCCAGGCTTATTACAGTAATGGGAATTAGAAAATGCAAAATGGAGGGAGTCCTTCGTCCCTTTCATCTGTTCTTGGTGACCCCCACCTTCTGCTTGGTCTCACTGTGTGCTTCAGCCGGTACTGTTGTGCCTTAATGCGTCTCGGAAGAACCTTGACCTTGACTTGAAGCAGAAGTGTCTAAACCAAGATAATGCCCCAAACTAGTGAAACTACTGCATTGCGAGGGGGTATGATCAGTGATGTCCATATGGACATGGAAGCTTCTATCCTGATGTACAAGGCTTATGAGTTTTAAATCTTTCAATGGACTAAACCCAGCACTTTTCACACACCTTCTAAAGAAAAGGGATGATGTGGAAGGCAAAAGTTGGCAGAATTTTGCTAATATGGGGGAGGTAGAGGGTGTGGTGAGCAGGCAGGAGAGAGGGTTCTGGAGAGGATATTAGTGAGGGAGTAAGAAAGGGCTATTAGCTTCTTGCTGAAGTTGATAGGATTTATTGCTGATTAATGTGTGCACGAGAAGCGGGGGATCTTCACAGCTCTATCCAAGATACTCAGCACTTCAGAGTGCGTGTGGCTGGAAGGACCCATCCATATGCATCCGACTGCAGGCTGAGAATGGAAATCAATTTAGTGAAAGAAAGCAAGTGCCAGCCTGGTGTCAGTTTTGCAGTCAGGGTTTAAACACCTGCAAGAATTAATGTAGAAATTATGGTAGTGGTAGCAGGTACTGTTATTAGATGGGACCCTGTGTTAATTTGAAGGGTAATGAGCTGATGACAGATGCTGATGGCAAGTACTGCAGAATCCCTCCCTCTCTGTAACCTGCACGCAGTACAAAATGTCTTCTTGGAAACTAGAAAAACAATATTCTTGCACCAAGGACTTCTTTTTATACTAAAGATGGGAACAAAAGAAGCCACAGGGCTTTCTGCTTGTGGCAAATTACAGACCTGTGATGTTGTGAATTTATAGTGGTGGTGCTAGAAAAATGCAGTATTCTCAATAAGAAAGGATTTACTCCTGAGTTGTTTTTTAGAAGATGATGTAAGATGCAGGTTTTTGATGTCTGCAGATTTTCAGTGGTTTAGGTGGTGCCTTTTAGCTCACAGCCTTGTAATTGGCTAATTTGCAATTTACTACTTGCCCCCAAGGAAAGTGGCCCTTTCCATACTCTCCATTCCTTCAAAATTTGACATTCTTGAAGCTTGCCACAAGTTAAAACTCTTACAGAGGCTTGCAGTAAGACATGGAAAGCTGGTAGTATCCTTGTAGTACCTCTCATCCCAAAGAATCCCAACCTGTCTTTCAATGAGGTACGTTGTATGCAAGCATTATTTCTTCTGCCTACAAAGCCCAGCCAGCTCTTGGGTTAAATATATCCACTGTTTAGCAGAGCAGAACAGAAACCCCCATCTGGTTTAGAAGATGAAGTCTAGAAACAAAATAAACCTAGAAGAGCCACCACTGTGTCTGTTCACAGAATCTGGTACGGTAGGATTTAGGTGTAGAGTATTTGGTTTTAAATTTGACCAGGTTCTAGAGCTAAACATCGTTGTCCTCTAGGAACCCAGCTTCTCTACCTACGCATGAACAGTGTGTGAATGACGACTTAATTGGAAGAGTAATGAGTACTGACTCCAAAGTTGTGTGAATTGTGTCACTCTCTACATTCCTGGAACCTTCATTTAGTCTGTAGACTCATCAGATATGGCCTTGCTTACTTTGCTAAGAAATATCAGCCATCCAGGTAAGGTGGCTGTAGGAAGGCACAAAATGTATGTGAGAACAATTATTATCAATGGCTATTTTAGCCAAGTAGGAGGAAATAGAAAATCCTACTGAGTTTTTTTTTTTCCTTTTCCTTCTCCTCCCTTTATTCAGTGGACTTGAGCTCGGCCAGTGAAGATGACTTTGACAGCGAGGACAGTGAACAGGAACTGAAGGGCTACGCTTGTCGTCACTGCTTCACAACCAGTAGGCACCTGGTCCATTGCTGTATTTCTTTCCTTTCTGCTTCTGCCAGTTTAACACAGGTTCATTCAAGCAAGAGCGGTTCTGATGCATGGACAGCTGCTCAAAAAAAGTAGGGTTGAATCAGCTAAAACATGCGGCTTTTCTAGCAGAGTTAGTCGAGCTTCGCCATTGCAAATTAATGTTGCAGTGACAAAGGAGGATCCCGAGAGGTGGACATTTATACAGGAAAAAAACCTACATAGTCCATAATCTATATAATCCATTTGTGATCTAGCAAATCAATATTGGACTGTGACTGTCACACACAAAAATTCTTTATGCTGCAGCAAATCTCTTCTGTAGCAGCCTCGTTCTCTAGGTATTCCTAATATTTGGGTGTGTGAGGCCTAGAATAGAGAAGGGAAGGAAATGAGAAGTTTATAACTCACTCCAAGAAACCACAGCTTTGGAGAACAGGAGCTGCCTGTTAGCTCCCAGGTAGTGCAGATTAGGCTGCTTTGTCTTCAAAGCCGTAGTTGCTCAAGTAAGCAAATAGTTTGTAAATTGAATATTGAAGATGTGCATTGAGACACAAACTGAGCCTGGAACAGGCCAAAGCTGTCCAGAGATTCCTCCAACTTTGCCCATTGAAAAGCAGCTTCTTTTCTAGCTGTTTTGTGTGGTTTTAATAATGCAGAGTGTTTGTGCTGAGTGTCTGGTATGTTGAGTATTTCTAAGCTGTTGCTTTTCCTGCCTCAAGCCTCCAAGGACTGGCACCACGGCGGTCGAGAAAACATTTTATTGTGCACCGATTGTCGCATCCACTTCAAAAAATACGGAGAGCTGCCACCCATCGAGAAGCCTGTAGATCCTCCGCCCTTTATGTTTAAGCCTGTCAAAGAGGAAGATGATGGACTTAGTGGAAAGCATAGCATGAGGACAAGGCGGAGTCGAGGCTCGGTAGGCTTAACACTCTTGCATTGCAGCTTCTTCTGTAAAGAGGAGGTGGTGGCTGGAAAAAGGTAGTCAAACTTCTAAAATGTCACTTTCTCCATCTTGCTTGTTTGCTGTGGTGCGTGCCTGCCGCTGCATTTGTGTGTGCAAGCGTGAGATCTGAGGTTGAATCTTTGGGAGAAGGAGCTGAAACGTCTCTTTTGCGAGTTCTAGTCAAACTTGCTATTTTTATTTTTAATGACTGGCAGTGGACTGCCATCGTAAGGGGGCGTCTGAGCAGTGTGTCATTACAGATTGTGTATTGGTACTTGCAGCTGGATCCTGTCCAAGATGAGCCCTTGGGCTTGTTTTAAAGGAAGGGTTTTAAACTAAATGCTCCTCCTATGGTCTCTTCCTGTTACTGGAGTTAAAATCTCTTCCCCACAGAAAAGGGCAGTTTACTGCTCTGGTTGGTGTGCTTTGTCACCCAGTGTTCGCTTGGGATGAAATGCTGGGTGCCTCACTATGCACAAACCACTCGTAAGGACTCTTGACAGCAGCTCTGCTTAATTTGAGTTTGCTTGGGTTCAGACTGATAGGAAGCAGCAGATATTTTTTTTTTCTTGCCCTCCCTTCTTTATCTTTCTGATCATGATGATAGAACCATTGCTTCTAAAGCTCTTGGGAGGCTGCACTGTCAGGTAAGGTTGACTTCAGTGTCTTGATGGTTGCCAGTCACCCCAAACACTGCCAGACTGGGAGGGAAGCAGCATTAACATGCTCAACTGTGATTCCTCTTTGTGTAGTAGGAGCACATTGAAACTGGTTTTAGAAACTGGCCTTGACTGCTGGAATGCAACCAGATAGACTTTTTTTAATGCGACCTGCGGGTGCTCTCCTTCCTCACTCACTGTGTGTGTGATGCACGCTTGCGTATGTGCACGCATGTGTTTAATGAAGAAAATGTAGCATGCAAAGAGCAGCAGCTTGGGAACATCTTTCTAATGTCATTTCTGGCAGATGCTACTAAATAAAATAATCAGCACTTAATGCTTTTGAGTAGACAAATCAAGGATTTTCCTCCCCAAATCCAAATGAGCTTTCAAGAAAAAATGCAGCAATGTTAAATGCTCTTGGTTTTTCATTTTTCAAGCTCTTAGCAGGCGTGCTTCCACACCCCTGCTGTAAGAGAAAATTAAGAGATTGGACAATACTGACTTTGATTTGCTTATATTTCTGTTAAACAAATAGATGTCTACACTACGTAGTGGTCGTAAAAAGCAGCCAGCCAGCCCTGATGGTAGAGCCTCACCTATTAATGAAGACATCCGTTCGAGTGGCCGCAACTCTCCTAGTGCTGCCAGCACCTCCAGTAATGACAGCAAAGCGGATTCAGTGAAGAAGTCTACCAAGGTAAGATATTCCCACCCACTCTTTTCTGTTAGGACTGGACACCTGGGGCCTCTTCAGTCAGATGATGGAGATACAGGCTGTAGGAGGCCAGGGAATCTCTGTGACCTAGAAATTCCTACTTGCGTGGAAAAGCAAAAAATTTAATGATGCATCTGACTGATGCTTTGTTCCTGTACATAAGGATGTGCAGTGATAAAAACCATTAAAAGTATCCCCATATAACCTTGCTGCTCTCACAATAAATTAATCCTTCAATTTTGGATGCAAACTCAACCATTAGGCTCATGGAAGTAATAGAGATTAGAAATGCTATGTTTGAGACAAGTAGACAGTTTTAGGGATTTTTTTTTTTAAGCACTACTTAATCTTTTCTTACAAAGGAATATGAATATGTAGTAATTGAGGCTGCTTCTGTTGCTTGGGTTCTGCATGTGTATTTGCTTGGTTTTTCAGAGCAAGCTGACAGTTCATTCTGTTTGAATGAGTAAATGCCTTTCCAAGACAGCACTGAAGAAACAAAGCCAGATGAAGTGGGAAGGCTTGCCATTAGGCAGCGTAAATTGAAAAGCAGCAAGTTAAAAATAAATCTAAAAAAAAAAAATAAATTCATAAGTCAAAACTGGAGCATGGAACAAGTTTTCATATGATAAAGCTGCGAACTTAGCAAAATGTGAAGTTAGGTTCGGTAATTATGTGATGTATGAAGCTGTCCCAGGCCACGGAAGAAGGCAGTAATCTTGTAATAGCTACTCACTGTTAGCCTTGTATTTGAGAGGATGTAAAAATATCCCTCTCAAAATATCAGGAGTAAAGCCAGGCTTCCATGTAGCAGAAGGAGGCTTTTCCCTTGCCTGTCTGCTCAGAAATGCTTGCTCCATCTTCTGCCAGCTGGGGTTGGTCCCAGTTATAGGAGTACCCTGGGACAGGACAGTTGATCTGGTCTGAGTTCCTGAAGGACTTGATTCTGCACAGCTGAAGACAACTGCTTTGTTCAAAATATTCCTTTGCTTTCAGAGCTCGAGACAATGTGATGAGGAATGCTTTACTTCATGTTCCTTTTTGCTGCTAGCTCATGTCGGAAATGTTTGTAGGGTTTGTGTGCAAACTGCTCCTTGGATTTCTGTCTGCAGAAGTAAAATTGCCGTCTGTTTTGGGTTCTGGCTTAAGCTTGACCTCCAGAGGGAGTGGCTCCAGCATTGTGTAGGTTCAGGTCTTCTGGGAGCTGCTTGTGGCTTATGGCAGAATAGAACAGCAGCTCCAGAACAGATTCCTCTGCAGCCTGGAACTGGACAGAGGGATAGATGTGTATTGTATTCTTAAATACTGATTCTCTCAAGTTGTGATCAGTTCTCTTGCTCCAAAGGAACCTTTCTTGTTTATTTGATTGAATACGGTATCTCTGGCGAACATTCAGTTTACTTATGCGGTTGCATCACTGATAACTTGTGTTCTGCTTTGTTTGTGGCAGAAGATAAAAGAAGAGGTGTCTTCTCCTCTGAAGAACTCCAAGAGGCAGCGGGAAAAGGCAGCTTCTGACACAGAGGAACCTGACAGGTCCAATGCCAAAAAATCCAAAACTCAAGTGAGTCCCACAAGGAATGTTTTCACTTAAGGGAATGGTTTGCAAGTGGGAGGGGTTGCAAACAAAAAAAATCCATGGAATCAATTTACTCCACAGCAAATCATAATTTAATCTGTATGGAAAAGAAACTTGTATGTGTTCCTTCTGCTGAGAAACGGTGGAATGATACGGGGTGAAGGCAGATGTCTGGTTTTTGGTTTAATATCAACCATATAGGAGTACACTCTCAGCTCTGTGTGCCTGACCAGATTCAGTCTGCACAGGATTCAGGGATCTTGGCACTGAGCTTTCCATATTACAGAATCACAGACTGGTGAGGTTGGAAGGGACCTGGAGGTGACCTAGTTTGTCCCCTCTACGCAAACAGGGCCACCTAGAGCCGACTGCCAAGGGCCATGGCCAGATGGCTTGTGAGTATCTCCAAAGATGTGGAGTCTACAGCTTCTCTGAGCAACCAATTTTAATGCTTGGTCACCTCTGAAGTGCAAAAGTTTTCAGTGTGTTGAGGCAGAACATCCTTTAGTTTGTGCCCATTGCCAGTACAAAAAAGAGCCTGGCTCTGTTGTGTTTGCACCCTCACTTTGGATATTAATTTTGCCTGTGCTGTTTTGAGTCCTTTGAGGTTCCAAGATTGGTACCTGCACTTGTGTTCACACAGCATGTGGAATAGGTGGCATCTTGTGTGCAGTTTTCTCATGCATGGTTGTTCTTCCCCCCTCTGCCTGCAGGAGATCAGCAGGCCAAACTCTCCCTCGGAGGGTGAGGGTGAAGGCGAGAGCTCTGACAGCCGTAGCGTCAATGATGAAGGGAGCAGCGATCCCAAGGACATTGACCAGGATAACCGAAGCACGTCACCCAGCATCCCTAGCCCTCAAGACAATGAGAGTGACTCGGATTCATCTGCTCAACAGCAAGTGCTGCAGGCACAGCCCCAAGTGCTTCAGGCACAGAGCAGTTCTGGCCAGGCTCCTCCTCCTACACCACCTGTATCAGCCCAGTTACCAGCGTCGCTGCCAGCAGTGTCGAGTGCTGCTTCAGCTCCACCACAGGTCTCGCCATCAGCATCCCAACCCCCGAGCCAGCCCCAGGCCCCTGCCCCACCACCTCCCCATTCTCACATACAGCAGGCCCCTGCTCTGCACCCGCAGAGACTCCCATCACCCCACCCACCTCTGCAGCCCTTGAGTGTGTCACAAAGCCAGCCCACCCCTGCCTCGTCACAGCCTCACTCACAGCCTCCTCTCCACACTCAGGCCCAGCCCGCAGCTCACAGTCTGCAGGCTCAGCCCCTCCTGCCTCATTCTGTACCTTCCCAGCCTTTTTCCCTCCCCACTCAGTCATCTCAGACTCAGGTTCCCCTTCAGACACAAGCACCGTCTCATTCTCACTCTGCTCTCCAGGTTCAGGTAACGCAGCCTGTCCTGCCAACTGCAACCTCGCTGCAGCAGGCGCAGCCTCCACGGGAGCAGCCCTTGCCCCCTGCACCCATGGCCATGCCTCATATCAAACCTCCACCTACTACCCCGATCCCTCAGCTCCCGACTGCTCCATCCCACAAGCACCCTCCTCATCTCTCTGGCCCTTCTCCATTCTCAATGAACTCCAACTTGCCTCCGCCACCTGCTTTGAAGCCTCTGAGCTCCCTCTCAACTCATCACCCTCCATCCGCGCACCCTCCTCCTTTGCAGCTGATGCCTCAGAGCCAGCCACTGCAATCTTCACAAGCTCAGCCTCCTGTCCTGACGCAAAGTCAGAGCCTTCCCCCCACTGCTAACCACCCCCCATCTGGACTCCATCAGGTCTCCTCCCAGCCCCCCTTTTCCCAGCACCCATTTGTCCCCGGAGGCCCACCTTCCATCACCCCTCCTTCTTGCCCCTCCACTTCCACACCGCCTGCTGTCCCTGGCATCCCGCTTCAGACCTCCATCTCCACATCAGCAGCTTCTAACGGGAACGTGCCAGTGGTGACAGCCTGCACGCTCCCACCTATTCAAATTAAAGAAGAAGTCCCAGATGAAGCTGAGGAACCAGAAAGCCCTCCCCCTCCACCCCGAAGTCCATCACCAGAGCCAACTGTGGTGGATACACCAAGCCATGCCAGTCAGTCAGCCAGGTATGGAGGTTGTCAGCAGTGCTTCCTTAACGTGCTCTCTTTTTCTGGGTAGCAGGGCACCCTCAAAAGCTGAGAAAGGAGCTCCTGTGGGAGTTGAGTGGGTTTGTGTCAGCCTCTCTCGCTGTCTTGGGTTTGCTCTGTTTTCTGGAAAGATGCTCTTAACCACCAGCTTATTCAGACAGGACGTTACAGTTTCTGATTGTGAGAGAGGTTTTGCACTCTGCTTGTCTGTAGAGTGACATGATACAATCCATTTTCACATGGCTTTTGGGGAAGCTGATAGTGCTACTGTGTAAATGTAAAGCGATGATTTCTTTTTTTTTTTTTTACATAGAGCTTTTAAATGCCAGGCTCTTGCATCTTTCCCAGGGCTAAGCTCTTTCTGTTCTGTTTCTTTCAGGTTCTATAAGCATCTGGACCGTGGCTACAATTCATGCTCAAGAGCAGACTTATACTTTATGCCTCTGGCGGGATCGAAACTGGCCAAGAAGAGAGAAGAGGCCATTGAAAAGGCCAAAAGGGAAGCAGAGCAGAAAGCCAGAGAAGAGAGGGAGAGAGAAAAAGAAAAGGAGAAGGAGAGAGAGAGGGAACGGGAGCGTGAAAGAGAAGCAGAACGAGCTGCGGTAGGTTTATTTATAGCTAAGAGCTGTTTAAGGATGTTGGCGTGGTAGGATCTGACCTGGATGGTGCCTATGGAATGCAAATCCCCGGAAGTGCTTTAGCGCATGTGCAGTCAGGTATTCATGAACATGGGAGCCTCGTGTATGGAGTGAAAGCTGTGAGCAGCTCCTGGCCTGCCTGGGACTTTATTCTCTGTAAGGGACATGAAGAGTTTCTGCTCCCAGTCTGTTTCTGATGTGTAGGAAGCCAACGCAGCTGGGGATAAACAGGCCAAGTATTTACCTGTCCTTGCTGTAGAAGAGTGCTCTGTGCAGAGATGTCATGAATGCCTTTGTGTGCATTGCACGGTTGTGCTGTCTGCTGGAAAAAAGGATCTGAAGACACTTCAGATTTGAAGTAAACATAGTTAAAGACATGTAACTTTTTTATCGGGGCACCCGAGCTTCATCCCTTGTATAAAGAGCAATACAACTCATCTGTTTTTTTGTGGCCAGTCAGAAAGGAATGATTGCTTCTGGGCCCACAGAACTGGTAGGCTGGTAATACAGTATTGGTCATGAAAAAGAAGATGCTAAAGTATTTCTAATCCAGAGTGCATTTAAGAGATCTGAGCAATAGCTCTGTGTTTCTGTATCATTATAAAAATCTGGATACAGCATCCATCCATTAAGGGATGTGGTCCGTATAGGACTTGGCTTTATTTTGGGAATGGGGATCCTGGGGCCATTGCATGTGCTTATTGCACCCCCCAGAAGTGCTGTGCTGCACTTGACAAGGAGAGGAGAGGAGGATGCGAAGTCCTAATGTGAAAGGAGTGGAATTTGTGGTGTTACACCTCATGGAGATGAGTTTCCTTGCATTTAGTAAGTTTTAGGATACAAGGAAGCATGGAGAGGAGAGGAAGAACACTCTGTGGACAAGGTTGGTTGTCTGTAGTGATGTGTACCAGCCAGCGTAGTGGTGACACGTGCCAACAAGTTGCTGCTCTCCTAACTGTAAAGTAGTTGGTGTAGCTTTGGCACTGCTACTACAGAGTAGTTATTGTCTGGACTACAGGATAGACAGAATCCAGTCCTTCCCCAAAGCACGCTGGAGCACACAACTGCAGCAGTCCTATAGTTTTACGCCAGATGTGTTAAACTAAAGTTCTCTATCCCCATTCTGTGCAGCAGAAGGTATCCAGCTCCTCCCATGAAGGACGTCTTGGAGAGTCTCAGCTCAGCGGGCCAGCCCATATGAGACCTTCATTTGAACCTCCACCGACGACCATTGCTGCTGTACCACCTTACATTGGTCCAGATACACCTGCGTTACGAACACTGAGTGAATATGCCCGTCCTCATGTCATGTCACCAACAAACCGTAACCATCCCTTCTTTGTCCCCCTGAACCCCACTGATCCACTTCTGGCCTACCACATGCCTGGTCTCTACAATGTGGATCCCACCATTCGGGAACGAGAGCTGCGAGAGCGGGAAATCCGGGAGCGAGAAATCCGGGAAAGGGAGTTGAGAGAGAGGATGAAACCTGGTTTTGAGGTGAAGCCCCCAGAGCTGGATGCACTGCATCCAGCTACTAACCCCATGGAGCATTTTGCCAGACACGGCGCACTGACTATTCCCCCAACAGCAGGACCTCACCCATTTGCTTCCTTCCATCCGGGTTTGAACCCCCTTGAAAGAGAGAGACTTGCACTGGCAGGCCCGCAGTTACGGCCTGAAATGAGCTACCCTGACAGACTGGCAGCAGAAAGAATACACGCGGAGCGGATGGCATCGCTGACAAACGACCCCTTGGCGCGGCTCCAGATGTTCAACGTTACGCCTCACCATCACCAACATTCACACATACACTCGCATTTACACCTACATCAGCAGGATCCCTTACATCAAGGTGAGCCCGGGGAAATGGGTCAGGCACTTTCCTGGGAAATCTCTCTCGTGCAGTTAGCAGAACTCTACTGAAAAGAGGCAGACTCTGGCTCTGGAATAAAAATGGCAGAATCCCTGTTTTCTTGATTTTGATGTGACTTCTGTACTGTACCAAGTTATGATAATTATTTTTTGGGAAGGTGGACCAATAACAGCGATAAAGTAAATGATAGTAACATACATTTTGAGATGCATGCTGTCACTGTAAAAGGTTTACTGGGGTTTTTTGTGTTTATATTTAAAGTTCTGGAGTTGTAGAGCATCAGCAGGGTCTGCTGTACTGCTGGGGGCTCCACTGGGTGAAAGGAATTCACAGGGAAAGCTGTCACAGAACTGGTCACACTGCTGATGCTAATGGCTGTTAGGAGTTACAGCTGGAGAGGAGCTGAAGCTGGTATTTGCACGTAGAAGCCAAAAAAAAAAGTTAGAGGAGAAAGACTTCATTTCTTTAGCCATTTGACGTGCCAGCCATCTGGCTTTGGTTGAGCTGAAATTCTGTGTCACAGTTCTCTTAAGAACCATCTGACTTTATGCATTGGTATCTTTTTAGCTGCAGAGTATTCTTATGTGTGGGAATTTTTTTTTCCCAAAGTATCGAATAGTCTTAAAAATGAATTGATGCCTTTCTCATTTCTGAAGCAAGATGTGTCGATATTCCAGTCTGGAACATGGTAGATGAAGCACTAAGCAGGATTTCTCTGATTTTCTGGTGGCAGACTGGAAGGGAACGCAGTGAGCAAGGCCCCAGGTGCAGTAGCTGGAAAAAAAATATCCCAAGTATTTAAAGTGCAGCTTCTGGTGCAGCTGGCTACAAATGGAGTGTTTGTGCAAGCAAATGTAGCATACTTTGCCTTGGAGCAATATGCATTAAACATAGATGGGCTGCCTGCCTTTTGGAGTTTGGAAGGAATTTGAGTGCTGTTGCAGAAGCCAAGTTGTGTAGCAAGGCAATCGGCAGGGTCTTCTGAAATTGTTAGGGGTGGGGGGGTTACAGGTAGGACGTGATAGCACAGAATGTCAGCATTCTTAAAGCTGTTGGCTGTGGACCTGGGTTGAGACTGTACAAATTACAGACTGCTTTGGTTTGAGGAAGGTTTGCATAACCCATTGATAGCAGAAGCAGTTTGTCGTAGATTGTGCCTATGCAGGGATTGTGTTGTCAGGTATGTCACCACTGCTTCAGGTAAGTTTAGGTACCCCCCAGTTACCTGTTCTGGACAAAACTATGGCTGGTACATTCTCACTCGCAGTCTGGCAAGAGACTGGGGCACGTAAAGCCAACCGGTTTCATTGTCAAGTCTCTTACCTGTACTTAAAAAGTAATTTGGCTTTAATTCGAGCTGCCAGGTTAAAATACAGTTAGGGGCTCTCAAGTGTCTCCAAGTAGTTCTTCCTCCAGAGTAGCTCCATAGGTGGGCGTGGCCCTAAGGTGCATAACCTGTGTGTGTCCTTGAGTGAGGATGGACAGAGGGTGCAGTGACCACACGTTTCGGCTCCAGACCGATACCAGCTGAGGAAGAATTGCGTTAGCTGCGTTATGTTCCTCCTATCTGCAGTTCCTCTGCGATCTGCTGACAGCTTAACTTGCAGAGATTGCGGATGAGGTGATGAGGGAGTGAGTGCTTTTGAGGTTTGCCTGTGTTGTGTCTTTTTTCATCTCATTAGTAAAGCGACTCTATAGAGGTGCTCTGCAGGTGTCCTTCTCCACCCAGGGGTGGTGAGAAGTGTCATCTTTTGCAGGCAGAGGGTTTTGCCAGCTTTTCACCTATCAAGTAGTATTGGCAAAGCCAGAAGGGTGCTTAAGTGCTTCTGTACTAAATGTCACTGGTGATCCTTTGATTTTATGTGTGTGAAAAGGGGAAATGGGAAAGAGTTTGGGGAAAACTTTTATAAATGTTGGCCATCTTTGTTGTGAGGAGAATTGTCTCCAGAAGGAAAGGCCAAGTGTCAGAGATCGACAGTTAAAGAAACTATGTTGTTTCCCTCTCTCAGTGCTGCAATAAAGCATTCCAGTTGCCTCTGGTTTTGTTTTCCTCAGTATTGTCACCAGAGGTTCGAGCCTGTTTCTTCCTCAGATGATCTTTCCAGAAAAATCAACCTAAACAATTCAGTTTGAGGTAACTTATAAAAGCCAAGAACAGGAGATTCCTAGGACAGCAGAGAACAATAAAATTTGGCGCAGAGGTCCATGGATTAGGAGGTGGCTTCCTATATGGCAGCACTACAGAGCTGATGTGGATTTGCCCAACTGCTAATGGTTTTGGCTGGGTTTTTATCTCTTTGTATTTCCTGTTCGAAGGATAATAGTGGCCGTTTTGCACCAACAGGCAGTGGTAGGGAGAGGGGGGAGCAAGTGGGCTGGGAGGGAAAGACTGAAGAGCAGGTTACTTTTTTTCAGAGTCCACTTAAGGTGTTTGTGAAGGCGATCACACTCTGAACATGCGGTAGAAGTGTAATTATGATAAGCAATTAAAAAACTCTGTACACAGAGGATATCTTGCAAGGCCAGGTAGAGAGAGAAGCAGACCTGTGTTGGGCTGAGCAGCTGTGATTAGCGAGCACTGCAGCTCTGTAGGTGGGGGGAGAGAGGAAGGAACAGGAAAGCTCAGGTAATTTAGTTACTTGATTATTTTAAAAGAAATGTTTTTTACCCTGTCACTTTGTGGTCATCTCGTTTTTGTAGAAATTGAAAACTCTGGGCTGTTGCTTTAATAATCAAGACTGTTTGGTAAGCAGATGTCACTAGAAGATAAAGTTGGGATGGAGCTACGCTCCTGGTAATTCTGTGCCATTTAGGCCAAATGCTGATCCAGCTCGATTCGAACAGGGCTTTTGGTCTTCCAACAGTGAGCGATGCTTCCCAAAGCAGTTGATTGCTTTCTTTCTTTCTTTCCTTCTTTTAAAGGTTCAGCAGGACCTGTTCATCCGCTGGTGGATCCTTTAGCAGCTGGACCCCATTTGGCACGTTTTCCTTACCCACCTGGGACCATCCCCAACCCGTTGCTAGGGCAGCCACCTCACGAGCATGAAATGCTCCGACATCCAGTCTTTGGTGAGAGCATTATATGATCCTCTGCGAAGGTTGTCTCTTGACCTGAACTACCACCTTCTGGGTTTTAGCATTTCTTGGAGGGGGGAGTTGGTGGATTTGACCTTAACTTAATTTACGGCCAAAGCTTGGTCAGTTGATTTGTTTAAATAAAAAAAAAAAAACTTCATGGAACAACTCTCTGCATAGCAAAGAAGTGTCTAAAAAGGGGCAACTCTCTCTTAGGTACTCCTTATCCACGAGATCTGCCCGGTGCCATTCCACCTCCAATGTCAGCAGCCCACCAGCTGCAGGCCATGCATGCCCAGTCCGCAGAGCTGCAAAGACTGGCAATGGAGCAGCAGTGGTTGCACGGGCATCCTCACATGCATGGTGGTCACCTACCAAGTCAGGAAGATTATTACAGGTGAGAGGGGTGCTGAAGGCTCTTGGAGACTCGGGGGTGCTACAGCTTCCTTCATCTTTCTCCACAGTCCATTTTTCTTCTTCTGAATTGCTGCCTGCCTTGTTTTGTGCTGAGTTACTGTCCTGGTGCAGATATGGAAGATGGTGAAGCTGTACTAAGATCTAATTTAGGCATAGGACGCAGGGTAGATGGGAAACTAGGTCCAAATTACTGGCACGAGATATAGACTAGTTCAGATTTACATTGCAGAATTACCTCTGATTGGGGTTTTTAGTGTGATAGATACTATGATTGCAGCTTCCACATGTCCTTCTCTTCCTTGAGGACAGTGGAGGAGGGTGGGTAGAAAGCATTCTGAATGAGAGCATCGAGCGCATCGAGTAGCAAAAGGTCATCACTTCCTCCCACAACGGACAGCATTATTGCTGCCATTCCGATGGCTCTCAGTTCCGTGCAGAAAGCTCACAAGTCCTCTTGCAGCCTCTGTTCCCTTCAGGGCAGCCGGGCGAGGTTAGCAGGAAGGCAAAGCTGTCTGTGAAGTGTGGTGACACCTCCTTGGTTTTGTTAAAATGAGTTTTCTTTCTCTTTCAGTCGACTGAAGAAAGAAGGCGACAAACAGTTGTAATAAATTATTTATTTCTAATGCTGGCTGTGGAAACCCCAGTCCTTGGGAAGGAGTGGAACATTTTTACATACAATAAGAGCTACAAAAGGAAAAAGAATATCTTATAAAGATTTCTTTATATATTTAAAACAGAAACAACCACCCAACAAGTAGAGACTTATCAGCAGTGTGTTCATTTGTAGAGAAGATTTCTCAAGACTGGTGTGGGTCTCCCTGCATGACAACGTATTCAGAAGCCTATTGAAAGTAAAGGACTGTGTGGAATATTCAGAGAACTTCCTGCAATCTTGGTTTTTTTTTTCTTACTAGTTTGTTTTGAGTAGGTGCTAGAATCAGGTTCACAACACAAGTCACTGTGCGTGAAGAGACACTCAATGCATCTATAGCTATTTTAAAAAAAACAAGGATTGCAAGTAGGTGACATAACAAGCTCTGAATCCAAGTGCTATAATAATAAAAATCTACTTTTATTTTAATACATTGTAGGAAATCTTCATAATTTTAAAGAGAGCTCAGTTCTGCAGCATGGCTTTTTAAGTCTGTAAATAACTTTTTTTGGGTAGAGGGGAGAAACAAAACAAAACAAAACTCCAGAAACGTTTATCTTGATTTTCAGTAACATCACAACTTGTGAATTCCTACCTGGTATTGACAGAATACAGAGTTGATTTTTTAATAAAAATATATATATATAATTATCCCTTTAATTAAAGGGAATGATGGGTATCAATAATTTCAAATGGGTAAAAGCTTGAAATTTGGTTTGATATCAACAATGAGCATTAAAGGGAGTTGCAGGGATAATGTTGCAAATGACTGTTCCTGTTCTTGGTTTTCTGGTTTGTTTGGGTTTTTTGTTAGTGTTACATCTCTCTGTTCTGCAGGTGATTTCTGTTGAGTTGGGTTTCTCAGCAGTGCAGGTGTCCCTTGGAACCAGCTTACCCTTTTGATGCCTGCTTCAAGGGTTAATTTCCAGTGTGGCCATAATACATTTATTTCCTGTTACCTTTGAAACTTAATCTAACTACATCAGGTTTAGACTTTAGGCAAAGATTCAAAGAAATAACCTGTTCTAAAATCTCTTTTTTAAAATGTTCCGTGGCTCAAACCAGTACAGCCAGAATTTTATATGCATGTGCACATTTTTGGAAGACGTGCTCTTTCTGGCCTCTTACGTTTGATAACGTTCTTAAGAAAAGCAGACAGGCAACTCAGTTAATGTTCTTAAACTTGTTTTGCAAAGACCAGTTTGTATTTCTCTTTGACTCTTTTAATTTTGGTTTTCTAAGCAAAAATTTTTTAATTGCCACCGGTGTTCTGTATCTCAGGAGCTCTCTGCTTTGGGATTAACCGGATATACGGACAGTAACATTTACTGACTCACAACACAACAGGTCCACGCAGGGTAACTCCTGTTGGTTAGTTCCCATGTGGATGGTAAAAGGAGAGGAGCACACAGAAGGCAGTGAGCGTTGTTTTGTAGACGGCTCTGCTTACTGT
Organism: Neomorphus geoffroyi; assembly: GCA_033558235.1. Taxonomy (NCBI): domain Eukaryota; kingdom Metazoa; phylum Chordata; class Aves; order Cuculiformes; family Neomorphidae; genus Neomorphus; species Neomorphus geoffroyi. The sequence continues at coordinate 3,778,820 of JAUMJM010000029.1, read as the reverse complement.
CTAGGCAGAATTTATTTTTTTACTGTTTTTCCATGGGTTTTCTTCACCAGAGCAGAAGGCAATGCAACCAATGGACATCTGAATCTGCTGGCCGTTTTTCCAGCTGGTGCATAACTTAACTCTCCATTCTCTCTCAGCTCACAAGTGCTCTCTCTGCTGTTGTAGACTGTTCAGTGCGATGGTTGTGTCATAGGACTGTACCAAGCCGTGTTTGATAAACTTGTAGTTAATCATGCATTCTGATGGAAGGCTTGGCATGCACAGTGCTCTGTGCACCTCATGCATCTCACACCAGTGTCATTGCCCAAAGAGTACTGTCAGACAGTGAGTAACATCAATTTACCAATTAAAAACATGCATCAGGGTATTAGTTCCAATAAAGACAAGAGTGTATAGGAGAGAGGAGGGCTATTTCAGCTAACGTTGATTTTTTTTCTGTCCTCCTATTCCAGATTTCTCAGCTGCAGTAGCGTTTAATCAGTCCCATCCGCTGTATTTGATCTCTCTGTGAAGGTGTTAGGAAGAACAGCTAATGTTACCGAGATTGGGAAACCACGAGGTCAGTCTAGAGTCAAGGAAGGTAAAGTCATCTCCAGTTAATGCGTTAAGCCGCTGTCTGCAGTCATCAGCGAAATGGTTTTCTCCTGAGGAGCATATTTTACAGTTGCTAGCAGTGGAGTAGCTGGTAAGATCAGTCTGCTCAGCAGAGAGAGGGCCTCTGTTTGCTTTAAACTTGTCATTAGGCACATTTCAGTTAAACCTCCCCTTCTTGATTACCGTGTGGAATTTGGGGGCGTTCAGCCATATCGTCTGACCCTTCTCTTTCGCTGTTATTTTTAGCTATGGTTCTTACGGGGAAAAAAAAAAAAAAGCTAATTGCCTCCGGTGATGTTCTCTCTCTGTATATTTTTTTTTCAGCTGAAGTTTGCAGTCTGTTCAGAAACTGTTCATTGATCTCTTTAATTTCATGTTTTTTTAAGAAAAGCGTTCTGATAATTTGTAGGAGTTCCTTTTGTTCACATCATTCAGCAAATAAGCACTGAAATTCTTCCATTTTAGACCAATGATTAACTACAACTGTACATGCAGTGGTTTCTGAAGCCATCGTGGTGTTCGATGCCCTATTAAAACAACCCAGACCTTTTGATTTTCTTTAAGAAATCTCTCTTATTTTTCCTCTGTTTCAAAAGTTGATTTTTTTTTTTTATTTGCTTTAGTGTTTTTGAAACGTCTCTCTTGTTCTATGTCGTCATGGTTGAGCTTGTTTCACTGCACCGTTAAAGCAGAGTGTACATTCTGACTGCTACATTTATATATATCTTGAAGCTTAATGTATATATGAGTAGTTTGCCATGGGATAACACAGTGTAAACAGAGTAGAAACCCAGAAATCGTGACTTCTGTGTTCTCTCCATTTGAGTATTTTGTAATTTTTTTGAAATATTTGTGAACATAAATAAAACCAAGCTACACTACAGCAGCCAGGTTTTGCCTGCAAGCGAAATGTGTCTGTTGATTGTTGTTAGTGGGAAAAGAGTTATTTTCATCTGGGATACTGAGGGATGCTGGCATGGCCATCTTGTCTGTTTCAAAGCTGTCTGTCTTTCTTGGCTTTATTGTTTCCTTCATTGAGGTCAGTTCTTTTTTAAAATACAGTATACGAAACACCAACATCATAGTTCCAGACTATACCCTGCCTCCTAGAGGCAGATTTATGCTCTGGGTCCATGCGGCATAACTTTGGCATCCTTGTCCGTAAGCAGTCAAATTGGCAAGAACGGATGCGTAAGAATGTTTTGGCTGTCGTGACTTCAGGAGCTTTTTGTGTACAGCAGTAATGTGTCCACTGATCTCTCTGCCTGAGCACAAACAAATAGTTAAAAAAAATAGCCTGTGCGTAAGCTCTCAGTGCAAAGAACAGAAAGATGAGAACTTCTAAACCAGAGAGGACAATTCCTCTCGTTTCAGCGGAGTAGGAAAGACTGTGTGCTGTCATCTTTTAAATTTGCCTGCGAACCGAAGCGTTCGCAATATGTGCAGGGGAGAATGAGACCTGATGACTCATGAGATGGAAGTTTGAAATTTGGTCTAGCATGCTATATATACCCCAGCAGCCATGGTTTTCATGTGTCTTATTTTCTAAGGGATGTTACTTTGTGCCAGTAGAGTCGTCTTGCACACAACTGACGCAGAGCTGGCAAGCGATGCGTTCCAAAGGGATGATAATTGCAGAGAGGAAGGTGTATGTTGTCTTTTCATTGCCTGCTGAAAAGCTGGGATTTGCTTACAAATTGCACCAAGGTCCATATTTGTGTACGTTTGTAACAGCTCCCTGTCTTCCATCTACGAGGAATTATAATGTATTTGTGTCGACGAGCTCTCTGGGTGTTCCATGTCCACAGTTTGTGATAATGAGCATCTCCAAAATGAAGGGAAATGTTGTGATGTCAGAGAGAGGTAGTGAGGATCTTTACCAAATAAAAGTTTGGTCAAAAGGGAAACGGGAAGGCTGCATTCTTGATCTGGTTCTGCTTTGGTTTTGACCTGTGACTTCTCAGAAATAGGGAGATATTTTGACTCCGGTTCAAGCTAAGCAGTGCTCTGAGTACAGTGAGACAAGTGCCCTGTTTGTGCTTGAAGCAGACTGAGAACTATTCATGACAAATTGCACAGGAGTTTGGAGCTGCATATTTGAAGAGGCTGCTCTATTTATACCCTGTGGCATTTTAGAAGGGGAAGGTCAGTTCTTGTCTGCTGGAAATAGCTTCTGAAAGTGCTTTTTCTGAGGCTGGCTTGAACATGTGCTGTGGTGGTTATTTTGACATTTCTTTTGGAATTTTTTAATTCTTGTATTTAACATAGAACTTGGATGGGCTCGGGCTGTCCTCCTGCTCTTGCTACAGATTCTGAGTTTCCAGACTTGGAATGATGAATCCTACAGGGGCAAGACTGAAGAAGACTTTTATTGCTGCATAAATTGAACATAATTGCAGTCGTGGTCTTGTGTTAGCAATGCCTTGCCGGGGCCAGGAAAAGGTGGGAAAGCCAGATGCCTCGTGGCTGTGTTATATCCTTGGGAACAGTCGTCTTTCTAAGGTCATGTAGCTGTGGAAAGTAGCCCATATCTTCAAAGCACATCCAGTGCCACCCCCTGCCATGGGCAGGGACACCTCCCACTGCATCAGGGGGCTCCAAGCCCCATCCAACCTGGCCTGGAACACCTCCAGGGATGGGGCAGCCACCGCTGCTCTGGGCAACCTGGGCCAGGGCCTCCCCATCCTCACAGCAAAACATTTCTTCCTGATACCTAAATCTTCCCCTCTTTCAGCTTAAAACTGTTCCTCTCGTCCTATCCCTGCACTCGCTGATCCAGAGCCCCTCCCCAGCTTTCCTGGAGCCCCTTTCGGTACTTTCCATCTCTGTAGAAGTGGTAACATGGCCTCTGCAAAATCAGCTACTTCTGACTGTGTAATGGATGTGCTTCCCTGCTCTGCTCCTCATTACCATCCTCTTTTCCCACCATCTCCCTAAAGAAAAAGCAAAGAGGGGATCTAGCAAAAAACCTTTATCTGCATAAATTCTTAGACATTTTGCAAAACAAGAGTTTCAGGAATGGTCACCCCTGGCATCCAACAGATGTGCCGGTAAATGGTAATGCAGCGCACGTTTCAGACACAACCTAAACATTTCTTCCTTGGGTCTCACAAATGAGGCACATGAATCTTTACAATAAACATCATTCAAATCCACTTTGTGGCTGGATAAGTAATGAGAAGGGTTAGGCTGATCTTGCGTTGCTCTGCAGAGGACGGAAAGGCCCTTAGTGCGCGGAGGATGCTTGGCAGGTAGAAGTCATATCACAGTATTTGATAATTCCGTTGTTTGCACATCTCTCAGGTTTTGAAAGAGTATGTAAATTTTAGGTCACTAAATCAAGCCCTGCTTCGATGTAAGCATGAATAACTTTACTGATTATTAATATTAATGAAGTAGTGTTCTTTCCCTTACACCAAGGCACACTTAGGGTAACTCAGAAGTGCAGTTGTCAAAGTGAAAGACTTAGAAAACGTTGAAGCAAGCAATCTCGTTGCTCTTTCTTTTACTCTGCATTACTTCGGGTATTTTCAGTTCCTGAATCCTGTTATGATTCCATATCATTATTTGTTAGCTCTTTAAATATTTGCCCAATGTCCTTACCTGTGGCAATGGCACCAGAAAGTAGCACGCTTGGCAAAGTTGTTGCTTCGCTTATGAACACCTCTCTCTTGCCATAGCTTCAAGGCTTTGAGTTTCCTGCATCAGGGTATGTGTGTGTGGGAAAGGAAATTAGGGAATAAATTGATGCACTGGCCTTGGAAAATAGCTGTGTGTGATGTCGATGAAATTGTATTTCACTTTGCCTGGGGTCTCCATAGCTGAATCTATAAGATGGAAATTTCTATGGCATTGCAGCTTGTTTGAGTGAACCCTAATTACAGAGTCTCCTAATTTGGATTGGTTTATTGTCATCTAACTGATGCTGTTTTATCCTTCTTTTGGCTTCTCTCTACTCCACTCCTTCACAGCTTAATGCTTTTTATATAGTAACAAATAAAATGGCTATCAATAGCAGTATTTTAAGAAGCACGAGAGGATGCTCAGTAAAAAGGGAGTAAAGGAACACGCTCCCCAGCTTCCCCGAGAAGCTCCAGTGCTTTAATATGAAGGGGTTTGTTTATCAAAGGAAATTACTCAGCAGTCCAAGTGTCCGTTTTGAAATTGAATTCTCTGGGTGCTCTTACTGTTTTCTGGGAAAGGGTCCACTCAGCTCTACATCTTGTAGTGGACAAAATTGCACGATGTCCAGTGTATTTGCCAGCAAGGTCTTTTTATGTTAGAAGTGTTCCTCCTGCCCATTGTTTGAGGGGAGGAATATGTGAAGGTGAGTGAGTATTGTAATTTGGACTTATTAGCACTGTCCAGATAAATGGCCACTGAAGATATTTACTGGGAGATGGGGAATTACTCCCTTTTCAGCTGCTGTGTCAGGAAGGATGATGAGCTTGAGCATGGCACAAGGAGGGCTGCAGTGCATTGAGTGTTTCAACAGTTTCTGGAGCTATACCTTTGGGAATTTTGAAGGGCTTATCTTCATTAAATACACAAATCCCTGTGCCCTTGTGCCAGCCTATTTTTCACCTGACTCGTACCACCGTGTTACTTCTCCAGAAGAGAAAAACTGGTTCGATGCAGAGGGAGCAGATGAACGCTTGCAACTGCTGCCACATTTGAAAAGTGCACAAGTGTCTTGTGATACAGAACTGAAGTGGTTTGGAAAATGCTAGGGTTAACGTAGGGCCACTGCGAAGTGTCTCACCGCTTGTAATAAACCGGTGTTTAATTAAGCATTCCATCATGTGCGCGTTCTGTGCTGACGTGCAGGGACCCTCCAGGTGAGGACAGGCCATCAGGAGAGCGGCTGAAACGTTTTCTACAGCTGCCTCAGCATATGGGGAAGCTTTGTCTGCATTTGCGGAGGTTGTAACTTGTTCTGCGTTGATCTCAGAATTGGAATCTGAGCAGAGACTTCAGTCCCTGGGGTGGCGCTGAGCTGTAACTAATTCATTCAGATGACAGTACTTAAGTAATCCCCTGCCTGTATCCTCTCTCACAATCTGTGGCACAGCTTTTCTTTACTTTGAAACTATTAATTAAGGTTTTTTTGGTTTCTTGCCCCTTTTTGATCTGCTTTTTAGGCTCAAGAGGAGATGGACCTGGAGGGTTGCAATCTGTCCTTCATCCCTCAAGAAGCTGCATTATAGCCTGGTCTGCGCTGAGTTTTACTGTAGGTGGTGTTCATTCAAAAATACTTCTTCCCCAGAAGATTGCAAGATAATTTTATTGAATATGTTGCTTTTACTCTAGTGCTAAACCAGGACACAGTGCTAGCACGGACAAGCCTTTCGATGACAAGCAGCAAAAAGCACAGGTCAGTTGTTGTTCAGTGGCATTTCTATGGTGGTTGGGGACAAGGATGCCCAGGGCAGTGAAAATCCTCATCATATCTGTGCTCACTGGGGAAAAAACCCCATTAAAATGGGTACCTTCGCAAAGCAGTTCCACTCTGTCAGTGCTGAAGCAATGTACCGTGCATTTCATTTGTCAGGTGTCTGGAAGACTTAGAATGTAATGAGGTGAGAGAGGCAGGAGGTAAAGCCCCCATGGTGTAAATCGTGGGGGTACTACAGCACAGAAACAGGTCCATGGTTAGTGTGTAAGGGAACTCCTCTTAGCCTGGTGAGAGAAACCTCTGTAACTATTTGATATACACAGAGCAGGGCGTTTAACAGAGTTTGTGCTGGAAAAATGCGTTTCCAGACAGAAGCTCTTTGCTGTTTCTTCCTGACGTGATGATGTTACTCTCATGTCACCTGTTGACATTGCTTTACTACAGGTGATGTGATTCCAGACCACAGGATGCTTGTGATTGGACTGTAGAAATATATTTTTCCCTTTTCCTTCTGTGTTGTTTAAAGTAAAGCTCCTTGACAAGTAGGAGTAGGTGTAGGTGTTGGGTCATAGGTTGGACTCGATGATCTCAAAGGTCTTTTCCAACCTTACGATACTGTGATACTGTGACTTTACTGATTTCTTCTCGAGACAATACCTGGGGCCAGAAACTGTTGGGAGGTGCTGTGACAGAAATGCCTTCATCTAAATGTAAATGTTGCTTCCCTGCCTCAGGCTGCCTTTAAGAGGCTTTTTCTGTGAGAAGCAGCTACAAAGTAATGGTCCCAATCAATTTATTTGTGTCAATAAAAGGTCTTTTATATGCTTATTTGAAATGTATTGTTCTGAGGTGATAGAACCACATTTGTTTTTTAAGCAAGTCCCTCGGATTGAGAAATACTGAGCAAAGGAGAGGGAAAAGGAATTGTGTAAGGCTTTTTGCAGTTGAGAGGATACAGCTTGGGCTCTTGAGTGCAAGACAGAGCTCCCTGGTGCCTCTTTCCTGTGCTCTGGCTTGGTCATATCTGACTTGGGTTGGGGGCGGAGTAAATCAGTTCAGTGCAGAATCATAGAATCATGGAATGGGTTGGGTTGGAAGGGACACTAAAGCCCATCCCGTCCCAGCCCCTACCATGGGCAGGGACGCCTCCCACTGCATCAGGGGGCTCCGAGCTCCACCCAACCTGGCCTGGAACACCTCCAGGGATGGGGCAGCCACCACTGCTCTGGGCAACCTGGGACAGGGCCTCCCCGCCCTCAAAGTGAGTTCCTGACAGAGAGGGAAGGTTTTTCTGAGTCACTTCAGTGATGTGACATTTGCTTGTAGGTGACTGTCTTGGTCAAAGGCAGCTTGGAATTCTCTTACCATACCCCCTCCTTTCTGGTTAAAAGGGAAAACAGGTAAAAAAATGTCACACCAAAGTGCAAAAGATAACTGTTTGTATATTCCATATTCCACATTCTACATCGAAGCACGAATTCTGTGTGTGTGTCTCCTGCCAGCACCACTGATGAGTGATGCCTTGTATGTGTGGTATTTTGTTTCCTTTTGACTGGGCCTTCAGTTTGAGATAACCTCACTGTGCCCTTCCTGATAGCAGGAAGCCAGCAGACGTCTGCAGGTGTTGATGGCAATTCAGCTTCCTCTGCCAGTGTGTGTTACTTGCTGTGATCCTCCAGGCTTTTATTTCTGAGAGCGTTTTGACATTCAGGACAAATTAGTTAATGGCCCGTTGAAAGTCACATCTGTCCCAGAGGGCTCTGCCAGTCTGCCTGGTGCCTGTTGGGTGCTGTGCCTTGATTTCCCTGTGTGTAGAACAGAGGTGAAGATAACTGACTTGCTCAAAAATCTGGGTTTGTGCTTTCAGAAGAGCTTTGAACAGATAGATTTCTGCTATTTACATTCATGCAATATAGATGGAAGAGAACTTGGTTTTAATAAAGGGGTTTGAGACTCTTGAATCCCAATGGCTACAGAATTAATAACTGCAGTCGTGTGCTTTCAAGTGTGGTTTGCACCTCAGTCCTTCCATTCTGCAAATGATGTCCTTAGTTATGTGGTGTTGATCTCAAGCCGGTGCTTTGGAGGAGATGGGAAAGTAATGCTTCAGTCTCCATCGTTCTCGTGACCACTTACAGGCTGGAGTGTAAGCGTCTCTTCTGAAGTGGTTCCTTGTGAGCTGCTGGTTACACTGCCATGAGGTAGGAGAAGCACTGTTGAGTTCAGCTGGATTTGTTTGGAGTAACTGAGTGCAGTGCTTACAATATTCTACTGAAATTTCTAATCTGAGTTAGAGCTGGTTTTCACAGCACGTGCCACGGTCCAGTCAGGTGTTTGCTCTGAGGTACTGGGGCCTTGTGGATGATGAGCTGGGCCTTTGCTGCTACATTTGGGAAGTGAAGATCTGGCCTTGCACTTCTTACGTTATTACTTGTTATGTCTAAGCCTTTGGAATGGATAAAGTCTCTCCTAAGAAGATGGCTGGATTTTCTTACTGACCAAGGAACGTTAACTTGCACGCATCTCCTCTCTGTCTCCTTTGAGCGTCTCGGTATGCGACTGCTTCTTTTTTTATCACCAGTCTCGCACCCTGTGTTCCTGCAGTGCCCTGCGTGGTTTTGCCTGTGCCAGGCTGAGCTCTGAGTCAGGTCGAGCAGACGCTCTTGGGTGGCAGGGGACGAGGCTGTTGGGCAGGGCCTCGGGGCTCTTGTCTGACTGATTTTTATTTACAAGATAGCAAATAAGAAAACATGAGCAGTTGGCCAATGGCCCTGGCGCGCATTCTGTGCCCAGCTGGGCTGCGGGCACTTGGCAGAGCCGCCTTTGCAATGCCTCCTGGCTCCTGGAGTGCTGGACCCAGGGCAGGGACGCTCTTCTACCTTGGAGGGGATTAGAAAGGACAGGGAGGGAAGACCAAGGGATGGAGGCTTGCACTGAATTGTCCCGACTTCAGCCCTCAGTCCCTCTCCCCTGGCTGCCGTTGCAGCCTTTGCCACCGGGTGGCAGCAGATGCTCGGATAAAGGGAATTCAACCCTCACCCTTGAGCATCTTTCCAGGAAAACTTGAGGAACCGACAGTGATTCCTGTACCGAAGTCATGGTCAAAAAACAAGGCTTCCACAAACATCGCAGCATGGGCTTCCTCGCTGCAGGGGTCTGTGAGACCCAGGACCACCTGCTGCCACACAGCACTGCAAGGTTGGTTTTCCTCGGGTTTCATTTGTTTTGCAAAAACAAGTTTCTTTTGCCAAAACTTCCCAGCTGTTTCCTCTTCTTTTGCCCTCATGGCTGTGCACTGTGTGCCTTTTGGCTTTATCTGACACTGCAGACTGGTCGCAGTTCTCTTTTCCGTTGCTTTTCTCCCCAGACCATTCAAGTGAGTTGCTCTGTGTGTGTGCACATTTATATCCTGAGGGAATGCAGTCTCAAATTCTTGTCTGGACTCTTGACCTGTGTGGCACTGTGTGAGCTGCACTGCTGCCTTGGTTTCCCTTCCTGGAAGTGATGCTTTTGATGCCCTTGTATGGAAACAGGGCTATAAACACAAGGCAGCTGCCCTCAGAATATTTGTTTCTTTTAGATGGCCTCAAGTCAGGGCTCACTCTTGAACTTGAAAAATACACAAGCCATGCAATAATATTTAATAGAACAATCCCAGCTAACAACAGCCCTGTTCTTCCACACCGCTCGGCAGCTGGGTGATGGCACAAGGGGGTTTCTGCCAGATTTTCTTGGCTTGACTGTCGCAGCCTCTTGGGAGCCAGCACTTGCCTGGAGGGCATGCAGAGCGCTGTCAGTTACTGCAGAAGGCAGATGTCATTCATCAGGCAGATGGACTGTGGTGATCAATAGCTGCTGTCAAACAGCATCAGTCTAGTAAGGACCAGTCTCTGTTGCATCAGTAGAGGATGCCCTACATAAAATGTTTCTGACCTTATTGATCAGTCCTCTCTCTTCTGCGCATGGCACCTGTGTATCGAGAGGGGGCTTATCTGAAGGAGTCTTACAGGGAGCTTGGCTTTCTGGAAGTTTCCCTTGTAGTAATCGTGTCTCAGAGCAGGTGCCCAGCAGAAATCTCCAAGACTGGTGTGAGCGGGCTGTCCTTGGGTACAGCTTCCACCGGCGAACGTGGAGCCAGGGCCCCTTGTTACCCATTGTGCGCTTGTAGCAGCCCAGCCCCTGCCTTGACTTCATGTGTCCCCCAGTCCCTGACAGCAGGACTGAGAAGAGGTGAAGGAGCTCAGAGCTCCAAGTTAGTTTGATCCCTTTGGTAGGTGGCACATTTGTGCGCTGATCTGGCTGCTCCAGTCAATGGCAGTAGTGTTTTCTGTTGAGGTCAACATCCAATTCCATTGACCTTCTCCAAGGATCCAGTTGGCAAATGAATAAGTGAAAGCATAGGCTCTGTATCTGCCTTTTCATTGCTTTTGCCACATCAATATATAGGCTTGACCAATCTTTTTATTATCTTCTGCTTTCAGTGGATGCAATATTAATTCTGCTTGCTGATACCTGGACTTGGAGGTAAAATATATCTATTCAAGCACTATTGTCTTTGGACAATCTGTATGGACACTGAATACTTCTTGTGAATCACAAAGCACATTCATCCGCGTGCATACAAGCTCTGGAGAGACACCCAGTCTAATTAGAAGTGATTGGGGAAGAAGCTCACTTGTTAGGATCAGGATGCAATAAATAAAATATTAGCAAGTGGAGGTGGGTGAGGCATGAGATTCAAACAGGGCTGTGCAGAAGCTTTTTTAAAAAGAAACGCTGTGGGGAGCCCACAGTAAAAGGAGAGACTGTCAAAAATGCACACAATATTCTGTTTGCTGCCTGCCCCTGTGGAATGCCTGGTATTATGCAGTCTTGGACTTCTGGGAAATCAATCCCATGCACAGGACCGTGCTGCTTTTTTCCAATAGCAAGGAAGGATTTCAGCATGGGCTGGGGAAAAGACATGGGAAGCTTTTCTGCTCTGGTTTGTGTTTCAGCATTGGTTCCATTCATTAAATTAGTCCTTTAAAGACATTGGGATAGGTTGTTAATGGTTCGATGTGCAGCATGTTTGTTATGAGAAGGTTTATCTGCCACTGCTCGTTTAGTCTTCCTCAGTGCTTCACCTTCTTATGTGTGTTAGGAGTCTGGCATTGAGGATTGTTAAATGCTCTTACATCTTCAGTGGAAAAGATCCTGAAGGGGCCCAGCATAATGATGGGAAGGCGTGATGAAAAAAAGTTGTTCATTTGTTCTAAATGAAAGATGTGTTGGATTTTAGTCTGATTAATAGCTTGGGCAATAATGAATAAATGTGGAGAGGGTCAGGCCTTAAAAAAAAGCTCAATATTTAAAATGGGGCCTTTGACCCGGTCTTTTTCTCTGTATGTGTAAAACATTAAGGGGGGTTGTTGCCTCTGAATGATGCTGTGACAGCATCCTTAGCCCTGGGGTAGCAGGAACCTCTGGTTCCATTCTTAGAGCTGCTTGTTCTGTGCCGAGGGGTTGGTTTGGGTGGGCAAGCAGGCTGGCCCACTGCCTCAAGGCTGCCAGGAAATGCAGTGAGGTTTGTATAAAGGGTGAGAAGAAGCAAAGTTTTGCATTTCAGTCTGTGTACGGACATTTGGAGGAGGCAGGACGTCTTGTACTGGCTGTTTCACAGAGCACCAAGGAGGAGAACCACTAGATGGGGGAAAACAAGGTCAAACAAGTCCTTCTAGGGCAAAAGAGCAGTTAAAAAATCATTTTGGTTCTTAACAGGAAGGCAGTGAAGCGACTAAAAAGCGGGTGTGATATGTTGAGATAATCTAATATAAGAAAATACCCTGGAGGCAGAAGAAGCCATGTTTAAAACCATCAGCAGTCACTGGAAATGCTTATCGGGAACAGCAGGAAGTTGGAATAATCAATCCTTGAAGGAATGTAGTTTATTGCTGAAGCAGGTAGAGCTATGAAATATTTCACGTCGTAGTAGTATGAATTGGATTACCCAAAACCCGCAGCTGGGTAGGACTTAAATTAAACAAACCCAGTGAAACCCCCAAATAAATGAAAAGCCAAAAAAGCCCCCAGCTGTCATTAAGAGTCTTATGCAACTTTTTTACAAGAGATATCTGATTCTTGATCTTGAAAGTAAAGATCAGTTCTGCCATAGAGCTTTGGTAGTTAACTGGGCTGCACATCATGTTGGAAGTTCTCTGTTGAGAGCTGCTGTACCTACTTTTGCAGCTGTGAAAGAATCATTTTCTTGTAGGATGCTTTCAGATGCGTGAGGATAGGCTCACTTTAATTGGTATGTTCAGACCTGCAACACAGACAACTTCATGAAGGTTTCCCAAGCTCCTGGCAATTGGCAAAGTCTGGTCCGTGGCTGTTGCCAAGAAACAGCAGCTCATTTTTCTGCCTCTGTCCTTATTGTTCACTTCAAGGGTAAAAATTATAGAAAATAGCTACGGTGCTGGGCAAAATTCAACAACTGGTGAGTCTTTAACTTGGAATCCAGAGCAGAGCAAATCCGAACAGGCTTGTGTGGTCTGCAATTTGAATTTACTTAGGGCTCCTGAAGGTTTGTGACAAAGCAAAGATTGGGATTAACCTTGCCTTCCTTCTAATGCTGAAAGTTCTTTGGTGCAGGGCTTCCTTCCTGGGTGCTGAGTGCCTGGGTTGGTTAGACCTCCTTAATGCATGCTGAAGTAAGACATATCACTGTTCTGTGGCACTGAAAATGTTTTAATTGTGGTCCTTAGACAGGTAAGCATCACCCTTGTTCCTTGTCACAAGTCCCAGCCTTATGTGTGTGTGGATACACACCTATGCGTGCACGGACAAATGCTTAAATAGTTGTATGTATCTGTCTTCACAAATATAAATACACAGAAAAGAGACCAAAAACCTGCTGAGTGAAGGAGCAGGAGTCTGGCAGAGGAGGGAGGATCTGGTTGTGTAGTGCAGAGGTTAGAGGAGCTTTTCCAGGCCTGCTGAAGGAAGCAGATAAGACAAAACATCAACTTTAGAGCACTACAAGGCGGTGAGCACTGGCACATCTAAGCTCGCAGCCGGTGCTCTGTTCATGGCATGACGGAAATGGGACAGAAGTTCAGTATTGCCACTGGCTGAGCACAGGATAATGAGGGCACAGACAGCCATGGCTGGGCTCATTAGCCATTCTGCTGCCCAATTAGACTAGGAGCTAATTGCTCATTAAGGAGACCATACCTGCTGGGGCAGCTGGGCTTCCCTAGAATTCACGGCTGGAGCCGCAGCTGAGACTGGAGAGAACAGAAGCAAGATTTGAAACCAAGGAAATGGAAGAACTCGTCTGCCGCTGAGGAAGGATTTTGCTGCCTCTGCCGCCGCTCCCTGGGGACAGCAGTTCGATTCCTGGCACGGCCGCTGCCTGAAAGGCATTTCAGTTAGCTCTGAGCTCCCACTGAAGGCTTCCTCTTCCTGGCATCCTCCTGCCCTGACGCTAATGACGTGGAAAGGGAGCGTCTGAGGCAAAGATCCTGGGGAGTTCAAGGTGGAGGGTTCTTCTGACCTATATTTCTCTCCTGAGCATCCTCTGGAGAGAGGCCAAGTTTCTGACTAAGAGGAGGAAGCGTGGTGATCTGAAACACAGCAGTCGCAGGCAGGGGTCAGCCATAGGGTGTCGGAGAAAGCAAGCTACAATACTCCGGTCAAGTCCATGTCCGCAAGATATGGGCCCTATCAGCAACCACAGCAACAGCTTGTAGAAAACGAAAGCTGGAAGCAATACCGTGCTCAACACCACACATATCAGCTGCCTTTTGACACAGAACTTGCATTTAGCAGTGAAAGTTCAGCGACTGCAGCGAGAATGAACTCTTCCACATGTCCAGAGGTTATCTGCGACTCAGATAAGTGTGAGAGTCCACAGGCAGAGGCGTGCGAGATGATGATTTCCTGCCTAACACTGGAGAAAGAACTTCTATTAACACTGACGAGTTCTCTGTATGCCCTGACATCCTGTGACAGAGTCTGGTTAGGTTTAGTTCTGAGTTAACTCCCTTTCCCTTTATTCTCCCTGCCCTTTAGGCATCAGAAGGGGATGGTTGCCCAGCCCTTTTTTTATAGCACTGCGTCTCTTCTGTCCACTCAGCAGAACTTTGTGTTTTCCATTCCCCCCAAGCTATACCTGATGGGCGCTAGAGGCGACAAGATTAATGCACAAACCTGTTTCAGTTTGGAGACTCTTTGTCTCAAAGGGAAGCAGAGAAACACTGGCTTGGGCTTCACACTGCTGTGTCTTTTGGAGCAGGCTGATAGGCTTTTTCTGTAAGGAGGTGGCTACAGGAGAGGGAATGGGAAGAGAGGGAATGCATTTCTCATTATGTGCTGCAGCCTCTCAGCTCTGGCAGCCTGAGAAGAGAAATTTTCTCTCCCTCCGCAGGCCCGCTGCCCCCTGCAGCTCGCTGATTATTTTTGGCTGAGATGGAAAGCACAACCCTAGCATTTTTCCCATAGGGGAGTGACCTAAGCAGGAGGGGAGCGAAGCCTAGGCTGTTCTCTTTGTGCTCTTTCAATTAATAGCCACGCTTTTGCATGTCTATAGCTCCTTTCCTCTGAGTCCACCAAAGAGATGTAAGAGCTCTAAGGTTGTCCCAGCTCGCTGTGGTGTCCCTCACCTCTGCTTAGCAGAGAAGGGGTGAAACTGAGGCACAAAGCTGCTGAAAGTCATGCAGGGAGGCTGTGACTTTCCATCCGCTTTGCCTAGGCTTTTCCCCTCAGGCTCTTTCCGTGCTGTTGGAGGCCCGTATTCCCTGCTCTGCCTGGGTTGTGCTGGGCTTCCCTCCTGGCTGCTTGGAGCTGTTGGTGATGCCTGCAGGGTGTTGCTACAACTTTGGAATTGGAAGGTTTCTCTGGGTTGTGCCTTCAGTGGTCTCTTAAAATAGTTTTTGAACACTGGCTCTGCCAGACTTAGGGTTGAACCTTTTGAGAAACAGCGGTGTGTATGTGGGAGTCAGTTTGAGAGCAGAGCATCCACAGAAGGTGCATTTAGAAAGCTGAGTGGAGAAGAAAGTTGTGCAGAAGTGGGGTCAAGGACACCGCAGTGAGTCTGTGAGTGGTATCTATGCCCACCCACGGAAACCAGCGCTTTGTGTGCAGGGTTAAACACAGAGTCGGATTTCCCAGGTTCTCCACTCTCCCCACTGCCACGAGACAAACTCCCCTCACTCGGGAGCAGCCTGGCTTGTTTTCTCTGCTAATAGAAAGCACATGAGGAGCACAGTCAGGCCCAGCGACAGCTGTTGGGAATGATTTATTTGGGACACAGACAGGAATCGGACACTGGCTGATCCCTGGGCAGAGCCTGTCTGCTGCTTCAGGCCTTTCCAGGGGGTGACTCCAAACTCCGGAGCCCCCCTCAAGCCCCAGCAGTGACTCACTTCCTCCGGCCTCGGCAGAAGCTCTGTGCAGGAGGGCCAGTTTAGATGCTTTAGGGCATCAAACGTCCCAGACCTCTTCTTTCCTCTCCCTTGCCCCTCCTGAATCCATCTTGTTCTGCTCTGAGGGCAGAGTCCACCCGTGTTTGATCAGTGGGGCCAGGAGGGGAAGCTGCAAAAGGGTCTCCAGCCAGAAGTAAATGACACGTTGTAATGTGTTCAAGACAGCAACAATGGGAACCACATTGGAAAAAGTGGGATGTACGTCCTGGCTGGGAAGTGACCGAGTGTGTGCAGCTAAAGGGGGTGCTGGAGGAGATGGTTACTGATCACGCATCCCAGTTTCTGGGGGTTATTTCTGTTCATTCACATCCTTTGCTGGCCCCTGTTAATTCCCTGTTGCCTTCCAGGACTGACACACAATCCTTGGATGGTAAAGGCTGGCTGTGAGATGGCCTGGATTGGGTTTTTCTTTTTCTTACTACTACAGATTTAGTGCTTGTTTCAAAGTCTGATGTGCTCGGAAGCAGCGAAGTCTAGAATGGTAACGCTGGAGCATCTTGGGACGTAGCAAGTCCTGGCTTTCTTTGAAGGGCAAAGATTTTTCCCATCCCAACACAGTAGATCCCAAACTCCCAGGGTTTCGTTTGTGTATAGTGCAGGCTGCCTGTACCCTGCGCTCCCTTGCAGCTCTGCTTGCTGGTCTGTGACCCAGCCAGCCCTCGGCTGTTCCTGCCATTCTCTCTGCGTGTGCCAGCAGGCTGGTGATCACTGGAGCAGGAGAGACAGGCGGAGGTGCCGCAGCTCTGGCAACAGCAGACAGAGCAAGTGAGAAAGGAGTGTGAGAGCATTTCCTCCTTGACCTTTCTGAAGGTTTGGCAAGAAAACAAATACTTGGAAAGATCTCTAGACTCAGGCGCTGTGTCTTTTTAAAGCAGGAAGGCTCTGTTTTAGGAAGCCCGGCTGTGTATGCAGAAAACTGGGGGAGGATGGTACCACCTGCTCCCCTCTTGGGATGCTCGAGTCTCCCAAGGCTCCGCTCCAGAGCCATGTGTCACCCAGAGGAATCTGAGTTGCAGGGCGGGAAGCCTGGATGGCGCCAGCATGGCCCCGTCATGGGGATGAGCTCCTGAATTGGCTGCACCACCCCCTCGCCTGTCCTGCTGCCTCAGCAGACCCAGCTGGCTGTGCCCTGAGCACCGTGGCAAGGTTGGTCATGGAGGTCTCCTCCCCCAGTAGCTGCCACACGTCCTCCTTTCATCACCCTTGCACTTTTGCACTGACGCTGCCCCCAGAATCGGGCTTGGCAGGTGGGATGTTGTCATCAGGGCTGGCGCAATATGGCATGGCTGAAAAGAGCTCACATCTTCCCTCCTTCCTTAAAACCCCTCACATTCCTTTTGTGGCCTCTGGGCTGCCTGGATACCGCACTCAGCTGTCACGGGACAATAGCTGTGAGTCCTGGCTTGATCAGAGGGAGGCTGGGCATTTCCATCTGGATCATCTCTCTGGGACTGAAAGGGGAGGGAGTGCAGGAGAAATGTCACACAAATGTCATGATACTCGGAAGCATCCAGGCCTCCAGCCTGAGACAAAAATAATCAGCCAGCTCCAGGGAGCACGGGGCCACGGGGAGGTTTGCTGAAGCGGAGGCTCCGCAGTGGAGCATAACAACAGGCTCATAGCTCACCCAGCCTAGCACAGTCCTGCGCATGCTGCACTGGAAAGGGCAGATGGACTTGATCCCAAAGCACCTCCAGGGGCCCATCCGTCAATCCCTCTTGAGCTCCCCCTGAACTTCCTACAGTGAGAAGGGAGGCTAAAGGGGTTTCATTATAACATCTCCAGTGGACACTTTGCAGGACCTGCAGAATCTCCATGACAAAGCATCGACTGTGCACAAAGGCACCTGCAGGGAGGCTTCCCTTGCTGCCTCTCCAGCCAGCTGACTGCTCAAGGAATGAGGAGCTGCAGAACACATGCTCTTTGCTCTCCTGAGTGGCTGGAGCTGTCTGGGCTATAACGGCGCTGCTCAGAAAAGAAAGCACATGAAAGGAGGTGCCTCCCAAGTGCGTTACCGTTAAATGATAAGGCTCGTTTTAGATCTCTCCCTCCTTGAGAAAAAAGACCTCTTGTCCTGGAGGATTTTGAAGTGAAAAAGGGTCAGGCCTTCTGGTATTTCACCCAGATCCAGGAGTTCAGTATGGATGGGAGAAGAAGGCAGCTGAGTGGGGAGAGACACCCTGCAGGCTGGGACTCGGTGAACAAGGGGCAAAAAGAAAAGGTCTGGTTTTGTGTGCCAGAATGTGCCGTGTTGAAGTGAACCATTACTCCCAGCCAGCTCGTATTTAATTATCGTGTGTGCTGGGGACAAGAGCGGAGGGGGGACCTCTGCATTTACCCATGTGACGCTATTTTTTTCATATTAAGAGGCATGGTTCATTTAAAACCTGCACAGGGACAACACATGCGACTCACAAGGTATCAAAGGCTCTGGAGCAAAAAATGAATGCGTGGCAGGGACTGCTTAGTTCTCTAGGGCTGATGTAGAACAACAGTTGCCCTGTTTGGCTTCCTGCTTGTGCACCGCCTCTTCTCCCCCAGCCTCCCCTCGCCCCAACTCCCTGCAGGGCTCTTCCTCCCAGGAGTTATCCAAGGCCAGCAATGTGGCGGTCACTGCCGCCACCACTGCTTCTACTCCTCTTCCGCCGAGTTTAACCCAAGGTCAAGCAACATCATGACAATTGCAGCCTCCTGAGTTCTTGAGAGATTTAATTTTCAAAGCACTCCCGACATCCCCTGGGATAGACCTTGGCCGAGGTCCAAGGCCTGTGACTGCCAGAAGGAACCGTACCAGGCCAGACCGACAATAATCGCTTGCTTGCTCCATTCCAGCAAAGAAAGAAAGAGAAGAAAAGCAGTGGAGAAGAAGGGGAGGAGACCCAAGGCCCTTTTGGCCTCAAGCAGGCTTAGTGATGCCTGCAGCAAAGCGTAACCTACAGCTGACACGGTAATAAAGCACATGAGGATGAAATGCATGCGGACAGAGTCTTGTCCCCTCAAAGACAGCTGCTCCAAGGTATAAAGAGAACTAGGTATGTTCCCTGAAAGATACCGGGGGGCTGAAACACTGGCCCAGGTTGCACAGGGAGGTGGTGGAGGCCCCGTCCCTGGAAACATTCAAGGTCAGGTTGGTTGGTCTCAGCAACCTCATCTGGTTAAAGATGTCCCTGATCACGCAGAGGGGTTGGACTGGAGGACCTGTGAAAGCGCCTTCCAACCCATAGCGTTCTGAGTCTATGGATGCATTTGTAGCAGGGAGTGGGAGGAAGAAGCTTTATAAAATAAGACATTCTTGATAATACAATGCATACAAGAATGAGACATTGCACCTGTCCAATGGCAATGGAAATGTTTTTCTGAATAATTGGCTACCAGGTTATTGCATCCCAAGGATGACTGGCTGCAAGTTGTTGATGGGAGGTGTGTGGGATGATTGGCAGATAGAGATGGATAAATTCTGGTTAAATTAATGTCCATTTGGTATCTTTTCCAGAACAGTTGTTCAGGTGTAACATTAGGAGTAAATTAAGTGAGGTGGCTCTGTGACTCTCCTTTCCGTTTAGAGCACTATAATGCCACGTGCCTTTGAGGGACGGCACGCAAATAAGTTGACGTTCACAAAGCGCTTTGAAGATAAAACAAAAGATTTACCCCAATCTTACTGAGAGGCAGAGAAAGGCACTACCAAAAATCTGAACAGATCACACAGCACGGCGGGCAGCCATGGGAAAAAGAGGTGAAGAGGTGGTGAGACGCCAAATCTTGAAACCACAATAAGCAACTTCCCAAGTTTCATCTCGGCACGCTTGGCAAGAGGCAGGTGGAAAAGATAAAATTCAACTTGTCAAAACACACAGCAAGATCTCTTGGGCGAGCACACAGCTCTGCCAGCTCCTGGCTCCATTCCCATAACCATCTTCCAAGCAGGGTGTTAAGGAGACATAGGAAGAAAGAGGAATATTTTATGGTAGCAAGGGGAGAGGTGGCACAGACCTGGATGTTGTGAGGGAGAAAGGAGAGCTACAAAATAGTTAAAATGTGAGGAACATAAAGCAGGGAAGACTAGAGGAGAGCCTGGAGAGAAGAGCAGGAGATCCACAGATTGGGGATTCCAGTTCAGGGAGGCAGAATGATTCTCTTTGCAGCCGTATCGGCTGCAGGGCAGAGCTCTGTGCAGTCTGCAGCATCCACACAGGAGAAGGGGTTAATGAGAAAGGACGCAAGAACGGCACAAATGAAATCAGAAATGACATTCTGGCCAAGGGAGCATCTCCAGGCTGGGGAAAAATCCAGAGAGCTCACTTGGTTCTATTTTCTGTCCTGCCTGAGGATGAGCTTCAGGGCTGAAACATCACCTTTAATCTCGTTCCTGCATTTGAACAGAGCTGTGATGCCACAGTAAGGGTTTATCTAAAAGCCTCTGAATGAACCCACAGTTCTTGAGAGTTGATCGTCCCACGCACCTCTCACCAACGACTCGCAGCCAGTCACCCTTGTAGTGCGTCGTGTGCATTGGTGTTCAGGTGTTGGTGTTCAGGTGTTGGTCACTGGTGATCTCGGTGTGGGTGCAATGGCACAGGCACCCATCTTCCCCGGCACGATTGGACGCAGTGGTGACTTGTTGGGGTTCAGGGGAAATGGGGCATTGCCAGCAACAAACTGCCACCTTTTTCACAGTCTGTGTGTACCATGCACGTCAGAAGCAATTCAAAATCACCAGGGTGTCCCCTTGTGCCTTTGCAAGCAGGCAGAGCAAAGCAGAAGCTGCTCTTCATTATGCTGATGCTCCTGGCTGCCCTCAGGGATGGAGACCGTGAAACAACCTTAGTCCCCTGAGTCTGAGGTGCTTTGGAGAGCCAGGTAAGCGCTGTAAGCCAGGGCTGCCTCCCACTGCTTAAGTAGTACTGTCACATAGCCAATAATCATATCTTGCAGTGTTTGGAATAGAAGGAAATGAATTCGTTTGTAATCATGATGCTTTGTTAGGGTCTTTTGTCTGAAGATCTCAAATGGCTTTGTACGTATCCATTGATAAAAGCCTTACTTTGCACTTCCAGAAAGATAAATGTTATTGTCCTAGGGGGAGCCTGAGGCAGAAAGAGGTCAAGTGAGCAGCCCAGCGGAGAGCTCGGCGTTGGCAGAGCTGAGGCTACAGTCCAGGATTTCTGTCATCTTCTGCCCAGATGTCAGCTGGCAGAGTCTTTCACCCAGGAGGAGTCTAATATTTCAGAAGGCTGAGCGAGGTGGTTGCTGTGGAGTGAGGATGGAATGGAGGAACATTTTGCTCTATCAGCTGTAGTTTCATTTGCCAATGCCCGGCATCACTGCATTCCCTGCATTTCTGTTCTTGAAACTACCCTGATTAGAAGCTGCCATTTGGACCCCCTGGGTCACACAGTGCTATCATACTTGGTAAACCCATGGGGATATGAGCAGAATTTAAATCCAGGCTTTCAAAGTAACAGAAGGGCAAAAAAAGAATATTAACAATGAGCTACTTCTGTGGGAAAACTAGTCTCTTCTTTTGATTTTTTTTAAAGCAAGACACTAACACCCAGATTGAAAGCTGTGAGAATTTGGATATGCAATGGGGGCCAAATGGGTTTGCTCAAGTGATGATTTACTGAGACTTGTGTAAAAGAGGGGGAGAAAGAAATCGGAGAGGTGGGAGGCAAAGAAGAATCCAGCCCCCAGTGGCCTTGAAAGCAATCTGCAAGTGACTGCTGTCTCCATGCTGATGGATTTGCTGTCACCTCTCCCCCGCGTGAGGTGACAGATTTCTCTGTCGGATGAAGCCAGAACCAATACCCATCCATCACCGTGAGGACAGACAGGAGTGGAGGGAGGCACAGAGGGGGAGAAAGAAAGCCCTAGCAAAATGTTTCTTTACCTTCCTTCCTTGTCAGTGCTGAGTCATGGGGAAATAGGTCTTCTACATACGGATACTGAGGGTGGGAATGTTGGTGGTCATCTCCGAAAGGATGGAGGGGTCTGACTGTGGGGACAGGAGTGGAGGGGCATGCACGTGTAGAGAAAGCTGCCTTCAGAAGGGAGAGAGCTCTACTTGGGAGGCTTCTTTTGGGATTTTTGTTACCGTATTATATCATATCACATTGTATTATCCAGTCACGGGGCAGAGGCTCCTGGAGTGACGGGGGTGCTTGGCCTGTCTGTTGAAATTATAGTTGCCAGCAGATGGAAGGGCAGGTCACTGCTCTGGAGCAGCTGGGTCAAGGCTCTCTGAAAGGCTTGCCAGCTCTGCCTCCTTCTATGCATGAGCAGCAGAGCCAGAGCTCAGGAACTCTCTTGGACACAGGGTGCCTGAGAGAGTTCTGTTCCTTCTGTCTCGTTTGGAATTGCAGAGCTGAAGTTTTCCCGTTAGAGCTCCCTGTCATGGCTTTTCTCTCCCTCAGTGCACTCTCAGCTGAACACAAGATAACAGCGATGTTCTGTCCACTCGAACCTGTGTTGTTGAGCAGAAAAAAGTGCTTTCTCCATTCCTGCAGGCTGGAAATATTAAAGACTTAGCCCTTCGAGTCATTCAGGTATCTTTGGGATAGCAAAAGGATGGGGCAGGAGGAGCTGGAAAACCTCTTTCTGTCAGATTCACAACACAGGAAAGCTGTTTCTGTTCACTAAGACAATCTTTCACAAGAGAAATGCTGGAAAAAACCCCTTCATTTTCCTTGGTTAAGGCTGAGAGGGGAAATTGTTCTTCTCTACCAGTTCACCACCAACAAGGGTGAACAGCCATGGCACAGTCTGGATGGGAGCGTTTCAGCTGGAAATCGGGAGGAGGTTGTTTCTGTGCTGCTTTAGGGCAATGGAGCTGTAGAGGGACTTCCATGTGATGGAGGTGGGGACAGTTCACACGTGGTGTCATCACTCACCAAAACACAAGTGGACTTTCCTGAGTGTTTCAAGTCAGGGAGTGCCGCTGCAACCAGCACAGCCCCTTCCCTGCTGCAGAGCAGAGGGAAGGCTTCCAAGGTGACTGCAACTTTCCTGGCCATGCTTCCCATTGCCTCACGGGATGGGACTGGGGAGAAACACTTGGACTGCAGCCACAAGGAGTCCCTGGCCAGGACCCTCGCTTGTAGGAAACGCCCTGCAGGTTCCAGGCGAGGGCCAGGACACATGGAGACCTTGCTGGACTCCAGACTGCCGAGTGCAGGATGATTTATGGATCTTTGCAGATGGCATGTTCCAGCTAGAGGGCTTCAGACCAGAAAAACAAGAGCCTTCTGCTTCCTTAAAGGGGCAGCTCCTCTTCAGCCCTGCAAACTTACTGTAAAGTTAACTGCTTTGGCATTTTAATATTTTAAGTGCTGACCCCTCATTGATTCTGTTCAGCTTTTTAAATCTTTAATTTACTCACTTATTTGGTTTTTAAACCTTGCCTGCAATTGCAGCTAATTAAAAAGCTCATTAGTTGGCATCCTGAGCTGATTCCCTGGGCTTTATGTACTGTACAGTACACCTCCTGCGAGTTTAAACCATGGCTGGGGTTGCTTGACTTGTTTCCTACCTCCCTGGCTTTATGAGGTGTTCCATATTTTGGAAGACTGTTCCCTCTTCCCCTCATTATTTTTTTTTTTTAAATTACCGCTTGCTGCAGTCTTCAGGAAACTTTGGAGCCGTTCTGGCCATGCACAGTAGCTGTGCCACAAATTTATTTATAGCTGCTCTTCCCCATGTTCAGAGCTAAGATCTCCCCACTCTTGCAACCCCCTTTTGAAAGGCACGGTATATGTAGACAACAAAAATCCCACACGGATTAATTTCCAGCATGGAAGCTCCTGTTTTTAACTCCACTGGAGAGCCCAAAACGTGGTTCCAGAGACTATTCCAGCGTAGGGTCGCACAACAAAGTTACAAAGGAAGCTGTGATTACAGAGTGGAGGTTTAAGTGCATCTGAGACAGCTCCCCCCCTACCCCCTAGCTGGCAAGATGCCACAGGCAGGCGTTAAAGTCCATCTGGGAAGAAACAGGCGTCCCGCTTCCCGCTGCCTCCGCCTGCCAGGATAGCCGGGAGGGATGGCGGGACAGTGGACCAGAGCTAGACTGGAGCGCAGGCGACGGGGGATTGGGTTTGGCAACAGCTCAGTCATCGTGTTTTCATTTTACAAGGTCAAAACCAAAACCACTTCTGGTTTGGGTTTTGCATTCATGCCTACAGAAACACAGGAGCATTTTAGCCTTAGTAAACCCCCGCTTCCCTACACACCGCCCCCGCCATCCCCTGCCTTCCCAGCTTGCTGGCTTGTGACCAGCAACGTCTAAAATAACCACCACCTCCTTCCCTAATTCCTGTCTTGCTTCTAGGACTGTAAAGAGAATAAAGTAAAAACAGGTAGGCAAAGGCCATTTGTAGAGCCCAGCAGCTGCCGGCTGCAGTCCCCGACTGGCCCAGCACAGTCCAGCCAGATTGCAGTGAGAAAGGCAAGTGCAGCTCCGTCCAGCCCAACCGAGACAGACTGGAGCTACAGGGAGTGAATGCTCAGTTAAGACAACAGCCAGAGCTTAATGGACAAAGTCGAGAATTAATCCCATGCAATGGTGTAAACCAATCCTACGTGCACGGGAGCAGAAGGAATTGCATCACTTGGGAAAAAAGGGGGCAGGAAACCTGCTGGTACTGAGTTTTTGTTTAAATGTAAAGGGAGGGAGATTCTTCTCTGTCGAATGGATCTTGTAGTTCTTATTTGTGGTGAAAGGAACAGCATTTTGGAAGGTGTTTCAAACACACAAACTAGCCCAGGGTTGCTTGTGCAATTGTGGCTTGTGACTCCTCTTTCCCGAGGTGGCCATAAGGGGCACTGCAGGGTAAGGAATGGGGAACACCACCCTGGTCCCACAGCAGGAGTTTGGTTTCGAGGACACCACAGCACATAAACAGTAATCCCCAGTCACACTGAAAGGCTGTCTGCACTTACGGTTCCTACAGTGTGGCAGGAACAGGGACAATGCTCCCAGGGATGTCTGTGAGGCTTGAAGACTGAACGCTAAGGGAGATTGTTGTGTGGGCACTACCGTGACCCACTTCTACAGGCATAAAACATTGTAAGCGGTGGGATGTGGTTGATGAGACAGTCTGGACCAGGCTGGGGTGTGTGCACAGGTCTGAGTGTCTGACTTTGCTTCTGAGAGTTGTGTGAGATCAGTCATGAACATAGGATGCTGCAGGTGGAGAAGGGTGACACTACTGAGGGATAAGGAGAGGGGAGTTCAGAGCTTCGGACTGTGGGTAACTGCTGTCTCTGCTACCAAATCATTATCTAAATGACCTCAGAGAAGACCTTTCGTGATTCTAAGCAGCAGTTTCCCCACCTCTAAAACGGGGCACCCGCCTGCCTGTGGGTGCGTTAGACAAATGTCTGTTGTGCCCAGGCCTTCCTGACATGAGGCACAGTATGAGCTGGGTTACTAAAACAGGTTTGTGTACTTTTTTATGTGCAGAGGGAATTTGAAGAGTTTTGCAGCTGAGGAGTCTCTGTCGTTTTTCTGCTGTTATCTTTCTTGTCTGCCAAACAGACTTTTGAGAGGCAAATGACTGAGGACAATAATGTACCAATAATTCTGTGATGTAAAAGCTGAGAAGCACAAGGCAAATGAAAGAAGTGTATGCCCAGATGAATGACAGCACTTCTCTGTGCTGGTTTGTCTTCCAAGGTCCCTATTTGGTTTTAACTTGTGTGGTTTCTAGCTTGGATCCAGAGGGCTCCAGCATTGTCTGTACAGCATGGAGAGCCAGTGCCAGAAAGTCCTACAAGGCATTCGTTTTGCTCTTCTGTGCTTCACCAGTTCCGTGATCGCTTTCAAGTTTAGTAACAATTTACACATCATCCATTTAACAAGAGAGTCTTTGGGTTTCCATGCAGAAGCTGAGCTGCTGTGCCTTTTTAAATGCCTGTTCTCTGTTGTACAGGCTGGTTTTCTGTATTTTAAGCACAGGTGGAACTAAAACCCACAACAAAACTAAGATCTGCTAACATTAAGCTATAAAGACATTTGGACTGGCGATCCACTCCCACCTTGCTGCAGGCTGGAAGGGCTGATGCATCCAGCTTTTCTCCAGTGTTAACTGCAGGTGGGGGCACCTCAGGTTTCTGTCTGAGTAAGCTGACCCTCACATACTGTTGTAACCTGTCAGCTAGCAAAGGTGGCTGCTGGAATGACAGTGTTTATTCCTTTGTGTCTCAGGAGATGGTGCCAGCATCTGTTTGAAAAGGAGACAGCGTTTGAGCTTGGAAAGGACTGACACATGACCTTTTCGCCACTGAAATGTCCTGGTGCAGGCCCTGCCTGATCACCTGGCATTAACAGGGTCTCCAGCTCAGCATGGGAAAGGAATGGGGAGACTTTTGTCATCATTTGTTGGAATTGCTCTTGTACCTCATTAATCTGATGTCAGGCAGGCTACTTGAAGCATCCTCTGAAGCCCATCCCTCTGACTGGAGTCTTCTCCACCAGTGGAATGCACACAGAGGAGTTTTCAGTGAAGTCTGATCCCATGTCTGATCCTCACCTTCCGTTTTTCCTTATTTCAAGGAGATTTGTGCACAGACTGGAAATGTGAAATCATGTCTCTCTGGCAAGACTGGCCTCCAAAGAGTTAATGTGTACAAGAGGGCAGAAAGGGGGTGCTCTGAATTGCTGTTCCCTGAATCCCAGATATTCTGCTTGGGCTTTGGCTCGGTAAGTCTTCCAAACCACCCCCTCTGTCCCTTCCTCCTTTCCAGCCTTTCCTGAGAGCTGAAATCTCTGTCCCTTGGCTCTTCCCAGAGGAAGCCCCACTCTGGAGCAGCAGTAAATCTCTTCATGCAACCTGGCCAACTATGCTTTTTCAGGAGGGAGAGCAAGGCAGGGAGTCAAGCCTGAGCTATCACCTGCTTGTGGTCTCATCTATCACCTTGAATTGTGTTGCAGGATAAAATTACTCATCCAAACCTAATGTTAAATTAAATCAAGTCTGGAGCGAAGAGGATTAATGGGCTGTGCGCGCACAGGCACACGTTTGGCAAAGTGGCTGTGACCCAAGCAAAGTTTGAAACGCTTGCTGGGAATTATGAAACCAATCACAAGGTAGGCTCGGGAAGGCTGCAAGACTCCTGCATCCCTTTGCAGAAATACATGGGGCTGTGGGACCAGCTTCCACCCAGTGAAAGTGGAGATGACTCCTCGTGGAGTCATCCATGCTCTCTAAGAACTTACTCAAAGGGGAGGAGCCTCTCTCCTGTGATAAGGACCTTGTGTAGATGGGGTACAGCACCTTGAATAGTGTCTAGTTCTGGGCCCCTCAGTTTGAGAAAGATGTGGAGATGCTGGAGTGCGTCCAGAGGAGAGCGACGAAGATGGTGAAGGGGCTGGAGCACAAGCCCTGTGAGGAGCGACTGAGGGAGCTGGGGTTGTTCAGCCTGGAGAAAAGGAGGCTCAGGGGAGACCTTATTGCTCTCTACAACTGCCTGAAAGGAGGTTGTAGTGAGGCAGGGGTTGGTCTCTTCTCTCAGACAACCAGTGACAGAACAAGAGGACATGGTCTCAAGCTTCCTCAAGGGAAGTTTAGGCTTGGTATTAGGAAAAAAATCTTCCCTGAAAGGGTGATTGGCCATTGGAATGCGCTGCCCAGGGAGGTGGTGGGGTCACCGTCCCTGGAGGTGTTTAAAGGGAGATTGGATGAGGCTCTTAGTGCCCTGGTTTAGATGATGAGTAGGTGTTGGTGTTGGGTCATAGGCTGGACTCGATGATCTGAAAGGTCTTTTCCAGCCTTGTGATACTGTGAAGAGGAAGATTGGATAAGCCGTAAACATGTTTGATGAAGACCAACAGCATCTGCGTTGTTCCTGGAGAAACAGTGGGCTGCGTAAGAGCAGAGACTTGGAGCATGGGCTGAGTGGGAGTATTTAGTGATTGCAGAAGTCAGCTGTCAAAACCCAGGATAAAGGAATTCTTACAGCGTCTCTGTGTGTGTAAAGTACATCATGAGCTGGGGCTGGGAGCTTAGGTCCTCTTCTCCCAGCTAACAGTGATAGGATGAGAGGAAATCACCTCAAGTTACACCAGGGGAAATTCAGATTGGATATTGGGAAAAACTTCTTCACCAAAAGGGTTCTCAGGCACTGGCACAGCTGCTCAGGGAAGTGGCAGAGTCCTCGTCCCTGGAGGTGTTTAAAAGACAGGTAGATGAGACGCTCAGGGATCTGGTTTAGAAGTGGACAGATAGGGTTGGACTCGATCTCAAAGGTCTTTTCCAACCAAACGATTCTATGATTCACTTCCCTGCTGTGCTCACTGCAGAAGTCTGGGACAGGCTTGGTGGGTTCAGTGTAGCTTCATCCTCTCGTGCTAAGCTGGTCTGGGAAAGCAGCCCGTCACCAGGATGCCCTCCATTCCTGGCCTGCATCAACGAGCAGCTGGCAGACTTTGATATTCTGTGCTTGTTGAGTAACTCAGGGGCATGAATTAGTCCTGTTTCTGTGATGGGGACACTGAGGCACGGAGGGACTGCAGATGCCAGGTGCTCTGATTATGCTCTCCCCCGGCCTCCCTCCCACTCAAACCGCTAAATCACATTGCCTTATCACCTGACAATGTTTTTCAAAATCAACAGCCTCATAAAGCTTTTCATAATCTACAGCAGATGCTGTGAGGAGCCCGTTTATTAGCTTCATGGGGGGAAAAACCAAAAACAAAACGAAAAACCAACCTTCTCCTAACCCGCCACCCAAAACCGCTATAATAAATAAAGGAAATGTGCGTAGGGGGGGTGGGTAGTCCATCCCCAAAGCAAACAGGGTATTTCTCTCCCTCTCTCAGGTTTGGCTAAAAAAAGCAAATAAACCACAGAGGAAGCGCGTCATGGTGCAAACCATAACCAGATGGCGCGGGCGAGAGCGTGGGAGGGGAGAGGGGGTTTCTCCGAACGGAATATGCATCTCAAAGAGGAAAACTACAGAGACAGGCAGTTACCGGAGGGACCTCTCGCTTGGGTGACAGTTTGGGTTGCCTTCCAGCCACGGCTGAGAGTCCTCCCTGGGGGTGTGATGCGGAAAGTCTGTGACTGAAACAGAGATTGCTGGGTGCTGCCAGTGGAAAATGAAATAGGGCAGGACTCCCCAGAATCAGCAGCTGCCAGCAAAACACTCAGCTCCTTTCTTTTTCACGTTGTTGGGCTCTGTCAGGAACTTCTTCACTCTCAATTGCCACCTCTTTTCTGAGGTTCCCAGAAATACGGTTCTGGCCCTTCTCTCCTTCCTGCACTTTTCCCCATGCCTGTCCTTATGGGAGAGGTTCTCCAGCCCTCAGATCATTTTTGTGGCCTCCTCTGGACCTGTTCCAACAGATCCATGTCCTTCCTGTGCTGAGAGATAGTAAAAATATATAATAAAAACAGGGAAGAATGTGTGAGAGTAGATAATTAAGACAACTGAATGAACACAGGCAGAAAGGCTTGTAAATAAGGTATGGCAGGTTGATTGATGGGAACCTGAAGAGGAGAGTGGTGTCTGAGAGTGAAAAGCACTGTGTGACTCTATACAAAAAGGTGTAAAGAGGAGGTTTATGGGGTGTGGAAAGACAAGATGGGGAAAGGAGAGTTGTGATTGTGAGAATCATGGAATGGTTTGAGTTGGAAGGGAACTCGAAGCCCATCCAGTTCCACCCCCTGCCATGGGCAGGGACACCTCCCACTGGATCAGGGGGCTCCAAGCCCCATCCAACCTGGCCTGGAACACCTCCAGGGATGGGGCAGCCACCACTGCTCTGGGCACCCTGGGTCAGGGCCTCCCCACCCTTATTGTAAAGAATTTCATTCTAATGTCTAATCTGAATCTTCCCCCTTCCAGGAAGGTTGCAGAGTGGGATCTGCCTGGAGTAAGAAGTAAGGGTGAATGGAAAGAGGTGGAGAGTCACAAACTTGAGGATGAAGATGGAGCGGGTGCGTATGCAGGAAGATTTTATTGAGAATTGGAAAGGGAAAGGGTGCGTGTGCAGGATTTGGATGAGATAGGGCTTGGAGGGCTTGGCTTGTGCAGTGCATTAACAACACAGAGAGCCCGCAGTGCTGCCCTGTCGGCATGACTGATGTGGCTCCAGATTTCATGTTGTGAGTGTGGGGATTTTGCCCGGTGGGCAGAGTGAAGTTATGCATTTTCCACCCACGGACTGTTTCAGGAAAGGGCTGCTGCAGCTCCTCTGGCAAGAGGGAGTTTTGGGCAGATTTGCTTCACCAGGCAGAATGACAAGGGAAGGGTAGAGGAAAAAAACACAACACAAATAAAAAGCCGTCTGTCTGTTCCCCCAGAGGAGAGGAAGGCATTAGCAGCCCCCCACACAGTGACTCCCAGATAGTTCCCATGTCTATGGGGCAGAGCTTCTGGCTTTGGGCATGCAGGAATATTTTTCAACAAAATAAAATGCAGATTTTTTTTTCCCAGTAAGTCCTTGTGTTGGCTTCTCCCTTCCTTTCCAGTTTGCACCTCAGCCACACAGAGGCAGCTCCCACCCCCTGAATGTGCAGTTGTTGCTGCTGCATGCTAGTTACACACTCTGGAGTAGCCTGGGGGGGATGCCCAGAGCTCTGCTGCAGCCTGGGATCAAGCTGCCATTGCTTGTACCCAGAATACATCCCTGCTTGTGTAGGTGAGGCCAGAACTGAACAGAACAGAACTATGGCTAAATATGAATAGTTAGCATTCAGCTCCAGTGGTGGCCAATGTGCGGCTCCACGAGGGACTGCATTGTTTGAGTATTACAAACAGGTAACTCTGCTGAGATGGACACGACTGGTGGATTTAATGGGTCTGTTTATGCAGACAATTGCTCTTCCACAGCAAGCGGAGTGCTGCACCGCTAGCCTTAGGATTATAGGGCTATGCTTAATGCAATAGGCTCCTGACCTCTACAGGTGTCGCTCTTACAGGCAAGACCCTGCCTCTTTGTGGCAACTGCTATGAAATGAATGCTACCATTTGCTAGGGCTTTGGACTCCATTTCTGCTGCAAACCTGTTCTCTTGCTTCTCAGCTCTGCATGTATTGCTTAATCTCTAAAATGGGGCCAGTGACCATGAGCTACTTGTGGAGTTGATACTGAGGAAGAATGTGGCCCCTAGCCTCTAATCCGTAAGAAATTCATATCCTTAGGGGGTAATTGATCTTCAAATCTGGACTGTATGGTTTAGGCTAATTGCTGGCCCATGTTAGCAGGAAAAGCATTGACATGACGTGATCTTCACTACAACTCGTTCCATGGTCATTACCTCAGTGAACTCTTTCGTGTCTTTGATGGATGGGTCGGATTTTCCTTTGAGTGTTTGGTATTGTTAGGAAGAGTTTCATGATATCCGTGTTAAATGCTCCTCATCCTAATTTTCCCCACCTTTACACTGTCCCTGAAAGGTAGGGTGAGAGTTGGCTGCCAAATGAAGTGCTGTGTCTCGTTCTATGAGCAGGGTGTTTATATCTGAACACTGCTGGGATACATCTGCTGGCTGGTACTAGAATGCACCGAAATCAGGCCAGAATTAGAAATCACATTAGCTCTCCCATCCCTCCCTCTTGGCAAGGGGTGGGGCAGGAGAGAGGACGGGAATTTTAGAAGGCAGTTCTGATGAAATCCATCTCCCTTTCCTGGCTCTCTGCATGGAAGCAATCCCAGCAAAACAGCGATGCAGATGGTCTCACCCCTGGAGCCAATGCCGATGTCAAGCGCCTTAGAAATGTGAGACTGTACCACCAATGAAGTTCAAACAGCACTGAATATCTGCTGTCAATGCCGAGTAGACTCCTCCACCCTCCTTTTCTTTTTTTTTTTTTTTGTAGTTGCTGATGCCTTTCTTGTTTTGTTTCTTTTATATTTGTTTTTGTGTGGTTTGTTTTCTGTCTTTAGGCCCTCTTGGGGGCCTGAAGAGAGACTGATGGAAAAACAATCAGCCCTACTTGAATGGCTTTGCTAAAGGCTAGAGAGATCCTGTTTTGAGATCACATCTGGAGAGGTATTTTTTACGTATATCTCTGTATCTCTCTGCCCCTCCCTCTCCTCCCTCCTCTCTTCTTTCCCCTCCTTCCAGAATTAAAACTCATTAGAGTTGCAGGGCAAGTGTTGAATAATGGGTACTGCGGGACCCAGCTAAGCCCCATGGATCACAGTCCAACACCTGATTTGTACAGAGGCAACGTTCACATCGTGGTCTCCCACCCCGCTCTGCACACTGCACCTGGGCAGACAATCTCTCCGGCTCTCTCCAGGCTTCTCCCTCCTCTCTGTCAGCATCACAGCCTCTGTGTTTATGATCTTCCAGCATCCACCTTGCTTTTTTGGCACAGCGACTGCTCCATCTTTGCTCTGTCCTCAGCATGAGCTCTCTTGCTGTAATGATGCCATTCTATGAGTAAGTCTGTAAGTTTTAGCCCTTGCTGAGCCTTCTGTTTTGATAAAGTGAAACCTAGACTGCGTGTTCCTCAAGTCAGACTGTCCTCTCAGGCCCTAAGTGTAGAGAATGGTCAGAAGTCTCAACTGCACACTGTATTTTCAAGGCCACGTATTACATGAGCTGCTAAGCTGGAAGCAGGTGCTGTTCTCCCCTGGGTTTCCACACTGGTTCACTGATTGTATTTCAAACCCCACTCATTCATCAGATATCATGCTTTATGTTAGCCATCGGTCCCTCAAATGAAGTGAAAAAGGCAGGGCAGATGGGTCTGGATGCTTCTAGGTTGGGGCATCCCAAGCCTGCTGGACCAATGTGCCTTGACTTGACAGTGTCTGGCAAACTGTTCAATCGGAAATGCCTGGGCACAGAATGGCCTTTTGGGCTAAACTGCTATGCAGGCTCGAAGAGATTAGAAAACAGGAACTTGGTGGCTGCTGACATTCCGTGTTACTGTTTCTCGTGTTAGATCATGAATCAGGTTTCTTCTGGGTCTAGGAGAAGAGTGCGTGTGAGAGGTCCAATGTGTGTCCTCTGTGGTACACATTGCAGGGAAGTAAATAAACATCCATCCATCCATCCCTCCATCCATCCATCCATCCATCCATCCCTCCATCCATCCATCCATCCCTCCCTCCATCCATCCCAGATGTTTGTAAGTTGTGGGCTGCTTTAGGAGAACATCGTAAACACCTAGAAACCGAAAGTCTATTGCACTTGCTTTGAGGAATTTCATGAGACTATGAGAATGTACTCAAGGAAAACTCATGGCAGGCAAACAGGGATTGAGGGGCTGCTGGTACTGGTGTTTCAGAATGAATTAGTTTGACATTAAGAATGTTTTTCATTCTTTTTGCACCTTTTCCCAGCTTTCAATTTTTCACCTTCCACTACTAAGTTTGAAATGGAAGTGATATGGACAGCTGACCAGCCCTCTCACTTGTCTTGGCTTTGCTTTCTGGTTTCTGAACTAATAAATGGCAGGGATCAAAATAAATCAGTGTACGTCTGGGAAAATCCAGTGCACTTGGACATGCAACAATTCACTGAATATTCAGAATAAAATTTATCAGATCAGCAAGCAACTCTGAATCTAAAGGAAATATAACCATGATAAAATTCCTGATGCTGGAGCAGCATGGAGTTTAATCATTGGAGATTTTGAAAAGCTCGTGAATGTTTCGAGACATTTTTATTCTTTCAGTCATGTCTTTTGCGATAAAAAGTAATAAGCTAATTAAAATGTACCCAAGCGTGGCTGTGAGTAATGAGATGAGAGCATGGACATAAAACCCCAAACAAACTTGCATACAATCCTTTCGTCCAGTCCCGAGTGTACAGTCATGTTTCAGCTTTCTGAACGTCGGTGCTATCGGGGAATACAGGCTTCACTCAGTGCTTGGATGGGCCGTTCTTTAATGGGTCAAACAGGACTTCAGTAAAACTGGAAAGGCCCTGGTTTGCTCTTGTGCTGCTCAAAAGAGCTGGTATGACAGAGGAGAAAAAAATGATGAGGAAATTAAACCCTTGTCTGGCCAAAACTCCAAAGTCAGTGTCTTGGGATGGTTTCAAATGTGTGGCCAGTCTGATGGAGTTGCGTCACTGAAGATGCAAAGCACATCAGTTATGATAAAGAGTATTTTATCTGCTTCCAGGGAGGGACTAGAGGGCACTTATTTAGTAGCGCTTTCTGATTTTAAATGAAGAAGGGATGTTGAAGGGCATTTATTTTAACTTGCTGCTCTTGAGGATGCATGGATGAAGTAAATGAGCAGGTGAGCTGCAGGCTGGAGCTTCTGGGCAGTGTTCAGTGCAACTGGGCCAACAGAGATGAGACTGGGAGAAGACTTGCACCTTTGTTGGAATGAGTGTGTGGGGCTTTTTAGCTACGGCTACAGATTTTGGAAAAGGATGGGGATGCATACGAGCAAAATGTTTGAATGCATGGGCATAGTAATGGCACGTTTGATAGGCTCCTTCTTTGAATTTTGCTTAAAAAGTCTGCCTGAATGGAGGTGTGCATCTATTATTTACTTATGTCTTCCTTCATATTTCCAGGTCCAACTGTAGATGTGCCTCACCCATAAAGTAAACATCTCAACAGAAACAAAGGGCTGCCAATAAATATCTCCACTTTAACTCATCTCTTTATCAACAGTTTTGAGGGGAAGAGGTGGGCTCTGTAGCACCAAGTGAGGGTGCAAACAGAACACTGTTAAGGCTTAAGTTTGTTCTTTGTGCTGATATCCTGCTTTTTTCTCACTTGTGTTGGTGCCTCAAGCTTTGTTCAAACCATCTGATCGTTTGGTGGTGCTACAATCTTCTCCTTCATCTGACAGCACTGGCAAAACACAATCTCTCTCCTACTTTAGGCTTGTACCCTTGCTTCCTCTGCAATTGGATGGTCTTGCTGTGCCCACAGGTAGGCAAGGCTTCTACTGCTGTGCAGCCTTGCATATTGTCACAATTTATATTTCTGTTGAGACATAAAACTGGGATGGCTCTTCAAAAAAACAAGAACACAACATAACACTTGAGCTGAAATCCAGCGAACCCGCAGTGAGATGCGACTTGCCCTTCAGGAATTATTTAGAGGGTAAGTTGAAAAACATCTGCCACCTGTGTTTCCTAGACTCATTCCTGGTCTGCATGTGAATGGTAGTGGCTTTTTAGGAGACTGAAGTGGGTGCAGCCACCCTGACATGTACAGTTAGAGGGAACTGCTATGAGTTAGTACAGGACCAAACTGTAACCTGTTGTAGCAATGTATAATCAGCACCACTTGCAGCAGCAGCAGCATTAAGAGAATTATTGGACTCCTTTACAGTCAGGCCAAATGTCAGAGCCAGAAAAACAGTCCTTGCTGTATCAACACAAGGACTCTCAAGGAGGTGGGGTGAGATTTTTCACACTTGCTGCTGCTGCTGCAGAGTGGGTGCAGCCAGGAGCTCCGTCACTCTCGCTCTTCCTGCCACAAAAGCACCTTTCCATTTCCTGCCACAGTGGTGAGAAAAGCCTTCACATTGCTGCCACCTTCCTTGCCCTTTCAAATTCTCTCTCCTGAGTTGAATCTGCTTCTTGACATATAATGCACCCCAAGGAGCATCTGAGAGACAAAGCACGCTCCAAGGGGTAGCCCCCTTCCTACGCACACACTTACTGGGCAGGCAGCCCTTGGTAATCTCCTACATCTCATTCACAGAAACTCTTGCTCTTGAAAAGAAACACCTGGTGGTTAACGTGGTTCCAGTAAAACACCTACTGAGTAGGTAGCTAAGTTCCATAATACGGAGAAGCCTCAAGAAAAGAAAACCCAGGGCTTGGTCTGCAGGAGAGAAATTACCTATCACTGCAGCGGGAAGAGCGCTATGGTCAGTACTGGTTCGGGTTTGCTCAAAGCTAGTTTTGACCCTACTGTATGGTTGCTGAATGTGGTTTAAACCACATATGGCTGAACTCTGACTGAACTTGTCAGGAAAAAGGTATTTTTCCAGTGCGGAGTGGGGTTGGTGACAAGTGGGCATGTGGAGAGATGAAGTCATTATTGTGCTCTTCAGGAAGAGAGCTGCACCCTACCATTGCTGGTAATTTCTGTTCCTTGGAAAATTCTGCTCAACATCTGGTTTTCCAAATGGCTCAGCAAGGCCAGGCTTTTTCCAACTGCTTTTCAAGCTCAGCTGGCTGACTTGCCTCTGGAGGTCAAGTGCCTTACCTCCACAGGTCGTGTAGCAAGTGAGCACTTTGATCCTTGTCCCAGCAGACGAGATCATTTTGAGGCACTTCCTCTGCCAGTGTTGAGATCTGAGCTTCAGACTCTGGAGGCAGGGTGTTTCCTGGATTACAGACTTTGGTTTGCCAGGGACTAAAGGGACTGCAGGGAAAGGTTTAGCTATTTGCTTCAAATTTGACCTGATCTCAGGTCTGAAAGCGGCAGGTCTTATTTTGTAAATGGACTGGAGGTGTGAACTGCCTGTTTGATCATTCCATTCTTTCACTTCAGGGAAAGCATAGACCCTGCATCATTCCAGCATTTCATTTTAGCTGCAAGGTGCTTGTTTCCATGCACCCTGATGGGCCTCCTGGCTTTGTCAGGAGTTGCTGGATGCTCCTGTCTTCCTGCACTTTGCAGCCCGTGTTAATGAAGTTGTTTCAGCTCAAGCAGCATTTTGAGCAGAGCAATCCTAGGGCCTCTGAATAGCAAGGAATAGCTTTGCTAGCTAGTTTCTCCTGCAATACACACACAAGAGCGTGCGGGCTTACTGGCTGAGTGAGTATTTATATCGTGGTGATAGGTTGGAAAGGTTGGTTGTCTTCATTTGCTCTGCAATGGAGGCCTCTGTTATATCGGAGCCAGTCAGTGCAGGTGTCTTCTACATCATTGTTTCCCGTCATCCTTGGAAACCTCGTCTCCATTAAGAGGGCTGACTGAAAAGAAAAAAAGTACTGTCCCACCACCTGCCAAGAAGATCTTAATGCATAAAACCTTTTGTGGGCAGGCAGGCTTGGATGAAGGCTGAGGTATTCCAACTATTGCTATTCTTCCTCTTGCAGCCCTTTCCAGCATCCAGCAAGGGGAGCTGAGAACCTGCTCGCTTTCCTTTCGCAGTCACAAGTGCATCCAGGCTCTCCCCAAGTAAAGAACGCAGCATCTCTGCATCAGTTTACAGCCTGCAAGGTCTGTCCCTCATCCTGCTGCATGTCTTGTTGCTCTTGCTTGTCTAGGGTTTGTGGAAAGCCCTTGGATGGGAGCCTGCACACCAACAGGCTAATGTGCTAAACAGCTGTTGCAGGGCCATATTTCACATCCATGGCTCACACTCAGAGCTCTGGAAGGCTGCGCTTTTCCCCCTTATTGTGTCCCACTTCTTCCAGTGTGTGAGGGTTCCCTTTCATCATTTTTTTCCTCCCTGTTTTCTGAACTCTCTTATTCCCTCCTTTTTTCTCCCCTTGGTGGTGCCTGAAACACAGCAGTTTAGCTGAATATAATCCATAATGTAGTTTAGCTGAATACAAGGGCCAATCCATAGGGCCATGCCTGGGAAACTGCCTGGTTTCAGCAGTCAACTTCCTTACTCCCTCTGACTCTCCTGAGAAGACTTCAAAGGGGACAGGTAAAACAATAGTTTAGTCTTGTCTCATCCCAGGAGAAGATGGAGGCTCAGGCACACTTTAGGAGTTGGTGTGCCACGTGACGATCTCTGTACACCCATGCAGAGGCTCGGTCTTCCTGCACTGATCTCTGTGTCTTCCTTTGGTGTCAGCCTTGCCCCAGTCTTGAGCCGCATTTTCAATTGCATCTCTAGTCTTGTCCCACACACAGATCCCACAGGCAGAATCCGAAGTGGTTAATACACACCCTGTGCTCCCTCGTGGGCCTCCCCTGCAGATGGTCAAGGAAGAAGCCTGACCTTCCTTTCCATTGCTCTATGGGGAGTACCAGGTCTCTTGCTCAATACTAGATTGCCTTTAGCAAAGTTGGGCTATTAATTTCAATAGCAGCAAGGATAGATTTCCAGTTTATGTGAGCCTGGGAGCCTATGGAGGGCTCCGTGAGAAGAATTCTCTCCAAGCTGTGTTTTTTCCATACCCACTCTAGGCTCAAGTTTTGTGCTCCTCTCCCAGGGATTGTATTGAGGGCAGGATCTCTGTGAGGGAGGGAAAGTGGTGGCACACACTATTTCTGGCTCTCTGCAAGGTATGAAAGCCATCTAAGTTGGGTCCATGGTGCCAAGAAGGGAGGCACATGCTGATAGACTCCTATCTGAAACAGTATAGATGAGAGATCCACGTAGTAGGCAATTCCACAGTCACAAAACACAGGGAAGAAGGGTATGAAGGGCTGTCTTGAGCATATAAGTAGCAAATGATTCTAAAAATACGTTAGAAAAGAACACAGAAAATTGAAGCTAAAAATAAAACCCATCTGAGCAGCACCACAGCTCGCATCTTCCCTGGATGCCCTTTGGACTGGGGAGATAAGGTGCCACTTCCAACTCCCTTTATTTAATGTTTCTGGCATTCAGCTTGGCAAGGAGGGATCCACAGGCAGATATCTGCCTCTGATCATGGCTTTTACATTCATTTGCATAACTTCTTATTCTGATTATCCTTTGATATAAATATACACATGCATACAAGCATTCACACACAAGATCACCCTTCCATGCAAGCAATGAGGCCAATCTTTGAAATCTTTGCAAGAATTAAACTTTAAATTATTGAACTCTCTTGCGTGCATTGGGTCCCTCCTGGCACTGTAAGGATGGCAGATCTCAGATTTCCCCGTTTGCTCTGCTAGGTGAAGAGTCATCAAGAAACTGATGAGCAGAGAAGTTAAATGACTCAAGGTTCACACAAAAATTTAGTGACAGCTGGAAGAATAAACCCCAGGATTCCCAGCTCCCCGTTGCCTGCCCAGTGGCAGGTATGAGATGTCAGGAAGGAGCACTGATTTCCCTGGGGCCCCGCACCTGGCGGATGCTGCCTATCATTTTCGCTACAGCACAGCATAGCCACATTGTCACCACACACATGGAGCTCCAAGGCAGCTTGAAAAGAATGCCATTCATTCATACAAACCCCCCTGAGAGCAGTGTCCAAAGCTAGGGAGAAAAAAAACCTTGAGGGATTTGCACATTTTGTTGCTCCTCCGCTTCCTTTCCCTACCTTCATGCTGCCATTAAAAGATTTTTCTGTCTCCCATCTAAGCAGTCAGACAGTGCAAAATGCAGAGGCACCAGGGCAGGCTTGCCTTTGTGAGCCTTTGCTGGCCAAATGATGTGGCAGTGGGCAGTGGGAGCGCACATGTGCGTGGAGGAGTGAGTAGCGAGGGGACAGAGCTGCTGCCATAAGGCCTTTTTTTTCCACTACTTGCCAACATAATCAAAATAACTCACTTACAGCTAATAAAATAAAACACAGAATCCAAAAGCCTTCCTTCCCTCCAGCAGTTTGTCTGGATCCCATTCCTTGAAGCTCAGCTGAGAAAGGCAAGAGGGGGTTTTATTTTGGTTTTGTTGTTGTTAACTTTTCTAGAATGAAAAATGGTAACAGTGAGGCAGAAGGTGCAGCACGTTTCTGGCACAGATGGAAGTGAAGTGTTCTTAACATTGCTGGCTTGATGGGGACCAAACTATGGCTAAATTAGTGTCTGAGGCTTTTCCTTTTATTTCTTTCATTTTCCTCTCTCTCCTCTCTTTAATTTAGTCTTCGCTTACCACAGACAGATGGAGTTTATCCCCTCCTTCCACATTTACTCCTCTGGACTGACTCATGAGGTGGCATGGTGAGCACAGAACTGCAGCTGGGGAGATGCGTGGTCCTGCAGGCCCCCAGCTGTCCTGCCCCAGGAGCTCCAAGGCAAAAGACAGTACCGCAAGGCCCATGGCCTGAGCCTGGCACAGGACAGAGCCTGCACTCGGGACACGCCAGCTGCTAGGGTGGTGGGAGGGCAGTGGAAATTTGGATTCAAGGATGGACTTGAAGATCCTTCAGCTCTTCCAGTAATTCTTCATTGCCATTCCCGCAATGGGAAATGGTGAGATGCATTAATGTGACTCAGTGATGACAGTCAGTGACTGAGCCTGCTGGACACTGGTCTCAGCACTTGTTCTTTAGCTGTAAGACTGGAGTGTATGAGAGAGACTTATATTCACGTTCAATGTTTTCTTTTTACTGTCATGCATATTTAATATGCATCTAATAAATGACTAAAATCCATAGCTTGCACCACTGCAGCTATGAAAATATGCAATAACCCGATGCCTCTTATCTTTGTTTCAGTTTTGGCTAATGATGGAGAGAGAAGAAACCTGCCCTTCAAACACAATTAAGTGGTCTCCTGAAGTCACTGGCATCCCCTTATGCTCTTTAAGGCATAGGTCGCCCATCTTTATTACTTGCTAAATTGTATCTTAGAAACTATTGTATGTTTCCACTTCCACCAGGACCTATAGATTGCTCCGTATTTTAAAAAAACCCTCAAACTAAAATCTAACAGACAACAGTGACAAATAAAAGATAAAAATATATTGTATGATATGAAGGTAAAGGAATAAGCTCCATATACCTTTATGCATTTAAGGCCAGATTTAGTAGGGAGGCAAAGGGGACACCTTTTACACCCTGTGTCACAGTGATGAGGGAAAGTTATTCCTGTAACCAAGAGACTGCACCCAACCCTGACATGAGCTCTCTGCTCTCCAGTATCCTGTCTATCCCATCAGGTACCACTGAATGCTTCTCAAACCTAGTGAATCCTTTTTCATTGAAGCTGCAGAAGCTCCCAATTCTAACACTGGGTGGTTTCCTCATGCTGAATCCTCGGTGTCGGTCAGAGGATGCTGTCACATATGTGCAGGTCATTTACCCTGTAAACCCCAATTTTTTTAAAGAGGCAGATGCAAAGTAAGTAGGAAAATTAAGAGCTCTGATCCACTCCCAAACGTCATTTCTCTTGAGATCATTACAGTGTGTAACACCCCTGAGTAAAATGGAGTTATCATCCAAACCTTTAATTTTCAAGTAATCACCGAGTTGTGAGTGTTGTCATGCCATTACCAGCAGTAGCCAGCATGTGAAAAGGAGGCAGCAGAGAGTTTCTGTTAATAGGCAATCAAAAATTTTTTTATTAATGGCATGTTTAAAAGCTGAAGCATCGCAAGCGTACCTCGTGAATCCCTGTCTGTATCAGGGGCAGCAGAGCGAGCATGCAGCGAAGAAGGGAAAAAGTCTGATCATAAAAAATTACAGAACCACCATGCAAGAGGCATAATGCAGTAATTTGCAGGTTGGGATGAAAAAACATCAATGCTCAATTCTGCGTATCGAGCTATTATGTCTAAGTTGTTATTAACTGTATAATTGCTCAGCTCTGGTGCTGGTGGCAAGAGACTTTGTGACAAACACGCCTCCAACATAAGTCAATTCTCTTCACTAGTGTTTGACTGAGAACAAATTAGATTGTTTATGTCCAGGGATGAATTTGGTGAAAACAGCTTGCACTGAAGGGCCTGGAGGGTTGAAAAGGTAGGGTAAGATGAACATAAATGTTTCACAGCATAGAATATTATTGACATCTCATAGTAAAGCTTTCGGTACAGGATTTAAATACTCAAGAGTCTGATACACACACAGCAGCTCTGATTATTTTTGCATGTTCCATCTTCATGTAACATTGAAGCTACCAGCTCAGTTTTCAGTATTGAAAGTACAAGTAATTGTCACTTTAAATTTAACCTATTGGAGCTGACACAATTCCATTGAGACACCTACAATTCTTCAGCCATTACCAAGACTTGGTACAAAAACTGTCTTGTTCCTCACCATTTCAAAGCTAGATTGTTAAACATCTTAAACAGTTTTGGAGGAATAATAAAAATGAAAAGATACCAACAAATCCCCCTCATCTCCTTAAATATCAGGGAGAGATTAATTTTCCTTAGTGCCTTCCACAATAGTCTGTTATCATGAAAGAGGGACTATGCTGGCTTGCTAAAAAAGAAAAGGAAGGAGGAGAATGCAGCCATTGGGGCAGATCCAGCTCCCTAAATGTATTTCCATATCAAGTTGTTTGCAATCTGTGTCTCGATCGGTTTAGGTACCCTTTGGAGAAGTTCTGCTCCAGATACATCAGTTCAGTTTTGCCGCTGTTGCTAAAAAATACTAAAATGCTTTGTTCTTTTCCATATGCCCCAGGGAATCCAAAGTCCATTCCGGGAGCCCAACGCATGGCTTGGATATTTTTTTCTTACTCCAGTGACGTGACCTCCGTACAGCTCGTAGCGCTGCAAAACGAAGCCTGTGATGAACTTGGCAAAAACTTCTGCTCATTGGCAGAGAAAGCACGAGCAGCTCTGAAAATTCCACATGGCTATGGCACAGGTACAGCTCTCCAGCACCTGGTGCATTCCCTGCTCTCACGCTGGGATGTCGAGTACAGGTGAGAAGTGCGGGTGGCTCTGTGCAGGGCTGGCCTGGTCACAGAGCCTGTTACAAGGGCCTGTGGAAGGGCCCTAGGAGACAGGGGATCTCATCAAGGCTTATCAATATACAACGCTTATCAATATCCAAAGGGCAGGGGTCAGGCAGTTGGGGCCAGACTCTGTTCAGTGATGCCCAGTGACAGGACAAGGCACAATGGCCACAAACTGGAGCATGGGAAGTTCCACCTGAGCATAAGGGAAAGAACCCTTTCCTGTAGGGGTGGTGGAGCAGTGGTACAACTGCCCAGGGAGGTGTGGAGTCTCCTTCTCTGGAGAGATACAAACCCACCTGGGCGCGTTCCTGCTGGAGGTGACTCTGCTTTAACAGAGGGTGGACTGGATGAGCTCCACAGGGGCCTTCCAGCCGCGACCATTCTGGGACTCTGTCATTGCATCCAAGGAAGGGCTCTTGATCAGGAGTGCAGGGATGGGAAGAGAGGGAATGGTTTTAAGTTGATAGAGGAGAGATTGAGATGAGATTTTAGGAAGAACTGTGCTGCTGTGAGGGTGGGGAGGCCCTGGCCCAGGTTGCCCAGAGCAGTGGTGGCTGCCCCATCCCTGGAGGTGTTCCAGGCCAGGTTGGATGGGGCTTGGAGCCCCCTGATGCAGTGGGAGGTGTCCCTGCCCATGGCAGGGGGTGGCACTGGGTGGGATTTGAATACATGGGATATTTTCCACAGCTACATGACATCAGAATGAAGGCTGTTTTCACGGATACAACACAGCCATGAGGCAGCCGCCGTTCCCGCCTTTTCCCTGCCCCGGCAGGGGTGGAACTGGACAGGCTTTGAGTTCCCTTCCAGCCCAAACCATTCCACGGTTCTACGATAAATTAGGGATCCTTCGCTGTATTCCCGGCTGATCCGAAGCGTTTGCCAGGACCCAACCGTGCCCCCCTGGCCGATATGCAGCGGGGGCCCAGGCCCCCCCGCCCGGCCCAGCCCCGCTTCCCGCCTTTCCCTCCCCCTCCTCCCGCGCGGTCTGGGCCGCCCGCCCGGCGGCCTTGGCCCCGCCCGGCCCCGCCACTTCCAGGCAGCCGCCGCCCCCTGTCCTCGCGCCGTCTGGGGCCCTCAGCCCGCCCGCAGCGCCGGCTCCCGGCGGGA
The DNA here is from genome assembly GCA_033558235.1 of Neomorphus geoffroyi. Taxonomy (NCBI): domain Eukaryota; kingdom Metazoa; phylum Chordata; class Aves; order Cuculiformes; family Neomorphidae; genus Neomorphus; species Neomorphus geoffroyi. The sequence continues at coordinate 3,735,849 of JAUMJM010000029.1, read as the reverse complement.
GGTGACGGGGGAGGCTTCTGTCCCGGCATCAATAACCCTCGGGAAGGCAGAGGAGGGGCGGCGAGGCCTGGCTGTAACGTAATTACATGGGATTTAAATGAGAATCGTGGAGAAGGGAATCATGGAATCGTTAAGGTTGGAAATTACTTGGAAAGATGTATGAGATTTCTATCGTACACTTAACAAAGAAAAATATCAAAGCACTGCACCGTTATTTATGACTGTATTATAATTGCATGTTTAGGTACTGAGGAGGGAAGGATCCTGTAGACTAACTTGAATTTCTTCACCCGCAAGACAGATAAACTCGACCAGGGTAGTGAAATGATGGGACTGTTGAAATAGTCTGGAGTCAAACTAAGAACTCAGGATGTTGCTGTCGATACAGGCCAATGAGCCAGCTTAACTGTTAGAAGAAGGTGAACCTACATTTAAATCATAGAATTGTAGAATCATTAAGGTTGAAAAATACCTCTAAGCTCATCCAGTCCAACCATCAGCCCAACACCACCATTCATACCAAACCACGTCCCCAGGTGCGACATCTACTTTTTTTTTTTACCCCTCCAGGGATGGTGACCCGACCTCTGCCCTGGGCAGCATTTGCCAGTGTTTCACCACTCTTCCAGTTAAGAAATTTTTCCTAATAACCCATCTAAGCCTCCCCTGGTGCAACCTGAGGCTATTTCCTCTTGTCCTATCACAGCTGGGTTGGACGGGGCTTTGAACACCCTGATCCAGTGGGAGGTGTCCCTGCCCATGGCAGAAGGGTTGGAACTGGATGGGCTTTTAGGTCCCTTCCAATCCAAACCATTCTACGATTTTAAATATATGGATCAGGCAATGCAGGACTGCAGGCCTACGGGGTAACAGCAGTGATTGTTTTCCAGTCAGAAACCCCTGTCACTGTCTTTGGAAACTGTTCCTTTGTATATAAAATAGCATAAAATTCCCTAGATCTCTAGCACAAAATGTTTTCTGCAACTACTTGAAATGTGGTTGCAGCAAGATGGGTGCTGGTTGCTTCTGTTGGTCTCCATAGGGACGGAACTGCTCTTCAAGCCATAGAAATCAATAGGGAGGACAGGGCACGTAGTGTAGAAGGAAACGGGACTCAGAGCAGCTTCTCCAGGAAAAAAGAATTAATGCTGGTTTGTGGAGGGAAAACACACTGGGGTGTGGATGTCCCTGCTGCTAGTAGTGAGTGGAGGATGTGCCATATCTCACGAGACATTTCTGGATCATCAGGTCTGCCTGCTTGAGTATCTGTGGGCTCTTCCATCACAGCCATCCCTGTTTTGGTGGCCTGGTTGGAGCCAACTTGGGGAACCACGTCTGTGTGCCACAGCACAAAGACATTGGGCTGCCCTTACCACCAAAAGGGATTTTTTCCTCTGGGAAAGCTCTATGAACCATATATCTGGTATGTCTTTCTGGCTGATGCCGAGCCCTTAACAAGCAAGTTAGCTGCTGTGAGGAGGCCACAGCCACACAGCTCCCAACTTTGACTTTTATAAACACCAAAATAGACAATGGGGGGAAAAATAGAAATAAACAAGCTGGCTGGTTTTGATTAGGAGCAGCCCTTCTTCAGTCTGCACTAAAGGCACTCATGTTTGCCTAACAGTACAAGTCATTAATCACGTGAAAGGGGGTTTCTGGACCAGAATAAGATGGCAGGACCTTTTAGGTACTCCCACAGGTCCATTTCTGGTGGGTTGCACTAGCATCCTGCTGGCATCCTCTGGGGGATGAAATTGTAGGAATGTACAGGGATGAGTGTAATGGTTCCTTTGTCACCAGGCAATTCTGGATCAGGCCCACTGTGCGAGTTTCCCTGGTGTCTGCAGGAGCTTGCTCCCTTTTGTGCTTGGGTGCTGCTAAAATAAGATTATGGGACTTTCTCTGTAAATCCATGAATCAAAATAACCAACCTGACTGGCCTTAGGGAGAGTGATTTTACGCCTTGATCCTATGGCCGCATGCTGATTTTCATACTTGGCAGCAAAGCATCTCTCTCATCACTTAGCAAGCAGTGAGTTATCTGGCATAAAAATGAGTGTCATCTGCAAATTCTACCAAGAGCCCGCCCATAGCAGGGGGCTTAGAACTGGTGAGCTTTAAGGTCCCTTCCGACCCAAACCGTTCTATGATTCTGTGATAAATTAGGTTTCCTTGACTGTATTCCCAGCTTATATACCAGCTCCCCATGAGCCTCAGTTTGTGCACCTGGGGACAGACATCCTTATGTGCCTTACGGGAATGGATTGTGTCCTGTTTGATTGAGAAGCGTTTCGGCTATGAGACGCTCAGATGAAGAATGTACTGCAAACAGTTCTTACTGCTCTTATTAAACCCTGCTAACAGAAGGGAGAAATAGTTCTATGCTGCCTTGCTGTAAATGGGGCAGAGTTTGAGGCACAGCTACAAAAAAAACCTGCTCAGATTGTTTCTTTTTTCTTTTCCCCTGCAGAGAACCTGGCCCTGCTTCTGCTGTCATGCTGGTGTGGAAGAGCAATTCAACTGGTGTCAGAGGATTCCACTGACATAAATCTAGTGTAAGCAGAAGTATCACGGGGCTCTATATTGGATGTTTTCCACTTCTGAGGATGAACGTGTGGACTTCTTTCAAGTAGGGAAGCCTCAGCAGGCTGCTGCTTTGTCCTTGCGTTAAATATTTCTTCTGTTTGTCCATGTTATTTAACTGTGTAGATTTCGGAATTCTACCCCATAAATGTGTCTTCCATAAATGCAAATGGGGGTGGACATTAAAATAAGCCATAGTTAAACATTTTAGAGAGACTTTTCCATTTGCCACTGATAATACCTTCCAAATTAGCAATATCATATGGATTTTGCTGTCCACAGGCAGACAGCTTTGATTGATAATGATACTTTTATTAATTAATTTCATAGCATTTTGAAGTGTTGCAAACTTCCTACAGAACAAACGAGCTCCAGCCCTGAGGAACTTTGCAGCAAAGGTAAGTCTGATAAAGAATATTGAATTAGACCAAGATGTGAGTATGTAAGGTCAAGTTTGCTATTCTGTTCTCATACAACTTCTGCAGAAACTCCCATGGTAATAAATAATAACGATTACCTAATTAACTGTAAGGCACAAACCAGCTTTCATCCAAGATCTTAAAAACTCTTTGAAAGGTGGATTTTGCAAATGTAGAACTGCAGCATGGGGATGAACAGCTTGATTTCTGTAAGGCGATGTGGAGTTTGCCAATGGTATACATAAGGGAGTGCACAGCAAAAAGGCATTGTAGTCGTGCTTCTCGTAGCACTGTCCAGTGCCTCATTTTTGTGGGTGATTGTGCCACACAGCTGCCAGACATCCTTCCCACCACGTCCCTTCTTATCTGCCTGTCTTTTTTACGTGACCCAGAGCCTTGGGTAATGTCTCTCAGGCTTATCTTTGAGACAGGTACTCCTAGAAGCTTCTGTCTGGTTGTTGAGCCTTTTTCCTTCTGAGCAAGAGGACTGTGTTTTCCACTCCCAGGAGCAGTCTCACAGGATACCTTACACCTGAAAACTGCGAGATCTGAAAGGTGCTGAGCATGATGTAATCTGATGGCAAATGCACAGCTGACTAACACAGTTGTGCTTGCAGGCAATGATGTGTAGAGTATCTTGTTAGAAGAAAATCCTTACTGCTGGTCCCAGTCTAGACCATTCTGGTTTTTAATACAACTGCATTGACTGTAGGTTTTCCCTCCCCCTCATCATTTCTGCCAAAAGAGCTGGAGAGCTGTGGTCAATGGCAGCACTGAAGGACATGTGGGCTGACAGTAAGTTTGCTACAGCAAATATCGCAGCCTTTTTCAACAGAGGCGAAACAAATCACATGTTGTCATTGGTGTTCCAGGTCAGACGTGAAGTTTCGCCAGCTCCCCCAGTCTGAGCAGAAACAGAAATCCAACCAGTGAATGGAGACAGTAAAGATGCCTGGCTGATGAGCTGCTTGCTCAGAGCTGCCTGTTTAATGGAGTTATTTGATTATGTCTGCTTTTCTAGACTTTTTTTTAATGCATGCCATCCCACAGTTTCCTATTATACTATTGTAGTGAGTATTCTGTGCCCAGTACCAAAGCTCTCCCCATGGTGGTACATACTGGACACCATGCTTTCCTTTCCCTTCTTATCAATTTATTGCTTATAGTATTCCAACTCAGCTCAGTGCAGATTTGAAACCATTATTACAACAGCTCAGGAGCTCCTTGAAGAAAGATATTTATATCCTAAGTTGTAAAACTAGCCAAGCTCCCCAAAGAAACAGCAGTAACAAAACTTAGCTGTTGGAACCCAAAGATGCATTGTTCTGATTTAATAATTAATGCGGAGTTAATTGAGGCTTTTACTGAACTGAAACAGGATAAAAGAAACCCGCCAGTCTGGACGCCATGGTTCTCTGAGAATAAGTTCATTCTGTTCCCCTGTGACCCCTTTCCGACTCCCTCTCTGCGTGCCGCTCCTCCTTTCCCCCAAATGGGTGTGGAGCGTGAGTGCTTCTGCTGTTCTGGATACAACACAGGGAGATGGGGAAGATGGACTCAGAGGCATCTGGGTATGGCAAAGGGGAGAGCCAGGAGAGAAGCAAGTCTGGTGCTGAATGGAGCTTTCATCCTTCCCTCTTCTGGGCCATTGTTTGACTGGGATTTTCCATGTATGCAGACTTGGGAATTGCTGAGCCATGCCCAGTTGCAAAGAATGCCTCCAAAAAGCAAAAAAAAATGGAGAGTCACAGGGAGAAGCTGGCTCCATGTTATCTTTAAGAAAGTAAATAATGGCATGGCTTTATGGCTTACAATTTACTGCTTTAGAAATTGAGTCACACAGGCTGTATCCAGAACAAAATGGCTTTTAACCCCTTGGAGTATGTGTAAGTACTCCACGTAATAAATACTACTCAGATTTGTTGGGAAAAAGGGCAACATTTTGGTGTCAGGGTTGTTAGTTACTGGGGAACAGAATGACCAGAGAACATTTCAGGTTAGGGCATGGCTGCTAGTTTTTAGATGCTCTGGAAGTAATGCTGGAGTGGCCTTCATCTTATTGCAGTCAGTAGGAGTCTTTATACCAATTTCAAGGACCTTTGGATGAGAATTTATCAGCCTATGGTGAAGGAAGAGCTATTCTTTATAGTTTTAGTTCAGATTATAAGTGTATGGGGGCACAGAAGGTGCTAGGATGGATGAGTCTTGGAGTAGATGTACTCTAAATTCTGGCTTATGCAGTATTCAACCCTGGGTCTATGTTTTGTGGAGGAATGCAGCTTTCCTTTCAGCCTGCTGACATATTATGGTATGTTTATAGAGAGATGAAGGAGTTCTGCTGATACAGAAAGGGTAAAAGAAGAGTCTCTGAGAAGGAATGGCTCCTCTTAATTTTTCTTTCTTTGCTTTCACCCTTTCCTCTGTGGGGCTTCTGCTACTTTCATTCTACCCATCATCGTCTCCTTAGAAACCGGAGGAACACCAGCAACTGCTGGAAGTCCATAAGGTTGTGACCATTTAGCAGTTTGCAAAACAGATCTTGGTAATATTCATACCACCAAAACTGTAAGTCCTGCAACTCCAAGCCACCAGTGATATGTGGGGGGGGGTGGGTTCAGACTCTTCCATCCCAAGGACTTGCTCTGGAGACAGCTGAAGTTCTGAGATCCAAATAAGCCTTGTCAACATAATCGTGCTTACAGGATGATGGAACAGAAATCAAGGGGACCCAGGGAAACTGGTGAGCTCCTGATATTTAGCCAATGCTTTCCCCCCCCCCCCCAGGTTTGGTGAGCAGAAGGGAAGCAGGGGCACTGGCTGGAGCTCAAGACTGAACTGGGTTTTTTGTTAAATATGCCCTCGTGCACACGCAAAATCAAGTTTATACACAACCATTGAAGATGTTTTACCTTCTTCTTTGTCCCCATCCTATTATTTGAATATTTTATTAGGGAGGTCACATAGTGGTGGCTAGAAGAATTACTCCAGCAATAGTGATGCAGAGTTCAGCTCTCCCTCACTTTCACGTGAATTGGAAGGAGTTACGGCACGCTGCCAGTGATGGAATTTGCACAGAGAAGCATGGTGGTGAACTGCTGCTAATGCATGCACTACAGATGTTGGCTTGGGACCTGGTGGTACACAGGGTGTGCACATCCTGATTGTGGAATGGAGGCTCTCTGGATAAAACTACACAGCCAGTTAAAGTTAACGTACCATCTAAAAACTACTTTTATACCCTGAAGAGGTTACCGTCTGTCATTTGGGCTTTCACTTTATAGTCTGGTAGCTGGAGATTTAATCCCTCATTCAGGGAAGTAATTATTGTTTGTATAAATAGGCCTGTTGGAGTCAGTGAGCTGAGCTCGTGGAGGAAGGGGTAGGCAGTTTCACCAGTCCAAGTCTCTACAGTGTGGTCCAATGAGTGATGCAGCATTTAGTTCACACAGGAATGGAGGAGTGTATATTTCAGTGGTAATCTGTAGAGATTCAGGTTCCGATGCTGGCTGAGAATATAGCCCTTCCAGGGTTCCATCCATGTGGGATGTACTCGTATGTGTGGGCATCAGCCCCTTGCCAATGATGGGCTGGATGGCAGGCCATGGTTTTTCCCAAAACCAGTGTTATGCAGGGTGAGCCTACTTTGGAGCTGGGATCTCAGTCTCCAGCTCCCCCAGCTAGCTGCTGCTAGACCACTTGACAGGGTTTTGATGGAGGAGTCTGGAGCTGTAGTTTTGCCCACTGAGTAGAAACAGGCGCCAAGGTTCAGACTCCTTCATTTTTAACTGCTAAATACATTAGATGTGATTTCTGTGACCTGAAACAAGTGAGGTTTGCAGGGATTTATAACGCGTTGTTTCATTACTGCCTGTACCAGCTGAGTCTGAGGGGGATCCTGCAGTGCTCACACCCTTATCTCCCAAAGAGTGTTCCTGGCAGTGGTGCTGGCATTGTCACGCCAGGCCAGGAAGCAGATGCGTGCAGCAGCAGAGCTTTGATTTTTCTCCTTTCTCCCACCTCCATGTGGGGGAACTCCATCAGCTGTCAAGTGGAAACATTGCAGCACACAGCACATTTCTGAGGACAGGAAAGGGAATGCCGGGCACTTGAAGTCAGAGGAAGGACCATGAAGAACAAAAACTGAACAGAATCACACACTTGTTGAGGCTCACGTAAACAGAGTATATACGTGCCTGCTGTGAGGCAACACTTTAGGTACCTCCCTATTTATTAAAATGGGATAGCTTTTTCATCTGAGTGTGTGATGCATGTGGGGTTCAAAGAGAAGAAAGGTGTGTGGGATGGGGATCTGATTGTAGTCATTGTTGCCAAAGAAGCCAATTTAAGTGGAAAAAAAAATAATTTCACCTGTGGGATATTATTATTTATGAGCAATCTTGTAGTAGCCAGAAGCCTGTATCACAGATTAGAACCATACTGTAACACACTGAGCTCTTGCTCCTCTATGATCCATACAGTATTGTGATTGTTTTTCATTTCTGGTTTTAGTTTTGCCTTTTTTTTGTTGATGCTGGTTTGTTTTTTACTGTTGTCACTTCATCTGGAGATTTATCGATCCTGCATTTGGGTGAGATTTTGAATTGCAGTTGGTGCTGCTTTAGCTCTGTTACCATTTAAGACAGCAAACTGGTCTAATTCTGTTCACAGCACACTGGCTTCTATAGGAATGGAGCTATGCCAATATTGGTATTGAATTTGGAAAACCATTTGCAAATGTTTGCCAAAGCCCTGGAGGGTTTGCTGTTTAGAAACATAGAAATTAGAAAAAAAGAATGGGTCCAGTGATCCAGGTCCTAAACTGTTTGGTGTATGACTGTAGGCAACTCATTTAATTTCTTTGTGCCACAGTTTATCTCTCAAAAAATAGGGCTAATATCTATTTGTCTCTTGCAAATAGGTTGGGAAATCTAATAAATGTTGGCAATAAGCTTTTAATCCTTTAAAAGTAACAGAGAACAGCAAAAACCTGTATTATTTACAAATTCATGTTTCATTTTTCATGTAATTGACATTGTTATGGTGCTATTTGCAATTACGCTGATGCTAAATAGTTTACTCAAACCGAGTTCAACAGACTCTTGATCCTGGCATGTGGGAGATTCTACTGGAACTCGCATTTAGAGTTTCTCTTTCATTTGCTGAGGCAGCTGAATTAAGTCTTGTTGGGCACGCGACCCCAGAGAGGTCACACTGTCGCTTCCATGGACCGCACTTACCAGTTCTCCATCACACCACCCATATATTTGCTGTTGAAGGAACGCTGGATGCAGAAGCTGATGAGGTGGCTGTGACTGTGTCCTCTCCTTCTGTAGGTGACTCTGGTTGTAGCTTTGTCAGTATAGAGAAGGGCATTGATTGTGCTGAGCTTTTATATGAAAACCAGTCTATAAACAAAATAAATCGCAGACTCAGCTGGAGTTGGAACTGTGAAAGTAGGCAGCACTGGAAAATGAGCCTTGTTTACGGAGATGTATTGAAATGAGCCATGTACTCACACTCATACCTGTGTGTGCATGCTAACCTGTATTTGTACACCTGTGTGCATGAGACAGATAGAGATCTAATGGCCATAGAGTAACCGAATAAAGCTTTAGGGAAGAAATGAACATAAATGACAGAAGTTTTTCCATCCCTAATGAGAAAATGGAAATAAATTTAAAGAAGGGGAAAAAAAAGAAAACACACAGAGGTACATTCCAGGAACAGAACATTGTCAGCTGGAACAGAGGCACAATTAGGGGATGTATCTGGGTCCCAAGGCTTTCCCAGGACTGTGGTCTGTCATTCCCCTAAAACAACAAATTGGATGAGGAGAGCAGATCCCAGATGAAGTCTCCTTCCAGAGGTCTGACAGACCTTATGAAGGGCTCAGGGGGCACACGGGCATCAAAGACAAACAGGCAGAATCATGCTATACAGAGGGGGAGAATTCAATTCAGGCTTTGAGACACCGAAAAGGAGATTAATACCCATAATTAAAAAAACCAAAACCTCCTGTCCATTAGAAAATCCTTTGCCTCCTGGCAGGAGAAAGTGGGAACTGGATAGAATGTGGGATATAAGAGCAAACTGTAACCCAGTGAATTAGTCTTAACTATAGCGAAAACAGCACTTGTGTAAATGAGGCCCCTAAGGGCCGATAACCAAGCAGTAAAATGTTACAGGAGGGAAGTAAGTCAGGGCTATAAACCTGGGGAGTCAAGACTGGGTAGCCAGGATCTGGAGCATAAAACAGGCGAGATTAAAGGATGACAGATGAGGGCTGGGAAGGATGCATGAATCCTTACCGGCAGCATAAAGATTCTGTGGGCTAAAGACAGACAGGCTTGTTCCTCTGAGTACTGCCAGGTACCAGAAAATGACTGAGATGCCCACTGAGAACTTGAGGAGAGCAGGAGAGTGAGGGATAGATGATAAATAAAATAAGGAAATATAATCAAATCAACATTGAGTATATTTGATTTAGGAGGACACCAATGAATAGAGAAGAGGAAAAAAGCAGCAGGGTGAGAGTTGCTGTTGGATAGGGCTGCGACTTGAGTGAGATATAGTGCAAGCCCTAAATTATCATCATCATTATTTTTTGGCTGGGCTGTGTTGTGACATCAATACCAATTTACACTCTGGGTGAGCAGCACTTACTACCTTCTTGTCTTCATAAATTGTGCATTGTCCTTATTTATTTCCTTTCCTATCCCCTTCCTCTCTTCCTGCATCGCCTTTCTCCTCCTTTGTAAGCATGATGGGGATGGTTTATCCTTGCTATGTCCTTGATGAGTTTGACATTTAACCCCAGTTATGGATCCCCAGCTCCTGTCTCCTTTCTTGTGTGCCAGGTATAGAAACATAGAATCATGGAATTGTTTGGGCTGGAAGGGACATCAAAGATCATCCATTTCTAGTGGATCTGTTTGCTCAAAGCCCCACCCAACCTGTCCTTGAACGCCTCCAGGGATGGGGCAGCCATGACGTCTCTGGGCAACCTGTGCAAGTGCTTCTCCACCCTCACGGGAAAACATTTCTCCCTAAGATCTCTTCTCAATCTCCCTTCTTGCAGCTTAAAACTGTTCCAAAATAAAATATTAGCCTTGAACCGTAAACTTTATGGAACTTTTGCAGAAGGGTTGGGAAGTATTCTGATTAGCCAACAGATTAGATTGTTAGTTGTAAGAACAGTCTGTCCCAGGTGAATGAATAGATCCCAGCTACAACAGAGTTCTTGGAGACTACAGACAGGTAATATGTCTGGCCTGCTGTCAGTCACCATCCCCTTTCTCATCTTAATTGATTAAAAGATTTTCTTACTTGCTCTTTTGGCAACAATTAAGACCATCCATCTTGAGAAGGAGAAGAAGATGAAATTCAGTTACCACATTTCCTTGGAGAAGAACTTTTGCCCAGCTGATTGCCTTTCTAGAGTAAAGCTGAGAGGTGGCAGTCTTTTTTTTTTTTTTCTTTGTTTTCTCTCTCCTCCTTGTATGCTCTTTTTTCTCCATAATGTTGGAAAAAGCAATCAGCTTGGTGCAGCAGAAAGTGGATGAAGTGTCTGTATCAGATAGAGGCCATATAATTTACCAACTTGTTTTGTCTCCTATTGTTTGCTAAGGGCTGAAGGAGTCACAGGCTGAATATCCACAGCCAGGTATCTAGAAAGGAGCCCTGCAGAAGACAGAATGTTCTTTATACACACTGCCTATTTATTTATAAATACTTCAGAATACCTACAATTAAAAGGAGCAAAAAGCACTGTGGAGCTTTTTATCCATCTTACAGAATATCAGATGATCTTTTTGGGTACTCGTAGTCATTGGCATAAGGAGGGCTGGGCAGAAGGGAAAAGAGAAACAGTGTCTATCTTCGTTGCTGGTTCTTTTTATCCCTAGGTCCAAAAGAGTATGAAGGGGTGAGCTGTGTCACCATCAGGAAAGGGACAGAGACTTCTCCTGTGCTAAAGGATTACAGATTTACTCTGTTAAAACAAAACCTGTCTCCTGTTTGCAGTAATAACTCCCAGTTCCCACTCTCTCCTGTCATATTTTGCTCCTGGTCGAATGTTGATTGCTCTATACAAGAAAGACAAAGGTTTCTTCCTGATTCCTATATGATCAGTTCATGCTCTGATGCTTACAGAACAGAAAGTTGGGAATTTGCTTTCTTTTGAGAATCTGCTTTGTTGAAAAGAAAATAGATTCAGATAAAGAACCTTGGTGCTGGTGCCTGCCTGGAAGAAACAGGCAAAGGAGGGATATACTGGAAAAAAAAGCCAATGACCTTATTTAGGGGTAGTAGATTTAATAATCTCTAATGGAATTACTGGTGAGGAATCTACATGCTCTCTCTTTCCTGTAAAGGCTTTTTGTTTGGGTTGTTTTTTTCCCTTCTCTCTGCTCTGCCGCCTTCTGCAGGGAATGAGCATGTAGACATTCTCTAGGACAGCAGCTGCATGATGGTACCCTCGCTGTAAGGTCGTGCCCTAGCATAATACATTACGAGACCGTGGGTTAGAATATGCTTAACCCTGTACAGGTGCACAGGGAAGAAGATGGATGCAAGCAACTTTTTTTCTGCTGCCTCTGTGCAGAGGGCAGGGAGGAGGCACTGTCTCTGAAACTCCTTTTGCAGACTGTGTGGTGCTGTGGGAATCTCGTCCAGACTAGAACGGAGTCTAGCCCCAGGCACAGAGCCTTGGGGAGGAGCTGCCAGTGTTGAGTCCTCCTTTAGCATCCCTGCATTCCCCCGTAAGCAGAGACTTGCAACTGTAGCTTTCCTTACAGTTGTAATAATGCAAACTAATTGCCAGGATGCAGCAAAGAAAGCTGAATCACCTGCCAAAACCATTTCCATTTTCATTTTCTGCCTCCACGAAGGCAAAGTAGGAATTAAAATCCTGGGAAGCACTTGCACCCTCTCAGGCTGCAGCTGAAAGATGGAAATACTTGGAACTTCCCTTCTAGCTCTGTGGTTTGCTTGATTTGGGGGAAGCAGGAACTGTGGACCTCCCTAATGCCCCATACAGAATAACATGCCTTTCCTTAAACACTGCTTTAGTAAATATTCTGGGTAAATACTGGGTAAAACCTGCCATGTTAGCTTTTCCTGGAGGGAATTTTCTGGGGTTTGTAGCTAGTCTTGGAGACAAAGGAATCTCCCTATAGATAATGACAGGAGAGCGGCATCATTTTGGTTCTGATCGATGCCATGGTTTTGGACAAATATGAAAGAGTAACTTAGCAAGAGGTGGTGGTTTTAGGGGACACTGGGTACCCTCCCACACCAAAAAAGACATAAAAATGGCTGCATTAACTTTTAAGTTTGGGTTTTCTTCAAATAAACATTGATCAGATGAAATATGCAATGTTAAAGGAACTTTTTCGGTTTTGCTTGTCTGCATCGAGAACTCATCAGATTCATTGCTTGATTTTAATTGGTATTGCAGAAAAATCACTTTCCCAGTTTTGTTTCTAAATCTCAATCCACCTAACTTCTATACATGAATGGCCCTGTTGTAGTCACTTGCATCAGCACACAGTAATTCTTAGCTGCATTAAATCATAGGTCCTGGTCCTGCTAACAGTATTGCATTATGTGTAACTTCTCTCAGGGATTAGATGAACCCAGATTTGTAGACTCGTCTGAGTTGTTTGTAAACAACAAGGGTTTGCTAGACTTGAGTCATTAATGAATTCAGTGGCATGGTTCATTAACTTATTAAATATTTCTTTAATGTTCTTTAATTTCTTTAATTTCTGAAAATTTGGGCATTGAATGAGATAAGGAGCATCCAACAGGAGTAGATTTATTTGTGCATATTTGTGTATGTGAAATGTGCTTAAACTGAACTGTGTTAAGTCATTCTCTATGGCTAAAAGTACCTAAGGACATTTGGACTATAGTTACAAAAATGTTGTATAGGTGAGATCTGGTTACTCAACACACAGAAGCAGCACCTAAATTTTGAATGTAGGAATGTCAGGATGGGCCCAAACCTGGATGAGTCCAAGGACTTAGAGTATCGAGCACTAGAGGAGGCAGGATGAATGCCAAACTCCTTAGAGCAGAGATGTGATCTTGGGGCAAATCTTCCATCCTTCTACAAGAAGCACAGCACAACTTTCATACAAATGATAAAACGCTCAGTAAGTTGTGCTTCTTAGAGAAATTCCAGCCATCTGTAAGGTCCTTGGCATTGTGGCAAGCCAATCTACAGCAGACACCAGGACTGCCCAGTTCCCAGTCACCAGTCCCGGTTGTGGGGCAATCAGCCTGGGTCAGGGCATGAGAATTTTTGCTGTGTCTGTAGTTGACTCACCCAGAGCAGTCCACATGGGCTTCTCACCATCCTAGAGACACCAGGACCTCATGCAACACTCCTGGGCTTGATGGCAGGGATTGTAGAACTGTAATCTAAGCCATGAGGACAGGTTCATACTGTGAACGCATCAATTTTTGCTCTGGAAGTGGAAGCATTCTGCTAATCCCCAGGTCTGACAGACCAGCTTCTCCTTCCTGCCCTCCTCCTGACCCCAACCAGGTCTGGAGCAGCCTCTCCTCCTGAAGGTCAAGAGATAATTCCCGCGGTGTCGTGCTGTGTCATTCACGATGAGTGATGGAACTGGTATGATGAATAGGGAAGGGTCAGTCAGAGCACTAACACTAGGAGCAAATCTGTGGGGCCACCACTGCCGTTTTAGTTGGGGTTTGCACGGAGCCCTCCAGCCTTTCTGCCTCAAGAACAAACAACTCGTCCCTGAAAGGAACTTAGCTTCTTCCTCAGGGTTTTTCCCCACCGACTCTAGGAGGGGAAGAAAATGAGAAGCATTTGCAGTTCTGTAAAAATTATGACCACCTAGGGTAGTCCATCTAATTGATAAGAAGCCTTAAATCTCATTTTTTGTGGGTTTATAATGGGCCACTGCAAATTGCCGAAACTCAGCATTTAAACTCATCTAGGGAGCAACTCTTTTCTTACCATCTCTCTTTTTAAAAAGAGATTATTTTCTCACATTATCTTGGACCTTTCCTGCTCCATACTTGGGTTGGAACTGAATGGGCTTTAAGGTCCCTTCCAACCCAAACTATTCTATGATTCTATGATCATCTCAATCCTTGATTACAAAAGGAATTAGATTGGTTTTATAGCTAGGAAAAAATATCAGAGTAGCGATGGCAAATAGCATGGGATGTGTGAATCTGGTATCGAGGAAATGAGAAAGGCCCAGGATTTGTGTTTAGTTACAGTGCAGAATGATTGCTTTTGCTAGTGTAAAGATTCTCTTTTCTGTCCATTTGTGTAATTTTGTGACAGACCTGAGAGCTTGTGGCTGTGCTCTATAAATTCTGACAGAGTTTTGTTATGCTGGTGTTCCTGTCTTTGAATATTTCTCCAGGACAGATCTGATAAGTGATAAAGCCTGCAACTGTATTGTTTACATTCATTTTTTGGTTTAAATATGCTTATCACAGCTGTGACATGACTCCAGCTGTAGTCCCTCCTGCACAGACTCTTTTCCTGGATGGGGCTGGGCAGGGAGTTTTCCAACCCAGGTACTCAGTGAGATAGTGGAGGTGGGCTGGGGTTTTGTGTATGAGCAATTCCTCAGTGCAATTGCAGGCTGCGGGATGTTCTGCAGCACATGGGCTTCCTAAACTGCCGTAGGGTGGGCATCCTGCTACGCTTGCTGAAGATGATGTTCCTCTCTGCAGCTCTGTTACATGCTGGTGAGATTTTAACTGTACTGTGGAGGGAGAGGAGGTGGCTCTTTGGTTCTGCCAGCAATTAACCCGGTGAAACAAAGCCCTAGTGACACTCCTTCAGCAGAGCATAGGAATTCAGGGTGGATATTTGGAACACAGCGTGAACTAGGGAGGTGTTGGATGATACCCTGTAGACATAAGCATCGCTTTGAAATGATCAGTGAGTCACCAATGCAGTATAATCACCGGAGACATGCCAAGCACCGAACCATCAATCACTGAACTGACAGTGCACCCTTATGTGAGTGCTGTGCCTGCCTCAAACCCCTGTTATAAATCCTCTTGGAATGGAGGAATGTGTGTTCTGGTAACATATATACATACGCAAGGGTGCCCTAAGCATGTCACAGCATTTTGTTATTGAGACAACATCAGGCCTCTGCGGGGCTGCTTGTGCTTAGCCGTACTGGCTGGAGAAAGCATTCCGTAAAGCTGAACAAACACTCTGTGATCTCCAATCTGTGGCTCCATTGGAGCTCATTGCCCTTTGTAACAGACACCTCCAGTATGCACAGTCCTCCTTGGCCTCACTCAGACTGGTTTATGCAGCAGGTATTCAGCATTTCAAGAATCTAGGAGGAAGAGTAGTGAGCTTTGGCTTTGACCAGAGGAGCAACTGAAGAGTAAGAGAACGCAGATCCAAAGACTGCTGTGAATGGGTGCTGTGAGGAAAATTACTCTGAGTTAGTGGGTAGTTGTCCTTCAATGAAGGCAAAGCTAGTCCTGCACCTTCTGACTTTGCTTATCTATGGAAGCTTATGGTTTGCACAGCCTTGGCAAGTACGTTTGCAGACGCCAGGCACGCCCTGAACCTTTTGAAGTTCAGCAGATGTTGCTGCAATGTCCCTAGGATACAATTGAAAGAGATGTGGTGAAAGGAGAAGACCACGAGGCTGACATATGGAAAGGCCCAAGAATTTTGGTGTGATTTACAGATGAACTGCTGTATTTAACAAGACAATTAGCATTGCTATAGACCATTTCAGCTGGAAAACTAAGGATGTTCTGATAGCTTGTAAATGAGTTTTAACCCTTAGTGTATTTCCTCCACTGAACTTCAAATACTTCAGAAATGTGAGTAAAGCATCCATTTTACAGAGCAGCATTGAGGCATTCTTCAGCACCTGCTTAATGCTATGGGAATCAATAGCTCAAGTATTTCTTCAGCTACATCCAAGACTCCTCAACCTGCAACTGGAGATACAGCCATCTTGAGTACAACCTGATTCTGTGCCAGTACTCTTTCAAGGATGGTATGAATTCCAGTCTTCTTTTATCCTCCGAGATGCACACATGCAACGTTTTTGCCAGTATTCCAACCAGATATCTGATAGAAGCTGGCAGGATGGTGGAAGCCTGTCATTCCCTTCCTCTGTCAAAGAGCAGTGCTCTGATTAGAAACGTAGCTGTCAAATGGCAGAAGTCCTTGCCTGTCTCCACAGACAGTGGCACACACAGACACAACGCAGTGTACACCCCTGCCCGTGTTCAGGTGGGGAGGAAGAGTGGGGGAGAGGCAATGCAAAAATGTGTGTGTAATTAAAGATGGAATAGGCATCTTTGCTGCCTTCCTCATGCAGCATAAAATAAGAGCGAGACTGAGGGGCTGGCTTCTGGCGATCTAGCTGTGGCAGCATGAAAAATGAGGAGGAGTGCGATAAGAAACTAATAATTTATGTTCCAAGCACAGACTCACACCAGTGTGGAGGGAAATTTGTGCCAATAACTCCTACTAACTCAGAAAGGCACGCAATCTTTTATTGCACAAATTATTAACGACCAGAAAATAAATGACTCTGTAATCAGATTGGTGCTGCCGGTGCTTTTCGTTTCTTCTTTTATTTGTTTAAATTCCAAAGCCAGTCCACCCCTGAAGTGAGGCAATGGGAACTTGTACTGGCCCAGTGCCCTGCCTGACAACGGAACAGATTAAACGACGATGGAACAGGAACGTCCTGGTATGTCACTGCCTATCGAAGATGGGTTTACTCAACAAACAATTTCTGGCTCCTTCAGCAGGAGCACCTCTGTAGGTGCACAGGGATCTCTGATTTGGGACTCTGTTGCACCGCGATTCGAACAGTCAAACAACAGCATCATGAACCTTTATTTATGAAAATGTGCAGAAAAATAGCAGCTCCCTAGCAGCTCCCTATCACCTCTTCTTGGCCCTATTCCCTTCAGGCTCATTTCTTTGTGTCCTTCCTGTGTCCTCAGGGCTGCTGGTGTTGTATTCTGCTCGCTTCTGCTCTGATTTTGCAGCATTTGTGCTCAGTATTCAGACTGAGGTGTTCTAGAATGGTGGATTCTCTGCCCTTCTGAAATTGAGCCAAGGTCAAAAAGATGATCCAAGGGCTGGAACACCTCTCCTACAAGGACAGGCTGAAAGAGTTGGGGCTGTTCAGCCTGGAGAAGAGAAGGCTGAAGGGAGACCTTGGAGCAGCCTCCCAGTACTGAAAGGGGCTCCAGGAAAGCTGGGGACAGACTTCTTAGCAAGGCCTGTTGTGGCAGGACAAGAAGTAATGGTTTTAAACTAAGGGAGGGCAGATCTAGACTGGATTTAATAAAGAAATTTTTTACTATGAGGCCCCATCCCTGGAAACATTCAAGGTCAGTTTGGGTGAGGCTCTGAGCAAGCTGATCGAGTTAAAGATGTCCCTGCTCACTGCAGAGGGGCTGGACTGGATGACTTTCATGATCCCTTCCAACCCAAAGCATTCTATGAATCTATGATTATAAGGTGAATTTTGGCCATATAATTGCATGGAGAAAGGAGCGCGAGGAGTGTAGTTTATTGAGACACAGCCCATATGGAAACAAAGCATCTTCCCTACCACCAAATGGTGGCATCCTGTGATCTTTCTTGAATTAAAATCTTTATTATGATTATGTAGAAAATAAACATTGATGAAGAATGAAACATCTGAACGAGTATAGATGGTGTTTGGATTTGCTGCAGATTCCCCTCTGTTTATGTGGTGCTGTGTGTAACCTGAAGGGGCACAATGTTCCTGTATTCCGCAGTATTAGGAGTTTGGGTGAGATGCCAAAGCAAGATGAGTGACTTAATTCGGGCTTGAGCTTGTAGCTATTTGCAGGAAGACACAGGGTGAACTATAATGGTAGAAGCAACTTTGAGCGGGTAACTCTGGATTAAGATATGAGCTACACTTGAAAGTCATCATGGCAACATACTAAACCTAACCTTGATCTGGGTTCCAGCCCTGGGAGATACTTCAGTTTGAACCTACAGTTTGCAGGACTTGCTGCATCCAACCCGTGGGCCAAACCAGCCCCGTTTTTAAGGCCAAGGCCGTATTCTGAACGGTGAGGCTTTTGTCCCTACATCCAAATGTCTCTGTGAGGACCAATTCTACCATTTACACAGGGTTGCTCTGATTTAGGTGACCTACACATGCCTGTGTGACCTGGCTGAGGCTCATTTAAGCCCTGTGTTTGAGGTTCATAGGGTGGTTTTTCTTCAAAAAGCAGGTTTCCTTGAAGACAAGGGAATTACTCTGTATGCAAATAGAGCTGCTGGGCTGTGTTAAGTCCATGTAATTTTCAGTTGGGAGACCCATATGTGAGGCTCAGACTTTTTTCTCCCCTCCCGTTGCCCCTCCCTATTTTGATTATGTGAACCATATGATAAGGAAGAAAAGTGTTTCTATTGTTAATTCAGCCCATTCGTTATCAATGGCACCATCTCCCTGATGGCTTCATCTGAATAGGGGGGAGGGGGAGAATTACTTTCCCTCTCTATTTTTTTTTTTTCTGGTGAGGGGGTGTTAGTGAAGGCTGCAATAATGAATAATGTGCAGATTGTTCCCGGGGACTGCAAGTGTTTTATTAACGCAGGTTTCCTTAGACTGAATGTCCAATCACCACAGAACCATGAAACTCAAATTGCCTTACAGCTCTCTCATGAACATACTTTTAATCTCATTGACCTGTCATTATACTACAACGCATAAATTCAGATTTGGAGATCTTATGTCCAATCATAAATTGGGCTGGCAGACTTCCGATCAACAGAATAAAACTGTCTCCTGTGAGGTGGGTTTTTTATTTGCCAGGGCTGTTCCAGCAGACGGAGTAGAGGTACAGTCAGCTTTTCTTAATAAACTGTTCTTTAAAAAATGGAGGGAAATAAGAAACCCAGCATGAATTCACAGGGGAGAGAAGGAAAAAAATAAGGTGATGTTTAAATAACATTAACATTGGATATAAACTTAGATTGTGGAAAACTGAATTAAGGGGTGTCAGCTTCTGTGAACATGAAGAAATGATAGACAAATAGAAGAGTTTATACATTCAGGCATTCAGTTTTGGCCATAATTCTGTGTGTTTTTGAGGAGGGGGCACATATATGCCAACTTCATAGAATTTCTTCTTTTGTTATGTCTTTTCCTTCTTTTACTTAAATGGGCAACTTGGAGGAGATCTCATTTCTCCTTCTTGTTTTGCCATGTTTTATTTTGATTCAGCAGTGAATGGGGGATTTCAAATTTCTGTGGCTCAGTGGGAATTTTGGTATGAGGGGAGCCTTTGCTGTGCTGATATTGGGCGTGGGTGCTCCTGCAGAAGGGTTTCCTCCTGTGAAGAAAGATCACAACCAGTCAATTGTGCTAAGAGTGGTGCAGGAGGCCCGTCTGTGAGTGCTGTCATTGCATACAGAGAATCCCTGTTGTCATCAGTAGAGATGTGTCATCCGAAATGCTGACAGAACAGGTCGGATAATTTTTTGTGTATGCATGTTTCCTCTTCGCAGGTTGTTGTAGAAGAGAGTTCTGTGATGATCTGGAGCCTCTAGCGGTATTTCTAATCTTTTGAGTGGAGTTGGCCTCCTCAAACACAGCACGTTCGTGTATCATTAGTGCTTTCATGTATATCAATGTCACTTTTCAACTCGCCTCCATTGTATGTGTTAATACATTAGATAATATACAGGAGAAAAAAGAAGAAAAGTATTTAGTACTCTTGCAGTGTTGCTGAACCAATATTTTGTCTTTATCTCCAAAAGGGTTCTAACAGATGGCAGCGCAGGCTTCCTCAAACAACGTGTTTTGCATCCTACCTGTTACGACTGGCTCTGTGGTTAAGAGGGTAAGTCAGTAACACGCACCGTCATTACACCTGGCTTTGCCAGCCTGTGTAGGAGCTCACCTGGCAGTCTAGAACTAAGGTGCATCGTTTCCTGTGTGGCTTCACCTGGGGGAACATTACTGCTAAAAGGAATCCCTCCCTAAAGACAGCAGCTAAATTCTGTATTCCTCAAAATGTGAAGCCCTTTTCCCAACCTTTCTAGGAGAGTCTCTGGTGGAAGTGGCTCATTTAAAGAGTATCAGGGACTTCCCAGTGTCTTTGGAGTGTCAGCAGGTAAGAGCAGCACTAGAACCTGAAGAGTTATTGCATTAATATACACCAGACATCGTTACCTCACTAGAACTGGGCACCAGGTGGGCAGACAGTACCCTCTTGTCAGCCACTGTCGTGGTTTTCTTGTCCTCAGATAGGCAGACCAGGACAGCAAACTCTGGTTTTGGACAAAGGTGCAACTCCAGTAACTGCTTTCCTTCCAGTGCTGTCCTGTGGCATCGCTGCTACCACTGGCTCTGGCTTGGTTTCGCTCAGCACTCCAGCCTCGTACCTCTAACAATTTAGCAGCAGTCATTTGAGGAAATAAAGCACCTTGGACTCCCTCCCCCAGGGTTTTCTGTCCTTACAGTAATTTTTTGAAGGCCTCTGTTTTCACAGCACTGGGATAAATGGACTCCTAAAATATACAGCCAATTACACAGCAGAATTTATTAGACTTTATCCTGGTGCACGTTACCTGGTGGGGGAGAAAGAGCAAACTCTGGAAGGAAACCCATAGCAACTGAAAATGTAAGTGTGAGGATTAGAAGTCCCCATAAATATACCTGACTTTGCCGTCTCTTTTAATTAAATGCAAGTCATGAAACACGAGCACAGAGTGCGTTGGTGACAGGGTGCAGCGGTGTTCAGAGACAGGAAGGAAGAGTAAGTGGAGGGAACTGGCTCCATGGCCTGGGGCTGAGATGCAGAGCCAGGAGGGTTAAAGCTACGTGGGTGATTTAGAGCAAGCCCCTTCACAGCAAGGCAAAGGGAACTCTCCAATCAGTTATTAATGTTTCCTGTTTTATCTTCGTGGGTTTAATTGTAAATTATCCAGCATGCTGTGCTTCTCCGCTGTGTTTTCTTCTCCCATCCCAAAGAGCTGGTAGAGGAGAACATGCTGATGCTAACAAGGAAAGAGGGGACACAGGGAAGGCCTGGCCCCTCTGAGCTTTGCCTCAGGGTTTTGCAGCTATGAATTGTGGAGCTCTCTGGGCTTTAGGCTGTGATTCACTTGGCTTCCAAAGTCTTCTTCCCTCAAAATGATGTGCTCGAATTTGGCTTTTGTGAGCAGTGGTGCTTGGTTTCCCTCCAGATATGTGTGGCCCAGAGGGCTGTGCCTGAGAGACCAGGATGAGGTACTGTGTTAATTCAACCCTCTTGTAAACAGCTTCCTCATTTTCTCCCCGTTCTACGTATTTGAACATTTTTCCTTTCCCGGCTCAGTTTTGCTGTTGGTAATCTCCCCAGCATGTACTCCATCAGTGTTCCTGTGGGGTTTCTGTGTGTAGGAAATAAAGCCCATAGTTCAGCACTATCCATCTAATATCTTCTGACTGCCTTTAATCATAGCATTTTCCATTTAATTGGGAAGGCAGGCACACTTTGCATATTAATACAGCACAGCCCGTACCTCCTAAGCATTAAAATCAGAGATGGCTGGGATGTGTTATGCAGCGGCTGCGAACCTGCTGGGTGTCCTTTAGCATCTCTGGGAATGAGGTATTTTCAGCAGAGCTGGGTTTTGCCCTCCTGATGGAGTTCAATTAAAATAAACAACAACAAATTCCCTCCTCAAAAAACCCCCATATTTGTATGGATTCTCTCCATTTCAATAACTGCTCGGCAAACAGTGCCACCGTGCCTGTCAGTTGTGTGCATTGTCTTGCTTAGATCATAACCCTGCTGATCCCATTGTCTGTTCAGGACAGCCAAAGGGAAAAATGCCATCTTTCCTGCAGAACTGCTGGTTGTGTAGTGTATTCTCCTTCTGTGACCCATCTACCCATGAAAGACCCATTTTTCCTTTGCTTGGCTTCATGCTGCCACCCAGGAGTCTTGTCTGTGTGAAACCAATAGTTTTGTCTTAATGTCATTGTGGTTTTCTTGACTCTTTCTTCTCCTTGATCAAAATTTGCCTTGGGACAGACACACTGAGTTTGATTTGGAGGAGATCTCAGTAGGTCTTTCACTTTGATGTCGAGAAAGCTTTTCAAGACCGCACTTGCGTGTGCACCTTGCTATGTGTGAGACACAATGGGCAATTGTTGCTGGGAGTTACTAACAGCATTTGTGGACTGTACGTTAGGTACTGATAGCCAGTGTGCAGGTCTGTCACAAAAAGGAGATGTACGCTTTAGACTCAGGAGAGGTTCCACTTCTGATTTTCATATCTTCTTGAGGTCTCCCATTCTCCAAAGTTTATGGTGCAAATCTGTAATGTTCCTGTTCAAAGTCACCAGAGAAATAAAACTGATGAGCTGAGTCTGTCCTAACATTTGAATATTCCCATTCATAGAATCATGGAATGGTTTGGGTTGCAAGGGACCTTAAAGCGTATCCAGTTCCATGAGTGGTGACACCTTCCACTATTACTCAGGAGAATGCAAACCTAGAGCCCTGAGCACCTTGAGAACAGTTGCCCCTGGTTTGTATGGTGTGTTGCAAAAAAGGGAGCATCAGACGTTAATTTGCAGGGGTTTGATCTGGTTGGGGCACCCTGGCCGCAGCGCTGGCTCTGAGTAATTAATGTCAGTTGGATAAGCCTCCCATTCCTGGGGCTCCATTACGCCTGTTGAACCATTCAGGAAGCACCTGGATTATTCAGCACCAAAGTGGCTTCCATTTCTTCAGGAAGAAATCTGGAGTGTTCAGGCACTGTTGTAAAGCTTGTTAGACTCCCATACATTGGCTCAGAGCTCCACAAAAACACTTAATAATGTTCCCTGGGGAGTGATGCTCTTAACTGGGGATTGTAGGGCACAATATAACACTTGTTCTGTGTTGGTCATTGTGATCCCAGAGGGAGATCCACAGTATCCAGAGGGCACGGCTGTGGCTTTACCTCTTAGTTTGCGTTCAGGGCTGTGTCTGTGAGAAAGAACAGGGTGAACCAATGGTGCTGCACGGCCTCTCCTGTTCTGGAGGCCACACACAAACCCCTTGGGTGGGCACTGAATCCTGCTTGTGTATTTAGATTCTGAACTCGACAAGGTAATGCAGATGAAGCCAGAAACAAAGTAGATAGATTGGCTTGGATTATAGATTGTAACCACTGCCAAAGTGATGTCCCTTTTTAGTTTTCAGGAATATCACAGTGTCCAAGTGAA
The DNA here is from genome assembly GCA_033558235.1 of Neomorphus geoffroyi. Classification (NCBI taxonomy): domain Eukaryota; kingdom Metazoa; phylum Chordata; class Aves; order Cuculiformes; family Neomorphidae; genus Neomorphus; species Neomorphus geoffroyi. Next base: position 3,712,601 of record JAUMJM010000029.1, on the reverse strand, counting down.
CTCTGTCTTGTTTGAGACCTTATCAGCAACCACAAATGCTTATTTCTACCCTTTGTGTTTCTGCCCTTCTTTAACAGCTGCCCTGGGAAGTTTTTAAGCATGGCTGTATGGGACCTTCTGGATCACGGTGGTGTTGGACTTGATGATCTTAGAGGTCTTTTTCAACCTTAATGATTCTGTGATTCTGTGGTCTCTTGTGAGCTGGTATAATCTGGGAATTGTGATGCCTCTGGATTGCACTGTGTGATAATAATTCAGCTAGAGGGGAATAAGTCAGGATCCACCAGAGGCACACATTTTAATTATAGGGGGAAGACAGATATGCTACAGAAGAAATCATAGCTCTTCGGAAGTTAATGACATGGTATGGAGGGGAGTTTGATGGTCCAAAATGAGCCACTTATATACCAAACCTCTCTCTGACTCTGCTAACATCTCCACCATCCTTCTGTGGCTTGGGGAACCGTGATTCAGGGAGAAAGGGTAGAGGACTTGCATTGCTGCCTTAGGTGATGAGAGAAAAAGAATGAGCCAGTGTCACACTCTTGGTCGTGTTTGTGGATGCCACAGACCACCCTTTCTACATCCCACCACAGTTTGGCATAGCTTCTGTGTTGCGTGAGGGAGGGTTAGGATTCAGAATAGCATTCCAGATACTACAAAGCAGGAAGGAGTGAGGGCTGGTACAGAGGCTGGAACCAAAGAGCAATGATTTGAATTGCAGTGTCACACTGTGTGTGAGGGACAACTTGTGTTGCCTGTCTGGCATTAGCAAACAACAGAGAAAAATCAGATGAGCTTACCTCTTTGGGATGCTTCTACTCCAGGAGCCACATCCATCCTGGAGCTTGGATTCCCCATTTCATGAAGCAGTTTATTGATCTTGCTGATTACCGTGCTCTGTCAAAACTGGTTGCAGTTCATGGAACTGTGACCCGTCCTTCTACAGAAATAACAGCACTGCATCATTCCCAGTGCTTGGTTATCTGTCGGCTGTGTGTCGATATCGGGGCTTGATCATTGTGACCCATTTGGGTGCAATATTTGCTCACATGCAAAGACATGCAAGCATTTTTATTTTTCCTTTAAGTCGGGCCTGAATTCAGCTGGTCTTTGGTTCTACTCCAGTCTGCTTGTCTGGATTCTAATGATAAAAAGCTGCTAGTTAGATTGCCCCATCAGTTTGCAGGTGTTGTGTTCCTAGTTTGAGGCTGCTTCTGGGATTTCCAGCCAGAATTTTGGAAGGAGGACAGTGAATGGTGTTCCAGTTATAAAAATCAGTCGGATGTTTTCCATAGCTATGAAAGTACAGCTTGAAAAGGACAAAATAGAGCCAGATCCTTCATGCTGCAAGTATTTTCCTTACTGATCCGCCGTCGTCAGTAGTCCTGGCCATTCCTGTTTTTCTGGTCCAGTAAGAGCTATGTCATTGCATCTCTGTCTTGACCTACAGTTCCCTGTAGACTTCATAATTACGGCCTTCTTTAAAGCAGACATCAGTTACTGTGCCAGAAACTGTCGCAGTGTGAAGAAATAGATCAAAATCCATTAGGGAACAAGAAGTGACTAGATGAATTTCTACCTGAAGTTTCAATTAAGCTTTTCAGTATCAAGTTAGTGTAAAAACCAAGCCTAGACATAATGGCTCTGATTTTTGAATTTTAGAATCAGTCTGATAGGAAGAAATAGATGGAGCTTTCTTGAGTTCTCAAGTATGTGGCACTGATACAGACAACGGAGCAGAGCTGTAAATATTTCAGATGTTGAAAGCCACAAATATGTAGAGGTTCTCCTCATGTTAATGTGTCTGATGTGCTTAAAAGCTGGATGTCCCACTGGAAACAAGTCAAAACAGATTCTTCAACTTATTGTTATTTCAACTGGAGACCCAGACCTCTCTGTGTCTGTTGAAGTATGGAATAAACCATCCCCAAGATGATCTTGCTGCACGTTATCTAATTCTGTTATCAGAAACAGTGTGTCCAGCAGGACCAAGGAAGTGATTGTGCCCTTGTACTTGGCACTGGTTAGGCTACACCTCGGATCCTTTGTTTGCTTTTGGGCCCCTCACTACAAGAAGGACACTGAGGGGCTGGAGCACATCCAGGGAATGGGAATGAAGCTGGTGAAGGGGCTGGAAAACAAGAGTTATGAGGAGCGGCCGAGGGACATGGGGCTGTTTAGTCTGGAGAAAAGGAGGCTGAGGGGAGACCTCATCACTATCTACAACTGCCTGAAAGGAGGCTGTGGTGAGGTGAGTGTTGGTCAATTCTCCCAAGTGACAGGACGAGAGGAAATGACCTCAAGTTGCACCAGAGGAGGTTCAGATTAGACATCAGGAAAAATTTCTTCATCGAAAGGATTCTCAGGCACTGGCAGAGCTGCCCAGGGAGATAGGTGGTGGAGTCACCATCCCTGGAGGTGTTTAAAAAATGGATAGGTGAGGTGCTCAGGGATCTGGCTTAGTAGTGGACAGATACAGTTGGACTCAATGACCTCAAAGGTCTTTTCAAACCAAGTGATTCTATGACATGCACACACCTCTCACTGGCTCACTTCAGCTCTGGACCTATTTTCTTTTATTATCCTGGCAGGAGACAGGCTTCATTAGGGGAGTGGAGTCTCTAACAAGGATGGGGAATGGCAACAACAAAAGGATGAAGCAATATAAAGTTATGTCAAAAAACCTTTACAAGAAAAACGGCTGACGTTAGAAGCTATGCATTAAAAATTCAAGACGGTGGGAAGGGGGGCAGGACTGGGGAGAAAGAAACAAATAAATACACAGGCTTTAAACTAATAAATCCTCATATTTGGGAAATGCATCAAACCCTGTGTGCTATTAAAACTGGTTTTATTTCTATAATTGTTAATAACAATGATAAATACATCTTTCTCTTGGATCTTAGTGTGAGCCATCAGCAATTGAAGTACATATTTAAGCAGTAAGCAATCTTTCCCTTGTACTGTTTCTGTTGCTAATATTCAGAGACTGGCAAGTCTGTTTTGTCATACCTGAAATGGAACTGGCCAACTCAACCAGCAAACAATTTTGGATTTATCTTAACCAGTAGCTCCAATTGAATCAGCTCTGTAAGTTTATACCATCCTTCCACCCTCTTTCCTTTGGCTGATCAGGTAGCTGGCAATCTAGTTATTCCTGTCTGTGGAGAATCAGTTGACCTGAACACAAAAAAACTTTAGGCTAATCTACAGGTAACAGATGTATCAATTTTTGCAAGGAGCTGAGAAGCCCAGATCTCCCTGTAAGGAATAAGGACATGGAGAGGAACTTTGATTGCTGTGCTATATCAACACTAGGAAATTCACTTCTTAATCTGATCTTAGAATCCAGCCCTGAAGATCTCAAACACGTATTTATTTCCCTCCTCCTCTGACTAACACATCTGTATAGAGCAAAACTGTATCACCAATCCAATTCTGCCATTAGTAGAATTAGAAATTATATCTTCCACTCCTGTCATCTGCTTCATTAGGAGATGAAGACCTGTGGGATGAGTAGTGAGCTCCCCTCTTCCCACACAGCCAAACCGCACACCTGAATGGTGAAGCCATGCAGGCCAGAACTGTGCTAGGGGTGAGTTTGCCATTCTGCTCCCCTATCTTAGAGCTCTCACAAGAGGCCCAAGGTTCCCTGGGCTGGCCAATCCAGTCCTTCTCACCTACGCTAAATTCATATTCACATTGTGATTACTCTCATCCAGCTCCTAAGCCTGGATTTGCAGTTGCAGGTAAGCATGCAGGGATGTTTTCCAGGTGGAGAACCTGCTATTTTTATCTGCTTCTCAGGGTGTGTTAGCAGATGCCCATGCGTTACAACATTGTGTTTGGATTTGCTGTAGTGAGGGGCCTGGCTTCCCAGCTTCTCTTTTGTGTCAGATTTCTCCCACTTTTTACAAGGCTCGTTCATGCTGTTGTAATTATAGGCTTTTACAGACTTTCACCAAACCAGTTCTACCCATCTGTGGTTTTAAATGCAATTAAAACCCGACACACCAATGCACAGAGGTTACCAATGGTTCTTGGGAGTGCCAGAGGTTGGGAAGGGCATTAGGGCAAAGGATTCCTCTTGCTTTGTTACTGTTGTGTGGCCAGCATGAAAAAATGGTGAGGAAAACCCCTCCAAAATGGGTAAGTCAGGTGGCAGAACCATCAGCACAACCTCTCCTAAATTCAGCCAGCTACGGATTAAAACGGTCCCACAAAACAAAGGAGATAAAACCAGGAACCTCTTTCTTCAACGCTTTGAGCTCTAGAAATGGAAGCCATGCTTAATAAATCCTGGGATCTGGGAAGTGTATTGAACTCTGCATGGTATTAAAATTAGTTAAAATGCCTGGTGCTACTGTCTGTTGTTCTCATGACTTTCTGAATAGCTCCAACAGTTTGCCAGGTGCCTTAAACTGGTCAGAAAAGGAGACTCTGCTTACATCTCGCCTCTCTTCCTCCCAATACCTCTGTGTGCCTTTACTTATTCATCCTTCCTTCCTCACTTCTGCCCTAGCAGACAGCCATGGAATTGTCTTTCTGTCTCTCTTATGTATAAATACATTGTTTTTACATGAAAAACAGGGCATCCTGCTAGACGCCGAGGATTTTTTCCTTTCTGTTTTCTTGCTACAACCTCTATGTGTTCCTTGAGGTCTTTTTTTCTCACCATTAGAGCTTCTCTTGTCCGCTTCTCTTTCCTCAGCAGCATGAGGCCGGATATTTAGAGCTATCCAAGTGGCAGCTTTTTGAGTTCCCTTTTAATACGGCTGCTCAGAAAGGGTGAAGTAACAGAAAATCTCCTGCAGTTTCTTCTGGCCTTCAGGGAGCCGTATCTTCCCTAAACAGGCAAGGAGCCCTCCAGCAGGTTAGGATCTCTGTCACTCTTCAAGGCATGCTGCCTGTGGTAGTAGTGTGGGAAGAGAGTTATCCTGTTGTTTGGAAGCACCAGTGGGAAGGGACGGTTGTAATATCTACTCCTTGATTTGTTCACCTGACATAACGCAACCCAAACCAGAGGGAAAGCTTTGTACACTGACAGACACAGGACCTGGGTGCTTTAAACTCCCGCTGCAGAGTCAGTTCATGACCCTCTGAGCCCTACAATACCTGCACACTTTTATTCACTGGTGTTCCATGTGCAGCAGGGCACAGAAAGTAGGAAAAGAAGGTGGTGAAAGGAGCCAATGTGTTGACAGCAAAATATCCACTGAGAAAAAAAAATGTTCACTTTGAAACCCAGTAACAACCACCTTTTCTGTGTCTGTATTTGTACGGTTGTGCGTATCTATGTGTGCAGGCTCTCGCTCTCACATACACAGTTCTCCTCTTAATATTATTCATCCTTATTACGTATCATTATTCTTTATTATGATTTATATGCCATGCCATGGCTTTATGATGATTTATACCGCTGTCCCCAAAAGAGCTTACAGAAGGCATCACATAGCACAAAGACAGACATCGCTGTGCTGGGGAAAAAAACACAGCTTTCTCCTTAAGCAGCAACTCTAGCATTTCTTCTAAGCTGTAATGAACTGTATTTCTTGGCTTCTGCAAATTGATTTGGTTTTCCTTCTACCAAGTCTACCAGTCAAGCTTTTAGCCAAGGTTATGGTCCCCGACTCCTTTGCTGCTGAGTATGAATAACTGCCAACCATGTCAACAGGGATTTCTTATTGCTGTCAGCAAGGAACAATATCCCTTCCTTCTCCTGCTTATTCTTCTAGATCTTGATTTTCATCTTGCCTATTAAAAGAGATTTGTTTAATGATTGCCCTTAAAGCAGGCTGATCCTTGTTCTGGTTGGGAAGGAACTTTTCCTGGACTGCTTTACAACAACAGCTTCACTCAGTACTACTCTTAAAATTAGTGACCATTTACGAATGTTTCCACAGCAAAAAGCTGCCCTGTTCCGTCAGTTGTGTTGCTTTGCTAAAGGACCTAAAGAAGCATAGAGCCATGTCTCCAGAACCCTGGACATTTTCTTCTATCTTTGGTAACAGAATAACTTAGCTCCCCAAACCAGAAAACTGAAAGGAAGAACCTGCTCTGCAGGCTGAAGGCAGAATCTTCAAAGAAATGTAAAGGAGACTGGAGCTGTCTCAGAAGGAGACTTGCAGAACTAAGTACCTGGGGAGCCCAAGGACGTGTGCTTTCCACTCCCTCAGACCTTTTGTCTTCACTGAGAAAAATATGTGTATTTTTGAAATGCATAAACTTCAGTTTTTATGGTCAAGGACTTACTGCTTCATCTGCATCAAAATTTAAAGCTGGGCCAGTCCTTGAGCTCCTTTGCAAAGGCCAGTCAAGGCTGCAGCAGGTAACAGAGAAAAAAGAGGGGAGATGCAAGACCATAGGAATAAGGAACCCATGACATCTTGTGCTGTTTCATTTGAGGAGGTGGTGATTCTCCTTGCACACCCCATGTTTGCTTGTCTGCTCTGTGGTCTGGTGTGCTGGCTCTGCCCCCCAAAAGCCCATCCTTAGCCACTGCTGCACTCCCCAGCACCTTCTGTTCTCTCATCCCTCACTCATCACTGTGAGTTTACAATTTTTCCCTGAATGCACATGGGAAGTTGTCAGAAAACCTGGATTTCCCAGAGCTGAGGTGGTTGGTGGTGAGGAGGGTCAGATTTTTTGTGTTACGGAAACCCGTGACAATGATAAAACCAACAATGCCCCACCCTCCCTCTGGATGGTTGTGATGCAGGATTGTGATGGATCATCTTGGCTGGGGAAATGGGTCAGAGTCAGGAAAGAGTTTTGAGACCCATTTTGGGGCTGGGAATGCAGCAGTGAGTGGTGTGAAGTGCAGTTCCACAGCGTGGAAGCTTTCTTTTATGCATGGCTTGTGGACTGTAAGATGGCAGAAATGATCTTTGCTGGGTTTTTGAATTCGTGTGCAGCCCTGCGTGGTTTGTGGAGCGCCCAGGATGAAGCTATGCGAGTGAGGAGTAAAGGAGTTGTTAACCGAAACCTTCAAATACAACAACTGCCCTGTGGCAGAGCAAAGGAAACAAGCTCTGAGCTTAGGTTTCTGCACTGTGTTTGGGTTTTTTGATCTGGCATCCAGTTTTGTGCCAGAAGTTTCTAAAGCTGGCCTGGTGTGACTCCAATCCTATTTGAAACCCTGGTAAAACTCATGTGGAATTCAGTAATGCAAAATAGATCAGAGAATTGGAGTGCATCAGCGAGCTGTTTGGGACAGGGACCCTCTTTTGTCCTTTGTTGGTACAGCACCTCGTGCGATACGGTCCTGGTTCCGAGATGTAACAGCGACACAAACAATAAATAACAATGTTCTGTGAGTTCATTGGTGCCTCGGGCAAGAATACATGGGTGCCACATGTCTGTCTGTGTAAGTAAGCGTCAGAATTAGGGAGCAGCGAATATTTAATCTCAATAGACTCTTTTTCTTCCCTTTTCCTGCGGATCTGGTCAACCATCCAGCTGTTTTATTTATTTATTAAGTACCACTGGAGATAGTTCAGCAGCAGGGGAGCGCTGCTCCGTCTCCCGGACAATGATTGCCATCAGGCTTGAGAAATCAGTCATTTCTGGCAAGAGAAAAAACCTGTTTGGTGGGTTAATGATGCAGGGTAAATACTGACAGTGGCCAGTGGTCTGAGCACACCAGACATGACCTCAGGGAATCATAGATTCTGAGGGGGCTGTTGCTGCTGCTTCTCTGTAATGCGATTGCTTCTTTATAATGGCTTCAACTTCTTCTCCCGCCCCCCCCTCCTTTATCATTATTGACCAAGGCGCATCAGTAAGGCTAGAGAATAAATAGTTCCCTGACACAACGGGCTCTCCTCCAATTGGAATTCAAGCTGTGCTCCCTCTTATATTCTTTATAATCACACTTTATTGCATGGAGCGGAAAATAAAGCATCTATTCATACCTCCTCTCTCCTCCTCACTGCCCCTGGGGAATTGGGTGCTGTTGTCCTGCAGCAGGTGAGAGGAGGCGCTGGGGCAGGTGGGACAGGGTCTCCCTGCAGACTGGGGAGCCCATTCCCAGTGGTGGGAATCACAGAAGGTTTAGGTTGGAAGGGACCTTAAAGATTGTACAATGGTTTGGGTTGGAACATACCTTAAAGCCCATCCAGTGCCACCCCCTGCCATGGGCAGGGACACCTCCCACTGGATCAGGGGGCTCCAAGCCCCATCCAACCTGGCCTTGAACACCTCCAGGGATGGGGCAGCCACCACTGCTCTGGGCAACCTGGGCACCCTCAGTGTGAAAATTTTCTTCCTAAGATCTCATCTAAATCTTTCCCCTTCCAATTTAACGCTATTGCCCAATTTCTTCCCATTTCTCCCTAAGATCTCAATCTCCCCTCTTTCAGCTTAAAACTGTTCCTCATCCTGTCCCTGCACCCCCAGATCAAGAGCCCCTCCCCAGCTTTCCTGCAGCCCCTTTCAGTGCTGGAAGCTGCTCCAAGGTCTCCCTGGAGCCTTCCCTTCCCCTCCCCGCTGCCCCCCAGTCCCAGCAGCGGGGGATGCTGGGCAGCCTGGAGCCGCGGGGGAAGGCGAAGCGGCTGCTGTGTGTGTGTGTCTGTCTGTGTCTGTGTGTCCGGGGCTCGGGGCTGGCTCCAGGCTCCCGGGGGCGGGAGGTGCTGAGTTTCCAGCGGGTGTTTGTCAGGTCAGAGTCTGCGCCGCCCGCCGGGCTCCCCGGGTTATTTATTACCTCTCTCCCCGGCGGCAGCGCTGCGGCTCCGGGGCTGCTGCCAGCGGCTCGGGGGGGGGCCCTGCCGGGGGGTTCCCGAGCCCCGACAGCTCGCTCCGAGCCCGGCTCTGCCCGGGGCCGCCGCTCCCTGCTCCCGCCCCGCCGGCTCCGCTGGCTCCGGCTCCGCTTGCTGCTTGGCGAGGGCAGAGGCGGCAGGGAAAAAGGGTTGTGGTTTGTTTTTTTTTTTTTCTGAAGGCTGGTTGTTAAAATGCAGGCTGGAGCTGAGTTAGAGGAAAAGGAATTTAATGTATTTCTTATCGTGATTTGATTTGGTGGAGCTGGAGGCACAGTTACAACAGAGCATCCCTGCCTCCACGGTGGTCCATAACTTGAGACCCTAAACAAGCTCATTCCCTCCTTATTCCTGAGCTGAAGCAAGGGGAAAGATGTGGTTTCACAAACTTCACAGTGACTACAGCCCATGCCTGCACAGAGTCCGGGAACATTTCAGTTAGTGGGCACTCATGAGACCCTAAACAAGCTCATCCCCTCCTTATTTCTGAGCTCTGAAGCCTCTGTCAAGCAAGGGGAAAGATGTGGTTTCATAGGCTGCACGGTGACTACAGCCAATGCCTTCACAGAAACAGTGAGCTTTTCAGTTAGCAGACACTTCTGAGACCCTACAAAAAGCTCACCCCCTCCTTATTCCTGAGCTCGGAAGCCTCTGTCAAGCAAGGGGGCATATGTGGCTTCACAGACTTGGCAGTGACTACAGCCCATGCCGGCACATTGCAGCCAGAGAGAGCTGAGCTACCTTTTGGGCTCTGTAGGGAGGCAGAGCTGCTCTGGGAGGTGGATTGCAAAAGGATGGGGCTGTAGCTCACCTCAGCGCTCAGTCGCACCTGCAGGCCAAGTGATGGGAGGCCTGGGACAGCCTCTGAAGAGCACTAGGGTGTGTGCTTGTCTGTGTAGGCTCAAGCAATTGGCAACCTGGGCTGAAGAACAGGGTCAGAGTTGTGTCTTATACTGTTTCTGATGCAGAATTACTCAAAATCCACATTACAATAATGTCACGTGTTTTACATTTATTATATTTTTGTTGAGTCACTGTATATAAAGTTGGATTTTTAAGATAAAATTGAATGCAATCCCTAGGCTGACCTTATCTGCTGCTATTTGCTGAGTTATGTTCCTAGGATACCTTTAATCTAAGGATCTCCTAGTGCTTTCCAAATCTCCATTAACATTTTACCCTTATTTCAGCTTGTTTCTTTGCATGTAGATTTCTTGTGTGCCCAATGGGTTTATTTCCCGTATCAGAAGCAGTGAGTAGGGTCCCTCCAGGACTTTTGTCTCTGGGATTGTGACATGATCCCGCTCTTAGTGATGGCACAGGAATACCATATCATCAGGAAAAGGCCCGATTTGTTGGTTGACTCTCTCTTGTGGAGAAATGCCAAGGCACATGGGGAAAATGGTCTTGTTTCTGTTTGTGATGGGGATTCCAGTCTCAGCTTTCCTTTCTGTACCTCTTGTACTGCTCCCGTCTCTTGGTTAGAGGAGAGTTGCAGAAAAGAGCAGGCACAAAACCCAATCCAGTGATGCAACTCTGGAATCCCCGCATCTGACAAACCTGCAACCCCACACTTCTTTTTGCAAGGGCAAGCAGCTCACAATTCAATCTCGTCCCGGACAGCTTGACTCCTCACTATTGTTAAGGTGCCTTTCAGACTACAAACTTCTGTGCTGCTCAGAATGCATCAGCCAGTTCAACAACCAGTGGGAACTAGCGAGCAAATGTTTTTCTCTCACAGTGAATTATACCTCTCTCATCCTGATCAAAACTCCTTGGACACAGGGCAGTACAGGAAGCAAAGTATATATTATTTTGTTATTATTTTGCTGTAGTTTTCTCCTGATGTTGCCTGCTCATCTGCAGATGTACTGGGATCCCGAGAGCTTCTGAACCCTTTTTCTTCTTCCCTGTGCACCCCAAAAGACTTAATGGGGAGAGGAGAAACAGGACCACTACAAACTTCTAGGATGGGTCAGGGCAACTGTTGTTACAGGCAGGTTAGAAATGACACACGGGGAGGGGAACCTGGTACCCTGGAGGCATAGGGACTGCACGTGCAGGTGGGAAGGCCAGGGAAAATGCTAATGAGTGAGAGGTTTAGCAGCAGTCAGAAGCTGCTAATTATCCCACACTCCAGCTTGCTCTCAGGAGAGCTGGGAAACTCTCTCTTTGATCCTCCTGCATTTCATCTTATAATTGGATGGGGGGTTCCAGATGTTATTGCTGAGCATTTTAGGGAACTGATGGAAAGATGTGTCTTGAATCAGGGGCCTGGGACGATCCCAGAGGAATTTTCAGTGCTTTGCTAAAGGAGTGCTTGGGATACTGCCTTTTTGTCCCTGTTACATTTTTACTAGCCTTTATTTGTATTGTCTCTTTAACGGCCTTTTCTTTACCATATACATCCTTAAGGTTCCATCCTTTTTACTCAAGTTTCATGGAGAATAAAGCTGAATGTTTATTTCCTGCTGCTTAGAAGAGGTTTGAATTGGATTAAGTTTGTGTCTCCTTGCTGCAGTTCTGTATGACTATTCCAATAAATGGATTTACTGATTTAGTGGCATTTAACGGTAGCTACTGCAGCTGCAAGTCTGAAGACAGCTCCGAGGACATCAATGGGAAGGGAATTTTGAATGTGTATTGCAAATGTGCATGTTGAAGGCCTGATTCTGGCACCTAGATCTTTCCATGAACTCTACATTCAACCTAAGCAAACCAGCTTGTAATGTAAAGATGTAATTTTTGCAATAAGTTGTTCATTGATGGGCTACAGATCAAGGTATTAGCAGAAATCAGTAGGTGCCTTCTAATTCAAACCATTCTCTGATTCTAGGAAAAAACTGGTCTCACAGAAGCTCTGGTTACAAACTTTGATTGCACTGTGAGTTTCTTTAGTTAATCTGCAGAGGAATTTCTCCTGTGGTCCAGTGCTGGCAGCATGGAGAGTGATGGGGATGGAGGAAGAAGGCCTTTTGCTTGGAAAAAGTTATGGAAGTATCGCTGTAGTTAAAGTACTGTGGGTGTAACAGTATGATCTCTACTCCAGATAATAATGCCTGAAGGAATAGTTTTAAACCCTTTTTTCTCTCAACATGGAGTCATATTAATTTTATAAAGAGAGGAGTGAATGGCTTAGTTTGGATGACTGTATTTCAAGAAGTAAACTACAACTCTGATTAGAATGAGGTATAAAATTGCATAGGTGTATATGGCCAGTGTGTGTGTGTGTGTGCTTAGGTGCACATGTGTACACACAGATTACTTGTAAGAGGCACAACGTGTTTGTGGTAGTCTGACAGTTATTCCAGATTGGGATTTGATTTCCACGTTCTCTCAGTAAGAACCGATATGATCTTTGTAGTTGAAATGAAAATACCAAATATGTTGGAACAGTGAGCATTCTTGTAGTCAAATATAGCAAATTCCCTGTTGAGTTATGCCAGGTCTGCCCTCTCAGGTAGTAATGGGAGAGAGGGGGAGAACCTTGTGCTCAGTAATTTATGTATCCATAAAGATGCGTAATAATTCTTTGGAAATTAAGGCTAATTAAAAGCAATACTGTCCCTATAAATGCATTCAGTTACTTTGTCAAGGCAATTTTATAGTTGTTTCCTATGATGTGCACCCTAATCAGTGTTTTGCTGTAATTGTGATTAGAGACGATACCGCAGAGACAGCTGAAGGAAGAAACAAGAGCTGGGTGGTAACAGACTTGAGTGGCTTCTGGATATTTACAATGGATTAGGCTTTTTTATTTTAGGGTCAGTGCAGCCGTAACCTATATGCAGTGGTTTATGGCTGATGCCAGCATCGCTTCTGGGTGCAGAGCACATGTGAGAAATGTCTGCATGCTTGACATACTTAAAAGGGAAGACAGGAATTTAAAAGATCTCTTTCCTCCAGTGCTTATCCTCAGTAATTGGCCCCAACTTCCTCCGAAGTCTTTCCCAGGTAGTGAAAGATGAAATGTGTGTTGGAACCCAGCTTTTTGCCCCTTCAGCTGCTGGCACATCTGTTCATCTGCTGAGGCTGAGATGTGAGTTGCCATATGGTTGAAATGTTAGCGACTGAATTTCTGATGGCTGCTCCCATAAAGCCAAACTAATATTTCAGCAGCCTGTCTTTTTGCAGTTGATACGCACAGAACCTCATGTTTGATATTTTAGCTCTTCCTGTCTTTCGCAGGGCACAAACCAAAGGAAAATTATCTCCCTTGTTTACCCAGAATCTATTTTCTGAGCATGTGCATCTCTGTGTGTTCGTGCCTAACAATGGGTGACCCTTGGTGCCAGGCTGTCACCACTACTGTGCGTGTCAATTGCTACAGGACTGTAGCTATTCCCATCATTTTATCCACAGCTATTGCTAACTCTTGTGCTCCAGATGAAAGGAAGAGCTTTTGCGAACAGTACAATGTTCAAAATGCCTTCTTATACCTCCCTACTCGAGTAAAACTTTAAATTTTGAGTGTACGGAGTAGTTTTTTAAGCGTGCTGAGGATGTATCTCTTCGCACAGGTGCCTTTGGAGTGTGAAGAGTGAGTGACAATAGTTCCTGCCCTGTCTGGATGTAGATTAGTTTTGGCTAAGGCCAGGAAGATGTATGACAAACAAAATGCTTTTCTCTGCCTGTGAACAAAATAGTTACTGGTATTTGCCAAAGAGTTTGGATGAACAATTTTAGGAATCAGGCATCAAAATTACTTGTAAACAGTTTGCTCTGACGTTTCTACATTTGCCCCTTGGGGTGTGTTATGGCTCACAATTACTTGGTTTTGTTCAGTGATTAATTTATTGAACTTGAGAAAACCGAAGGTATGGAAATCTATAGGTTGAGATAGAAATGTGTGTGAATGGTTTTGCTTCCCAGCTCTGCTTACAGAGATGTTTTCTCTCTGTGATATGAGTGAAGAACCTGAGTTTGGAGTCACTGGGTGAACTGCTGCAGTAGTGAAGCAAAACAGGCAGAAATAGACGTTGGAATGCCTGACTCCACATGTAGAAAAGTTTGGAAGTCTGACAAACAAATAAAACTCAGCACTAACTACTTGCAGCGGGCAGCTTCTCTTGTCCACAAGCATGCTGCATTGGCTATGCAATGCAAGGGAAGGAGCAGGGAAGTTGCTTTTCTACCAAGGAACTCAAACCACCATGAGAAGATTCAAATGTGTAAATGCCTGTTTACATACTTTTTGAAATTCCCTTTGTTTTTGTTATTCTTCTCTTACATCTTATCTAAGTTTCTGTTTGATTAAGGCACTCTGTTGCAGTGTAGTCATGGCAACAAGTTGACTTGAATGCATCTCCTTTTCTAAGAATGTAAGATTCAGAAAAAAAGAAAACCAAACCCAAACAAGACAAGTCTTCCTGTGGTCCTGACCCAGCATTTATTCATAATGATGGAGGCACAAGCGAGTAGAGAGTGAGGATGAGTACAAAGTTGTTCATGTGTGTTTGTCTTGGTGAGTTCACTCTGCTCATGCCTGTGACTGTTGGTAGGCACGATTTTGGGTATCTTTGCGATGTAGATGTGGAAGAGCCCATGTAAGAGTTCTTGTCACAGCGATGCTGAAGTTACATTTGCCTTCCTGTGCTGCCGCTGACCTAGACAGTCCATGAGACATCTGCAGAGAAAGCACAGCAGCACAAACTTCAGCGTGAGTTCCCTACAGAAGCAGAGGGCTGTGTTGATGGAGCTCCTGTGTCATGTCTTCTCAGAGTACCAGGGTTAATTTAATAACATTTAGCTATGGCGGAAGGACACTTGCTGCAGCCATATCTAAAACTGCAGGACAGGCATAGGCCTGACTAGAGCTGAGCTATGCATAATATTTCCCGTTGCTGTAACAATAACTGTTTGGAAACGTCCCTAGTGGAATCTTCAAAGCTCCCTGGTGGGATGTGGGTGCACTAGTGGTAAGGTGAGGTATACTAATCCTGTCATTACTAAAGCATTGACTGCACTACATCAATTTCTAGAAAGAAGGAGAATTAGAACAATACAAAACCTGTCTGCAGAGATGTCCAACAATTTAAAAGACTTTAGAACATGTTAGCTCTAATTAATGTGTCCGAAAGCTGCAAGGTGGCTTAGGTAGTGTGTACTTCAGCACCTCCTAAATTGGTCAAGGCAGGTTCTGCCTAGTCTTTAATTTGATCTTTCTAGCTTGCATTAAAAGCAGTCACACCTTGATTAAACTGGACACATTGCTTCCAAAGGATTAGCTAACAAAGTTCATCTGCCTATCCTAAAGAAAGCCATCTGTTTGTGCCCACATGTTTGCCTACACTTGTGAAGTAATGGAGAGACCCATGGCTCATTCTTTTGTTGCACTGTTTGATGTTGGGATGGCACGCCTAATGTTATCTTCTTTTCAATCGTCACCATTTTTTAAATTGTTACAACTCAATGGATTTCAGCCATGTCCAGGTTCTTCGATAGTCAGTTTTTCGGTGCAAGTTTTTGCTAGGAGAAGGGAATGCAGGCAGGAAGTTATGGAAGTGGAGTAGCAAAGAGTGATCTACAAGTGTTGGGACACAGCCAAGCTTTAGATTAATACAACATGACCATCACTTCACCATATTTTGATACATCTAGTTTTTCTTAGCAGTGGAGCAGAGCAGAGGAGCACAAACAAAGGCCTTAGGAAAAAAAGAGAGAATCTGCTGGAGGCTTTTTTCTGCGTTACAACTCTGCTATCTCAAGTCTTTCAGAACAGTTACGAATTAGCAATAAATAACCTCTGAGGAGAGAGGAATAGACAAGGGAGAAAGATGCATTTTTAATTGCAATCTCTGCAATTAACTAGAGTTAATTCAGAGAGAAGCCAAGGGGAGGCTGCCCAATGACTGGAATTGCAAAGGTGGCCGTTCTTGCCTTAATAGTAAAGGGACCCAGAAAATGGTTACTATTACAGCAGCTTTGATACTTTATTCCCTTGATTATTTTTTTCCAGTACTTAAAGGGAGCCTACAGGGAAGATGGGGAGGGGCTCTTTATCTGGGAGTCCAGGGACAGGACAAAGAGATTGGTTTTAAGCTGAAAGAGGGGAGATTGAGATGAGATCTGAGAAAGAAATGTTTTGCTGTGAGGGTGGGGAGGCCCTGGCCCAGTTTGCCCAGAGCAGTGGCGGCTGCCCCATCCCCAGAGGTGTTCAAGGCCAGGTCGGATGGGGCTTTGAGCAGGGAAGGCATTTGGAAGAGGTATTTTGTGAGAACAGTTTAATAAGAAGAGGGTTCCTTAACCCACTGTTGGCTGTCCCAGGTGGTTCCCTTGGAAGCAGACAAAATACCTGCATTAGATAGGGATGCATGCAATTTACAGCTCTGGTTTGTTGTGTAAGCTCGTGTTACCATGACCTTACTTTCAGGAAAGACAGAAATACCTGAGTTCCATGGTGCTGCTTTTTTACTTGGTGTAGAAGGCACTGTTCCATATCAGTTGGGATTAAATAGGGTAGAGCCCAGCAGTTCCTGAGAAAGCATTTTTGAGAGGCAAAGCCCTTTCCAGTGTCCTCCTCCCCTGAATACCCACCTGTGCCCTCCCTGCTGTTGCTCTTGCTGCTGGGCTGTCAAAATATCTCTCATAATGAAGCAGTCTGGCCTGAGGCTACTATTACCTCCAATACCGATCCCACTGAGCGTGACTCTGGCAGCATGGCTGGCTGTTCACATGCAGTGAGCACAGAGCTGGGCTACACCTGGCAAGGAATAAAAGACAAAAAAGCAGTGAATCCTGGCTGTTAGGCGGCCTTGATGTCCTCTGAGACTGGGGGAGGATGAATACTGCTGGCTCGGGAGGTGGTGGTGTGGCTGTTTGGTCTTCTTCCCTGGATTTCGGTAGGCTCAGCGATTTGGTAGGGACAGAGTCGTTGCTTTTGATCATTGATGTGATACTGTCAAGGTGATTCTCCGGAAAGATAGGGGAGCAGGAAGAGGAGCTGCTAACCCGCAGGCGTGAAAGGCTAAGCAACCCAACTTCTTTGGGGGAAACAATATGGCTCAGTGGATAATAAACCAAGTGTTTGAAAGTTTGTTATCTAAGCTCTTCTGGGCTACAGGACAGAACTTTGCTGGCATAGTTAGTTTTGGACTGTGAGAAACTCATGCTACGGACCTGCTATGACTCGGCCAGTGAAACCAGCGGTGTGCTGTGCATCTCTTAATTTAGCTTAGCTTAGGCAGACGCATAATGGTGCCAGAGCCAGCATGTATGGCATCCATGCTGGGATCCTGCAAAGACAAAAGCTCTGGATTAGTTAGTGAACACAGGCTGGTCATTTTACATGTACCAGGCTGTCTCTCTCCTCCCAGCCTCAACCTGTCTTTCCTGCAAAGGGGCAGGGCCTGTATTTGCAATGAGTTTTTGAAACACTTGGCACAACGGACCTTTGATCAAAGTTAGAAACTCCCAGGTTTACTGTCACACATGTAAATAACAAATCATATTTGGGAAGTTTTCCCTCTTTTCATGGGCAGAATAATGGAGGCATATCCAGGATAAGTAATTTGTCCGTGAAACTGGTTATAGAATAAGGAGGAAGACTTATCTCTTAACATTCAGACCTGTGCTTGAAGCACCATCTCTTCTTGTAAAATGCTTTACAGCACAGGATCCAGGTTTAGTTTCAACCCAGCACGATGTATTCCAGGGGTGGAGAACTAAATGCTGAACAATGATCACTCTCTACTGTGTTTACTGTGCTAGCGCTTCTGTGAGCAAATTGAGAATCACACTTTCACTTTGCTGGGTGCTGTGGAAACAAAAACACATGATGATTTGTGCCCCTGGACTTGAAAATATGTTCAAGTGGAATTGGTGTGGAATTTGCAAAGTGTACCTGGTTTTCCCTTTAACCACGTGTGCGTGGCTTTGCTTAGACCTGCTCTCCAGTGGTGAATCTGTTTACATTAATCCCGAAGGCTCTACTCTTAGGAGACTGGAGTTGAACAACTTCATGCTTCTGTTGTTGAACTCGGACATCCAGGCTGAGCTCTTGTTCTTTATTACAGTGGGGAGGGGTAGGGAGGACTTATTAGTAACTTCTAGTGCTTGTAAGAGACAATAGGGTTAGCTTGGCCTCTTGAACCCCCTAAACTTCACTGTGTTCTGCCAGAACATCTCATGTGTGTGCAGGAAACCCTGCCTGGTCCAAGCAATGCACCTCATGTTGAGCCACCATCATGAGGCCTTACTATTCCAGTGCTGGACCTTACACAGCTTGGCCAGTGCCTGTACCACAACTTGGCAGCAAGTGCCTGTTTTTTCCAGGAGTGAAACGCAGCCAAGTAGATGCTGCCCTTCTAGAATCAGCATATTCACTTCACTTATGACTAGGTCCAGACGTGACACCAGTTTCTTCAGAGGCAAATAGCACCTCAGCTGACACGCAGTGGGAAAACTCCATGGCAAGTCACCTTTTCCTTTAAAATAAAAGGTAAATAAAAGATCTCTGGGTTAGGAAAGGTCTCACTATGGCTCTTTGGTAAGGGCAGACTGAAGGTACTGTTAGGAGATTTGAGTGTGCATCCAAACCACAGAGGTCTGAGAAGTCTAGAAGTACCACAGAAGGATTTATTCCTGAAGGACGAAGGCCATCCTTGTGACCCCTCCTGGAGGAAGCATGGAGACTTGTCTTTGGAGAAGGCTGCAGCCAAGCTCACTCTACACTTGGAGGTGAAGTTGCTATTAGGAATGGAGGTGGAAGAAGAGTAACCCTTATGTCTGAAAAAAAGAAAGGCTTTGAGAAAAAATACTCGCTCCCCTGTAAAAAGTGAAATCAGTCCCATGAGGCCAAGTGACAAAGCAGAAGGAAGTCTGAAGTGGTTCTCAAACCTCTGCAGAGCGCTTGGTGCAGTTCTAGGTATGCCAGGCATGAGATTTGCTGGGTGTGCAAGAGTCAACAGTTCTCACTGCATGGCCTTCTCAGCTGACCCTCCATCCAGAATCCTCTTATTCAGTTTCCCAGAGAATGCCTGTGTCTCTTGGAGCCCCTTTCAAACATTTTCCTTGGTTCATTAGGTGATAATAGAAAGTGATTTTTCCCCTGTCATCCTGAGCAATCAGAAGCATTAAGGATAAGAGCCTAAGCCTGAAAGCCTAAATGAGAGGGTTTGATGGGTGTGCATATCTGCCTCCTTCATTCAGCAAGAAGCAAGGGAGCTTGCATTTCTTGAGAATAAATAGGCAAGAAACAAGGATCTTGGTCAAGTAGTGTCAGGAGAAAAGTAAGGTTTAGGGCTTGGATTGCATTCCCAGATCTGCTGAACCCCAGCTCTGGGGAGCCCTTACAGCAGTACTGAAAGGGGCTCCAGGAAAGCTGGGGAGGGGCTCTGGATCAAGGAATGCAGGGATGGGATGAGGAGGGATGGTTTTAAGCTGAATGAGGGGAGACTGAGATGAGATTTTAGGGAGAAATGTTTTGTTGTGAGGGTGGGGGGACCCTGGCCCAGGTTGCCCACAGCAGTGGTGGCTGTCCCAACCCTGAAGGTGTTCAAGGCCAGGTTGGATGGGGCTTGGAGCCCCCTGATCCAGTGGGAGGTGTCCCTGCCCATGGCAGGGGGTGGCACTGGATGGGCTTGGAGGTCTCTTCCAACCCAAACCACTCTGATTTCTGTAAGCGCTTTTTTTACATCATGGAGGCATCACTTGAGTGTAGCTAAACTTGTCTTCCAAAACCTTTGCAGAAGAGGGCAATCTCTTGCTATATTATTGGGGACAAGAGAAGTCAGTTATGATTCTACGATTTGATTGATAGGTTCGATGGGGCTTTGAGTGCCCTGATCCAGTGGAAGGTCTCCCTATCCTTGGAACTGGATGGGCTTTGAGATCCCTTCCAACCCAAAGCATTGTATGATTCTGAGAACTTAATTTTGGGCTGCATTGTCCTCTTGGGACAGTTTCACATGGACCGTGTGCCGTGTTTGCCACGGGTCCTTGATGGAAAACAAACGCATATCGCATCTCCTAAGCCTCGCCACGTGGGAGAACAGCAGGCTGTGGCGTAGCTGGTGCCGAGAGGAGGAGCAGGGAGCCGTGTCCCCAGCCGAGCATCCCCGCCGCCCGTCGCTCACCCCCCTGCCCTCCCCTCCCCTCCCGCCGGCGCTTGGAGCGCCTTCTGCGCTTTAAATGGGCCAAGTTAGAGAAGCGGCGACCGAGGGGGGAAAAGCTTGTTTGGTCGGAGTCTCTGAACTGTGCTGTGACTTCTGAGCACGGAGCTATATGTGTGTGTCCCGGGGGGCTGGGGGGTGTTCCCGCAGAGCGAGGCGTTTGGGGCTGTACAGGATGCCCGTGGGATAGCAATGTCTATGTGTGTATATATATTTTTATATATAGTGTGTGTATATATATAGTGTCTATATATGTATGTAGTGTTTATATATAGGGGATATACATGTATATACATAAGTGTATATATATGTATATATATGAGATATATATATGTATATAAACACTGTGTATATATATACACACACAGAGTGATGTGTATCTATATATCTATCCATCTCTACAGTGATGCATGTAATGTAATACCCTGTTTTTCAAAATTTCGTGCAGGCAGGAGTGGAAATTAAATGCCAGCTCGCAGTGATCAAAAAGCCTCCGGTGGGAGCGGGGAGAGGCTGCACTTTGCAGGTGAAGGTGGGCGGCCCCGGGGAAACTTCTCCACTCGGGTGGTTGGAGCCCTGGGGGGGAGACAGGGGAGAGCTGGGGTCTGGGGGCTACCCGGGGGGAGAGAAGGGCTATTTGGGCGGAAGAACAGGACTACCCCGGGACGGAGAGAGGGGAGAGCTGGGGGCTACTCCGGGGGAAAGAAGGGCTACCTGGGGGCAGAACAGGGCTACCAAGGGGGAGAAAAGGGCAAGTCGGAGGCTGCGGGCTCCCCACGGGCGCCAGAGGGGAGGGAGGGAGGGGACGTCGGGGCGGCGTTGTTTCATTTTAATTATTGCATATAAATAAATAAACCAGGTGTCAGTTTAAAGGAAGGGGGTTGGGGAGGGGTGAAAGGGGGGTTGGTGGGCGGCGGGGAACCCTCCAGCCTGGTGAGAAGGTGGGTCGATCTAGGGGAATCAATAAGCTTTTCGCCTTTTTTTTTTTCCCCTCTTTTTTTTTTTTCTCTTTTTTTTTAAACCAAAATAATGTCTCCGGCAGCAGAGACCTCTCCGAGATGTCAGGTATTAGTCTGGAGGGGCAGATCTGCGAGGCGCACAGCAGCTCCTGGTTCTCCGGTACATTAGCCTCTCGGTGGGAGAGGGATCCCAGACAGCTCTGCTGGGGAGCCAGCCCAGGAGATTTGTTAGCGGGCTGCTCCGGGGGATCCGGGCGCCAAAGGTGCTCCTGCTGCTGCTGCTGCTGCTGCTGCTGCTGGCGCATTTCATCCCAACTCCAGCCAGAGCGGGGGCAAGTTGAGCCGGAGACATCAGAGCCACCGCGCTTCAGAGAGACGCACGGGGAGCGCAGGAGCACCATGCCTGCTATCAAGAAGGAGCGACTTGACAGGGAGGAGATGGCCCTGGCAGCCTTTAACCAACCCATCGAAACCTTACCTG
Source organism: Neomorphus geoffroyi (assembly GCA_033558235.1). Lineage (NCBI taxonomy): Eukaryota > Metazoa > Chordata > Aves > Cuculiformes > Neomorphidae > Neomorphus > Neomorphus geoffroyi. Next base: position 3,691,294 of record JAUMJM010000029.1, on the reverse strand, counting down.
ACTATCTCGCCCCTCTGGCCACCGCTGCCATCCCCGTGGTGACCCCGCACCCGCCGGCTTACGAGCACATCTTCGCCCACCGCGCCTACCTGGGCTTCCACGAAACCCACCCCCACCACCCGCCCCCCCCCCACCACCACCTCCCCGAGGACCTGATGCTGGAGAGGTTTTCCTCCATCCCGGATTTCCAGCCTTTCTTTGACAACGGAGAGCCTTGCATCGAGGTGGAGTGCGGGGAGAACAAGGCGCTGCTCTACGTCAATAAGTTGTGCCAGGGGAGCAAAGGACCCTCTATCCGGTACCGGGGCGAGTGGCTCACGCCCAACGAGTTCCAGTTTGTCAGCGGCAGGGAAACGGCCAAGGACTGGAAGCGCAGCATCAGGCACAAAGGTAAAAGGCGCTGCTCGCCTTGCGCCGGGGTCCCCGCGCCGCTCTGCTTTTCCTCAGCATCCTCCCCCTCGCCCCCGGCAGCGGGAGCCGAGGGGGAGGCTTTGCTGCCTATTAAAGAGCTCAGGACCTGATCTGCTCTGCCCGGGCCCCCCCCTCTCCCCCCGGTTTCTCTCTACCGGATACCCTTCTCCGGTACCGGGATCTCCCGGAGAAGCGGGGAAGTTTTTCCCAGCGATTTGGGAACAGTTGCTTTGGGATGTATTGGGATGTAGGGAGTGTAGAGTGGGATGTGGGGGATGGGTGGGGTGGGATTTGATGTGTAGAGTGGGATATGTGGGGTGTGTAGAATGGGATGTGTAGGGCGGGATGTGGGATGTGTGGGGTAGGATGTGGGGGAGGTGTGTGTAAAGTGGGATGTGGGGGATGTGTGGGGTGTGTAGGGTGGGATGTGGGGTGTGTAGGATGGGGTGTGGGGTTATGTAGACGGGGGGGTGTCTCATCTCTTCTGCAGAGAAGTTTTCCGTGCAGATTGCGGGGTGCGGGGGGGGATGCGCGGAGCCGGGCGGGGCGGAGGGGGGTGTTCCCCTCGCAGCTGGGTGGCGGGGACCTCCGCGGCGCTGGAAGCTGCCCTGCCTCCCTCTTTCCTCCCTTCCCTTCTTCCCTCCTTTCCCATCCTTCCCTCCCGCCCTGCAGCTCGAGCCAGCGCCGCAGTCCCGGCCCCGGGGCTGGAGCGGCGGCAGGTGGAGAGCGGAGAGGGGGGGGGACCGCTGCGACACATAATTAGCAGAGAGCTAATTGTGTGTGGGGGTGTCCGCCCGGGGGGGGTGGGGTGCTGACACCGCGCTTTGTTTATTGATCGCCAGAGAACAGGGGGAATCACTTCGGGGGCCGCGCTAATTGTCCTGGCTCCCATCTCTCCTGGTTCTTTTATTGGGAATCCAGGAATCTCGGTGCCTTTGGGGGTGAATCTGAAGGAGCGGGGGAAGAGGTTGCCCGGTGTCCCCCTCCTTCTCCCAGCGTGGGGCTTGCTCCTCGGCTTCCTCCGGGCTGCGGGAGCATCAAGGTGCTGCTTCCCTGTTACCTGCAGGGGATAGGGTTCCAGGGAAGGGTAGGCAGGGCCGGGGAGGGGTGTTTGTACTTCCCCCCTCCCATCCCTAAATACTTTCCTTTTGCAAAGGTGCTGATCCTTTTTCTTCTTCTTCTTCTCCTCTGCATCCAGGGAAAAGTTTGAAGACTCTTATGTCCAAAGGAATCTTACAGGTACATCCTCCAATCTGTGATTGCCCTGGGTGTCGAATTTCGTCTCCAGTGGTAAGATTATCGTTAAACTATGTGCTTTAGTTAAGACATCTCCCCTCTCCTCCGCCTCCTTTCCTTGAAAAAATCCGTTTGCTTCTGTGATCATGAAACCCAGATCTCTGAGGGCTCAGAGCTGTCAGTCCGTGTCTGCCAGAGCACTGCCAGGGTACCTGCAGTCCGGTTTAGAGTAGAGGAAGAGGAGTTTGCAGGCAGAGCAGATGGGACGAGCAGTGCTTGGCCCACAGGATGAGACACATAGTGTGATTGTATGGGGGTTTTGTCTATAGGCAAACGGCAGATCATTCAGTAGCTTCTTACCTGTCTGCACCCCTTCAGTTTTGTGCATTGTGCAGAGGTGTAAAATGGCTAAATAAAGCAAAAGGGAATTGTAATTGCACCCACGTGTTAGAACAGCCACAGCTTACAAGCCATTAGAGAAGCTTTTTAGATAAGTTTAGATTAGTTTAGAAACTGAAGGAGGAACAAGATCATCCTAAACGTTTACAACTTTTCCAGCATTCACATCTTAGATCACAGTTGCTGCTTTTATAGATGTTTTCTTCCTAACTTTGAGTTCTGTCTTTATCCTGAGGCTTCCAAAATCTCTATTTGACATCAGCATTTTCATGACAAAAATGTTGATCCTATAAATAAAAATCTACTGAAATGATAGTAAACTAAGGCCTCAAACCCAGTTCATCATAGGTAAGAATAACTGTAAAATACAATAACATAATGGAATGTCAAAGCTGTTGGGTTCTGGAACTAAAGCTGATCTGAAAAAACCGCCATGGCTCAGAACATTGTCAGTAGCTCTGTGGAAACTGTCAGCTGGGAATGTAGGTGCTTCTATCCACTGAAATCAACTGGTTTTTCTGTTGTTCTTGGAGATGAACGTGAGCCTCCTTTCACACAGTGTCCTTATAATCCTGCACGCCATATAGAATTGCGAATTTAATTTCTGCATGCTGTATGTATGCATGCGTGTTTGTGTATACAGATACACATTCACGTGGGAAGGGGCTTAGAGCAATAATCAGCAATTAACACAAGTTAATGTGAAGATACCATCTCTGTGCTGTGAATGTCTTGCATCTGTGCTGTGTAGCAGCAGTCCTGCCAGAGTGGTAACTGCTCGAAGCTTAGTACTGGTTGTATTGCAGTTTTGCCACAGTATTTTAAACCCAGCAAACCAGGAAGACTGAAACCTGGCTTTTCCTATGATCTTCTGTAGTGCCTCTTGAGTTTAGGGGGCAAAATGTGATGCAGTGTCATAAGCTTGCTCCGGTTTTGAGGTTTGCGTGTGCTTTAGTTACCAACTGTGCGGCCCAGATGCCAGCAAGCATGTGGAGGTCAAAGTGATGTGCAGCAGTTGCTGGTGGTGTGAAGCGTCTGGCCAAATGACAGTGTCCGCTGGTCATTTGCTGGGTGCCAGGTTGCATTAGGTGGTAGCCAAGATGACACATAGGAGCAACAGTTACACAGGGATGCTATGAAATTATAGGTGAGAAGGCAGCTCTGCATGAAATGAGCATCTTTTAAAATAGAACTGATTTTGGGAAGTTCACATTGAGAAGTTGGTGTAGTTTTGGGAATGGAGAAATAAACCCTTCTGGACTTGCCTCCTAGTGCTTCCCCAGTTGTGTAAACCCGTTAGAGGGGGGTTGATGTCAGAATTTGCATGGGAGGGACAGACCCTGATGAGAGCTCGTCTCTCAGTGCTTATTCCATTTTCTGTGATGTACTTAGAGCATAAACCTGACCAAAGGACGGTGCCACATTTTGAACCTGGAATCTGTTTTGGTCATAGCTGTGTGCACCGTACACTCAAACCAGTAAAACTGGGCATGGTTTATCTTTCTCGTGTTTTGAGATCACCAATGCTTTATATTTTATAGAGTAGGCAAGTAGAGGCTTGCAGTGCCTGGTTCGAGCTGTGAGTACTGAGACCGGGAGCTGGTTCCGCTGATCAGAATCACTCCTTGGACAGTGGGAATAGGCTGGATCAACTCCAGCATCACCTTTATAACGGGGCTGCTTCTGGGCATCCGCATCCTCCCCATGTGCTGAGAAGAGCAGCAGAGCCAGCGCTCCGGGAAAGGATGCGCCCAGTCTTTCCAGCCCTGCCACCCTCGTCCAACCAGACTGGTAATGTCGGGGGCTTTAATTAACAGCAGTGATTATTCTGAGGCCCAGCCTGGGTCTTATTGGGGGTTGGGGAGAGGGGGCATCGAGCTGGAAGGGAAACTGCTGGGCTGGGGAACCAGGGCTGAGCCTGGCACCCCGCGTGCCTGAGTCTTTTCCGCAAACAGCCGCGCGGGTTCCCCCCTCCCCATGACGCCGCCGGGTGTGGGGTCGGCGGCACGGAGAGGAGGTTGGGGGGGGGTCGCGGCTCGTCCCCCCTTCCCCCCGCTGTCCCTGGCTCACTCTACCCTCCTTCCTGCTGCCCTCCGGGTGCGGCGCAGGGGAGGGCGTCCAGGGAGAGCGGCGCTCCCCCCGGCGCCGTCACCCCCGCCTCCCCTTCATGCCCCCTGCTGTTCTCCGACTCCGCCGGCCCTTCAGCCCCCGCCTTCTCTCGATGCCCCCCGCCCTCCCTTGGCTCCGCCGCCCCCGCTGCCCCCCGGCTGCGGTGCCGGCAGCGCCGGGTGAAGCGGCGCCAGCGCCGCCACCCCTCGCCTCGCCGCCTCCCCCAGCCGCTCCTCGCTCCCTCCCGGCTCCGCTTCCCCAGCCCCGCCGCCCCTAACCCTGACCCGGCGTCCCCCGTCGCCCCCGGGGTTGGCGCCGCGACCCCCGCCTCCGTCCTCCCCCGCCTCCCCCCGCCCCCCGCAGCGCCGGGGGAAAGCGGCGCCAGCCCCGCCGCCCCCCGCCCCCCCCCGCCGCTCCCTCCCGCTCCGCCGCCCCCGGCTCCCCCCACCCCACCCCCCCGCCGCCCCGGTGGCCGCAGACAGCGCCCGGCGCCGGCCCCGCCGCCCCGCCCGCCGGTTTCCTGCGCGGCGCGGGGGGAGCAGCCGCGGCGCCACGGCCGCCCTGGCGCCTCCTTCCCCGGGGCCGCCCCCGCGCCGGCGGCCATCGACCCGCGGGGGGCGGGGGGGCGGCCTCGGGCTGCGCCAGGGCGGGGTTAGGTTGAATACCGGGGAGCATTGCTTTGCTGGAAGGGTTGTGAGGCGCTGGCAGGGGCTGCGCGGGGAGGTGGGGGAGTCTCCAGCCCCGGAGGGGTTCAGAAAGCGTGTGGAGGTGGCACCTGGGGACAGGGTTTAGCAGGCGCAGTTGGGCCGGCGGTTGGGCTGGATGAGTGTGGAGGTCTTTTCCAACCTTAATGATTCTCTGAGGGCTCCCTCTGGGGCTGAGGGGGGCCACGGTCAGCCTTCCCGGAGGTGGGGAGCGCTGCCTGCATGGCACGGTGCTGCCGGGTTTTCTGCCCAGCTCTGCAGAGATGGGGAGGGGGGCACTGCATGCTCGCCCTGTCTGTCTCACATCATCCCACGCTCACCCCATCCCACACACCGCATTTCATCCTGTCGCTCACCCCACACATCCCCACACTCTCCCCATCCCATGTTCACCCTATCCCGCGTTCACCTCAATCCTATGCACAATCCAACCATACTTACCCTGTCCCATGCTTCCTCATCCCGTTCTCACCTCACCCCATGCCCTTCCAGAGGGTGACAGTGCTTCGGACTTACCTTTTCCGCATACCCTCACCTTTGCACCCTAGGTGTTTCAGATCTGGAGGGGAGAAATAGCACAGATCTCAATTGCTTCAGTTTTTGGAGGCACAGAATGCCAAGTGTTCTCCAAGTTAATCAGATGTGAACAGGGGTTTTCCCCCGTTTTTGTATTTGTGAGATCTGGGCGTACACAGTTCATCATCTTTGGAGGCCTGGACAGATTCCAGTCTAATCTGATGAAACCCATTCACTACAGGGTTCCCTCTGTCCCCATCAAACTTCCCTCTGTGCTCCAAATACCTCACAGGCATTCTCTCCCCATCTCCACTTTCAAACCCACAGCTGGGACGGGTCCTAAAGAGCGTGCACTGGCAGTGGGCTTTCAGCCAGAGAGAGAGGGAAACCTAATGGTCTCGAGAACAGCTCTAAAATTTTACTGCTAAACCAAAATATCTTAGATTTGCCAAGTCCAGCATCACATACCTTGTGTAACAGAGGAGGGGCGTTCCTTGTGATCAATGTACTTTGATTGTTTCCCTTATCAGACAGAGTGTCATCTTACTGTGTTTCATACAAGCCATGCGGCCTCTGGAAGTGCGTTAGGACTGTACCGTGGCTTGGCTGCTCCTCATCCTCTTTTTCCATCTTTTCTTGGACAGGGTGTGTGTTAAAATGGTAGTGCAGGTTGGAGGTTTGGGTCACAGGTAAAGAAGGAAGGACACTCTTTCAAAAAGTAGTAACGGCCATATTCAAACAGAACAGCATGATAGAACTCTTGTCTTTTTTTTACCCCATCTCTTTCATTGCGTGTCCAGGCACACAGTAATTGTGCATAACTTGGGCTGTGACAATGGTAATTCATTTGCTTACTGTTTGCTCTTGATTTATGTATGACGCTTTCTATTTGCTTCTTTCTGCTTTTTGTTGTCATTGTCATCATTTTCTCTCCATGCCCCTGAGGTTAAGGCATTAGTCCAAGATTTTTCCAAGGATGAAAAAAGTAACTGTCTGCTTATTTAAAAAGATGAATGCAAATAATCACCAAAATCCCTGTTATTTGGCCAAAAACTTTGGTTTTGGAGATGCAGGAGTAGAAGTCAGCTCTGCATCTCTCCCAAAGCGTGGCTTTGTGTGACTTATGCTGACCCAGAAAGAGGAGTCTCCCACACTGGACATGAGTCTTTCAAGAGAACTTTCCTGTGAGAAGAGGACTTTGCCTGCTGGCAAATTTACTTGGCTGCCTGTAGAGGCAGGATTATGTCTGAAATTTTACTTTTAACTGAATAGATGAGATTTAGGTTCCTTCTGAGCTGTGGACTTAAGGGTTGGAGCTGGAGAACTTCGGGGTTTTATGTGAAGTGGACTGTTTTCATAACTTTGCCTTCGTGTCTCTGGGGTCTGCCTTATGAATGTGGAAAAAGCCTCCCTGTAAACCAGACTTATAAACCTTTTTATCCCCCCAAGGTCTCTGGCACAGTCTGTTGATTTTTATTTGTGGTTTCATGCTGATTTGAATTGTTGCTTTTAATCCAGTGCATTTTAGTTGAGGTTACCGTTTTTTTGGAGTTTTCTATTTTGTTTTTTAATGGACTTTGCTCAGGTGATTTTTAGCATATGTTGCATTGCAAACTTGCGAGTTCAACTTAAACGCTTAACAAAAAAGTTTATTCAAAATCTGTCAGACATCAGCTTCATAGAGAAAATGGAGATAAAGGTACGTTATGAGGGACCTGCATATCCCATCAGTGCAAGTCCACAGCCTTGGCTTGCAAGGCTTTGTAACCCAAGGGCAATGGGAACATGTTTGTCTGCTGCTCTCACAGAATGGTCCCTAAAATCAACTGCTTTTGGGTCATACAGTGCTTCAGGGGGGAAGCTGTCAGCTTGAGATGGGGATCAGTGTGGGCATGAGGGCTGCTCCTAAGTATATCCTGCATCGGAAATTATTCTTGATGGCCCTCAAACTCATCTCATGAGCTGGGCACCCTGAGATCGGTGCTGTCCTCTGTCAGAGACATGGAAGACGAGCGTTGCACCAATAAAATGACTGGGTATTGCTTTATGCAGAGGCAGAACAAACCCAGATCAATGGCACGAAGACTGCCAGCACAATAGCGAAGGATTTAATTTTGTGGATTATTAAATACCCTTTGGAAAGGAAAATATTAATTGGATTGCAGTCTTGTGAGTGAACAGCAGAGATGTGTAAGCTATGGCTTATGAAAATAATTTTTTCTTACAGTGGGTTTTAAGGAGTTCCAAATGGGGGAGGTTTGCTGTAGTACAAAGCTGTAGTGAAGACTCCTGCTGTTCCAGTGAGCAGTGATGAGGAGCTGGGAGCTAAAGGTCTTGCATGATCGGAGGACGGAAGAAGATCCATCTGTGAGTTCAGCTTGGTGTTTGTGAGCTGTTTGTGAACAACAGGCCAGGCCGATGCTCCCTGAAAGAAGGTGAAACTATTTATGATGATGGATTCTGCTTGGAGTGAGCAAGTTTCATCCTGCTGGGATTCCATAAGGACTGCAGAGAGGTTTTTCGTTGTCCCACGGACTTTTGTGTGGCACTGGTTGCGTGGAATAGCTAAGACACAGTGTGTGTCTGTGGCTTTCTGTTCTTTGGTGGGCTGAGTTGTAGGAAGAGGCAGTTTCGGAGCCCTCAGCCCTTTTAGGAGCAGGTTTTACACAGTAAATGCAGGATGGGCTTTGCAGTCAGCACCGCTTGCTTGTGAATTGTGCTGTATTCGATCAGGTATGGAAAATCCACTGCTCTGAGGGAAAGAAAGTTAAGCATGGGAAGAAAGATAAATAAATATATAAAAGCAGGGAAAGCAGCAGCATCTTGTTAGTGTTGTGTCAAGGGCAGTGTAAAGGTGACATAGGATAAGTAATTTTGCTGTCAAAATTATTTAGAGATGTCATTAAACTGCTTAGGGCTGTCTCTGCTGCTTCAGGGCACAGGCACCTGGTTTTAATTTGCAGTGGTCTATATCCAAACTTGCTGGCCTTATTCAAAGGGACCCGTGCTAATTTGGAGCCTGGTGGCGAATGCCTTCAGTGAACATGGGATCTGAATGGCAGAGGTGACTATGAAGGAATTAACTCCCTCATAAACTTTGTTTTTCTTTTCCTCAGGTTTAAAACTAGCAACTTGTTCAAGTTTTCAGAGATGATGAACTTTTCAGATTGCTCGTTCTCATTCAGTTATGAAGTGTGTTTTAAACAGTTTCAGTTAACTTGGGCCTTTTAATCACCGCAGCTTCTTGGTATAAAACTTTTCTCTTTGAAAGCGAGCAGAGCACTTTACCAGACTGGTTTGTTGTCGGTGAGAGTCTTATGCCAGGAGCTGGTGTTTATCATTATGTCTCTGGGGCCGTGGTAGTTCAGATTCCACTCCAGCGGTAGCTGCTCTTTTGCCTATCTCTACCCATCAAATTGCAAAAACTCCCTTGTAACCCCATCCTTCCTTTTTATCTGGAGATGAATGTGATAGGTGGTACTCAGCTCCATCCAAGCTGCTTTTGCCGGGTTGCTAGGGTAACCAGAGATCGGCCCTGAAGACAGGAAAGGGCAAGCATTCCTTTCTGCCACAGTCTGGAGCATCAGTGATTGAATGAGATTAGATAGAATTAGATAATCCTGAAATTCACAGGGATTTGATGCCAGACCTTTATTAAATAAGTAAAAGTACCAGCTCTTATAGTAAAAATGAATTCTTTTAGATCAATAACTTTTCCCACTGTTCACCACAGCTGTGATTCTTGAAATCTCTTTTTTCTGTGACATGGGGTGAACTGCACAAATATATCTTTTCTTAATGTCTTTTTTTCTTTTCTCCCCTCAGAGGGGACTATGATATCAATTCCTCTTTTATTTCCCCCTTGCGATTCACCCACTTAACTGTAGAGTGCTCTTACAGAGGAAGGCACTACAGGATTCTTCAGTGATGCTTCAATGACCTAGAGTTTACAATAGTAGAGTTACTTAAAAATTACACACCATTAGTCACAAGTGTTGCAGTGTTTTAGGGTCAGTTGAGAAAAACCAAGATAGTAAGTTGTGTATTCTGAATGCCTGGGTAGCTTTTTGTGCCTTGTATGTTCAGTGCCTAAAACTGTTTGGGCCTCATCCGTGTTCCTGCTTAGCTGTAATAGAATTGATAACATCATATTCTGATCTAAAGTAAATGTGGGCCAAAAGGAGTGTGAGTGCAGGACTGGACTTTGATCACCATCAGTCTAGATTTACAACAATTTAAATCTGGCTTCTTTTTCATCTTTAGTCTGGCATGGCTTGCATCAAAATGTAGCATCAGAGGGGGCTTAGCAGGGCATGGAAAATTTGGGGTGTTCTGGCCCTTGAACAAGTTTGTTTCTTATCAAGCTAAGCCGTCTCTTTCAGAGCCGAGGGCTGATCTGTGTGGGGGTGTTTTGATGGTGATGCTGTCCTTAAGGTGCTGCTCTAAACCTCTCTGCAGGCACAGTGGACAATCTGGTCTCAGAGTCAAGAAGCAACCCATCTAGAATGAGAAGGGCAGCCTGGACTCCTTACAAAGATGCTTTTAATTCTGAATAAAAATATGATCTGGGTTTTTTTAATCCCCAAATTAACTATATAATTCCTTAAAACATCTTTGGCGTGAAATTTGTGAGCTCATAGTTCCAGGCTGGAAGTCTATGGATCTGCACTTGTTTGCATCAGCAGTATGGATCTGGTTTTTTCAGGTCTCACCTTGCTGTGATGAATTTGTCAGAAGTTTGTTCAGTGAAAGTAGTTCTACGAGGCTGCTAAGCATTTCTTTCCTCTGGTGTGTGCAAAGGGCAAGAATCATCCCTGCTTTGGGAAGATTTAGTTCTGCTGTTGATACCTCTGTTATTGTCTTTAAACCACTATAGAATGTAAAAAAAAAAAAGGTATGGTTTAAGGATATAAGAATTATGTGCTCTGCAAGTTACTATGCTTTTCCTTTAACAGTGTGATGCTGAAAAACATGCATCTTGAGAGTAATTTTGTTGTTGTGGTGAGACTCCTAATACCCTGGACTGCTGATCACACCAAGCTCTAGAAACAAGAGTAAAAACTATTCCCCCTCTATATTGCAGGGAAATACATGCAGCAAAGTAAGAGAGAGGGAGAGATAGGAGTCTGAAGAATGCTTGTGTGTGAGTACTGTATCTTAAGACCAAACTCGATCTGCACCGTGTGTAATTTCACCCTTACTAATAGGGTAACAGGACACATCAATGAGAGAATGTTTTTCCTTGATACATAAGGATATAGGCAGCCTGAATCCTCACCCCTGCCTTTATCCAGGTTTGAAGTGCACTGAAAAGAGGAGTTGAGTGATGGAGTGTCAGATCCCACTAGGAAGTGAAGCCAGGACTGCTCCAAACTTCAGAAAAAGCTGAGATTTGTATCTTTACCCCACAACAGAAGCAAGATGATTCCAACTTGTGATCAAGTTTCTCGCCTGTCCTGCTGTTCACTGGCTCTGGCTGCATTGGGAAAGAAGGTCCTGAGTAGACCTAGAGTGGATAAAGCAGAGGAGCTGTTGCTGTATCACATTCAGTGTAGCTACTGGAAGAGTAGGAAATACAGTGCGAAAGGAAGTGATCCAGGTGTTGGTGGCATCTTCAGCTGGGCTAACCATGCTCTGTTGCCTAGAGATCTTCCCCACATGGATCCTGTCCAACTTTGGGAGAATCCAAGATGTGAGCTAGGGAAGACTCTGGCTTCGTAGCTTTAGTTGTGGTGTAGTAAAGACCACACATGAGTTCAGTGCATAATAAAGCTGAGGTATCGGTTGCTTCAGTGATTTCCCATGTTTGGAGACCAGCCTGCACCTGGGGAGGTCTCTCAGCACTGATGAGGAAAATCAATTGGAAACATACACAGTGCGGAATTCTTTGTGGTGACGGTTGTGCTCCAGCTTTAAGTTGCTTGAATGTTTGAAACTGTACTCCAGAGAAGTTGCCCTTAATTTGTTGGAACCCTTTAATGTCATCTCAGTGCATGATTCTTCTCCTAAAGGCTTGTTCTCTGCCTGGATGGACCTGGCTGACGCAGAAGAGCATAACGAATTTGGGTACTTTGGGCTCGTCTGTGGATTGGCGTTGGGGATCGTATTAGGTGGCTGCAAACCGTGCACTTCAGTGGGAAAGCATTGGGCATCTGGAGAGAAAGATTTTGCTTTGGCTGCTTGCTAAATGTTACCACAGAATCACAGACAGTACCACCCAATATGAGACATCAGATTTTGAGGTGTCAGTTGGCAGCGCTCCTTCGGCATGTTCCTGCGGACAGGGAGACGTTGAAAGCCAAAACACAGCAATGCAAACTCGGTGTTTCATTAAGAAAACCTGATCTGTAACTTCAGGATCAAAACCACAGCCTGCCTTTCAGGATAATCATCCTGCAAATACCAGCTCTGTTCGCTTGTTGGGTAGAGTAGGGAATACTGCGGGCTGGCAGTCAGGTGCCTTGGCCTCTGCCTTTTTCCCTGCTGAGGGGAACCCGCATAGCTCTCTCCAACCTTTGTTTTCAAATACAGCCTTGTGTTTGGGACATTTAACTTGGCTTACTCAGATACACTCTCTCTCAGGGCCCACATGCTTTTTATTCTCTTTCCCAGTGCTTGGTACCCTTGCGTGGCCTTTGGAAACGTAGCCGCTAACCTTTCAGCTTCCCCACCTACAGACTGGGGAGAGCCCCCCAGTACTGCTTATGGAAACTGAAGTATTTAGATTTATGGGTTAAAAGGGCGAGAGACTGCTGTTACCATCAAGACCTGGAGAAGAGAAGGCTCTGGGGAGACCTTACAGCAGCCTCCCAGTACTGAAAGGAGCTGCGGCAAAGCTGGGGAGGGAATTTTTACCAGAGCAAGTAGTGATAGAACGAGGGGGAATGACTTTAAATGGGAAAGGGGAAGATTTAGGTTAGAAATTAGGAAGAAATTCTTCACGCTGAGGGTGAGGAGGCCCTGGCCCAGGTTGCCCAGAGAAGTGGTGGCTACCCCATCCCTGAAGGTGTTCAAGGCCAGGTTGGATGAGGCTTTGAGCCCCCTGATCCAGTGGGAACTGTCCCTGTCTCTAATTTCTCATTTAAAAAGTTGTGCTATTTAAAATCAAGCAACTTGCAGAAATCTAAGCACATTACACTAGCACTGTTGTCTCAGCAAAAAAGATATATTAGTTTAACTCTTCTCCATTAACAAGCTTTAATTTGCATAAATTATATCACCCTCCTTTAATTTATTATTACTTGTCCCGTTTCCTCTATTTCATTATTTCTCCTGAGGGTTATAAAATTACTTGGATTATTCTGCTTATGCTTTTCAAAATACAGGCACAGTGCTATGTTTGCCCATTTACCTTGTATTTCCTCATTGTTCTGAAGCTCATTAAAAATCTGAGTAAAGTGTCTAAAAAACTTCTCGGGCTGGAACTCTTTGAGAGCAAGTTAAAGAAGTCTGAAGATTTAAACTGATACAACTTTACAAGTTTCTGTTTGGAAACCTCCTCATTCACTGCTGGAATGAAAAACATTTCATTTTCATGCCATGTTAGAGGTGGCTTTTTCTGCCAGTGCAGAAACAAAATATTTGTTGAATATTCTTATTTTTTCAGCATTTCTAACAGTTCTACCATTCCCATCCTGTAATGGTACCTCCTGTCCTTTACAACCCAGTGTTCACACACCAGTTTGGAGTTCTCCAGTGGAAGAAGGAATTGTTAAAATTACACATGCAGTTATTTAAGATTAAGGTTGTTAGAATGGATGAGGAAGGAGATGCCTTCACCGCTACAAAGGTCCTTTACCACATATTGTGCTGATGAAATGTCCGACTGCCTTAAAGTCTGTTACTCCTTAGTATTTACTTTATGTCTCCAGTGGGATTTGTGCCTTTTTACCTCCTGTTGTTTGGTGTTGGTTTAATCAGAAACCTGGCGTGTGGATCAGCTGGTGGAGTATTAGGCCTCTGTGAAGAGAAGGATGCTTTCTCTTCATCTCCTCGCTGTGGTATTTGCTGCTTGCCAGACCAAGTGGTTACAGCTTGCGGGTTCGGATAATGAATAGATGCTGGGCTTCAAAAAAATGACCTCTGTGGCTTTCTCGTGAAAGCCAAGCCTTTTTCCCTCACCTAGATGCTATTGTAGCTTACGCTTCTTGTCTGGCTGCTTTTGTTTTCTCCTCGTCTTTCAGTCACGTCTTCCTGTCTGGCTGCTAGATTACGCAGCAAGGTGGTACTTGAATTATCTAAAAATGTGATCATGGTGTGATCTGTCAAAGACAGCTCCTTCAACAGTCACATCTCCCTTCCTTTGATGTTTGCTTTAAATGATCATAGAATCATAGAATGCTTTGGGTTGGAAGAGACCTCAAAGCCCATCCAGTTCCACCCCCTGCCATGGGCAGGGACACCTCCCACTGGATCAGGGGACTCCAAGCCCCATCCAACCTGGCCTGGAACACCTCCAGGGATGGGGCAGCCACCACTGCTCTGGGCAACCTGGGCCAGGGCCTCCCCACCCTCACAGCAAAACATTTTTTCCTAAGATCTCATCTCAATCTCCTGTCTTTTGGCTTAAAACCTTGGGTATTGGAAAGGTGTCAGTACAGGGTTGTACATGCAAGAGAGGAGATGGAGGTGTGACACATCTGGAACTCTCAACTTCACCTCTTACTCGAGTAGCCATCAGGAATACCCTGTCAGCCACCTCCTCTACACAAGGCTTGTGTTGGTCTGTGCAGAGAAACCTCCCCGCTGTTGGCTTGTGCTGCGATGCTGTGCCGTTAGCCTTGGCTGGCATGAAACATCTTGATATCCTGCGAGCTGTGAAACTCGACATATGCCAAGGCAGTCACGGGAAGAGAATCTTTCCTCAAAGCTTCCTTGGGCTGTTTTGACAGTATTTAATCTGGCGGGGTCTACTGTGTCATTCAGACTGATCCCAGTGGGCCAACGGGTTAGAATCAATAATATCCTTGATCAGTAAATAATTCCACCTTAATCAGAGAATCCTGGTAATTAGAGCTGAAAAAGATGCTCTGATCCACAGAGTAACTGAAACGTGCTGGCATTTGTGTGTGTGTCTTCCTTGGGGTTTTTTTGCTGCTCTTATAAGATAATGTTGGGCTGTGATTTTGAAGGGGTGTGTGTTATTATTGCTAGGAAGTGTCCAGTATTGGGTGCTGCACTATTTTCCCTCCATATAAAACCCCTTGCTTTAAAAATGGAAGAGGAGAGAGAAGCAGGGCATGAGGAGAAGCAATGACTCCTTGTAATCATATGGGAAGAGAGCTGGAAGTGGAGTTCAGCCCCTGCGTCACGGTCCCCAAGGCTCCATTCCTGTTCAGCAAAAGCCCTGTTTATCCTCAGACCTCTCTTCTGTTGGCCCCAGTGACCTCCTCTGCTTCCCTGACCAGAAGGCGTTATTCCTGGGGAGCGGAACGGATGCTCAGTCTCCACGGCTTCACCTGTCAGCTATGATTGAGCAAAAAGAGAGGCCCTGCTGTGCCAGCACTTTGGTGAGGTTTGACAGGCTGGTCAGAAGGACCTGAATCAGGATCAGCCCAGCAGAACGTACAGGCACCTACTTAGCAGTTACCCTGACAGTGTCACCAGCCTGGGTTTGGCTCTAGATACTGAGGTCGATGTAAGTGGATTCCCCTCTTCTTTCACTGACGCCCTCGTCTCCCCTGGAGTTTGGAGTTTGCCTAATTGGAACAGCTTGTTCATTGGAATGAAATCATGTCCATGGGATTTAGCTGAGCAGCCGAGCTCTTGGTACAGAGCTCAGTGGGAAGGAGAAGGTGACGAAGGAAGATGCTTTCTTTCATTTTGCTCTTTTGTGGTAGTTGAACATTAAATTAGAGGAGCTTAGGGCCAGCTGAAGGCTTAAATGGTTTATAAGTGGATGTGAGAGAATGGGCTGGAGTGCGCTGGGGTGAAGGCTGCCCTGGAAGAGTTGGTCATCAGAACACAAAGCATACGTGTGCCTGCAGTGTGTTACCTACAGTCACGTCAGGTGTGGATAGAAGAGTTGGTAGATGTCACACACAGAAAGCCAGCAATAGTTTCTCATTACAGATCTTGGAAGATGAGGAAATAAAGCCAGCTTTCCATTTTTTTGTGGCTGTCTGTGTGAACCCATCAAACATGAATATGGCTGCTTGCCTACAAACAGATTAGTTTTTTATTGCTTTTGCCACCTCTGTGATGCACTAAGGCCTAGCTCTGCTATATATATAGCACAATAAATCTGGTTTATATAAATGTGAACTTTGATATATTTTATTAATATCACACTCATGATTTGAATATTTAAATACACATGGCACATGCAAAACTTATTTAGCTTATGCTTATTTTATTGAATTATTTTAGATTTATAGAGCACCTGTCATTGGCTTGTAAGCACCATGCAATTAATTAAAAATACAGTCAGAAATTCAGAACTGCCTTTTTGGCCTCTCTTCCTTGAACTCATCTCTCCCTCTTTTCCTTAGCCAGGTCCCTTCCAGAACCATAAACCTGTTCAGTTGAATTCCAGGATGAGGCATGGGAAGGACAGGGAGCTGAGTGTTACGATAATGGGCTTTGCAGGTACATGAACTGCAAGTTCACATTGTAGGAGGAGAGCTTTGAGAATCCTTAACATGGATCGCAGTTTCTATACAAACAGCATCACTGAATTACTCAGCCCCTGTCCTGGAGCTTTTGCAAACCAGATTTATGTGTAGACACGAAAGGGAGTGCAGCGCAGAGGGATGAGGTGCTCTGAGCAGCTTGTTCTCACTCACAGGCATTTTTTGGTGCCGATTCTAAAGATTTCAGAAGGATTTGGGTTTGCATGCTGATGTGGTCGCCAGGGCTGCGGGGTTACACCCTGTGTGGGGTGGGGATTTGTGAGTGTCACAAGTTGCCATGGAAAAGTCAAGGGGGGAGATGTGGTGAGTGAAGTGAGGCAGAGGACCTCAGCTACACAGAGGAGGGGACCCAGCACTAACCGGCTCTGTGACCTTGGGCAAGTAAACAGCTGGGCACTGGTCGTTCCAGGAGGAAAATCTAGTGAGAAAAACCTCAAGAGTCTCAGCTGAAACCAAACGATGCCTCTACATGAAGCCTTCCTGGGTTGACAGTGCAGACAATTGTACTGAAATTTTTCTGGGAAGAGGAAGTAGGGGAAAAGGTGAGGGACCAGACAGGCTAGGGGGAACATCTAGAGCTGGAGGAGATCCGGTGGAGTTCAGCAACTCACTTTACTGACCGAGTTATCCCTCTGTGAGCACTGTAGTGGCAGTGCTTTAAAGGAGCCCAGGAGACACCTTTGCTTCTTGCTGTGTACTAAAAGCCATAAGGGGAGGGTGTGGGAGTTAATGCTGTGTTAACTCCTACTGAGATACCCACATGGTTTGGAAGGGAATGCGCATTAGCCTGTCTCAGCTTTCCCCAGTTTCAGCATTCCTGTCGGGAAAGAACTGATAAGAAACAGTGAATATCTGCTGAGGACTTTGAAGGCAAGGATAGCTCGATATGGAGCTCCTGGTTTCTCCTAGACTCTCTGCCCAGCGCATCCTCCCTGTACCCCAGACCATGTTTATCAGTAGAATTATAGAAACAACATTATATTGGTTATTATTTTTTGGCACATCTGCCCATTTCAGAATTTTCTCTGTGCAAAAAGTTAAGTTCTTGTAGGGGGAAGGCAAAAAGCACAGTGAGAGCTTTTACCCAACTTGGATGAAGCGCTCTTGACCAAATCACACTCTTGACCAAAGCAACCTGAAATATATTTGAGATAATTCTCTTTCCCCTTGTTGCTGCCGATTACCTCTTCACAGGCTGCAGAAAGCTGCTGCGGTAGAGTGAACTGTGACCTCCCTTCCTGCTGGTGAAAGGTCAAGTGTAGCCCATTTCTGTGGCATGAGGTGACACGGCCATTCTGAGTAATTAGTTTAAAAAATACATATCTCTTTGTGGTACTAGAAATGCTGACTAAAATCCAGAAGGATATAACGGAGCAGTTGCAAACGTGCTTCAGAAGAAATTGTCTCGCTGTATGAAATATCCACTGTTGCCTTTGCAATAAAATTAGCAAGAAGGGAAAATGCCAGGGAAATATGAGGTCAAGAAGCTGCCAAATATTTTTACAAGTGTTGTCTTTATTTAAACAGCAGAGATCTTGGGCTCGGGTTTTTTCCCTCGTTCTGTTTATACAGCACCTACAGCCATAGTGTTATGTTTGGGGACCCTGAGCTGCTGTTGAGCCAAAGATTATGTAATAATGGTCTAGACCAGGATATGTGCTGCAGGGATGGAGATACTTCAGTGCATGTGCTCTCTCTTTCTGTATGTTGGTAACTGCAGTGGTAAGGATGGTGTATTGTGTAAAAGGGGCTGAAAAAACCCCTTAGAATGGTTTGAGTCAGGAGGGATCTCAAAGCCCGTCCAGTTCCAACCCCTGCCATGGGCAGGGACACCTCCCACTGGATCAGGGGGCTCCAAGCCCCATCCAACCTGGCCTGGAACACCTCCAGGGATGGGGCAGCCACCACTGCTCTGGGCAACCTGGGCCAGGGCCTCCCCACCCTCCTGGTAAAGAATTTCTTCCAAAAGTCTAATCTAAGTCTTCCCCCTTCCAATTTAAACCCGTTCCCCCTTGGCCTGTCACTACTTGTCCTTGTGAAAATTCACTCCCCAGCTTTCCTGCAGCTTCTTTCCGTACTGGGAGGCTGCTCTAAGGTCCCCCTGGAGCCTTCTCTTCTCCAGGCTGAACACAGAAGCCAGTAATGAGCTAGTGGGCAAGAGAGGTGGAATACAGTTTAGGGAAGACTGGGAGACATCTTTTGAAAACTAATGAGGTGTTTGAGTTTCAGCCAGAAATAGATAAGGAGCATTTAGTGTTGGCCGGACCAGATCAGCTGGAGATGAGCCAGAAGACACAGGGTTGAGTGCAGGTCCTGGAGAATCCACGGATGTAGAACAAACAGGAGAGCTACCGTTGACCTCCTTGTCAAGTTTCACTGCTGCCTGTACGCTCTTCTCCCTGCAAAGGAAGGACAGCAGCCTATTGGGCGGGAGAGAGCAGCCAGCCAGCTTTTTGGTCTGGTTGTGCTTTGCTTCCTTGCGGAGAAGACAGC
Organism: Neomorphus geoffroyi; assembly: GCA_033558235.1. Taxonomy (NCBI): domain Eukaryota; kingdom Metazoa; phylum Chordata; class Aves; order Cuculiformes; family Neomorphidae; genus Neomorphus; species Neomorphus geoffroyi. The sequence goes on along the minus strand of JAUMJM010000029.1, from coordinate 3,672,795 downwards.
ATATAACTTTTATTTTCAAGAGAAAATAAGCTGTGCTCCAGCTGCAGCTTGGTAGGTGAGGAAAGCCAGGACTGAAAACTGGACTGTGGCTCTGAGGAGGAGATAACAGGTGAGAGGCAGCAGCTGAGGAGCTCATGCTACATGTTCCTGATAAAAAAGCATACTCACTGCTTGCCTTGTTGTTCCAAGGTCAGGGAGGCAGCAGCCGTGGTGCCAGCACAAGAGATCTGCCTGAAAATAAGGCGCCCTTGTGCAGTATCCCTCCTCCAGAGGAGGTGGAGCTCTCTAATCTCCTTCCCCTTATCCCTCTTCCAGCTGACCTCCCGGGCTTAGTAAATAACACCTTGGGAGGCTGCAGGAATCGGTGAACAATGAGTGGCCTCCCAGGGAGTCAGTCTTTCTTTCCCCCTGAATTCCACCTTTGCTAATTGTTATTCATTTAACTTGTATTTTTAAATGGTACTCCTTGCCTTTCATTTACCCTCCCAGCTTTAAATGTGATTCCAGAGGTGATTTTTCTAGAGTTTCACCTGCCACCCAGTGCCTAAACAAACCCAGACCTCTGCCTGTTGGGTTTGCTTTAGTCTTCTCTTCTCTTGTTTGGGAATGGCCCACCTGCCTGAATATGGTGCAGAGGACGATTCAGCTGAGCCTACTGAAATGTCTGAAGGGATTTGTCCATCTGATCCCTATTTATTTTAATAGGGAATTTACGTCTCTAGAGCTAATCTTGTGTCTCCACAACCAATGGGTGTAAGATTTTGGCCCTGGCTTGATTAACCCTTATTTTGTCTGTTTCTCCTTTTATCCATAAGAATTTGTGTTTGTGCTGGGTTTTGGTTTTTGTTTTTTTCATTTTTGCCTGTGCAGAAATGACACTGCGGAGTTCAAGCAATATTGTGATGTACATTGACATTTCAGTTCTGCTTTTATTTTGAGCTGGAGTGAGGGGAATGGAGAGAAAAAGTTCAAATCCAGCTTGGAGAATAGAAGGCTCCGAGAAGACTTTAGAGCAGCCTTCCTGTACTGAAAGGGGCTCCAGGAAAGCTGTGGAGGGAATTGTTACAAGGGCATGGAGTGATAGGAGGAGTAGGAATGGCTTTAAATTGGACAAGGGAAGATACAGATTAGACATCATGAAGAAATTCTTCACGATGAGTGTGGGGTGGCTGCCCCATCCCTGGAGGTGTTCAAGGCCAGGCTGGTTGGGGCTTTGAGCCCCCTGATCCAGTGGGAGGTGTCCCTGTCCTTGGAACTGGATGATCTTTGAGGTCCCTTCCAACCCAAACCATTCTATGATTCTATGAAAGAGATTGCATTCTGTCCTTACGTTGGAGCTTCCCGAGGCAAGGCTGTTGTTGAGATGTGTTTGCGTTATGGATCCCCATGCCGATACCACCCCAGCACAGCAAACTGCAGTGGGGCCCTGAATCCCTGCTTGTTTTATTTTCCCTTCACCTTTTTTCTCTTGCTTTTCTCCCTTAATGAGTGTTGATGTTTGTTATCTTCTTCATGGGGTGCGGTTAGGAAAGGGTTGCGTGGAAATTCTTGCAATGAGCCCCAACCTCTCCACCCCCTCGCGCCACCCTGGGAGAGCCCCAGACAGGCCGGGTGACTCACATAAGGTTGGCTGGATCCTGGGGCTGCTTGCGGGGGAATCGAAAAGCCCCAGGGTCAGGCAGCTGGGGGTGGTGGCTGCTGCTTGGTTCTCTTCTCTTTTTACACAGCTGAAAGCACTGGGACCTTACAGGGTGCAGGGAGATGGTTTTCAGTTGGCTTTTAAGATTTGTTGGGAGAGGGGAGCAGAGGGGAAGGAGTAGAGGAGCATGAATTTATGCTTGGTGCAGCTCTGCCTTCTGTAATAAGCACAACAGGGCCAGCGAAAGCCGTTGACACTGTGCCCTGCCGTTGCGGGACAAGCTATGGAGCATCTAGTGACATCCGTCCCTGACCTCTCTGTGTCCTTCCCAATCCCTTAAGGTGGTGAGAACATGGGAGAAGTAGTGGGGAGCTCTCTAAAGCTTCCTGAAAGGAGGTTGTAGCGAGGTAAGAGTTGGTCTCTTCACCCTGGTCTTGCATGACAGGACAAGGGGAAACGGCCTCACGGTGTGCCAGGGGAGACTTAGGTTGGATATTAGGAGGAATTCCTTTACTGAAAGGACTGCGAAGCATTGGAAGAGGCTGCCTAGGGAGGTGGTTGAGTCACCAACCCTGGAGTGGTTTGAAAGTAGATGTCATACTTGGGGACATGGTCTAGTGGCAGGCTCAGCAGGGCTGGATTGAGGGTTGGATTTGATGATCTTAAAGGTCTTTTCCAACCAAAACCATTCTGTGATTCTATGTGATTCTGTTTTTTTTCTGAATTTGGCTAATGAGAGGAGAACCTCCTATAGAATGGAGTCCTCAAGCAGCTTTTCTCCATAGCAGCTTGGTCCCTTACGAGGAGGCGTATGCACTGTTTCATGCAGTGCTTTGAAACTGCATGGGTATCTGCAGGAAAGACCAAAGCTGTTAATTGGAAGCGATGATTTCTGCAGGAGGAAGATGTGATGGAAACATGCCCAGGGTGGGATTTCACTTGCACTTTCACAGACTTCTCCAGTGCGGATGCTTGCAGGGTAAAACAGAGCTGCTTAACAGTGCACAAGAGGATCATGCGGCCACAGAGAAGTCTGTGTCTTCTTGGAACTGCAGGGGGGGAATTAGGATTGGCAGAGTGTAATTGGTAAAGCTTGTGTTTGGCTGGGATTTTTATTTTAACAGGCCCAGAAAATCACCAAGTAAATAATAAGTAGGGACCTTAAATTAGCTCTTCAGCACCTCTGACGGCAAAGTATACCCGAGTGCGTTTATTCAAGAAGGAAGAGTGCCACCTATTGAGTGATGGATTTCCCCTCCTTCAGAAGGGAAGGCTGAGAGTAGGTACAATCGTGTCCCATCCAGGTGCTTCCCAAGCACGGCTCCTGGGGTGGCACATTAGGGCAAGAGAAAGCAAAAGTATGTGCACCAAAACCTGTGATTTTTATTTTAGATTTTTACAGGTGTGCTGTGGTTTTAAGCAGTGAAAGGTGCCATCAGCAAGCTTCCATGTACAGACCCTTCTCTAGGACAAGTTGTTTGTTTAAAAAACTCAAGCACACCTGCAAGGCTTACAAATAGTTATGGGCAGGTTAGGTTAACATGGCTTTATGTACATCACACTGATGGTTTGGTGGCTCTGGGTGAAAGAAATGAAGAATGGCCTACAAGAAGGTTGGGGAGGGACTTTTTACAAGGGCATGGAGTGAGAGGACGATGGGAATGGGTTTAAAATGGAAGAGGGAGGATTTAGATTAGACATTAGGAAGAAATCCTTCACACTGAGGGTGGGGAGGCCCTGGCCCAGGGTGCCCAGAGCAGCGGTGGCTGCCCCATCCCTGGAGGTGTTCCAGGCCAGGTTGGATGGGGCTTGGAGCCCCCTGATCCAGTGGGAGGTGTCCCTGCCCATGGCAGGGGATGGAACTGGGTAGACTTTGATGTCCCTTCCAGCCCAGATCATTCCGTGATTCTGTGATTCTATGAGACTGCTGTCGGTGTTAGCAGCTTCGTGGCAGACTTTGTTTCCCAGCTCAGGGAAATATTTAAATGCCTGAGAGAGGAGATACCAGTTTCTAGACAAAATGCTTCACCTTTAAAAACATATCCCCCCCAATTCTGTTCCAATTAGGTTTGGTTCTGGTTTTCACTCCCATGAGAGATGAAGTTTAGAAAACCCTTCCCTTTGGTATTTATTTTTTTTATTTTCTTCCTGCTTCTTGTTTTTATTCTTTTGATGAATTATTTACCTCTCTTGGGTTTTGTTTTTTCATTTTTATTTTTTTTTTAATTCTGTTTGTGTTTATCTTCAAAACACACAACTCCCAACACTCCCTAATAACATCCCGCCTCTGAACACTCCTTGCTTCTATTCAGTGCTCATCAGAAAGCCACTGTATTTATTGATCATTTGTTTCCCAGCATTGTGTTTGTATATATGGATATATATAAATCATGCGGTATTTTCTTACGTTGCTTCTAATGTGCTGAGCCAACTTGCTGCATAGTTTTGGTTTATCTGTTGGTTTTGTTAGTACCCACAGTCTGAGACCCATGGTGCTGCAGTTGCAGGGAGCGATGAGCAGTGCTTGCAGGATGCAAGCAGAGATAATCAGTCTGCTTGAGTTCAGGATGAAGATACAGGCATAGGGTGTCACACGCAGTTCATGGACTGCAAGCAGTGGTATCAGATCTTTCTTCAGTTACTCACAAGGAGATCTCAGCCAGGTTTTTTTTTCCAGGGGTGCACTGGTTACTGAGTGGTGGGAGGACCATATCTGGAGACGGGACCATTGTGTTCCAGTCTTGAATGCTCTACCTGTTTACTCTGTGACGATGAGCAAGTTGTTCCACTATACTTTCCCTTGATCTTGGCCTAGAGGATGATACAAAAGTACTTCATACCAAGAACTGCATGCTCTTTGTGCAAAAGCTGCAGGCCTTGAGGTGGAAGGCTGCGGACAGTTGCGAAGTGCTGTTACTGATTTGCTAGAGTTGGACTTGAATGTTGGCACATCCTGTCTGTTGAGTGAGAAGAATGAATTTCACATTGTTGGGTGGGAGTCTTGAGCAACCTGCTCATCTGTGAGGTGTCCCTGCCCGTGGGAGGGGTTGAAACTGGATGGGCTTTAAGGTCCCTTCCAACTCAAACCATTCTATGATTCTATGATTGTGATTCCAGGGACTGCACCTTGGGAAGCTGATAACCGATTACTTTTTGTTGTTGTCAGAGCTGTTGCAGTGTGCACAGCAAGTGATCTCTCTGACACCCCGTTGATTTATACAAAGCACCAGTGCTAGGAGGCTCACTGTACTGTCTCTGGGTTAGGTTCCCGTCCTGGCACATGTAATCTTGTTTCTCAGTAGGACTGGGGTATGAGAGCAACTTGATCTTGTAGCACTGAGTTCTCTGTTGAGGAAGAAAAAATTCCCTGAAAAAGAAAAAACAACTTGAAAGTATAACAGGTGTGTTCTGATTGCTCACGTATAGCTGTTACTGTGAAGCCCATAGAGGTGCATCATGGAGTGAAGCACCTGCACGGTGTATCAGTAGGCTGTGGGAGGTGCATCGTTGTCTTGACTGGCTGATGTGAAGGATGAGTGCTGTCTTCAGTTGTGACATTCCTCTTCTTGGTGCCTTCAGCCATGAAGCATCTTGGTGGGCTGAGGGCATGTCAGTCCTTAGCTGTGCCAAGGAGGGAGGGAGGCACAGATTCCCCTGAGCCAGAGAAGCTAAGCAGGAGTTTGGCATGCTTTTAGCCTCGTGCCCGATACTCTCAGACTCTCTTTCCTTTCATTAACTTCACTCTGTGCTGCAGCTGAAGAGCACGTATTAAAACTCTAAGGAGGCATGTCTAGTTGTTTGAAATCAGTTAATTTTTTTATTGGATTTGAAGTCAGACTTGATGGGCCAAACCCACCCCAGAGGACTGGGGATGGGGAACTGCAGGCAGTCGGGACTTATTCTGGGTAATTCACTTTCTCTTCTATGTCCATTCTCTCAGATTCACCTAAGAAACCTCCCTATCTTTGCTTCTCTGCAGTGCTAAGGCTGAGAGGCCTTCGTCCCCAGCAGCCCCAGCCATCAAGATGTATTAAATTAAACATACGCACACATCACAGCCCTGAGGCTGTTAACCCCCCGTGCACACAAATAATCCGTTGTGGTCTAAGTAGAATAACTTATGTTTGGACCCTGCTTTAGTCCAATTCATTTCCACACCTGCGGGAGTGACCTTCAAAACTTGCTCGAGGCTCTGTCTCAAAAGTCGTTTTCTCATTAGTGGAAATGAAATGTATTGTGGAGCTATGGCTCTGTCTGCATCTCAGGGGAGATGAGTGCAGAACAACACCTCCAGTCCTTGCCCACAAATCACGCCAAGCTGCCTCGCTCCCAGTTGGTTTGCTAGAAACCCATCTTCCCTGCCTCCTCCTCCTTTTCCTTGCACAATAGTGAAATTAAGGTTAAAGAAAGTCCTGGCAGCCCAAAGACTGCAATGAGAAGAGATGGTCATTTCAAATGCTGTGGGCACCTGGGCAAGCTGGTGGACAGAGAAGGCACCTATGGTGGCTCACAGCTTCCAACCATCCCTGCCAGGTCGTTCTTGTGCTGCCCACTGTCCCCTCATCACTTCATCAGCTTGAGGCTGGCTCGTCCTAGGACCAAATCTCTTAAAACAGTAAATGTGCTGTGGAATTGCTTGATGTTTGCTTCCAGCCGTCATCTCTGTCTGCAGGACTGTTAGAGCACAGGGGGAAAGAAACCCCAAACCCTCCTATTGTGCTTTGAGTCGTTGCCATCCATCACCTAGGGGTCACCGTAACTGCGGATCGCACGCTTGGGTCTCAAAAACTGCAGGAAATCAGTCTTTGTTACATGGAAAATAAAGCAGTCTATGGGGAAAATAACCATAAATGTTCATTATTTGTACAGGAAAATCAATTTGTAGGCCAATTGACCAAATAAAGTAATACAATTTGCTGGGAAGTCCCCCAGGTGTGGCAGGGAAATCGTGAGGTGGAAATGGAAGCAGCGGTTTTCATAGGGAGTTTGTGGTGGTTTGGGGGTAGGAGGATAGAGCTTAAGAAAATGAATAAAATGACAAACTGGGCACCTTTAGCTGTGCAGTCAGCTGACAGAAAAGTGCCAGTGAAAGGAGAGGGCGAAAAGGTCTTTTTCTTGGTTTTATACGGCAGATGGTGGTGCAAAGAGGTACAGAGCCACTGTACGGTGTGAGATAGCAAGGAGGGGGCTGGCAAACAGTGTCAGAGAATCATGGAATGGTTTGAGGTGGAAGGCACCTCTAAGCCCATCCAGTGCCACCCCCTGCCATGGGCAGGGACACCTCCCACTGGATCGGGGGCTCCAAGCCCCATCCAACCTGGCCTGGAACACCTCCAGGGATGGGGCAGCCACCACTGCTCTGGGCAACCTGGGCCAGGGCCTCCCCACCCTCACAGCAAAACATTTCTTGCTAAAATCTCATCTCAATCTCCCCTCTTTCAGCTGAAGACTGTTGTTCCTCATCCTATCCCTGCCCTCCCTGATCCAGAGCCCCTCCCCAGCTTTCCCAGAGCCCCTTTCAGTACTGCATGGCTGCTGGAAGCCCATGTGGTTCAGCAGCAGGAGCAGGGCAGTGACAGACACACAACCCTTGTCCGTTCTCCTTCGTTTTGTCATCCACCCAGCACATCTTAGGCGAGTCATTTCCATTGTGCAGGCTGCGTGTGTGGTCTAAAATTGGATAATGACCCCAAAGTGACTTTAAGGTGCATCTGTGAGTCTCCTGTCAGTGGTCAATGCTATTTGCAGCCTTAGTTGTTTCTGAACCACGATGCTTGGACAGCTCTTTGTCATGGGTGCGAGTTGACACGGGTCAAACAAAAAAAAGCTAAAAATCAATTAGTCAGTCAGTTTCTTCCAATCATCTGAACCAGGTCCTGTGTGCTTCCTTAAGTGGAGGCTGTGTGTCTGTGTAGCCATGAAGGCAGCGAGCTTGGGGGGGAGATGCTATCTCTTAAGTAAAAGCAGAACTTACATATTTTTCTCATCACGTTGTCAGCTCGTGTAAGTAAATCCCTGGAGGTATTTACAAAACAGGTAGATGAGGTGCTCAGGGATCTGGTTTAGTAGTGGGCAGGTACAGTTGGACTTCATGAACTCAAATATCTTTTCCAACCAAACGTTTCTATGATTCTAAGTTGCCTTTACTCCATTAATAGTGACTTGCATTGCCTGATGTCCTGGCTTCACATCTCTGCTTCCTTCTTTGCAACCTCAGACTGCAATGGACAAACTTGTTCAATGTGGAACAGACACAGAAAATAAAGACCAGGCCATTTTTCAGTCTTCTTCCAAAGAGTTTTTGAATATAGGTAGCTCCTAAGGACTGATAAATTTTCTGTCTTACAGTTCCCTCCCTTAAAAGGGAACTGGATGATCTTTAAGGTCCCTTCCAACCCAAACCATTCTATGATTCTTTGAAAGGCTGGGAATTCCAGCTGGCTTTGTCAGAAAAGCATACCTCTCACTTTATTAACAAATTATCCTTTAAGGCTTTATAACTCACTCAGAGGTAATAAATGGGAAATGTTCCCTTCTGTTCGCAGATCTTGTTCATCTGTTTCTTTAGGGCTTCAGAAAATAATGCTGTTAATATTGATGGGAAGAGCTGCAGCTCCCCTTCTGGAATCATAGAACTGTTAAGGTTAGAAAAGACCTCTAAGATTATCCAGTCCAACCATCACCCCAGCCCCACTGTGCCTATTAAACCCTGGTCCAAAATGCAACCTATACACACTTCTTGAACCCCTCCTGGGATGGAGACTCCACCACTGCCCTGGGCAGCCTCTTCCAATGCTTCACCATTCTTTCAGTAAATAAATTTTTCCCAATATCCAATGTAAACCTCCCCTGGTGCAACTTGAGGCCATTTCCTCTGGTCCTGTCACTTATTACCTGGGAGAAGACACCAACACCCACCTCATTACAACCTCCTTTCAGGGAGCTGTAGAGAGCAACAAGGTCTTCCCTCAGCCTCCTCTTCTCCAGGCTAAACAATCTTGAGTTCCCTCAGCTGCTCCTCATAAAACTTGTTCTCCAGCCCAAATTGTGGTTAAGAATAATTTTCTTCTTTGATAGACCTTCCCTCTCTTTTGAATGATAAAACACCCTAAAAATGAGCCAGACTGTTGCTACTGGAATTGGTAGCATTGGTACAAACCAGATGATGACAACGCAGATCTGTTAATGAGGAATCGCCACATGTAGACCTAGAGAGCCTGTTGGGTGCAGTTATCCCCAGAATGTGTTGTCCCCCTGTCTCCAGCTCTTAGACTGGTGCCAGATTGCCTCCTGAGCTTGCCTCAGTCATTGCCAGGACTGGTAAACCATCCCATGAGACTCTGATGAAGAGTGGGAGACAGTCCCCAAACTCTGGTCCCTACTGCCTTCATTTGTTCCCTGACCATTGCTGTCTGCTCCCATCTGCTCCCTCTGCTCTTCAAGCCATCCCTCCTGTGCTGGAACAACTTCCAGTATAACAGTGGTGTCACTGGAAAGAGATGATAAATAATAAACCTATTAGCGGTCGGGTTAACGGGATGGACCGCAGCTGACAGGGAGGCAGAAAAATAGATACAGCGGAGGGTTGCCGACTGTTGTTTTATTCATTTGTTCATTACTGGAGCAGGAGATAAGATGAGAGGCTGGGCAGCTTCTTCTGTCTGCGACCTCGGTTTGCACGGAGAAGCTGGTGAGCACAGGGCAGCAGAATTGTGCCTGGACTGGATTTGCTACCGAAACAGTCGGCGTGGTAGCACATCAGCCTCGAACGTCTAATGAAGGCCCAGGGGAGAGGGAGGATTATCTTGGAAGGCAACTGACCCTTTCTGAGGTGTTTACACTAATCACGGCTGAAGGTAAATGCAAACTCCGCCAGTTATCCCGCAGGGGGATGTGTGGGCTCCATCGCTGTCTCATTTCCCTAATTAAAGCCATTTGACCGGTTTTATTATTTGAAAAAGTAAAAGAAAAATATCCCAGGCTCTCAGAATGTCCCCCTTTCCTTTTGCCTATCTTTATTATCAATAAAAAGAGAGAGAAAATGCTGTCTGGACTTGAGGATTTCCTTCACATATGGAAAAGATTTTGCATTCTTCAGCTCCCAGCACTGGCAGCGCACAACGCTCCCCTCTTACCTCCCCCAGCATTCCCAGTCTGCTCCCTGGGTTTCCCAGATCTGCCTATCCAGCCAGAATGCGTGTGCTGTGGCTTCTGCAGGGTTGGATTTTTACCCGATAGCAATTATTTTTCAGTGTAGGATCACAGGCACGTGAATCATCCTTGCAAACAGCTTTTATTTTTTTTATCAGCCTGCAAACTCTTTGCGTATTTCGATTTCTGTGCTTTTTTTTTCCTGGTGCTGATTTGGATGCTGAAGAAGCGATGTCCGTAGGGACTGCACCTGCTCGTCCTCTTGGGTCAGTTCCCAGTGGGATCAGATGTCCAGCGTTTGGCCGGCACTTCATGTGGGCTGGCAAAAGCTTTGCATTCATGTGCATTTTTTTTTTTCCCGTGGAGCTTTTCTGCCTTGCAGCTCTCATAGCGGAGGCCTTTCCATTGCTGGGATCAATTAAATGCTCACCAGGGACTCTCTCTGTGAGGAATCTTTCCTTTTCTGGCTGGCTTTGAATGTCACACCAGGACGTTCAGCTGTTTTGACCTTGTTGCGGTAGCTCCCAGGGCAGGAAACCTTTCCTAACCCTCCCTTCCTGTCTCTCCCCCAAGTCCCTCACTCTCCGCCCGTCATTCCATCTGCAAGCTCTCCCAGGGCTCTTATGCAACAGCTTGGGTTTGGTATTCTTGGCTGAGACAACGCAGCTCCAGGGGAGAGCTACGAGGGGGTTGGATGGGTGGGGGGAGAAAGATCTTATTTTGTAACTCTGCTGACCTTGCTAAGCCACACAGAGCGGAATTTCCCCCCCGCTCTCTGGAAGGAAAGAATTATCACCACTGTTTCCCATCTTTCCGATGGTCCCTTGCTTTCATGACAGAACGACCAGGCTTCTCCACTCAGGTAACCTAGCACTGTTGCCAAGTTGTTGGGTTTTTTCACTTGTGGTTGCATCTCTAGACTTGGGTAACGGGTGACTTGAAATTGTGTGTTGGTACCCATCTGTTTTTTCCCAGGGAAATAAAATAATGCCCAGCCTGTTATTTTTAAAAACAAAGCAACCCTCCATCCAGACAATTGCCTTTGAGAGGCAATGAAAGCAATTAATGGTCTTAAAAGACCCTAGGAGGGTGAAGTGGTGAGCGACTGAGGGCTGGGCTGATGCAGGATTGGCGGGTGGGCAGCTGCCTGTGTCTGGGGAATAGAGGTTATTGACTCCGATTCCAGCTGTGTCTCGTTAGCTGGTATCATAACCCACAAGTTTAATATTTAGCAATGTATAAAGGGAAGGAAATCCTGATAAATGAGTGCCCTCAGCACTCACCCTTGCGAAAGCTTCAGAGAGTTACAGAAGTGTTTAACTTTCTAGTTATGATAATTAAAGAGGGGGTAGATGATATTCTGTTCTCCACCCTCTAAGCAAGGGCTGAGGGAAATTTTTGTGTTGAAAGGAGAGTGCAAGCTCTGAAGAGGTTTCCACTAAGCTGAGTCAGTGTTTATCCTGAAAGCAAACATTTTTGCATCCTCTCGGGCGCTGAAGGGGCTGTTGAGGGTTGGATGTGAAGTAGGGAGAGCGCCTGGGTAGCAGCTCTTGCTGTGTTTCACCCACAGACGTACGCGTTGAGAACAGGTCCTCAGTGGGCATCCTGCGTTCTCCCGGCTCTCGGGGATAAACTGTTCCTTACAACACCTTCTGTCCGTGCTCCCTGGGGCAGGGAGCTGGCAGGCAGGCAACCTGGCTTTGCTGGCCTGAGCTATAAGACATGTTTACTGCTATGTGTGCTTCATCTTTTTGCTGGGGGTGCTGCACCTGTACCAACAGCTGCTGGCTCTGCAGCTATAGAAACTGCTCCTTCTGACCCATCGGCCAAAACAGCCCTGCAAGTTTAAGCCAGCTGGCAAAGCACACCTTCCCCCTCTTCTTCATGTGTGTGAAAATGGAGTTATTTCAAGGGGGGGTGGACTCCCAGGGCGCCCGGCTCTCTGGCAGTAGGTGACTATTGATTGGGTTGTTTTCCCAAGCATCAGCCATCGCCATGAATATCAACAGATTGGGAGGCAGTTTGCTTTTTAAAATATTCAAACCTTCTTGCAGGGTTCATGGTTCAACATCAGCATCACATTAATGTGTGAGATCACTGTGTAATGACACCGTCACACAAATACAAGCTGTTTTAATGTGAGATTATGAGGCTTACATCAAATATCTATATATCCTAATGTACCTCCCCGTCTATATCGACGCCACTGCAGTCTCTGGGTGTGTTCTTGCGTGTAACACCGCTCTGCTAAGTGCATACTTTACTACCTGCCACCACCTGCCACGTGGTGGTTGATAACCCTGAATCTGAGTAGCTGTAGGTATCTCAATCTACTGCTCCGCTCTGCAGGTTCATTTCTGCCCCGTAACTGTCTGTGCAACTGACAGTAGACTTTGCAAAAGCTGGGATCACAGGAATGTCTCCTTGGACAGAACGCATCTCACAGTGAGTGTTTTTTGTTTGCAGCTTGGCCCAGCGCCCTTTCAAGTCAATGGAAAGAGAATTGATTGTTGCAGGTTCTGGACCAGGCTTCTGGCTACCTTTGTGCTTAATTTAAAAGTAATGTGTATCTACTGGTGAATGCCTCTAAACAGATTAAGAAAGCGCAATTGATTCAAAACTGACTGTAGATGAACATAAAAGGCAAAATTGATTGGTTCAGTCTATTTTAATTTTCTGGGAATGGAGAAATGTAATAAATAAATAAAATGCCCTAAACCTAATGGCAAAAATACAGAGTACAAAGTAAACACAACTTTAAAAAATGAGTCGCTAGTACTGGAATGCAGGTGCAAGGCACTGGAACCACTGTGGCTCTGGTTCTGATGTTGTCCGTGTCTGGTGCCTGTGACCAGATGTTGCTGCAGATGCAGATCCTCTTTTCCATTCAGGTTCATTCGTTTGTCTTTCAAGGGAAAAAGCTGGCTGTGTTAGGTGATAGCTGCATAGATACGTTACATGCATATTTGTATATGTTCTTCTGCCAAGTAACAAGTGATAGGACCAGAGGAAATGGCCTCAGGTTGCACCAGGGAAGGTTTAGATTGGATATCGGAAAGAATTTCTTTACTGAAAGAGTGGTGAAGCCCTGGCAGAGGCTGCCCAGGGCAGTGGTGGAGTCTCCATCCCTGGAGGGGTTCAAATAGTGTGTAGCTGTGGCAGTTCAGGCCATGGGTTAGCAGGCACAGTGGGGTTGGGCTGATTGTTCAACTGGGTAATCTTAGAGGTCTTTTCCAACCTTAATGATTCTATGGTTCTATTACATATATATGTGTGAATATATATAGATATATGGCTCTATATATGCAGCAGCTTTATGTGTAAGGATACAGTTTACAGAAATGCAAAGAATAAACATTGTGAGGTGCACAGGCAAGGGGAAACCTGTGTTCTTGGTCTGGTGGGCTGTTTCTCTGGGCTTAGTGCCTCCCTTTTTGCTGTGCTCTCACTCTTGTTAGGGCTGATGACTCCCTGGGCAGCCACTGAGACCCGGTAACTGCTCAAAGGTACCATAATGGCCATAAAATGATTTTTAGTATCTGATCAGTGCTGTTCTCTTTAGCCTGTGAAGTCACAGCAGAGAGGGAATTGCAATTATTTTGAAGCGGAAATTTGCACACCCTCCCTCCCCTCCCCCTTTAATTGTTATGATAAATTGCAACTTCAGAAAAATATATAAAGCTTTGGCATGATAAAGCTCACGCTGATATCAAGTTCTGGCTTTTCAGCATGACAGACATCTGGTGCAAGTATTGCCCTCTTTGCTTTTCCTTCCCTTCCCCTCACTTTTCCCTTTCTCTCCTCTTTTCCCTACTGTCCTTTTGATGCTGTGCAAGCTAATGACTAAGCTGGCTTTAGACAGCAGGTGACATTCTCTGCGTACACTGGAGCAGGAAAGGGGGCAGGGGTGGAAATGTGTGAGAAGGATTTAAAGGTAGGAGATTCCCAATTTGTATTGCATGTTCCTTCAGGGAGCAGACAGACAGAAACCTCTCAAAGGATCGTGTGAGTAGATCTCTGCAAGTGTGCAGAGGAGCGCACAGGGGAGAGGGAAAGCATTTGCTGTTTGTCACGTAGATGCAGTTGGCCCTCGTGCCATAGTGGATGGGTCTTGGTGAGTCCCCAGCAATGTTCGCAGTGAGGATGTTCTCCTGTGTCTGAGTCTGGGTGTTTGGACTCACTACAAAGCCTGTTGCAGCTTAGTCATAGAATCATGGAATGGTTTGGGTTGGAAAGGACCTCAAAGATAATCCAGTTCCAAGGGCAGGGACACTTCCCACTGGAACAGGGGGCTCAAAGCCCCAGCCAGCCTGGCCTCACCTCTAGGGATGGGGCAGCCATGACTTCTCTGGGCAATCTGTGCCTGGGCCTCTCCCCCCTCACAGGAGGACATTTCTTCCTAAGATCTAAACTTGCATAAACTCTTACTGACCTTTCTCCTGCTCTTTGTTGAAGACACACTCTTCGTATCCACTGATTAGTATGTTGATCCAGGCTTTGCACTTGGGATACTCAGAGGTGTTGGAGCATTTGCCTTATTGCTGTCCAAGGGTGTGTTTTTCTTCATCACACCTCTCTCACGAAGGTAGCATGTGTCATTTTCCCTGTGTACACATATTTTCCCATTTTCGAGGCAGTCTCTGCTCTTCTCTCCCTTGGGTGTCTGTTCTGGGCTTGGAAGTACCTCGAAATGCAAAAGCTAACGTGCCTCCTTGGGTGATGCCTTTCAGATGTATTTAGCTAATTATCACAGCGATTAGGGCTGCCCTTAATGACCACAACTGGAATTTATTGACAGAGGTAAACAAGAAGTTTTTGGTTTGTATTTGTGGGAAGTCCTTTATTTCTTTAATTAAAAAGACATGGGTTCTACTATCCCTTAGCCTTGCTCTGTTCTCCCCTGCAGGGAGCTTGACTGGCTTTCCCAGGACATTCTCATTTTGCCAGGTTTATTGGGAAAGTTGGAGTGGATGTTTCAGAGAAGCTGTTCTTAGTTAAATGTTACTCTGCACTTATCTGACCTGTTTCACACACCTTCCTACCTTTCATTCCAGTTCTTGCTAAAAGCGTTTATTTTCTATGACTGCTCCTATTGAAGGCAGGCCCTGCAGACCTGTACAAAGAATGTGCATGAACCTGTGTGCTTCGCTCCTCCTCGTTCCATGGTTTTGTTTGCTAACATTTTACATGCTCTGGGACAATGACATTACTGGATTTCCATTGCACATCTTCCTCTGTAAGTGCTTGTATCGTGGCTCTCGCTCATCACAGATGGAGCTAAACACCCCAAGTGCTAGAAACAAGTCACGGTGTGAGCTAAAAACCCAACACACCCCAGCTTAAGCTGCTCAAGGCTCGTATCTCCTTGTGGATCAGGCATGAAGGGTGCAGGGACAGAGCAATCTATAATACATTCTCACTGCTTGCAGAAGATAGGAGGTTGTGACCAGGGTTGTGTTGTGCTGGGTTCTGTACACAAACACACATGCAGTGAAAAAGCAGCTTTTGCCTCCTGGGAATGTTCCTCCTGTTTATTTGTGTCTTGTCAGAAGTGAATTGTTGAGGGAATGACACCGCCAGGACCATCTAGGGAAAGTCTGCACAAGGCAAGACCTGCTGGATTCATGTGAACATGCAAATGGACAGTGAAAAGTAGCCTCAGTAATTCAAGTTGAAATTGAAGTGGACTGTTAGTTATGCCTCTGCTGAAAAGTCTTCTGCAAAGTCAACGTAGCCTTTGCCCACCCAACAAACCTGCCATGAGTAACAGTGTTGCCTTTGCGGGGCAGTTATTTGCGAAGACCTGCTTGGTTCTCAGTTACCTAACCAAATTCTTGTTTTCTTCTCTTTTCCTTCTCCTTTTCCCATTCCTACTCAATTCCATCCTGTGCCAGAACCGGGGGCGCCTGGCAGAGAAGAGGACGATCCCCTTACCTCCGACCAGGATCCCGAAGAAAGAGCTGACCTCAGTTTTCTCGCATAGTGATGACAGCGAAGAGAGTGATAAGAGCAATGGTCAACATCCTGAAGTAAAGCAGGAGGAGGATCTCCATATCAGTATCATGAAAAGAAGGTACTTTCCTTCCAGGGAGGGCTGCATTGCGAGCAAGGACGGAGAAAACTGGGCAGCAGGTGTCACCTATGGGGCCTGGAATTAAAGTGCAAATGTCACATTATAGCTCAGAAAAAGGGACTGGGTCCTCTTGTCTGCTTACTCACTCCTGTTTGGGGTGAGTAGGGCTCTATGGGACCTTTTGTTTGCACTAAAGGTGTCTGGATTTGCAGACTGTAAATCGTATTTCACTCTCTGCCCAGCATTTTCTGTCTTTGTGCCTGGTGAGGCCAACGAGTTGCATGACCAAGAAGTCACCTGTGGGCCTTTTGGACTGTCTGAACATACAGAGGTGTGTGGGTCCAAAGTCTTACCTTTTGCTTTCAATTGTCCCTGAATCCTGATGTAACATAAACTGGATAGTTTAATTTGGGGAACAGTTTGGGAAAGAGGTAGCAGCAGTGGTGGTTGTTCTATGTTCTTGATTACAAGTGTCGAAGAGCATAGCTGCGTCTCACTGATCCCGAGTGCCTCTAGAAGTGGAAAACTCTAATCTAAAAGTGGAAGTTAATGGAGCTGCATTAAGCAGAGTCACTTGGATACTGGGCTTACCTCAGTACTTACGTATTTTGATCGTGTCTTTCTCAGTAGCTTGTACATTCATCTTGGAATCATGCAGGGTTGAAGGAAGAGGAGAAGGGATTATCTTGAGTTACATTCTAGTAACTGTCACTTGGATTCTCATATATGGTCTCAGTGCCCATAATATTCAGCTGCGAAATTTTGGGTTCTCTCAATCCCTCTGAAAAAAATACAGTGTTTAGAAGACTTGTAACTACAGGAGAATAAATACCTGCAGGCACTGTGCTTCAGCCTCCCATGCATATCATTGCAACTCATCTTGATTGTCGTCTTCCTCTGATGCATAAAATCACTCAGATCCTAAGACAAGCCCTATAAAAACAGAGGAGTGGAAACCGAAGGCATGTAATTGCTTTTCTTATGTTTTATGTTTCCTGCTCCTGAGTAGATAAGCTGTTTCCCCCTTTTGCCTTCCAACAGATGTTGGTACCTTCAGCAACTGAGAGCCTGAAAGTAGGGAGACAAAACATAACCAGCTCTTCCCATAAAACCCACCTGTAATTAAAGCCTGGGTTTATCATTGCAGCTGTCCAACAGCCACACTCAAGGGTTATCGCTTGGAAATGAAAAGGTGTTCGGGGAACGCATGTGCGCTGTGCGTGTGCACAGGAGGCACCGAGGAGAGGGAACCCTCCTAATCAGTTTTGGTAAACTGCCCTTCTTCTCCTGCCCCCTTTAATTATGCTTTTAATTCTGCGAAATTACAGTGCTAGATTGTCTCATTAGGAAGGTGAACAACATGATAACTGTATAATTGATACGCTGGGCCCCCCAAATATAAAGTGCTCTTATCTTAAATCTTTAATTACTGTAATTGCTTTGCCTTGTTTATTAGGAAATGAAAAAATACTTAATAGTGATTAGGCAGAGTTCCCCCAGCTTCCTATTTTTGTGCTCTGCAGTACTTTTTCATCAGTTTGGCTGAAGTTCTCTTGTTTAAGCTTTGTCTCGATTCCTTAGAGGACTGCGTGATTCTTACCAGGTAGCTTAGAGTCTCACTGCTTTTGTGCAGTTGTTCTCCTTTTGCATTTTCCTGGACACAGCACTGGGGGGAAATGCTGGAATAGCTGGAGCAAACAGGGGCCAGGCAGCACTCCTGGTGGCTGCAGTGCTAACAGCAGAAAAGAGCACATAATTCAGTGCTTGGTGCCCAGGCAGGGAACATCCACTGCTCAAATTCCTTGGCATTTCCAAGCATTTTGTCCCTTGCAAATGAGTCTCCCAACCCTCCTGTTCCAAAGAGGGGAGGACTGGCCTTTTCATAAAGTCATGGAATGGTTTGGGTTGGAAGAGACCATGAAGGTCATCCAGTCCAACCCCCCACAGTGAGCAGGTACATCTTCAACCAGATGGCATTGCTCAGAGCCCCATCCAGCCTGACCTTGAATGCTTCCAGGAATGGGGCACCAACCACCTCTCTGGGCAACCTGTGCCAATGCTTCACCATGAGCATAATAAATGTCTTCCTAATATCTGGTCTAATCCTCTCCTCTTTTTGTTTAAAACTATCACCCCTTGTCCTATTGCTGCAGGCCCTGCTATAAAGCTTTTCCCCATCTTTCTTATGAGCCCTCCGTTAAGTATTGAAAGGCTGCAATAAGGTCTCCTTGGAACCTTCTCTTCTCCAAGCTGAACAACCCCAACTCTCCCAGCGTCTCTTTATAGGGAGGTGGTTCCAGGCAATGAATGGACGGTGACCTGACCCCACTCCTGTGCAGCGCTCCTGAAGGGAGCAGGCACTGGCCCTGTTCCCAGTGTCTTTAGCAGCCCTGGCCTGGGGTGGAAGGTGCGATGGGGCTCTCTCCAGAGACAGCAGCAGCATCAGAAAGGCTAGACAGCTCGCAGACACGACAGCTGGGGCCTGGCAGAGACTGCCCCATCTGCTTTCTGGGTTTAATTCACCTGTTGTATCCTCCCCGATTGGTGATGGATTGGACTGAGGTTTTATTGTCTCCCACTGAGAGGAAGAAATAGGTTAAACTGTGATAGCATGAAAACAAGGTCAGGGCTTGAGCGAACCTGTGTTTTCCTCTGGTAGCCCTGGACGGCCCTCGTATACACCTGCATTATAAACATTTGCATTATTGCTTTGAACATCATTGCCTTTTCTTTTTTCTCCTATTCCCAATTTCCTTTATATTGACTGTCCCCTTCCATTGCTGGCACAAGGGAATATTTACTGCTCCTTTGAGCTCTGGGCATTGGTGAAGAAAAGACTCGAGGGATTAGAATAGGAGTGGGAAGCTCAGTTTCTTGGCTACTCCCTCGCCCAAGCCTTTGACAGCGATATCCTCTGTGACTCTCTGTGATCTCGGGCAATTGGCCACAGAGGTGGCCTTCAGAGGAAGGCTGAGGCAGAGAAAACCTGCCTCATGTTGTTCTTCCTGTCCTAGAAAGGAGCAGAGACCTGTAATTGCCAAGAAGTTCCTACATTTCAGTGCATGTCAGCTTACTTCACAGCCAAGTCCTTTGCAAAACTGTGTCACTTTGCTGTCTTGCATACGTGTAATTATGGAAACCAAGCCTCACCCTGCAGTAAGCCTGGCTCAGCTGCTTTGAAGTCCAGGTGACCCAAGCTTAAAGCTGAATGTTTTCATCTCACAGTGAGACCCCTTGAGTCCTCTTTAGCCTGCTTTGCAGGGTGTGCTGAGTAGCCTTTGTGCTTTGCCTCCTGTCTGGAAGACAAAGGGCTTAAAATCTTGTCTCATATAACCAGAGGCATCTGCTGAGCTTGATACCGTAGCTTGATACCCAGACTGTAAGCACTCAGCTCTGAAGATTATTGTGACAGCAGTGCAGAGGAAAATCCTTTTTCTTTTGATCAGATTTCAGGTTCCTGAAGATCCTGCTCTTTTAGATCATTACCCATATGCAACAGTTGCATTGCCTTAATGACCACGGTGCTGACTCCTGGTGAGAATGCTGCTCCAGCTGGGAAAATAGGTTTTCCTGTTTGAGGAAAAGAATGATATCAGTGTAGGGCATTTCTATACCTGTCACTGGTATGATTATTTTAGTGATTATAATACTTGCAGAGTTAAACTGGTGCAATGACTCGGTAGTGCACACTTCAGGTAGAAACTTCGGCTTCATGAAGCCTTTCCTCTTTCTTGCAGACTCTTAACTAAGCTGCCTCTCCCCAGCAAGCTGAACTGCAAGTTAGGCCAGGCTGCTTTGTTGTTACTGCTCTCTGGTTTATTCTAGACACAAAATAAAGAGGAAGATTGAAACTACAAATTTCATAGTTTCTGGAACTATTTTGGAATAGTTTGGGGAGCATTAACTTCCTTACACTCACTGGAAGATTCTAAGCAACACTGATAAATGCATCACCTCAGGAGCAGCCTGTGAGCTGTTCCACACTGAGGTTCAAACTGTCTTTAAGGATCTCTCTTATAGTCATGGAATCGTGGAATGGTTTGGAAGGGACATTAAAACCCATCCAGTTCCAGCCCCCTGCCATGGGCTGGGGGCTCCAAGCCTCATCCAACCCAGCCTTGAACACTTCCAGGGATGGGGCAGCCACTACTTCTGTGGGCAACCTGGGCCAGGGCCTCCCCACCCTCACAAGAAAACATTTCTTCTTAAGATCTCACCTCAATCTCCCCTCTTTCAGCTGAAAACCGTCCAGACAGTCAAGATTTTCTCCTCGTCCCCCGCATCTCTCGCCTCCCACACCAGCTTCACAGCATTCTCCTCACTCTGCGCCCCTTCTCTAATAGCGAAATTACTGACCTCCACTAAGCCTTAATGGCTGGTGGCTGTCAGCCTTTCCACCGCCTGCCTTTCTAAGTGGAAAGCTATTTCTTAGATTCCATAAGGCTGCTGCTCTTTGACTTCCTAATTGATTGGAGATCAAACCCAAGCACCCCTCCATTATATTTGTCACATGGACCTGCTTGTGATTCAGAACCATGAGGTCCCTGTGCCTCCTCAGCTGCCGTGCAACGTACACACCACTGCCTTTGCTTTCCTTCTCCTTGGCCTCTTCCTGCAGCGCTCCCAAACAGCACACTCTGGTGCTGCCCTAGGATGAGAGCTGTGGGACATCCCTGCTGCTGGTGCAGCTCAATTTCATGCCAGGAGATGCGACACTGAACTGCTCTTTACCCTGGTGCTCTCTTGGGATGAAAGCCGTGGAGCCCAATCTCATGGCAGGAGATGGCACACAGAGAGCTCTTTATCCTGGTGCTGCCCTGGGATGAGAGCTGTAGGACACCCTGCTCTTCACCCGCTGCCCAAGCCAGGGCATTCCGGGGGGCTGGACTAAGCTGACAAGGCTCTTCCAGGCAGCGCGCGACTGAAGGGAGCCTGGACACGCGACAGAACAGGGCTCTGGGCTCCAGCAGCGAATCCGTCTCTTAGATTGGACTCGACAGCCCTTCTTCTAATTGCCATGAAGAGATGGAGGGAGGCAGGGCCCTGCTTGTGGCTGGAGACATACTTTGCTGCCCTGTGACACTTTTCTTTCACAGCTTCTACTGCCAGTCCTTTCTTCCTTTCTATGCAACCCTTTATTTTCTCTTTCCTCCCTCCTTCCCCCCCTCCTTCCCCCTTTTTCTCTGAACAATGCACCGCTTGATAATATTCACTGTATTCAATAAATATATTAAAGATCCCTCTGGGAAGCAGCGGCTGGACTTGGTCCAGAGTGCCAGGAAGCGTGTCATTGACATAATGAGGACATATATTTGAGGGGGAGAGAGAGGGAATGGTTGCTTACTTCTCAGGGATGCTGCAAATGAAATAATAATAAACAAGAAATCCTGTCTTGCTCAAGAAGGAGATAGGAAACCAGAAAGAAAGGTGAAGGGTGAGAATGAAAGCAAATGTTGACCCACAAGTGGTCTTGGCTGCTCTCTGCATCTCCTTTTGTCTGACGCTTGCAGCAACCATTGCGTGGTGGAGAATGACCCCGATGCCCCAAGTCCAAACCTCAGCCATCGGGTATGAGGTTTCCTGGAGGAGCCTGCCCTGTTTGCCACCTGTGCAAGCTGCTTGATGCTGGCTGCCTGAAAATAGAAGGGAATGGATGTCGGGAGAGTGTGAAAGCTGTGATAATGGTCGAAGCAGAGAGAAGGGAGGAGAGAGGAGCTGGCTGTGATAGGACAAGAGGTAATTTCCTCAAGTTGTGCCAGGGAAGGTTCAGATCAGACATCAGGAAAAATTTCTTCTCCAAAAGGCTTGTCAGGCACTGGCACAGCTGCCCAGGGAGGTGATGGAGTCACCATCCCTGGAGGTGTTCAAAAGATGGGAAGATGAGGTGCTCAGGGTTTAGTAATGGACAGGAACAGTCGGACTTGATGATCTCAAAAGTCTTTTTCAACCAAGTAATTCTATCATTTCTGTGATCCAACCACACAGCCTGTATAATGGCACCTGCAGGTGTATCTTGCCAAAGTGCTCTGTGTTTCCATGCAGGATGGTGGCACCTAGGCCGTGGCTCAGGGCACATCAAATATCCAGTGACCATGGCCGCTGGTTGGGCTGTGCCAGGTGAACAGAAGTCCTTAATTCATGCTTTTGCCAACACTGTCCCTGAAGTGCAGTCTTTATTTTTCCCCCCTCCTTTTCTGTTATTAATTTGTATGGGACTGGCTCCTGCTCTCCACTCTCAGTACAACCCAAGGATGGGCTAGTGTAGCTGATAGTTTGCAAATTATTAGTAATTTGATTTCAATGGGATGAATAACCTGTTAAAGCAAGACGTACATCAGCCTTGGAAATCTAATTGGTGATAACGGCAAAGATGTGGAATGAGAGCTTGGTTCTGCTCGCTGTCCCTCTCCCCTCCCTGAAAAAAAAAAGATAATTACAATTTAATTTCATTCTCACCTATTCATTTGTCTAAATATGGGTGTTTAATTATCCATCTCGGCAGATAGATGGTTCTGCCTCTCTGTGGATCTCAGCTGTTCCTTTGGTACAAGGTTTTCCCTCCCCCCTACTTACAATTGTTTGATGCCCTGTTCTTATACTTAGAAGTTTAGCTGTGCTAAGTGTTGTTATGAGCTGTGCCTTCGCCGCACACTCAGGATCGCTGTCTGCAGTCTGTCCGTGTCGGTAGCTGCAACAGATTGTGAGAAATTCCGTTTCATGGAAGACTGAGATTTTAACTAAGATTGAACCCCACGCAGATAGCCTGGAGCCCAGGCAAGCTGCCACTTCGATCATAGGGTCTTGGAATGGTTTGGGCTGGAAGGGACACTACAGCCCACCCAGTGCCACCCCCTGCCGTGGGCAGGGACACCTCCCACTGGGTCAGGGGGCTCCAAGCCCCATCCAACCTGGCCTGGAACACCTCCGGGGATGGGGCAGCCACCACTGCTCTGGGCAACCTGGTCCAGAGCCTCCCCACTCTCACAGCAAAATATTTTTTCCTAAGATCTCATCTCAATCTCCCCTCTTTCAGCTTAAAACCATTCCTGTCATCCTGTCCGTGCATTCTCTGATCCAGAGCCCCTCCCCAGCTTTCCTGGAGCCCCTTTCAGTACTAGAAGGCTGCTCTAAGGTCTCCCCAGAGCCTCAGCTAAGCTAAGTTTTAGGGTGAGACAATGGTTAGTGGGGTGGCAGACTGGGATGCTCTGTCACTGTGCATCGTTGTGCACCAGCTGCACACGCTCTGAGGGCACACAGGGGGGTCTAACGGGAGCACGTACGTGGTCCAAAGGGGACACTGTTCCCCCATTAGGCTCTGAGCACTGCTTGAAGGAAACACACGTTGCCTTCAGAGGCTCATGGGGCAGAGTACCTTAACCATAGGCTTTCTGAACTGTAATTTTTTCATCAGGAAGGGGACCATGGAGTTTCAATCAGACAAGCGTGGCATTTTATCTATGTATAGCTCAGGGCCAAACCCTTTCAGTCTTTTTGAAGGCACTGAAGAATGTTTTATGGACAGAGAAACAGGACAAGCACATGGTTCCTTTTCAGACTTGCAGTTCATTTTCCAGCTGGTCCCACAGAGTTCGTTGCTGCTCAGCGTTTGAAGCTCTCCCCACTTCCACTGTGAATTTGCACTGTGGAAGGTGCTGAGCTGGAAATAGAGGGCAATTTATGAAGGTTCTGTGTATGTAGGAAGTCTTGTAATGCAAATTTAGGCTCACCACCCTCTACCAATTCCAATGTCTGGTGAGCAAGCCAGACCCTTTGGGCCTGCTAGGGCCATCAGGGCTTTGACTGGATCGAACTTGCTTGGAACTTTGGATTCAGATCAGCTTGCCTGGGAAGTCCAAACGTGTCCCAGAGGTTGCCCAGACTTCAGTTCATGGAAATTTTACTCAGTGCAACAGTTTGGCTTGTCCTTTCCAGAAAGTTTTGTGATGTTGTCTGAGTTTTAACTTTGAAGAACAACTGTTACTGCTATAAGCTCGGCAGCTGGGAAGTACCCGTGGCTTTTCTATTTGCAAGGAAAACATTGGGAAGGTGGAAAGCTAGGATAGGTTTTCTAAACTGTTACATAGGAAGAAGAACAGGAGAAACTAGGTACATGTGGAACTATGAAATACAGTTCTGAACTTGGCTTTATTGGGGAAGTTAATATCTACTACTGAAAGGACTACTCACCCTTAAAAAAACTACTCCAGGAGCAACCAAACTGCCTTTCTGAGCCCGTTTGCAGGAAAAGCACAAAAGGTATTCACTTTGTCACATTAGTAAAACTTGCAGCAGCAGCACATCTTGGAGGTGAAATGATTTCCGTGCTAAGAGCTGTTTTCGGTTGATTTTTGATCTAGGCTGAAGCAGAGGCGCCTGTTCAGGAAAGCACTTACGCAGACACTCAAACCTGAGTTAAGTCCCATTGACTGCACTGGTCATGCTGAAGTGTTTTCTGGCCCAATTCAGAGCACATTTGAATCAGAAGAAGGGCTATCTTTTACTTCAGCAGGTTTTAGATGAGGCCTTTTCCGCAGTCTTTAGCTGCACACTTGGTTTTTCTAGTTGAGGACAGAGGCAGGGATTCTATAGGGATACCCCAAATCTGCAAAAGTGCATTTGGTCTCTGCTGCTTGTGGTATTTGCAGCCTTTTCTGTTTAATGCTTCTGGGAAGCCACATCTGCAGGAGCTGATTTACACACACAGCTAGGAACCAGCATGTTCCCTGGCAGATGCTGAGAGATGAGGGACTGGGTTTGTGCGAGGATATGGGCTCGCTTGCCAGTTTGGTCTCAGATGGCTGGGCTTCTCATCAATCACGTTGACATGGAGAAACAGTGGTGGTCACAGACCTCCTCTGGGTTGTGGGCGAGATCAGTGCTCCTTGATACCAAGTGGAACACCAGACCACAGCAGGTCAGGCATCTGCCTGGGTTGGTGTAGATGCTGTCTAGTAGCAACGGGGTGGGGGAATAACAACCCTGCCCGTCCCCTTGTCTGCTCTGTCTTAATTTAGGATATTATTCATCTAGAATCTGCTATTCGTACTTGTCAGCAAGCAGAGTGACAGAATATGCGAAATTAATTTCCGAGGTGGGAAATTGCTAATAATTTATTTACAGCTGGAGTGGGTGTGGAGGAGGGAATACAGCATGGACGTATTTGGGTTTTCTTCATCAAATGTCAGTGCTTAGCTCCTTCTGCTTCCTCTGAGCACGGCCTGTTAGTTAAGACTGCTTCCTGGAGAGACTCGTCCCAGCACCCTGCAGCTCAGAAGAGGGCAGGGGTTTTGGATGAGAGCAAGGGAGAGGGAGTTTGAGAGGACCGTGAGTGGGTTGTTGTGATGGAGCAAATCTTTTAGGAGCTCGAGAGAACCTTGGGTGGGTTGTCATGGTGGAGCAGGAGTTGGAGAGAACCATGGGAGGGCTGTAGTGATGGAGCAGTGGCAAGAGATGCAGTGTTCAGCGTGTGTCACTGACCTCTCTGTTTGTTTGTTAACAGGATACACACCCACTGGGATTTAAACATCTCCTTCCGAGAGACCTCTTGCAGGTACCAATTTGGGGCACCCTCTTTGTATGGTAGGCTAAGAGTTTATGATCTGTTACTGCCGTATGGATGCTGTTAGATGTAAATGAACATTTCTTACTGTTGTGGGTATTTTTCTTCCTCCTTTGTTCCTCTTTCTCCCTTTTCTCCTGCATATCTGTTCTTTTTTTTATGTTGGGGAAAGTTGTGGGGGGAAACAGCCTCTTTTATGTTGGAAGACAGAACTGATCAAACTTGTAAACAGAGCCCGATATTGGGTTTGATATACATTTACTCTGGTCCGTTTTTGGCAGAATGCAAGGTTGCGGTGGCTCGGCTCTATTTCCTTACATGGGAGTCTGCATCTCATTTGCAAAAGTGATTCTTCGCTTAATGGGCTCATTGAAGACCAAACTAACTGATGCTCCTGAATTGCTCAGGCGTTGCTGTGTTGAGCTTAGCAAACTTTAAGCAGTGCTGCCTTAAAGGTGAACCTGTAACTCTTAATCACTGGATGACAGACGCTTTAGGTAACGTGATACCACTGAGACAGCCTGGTCCTGCAAAAACTTACGCATGCAGGCACCCAGGGATGAAGTAGTGGAGCCAACAGGACAATATGAAGTACGATTGGAGTGAACCATAGCTGCAAAAATGCGGTGCGAGAGTTGTTACACGTTAGCTTGGGGAAAAGTTGACATTAAAAAAAGGACAAGTGTTCTGGAAAACATAAATAAAAGACGTGACATAGAAGTCTGAATTGTGAGAAGAGGATTGCAAAACCGGTCTTGTATTTTTGTTTTGAAGTCTGGTTTCCTGCAGTAACAGGTATCCTAAGGAGGTAGAAATTCATAAATTGAAGATACCCGGTTACAAACATGAATATTCCTTTGCGACCTCTGGGCCAGCTGATACCCTGAGCACAGTGCATTTCCTTTCTGTGTCACTAGTAGTCATAAACTTCTCTAATCCTTAAAAACAGAGCTGCAGATCTTTGCCTCTGCACTAGGAAAAGAAAACTAGATATTTGAAATTGCTATTTCATATTCAATTGCGCCATCTGAGCGAAATCGTTGAGCCTGGCAGATGCTGCTTGTTTTCTAAACCAAGAAAAAATAATCTGTGCAGCCGTGAAACTTCTTGGGGAAGGTGGAACAGAAGGAGGTAGAGGAGGGTGCAAAGCAAAGTGGAATCTGCTGCTGTATGTGCTGCAACCCTATTTAGAAATCGGGATCTGATCCGCTGGAGCTGCTTGCAAATAGCAGTCCACCAATACCTTTTTGTTCGGCTAAAAGTAGTTTCTGATGCCGCGTGTAAACTTTCTGTTTGGTTAGAGAGTTAAAAACAGTAGGAAAATATTACTCCTATTATTGCTACTGCTGTCACTGTTAGGGGTGGGGGTGCCCACTGTGTGCTGGACACTTCACAAATGTTTAAGAAACGATTCATGCTCTGTAGAGATCAGATTGCCTGGACGAGGGAGTCCAGATAATAATCTGATGACTTTTGTGACAAGACTTACTGTGTAGAAGCCTCAGTGCAGCAAAGGTAGTGTTTACTCAGGAGAAGATTGTTTAAGGGGGTCGTAACTCCCAGTACTGTGGCCCGTGAGGGCATTTTCTCTGCTGTATCTGCAAACCTCAGAGTGTTTTGCAAATGTCAGCATCAGTTACAGGAGCAAAGTGTTAGAAATTACCTCCACCACGTGCCCTTCAAATGCAGTGCTAGCAAGTTCTGCCTCTGTGTGCTCCCCCGAAGACTGTGGCACAAGAGTGAAAGTGGGCAGCAGAGAGAAGTGAGGGACAAGCAGTCTGTGCCATTTTAAGCCCTTCACACATACTCCTTCCCTCCCTCACCGAATGTGAGGACAATTTGGACAGTTCTGTTGGCAGCATTGGTGTGTGAAGGTTGTAGCCTAAACTCTGTACCTGGAGAGACAAGTCCCTCTATATTTTATTGAGTGCTTGAGCATGAATTAAGTCTTGGCATCCCCATGAGGCTCAGTGGGGAGTGAAGGGTGGGGAATCTGTGCTGATTCTTCCTCCATCAGGGAATGAGTGAGGGCAGAGGTATTCAATGGTATTTAAGTAAACTCTGGCCCTCAAGCATAAAACCCCATAATTCCTAAAATTCACAACTTTAAGAATACAAACCCCCACCCTGGTCAGTAAGCATCTAGAAGCCAGTCTGAAAGGCACATCTCACCCAGCACTCCTGTAAACACAGCTGAGGGTTTTTGTATGGGAGCCTGTAGAATAAAATCCTTGGTTTGTTGCTATAAGCTATTTGGACTCTAAAATACAAAAGAATGGATTCCTTCCAGGCAGACCCTTTAATGATAAATTTCAGCCTAGAGCAAAGTTTTATGGCTGAATTATAAACTCCTAAAAGGCAAAGGTTTGTAATGGAAGTGCTGACATAAGCCTTAATTAACAGCCACGTGAGCAACGATCCTGCAGTTTTAACACATTGGCAACTGAGGGTGCAAACACCATGAGAAAATTACAATCCCTGTCTTAAAGAAAAATTCTGATCTTGCAATGCATGGAATAAAATAATGGTCTGATTTTTATGTCAACAAGTTCAGTTCTTGGGCTTCCTCAGGTAGACTTTTTGTTCTCTTCAGTTTAGCTCTGTCCTGGCAGAAACAGGGGTACAGAAAAAGCAACGTCTGGGAAAAGAAGTTTGGCTTTTGCAGATCAAATGATTAATCCAGCTATCAAAAACTATGCCCATCCAGCTAGTTCAGAAAGAAACAACACAGCATGCTCTGTAGCAAAGAAATCTGTGTGTTTATGTGTCGGTACAGAAAAAGATTTAATGTAATTAAGTGACCTAAATTACGACATAGTTTTGTGAAACATCTGGCGTATCTGAAATGCATCCCAGAGTGACACAAAGGTTGAGCTGACCTTTCTTCTCAGTGACCTGTGTCCTTCGAGCACATGGGAGTTACCCAGGTCATGCCAAACCCATGTGCACCTGCAGGAACGCACCCAGGAACGCTGTAAATCAAGGTCTGAGAGCTGCCATCCTAATTTCCCTGCCTCTTTGGCATAAATTTCTCTTTGATCTTCCTTTCCAAGTTGTCATAGGATACCTGGATTCATTGGATTCAGCCACCTTAGAATTACTGTCTGCATTGCCCTGGATAAAAAGACATTTAATTGGGTACAAATCATTCTATATGCAAAGAACCAAAAGCTGGAGCTGGGGGAATTGTCCTGCAAGGGGAGATTAGGATCTATCCTTGTCGTGCCAGGTGCTTTGCTTCCTTCCCTTTGAAGCCTTAAAGTTAATACAGGTTTGAGTTTTGTTTACAGCTGGATTTCCTTTAAAATTGCCTTTTTAAGGGACACTTCCCCAGTATGGACATGGATTATTCCTGGAATAATTTGCTGAAATGTGTTAAAGTTGTTCTGTAAATGATGCACTTTTTCTATTTCAAGACAAACCTGTCACATTTTGAAACAGTAAACACGAGGT
Organism: Neomorphus geoffroyi; assembly: GCA_033558235.1. Classification (NCBI taxonomy): domain Eukaryota; kingdom Metazoa; phylum Chordata; class Aves; order Cuculiformes; family Neomorphidae; genus Neomorphus; species Neomorphus geoffroyi. Next base: position 3,643,920 of record JAUMJM010000029.1, on the reverse strand, counting down.
TAAAGCCTGATCTCTGCCACAAGATGCGTGCTCCCCGCTCCCATGGATTTCGGTGTGAGTCACAGCTGCTCAGCACCACAGGCAGGATTACCTTGCTGAGGCTGAGGCATCTCATGAAAATAAATTGTGGAATAAAAAGGAGTTCCAGGGAGGAAAAGGATTTTCCTTCTATTTGTTGCCATTTGATATCTTGAGAAAACGCGAGGAGGTGAGTGAGGAATGGATTAGAGGCCGTGCATGTTAATACCGTGCGGTGACGCAGGTCAGGATGGAATCAGCATTTTGCCCACCTGAGAATTTCCAGGTGCTGTCAGTGCAATTAAGCCATCCCTGTTTCCAAGGAAATCAAGAGTTGTTTCGTGCTGCCCTTGTTAAAGATGGCCTGACTGGTAGGAAAGGAGATGGTATGCAGTTTGGGCAAAGCTACATAAAAAGACAAGGAGCGTAGCTGAGAATTATCGTTCAGCCACACGATATTGCTTTTGGCCACATGGTAAAGCAAACTCTGAAAGAATATCCAGGGCAGCATTTCTGTCCTCGAAATCCTGTGCTGGTGCAGGCATCAAACAGTGACAAAGGAGAAAGGCAGGAGCATGCAAGAGAGTCTCTTTGCTGCTGTGTATACTGAAAACCAGTGGAGAGGACACTGTAAACATCCTGGGCCTGCCAGAGGATAATTTTATCCAGGTATGTGCCACATGAAGGCTGCGTAAGGAGGTGGAAGGAAAACAAAGGCATCATTTGCCCAGAGCAAATAAAATGCATTTAGCAACCACAGTTTAAACACAGATTGCAGTGGTGTGGAACCAGCCTTTCTGGATGGGCACAAACCGGATTAGAATGTTAGACAGACAGACGTTTGGCCAAGAGCCTGCGTATCCGCAGCATGTGAGGAGGCTCTGGCACAGGTTGGCTAGGGAAGCTGTGGCTGCCCCGTCCCTGGAGGTGTTCAAGGCTTGGTTGGATGGGGCTTGGAGCCCCCTGATCCAGTGGGAGGAGTCCCTGCCCATGGCAGGGGGTGGCACTGGGTGGGCTTTGAGGTCCCTTCCAACCCAAACCACTCTCTGATTCTATGTGTATGGTTAAATCTGCCTGTGATGTACTTAGTGGGCATTTCCACATTGATGTAACCCTGGCATAAACCAGCCAGAACTGAGTTTAAACAGCAGTGCTAAAGCTGTATTGTTATATGGGTGTGTTTGGGCTAAGCTGCACACTTCTTACAAAACTGTGTTTAAGGAGGAATGAAACTGGTTAGTCAAGAAGGAAGAGGACATTAAACAAATTGGTGGAAGAAGCAGATGGAAAATGCACGGGAAATGGGACGGGAGAGTCAAACAAAAGGGAAATTCACTGATTTGGCTCATTCCTTTGGAAGATACACAGGGAGAGAAAAAGAAAGCAGGAGAGGCTGTAAAGTAGATGGTTCGGAACGTGTCAAGGCTGATCCTGACTCAGCAGAAAGTATTGCTGTGTGATGCAGGTAATGTTATCAAGTGCCAGAGCATCCTGCTGCTCTGCCCTTTAGGGATTGATATAGGATGGCTTCTGGACTGTCTGTTTATTCACTTAATTATTTATTTATCTGTTTATTTATTTTTCCTAGTAAGCTTTTTCCTTTTAATCTAGGGAGACCTGAAGCAGGTACTAAAAGGTCACAAGAAGTTTTTAGCACCTGGGAGCTAAATGTAACCCGTTTACACCCTGCGATCTTCCGCATCTGCTGGTATTTGTCAGATAAGCACCTTTAAGTTAGAGTGGAATTTTGCCCATCTGATTTCAGTCAGGGCATAGGACTGGTGAGATTCCAACTGTATGTAGACCTGCAGAGCATTTCCATGACTCGTGATGGCTTTGGAGGACAACTGTGAAGCTGACTCTTGGCTGTGTGGTATAGAAAGCTTATAAAGATCCCAGTGAATGATGGCAGAATGTATCAACCATGACTTCTGGATTGGTATGGGGAGGACACTTGTTTAACATGAGGCTGAATTTGGCTCTTCCAGATTATTTCTGCAGTAGCGTTGGAATGTGGACTGCCTAAGGAAGTATTTTAGTCCTCATCTAGGTGGAATATACAAAGAGCTCTCACCTTTGTATCTGTCAAAGCTGTGAACCAGGACGTGGTTCCTGAAAGCAAAGCCAATGAATACAAGAAAACTCTTGGCTAATGCCACCATTGTTGGCAGTCAAAGCATTGCTTTGTGGAGACAATGTGTTGGAAGGAAAAGACTTTCTAGATGGGTGAGCTCAGTCTGTTTGTCAAACAGCGACGTACCTGTTTGATTTTAGACAATGGTTGCCCAACAAGTAAATGGATGTGTTCTTTTGTTTAACTGGGAGAAGTAAATCCACACGAAATGCACAGAGCTGATAGACAATTAACAAGAATGTTCTGTGTCGGAATGAAGAGTGTTTGGGAAGGTTCAACCAAGCTCAGCCTACAGTTCTCTAGAAAAAATATGAGGAACCTTCGCTTTGCTTGTTTTTGATCTCCCACAAAGCATCCATGTGAAGTTTGAAATTGAGATGTAGAGATAGAATGGGAGGAGCTGCTACATATGGAGCTGATGTTCCATTAGCTGCTTTTGGGGGACTTCAGATGGCAACAGGACAGACTTGTGGCTCTATGGTTCCCCTCTATTTGCAGATCTACCCCCCTCAAAGACTGGTACTGGCAGAAAGCAAAGTTGTTCTCAACACCATCTTGCTGGAAGGTGCTGATGAAATTCAGTTCTAGAAGTTGCTGGTATTCCTGGACTCCACACAGGCTGCTGGCAGGTTGCTCCCCAGGGCCCACGTGAGAGTGAGTCAGGCCTGGGATTTTCAAAGGGTCACGTAGAGCAGAGTTACCTGAGTAGCTTTTCTTTCTCCCTTTCCTGTAGGGAAAATGCCAAAAAAGCCTTATCTATTGCCTTATTTGTGCTGGAACAAACATACTTGTAGGGAAGAATAGATGAACAGGGAGGAGAAAATGAGTGTCTATTGGTTTGCTGAAAAGTAATATTTCATCTGAAATAATTATTTCATCATTATTTCATTATTAGCAGTGCTTTTTGCTCTTACATTCATTCCCAGGAGGCTTCGTTTGGCTGTAGAGATGGGTATGGGTAGCAGAGATTCCCTCTTCACACCCTACTGGGAAACTGGAAGGATTCAAATATTTAAGTGTCTTGTCCTTAATACATTGGATATGTGAGTGATTCCTGTAGATCATCAGTTCCCACCGTTCATTGCCTCAACTTATATCCCATCACCCATTTAAAATCGCTCATCTGAGTATTTTAATATTTCATCAGTTCAAAGCAGTCGGCTTAATGAATTGAGAAAAGGAGGAGAATTTGGGATATTTAAAGGGACCTTGTACCCATCAGGCACACCAGCTGCATGGCAGCAACACGTTCTTTTTGTTGGCTGAGCGGAACGTTTCTGTTTGTCTCTTACTGAGGAACATAGGAATGCACCATCTCGACAAGTCCAAAACTTCATGTCAGCAGGACAAGCTCATTGAATTTGGTGGAAATCAGATGTGCCAAAAAAACCTGTCCAGAGAAAAATCAGGACCTCCAGGCTGCCTGGTGCTGCAGGCAGAGGAATCGTTTAGCCCTTCCCTGCGCTTGCACGCATGCAGCAAGAGCAGCTGCTTCGCTTAGAGGATGAGACTGGGTGTTCCTTGGATTCTGACGTGTAACAGAGTTTTCAGAAGTATTTTTTAAGGGATGAGTTTGGAGATCCAGCATGGATAACTTGGAGGAATTGGGAGTAAGCAGGAATGATTAGGCTGGTGTTCATGACAAACCGGGGAGCTGAAAGAAAGGTTTATAAATTTGCATGGGGAATGATGGAAAGGAAAATGAAGAGACACTGAATCACAGATCCACAGAATGGTTTGAGTTGGAAGAAGCCCACCTTGAAGCCCATCCGGTGCCACCCCCTGCCATGGGCAGGGACACCTCCCGCTGGATCAGGGGACTCCATCCAACCTGGCCTTGAACACCTTCAGGGATGGGGCAGCCACCACTGCTCTGGGCAACCTGGGCCAGGGCCTCCCCACCCTCACAGCAAAACATTTCTTGCTAAAATCTCATCTCAATCTCCCCTCTTTCAGCTGAAGACTGTTCTTCCCCATCCTATCCTTGCACCCTCTGATCCAGAGCTCCTCCCCAGCTTTCCTGCATAGTAAGCTTTTTGGCTCCAAGATTACAACTGTGGTGGAAATACAGGATTCAAGATGCATCCATCAGACCTATCTGATAGTTTTTCAAACCCATTGCTGCAGACAGGAGGCTGGAATACCTAACGTGGGCATCCCCTTTGCGCAATCCTTTGTGGCCCCTTAGTGGAAGGGCACATGTCAAAACCGACTGTCAGAATGAGGGACCAGTAATGAGAACTGGGTTTGCGCTTCATCTCAGTGCTTTATCTCGTCCCCATCTCCCGTCCAGCATCAATGTGGTGTAGCTCCATCTTACTTTTATTCATGGGCTTATAGAGAGCTGAATGACAAAGCAGGATTACAATAAAAACATCTTTATACTTATTTCCACCTGATTTTGGAGTTACCAGCTCTACTGATCATTTTTATGAACTGTCATGAACGTTAATGAAATTTTATGAGCAGTTTGCTTGGGACATTGCAGGATGATTTTTTTTCTCCAAGGTAAGTCTGCAGGGAGATGTACGGCTGCTTTGCCCATGGTGAGGGTTGGGATTTTCAGGCTTCTCAGATCCTTCCAGCTGGGAAAACTTGTTTACCCCTTTTCCCTTCCCTTGCCTTTCCCCTTTCCTACACCTTTTGCCTGCGTCTGACAGGTGACATCTCCCTCACCTTTCCCCTTTCCTTCCCTTTTTGCTTGTGTCTGATTGGTGACATCTCATCAGAAGGTGAGGATAACCCTAGAGGCAGAAGTGGGGTGCTGGTGAATTATTGTCTGTCAAGGTCTATCAAAACTGATGTCTAAGAAGGACAGAGAGTGACTGAGAGCTTTTTTAATCAATGATGAAGTTTTAAAAGGGAACCAAAAGACTGAGCAATAAAAATATAACCAAGGAGGCCAAGGAACGAGAGGCAGCTGTGCCCTGAGCTTTGCCTGCTGGAATTCATCCTTCTGTCTTCTGTCTAGAGTGCAAAATTCCCACGGATTGTTGCTTGCTCCTGGAGGTAGGTGGGAGTCTCCATTAAGATGCAGCTGACCCCACGCTGGATTCCTGAAGCACAGGGCCAGTTTGCTCTTGGTTGAGCACATGGAAGTGGTGGTTGTAAAGGTCAGTCTCCAGGTGCTTGTGGGGTCTAGGCTTTTACAGCAAATAGAGAAGACAGAGATGAACTTGGGAAATAAGGCGAGGGAGCCAGAAAACGCATCACAAGGTAGCTGCCTCCCAGCAGCTGCCATTCCTGAAGCAGCAAGGCAGAGGAGCTGAGGCTGTCCAGAGAGGTCCTGTAGTGTGAGAAGTGGGACTGGGAGAGGCAGCAAGGCAAAGCGAGGTCTGGGGAAGGGAGGCAGCCCCTCTGCTCCTCAGAGCTGCGCATACACACGCTCGCTTGCATCCAGCTCCTTTGCCTGGGGCTTATCTGCCTGTCTCTGATGGAAAAGTGACACAGGCTGTCAGCGGGTCACGCTGCCTATTGTTTAACAGCGGAACAAACTTTGCCGCTCCCACTTGCACCCCCGCACTTCTTTATTAGTCACCTGCTCAGATCCTTCAAATCCTTGACCCAAATCCTCCTGTGCCCGGCTTTAGGTCTTATCCCACTCTGGCTGTTCTGTCCATCGTCGACCTGAGAGGAAAGGTATTGGCTGTGCGCTGTGCGATTAGGGAGATGCTGCTGAATGTTTTGAGCTGTGTGCAAGGTGATAAGCAGGAGCGAAGGAGGAGGGAAGAGCCCTTGATCGGTCTGAGCTGCCAGCTTTCCCTGATCCACATCCCATCTCTGTTTCTGCTGACTCAGTGACCCCGGTTTTACTGCCGGGGAGCGCTGGAGACGGTGACCTTGCCTGTCTGCTCAAGGACCTCTGGCATTCAAAGGCTGTGCCAGGGCAAGCCGAGGCACGCTTGGGAGAAAGTTATTTTGTAGAATTTCTTATCCCAGGATGACTCTCAGCTCTGCTGGACTGGAAGATGATGAATCCTACACCGATTTGGTGCTGCGTATGTGGCAGGGAGTGAGAGCAGTTATCTTGTGCTTGTTGTGCGTGTTTTTGTCAGGGTAGGAAGGTGTGTGTGCTGCTAAGGAAGAAGCTGAGAGGATTCATCAGCTCTTGGAACAGACAAGAGCTCCTAGAGCACTCGGTTCTGAGATGAAGGTGTCTCTGCTTCCTGGTGGGCAGAGGCACAGGACACACATTGTTTTCACTCTGCGCTGCCACTGTGAACTGGGAGAACGACAGGGTGGTTTTCTGACAGATTCTGCGCAGGAGAGGAGTATGAGGTAGATATAACGGTCCCTTCTGGGGCTTAAAATCAATGAATCTGTGATGAAATGGCCCACAGAGACTGGATATTGCAGGACCAGGGAAAGGGAGTGGCATTTTATGTGGGAGCTGCGGTCAGGTGTGTCTCTTGTGGCAGCACAGTGGCCACAGCTGCCCAGGTCACATTTGTCTTTGTGGATTCTTCTAATGAACCTCAGGTTTACCTGTGCATAGGTGTTCATGGCCAGGTTGGATGGGGCTTTGAGCACCTTGATTCAGTGGGAGGTGTCCCTTCCAGTGGAAGCTGAAACTGGGTGAGCTTTAAGATCCCTTCAAACCCAGCCCATTCTCTGATTCTGTGGTGGGCTGGGCTGGAGTGCATATGTTTTTTTGAAATTGGTTATTAGTTTCGGTTTGGGTTGGAAAAAATGCGAACGGAAAAAACTATGAGAGCCTTTGAGTGGTGATTTTACAGCAGTCCTGACGTTGCCTAGTCGCCCTGTTACATAAGGCTGTTTCTCAGAGCTATAATGATGCAACAGTATTTATAGACCAATCTGGGTTTTCCTTTTAATGGCTTCCATAAAAAGCTCATTATTCCCTTCACTCAGTCACCGGCTGATTTACATGCCTGTCCTGTCCCTGGGCCCGTTTGGGTAGCCCTGAGCGACGCACTCACCACTGCCTGCGCGTGGCTAAATGACTCTGACACCAGGCTGGCTGTGACACCGCTCTTGTCCTCACACCAGAAGCTCATCTTTTGGGGACATGCTGAGAGAGGGGAGAGGTCGACTGAGAAGAAGAAATCAGTTGTGTTTCTGCAGATTTTGGCCATGTTGTCATCTCCTCGGAGCTGCAAACTGTGTGTCGTTTCTGGCATATTGAGCTGGTCAGGCGAGGGACTTGGCGTGGGTAGGATGGGTGCGTGCGGTATGTAGAAGTAAACAGAGCTGGTGAATCTGTTCCCTGAGCCAGGGGAACCATTGAAATCTACTCTTGCACCAGGCTTGTGTCCCGTCAGGCTGAGACTGAGGAAGGAGAAGAAACTCCACGTGTTCCTCAGTGATGCAGGAAGGTTGGTGTGGAGGATGCATGAGCACACACCTGCGCTGATCCCCGCTTTCCCTGGTTTAATCAATGTCCTGGCGTCTTCCCCCCTGCAAGCCCTGACATTCTGCCTTTTGCATATTGGATTTTTTTTTCTTTATTGTAGGGAGGGGCAGAGGGTTGGGACAGTTTTACGGCAACTGTATTGATCGGTAAAATTTAATATTATCCCTGCACTTACTGTGTGATCGTTAAGCGGATGGAGAGCCAGAGAAACATATTTAAAAAGAAATATTTTTCAGTTTTATTTCCTCCTGTGCTACTTTTCGGAGTCTCTCTTCTCTTCCAAACCTGGCATCAATCTCTTACTTTGCATCCCTTTAAAGGCAGTCATAATTTTTGACTGGGTTTTCACAGTTTGCCTTTGATTTGTTTAAGTATTAGGAAAAAGACTTATCCAGTCTGGTCCAATGCTAGATTCATACACTATTTCCTCAGCTAAATGTCTTGCAGTTTCTGGATCTATGTTGATTTTGTGTCTGCTGAGAATATCACTCTTTTTTTATCTTGGATATATGTGGAGCTCCTATTGCTGAAGCACCAGGTTGTCTCTTGGTGTCTAATGCCTCCCACTCACATAGTGCCCCTGCGCAGCCCCATGTGTGTGGAGAACAGCAGCACAAAGTGGTTAACTGACATGCCAGCACAGTCTGGGCAGGAAACTGGAGCAGAAACATGACAGCTTGAGTTTGAAACTTGTGCTGAATTTCCTGCCCACTGGAGCAGCCTGGTTTGGGTGCTGCTCAGTGGTGCTGTGCCGTGGGTGAAGTCCCTCCTTGGCAGATGATCTGCAGGTTTTGTGCTTGATGCCAAGCACTGAAATGTTACTGTGTGTGATCTTGAGTTCACAGGGGGCCACAAAGATGATTTGAGGGCTGGAGCACGTCCCATATGAGGACAGGCTGAGAGATGAGGACAGGCTGAGAGTTGGGGTGGTTCAGCCTGGAGAGGAGAAGACTCTGGGGAGACCTTAGAGCAGCCTCCCAGTGCTGAAAGGGGCTCCAGGAAAGCTGGGATTCTTGATCAGGGAGTGCAGGGATAGGAGGAGGGGGAATGATTTTAGGCTGAAAGAGGGGACATTGAGATGAGATCTTAGGGAGAAATGTTTTCCTGTGAGGGTGGGGAGGCCCTGGCCCAGGTTGCCCAGAGAAGTAGTGGCTGCCCCATCCCTGAAGGTGTTCCAGGCCAGGTTGGATGGGGCTTGGAGCCCCCTGATCCAGTGGGAGGTGTCCCTGCCCATGGCAGGGGGTGGCACTGGATGGGCTTTGAGGTCCCTTCCAACCCAAACCATTGTATAGTTCTAGGATTCTGTGATCTTGCAGCTCAGAGCACGGGCAGAGCACACCGTGTCTGCCAGCAGGATGCACAGTTGCTAAGGGGCACACAGGGCTCATTGGGCTCTCCCTGTGAGGAACGTGGGCCATGACATTTGTAGTGAGGTTACTGTTACTACCTCCTCATTTTGGGAAGGGCTGCAGCAAACAAAGGGCAGCAAACAAACCGTTATTGAAAAGTATTTAAATCTTGACCACATTTTCTCCTTCCCCTCTCCCCTCCCCTCTCTGCAGTCACTCTTGCAGTCACTCTGAGCAGCGCGTTGCGAGAATCTCCAGACCCTGCGGGCGCCTGGCTGCCTCTGCTAGATGCAGAGGCTCTGACACTGATTTATATTTTGGTTAATTGTCTCCATCCATTAGTCTCCTCATCCTTCTCCTTGTTAAAGATGCAGTTGCTGCTAATACCTGTAAATGAAGCACATTTAGAAGGCATCACTCCCAGTCTGAATCTGGCTCAGGTTAACAATCACTGGGAGCTGCCACCTCCTGAGGGTCTCAAAGGTGCTGTCATCTCCACGCAGGCGCCAGGCAGCCCAGGTGTTTGTCCACACCTGCTTGTCCTCATTCAAGGGGCCAAGAGCCAAAGGGGCCAAGAGCCTGAGGATTCTGCCTCTTTTGTTTAATCCTCTCCGTAAGTCAGTCCATGCTGGATGTGGTGGCAGGGTTGGCTCCAGAACCAGGCTGAGAAGATGACTTTGAGCAGATGTAAGGGACTGGTTTGGTGGGACTGTTTGAGATTGAGGAGAGGTGACTCGAGTGAAGGTCCAATGAGGACCAGGGCACAAGGCAGGATCTTGGAGCCTTCAAACACTGCCAGTTGGAAGCTTATGGTGTAGATGTTGCTCCAAAAAATATTGTGGCTCCCCAAAGTCAGTCACACAGCATTGCTGCATGTCTGGCTACCATGGCCTCCCTGAGAGGGCTTGCTGCTAATTCATTTATACATCCCAAGGGACGGGCACACTTAGCAAGTCTGACAGCTCAGTGGCAGACCCTGTGATGGACTTCTCCTTCCCTGAGCACAGATTGTGGCTTCTCAGCTGGACCAGATGACGTTGCTTGTGTGATGCGTGCCAGAACCTGCTGGTTTAGCTGTTGTCCTGCAGGTGCTTCTCGGCAGACACCACAGATAAGTCAACGGATTGCTGTGGCATCTTGTCCCAAATGACACCTTCTGTCTGGGCGCTGTTTCCAGCAGTTGTTGATGTGGCCGCCTCTCCCCTCGAGTGCCTTTTCCTGTAAGCAGTGCCGCTATCAAATGACCAATGGTGGACTATTATGCTGCCATTAGGAAAGTCTCATCAGAACAACCAGCTTTGGTGGAGACAGAGGACCAGCGAGTTCCATTAAACATAGACACTGCAGCAATCAAAGCATTCACAGAGAACATTAGCAATGGTTTTTTTTCCTCCAGTGGTAATTTTTGCAGCCATTAGTTACGAGTACGTCTCCTGGCTTCCTTGCTCCTTTGCAGAGCGGGCTCCTTGTATCAGGGATGTGACAGGGAGCATTAGACTATCGGATCTGATCTGTATCTGAGCTGAGTTATCCCTGTTGTCCTGGCTCTACTCCCAGTAGAGTAGTGCTCCCAGTGTTCATTGGGTTTCAGTGTGAGGTTTTAAGGATGAGGAAGGCATTTGTTGTTCATTCCCAGAGCTGACAAACCTCACCACCATCATTGTGAAGAATTCCTTCCTGATGTCTGATCTAAATCTTCCCCCTTTCAGTTTAAAGCCGTTCCCCCTCATTCTGTCACTACTTGCCCTTGTAAAAAGCCCCTCCCCAGCTTTCCTATAGCCCCCTTCAGGTACGGGGAGGCTGCTCTAAGGTCCCCCCCAGAGCCTTCTCTTGTCCAGGCTGAACAACCCCAACTCTCCCAGATTGGCCTTGGCTTTTAAAGACTTGGCATTTCAAGCTTTGCAGTGGCTGCTTGCAGCGTGCGTGGCCTGAGTTGCGGTGCGCTGGTGAGCTGCTCGGTTGCCTGTGGCTTAGGGAAAAACCTTATCACAGCCTTCCTGCATTCCTGGTAAATGGATCTGTTGCTCCTGTGCCCTCTCTTCATTAGGATTTGAAAATTGACCAAACCATAATAATATCCAGCCACTTCTCCGGCTGTTGCTTTTGGCAGCAGGACAGAGCCTACTGGCAGGATGGGAATCCTGCTGGATGGAGAGCAGGTTGCAAAAGCCTAGGGACATGCTTTTCAGTGGATAAGTGGGCAAGGCAAAGGCAGGACGGATACATGGCATGTTTGGTTGGGATGGTTACTTCTCCGATGCTAGTGGAGCACAATGATAAACATTTACACATCACCACTGCCAGCTTTACTCCTTGTTAAAGCATATTCCTCGTGAGGCCATGTCCATGACAAGGTCTGTGCCGCTTCCAGCTGCCCTCAAAGCTATAGAATTGGCCTTGAGGGAAGTCTACAGGGCTGCTGGAAAGCTGCTGCCTTTCCTTTCCTTCGTAGTAGGAGGGATGTCTTTGTGAAGATGGGATCTCCCTCCTCCATCAGCAATCATCACACACTCCTTCGCCACATGAGATCCGTATCTTTCTTTTCACATTTCATCCCTCTCCGCAGCTGCTCAGCGCGATGTTGCAAGAACCAGGACAGTGGATTCAAATAGAGACCGAGCAACAGCACATCAGCTGTAATTGAGAGCAACAACACGAGTTAATCTTTACCAGACATGTTTAGATTCACTGTTCAGATACAGGCCAGGGCAAAGTTGAGCATTCTGGGTTGTGGTTAAATGTGTATTGAAGTTGAGGCTCGAAACTCTTGCAGTGCTGCAAGTTCTGTTGAAAAGCTTTGCCCACCAAAATAGCAGAATTACCTGAAAAACACGTCCTGTGATCAAAGCTTCGATCATCCTGAGCCAGATTATCAGAAGAAAGGTCTTCCATGAGACTGTCAGTAACACTGAGTCACTTTGCAGTTTGAAAGCAAATCTGGCAGTGGCTGACCAGCCACGAGCCTCTTGGAATCCCCGACAGTCAGTACTGTTTGCTACCCATGATTTTACCACAAGAGCAGAACTTGCTGCTATGGATGGAAGTGCCCAGAGGGCCATGCCTGGTCTTCCTCTGCTGCTGCAATCACACCTGTATTACTGCACGCCCCCAAACCATTAATTACCAAACCCCATGCAAACTGAATGTTGCCGTGGCAACCTGCAGCCCTCCAGAAGGCTATTTGTCTCCTCCTTGACCTTTCAGGAGATCTGTATCTTGCTCAAACCCCCTTCTCTAATCTGTTCTGTTTTGTTTTTTTTTTTTTTTTAAATATAATATTATGCTACTGGAAGGGATCAGACCTTTAATCTGATTGTGTGTGTATGTGGCAGTGCATGGATGGGGGCACGCCTGCATTAACGGGCACCCAGCAGCGGCTCTGAGACGAGACAAAGGCAAAGCACAGTGTGGCTCTGCCCTGCCGGGACTGCAAGTGAGCACCTGGGTGGGATTATTGGCTTCAGCACACAGATGGGGCATCTCTCTACATGGGAAGGACCAGCCCTCTCCAATCACCTTCGTGCAGGCCGTGGTCATGCAAGACTTGTGCTTTGATGATGGAAAGTTCAGCAGGGATGCGCTCACACCCTTCATTGCAGGAGTCACTGTACCAGATGAAGCAGCCAAGTTTCGGGCATTACTACACATAGGTTGGTATCCCCAATGTGCTGCTCTGGATCTTGACCTGCTGTATTCCCTCCAAGGGAAGGAGCTTTAATCCTGCGTTGGCTCTGCTTCCTGGAGCCCCGAGCCCAGGAATTTGTTGCCTGTTCTGTACATGACCGGATTACTGCGAGGCAGTTAGGTGATGTGTAAACCCAGAGGAACAAATTGCCTTTTTCCCAGGAGAAAAAAAGGCAGGAGGAGACTTGCTGACTTTTGAAAATGTTTTGCTGTGAGGGTGGGGAGGCCCTGGCCCAGGGTGCCCAGAACAGTGGTGGCTGCCCCATCCCTGGAGGTGTTCCAGGCCAGGTTGGATGGGGCTTGGAGCCCCCTGATCCAGTGGGAGGTGTCCCTGCCCATGGCAGGGGTTTGGAACTGGATGGGCTTTAGTGTCCTTCTCAATCCAAAGCATTCTGTGGTTTGGTGCTTGTGAGCAAGTCGAGCAGACAGAGAATACCCTGCACCTGGGCTGAGGGAGGCTCGTTTCTGTGCTGTGCTTGTTGAGGCTGCATTTGGCTTGGCTCAGCTCTGTGCATGGAGAGCCGGCCGCACGGCCCTACCTGCGGGACAGCGTCTTTGTTAGATGCTGGACTGGGCACAGAAGTCCAGAGCCAACAGCTGGGAGAGAAGAATAGGGAATCGAGGACTAAGTAGCCAAAGGGAATTGACTGAAGCCAAGGCAGAGGGCCAGGGTGGACCGCCCTGCCCAGGTGTGGGCACTAATTGAGGTGCAGGTGTAGGCACTGAGTGAGTGCAGGTGCTCCTTGTTCTGCAGAGCTGCCAGTGTTGGTGGGGCAGTCTGACTGCTCTGCTGATGGGAGTCCATTGTGCAGTTTGCAGCAGCAGGAGGTAAGAGGTTGGTTGAGCTTTTCAGATTTTTGATTTTTCTATGGAGAAATGTGCTTGCGGTTTCTAGGATTGTTGTGGTAGATGTTGGCCTGCCTTTTTCTATAGGGTTGATCTCAGTGATTGTGATCTGGCTGTGGGATACAGGGAGGATCTGGGCAGGGCTGAGTTGTGACAGAGTTTAGCTAGGCTGGAGTTAGAACTCACGCTTTGCAACTTTCGGTCTACGGGCCAAGCAGATTTCCCAAAGCCTGTGCTGTGTCTTTTGCCCTCTTGCTGGGCCAAGCAACAGCAAATGTGGTGATTCCAGGGTTGGGAATGCAGTTGCAGTGCTCTAATCCAAGGTAGTGAGTGTGCGAAAGCAGGGGAATTCCTGGCAATTGCTGGTCCTGTGCAGAGCAAAGCCCTTCTTCCTGGCTGAGGCATCAAGGGGCCGGGAAAGTCTATGAAGAACTAAGACTCGATCAGGCTTTCACTGTCTGTATTAAACAGCATCAGGATGAAAGCAGTTAATTGGACTTTGCTCTGTTGAGGTTCAGGAGAGTCTCTTGTAAAAATGCTCTTTGTTTACTGTCTCATGCAGTCATGGGTAAGGTGGACGAGGGCAGAGTTGTCTGCTCGAAGCTGGTGTTCCCTTCTTTTGATCCAACGTGGTGTAGAAAGTCCTCTGTGGTCTAAGCAGAGCCTTACACGAGTCTGTCGCTTATTAGAGAGCACACAGTCACAGGAGTCCGATTGCAGCTCTGTGGAGCTGGGCTTGCTGGGGCTTACAGTACTTTTAAAAAATGCTTGTAGTCTTCACCTACACCAAAAGGTATCTCAGCTTTTCATAAGAAGCTCCACTTATTCACTCTCTTTTCTCATACCAAGACAGCCCCAACTGTAGAGCACCTTCCATAGTGCCTGGTGTAGAACAAGCCCGGAACAAAAAGGCAGTCTCTGTGTCAACCCTCCCGTGCGCTAAGGCGAAAGGAACAACTCTGGGGACGGTTTGATGTGTTAAAAGCTGTCTCAGTCTGTTTGCCTTACCTCTAGCCTTTCTTCCCTTTCCTCGCAATGTCACCTTCTGCAAAGGTATTCCAGCAGAGTCCCGTTTTCCTGGGATCCTGCCTAATTGTGTGGGTAGACTGGGTTGAATTCAAAGCTTGTAGAGTTCTACCGCTCAGCCCTGTGGCGCCTGCTTCTGCGGGGAGTTACGACTTGCTAATGCACCTTTGCATACCTTGATGATTTTAATTTTAAGGCCACAGAAGATCTAAACCCAAAAGGTTGCTGGGGAAGAAAAATATCACTTCTGGTGTGGTAATGTTTCCTTCCACATAGATCTCCTGGTTTTAGCTTATGAGGGATGTATCGCAGTGTTCTACACTCTGCATTTAGGAGAATCAAGCCATGTTAAGGAGTTGCTGTGCTTTTTTCCAGAAAGAGAGGCAATTGCATTTTACTGGTGGATATAACAATTCGTTCTCATAGCTCTCCTGATGCGTTTACGTATCGGAGGTGCTTTGGGCTCAATTGGGATGCAAGACACTCTGCAAATGTGAAGATGTAATTATCCCATTTTTCTCTTCCTACTCCCTGCCTTTCTCCTCCTGCACTCCTGGCTCATCTCCTCCGCCCTTTCCTCAGCCTTGTGCTGATGGCAGCGTTTATCTGCATTTGTCCTCTGTCCCTGACATCCAGTTATTGATTGGCATGATTAAAAAGAACTGATAATCACTTCACATTAATCCCATAAATGACTTAAGACACCAAAATATTTGCATAATGCATCTTAAAGGTGGCAGCTAAAAGAGGATAAGACCCAAAACTGCTTGGCACAGGAGAAATGGGCTTCCCACTCACCTGTGGGCTTGCTTAAGTAATTAGCCTCCTGCTTGCATAAGGAGGAATCTGAACTGGTTTAGTGGAGGAAGATGCAATGGGTGCTCAGAGGCTTTGAGAGCTGAGCATCCTCTTTCGTATCTGAGACTGGGGGTGGGGGGAGCAGCAGGGAACACGACAGCGGCTGCTGAAACGAGAAGCTGTTTTTGTCTGCTACATCTTGTGAAAATCTGGAGCCAGACGCCCGCTGAAAGTACCTCTGTCTAAAGACTTTCTGTCATAAACTTATCTGATTAGCAGGGAGCTAGACGGCAGATTAGCCCCCGCTTCTGCACTAGGGATGGGCGCTCGGGAGGGTTTGAGCAGATCTGCTCCTGGTGCTGATAGCCTGCAGGTGGGGGGGCAGCGGGTGGGGGGAGGCAAGGGGGATGAGAGGGGGATATTTAAAGGAAGATCATTGCTAGGTAATTCTGCAGATAATGCACCCTCCGTGCTGCCCTGCTGGTCCCAGGTGAGGACGCTTCTGCTCTGCACCAGGGACTTGGTGGTCATGTGTTGGGTGTCCCAGCAGCACAGAGTGGGTGCACTTGGCGTGTGAGTAGAGAGTGGGAGGGAGCTGTGGATGTGGGAGGGAAGGGCAAGATTTCTAATATGTGTATTTCTTTCTAAGTATCTGGTTCTTCTGGCTGTCGTCTTCCATTCAGAAAGAGGAGAGGAAGAAAAATAGCCACGTGTAGCTTGGGGCAAGCACCTCGTGCTAGAAGGATGGATGATTTAACATACACTGCAAACAAACAAAAGGGAGACATCCCAGCATTTCCATTTAATACCATGTATACATTTTAGCTTGTTCTTCCTCCTCAGTGTTTGTATATCATTTATTTGCATATACTTTGCAAGTGGATAGCTGTGTGCAAGCAAAAGCATTTGCCAGCTGAACTGCAGGATTGCTACAGTGACTGTCTTTTTGTGTTCTCCCCCTCCATAGAAGGGAAAAAAAATAGACTAAAGTAGCTTACTTAGCAGCAATCTGATGCGAGGATAACAGGCAAAATAATGCTGAACTGCTCTAATGCATTCTCTTTCCCCAGAAGGAAAAGAGCATTGTTTCAGGATCTGTTGGAGTGAAGAGCTGAAAATTAGTTTTGTAAATAAATCTGTACCCTCAGCTCTGAGTAATCCTGGTGTCTGGGTTCGTGGTGGGATTCTCTCTAAAAAGAAAAACTTATTATTCAAGTAAATAAAGTCATTTTGTGTTCCAATGGTGATGGAATGGAAAAGCTTACTTTTTTAAGGAATAGAAGGGTGGCAACTGATAGAAAACTATCAGTTATTTCAGTTCCAAGTTTCCTATTAATGCTGGAACAGATCTGCCAATTCCTACACTTTCAGTTTTTCCATCCGAGATGTAAGTTCTGGCCCACGCAAGTTATATCTGGCAAAACTGAAATGAGGAGCTCTGGCAGCTGCGGAGTCCTTGATGGGAAATGAGAGTGCAGTTTGGGAAGTGCTGTGCACTCAGTCTGCGCTCCCCAAAATGAGAGGAGGTTACCTAGGAGTCTGATGGGTGGGAGAGGGAGAACCTTGCTTGAAATACAGCTGTGTCGGGGGCAAACAAAAGAATCTAGCGTGCGTACACATATATGCTCATACACACAAAAATCAATTACGTGGTGGCAAATAGGATTTCCTTAACTTGGTGCTTTTCTGCTCTGTTGCAGCCGTGATAACGACCTTTCCACTATCATCTCCAACCTGCATCAGAGCCGTCAGCTCGTTATGCCAGAGACCCAGAGCCGCTGTGAATTCAAGAGAAACAGCATCGACGTCGGCTTAGGAGCAGCAGGTAAGCAGATGGAGCAGGTCCTGCTGGTTTGGGTTTGTTGACTTCCCTCCTCTTTCTTTCACTCCCTCTTTTTTCCTTTTTTTCTGCGGCTGTTTGTGTTCCACATGGGAGTGAGCTATATGAAGGCTTTTAATATTCTGGCTAAAGATTAACATGGAAAGGATTTCATGGTGATGTTAAAGTCATTTTGAGATCTCAGTCCTGTGTTATTCTCGAATCTAGTGGTCTGTGTTAAACTACTGGCAAAGGAGCTTGCGCCGGCAGAGAAGTGAAATGTCCCCAGGGTTAGTGTCCAGTGAAGCAGAAAGGCCTTGCAGAGAGCATGGTTTGATTTGTAATTTCATTAATCAGAGATTCCCCGTGCTGCCTCTGCGCCTGCCAACTCCTTTATGAGCCTGTTTGTTTGGTTTTGTACGGCTACCTGGCTTTTTTTTTTTTTGGGGGGAGGGAAGTTCACCTGGTTTCAGCTGAACATGGTGATACCAGAAATGCTTCTCTTGGATCCTGCACCGTGCCTCGCTGGATATCAGCAAGGGAGCTTGGGGCAATGAGGCACTGGCAATAAACTAGACATCTGCTTATTGTTTGCAGAATCTGCGATTTGCTTTTGATTATAAATAACAGTTGTGGAAAAACTAGGAGTAATGCTGGTTTTTATATTGAGTGATCTCTGTCCTTCCAGTTCCAAATTGGATCTGTGTGTGTGTGTTATTGTAGGCCTTTCCTTTCCTGAAGATCTGTGTGTTTGTGGGTTTGTTCGTATTTTCTTCTAAGTCATTCTATTGACTGTGTTACTTAACCCTAGGTCTCAAAGGAACACCACATCTAATACTCTTTGGGAATGTCTTTGATGGAAATTCAGTAACGTGGTGGGTGCCTAGTTTGCCTTTTGCATGAGGCTGGAAGGAAAGGTTTCTCCTGCAGTGGAATTTGTACTGGTGTTACTGCTTTTGCAGTAAAGTGTTCGGTCTCATGTATGTGTTGTGTTGAACTGGGGGCTTTGTGATAGCCTGTAACGCAGGCACAGGCAACTTGCAGTCTCTGCTTTCACAGCCGAATCTCCATATTCTCTTTATTAACCAATCTCCACAGCCCCATTTCCTACACAGGTCTAAGAGCCAAACTGACCAGAGATGTATTTTTCTGTATGACCTTGTTAGAGTCTATAGGTCTCTGTTGACCCTGTGTGTTAAATGGTTTCTGTCATAATATTGTTTGCTTTACAGAGAAACTGCTGGGCTTGATCAGTGTTGCCGAAATTCTTTGAGATCCATAGCATTCCAGAATGCAAAGGGTACTTCTCATTCCCCTAAGTGTAAGCAGTAGGAAAGATCTGATAAAAAGTCCTCATTCTTATCTTTTGGAATTCATGTTTCAGATTTCTCTGAGTACCTTCTTAACCATATGAAACAATAAGAAATGTAGAATAGGCACTGCAAACGCATTGTAGCAGTGAGGACAGCAGGCTTGGACCTCGATGAAGGTCTGAGCAACGAAAAAGAAGGGTTGTTCACACAAGAAGCCACCAAGCAAGTGATAGAGCTTTTTGGGACATGATGGATTTGGTGTGTCTAATGAGTTGACCAGCGAAAGAGTAGGTGGGGGGGATGGATGGTGGGGAAATTGGTTATCTAAAGGGCGGAGAAGCTTGTCACATCTCCACAGGGACAGTTTAACTCTGGTTTTCCCCTGCTGTCTGGAGCTGGCTCGCTCTACATTGTTGTTTGATTAAGTGAAGACTCATTTGCCAAAGTCTACGCAGAACCTGCTAGCTCTGACAGCATGTGCTGAGCTGGTACCGGTGTCACCACCTCTGGGACGTGGAAGTGAAGGAAACAGAAACGAAGCATGCTAGAATGTGTAGCTGATGCTGATTATTGAGTTTATGTCTTGGTTCTGTTTGGTTTTATTGGCAGGAGTGTAAAGGGAGAATGGTAGAAATAATCACTATAATTTTAAGACAGCGTTGGATTAGTCTAAAAGACCGACTGTTGTTTAAACCACTTAGTTACAACAATAAGGGAAAAAGAAACATGCCCCCAGTTGTTCGCTGTTTGCATTATATGCCTTTAAGAACAATACTTTGCATTTGGCTGAGAATCTTGCCCTCAAATAGGCGTTTGGAGACGGACACTGCTGAATAAATGATCTTAATGCAGATACGTTTAAAAACTCCTGCATCTCGCGACTGTAAGCTGCAGTGCTCTCAAAGTAAGTTGGAATCCACTGCTAAAATGCTTTCTGTTGCTGATGTAGTATTTATGGTTTGAAGTTGGGGATACAGTCCCAGCCAGGAGAGGAGAAATGCTCCAGAAGCTGCTCTGCAGCTCCAGCTGCAGATACTCCAGGATGAGGCGTGAGCGTATACAGCTAAAACAGGATTCAGAAGTGTATGTGGCTGCTTGGCTATGGCTAAGCCTAAGTAGAGGATTAAGAACAAGGATAGCACAAATGGAAGAGATTTGCTTATTGCAGGGCTCGTGGGGTTAAGAAGAAGGTGGAAGTTGGCAAGGCTGGTTGGTTTACAATTAATTCTGTGAGGGAGTTCCTAGATTTATGGTTTAACCAGGATTAGAGGCAGTGCTATAGTTTTGAACAGCGTGGACTGGAAAATCAGAAATATTACTGGGTCTTTAATGGTCTTTGAAATGCAGAAACGGCCTGAAACTAATGGAAGATAACGGTGTGGAGTTAATTCTGGGGATTTTGTGAATTCTGGAAGGTAGGCAAGAGTAGAGTTAGGGCTCAGGCTAGAGCTGGCCTGATGTTCAGGTCAAAAGAGGCTGAAGAGACTGACCCATTGTTAGAACACGTAAAGCTTTTGGTTGGAAGAGCAGCACTGATACATTAATATTCTTGGAAGGCTTATGGATAATTAAATGAAAACAGGTCACTTTATGTCAATAGTGATGGTTAGATTTGTGAACAGAAAGACTGAAGAACTCAGTTTGGGACAGCAGAAACTGGAAGATTTAGAAAATAACTGCATCCTGAAAGAGTTGGGTGGGGTTTGGTCCTGACTGGAGAAGAGTTCAGTGTCCCCTCTCTGTGGATGTAATGACCACAGTGGCAGGTGCTCGCCATTGGGAACGGAGAGCCGAGAGGAGGTGTGGTCTTAGGGCTTGGGGTAGCTGGACAGAAAACGTTGCTAAGTTTTGGATCTTATGAAGCCCACAAAGCTAGGAAGAGTCTGGAGTCATCAAAACCAAATGGTTATGTTATCTGTTGAATCATTTAGGTGTGATTCAGACCAGTAAGTGATTGTGGCATGTTGGCAAGTTTAGCGTCTAGAGAAATCTGGGCTAGCAAATCCGAGAGCTACAATGCTTTGAAAATATAATAAAAAATGGAAAGTTTTGTTATTGCTAGTCTGCAGTGTCAGGCTGAGAGAGCTGGGCTTGTTCAGCTTGGGTAAGAGAAGGCTCTGGGGAGACCTTAGAGCAGCTCCCAGTGCTGAAAGGGGCTCCAGGAAAGCTGGGGAGGGGCTCTTGATCAGGGAGTGCAGGGATGGGACGAAGGGGAAGGGTTTCAAACCAGACTGGATATAAGGAAGAAATTTTTTACACTGAGGGTGGTGAGACACTGGCTCGGGTTGCCCAGGGAGGTAGTGGAGGCCCCATCCCTGGAAACATTCAGAGTCAGGTTGGATGGGGATGTGAGCAACCTGATCAAGTTAAATATGTCCCTTTTCCTGCAGGGGGTTGGACTGGATGGACCTGTGAATGTCCCTTCCAACCCAAAGCATTCTGTGATAAAGGGAAAAGGGACAGTTATGTTGCAGTAAAGTTTCATTGGAACTGTTGGATGAGCTGCGCAACGCCTTTGGTTTTCAAGTCCATTGTAGAGGTGTGTGAGTCAGCCCAGGCACACAAAGGCAAATTTACCCAAAGATCTTAAAGCAAACGATGACTGAACAACAGAGCTCAGTCTCCTGTCTTGTCTTCACAAACGTCTCTATTAGACCCGTGTGGTGGTGTTCTGTTGTGACAGTGTGGAATAGGTGTGGATTGTAGCCTGCTTCTGGACATGCGGTATGTGGGAGGTTTTGAGGTGGAGCAGGAGTGGTGGTCTCCCTGCTAGTGTGTGCACTGAAGCAAGACATCTAGATAAAAATAGCTGACAGCTTAATTCATGTTTAAAGTGTCCCCCTGATACCGAGCCTTAAAGGAAATAAAGAAAACCAACAGCTAAAATCTACCAAAAAAGCGAAGATCCAGCCTGTGCTTCTCAGTGGGACACCTGGAGGCCTGGCGCTGGCAGGGGCAGGTGAGGCTTTTGCAGTGACAGCAGGAGTAGGTGGCCAAGAGGCGTGTGCTGATAAAATCTAATTGCCCTATCGATTGGCTTAGGAGCCACAGTCAGCTGTGGTAATGATTGAGATATTCTGATGTGTTTGATGCGTGTTAGCTGTATCTTGGCCCTCTGGGCCCGCTGGGGACCATGAGGTATTACAGAGATCTCTTAATCACGGAGCGAACTTGTGCGTGTTGGGTCTGCTCTGCGGCACTGCAGATTTATTGCAATTACTGCTGATGCGCTTGGATTTCCGTAGGTCCCGAGGGGTCCTGGCTTTCGGGAAGAGCTGCCCTGTTTTTAACTATGAATTCTTCACTGGCTGAGGAAAGCCACTTTCGCTGGGTTAGGCTTTCACCCTCCTGCACCCTCTAGCATTGTATTTCCTTCTCATCTGGGTTGATTGTTGACAGTATCGTGTCCTCAGACTTATAGGAACAGTAAACGTTGGCCACTTCTGCTCTCTCTGCCTCGTCGTGACTGGGATTGGAGATGCTTGTGCTTGCAAAACAGTGCCGGTTTCTATAGTGCTTGGATAATGTCTGTGCACCAAAAGGTTGTGCACGTTTCGAGGGTGCAAGTGTTTGTTGTCTCCAAGACAGGTGGAAAGAGCAGTAGATTCTTGTGGAGCATCAGAGAATGCAGAGTAAAGGAAGGGCACTCACCTCTCTGCCAGCTCTGTTGCTCTTCACTGATCAGAATGATATCCAGCTGCTCTTTTGAAGTCTAGGTTATATCTACACAGGGTTTATATCCAACTGCTAGGTTTAATCTCGTCCTACTTCTCTGGCCAGTGTTGAACTTCTTTTTGATTTCGTTTTTTCTTTTTAAACCTGGAGTGAGCTAATCCAGCTGCTGAGAGGTGAGGCTGGCTCTTTGGCAGAGATGCTCCCTTTGCAGAGAAGTGAGATACTTCACCTAAGTGATGATGGTGTGCAGGGCTGCGGTTGAGGGAACGGATGTAGAGCCTACCTGGAAAAATAGAATCAAAAAATGATCTGGGGTGGAAGGGACCTTAAACCCCATCCAGTTCCACCCCCTGCCATGGGCCGGGACACCTCCCACTGGATCAGGGGGCTCCAAGCCCCATCCAACCTGGCCTGGAACACCTCCAGGGATGGGGCAGCCACGACTTCCCTGGGCAGCCTGGGCCAGGGCCTCTCTACCTCATTGTGAAGAATTTCTTCCAAATGTATAATCTGAGTCTTCCCCCTTCCAATTTCAAGCCATTCCCCTCATCCTATCACTCCATGCCCTTGTAAAAAGCCCCTCCCCAGCTTTCCTCTAGGCCCTGTCAGATACTGGAAGGCTGTTTTAAGGTCTCCCTGGAGCCTTCTCTTGTCCAGGCTGAACAACCGTAACTCTCCCAGCCTGTCCTCGTAGCAGAGGTGCTCCCAGGGCTTTTTATGTGGGAGACACGAATGGCCTCTACTCTCTTGACACTGCAAACTGAACGTTCTGGTGGTGTTCTTCAGCGGAAAATGCTGGAGAATGCTTTCCTTGGTGCTAATTAAATTGCAGTCACGATGGGGATATAAGATGCCAAATGGAGGAAGAAAGGAAAAAGTATGTCTGACGGGGTCTGTGCTTCCTTAGGAACACACCGAGGCAGCCTGCGTTGGTGAGATTCAGTAAGAGGCTTAGCAACATCTGCAAAGGTAGAGCAAGTGTGCTCAGATGCCTCAGGGGGAGCGTGCGTGTGGGAGGGGAGGGCAGGCGGTGAGCCTAATGAGAATATAAAAGTCGTTTCCAAATGGATCAGATAAAGACGAGGCAGCAGCCAGGGTGCAGCACCGGCACTACAGAGGGGCTTACCTTGAGAGCGGATGATGGCACAAGGCGCTTTTAATCTTAATTGAGAGAGAGAGAGACGAGCACACAAGGATGAGCAAAGCCAGGGCTGCTTGACAAAGGCACAGTAGCAAAGCTGACGGTTTGCACATCAAACACGGATTTAGAGCCCCTTTAAGCAGCTCGCGGTGTGTCTGTAAACAAGTCCAATCCCCTCTATCCAGTTTGGCTAATACAGTCTGCCAGGGTGTGCGTGGTGTGAGGGGACAGAGGAGCTCTTGCGGGGCTCCAGGGCTGGTAGAGAAAGTGTGGTTGCCTTTTCCCTTGGGTGTTGGTGAGCTTTGTACGCTGCTTGAGGATTTAAACAAGCATTTTGCAGTAGAGTCCTGGTCCCAAGGCCCTAAATAATTTCTGCTCTGCAAAAATCCTCTTAATTTCTCTTTCTCTCCTCAAATGCCTGCTGTTCTGCAGCACCTTCGTGACTTTCTGGTTGTGGTAGGACTATATTTGCTTGGATAGAAGTGGAGGGATCTGGCTCACTGATGCTAGAGGAAGGTGGGTAGATCTTCCCTCTCTTCCTTCCCTCATGATTAGAGCTTGATATCTGAATATTGTATGGGAGAAGACACCTAATGGAAATGTAGCAGAATATCAGGCCTTGTTCCAAACAGCAAGCATTTTGTTATGGTTCTGCATGTAATATTTGGGACTGCACATGGATTAAAAACCTCTTCCCCTGTTAGGGGCTTCTTTGCCGTGTTGTGGGAAGCAGCAGAAGGCCAGCTTTCTGATGTTCCAGAGTTTCCAGAGAGCTTGGGCTTTCTGTAGGGGTTGTTGGTCAATATGATGGAGATGACAGACCCTGAGAGCCTTGGCCTCAGAGCTGTGGTGTCCTCAGGGACCAAGATAGTTGCATGTGAGCCTGCAGTGCTGTCTGTGGAGATCCCACATGATGGGGAGAACAAAGAGTTGGTGTTGTTCAGCCTGGAGAGGAGAAGGCTCTGGGGAGACCTTGGAGCAGCCTCCCAGTGCTGAAAAGGGGCTCCAGGAAAGACAGGGATAGACTTTTTAGCAAGGGCTGTTGTGATGGGACAGTAATGGTTTTAAATGAAGGGAGGGGAGGTGTAGACTGGATATAAGGAAGAAATTTTTACAATGAGGATGCTAAGACACTGGCCCGGGTTGCCCAGGAACGTAGTGAAGGTCCGATCCCTGTAAACATCGAAGGTCAGGTTGAATGAAGCTCTGAGCAACCTGATCTGGTTAAAGATATTGGGAAGTTAGACTGGATGGCCTGTAAAGGTCCTTCCAACCCAACCCATTCTATGATGACATGACATCTGTATCCCCTGAGGAGTCCCACTTTAGGAGTCCCTCTCCATAGAAGGCCACGTGTATGTGAAGGTTTTGCAGTTCTGAAAAAGCACTGTTCCTAAAAACAGTGGGTTTGTCTCAAAGACTTCCTGAAAGAGAGTTACATCTTCTCTTGGTGAGGTCAATGGTTCTGCTGTGTTAGGTTATTTGTTCTTCTGCGTTAACACTCCTTTCTCATCTTCCCACTTGAAGCTCTGTTGACTAAGCAAGGAAGGAGGAGAGATTTCAGGAATGAACTGTAAACAGATTCACATTTAAAAATTGGTCTTGGAATTTTTATTGCCAGGGCAGCACTGGTAGCTCGCACACGTGGATTCGTAGGTGGTCAAACGAGTTGTGTCACTTTCTTTGGATCTGTCCCTGAATTTGTGTGCCTGCCACGGAGAGCTTCCCCATAACTTCATTTTGCTTTGCAACGAGGCTGAGAGCTTTCATCTGCTGAGGAGGAGTTAATATTGGGGGTGACAAAGAATTGGGATCAGGGATGTTGTAGCTAATGGCTAGAGACAGAATTACAGCGAACGGCTGTTTTCTGAGCGTGTGATAATGAGCGTGGATGCAGACATGTTTTTATTTAACAAAGCCGAACAAGAACAGAAAAAAAGCAGAAGCCTTTATTGAATTGCTACCTTAAATTGAGCAGAAAATCAGCACCAAATGGGCATCTAGGAGTTGTAAGCCCAGCCACGTTTGTTTGCGTGTTTTGCCATGTAGGACAGTTGTTTACCCAGGCAACACATTCATCCTCTTGGCTTGGATCTGCAGGATCATCGTTTCTTTGTGCTCTATTTAAGTTCAGTTTTATTTCTTCTGAAGCCTTGTGGGAGTGGGAGGTAACCAGTGTCCTTTTGTAATACAGCCGGAGGTCTGGAGAGGTGAAGGAAAAATGGGAAAGCCCAGAATGGAAGCACTTCATTTTGCTGTGCTCTGCAGCCGCGCTTGAAGCGTAGGTTAGTGCATGGATTTTGCTGGTGGGAGTGTTGAGGTTTTATTCTTGGCTTTGTCACTGCAGGAGGAGAAGGAGCCAAGGCAGTTCAGTGCCCTGTTCTTAGAGTTCAGTAAACCTTGCTCTTGGCAGGGATTTGAAGACCGTTCCTGGCAGGAGGGTTCTTCTAGGATGACTCTGATCTTTGGGAAGGTCGGTGATGTTTTCAAGGTGCATCTCCCTCACTTTTAGGAAAGGAGTGCTATAGCTGGACAGGGCTCACCATGGCAGCTTATCACAGAATCATGGAACGGTTTAGGTTGGAAGGGACCTTGAACATCATCCAGTTGCACCCCCTGCCATGGGCAGGGACACCTCCCACTGGATCAGGGGGCTCAAAGCCCCATCCAGACTGGCCTTGAACACCTCCAGGGATGGGGCAGCCACCACTGCTCTGGGCAAACTGAAGTAGCTTGGTCTCCTCTGTTCCTGGCCTGAACAGGGCAGATTTGCTGTAGTTGGGACAGTGAGTCCATCGCTCTCTGGCAGCTGGAACAGCCACCAAACTCATGGCCAGTGCACATTGCACCATTGAAACTGAAGTAAACACTGAGTCTTTCTTCCTTTTCCTGCAGCTCTAGGCAGAGCAAGATTATTCTGCTTCCAAAAATAACCTCTCCCCCACCTCCTGCTTCCACCTCCTTTCCCAGGTGCCTCACAGCCAGCTAGTAAAGAGCTAAAAACAAATCACTTGGTGCGGTGACATCTCACTGATGTTATTTATAGAAATCCAGTGCCAGTTTTAATGTGGCACCTGACTTGTCCAGTCTTGCTTGCTGCTGGGTAGAGAGGAGGCAGTGAGTGGCTGCTCCTGGCCCTACCGCAAGTCAAGTTGATACTTCAGAGCCAGGGTTTTGATGCTGTTCCTGCTCCAATGCGCGTATGTATTCCTGCATCATCAGGTTTGGATGCTGTGGGTTTAGTCCTGCACAGCAGGGGTGGCACTGTCCCCCTACAAACTCCTCACAGCTGTGTGTTTGGAAAGCTTGTGTTGTGATTAGGTGCCCAGGTAGCAGGTGTTGAGCTGCTGCTCTGCGCTGCTCCTTGTTCCTTTTGAGAAGCCAGCAGGGTGCTTTGTCTCTCACCTTTGTGAGGGCCCTGAAAGTGAGGGGCAGGTCCTGCTGAAGAGAAGGGGGTGCAGGGTTATGTGGGAGGGGTGTGTTGGGGATGACACATGAGAATGTTGGCTCAGCCTTTTGGGTTGATAGACTTGAGAGAAGCCCACCAAGAAACCAGACCTGACCACCATACGCACTGTGTATTTAGAGCCCCAGGGCAGGCAAACCTGTCAGGGTAGTGTGTGAGCACGACTGCTCTTGCTTTGAAGCCCTGCCAGCTCAGTCCCTGCCTTGCAGCACTGCTCCAACACGTGTACCCTTTGGCAAAACTCACCTACCCTGAGCTGATCTTGGGTAAGTGGGAAAGAAGACGATAGCAATTACTGTAATTTGTGAGAGGTCATGTGTTGGGTTGGGTTTTTTTCCTCCTCTCTCTGCATATACAGACAAGCCCAGGTTTCCCCCCAGGGGCACAGTGAAGACCCTCAACTCCTTTCCCTCTGAGCATATCTGATGACTCTCTACCATTATTGGCCCCTTCAGGGCGACTCGAGGAGATGGGTAGGAATTCCCAAGGGTTAAGTTGCAGGAATATCCCTGTGAGGAGCAGACTCGTACGTTAAACTGGGATCTGTCCTGATGTTGCCCTTTCTCCATACGCAGCCTTGTGGTTTCAGACCTGGTCGGGCAAGCCAGCAGTGCCGCATGCTTTACACATCACACACGATCAGGTTTGGGAGGAGTAATTCTAGGATGGATGGATGGGGGTTGGAAAGATTTTATTAACAATTTGCTGTGAGCAAGAAGAGACTCAACTGCCTATTTCATTTATTTTTCAACTCTGTGCAATCTTTTTGTTCCCAGTTCCTTTTATTACTCTTCACCCTTTTCTTGCTCTTTTCCGTCCTTCTTGCATTTCTTTGGTTCTCAAACCTTTTTTTCACCCTCTTCCTCTTCTTAATCTGCAGCTCACACATGCACCCTTCTCCTTTTCCATTTCTCTTTTTCTTTTGAGTTCCTTGTCCTCCTCCCTGTTCTCCTTTCCCCACCCGCCCTCCGTCTCCGGGCTCCTTGGGAAGAAGACAATTTGAAGGCTTTCCGCTCTGCTCTCAGCTGAGAGGCTCCTTCCCTCAAGCCAATCAATGGGAGCCTTTCAGCCCCAGTGGGGCTTGGCAAACATTAGATCAATAAGTTATTAGCACCATTCTGTCAGCTGTAATGTGGAGATTGATCGGGGCCGGGGCTCCTGCATGCTGCCTGGCACTTCCCCAGCCTGATAAAGATGACAGATTAAGGGAATAAGAAAAAGGAATTAAGGAGTCTGGCTGTCAAAGCTGTCACGGGCTGGAGGAGTGCTGTTTTTTTCGGGGCTGAATGAGTGCAATCGGACATTTAAATGGTGCTAAGGGTACAGCACCACCAGCAGCTCTGTTGGAAATTGCCGTCTTCAGCGTTTGCTTTTCTAAAGAAACGCTGGGAGGTTTGCAGAAGGACCAGCCAGAGGAGGTGGAGCAGCTGTCCTGGGGGCTGGAAGGGAATACCAGGTTGCTGGCACAGCCCACACACAGAAGATTCCCAGAGGGAAGGCATTGCCTTGCCCGCCTTCTGGCACGGTTGGGTGTTGTGTGGCGTTCCACAGGACCGAGGAGGTATCTGTCTTAGAAGGCCTGATGCCAGTTTTCATAGCTTTTTAACACAGAATTGAGGCCAAAACAACCTTTGCCCAAGAGGTCTGTGGTCCCTCAAGGAAAACTGGATCCTTATTGGAACCATGCATAAGTCTCTTGATTTAACAAGCTTCCTCCTTCTCCCATTTCTTCCCCTTTCTAGAGCTAGAAAATGAGTCTCCAGAAGGCCTGGACTTCCAGCCCAGCCTCATTATTTAAACCTTTTCTGGAAGAGAGCAGGGATTCACAAGTTTGCAATTGCTTAAAAAGCCTCCCTGCAGCATATAAAATTAATTCCACTCTCTCTCTTAAGTGCAGTATATCCTCTCCATGAGTGTTTATCATACTATGAATATTTACTACCTTTCCATGGCTTGGCACATGCTGTAAAAATGGATTTTGTAAGAATCTGGGAGACAAGGAGATGTTGGTGCACCTTCTCTAATGAACAGTCTCATTACAGACAGGCAGCAGGGTGGCTCCAGCATCACTTGCACCTCGTCTCGCTCTTTGGACACTGAAATATTCGGCAGCGCTTTTAGGAGCGTAACTTCAGCGAGGCACGTCAGGAGAGCACAAGGAGGTGGAAGATAGCAGGGTACTGCTTGCAGGGTAGGAGGATGGCAGTGGTTAGAGCTGAGAAGGGGGGTGCAGGCTTCTTCTCAAGCCTAAGAAAAGGTGGTTGACATGTTATACATTGGGAACCCTTTTACTCAACTACTGTCTTGTTGCAGGCTCCTGAAGCTTTCACGTATGCTGAGGTTAACTTGTGTTTAGGAAGGGGTTATTGACACTACGCCTTCTTTGGGGTGCTACTTTCCACGTAATGCCTTGAGCTCAGTGAACGTGGTTTAGTAGGCACAGTGGTGTTGGGCTGATTGTTGGACTTCATCTTGGAGGTCTTTTCCAACCTTAATGATTCTGTGAGTCTACTGGAGCCCTTTTCTGCTGTTGAGAGGAGTGGCTGCCCAACAAGTCTGCCAAAGATAATTTATTTCAAAGTGAGAAAGAGAAAACCCTTTGATTACTTCATACTGCATTCTTCTTGCTTTGTAGTAAGAGACCCATTAGTGTGTCCCATTCCTCCCTGCCCTTTGATTCCTTCTTCCTGTTTCCAAGAGCCTGTTGTCACAGAGAACTTGAAGCATGATGCTTAGGGAACGTTTGCAGATACCTTGGTCTAGGCTAGGGACAGTCCTGAGCCAGGTTGCCCAACTTGCTATTTGTACTATTGAGACTGGTGCAGCAGCTTGCAAAAGGTTGCTTTCTGCATGGAGAGCTGGCAATCTAAATCTAAATGACAACCAACAAATGGATATAGATGTGGAGACATAAAGGAGCAATGAGATAACCCAGTGCAATAGCTAAGGTTTGAAGCCTGCTGCCTGTTACGTCCCTAAAGCTGTTAACTTACCTGCTGCGAGGAGGATGCCACCTTTATTTTGTGGCTGGTTTTGATGTCCCCTTTGCAGACATCCAGCGGTCTTTCCCCCTTCCTTGCTAGAACTAACCCTGCCCCATGAGCTGGCATGCACTTGTATTGTTCTAGCATCCCAAGTCCCAGAAGCCCACTGCTTCCCTTCCCCCAGCTTCCCCAATAATTTTTTTCTTCCATTCTCGTTGCCCTCAGTTAAATTATGGCCCGTTATTCCCATGACCTTGTGCTTCACTCTCCCTTTGTTCCATTGATTCCTGCTGGCAAGGGATGGGGCCGATGTGCAGCCAGATTCCACGCTGCTGTGCGCAGCCTACTGCGTGGCCCCTCGTCCGCCAGCCTTTGTTGAGAGCAGCTCTGGGCCTGCTGGGACTCGGCAAGCTGGTGCTGCTTCTCACAAAGGCACAAACCCATCGCTGGGGAAGTCGAGTCTCCAGGGTCCCTGCAAACCTGTCGTGTTCGGCGCAGGAACAGACTGAGCAGCAGGGCTGGAGCACCAGAGTTGTTGGAGCAGAGCAGCTCCTCTGGTGGCAGCCTGTTCGTGCCAGAGGAAAGGCGAGAGCTGAATAAACCTAAAAGCTGCCAAGATATTTCAGACTGGTCAGTGGGAATTATCATCTCCAGGGTTTAAGTTTGATGGGGGAGTTGAGAGCAAGGGAGCATGTTTTCCTCCTCTCAAAATACTGCAAAAGAGGTGAAAAAAGGACTTTCTTCTCATTCAGTGCTGGCTATCTGAGCCTGGGTGATTTCCCATGCAAGTTGGCTTGTTCTTTGTTTACTCAGGTCTTCTGGGTCCAAGAAGCTTTCAGAGCAAACCCAATGATACGGATAGGGAGCGTGAGATCGGTCTCAATCTCTTCCAGTTGTGTCTGTAGAGCAGAAAAACTTGGTGCAGTCCCTCGGCCGTACTTGAGACTCGTTCTGTTGTTCACCCACTTAACAACGTTGGGAGGGCAAAAATTCTGTGACCACCTCATATTTGTTTATTTCCCTTCTCCAGGTGAAACCTTGTGCTCGCTCCCTGGGACGTGGGCTCCATTCTCAACATGCCATTGATGCAGCACATGTCCTTGGGGCACCTTCTCTTCTCGGATTCCCTTGTAAAGAGTGGAGATAAAGTCCTTCACTCTTTGGGGAAACCAGGAGATAGGTTTTCTAATCTTCCCAGCTGACTTAGGCTCCCAAGTTCTCTCTTCAAAGCTGATAATGAGGCTTGAGATTCTTAGATGTGTTGGTGAACATGACTGTTAAGTCACCTGGCTCTGCTGGGTGCTGGGAGGCTGTGGATTGGAGGCAGTGCAGGAGTACGAAGCACTGTTACTTGCAGGTGGCATTTCCGCCAGTGGAAGAGGGCAGTGATTAGATAAAACCCACATTGCTCTGACTTCTGCCTGAGCTCGTTTATGGTGTCATACCCGCTTCCTTTCTCTTTGTGGTTGCAAAGCCAGCGAGTCATGCTTCTATACGGAGGCAAAAGCGCTGTCCTCCTCCAGCTGACCTACTTTCCTGGCCTGTCTCTATTCATATTGCACTGTAGAAGTGCAGCAGGTGAGTGCTAGACTTTGTCCTCGCATGAAAGAGGAGGGGGGGAAATCCACTTTGATTTCTAGAGTTTTGGAGAAAACGTTAGACTTCGTTTCTAAAAGCTCTGAGGATCACTTTCTGTACTGCCGGATCAGGCCAGCAGGAGCCTGGAATGTAAAGCAGGATCTGAGGTCCTACACAGGAGACCTGAGGGGTGCGTGTGTGAGGTCAGGGCTGTGTTGCGTTGGTGGCAGTAGGTGATCGGTATGCTTGGGGCTTCCTCTAGCACTCCTTCCTTCCATTATTGCCTGGCCTAGCTGCATAACATTACAGTTGTACTGATAATGTCTTTCATTTTCAGCTTTAATATTAAAAAACTGCCCTGATTTGGCTTCCTTTCAACAGAAATGCTTTGGAAGGCAGGAGAGAGGAGGCAAAAGCAGGAATATCCTCTAGTATCCCTCTCCATCCTCTAAGATGCTGCGCTGCCTTTTGCAGGTGCACGTGCTGAGCAAACAGCTATCTTTTGGCTGTCTGGTCAATGAGTAGCAATGTACTCTACACACACAACCTGTCTCTGAGGGTGGAAAAACATCCAGAGGCTACGCTGCCAACTCACTTGCAAACATATGTGATTTTCTTTCTGCAGAGTTGGGGGAGGTGGTCAGGGGATGCTCCCATCCCAACGCCTTCAACCACTGTCCTGGTTCTTTGTGCAAAGAATGGTTGGATGAGTGGTGTGTGGGCATAAAAGGGTGGATTTAGAGTACAGGTCCTGTAAAAGGACACCTGTTTAGCAGGTGAAAGGGGTATGGCAAAGCTCTATGTAAGGTTTAAGAGAGGAAAGGGTTAGTGCTGTAATGTAAATACATAGGCCAGAACCTATGAGTTTATGGAGTAACTGATGAAAATGTGACCTGTATCTTCCCAGCTTTGCAGCTAAGAAAGCCAGGAGGGGGGATGACTACTTACAAAACTGGGCTGGAATTCAAAAGATTGGTTTTCAGTCTTGTGCTCTCCTACTGACTCCGTGAATTTGGGGCAGATTGTAGATCTTTGTACCTCAATACTGATGATAGTTATTCCCTTTTCCTTGTATGTCTTGTTGATTTAGTCCCCGCACTCCTAGGGGTGGAGGGAGACTCTGACACATCCCAGGACTTTGTATTAAATTAAGAAAAAAAATAAAAGGAGGAGGAGGAGGGTGGAAAATTTTCCTTCTGTGGTCTGCCTGCCATAAAAACTGCTGGGAGGGAACCCAAATAGAATCTCAGTGTGTGGGATTTGGTGCTTTGGTACAATGTGAACCTGAGAAGCTGGAAGGAAAATGCTGCAGATCATCCTAGAGATTAATAGACTGATATGGGATCTCTCTGGAGAGCCAGTTCAAATCTCAACTGGAGCACATCTGCGAACTTTCCTGGTGGAATGCTGCTCATGGCAGGCTGTCACACCTGACTATTCCTCCAGCTGCAAGCTCACTTGTGTGTGCACACCGAAAAGTGCATCATCCCCAACATAAGATGGGCATGGATCTGTTGGAACAGGTCCAGAGGTAGCCATGGAGATGACCCGAGGGCCGGAGCATCTGCCATATAAGGACAGGCTGAGAGAGTTGGGGTTGTTGAGCCTGCAGAAGAGAAGGGTCCAGGGAGACCTTTGAGCAGCCTCCCAGTACTGAAAGGGGCTCCAGGAAAGCTGGGGAGGGGCTCTGGGTCAGGGAGTGCTGGGATAGGACGAGGGGGAATGGCTGTAAATTGGAAGGGGGAAGATCTAGATTAGACATTCTGAAGAAATTCTTCACGATGAGGGTGGGGAGGCCCTCGCCCAGGTTGCCCAGAGCAGTGGTGGCTGCCCCATCCCTGGAGGGGTTCAAGGCCAGGTTGGATGGGGCTTGGAGTCCCCTGATCCAGTGGGAGGTGTCCCTGCCCATGGCAGCGGGGTGGAACTGGATGGGCTTTTGGGTTCCTTCTAATCCAAACCATTCCATGATTCTAAGTGGGTGGTTTGGAGGCTCCTGGGTTAC
The DNA here is from genome assembly GCA_033558235.1 of Neomorphus geoffroyi. NCBI lineage: Eukaryota > Metazoa > Chordata > Aves > Cuculiformes > Neomorphidae > Neomorphus > Neomorphus geoffroyi. Next base: position 3,610,713 of record JAUMJM010000029.1, on the reverse strand, counting down.
GGGTCTAATGGAGTTGGTGCTGCTTCAGAGTCCCTGCACAATCGTGGTCTTCCCAGGCCCAAGCGCAGCCGGTTGGGAGTGAGATGGGACTTGCAACCTGTCCTGCTGACGTGCCTGGGAATAGCAGGGCACGGCGCTAGTCGGAGCGAATGTCTGCTGGCAGATGGGCGCGTGGGGGTGGGAGCGGAATAGCAAGAGAGAAGGAGTGATGGGAGGGTAATGAGGTGCCTTGGCAGAGCTGTGAAAGCAAGGAATCTTTACTGCTCATATTCTAACTGCTGTCACATGTAACCGGAGCTTCTGTCACCAGCTCTTCCGTGGAGTCTCTGCTGCCTGAAGTACATAAGAACAAGCCCTGTTGGGTTTTGCTGCCTCCTGCCCAGGCTGGGAGGCGTGAGCAGAGCAATGGGACTTTTTGTTGTTTCAAAGCCACAAATCCCAGATGAGAGCAGTTCTGAGGAGGATATATGATCTTGGCCTCCAGCGCTGAGGGTTTGCAGCATCAGACTAGCATTTCCAGGAAAATCACCATGAAGAATGAAGAGCTCTGTGAGGAGGGAGCTTGTGACTCTGTTTGCGCCGTGTGGCCAGGTACTTAGAGTCATAGGATGCTTTGGATTGGAAGAGACCTTTACAGGTGCTCCAGTCCAATCCCCCTGCAGGAGCAGGGACATCTTTAACCAGATCAGGTTGTTCCTGGCTTTGATGCTGGCTTGTCTGTGGCTTTGGAGAAGTGATCTAAAGGGTAAACTGAGGCAGGAGGATTGATAAATTCAAATTGGTTGGAAAGGCTGACTTAACGCCTGGAATGTGAAGTTCTGATAAGACTTAAGTGCTGTCGCTGCCCTTTCCCATCTGCTTCCCAGTTGCCACCGTTTTTGTTGCATTTACTTGGCTTTTGGTTACAGATACAAAGCCTCTGCAGTTCTCTCTGAGTGCCAGTTCTGTTAACAGGCTGGGTGACAGGGTCATGGCAAGATAAGATTGGAGGCAGCTTGTGCTCTTGAAAACCTTGAAATGCCCTGGTAACTTTGCAGAGTTCCAGAATGGCTTTCTGGATAAAGGCACTGCCTGGCAGGCTCTGCCCTCGGCGCCTTCGCTGTCTGCTCTCGGCACGACTCAGCCTGTGGCAGCCACGGATCTGGGCTCCACATCTCTGCATAAATACGACGCCAAGGCAGGAACCTGGGCTCGCGTCGCTGAATTCGAAGTGATACAGAGTGATCCTGAGTATGAAGGACAGTCAGTTGGCTTAAAATGTCCCCTGGAACACAAGGAATTTTGTTGTCCTTATAAATAGCACCAAGGGGGTTTGTAACCTTTCTTACCCAACACACTTTGGGCGAATTGCAGCAGCTCTGTGTGTGTGTTGACTCACAGGCAGAGGCAACGCGTCCTCACTCAAATATGGTGCTTGTTTGTGAGATATTTTTTTTTTTTCTTATAAGATGCTGCATCTTTAACAAGCCCTTGATAGATGAGAATTTGCTGCTCGCAGTGACAAACAGTCTCTTCCTTCCTGCCCATATGCAACATCATGCTTTCAGTTTCCCCAGCGTTATTAGGGGAGGATATTGATTTTAAATCTGTTCGGGGACGCTGTAATTGTATCTTAGATATTTTGTGTTGGGTCGTAGCGCTGCAGTAATGCAAAAGGCTTGAGTGTTTCCGTACAATCTAGAGGGGGAAGATTGCTAAGGACCTTGAGGTTTTGAAGGAGGAGGGAGGGAGAGAGATTGAGAGAGAGAGAGAGAGAGAGAGAGATACTGTGGTAGGAAGATTCAGAGATCTGTTGTGCTTTTTTTTTTGTGTGTGTTGTGGTTTTTTTTCCTCCCCTTCCTCTCCCCCAGTTGCTTTGCATCAGGGCATGAAAGGAGTGGAAACACCAGGGGGACAAAAGGCACCAGAACAAATGATGAAACTCAGTAAGGAAATCAACTGGATTCAGAATTTATAGCTTTAAAGCGTTGCATTGATCAGTGTGTGAATAGTCATTATGTGCTTTTGGACTGCGTGATTAGGAAAGCAGATCAAGGCTCTCAAGATGATGATTTTTCTTACTTTCATTTTTTTTTCCTCTGCCTGTAATATATGTGTGTGTGAGAGAGAGGGAGAGAGCAGCAAAATACCAAAGTCTCTCTGGCTGCTTCTGCAAAGAGGAAAGTACAACCTTATCTGATACTCAGGTTTCTCATCTCTCTTCTAGATGAAATTTTAGGCAAGAGAAGAGTATGTTCTCCCAACAGCAGCAGTGAGTGTCCTTTAGAAAGCAAGAAAGCCAGAAGTGAGTCCCCAAAGGGTAAGTGCTGCTTCTCCCTCCCCCATCCCCTTCCCCTTTCTTCTCCTTTCTTAAGACTGGAACTTAATTTCAATTAAGGAGGGAGGGAAGGGAGGGTTGCGAGAGGCTGTGGGGTGGGAACTGCAAGGATCCAGCGCTGAGGGTGCATGAAAGAGGCTACCAGGGCACTGTGCTTTCTTTATCTAAGCAGAGGGAAGCTTGCAGTGCGCGAAGGGGATTGCCTCTTAATTAGAATAATTGCTTTATGATTAAAAAAGCAAGCTGCAGCTTTTGAGGTGGATTTTAGGGGTGTTTCTACTTTTCAGGCAGAACGTCTTGATTACATGTTTATTATAAAAGATACACACAGCCTTATCACGCTGGCATCTGTTCCTTTAAAGGGAAAAAAAGAAGCCTAGCAGGGAGAATAGAGCTGCTAGTTCTTTCTTATGCATTTATGGCACTGTTCCTATAGAGATGGGATCTGCAGAAGGTTTCTCTTTTTAGGGATTTTTTTTTTTTTTTTTTAATATCCTGATTTATCTGACAGTTCTTTCCTGAAAACGTGATTTTTAAACTTCTTTTACAACTGGCAAAGTGGAATAGGTGATGGAGCCTGCAGTTAACGAGCTTGTCTCAAGGTTGTGTAAATGAGGTTTTGCAGGCCATTCACTTAAAGGCTTTGTTGTTAAGTTCAAACTAATTAGCTGTCAGTAACACCCATCTCCCTCGTTGTACCTGACCTGTGCTCTTTGGCCACTGAAAATATAAAAGCGGCGTAGCTGGCTCAAGCCGGGTCCTGTTCCGTGGGTTGGGACTCCAGCAGCTGAGACTCAGTTCTCAAGAACCAATCCGGGGAATCTCAAAGGGGACTTTTTGCAGCAGTTTGTAGTTTCGGAAGGCTTTAGGACATACTTTATATTATGCTTTGTAAAGATCTATTGTAAAGACCTGTGCTGCACCCTGATTTCACCGGATGTCCCTGTATATTGTCTCTTTTTTGACTCCTTGTCCCCAAATTAAAATCTGAAAGGCAGCGTGCTCTGAGAGGGTGTTTGAATGCTGGTGTCCCTTCGTATAATATTGCTAACTCTACCTACATACTGAATTTTCTTTCACATAACCCTGTCCTACCTGTTAACTCTTTAATATGAGTAGAAGTGCCTTTGCTTTTTACTGAGCTTTTCTGAAAGGTGTCGAGGAACCCTCTATACTGCTTCTCTTTGCCTGTTTTCCTAGATTTTTTTTCATCTGCCCTATTCCTGTTCTCCTTGTGGTGTTTCTGGTAGATGTGCAGGTAAGTTCCAGCAGGTTGCTTGTGTAGATTCTGAAACACATTCACTATAGAGGCTCGTGAGACTCCTGTAATGCACTTGATACACGTGCTGTCATCTTTGCTGTTCCTGCTGGCTCTGTGTCCTTTGTCATTCCAAGACAGTTCACACTTAGGAACTGAATCCAGGAAACGGCAACCTGTGTGGCCTGGCTGAGAATGGGCTAAACTTTCATCAAGCCATCTGAACCCAAACTGTCATTTTTGGATTCACTCTAATAAAGTGGCTGAATTTGAACAAATGGATGTTTTTGCCACGGGAGCAGCAGGGTCAGACAATCCCATTCCTGCCTCTTTGTTTTGGCCTTCCCAACGTTTACTTGCTGTGTGGGTTGAGCACGGTGTGAGGCAGAGAAGCAGCCTTTGGCTTTGCAGGGTGCACTGGGGATCTAAACCCGGCTCCTTTACTCTGAATGACTCAGGGATTCCCCAGCTCACTGAGAGGGGTTCCTAGGAAGCCCTGAATAAAAGCAAACTTTCGTTTTCTACACCCACTTTTTTTCTCAGAAAGCCGTCCCTGCTCTTTCAAAGAGCACGAAAGAGAATGGAAATTATGGGCTGGGCCTTTCGCTAATCTCCTGTGTTTTTTATTGTATGAGATCCTTGGGGAACCCCTGTTCCCTCCAACGTTGGGGCAGGTGTTCTAAACCTGAGCTGATGATGCTGGAATGCCATCGGGATAGGGACAGGCTGAACAGGGGCAGAAACTTCTGTGCTTCTGGAGCCTTTATCTACCCACCCCCTGCTGTGAAAAAGGGGTCCAAGGAGGGGCTGTAGCCAGCATTTCTGGGTATTCGGCCTCGAACAGGGAGAGCACCTTGCAGCTGGGAACTCCCAGGACACTTCTCATCAGGAAACGTTCCTGTGGCATGGAAGGGCTGAAAGGAAACGATCCGTGTTCCCAGCTCTGTACTAAGGAGTTGATTTGAAATGGAAAGATCCGTGATGTGTTACAAGCCATTTTCAAACACAGAGGACCCCGGCGGCTGGTTACCTGGCATGTGGGAACTGCTGCTGTAGAGGAGTGCTCTAAAGTGTGAGACCATGCTAGAGCCCCAAGTTTGTGGTTTAGGAATGGGAAGGGAAACAAGGACTGACTGGAGTTGGTAGCCCGTGCAGCCCCACGCTCTCCTCAGGTAGGAGCCTCTCCTCGGGTAGGAGCATGCAGCATCTCCCTGGGATGCACCATTCCTTTTTCTCCATCCCTGTGGTGTGCCTTGTGCCTCCTGCACTCTGCTGTGGTGGTGTATGGCTCAAGGTGGGGACTGTCCTCTTCTCCACCGCACGCTGGCCGTGGATGCAGCCCTCGCTTGGGGCACAGCTGCATTGTCTCTGCAACAGCCTTTTGAAGAGGAGAAGTGACCCCGTGCCCGCGGCACATCTCGTGCTGCTGTGGCTGCGCCTGACAAGGCAAGGAGAACAGAGGCAGCCAAGTAAATCACTCCCTCTCTCTGACTGAGTGAAAAAACACCTGTAGGGCTGGAAACGCTTCCAGCGGGGAAGCAGTAACCTTCCCTTCCCCCCTCCCCAGCGCTCGCAGTGTGCACACCAGAGATCAAAAGAGAGCCCTATCTCAGTGGAAACCGGGCCGCGCCAGCACTGCTGTCAAACAGAGCAGAACGTTCTCGCGTCTAATATGGAAATGCGAGCATATCAGAGGCTCGGAGCGAGGGCTGTGCTGGCAGGTCACGGAGGAGCCTTTCTCCCCGGGAGACAATTCCCCCAAGTAAAACCCTCACTCCTGCAGCAACAGCGTGTCTGGAGATGAGCTTCTCCGATAACTTGAGACGTGAAATAAAACTGAACGATTGCAAAAAGAGAAAATCGGGAAGAGTCTTTTGGTTCTTATTTGAACTGCTGAAAAATAAATCTGGTAGAAGCTTCATCGCTTGGGAAGACTTGAAACTAGACTGGACTAAGTGCTGGAAAATGCACGTAGGGAACAATATTGCACTCCCCCCCCTGGGGTGGGCTGATGAGCTCATATGCTGCTCCTTCTGCCATTCTCTTTCCTTTGCTATTGTAGATAATTTAAAACAAAACAGAATTGGATTGCATCTTTGGTGAATGAAGTAGACCAGAACTGGAGCTGGAACACAGCTGAGCAATTCAGAGCCAGCCTCTTTCATCATAGCATCATGAAATGGTTTGAGTTGGAAGCGATCTTAAAGCCCATCCAGTCCCACCTCCTGCCATGGGCAGGGACACCTCCCACTGGGTCAGGGGGGCTCCAAGCCCCATCCAACCTGGCCTTGAGCACCTCCAGGGACGGAGCAGCCGTGACTTCCCTGAGCAATCTGGGCCAGTGTCTTTCCACCCTCATTGTGAAGAATTTCTTCCTAAGATCTAATCTAAATTTTTCCCCTTCCAGTTTAAAACTGTTCCCCTCATCCCATCCCTGCACTTTCTGGTCAAGAGCCCCTCCCCACTTTCCTGGATCCCCTTTCAGTACTAGAAGTCTGCTCTAAGGTCTTCCTGAAGCCTTCTCTCCGCGCTGAACAACCCTGACTCAGCTTGTTGATTTGTTCCTTTTCTTTGTGGCGAGAAATTTCTATGTGTTGGTGGGTTTGGCAGTTCTCCCATAAAGCCAAATTGAAGAAACAATGTTTAGCCCCCTTCTTGCAGAAGTCTTTGCTGCCCCCAGACCCACACTGCTGAATATGGCACGGGCCCTCTCTGCCCTGGCCAGTGACAGCTCAAGCAGCAACGCCCCGGCACCTACTGATCAAGACCTGGCTTTGAACTGAGCTGAGATGCTTTCGCAGCGGGCTCCTCCAGCTTTTACTGCAATTCAGTAAAGGGATCCTCATTCTGAATGGGTTTGTTGTGGCACAGGAGAGGAGACGGACAGCCTAGGTGCTCCTGTCTTGTCTGGGATTGCCTGGGGAGGATGAGCTTGGTGAAAAGGTTGTGCAGCAGTGCCAAGTCCTTCAGGCTGAGCAGAATACTTGCGTCTTCTGAGAGCCTCAGTTCCCTGTGGTTGTTGCCAGCAGGACTCTGCAGTGTTGGTGGGAGAGGTGGGCTCCCCTTGGCTTGGGCAAACAGGGAGGCACGTGGGAGAGTGTGGGGGCCCAAGGGATGCCTGCTGTGGCTGTGCCTTGCCAGCGACTGTGCCAGAGTCCATTTCACACCTGGCAGCTGGAAGAGATTTGGCGAGATCAGCCTCCCGCATTACCCCCTGGTAATGACAAAAGCAGACAGCAAAGCTTCAGCAAAGCTGGAATTATCGGTGGCTGAGTCATGTGAAATCTTCCAAGTTCTAAGTGTGGAAATCCAGCCTTTCCCTGGACTCCTCCTTCCTCTTAGCCTCCCCTTGCCACCCCCATTCTCCCTCCCCTCCTTGCACCTGAAATCTGCTCTGCGGCAGATCGGATAGAGTTTATGGTCATTAAGTGTTATTAAAACCCTTCCCCCCTCCTTTTTTTTTCTCTAATGACACAGCTGTGGGGGGGGAAAAACACGGGTGTTTTTCTAAATTGGGTCTCTGGCGTGCAGCTTTGCTCCTCAGACCTTTGCCTAAGAGCATCAGGAGGGAACTGGAACAGTTGGTGCACTCCTGCATCCCTGCAGGAAGTGGCAGGAGCTGCAGGAGAGCAGAAGAGGATGTGGGAATCTTGGTGGGAAGGGGACCTGGAAGGGAATTTTGCCCAACACTTCCCTGCTCCTTCCACTGGTGCCGTGCAGGTTTGGGTACTGGAGGTGGGAGTGGGAGGGAGCAGGCATGGTGTAGCTGTCTTGTTCTTTTTTTCGGTCTGGTTTCTAAGTGGGCTGTGCAGTGTGGGGTGGGGACCTGACTCCTGAGCAAGAGAGCTCGGAGCAGCCCAAGCACCTGTGATCTACACAGGAAGCCTGTGGTCCCTAAGAGGCAGATAAATACCACTGGGGTAGAGTGGTTGCAGGTATGGCCACAAATTGCTGTGTGATGGAGAATCCTTGCTGAGCTGAGTTAGAGGGGACTGATGACCCTCTTTGCAGAGGATGGGTGCTTTGGGAGCTGGTGGTACAACCCTTTTTCATTGAAATTTGTGCTGCTCAGAATCCCTGTTATTGACTCCTCCTCTATTTTGGGGAGGAGGTGGTTCCATTATGATACATGAAGGATGCATCCCCAAAATCTGAGCTCCCGTATGCTTGGTCATGTACTGAGTTTGGTGGCAGACGGCACTTGCCACTAACGACCTCTCATTCTGGCCGAGGTAGAAGTGACCCAGTCCCTAAGGTACTGTGGTAGGATCTCGTTTGTAGGTCTCCTGGATTGTGTTTGTTTGCCACAGGCTGTTGTTTCTGATAGCTAACTTAGAGGTCTTTCATCTGGGAGAGATCCACACCTCTTTTCCCAGCCGGGGAGTGTTCATCACAGCACTGATGCTGTTCTGTGCTCAGAGCCACCACCTTGAATGCGGAGCCAGTCTGGCAGCAGAGTCACCTGCCACGATCCCTGAGGGACCCTGTGCAGTGAGGTGGATGGAGGAGCAGGAATCTGGGGCACACGGTAGGGTGGTCTTGTCATTCACTGAGCGCAGCGGTGGTCTTGTGACTGCAGCATAGGGAGAGCCCTTCCTGCTCCCTCCCTTCTCTTCTGCCTGTTCAGATTGTTGCTGGGAGTTCCAGTAATGAAAAGGCTTTGCCTGTGGGGAAGATGCAAGATAAAATAGTGTTAGAGCAGCCACTGCCAAGGCAGAGAAGGGTAATTACTCTGAGTTCTGCTTACAGTAAACACAAAGCCTCTGTGGTTTTATCTCCCTGATTGTCAGACTGGGATCCCTCCTGCCCAGGGAGCAGGCAGGACCTTCATCAAAGCAGGAGGTCCAGGAGGATGGAGAGGTGGGCATGGTGGGTGTTTTTAACAGCCTCAGGGTGCTCAGCCATGTGTACTGAGCTGAAACAACTTGATTTTGTGACTGCTCTCAAAGAGCTGGGCAGATGTTTGTGGTGTGGGTGTCAGCATCACCCAGCCTGGGTGTCTGAACATCTCGCACGTTATTGTGTCCTTGTTCAGAAAGGCTGGCGAAAGAGGTGTGTGTGTGATCCGGGATTATTAGGGAAACGGAACGCGCGTCCCCTGAGATGAAAGAGTGAGAACTCAGTGAACTCTTCCATCCTTCCTGTCCTTTTTGCCACCTTAGGGGTAGAGAGCTGGCTGGTAATTTTGTGTTGTTAATAGTGCTTGTTGCTTGCTTGGGAGGGGAGTTGTTTGTGAGGGTTTTGGGTGCTGCAGCAATCACTGCTGTAGGCTTTTCTGTTCCAAGTGTGCCCACGTTTGAAGGTTTAGCAAGTTGTAAGTGTTCCTTGACCACATGTAATGGTACATGACGCAAGGACAGCTGCATTTGACAGCTTGGTACATCAAGTTCAGTGGGCACGCTGTGGAGTTGTGGGAAATGGTGCTAATGTCCCTCTACCCTCCTTTCTCTTTGTGCTGTCCCTGTACTTATGTGATTTTCCACTGTATTTCTCTTTGGACAAAAACAAAAAATACCAATTCTTTCTGCTCTTCAGAAAACTCCCACACGCCTCTGCTTGAGGACTCGGTGACTCAGATGACCCCGGAGGAGCACTATAGACGCATGATGTCAGCACTGAACGAACACGGCACATTTGAAGAGCAGCAGCAACAGCGGCTCTACCAGCTGGCCAACAGCATGGCAGTGCCCAGCCACGGAGGTACGGGCTCTTACAACTGGGAGGAGGAGGGGCTCGCTTTGCCTTTTACTATAAGCCTTGTAAGATGTCCCTAAGCCTTGTGTGCCACGTGAGGAGGGTTTATGGGCTGCAGCGTTGCATGTTTTTCATGTGGTGAATATGGGTGATGTCAAAGAGTACCTAACAGACTGATTCTCCCATCATCTCTGTTGGGGCATCTACCCGTAACCATCTATAAATGCGAATGTCTTGGGATCTGTGGGGCTACACATTTGTTTACTGGAATAGATTAACTACAGCATCACTGCTGCATTTTTGCAACGGCAATGATGAGGAGGTGATTTTCTTGTTTCAAGAGTTTGTGTCAACCTGAATATTCATATTGTTATTATTAAGGTCTAAGTCTTACTGGATCACAGTGTGGAGCAAGGGGAATGAGTGTTGCCATAATACAATGCTGGGGAGCGAGATGTAAGCAGTGCCAGATACTCCTGCTGGTTAGTGATGGGGTCTGGAACAGCAAGATGATGTTGCAGGATGTAGTTAAGCATCGGTAGTGGTGGGTTTAGAAAGTTTGTGCAATAGTTGCTACGCACAGACATAGCGTATATTGGTGTTAAAGACATTTCACCTTAATGAGAATTAGCTGTCTTGTGATTTTATGGACAATTAAAATATGCAGATGAAGCTAAGCTGCAGTGAACACAGCTTAGCACGCAAATGCTAAAATCTGCGGGACAGAATCATCCATGGTATCATCTACTGAAAGCAATTATGGTTGCATCACCAAGGACTCATCTGGTCCTTCACTGGTCAAAACCAGATCTGCTGTGGAAAAAAGTGAGGGGATGGATTGCTGAAAGGGAGAGAACCTCCTCCATATTCAGAACTTCCTCCATATTCAGTGTATGCTTGCTTTGTCAGGACTTCCTCGCCTGTAGGACCCTGTAAGTCCTTCCAGCACTTGTAGCACTAAGAAATTGTCCCCAGACCCTCCCAGGATGGTTGAGCTGGGCGCTAGGGATAGCTGAGGGGACCCCTTGCCCTCCTTATTTAGTGCCTGTTGTGTGCACTGCGCATCGCGCCTCCGTGTCTGCTCTTTCTAGGCTGTGGCAGCACAGGACTATTTCTGCACCGGTATTTGTGTTCAAGGGAAGATGCTGCCATTCTGCTGTTTAAAAAGGAGGCTGGCACTTGCACAGTTATTTTAATGCATGGAGGGAAAGATCCAAAACCTGGTCCTGAAGCAGCCTCTCCTCATTAACAGATCCCATTGGCCAGTGCTGCTGCCTTGTCCTGGGGCTGGAGTGGTGTCCTGAGGGGACAACGATCCTGCAGGACCAGGATCTAATGGGTCCTGTGTGAGTTGAAGGATTGCTGGTGGGTTTTGCCTGGGTTGTGGAGGAAGCTGGCTAAATCCTGCTTGGATGCAGTGCTCTGCCTAAAGGGGGCACTAAACAGTTACGGGTTCCTCCCCAGGAACTGCTTGGCAGGGTGCAGGAGCCACGAGCATCCCTCCACGGGATGGATGCTCACCCACCACGCGCGAGTCCTTGATGCAGGACTGAGGGATGAAGAGAATAACTCAGTTGTCTAGAGCAGGCAAAGCCAGGGAGATGGAAGAGGTGATCGAGTCTTGGAAGCAGAGGGTTGAAACGTCACTGAAAAGCAGCGCTAGGCAAGAATCTGTAGTCCCTGTGCTGCTTTGAACGAAGGGCTGCCATGTTCCTGCCTGGGCAGTAGCACAATCACCATCAGCAAAGCATCCAGCCAGAGCTGGAGCAGAATCTCCAGTCTAGAGTGTAAATCCCCAGGGCTCCTTGTTAAGTTAATGAAGAAGCTGTCTTCTTTTCCACTCTGATTTGATTGGCTTCTCTAGGGGCAGGAGGTGATTCCTTTCACTGTGGAGTAAGGATTTGCTTATCAGCAAAGGCATGGCATAAACTGATGCTGAGGCGCACGGTGGTGAACACGGCGCGTGCTCTGTGTGTGGTGTCCAGCTATCCCAGATCTTTACAGAGATGCAGAGCTCCTGCAAGTGTGGTGCGTAAATACAAGGCAAAGCCACGCGCCATAGGGCTGGGGTTTCCACACATACGTGCGATGAACACCAGCACTGGACAGTGTCTGTCGTGCACAAAAGGGTGACACGGGCAGACATGCAAATGCTGGATGTTCAACCATGACAAGGAGGTCTGTGCACACCATGTGGGACACAACGGAGCACGTTCTCTGCACAAAATGTGTTGTGTGTACTGGTCTGGTCACGGCAGAGCACTTAACCGGGGCACCGGATGGCTGCTGGACGTGTGGAACATGGACAGGCAGGCAGAGCTGCAGAACAGCTGGTATCACCCCCTTCTCCCCCATGGAATGAGTTGAGTAGCTCATTACATTAAAAGCCTGACGTAGTTTTTATGATTATGATTAAATTGGCTCCTCAGCGTTTGTTAGGGGAGGGGTCACACTGAGGTTTTGGGGTGGGCAGGGGGAGAAGAGGAGTCTGCACGGACAGGCTCTCTCGTGTAACATTGACAAGACAAAACTTAGTGTATTTTGGATTGTCTCCACACCGCAGGGCTCTGGTCAGGCTATAAATTATTAGTGCCAGTACAAAGCGCAGTTTATCTGCGGGCTCACATGGAGGCACCAATAACATTAATAATTTAAAAAATGTTAATAATTTAGAAATCTTTTTTTTTTAATTGCTTTTCACCCCCTCCCCCCCTCCTTCTCCGCCCCCGTTCTCCCAGTGGCATTCATCCCACATTCTGAATTCAGTCTGTCTCCGTGCCTGGAACCTCCATCCGCCAGCGTCCCGCTGTCAATCAATCTGATTTCCCAACTGTCAGAGTGCAGGATTGTAAATAACAGATCCTCGGGGGGGGGGGGGCGCTGCAAGAGGGGGTAGGGATGCAGGGGAAGGGAAGGAGGGAGAGAAAGAGGAGAGGAGCTGGGTGTGCGTGTGGGGGGTTGTTGCGGTCATTCAGGATCAATGCAGCTTCTGGAACTGGCTGCACGCCAGCCTTCTAAATTACAGGCGCTGTGGCAATAAGGAGTGACCTGGGTTTTTCAGATAATTAATTTATAAACATTGAAGGCGCACGGTCCCTGGCTCGGAGAATTCTCCAGGCTTTTTATGCGACCTGGTGGGGTTTGTTGTTTCGCTGTTTCTTACGTACTTTTGCAGTTCAAAATTGTATAGCATGTTAAAATTTGTCCCCTCAGCTGGGGTTGGGGCTTGTTTCAAGCCACGTTCATGCACACGTGTTTGGGTACCAATGTCCTCCTTGCTGCTGGCAAAAATAGCAGCTGTTTGAGCGTTTCCACCAGTCCCATTATGAGGCTTCAGCCCTGATCATCACCAAAATATCTGATGGAGTGGTTGGTGAAGCTTAAGCTGGGCTGGGCTGGGCACATCTTGTGGCAAATATAGGAACATGAATGGTTGGGATTTCCAGAATCCAAAGAAAACACCATGGTGGATAAAGGAAGGCAAGGAGATGGGAAGTGTATCCTTACCAGGGTTGTGCAACGCTCCTGTCTTAACCTAGATTTATGAATCAGTTGTGGGGAGAGGGCTGCGGTGCTGCTGGCTGGGGGGTGCTTTGAAATCTCAGTAAGCAAGTTGATCCTGACCAGGGTGTGCTCACCAAGATAAAGGGATGGTGACTCCACTGCTTCCCTGGGCAGCTGTTTCAATGCTTGACAACTCTTTCAGTGAAGTAGTATTTCCTAATATCCAGTCTAAACCTCCCCTGGCACAATTTGAGGCCATTTTCTCTCATCCTATCGCTCGTTACCTGGGAGAAGAGTCCGGCACCCACCCCTCCTCAGCCTCCTTTGAGGGAGCTGCAGAGAGCGCTGAGGTCTCCCCTCAGCCTCCTTTTCTCCAGGCTAAACAGCCCCAGGTCCCTCAGCTGCTCTCCATAACGCTTGTGCTCCAACCCCTTCCCCAGCTCCGTTCCCTTCTCTGGACGCGCTCCAGCCCCTCAATGTCCTTCTTGTAGTGAGGGGCCCAAACCTGAGCACAGGATTCGAGGTGCGGCCTCACCAGCACCGAGTACAGGGGGACAACACGAGCATTTCTTCATTTGAAATATCTGATCCCCTGCTGTTGGCAGCGGCAGGAGATGCTGAGGCAGGGGAGGCTTCATGGGAGGAGGTGCTGGGGCAGGGGAGGCTTCATGGGAGGAGATGCTGAGGCAGGGGAGGCTTCATGGGAGGAGATGCTGAGGCAGGGGAGGCTTCATGGGAGGAGATGCTGGGGCAGGGGAGGCTTCATGGGAGGAGATGCTGAGGCAGGGGAGGCTTCATGGGAGGAGATGCTGGGGCAGGGGAGGTTTGATGGGAGGAGATGCTGGGGCAGGGGAGGTTTGATGGGAGGAGATGCTGGGACAGGGGAGGTTTGATGGGAGGAGATGCTGGGACAGGGGAGGTTTGATGGGAGGAGATGCTGGGGCAGGCGGGTGGCTCGGGAAAGCCTCCCTCTTCTTTTAGCCTCCCTCCCTCCTTCCAACAGGAAGGCAATTAAACAGCAATCCGCCCCCTCCCGTAGTTGCACAATTTCCTCCGCTGCCAAACTCCCCCGGCAGAGGAGGCGGAGCCCGGGAAGAGCCCGGTGAGTGCCCGGGGCCGGGGGCCGGCTGCGACCCCCCCCCTCCCCCTGTCCGAGAGCTCCCGCAGCGGGGCAGGGGGGTGCGGGGACGGGCGGGAGCAGCCTCTGTCGCCCTGGGGGGCTGCGAGGGGGGACGGGATGGGAGCAGCTCCAGCCACCGAGGGGTCTGCGGGCAGGGACGGGAAGGGACCGGAGCAGCCTCTGTCGCCGGCCGGGAGCTGGGGGGAGGGACGGGAAAGCAGCGCCCGCAGCAGCTCCTGTCGCCTGGGGGGCTGCGGGGAGGGACGGGACAGGACGTGAGCAGCCCCTGTCGTGGGGGGAGGAATGGGACACGGCAGGACAGGAGCAGCTCCAGCCCCAGCAGTAGCTCCTGTCCCCTTTGCGGAGCCGGGAGCATCCCTTGTCGCCCGGAGGGGGCTGTAGGGAGGGACGGGACGGGATGGGAGCAGCTCCTGTCGCCTTCGGGGAGCCGGGAGCAGTCCCCGCAGCAGCCCCTGTCGCCTGTGGGTAACTGCGAGGAGGGACGGGACAAACAGCAGCTCCTGCAGCAGCTCCTGTCGCCCAGGGGTCTGCGGGAAGGGATGGGATGGGACAGGAGCAGCCCCTGTCCCCCTTGGGGAGTCGGGAGCGCCCTCTGTCGCCCGTGGGGAACCGGGATCAGCCCCCGCAACAGCCCCTGACCCTCCTGGGGAGCCGGGAGCAGTCCCCAACCGGCTGGGGGGGTTGTGGGGAAGGGACAGGGTGGGGTGAGAGCAGCCTCTGTCACCCGGGGGTCTGCGGGATGGGACGGAACAGGACAAGATAGGAGCAGCCCCCTGTCACCTGGGGGGAACTGGGAGGGATGGGACAGGACAGGAGCATCCCCAGCTGCCTGGGGGGCTGCAGGAATGGAAGGGATGGGGTGGAATGAGATGGGAGAAACGCACCTTGGAGAGTCAGGAGCAGCTCCTGTTGCCTGGGGGCCTGTAGGGTGAGATGGGATAGGGTGGGAGCAGCCTCAGCAGCAGCCCCTGTCGCCTGCAGGGAGCTGGGAAGAATGGGACAGGGTGGGAGCAGCCCCCGCAGCAGCCCCTGTTCTCCTTGGGGAGCCAGGAGCATCCCCAGGTGCAGGGGTGTTGCGGGGAGGGATGGGACAGGAGCAGCCCCAGCAGCAGCCTATGTTCTCCTTGGAAGTCAGGAGCACCCCCAGCCACCCGGGGAGCTGCGACTGCAGGTGGGGGAGCCAGAGCAGCACCCTCGGGGAGGGTTGGTGGGGGGCGATGGGTGCCTGTGTGGGTCTGGGGTGTAGGGACCAGGCAGCAGCTGCTCATCCCTTCCTTTCTCCCCAGATCTGCTCCGGGCACGGCAAGAGGTAGCAGCAGCGGCAGCAGCGCGGAACCCCGGAGCAATGGAAGCACACATCCCCTCTGCCAGCAACTCTTCCAGCCAGCGGAGGAAGCAAGGCCTCCCCCAGCACAGGGACACCCACTTCCCTGAGAGGTACGAGGGATGGGGAAGGGCTGTGTGTCCCCTCTGCTCTGGGGTGTGGTTTGCTCTGGGACTGCAGAAGGCTCTGGGGTGAGGAGGGCTCTGGGACTGGGATGCCAGTCTGGAAAAGCATCCACAGGGATCCAGGAGGAGAGGGCAGCAGGGCCCACTGAGGTGGGCACTGTTTGTTTGCTCCCATCTTGCTTTAAATTGGAAGGAGAAAGGTTTAGATTAGATATTAGGAAGAAATTAGGAAAGGACCTTAAAGCTCATCCAGTTCCAGATCCCCTTGCCCCATCCTGCCTGGCCTGGAACACCTCCAGGGATGGGGCAGCCACCACCGCTCTGGGCAACCTGGGCCAGGGCCTCCCCACCCTCACAGCAAAACATTTCTTCTTAAAATCTTATGTCAATTTCCTTTCTTTCAGTTTAGAACCATTTCTCTTGTCCTATCCCTGCACTCCCTCAGATACTGGACTTTAACCTGTTCTTTGGCACAGAGCAAGTTAAGATATCTAAGTTTGCATTTTATAGCATCCCAAGAAGAGAGAGAAAGAATGCTCTAGGATGAAATAGAGAGAGGAAATTTTGTATTTTAAGAAAGAAGGAGGCACGGCTTCCCTTTGCTACTGATAGGAGTGCTGCAAAGCTGATTTCCCTCTCTTCTCTCCCCTCAGGAAATTCTAACTCATTTATCTTGCACTGTGCCATAAGCTGTTCCCTCTGCAATCAAGAACTTCAGAAGGAAATTAAATTAAAGCTGTGTGCATTTCTGACAAGGATAGCAGAGATGGGAGAGGGCCTGGCAGCCACGGGGGTGCAAAGACTTTGGGTATCTTGGGACAAGTCGTGAAAGGCTCTGGGATCTGGACTTTTGGCTTTCATCTTGGGGTGGGGATCGACTGCAATATTAGTTGTGTAGCGTGCATGCTCATATGTTGGGTTCAGGGTTGTTTATTCCCATTTATAGCCTTGGAGATCTTTCTGATCAACGAGTTTGCAATGCGTAGGGGCTGGGCAGACCTGGAAAACCTTTCTCCTGCAGGGTGTACTTTGGCTAACCCGCCTAATAAAATCCAACCCAGTCCACGCAGATTGCAAGGCAGACCTGCGAGGAATGCAGAGAGAGAGAGGAGTTTCAGTGCAGCCAGTCATCGGGAACGTTTCTCTAGCTATGTGTGGCCTGGAGAAGCGCCAAGCCAGCCAGAGCCTGGGCTGGAAAGGCATGTACGGAAGGGTGGAGGTTTTTACGGGGAGGTGCTGCACACAGGAGGGGCAAACTGAAAATGAATGTAGATGTGTATCAAATCCAGAGGTACTTGCTGCTGCCAGGCAGGTGGTGTAGCTCGTGGAGCTGGGTTAGGCCAGGAGGTGTTAAATCCTTTGGGAAGAGGGTGTTATCTAGCAGTTTTAGCAGAGGGCTGGAGTTAGGGCTGGCGTTCCTCCTCAGTTATGGGAGGGACAGAGAATTTACTTGCCTCCCCAGTTATGGAAAGGAGAGAAAAGCTTCTCACTAGCTCAGGGGACAGAGACCGAAGGCCAGGAGTTACAGTTGGAAAAGACCACTGCTTCTAATCTTGATTCAGTTTTCCAAGTAGCACTGTGATTAGATGGATAAGTGAGAGGGAAGTCCTGGCAAGGCAAGGTGGGGAGAGGAACACACGGGGCACAACCAGCATTGATGTTGAGAGAAATATCTGTGGGACTTTGGGTTAGGTTTGTCTCAGTTTCCCTTGTTCCACAGTGACAGAGGTTCTCATTTTGAAGACAGGTTGTATTTAACGTTTGGGAAGACTTTTGAGGACCTCAGTTCAAAGAGAAGTATAACGTGACGTTGTGTGGAGCAATGATGTTTGCACCCACTTGCAAAGGTCTAGTTATTTGCCTATAAGCAAGAGCGATCCGTGGCTGTGGTGGTGGGAAGGAAATGAAGAAGCTGTCTTTTTCTCTGTGCTACGTGCTCTGTAGTCTCGTTTCTGTCAAAGAGTTTGCAGACTGAAACAATGCTTGTAGCACGTTACCAGCCCTGCCGTTGTTTTCCTACACTGCTCCCACCTTGGACTGTACATACAGGACATGCTCTACATGCCTGGGCAGAGGGGGTTCTCCGAGGAGCTTTGGGACAAAGCATGTGAAATATCACTGTGATGGGCCTGGCTGGGCACGTGCCATGCTTCGTTCTTCTACTATTCCAAGGCATGGCAGACCAGACTGTCTACAGCCCTCTGCGCCCACAGGGAGAGTGCAAGAAGCCCTGTGGCTGCCCTTGGCCAGGCTCTCAGGTGTGATAATCCTCGGTTAGCAGAGGTGGGGAGTCCTGCTGGGATGCCACAGCTATGCCCCGTGGTCATTGCTTAGTAAGTCTGCTTGACATTAGTTCCCATGGTTGTTATTTCTTCCCAGAGGTCACCAGCCACCTGAGTGTCACTAAAGGTCAGTGTGTACCTCTCTGCTCACACTCAAAAACAACCTGGTTGGAGTTGTCACAGCCAAACTGGTTCTTGCTGTTTGGCCAAAGCACCATGAGTGGGTTTAGATACGCCAGGAGAATCTGTGGCCACGTGTTGTAAAGCGCTGTATGGGTTAATTTTTCCCTTCCATTTGCTCTGTTGCTTTTAGCCTTGGGTTTTGTACTTGGCTGCCACGCTCTTTGTCAACAGGGTAAATCAAAGCAGCCTCTGTGCACCTTTATTATGAAGGTATAGAAATTTTAAAAGGTTCAGGCAGGCACCGACAGAGGAGAAGGCGACGAAGGAAGCTGGCTTACGTACATAAGCAAACTGTAGGTAGATTTACAACATCTCCTTTCCTCGGAGCAGAAGTAATAACGCATGATGCAGGGGGATGTGAACTGTTTGGCATGATGTTAAAATTCCATTTCAGCTTCTTACCGGGAGATCTGTGGGGATCAGGTCAGCTCTCAAGTGCAGCAACTTTGTGGGCAAGAAGAATCAGCCACTCTAGAGCTCAGCCATCATGTCTGGCAAGGGAGGAAACCCCATACTGGTGACCCAGTTGGTTTTATCAGGGCAGTGCTGCTGCTTTTGCAAAGACAGGAATGGGGAGACCTTTCCCTCCTAGTGGGAACTGTAAATAGAGTTTTCCAGTTTCCAGGTGTGATGAGCCTGAGATAGGGAACGCTTGGCAAGATAAGTGTATTTGGACATTTGTCAACTACTTAGCATCTGTCTTTGCTGGTCGGAAACAGGCTGGTGGGTTTAATGACACTAAGCAGAAGGCAGGCAGGTGGGTGCTGGCTCTGAAGGGGATGATACGCACGTGTGCACACAGACACATTGAATATGGATCTGCTCGGACCAGGTTCCAGAGTCCTTTATCAGAGTAGTGGTCCCTTCGTCTCTTCTTTTCAGCTTCTTCATGTGTTGAGAAGAGTTAGTAAAAGTGATGCATCTGGCCAGAAGCAGACCTAAGCTGCAGCCTTGAGAATCCATTTGGTTTCATGGTTTTGCTTTCCTGGATCCTCCTCTAGATCGATTCAGACTTGGATTATAGAGCTCCAGGCCCTGGTGGTTTGTTTGAAAAGGCTGTTGGGTTCAGTGTTATAAAAAGACTTGGAAGAGGAGAGGGTGCAGCTAAAAGGTGCCGCTGTAACTACTCCAGCCTGGAGCGCTTCCCATCTCCACTCTGCTGTGTCTCCTGCAGAAACAGCAGGTGGCTGCGCCCTACAGAGATGCAGAGTTGCTTGGATCCTGCTCCTTGGATCCTGTCTCCCAGCTCTGTTGGCAGTGTACTTGGTTTTGGTGAGGTCGTTTAGCCTGGCGTGTTCTTACCCAAGGTGCTCATCTCCTGGCACATGCTGCAGAGCTTGACTGTGCTCTGGGCTGTGAGGTGAGCAGATTGCTTCTCCCAGAGCAGGCGAGTGTGTGTGTGCAGCCTGGGGAACACTTGCTTTCACCCTGCTTTAGGGAAAAAATGTTACACCGTGCAAATGGAAGGCTATGCAGATGATGTGAGGGCTGGAGCACCTCCCATGCGGGGACAGGCTGAGAGAGTTGGAGTTGCTCAGCCTGGAGAGGAGAAGGCTCTTGGGAGACCTTAGAGCAGCTCCCAGTGCTGAAAGGGGCTCCAGGAAAGCTGGGGAGGGGCTCTGGATCAGGGAGTGCAGGGACAGGGGAACAGTTTTCAGTTGAAAGAGGCGGGATTGAGAGAAGATCTTAGGCAGAAATGTTTTACTGTGAGGGTGGGGAGGCCCTGGCCCAGGTTGCCCAGAGCAGTGGTGGCTGCCCCATCCCTGGAGGTGTTCCAGGCCAGGTTGGATGGGGCTTGGAGCCCCCCTGATCCAGTGGGAGGTTTTAGCACCACTTTGGATTTTGAGGGAGCAGTTTCTCCCAGCAGCGTAAACCAGACCTGCTCTGTGTCCCAGCCTAGTCACTGCCCTAGAAGGGCAGCGTGAGTGCGTGTGTTTTCCTGCCTGGAAATCCCAAACACCTTCTTTGGAAAGCCCTTTCCTTTATTTATTCTCCCTTCCTGGCACAGGCAGTGCCTGCGGATGGCGAACCAGCAAGGAGCTGTGTGCTGCTTGCCTATTACCTCAGGTTTAAAGTGTCTCTTCCTATCAAATGCAAAGCAGAAGAAAGCAGAGCTTTCATGCATTCTTTTCCACCCCCCCTTCTATCCATTCTAAATTTATTTCCATGCCTTGCCGGTTTCAATCTGCATTTCCTGACCCTCTCACATCTCCAGTCACAGCCTGTGCTCCAAGCCTTCCTTTTGAGCTTGGAGCGAGTCAAGGGTTTCACTGCTCTGGGCTTGGGAGGATATGATGGGGTTAAAGTGAAAGGCTTGGTTTTAACAGTATAATGCGTAACCCCATAATGACTTTAAATATTGATTATTTGAAGGCCATTAGTGCTTATTGTTAAAGAAAAGTCGATACTTTTTAAGCCTTGTGAACCATTTGTCTCCTGTTAAAGGACATATCAAATTTAGCAGCATGCAGTGCAAATCCCCTAATACCCTGCTCACAAGCCTCCAGCTGGCATATTAGGGGGGAAAAAAGGGGGGGGAATTGGGGGAGGAATATGCAGTAACACAGAATTGCTCTCTGCAAGGTAAGGACAAGCGTTATCAAATGTGATTGCCAAGGGCTAAATTCACATTCTCAGGGTATGGGACTGTAATTCAGCCCTTTCTCTGAGAGGCGGAAGAAGAGGAGGAAAGAAATTAATGAGAGGTTGAAGGCTGGGAAAGGAAACGATGCAAGGATTTGTGTTTTGATGTACGTCTGTCTAAAAGCACAGTAGCCTTTGTTAAGGTCTCTGGGGCTTTTTACTTCGGGGTTACCAGTTCATTTCCAAGCTTGCTTGGCTGTGTCTGTACCAGGCAGCCTGGGTGGGCGTCCCAGCTCTGTGCCAGGACACAGCCTGGTCGGAGTCTCTCCCCCTCAGTGCCAGGTTTTCATGCCGAGGATCAGGCAGATGGGCTGGAAGGGAGCAGTGTCAGCTTGCAACAGGTTCCCCACCTCAGTGGCCAGGAGGGTGGGTTTGTGGGATGGCAGAAAGCATCTGGCCTTGTGGCAACGCAGGCAGTGTGAGGCACTGCTCCTCGGGGGTGCTGCAGCGTGAGCTGGGGGGTTCAGTCTGCCTGCAGTGAGAAGAGTCCCTTGTCCTCCAAATATTTATGAGCATCCCTGCTTCCTTTCCAAGTTATCTACGGCTGATGCTGAGCATTAGGGGGGTGGCAGGAGGAGTGCAGGGAATCCTTCATGTTTGGCCATACACAGCCTCCCTTCTCTGACTTCAGGCCAGGCTCTGTGGGTGAAACGGTGCCGGTCACAGGTCCTGTTCATTTGGCCTCACCCAGCAGCTTTGCTCTATGCCCAAGTTTGATGGAGAGCTCCAGCGTTGCTGAAGGAACAGCTCTGGGGTCTCAGTGTGGTCTGCTGTGTCAGACAGGCAGGATGACAGCACGTGTAAATGTGTCTCCCTGAATTTTCCAAACCTTTGGGCTCATCCCCGGTACGTGTTGTGTGTGTGTTATAAACAGGACTGACCTCTCACGTTGCAAGTCTCTCCTGATTGGAACTCTCCTTGCAGCCCCTCTCACAACTACCTCCAGCCCCTTCCGAGCCACCTTGGGCAGTGTTATGGGGTCCTGCAGCAATTGCTTCGTCCCACCATCCTTGCTTCCCTGCCCTGGGCACCATTCACTGACCAGTCCAATGTGTGGGTTGATCCCTGGCCCCGATAGGCAGGGAAGCTGCACAGCTCTGAAAGGAGGACAGAGGGAATGAACTACAGGGTCTTGAGCAGATGTGAATTCATAGAATCGTAGAATGGTTTGGGTCAGAAAGGACCTCAAAGCCCAGCCAGTGCTACCCCCTGCCATGGGCAGGGACACCTCCCACTGGATCAGGGGGCTCCAAGCCCCATCCAACCTGGCCTGGAACACCTCCAGGGATGGGGCAGCCACCACTGCTCTGGGCAACCTGGGCCAGGGCCTCCCCACCCCTTTCTTTCTAATGTCTAATCTAAATCGTCCTTCTTCCTATTTAAAGCTGTGCCCCCTCGTCCTGTCACTACTTGCCCTTGTAAAAAGTCCCTCCCTGTCTTTCTTGTAGCCTCCTACCCTTCCATTAACACTGAGCTGCTGCCAAAGGCAGAACCTCTTAATTTCCAGTGCCCAGTCCTGCTCCCCATCAAACATTATGCTTCCTGGGCTCAGATTGTCTCTTCTTGGCTAAAATCAAGAAGCTCTCTCTCTTTTTAGCATTTCCTTTCTGTGTGCCCCCCCATACCTGGGGCTCTTGGGGACTGTTGGGCATCGTTATCTCTCTTCTCTGCATATGTAAAAGGCAGGGAGGGCACAGCCAGTGCTTGCCCGGCCACGGAATGGTTAAAAGCGACTTGATTTCCTAAATTGTTTCTTATAAAATGAACAGCACGTCTGCCAGGCTCGTCTCCCCATGATTACAGCTAATTACGATCGAACGGACACCTCCTAGCCCCCGTCATGCCGCTTTAATTGTCCGTTATTCATCTGCAGGCTGTCCGGGGTGGCGAAGCACTTGGCAGCCCAGCGACCGAGGCCTCGGCTAATTGTGAGGCCTCGGGGATTAGGGCAGGTGATTACACACTTCATGGTGTAATTACATAAGCATCGCTTGGCTGCTGCCCCGGCTCTGAGCCGAAGGTCACGCGCTGCGTTACCTGAGATTAATTGGAGCTGCCACTGAAGTGCGAGGTGCTGGCGGAGCGGTTATACGATTAGCATTAACATTTCAACAGCGACGGATCGATCCGTGGCTCTCCTCCAGACACAGCGAGCTGTGCAATTAGTTTAGAGGAGAGCTAGGGGAGGAAGGAGGAGGAGGGAAGGAGAGATGGAGACGGCCAGGGGAAGGGGGAGTAGAGGCAGGCAGATGGGCAAGGGGTAGGGAGGAGGAGGAGGAGGAATTTTGGAGAGGAATCTGTTCTGTGGGTCAGTGTGTGGCACTGTTTTGTAGTGGTTGTTGAGGATAAAACTGCGCTGGGAAGATGTAGGGGACAGACATAAATTCTTTCCTTGCCCACCTCATCCCCAAAGAGTCCTTGTCTGGCTTTTAATGAGCCGTGGTGGTGATCCATCACCAGCTGTGTGGGGTGGGGGCACGGGTGGCTGGGATTCTCACCTCACCCCACCCTCACACATCATCCTCCCCGCTGGAAGGGTTGTACACATGGTCTGTTTGTTGCAGGGTCACAGGCACCTTCTTGCTCCCTTTCTCTTGCCCTCCAGTCTCTCCTGAAGCAGATCTTGTAGGGAGATACTGTAAAATGAAAATAAATGGCACAGCGCTTGGCTTTGCCTCTAGATGCCCTGGTGAAGGTAATAATGTTGTAAGTGGCCATCAAAAGGAATTAAGAGATGTGCAGCCGGAAAGCAGAGATTTGCTTGCAGCCTCCCAGGGCAGATTTGACTAATGGAAGAGACCTTGGCTTTTACTCCCTTCCTGCCTCTCTTGTTTTGTTTTGTTTCTTCCACCCCCACCCCGAGCAAGCTGGCACTACCTGCCTTGCTTCCAGGTATTGCCCTCTTCTCCACCCCTCAAACCTGCCTCTTCCAGCCTGCTTGCCACCTTACATGTGCTCTGCCCATTCCAGCATCACCTGCCCCTTCTCCAGTAGTGCTGCTTCCCACTGACCCCGTGGTTCTTCCTACTCGCATCCCTCTCCCCATCTCTCCTGTCTGTGTCTCTCTCTGCCTCGCTTACAGCTTTTCTCTCCAGAATTAATGATCACCCTTGTCCCAGCTAGGACAGTGATTTTGTGCAAGGCGTGCCAAGTGGTGCCTTCAAATCTTCCCAGACCCACCCTCCAGCTCCCAAAATACAGAATGCCTTTTCAGCTGTACGGTAGTTGGGATGGAAACCCAAACTTGCTAAGGGTGGGATGGATGCAGCATCTTCTTTGCCTTTGCTCCCCCTGGGCAGCCAAAGCCCCTTCGAGCAGCCCAGCTGAAAGGCCACAATTACAAAGACATTGAGGTGGGAAGTACGTGGGACCTGGAGTCCTGGCTGCTTTCTTCCCCTTCTGGTTTTGCTTCTTTTCTTTTTTCTTTCCCTTTTTGAAGGTTTGCACGTGGCTGAAGAGGAGTCTTTTTACCTCAGAGCAGCCTCTGGTGCAGAGTGCAGGTCATCTGCAGAAAGGGTGTTCTTCCTGAGCCAGGGTCCTCTAAGCACTGTGAATGGGGCCTCCAGGTTTTCAACATGAATTTCCTTTTGATTTCTGCAGGGAGATATCTCACCCACCACCTCTGCTTTCACCCCAGAATGCGCCCCATATTGCCCTGGGGCCCCACTTGAGACCTCCTTTCCTCGGGGTGCCTTCGGCTCTGTGCCAGACGCCAGGTGAGTGACGATCTGGGCTATGACAAACCATCCTTTAGCCACACTGACATGTTCTCTGTGTTCCCATTTCCCTGTTGTGCTGACTTCACTCTTGTTTTGCAGTGATAGGAGCAGGATGCCTTGGCTGCTCTCTTTTAATTCCCACCAGCGTCCCCGGTCCCACATTTCAGCAGCAGCCTGCACTGCCTTGGAGCTTGGGAATAGATGGGCTCTAGACCAGAAAGGCAGCTCCCAGTTGCCCTTTGCTGCTCAGTTGCCCCTCTGGGCAGCTGGCCCTGGGTTAGCAAAGAGTCGATTCTGAGATTAATATCCCTGTGGTGTTGTTCTCCCTGTCCCCAGGTTACGGGTTCCTACAGCCGGCACAAGCAGAGATGTTTGCTCGGCAGCAGGAGATGCTACGAAAGCAAAACTTGGCAAGGTAAAGAGTGAAGAGGGCTATCCTGGGCTTGGCTTGGGTTTTTCCTTCCCTTTCCAGAATAATGTGAGGTGCTGTGTTGGATGAGCTGTGCACAGGCAGCAGATGGTGTCTGAGTGAGACCCAGTGGGAACAACGTGGGGAGGTGGAGGTGACACTTTGATCCCGCAAACTCTGCTTCAGCGTGGCTGGGGGTTAGCAGGTTGCTCACAGTCCCCTCTGTGATGTTCCCTCTCTTCCTCTGCCAATCCAGGTTGGAGATGTCGGCCGAGATCATCCGCCAGAAGGAGCTGGAGAATCTCCACAGGCAAAGGCTACTGGCTGGTGACCCACTGAGCCTGCATCCCGGTTTGCCCCCAGACCACCCAGCGCTGCGCAATGTCCACGACATCCCCGAGGGCCACCCGCTGCGGGAGGAGCTCTCCCGGCGGAATGCAATGCTGGTGCTGCGGCACAACAACACTCCCCTGCTCTCCCTCAACCCCAGCGTCCCCAGCAGCTCCACGCCGCCCAAGGAGCAGCCCCGGCGCGGCAATCGGAAATCCACACACCACCGCGCCGAGCCGCAGGGGCTGAGCGAGGCCAAGGAGCTGGCGGAGCCCCGGGCACGGGATGGGGCACCAGACTGTAACGATGAGGAGATGAAGGACTCTGAGAGTGATGCAGATGTGAGCGACGAGAAGCCGGAGAGCCTGAAGGCTGAGAGCAGCAGCTCGGTGGCGGAGCTTAAGGAGTGCAAAGAGACGGGCAAAGCCTGCGAAGGCACCAAGGAGCTGGGTGAAGCGGCTGCTGGCCAAAATGCTCCCTGCAGCTCCTCGAGTGCAGAGTCCCCCAGCCACTTGCTTGGCCCAGGCATCAACAAAACTGAGGTGAAATACCTCCCACCAGCCTCCATCCCACCACCTCAGCCGCTGCCCTTTGGATTCCCTTACACGATGAGCCCGTACTTCCATGCAGGTGAGTGCGTTGGGGGCCTGTCAGTCACTGGTAGCGTGTTTGGCAGCGTGCTGAAAGTGGGACTCTTCCCCCTTCCTGTTCTGCAGTGTTGTTGTAGTTCCTTATTCTCCTCATAGAACCAAGCACCTTCTTTTGGTTGCTATAAAGGACCCCTTTTCGCTCTGAAGGAAATCAAGAGTCCTTTAAAGAGAGCCAACAGGGACAAAGTGAGTCCCAAGCACATGAGTAGGGAGATCCCAGTATGATGGATGAAGGGATCTTGCAATTGATTTGGCCTTAGAGCAGTCTTCCAGTACCGAAAAGGGCTCCAGAAAAGCTGGGAGGGGCTCTTGATCAGGGAGTGCAGGGACAGGGTGAGGGGGAACGGTTTTAAGTTGAAAGAGGGGAGATTGAGATGAGATCTTAGGGAGAAATGTTTTGCTGTGAGGGTGGGGAGGCCCTCGCCCAGGTTGCCCAGAGCAGTGGTGGCTGCCCCATCCCTGGAGGTGTTCCAGGCCAGGTTGGATGGGGCTTGGAGGCCCCTGATCCAGTGGGAGGTGTCCCTGCCCATGGCAGCGGGTGGCACTGGATGGGCTTTGAGGTCCCTTCCAACCCAAACCATTCCATGATTCTATGAATTCACATCTGCACAAGACCCCGTAGTTCATTCCTTCTGTCCTCCCATCAGAGCTGTGCAGCTTCCCTGTCTTTTGGGCCCAGGGACCAACCCACACGTTGGACTGGCTGTGGTGCAGTTCTCGGTCTCACAGGTGCTGCTGTAGCCGGATTGGTGCCGGTTGGATGGGACAGGGAGACGGGGAAGTCATGGTGGGCTCTCTGGTCCCCAGCAGTGCAGTCCTTTGGGATGTAGAGATGGGCAGCGCGGGCAGAGCTGGAGGCAGAAGGGAGCAGTGAGTACAGGGGGTACAGAGCGCTTTTTTGAACCTGGGTAGCTGATCTGCCCAGGGTAGCAGCCCCCCTGGCTTAGCCAAGAGCCAATATCTGCCTCAGCTAATTACTTGGCTGAGCAATTAGCAGGAGGTAGGACCTCCTGCCACGTGGAGGAGGGAGGAACAGGGAGCATGGCATGTGGGTCGCTGAGGCTGCCTCTTTTCCATGCAAAGAGCTGCTGTGGTTGGGAACGCGGCTGCCCATCGCTCATTAGAGCTGCCTTCCAACCAGGAAAGGAGGAAGCGATTTTTCTATGACAGGCAGGTGGCCAACATGATAAATATTCCTGCTGCCTTGGGCTGCTGAGGCTTCCTCGCAGGAGCCTTTTTCTCCCAGCCATTAAAAAGGGAAGCGAGCGGCTCGGTGGCGCTCATCGCTTGTGTGAGGCTCTGCAGGGAGGCCTGGATGGTGGATGGGTTTCCTCCCTCCCCCAGCGATGTGCGAGTTACTGTAATAGGCCATTTATTATTATCACTTCGAATTTATATCACGGTCGTGTCCTGAGGCCTCGGCAAAGATCAGGGCTGTGTTTCACTGCCCGGTTTCCAGGCAGTTCTGATTTGTGGAGCCCGTTCCGGAGCTGTAGGTCTTTTCCTGAGGGCTCTTTTGGTTTTTTGGCCAGCCTCACGTGTTGTCGTGGCTGTTAATGTTGCTTGTTGGCAGAACAGCAGCGCTGAGTTTAGACCCTGGTACAACTCCATGGCAAAAGCTCACGGCCTTGGGAAGAAGGGGCATCTCATTTGGTGGGTCAGTAGAGGAGCTGGGAAGTCCAGCAACTGAAATACTGAGGGCTGTATTGATCCAAACGCTGCTGGGGTACCACGTGTCGATGAAAAAGGTATTACTTTGACCCTTGGGGAGCACAAACCACCTGAAAACAGACAGACAGAGCTGCACCCACCTCTTCCCCAGTGCCAGATAATTTATGCAATCCTTTTTTTGCAGCAGGACTGCTCTTTTAGCCACGATGTACACTGGAAACTGATATTATAAAGTAATGACTTAAAAAAGGCAGGTGCTGTGCAGGCTGAAGGGAAGAGTCAGAGGGAGGAGAGAAGTGGCTGGCTAAGGATGACCACTGAGCTTCAGGCAGCAACTCTGGTCTCCCAGCAAGGGGAGGCACCTCCCTTGGAGGCAGAGAGCTGTTTTCTGTCCCTACTGGGAAGAATATCGATGAGGCAGCCAGCGCTGGGTCGATTCCCTGAGCTGCCTTCTGGGGATCTGGCGGCTGCTCGATGACCTCATCTCGTCAAGGTTTCAGCAGCCTTGCTCCCCTCCTCCTCCCGTCACCCTCCTTCAGCCCCGTCCTTTGGAAAAGGTGAAGGATGGAGTGTGCAGGAGGCTAAAATCTTTCTATCGATCTGTAGTCTGGAGAGCAATTAACACAAGCCTTCCAGTGCCGCTCCACGACCCGAGCCCTCTCCGGAGTGCGGGAAGGAGGGGCTGCGTGCACAGGGAGGAATGGGAGAGGGGTTAGAGGTAGCAAAACTGATTAAACCCGTAGGTGGGCTGACTTCCCAAGTGGATTTACTGTGTGAACTGGTCTCCCAGTTGGCATCTGAATTGTCTCCTGTGATGCCAAGAGCAAAAACTCCTCTATCTCCATGCCCCGTTGCAGCCTGGCTGCTGGAATCGCAGCAGTTTCCTTTACTGGGATGACCAGAAGGGCTGCTCTCCCTGACCCATTCAGCTCTTGGCTTCTCTTCTGGAGCAGCTGGATATCAGGAGGAGGGAGGGAAATTATAAATGAATTGTGGCATGGGTGGCAAGGGCTTTTACGTGGACACCTGTCTACGAGCCCCTGGCCTGGGACGATGGATTCTTTTCAGCCCCTCCACGCTGGGCCCCATCTGGTGCGATGCTCCGTAATCCATTACCAGTCTCTCGAACCATCATTTATCACAGAGCAAGACAGAGGAGGCCTGGCAGGGAATAGATGCTGCCCTTTATGCATCCTCGCGGTCCAGCAGCATCCAGTGACACGTCATTATTATAATCGAAGGTGCATCCCTTCGAGCCGCTTGGCACCTATTTGTTATCATTCTGCACGCTGCCAGAGCAGCAATGAGAGGGTTGAGGCCCTGCTGAGATGGAGCAGATGATGCTATGTCTTCCCAAGGAAGGACAGGAGCCCTTCTGGTCGAGGGACTTCAAAATTAGAAAGGGCCAGTGATGGGATGCAACGTGCTGAGGGCTGGGCTGGTGCTCATAGCAAATCAGATACACAGTGAGGACAGAGGGACCACCGTAATCATCTACCGTGTCCTCCTCCTGAAGTCCTTCTGGGGTTATTCCTGCAGCTGGTGACTTCAGACCGGTGACAGAGCTGAGGGGGGAGCAAAATTGATTGTGCCCCTGCCACTCAGCATTGGTGAGGCTGCACCCCGAATGCAGTGTTCGGTTTTGGGCCCCTCACTACAAGAAAGACATTGAGGGGCTGGAGCGCATCTGCAGATGCGGAATGGAGCTGGGGAACAAGTGTTAAGAGGAGCAGCTGAGGGAACTGGAGTTGTTTAGCTTGGATAAAAAAAGGCTGAGGGAAGATCTCATCACCCTCTGCAGCTCCTGAAAGGAGGTTGTGGTGAGGTGGGTGTTGGTCTCTTCTCCCAAGTGACAGGTGATGGGATGAGAGGAAATGGCCTCAGGATGCACCAGGGGAGGTTCAGATCAGACATCTGGAAAAATTCCTTCACCAAAAGGGTTCTCAGGCACTGGCACAGCTGCCCTGGAGGTGATGGAGTCCCCATCCCTGGAGGGGTTTAGAAGACAGGTAGATGAGGTTCTCAGGGATGGTTTAGTAGTGGACTGGTCTGGTTGTACTTGATGACCCCAAAGGTCTTTTTCAACAAAGTGATTCTATGATTTTATGAAAAGCCAGGGGAGGATGAAA
Organism: Neomorphus geoffroyi; assembly: GCA_033558235.1. Classification (NCBI taxonomy): domain Eukaryota; kingdom Metazoa; phylum Chordata; class Aves; order Cuculiformes; family Neomorphidae; genus Neomorphus; species Neomorphus geoffroyi. The sequence goes on along the minus strand of JAUMJM010000029.1, from coordinate 3,581,334 downwards.
ACCAGGCTCCACGGTCCTGACTTTTGGGGTGCTGAGCACACCGAGTGGTGGCTGAGCCTTTGGAGCTGCTGGGGCTGAGCTCCTCTGCAGTCACTGAGATTTGGGCTCTCCTGCAGGAAACAGGGAAGTGACTCCAGTGGAAATAGGTTTCCACCCTCTAGCTTTTAAATTCTGTGGTACAGAAATTGCTAATAGGCCAGAACACAAAGTATTGATATTTACTGTCCCCCTCCCAAGAATATTTCCACCAGTTGGTCCCTGTTTCCCTGGTATAAATGGGAAGGGAAAACAAATTCGCTGAGATAAATATTTTGGCCGTATTGTATTTCCCTGTGTGTGGGGACGTGGAAAATATTTCTTGTTCCCATGCGGCGGGTCTGCCCTGCTCTCCAGGCTCAGTGTGTGTGCATCTGTGTGCATCTTGACCTCTCCCTTCCTTTCTTCTGAGGCCACGGAGAGACAAAGGAAGGGAAACCACAGAGGAGAGAGGCTTCTGTAGGAGAGGCAGTTGCGAGCCCAGCTCTGCCGGTGGTGTCAGTAACCCTGCGAACGATCTCGCATGTGGAACACTTCCAGGATTGCGAGCACGTGCGCAGGAGAGGGACCCTAGGAAAGCCTCACACCTTTCCCCTCATCCCTGCCAGCTGGGAATGCAGCATCAGAGCTAAATCTCTGCCCACGCTGGTGGGGACTTGGCGAGCACGCGGGGCTGGTGGGGACTGAGGTTAAACCCTGAGGCTGGGGCGGGCTGGCTGGTGACTGGAGGCTTCGTTCCCAAGCCCTGTGTTGCTGCAATTGAATCCTTGGCTTGCTTTTGGAATAAGGAAGTACCTAATTTTGAAGCAGTTGGCTGTTACAGTCAGATCCCCTTGGAGACGCTTGCTCTGGCTGCAGATGGAGGTGTCTCGCCCGAGCATTGACTGTGCCTGGAATAATTGAGTTCAACTTCGCTTCTTTCATTTACCAGGATGCAGCCACTCTTCCAAAAAGGAGAAAGGGAATTGCCCCCTACCCTGAGAAAGAAAAACCCTCCCCAGCAAACAAAATCCCCTTCCCGGTAAATAAAGAGAAAAAGCCCTCAGCCATTTAAGTGTTTTGTGAATTTTAACATAAGCAGCTGTGAGTTTGTCTTCTGGAAAATGGAATGCAATAGGAATGAGAATGAGGGCTCGCGTCCATCTGTCTGTCTGGTAGCTGGGGGTGGCGAAGGGAAGGAAAGCACTCGCTGGCTCTTTGGCAGCCGCCTCGGCCTCCACCTCCTGCGCTGACGGGCACGAAAGCTGCTCGTTTTCCCCACAGCTGCTATCAGGGACACAAAACTATTTGAAGCTTTTTCTAGCTGGAAAAAGAAGAGATGCAAAGAGAGCGAGGGGCTGCCTGGCTTCCAGCGGGGCTCAGGGTGGTGAGGAGGGGGACAAGGAGCATCACAGCCAGGGAGAGCCATCCTAGGGAGCTGCAAGCAGAAACTCTTGCAAGGCTGGTATTTACGCTGGAGGGGAGAGACCTCAGTGCCCGCAGGAAGGAAGGCTGTGGTAGAGACTAAGGCTGTGCGAAGGGGGTGTGAAAAGTCCAGTGGTTGCCCACCGTGAGCATCCTGAGGGTCTTGGGCTGGTAGGAAGCGCTGGCAAGGCTTGCAAAGACCTGAGTGGGGAGAGAGAGGGACAGGCAGAGCTGGCAGAGGCGGCGGGCCTTGGAGGATGCCCGTCTCTCCCGTGGCGCCAGCCAAGGCGTTCTGGCACTGGAGCAGGCACTGCTCTGTTTGCATTGGCCTCTGTGTAAGGAGAGACGCGGACTCCCCCACGTTTGCTGGGGGTGTTTGGGAGCGTGGCTGCTCTCCACGTAGGAGGTTGGTGGTCACTGCATCACTGTGGCACCAGGAGATGCACATCAACCACCCAGTGCCGTGCGACCGCCCATCACAGACAGGGCATCGCTGTCTGCTGCCCTGAGGAGGCGGCGCGGTGGCAGGGGAAGCGGTGGTGCAGCTCTGGGAGCGGTGTGGGGGAAGAGGCTGGGAAGGGAAGCTGGAAGCTGGGAGCGGAAGCATAGTGGAAATGATTACACATCTGAAATAGCGTCTGACCGCTGAGTGCTGTTGTTTTAAAAGCATCTTATTGGCATGATAACTTCCTCTCTAAATCCTGTCCTCCTCCTGTTACCTTGGACCGTGCTGGTGGCTTGCCAGCTCGCTAGAGGAGACTCAGCATGTGGCTTTGCTGCTTGCTCTTCTGTGCCTCCTGCCTGGCACGTTCCCCAGGGAACCGGCCACTCCTCGAGCTCTCGGCTTGTCTCCCACCGTGATTTTGTTGCACCCCACTTCATCTTGCCATTGCTTGCAGAAGGGCTGTTCCAACGTGTGGATAGGAGCAGAGGAGTCACAGCAAGGGGTCACATCCATGGTGCTGGTCAGCTGCCGTGAGGAAAACGCTTCAGCCCCCAGAACAGATAATTTTGTCATGAGAGACCTCTGGGAGAAATATTTTTTTTGGTAATTTGTTGATTCATGCCCTCAAGCATAACAGTTCGTACCCCTCGCTCACAGTAGAACCATGGATGTTCACATCACTATAAATGTCCTCTTCATCTCATGGTCTAAACGATGCCATGCAGCAGTGAGTTCCACAGGTTAATGATGCCTTTTTGGGGGGATTCTTTTCTCCCAAAACAATGTTTTCTGGAGCTTCATTACATGTTTCTGCGGTTTAGAGTAGATAGGAGTTACCTGGGTGGCATTTCTCTTGTTCTCCATGCATGTGTTTAGCTCTCTTGGCTCCGGTCGGTGCTCTCCTGCCTGCACATCCCGTGCTGTCAAGCACCGGCGCCGCAGGGCGGCGAGGGGCTCTTTTCCACCCTTTTGGAACCCATCACCTTCGTCTCTGCTGACAGGGCTGGGACCTGAACCGCTGTTGCGTTTCGGAGAATTGACATATCGGCTCGAGCTGAGCTGTGCTGCCTCCAGAGCATCGCGGGGGCTGGCAGGGGTCACCCCATCACCCGTCAGCTCCTTGGCCAGGAGAAATGCCCAGTTCCTGCCGTGGAGCGGAGTGTCGGACCGATCCGATGGGTATTTCAGGCTGGGGTGGATTGAAAGTGAACACTTGGACAGAGCAAGACGTTCTCCAGCGATTCACACTCCGGCGAGGCAGCGGGCCACCAGGGAGAGGTGCCAGGGTCCGTTAGCATTCGGAGCACGTAGCCAGGAGAAGGGCTTGGGGAAAGAAACCCACAGGGCAGGCAGAGTTTTCCGCTTTGCGGTGCGTGTGGAGAAACACTCCTTGAGGGTTTTTTTTCCTTTCCTCTCCCTTCCCCCCATCTCTTCCCCGCAGCTGAAGAACATTAAACACATGAAATGCATTAGCTAGGATTTTTCCTTTCCCCTGCCCCCCTTTCTAAGCTGGGGACCTCCAGGAGGAAGAGGCCTATGAATTGACCCTGCCCAGTGCTTTAATTGACAGGTCATTAAAGATGAATGTGTGGCTAGAGAGAAATATTCAGATTGCAGGCTCGTTGTTGTCCGTGTGGGATTTTAATGATTTATGTTTCTTTCTCCTCCCCTCCTTCCTACCCCCCAACTCCAAACAATCCAGGCACCATGGGAGGTCTCTTTCTGGATGGTGAGGAAAGCCCTGCGCTGGAAGACATCAGCAAATGGACGGTGGAGGATGTGTGCAGCTTTGTGTCCAACTTGTCTGGCTGCACCGAGTACACTCAGGTAAATCTCTTCATGGCCTCAAGAACGTCCTTCCTGCACGCTCCTGTTCTCTTGCACTGTCCATCCTGGGAGGAAGTCTGTCTCTGCTTTTAGAAGCTGCTTTGTGCTCCTTCACAGAGCTGAACACGGCGGTGGCTTTGTGTGAAGCAGCTGTACTGTGGGATGGGCAGCTCGTGGTGCCAGCCAGCTTGGTGAAAGGTGCTGTGGTCTCGTGCTGCACCCAGAGTGTTGTAGGCTGAGAGAGTTGGGGTTGTTCAGCCTGGAGAAGAGAAGGCTGAAGGGAGACCTTGGAGCAGCTTCACAGTACTGAAAGGGGCTCCAGGAAAGCTGAGAACAGACTTTTTAGCAAGAGACTTCAGCAAGAGAGGACAAGGAGTAATGGTTTTAAACTAAGGGAGGAGAGATTTAGACTGGATATAAGGCAGAAATTTTTCTCAATGAGGGTTGCCCAGGCAGGAGGTTGGAGGCCCCATCCCTGGCAACATTGAAGGTCAGATTGGATGGTGCTCTGAGCAACCTGGTCTGGTTGAAGATGTCGCTGTTCGCTACAGGGGGTTGGGACTGGATGACTGCAAAGTTCCCTTCCAACCCAAAGCGTTGTATGACTCTAGGGGCAGAGCAGGGCTGCGGGAGGTCCTGCTTGCGCAAGCACCGAAGGAACCTGTGCTCTCACTGTAGAGTGGTGGTAACTGCCATATTTAAGCTCATTATAGCAAAGTTGAAATACCCATCACTTCTGGGGGCTTCATGAAGCCTGCTCAGTGTGAGGTCATGAGTTGCAATACAAAATGTGAGGTCGTGAGGTGCAAAACAAAAAACAACCCTGTATTTTTGGCTTCCGCGTCTGCTAGAGGCCACTATAAAAGCCCCATTGAGGGGACGCACCAGCTGCGAAGGCAGAGATTCCTGAGCTGCTGTCTGGGACAGCCTGGTAAAGAGGATGAAGGGAGGGACTGAAAGTCCAGGACAATCCAGCCTTTCAGCAGAAACATCCTAGGCTGAGAACAGGACTTGAAAGGGAGAAAGGAGAGCTGGAGTGGAGCTTTAAGGACACGGTGCTTCAAAAGAGGAGCTTCCCTGATGGACAGCGAAGGAGTGCAAAGCTGTGCTTTGACATCCAGGCTGACTGAAATCTGATGGCAAAAAATCTGCCTCCTGCCACTCTTTGGCTCTTGCTGCTCAGGGTGACTGGGTGTGTGGAAGAGAAGGATCAGTGATGGAGAGAGGGATGGTTAGAACACGATGGATGGATGAGTGTTTATGGAAGGGAGAAGCAGCGGGTTGGCACGTATAGAGGGGAGCTGAGGAGCTGGGTTTAGTGAGGATAAGGGGGTGGGTGATGGGTTCAGGAGTGTACGTGTGTGGGATTCAGTAAGGGTGGAAGAGAGCTCAAGCAAAAGGCTCTAAAACCAAAATACACAGCTATTTGCATTCTCTGTTACCACCACCCCAAAGTGGGCTCTTGCACTGGTGGCACAGTTTGCCTTCCTGCCTTAGGGAGTGCAGATCGGAGCTGTCTGGAATCCTCTGAAATCAGGAAATGTGCAGGAATCTTTCAAACAACCACCTTGCAGAAGGATCATCCATTTACACCTTCCGTGCCAGCTCCTGGTGCACCGGTGGGGAAGAAATCAATAGCTTGCTGAGACAAAGGGTCAGCAATCTTCTCAGTGCGTTGCAAACAAAATGTTTTACGATAATGGGAGCTGCTGTAAAGAGCCTCCTGTCGTGGCCTTGCTCCATTGCATTATGTAGGGGCGGGTGCCTGGCTTAAGGGATGATGTGTTTTTATGCACCATGGTTAGATGCTTAACAGGGTTTTTACTGTGTGAAAATGCCAGTGTTCGAGGGCAGCCCAGCTCCGTGGCTCTAAAACTGCAGAGCTGTCTGTGTTCTCTTCTCCAAACCCACAGCTGCTGGGGAGGTCTGGCACCGCTCTGCAGGCTTCTCCTGCCAGGAAAACCCAGGCAGAGCTTGGGATGCTCTGCATTTGGAGATGTGTTTCAGACAAACAAGAAAACTTAAGCAAAACCAAAAGTTGCCATCGCTGCTTTCAGCTCTAAACAGTCTCCAGCTCTGTCCCTGCAGTGCATCAAGACCTGTGGGACGCCCAAAGGGGGTGCTTTTTGTAAGGCTTTTTGTGGAGGGTTTTAGTGCTGAGCAAAGGGAGGTTTTTGGCTCCCAGCCACGCTTTCCTTTAGAAGAAGGAGAAGGAATTGGTACAGCAAGTTTTGCTCGGTCAAAGAGCACAAACACACGCTGCGCTCATGAGTAGCTTTGCTGGTGGAGTCCAGCAATAAAAAATAGTTGCAGCAGCTCCACTGCCTTAGCTGTCACTGCTGCTCTCCAAAGGGATGGCTGTGGGATACGGTCTGCTGCTGCAAAAGCAGCCGTTAAACTGAACCCCCTTCCCTTGCCATAGTGCATAATAATAATAATAATAGTAATAATGCTGCATTGCATAAGCCATCTCACGGAAAGACAGTGGGATGAGGCCCCACTGTTCATTTGGGCGAGCATCCAATGTGAGCTGGGGGGGGGGTGAGAAAAATGCTACGGAGTGAGCTGGTTTAGTAAGGAAAAGCAGCACCTGACTGACATCTCACAGGGCCAAGGGGAACCCACTGGGTAAATTACCGAGTGATGGCACTTTGCTCCTGAAGTATTGAACCTGTGTGTCCAGAATAAACACCCAGGGGGGACCGGTGTAGGTGCAGCCCCGCTCTGCACATGAAGAATGGAGCAATAAGAGCACGTATCCAGACTTTAACCTTTAGAGCACTGTACATACTAGGTGGGAAACTCTCGCATGACCCTGTCATTTGAAACAGATAGAGGCAAAACAAACTGGTTTTTCCTGTCCTTAAGGATGTGCTGAAGTGGCATAGTTTTCCACGGCTGGGTGTATTAGAATGTGTTCCTATGAAATTGCCATTTTATACGACCCTGCTTGCCCTGCTGTCATTTGTGATTGTGTGTGTGTGTGCGTCACCAGGTTCTGCCTCACTCGGCTAACGGTGTTGCTAACAGAATGCAGCTGACTCAGTAGGATTATGCCACGTTCAGTGGCACCGCATGGCTCCCTCAGTACGGGAACTCTGCAATGTTTATTAGCCCTAGAAGTGCTGGGCAATAAGAAAGGACCCACTGCTAAAACAGAATGGTGAGGAGGACTCATCCTTCCTGATCCAGCTGGTGCTCTGGGTATCGCGAGTCGCTGCCCAACACCGTGAGGGACTGCGTTCTCCAGGCTGCTCACGTGTTGTAGGGATGGTTGTGGTGCACAACCCAGCACCACAGGAGAGGAAAGAAACAAAAGAAGCGCAAACCTGAGTGTTGCATGTGAATCCAGCCAACACCAACTGCAGAATGTGTTCCACAATTTGTTTATGTGTTTTTGCCTGGAGACTGTTTTGGAAATCAGCACTTTGAGAAGGAAATGCATGAACAAGCGCGTTCCTCCTTTTCAGTTGTGTTTGCCTCACTGAAATTGTGAGTGACCTAAGATTTGCCAGAACGTAAATATTTTCTCCTGTATCTTCTGCCCTTTTCTTTGGAGTGGGGATAGGGCCCCTGGGTATGTCACTCTTCTTTCTCAAGTCTATCATGTGCTGTCAGCTGGGCTTACTCATTGTGTTGCACTTGGGTCCCCTGGTTGGGTCACTAAAGCTGGGGACGTTCCCCAGAGAAAACAGTTCACAGCCCATCCCAACATAAAGAAAAAAAGTATTGCTTTAGCTGAACTGGCCCAACCAGCCCTAATTCACATTCCCACGTGTCTCCTTTTACATGTTGGCTCCTAGCACTGGCAGAGGCTGCCCAGGGAAGTGGTGGAGTCTCCTTCCCTGGAGGGGTTCAAAACACTTTGGGACATGGCACTTTGGGACATGCTTTAGCGGGCACGGTGAGATTGGGCTGACGGGTGGACTGGATCATCTTAGCGGTCTTTTCCAACCTTAATGATTCTATGATTTTGCAATTCTGTGGATACAGGATTGTATAAACCTCTCATGTATTCCTATCACTGACGTGATCTATCAATCACTGGCATTTCTAAGCCTGGACCTGCGTTCTGGTTTCTTCCAGGTATTCCGAGAGCAGGCTATTGATGGAGAGACCCTGCCCCTTCTGACAGAAGAGCACTTACTGAACAATATGGGGCTGAAACTCGGACCTGCGCTGAAGATACGGTCACAGGTAGGACAAGTTCCTATGTAGTAGCAAGTGGCACTCTTTAATATTGTCCCTGGCTGTCAAGAGACTTGTTTTTTGAGTATAATTTATCAAGCAATAATTGCTTCTGTATTTACTTGTAATTCTGTTTTCAAGAAAGCTTGATCTGTCCTCCAAAAGTGTTCCATATCCTCATCTGGAGGATAAGGAAGATAACTCGTTAAGGAAGAAATTGCAGACAGTATTCAGTGCCCAGGGGCACAAGCAAATAGTTCAGGACAAGTGGTGGGAGGGAATAACAGGGATGCAGCGGGAAACTCCTAAAATAGACCAGCTCGTGCTAGAACAGACACATCAGGCTGTTGCCACAAATACCAGCCAGGAAAGAAGAAAAGCTGCAAACACACGAGGCAGGGTAGGTGGTTCCAAATCAGACTCCACCACTGCCCTGGGCAGCCTGTTCCAATGCTTCTCCGCTCTTGTAGTAAAGAATTTTTTCCTAATAGCCAGTATAACCGTTCTCTTGCTGGTCACAGTTTACTGGTCTTGCTGATGGGCTGTGCTCTTGCCTCTCCATGTTCACTTTTATTTTGATATCCTGGAAGCAGAAATCACATTTGCCTCTGTTGATTTAGGTCTCTCTTTTAGGGAACTGGATGTTCTCCTCAACAGAACAGTTTGCTGTTGTGCCCTCATAGCAATGCTTCTTCTTCTCAAAATACCCTTCTCCCCTCTATCTGTGACTTGGCTCTGCCTGTAGAGCTCTGCTTTGCCGTTCTGCCTTCCCTACCTGGCAGTCATGGTCACGGTGACTTCCATTCCAGTTGCCTCCACTGCCCCTTGGTGAGACTCATATCAAGACCAACATCTCCACTAGCTTCTTTCTTTTCCCCACTTAATAATCAGAAAACAGCTTCTGACACATGTCAAGAACAGGCTGTTCCGTTGTATCCCCCAGGGGACTATGTCATGCGAACAGTTGTGACAGCACCGCACACGTCCACGGGCTGCGCGGACACTTGCTCTTCTGGCATCGCCTCCCCAAACCCACAAGCTATACATTTTTACATTATGTTAAAACAATAAGAGTGACTTTACTGCCTTCCCTACAGCCCTCGCTGTTTATGAGGGGTCTAATAAAAAGGTTCTGTGGGCAATTGTTCCCCGTGGGTCAATTCAGTAGGAAATAAAACTCTTATGTTTCTTAAAAAACAGAGGATGCCAAATAGCTCACAGACATTCTTAGAGCGGATTTGGTGGGGGAATATGAGATATGGGCTGCAAGTAGGAAAACCCTGCTTCGATTTAATCAATAGTGTTTAAAGTTCTATAATAAGGCACGGCTTGTTGGGGGGTGGAGTAAGTGGGGAGCAAAGTCCCGATGTCGCTAACTGAATAATGCTGCAGTTGTCTGGTTTGAACACAAGCCTGTGTTTTTGTTTAAGCTTAAATGTGAAACAGCTGTGTAGGTGCTGGAAAGCTGTGGGGCCTTTGGCCCTTGCTGGGAGGCGAGAAGTGCTGCAGGAGAGTTTTCTTTGGGACTGCAGAAGGGAGAGGCTGCAGGGTTACAGCTTCCTGCACAGTTAACAGGAGCCACCAGGTTGCTTTTCTCCCTCACCCTCTCGTCCCGGCCCCCCTCAAGAGCAATTTCTGCTCTTCAGAAGTGGAGGCTGTACAGTACCCTGGGTTGGCAAAGGCAGAGCAGAAGGGTTCCAGCAGTGTCCATCCAGCAGCACCTGTTCCTGAAATAACAGAAGCAGCAGGGCTTGGTCAGCCCTCAGCAGCGACAGCCAGGTGTGTTCCCAAAGCCTCCCATAGCAGAGGTGACCTAGGAAATGCTGCTTTCCACCACACATGAAGGGGACAGCCTGGGGTCCATCAAAGATGAAAAGCACTATCAGGTGCTGGCGAGGCCACACCTCGAATCCTGGGTTCAGTTCTGAGCTCTTCAGTACAAGAAAGATGTTGAGGTGCTGGATCATGTCCAAAGGAGGGGAGCGAAGGTGGGGAAGGGTCTGGAGCACAGGGGTTATGAGGAGCAGCTGAGGGAGCTGGCATTGTTTAGTCTGGAGGTCATAGTGAGGTGAGTGCTGGTCTCTTCTCCCAGATAACAAGTGGTAAGACAAGAGGAAATGGCCTCAAGTTGTGTGAGGCGAGGTTTAGATTGGATATTGGGAAAATGCCTTCACTGGAAGGTGGTGAAGCCCTGGCACAGCTGCCCAGAGGTGGAGTCTCCATCCCTGAAGGGGTTCAAAAACCTTTTAGATGTGGTGCTTTGGGACATGGGTTAGCAGGCACGGTGGGGTTGGGCTGACGGTTGGACTCTTCCAACCTTAATGATTCTGATCCTGTGACAGTTGTCCCTGCAACCTTATCCAGGGCTGCTGGTTTCCACTGTCCCCAACTGAGACAGTGAGACCCGAGCACTTTGGGTCGCGCGCTTCCTTTCAGGCCACTCCTCAGCAAGGCCTTCAGACTCCTTCTGGCTGGAGAACACAGACCCACGCAAAACACATCACCGGAGAAGGGACCACACTGCGAATCCCAGCACGTGTTCAGCCCATGAGACCTGAGCTAGGGGTGGGCCTTGCAGCTCCAGCTGTACCGAAGTACCCGGTATAACAGAGCCAGGGATCACTGCTGCAGGGCAGAGTCCTTTAGAAAGAAGGAGAGGGGAGGGACCCTTCCCTGCTCTTCTCTGGTAAATCACCACGGGTTTTGGGTGACTGGGAATGGTAGCTCCAGTTCACTTTGGAGGACTTGGGCTTGCTGCATGAAAATGCAGCTGTGATGGATTTCTGAAGACAGGCTGTGCACATTCTCATCTCATTGTGCCCCCCACACTTAATTTCATTTATTTCCTCCTTTTTTTTAATAGGTTGCCAAGAGAGTGGGCAGAGTCCTGTACATGGCAGGCTTCCCCATGGCTTTCCCACTGCAGCCTCCTGGTTTACGGCCGCCAGAGCGGGACCTGCCCCCAGCTGATCTCCGGCCGTCGTCCACGGGCAGCGTGGCCTCCCCGTTCAGCAGCGGCCTGGCCTCCTCCACCAGCCGTGTCTCACCAAAGCAGGAAAACGGCAACCCCTCCATCATCGCTGCGCTCAACGACACCACGAAACCTCCATCCTAACTGCAGGACTGCTTCTGGAACTGAGATTCAGTTTGAATAAACTGAAGGGAACGCGTTTTGGGAGACCAGGAGAGCCTCCCTCAGCAGTGTGAGACACAGGAGTGAGGGAGGGGGGTAATTTTTTTTGGATGCATTTGCTTTTTGGGTTTTTGTTTTTTCTTTAAAAAAAACCAACCTACAGAAGTTTTAAAAACTGTAAAAAGGGAAGGAAAGAAAATTATCCAAAGATGTACTGAGACAACACAAGTGAAGATGATTCTAGAGGGTGGCAGCAGCAAGCCCATTCCCTTTCACACCCCTTCTCGCTCACCACTCCGATGGAGAGCGTGGACAGGGAACGAACACCTTTTTTCGCCTTTGAAGCATCACAGCTTTCAGGAACTTCTGGGTGTGACTCCAAGCAGGGAAGGGGAGCGGGCACTGCTCCTCCCAACGGTACTCGGCACCCCTGAGCAAAAAGAAACCCCATCAACGACGAAAGCAACCACCTTCCCAAGTATCTCCTCCTCCTGGAAGCTGCGCTCAGTTCCTCATTCAGGTGTCTATGCATCTCTAGCAACTTTTAAAACAATACCAAAGACAGACAAAAAGATAAAAAAGAATAAAAAAGGCAAGTTCCGGTCCATGTTTACTTCAGTGCGGACGGTACGGCAACAGGGCAGCTCGGGGCTGTCCCACGGGCTGGGGCTGCCCTGGTCCCTGGCACGTTGTCCCTTCGAGCACAGGCAGAGAACGGACTCTCCCTGTGCCCCAGCCCTGCAGAGGTTTGCTTTGTTTCCATGAGATGTTTTGTTTGAAGAGAAGAGCAGCGTGTGCTCTGGTGGGACGCGGGGTCACAGCCTCACTCCAGCGTGGCCCCCCCCCTCCTCCACGTGTACAACGGACTCATTTATACATTGGGGGGGGGTGGTTTTTGTTCATAGACTTGGTTTTCTTTTTAAAGCCTTGTTACAGAGGTGGATGTAGTTGCACATTCTGGCCTGCTGTGGACCATGAGACGGATACCTGTGCGTTCCCAGAGCAGGGGAGGGATGCTGGGGGATTCAGGCTACAAACAATGGGTAGAGTTTTTACTACTGTGAATGAGACGGTAACTCCTGGGGGTGACCTCCCTGTGACTTGTACAGTTGTGAACAACAATCACATGTGGTACTTTTCTCTCTCTCTCCCCCCCCCCTCCCTTTTCTTTTTGTTTAAACGTTGCACGTGCTACCGTTTTTCTTACAAAATAGCTTGGTGGTACATTAGCTTCTTTATATTGTAAAAAACAAAGTCGTTATCCATCACATCACGATAAAAAAAATGCTTTCCAGCAATCAATTTAAATAAAAAAGAAAAACACTTAATTTACAAATGGTACCCAGCTTCCTGAGCTCCTTGGAAGTGGTTTCTTTACCCAGGAAGTCTCCTTTCTTTCCCTGTGTGTACATGGGGCCGTGGCCTTACAGCTCGTGTGCTCCTGGTGCAGCAGAGCTGCTCCAGCGCTGGCCCGAGTGTGGGCTCACAGCTGCCAAAAGGCAGACGGCACCTTACCCTGCTATGTTAGAGAAAGGAGAAAAAGAAACTCTTTTTTGGAAGAAAAGGTAAGTTACAGCCTTACAGTTCTCATCTTTGCAGTCGTATCCCAAGCTCCCATCTGGAATCGCCTGCAGACCAACCGTAGGGAGCCTCAGTCTTGACCCAAACCCCTAATGAAGTAGCAGGTGCTTTGGTCCACTCAGAGCAGGCTATAAATGATAATAATAATTACAATAATGATGATGACAATGATAAATTCCAAATTACTTATTTCTGAGGTTACTCCTCCCCCTTTATTGGATGAACTCTATCTGGGTGCTGGCTAGAAGGGGAGGTCTAGTAATTTAAGTGCAGTTGGGGAAAAAAGAAACCCTCTCCATCTCGATTCCCACCACCAAGTTCCAAAAAGATGTTAGCAGACTCTGAATGAAGCAAACACCCCCCGACGCTGAACTACAACAGTGATTACCTGTGCAGTAATGATGTCTGGAAGCAGGAAAGGAGCAGCACTGGGTGTACGACAATGACCTCTGTGCGTACCCCGGGTTATCACTTACTGCACGTGTGGGTGACAGGGAGACAGATCACCAGGCTACAGCACATCTGGATTTTTATCTGCAATAAAGCATTGTTTCTGTGGTTTCTTCTGACTCCAAGAAAACAGAACTTAAAAAAAGGAAAAAAAAAATACTTCTTTTAAAATGTTTTTCAAAAAAGCATCTTGCGGTGTGTAGGATAGAGGGTGCCTGTAGAGGAACACGCAGGCAGAGATGGCCAGGTCTGTGCAGGGAGCTTGGCCACCCCTCATGCTGACACACAGCTACTGGCCTCACTGAGCGGTGGCAGAGAAGAATAAAGATCATATTTAGTCCTGGCTCTCTATCATCTTTTCCAAAAATCTGCATTAATGAACAACCCGCAATGCTCTTGACAGGCACAGTTAATGTTCACGAGTGATTCTGTCAGATATGCTCCAAGAATACTTAATATCTCCTACCTCTCTCAGCAAATACCTTCTTATTTCCAGTTTATCTTCCAAAGAAATAAGTTTCCTCGGTGCCAGTTCTGCAAACTTAAAGTGGTCTCGAGATGAGCTGTTCATATTTTCCCAGCAGATCACAAATTCCCTTACCCACCTTGAGCTGCATCGTGTCCTCCCCCAAGCACCACTCCGCAGAACACACACGCTGAGCCGCATCTCGGAGCCGGGTGATGCTGTGGTTGCTTCTCAAGCAATAAAGGCTGCGTGCCCAGGACAGCCTCAATCCTCACTGCTGTTCCCAGGACAGAACAAAACAGTGTTTGCCACCAGCACTGGCAGCAAGGACAGGCCCTGGAGAGGCGATTTCACGTCATAGAATCGCTTGGTTGGAAAAGACTTTTGAGATCGAGTCCAACCTTACCCATCCACTACTAAACCAGATCCCTGAGCATATCCATGTTATCCACGTCACTATGGGTGACAACAGGTCTTAACAACACACAGGCTCAGACCTGTCCCTTGGTTTTTGCTAGGCAAATGTATCCCGTGCAAATCCAACAGCCATCTCAAAAAAAAAGAATGTTTTCTACATTATTAGTTTTGGCTCTTCTTACTCCTTCCTGCCCGCACACCCTCCCGTGTCCCCCAGCCTCTCCTCCATATCCTAAGGCACTTTCTTAAAAGGCAACTTCTCTAGCAGCCTCACAGCCAGACTGATTGAACAGACTGAGCTGCTGCTGCTGGTGATGAAGGCTCCCTTTTGCAGCAAAGATGCAAAGCTCTGACACGCTTCTAGGCAAGGGGGAAGGTTTGGTGAGAGCAAACTCTGGGGCCACATGGGTGGTTGGCAGAACAGTCACGAGGATCCTTGGACAAACGAACTTGTCCTTCCCCTTGGTCCACTCACGCTCCAGCAGGAGCTGAAACCGAACCCTATGCAGATTTTAAGGAGGGCTCTTTATTACCTGTGCTCAGCAGTTTTACTGGCTTTGATGTGGCCATGATTTTATTGTTACCAAAAACATAACCGGTAGAAAAAGCTTTCAAGTCCAAGTCGTGTCTCTGGTGGTACCTTGGTGGTACCCGGGGCTGGGCCTCCCCCCTGCCATGCTCCCCAGCTCTTACCACCGCCGAGAACCGGCTACAGGCGCTGAGGGGTGCAGCACGCAGCAGCTCCGAAAGGGAAAAGCTTGGAGGGTGTTCAGTCATCATCAGAGAAATTCAAGTCCTCCACGATGTCCTCATCTCCTTGGGCCAGCTGTTCGAGGTCGGAGCGTGCCATCCCATGAGGGCAGCGCCTCTGCTTCTGGGACCCCTGGGAAACTGGAGCAGCTTCCTTGCCTTCCTCTGCGGGAGAGAAAGAGCGAGAGGTGTAAATCCTGCTTTCCCAGGAGTGAGAGTGAGGGCGAGTCGAGGCAACTCATTGCTAATTAATCCCAGACACTCATTAATTTATTGGCGCCACTGCAGCTCCCAGATAGCGGCAGGAGAGCGCTGCAGGGTGCTCGGTGCAGCTCCAGGAGAGGAGACCTGCCTGGCTGTTGTGCCTGAGGCAGAAATGCAAAATAAGGGCTGGGGGCAGAGACAGGCAGAGCCTCCAACCCCTCAGCCCTCGCAGCTCAGGTCAGGCCGGGCATTAAGAGCTGACAGAGAGGAGCTGTCAGAGGTAACAGCAAGACTCCCACGTGCAAAACCAGCCCCAAGCTGCCTCCTTTTCTGAAATGGTATTTTAATAGTGAGGAGCACAAGTGAGAGCTGGCTTCTAGGGACTGCATGTGTTCCCATTCCCTTCCCTCTCATTCCAGAAGTGTGGCTTGAGCTTCCTACACCTTGCTTCCCTGCAGACCATCTTTCTTAGGCTCTACCAGCAAAGCATCTGCTCAGCACTGGTTCCTACCTCCAGTCTTACGTCCACAGCCTCCCGCAGGTTGTGAAGGGCAGCGGGAGCTGCAGAACATGTGTGTCTCCCTCTCAGCACTCCCTGGATCAGCTGCCAGGCTCTGCCAGCGCAGCCCACTCTCCCCGAAGGACAAACCCCAACCTCTGGCTGCCCAGAGCAGGGGCTGGATGCTCCTGCCCTTCACAGCTTTCAAAATAACACCAGTGCCCCCCCAGGGCACTGAGAGCACGTGCAGAGTTCCTGGGCCTGACAGAGGGTGGGAGCTGTCACCGACAGGAGCTCCTTGCTGTTCCACTGCCCGAGCAGGCTGAGTGCATGTGTGTTTTGGTGAAAAGCACAACAGGAACGCTCAGCACACCGAGTTTAAGACTCAGGAGGGGCGGATCCGCCCGGCTGCCCTTCTTGACTGATGACTGGAAAAGTGCCATAGAACACCTGAACATCATTCCCACTACACCAGCGTATCGAGGCTGCTGGATTTACACTGTGCTCCTACAGCCCAAAGCGAAGGAAGCTGCCATTAGACATGAAAGGATGGAGGATCAGACTTCCCACTCAGACACCAAGGAAGGGTGTTTTCCTTCAGTTACTCCAGTAGGCAGAGAGGGAAAATGCTCTCTCTCTCTTTATCCTTTGTCAGAACACGCATCAAATACCCATCTATTCTCGGCACCGAGGTTCGGGTGCGCACGCCAAGCCACAGCCATCTGCCACTCTAAATCAGTCGCATTTTGCTCTCACTTGGACTCTTTCCCCCTTCCTGCTCTCCTAGCTCCCCAAACCAGTAAAGGGAGTCTGCACACAGGAGCTTTTGTGGCCATTCCCCATCACCACACATCGCACCCAACGGCACTGAGGAGCAGAGGCTTGGCACGCCGACACAAAGGCCCAATCAAGTGGCACACAAACCCTGGCAAAGGAACACCAGGGCAGCCAGAGCTCCTGGCAGGGTTGGCTTCCGTCTGCTGGGCTACAGAGGGACTTGGCAGGCGCAGGCGAGAGCGAGCTGAGCGTGGTGAGCTGTGCTGCTGGGAGCTGAGCAGGCTCTCGAGTTGCCTGGTGCTCAGTGCAAGGGACGGAAGGGGAAGATGCTCGCTCCTCAACTGCAACAAAGCCTGTTTTGGCATCCAGCACAGCGCTGGTGGCACAGCTGGTGGTTTTCTCAGTAGCTGTTGTGACAACACCTCACCCTGGGAGGTGGTGGAGTCACCATCCCTGGAGGTGTCCAAAAGATGGGTGGATGAGTTCCTTAGGGACAGGGTTTAGCGGGGAGACAGGTGCAGTTGGACTTGATCTCAGAGCTCTCTTCCAACCTTACGATTCTGTGATTCTATGAACACTGAACCAGCAGGCTCACACCACCACCCACCGATTCCCAGACAGCAGCCACTACCAGCAGAAGCATCAGGACCAAGCACAGAGCGAAGCCAGTGGTTCCAGCAGGGCCTGTACAAGCACTGCATCAGTGCAGAAACCCCAAACAAATGCAGGGCTTGGACACGATCTCCTACCAGTCCCGTCCTGTTGAGAAGCAGCAACTAAAGGGTTACCCCCACGCAGCACCTCACGGCCCAGGCACCGATCAGACAAGACCCTCCACACCCCCAGGCTGTGTAACCCGTGGAGAGCCTTGAAGCAAGGTTTCTGAACCCTGTTGGGGTGGGCTGTGCTTCAAGAGTTTGTTTGAGCCTCTCTGCAGGAGGCCCCTGAAAAGAGATGAAAGGGACTGGTGCCTTGTTAGAGCAAGGCCTGCAAAGACCTTAACCCTTTCGCTCTCTTCTCGGTATAAACTCCAAACTGCCAAGTCTCCCTGTCCAGGGCGTGTGTGTCTGTGTGTGAAGTCCCTCCTGACACCCTCAGCTCAGAACAGCAGCGCAGCAAGGAAAGAGGAGACGGTTCCTCTATAGGGGAGCTCCCAGAACGCAAAGGAGCCTCCATCAGCAGCTCCATCAATAATTCCCTTCCCTTTGCCCACCTACTTACCATCTGAGTCACTGTCTTCTTCCAGTTCTTCCTCATCCTCCTCGACTTCATACATTCCTTCTTCATCGTCATCATCCTCGCCATAGTCCTTGCTGCTCGCTTCCGAACTGTCGTCTGACGCCTGCTTGGCTTTGGCTTTACCTGCAAGTATTTTCGGGATGTGAATGGAAACGCAAAGCGCAGCATTGTGCAGGTGGTGTTTGGAAAGGGTCAAGTACCACCATCCCAACAGCCACCCTCAGGGCACAGCCACACGCACAGGGAAGGGGAAATCACCCTGTTCTCTCACACTGGAGGCCCAGAGAAGGATGCATTTCATTTCAGAAAACAGGACAAGGCGAGTCAGAGAAATCATCTTGGAAACCCATTGCAGGGTTTTACTGCCAAAGCCCTGGATTTGCTGCTACCTGGTATTTATGGAGCATCATGGTGCAGCAAGTCATGAAGATACCTGGCTGCCTGTCCTGCACAGTGAGACGTGAAAGCTACGAGGGGAAGGTGGACAGAAGAGCACAATAAGAAAGAATAAGGAGCAGACAGGAGAAAGAAGGACTAAGTCCCAAAGCAGGACCAGAGAAGGGCTGGCTCCACTAAGAAATAGTGCCCTGTGTCCCACCTCCGCTCCTCCATGGCTGGCTGTAGCTGAAAACTGGGATAGACTCTGGTTCAGGGCATCCTTGTAAACCTCTCTTAGCTTTATTGCCTCTGTTAGTCACAACAAACATGTCTAAGAGCAGACAGAGCTGCTAATTTCCTCTGCCCAGCCAAGGCCCAGGGAGCCCGGGAGGAAGAATTAAGGCATTTAAACGACAGAACACAAATTCTGTACAGAGGGAACAGAAGAACCAGCTGCTTCTCGCCCCCTCCCAGCCACCACCCCGAGCTAAGCTCAGCTCAGTGCTGTAGGCTGCCTGCCCCTGCTGACAAAACTGCTGAAAAACCTACTTATTCACGCTTGCAAACTGCCTGTGCATCTCTTGGGTCCCGCCGTGGCACCTATTTTTTTTGCCCCATCCTCCCTCCTCAGCAGCTGACCCGTGGTACCCACTGAGCTGGGTACAGAGCCATCAATAAGCTGGCTGTGAGCATTCCCAGCTCGCCGTCATCACCCTGCTCGCTCTGCCTTCCCCCCATCTGTCAGCTCTGCCAGCACGCAGCCGCTGCGCGATTGCCCCCCGAGGGATCGGAAGCTGCATCTCATGGATGGAGCTCTCTCGGGCGCAGGAGATGGATTGCAGTGCCGTTCACGGCCCCACATCATATTGATGGGCACCTGAGCAGCTCAGGCAACGACCGAGAGGGGCACGCTCTCAACCATCAAGCAGCGCCAGCGAAACCACCGACAGATCCAGCTGCCGGCTCGTCTGAGAGCCTGCAGAGAAACCAGCTATGGGCAGGAATTGGGTATGGGGCCCTTGGGTCATTCCTACGTGCTAGGACACAGGTGGCAGGCTGCTAAGAGGAATCTACTGAACTTCTTCAGCCTCCTGCTCCCCTCCTCTAAGCTCAGCCCCTGGCCCCTCTTCCACACCAGAGGTCCCCATCCACCCTTCACGCAGAATTCCGGCTTCCACCTCCCAAGGTACAGGTCTATCAGCAAGACTCCAGAAGATAATGCTCAGGGATAATGAGTGCTTCTCCCCTCTTCCTCCTCACTCTGTCTCCAGAGGCTCCAGCTGACAGCCCATAGCAGGAATTCTGTCGCCGAGAAGGGTTGTGATTATTCTGCTTGAAAATGAAAATATCTGACCTCTCCTTCCACACCCCTGGCCCCCACCAGTCTGGCATTAAATTGATGTAATGTGATTACGTGAGGGATAAATGAAGAAACCTGTTCAAGTTCATTAGAGGCACGGCAACACCTAATGTGGACAGATCACTCATTACAGCCGGGCGCGCCGAGACGCTGCAGCCACACTGCCCTCTCGCCTTTAATTGCCTCATGACAAGGCAGCCCAGCACCTCTTTCTACGCCATTAATAATTTCCAGGAGCAGCCGCCTTTCTTCCCAGAGATCTGTCAGCTGGGAAATGAGGAGAACGCATGAACTGCCCTACCCCCACACAGAGCCTCAGCAAATCCACACTCTTCCCTCCCCATCTCCTCGATGTTCAGTCCCCATCTCCTGGATGTTCACTCCCCATCTCCCAGACCTCTCCTGCCCATCTCCTGGATCTTCACTCCCCATCTCCTGGATCTCTCCTCCCCATCTCCCGGATCTTTCCGCCCTTGTCTGCTCGGGGGTTCCTGAAATGTGAAAACTTGTTTCCCTCCCCTCTTTGGACCTTGCAGAGACCCAAGCAAGAGAATCTCCCCTGCCTGCCAAATGCTTTCTCCATTCCAGAGGGCAGCTTGTCCTGATGTGATGGAACCGCTGGCATTCACCACCTTTCCTGCCCTTGTGGGGAGGATGCCAGGGGTGCGCAATCCTGCTGAAATGAGCAGGGAGCTTTCAGCTCCACCTGTGAAAGGCAAGAGGAGGGGGAATCCCCTCTCAGATCCACAATATTAAAAAAACAATTGGAAATTCATCACTTCCCTTCCTGTTCCCGTGCAGCTGTATCTGCTGCGCGCATCACTACACCGCTCCCATTTATTCCGTGGTGGGGATGCTCAAGCAGAAGGGAAGGCAAAGCACAACTGCACCAGTGCTGCTGGAGGACAACAAGGTCTGCACCTTAACCTCGTTCCACGTGGTGGGACAGTTTTCATCAGCTGCCCTAGTCTCCCCTGGAATGAGTTGGCAAACTCTGAGTACGGAGCTCCTCAAGCCCTTTGGTTTGGGAAAAATGTGCCATTCCTTCCCTTCCTGGGACTGGAACGACCTCGTCAAAGCCCGCTCTGCTCTGAGAAGTGCAAAGGTATTTGAGGTAGAAGGCAGTTAATCAACAAGATGTTTTAGCTAGTAATGGTTAACCTAAGAAGTCTACCTGCTCTCCAGGTCTACCCTCTTCCAGAGAGATTACAGACAGTGGAAACTGAAATAAAAAATATTTAATTTAAATGCAAAGAAAAGGTGAGGGAGGCTTCGAACAGCAGCTGAGTAACAGAAAACTGATGATTTCCTGGCTTTCAGCAGGCAATTTTCCACTCTTGTGAATTTGGTCTGGGACCTGACAGGCCAAAACAACTATTAATCGGAAGAAGAACGTCCTGTCAACACTGGGAAGCATCTGCCAAACCAAACGCTGTGGCTGGTGAGAGATGGGAGCCATTCTCACTCACTCCTCCATACCCAACTTCCCACCAGAAAGCCACAATGATGCTGCCCCAGCAGCACGTTCCGAAAATCAGACTTTGATGTAGTAATCATCAAGGAGAAGGGAGTTTTTCAGACCAGGGCAACCATCCTCACAGATTTAACCCATGGGGCTGCCAAAGACGATGAGTTACACCAACAGACCACTGCAACTGTTTATCTAGGACTTTCCCGGCAGGGGATTCCTTCCTTTCCAGAAGTCACTCCCTTCCCCTTCTTTGCAGAGACCTACACATCCCCTAGAACCCTGGCACTGGTTGTCTTCAGTAAGAACTCTGAGCAGTTTTGATCTCTACAAGAGTTTTGGGTGGTGCTGCCAACTGGACATCTTGATGGTTGAACTTTCCAGAGAAATTCTTATTCCTTTCCCACATCAGCCTTGGCATTTCCAAACCTTGCCCCTGCTTCCATTCCCAGAATGTTGATTTTCTTGGATGACTTTCTCAGATTCACACAACACATCAGTGCCACAGGCACTGTCACTTTTCAAGTCAGTCAGCATCACTGGGCATTCTCAGCAATATTTCTTGGTTTCCTCTCCCAGAACATTCATCCAGGGCAGTCTTACCTTCCTGCCATCAGCTGCTCGCCGTGTCTCTCTTGGAAGTATTTTGAGGGTAATTCAAGATGAACCAAAGCCCTTCCATTGCCCGACTCTCCTCGTGCCTTGTTCGAGGAGAGATGTCGTACCTTCAAACCTCACAGGTAGAGAAGCGAACGCACAGCCCACAGCAGCTGCGGGGCCTCCCAAATCCCCTTGCACCTGGCCACAAAGAGGGAACTGCAGCAAACTGAAGCACTGGCTTCTTTGACTTTTCCATCTGCAGCCAGCCCTGACACTCAGCGAATGCAGAACCTGGCTGGGAACACATCACCCCCCCAAGGAGTCAGAACAAGAGCTCATTGTATGCATTTCCCAAGACGCAGGCGCTTCTCCCAGCCTCCCTGATCCCAGTCCCTTTCCCACTGTGGAGTCCACCACTGCCTGGAGGGGACTTCACCCTGTGCTACAGCAAGGTCCCAGCTCTGCTGTCTCTACCCAGCGCCTTGGGATCCGTGGTGGGGCTGAGCACAGACGCTCCTTGTGATGGAAGCTGCCTTCAGGGCTTGTTCCCTCCCTCCAGAAAACACCCTACCAAGGACAAAGGTTACGGACAGACAGCTGACCCGCGAATGCTGGAAGGCAACGCCAGCACTGACACTGCAAGGCTGATGCACACTCAGAGCAGATCCCACAGACTGGATTCCGAGCTCTGGGACTGATGCAGACGGAGCAAGGAGAGCCCCTTGATACCACATGGACCTTAGTCCTCATTTGTGCTCTCTTCACAGTATGTGTCAGCCCCTTAAAGCTGCCAAGAAACCTCATGGACAGATGGCACAAGCAGGGTGGTTAAAGCTCACCAGTCCAAGAAACCTCCAAAGGGTACACAGAGTCAGCTCCTGGGAGGCACAGGGAGAGAACCTGGCTTTCCCTGGCTCCCACCAACTTCTTTCGAATGCAATTTTCTCTGCCTTTTTAGAAGCCACTGGCACTCGGCTACAGCGCTGACAGGAAGGACAACCCCAGATCTCAAGGATAAATCTCAGCAAATCCAATTTGTGTCATGCTGATCTATCAGCACCTTGGTTGGTGATGCCTCACTTCTGCTCTCCTCCCATTTTTTGCCAGGTCACCTATAAAAATCTACTGACTTCAACCTCAAGCTACCGAGCCAGAGTTTTCCAACCTTTTCTTCCTCCTGTGCCACAGACGCCTGTGAGGAAAACAGTGCTCAGTGGTTCTATCTTAAGCCTCACGATTTATCCTCACGCCTTACAACGCGCACAACAGACGAGGACTTTATTTGTAGATTAAATCTCCAAACAAGAAAACTCTGTATTCCTGCAAGCTGCCCTACTACACCAACGACAAAGCATTCAGAGAATCCAGGACACCCCAAACATTCTCAATTACAAAAGGAACATCTAAGTGTTTCCTCAAACCATGTGGTGAACTTCTCAGGCAGGTTCCACAATTTACTGTGGCCCCCTCGTGGTGACAGCCAGAGAGTGACGCTACACTGTCTCCTCTAGAGGCTCTACGCTTTCTTGGCTTGTCAGGAATACCTGCAACACCAGTCACTATAAAATAAACAAATCAGAAGTGCATGCAAAGAGAAGACAATCATCCTGGTTCTGGGAGTCAGCCCCTGTGATAGCTACTGTTTGCAATGGCATCTACAGCAAAGACCCACATGCTGTCAGCTGGAACATCATTTATACTCTTCTTTTATAGGTATGGAATCAAAACATGGAATTCCGCACCTTCACCCACAGTACAAAAAGGCAGCAAACACTTTTATGTTCTCCAAGGTGAGACTTCAGCCCAGAACCTGCACAGATCTCACTCTTTGGGAAGTACAATGTGAACCAAGGCTGCTACTTTGAAGTCTTTGAAAGCAGGGTCTGCGTTCAGGCAAACAGCCCCTGGTTCTTGGGCTGTCACGTGGAGGTCAGTGTCTGTGACAAAAGAGAGGTGCTAAGGGGAGGACAGAGTATGAGTCACGGACAGAAAAAGACTAACGCAGGACTGAGGCTCTAAAGTGAGCTGGATTGATAAAGTGGAGAGGGAGAGACAAAGGCCTTCCTACCACCTTCTGTCCCTTTATAAAGCCTTCAAAAGGCATCATCACCCTGTGCTTGCTCTCCCTACCAGTCTATCTTCTGAAATGAACATGGTTAGCATGCATCCCTCCTAGGGCAGAGGGAGATTGTACTGACAGAGATGTACTGACCCAGAGCATACAGGATTCTGGACAAGGAGATGCCTTGCCCAGCCCCAGCCTCATACCTTTTATAGCGAATCCAACGTTCTCCTCATCAGAATCACTGCTCAGCTCAAAGAGGTCCTTGAATTCCTTCTTATCTTCCTCCTTGTTTTCTTGTTGCTTCTTACGCTTAATTTCTGGGAAGTTCAAATCTTCAAGCTGGGAAAACAACCAAAACCAACAGTAAGAACAACCTTAATTTGTAGTTTTAAACACAGAATGCTGAGCTTAAACACAGGAACTTGGCTTTGCCCAGTATGTGTAAGCCACCCTGCCAAGAACAGTTGGGTCTGCCTGCTGCCAACTGGGGGAGCAACAGATCTGAGAGCTGGTTAGGAAGGTGAATGCTACATGCAAAGCACCACTGCTCTATTGATCGTTACCTAATAAACTACTTTTGCTAATGGGCCATCTACTGCTGGTACCTTAGCAGGGAGAAAAATGCAAGACATCCATGACAAACTTTCTGTCTTAGATCTCTGGAAAAGCCATGCGGGTCCTGTGGGCTTGGGCAGCCAAGCACAATCAAGCCAGACTGTGCTGGTCATCTCTGAAGTAGCAATTTTCCTCCAATGCCAAAAGCTGTGACAGCTACAGCAAAGGCTTGTCTTTTTGGCGACAGTTAAATGGCAAAGTGCTGAAGAGGAGGCCACGGAGATGATCCAAGGGCTGAAGCACCTCCTGTACCAGGACAGGCTGAGAGAGTTGGGCTTGTTCAGCCTGGAGAAGAGCAGCCTCCCAGTACTGAAAGGGGCTTCAGGAAAGCTGGGGAGGGGCTCTGGATCAGGGAGTGCAGGGACAGGATGAGGGGGAATGGTCTTAAACTGAAAGAGTGGAGATTGAGATGAGATCTTAGACAAAAATGTTTTGCTATGAGGGTGGGGAGGCCCTGGCCCAGGTTGCCCAGAGCAGCAGTGGTTGCCCCATCCCTGGAGGGGTTCAAGGCCAGATTGGATGGGGCTTGGAGCCCCCTGATCCAGTGGGAGGTGTCCCTGTCCATGGCAGGGGGTGGAACTGGATGGGCTTTGTGGTCCCTTCCAACTCAACCCATTCTATGATTCCATGAAGATGCTTCCCTGGCTGCTTGTCCTTACGGAGATCAATGGGCCAAGATCCTGGCTGCTGCAGACAGCCAATATCAATGCCATTAAGTACTTGCAATTGACACCACCTCGCTGCTCTTTACACCTCTCCGGAGGGGGATTAGGAGGAGGATTTACTTGCAAGGGCTCAGGCCAGCAGGGCAAAGATAATCAGAATGCAAATTAAATCCCAAGTGCTCTCTGAACATCAGCTGCCCGCTGCCCTGCCTGGCTGCGCTCCTCCTGGGAGGCACTCATGCATTAGCACACAGTAGCTTGCTTGGAAACATTTGCCCCACGAGTAATAACTCATTTGCTCTCTCCCACCCGTCAGACCACCCCTCAAGACACTCCCCTTTCTGACCAAATCCACTTCAACCCTCCCGTGAGCTTCTCCCAGTGAGAAGAGCAGCGAAGCACAGCCGGTAGAGCAAGGCAGCTCTCAGCAGGGAGAAAAAGAGGGAGAGTATAGGGACAGGGAGGAGAGACAATGAGAGAGACGTGGAGACGTGCATTTGCTCCTGCAGCCAATTCCAGCCACTTCTCCCAGCCTGTTTCACGGTTGTGGTCCCCAACTGGGCAATACTGGTGCTGGCAGCTGACTGCTTACAGCCAATAACCTGCAGCACTGGGATGAAAAGTCAGAAGGTGGCCAGAAGGGGAGCAAATCACCAAGCACCGTTTGCAGGCTCCTAATTTTAAACCATCTTCCCAGCTGTTCTTTTCCATTACGAGATGCCTTCTCTTCCACCAGCCCTGCAGAGACCTGCTGGGCTGTCTCTGCGCTGTGAAAACACCTGAAGAAAGCAGCACACGACTGGCTTTCCGCATGGCAGCGGTTGCATGCCAGGGAACAGGCTTGGGACACAAAAGGCAGCAAGAGCCGCAACCCAGAGACACTGCCAAGCTGATGTGCTGACATACTGAATCCATCCTCATTCCTAGGGTGGTTATGCTCCAGCAAGCTCCACGGTGAGGCACGGGATCTGCTATGGCAAAAATATCTTCCTTAGCCCCTACTGATTCTGGTGGACAAGACAGGTTCATGCTTCAGTCCTCTCATCTGTTCTGGCACATAACTTGAGGGAGACTGGGAGAGCAAAGGGAGATGCTCCGCAAATACTGATTGAACGAGAGGCTCCAGAAATAAAACCACAGAAGGTCTCAGAAGCTACACTATACCAGCAGCTATGCTTCTAACTCAGCAACAGGCTGTGATCCCTTTCAGTTTATATATCCCAGTCACAGGCAGCATCTTTGTCTCTTCTGTACCAAGAGCCCTGCTACCTGCAGAGCCCCTGCCTGGCAACGCTGGCAGCTATCGCTCTTCAGCAATGGCAGTGGTTAAACAGGAGCCTGGCACTGCCTGACCAGCAAATAGTTGAGCTTGAAATTTCCTGTCACAAACCAGACCAGAAACACAGTCTTGACATCAAACAACTATTGCATCAACTGCCCAAGACCCTGGTCACTGTTACTCCTCAGCAGCAGTAAATGAAATGCCGTCATCCAAGGACTTATTCTCCCTTCTCACACATCCTGAGCATGGGATGTTTCCACGGAACACATCACTTAGTGGGTTCAAAGTAGAAATGGAGCTGTGTATGAGCACCATGTCTCATGTACATGATGTGGAACAGTCTTCTCCCATTCTCCAATTCAAGGGATCAAAAGGGAGATACTTATCTCAAAACTGTGGAAAATTTCTCCAGTATCCTGTGCAGAGCACGTCGAGCAGGGTTGGGATGGCTTTGTATTTTCATACTGCCTAGGAAACATTCCATTTCCAGAGGCAACCTACAGTTCTGGGTGACATCAGTACTGGTTGAACTCAACCTGAGCACATTAAAAAGGATTTGGTGTTGAATCATGCTGAGCTGTGCTACCTCCAACTTCCTGAGACTCCACAGGAGTGCCTTCGAGATGGGCACCTCAAAATAAAGGCACCAGAAAGCCCTACTACCTGCGGAGCGCTCACAAAGCAAAGGAATGAGACTTGTACTGAGCTGCAGCTCACAGATACAGCCTGTGTTCATCACACAGGAGCAGTAATTAGGTAATTTGGGGGCCAGTCTTTCAATCCCCAGCTAGAGGGTGACTACTGAGTCTCACGAAGCCTATTAGTCTACATGCCATTAAAAACCATTGGGAAAAGCAAATGGAATGGGCAGCCGGGGTCAGCGTTGTTATATAAGGCAAGCTGCAGCTCCCAGCAGCTGAGAGCCAGCCTGATTTTTGCCATTATTATTTCTTCCCCCCAATGGCTGCTAATGGGACATGGATTTTCCCAGCCCTAATGGGCCTCATGGTGTTCACTCTCCTGCTGGGACTCACAATGCTGCATCATTAAGCTTGCAGTCCCCACCGAGAGAGACAACAGCCCCATTCACCAAGCAAAGATGCCAGGCAGCCACAGGCCTTTCTGAAAGCGAACTCCACAGCCTGTGCAGCCTCTACGGTTTAGCTGCTTGGCTCCCTTTCCCCAAGTCCCTGCCGCTGCCCTTCAGACTGCCCTTGGTTTCAGAAGTTGCCCTCTTGAGCCTTGCTACAGGAAAGCAATCCCCCTCAAAGGGAAGTCTCCACCTCAGCTGGTCCCGGTTGCCCCAAGGAGCTCCAGTTCCCCTCTTCTGATCTCCTCTCCCCTTGTGAGAGCTGCCTCAATAGCAGGGAAGTGTCAGCTTGCATCAGTAAAGCCAGTTTTGCACAAGAGATTAGCCCGTTCCTTGCTGCTTCTTAGCTCCCCCTCCCCAATTTCCTTTCTGCTCCATTCTCCTGCTGGGTTTGCATCGAGAACAAGCGTGCTTTTTCTTCCCTCTGCACAGCTGCCCCAGGGAATTTCAAGCCTCCTGTCCTTATCTCAGGCTGGTAGACGATACTGAGCTTTTCTAGGATCTCCCAGGTCTCCTACCAGGCTCTGGGACTTGGCTCAGAGCCAATTACCCTCACGTCCCATTGATTATTTTAATTGTTCCCCACCATAGGCTGGAAACACCAATTATATCTATTTCCTCCTCCCTGGCCAAGAGCCTAGCTCAGCCACTTTCATTGCATTAGCATCGAGACAGCTTTCCTTTAGACTCCTAATGCAAGCAAGCTCCCACCCCCACCTCCTGCATCCAGCAGCGCCACGAGGAGTGGGCAAGGAGACTTCCCTTGGGCAGGAGATGTGGGAAACAGCAGAACGAGCACTTCTATCCAGACAGCAAGTCCCACCTCACAACCAGCCACCCTGACAAGGGTGAAATAAGAACACGCCAACCAGAACTCATCTCTGATATTCTTTGATGTATGAGGCACCCTAGGTTTTAGCATGGCAATCACTCTGCAGGGCTGGAAAATAGCTAAGGGCTACATGAGCTCAACCCATTCTGTTTTACTATCAAGACAGACGTTGTTCCTAGAGATCCCAGTAAGGGAGCTGAAGACACTGGCTAGGTCACCGTCCAGCCACGCTCATGCTCTCTCCAAGAACACCCAGCCTATGCTCTCACACAGCTCAAACCCATTTCAGCTCACGCCAGCAGAGCTGGCTTCCACCAACCACCTTCCTGCTGCCAGGACTTGACTTCCTTTTCTTCCCATGGCACAGATGACGCCCAGTAAGTTAGGTGTTTCATTCTTACTCTTTCTTTGCCACTGATTTCCAGCTGGATCTCCTTCTCTCTTAGCTTCTTCCACTGGATATAGTACTTGGTCAGAGGCGTCCCCTCCTCTTTGACCTGCTTCTCCCATTGTTCCTGTGGAGAGAAAGGATGCAAATTTAAGAGAGGTCTTCAAAGCAGTTTTCCAGTACAACTCACAAACACAGGGAGTCAAAAGCAGAGGTTAAGACCCTTTCCCAAACCACCTTTTCCCAGCTTCTGGGTAGGAAACTGGCTATCATGACTTGAGAATGCAAGCAGGACTAAGTGTGAATTCAGGCACAATCAT
The DNA here is from genome assembly GCA_033558235.1 of Neomorphus geoffroyi. NCBI lineage: Eukaryota > Metazoa > Chordata > Aves > Cuculiformes > Neomorphidae > Neomorphus > Neomorphus geoffroyi. Next base: position 3,552,855 of record JAUMJM010000029.1, on the reverse strand, counting down.
TTAAGCAACTACTGAGTCAGGGGTGGTGTTACTGTGTTGTGGTTTGAGACTGACAACTCTTCTTAGGTAAAGTAATGCCTGAGAACTGCAAGGAGATCAAAGAAAGCCAAGATGGCCAATGCAACAGCTTATTTATCCAATACCATAGCACAGGATACCAGTGGCAGTGAACGACAGCATAAAGTGCTCATCCAGGAGCATGAGGAGCTCATGCAAGATCATTAAATTTTCCCAGCACGGTAGCCTGAAATGTGGGTTCCCAGATTCCTACTTCTCCATTTTACAAGAGGCCTGACTCTCACAATTACAAAGAATTCACAACAGGCTCTCCTAAAATCAGCTGAATTCCTTCTGGTATCCACAATCACTATCTTGGCCTTGAACATTCACTTCTACTCTAGCTCTAGTGAGAAGACTCTGACACAGAACTCAAGTCAGAAGATGCTGCCTACTGTAATAAAAAATACATTACTCCAATGAAACCTGAAGGCAGAAATCAAAGGGACAGATTTGAGGACCTATCAGGACAAAATTTGTCCCCTGCTCCTTCAATGGAGGCATCTGATCACCTGCACGGTTCTTACTTTTCAATGCACAAAAGCCTCATGCAAGCATTTAGAAGACCTAAGCACCAAAGGTATCCAGTTGCCTTTTCCCCCTGTTCTACAGCCAAGTGTTTATTTTTGAAACAAACGTTCTCTGCAGGGGCTTGGACTCATCCCAACCTTGAGAGAGCAGAGCATGAAGAAGCGCTGAGCTTTTTTCTGCTGGGAGAGCAAGGAGGTGCGAACACCATAAATGGTGGGAACCAAATGAGACGGTTAAAAATTCTTTTACGCTTCAAGCATTTGGCCTGTTAGTGCTGGAAGGGGGGGGTGGTGGTTCTCCCATACCCTTCTTAACCTGCCAGCATCTGTTTAACTTAAAACCCACACAGAACTGTACCTGTTAACTGGATTACCACAGCGCCCTGAGGCTTTGAGTTTCCCCACAGTAAAAAGTCAGTCTAACGTGAGCAGAAAGACATGTTGTACAAGTAGGAATCCAAACAGGTGAAGGAGGAATGGAATGTGCAACAGGAACAAAGGTTAGCATAGATGCACTCAACACAGATCCAAAGAGAGCATCCTGAATCCAGGGTTGAGAACAAATCTGGAGCTCTGTAAGGGCAGCTGTGTGTACACAACGCTCCTCCTCCAGGCCGGGAACAAAAAGACCAGACCATCTTCCCAGCAGCACCCCAAATATTCTTTAGCAGATCCCAAATCAACTGCTTCTGGGGTGCTGAGCCCCAAAACTAAGGAGCTATGGTGTGCTGGCTGCAGCTGGTGAGCCACAGTGTAGTAAAAAGTTTGGTTAAAGAGCAGTGTATGAACAAAAAAGAGAGCAAGAGCAGGTCTGTGCAGTGGAGAGCGGCGCAGAGCTCCCAGCTCACGCACAAAAGCAAGTATTTAGTGTATATTGAGAAGTGAAATACATGACTCTACACCAGCTCTTGATCTGACCCATCACTGGGAGGGAAGCGGAGACGATGTGCGGTCTCTGCAGCCGGCACCAGGAGCTGAACTTTGGCAATTAAATAACGACCAGCTCGTGTCACCTGCACTCTAATGGCACGGAATGAATTTATGCATCCTACGACAGGGGCTGTGTCAAGCCAAGCAGGCCCTTGCTGGCAACCACGGGTCCCAGACTCAGCACCCCCATGGGACTGTGTGTAACGTGGCTCCGGGGCTGCAGCCGGTGCCTGCTCTGCACTCTCCTCCCGGCTGACTGGAAGCAGAGACGATGTGCTCCCGACTCCAGCAGCGCTCGCTGGCAGAGACACCAGCCAGCAGCCAGCACGGCTTTACTGTCCATCTGACCCACCGCTACAGCAAGAGGAGCAATTCCTGAGGAGAACAAAGTCACCCCATCTATAGATCAGGCTCGTATCGGGCTGCCAGCTGTAATCAGGCCATTTGTTGATACTGCTTGGTATGGACAGCTCTTCCTACAGAGGGCAAAAGTCTATTTGTTCTGTCTCATACAGCTTTTTCGGTTTTAAAAGTGTGCTGGAAAGCAGCGACAAAAAGAGAACATTAAAAACACTCCCATCTTTCTACTCAGAACAGCTCAATGGGAATTCTGAGAGTGGATGCCACCACATCCCCTTTAACCATTTGAAATTCTCCTTCTGTTACAGCTTTTGCATCACCGTGCTGTCGTGCAGCCCCGGCACTGATGGAGCCCACAGTGCTTGCACCTGTACGAATGTTACAAAGATCACCACCCACCCTCCAGAAAACCCTGCCATCTGAAATGAGAGGTGGGGATGAATGCAGAAGATCTAGAGATCCCATGGAAATGAGGCAATGCTTTCCATCAGCTCATTCCCTCTCTTCACATTTCATTAAGTGTAACAGCCTGCTGGGCTGCACTGTTCCTAAATGAAGGTTCCTCAACTCGCTGCAAAGCTCTGTCTGGGAGCCACAGGGCAGTAACACAGCCCAGCACACACTGTAGGTCCTGGTGCACTCTTTTCCTTCCGTGCATTTTCCCCTGCCAATGCAGGGCTCACACTAGTGCAGAAGTACCTAAAATCAGAATGGCACATTATGCATCTGGATTCAACTTCAGCTGCTTTTATTTGCTCGCCTCCCAAAGACCTTAATTACAACAGTAACCTATTAGCATTGTACTCTCCAAAAACCACCAACTCTAATGTTAAACCTGTGTCTTACAATGAAAAAGAGTGAAGTTCTCAATCTTAGAATAACGTGGAAGAAGCCAGGCTGGACACACCTGTGCCCATCTCTCCATACCATGGTTCCTGGTATGGAACCATTCCCTCCACAGTCCCTCATTAAGTTAAACTCCCCCCCCCCCGCCCCCCCAGTTTAATCTCCAGGCTATTTCTTCTTTAAAATGATAAAATATAGACCCTTAGGTAAAATCCAGCTTTCTGAAGTATGCCCACTACTCAGGAGAGCAGATCCGATCATATTCCCAACTTTTAATTTAAACCTATTTCTCTGCAATTCCCCCCATGAAAGCCACATTTCAGCACGTTGCATGGAAGAATTAGCTCAGAATTCGGGCTCTGCTCCCTACAGTGAAGCGAGCACAAATGCATGGATGTGAATACCAGAGAGCATTTGCTTTCAATTGCTCTCGCTGGCAAGGGGGACACACAAATACCTCCCATCCCCTCACCCCTCTCATTCCCTTCCCTTTTCTGGAAGCGCTGGCTCATGAGAAGTGCGAACGCCCCACATATCTTGGAGACCACCTGGCAAACTCAACCCAGACTTTGAGGGACACTCCAAATTGGTTCTGGGAAGCCCAGTCTCTGCGGCAGCTTTGGGCTTTCTTGGGAATCTGCATCATCTTCTTGCAAGGGAGTAGGGGGAAAACACAGGGCAACTCGGGCACAGAAGATGAGCCGTTACACCCCACGGAGGTACCCACTGGGCTTCCTTCTCCCACAGGACAACACCATAGTGCAAAACCAGAGATCGCACAGGCAATGAAGGCATCCTCCCTGAGCAGCACTGAACACTATTGTTGCCCCCTTAAACTGTTTAAAAAGCCATCTCCAAACAGGCTTGGCAAACTGGTGCCTGCTTCCCTTAACCAACATCCCTTACTCAAGGTAAGCTGCCCGTTGTCACCCCTCCACTGATCCATCCCACTCAGCCTCTCAAATGTCTCGTCCACCAGTGTCAACCAGTAGACACACAGGCAGCAAGATGTTAAAAACATCATTTAGCTCTTACACAAGGGACTACAGCCAGAGCTGCTGGGAAAAGAAGATAGAGGCAGAGTTGTTGGAAACCCTGTTTTATTTAGCCAACGACCTTCCGCAGCCCATCTGTTTCGTGGAGAGCCCCAGAAGCTGAAATCTCTACTTCTGCAGAGCGGGTGGGTGGTCACAGCATTGCCCACAAAAAATGCAAACCAAACCCCTAACCACTTCACTCCAGACGGGAAACATAATTCCTTTAGCAAAACAGTCCAACCCTGAATGGCATTTACAGAACTAAACGCTACCCAGCTACTCCAAACCCAGTCCCACCACCTCCTGCTGTGTCCTGGCATTGATACGTCAGGGTTCCAAAGGATAATTTTCCTGCAGTCTCCAACCCAGTGGCTGAAGACAAATTAGTCTCCATGGCTGCTCCACACCCAGCTCCAGGCCAACAGGTGAAGCTTCCAATGATGCAGAACTTTCCATGTGGCCACAAAGAGACCGCTCTAACCATTGGTTGCCTCGCAATATTTACACCCCTCTCCTGACACGTAAGGAAGAGTTAGAGCCACGACTTCCTCTCACACAGAGGCACACACACACCCGCTATCAGGCTTGGGAAGGATAAAAAGCAAAGATAAAATATCCAACCCAAAGGACACAGGAATAAAGTTTCATTAACGAGACTTCCTTCCCTTTGGCTTCATTTACATATGGGATTTCAGATATCTCAGAGTTTAGGTCAACAGGTCCCCAAAAAAGGATGGAACAAAGCAAAAGAAAAAAGGTTTCATGCCTACAGCTCTGCCTCCACAAGGGCCTAAGAATACAGGGAAATGTTTGCCTCAGGATCCTGAACTGCCACATACCATCCTGTCGATGGCTTGGTTCTGCACTGGAGACCAGGAGAAAACAACACACAGAGGCAGCAGAACCCCCTTTATCACCTTAGGCATGAACTGGCACCTACGTATCACGAATGGGATGATGAAGACCAAGAACCTTCTCCGCAAAGTAGATGCCCCAGCAAAGAACGCTGCTTCTGTGCATGTGTGTGTGTTATAAATAATAAAAGAGTACAATTTATGGACTATATTTTTCATGAGGTTTTTGGCTGCAGAGTTTTGCCAGCTACAGCATCAGAGCCCTGCAGAGTTCAGTTGTTTGTGAACATCTGCCCCACCCCACACACTCCCGTTTCCATGATCTCGTCATCCCTCCTCCCTCTGCCACCCGCTCAACCCCAGCAGCCGGAGTCTGACTGTCTTTCCAGGAAGCCCAAATCGAAGAAGCAGACTCACCACAGACTCCCTGCTGGCCACGCCAAAGGTAGCTTTCTGACGCTTGCTGGCGATGTAGGCAGAATTTTCCTGCAGTTTCTCCAGGAGCTGCCGGATGGGCTTGCAGTAGTTGGCAATCTTGCATTCCTTCAGGAAAGATTTTAGCTGGGAGGAAAAAAAGAAGGGGAAGAATGAAAGCAATGTAATAGTTTCCACAAACAGATCTCATCGGCAAAATAACACTTCCCACCCCAGCGACAGAGAGCACGGGATGCCTGTTCCGTTCAATAGGTACCAAACTCCAACGTGTCACTCATAGTCAGCCCTGGGATTCCTGCCACCCTGGGCTGGGAGGATGCAAAGATCTGCGGTGACAGTCAGATGTTTGCATGGAATCCAGCACGAGGGCCTTGCTCAAAATAGTTCTTTGGACCCTTTAACAGTACTTGGAGTGAACTTGGAGTTCAAGCAGCCCGCAGGAAATGTTTGTGCTCCCTGGGGCCATTGTAGTTACAATATCAATGTCTCCTGCTTAGCCAAATAGTAAGAGGGATTGTGAACCTGTGGATGCCACATGGCCAAAAGCACTGGGAAGTCAGGATTGGAATGGGGAAAGGTATCTGTGGGTTAAGACTGTAGAACACCGGTGGATATTGGAATGGGAATAGCAAATACAAGAGGCTGTGGATGAGACTGATAGCTGGGATTGAAGGCAGAGCTTGAAAAAAGACTTAAATCTGGGGTCGAAGTGTCTGTGGACTAGGAGTACGGCATAGCTTGGTGCTGCTAAGGAGCAGAGCTGTGGGTCAGGACAGATGGGCATCTGCAGAGTCAAGGGGTGAAGTTTGCTTTATGTCTGACTGCACCAACCCAGCTCCAACTGGCACCAGTGATTCTGCAAAGGCACAAACCCACACACCTACCACAAAAATTTACAAAATAACCCTCTTTGTAGACAACTTGTGCAGCATATCCTTAGATAATTATTTCTTTTAGACTCAAGGCATTAAATGTAACCCTCAGGACAAGAGCCAGTCTGCCAGGAAACCGCAAACCCTACTGCTGCCTGAAAGGAGAAGGACCATCGTAGTTGGAGAACCTGCTGCTGCCCTCTCTCTGTGCTCAAAGCACACCTCCCTGTTCTCAGACGATGAGACTTCATTGTAAACACAGCGTGTTTGTGTGTTGTTTTTTTTATCTCAGTAGCTTTGTCCTCAAGCAAACCTACTTCCTCCACCACCAAAGATTTCCCCTCCCAATACAAACCACTGCCCAAGGTGGCAGGACTCCCAGGCATCAGTGGATGTTCCTGCTGATCGTCAGGGGTGTCCAGATTGCCTTGTGGCTTGAATTCCAGTCTACTACACTGACTCCTAACAGTTCTCAACAATCCCAAGACAAGCCTCTGAGTGCTGTCCAAATTCTGCAGGTCAAGCTCTGCACTAGAGCCATATCTACACACAAGCTCATGCTACACAGAGATGAGAGATCCAACAGGGCAAGAGGAAATGGTTAACCACAACGGAACCTTCTCCTCAGCTGGATCCTGCTGATGCTATCGAGATAAAGATAAAGGGTTTCTAACCAGCAAATACAGTACTGTCTTCTCCACTTTTAGCTTCAAATATTCTGCCTCAAAGGACAGAGCTGGGGGAAGGAGGAAGATATTTCCCTCTTGCTTATGTGTTGGCTTCATCTCACATGTCAAGTGTTAATTGAGAGGCGACAGTCACACCTCGCCCCTCTCTGTCGTGACATTGCTCTCCTGATGGGTATCTTGCTGCTGTCTGCCACACACGTGGAGAATGCCCCCCATTACCCGCAGCAGGGGCTTCTCCTGGCCCTTTATCCCCAGCATACGCCCACCTGCCAATGCAGAAAAATGAGAGCTAAAATGAACACCTTTCCACAAAGCCAACAGCCACAAAGGAACCATCAGCAAAACTCTTCTGCTGGTGAAGCCTGTCCTACCCTCACCCCTCCTTTCTAAAATATTTATTTTTTTTATAGGTGTCGCATATTTATCTCCACTGAGAGAGGCATTTGTCATTCGATTTATCTCACTTGATCCCCACAGCTGCAGCCCCAGATCCATTTCATCCGCTGCCACATACATTATCATTTTTCTTCAGTTGCAGAAGGTGTCACCAGAAATCCTGCAAAATCTCAGGCTCTATCTGTGCAGTTTGGTGCTGGGTGTTCACTCCCACAGCAGTATGCTTCATTCCTTCTTCGCCCCCCCTTTCTCCTACTCCTGCAATCCCTCACAGTCCCACCGCTATCTGCCACAGATATTAATGAAATGTAATGAGATCTCAGACTTGTGTTAAAAGGCAGGGAACAACCAAGAAGGTAAGAGGAGAGAGAAAGGGACTCTATGCCTTTTTTCACTCTGCCTAACACAGCTGTATCTTTCCAGAATAAAAACTATCACAACATACACATGTAAGTGGGTTTGCATATATGTTGTTAACATTTCACGTTGGTTCCCAGCTAAGCAGCTCTGTGATTAGCAGGATTGATTCTGTCGAACTGCCAGCCTTAAACACCAACGGTTTATACCAGCAGAGACCACAGCAAAATCTCAGCTCCTCTTACTGTAAACGACGCAGGGAACTATAAATGATCTGAGGCAGCTGAGCATGTGTGTTGCAGAGAACCCACATCAAGCCCAATCCCTCCCCCCCCTAAAAAAAAGTAGAGGGAATATTCAACTCAGGACAGAAAGTAGCAAGAGTGGCTGTTGGCAGGGCAAACCAGCACCTCCTGCCCTTCTGTCTAGCTGCAAGCCACGTCTAGATCATGTCATCTCCTGCCCCTACCCCGTATCGACGCCTGCCCAGTTTTTCCTATTGATGCCTGTCTGTTTTTTCCCCTTTAACCTCCCACATCTGCTCGGTGATGCCCATCAGGGCTCCTGAGGACGGAAGAGGCAGCCTCTTCCAAGCATCCAAACAGGCTCTGCACTCTCAACAGTCTTTGGAGGCAGTGACTGCCACGGGCTCCTCAGAAAGAAGCCTTTTGAACTGTCCCCTGACCCTACAGGCTCTCCTTTCCTTTGATCTGCCTGGGTGCTTCCTGCCTTCCAGGCAAGGAGGTTTTAAAGTTCAGTTTGAAGGCAGTTCAGCCCAGCTTCTCCCAAAGCCACTGACCAGAAGACGAGGAATGCAACCCTGGCCAGCTGGAACACAGCCCCTACGACACGGCACTGAGAGAAGCGTGAGCTCATCAGGGAAGACAGATGGATTTTTACAGTTAACTGGAACCGTTCCAGGAGAAAAGTCTCTCCCCTCGCCCCCTCAACGCTTTCCCGAAGACTCTTAGATTTTGGGAAGCTAACCTCAGCACCCCAGCCCAGCAGACGCCACGAGGCTGCGGTTAGTGGCAGCCAAATAGGAATCCGATAGCATTAATTCTCTGCAGAAATACAGCCTGGTCCCAGGGTGTGTTTGGAAGCCACAGGGTGCTTGGTGCCAGAGGGCCGTCAGCCGTTTCTCATTCCAGCTAGAACATCGGCTCAGACAGCTTCGATGCTCTCAACAGCTGCTGGCTGAGAGGAAAGGGCTTTGTTCGCTGCCGATAAGCGAGAAGCACGCAAAGCAAGAGCAAGCACGGGAGCTGCTCTCCGAGCACACAGAGTGCCTGTCAGCTCGTATTAGCCAAAGCAGCCTGCTGCCAGCTCGGCGATGGCCTGTGCCAGGCTGCAGGGACCCAGCCAGCAGTCACGCGCTTGGCAGATGCCAGGCACACAGCAGAGACAAGGAGATTCGCCTCCCAAGCAGCCTGTGGGTCCCAACCAAGATGTTGCTCCAGAGGCATCATAGCGACAAGGTATGCAGACACAGGGTCTCACAGCAAACACCAAAGCAAAGCAGAGGTTCATGACCCCACAGAGAACACGACAGCAACCCCCCACCAAACACATATGACAACCTCCACTCGTGAGTTAAGAACAGAGAGGATCGGGAGGAAGGCAGGGAACAAGTTCCAACATGTTTGGTCTGAGCAATCTCACTGCTCAACGCAGCCAAGTCCCTGCTTACTCAAAACTGAAACCACCCAGCTCAAAATTAGGGAAGGATTATGCACAATACACTTAGATGAACGCACATCACTATCAGGTGCTTTTATTGAGGACAATGAAATGCATAAACATGAAGCAGCTATGAAGAACACCCTACACTATGGAGTGCCAGGGAGAAGGAACTCTGCAGCACTGCTGTTAGGTGCAGCAAGCAGGAGGGATGGAGACACAAACTGTACTGTTCTGTACAGAGGGGCTTGGGGAGAAAGCGCCCCAGATGCCGGAGGCACCGTCAAAGGAGGGAAGATTGCCATCTTGTGGAGAGCAGTGTGGGAGCCGTAAGGCCAGGAGAGGTGTGGGCTCCCAGAACACAGGTACTGCCCCGAGACAAGACAGCAATTCAGACGACTCTGAATTGCAACGAACTCATCTGCATTCAGTAGTTAAAACCACATCTCTACAGCAGTTATGCAGCCCTTGGCTCCCAAGAGTGCTTCACTCCATGGCCACTTTCACCTACCTTCAGCCGCTTAACTAGGTCCAATGCCTTTGTTCCTCCCAAGAATTCCCCAAAACACAACAAAAAACTATAACTAAGGAAAGGTAAACAGCTCTCTCCTCACATCATGAGGGCCATCCCGAGTTCTCTGTTAGCTTAAATGACTTTATCTCACTTGATGCATGTTCATAACATGACTGAGGAGCATCTTACACCCTACCTGAATAACCGTGGGGAGAACCAACTCTGGGAATCCAATGCTGTGGGCTTGGCAATGGACATACTCAAGCATCAGGTCATAGAGCTGTTCGATGAGTCCATCCTAGGTAAGGGAAGCAAAAATAGAGATATCAGATAGGAACTAAACCCTACAGTGCCAGGATTGGGAAATGAGTCTCCAGCCATACAGGGCAACAACACAAATCATATTGCTGGGGCAGCTCTCTTGTTTACAGAGAAGCTGTGCACTCTTGCCTGATGGGGGTTCCACTTACTCGGTAGGCCTTCTCCTGCAAGTTGGCATTGGAAAGCTTCAAGATGACTGCGAAGTTTATAGGCTTTACACTTATACGTCCTGGCTTCTTGTTGAAATCCACTTGTTGGAAAACCTACAGCAGAAAAACAATTAGTGTAAAGATGATCACACTACCAAAAAACCCAAACACCAAATGACTCAACTACAATCAATATACTCAACTAGAACCACAGAATCATTAAGGTTGGAAAAGATGTCTGAGATCATGCAGTCCAACCATCAGCCCAACCCCACTGTGCCTGCTAAACCATGTCCTGAAGTGTCGCATCCACAAGCTTTTTGAATCCCTCCAGGGATGATGACCCCACCACTGCCCTGGGCAGCCCCTTCCAATGCTTCACCACTCTTTCAGTAAAGAAATTTTTTGGTGGCACAACTGAGAGCTTTGTTTGGTGTATTTAACCCTAGCATGGGACAGTTTGGGAGCAAATACCACCCACACTTGAGACCTGAGTGTGAAAACCACCACAGAAGTGGGAGGTAAAAGGAAACACAAGCAACAGCACAAGAATACAGAGGTTTGTTCCTCAGCCCCATGCTTCTAATGGTCAGAAAGACTGTACTACAAAGCCTGAGTGCATTTCGGAGCTGTCCCCTAAGGTGAGAGGCTTTTCAACAGCGAGACTAAACGTTGCTTACACCAAATTCATTACCCTTTTATTGTCACTAAAATAATTGTCCTAGGAAGCAGAGAGACCAGTAAGTCCTTTTCACAAACACCCCTTGCCAGGCAAGGTTTCTATTCTAACACATTTCCCATTGTTGTCCTTTGCACCAATTATAACCAAAAGGCCTTCGAATAAGGGCATATTATTCTCCATGGACACATTTCATTTTATAGCAAGGGACGTGGAATAAGACTGGCCCCTTTCTGGAGTCTGAAAGGCCATGCACCCTGCTCATCAAAATGATGAGCACACACAAGCTCTAGGGTACAGCTGATGCCCAACAGACTCGTATGTTAACACCAAAAGTCAAACTTGCACCTTTGCTTTTGTGTTTTTCCAGAGCTTGTTTAATGCTAATGGTTGGGCAGAGGAGCATTTCTGAATCAGAAGCTACAAAGCTGACATAGTAGAAAACAGAGAGGACGCTTACATTCGTCCGCATGACCGGCTCTCCGGGGTGGCACCTCAAGTTTGGTTTTAATTAAGAAGACGACTTTATTGCCTTAAAACTTAACAAACTGTAATCAAGATCAAGAACTATGAAAGCCTTTTCCCCTCGCCCTCCTTTCTGGGAGGAGTTTCACAACTTCACTAGGGGAAAGGTAACATGAATCAATGAGAATTTCCATTCTTCACTTCCTTGCAAGGCTACTTTTGGTGCCCAGGAATGTTATCTTCAGCTGGGCAGACATCAGGTATAAGGTACACGATCCCAATGAGCCTGTGATGCTCCTTCTCTTAAGCTGCGATACAGGAAGGAGCAAAAGTTTCCAGAACGAGAAGCAATAGAAACATGCCCTGGTAAGGACAGGGAATGATGGCAAGAACTGCAAAACCCACCTGATCTTGGGCAGATTCCCAGAGACTCCCATCAAGGGGCAATCAAGGGAGGTGTTCATTAGTAATGAAATCTCATTTAAAAAAAAAAATAATCAGCCAGTAATTGGTAATCATTTGCATTTATGACAACCATTGAGGGGCACTGATGAGGAGCATATCCTTCCCACCCACACTTTTGAGCACATCAAAAGCAGCCTCCAGCTCCTTTCCCTGTCCCCAGCACTTTTAAATCGCTCTCCTGAGCAGGAAATAATTTCTGTTCCCTCTATGCAGCAGCAACACATTCATCATCAGACCCCAACCAGCCCAGCAACGTGGGGATGCAGCACAACGACTGCTCGAGGGTGAGGAGGAAAGGGAGGGGGTTCAGGTCACATGGATGCCCCCAGGCCAGAAAAGCATGGAGACGACTATTGATTTTTTACATTTTATTTGTCAATCCAGGTTATCTGGAAGGGAGGGACAAGCTTGGTGGCTGGCGAAAACAAAAAGCCCTAGCCTAGGGAATCGATGCTATAAACCTCGTTATGCACGGTTATTTCTTTGGCCAAAACAGCAGTATTGATCCCTGAGGTCAGACGCATTAAAGCGAAAGGCGTCAGGCTCGGTGGGATCCTAACGTGCCACTGGACAAGTGGGGAAATGCAACCAGAGATCTTGAAAGTCTCCCAGGAGGTGCTGGGGAGCTGGTCAGAACATATGGGAAGAGGGGGGGAAATGTGGTTCCCATCTCCAGACTGTGCAGAATGGACCAGCTAAGGGCCAGACTGAAGGAGAGGATGACTGATGTCTAGGAATCCTGTGGCAGGGTGGAAAGGCGATAATGAGGGGCTAGAGGGCCAGAAAATATCCAAAGCCAACAATTTGGCTTAAGCGATAACCACTAGCAGACAGAGGAAAGGACAGAGCAACACAGGCAGGAAGGAGAAGGATTTTTGGCAAAGCCAAGCTCCCAGACGATTCCCACGTGGCCGGTCGGAAGGATGCTCAGATATAGCTTGCACTGCCAGAGCGCAAACCCAGAAAACCAACTCTACACCCGCAGCATGGCCCATCCACCTCCTATTTCTCTCTCTCAGGCTCTAGCAAAAGCCTCCTGGCATGTGCTTTGATCCCCTCCAAGCCGGCAGCCCCAGGCCAGCTCACAGCAGGGACAGGGCGCTTAGCTGAGCCTGCCTGCAGCTCTCCCTCAGGTCTGTTATCAGTCTCCCACCCCACGGAGGGAAGGGCTGGGCACCTGGTTAAGCTGCTCCAGCAGAGGTTGATGAATGTTCAAAAGCAAGCTGCCCAACTTTCTGCAGAAGCTCGCTTGAAGTATTCAGTCAGCAAACAGTTAAGGTGGGAAGGGACAGGCGGACTCAATGATCTGAGAGGTCTTTTCCAACCTCAGTGTCTCCACGACCTCTAGAACAGGTGGCTCAGGGCCATGCCCAGCCAGATTTGGAGGATGTCCAAGGACAGACACACTATCATTTATCAAGGTAAGCTGTTCTAGCCCCACCACATAAAACTGGTGTGTTTTGATTTTTTTTCAGTGCTTAAGTGGGACCTCTTGTATTTCATTTTCCTACACCTTGCCTCTTGTCTTGTCACTAATTGCTACTAGGAAAAAATCTGGGTTTAACCTCTTTATTCACAGAACAGTTGAGATTGGAAGAGAGCTCTGGATGTCATCTTGTCCAAACTGCCAAGCACAGCCAACTACAGCCAGCTGCCCACAACCATGTCCAGGTTGCTTTTGAGTATCTTCAAGGATGGAGACTCCACAGCCTTCCTGGGCAACACGTGCCAGAGCTCAGTGACCCTCACAGTAAGAAAAAAAAGTCTTCTGATGTGCAGGTAGACCCTCCTGTGTTTCACTTCGCGTCCACTGCATCCTGTCCAGGCACCACTTCAGAGAGCCTGGCTCCATCTTCTGTGCACCCTTCCTTTCACATATTTTATAGATGTTAATAAGACCCTCCCTGAGCCTTCTCTTCTCAAGGCTAAACAGTTCCACCTCTCGCAGCCTCTCCTCACAGGATGGGTGCTCCAGTCCCTTCACGTCTGTGGCTCTTCATTAGGCTCATTCCAGTATGTCCATGTCTCTCTTCCCCTGGAGGACCCTGACCCACTAGAGCTCAATCACACGGCTGGCAGAGTTCCACCTAAAGCAGCCCAGCACACGCTTGGCCTTCTTAACCGCATGGGCACATCACTGGCTCTTGGTCAACTTGTTGTCCACATCCATTTCTGCAAAGCTGCTTTTCAGACAGCCTGCCCCCAGGATTTATATTACAGGGTTACTCTTCCGCAGGTGCAGGATGTTGCATTTCCCTGTTAAGCTACATGAGGTTTCTGCCTGCCTGTTTCTCCAACCTGTCAAGGTCCCTCTGAATTGCAAGACCCTTACCAGGTGCATCAACAACTCCTCCCAACTTCATATTATCTGTAGGCTTGCTAATGGTGCCACTCTGCCCCACTATCCAAACCATTAATGAAAATGATAACCAGTATCAGCCCCAGTATTGATCCCTAGGACACATCACTAGTGGCCAACCTCATTAGATTTCATGCCACTGATCACAGCATGAGCCTGGAAGTTCAGCCAGCTGTCAACACACCTCCCAGCCTGCTTATCTAGTCTGTAATTCATCAGCTTGTCTGCGAGGAAGTTAGGGGAGATGGTATCCAAAACCTTGATAAAGACAAGATAAGCAAGTGCTCTCCCCTCATCCCCTGAACCAATCATCTCAATGTAGAAGTCCATTAGATTGGACAGGCATGAGATCACTCAAACCCCTGCTACGTGCAGGGCTGTGATCCACAATTTAAGAGCTACAATACAATGGCAGAGGGAGGAGAATGAGGAAAAGGAAAGATTTGTCTTCAGTTGGTGCAGTGCTTCAGCTTAGTCTAAAATTTCAGTTTTCCCTCTCTGTGCAAAGGAGGCAAAGAGCCCATGTCTTGTAGAAACTAATTTCAGGTCTGGGTTTAAACACATGGCAATGTCCAGCATTATCAATTCTCCAATTAATCTTCACATCAGGCAGTTTCCTCTGACAAAATCCTCTGCCCACTCCCATACGCGTTGCACTCCAAACCCCTGGGGAATTTCTCCAAAGCAAGCTGCACATCCAAAGCAAGAGTCAAGTCACTTGAGTGTCAAAGCGAAAACCTCGTGCCTTCCTAAGCATGTCAGGGTTAACCCCCTCCCCTTCCCTCCACAGGGGAAGCCAATTTTAAATTGGCATGCAAAGGCTGCCTGTGGGGAGATTTCTACCTTGTTTATCCCCACCTGCGTTCCAGCAGATGAGCCACCAATTTTCCTGCTGCAGAAACTCGTGCCCGTCACAGAATAACTGAAGTGATGGACAAAAAAAAAGAGGAAAGCCTGGGATCTCACAGGCCCTTCAAGGGGAGTAACAATACAAAAATAAAAGCCTGCTTGTTTTACAGTCTCTCCCAAGCCACCTCCCTCCTGTAATTTTAGCAGGTTTCTTTTGTTCCATCCTGGAAAGCATTGTCAGGGAGGAGACAGCACTGGGTGCCCACGCTGGGGAGCATCAGCCCTTGTCAAGATGCATCAAGCAGCCAGCTCTCATTGCTACTGGCAGGGGCTTGGGGAATTCCTCTGCCCATGGGAATTGCACAAACAGCCAATCTGCCGACTCTTGAAAGCACAGCAGTGACAGGGATGAGAAAGGGGTAGCACGGGTTAGGTTTCCTTGATGGAGAGGGGGAAAGGGTTACAGAGTCATTTCTTACACAAGAAGCTCCACAGGAACTACACTCTAAGGCCATGCAAAGCCCTTTTCCAAAAAGTACCCAAACCACAGGGTCACAAACTCCACAGCCATTCTTCCACTGCACTTGGAGTCAGTTCTAAGTGACAGGCAGGGCAGCCTTTCCTCATTCCTGTCAAACGCACACCTCATGCTGGGAAGGCTTCATTCCACCCCCCCGACCCCAGTCATGCCTCTCAACTCTGCTCCTGCTTAGGACCAGCACACTGAGCAGATCCCTCAACCTCATGATGGTTTGGACAATGGACTTAACATGGACTTTGTTTCATGACACAGTGTGGCACAGGACTAGTGTTTACTGACTAAGGCGCTGCTGAATTTGTGAGCTGGTGGAAACAGGCTCAGAGTTAAAGCACCAGGCTGGGCTTCTGAATGCAGGTTCTCCTCCCAGCATCACCACAGTCACGCTGGGACTCTGGGCAGAGCGTGCTAAAGCCTCCTACCATCTCTTCCACACAGCTGGAATACATCTCCTGCCTGAAAGACAGCTTGTGGAGACACTAAGGGTTGTAAGAGTGTTCACACACCTCTGAGAGGACAAGGGAGCTGGGAAGAGATGGAAGTATAAAGGGAATAGCCCCGAATCTCTCAGGAACACAACAAATTATTTGAGGGAGCCTTTGCAGGAGACAGGCAGGAAGAAGGGAAAAGCTGACAGCTGCAGGGAGTTTAACATCATGCCAGACATCTTGGGTTGTAGAAATTAAAGCAAAATAATTGTTAAAAGTAATGTGAAAGAGTAGGCAAGGAACACTCATGCACACATTTCCCCTGCCCCCATCACTCCCCTGTCACCAACACCTGGACAAGCTAAGCTGAGCGGTGCCTCCCAAACACACACAGCAGAATCGGATGTGGTCAGGGCTTGTGGAAGCCTGGAGGAAGCTCCGCGTGCAGCATGGTAGCATCTGGCTGGGGCCCAACACACCAATTACAGCTGGGGTGCCGGGGCCAGAATGCAAAGGGGTGGAGAGGGGAAGGTCCAGAGTGGAAAAAGGCTTTGTCTCAGAGCACTAAAAAAAGTAAAAAGCAAAGAAGCCATCCTTGCCCCAAGCTCTACC
This sequence comes from Neomorphus geoffroyi, assembly GCA_033558235.1. Lineage (NCBI taxonomy): Eukaryota > Metazoa > Chordata > Aves > Cuculiformes > Neomorphidae > Neomorphus > Neomorphus geoffroyi. The sequence goes on along the minus strand of JAUMJM010000029.1, from coordinate 3,536,433 downwards.
ACCCCAGAGTGGAGATGCCTCCATCAGTAAATCTGGTTGGCAGGACTTCAAATATGCACAAACAAGAGGAAGGAAACAGGCGAACAGCAAAGCCACAGAGGCCAGGGCCAGGGCGCGGCAGAGGAGGCGGAAGAGTGGGAGGAAATTTATAAACACCGCTGCCTTCCACAGGCTCAGAGGATGTGGTTTGCAAAGGACGTTTACAACAACACCAAACCACAAAAGCCTTTTACTTCAACAGAACTTGATTAGAACAAGGCTGGCTGACTCAGGTCATTTATTACAGAACCTCCCTCCTCCTCTTCAGGGTCCAGCCCCACGCTGACCTACAGGGGCTTCTGCATTCCTCACCCTGCCTCGCTCACGCTTCTTCAGTGGAATTTGGCTCCACCACCTTGTGTACCACCTTGTCCCTATGCGAAGAGATGTCAAGCACGCGATCCGTGGGAAAGCCGGATAGTCTCTTAGCAGCAGCATTTCACCAAGCATACTGCATTTTGTCAGGTTCACAGAGATCTTTTTCCCTAAATAAATTCTTCATTCTTGAAGGGCTTTCTCATGGAATCATTAAGGTTGGAAAAGACCTCTAAGATCATTCAGTTCAACCACCAGCCCAACCCCCCTGTTTCTATTAAGACATGTCCCAAAGTGCCACATCTACAAGCTTTTTGAACACTTCCAGGGACGGTGAGTCAACCACTTTCCTGAGCAGCCTCTTCCAATGTTTGACCACTCTTTTGGTAAAGAAATTTCTTCTAATATCTAAAAAAAAAAAAAATAACTATCTTTGAATTCCCTTTGCAGTCAGAAGAAACACTTCCTTTTGCTAAGATACGAACACATCAGCACATCAAGTAACAACAGCTTGGGGAGCTACTACAACCAGTTAAGCCTCTGAATCTCTTCTTCAGGAAACACTTTGCTGCATCAGTTAAACCACCTAGGAATGTATTTTTGCACCCAGCCAATCCCAGATACTCTCTGCTCATAGGCCAATAGAAGTTTAATCCAATTTGCTAACCAAACAATTCTGTTTGATGCTGTTTGCCATGGATTTTAGGAAGTAAGCAACCTGGGCAATTTTGGGAGCTGCTGGTGGGTACAGTGAGTGTGTTTATTAGGGAGCAGGCATCAACCATTGTTCCATCAGCAGGAATCAACTAACCTCTAGGATAAACGGCAACACTGGGATGAAGGTCCTGGTGTTCTCAGACAACAGGGTAAGTGCACGGATGCAGTGCATGCGCAGTGGGTAGAAACGTGCTGTTGGTACCAGCCTAGAAAGGAAAAAAGAAAGGATATTAGGTCACATTTACACTAGAACTGCACCTCCAGCCTTCAGTGACACTTGAGATCCTTCATCTACAAAAGAACGGCAACCTTTAAGTATTGCACAATAAACTTTGAGCTGCTGGAGCTACCCCAGAGTTGGAAACAGAACTCAAAACATGTGAAAGCTATAACACTAGCACACAAATTCCCGCAACAAAAGCTCTAGGCTTCTGCTGGGAGAAAGTGCTACAAAACAAGAGCTTTGCAGATGAAGTTTAGCACTGATGCTGTTTAGTCCTGTCCCACACTTTTGGCTCTCATGTTCCCCGCACAGGTAGGTAGGCAAGAAAGTGGCCGGAGCCAGCAGTAAAACACCCATCTAAAGTAGCAAGTTTGACCAAGGAAAGGGCTCCCCCAGCATATCAGAGGGGCTATGAGGAGGAAGATGCTTCCCATTTCAGGCCACGTACCCTCTGTGTACCCAGAGTCCATGCTGTCACCTGAATTTCATGTGAAACGTGGCTGAGGCAGGAGCTGGACTAGCAGCAATCAGCGTATCGGAAAGGTCAGAGTGGGAATGAGTGACCTCTCACAGCCAAATCTTTTCAGCGCTCTCCAATCCAGAGAAGCACCCAAGCTATTCCCATCTTCATCAGAGAGGCAAAGGTACACTTGTACAGCCAATAATCAGCATGGAGGGGAAGAGGCCAGACTTTTTGACCCACGTTTCAAACCATTACACACTGAAGAAAGCAGAGCCAACTCCCTTTGTGAGGCTGGGACTGAGAAGGTTCAGCTCCCCAGCACCACTTAAGCCAGCAAAGGAGGGGAGAATGCAGAGCTAAAAAGACACCAGGTCTCATTACTGCACCACTCCAGAAACCTCTCACTCCAGATGACCTGGGCTTCAAGACACGGATGCCTTCAGCATTAACAAGGATTTTTTTATTTTTCACAAATGCAGTTCCCAGACAACAGGCTCAAGCCTGATAAATGAAGCCCTCCCCTCCCCAAAGAGCTTGCTGAGCAATCCAGGAGAGCAAAAAAAATGCTTGACCAGGCACCATAAATCACCTGCATCTCCCCCTCTCCAAATAGTGAAATAATTATCATTGGATCCATTATAGAAATAAATCTACTTTGCACCCCTGATCTGGCACCACTGGAGATGACGAAAGCCATTCCTAGAAATTAATTGATCGAGGAATAAACCTGTTAAGTGTATAGATTTACTGTAAACCAAGACCATTAATTTTAGAGCGCACAGCGATGCAACAATCTGCTCGACTTCCCAAAGGCTGGATGCACAGGGAATACAAAGCACAGCCGGGTCCCAGCTCTGCTGAGCAAGGTCCAACTGCCTACTTGCTTCAGGGTGCATCCAGGGGGTTCAAACTGACTCACTTTTCAGATCAGCAGAGGTGCTCTCTAATGTCCTACCATCACTATCCCTTGGAATGCCTGCTGTACTTCTCCCATGCAGTCAGGGCACAGGCAGAGAACAGCCTAACGGCTTCTCAAGGCTTATTTTCACTTGCTACAGCTCCTTCTGTTGGACTCTTGGGTGACTCTCACCTTCCTCTGACTAGAGAGGACAGAGAAAGTCTTTCAACATCAGCCTCCACGCCACCAGGGCAGGTCAGCAAGGGAAGTTGCTCAGGGACACCAAGGCTGTGCTTATTTCTCCACAGAAGAAGCTGTACCTGCTTTCTCCCCTGTACATGTTGAGAGGCCAGAAACCAACAATTAACAGGCACCAGACTCCATTTAGCTATAAAGCCAGGGAAGAACTTCATTTTTACAGCTTAAACTAGGAGCAAGGTAGAAATCCAAGCAGACAAGGGCAGAAAAACACTTTATGGGATGAGGGGAGAAGGAATAACAGGAGCTTCTGCAACAACTCTGCTGCAAACAAAAACAAGCCAACCATGAACTCAGACAAATGCAAGCACACAGATCAAAAGGAGGAACCTATGGACTATGGAGGCAGAGAAAACCACAACGCAGAGAAAGGAAGGGAGAAATCATCTCTTCCATGTTCTGCTCTCTCTGCAACACCTACACCACCACTCCATTGCTCAAACTAACTGCAACCTCTCGGCTGTTTGTGAGAACAGCATCACTCGTTATTACATAACAATTCCATAAGCAAACAGCAATGAGGCTTTTCCCAGCATCACAAAGTCAGAAACCACCAATTCCAGCACTTTTCCATTCAGCAGCCCAGCTTTCCTGGACCACATCTTGAGCACAACTTCCAGACACACATGAGGTCCACTTTTGAAATATGTATTATCAAAAATAGTTTCAATGTATTTTATATACTGGAAAGCAAGAGACTGGGGGAGTTAATTTTGATTTTAGCAGGCAATGCTCTTCTACCACTTATGTTGTTTAATCTCTTTTGGAATTCTGCCCTGGTCCCTGCCTAGGGCAAAAAGGTTGTGATGGATGGTGGCTTCTCCCCACTCCCCTCACCCAAGAGGCCACAGTGGTGTGAGGAGCTGATTGGGTGCCTGACAGCTGATTGGGTGCCTGACTGTGCTCACTGCCCTTTTGATGGAGCCAGGCGCCACCTCCCGGTGCAAAGGCACTGGGAAAGGGAGCTTCCTCCCAGCACCACTACCCTTCAGGTACACCCTAAAGCTCTACACCAGGAGCAGAAGGGAAGGAAAGCATTCCTGCTGTCACACAGCATCCTTCCCCACCCCTGATCACATGCACACACCTGCCAAAGCTGAGCAGCCCAGAGAAACAAAGAGAGGAGTCCAGCTGGTCCAGCACCTCCCCAAAGGCAGCAGTCCGATATTAAGATGAATACTTGCATCTTCTAGAAATGCATCAAGTGGTACATGAAGCAAAAAAATCCCTTGATCTCAGGCTAGATTATTTTAACCTCATCTCAAACAGAAACAAACCGAGCTCTGTCGCTATGCTCAGACCTGTCTACAGCAGGGATGCAGCACAGAGACCAACTCTCACTGGTGTCAGCAAAGCCACCAACACTGGAGAAGGCTGCCTGTGCTCAAAAAGGTGCCACGAGGGATCCCGGGTGCAGACAGAAGCCTGTGGAGCAACATCATCCCCACATCTGCCAACCTACCTACCTGCTTTTTAGATCCCAGACACTGGCTTGGCTCAGGAAGGGAGCCAGGGTGGCATGAGTTCTGTTTTCCCACCTTAGAACCCATCTGTTGTGTTCCCAAATCTTTGGATCCTTGCTTCACACCAAGGAGGAGCCCCGTCCATCACAGATAAATTCTATTCACTGCTCTTGCTGAGACTTGCCCGATTCACCTTTCCTTAGCCCTGGATAGCTGATTTATCTGCTTGGACAGGTAAAAAACTGCCTAGATGGGTCTGCAGGACAGCAAAAGCTCTGCAAGAGCAGTGGGAAGTAGCCTGTGCACGTGGGGGATGGGAAGAGGGATGTATGCATACTCTAACAATCGTTTAAATCTGCTTATCTTCATCACCCCTTGGGAGTTTGTCAAGACCAGGTGGGTGGTGTTTTAAAGCTGAGAATCTGGTTACCAGAGCTAACAGGATTTCAGAGATCAGAGATTCAGAAATTCCCTCAATGCTTATTATTAACATAAAAAATTTATATAAATATATAAACTGATGGGACAAGATAAATTCTCAGCAGAGACACACTAAAACCAGCAAATGCGTCCTAGTTCTTCAAATTCTAACAAATACGCACCCAAAAAACCAGTACCTTCTAATTGTATTTACAGAGCTAGACATGAGAATTTTATTTGGTACTGTGGCATTGTCAGGTCCTGAGGCAAGTCAGTTCATTCTCCTCTCCACTTTGTATGATTGGAAGCACAACCTGTCCAGGCTACGCAGATTGCAGCTTCTCTTATACAGAGAGTTTAGCCTGTGAAAGAATAACCTACACCACAACTTTCTCCCCACCTAAACACACAGGTGCTCACAAATCTTTGCCTTGAATAATCAAAAGCAGCTCTCAACTCCTCACAATGCAAGGTTAAATCTAAATCATCTAACAGTAACGCTGCTCTGCCACATCAAGAAGGAGAATTATAGCCAAAAAGTCCTACTTACTTTATACAGCCAATGATGACCTGTGTCAACGGATAGATCAACGGCTCCATGACCTCACTGGGATAGATCGTGCTGAGAACGCGACACCAGAAATACAGGCAGTGGATGTACTGCCAGTTATAAACAGACTGGAAATTCTCCTGTGGAAAAAGGGAAAAATACAGGCATAAAATTGAAAATGTGGCATTTGAGAGGAGGTCACTCTGGTTTCTCTACAGGACTCATCTGGTTTGTTTCAAGACAGACTTTCAAGGCCCAGGTCACCCCCTCTTTTGCACAGATGAATCAACATGTGCAAGTTGTGAGGAGAAATGGTTTAAAGCTGAAAGAGGGAGACTGAGATGAAATTTTGGGAGAAATGTTTGGCTGTGAGGATGGGGAGGCCCTGGCCCAGGTTGCTCAGAGCAGCAGTGGCTGCCCCATCCCTGGAGGTGTTCCAGGCCAGGTTGGATGGGGCTTGGAGCCCCCTGATCCAGTGGGAGGTGTCCCTGCCCGTGGCAGGGGGTGGCACTGGGTGGGCTTTGGGGTCTCTTCCAACTCAACCCATTCCATGATTCTATAGTATGTTTCTATGAATTGCAGCAACCACCCCTACTCCAGGTTTTGGTCCTTACACCACAGCTGGAAATGGTAGAGGTCTCCCAGCTGTCAGCAGATCAGTGGGATGTTCTCAGCTTCTCTTGCACAGAAGCAACAAGCAATCTGCTCTTGTAATCACCTTCCACAACCACCCACTGCTCTATTTAAATTAATTGGCTTATTGCTTGGATTTGTATATTTTGGTGTTGCTGTTGTCATTTAAAGTTCCTACAACCCTCCCCAGCTGCAAAATCAAGTGGATTTAGTTCTTGTCTGGGCCAGGACTAAGTGTAAGAAACCAGTGCAATCCAATTAGGGCATAAACAGCCCAGACTTCATTTATCTCTGCTCATTTATCCCCATGTCTGAACAGCCAGGAGATTTAACTGGTCACCAATCCTGCAACGTTTGGCAGCAGCTAAGCAATTAATCTATAGGGGTCTGGTTTGCTAAACATGAATAAAGCCAGGATTAACAATCTGACTCAGATTTCTGAGGTCAGACTGGAGGTGGCTGAAACTGGGGCTGTTCCCAAAAGGTCTGAGCTGCTTCGTCCAATTAAGTCCTTTAAATAGTATGGACTTCACAGGGAAGATGAAAACACCAGGCTGGTTCCTAATCTTCTTTACCTTGAGATTTTGCAACAGAGGCTGCAAAACGCAGCCTCGCAGAGTGGAAAAAGGGTGCCCAAGGAAGAAGATGGAAAGTATATCACAAACCCTTGCGAGTGATGGCAAAGTGACTCCACCCTGCAGTTGCCTTTCCTCTCCTTCCTTGCTGAAATTCTAAATGCAGCCAGCTACAAGGTGATCTCTGAAGCTCTCAACCCCTCATAAAAAATTCCTTGGCACGTTATGACACAAGTACTGACACTTTAGAAATGCTACCAAGAGCCTGAAGTGACTGCTGTAAATTTCCCCTCTCCACACATTCCCTGCAGAAGGGTACAGTCCTTCCACACTGATGGGTACCCACCTTCTTCTTTATCGTCATTGCGCTGCGCAAGTGAATGGCGAGCTGACGGATGTAGATAAAGGCATGCTGATAAGAGGTGTGTGTATCCAGGGCATACATCTCTGTCAGCGTGCGCTGCATGAAGTTGATCATGGGCAGGACATTGGGAGAGGTGAATCTGGAATTCTTCACAAACGCGATGTACATTTGCTGTGCAGGAAAGAGGACAAGATACAATCACATAAAACTAAAGCACACTTTCGCTAACCTTCCTCATCTAGGTATGGCCAAACCAGGAGTGATGCATTCCTTTCATAGGATAAGTCACTTCAATAAGGACAAATAATAACCCAGGCTGCCCCTTCAGGGGATACGGGAAAGAGTTGGAAAACTTTTTGCACCCACACATCGTTAAGCACAGCACTTGGAGCTGCCCCTGCCACTGCTCTCTGCAAGAAGAGAAGAACTGTGGGATGGCTTTGAGCCACACATGCTTATGGTTTGTTACAGCTCTTTCTAGAACAGTGGTACCTAAGTAAACCACACTCAGTAGCACCAAGTAATGTGTCAGCAGCTGATAAAAGCCCTCAAGAATTTGAAAGATGAGTACCAGAGGCCTTCCCTGCTAAGACCTTGTGCGCGTCCAGCAGGAAGGGCATTAGTAGGAAGCAGGATATCACTCTGACCCAAGACAATTTCAGCCCTGTTTAATTTTCTGGAGGTAGCCAAGCATCACCTCCAGCACCTGCCCTGCTTAATAGGCTGCAGCTCATGCTCCAAGGTCTTCATATTTAATGTGAGAAAGAAAAGCTGCAGAGTACAGCAAGTACCAGCCTTACCTTGAGCAAGGGACTTAGGTACGCCTCTTTCTTGTAGCGGCAGATCTTGTTCAGCACAAGGAAGGCCAGTACCCTCACTGTTTCCTCACCTGTGCTCCACAAATTAATTGCTTGCTGGAACAGAAAATAAAAAGATCCAGGTAAGTGAAAGGACAAAGAGCCCCTTCCTGGTTACAGACAGACCTGAGGTTCCCTACTTCACACCAAAAAAAGCAAGCAAGGAGGAATGACAAAAATCAGTCACAACAGCCCCGTCAGCCTTTCTGTCCTCACATTCCAACTGTGAGACCACACAAAAGGCAAGCTTGATGTTTCCATATTCAGTAAAGGAACCTGTCCAAAACCAGCATCCCTGAAAAATATGTGCACTTTTATTTGTGTGCCTAAATACACATTTGAGCTCCAGAGCACGTGACTCAAATCTCCGAAGTTTTGCAAAGCTTCCTCACCATCCCCAAGACAGCAACACCACACTACACTACACGCTTGGCCAATACATCTTCAGCCCAAAGAGTAATTTTTGTCTTACACTGAATTCTGCAGAATACAGTTACAATGCTCTTACACTCCAGTTCTCCCACAAATATCAAACTCCAATTTCTCAAGGAATGCTATTAAAGATGCACTTGTCTCTGGAGAGGGGACACCAGGGTTTGATTTCTGAATTTATCGATGTTTTTCCCCCTCTGGGCAAAGAGGTTGCAATTCCTGAGATACATCTCCTGGTGGTAATTCTGACTTAATTCCAGTTCCCTGGACATGCTCTGTACTAATTCAAACACAGAGCAGCAGCAGGGTTGGAGCCAGAGGCAGGACCTGCGTAAGGCAGCACATCTGCTGAGATACATCCTTAAGTCACACTGGTGCAGAGATGCTGAGGAGCACCTAGCGCATCACTAAAATGCCTACAGAAGCTGGAGATGCTTAGATTAGTTCATGTAGAGGTCTGGGCTAACAGATAGCCCATAACCGACATGTAAACTCATTAATCTTTTATGCATCTCTGCATTGCATAAAGCAATCATATATTGGTCTCTCCCTTCAACTTCCTGAGAAGCAAAGGAACAGATTATGTTCAGATTCCTTGGATTTTTTGGCCCTGTCATCTGGTACAGTAGCACCACAATCACAGCTGATGCCTCCAAAAAACAGTTACTTTATCTGCACTAATGAACTCTACAGAAAACTGGAAAGATGCCAGCTGCAAGGTTGAAAAAGCCTCCTCAGAATTCCTCACTTGACAGTGAGCAGACTGCTACACCTTCAGACCCAGCCTCCCATCACTATAACAGTCATCTCTATCATCAAAGGGTTCCCAGTTTCATTTAAATGTTGTGTCACAGCGTTTTGTTTAAATGTCACCCTGTTGTCCTCTTCCGCTCTTCCACACCTACTTTGTTGTTTTAAGTGCTCAGCAGTTGACTCAGTTTCTGCAAAAATATTCCACCCCCAGCTCTCGAGAGTGAAATACTATCACAGACGTACACACAGACTCAGCACACAGGCAGCAACGACTCCATCTGGGATGAGGAAGCAGACAGCTTCCCCAGAACATCTCTGCATCACTTTGCACAGGGATTAGAGGAGCTACACAGAGCCTCACGCCCACTCACCTCAGCGTGAGAGCACTTCATGGCACCTACAGGGCTTGTAGGAGAATCACAGAATGGGTTGGGTCGGAAGGGACCACAAAGCCCACCCAGTGCCACCCCCTGCCATGGGCAGGGACACCTCCCACTGCATCAGGGGGCTCCAAGCCCCATCCAACCTGGCCTGGAACACCTCCAGGGATGGGGCAGCCACCACTGCTCTGGGCACCCTGGGCCAGGGCCTTCCCACCCTCACAGCAAAACATTTCTGCCTAAGATCTCATCTCAATCTCCACACTTTTACTTCAAAACCGTTCTTCTTGTCTCACTCCTGCACTCCCTGATCCCCTCCCCAGCTTTCCCGGAGCCCCTTTCAGCACTGGGAGCTGCTCTAAGGTCTACCCAGAGCCTTCTCCTCTCCAGGCTGAACAACCCCAACTCTCTCAGCCTGTCCTTGTACAGGAGGTGCTCCAGCCCTTGGATCATCTCCGTGGCCTCCTCTGGACTAGCTTCAACAGCTCCAGGTCCTTCCCATGCTGAGGACTCCAGAACTGAACACAGGGCTCCAGGTGGGGTCAAATGACAGCAGAGGGAAGGATCCCCTCCCTCACCATACTGGACACCTTACTTTTGATGCAGCCCAGGGTATGGTTTGCTTTCTGGGCTGCAAGTGCACATTGCCAGCTCAAGCAGGACTCATTTCCAGCACCAAAAGAAAAGCAAGGGGAGTACAAGAGACTGAACTGTAATGAGATCCAGCCCAAACACCATGAGAGATTCACCAAGGGGTAAATAAAGTCTCCCTCAGATCCAAGTGGCAAATCACAGCACGTCACCTTACCTTGAGAAGTGCACGGCACTGCTTTGGAAAAGACAAATAATAAGGCACTGTGGAAATGACATGCTGAAGGACCGCTGCACCCACTGAGGCTTCTGTTAAACAGGACAGGAGCTACAGAGAGAAAACAAACACGATCCCATTTAGTTTGTAGTCCTCATTACCTCTTCTTTTACCATTAGCCATCTGTATTTCACTGTTTCCAAGTATTTCAGTGTTACCAAAGGACTGGAAGACCAGCCTTCCCTAGTAAGAAGCTTAAATAAACCTCCAAAAGCCATATCAGGAAAGGAGCAGACACACATAGGTTAAATAACTCCTCTGAAAGTCAACCACCCTGGCAAACGTGAGCTCAGGCTCATCTGGATGGCTAACAGCACCCGAGTTCATCACATAAAACCTCGCTTGTGTATACTTCAAAAGCCTATATACAGTTTAAGGTATCTTACAAACGGCACGGCATCGATCCCTCTGTTGTCTCACAAATGGTTAAAGCGTGACAAAGACACCCTCAGACTACCGGAGGCTTGGCAACAGGCCACCTGAGCTATCTGATGACTTCCTGGATTTCACTAGGATTTCTTTAATGGGAAGCTGGACTATTACAGGGTATCAAGAGGTTAGGTGCAGCTCAAGGAAAAGACTAGGCAAAATATTTGAGAAAGAATATCTTGTATTTCCAGGTTGTTCAGCTCAGAGCCAAACAGAGACATTTACAGTTTCTAATTTGAAGACAACTTCAATTTCAGAGAAGTTCTGCTTGATCCAGTTGCCCCTCCCCCCCTCCCCTTGCCTGCAATCTCGGTTGCTGGAAGCAGAAGCATTTTTTCTACTTTTAACTTCCCTCCTCTTACTGCAAAGATTCTGCACTGATCAAGTCCCTCACACAGAAAAAGGAAAAGAGAAGATATCGTTCAGAAACTACTACGCCAGAAAAACACTGTAGTAAAGCCTGGGACCGAGCGCACTCAGAAGAAAGCACAGGATGAGGGATTACTTCAACAGGACTGCATTGACTGCTTTTCCTTTCCCACTGCAACCTTCTGCTGCGGGCAAGAGGCACCACGACTTGAGAGGAAAGGCTCTACTGATCAAAATGCGCTTTCTGCTAAGTCATTCTGCCAGCTTCCAGCCATCAGATATCAGCACTTCCCTTTCCTTAAATCCCCTTTCCTCAGCTCCTGAAGAACGAGTATTCAATGTTGTTTCTTTGTTTTTAATATTCCAAATTTAGAGATGGATGATGAAGCGATCTCAAACCCAAAATTAACCGAGGGTGGGAATTTCCTTCAGAAATAATCCATGAATTGTCTCTGAAACACCAGATATCAGCAGTTTTGGATGGATGGGATGCCCTGGTGGGATGGACATAATCCTACCTGGAGATGTTATTTACAAGATTATCAACATGACATCTTAGTATTTACTACAAGAAGCAGCAAGATCACAGTGCCAAAAACTGAATTAAAGACGCAGAATGCAGGAGCACAGCTCTGCAAGCTACTTTAAAGCCCACTAAATATTAATTTGTCAGAGGAATCAAGACAGAACTGCCAGAATGTTAACCCAGCCCTTCTTTACAGGCTACCTGTTTTGACCCAACCATCCTATGGACCTCTATAAATTGTTACTTTGACCACGTACTTACCAAAAAAAAGACACAGGGATTTGGACAAATACACAAATCTCAGATGCTGAAGATTCAGTGAGATTGCTTCTGCCTGCTTCAGCCTCAGCCAGTAAGCCTTCATTCTCCACTACATAAACCAATACCCAGTGTTCCCAGTAATGTGGTGACCAGAAAGTCCCCCTCAAACTGGAGTAACCATCTTTTCAAAAGGAAAAGCACCTGAGGGTACATTGCTACCTGCTTTGTTAATTATCTCCTTGATTGTTTAGCTCTGCTTTTAGCAGTGCTGTTAGATACAAAATCCCACCTGCCTCATTCCAAAACATCCTGAACAAAAGCCCACATAACACAAATATGTTGGGATTTCTTACCTGTATGGTACAGCTGAGGTACACTTTAACATCCAGTCGCAGCTTGCTCCAAAGTGGGCTGGTGGAAGGGAGGACCACTCTGGAAATGAGCAAGAGTTGGGTTTAACTTTAAAAAAAAAAACAAAAAACTATCCTCCCAAATAAATTAGATATCAGGAGCACAAAGGACAGCCAGTGAGTTCATTTCCTCTAGATTGCTTGCAAAGCAAAAAGTAAGTAGCAATTTCGTCACGGGTGAAAAGAAGTACTTCTCTGTAAAAAACACCTGAAGCACAGAATTAGAAAATTCAATTCAAAGAGCTTTCCAGCAGAGTACCCAGATCTCTGGAAGTGTGATGCAGGAGCTGTGACAGCCAGAAAGCCTGATGAAGAGGTGAACCCCCTCAACATTGATTGAGTCAGGCATCCTGCAGCCACCCAGAAACAGAGCAGGCTGACTTGTAGGAAGAAAGTCTATTTTGGGGATCAAACTGGTTGTGAGACATTTGCTCAGTCTCTTTAAGCTTCTGACAGTGCATTCACGAATAGTGCCCCCAGGCCATCCTAAAATTCAGACAGAGTCTATACAAGTCAGGCCAGGGGAGGAAAGAGGCTGGTGTTTACACAAAGCACTGGGATTTACTTCTCAGAGTAGGCACCACTGTCAACAACAAATCTAGAGCTTAGCTTGCTCTTCATCTGTGACGTGGAAATCAAAAATAACTGCCCCCAAAATCACCCTGGAACTGAAAGCACTTCTGAAAGGCATTCAATTCTTGCTCTACTTGATGATGAGAAAAAAAAAAAAAAAAAAAGAGAGAGCTCAGACTACAAAGCGGATAATAAAACTGTGTCCAGCTGAAACTCCAGAAGGGACAGAGGTAAAAACCTTCTGTGAATGGCCAGCAGGAAACAGGCACAGGAGCTAAACAGAACTGCCCCAGCTTGCAAAACATATTGAGAACTTCACAGATTGTTTTATGAAAGCAGGCTCACAAGAATTCAGACTGGTTCCTACTGAGGTTTCAGCATCCTTTCCAGTTGTGCCTGGGTAAGCCATGCTGGTATCTATTCAACTATGGGCCCAGCCCGATTCAGAAACTCCTTCAGCACCAACCCACACGATAGCCAGAGAATTCCCCAGCTCCCAGGCAGCGGCTGAGATTTCAAAATTGTCATTCCTGCTCTCTAGTCAAATAAAACGGCATCGAGAAATGTGATACAGAGGTACTGGACCAGTGCTGCCATTCTACACAAAAGTGAATTGTACCATTCTTTGCCCAGTTGTGCGCTTGCTTCCTTTCCATCTATGCTCTAACAGTCAGCAGCTCAAATTTGCCTGACCCAGTCCTCAGATGATCAGAATCTAGGGTGTAACACAGCTGCTAAAGCCATGGATTAACAAAAGTCACATACTTGCAATACTCTGCCTACCTATAGGGAGAAGGGCTTGGTCCCTTTCTCTGAAAACCAACTCACAATGCCTTAACGATGCAAGACAACTTCCAGCTCTCCTTCAGTTTAGTCTAATATTACAGCAGATGCACTGCAGGTAAAGAGAGGAAAAACCCGACTAAGATGACTGTGAAAATAATCAAGCAACTTTGCCAGTGTTTGGGAAGAGCTGCCATTGTTTTCCAGCTTCACAGCCAGGTTGCAGGTCTGAAAAACCCCAACCAGCTTCCTCTCACCTGCAGTTCTCAAATCTCCTCAGACTTACTTTAGTTTGTTCTTCGGGGTTTTCAGAAGCAGCAGCTTCTGCAGGCAGTGGAAGAGGTCCCGGATGCAGAAGGACACAAGCGCATTGAATACTGGTTTAAAAAACAAAGTCAGCAAAGCATTTGTAAGTTATTTTCAATATAATCCTGCTTTCTCAGCTAACCTGAAAAGAACTCCCCAAAAAACTGAAGCCAGTAATTCCCACAGCAGAACTATTGCATTTTCATAAGCTGCCAGAAAACATCACGTGACTTAAAATTTTGCGTCTTGTAGGATTAGTTTTAAGAGGGAATGGTACGAAGCCACAGCAGAAACCAACCAAAAAGACGTACCCTGGAATCACAGAATGACCTGAGTTGGAATGGACCCACAAGGATCATCAAGTCCAACTCCTGTTCCTGCACAGAACAATCCCAACATTCACACTATGAGTCTAAGGGCATTGGCCAAATGCTTCTTGAATATTGTCAGGCTTGGCACCGTGACTGCTACCCTGCAAGCATACAAACAGTACCCAGCTTCAACTTCACTTTAAGAAGTCTGGTGAATGAAGGATGGTACTTTTCTTAGCAATTGCAAGCCCAGCAACCAGCGGTCCGCACCCCACGAAGGATGCCTGCACCCCACAACACCATAAAAGACACCACTGCACAGCATCACCACCAGGAAGAAGATAAGCTGCTTAAGTGACATGAAGCCTACAAAAGCGTAAGTTAAGTCCTGCCAGTACTTATCCCCACTCTCTTCCAACAGCTAAACCTTCCCTACCAAATACTTCCCTTCTCTCCCAGAAGGAGTAAGGTGACCGACTCACCTGCAGCATCAGTGACTTGAAACTTGCTAGGATCAGCCCCACCATTATCTCCTTTGGTGGTGGCTACAGCTGCTTTAAAGGCTTGAGTGATTTCACGGAAAAGTTTTGGTGTTAGATTTCTCTGAGGAAAGAAGGAAAAGCACTGCTGAGGAGAAAAAGCGAGCAACATCCTGAAACTCTGAAGCACTTTACTGGGACAAAAGCATCAGAATTCATTGTAAGTTTATTGCAAAAATAGCTCCATCCCATAATGTGAAGACATCAAGACAGCACACTAGTGGCCTTCACCTGCTCTAAAATGGTCTTCTAGGGCTTTTAAATAGATGGGGGTTGAGAAGCAATTGAATCAGCTGCAAGCAACTATCCAATTTGACCTTTCCCTCCCCCATTTAGTCAGAAGCAGCAAGTCATGGCATCACTGCTCAAAATGTGACTAAAATCGTTCTTGGAGCTGCCAACGGCACGATGCTTACCAAAAGGATGAAACAAACCCAAGAGTTCTGACCTCTTTCGAGCCACACAAGCTTCTCTAGGTTTTGCCTCAGATGAAGTGAAAGCAGTCTAACCTTGCAGCCCAAGCAAAAATTGCAAAGATAAGTCATGCTGTGAAGTAACAAGAGCTCCAGGAGTGTGACCTTGTGTGTAAGACACACATCTTCTCTGTAGATTTTTGTGAAAGACGAAAAAATTGAAAGCTGGTCTTTTACAGGCAGCAACACATGGGGAAAAATGCTTAGAGAAGAACACTCAAGCAGCTTCTATTTCAGCTCCTTGCTCACCTCTGCAGCTTTTTTCCATTCTTCAACCATTTTCAAGCTCACAGGGATGAAAGAAACTCTTTTCCGTTTGACTGTTTCTTGTTCTTCATCATCATCTTCATCGCTTCCTTCCTAGACAAGTTGGTATCGAGACAGAGAAAAGGATTATTACATTTCTGCCCCCACTGCTTTTGCTGAGCAGCTACTGAAGAGGAAGGCAGGCAGGGGTGATTTTTATTAATGCTGTTATCAATGCTGCGTAAAGCAGTAATGAAATTATAGGTATTACAAAGACCAAACAAAGCTACTTAAGCCCTGCAGCTTTGTTACATAAATACAATGTGCAATAAGATGAAACATCAAGGAGCAAGGATATTACTTGGGAGAGGAGACAAAACCAAATTTCACAATCTTTAATGAACTCCTTGTGCTCAGTTTGAATCCACAGCTGACCTCTAGATTACAAGTCTGTACACCTGTGGATGATCTTTGGAGCTCCTCCCCAGCCACCTGTGCCACTCCAAGCCCAAACACACTTAAGCCTTGCACTGAAACTCAAATACTTAACATATAATGGAAATAATTGATTTCAGCATTCCAAAAGGGGGTCTCCCACCTCCAGTGTATCAGGTGGCACATGCAACTGGTCCTCCTCATCAGAGCTGTCTGAATCATCAAAATTCAGCAATGTGCGATCGTTCTCCTCCAAAAACTTATAAAACTCAGGATCTTTGTCCTTCAGGCGGGAGAGCTGATCTTTATGTTCAGATGCCTTTCCCTTCTTCCTGGTAGATAAGAATTAATGTGCATTTATTCATTGCTCTAACTCCTGCTGATGCTGTTAAGAAAAGCAAGCAACTTCTGGGCACTGAAGCACACCTGGAGCTAATTTGAATGGTTATGGATTTATCAAGGCTGCAGCCACAGTTGTGTAGCACATTTAACACCTGCAAAAGGTCAGCTTCCTTCAGCACTAAGAATTCTCACTAGCACACTATCGTGTTGTATTGGGATAGCGGTCACGAACACACCTTTCAAGACCAAAAAATTCTGTTTTGCCATTTCTCAGAATTTCTCCAGCAAGCTTTCTAGAAAGAATATGGAAAGTTATACTGCCAGAGATAGCTGACAGTGAAAGCTCAGTAAAATCTTATCTGGTACTAATTAGTTGTTTTGGCTTACATTAATGACCAGCAGTGCTTAACAACTACGTAGAATGGGTTGGGTTGGAAGGGACCTCAAAGCCCACCCAGTGCCACCCCCTGCCATGGGCAGGGACACCTCCCACTGCATCAGGGGGCTCCAAGCCCCATCCAACCTGGCCTGGAACACCTCCAGGGATGGGGCAGCCACCACTGCTCTGGGCAACCTGGGCCAGGGCCTCCCCACCCTCACAGCAAAACATTTCTTCCTGAGATCTCATCTCAATCTCCCCTCTTTCAGCTCAAAACCATCCTCCTTGTCCTGTCCCTGCCCTCCCTGATCCAGAGCCCCTCCTCAGCTTTCCTGGAGCCCCTTTCAGCCCTGGGAGCTGCTCTAAGGTCTCCCCAGAGCCTTCTCCTCTCCAGGCTGAGCAACCCCAGCTCTCTCAGCCTGTGCTGGTACAAGAGGTGCTCCAGCCCTCGGATCATCTCCGTGGCCTCCTCTGGCTGCTGCGACAAAGCCCCCCAGTTCCTTATAGAAACCAAAATGCCGAGGGCGGTACCTGCCGGCCTGCGGGGCCTTCGGCGGCCGCCTCGCCCCGTCCTGCTTCGCCTTCCCGCTCCTGCGCTGCTGCTGTGCCGGGGCCTCATCCGACTCGGAGCCGCCGTCACGCTCCGACTCGGAGCCTGCAGCGAGGAACTCGTCCAGGCTCAGCTCTGCCAGGTTCCTGGGGACGGAGACGAAAAGGGGGGCGACAGTGAGGAAAGGCAGGGGGGAACGGGGGCGAGCAAGGGGGGGCATGGAGAGCAAAGAGAGGAGAGCAAAGGGGCTCCCCAGCCCCTCCGGCGCTCACCTCCTGCCAGGGGGTGCCATGCTCCCTCCACCAACGCGGCCGCCGCTTCCGCTCCCGGCGCTCCGCGCGGCCCCGGGGCGGGGATGCTCAGCCCGGGATGCTCAGCCTGGCACCGCCCCCGGTGCCGCCCCCCCCGCGACCGGCGGGGCTGAGAGAGCGGGGCAGCGCACCCCGCACCGCAACACGGGACCCCGGTAAGCGGGCGGGGAGTCGGAGTGCGCTCCCCTTCCCCCGGTGACACCGTGCGTGGCGAGGTTTAGCGGCGGGAGGGCGCCGTGGGCATCCCCATCTCTCGGGTACTGCATCCCCATTCCCCCCGGGTACCGCATCCCCCGGGTACCCGCATCCCGGTAAGCGAGTGGCGGGGCGAGGCGAGCCCCCCTTCCCCTGGTGCGGGTTGTAACGACGGGAGAGGGGGCATCGTAGGAGCCCCGACACGGCTCCGGTGCGGGGTTATTCCGGGTGAGGGAGGAAAGCGCAGCCGCGGGGCCGGTCCCAGCGCCGTCCCGAGGAGGAGGAGGAGCCCCGCACCGGCTCATCCCTGTCTCCCCCCGACTCCACTTTCCCCCCCCTCCCCCGTCTGTCCCCGCCGCCGGGCCGGCGGTGCGGGCATCGCGTTGCCCCGCAGCATCCCGGAGCCGTGAGGACCACCCCCTGCATCCCCTTCTCCCCGCAGCCATACCAGGTATCCGCATCCCCCCGGGCCTGGTAAGCGAGCCAGGGATGCGGTGTGAGCTCCCCTGTCGCCGGTGTGCGTTTTAACGGCGGGTGGGTGGCAACGTGGGCAACCCCCTCCCCTCCCCGGTACCCGCATCTCCCTGGGTACCGCATCCTCCCGGGCCCGGCGGCTGGAAGGGGATCCCGGGGCAGGGGGAGGCGGGAGGAGCTCCCCATCCCTCCCCGTGCTCCCAGTACCGGAGAGCATCCCGGAGGAGCTCCCCATCCCTCCCAGTGCTCCCAGTACTGGAGAGCAAGTTTTCCTGGTAGGGTATAGGAGCAGCGGAGCGGTGTGTGAGCTCGTAGCTCAGCATTTCCCGGCAGCCGAGGCCGGTAGTGGTTCTGTGCTGAGTGTGGCCTCTTTCCCTGCCCGCATCCCCTTGGTAAAGGGAAAAGCTGCAGCTTGGAGCCTGCCGAGGTGCTGGGGTGCAGGGAGATCTGCGGAGCGGTTCTGACAGTTGTGATTTCGCTCGCCCTGGGTGGCAACACTCGGGATATTTGGTGTCATTGGCTGGGGGAAGCTGAAGGGCACAAGGCTAAAGGTAATCTCAGGGTTTCTGTTAACTTGGATGCAAGAGGCGGCGTTTTTCTGGCCTCTGCAGTGACCATTGGGGCAGAGGGCTCTGCTCCAGCTGCAGCATCCCTGTTCCTGGAGGCCAGGGAAGGCAGCTGGTTTGGTTCTGCTGGCTGAGCAAACACCTCCCTCTCTGAGGACTGCTGGCCCTGGGACCTCGGCTTCTCAACAGCAAGGAAGAAATACATTGGCTGGGCCGCTGCCCCTGCTCTCTGTGCGTCAGTTCACAGCCACCAACGGAGCAGGCTTTCGTGCCGGGCTGGGAAACTGCAGAAACGGTGGCCTTGCTTTGAAGGGGTCTCTCTGTAAAGGAAGCCTTTGACTTCAGTGGCCACTCTGTCGGGGCGCCCTCTGTTTCTGGAAACCCCAAGGAGGGAGGTTAGCTCTGGAGTGAGTGATTCAGCAACATGTGGATATTTGGGTGCTTTTGGTCCTGAAGGTCTCCAGGTTTGCTGGGGTGATGCAGGTGACTCGGTGTCCCTAGGACAGGGCACAGCTGAAATGAGCTTCAAGGAGCCACTGCCCCTTTTCTATGGATGGTCCGAAGACGTGAGCTGCGTTTAAGGATGGGAGGAGGGATGTGGCCTCCACAACATATTTGAGATGTCTGTGTGTTGGTGGTTTGTCCCAGGAGGTGCTGGTTTGTTACAAGTTCACTGTTATGTGGCTCACTAACACTTCAATGTGCAACAGCATTTTGATTATTATCACTACAGCCAAGCAATCACCTCTGTGGCGTCTCTCCCATCTGCTCCCCAAGTTTCTCTCCTGGCCCACGAGCATCTGCTGGAAATACTTTATTCAGCGTGGCAGTGAGTAAGACTCTTGTAGGTCTTGAGAGTAAAGATCTAAATTTCCTTCCTGAGAACTGGTTGATTCATGAATCCTAGCAACTAGCGTTTAATTCAGAGCAGCCTGGGAGCTGGCAGGCGAAATAGTCACCTGCTGTCTTGGCTTGGTAGTCCAGGATCCAAATAGAGTCGCTGCTTAGCATCTTGGGTAGCTAGGGTGGTCCCTCATGCTTTCTGTCAGCTAGGGTCAGCTTAGCGAGGGTGGCAAGGGAACCTCTTTGTTCTGCCAGCCCATCTGGTGGCCATCTGCCCTTGTTCTCCTAAGCATCAGCCTGGGTCTCTGTAGATGGAGTGTCACGTGAAAACCCAAGCAGACTGGAGATCTGCTGGGGAAACTGTTCTGTGTTCTGGCCTTACTTTTCTGCGTTTCAGGCTCAGCAACTCAAAAATCAGCCGTGTTGAAGTCTCGGTGCTGACTTCTGCATCTCCTCAGGTGCTGGAGCTTTGCCTCCAAGCCCTCAGGCAAGCTGGACTTGGTAGCAAGAGAGGCTTCACCCTTTCCACCTGGCCTGCTAGAACTGGCTGCAAACCACGCTGCCTTCTCTAAAGGATGTGACTCCTCAAGGGATAGGAATTCAAGCTCCTTTGGGTGAAATTCCCAGGCCCTGGGACCTGCTCTGCTGGCCTTGGCAGGACCCCAGCACACCAGCAAACACAAGCCCATTGTGTCACATGCTCCTCATAGCTCAGTTGTCATGCATGTAGCCTGTGCCACCCCCTGCAAGAAGATGTGAGAGAATTCTCTTGTTTTCTGGCTTGAAAAGGGGCTTTCGCTGCTCCACAGTGTGAAGACGAAATGCACAACTGCTCACATGGTCTGGTACATCTACATTGCCAACCCACACAACGGCCGAGGCTGGTAGGAGGCTTTGGAAGCTGTCCATAAATGTGGCGTGGGCAGAAGAGGTGAGGCCAGGGTGCAGCTGGTGACCTTCTGGTTCACGGAGTTGCTCATGAGCCGCAGTGTTGCTCCCTGGTTTATCCATCTGGAAAAGAGCCACTTGCCCCTTAGAATCATAGAATAGAATCACAGGATCGCTTGGTTGGAAAGACTTTTGAGATCATTGAGTATAATCATACCCGTCCACTACTAAATCATATCCCTAAGTGCTTCATCTACCTGTCATTTCAATACTTCCAGGGGTGAGGACTCCACCACCTCCCTGGGCAGAAGTTCCAGTGCCTGAGAACCTTTATCACCTGTCACTCAGGAGAAGAGCCCAGCACCCACTTCACCACAACCTCCTTCCAGGGAGTTTTAGACAGTGATGAGGTCTCCTCTCAGCCTCCTTTTCTCCAGGCTGAACAACCCCGGGTCCCTCAGCTGCTCCTCATGAGACTTGTTCTTCAGCCCCTTTGCAGCCAGCAGACCCAAGTGCTTTTTCCTTCTTTCCTGCTCTTCTGCTGGAGCCAGCAGGCCACGCTGCCTCGTGTCATGGAGTCCGTTTTCCCTTTAGAAGCCAAGTGGTAGCTCCTGCTGAGTCTCACCAGGTCCATCGCTCTCGTCTGACGTCAGGGCATTGCTGAGCAGTAACGACCCGTTCTGAACTGGCCAGCTGCCACCTACTCGAGACACCATCACCTTGCACAGCGGACAGGTAAAGGGCACCATCCCTCTTTGAAGAGCTGCTGGGCAAGGATGTTGCAGGCAGGAGCTCCTAGACAAGTCTGGGAGCCAGGAATATTGAGATCCTCTGATACGGCTGCCTCCAATGACCTGAGCGTGCTTATCTTGTCTGTTTACCTGTCTGAAAAATGAGCTGGGGACAGAGTTGTCTGTCACGGAGGAGGTCAGGGGGAGACCAGGAATTCCACAGTGATGGATAGAGCAGCTGGAGCTTTTAACTCAGTCTGCTGCCTGGATGGGAGACTTGCTTTATGCCTACCTGAAGAGGTTGGGCACTGCTTGTGCCATAAAGTAGCACTGGATGCGACAGTAGCTCCTCTCCTGTGTCTGCTGGGGGATGCTGGGAGGGGGGAATTAGGACATGACCCACATTTCCAGTCCCTGGCAGAGGCAAAGGGCTCCTTATGCTTCGATTCTGGTGTGCTTTGTGCTGGGCTGTAGGAACTGCTGTCTGATCCCAGTGCAGCTGGAGAACCGCACATTTTACTGAGCCCCTCAAGGCAGGAATTGGGAAGGAAAAAGAAATGGAAACTAACCTGGGAATTTGGCAATCCCAAACCTATTTGGGTCCTGACCCTTACAGCCAATTACTCAGTGACCCAAACATTAGCACAGATGCCTCTAAATCCTCAACCATGGAGTTCTGCTTGGAGCTGCCATGATCCCCTATGTGTAAAATGCTGAAGGCAAAAGCTGAATTTGAAGATGCCTGCAGGAAGAGTTGCTGCCTGTGTGAACTGTGCATAGGAGAGGGAGAAGACTGTGTACCCAGATAGGCTCCATGCAGGCTGGACACCTCTGCAGGCATTGAGGCTCTGCCTTGCCCTCCCTCCTCTCTCACCTAAAGCACTTCTGAGCATGAGCTGGGGTAACTGGGAGCAACTTTGAGCTGAGTTTCCAAACAAAACTCCCCAGGAGTAACGGGGAGAGAGGCTTTAATTAGAAAAGACCTCCAGCCTTCTGTGCGCACCAGAGCCGATTGATTACAACCCACTGAGTTGCTGAAAGACACCGACTAGGTCAATGTGCTGAATGCCCTTCTTGCCTGAAGCCAGCACTGTCTCTGTGCCGTAGAGCTGGCAACTGCGTGCAGTTTCGTCCTCCCCACCCCCTTGCCGAGGCTCCACATCCTCTCTGGCAGCTTGTCACTTCTCTGCAGATGTCTAGACAGGAGGATTCAGTGCGTGTCAGTTATGCCTAATTCATTAAAAAAAAAGCCCAAACCCTACTGAGAGCTGGGGATTCTCAGTCCTGCAGACTCAGCGCTGTCTGCGGTGCCCCGTGCTGCCTTGAGGCTAGCTCAGAGCACATTAATTCCTCCGATCGGCAGCAGCAGCGCACGCCTCGCCCTCCCATCTGGAGCAGGGGGGCTTGGGGAATAGAAGGCAGACGTGTGGTCAGGGCAGCACTGGCAGCAGGAGCAGAAGAGAGGGGAGAGGAGGTGGTGGAGAGAAGTACTGGGGGCTGACATGCATGCTCCTAACCTCTCCTTGCAGCTCACCCCGCTTGTGTGTTCTTGACGTGCTCCTGTCCTCCACCGAGGAGCCGGCAGAGGGGTGCAAGGTGTCTGAGTTCTCTTGCTGTCTGAAACCGCCGGCTTCCTAAATCTGCCATCCCTCCTGCCACCTCCAAAGGTGATGCTGGGAATGACAGCTCGCCTTGTTACGTTAAGTCACATTTCCATCGTTATTTGCAGTCCTGACCTCTGTATGGGTGCAGCTGTAACTCAGCCAGCACAGCAGCGACGGCTGGAACTGCAGCTCAGAGCAGCTCATTCACTTGCTGGTCCTGAACTCTCAGGTCCCTCTGCTTCCTCAGAATTTCTGGCTCTTCTAGGCTGAACACAGTTAATCTTCTATTAAAAAGACTGAACGTGAGCTGCTGTATGCTGTTGGTGTCTGTTTGAATTCCCTGGATGCAGATAAAGCATTAGAGGGGCTGAACCCCAAAGTGTTGTATTGAGGAGGATAGGGTTTTGTGTCTGTATCAGTGATGCTAATGGGACAGGTCCTGGTGAGGACAATTGCCTGGATTTAGTGCCTTCTTTGCATCTGTGTCCTGGACACAATGGGATTATTTCCAATCCTCTATGATTGTGTTTATTGCAGAGAAGACAGCAGAAAAGGTAGGAATGCAATGTATTTTGTAACGAGCACTGCCAGGCCCTCTGAAAGAAGCAAGAATTTGGTATATCCAGGTTTGAGGTGTTAAAGGCAGGTAGCATGTATCTGCTATAGCTTGTAAAAACAGCCCTGATGTCTTAGATGTGCCTACTGCGAGGGGATTACCGATGCAAAAATAGTGCTAGTCATCTGGTAGCTGAAAGCTTCTCTCCAGAGCTGTGGACAGGGTTCGATAAAAGGGATAGCTCAGCCAAATTAACGTGGCCTCCACAGAGCAATAAGGATGGTGAAAATTTGCAGGCCTGCAGTGTGCTCGGCTGCATCTCTGGTTGCTGGTACGAGCTGGATGTTGGTGGTCGTGTTTTGCAACAGCACAACAGCGGCTATTGTTACTGCCGGCTCAGCTGGTTGTGTCCCTCCACTACTGAAGGGAAGGAAAAGAACACAGCAGGCACATCTTCTTCCCAGCCCTGTTCCCAGGAGGAAAGAAGGTTGGTACGCTTGCCAGGCAGGGGCTTGCCTAAGCCCCCTTAGTCCTGCCCTGAGCTTTGATGTGTGTTGTGCATTTTGCTTCTTCGGGGGAGTGCTGAATTGCAGGAGGCTGCTTACTTGCAGATGGGCTGCAGCTCCTCTCAGAGGGGTTAGAAATAAGAATTCTTGTATAGGGGAGTGGAAGATGTGCTCGGAAGCAGCAATTCCTGCCTGTGACTCCTATGTTCAGCTCCTCCTTCCCCAGGGGTTTCATGGTGTTGCTCTGCCCTGGGATGAGTTTTGCCATGCTGCTGTGGAGGGCACTGCTTTGGCTCCACTGCTGGGAATGAAGATCTGCAGGTGCTGGGCACAACAGAGCAGTGCTGCCAGCAGCCTCTTCCTGCCTGGGCACAGAGCCAGAGGAGGTCTGTAGGCAAAATAGGACTTGATGCCTGGGAAATGGGGGGAAACTGCTCCCTTGAAAGGGAAAATTGCAACGTAGTGCCACCTTATCGACCCAGTTTGTGCTGCTCTGTCAGCGCCATGGCACTGGGGGTAGAGGTGAGAGCTAGCGAGGACTTCATGTCTCATCCTGAAGTTCTAACGGCAGGACCTCTGCGGGAGATGCAGTGATGTGCACAAAACAGGGCTTCGTAGCTCATTGACCAGAAAAGAGGTACTGGGGTATCCATACAGGGATAAAACACACGTGGAAATGATAGATTTAAGCTCGACTTTAGGGGATGTCATGCCTTAGAGTAGGGGATATCACCTTGTCCCTGGCAAATACTCGTCCCCAAATCTGACCAGCTGTACAGGATGTCTCTTTGAGGTCTCCTAGCTAGCCTGGCAGACACTAAATCTCCATCCAGGCTGTCAACAAAAAGCCATTCTCCATGGTCTTCCTGGGGAAAGGGCAGGCTCTGAACTTTTCCCTGGAGGATTCTCTGTGCCCTGTTTATTGCTCAGCACGCTTCTTTTCACTCTCAGCAAAATATGTTTTTTTGTGCAGAGAGAACAGACCTCCCTTTGGGTAGGGATCATTTGCATTAATTAACAGAGCTGTTACGCATGGCCACGCTCTGTCGCATAGGAGCCAAACAAACACCTTCTTTTTTTTGTCATAACCAAAGAGTTATTGCAAGTCAGCCACCGCATCCATTCTAGCTGATGCGTAACACGTGCATTCATGCTGCTGCATGCTCCACAAAAGTGGGCTTGTATTTACTCCCCCCGCTGGAGCTCTGCACACTGCTTTACTGTCTCTTGTGGTCCAGGCACTGCTCCCCATTAATTATGTCTTAGCAGCCCTCAATAACCTCCATTTCCTGGGAATGAAGTTTTACAAGGAAAGAAGGAATATTTAGTGCTGCCAGTGAGGCTGAGAGTTGAGACGCAGGGAGCAGCACAAGCAGCAGCAGGGTGTTCTTTCTCTTTTTCCCCACTGATTATATTCTGACCCATTAAAGCAAAAGAGCTCTGATGGGAACTGGTTATTTCAGAGCAGAGGGAATGCTGGGAAGTAGGACTGAAGGGGCTGCAAGCCTTGTGTGAGAGCCATGCCAGCTCTCCTTGTGCTTCAGGATGGTGACCTTTCCCCAGATGGGTGTGTGAGCCACTCTCCAAGGGAGGGATTGCTGAGGCTGGAGTGAAAAACCATCAAGCAGAGTTGGTTCAGACTGCAGGTGTGGGTCAGGTCCACTGTGGACTGTCACCTGGTGTGGGCATGCTCTTGGGATGCTGGTGGCAGGGATGGCATCTCCCTCTGGTCATGCTTGGTTACCCCAGAGACAGACTGACGCAGCGGCATGGGCGAGGGAGGCACGGATGGTGTTTTAGTCGAGCTCTTCAGAGCTGTGAGGTGCATGCCAGCCCTTACTGGTGACAGCAGAGATATGTGGGTGGAGAAGGAAGTGAGCAATAGCTGGTCTCTACCTCTTGGCCATGGAAATCATTGCAAGGAAAGATAATGTCACCGTTGTCACTCTCTGCATTGGTACTTGCTCAGAGTTGTGCAATGACTCAGTGGCAGCGCTGGGAAGAGAGCCCAGCACTTCCGACCCTCTTTGGAAATGTGTTTGATTGCAGTGATGCCAACGCATCAGCTACAGCAACCTTCAGCCCGTTGTGCCCTCTCTGTCTCTGCCCCGACGGCGGGAGCCGAGTTATGTGCTGCCTCTGCCTCACCGGGGTGGCAAACATCTCCTGACCCGTCTCTGGGAGCACGATGAGAAGCAGCCCCATCTTCTCCCTGCTCCTCTACCCTGTCCTCCATTGTCCTCCCACTGCTGTGGAGGCAGAAGCTCCCATCCTTTGCTACCAGTGCCCAGGAGGGGCAAGGCAAATGCTCGTGATTAGATCTGGGGGGTGACTTAGCTACTGATGGGGAGAAGCGTGCTCAGCAGCCCATTAAAAAGATAAACCAGTTTGAGCAGATCAGGAAAACTCTCAGGGTTGCAGCTAGGGAGGGGAATAAAGGTGAGAAAGCGCCATCCGCTCTCTGCCACTAAAACAAGCCTGGGAAAGGAGCTCTTGAGGACAGGCAGGGATGCTAATAATTATAAACAGCCTTTGCGTGGGCACCTCTCATCCAGCAGCATCCACACATGTGAATTAACGCGGCAAGGGATGTTGCAGCCTTCTGAAAAGCTCAGCTGAGGAGCGTGGGAGGAGAAGGCCAGTTAACTCGTGGGCTTTTCTTTCCTTTCCTGTCAAGGGCACGATAGCATCCTACTCCCTTTGCTGGAAAGCATCAACAGGCATTGCCTTTGTTGTGTGCCTGTGAGTCTTCCCCGCTGACAGCGAGATGAGGAATCTCATATCACTCGGAATGATACAAATAGAAAAGGGCATTGCAGGCTTCTCTCTTGCTCAGGAAAGATGTTTATTCATCTTTTTTCCTCCCCCAGACTCTAGTACGCGACACATTTTGCTATTTAGAAATGACTAGATGGCTGCATTTGTGGCTGAGCAGGCACAGCGTGGTGGGTTTCTATTTTTAGGCTCAGCACGGCTGGCGCCGTGTAGGTGTCGTGAGGAGCACAGAGGCTGAGGGGATTCTCTCGCCGCAGGGATGCGGGGGCCGGTGCACGAGTGCAGCAGACGGGCTT
The DNA here is from genome assembly GCA_033558235.1 of Neomorphus geoffroyi. Lineage (NCBI taxonomy): Eukaryota > Metazoa > Chordata > Aves > Cuculiformes > Neomorphidae > Neomorphus > Neomorphus geoffroyi. The sequence continues at coordinate 3,509,548 of JAUMJM010000029.1, read as the reverse complement.
TTTTTTCTTCAAGCTGCCTTTTTCTCCTGCTTCCTCCTCCTCCTTCCTCCTGCTGCTCAGTCATTCTTTCTTCAGTCCCCCACCTTTCCTTTGGATGCTGTTGGCAGAGAGAGAGTCAAACACCTTCCAAAACACCATGAGCAGCACAGATGCAGACAGCGTGGAAAGGGAAAACATCTTTGCACAAATAAATGCCCCTATTTCTTGGTTAGGCAATTTTTGTTTTCTACAAGCTGATCAAGTTTATACTGCAGCCTGCCTGAGCTGACCCACATTGTGTGGAAGGACCATCCTGCTCCACGCTCAGTGGGCAGATTGGATTTGCCTGGGTAGAGGATGCTGGAGAGAACAGAAGATCAGGATCCTGTTCCCTGACCACTTGAGAATCCACAACCTCTGTCTGAAAAAAGACCTGAAATATAAAATAGCAGGAAGAATCGAATCCCAGGTCTGCAGGATTCTGTACTGGGACTATAGAGCAGGCTGCAATTGCCTTCTCCTCCTGAATCGTGTGGGCTCAGGAAAGACAGCAGCTCTCTGAGCTTAACTTCCGAAGGCAACTGCGAGGGTTACAAATCTCCTAGCATCTTCTGGAAGCTGGAAGGGAACAGCCGCCACTCGAAGAGCTGTGGTCCGTAACATCACTCTTGCCTTTTAGGATATGGGATTCCCTGGTTGTTTTTGGTTTAGGCTAGTTGGGTTTGTCACGTTTCCTGTCTCTACTGGTCTGTTTAAGCTGGGTTTGATCAATGCAGGATGGGCATGCCTTGGTGAGACTTCTAAGGGCAAGGCTTCTGCTGATATCGCGGGGAAATGCACCTTGTTAGGTTGATTTGGAGTTGACGCAACTTCAAGGAAGACCACTATGAGTGCATATGTTGTAGAGCAGTGCCCTTCCGAAGGCAGGTAAGGAGGACATCGATCCAGAGATGAACACAGCTGGGAAGCAATGAGCATTGCAAAACAGAGTAGAGTTTCAGCACCGCGTTGCATTACTTGTCTTCTTCCAGCCATCACTGGTTTTTGAGGGGGATGATATTTCCCTGGCAGGGGTTGGTTAGACGGGAGCTGTTCTTGTGCAAGGTCTTTGAGCACTGGTGGGCATACCTGGGTTTGAAGCCAGAGCTGTTCCTACCTGTGTAATGCTTTGGTTTTTCTCCGTGTCAGTGCCGGTGAGAAGGGGAAGCCCATCATCTACCACCTGCAGCCATGGAAGGGGGTGTGCAGCTCCTCAACCGCGACGGCCACAGCATCTCCCACAACTCCAAGCGACACTATCATGATGCCTTCGTGTGCATGAACCGCATGCGTCAGCGCGGGCTGCTCTGCGACATCGTGCTCCATGTGGGCACCAAGGAGATCAAGGCCCACAAGGTGGTGCTGGCGTCGTGCAGCCCGTACTTCCACGCCATGTTCACAAGCAAGTAGTGTCCTCTCTTCCCCATGGCCGGGGTGTCCCTGCTCTTCAAACTGTCTCCTCCCTGCAAACCCCTTCCCTCTCTGTCCTGCTCCCTGTTCTCATTGCCTTATCCTATGGAAACATGATGCCTGCGTGTCACCTCTGTGAGCAAGTGCAGTGATGTTCCTCATTTGGCTCCCTTCCGTGAAGCCCTGTGCCCATAACGCCCTGCATGGGTATCCTCATGCCCATCCTGCAGACGTAGACCCCATTCCCTAGAGTATGCTGCGGCTCCTCCTTGCTAAAAGGTGGGCAAGAGACCTTACTTGGCTGTGATTCTGACCTGTGGAGGTGCATGTAGCTTGTCCCATGCACGATCAATTCTCCCAACGTGGAAACAAAGCTGTGGGTCTTTGCTCACATTTAGTGTCTGTGTTGCCCCAGATGAGATGAGTGAGAGCCGCCAGACCCACGTGACGCTGCACGACATCGACCCACAGGCCCTGGAGCAGCTGGTGCAATACGCTTACACGGCTGAGATTGTGGTGGGCGAGGGGAACGTGCAGGTAGGAGCTTCCTCCCAAATCCCTCTTCTCCACAAAGCTTTTCTGTACAAGTCTTTCCTTCTGGGGCCTCTTATCTCCCGCTCAACACTTTCAATTGTCGTTCCGCGATGACACCTGCCTCCAGCAGTGGTGAGGGAGTTCATCTCCTGCCGTGCACCTAGCAGTGTGGCTCCCCAACGCAGTAACCAATGGCCAGAGCTAGTCCTGAGCATCTGCCTTTCTCCTGCCATTTCCTGGCCCTATGGGGAGTTACTGATGTCCCTCTCAGCTGATCTTTAGCTTTGTTCTGTTGGAAGCAAAGAATGCTTTGTCCTCTATGTGCTGAAGGTGCTCAGCAAGCCTGTTCTCTTGTTGACTTGCCGTGAGGCGAGGGTGAAAATGGTTTCCTTGTCCTGGGAACGCTCTTTTCCCCCATTCTTTTCCACTGCCAGACACTTCTTCCTGCTGCCAGCCTGCTTCAGCTCAATGGTGTGCGGGATGCTTGCTGCAAGTTCCTACTCAGCCAGCTCGACCCGTCCAACTGCCTGGGGATCCGGGGCTTTGCCGACACGCACTCCTGCAGCGACCTCCTCAAGTCTGCGCACAAGTATGTCCTCCAACACTTCGTGGAGGTGTCCAAGACAGAGGAGTTCATGTTGTTGCCTCTTAAACAGGTGAGATCGTGATGGGAGTGTGAAGGTATGAGTGTGCCAAGGCTTTTTTGCGTGTTGATGGCCCAAGGAACCTACAGTGAGGGGACAGGGTTTGGCGGGGGATGGTGCCTGGATTCCGTGCTTTGGTCCTCTCTGCTCAATGGAGAGACAATACATGGGAAGAGTGCTGTCAGGAGGCGAGCTTAATCCCCTCTGAACTAGGGGTGGGAGGGCAGCACGGAGGATAATTGCTGGTGCTGGTGCTTTCCACGTGAGCTCTGAGCACACTGCCCTCTCTCTGGGAGTGCAGCCCAAGAAATAAGTCCCGCCTGCCCTGATCACGTAGCTGTGATGTTTAATTCAGAGCTCAGCTAATGTTTCCTGCTGCTCTTCCTGTGGTGCCAGCGTGCCCCCTGGCTCTTCCCTGTCAGCAGGGTGCTGGGCTGTGCTTTGGCCAGTGGGAATTCCCAGGCCTTGCTCTGCATCACCCAACCTTGTGTGGTCCCTCTCCAGGATACAGTCCCCTCCCTTTGGCTGTTCTTGAGGCAGTGGGATGCGTGGCGGTGAGGGGAGGGTATGTATCTCCACTTGCTCCAGCTCTGTAGTCCTTGGCAGATGAAGTGAGTGCTGGGAACAGACAGGGCACCTGGCTCTGACCCAGGGAATGTTGAAGGGACACGTGCAGGCAAGAGTCGTCTGCCTGATCTCGCTGATGCTGATTGAAAGTGTCAGGCGTTGCAGCAGCTTCAGACACAGCAGGGAGGCAATAAGACAAGGAGGATGAGCGAGGGCAAAGCTGTCTCCACACCAGTGCTGCAAGGAGAGGAGAGGTGCAGCTGCACCTGCGTGGTTTGGGGCATCCAGTTGCTCTTTGGATCCAGTGAGAGAGAGTAGCTATGCACCCCTCAACCACCAGCATCTACAGGAGGTGGGGGCTTTAGCTCTGACAGTGCTGGGCCAGTTACTGGGGTGTGTGAATATGTCCTTTCCTCCTGAACCATATCAGCCGACTCATGCCCTTTCCACCCGACTCTGCAGGTGCTGGACCTCATTTCTAGTGACAGCCTCAATGTGCCATCGGAGGAGGAGGTGTACCGGGCTGTGCTCAGTTGGGTCAAACATGATGTGGACAGCAGAAGACAGCATGTCCCCAGGGTGAGTCTGCTGGGAAAGGTAGCCTGGTTCTGCCTGCCAGCTCTGAGTGCCCGCTCTGGATGGATAAACAGCTGCAGGGTGGCCAGAGGGCAGGGACAGCAGGTTCCTGCCATGCCACTTCCAGTCCAGGCATGGATGATGTAGGGTGTTACTGAGAACATGCAGTCTCACGGAGTGAGGTCCAGAGTGTTGACAGATCCGAGGGGGGTGCCCTGTCTGATCCTGGCAGCCTGGGCACAGGGAGCTCTAGGGAAGATGTGGGCAGCAGGAGAGGTCAGCCCTGCCTGCAGACTTCCTGAGCTTTCATGTGCATCCTCAAACAAAACACTCAGGGACTTCTTTTAGCTCATGGTTTTGTTTCTCTGCATCTGCATTTTGAAGCCTGGATTGCGAGCCTCCAGCCTGCCGACGGTGCAACAGGAGCCCTTTCCTGTAGGGCTGCCAGTGCTTGGCACAGCGTGGGCACCCTCTCACACATGCAGCCTCACGCTGCAGCAGGGGCTCTCAGTGCCTCCAGCAGCTCCAGCTTCCTTTCATCTCACTGCTCTTGTGCTTCCAGGCAGGCAGCGGGTGGGAGAGGTGGGAGGAAGCATCCCTAGGCATCCTCCCAAAGGCTGGCACTGAGATGGGGCAAGACTGTCTGAGGATTTCCACCTATCCCAGAGCTTCACCCTAGAGAAGTTCTGTCTCCACCTGTGCTGGTTGTGTGCACTCAAACATCTCCTCCCGTGGGCAATGCAGGCAATGTGGGGTGTGCTGGGGAGGGAGGGGGATGTCTGAGGTTTGTTAATTGTACCGTGAGTCTTGGAAGAGGATGTGGGTGCCGGCAGAGAGCAGGGTGGGGATCTGGGGTGGCTGTGGGACGTGTCAGGGGCAGCCTCAGGGCTCCTACCTCTGCAGAGACATTAATGCTGAATTGCTGCCAGCGCTTTTGTGTCTTTGTCACCAGCTGCCTGGTCACCAAGCAGGCAGGATGGCATCTCCAGGTGGAGTCAGCCTTGCCAGGGTCCCTGGGGTTTGTAGGGGAGGTATGGGGGTGGCACTGGGATGAGCCCATCCCACCTTGCCGATGGGGTGCAACTCCTCTCCCCTCAGCTTATGAAGTGCGTGCGGCTGCCCCTGCTGAGCCGGGACTTCCTCATGAGCAACGTGGACACGGAACTGCTGGTGCGGCATCACTCGGAGTGCAAGGACCTGCTGATCGAAGCCCTCAAGTACCACCTCATGCCGGAGCAGAGAGGGGTCCTTAGCAACAGCAGGACGAGGCCGCGGCGCTGCGAGGGCGCCAGCACCGTGCTCTTTGCTGTGGGTAAGGCCCTGCCACGCGCTCAGCGACGCGCAAACCCTTCCCACGCAAACGCTCTCTTTGATCTCCCGTGCGCAGGTGGGGGGAGCCTGTTCGCCATCCATGGGGACTGCGAAGCCTACGACACGCGGACGGACCGGTGGCACATGGTGGCCTCCATGTCGACACGCAGGGCCAGAGTGGGCGTTGCTGCCATTGGGAACAAACTCTACGCCGTGGGCGGGTAAGGAAGGCATGGAGCCAGGCGCGGGGCGCTGGCATGGGTGCCTTTGGCAGCCTCTGAACAGAGCCGGCCGTGGGAGCGGCACAGAGCTCCTCTGGGGGCAGAGGTGGCTGGTGGAGCCCCCCAGGGTGTCACAGTTTAGCCCCGACCCAGCTAATTTTGGCAGCTAAACCCATGCAGTTGGGCTCCCAGTTCCCTTCTCCCCCACCCTCAGGGGAAAGGGAGAGGAAAATGAGAGGAAAAAAGGCTTGCAGGTTGAAAACTAAAACTACAGATTTAATGAAATAATAGAAATAATAGAAATAATAGTAATAAGGTTAATAATAATAATAAAGCAATAATATATATAAACAAATATATGAGATCGCGCCCCCACCCCACTCCTCGATCACTCTACGTGACCACAAATGCTGTAGAGCAGACCCGAGGGAATGGGTCCATGGCCAGGAGGGAGCTGAGCTCAGGAACTGGATTAAAGGACACACAGATTCAGAATCAAGAGCAGCCAAACAGACGAGGTCCTCGCTGGACACCGGCCATTGCAGAAGAGAGAGACACCCTCGTGCTCTCTCAGTTTTACACTATAACATATAGAATCCTCTGTTGGTCGGTTTGGGGTCAACTGTCCTGGCTGCCCCTTCCTGCACGTGCAGCCTTTTTTGCGAACTCAAGGATCGCCATGGTTACCATAGGAATAAGTACAAGCGTCGGCCTTTCTGCCTCCCAGTGTCCTGTGTTATCACTTCTAGAGAGAGACGGTCTGAAAGACATGCAGTTAGCTCTCAGTGAAGTCACGTAGAGGAGACTGAGCTGGAGTCAAGAAACTGACTCTAAACTCAAACCACAACACAGGGCCAGGCTCTGGAGGAAGCAATCTGGTGTCTCGGGGATGCTGACTCCAGGGGTAGCAACTGAAAGCTACTTCCCTGCCTCTGCGGTTCCGAGCGGTGACCTGCTGGCTCTCTGGTGGTGGATGTGTCCTGGACTCCTCAGCTGCAATCCAGGCTTCGCGGCTCTTACACGTTCTCCCTTTTTCTCCCTACAGCTACGATGGGACCTCTGATTTGGCCACGGTGGAGTCCTATGATCCTGTCACCAATTCCTGGCAACCCGAGGTGTCCATGGGCACCAGGAGGAGCTGCCTGGGTGTAGCAGCGCTTCACGGGCTTCTCTACGCTGCTGGAGGGTACGATGGGGCGTCGTGCCTGAACAGGTAGGGGATTGCCTTGCTCCTCCACTGCTCTTGCATGCACTGTCCTTGGCACTGGGCGCCTGGGAAGCCCACAGGGCCCCCTCGTGACAGATGGAGTGGCCCCAGAGTAGATGTCTTGTTATCCAACTCTGTCTTCCAGTGTCTTTGGCACAAGCAAGGTTTCCTCAGAGGAAAAACATTTTGTAGCCCTCTGCCACAACAGAGCACAGCCTTTGTCAGTTCTTCCCTCCATTTTCCTTATCTACTCCCAAGCTTCCTTTGTAGCTGCCCCTGAGGGCCTGTGTCAAAGAGCTTTGGCCTGGGCTTTGCCAGTGTCACACCTTATGTTCCTGTGTCCCTGCCTGCTGCAGCGCGGAGCGGTACGACCCTCTGACAGGCACCTGGACATCCATCGCTGCCATGAGCACCAGGAGACGCTACGTCCGCGTGGCAACGCTAGGTGGGTGGTGGTGTGGGGAGCTGACTGGCTTCTGTGCCGACTGTCTCTTGTGTTTCTGGTGGTTCCTTTTGATGTTCTTCTGTTCCAGTTCCTGTCCCTTCTGCCTAGATTCCCTAGCTGTGAGTTCGGGTAGCCCAGCCATTCCTTTGCCGTGTCCTGACGTTGTTCTCCCTGCTTCTGCCCTCCTCCTCAGTCTCTCTAGCAATCACATTCTGGGAGGCAACTCCTGAGGGGACCCACAACTTGTTCTCCAGCTCCTCTGTACCCGTTCTGCTTTGGACCTAGAGGGCTGACTGTGGGTGGTGACGTATCCCTGGAAAGGAAGAGGCAACCTTATCACTCCTTCACTCTGAGAACAGAGCAGTGCTTTTACTGATGATCCAAGCAGTAGTGTGGGGTCAAAACTGTCTCCAGCAGGGGTGTTACAATGCTGTGATGTCTCCATTGAATGAATTCAGTCCCTAAGGACGATGTGGAGTGAGAACTGGCTGCTTTATTGTTTACTGCAGCGATGGGGTTAATGCGAGTGCCACTCTCCACCCTAGCAGGTGTTTGACCTCCCTGGGGATGCCAGGGTTGCATGCTGCTCCCCTCCATCCCAGGAACTGCTCTGCTGGGTGTTCCCGTGGTGGCCCCTGCCCTGTTCTCTGGTTTCAGCAATTGGTGCTGGCTTAGAGATCCCCTCCCCTCCATCACCAGCCCGTGCTCTGCCTGCCACAGCCTTTATTGGCGTTCCCCTGCTCCAGCCTCCGCTGCTAAAAATAACCCATTGCTCCAGCAGGGAGCACTTGCTGCTCCCATAATGAGGAGGTCAAGAAGCAGCAGGCGAATGAGCTCTTTGGGAAGCTTGCAGTGTCGCAGAGAAATTGCCTGATGAATATTTCACAGTGCTGCAAGGGGAGCTGGGGGAGCCCTGCTGAGAGGAGCTTGGCTGCCTGGGGGGCTGGGGGCTCTGTGGCTCAACCGGTACCTGCACGGGCACCTTGTGCAAGGGCTGTGGGAGGGTGCGCTGGGATGGGGGTCACACTCTTGAGCTTACTCCTCTCTGCGTGTGACTGTCTTTGCAGAAGGCAACCTCTATGCCGTTGGGGGATATGACAGCTCATCCCACTTAGCCACAGTGGAAAAGTACGAGCCCCAGGTAAATACAAGAGGGAGCATGCCTGACACCCCTTTTCCTTCTGCCCCCAGCCTAAGAGGGCCCTGCAGGAAGCTGAGGGCCACACAAATTGCTAGAGAACTTAGCAGTGAGAGATCAGCGATGGTCTCCTACCGAACTGTTGTCGTAGCTTAAGACGTGACCACTTCCTAGCAAAGTGTTGCAGCAGCGGCGGAGCAGAGGCTGTGCCCACATGAGCCTGCGCAGCACAGACCTGCCTCCTTGGAGACTCAAACCACCATGCATTGACTATGAGATGGAGTGGACATCAGCCCCCTCCCCAGCTCCTCTGCAGGGGAAGAGTATCCAGATCCAGAGCGAAGTGAGCCAAAGCTTATCCATACAGGCTCCAAGATAGCTGTTTGAAGTTTTCAGCCGCCAGAACACTCTATTCCCGTTGTCTGTAGGAAGAACAGTTCTTGTTTGTGCCCTGTTTCCAACTTCCAGCTGAAGTCCTTGCCGCATGCACATCCAGAGCAGGCAGTGGGGATCATGGCAGGCTGGGGACGTGTCGGCCTGGGGTCTCACAGCTCTGTTAGAGCAGGCTAGATCACTGCAAAAGGGTCCAAGGGAACGTCCTGGAGGTGTATCATGAGCTGTAAAGCCACCATTGTGACTTGTACAGGTTTGAAATAGATGTAGTTCAACGGCCACGACCGGGCTGGGATTCAGCCATGGTGTGACGGGTGGCCTGGCACACGGATCTCTGGGACCGTTACCTTGGGAGCTGTGGGGTTAGAGCAGGACTAAATCACAGGACTGGATTGATTGAGGTAGGTGGAAAATTACTTGTACATCTGGCTCACAAACCAACATTGCCTTTTCCCAGATCAACACCTGGACACCCATTGCCAATATGCTCAGCCGCCGGAGCAGTGCAGGAGTGGCCGTGCTGGAGGGGATGCTCTACGTGGCTGGCGGCAACGATGGCACCAGCTGCCTTAACTCTGTTGAGCGCTACAACCCCAAAACCAACACCTGGGAGAGCGTGGCACCCATGAACATCCGTAGGTAGGGAGCTTTCCCCCCTGCCACACTCCTGAGCTGCAGGGGAACCTCAGTTACTGCGGTCAGGAATGGGGATCCCATCTCACAGAGAGCCTCGCCTCGCTTGGCACTGCAAACTGCAAACTGCAAACTGCAGACCATGCCGCAGGGCTTGGCCAACGCTGCGGTTGGCGCTGTGCTGCTTGCACAAAGGCAGCTCACGCTGCCCCTGCGCTGCGAGGGACCGGTGCGAGTGCCAGGAGGGCAGAGCAGGGACTTTCCACAGCAGGTGTTTTCTGCAGAGGGATTTATTCTCTGCAGCCTGTGTGGCCGTATCTCTGGCTGAGGCCATGTAGGAGATGTTGCAGGGCTGAAAGAGGATTTAAGGCTTGGAAATCCAAGGATTTTATTTGTCCCAGTGAGACATGGGTATCAGAGTGAAGGGGAAAGTCTGAGGCTCTGTACTGCCCTCTGCCACTGACTTTTTGAGCCCCTGTAGTTCAGTTTTACTGGGCACTTGTGAGGCAGAGCACTCCTTTTCTGCAGGGTGGCAGAGCTCTGACCGGTTCATCTGAGGTGCTGAGCTCCCCTGCACCCCACGATGGGACGAGAGGAAATGGCCTCACGCCGTGCCAGGTTCAGATCAGACATCAGGAAAAATTCCTTTACCCAAAGGGTTCTCAGGCACTGGCAGAGCTGCCCAGGGAGGTGGTGGAGTCCCCATCCCTGGAGGGGTTCAAAAGATGGGTAGGTGAGGTGCTCAGGGATCTGGTTTAGCAGTGGGCAGGTACGGTTGGATTTAATGATCTCTAAGGTCTCTTCCAACCAAGCAATTCTATGATTCTTTGATCTGTATGCTGTGTTTGAGCCTCACACCCTTGTGTTCTCTGCCTGGTCATTCCAGGAGCACCCATGACCTGGTGGCCATGGATGGCTGGCTGTACGCGGTGGGTGGCAACGATGGGAGCTCCAGCCTCAACTCCATCGAGAAGTACAACCCCCGTACCAACAAGTGGGTAGCAGCCTCGTGCATGTTCACCCGACGGAGCAGCGTGGGGGTGGCTGTGCTGGAACTCCTCAACTTCCCTCCTCCCTCCTCGCCCACCCTGTCGGTGTCTTCGACGAGCCTTTGACAAAGAATCAGGACCTACCTTACCTCAAGGGGACAGGGGTGCGTGGCGGAACGCTAGGCCAGCGTGGCCCGCCCCGCGGGGCAGCCGCTCGCTGTAGGAGGAGAGCGATGATACTGGCTGCTGCCTCCAACCCCAGCACTCCCGTGAATCCCCGAAGCCATCCCCACTCTTGGTGCACACATGGGATCAGCACGACCACGGCAGTTAGAAATGTGCTTCCTGGACGAGCCCCCTCCTTCTAGAGGGCGAGGAGAAGGGGGTGCTCTCTGCTCCTCCGTTCAGACTCATCTCACTGCTCACCCAAAGGGCGTATATTTTCTTTGGGGAGGGGAAACTTTAAACCATTGCTGCTTCTTGGATTCGCGTGATCCAGCCGGTGCCACACGTGAGAGCACAGCCAGCCTTGGAGGCTTCCAGGAGTCCTGTGGGGTGGCCGAGGTGGACAGTGCTCCTCCCAAGGACACGGCTGAATGTGCAACCGCTCCTCTGAATGTCACTGTAGCCAAACTCTTTACCAAGCCTATTGTGCACTGTTAAAGACTCTGAGGCCACTGTATGGTTCTCAATGGTGTCTAATTGATGCCTTAAAATACACACAAAAATATGAAGCCCAGCTAAGGGACAGGACCTGGAGGAAGGTGAGGTTTGGAGACAAAACTGGATGCAGCATCCTGAACCCTCCAGTGTTTCCATACTCAGCTGGCCCCACCTCATCCATTGAGACCCCAGCTGACCATCGCTCTGGGGAGTCCCCAGCCAGGCAGATGGGTTGAACGACCTTGTTTGCGTCCGTGCCGTTGCTGTCCCAGGTTCAACTGACTGTGTGGCTGCTGCCTGCTCTCTGTTCGCGGTCCTGGTTCAGTTTGGCTGGGAACAGATCAGCCTGTTTGCTATTCCCCTCTCTGCAAAGCAGATTCTGGGTTTATGGAAAGGTATCGGTTCTTAAACAAGAACGGTCCAGCCTTCTAAATGAGGAGGATTGCCTGGCATTACTTTTTTGGCTGTTATTTTATTTGCCTTTTTTTATTTGAATTGCTAATATTTTAATTTTTAATGACTTCATATCCCTTGATTTTTTACACTACCCCGATATTGCCCATTCCATCTGCTTTTAAGGCAGCAGAAGGGATGCAATTACTTTTCTCATTTGTTGATGAGATGATGACTGTGTCCTAGAAAACGTTCTCTATAGATGTGTGGGTGTGCGTGCAAGTGTGAGATACCCTATGGACAATGAAAACAGTATGGAAGGGACCATTTGCAATTAGTGACTCCTTGGCAATTAAGCAACCACTTTAATTAACAAAAGGTTGGATAAATCAGTACTGTAAGTCCTGAGCCTGTCCTAGACCCACCTATGCCATTGAACCTCTTGGGTGGTGTTTTTGATGCAGATGCTGTAGGGTTTGTTGTGAGCCTTGGACTGAGACATCGTCAGGTGTTCTTCACGCGGTAGAGGAACGACTCAGCCACTGGTACCTCAACAGTGTTCAAATGTAGCATTGGAAATGCGGTCTAACTGTTTGTTTTGAACCAATTCCTTTATCCTTTCCCTCCTGCTCTTTCTGGTTTCTCATTTACTGGGTTCAGATTTCGCTTACGGGTGCATTTGTTGCCCTGAATTTTCAAGTGGCTAGAGATTTCTTCTTTTACCTTTGGGGTGAAAGGAGAGTTTGAGACAAGATGAGGACTCCTCAACTTATTATAATTTTCACAGCGACCTGATTTCTCCTGGGTAGGTTCTTGCAAGTTTTATGAGCCCACTTACAGTGCCTGACATGGGACACCTGAAATTACCAGCAGCTTCTGAAAATCTAGTCTGCTTCTCCCCCAAGCCTCTCCTCAAGGGCAATCTGGGCTTTTCAGGCTGAAGAGGGCTTTTTGGTTTCTAAACTAAAATCTGCTTTGCATTCCCCTCTCACTTGCCAAGCCTCTGCTCCAGCCTGTCACAGCTCAGCAGCTCTCCCGTTGCTCTGTGGACCCTGTGAATGTCCAGGCTCTGCTGGTGCAGGTTGCCTCTTGGTCAACGTGGCAGCAGGGCTGCCCTGAATAGGTCACACAAATCAAAGTAATGATGAAATCTGTGATGTCTGCTCCGGTGTGTGTGTGCCTACACATGAGAGAAGTCTCCATCCTTTTCTTCCCATTCTTGTAAGCAACATCGGGATTTTAGTCTTCTGCTGGACTTGTATTGACCAGAATATTTGAGGTGCCCATGGCTCTAGGGTTCTTTTTGAAGGAGCATCAGCCTAAAAACTCCGTGGCTGTGTCAGAAGGGAAAGGTGCTGGTGCTGGGCCTTGGTCCAACGTGCTGATGGGCCACCGAGGCATCTGTGTGGGGAATGGTGAAAGGACAGCCTCCTGAAGGGAGAAGCAGAAGGTGGGCACAGAGGAACTGCTGAAGGGAGAAACAGGGCTGATGTCAGACAGGAAGGAGTTGTTACAGCAGTGGCTCAGCGTCTGGTCCAGCTGTGGCTGCTGTAGCGTGAGGGGAGGCTGCTGCCTCGGGGTGGCAGGGGGAGAAACGAGCAATGTAGGAGAATTTTTGTGCCATGTGTCCTTGGTGTCAGTTGTAATCTTCAGCAGTTTCCACTACAAGCAGTGTGCAATGTTGTCCTGCCTCTTGAGGATCAGGGAAACAGGCAGCGTGACTCCTGTCCCCCACCACTTGGGTCCTGAGCAATATCACCACTGAGCCTGTTCTGCAGAAACCTGGGGAGGAGGGGGGCCTTTTGTGTCTCTGCTGTATCAACTATGCAGGTGCTCACTGCTTTCCTGTAAATCAGAAAGAAGGAAGGAAAGGGCAAAATAGTTCCCCAGCAGCTTGCGGGGGTCCGGAGCACCCAAACCCACACTGTGTGGACACGAGGTGTCAGCATCTGCCCTGGGACATCCCAGGGTGGAGTCGCTTCTGGTGCTGCACATCCCTTGCTGAGCAGGAGGCCTCGCAGGGGATGTGTGTCTGTGTCTGTCTGTCTGTGCGTAGTACCCTGTCAGAGGGGAGGAGAACTGTCCCAACTCTGCGTGGTTTCCCTGCCAGTTTTAAGTTAAGTGGTGTCTCACCCCAAAATGTTACTCGTGCGATTTTCCCATGTGAGCTTTTTCCTAGCGGAGGAGCAGCCGCGAGCGGGTGGCTCCAGGCTGGGTGTGTTGCGTTTTCACCCGGGGACCCTGGTGTTGGTCTGCAGCGAGAGAGCAGGCGAGGTGGGAGCCCTTCCCCGACGTCGGGGGAGAGGTTCGCGTGGCCATAGTGATAGGCAGACCCGGTCTACTCCATGTCAACCCCTCGTCACTTTGGTTTCTCTGTAAGTTATCCGACTTATTTATGTGGAACTCTGTTTCTCTGAATTTTTTGCACTACACGGGATTGGGGAGGGGATCCAAGCAATAGAAGCCAACATGTACAATAAAGACGTTTTGTTGAATACCGGATCTTGCCTCTTGTGCCCTTTCTTTTTATTCCTCTGGCCCTGCTCTCTGCTTTGCCCTGTGCAGCGGTGGGGAAGGTTCCATCCCCGCTTGGTACACGTGGCCCGCTGCTGCGCGTCTGTGCCTGCGCAGCCACTGGTGAGATCTCATCTGCCTGCGCTCAGCCACTCCGGGCTTCGAGGGATTTGCACGAAGCAGGGATAGGAACCCATCTGGAGGCCACTTCAAGCATTGTGGACGATGGCAGAGGAGCCAAAACCAGCTTTGAAGGAACTGCTGCAGCACAGGTGAGCTAAAGACAGTGGCTTTTAGCCCACGTCCTGGCTGGTGCCGGGTGCCTGGCTGCAGAGGTTGCTCTCCTGTGGACAAGATGCTTTGTGTTCCCAGAGAGGATGCTGTGCCGGGGCCGGGCACCACTCTGTGCCTTCACCTTACCCTAGAGAAAGAGCAGGGCAAAGATGGTGTTGGAGACCGTTGGGAAAAGCCCAGCCCAAGGCCTCTCCCCACCGTTAAATTCTAGTTTGGTCTCCCTAAGGCTCCCAATCTGAAGCGCTGTCGACAGCTTTCCCCTGCAGTAGAAACGAAAACCAGATGAGAAACATCCTCCTTCACCTCCAGCTGCCACTTGGGCAGGTGGTGCCGGGCGGTCCCACTGAGCCTTTGCTGCCTGCTGCCAGTCCCTGCTGCCCGTGGGGGAAACACGAAGCCCGTTTCGTGGTGGTGGGAGGGCAGGGGGTGAGAAGAGCAATGAGAAGCTGCATGGCAACGCGCCATGGGGCCTGGGAGGGAACTTTCCCAGGCAAGCCCCGCAGTTAAACCGTGATGCTGTACAGTCGGCGTGCCAGGCTTGGCTCTAGCCCTGCCGTGTCCTCTTTCTCTCTAGGCTCTTGCTTCTCTTCCAGGCTTCTATAAATAACCACTGCGCTGTAAAAGTCTTTCCAAAGTCTGGAGCCCAACTGCTTCCCCACCGAGTTAGGGTCCTCCTGGAAGCAGAATATTGGGGGCCAGGAGAGCAGTTTGCCCTGCGAGCCCGTGTGCCCAGCGCACGGAGAGGGAGATGCCCTCAGCCACCAGTCAGTCCCACCCTGCCAGCTGTGGCGGTGTCACTGGTGTCCCAGTGAGCAAGGTGATGTGTATTCGCAAGACCTGCAAAACCAGCAGGAGAAAGGCAATTATATCACTATTTTTAGCTGTAAGGTTTTATTTTAGAACAGAGGTGTTGGAGGAACAGCACATTTCTGGTCACAGTGCTGACTGTGTTAGCCATGGATCTTAAGAGGAATGATACTTTTCTTGAATAAAACCCAGTTGTTGCTGTTTGCTGTAATTTTTGGTGTCTGTCAGGAGGTACTGGTACATGGATTTGCTCTTGAAGAGTTATTTCACAGCTGTGCTGAGAAAACAGAGCTTGCAGAAGCGCCTTGCCATGAAAATCATGGAGTTTCTGGTAGGGGCCCTCTGGAAGGGTGTCCTGTTGCTTTGCTTGGCTGCGAAGGGTTAATAGATTGTACAATACAAAGTTGGGGGGGGGGGGGGGTAAAGAGGCTGTTTTTAAAGGTCAAAGATGCAGAAGCCTTTCAGAAATTTTATGGCATGTCTGTTATCACCAGCTCTCTCTGGGCAAGTGTTGCCTGACTGTGCAATTACCTCTTCGGGGATGACATTGATTTTGTTACTGCAGGGTGACTTCAGTTCATCAAGGCAGATGCAAATAGAGACAGTCTAACAAATCCATAAGATCACAGAGAGGAGAAGGCTCTGGGGAGACCTTAGAGCAGCCTCCCAGTGCTGAAAGGGGCTGCAGGAAAGCCGGGGAGGGGCTCTGGATCAGGGAGGGCAGGGATAGGATGAGGGAAATGGTTTTGAGCTGAAAGAGGGGAGATTGAGGTGAGATCTTGGGGAGAAATGTTTTGCTGTGAGGGTGGGGAGGCCCTGGCCCAGGTTGCCCAGAGCAGTGGTGGCTGCCCCATCCCTGGAGGTGTTCCAGGCCAGGTTGGATGGGGCTTGGAGCCCCCTGATGCAGTGGGAGGTGTCCCTTCCAACCCAACCCATTCCATGATTTTATATGTCCATAAGACCTCGCATAGCAAATCCCAGTTTGACTCAAACAGATTTTCTAGGAAAACATTCCCTCCTGTTTTTAAAAATTCTATATTGAAGAAGCCATCTCAGTCCTCTGGGAGCTGTTTTGTAATAAAGAACCTTTCCTGTTAATGCCTACCTTGGTCCTGGGTTCATCTTGTCCAGCCTCACTTTTTCTGCATCTCCTCTCCTTAACTCTTTCCAGCTGGCTGTCGCAGGTGCTTCCAGCCTCCCTGCGTCCCCGCAGCCTCTCTGCTCCCATAGCAAGATGGAGCTGCTGGACTGTCACAGGGTGGAGACAAAACCTGCTCCCTGGAGCAGCCGGCAGAAGCACTTTGCCAGGGCACAGTCCCTGTTCACAGCTGCTGTTCCAATCTGGAATACATTCGTGGATCCTACAGTGCTTGCAGGGCTTCAGAGTCTTGTTAGAAAGTTATGTAGAGGTGTCACATCAGGTGCTTTACAGTAATTTCTTAGATCAGCACTATTAATTGTATTAACTATATGTATTTTTATTAAATATATTACTTATATTAACTTTGCTTCCCTATTGATTTTCCATAATTCCTAGATTCCAATATATACCAACTTTCCTCTGTTTATTTGTTACATTTTAATAGCTTGTTTCACCTCAGCTGGTTGGTTTTAGGTAATTCAACGGTGCAGCCTTTTGCTCCCCTCTCTGGGGAGCCTTCCTGCCTGCCACCATCACCCCAGGCAGTGGCTGTTTCCCTGCGTCCC
The DNA here is from genome assembly GCA_033558235.1 of Neomorphus geoffroyi. Taxonomy (NCBI): domain Eukaryota; kingdom Metazoa; phylum Chordata; class Aves; order Cuculiformes; family Neomorphidae; genus Neomorphus; species Neomorphus geoffroyi. The sequence goes on along the minus strand of JAUMJM010000029.1, from coordinate 3,493,084 downwards.
TGCTGTCACAGAGTCATAGAAGGGGCTGGGTTGGGAAAAAACCTTAAAGTCCATCCAGTTCCAAGGGCAGGGACACCTCCCACCGGATCAGGGGGCTCCAAGCCCCATCCTTGAACCCCTCCAGGGATGGGGCAGCCACCGCTGCTCTGGGCAACCTGGGCCAGGGCCCCCCCATCCTCATCATGAAGAATTTCTTCCTAATGTCTCATCTAAATCTTTCCCCTTTCAATTTAAAGCCATTCCCCTCGTCCTAGCACTACTTGCCCTTGTAAAGAGCCCCTCCCCGACTTTCCTGGAGCCCCTTTCAGCATTGGGAGCTGCTCTAAGGTCTCCCCAGAGCCTTCTCCTCTCCAGGCGGAAGAACCCCAACTCTCTCACCCTGTCCTCACGGCAGAGGGGTTCCAGCAGCTGTCCCTGCTGTCCCTGCCACCCCTGCCCTGCCATCCCTGCTTTCCCTGACATCTCTACCTCCCATCCCATCCCTTCCCTGCTTTCCCTGACATCTCTCCCTCCCGTTCCATCCCTCCACTCCCGCCCCTCCCCGCCGGGCTCAGCTCACACCCACACGAGTCACCGCGAGCGGAACGGGAGCGGCTGCCTCTCGCACACACAGACGGACACACAGACACCCCAACCTCCCGGCTCCCCGCTGCTCCCGGCCGCTTCCAGCATGGGGAACATCGCCTGTGTCCCCCAGGCCCCGGGGAGGTTCGGGGGCTCTTTCCGAAGGAAGCCTTCGCTCAAGAAAGAGTAAGTACGCTCGTTTTCCCTTGGGAACGCTTTCCAAATGGTGGTGGCTGCTCTGTGACTTTGCCCGGTGCAGGACCAGGCTGGAAGCTCAGCCCTGCTCAGGAAACCTTGGAGTTATTTCTATGCTGGGCAGAACTGGGGGTTTTGCAGGGGTTTGCGGGGTGCTGGGCAGTGCCAAACACGATCAAGCTCCTGGGCAGGAATCCTAGAGCTCTGCCGGCAGAGTATCCCAGGCACGCCACCCCCAGGATAAGCGTGGTTTATTTAATTTCAGTTTGAAAATTAAAACTCCCCTGTGCGGGACAGGCAGGGCGAGGTGCAGAACTGCCCCTCCGTGTCTGCCCTTGCGGTTGGTTTCATTCGCAGCACCCAGAGTTGCGCTGCGTTGTGAAAAAACGACGTTCACGCTCCTCTTAGAGTCCCAAATTCTAACGCTCTGCCCATGGCGTTTGGTCTGTGTTTGTAACCCTAAAGGAAGGCGCGAAAGAACACTGTGAGTTCCTCCGGGGACTTCGCTGCTGGGTTCGGGTACATCAGCCGTGGGTGGCTGTCCCAAAACAGAGCCTGCCGGGGAGCACAGAGGGAGCTGCCCGGTGCGTTGCCCTTCCCACTGCTCGTGCTCCCATCAACGCAGCCAAAGTGCTGCTGCCAGCACCCCAGCACACGTGAAACAGAGAATTCCTGGCCTGGGCTGGGAAGGAGCCCTGTCCAGAACCAGAGTGGCTCCTCACCATCCCACCAGCCCCATCTCCGTGAGGTTCAACACAAACCCCATCACCTCTGCTTGGCTGAGGGATTTCTAATCAAGAGGAGATGGTGAAACCATTCCCTTGGTCTCCAGTGCTGCCATAAGTTGGGAGCAACCCTCTAGGAGTCCGTGAGGGGAAAAAGAGAGGGGATCATTTGGGGAATTTGGACCCTGGAGGGCTGACAGCAGGTAGCTGTGGTGGTGTGGCCAAGCCCCAGAGCACCTCCTGTCCCCACTCACTCCCAGCTTCCCACTCTCGAGGAGATAAGCCTGAACTAAACACCGCAGTCCGGTTGAGAGAGGCAGCAACTGCTGGGAAACCCCAGCACAGGAGTCCCAGTGCTTCTTAAGGGGAATCTTTAACCTCTCGTTGGTGGTGTGCAGGCAAGGAGAAGCTGGGAGTCTTGCTGGGAGTGGAAGGAAAGAGAGGAAAACCACAAGGAGAGAAATCAAACCTGTTTGTGAATATTCGGTGGTGTACGCGTGCACTTGCCTCTCCACACCGAGGGCTTTGAACAGTCACAAGGACTGGATTGGGTCTTTGTGTTCTGCAATGCAACATCCAGTCCCCACGCTGATTTGGAGACACAGATGAGCCTGTGGTTGCTACAATAGCTAAATATTTGGTTATGCAAAGCCATGTAAAAAAGCAAAGAAATGCCAACACGTGCAGCACAAACCCCATAACAATTCTCCCAGGCTGGTTTTTTTTCAGCCCTTTGCTGCTCTGGGATGATTAGAAAGTCCTTGGCAAATTGCTTACTTAGCTTTCTGGCTTCCTTAATTCTGGGCAGAATTCACCACACATCAGCCTAGATCTGTGTTTGCATGTGTGTTTTGGTTTTTTTTCTCCCCTTTGTAGACAAAATGGCAAGAAAAAACTGCCCAGCTTGTTTGGTATAGAAGGAGGGCAGGAGAGAGATACGACCACAGACAAAATCCTGCAGTATATTCCAGGAAAGGCAAGTACAAACACATCCACACCCCCCCCCCCCACTGCTCCCAGAGATTATTCCCACCCGTCCCAAGGACAGTGCTGTTCATGAGGGGGATGATGGGTCCGGATCAGGGGTAGCAGCAGGTCTGTCTCAAGGAGATGGAGGTCAGGCCAGGAAGGGATGAGCCCTGTGCCCTCCACAGCAGCAGATCTGGCAGCTCCAGGTGTCCCCGTGCAGGTGTTGAGGGGACCCACCACGAGCCAAAATACGTGTGATGGGGTGGGAGGGTAATGCTGAGAGCAAAGCAGGCAGCATGGTGGGAATATCTCACACACCCCTTGGCTCTTGGCTCTTTTCTTTCTGGGTAACCTGCGAAGGAAAGGAAAATCAGAGCGAGCATTCAAAGGCAGGGTGATTCATTCCCACGCTGGAATGAGACGGAGCAGGCGGTGTATTAGCAATGAGCCTTGGGAAGGTAATCAGGAAGGGCAGGTCTGTCTCGGGCACGTACCAGCCGTGTGGCCATACAGCCCATTTCCCAGCAGTGCTCAGGGGAAGCCGAGGTGACACGGTGAACCCCAGGGTGTTCGCTTGGGCCCTTTGGGTGGGCCAGGGATGTGGATGGAGCTTAAACGCTGCCGTGCGTGCATCGCCGCCACGGCATGGCAGGCATGTGGATATGGGGGAAGGGGAAACTGAGGCACCAACAGCTGGACAGAGGACATTTCAGAGCAGGTCAGCAGCAGGATGTCATCTCCTGGGTTTCAGTGGTGATGAGGTGCACCTCAAGGGCTTGGTGTATTGCAGGACCCAGTTCTGAGCAGCCCCGCTAGCGTGCTTTGGCTTGCTGCAGAAATTCAAACATCTGCTCCTCGCAAGCAGGGACCCTGCAGTGCCTTTCGTTCAGCTGCTCCCAGGTGGGCCCTTTCCAACCCAAAGCACCTTTGCTTTTGCTACTGTGAGCCTGGGAAAGGAGCAGGACTGGGAACCTGCCCCTGGCTTGTGAGGTGGCCATGGGTGAGTGCTGTCCTCTCTTGGGGAAAGCGTCCTGAGCTGCCCAGGTGGGAAGCACAGCAGAACAGGACTGGTTCACAGCCCTGCCCATTATTTGTGAATGCGGGTAACGGGCATGTGGTGTGGGCATGGTTCCCTGCAGCGCTCAGCTGGCATCCAGAAGGGATGGGCAGCCCTTGATGGGACCAGCCCCCAAATGGATCCTGGACACTTTTCCTGGGGAAGCAAGGAGAGCTTTCACAGTAGCAGAACAAAGGTCACTGAGAGATTATTCATTCGAGATCACAAGAGAGTGTGGGATTTCTTCAGGGAGAGAAGGAGGGTGGAACAGTTGTGTAGATGTTACCCTTGCCTGGGGCAGATGGGATTCAAGCTCCCTGCTCAGCCACAAGCTTCTTGTGTGGCCTGGAGAAAGCCTTGTCTTTGTCCCTTTCCCATTCCTACCCTTTCAGGAGAAACACCTCCGAGAGCAGGAGGTGACCGGGTGCTGCAGGGCCAGGTTAAAGAGGAGCTGTCAGCGTGAGGCTCTTTCAATGCACTCTCAGAGGAGAAGGGGGCACCAAACTGCTGGCCATGGCAAGCAGTTTGGGACTGGGGCAAGTGACATCCCTGAAAACCTGGTCTTCTCGGGACCCTGCTACATGGCAGCTGGGACACAAAGGCAGCACCTTTTGCTCCCACCAACCTCCTGCCCTGTTTCCCACGCTTCCCAGCTACGGCTTCTGGCACAACCTTCCCCTTCACTAAGCAAAAGTGAAGGGGAAGGATGTGCCAGGAGAGCAGTGCCTCTCATTTGCTTCTTTTATCGTTAAACAGCAGCTTTCAGAGCCCCAGGGCACCAAGCTTACAAGGCTGAGCTTTTCCTGCTGCCAGGGTTAGTGATTCAGCAGGGAGTCACTGGGGTCTGCAGGGGCTGAGGCTGGTTAATTATTAACTCGTTCTACCTGTAGGATGAGGCATCTGAGACAGAGGGAGAGAACATGTCAGGGCACTTGCGCTGCCAGAGACCCGCTGCTTCACCAAAGGCTGGGAGAAACCAGGTTTCCAATGCTCTGCGCTGCCTCAAAGCCAACGGGAGAGCTGAGCTAACGGGAACAGAGCTGGTCAGGATGGGGCTGGGGGAGGAGGGTGCTTGCCACCAGCACAGCTCAGCCAGGGAAGTAAATAGCTGGCTGAGGAGGATTTCAGAGGGATGACAAGTGCTAGTTCCCTTTCCTTTTGGCTGCACAGAGGCTTCCCCTTGGTTTTGGGGGGGTGCACGGGCCAGGGAGATAAGTGATGCTCGTGGAGGAGGCTGTGACAGTTCTGGTCCCTGACCTTCATAGGACATCGTGGGGTTCCCAGTGCTGCTGGGATGCAGGTCATGCTGGTGGCTAGAAACTTATCTCAGACACGGCAGGGAGGTACTTGTGGGTCTGAGCCCAGAGACAGGCATCTGAGATCCAGCAGGAGCTGTTTTTTTCCAGAGCTCGGATTTAGGCATCCTGGGAAACTGCTGTTGTACCTAGGCAGATGGTGAGGTGTTTATGGGAAGCACCATCACCCTTCCAAAGCATTTCTGCTCTGAGTGAGAAAGCCTGAGCCAGCCCTGGTCAGCCCTGCTTCTCCAAGTCGGGGACAGACAAACCACAGAAGCTGCAGAGGACAAACCAGATGAGTTCATGTCCAGTTCCCTCGGTGGCGAGAGCAGGGTGGTGTCTGATGCCACCTCTGTACATCCAGCATAAGTGACCTTGCAGAGCAAAGCACAGAATTGGAGGTGGCAGCTGTGGCCACTTTGTCTGCCCGTGCCACCCGCTGGGCTGTGCCGTTGCCCGCTCGCTGCCTGGGAACCGAGGTCTGACTCTGGCCCACAGGGAGGCAAAGTCACAGCTCTGCCCTGAACTTCAGGTCCCCAAGGGGAAAAACAGTGATCGTGGCTGAGATCTTGGACAGAGAATATAAAGAAAGCCGGGGGTGGGCATCGCTGCTGCCCCTGGTGCAGCACAAACAGGCCGAGCTGGCCCGATTTGTGTGACCTGTTGGATTTGATGATGTCCAGATTCCCCAGATACGGGCAGGAACCTGTGGATGGCTATGAGGGCAATTCTCCTTGCACACAGGTAAATGTTGTGTTCATTTGGCGTTTAGCAGTGGCACCAGTGAGGGACATTGCTAGGAAAAAACCCAGGAGAGATCTGCCTGGTAAAAGAAAAACAAAACCCCAGAAGACCTCAACGTTCCCACTTCTTCCTGCGCAACCACAATACCTGATCAGGAGCGATAAGGCTGCTGGGACTTGAAAGACTGGTGTGGCACGGGTGGATGGAGCTGCGGCGTGTGAGCCTGCGGCTGAAAGGGCGGCACAGGATCTCAGTGATGTGATCTCATGGTCTTGGAGATGCCCCCATGCTCAGCCAGCCGTCTTCTCAGTCTTGTGCCATCCCTTGCAAGCTGAGGTTGCTTTTTTGGGAGAGGGAGGTATTCTGTTTAAGTTGTTTCCTGCCGCATGAGCAATGGCACTGCAAGCTCCCCCTTTCCCTCCTGACCATGGGAGGATCCCTGTGGAAGCCGGAGGGTGGGCTGAGCTCTGCCAGAACTGCTGCTGGATTCTCAGCTCCCGGGTTGCTTCTGTTTCATGGGGCTTCACCTGTTAAGCAGCCTCCCAGTGCTGAAAGGGGCTCCAGGAAAGCTGGGGAGGGGCTCTGGATCAGGGAGTGCAGGGACAGGATGAGGGGGATGGTTTTAAGCTGAAAGAGGGGAGACTGAGGTGAGATCTTAGGGAGAAATGTTTTGCTGTGAGGGTGGGGAGGGACTGGCACAGGTTGCCCAGAGAAGTTGTGGAGGTGTTCAAGGATGGGGCTTTGAGCCCCAATCCAGTGGGAGGTGTCCCTGCCCATGGCAGGGGGGTTGGAACTGGATGGGCTTTGAGGTCCCTTCTAACTCAAACCATTCCATGATTTTATTATTCTATTACTGGGGAATCTGGTTACTGCATTCCAGGCAGCAGCATCGCCCAGGCAGCTGGTAGCTGGCATCGCTGCTTATCACCGTGCCCGTAATTTCGCTACTGAACCCACTCCCCACTCCCTGTTGCTGCCCTTATCCCAGCAGTGTTTTGGTTTTGCTGCCCCAGCTGTCAGGTGATCAGTTGCTCTTTGTTCTGACAGTGGCTCGTAGCGCACATGTAATCTTTTCCTACGCTTAATTGCCTCTCAATGAGGCCATTAATTGGCAGCCAGCAGGTTCCCACCTCCTGCCTTAGTGTTCATGGGTGCTGAGTGGAGCGGGCTGGAAAAGCTGGAGGGGAGGCTTTCAGCAGAGAAGGGGTTAACTTGTGGCCTAAAAAAAGAGTTCTCTAAATTCAGTGAGGCCCTGGAAGGAACTTCAGGCTTTGCAGGTGAAAGGGTCCCGCCAGCATGAGGTTCCTGTTACTGGTTCACCAGTTCCCCTCTGGCCCGAGCGCTGCGGATGCCCCGCGATGGTTTGGAGAGGGGTTAATCTCGTGCCGGAGGGGTGACTCATGGAGGCCCCAGCAGGACAGATCTGGTGGCTCTGCTGGCTCTCCATTTGTCATGGGGTTCTGCAGCTGTCTCCTTGGCACGGCCATGCGGGAGCGGGCACACGTGGGCCAGCCAGGTTGGGCGGTGGGGATGCACGAGCTGCTGGAAGCCGTGGCTCTGCGGGGTGGTGGGCTGTCACTCGGTCCCTGCTGAGCTCCAGGACTCTGCTCCTTGCTCATTCCTGGAAATGCTCTTTGGACAAAAGGATGTGAGAGCCCCTGGGAGCCACACTGCACCACCACACGCTGCCTCCCAGCTCCAGTGTGGCCGTACTGGGAGCATCCCCGGGAAACGCAGCCACCTGTGCGCAGTGGGGTCCCACCAAGGTGGCCTCAAAGCCTGGTGACCGAACGTCAGGGCAAAGCTCGCATCTCGCGCTTACCTTCCTCTTTCCCTTGGGAATGAACATCCCAGAGTCTGTGATGTGTCTGACAACGCGGCCATTTCAGGCTCAGACATGAGGTGCAGACCTGGGGAGAATCAGCGGTGTCCGTGGCTTCGCTGGGATGCAGCCCTCCCCTTCCCCCCAGGGAAACCAACCAACCCCAGAAACAAAAGCCTTCTCCCCGGAGGAACTGCAGGGAGGACTTTACCACCCTTGGGGTTCAGGCAGAACCCAGGCAGTGCAAGAGCAGCCTGGAGCTGTGAGCAGCGCGGTGCCGTGGGTTTGTGCCGTTGCATAGAAGCAATAATTTCTGCAGAACCTGAATGCAAGAAATGAGAGCCCTCCCCGCCCTGAGTGCTCTCTCCCTCTCACCTCAGCCCTCGCTCTCCCCCAGGGCTTGCTGGCTTCCCTCAGCTTTTTGCACTGACAGTGATTGTTTCACGACCCAGTGCCTTGCAGCTGCTTTCGTGGCTGTGGGACTCTGCCTCAAAAGTGTCTGGGCACCTGAAACAATAAATTCCACCTAGAGGAGCGGAGGGATCTGGGTAAATGGGGCAGCTGAGGAATTCAGGTGGAATCAGAGCAAAGAACACCTTTCCACAGACCCCACTGGGAGGCAAGTTGTGTTTGCTTAGCTTTGATCGGTCCTTGTTCCAGGGAATTTGATTTGGACGGCAGGAGGTGGGAGCTGGGAGACCTTAAGCGTGCGATGCGCTTCTGCAACCCCTCTTCCCCGACCCAGAAAAATTCCCCTTTAGATCAGTATTTTCCCTACACACAGAGAACAACTTCGCAGCAGTAACTGAACCCCAGCTCCACGCTGGCATGGAGACCCAACAACAAACATCCCAGCCTGGGCACCTGCCCAGGGTACCTTTCTGAAGAAGCCCTTCTACGAAGATGTTCTGGGAACATCACCTCCCACTCCAGACCCATCACCCACTGGATCTGATTTGTTTATCCTGAATCCTTGCTACAGAATATTCAGAACCAGGAAAACCAGAAAGAAAACTTGGACCAGAGGTTCCCCAGCCTGTTCAAGAAGGGACGACGGAAAACGGTTGTCAGGAATCTGGGGAAAATAATCTACTACTCCAAGGTCAAGTTCAAGTTTCAGCACTGCCAGGTAAGCTGTGGCACCTGTTTGTGAGCATTTCTCTTCCCAGGCACGGTGTCACCCTGTAGGACTGGGAAGTAAAGTGTAGTTCTGGGAAGTGTGAGTTACAGAGACTTCTTCGAGGTGCTGCATGGCCCGGGAAATTGTGCTGCCCTGTGGTGCCTGGGTACCAGCTGGTGCCCACCACCTCCCATCCCAGTGGGGACATGGACCATGCGTCCACGCTCAGCTGCTGGGCTGGCAGCAGACCCACCAGCAAACACGCAATGGTGGCTCTTGGATAAGAGACCGCTGGCTTTTGTGGGCACAGATCAGTTTGAGATGCAGAGGGAAGCTGGGAGGAGGAAGGTAAACCCCCAAATGTATCTTTTCTGCAGGAGGTGAATGACTGCTTCTTGGAGCTGTTCCAGTCTTACCTGTACTTCCAGTCTATGGGCTCCAACGGACTCACCTACCAGGTAGGGCATCTCCTGGACATGCTGGGTCAAGCACTGGGTAGTGTGGGCAGACTGGGGGCACTGGGTGGACAGGGCAGGGCACGGAGTTCTGCTCCTGGGGCTGCCCTCTTCTAAGTGATCAAAGTCCCTTCCTGTGAATGCCAAGCTCCTGGGGGAAGAGAGCAATTCTTCCTAAGGACGGTACCCAGGCAACCTCAGTGCCATCTGGGTCCTTGGCCCTGCTGGTGCTGGTGAATAACAAACAATAGGTCGTTTTGCCCAATGCAGCCAAAAAAATCCCAGCCAAACAAACAGGGAGCCCTGAATGTGCTCGACATGAGTGTGTAACTAAAACCGAGCAGGGCTGTTACATAGGTGTTCATAAAATTTATTCCTTTTAGGAATGATTTATTTTTTTCTGGGTGACTTGAGGTTCATGCAATAAACCAATACAACCTCGAGTCACCCAAGCCAGGCTTCAACTGAAAACCCACGTCAGAATACAAACAATATTACAACATCTGCCATCTACTCTATAAACAGTTCCTTATATTCTTAAGGCTAGAGAAATTAAAAAGGAATGAATGTGGCAGTACTGGCCCCTAGACATGACAGCAATTAGCATCTCTTACAGTCTTTGTTTAGAAAGCCCAAGACAGGGAGCACAAAGTTGTCATCTGGTCCTGTGCTTCGTTATAGCGGGGCTCTGACGGAGAATAGAAACCAGACAGCTCAGTTTTGCTTTGTGGTCATTTCCACCTTCTGGTTTTCTTGTGTCAAACCAGAAATGTGTTTTTAAGGCTTCTCTAAAAGACTTGGAGTGCAAAGAAAGTGTTCTTGCCAGCATGGCAGATGATTACTGCACCCACGGAGCCCAGGCTGCTGCTGAACCTGCTTCATCTGGGGATTGTGCTGGTTCCAAGTCCCAAAGGCTTCCCCTCAGAGCAATGTTTTGCAGCTGAAAATTGTGAGCCACAGCCACCTCGTGGTGCTGAGTCTGGACTTCCAGTCTCCTACAGCAAAGGGGCATTAATTGCAGAGCCTGCCTGCGGGCCGTCCCCCAAAATAACAGCGCGTTCTTCCTCTGCAGGGGCTGCTGCCTTTGAAAGAGCTGAACGTGTGTGCAATCGAGAACGGGAAGAGCACTGGGCAGGAGGATCACGCCTTCCGCATTGCAGGTTTGTGCGTCTTCGTTTGCTTTGAGAGGAGAACAGCGGGCGGGTGAATCACGACTGTCTCTGCTCTTTGTCCCACCTTGACCTAATCCCTGAGAAGAACCACATGGTGGAAAGAGGTTGCAGAGGGCTGAAGCTCTTCCTCCCGGGATTTGCAGCTTTCCCTCCAAGCTTTGTGTCCTAGGCTCGCTTTCTGTGTCCTCTGGTTAGAAAGAATGTCACACAGTGGCCACTCAAACAAAGAAATGACGTGAATTATAAAAAGCAGCCGGTACGAACCACCCGTTCATGTTAGGGACTGCCGAGTCGTGGTCTTGTTGCTCTGTTCTAGGCAGGGCTCTCCAACCCTTTTTTGGGGGAGTCTGTAAAATGAAGGAAAGCTTCTTCCAGGCACAACCCATCAGGGGTGCCTGCACAGAGGTGGGTGGGCTTGTTCTGCTTGTGTTGAAACCCACAGGAGTGTGGCTGGGTGGAAAATCGCCCCAGGCTTCGTTGGGTTTGTGTCCTGCGTAGGGAGAGCAAACCAAGGCCGTTCGGGGTGCGCTGGATACAGCAGGAAGCAGTGGAGAAAGAAACCAGGGAGGCAGTGATGTTTAGGAGTGCTTGGAGAGCAGTAGAGCAGTTTATTTCTCTGCTAGAAGGGGAGAAATCAAGGCACGAAGAGGGTAAGAGCCTTGTCCATGGCCACACACACAGGGTCAGGGTGGAAGCCCTTTGTCTGGTGACTCTGAGACACGGAACACGTGCGCCTGTTCTCTTGTGAAATCCTGTGGTGTCTGGAGCTGCCCATGAAGTGCACGTTCCAGGGTAGGTCAGTACACCAGAAGATGCCGGCACGATCATTGGAGGTGTGGAAGCGGAGCAGGAGGATGAAGCCTGGCAGCGTACAGCGCTGTCCCTTGGCGCACGGAGAAGTGGATGGTGGGTGGCCATCGCCTTGGCTTTGTGGTCTACCTCTCACACAGCTTCTGAAGCTGAGGTTGTTGAGCACCTCGAGTTAACTCTGCCTCATCTGCAGATGTAGCAGCTTTTTAGTGTCTCCAGGCAGAGAGATGCGGGTGGGAATAAACTGTTGCTGCTCCAGGAAGGGGCTTCCTTGCTTCCAGTGTTCCTCTGGAACCGTTTGCAAGGAAAGAGGAAGGACAGGGCAGACAAAAAGAGCACGAGGGCTGGCACAGGTTGCTCAGCACGGCTGTGCCATGGCCCTGCTGCAAATGTGCCCTTGGGGCTGGGGGAAATGGCTGCAACTGAATTCGCAGCAGCTTTTCAGGCTCTGTTTCGTAGCCTCCTCGCACGCGCGCCAGGCACAGCTCAGGCTTCAGGCTCAGGCAGGAGTTTCCCTTCTCATTTTCTCTTCCTTTGGGGCTCTGTTTAGATGTGGCAACGCGAGCAGCTCCCAGGATAGGTCTGAAAGGCTGGCCTTAGGGAGGTGGCAGAGCAAGCAGTGCCACACAGAGGATCATGCCCTGCCACAGAGATTTCTGGCGTTTTCTGTAAGGGCCAGGATGCCCAGAGAAGGATTCAGAACTTCCAGACTATCTAGATAACATTAACAACTTCATACCCTCCCGGCAAATCTGTCCCATCCCTCGAGGTGCTCAAGGCCAGGTTGGATGGGGCTTGGAGCCCCCTGATCCAGTGGGAGGTGTCCCTGCCCATGGCAGGGGGTGGCACTGGCTGGGCTTTGAGGTCCCTTCCAACCATAACCGTTCTGTGATTCTATAAATCACTTTATCTCCATGACAAAGAGAGGGAAATCAAGGCAAGAAGAGACAAGAGAGCTCCAGAGCCCCGAAGGTACCCAGACACTCGGGTGCCCAGGAGTGCTTGACACCTAATTGCTGCAACCCTGAATGGAGTGACTTAAGGAAAGTCACTCAGAGAGTCTCTGCCTCAGTTTCCCCACCTCTGCTTTCTCTGTATCAGTGAATTTCCTGACAGATAGAGGTATTTCAAAGTCGTAATTAACTTTTCTCCTAAACAGTGCAGGAATTATGTCATGAAAGGCTCCACAGAAGGGCAAAGTACCATGCTTATCCCATGCACTTGCTTATCTGAATGCTTCCCGGTCCCACAAAGGCAGATCTTACTGAGCATGCACCGTGTGCGGTTTAATATGAGATCACCGGTAAATTATTAATCGTAACATACATTCTGCAGCCTGCCAGAAGCCATTATTAACGTCACTAGGTTATGTCTCCAGTGAGTAACAGAGGGTACGTGAGACTTTTTCAGCTCGTGCTACTCAGCGAATGATAGCTGGGAACATTAAAATGAAGAAGATACAGGGCTGTTCCTCCCTTTAGGAGGCTCGTGTAGCACAGATTATATCTGGTGAAGCAATAAATCAACAGGATCAGAAAACTAGTGATGTTCTACATGTTGAGGGCCAGAGGGAAACTAAGAAAGGGTGTGAAACTTTTGTGGGACAGACGTTGGGATAGACTCTGATCTCAGAGCAAACTCTTGGGGACTGGACTGTTAAAGCTGCCTGTTGACTTCAAGAATGACTTGGGTACTGTCTTTAATGTTTGTTCTTGGACTGGTTTTGGACTGGGAAGAAACTGGTAGATGTGGCTGCACGAGCAGGTGGTGAGAAGGTGCTGGAGCTCCCCAGCAGCCTGATGGGAGGCAAACTGCTCCCATCACTGGAGCGTGATGTCAACAGAGCACAGCACTCGCAGGCAGTGATGTGTGGAGCAGAACAGCTCTGGCCAGCTGATTGCTTTGTTGATGCTGCAATTGGTGCCCTTATCTGCCGGGCTCATCGTGTGTCTCGCATACCTAGGTCCTCTGCTGAATCCCCTTATCGTGTTCTGCCCTACTGAATCAGAGTTGAAGCAGTGGCTTTATCACCTGGAGAAACAGATCCAGCTAAATGGAGGAAGCCTCAGCTTGCCCTTCCTCTCTCAGGTTGGTGTCTGGGGATGGGGAGGTTTCACATGCTGGGGACACAGCTGAAGGTGGGCACTCGGAGAAGTTGGGCCAGTTGGGTGGACGCTGCGTGGCTCCTGATGCGTTCAGTGGAAGGGATAATCTCTGCAGCCAGCTTCTCTCAGCCTTTTTCACCACTCACCTAACACCTCCCTCTTCCACAATCCTGAGTGCTCCATGGCTCTCCGGGCACCTCCTCCAAGCTGGAGAGCTTGGGCAGAAGGCTGGGGATGGAAAGGGAGAAGGGCTCTAGATCCACTTCCAAATGCTCCTTGCTGTTCTTTCACAGTGTTGGAAAGGATGTGGGGTTTGGTCCTGGCTTAATCCCCTTTTTCCAGCTGCTTGAGTGCTTCCCTTCATCAGTCAGGGAGCTGCTCCTCTGGTGAGATGCACAGGGGTTGTGGTGGCACTCGTACCTCTTCTAGCTGCTGCCAGGGCTGTGCATGGTCTATAATTCAGTCCTGTTGATGCAAGGCAATTGATTCCTCTCTGCCAGCAGCATGTGCCAGCCTTTGCCAGAGCACTGGCCTCTCCATGGCTGCTTGCTGCCCAGGGCACCTGGACAATCCACCTCACAGCTCTCACTTCCTTTAGTCCTTCCACCACCTCAAAAATACCCATGGATAGACATGTGGTCTTGCTTGGGAGCTCCTCTGCCCGTGGAGGAACCACGTTCAGATGTTCTTTAGAGCTCAGGTCTGTGCAACCAGAGCTGGAGTTCCTGTGGGATTTCAGCCTGACTGGCAACCCCAAAGGTGCCCTGCACTGCCGAGACCTGACAACACCCTGCTGCGTGCGTGTGTGGGCTCACAGCTTCTCATTTTGGAGCTTGCCTTTTGTGCCGTCTCCTGCCAGGAAAGGGTGCAAAAAAGAAAGGCTTTGCAAGAGGGTGGAGGGGGTGTGTGCTGAAAAGGGGACCTGTGACCCAGAGGTGCCAACGCGACAGCCTCGGAAGGGTCAGAGGTTTGGGTCTGGGTCAGAGAAGTTCTCACGCAGTTGGCTGCTTGTGCAATTATCCCGAGTTTACAAAACATTCGGAGGAGGAGGCTGGGACCTAGAAACCAGGGCCAGATTCAAGACATTTGTCTTTCCTTCCAGTCTCTTTGGAGTGTTTTACTTCCCTCCTTGTCTCCATCTCCCCACTTGTGAAACAGAGATATTTCCAGATGCTGGGTTCCCAGTAGGACTGTTCAGTCCCAGCTGGAAAACTGCCTCCTGCACACATTTATTTTCTCTTCCCTGCTTCTGCCACGCTTGCAAAGTGTACTGAGATGGGCCACGCTCTAGCTAAACTCTTAGGGGAGGACTTGTCTACCCTGCTGCTCAGCTCTGCTCCTGTCCTTAGAACGACTGGAAGCAGAACTCCATGGAGAAAGAGAAGCTGCGGTGGTCCGTGCAGAACATGCCTGTCCAGGAGTGGAGAGGGACCCAGCGGGAATCCCTAGGCGACGTCCTCTGTGTTTCCAAAGTGAAGCTTCAGCATCTGCCTTTCCAGGTAGGACACATCTCGGGGGAGCAGCCTCCTGCCACTGTGTCTCAGAAAAGGCAGTGGATGGAGTGAGTAACACAGACTCCTGCCTACCTGCTGCCACCAATCCAGCGGGTCCCTGCAGGGTCATTTTACCCAGTAGAAGAAAAAAGGATTCCTTACTGCTCCTTTGGCCCAGCGGTGGTGCCTGGGGACTCCACGTACATAAGGATTTGCTGCAGCTGGAGCTGGCAGGGATCTCCTGTGGAGCCCTCTTGCTGCTGTTTGCAGAGCCCTTGGCCCAGGCTGCTGCCAGAGAGACGCAGGGAAGGGCTCTCCAGACCTGAGCCCTGGCTGGCTGCTCACGGGGAACCCCCTTCCTCTTTCCTTTCCAAGGAGCAGCATGACCGGCTCTTGGTGTTGTACCCGTCCACACTGGTGATCGTATCTGAAGAGCACAACAGCCTCTGCTTCAAGGTAAGTTCATTTTGGAGCACCTTCCTGCTCTCTCTCATCCATCCACAGCAGCTTCTTGGCTTGTTGCTCCCCTCCACCTGTGTTCCCTTGTGTTCCTCATGTTGGAAAGGGCTTTCCCTCTCCACGCTGCTCCCTTGCCAGCTGGCAGGTGAGCAGGCAGAGGGGTGTTGCAAGCTACCTTCCCATGAGAAACACCTTGCCCTCCTACAAAAACCCCGAGGGGAAGGAGCTGGCTGCCAAGGAATCTGCGTCTCTGGGAGGAGGGAGGCTGGCATGTTTCTGTGTGGTAACGCTGGCAGCGAGCCTGGTGAGCCTGCTTGGAGATGGGAGCTGGAACAGCCCCAGAGAGTCCCCTGTGGGGGCTTTTCTTCCCAGGCTCTGCTCTGTGGAACCACTTGAAAGCTGGTGGCACCCAGGCAGCACAGCTGATGCTCGTGGGGAAGGGCAAAGGCAGTTAGTTGCCTGGCAGGCAGAGAGGAGAGGCTGGGGCACTGCGTTTCTGCTCTTTCCCTCTGTGGAACCAGGGCTCTGGGCAATGCCTGGGCACGCCAGCGGAAGGGCCAACAAGGACACGGACACCTGAGTACCCCAGGGGATGAGATGTCCTTCTCTAGCCCATTGGTGTGTCTCTATCTGTAGGAGCAACACGGGAAGCCTCAGCATGGATGGGCAGGGGTATTGTGGGTCCTAGGAGATGCATTTGTGTTGCCTGCAGCCTGGATGACCCTTAAACTTGATTGCCAACATCTATTTACACATCACTGCAATGGCTGTTAAACAGCCTTGTGCTTCCTGGCCCTGTTTCCATGTGCTAGAAAAAAATGTGCCAAAAAGAGAGCTGAACTGTCTCTGAACCTGCAGGTGCAGCACCGCTGGCACATGGCAGAGTAGAGCTGAGCCGCTCCTCTGGAGGAGAAGCATCCTTCTTAGTCACAGAGAAAGGAACCACCGTAGAGACTGAGGGCTTGTGAAATTCAGTGTGAACTCATTGGGGTCCTCCCTCATTCCTGTCTTTGGACTGTGGGAGACTCAGGCTTGGGATGGGCTTTGGGGTCCCTTCCAACCCAAACCATTCTGTGATTCACACGATTTCACCATGCCCACATCAGGCCCTGAGCCATGCAGGTGGCTTTTAGTTGGGAAGACCTGCACAGAGCATCTCCCTGGCCAGAGGAGGTGGCTGGGGAAGTGGGAAGGGGGTGAGGAGGAACATATGCCAGTCAACAGCGGAGGGTGTTTTCCAGCAGCGCGTGACACGCCTCAGACAGAGCCTGTTTTCGGGAACATGTTGTTTGCAGCTCCTGGGAATGGGCCACCACGTAAGGGGGCCGTGGGCTGGGCTCTCAGATTAACTCATCTCTTTTGAAACCTTAAACCAGATTTGTCTGCCCTGTCCGTGCAACGTTCCCTTCCCACGGTGCCAGAGCATTGGTCCCCGGGCGCCTCGCAGGGCGCTGCGCAGCCGAGCGCGGGCAGGAGGTGATTCACCAGCCTGTGACACTGCAGTGGGAACCTGAATTTCCACAGGCATGTCAGGGCACGGGAGCCTTCTCCCAGGGCTTCTGCAAATTAACTTCCCTTCCCTGCGAGCAGATGCTGAGCCTTAAGAGTTGTGTGTGAAGGAATAACCCTGCCCTTTTGTTCTTGGGTTTCATACAAACCACAGGAGATGCCGCTGCCAAGTTTGCGTGTGGGACGGGGAAGGAGAAGGCAGGGGCTGAGGTGCTGACATGGGGCTCACCCAAAGTATCAAGATCTGGTGGGAAAAGGCCCTGGGCAGGGTGTAAATCAGCTAGGGGGGGGGCTGCTGCAGGGGAGCAGGTTAGTGCCATGCCCAGGGAAGGCTGGAGGCACTCTCTGCAGCCAGCGTGCGTTGTATTTAATCATAGAGTCACAGAATGATTTGGATTAGAAGGGAGCTCACAGCCCATCCAGTGCCACCCCCTGCCACAAGCAGAGACACCTCCCACTGGGTCAGGGGGCTCCAAGCCCCATCCAACCTGGCCTGGAACACCTCCAGGGATGGGGCAGCCACCGCTGCTCTGGGCAACCTGGGCCAGGGCCTCCCCACCCTCACAGCAAAACATTTCTCCCCAAGATCTCATCTCAATCTCCCCTCTTGCAGCTTAAAACCATCCCTCCTCATCCCATCCCTGCACTCCCTGATCCAGAGCCCCTCCCAGCTTTCCTGGAGCCCCTTTCAGCACTGGGAGCTGCTCTAAGGTCTCCCCAGAGCCTTCTCTTCTCCAGGCTGAACAAGCCCAGTTCTCTCAGCCTGTGCTCATATGGGAGGTGCTCCAGCCCTTGGAGCATCTCTGTGGCTTTCAGCTGTTCCACTCCCCTTCACAGACACGAGGTTGTTGCTTTAGGGAGGATGAAGCACTGGGTGCCCGAGGGGAGCCCTACCCAATGGTCCTCAGGGAAGGAGGGCTTGCTCCTCGTGCCGCAGGAGCCCGTGGCACCAGCCTGCTGCACACGCAGCCTTGCAGCACCTGCAGCAGCTGGAGAGTCAAAGTCCGTTTCTTCCAACAACAGGGGAAAACGGGTCATGGAGCATTGCATGAGCTTTCCCTCCCAAGGTCAGCCTTCCTGTACTGCTCAGCCCATAAATCACTTCAGGTGCAGAAGAAATACCACAGAAGCCTGTGTGTGCCCGCAGGCTGTTGCAGAGAGACAGCTGGCCACAAACCACTGCTGCCCGGCTGAGCTCCACGTGTGCCCTGTGGCAAAGCTGTCACGCTCCGCCGAGCCTGTGCAGCTGGGACAGCTTTGGGGGGAGGACAGGATGAGGAGTTTCTGCTAGACATCTTACGTTGCAGCCTGTGAACTTAGATAAATGAATCCTGACTGAATGCTCCTTTGAAGAGGAGCCCTCAGCACAGGAAGGACATGGAGCTGTCGGAGCGAGTCCAGAGGAGGCCATGGAGATCTGAGGGGAGCAGCTCTGCTATGAGGACAGGCTGAGAGAGTTGGGGTTCTTCAGCCTGGAGAGGAGAAGGCTCCAAGGAGACCTTGGAGCAGCCTCCCAGTGGTTATTTGTGCCCGCTGCCGTACAGCACGGGCTGTGAGCCGCGCTCAGCCGTGCGCTCCTAAGCCTGCCTCTCTCTCCAACAGGGCGAGCTGCCACTCAACGCCATCCAAGTGCTTTTCGAAGAGAACGACAAAACCTCCTTTTTAATAGAAGGTGCGTGCCTGAGCTGCTGAGGGGTGTTCTGGCAGCAGCCACGAAGCTCTCTGGGGTCGGGCTGCTTTCGTTAAGCTGAGACCTGGCTGTGCTCGTTCACGTCAGCATCCAAGATCAATAAACCGGACTGGCTGGTTAATCTCAGCCCATCTGTGCCCTGGCTTTGGTGGCAGGGAGAGGCTGTGAGCCAGCAGCGGTGCTCACAGCATCCCCTCATCTAGACCCGGGCTGTGATTGCCCCCGTCCTACGTGCCCTGTGCAGATGGTCAGCACCAGAGGCAGAGCATTCCCGTTGTCCCTGCACCCGTGTCAGGGTCTTCAGATCCCAAGAGAAGATGGGGAGGGATGGAGAAAGTGGACTCCCATGGGTTTCTGAAGGAGAAGCGACACGGGTGTCGATCAAACCCAGTGCCAGCAGTGAATGAGGGATGTTTTCACAGGCCGACTAATCAATTCGATCCGGGTGATCTGCCGCAGCTATGACGATTACCAGGAGTGGCTCTACTGTCTCAAAACAGCCCAGTTTCGAAACGCCGACTCCTCCCTCTCCGGATCAGAGAGTTTCTCAGGATCAAAGCCGCCACACCCCAGCCAGGTAACAGATGATGTGGCTTTGCATGGTAATCAATAGATGCCTCCCAGGACTCTCGGCTGTCCTATCTCTGGCCATGTGTGAGGACTCTCATGACACAGGAAATGTCACTTCAAGTTCCCAGCTCGAAGGCCATCATGAAGTTGCTGATTCCTGTGAATTTTATTGGAGCTGTATATTATGTTATATATGCATATATTGTATGGAATCCCCTCCAAAGCAAACCCCTGGCTATAGACTGGGAGAGTGTTTTGCAGTGAGGCGCTGGCATGAGGACGTTAACAGGGTCACAGAATCATAAAATAGAATCACTATGGTTGGAAAAGCCCTCTAAGCTCATCCAGTCCAACCATCAGCCCAACCTGCAAAACCACGGCCCAAAGTGCCACAGCGACACGTTCTTGGAACCCCTCCAGGGATGGAGACTCCACCTCTGCCCTGGGCAGCTGTGCCAGTGCTTCACCACTCAAATTCTTCACCATTGGGGCTTCACGGTTGCCCCAGGCGGCTGCTCGCCATGTGGGCACAGCCCAGAGCCACGTCTGGCCCCGCGGTGTGGGCACGGAGGAGTGGGCTGGTGACCTTCAGGCAGGAGATGGGGCTGGGGGTGGATGTGCCTGTGGCCACACCAGGAGCTGTTCCTATGGGCTGTTCTTCTCCCCCCGCAGTTTGCTGGCAGCGGCAGAGGGTCGCTCACTTCTGACGGCCGCACAAACTCCTGGGCATCGGGGGGGAGAGTGGCCACCCTAACACACGTGTCCCAGAACAGCGGCTCTCTCCATGATGGACAATCCTTCGTGCTGATGCCCGAGAGCAGAATACTTGAAGACCCCCTCTCCCCTGGCTATTCCCAGCCCCTCCATGTAAGTGAACCCCCAAAAAGCCTTGACGCATGTGGGGACAGACCTTGCCTTTGAGCAGAATGGTCTCTCCAGGTGCCAGGATGGGTGGTGGGTGTTTGCTGTGCTGCGTAGCAAATCCATGCCTGGAGCCTGTGTTTGTCCTGGTTCAGCTTTGTCACTGCAGATAAGGAAAGAGTCAGCTGGAGTCCCATCCCAATCCTCCACTCCGCATGAGGATTGTTGGTACAGGTTGCAAAAGGGCACCTGGGACTGTTCAAAGGTCAGGAAATCTCCAAGGCAAAACCCTGATGGGTTAGGCAGGATTTTGCTCTGAGCCTGTGCAGCATTTGTACATCCAGGGGTGTTTGTGTGGGGAGGAGCACGCGGGGCAGGGATGGACCATGAGGATGTACAAGCACAGGGTGATGCCCGCAGCAGCATCCCTAGCAGGGTTGTGCCTTGCCTTGGCTCCAGGTGGGTCTGTGTGCCGGGGGCTGGACGAGGAGAGGCAACTCTGGGCTTTGTCAGAATATATATTACGGAATTTTATAGAATAAATATATTACAGAATTTTACACAATATATATATTGCAGAATTTAAATCCCAGCCATTTTCAAATCTTTTCTCTACCTCCTGCCTCCTCTATTTTTCTTATGTATCTTTCTTGCTATGGGAAAGGATTTCTGGCAGCAGAAACTGGCACCATTTCGATTAATGGTATTTTCCATTACTGGTCTAAACGAGGCATTTGCAGCCATGTAGGAGCAAGGAGGGTAAGAAAAGCCATAAGAAGCAGCCTACTTTTGCTGAACCAATAAGTTACATGATAAAGGCTTGATCCTCCTTAGCTCCAAGTGCCTATTATTGCAAGCTTTTGTGCTGTTTCAGGGGTTCTTTTTTTGCCAGCACTGATTTTCTTAAACTTATCACGTCAGTTCAGATTGTTCCGGTGTCGCGAATCACAATTTGACATAGTCACAATGAAACGCACCCCCATTCTCTTCTGAAGGTACTTTTCATGTTGGATTATTCTTTTTTTTAACTGGGCATTAAGTAAGACATGTTTCAATGGCACAGGCCAACTGGCCAAGCACGGGGCTGCCCGCGCAGGACCTGCGGAGGGGAGGCAGCGCCAGGAAATCCAAGAGCAAATGTGGGCCTTGCAGCCCGCAGTTGCCCATCCAGGACACGGAGAGGACCATCTGCAGCCTCATTCCTGAAAACCCCAACGGCGAGCTCCTGTCCTCGGTGTACAACGAGCCGTACTCCACACACAGCTCACAGCATCACCCTGCAGCTCCCCCACCGCACCTGGATCTGAGCAACGTAAGGAGCTGGGAGGTGGTGGGGTTGCTTTACTGCTTGGGAGGGGTTGAATGGCAGAGGAACTGGTACACGGCTGGCATTTTTGCCAAGAATGTCAACGGTGTCCTGGGCTGCTTGAGAAGCAGTGGGAGCAGCAGGTCAAGGGAGGGGATTCTGCCCCTCCCCTCTGCTCTCATTTGGCCTCACCTGGAGCCCCGTGTCCAGTTCTGGAGTCCTGAGCACAGGGAGGACACGGAGCTGTTGGAGCGAGTCCAGAGGAGGCCACGGAGATGATGCGAGGGCTGGAGCAGCTCCTGTGTGAGGACAGGCTGAGAGAGTTGGGGTTGTTTAGCCTGGAGAGGAGAAGGCTCTGGGGAGACCTTAGAGCAGCTCCCAGTGCTGAAAGGGCCTCCAGGAAAGCTGGGGAGGGGCTCTGGATCAGAGAGTGCAGGGATGGGATGAGGGGGGGACAGTTTAAAGCTGAAAGAGGGGAGATTGAGATGAGATCTTAGGGAGAAATGTTTGGCTGTGAGGGTGGGGAGGCCCTGGCCCAGGTTGCCCAGAGCAGTGGTGGCTGCCCCATCCCTGGAGGTGTTCCAGGCCAGGTTGGATGGGGCTTGGAGCCCCCTGATCCAGTGGGAGGTGTCCCTGCCCGTGGCAGGGGTGGGACTGGGTGGGCTTTGAGGTCCCTTCCAGCCCAAACCATTCTATAATTTCCCTTACTGAACACCTTGCAGAGAGTCCCTGCCCTGGGCAGGTGCTCCAGGACACGCATGAGACCTCTTTCCATTCGGAAATGGCCCATGGGAGGTGAATGTAGCACCCTGGAGCCTCGAGATGCTGGACACAAATTCCTGAGGCACCATGAGCCCAGTGCTCTCTAAGTGGGACACAGGACACAGCCTCTTCTGAGGGCTTTCCAGCACACACCCCTCACTGGTTTAGTGTGTGATGCCACGAATCCCTCCCCTCAGCCTCGCTGAGTGTCCATCCCTACGCCCAGGAAAGCCCCCTTGTTAGCTCAGACAACCACAGCTGGGAATCAGCCCTTCCATCCTTCACGGCTGAGAACTGCCGGGAGATTCCCCACTCCGACCCCTCCTCGGGATGAGGTTCAAGTAGGGAACAGCAGGTCACGTTCCTGTTTCAATTCTGCCCTTTAGGTGAACAGATGGAGCTTGGTGGGAAGTCAACCCTCAACAGCTTCCAGCTCCCTGGAGAAGCCGGCCGTGCCCCGCTCGCCCCTGTACGCGGACCCCTA
Organism: Neomorphus geoffroyi; assembly: GCA_033558235.1. Taxonomy (NCBI): domain Eukaryota; kingdom Metazoa; phylum Chordata; class Aves; order Cuculiformes; family Neomorphidae; genus Neomorphus; species Neomorphus geoffroyi. The sequence continues at coordinate 3,470,914 of JAUMJM010000029.1, read as the reverse complement.
CACGCCCAGCTCCCCCAGTTCTCGCAGCGTGGCAGGCTCCAGCTTCCTGGAAGAGGTACCTTGTGCCTTTGCAGCCCTGACTCAGCTCCCAGGCTCCAGAAATCACGCCTTGGGCCATTTCTTTTCCCGCTGGCTGCCCGAGCCTGAGCTGGATGTGGAAACTCCAGGGCTGCATTTCGGGGTGGGGCAGGGCTCAGCATAGTTCCCTGTTTTTTCAAGCCAGGACAGAGTCAGAGGGGAACAGGTTTCCCCTGTCTTATCAATGGGTGTCAGCGTCACAACAGAGCCAGGAAGAGTCAGAAACCACAAAACAAAGGCAGAGACTGAGATGTGAATCCAGTCCACAGAAACTAGAGATGAGTCAGTCAGAGACCACTTTATCCACCCTCAAAAATTCCCGTTATGATAGCTGAGTACTCATTAAAGGCGACATTTCTGGGCCACTGAAGACCTCCTTTCTCTCACGGTGTTCTTCCTGACTGTTCTGTTGGAGATGAGTTCCTCAGGGACAGGGTTTAGTGGGGAGACGGGCACGGTTGGACTTGGTGATCTTAGAGGTCTCTTCCAACCTTATGATTCTATGATTCTCTGTCCTTCCTCGTTCCCTGAGCTGCTGGCAGGTTTCATCCTACTGCTTGCATGTCTGGCCAACCTCCACTGCCTCTTTTGGTCATTGCAAGGGACCTGCAGCCACACTTCCAAGGCCTTCAGGATTGGAACATAGCAGAACTGGCAAGGCAGGCAGAACACCTTGTTTTGCCCAAGTGTGTTCACAGCAAGGCTGGTTTACAGGTGGGAAGCAGCAGGTCGGTGTTCCCCAGCTCTTCACAGCAGGTATCAAACCTGGAGTTTGTTTTGGTTAAGTTCCTGCAGTGTCATGGACAGATGGGTTCAGCACAGACGAATGGATGCCCAACCATGCCAGTACCCCAGCACCTCTCTCTGCAGAAGAGGAACTGCCAGCCCCTGCCCAGCAGCCACTGCGGAGAGGTGCCCCCAGCTCCAATTTACAGCATCCCTGGCACCTCATGCCGTCTCCAGCTGCGACCTCCTGCTGATGTTTCTTACCTTGAAGAGGTGAGTTTGCAAATACAGCCCTAGTGCCCCGTGCTGTGCAGGCTGCAGGGGAACACACGGGGGTGCAGAGGGCCCAGCTTGCCTTTCTGCAGGCTGGAAGAGTGGTTGGTCACTGCGGGGCTCTGAGCCCTTTGCTCTGTGACAGGGTGCATCTTGTGGAGCAGGGGTGGGGGGACCAAGGGGGCTGATTCCTAGCGTGCGTTAGCCTTCTAAAAGGATCTATAAAGTATTGTTGGAGGGTTGATTCTTCAGTGAAACGAGTCCCAGGTATAGTCTTGCAGGCAGAGATGTATCTTTATGCAACCCCCACCAAGAAACACTGGTGGATGCGCTCAAGAAAGCAGCACAAACTCCACGATCATGCAAGCGTCTTTGGGGTCGTCTTCAGCGCCCTGGTGATGGCTGGGCATCATCCTCATCAATGCATCTCTTTCTTTTCAGGTCTCTTCTCTGCGAGAGGGACATCTGGGCCTTTCATTGGAGCCACCAGGTGAGACCCTTGGGAGGCTGCTTGGGTGCTGCAGCCCACCCTGCCTCGATGGTGTCTGTGAGCATCACTCAAAGCAGGGCTGAGAGCGAAGGTGGGGACCCGTGCCTGCCCCTCCTTCCTCCTGCTTCGCTGTGGTGGTACTGAGTCTGTCACTCTGTCCCTTGCTTCTGTCTGTCTGGTGGAGACACTTGCCTTGGCTTCCATTCCTTGGCCACCCCGCGAGCTGGGGTTCGTGGTTTCTTCTGTGGCACACCGGCGATTTCCACCGCCTTGCCCAGATCTGATCGCGTCTCGTCTGTGATTTTGCTGACCCTCGTGCGTTCTCTCTGCTGGCACCGGAGCCTGCAGCCACTGGGCTGCTCGAGAGCTCTCTGAGTGCTCTGGTCTGATGTTCTGCAGATGGGACGGTCGGCACTTACGACCTGCCAGACGCCAGCTTCCCGCACCGCGACTCCGTGTCCTACCATGACTACGCCGAGCTCCAGAGCTTCCAGAGCGACTTCAGCTATGACAACCTGTGGGAAGCCGAGGCGAAGGAGCCAGACGTGCCGCATGCCTCCCCATCACTTGGCCAGCAGTTTTACCATGCCTGAGGTGGCCTCCATAGCCAGGCACAAAAAAAGCTCTTTCCTCACTGAGCTTCCCTCCAGGGTGAGGAGCCGGGGGTGTACGAGGCAAAGAGAAGGGACCTGCTCTGCAGAAGGCTGGTTCCCATGTCCTGGCAGGTCCAGAGCTGAAACTTCTCCTCTCTATTTGAGGATGGGGCAAAGCACGAAAGCGATGGACTCTGCGGTCAGGCTCCCGCAGGTAGAAGGGACTGGGTGTTCAGACAGAGCAGTCACTCAGAGGCCAAACAAAAGGACTGGTTGGTGGCTGGGTTAGTTTGCTCATTTCCCTTTTTACCAGAGCCCTCAGGGTGGTCACTTTGAGGATCCACTGATCCCTGAGAATAGCTGTTAAGCCAAACCTTTCTCTGTTGAGCTCTGAAGTCTGCAAAGACCGCATGAGACGTGCCTCATCATGGTAAATCAGGTTGGTAGCAATAGTGGTGCTCATAGTATTGTCTTCCTGCAAGATCAGGGTTATCTGACAGGAGATGGAGAAAGACATCCAGATCAGGGCAGAATGGGATGTTCTTTCCACTCTATGCAAAGGATTCTTCCCTGCCAGTGCTGGCTCCAGACCATGGTGGTGACCTGCAATACTGGGAGCCTGACACCTTGGCAGGTGGAATCAAATATACCAAGGAGCTTGTGTTTACCAAGGTCTTCCCTGGAAAAGGACGCCCTGGATTCCTCTTAAGGGACCGTGTCCTTTCCTCCCACCCCTCTGTGCATCACTGGCCCCACACTAAATGCTGCCTGTGGAAATGGGAATTAAAAATATTCACTGCAATCCAAACTCCAGTAAAGCCATAAACACTCCAGTGCTCAGGGCAACGCCAGGGTGGCTGCAATCTCTCTCTTCCCCCCTCCAGAGCAGCAGCAAGACCAGGACACAAACAACAGGGGACAGAGTCTCAGTGCTATCATTTTCCAGCCTCTTAGGTTAGATCCTCTGGCACATATCAGCTCAGCAGCAAATCCAAAGGTTTTTACCTGAGGCTCCAAATTCTTAACCTTTGTTCCCCGAAGAGGCTGCAAACCAGACATATTTAGAAAATCTCTATTTTTGTTCTTTCAGTGGTGCAAACAAAACAACCCAGGAGGTCTTTGTACTTGAATATCTACGTATTACGCTGTAATTACATACACTTTTTGGGGGAGGTATCCAGAAAAGTTTACATGCAAGGTTTGAGTGGATTTTATGTATTTAAAGTGTAGATGTGGCTGAGTTGAAGACGTATTTAAATTTCTAGCTGCGGGTGACGTTCAGTACTGTAGAATGGGCAGCTGTCTGCGCATTCGTGTGTGTGTTGGTTTGGGTCTTCTCTCTGTTAGTGTTTTGTTTCAGGTTTACTTTATTTTGGGAAGATTTGTCTCTAACTTAACCCTCAAAGGATCTATTTATTCAGAACAAAATTGCACTAGGGAACACCAGAAGCACATGGTGTGGTGGGAGGCAGCCGTGCCCGATGAGCACGTTGATTTTAAAGACTGTCGCCGTGACCTTTTAAATTGGGTTTCAACAGTGATGCCTGCAATGCATCAAAAGGGAAAAGCCCCTCCCTGTTGCTGTAAAGTTCCCTGGTGGATTTCTGTGAGACTCAACAATTGCAATACACATCCTTCTGGAATTTTTCTTTCTTTGCTTTCGTCTGCTTTAATGGAGGTGAATTTCTGCCCATCGCTGGTGTCCTTTCCAAAGCCCTTCCTCCCCTAAGGACTTTGAGCCCTTGGGTCCAGGGCTCTTGTTCGGGTCCAGGGCTTTTGTTCAGGTCAGGCACTCGTAAACACCTGATCCTAAAGCAAAGTCTCCCCTGCGTTTGTCAGGCAATGAGATGTGGCTCAAGGTTTAACGCCAAAGCTCATCAGACTTTGCTTCAGCCCCGTGTCCTGGGCGTCTACGAAAGGTGCTTTGTAAAAAATGTGTTGGTGTCTCCAAATGTCTCCGTGCACTCGTGCAGCTGGGAATGTCCATGCCACGCGGTGGCTCCGGATGACCTGTCCTCTCTGCTCTCCAGCCTGGGGGAAAACCTGGGTGACCTGAGTGGGATGCACTGGCCAGCCCCAGCGCCAAGGTCAGGTGAGGAGCTGCCAGGTGGTGCAGGGTTTTGTCCTCACTTCATGGCAGCCGCTTTCTAACAAGGCTGTTTGGGGACAGGAGTCGGCCACGACAAGGGCTTTCTTGGCAAGGAAGCATCATCCTGAGAACTGCATCCAGATGCCTGTAGGCCACTTGTGTCCCTGCATCTACTTTGGGCAGAAAACCAGGCACTCTGGCTGTCTCTGCAGAGGAGAACAGCAAGGAACTGGATGAGCTCCTCTAGTTTAAGGTTCTGTAACCCCACTGGGCTGGGAGCAGCAGGTCAGACACGGGGCTTGTCCTCCTTCCACAGTAACAGAGTATCACAAGGCTGGATAAGATCTTTGAGATCATTGAGTCCAGCCTATGACCCAACACCAACACCTACTCATCATCTAAACCCTGGCACTAAGTGCCTCATCCAATCTCCCTTTGAACACCTCCAGGGACGGTGACTCCACCACCTCCCCGGGCAGCGCATTCCAATGGCCAATCACCCTTTCAGGGAAGAATTTTGTCCTAATCCCAAGCCTAAACCTCCCCTGTGCAAGACAGCAGCTGGCTAATATGTGGGAAGATGGCAAGTGTTTATGCTGCAGCCAGAGGTGCTCAAGAAACCGAAAAACCAGGCAAGAGGAAGGTGTGTTGGCCACAGGAGCCCGGTGTGTCCGTGCCCCGGTGAGCAGCTCTCCCAAACTGTGACATGTGGTCACATTGATTGGTGACAGTGACACCCGCGTACTCAGGGCCACTGGTAGCAAGGTGTGAGGTCCTGCATTCAAGATGCTACAGAGCCATCGCGCAGCTCCTAAAGCAATTGTAGTGCTGCTCCCAGGGTGGCCACTTTCCTCCCCAGCTACATCTGGGCTAAATTTGTCACTCTTTCCGATGCTGCCCTTTCCCCATGCGGGCTGCTGGTTTCTCACGCTTCCAGCACGCCTTTGTGCGCAGCTGCCGTGGTCTGTTTGGCTCTTATTTCAGGTCCTGAACTCCATCTCTGCGTTCGTGCCTCTGTGCCTGAGTTATTGCCTTGTTCCTGCAGCTCCGCTGGGGCACAGTGTAGCTACTTCCAGCTGCTGCCCGGCGCAGAAATAGCATTTTGGGATGAAATGTGAGCATGCCCTTAGCAAATGGAAACTCTCAGGGGGTGGCAGGAAGAGCGAGCAGGGTTGCGGGTGTACACGGGACCTGCTGCCCAATTGACCCCTATGGCCCACTCTCTGCTGTTTCTTCCATGCAGCAATTAAGGGTTGTGATAGCAAACTGCACTGAAATGGTTACACAGCCCCTGCCATTCCAGCAGGTAAGGATTTGAACTTAGACCCTTTCCCAGCCAGGTTTATCTCCCCTAGAATAAGCACTTCTTCCTGCTCTCCCTCTACCTGTCCCGACTTTAGGAGCCGTACACCTTTGCTAGGCTGCTATAATTAATGCAAAGCAGTTTGTGTATGTACAAGCCCTAAAAGGTTTCCAAACCAGCCCCTATCGCATCGGATTGGGCAAGACCACAGCCGATTTGCTCAGCACAGCCTGATTTCCCACTTGAGTCATTGGTTTTGCTGGCCTTTGGTTTTCCCCTGATGGTTTCCTCTCCAGGTGCTGCCCCAAGAGGCTCCCTGGCAGGTGGGAACAGGACTGTTGGTGAGCTCTCTTTGTGACACCTGCCTCGTGGCTGCATAAAAACCCACTCTTTTGATTTTCCTCCAACACATTTCTCAGCAGATTCAGGATTTGAAATTAGAAGATTTACTTGGAGTGGCACTAGACCTCTCAGTGCAGGTTGCATTCAAATGGAAACTGCAGTACCGGTAAACGCATGTATTTTCTCTCATCTCCTGAAAAAAATGTATTGATCCTTCACAGCCTGGGTGCAGCAGAAAAGGGTCTGAACCAGGTCACCCACAGAGCACAGCCCTGGTGCTCGGGAGCCACCAGCAAGCCTGCACACATCCTGCTGCTCAGCCTGGTCACAGGGTGGCTGTGTCTTCATTCACAGACGCAGACGAAAGGCAGGAGATGATACAAGCTGCCAACAATTCACCCTCTGACAAATGATCTCTCCACCCACCCACGCTCTCTGAGTCCTGAATCAGGTCCCCAGTTCTGCAGCCACAGCTGGGAAAGCAGAGCAGCTGTGGAAATGTGTATTTCTCTCTGCTTTCTGATTTCCAAGCCCCAATTTCAAATGTATTTCGCTCAAAGAATAAAACAGCGGAGAGGTGTTAGAACAGAAAGCGGAGCATCTGAGGTCCTGCTTTGGCTCCAGAAGTTTGGAGACGAAGCCCCTGTAGCTGAAGGCACGGTGAAGGCAGGAGAGCAGCCCACCTGGCCAGCTCCTGCTGCTTCCCTGTGACCGGGCTTGCTGATCTTTTTATGGGATTTGCCAAGACCCTTGAGGTTTGGGAATTCCTTGGAGAGCGCTTTGTCTGAACGTGTCTCTTCCTGCCGGCTGCTGCTGAGCAGCTGCTGCAAACCACGGCTGAGGGCAGGGAAGGACCTGCTGGGCAAACCTGCACCCTGTTCCTGCTGGGAAAACCCAGCACCTCCCCTGCAGAGCCCTGAGGAGCTGAAGATGTGCAGCATCTGCTCCAGCCTGTGACGAGCAACTCCCTCACTGCCCTGTGGGTGGGGGAATCCACCAAAATATGTCCTGCTGGTTGAAGCCACTGGCATTTCTGTCAGGCCAGATAAAAGGGAGGGCAGTGCTCCCTCCGCTCTGCCTCTCTGTGCTGTCCCTCCTGCCTCCGGCACAGCTCCCCAACTCCTTGGAAACCCCCAAAGTGCAAGGAGAAGACAGTCACGACTCGGAAATGGCCACGGGAAGCTTTGCTCTGGTTTTATTACAGAGATGAAGCAAAGGGAAGAGTGAGGGAGGTGCTCTGGCAGAGCTGCAGGAGAAGGGGGAGAGGCAGAGCCCCCTTCCAGGCTGGGATTCCGGCAGCCGGGTGGTACACCCGGTGTTTTGAGGTTGGGTGAAATAGGGAGGCAGCTCCTCAGGGTGCACCTGCCTGACTTTTTCAGCCGCTTGGCAAGACAAGGTGACAGACGTGGGAGCTATGTGCGAGGCAGGGAAGTGGGCTGGGATGGCACAGCTCCCACCGCCGCCACTGACGCTCCCTTGGGTGAAGCGAACGCAGCCTCACAGCAGCGAGGATGCACTGGAAAGGTCGTTTCTATTGTGGTGGCTGCTGCTGTTGCAAAGGACAGAGAGTTCCTAGCTCCTTCCTCTGGGGTGAAATACAGGCAAGATGACCTCGCCGTGGAGAGAGAGGAGAGAGCTTAAAAGCTTGGAGAATAAGCCAAGCATTAAAATTGCAGGCAAGTCCAGGCTGGTTCCCTTGAAGGACACTGGAGACACTGCTGCTTGACCGAGCCCAGCAGACGTTCCCAGGGCTGATCTCCTGATACCAACAAGACCTTTCAATATTTCCTCTCGCTTCTGCAGTGGAGTGAAAACATTTCTTTGGAAATATTTATCTCATCCTTTTCTTCCAGTAGGGAACAAAAGGAGTGTGAAATGCACCTCTAGCCAGCTGGATCATCTGGGACCTTCTGTAAAGTTTAGCAGGGGAAGGTGCCAAATCACATTTGCGTCTCCAAAGCCCAAGCTCTAACGGCTCAGACGCCAATTTTCACAGACAGGCAAGGGGCACGTGCAGGTGGAGGTGACAGGCACCTCGTGTTACCTACAGCGTGAGTACTGAACTCTCCTGGCAAGAAACTTAGCACGGGTTTTTGGACACTAGGATAGAGGCATTGAGAGGATGAGATACACCCCACGTCCCTTGGAATGGGAAAAGAGGTGCTTGGTGTTCTCAGTGCCGCTGAGCCTTTTCCAGCTCGAGCAGGTCAGGGGCAGCCAGGAGGTGATTTGTCCCACGCCGAGGGCAGTGTTGTGGCTGTGCATGGGTCACCTGCGGACCAGGGTGCTGAGAGCAGAGCATTACCTACCATTCTTGTTTCTTACAACATCTGGGTCATATCTGGTGTTATTACTTGCACCCAAACCACTCCTAAACTAATGGTCTATCCAGAAGCATTCCTGCAGCCTCCCAGCGGCGTCACGCCTGCCCTGTGCAGTTTGGGATGACTGAGGGTAGGCTCTGACTGTAGCCAAATTGTCTGCAAGCAGCAGGACAAGTCAGCTTCCAGCAAAAACCTTGCAGCTAGGAACAAAACCACTTCCCGTGGGAAGATGAGGTCCCTGAAGCGAGGGCTTGGCTTAGAAAAGATCAAGCTGTCACGGGTACCAAAGTCTGCACATCCCAGCGTAGAGCCCTGCCCCATCCAAACCTCCCTGGAAGGGCTGTTCTTCTCAAAATGTCCTCAACATCATGGTTTCTGGCCAGATGCCCTCCCAGTCCCAGTGAGATCTTGAGGCCAACTTTGTAATCCTTGGGACACTGAGACAAACCAGGACAGCTCTCCCAAGCATTTTGCCCAAGTCAGTGGGCACCGCACCTCAGAGCTCTGCACACGGCAGGGAGGGAAATGAACTGTTCCTGCACCTGCAAAGCGAAGGGAAAACATTCCATCCCCCAGCTTTGTGTGACAAGGCTAGAAAAATTCAAACCAAGCAAGAAGTCAGCAGTGACTGCGCAGGATTGAGCCACATCCCTTACTCTGGGGACTTGGCTCTGCAGGAGGAATTACCCAGGAGGAGCCAGAGCCCCCCGAGACAGGAGCTGGCAGTCCCATGGACCCCTTCCCTTCAGCAAACCCACCCTCCTCTGACCTTTTCCTGCTTTGCTCAGCTCCCTGAGAGTCTCCCAGGAAAGCCCTGCATAATGGAATCGCCTGATTTCCTCCAGCTGTTCCCTCATCACCCACCCGCCACGCCAAGGCTGCTGTGTTTCCACCTGCTGCTGAGAAGGCGGAGAGCGCTTAATGGATTATGGCTGGATAAACAGTAAAACTGAGCATATGGGAACATTTCAACCCCCCCCGTGCTGCTCTTCCTTGGTCTGCTGGGCAAATCTTGTGGAGCCTGAGGCTGCCAGGCGTTCCTGGCTGCAGCTCAGACCTGCAGCGAGAGGGCTGGGGAGCGCAGAGGCGATGAGGATCGATGGAGCGGAGCCGGGAGCTGCTGCTGGGCATTGGCTTGTGCTCACTGATCTGTTCAGGGGGGCCCAGGAGGAACTGGCTGGAGGGCTGGCAAGAGCAGGGCTCTGCTTGAGCCCTCGGTGCTTCTGAGACAGGAGAAAGGACAGGGCTCTCAGGATCGGGCTCTTAGCGATATGTGAAGAGCGACCGAGGGAGCTGGGGTTGTTCAGCCTGGAGAGGAGGAGGCTCAGGGGAGACCTTATTGCTCTCTACAACTGCCTGAAAGGAGGCTGTAGTCAGGCAGGGGTTGGTCTCTTCTCTCAGGTGACCGGCGACAGAACAAGAGGACACAGTCTCAAGCTTTGTCAGCAGAGGTTTAAACTTGATATCAGGAAAAAATTCTTCCCTGAGAGGGTGATTGGCCATTGGGGAATGCGCTGCCCGGGGAGGTGGTGGAGTCACCGTCCCTGGAGGTGTTTAAGGAGAGATTGGATGAGGCACTTAGTGCCAGGGTTTAGATGATGAGTAGGTGTTGGTGTTGGGTCATAGGCTGGACTCGATGATCTCAAAGGTCTTTTCCAGCCTTGTGACACTGGTGCTGTGATTGCCAAGATGTGTCTCAGAGGGGAATGAGCCAAAGAAGAAGAGAAGCAGCCCATCTCCCCGTGTACTTTGTCCTTCAGGGCTCCTAAACCAGATCACCACCAACATTTTTGTATCACCAGACACACAAGGGACTGATGTCTCATTTTTTGTAACTCAGCACTCATCCAACACTTTCACACACGATGTCGACACAGGAATGTACGCAGAAGTATTAAATGAGATAGATCTTTATTAGAAGCTTCCAGCGTATTTTATCTATTCTCCTCCTCCACAAAACTCCTCTTTCTGGATATACAGCTACTACAGTCCATATAGAGACTGTACACCTCTCTCTTGCTGTTTACTGTACAGTTGTACAGTGTGCTCTCTTATCAGCAATAATACCTGGTCTTCAGTACAACCCTACACATTAAAATTGCATGGCACTCTGCGTTACAAGGGAAAAGCTTAAAACCTCTCCTCTCTGGTTTCATAAGACAAACAATGCCACCGACTGTTCCTACAAAGCTCATAGGCAGATCCTCACAGGTATTCTGGCCAGATTTCCCTCGGTACCTTTGTGGATCTGGTCCCTAAGTGCTTAGTAAATCTCACATTTCGTGCTGTTATCAGACTTGGGAGTGAAGAAAACCCCTCACAAATAATGCCCTTGAGTGGTCAGGAAGGCACTGGCGACAGGGAAGAACCTGAACCACTTCCTTGTCATTTTTCACCCCACTTGCCGTTCTGGGTCCCCTCCAGCCCCACAAGGTTACACACTCAACCACGGCACGTCCTCACTTGACATCTCACAGCCAACTCTACGTCTCTAGGATGGGAGGCAGTGGAGGGACCGAGTGATACCCCTAGACCCTTCAGCTGGTGGTTGTCAGAGCCGAGCACCCACATGTGCCTTCTCCTCCTCTCCGACGTGCTCCTGTCCTCATCAGGGCTCTTCCCTGAGGCTTCCCTGAGCTCAGCCCCTCTGCCTCCTTCCTCTGCAGCCCCTTTACGTCCTTTGCCACCTCCTGCAGGGCCCTTCCCAGCTGTCCCTCCCCGTGGCTCTGGCTGTGTGACACCTTCCCATCCATCCTCTGCCTTCAGGAGCGAGGTGAGTCCTTGCAGTGGGTGCTCCTCACCCCAAGGGACAGACACCACATCTGCAGCTCTGGCTCAGCAGGGCTGAGGTGGCCATGTGCAACGGAAACCCTACCCCAGCCTCTTTAACCATTTGACCAAGCTGTGACTTCTTGAGGTGAAATCCAAGAGGATGATTCCTGCTGCAGTGAGACAAACTGGTCATGGGAGACCTTGGCCTTGCCAAGAGCAGCCCCTCCATCCCCCTTCAGCTGCTGCCCAACTCACCCACGCTTAGCAAAGCACCACGTTGGGACAGAGACAGCTCTGCCCAGAAGTTGTCCCCTCTCTTCCTTCACAGATACCCCAACCCTTCCATGGGAACCAAGCACTTCCCTGATTTCTTTTCCTCTCTCCCCCCCCTCCACCACCTCAGTGCCTTCCTTTGCCACCAGGTAACTTCAGTAGGAGGACGGACATGCGGCGCCCTGGAACAGACACTGTGACTACTCCTAGGAGACAGCACAACTATGCAAGAAGTGTGTGAAGAAAGAACAGAGCCAGCCCACGCCGGGCTCCTCTCCAATCCAGCACAGGTACAAACCGCCTACCGTATTGTCAATGTCTGTCACCGGAAGGATCCTGCTTCCTGTGACACCCTGTCCCCTTAAGGATGGGTGCAGAGAAGTCTTGGTGCTGGGATCCAGGCTTCTTACGTTGCCCAAGAACAAAGTCCCCAGCTTCTGCCTCCGCAGTCCTTGCCTGTCCTCAGGAAGCACCTCTGGTGCACGCCGAGCCTAGATCCGGGGATGTCCTTCTCTGACCTGCCTTCGGAAGTAGCGGATGGCAGAAAGCGTGCCAAAACTTGCCAGGAACACTGGAAAAGAACCCAACACATTGCCAGAGTGAGTCTGGGTGTTCCTTCCAAACCTGAAGGTCTTTTTCCAAACTTGAAAATCACTCTGGTCCCTCCTTTTCTTAGTCCCCTCCTGCCTTTTCTCTTCATCCCCACCACCCTGTGCTTGTCCCCCATGCATTCAGTCCCGAGCTGCCTACGGGCTGTCCAACCGCATCCAGTCCTGTAGTCTGGGCACATGGATCGTACCACTGCTTCACTAGAAACTGCTGTTTTTAAGAGAAACACAACGTAGACTTTGTGTGTGTGGTTGAGATGGGGGGTGGTGAGTTCCCCAGGTTCATGTGGAGGTCTAATGGGTCTAACAGGTAGGGGAACAAATCTGGTGAAGGGGCTGGAGCACAAGTCTTATGAGGAGCAGCTGAGGGAGCTGGGATTGTTTAGCCTGGAGCAGGGAAGGCTGAAGAGAGACCTTATTGCTCTCTACAGCTCCTGAAAGTAGATGGCAGTGAGGTAGCACTCTCTTATCTTGAGTATCAAGTGACAGGACCAGAGGAAATGGCCTCAGGTTGCACCAGGGAAGGTTTAGATTGGATATTAGAAAAAAGGTCTTTACTGAAAGAGTGGTGAAGCCCTGGCAGAGGCTGCCCAGGGCAGTGGTGGAGTCTCCATCCCTGGAGGGGTTCAAACACCTTTTGATGTGGCACTCCATGATAGGGTTTAGTAGACATGGTGGAGTTGGACTGATGGTTGGACAGAACCATCTTAGAGGTCTTTTCCAAACTTAATGATTCTAATCTTGGAGTAGAAGATAACAGTAGGAAACCTCACTAGGGCTTCAGGACAGTTCTTTCATGTCCTACTTCTGTTTGGACCAGGAAGATGTCAAGAAAAATACCATTTGTCTGTGGATACTCTGATCCCAGCCAAAAGCAGAAGATACCCAAACCCCAGAATCAGAAAATGTAGAGCTATAAAAGATAACTAATGGACATCATACAGAGAATCAAGCTCTTCTCTGTGCTTTCAGCTGATGGTCTTAGCTTGGCTCATAGGAGAGGTCAAATATCCCTGATCCATGCCCCAAAAAACTGGGAACCCAAGCCATGCCTGTGGACTTCCCAGTTTAAATTCAGACTTGATTTTTATTTATGAGCCTGGGACACAGATGGGGCTTATCTTCTTAGAACCGAAAATGCCAGAAGAGAATTGCTAGTCCAGGATATCAAACTGCCTCTCGCCTCCCCTCCGCTCCGGGGTCCTTACTGCACGCTGGGTTATGCAATCCTGAGGGCACGAGGCCCATATCCTGCTTTTCACACCTTCTCTGAGGCCACATCTACCATCTAATACTAAGAAGGCAAGGAGGAGCAGGCCAAGAGCTCCTTGTGATGGTTGTGCTGAGCAGCCTTAGCTAATGAGCTATTCTCAGCCCAGGGTGTCAGCTTCCTGTGTGACCTTAGTGGGGAACACTGCTCCCCTGGACGAGCAGCAGGAAGCCCTGGCCTCGGCGTCTTGTGCTGCGGTGAAGTTCTGGTGCCCAGGGTGGGACTCAGCTCCTGCACTCGCTGTCCCACGCCCTGCTCATCCAGCGACCCCCACCCCTCGGGCCGCAGCTCGGCTAAGTGGTGTGGCCCGAGCTTCCACCTGTGCTTCGGGTGCTGTGGTTGGAGAGGAGAGGAACTGACAGAGCTCTGTTTGATCATGGAATCATAGAAACGCAGAATGGATTGGGTTGGAAGGGACCTCAAAGATCACCCCGTTCCAACCTCCCACTGGATCAGGGGGCTCCAAGCCCCATCCAACCTGGCCTGGAACACCTCCAGGGATGGGGCAGCCACCGCTGCTCTGGGCAACCTGGGACAGGGTCTCCCCACCCTCACAGCAAAACATTTCTTCCTCAGATCTCATCTCAATCTCCCCTCTTTCAGCTCAAAACCCTTCCCCTCATCCCATCCCTGCACCCCCTGATCCAGAGCCCCTCCCCAGCTTTCCTGCAGCCCCTTTCAGCACTGGGAGCTGCTCTGAGGTCTCCCCAGAGCCTTCTCCTCTCCAGGCTGAACAACCCCAACCCAGATTGTCTCCGTGGCCTCCTCTGAACTCGCTCTAACAGCTCCGTGCTGGGCACTCCAGCACTGAACACAGGGCTCCTGGTGAGGTCTCACAAGAGCAGAGCAGAGGGGCAGAACCCCCTGTAACCTGCTGGTTACACTTGTTTCGATGACTGGCAGGACTCAGTGCACCAGGATAACTCTTCAGCTAAGCCGTATTTAGAAAAAAGATTATACCTTTAGAGCACATTAGAAAAGCACGCACAGTTGTTGCCGCTGAGATGAAGGAGTATAAACCCGTGTCCTCAAGGTCAGCTTTCTAGCCCGCAGGGAGCCTAAAGAAGCCTCTTTTTCCCTGACCCGCTGGTCCCTGTCAGAGGTGGGATGGAGCGAGGCCAAAGCTAGGAATACAGACTTGTCCTACGGCTCGGTTCGAGGCATCAGTGACTTTGTGTGGGGAAAGGACAACCTAAGGGAGCGGGAATCAAGTGTGTCATTTCTGCAGGAGAGAGGAAGTATTAGAAAGGAACAGGATGCTTTGGAAAAGCAGGAAAATGACTGCATTTTCCCACAGACACCATCGGCTGTGTTAGCATCCCTGCCCGGTCTTCCACGAGGTCCTGCCCACCCCTCTCCCACCAGGCTGGGCACGGTACATACTGGTCTTCCAGGCATCTGGAGCCTGCAGGTCGGAGGTCTTCACCGCCCAGGATGCGAATGCACAGAAAACGAGGCACATGTCTTTGTGGGTCAGCGTCAGCGGAGCCTCGGGTCTCCCTGCGAGAAGAAGAGAGCGAGGCTTGAAGTTTTATGTTGCCTCCTCTGCCACAACAGGCTCCAGTCCCTCTGGGGCAGTCAGGCCCTTGTCCTCCCACAGAAATACAGCTTTGTCACCCATTCTCCCTCCCAGGAGATGTTTTTTCACCATTGGTTAAGCCAAACATGTCTAAGACTCCGATGTGTTTCCTAAGAGAGGGGCAGATTTTTGCACCCCCCGGTTTTACATTTTAAGAGCCTGAGGGAAACATTCACTAATGCTGCCCGTGAGCCTGGGAGGCAGAACCAGCAGACTCGCTGTGTTCAGGACCTCTGACTGCTTCACCATCTCCCTGCAGCTCTTCCCAGCTCATCCCTGTGGCTGCAAGTGGGTCTGGGGAGTGGATCTAGGAGGCAGCAATTCCTGGGCTGGCTGCTGATGCTCGGGGGCTGTAGGCAGACCCCCTTCCTGCAAGGCAATGCCTGGAGATGCACACGTAGCCCCCCAGGAAGCACCAGTGCTCAGCATCTCTCTGCAGATCCCACCTCGCTCCCACTGCCTGATAGGTCCAGGGAGGGAGATAGCCCTGGGTGCTCTGCACTTCTTTCTCTACTTGAATTGCCGTCTAGAACAAGAGAAAGAGCGGCTGCCCCATCCCTGGAGGTGTTCCAGGCCAGGTTGGATGGGGCTTGGAGCCCCCTGATGCAGTGGGAGGTGTCCTTGCCCATGGCAGGGGGTGGCACGGGATGGGCTTTGAGGTCCCTTCCAACCCAACCCATTCTGTGATTCTATGATGACTTGAAAAGAAGTTGCATGAGGAGGTTATTTTTGCTCCTATGTTTATTTGATCAGACTTTTAATTAAAGCTGGCTTATTAATTAGCTATGACCATTGCAAAGGGGTTTTGCTCCATCCAAACTGACTGAAGTTCTATTTTGAGGTGCCCTTTGGGATGACTCATTCATTGTTTGGTTTTAATATTAACTGTGAGGAATTGTACCTGCAAGCATCATATAAGCTTTAAGACAAATATGCTGGCTGTCCTAGTGGGTCAGACTTGCAATCCCTTTATTCCTGTTTTTCTTACCCGTCTCCAGTCAACGTTCAGGTGACCTCTGAGGTCTCTGGAGGGTGTTTTTCAAGTTTTAAAGGCTGGAAGCCTTGGATGTGTTCCCCTCTGGGCACACCTTTTCCCTCACCAGTATTAGATGGATTAGCAGCCCAACCTGAACAGGACAGAGCTCAGCAGCCCCTGCCTTATCTCAGAGGCAGGAATTCTTTAGTAAAGAAGGACTTTGCTGCTTGGCCTCCCATTCCCTCCTCAGAAACACAGGTACGTAGTTCTGCAGGCGGTTGGATGGCACCGGGGTAGGGGGTGCCTGCCTTTAACAGACCCTGCAGTGACACCGCCTGTGCTCGGTGCAGCTGGCAGCTTCGCTAAGCTTTGCTTGGCCAGGGTGCGAAAGAATAGATGAGCTCCACCGTCAATTAAATCCGTTCAGGGGGAGAAGTGAATCAGCTAGGACGGAGACTTCAGGCCAGGCTGAGTTTCAGCAAAGCAAATTATGGGCATAATATACCCTGATTCCCTGTCCATGCCTCCTCCAGCCAGCCTGGGGAGCCTGGTCAGCAGCATTCCCCTGGCATAGGGACAGCACGAGCATCACCAGACAGAGCTGATGCGACACAGCGTGTCATGGTGGTGGCTTTGGCCACGCTTCCGAAGATCCCTGCTGAAGCCCAGGGCTGCTGGCAAGGCTAACGTGCCACGAGGGTGGTTTCAGAGAATCATAGAATCATTGGGTTGGAAAAGACCTTTGAGATCATCGAGTCCAACCGTACCTGTCCACCACTAAACCAGATCCCTGAGCACCTCATCTGCCCATCTTTTGAACCCCTCCAGGGGTGGGGACTCCACCACCTCCCCGGGCAGCTGTGCCAGTGCCTGAGAACCCTTCAGAGTGGCTGTTTCTGGTAGAGGCCACCACAACGCTGCCATGGTGGCACTGATTTGATGTGGCTGGAGTGGCCTGGCTGTAGCAGGGCCAGAGGTGGCTGCCAGGCTTCCCCAGGGGTGGTGGGAGCAGGGAAGAGCAAAGCAGGCTCATCTCTGTGCACAGCAGCGAGACGGGGCTGGTGGGCGACGGGAGTGGGGTAACGGTGCTTTACCTGTCAGTGCAAGGGCCATGTCCAAGCCTGGCCGTGCCTCGCCTCTTCCCAGTGGAGGCAGCGGGACGAGGGGGAGCCTCTCTCCAGATCCTCTCCGCACGAGAGCCTGGGGGGCTGGGGCTTGGCCTCTGACCAGGTGCATTGGCCTTTGCAGGAGGGACTTCAAAGCCCCCACAGCTTTCTTCACCTTGGAGGCTGGAGGGAGCAAGAAAATCCCTCTCCAGCCCCCCTTGGTCCCAGGTCCATCTGGAAAGAAGTGTTCATACACCTCAGGGACCGAGATAACCACGGAGTCTTTGACCGCAGCTGAGTCGAGATCCTCATTTTGCAGCTGAGCATCATCCAAGCTGCTGAACTTCCTTCTCTTCCTATCTTTACCCTTGACCTTTTTCCTCTTTCCTTCTGGTTCACAGAAAAAATACTCATACAGTTCAGGCAAGGATATTTCCCTTTCCAAGGGCGCTTCCTCCCCCTCTACTGAGCTCCCCATTCCCTCTTCTTCCCCTTGGGAGTCACAGAACAAGTAGTCGTACATCTCAGGCCAAGTCACGTCCAGGGTGTCACCCCTTGCAGAGGCTCCGGTCGCAAAGCAAGGGGGGCCCAGCTCCCCAGGGGTCTCAGCTGCAGGTTCTCCATGAGCTCCCTCAGCAGCATTCCCTCCAAAATCAGCCACGATCTTGGGGCAGGGAGGTTTCTCTGGCCTCTCCTGGCACGCCTTTCCCAAAGGAGCCGCTGCTCCGCTGGCAGGGATCGCTGGCACATTGTCACGTACACCCAAGCCACCAGCCTGCCCTGGCTTTGAATGCTTGGTGGCCTTCACCTTCTCCAAGGGCTGTGCTGCCAGCTCCTTCACCTTCTGCTTCGGGGCAGTGCTCACGGCTGCATCGCCCTTGTCCGTGCCAGGGCTGGGCACCGACCGTTTGCTCTCCCCTGCCTCCTCACTCCCCAGCTTCACAGGAGTTGGCTTGGCTGCCTTCTCCTTCCCTTTGCTCTTCCGTGAGGACAGTGGTGAACTTACAGGTGCCTTCAAGGGAACCACAGTCCCCTGTGCCGCAGCCCCTGCAGGCTCCTTGTCCCCTTGGGCTGCGTCGCTGGCACTGGCTCCACGTTGCTTGCGGCTCTTTCTCGGCTGTCCTGGCACCTTGGGCCTCACCACATCTGGGCAGCTCGGCTCGGGACCTGCTCTAGGTGCAGTCTCCAAGGATGGGCTCGAGGGGAGGTCACGAGGGGGTCCTTGTAGCCCAGGTTCCGAGCGGGACGCGCTGCTAGGACCTTTCCTTGCTGAAATCTCTGGAGGGGCAGGTGGCACTGGTGAGTTGCCCTGCACTGGAGCTGGCTGTGCCACCACACTGCCATGGGGCTGTCCCCCTCCTGCGTCCCCTCCCTGCTCAGGAGTGCTTGTTCCAGCTGGGTTGTTGGGATGCTCCATGGTGGGGCTGCTGCTGGCTGCTCCTTTCTGCGATGCCGGCTGCGGTGCTGCTGCTTCACATGCCGTGTCCTGCCTTGGGCTGCTCTCAGCTGGGCCACCAGCTGGGCCAGCGTGGGCAGCTGGAGGGGAACAGGGGGGCTGCCTCCCCTGCGTGCTGGGCATTGGAGCAGGTGAAGGACAGCCGGGCTTGTCGCTCTCGCACAAAAACCTGCCGACCGAGCCCAGGTCCGCTTCGTCCTCGCTGCCCGAGAGAAGCTCCGGCAGAGCAAGGTGCCCGCCGATGGGCCAACACGGGGAGGCGTCTCCGGGCACCCCACGTGGGGCAGAGTTTCCCGTGCCAGGTCCTGGCCCGTTGCCCACCCTAGCTGCAATATGCCCGTTTGTGCTGGCGCGGCAGTCCCTCGCCGGCACGCCGTCCCCTTGGTCAATGTCACTGAGACACTGCTCCTCGGCCGTGGCCAGGGTGGCCGGCGCGAGGTCGCATTCCTCCGATGCCAAGAGGAACTCAGCCCAGTCCCTGTCGTTCAGCTGGATGCTGTACTCGAAGTTATCCATGCCTGTGGCAGCAAAGCGAGGGGAGGGGGCAGAGAGATCGGCCGTGAGGAGGGGGCACTGGCATCAGAAGGTACAGATGAGGTGGGTGCCCCTTAGCTTCACCCCAGGTTCCTGCCCTGCTTCCCTGCCATCTGCATTCACTCATCCTCACTTGTTTCCAGTGAAATCAGTGGGTTCATCCCACAGTGGGACAATCCCCCAGTGGGTCAGTGGGAAGCATCCACAGTGGGATCATCCCACAGTGGGGTCAGTGTGTTCATCCCACAGTGGGACAATCCCACAGAGGGGTCAGTGTGTTCATCCCACAGTGGGTTCATCCCAAGAGTGGGGTCAGTGTGTTCATCCCACAGTGGGACAATCCCACAGTGGGGTCAGTGGGTTTATCCCAACAGTGGGGCAGTGGGTTCATCCCAGAGCTGGACAATCCCGCAGTGGGGTCAGTGGGTTCATCCCACAGCGGGACAATCCCACAGTGGGGTCAGTGGGTTCATCCCACAGTGGGACCATCCCACAGTGGGACCATCCCACAGTGGGTCAGTGGGTTCATCCCACAGTGGGTTCATCCCAACAGTGGGCTCAGTAGGAAGCATCCATAGGGGGAAGCCATCCACGTTCACTCGTCCTCACACATTTCCAGCTGAGATCAGTGGGATGCAAGGGTAGCTCCTGGCAGGTTCAGCAGGACAGGTATCTGTGCTGGACCACAACCCAGCCAGCAGTGAGAGAGACCATTACTACCCCCCTGAGGTCCCTTCTGCCTCTACTCCCTGAGCGCAGCAGCACAGCGTGTTGGGGATTCTCTCTGCAGCAGCACTGTAGCATCACACCTCACACCCCCCATTTCTTCGCCTGCAGCTCATATTAAAAAAATTGGGAGGATTTATGCTCTTGAGCATCCCTGCAGTCACGGCATCACGCACAGAGGTAGCATGAAGCACAGTTCAAACAAAGACATGTCAGCCAGCCCCTTCCTTACCCGTGGCTCTGGGGAGGGAGGTGCAACAGAGCCCCAAACCAGCAGGGGGGATCCAGCCCTGGGAGAAGAAGCAGAGAGATCACAAAGCTGCATCCTTACCTGTACCACAAGCTAAGCTGGTGATGGAGCCATTCAAAACGCCGCGCAGGAAAATCATCCCAGCACAACATGATGCTGTACCCTTGACGGGGGCAGAGAGCTCGGCTCCAGCACAGATCCATTCAGGGGCTAAAAATAGACACCCCTCCTCCCTCGCCACGGTGTCACTTGAGATCCGAGTGTGATGAGTCCAGAGAGGGCAGGCCCATATATAGAAGCTGGTGGGGAAGATGCGAGGGTGCCAGCCAATGCTTTTCTGTCCCACAGCCTCTGGGGGCTCTGGGACCACTCCTGATGCCCACTGCTCGCCTCTGCCCTCTGCCTGGGGTTGCTCCATGGGATGAGCCAGCAGAGAAGGGGCGCAGGCAAAGAGAAGTGGTTGCCCCATCCCTGAAGGTGTTCAAGGCCAGGTTGGATGGGGCTTGGAGCCCCCTGATCCAGTGGGAGGTGTCCCTGCCCATGGCAGGGGTTGGAACTGGATGGGCTTTGATGTCCCTTCCAATCCAAGCCATCCATAATTCTATGATCTGGGTGGCAATGACAGGTCTTCCTTCAACACACCCACCTCTTTACCTCAGGTGATAAAAGCATACCTAGGGGCATCATTTGCATATTGATAGCATTCCTAGGGCACTTTTTGCCAGCCTGCTGCAGATTTATGTCACAAGATCACAGTGAGTGTCATGGTCTTGTGACAAACCTTCCATGGTGCACGGCAGGCATCCCATGCTGCTCAGGAGCAGCTGGTACAGGTGGCAGAGAGTCAGGCTGAGCCTGGCACGAGGGAGTTACAGGGAAGCAACGGGCTGAGGGTGGTCAGCAACCAGAGCCAGAAATAGCCCTCAACTCCTGCAAGTCCCGGAGGCTGCCTCCCACCGCATGCCCTCCCCTGTCCCAGGGGCCAGAAATAGATGCCCTGAAGTAGCCGCCTGCAGCTCAGCGCCCGTGAGCGTGAGCCCAAACCCAGCCCCAGCCCCTGCTGCCCCGAGTTGGGTCAGTGCCACCCTGAGGCTCTGCTACCCTTTCGGTCACCAGGCTGCTGTAGACCCTAAATTGGACATAGAATCACAGAGCCACAGAGTAACTGGTTGGAAAAGACCTTTGAGATCATCGAGTCCAACCATCCCTGTTCACTACTAAACCAGATCCCTGAGCACTTTGTCCATCTTCTAAACCCCTCCAGGGATGGGGCCTCCATCACCTCCAGGGCAGCTGTGCCAGTGCCTGACAACCCTTTTGGTGAAGGAATTTTCTCCTGATGTCTGATCTGAACCTCCCTTGGCGCAACCTGAGGCCGTTTCCTCTCATCCCATCACCTGTCACTTGCGACAAGGGACCACCCCCCACCTCACCACAACCTCCTTTCAGGGAACTGTAGACAGGGATGAGGTCTCCCCTCAGCCTCCTTTCTCCAGGCTGAACACTCCCAGGTCCCCCAACCACTCCTCATAAGACCTGTTCTCCAGCATCTTCACCAGCTTCCCTGCCCTTCTCTGGACAGAACGGGGACAGACTCCCCTGGCCACCCATGGAGGTGCTGTGGGAGCCAAGAGGGACCCATGCATCCTGCAGCCACCCTGGGTGCTGGCCATGCCTTACTGCATGCTCCAAGGAGCCGGGGTCCAGCACCCATCTCCTGCCCCACAGAGCAGCCAAGCTCCTTGCCCTGCCACGCCGTGCCATCCTGCGGGGTGGAAGCTCCCCGTTGCGGCTGCCTCCACGCACTGCACTGCCAGGGAGCGAGCCAGGAGCGTGCAGCCCACCGGCAGCCGGAGGTGAAGCACACTGCCAGGTAAATATTAACCAGGACACGCTTCCTTTCTCCGTGCTCTGGGCTGACGCACGCTGGGAGCTTGTTGAGCTGAGAAAATATGGAAGGAAAGAGGTCTGCTGTCTTCCCACCCTATCTCATTTCTGATCTGGCTACACCCTTCTCCCTCTCCCCCTCACACGCGCTCACAGACGCAGAAGGGAAACCAACTGGCTTCCTTTTCTTGGCTGCAGTCGACTTCCTTCCCTTTGAGTCCAGCAGCCAGGGTTAGTCAGAGAAACCTTTAAACTCTGCCTCGCAAACCACAGCAGAGAACATAAAAGAGCCAGAGGCAGCGAGACGGAACTGGAAGCCAGCAGCGGGCTGGCGGCCGGCGTTATCAGTGTCACATTTAAAACCACCGCTGGAGCAGCCACGCACCAAACCCAACAGGAACTGCACACACCCCACGGTCCACCCTGGCCTCAGACACACAAACAAGTCTCCTCGCAGGAGACATCCAAGTATTTGTTTAGCTGTGCAGGGTAAAGCCCACACCGCGTCCTTGGGGAAATCACACATCTGCAAGCACTTCCCTGCTTTCCTCTGGGGGAGCCAGAAAAGCGCAGCGTGGATTTCAAGGGCAAGGCACGCTCTCCCAAGCCAGGCAGGCTGCACGAGGGGCATCGTGCCATCTGTGAAGGACATCCAGCAGTTGCAGCCCGGACAGAGCGTCTCCGATTACCTTCTGGCGTGTGGCGCGTGACCCTGTGCCTCTCTTTGAGACCTGGCTCCTGCTCTCCAGAGCTGGCTCCGGCGATGCTGATGCCAGATGCTGGGATGCCACAGGGCTGCTCCAGCATCTCCGGACCAACGTGACCAGCAGACACCACCTGCCGAGCCACGGACCTCCCCACCACCTCCCAGCACCTCCAGGATGGACGCTTTGGTATTAAGGACATTATATAAATAACTAATGTCAACGTGTAATTAGAGAAGGGCCTGAAATAAAGCAGCCCCTCTCTGCCTGATGACACAGGACACACAGTGTGGGATAAAGAGCCAGAATCAAGGGCATGGAAAAGGGACCTAGGCAGGAAAACCAGGAATGCCATGGAGGAGCACTTCCTTTGGCACAAAGCCCCCTTTTGTGGCTTCATGCCCTACAATTGCTGTTCCCAGAGTGAAAGGACTGGCAGGGGGAAAGGAGGTGTCAGAGCCATACAGAATAATACTCCAAGAAAAGTGATCTTCTATCCAGGAAACTCCATTTGGGAAAATTCTACCTCCACAGAGATTTTAAAATCATCACGAGTATGGGGGGGTTTGGCTGAATTCACTTGCCAAGACAACAGAGACGACGCAGGGAAATGTGGGTCTGATTACAAACACATCCTCCCTGTCCTGGTGGAGTCCCATCACATGCTGTGAGTTAGGGGAGGAAGAGAGTGAGGAGTTTGCAGGAAAAGCAATAGAAAAAAAAAAAAAAAAAAAGATAATGGAAAGAGAAATATGCCCATAGCTTCAGGAGCCAGACCAGATCAGCCCTTGCTGCTTCCCACTGCCTGGGACAGCTCTATTTGTGGTCATTTCCCCACGCCGCCTTCTGCTCTGCTTCGATCATCATCCTTCAGCCTCCACCCATGATATGGCATGGCCTTGTCTGCCCAGCTCTGGCCGATCCCTGGACCTTTCTGCTCTCACAGCACCAGCCTTTCCATCTTGTGATCTGCCCCCTTGGAGCTGATTGATTTCTGCCCTTCCATAAATTCCTATGAGGTACAAACTGCCACAACCCTTCGTGTCCAGGGGTGAGGAACGCTGAGTTGCTCAGACAGCTTCGACCTCGCACCGCTGACAGCCAGGAGACCTCCTTTGTGATGTGCAGATCCACCTCAGAGAAAGCCTGGAAGTAACAACTCCTCCATGCTGAGGAAGGGGTTAAGTCTGCATTGAAACTCCGAGTGCAACGAAGCTGTAACCACCAGTCTGGTTTTGCTGGTTTGGGAGCAGGTGAGTGGCTAAGAATTATCACCCCCAAACCATAAGAAGTCTGCATTGTTTTTGCCCAAACCCTTTAACTCCTTTGGATTTTATTTTTTTTTGCCTGAAACTCTCTCTTAAAATTCAGTTAAAATTCAGACCCAACGCTTCCCCAAGCAGCCAGCAGCGAGCTCACGCAAAGGTCAGCTTTAGCTGCCTTGAAACTCAGCCCGCGCTCGCCTGAAACTCTGCCAAGCTCTTCCAAAAGACTTGTATCCTGGCCTGAGTTTCGGGTTGCTAATCCAAGTCTCACTGGGTTTCAGGTTTCCCTGCAAGCTTTGGCTTTGCTCTGCACAAGAACAGCCTCAGGTCACATCCACTCCGCTGGCTGGACCCTTCCTGGCGGGCAGGGGTGGCAGCAGGCGGCCACCCGCAATGCCAAGAGAGAGAACATCGGGCAAGCAGGGCACACGGCTGCCTCAGAGGTGCAGGATAGAGATGGGGCCAATATCCACCACCCTGGGCTCGCTGCCCTGAGGTTCTGCAACTCCTCGGCTCTGCTTCTCTCCAGGCGCTGCCAGCCAGACCAGCCAAGGGGCTGTGGGGCACCAGCCCCTGCCCCAGCGTGGTGCACAGCCAGGGAATGAGCGACAGAGGAGGCCACAGAGATCCTCCGAGGGCTGGAGCACCTCCTGTGCGAGGACAGGCTGAGAGAGCTGGGGTTGTTCAGCCTGGAGAGGAGAAGGCTCTGGGGAGACCTTAGAGCAGCTCCCAGTGCTGAAAGGGGCTCCAGGAAAGCTGGGGAGGGGCTCTGCATCAGGGAGGGCAGGGATGGGATGAGGGGGATTGGTTTTCAGCTGAGAGAGGGGAGATTGAGATGAGATAATGGAAGGAAATTTGTTACTGTGAGGGTGGGGAAGCCCTGGCCCAGGGTGCCCAGAGCAGTGGTGGCTGCCCCATCCCTGGAGGTGTTCCAGGCCAGGTTGGATGGGGCTTGGAGCCCCCTGACCCAGTGGGAGGTGTCCCTGCCCATGGCAGGGGTGGCACTGGATGGGCTTTGAGGTCCCCCCCAGCCCATTCTATGTTTCTATGATGCAGCCATACGAGCCTCAGAAGCAGTTCCCAGCTCTTCCAGGACAGGCAAGACCTGAAGCAGAGCAGCACAAAATTAACCCAAGTCATTGTTTAAATCTGAAGCATGGCCTGATAACGCCAGACCAGTGTACGGTCTGCTGTGGCTGTGGTGTTTCTGGCTTGGGACCAGCAGCCCTAAGGCCAAGTGACCGCTGTCGTGTCACAGACGTCTCGCTTTTCGCGTTGCTCACTGATGTGAGACAAACCAAACAGGCCAAGCTCTCTGCAAGTCATACCTACGCAGATAGAGTTATTGTAATTTTTTACAAGCCCCAAAAGAGGCTGCGGGGCTGAAGTTCCAGCTCACAGGAATCAGAATTTCACCACAGATTCCAACAGGATCAGTATTTTACCTGTGGAACTCATTTTTCCTGCCATTTCCACTAGATGTCACTTACAGCCAGAAAGTTAGCAGTTTCCCTAGATTTTTAACCTCTTGATGCACAGGTCTATGCTCATCCTAAAAAAAGGGGGCTTAGATGTCTAGGATATCAGGACTGTGATGGCATCAGAGCAGTCAGGATCACAGGCTGTACAGGAGAGGTGTAGGAGAAGCCAACATCTCCCAAGCATCCTGTCCAGCTGGTGTGGTGCTTCCAGAGGAAGGGAAAAGCCGTGCTCCATAAGGCTGGAAGAGCAGGGTTCTTGCTGACATTGACTTGTGCATGTTGGGAGTCTCTACAGCAAACCTGTCCTGCTTTGTGCTGCAGCGTGAGACGGGCAGTGATCCACACGAGTAGGTCACCAGCTGCCACGTGTGGGTGTCCAAAGCTCTGAGCCAGCAGGCAGCTCTGTTTCTGCAGCCACCGACCCATCCTGAGGGCGCTGGGGCAAGACTTGCCCTACCTTTGCACAACGTTGTCCACGTGAGGTCCTTGACCCTGAGCAGGGGCTCAGAGGTGCTGCTGCAATGCAGGGCAGCAATAGGAGTAGTCTCATGATCTTGAGGTCACTGAGGTCAGCGCCACTCCAAGGCATCCGGACAGCACAAAAATACCCTTGGCATCTGGGTCCCAGCTGCCTCCCTCACCCAGCAACGCTGACACCACACCCAAGTGCTGGCTCAGACCTTTCCTTCAGGGCTGCTCTTCATATGCAAAAGAGAGGGGTGCAGGCAGCCCAGGGCACCCTGAGCCATCCCTTACACCTACCCCACCCACAGCAGGACCTACCTCGCCTCCCAGTTCCCTTCACAGTCCCAGCAGGGACTGAGCTCCTCTCCTGGCCTCCTGGGGCAGCTGCTGGGGCTCCAGGGCAGGACCAAAGGCCCCTCTGTGTGCACCCCCCCGCTGCTGCCCCAGCACCCTCCAGCCCTGCTTCATAGAATCGTTAAGGTTGGAAAAGACCTCTAAGCTCATCCAGGCCAACCCCACGGTGCCTGCTAAGCCGTGTCCTGAAGCACCACACGTTTCTTGAACACCCCCAGGCCCTTGCTTTGCTGCTGAGGAGGCAGCACTGAAAGGAGTTTGGGGCTGCTCAAGCTCAGCGTGGGAGCAGGTGAGATTCACCTCTCGCTTCCGAGATGAGGTTCTCCAAGAGACAGATGCCGCCGTCGTATCAGCTACTTTCAGCTTGCCTCTAAAGGGTTAATCGGCTCTTCTGCCTGTGCTCAGCCAAAAAATGGTAATTTGGGCAACCCCAGACCCATGTGGTAAATCCACAAAGCAAAACTCATGGGAGGATGAGCTGGTCCTTGGGCCACCTCTGTGGTGCTCTTTGTCGCCTGCATCCTCCATCGTGCCGTGAGGCGGAGGGGCAGCTTTGGGCTGGAACAGTGGAGGGGGAGGCAGTGGTGGCCAGAACGCTCACCCTGCTCCACGGGAGCAAGAGCGAGCTACAGGACAGAGAAAGAGAGAAGGACCTGAGACTTTCTCACGGAGTGTCAACTTGGCCAAGTTCTCCCCTCCCAGTGCTGGCTGTGGGCCTGGAAAGGGCAACGGTAGCCGGACCTGCAGCCGCAGCTCCGTTTTCTGTCCAAGGCGCTGATTAATTATGTTTTGGGTTGAAAGGGCCCCCCTTCCCAACCCCAGCCCCAAATGCAAGCTGTTCCCCATCTGCAGGACTCTGTCAGCCCTCAAGCTCTGCGAGTTCCTCTCACCTCTGTGCTGCCCACCCCCTTCCAAAGGGATCCCCGTTCCCAGCTGAACAGGCCACGGCGGGTGTGTTATTCTAACTCCCAGCGGATCGGCCACTCCACTGGTCTCAGCCCACCCACTGGCAGCAGCTTCAAAGAGCAAAGGAGAGGTCAGGTTGCAAGCACGACAGGCACCGGTAGCTCCTCGCACACCTCATCCTCTTTCCCAAAGGTGGAAGACCCCCGTCATCCTCTTTTCCAAGGGTGGAAGACCCCCCGTCATCCTCTTTCCCAAAGGTGGAAGAGCCCCCGTCATCCTCTTTTCCAAGGGTGGAAGAGCCCCCGTCATCCTCTTTCCCAAAGGTGGAAGAGCCCCCGTCATCCTCTTTCCCGAGGGTGGAAGAGCCCCTGTCATCCTCTTTCCCAAGGCTGGAAGAGCCCCCGAGCAAAGGCTCCGGCTCCAGGGGAAGCTGCCTTGTGCTCACTCCAGTCTGGCTTGAATTAAATCAGCCTTGGAGAGCGGCTGGCATTAACCCTCTGAAGGCTGGGGCTCTACAGTGGGAATCCCAAAGTACTTACAGAGGACTGCACTCCCCTCTGCCCATGGAAAAGTGCTCTCCGAGCGCCCACGGCCGTGCTCACACCGCTTGCTGCAATCGTGTGCCAGGTGTGGAGGAGTAAGCAGTGCCAAGAATCACAGAATCATGGAATCCTAAAGTTGGAAGAGACCTTTGAGATCACCGAGTCCAACTGCACCTGTCTCCCCACTAAACCCTGTCCCTAAGGAACTCACCCACCCGTCTTTTAAACACCTCCAGGGATGGTCTTCTTGTGGCTCTCATCTTCCTTCCAGTACCTGAAGGGGGCTACAAGAAAGCTGCGGAGGGAGTTTTTATGAGGGCATGGAGTGATAGGAGGAGGGGAATGGGTTTAAATTGGGAGGGGAAGATTTGGATTAGACATTAGGAAGAAATTCTTCATGATGAGGGTGGGGAGGCGCTGGTCCAGGTTGCCCAGAGCAGTGGTGGCTGCCCCATCCCTGGAGGTGTTCCAGGCCAGGTTGGATGGGGCTTGGAGCCCCCTGATCCAGTGGGAGGTGTTGCTGCCCGTGGCAGGGGGTGGCACTGGATGGGCTTTGAGGTCCTTTCCGACCCAAACCATTCCATGATCCTATGATCTACACTTGCTCCCTGCCTTTGACTGCTCAAACACAAGTGCTGGTGACCCTGATACGCTCTTACTCAGGCCTGGGAGCTCCCCCACACATGCGCACCTTGAGCTGGAGGAGTGTGCTGCCTTCATGAATGCAGAGCAGCCTCTTTAACACAGGCTTCTCTGCCTTGGCTCCCACACTCATCTCCAGCTGCACCACCCAAAGCTCAGAGCTCCATTTCCCAGCGCAAAGACCACAACCCCTCTGCACACACACTTGGCTGGCTGGGGCTCAATCTGTCTCCAAGTGGAACCAAACAAACCCTCCTCCCTCTATCAGGCTTTTCTTTTGAGGAAATGCTATTGTTCCACTCTTTGAAATAATCCTTCAGCAAACCCCTTCCACAGCAGCGATTCCTGCCCATCTTCCTGTCTCCCCACGCCACATCTGGGAACCCTGTTTGAAGTGCACATTTTTTCCTCCCCTTCTTACCGACAGTGAGATATTTCTTCCCCCTATTCCTTGTGAGTTGGTTGTGTAGCTCACATTTGTATTTGCATACCAGTTATTTAGGTTCTGACTGGGGACTGGGGGTTTCTGAGCTATTGGGTTCCTTTGCATGCTGCAAAAAATTCTTCTGCTTTTCTGAAAAGAACTTAAGGTACCAAATTCTGTCTTGGGGTGATAGAGATGACTATGTTTTTTAAGCTCCAGTCAGGCTTTTTACTGGAAAGGGCACAGAGAAGGCAGCTCCAGACCCAGGAAAAAAAGCAGATGAAGAGGTCTGGGTTGGGTTTTAGGTCACCCCAAGGTTTTGGACAACATTGCTTGGGACTCTCTCTGCTCTCTACTTGTGTTTCAGTGCCCTGGCTGGGGAACAGGGATGCAGCAGCTCCTTTGCCTGTTCAGCACATCAGCACTGGCACCTTTTCCCCTTCCATACCGTGCCAAGCACAACAAAGTGCCACTCTGGACCAGAGCCTCCAGACGCTGCTGTAATAACAGCGCTAATAATAATGACAGCCCAGATGCAGAGCACTAATGGAAATCTCTGTGCTACCTGGGGCTGCCAATGACTAATCTCTGGCCATTGATTTAGCAGCTGGGACCAAGCCGAAGAGACAATAACAACTGCAAAGACAGGAGCGGGCACCAGAATTACAGCTGGAGAGAGATGAAAGACTTGGGAGGAGCGCAGTGCATCCCTTCGCTCTTGCAGGACTCCTCTTTGCTTTGATAGCCAAGATGATCTTAGAAATACAGCACTTCTACCTCGCATCTGAAGCTGGTCCTGTCCTCAGCTGTAACCACTACCTGACCTGAAAGCAGCAACCCCGTGCCTGCTCTTCAGAGGGGCAAGAACCCCTGTGGGCACCAAGGGGCAAGGAGGTACCCGTTGGGCAGGGAGCCTCCAGGCTTATGCAGGGCCAGGAGTTGGACTCGATGATGCTTGTGGGTCCCATCCAAGTCGGGTCTTTCTGTGATTCTGTGATTCCAGCTCTGCATGGGCACCTGGAGGTAATTGCCCTGGCAGCAGCTTGGAGCCAGGGGCGAGCAAGGGGCTGGTGAAAACAGAGGCTGGAAGACGTCAGGCAGCAGCTGACTGCTCATGCACCTTTTTATTTCTCCCCTGGGGGACAGAGGCTTAGAAAATCCCGGCATGGGACCGGGGCTCCCCTGTTCTGGCATCTTAACAAGAAGCAGCTGCTTGAGGCAGAGCGAGGAATGGCACAAGGAAAAAGCCCCATTGCATTAATAAAGGTCACGGGGCCATTCCAGAGGCTTCCCAATTACCTCCGCGAGAGTGTCGCTAATGTGAGGTAATGATGTCATACAGCCACTAATGAGGCAGGTTATCCAAACCCCAGCCTCCCCATGGCCCCCCTCCCCAGAGGACGCGCTGTCACCAGCAGATGAGCCAGAGGGAACCTGGCCACTCTTCCCCCTCTCGCTCCCCTCCACCTCTTGCTTAAGGATGCACCTCATGGCCGCATAATGGAGGCAGAAGGAGAGGCCAAAGCCCTCTTTGAGGTTTTTGTGCTGAGGAACGTTCCAGCAAGGCCCCTTCTCCTCTTGCGCGGTGAATTGCTCCTTAGAAGTGATGTCAACAGGATATTGTTCACCACTGACCCTGCTCCCTTATTGCTCAGGCCAAATCCAGCCCCATTAGCGCTCCTTAATTCAATGTAATCTGGAGCTGAAAATTTGCCTCCCGGTATGGATTGCACCAACCCCTCGATTCCTTGTGTCCCTGAGCAGGGGGATCCCCAGAAGCAGGGTGGATCAGCCCTGGCTGGGGAGAAAGGCTGCCAGCCCTGCCCTCACATGGTCTCGGGCAGCACCAGCTCCTTCGTGCCAGGAGGCAAAATGTCCCTTGGGTCTGCCCAGGCTGGGGACACGCCATCCCGACGGCACAGTCCACTCTGGGGAGCAGCCATGCAATGGAATCATAGAACGGTTTGGACTGGAAGGGACACGAAAGCCCATCCAGTGCCATGGGCAGGGAAACCTCCCACTGGATCAGGGGGCTCCAAGCCCCATCCAACCTGGCCTGGAACACCTCCAGGGATGGGGCAGCCACCACTGCTCTGGGCACCCTGGGCCAGGGCCTCCCCACCCTCACAGTAGCAAATTTCTTTCCATTATCTCATCTCAGTCTCCCCTCTTTCAGCTTAAAACCATTCCCCCTCATCCCACCCCTGCCCTCCCTGATCCAGAGCCCCTCCCCAGCTTTCCTGGAGCCCCTTTCAGCACTGGGAGCTGCTCCAAGGTCTCCCCAGAGCCTTCTCCTCTCCAGGCTGAACAACCCCAACTCTCTCAGCCTGTCCTCACACAGGAGCTGCTCCAGCCCTCGGATCATCTCCGTGGCCTCCTCTGGACTCGCTCCAACAGCTCCAGGTCCTTCCTGTGCTGAGGAGGACAGAAACAGAACACGGTACTCCAGGTGCATTCCATGTCCTCGCCTCCCCTCGGATCTGAGTTCTAGGTGACTGCGCTCCCAAGAGCTGCTTTGTCTGGTAAAACTTTGACTAAAGCAGCCACCCCGAGGTCTGGGATCAATATTGTGTTTGAGCACAGATAGAAGAAATATTGAAATGTTCACTTTTATCTGCCCTCCGCTGTGCTCCTCGCCTCCAGCCTTGGTGCCTGGGCAGTCTAGGAGTGTAAACATCTCTTTGTCTTATGGCTCAGGCACCAGGCAGGAGATAAGGAGACAAAACACTGTACCAGAGATTAAAATAAGCCTACGTGTGGGAAAAGGCTACCAGCCCAAGTTCTTTGAATCGGAAGAAGGGACAAAGAGCAAAAGAAGCGCCCAAAGTGAAACTGGCAGCACGTACGTCTGGAGTTGGCAGAGTTGTCCATCCTGAGCTTCAACCCTGATGAGGAAGGGGGTGGGTCACGAGGGGCTGTATGAGCTGTGCTCCTGTAAACCGTGTGGAAGGGGCAGGAGTGAGAGAGGCAGGAGAAGGAGAAGCAATTCCCATCGTCCTTGGACAGTCTCTACAACCTCGCCGTGCCTTTACCCAGAACCCTCACAGACCCAGAGGAAGATGCAGCTTCTGCAAATGAGGATGAACACCCATCTCCAAAAGAGCTGCTAAGCCACCCCCTGTCCCGAGCTCAACCTGAATCCTCACACACATGAAATAAGCAAAGTCTTTCAGAGCACGAGCTGCCAGCTGCGATTTATCAGGCAATGGGAACAGACAGCACATGACTGGAAGTGAGAGCGCGCTTGCAGGGGGAGGCAGAGGTGGAGGGAGCAGGAATCTCCGAGTCCTCCCAGGAAGACAGAGCTGAGAAGTGCCGGGGTTATTAATTATCTGCAGCTTTCATCCCTCCCACATTCTGTGAGGAAGAAAAAAAAAAGGTTGTCAGGGCAAAATGAAAATGGGCAGGAGGGAGAGAAGAGATGAAAAGACTACAGACAGAAAAAGGAGGAGCAGAGGGTGTGCTGGGACCAAGCTTTGCTGGAGAGAAGGTGCCAGGAGCAGGAGAACACAGTGTTTGCTGATAAGGAGCTTTCTTGCCCATAGGGATCTTATTAATTCCCTTAACGTGCTGCAGCAGCCAAGGGGTGGGGTATTTTCCGTTTGCCAGTACGATTACATCTGCTTTAGGAATTCTGCTCCCATGGCTCCCCCAGACTGGGTGGGATTTTTTCCGTGCACTTCCAGATCAGGCTAAATCAACACGATTTTCGAGCGTAGCCCGAACCTGCAGTAAAGGAAGAGACTGGGAAGGGCTGGAGCACTAAACCCTGACCTTTGCTAATCCACAGGCAATAACTCCGGGCGAGAAGTCTGCTGCAGGCAATGTCAGCCTTTGCTCTCCCTATGGGCAACATTTTTAACCTTAATAGCAGACGCGCTTTCCTGTCGACTCGTAGGCAGCAGCTGTGGGTCAGGGAGTTGCTGCGGAGCTGGGAAGCTGTCAGCCGCCCCGTGAGCGATGGGTTGCTCACAGGACGAATCCAGCAGTGTCTGATGGGAAGGCCAATGGGGCTGGGACCTTCAGGAAAGCTGTGATGTGCTGCTGGCCTCTCAGGAGACCTTATTCAAAACACAGCACCTCCCTTTGCTTACTTCTTCATTTTTAGAGTGGGGATAACGAGGCTGAGACCTTGGAGATGTTACTATAAAAAACAATCACTGTCTGGCAACTGGAGTTGTTACAGCAGATTGGGAAGGTGCTCTTGGTTCCAACCAAAATACGCATGTTCTGAGAAGATTCCTTTAATCACATTAGCATCAAGGCTCTTATTAGTGAGCCAGAGCCCTGGTTTTGGTTCAGTTTTCTGGTCCCCGGTGTCCCCCCTCAGTCATAATGCAAATAGAGGCTGTCACCAAGCACTGGTTTTATGCAAAAACATGCCTGTTGCAGCATACAAAATATCTCCTAGCTAAGAAAAAATAGATAGCTGCAAAGATGGGCAACACCTGCATGCAAATCCATCCTCAGCCTTCCTCCCTTCTTGCCCAGTTCCCATAATGGGGTAGTCACCAACCCATGGCTGAAGCAGAGCTGTCTGATTCCAGTGGGAACATTGCTGCCCAGATACATGTTTTGCGGTGAGAGTGGGGAGGCACAGGGTGCCCAGAGCAGTGGTGGCTGCCCCATCCCTGGAGGTGTTCAAGGCAAGGTTGGATGGGGCTTGGAGCCCCCTGACCCAGTGGGAGGTGTCCCTGCCCATGGCAAAGGGTGGGACTGGATGGCTTTGAGGTCCCTTCCAACCCAACCCATTCCATGATTCTCTGACATGTTGATTTGTCTGCGTTGGCGCGTTCTCTTGCAGCAGGGAAGGGGTGCAGAGACGTTTAAGGTACAAACACGAGGCAGGTGGAGCGATCTGACGGTGTCCTAGGGCTCGCTCCAGCAGGACACACGCAGTTCCCAGCTCTCTCCTGCCTAATGATTAAATCAAAGACCTTCTCCCAGCCGGGAGCGCGGCTGCAGGATTCCCACTGGACACGTTGCGAGTTACGGTCCCTGCCCCCAAGTACTTAAAAAGGTAAGAAGACAATCTGTGACAGATGAGCAGATGTGACTTGCTGACGGGGCTCCGGGACACAGCAAGACCTAACCATGCCCTGCCACGTTATAATTGGCACCGCTGCCCTTTACCTGCTGTTCCTGCTCCATCCAGACAGGGACAAAGATGATGACTCAAAAGAAAATGACTCCAACCTGGACCAAATCCGTGCGGATAGAATTGCTTCCTTGATGCCAGCTTCTGCAGACAAGGACCTGGCCTTCAGCTTTTAAAACTGGCTCCTTTGTCCTACTGTCTGCCTTGAAGCCTGGCTATAAATCTGAGGAATGGTTGTTTTCCATTGGAACCTGCGACCGACTTCTCTTTAAGGAGAAAATAAACACCGTGTCTGTCGCTTCTGAGTTATGGAGGAGTTTAGAGGCTGCAAGTGTGAAAAAGTTAATTGCCTAACACTCCAGTTAATCACTCTGAGCCTACAATGGCAAACTGCTCGGGTTCTTTTGCAGGGCTCCGTGTGCCACAGAGCACGAACAGGGCCACCGTCCAAGGGGTGGCCTGTGTTGAACCCCCCAAAGGCACTGTATCACGGGCTCAGAGGTGGCTGCAGCGTGGATGCCAAGAGATGCCACTGAAGGTTGCCAGCCTGCCCCTCCTCACCATGGCACATGCCAGCCAGGCTGTGCAACCATCCAGATTTTGCAATCCCACCCACAGAGAGGCTTGAAGCCTTTGGTGCTTACGTGGATTTGCACAGATAGGGGTGTTGCAGGGTGAAAAACACACTTGGTGGCTTGGTTTCAGCCTCAAAGCCACTGGAGAGCACTGCCTGCCAGGGACCCCGGGGGCTTGCACAGCGATGTGTGGAGCACAGGTAGTTCCCCATCCATGAAGTAAATGGCCCCACCTTGAGTCCTGTGTGCAGTTCTGGGTGCCACAGTGTAAAAAGGATCTAAAGCTACTGGAGCATCCAGAGGAGGGCATGGAGTAACCTTTTTCCTGCGGCCCCTGCGTGCCCTCCTGACGCACAGGGCCCTGGGGACAGGCACGGCAGCGCTTTGCCCTGATTTTATAAGGAGATTTTTGCCGTGCAGCATCTGACAGAGCCAGGGTTGGGGGGCGGCGCTGGTGGTTGTTGCCGGTTCTGGTTGATGTTAAGCAAAAGGCTAATGGGATCCATGTGACTCTGCTCTTTCTCTGGAGGAAGAGCTCCTTCACTGATAGGAGCACAACTGGGGGAGCCTGCCTGCAGTTTGTATCTCCCAGGGAGGCTGTGGCTGCGAGTGCCAGACACGCAGAGGCAGCGGTAAAGCCTGCGGAGGAAGGCAGCTCATTAACGTCCCTCTGCGCGGCTCCCCCGGAGAAGGTGCGTCACCAGGAGCTGTCGCGCTCTCCGCTTTGCCCTGGGTGGGATTAGCGGTTCCCTTGAGGAGCTGCTGTGGTTGAAGAGCCAGGAAAGCATCCCTCTTTTTGAAGCTCGCCCATGCACGCGCCCGTGTGCGCACACGTGAGGAGCAGAGAGAGCACGCAATGCAGCTCTCCTCAACACACGGAGGCTGGCGGTACCGTTGCGGAGCCGGGGGAGGAGGGCACCTGGAGCAGGGCAGGCAGGACTTGCTGCTGCCAGTCTCCAGAAAGAGAACGTCTGCCTTCTAATCATGTCAACAAAGCGCCTTTGTGCGATGCTGCGCGGAGCCAGGCGCTGCCCCGTGCAGCTCGAGGCTGGAGGAAAGGAGGGGCAGCTCTTTCAGAGCTTCAGCAGGGGTGATCTGCGGGAGAGACATTTACCTAAGCCGGTGTTGGCACGGGGCAGACCAACCCCAGCAGCTCCAGTGCCTACAGGCTCTCTCCAGACAGCACTGAGATCCTTTGCTGTCCCCAGAGAGACAGCCTAGCCCAGGAGCAGGAGATGAGCTGCTCTCCCAGAGGGAGCCAGTCAGCCTCTGCCTCTCGCCGAGAAGGAAACCAATCTGGTTCTGTCTCCTCCAGTGATTCTGGGAGCTACCAAGGCTGGACTAGGGGCTGGACACAGTCAGTCCCTCTTCTGCTGCGAGATGTGGCCACTTAGGCACCGACACTCAAAATTTCAGCTTCAGTTTCTGCGCGTCTCTGCTCCCTGGCACTGAAACAAGGATAAATATTCATTTTGCTGCCCAGTTTGTTCACCTGGAAGGCAGGGGCTTGCCCCTGGAGCGGTGCTTGCACAGCATCTGGCACAGCAGGGCTTTTGTCCACCAGTGCCAGGAGGAAATGTGAGCGTCACCCCAGCAGCAGGGACAGAGGGGAGGCTGGAAAGAGAGATTCTTATTTCCTGATCTGGCACGGTGGCAGCTCCTTAGTGCTGGGGAGCTGCCTTGTAACCCCACTGCTCAGGCCCGTGTCACTCCACACATACAATCAAAGAAAGGTTTGGGCTGGAAAGGATCTTAAAGCCCAGCCAGTGCCACCCCTGCCATGGGCAGGGACACCTCCCACTGGATCAGGGGGCTCCAAGCCCCATCCAACCTGGCCTGGAACACCTCCAGGGATGGGGCAGCCACCACTGCTCTGGGCAACCTGGGTCAGATCCACAGGGCTTCAGTGGGAAGCCAGTGCAACGCCTTCAAGAGCATTCCCAGACCCCACATCTGCACATGTCCTACCACAGCTGGCAGGACTGTGAGAGCCTGCCAGCTCGTGTGGCTGGGAACCAGCCCTCAGCCCTGGCAGTTCCTGATAAATAGTCTGACAGTTTCAGTAGCAAAATGCCACCCCTGTGGAACCCTAACACCCCACCTCCCTAAGTGCCAGGTGCCCATTCCTCTTTTCCCCACCCGTGTTCCAAGGGGAGCAAGTCGGCCGTGGTCCATGGGCGCTGTCAGCAGCAACGGGAGAACTTTGAAAGCAAAATTTGCATCAGTTCAGCCAGAAGGAGGCTGGGAAATTGCCTTACAGACAATGTGCATTTGCCCTTGCACATAAACCCCCTCCCATACGGGTTTGGTTGTACCCGCTCCGCACTCCCAGGACAGAAGAGCGAAGCTGGTTTCTGTGCCTGATGCAAAGCACCATTCAAGATGGGCTCACCTTGGTTCTGCCTTAGGTGATTCCTGCTCGCTGCAGCCTGATTTGTGTGGCTGGAAGAGCACTCCCACAGCCTTTTGCACTGGTTCAGCTAAGCTCACTCCACACCTCTTCCCTCTGAAGGGATGCAGCTTTGCAGCAATGCCCAGTCAGGAACTGCAAAAGCATCAAGGGGCAGACAAGAAAACGTGTAGGATGGAGCATCTTTCCCACCAAGCTGCAAACTCGGCTTGACAAAGCAAGGGCATTAGAAGGCATTGTTCTGCTCCTTCCCCTCCTCCCAGTC
Organism: Neomorphus geoffroyi; assembly: GCA_033558235.1. Classification (NCBI taxonomy): domain Eukaryota; kingdom Metazoa; phylum Chordata; class Aves; order Cuculiformes; family Neomorphidae; genus Neomorphus; species Neomorphus geoffroyi. The sequence continues at coordinate 3,434,128 of JAUMJM010000029.1, read as the reverse complement.
TGGCACTCCTTCCCAGGCAGCCCAGCTCTCCTTCCCTACTTGTGAATGTTTATCCCCCTCTCAGGCCGAGTGTGAAACACTAATTGCTGTTGACACTTGCCCGGCTGGGATATTTATGCCCCCTCCCCTACATGTTGTGTGCTGAAAACTCCCCTGGAAGTGGCAATAGTGAGTGCAAAGTCTGCCCTGGCCCTCACCCACTCACACATCTTGTCTCCACTGCAAAGCAGGTGGCAGCTGGAGTTGGGCTTCTCCTCACTGATCTTTCCCTGGAGAGCAGCACGGTGCTCCCCGCTCCATCCTTCGGGCACCTGGTGACACCCAGAGCTGGTTGCTTCACCTGGAGGTGTATGAAAGGCTGGCACTCCCTTGGCTTTCCAGAGCGAGGTGTTTGGTCTGTGGATGTGCCCACGCTTCTCCTGGGCTCCTATTCCTGTTTCTGGCACACGCAGCACCTACCTCTGCTTGTGCTTCACTGGCATTGACCACACCTCAGACTGCACGTGGTGAGGTACAGCTTTGTCCTCACCCCGCGTGTGCCCTGGCACGATGTTGTGCTTTGGATATGAGAGCGTTCTCGAACGTCTCCATCCAGCCTGCTCCCACGGAGCTCCATGTGTTGGGGATCTGCACGCACAGCTCAGCTCTGGTTTGCACCGAGCGTTTCTCCTACAGCCAGAAATGTCATCTGGGGATGAGACATCGTGACAGAAGGGATGGTTGTGACAGAGTGGGTGGCAGAGCACTGCAGTAGGACTGGGATGCACTGAGCTGGTGCCAAGGGAAGGAAACGGGCACAGCTGAGCCCCACAGGCTGGGCAAGGGGCAGGAGAGTTAAGCCCCTCTCAAAGCACCAAGTGTGGAAGGATCTAGCGCCATCGCTTCCCAGCCCGACACTCAATCCACGAACAAAACGTCTTTCAGAGCCCTTTGAAGAGGAGCCAAGGGCAGCAGTTGGTGTCTGGAGGCAACACCCACGGCACAAGGGTGGCCAAGCTGCTGCTTGGGCTGGACTCATTGTCTCCTTCATAGGCATTGTCCCACACTGATGGAGAGACCAGTCCCTAGAGGGGACACCAGGCCTCCAGAGCAGGTCCCAAGGGGTGTGCTTTGCTGGGGAAGCTCTGTTTCCCAGCCACACGCCTGGGCTGGCAGTGTTGTACACAGGAGATGCACTGGAAGCCGTGCCAGCTGCTTGCCAGTCCAGCTCTCTGGGGACCAGCCAAGTGCACGGAGCCTTCTTCTGGAGCAGAGAGGAGAAAGGCAGCAGGGCTGGGGAAGTGGAGTGACCTCTGGGACCAGTAGCACTGCCCAGGTCCATCCTGTCTGAAACAAAGGAGTGAAGGCTCCGCTCTTGCCTCCCTGAGCTGCTGCCCTCCCTCCTGTCACTGAAACAGTTAAGTGCTTGCAGATGAAAGGCATCCTGGGGATGGGCGAAGTGTTATAAACAAATAAATAAAATCTCTGTGTGAGACTCAGAGAAAGGGGAGGGGAAGGGGGCTCCCAGGGAACGATGCAGCCTCATAAAATGATGACGCATGCACCAAGAGCGGTGGAAGGATGCCAGGGGATCTGGAAAACAGGTTCTCCGGAAAGACACCCTCTTGCTGATTCCTTCTGACGTAGGCAGGAGCGGGAGGTGGAGGGGCCCTGGCTGATGGGTTCCCCCCCCCCGCCCTTCAGCTGCTCCCATCTGTGGTGCAGAGCATCCCCATCAAGGCTCAGCCTTGCTTGGCAGCCCGGAGTCTGGAGTTGCACGTGTGCCTCCTGCCTCACGACCCAACAAGCCTGGATGCAGGCAGAAGAGTGCAAACCCCCTTCAAACAGCAGCTCAACACTGAGCAAAACGGCCTTTCTCCACCGCGGTGGACAAAGCCGAGCCCTTTCCCACCCAGCTGTGCCCTCAGAGCTGAGGTGCTAATCCCCAAGTGCCTGATTAAACCTTGAAACAATGACGATAATGACTCTGACTTCCTTCCCACCATTGTCTCCCTGCCCAGGGATGGGGAAATCTTCACTGAAATGCCTCTATAGGAGGTTTTCTTTATGGGGCAGCTTTGTTTTTCATGAGTGTCTCCCAGCCCATTGAACATCCCCAAGTCTGGGAGGGAGCAAGGGCCAGAGCAGGGGGGATGTCAGCATCACTGACCCTGGGTGGGACACAGCTGCCTCTCTTGGAGGCATAAAGTCCATGTAGATGCATTGTGCATGGGCAGAACTCTGCGTGAAGGCTGCGGGGAGACCTTCCAGTACCTGAAGGGGCTCCGGGAAAGCTGGGGAGGGGCGTTTTACAAGGGCCTGGAGTGACAAGACGAGGGGGAACGGCTTGAAATTAGAAGGAGAAGATTTAGATTGGACATTAGGAAGAAATGTTTTGCTGTGAAGGTGAGGAGTCACAGGTTGTCCAGAGAAGCGGTGGCCGCCCCACCCCTGGAGGTGTTCCAGGCCAGGTTGGATGGGGCTTGGAGCCCCCTGATCCAGTGGGAGGTGTCCCTGCCCATGGCAGCGGGTGGCACTGGATGGGCTCTTCCAGCTCAAACCATTCCATGATTCTACTCCAAAATCAACAGAGAAAATGTCTAGTAGCTAGAAACTTCTCCCATGAGGGAGGGGCTGAGGGCCAGGCAGAGAAGAGAGGTCAGGGAATTAGAATAGCATGTTCAAAATTTCATCCTGATGGTTTTGCTATGCTGTGTTATTCCTAGGCAGATCAGCCCCGTGGTCCAGCTGGTGCAGGATCCGGTGTCCAAGAATGGACAGGATGAGGCTGCAAACAGGCGCACGCATTCACGGCTGCTGCCAGCAGGTACCTGGGAGGAGAGGTTTCCTCTGAGCCTTGTGAGTCACCTCTTTTCTATTCATCTGTTAAAGCCAGATCCAAGGATTCTGTCTGAAGGGCTGAAAGACGTGAGCAAGTCCTGAAGCTTTCTGTGTTACCATGCACCAGCTGAGCCTTGGCAACTCTCTGCCCATCAGCTCTGCCCCTGCGGCAAACGCTGTGTAACACAATCCAGCTTAGGTTGCCCGCGCTGCCAGCTAAGCTATATGGAATTAACCTGCATTTGCTGCTGAATAAGAGCACGCACACGTCAGTTACCTCGGCTCAGCCGAGCAGGGGATTTATCTCCCAGCAGTAATTTGAGCGTGGATCCGAGCCCTCGCCTGTCTGTGAGACGTTAAGTGGCAGAAAACCAGAATTAAGATGCTGACTGCACGTGCTCGGCTTTCCGGGATCCCAAGCTGCCCAGAGTATTGCTGTATACACAGGGTAAGCACGTGGGCACTGTGCCAGCCCCTGCAGAAATGCAGGCAGCTCTAGGGCTGAAATGCTCCAGTTGCTTCTCTTTGGAAGCAGAGGAGGAACGGGCGAGCCCGGGACTGGCTAACTGGTGCAAATCCCACGGCAAGGCCTGCAGAGCTGGGATTTACGTCTTGGAGGGAGAGCTGGTTTTGCAGTTTAGTCCCTGGAGACTGGGTTTAAACCCTCGCTCTGATGCTGACTCCCTGCATGCCCCTGGGCAAGTCCCTAAGCACCTCAGCTGTCAATAAAATGATTTGTAAGTCTGCATTTTCCATGCTCGTGGGCCAGGGACTTTTCCCTGTTCCGTACGGGCAGTGCCAGGCACCACAGGGTCCTGGTTTTCAGTGGGTGCCTCTAAACCAAATAAATGCCGGAATGACCTCCCAGCACTCTGCCCATGTGGCCCTGAGATTCTGAGCCCAAGAGGCCGCGTACTCTGAAACCAGAGTGATACTGATGGGGGATGGGGTGGTCCTTCATCCAGAGTGACATTGATGGGGGATGGGGTGGTCCTTCATCGCTATTTAATGAGGAAATTAAACCCTAGTGCTCAGCCCTGGCCTGCGCATTCGATGAGTCTTTGGGGAGCAATTGTGCTGAGAAACCGCTTGTTCCCGGGGCCGGACACTTGATGGATTAACTTTGGCAATACTTGCAAACCGTGTCATGCCAATAAGGCTATTGAGATTGAAAAAGAGCTGAACTGGAAAGGTGGGCGAGAGCAAAAAGTCCTGGAGACAATTGACAGGGACAGGGCAGGGTGATTCCTCACTCCATCCAAATGACACCACTTTAGGACTTAAAGAAAAGTGACAGCTAAAAAAAATAAAAAGCCTTCCCTGTCTTGCGGCACCAGTGCCCTGAGAAACCCTCGAGAGAATCACAAATGAGCTGTAAAAGGCCTTTGTGATAGCAGAGGTGGCATCAGCGTCCCTGAGCGCTGCCTCGCTGCTCACACCGGGATGCGAAGCTGGGAGGCTCAAGGGCTCGGCCCCAGTCACAGCCCATGCAGGTTGTGGGGAGCATCCCACCTGGGGCCCAGGGGGCTGGGAGGGGACTGGAGGACAGTCACCAGCTCCTGTTCTCCAGAGGCTTTCTCTGCTTGCACTGGGGGAACAGGAACCAACTGGTTTAACCCTTTAGAAGCACCACCAATGTTTCCAAAGTATTCCACTTGGCTGCAAGGACTCCAGCTGCTCCATACCCTCTCCCAGCACCAAACTGAGCTGCCCTGATGGTCAAGCACCTCTGTGATTGTTTTCATCACAAATTAGGAGTGGGTTAGCAAAACCCACCCTCATCCCCCATAGAGAGTAGTAGCCTGTCCTTGCTGTTGATCTTGGCTGCTGTGGGAGACTGTGGTATTTTTGCAGCTGCAGAGATTGAGGTTTGCTCTTTCTGTCTTTCTTTCCTTTTTCTTTCATTTCCCAAGCCAGATTCCTATCAAGTTGTGTTATTCCATACGCAAAGTATAAACACCGTCCCGGGTGCCAAAGGCAACGCCACACACACAGACAACACACAAAAGGAAATAAGGCAGAGGCAGCGTGCGGCAGGGCAGGCAGCGTGAGCCGAACGCTGGAATGTGCAGGCAACCCTGGCTTCTGCGGACACGAACTCCCTGACACGGAAACCGCCGCCGCTGCACGAGGACGTGGCCACAGAGGCCATCTCCTGCCTCTCCTCTTCCTCTACCAGCTTCCCCATGCCCTGCAGATCATCACAGGGGAGGGGATCTGGGCAGAGGAGGGCACTGGGGTTGTTGGCTCTGAAGCCTAAGGAGGAACAACACAGGGCGCTTGTAATTAACCATTGCATCAGCAGCCTGGAGAGGAGAAGGCTCTGGGGAGACCTTGGAGCAGCTTCCCAGTGCTGAAAGGGGCTCCAGGAAAGCTGGGGAGGGGCTCTGGATCAGGGAGGGCAGGGGTGAGACAAGGAGAATGGTTTTGAGCTGAAAGAGGGGAGATTGAGGTGAGATCTTGGGAAGAAATATTTGGCTGTGAGGGTGGGGAGGCCCTGGCCCAGGGTGCCCAGAGCAGTGGTGGCTGCCCCATCCCTGGAGGTGTTCCAGGCCAGGCTGGATGGGGCTTGGAGCCCCCTGACCCAGTGGGAGGTGTCCCTGCCCGTGGCAGGGGGTGGCATTGGGTGGGCTCTGAGGTCCCTTCCAACCCAACCCATTCCATGATTCTATGATTCCCAGCTATTTTCTCTGGGCCATCAGTCCATGATCCTTTGCCTTCCCTCTTACGCTGCTCCGGCCACGCTCTCCGCGCTCGCGAGCAGGAGCTGTGCCAGAGCTCTGCCCCGTAGTTTGCCCCCACAGCAGCGAAGCAAAGCAGACCTTTGTGCTTTATACCCAGCAAACGGGCACAGTGCAGAGCAAGCCCTTGGCATGGGTGGAGCTGCCAGACCCAAACCACCCCTGTGAGTGCCCAGGGAGCTGTAGCAGCCTGCAGCACCTCACAGCCCGCCCCGTGGCACCAGACACAGCTCTGGACCCCGTGCCACAGCCGCCTCTGCTTGCCTTCTCCCAATGAACCCTTTGAGGACCTGTCTCGTGGCACGCTGATTACAATAAATTAGCGACGCTTGCCGCTCTGCCGAGGGTGGAGCACCCAGCCCTTGGGTGGATGTCTTGGAGACAAGCTCACCTCTGTTAAACCATCCTCCTACTTGGCTTCAGGACCCTGATGAGCCACAGGCACCTTCTGCTCAGTCAGCTGGAGACATCCAGAGTCTGAACCTGATCCAGTGGGAGGTGCCCCTGCCCGTGGCAGGGGGGGCTGGAACTGGATGGAGCTTTTAGGTCCCTTCCAACCCAAAGCATTCCATGATTCTGTGATTAACACAGAGCCCGTTGGGGTTTCGCTGTTGGCACAGCAGCCCTTGGAGTGGTCCCTGGGGCAGAAATGTCAGGCTGTCTCCCAAGTCGCTGTTGGCTCGCGCTGTGGAAGAGGGTGTGGGTCTGCAGGCTGGGCAATCCTGGCTTACAGCTGCCTTCAGGCTGGGGCTGTGAGTGAGGCTGAGTGGAAAAGCTGCACCTGAACCACTCGAAGTATCACAGGATCATAAGGTTGGAAAAGACCTTTGAGATCATCGAGTCCAACCTATGCAAGTGCAAGGAAAATTCAGAGGTGTTTGTGGCTTGGATGTCTCTGCAGCTGGATGCTCCTCGTTTTGGTTTCCAAGGACACCCAAGCAGCAGCAGGAGAGGGAAAAGAAGGTGAAGGGAGATGTGTGGCTGCAGGATGCTCTTGGCTCTTGGCTCTCTGTGGGCCATTTATGGCTTCAAATAGAACCATGGGGCACTTTGGAAGCTGAACTTTGGAGAAATCAGAGGTATCAGCTGAGTTTGCTTCCGTGGGGTTTATATAGTGATCAGAGGGTTTTAAAACCCTGTGATTGCCACTAAAATGCTCCTGTTGATACTCATAGCTCTGATTACAATTTCTCTGCTGCTCTTTGAGATCGCAGAGCTCTCGGCATGGGACAGACAGTTCCCATTAGCATCTTCTGCCCTGGCCCGGGCAGCACAAGGGCATCTTTGTCATGAGAAAAATACACCACTACCACCCACCAGCTGGGACAGTCTTCCTCTCCGTGAACGCCTTCTCCCAGCCCGGCTGCATGCCCCTGCCTCCCTCTGCACCGAAACCGCCCTGGAGCAGATGGAATTCTCTCCCTCTTCCCAGGGTTAGGCAACTTCTGCTGGGAGACAGGGCTGCTGATAAGAGACAGGGCATAAAATGCGTGTAAGGGCTTCGCATACTCGACTCCCCGGAGCAGTCCCTTTCTTCCCACCGCCCTCGCTGCCGGGTACAATTCATTAACCTGGGCGTCCCTGGCCCAACCCCAGGTCTGACGGGCGGTCTGGAAGGGAACGAAGCCAAGGGGTGGAGAGTTCCCACGCTTCCCTGCAGGTGAGCGTTGGGGCAGCCCATGGCGTGGGCGTCCATGGTGGGGCTGGAGAGCGCGGACACACAGGTGCAGCCCAGCGAGGAACCCGGCCATTTCCGCCCTTCGCCCGCCCCTGCCCTTTGTGCCGGGGAGGACAATTCCCCTTGTATTAGGTCAGCCAGTCTGCTGGGAAGAAAGGAGCTTTGTTCAACAGATACTGGCAAGAAAAAAAAAAAAGGAGAAAGCCTTGCACTGCGTTTCCTCTCCAGGGTGCTCCGAGAGCTGGTTATGGCAAATTAGACACGGTACCAGCCCCCTGCTCGGCAGCCCGGTTGCAGAGGAAGGTTGGTCTCCAACAGGAGCAGTCCTGGCTGCAGTCTTGGCTCTTTGCTGTGGCTCAGGAGCGGATGCAGTGCAGCAACCAGGGTGCTTCTGCTTCTGGTGTCACCACTCGGCATAGCTGTGCCTGGTGCAGCACAATCCCAGCGTGGGGGGGTTGGAAGGGTCCTCTGGAGTTCATCCAGTCCACCCCCCTGTTAAAACAGAGTCACCTCCAGCAGCTGCACAGGAACGTGTCCAGGTGGGTTTGGATCTCTCCAGAGAAGGAGACTCCACACCTCCCTGGGCAGTTGTTCCAGTGCTCCATCACTTCCTTGTGTTAAGGTGGAACTTCCCATGCTCCAGTTTGTGTCCCTTGCACCTTGTCCTGTCACTGGGCACCACTGAACAGAGTCTGGCCAGTTCCCCAACCCTGGTCAGATTGGATGGGTCTTGGAGCCCCCTGATGCAGTGGGAGGTGTCCCTGCCCATGGCAGGGGGTGGCACTGGATGAGCTTTGAGGTCCCTTCCAACCCAAACCTTTCTATTATTCTATGATCCTCCTGACCCCTGCCCTTTAGATATTTTTAAGTGTTGATAAGATCCCCTCTCAATCTGCTCTTCTTCAGGCTGAAAAGACCCGGGTCTCTCCAGCTTTCCTCCTAAGAGAGATGCTCCAGTCCCCTCATCATCTTCGTGGCCTCTGCTGGGCTCTCCCCTATAGTTCTTTGTCTTTCTTGAGCGGGGGAGCCCAGACCTGGACACGGCAGCCCTGGATGGCAGGGCTGGGAGAGCAAGCCTGGCTCCTGGGCTGAGGGAGCCTCAGCTCCGGTCACATACTGGGGACAAGCAGCAGCTCCTCGCTTAGGGCCATGATTCACCAGCACTGGCCATCACCAGCTGCTTCAGGTTTCCTACCCATTAGCAATATCTCTAATTAGTCAGCGAGCCACTCCTGAGAGCTGGAGGTTGCTAGAGCAGCCAGCCTGCCGATACCTCCAACATCAACCTTTGCGGTTTTGGCAGCCGGGTCAACTTGGAGGAGACAGCAGCACGTGGGCAACCAAGCCCTGTCACCTAACAGCAAACAGGCAGGGCCTTCCAGCACCCGGGATGTTTACAGTCATTACCAGCTTTATTCGGAAAGAGGGCACTTACCCCAAGATGCCTTTTATTTGTCGTAATTGCCAGATAAATATCTCCATGTAAATGCATGCAAACATTATGCACACACAATCTACACAGGTTTCATACGCTGGTGAGGTTCATTTTATTGATGTTCACACATGCAGACATGTATGTTATGCAAATTCTTATCAAAGAGACAGGAATGTAAGAAGGTTCCCGTTCAAGAAAGAGCTTAAACAGGCGCTCGGATTAAAACATGGACTTAAGCACTTTGTTGAATCTAAAAGCATTTAAGAAAATACTTAAATGCCGTCTTAAAGAAGGCAGCTTTCCAGAACTGCAGACAAATGGCAGAGCTAGCAGGGAGGAAACTCTTGTGTTAATGTAAAAACTGAATTATTTATTTTGTTTGACTTCAAATGCTTTCCTCTCACATCTGAGATGCTAAGAGCAAAGATGCTCTGACTTCCTGAGGATGCCGAGCCCCTTTCTATTTCTATTTGAAAAATTAAAGCTCCCATCCTCACCCCAGCGAGGGTGCCTCTCCCTGGGAATAGCATTTACAGAAAGATTCATTGTTTTGGTGCTGAACTGGAGTAACGAAGGGGAAAATGAAGACTTCAGCAGTTTCTGTTCACTTCAGAGCTCTCTCTGTGAGGTCTCGTGCTTCAGGTTCTTGCACAGCCGGTTGTTTCCCAGGTTCTGCAAAGGTTTGCCCAGTTGTTTTGCTGGGCTGGTTCATATTTTTGGGCTGCCGGTTGGACTGGATGATCTTAGACGTCTTTTCCAACCTTAATGATTCTGTGGTGCTATTGACCCTAATTTGAGGTGGGTTTGGTCGGATTTACCCAGCCCTCAACAACCTAATGCTCGTTACGCTTCCACCTGTAAAATAAAGCCAACGTACAGAGAGCTACAGCGAGAAGGCACAGAGGAGAACTGTAGGTAATACTGTCAGAAAGGTCATGCAAAAGGGACAGCACGTAAACCCCGATTTTTGAGAATCTGAAGCAGCACAGTATCAATCATTGAACCATAGAATGGTTTGGGTTGGAAGGGACCGTGAAGGTCATCCAGTCCAACCCCCCTGCAGTGAGCAGGGACATCTTCAACCAGACCTTTGCCACATGCTCTGGGGTGAGGAGACAGAGAGCTCTAGAACACAGGAGGCAGCTCCTCAAGGGGCATAAACTCAGGTGCTGTGGCGTCGGTCCCTACCAGCAATGGCATTTAGCCCTCAGGAGCTCCCTGGTAGCACACGGTGGAAATGCTACCCAGAGCTGCCTGTGGAGGCAGCTGGCTAAGGGGATGGGAGCTCAGAGAAGTGATTCTGTCAGCCTGTGCAAAGGGCTATTCTGCTTTTCTAGTTTCAGATCCCTAAGAGGCACCAGTGCCCATTTGCACCACACAAGAAACTGGTGCTGACTGGTTTTTGGTCTGCTGCTAAAAATCTTTAGCAAGAGATGTTCTACCACTTCCTCATAGACAGGAGGTTCTTCTGCTCTTCGCTAGGGATGTTTTCATCCTTAATTCGAAACTCTCAGGAAAAATATAAGCGTGAAGAAGTTGGCAAGGACTTCCCTAACCCCAGGTGAGCAGCGCACAGTGATGCAAAGCGCACAGGACACTGGGGGCGGGGCTGGGGTGCTGAGCAGGGAGTTAAATTGCACAGAAATAATCAGCAAGCAAGTGGATAATGGTGGGTTTGGTTGGTGTGTCTGCCCTCCTTCCTCTCCACTGCAAAGTATCCCACCTGCGAGCTCCAGCCATAAAGTCATTCCCGGGGCTGCAAAAGGAGCTCTTGTAAAATCAACAGGGCTTATCAGACCTAAACTTTGGTAAATACTCGGACAATCACTCCCCTTGTGCTTTCATCCTGGCAGCGTGTTAGAGCCAAAAAGGCTCCGTAACGCACTGGTAAAGATGAAGCCTCTCAGCAGCACAAACCTTATCCCTGAGGTCTGTGCTTCCAGCTCCCCTCCCTGCCCTCAGCCTGTGTGGGTCTGACCCACGGCAGAGGTGCCCCACGCAGCCTGCTGCAGCGCTGAGCTGAGCCGCTGCAGATGCCCACCCCACGGAGGAAAGGAGATGGTTGGGGAAGGCGAGAGGAGCTGAGGGGTTCCTCTGATGAAATGGTGGAGGGGATGTGGCTCTGATTGTATCACACAGTATCACAGGATTGGAAAAGACCTCTGAGATCATCGAGTCCAACCTATGACCCAACACCTACACCTACTCCTACTGTCAACTACACCCTGGCACTAAGTGCCTTATCCAATCTCCCTTTGAACACCTCCAGGGACGGTGACTCCACCACCTCCCCGGGCAGCGCATTCCAATGGCCAATCACCCTCTCAGTAAAGAACTTCTTCCTCATGTCCAGCCTAAACCTCCCCTGGCGAAGCTTGAGACCGTGTCCTCTTGTTCTGTCGCCGCTCACCTGAGAGAAGAGACCAACCCCTGCCTGACCACAACCTCCTTTCAGGCAGTTGTAGAGAGCAATAAGGTCTCCCCTGAGCCTCCTCTGTCCTCTGGATTATGGTGAGCTACACAGCTGCCTCGACTGCGGAGAGTGAGGTGAGCTGTGCTGACCACCCCGCTGTGCCCTCTCCCAGAGCTGGGCAGGGTGGGAAACCAGGCTCACAGTGCGAAAGGGCTGCTCCTTTGAGAGGCTGCTGCCTCGCACCACGGATCGCAGGTCCAGTCCTCGCACGCAGCGTGCGCGTTCGGCTGCACAGCCTTGCACACATTCTGGACCAGAGTTTCCCCCAGAAACAAAACATCTGCATTCGCTCCTCGGGGCTATTGGGAGTATTCATGCCATGAGGGGATGTAGAGGATGGAAACATCTGGGACAGTTCCACAGAGCCTGGAAAATGAGGAAGGTGATGTGGAACAGATGCTGAAAAGGCTGGGGATCCAGCAGAGCCTTTGGAAGGGCCGGGCGAGGGGTGCGTGCCTGCACGCACGTGTGTGCGATATCTTTGTGTCTCCTCCCAGGGCAGCGCTGAAAGAACCAGATTTCTTTGATACCTGCCACCCAGGGAGGAAGTTGCCCTCCTGAAGACATCTGTACCAGGCAGTGATTCGGGAGCTGGGGGCTGGTTTGCCAAGGGAGCACCTTTCTCAGAGCGACTCGTGCCTCTGCTGGAAAAGAAAGCCAGCTCTGTGGCTGAGCAGATGCTGCACGTGCTGCGCTCATCCAGCCCCCGGAAAGCTCCAGGAAGACAGCTGGGTGCTCTCCTCGGTCAAACTACGGTTGCTAACAGAGAGGAGCTCCGTCCTGGCTGCGCTTAGCTCTGAGGATACGCTTAGCAGCTGGACAGAGTGCCTTGCTTCTGGGCAGCAGTCATCTGATCTATGACTTGGCTGGACTGGCGTCAGCAGGAGAGCTGCGTGTTCCAGAGCAGCCAGCTGGTTTGTTTGCAGGGCTCCAGACAGGGTTGCATAACGTGGCGAGGTCTGGCCTGGGCTCAGGGGAGGAAGAGATGAGGACAAAGGAAAAGACTCCGTACCTCCTGCCGCCTCCCGTGCGGGGAGTGGGATGCTTGCAGAGGGGGGACATAGATTTTCTGTGCGGATCCCACTTGCAGATTCAGTGCCCCTTTCACAGTTCCCAGAGCCCAGCCTATGGCAGTCACTGCTTTAGCTGCACGTATTCTGCAGACCTCAGACCTAAGGCTGCATTCCCTACCCTAACCAAAACGCTTCCCTCTCCCGTGCAATCTCTATGCCTCCCTTTAAACTTACGCATGGGGTTAGAACGCATCCAGTGTAAAAGCAGAGGGCAAGTCTGGCTCTTCCCAGGGCTGCCTGGATGGCTTTATCACCAGTTGGCATCCCTGGCTCGCTGTTGCCCTGTGGGTTGTACTGGCTGGAGCTGCAATACAGCACAGGTTTATATAGGATTGCCTGGCAGCCGGAATCCTGGCTGCTTTGCCCTTTCCTTTGGGTCCTGTTCAGATCAGGAGCACCTCACTGAAACGTCGCCAGAGAGCTGAGCCTGGCACAGGACACTCCATCAGAGAGAGGCAGAGAGAACGAGGACGTGCGAAGGACCTTTGAGGTCACGGAGAGTCTGCTCCCTCTGAGCAAACCGGTGATGGAGGGCCCTCGCGGGCCAAGCAGGATCAAGTCAGGACAAAATGGGCTGCTTTAATTGTGGGTGAAACCACAGATGCTGCAGAAGGATCAGTAACAGGGGTCAGAGAAGGCAGGTTAAGGCAAAGAGCTAAGGCCATTCCTATCGAAAAGCAAAGGCCCAGCTTTCCTTTCTCAGCTGGGACATCCCTGCAGTCCCGGAGACACCAAACAGCAAGACCAGGGCAGCTCTGCTGCACCAGGGCTTGTATTGTCAGAGGGATGGCTTCCTTCATAGCCACCAAACCCAAGCCCTCACGTTAGAGCCAAGTGCAAGGCAGAGAGAGGCAGCAATCCAGACCCTTGGATTTGTTCTCTGTTACAAATTACACACACCCGAACGAGGCAGGGCCTCCGCTCTTTGAAAATCTATCCCCAAGTGTTTATTATAGAAACCAGTTGCCCTCTTTGTTGACAGCCAAATTGCAAAGGGCTGTTGGAACTGCGAGGGCCGTGCAGAGCCGTGGCCTCGGCCGAAACACCCGCAGAACTCCCTCTCGGCATCTAGCGACACGGAGCTCTCATTAGATCCTGCTGGGATTTGAACCTAACGCTTGAGAAAGCCTGCCTGCTCCGGGCATGAGGCTAAACCCACCCCCTCCAGCACCACAGAAGACTCTCACTGTAGAGAACACATTTTGTATTAATACGGGCAGTAAGCAGCCAAGTTCCTAAACATTTGCGGTGCCAGAAAGAACACAGGCGGTAATAATTAAATAAGGGAGGCGATGTGAGTTCCCTTTTATCCCAGCGATGCTAGCTGGCCACATTTTTCTATGCCTCTATTGCCTTCAGCTACCTGACTGCCAAGGCTAGGAGATCCGTGTCTGCCCGGCTGCTGAGCACAAGACTGAAGGTTATCTTTATCCTGGGGAGGATTTTCCTTGAAGCATTTTTTGTTAAAGCAACCCCACTGGCCCTCCCGAGGTAACCACTGCCTGGAAAGCTCTGGGCTGTGTCATTGGATGGCTTTGAGCTTTGGTAAAACCAAAGCAAAGCCTCTCAGGGCTTGCAAGGAGGTGAGTCCCGATGCCACGTTCCTTACACGTATTGCACAGCGTGGGCACACAAAGCCCGTGGGTTATCACGGGCAGAGGCAGAAAGGTTGGTTCCTGGCCGTGCTGCTGCCTCGCCGCGTGAGTCACTTCCCTTCCCTCTACCTCGTGCATTTCCCACTGGTAAAATGGACTTGATAACCACAGGTGTGTTTGCAGGGTTTAACTCCAGAGTGACCATGGCGTGCAGGAGGACAGGAGGAGAACGCTGGCACTGGGGGCCTTTCTCACGGGTGTGCAGCCCTGGGCTCTTCCTTGCTTTTGTCTGCCAGGGTTTGGTTAAAGAAAAGAGCGAGGGAACCCAGCACTTGGCCTCAGTGGGCATGGATGGCCAGGGAAATGGTGCTGCTAGTGGCACAGAGCTCTCTCATGGGGCATTTTCTTTATCCTTGGGCAACCCAGGCCAGTGGTCACACCTTTAAGCAAGCCCTCGTGACCATCATTTTCCTCCCACCTTTCCACCACCTCCCATCTTTCCACGAAGAGCAGGACTTGTCCCAACAGAGCCTGCTAGAAACACCCCAGAGCCGCACAAGCAGCAAGCCTCTTGCTGCCCTTCGCAGCTTGGCATCGCTAGGCCAGGGAATTATCGGGAGCTGAACAGTCACAGGGCGGTGGTGGAGAGGGAGGTGAAGGAACTTGCCGGTCGCGGCCGTGTGCGGCACAGCCTCCGGAGGTGGCCAGCTCAGCCAGGTGCTTTAGGCAGGGCATCATCTCCCTGGGGAGCAGGCACCCAGCTCTTCCCACAGCCACATCCCTGACCTCATCTCGGCCAGGAAGCAAGCCAGCTTTGGCCATTCCCACCGCCGGGAGTCCTGCACACCTGCAAGGCACACCCTCTGGAACGCACCGGCACCTGGCAAAAAGGACCCAAACCCCCAGTTCTGACCCTTCCTGTTAACTGATCTGCAGAGCCCAGCCCACCCTGGGAAACACAGAGCCCCTGCCCCGGCCAGGCGAGGCGCTGGGATCTCTCATCCTTCCTCTGCGACTTGGGAGTCTCTCTCCCCCTCTCCCCAGCTTTGCTGGTGTCTGCACGCTGACTGAAGCTGTCATTATCAGCTCAATAAATCTCTGGCGCGGGTTTTATTGAATCCCTGCCTGAGGGGGAACAAGCCTGTAAAGGTTGAGGAGAGCAGAGCTTTCCCACGCCTAAGACACGCTGCCGGAGCTCTTGCACACATTCCGGGCCTGCCAGCGCTCCGCAAATGTTTGGACAGCCTTGAACAAATAACACACCTTTAAAGAGGCCAGCATGAAATTTTTCCTCACCACCCAGCCACCCTCCCAGCGCCGCTTCCCCCTCCGCCTCCTCCCCCCCCGGCCCCGTTTCCCCGAGCATCCCAGCGCGCTCCGTGTGTGTGTGTGTGTGTGTGTGTGCGTGCGTGTGTGCGTGCGTGTTTATTTTAGGCTTGTCTTCCCCTTTGTGTTTAGGTTGAGCGGTTCGTGGCTGCGTTCCAGCCCTATTTTGTGGGAGGAATTCTGGCCTCCGCTGAGGTGCTTGCGAGCGCTGACTCCGGGCGCCGGGGGAGGCGGGGGCCGGGATGGGACAGAGCGTGGAAAAGGGAGGAGGTTTGGCTTTCCTCCTGCCCAGATTTCCTTCAGCAGGTAGAAACCAGCCAGCGGGGATTTTCTGCTGACAGCGTGCCAGGCAGCAGTGGTAACCTCTGCATGCCAAGGTTTTTCCAGCGAGGCCCGCCCGCTTTGCAAAGCTGGTGTAAGGTTCCAGTGACAAGTCTGCTGGGGCTGGCACGCTCCGCTTCCCCACACAACCGCTCTAATTAATGCAGTGGCTTCCTTCACACAGCCCTGCTGATGTGTCTTGACCCCGACCTTAAAGGAACTTCCCCAGGGCAGCAGGGGCTGCGGGTGGAGGCGGTTTCTCTGCAAAGCCTGGGCTGACCGAGTGGTCCCGGGAGGGCTTCTGTGCTCCAAAGCTTTCTTGGAGACAGCCACCACGATGCAGATTTCACATGGGGCGAGGAGACAACCCTGCAAAGTATCCAAGTTTTCTCGGGGGGTCTGGAAAGCAGCTTCAGCAACTGGGCCAAGGAGGAAGAAAAACACGGATGTAACAGCAACATCCAGCTGAGAAAAGCGCGATGCAGCCGGGAAGGCTTTTCCTGTGCAAAAATGAAATCTCTTTCCGAGCTTTTTCCTTCAGCTCTGCACAGCCTGCTTTGCCACGGAAAATCCAGCTGGGAGTAGGGAACCCTGAAACTGCTCAGGCTTACTCAAAGTCTGTGATAGGCAACAGGCGCACAGGTCCTGTTTTCCCTTTCAGTGAGACGGAACACAGCTGCTGGTGTTTCCCCATCGTGATGTGCAAGGGGATAACGGCAGGATGGGACCACGCTTTGCATGTTCTACGAGTATAATAGGAATTGCATTTGTGGGGCAATAGAGAAACTTGGAAAGGATTAATAGAGCAGACAGCTGCCTGCCTGCTGAGTTCTGGGAATGTAAAACACTGCAGCCATCTCAACAGCTCCTAAAATTCCCCCTGACTCGTTTCCTGTTGCTGCTTTCCCAATGCTGAAAGGCTTGGGCTCCCGCGGATAAGAAATTGGAGAGAATCCAGAATTTAGGTTTCTGCCTACTCGATCTTTCCTGTCAACAGATCGTTAAATGTGAAGCAGAAACGTTGTATTCACCATACGCTCATCACCAAAGAGCTAAGTGAAAATCCTGCTTTAGGAAACAAGTGACAATTAGTTTGATGGTTCTGTGCTCCGTAGGTTGTGTTGGCCAACTTAACCGAGTCATTGCACATGCTAGGTAGCAAGGCACCAAGGTCATACCTGCTTGGAAGGGAATAGCGTGAACAGAGGGTAGGAAGAGCTGCAAAGATAAAGGTTTAGTTCTCTTTGAGGAAATAAAGGCATGGAACTCATCCACAAATGAAACGTGCGTGGTGCAAGTCATGGTGGCTGAAAGCAAGCTGTTGCATGTACCAGTTGACAGCTCCACCTTGGACATAGAATCATAGGATGGTTTGGGTTGGAAAGGACCTTAAAGATCATCCAGTTCCAACCCCCCTGTCATGGGCAGGGACACCTCCCACTGGATTAGGAAGCTGGTGAAGGAGCTGGGTGGATGAGTTCCTTAAGGACAGGGTTTAGTGGGGAGACGGGCACGGTTGGACTCGGTGATCTCAGAGGTCTCTTCCAACCTTCTGATTCTATGATTCTATGAAAAGGGAACAGGATGAACGCTGAAGTGCAGAAGTACGTTAGCTGATGCATGGGATAAGCCAGGACTCAGGGGCAGGGGCAAAGCAGATGAGGAAAGAATCATGTCGGGAGTATTGACTGAGATATCTGCTCCACAGAGGCACACGGAGCAGAGGTCTCACTGGGAGCTGGAGATCCAGGGCGCCGTTAGGTGAGAACGAAGGTTGAGGTATGGTTGGCACAGCAGAGCTCGGTACAAAGTTCACTGTCATCGCACTCATAAACTGTGGATAAGGAAGCTCAGAAAATCTCTGAAATGGATTTAGGTTCCAGTGAGATGCCCCTGATTTGAACACTCATAGAAGAAGGGTACAGTTTGTGTAATCCTTCCCTTTTGGTCCGGAGTGGTTTTACAACCCGTCCACTTCAGGATTCCGTTACAACCCACTCCGGTCTTGCCGCTGTGGATGCTATCAACCTGCACTGTCTTGATAAGCTCTGAATTTGCTTGCTGGCCTTTGCAGTCTCTCAGAATTGTGCCAGGCACACCGGCGACCAGCAGCGACGGGACCAGATGCACGTGGCTGCTATTATTAGCAGCAAACAAGAAGTGCTAACACCATGGAGCAGGAGCTGTCACCCAAACAACCCACAGATGAGTGGAGGAAGCTGCATGTCCCTCTGGCCACAGCAGGGCTGGGGGAGCCACAGGAGGGGGATGAGAGGGGTGCAGAGTAAACCTGGCTCAGCCATCCCACAGGCTGTGCCCCCTCAGCCCTGTTGTGGGTAGAGGGATGTGTGGCTCCAGGACTGGTATCCTGCCCCACCGGTGACACGGGGCTGCTGGCTGTGTGTGCCCTGACATGGGCTGAATGTGCCCTGACATGGGCTGTGTGTGCCCTGGCGTGCGTTGTGTGTGCCCTGGCATAGGCTGTGTGTGCCCTGGCATGGGCTGTGTGCCCTGGCATGGTCTGTGTGCCCTGACACAGGCTATGTGTGCCCTGGCGTGGGCTGAATGTGTCCCAACATGAACTGCATGTGCTCTGACATGGGCTGTGTGTGCCCTGGCATGGGCTGCGTGTGCCCTGACACGGACTGTGTGTGCCCTGATACGGGCTCTGTGTGCCCTGGCATGGGCTGTGTGTGTCCCTACATGGGCTACGAGTGCCTCAGCACAGCTCCCAGAGGTGCTGGTTTCCTCTCTGTCTCCTTGCTCCGTGACCCTTCTGACCTGGCTACGCTTTGCTTTGCCTCTGGTTTAAATCTTGCATGCTGGTCTGACTCCCCGATGGGTTATTAGAGAGCAAGGAACAGGCTGC
Organism: Neomorphus geoffroyi; assembly: GCA_033558235.1. Lineage (NCBI taxonomy): Eukaryota > Metazoa > Chordata > Aves > Cuculiformes > Neomorphidae > Neomorphus > Neomorphus geoffroyi. The sequence goes on along the minus strand of JAUMJM010000029.1, from coordinate 3,415,797 downwards.
CCTCTCCTCCTCCTCTCCATATCAAGTGTGGTGGACACTGGTCTTCACTCAGAAGGTTCTGCCATAGGTTTGGTTTCACCGTTTAAGCCTCTGTAGAGGACAAAGCGCAGATCTTACTGGGGAAGAGAGGGTTAACACTTCCTTCCTCAAGCAGCACAGGCAGCTTTTAAGTTGCTTTTGAGTGATGCTGCTGAGTGGAGGTTGGGCTGCTTCCTCCTGAGCCTGGGGTTCGGAGCATCCCAGAAACCACCCTGGGCTGAAACTCCGCAAGGTTCAGCCAAGGTCTCGCTCTGGTTAAGTGGTGCAGCTGCCCCCCAAAAAAGCACAGGAACCACTAATTTACAACAGGAGGCAGACAAAACCCTCTGTTTACTTTCAAGCTTTAAATTGTCTGTTAGCACAGTGCAGACCACAAAATGGGTGGCCCCTTTCCTGGAGAAACTGTGAAAACCTGCTTAGTTCCTGCGCTAGAAAAGCAAACAAACAAACAGGACCTGGAGTTGGGTTTCAGCTGCTTCGCCCTCACCAGCGCAGCTGAAAACAAACTGAGAACCCTCTGCCTTGCTGATAAGAACCAGCCATGACAACAACTGATGGGAGAACCCAGAGATGCAATTAGGAATTTGAAATGTTTGAAACAAAGGGCAAAAGCAATCAGCAAAAGGTAATTAAAATGGATTAAACGAAGCAAAATCATCTGAGCAGAATGCTGGGAACGGGTCCAGCCAGGCAGGGGAGATAACGATGTGAAATGTGGGCTCTGAGTTTGTGCATTAATATTACTTTGGGCTTCTGCAAATCTTTAAGGACCTCAGAGCAGTCTGCAAGCAATTAAAGCTCATAACACCCTGGGGAAGCAAAGGTTATTCCACGCACTCTCAAGGTGGCTCTAGAGAGAGGGCAGAAGTGATTTATGCCGGGCCCACACGGCAGGTTTAGAGACAGAGTGGGAATAAACCCGGGAGTCCCGTGTCCTAGCAGCGCGTTTTACCAGCGAGGCGGAGGGACGGTGCCACCCGAAGAGAGTGCTTTGGCTTTTGCAGTAGGCACGGTGTGTGAGTTCTTTCCTCCAAGCCGTCTTGTTTATTTTTAGCACCTGAGTTTACATCAGGAATGACAAATTTGGCGTTCACGCTCGGATGTGGCTAAGACAGGAGCTGCCTGCAACAATGAGACCTTCAGCAGACTGGGGCTGCCTCTTCCTCTCCCCGTCCGCGCGCTCCTGGATGAGGCTGTGGGGAGTCAGGCACCGCTCGCCTGTGCTTAAGAGTTGGGGGAAATCCACTGGAGACGCCAACGGAAAGCTTTGGCGTTCAGCAGATAAAAGCAAACAAAGGGATGTGCCGCGTGTCCTTGGGCAAAAAAACCCCTGTATCTTGTATCTTTATTTGAAAAGCAAACTCTTGTTGTTGGAAAATGGATCTGGGATAGGGGCTGATGCATTCACTCCGAGGGCTTCATTCTAGAAATAAAAGAAGGGATAGAAAAAGAATAAATATAATATAAAAGAATAAATATAATATATTTATTATATAGCTATAATATATAATTATAATATGTATAATATATAATAAATAAAATAAACCCCAAGGCTTCCCTTTTCCCATGGAACAACATTGCCAAGGTTCTCTGACTCCGTATCCTTAACTTCTTCAGGGGGCAGAGCCATTCCCGTAGAGCCTCTCCTGTCGCCCGCGCCAGCTCGCTGGCTTCTTATAAGAAGTCATTTGTTTCCTTGGTTGTCATTTTTATTTCAACACACCTGCTGAAACGGAGGGCTGGGCAGTGTCCTGCCTGTTGGGAAGGGGAGATTAGAGAGCAATTAGAGGGGGGCTCCTGCTTCGACCTCTTCAGAGTGCCGCAGGACCGCGCCATCCATCAGTCCGTTGGCGCTGAGGCTGCCAGGCTGCAGCTGGCCGTGCGGGAGCCCATCCTTGTGCTGTGTCAGGCCAGGGCTGGGGAGTTTCAGTTCCCCATTCTTTGAGCACCTTGAAGGACGCAGAGATCTGAATCTCTCTTCCCTTTGAAGATAGCTACCGATATTTGCATCCAGCTCTTTTGACAAGTAGCCTCCCCCTGCCCAGACCTATCACGCCCTGAGTTCTCAGAGCAAGACCGGTGCATTTGCCCTCTGTTTCTTGCTTTCCAGGCTGCAGCACATGCAGCTGAGCACAACCTGGGTTGCATAAGGTGTTTTAAACCCCCCCAGCTGTATTGCAGGAAAGCAGACTGAACTGTTAGCATCCTCATCCTGCATCCCGCAGGTACCTGGATGCCTCCACAAGTCATAAGAGTGAAGGGTCTCGGTTGCACGGGTCTATACGATGCCCAAAATGAATGGACCCTTGGGAACACATCCAACACCCAGGAATACCCCGAAGCAGGCGAGCAGGGACCACACAGGCTACCTTTCACTTATGCTTAAAGCGATTCTTCGGCTTTGGGTTCCACGTAAGATGCTCCATGCAGGATTGCTGAGCACAAGGCGGGCAGCGGGCGGTTGGGATTAGATGGAGCAAGGATTAAGTACTCGTATGCAATCGCCAGGATTAGGCATTTGCTTGAATACCAGGGAAACATGCAGTTACAGTAAGCAGGATGAAGCATCATGCCTGGGGCATGAACTGATCCAGCCCTGTCTGTGTGTGAGGAAGACTTTTTACGCGAGGGCAGTAGGTTATCCAGGAGAAGGCTGCTGTTCCGAAAAGGTATTTTAGGGGCACTCCATCCTCAGTAGTGACCTGTGCTGCTCACTGTCAGAGATAGGAGGCTGCACCGGACAGAACATCCATCTTATCCAGCCTACCAGCTCCCTGTGTTTTGGCTAGAGTGTACAGATAGGAATTAGAGACTGTGCAATGTTTGTTCTCACGGATCAGGAGGGGAGGCTGACAGAGCAAGAGAAAAAATAGCAAGGGAGAGAAGGAAGGAAGGGGAGGGGATGTGTGCAAACATAAATACACATTGTGCTTTCAAGATGAGCTGGGCACAATGGAGAAGTCCCCCTGAATCCATCCCACACTGAAATTTGAGTGCAAACAGTATTGGGAAGGGGGATGTGCCTGGCTCTGCAGACCTTGGTGGGTCCAGGTGTTGAGTAGGTGCTGCACCCGCGGCGCGTGCTGCGCAGGCGATGGTGAGGGAGGGGAGCAGGAGGCGCAGCGTGAGCGAGGAGCAAGCGGAGGAGGAGGTGGGGTAAGCGGGGAAGTTGACGAGGTGCTCTTCTGACACACGACAGCAGCTCCAGTCCCGGGCTGCGTGGGTGGCAGCGCAGGCTGCGTGCCTGGCTTGCCTTTCCCAGGCACGAAGCAGACAGCCTACCGCACAAAGAAAGTGGTCATTATGTGACTGGTGCTCCCACCTCGCTCTCCCCGCTCAGCTCCCCTCCCTGCTGGAGCAGGCACAGTTCCTCTTTCAGTGCCTTTTCAAAGCACTGGAGCCACTCAATTCATTACTGCGTTTGCACCGGGACCGGACGGGATGGGACGGGATGGGATGGGATGGGATGGGATGGGATGGGATGGGATGGGATGGGATGGGGTGGTGGCTGGGCAGCCAGACAAGAACACGACATCATTAATTCCCAACACGCAGACGGGAGCCAAGCCTGCTCAGGAAAAGGTGTCAGGGCAGAGCACGCTTTGCTCGGAGCATCAGTGATGCAGGCAGGAGTTTTGCTGAGGGATACTTCTTCCCAGTCAATGTACAAACTGGGATAACCTTGCCACCTTGGCACTGAGGTGAGGACAACAAGTCCAAGCCAGGGGTAAACAGTGTGTCAGGCTCACAGGACTCTGGAAACAAATGTTTTCTGGATGGCAGGGTGAGGTTAGTTCACTGCGTGGGTTTTAAATAAACGTCACCCTTCAGATCGCAGCCTATCTGTTAGAGCCAAGTGCGGGTTCACTTTGGGTGATGTACTTTTCATGTTCATCCTGAAGTCCCCTGCTTGCCAGAAGCACCTCCTTGAAAGTGGGGTCTGGGGATGTCCCTCTGAAAGCTTCGTCTGTTGTTGCCAGCCTTGGGAGAGAGCCCGTTCAAGGTATCGATTTGGTAATATAGGTCAGCTTTAGTCATTATGCATAGGGATCAATCACACCAACCAGGCGCGGTGCAACTTTAATCACTCTGACAAAATCAGAGCTGGGGGGGGGTGGGGGTGGGGTTTGAAGTGAATTTTGCCCTAGATTTTTTTCCCTTTATCTCCAACTCTGCTCCCATCAGTTGGTGAAACAGGATAAAAGATGCAGCAGTAAAATGCTCTGGGTTTCTTCAATGCTGTCGCCCTCGATGGGCAGCAGGAAAGGCCCAAAGATTCCTCCACAGCCTAAGAAAAAAAAATCCCAGTTACTGCATGGAGACTTCAATTCTTAAAATAAAGAGATTATTCATATTTTCTTCTTTGTGCTGCTTGAGGATGGGAATGCCACCTTTGGTCCTCTGAAGGATCTGGGGTTTGAGGACTGCGCTGTAAAAACAGCACCTTGAGTCCCCAAGCCCCAAGACGTGTGTTTCGCCACGCATCCTCCTTTGGCAGACGGGAAGGGATTTTTTTTGGAACCACAGTTCCTGGAAGCAGCTTGTGCTGTAGGGTCTTTCCCTCTTTCTGTGTTGCATTAGCCAGCAGCTTATGTCCTATAGGGCCTCTGTGGGTGAGCGCGGAGCCAGGCAGACACGAGCTAGCTCCAAACCGCAAGCTCTGCGGCCTCAGTTAGCACGGTGCCAAGCAAAAGATGATGCAGATGTGCTCTCAGAGGGATGTGTGCAGCTCTCATGTAGTTCACACTCTGCCCTGAGTGCTCCGGGAGCAAACAATAGCTCTTAAAGCTGCACAAGGAGCAACTGAATCCCTCTTTCATCTCCCCTTCGCGCTGTTCTGTAATCTTCTCCAGCTCTGCCAGGCTGGGGAAAAACAGAAAACAATCAGCTCCCGCACACGGACCGAGATGGGCAGCTCTGGATATACATAATTTCCAGGCTTCTTGAGGAAAAAAGTCTCGTTTAGAATCATGGAATGCTTTGGGTTGGAAGGGACCATAAAACCCATCCAGTCCCACCCCTGCCACGGGCAGGGACACCTCCCACTGCATCAGGGGGCTCCAAACCCCATCCAACCTGGCACCTTCAGGGATGGGCCATTCACAACTTCCCTGGGCAACCTGTTCCAGTGTCTCACCACCCTTATTGTGAAGAATTTTGTCCCTGTGTCTAATCCAAATCTTCCCTCTTTCCCCTTCAAAATCTTCCCTTTACACGTAGTCCCTGCGCAGAAGAGAACTGGTGGGAGACAGCACGTTTCCTTCGCATGGGGCTTATCATTCCCATTGCCTTTCTGCCCCTCCCTGTCTGTCTGGCAGGCTACCTGAGCTGCAAGCAGAGATGGTATCGCACACGGGCCTGATAAGAGCAATGAGGATGTGGCAATCAATGGGCAGAACCTCCCCTTTAATCGGATCTGGTAGCACTGCCCATCGCGTTTCGCAGGCTTCCCCCGCACCCTACCTGCATGGCTTTCTGCGTTGAAATACGGTGTTGGAGCCATTCATTTCCTTTGGCAAGCTCCGAGCAGGTGACTCATGCCATGTACCTTGACTTCTCTTTTTGCACTGCCAACACCGATGCTCTCTCTCTCTCTCTCCCCCTTTTTTTTTATGGTTGGAATTTGCCCCTCTCGCTGTGACCCTGACACACACAAACACCACCCCCGCTGCCCTGGCTTACCCGTGATTTTATGGGAGGACAACTCTTTTCTGCAAGTTTGGTAGATGGATAAGGAGCACGGTGGGGGAGTCCACCTGGATGATTTCCAGAAGGAACTGGTTGTTTTAAAGAGCACTCATGCAACAGAGCAGCTCACTCTGCTCTTGTCTTCCTGGGCCAGAGCTTGACCAAAGGGTCTTGCTGGCTTTTTGGTTGCTTGTAGGAACCGGGGGGAAGGTCTGCAATCCATTTTGCAGTGTTTTCCTCATGGAGAAGCGTGATTTCTGGGGCTGTCCCAGCAAAGAAGCCAAGGGCAGAGAGGGACAGAGAACCCGAGACCTCACTCTCATCCCTGAAGGTGGCCTCTTTCAGCTGGAAAAGCTTCTCCTCTGCCTTCTTTACTTGGTCTGCGTACAAAGGGACCGCACTGTCAACCCAACACATCTCCCCAGTCCTTAGACAACACTTTATACAGGTTTGTTTTTTTTTCCTTTTCTGACAGTCTTTCCAGTACTTCTGGAAATAAATACATCTTCTGGTTGAGATCTGCAGCTGGACAAACAGTTGGAAGTCCGTAGGAAGCTCTGCTGTCGGGTTTGTTTCGCTGTATTTAATGTGACTTAACTAAGGGATACCAGAAGACAGAGGGGCAAGATGTGGCTGGGATGGGGAAATAACTATTGTTGAGGCATCTCACCTTCAGCAACAACGTGGTGATGGTCATGGTTGTCATGGGATCCATTTACTAAGTCTGAGAAATCAGTCTGATATTAATTGAAAGACCATACGCAGAACTGAAAACCACCGCGATGCAAGGCAGTCTCAGATTTATGGTCCCTCTTACATTAGCTAGTTAAAAAAATAGTACAAACATTTAAACACCAGTGGCAGTAAAGATAAAAATGTAAGCTTGATTAGATAAAGATATGTGTTTCATATTTACACCTGGACCATAACCTTTGTTTGTTTCAAGTTAGGGCTACTCAAGTGCACGAGTGTTACGCAGAGATTTCCTGGAGGCCCAAACACCTCCTAGTGTAAATGAACTTTTGGGGTGTGGGTGTAAAATTGCTTTGAAAACAAGCTAAGTGCTTGTGACTTCCCTCCAGCAGGAGAAGAGGGGGCAGAAAGGTGGATGTGAGCTTTCTTTGGGACAGAGCCAGAGGTGTTAGAGCAAGTTCCTCTCAGTGGACAACTCAACCAAGCTGTGGGGACAGTGTCTTCCAGTAGAGAGGCAGCTTGGGCATGGGGACAATTTCAGCAGGGGCAGCTAGGGACCTTAACGCCCATCACTTCCACCCCCCTGCCACGGGCAGGGACACCTCCCACTGGGTCAGGGGGCTCCAAGCCCCATCCAACCTGGCCTGGAACACCCCCAGGGATGGGGCAGCCACCACTGCTCTGGGCACCCTGGGCCAGGGCCTCCCCACCCTCACAGCAAAACATTTCTCCCCAAGATCTCATCTCAGTCTCCCCTCTTGCAGCTGAAAACCTTTCCCCCTCATCTCACCCCTGCACTCCCTGACCAAGAGCCCCTCCCCAGCTTTCCCGGAGCCCCTTTCAGCACTGGGAGGCTGCTCTAAGGTCTCCCCAGAGCCTTCTCCTCTCCAGGCTGAACAACCCCAACTCTCTCAGCCTGTCCTGTACAAGAGGTGCTCCAGCCCTTGGATCATCTTCATGGCCTCCTCTGGCCTCACTCTAATCCATGTCCTTCTTGTGCTGAGGATTCCAGAACTGAATGCAGGGCTCCAGGTGAGGTGTCCTCATTCCCCACGGGATCAGGAAGGTGACAAGAAACACAGGACCTCCCATGGGGAAGGTGTGGGGTATCACACGCCTGGAGCCGTGGCAAGGTGGGCACAAAGACCACATGCCCTCAGATCCACATCACAAGCTAATGTGAAGATGAGGTCGCAGCCAACTCCTCACCCACGTGTGCAATTAGCGGCGTCCTCCCCACTGCCATCACCGCTGGAAGAACCAGCCAAGCCCAGCTCAGCCCCACGGTCTGACAGGTCTGGTGTGTCCCTTATCTACCAGGACCAGGTGTTGTAGGAGGGACAGACCCTTGCATCTGCTTTCACAATGGATGCAATTGCCACTTGCACTGCAGACATCCCAGTTCTTTGGCTCTGTCCTCCGTTGACATCGAGGTTAAATTAGTGCAGCTCTGTGGACTTGGTGGCACTGCCTGCCTCTAAGACACGTGTCAAGGGCACAGAGAAGCAGGCCTTGGGGACACGGTGGCACATGCCTCTCTTTTTTTTTTTTTATGCACACGTCAACCGAGCAGATTCCATTTTAATGTCACGCCTGTGCAGTGGTGGTGCATTCCTCTGAGCGTTGCCATGTGAGGCCAGGATGGTGTTTGGCTGCGGTTAAAGTGCTTTATCAGTTTCTGAAGTCACTCTGTAAATAGCGGCGGTCAAGAAGCCGGAGAGGGGGTGGGCAAGGGAGGGGAGGGGGGGGGGAGAAGGGAGAAAAATAAAAGCAGGAAGAAAAAGGGCTTTGTTAATTTTAATAGGGTGTGTTATGTTCCTCCTTCATCTCCCAGATATGCCACACTCGGCGACGACAACCCTGTTTTATGGAGACCTCAGTCTCTTCTGGCCCCCCCAGCTGAGTTAGAAATCCCACACTGCATAGCAGAGAATAACTCGCATTGCACTTCTGGCAGGCGAGGGGAAAACGCGGCTCTGTTTTCATCACGGAAAAGCCTCCGGGCGCATATTTTTGTAATTAGGCTTTTCTGCTCAGCAGTTTTTGCAGCTGTGATGACACTTGGGTGTCGCCCCCCGGTTTCTCACGCTCTCCCTGCCAAGGCGCCGAGCGGCTGGGCTGCAGCCAGCGCCGAGGTCGGCCGGGCGGCCCCCGCACCGCCTGCACGCGCTGGGGAGAAGGCGCTTTGCTCTGCAACTCATGGACACGGGCCATGGTTCCTCCTCAAGGTCACTGCTGATGCCTTCGCTCGCTTGGCTCGGGCTGGCCACGGAGAACGGGCAAGCTGGGGGCTTCGGGACTGGGGGCTTCGCTCCCTCCTGTGCCGGGGATCACGCTACCATTTCTCCCTTTCCTTCCAGCAAAGAAGTGGTTTCCTCTTCCCCTTCCACTCACCTCCCCCTAACGCCTGGCTTCTAAAGAAGCTTTTCTTAGCCCGGGGAGCCCCTGGGGAACCTTCCCTCCCTGCCTGCCTGAGGATGAGGAAGGAGGAGGAGGGCCTGGAGTGGTTCCCAGCGCTCAGGGGCTGTGAGGCTCCTTGCTCCCCGCCAGCCCCAGCTCCGGGAAGCGCCAGGCGTGAGCTGGACACTGGCAGGCTGCTCGCCGCCCGCCTGCCCGCCTGCTCGCACTCCCTCTCCCCCCTCAGCTGCCGGCCCGGAAACCTCCCTCCAGCTGTGGCTTATTAAAGCCGGAATGTCTCTGTGGGACCGGGGAGAGCCAGAAGGATCATTAATAACAACTAACTATGCTGCCTTGCGTGCCAGCCAGGGCCTGAAGCAGCAGCTCCCACACAAGAGGCAAAGAACGCGCTCCCCCAGCAGTGTCGCTTTATGGCTGCGCACCCACCTCCCCAGCCGCACTGATTGCCACCGCACCCCCTTCCCACCCTGAGAGCGCAACGGGGATCCCTTTATCAGGATCCCACGCTCATGCAACACAGCTTTAGTGGGAGATGAAATCCCCTGTAGGGGCCTGACCCCTCCCCACTTGCCCTCCCCCAGCAGTAAGAGCAGACCCAAGGGATGCTCTGCAATGCGTCTGGAGCAGCAAAGCCTCTGATCACGTGCATTTTCTGTCCAAAGAAGGGTCTTAGCCCCAAAGCTTGGGCTCTGCACTCAGATGTTGGTCTACCAAATGATGGTAGGTGAGCAAATTCGGTTTTGTCCCCACTTTCTCCCCTGCCTTGTTTATTTAAAGCCAGTTTGGACGAGGGGAAAGGTTTTCAGCTGAGAGAGGGGAGATTGAGATGAGATCTTGGGGAGAAATGTTTTGCTGTGAGGGTGGGGAGGCCCTGGCCCAGGTTGCCCAGAGCAGCGGTGGCTGCCCCATCCCTGGAGGTGTTCCAGGCCAGGTTGGATGGGGCTTGGAGCCCCCTGACCCAGTGGGAGGTGTCCCTGCCCATGGCAGGGGGTGGCACTGGGTGGGCTTTGAGGTCCTTTCCGACCCAACCCATTCCGTGATTCTATTTAATAGCTCGTTACATAGAGGAAGGGTGGTTTCTTTCTACATGCAGGGGCCCTCATATTTCTGGTGTTCCTAGCCTCTACCAGAATTAGCATTTAGTAGGGTCATCAAGCATTCAGCGAATCTGCCCTTTTTTTCCTCTTTGTGGGGACGTCGGAACTGAATCCTTAGTTCCGTGATTGCAGGCGCTGGCCCGGAGCCAGTTCTCATCTAAGTGGGTGGATGTCATCTCATTGAGGCCACTTAGCTCTGCCTTTCAGCATCCTTTGCAACGAGCGACTGTCTGCCTGTGCTTCGGTCAGTTGCTGGGCTTTCCCATTTCAAAAAAACTGGGATTATAAAGAGCAACGTGGCAAGTCTACCTTGTGTGACTACTGTGTGCCACTAGACAAATGCAGACTCTGGCCATCCTTTTGAAGAAACAGGGATGCCCTCCTGTCCAATAGCTCTTTGATGCACTCCCTGAACCGGAGCTGAGGTTCACAGCTCAGTTCTTGTCAGGTGGGTTTTCATAACCTTTATTTTGCAGCTGCCGTCACACCGTCCAGTACTGATGGCAGCAACAAAGAATTGGATCAGGGAATGGGCTTCAGGGACTGGTGTGATTTCACCACCTCTAGCAGGGCTTTAATTCCTGAGAATTTTCCTGCTGAGCTGCCTGCTGTATCTAAGCATCTATTATATAGGAAAATACACGTTTTCATTTTGCCTGGGACTTTCCTTTGAGTGCTGCTTGTGGAGTGGTGGATCGAGCAGTCAGACGAACGAAAAATACATCTTAAAAGCACAGCATTTAAAAATCAGATCATCTTTTGACACCAGGCTATTTGTTATGACAATGAAGGCTCCAGACAGGCTTTTTAAAAATTTCAAATGAAAGCTGGTTTTAAGCTGAGATCACTTGACTCCCTGAGCTGCAACCTAGAGTAACAGCACTTCGTGCTGTAAAATGCTCCACTGAAACAAGAGTCAGGAGCCTGAAAACTCATTCTTCTCATAATCAGGAAGAGGAAAGAAGCCAGCAGCTCTGAAGGAGCTTACTAAAGTTCTCTCCTTTATTCTTGCTCCTAAGTCTTGCATGCCAGCTTCCTTGTAAAACTCTTCCGTAAAAAATATCTAGAAGGAAATTAGATTTAAAGAAAAAAAATAAAATCTCTTTCATACCAGCAAACCAGCTTGTTCAGAACCAGAGCAATAAGATGCATTTCTGGCCTTGGTTTTATTAAGTGACGGGGGGGGTTTATTCAGAGCAGAACAAACTAGCAGTCTCTGTTCAGGAGCCCACGTAGTGCCTCCCGGTTGGAACTCACACTTGAGACGTCGCTGGTGTCCTTTGGCGTCAGGGATTTCAGCCTCCGAGCTGGATCTCTGTGTGTTTTGGTTTGTCATGTTGCATGTTCTCCTCCTTCTCGTGTCGTACCAGCAGCTCAGGGCGGCTCCACCACTGTTGGAGCAGCTTCGGAGCACTCACAGCTGAAGTCGATTTGGCCCCCCTGGTTTTTCAATTACTATTTCAGTCAATTGGCTTCAGCTGTAACTGTTTCCTTCTCCATCCCTGAGAGTGGAGGCTTGGTCCCTGGGCCGTGGTGACCAACCATTGGACCCAGGCCCACGTTAACCACTGTCAGAAACCTCTGCCGGCACCACCAGTGACTGCTATGATTCCTGTAAAATCTACGTGGCACCTGCCTCGAGAAGTCCTCCCCTGATGTCCTAGACGTAAGCTTAAACTCAGGGACTGGTGAGGGGGCAGCTGAGGGTTTCCTTTAGGATGAAAGACATTTGGTTAAGTCTACCATGGATGTGTGTGCTGTGGTTCCTACAATACAGCCCCAGGTGCTTTGGGGTGCATTGCAGGTGGTGTGGTTGGTGGCTGAGTACCCCCAGCAGCTATTTGAGCTGCAGCACCGCTCGAGTTCACCCCCGGGTGCATGCGCTGTGCACGCCACTGTGGTGCTTGCTGCATTGCAAGGGGAGAAACGGAGGCAGGGAGCAGTGCTTGGCGCTCGCTGAGAGGACAGCATGGCGTGAGGAGGTCTCGTGGGCTGAGGCAGAGCCGTGTACCTGAAGCCCTTCCACCAGCTGGTTCACACGGACTGGAGGCAAATGCAGACAGAATCCACCTCCCAGACACATTTTACTGTTATCCTCCAAAACAAGTTCTCTCTTCTGCACCCTTTTTCTTCAAGCTGACAAGTGAGGAGGCCCTGGCCCAGGTTGCCCAGAGCAGTGGTGGCTGCCCCATCCCTGGAGGTGCCCAAGGCCAGGTTGGATGGGGCTTGGAGCCCCCTGACCCAGTGGGAGGTGTCCCTGCCCATGGCAGGGGGTGGCACTGGCTGGGCTTTGAGGACCCCTCCAACCCAACCCATTCCATGATTCTACGATTACTTAGGCTGAACGCTGCTTATATTTGCGTGAATCGATGAACGTCTTCAAAGCCCAACAGACCCAAAGCTCTATAAACAAACGCACCGCTCAAAACTGACGGCTCCCAACCCCGGCACAATTATGTAAAATTAAGTTCTAAATAAATTACGGAGGGAGAGGATGGGGGATCAAGGAAGAGAAGATTTTGGGAAAGCCTGTATAATTGGCCTGGGCCTTTTGACCCTGTCTATTATCGAGGATCTGAGGCGCCTTCATTACCCAGCTCCACGTGCATTGTAAGTGTCAGCTCTCTCCGTGAGCAAGCTTTTGGAGGCATTTAGAATCAGACAAGTGTAGAAAATCCTCTGAGCTCTCCCAGATAAAGTCCCCGGAGGATTCAGGTCTCCAGGCCACTCTTAGGCCTTGCGTTTGGCCTTTTCATTTTGGCGCACAAACCTGCCGTCAGTCACTGACCCTTCAATAAAGCTCAGTCAGAGTTCACTGCAGACGAGGGGAATCGCAGCCCGCTCGCGGCTGCGGCGGCCGTGGGGAGGCGGGGGCAAAGGCTGCCGGCTCCAGGAGACACTCTGAATTGTCCTCTTACAAAAGGAATATTTAGCTGGTGGCATTTCTATGAAATTCCTTTCTCTATTGTTTTTTTTTTTTGTGGTCAGAGTGCAGCTTTTTGGGGGAGGGCGGCACGGGGAGCGGAGGTTCATCCGTCCCTTATCCAAGAAGCACTGAGGAGATGTGGAGCAGGTTCTGGATCCTTCCCATACAAACTGGCTGTGAAGTTTACAGCTCACGTTGGAGTCCAGGCCTTCCTCCATCGGTGGGGCGTTATTAAAGAACGACATCCTGATTGCTCAGCTTCTCCAAACGGTTCGAATGATGCTGGCCCCACTGGGCTCCAGCACTGTGAGGTGGAGGAGGTGGTGTCCCTTCTGAGGCCCTCTGAGGCTCTTCAAGAGATCTTGAAAAGCACGTGTGCAAAGCATGTGAGTCTATCAATGGAAAGAGTCTGTGGAAGGAACCTATTCAACACATGTGCCTTTTCCTATTTTAAATCGTCCCATATAGGATCAGCCAAGTGTAGAAAATCCTGAGCCTGGAGAAGAAACCGCGGGGAGACCTCATCGCTCTCTACAAACACCTGAAAGGAGGTTGTAACCAGGTGGGTGCTGGTCTCTTCAACCAAATAACAAGCGATAGGACAAGAAGAAATGGCCTCAAGTTGCACCAGGGGAGGTTTAGAGTGGATATTAGGAAAACTTCTTTACTGAAAGAGTGGTGAAGCCCTGGCAGAGGCTGCCCAGGGCAGGGGTGGAGTCTCCATCCCTGGAGGGGTTCAAATAGTGTGTAGGTGTGGTGCTTTGGACCATGGTTTAGCAGGCATGGGGGTGTTGGACTGATGGACTGACGGTAGGTCTGTATGAGCTCAGAGGTCTTTTCCAATCTTAATGACTCTATGATTCTTTAATGGGAATGATGGATGTTTGGACCAGCCTTCGAGGTAAGGTGATGAGAAAGGAGCGGTGTCACTGTATCCACTATAGAAAAAGAATCAAAAAGACCATGGTTTTTTAATTTTTTTTTTTCCTGAGCCCAGATCTTAAAATATTCTCCGTGTACATTAATTCTCGGTGCGCTGCAGCCAAGTCCTCGGGGCGGTCTGTCATAATAAGCAGGTACGACAGGTAATAATACAGATCCAAGACCCTACATTTTCCTCTGTCATTAGCTGACAGTTTAACAATGCTGCGACACTTCTGCTGAAATGGCAGACAGGGACACACTTGGATTTTCCAGGGTGATCTCCAACCGTTCGCAGCTGAGAGGTGGTGTTTGCAAGCAGGGATTACTTCCCTTCAAACTTCTTCCTCTCTCTTGTGATTGCTAAATATTTCCCAGCGATTTTTACAATTATGCCATTTTTAAAAGCAGACTTTTCATGCGTTTCATCTCGCCTGCTTTTGAGGCAGTGTGTGACACAGACCTGTCTGCTCCCAGCTCAGAGCGTTTCTCCAGATTCCTAATAAATCAGCAATCCTGCTGTAGCTACCACAGTTTTAGCTCATTGCCAAATTGGGATGAATTATGATATATCCACATTTAGAAAGAACTTTGAGATCTTCCAGTTACAAATAGCTCCCAGAGAAGGGAAAAGACTCCGTGAACCTGACAGGTGCTATTTATGAAGGTTACAGGAAAATGCTGTAGCCTGATCCAGACCATTTTTATGATTACCTATGTTTTTAGGGTATCATAGAATGGTTTGGGTTGGAAGGGACCTCAAAGCCCATCCAGTGCCACCCCCTGCCATGGGCAGGGACACCTCCCACTGGATCAGGGGGCTCCAAGCCCCATCCAACCTGGCCTGGAACACCTCCAGGGATGGGGCAGCCACCACTGCTCTGGGCAACCTGGGCCAGGGTCTCACCCATTGATGGGGCATCCACAGCTTCTCTGGCCAACCAAACGCCCAGATCACACCAAAGCTCTCTGTTCTGAATTGCCTGTGGGAGCACGATGAGAATTCCTGGGTGCCTGTATTTACGTGGTGGCCTAAGCAAAACCTTCGTCTGAACACATCCCAACAGCTTTCTCTCTCAGCTACAGCTCTGAATATACAAAAGCACTGAGTGGCAATGACTGGGCTCTGCAAAGCTTTACAGCTCACCTGGCTCACCAAAGATAAGGGCCAACATCTCCTTTTTGACAGCCCCACAGACATCGGATCCCCAATACTATATGTGAAGATCACTCCATGGCTTCTAGCAGGTTCTGGCAAAGACTGTCGTACTTGGCAGCAGGTAAAGCTCCAAGCACACACTGAGTTTTTAAAGAAATCTGTTTGAAATTCCCTAGGACATATTCAGCCTGTTTGCTCCTGTACCTCCGACACATTTAAATCAGTCATTACTGCTCATTTGTTGAAAATCCTGAGCTCTCACGGTAGATAAATTCACATTTTACTACACTTCATGCTGTATTTTGTGGAAAGATGCAGCTCCTGCAGTCATACAACTCTGTGAGAATCTCAGTTCTCGTTTAAAAAGTGATCAAAATTCGGCCCTTGTGGCTCCAGAGGAAAGCTTGAAAATGTAATCTGAGGAAACACCAGAGGCTACAAAACTGCAAGGCCAATCAAACCCCACATTTCTTCTAAGTCTCACGACTTTAAATTTCATTTCCTGATCTTCGTGTACATATAGGGCTGACTCGTGATTTTCTGAATGTCTGGGGACACCACTGTCATTCTTCCAGTGCCTCAAGGGCCAACACAGAAACAGGAGGAGAATTCCTGTGAGATCACGGCAAAACACAGGGGGGTGGCCTTTTCTGAGTTTGCTCCTGTGCTGTTTTCATGCTAGTTTTATATGAATCAAGCACAGGATTTCCCGCAACTGTGTTTGCAAGAGATGTTTTTCAATACATAATATCAAAAGATACTTTCTGCTCCATTCTGGTCATCTTGTTCACAGCTTGAAGCAGAGGACTCAACCACGGGTAATCAGATGCAATCGTTTTTGAAGACAAGAAGAAAAGTGTGAAGGTAAAAGGAAACCAAAAGAAACCATTGCTGGCAAGAACAAGGCAGAAATACCAGATATCAGGTCCATCCAGTACTGAAAGTGCTATGGGAAAGCTGGGGCGGGGCTCTGGATCAGGGAGTGAAGAGACAGGATGAGGGGGAACAGTTTGAAGCTGAAAGAGGGGAGATTGAGATGAGATCTGAGGAAGAAATGTTTTGCTGTGAGGGTGGGGAGGCCCTGGCCCAGGTTGCCCAGAGCAGTGGTGGCTGCCCCATCCCTGGAGGTGTTCCAGGCCAGGTTGGATGGGGCTTGGAGCCCCCTGATGCAGTGGGAGGTGTCCCTGCCCACGGCAGGGGGTGGCACTGGGTGGGCTTTGAGGTCCCTTCTGACCCAAACCAGTCTATGATACATCGAAAGGAGTCTCCATGCCTCGGTGTCCCTGTCCTGGCCACGATCCTCCATTGTCTACTGTCACAAGAAATGCAGAGCAGAGCCAGATGCAGGATGAGCAAAAGGCCACATTTTCCCTTTTTTGCTTGTTGGCTCTTGGTTGCCTTTGATCAGGAGCTGCCAGCGGGCTTATTCACAGCGGTGCTTTGAGAGCGCGCACCTGAACGTTTCTCTCTGTCCCAATGACTTGTTCAATAACACTTTTGTTGGGTTTCTTTTCCAAGGTGAAACGCGACGCAGCAGAGAGAGGTCAAGGCAGCAGGGGCCCTGCTAGAGAGGAGGGCGGGAAAACACAGACCAGAAGCCACGGCCATTCATCTAGTATGAGAAAAACCAAGAAAACAGCCTGGGTTTTGGGGGGTGCCCCCTCCCCAGCTGCACCATCCTCCCCTAGAAACAGGTCTCCCTACTCTTGTGGTGGGAGTGGGAATACCCAGAATTCCGCTCTGCTCTTCCACTACTGATCCCCATGGCCTTGGAGGAGCTCCTTTCCCTTCAGGTAGCTCAGTTCTCTGCGCAGAGAAGCACCCCTGAGGGCTGACAGGCAGCTGAGCCGCGCCGAGGAGTGTAACACACAGTTATCCGTGATGGAAAGGACACCCGAGGGCTGCGCCTTGCTGCTGCGGCGCGGGACGGGTCCTGCGGTGCTGATGCTGCACGGAGAGCTGGGCATCCTCCTCACCCCAGCTGCTCGCACGAGAGATGCTCAAGGTCCCTGCACCCAGGGCGGCGCCGGGGGAGAAAGGGAGGAGAAATAGCTGCATGTGTTTCTTCTGCAGCTCGGTTTCAAGGAAAATTTGCCCTTTCACAATTGCTTAAGTGAAATGTCAGCGAATGCCAAATGCCCGGAGCCACATATGCTCTACACAAGAGAGGCTCCATAAATCAGGGAGCAGTTAGTGGGAAAAAATCAGGTTCCAAGGAGGAAACCAGTGGGATACGATTTTTTTTTCCCTTAAAGCTAGGGCAGCAGTGTTTCAGTTTATTATGCGCCCCAGCAGTGAAGGAATTCATCACATTGTCACTCCCCTTCTTTTTTTATCCAGGGGAGAGAGTGAGAGTATGTGTGTGTGTGCGCGCGGGTACGTGTGTGAGGTGGGGGAGGAACAAAGCGGCCGTGCAATCAACTTTGTATAAAATTGGCGCCGTGTCCCGCTCACAATGCGGGACAAAGGCTGGGGGGCTGGTGGCTCAGCTGGGAGTCAAGGCAGCACAGCTGTGACCAATGCCAACACAGTTCCCGTCAATATGGAGTGACCCTGGCTCTTTTTGCAACCTGCTTCCAGGCTCATCTCCAATAATTCTCACAAAAGACGGGAACAAACAAAACCTTTGTCAGCACTTCCAAGACTTTCCCTCGAAAATCTTAAATATTTCATTAGACCCTGCTTGTGCTTTTCTTTCTCTTTTGCCTAAAAAAAAAAAAAGAAAGCAAACGTGGACACTAAAACTCTGGGTCAACAAATGATTAAAGGAAAGGCTTAAAAGGAGAAGGGATGGGTTTAGTAGTGGGGGAAGTGACTCGTGCTGCTGTCCGGTGTGAAACCCTACAAAGCAAGAAAGGGAGAAAGAACCCCCTCCTCTTGTTACTTAGCACTCCAGGCAGGTAGGGGATTTTTTTTAAACCTGTTTACTTAGAGAAATACTGTAGCTGGGAAGGCTGGGCTGAGCGGTGGCGCGGGGCCTGGGGTAAGGACAGGCTGTGAGGCCAGCAGAGAACCTGTGCCCTGCGCTCTGGTGCCCCATGGAGAGCAGCACATCCAAGCAGCGATGCTGGCTGAGGTGAGGGAGCACTTCCAGGACTCCCTTTCTGGAGGAGGTCTTCTAACCAGCAGCAGTTCGATTTCTGCCTGTCTTAGAACCTAAGGAACCATGGCAATACATATGCCAATCGGTGCCAGCCTCCCTGCTTTCCCTCTGCCACGCAACAGCTCTGAGGAAAACACCGTGCCAGTCCTGAATAAGCTTGAGCTCAGCTGGGTCAGGAAAAACATGAAAGCGTTATCTGGGAAGAAGGCTTAGCGAGACCAGTGTTTGGTCTGTCACCATCATGCATCCTCTTAGACATTAGGGCAAGAGGAAATGGCCTCAAGTGGCAACAGGGGAGGTTCAGAAAAATTTCTTCACCGAAAGGGCTCTCAGGCACTGGCACAGCTGCCCAGGGAGGTGGTGGAGTCCCCGTCCCTGGAGGGGTTTAGAAGACAGGTAGGAGAGGTGCTCATAGATGCAGTTTAATAGTAGACAAGTATCACAGTATCACAAGGTTGGAAAAGACCTCTGAGATCATCGAGTCCAACCTATGAGCCAACATCTACACCTACTCCTACTGTCAACTACACCAGGGCACTAAGAGCCTCATCCAATCTCTCCTTAAACACCTCCAGGGACGGTGACCCCACCACCTCCCCGGGCAGCGCATTCCAATGGCCAATCACCCTCTCAGGAAAGAACTTCTTCCTCATGTCCAGCCTAAACCTCCCCTGGCGAAGCTTGAGACCATGTCCTCTTGTTCTGTCGCCGCTCACCTGAGAGAAGAGACCAACCCCTGCCTGACTACAACCTCCTTTCAGGCAGTTGTAGAGAGAGTATGGTTGAACTCTATCTCAAGGGTCTTTTCCAAACAAATGATTCTATAATTCTAGGATTACTGGGTTGCTCAGTCACACCACCCAGGAGTGAAAGCAGGGAAACTGCATCCAAAAACCAGCCTGCATGCCAACACTTAGGATGACCGGACCTTCACCCTTCTGAAGAAGACTTGGCTAAAAGATGTGAACACTTCAGAAGGAGCAGGTGGAGAAGGGAAAGAAAGAAGTCAAATCCTGCCTCTCCTAACCTTGACCACGGCAGTAAAATGACCCTTATCCTGGGTTATGAGGGCTCTGATTTGCTCCACAGGCTCTCCCAGGCATCCCCTGAGCTAACAAAAGGATCTGGTAACAAATATTAAACACTTCTTAATAACTCTGCCATGCCATGAAACAGAGTCCATTCTGGTTCGCTCAATGACTCTGAAAGGACTTTTTTCCCTCCCCTGCTTCCCTTCTCTTGCTTGGTTTTAAAAAGGCCCCGAGTGGTAGGAGCCGGCACAATGGCATCACTCGGGCTTTGTTTCAGCCTTGATTTAGCCACCCTTTTAAGGACCCTACTGAATAATTCAGTGTTATCATTCAGGATGACGCTGGATTATTACAAGAGTTTCTTCCCTCCCTTCCCCCTTCTCCTTTCTCCCCCCCCCCTTCCATAACCTTTAAATTCTTTTCACACGTGAATGGGTTCAAAGGAAGTCGTGTAAGGAAAACACACAACGAGGAGGTTGCCGCTCTCCCCCTCTGCTGTCAGTTTGATAAATATAATGTGTCACCAATTAAAACCTCATTGCCATTCTCCTGCTGCAGCCATCGCCTCGTTAAGGTCCTCCTCCCGGGGTGGCTCCCAGGATCTGCTGCTATCATTGTTGATAACAGAGGGTCTGTTTTTTTCCCATCCTGGGCCATTTCAGTGCTACACATTGGCATGTAAATAAGTTATTCACTCGACATCACTTTCTGATAGAAAAATGACCATGAAACTCTTTGATTTTGGGTTTGCTCTTGTCACAAGCGCACAATGAAATCAAGAGTTTCAGTTTTGTGTCTGTGGCTTGTGGAGGGCTTTTTTTTTTTTTTTTTCCTTCCTTTTTTTTTGGCTTTTTTCTTTTGGAACTGCCTCTTTTCAGCATTTGTATGGAAATTGTCCCATCACACAATTTAATGCGGGTGTAGTTTGACCTGGTAGGTGTCCTGACTTCAATATAGCAGATTGTTGTTTATTTTTGCCCTCCCCAGGAACATTAAAAAACAATCTGGGTCACCAATAAAAAGTTGTTTTCTTTTTTCTTCCCTCTTTGCGCTATCGATGCCGTTGAAGAGGAGAGGTGTGACTGTCACCAGAGACCCCCTGACTCATCCCCATTAGGGAGATACGGAAGGGACCTGACTGGGACGGTCCCACAGCTCTGTTTTGCTGCCGGCTGCAGCAAGAGGGAGTAAATTCCAGGGAAGGCCAAGTGGTTATGGAGGGCGACCTCTCCTTGGAATATTAATGCTTGCACTCAGTCTTCCTGCCTCTCTCGAGCTGCTTTTCATGGAATCATGGAATGGGTTGGGTTGGAAGGGACCTCAAAGCCCATCCAGTGCCACCCCCTGCCATGGGCAGGGGCACCTCCCACTGGGTCAGGGGGCTCCAAGCCCCATCCAACCTGGCCTGGAACCCCTCCAGGGATGGGGCAGCCACCACTGCTCTGGGCAACCTGGGCCGGCAAAACCTCACAGCAAAACATTTCTTATTTTTTCCCCTAAGTATTTTTGTTTGTTGCATTCCACTTTGCTTCTCGGAGCCGTCCACAAACCAGCACTTTTTGCTGTGTTTCCCTCTATTTTCACCTCAATTCCTGGCTGCTGGGCACCTTCGCCAACCTCAGAGCCAGCCTTCTCTGAAAACCTGATCTCCTGGCCTCCAAAGTCGGTGAGAAGCTTCCCAGGGGCTGCTGCATGGCAGTGAAACCTGGTCTGCAGTCCCATTGTTCCTTCTGGATCCCAACAGGTGCTCATGAAGTCTTGTGTGTAGCAGCCAGGTGAAGAGGACCGAGACGGTTTCCACGATACTGGTAAGAGGAAGAAGATGCACATCCTTAGCTGCTGTGTGCCCAGGTATCGGGCTGTGACCAGCGTTTGGGAATCCAATTGTGCTGAAGTGTGGGCACCTACTCATCTCCACTGTGGTCAAAGCTCCCCATTCCATCAACTTGAGAGCTTTGTTGCTTTGCTTTTGAGTCACATTAACCTAACGTGGAACGTTGCCAGGCAGGGAACACCATGACTAAGCTTTGGGGCTTCCTTTTTTCCCCCTGCTTTTTTGTTTTGGTTTGTCTTGATTTTGGCTTTAAACTTCAGCAGCATTTTTGGAGAGAGATTGGAGAAGCTTTCATTTTGGGGAGCCAGGACACCGATGTTAGCAGTAAAGTTGATTTTGTTTAGCATTTGAAGTGGAAATGTGTGCAGATTTGAAACATGTATGCTCCCAGCAACGATGGGGAATTCCCCGTAGCTGAAAGACAAAAGTATTTACAATCAAAGCCTCGGAATAGGGGGGGGGGGAAAGAAGAAAAAGAGGCTTCAAAAAGTTTTTCCATATACATCCACGCTGTCTGAGCAGCTTGGAAGTGGAGGGAGGAGAACTGTGGATGCTTTTTGCCCCATTTACAGTGTAGACATGTAGACACAGCCATGGGGGCAAGGTTGTCTCCCATGACCCTGGATCCCCCAGCCAATGGATCTACTAAGGCACGTGTGAGTGTTGGCTGCCAAAGTCTCTTATCTCCTTTTGTGACCCTGTGATGGAATGAGGATGAGAGAGGTTAATTGTGAGGGATGCAAATTTGCCTTTATGTGCTCTGTTGTGCCTACTTGGGTTTCAAGAGAACATGCTCTCTGCTTTGGTGCAAACCAAAGGACCAAGCTCTACGGGTGAAGCAGGAGGGAAGGGAATAAGTTGTGTGTTAGAGATTGAACTCTATGTGCCCCATCTCATTCTTCCTTTTAAAATAAGTGCATTTCAAGAGAGCTGAAAGGTAAAAAACATTCCACAGCAAAATTCTACGGCTAAAGTCAACTGTGTTTTTGAAAAGTCCTAAAAGGGCAAAAGCCATGGCCTTGTTGGGGACATGAGAGAGAAGACGTGGTGTAAGAAAAGCAATTTAGAGATGAGTGGAAGGAGGGCAGGACAATCTTGTTTCGTTGTCACTGTGGTACCACTGTTGGGCTGAGAGCGGGAAGACAACAGAGCTTGGGGCATTCACAAAAATGATTGCAGAGCGTCTTGGGAAAGTACAGCCCTGATGGCATCTATGAAAGACCTTTATGAGGTTTGCCTCCTCGCGGGAAAGGAAGTGCCGATTGCTGACACAGCCTAAAAGCCACCTCTGTAACCAGCGTGATGACTTTTACCTTTTCTCCCTTCTGATATTATTTACCTCGCTCTTGGTTTGAAGTCCCCAAAGCCGGGATGAAGCCCCAAGTTTCTGCCCACCCCTCCTCCACCCTCGTTATTCTTTAACTTTCTAAGGCGACTGTCCGCTCTGTTTACCCCGCCGCGGTGCCAAAGGCGAGGGTGCCCGGAGACTGTTTATCCGCTGTCAGTCTATAACGCAGCATCCCTCACCCCCGAGGTCACCCGAGGGATTGACACCTTCACCCAGGGGCCCGGATTCCGCGCTGCCCTCCTTAGAGATGCACCAGGCTGTCAGTAACAAGGCCACAGGTTTATTCAACGGAGATCTCCAGATCTCAAAAGATAATCTGGGAATAATTGGGACTTAAGGAACTTGTGGGAATCTGATTTTTTTTTTCCGCAGCGCTGCCATTCATGAAACAGATGGACATCTTATTTCTCCTTAATTTGATGGGCTTTCTTGACAAAATGGCAGAGGTTGCACTTTGCTACAATAATAACCTGCCACTCAGACTTTGTAAGGGGTTTGTGTAGATTTCTTCTTAATTAGACCGTGTCTCGCTATCAGCGAGGGGATGCGTTCGTGTGTGCGGAGCGGGGGAGATGCTGAGCAGTTTCTCTGCTTGAGGGAGCCTGGAAAAGAGGGGAGAAAAAATCAGGGGGCTTTCATGTTTGTGTCTTTTTTTTTTTTTAAGTCTCATTTGAAAAATAAAGATTGGGATGTGAGCTCATTGTCTGGATGATAATGTATTCATGGATTTGCTCCTTCTCACCCTGCAACTAAACAGCAGCGAGGGGCAGCTTTCCAGTGAGCTGGGGGGCAAGTTTTGAAAGCTTTGCAAACCATTGAGATTACCCTCAGGTTTGCAAACCCCTTTTTTTTCACTTGCAAAAAACTTTCCAATCCTGCCATTTAACCCCTGACCTTCTCTTCTGCTTCCCTTTCCCTCCTCTCCTCCACCAAAGTGGATCCTCTGGTCAACGCACGGGATCCGAGCCTCCTCTCATGCCCACTGGTTTAAGTTTGTGCTTTGCTTTGCTTGCTGTCCAGTATATAAATAAAAAGCAATTGGAAACTTTAATTACTCAGATGTTCGAGCTCCTTAATCAAGCTCCGAGTGGTGCTGACTGGTTAAAGAACCAAACGAATCCCAACTATTACCAAAAATGGGCATATTTGATGTTATTTTTGTTTACCTCATTTCTGTGTCTTTAGGGACTTTGCTCCGGGGCCAGATGAGCCAGCGATTTACTTGTAGAAAGCTGAGCTTATCGTGCAATTGCTTGACTTCAGAGATTGGGATATGAGAAGGATGCCCAGTCCCACGAGGTGGTACCACTGCCAACCGTAGCCTATTCTGAGCACAAGGAAACCAAGCAACTTCACGTTTTAATGGTGTGAGCTTAACATTATCTTGACAACTTCATTAGCCTTTCCCTCCCCTCACGTTCACCGCTCAGAAATGGAAATAACGTTTACAGGATGCACAAGTCCCCAAGGAAGGAGGAGCCCGCAGAGGTAACAAGTAAGTCTAATCATATCCCCTGTCAATAATACTGTGGCATCTTCATTCAATTTACATTTTATTCAGCGTCCTCCACGTTTTATCAGCTGTCATAACCAGGCTTATCATAGAATCATAAAGGTTGGAAAAGACCTCTAAGATCATCCAGTCCAACCATCAGCCCGACACCACCGTGCCTGTTAAACCTCAGCAGTCCCGGTCCTGGCAGCGCTGACTACTCATAGCAAGGATGAAGGGCTTTCTCAAGAGGACCTGAAAACTGCATCTTCTGGGTGGTTTGTGCTGCTTTTTTCAGACAAGTTGGCTGAAGCTGCCTTCACGAGACCTTTCAGCCCCTGCTCTGAGGGAGTTGTTCCAACAGCATCTATTGAATAGGAGGCACAGGATGCACCAGCTCATCTTTCACCTTATTAATAGACAACTGTTCCCATCAAGAATCCAAACCCAGGCAGATGCAAACTGTCCCCCCCAGTAGGAATTTTATTAATAACTCGATGACAGTAACCACTACTGGGATAACATCCCTTGCCCTGCCTTTGTGCATCGGTGCAGCAGACTGCACGAGGTGAGACTTCTGGCCAGTATTTGTGGCCTGCTTTCAGGACTTGATGGCCCATGTGCTTTTTGCCACGTGAGTCCCTCTCCCTAGCGGAGGGTGACAGAGTAAATCTAGTAACGATTACTTGAGTCACCATGTCTTCAGAGGACTTGGCTTTATTGCCTATTGTTTATCTAAAGGCTCCAATTGATTATTCTTCCCAGATTATTCTTCTGGCTAGGAGCATTATCCGGGATGGTATTCCTGGCAGGTGTTTTGGAGGAAGTTTTAGGAAGTTTTGGCTATGTTTTCTAGAAGAAAGCGTCTACCACTTCCCCATCCTACCTAGCAACTCCTGGCTTCATGGGCCCTCATTAAAATGCTACATTTCTTGGTGTTGAGGCAGCCCGGGGCAGCGCGTGAGAACACACTGAGCACTTTGTGCTTCCCTTGTCTGCAGCGTGGTGCACCAAGGGGCGTTTGGCCGCCCCGCTGAGCCTCTTTGCCACGGCCACGCCAGCAGACTGAGCCTCTGCACCACTTGATTCCCCTCTCTCAATGCTCACTTCCCCTAAAATCTACCTGAAGGAGCAAACCCTCCTCCTCCTCCATTGAGATCATTGCTGCTAAAATAAGTTTTCTCCCTGCTTCTCATCAGCTTGGGCTCAAGATATTTTCCCTCTGACTCTTTGCAAACCTCCAGGGCAACTCTGTTTAGATAACCCGTGGCCCCCCTCCACGCTGCGGAGAAGCAAGAGTTTGAAATGAGGTGGGAGCCCTCGGACCACCTTGTGCAAATACAGCCTTGACGTGCCTCCACGGAGCCAAAGGGCTCTTTTCCAGGATTACAGGCCTTTCCACGAGCGGGGACCAACGCAAAGGGTCTCGTCTTGATTTATCCCTTCCCAGAGATGAGGCGGCACGAAGGATTTCAAGAAGCTTATCTAATGGAGTGCTGGAAATTATAAATCAGTGGGGCTTTGTAAAGGTTATTACTTTAAACAAAGAGGGGGCTGAATGGAGCCAATTAAATGGCACCTGAATTGATAAACAAACTGGTTATTGTAGGGGACTATTCTGCAGCTCTGGGGTCCCCCTGGCTTGGAAGTGGGAGCTGAATGCGGAGCAAGGCCTGGGGAGAAATTTACATGTGATTGGAGTTTAATGGGCCGCACCAGGCCTCCCATCCCATCGCCATGGAAACCAGCCCTTTCTCAAGATTTTAAACAGTCTGAAATGTCCTTTTATTGTCTGCTTCAAATGTGTCATGTGAGCCCCAACGGGGTGGGCGCTTGTATGTATCAATTTGTTTCTGTCTCCGGGCATAGCATTGCGAGGCCATGAATATATTGTGGGGGGACGCGGGGACAAAGGGCCCGGCTGATGGGGCTCCATGGAGACCCCGCCGCCCCGCGCGCAGGAATGGTGACATATGGTCCAGCCTGACCCCGGGCAGCCCCACAATAGGCAACCACGCTGCCCCGCTCAACCGCGCCGGCCGTCCCCCCCTTTAGCGTTGGCTATTCATCCCTTGGCCAAGTCAACTTGCCGAGCCCGCGCCCCGGCTTGTTTGGCTTTTTTTGTGTGTTTCTTAAAATCTCGGCCGTTGATCACTGGAGTCTGGCAAAAAGGAAGAATGAGAGAGGGAAAAGAAATAAAGGCAGAAAGAAAAGGCTCTCCATGTCCCAGAGATGTTTGCTTTCCACTTGATTGGAAACTGAATGAACGTTAACATCAGAGCAGCATGAACACTGGGCAGGAATGGGAGAAATGTTCACCGGGATTTCAATGGTTAAGCTGGACCAGGCTGAGGGTCTGCCTGGCCCTGGGTCATATCTGTTAGAGTAGAATCATGGCATCATAGAATCATGGAATGGTTTGGGTTGGAAGGGACCCTAAAGCCCATCCAGTGCCACCCCCTGCCATGGGCAGGGACACCTCCCACTGGATCAGGGGGCTCAAAGTCCCACCCAACCTGGCCTTGAACACCTTCAGGGTTGGGGTGGCCACCACCGCTCTGGGCAACTTGTGCCTCCCCACCCTCACAGGAAAGCATTTCCCCTAAGATAGTCAGCATTAAATGCGTCTGACAAGGCCAGGGCACCTGAGGGGATATTCACCCCCACACCTGAATTTGTATTTTTCCAAGTGACTTGCATGTCAAACCGGATCATTTTGCATTGTTTTACCTTCCTGACAACAATGTGAACTGTATAGCTCTGAAACCTGTTTTCCTACTAACACCCTACCTGGAAGCTCTGCTCAGCCCTTGGTTGTGACGGGCAGTGGATCCACAAACCAACAGTATTTGCATGTGGATGTGTCATCCAGTCACCCGTTGCATCCTTCCTCCAGGAACGTTTGTCGGAGTGAGAGACGCAGGTAGAGGTAACTTATAAATGAATACAAAATTCAGGCACATAAAAGCAACCAGAAATTGGCTGCCTCACTCATGTCGTGCCGGCACCACTCAAAGAACTGGAAGGCAACCAGTTGAACAGTTGTGCCAGTCACAGCCAAACAGCTCACTGTCAAAACCACACAGGTACTGGGCTGGGAGCAAACAGGAGCTGGCAGAACTAGGGAAGAAATACTTCTTTAAAAATAACTCATCTACTGAAGAAAAGCTTCCAAAACCAGGAAAAAAATGGAAAATCTCTTCAACCACTCACCGTAACTGATTGGCCAAACTCTATGTAATGCTCACAATATAACGGGGTTATTGTTTGTTTCTTAAGAAGTGACTTTTTCCCAAATGTGATGATGAAATAAGGTGCTGTCTGTGATAGTAAAAGGTTGGTCAGTTCTTCATCGCTTTCCACCCACAGTGTCTTCTGCTTTCAAAGCCATCCTGCATTCTGCCGTGGGCACGCGACCGGTGTCAAGAGGGGACTGGAGATGAGCTGTACTCCCCCTTTCATCTCTGGGGTGTGAGTTTGTCTACAGCTGCGGGATGAGAAGAAGTTATTTCCTGGCAGTTTAATAGTCTGCAGGCTTCGAGTCCATCAGATCTGAGAGAGCAAACCATCTGGTGCCCCCCTGTACAGGAGGGGTACAGAAGTCAGAGCATAAAGTGAGAAGAAATTCCTGAAAGCCAGGACTGCAACCTTTGGCAGCGTGGTGTGATGTATCTGTACCAGAGGCTGCTCGTCAGGAGACCAGGAGATGTGACCTGATGTGTGCTTCGGCAGGAGCTGGGCTACAAGAGCTCTCCTGCCTTCTAATATCCCAGCGCAGGTCTTTGCTGCTGCATTTCAGGCACTTGCAAAGCAGTTTATTTTACGTGTTCTTGGTGCTATCCTCTCCCATCATCTTGCTTTCCCTACCAGAGGGTACGAGCGGACAGAAAAACGAGCTGATAGCTGCTGGACCGAGCCCCGCTAACGACTGGCAGCAATGGATATTGCTAACGAATGGAGCCGAGCTCCTCCGTGCTTACGCAGTAAGTTGCTCTGCCCTGCTCCTTGCGGGTGTCTGTGCATGTCTAAGGTGCAGGTAAATGGCTTTACACCAGGGAAACCACATGGGTTTAAACCTGATTGAAATGAAACGTGTGTAATCTCCTTAGATTGGGGGTGGCTGTGCTTCTTTGGTCTCACTTTTCATTAATTTATTTTAGAGTTGAGCTTAGCTTGAGCTTGAACGCCTTAATCTGAAAGCTACCAGCTTCTCCCGGGGAAAACCAGCTCTTATCCTCGGAAGACTCTACTGAGAAGCCTTTAGTCGTGATATCTATCAGCCCATTTTGATTTGGCTTGATTTTTAAAAATCCCTTTTTAAAGGAGTCTGATCCCGCTCTCAAGCTGGGATCCACGGAGGTTTGGCAACCAGCAATACCCATGACAGCAAAGCATCCTCTCTTCCGCGTGAAACGGCTTTGCCATCGGCTTAGGAGTGATTTTCCTGCCAAGTTCATTGCCATTGCTTGCATTTGAAAGAAAATTGCGCTTATTTAGCTGGTGTCATCTGAGCGGGAGAACAACACGAAGCAACAGGGAAGGTTAAAATCTTGCGAAGGGCATTTTGCCTGCAAGATGAAACTGCAGTGGAATGGATTTGTTTCCAAATCGTAGCCTGTAAGTCCAGTGAGCTTCGTTTCCTTCTGCAGAATGATTTAATTGTTGGCTAAAGAGAAAAGGAAGGTGGTGAGGTGAGACTGAAAGAGAGGAAGTGACGCCAATGCAACATCACATCCTGACATTTAGCACGCTCTTCTGCTTCAAAGTTCAGGAATGACTCCTTCTCTCCGGCTGGCTAATTACCTGAGGTCCTTCCAGCATCCCTTCTGCTCATCAAGAATAGTGCATGCTATAAATGGAGGGGGAGGAAGTGGCTCGCATGCAGCTTGTGGGAATTGCACGGTTTAGGGTTTTTTTAGGCTCTGGAATTGCTGCCTAGAAGTGCAGATGCAGCGCGCTCGGCAGACTCTTTAAGTGGTGGATGAGGGGAGGTTTTCTGATGGAAATGTGTACAGTGAGGGCACTACTGTCATAAGAAACTTCTTCCTTAGAGAAATCTGATTTACAAAGCCGTGCAGAAGGCTAAAGTTTAGTTTCTCCTTTGCAGGCTGGGTAAATGCTTGGTAACGTGGACTTACAATCAAGGCAAGAGAAATAAACCCCAAATTCCTAGTTTATGGCATCCTTTTGGTCCTTAATGGATTAATGTTCTCTGTGTTTCTCGCAGGCTTTAACATTTGTGCCCGTCGTAAACTACATTTTTCTCTCTTCTGCTCTTCTTTGCTCTCCAAATGGCTGCCCTCACCCTCCCACACTGGGTCACAGTCCCTTCAGAAAGTCATTTAACAAAGCTGCTGCCTTGTGGACTCTGCGTCTTGACAATGTCAGCAAAGTTCAAACGCCGTGAACGGGCCTGGGACGGAGTGGGACTGGAGGATGTGTTCACCCAGGCCTGGACAGACAGAGCTTGACACTGGTGCTGCTGAGGGTTATAGCTGAGGGATCAAGACTTATTTATTTGAAAGTGTGTAGGCAGCTCCATAACCCCCCCGATGGGCCTCAGGCTGTGGAAAACATCTCCCCTTATAGTGAAGAAAGTCATTCTGCGAAGAGATGACAATGTGGCCACACAGATGCTTATTCCCTCTGTGAGGTCCACACCCCCTTGGCTCAGTTTAACACTGAAAATGCACATCTTAAACCCACTATTGGACATCTTTCTCTTGGTTATGTTACCGTATTCCTTACCTTGAACAGAAAGGAATCCAAATTCAGCTCCATATTCATGGCTGAATGAGTTCGCTTTCTTCCCAGTGGGTGAGGATGCCAAATTCCTTGCCCCTAATTTACACCGTGCCCACCACAGTCAGGATGGCACCGATGGGTGCTCTGTGAATTCACTTGATGCGTAGCAAAAGTGGTTTGGCCCAGGTACCACCACAGAGGCTGTGAAAATAGCTCAAGGTTTGCACCTTTATGTTAATTCTGGGGTCAGGGGAGGAACCCCAAAGCATTGAAGAAGCCAGTGCAGGGGTTGGAAGCATCTCCGAGCTGCCTGTCTGTGTTCCTGCACCTGGAAAGCTGTTTGTTGGGACAGCGTTCAGCCCTAACGCGGCTCCGTGCTGAGACAACCACAATCTCTGAGACAACCACAATCTCTTCGCTTGTCTCTGCATTTCATTGCTCCTTCCTTTCTGAAGTGCCCTTGAGAACACCAGCCCAGCCCAAATCTTCCTGCCACCTTGGGTCAAAAGCTTTGTTAAAAGCGAATTAGCCAAGCTGTTAACCCCTAATTGCTCAAGGATTGCTCTTCACAGCAAAGAGTAACTCCAATTATCTGCTGGGGGAGGAAAGTCTTGCTGGTGCTGCTTTGGGGGGTTATGGGCTGCGTGGTTGGGATGGTTTGGGAGCTGCCTTCTTGCACTCTCACTGACCCATTTCCTTCTGGCAGAGTTGAGAGCGACAGGTCTAGCAGGGACCACTAAAAGAAATGACATGGGATGTTGGTATCTCCCCTCTTGCAGCGCTGTGACGGGTAACTCTCCTCTGATCAGGACGCCTCTTACATTGCTGGCTCTTCCAAAAAAGGAGGTCCCAGCAGGACTTGGGGATCTGGCTGAAATGCAGGCTGGGGCTACTCCACCAGCATCGTGAGCCTGACCACATGGTGCTGGTCAGCACGGCGCGGCAGCCCCCTAAATGAGCCAAGGTATCGCTCTCCTACAAGTACCAACAATAGACGTGTCCAGAGGTTCAGGCAGGAGCCACAACTGCCTGGCCAGGTCTCTGAAATCAGACAACGTGGCTTCGTCACTCACTGGTTGTGAATTCAGGGAGCTACACTGATGACAGCAAACCTGCACCTGATTTACACCGTGCTGTTGATTTTCACTACCGTGTCACATCAAGCCATTGCTTCCTGGAACCCGGTGAAGGGCACTGTGGCCCTAAATGCCTTTGGTACCTGCACCAATGAGGAGGGGCAGGAAAACGCTCTTTTGCCGAGGCAAATTCCAGAGCTTTATCCACAGGTGCATCCTGCTCCTTGGAGCCTCATCCCAAAGCACTTGGTTGGAGAACTCCTCTAGTTTGAATGGATGTGAACACACCTTGGGGAACCAAATAAAGTGCAGCACAGCGAGTTTTTGCTAAGTTTAAAGGGACCTGCAAGGCACAAATATTCTTTTGTTTCCTCAAAGGATGAAATAGTGTGGGGCTATTTTTCCCCCTCTACGAAGGGACGCTGGCAGGATACATAGTAGAGATCCCGGCTGTTCTCATTTGTCATGAGATAGGAGATGAAACAGGGAAATAGGGGAGACGTACACCTAATGTTCTGGTGTGTTGTCTTTAGGAAGAGCTGAGCTGCCCTGGGAATGAAAAGCTAAGCCAGAAATCCCAGGCGTTTCCCAGCTCCCCATTGCATGGCTGCTCCCATTCAGCGAAGAATCCCTTCTCTTTAAAGAAAGGGCTTCAAGTGTGTCTAATTTAGTCTCCAAGGTGGGCACAGGAAATTGTGGATGAAGCAAGGCAAACCGTTGTCTGTGAAATTCATTTGCAGTCCTCCATGGAGTCTGCCAGACATGCTGCCGTGGTCTTTGTCCAAACCACCGGTTTGAGGGATTAAACACCTATTGATTCTATGGAAAATACTTTAATATATGTTTTTGGTTCTAAGAGCGGTACAAATGATTCCTTTTCTCACGAAAACCAGCTCAGTGCTGTTAACAATAATGGGTTTTGTCTCTAAATCTGGGCACTCTCTGTGAGCTGGTTGAATGTAGGAATATCCGCGCTGCAACTGCTTGAAATAATTCTTCCTCGCACTTGCTTTCTGCGATCTCCATATCTGTGTAAAACTTTACGGTCCAAATATCTTTTAATGCATCCTGCAGGACAATTCCTACAGCAAATGCTCTCTCCAACAAAAATGTTCGCAGGGTTAGGCTGTGAGACCACTACGTGTGTGCGTGTGCAGCAGGAAAAACCAAATCCATGTTGTAAACAGAGAGAATTCCTCATCTCTTCTGAGCAAACAGTGGTTGTGACCCAAATTTACCCTCTTTCCTAGAAAAATCCTTGTTAGTATAATATACTTTAAACAAAGGGTGAATGTTAACTTGTGTTTTCTGGGGTTTGAGTGTTCCAAGAGGCTTTCTCAGCAAGATCCCATAGCGTCCCGCTCTTTTGGAGGTGCTCAGGGATCTGGTTTAGTAGTGGGCAGGTACAGCTGGACTCAATAATCTCAAAGGTGTTTTCCAGCCAAACGAGTCTATGAATTTCCATTGCTTCAAAGAGGCTGAGCAAAGTCTTGTACAGCTGAGCCGAACCTCCTAGCCTCCACTTATTTTGCATCGTGAGGAGTTGGCTCTGCCTCTCTCTGCAGCCACTAAAATGTCACAAGATGTTACTGTACCGTCCAGAACTAAACATGAGAAGGAATCACTGCTTAGGAAGGGTGAAATATCCCTTTTTCAAAAGAAAAGCTTTCTGCAGAGTTGCCTGCAAATGAATCTCTTTGAGTTCTGGACTTGCCTTTCTCCAGTGTCTGCTTGAAATGCAATAAAAGCTACATCAAAGGCTGAGAGCAGGGCTGTGTCTCCTACCACATAATCTTTGTGTTGGCTGCTGCCCGGGTGCTTGGCAGCGTGTGAACGATATCATCACCCCTGTCACTCCCACTGATGGGTCCTCGTGTGCGTCAGACCCAGACACACACCCGGCCAGGCGAGTCCAGCGCGTTATCGGTCCCTCCGCTCGCTCACTGCGCCGGAGCGCTGGGAGGCACCAGCAGTGGGGGTGCTTTGGGGTATCCCTCTCCCTCTCTGTTTTGGGGGTTGTCTGCTGTTCTGCAGCGGAAGGAGGTGTCACCGTGGCAGAGCACGGTGCTTGGGCTGGGGGAGGTAAATGAAAGCTGATGTCAGTCTTAAGGATGTTTTGCGACTGCTGTCACAGCAGGGAGTTCTATCACCCTAAAAAGCCGCTTCCCCAGAGATTTCCCAGCGTGTAGGATACATTTAGACTGCAAGAGTCTGCTGCTTCACCAATAAGATAAGCAAGCTGATGCCGAAGCGCGGCACTGCTGGCGGCTTCAGGGAGCTGGAGGTCAGCTCCGAGCTCACTGAGTCGGGATATTGCATTTGTACAGCACCAAGCACAAACACAGAGAGCGCTCTGGAAATGCCCTGATTCCTCTCTGATGTGTTTTGAGGCTTGATGTGTGTTTAGGTGGAATAGATAGGTTTGAAAAATGTAAATTTTTTTAGCTTGTTGCTCTCTTTTGCCCCCATTTCTGATAAAACGTGGGAGGTGGGGCCACTTTGGGGTTAATGTCTCTGTGCACAAGTCTCATCCTTCCCACTCTGTTTTCCTCTTCCCAACACCACCCTATCAGGTGCCCTGTTCATGAGTTGAAGCACAAGGTACAACCCTGGAGCGTGCGGGCACCAGAGCTGTTCCTTGGAGACATCCCTGACCTGGGAGGAACCAGCGTGGAAGTGGAGCGGCTCAAACATCAGAGAACTTCCTCCCAGGAGCGGAGAGGGAAACCGCATGCACTGGGAGGTGGAAGGAGTTGCTTTTAATGATGGTTCTATTTCAGTAATCATTGAGCAAATAATGCAGCCACACCTGAGTAGGGACTGGATGGACAAGATGAGCAGGACCCTGCTGCTGGAGTGCCAGCACAAACGAGTCAGCAGGTCGGAGGGATCGGGATTGGGGCACTGGCATCTCGCCTCCGTGATCAGTTCAAGGAAGCTGCTCCGACGGGGACTGTTTGGAGTTACTCAGAAGCATGGCAGACCCGGTATCCCACTGGGACACCTCTAAGTTCCCCCTTGTGCCCATATTTCTGTGCAGTGCTGCTGTGTCTTTTGGAGACCAACCGCGCTCTGCATCAGTGTGGCTGCATTTTACTGGTGGTCCCAGTAAAGTTCTCTGGGTTGTTCCGCTGCCGTCTTAGGTGCAAAGGTGCAACGAACAGAGTGGACGGGATGGGCTTTGACTGCTGCAAACCAGCAAATCTACAATGGTGTCTGTGAAACTGTGGCAGTTGATACCAGCCAAGTGTGTGACCCTTGTGGTACGGGGACAGCTGAGGAGCACTGGAGGCACTTTGGTGCAGCTCATAAGCAGAAAAGCCTTTTCTTTCTTTGGCCTCGATCTTCTTCCCCATGGTTCCTTTCCACTGCTCCTGAGATGACCTTCATGCAGACCTAAATCGTCCCTTTCTTCCTGGGAATCAAATCCCTCAGCAGATCAGACTCCCTCGTTTCATCTCCGTGGGCCAGACTGCCAGGAGAGCCCTGTGCATCCAGGCTGCTGTGCGGATAACTTTGGGATGCAGTACTTAAATCCGGGACTTATGTGCGAGTAGAGCACTCTAGAAATTCTGGCCTCATGTTTATATTTAGGTCTTCTGTGCTTTCCTCATTAATCATTAAGTCCATTCCAGCAGTAGTGAGGAAAACAGCCTGGCTTTGTGAAATCTCTTGAGGCTGTGCAGTGATTTCCCAGGGAAGAGAGGGCATGGAGAGCAGGGTGGCTGAGGAGATGGCAGCTCAGCGCTCTGCTCCGCTCTCTGCCTGGCTGTGTGGGCGCGTAGCTGTCACTACGCTCCCTTGCAAGTCTTTGGCAGCGGTAAAGTCCACAGCATTCACTGGTTGTGTCCTCTTTGATATAAAGAGAATGACTGCTCTACAGCAGCATCTCTCCCCAATAGAAAAAAGCATCCTTTCAGTTCTGTCACCCTTCGAACGAGCCCTGTAGCTGCTTTGGATGTTCTGTCTCAATGGTTAACACCAAGCAGGGAGGAAAATAAACAAGCAAACAGAGCGACGAGAGAAAAATAAAGCCCTGGAAGGGGAAAAAAAAAAAAAGCAACATGTCTAGAAGACAACTCAAGGGCATTCAGTGATGGGCAGGAGAAATCCTGCCACTTCCAGTCATATCAAGGGAGAGGAAAGCCATGCAGACACTGTGTTATCATCCTTAAAGTGCTCAGGTTAGGGTGAATTATGACAGCTGTGTTTGCAATGCATGTGAACATGGGCAAAGAGCTGATGAGGGCTCTGGCTTCTCCTGGCAAGCGTGTAGCGTGCTGGCTTTGGGCAGCAGGTGAGGCGAAGGCAGGTGTGGCTGCCGCACGAACTGCCTTGTTCACCCCGGTGCCTCAGCGCTGCAGCCCCAGGGTGAAGGGTTTGTGTTACCAGCCTGAAGGATGGGTGGGAAGCACGTTTGTCGAGTCACTGCCTGGATCCAGTGTGCTCTGCTCACCTTTTCTGGGGGTGCTGCAGGTGCGTGGTGTTGGAGCTGGTAGGCACCCAGCAGGCATCATAGTCAGGACTGGAAAGCTTTCCATATCCCCATCACCGCTGTCAAGCGCTTGAACCTCTCCTCTAGGTGAGATCCCCAGGTGAGGGCAAAGACCCCTGCAATTGCAACAGTGCTTTCAGGAAAACCACTCATTTCTGTGCAAATTAAGGGTCAGTTTCTTTCTTTCAGGAGAGTCAAAAAGAATCAAATCCATTGTGATTTGCTTCTGGGATGGTGAAAGTGAGCTGGGAAAGGCAGGAGCAACTACTTAATCCCCTTCCCATAGCTCCCAGGCAGCCAGATAGCAGAGCTAAGGAGTGCTCCTGCCAAGAGCCCAGCCCCCAGGCTGGGATGGTGAGCAGAGGTGCTGGGCTCTGTCACACAGCCTGGCAGCAGCACTGGGAAGCGGCTGGGACATGTCCAGAGCATGTGTGGAGGAGGGAGAGACCCTGCGAGCTGGGAAAGGTGCAGGAGATGTGGGGGTGGCGACACACCACACCTGCGATTCACCTGGTAACTCAAACCACGACTGCTGCTTGCGCAGGGGGCTGGTGGTCCAGCAGCACTTTGTCCTGGGTGGCCACAGTGGCAGAAGGAGCTCTTTCCCTGAAGGGCTTCTGGGTGAAGTGATTTGCAGCAGGTCACTTGGCAGGGTGGAATGGGGGAGTTAGGGGAGAGGAGCATGGAAAAGGGCACTTCCCAGGGGGGCAAGGGAAGAGAAAACCTGGGACACAGAGGGGAGCGAAGGAGAAATTCACAGATCTTCAAATGCAAAGCTGAAGCATCCAGCCGGTAACTGCTATGTGAGCCCCAGATCTGATATGGGGGGGGGGGGGGGAAGCCTCTGCTATCACATGCAAACAATTTAGCTCGGGAAACATGGTTTTATTGCCTGCCGAGTGCTTTTCCAAATGGGATCTGGAGCTTTCACACACTTCTCTGCCTCTTCTGCATTCTCTTATTCCTTGGAGGCAGAGGGATTTTTATCTTCATCCAGCATTAAAAAAAAAAAAATCCATAAACCCAGCTGCCTTAAAAATAAAGCCCCTTTCCTAGTCTATGCTAATAATTTACTATTATTCCAGGTTTTATTACAAGCTCTTTCAAGGGCTGCCCAGAGCCCCATCCGTAAATAGCACATAACTCAGGCCATGAGGATTTCCTCCCCGGTGGGACTTTTAATGTCTAAACCAGAGGTGTCAAACAAGCAGCTCAAAGACCCGTTGTGGCCCTGGAGACTTCTCCATCTGGACTATATCTCAGTGCTTAGCACATTAGCTTTTGCCCCAAGCAGCTCCGGATTTCCCTCCTCGGTTTGCACTGAACCTGAGGTAGATTTGATTTAAGAGTGAAAGGAAAAGAAAAGGTACCTGCTTAAACGTTCAAAGTGCTGCCCTGAAGGCTCCCGAGGTTTTGGAGCGGGGTGCAGGCACATCTCTCCCCTAAAGCAATGCACATTGCACCCAGACCTGCCTGGGAGAGGAGAGGGAGGACGGGCGCTGTGTGCCAGGCGCTGGTCCCACGCGCCATCCCTTCTCTCTGGTTATCGTTGCATCTACGCGCAGCGTGCAGGCTCGTGGCTGCGTGCGCTGCAGAGCTGTGCCTGCCCTCAAAATCCCATTCCTATTTGTGGCAGGCGGAGAAGTCCTGGCACAGGAAAGGGAGTAGTAGTGGTTGTGCATCCTCCTTTGTCTCTTGCAGGAGATGGAGTGTGACCTCAGAAGAGGAATTTAGGAGACTCGGGCTCTCTTCCTGCTTCTTCCATTACCTTTGTGGGTGGCACTAAGTCATTTCATTTCCTGCTTTTTCTCCTGCTTGGTCTCTGCATGTTGTGGCAGTTGGGACTGTCCTGTTCATTTGTTCATGTCCGGCCCAGCAAGGCTCTGATCTGAGCTGGGCCATTAGGGTACAACAGCATAAACGAGTAAAACACTGCCGTGCCGCTTGTACGGAGAGACGGAAACCGCGCGGCATCCCTCCTGCTGCAGAAATGTCTGACACCGACAGTGGTTTGGGACTCATTCCTCTCTGTGGGTCGGTTAGAGCGCTCTGTAGCTTGCTGAGTCCAGTCCCAAACTGGGTAACTGGTCTGGTGCATCGATGAAAAGGGTGCTGGGGGTAAAGGTGTGGGGGCTCACAGCCTCACAGCGCAGGACCCAGCCCAGCCGCAGGTCTTGTCCCATTCCAAGTCATTTTGTATGTAAATATTGGGCTTAGGGGAGAAAAAAGAAACACCGTTTCTGTGTGGTTTTTCCTGTCCTGACTCTTCTTGATGTGATAAATCCTGAGCCTGTCTGTGGCCTGAACCTGCCCGAGCGCAATATTTCACGAGACCAGGACAGTGGGACTGTACAGTGCTGCTTTATTTGGTTGTAGCAGCCGCCTCCGAGCAGCCTGAATTCCTGAAGCCCCTGCAGAGGCTCAGGTGCTCAGCACCAGCCAGGATCTGGCTCACCCTTTGGGAAGAGGCCTCCTTGGTTTCCCTGCAGCACAGCCCCAACAGCCACAGTGGATGGATTGACCTGGCAGAATGGAGCCGGGGAGAGCGCCCAGGCTTCTCGTACGCCCCGAGGAGGCCCGGTGCCTTTGTCTCTCTTCCGTTTGAGGTTTATATTTCAGCGCTCGCCGAGATGCAGGTGAGCTGGGGAAGCCAGCCCAGCCAGCCCGTCCCGTGCTCCTTCCACACAGCACTTGCTGCGTTGCTGAAGAGCTTCTGCCCCACACTTCTGCCTTCATGTGAGGTCTGGGTGGATCCTCTTACACTCCCCAGCAGAAGGCAAAGCACATGCTAACACCAGCTCTGCAGACTCGTCCTCTCTGGACACCCACTCCCTTCCCCCTGCCCCCCCCCCCCAGTTCTGCTTCTCGCCTGCCTGCAGCAGGTTGATAGGCGAAACCTGCTGCTCCCGTGGAAGTGTTGTAATGACATTAACAATCTGCCACCGGCAAGTTTCCAGTGTGAGGAGAGCAGGCTCTTGCTCGGAGCGTGCAATCTTGGCAGGCTGACACTTTCCCATGCCTTCTGCCCTCTGTCAGCGGGGAGGTGGGCCACTCCCAGCCTGACAGCTCCGACAGGATACCTTCACAATGACTGAAATAATAGACCTAGCGATGGGAAAATGAGGCCAAGAGAACCCAAGGGTGAATTACAAGATGAATAACTTCCCTGAAGCCACATCCCAGAGCATGCCTTGGCCTGCTGTTGATTCACCAGCTGACTTCCCCTCCTTTGCCTTGCTCCACCGCCCGCTGCTCCCCTCCTGGGAGACAGACCTGTCTGGATTCCGTCACTCGCCTAAAATAACCGAGAGGGTTCAGAAAGGAGAGGAAAGGCAGCGGAGAGGACAGGCACAGAAAAGCGTAGAGCGAGCCCTGCAAAGCGTCAGCCCTGTGAGCGCAAAGAAATGCACTGGGTGGGAATTTTAGGAGTGGCAAACAGGTGAGGACGAGCAACTGGGGTTTTGCCAGGAAAATCTGCAGAAGTTGCTTTAGTTGGCTGTCCACGTCCATCCTTTCTGGCCTCATGCTTTAAACTAAAGCTTCCCAAGGCGTTCTGAGCGGCGCTTGCTCAGGCACCAGCTTTAGTGCCAGCAAGAAGTGGTAGCACCTATTGCTCCAGAGAATTCTGTGCTCTCCAGACTGGGAAGCCCTCGCTGTGCAGCCGGGTGCACGCTGACTGGCAGAGGTAGGGGTGCAAAGAGGCAGGGCGAAGCGGGCAGCACATCACATGCCAAAGGGAAGAGTGGCAGCAGGAGGGTCCCCTTGCCCTCCACTGGCTGCTTCAGTTTTCGAGGAAGCAGCCAGTCCTGGGGGTAAGCAGTGAGATTAGGAGACAGCTCGTTACGGGGTGAGCGACACGAGGATCTCTGCCTATTGCAGCAGTCTGCAGTGTCAGCACGAGGCTGTCTTACAGCCACGCTGGGCCTGTGCTGCTCTGCCCACCACCTACAGCCCTTGGACCTTCCACCAGGATGCGATTACCAACCCGGATGGAACAGCCCTCTACCAGCAAGCAATGAGCTTAACGTTCCCCAACAGGTAATCAAAGTGCACGCCAGTACAGCCTTATGGCGAGGTGCTCTGCCCACGATACCTTAAAACTTGCTTGCTTTTTGCCTTGGGTTTTAAAATGCACAAGGGCAATGTCCAGTTGGAGATGCGTCCCGTTTCTATTCACATTCCATATTCTGCAATTCGTATACGCGTCAATCAAAACTGTTGTTAGCCACAGCTGTCACGTCAAGTCCACGTCTAACAACACGAGTGATTGACAGCAAAGTTTGTTATCTGTGAATGTGTCATCCCATCCTGCACCCAGCGCCCGAGTGCTGCCTGACAGGTCATCAGTGGGAGACTTCCATCATCCATACATTATGAGATGGTTCGAACAAATCATTTTTCAGCTACTCGCAGACACACGAGCTCCTCTGCATCCCCGTTAAGCTGAGATATAAGATTTGACAGCGGAAGGGGACGGAGGCCCATGGACCTTGGTCAGGCAAATCCTGGAGGGTCAGCAAATAAAACCAGGCTGTATCCGTTTCTACCCTAACTCTTCTGAAGGAATTTGAGGCGGCAGGTTCACAAAGAGACGGAGTGTGGGAAGAAAATCACTGTAGAGAGCAGACCCTTGAAGACCTTCCATTAGAAAGCCCCAAGATATGGTGGCTTGGCAAATCTTTACACAGACTGAGCTCAAAAAGAGCTGATTTGGCTTCTTGCTTTCTTATTTGCCGTAAGAATCATCCCAAATCCTCCTTTGCAAAGGACTGTGCGGAAAAAGGAAGAGATCAGTAAAGAGTGACCCATGCTCGTCAGCGAAAAGAAAGTCGGGATGAGTTCTGAATGAAAGTTTGTGTTACCAGTTAATTGATTTCATATATGGGTTCACTGGTTACAGAAATCAGCGGAATGGAAAGGCTCCAGTTAATCTTGATAAACCTTGAATCAGGCCTTCAGTGCAACCTGATCCCAAAGAGGTTGTGTGTTTCAGACCCTGATAAAAATAGGTAGGGTAGTTCACCTCTGAGAAGAGCTGCGTGCAAACCAGAGTGAGAACTTGGGAATGAAGTCACGAGTCAACGTCCACAGTTGAAGTTTCAAGCGATACGAAAACGCAGTGACTTATTGAGTGACTTGTTTTAAGCTTATTTTTCTTTTTTTATGCTATAAATATTGTTCCATATAAATGCTTTAATCATAAAATCATAGAACGATTTGGGTCGGAAGGGACCTCAGAGCCCACCCAGTGCCAACCCTGCCACAGGCAGGGACACCTCCCACTGGGTCAGGGGGCTCCAAGCCCCATCCCACCTGGCCTGGAACACCTCCAGGGATGGGGCAGCCACCACTGCTCTGGGCAACCTGGGCCAGGGCCTCCCCACCCTCACAGCAAAACATTTCTCCCCGAGATCTCATCTCAATCTCCCCTCTTTCAGCCTAAAACCGTTCCTCCTCGTCCTATCCGTGCTCTCCCTGATCCAGAGCCCCTCCCCAGCTTTCCTGGAGCCCCTTTCAGCACTGGGAGGCTGCTCCGAGGTCTCCCCTGTCTGAACAGACACACAAAGACCTGGACAGGGCTGAGAAAAAAGGCCAAAGTTTGAAATTCACCTCGGCCCCTCTGCTTTCCTTGCTCTCGAGGGCTCTTGGTCCCCACGGCAGGACACGAAGAGGAGAGTCCCCTGGTTGATGCTGCCCTGTGGTGGTCTTTCTCCTTTTCTAACCCTGCTTCCCCACTCAACAAGGAGCCGTTGGCCCAGAAAGCCATTGGGAAGGCAGCCCTCTTGCAGGACAGGTACCCGTTCACTGGTGGCGAGGTACAAATCAGTGCCAGAGCTGCTGACAGCAGCAGGCAGAGCTACAGTGTGTCCCCGTGGTGCTGAGGAGTGCAGTGCCCTGTGCATCACACACCACGCTCAGCACGCTCAGGGCTGCTCGACCCAGGCTCAGCATAAAATCCTGTGGCACAGATGTGCTCACTTACCCTGTGAGAACCGGTGCCTTTTCAATCGCTGCAGGAACACAAGGCAAGCGCTCGCTAATCCACAGTTATTTCAGCCTGGCACAGATCCCTTGTCACCTTTCTGGAGAAGCCGTTTGCATGTTCTCGGGGAGCACAGGAGACACCCCTGGCACAGCACACGGCGGTGCCGGTCTCTGAATGGGGGGCACCTGGTCGCTGTATTGATTTCATCCACCATGCCGCAAGCCTTTAAGCATTAAAATAGCATCCCAGAGAGACCTTCTCCTAGGATACAGAAACGGGTAAGTAACCTTAAGCACCCACCCATTCTTCAGCAGCTTCTTCTTTCACACAGGACTCCTGACTTACAGGGCAGTGGCTGCAGATGGTGTTTGCTCACCGGCAACAGCCCGTTTCGTGTCCATGGCACAGCTGCCCCACGCATTAACTACTGCCTTTTTTTCCAGACTGAGCTACTTGAAGTCCTACCCCTTAAAGGCCACATATAGAGAAAGAAATTACGGAAACAAATCTTTCAACTTGTGTGTTTTCTGGTTTTAATTAAGCACTCTCCTTGCTCGCAGGACACAAGCAAGGTCTGTCCTGTGGGACTGTGTCACCCTCCTCTGAGCGCAGCAAAGCTACATTACCTTGCTTTACAGTAACACGTGTTGTCAGCTAGTTTAGCAGCAGTAAGTGGATGGCAACAGGGAAGAAGAAAAAGCCTCTAAAGGATGTCACTGTGTCTCCTGTGAGCGGGCTGACCTTGTGCTTCCAGAGCCACATGTGTGCAAGGGACACAGTCAGCTTCAGTTCTCCGCTAGCCAGGGGCCAGGGCACTTCAAGGCTTGTAAACACGCTGTTACTAAAGGACAGTCTGCTTTGGAAGGAGGGGGAAAGACAGCGAGGTCCCTAGCACAGGTCACTTTGGTAGGTGAAACCTCTTTCCAATGGGGTTGAGTTGCTCCAAGGCAGTTGAATTTTCCCTCCTCACAGCCAGGTCGCTGCACTTTGGTCCCCTGCTAAAAACGACCAGGCAATGGATGTGTCGGTCCATCTGAATCTTAAATAGCAGCTTGTGTCATCTCACAGCTTTTGTGTACAGTTCCGCGCTGTTGTCTTTCCAAAGTTGTTACGCGCAGAAGGCAATGAGGCTTTTGATGGTCAACAATGATGGGAAGATAATTCCTACTTGGAATTAGAGCGGGAAAAGCTGTGCACAAACCAAAATATGCTAAAAAAATAAAATTCTTGTTGGCTATGGCCATTCTTCACACCCTCTCTGATATTGGTGTCTTGTACAGTAGGGTCCTGTTCCTTAACTGAA
Source organism: Neomorphus geoffroyi (assembly GCA_033558235.1). NCBI lineage: Eukaryota > Metazoa > Chordata > Aves > Cuculiformes > Neomorphidae > Neomorphus > Neomorphus geoffroyi. The sequence continues at coordinate 3,373,443 of JAUMJM010000029.1, read as the reverse complement.
GGTTTAGGTTGGTGTTAACGTACCACATGCAGGAAGCAGCAGTGATAACACACGTCATTGTCTTTGCTCTTAGTGTCTGGATCACAGAATCATCATAGAATCATGGGATGGGTTGGGTTGGAAGGGACCTCAAAGCTCACCCAGTGCCACCCCCTGCCATGGGCAGGGACACCTCCCACTGGGTCAGGGGGCTCCAAGCCCCATCCAACCTGGCCTGGAACACCTCCAGGGATGGGGCAGCCACCACTGCTCTGGGCAACCTGGGCCAGGGCCTCCCCACCCTCACAGCAAAACATTTCTCCCCAAGATCTCATCTCAATCTCCCCTCTTCCAGCTGAAAACCATTCCTCCTCATCCTGTCCCTGCAGGGAAGGAAGGAGTTTATAGAGGAAATGGAAGAGGATACAAAATACTACAGATGTGGTATTCTGACTTCATCTGGGGGGGTCACTATGGCTTACGCTGTTGTTGTGTGAAAAATAGTGACACGTACAGCACGTTAGAGTGGGTCAGGAGGTTACTTTATTATTCACAAAGAGGTGGAACTTCTGTAGAAGGGGACAGGTTCTCAATTATATCAATCGCAAGATCAGAATCTGACCCAAACTGATGCTTCTTTGTCTTCCCAGAGAAAAATCTGTGCTCTAACAACTGCCCATTTGCGAGCAGAGGGCTTCGTACTTGTTTTATCTTCTCCAGATCTGGGGGGAGAGAAGAAAATCTCCAGCCATGTAAACAGCCTTAATGAGAAAACTACAAGCCAAGATGTGCCTGCTTTCAGAAACGGAGTTAAATATAGCTTCTAAATGCTGCTAATTGATTTTAGATGTCTGGGGAAAGCTTTTGCCTTCACACCATCCCACCCACGCTGCTCAAGAATTCCTCACCTGCTCCTGTCGCTCCGAAAGGGATGGGGACTCGGTAGCAGAGCCTCTGCACTCAGTGTTCGTCAGCTGCTTTAGCACCCAAACGCTGTCAAAAAAACACGGGGCTGCTCAGAGACCCTGACTTAGGGCTTTGTTAAACCGACGTGGATTCTCATGCCTTCTTTCCATCTGCTGCAGTCTATTTTTATGCTTTGGCCTTGAAATCTTCCTCTTCTTTGAAAACAAGCCTTGTTTACAAATATTTGCCTCTGAAAAGTTCTGCTGTTCAAGCGCAGAGAAAGATAAACTGTTCGTCTCTGCATGGGCAACGTATCCATCCAAAGGTGCGCGATCCACGACCTGGCATCGTGTGCCTGCAGCCCAGAAAGCCAACCGTGCCCTGGGCTGCACCAAAAGCGCAACCAGCAGGGTGAGGGAGGGGGTTCTGCCCCTCTGCTCTGCTCTGTGAAACCCCACCTGGAGCCCCGTGTCCAGTTCTGGAGTCCTGAGCACAGGGAGGACCTGGAGCTGTTGGAGCGAGTCCAGAGGAGGCCACGGAGATGATCCGAGGGCTGGAGCAGCTCCTGTTCAAGGAGAGGCTGAGAGAGCTGGGGTTGTTCAGCCTGGAGAGGAGAAGGCTCCAAGGAGACCTTAGAGCAGCTCCCAGTGCTGAAAGGGGCTGCAGGAGAGCTGGGGAGGGGCTCTGGATCAGGGAGGGCAGGGATGGGATGAGGGGAACGGTTTTCAGCTGAAAGAGGTTGATTTTTAAAGAGCAAAATTCAGCAGTTCTTGAAGATCAGAGTTCCTTAAAGCCCTAGTAGCTTTTGCGGACCTTGGCTGTGACTGATTAAGATCCACATCAGAGAGGTGCCTGTGATACAGCCTACACCTTGTGGCTGTCGTGAACTCTAGTCAATGGGAAAGGTTTGGGAGCTTTTGAGGGGACACCGATAATCATTACCAAGATCTTGGGGGTTTCTTGATTGCTTCTGCAGCTCTGCCTAAAGATGTGATGCTCGTCTACTACGCTTCTAATCCCTCCTCTGAAATGATAAACACCTTGCTACATAGCGAAAGGGAGACGCTGGCCCCACATCCTTTGACAGAATGAAGAAATAGGAACAATTACATTGTTTTCAGTCAATGCCTTCAGATATGAGAAGCATCCTTCTGCTTGCGGGGACTGAAGTGGGAACAGAAGAGCCCCCCAGAAGCGTACGTGCTAATTGGATATGCTAACTTCTGCCTGATCAGTTATACAATGGACAAGCTTTCAGTGCTTTTAACGTGTGTGGGATCTGGCTTGTCCGTTGCGTAAGAGCTCTTCCATAGCCATAGAGGAGTGATTTATCTCCGAGTAATATGATGGGCTCTTGAATTGCAATGAAAAACCCTTTCTTTAACAATAGTTCGGGGTAACCTTGTAATAACCTCCTCCACCTTCCCCAAAGAAATGCTTCAGTCAGATAAAGAATCTGTTATCCGCACTGAAACATCTGCCCCCTTCCTCCGACAGGACCGACTTAGAGTGACAGTTACCCTTTCCGCACCGTTCTGCATCGCTTTTTAAAACAACAGCAATATCAAGCCTGGACTGAGCTGGGTTTGTATTTTATTTTTTTTTACCGAGTGGCTTTAGAGGAAAGATCACCTGAGCTGGATTGGCGGAGCTGGGTTTTATTTCATAATGATGGATGTGCTGGTTAAATGTAATGGAAGAGGCGAGATAGCAGAGCAGAAATTTGGCGCCAACTGCTTCGCTTTGAAAGAGCCTGCATTCCAGTCTGCCTAAGAGGGGCTAAATGGAAAGATCTGATTAAGCGTCTCAGTGTTGTGACCCTGACCTCAAAGAACACGCCGATTCTCTGGAGGAACTTCATTTCAATTAATCAACTTAACAGCCTGAGTAAATCTGGCTGCATCCATTGAGGCAGAAGAGCCGCTCCGCGTCCTTGCAGGGGCTCCGGGATGCACGACCCGAAAGGATGAGGCGGTGTGAAGGGAGGGGATGGGGGGGCAAAGAGCCCACGTGGAAAGGGAGGGATGGGCAGGTCCTACCCCTGCGCCCCGCGAGCCTCGCATCAACCCCCCAGCTTCTCCTGCACTGGTGCCGGGCTGCGTCGCTCCCTCCCAGGCAGGGAAGGGGACCAGCTAAGCTTCAGCAGAGAAGGAGATGTAGCTGGAGGCAGAGAGTGAGGAAACAGCTGCGCGAGGCAGGGAGCGGAGCCCAGGCAGCAGGATAACCCCAGGAAATTTCCTCTCTGGGATACTCGTAAGCAGAAAAATGCAAAGGCACCAGGGCAGGAGATGGGAAGGCAAAAAGACTTCAGCCGGAGCCTCAGGTGCTTTCCCCAGGTGGTTCTCTGCCAGCTGGTGAACTGGTCCAGCCCAGAAGCTGAAAGGGACTTGGCTTCTTGCCTTGGAGCCTTGCAGGAGACTCTCTTTCCTTGCACTGAACAGCACTTCTCGGGGGGTGCCTGTTGGGGCTCCGGTGCTGTGGAGCTGAACCACCACTGAACATCTCACTGGCTTTTGCAGCTGGAACGAAACCCCCTGCTCTTCACAACCTTCTGCGGGCTCTGGAAACGGCTGTAACACCTGTCCCTGTATCTTTTCCGAGGTAGAGCTGCTGCACTGAAGTTCCGATGAAGGAGGCATCACCGCTGCCTTCCTCCCACCTCACCTGACTCCACCACACCCAGATCAGACCCTGACACCCATGGCCTCCCGGCCGCCTGTACACAGCCGACCCATTATCGCTTTGGCACCGTGTCCATCCCTTTGGACTTTCACCTTCCAGCAGCGGCACACTTTGCTCTTTCACTGCACCTTTAAAGGGATAAGACCAAATTTAGCACAGTCTGGAAAAACACCTGCATAGAAAGCCCCCCATTTCTAGAGGAACAGGATGGCAGAGCTGGGAGAACAGTTGCAGAAATACAGAGTGTGGGTACAACCCCAGGGGCTAATCCTGAGCTGCACATCTTCGGAGTCAAGGGTAACAACGTTCCCTGCTGCAGAAGGATTTTGAGCTGCTGGCATGCAAGTTTGTTGGTGCCGTGCGTGCACCTCGCACCGAGTTTCCTGCTCTCAGAGCAGCCCGTGACTTGCCTGAGGTCAAAAAAAGAGCAGGTGACAACGCTGGATGTAAAAAAGGGTGCTGAGTGCTGGGACTCCACTGGGTTTATATTTTATATAAAATGACAGTGGTGCCCTTACGTGCTTGCGTGTCAGGGTCTCACTGGAGAGGCAGAGCAGTGCCTGTGCTTCTCGCGCTGGGAGATGAGCATCCCAGAGGAACGGCACGGAGCGCGTCGTGTTTGCGCTGCTGCAATCGTTCCAAACCCACTCAGATTTTTTTCTTTTTATCCCTGTGCCTGAACTCAGCAGCGCAGCGCTTGGCAGTCTGGCTTTTGGCCTGGGTACCTTGTCCATAAAAGCAATTTGCTGAATCTTAGGGGTGATCTGGAGGGGAGTGGGCAGTGAGGGACAAGCCCAGAGACACGGTGCTGCCCCAGGGAGGTGTATGGTTACAGGCAGGCGACAGGCAGGCTTTCATCCGCTCTTCCAAGCCTTCTTCAGACAGAAGAGGAGGGGTAGTAACTGGCTGTGGGGGATGGAAGAGAATTGCTGTAACATGATTTTATGTCTGTGATTGCATAACAAAACCTCCTGGGAACCTCCTGATTCAAATGGATACCTAGTTCTGCTTGTGCACGGGAGGACTTTTCAGCAGTGATCGATTGCCCACGCTTTGGTGCAGAGGAATCGCTGGAGTGGATCAGTACCAGGCTCCAAGCAGCCTGCGCCCTCCTGTCTAACCTTGGCTGGCATCTCACGAACGTCTAAGGAAGCTCTCGGAGGTGGAGAATGCGCTGTAGACACCCCCCAACACACAACGCCTTCTCAGTCACAGGAGGTGCTGGTGGGACTAGACCTCCAAGGATGAAATTGCGTTGCCGTTCTATAAAATCCCGAGGCTCGTGGTATTGTGCAAACACCAAGTCGTTCTCCGAACCGGTCCCACCATGACCCATCCCACTTAGCCCCAACAGCCAGGATAAATTCTAAGCCTTAGGGTCAGGAGAATCAGCTTTACCTACGGCGATCCCGCAGGCCCAAGGGTGGAAGAAGCCCAGCCAAGGTGGGTCATGCCTCTGGAAGTGGCTTTGCCATGCACACACGTCATCCGTTGGCTTTGCTCTCCAAGATCACCGATAGCCCCACCTCATAAATTTGGAGCGAAGCACACAAAGCTTTCCCCTTCCACACCGTGCATTCACTCTTAATGGTCTTTCTCCACACCCCGGCCTTATTAATTGGTGACAATTGGAAGTGGTTAATTCTCTGTGTGTGAGGCTGCAATTGCTTCCACTTGGCCAGGATTCAAGTACTGGGGGTGAGTCAGAATGGGTGGCAAAACTGTCTTTTCCTCAGTTCTCTTGCTTACTGGAAGAAAAAAAAGAAAAAAAATAAAGAAAGAAAAGCCACAAACCCAAGTTATTCTCTTTTATGAGGTGGGCATTGTGAGGCCAGGCAATTGAATTTACAACAGCATTGAGTATCAGAGTCTATCTGGCCCTGTCAATGAGTGGGGAGAGAGAGAGAGAGAGAGAGAGAAAAAAAGACACACATTAACCCTCAGCTCGGAGTTCCCAGGCGTTTCAATAGGGTTCCCAACTTCCCAAAGAGCCCGCTGCATACTCGATGAGACCCTTTATACCTTCTAATTACCCTCCTCACAATAGGGACAGACTCTCTTGCCTCTTTTGTAGGCCAGATAGTAACTTTTGCACGCACCACCCCCACACGCAAGCCCTGAACAAGGTAAGGAGGGAAACCTTAAGAGCAATTATTCCAGGAGCTCTCCAAGCAGCTTCCTCAGGAGGTCCCAGGAGCAGATTTTTAGGCATCCGTTTCACCCAAGCGGGAACACAACACTTGCAAAGCTCTCTGAGACATTTAACTCTGCCAGACCCCCCTCAACCCCATCACCTTCCCACCCCCCCCCAACTACTTTTCCTTCCTTCAAGGCCATAAAGTTCACTTTTTTGCACACACAGGACAAGCTCCCTGCTCACTCTCACCCAACAAAGTGAAAGGAAGGGGGGGGGGGAAAAATAGGAGTTTAAATCTATTTCAAAGAGTTTATTTATTTAAACATCTGCAATTTTTTAACCTTTTTTTTTTTTTTTGGAAGTCTTCAACACAGGCACGCACACACACACAGACCAACGGGATACAAACAACTTTGGCATTATACTTTTGAATATTCGTTACAAAACTATTTCTCATTTATTTCCTTTTTTTTTTTTAAAAAAAGTATCTCAAATAAAGAAATTTCGAAGGAGTAAAAATACAAGTTGAGATCCCAACCTCTGAAAATAATAAATAGCACGTTCATAGCGAGGTCCTTTTTTCCTTTCTGTTTAAATCTGCTAAAAAAAAAAACAAACCAAAACAAAACCCCAAACATAACAGGGCTCCATACAACGGAGCCAATAGATGAGTTTTTTTTTGGAGGGTGGAATCGCTTTAGGCAAAGTCACCAAGGTCTCCACACAGATTCACTGCGCTCTCCGATGGGACTTCCCGCCTGGGATGCTGGAACAATGCTGCCCCCAAATGATGTCAACCCCTGCACTGGGGATGCTGATGGGGTGGTGGCCCCCGTGTTTCCCGAGCCTGTGGACACTGGGACGTTGGCGTTGGCGTACAGGGGAATAACTGGTCCGGAGCTGGGAGGAAAGGCTGGATTTGGGATGAGAAAAGCAAACTGGCCGTCGGTAGCAGGGACGAGCTGGAAGCCCCCGTAGACTTTCGGGGACAAGGCTTCAGCGGGGTTCAGTTTGCAGGGCACAGGCACAGCTCCGGCTGCTGCGGGCGGCAGCTGGACGTGCAGAGGCTGCTGCGCCAGATGTGCGGGCTGGCCGGATGGCGGTGGCGGGTAGTTCATGGCCACAATCTGACCCAGGCAAGCCGAAAGGTGGCTGAGGAGACGGGTGCGGACATCGGTGTTCACCCCTTCGCAGGTGGACAGGAACCGTGTCACCTCGTTCATGCACTCGTTGAATCCAGCACGGTACTTGCCAAGGACGGTGGGGTCAGCACTGAGAGCAGCTGGAAGGTGGAGGAGGCAAAAAGTGAGATGCATGTCAGGAGCTTGGTCCCTGTTTGTTCCCCAGTCCGCAGAGCCACTGCTTCCCAGCCCCCTGGTCCAAAGCCCCCATTTCATGGTCCCCCATCCCCAGCCCTGCCAGTCCAGAGCCTCCATTTCCAGGTCCCCAACTCCTGGTCCAGATCTGAGTCTCAATCCCCAGCTGTTGGTCCTGAGCCCCCATTTCCCGGTCCCCACCCCCCATCTCTCTGATCTAGAGCCCTCACTTCATTCCACAACCCCCTCCCTGTCCAGAGTCCTGTGTCCTCAGTCCCCAGGTCTGGTGTCCCCACTCCTCCGGTCCAGAGCCCCCATTTCCCAGTCCCCCCTCCCCAATTCCAATTCCTAGTCCCCACTCCCCCAGTCCAGAGCCCCCCATCTCCCAGTCTCCAGACCCCACTCCCCCAGTCCAGAGCCCCCCATCTCCCAGTCTCCAGACCCCACTCCCCCAGTCCAGAGCCCCCCATCTCCCAGTCTCCAGACCCCACTCCCCCAGTCCAGAGCCCCCCATCTCCCAGTCTCCAGCCCGCACTCCCCCAGTTCAGAGCCCTCACTTCTCAGTTCCCTGTCCCCAGTTCCCCTGGTCCAAAGCTCCCGTTTCCCAGCCTCCAGGTCCCGATCCTCCTCCCGGGCAGGGAGGGCTGCCCTTACCTGTCATCTGCGCCCGCTGCAGGTTCCGCAGGTGCTTGACTGTCATCTCCAGGATGTCCGCCTTCTCCAGCTTGGAGTGCCGGGAGCTCTGCAAGGAGAAGAGCGATGCCATCAGTGCTGCCCACCACCACTCAGACCCTCGACATCCCCCCTTTTTTAACCACCTCCGCCACTTACGTCCTTCTTCAGCGCATCCAGGATGAGCGTCTTCAGCTGCCCCAGGCTCTCGTTGATCCGCGCCCGCCGCCGCTTCTCCATGATGGGCTTGGAAGACTGCGGACAAGAGCGAACCCCGTGAGGGACCCCCGCAACCAGGTAGGACCCCCCCTCCCAACTTCCCCCAACCGCCCCCGGGAGCCCAAACACCGACCTCCGCACGGCCGCGGGCTCGCCGCCATCCAGCGCCGCCGCTGCTGCTGCTCCCCGGCCGGCACCCTCCATTTACCTTCCGGTGCTCGCTGGCGCTCCGCGGCTTGTCCGGCGTGTGGCTGGCGCTGGCCGGTGCCCCCGCGATGGGCGAAGCGGTCGGTTTCTCCATGCCCGTGTCGGCGGGCATGGCTGGAGGGCGCGCGCGGCGGTAGCAACGGCGGGAAGGCGCGTGCGGCGCTGACGGGAGGGCGCGCGCAGTGGCGGGAGAGAGGCGCCCCCAGCCCCCTTTTATACCCGCCGCGCGCTCCCCATTCGTGTGAAACCGCCGCCGCCGCCGTTCCCACACTCCCCGACAGCCAATCAGCGAGCGGATCGCACCCCGCCCGCGTGCCCATTGGCTGGCGTCCGCGCCGGCTGTCAGTCACGCGCGCGCCACCCGCCCCGCCCCACCCTGGCCGGCGGGCGCGCGGCCACGTGGGGGCGGTGCGCGGAGCGGAGTGGGGGGGAAGTGGGCACAGCGGTCCCCGCTGGGGGATGCCCCGGGGCGGGAGCGGCGGGAGCGGGAAACGGGGGCTGAGGGGTGAGGGCTGGGGCTGCGGAACGGGACCGGGGTCCAGGACCGAGGGCTCAGAAGTGCAGGGCTGGGGAGCGGGAAACGGGATTGGGGACGGGGGACCGGGAAACGGGAACCGAGGGCTCTGGACTGGAGGAACAGGGACCGGGAAACGGGATTGGGGACGGGGGACCGGGAAACGGGAGCTCTGGACCGGAGGGATGGGGACCGGGCACGGGGAGCTCTGGACCAGAGGAATGGGGACCGGGGGCTCCTCCCGCACTCTGCTTGTGACACCCGGGCACCGGCTGGCACGGGGAGGGTGTCGTGGCCGCGGTGGCCGCCCCTCCTGCTTGTGTCCCCCGCCCCGGCAGGCAGCGGGCGCGCCCCGTGGCGGTGTCGCCAGGCACGGGCAGGCGGGGGCGGGGGGGGGCGCTGCGGGCACGCCCGGGGCGGGCGGCGGCGGCTGGCGCGGCACGCGAGGCGGTGGCCGGCGGGCAGCCAATGGGCGTGGAGCCCCGCCGGCGAGCAGCCAATGGGCGGGGAGCCCTGCCGGCGGGCAGCCAGTGGGCGTGAAGCCCTGCCGGCGGGCAGCCAATGGGCGGGGAGCCCGGCGGCGGCGCTCGCTTCCCATTGGCTGGCGGTTGCCCCCGCTGTCAATCAGGCGGGTGGTGGCGCTCGTGCCTCCGCCCCCGAGGCGCGCGCTCCCCCCCCGCCTCCCCGCGCTCCCGCCCCCGCGCTCAGCGCGTGCCGGCGCGCGGCTCCTCGGGAGGGAGCGGGAGCGACCGGGAGGGACCGTTCCTCCCTGTCCCGGCCCTCAGGAAGGACGTTGAGGGGCTGGAGAGTGTCCAGAGCAGGGGAACGAAGCTGGGGAAGGGGCTGGGGAACAAGGGTTATGAGGAGCAGCTGAGGGGCCTGGAGAAAAGGAGGCTGAGGGGAGGCCTCACCGCGCCCTGCAGCTCCCTCAGAGGAGACTGAGGAAGGGTGGGGGGTGCTCTCTTCTCCCAGGTGACAGGACGAGAGGAAACGGCCTCAAGTTACACCAGGGGAGGTTCAGATTAGATGAGGGAAAATTTCTTCACTGGAACGACCTGGCCTGGAGCACCTCCACGGACGGGGCTGTCACAGCTCCACTGGGCACCCTGGGCCAGGGCCTCCCCCCCTCACCGTGAAGAATCTCTTCCTAAAGTCTCATCTAAATATTCCCCCTTCCAGTTTAAAGCCATTGCAAGTAACAAGTGATAGATCTCTGGGGAAACCTTCTAGCAGCCATTTAATACCTGAAGGGGGCTAGCAGGAAGCTGAGGAGGGGCTTTTTACAAGGGCATGGAGGGGGAATGGGTTTAAATTGAAGGGGGAGCATTTAGGTGAGACATCAGGAATAAATGCTGCACGCTGAGAGTGGGGAGGCCCTGGCCCAGGTTGCCCAGAGCAGTGGTGGCTGCCCCATCCCTGGAGGTGTTCCAGGCCAGGTGGGATGGGGCTTGGAACCCCCTGATCCAGTGGGAGGTGTCCCTGCCCATGGCAGGGGGTGGCACTGGGTGGGCTTTGAGGTCCCTTCCCACCCAAACCGTTCTATGAATCTGTGACAAGAGGAAACAGCCTTAAGTTGCACCAGGGGGGGTTCAGATCAGACACCAGGGAAAATTTCTTTACCAGAGGGGTTCTCAGACACTGGCAGAGCTGCCCAGGGAGGTGGTGGAGTCCCCATCCTTGGAGGTGTTTGATGATGGGTAGATGAGGTGTTCGGCGATCTCGTTTAGCAGTGCCCATTGTGTGTGTCACAGTGTCCATGGGTGGGTCACGGTGCCCAGGGCGTGGGGTTATGGTCCCATTGCTGTGGGTCACGGTGCCCACACACAGCCCCACCAGGCCCGGCTGCAGGCTCTGTGTGGCTGGGATGCTCTCCCACGCTGTGCTCTCTCCGTTCCCAGCACAGCACAGCCCTGCAATGCTCGGTTCCTCTGCACCCACGTCCAAATAATTTCCTTTAATGTGGGAGTGTGATGGTTAAGCAGCTTTCAAGCTCTTGGCTAATTTCAAAACATGCCTATTTAAAGACCTTTATAGAAAATGCAGCGTATGTATTAAATCTCTGTGCTGCAGGCTTAAATCTTTTAATAATCATCAATTGGGCATTAGCTTTCCATAGACCAACATCTGAAATGCAGAATGATATCTTGACTTGAAACGCCTGATGCCTTTTTTCCCCTTTTCTTACCAATTTTGAAGCAAGGCGAGAAGAGTCAGTGGCTAAAAATTTGAAGCCTCTCCTATGAAAACGTGTCCAGTTCTCCCTCTGAAAAGCAAGCACGACATGGCTTCGTTTGGGGAAAATTTTTTGGAGGAGAACATAACCACGTACTGCATTTAATCCCTATTGTTGGCCCGACTCATGCTTAGCTTTTAATTTGCTCCGATGAATCATTCCGTTTGCTTTAACTGTTTCTGCAGCCAGGGCTGTAATTTGTGCATTTCCTGGCACTGCTGCTGTGCCAAGGAGATGGTCCCACACCTGAGTGCCACCTTCTGCCACCCGTGCCCTTCACCAAGCTGGGGTTCTGGGGTGCCCTGAGGCCGTGCAGCCCAGCTGGGGTGGGTACAACCGTCCCACATCTGAGATGGGACAATCCTGGAGTGTCACCTGGGTTCTTTGCCAGGCCGGGTCCTTGGGGTGCCCTGAGGCCGTGCAGCCCAGCTGGGATGAGTGCACCCTCCTGCATTGCTCCAGGGCGAGTGCTCACTCTTGGAAAGAGCCTTTCTCTGTTCTGAAAGCACAAGTTTGGTGGCCTCAGCCTGGCCCAGGCTGCAGAGCTGCAGGAGGGCCAGCGAGGGCTGAAGGTGTGAAGCAGTGGGGGGGATTCAATTCCCACACCTCGCAAAGGGATGCCAGAAGCAGGATCAGTGCCTGGAATGTGGCCCAGACTCCTTCTCCGGAGCAGGAGAATGTGTCTGTTTGCTGGAAGGAAGGAAGGAAGGAAGGAAGGAAGGAAGGAAGGAAGGAAGGAAGGAAGGAAGGAAGGAAGGAAGGAAGGAAGGAAGGAAGGAAGGAAGGAAGGAAGGAAGGAAGGAAGGAAGGAAGGAAGGAAGGAAGGAAGGAAGGAAAAAACCCTCCAGGGAACATTTCTGTTCTCATTGCTGCATCAGATTCTGGTCCTTTCAGGTGCAATTTTAGGTGTTTTGCCACATACAGACTGCAAAATGCACACAGGTAAGAAACAGCATCACCTTCCTGCAGACATCAAAGGATACAGGGGAATGCGTTTATTTCAGGATCCTTTTCCTCCATCACACCAACACACACGTGACCACAGCAACAGCAGTTCTTGGCTGAACTGTGGTTTTTGGTTTGTGGGAGGTATGTTGGTTTTATGGGTCAGCGCTACTTATCTCAATGCCTTTTCCTTTGCACAAAGCTCACCGAGGTGCATATTGCCTTACTGAAGAATAATAAATGTTTGCTTTATAAGTCTCATTGGAAAGGTTCAGGGTTCTGTTTCCTTGTGAGACCAATAAAACACCGAACAACAGCCCTTTGTGCAACCTCCCTTACTCATGAAAAAATACTGTGAGGAAATAACCAATAATAAAACCAGTGTCGCTCCTTTGACAGTTAATTTTGAATGCATTAATTACATAATGAGAGTGAAAAAGAATAACGCTTAACGAGCAAGTTTTTTAACAGAATCTACATCAAATGATGCATTTCCCAGGCTGGGAACAGTGATTATTGACTGCTCCTCTCCAGAGGGGATTCTTCTCCATGTGATAAGTTGGGAGAAGTTTTGTCATTCTAAAGCTCTGACATCACACACAGCCTTTCTCCTCAAATTTCAAATATGTTTGGGTTTCAAAGCTCAGTGAAATGTGGGGAAAGACTCTCATTTCCTTAAGTAACTTCAGATTTAGGCAGAATTCTGTCTTACCCCAGGACCGGTGTTTTGGGGACGTTGCGTTGCTGAGCCTTGTTCCTATCTAAGCCCACATTCTGATAACGTTGCCTTTCCAAACCTGAGCCAGAAGCTGACTGCAAATCCCTTCAGGAACAGGAGGAAAAGCTCAACTGGAGTTTGGAACCGTGCTCTTGCAGTGGCTCTTTGGGGCACTGACATCCCAGTAATGCTCATTCTGCCCATTGGCTGAACCGGTTGTTAATTGGATTCTCTGGGTGAACCCTGTCCTGCCCCGCTTTTGCCCTGTGAGTTGGTGGGCTCTCAAGGCAGGGGTGTTAAAGGAGATAGGGGTATTTCCCAGCAGGCCCCCTTCTGCAGTATTTTACATCCTTTTAGCGGCAATTTAGCCTGCACAATGGTGACAATGGTCACAAACAACTCCCTTTCCCCTCCCTCCAATTGTATTCTGCATGGGAGAGATGAAGCTCCCTAGCTGTGGCCAACGGATGCTGCTCACAGCATCCCATCCGTGGGGGAGGCTCCCCACGCCGGCACGGAGCACACAAGGACTTGAAAACCTCCCCCTTGCCCCAGCCGTGGTCTAAGGAGCACAGAAAGTGCTCAGGGGTGAGGAGCAATTGGATGCCCAGTTTGCAGCTGGCTTCACTTTCAGGAGGTGCGCAAGAGCCCATGGGGAGCACACCAGGTCCCTAGGGATTTTGGCCGCCTGCGGGGTGTCAGAGGAACGTGGGGCTGTTGGGATATCAGGGCAGGGAGTAGTGCTGAGCAGAGGGCGGGGAGACTCTTCCTCACAAGCACTTTTCTCCTTATAAGCAGGTTTTCTCCATCACAAGTTGTGCTCTTCTTGTTTACATCTTGTTTTATTGTCGATCGTTCACTAGCGAGATCCGTAGGAGATGCCAAAGAAACAAAAAGCATGGCTGGAGAATTACAATGCCACTGGAATTGCAGTTATTCACTTGCATTTGGTGCTACTGTCATGCAATTATTCACTTGCAGTTAGTGTTGCTCCGGCTTGGTATAATTTGGGTTTTACAGTTTGTGTCACCCGCAACCTATCCTGAATACAGACTGGGAAAGTGAAAGCTTTTAAATTGTGTCTGGATGGAGACCTGGGATTTTCCTTCTTAGGACTTATATGAAAAGTCCCTGCCATTCCTTCTGGGCATGGCTTATATATTTAATCCTGAACCCCTGAAACCCCATCATGTTCGTACAGGTCATGCTTTAAAAAAACAACTTAAAAGCTTTTTCCGTTTGAAGACTGGCAACGTGAGCCAGGTTATTAATCCTAATATCAGTGTTTGATTAGATGAAAAAGAACAGAAGAGGACAAACTGCTCGTGACGGTCTCCACTTGTCCTTCCCCAGCCCGGATATGCACTGGATCTCCAGCTCTCTTTGATCACTAAACCCAATTTTATTACAGCCGGGCTTCTGAAATTTGGAAGCACAACTCAAAAGCTTTGCAGCTGGGGTGAAAAGGCTCATAAAAGGCTCGGGGTCCCAGGGGGCTGAATGCAGGTTTTGTGTCTTTCCCGCGTCCTGCCTGCTTGTGCCCCTGGCCATGCCTTGTTCCCCCCGGCACTGTTTGTTCGGGGTATTGTTGGCCAGACAGCTGTGGCTGTGTTCAGCCATTCCAGTGCCTGTTTGCCCAGGGATTGGGCTGTAATCCCTCCTGGATTTCCCTCTGCTTGATCCCATGCAATCATCCCCCTGCCATACATCACTTTGGATAGTGTGTCAAAGGGAATGCTGAAGGAGAAATTAAGACATTAAGGCCCGGCGGATTGTGAGGAGGTTCTTTAGCAGACTATAATGTGTAACAAATTACAGTACAGCCTTCTGCCCCGAGCGTCCTTTTCAAACCTAGCATGGCCTCTTTTGTCCCTCTGGAGCTTATGACTCTTAATCAGCTGAAATTAATTATCAGGGTCGCATGACTCACAGAATTCCGCAAACAAGCCCGGGGCCGGAAAGGGGTCTGGGGAAACAAGAAGCAATGTTTTCATAGAATCATTTGGTTGGAAAAGACCTTTCAGATCATCGAGCCCAAACGTACCTGTCCACTGCTAAACCACATCCCCGAGCACCTCATCTACTCGTCTTTCAACTTCTAGGGATGGTGACTCCACCACCTCCCTCAAACCCCATGGCCCATTTCTGCTGTTCTCCACGTCTCTGTTTCTCTCTCGTGCCTGCTGGACTCACCTCCGAACAGCTTTGGGCAGGGAAGAAGCCACTTGCCTCCCTCTTATCTTCAGAACCAGGCTGGGTCCAGGTGCCTTCACAAAGATGAGGACTTCGGAGTTGAGGCTGGGTGTCATGGTTTAGCCCTGACCCGGCCAATTTCAGCAGCTAAAACGAAGCAGTTTGGCTCCCAGTTCTCTCCCTTTCCAGTCCCAGGGAAAGGGGAAAGGAAAATGAGAGGAAAAGACCTGTGGGTTGGAAACTATAACTCAAACTGCTTTAATTAAGTAATAAGGAAAAATATACTATTAATAAGAAAATGATAATAATATATATGGAAATTTATGAAATTGCATCCCTACTCCTTGATGACAACATCACCACAGACGCTGCAGAGCAGGCACGGGGAAGGGTCTGGGCTAAGAGAGAGCTGGAGTCAGGGACTGGATTTGGGAATGCATAGATCTGGGATCAGAGGCAAACAGAGAGATGAGGTCCTCACTGGACATTGGCCATCGAAGAAGAGAGTGAGACCCTTATGATCTCTTATTTTTATAGCAAGTGTGATGTATATGGGATGGAACCATCTGTTGGTCAGTTTGGGGTCACCTGTTTTGTCTGCCCCTCCCTTCAGATGCAACTCTTTTTCGTCTTTAACTTAGGGGTCCACCATCTGGAAGATGTCTTTGGTTTCTATAGGAATAAGTGTAAGCAATGGTCTTTCAGCATCCCAGTGCCCCACGTTATCACTTCTAGAGAGAAACACTACCTGAAAAACATGCAGTTAGCTGTGAGAAAATGAAGTTGCTTAGATGAGACTGAGCTGAAGTCAGAAAACTGATTCTACTTCAGCTCAAACCAGAACACTGGGTTTCACGAGACAAAGACTTTCCTTTACCCGTGTGTCTCAGGGAGTGCAAAAGGTTTCCCCCATTCCTCCGTTTGCTTGGTTTTACACTTTCTGGTTTCTGTGAGCTTTCAGAAACAGCACACGGCACGTTCCTTGCGTCCACCACGTGCTGACCACTTGGGTTGCACCGTCAAGCTGTGCACGGGGACTCAATTAGAATAAACCAAAGACATTCTTTTCGCTCTGAGGCAATGTCAGGGCTCTTTCAGCTAAATGCAAAGATATTTCTAAGAAAATTACTGTCTGCGCTAATAAACTATTATTCATTGTGCCTGCTGCTATTAAGGACATCCTTTTCAGTGCTGGGAAACTGGGAACGCAACGATGGTAACGCAGTAGGAATCTTGCAACATTAGAAATGGAGATTTGCTGGGGCTCTTTTACTATGAAGCAAATGGGGTTTAATTTCTTTTCTCACCTCCCTTCCTTCTTCCCCGCCCTTGGAAATTTTAGCAAAAAGAAAATTGCAAGCGCGTACGCAAAAAACCTTTCTGAAGACATCGCCCTGGTTTTGTCTCTCCGTGCCGAGAGCCTCCGTTGAGCTGCAGCGATAGAATAGACCAGCTGATTGAGACAGATGTTCTCTTCTTTAGCAAGTGCCAACACTTTGCCCAAACACATATTTGCTGACTTACCCTCCACTGGAAAACATCTTGAAAAGGCGGCCAAGATAAAAAGGAAGGGAACGAAGCCGCGTTGTGTCCAGATTTAACACAGCCCAGTGCTCCATTCTCTAAAACCAGTCCTGGTTGAAGAGGTCCCTTTCACTGGATCCTGTTCATTTGTTGATGGATAATAGGGGCTGAGTTGCGGCAATCTGTGTGCAGAAAGCAGAAAATAGAGTCAATTACATCTGTATTAGGTGGCCTTGGGGAGAAAATCTCCTTACATGCTTTCCACTGATACTGTTCTTAATTATATTGGCTAAGGAGCTGCCTATGTTAAATCCAAGCACAACTTGAGCTGCTCTAAATATAGAGTCTAAAATATCTCATGGGAAGGTGATGTAACTTTCCAACAGGACTTTAAATGAGGCTTTTTATTTTGCCCACAATTAACATCTCAAAGTGAGACGCTGTGATGATGCCATCACCCCATTTCTGTGCCCGGAACACCTGACCTCACGCAGTCCCTTTCCTCCTAGGAGGGGGTGAAGCTCCCAGCCTGGGTGCTGAGTCCAGGATGCGGCACCACACCGGCAACGAGTCCCCAGCCCTCGGGGACTCTGTTGCAGCTTGCTGGGTTCCTGGGGCAGCGGCACTGTGGGGAGCAGAAGCGGGTGACTCAGAGCAGCTCCGCCAGGACCTGTCTCAGATTCAGAGCAGAGTCCTGAAAACCTGCCCTTTTGCTGCTTCTCTCCTCTCCTGGGGAGAAACGCGCGGCTGGAAGCTGCCAGGATGGGATCTGCATTGCTTCCCTCCTTGGCCAGCTCTCTGCGGCCAGCTCTCCGTGGGACACCTCTGCACAGCCAACTCTCCATGTGGACAACTCTCCACGGTGGCAGGGACTGCTGGTTCCCTGCATTCCTGGTTGCCCAGGGCTGAGGAAGATGCTGGGGTGGTGGAATGCTGTGCCTATAAGTCTTTCAATTTAAGAAATAACAACACCCTCCTAAAATAGAAGAGAACAAAAAGCCCACCAACCCAGCGTTTGGGTCTCCACCCGTAGTCAGTCAGCCCAGTCATGTAGAGTTGTCCTGTGGAGAGTTGTCCCATGGAGAACTGGCCACCGTGGAAAGTTGGCTGTAGAGAGTTGGCTCTTTCCCCAGAGCAGGAGGTCACAGGACAGGCGCCAGGGCTGGAGGGATGGAACAGCCTCCCAGGCCCTTCAGCCTTCTCAGATGGAGCCAGTTGTCCTGTTGGTCTGCTTTTCCACTCCTTGGCTGGGTGCTGCCGTCTCCTGGAGTTTGGAAGAGCACAAGCTTCCCTTCCTAAGGGACCTAGGAGCATAAATGATACACGATAGAGTCTTTTTTTCTCAAGACTTTATGTAGAGTAGGTAAAATCCATCAATCTATGCCATCCAAACACCCAGGAGAAGTATCTGTGGTATTTCCCAGCCCCTTTCATTTGGCTTTCTCTTAATCTTATTAAGTGTCTGTTCCCATACCTGGGGGAAAAAAAAAAAAGCAGCCATCAATTATATTTGCTTTGCCTTTGAAAAGATTTGTCATTTTGCCATCTGTAGGCAAGCATGCTCTGCGACAATAGGTTTTGTTTGACTTCTCTAGTAAAAAGGTCCCTAGTTTTTCTCTTGGCCCCGTCCGCAGCTTGCTTTCCCCCCGCCTCATTCTTTTCAGCGAGCCTGTTGATGAGCTTGGCCTAATCAGATTAACTCAACCCAGACACAGCAGTGGCAGTTTATTCTCTTTTAAAAGGACTCCACGGTTTCCTACAAACTTTTTTGTAAACTCTTCATCTCCGGCTAAACTCTTTTGTAAGCTGTATCCAATGGACTCTTTGAGAGACCCACACTCCCCGTCAATGAAGACCTGTTAGAATGGGTCACTAATCCAAAAGAGTGGAGAAATGCCTTTAAAGCCGTGCACTGAGGCATTGGGAGCCCTGAGTAGCGCCCGCCGAAAGAGGGAATTGAATTCCCAAATAGCTGGAACATTTAATTTGATTCCGAAAATAAATATTTTGAGAAAGTCCGACTTGTTTACAACACTAATGCAATAAGCTGGGTTCCTCTGATGTTCTCTGGGTGCTAGGACACGCTTTGGGGTCTGGTCTTTACCCAGCCCACTCCCATATGGAGCTCAGAAGAAGACAGAAAAGAAAGCAACAGCATTTTGACCAGTTTTTACAGTTCTGGGTGTTCACGGTGGTTTTATTGGGCAGGTGCTGGGAAAAGATCTATTTGGGATCTTAATGCACCCCTGTTCCTGATCCAACTGAGAAGCTCTGAAAGGCATTTTGTGATGCTGCTGTGTGGAGGACTTCTCCCTTCACTGTGGGATTTTGATTCCATCCCACTGAAAGGACGGAAGGATCCTCCATCGTCAGTGGCAGCGAGGCAAGGATCGAGTTGGGGCAGTGTGTGCATAACAGCTGTGCCCGCCTGCAACCCAGAGCCCTCCAAGCCCAGCATGAGAGCTGCTGCGTGCCCACACCTCCCATCCCTCGAGGTGCTCAAGGCCAGGTTGGATGGGGCTTGGAGCCCCCTGATCCAGTGGGAGGTGTCCCTGCCCATGGCAGGGGGTGGCACTGGATAGGCTTTGTGGTCTCTTCCAACCGAAACCATTCTGTGATTCTCCCCCAGCACTCCTGCTCCACATCTTGGAGATAAGTCTGATCTGCTGCAAATAATTTAAAGGTTTCTGATGCAACACAGCCGGGAAAAAGAATTTGGGTGATTGTTCCTTTACTTTTTAGCTGGAGATGAATGTGGCTACAAAGGCTGGAGTGAACACGCGTGGCGGAAAGCACCCTTTCCCTTGGGGAGACTGGGTGCAGGTACAGACCTGCCTGTGGCCACACGCCTTCAGCAGGCACAGTCAGCCCCAGTGCAGCACTGCAGCCAGCCCTGATGCAGAGATGCAGAGAGCCCCAATGCAGTGCTGCAGCCAGCCCTGACACAGTGCTGCAGCCAGCCCCAATGCAGCACAGCAGCCAGTCCTGATGCAGCACTGCAGCCAGCACCAATGCAGCACAGCAGCCAGCCCTGATGCGGAGATGCAGCCAGCCCTGACGCAGTGCTGCAGCCAGCACCAATGCAGCGATGCAGCCAGCCCTGATGCAGAGATGCAGTCAGCCCTGATGCGGAGATGCAGCCAGCCCCGGTGCACCGATGCAGCCAGCCCCAGTGCAGTGATGCAGCCAGCTGTGATGCAGCATCACAGCCAGCCCCAATGCTGCGCTACAGCCAGCCCTGATGCAGAGATGCAGACAGCCTCATTGCAGCACCACAACCAGCCCCAATGCAGCCTTACAGCCAGCCCCGATGCAGCATCACAGCCAGCCCCAATGCAGCCTCACAGCCAGCTTTGATGCAGTGACACAGCCAGCCCCGATGCAGCATCGCAGCCAGCCCCAATGCAGCACTGCAGTGCTTGCCAGGCCCAAATGCTTCAGCATGGTCCCCATTGAGCCCTTCCTGCACCTCCCAAGTCGCAGGTGCAGTGAGCCCAGGAGGCTGGTGCTTCAGTAACCACTGCGGCTGCAAGCGAAAGGGGACAGCGGGGACTGCTCAGAGCCAGCCCTGCGGCACTGCAGGTGGGTGCAGACACCCCATTCCTGCCCTTGTCCGTATCCTCTTCAAAGCCAGGAAGAGGGGAGAACCAAACTCTTGTTCTCGCATTTCACTGCAGGGATGCGTTAGCACTTCTGCTTGCAACCCCCCCCCCCAGGCACATGTTTGAACACCTAGAGAGCTTCTTGTTTGCATCAGGCCAGGCTTTTTCCTACCACGAAGGTTTTCACTTCTGCAGTTGTTGTCAGCTTCTGATTGGCATGTCTGAACAACTTCATTGTGGAGGATTTCATGGCATTCAGTGGAAGTTTCCATTCCTTTAGAGCTGCGCAGAGAAGATTAACGTTGTGACTTCATCCCCCTGCCATTGTCACCGTGACTTAGAGTCATTTTGTGTCTTTGATAAAACTTGCCCCAGCGCAAAATAAGCGAACAAGATCCCACAATGCTCACAATGAGCA
This sequence comes from Neomorphus geoffroyi, assembly GCA_033558235.1. Classification (NCBI taxonomy): domain Eukaryota; kingdom Metazoa; phylum Chordata; class Aves; order Cuculiformes; family Neomorphidae; genus Neomorphus; species Neomorphus geoffroyi. Next base: position 3,353,178 of record JAUMJM010000029.1, on the reverse strand, counting down.
AAACGACTCCCTGAGAAATGCCCGATTATCTTCCAGGGAGAAGACTGTAATTTTTCATGGTATCAGCTTTATATTAAAAATTGCATTGAACGGCAAAAAGAGTTGTCTTAATTGGGTGGGAGAGACAGGACACCCGATCTGGGCCACCTCCCACTCCCTGCAAAATAGCATCAGTCATAGTCCCATGGTGCACGGTCTGGGGATTCAGTTGCATCGCAGAGAGGATGTTGTGTCTCCAGATATTTCTCTTGTATTTTTCTCTCTATACTTTAAATCTGAATGCTCCAAACTTCCTATGAACTTTTGTTCCAGTTTCCACCTGTTATTCTTACTAAAGGCATTTATGCCGGGATTAAAATCTGTTTGAAAATAAGATGAGAAACATGAGTCTAGGATTTGTATTTTGAAGGAAGTAGAATCCAGATGAATCATTCTTAAGCCTACACTTAACCTAACCGGTTGTTCTAAGGAACAGTGTGTGTGAGGCAAGGGAGGAAGGAAAATGGACAAAACCTGAGACAAGTAGGCAAGATCCTGGTACCAGGTACTCTGTGAGACCCCGAGACGCTGCTGATGGGGTGTGACGTGCTGTGCTCGGACCAGGGCTAACCTGCAGCATCCATCCCAGGTGCAGCAACTGATAGACCACCCCTCACTTCCCAGCCAGCCCCCTCCAACCATCCAGGACTGCCCACACAGGTTTCTCTGCCTGTTCCTTACCATTTTCTCAGCCTGGAGAAGAGAAGGCTCTGGGGAGACCTTAGAGCAGCCTCCCAGTGCTGAAAGGGGCTCCAGGAAAGCTGCGGAGGGGCTCCGGATCAGAGAGGGAAGGGATGGGATGAGGAGGGATGGTTTTAAGCTGAAAGAGGGGAGATTGAGATGAGATCTTGGGGAGAAATGTTTTGCTGTGAGGGTGGGGAGGCCCTGGCCCAGGTTGCCCAGAGCAGTGGTGGTTGCCCCATCCCTGGAGGTGTTCAAGGCCAGGTTGGATGGGGCTTGGAGCCCCCTGATCCAGTGGGAGATGTCCCTGCCCATGGCAGGGGGTGGCACTGGGTGGGCTTTGAGGTCCCTTCCGACCCAACCCATTCTATGGTTCTATGATTCCACGTCTGCCGATGTGCCCGGCCAAACAGCTTTGTTGCCGTTCCTGCTGGATCGCTGGGAAGGAAGCTCCTGAGTCTGCACCCTCAAGGTTAGACATGGGTGAAAGGGCTGCAGAGCCCTGTTTGTGGCTCTCACCCTTTATCGCCTGATGTTAATGGTTTGTGGCAATTGGAAGCAAGCGATGAAAGGGAAATTGCTGTGGCTGCTGAGGGCCTTTGAATGACTCTCTTCATTTCCCAGGATGGATAACAAAACCAGCCCCTCTGGAAAATGCCAGGGCCTTTTGACCAGCTCAAAGGGATGCTGGGAGACCTTCACTTGCCAGGCTCTTGCCAGGTGTCCTGGTGGCCACAGCAGGCCTGACTGATCAGCTCGGAAGCTCCCTGGGTTCCCCATGGGTTGAGCTATGGCCTCAGGCTTGGGGCACTCAGTGGTCGTGCTCCAACCAAACTTCCCACCACTAATCCAAAGCCTCCTCCAAGTTTTAAACCCCTTTTTTTTAAAAAAAAAAAAGGGACAGAAAGGGAAGCAGGCGCCTGTCTGGTTGGGAGGGGCAGGCTTTCTGCCTACCTTATTATGTGCTAATTGGGATTTTAACAAAGATTGTCCCGTCAGATGCAGGTGGCCAGTGACAACACGCCTGTGACTGAGGAGCAAGTCTTGACATAAGGAGAGTCCGGGAGCTCGCTGGGAGCCAGCTCTTCCTGTCTGATCTTCTGCGTGCCCGTCTGGCGCTCCATGAATAATTAATAAATGCATGATACACCTCGCTGCCGTACGTTGAAGACAATGGCAGCTCGCAGCTGAAACCTGCTGCCGCGCAAAAACCTGGTGGAGTGCTTGGGCGTGGGCAGATTGGTTCGTTACTGCAGGGCGGCGCGTGGGAAGACGGCTCTGGGCAGGGGTGTTTCGTGTGGAAGGGTGCAGGGAGCCCTGATCAAACCCTGTTAACACTATCCGGCTGCGTAGGTGGGACTGGGCTATATTTACGCCATGCTTCTTGGCCATGGAGACATTTGCAGAGCGAGAAGATGGACAGTGTGTTGGAGGTGGAGCTTGGTCCTAGCCGTGTGCGAATCTGCCGGGGGAGTGGTCCCTCACGGTGGCTTTCCTGGCTTTGTAGTCACTCTTTAGGGAAAGGACCAACCTGATAGCAACCAAATTCAGGCCAGCAGACTTCTAGTAGGGAGCTGATCAAACTTCTCCTTTTGGTTTGTTGAAACTGCTCAGTCAGGAGTTCTTGCACCCCATTGCAATGATTTTTCCGGTCAACTTCAGGAAAATATAAAGATAAGCCAATGATCTAAAAGTGCCGGTACTACAAAATTATTGCATGCCCGAAAGAGAGAATCAAAGACACATTTAGGCTGGAAAAGACCTCTAAGATCATCAAATCCGACCGTCAGCCCAACACGCTGCAAATGTGACACTTTGGAAATGCTGTTTCAGCTTGGTGGGCAGCCCCATCTCAGCACCTTGTGTGTGATGGTGCCTTTAACACCGTGGCCATGAGCCACGTCTCTGTAGGAGCCCCAGCTTGTCTTGGTCGATGTTTGCCAGAGCCCTTGGCTCACGTGCGGCGGGAGCTGGGAGGCAGATGCAACAGGGGCACATGGGTAGAAAAAGGAAGATCTCCTCCCAGTGGTTTCATCCCCTCGGAGTTTGCTGCAGGCATCTCCTTCCCTGCAAAAGCAGACACCTAGCATGGAAAATTTCAGCTTAGGCACCTGAGGTCTGGCAGAGTTACAAGCAACAAAACCCGAGGTCTCATAAGAGGAAGCTTCAAGCAATCCCTTCAGCAGGCAGCGCTCCAAGCCACCCCTCTGGCAAGCACCGCACCGTGGGCTCAGCACCCGCCAAAAGCACCTGGCTCATTGGCTGGGCCACCAACCAAAAGGAGATCTCCCAGGGGCTGTGCCTGCAGGGCTGCCCTGCTCCAGGCGGGCATGGTGGCATTTGAAATTCAAGCCAGGCTGGGGTGGTTTGCAGAGGCAGCTGTGCCCTCCCGGCTCGGCTCCGAGCGGTGGAATCCTTTACCCAAGGTGGTGTGAAATCCTCCGTCCTCTCCCGACGTGCCAGGCATATAAAGACGACGTTTCCCTGGTCCCTGCTGCATCGCAGGGGGAAGAGGTTTAATGAAAAATTTAAAGGCCGGCGTCTTAAAATAAATTCCAATCCTGGCTGAAATTTCACAGCGGCTGCTAAATGTCTCTCACTTTAGGACTTGTGTGCGGGAAGCGAAACAATTGCTCCCTTTCCAAGAGGAAATAAAAATGGGCCTTGTTCCCTCGCTGGGCTGGTGAGACGCGAAGCCAGCTCCACCGGAGGGGTGGGAGGTGATGGATGTAATTAAAAGCCCAGAGGGAGGGAGGGAGGAGGGAGTAGAGGGAAGAACAATAAATGGAGGCAGCTTATCTTGCGGCTGAAAGCTGATCTTCATGGACATGTAACATATGGTATTTTCAATAATGGATAAACAGTTTAAAGGGGACCTGCAAATGTTGTCTTTTAATGAGCTAGCAGCAGGGTTATGTGCTGAATACCCTCACCTCACCTTTTATCTTGCTCCCAGGTCCCCCCAGTTGTGGCCAGCCGGGCTCCCGCTGGGCTCTCAAGCCCCAGCACGCATTATGTCGTGTCACAGCTGCCACGTACTCGGCCCGTGGGGTCGAGGGGGTGAATATAATTACCCACGCTGGACTTCAGCCAGGGCAGCGGTGCTACTTCCCTTACTCTTGCAAAAAAAAACCTGCTGTGGGATCTTTAATTACCACCGCAGGTCAAGACCCTTGGTTTTACCAGTGCGTTCTGTCTCTAGGACAGCGTTGCTGACAGCCCAGGGCCCCGCAGCAGCACCATTAACTTGGGAGAAGGGAATTGTGCCGGTTTTACAGGTGCCACCTCTTGGAAAGATGTGGAAGGAGCAAACAAGCGTTATCCCACAGGCAGGTTTCAGGCATCTGTTTTGCAGATCCCAGGAGGAGACAGGTGGGAGGGCAACGTTCTGAGGAGCCTCTGAAACAGCCACGCAGCCCTCACTGCTGCACCCGCTCCGTGGAGCTGCTCCCTGTGAGCAGAGCCAAGGATCTGTGGGCACAAAGGCAACTCTTGTCCCAGAAGAAAGTGATAGGGCAAGGGGGAAGGGTTTGAAGCTGAAAGAGGGGAGATTGAGATGAGATCTGAGGAAGAAATGTTTTGCTGTGAGGGTGGGGAGGCCCTGGCCCAGGTTGCCCAGAGCAGTGGTGGCTGCCCCATCCCTGGAGGTGTTCCAGGCCAGGTTGGATGGGGCTTGGAGCCCCCTGATCCAGTGGGAGGTGTCCCTGCCCGTGGCAGGGGGTGACACTGAATGGGCTTTGAGGTCCCTTCCAGCCCAAACCATTCATGATTCTTCGATCATTCTCCAAGGCTGCTGCCTGCCTTCACGGTGACACCTTGGGAAATGCTGGGCAGTGGGAGCCTGTATTTCCCACATGAGCCGTGCCCAGATAAATTCAGGCAGACTTGAAGTGTCAAGTTGATATCTTGGCTCCACCTGCACCTTGTGGGCTCAGAGAGCTTGGAAACACTTGGGAGAGACACATTCAGCCCTAAAAGTACTTTTCCAGTGATGAGATTTAATTTAAAGTCTGTGTTCATTTCTTTTCTCTCCCCTGGGAGATTCTGGACGCAGTGCGTGTCCAGCGTGCACGGTGATAGCGGTGCTGGGTGGTGGCCACGTAGAACGGAGTTGGGAAAGCTTCTCCTTGTGTGCCTTTCCCTCATTGCCCACAGGCAGCCTGGGAAGAGGAGATCCCAGTCACCTCCTTGCCGTGTTGGGGTGAAATGGGGCAACCAGCACATGGAGGGTTTGGAACTCCTCCATCTCCACCACTGGCAGGTCCTGCCCCTCTGCAGGACAATAAATCTTTAAATCACCGTTAGGACTCAGCTGGGTTAGGCTCAAGATACCATCTCCAGCCGACTGGGAGGATGCAATGCCTGGTTCACCTCCAGTGCTGCACAGTCTCATAGCACGCTTCCAGAGGGTTAAACTGAATCCACTTTTGAGGCTAAGCTTGCAGCTGGCACAAATCTGTGCAGATCCTGCAAAGCTCTGGTGCTTTACATGAGCTCGGGCTACAGACAGTCATGCTCTCTTTTCATGCTGTAATCTCCACACATGCTTATGCTTGGAATTATCTTCTTCATCCTTTGCCATCCTCTGATGCCCACCAACAGCCCTTTCTCATCCGCATCAGCCTCAGCTTTTGTGTTAGCTTCTGCTGGACCACAGCTGAGCATCCCTCCTGTCTCCTGCTCCCTGGGAAAGCTCAGCTGCGCTGCAGCCCATCACGCGTTATCAAGGGTGTGGAGATAAGGCGAGAGAGCTCTCCTACCCCAGAGGAAGATGGGATTTGCTTTTCAGAGGCATCCACCATGCAGTCAAGGTTCAGAGCTTTTGTTTAATACCCTTCCACGAATCATCTTAACAGCTGAGAGCAAATATGAGAGAGAAACTGAGCATGAGTTACCCTGGTGCTGAGCAGCTTGCAGGGAAGGACACATTCCTGCAGCTCAAGCTCCTCGGATCCCAGAGCCGGGCTCCTCCTCCAGCCTCTGCAAACCCCATTTTTCCCACTGCTGGCACTTCTTGCCTGGGTTCAAACCCTTCCCATCTTTCAGCCAAAGCCCTGGGAGTCTGGGGCATTTTTAGTTGACTGCAAATATACATGTGTTTTGGGAGCCATCTCCTTTTGTACCAGCTCATTAGGGGAAATAAATGGCCCCTGACCATCTGTCATCTTCATGCAGGTACCTGGCAGAGAGGGGTGGGAAAAGGCACGGAGGAGCCTTAATCCTCTCAGGCTTCGGCAAAGTGAACGGTGCTTCCCACAATATAATTACAGCAGCCCTGCTGTAAAGTGACAGACCTAGTGAGTGGAAATAGATGAATGTAATTAAAATCCCAGGGCGAGAGAGATGGAGACGGAGACGCGCAGAAGAGCAGTGGAGGGAGAAAGAGCAGTGGAAGGCGAGGAACTGAATGACAGGAGGCAGCTCGTCTTCAGGATAGGGACCATATGCTGATTGCATTAATAAAGACAAAGGATAGAAGCTTATTACTGATAAATTAGAATCATGGAATGGTTTGGGTTGGAAGGGACCTCACAGTCCATCCAGTGCCACCCCCTGCCATGGGCAGGGACACCTCCCACTGGATCAGGGGGCTCCAAGCCCCATCCAACCTGGCCTTGAACACCTCCAGGGATGGGGCAACCACCACTGCTCTGGGCAACCTGGGCCAGGGCCTCCCCATCCTCACAGCAAAACAGAGATGGAGTAGGGGAGCTGGTAGTGACTGCTGTTGCGGCTGCCCCATCCCTGGAGGTGTTCAAGGCCAGGCTGGATGGAGCTTGGAGCCCCCTGACCCAGTGGGAGGTGTCCCTGCCCATGGCAGGGGGTGGCACTGGATGGGCTTTGAGATCCCTTCCAACCCAACCCATTCTATGATTCTACAAAAATCCAAGCCGAAGTTTTAAGAGCTGCCTCAGCTTACCAAGGCACGGGCCGGAGACAGAAACCTCAAAGAATTCATTTACTGAGGGTCCTTTTAGAGCCTCTCTAGGCTGGCACACAGATCTCACAGCCCCAGGATCCCAGGTGCTCCTGGAAAGCCTGGCGTGTCCTTCACAGAGACTGCTTGGGTCTGGGCTGGTGCATGCTTGTGCTTTAAAGCCACTCTCTGAAGCACTGTAATGGTATTGATCAGCAATGGTTGTTTTCCCTCTTCTTTCCTCTTTAAAATGTCTTTTTTTTCTTCCTGCCATCTCTTTGATGTCTTTTAATTACCTTTCCCCTCCTCCACATCCCCCTTTTAGAGGGCTCTGAATAGGTGGGCGAGGTTTATTTATTGGCTTTGCTGTGGATGAGGCTGGGTGTTGAACAGCCTCTTCCATGAGTGAAGCCTCTTTGGGGGAAGAATGCAATAACTGGGGCCGGGGTTGCTTTCCTGGGAGAGGCTGACAAGCTCTGTTACTGCTCCTCACAGCCCTTGTGTCAGCCCCCAGCAGCCCCCCAGCGTGGAGCTGGGCTGGATTCCTGGGATGTTCTGAGGAGAAGGATGCTCTGGTGGATGAAGTGGCTGTCATGGAACACCTTGCTCCCACCATGGGAGCAACCAAGCTATCTCCCAGGTTGGTTTCAGAGATGAGAGAAGGTTGGACTCCTCACAGGGAGGGAGGGAAAGGGGTTTGGGTCCCCATTTGAGGAGATCTTCACCTCCCCATGGCGGACACCAAGGCTGGCTTGGCATGGGTCAGGCCCGGGAATAGCAGCTCCTCACTTTCAGCGTCCTCCGTTAGGATCAGCCTCTCACCAGGGGGAAGCACTTTGTCTCCATCCCCCTCCTCCACCCTCCCCTCACTCAGGATGGATGGGAAATTTGAGGAATGTTCAGATTTTACTCATTAGCCCAACCTCCTGCTGGCCCTGGTTTAAAACAACCTGCAGGGGCTTCCCTTGATCGGTGATGTATGAGTGGCAGCGATGGGGCAAGCCAGACATTGAGCCTGGCTGGAGTCGGACTGCCTCACATTTCACTGCTAACTTGTCTTCTGCGACTGGACATAATTTAGACTAATTGTCTTCATGTGGGTTTCTTTCATCATGGCCACAACCTGGTTTCGCCAGCGGCTAACAAGGACATTTCGATGGGTGTCGGTCTAGTCCATCTCTGCTGCTTCTTGCTCTCTCCCTTTCCCAGAGCAGGGCTGGTTGCAGCTCTCTGAAGGGCAAAAGAGATGCTCGTCCAAAGAGCTGGGGGAAATCAGGGAGAGGAAAGGGACAACGTTTGTCTCTGTGAGCTCTGGGATAGAAGCCATGGCTGATCCTGCTTCGTTGCTCATATCCCGTTCCCAGGGAGCGGGGAAGGGAAAACAGCTGTACCTTTTGCCTAGCTGGGAGTAATTGCATACATGCAGATCCTAAACCCTGGCCAGAAGGATGCGTAACAGCCATTAGTGCCCTTCCTTGCTGCTGCTGGAGACAGTGAGCTGCAGAAATAGGTAAGCCACGATCAGAGGTCCTTCCTTGGAGCCCTCTGCTCCCAGGCAGCATGGAGTAGACTTGCCAAGCCCTCCCTTTGCTCTCCAGCAGTGTCACGCAGGTCATGCTAATTGCTGGGACACAGGTGCTGGGAACCTCTGGAAGCCAGGTTGAACCTTCAGTCCCAGCAATTAGCATCAAATCATAGAATGGTTTGGGTTGGAAGGAACCACGAAGGTCATCCAGTCCAACCCCCCTGCAGTGATCAGGGACATCTTCAACCAGGTTGCTCAGAGCCTCTCAGACATTTGTTTGGCAAAGACAGGGTTCCCCAGAAGCCAAGAGGCTGCTGGGTCTGTGCCCCGTAGACCCAAGGTTTACCCGTGGCCAGGCAGGCTTGTCCATACGGAGCACGTCCCTGTTTCTGTGCTGTGCTGCAGGCACAGGCTGGCTGCCAGCAAGGACCTCCATGGCAGCTGCGCTCAGGTGCTCCTGGAGCGTTCCAGCATCTCCGAGCATCTCAAGCCACACGTGCCCTTCTGCCACCTGTGAGGTGCCAGGAGCGAGCAGAAAGCACTTCACCCCCATCCCAGGGATGGAAGCTGTCTTGGGAAAACGGGCCACATGCTTGGGTCTCCACTTGGGAGCTGCTCAGCTGTGGAAGCAGAGGGCTCCATGCTCTGGAAGGGCCCACCCAGCCACCCAGCCGGAATTACGTTGCCCTTTTGTGCGAGATATTTGGGTTTGGGGTTTTGTTGTTGTTGTTGTTGTTGTTGGGGGTTTGGTTGTCGCTTTGGCTTTCTTGGAAGCATGTTCCTCAGTTTTGACGGGAAGAAGCTGGCGTTTCATGAAAGCCTACTCCCTCATTATTTAATGTTAAAGCACTTCAATTAGTTTCATTTGATTTACTTTGATGCTTTTGTTCCCCGAGGTTTCCAGCACACAGGGCTGCTCCACCTCTCCGTGGCTGCTCCACTTTGATCTCCCCAGCGCTGCTAAGGGCCTCCTGCCACTCCCCAGGCATCGGCACGAAGGCATCCACGCACAGCAAACCCCAGCCCTGGCACTGGCACCACTGGGGCTGCGGGTCTGGCTGCTCCGCTTCCCCCCCGTCCTGTCGTCACCCCCATCTGTTCCAAAACCAATATTGACTCGGGAGTGGGGGAGCCCCCTGCCAGGCTGTTTTAATCAAAGCTTTCCCCAGCAAATGAAGTTTTTACAAGAAGGTCTCCAGGTGCTCCAGCGAGGGGAGGAGGACACAATGGCCAGCCCGGCAGGGGCTTGCTGCTATGGCAAAGAGGGGGGACTGGAGGGGCCGGGAGCCCCGGGTGAACTCCTAGGGTTAGGCTGTATCTACAGGAGCCAGACAGCGGTTTGAACACAGAGCCAAAACATTTAACATTTGCAAACCAATTAAGAAGGGGAGAGAGGCAGGGAGGGGAGGTTGAGGCATTTCAGCACACAAACTGGTTCTCATGGGAATGGAATGGCAAAGCCCTCTCGGTGTGACAGATGCCCTCGACCAGAGTCCCCCAGCTTCGCCATAAACCTTCCCTTTCCCATTCCCACTCACCACAGCTTTCAAAAGCTGTTGTTTATCTAGTTTCTCCTTCTTTCCAAGGGTCCACAGCAAGATTTGGGTCACTAGAGACTTGCCATAATGATTTGCAGGAGAAGCGTTAATGCAACATCGAGATTGAGCATGAAATCAAAGCAGCAGCCTCCAAGGGCCAGAGCAGAGGAAAGAGTGGGCAAATACGGGAAGAACATCGTGCTGATGACTTTTGTCTTGTCCTGACATCTCAGTAATGAGATCTGTAATGATCTCAGTAACGACATCTGTGTACAGCCAGGGCTGGGACAGGAACCAAGTTGGATAGGCAGCATGAACACAGGTGAGGGACAGGTTGCTATCATGACTAATGAAGCAGGAATGGTTAAGAAGACCACTTGGGTCATGTCCAGCCCGGGCCAGGTACCCCACACACTTGGCAGTGACAAGTTTGGGACTTGCTCCTGACATTTTGCCTTCGGGTGTGACTTCTGCCACATGCGCTGGGAGAAGAGAGGGACATCTGTCTTTCTTCTCCCAGCAATAACCTGGCTTGTCTGGGGACAGCGCATCTCAGCCCAACAACTGTGAAGGACAGCGTGGCATTACAAATTCATGGCCATCTGTGTGGAATCATAGAATGGTTTAGGTTGGAAGGGACCCTAAAGCCCATCCGGTGCCACCCCCTGCCACGGGCAGGGACACCTCCCACTGGATCAGGGGGCTCCAAGCCCCATCCAACCTGGCCTGGAACACCTCCAGGGATGGGGCAGCCACCACTGCTCTGGGCACCCTGGGCCAGGGCCTCCCCACCCTCACAACAAAACATTTCTCCCTAAGATCTCATCTCAGTCTCCCTTCTTCCAGCTGAAAACTGTTCCCCCTCATCCTATCCCTGTCCCTCACGTGCCCTGGAGCAAGCGAGAGTGCGGGACACGGAGGTGAACAGGTCAGCTGAGCCAAACTCCAGAGCCATAGTGAGATAGCTCAGCGCTTTTTGGGTGCTCCCGTGCAAAAGGGTAAAAAAATAACAGCAATCAATGCATCTCTTGAAAACAAATAAAACAGCTCAGAACAATGGGTGAGAGTGAGGAGAGGGGTTGGCTCAGGGAGAGCAGACAGACCCAGAGAATGAAAGATTGCGCGCTGAAGACCAGCGTTTAAAAATAAAGCACAATCTTTACACCACTTTTCAACTGCTTGGAAGATTTCCCCACCGTGGAGGTCTCTGCCCGAAGGCGATTTGAGGTAAGGGCAGCATAAGTAGAGGTTTGTGGTCAAAAGCTCAGCGCTTTGGCGGCAGTTGTAAAATGCTACCAGGCTTCCCAGTAAATGAAGCGCCTTTTATTTTCCCCCTGCTTTAAAGGGAATGTAATTAGTTTAAAACCAGCAGCAGGGAAGCACTGCAACTCCTTTTCCAGGGACAATGGCAAAAATAAGTGTATCAACACCCTGACCAGCACATTTTGCTTTCCTGATGAGACCAGCTATTGCCTGCAGCCTCTCTTCTCCCCTGCGAACCACCCCGGGCTGCTCGGAATTGTGCGCTTTTATTACAGAGCCAGGGGCTCGGGGACACGGCAGGACACGCGGCTCCAGCCCCGCAGGAGTCCTCACACAACCTCCTGCCCTGCAGGTAACTGCAGCCAAAGGCATTGGCTTCCCAGGACCACAGCTCCGTCGCAGGGTCTCCACGTCTACGGGAAGGCTCAAAAATGTTGGCCAAGCTTTCCAGCTGTCTTCCTGGTTCCTGCTTGACCTGCATGTGGGAACTCGGTTGTGATGATCTCAAAGGTCTTTTCCAACCCAACGATTCTAACATCACGAGTGGGTTTATTCTCCCACCATCCCCGTGAGGAAAGCAAACAGCTCTTATTTCTTTTGGTTTCCACTTGCCGATATTTGCCAGTTCCAAAGTCTCTGGAGCAACTAAACTGAACAATATCCCAGGGACAAGGAAAACCCAAAGCTTCTCAGCCACAACCTTCATCGCCCCTCATGAGGCTGAGGTTTTTATCAGGTCTAGTGCTGCCGGAGGGGCGAAACTCACACTGAGCTCTCTGTATTTTGGGAGAGGCAGATTACATCGCTCCTGTCTTTTGCTGGAGGTGCTGCCTCTTGGTTCACCTGCTCATGGGTCAAACCATGGGTTCCTCTAGGAGGGCTCTCCCAGCACCTTTGTTCTCCCTGGAGAGCAAAGCTCCCTGCTCTCTGCAGAGGCTGGGGCTGCTCCCTCTCCCCTCGCCTGGATCAGGAGGCAACAACCCCAGCGCCATCCTGCCCTCCATCCCACCCAGCCTGGGGGACCACATTATTATTTCCCCGTTGATAGGGTTCAGTGGGACTGAAAGAGCTACACGCCCTCTGGTAATTTGCAGTTTGTCGATGCTGAGCTGACATTTCACTGAACCCAGGGCAGCAGCAGGCAGTGAGGAGCGAGGAATCGCTCCGCTATTGTAATACCAGAGACACTAGGAGCTTGGCTAATAGGGGACATTCTTTCCTCCCAGGACTTCCTCCATGACTTTAATGCATTCAGGATCAGCCTTGGGTATTTGGACTCGTTAACGGCTGCATTTGGGTGACTGTCTTCCCCGTGTCCCTAGCATGAATATTATCCCTATTTTGTTCTGCATTGTTCATAACCAGGGGGGACAATTAATCAGAGCAGAAAGGACTTTATTCAGCTGGAATTCCTTCCATGGCTGCACCAACTGAGAATAAATTAGCAGTTCACACGTTGCAATTGGCCTTTTCTGTGGACACAGTGTTTGGAGCCCAGACACCTCTGAGGGGTGCGAGGGAGCCTGCGCCTTCGCCCTGCATGGGAGCATCACCAGGGGCTGCCTGAGCTGCTGGGAGGTGTTCCTACCTTCCTGGAGAGCACTGCAGGAAGACCAGGGAGCCTGGAGCTCATGCAGAGAAACCTCAAAGTGGCAACTAACCACCAACCTAAGCACTTAAATTCATGTCTGCTCCTAATTTAGGTTTGCTGCCTTCACCACCTTTGCCCAACTGCTTTTTGTTTGCATGTCCAGGCAGCAAAGTGGTAAATGGACATTCACTTTCTTATCTGCCATGCTGTTCGATTCAGCAAAACGGCTCGAATAGCACACCTTGGAGCTGGTCTGGGCAAGTGAGAGCAGCAGCCTTTCTAGAGGGAACATCTGGGAAGGCTGCAGCCTGGCCTGGGCTCGCTTTAGTCACACGTCTCTGCTAGAGACCTTCACGGGCTGAGCAAGAGTGCTGTTAGAACCCCAGAATTGTTAAGGTTGGAAAAGATCTCTAAGCTCATCCAGTCCAACCATCAGCCCAGCCCCACCGTGCCTGCTAAACCATGTCCTGAAGTGCCACGTCTACAGGGTTTTTGAACCACTGCAGGGATGGAGAGTCCTCCTCTGCCCTGAGCAGCCTCTGCCAATGCTTCACCACTGCTTCAGTAAAGAAATTTTTCTTAATATCCAATCTAAACCTTTCCTGGTGCAACTTGAGGCTGTTCCCTCTTGTCCTCTTGTCCCATCACGTGTTACTTGGGAGGAGAGCCCAGCACTCATCTCGCCACAGCCTCCTTTGAGGGAGCTGCAGAGAGCGGTGAGGTCTCCCCTCAGCCTCCTCTTCTCCAGGCTAAACAGCCCCAGGTCCCTCAGTCTCTCCTCACAGGGCTTGTTCTCCAGCCCCTCCCCAGCCTCATTACCCTCCTCTGGACACACTCCAGCCCCTCAATGTCCTTCTTGTACTGAGGGGCCCAAACCTGAGCACAGGATTCAAGGTGTAGCGTCCCCAGCACCCAATATAGGAGAAAAATATGCTGTGCTCCTTGCTTTGACTGTTGCCATTCACAGGGCTTGGGTGGCCACCGCCCTGGCACGATGCTATTGACCTGGTGGCCAGGTGAGTGGGACGTAGAGACTAATGGAGTTGACGGATTCTCTGACTCAGAGGTTAAACACAGTTGCCTTCATTGGGTGGTGAATGCTAATTGCTGATTAAAAGCTGGTACTTGACGTTCAGCTCTTCCCAGAGGACAGACCAGTACAGCTCTTGTGGATGTCCTAAGCGCACGTTCCTCGTTGTGAAATACAGTGCTCTGGACCCATTATTTTCCATCAGCTCCATGCTGCAAACCAGGTGAAGGACTAAATGGATCAGCTCACCTCTTGTCTGCAACACGTGACTAACGATATCTTCTGCCTTGGGGTCTTTTTGAGATTTGCTTTTGATTAGGAGGTGGAGATTGATAGTCCTTATCTGCCCAGCCTGCGGAGCTTTGGGAGCTTCCAGAGCGGTGGAGTAGACCTCAACTCTTGAAACAAAAAATATTAGGATGGAATGGGCAGAGAACTGAGAGATGTCCAGGGGTGCTGAGCCACACCGGGAAAGGCTTGTTTGAAGCACAGGAGCAGCTCTTGGGTGGTGCCCCAGAGGCACGGTTGGCTCTGCACTCCTGGGGCTGCTGGTCCAGTGGAGTCCATAAAGTCCGATATCATCTCGCAGGGATGTGAAGTTGAACTACAGCTCCTTTCTGCTCGCTGGCTGCAGGATTCAGGCGGTGTGAGAGCAGAGGTTGCCGGAAGCCAGATGCTCCTGCCATCCGATGACGGTTTTAAGGGTGCTCAAAACTGAGCGACCTCATCCTGCTCCGTTCAGGCAAAATAGCTTCAGCCTGCAGCCTGCGCACTCTCCCTCCCTGCAAAGCAGCCCAAGGACTGGACCTGTCTTAGGGAATGGGGTCTTGAGAGGTGTTTCTGCAGCAGAGCAGCAGCAGATTGAGTCTGTGGCAGTTCCTTTTCCCTTTTCCTTTTCCCTTTTCCCTTTCCCTTTCCCTTTCCCTTTCCCTTTCCCTTTCCCTTTCCCTTTCCCTTTCCCCTTTCCCCTTTCCCCTTTCCTCTCCCTCTCCCTCTCCCTCTCCCTCTCCCCCTCCTCCTCCCCCTCCCTCTTCCTCTTCCTCTTCCTCTTCCTCTTCCCTTTCTTCTTCCTCTCTGCCTTCCTCTTCCTCTTCCTTTTCCCTTTACTTTTCCTCTTCCTCTTCCATTTCCTTTTCCTCTCCCTCTTCCTTTTGCTTTTCCTTTTCCTTTTCCCTTTGCTTTTCCTCTTCCTCCTCCTCTTCCTCTCCCTCTTCCTCTGTTTCCTTTTCCTCTCCCTCTCCCTCTCCCTCTTCCTCTGTTTCCTTTTCCTCTCCCTCTCCCTCTCCCTCTCCCTCTCCCTCTTCCTCTTCCTTTTCCTCTCCCTCTTCCTTTTGCCTTTCATTTTCCTTTTCCCTTTGCTTTTCCTCTTCCTCCTCCTCTTCCTCTCCCTCTTCCTCTGTCTCCTCTCCCTCTCCCTCTCCCTCTTCCTCTTCCTCTTCCTTCCTTTTGTTCACAATAAAGCCTGTGCAGGCAGACAGTCCCCAGCTGCCGTCCCTGCTGCACGAGCGTCTGTGCTGCACTCTTTGCTAATGACGTCTGCCCTGGGATACCAGATGCAAAAATGCCCTCCCCCCCGCCCCCAATCTGGTTTGCATTTCCCAGATCTCATCAGGCGTGGATTCGTTGAGGTTTTTAAACACTCCTGACCTGATGGCAGCCGTGGCTTTCAGGCTGCAGCGTTCGTTCACCAGATCCCGGGGGCCCTGTGGTGCTCAGTCCACGCTGGCCAGTCCATATTGGTTGCTGCTCCTGTGCCTTCCCCACCTCAAAGGCGTGGTGGGAACAAGGATTTTGCTCTTCCCATCCCATTGGGAGTGTTGATCCAAGATGCTGCTCAGAGCCACTTCCGCCTGCAGCAAGGCTCGGCTCCTCGCTCGAGACCCTCAGCCCAGCACCCTGACTCTGTGGCTGTCCTCAAGGAGGCCTCCAAGGTGTCTCAGCAGCGCATCACGAGACCTGTTCATCAGGGCGTGAGTTAATGTGGGGGATGAGCTTGGCCCTGCAGGCTCTGTGGTCTCCAGGCCTGTGTTTGAACCCTACAATCACACCTTTTCAACCCCTCACGCCCCTGGTCTCCCAGACGAGACACCCTACTCTCCACTACACATCCAGCTCCTCACAAGGTCCCCAGGGACACCACGTGCCCAGCCCACACCCCCCTGCCCATTGCAATGACCCGGTTCGTGGGGTGGAGGGGAGTGGCCGTCACAGAAAGGTGAATTTTCTGAGGACGACGAAGCCAGGATGTTCAGACAAGCCAAGCTGGCTCTGTCCTTGTGCTACAGATTTGCTCCAGCAGGCATGAAACTAGAAAGAAGTGATTCAGCTGCTGACCTGCAAGGCAGCCCCGTGGGGCTTGACGGGTTTTGTTGGAGAGGAGGACGTGTTCCTGCCTGTGCGCTCCCAACGCTCTCGCCGAGGTGCAGGTTAGCAGTGGCAAACCCTGGCTGACCCAGCTGGGAAGGGAATGGGCCCTGCAAAGAGCTTTCTCAGGAGCTGTGTCCTTTCTGGGGAGACCAAACAGATCCCCTGGTTGAGCACAGGGGAGCTTCGAGGGGTTTAGCTCGTGGCTTCCACAGCAGCAATTCACAGATTTGGGAGGTAGAATCGTTCTCCCACGTAGGGTTTGATGAGGGGTGAAAGCTGCTGACTGCTGGCACCTTCTCAAGCCCCTTTTAACCATCCTGTTGGGGCTCCTTGCTCCTCGTAGCTGCAGCTCCACCACGTTTACTCTCACCGTGCTACGCGAGGCTGGATAGAAAAATCAAGAGGGAACACAAGAATTGCGGATCTCCACAAGGATTCTTCAGGATTGGCACTTTGAGGTAGCACAGCCACACGTGGCAAGGATGATGAAGACGTGCCAGCCAGCCCATCTGGAACGTGCAAGAGCGTGTGGGCACGCAGGCTGCACGGCTGGGGAGCGCAGGGCGGACTCACAGGGCTGGAGCCCCTCCTGCTAGGATGCTTCTCTCCACCAGAAACACATTAAGAAGAAATCGAGTTTGGCTAGCAGTCGTCCCTCCGATCGATGAGATGAAACTTGATAAGGATGTAGCAGGAATGTGCTCAGCACATGCAAAAACCCATCTTCATGTCTCGCCCCGCGGGGGGGGCAAAAAAGGGGCAGGAGGGATGAGGTTGTGAATAACAACCTTCCCGGAAGGCCTTTCTTGCTGATCTCTGCCCAGGGTATCCTGGTGGAGTTTTCAAGCTGGTTGCATCTCGGAAGCCCCGTCGCCCACACGCAGGGACGGGTATCGGAGGGTGGCTGGTTTCAGCAGGGTGAGGTCCAGCAGACAGAAGAACCGATTTCCCAGCCAACCTGCTCCTGACTATCCAAAGTACTTTCAAACCACTTGGCTTCTCCTGGACCACTGCCGTTACGTGTGAGGGTACCTGAGAGGGGAATCCCACCAGAGGAGGTCTGTGCTTTCATAGGATCGAGGATTTCTGCATCTGCCTTTCATTACTGAACACGCAAACCCTGCCTGGAGGCAGGCAGAGGGCACCCAGCCATGGGGTGGGCATCACCGGAGAGCCGCACCGCGTGGAGGAAGGACGTGCAGGAAGGGTTGAGACCCTCTCAGAGGGCTGAAAACTTGCTGTGGAGCTGCTCTGCCTTTGCTAAGTGATAAATGTCACACAGGGACACACGCAACCACCCTGCCTTCGGTGCACAAATGGAAACAGGGAGGTGGCTGTTGGATCCCCTGGCGCCTGCGCTGCGCCTTGAAATATGGGCTCGTGTCAGCATCAATTTCGAAACGTCTCTGTCAGGCAGGCACGCTCCCTTCGGCTGCGTGGTGGTGGCAGGCAGCACACCACGACTGCGATAAATAAAACCTACTCATTTACTGAAACGGGGGCGATCTCCAGCGAACCACGCTGCGGGAAGCGTGCCCTCCCCCCGACGCACCCACTGAGTCACTGCAGCTCCCTCAAGTATCAAGATCTGGAAAGCACCCAAGACAACAATCAACCAAATCGGGTCTTGGCGATAACGCTGCATTATCAGGCTCCATCCAGCTGCTGAGTCAGCACTATCCACCCTCCCAGCCTGGCAGGCGACCAGCGATGGCACTGCCGCCTGAGCGATAGGGGAGCAGGGCCCCTTTCCCGCACCGCGCAGCTTCCTCTGCAGCTGATAATCCCCTCGGCTGCAATCGGCTGCTCTGCAAACCCACGCAGATGGGCGGCCAGTGCCAGCGCTGAGGGCGACAGCGAGGACCTGCGGGGTTAATTTGCTGGCAGATGTGCAGATGGGCCAAGCCAGAGCCTGGCTGCTCTCAGTCTTCAGGCTGGTTCCAGGGGAACCGTTGTGCTATTTATCTCTATTTCCTGCTGCTCCTTTATTTTCCTCTCTTCTTTGAGAAGCACAGAGCCCCTCTGGAGGGATTCTCCTCTCAGGTATTCTCACATATAATTGCACCGCTTCAGGGGAAGCCAAGCAGTCTGAGAGTGCACTGGTCTGGAGACTGAGATGAGATCTTAGGAAGAAATGTTTTGCTGTGAGGGTGGGGAGGTCCTGGCCCAGGGTGCCCAGAGCAGCGGTGGCTGCCCCATCCCTGGAGGTGTTCCAGGCCAGGTTGGATGGGGCTTGGAGCCCCCTGATCCAGTGGGAGGTGTCCCTGCCCATGGCAGGGGGTGGCACTGGGTGGGCTCTAAGGTCCCAACCAACCCGTTCCATGATTCTGTGATTTACCCTGGGAGATGTGCCGGTCTCCAATTTGCCATGCAGATCCCAAAGGACCCTTCCTCTCTGGCTGTGTAGGTTGGCCCAGACTACTTCTGCTGGCAGCGGCACCTACCATTTCTTCGGCGCAGCAGCACCGGCGCAGGTGGATATGTGCCGCTTTCCGCCAGCCGGAGCTGCGGATACATCGATCGCTTTGCCTATCAGCTGGCAGCACTGTGCCCACTTCTCCAGCCGAGCATCTGGCCCTCCCATCCCTCTGGCTGCCAGGATCCAGCAGGGACAGGAGCTGGGAGCAGCAGGCAGGATGCCCAGGCTCAGTTTCCCATGGCTCGCCCTTGCCCGTAGGCTTCTGCTTTCAGAGCAGGGCTGGCTGAGGCAGATGGGCAGAGCTGCCAGCGTGCCCAGGCTGGGAGGAAGTGAAGCAGCAGGAGAGGGAGGCCCTGAGGAGCAGAGCCGTGTGACTGTCACCCTGCGGAGGAGAGGGAGCTCTTTGATGGTCACATCCGATAGCTGTGGCGCGGCAGCCTGCCCACAGCAGCTCTGCCATCGGCTGCCGTTGGCTGCTGGGGCTGGAAACCCTCGCACCCAGCGGGCACGGTCGCTTTTCAGCCATCAACACTAATAAAAGCCACTCCTAAAAGTCTCCTCACCCCTCCACTCCCCCTCCTCCCATGGGTGCACAGGCTGCGGGGGGTCTATAGGGTCTGTTTAGGGTCTATAGGGGCTCTATAGGGTCTATAGAGGTACAGTCCCAGTTAGGTTGGTGAACAGAGCTGTGAGGAACTGGGCTGAGAGGCCAGGGCTTCAGCTGGGCTGGGGCAGGCAGGAGGCTTCATAGAATCATGCAAACATTTGGGTTGGAACAGAGCTTTCAGACCATCAAGTCCAACCATAAACCCAACACTGCCAACTCCACCACTAAACCAAGTACGTCCCTAAGCGCCCCATCCGCGTGTCTTTTAAATCCCTCCAGGGGTGGTGACTCAGTCCCTTCCTGGGCAGCTGTTCCAGTGCTTGACAACCCTTCTGGTGAAGAAATTTTTCCCAATATCCAATCTAAACGTCCCCTGGCACAATTTGAGGCCGTTTCCTCTCATCCTTTCACTTCTTATTTGGGAGAAGAGCCCAGCACCTCCCTCACCACAACCTCCGTTCAGGCAGTTGTAGACAGTGATAAAGTCTCTCCTCAGCCTCTTTTTCTCCAGCCTGAAGAGCCCCAGTTCTCTCAGCTGCTCCTCACAAGACTTGGACTCCAGACCCTTCCCCAGCTTCATTGCCCTTCTCTGGACCCTTCCTCTTGGAGTCCCAGAAGGAGACCCGGCCAAGTGGGATCACGGCCACATGGCTGGCAATGGGGCCACACTCCCTCTGTGCCACTGGCCGTGGGCTGGCTGCTCCATCTGCTGGGTGCCTGCATCCCAGAACCTCTGCCACTGGGAGGAATGGTGCCAGGAATGCCTGGGAGAGCTGGAAGTGATGCTAACGCAGGTGGGAGTGCTCGGAAAAGCTGCAAAGCATCTCATTTCTTTGCAATATTTAGCATCTCCGGCGAGCATCGCTGCTCTGTTTGTACTGCAGCGATCGTCAGGGATGTGCTGCTGGGTTCCTGTGTCCTACGGTTTCAACATTTCTGTTGTTTAACTGTAATTTAGGGACTGTGACCAACAGTGGTTTGGAACTAAAACAGGTCTGGAAAAGGCAGAGGGTTTTTGGTTTTTTTTGTAGAGCACAAACTTAACTTCGCAGCTCCATTTACTTCCTACTCAGCTTTCAAACCTCCACAGGTTCTTCCCCACCAAGCTTTGCTTTGAGTCTCACTTCTAAAGCTGTCACGTTTCACTTGCTTTAACAATGAAATGAGAGACAGACCCGAGGGAGCAAACCCTGGCCCAGAACGTTCAGTATCTTTGCAGCTGGATCCATTAACTCGGGACCAGAGGGTGGAAACTCCCAGCACATTCGGTGGGAAAAGCACACAGGATGGTGAGTGGAGCTGGGGACTTAGCGGAGCTCATTCCAGGGGATCCCAGCCAGCACCTGCACCTCGTTCATCTTCTTTTATTGCCCTTTCTCAGCTCCTTGCTGTATTTTAATGCAAAGCCTAATACCCCCTTCGGAAAGAGACATTCTCCAGGCCTTCCCGCGTGCTTGGGAACGCTGCTGGCGCTGCGTTCTGGCCAGATAAATAGGCAGAAGAAAAATTTGGAAGCAGGGATGTGATGAAAGTGTTTTCACCATCGGAAGCCTTGCTTCTGGGCCACAAGGCCACGATCTGGACCCGATCTTTCTGGAAATGCACATTTCCATTCAGCCCCAGAGCAGCATTGGAGTCTAGGTCAATAATTCAGAGTTTTCTCCCAATTCCAGGATGTTTTCATCCTTCCAGGCTTCATCCTGAGCTGGGGGCAGGCAGCGGCCACCCCTGCTGTGTCAGCCTGCCCCAGCACCTCCTTTCCCGCTGCTCGGTGCTGGGATCCAGTGTCCAGCATCATCATAAGGTTGTGCTCCAAAATTCTCATGGTGTTGGCCGGTGTTGGGTGTGAGCGTGCAGTGCAAGACCCACCAGAGCAGGGTGGAAGGGTGGGAATAAGGCACCTGGGGCAGCCAGGCAGTTGGTACGGATGGAACTAAGCCTTGCTTGAGTTCCTGGCTCCGTTTCTGCTCGCGGCTGGCTTTGCAGCAGCAGGTGTGGCAGGACATGCTCGCTCTGGGGCTAATCCCTTGTCCCTATTTTCCTCTCAGCATGGGAAAGTAAATCACTGCTTTTGATCTCATTTTCCAGCTCCCACTCTAGGGGGGGTGAAGGGAGGGGGACACAGACCCAGGTGAGAATGCCCTGGCATCCCAGCTCTGTTTATTTTATCCCCTGACCTGATGGAGGGGATTTTCCCATCTACGGGACAGCAAAAACTGTTGGGGCCACAGAGCTGCGTGGTCACCAGAAAGCCAGGGAGGTCGCACACCAGTGAGCATGGGGGACGGCAGGGAAGGGGCAAGAGCAGCCCAGGGTCCTCTGGGCACGTCCCTCTCATCTTTTGTAGCCCCCTGATGCAGTGGGAGGTGTCCCTGCCCATGGCAGGGGGTGGCACTGGGTGGGCTTTGGGGTCCCTTCCAACCCAACCCATTCTGTGATTCTATGACCGGTGACTCAGACTTTTTCTCTCTGGCACAAACCTCTGCGTGCTAAACCAGAGCCTTTGCATTAACACAGTGTTCCCTGCGTTACACCCCGCCCCAGTCCTTCCTGGCCCCCATCTCCAGCAGATCAGGGACCCCAAGCCCACTGCCAGGACAGGGAGGAGAGAGAAGGATGGGGCTCAGCTGCTTCCAGCTTTGCCCCGGATCCCCCCCTCCCGGCAGCGCTCTGGGCCCCTGTCCCAGATAACCACTGGTGACCCCAGAGCATCTCCCTCCCTTCTCACCCCCGGGAGGTCCCTGCCCTCCCTCTCCCAGCTCTGCCTGCAGCTCTGGCTTTGCAGCTACTGAGCAGGCGGCAGCTTCAGACACATTTTGCGGCCACACGCAGAGACAATAATCACTTGCAGTCTGGTCTGGCACTGCCAGCAGCCTGGCTGGCTGCGGCAGGGCCAGCAAGGATGGCATTCCTCACCACCTCGGTGTTGGGCTACCCCCCCCTCCCCCAGCAGGATGCTTGCCTTGGGCCAGCACGGGTTAAAGAGCAGCTGGGATTTGCCCACAGAGCCACACATGGGTTTGCCGGAGGCTGAAACGTGACTGGAGCTGGGTTGTGGTAAGTGGGTGGGATGAGAGTTTCACGACCTGGTTCCAGCAGAGGCGTGGGCAGCATCACCAGAATGATTAATGCTGGGGGGGGGGGGGAAGGCAGCGAGAGACCTCGCGCTGCGCTGATAAGGGAGGGCTGACAGAGACGAACGACAACAACAGAAAGGACCCGCTTGTCAGTCACCGCAAGAAATTCCCCCCCACCCCCACCCCCAAGGACATGATAAATCTTCCTTGCCACCTGCTGCCACCTCTGTTGACTCAAACCATGGGGTACCTGGGAGGCCGGCGAGATTTCCCAGCGCTATTTATTGGAGCTCGTCATTCAGATGAGAAAATGGAAAATATCATGCGCTTCTCATCCCTGCTGCCTCCCACCCAGGCTGCCCAGCCCGCTTGCTCCTCCCTGCCTCCCAGCTCCTGGCAGCCGAGAGGTGAAGCACTCCAGAATCCAGATGCTCGCTAAAGCCTTGCTTCCTGGGGCTCTGGGGAGCTGGGTCCTTGCAAAATTCACTTTGCAGCTGCCAGGGAGAGGGTGGAGAACGGGAAGGGTGAGGGGGGAAGAGGAAAGAGCAGCTCGGGGATGCTCAGTACTGGCACTTGTGGTTCTGCTGGGACCTCTGGTGGTCCACCCTTAGGATCTGGCAGCAGAATTAAGTGGAATATTAGCAATAAAGAGTCTTGCGCTTCTTATTGCCGTTTATAACCAGATTGCAGCGTCTACTGCTTCCAGCTCAAAGGGGCAGGGAATCTCACTGCAACCAGAAGATGAGCAGAGGAGCTCAGGTTCGCCTGGGGCTTTATGGGCAGCGAAGCATCCTTCTGGCTGGGCTCTGAGGTCACCTCCTTCCCACCGCCGGCTGCATTTGCAATGCGATGAGAATATAAGCGTCTTCTGAAGCTCGCGGAGGTGGAAGAGCTGCAGTAGCTCGGTCCTGGGGGGCTGCACCGGCTCCGGTGTGCGCTGCCCTCTCGTGGCATCTCGCTGCTTCCCGCTGGGAAGCATCCCTGGGAGCAGGGGCTTCTGTCCGGGGACCGGGTACAGCTCCCCCCCAGCTTGTGTGGGGCGGGGGGGGGGAGGGGTGTCAGCCCGGGGCCGTCTGTGGGGTTTAAGGGTGGAATAAACCCCTGGGAAGTAATAAGAGCATCCCGGCAATGGGCAGGAACCATCGATGGGGTGGAGAGCATCCAGAGAAGGGCCCTGGAGCTGGGGAAGGGGCTGGAGAAGGAGCATTAGGAGAGGCAGCTGAGGGCCCTGGGGCTGTTTAGCCTGGAGAAAAGGAGGCTGAGGGGAGACCTCAGCGCTCTCTGCAGCTCCTGAAAGGAGGTTGTGGTGAGGTGGGTGCTGGGCTCTTCTCCCAGGTGACAGGTGATGGGATGAGAGGAAAAGGGCTTAAGTTGCACCAGGGCAGGTTCAGATGAACCATCAGGAAAAACTTCTTCACCGAAAGGGTTCTCAGGCCCTGAGAAGCTGCCCGGGGTCTGAGAACACCCTGGAGGGGTTTAAAAGCCGGGCAGATGGGGTGCTCAGGGGTCTGGTTTAGCAGTGGGCAGGGACAGCTGGACTCGATGGCCTCAAAGGTCTTTCCCAACCAAGCGATTCTGTGATTCCATAGACAGGAGAGGGGGGTTGTGCAGCCGGGGGGCGAGGGGCTGTGACTTCAGGGTGGGCTGGGCTGGTCTCTGCTCGCCCCCCCCCGAGCCCCGCGGCCCCGCTCCGGCCGGGCTGAGGGCGCCCCCGCGCGGTGCCCGGCGGGCGCTGCTGGGGGGGTGCGGGGTGGGAACAGCCAGGGGCAAAGCGCACTCGGAGGGGAGCGGGGTCACCCGGGCAGAGTCTCCTTGTCCCCAGCACTAGAGGGGTCCGCATCCCCCGGGAGAGCCGCTGCTGCTCCCTGCGGGACCCGGTGATGCTGCAGGACGGGTACCCCAGGGCATCGCAGACTCAAAGAATCACACAGTGGGGTGGGGTGCAAGGGACCTCAAAGCCCACCCAGTGCCACCCCCTGCCATGGGCAGGGACACCTCCCACTGCATCAGGGGGCTCCAAGCCCCATCCCACCTGGCCTGGAACACCTCCAGGGATGGGGCAGCCACCACTGCTCTGGGCAACCTGGGCCAGGGCCTCCCCACCCTCACAGCAAAACATTTCTCCCCAAGATCTCATCTCAGTCTCCCCTCTTGCAGCTTAAAACCATTCTTCTTGTCTCACCTCTGCACTCCCTGATCCAGAGCCCCTCCCCAGCTTTCCTGGAGCCCCAGCTCTCTCAGCCGACTTCACACTGGGACCAGAGAGAGGACCTTTACCAGAGATGTCTTTTGACATCCCAGTGAAAAGCTGATTTGAACAATGCTAAAGCTTAATATATAAATATGTAAACTCATCCCACAGCTGTAGAATTGAGATTTTGCAGGATTTTACGAGTATCAAAGCCTACAAATTGAAGCAGCACCGTGTACATCCCACCCTGAGCTAAAGAGGACTTCTTTGAAAATGCAGGTGTGGGTGGTTGCAGGGCAGATCTCACCGCAAAGGCAGCGGGCGTGCAGAGGGTGATGTGGGAATAAAAAGCAGAAGGGATTGTACCCCCTCCTTCCCATCCCACAGGCTGTTAGGGTGCCACATCTTCCAGTCTAACACGGGCTGTACTGGTTAAAAGGCTGGTGCATCATGGCCAGAGGCCCTGGCTTTGGTACAGTCCAGGAGGGTAATGGGTATTGGATTGCTCCCTTAGGTCTGTTCTTGAACCTAATCCTCATTAGACTGAAACCCATTTCAATTAAGACAGGCTGGGCTCCTCCTTTGTCTTTCTTTTAATTGGACTGTTCCCGCTGCTAAATGGGCAGCTTAAGCATCCCAAAGACCCTGAGAAAAGCCCTGCACGTCCCCTAATGGGGTTTGAAAGTGGAGAAATAACAGCATAATCAGTCTCTTCCTCTTTGTGTCAGCCCTTGATTCGCACCGCCTGCCCCCCTCCCCTTCACACCCTTTCACTGAGTGGCTGCTGACAGATGGGAACAGGACGGCCACCTCAATGGGGTCTGTCGGGGGCTTTCATGGGCCCTGTTGCCATTCTCTCTCCTTCTTCTTCGTCTGCTCTTGGCCTTTGTGCCAAGACTGGGAACAAGCTGGGAAAGCTGAGCCTGTCCTGTAAATACCGACCTCCGCTGGATCAGCTTAGGGCTTAAAGGACGAGACAGGGAATACTTGGCACAGCTCCTCTGCTCCCCTTGCTTTCTCTCCTCCAGCCTCTCTTGTTCCTTTATTTTAGTATTTATCTACCATGATTTTCTCTCGCGTGCTCTTCGTCTCTCTCCATTTTCCCTACCCCTTTTTTCCTCCAGCAGCCTTGCGTTGTCTCCTTTCGCTCTTGTTCTCCTTCCAGCGATCCCGTGGTGGCCGTCACCAGCCGGCTTTTGGCTCCCAGGCCCCTGTGCATCACTCAGAGCTTGTGGAGGACTCACAACCTGCTTCCAGGAGAGCTGAAATCGAGGTAATTACTGGGCAAACAGCCCTTGCATCTGCCTGCCCTGACACTCCTCACCCTTTTCCGCCCCGGCATCCACGTGTTTGGAGCGAGTGGCTGGAGAAGTGCATGCTTCTCTGCACCCAGCAGACTTCTCACCCAGCAAACTGGTCCAAACCATGGTTTGCCCTCTTGAGGAGTCCAACAAGCTTGGTCAAGCCCAGGCTCAGGGCTCTCAGTTTAAAATCCAGGAGCTCTGCTTAAGCTCCTGTGCAGGTCTGGGCAGGTTTGTGTACGTGCCCGATGCCCGGGCAGGTGCTGATTCACAGTGACTGGGGCACTGTGCTCCCTCTCCCACGCAGGCAAGCCAGGAGGGGAATCCTTCATTTCCAGTAGCTGGGATGCTTAGGGCTTTCCCGTGTGCTGGCAGCAGAAGAGAAGCTCAGCACTGGATTAATTTGGGAAGAGATCTGGTGACTGATTCACTCTCTCCATCAGCGCTAACAGTCAAGAGAGTGTTCTAACCAGTTCTGACCAGTCTCTGCCACTGGTGACTGCTGGGGAGGTGGGCTAAGGGTCCTGGACATCACCCAAGACCTCCTGGGACCAAAGAGGGCTTTGATCCTATGTGTCAATAAGCAAGAGCAGCTGAAGAAGTCCCTCTCTTACACTGGAGACTCCTGGCAGCTGCCAGTGGCAGAGGAGGGGTCGTTTAGAGGCTCCTCTTATGGCTGGAGGACCAGCTTGGTGCTGGGAACATCCCATCTCCTCTTATGGCTGGAGGACCAGCTTGGTGCTGGGAACATCCCATCTCCTCTTATGGCTGGAGGACCAGCTTGGTGCTGGGGACATCCTGGAGCACCTCTTGAGCTCCGTGCACAGGGAGGTTCCCTTGTCAGGGAGACTCTTGTCAGGTTTGTGGGCTGCGTCACCACTTGGACAACCAAGAGCTCCTGTCCTTACACCTCTCTGCTGACCCCCAGGCTCAACTACCCCTTGGGTTGTATGTGCTGAGCTCTAAGACAAAAGCCAGTGGGAGGCACCGGGTGTGTGACAACCCGCTTAACGCAGACGGGTCACCTCCAGATTAACTTGCATAAATCCTGACTTCATTAAAGCCGCAATCCCCTTTTGCGCAGAGCTCTGGCGAGGCGACGTGGGGTGGATGTGTGGTAGTCAGGCCATTCATCTGACCTCGGGGTAGCCCTCCCTCGTGTCGGTCCTGACGTAGCAGGGACAGGATAAATCTTTCTTACTGGAGCGTCTCCAAAGGAAGAATGGAGTTAACATCTGCCTGGGAGCTGTGGGAAAGGTGTTTAGAGGGAAGAGTGAGAAAGAAGAGCAAGACAAAAGCTGAACAGAGCTGCTTGGATCGCTAAATAATGGATCCTCTTTGCAACATCACAGCTGGAGGCAAAGGGAGCTCTCAGGGTCTGTGTGTGAACTCTGCCTGTCTGTGGACATCAGGGACTGAGGTCTCCTTTAGCACCAGAGTACGTTTCAGCCATCTCACCCACAAAGGAGGAGGAAAAGTGAAATATGGAGAAAGATGGCATGGTTTTTAGCTTGGTTTTGGAAGACTTCTTCGCTTTTTAATTAAACTTTCCTTAAGAGTTGGATTTTTGGGTAGGTCTGTGCCATCTCTCTCTGTGTGCATCTCCTCCAGCATCTCCCTGCACCTCCTTGCACGTCTCCTCCTGCGTTTCCTCCCACCGTGGCTGCTACTCAATCTGTGCTCTGCTGGGCTCATGCGATGAGGCGTTCCATTGGTTTCAGGGCTGCCTGGGAGCAACCGTGATGGCAACGTGCAGTTCCTGCCTTCCTCCCACACGTCACCTCCCGGCGGCTGAAACTTGGACATCCACCACGCTGCTCGGGGATGAGTTAATTGCACGCTCAGGTGCGCACTACCAGAGCACTCATGCATGAATAATTAGTCAGGCATGCAAGCAGTAACCAGGCAGTGATGCAAGAACTGATTGGACGCTCATGCATGACGGAATTGGGTGCCCGGGCACGATGCTGCTGGGTGCTCATGCATAAATTAATTGGGTGCTCAGGTGTGATGCAAATGTGCGCTCACACACGTTCCAGCTGGGGAGCTCAGGCATGAGCTAACAGCTCCTGTGTGCACTTATTGGGTGCTCAGGTGTGATGCAATCGAACAATCGAACATAAATTAATGGGGTGTTCTTACATCAGGTGCTGATTGGGTCCTCATGCCTAAATTAGCTGGGTGGCCATGCATGAACCTGTTAGACTCTTGTGCATGAACTGATGGGGTGCTGATGTGTAAATCGGTCTGGGAGGCCATCTGGGTACCTTGTGCTCACGTTGGGCATGCTGGGAGATGTGGTTCTTGCCCGTGGCAGCTGGAGCAGAGGTGCCCAGGGGTGGATGGAGTGGGTGGGTGCTGCCTAGAATCCCCCTACAGATGTCCTGCCGTGGGTTCCACGTGCTCTGCAAGGCAGGGGAGAGTGCGTGGCAGGCAGGAGGTTTCAGCCTCCGAAGCAGCAGCTGGTCAAGCTCCAAGCAACAATTCCCAAGGGAATTTGGGAATTCTCACGCACGCCTGCGCATGTGATGGAGAAATCAGCTCTCAGCTGCAAGTTTGAGTGTTGCTTCTTCATTCATACATGAGCCAACTAACTCGCGTGTGCGAGATACGTCGGCAGCCTCCAACGACTTGGTTGTATTCAGGCATCTGTTATTAAAAACGTTCTCGACACAAACGCCCAAGTGTGGATGGGGGATAAACCAGGCTTGTCTTTGCTGCTCTGGTCTAACGTGTGTAACCTCACCTCTGTGCATGCACATACCAACGCATTTGTGGCCGCAGCCAGAGCAAGGTGTCCTGCTGTTGTTCATGATCTGCACTAAATCTGTGCCCGGCTCTCGGGATGGGCTGCCGTACCGTGAAACCAACACGCGGGGGGGTGCAGAGAAAGCCCCCCCAGTAAGTTACATTTAATTAATGTATAATTAATGCACTTTCTGGCTTGCTGTGTTTCCATGCAGGGCTCTGGATGTGCCTGCACGACAGGCACTTGGTTGCTTCTGTGGTTGCTCAGTTAGCTAATCCAGAACCTGGGCTGGGCTGCAATCTCGGTTTGTTTGTGAACTTTCCAGTATTTTCCAGAGGAGATGGGATGCCCTTTTGCATCTTCCACACCAGATGTGACCTAGTCCTTGGACTCCTGGAAGCCTGAGCTGTCTTTTCCTTTGCATCCAGAGGCTCACTCTGCATGGTGAGACCAGGAAAGGTAAAAGAGCTTGCAGGAATTCCGACTCCAACACCCGCTCTTGCAGTCTGGCTGCCTGAATCTTTCACTCCCACTGCTGGCTGCAACGCTTTTGCGAGAGGAGCTGTGGCTGGGTGCTTCCCGCTGGCGAAGGTCACGGATCGGAGCACGTGGTCTGATCTATAGGCATTTTAATGACTTCCCATATATCACCCAGCACTGGAAATATTATGGGACTTCTCTGCATAACTTAGAGACAGAGGCAAGAGCCTGGTTTATCCGTATGTGACGCTGTCAGTCCCTCCTGGCTCTTTACAGCCGTGAACTCGACCTTCTTTTCCTGCCCTTTCCAAACAGGTCATATGTACCGGGGGGCTCCTTTCTCTTCCATATGGTGTCAAGCCCACCTTGGGCCAGAGACCCTGGGAGAGCGCCTGGCAGACAGCTGGGAACAGAGGGAAAACAGCAGCCACCGCTACTGTAACTTGCAAAGGGCCACAGCAGGATGGGAGAGGGATGCAGCGCCTGGAGCTGTCTCCCTGGAAACCGCAGCGTAGGAGACATAATGAGGAGTGTCCCTCCCCTCCAACCGCTCTTTAATTCCTTCTTCATCTTTCTTTACAGGCAAGGGAGTGAAGAGCTGAGCGACGGGGCAGGGTGTCCCCCTCAGCCCAGCCTATTGTGAGTTTATGACACCTTGCCTTAGAAAAGCACATTTTTAACCCAGCTGCCGCTATAACTTATTGCGGTGCCTTGTTATAGCTTGGGAGCAGAGGGGGAGGGACAAGACTTGAGGTCATGCAAAGGGTGTTGCGTGTCCCAGAAGGACCTTCAAAATAAAGTCAGAGAGGGAAAAAGACGCGGGCTCCCGTCTCTTTCTCATTTGGCTCTGCCCACAAGTATCTAAATCATAGAATCAGGAGGTTGGAAGAGGCCTCCGAGATCACCGAGTCCAACCGTGCCCGTCTCCCTACTAAACCCTGTCCTTAAGAAACTCATCTACCTGTTTTTTAAAACATGCTGTTAGGGCTGGGGCATTCAAAGAGATGCTGGGGACGGGGCAACGAGACCCATATTCCTTCGTGCTGCTTAAAAGCAGGTGCGTTCTTACATTCTGAAGGCAGATTCAAATGCAGGTGACTAATGGGGAGGAGAGATAACAGCCCCAGGGAAACAAGGTCCCCCTGTCACCACCGCTGCTCTTGCCTGGGGCCAAGGTGAGACCCTGGAGGGTGAGCTCACTGCCCAGTGCAGTGCTCTGGAGGTGCTAAACCTCACCGCACCCTGGGGTGCCCCTGTCACCTGCTGAAGCAGGCAGGCACCCTGCCCCAGTGCAGGAACAGCTGAGGAAAGCAAGCTTCATGCCAAATGGGAGCAGGGTCACCAGGGGCATCTTCCCCAGGCTTTTGGTGCTTCTGGAGCCCTCAGAACAGGAAGGACATGGAGCTTTTGGAGCGAGTCCAGAGGAGGCCACGGAGATGCTCCAAGGGCTGGAGCAGCTCCTGTGTGAGGACAGGCTGAGAGAGTTGGGGTTGTTCAGCCTGGAGAGGAGAAGGCTCTGGGGAGACCTTGGAGCAGCTCCCAGTGCTGAAAGGGGCTGCAGGAAAGCTGGGGAGGGGCTCTGGATCAGGGAGGGCAGGGGTGAGACAAGAAGAATGGTTTTGAGGTAAAAGAGAGGAGACTGAGATGAGATCTTAGGGAGAAATGTTTTGCTGTGAGGATGAAGAACCTTTTCCCAATATCCAACCTAACCCTCCCCTGGCTGCAAGTGCTCAAAGGAGAACGCGAGGGAGATGCTGCAACAGCAAGTTTGGGGCCCAAACAAAAGGCTCAGTCCTTGGGTCCCTGAGTGATGAGGACCTTTTCTTCCTCCCCTTCCCCTGCACACCCTCTGCTCGGCTGTACGGGACCGATGTCAGCTCTGACCTCTGAGGCTGAAGAACAACCTCTGTTGAGCGCAGACTCTCCTTTCCTCGGAGGTGCCCGGCACTGGACCGGGCAGGCGCCGGCAGCGAGCAGCCAGCTCTTCTGAGTGGGAAGAGGGATTGCTCCCCAGGGAAGCGCATCCGGAGGCATCCAGCATTGGAGCCACCCCTGCCGGGCAGCGCTCCCCAGCCCAGCCCCAGCCCTTGCCACCTCCCTGTTTTTGTCCTTCCTCCCTCCCTCCCTTCCCCCCCCTCCTTTTTTTTTTTTTTCTGGTTATTTGAGAAATGAATTTTCAAAACTGGAATCAGTTTTCCCTTTTGGGGGGGATTAAAGCCCTCAGCATTCAAACTCCCGGTGCAGGAAACAGTGGCTTTTCTTCTGGTGCAACTTGGAAAGACATGGCTCTCTGTTCTCCCTGAAAGCCCCTCACACTGAATGACCCGCAGCCCCTGAATGAAGTGCCTCTCAATTAAAAGTTTCCCATTGATGCCGGCTGAATGAGACCTTGCTGCGGAATTCACCCTGGCTGAATGGCCGGGGCCTTCATCAAATATTAAGGGGCCAATAGATTTCCCACAATATTTGTACACCTTCCTTTGTGGGGATTTTTCCCTCCATTGAACCAGAAACCGTTAACACATCCGCTCCCGACGTGCCCCCTTCTGCTGCTCATTAGGGGCCGTGGCGGGGATGGTCGCTGCTGCCTGCCACCCCCAGGATGGACCTAGCGAGGGCCACCTGCTTTTATTCATCCTCCAGTGCGAAGCTGAGCTTGGAATCCCATGGAGAAAAGCAGGATGGAGAGAAACTGGAGCAGGATTCTTCCCTTGCCTGTCCCTGCCCGGAGCCCTCTGCAACATCCCCAGGGTCACCTGGCTGGGGAGGTGGCTTTGGTGGCACCAGCCTTCACTCTCTCCTGGTGGTCCCAGGGACAAGGCAGGGAAAGGAGAGCCTCCCCTCCCGCTCCTTCTTCCCAGCACAAAGGGAAAGTGGTTTTAAGTCCTGGGCTCCCTTCTGTCCAGGGACAAAAAGCTCTGGGACACTTTAACAGCACCGAGGGTTGGGCTGACAGCTCTGATTGTTAAAGCACTGTGACAGCAAGGCTGCCCCCACCCCTGTTAATGATGCTGATTAGAAACCATGCAGGGCAGCCTCGTGGGGGTGGGGGTAAGGAGAGAGGGGTGGGCTCTGCATAATTTATTCTCACTTAATCTCATTAAGTGGAAAAAGAGAGAGAGAGATGAGTGTGGGAATGCAGTGCATGGGAGGAGAAGTGCTGCTTCGTCCTTTTCCAGCACCTCTTTCCACCACAGGACTCGGTGGAGCTCGGTATCATCACCTCTGCTTTCCAGGTGAGGGGAAAAAAAGGCAGAGAAAGGCAGCTGAGGTTGCACTGCAGGTGAGCAAGAGCTGGGAACTGAACTCGGGGTGTCTACACCTCCTTACACCTTCTCCCACTGCCATTTTTGATTCCCACATTACTCCAGAAAGTGGGATTGCTGGAGGGCTGCAGAGGTAAAGGTGTCACAGCCTGATGGAGCCGGGCAGGGCAGAGATGGGCCGTGACCCAGCACTGTTTCATTGAATCATGGGATGGGTTGGGTCAGAAGGGACCTCAAAGCCCATCCAGTGCCACCCCCTGCCACGGGCAGGGACACCTCCCGCTGGGTCAGGGGGCTCCAAGCCCCATCCAACCTGGCCTGGAACACCTCCAGGGATGGGGCAGCCACCACTGCTCTGGGCACCCTGGGCCAGGGCCTCCCCACCCTCACAGCAAAACATTTCTCCCCAAGATCTCTTTACAATCCCCCCTCTTTCAGCTCAAAACCATTCTCCTCGTCCCATCCCTGCACCCCCTGATCCAGAGCCCCTCCCAGCTTTCCTGGAGCCCCTTTCAGCACTGGGAGCTGCTCTAAGGTCTCCCCAGAGCCTTCTCCTCTCCAGGTGGGACATTTCCCACCCTGGGACCAGAATGCAGGGTTCGTGTTCACACTTGAGGACATCGAGGGCTCTGCTGGTGGTGAGGGTGAAGGAAGGCAAGGAGAACACCGCTGTTCCTTGAATCTGCCTTCTGGGCTGTGGTGGGGGGTGGTGAAAACCATATCCTGCCGTCCTCTGGAGCAGACAAAATTGCCATTCCTTCCCTCCACTGACCTGGAAATTGTTAACATGTTCCTGTGGGCTGTGGGTCAGCAGCAGCATTGCCTGGGTCGCCACGCTGCATTGTGCAGGGGGGAATTAACCACCTGTTCCCCAGCCCTAATGCCGCACACGGGGCCAGGGCAGCTCCGCTTCGCTGGCCTCTCGCTCCGTAGGCACAAAAAGGCCAGTTAACCTGGGAAGCACTTTATGTGAAGATCAAGGGGAAGAAGGATCCCTTTGGGAGGGGGTTCTGGGCTGTGGGAAGGGCGTGGGAGAGGTGAGCTTTGCCTTGGGCAGGAGAGCTGGAGTATTTAATAGAATTATGGAATGGTTTGGGTTGGAAAGGACCTCAAAGCCCACCCAGTTCCACCCCCTGCCACGGGCAGGGACACCTCCCACTGGATCAGGGGGCTCCAAGCCCCATCCAACCTGGCCTGGAACACCTCCAGGGATGGGGCAGAAAACAGGTAACTCATTCATGTGATAAAATGGGCTGCAAATTCCCAACAGCCTTTGCTGAGCACGGAGGTGTGGAGAGCAGCAGCCCTGCTCGCTAAGTCAGAGTAGCACTGACAGCAATCTCCAACTGCTTGTGGACTGTCCTCTGCTCCCTAGGGAGCTCTGGAGCCATCCATATGGGCAGCACGTGTAATTTCCCGTGCCATGTGCTCTGCATGTGTCTTAAGCACATGGAGGGAATGGTTCCAAAGCCAAGGGACCAAAGGGAAAAAAGGTGAAAATGAATGCCTGTGTTGAAAAGCTTTAATCAGACCTCCTACATCCATGCTTTGATGCATAACTCAGCCTAACTTTGGGCTGTTTGCAGATGGGCTAAAGCTTTGATGGATCAGAATTCAGTTCCTCAGAAAGGCCCAAGGCTTTATAGAGTGGAAATCCAGACTCTCACTGTGGGTGGAGGTTGTCGAGAAGGATGTCGGAAACGTTTTGGTCTCCCCCTCCCGGTGCTCTGTGGCACCCTCAGCTGGGGATCTGCAGGTGGGACAGAGACTGGCTCTGAGCTGTTGTGAGAATCACAGAATCATGGAATGATTTGGGGTGGAAGGGACCTCAAAGCCCATCCAGTGCCACCCCCTGCCAGGGGCAGGGACACCTCCCACTGGATCAGGGGGCTCCAAGCCCCATCCAACCTGGCCTGGAACACCTCCAGGGATGGGGCAGCCACCACTGCTCTGGGCACCCTGGGCCAGGACCTCCCCACCCTCACAGCAAAACATTTCTCCCCAAGATCTCATCTCAGTCTTCCCTCTTTCAGCTGAAAACTCACTGTGTTTTGTTTGTCTTAAAAATCACCTGCTTCTTCCTCCCATGCTGCCACCCAGGCCAGTGGGAACGGCTGCCAGGATACCGGGACAGCCCGGATAAGAGACTACATGACAACATCTGTGTGCGAGGCGCTGGCACAGCTGCTGCAGTGCCCGTGGAAGCGCCCCGTGGCTCCATCTGGTTTGGGGATAATCCCAGTTCTTATGGAAACACATGGCTGACATCTGGGGAAACAGGAAACGGCGGCAAGCGTTGTCCCAGCAACGGCGTGTCCCTCCGTCTGGTCCCCCACTGGGAGAGCCATGGGATCGGCAGCTCGCCACTCGGGGAATTCAAAGTACAAGACCAAGGCGACTGATTGATGGGTCGGGTTCAATGGGGAGGGATATGATTAATAAGTGTTATGGCCCCATTGTCCCCGCTGTGCGGCTGTCAGTGCCGCTTAGCGCTGATGGGCGCTTTGATGACTCTATGCCCGTGAGCGAGGCACCGACTTGATGAATCTCAGCCAGCGGAATAATATTTCCTATGAACCCCTTCTGCCTCCCTTGGACAATAGTGGGGCCAACCTGCATTGTGTGGCATTCGGGTTGGGTACTGAGGGCTTGATTTTTCTCCGCCTCTTTCCCTCACGGCACCCCCCTTACGGGATCGCAGTCCCTCATCCTAGCTGGCTGTGCCAGGGAAGGATAAGAAATTGCTGCTCTTTCTTCGGCTTTCTCAGAAATGCAGACA
Source organism: Neomorphus geoffroyi (assembly GCA_033558235.1). Classification (NCBI taxonomy): domain Eukaryota; kingdom Metazoa; phylum Chordata; class Aves; order Cuculiformes; family Neomorphidae; genus Neomorphus; species Neomorphus geoffroyi. Next base: position 3,318,358 of record JAUMJM010000029.1, on the reverse strand, counting down.
CAGGGCCTTTCAGGCTGGCAGGTCACCGTGGTCTGGAACCAACAGCAAAGCTCTCCTTCGCGCCAAATATTTGTGTTTTGCCACCTGATGTGTTTTCTTTAGGCACCGCGCACCCCATCGAGGGGCAGGCGCACGCTGGGGCAGTTTGGTGAGCTGTGCTTTAGTTGGCACAGTCAGGTACCCCGTCGTGGGGTACAGCTTCCTCACAAGAGGAGAAGGAGAAGGTACCGATCTCTTCTCTCTGGTGACCAATGACAGGACCCAAGGGAATGGCAGGAGGATGCGTCAGGGAAGTTTTAAGTTGGATATTAGGAAAGGTTCTTCCCCCAGAGGGTGGTGGAGCACTGGAACAGCTCCCCAGGGCAGCAGTCACAGCCTGACAATATTCCAGAAGCATCTGGACAACACAATCAGCCCCACGGTGTGAACTTTGGGGTGTCCTGTGCAGGGACAAGAGGTGGATTTGATGATCCCTTCCAACTCCAGTGATTCTGTGACCACCCTCTGGCACTTGGGCTGCTTGGAGGCACTTCTGGGGACAGGAGAACATCAGGGATGTGCTGGGTCTCCTTACTGATGGCTGCTACAACCTGGATCATCCTTGCCGAAGATGCCCTGTGACAAGCGGTAACTGTGGCAGCAGGAACCTTCTTCCCAGAGTGCTGTCCTGCTGTTCAGGACAAAACGATTTCTGAATGCAGAGCTCAGCCTCATTCTCCTTCTGCTCAGACCTGGACAAAGCAAGCCCTTTCCCTCCACAAAGCTGCAAGCAGGTCTGGGAGTGCAGAGGGAGGGGATGCTCAGCCAGAGCTGTCCCAACACGCTCTGTCCCGTATGGCTCATTGACTCCACTGGTTTGCCTCCTGCTGGGTGTCTGACTGTTCTGATGTTTCAATAAGGTTGTTGTCACTGAGGGTGAGCCAGCGCTGGGGCTTCACGTATGCAAAAGGTGATAAAGTTTGCTTTAGAACTGCTTTTGTTCAGGTTGAGGAAAACAGTATAAATCGGTGCATGGTGGGCATGCAGAATCGCAGCACGATTGGGGTTGGAAGAGCCCTCTGGAGCTCATCCAGTCCAACCCCTTCCCTAAAACAGGGTCACCTCCAGCAGGTGCACAGGAGCACATCCAGGTGGGTTGGGTCTCTCCAGAGAAGGAGACTCCATAGCCTCACCGTAAAGAAGTTTTGCCTTGTGTTCAGGTGGACCTTCCCATGTTCCACTTTGTGTCTGTTGTCCCGTGTCCCATCACTGGGCACCACTGGAAAGAGCGGAATAGAATGCAATCCATTAAATTAGAATAGAATTAACGATTTGAGCTGGAAGAGACCCATAATGATCATTTGGCCCAACTGCCTGACTGCTTCAAAGCTGGGAGAAGTTACAGCATGTTAAGGGCGTTGTGCAACGCCTCATCGTCCTGACTCCCACCCTTTGGATATCGATAAGCATTGATAAGGTCCCTGAGATGCTCCTAGTGGTTTGTATCGAGTCCAGCCAGGAGCAGCCCCAGCCTGGGCTGTAGCAGAGACAGGTCCTGCTGGGGTGTCCCGAGAAGGTGACTCTCTGCGGCACGAGGGGCTGTGTCCTGCCTGGGGGGGTGGCAGCCAGGAGGGGTGAGAGACAGCCCGGCTCCCCAACTCTCTCAGCCTGTGCTCATACGGGAGGTTCTCCAGCCCTCAGATCATATACACCCAAATTTATCCCCCTCTTTCCCCGCTCCCCCCTTTCCCCTGCTCCTCCTTTTTCTCTCCTCCTCCTCCCCTTTTCTCTTTTTCCCTATTCTGCTTCTTTCCCCTCCTCCCCGCGTGCAGCTCGTGCCCCCTGCCGGTCCCTGCCCGGCCCTGGCTCCGCGGGATGCAGGGATGCTGGGATACAGGGATGCTGGGATGCACCGAGCTCGCAGCAGCCGCCTTGCTTTTATTTGCATTCAACGCACACTTTCAGCTCAGCCCTGAGCACGCTTCCGCAGCGGATGCTCTGCAGGAGCCAGCGCAGAGCACGGGGAGAACCAACCAGCGAAGATGCTCCGAGGGCTGGAGCACCTCCTGTACCAGCACAGGCTGAGAGTTGGGGTTGTTCAGCCTGGAGAGGAGAAGGCTCTGGGGAGACCTTAGAGCAGCTCCCAGGACTGAAAGGGGCTCCAGGAAAGCTGGGGAGGGGCTCTGGATCAGGGAGGGCAGGGATGGGATGAGGGGGATTGGTTTGGAGCTGCAAGAGGGGAGATTGAGATGAGATCTTGGGGAGAAATGTTTTGCTGTGAGGATGGGGAGGCCCTGGCCCAGGGTACCCAGAGCAGTGGTGGCTGCCCCATCCCTGGAGGTGCCCAAGGCCAGGTTGGATGGGGCTTGGAGCCCCCTGATCCAGTGGGAGGTGTCCCTGCCCATGGCAGGGGGTGGCACTGGCTGGGCTTTGGGGTCCCTTGTACCCAACCCATTCCATGTTCTCTGGTGAGGAGCGGTGGCTCTGCCGGGAGAGCAGAGCAGGTTCTCACTGCTCTCTCGCTGTGGGAAAGCCTTGCTGCCCGAGATTTTTCCATCACCAGTTCTGCTCCTGCTGCTTCCCCTTCTTCCCGCGGGATGCACAGCTTGGGCTGGGCACCACAGCGTGCCCAGGTTTCCCTGCTCACATCGCTGCTTGGGCCCCGATGCGGGATGTCTGCTCCATCCCTTGGTGCCAAAGCAAGGTGCCAGCCCAGGGAGCTTGGGGCACTGCTGCTCCAGGCGCTGCTCCTGCGGGGCTTTGCGCTGCCGGCCCGAGGTGCATCACAGCTTTCATCCACCAGAGGCCACTTTCCTCTAGCGTTTGATGCTGCAGCAAAAAGCTTTCTCCAGCTGGGAAACGCTGGGAAGGGCCTGGGCTCACCTGGACCATCCCAGGCTTGGGGTTGGACGTGGCCTCCAGCCCGCGGCAGGCTGGGCTTTTCTTCTCAAGCCCAGCTCCTGGTCAGCTTTCCATGGTTTGGAGGACACCTCAAAGCCCACCCAGTCCCCAGGGACACCTCCCACTGGATCAGGGGGCTCCAAGCCCCATCCAACCTGGCCTTGGGCACCTCCAGGGTTGGGGCAGCCACCACTGCTCTGGGCACCCTGGGCCAGGGCCTCCCCACCCTCACAGCAAAACATTTCTCCCTAAGATCTCATCTCAGTCTCCCCTCTTTCAGCTCAAAACCATTCTCCTTGTCCTATCCCTGCCCTCCCTGATCCAGAGCCCCTCCCCAGCTTTCCTGCAGCCCCTTTCAGCACTGGGAGCTGCTCTAAGGTCTCCCCAGAGCCTTCTCCTCTCCAGGCTGAACAACCCCAACTCTCTCAGCCTGTCCTCACACAGGAGGTGCTCCAGCCCTTGGATCATCTCCGTGGCCTCCTCTGGCCTCGCTCCAACAGCTCCAGGTCCTTCCTGTGCTCAGGACTCCAGAGCTGAATGCAGGACTCCAGGTAAGGTATCATCAGAGCAGAGTAGGGGTGTGGAATCCCATCCCTCACCCTGCAGGTCACATCTCTTCCAATGCATCCAAGCTTTTCCACACTGCTTCACGTGAGCAAGAGAGCAATTGGTAAGAAACTGCCCTGGTGTTTTTGTTGGGACAGTGGCTCCTGTTTGTCTTGCTTAGGTAACACCTTAGACCTGCTTTGCAGGGTGTCTGCGAGAGCCAGGTGGGACCAGAGAAGCAGCAGCACAGACCAGTCTTGGGGTTGCATCCCACCTCTGATGTCAACGATGCCTCCACTCAAGTCTGTCCTGCCCAGGCAGCAGCACGTCACACTTCCCACTGGGCCCTGCAAGGAGGGCAACTTGGTCACCTCGCCAGTCAAGCCCATAAACAATGTGGCTTTGTGCTTAGGGGGTGCCAAAGAGCAAAGAAGGGCTTTCAGCAGAAGACCAAACCTTTGAGTGGGAACACTCGAATGCCTCGGGGCCGCCCGTGGCCATGGGCTGCCTGGCAAGCTGCAGGGTCAGCTCTTGGCAAGAAGACAGGCTGGTTAATTGGAAAGGCAAATGGCCCGGGGCCCCGCGAGCCTCACAAAGGGCTTCTCTGCACCGTCTCTCTCTTCCAGCCGTGCAGCTGGATGGCAGCCCAGAAAGGCTCGCCCTAGCACGGGGCACTAGAGCTGGAAAAGCCACCTCCTGTCTGTGGGAAGGGAGCAGGACTGGGTGCTACGGGAGGGGCTGCGTCCTCCTCTGCCAGCAGCCAGAGCCAGAGGAACAAGGCAGTGCCCCACCAGCCATCCTCTAATGTCTGGGTCTCACCTGCCCAAAGCGAGACCAGGGCGAGAGTCGTGGAGCCACCTCTGCACACCTGGTCTCACCTGCCTTTGAGAACCCGTGTCTGCAGTGTTGGAGGAAGATCTGAGCCACTCGTGCTTGCCCTGGGCTTTGCTCTCAGGGAACGGGCTGAGACTGCCTTAAACGCCTTTCGCCGTTGCACGTCGCTCCATGGTGACCCGCGCAGCAATCGTCTATTTGGGAGAGCCCGCTGCTTCCAGACCCCACAGCTCTTCTTTCCTGCGGGCACGACTGGAATGGCTGACATCACCCAGTCTGCTCGAGCTGGGAGAAAAACACAGCTCAGGAGGGAAGATCGTCAAAAAAAAATTCCCAAATAATTTCCAAACCAAAAAAAATTGAGGAGGAGGAGGAGGTTAGGCTGGTGCTCATGCTGTGGAAGAGCAACTCTCCTGGCTTCTCCCTTCTCCTCTCCTGGGTTTCCCCGCTGTGCCAGCATGTTTATTAGTTAGGACCTGATTTCCTCCTTTCTGCCAGCGAAGGCTGCGTCGCCACGGCCAGTCCATAACTCAATCAGTGTGAGTAATACCCGAGCACTGCGTCTTGGCGCTCTTCTTGTTCCCCACTTGGTAGAGGTTTATGGCATCTCATTTCATAGGAGCTTTCCTGCTGCCAAAACCTCAAGCCAGCCTTTTACTTTAGCTGTATTAATTCTCCTGGGTCAGCCCTTGCTTAGATTGTGTTCTTAATTGAACGTTCTTTTCCTGCCTCGCTTTTGCAAATTCAGCCTTGGTTTTCTTCCAGGGGCAGCGTTGTGAGAGAGACCCCACCTTCAGCAGAACCAGCTGCCTGGCCAGACAAGGAATGAAATAGAAGGTCCTGAGGAAAACAAGTGGGAGAGAAGTGAGGAGGACTTCACTTGAAAAGAGCTTTCTCTCCTCTGGTCCCTCAGATTCCAGGATGCTGGAGTTACACCTGCTTTTTGTTACAGCAACCTGGCCACGGCAGGCAAGGAAAACTCATCCTTCCTCACCCAGGACCAGCGCTGGGATTGGTTCCATTTGGAAGCATCTCCCTTGGCTTCATCAGTGCTTGCCCCCACACTGATGGGACGTCCGGGGAGAGAGTGATGCTTCCAGACCCCACAGCTCTTCTTGGTCTTTCTTTCTGGCAAGACTGGAATTGCTGACATCACCCAGGCTGCTCAAACTGGGAGAAAAGCACAGCTCAGGAGGGAAGACCTTCGAACAAACTGGTTCTGACTGGAGTTGTGCTCTGGCTTGAGGGGAAGCAGGTCGTGTAATAGCAGGACATCAGAGTGATGGGAGAGGATTTCTAAGGGCTAAGGATTTGTGAACCGGTTTCTGCACCGGGGCTGCCACCAGCAAGCCTGATTTGGCCTTGTTTTCTTTAATAAATACAAGTACAATTAATGATAGTGCCTTGCCAGGGAGAAGAGGATGGGTTATGCCAGCCTGTCTCAGCCCTGCTACTGCCTCTCTTGTAGCATCCACGACAGAGACATCCCCTGCTCGCTGTAGGGATATCCAGGCCACTAATGGTTTCCAAAAGTGGATTTGACCGACTGAATTATAAAGCCAAAATAGAGTAAGGCACTTGCAACAAATCCTGCTTGACTGGGCTATAAGCAAGCCCTGGGCAAATCTCTGGTCCCAGGCCTGAGCTGTGATTTGAGCTGCTAAACCAAGAGTAACAAGACCAATTCCCTCCCCTTCCCTCTTCCCTCCCAGTAAAGCCTCTGGGCTTAAAATTTCTGGCCCTGGTCCATTTCTGCTCTATTTTGGGAAGTTTTAATTTAGTTTTACCTTATTGGCCATCCAGTAAATAAGAGGGGGTCGACCCCAGTTCTGAGAGCTCTGCAACACAGCATCTCATTCCTAATGCTCTTTACAGCTCTGGAATGGGGACAAGAATCATAAAAGCGTAGAATCACAGAATCATGGAATGGGTTGGGTTGGAAGGGATCTCAAAGCCCATCCAGCCCCACCCCCTGCCATGGGCAGGGACACCTCCCACTGGGTCAGGGGGCTCCAAGCCCCATCCAACCTGGCCTGGAACACCTCCAGGGATGGGGCAGCCACCACTGCTCTGGGCAACCTGGGCCAGGGTGTCGCCATTCTTATCATGAAGAATTTCTTCCTAATGTCTGATCTAAATCTTCCTCCTTCCAATTTAAAGCCATAAAGGGTCGGGAGCCTTTCGCTTAGTGGGGGCAGAACTCCGGTGACGGCAGTCAGCTTGTCCAGCCCCAAACACAGAGCAGATCTGTTTATCAGGGTCTTCTTCTTGCCCAAATCTCCACCTTTGCCATCCCCCAGCAGGGCCCGTTGCTGGCAGAGGCTGGTGGCTTCCCTGCAGTGCCAACGCTGGGTCAGGAGTGCCCCAGACACCCAGCTGCTTGCCAGGGACTCGGCCGCTGCCCGGCCTCCTGGGGTGTCAATGCTCGCACTGTCCCGGCTGCCTCCAGCTTGGCAGCCGATAGCGTGGGCGCGTTGATACGGCCGGGACATGAGGAGCTGCTCAGTTTTAAGATCCCAGCACAGAGCTGTTCACCCTTGTATGGCCTGGCTGCTCAGCGAGGATTATGTGTCTGAACAAGCCCTCAGCTCGGGAGCAGCTGTTTTCCAGCTATTGCCTAACAAAGAAAACTTTGTGATTACAGGAAAAGAACAGGACTTGGGGTTTCTGTAGCAGCCACCTGATTTGAGAGCAGCGTGGCTTAGGAACAACATCTCCTCAGCCCCCCGAGGGGCTGAGTTGTTCCTCACGTGTGTGGTCACTCGCACCCTGCCACAGGTCTCAGCCAGGACCCACCAGTTCTGCACCACCCCACGCTGGGGGAGGTGGTGGCACCCTCTGAGAGGGGACCCACGTGCATCAACGCAAAACGCCTTCAGCTTTGGCATGGAATCATGGAACGGTTCGGGCTGGAAGGGACCTCAAAGCCCAACCAGTGCCACCCCCTGCCATGGGCAGGGACACCTCCCACTGCATCAGGGGTCTCCAAGCCCCATCCAACCTGGCCTGGAACACCTCCAGGGATGGGGCAGCCACCACTGCTCTGGGCAACCTGGGCCAGGGCCTCCCCACCCTCACAGCAAAACATTTCTCCCCAAGATCTCATCTCAATCTCCCCTCTTTCAACTGAAAACCATTCTTCCTCATCCCATCCCTGCCCTCCCTGATCCAGAGCCCCTCCCCAGCTTTCCTGGAGCCCCTTTCAGCACTGGGAGCTGCTCTAAGGTCTCCCCAGAGCCTTCTCTTCTCCAGGCTGAGCAACCCCAACTCTCTCAGCAGAGCTGCTCCAGCCCTTGGATCATCTCCGTGGCCTCCTCTGGACCCGTTCCAACAATTCCATATCCTTATGTTGGGGATTCCAGAACCTGACACAATATTCATCCTGTGCCTTTGTCTCCCTGCCTGCCTCACCTGCCTGAAAACACCGACAGGTTTCCCTACTGACCTGAACATCACACCAACCTGCTCCAAGCTGCTTCTACTCTTAAAGAGCTGAAAGCCCAGCCTGCCCCGGGGCTGCAAGTTTGTTTGTCGTGGTGGGGTTATTTCCTTTGCCTTGCACAGATTTCACCCTTTCTGCCTTTTTTAAAGAAAGCCATTTCCCAAGCGCAGAGCGGGCGAGCAGACAGGCTGCGGGTGCCCGACTCCGATGAGCCTAATGGATGAGGCGGCAATTCACTGGAGCACTTTGTTTAATTGAAAGCCTCTGCCTGTTGCTGCCAAAGGGAGTCAGAACGTGGTTCCCCTGACAGGCCCTGAGTAGATGACACAATATATGGAAGCTCAGTCCCCAGCCCTGCTGCGTTCGGCTCCTTGGCTCGTCTCCTGCTCCCTGCAGCAGCCGAGTCGCCTTGGCAAGAAGGCAATACCTTGCCTGGAGTTTTTTACCGCAGTCACCATGCCCGTAAATCCACCAAGCAGGCTCTTGCCCTGCCAGGGAGAGGGAGGTGACTGCTCCCCCCTGGGTGCAGCAGCTCAAGGAGCCTCTCCCTGCTGGGTGGTCTCCTCACCTCAGACCTCAGGGGGGACCTGGAGCTGTTGGAGCGGGTCCAGAGGAGGCCACAGAGATGCTCCGAGGGCTGGAGCACCTCCTGTGTGAGAACAGGCTGGGAGAGCTGGGGTTGTTCAGCCTGGAGAGGAGAAGGCTCCAAGGAGACCTTAGAGCAGCTCCCAGGGCTGAAAGGGGCTGCAGGAAAGCTGGGGAGGGGCTCTGGATCAGGGAGTGCAGGGACGGGATGAGGAGGGATGGTTTTAAGCTGAAAGAGGGGAGATTGAGATGAGATCTCAGGCAGAAATGTTTTGCTGTGAGGGTGGGGAGGCCCTGGCCCAGGGTGCCCAGAGCAGTGGTGGCTGCCCCATCCCTGGAGGTGTTCCAGGCCAGGCTGGATGGGGCTTGGAGCCCCCTGATGCAGTGGGAGGTGTCCCTGCCCATGGCAGGGGGTGGCACTGGGTGATATTTAACGTCCTTTCCAAACCATTCTATGAGTAACAAAGGCGACTGGAGGGGACACATCTTTCCGGCCGATGCTGGTGCCTCAGAAATCCCTTATCATTTGGGGTTGCTTGGTGCTGTCAGTGCTTCCCAGACTGATAAGAGCAGTTGTGAAGGTGCTTCACCGAGCAGCTGTGAAGAGAATGGTGCTAAAGGGAGTTCAGCTCCCAGACACTGCAGCGTGGTGGGAGCAGCCATCGCTCTGGTGAGGCTGGAATGCCCATCCTGCGAGGTGTGTGGCGCATCCCTCACTCCTGCTCTGACCCCGCACATCACGTGGTGCTGGGTCTCCCCTTTTGCTCGAGTGTGTGCAGCTAATTTTTCTCTCCCTCTCTTGTCACTTTTCGATGACACCAGGCCTTTCATTTACATTCAGGAGTTCGCAGTGCATCCAGCAGACAGATTGAGGGGAAGGAGAATTCTGTAGAGTCTATTAGGTGCCAGCTGGGCAGGGGCACTTGGAGGGCAAGCTGCCTTCCTCCACCCTCTTTGACGGCGTTGCTGGGTACAGCAGGACCCTCAGCTGGCAATTACTCTGGCAACGCACCCCAGCTGCAGCTGGGCTTTGCCTGAGGACTCAAAGCCTGGGCTGCTGCACGGATGGGAAGGGATTTCTACCACCAGCTCATCCCCTGGCCAGAAGCAGGCAGCAGCCTCAGCTTCCAGGTCCTCTGCCCCTTCTCCCTGCGTGACCTGAATTAAGTCAGGAGATGTTAAGCTGGGCACAAGTGCCCGTGGCACAAGTCCTGCCCCAGCACGCCCAGCCCGCGACCACCGGACACAAATAAATATTTGATGGAGAAGGATGTCAAGGACTTTGCTCGATTTCAGAGTTTAGTGGACTGAAGCAGGGCACCCCTGTGCCCATTGCCTGCAGCCATGCGAGGAACAGCTTGGCACACCCACACCAGCCTGATGGACCATCACGACTCACACAAAGCTGCAGCTCCTCCTTGCCCCTCACTGGAACAGGGTCCTCCATGTTATCTTCAGTTTACACCTGGGAAAGGTAAGACAAAGAAGCACAGTGGCTTGCCTGGTGCCCCGGGGGCTGGGTAGTCCTGCTCTGTCTCCACAGCATCCCTTTGCCATGGAAGAGCGGGCAGCAAGAGGTTAACTCAGCCCGAGTCCCTGCTCCATGTGTGTGCGCAGAATAATGAATGCAGCGGAGAGCATTTGGGAGATTCAATGCAAGGCAGCATCCCCAGTGCTGCCTTCTCTCAGCTTGGCACCCAGAGGGTGAAATATTTCCTGGTCATTCTGTGTGTGCGCGCGCTAAGAAATTGATTTGCAGATAGAAGAAATCTTCTAAGGGCTGATAGTTTCCATGTCTTTTTATTTTCTCTTCCCCCCCCCCCCCCTTCTTCTTTATTTTGCCCGCGCTAACGGCAACAGCAGCAGCTGCATTAACTGTTTTGGATCAAATTAAACACAAAAGCCTCTATTGCACTGAGAGTCTGCTCCAATAAATCCTGCCTTTAACTATGAAACGGGTTTAGGGGAGTGTGAAACCACAAGGCGGGTGGGCTCCGTCCCTCCCTGCTGGCCTGTGGGCATTCCAGCCCTGCAGCCTCGCTGGGCACCACGCAGACCTTTTGTCGGAGAAGCCCAGCAGAGAGGAGCTGGGCAGCAGCTCCAGCCCGCCAGCAGCTTTGCAGGGGTTGCCAAGAGCCCTCTAACCGAGCGCTAAAACCTTGGCTCCTTACTCTTTGAATAAGGAGGGGAAAGGAAAAAGCCCGATCCCTGCATGCCCTGAATCTTAATTTTTTTTCTCTTTCAGCTCCTGCTTCCCAGCACCCTCAGTGCTTTCTGTTCAGGGATGCTCCCGAAAGCTGGGGGGCTTTGTGGTGCCCACCAGCTCTGCCACCGGTGCTGGGGCTGCTGGCTGGCAGCACAGCAGCTGCTGCCCCCTCTTCCCTGCAGCCCTTGGCACCCCAGGTTTGCAGCTGGAGCTGCCAAGGATGGGATCTGAAGGAACTGGGCCTGCCCTCCTGCTGGAGCTCCTGGGTTCTTGTCATTGTTGCAAGAAGAAATTGGGATATTTCTCTCGGACAGGATTTTGTGAAAGGTTGGGGCTGGGTTGTTCATCGCGGGTGTTTCTTGCGGTAGAGTTTGGGCCAAGTTCATCGCGGAGAGAGCTCTGATCTCAGGTTAGCATCCTTCAAGTTGCCCTGACGTAGGGTGAAGCCAGTTCTGTATTATCCTTACTAGGATATGGACACTGAAACAGCCGCCCCAGCTCCTGGGGATGAACTGGACGACCCCAGGAGCTCCGTGCCCGGAAGTGGGCAATACGGGAGCAGCGACTGGGTACACCCACATTCAGCTGGTAAACCCCCCCCCCAGTTCCCCTTAAAAGCATCTCTGGTACCCAAAATGACTTGGTTTTTAAACCAGGAAAGACTCTTTGTGTTTTGCCCCATCCCTGGAACCATTCAGAGTTGGGTTGGATGGGGCTCTGAGCAACCTCATCTGGTTGAAGATGTCCCTTGGGGCGTTGTCCCTTCCAACCCAAACCATTCTATGATTAATTTAGAATATTCTGCAGCCCCAGATCTCTATATCCATGCCCCCTGTCCCCAAACCTGCCCCAACACTGCCCCGGGCATCGTGCTGTGGACACCACCAACGTCCCCCAGCCTGTGGCAGGGGTGGGCACTGTCTCTGCGTCCCCACCTGAACATTAGAGAGCTGAAATCTTTTTGCTTTATGGTAATGAAAAAAATTGCTTTGGTTGCAGTTTCTCCCCAGCTAATCCAATTTGTCTCCTTACTGCTTTCAAATGCCTTTTAAAGATTCCTAGCCATGTATTATAGGAACCCATTTGCTGAGATGCCGCGAAGAGGGGCATTTTTATTTTACAGTTATTAGCGAGTGACAAGGTAAGTAACTCGGAGGAGATTGATCACCCGACTAAGCATTTTTACTTTCTCAATTAATCCTGGCATGATTGTAATAAATCCAGGAGTGGGAGTAATTAGATGTGAACGGACCTCACTTCCTTTTGCTGCTGCGTGTCAGGGGTAATGGATAGAGACATCTTTCTCTTGGAAGTGGCCTAGGGAGACGTCCAGTTAGATGGGATTTCTGGAAAGAAAGATAGATGTCAGGGGCCAGCGTTCACTTTTTCCTCAATGGAGAACAGATTTATGCTATCAATCCACATTAAGAAGACTTCATGGCTACATAGAAATCCAGCAAGAGTAATTCAATTAGCCTCATGCACTTTTTAAGATGGGATTTGATAATGGGGGATCATTTGCCCTGAAGTTCACGCTGAATTTTCCTTTTGCTTCTTTCTTTTTATCTTTTTATTTTTTTTTAAATAAAAATAATTAAGAGAGTCATTGTGGTTCACTGGATGCTTTTGCCTCCAAGCCGAGAGGTTGCTAGGTTCAGTTTAAACCATGCTGGATGTTCACGGCCACTGAATACCCAGCAAGATGACACCTGCGTGTGCTCCATGCTGACACCCTGTCCTTCTCCCAATATTAAACCAAGACCATCTTGGACCGCGGCTCCAATTTGCTGCATATGGGCAGAAAACACCCACTTTCCAATACAACAGCAGCCCTTCTTCTCATTGCCATCATAAACCAGGGTGTAGGCATCGCCTTTGTCCGGGCTGAATTCCTCGTAAACTGTTATTTCACCACAGTGCTCGTAACGCTCGGTGGTTTGGGGTTTTATACCCTGTCTCCTGGAGTCGTGTGAATATGTGCAAACCTCAGCATTCTTTCCTGGGTTTTAAAGCTGAAGGTTTAGGATCATACTGTTGGGAAAAGCTTGGATTCCTCTAGCTCCTAAATCGTGGGGCAAAACTGGCAAATGGTGAAGACTAGCTCTGAATTTTTAACTCAACCCTGATTTGGGGAGGAAGAGGCTGCCTTCTTGAATCCCTCTCTTGAGTCTAATCTTGAACGTGAGGCTGCCTTCTTGAATCCATCTCTTGAGTCAACGTGACAAGACAAGAGGAAATGGCTTCAATTTGTGTGAGAGGAGGTTTGGAATGGACATTAAGAAAAATTTGTTTACCAGAAGAGTGGTGAAGCACTGGAAGGGGCTGCCCAGGGCAGTGGTGGGGTCACCATCCCTGGAGGGGTTCAGAAAGCTTGTGGATGTGGCATTTCAGGCGATGGTTTGGCAGACACGGTGGGGTTGGGCTGATGGTTGGACTGGATGAGCTTAGAGGGCTTTTCCAACCTTAACAATTCCATGATACTACGATGGATCCCGGTTGTTCCTCACTTTCCCTCACAACTGTGGTAAGGGCTGTGCAGGTTGCTACCCCACACCCACGGTGCAGCCAGCATCTCCTGTCTCCGGGATGGTACCTCTCTGTGACTCCTCACGTGACGCTGCCAAAGATGCAGCCAAGGAGAAGAACCTGGTGGCTGCTGCGGCACGAAAGCCCTCTTGTGCGGGTCCTCCGATGGGGAGTTGCTCCCCAGCCCTCAGCCCTGCTCCCACTGAGATCTCATTAATAGATTTACTTATTTGAAAATCATTATACAGGCAGACAGCCTCATAGATGTAGGATCCCAGGGGCAACTTGTTAGCAGCTGCTGTGTAGCTACATCAAGAGATTTTCTGACAGTACACAAAAGCCATTTGACAATGTCAGAAACCACCGAGAGGGATTAACTTAAAAGAGAAAAAACAAACCCACATTAAAACATGTCTTGGAGCTTATCAGAGATGGAGCAGAAAAACCTGCCAGTGGGGTGTAGAGGCAACCAGCGAAGAAATCAGGGGCCAGTCCAAGCAGGAATGGGGATGCTGTTTCTTCCCCCCCCCCCCCCCCAGGGGAAGTATTTCTGATTAACGCCGGGGCTCTGTTTTGCTTTGCCCGGGGTATTCACACCGCTCTTTTATTTGCTTTGAAGGCTTGGCCGAAAAATCTTGTGGGTTTCCTGCTATGACGTGCGTGCCGTACCCGTGTGAATGAAAAGTTCTGCTCTTGGCCCCTCGCTGGACTCGGAGGGCAGCAGACCGAGGTGTTTACCTTGTGGTTGCTGATACCGCAGCGGCTGTGACTTCCAGATGCCAAACCTGATCCATCTTAAAGGCTCTGCTCTCAGCAAGCACTGAGCACCTGCCCAGGGACAGCAGGGCCCCACCATGGGAAGCAGCCAGAGATTCATAGAACGGCTTGGGTGGGAAAGGACCTCAAAGCCCACCCAGTGCCACCCCTGCCATGGGCAGGGACACCTCCCACTGGATCAGGGGGCTCCAAGCCCCATCCAACCTGGCCTTGGGCACCTCCAGGGTTGGGGCAGCCACCACTGCTCTGGGCACCCTGGGCCAGGGCCTCCCCACCCTCACAGCAAAACATTTCTCCCTAAGATCTCATCTCAGTCTCCCCTCTTTCAGCTCAAAACCATTCTCCTTGTCCTATCCCTGCACCCCCTGATCCAGAGCCCCTCCCAGCTTTCCTGGAGCCCCTTTCAGTACTGGGAGGCTGCTCTAAGGTCTCCCCAGAGCCTTCTCCTCTCCAGGCTGAACAACCCCAACTCTCTCAGCCTGTCCTTGTACAGGAGGTGCTCCAGCCCTTGGATCATCTCCGTGGCCTCCTCTGGCCTCGCTCCAACAGCTCCAGGTCCTTCCTGTGCTCAGGACTCCAGAACTGAACACAGGGCTCCAGGTGAGGTCTCATGAGAGCGGAGTAGAGTGGCAGAACCCCCTCCTTTGCCCTGCTGGTTAATCTTCTGATGCAGCCCAGGACACGCTTGGCTTTCTGGTATGACCCTTGCGATAGCCTTGGCTGAGAGCTGTGATAACAAATATCTTGTAAGGGAAGTGCTTTGGGGTCAAATGGCAGAGAGATGCTGGTATGAAACTGCTGAGTGCAGCAGGAGTGTCTGTACAGTCATTCTGAGGAGGCAATAACTCGCAATAAATGAGAGACCTTTACGGAGTTACTCAGCCCAGCCGAGAAGAAGCTCATTTGCTTGTGCCGTGAGTTGTTAAAATTGGAAAAATCTTCAAAGGACATGAAAAAAATTACAGTCCTGTCGAAAACGTGACAGCAGCTTCAGCTGGAGGGAAAAGCCCTGATCAGGCAAAGCCTGACCTGGGCATTTAACTTCAAATGTGTAAGAAATGCCATGGACATGGCTGGAGTTTGCCGAGGGCTGGGAGTTAAATAGGTGACTAAAGGTCAGCGTTGCTCAGCCGGCCGGTGCTGGCGGGGGTCTCGCAGCACCAGAAACTGCTGGCGGCTGTAACCACCGAACTGAAAGCATTGCAGTCCTGCCCTCTCCTCTCCCTCAACAATTTAGACCCCTCCTGCAGGCAAATTTTGGAAAACATAGAATCATAGCATCACAGAATGGGTTGGGTTGGAAGGGACCTCAAAGCCCATCCAGTGCCACCCCCTGCCATGGGCAGGGACACCTCCCACTGGGTCAGGGGGCTCCAAGCCCCATCCAACCTGGCCTGGAACACCTCCAGGGATGGGGCAGCCACCGCTGCTCTGGGCAACCTGTGACATTGCCTCACCCAAACACACGCAGAGGTGTCCGAAAGCAAACAGGACATAAATCCTTGTCAGTTTTCCAAGATCTCTTGGTTTTCCAGGGGCTGACTGTGCTTGCAAGCTTAATTCACTGGCAGCTTTTGCAAGCCCCAGGTTTACAATAGCTGTCTTGTAAAGAGCCTGGACAAACCCCAGTGATTTCTTTTTTGTTTCACTTACTCAGTTTATTTATTTGCTGCATCGAGTTGCCAAATAGTTTGTTGCAGTTTTCCCACAGTAAGATCAGCTTCTTGGCCGGTTTCTCCTCTTGTCAGGGTGAGGCTGCAGAGCAGAGCGACACCATGCAGGGCCGCGCAGCTCCGTGGCACGGGGGTTGGAACTGAGTGATCTTTAAGGTCCATTCCAACCCAAACCATCCTATGATTCTATTTTATGGTGACTCTCGGTGCACGTTGTCCCTAAGAGGAGTGTTTGGAGTGGCTGTGCTCCTTCACTCGCCTTTTGGTGCCGCCCCTTGAAAAACCCAACTGCCTTCTCCTTATGAATTTCATCAAGCCTGGATGTGGAAAGGAGAGCTGAGGTCCTGGTAGCCTTGTGAGGCACCAGAAAGCCCTCAAGGCTGAGTAAACCCATTCAAAGAACTGACCACCATCAGAAATGTTGGTGAAATCCATTTTTCTCTTCCCAGGTTTGAAAGCAGATGGCGGGGGGGGGGGGGGGGGGGGGGGGGCGGGGGGCAGAAGAAGCGAAGCAACGCACAGAAAATAGTGCAAACACAGCGTAAATGATTTCCCCCCTCTTCTCTTTGCAAAGTGTGGGCCCAGGATATTACAGCTGGTTTCTTCCACCTTGAACTGAGGTTGTTTCTGTGATTTACACGCGAGCAGAGCTCGAGGAATACAATAAAAATTAATAATTAAAATAGCAAAAATAATCTGCCAGGCACTGAAATATTTTTAGCTGATTGCTTGAGTTCATAATAGCAGCAATGTAATAACAGAGTCCTTTGTGCTAAACCTCTGCTGGTTAACAGTGACGACTGCAGAGCCTGGACTCTGCCTTGCTTTTGGCTGGAGATGGAGTCTCCCCGCTGCAGCTGAACGCTGCTCCCTTGCCCCTCAGGAAGGTTTTTGGTTGATACAGGCAGAAAATCAGACACAAAATCATGGAATGGCTTGGGTTGGAAGGGACCTCAAAGCCCATCCAGTGCCACCCCCTGCTGTGGGCAGGGACACCTCCCACTGGGTCAGGGGGCTCCAAGCCCCATCCAACCTGGCCTGGAACACCTCCAGGGATGGGGCAGCCACCACTGCTCTGGGCACCCTGGGCCAGGGCCTCCCCACCCTCACAGCAAAACATTTCTCCCCAAGATCTCATCTCAGTCTCCCCTCTTTCAGCTCAAAACCGTTCCCCTCATCCCATCCCTGCCCTCCCTGATGCAGAGCCCCTCCCCAGCTTTCCTGCAGCCCCTTTCAGCACTGGGAGGCTGCTCTAAGGTCTCCCCAGAGCCTTCTCCTCTCCAGGCTGAACAACCCCAACTCTCTCAGCCTGTCCTGTACAAGAGGTGCTCCAGCCCTCAGATCATCTCCGTGGCCCTGAAGACATTGTGTATCTTACTCTGAGTCCTTGCAGCACCGTGTCCTCGGCGAGGCAGAGCACAGGGTCCCTTTCCCCCTGGGGTTCCTACAGGCTTGGTACAGGTGGCTTTGGAACAGTTAAGCCCTGCTGGATGAAGCCAGGACTCTTGTGTTGGGCCACTTTCTTCTGAATAATCACATCTCTGAAGTCCTCCCCGAGGTGATTAAATACTGCATCCTTGCGAGCAGGCAGCCTTCCTTTGGTGCTGACCTGGGAACTTGGTTTTACAGGGCAGAAATTGAAGCTCTGAGCAGGAGGGGACGTGGCAGAGGGCGTGAGGTTTACAAGAACAGCCCCGGTGTTGAGACCAAAGTCACGGGGGAAATGCCAAGTGCTTGGTTTAAGAGACAATACGCCCAGTACGCCTTCCCTGTAAAACCCACAGCAGTTCTGACGTCTCCAGACAGATTTATGCCATCTCTGATATTTCATCCTCTTCAGGACAAAAAGTAGGCTTGGACAGCATTTTGAACACTCAATAAGATTCATTTATTCCTATCTTGTATTTAATTTGTGGGTTTGTTCCAGGGGAGAAAGAAAGGACTGGCACACACACAGTTCCAGAGGCAAA
Source organism: Neomorphus geoffroyi (assembly GCA_033558235.1). NCBI lineage: Eukaryota > Metazoa > Chordata > Aves > Cuculiformes > Neomorphidae > Neomorphus > Neomorphus geoffroyi. The sequence continues at coordinate 3,300,919 of JAUMJM010000029.1, read as the reverse complement.
GAGCGCGAATGGCACGAAGAGCACTGCTCAAAACTTAGAGGACAGGCGGGTTTGGTGGTCGTCTGCAGAGCCTTGCGACGCGGGACGCTGCTGCGTATTGAAATACGCTCCTCAGAGAACGATGGCATCGTGGCACTGGCATGGTTAAACTTCACCCTGCCATAGGTAATTCACCCCATTGGCCCTGGTTCACAAACACAGCTTGTTTGTGACCATCAAGTAAAACAGCCTTGTAAAATGCCTCTGGGGGACGGCTAATTTATGGAGGGGAGAAACAATATCCCTCCCCTGGTGCCGCTTAACTTTTCATTTTATATTTGCAGTGATTGCACATGACATCTGGAAAAATTGCCATCCAGTCCCTGGAGAAAGCCAGGGCAGGAGGTCACAGTGCTGCAGGGGCAGACACAGGCTATTCCATCCCTTCCCAAGGTGTGGGGAGTCCTGAGCACCTTCTCCACCCCCCGTAATGGAGAGGACGGTGATGGTCCAGGCATGGGTGACTGTTTTTTGGGGGGGCATAGAGGACTCAGTGATGGACCAGGTGTAGGTGACTTGGTTTTTGGGGGGGGGATAGAGGACTCAGTGATGTACCAGGTGTAGGTGACTTGGTTTTTTGGGGGGTGGAGGACTTAGTGATGGACCAGGTGTAGGTGACTTGTTTTTAGGGGGCGGAGGACTTAGTGATGGACCAGGTGTAGGCAACTCGGGTTTTCCAGGGGGTGGAGGACTCAGTGATGGACCAGCTGTAGGTGACTTGTTTTTTAGGGGGTTGAGGACTTGATGATGGACCAGGTGTGGGTGACTCGTTTTTTTCTTAGGATGGAGGACTCATTAGATCTTTGGAGCAGGGGTACCTGGCTGCCTGAGGCCTCAGTTTCCCCAGAGGGAAAACGGGAGCAGCTCTCAGGTGCCAAGGGGCAGCTGCGGTGAGAGGGAAGGATGCGGGGAAGCACCGGGGCTGAGGCAGAGGGGAGCCCTGCATCCCCGCGCATCCCTGAGGATGCAGGCACCGGGCTGGGAGACCCCAGCCGAGGGCTGGGGAGGCAGGCAGCCACTCGGCAGCAGTCCCTACACCTTTAAAAGTCTCCTCACGTTGGCGCGCTGATTATCCATTAACCTGATGCGAGCTCCCTTTCCTGGGGGTGGCGTCCTCGGCAGCTCCGCAATAAGAGCCGGCAGTAGGGCTGGCTGATTCCTTCCCTCCCCTCTCCCCTCGCTTTCCTTATCAGCAATTCAGATTGCATGCAAATCTGCGGGCTTTCTTACAGGGGGGCAAGGCAGAGGACGGAGCGCTTCTCTCTTCGGGGGGGGGAGAGAGAGATATCTCCTCCTCCTCCTCCTCCTCCTGGGATTTTCTTCCTTCTCCCCTCCCCTGCTTTCCCCTCCCCTCTCTTTCTTTCCTCCTTTTCACCTCCTCGAACAAAAGTAGCCCTTCTCTCGGCTCTCCAAGCCCCGCCGCTTTGTCTGCCCGCACCCACCGGAGCGGGCTATGGAGCGAGGGCGAGTGGCGACCTCCCGGCTGCTGCTGTTGGGCTTGCTGGGCTTGGAGCTGGCGCTGGCCACTTGCCCCGAACGGGAGCTGGAGAGAAGGGAGGAGGAAGCCAACGTGGTGCTCACGGGCACCGTGGAGGAGATCATGAATGTGGACCCTGTGCATCACACCTACTCCTGCAAGGTAAGGAGAGACAAGGGGGGGGGGAACTTTCACCCCCCCTCCCCCCGGGACCAGCGCTTTCCATGTGGTTTTTATTGTATGCGCTGGAGCTTTGGTGTGTAATTATGTATTTTTAGACTCTGCGGAGGGCTGTGTCGAGGGGAATCTCGCAAGGTTGCTTTTTATGGGCATTTCCCCTCCTTTCCATCCTTCGGAGCTGGCTCCCAACTTTCTGCTCTGAGAGGGTGGAGGTGTTGGGAGCCGCTGGCTGGTTTTGCTCCCTGTTTACTTTAGCAGCATCTTGGAGTTCCTCTAGCTCAAGCTATTGTTTAACTACGAATCTGGCCTCTGGCTATGGGTTTGTTTTTTTTTTTTTTTCTCCCCCCACCCCTTAAGCTGAGAGATGTTAAAATACTGAGCAACCTGAAATCCCATCCGCCTGCTTGTCAGAAAACGTGCTGGATGGCTTTAACCCTTCCCAGGGCAGGAACCTCACTCTGTGAGGACTCACTGCTAACATTTGCCTTTTCTGCTCAGTTTTAAAAAGTGCTGCGGTCCCTGCCTGTGGTTAGTGGGAAACAGGGCCTGGGGTGATGGCAGCAGCGTGGTGGTGGGAGAGCTGGAACTGTGCAGAGGGAGGTTAACTTCATGCCATGGCCTCTATTCTGCAGCATCTTTCATCCCAATAAAATAGTTGAACAGCTTCTGGCTGTGCAGCTGGTGCCCACTGCTGCGCGCTCGCTCCCCTCGCGATGCCGCGCGGTGCAATCTGTACCCTGTAAATTAAATGCCAGCCCCTCCAGGCAAGGTGCAGAGAGCGTATGTTTGCAAAGTGTCTGGCACATCTTGGGTGCTATGTGGAAAACTAATAAGCTGCTGTGAGCAGCCGGTGTCCTGCGGCAGCTTGGGGTGCATATGGCTGGGTGGACGTGGGCCACCTGATGCCAGGGCAAGGAGGCAGGAGGTGGTCCAGCGTGGGGGGTGATGAGGCAGAGATGCTCATGTAAGAAATGGGGCTTTTCCCTCCCACTGCAGGCACCCAGCAAGGTGCCTGGCTGGCATAAAATCCAAGCATCCTCTTGCTGCATCAGAGTAAGGTTTGGGCCAGGGAAACCGTTTTGCCTGTGCTCCTGTGGTGGTAAACCTGCTTGCTCAGCAGCTCTGCCTTTGAAAGGCTGCAATCAAGTCCAAGTAAGAGCAGCTAGGGAGCAAGGTGTGGGGAGGAACCTGGTCTGCAGGTGGTGGCTTTATTTGAAACACAGTTTGTATTGCTCAGCTTTGCAAGAGAATCTCTGTCCCTCTTTTCACTGCGCCATCCCCCGCAAAGCTGTGGAAAAGGCTTGTGCCACTTTGTATTTAACTGTGGGGCTTTGCTTCTACTGCTAATTCCTCACAATGAGGGTGGTAAGACCTTGGCACAGGTTGCCCAGGGAGGCTGTGGCTGCCCCATCCCTGGAGGTGTTCCAAGCCAGGTTGGATGGGGCTTGGAGCCCCCTGATGCAGTGGGAGGTGTCCCTGCCCATGGCAGGGGGTAGCACTGGATGGGCTTTGAGGTCCCTCCCAACCCAAACCATTCCCTGGTTCTGTGATTACTAGTGTCATAACAGCACCCGAAGGCCAGAACCTGCCCCCAAAATACCTTTCCAGTCCTGGAGTCCTGTAAAAGAAAGCAAAAGGAGAAAAACTTCTCCTAACCTGGTTGGAAGTGCCCATCCCATCTCATCTCGCTTCTCCCCGGTCACGTTATGACATTTAGGAGTTTTCTCAGAGCAGTGGTTCTTCAGTCCCTTTGCCTGCACATCAGTCTCCTCTGTGTGGTTTGTTCCTAGTGTGTTTCCAGGAAAAAAGCTTTGAAATAGGACTTAGGGTTTCTTAAGGACCTGAAAGCAGGTGAAGCTCTGCTAACAGTGACTCGGCAGGGCAGAAGGCTCATGGCTTGTCAATGTGTGGCTTTGCAGCAGCTGTTTCACTCCAGGATCTCCCCAAGAATGGGAATTGCTGTGAGCTCTGCTGATGTTGGGTTGCAGGGCTACACTTACTTGTGTTTTGGGTTGATATGGCTTTTTTTTTTTTTTAACCAAGCACCTAGATACCAAAAGGGCAGTTTGGATGTTAAACCTGACCGCTGGCTCCTGCTGCCGTTACACCAACCGCGGTAACCGGCGGAGCCAGAGTGAGCCAGGGTGCAGAAGGGGTCTTGCTGGTGGGAAAACACTCCGTTTTCTCGCTGTCGCGCTCCCGTAACTGCTCCTTAGGCCCTGGGGTTACCTCCAAATACCACGGTTATCTCTTGTCAGGTTCTTCTTTATCTGAAGAGGAAAGGCGAGGGCCAAGTGTGCGGTAGGAGCTCCCTAGAGCCCACACCCAAACTAGGGAGTGTTGTTGGTGCTGGGTGGTCTGCGAGGGAGCAGGCACGTGAATGTCTGAGGGTGCTGCATTAGGGTATTGTTGGTCCTGGTTAAACTCTAAACCCTCCCAGCTGAAGCCTTTGCCAGATGAAGATAAGCACATCACAACTCCAGAAGAAATGTGAGGTTAATGTTAGATAAACACCCTTAACTAGCTACCAGCCATTCATAGATGAGATGAATAATAAGGAACAACAGGCTGGTGGAACTCCCCAAATTGATTCTAAAAGTGGCTTAATGTGCTGCTTCACGGAGGGATTTGACAGAGGAACTGGGGTGCTTCTTGCTTGTTCTTCCCAAACTTGCGGCGCTGCTCTTCATCCTATTTCCAGCCCGTGTGCTGGCATTGTCCCTTCCTGCTTTTGAGTCTCTGTGCCTTATTCTGGTCTGCCCTGATATTTATGAAGAGGGCTCCTATTTATAGGACGTGCACAGGTTCTATATGTGCTATAGGAAGCGTGGGAAAGGATGTGGATCCTGTTCCAAACAATAGAGCCCCTCTATTGGGGGGTAACAGTGGTGTTCTCAGCCAGGGTTGGATGTGGAAGTTGCTGGGGGAGGTGGGTTCGGCACTCTGAACTCACAGGGAAAGGGCAAGCTGGCTTCTGCCAGGGATGGGCACAGAGAGTGACCAGCAAGGGGAGAGGGATGACATGTGGTCAGGAGGGAAGGATTTGGCAGGGCTGTGTGTGATGCTGCAAGCACAGCTGATGCTGAGCCAGTGTTCTTCATCCTTAAGAACTGCCAAAACCCAGTGGTGACTCTTTACTTCTGTCCAGGGTGACAGCTCTCTTCCTGAGGAGGCAATGTTCCGACTTCTTATCTTTCTTTACAAGACCAAGACTGGCATTTATGAAATCATCTTCCTGGCAGGAATTCATGAGCACTGGACAGGTGGTCCCATTCCCTACCCTGGGATGGATCCCTGTGGCACATTGGAAAATCCTTTCACTTTTTGGTTTTACACTGCACTTGAAATACACCTTTGCAAGGCTCTGCTTCAATAAAGTCTTCGCTGTTCTTACTCTGCCTCCCTGTAGCTGCCAGGAGTCTTGTAAAACAGTCTTAATCCAGTGTTTTATGTGCTTGCTGGCAAAAGAGCGAGTCCCTTCTGCTGTAGGGAAAGGGACCTCTTGGAACGAGGTTCCAGCCTGATTTTTTTTACCTCTCTGTCCCTTTTCTTCCCCAATCCTCGCTGTAGCCGGTGAGTCACCCGCGGCAAAGCCTTAATTGTGTGTGATGATGAATGGGATGCCCTACAGGTAATTGCTTGGGCTTTGGTGCCTTCACATCCATTCATTATGGAGGAGAAGGGTGGGGAGAAAGCTGGTGGACTCTGATGTTGCCTGTGAATGCTGTGGCCTGGCTCTGAGGTGCATGACTAGAGCAGCCCTCCTAATTAACTCACATTACCATCTGCTCCAGAAGAAGGGGTAGGCTTTAGCCTTTCTCCCCCCTTAGACCTAGCTGTGAAAATGCCTGGCTGCTGCCTTTCGGCGCAAGCCTCGGGCTGTGCTCTCTGCCTGCCTCGCTTATATATTTCTTTTCCTTTTGTCTCCTTCGTGTTGCTGGGTTTTTGCCCTGGTTGCCTGTGCACCTCACCTGGCAGCGAGCGCCTGCCCTGCAGGCTGCTGCTGAAGGGAGAGGAGGTGGGGCTGGTGGGGCTGCGGGAAGGTGTCTTGACTTGACTGCGGGGAGAAGCACAACCACAGGGAGCTGGAGAAACAGCTGGTCCTGGGTGATCTTGCACTGAAGCTGTGCTCCTTAGCACCCTGTCTGCTCGGCTCACCTGAGGTGCCGTGTTCGCAGGTGGCCCCAGCCTGGGTCTTTGAAGAGCTCCTGCATGTGATGAGCAGCTGTCTCCGTGTCAATACCGGGAGTCCTGCAAGATCAGAGGCAAGGAAAGCTGCCTGTCACAGCTGCCCTCCCTTGCCATCTGAATCTCCCTCTGTTTGCTGGTTGACTGCCATCTCACTTGAGGAAAGAACTGACGTGGCTGCGAACAACTGAGCGGGCTTAGAACCATGGGATGGGTTGGGTTGAAAGGGACCTCAAAGCCCAGCCAATGCCACCCCCTGCCATGGGCAGGGACACCTCCCACTGGATCAGGGGGCTCCAAGCCCCATCCAACCTGGCCTGGAACACCTCCAGGGATGGGGCAGCCACCACGGCTCTGGGCAACCTGTGCCAGGGAATCAAGAAAACAAATCTCATCTCAGTCTCCCCTCTTTCATCTTAAAAACGTCCCCCCTCATCCTGCCCCTGCACTCCCTGATCCAGACCCTTCTTGGGCTGAAATAGGCTGTGCAAATGGCTTTGAAGGCATCGCTTCCCCCAGCTCCTTCTCTTACCCCTGCGTGAACCGATGGTAGCCCGTGTGTGAGTTACTGCTTGCCCTGTGGTTGCCGTGGCCTCGCTTAGCGCTGGCCCAAGGGGAGCTGACTCCCTCCGTACTGGGAGACAAATGAGCGTGAGGGCATGTGGGTACAAGGTCTCCAGCTGACCTCTCTGGGTCTGAGGGCAGCTAGGGCATGTGCAGCTTCCAAAGAGGAGCTGCCACAGTGCTGTTTGCCCCTGGGAATGTTTTTGGTCTCGGCTACGCAGGAGAACAGGGCTCAGCTCTGTAATATACGGGGGCTGTTGGCTGGATCACAGGACCTGCTGGGCTGGGTGTGAGCTCAGACCCATCAAGTTCAAAGTCCTTCTCCAAGGTGGGCAAGTATCACATGTTTAGGAAAAGGTGTGAGAAGGAGGATCTGAGAATAACTCTGTTCTTAGCCTTCAGTTGCACCTGTAGAGAGCAGCAGCACTAAATTAGTTCCCCTTCTCTTCTTGACAGGTGAATTTTGTGCTGAGCAGGAGGGTCTTGCTCCATCCTGCTTGCTTCTGTCATGGTGGGAATGGTCCTCCCTTGCCCCAGCACCTGTAGCTGTTGGCTCTGAGTTGTGGCAGGGACGGCGTGTGGGAGTTCAGCTCAAAATCATTGTTAGACCTTCAAAGCCTTTTTTTTGGTCAGGACTGAGACAGTGCTGAGCTCACACCCCTGAAATTCTGGAGTCAGGGCTTCCAAAAAAATTACAAGATTGATTAAAGGTTGTGAGATTTCCGTTCCCCCTAGCCCTGAACGTGTTTTTACCCTCTGATTAGAACTCTGCTGCCTTCTGTAGTCACTGAGTAATGGGATGGAGAGTAAGAGTCTGTCTGTCTGTCTGGTCTCAGAGCAGCCCGTAGGGCAGCACGATGCGCGTGGAGGGCTGTGCAGGGCAGAGGGCAGCGAGCTGCAGTTGCAGGTAACTCTAAAAATGCTTCATTCTAGAGTGGAGATGTCGTCTGCTCAGTGCTTTCCTCCTCAACTGTAAGAGATCTCCCCCCCGACCTCAACCCCTGTGCCAGGTATGGAAGCTGCAGTGTGAACACCTGCCCGTCCCCAAGGGTGGGAGAGACCTGTCTGCCTGGGAGCATCCTTCCTCTGCCCCCGGCCTTCCCTTCAGAATTGCACTCCTGAAGTCTGTACGTGCGTGCCTGTTCCCGAGAGGGGATCGAGAGCCCCCTTATCTCTGAGCCGCCACCTCCCCGGCCGCGTCGGTGCTTGGCACGGTGAGCTCAAGTGCTCTCTGGGCAGCCGGTTGCCGAACGCAGGTGAGTGGGCACTCAGGCTGCGGCAGGAGGCGAGAGGATGAGGGAGAGCATGATAAATCACGCTCTGAGCATGCCAGGCCAGGGCTGCCTGCGGTCTCAGCAATACCCACGCGCTGCAGCCGCCCTTGCTGCGAGCTCAAGCTGCGGGCAGCTCTGATGAGCTGTTCCTATTCCATGCAACTCGCCGACTCGGCTCCGTGTCGCGTTTCCCCTGCAGCAGAATCACAGGAGGAGGTTTTCTCACCTCTCAGGAGTGGATGGGGACGTGTCCGTAGTGTCCAGCGTCCACTAAAGATTAATTTTAGGGCTGCTTCTTCCCCCCCCGTGTGCGCCCTCTGGGCAGTTTGCTGCAGAGAGTGTGGCACTGGCGAGAGGTTGGCTTGTGGTTGTGTGCTGCTCTTGCCATTTTTGGGCAGGGGGATGAGCCTCCAGGGAGGCTGCTCTAGAACTTTTGGCTGCGGAAGAGAAGAGAGCAGGACTGCTGTGGCCAGGGCTGTTTTTTCTTCCTGAAGTTTGGATGAGTAAAGGGAAATGGGCTCCTACTGCCACATCTTCCATGTATTTTAGCAAATGCAGAGGTTCTCTTTAGTCATTTATAGGAACATAAATTGCCTTTGGCATATCTACACGGAGCGTTATCCCCTCTGCCTGCTGCCTTCCCAAGGTACCTGTGCCTTGTCAGAGCCAGGTGCCCCTCTTCTTTCACTCACCCAACCCACTTGCCTCCTCCTGCCCCAGTTTTAGGCTTCTGTGCCACAGTTTGGAGCCTCCCCTGTGGGTGGACGGTGCTCACTTTAGCTGTGCAGCCTTCCCTGGTTCTGCGTTTCCAGCCATTTAATGTTCCCTTCAAAGGCTTTTTCTCTGTTTCAGAAGTGTTTTCTTCTCCCTCCATACCTTTTGCCACTGAGATTTTGATATTTCTGGGAGAACTGAACCAGCTGGAGTCTGTCACTTTGAGTGATGCTCCTGGGAATAGAAGGGGGGTTCCTCTGGCAGGGCTGAGACTTGCACGCTGCCCTTGACAGGGCTGGAATTGTGTCCTTGACCTTGTGGCTTTTGTCTGTAGAGGTCAGGATTCTAACTTGCACCCATGGAAAGAGTCAGTGGAAGGTGAGGGGCATCTCGCTTCTATCAACGCATCCAGTCCAGGAGTGGGTCTCCTGCTGTTAATTATTAATGGTGGGCAGGACCAGATCAGTTCTGATTATTGTTTTTCAAAGGAATTCTTTTCCTGAATGAGGCTCTGCCAGCTTCTCCTGGCTGAGTGCAGCGTTCCTGCTGGAGAGCGGTGTTTTCTGTCATAGCCAGTCATGTGGCAACTGAAGTGGCTGTTGTGAGCATAAAGGTTAGGACAATATCGGAAGGAAAAGGTGGATTAGCTCATCCTCTGTGTTACTGGGCATGAACAGCAGAGGCAAAACAGCAGCAGAGGCTTCTCCTGCCAGAGAAGCTCTTGAGCAGCCTTCCTAGTCTCAGTTGAGCTGTGCTGCTGAGGCTGTTGAGGTCTGCTCGTTCCTTCTCCCACCCCACCTCTTGCCTCCTGCTTGGGCTCTCCTGTGCCGTGCAGGAGGCTGGTCCCTGGGTAACTGCGGTGGCTGCTGGTGGCCCTCACGTGTGTGCTGAGAAGCAGCGGCTTATCTGGAGCCATTGTTCTTGCCTGAACAAAGGAAAGGGGCATTGCCACCCTCCGCCAGCCCCAGCATCCTTTGTGCTTGCTGGGTGTTTGCACTTGGGGTGGGGAAGGCGAGCCCTCCGCTGGGTTGGTGATGATAAGGGTGGGTTGGTGATGGGGAGATGAGTCAAGGCAGCTCGTGGTAGGGTTTGGTGCCGGGGCAGCTCTTCAGCAGGTTGTTTTCACCTCCAGCAGCAGTGACTGGGCTGGTGGCGCAGGTGGTAGCGGGCTCTGGCGAGCCAAAGCCAAGGGAGGAGGAGCTCTGGGGTCTCTGCACTAAAGGCAATGTGTCCCAGCACCAAGGGGAAGGATGGGCGCGGAGGGATGAAGGGTCTCTGAACCTTTCTGGAGAGCTGGTGTGGCTGAGGGACTCCTTGTGAACACAAGCCCTGTTTGCCCTTTGCCCCCCTTGAGGCTGAGTGGGGAAGGGGCACCTGGGCTGGAGAGCTGGTGCAGCTTTGGCAAAGAGTAGTATGGCCTTTAGTCTTCATTGCCCACATATTTTGTGCTTTTAGAGGGGATGGCTTCTGAAATCAGCTCTGCTGGAAGGCTTTGCCAGCCTGAACCACTCATGTGCATCTCGTGGCAACAGGATAAAAATTAACTGGGTCAGAAGGTGCCCATTGTCTGTGAAATGGTCTCACGTGCTCTTTCTCCCTCTCGTTCAAGGTGCGAGTCTGGCGTTATCTGAAAGGCAAAGACATCGTTACTCACGAGATCCTCTTGGATGGTGGGAACAAGGTGGTTATTGGTGGCTTCGGGGACCCGTTAATCTGCGACAACCAAGTCTCGACTGGGGACACGCGGATTTTCTTCGTCAACCCCGCCCCGCAGTACATGTGGCCAGCGCACCGCAACGAGCTGATGCTGAACTCCAGCCTCATGCGGATAACGCTGCGCAACCTGGAGGAGGTGGAGCACTGCGTGGAAGGTGAGGCTGGAACGTGGGTGCCCGGCTTTCCCTGGGGTGCTCCGAGCGTGCAGGTGCAGCAGTGGCCAAGCCTTGGCTCTGTTGGCCAACTCATGCTCTTAGCTTGTAAATGATTGATTGGTAAACGACCTCGCTGGTGACGAGGCAGATCAATTCTGCTGTTCTACGTGTGTCTAAGGTAGAGTCGTACTGCTCTGTGGACTCGCTCGTCACGGGGACAGTGCCTGTCATTGACCTTGTTGTCAGAGGCAATGGTTGCAACCAAGGTACAGCCAGGCAAAGGGCTTCTATGTTATTCTTGATGCAGGTTCTCCGTCCCCTCTGAGTCTGATGTGGTTGGGAACAGCCTCTCTGCAAGTCCTGTCCTAACAGGAGTGTGTGGCAGGCGCTTAACCAGGGAATTTAGACTCCTCACACCTGAGTAAGATTTTCCTGTAGATGTGGAGCTAGTAAGTTAATGGGTTAATGCTGGGGTGAAGCCTTGTCCTTCATGGTAGTGATGTCTCAGAGCTTCCTCCCTTGCTAAGTCAGCCTTGGACTCCTGTAGGCATCCCAGAAGCCAGCCAAGTTCAGCTTGGAGGTAAAGCCTGCTTCTCCAAGGTGTAACCAATGCTGAGCCAGGCTGAGCAGCTAGGTGATTTTGAGGGGTGTGAGTTGGGCTTCTGTATTGTTGTGGTGAAGCCCTGTATCCCTTCCACGTTAATCTCCGCAGCCTTTGCGTCTGCTCCCGAAAGAGCTCAGATGAGGTGGGTCGTAACGTTGTGCTGTGCTCATGGAGGGTGTGTGCACCACATGGACACTCGGCACGGGGACCGTGCATTGACTTGTCCGTGGGACAGTGTAAGGAGCGCTGATGTGCCCGTGCCAAGAGGGTGGCTGAGTGTCTAGTGCTGCTGTGGGTATAAAAACATAACTTGGGAAGAGCTGAGAGGGGAGACAGGCCATACGTGCTCTGTAATAGGGTCTGGGACCTCCAGGTGTGGAGATGTGCCTCTATGGGGAAGCAGATCTGGAAAGAACTGGTCTGATGAGGAGCGGCTGAGGGAACTGGGACTGTTCAGCCTGGGGATGAGAAAGCTGAGGGGAGACCTTATCGCTCTTGACAGTTACCTGAAAGGAGGTTGTGGTGAGGTGGGTGCTGGACTTTTCTCCCAAGGAAAAACTGGTAGGATGAGAGGAAATGGCCTCAAGTTGCACCAGGGGAGGTTCAGATTAGATATTATGAAAAATTTCCTTACTGAAAGAGTGGTGAAGCATTGGAAGAGGCTGCCCAGGGCAGTGGTGGAGTCTCCATCCCTTGGAGGTGTTCAAAAAGTGTGTAGACGTGGCACTTCAGGCTGTGGTTTAGTTGGCACGGTGGGGTTGGGCTGATGGTTGGACTGGATGAGCATAGAGGTCTTTTCCGACCTTAATGATTCTATGACTCTGTTCTTCTACTTGTTGCCCAATCACCTTGAAACATACTTCTGTAATAACCCATTTGCTGGCTTCTCTCTTCCCTCTTTATGCTTGTCGTGTGTTTCCAGCAAGAGCTCCGAGCTCATGGGGGAACGCGGTGCCCCAAAGAGCCTTTGCTGGGGTCTGAGCGTGTCCTGAGAGCAGATGAGTAAACAGGGGAAGGAATGCAGGAATTCTGCACAGACAACAAATAAACATGCAGATCGGCTCCCTCCTCCCCCTGGACATACAGAGGAGAGGCCATAACCCCTTTTTCCAGCTGTGAATGCTGACGGAGGTAAATGACCAAACTCTTGGTCTGGGAGGCTGGGAGAGAGCTGGCCCAGCAAAGTGGCTCACAAGAGGCACCAGTCTCAAGTGGTTTCTGTGAGAGGGAGGGACACTGGAGGCTTTCTACCTATATCTACGTCTAGATATATAATCTACCTTGTTCTGTATTGCACTTGGAAGGAATCAGTCTGGCTCTTTCCTTGCACCGAGGGAGAGAGAGGCAGGAGAAAGAGTGTGTGTGTGTCTGGTTTTTGTTCAACCTGAGCAAACACTTGGAAGAATTCTGTCTTCACCTGGTTTGTGTTGCTTGGCAAGCTCGCTTTGTGCACCCTGGATGGGAGCTGGGGTGCCTGAGCTAGGTGGTTCCCGTTTGTGGTGAAGGTTAAAGCCTCTGGGAGATGATGAGAGATCTAGTTTTCCTCCTGATAGTATGGATCCCACGTGGAGTTAATCGCCGCAATTCATTCCTGCTTTTGCCCTTGGGAAGGTTTAAAATGGTGTTGCGTTGCTCTAATGCTCGTTACAGTCTGTGGTGTGGTTGGCTGGTTGTGTTTGGGACCTGCTGCACTTGGTGACACATCTCAGCCATGGGCAGCTTCTCCTGAAGAGGGTTGGGGTTGGTCTCTTTTTTTCCCTGGTCTTGCATGACAGGACAAGGGGGAACGGCCTCACGGTGTGCCAGGGGAGACTTAGGTTGGATATTAGGAGGAATTCCTTTACTGAAAGGACTGCGAAGCATTGGAAGAGGCTGCCTAGGGAGGTGGTTGAGTCACCAACCCTGGAGTGGTTTGAAAGTAGATGTCATACTTGGGGACATGGTCTAGTGGCAGGCTCAGCAGGGCTGGATTGAGGGTTGGATTTGATGATATTAAAGGTCTTTTCCAACCAAAACCATTCTGTGATGGGACTGTCGTTCCCGCCGTGCCGTATCCTGCTGCTCTATTGGTGTCCTGGTCCCAGGAGGGGACAGATGTGAAATGCCTGTGTGCACCAAGCTGTAGGTGGACGTGTCTCTACGCGTGCCCTCTGATGCAGAACCATAGGCAAGATTTGCCTGGTGTTGCTCCTGTGCTGTTGGGAGTTGAAGGTACCAAAGCTGGACAGGTCTAAACCCTCTCTGATCTATGTCCTTAAATTGCAGGTCTATGCATTGTAGGTGGGTTTATCTTTCCTCCCTGCTATGTTCATCTTTCCTGATGCCAGATGACTTTCTGGGACTCCCATCTTCTCTGAAGATCACTTGCTGCATAGCTTGCTTCGCTTAACTAATTAAGCCCCTCTTCCTGACGACTCACCGGGATGCTATTGGCAGAGATAGGGTCAGCCTGCCTTGCTGGTGGCTCAGGGCTGGTGTGGGGGGAGTGGAGACTGGAGTGGGCTGGAAAACAGCCTGAAGCCACCTCACCATGTGCAGCAAACCTGATTTCTCCAAACTGATGGAGGCCTGCCCGGATTGGGTGCTGAGAAATGACAAAACCAAGGCAACCTGGAGTTACCGATATCTCAGGTAGGTTATAAAGCGTTGCCTGGGGGAGATGCAGTGGTTCTTTTGGCATCCTGCTGACTTGGCAGCTGTTTCACTTGCCGACTTAAACCCATCCTTTTTGCCATACCCAGTGGATTGACTTTTCTCCGTCCCACATCTTGGAAGCCTGGTTGTTGCATGAGTATCGCGTGTGATGGGTACTGGAAGGTTTACTGAAACAAACTGACCCCCAAAACCTTGGTTTCCCTCAAGCCTTCTCAAAGCTCAGGGCTCTCCTGAGGTCTCTGAAAGTCCCTTTCAGCTCAGCCATTGCAGCTGCTCTGCTGGCTTCTGGCAGGCCACGCAAAACCAGCCATGAGAACCTGTTCCTGCCACCCTGGGAACCATTTCTGAGCTCTAAGTCTGAGAATTTAGCTCCAGGACTTGTTTCCCATCAGCTCCCCACAGGAGGCTTCGAAGCAAAGCTGCCCAGAACACTGCTCGTTGCTGCACTTTGAGTTTAAAAACAAACTTCTGAGTGCTTTTGCAGAAAGAATGGGAAGAATGGTGGCAGCTGAGTGGAAAAACATAAATGTTTTGAGTATCTTCATCTCCTGTCGCTCCAGCTCGGAAAAATCCTAGACATCAAAATCTTTCCTGTCTAAGAGGGGAGTTCACACCAGGGCACCTCTGTGAAACAGCTCAGGTTAGAGTCAAACCAGTGTGTTTTGATTACACTTAATTGTAGTAAAAAGGCTTTCACCAACGGTAGGCAAACTGCAAGGCGTCAGCTGAGCCCTGCAAACTGGCTTCAACAGAGAGGGGGCCTGCAGGGAAGATTGTGGTGCTGAGCACCGGAGGAGCAGGTCCAGGGCTCGTGCAGGAGGCTGGGACACAGGCTTTGTAGCATCATAGGATGTCCTGAGTTGGAAGGGACCCACAAGGATCATAGAGTCCAAATCCTGTCCCTGCATAGAACAACCTGAATAGTCACACCGTGGGGCTGAGGGTGTTGGCCAAAGGCTTCTGGAATATTGTCAGGCTGTGACTGCTTCCCTGGGGAGCTGTTCCAGTGCTCCACCACCCTCTGGGTGAAGAACCATTTCCTAATGTCCAGCCTAACCCTCCCCTGGCATCTTCCTGCCATTCCCTGGGGTCAGAGAGAAATGAGCACCTGCTCCTCCTCGTCTCCTTGTGAGGAAGCTGTAGACCACAATGAGGTCTCCCCTCAGTCCCCTCTTCTCCAGGCTTGCAGCAGCTCCCTGGGTGGCAGAGGACGTTGGCTCTGGTGCCTCCGCGGGGGAGTACGTGGAAAGGTATCCAACCTTAGCAGCACTAGGAGTGGATTTCATCTTCAAGACGTGGATGAGGTACCCTTGGGAAAGAACCAGCCTGATGAACCCCAGCCTTGCTGTACCTGTGCCTTGAGCGCTGGGACTGCGTGAGGAGGGCTGGAGTCACGGCGCAGGTGTTGGAGCACCCCAAGGCGTGTCACCAGCGGGCTCTGTGCGAGGCGCAGTGCTTGCTCTCCCCTGACAACACCATCAAGCACGCGCTTCTGGAGATCAGCGCTTGACGAATCCCTGAGAGATCTTTCCCCTGCGTGCGGTGCGTCTCGTGTTTCACTTTGATCACAACTGCTCTTGAAGAAAATCAAGATTTTTGTGTATGGAGTGGGAGGGGCTGCGTGGTGACTCCACGCTGAGCTGTCTGGGTGGAAGGAAGTTCAGATTAAACCTCTGTTAGGGCCTTGGTTAATGAGAACCCAGAGCTCCTTCTAAATAGTGCTTTCCTTGGGGTGTGATTCGCATTATCACTGCTGCAATTGCTCCAGCTGAAACTGGCTTTGGGGATGTGCATGGACTTTGGACCTCCTGGAAAAGCTGTGTATGCTGACTTTGACTTAGTAAAACCTGGTAGGTCCTGCTGGTGGCTTGAGACCCTCATCCCAGAGCAGCATCCAACGTGTCTTCAAGGAACTCTTGCTCTGTGCTGTAACCCATGCAGCGTCGCCTCGGCTTGGAAAATAAGATACATTAACCGAGTAGGGAGGAAAAGGAAAGGTGCAATGACACGGGACGGGGAGGGAAGGCAGGGGGTCAAGTTGCTCCTCAAGTTGTGACTTCTTTGAAGGGGGACCATCTGTAGGTCCTGGGCACTGCAGCCTGCAGGGATTGGCCAGGAACAGGCTGGGCTGAGGTGGCTCTTGAGGATGAGCTCCCATCTAAGAGTAACCCCGAGCTTCCTCTGCTTCTCTCTGCCCTGGGAAAGTTTCTGGCTGACTCAGGAGCTTTGAAAGCATCTCCGTTGAAGTTATACACTGTCCATTCTGTTTTGTCTTCTGCCTGTTCACTTTCATTCTGGCCTCTCTTTCTTTTTTTTAGGTCTCTGCCTCCATTAGAACTGAGACTTTTTTGTTCTTGTAAACCAGCCCATGCAAAATTTTCTTTTCAGGCTCCTTCCAGAGACTGCAAGGCACGCACAGTAGGCTCCTCTGAGCAAGGAAATTGCTGGCATGGGTTTGCGTTAGGTGATTCGGGCTGTGGTCACTTCCCATGCACTGGTCTCTCTGCAGCCCTTCTCCACCCCTGCAACTGTTTCTTTAGAATCCATCCCTAGCTCTTCATTGTGCTTCGGAGCAGGCGAGGGAGGGGGCTGTTAGAGGGTCAGCGTGTGGGGTTTGTCTTAAAGGTTTTGTGGTTTTCAGCTTCCCTCCTCTTCTTGGCTCTGTTTTGAATCGAAGATAATGAGAGCAGCATCGACACCTCCATCTCAGGAGGGTGAGAGTTAGCCAGCAGCTGTAAAATGTAGTAAACCGAGAGGAGAGAATCCACCACCGAGCGCTCCTGGGGGCTCCTTCCAGCCTTCTTTGTCCACGGGCTGGGGCAGCACTGGCTGCTGGGGCTGGAGCAGGGTTCTTCTCGGGGCTGCCACAGCAGAATGTCACCGGGGAGAGCAGGGACGTGGAGCTGAGATGCTGGTGCTGCCAGGGTGGACGGAGCCGGGCACGATGGCTGGTGCTGCAGAAGCCGCCTTGCCCCGTCTGCAGCGCTGGACCAGCGCTTGCAGGAGATGCTCTCGCCGTCAGCGTGGGGGGCCCCGTGCGTGGGCCAAGCGTAAGGGGCTGTTTCCTCCCTCCTTTGCGTGGTTGTAATGCAAAACATCCCCTGGGTTTATGGCAGTAGCTAAGAGTCGATTTGTTTAGCAAATTCCTACGGAATTTTAATCTGGTGTGGGAGGCTACTGGTCTGGGAAGGCTCCTTTGGCCCCGCTTCCCGCTCCCAACACATCCTGCTGCCTTTCTCTGCGGGATCGACGAGGGCTTCTTGGTCAGCAGCACAGATGGCGAATCTCTTGGCAGTGCTGGCCGTGCAGTTATGACAAGTGCTGGGCCTTGGCCAGGTGCTCTTGGTTCTGCTTTTCCTTTGTTTGCTCCGCTAATAGCTGGGAGAGGGGGATGGCCCGTGGCGCGCTGTGCTGCAGAGGGGAGCTGCTGCTGCAGGCTCCGGCAGGCGCTTCACCGCCGCCTCCAAGGTGTGTTCCTGTCGGTTTGGTAGTGGACAGGTACGGCTGGACTCGATGGTCTCAAAGGTCTTCTCCAACCAAGTGATTCTCGGAGCTAATGCGGGGCTGGTCCATCACCTCCTGGCTGGTGGGAATGCACAGGGAAGCCGCCTTCTCCCCGTTTCATCCTTTTTGGGGTAGATGAGAAGGGTGGGAAAGGGGAAAGGATGTGGACGTGGGGAAAGTGCTATGGGTTTCCATAGGGGACCAGCCTGAAGCATCCCTGTCCCACTCCCAGCAGTCCCTGCAGGCTCCTTTGGGAAGGATGCTTGCACGGCGTCAGCCTTGCTCGGGGCAGAGCTGTGTTGTGGTGCTCCCAGGCAGGGGGTTGCTGCAGGGAGCTCCTCCCTGGGCGTGTGGGGGCTGCATTTGGGAGAGGAGATCCCGCTGTGGGGGTGAGACTTCCTACTGGTGTCACTGGTCCTGCTGACAAGGCTGAATCTCTCCCTCTGAGCATCTCCTAAACTGAATGCCTGCAGATTTGCAACTCTGATATCTCCTCCATCCTCTTTGCATCCCCTCGCAGAAGGGTTTTCTGCATTCCTTGATAACCTGTTGCAAGGCAGGACTGGGCTGCAGCTTTTCTTTGTCACCGCCTCTCCCTGACACCCCTGGCCGCTCTCCTGCAGCCAGCACGTAGAATGGGGAGCCGCATCCCTCCCTCCCTCCTCCGGCTGGATGGAAGGTTGGGAACCTGTGCTACACCCAAGCCCCCTCTTGCTTTACCTCGTGGAATGTTCTGAGTTGGAAGGGACCCACGAGGATGAGCCGCGCTGGTGCTGCGAGGCCAAGCTTTGCACTCCGCCTGTGCCGCGGGAGCCTTTGCACACAGACCATTGCTTTTAGTCACGGTGTCACCAGGCCATAAATCTGCAACTTTAACAAAAGGTGTTGCTGTGCTGTAACTGCTTCTGTCCAAACCTTCCCTGTCACTCGTTTTCATATCTCTTTGCGCAGCACCGAGCACGGGAGGGAGCGGTCAGCCCTGTCACCCTGTGTGTGCTGGAAGTGTAAATTAAGCGTACAGGCGTGGCTGCTCGCAGAATTCTGCCAGACAGTCACATACATCACTCTAGATTATTTTAATGCTGGAACCAATTTGCAGGCACCTAGGACTGAGTGGCTCTGCCCTTCTGGCAGGGGCAGAACTCCGCTCTCTGTCTCTCTCTGCAAATTGCTGGCTCCTGCCGCTCGAGGCGGGTGATGCTCTCCCGTTGCCTAAGGCTTGCGCTGCTTGTCTTGGGCTCTCTCTGGCTGAGAGCTGTGGCATACGGGCACTCAGGTCAGCCTGGGTACCTGCAGGTGCTGTCCCAGCAAAAGGGATGTGAAGAAAACAGCTCAATACTCATCTGGTTTCCAAATGAAGCCTGGGAGTTGGGCTCTGGCTGGCAGGTAGGGCTGAGCTGACCTGCCCCAGCCTCTGGGCTGTCCAGAGCTGTGGTGATGGGCAGCACTGGGCGAGCCAGCCTTGCCCATCAACCCCACAGGGCTCTGCTTGTCAGAGCTGCCAGGCTCCTTCTGGAACCGCCGGCACCCGCCTGGGCTTGCTCCATGCTAATCCTTCCCCGGGAGTGAGACTTCAGTTTGTTTATCTTCTTAAACACTCTGCAAAGTTCTTACATTCCTTCGGGATGACTTCCAGGAGCAGGAGAGCTCTTTGATGTGCTGCGTGGCCAGGGTGGGGACAGAGGGGGCCTTGCACCCCAGGACTGGGTGACTAACCTCCTCTCCTTGCTGGGGTTGGAGGAGATGAACGGTGCCCTACAAGCTGCTTCCCCCTTACTAGAGCTATTCTAGCAGTGCCTTTTTCTTCCTTGAAAAACTGCTTCTCTTCCCACATTTTCAGCTCCCTGGAATAATTTTCTTTGATTAGTGGAGGAAATGGGACTCGAGTGCTTTCAATAATTCATACTCAATTTGGCTAATTCCAGCCTGGCTGCAGCACGGACTACAAAGTGAATGTGTGAGGTTTCAAACTGCTTTTTCTTACTCTTCAGTTTTGCTCCCCTGGCTCTTCCTGTGTCCGGCAGCCCCATGGGGGGCGGGGGGCAGCTCTCCCCAGGAGGAGCAGTTTGGATGAGACCAATTCCAACCCAAAGCAGTGCTGCCTGGCTGAAGAGGGTTGTGAGCTGGTGCCCGTGCGCTGCACTCAGAAGTGCAGAGATCAGCAAAAGCTCCCTCAGCCTTTTTCTGCTCCCCTTGTTTTAATTGAGCATCACCCACAAATCAAAGATGCTGCAGCACAGCCGGTCCTCCAGTTCACTTAAGCTAATTAGCAACGCTGCAAGACAGTGAGAGCACCGTGGTCTAATATTAGACAGAAGATGCACTTAGAGCCCATCAAGATGACACAACATCCTCTGGGAGAGTGCAGGTCGTTTCCAACATCGACTGCTACACAGGGGGGAAAAAAAAGGGGAGAGGGGCAATTGGTCATGGAAGATGTTAAGGTTTGTTTCCTGAATCTGGAGAAGGAAAATAGAGCTGTTTTAACCTGCTTTCCTTCTCCTCAAAAGGCAGCCCAAGGTGAGATATTGGAATAAGCAAGATACAGAGTGGGGCTGCAAGCAAAGCTCAGCTGTGAAAGGGGTTCTTTATCAGGGAGTGCAGGGTCAGGATGAAGGGGAATGGTTTTGAGCTGAAAGAGGGGAGAGTGAGATGAGATCTTAGGCAGAAATGTTTTGCTGTGAGGGTGGGGAGGCCCTGTCCCAGGTTGCCCAGAGCAGTGGTGGCTGCCCCATCCCTGGAGGGGTTCCAGGCCAGGTTGGATGGGGCTTGGAGCCCCCTGATCTGGTGGGAGGTGTCCCTGCCCCTGGCAGGGGGTGGCACTGGATGGGCATTGGGGTCTCTTCCAACCCAGCCCATTCTGTGATTCTCCCCAGCCTCATGTGCTGTGGCGATGTTTGTTGCAGGTGGAGAATTGTAGCCGAAGCCTTGAGCCTGGCTGGATGTGTTAACTCTTGTGGGAACAGAAGCTTCCAGGCGCTCAGCTTTGACAACTGAAGGGTTTAATAATCTGTGGCCTTCCAGCACTTGCAGTACTTCTGAACCCCTAAACTGCAGAAGAGAGGTCACTGGAGGGCAGGGGAGAGAAAAATCAACCAATACATTGCTTGCCAACTCTAATTCAAGTGCCAAATTGTGATTGTCTTGGCTCTAGAGCTGTTCTCCTTGGCCAAGAAGCACCGTATCTCGCTCTGCTTCTGGGGAAAAAAACCAAAGCTCTGGGGACTTAGGTCAGCTCAGGCCTCCAAGTATTCTGTAAAATCCAGGAATGACTGCGTTGCAAAGGTCGCATCAGCCCCAAAGCCGTGGTGGTGAGCGTGTAAAAGTCATCTGAACGAGTCCTCTGACTGCATAAAGCTGGCTTCTGGCTTCCCACCTTGGACAGGACAACCCCAAACTTTCCTGGTCTGCATGGTCTGGGAAGCAGCTGGTGGTGATGGCCGTGGACATGGACAACTGACTTGCCCAGTTGGAGGTGAGAGGTGTTTCCAGCTCTGTGGGCTCTCTTAAAGTGGTGAGATTCCTGGTTCCCGTGGAAGGCAAAAATCATCTGAACTTGGGAAGAAAGGAGAGGAGCAAAAAAGAAGTGAGAGTGTGTGCGGGGGGGGCTATGCCTTGGCACCTGGGGCTCCCTTTACTGGTTCTGTGGGCTGGCTCCTCTGTCTTTCCCATGGTGTTGAGACCCCCACTCCCAGTGCCCATAGAGGTACCCACCGGGCTCTGCTTTGGGGTCTGTTGCTGCCCCTGAGGGTCAGGGCAGGCTGGGCTGCATCCCTTGGGCAACAATTCCCACGGGCACCAGTGGGAGCTGAGCAGGGGATTTCTGGGAGGGGAGCGCGGTGCCCATGTGTGATGCGAAGGGTGCGTCTCGCGCACCCGCGAGCAGAGGCAGATGGTGAGCAAGGATGGGTTTGGACCCCTCCCTAGGCTTTCTCCATTCAGACCCCGTTTCTCACTGCCTGGGCTCGGCTGGGTGGTGCCTGCAGACAGTACCAGCCCTCCCCCTGGCACCTTTCTGCCCATAAACCTTAATCTGCTCTTGGCCGAGGGGCAGTGGCTGGGCGGGCAGCCAGGGGCAGCATTCCAGGCATAGCTCAGCCGGGTAGGCTGGCAGGAGAAGCCCTGCTTGGCGGGATCTGCGGAGCGAAGCGTGGGAGGAGCAGCCTGCCTGCAGGAAAAAGGGGTGCCGTGGGGTGCAAGGGGTGCCCAGCTGTGCTGGGGTGATGGGTAGAGGTGGCAGCATCCTTCCCCATTGTGGCTCTTCCTGCTGGTCTTCTCCCTGGGTCTCTGCTCCTGCAACACAAAGCAGTGCCACCACCTTTCTCTTGTTGGCTGTCCTGGTAGAAGAGGGCATACACTGATTTTTAGGTGCTAGGACAGTGATTACTGGGGGGAAACCCAGCACCTGGCACAGTGCAGCAGATGAGAAAGGTCTTTGGTTTGAATGTGGGACTGATCCTGTAACTCCTGGGGGGGGCTGCATTTCAAAGGGACAGCCAGCAGGAGAGGGCTGGCCGTGCTCTGCTCGGGGGTGCTGCAGTCTGGTTACAGACTGGCGCAGGCGTTTGGGGAGTCTGCTCCTCCCCGTGTGCCCTCCTTCCTGGAGGGAATGGCTCCTTCACTCTCCCATTTCATATAACTGAGGTCATCTTCAGTGTTTTCCATGGCAGGTTTTTCATGGAGCACTTTTCCTCTGCAGGAGGTGCAGGATTGTACCGTGGCTCCATCCCCTCTGCAGTCTGGGCTCATCCTTTTTCCGCTGCTTCTCATTCTGTTGGTACCTAAAAACTGTAGCAATGACCAGCTCCGTCAGGGCCGTGGGGTCACAACCGAGTTCTCCTCAGTCACAGTGTCACAAGGTTGGAAAAGACCTTTGAGATCATCGAGTCCAACCCAAGTCATCGAGTCACCCAAGCAAACCCTTCTGGCTGGGCTGTGGGAACCATCTGTGTGTGGGTTGGAGAGAGCTTGGCCACACTTGTGCTCCTGGGGAGTCAGCCCTTCAGAAAACAGGTTCTTTGTCTGTTCTGTTTGTCCATCTCCTGCTTACAGCTAGTTTCTCTCCCAGCTTTCCTTGTTACGCTGGGCTGTCTGTTTATGTAGTGATAAAATCCCTGAGCAAATTGCTTTAACTGATGCTGTTTATCTAAGAGATAAACTAGGATCAGCGGAAGCTCCTGGCAGTTGCACGGGGAAACTCTGTCCTGAGGAGCCGTTTGAGCTCTGTCTAGGTGAGCGTTCCTGCTCCTGTCCGTGGAGTTGCTGCCTTAAACATCTCAGACCTAACAGGACTCCCAGAAATCACAGAAAGGTTTGGGTCGGAAGGGACCTCAAAGCCCATCCAGTGCCACCCCCTGCCATGGGCAGGGACACCTTCCACTGGGTCAGGGGGCTCCAAGCCCCATCCAACCTGGCCTGGAACACCTCCAGGGATGGGGCAGCCACCACTGCTCTGGGCAACCTGGGCCAGCAAAACCTCACAGCAAAACATTTATTCCTGTGTTTTCATCTGACTCTTTTCCAGTTTAAACTCATCCCCCCTTGTCCTATCTCTGCTCGCCCTTGTAAAAATTCCCTCCCCAGCTTTCTCATAGGCCACCTTCAGGTATTGTAAGAAATATAATTAATAATGCAAGAAATCCTCTGTTTCTTGCAGCTGGAATGCCAGTGCAGCGGAGGCACGCTGATGGGTGCAGGGCTTGGCGACAGAGGTGTTGGGTTGGCTGGGCTGGGCTGGGCTCTGGCACCTGGGGCTGCAGTGACCACGGGCTGTCTGTCTCTCTCGAGCATCCTGCAGCCCCATACCCACCCCACAGCTTGCTGCTCCCTCTCCCTCCCCCCAACTCTGTTTCTCTGCAGGGAATAACCTGTTCTTCCGTTTCAATGGGTCACGAAAGCCTGGGGGCTGCCTTCCTCAGCAGTGCCGGGCGAGCCAGGTAGTTCTTGGAGAGCGTCTAAGATGATGTAGAGCTTCAGAATAGTATTTGGAAGTCTTGGAGGATGCATATTTAGGTGGGTTGGGTGCCTTGAGGTATGGGGAAGCTTCAGACCCAGGACGTGTGCAGATACAGCTCCTGCATCCACGCGTGCTTTGTGTGACCTCAGATAAGTAGCCGGGTCACTCCTGGCTTGGTTTCATAGATGTGCCGAGGAGTGAGCTCTTCTGTGCAGGAAGCGTTTCCTACCCTCTGCAGGTCTCCCTGCCCCCACGAGCTGCTGCATTCCTGGGCAGTGAGGTTGCCTGCAAACAATGGCACTGAGATGTGTCCCTATACGGTGACGGCTGGTGTGACCCTGGTGGGGGAGAGACCCCTTCTCCAGAGGTTGCCCTTTGTCTTTGGTAGCTCTCAGGGGCGCAGTTGAGTTTCCATCTTGGGTACCGCATGGCTGGATCCTCGCAAGCTTGGGAAGGGGAATCTCTGGTCGCTCTGTGGGGCTTCTTGCCGCCGTGCCCGGGGACACCAAGTGCACGGTGCCCTGTGCTTGTTGCTCTGGGCCAAGGGAGGAGGGAGCCGTGGGGCTGCATCCGAGCCACCCGCCCTGCTGCATCACTGGCAGCTCCCACGTTGGGTGGCTCTGGGCACAGGGGTGCGTGGCAGGGAGAGGAAGGATCCTGGCAGAGGGTGTCCATTGCAGGGGTTTGCAGCCTTTCCTGAGTAACATCCCCATCTCCTAAACACCGTGCACCTCCCCACCTGTGTGCGCTGCCGTTGGCACATCTCAGCGGGACCGGGCACCACGTAGTCCTTCTCGTGTAAGCGCTGGAGCCTCTTGGCTTGGGGCAGGCTTTCACTTAGAAAGGCGGGTCAGCATGAAGGGGCACGATGGAGATGGCTGCGCAGGAGGTGAATTTGCTCCTGTTGAAGTCCAGAGGGGAGGAGAAGCCAGGCAGCAGGCTGAAAGGGAGGCCACGCTTGCACTCAGACACTTAAACTAAGGAATTTGTTGCCAATGGGTGGTGCAAGAGCCAGAAATGCTACGGGGCTGGAAAAGGATTAGGCAAAATCCTAATGGGTGGGTCGGTGAGTTCTTTGGCAATCGTGTGAGATAAGGCAGTTCTGGCTGAGGATGCCCCCGAGGAGCTGATTTGCAGGTGGATATGGGCTATAGGTAGGCTTGCTTGGTTCTGGCACTCTTCTGTCAGATGTTCTGATCTGGATGTGAACCAGAAGGTTTGCTGGTCCTGCCACAGTGGCCTCTTGGTCTCGTGTCTCCTCCAGCACGGTCCCTGTGAGGCTGGGGAGAGGGAGGTGAGCTGCAGCCTGGCAGCAGTGCCTGTCGCACGCTGCCCGCTTGCTGTCCCCAGGCTCGGGGCAGGGCGATGCCAGGCGCTCATACGGGAGCTGCCAAGGCTTCAGTGCTGTAACCCCAGCCCCTCTGTGCTCCCTTTTGGGGTGCCCCAGCCTGTGAGGAGCTGAGAGGCTGCACGCCTGCCTGTGTGTGCATGCTTGGGCTCTCAGTTTGCAGGGCAGGCGTGTGGCTTCCTCAGCACAAGGCTGGGCAGGTCCTCGTGCTGCAAAAACTTGCCTAAGAAGCTGCCTCTTTTTCTCCAATCCCCTCCTGGACTGATGGCAGTGCTGCTCGTCCTCCCCTGCAGCGCTGGCCCTGCAGATTGTGGGGGGCTGTGTGGACCACGAGCACCCTGACCACAGCGTGCCTCTCCCTGTTGGGAGGAAGGAAAGGGGGCGCAGCAGCATCCCAGCGAGTTTGGGCTTGTGTCCTCCCTTGTGGTCCCAGTGCCCAGGAAGGGTGGCAGTGCTGGCAGAACAGTCCTGCTCCGTCCCTTCCTCTGGGGGAAGAGAAGGAGATGAGGTTGGATCTCTTCTGCAGAGCATAGGAGGGACAAACCCCTGCCACGCTGACTGGCTGGTGGTGAGCTGGAAGGGTTCGAGTGTTCTGGAGTGCTGGAAGGATTTGGCTCGAGGGCCCTTAAACGCGTGCAGAGATACAGCACCTTTTCCAGTGGTTTTTTCCCCCCTTTCCCTGCTCAAGGCTGCTCTCCCTCGCGGCGTGCGCGTGCTCTGTTTGTGTAACCTGTTCTGGCATGTGCCCCGGTCAGGTGGATTATGTGCGGCACAGCTCTGCCAGCCTGGAATGCCAGCTATGCATCCCCTGGATGTAAGGATGCTGGGAGCTTCCCTGCAGCACTGGCACCTCTTGGAGAGAATTTGGGCAATGCCAGAGCTTGTCAAAGGCTGGGAGAGGCGAAGGCTGGGGACCTCTGCCAGGCAGGGGAAGGTGCCCAGTTGAAGAGCAGCGCTGGTGCAAGGCTGGGGCTGGTGGTTAGGGCGTGAGGCTGCTGGGAAGCAGCTGGCATCGCTGCCCTGCTGGAGGCTTCTTGCGTGGACTCGCTTGGATGCAGTGAGACTGGGAGCTATTTCTCTTCCTTCCCCAGCCCCCGTGGCACGGGGTTTGGAACTGGATGGTCTTTAAGGTCCCTTCCAACCCAACCCATTCTGTGATTGGATGATTCTTTGATTCGTGGGAGGCCGTGGGGTGGTGAGCTGGAGATGCGAATGCCTGTGGAGCTCCAGCAAGGAAAGGCAGCTGCTGCTGGCTTAGCAGCTCATGCTTGAAGGGTGGAAGTGTGATGTCCTCTCTGCACGCACTTTTTTGCAATCCCCCGTCCCTCGCTCATCGGTTGTTGTTCGTGTAAAAAGGTTTTAATCTCTTTATGGAGAGACCTGCTGGTTATTTTCCACTAACCCCCCGGGTGGGACTGCGCCAGGCACAGCGCTGCACTGTTCTCTGCAGGAAGCTGAGGGTGAAACTCCTAATCCTGTAGAAAAAAAATAAAAAACCAAGCAATTTTCCATCTGAGGCAATGCTGAACTGCAAACCTGTGTTCTTTGAGTCTCTGCTTCAGAGTGGCGGGTTCCTGGCTCCTGGGTGGTACCAGGGCTGTGGTGGGAAGCGGGGAGCTAAATCCTTTGATGTTCTCATAGGCAGTGCAGTTATTCTTAGAGGGCTGGGCAAATCCTACAATATTATCAGGGTTCCTGCAGTCCTTGTTGCCAGGGTTCGTCAGTAACCCCTAGGGACTGAGGCATATATTTAGCTCTCAGAACAAGAGCTTGGTGTTATGCTTGGTGGAATAGCGTGGCAGGAGATAGTTTCCTTGGAAGACAGTCTTGGAGGATGCTGAAAGGAGTACAGTTCTGAGAAAGTTGTGGAGATGCTGGAGTGCGTCCAGAGGAGAGCGACGAGGATGGGGAAGGGGTTGGAGCACAAGCCCTGTGAGGAGCGACTGAGGGAGCTGGGGTTGTTCAGCCTGGAGAAAAGGAGGCTCAGGGGAGACCTTATTGCTCTCTACAACTGCCTGAAAGGAGGTTGTAGTCAGGCAGGGGTTGGTCTCTTCTCTCAGGTGACCGGTGACACAACAAGAGGACACGGTCTCAGGCTTCGCCAGGGGAGGTTTAGGCTGGACATGAGGAAGAAGTTCTTCACTGAGAGGGTGATTGGCCATTGGAATGCGCTGCCCGGGGAGATGGTGGAGTCACCGTCCCTGGAGGGGTTTAAGGAGAGATTGGATGAGGCACTTAGTGCCATGGTGTAGTTGACAGTAGGAGTAGGTGTAGGTGTTGGGTCATGGGTTGGACTCGATCTCAGAGGCCTTTTCCAACCTTCTGATACTGTGATACTGTGAGCATCCTGTGTCCCTTGAGGTGCTTCTCATGAAAAGCAGAGTTCTGCTGTACTTGGCCGGGTTTCCTGCTTGTTGGCTGGGGCTGTGCTCCACTGCTTGGGCCAGATTATTCAGGTTGGGTGGTTTGAGTGCTCACCTTTGCCTTTGGACTGTGCTGTTACTCAAGGCAGAAGAGCTGCAAGGTCCGAATTGGTTGGCTACCTTAAGTTATTTGCTCATAGGTGCTCAGCATGGCTTGTGAGGGGAAAGGTGGGATGGGAGGGGTGCTGATGGTTAAGGTCCTGCTGCTCCTGGTACTGGAGGCTTCTGTCTCATAACTCATAAGCCCATCCAGTTCCAACCCCCTGACGTGGGCAGGGACACCTCCCACCACACCAGGCTGCTCAAGATCTTGAACGCTTCCAGAGAGGGAAGCATCCCAACTTCCAGGGATGGGGCATCCAGGGATGTGCTGCACCAACTGGTCCCTCTCTTGTGTCTCAGCTGAACACAGCCCCGTGCCCACAGTGGCAGCGGTTTGCACAAAGCTCCTTGCGTCGAGCCCTGCCACGTGACTGCCCTTCTTTCAACTTTGTAAAAGCTTCCTTTTCTGCCAGTTTTACGTGGTTTATTTATTGCCGAGATGCGGTGGCAGAGGGCTCCGGTTACGGCTTAGATAGCAGAGGTGGCACTGCCAGACTGCAAATGAGGCTTGATGCTCATTATTCCTTTCTCCCCTCCCTGCTGCCTTTGCAGCAGCTGAGCCCCGTGTGCTGGGCTCGGCTGCGTCGCTATTGAGCTCTGGGGCTCTTTTCAGGGCGAAGAGGATGGTGAGAGGCAGCGGGGAGGGGGCAGCTGAGGGCCTGCTGGAGCTGGGAAGAAAAGCAGTGTTGTGGGGCTGCTCCACCGCTCCAGAAAATGCCTGGTTGGAGCACGGTGTTGATGCAGGCACCTCTGCGGGGAGGCTGTCATGGTCTGGGCTGCTGGAGGATGGAGCTTGTTAAGCTTCTTGTTGTTCTGGCTACAAAGATCATTAAAGATGGGGAAATGACTACAGAAATAGGAGGGAGACGGGCTTGGGGGGTGGCAGCTTGCACAGAGCATCTCACCTGTCTGCCCTGATACAGAAACCAGCCTGGTCCTTTTTCTGCTTAGAAGCTGCTGCTGACCTCCCCTCTAGATTGAGCAGCTCTCCTGGTCTGTGCCAGTCCGGTTCTGCTTTCCAGGACTTAAAATCCACTTTAGCAATGGATCGCTACTGGTTTTCACATTGCATTTTTCAACCTGCTTGCTTGTGTCTGCTGCCCGTCGTGCTGGCCGTGGCACGATGAGCTGGAGACCTGGGAAAGGCTCCAGCTCTCTGGGCAGGATGAGATAAGGGTGTGAGGAAGCTGCCTTGCTCGGAATCGCTACCTGCTGAGCACGCATGCAGGGAGCAGCTTTGTTAGGATGGTTTCCCTGGAGCCTCAACACAGGTTTTGGGCAGCCTGTGCGCTCTGCTGGTGCGATGTCTGCGAGTGGAAAACTGCTGTTCGGTTATTCCACGGACCACATGCAGTCTGCCTGCCATGGAAATGAAATTCTTTCCCATTTTATCTAGCGGATATATCCTGTTGTGAAGTTTGTTTGGTGTTTTTATCTGCTGTAGTCCATCTTTGTTTTGGAGCCACTCAGTGGAACTTCAAAGGCTGGGTTTTCCCACCCACTTATTTGGGGAAGTACGCAGCTGGCTGAGCCCAGGGGCAGCGCTGCTGGATGGTGGAGCAAGAGCCTCTCCGTCGGAGCAAGTGCCCGCTTTGCTTCTACACGCGCTGAGGGATCTTGAGCGGTAACCCAGGCCAGCCTTAAAGGTGCTGACAGAGTCCTGGGCAAGCCTTCCCACCTGGGGATGGGAGAGAGAAGCTTCTGCCTCCAGAAGTAAATAGGAAAAAGGATGTCTGAGGTTAGATCCCGTATCAAAGGGATGCGATGCTTTGGTTACGAAAGCTGAGCCCTTGGACTCCCCTGAGGAACTCTTGGCCTCCAGACCAAGTGAGATGTTCTGATGTCTGGCTGCATACGGACCCCGGTGGGGCAGAGGGGCAAGAACTGCAGGTGCCTGCGCATCCCTCAGGATCACAGAGTCATGGGATAGGTTGGGTTGGAAGAGACCCCAAAGCCCATCCAGTGCCACCCCCTGCCATGGGCAGGGACACCTCCCACTGCATCAGGGGGCTCCAAGCCCCATCCAACCTGGCCTGGAACACCTCCAGGGATGGGGCAGCCACCACTGACTGCTCTGGGCACCCTGGGCCAGGGCCTCCCCACCCTCACAGCAAAACATTTCTTCCTTAGATCTCATCTCAATCTCCCCTCTTTCAGCTCAAAACCATCCTCCTTGTCCTATCCCTGCCCTCCCTGATCCAGAGCCCCTCCCCAGCTTTCCTGGAGCCCCTTTCAGTGTTAGGAGGTTGCTCCAAGGTCTCCCCAGAGCCTGACAAGAGCCACTGGCCAGCCTGGGGAGAAGCTGGAGCTGGCCCCAGCCTTTGGGCAGGGCTGGGCTGGAGAACCTGCCCGTGGCCCAACCCTGCTTCTCGTGGCTTCTGAGGTGCTGCCTGGATTATGAGTCGATGTGCACATCTCAAGTGCTCTTTGGGGTAAAATACTAGGAGTCTGTTTTCACTTGGGGTTCATAGCAACGTGGGCAAATTGTTTGGTCAGAACCATTTGCGGGTGAAAGTGAAGCTGGTGGTAGACAGAAATAGCTTGGAAATTTGTCATGGATGGAACTTTGGTTGCCTGGGAGCATCTGTGCTTTGGAATCAAGCTAAGGGCCCGTATCCTAAACTCTGCTTCATCCCAAGCTTCCTGCTGACACCAGCTGATGTGCTTCATGCTCTTCTGCCTCATGAGAACCCTCGTCTGTGGAACTTAGAGCTGCTGGCTGGGACCCAGTTCCCAGGAACTGAAGCAGGAGGGATTCTAAAGAAACCCATGCTGGAATTGTTTTTCTAGACTGATAATTTCTCCCAGACAGCTCTGTTAGACTCCCAGCCAGCAGGACTTGCACTTTCTTTGCCCAAGGGACTCTTTTCTAGGCTCTGTGAAGGCCTCCTGGAAGTGCAGCCTGGCTCCCTGGAGGCTGCAAGTGATGCTTTCGGCAACTGCGCTTGTGGATTGAAATGCCACGGAGCCAAAGGGAGCTGGGCAGGACTGGTGCGGGAGAAGCTGGCTGTGACTTGAGGGTGTGTGGATGGTGGTGTGTAGCCTTCCAAAAGCTGGAAGCATCCTCTGCTCAGGAGGACAGTTCTGGGAACAGCGTTGCTGATGGGAGTGTAGGGTGTGCGGTGTTGCCTTCTGCATCGTGTGGCTGCTCTGATCTCATGTTAACTTGACACCGTGCCCACCCATGTGCTGCTGTCATGCAGACTCCAGGGCAGGAACTGCAGGTCCATCTGGATGTAGCCTGTCTTCCACACCTACTTGTTTTCCGTGGAGCGTTGTGTTTGTGCTTCAGGCTGGGCTTTTACAAACCCACCTACAGGAGAGTGACTGGAAGAGCAGAGGAAAGAAAAGGAGGGAGATGCTGCGAGATGGCAGCTGGACCCAGGAGAAAAAAAAAGCTGGACCCAGGAATAATTCCATCACCAAAAGGGTTCTCAGGCACTGGCACAGCTGCCCAGGGAGGTGGTGGAATCCCCATCCTTGGAGGGGTTTAAAGGATGGGTGGATGAGGTGCTCAGGGATCTGGTTTAGTGGTGGAGTCCCCATCCCTGGAGGGGTTTAAAGGATGGGTAGATGGGGTGCTCAGGGGTCTGGTTTAGTGGTGGACAGGTACAGCTGGACTTTATCTCAAAGGTCTTTTCCAACCAAGTGATTCTGTGAGTGCTCCTGTTGGTGCAGGCCTGTGGGCGAGCTGCCTCTGAAGGCAGGAGGCTGTGTTTATGCCCCGCTCCTGCCTTGCCATTCACAGCTTTGCTGCCTGCCCTCCCACCCAGAGGGACAGTGGCCATACCCGAGTGGGTGGGCGTCACCTTGGCGAGTGTGCCAGTGTTCTTGCCCTCCCGCAGAGCCTGACCTGGCTCTTGCTTGGCAGGGATGGCTGCTGGGGGTGCTGGGCACACCGGGTTGTGCCCCAAAGGGGAGGTGCCAGCAGCTGTGTGCTGGGCTGCGCTGCCTCTGCAGAAAGAGGAGTGTGAGATGTGCTTTCTTCTTCCCCAAAGCGAGGAGGTTGGACATCCCAGCCCTTTCACCCAGCCGAAGCGTGGGAACCCTTCAGTGAAGTGCTGCCCCAGAAATCGGTCCCCTGGGCGGGTCGGTGTCTTTCTGTCAGAGGATGAAGGGAAGCAGCAGTGTGGGCTGGAGCTGCTGCCCTGTGAACCCGACCAGTGAGCTTCCAGCCCCCAGGGATCCTCTGGCCATTGCATCTGTCACGATAAGAGAAAATACTGCCCTACGGCTTCTCTTTCCCTAGTGGAGTCTGGTGGCTGGCTGGCTCCTTCACACATATCCTGTGCCTTTTTGCTCTACTTTCCAGTAGGAGCTTTTCCTCCCCCACCGCAGAGGTCTGCCCTGACCCTGTGCACGCAGAATTGCAAGGGCTCCGTTGCAGAGAGTGGACACTTAAGGACTTAAGTGAGGTGGGACCCCGGGGCTCTGCTCCCTGCTCTGTGTGGCACACGGCTCACGAAGCGGGCGTGGGTGACACAGATCATGGAATCAAAGAATGTCCTGAGTTGGAAGGGACCCACAAGGAACTTAAAATCCATCTCCTGCCCCTGCATGAGACAATCCCAGCATTCACACTGTGTATCTGAGGGTGTTGTCCAAATGCTTCTGGAATGCTGTTGGGTTTGGTGCTGTCACTGCTTCCCTGGTGCTCCACCACCCTCTGGGTGAGGAACCTTTTCCTAATGTCTAACCGAAACACGTTATCATAGAATCTTAGAATGATTTGGGTTGGAAGAGACCTTAAAGATCATCTGGTTCCATCTTCCCACTAGACCAAGCCATTCCTGCCATTCCCTTGGGTAAGCGTATGGGCAGAGCCCTTGGCAGAAGCGGCTTTGTGCCTGGCCCACGTGCAGCTTGTGCTGGTGTGTACCTGTCTCTCCAGGTGTCCCACTGCCTGTGACATGGGATGTGAGAGAACGTTACATCTCAGGTGAACCTTTCCAAGTCCAGCCTGTGTGACCAGCAGCATTTGATGGGGCTGGGAATCTGCTCTGCCCTGCCTTGGAAGCTTTACCCTGGCTGCCACGCTCCTCCTCGGCGACAGCCGGTCCTCCAGCAGCGGGCATGAGGATAGAGTTGAAAGGAGCTGGCGCTTGCTTGAAGGCTGCCCCAGATTAAAGGCTTTCCCTTCGCAGCAAATCTCGCATGTCTTGCATCTTAACGTGTTACATTCCTTGCCCCGGAGCAGGGCTGGAAAGCGGCCACCGTAACGCTGACCTGCTGGTGGAATTGTGCCCGTGTGCGACATGGGAGATCTGGAAGCTGCTCCCAACTGGGCTGGGAACCGATTGGCTTCGCTGCGTGGGAGTCTTGGTCAACAGGATGGGCAAAGTCACAGTTTGGGCTGTAGAGGCTGCGTGGTGGCGTCTGTGTGGTGCTTAATGCCCGTAGCGGACAGAAAATCAGCTCTGCCAGTTCTGCTCAACCGTATCTCAACTTGTACGTGTGTTTGGGGGGTTTGGTGGTTGTTTCAACCTAATTCTAGCGCTGTGTCTGCAGCTAATGGCAGTTTAACACCAGTTGATGGCCTTGCAGTTCAGACAGATGGTCTGACTGTGCTACGGGGGTGTCAAAACACAGGAATAATTGTTTACAGGCAAAAAACTGCCTACGTGGGAATCGACATCCAAAATGTGTTGGAATTTGTTCAGAAGGAGCTCGTGGCCTCGATCGATAAAGGATGGGCGCAGTGGGCTGCCTCTCCTAGAGCAGGGGCTGTCAGAGCGGCTTAAAGGTGGGAGATTCATGGAATGGGTTGGGTCGGAAGGGACCTCAAAGCCCACCCAGTGCCACCCCTGCCATGGGCAGGGACACCTCCCACTGGGTCAGGGGGCTCCAAGCCCCATCCAGCCTGGCCTGGAACACCTCCAGGGATGGGGCAGACACCGCTGCTCTGGGCAACCTGGGCCAGGGCCTCCCCACCCTCACAGCAAAACATTTCTCCCCAAGATCTCATCTCAGTCTCCCCTCTTGCAGCTGAAAACCCTTCTGCCTTGTTCTATCCCTGAGCTCCCTGATAAATTGTGGGGCACCTGATGTCATGGGGCAAGCGACACGACCTGGCGAGGCTGGTGGGCACCGTCCTCTGGCTCCAGACTGCTAAACTCCTTGGAAGAGAATGCTTAAGAGGACAAGATGCTTTGTGGTCACAGCTTGCTCCTTCTGCCCTGCAGTGGTTCGCTGTCTAAAGGCGCAGTGGAGCGTGGACTCCCGCTTCTGCGTACCACGAGGAGGGTCCAGGCTAGAGAGGTGCCTGCGGGAGCACGGTCTCTCCTGCCTTGCCTTGGCCGAGAGGAGCAGGGCACATTCCTCTGCCCTGACTTCAAAGGTTGTTGCTGCATATACAGAGCCCAGCAGCCTTGGCAACCCTTGCTTGGCTGGAGCGTTGGCAGCAGCTGTTTGCTGCTGTTCCCCGGCTCTGCTGGGCTCTCGCTGCCCTTTTGCCCTGACCGCTTTGGGAGAGGTGCCCGCTCCCCTGCCGCAGGAGCCAGGGTATGTGCTGTGGCTACGTGACTCTGCTTTCCCCTGCCCTGCTGCTCCCAGGCCCTTTCCACGTGGGTTCTACCTGCTCTCTGCGTCTGTGCTGTCCCCCCCCGTGCTGATTTTAAGGGAATTCTGGAGCGCCTCTACCTTGCGTTTCAGTCTCGGCACCCTCTCAGCGGGTATCTCCTCATCTGCTGAGGATGGGAAATGGCCTCAAGTTGTGCCAGGGAAGCTTCAGATCAGACTTCAGGAAAAATGATCTTCTCCAAAAGAGCTGTCAGGCAGTGGAACACCTGCCCAGGGAAGTGGTGGAGTCTCCTTCTCTGGAGAGATCCAGTCTCACCTGGGTGTGTTCCTGTGCAACTGCTGGAGGTGGCCCTGCTTTAGCAGAGGGTTTGGATTGAATGAGTTCCTGAGGACCCTTCCAACCCCAACCATGCTGTGATTTACATCCTTAGGTCACCTCAGGTGAGTCCCTCTTGTCCCATGATTTCTCCCTTATTTAAGCAGAGCAATATCCCTCTGTCTCCAGGGAAGGCTGAGAGGGTTGGGTCATCCTGGGTGCTGGTGGAGGTGCTGGGACTTTTCCAGCCCTGGCTGTTTGCCCAGCTCTTTCTGAGCCATCCAGGTGACTTCATAACCCTGTGCTGGGAGCATTGCTGCAGCCCCATTAGGAGATTAAAACCTGCTATTAGGAAATGAGACTGATGCAGCGTGGGCCAGCAGTAGTTTCTTGCTTCCAGCTCCTCCAGCTGATTGTGATTCACTGGCTCCCCCAAGATCCCTGAGCTTTGCTCACCTCACCCCAGCCTTTGGAGGGGGCTGCAGAATAAGATGTGTAATAGTTGTGCCCACCTGTGCCACGGGGAGGCTGTAGAGAAAGAGGTGATAATGGAATTGGTAGCGACAGCCTTTGAAAGGCCCTACAAGCCCCTGATTACGAGCTGAGTGCCCGCTGCAAATGATGATGTGGGACAGATGGACCTGGCACCTCCAGGGCAGCAGGCTCTGCTCACTTGCTCGCCGCTGTCTCTCTGTGCCAAGGCCCCGTGCAATACGCTGGCTGCTGCCCTGCAGAGGGCATTGCCTTCAACACTGAGAGCTCTGAGGCTTTATGGAAATCGAGCGTGAGGGGAGTTGCCAGAAGAGAAATAAACTGGGTTGCTGCTTTTTTTTCCTCCCCATCATCACTGTGTGTGTATCCTTTGGCTTACGCCTGTCCTGGGCTGTCCCCTTGGCATTTCCCCCTCCATCCTGATAGATGCCACTTGGATGGGTTTTTTGGCTGGTGGCCCCTATTGCCTTGAGGTGTGTGACCCATTTCACACGGCGCCGATGTTACCCAGCCGTGCTCCACGCCACCCTCCTCTTCCTTGCCACCAAACATATTCTTTGCGTAGATTTTAGTGGGCACCTCCTTCCTTTGCTGGTTGGCTCAAGCACCGCTCATCCATCTCCTCTTGCTGGGGGAGGGCGAGTGCTCTTCTGCCTCTGTGCTTTCCCCTTCATTGTGTTCACTTTTGTTGTAGAAAAGGAGGAGAGGTTGGCTGGGCTGCTGCCCCTGGCACTCGGGGTGCTGCTCAGCCTCGTTCTGCAGGGGTCAGAACCACTTGTCAGCAGCGTGGCAGGAAGCAGGGGCTCCCCTGTCCTCTGTGCCACTGATAAGGCTTATCTGCCTTCTGCCAGAGTCCCTGCAGATCTGCAGGGCTCAGGGTTTCTCTTCTCCACGGGGCTTTGATGTGCAGGGTTTCTCTGGCTCGGGGTCGGGCTGGGCGTGGGGTGATGCTGTGCAGGGCTGGTCTTGGAGGGGTCTGCAGGCTTTTGGGGTAAGAGGTGTGGGGGGAACCTCTCATACAGAGGGGGAGGAATCGTACCTGAGGGGAGAAATCACACCTGAAGGCTGAGCATGGTGACCCTGCCCTCACCTCCCCCGTCCAGCGAGCTTTTTCTCCATGGGCAGCAGAACCATCCTGCGCTGCCCAGGGAGGAGTGGAGCAGAGCAGCTGTGCTTATCAAGCCTGTGGGTAGGGTTTGCTCTGCTCTGACCAACTGTGTTTGCTCTGTTTGTGTTTTTTTTTCATGTGCTGTCCTCTCCCACGTGGATTCTGGATTATTCATTACTAGGTAAGAACTGCACTTATCTCCTTTCTTGGACTGAAAGTGGGGCAGGGGAGGCTGGGAAGCGTTTGGTCTCGACACACACCACGATGCTTTGTGTGGTGGAAACGTACGGCTTCGAGGGAGCAGAGTCCGTGTGCGAGGGAGGCTGATTCCTTGGATCAGCCTGTTCCTGGGCGAGGGTGTGTGGGGTACCTGGTGGGCTTCTCAGAATGGAGACAGCTCTCCTGTGCAGGTGGCAGGGGTGAGCAGAGCATGTGGGGAGAGAGGGCAGAACGAGCTTGTCCCCTTTGCCCACGGCCACAAAAGGAACCCGCTCTCCCCCTTTCTCTTTGTTAGAGGAGCCTGAATAAAACTCTCATTTTGCAGAAATGGGATGGGTTGTGGCTGAGCATCAGCTGGGTTGGTGTGGCATCAGTGGCTGGTGAGGGGCTGGGAAGATGGAGATGAGGATACCTGGAATGCTGTAAAGTGGGGGCTGTCTTTCTCCTGTGCCTCTGCACCAGCAGCCAGAGTTGGCAGTGATGCTTTCCGTGCTAGGAAAGGTGACGGGGCTGGCTTCTCTTGGTGTTCCCGCACTCCCACTGGGTGACTGGGACCCACACCAGACACCCTTTGCGGGTGGATTGAGCCTTTTGTTTCCATTCAGTTTTAAATCTTACATTAAAAAAAAAAATAAATAAAAATATCGGTCTTCTGAGCTGCCTGCTAGGACCACGAATGCTCTGGATTCGAGAACAGACCCCCAGCTTGTCTTCCTGGCCCTCCTGCGGGCAGAAATGATGCAGAGCCTTTTGAGCTCTGCAGAATCACAGTATCACAAGGTTGGAAAAGACCTTTGAGATCATCGAGTCCAACCTATGACCCAACACCACCACCTACTCCTACTGTCAACTACACCATGCCACTAAGAGCCTCATCCAATCTCTCCTTAAACCCCTCCAGGGACGGTGACTCCACCACCTCCCCGGGCAGCGCATTCCAATGGCCAATCACCCTCTCAGGAAAGAACTTCTTTCTAATGTCCAGCCTAAACCTCCCCTGGCGAAGCTTGAGACCGTGTCCTCTCGTTCAGAAGAGCTGGTTAGGGGCAGGCAAGAGGAAATGCTGAGAGCTGCAGGACTCTGAGGCAGGAAGGAGACGGTGCTGTTGGATGCTGTCAGGCTTTTGCTTTGTCCCTCCAGTGTGGTGGCTTAGAAAAGTAGGAGGGGAGGCAGTTTTTAATGAGGTTTTGTTGTGTTTTTCCCTTGTTTCACCACTAAGAATAAAAGACCTTTGCTGAACCTCACCGCCAGCTCTGCTGGCCTCTCTTGCTGGCTCAAAACTTGTTTGTTTGGAGTGACTGGCTGCTGCCTCGCTAATCCTGCTTTACCTGGCTGCGGGCGTTTGTGCCGTGCTGTCTCCTTTGGTGCCGATGATCCCTTATAACAGCCCTTTGCTCACAGCAGTTTGCATCTAGAGACTCTTCTGCATCCTGGTGTC
Source organism: Neomorphus geoffroyi (assembly GCA_033558235.1). Classification (NCBI taxonomy): domain Eukaryota; kingdom Metazoa; phylum Chordata; class Aves; order Cuculiformes; family Neomorphidae; genus Neomorphus; species Neomorphus geoffroyi. The sequence continues at coordinate 3,263,928 of JAUMJM010000029.1, read as the reverse complement.
TGTCTCTTGGATTTGGCTGCACTCTTAAGTACATGATGTAGGTGGAAAGGACTGTAAATCGCTTATGGCTTGCCCTTCGTGGTCCAGAAGATCCTGTGGTAGTAGATCCTGTTGGGTGCACTCCTTCCATTGCTCGTGTGCTGGACCTCGCTTGTCTTGCTGCATCAGGCAAGAAATATTTTCCCATGAGGGTGGGGAGGTCCTGGCCCAGGGTGCCCAGAGCAGTGGTGGCTGCCCCATCCCTGGAGGTGTTCCAGGCCAGGTTGGATGGGGCTTGGAGCCCCCTGACCCAGTGGGAGGTGTCCCTGCCCACGGCAGGGGGTGGCACTGGATGGGCTTTGAGGTCCCTTCTAACCCAACCCATTCTGTGGTTCTGTGAGGTAGGAAGGGCAGGTATGAGCCTCCTTGCACCTGGAGGGACAGGTGTTTTCCCTCAAAGGGATGTGGAAGAACGAGCACATGGAAAAGCGGATGCTCAGTGCTAGTATTCATGGCCTCAAGTTGCACCAGGGATGGTTTAGTTTGGACATTAGGAAAAATTTCTTTACTGGAAGAGTGGTGAAGCCCTGGCAGAGGCTGCCCAGGGCAGGGAGGGAGTCTCCATCCCTGGAGGCTTTCAGAAAACCTGTAAATGTGGCACTTAAGGCCATGGTTTAGCAGACACGGTGGGGCTGGGCTGATGGTTGAACTGGATGGGCTTAGAGGGCTTTTCCAGCCTTACTGAGTCTATGATTCTGTTTCTGCTGGGAGGCTTTTTTTGGAGCATCTGTCTGTTCTGAAGTGCCTCCTTGTTCCTTTACCAAGAGGAGAAAAGGGTCATCTTATGCTTAAAAGGAAAGTGTGAGGTTAATGGTCAGTGCAAGTACAACATTCTCACTCCTTGATAACTTCCCTTCTGGAAACAAAACCCACACGGGTTTGACTTCTGTGAAGATCAATAGGATTTATAGAGGCTGTTCAAAATCTTCAGGGTCAGGTTGGTCAAGTGGGGTAAACTGGGAGAGCTTTGCCGAAGGTTATAACACTTAATTGGTAACAGTGCCTGGAGTCTGGTGCTGTGATTTAATAGGAAACCTGACCCTCTCTGCACACCCTCCGTGCTGGGAGAGCTGTGGCCTGGGAACGGGCGACTCTCACGGAAAAGCCCAGTAGGGTTTGATGCCTCAGCGTTGTTTTAAGAGCACCGAGATCAGCTCTAGCCCTGGTCTCTGCTGCTTGTTAGGTTATCTGATGGCCAAGGGCGACCTTTCCTGCACTGCAGATGCTCCAGGAAGAGACACTTTGGCCTTTTGAAGATAACTTAGAATCAAGGGACCTTTACAGACCATCCAGTCCAACCCCCTGCAGGAGCAGGGACATCTTCAACCAGATCAGGTTAAACCTTGGATGTTTCCTCTCTGGACAAACCAGGGCCAGTGTTTCACCACTCTCATTGTAAAAAATTTCTGCCTTATATCCAGTTTAAATCTCCCCTCCCTTAGTTTGAAACCATTACTCCTGTCCTGTCACAACAGCCCTTACTAAAAAGTCTGCCCCATCTTTCCTGGAGCCTCTTCCAGCACTGGGAGGCTGCTCCAAGGTCTCCCCTCAGAGTCATGCAATTTAAAAGTACATATTTTGGAAAACGTTGCCTTTTGCCTTAGGTTTCCTGGGCTGGAGTTGCTCTCTTCTTGAGAACCTTATCTAGATGTGGTAGTTCCCTGTTAGGAAGGAGATGGGCAGGTGTCTGCTGAGCTGGCAGCGGGAGCGAGCCAAGCCCTTTGCTGCCTCTCCAGGAACGGAGCATTGCTGGGTGTAGGACCCCCAGCCCCCCTCTCCCTTATGGCCACACCAAGCTGCGCCTACTTCTCCTAAAGCCTGGCTTTGCTCTGGTGTTCCTGGTCTTAGGGTTGGACTTGATGATCTTAGAGGTCTTTTGGAACCTTTAATGATTCGATGATCCTCACCGTGCTGCAGTCACATCTTCCCATCAGAGCCATGGTTTCCTGAAGAGGAGAACATCAACAAGGACCATGGCCACCGGCATCAGGCATCCTTGGAAGGGACCATGACAGCAGAGCTGCCCTTGAGACACGTGTCTACCTCCTGCCCTCTGCTAGAGGCTGGCTTGTGCCACAGGGGTTTATTTGCATCTTTCCTGCTGGGAGTGAGTGATCTCCGAAGTGCCGTACCCACCTGTGGACATGTACCTGGGGAGGGAGGAGAGCACCTCGTTAGAGCGAGGAAGGGCCAAGGGAACTGCTTTGCTGGCTCAGAGCAGGAGCCTGGCATCGTGCTGTGCCCCTCTGTGAGCTGCTGGGACAGGAGAAGGGGCTTAAACGGGTTGGAGGTGGTAGAGTAAAGGCAGGATTTGCGCTGCAATGAGGCAGGAGTGGGATTAAAAAGCTGATGATGGGGAGCAGTGAAGGATGTTATTTCAGAGTTTTCTTTAAACAATTAAGAGAGAATTTTGTTCAGTCAGAGAGAATGGAGTTAAATGCTGTGAAGGGAGGCAGCTGCTTGTGCTGTTTGCCCTACATGGGGCTCCAGCAATGACAATTCTCCAAAGGGAAGGAGAATGAATTTTAATGAAATCTTGAAAGACTTTAAATTTTCATGTTAACTTCAATTATTCAGGACAGTCGAAAAGCAACTTTAAAGCTTCGTAAAAAGAAAGGAAAATAAGAGGCCAGTTTGATTTTTTTTTTTTTCTTTAAGATTAATTGATTTGCATTTTGTTCCACTGCAGTGAAACACGGACGTTTTAAAGACACTGGGGTTGGTTATTGCATCTGACAGCAGTGTTAAGGAGGAAGGATATCAGGAAATGAATTAGGTACTGCCTGGGGCATGGTAGAGGTACCAAAAGAGCCCAGTGGGGCGAAAGGCTGAGTTGTCAAGGGCAAGGGGGGCAGTTTCCACACTGGGCAGTTAATGGGGTTGCAGGTTGGCTGCTGCACTTGCTGCTCAACCCAGAAAATTGCCTGTGTGGGAAAGCCCTGTGTGCTTTGCGGCTCAGCAGCAGCAGAGAGGGCGGCTGCTCTCGGAGCGCTGGGCTGTGTCGCTGGCAGGGGGTGCAATCCTTGCTTGAGAAATGCATTCCCACTCTTTGATCCTCTTCACTCTGAGGGTGGGGAGGCCCTGGCCCAGGGTGCCCAGAGCAGCGGTGGCTGCCCCATCCCTGGAGGTGTTCCAGGCCAGGTTGGATGGGACTTGGAGCCCCCTGATCCAGTGGGAGGTGTCCCTGCCCATGGCAGGGGGTGGCACTGGGTGGGCTTTGAGGTCTCTTCCAACCCAACCCATTCCATGATTCGATGGCCTAGGGAGGGCAGGTATGGACCAAGCCATGGCTGGTACCGAGTGTGATGCCAGCGCGTGGCTCCGTTCCTGCTGACCCTGGGCGCTCGCACAAAGGGGAGCAGCCGAGCGGGGTTGCCTCTGTTGGGCTGGGCTCTCCACTCCGCTGCCCTCCCAGCAGCTGGGGCTGAGCCTGTGGAAGTGGCTGTGGTGGCACAAAGGACAAGCGTGCAGTTTCACAGGGTGTGAGAGCATCGGAGCCGTGTTCAGGCGCTCGGGTGGGTCTGATCTGTTGCTGCCAGGGCTTGGGTACCATCCCTGAGCCCTGCAGGGTGGGATGCTCTGCCTCTGCAGTGACTTCTAGAGGGAGCAAAGGGCTCTTCTTGTTATCCAGCCCGCGGTGCAGGCGTTCAGTGCCACTCTGCGCAGAAGGAATCCCCTGGGTCTGTGTGCTCAGGCTTGGCAGCAGTGAGCGTAAAGAAAGGGCTGGCAGGATGGGCTGCCTGCCCCCCTCCTGAGCCCCCTGTGCTCTGTGGGACGGAGGGAGGGAGCTCCACTGCAGCAGAGATCCCTGCTGATCGTGCACGGGTGGGCTCTGCTCTTGGTGGGGACTGTCTTCACACTTGGCCGTGCCCCTGCCTCGTGCTTCAAGTGGCCCCGGTGTTCAGCGCATCCTCAATTCCCACCGATTTTGGCAGCCTGATGCGCTGCAGCCTTGGCTCTCTGAGCTCTTGGAAAGGAGATGCCGTGCATCTGCCCGCGCCCGGGGGCCGTGTTTGCTGCTGGTTGCACAGCTCTTCCTAGAACAAGGTGCTTGGTCCTGTGGTCTCTCTCCCTCTCCTCTCCCTAAGCACAGGGCATCTGTCTGCATTTCTGTTGGGGAGCGCCAGCAGGCTGGTGCCTTGCCTCCCTTTGAAGGTGCCCCACTGGTGCAGAGGGGCTCCGTAGCACAAACACGTCTTTTATTCCCTGCTGCTGAGAGCTGCCAGGCCTGGCTCTCTTCCCAGAAAGCAGTGCTGGTTTAGAACATAAGCAGCTATTGTCTTAGCCCTGGAGACTGCGATCTGAGCTCTGCTGGCGTTGGGGAGGCGGGGGGAGAGGGGCTACGGCGCGCTAAGGGGACTTGAGAAAGGGAGCCCAAGGAATACGGGAGATTTGCAGGCTCTCAATTATGCTCCTCTCACCAAAAATAATGCTGGTGCCTGCTCCTCCTTTGACGTTCGAATGGCTCTTCCAGCCTGTCCCTGGGGATGGCTGTTACAGTTCGTTTATGTCTAGCAAAGACTGGGTCCTTTGTTTTGCATGGGCTGGAAAAGGAAATGGGGAGGGGGGCGGGGAGAGTGGTCCTACAGTAAGGGTCTCCCACTGGGAGCATTCCCCGGTTGGAAGAGGGTTCCTCGTGCTACCCTGGTTGTAGGGACTGGCCCTTGGGACAGGGACATGATGTAGGGCGTGCACTCACCCATTCCTTCCTAGCAAGGTGGCCAAGTGCCCTGGTGAACGTGGTGGTGTGTGCAGGTAACACCCTCTCCTGTCCAGCTTTGTGTCCTCGGAGCTCATTCCCCTCGCTGCGGGGTGTGTGATTCCTGCTGTGGGCATGAGGTGCTGCTTCCCAAGGTTTGCTGTCTCGGGATGATAAACCACGTGTCCCTGCACGGGGGCTGCGTGCCAGCTCAGCATCCCCAAGGGGAGGTGAGACCCCGGGGGAGGAGAGCGGTGCAGCGCAGCTGGGCTCGCTGGTGCCTTCGCTGCTTCTGTCTTCCCTCTGTTCCCGCGGTGTGGGGTGCGAGAAGGCAGAATTACAAAGATATCATGGAATGTTTTGGGTTGGAAGGGACCTCAAAGCCCATCCAGTGCCACCCCCTGCCATGGGCAGGGACACCCCCCACTGGATCAGGGGGCTCAGAGCCCCATCCATATCTGCTCTAAATCAGAGTTTCTGCCTGTGCTTTTATTTGAAGAAGTTGAAATTCAGCACAAGAACACAGGGATAAAATGAATAGGTGGCAAGTTGTCACCTGATGAGGGAAACCCGTGCAGCACAGAGAAAATAATGGCTCTGGGTGCCACGGGGACTCAGAGGGGGCAAGGGCTGAGCAGAGAGGGTCTGGTCCAGTCCCTGAGGTGGCTCCTGGGGGTCCTCCCTTGATTAGTGTCTCCCTATTCCAGGGAACAGAACCACCTCTGCGGTTCCGTGCAGGGACCCGACTGACTGTTCTTATTTGTGCCTTTGGCTTTGATTTGTTCTGGATTCAGCCCTGTAATCCAAGGAAAATCACTCCACGGATAAAATTACAAGCGGAGAGATGGTTGGATAAGGGAAGCCTGGAGTCCCTGCCAGATGCTCTACCCAGCTTTGAGCTGCAGAGGAGACAAGTTCCTGGAGCGTCTCGTGCCTGTTTTTCCCCTTATGAAAGCAGGGAGGGTGCAAGGGAGCTAATCACGAGGCTATTTCACGAATCATTTGGCTGTGATGAGCCGTGCTCGAGGAAGAGGGCTGGAGATGCTGGGTTTTTCAGCTTAATCTGCCGGAGCGGTGATCCTGTGCCACTGGGCAGGGTGAGAGCCTGCAGTCAGCCCCCTCTGAGTAAACTTTCCCTGGCTTCAATAAAAATGTTAGTGTAGCAGAGACTCTGCCCTGTGGGTTTTTTCCTTCCCCCCCCCACACACCCAAGGCATCCCGGTACCCAACCCACAGCAGCTTCTTAAAAATATGTTTGGTGGTGGCACAGGGGGGAAACCTCAAATCTGTGCAAAGCAATTACTGCTAATGAGACACTTCCTACACATCTGGCTTCAATTCGGGCTGTGTTTTGGGGACTGTTCTTCAGAGCTTGGGAAGGGAGGAAGGGAGGGAAAAAACCCTGCCTCCTCTTCTTCCTTCAGCATCACCCCGCTCCCAAGGTGGCACTGGGGTTTCTCGTTAGCTGCCATCCCTGCCTGGCAAACCTAAACAATTAACGCACGAAATCGCACCTCTCCGGGGAGGTTGAGTTTCTGCAGCAGCGATTATTGGATGCTGATCGCATGCCAATTGATTGATATGTTTTTGAGAGCGAGTGTAATGTGTTTAATTAGCGTGTAATTTACAAGAGCGGGGACGGCTGGGTGCCCCAGACTTGAGAAAATTGCTGAATTAGGTGCCAACTGCAAAGAAAATGGGGAAATTTTCCTTTTTTTTTTTAGTGTGGGTGATTGCTTGGGTTTCGTTTCTTTGTGTGGGGATTCAGTGTTGAAGGGATGGAAACTGTCTCTGATTATTCTGGTTATTCTCCCAGTGCTGAAAGGGGCTCCAGGAAAGCTGGGGAGGGGCTCTTGGTCAGGGAGTGCAGGGGTGAGACAAGGAGAATGGTTTTGAGCTGAAAGAGGGGAGATTGAGATGAGATCTTGGGGAGAAATGTTTTGCTGTGAGGGTGGGGAGGCCCTGGCCCAGGTTGCCCAGGTTGCCCAGAGCAGCGGTGGCTGCCCCATCCCTGGAGGAGCTCAAGGCGAGCGCCTTGTTATCTCAGTACAGCGTGTGGCCTTGGAGCAGGATGCAGAGAAACAGTAGGGAGGGTCATGGAGAGAGGGATTTCAGGAAGTCTGTGTTGGTTTTGTGCGCTGAGCAGCGGGAAGGTGGCGTGGGAACCCTTGGCTTGTTTCCTTGGGAGTGAGACAGGCCAACCTGGACCTTGCTGGCAGGCTTATCGGAGACGTTTATGTCAGGGCAAAGAAAACACCGTGCGATCAGGTTCCTGGAATCCATCAGGGAGCTCTCCTGGTTCTTCTGGCTCTGCGGGCAGTCCAGCTTCCTCCACTGGGTACGACTGAGGGAGCTGGGGTTGTTCAGCCTGGAGAAGAGGAGGCTCAGGGGAGACCTTATTGCTCTCTACAACTGCCTGAAAGGAGGTTGTAGTCAGGCAGGGGTTGGTCTCTTCTCTCAGGTGACCGGTGACAGAACAAGAGGACACGGTCTCAAGCTTCGCCAGGGGAGGTTTAGGCTTGACATGAGGAAGAAGTTCTTTACTGAGAGGGTGATTGGCCATTGGAATGCGCTGCCCGGGGAGGTGGTGGAGTCACCGTCCCTGGAGGTGTTCAAAGGGAGATTGGATGAGGCACTTAGTGCCGTGGTTTAGATGATGAGTCGGTGTTGGTGTGGGGTCATAGGTTGGACTCGATGATCTCAAAGGTCTTTTCCAACCTTGTGATACTGTGATGAAACCTCCTACCCTGCGTCGTGCCCCGGGGTTGAGCCTTTGTTTGGTTAGTGGTTGTCTTTCTGTAAGGCCATCTTACAGGGCTTCCTTTTAAGGGTGGGATTTCCAAGCAGGGTTTTCCCAGAAAACTGCCTTGGCGAGTCCTTCTGACCCGAGCGGCTGGGAATTGGGCTGGGATATGCGTTGGTCGAGCATCTCAGGAAGTGAGCTCTTGGGCAGGAGATGGTTCTGGCCTTGGGACAGCTGTGTTGGGTGACTTGTCCAAGTACCACTTTTCATAGCTCAGCCCCTGGCCACGAGTAAGTCAAAAAGCACGTTCCCGGGGGTTTCAGAGAGGTAGATCTGCTCTGCTCCAGTCATGGCTGCACGCCTGGGCAGTGCTCCTCACGCAGGACGTGGCATGAGCACCACGTTCCTGCTCTGAGCTGCTTCTCAGCAAAGCTCGGGTGTATTCCCCTGCTCCAAGTGTGTTTGTGTCCAGGAAAACTTTCCACAGTCAAGTGCCTGACCTTGGAACAGAGCCTCCCGCTCTCCTTTCTTTTTTGTTTTATTTAATATATAGTAAAATAAACTTATTTCCCCCTTCTTGATGTTAACAGCTGCTCCACTGAGCCACAGCGCCATGACGGGGGAAATCAAAGCCCAGTGAAATTCGCTGGAGTTGAAAGGCAGGTCAGGCTCTGGGGTTGCTCATCTCAATTGCACTTTTGTTCTAAAAAGGAGAGGGAGGATGTGTGCACCCTGCCAGACTGCTGTGATCTCCTGAGCCTTAGGAAGAAGGAGCAGGAGCTTCAGGGTGGAAGCTCTGCAGGTCAGCCTGGGTGGGAAGATGCTGGGGTGTCCAGGACTCCATCCGGTGGCTGGAGCGTGGGTGGGTGGCTGTTGCTGAGCAGAAGAGCACTCCGAGCTGCCTTTGGCTTGGAAGCCTCCGTTGAGTCACAGATGACTTCTGGCTCCACAAAGTCAAGTGTTCAGTCTTGCTGCGGCAACGCCAGCCCAAGTGGGTGCATCTCAAGCCCCTTAACCCTTGTGGGAGTCTGTTCCCCACCCTAAACTAGAGCTCGCGGCACTCACAGGGGACACTGACTCTTTTTTCCACCCAGCCCTCAGCCCGTGCGCTCCTCCTTGTTGCTCTGCAGCCCAGGCAGCCAGGTGGGATTTGTGCTTGGAGCAGCACTTGTGTCTCTTGTCCTGGTGCCACAAAGCTGCAATTCCCATTTCCTGAGGGCTGCAGCACTGAAGTTGGCAGCTCTGCGGGGGTCTTGGCAACTTCATCTTCTCTTTGTTGCTGTCTTGCTCCTTCTGGTTTTCCCTGGGCTCTGAAAAGCAGCAGCTGTTACAGACCCAGTAAACATCAGGTTTTGGTATCTGCATGCAAAAGCTTTCGTTGCTTTGAGCGGGCAGGCGGTGACGAGCGGGCAGGCGGTGACGCTTCAGTCCTCAGCACAAAGCCCCAGCTGGACCTGAGGGTCTCCACCCCCCAGCTGGACCCATCTGCAGGGGTGCCTTAAAGACAAGGTGCTGCTTTGGGAACGCTGTGCTCCTGCACATGGGGAATGAGGTCTTTGCTTCCAGCGTGATCCGTGTGTGCTGTACCCTGCCACGCTGTCTCACGCGGTGGCCTTGGGCACGTCCCTTGTGCTGTGCGTGGCAGGGATGCGGTGGAGCGATGTGATGCTCTTCCAGGGGGCTCCCTGGGGAGGGGGGGGGGTGCCAAGGCTGCGCCGCTTGTGCCAGTGGCTGAGGGACCTGCCCACGGTGAAGCAGTTGGGTGAGAATTGCTGTGTGTGACCGAGTGTTGCGTGGCGCCTGCTGCCAGCCAGCTGCTGGCTCTCTGCCACGGTGCCCGAGGTGGCCAGGCTGAGCTGGGTGAGGTGCTTTACACCCACACAGCGAAGTCGGGGGACCTGAGATTTCCCCTGCTCAATGAGAAAGCCCCCCCTAAATTACACAACAGCGACTGGCAGCCCCCGCAGTGTTGCCCGCAGTGCCTGCTGCCTCCCACGCTGGCATTCACATCCTTTCCTTGGCAAGGGGTGGCGATTGAGTCACATCCCCTCAAACACGGTGGGCAGGCAGCTTTGAAGGAACCCCAACCAAGCACGCCTCATCCCTAGGGCTTCTGTATCCAAACACCCCAGGAAAAGCCCCTGACCCCTTCCTGCACTGCAAAATCAAATCTGTTCTGCTGTGCCAAACGCGTCGCTGCTGCCTCTCTGTGCTGCTTTGCAAGAAGGGGCTCTCCTGCCGCCCCCCAGGAGCAGCAGAGCAAGAGGAGGTGGGTCCTGTTGCCTCTCGCAATCCCACACCGTGCTCTCCCCCTTCCCAGAAATGCCACTTCTTCTGCCAGGCAACAAAAAAAATGTGATGGATGTAGCACAATCCACATAAGTTTTTGGGAGGCATCAGAGCAAAGGAGAAGGGAGGCAGCGCCGCAGCCCTGCTGCCGGACACTGATGTCTCATCTGTACCAGAGCTGGTCATGGGGGCTTGGCTTTCCTTTCTGTTTTTCTTCCTCTTTTTATAAATTAAAATCCCAAAATAACCCGTGCTGCTCTGGGATATTTTTAAGCTGTTTTTTTTCCCCTCTTCCTTTCTTCCCTGCATCTCCCAACAGCGTATAGCTGCGAGAGCTCCTGGTTGCCAGCGGAGCAGGGCTACACGTCACTTCCTTGGCATGGGGCCGTCTCCAGCCCTCAATGCTCACTTTGTTTTTCCCCTAAGAGTCTCAGTGAGCTGTCGGGACTCTTTACAGAGTCACATTACCCACGTCCCACAGCCCTTTGTGGGAGCTGCTACTAACCACAGAGCACGGGGGAAGCCTCGGCACCCCTCAGCCCGGGTACCGGGGCAGCAGGTGATGCTCTCTCTCTGATCCAGCTGCATCCTTGCCTTTCTCCTCCTCCGTTTCCTCTGCTATGTGGCCCAGCACGCTCCCTTTCCCTGGGAAGCCACCCGCCTCCGGTCCTCTGCATCCCACTTGTCTGGCCGTGCTTCCCCTGGGGCTCCGTGTCTGTCCTCTTTGGGAGCCCAGCCTGGGAAAAACACGCAAGAAACAGCGTGTACTCCAAACGCTACCCTGCTCTGAACTGTCTGGCAGCTATTCCGTCCTCTGAGGAGACAGAGCGGTCTAGGTGGGAGAGAAAAGAGGGGTTAAGGGTTGTATTTCACACCAGGAGATACCCGTGTCCTGGTGGGGCACAGAGCTGGCTGTGAGGACAGCTCCTGTTTCCGTAGGCATCTAGGATGAATGCTGTAATGGTTAGAGGACTTCTACACTGCCTTGGATTGCTTGCAGATAAAGAAGCTGTGCCCAGTGAGGACCATTAAAATGCTCAGCTGTTTAACTGTTAAACCTTCTCTTTCACCACGTGTGGTGGGGTCCTTGGTTTGTCTTGTGCTCTGGTTTCCTAGACTTCAAACCCAGGTGAGGCGTTTGGGTGGGAGATCTCAAGCTCCAGCGGTAAAGGGGTTTGAATGGGAAATACCTGAGCCTTGGTAGCCTGCACTGGGAAGCTGGTTTGGCTGCCCAGGGCTTCGGGTGTAGGTGCTGAGCACTTCCAGCTTGTGAGTTCGGTTTCAGACAATCCTCTCTATGTCAATAGGAGGCAACCCAGGCAGTTTAACAGTTAAAGCATGTTGGCTCCTGAGCCTTTGGCTGGACTTGCTGCATCCTCCAGGACCTCCTTTAGCTGGCCTTGTAAGGAAAGCGTGCAGGCTCCTGGGTGGATCAAATCAGCTGTGGCATCTAATCCAGCGTGCTGGCGGTGTGTGGGTGATGGCGCTGAGATCTTCCCGGTGGGGGTTTTTGTTGTTGTCATTTGCACATCCTCTGGTTCTGAGGATCTCTGTTTCTCCCTCGTTTTGCTGTGCATGATTTAGGTTCGTGCAGCGTGCAATATCATCAGTAACATCAGGCTCTTTTTCTGCATAACTGCAGATTTGGGAGCCCGTTGTACCGTGAAAACAGCTTTAAATTAATTTGCTTAGAAGGCCACCAACCCGGCCACGATCTTCTGGGGTGATTTGGGAGCCGGTGCCCCATGCTGCCTGCAAAGGTGTGGAGGAGGTGGATGGGAGCTGCCCCAGATGGTGTTGATAGTGGAGCACTGGAGGAGGGGGCTTGGTGGGGGGGTAGGAAAGCTTTGGGTTAGCTGTCTGTTTTCTGTGTTTCTAACTGTTTTATTCTCTCCTTTTTCTCCTCCTCTGCTTTCTAAAGAACATAGGAAGCTTCTTGCTGGTAAGTGGTGGTGTGTCATACAAAACCAATACCATTTTTTCCATCCACCATCAGACTCGCTGGCTAGTCCGTGTCATCCCCCATCCACCCAGGACGTGCTGGAGCAATAGATCCCTCCGGGAAGTGGGACCAGGCACACCCCTCCCCACGGCCTCTTGGCCGCAGAGGGTGCGCTCGCCTCCGAGGGAGCTATTGCCTTTAGATCACAGTTTGAAGAACTGCTTTCCCCTGTGCCTCCGTGTTGCCCAGCCTCATGCTCTTGCCTGGGCTCTAATTGGGTTGTTACCGTCCTCGCACAAAGCAAGTGACGGCTGCTGCGGCACCAAGCCCTCTGGAGCGCTGTGGGTGTGAAACTGTGATCTAAACACCTCTCACCTAGTGCTTCGTCTCATACCTGACTCCATCCTCAGCCTCTCACCTTCACCAGCTTCCTGGGGAGGGTGGGTGAACGCACTGGCCCAGCTCAGACTGGAGGTAAATGGGTCAGGTTTGCCTGTTGACCTGGCCTGGGGCATTTGTGCCGTGTACTGTAATTAATCAGAGTGGGTGGGGTTGGAAGGGACCTCAAAGCCCATCCAGTGCCACCCCCTGCCATGGGCAGGGACACCTCCCACTGGATCAGGGGGCTCCAAGCCCCATCCAACCTGGCCTTGAACACCTCCAGGGATGGGGCAGCCACCACTGCTCTGGGCACCCTGGGCCAGGGCCTCCTCACCCTCATGGTGAAGAATTTCTTCCTAAGATCTCATCTCAATCTTCCCCTTCCAATTTAAAGCCGTTCCCCCTCATCCTGTCACTCCACGCCCTTGTCAAAAATCCGTTCTTCTAGACATCTGTCTACTAAAAGCAAATGAAGTGTGGGCACAGTTCGAAGCCCCCGGGAGGCTCCTGTGCCTGCTCCTGCTGTGCCCTCGCCTGCTCAGCGCTGTCAGCACTGGCTCGTCCTCTCCCCAGCTGGAATCTGCACGGACAGTTGGTTTAAAGAGGGAATCCCAAAGAAACCACGTGAGAGCCGCCCCGAGCGGGCGAGGGAAGGGTGTGTGCGGTGCGCACTGCTGCAGCCTGGCTGGGTGCCCGCTTCCCTCCGATCCCTAGAGCTGGGAATCCCGGCATCCCCCGAGCCTCATGGCCAGCTCCTTTGTTTGGTGGCTGTGGATACAGAGCGTGTGTAAGGAAGGCGTTTGGCGTGCGCTTGGGGCTGGTGGTTCATCTCACGCCCTCCCCCCGCATGCAGGAACCTTTGAACGCATCCACCCGCAGCGCGGTTGGCTCGGGCTGGAGGGCAGGGCAAGGAGGGTGCCTGTCCAGCACACCCAGCACGTGCCCATCCGTGGTCCATGTTTGCCACGGATGGGCAGCTGCCCCCCTGCTTGTGCAGGCAGGCCTGGGTGTAGAGATAGCAAAACGCTTCTGAACGAGCTTTTCAGCCCACTGTGTGCTCATCTTGAGACCTTTCGGCTCGCTGCTGACCCAGGGAACCCCGCTGGGTTTTTGGGGTGATGTGGGCTGGGATGGAGCTGTGGCAGCTCAGCCAGCCTCGGCGCGGGCATTGCGGCTGTGCAACCCCGCTGAGCTGAGGGAAAGGGAGTTACACCAGGACTGTGGCTGGGGAGCTGTTTAAAGCTGTTGCTGCTGCTTTTCCTCCCTGTTTTGTGCCCCTCGTTATGTGCAATATATAGACTATATTGTGCTGATCTGGAGGGGCAGGCTAAGGGTTTGCTTGGAAATGTGCCCTTGCTGCAAAGGCACTGCAGAGGGAACAGAGGGACATAAAAGTTTTATTGAAAGCTGTCTACTTGTTTCCTGGACCCTGGGCCTCTCTGGGTCCTGGAGGAGAAAAGAGAGAAGCTCTCCAAGCCGACAGCATCCTCTGGCGGGTAACGCTCCCTGTGCTTCTCAGCTCTGGGATGCATCAACCAAGCTGAGCGCGTTCTGCTCATCTCCTGGGTGCAGGAGCCCCACCAGCTGGATGCTGTTCACTGCTTGCAATGCTGGCACAGGTATTTTGCTTTCAGCTGCCTGTTTTCAGCTGGATGCAGCCTGATTTTGTCTCTCCCAAAGAGCGAGTGGGCAGGAGAAAAACGCTCTGGCTTCCCAGGGCTGCCTGTTCCCCCCTGCTCTGCCCCCTTCCAAACGCACGAGCCCCTCTGCGGTGCCTGTGGGTGATCTCTGAGCAGGACTGGAGTTGACCAGAGAGGGTGTCCCTTCCCTTTCACTCCTTCCCATGGGCTCCCTGTCTTCCTGGTCCTGCTGGAGCTGCTGCCATCGTCACCTGAGGGCATGTACAAGCCTGACGTTTTTTGCTGGCTCTGTCTTCTTTTTAGTGATGTTTTTGAGCTCTCTTTTTTCACCTAACTGTGTATCTCGGGGGAGCTTTGCTCTCCCCAAGGACGCAGCCTGCACTGGGTTAGTCTGAGCTGGGCGATGGGGCTGTGTGCCCTCCTCTGCGCTGCCGGAGGGGACGATGCTGCCGCCTCCCTCCTTGCTCTGTGTGTTCCCAGGAGGCGTCTCTCACGCTGCTCCGCGGCTCTCATGGTTTGTCTGCTCTCTGGGAAGCAGTTAACAAAGCTCTGCTGCACCAGAAGGTTGGCCCAGGGCCCGGGGCTGGCGCTCTCCCCAGGTCTGTGGTGCCCACGACCCAGCGCCTGTCTCAGAGATGCTCTGTAGCATCCCCGTGCCCTCCCTCCTGGGCAGACACTGGCACAGAGCTGCATCTCTCGAGGGTGCAGGTGTAATCTCTAAGCGGTGCGAGGTCTCCTGTGTGGCTGGGCCACCTCCTGGGAGAGGTGCGGTGAGAGCACTTGGCTGGTGTAGTTCAGTTGCTGGCACAGGGCTGGGAGCAGGGTGAGGCGTCTGGCTGAACCCAGAGCAACCTGATGCCTGGCACGGAACGACCTGGGGGTGTTGGTTGGCAGCGGCTGAATATGAACCAGGTGGCCAAGAGGGCCAGTGGCATCTTGGCCTGTGTCAGACCCAGTGTGGCCAGCAGGAGCAGGGAGGGGATTGTGCCCCTGTGCCCAGCGCTGGTGATGCCAGCTCTGGGTCCCTCACTCCAAGAAGGACCATGAGGGCCTGGAGCGCGTCCAGAGGAGGGCAACAAGGCTGGTGAAGGGACTGGAGAACAAGTCCTACGAGGAGAGACTGAGAGACCTGGGGGTGTTCAGCCTGGAGAAAAGGAGGCTGAGCGGAGACCTCATCCCTGTCTACACCTGCCTGAAAGGATGCTGTGACGGGGTGGGTGCTGGGCTCTGCTCCCCAGTGACAAGAGAAAACGGCCTCAAGTTCTGCCAGGGGAGGCTTAGGTTACACATTAGGAAAAATTTGTTCACCAAAAGGGTTCTCAGGCCCTGGCACAGCTGCCCAGGGAGGTGGTGAAGTCCCCATCCCTGGAGGGGTTTAAAAGATGGGTAGATGAGGTGCTCGGGAATGGTTTGGTATGGTTGGACTTGGTGATCTCAAAGGTCTTGTCCAGCCAACTGATTCTGTGATGCCTGGGCTGGGAGGAAGGAGGTGGCAGAGCGCTGCCCGCCTGCCCTGTGGCGTGGCATTCAGCTCCTGCTCTCTGGAGCAGCTCTGGCTGAAGGCTGGCAGGCGTGATTAGTGCTCCCAGCACTCCCTCTGCCTGCAGCTCTGTGTACAGCTGGCGTGGCAAAGGGATGCTGCTGCTTCTTGCCTTTGCCCAGGGCAAGTGCTGACCATGCCTGCATCGCCCCCCTGCTGCTCCTTGGGTCCTTCAGGTGAGTTGGGTGGGGAGGAGTTGAGGTGCTCCACTGAGGTACCTCCGCTTTCACGCTCTCACGTTGGCAAAAGCAAGTGAAGTGTGGCCGCACACTTGAGGGTTGAAGCCCTCAAGGTGTTCTCCTCCTTGCTCCTCTGATCCCCTCACCTCCCATGCCTGGTTCTCCATGTATTTTCTCACTAGTTGGGCTCTGTTGATGTGATTTTAGGACTCAGAGACCTGCTGTGTGGTTACTGGCAGTGCCCCAACTCCAGCCAACGCTGCTCTTTGGGTCAGACCTGCTATGAGGCACCCCCCCCCATTGCTGAGGGATGTCTTTCATTGTCTGGAAGCACTGGTGCCAGCTGCATTCTCAGTGGGAAGGTATCCAGAGTGCCAGCAGTACCTGCTAATTTTAGCCTGCTGGCTGTTTGCTCCAGAAATGTGCTGTTTGTTTCATCATTTGTTTTCTGCTGGGTTTTTTTTCCTAGTTGCACCCTCCCCGTGTTACCCACATCCTGGAGGAGCTCTGCAGCGCCAGCTGAGCCTCACGCCCCCTTGCAGCTGAACAAGTTGACATCAGCTTGCAAAGCAACTGGTGTGTGTGTGTGTTTGGAAAAGGGTTGGCAAAAGTGACGTCTGGCAGCTCAGCCAACTCGATCAGCACTTGGAGAGGCTGAAGGAGGGGGTGATTCAGCCTCTCTGGTGGAGGGAGCTGGTGGTGTCTTGGAGAAGCAGTACCTGCAGGGTCATAGAATCATAGAACGGTTTGGGTTGGAAGGGACCTTAAAGATCATCCAATTCCAACCCCCCTTGCCATGGGCAGGGTGGTGTAGGACCGTAGCCCCTGAAGCGTTTGAAGGGTCTGTTTGTCCCGCAGCAAGGGAGAGGCTTCCCTTCTTCATGTTGCTCTAGCATCATCCCCTCCATCCCCATCAGTGGAGATGCTGTGAGGATGCTCAGCGGGTTTTTTTGCAGTGCAAATGGGTTGAGAGAGCGGCAGGTGGCACTGTGAGCCTGCCAGAAGGGCTGGGGGCTGCCGGAAGGGCTGGGGCTGGTGGAGATGCCAGGGGCTGCTGGTTTGAGCCTGCAGGAGGGGCTGAGGCTCCTGGTGGGGGCTGCTGGAGGGGGAGCCTGCCAGTGTGGAGGGGCTGGGGGCTGCCCATGAGAGCCTGCTGGAAGATCTGGGGGCTGCTGGTGTGGAGGGGCCAGGGATTGCTGGTGTGAGCCTGCCAGAGGGGCTGGGGGCTGCTGGAGGGGGGCTGCTGGAGGGGGCTGGGGGCTGCTGGTGTGAGCCTGCCAGTGTGGGGATGCACGGGCTGGCAGTGTCGGGCTGTTGGAGGAGCAAGGGGTGCAGCCCGGCTGCTTTGCCGTGTGTCTGCTTTTGGGCAGCAGCCTTGTACTTTTAAACCTGGACACCGAGTTCTGTGTGCAAACCTTGTTGTATTTTGCCTTTATTGTTTTTTCAGGAGACAGGCAGAGATATCGTAGAACTCATTTACCATGGCTTTGCTGGGTGGAAGAGGGGTTGTCTTGCAGTTGCAATGCAGCACGTGCAGACCACCAGCTTGGAGAAGGTTCTGCAGTGCTGGGAGAGGATGACCTGTATTCCCTTGGGTGCACAGGTGTGACCTGTTCCAGCACTCCCTGCTTGGACCTCCCTAAGCCTGTCTAGAAGACAACTGCGTGGTCCAGTGTCGCGTGGTAGGAGGCAGCTGTTTCAGGACAAAGTTATTAAGTGTGGAAACCCTTTTCTCGTCAGAGGAAGCAGCCAGGGACCCCTTGTCCAGCGCTGCTTGGCACGGTGGTTTATTGGGAATGGTGTGAATTAACCCCTTTTTTCCACTCCCAGCACACACTCCCATCCTACCCGCAGGGCTGGCCACCCCAGCCGCATCTCCCGTGCCGCTCCCCTGTCTCCCATTGAGAGGGTTTAAAAGCTCTTTATTTCCAAGTGCTGCTCAGCAGGAGTCAAGCTGGGTCCTGCCAAGTGTTAAATGAAATAATTAAAATCCCCACTTTCTCCTCCTCCTCCTCCTTTCTCTGTAATGCTGGTAATTAGCCTGTAAAACTGCAGGAGGGGATGGGGAAGGGAGAATGTGCAAACGCCTTCCGCAGGCTCCCTCCTCCTCTTCCCCCTCCCCAGAGGACGAGGAAAATGGCTCTCTAGGCGTTGGGTGCTGTCAGATAAATCCCAATTAGCTCCCTGCCAAACGGGATTAGCGAGCAGGGAGCCAAGTGGGGAATCAGCCCGGCGACAGCAGGAGCTGGGGGCTTCTGCAAGGTCTCAAGCTCGGTGAGGAGGGAAGGATTGGCAGCTGTCAGTCATGTCCCAAAGCAGCGCTGATTTTTTTGGTACCTGGCTTTCGGCAGCCAGAAATGAATTATAGAATTGCTTGGTTGGAAAAGATCTTTGAGATCCTTGAGTCCAACCGTACCTGTCCGCTACAAGTGGAGGTGAAGGGAATGAGACTGCTGTGCTCTCTCTTCCCGAGTAACCGCTGGTTTGAGGGTGTGGGATCCTCCATGAGCATCCCCAATCAGTGCAGAGATGCAGCACACACAGGTCCTGCTGCTCCCAGCACTGATGTGCCAGGGTGAGTAGGTGTCTCCTGCCAGCTCTGTGCTTCAATAGCAAGGGGATCAACCCACCGTCCTGCCACGCTGAGCACCGCCAGCTACACCCAGCCCAGCCCCTCCTGCCTGCCTGCTGCGTTTTGGCAGCAGCTGTGACATCGTCGCTGTGCAAGCCCAGAAAGAAACCCATTAATGGCACCAGGCTTTAAGCTGGCTGGTGACCACGCGGGGGCCTTAATGCATCCGACACTTTCATTTGGAAAACTGGGGAGGGGGGGGGGGGGGCATATGGATGAGCTCAAAGATAATGTTATTTTCTTGCCTGTAGTAGGGGAAGAGCAGCTGTGGCTGAGGATGCTAAATTGGCCTGCTGTCCCTCCCTCCTCTTGCCTGGCAGCAGTGGTGACTTTCTGCCTCCTGCTCCCTGCTGGGGCTGGCCCTCCTCCCAGCACCTGCAGCCTCAGCCGGGCTGCTCCCAGTCCCAGGGAGGAGAGGGAGAGATGGGGTCAGCGCAGGCACTTGGTGTTGCTCAGAGCAGGGGGGATGAGGTGGATGGACCCATCTGGAGCCTTGGTGTGGCTGAGGAAGGAGTCCCCTCTGCCTGTGGCTGGGCTGTCCCAGTGCACACTGAACCAGATGTAGAGGGACCCGGTGGGTTGAGGTCTCTCTCTGTGTCTCTGGTGGCTTCGGCTCATGCACAGCCACCACTTCAGGCTGGCCTGGAGGTGGTGGTGTGCACTCAGTGCTGCTGGGCTCGCTGGCCGGCTCTTCCAGCTGAGCATTTCTGAGCCAAGATGATGGAGCCAAAAGTGTTTTTGATGTGCTCCTTCTCCTTGTCAGGTCTTGCTGTATTTTCCTGCCTGGTCCTTCCTGCGCCGCTGTCAGAAGTGGAAAGGGAAGAGCTGAGCGTTGGACACGGTTGGCAGAGGGAGGGGATGGGGGACTGGTTGTTCCTGCGTGCCGTAGCTGGTGGAAAAGGATGCGGGTGTTTTGGAAATGCCATCGTTTACAGGGGTGTCTATGTGCAACCAGCTCTGGAGAGGGGAGTAATGAACAACAATTATGACCCTCGTGGACGGACAGGTGAGTGTGATGTTTCCCCGGTGCAGATGGCTCTTTGAGTCTTTATGATCGGCAGAGCCGTTTGCACTGGGAAGATGTGCAAGGGGCAAAGATGCAAATGTTTTGTCTTTCCCAAGATGGTGATGAGCTGAATTGCCCGTGTTGGAGCGTGAACCTTCCTCCTCCAGGACACAAAGGCTGTTCAGATCTGAGACAGAGCTGCCCCTCAAAGTGGCCCCCAAATGGCTGGAGGGTTCCTTGCAGACCCGGGAAGAAAGGCAGGGCTGTGTGGCAGCTGATTTGCATGTGTAAACATGCACGCAGGAGGATGCAAATGTCCTCGCTTCCCTTTGGGGATTTGTTTTCTTCCTTTATTGGAAGTCAAGGCTTTGGGCTTAGCCCACATGTGCTGAGCTTGCCAGGGGAGCGTGGCTCTGAAGCCCTGCTCAGGGCTGTGTGGAGCACCTCAGGAGAGGAGAGGGGTGTTCCTGGGCCAGCATCAGCACAGCAGTGCCCTGGTGATCCATTGGGTGGGAGTTTGGCACCAGTCGGTGTCCCAGACCTGAGCAGAGGGGTGTAGGGCAAGGCCACGCTTGTCACATGGTGACCAAGCAGAGAAGAGGGCAAGGGAACTTTGCTTTTTGGGAAGGTCTTGACTTCTTGTGTGGTGCTTTAGAAATTCCCAGGGTGCCGTGGTAGCTGGGGAGGGTACTGGCAATGGGGCAGCAGCGGCAGGGACTTGAGGTTACGCTTTGAAGGTTGGAGGAGTAGGGGGCTCCATGTGCACTGAGGTGAGGGGTCTCCATCTGCTTGCCAGGGCGCTCCGACTTAGAATCATAGAATCATGGCATGGTTTGGGTTGGAAGAGACCTTAAAGCCCACCCAGTGCCACCCCCTGCCATGGGCAGGGGCACCTCCCACTGGGTCAGGGGGGCTCCAAGCCCCATCCAACCTGGCCTTGAACACCTCCAGGGAGAGGACAGCCACCTGATGAAGGTAGAGGTGTTGTGCCATGTCCCAGCAGGCATCTTCATGGCTTCTGGTGCTGGCTGGGGAGCCTTTTTCCTCCTGGCACATCAGCAGTCTCCCTGGCAGAGGGCTTTGCTTGCGAGGAGGCTCCTGAGATGGGTTTCTAGCAGGCATCTGCTTGGGAGAAACTGCTTGGCAATGTGTTTCCTGCTGAGCCCTCGTTACACTTGAGGTCCCAAGGGCTCTTTGCAGCCCCTGTGTGTGTTGGGAAGAGAATGGGATGCGCACCGCTCTGCCTTACTGCTTGGACGTGAGGCCATCAGGCATCCTGCCCGTGTGGGCTCCTGGCAGGGTGGTTAGGATGCAGCCTGTGCCTCGCAGCAAGCTGGGACCATGTTCTGCCAGTCCCCGGGGAGGGGAGGGAGCGATGCAGGTTTAAAGAGGAGCAACGGCTGGGACGTGACTTGGATTTCTTCCCTCCCTTCTCTGTTTTATTTCTTCCCTGCACTGCTCTTGGCGAGTTGCGGCTGCGGTGCTGGGACACCCAGGATGCAGGAATGGCTTTAAATGGGAAAGGTGAAGGCTTAGATGAGTCATTAGGAAGAAATCCTTCACGATGAGGGTGGGGAGCCCCTGGCCCAGGTTGCCCAGGGAAGCTGTGGCTGCCCCATCCCTGGAGGTGTTCAAAGCCAAATTGGATGGTCTAGTGGGAGGTGTCCCTGCCCATGGCCGGGCATTGGAACTGGATGGGCTTTAAGGTCCCTTCCAGCCCATTCTACGATTCTGTGCTCCCAGCCCATGTCTCCAGCAGAGAGGAGCAGTGTGGCTGTATAGGGCAGCTTGTGGCAGTCCCACGAGGACATCCTGCAACCTGCTGACTCCTGGTGCCCGAGGTGAGAAGGACCACCCATCTCCTCTGCATCTCCCTGCTGGAGGGGAGAGTGGGTGGATTCACCTTCAGTGTTTGCATCCCTCGGGCTCCAGGTGAATTGCCAAGGTGAGGGAGGAGCAGCACAGCAAGTGCAGGCTGGGGCTGGGATGTGCCGCCAGCGAGGGTTTTTTCTCCCATCTCAAGTTGTTGTTGCCTTTTGGAGGAGTGGGTGGTGGAGATGCTGCTTCCTGGGCACCTTCTGAGCAAGAAAGAGGGCTGTGCCGCCCCATGGCTGGCAGACCAGATGCCTTGTGTGGAGCCACGGCCCTGAGCTATGCTGGTGAGATAAGAGAGGAGAGCACTGCGGGGCTGTGGGGAGGACTGGGAGGAAGCTGTGCTTCCCTTGCTGGCTGTGGTGCTGAGCAAGGGGAGACGGGAGGAACCGAAACAGCTTCTCTCCAGCGAGCTTCCCAGTTTGACCACAGCGGATTTCCCACATCTCCAACAGCGCTCATCTTGCTTTCTGAGCAGGGGGTGGGTGCTTGAGGACTCCTTCCATGCCTCCCACATGACACTGCAGGGGCCAGACAGCCACTCCACAGCACCTGGGGGACAGGGGAGGCTGCAAGAGTTCTCCTCTCCTACGACTTGGATGATAAACCAGCCTTTGAAACTGCAGGGCTGAGTATGGTCAGCCCAGGCTTGTGGCCAGGTGGCTCTTTGACTGGAGAGCCTTCTTCTCGGAGGGTTTTGTTCATGGTCTCCAGAGCTGCTTCAATCTTCTGTGCTGAGGAAGAGCTCAGCCTCTTGGCCTTCGGAGCGAGGCGGCAGGTCGCAGCGCTCTACACGTGTGGTACCGTGGGCAGGGAAAGAGCTTGCTGAGAGCCCTGTGTTTGCCAGGGAACGTTTCCTCACCGGAGATTGAGCTTCGGCCTGGAGAGGGACTCTGGAGGCCCTGGGAGCCTGGGCTTGTCCTGTGAGCACCAGGTATCCCTGCCTTTGGGAGTGCTCAGGCTGTCGCGGGGCTGTCCTGCCCTGCTCTTTGCTCTTGCCCTGTTGCTGGACCTTCCCTCAAGAAATGGCTCTTGGCCCTGACCTCCCTCTGGCTTTCAGCCCAGCTCTCCTTGGCAGCTCTGCTGTCAGTGCTGCCAGCATCCTGGCAAAGGAAAACGGCGACCAAAGGCTTCCCAAGGGCAGGAGGACCCAGGTAGGCAAGGGAGGGAGCAGCACAGCTTGATGGTGCAGGAGTCCCAGCACCTCTTTTCTCCCCTCTGTGCTCTCCTCCCTGGTCCAACTGGCAGTGCGGGCACGGACCCAGAGCACACAGGGGTTCCAGCTCCGGGTGGGTCCCTGCAGCCACAGCCTGGTCCTGCTCCTTGGGCATTCGTGGTGGGGCTGCCCCATCCATCAGGGTGTGCTGGGATGGGCAGGTGTGCCTCACCCTCTGGGATAAATGTCCTAGAAAATAGGAACCTGGGGCTGCTCTTGCTGATTTCGTAGCTCTGCTGCCACTGCTGTCCTGGAATCGTGGAATCGTTTGGTTGGAAAAGACCTTTGAGGTCGAGTCCAATCATACCTGCCCACTTCTAAACCAGATCCCTGACCACCCCATCTACCTGTCTTCTAAACCCCTCCAGGGATGGGGACTCCACCACCTCCCTGGGCAGCTGTGCCAGTGCCCGAGAGCCCTTTTGGTGATGAAATTTCTCCTAATACCCAATGTGAACCTGCCCTGTCCCTTCCCCCTCCGAGCCCCCCCTCCCCGTGCGGGAGGGGTGTGGGGGATGCTGGGGAAGGCGTGGGGACTTTTCTCCACCTCTCAGCATCCTGAGTGGGCAAAGAGGGCAGAGAGAGGGGCTTCCAGGTCCTTTCCCCCAACCCAGCCTGCGCTGGGGTCCCCGGGGGAGCCCTGAGCATCGCGACCCCCGCTGCCTCCCCTGCTCTTTGTCTGCGCTGCTCCCGCCCCTCGCGATCGGGAGGGGCTCGCCCGCCGCCCCCCCCGTGTTTGCAGGGGCTTGACCGAAAGGGCTGGGAGGGGAGGGGGGGCAGCGCAGACCCCTGCGGGGAAGAAGAGGAGCAGGCGGGGGAACTCCAGGGCGTGGGGCGGGGGCTTAAGCTCGGGCTTCTCCTTGTTCCGTTGTTCGGTGCTGCGGGCACTTGGGTTTCTCTTCTCCTTGCTCCGTTTTCTGATGCTGCCGGCGCTTGAGCTTCTCTCCTCCTTCTCTGATTCTGCAGGGACTTGGGTTTCTCTTCTTGTTTCTCTCTTCTCTGACGCTGCCGGGGCTTGGGCTTCGCTCCCTGTTCTTTGATGTTGCGGGGACTTGGGTGTCTCTTCTCATTTCTCCCTTTTCTGACGCTGCCGGATCTTGGCTTTCTCTCCTCGTTGTCCGATGCTGCTGGGGCTTGGGCTTCTCTCCTCGTTGTCTGACGCTGCGGGGACGTGGATTTCTCTTCTCATTTCTCTCTTTTCTAATGCTGTCGGGGCTTGGGTTTCTCTCCCCATTGTCTGATGCTGCCGGGGCTTGGGTTTCTTTCCTCGTTTCTCTTATTTTCTCACGCCGCTCCATCCTTTCTGTATTCTCTGATGCTGCTCGGTCCTTTCTCTGTTTTCGGATGCTACTCTGTCTTTTTTCCACGCGTGGGGTGATGCTCAGGTGCTGGAATTAGGTCTGAGCTCCCGCTGCACGCCCACCCACATCACCCACCCACCCAGGCAGGGCATCCGCCGCTCCCATCGCTGTCACTCACTCCTGTGCCGCCTCTCCATGCCGGGGAGCTGGAATCTCTCCGGGAAGGACTGGCATGTCACAGCGGCGTGAGGAGGGGAGCTGGCCCACCACGGTGTCCGTGCTGGGAAGGGTTGCTCTGTGCCGCCGAGGTTTGCAAAGAGGCAGCCCAGCGAGGGGGAGAAGCTGGGTTGCAGCCCCTTCTTGCTCATCGGAAGGTTGGAAGGGAGCTGGAGAGCTGGAGCCCAGCTCGCTTGAGGACGGGAGGCGGCGAGGGAGCGCTGTGCACCGGCTGCGCTGGAGGAAAGCGGAGCTGAGTGGGAATGGATGTGTGGTGGCTGTGAAAGGAGCCTTGGCGTGGAAACGGGTGCACCTGCCCTCACCTGGCGCGTGGGCAAACTGAGCAGCATCCTTGGGCTGCTCCTGGCACCTGGAAGGGCTGCCCCGGAGAGTCCAAAGCCGGCGAGCCTGGAGGTACCTGCCCTGGAGGAGACGTGTGGACGGCAGAGGAAGCTCAGCATTCCTGGAGCGACGCTGGTGTGTGGGGAGCTGAGAGGCTGCTGAGGTGGTGAGACCTCCCCTCCCATCCCCACCAAGTGCCTACGAACGTTGCAGAGGCTGCAAGACTGAGAGAGGTCCCATGCCGGCACCCCTCGCGCTGTCCCTGTCCCAGCCCTGCTCTCAGGAGCCAACGCGCGTTGGTGCTGTGGCAGCCCCCGCCGTTCCCACGCTGCTGGCAGTTTGTCCCTGTCCTGGTGGGCTCGGCCGTGGAACTTGAGCTCTCAGCATTTTGCCTGAGGTTATTGAGTTTGCTTTCTACAAACAAGTGTGGATTGACATCTCCTGGGCTGGAAGAGGGATTGCTGAGCACAGGACTGAGGGTGCCCCTCTGGAGCGGGCTCGGACCTGACCCCTAAGCAGTGCCTGCAAGATGACACATGTGGGGACAAGCTCTTGCTCCTGAAGGTGTCCCCAGCCTGCCCTGCCCTGCCGTCCTGCGAGCGGAGGATGGGAACCTCTGGGAAAACTTAAGTCTTGTGGATGCTGAAGACAACCAGGGAGGGGGGAGAAAAAGGATCCATGTGAACCTTGTGGCTACTCTGCCTTGGATGGGTCGGTGGTGGGTTGAGCTTTGGCCTGCAGCGTGACGGCCGAGCATGACAGCTTGCCAGTACCCCATGGCGCCCGGGGCCTTGGAGCGGGACCGCATGTACCAGCACAAGGTCTCCTTAGTGGTGCGGTATTTCATGATCCCGTGCAACATCTGCCTCATTCTCCTGGCCACCTCCACGCTGGGATTTGCCGTGCTGCTCTTCCTCAACAACTGTAGGTGTTGTCAGGCGCGTGGCCGGAGCAGGGGAGGGAGAGGCTGGGGTTAAGTTAGAAGCTCCGATGGGGGGATGGGGGGGACAGTCTTCCTGATGCCCAGGTTGCTCGTGGCTTGCCTGCTGCTCTCTGGGGAGAAGCCCTGGAGGTGACAGCCTGCTCCACAGCTCTGCCCCACTTTTCCTTGAGGTGATATTGGCCCAGAGCTGCCGAGTGGAGCTGCAAAGGCGAGTGTGTGTGATCCAGCCCCAGCTCCCCGCTGTGCACGATGCACTCATGCTCTCAGCTGTGCCAGCACCCTCAGTGTCCCATGTCCCATTCCCCTTGCTCCCAAAATACCGTGTCTCCCACCCTGCTGCTTGAGGTCTGAGAGTGGATGATGCTCCTAGGGGGATGGAATCAGTCCGTTTACAAGGTGGGGATCTCAGCAGGGCTGTTTGGAGGGTGAGGAGCAAAAAATGGGCTCCTCTGAGTCCTGCCCAGGCTAAGGGCTCCTGCTGCTCCTTTGTTGCAAACTACAGAACCCTTGGTGCCCTGTCACTGCATGTGATGGGTGGGAGATGTAGCTCCTAGGCTCCTCCAGGATCCCCGCTCTCTGTGCGCTCTCTTGCTCTGAAGAACCAGCAGAGGGTTGAGGCAAGACAGAGGAGTTTTCCCTGCTGTCGATCTGATCCCTGGTGTGGCTGAGCAGATGGCACACGGGGCTGGGTGCCTCCACGTATTGCCAGCTGCTCTAGGCACTGTGTTCCCTTGCCTCATCCTTACCCAGGTGCTCGCCCTCCCCATGCCTGGCTTTCTCCAGGTGCAGCCTTGGAGAACTCCATCGTGCAGCGATTTCCTTGACCTCCTTGACGCTGGGAAGCGCCAAACACCTGCTGTGAGAAAAACCTTTAGAGGGCAGGCAAATCCTCCAGCCGAGCTGGGGAATGAGCTGCTTCCCCTGGCGTGTGCGTGGTTAGAAAAGAGCTCTGTGAAACTGAAAACCACGCGAATGCTTTTAAAAAAGCACTGCTGGGAGCAGGGCCTGGGTGATGGCAGGGGAAAAACCTGGCCAGTAAGGAGTGGTGTGTCCTCTGCCACAGCCTGGGTTTGCTGCCGTGGGCACGTCACTTAATAGAGAGCAGAGCCCAGTTTGAAACTGGTTTTGGGGTGTTTCCCACTGAGGGTAGCAGGGTTTGACTGGAACTCTTCTCACACCCCTACCTAATCAGGGGTGATGCAGATCATAGATGGTCTTTGCAGTGAGGGTGGGGAGGCCCTGGCCCAGGTTGCCCAGAGCAGTGGTGGCTGCCCCATCCCTGGAGGTGTTCCAGGCCAGGTTGGATGGGGCTTGGAGCCCCCTGAGCCAGTGGGAGGTGTCCCTGCCCATGGCAGGGGGGTGGAACTGGGTGGGCTTTGAGGTCCCTTCCATCCCAAACCATTCTGTGATTCTATGATAGAGTCCTTGAGGTTGGAAAAGCCCTCTAAGCACAGCCCGTCCAACCATCAGCCCAAGCCCCCTGTGCCCGCTAACCCAGATGTAGAGGGCTGCCTGGTGGTGGGGCTGTGCCACCTTGCTCAGGGACCTGCGGTCATGTCTGTGGGAGCTTTCACCTTCTGCTGCCCCAAGCTCCCACCTTTCCTTTCTTGCCTTGGAGGCTGCAGTGTTTGTTCCCTGTCAACCCAGATAACTTGATGAGTTGGAGCCCAGGTGGGCACGTGTGTGAGAGGTGATAACGCAGCGCGATTTGCATCGCAGCCCTGGTGAAAGAGCACCCGACGGGCTGAGGCAAGCCCTACCCCTGCCGGGCAGGAGAGGGCTGCTGCCAGATCCCAACCAGAGATGCTCCATCGATACAAGTGGGAGAGCCCATGCTCCTGGCTCCTCTTCCTGCTGCTGCAAGAAAGGTGTTGAGGGGCTGCAGCACATCTGGAGACGGGGAGCACAGCTGGGGAAGGGGCTGCGGAACAAGGGTTATGAGGAGCAGCTGAGGGACCTGGAGAAAAGGAGGCTGAGGGGAGGCCTCATCACTGTCTACAGCTCCCTGAAAGGAGGCTGTGGTGAGGTGGGTGTTGGTCTCTTCTCCCAGCTGACAGGATGAGAGGAAACGGCCTCAAGTTCCACCAGGACAGGTTCAGATCAGACATCAGGAAAAATTTCTTCATGGAAAGGGTTCTCAGGCCCTGGCACAGCTGCCCTGGAGGTGATGGAGTCCCCATCCCTGGAGGGGTTTAAAAGATGGACAAAGTGCTCAGGGATCTGGTTTAGTAGTGGACAGGGACGGTTGGACTCGAAGATCCCACAGGTCTTTCCAACCCCATGATTCAATGGTTCTCCCTTCTTGCTGCAGGACCTCGTGGGAGTCGATTCCTGCTTGTGCAGAGCACGAGTGCTGAAGGAATGAAATGCTGGGGGGAGGAGGCGCGCGTGTGCGAAAGGGAACTGCTCCTAACCCTACGTTTTGTTTCTTTGCAGACAAACCCAACAGTTATTTCACGCAGACGCCGCCGACGCCGCGAGATGGTAAGCCCGCCGTCGCTTGCTGGAGTTCGGTTCCTGTGCTCAGGGTGCATCCGAGAGCAAATGACTTGAGCCTCTCGTGCTGTCAGCAACGCTCCTGACCCACTGATCTATTTTGCAGCTGCCTGGCTGCTCTCTGTGCCCGGAGCAGAGCTGCGTCGCACCCGTGCCCTGCGCTTGCCCCCGCCCTGGGGATGCAGGAGCGTGGCTGTGCGGGATGAGCAGGGAGGGAGGGAGGGCAGAGCGGCTGTCCCTGCGAGCCCTTGCTCCGCAGAGCGTTCCCCACGTGGCTGTGGTGGAGACAGGGAAGGGCTGGAAAGGGAGATGGGATCTTGCGTGTGCTCCAGCAGTTTGCAGAGCTTTACTGGTTCATCTGCTGAGGCCGTGGAAAGGAAGGGACGTTGTCCTTCAAAGCGAGTGTTGGATCCAGTGGCTGTTCTGTGGTTGTCCCTGTCCTCCTGGATGTTGGCACAAGGAGGAGGGAAAGCAGAAGGAGGTGTGGGAAGGTTTGCTGCTCTGCAAGCACAAGAGCAAACCCAACAAAATGTAAATGGTTTTGTGAGGATTGCAGGTGAGAGAAGGACCGTGAGAAGCTGGTGGTCTGTTAGTGTGAGGAAACAGCCAGAAACGGTGTTCTGCTTCGCTTGTTCTGTCTCGGGTTTTGGTGAGGAGCATTAGAGCAACCCAGGGGAGGACGTGAGGGAGGTGACTTCTTCCAGAGTTATTGGTCCTTCCCTGGTAGAGCAAGTAGGGCAGCACCTGGGTTTCCTGTGGAATTGCGTTTTCCCTGGACCTGTGGCACTTGCCTATGCTTTGCCTCCCACCTATAGCTTCCCTGGTATCTCGTGACCTGTCCGAGCAGGGCAAGGGAGGGGATTCTGCTCTCATTTGGCCTCACCTGGAGCCCTGTGTTCAGTTCTGGAGTCCTGAGCACAGCGAGGATGCGGAGCTGTTGGAGCGAGTCCAGAGGAGGCCACAGAGATGATAGCAGGGCTGGAGAACCTCCTGTACAAGGACAGGCTGAGAGAGTTGGGGGTGTTCAGTCTGGAGAGGAGAAGGCTCTGGGGAGACCTTAGAGCAGCTCCGAGTGCTGAAAGGGGCTGCAGGAAAGCTGGGGAGGGGCTCTGGATCAGGGAGGGCAGGGATAGGATGAGGGGGAATGGTTTTCAGCTGAAAGAGGGGAGATTGAGATGAGATCTTGGGGAGAAATGTTTTGCTGTGAGGGTGGGGAGGCCCTGGCCCAGGGTGCCCAGAGCAGTGGTGGCTGCCCCATCCCTGGAGGTGTTCCAGGCCAGGTGGGATGGGGCTTGGAGCCCCCTGACCCAGTGGGAGGTGTCCCTGCCCATGGCAGGGGGTGGCACTGGATGGGTTTTGAGGTCCCTTCCAGCCCAACCCATTCCATGATGAGCAACTCACCAACACCTTACACCTTTTCTCCAGGCTTACTAAAGCCTTCCAGTGGGAACTTTGGTTATTGAGGCCGCGCTTTTATCACTCAACGGCTTTAAAAGCTGTTGGGCGCGGGCAGGCAAGCACATGCTCAGATAATGTCATCATAGGAGCTTTGTTTTCTCTGAAAATCAGGCTTAAAATGCCCTGCTTTCTGCTGGCAGCCAGCTCAGTCACCTTCCCCAGCCTCCCTAGTTTCACGTGAACAGATAAGAACCCAACTGAAAACAGCAGCAAATTAATAACACATTCGTTTCTTTCTTTCTTCTCTTCTCTGGTGGGGGTGGGGAAGGAGGCGGGGGAGAAACGGATGCTAGATAAAATGTGATTAATCTATAATTGGACCAGAGAAGACATCCAAAGCAAAAATAAAAACGAACGTAGGTGTAACTCCTAGCTTAGGGCTCCAAAATATTAGCAGCCCAGCCCAGCCAGATGACATACTCCAAAATATTACTGGTCCCCACAGGAGGTGGAAAACTACCACCCTTGGTGGGTTGCCAACGAGGCGCCTCCTTAACGTGGTGCGAATGCCTCGCATCGTCTTCAGGAGGTGTTTCTGGGCAGAGGGGAGCAAGGGGCACAGGGAAGAGGTCCCTGCTGGGGCTCTTTGCCAAAGGCAGTGTCCGTCACCTGGGCTGGCTTGGAGATGTGGATCTGGTTTCGTGTGGAGCCCGTGTGGACGTAGATGGGGCTGTGCTTGTCATGTGCTAAGGTTTGGTGGGTGAGGAGCATGGCTCTCCTGTCCTAGCTTGCTCTCAGGGTGGCTTTGGTGGGACAAGGTGTTGTCATGGTGAGAACTGTGCCCAGCTGTAAGATCTTCTCCCTTGCCCTAACCGGCTGCGTCCGAGCGGGACAGACAGGGCAGGGTCTCTGCCTCGCTGCGTCGTGGTCCTCTCCGCAGGTGGTACCTGGTGGCTTGATAAATGGGGTGGGCAAGGGTTCGGGGGGGCTCAGCAGACGAGTTCTCTGGGGTGGCGACGGTGTGACAGTGCCAGCATGCAGCCCAGCAGGACCCCTCCATTGCTGCTTCTCCAGCTGGGCTCCCTGAGGATTGTCACCTCTTTGTCTTCTGGGCCAGATCCTCATCATCTCCAAGCCTGGCCAGCTCCACGGCGAGCGGAGTTGCCACCAGCTGGCAGCCTGCACCGTGAGCCAACAGAGCTGTGCCCAGCGGTTCCAGCTGAGGCTCTGCAACTTGGTATTTCTCCAACTTGCCCGGGGAGGTGGTGGAGTCACCGTCCCTGGAGGTATTTAAGGAGAGATTGGATGAGGCTCTTAGTGACCTGGTGTAGTTGACAGTAGGAGTAGGTGTAGGTGTTGGGTCATAGGTTGGACTCGGTGATCTCAGAGGTCTTTTCCAGCCTTATGATACTGTGATGCTGTGATTTCTATCTGGAAACCCTGCTACTGGAGGGTCTGCTGGGGTCCTTCCCTGGTGCAAAGCCGGGCAGAAATCAATGTCTGCCCTGGCAATATCTGTCCTCGTGTTTCATATGAAGTGGCTTTTCCTGCACCTTGGGCATCTCTTCTGCAAAGACTCCATCCTGCAGTGCAAAAGGTGCTGCAGCCACGACCGCTCTCCAAGTGCTCCAGTGATGCTGGAGGTGAAAGACTTTGCCAGCCAGCAGGGAGGTGTCTCTAATTAGCACTTGTGTGCTGTTTATCCCTTCCTTTTCCTCCAATACCTATTTCTACCCCAGAAAACTCATCGACTCCGCATTGATCTATGGAGTGGTCTCTGCTTCATTTTGAAACAAGCTCATTAATGCTTGTTAACTCCCTCTTTCTCCCAAATCTCCTGTGCTGCTGGCGTTCCCGAGGAACCCTTCGGAGTCCTAAAGCCTGACTGGTTAAATGCAGCACTGAGTGGAGGCTGCTGCCTTTTCCCCAGCTGAGGAACTGGCCCGTAGCATCCAAGCTGGTTAATTCTTTTCCTTTCTCATCAGATGAAGGCAGGAGTTGGGGAGCGTCTGCGCAGGGAGCTGGAGAGGGGGAGGATGCTGGCTCAGCTGCGTCCCCGCGGGGCAGGAGGGCTCTGGAGAAGGGGGGGGTTGGCAGGTGCAGTGCAGGGGGCAGGCAGGGTGGGCTCTGCTTTCCTGCATCCCCTGGGGTGAAAGAGATGGTGGGGGTGGATTTGGAGGACACCTCCTCCCCTCTCCTTGTTCTCGCAGCATCTGTTGGATTTCTGTTTGTTTGCAGCATACCTTGGTGGAGCCGCGTGCGGGAGGCGAGATTGGTTTTGTTGTTTGCTCTGTGGAGGCCAGGGAGAAGAATAAGCCCTCTCAGAGCCCTGGGGCCAGGCTGGAGAGAGCTGGGCTGGCTTTTCAGGTAGAACGTACCCCCTCCGATCCTTTGAGACCCCACCTGGTGTATCGTGTCCAGTTCTGGAATCCCCGGCATAAGAAGGATATGGAACTGTTGGAGTGGGTCCAGAGGTCCATCTTTATATCATCCATACCAAGATGATCCGAGGGCTGGAGCACCTCTGCTGTGAGGCCAGGCTGAGAGAGTTGGCGGTGTTCACCTGACAATGTTCTTATTCCGCCTGACAGTATTCCTGAAGCGTTTGGCCAATGCCCTCAGACACGGTGTGAATGTTGGAGTGTCCTGTGCAGGGACAGGAGTTGGAATTGATGATCCTTGTGGGTCCCTTCCAACTCAGGGCATTCTGTGATTCCATGGAGACCCCTGTGTTGGGGACACTGGCTGCCCCAGGGCCACGGTGCTTGGTGGAAATGCTCTCCTGGTGTCAACGTTCCCCTTGCAAGCCCCGTTGGGTTGAGGAATGACTCCTTTGCTGAGACCACTTGTGGAGAAGCGTGGTGGGGAGCAGGGAGAGGTCTGCATCCCCTACCTGAGCACCTTGCACCCCACTGCATCCCCGAGGCAGCCGGGCAGAGCGGTGACGGTGTTCCAGCACCTCTGGCTGCATCATCTGGTGGGCGGCTGGGTGGAGGCTGGTGTTGCTGAGCGAGGAGAGACTCGGAGCATCGGAGCGTGGCGGGGAGTCTTGTCACACATCACAGAACAGAAAAAAAAATCACTCTCTCTGCACAAGGTGAAATTTTTGTACCAGGCTTTTCAGCGGCTGCTGGGTTTTAATTACATAGTGCCTTACTCCTTCTTGAAGACTTCACCGCAGCGCAGACAGAAGCGCTGACCTCCTGCGCTGCTGGTGCGGCGCTTGCATCCGTCACCTCGGGCGTGGGAGTGACCTGGGATGCCCTTCTGTTTGCCCCAGGACCCTGGGCAATTCACAGCCCCCAGGGTGAAGCTGGCCAGCCCCTACCTGGTGCAGGGGGTCCTGTGGTGAAGTTGCTGTGGTTACATCTTTGGTTTCTCCTTCCTTTTTTCTTGCTTATATTGGAATCGCAGAATGGTTTGGGTCGGAAGTGACCTCAAAGCCCACCCAGTGCCACCCCCTGCCATGGGCAGGGACACCTCCCACTGGATCAGGGGGCTCCAAGCCCCATCCAACCTGGCCTTGATGGGGATGCTCTGGGCAACCTGGGCCAGTGTCTCCCCACCATATTGACCCCCTGTGGTAATGAGGCAGCAGCTCAGGAGCCAGGACTGGGTTCTGCTTATGGACCTTCCTCCCCATGGCCCAGCCTGGCTTTCTTGCCCGCTGCCACAGTGGGAACGATGGCTTCTCTCAGCACCGCAGCAAAGCAGCTTCATCCGAACCAGCTCACGCTGCTTCAGGGTTGCTCTGGAGAGAGGAGAGATGCTAAACATAGCTCTTCAAAAGCTGAGCGGTAGACAAGGTAGCAGCAGTTATTAGACACCACGTTTGATCTCTTGAGAGCGTTTTCTTCTCCATTTACAGTGAGATTTCAGCTTTCTCTTGGGGATCAATTTATGCACTTTCATGTTACGTGGCTTAAGATTTAGACGAGGAGGCAGCGATGGGAGAACTGCTAAGGTGTTCCTGGTTTTCCCTGTATGGATCCTTACTAAGGACGCAGATCCCCAAGCTTGCCTCACTCTCCCCACATCTCTGCCTCACGTCTCCCAGGACAGTCCTTCTGGCATGGTGACAGAGAAACAGCCTTTGTTTTGTCTTCTTTTCCCCTTGGCCGTGTCGTGCTGAAGTCGGTGTGTGATACCTTTCAGAGAGAGCAGTTGCGTCGCTACCAGCTCCCATGTTAGCGCGCTGCACATCCTGCCTGGCGCCGTGCTGTGGCAGAGGCTTTCTTGCCACGTGAAGGTTGGTTTGGCAGGAATGTGGTCCTTGGTCATAAAATGGATTGAGTCAGAAGGGACCTCAAAGCCCACTCAGTGCCACCCCTGCCACGGGCAGGAACACGTCCCACTGGATCAGAGGGCTCCAAGCCCCATCCAACCTGGCCTTGGGCACCTCCAGGGATGGGACAGCCACCGCTGCTCTGGGCAACCTGGGCCAGGGCCTCCCCACCCTCACAGCAAAACATTTCTCCCCAAGATCTCATCTCAGTTTTTACCTCTTTCAGTTTAAAATTGTTCCCTCTCACCCTGTCCCTGCACTCCCTGGTCACAGTGACACAGGGAGTCACTGGTTTTGGTGTCAGAGAAGTATATACTGGGCAAAGGAGCAGCTGTAGTTTTTGCAGCTGCTCCTGTTCCAGGTGTGCCAGGCGCTGCCTGGCTGAGTTGGGTGTCCTGAGCATCTTCTGCCCGCAGCGAGGAACCGCGCGCTCCTCGGAGCGCAAGCTGTAGGGCTGGGGTTGCACAGGAATCCACTTGTCCTGCGTAAACATGTGCGCTGCCTGCTGGTTCATCAAGGCTGGATGCAGGATCAGTCATGTAGGTTGGAAAAGACCTTTAAGATCATCGAGTCCAACTGTAAACCTAACGCTGCCAAGCTCACCGCTAAACCACGTCCCTAAGCACGACATCTACGCATCTTCTGAACGCCTCCTCTCCTGGGTGGGGCATGAGGTGGATGCTGGGCAACCCTCTGTCCTTCAGCAAAGGGCCAGCCAGCGCGTGCAGCCAGGGGTGGCCAGGCTTAGCGCAGCCCCTGTGCCCTAGGGATGCAGTCGCTATGTTTTATGCTTCCTATGAAGGGCAGAGGGAGAGCCAAGGGCAGCAGGAGGCACGAAGCTGGCTGAGAGCGCCGGGTCGTGCGCCAGCTCCTTGCAAAGAGCATGAATAGACCTTGCAGAGTGCCCGGCAGCCCAGGAAAGGTTGGCAAAGGGCAGCGTGATGGTTTTTCTGCCCGTGCAGCTGAGTGTCGGCTTTGGAGCTGCTGCGGCTGGGGAGGAGCTGCTGTTCCCTCCAGGTGTCCAGAGACTGCAGCAGCTTTCCTTTGCTTGCTTCTCTACTCTCCTTGATTTGTAAACACTCTGTTTTGCAGAGCGTGGCCTCTGCAGGCAGGTGGGAGCAGGTTAAAACAATGCAAGTATTTTTATTCCTGCCCTTGCCTCCCTCCCTGGCGTGGGCTGCGCCTGGGCTGCCATCGCCGCCGGGCGCACTCTGCGTGCGCTGAGCTGCGGGTGGGTCGCTGCAGCGTGGCTCCTCGGGGCAGATCCCTGCCTTTGGCCGCTTGCCGTGTGGTCACAGAATCATGGAATAGGTTGGGTTGGAAGGGACCTCCAAGCCCAGCCAGTGCCACCCCCTGCCATGGGCAGGGACACCTCCCACTGGATCAGGGGGCTCCAAGCCCCATCCAACCTGGCCTGGAGCATCTCCAGGTGTTCTCAATCTCCCCTCTTGCAGCTGCAAACCATTCCCCCTCATCCTGTCTCTGCCCTCCCTGATCCAGAGCCCCTCCCCAGCTTTCCTGGAGCCCCTTTCAGCACTGGGAGCTGCTCTAAGGTCTCCCCAGAGCCTTCTCCTCTCCAGGCTGAACAACCCCAACTCTCTCAGCCTGTCCTCGTACAGGAGGTGCTCCAGCCCTTGGATCATCTCCGTGGCCTCCTCTGGACTTGCTCCAACAGCTCTAGGTCCTCCCTGTGCTCAGGACTCCAGAACTGGACACGGGGCTCCAGGTGGGGTCTCACAGAGCAGAGCAGACGGGCAGAACCCCCTCCCTCACCCTGCTGGTCCCAGTGCTTTGGCTGCAGCTGGTTCTGTGTGCGCTGGCGTGTACAGAGGGCGGTGGGAGCTCTGCTGCTGAGCCTGGCTTCTCCCTCGCATCCCTCGTAGAGCACATTTCCAAGCTGTTCCTCTCTCTCATGGAGGCTGATGAATCCTTCCAGTGATTAGGAGCCGTGACGGTCTGCTCAGAGCCGCTCTCGCAGGGGACTTGTGACAGTTTAATGAGAATCTTTTAAGACGATGTTTGATTTGCAAGAGTGACTTTGATGTTTTAGACCCAAGAACATGATGCTTCCAACTCCTGCCTGCTCCGCCCTGCCCTGCCCACCCCCGGCACCATCTTCACCTTGCTCACTACCATCACCCTGCCTTCTGCACATGATTTTAGATCTTCCAGCTGATCAACTTTTTTGTCTTGCTGCCCATCCCTCCTGATACCCAATTATAGACCATGCAGTCATCTCTTCTGCTCCTCCTTTGTCTGCCTTGGCCCATGGTGCCCCCATCACCGGTGTCAGCCCTGCAAGGGGCCAGGCTGCCCTTTCCCAGGTGGGAACGAGCTTCGGTGCTCACAGGTTAGATTTCAGCTGTGGTGGCTTTTAGAAGGGTTGTTTTTTTCTGGCAGTTGGGCTGTAAAAGGTTGTGGCTGGTGGCAACCATATTTCTGGGTTTTCCCTCGCTCTCTCCTCATGCGACTCAGGAAACCAGAGATGTTTAAGGATGCTAAACTACCACAGTCAAGAGGAGATGAGTGGTGGCTCTGACACATGTAGAGCTGTGCAGGCGAGGTTCTTGGAGAGCTGAGAGCATCAGAGAGGCTCCCAGACTGCATAGTGGATGTCTACCATTCTCTCGTTTTCCTAAGGAGGTTTTGGTGAGGTGGGGGCTGGTCTCTTCTTCCAAGTAACAAGTGGTAGGACAGGAGGAAATGGCTCTAAGTTGCACCAGGAGAGGTTTAGATTGGATATTTGGAAATATAACTTCACCGAAAGGGTTGTCCAGCATTGGAACAGGTTGTCCAGGGAAGTGGTGGAGTCGCCATCCCTGGGAGTATTTAAAAAGACGTGTAGATATGGTGTTTGGGGACATGGTTTGGTGGTAAACTGGGTAGTGCGAGGTCTACGGTTGGACTTAATCTTAAAGATCCGTGCCAACATAAATGACTCTGTGATTCTGAAGCTGGGGCTGGAGGGTTCGAGGTCAGCGTGCCCAGGGTAGGGGCTCTAAGCAAAAGTGCCTGAGCTAAGCGGCGTGGTGTTAACGACACCGGAGCTGGTGGCTCTTCATTTCTGTCCCGAGAGAGCCAGTGCTGGTCTTGGTGTGGCCAGGGAGGTGGGATGGCCACCTCAGCTCTCGCAGCCCCAGCCTTTGAGCCGGACAGGCAGTTCCTTCTCCCTCCCCTTGCAAGCCCTGGCTGATGCGATTAATATTGATGGCAGGGAGGGTGGGCCTGGGAAGAGGAGTAAATGTGCACGGGCGAGAGCCTCGGCTGGAGCGCCAGCCTAACCCATCTCCATGGCAACGGGCACCTCGCGCTCATGCAGAATTAATGCCGCCCGTCGCTGTCCTGACACACGCGCACGGCTCCGTCCTCAGGGTCTGCGTTTCCCGGCTCAAGGAAGCCCCCAAAGCAGCTCTGCCCTGCTCTTTGCTGGCTTCCCCTGCCTTTGGCGGTGGTGGTGTCCTTGGATGTTGGGTGGCAGCAGGGCAGCCTTGCTTTGGTGGTTGTGGCAGGGCTTTGTCCTTCCTCCAGAAGGAAGGTTTTACCTCGGCCACTGGTGTTTATCATGCACACACCCTCACCCTTTGCTATCACACGTGCGTGGTTGCTTGGGTTTCTTGTCTTCTGGCCGTGGCAGGCTCCTCAGCAGGTCTTCTCTGCCCTCCAAGGGGATTGTCCAGCGTTTCCCATCGCTTCTTGCCTGCTCTGTGATACTGGCTTCTCCTCTCTAACATAGATATTTAACCATGAGTGCTCTGAGGCAGGATTTGGGACAGGGCAAATCACAGTTGTGGTGTGCTGGTGACCTCCCTGTGCTTGGGGACCCAGTAGGGGGTGGTGGTAGGTGGGATGCAGAGGTTCACGCCAGCCCGGTGCCCGTCAGCGTGCATTAGGGACTGGAAAGATGTAGTGAAGCATCACTGCATTTTCTCCTTCTGCTGCCCAGCCTGGCCAGTTTGAGGCCGCTCTCCACTTGGTGTTGCCAGGTCCAATCTGCTTTTAAACGGCTTTAGCAGGGGAGCACCCACCCCTTTCCAGAGGGGGAGAGATTGAAAAGCAGCCACCTTGCTCGTTTGGCACCGACATCCTCATTCTTCAATTTCAGGCTCTTCCCATGAATGAGAACACCCACTGCCAGCGGTTCAGCCATTGGCCTGTCCTCAGGAGTGCAGGTTTCCCTGACCTTCCTGGGTCTGCTGCTGGGAAGTGTCTTTCTCTCTCTTTGTGTTAGAATCATTAAGGCTGGAAAAGCCCTCGAAGCCCATCCAGTCCAACCATCAGCCCAACCCCACCGTGCCTGCTCAACCATGGCCCAAAGCACCACACCTACACGCTTTTTGAACCCCTCCAGGGATGGAGACTCCACTTCTGCCCTGGGCAGCCTCTGCCAATGCTTCACCACTCTTTTGGTAAAGCATTTTTTTCCCAATATCCACTCTAACCTTCCCCTGGTGCAACTTGAGGCCGTTTCCTCTTGTCCCATCACTTGTCACTTGGGAGAAGAGCCCAGCACCCACCTCACCACAACCTCCTTCAGCAGCTGCAGAGAGCAATAATGTTGCCCCTCAGCCTCCTCTTCTCCAGGCTGAACAATCCCACCTCCCTTACTTCTCGTAAGACTTGTTCTCCAGCCCCTCTTGCCTACGGCCCTTTCCACAGGGAGTTGTGGCTGCATCCATCCCGAGCTGGCAGTGAGGCTGCCGTGCACTGTCAGCCTTTCCTCTCTCCTACCCCTTGCCTGGCGCTGGAGACCCTTCAAGCTGTAACAACAGGTACATCCCACCCTCCCATCTCGCACCCGCAAGCTGTAATCAAGTTTCTGGCTGTGCTTTTCTGATTATCTCTGCCTGTTTGGAGATGGGATGGACTCCCCTGGGATCTGGAGTGGGTCCAGGCTGGCAAGCGCTCGCTCTGCCTTCAGCAGGCAGGTCTTGCTGGAGAGGAGGGAGCTGCCAGGAATCGCCTGCGCGTTTTTCCACCATCCCACTGCTCTGTGGGTGTTCAGGGCCCTCCTCCTCCTCCTCCTTCTCTTCCTCCCTTAGCAGAATTCCCGCTGAGAGAGCTTCTGGAGCTCCTCTCCTGTGTTCCTCTTGGTGGCCTGGCTGCGTGGCCGAGTGGTGGTGGGGAGCGCGGGGCGAGCGAGCAGAGGGCCTGGCAGGGAGCAATGAGCAGTCAGCAAGCTGCATTTTTTTCTTCTCTGTACAGTGGGAAAGAGCAATTTTGACATTACATTTATGATTATTGTTATTAAGCTGGAGAAACATTTTAATGTGAATGCTTGGGGCTTATTAGATAGAGCTCTTCACCTCGAGATCGCAAAGCACTTGACGAAGCCGGCTTGTTATTAATTCCTGCTACTTATATTGAGCTATTTACCCTCTGACATTGGGGGTTTGGCGATTATTGTTATCCGTGCTTTTTGTAAATGGGAGAACCAGGGTGGATGGGGAGTTGAAGCTGGAAGCAGAAGCTGCTCTCCACCATCCCTGCCTGCAGCCGGTTGCCATCTCCCCGCTGCCTGGCCTCGCTGCTCCAGGCATGGAAGCTTGGAGGAAGGCTGGGATGGGCTGGAACGCTGGCCCAAGAGCTCTACCTGGAGACTTGGAGGAAGGCTGGGATGGGCTGGAACGCTGGCCCAAGAGCTCTACCTGGAGACTTGGAGGAAGGCTGGGATGGGCTGGAACGCTGGCCCAAGAGCTCTACCTGGAGGCTTGGCGTGCAGACTGTGGTGTGGATGGACCTGGAGCTGGGAGAGAACTGGAGGTCCAGGCTAGGCAGGGCGGTGCCCAACTTTGAAGCCTTGGCCGCTGCGTTTTTTAGACTGCAGGGGCTGAAGGAGGGTGCAGTCCAAGTCTTGGTGGGGGTGGGGGTGGTGAGAGAGGGGCTTGCAGAGGCACGGAGTGAGCCCTTTGCACACGTCTTGTCACGGACTCTCACTTGGCAGAATAGTCTTGCCAACTCTGGCCCGGGAATGCTGAAGGGTGCACCGGGGTATGCAGTGCAGCGTCTTCGTTTTGCCCAGTCTCTTGGTTCCTGCTCAAGCAGGGCTTTTCCTTCAATGTCAGCCTCGCGCCAGCTCCCGTATCTCTCTGTAGAGCGGAGCCACAAGGAGCCTCAGGAACTCATAACCGTTCTCGTGGTGGCACTGGCCCTCCCTGGCAGCCACAGCAGAGCCGTCCTATTCTCAGCTGTCCTTCCAGCCGTTTTGGGCATCTGCGGGCTCTGTTGGACGTGAGGAGGTGGAGCTGGTGCCATCTGCCCTGGCAGCTACTCGCGGAGCACCAGCCACCTGCGTCCACATAGCCTGCTCGGAGAAATGCTGAGCTGAACCTTGGCAGTGCCTTCCCTGGCAGCGAAGCATCCCGCTCCCTCCCTGCTGCTAATTAGGGGCTGCCTGAGGAAGTGCCCGTGGTTGGGATGGGAGGCTTGGATCTGAACTGGTGTCACTACACCTGGTGCAATGAGTTCTTTCTGCAGGAGGAGGTGAATGCCAGCAGCTCTGGGCTGGAACCACAGCAAGAAGTGCTCTGTGACCCTCGACTCTCACTCTTCCCACTCCGGTTTCAGCTGCCCAATATGCTCCCAGAGACTCCTCTCAGCTTGTCATCTCTCCCCTTTTCCCTTTCCTTCTCTGTGGTTCGTGGGTGCACGCAGCCCGCCCTGGCCTCCCGTGCATCAATCCAGGAAGGTCCAGGCCAGGTGTTTCCATAGAGACTCCTGTCATTGGTTGCTCCGCTCATCACCCCAGCGTTTGCTCCGAGGCCCCTGAGTGCAAGTTAGACCCTCTGAGCATGACATATCTGAGCTGGAGCCGAGGCGCTCAACCAGCCAGCTCTTCTCCTTAGCCTTGGTCTCTCCCAAAAGCCTTTCTTGCTCTCGCAGGCTCAGCCTGGTGCTGCTGAGGGAGAGGAGACCGCTCTGTCTGCCCGTGGAGTCGTGCTGACTCAGTTGTGGGGGGAAGCCCGTTACCATGAATTATTTGCAGCAGCACCTTTTGCTTTTCTGCTCCTCTCCAGCAAATGCGCTTCTTTTTATTATTATTGCTGTTATTACTGTTGATGTTGTTGATGTTATTTATTATCCTGTTTCTGCTCCAGTGCTGCTAAGAGACATGGGGAGGCTTGGCTGGTATTCAGCTTGGTTACAATGAGCCCAGACCCTCCCTTTTGTCTGTTCAGCTCACTCAAGTGTTGTGTAGACACCTCACTTGGGCTGTTTCTCTCGCTCCTCTTCGGTGGCTCAGGAGGTTTGGGAAAGGTCAGCTCCTAGCTGGAGCTTTTTTCTGCTCCAGACAAGCGCTGCTCTCATTGTTTGCCAAAAGCCTTGCTGCGCCTCGGCTCTGCGATGATTTAACCAGAGCCGCGCTTCGCTTTAGATCCAGCCTGCTCTCTGACCCTGCTGCACAGCCTCGCCGGGGGCTTTGTAGACACTTTAGAAGCACAGTTTTAAACAAGTGCTGAGAGATCCCACCTCCCCTCTGCGACTGGGGAACAGGCACGGCAGGCTGCAGCCTCCAACATCCCGAGCAGGGGCTCTGTCTGCTGCAAGCTCAGGTTGACTCGTTCCCCGCTGCCTTCCAGCGTCTGCCCTGCAGAGGTGTCTGTCCTAGCTTGGCTCAGAAGCCTCCAGCTGTGGTGTTGCTGTGGGTCAGGCAGGCTGCAGGCTTGGTCTCCACTAAACCCTGCCGTGGAGTGGCTGTTGGGTGGTGTGGAAGGCGCATTGGTGGGACAACGTATGGTCGTTCCCTGGTGGTGTTGGACGTGTCGCTGGTCCCTCTGCACACCCCTGCGTCGTGGTGCTTCTGGGCAGGTAGGCAGCTCCCTTGCCGTGCTGGTGAGCACCATCTTGGCATTCCTGTCTCGCTGTCTCGTCTCAGGCTCAGGAGTGTGAAAGCAAGGCTGGTCCCTTTGCTGTATCTTGGTCTGATGCCCTGAAATAGCGGCGGTACTGGGAATAGAGAGTGGACTGCAGTGCCTCGCTTGTGGGATGCTTTTGATAGCATGGTCTTCACCAGCACAGCCAACAATCAATTTTGAGAGGTTCTTGCACTTCTCTACGCTTTGTCTGCTGCCGGGAGTTGATTTGGGTTGTCACGTACCAGTGTTAGGACAGGAGAACTTTGTGCCTCGCTTATTGCTGCCTTAGAATCATAGAACCATTTGGTTGGAAAAGACCTTTGGGATCATCGATTCCAACCCTACCTGTCCGCTGCTAAACCGCATCCCTGAGCACCACTACTAAGCCGTATCCCTTCTGTCCAGAGCCGGCAAAGCACTTCCCTCTTTCGTGGCTCTGCATGGGGAATGGGATCTGAAGGCTCGGTGAGTGCCGAGCACCCTGGAATTGGGCTGATGGCCTCTGCTTTTTGCTTCTAATTTCCCAACTTTTATTCCTTCTGCATCAGTGATGGTTACACCTCTTGCATCCTCCCAGGCAAAATCAGAGAGAAAAAGAGATGTTGGGGAAGAAGGAAGCTCCCTTTGAATTTCACCCTGTGCAGAGCTTGTTGGGTTGAGTCATCTGAGCAGACATAATAACCTGTTCCTTCTCCTGGATCTGGCAGGGGAATTAAGGCATTTGATTTTATTCTTGGTGGTGTTCTGAGTTTGCCTCATCCAACCTCATCACAACATTGGATAGGTGAGTGTTCAATGTCACCTGCTGTGAACAAACAGGCTTCTTCACCAGTAGCACCAGCGATGATTAGAACTGAAAGGAACTTAAACAATCAATTTGCTTGTCACAAGTTGTTTCTGGTTTGAAACGTTTTTCTTCCTCACTTTGTCTGCTTTGTCCTTGTCTGCAGGAAGGAATGAAGTGTGGTGTGTGGGCATTGCACCCTGCCACAGCACCGTAGAGTGGTTTGGGCTGGAAAGGACCTCAAAGCCCACCCAGTGCCACCCCCTGCCATGGGCAGGGACACCTCCCACTGGATCAGGGGGCTCCAAGCCCCATCCAACCTGGCCTGGAACACCTCCAGGGATGGGGCAGCCACCACTGCTCTGGGCAACCTGGGCCAGGGCCTCCCCACCCTCACAGCAAAACATTTCTGCCTAAGATCTCATCTCAATCTCCCCTCTTTCAGCTGAAAATGATTCCCCCTCCATCCCATCCCTGCCCTCCCTGATCCAGAGCCCCTCCCCAGCTTTCCTGGAGCCCCTTTCAGCACTGGGAGCTGCTCTAAGGTCTCCCCAGAGCCTTCTCTTCTCCAGGCTGAGCAACCCCAACTCTCCCAGCCTGTCCTCCTACGGGAGGTGCTCCAGCCCTCGGATCATCTCTGTGGCCTCCTCTGGACTCGCTCCAACAGCTCCAGGTCCCTCCTGTGCTGAGAAGTCCAGAACTGAACACAGCTCCCTTCTTTTCCCTTCCCTAGGTCCCCTCCCTCCCCTACCACTGGCAGCTGGTGGGCACTTTGCTTCTGCTCCATCATCCTGCTCCTCGGGGTGGGGGGGATGAGATGGTTTTCCTCTTGTCCTGCATTCCACATTCCTCACCTGCCCACCTCACCTGCACCCTCCAATCTCAGCGCTCAACAGGTTCATCTGCATTAAAAAAGCCCCAAAAGCCACCAACTAAGAAAGAAAGAGCAGCAACGGAAAGAGCAGGAGAGACTATCCAGAGCGCTTCATAAAGATGGTGAATTGCTTTTAGATATTGGGCAGGAGAGAAAGAGAGCTCTTTTTTATTTGATGATATTAGTCTCTTAGTGGTGCATTGTTGCTGTTCACATGAGCTCAAAATCTCAAGGCAGTCAAAGGCAAACGCCTGGGAATTGAAGTGTAAATGAGCCGCTGTCGAGCGTTTTATTTTGCCGTTGATGGTTTCGCTTTCTCTCATTATGTAGGTCAGGCTCCCTTTCCAACGTACGCCCTGTGTGTGGGTGGTGAGGGGTGCCCAGGGGTGGCTGGAGGTGCCTGCAGTCATGGTGTAACACTGCCCTGGGCATGCAGGGTGGCACAATGGGGTTGAAGAGCACACCTGCCTCTGTCTGCATCCGTACAGTCCCAACGGGGCACGTTGGGAGCGTAATCCAATGGCAGAAACCACTGGGCAGAGAGCTCTGGTGCCTCTTGTTCTCACGGTCTCACCTGCAGACCGCCGAGGCTGGAGGTACCGTCATAGGATCAGATTGGTCTGGGTTGGAAGGGACCTCAAAGCCCATCCAGTGCCACCCCTGCCATGGGCAGGGACACCTCCCACTGGGTCAGGGGGCTCCAAGCCCCATCCAACCTGGCCTGGAACACCTCCAGGGATGGGGCAGCCACCGCTTCCCCGGGAAACCTCTCTTCTTCCCTCCGACCAAAGAATTACATTTCTACCACATTAGCAATTCAGATGCTGAACTGCTCTGTGCTGGCTGCTGTGATTAGTGGATGTGATAGAGTGGAGAGATTCGTGCATCTCCTTTGGAGAGACACCAGCCACGTGATTCTGCTGTTTTGCAAAACGGCGATGAATAAAGCAATGTGTGAGGGGAGACCTCATCACTGTCTACAACTG
Source organism: Neomorphus geoffroyi (assembly GCA_033558235.1). Taxonomy (NCBI): domain Eukaryota; kingdom Metazoa; phylum Chordata; class Aves; order Cuculiformes; family Neomorphidae; genus Neomorphus; species Neomorphus geoffroyi. The sequence continues at coordinate 3,220,272 of JAUMJM010000029.1, read as the reverse complement.
CCTGAAAGGAGGCTGTGGTGAGGTGGGTGTTGGTCTCTTCTCCCAGGTGACAGGTGATGGGATGAGAGGAAACGGCCTCAAGTTGCATCAGGGCAGGTTCAGATCAGACATCAGGAAAAATTTCTTCATGGAAAGGGTTCTCAGGCCCTGGCACAGCTGCTCAGGGAGGTGGTGGAGTCCCCATCCCTGGAGGGGTTTAAAAGATGGACAAAGTGCTCAGGGATCTGGTTTAGCCGTGAGCAGGTATGGTTGGACTTGATGATTCAGGTTGGTTGGCCCTGCTACACCTCAAACACGTCCCTGGAGAAGGTCCCACCTTACCCTCCTGGTTCCCGGCAGGCAGTGAGATGTGGCGTGCAGAGACACCACCACCCTCACGCTAAGCCAGGAAAGGACCTTGCTGTGCCTTCAGCATCTTCCTCTTGCTGGTCCTTGCGGTTCTGGTGCCCCAGAGGGCTGCAGCCCCTCCCTGAGCTTGCGTGGTGCGAGCAGCTCTGCCAGGGGTGACACGAGAGGCGTGGGTGGGTGCCCGGCCCCGGGTGCTGCTCCCACCCCTCCTGTTTGCAGAGGAGCAGCCGTGGCTCACCGGTCTCTCCGTGTCTGTGCCCACAGTGTGTCGAGGGATGCTGTGCGGGTTTGGGGCGGTGTGCGAGAGGAGCTCCACCGACCCTTCCCAGGCCTCCTGCGTCTGCAAGAAGACAGCTTGCCCCGTCGTGGTGGCTCCGGTCTGCGGCTCTGACTACTCCACCTACAGCAACGAGTGTGAGCTGGAGAAGGCGCAGTGCAACCAGCAGAGGCGGATCAAAGTCATCAGCAAGGGGCCGTGCGGTGAGTGCAAGGGCAGGCTCTCTCCTCCTTTCAGGAGGTGGCTGCGTGAGGCCAGGAGTCTTGTCTTGAGCTCACATCATCGCTGCGGTGGTGATGACAGCCAGGGCGATGGGGACAGGTCCGATGGTTGAGTCCCCATCCCTGGAGAGCTTTAAAAGATGGGTAAATGAGGTGCTCGGGGAGCTGGTTTAGTAGTGGACAGGTAGGGTTGGGCTTGTTGATCTCAAAGGTCTTTTCCAACCAAGCGATTCCATGATGAGAGAATCCCCAGCTCTCCCTTCATGAGTCGTAGAGTTTAATAAGTAGAGTATTGATGGCCAAAGTCTGTTCAAGAGATGTGCGGCAGTGCGGTGGGGAACAGCCGCCTCCCCAGGTTCGGTCATGTCCGCCACGGCTACAAGTTGGAGGGACCAGGCTTACAAGTTGGATGGGCTGATGAAAGCCCTTCCCTAACCTGGCATTCACCAGCTGTGAGCAAGGAGCTGCGTAAATGAGACCCCAGTTTCCTCATCTCGGAGTAAATTAACTTGACCTTTCTTTCACGCGGCGCTCTGGCTTGCAATAAATTTGCACCCGGCGCTCCTGCTGGGGCTCTTGTCAAAAGGGAGAGAGTGCTGAGTGATTTATTCAAAATAATAATCATAAAAAAGTGACAAATAAAGGGAGGGGGGAAAAAAAAAAAAGGAAAGAAAGCCGGCAAATAAATTTTGGCCCTTCCCTCTCAGTGAGGAAATTGCTCCTTGAGCGCTTCCTCTAATTACAGTTTGCAGGAGGTGCCTTAAGGACCCTTGTCTTGCTCATTTGCTGAAGCAAGAGGCTCTCGGAGAGCACGTGCAGGGAAGGGAGCTCGCGGCAGCGAGGCTGAGAGGTTCAGACAGGAGAGGTTTAGAGAGGAGAGGCTCTGCCTGAAGTGCCAGGTGGGGAGCGAGCTCCCTTCCTCGCGTGTCGTGGCTTTGGGGCTGATCCTACCAGCTCACGCAGACCTCGGGGTGGATGAGCTTGCTGCTGTGGGACCACGTACGTGGTGCTGCCTCCAGCATCTGCTGAAGCTGAGGGAAGGACGTCCATGGCCATCGTGTACGTTTTGTGGGCACTGGGAGGGTTTGGGGCTGTCTAGGTGGATATCGTGGTGTGTCGAGCTTATTTGTCCCAGGAGAAGAGCAAGAAGTAGAGGACGGCACAGAACCACGAGCTGCTGTGCTCACCCCTGTGCCCTGTCCCCTCCTCTGCCCTCCAGGCTCCAAGGACCCCTGCGCAGAGGTGACCTGCAGCTTTGGCAGCACGTGTGTCCGCTCCACTGACGGCCAGTCGGCCAAGTGCGTCTGCCCGGCGTCCTGCAGCGGCGTGCCCGAGGGCACGGTGTGCGGCAGCGACGGCCAAGACTACCGCAGCGAGTGCGACCTCAACAAGCACGCCTGCGACAAGCAGGAGAACGTTTTCAAGAAGTTCGATGGCGCCTGTGGTGAGTCCCCTTTTCTTCCCCCGGGGGGTTGCTTTAAAAATATCTCCTCCTGCATCAGGAGTAGCAAGGGCAAACCAGTGGGAGATGGCAAGGGTTGGGGAGAAAAGCTTGCCCACGTGCCCGCTGTCATCAGCTCAAGTCAAAGCTGGGGAAGGGGCTGGAGAACAAGGGTTGTGAGGAGCAGCTGAGGGACCTGGGGTTGTTTAGCCTGGAGAAAAGGAGGCTGAGGGGAGATCTTATCTACCTGAAAGAAGGTTGTGGTGAGATGGGTGTTGGTCTCTTCTCCCAGGTGACAGGTGATAGGATGAGAGGAAATGCCCTCAGGCTGCACCAGGGGAGGTTCAGATCAGACATCAGGAAACATTTCTTCATGGAAAGGGTTCTCAGGCACTGGCCCAGCTGCCCCCGGGAGGTGGTGGAGTCCCCATCCCTGGAGGGGTTTAAAAGATGGGTAGGTGAGGTGCTCAGGGGTCTGGTTTAGTGGTGGACAGGTACGGTTGGACCTCAAAGGTCTTTCCACCAAGTAACTCTACGATTCTATGAAAACCACAGACTGGGCAGAAAAAGGTCAACCTGCGGGTGACGGTGTCCGAAATTCAGCCAGCCCCACGCTGTTTGGCTGTGGGCGTTACTGCTGGGGACCCACTGACCTAGAGAACAGTTGCGACATCTGTGCCACCTCCTTTCCTCCTGCCGTGTCCCCTGGCTGGTGTCCCCCGGCTGCCGCGCTTGGCAAGGAGCCTGCTGCTCGCCGGCGTCCCAGGGCTCGCGGGCAGGCAGCTCCTGCTAATTAAAGGAGCCCGCCAGGCACAGCTCCCAGAGCACAAACACAGCCCTGCCACCGCGAGGGTGGCTTCCTCTTTGGCTAACGACGACTGTGGATACTTGTAATTAAGAGCAACTGCATTCATTAGGAAAACTATGAGATCAGCCAAGCCACGTGCCAGGGCCGTGTTTGTCCACGGGGGAAGGAGTGTGGGAGAGCGTTTGGGCAGGAGTGCAAAGCTGGGGGAGTTTTAATTGCGCGTTCGCTGCTCGGTCCCAAGTAGGGTGAGATGGGTGCGAGTGGGAGGTGTGGAAGACGTGGTGTTGGGCTGGGTGCTCCTGGTTTCTAGGGCAGAGAGGAGGCTTTGCGCCCCCCTTGCTGCTTTAAGGTCCTCCTGCTTTCAGCTGGGCATCAGCGGAACGTCAGGCAGTCAGGGTTGAAGAGTCAGGCTATAGAACCTGAAAATACTTGAAGGCATGTGGACTCTGTTGGGTGGGCTGCAAGGGGAGAAAGTGGGGGATGAGCAGCGTGGGCACAGCACGTCTCAAATATCCTCATCGTGTAGTTCCTGAGATGCATCCATGCATCTGCCTCATCCGCAGCCCCTCCGAGGTGGTCCCCATCTCAACTACACCGCATCCCTGCCCCACGACAACAGCCTTATTTACCCACAACTCCTTGAGTTCCACGCAAAAGGTTCTTGTGATTGTGTTGGGGTTTGTAGAAGCCTCCAAGGAGGATGCGCGTGCCTGGCTGAGCGCTGGTGTGACTGAGGGGCAGCAGCGAGCACCAGCAGCTCTTGCCGGAGTGGGATTGGGAGATGGATTGGGAAGGTCCTGTGGGAGCTCCTTTGTCTGCTTCGTTTCCGTGATTACTGCACGTGCTGACACAGAGAAGGCAAAAAACTTCAGCTGTGACCCCACCACTGGCCTTCTCCAGGGGATGTAGAGGTGACCTAAAGGGACCTAGAGGTGACCTTAGGCTTGACATTAGGAAGAAGTTCTTCACTGAGAGGGTGATTGGCCATTGGAATGAGCTGCCCAGGGAGGTGGTGGAGTCACCGTCCCTGGAGGTGTTTAAGGAGAGATTGAATGAGGCACTTAGTGGCATGGTGTAGTTGACAGTAGGAGTGGGTGTAGGTGTTGGGTCACAGGTTGGACTCGATGATCTCAAAGGTCTTTTCCAACCTTCTGATACTGTGACACTGTGATTCCTTGCCTACTTGCAAGAGGCTGGGGAAACGGGGTACGGCGTTGGTTCCTCCCGTTGTCAGCCTGGGACTGTGGTCAGTGCAGGGATTTCAGACGGGGAGGATTAAAGGATGGAAACGTTTGATGGGGTTTCTGCAACTGCAGAAAGTGAGTCGACGCTGTCCAGGTACCGTGCGTGACAAGGAAGAGAAAACCCCAGGGCCAGAGCAAGGGATTAGCGAAGAGTTGAGCTGGCCTTGCCCGTGTCTTTAGTGTGCTAACGTGAGCTCAGCTCATCAGAGAGGGTGACCTGGAAGGGGCTGGAGCAGTGGGGCAAGGCAGTGTGTGGCCCTCACTGCCTTTGAAGCTCTTCCAGCACTTTGAGAAGACAGGGAGGGAGAGTGGAAGGAGCATCTTGAGGTACCTAGCAAACACCCTTTGGACTCCAGGAGGTTCACCTGGTCAGGGCAGAGAGAGAGTCCTGTCCCTACAAAAACGGGAGGGAATGCAGCTCAGGATGGGGAAAAAAGGCAGAGCTCATCCCATGCAGCGGTCACTTTGGAAGGGACGCGTGTCCTCAGTGTGTGCAGACCCCTACAGGTGTCCAGTGCTGAGGAAGAGAGGAGCGCACCTTGAGTGCTACTGGGGAAGGACTGGAAGCTCTTGGGGCCAGCTGGGAGGAGGAAACCCCTCTCTGGGCCAGGCATGAGCGTGCCTGACCACGTGCTCTGTGTGCAGACCCTTGCAAAGGCGTCCTCAACGACATGAATCGTGTTTGCCGGGTGAACCCCCGCACCCGAAGGGCGGATCTGCTCTCCCGCCCCGAGAACTGCCCCCCAAAGAGGGAGCTTGTGTGCGGTGACGACGGGGTGACTTACGACAACGAGTGCGTGATGGGGCGCTCGGGGGCCATCCGAGGGCTGGAGATCCAGAAGGTGCGTTCCGGGCAGTGCCAGCATCAAGGTAAGTACCTCTCTGCTTCCTGGGCAACAGGAGCATTTGGGTTCCTGACCTTCCCACCACTCTTGGCACGCGCTTGGGGTCCCCAGGCTGGATGCAAGCGGTGCTGTCCTCTCTCCTCCCAGACAAATGCAAGGAGGAGTGCAAGTTCAACGCTGTCTGCCTGAACCGCCGTGGCACCATGCGCTGCTCCTGCGACCGCATCACCTGCGACGGTGCCTACCGGCCCATCTGCGGCCGGGACAGCCGGACCTACAGCAACGACTGTGAGCGCCAGAAGGCTGAGTGCCACCAGAAAGCTGCCATCCCAGTAAAGCACAAAGGACCCTGTGGTAAGCACTGGTGAGGCCGGGCTGGTTGCCTGCAGGGGCACTGGTGCTCCCACACCTCACACTTCCCAGCTTGCATCAGTCTCCTCCATGCAGGCAACGTTGGTGTTGGAGAGCTGCAGGTAAGTTACGACTGGGTACCACTGTCCAAGCAAGCAACAGGTTCTCTTCAGTCTTGCAGCCAACAAGGCTTGAATATCCATTCCTCCTGGTGGTTCTTTCCTTCCAGCAGTCCTCGTGTGTGTGTGCGTGTGCGTTCCTCCTTGGTCTCGTGTCTGTCTGATGTTCTCAGTGACACGGGGAAGAATCGTTTGTGTTTAAACAGTCTGTGATGTCCAGCTGGTTCCACTCATTCACCCCCATGGCCAAACGCACGTTCACCACCACGCAGTTCCCTCGCAGCCCACGTCATTCATTTCTCCTCCCAGGGTAGTGCCAGTCCCCAAGCTCCTTCCATGCTGCCCCCTCCATCCCTGCCTGCTTCTCTCAGCTCCAGGTACTCTCGGCAAAGAACTCTTCCCAGCGTGCCTGCTCTCTGGAGGTCTCGCCGTGTCTTTGTCACATCTGGTGGAGGAGGTTTTGACCTTTCCAACGGACACTTTTTCACACATATGTGATAGGATGGGGCTTGGGTCGTCCAATTTTAAAGCTATTGCACAGAAAATGAAGGTTAAACGTGGTCAGTGGATTGATTTGTGTGAGCTGGACGACTTCATTTCACTTCAAATTGGTTGTTACTGAATCTGGAACTGTGGCCTTTTATTTTAAGCTGATATCAGCTCTATCAAACCTTCCAAAATACTTGGAAATCAGGCCCCACGTTGCGGATCTGTTTTGTTGGCTTTGTGCTCCTGCAGTGGGCTTTGAATGCTGCCAAGCCCAGCTGCTTGCAAACTGTCAGCCTCCCCAAATCACACTCTCTAAATATAATCACAACTGTTATTTGTAACTCGCTGTGTTTCTGGTTGTTGACTGGTTGGGAGTCAGTTCCCCAAGTTCTGCCTTTCAGGAGGGCAACAGAGGCACCTTTTGCTCTTCTGTCTCCCTGGGCCCCGGGGATGGATGGCAACCAGCAAGCCTTGCCAGGAAGCCTTGTGCACCAGCAGGTCTGGTGCTGGTTTTCCTGCCCGGTTGTGCTGCTGTGAAGCTTTGCTGGAGGTGTGACCGGCTCCAGGGCTGCTCCTGGTGACACAAGGCTGCCCTGGTGAGCGGGGCAGGGTGGAGAACAAAGCAAGGTGCCCATGACCAATATTCAACGTTCAAGAAGGGTTTGGCCAATGCCCTCAGACCCACGATGTGGATGTTGGGGTTGTTCTTTGCAGGGACAGGAGTTGGACTGGATGGTCCTCGTGGGTCAGGTCATTCTGTGCTTCTGTGCCCAGGCTCTGCTGGTTTCCAGAGTCGCCCTTAGGGCAGTGGGGTCAGGAGGTGTGTTTGCAGCTGGGTGGCCGGGCCACGGTGCCCTGGGCTTTCTACAGACCCTTTCCTGTGCCTCCTTTAGAGTCAGGCCCTTGCTGAGGCTTCCCAGACCTCCAGGGCGAGCAGAGAACTCGTGCTGCTCGTACCCTGCTGTCCAACACCCATCGCTTCCACCACGTTCAGTGGGGTGAGGCCAGCGGGCAGTAGGATGTGGTCCCTCTACATCTGCCATTCCTCTCTCCATCTTCATCTGTTTTAGTTTTCCCTCCAGGTGAGGAGAGCAGGTGTGCACATGTGCTTTCAGGAGCTACAGCCTGGTGGGGTGACAGCAGCAAAGCCCGTCACCTGGGGGCAATAAATCAAGGCTGGGGCAATAAATCAAAGCCGGGGCTCTGTCTGCCAAAGCCTCACAGGGTTTGAAGTCCACATGACAGCTCCAGGTTGCCCTGTAGCATCCTCTGTGCTGTGAGGATGCAGGAGATGTACGAGCTGGGGAGACAGGCTGTTAGTATGAACACAGGGGTTTAATCTCTTGGGTACCCGTTCAATGAACTCTAAACTCTGCTGCTGTCTTTTCCAGCAGGAGGCAAAGCCAAACAAAACAATCCGGGGCTTTTTTTTGAATCCTTCTCTACTTTTACACCACGAAGGGGCAGTTGAGAAGGAAGGGATGGGATGAGACCGATGTGGACAGGAGATGGAGGGAAGGTGTCTGTAGTTGCATCTGTCTTCTCTCTGCTGTCTCCCACCCTGCTCTTTCTTCCCCCCTCTCTGCTCTCTCTCTTTCCTGTTTGGTCTGTGTCTTGTGTTTTACAGCGTTGCCTGTTTGGAGGAAGGAATTTTGCCCTCGCAGCACCCTTCTGCTCCCTACCCGGACATCTCTGCTAGGAGGTCGGCTTTCCCCCCTTCTCCGTAGCCAGTGAGAGTCCTGGCCTCTTCTCACTGCTCCCCTCCTCTCTAGTTTTGCTTGAGAGCCCCTGGGATGGAGAGATTGCCCTGGTTTGGCTCCCATCCCTCGCCCCAAACCCTTCCTGCTGGAATGGAAATGCCTTGCAGCGCAGTGGGGTTTTGTTCGATGCTTGCTGTGGCTTTACCCTTCGAGGCAAATGAGAGTGGGAGCAGAGGTGGGTGCTGTGAGCCCCCAGTCCTTAGCAAACCCCTCTTTGGCTGAGACATCAGTCTGGACTGCTCCTGGTTGATGTTACCTCTCCTTTTGCCCCCAACTAACCCCCTTTTCTTCCCCACATCCTCTCTCCTACAGACTCCTGCCTGCCTGGGACTGTGCTGCTTGTCCCTTTGCTCTCCGTAGCGTGTGTCGTGCTTGTCCGTGCAAGCGCAGTGGGCAGGGGCTCTGCAGGGATCCCAGCTCCCCTTCCCAGTGTCCAGCAGAGCACCGTGTGCCTTCTGGAAGCACCGAAGGACTTGTCTGTGCTCAGATGTGGTTCTTCTCTAAGAGTACTCCCCCGTGTCCATGTGGAGCTGGGGCTGGAGCCCACTGGGTGGCATGGGGGCAGAGATCGATGGGGTGTGATGGGTTAGAAAGCAGCTCCAGAGCCCCCTGATCCAGTGGGAGGTGTCCCTGCCCATGGCAGGGGGTGGCACTGGGTGGGCTTTGAGGTCCCTTCCGACCCAACCCATTCTGTGATTCAGAGCCTCTGCCCCGTAGCCTTCCAGAGGGCACAGCTTGCAGGAGATCTCGGTTTCCCCAGGGCTTGGTGATGTGTCTGCTTGGCAGCAGGTGAGGAGAGGGATCACGCCCTTGAGTGAACCAGGGTGCGGGATGAGGAGTTTCGCTCTGTGCCTCGGTTTCTCTACCTACGAGGTGGGGAAGGGCCAGGAATCAAAGCAGGTCTTGAATGTAGCTTGGTAGGTCCTCGTTACATCCACCCACAGCAAAATCAGCCGCAGAGCTCCTGTTGACATCTCCAGGTGCTTGGGGGTTATGTGGGAAATTTCAAAGGCTGAAGTTCAGGCTGTGGAGGAACTTCACGTGCTGCACCTTTGCAGGTTTGCTTCTTTAAGAGGGGTGAGAAATGTTCTCCAGGCCAGCTGGCTTTGTCTTTCCCTCTGCGCTCTGCGCCTGCCTTGCTGGTTGGGGTTGGTGGGGCTGCACTGTGTCTGCCTGTTGCATCCATCTCGTCTTGGTCGCATTGTCTGTTCCCCACATCTGTTTTGTTGTGTGTCCTTGTCACTGTTCAGCACGGATTAAATCTGTGTCCTTTCTTTGCCCCCAGGTCCTCAGGGCTTCTGTTTTGAGTCACAAGAAGGGGTGGCCGGGCAGTGCTGGGTTGGCATTAGAGGATGCCCAGAGCAGTGGTGGCTGCCCCATCCCTGGAGGTGTTCCAGGCCAGGTTGGATGGGGCTTGGAGCCCCCTGACCCAGTGGGAGGTGTCCCTGCCCATGGCAGGGGGTGGCACTGGGTGGGCTTTGAGGTCCCTTCCAACCCAACCCATTCCGTGGTTCCTGGGGACCGGGTGGCATCGCAGGGCTTTCCCTGCGAGCAGTTGCAGAGCTGTACCGGAGCATCGGATGCAGCCTTTTCTCTTTGCTGTCACCATCAGGGTTGGCTGCTCCGCTCGTTTTGCGAGGAAGGCGCAGTCTGCTCAGCTGACTGTGATGAAGCAGCTCCAGTTTGTGAGCAGAGGGCACTGCTGCCTCTGAGCCTGCAAACCCACACCGTGGGGCGTCATCCATCCCCAGGGAGCCTCGGGGCTCTGCTTCCGGAGCCAGGTGCCCAAGAACTGGGCTGCAGCAAGGACACCAGGTCTCTTTGTGCTGCTGCACAGCTGCTCCCTGGTCTTTCCAAGAAGAAGGGAAGGGAGCTGAGCTGCTGAGGAGAGGAGAGAGAGGCTGTGTGGTGATGCCAAATGCAGGTGTCCTCTCCAGCCAGGTCATCCTGGATGAGCTGTTCTTGATGTGATTCTGAGGATGTGACCCCTCCATGAAGGGAACTGTCCCCCTGTGAGCGTTTTGGCTCGGAGGCGGTTGATGCCAGGTACTGCCTGATGCTGTAAGGAGTGTCCTGGAGGCACCAAGACCCACTCTGAGGAGGGCTTTCTGCTGCCTCCTGCCCCACCCTCTGCCTCAGAGCTGCTCATTCAGCTCTGACTTGACGAGCAGGTTGGTGGCACCACTGCTACCCAGGAAAAGCAGTGCCAGCTCCCTTCTGGGCGGGAGACTTCCGTGTGTGTTGCCCTTCCTCAGCACGTGATGCTGCTTCTTGCTGCTGGGGAGACCCAGACATTGGGGTTTGGTGCAGAAACCTGTGGGTCTGATCCCTCTTCTGGCCAACCCCCCAGGGCAGAATGTAGCTGGGATGGGATGGAGGAGACAAGGCAGGAGTCCTGTTGATGGCATAGAAGGAGAAGATCTTGTGCCTGCTTCCCATCCCTAACCTCTGCCAAGCATGGGGAGATGCTGAGCCGGGCATGTCAGGGTGGCATGGAGGTTGCAGGGGCTGGGCTGGTGCCAAGGTCTGGAGCTCTGTGCATTTGCCACAGCTTGGGGAAGGCAGGCACGGGCCTGAGGCTGGAGATGCTGGCATGCATTGCTGTGCACAGTGCCCTGGGGAGCTGGGGGAGCAGCAGAATGAGACCGGTGCCTTTCTCTCCTTTTCTCTCTGCAGATCTGGATACGCCCAGCCCGTGCCTGAGCGTGGAGTGCACCTTCGGAGCCACGTGTGTGGTGAAGAACCAGGAGGCCGTGTGCGAGTGCCAGCAGGTGTGCCAGGGCCGCTACGACCCCGTGTGCGGCACCGACAACCGCACCTACGGCAACCCCTGCGAGCTCGACTCCATGGCCTGTGTCCTCAAGAGAGAGATCAAAGTGAAACACAAGGGGCCCTGCGGTAAGAGCCGATCTCTACAGGTTCCTCCTCCTCACGCTGTTGGCCACAGCTCACATTTGCTGGCCACAGCCCCCACTGGCTGGCCACAGCCCGGGTTCGCTTGCTGGGAGCAGGCAGTGTGTTAAGCCTGAATATGCCTCTGGCCACAGGGAGAAAGGGCTTTCAGGTTGTATTTGTGCTTTGGTTGCTGCCACTTAGCCTACACAGCTCAGACCTGTGTGCAGCAATTCCATCTCCAAGCTCTCTCTCTGGGCCAGCACAGCTTTGCCAGTCAGAAAGCGTTTGCAGGCAGGCACGGCTCGGGCTAGTTGGGTTCTCTCAGGACAAAATCTGCTGGGATGTCCTGGCAAGACCAGGTTCATTGTGATTTTGTCCAAATATTGCCTTCCTAACCCTAATCCTGAGGCTGGTGCCTGTCTCTCCATCCAAGGCTGGTGTGTGCAGCAATGTCCCTGTCCAAGCTGGGCTTGATCCCTTGCAGTCACTTCCCCACTGTGCAGTCCTACTTGGGGAAGATGCTCCTGAGCTGGAAGGGGCTTTGAGACAGCAGAGAAAAGCACGATCCCTCCTTCAGGAAGACTCAGTCGAGGCTGCTCAGCATCCTGCTGCAGCGTAGCAGAGGGTCGAGTAGAATTCAGGTCAGAAGATGATGCTGGTGCCACCTCCGTGCAGTTAGAGGAGAAACAGTGAACACTGTCGGGCGCACGAATTGAGTGCCCTGTAGGAACAAACTGCCCTTGTCTGCGCGCAGCCTGCCTTGAGCAGCCCCTCTCCTGCCCTGCAGAGCTTTGTGCTGTAGATAGAAACCTCCCAGCCAACAGCCTGCGCACACCGCACGGGGGGTTGTTGCGTCTTCCCTCCCCCATGCGAAGGCAGCAGCTGCCGCGCGAACGCGAAAGAAGAAAACCCGTCTCGGAGCCAAATTCCTTGTGAATTGACTGGCGGGGAGGGAAGAGGAGTGGGTTGACCTGAAGGAGAAAATGAAGCTGGGAATCACTAAATACCCAGGAGTCAGGAGATGTCTCTGGTCTCTCCGGCAGTGAGCGATAGCTCCTTTGCAAGAGAGTTATTACAAAGATAAACGTCTCCTCTGCCCCGGGCGCGCGTCTGTTTGCAGCAGGGAGGTGGCAGGGTGCTGTGTGTCGGTGCTGCATGGTATGTCCAGCACTGTTGTCACTCTGACAACCTAAGGGCAGGGTGTATCCCCCTTTCCCCACCCCCTTTTCCCACCCTGCTGCCTTGCTAGCTGTGAATCCTGCCCCTGCCCCCTGGGAGGGTGACCGCTTGCTGCCTGGGATGCTGCGCCTCCTCCTCTGGGACTGATTTATCGCTCCTCGTAATTGCACTCAGCCCCCTGCTCTCTCCCACCTCCTGTTTAGCTGGAGCGGCGCACGGCTCCGGTGACATTTCATCACGGTTCCTCCTGGCCCTGACAGCTTTTACGAGTAGTTATAGCCTTTCAGCCTCTCCCTCCTCCTGCAGCCTCAGCTCCTGCCCTGGAGCTCCTGCAGAGGCTCCCGGCATCTGCGGGGGCTCAGCCTGGGGGAGGAGGTCACAGCGGGGTTTTATTTCTTCTCTGGCACTTCGTTAGGCAGCGCTGCCTTCCTGCCCTCTTGTTTTAACCGACTGGGTTTGTTCTTTTTTTCCACGCAGACCGTTGTGGCAAGTGCCAATTTGGGGCCATCTGCGAGGCGGAGACGGGAAGGTGCGTGTGCCCCACCGAGTGCGTCCCCTCCTCGCAGCCCGTGTGCGGCACAGACGGCAACACGTACGGCAGCGAGTGCGAGCTCCACGTCCGGGCGTGCACGCAGCAGACCAACATTTTGGTGGCTGCCCAAGGAGACTGCAGTGAGTCTGGCAAGGTCCCCTTCTTCCCTCGTCTCACTCCCGTTGGTGGCATTTTGGAGAGCGGGTGCTCCGCGCCACTGGCCACCCGGGCCCTGCTGAGGTGCCCATCCAAGGCTCACGGGTCATTTGTAGCCTTTGCAGCTCATGGGTTTGCCAGCCTGGGGAGGCACCAGGATGGAGATGTGTGGAGGGTCTCCCCAGCGCTCCTCCTGGTGCCTTGGTTGGTTGGGTTTGGGTCTTCCCAAGAGGAGAGCAGTTCCAGAGGGACAGGGCTTGCCCAGGGATGCCCAGCAGCCTGGCCTGGGGCTGCAGGTCCTGGCTGGTCACTTGGAGACCCTGCCTGAGGCTTTTCACCTTGTCTGGCGTGGTCTTTCCCGTTTGGCTTCACGAGATTTGGGCGTCTTGATTCTCTCAATTAGCTTCTCCTTTTTAGCTCCAGCTGTGCATCATAGGTGGTGTCTGTCCCTTTTGTTCCTTCTTGGAGCCAAGCAAGGAAATTGTCCTCATGCCTGTTGAGCCAAGCGAAGAAAATGGGCTAAAAATATGTTATTAGCTCCCACCAGAATGGAAGGCATTGAGGGGCTGTTTGGTCACATAGCTCATCTCAGTGGCTTTCCCTTCCCCCCATCCCCCGGGGTTAATTCCTCTTTGCTCCTGTGTTTCCTCCCCAGTCCCCAGCACGGGCATTGTCTGGGCTAATTTCTTAATGAATTAAAAGCCCTGCCTAGGTTCTTCATTAGGACAAATGGTACTTTAGTCAGAGCAATGCTTTGAGCCTGGTGAAACCTGTCCAGCTGGGTCTGTGTTCCGAGGCTGAGCTGTGCGTGGGGATGCTCTTTAAATCTGGGAGAGAAGAGCCACCAAGAGTGACAGATGGCTCTGAGTGCTCCATGGGCAGAGCGGGCGGCAGGAGGCTGAAGTCAGGATACACCATGAGAGAAAATGGGATTTCTTAGTAGTGTCCTAGAAAAAGCTGCTGGACGTGACACCCGTGGGTGCTGATGGGTGTCAGAAATCATAGAATGGGTGGAAGGGACCTTTATAACTCATCCAGTCCACCCCCCCTGCAGGAGCAGGGATGTCTTTAACCAGATGAGGTTGCTCAGAGCCCCATCCAACCTGACCTGGAATGTTTCCAGGGATGGGGCCTCCACCACCTCCCTGGGCAACCTGGGCCAGTGTTTCACCACCCTTGGTGGTAAACCTTTCTTCGTTATATCCAGTCTGAATGTCTCCTCCCTTAGTTTGAAACCGTTACTCCTTGTCCTCTCACAACAGGCCTTGCTAAAAAGCCCCTCCCCAGCTTTCCTGGAGCTCCTTTCAGCACTGGGAGGCTGCTCCAAGGTCTCCCCAGAGCTGAACAAGCCCCAGCTCTCCCAGCCTGTCCTCGGTGCTTCAGCCCTCAAATGATTTTCATGGCCCTCCTCACCTCTTTGCATGGTTTAAATAAGGAATAACCAACCACTGCAGGGAGGGAGAGCTTCTCTCCTTGCCTCTGAGGACGTGCTGTTAGTGGTCCCCTGCTTGGTGACGCTGGGCAGTTGGCTACGAAGACCCTTACGATATCTCACTGTGGTTCCTCCCTCTTGCCCGCAGAGTCCTGCGGCAGCACGGTGTGCTCCTTCGGCAGCAAGTGCGTGGGTGGGCAGTGCGTGTGCCCGCGCTGCGAGAAGCAGCCCTTGGCTCCACTCTGCGGGAGCGATGGCATCACCTACGACAACCAGTGCGAGCTGCAGGTGGCCTCCTGCCAGCAGAAGAAGACCATTGAGGTTGCCAGGCTGGGGCCGTGTGAGGACGGTAGGTTGTTGCCTTTCCTCCGGCCGTGTGGGTGCGAAAGGTGGGGGGAAAGGGTGAAGAAGACCTGAGGCTGCACGCAGTGGGCTCCTCGCTGCTTTGCTGTGCCCTGCGCTGTGGAGTCGGGGTGCAGTGCCCTGGGACACCCCAGCATCCCTGGCACAGCTGGTCCCGTGCCAGCACCATCCCGTCCTGGCCGCCCGCTGTCACCCAGCACCCCGCCTGCCGCTGCCCTTCCCCTTTGTCCTTCTGTGCCCAGCAGTGATGAGATGATGCCACCTGAGCAGCTGGGCAAGGAGGTGATCGCTGCTTTAATTTCACACTTCAGCGGGGCAAACGGAGCCCTTCCTGGCACAGGGAGCCACTTTTCCCTCTGCCCCGCGGCCGCTGTTTCCCGGAGAGCCAGGGAAGGTCATGGGGTTGGCTTGGCCAGGCTGAGAACTACGAACCTGCTGAGTTTTCCCGCTGTAGGAGGAAAGCTGTGGGTTAACGCTGCCTGAATCCGAGTCCAGGAGGCACAAACCTCCCTGCTCTGGTGTGCTGACCCATCGAGCTGAGGTTCTCTGGCTCGAGGTTCTCCGGCTCGTTGCACGTGTAGTCTAGCTGGAAAAGGGACTTGAGGGCTATGGCAGAGCTTAGGGAGGTGGGAAGACATAACATGGTGTTTGATTGCAGCGTTCCTTGGGGAATTTCAGGTTGATGTCCCTCTGGGAAAAGATCTTAAATAATTCTCTGTGTAATGCCAACTCCTGGCCTTTGATCACTCAATAAAAAGGGCCAGCTTTTCCCTCCTTCCCCCTCCCCTTGAAGAAGCCTTTGAAATCTGCAACATCTCTCTTGCTGCTGGAGCTCTGAGCATCATGAGGAGAGGCAGCCTGGTTAGGGACAGGGTTTTTGCATGAAGAATATCTGCCTAATTGAACTTCAAACTAAACCCAAACCCTGTTCCATGCTCTGCTCGGGTTTCCACCTTTGGATTAGCAGCAGCGTGTTTGGGAGGGCAGGAGAAGTCGGATCCGAGCACGGAGTTAAGCTGTCACGAAGTCAAGCGGCAGCCCTTCCCCCCTGTGCCGGGCTGTCAGCTCGCTGACCTCCAGGTAGCCCCCAGGGTACTGGATCCTTGCTTTGGCTCCTGAGGTGATGCTGTAGAGAGGAAGACCTCAGGCCACCCGCTGGAGCATCCCTTTGCAGTTTCCATTGCGTAGGCATAGCACAACCGGCTGACAGCGATGGGAGAAGCTGCTTTCTCCAAGGAGGAAGGAGCTTCTCTGAGGTCGTAGAATCACGGATTGGTTTGGGTTGGAAGGGACCTCAAAGTTCGTCCATTTCCAACCCCCCACCATGGGCAAGAACACCTTCCATGGGATCAGGGTGCTCATAGCCTCATCCATCCTGGTCCTGAACACCTCCAGGACCAGGCATAAAATCCCAATATGTGTGGACCCAGGATTTAGGGGTTGCCTGTGCTGAAGTGAAGAGGTTAAAGCTGCTGTGATGTGCATGTCCCCTGTCCAGGGCAAACCCTCCTGTCATGGAGAGGGCTTTGACCCCATCCCCTCTGCTTTCCCCTGACTCTGCCCTGCTGGGTGCGAGCCCTTTCTCACCATGGTGCTCCTTCGCTCCAGAGTGCGGCTCGGGGGGCTCGGGCTCCGGCGACGGTAGTGAGTGTGAACAGGACCGGTGCCGGCAGTACGGGGGCTGGTGGGACGAGGATGCGGAGGATGACCGTTGTGTGTGTGACTTCACCTGTCTGGCAGTGCCACGCAGCCCGGTAAGCACGCTGAGCAGTTCTGGGCTGCCTGCTGCAGTCCTCGCTCCCCCTCCTCTCTTCTCCTTGGTGGTGGCCTTTCCCGCATGCTTCCTGGGCAGGAGAGGGCATCCCCGGGGTAGGGAACCTGCCTTCCTGTGCCAGGGGCTGTCCTGAGCAGCTTCCCTCCGTGTCCTGGCAGGTTTGTGGCTCTGATGGGGTGACCTACGCCAACGAGTGTGAGCTGAAGAAGACACGGTGTGAGAAGCGCCAGGATCTCTATGTCACTGGCCAAGGAGCCTGCCGCGGTGAGTCCCTCGGGGGCAGCCAGCCCCCCAGGCAGGCCCAAGCGGGTGCCCAGCCTGGTGCCCTCCAGTAACACGTGCCCTTTCCCCGGGGCTAAGCCAGGAAGTGCCCGCTAAGGACAGTGTGCACCTTGGTTGGCTGATCCCTGCTGCATCGTTCCTGTTCCGTGCCCTCTGCTTTCCCTGGCCGAGGGTAGGACCTCACCTCACCACCGGTTCCCAGGCACCACGCGGTTTGGCAGGAGCGCTGCTCGATCCGTGCGTTGGCAATACTGCCCCGCGTGCCAAAAAATAACCCGTGCCTCTCTGCCTTCCTCTGCAGTCCCTGTCACAACCCCACCGCCTCTGCTGGTCGTGCACTGCAGCCAAACCATCTACGGATGCTGCCCGGACAACATGACCTTGGCACTCGGAGTGGGCGCAGCTGGATGCCCAAGTGAGTGAATATAGTGTTCCCACCTCAGGGGGCATGGAGGACCTTCGAGGAGGCGAGGAAGGTGGAGGGGAGATTTCATAGAATCACACAGCAGGTTGGGTTGGAAGGGACCCCAAAGCCCATCCAGTGCCACCTCCTGCCATGGGCAGGGACACCTCCCACTGGGTCAGGGGGCTCCAAGCCCCATCCAGCCTGGCCTGGAACACCTCCAGGGATGGGGCAGCCACAGCCTGTGCCAGGGCCTCCCCACCCTCATTGTGAAGAATTCCTTCTAATGTCTAATCTAAATATTTCCCCCTTCCAATTTAAAGCCATTAAATCTATTTGGGACCGGGGGAAGCGAAGGAAGGTGGTGCCTCTCCATGCCTTAGCTACCTGGTGACCTCCCAGACCCAAATACTTCTGTTCATCCCCAGCTCCTGAAGCCTCAGGCTTAACTGGGCCGAGTGACAAAACCATTGCCCACATTCTTGCAGCACAGGCTTGAGGGGGAGCAGAGCTTTTGAGGTCACCTAGAGACCTTCTGCAGGCCACCCTGGGACCTGTGACCGGGGGTGACATCCCCGTGGAGGAAGCTGAGCGGGCAGATGTTTTCTTAATATTTACGAATTAATTATTGGAGTCAGCACTTAAGGGCACGTTTTGAAAGGCGTTAGCAAACTCTCCATGGCTGAGGCTGTGGTCGCCTGCTCGGGGAACGCATCGCCCCACCGAGACACGAGTCGACCCAGTATCCCACCAGTTTGTGTCCCACTTGTGTCCCTGTGCTGGCAGCAGGAATTCATCGGGTGGCAACGACCGCTTCAGCAGCAGCTTGGAGCCCCTGGGGCAGGTTTATCTGTCACTGCCTGTTCTGGACATCCCGTTTCTCCACCTCTGGCATTCTGGGATGTGCGTTTGCGCCCTCCTTGCTGCTCCTGAGGTCTCCCGTTCTCTCCAGCCGTGTCCGTGTTCCCTTTCTACTGCTCCCTGCGGATAAAGGGAACGTCTCTCTGTCTGTCTTTGGGCCATTTCCCTCCATCAAGTTCCTAATTAATGAATTAATAATAACCTTCTAATAGCTTCCGCTCCCTTTGATGTTAATGAGAGAGGAGTTCTTGATGACAGCAGAGCGAGCGCGTTGAGCCCTGAAGGTTCAATTGCCCCTCGTAGCTGGGGCTGAGGAGAAGTGCTGGGAGCAGCTGGTGACCCCTCCTCCTGCCCAATGCGAGACCACCATCCTGCCCTGGCTGAGCAGCTGGGTGGCTCAGCAGTTGGTCCCCCTACCCTGATGGAGCTCCCAGCTTCCCTCATCCTCCTTGGCCAAGGTCCCAGGGTGACGCGCGCTCTCCGTCTCCCAGGCACCTGCCAGTGCAACCCCTACGGCTCCTACGGAGGAGCCTGCGACCCCGCGACGGGACAGTGCTCCTGCAAGCCAGGCGTGGGGGGCCTCAAGTGCGACCGCTGCGAGCCGGGCTTCTGGAACTTCCGCGGCATCGTCACCGACAGCAAGAGCGGCTGCACACGTGAGTGCAGGCAGGGCTGCCTGGTGCCCTTTGTCCCATGGAGCTCCTGCAGTGGGGCTGGGTGGTGCCCCTCATCCCATGGAGCTCCTGCAGTGGGGCTGGGTGGTGCCCCTCATCCCATGGAGCTCCTGCAGTTGGGCTGGGTGGTGCCCCTCATCCCATGGAGCTCCTGCAGTTGGGCTGGGTGGTGCCCCTCATCCCATGGAGCTCCTGCAGTTGGGCTGGGTGGTGCCCTTCATCCCGTGGAGCTCCTGCAGTTGGGCTGGGTGGTGCCCCTCGTGCCATGGAGCTCCTGCAGTGGGGCTGGGTGGTGCCCCTCGTGCCATGGAGCTCCTGCAGTGGCGCAGCAGATCACAGAATTATAGAACGTCCTGAGTTGGAAGGGACCCACAAGGACCATCAAGTCCAACTCCTGCCCTTGCCTAGGACAGCCCCACAAGGGTTGTAGGGCGGTGGTAGGGGGTGGAGGCAGGTTCCTGCAGCTGGTTTGGGGTCAATGAGTCCAGGGTAGCGGTCAGCATTATGCTCTTCCCCTGGATTCTTCTCCTCGCTCTTCTCTTGGGTGGCTGGGGAACCTGGGTGAGCCTGCTGTTGGCTCCACAAACCCACCAGCAAAACAATGTCCTTTTTCCCTTCTTGCCCAGCCTGTAACTGCGACCCGGTGGGCTCAGTGCGCGACGACTGTGAGCAGATGACCGGGCTGTGCTCCTGCAAGACTGGGATTACTGGCATGAAATGCAACCAGTGCCCCAACGGCAGCAAACTGGGCATGACTGGCTGTAAGAAAGGTGAGGGGGCCACCTACCAGAGGGGTTACGTGGGGCACTGAGAAAGGGGTGCTTGGGTACTGCTGCAGGGCAACACTGGCCAGTGAAAGAAATGCCTCCCTCCCACCCTGTGTTCTTGTGGGGAAGGGGCCCTGGTCTCTACTCCTCGCTGGGTTCCTTTTATCGGGGCAATCCTGTGCACCATAAGGGGCTCTTTCTCTGTTTGGTGCAAGTCTGTCTTCTTCACTGACCTGAACTGCCTGGGAGAGCGAAGACCCACGGGGAGAACAGTGGGATTTTGATTCAGCATCGTCTGTATGGTCGGTGCGTGCTCCGTTGGTCACCTCTTGCCCTTCTCTCCTTACCCCAGACCCATCAGCCCCAAAATCCTGTGAGGAAATGAGCTGTGAGTTTGGAGCCTCGTGCGTGGAAGTCAACGGCTTTGCCCACTGCGAGTGCCCGTCCCCGCTCTGCTCGGAGGCCAACATGACCAAGGTTTGCAGGGGAGGCAGCTGCGGGGTCTGAGCGGCGTGCACGGGGACGTGTGGCGAGCTCGGCCGTGTCGGGTTGGTGTGGGCACCACGGGAGTCTGATATCTCTTCTTGCCCAAGTGGGCAGGTTCGGTCGCTGCAGTGACGTTGGAGTCGTAGATGTCTCCCAACAGAGCCGGGTGCTCCGTGCCCCGTCTGGCACCTCTGAGCTGCTCTGCTCCTTGTCTTCTGCAGCCCATCCTCGGGTTCCTCTGGGCCTCACAGGGATCCCTGCAAAGCCTCTGCTCCCAGCATTTAGAGACTTGACTTATTTTGCCCAGGGCTTGGCTGGGGACAAAGGTGCAGCTCACATTTCCCCTCTGCCTCCCAGGTGTGTGGCTCTGATGGTGTCACTTACGGTGACCAGTGCCAGCTGAAGACCATCGCCTGCCGGCAGGGCCAGGTCATCACAGTGAAGCACGTGGGGCAGTGCCACGGTGAGTGTCTGCGGCGCTCGGGACTGGGGCAGTGCCAGCTCTGTGGCCTCACACTGCACCTGGGTCTGGCTGCCTCTCTCTGCCATTCCTCTCTGCGCCGTGGTGACTTTCCATGGCACAGCAGATGCCCTGCCCAGGGCAGGTGCCTGAGGGTTTTCAACGTGTGCTTCCCAGCGGCACGGCCAGCGTTTCCCAGACCTTCTCCTTACCTACCCTGTCTTGCTGCTCCTTCCAGAGTCCATCACTCACACAAGCCACACATTGCCGCCAACGCCATTGCCCACACTGCCCTTGGAGAAGTTAATCCTTCCTCCACCACTGCGGGTCACCACCCGGGCTCCAGAACCCACCGAGCTGGCCACCAGCTCCCTGCTGTTGGAAGCCAAGCCTACTGAAAGAGCTCACCCTACAACAAGGCGCATCACGACTGCCAGACCAGCCACCACGCCATGGGTGACCCACGGCGGGTATAAGACCACCGTCCGCCCTCTCTCCACCGCACCAGTGGTCCAGGCCACCACCCAACCTGCCTACGCTGAATCGGGGAGTGCGGAAGGCAGTGGAGACCAAGAGATGGGCATCAGTGGAGACCAGGAGTCTAGCGGGGCGGGCTCTGCCGGTGAGTGTGTGCTTCTTGGGCTTGGCAGGTCGGTTGTGGGCTAAACCATACCTTGCCTTTCAGGAAGAGATGAAGCTGTGTTTCAGCCCTCTTGTCTAATTCAGAGGTTAGGTCTTAGCTTGGAACCAGAAATGGTGTGGCCAACAGGACTAGGGAAGGCATCATCCCTCTACACTTGGTGTTGGTGAGGCCGCACCTCGAATCCTGGGGTCAGGTTTGGGCCCCTCACTCCATGAAGGACATTGAGGGGCTGGAGCGCGTCCAGAGAAGGGAACAGAGCTGATGAAAAGTCTGGAGCACAAATCTTCTGAGGGAACTGGGGTTGTGGTGCTTGGGGACATGGATTAGTGGTGAACTTGGCAGTGTTAGGTTAAGGGCTGGGCTTGGTGTTCCTAAAAGTCTTTTCCAACCCTCTGTGATTCTGTTCTATGCCTCCTGCTGGTGAATGCTTCTCTTAATGCCCTGCAGGGGAAGAGGAGCTGGAGGAAAGCCAGGTAACTTCCACCCCAGCCATCGAGAGGGCGACGTGTTACAACACCCCGCTGGGATGCTGCTCTGACGGCAAGACCGCGGCTGCTGATGCGGAAGGCAGCAACTGTCCGGGTGAGTTTGTCCTCAGGGCTGGGCTCTGGGCTCCCTTCCAGGGTTGAGGACACACACTGAGCTCTTGCAGGGGGCAGGAGAGGGAGAGATGCCACCAAGAGCTGCCCAGTGCGGAGAGCAGCGTGGTGCTGTGCGTGCCAGGCTGGCAGCGAGCGCAGTTCCTGTGTGCAGCCTGGGGGCTGATGTGTCCCTGAGGGGGGTGTCCAGGGGATGTGGTGAGCACTGGTGGTTGGCAGATGTTGTGCCCGCCCTCTGCAGCCCCAGTGCTTGGTGGGTGCTGCTGTTCACACGGGGAGCCAGGCTGCTCTGCACCAGTTTTCTTCACTTAGGTCACAGAATCACAGAATGGTTTGGGTTGGAAGGGACCTCACAGCCCATCCAGTGCCACCCCCTGCCATGGGCAGGGACACCTCCCACTGCATCAGGGGGCTCCAAGCCCCATCCAACCTGGCCTGGAACACCTCCAGGGATGGGGCAACCACCACTTCCCAACCACTTTCTTTGACTGCTACAGCCTTAAAACTTTGACCAATGTTTTGCCCAGCCTTCTGCAGAGCTCATGACTGGCACGAGAGGGGGAATTGTTTGGATTCCCATTTCATCTGTGTTGACAGCTGTAAAGGGAGCTGGGCTGACCTGGACTGTAGCCCCAGTGTCCCTGCTGGGCTTCTCGGGGTGTCTGAGCTCTCTTGACTCACGCTGTGGTTCCCAGGGGTGCACACTGCTCTCATGACCTAGGTGGGATCTGGCTTGCCCTCTCTCAGTCCTTCACACTGTCCTTGTAGAGGAAACACAGAGCAACGAGGGCTTGGTCAGATTATTGCTTGCCCTGTGCACACATCCTTTTTGCTCCAATTTTTGCCCTGGGGCTGTCTCCTAGGTATGTCCTCACTGCTCCCTGAGGTACTTCTTAACTCTCTTTGCTCCTTGGGGTTTCAAGCAGGACATTCCCTTTTCTTCTGGCCACCACATTCCCCTTTTAACCCATGACAGGACAGCTGCTGGGAACCTCCCCTCTGGTTGCCCGCAGCGGCGATCTCTCTATAGGTGCCTCTGTTCCCCTGGAAGGGAACCACACCTTGGGTTCCTGTTGCATTTTCAGTCCGGTTTTGCAAGGCTGGCCACAGCCTGGTAGCTAGCAGGGTCTCCGCTGCCCTGCACAGGTCTTCTCCTTGCCCAAGGTCCACGTTTCGCCCTCCTGTTTGCATGCACATGTCTGATCCTGCTGTGTTGACTCTGTGCTGCTCTGGCTAACGTCTTTCTCTTGTTACTCAGCCGGTGCAGGGGGGCTGCAATCCGGGCCGGAGCTCAGAGGAAACCGTATGGTAAAAGCTGCCATCTCCAGCCTGGTCTTTGCCATCTGCTCCAGCACCCTCTGATACTAATCCTCCATGGCGCTCTCCCAGACCCATCCAGACTAACCCCAACACTGGCACTACCCGCACACTGCCATCACCCTTGCCCCCCAGGGACTCGAACGCTCCTCGCGGCTCTCAGCCACACGCCCGTCCCCTGCCCGCAAGCCAACTAAAAGCGTTTTGTCTTGTTTACCCTCCCTCCCGTAGCTACCAAAGTCTTCCAAGGAGTCCTCATCTTGGAGGAGGTGGAAGGCCAGGAGCTGTTCTACACACCCGAGATGGCTGACCCCAAGTCAGAGCTCTTTGGGGAGACGGCCAGGAGCATTGAGAGTGCGGTGAGTCCTTTGCGCTTGATCTGGGGCTCTTCTGGCCTCTTCCCATTCACGATGGCTGCTGGGGAGGCTTTGATCTGTCGTTGCTGTCTGTCAAAGGGGACCTATCTGCAAAACGTTGTGTCTTGGAAGAGCATTGCTCCATATCGGGTCGGTTTGGAGATGGGCTTGACCTACAGAAGTTGGGAGTGAACATGGCTATCGCCAGGGCCAGCGCTTTCGTGGGGGTGGGCGCTTAAGAGAGTAAGGAGGCGATGGACCAGTTCTATCAGAGGCACCCTCTGTGGATTTGTCTGATCTCTTTTTAATCCATCATCAGCCTCTACCACATGCTGTGTCAGTGGGTTCCGTCCTTTGTTATGTGCTGGGTCAAAAATTATCCTTTTTTTAGCTTGATCTTGCTAATGGGGCTCTTCAGACGAGAGGTTCTGCCTTAACCCCCTGGATTTCCCTAAGTGTCCTTCTCTCCGTGGAAAACCCGTAGATAAGAACACGTCCAAACCCCCTTTGTGCTCTCCAGTTCAGCTCCACAACTTGGGAAGCTCCTTGTGGAGACGCGCTCTCCCACCTTCAAGGAGAACCCCCTGGCACTGCCAGCTCTTGGGGTAGATGGACTTTGTGTGGCGACGTCTGCGTACGGGGATGCCAAGGGCGGGGTAGCAGCATCCTCCTGAAGCCTGCAGGGTGGCACAGCAGACACAAAGCATCTTTGCAAGGAGATTAACGTGTTTAGAGCTGGTTCCAAGCTGCACTTAGAAGCTGGCAAGCCCTCAGTACGGTCACGTAAGCAGCCGTATGCCTGGCATATGGACCATATGGTTCCTGCAGTTCTGCATCGCAGCACCAGTATTTCCCAGTACAACAATGGGTTCTGTCTGAGGATGCAAACACGCACACAAAAGCTTCATTCACTGCTTCATCCCTTCTCCCTGCCCTGAGAAAGCGAGAGGCTTTGCTGGGTTGGTGTTTTCCCAGGCTGGGGGAATGAAGGCGTGGCACAGGCCCTCTGTCTCGGAGGACATGGGTGGCTGGGATGCGTTCCTGCCGTGGCCCTGTGCAGCAGAGACCTGTTGTCCCTGTGCAACCAACCTGCAAGTGGCCGTGGATGTGATGTGCTCCTTTTCCTGCTGACATCACTATGGCTAAATTTGTAAGGGGAGCCTGGTCCGTGGGACTGGTGGTTCATAGAATCATGGAATGGGTTGGGTTGGAAGGGACCTCAAAGCCCCCCCAGTCCCACCCGTTGCCATGGGCAGGGACACCTCCCACTGGGTCAGGGGGCTCCAAGCCCCATCCAACCTGGCCTGGAACACCTCCAGGGATGGGGCAGCCACCGCTGCTCTGGGCAACCTGGGCCAGGGCCTCCCCACCCTCACAGCAAAACATTTCTCCCCAAGATCTCCTCTCAGTCTCCCCTCTTTCAGCTCAAAACCATTCTCCTTGTCTCACCCCTGCACTCCCTGATCCAGAGCCCCTCCCAGCTTTCCTGGAGCCCCTTTCAGCACTGGGAGGCTGCTCCAAGGTCTCCCCAGAGCCTTCTCTTCTCCACTTTGCCTTGAAGCCGAGGGAAGGGCAGGGTGACCTCTAGCTGTGACGGCTCCTGGTCCCACACCAGCCTGGACAGACACCGAACAGGAGTGTTAAAGCCTTGACGTTCCTGTAAGCCTTGGGCTGTCGCCGTCTCCTTCGTGTGACTTCAGACAAATCCTGCCATGTCTGAGAGCCAAGTTTTAAAAGACAATCAAGTACTTAAAGATGCAGAACAGCGCTTTGTGGGATTTCCCAAAGTGCCTAAGCAGGTTTACACAGCTTTAGAAGAGATCACTAAGGCTTAGATGCCACACAATAGAAAATCCCTGGATGAACTTGCAAGGTGTCCCTGGTCTGGCTCTCTTCTGCTCCTCTCCGTGGGTATGATGGGATAGCTTGCTTTCCCCACACTGTGCATCCTGTCCTTGCCTTGGACTGCGAGCCATTCCATGTGGGATTTACCCCCTTCCGCAAAGGAACCTGCTTCTCTGCGTGTGCCCGTGGGGCATCTTGCTAAGGTTTGGGTGCAAACCCCTCTTGGGTGAAGCCAAGGACACTCAAGATGTTTTATGGAAATCTGTGCCCTAAGATCTCCCCATTAATCACTTTATGTTCCCTTTTTCCACCTCTGACCAAGTAGCTGGATGAGCTGTTCCGCAACTCTGACGTTAAGAAGGATTTCAAGAGCATCCGTGTTCGAGACCTGGGGCAGAGCAGCGCTGTCCGTGTCATTGTGGAGTCCCACTTTGACCCAGGTAAGAGCCTTCCTGGTGCCCATCCGTGGTGGCATCTCCATCTGCCTGAGGGGTTGCCAGCCTGGGAAACGTGCACGCAGCAAGGAGCATGAGAGAACCTCATTAAAATTAGCCAGGGTTAGGTCTTCTGTCCAGGAAGATCAACAGATGCTGCGAGAAGAGCTGGGAGGAGGTGCCTGGAAGGGTGGAAGCGTTTTGCTGGGGAAAGGAATGGTTTGGATGCATCATGGGGAGGGTCAGGAGAAGGGAAGCTGTTGGGTAGGGCTGCATCTTCACTCTCGCCTTTCTCCTTTCTCCTCCGGGCTACAATCAGCCACGTCCTACACGGCAGCTGATGTCCAAGGGGCCTTGCTGAAGCAGATCAAAGCATCCAAGAAGAAGACCATTCTGGTGAAGAAGCCCCAGCAGGAGCACATCAAATTCATGGACTTTGGTGAGCGCCCTCTCTGCAGTCGGTCCTGGTTCAAAGGGGCAGGTTGGCTCTACTGGTCTTGCTGGGGCTGTAGCAGTAACCCATCAAGTGCTTCCCCAGACAGTGGCCTCCAGTGCCCTGCTCTCCACTCAGGAAGACCATAAGTTGGGGGTACCATTGCTCCTGACTTCCACAGCACGTGGCAAGCGGTGGTGTTGCACCATGGCAAGGTGACAGTGCCCATGGTCATGGAAAACGAGCCCTTCCTGGCACTCCCGAGGGGGTGGCCAGCCTGGCCCACGCGATCTCATGCTGATAAACCTGAGACACTGATCTTCCAGGAGAAGAAGGTGCATGGCCACCCCTCACTGGGCATCCAGCTCTGCCTGGGAGCACATCTACCCCAACTCCAGGGTGTGGACAAGGGCCATGTGCAGGCAGCTACTGGACTCGTAACTGGGCAGTGGGAGCCCTGGGGACTGGAGAACGGAGAGGAGAGCACTCTTAGGCTTTGTAGGGTGCGGCGAGTCATCCACCCAAACCTGTCTGGTGCCGTCTCACCCCAAAAGCCTGGGCAGCTTTCCTTGCCCACAGAGAAGGTTGCTAACACCAGGCTTCAGCTGTGTTTTGCTGTGTTTCAGACTGGATCCCCAGGCTCTTCACCACCACTGTGACCACAACCACGGCCACCACCATGGCCCCCGCCACCACGCGGAGGTACACCACGGCCGCCGCTGCCACCACGGCCCACGTCCTGCGCCCAGACGCCGCGGGCAGACCCAGCAGCAAGATGGCAGGAGCTGTGAGCACCAAGAGACCCAGTTCCACCCTCCCTGCCACCACCCGGCGGAAGCCCACGCGCCAACCCTCCACCACGAAGAAACCCCCACGGCCCTGTGACTCCCACCCCTGCCTGCATGGTGGCACCTGCGAGGATGACGGGAAGGAGTTCACCTGCAACTGCCCGGCAGGCAAAGGAGGAGCTGTCTGTGAGAAAAGTATGTGTGTCCATCTCTGCTGGAGTATCTCCAGCAGACAACGTTGATGGAGAGATGTGGGGCGCGTGCAGACCCGGCTCTGTAACTGGAGCTGCCACCACAGCAGGCGAGAGGCAACGCGGGGGTCAAGGAGCTGGAGAACAAGGCTTATGGGGAGCAGCTGAGGGACTTGGGGTTATTTACACTGGAGAAAAGGAGGCTGAGGGGAGACCTCATCACTGTCTAAAACTCCCTGAAAGGGGGTTGTGGTGAGGTGGGTGCTGGGCTCCTCTCCCAAGTGACAAAGGATAGGATGAGAGGGAATGGCCTCAGGTTGCACCAGGGAAGGTTCAGGTTAGATATTAAGTAAAACTTCTTCACCAAAAGCTTGTCAGGCACTGGCACAGCTGCCCAGGGAGGTGGTGGGGTCACCATCCCTGGAGGGGTTCAAAAGATGGGAAGATGAGGTGCTCAGGGATGTGGGTCGGTAGTGTCGGGCTCTGATCTCAAAGGTCTTTTCCAACCAGACAATTCTACGAATTTAACCAGCTCTAACTAAGAACAGGTTGCACTTTTCTTGGGAAGAGGCGCGCACGGCAAGGCTGCAGGGTAGGAAGGGGCCAGGAGCAATTTCTTCCTGGCTGCCCTTTTGATACATCCGTGCCCCGGAGCATGCGGATCGTGAGCTGCTGCTTTGTTATCTCAGCTCGTGGTGTTGAGTCGCTCGCGGCTCCCGCACCTCGTGAATCCTGGTTAATGGAACAGAGAGACAGGTTCCAGCTGTCTCCTCGAACGCCAGGCTCTGTTCTCCAGCACTTGGAGCTGCTGTTATTTACTGTGAGCTCCCACAGGCACTTCGGTGTCATCCCAGGGGCTCTGGGTCGTGGTGAGTGCTTGTTCCTGAAAAGCTTTGTCCCTAAAGCAATGAGCTGGGGCGCTCAAAGCTGTTACTGGATGTGGGTGTCCAACCCTGGGAGTTTTAATAACTCAGCCTTCCAGGTCGCTTGGAAAATCTCAGCTGCAATAAATAAAAAGCCTGAGGTGATGCATGTGGATCCGTCATGGGATTCTAGGAGGACAGATAAAAATTATCGAGGAGCAAGGAAGCTGAGTCAGGAGGAACGGTGTGTGCAGCACAGCCCAGCTGAGGGCACAGGGGATGTGATAGTGGGCACGGAAAGGACCAACAGCGCTGGTCCTTAGCCGGGGGGAGTGGGACACCGCTGAAGCAAAGTGCTGAGGGAGCAGTCCCACGGATCTCTAAAGCCTGGGAGCATCTCTGGGGACACGTCGTCTCAAGAGGAGTCGGTTGCTGCCACTATGAGTGTCTGGGAGGCGGTGACGGGATAATTGCCCGGGAGCGTGGGCCTGGAGGAGAGACTGAGCTGCTTCTTGCCATTTTTCAAGAGCTCCCTTTGCTTGTACAGATATAAAAGTGTTCCCAGGCTCATGTGAGGCTTTTATTTGCTGTCCTCTCCTCTATTTCATCCCCTCTTCCTTTATTTACCCTCCTCCCCTGGCTTTTGCAGCGATCAGGTACTTCATCCCCAGCTTTGGTGGCAAGTCCTACCTGGCCTTCAAGATGATGAAGGCGTACCACACGGTGCGCATCGCCATGGAGTTCAGGACGCTGGAGCTCAGCGGGCTGCTGCTCTACAACGGGCAGAACCGCGGCAAAGACTTCATCTCCCTGGCGCTGGTTGGCGGCTTTGTGGAGCTCAGGTGGGTGCCCTTCCCCTCAGCCCCGCGCGGTGCGGAGGAGGTGGAGTGACCATTTTTGCCAAGAACCGTCTTTGCAGAACGCCGGGAAGATGCTGAGCCAAGAATGGGCATCAAATGGGCAAGAAGAGGGCTTTTTCTTCCGATATAATTGGAACACTAAGGGGACTTTTTTTTTCACTTATTCCAGTTTGAATTTTGAAAAGCTAAAAGGTGTAGGAGGCTGATTTTTTTTTTTTTTAGCAAGTGAGAG
Source organism: Neomorphus geoffroyi (assembly GCA_033558235.1). Lineage (NCBI taxonomy): Eukaryota > Metazoa > Chordata > Aves > Cuculiformes > Neomorphidae > Neomorphus > Neomorphus geoffroyi. The sequence continues at coordinate 3,191,544 of JAUMJM010000029.1, read as the reverse complement.
GTCTTTTTTTTTGGCACTTTCTGTGCTGGGAAAAGCAGAGGAAAAAAAGAAAGAAAGGCAGACAGGCTCCAGAAATCTGAGCTGAAATGATATTGCCGGTTCCAAAAGCCAAAGGTGCAGATTCAGAGCTCTGGAGAGCGCAAATCCGGACGGGTGAGTTCTCGGGCAGTCTCTGCTCAGTGAGGGATGCAGCGCGCTGCGAGCACAGCCTGGTCCTGACCTGGGGAGGGAAGGGGCTTCCCAGGTGCTCCCAGCATCTCCCTGGGATGCAGCAGCCCCCGAGCTGTGGTTGTGTCACCACAGAATAAAAACCTCAGCATAAAAGCCCCAACTCTGGAATTCTCGGTGAAATCCGGTTTCACTTAACTTGGTCAAACAAGAAAGGTGACAAAGGATTAGCAGTGTTTAAAATAACAGCTTTAAAGGCAATGTGTGTAATGATTGCCAGAGAATAAATATAGGAGCTAAGAAATACACATCATCAATTGCCCTATCATCATCATCATCCAGATCCACAATCATCTGGGAGCCCCTTTTGCAGCAAAGCTCTGGAGGGTTCTCTACACAGCGTGTCCACTCATGGGGTCCCCAAAACTCACTGCAAGAGGGTCCAGCTTTTACATCCTTAAATAAACAATTTAAATCATTCTAAAAGTGCAGGAACTCCAGTCTCAGCTGCCCCCACCCCACCCCTCTTGTAGCGTGGCCAAAACTCCAGAAAGGAGACAAGGAGGCAGCTGGGTTTCTCTTAGCTTTAAACTAAAGAGTTCCTACAATGTTCCTTCTCCTGAAGCTACAGTGAAGGTGACACAGCCCAGTTCTGCTGATAAAGTGACGCGTGGTCTCGCTCTCTGTGTATTAAGAATAGCACAGCACGATTTTACTGATAATACGACCGTGAGAAGGTACGGATTAAACGGTGCACGCAGCAATGCAATATGAATTATCCATGGGTCGCCCATTGTTTGAGGCCCCGTTGGAACTGGATGGGCGTTGTTGTCCCAACCCAGAGCGTTCTGTGGTTCAGTGCTGCAGGGTGGCACGGACACACACCTTCCCATCTTCTGCTCCAGGTTTAACACTGGCTCCGGCACGGGCATCATCACCAGCAAGGTCCGCGTTGAGCCTGGCAAGTGGCACCAGTTAGTGGTGAACCGCAACCGGCGCAGCGGCGTGCTGTCCGTCGACGGGGAGCCCCACGTCAGCGGGGAGAGCCCCACGGGCACTGACGGGCTCAACCTCGACACCGACCTCTTCATCGGGGGAGCACCTGAGGACCAAATGGCTGTGTAAGTGAGGGCGCTGGACCGCTGCTGGGATGCTGCAGCGTCTGCTGCGCTTATGGACCAGCCATGGTGGCTGAAACCCTCTGCCTGCTCGCAGGGTCCGAGTGGGAGCTGGGTGGTTGTTGTGGAGCGGGGCTTCTTTGGGTTTGGGGGGGCCTCTTAATGCTCATCTGGAGAGCACAACCCAACCCAGGTGCTTGGAGCACAACCCGACCCAGATGCCTCTGCGTTGTTGTCCTTGGGGATGAAGCCCCACCCACTTTGTCCTCTGTCCCTTCAGGGTGGCAGATCGCACCGCGGCCACCACCGGCCTGAAGGGGTGTATCCGCCTCCTGGACGTGAACAACCAGATGTACGACCTGCGGGAGAAAGGCAGCGATGTGCTCTACGGCAGCGGGGTGGGCGAGTGCGGCAACGACCCATGTCACCCCAACCCCTGTCACCACGGTGGCATCTGTCATGTCAAGGAAGCAGAGATGTTCCACTGCGAGTGTCTCCACACCTACACTGGTATGAGAGCTGCAAATGGGGGCTGCTGGTCCCACTGGCTGGTCCGAAGGGACCACAAAGCCTCTGGGCTCACGTTATGAGCTACGGTGGGGAGGGAGGTGTGGTGGAGTGTCAGCAGTGGGTTAGCAGGAGAAGTGTGCGATGAAGGGGCATCCAGTGAAGTCAATAAATCGCATGCACCTAAGACAAGGGCTTCATGCACAAAAAAAACCCTTCCCCTTGCATTTTAGGGTCATAGTCTGGCAAAGGTTTCATGTGCCGTTTGTGGGGTCCACTCTGAGGGCTTCTTGGGTCATGGGAACCCAACGTGGGGCAGAAGCCATCAGAGATGTTTGTCTCCAGCCAAATCATGGCTGTTGGTTGGAGATGCTGACGGGTTGCCTTTTCTGCCACGCAGGCCCAACGTGTGCCGACGAGAGGAATCCCTGCGACCCTTCGCCCTGCCACGTCTCTGCCACCTGCCTGGTGCTGCCAGAGGGGGGTGCCTTGTGCGCCTGCCCCATGGGCCGGGAAGGAGACTTCTGCGAGCTAGGTGGGACGGGAGCTGGCAGAGGAGCGGGTCTGGGGAAGGGGGTGGAACTGGACGTGTTGGTTTCCCCAGCCTTGCCTGCTGTGGCTCTGGGGCACTGGCTGAAGCTGCTCTGCCTCCTCTTCCTCACCATTCCCTCGTTTGTGCCCAGTGACAGAGCAGGACCGCTCCATGCCCTTCCTCCCGGAATTCAACGGCTTCTCCTACCTGGAGCTGAATGGGCTGCAGACCTTTGTTCCTGACCTGCAGTGAGTGCCAGGGGGTGGGAGAGGGGCAGGCGGGCGCATCGCCTGCGTGGTTGGTGTACGGGAGAGACCTCACCCTCTGAGCCTCACCTGTCACACGCTGGATCTCTCTGGAGGTCTTCCCTTCTGACAGGTTTTGGAGGTTTTGTCCAGAGGGACTGGTGTCTTCAGGATCATAGAATGGTTTGGGTTGAAAGGGACCGTAAAGGCCATTTGGTGTTGCAACAGGCTGCGTTTGCTGTTGCAACAGGGTTTGGTGTTGCAACAGGCTGGGTAAAAAGGCACCGTGGAGCGGCATCCTGAACCCAGCAGATGCATCTCTTACCTGGCAAGGGTGCCTTACAGGGGTGGCACCTCTGCCATACCTGTAGTCCCGGGCAGGCAGAGGTCTCCCAAGGGCTCAGCACATGGGGGTGGAGGGTATCCGTAATCCCTCTCTCCTCAGGGAAAAAATGTCCATGGAAGTTGTGTTCCTGGCCAAGAACCCCAGCGGCATGATCTTCTACAACGGGCAGAAGACAGATGGCAAAGGGGACTTTGTCTCTCTGGCCTTGCATGATGGCTACCTGGAGTACAGATACGACCTGGGCAAAGGGGCGGCTGTGCTCAGGTAGGATGGGCTGCAGAGCTGATCGTCAGGGTGGTGGTGGTGACAGAGGCAGGAAAGGGACAGGGGTGGCTTTCAGTGTCCAGCACTGGCTTTGTGCTCCCCAGAAACCCATAAGGAAGCGGGAGGGAGGAGGCTTCCTGTTGACCTTGGCTGTCTGTCGTCATGGCTCTTGGTTGGCTGTCCCTCTGCGGGGCTGGTGCCTCTTCCTGCCGGTCTGTCTGTGCAGCCGGGGGCTGGGGCACCCCAAGGTGGTCCAAGCTGTGGTGGCCGGGGCAGCCCAAGCTGGTCAGAGGAGGTTTCCAGCGCTGAGTTTGCAGGTGGTGATGGCAGAGCTCTCACCCACGTGTCTTCTCCTCCCTTCTCAGGAGCAAAGAGCCAGTTCCTCTCAACACCTGGCTCAGTGTCTTGTTGGAGAGGAACGGGCGCAAAGGGGTAATGAGGATCAACAACGGCGAGAGGGTGATGGGAGAGTCGCCGGTAAGTTGATAGGCCAGGGAGAGCCAGAGAGAGCTCTCTGGGCTTCCAACCCTGCTCTTCTCACGTGTGAAATGAGCTGAGAAGTTCCCAAGCCTCGCGAACTTGTAATCCCTGTGGTGCCTGGCTTTAAGGGTGGAAGAGTGGGCAAGGCCCAGGGAGGAAGGGATGCTGCAGGGCAGAGTTCGCCTGCCCGTCGTAGCTGCCCCGTGGCCTGGTTGTAGTGCAGTAGGACAGCAACTGCTCGCCTCTTCCTCCCTCCCTGTCCCCCACCACCCAGAGCTGCAGCCCCTTTGCCAGTGACACACACGCCCTGATTCTTGGGACCGTGGTTTCAGGGCTGGTTTTGACTGAGCCCCTCCTCACACCCATGCACGCACACACAGACCCTTTTTTGCAGGTCCTTGAGCGTCCTGAATCCATCAGTGCCTTCTCTGCTCTGTTTCCAAGCTGGCAGCTTACACCTCTGCCTTCTCCTGTGTCCTGTCCTCTCCACGCTTCTGTCCCTGCACGAGCAGCGAGTCCCTGAGGGTTTCATGGCACAATCATGAAAGGAGGGTTAAGACTATGATCCGAGGGCTGGAGCACCTCCTGTACCAGGACAGGCTGGGAGAGCTGGGGTTGCTCAGCCTGGAGAGGAGAAGGCTCTGGGGAGCCCTTAGAGCAGCTTCCAGTGCTGAAAGGGGCTCCAGGAAAGCTGGGGAGGGGCTCTTGGTCAAAGAGTGCAGGGATGGGATGAGAGGAACGGTTTAAAACTTAAGTGAGAGGACATTTAGATGGGATATAAGGAAGAAATTTTTCCACCAAGGGTAATGAAACACTGGCCCAGGTTGCCCAGCGAGGCAGTGGAGGCCCCATCCCTGGCAACATGGAAGGTCAGGTTGGATGGGGCTCTGAGCAACCTGATCTGGTTGAAGATGTCCCTGCTCACTGCAGAGGATTAGACTAGAGGACCTGTAAAGGTCCCTTCCAACCCAAAGCTTTCTATGATTCTGCAGCCACCAGCCTGCCTTTCACCCGCCTTTCCAGTGGCAAAGCCGATAAAGCAGGAAAAGCTCAAATTGCTGCTGAACTCATCCTTAAGACACCTCTAGAAAATGCAGCATTGGATTGCACAGCATTCCTGCCAAAGCAGGGATTTCTTCCTCCCCTCATTATCTTGTCCTTTCAAGCCTCTCTCCAAGCCAAGGTTACCCCAGGCTTGCAGGGTGGCAGCAGCTCCTCCTTTACCTTCTGCAGCTGCCGGGCTTCCCCGGGCACTGGTTGGAGCCTTGCTCTTGCAGCCCTGCATGTTATGATGTTACCCACTGATCTCCCTTTTCTCTCTCTCTTTCTCTCTCTCCCTTTGATTTTCATTTGTATTTCTCCCTCCCCTGCTGTCTGGATCCCAGAAATCCCGTAAGGTAAAGATAAGTATGACCCACCACACCTCCATCTCATCTGCCATCGGCACGTTGGTCTTCTTTTGTGTTCGCCATTCCGATCTCAGTGTTCCACCCACTGCCTTTCCCGTCTGACCAAGCAGTTTTAGGATCTCTGTAGATTAGAAAACCCTTGTTTCCTCTTCCCTCATTAATTTCCAGCGTTTTGTTTTGGAAGCATTTCAATTAATCCGGTCATTTCTCGTGTTAACTCCACAAAGCATTAGCCTAGAGAATCCATGTAACTGCGCCTCCGCCTCGGGCTCCATCCCAGCAGGGGACGTGGCTCCTGGTGTGTCCCTGGAGAACCTGGTGGCCGGAGACTCACCTGGGGACTTGCCGTGCCGTGCAGTTGGGGCTGTGGGGTGATGGCGAGGAGGGGGTCTTTCCCTTCCAAACTCGGGCACGTGAGATGCAGGAGAACCTCCTCTAGACGTTCGTAGGGGAACCGCAGCAACGGGATGAACTCAGGCTGAAACCTGCGATGAGTTCATACTTAAAAAAAATGTCCAAGGCCGGGTTGGCTGGGGCTTGGAGCCCCCTGAGCCGGTGGGAGGTGTCCCTGCCCGTGGCAGGGGGTGGCACTGGCTGGGCTTTGAGGTCCCTTCCAACCCAAACCATTCCATGATGGGCTCTGGCAAGATTGAAGCAGTATTTATTTACTTGGTTTGGGGAGCCACGCAAAGCTGGCAGCATCCACACCCGAGGGCATTAGAACAGCATCTCCCCAAAGATAAATTAAGTTTATCTTTTCCTGGGGTGCCTGCTGGCAGGTGGAACCTGGCAGCTTGGCGTGAGGAGGTTCGCTGGGGGCCCTTTGCACGGCCTGGTTTGGTGCCAGAGACACGGAGCTCACGCACTCCCTGTGTTCAGCGGTGGCTCAGCCCGGCTGTGCCGTGGCTGGTGGCCACCTGCAGGTCCTGGTGGCCGGGCGGGAGGCAGAGCACGTGGGTTTCAGGGTGTGTGGGGTGGCTGGGCAGGAGGCAGCACAGGGAACAGAGAAGACGGTGGGGACCTGGTCCCAAGAGGGTGCTGAGTCCATCCTGCCATTCCCTTCCTGGCACACCTCCTGACTGCCCTGCTCACAGGGTGGGTGCTGGGTCCCTGATGTGCTTTCTGAGGGGCTTTTCCCCAGGACACAGCCCACGTCTTGAGGGAGGGTGGCCAAGAGTGGGAGAGTGCAGGGTACAGATGGGTATCACTTGCTTTCCCACCTGCCCAGCTTCTGGTTGTGCGTGGGTACCTGCCCTGCCCGCGGTGCTGCCCTGCTCACAGCCTCTTTTAGCCCCCAGCTTAGGGACAGTGACATCTTCTCCATCTCACTTCCTCTCTTCTCCTGCCCAGGTGCCTCACGCCTTCCTGAACCTGAAGGAGCCCTTTTATGTGGGGGGAGCCCCTGATTTCAGCAAGCTGGCTCGAGCAGCCGCCATCTCCACCAGCTTTGATGGAGCTGTGCAGAGGGTAAGGTCCTACTGGGCCGCCTGGGGCAAGTGTCTGGCTGGCACAGCTGTGCCATCTGCACTGGCATCAGGAGCCTGGGAGGGGGCTGCCCTGGTGGGTGGGTCCGTGTGCATGGCCAGGTGAAAAGTGGCAGCAGAAGGGGAGGTGAGGGTGCCTCGCAGGAACACGGGGGGCCTGGGGCTGGGTTCCCATCTCCCCCTTCCCCCTGAGGCTGCTGGGCTCAGACGCCCTGGCCCCGCAGGCAGGTGGGGTGGTGAAGGCTGACTTGTGCTTCCTTCGTGCTTGCGTGTGCCAGATCTCCGTCAAGGGGGTGCCAGTGCTGAAGGAGGAGAACATCCGCAGTGCCATTGAGATCTCCCCATTCCGAGGTCACCCCTGTACCCAGAAACCCAGTCCTTGCCAGAACGGAGGCACCTGCAGCCCCCGGCTGGAGAGCTACGAGTGCGCCTGCCAGAGGGGCTTCTCCGGGGCTCACTGTGAGAAAGGTGAGGGGAGGGCTGGACCTGCAGCCTCACCCCGGGGCGTCGGTGATCAGCTGGTGGCAGCAGGACAGCCCATGGCTTGGGCCAAACCTGAGCTCCTGGTGTGGTTGTGGCTGCCGGGAGGGATCCGGGGAGCTGTGGCGTTTGCAGGCTGGCGCTGCTGTGAAGTTGGGGTGATGCTGTTCCTCACAAATGAAGGTGTGAAATGCTACTCCTATTGGAAGAGCCCCCAGCCCTGTCACCTCCTCCTGTCTGTGCACGCTGACCCTGTCTTATGTTCCTGGGAAACGTGGTTGGGTGCTGTAGCAGCTTCACCTGGAGGGCATAACACTGCCTACCTGTCCCCGGATCAGGGTTTCTTTCCTGCTCCATCCTGAGATTAGCGCTTGGGCCATCACCGAGTCCAGGTTCCTCCCCAGCTTCAGCCACAAAACCAAGAAGGCTGCAGCTTCCTTGAGAGCTGACTGCAAAGCTAGGAGATGGTCCAAATTCATGGGCTCGAAAGCCACAGCAAACCTTTGCAGGGACTTCCTTAGAGTGCCAGAGTGCTGACGTGCCCCAAGGCATGGCAGGTTTGTCCACGCCTTCATCCTGCTGTGAATGCTCGGTGTAAAGGGGGGTTTTTGTAGTCTCCAAGGCTGGGCAGGCCATGCCACGTTGCCTGACAGCTCTTCTTTTTTCCCCACCTCCAGTGATCATCGAGAAGGCTGCTGGAGATGCAGAGGCCATTGCTTTTGATGGTAGGACATACATGGAGTACCACAATGCCGTGACAAAGAGGTAACTTGGCTGCTGAGCTGAACCAAGGTCAAAACAAGGTGTGTAGGGCTGTTAGCAGGAGGAGGAGCTGGGGCTGAAGAAGTCCAAGAGGGACATGAGCGCTCGCGTCCAGCCCTCGCCTCCAAAGCTACCTTGTTGACAGAGGGCGGTGCCTGGCCAGGTTCAGGTCTGGATGCTCTCATTCTGCAGCGTGTGGGCCACCTTCTGGGTTAGCGTAGTCTGGTTTGGGAGTGGGCTGAAGCTGGATGAAGGTGTGACCTGTGCCCTGCTCCTGGTTGGTGCCTTTCTTTGCCCACGTGCTCAGGAACAGGCTCTGGGTTGGGTGAGCTGCGCTGAGGGGGGAAAGGCAGCTCTGCCTGTGGTTTAATTCACACCTGTCTGCCAGCTCCTTGGTCTCCGTGGCCGTTGGCGCAGCTGGGGTTGGTTCTGCCCGCAGGGGTGGGACCTGGCTAGCCTTCTCCAGCGCCCGCTCAACCCTCACCCCGTGGGCTGGGGGTGTGTTTAGACCCTGTGGTCTCTGTGGCTGTACCGGTCCCGGGGCTTCTCTCTCAAGATAAGCAGAGCAGCTGCTGGCTGAGGTCCTCTTCACCCTCTGGGCTGGCTATTTCTCCTTCAGGAGACTCTTGATCCGTTGCGGTCTGGCTCAGCACCCTTCCTCAGCACTGTGTTCCTACAGCCCCTCTGGCTAATTCCCAGCCCCACGGTGTCGGATTAGGCTCAAGTCCATCTGCCTCGTACACCCTCAGAGTCCCTGCTGCCCTGGGGAAGAGGGCGTCTGTGTTGAGCTGTTGTTTGTCGCTCTCCGTCTGTCTGTCTCTTCTCAATGTCCTTGTTTCTTTGTTTTCAAGCCACCTGACCAATGAGATCCCCGCGTAAGTACAGTCCTCCCCGCTGCCCAGCTCCTCCCTGCAGCCATCTGCTCGTCACCACGTCTCCCATTGCCACCCTGACCACCAGCCCACCCTCAGGGGAGCGTAGGGAGGTGTGGAAGGAGGAATACAGGTGCTCTCCCAGGGGCGTGCGGGTGTTCCCATCTCAGAGTGAGGAGGACAGGGACTGACTGTGGCTCCGGTGGGTCTGCAGGAGCCCACACCCAGTCACTGCCTGGCTTTGCTGAAGCCAGACCTTGTCCTGGCAGCGTGCTTCAACTTCACCTTAGTCTAAGCAGATGAGCAGAAAGGAAGGAAGCTCCTGCAACTTAACCTCTTCCATCAGCACCAAAGGCGTTGGTGACGGGCAAGTAGTGACAGGACGAGAGGGGATGGCTTTAAACTGGAAGGGGGAAGGTTTAGATGAGACATGAGGAAGAAATTCTTCATGATGAGGGTGGGGAGGCCCTGGCCCAGGTTGCCCAGAGCAGTGGTGGCTGCCCCATCCCTGGAGGTGTTCCAGGCCAGGCTGGATGGGGCTTGGAGCCCCCTGATCCAGTGGGAGGTGTCCCTGCCCATGGCAGGGGGTGGCACTGGCTGGGCTTTGAGGTCCCTTCCGACCCAAACCGTTCTATGATGGAAGCAGAGGATGCTAATCCTGCCTCGATTCTCCAGCAGGAATGTGGTGGTGCCGCCGTAGCGCGGAGGCCGGGCTGGGTGCAGGGAGAATGTTCCCAGTGAGGGGCGCGTGGCATGAGGAACCCTTCACATGGTGCAGCCAGGAGGGCCTGGGAGGTGGATGGGGAGAAGAGCTCCTTCCCCAGAGCAGGCTCGACAGCTTCGATCTGCCGTCTGCCTGTCTCGCTGAGCAGCAGCCGTGGAAGAGAAGCCCTGGTTCACTCAGCTCTATTTCCCACTGTGTCAAGAAGAGTTTGGGTGACACCTGCCTCTCACATCCCCATTTCACCTCATTTTCTGCAGGCTGGGGTCGGGCAGAGGCTCGGGAGGCTGAGTTGCATGCGTGCATGTTAACACCTGGGGAGACACCGAGCCCATCACCTGCGCATTCGGTTTTGGAGGTGCTCTGGGTTGCTCTGGTGTTTTGGAAAGGGCTTTCTAGGAGCCAAGCATCCTCCTAGGCTAGACAGTGCCCTAGAGCAGCGAGAGGCAAGTAGCTGCCCGCACGACAACTCTGCCACCTAGCAGAGCACCCAGCTGTCCCTCTGCACAGCCATGAGCTGCATCCCTGCAGATGAGCAGAAAGCTGCCACCTTCATGTCCTGCCTCTCCCAGTGCTCTGCCAAGGGAAGGGCACCACTCCCAGCCTCCTCACCAGCCTATTTTGGCTGTGCATGCCCCATCCTGCAAGGGAGCTTAGCGCTTCTCCTCACATCCCTCTGCTGGGATTTGGCCGTGGCGCTCACTAGCCCTGCCAGGGCTGAAGGACCCGCTGGGCTGCCCTTAAAAAGTAGGTTTTTTCTGCCTCCAGGGGTGTGCCCGGGGCTGGACAATTGCTTCTCTGGGCTCTGCTGGCCACGACATGCCCATACATTTTTTTTTTACCGTACGTTTCTATATACGCCCCATGTCCGAGCCGACTGCAATGCTGGCCCTGCAGCCCCCAGCGCTGGCAGGCAGTGCCAGCAGGACAGCTGTAGCCCTGGGTTTCCCCTTCTCCATGCACGCCCTGCTGCCCGAGTGCCCCGAGGCTGACTCAGACGCCGTATGTGTCCATCCCGCTGGCTGCCTAGGTGGGAGCCGCTTCCGCAGCACCCCGAAGAACCACCCTGAGACCCGCCTGCAGGTCGGCCCCAGGTCCTTGCACACCGCTATGGACCAAAAGCTCCCTTCCTGCAGCAGTGCCGCCCTCTCTGCTGTCCTGGGAGGCCCTTCCATCCCAAGAACACTGATAATCCTGAGCCAGGAGAACATTGCAGAGCCCTCACACCACTGGGCCAGGGCTGGTTTCCCTCTGCTCACCCTGGCTAAGCAATAACTTGCAAACTGGCTTGAGGCAACTCAACTCTGAGGACCTGGGTTGAGGCTTCCTGCTCCCGCTGGGTGGTTTTCTCAGCTCAGGTGTTGCGTAGGGTGAAGAGCTGTTGCTGTTGAGCTGCTCCCTGGAGCGGGGTGGGAGGGAAGGGTCTCCTCTGCTGTCCTGCGCTTATCGCATGCTCCCCTTTCTTCCTGCCTCTAAGTCCCGAAGCGCTGGACTATCCCGCGGAGCCCAGGTGAGTCTGTGCCAGGCTTTCAGCTCTTGTGTCTCGTGCTCTGCTGGTGCCGCCTCAGCATGTGTCTGTCTGTCTGTGTGTGTGTTCTGTGTGTCCATCCCTTTGGCTTTTTATTTATAAGGGATAGAGCTCTGCGGGCGATGAGAGGAGATAGGAAGGAACCCTGTCCTTCCAGCATAGGAACAGCTCCTATGCAGCTCCAGACCCTCACTCCTGGGGGACCTAGACAGCAAATAACCATGAGTGAAGGGAGAGGCTGAGTTACCTGGACAGTACAGCCCTCGTCCAGCCCTTTGGACGCGGTGTCCCTTGGGAATAAAAAGCTGTCTGTGTTGTCCCTGTAGTCTGGTCTGTGTTTGCACAAGTGTTGGCAGTGGGTCTTGGGGCATCCCAGGAGAGCGGACAGCGACTCCATATGGCAACGTCACCTCTTGCCAAGACCCTTTTGCCTCTTCCAAAAGGGACTGAGCAAGGATTTCCCCCCACATTGACATCTCAATCTTGTCCTTCCTTCCTTCCTTGGAAAAAGACAGCATGTCTAGAAGAAGGAAGGCCTTGCTGCCGCTGTGGACAACCTCCATCCCGTGAAACTGAAGGGTGCTCATCGTCTCACGGTCCCCAGCCTTGGTTTCCCCTTGGGCCTTGGGCTTTGTTAAAGCAGAGGCAGCAGCAGAGCAAGTGCCTCCAAGGCTGCTGGCTGGGTGGTGATGGCATGGGGAGTGGTGGTCCCCAGGCACCCCGGCTCTTCGTGCACCTCGGATGGTGAAATGGTGTTGACCCCAGCTCAGATGCTGCCCTCCCAATCTGGCCAACGGAGTCCTCTTTGTTCTGACCTCTCCCAAATCAAAGGCAGCTCTGGGGGGAAAACCTTTCTGCTGGCCAGATCGGGGTCAGCCCACGTAACAGATCTCTTCCTTCAGCACTTGCACACAAGGAGGCAAAGCCAAGCCCCGTGTGTCACAGCTTGCAGGAACTGATGGGTCTGAACGCTGTGCTCCACAGAGGGCAAAAGCAGGTCCAGTAGCCCCAGACTGTGTCTTTAGTGGTTCAGACTGGATGCTGGGGAAAACACTTGATCCCCAGGAGAACTGTGCAGCCCCTGCTCAGGTCAGCAGGAGGATGGAGGAGCTCCAGTCTTGGTGTTCCCAAGCTCAGCTGGGCTGAGCCACTGCTGCCCCCATCCAGCGCTGGCAGTGGCCCCGCTCTGAGTGGGAGCGTGGTTGGAGACCTCCAGAGGGCCATGTCTTTGGTCCTGTGGCTTGGTTTAGAGCTTTCCATCTGCTCCCCAGACCTTCTGAGCAAGGCCTGGGATATTGCAAAGGCTGCCACCCCTCCGGTGTGGCAGGCAGGGACTGAGCCCCCGTGCACAGCTTGGTGCCAAAGGCTGGCTCAAGGTTGTCCTCAGCAGGTGAGCTGGTTGGCCGGGAGCAGAGAAGGCTGCTCCGCCGAGCTGCCTGGCTGCCCGGTGCTTTTACAACCATATTTTTAACTCTGCTTTGTCTTCTCCTCGTGCAGCGAGAAGGCCTTGCAATCGAACTACTTTGAACTCAGCATCAAAACAGAAGCCACTCAAGGGCTGATCCTGTGGAGCGGGAAGGGGCTGGAGCGCTCCGACTACATCGCCCTCGCTATAGTAGATGGCTTTGTACAAATGACCTACGACCTGGGCTCCAAACCAGTCGTCCTCCGATCCACGGTCCCCGTCAACACCAACCAGTGGATTCACATCAAAGCGTACAGGTGTGAAGGGTTGCAGGAGGGGAGAGTCGGGACCGGGACACATCGCGCTGGGATGGGCGAGCTGGGAACCAGGGGAGCCTGAGTCATGGCCGTGGCTCCGTGCCCTGTGCTCGCCAAGGGTCACTGCCCTTCCTGGATAATAATAGAGGAGAGGCATGTGGGCAGTGCCGCGTTGGAGGGGGCGCGAGTTGTGGCACGCCTGGAAATGTCAAAGGGGCAGGCTCAAGGAGGTACGAAAGGTCCGTGCCTTTTATTTTAGCTGAGGGTTTGACATTCTGTTCGTGTTGAGACCGAGCTGTCCCTTTTATTTTTATTGGTGCTGGGAGCGGTGAGCGGATCACGCGGCCGGGATGCCAGGGATTTCTGCTCGTGGCTCTGGAGGGTGCGGGAGGAAACTGTGGCCACTGGCAAGGCCGGCAGTGGGGCTGTGGGATGCCCAGGGGATGCCAGAGGGGAGCGCTTGCCACCGGTTACGTGGTGTCGCACCAAGGACCGCTGTGTGCTACATGGCCCAAGGGAGAGCTCTGCTCCTCTCTGGGTGGAAAAGGGCTGATCATAGAACATGGAAATGAACCAAAATTCCTTCTGGTGCAGAACAATTCCCGGCTGCCTTTGGTAGCTTCATATTTTTGTGCTTAATAAATACCTTTCTGTAGGATAGAAAGCATTGTGCTGAACATTCATTTTGTAGAAATGCAAAGGAACCTAAGGAAGTTCAGAAAAGGGAAGTGTAGGGGTTTGCACCTCAGGAGGAACAACCCCACGCACCAGTACAGGTCAGGGCTTGACCAGCCGGAAAGCAGCTCTGTGGAGAAGGACCTGGGAGACTTGGTAGATGAGTTGGCGATGAGTGAGCCAAGAAGGCCAACGGTATCGTAGAATCCTAGAGTCAAGTGGTGCCCAGTGACTGGATCTGGTGTAAAACAGAGAGCAGCTCTGGGATTTTCCTCTGAGGTTGCTAATCGCCTTCTGTTTCTTCTCCTGGGAGCAGGGTACAGAGAGAAGGTTCCCTTCAAGTTGGCAACGAAGCCCCCATTGCTGGCTCTTCTCCGCTTGGTGCCACACAGCTGGACACAGATGGGGCCCTGTGGCTGGGTGAGTTGGGGTGGAAAGGGGGAACCTCCTCTGCACGAGGGGCTTGGAGCTGGAGCTGGGGCACTGATGCACCCTCACCTGTTCCAGCGCAACGCCTTTGCCTCCCAGGTGGCTTTGACCCAAAGAAGTCCCCTGCTTGTTCTCTGCTTAGAAGGACAGGATTCTGGTGACAGCTGAGGGATAAAGGGTTGGCTTTACCAAATCCCAGTCCTTTCCATGTCACCATGTGCCTTGGAGAAAGCCGTTAGCTGGCCTGGATCCCCTGCTGCCGACGGCATGGAGCACCTCAAACAGGGAGTGCCCAGTACCCTCACACACCGGAGCCTCTGTTAATTCACAAACCTCCCAAATGTCACTTGCTTGGGTAACTCTGGTTTCCAGAAGTGAAATGGTTGAACTGAGAGAAGGGTATTTCAATCTGGAAATAGGTAAATGCCCACATTTTAAATTTGGCTTTATTTGCATAACCGAGAATAAGCAGACCTGCCAGAACCTCCTGTGTGTGCAGCAGAGCCAGTTCCATTCGTGTCCAGGGAGGTATTTTGACCCTGCAAACACAGTCTGGCCCGTTGTGTCTCTCTTGCCCTGCCTGTGGCACATCTGTCAGCACGGGTTTGTCCCGTAACGGCTCAAATCAGCAAGAAATCCACCCACAAGTATAAAATTGTGCCTAAATACAACCAGTACTAATGGGAGCTAAGAGGATAGTAAAGTCCTTTTTTGGAGCCTGAAGGGATGAAAGAAGGATTCCCAGTGGCCAGGGGATGCTGCAGGTTCCAGGCTTTGTTAATCACTCGATGAACTCACGTGACTCAGTTCTCCAGCTGGAAGTTCAGGGTTGGGCTTCTCCTCAGGTGGGTGCTGTAAAGTTCCTCGCGTTTGGGATTGCGAAGGGGCACAAGGGCCACAGAAATCTATGGACAGAAATGTTCATCCAGAGTTCTTCATCAGCTGCAATGAACAGTGAATTGGATGCGCTTCGTGCTCTTAAGAAGCATCTGGTTTTACCTTCTCAGCCTAAGTCTGTAGCTTCAGGTCTAACCTGACCTACATCATCTTGAAAAGAAGGGAGATCTTGCGAAGAAGTTTTTCACTGTGAGGGTGGGGAGGCTCTGGCACAAGAGCCGTGGTGGCTGCCCCATCCCTGGAGGTGTTCCAGGCCAGGTTGGATGGGGCTTGGAGCCCCCTGATCCAGTGGGAGGTGTCCCTGCCCATGGCAGGGGGTGGCACTGGGTGGGCTTTGAGGTCCCTTCCAACCCAACCCATTCTCTGATGATGCTATGAAGGTAAAGGTCATCAGGTGGAGGTTTCTCCCAGCTCTTGAAGCCACTCTCAGCAGTCCCCACACTGTGTGACTGTACGATGGTGCCTGGGGCTGCCGCGTGTCCGTTGCCCTCCCACCCGACCTTCTGTGCTCTCTCTTGCAGGGGGAATGGAGAAGCTGAGCGTGGCTCACAAGCTGCCCAAGGCCTACAGCACCGGCTTTATTGGCTGCATAAGGGACGTGATTGTCGACCGCCAAGAACTGCATCTGGTGGAGGACGCTTTAAACAACCCCACGATATTACACTGCTCAGCCAAATAGACCCCAGGGACCCTTCCTTCTCCTTCCCTCCCTCCTGCCTATTGCTGTAATTATTTTCTATTTTTGTAAACTTATTGCTTTTTATATTTTGGGGGGAGGGGGGAAAGGGAGGGGAGGAAACACCTTTTCTGTTGGGTTATTTGTTCGGTTGCAGTCTATCCAGGTCAGTCAGACTCTAAGCAAACAGCAGCAACAAAGAACAAACCTTGAACCAAGTCTCCAAGAAGTGACAGAAGAACTTCCCCGTTGCACCTGCATTGTAACTCTTATTCGTACTTGAAGCTTCTTTTTTGGGTTCTTTTTCCCCGCTCCTTACTTGTGTTCTTGGGTTGTTGTTCGTGCCCGTGGGGGAAACGATGCTGGTGCTGGCAAGACGCGTGGTCTTTGCGGATTCGCTGCCTTCCCATCTCAGGCCTGGCCCCAAAGCCCCCTCTGCAAGTGCTGGCTGAGCAGGGAAGAGGCCATCAGAGAGAAGCAGGAATTACCACCCTGGCTCTGCCAAGCCTTCTGGTCCTGTGTTCCCCTTGTCTCCCTTCTCCCTCTCACCATAATTTATGTGTGTAAGAATCTCAAGTGCTTTTCTCCTTTATGCTCTGTTAAAATCAGGGATGCCGTGCACTGGAAGAGAGGCCAAGGTCTGCTCTGAGCAGGCAGAAATGCGTTGCTCTTTGGTTGTCTTATGACTGGTTGCTGGACTGAGAGGTGCTGGGGGGGGGGGGGAAATGTTGATTTCTCTGTTGGCACTCCTCCTCCCCCTCCTCTTGGACATGTGCAGAAGCAGCTGTGAAACCTCATTTCCACGCTTTGTGTTTATCCAGACATGTCCTTAACCACCTGCTTGCCCTGGCTGCTCTTCCCAAGAGCTTCTGCGTACCAAGCGTTGCCCTCCCATGCACCAGCGAGAACTTGCAGCGCGTCTTCAAGAGCTGGAAGTGCTCTCCTTCTTCCAGTGCTGCCAATTAGGCTGTGAGGGCATGGGGACTTGGGTCTCTTTTCACTTTAAAAACATCTGTTGGATGTGTTCTTCCATGACCTGTGTCCATTTTCCAACCTCCGGGCATGACTTGCCCTCTGTCTACCACGAGGACGCTTGCAGCTGGCCAGCGTGGGAGTCTCTAGAGCTGGTATTAGAGCCTCTCCCATGAAGAGCAATTGGTGTTTTACCTTTGACTTCAAGTTTTTGCAATGCCCAGTGCAATGCAGGGTCTTCCACGCCGTGATCGAAGCTCCTCTGGATACTTCCAGCCCAGCAGCAATAGCTTCGACGGAGACGGGACTGGGACATGAGTCAGCTGTCGAGGCAGTAGTGTTTGGGAGGAGGGGGTTTTTTTTAAAGTATTCTTTTCCTCCGTGGCAATCTTCAAAGCAAAAATACTGTGGTGCCAGTTACAAAGCCAGTATGTGTGTTTCTGAATGAATGGGTGTGTGTTTGCGAGTGTCGGTCAACCAGCGCACATTTGCATGCGGACACTGGATCCCTGTCGACGAACAATCGGATTGCAGCTATGAAAGAAATTACCCACTCCATTCATGTTCCTTCTCCGTGGGAAGAGCGTCCTGATGCTGTCTAGCATCCCCTTTCCACCACGGGGACGCGACTGTGGCCCTTCCCCACCCTGAGATGGGAGCTGCGTCAAACCCACTTCGTGGAGCGTAGGGAATTAATCTGAAGGGTCTCGCCAGGTATCAAGTGTTCCTTAGTACCCAGGGTGCCATCGTTTTGCAGTCTGAGCATCGATTTCTAGCACTACCTTCACAAAGTAGTGCACCCTTTGAAAATGTTGGGTCTTGGCACTGAATTTTGAGCCATGAAAAATCAAATTACTCTTCTCAGGGTGAGCTCTGAACACACAGACGTAACGAGTCATAGACTCATGGAATGGTTTGGGTTGGAAGGGACCTTAAAGCCCGTCCAGTTCCAACCCTCATGCCATGAGCAGGGACGCCTCCCACTAGCCCAGACTGCTCAAAGCCCTAAAGGGGAAGAACAAAGGGGAAGAACTTAGTGTAAAACCACTTAGGTTTCCTTTTTTTCTTTCTTTTTTTAATTAAAATAAATCTGTCCCCATTCCTGATCTGTTGACATTCCTTTAAAACACCAATGGTTCAATATTTCACAGGGGGCTGTGCCCTCTGTGGGATGGAGCCTCCGGGGTGCGTGTGCGCGCGCGTGGCTGTGTGTGTGGCCAATCCCACATTTTAAGTGGCTTCTGTATATAAATTGTGGTTCCTGGTGGGGGAAGTACTGTGTCTGTGTCGTGAAAGGGATGAACTGCTGTATTTTGAAGTGTAGATAGACAGGGGCAAACTAGGATGGTGGGATGGGAGGGAAGCAAGACCCTTGATCTCTGTTTCGAGAAGGTGAGTTCTAGGAGGGCAAAGCAACTGCGTCGGCCGAGACCGAGGGCTGAACGTGCCAACTCCAGCAGCAGAGGGGCATGCACAGAGGAAGCTGCTAATTTTCTAGGATGCCACTGAAATGAAGCCAGGGTCACTGCAAAAAAAAAAAAAAAAAAAAAAAAACCCAACTAAACAAACAAAAAACTCTTGTCTGCTTTTGCTGGGGCTTGGAAATGCCTTAAAACAGGACCTTGCGTCCTCGTTGTCAAGCATCTTGAACCAAGGTCCGATTCAGCAGTGCTCCCTAGGGGCTGTGCACTTAACTTCGGCTTTATTTTTAATAGCATTTATAACATGTATGTACAAAAAAAAAAGGAAAAAAAAAAAAGACATTGAGGTTTGTTTTATTTTCTGGGGATTTTTTTGCCTTTTTTTTTTTTAAAAAAAAAGATGTCCATGTGGCTTCATTTATAGGGTAAATTAATGACCATTGTGAACTGCTGTATGAATTCTGAAGGGCAATGCACAGTAGAGGAGCAGCATGATATAACCATTACTAACTTGTGTCTTTCGTCAATCACCATGAAATAAAGTTTGAAAACTATTAAGTATGTTTTTAAGGGGCCTATTGCTTTTTTTAATTCTCTTGGTACTGCGTGCTTCATGCTTACTTGCTGGTATATATCCATCTCCTGGGCAGATAAAAGTCCAGAGATCTTCAAGGCCAGGTTGGATGGGGCTTGGAGCCCTCTGACCCAGTGGGAGGTGTCCCTGCCCGTGGCAGGGGGTGGCACTGGATGGGCTTGGAGGTCTCTTCCAACCCAAACCAGTCTCTTGCTCTCTGTTTCCCTTAGAACCAGATTGACTCGTGCAGGTTCCTCGTGTTTCTTCTAAATGCAATCTCTCTGAATGCCAACCTCAATCCTATCCACCCAATGCTTGCAAGAGGAAGACTTTCCTTCCCCTCCTCTCTGGCTGGCTGATCACGCTCTGAAGGGTTTCAAGAATCCACCAGCCTCTCCTTTGCCACGTGTGGTTTTACCATCTCTGCTTAGGTAGCTTTTTCAGAAGGGGCTCTGGATCCCACTGCCATCGCACCGTGGCAGCAAGACTGAAGTGATGCTTCTCACTGATGGCAGCTCTTCCCCCTGGGTTTTACCTTCTGGAAAGTCAGTTGCAAGCAGGATGTGGTTTAAGGTGTGCCAGCAGCTACGTTCCTGCTCAAAACAGGTCTTCCTAATGGGGCCTTTCCACCTGGCCAGAGACCCAGCGCTCTGATCTCTGCAGCTTCATCTTTCTGCAGGAAAAGAAGGCGGGAGGTGGAGGAATTGTTCGATGAAGAGCTCCTGTTCATCCAAGTGGTGCGAAGTGAGGAAAGAACGTGGCTTTCCTGCCATTTGGGAGACAGCTAACAGCAAACCGAGTCATTTTGATCTCCAGCAACGATGCGCATTTGATTGGTGTCTCCACCAAGCTCTGTAGGAACCGGCTTTTCAACGGACAACGAGACGCTGAAGACTCACAACGGGGAACAATGATGCCAGTGTTTGCACAGCCACAGGGGTTGCACAACTCACAACCAGGGCCGTGTTTTGCTCAAGATCAGCCTCCTGGTGCAGCATCATCTCGACAATGACCTCATTATGCCACGACAGGCATGGACTTGCAAAGTCAGTACGTTTTGCCAGCTTGCTGCGAAAGAGTAGGACAATAAGCTCTCGTTGGCTTGGCCACAAGGAAAAGCTGAGCTCTATCTAGCAGCTGGATTTTTATTTTTTTTTACTACAGACTGGAAAAACCCATTGTGAGGGGAAAGAGGAAGGAAAGAAGGACAGGAGCCACACTGGGGTTGTGCTTGGGCAGGCAGCAAGCACGACACAGAGGAATGGCCTGGCCATGCTTTCTGCCAGCCAGCCTGCTCACCACTCTCCAGCCCACACCAAGCGTGCATCAAGCCCGGTTGCCACATCTGCTCTCCCCAAGAGCAAAGGCAACCAGCTCTTATCTTCAGGAAGGAGAGGGCAGTTGGAACTGGATGGTCCTACCCATCCTCACTAACCCTGACAGCTTGTTGTGAGCTTCTCCCATGCCAAGGATCTCTGTTCTTCTTAAAGCACTGAGCTGAGGCTTCAGCAGGATGGTGAGGAAAGTGGTGAGGGGACCCACTGGATGGGCTTTAAGGTCCCTTCCAGCCCAAACCACTCCATGATGAAACAAGTTGCCCAAAGCAGTGGTGGCTGCCCCATCCCTGGAGGGGTTCCAGGCCAGGTTGGATGGGGCTTGGAGCCCCCTGATCCAGTGGGAGGTGTCCCTGCCCATGGCAGGGGGTGGCACTGGATGGGCTTTGAGGTCCCTTCCAACCCAAGCCTTTCTGTGATTCTATGATCTGTTTTTAACGACGCTGACCCCCTCGCTGACCGTGTGCACTGCCCTGAGAAAGGGGGCTTGTTCCCCTCCCCATACGAGCCAGACACACAGAGAAGTCACAGTTGAGTCTCTCACAATGACGTCTCAGTGCCCTGAAAGAAGGTCCCAGTTAACTTGGAGCCTCCGTGGCAGGGAAATGAGGAAGGAGGGGACAGGGGTCATTGTTATCAGGGTTGCTATTTGGCCTCTGTGGTCCTTGTTGCCCCGTGAGCAATCCAGTGGCACGCAGGAAAGCTATGCAACCCGCCGGTCCTCCTCGCTGAGAAATGAGCTGGCTGCTGCTGCCAGCTCTCTGGGTATTCCCCGAATAGACATGGAATTCGCTGAGTCTTATTATAGTTATAAAACTGCTATTTTTGCCACTACGGGTAGACCGGGGGCGGGGGGGGGGGGGGGGGGGGGGTTGGCTCGCTGGCTGTATCCTGGCTTTTTCTCGCAGTCTTGGACAGCTGGCTTTGTTTTCTCACCCAGCATTCATGAAAGGTGCCAGATTCAGGGCATTTCTTTGGGTTAATCTCTTCTATTTTATGTGAAGGAAAAATATATTTCATGTGGCTTTATCAAAGGCCCCTGAATTTACACTTCAGATGGTGAAATGTGCTCTATTTGAATAAATCATACAGCATGCTCACAGCACACCTGACCCCAGCTTACCCCCGGAAAGGTTGGGCTGTCACCATCCCTGAATGACCAGAGATGTTGGGAGAAGAGCAAGGAAGCCGCTCTGGGGACGTTGCCCCCTCCTGACTCTAAAGAGAGCGCTGAGCTGGGGTTGTTTAGGGATAACGGCAAACGTGGCTGCGCCCTGCCAGGCTCAGGTGCCCAGCGCGGTGGCTTGCTTGGTTCTCCTGGGAGCGTGGCTCTCAAGTCTTTGTGAACCCCAAAACCCAGTGGAGGGCCGTGAAATGCGGAGGGGGCTGGCGCGTCTCTCTGATGAGGAAACACTGAGCGAAGATAAGACAGAGGGGATCTTATCAGTGCTTATAAATATCTACAGGGCGGGTGTCGAGGCTGGAGCCAGGCTCTTTACGTGGAATCACAGCACCACAGGATGGTTAGGGGTGGAAGGGACCTTAAAGATCATCCAGGTCCACACCCCCCCCTCCTGCTACATTCCGTTTTGCTTTGATCCACAGCGGAGTGGAACGGTCCAGTTAGACTTCTCTCCACCCCCTGTGCCACCACTGTGTCCTAATGCTTCTCTGCCTCTTCTGGCTGCGCGAGTTGGCCAAAGGGAAACCCAGAGCTGCTGCTCCTGCAGCCAGCGTGAATGAAATGGACGTTGAGAGAAGGGATACATCAGAGCAGCCTTCCAGTACCTGCAGGGGCTCCAGGAAAGCTGGGGAGGGGCTTTTTACAAGGGCTTGGAGTGAGAGGAAGAGGGATAACGGCTTGAAATTAGAAGGGGAAGATTTAGATTGGACATTAGGAAGAAATTCTTCACCATGAGGGTGGGGAGGCACAGGTTGCCCAGGGAAGTGGTGGTTGCTCCATCCCTGGAGGTGTTCAAGGCCAGGTTGGATGGGGCTTGGAGCCCCCTGAGCCAGTGGGAGGTGTCCCTGCCCATGGCAGGGGGTGGCACTGGGTGGGCTTTGGGGTCCCTTCCAACCCATCCTATGGCTCTATGAAGTGAGTTAGAAAACTAATTCCACAGAAGCCCAGTCCTGCTGCAGCCCATCCCCACACCGCGCCCGTTTTGTAAGGACAACTCCTCGTACCGCCTCGAGCGAAGCACCTGTGCCCAGCACCCATCCTAGCCCTGCCCTGGCACCCCCCGAGGCTCTCCCGCTCGTCCCACCCCTCGCTGTGGGCAGCGGGGCTGCTGCCCGGTGGCACCGCCGGGGGCGTGGCCAGGGGGCGGGGATCCCCTGACGTCACAGGGAGGGGTTTTCCCGCCGCCCGGGCGGGCGCTCCCCGCGGTGCGGGCAGTGAGCGCGGGGCCGCCGAGCCATGACCTCCCGCAGGTAAGGGCTTGCGGCCCCCGGGCACGGCTGCTCCGGGCGGGGCGGGGATGGCACGGCTGCCCCTGCCCCTGCCTGGGTGCCTGGTGCTGCCCCTGCCCCGTTCTTGCCCCCAGCCCTGGTCCCTGCTCCATTCTTGTCCCCTTCCCCAGCCTTAGACCCTGCCCCAGCCTTGGTCCCTGCTCTGTTCGTACCCCCACCCTCGTCCTCTACCCCCACCCTCGTCCCCTGCCCCCATCCTCGTCCCCTGCCCCATCCCCATCACCTACCCCCATCCCAGTCCCCTGCCCTATCCCCATCACCTACCCCCATCCTCATTCCTCACCCCAACCCTGTCCCCTACCCCATCCCCGCCACCTACCCTGTCCCCTGCCCCCATCCTCGATCCCTACCCCATCCTCGATCCCTACCCCATCCTCGATCCCTACCCCATCCTCGATCCCTACCCCATCCTCGATCCCTACCCCATCCTCGATCCCTACCCCATCCTCGATCCTTACCCCATCCTCGATCCTTACCCCATCCTCGATCCTTACCCCATCCCCGTCCCTTACCCCATCCCCGTCCCTTACCCCATCCTCGTCCCTTACCCCATCCTCGTCCCCCTGTCCCAGCCTCACCCCCTTCCCCATTGTTACCCCCTTCCCCAGCCACATCCCGTTCCCCAACCATCTCCCCTTTCCCAACCATCTCCCCTTTCCCAACCATCTCCCCTTTCCCAACCATCTCCCCTTTCCCAACCTCATCCCCTGCCCCGGCGCTGGCCCCTGTCTCCTGGGCTGGTTGGGGTCACCCCATGCCCCCTTAAAGCATCTTGTTCTAGCAGGCCACGTAACCCGTGCCAGCGATGCTGAAGAGGGGATGCCAAAATGTGACCAAGCTTTAAAACTTGCTTGAAGTCGCTGCCACTGCCCCGATGTGTGGTGCAAGCCCTGCCCCCGTCTCCCAGGCCAGTTTGGCTCACCCCGTGCCCCCTTTGCAGGAGAAACCCTCTACCTTAAAGCATCTCGTCCGAGCGGGCTCCATGACCCGTGCCAGAGATGCTGAAGAGGGGATGCCAAAACAAGATGAAGCTTTAAAACTTGTTTGAAATATCTTTGTGGGCTGAGAAAACGATAACTTTGGTGCAGCTGGTGCGTTGCTGGAGCCTCCCCCAGCTTCTCCCAATTAAGCTGTAGCAAAGCTGCAGTCTGTTGTTCTCAGCTGTGGCAGGAGCTCCTGTGTCTTGGAGGCCTCATCCCTTCTCGGTTCATTCTTCTCTGCCGTGGCTTCAAAAGGGGTAAAGAGCCATCCAGTGATGGCCTCTTGCCGTGCCTCTTTGGTAGCCAGCTCCAAGCACCGGGTTGCAAGCACAAGCTCCCACGTGGCTGGTTTTAATGGCTGGTTTGGGGGTTCTTCATTCTTGTCTGTCCTTTCACCCTTAAGGGGGCCTGTTGCTGTTAGAAGTCATGTGTTTTGAAACACCCCAGGGAGGGTGGTGGCTGGGGAGCAGCCGTACAGCTGACGGTCGCTTCAAGCCGAGAAATGAGATCGGTTACAGGACAGGGAACGCTTGTTGGGTGGGGGTACAGGACCGAGTGCTGGCAAGCCATGGTTGGGGATTCCACAACCATCTCTTGAACATGTAACAACTCCAGATTGTCTCAACTCCAGTGGTGGCTGCCCCATCCCTGGAGGTGTTCCAGGCCAGGTTGGATGGGGCTTGGAGCCCCCTGATGCAGTGGGAGGTGTCCCTGCCCGTGGCAGGGGGTGGCACTGGCTGGGCTTTGAGGTCCCTTCCAACCCAACCCATTCCATGAATCCCCACGCGCACATTCCTGCAGTGCCAGGATTCAGGAGTTCAGCAATTTATGGGTTTTGGGGTCTCTCTTTGCCACCCAGCACTGTCTCTCGTGGCCAAGTGCTTGGCCGTGTTTTGTGTGTCTGGTTCAGCACGTGCGGAAGACGTTTAGGAAGAGGCAGTGCTCGCCTGGGCGGCGCCACGTGAAGTTACGAAAGGTGCTTGGTGATGGAGTAAAAAGCACAGGGCTGCAACTTGGGGCCCCTGGATTTCGTTCTCGGCTCCGGTAGCGCTCTCTGTGCCCACAGGCGAGTCAATATTTGTCTACGCTGCCAATACCTTGCAAGCTCCACCCTGCCGGGCAGTCACCTAGGGCAGCGGGCTGCCAGCTCAGCCCTTGCTGCAGCCCCGAGGAACCTGGCTGGCTCAGGGTGCTGCTGCTGAGAAGGGGTCAGAGCTGGGTGGACTGGCTGTTGTGTTGGGGGTTGATTGCTCCCAGCACGTGTTGTCCCAGTCCTGTGCACCTGAGTGCTGGATTTGCTGCTCCTGGTTCCATAACGCTGCTCCGAGGGCTGGAGCACCTCCTGTACGAGGCCAGGCTGGGAGAGCTGGGGTTGCTCAGCCTGGAGAGGAGAAGGCTCTGGGGAGACCTTAGAGCAGCCTCCCAGTACTGAAAGGGGCTCCAGGAAAGAGAAGTGCAGGGACAGGATGAGGAGGAATGGTGTGCGTGACGTGAAGGAGAACCAAGCCCTGCTGTAGAAATAAAGCAGATTTGTTGCCATCAGCCTAAACCACAAAGCTGTTGCAAACACTGAGCTCCAGGCTGCTGCCAGCGCCTTGTTGCGTTATTTCTTAGAAACAGCTTGTTGGGAGAATGACCATTTCTTTCCCTCTCCCAGCTTCACTGGCATGTGACTTCTCAACTGCAGGGAAGGTCTGGAGGTCAGGGATGCACCACCCTCCGGCAAGGACAGAGGAATTGTGGTTCTTCTGGATCAGCGAGAGCCTGGGTATCTAAGAGCAACTGCTGCCCCTCCTCTGCTTTGGTGCTTGCATGCACTCAGCTGCAACCAGAGCCCTTTTCTTGGGACCTCAGGGAATGAACCTCACCTCCCCGTTGATGAGCAGCTCACAGATCACAAATGCCCTGGGTTGTTTTTTTTTTTTCCTAAGAAGGGGTTGTGCAGTGTCTGGAGCACTTGGTTGGTGGCATCTGGACTGTGCATTGTCCTTATCTTCAGGGCAGGCTTTTTCTTTATAGCCAGGTTTCCTGGGATGCTGCGCCTGGGAGGAAGGGAAAGTCTGGAGGAAATGAGTAAACAGCTTCTGGAGCCTGAGTTGTGCAGGATTGAGTGCCGAGTGGTACTGACACAGAATTGGTGCCTGGTGTGCCCAGCTCCTGTCCTGCTGAGATAAGATGTGGCGTGGCAGGCAGCTTACAGCTCTGTAAGGGCAAAACCGCCCTGGGAAGCGAACACTGAGGCCAAAGGGACCAAGTCTCCAGTTTTTAGGGCAATGAATGAGCAGGCTGATGGTGTGTGGGGACTGGTAATCTGGTGAAAGGCTCCCATTTCTGGAACAGATTTGACAAAGAGCTGCTGGGCCACAAAGGAGATCCAAGGGCTGGAGCACCTCCCAGTGGGGACAGGCTGGGAGAGCTGGGGTTGCTGAGCCTGGAGAGGAGAAGGCTCTGGGGAGACCTTAGAGCAGCTCCCAGTGCTGAAAGGGGCTGCAGGAAAGCTGGGGAGGGGCTCTGGATCAGGGAGGGCAGGGATAGAACAAGGCAGAAGGGTTTTGAGCTGAAAGAAGGGAGACTGAGATGAGATCTTAGGAAGAAATGTTTTGCTGTGAGGATGGGGAGGCCCTGGCCCAGGGTGCCCAGAGCAGTGGTGGCTGCCCCATCCCTGGAGGTGTTCCAGGCCAGGTTGGATGGGGCTTGGAGCCCCCTGACCCAGTGGGAGGTGTCCCTGCCCATGGCAGGGGGTGGCACTGGATGGGCTTTGAGGTCCCTTCCAACCCAACCCATTCCATGATTTGAAGCTCAGTGATTTCCCCATATCCCATACCCAGCGCTGAGTCCATTTGTTTGACACTTCACCTCTGCATTCAGATGAAACATTTTAAAAATCAGTTTACTGCTTAGCTGGATGACTTTGTCCACACTGATTTTATGGCACTTTGTGGGTGGCTCCTTTTGAAATCTTGCATCGCTTGTAATTCTGATCGTAAGCAGTGGCTGCTCCAGCAAGGCTGATAAATTGGGGTTGGCCAAAGTCCTGCATGTGCTTTCTCCAGAGGTGCTTTACCGTGCTTGTGCAGGCCACATTGCTCTGCATCAAATGCATCCAGCTGGATCCTGAAACCTTGCTTGCCGTCCAAGCTTGAGCATCTGCTGCAATCTAATGCCAGTCCCCTGCTCCGCTGAGCAGCCTGTGGTCCCAGCTTTCCCACTCCCTTTACGGGTGAGAAAACACACGCTTCCTGTGCTGAATCCAAATGTAAATAGTAACCTGAAGTATTTGCAATAACTGCTTACTTTGGCAGCTTGGGTGGCGGTGGGGATGTGGTAATTTCTGGTCCGGGAAGCAAAACCAGGTCAGTGTTTTGGCATCTTGGCTATTCATTCAACATCCTGGGCAGAGCTTGGGGGCAGCGGTGGCACCAGGTCGCCCTGATGGGAGCGTGCTGTGTCTCTGAAGTGCAGGCTCCCAGTGATAAGCTCAGGAACATCCTCCAGCACTTGTGTGTGAGCTGGTTGTCTCCCTCTCTTCAGGCAGTGCTTCAGCACTTGGCTCTGGAGGTGACTTGTGCTCAGCTCCAGCTCTGAAAGGGTCAGCGAGCCTGGGCAGCTGGGCACAGGTCACAGCAGCACCCTGGATTCACACCCTGCCTTCCTTTGCTCACAGGCTTCAGGGAACCTGCCCAGCGAGGCAGCTGGTGCCTTTTTCATCCCTGCTTTGCCATTGCAGCACCTGAATCTCCACTCAGATTTCCCCTGCTGTTGTCTCTGGCCAGGCTGTATGAAGATGACTTTGGCCACGGGCTCTGTGAGCAGCGCGGTGGCAGAATCAAAGCTGAAAGGCTTTTGTGCTAAGGCTGCCTCTGTGTGCTCTGCCCGGCCAGGTAGGGAGGTGAGAGATGCCAAATGCAGTGAGTGCTTTTTCACCAGGTAAATGGGGATGAAAAGTCTGGGAGCAACTTCAATTCCACCTCAATTCCAAGCCCCCAGCCAACTGTTTATTTTCAGCCAGGGCGAGTTCCTTAGTGCAGTGCATAAATGCACTGTTCTCTCCCCTTTTCCAGCGAGGAAATAAGAATGGTTAATGCAGAAAGGGAGAAAACCACCCTTCCCTAGGAGAGGCTCTTGCATCAAGCCCTTGGTGATTTTCCAGTAGCCTACGGTTTTCCCCAGGGCAGAGCGAGCTGTTCTCGTTATGGTCCCGAGACAAATGAAGCGCTCTCAGCCCTGGAACACATTTCTGAGATGCAGCTGTATCTCTTTTGCGGGCTGCCAAGGAGAATTCCTCGCCGTCTGCAGTGGCAGGACAAGGCAAAGCGCTCCGACGAGGAAACCGGTCTTCCAGCTGGTGCTGCCAAAGCTATATTGAGGGCAAATTTCCTTTGTGGCTGGGTGGTACCGGAGCTGCTCGCCGCTGCTTCCAGCAGGGATTGAATTCATTGAGTTCCTAGGAGATGGTTCTTCTCGGGAGCCTCGGAGGCACCTGAATGAAAGAGTGAATCAGAGCTTTGTGCTCCAGTGAAGTGATGGAGCGATGCCAGTGGAGCAGCAATAGCCAGCTGGACTCTCCTAGGTGTCCAGGTGTGGGCTGGCATGGAGCAGGCATGGGGAAGGCTGCTCCCATGCCCTGAGCTGTCCCTGCAGAGCTTTCTCCCAAGGCATGAGGTGGGGACCCAGCAGAAGTGTGCCTGGGGTTCTAGAGCTGGGAAATGAGTTCCTTAGGGACAGGGTTTAGTAGGGAGACAGGCACGGTGGGACTCGATGATCTCAGAGGTCGCTTCCAACCTTAGGATTCTATGATTCTTGGAAAGGGAAACAGAACTGGGTGCCTCTGGCATGGCCACATAAACCCTAGCTCGTGTCTCAGCCCCAGAGCCCAGCTGGAGATGCTTCGTTGTGCGCAAAAGGTGAGCATTGTCCCTTCCCTCTGCTCAGCCAGGCAAACCCTGCTCTCACGGAGGTTTTCCCAGAGGCTGGCTTTTCATGTTGACCATGGTGGATCTCCCGCTGACTTTTTTTAAGGCAGATGGAGGGGAAGTTGTGTTCTGCAATGGGGGATTTGACATATTCCTCCGTTTGAGAAGGACCTGCCTAGCCAAAGGGCTCCTTTATCCCTGGTGCCAGTTGTTCCATGAGTAAAGCAAGCAGCCTGGTCCTTCTTCACTTGGGTCCTACGGTGTGAATGTTGGGGTTGTCCTGTGCAGGGGCAGGAGTTGGACTCGATGATGCTTGTGGGTCCCTTCCAACTCAGGTCATTCTATAATTCTATGAGTAGGGAACTCGGAGAACAGCCTGGTCGCTCTTAAGGAGGGTCCTTGTGAGTGGTGAACCCAGAGCTGAGAGCTTTTCTGTTCCCAGCTGGGTCACTGATTTAGAACCCATCTCCATAGTCTTTGTGGTGTTTGCCCTCCCACCCTTGCAGTGTAGATGCCCTTGGATTCCTGGCTGGCTCACTAATAACTTACTTCCCAAATGCTGACATTTGGGTTTCCATCCCTGCCCTGAGGGATGAACAGAGCTAATACCGATTTCCAAGCTAAAAAAAGTCCCACACCTACTGGGAAAATAAATTTACAGGGAAAAAAGGGAGGGAATTTTTCTAGAAAAAGGAAAACAACTCCTTTTTCTGCTGTAGGAATGGCTTTGTTCTGTTGCTTTTTCACTGCCTTGACCGAGCGCAGCGGCTTGGGCACTGCGCTGGCCACCGTACGAGATGAGCGGTAGAAAGTGGCTCCTGCAGTCCAATTGCATGTTCCAGGAAACGTGCGTAGGACGGAGCTTAATCAGATTATGGGGCTGGTCTGTTTGCAGGCTTCCTGCGTGAGTCTGAAGGGAAGAAGGAAATTCTTTGCATTAAAGCAGGCTGGAAATCAGGAACTGTGTGCTTCCTCTATACGGGTGTGTTTTCTGCAAACGGCTTGTGTCGGTGGGGCTCTGCAAAACCCTCTCTGCCTGCTTGTGGTGGCTGAGGGATGGACTTGGGAGAGATGAACGTGTCAGCATCTCCTCCTGGGCTTTCTGAGCTGCTGCTGTCTTGCAGCAGGTGATGTGGTTGTCCCAGGTGTCGCAGGCAGGTCCCGCATGGAAAGGACGTTGCTGTGATCCAGCTGCAGTAAAAGCATCTGTCAGGTGGGCTGGGAGTATCAGGCTTCGGGGCTCACCTGGGGGAGCTCTACCTTGCAGCCCCTCTTGGCTCTGTTGGAGAAGATCGTAGAATCATAGAATGGTTTGGGTTGGAAGGGACCTTAAGGCCCATCCAGTTCCACCCCTCTGCCATGCGGGACAAGACCGCAGGGTCCAAGCAATCCAGGAGTTTCCTGGAATGCGTTGAGGGCAATTTCCTTCCCCAAATGATAGAAGAGCCAATGAGGCAGGGTGTTCTGCATCAAGGCCTAGACATTTCCACGTGGACAGGAGAAACCAATGAGCCTCATCCTCTGCTGCACCTTCTTGGAAATACCCTCCCAGTTGTCAATGATGGGATGATCTCACACTGCACCCCCAGCCCCTTCTGCTCTGCTCTGGACGCACAACCTGTCCTGCAGAAGGGGCTGTGGGGCCTCCAGGGACCCCCACTTGGGAGACAGGTGAGCTTTGCTCTGTCCACATCACCCAGGGCAATGAGCAGGTGCCTCAAGGAGGAGGTCACCTGGTCCTGCTGTGGCTGCTGGCAGGACCGTGCACACCTACGGCGAATCACGGCGATGTTGCCTCCAGCTGTCGTGAAGGCTTACGGCTGGGAAACCTCTCACAGCAAGGAGTGATTAAGTTTATCTTGCTTGTTGCAGCTTCTTGGTGTCGAAAGAAGCACTGGGGGAGGAGAGGGTGAGTTGAGTTTTCTGGTTGGGCTGGTGTTCGCTGCAACTGCCCCGATTACGTTATCAGGTGAAGAGACCGTCTCGTAGCAAGTATCTGCTCAAGGTTTCCCGTGCACAAAGCTGGTGGGGGTGGCTCCCAGCCCGCCCTTGTTGTGGCTGGGTGTCTCTTGACCTTCCCAAGGAAAACACAAGTGCAGGTGTGGGACGGCTTGCTGGGAGAAAAGGCAGCAGCAGCAGGGAAAGGCTTGTGCCAAACGTGGGCAGTCTTGGTGTGCACCTCCACATGGTCCCTCGCGTGCCCGGAGATGAGGTTGCTGTGCTGGTTTGCAGCATCTAATGATGCAGCGGAAGGTGTCCCTGCCCGTGGCAGGGGAAACGGGCGGCTTGAACAGTCTTGGGAGTTGGGGTAACTATAGAATCATGGAATGGTTTGGGTTGGAAGGGAGCTCATCCAGTTCCAAGCGAATGCTTGACATAGGCATGGGAGAGCCCATCCCTCGGGACGTGTTGTTTGGCCTTGGGGATTTCAAGCGGGTGGGAAGGCGATAAAGATTTAATTTCAAAACAACCAAAAATCCCCCTTCACACCCTTGAGCAGCATCCCTACCATGTAAGGCAGTTGCCAGGGCTATATTTGTCCTTGGCTTGGTTTTGGGGGTAGGTTTTTTTGTTTGTCTGTTTGTTTGTTCCTCTCTTCCTCCCACCCTCCTGAAATATTTCCATCCGTCTCCTCTCGAAGAAGTGTAACAAGCTCTGCCACTGATTAAATTCTAATTATAGCCGTGATATTTTTTTTTCTTTCCAATTCTTCATGAGGTATCCAGGTAAAAAATAGCCTTGGCGACTCTTCAAAGGGGACATGGACCTGCTATGGGCTATATTTTTGTCTTGTCACCCTGCCCGGGTCCAAAATAAACCTCCTTCGTTTTTAATTAGCTCGTCGGGTTATATAATCCCGAAAGCCGAGGATTTCTGGGCTCGGCGGGAACGCACGTGATGCTGTGGGATCGGGCAGATCACGGCAGGCAAAGGCAGCGTGTCAGGGTTGGGGCGACACAGCAGGAATCTCCTCTCCTGCTGCTGACCCTGGTGCCAAGTGGGAGGGAGCCTGGGGAAGCCAAGATGCCATAGCAGAAGGGCACCTGTCTGGTCCCTCTCATCTGAGGCTCTTGCCTTGCTTCCTTGTTCCTCGTGGTACCTGAAGAGGAACCTGCTCACCGAGGAAGGGCCTGGTTAACCATGAAAGCTCCTTGGCTGTCTGTGTTGCCTTGGGTTTGGATTTCCTCTGCTCCTGGGAGAACGGGTCAGGGGTTTTCTGTCATCCTAACAATAATGGCTTTAAATTGGAAGGGGAAAGACTTAGATGAGCCATTAGGAAGAAATTCTTCACGATGAGGGTGGTGAGGTGCTGGCACAGGTTGCCCAGGGAAGTCATGGATGGCCATCGTTGTGGTTTTTCACGTGGGAGCCCAACTGACTGTTCAGGTTCTCACGCTCGCAACAACCCTCCTTGTCTGGTGTGGAGGTGGTGCCCTCATATGAGCATTCAGCAGCCTTCTGCTCTTCCAAAATACTTCCCTGTAGTTCCTCAAGTGGCTCAGCCCAAGCTTCTCATCAGCCTCTCTGGACAGATAGCCCAGAACGTGAGCACGCCGTGGAAGGGAGCGGCGCGTGTTTGGTCTACACGGCTTTAAAAAGTTTGTAACCACCAGGTGGGGCAAAGGAACTTAAAAGGGGGACGGTGGGGAGGCCCTGGCCTGGGTTACCCAGAGCAGTGGTGGCTGCCCCATCCCTGGAGGTGTTCCAGGCCAGGTTGGATGGGGCTTGGAGCCCCCTGAGCCAGTGGGAGGTGTCCCTGCCCGTGGCAGGGGGTGGCACTGGGTGGGCTTTGAGGTCCCTTCCAACCCATTCCATGACAACAACCCTGGCTGACACCTTGACCCAGGGGCTGCTGTTGGCCACTGAGGTGTAACTGCTGCCCCGTGAGCAGCTGCTGGACCTGTGCTTTGCCAGGCTTTGACTTCCTTCTGCCAAGCCTTTCCATAGAATGAAGAGCTCAGGGTTGTCCTGGGGGCTGTCTGGGCGAGGTGGCAGGTTTAGCACAGCTGCGTGTGCATTGCAAGCCCATCCCTTGCCCTTCGGTCGTCACCTGCCCTACAGGTTGCAGTTCCCACTCCGTGGCACGTCTGTAGTCAGGACCTACTCCGACCCGTGTGAGAGCAGGATGTGCTGCAGCAGCAATGCCCGCTTGCTCCCCGCGTTGAACCAAGCGCCCGCCTGCTGTCAGCTGTGCCTCAGACCGGAGTTTCAGTCCTGCTCCGGGGAGGGCTGGGGAGCAGCAGTGTCAGCATTTGTTGCCGCTGCAGCTTTAAAGCAGTGGAAACTTTTGGGGTTCTCATCTCGATGGTCAAAGCTAACAGGAACTGGTGTACTTAGAGAAGCACAATTGGGTGAGGAAAGCATAGTTTTGAGGTGTTCGACTGGGTTGAAATCAACGGGTTTTGTGCGTGTCTCCTGACTTCAGGAAGAAGAGGGATGCAGTGCATCTCCGGGATTTGAATAGGCTTCTCCAAACTTTAAAGTTCTAGCTTGGTGTTTAGCAGAGCTGGGCATAAGCCACAGAATTAAGGGTCTTCAGACCAGTGCAAGAGACACCAGGCTGGAATTTCCCACGGCTGGTTTTCAGATGGGTGCCTCAAAGTGGCCACCTGGTGATCTGGGGACAAACGGTAGTGACGGGTGTTTGCATATGGTCCCTCTCGTGTGATGAGCCATCCTTCAAACACCTCCCACGGCGGGCGCTGCGACATCAGCCAGGGCAGCCCTCCCACCTCTTGTCACTCGGACTTCACACACCGGTGCTTGGGCAGTGACTCTGTCCAAGGAGAAGCCAGACAGCCCTTTCTTCTCTCCTCCTTGGCTGATGCAAACGCGTATTCCAGAAGAAGGCTTTTGCCTCAGTTGTCGCAGCTCGTGGCAGAATGTTCTGGCGAGCGTGCTGGGGGAGAAGGGAGCCCTGAGCAGGTTCCTGCCTGAAGGGATGGCTGAAAGGCAGTGGAAATCATGATGCTGTCAGGTAGTGACTGCACGGGAACGCTGAGTTTGCAGCCCGTGAAGAATCCCTGCTGCAGCAATGAAGCGCGTGAACACAGCGTAGAGGGAAGAGCTCGAGGAAAAACAGCAAACAGCTGCCCCTAAATATAACAATCTGGTTTCAAGGAATAAATGCCCTGGGATTTATATTTAAGCACAGCATCTTGAAGGCCCAATTAGAGATTCTTCTCCAGTGCTGACAAGAGGGATTTTGACATCAGCGAGCTGGGGTGATGCTGAAGCAAGCAGAGGTGCCCCCTTGTTGAGCGTTCTCCTGCCAGCCCTGCCATGGAGATGTGTGTGGGCAGTTCCCTCTTTCAGCTTAAAACCCATCTCCCTCATCCCATCCCTGCTCTCCCTGATCCAGAGCCCCTCCCCAGCTTTTCTGGAGCTCTTTTTGCTATTGGAAGGCTGTTCTAAGGTCTCTTCTCTTCTCCAGGCTGAGCAATCCCAGCCCTCTCAGCCTGTCTTTGTATGGGAGGTGCTTCAGCCTTTGGGTCATCTTAATTTCACGAGACAAAAGTTTTAGCCCCGTGATAGTTGGCTTCTAGCGCTGAGCTCCTGGACGAGCTCTTTGGTTGATGAACCCAAACACAGTAGGACGTGTGTGTGGTGGAAAGGCTGCACAGAGGGCTAGCACAATGTAACCTATTTTCTTCCCCCCCCCCCCCCCTTTTTGCTGCATCATTGCAGCTGTTATCCCTGGCATCTCGATGTCTGACTGGTGGCGGGTAGTGCTGTCTGTCTGCGTGAGCGGTGTCGGAGCATTGGGCAGGAAACTGGGGGGTTATTTTAAAGCACAGGTTTGCACCCAATTGCTGGCGGTAGGCAAAGGGAAGCCCTGTTGTAGTTGTGAAATCACCGGTGCCCCTGACTGTTAGATGCCAGTTCAGCTCTTCCTTGGCACAACATGGATTGTTGTTCAGGAGCTCATTTGTATCTCCCCTCTTTCGGCTTAAGCTTGTTCCCCCTCAGGGATGCTATGATGGTGGCACGAGAAAGTAAGCACGACAGGTTCTGTCTCAGATGCCTCGTGGCAGTTAACCGAGAAGACTGAAGCTCTGCCTCTAGTCTGGTCACCTCGATTTTGACCATCAAAATAGATACAGCAGGACCAGCAGATTGTGCAGAGGGGATACTGAGTGAGGTGGGTGCTGGCATCTCCTCCCGAGTAACAAGCGATAGGATGAGAGGAAATGGCCTCAGGTTGCATGGGGGGGGGGGGGTTCAGATTGGATATCAGGAGGTATTTCTTTACTGAAAGAGTGGTGAAACACTGGCACAGCTGCCCAGGGCAGGGGGGGAGTCTCCATCCCTGGAAGGGTTCAAAAACCGTGTGGATGTGGCGCTTTGGGATGTAGGTTAGCAGGCACGGTGGGGTTGGGCTGATGGTTGGACTGGATGGGCTTAGAGGGCTTTTCCAGCCTTACTGATTCTGTGAGCTGAGTGAAGGGAAGACAGAGCACTGCTGCTGCTCTGCCACTGACCCCTTGCACATCCTGGGGCAAAACATTTTGTCCTTAGCTCCTCACTGCCCCAGCTGCATCCTTCTGAGACCCCGTGGGAAGCGTTGTTCTGAGGGCTGCTCCCATGAGCTGCATCAGGCACCCAGGGTGCAAATGTGGAAGAGTGGCACTGCGGGAGGGCTGCCTGTCAGCAGGAATTACGCCCCTGAGTTTCTCTGCATCTCCCTCTGAGCTCCTCAGCTTTTCCTACTGACTTGGAATCGAGCATCCTCGAGCCTAAGAGCCACTTTTCCTCCTTTGGAAGGAGATGCTCAGTTCTTGCTCTACGAGCCACTTAGGTGGGGGTGAACCATAAAAGCAGACCAAGTTCTGTGCTGTTCACCTCCCACTGCCCCTCTTTGGGACCAGCTGGGTCCTCATCCAGCCCAGCATTTCCGAGCCGGCTGCGGCGAGACGGGGCTTCCAGAGCGTTTGGAATTGCTCTGCGGTTGGGACTGTTGCTGGTCTCTAATCTCCTCTGTTCCTCAGCTGCTCTGTTGGCACATTAAAGGCTCGCCACAAAGCAACCATAATTGTGCTAAGTGTCTGTGGGATAATGGACTCGATGCTCAGGATTGCAGAGGCAGCCGCATTCCCAGCTATTTAATACCTTGATTGATGTATATTTAGTTGTTCGCCAGCCCACAGGAGGGGAAGCCTTCTGAGCTCTTGTTTCTCCTGCTCTGGGAAGCGGGTGATGCAAGGATGTTAAAGGACCTGGCAGGGCTGAGCTATCTGGCCAGTTGTGTGGTTGCAGGGCTGTGATGATCCCAGATTTGGAGGACTGAGTGTCGTGGTCTTGCTGAGCCAAGAGGAGGAGATCAGTGGTGGGTTTAGGCTGATCTAGTAAAGGTGTTATCTCTCCCTGTAAACCTTGCTTTCCATTTTAACCCCAGACCTGGACATGCTGAGATGCTTTGGACCATCTAACTTGAGGCATCTGTGTCGGGCGGCTGAGATGAGCATCCCTTTCTCATCTGGAGCAAGAACTGGCTTCTGTTCTGCATCACCCTCAGGAAGTGACTATTTCTCTCCATTCCTGAGTAAGGGGACTGGAACTGTAATTGGGTGCCTACAGCTGCGTGCTCTGCAGGCTCCTGTCTGGAGAAAGCTAGCTCAGAAGGGCTGGGTAGAAACGCTTCTGCCCAAGGTCCAGTTGTCTTTGGGACCCAGCAGTACGTGCTGTTCAACGTGCAGAGCAGGGCAGTTTGTTTCCCCAGAGAGCTCCCAGGGCAGAGAGATACGGTGCACGAGGGAGGGGTTACGAACCCTGCTTCGGAGGGCAGAGGAACCCCGTCAGAGCCAAACCAAGGGGCTGCTGATTAAGCTGAAATTAGGAAACCAAAAAAAAGATGTTTTGAGGCAACGGAGTGTCTTGAAGGCTCCTCTCGAAGGAGCGTGGCAGTCCTGTCCCCAGCAGGGGCAGAGCCTGGATCTGAGCTGGTGATGACGGCCGTTGCAGCAGAACCTCTCAGCACTGGAGGTCTGGAGCAGAAACCTCTCCCGGAGGAGGAGGACTTCGTAGGAAAGGCTGTTCAGATACAGGAGCTCCGGGGACTGTAACGTTGCCCGTTAGCCGTTCTTTCTTCTTTCTCTTTCTTCAGCTCTGGCTGCCCGTAAGCTGACAGGCAGATGTCGTCACGTACCATGTGCATGCGGTGGTTACGCTCCCCAGTCCCTTTCTAAACACTCAATTCACAGCTGCTGGCTTTGTACCGATAAGAAAACGAGATGACTTCCTTTTCTTCTCTCCACCCCCACTCCCTTCCAGAATAAGCTGGGCTGTTTTTTGGTAAATAACTAGCTGTCACTTCTTCGCTTGAAACTTTCCAGGCTCCGCCACCTTGGCCAACCCTCCTGAAGGATGCTGGAGGCTTGAACGTTCCTGCCTTCCGCATCCTAGAGCAAGCTCTCCCCACCTCCCATATCCTACGAATCTTACTGCCTTTTGAGCTGTCCCGTGGTTTCTGTGGACTAACGAATCTCTCTGCGTTCTCTGCCGGGTCGGGAGCCTTGACCAGTTATGGTGAGGTAGGATATCTGTTCTGTCTATGTCGAGCTTCTATTTTTAACAAAGCTGATACTTCTGAGTGGGAGCCAAGCAGAGGGGAGAAGCCATGGAGGTCATTTCTGTAGTTTAGAATGCCCAGAAAGGTTCCACTTGTGCTGTAGGAGGAGGTGAGCTGATTGCAGAGAGCGCCTACCAAGCTGTGGGTGCTGTTCGGGGTGGGAATAGTGATGAACAGCGCGTGCCAGACCCAGACTGGCAAATTCTCTGCAGAAGTGCAAAATTCTCCAGTGGAAACTACCCTCCAGGTGCCTCTGCAGCACATGGGTGAACCGGTGCTGGCTTCAGCACTGGGAACCGGTGTGTTAGCAGTTTTGTTTATACAATTCCTGTGATTATCGTTAATAAGATTACTGAAGAGACTTTTGGTGCTGACTGCAGCCTGGGAGAGGCTTTCTCTGCTGTGAGTAGTATGTTATTTTGTGATGTTAATAGATTTTTATCTTGTATTACCTTGTTAGCAAGGCTGTGCTAATAGTAACTCGCTTATCTCTTCGTTTGCCTTGCCCCGTCTGGAGCTGAGCTCGCTTTCCTGCGCTGATAACGAACTCACCTGTGTTGGAGCGTTGTAACGGGAAGTGCCGGACACCTCCGGTTGAATTTTCTGGGTGCTTACAAACTGCATGGAATCAATCATAGAATCACAAAGTGGGTTGGAAGGGACCTCAAAGCCCACCCAGTGCCACCCCTGCCATGGGCAGGGACACCTCCCACTGGATCAGGGGGCTCCAAGCCCCATCCAACCTGGCCTGGAACACCTCCAGGGATGGGGCAGCCACCACTGCTCTGGGCACCCTGGGCCAGGGCCTCCCCACCCTCACAGCAAAACATTTCTCCCCAAGATCTCATCTCAATCTCCCCTCTTTCAGCTGAAAACCATTCCCCTCATCCCATCCCTGCCCTCCCTGACCCAGAGCCCCTCCCCAGCTTTCCTGGGGCCCCTTTCAGCACTGGGAGCTGCTCTGAGGTCTCCCTGGAGCCTCCTCCTCTCCAGGCTGAACAACCCCAACTCTCTCAGCCTGTCCTGTACAGGAGGTGCTCCAGCCCTTGGGTCATCTCCGTGGCCCTAAGTGGCATCATTTAGTCAGAAGGGCTGTTGGTAAAGCAGCAAAGGATGTATGGGATATGAGCTATAAATCAGCTGTGTGGGAAAGGGTGTTCTGGAGTGGGAAAGGGTGTTCAGGGGTGAGGAAGGGAGTGTGAAATGATCCCAGGAAGCCAAGCAGGCAAGTGCATGTGTGAAAAAAGCAATCCTGGCTGCTGGGAGCACAGGGAACCAATCCAGGGCGGGAACCAGGATGTGTCTGAAGCCGTGTTTGAGGTTCTTAAATGCAATGGGATCGTTGTGCGCGTGGCTGTGGCTCTCTGCCATGGAGTGTAGTGTGGAGCATGCCTTGGGCTTTCCTTCCTTCCTTCCTTCCTTCCTTCCTTGGGCGTGCAGAGGGCATGGGCTGCTGTGCAGCTCTCTGCAGGGATTCAGATGATGAGAGACGCTGCAGCTTGTTGGTGCTTTACATTCCCTTGTATCCCAAGAGCATCCCGAGGCTTTTGCCCTAAGCTCTATTCTCTCACACACTGCAGAAGCGACTGATTTCTCAGTCTCTGGTCTCTTCTCTGGGTGTGTTCTGCTTCGCTGGCTCGTAGCAAAGCAGTTAAACAAATACTTTTCTGCTGCAGGAGGAAGCCTGTCCGTCAGGCAGCAGCTGGGCTGGTTTCGGTGCTGGCTGGGGAGGTGTATTTTTAAGGCCCCAACTGCCTGGCAGGTGGGCTGGCAATTTAATTTTAACTTGTTTTAAGAGAACAAAACCATTCGTAGCACAGAGGCCAGTAAACTTTGAGGAATGGAGGGAGTTTGAAAGAGATTTCTCCTGTTGTCACATCTTTTGAGACTGGTAGGTAAGGTCTCCTCTGGCTGAGGGCAAAGTGTGGCTCGGTGTTTATGGTGGTCCTAACAGTGGAAGTCCCTTTGAGTACAAAAAAGTTGATTCAAATAGGTTTGGTACAAAGAATTAATTCAGCAAAATTTGAAAACTGCAGCTGAAAGTAATAACCTCGCACAGCTTCGGGACCGATGCCTTCAAAACAGCTCTAGGGACGTAGCTACACCTTTTTAATTAAGAGAACATGGGTGTAAATCCTCTGGGCGACTTGGAAGAGCCCCAGCTGCCGGCTTCCTGCTGGTGCAGGTGACTGTAACCGGGTGTTGAAATGCTTGTTGGCCTGATAAAGCTGGGTCTGCCTCTCCCATTCTGTGGACACTGAGGATTGTCAGGCAGAATTTGTGTCTTTCCGCCAGCAGTTTTGGTTTTGCGCTGTGCTTTCTGTGCTCTGCCTCAGTGTAGCGTGTTCTCCGGAGAAGGCACGGATGCTCCCTCCCTGAAGATGTTCCAGGCCAGGTTGGATGGGGCTTGGAACCCCCTGATCCAGTGGGAGGTGACCCTGCTCATGGCAGGGTATGGTACTCAATGGGCTTTGAGGTCCCTTCCAACCCAACCCATTCTATGAGTCTGTAAGCCCGGGCACTAAACCAGCAGCTGTCTTCTTGCCGGTCACCGTGCTGCCCGCGGTCTGGCTGTGCGTGCTGGAGAACGTTCCTGATGCCCAGTGCTGCAGAAGCAGGATGAGGGCTGAAGGACCGCTGGCAGGGGCATGCCTGGGAGCACAGCCTGGTTGAGAAACCATCCTGCTAAACGTGGATGTTATTTACGGAGTGAGCAAATATTTGGACAGAGAGCTTCTGCCCTTGGGATATGAGGCCCTAAACTCACAGCAAGATCGATGGGGGTTGTACCTGTGCCAGCTGGGTACAGGACAAGAATGGGTTTGCCCCTGAAAGCACCCATTGGACATGTGATTGCTCCTAGATTTGTGCGAGCAACGTGGAGGCTGGAGGAGCTGTGAGTAAATCACTTGAGAAGCCGTGCTGCTTTCATAGCATCATAGAATCGTTTGGTTGGAAAAGACCTTTGAGATCCTTGAGTCCAGCCGTACCTGTCCACTACCAACCCAGATCCCTGAGCAAAAGATCTGGGCCAAGAGGAAAAGTTGACAAGCTGCTACATCCTCCGCCTTCAAACACAAACAAGGGAATCTCTGTTACAGCCCGGATGCCAACGTCTCTGCAGTCGCCTTTCTGATGTGACCCCATCCTCGGAGAGCTCTGACGTGGGTCTGTTGGGTGGGGATGGGCCCTCCTGGGTTAGGTAACCATGTGATGCTCTAAAGAAGGAAGCCTTGCATCCAGGCAAGAGCGTGTAATATCTTATTTTGGAAGTGAAAAATTTAAGATTGCGCTCGTGGTGGGAAGCCAAGCTCTCTAACAACTCCTCCTTCCTGCCCGCCTTCAGTTTCTTAGTTGGAAGCATCTCTTGCTTTGGCTAGAGAGGACCAGCTGGAGCTCCGTGTGTGACAGTGGCCTTGTGTGGCTATAGTTAGGGATGCTGCATATGGTAGCCTCAAGGTAATATGTGGGTGCAAGAGTATCCAAGCCTAAAGGCAAACAGGCACATTCCATTTTGCTTTGATCCACAGCGGAGTGGAACAGTCCAGTTAGACTTTTCTCCACCCCCTGTGCCACCACTGTGTCCTAATGCTGGCTCTGCACCCGCTGGAGAGACTCTTGAGGCTGTGCGAGTTGACCAAAGGGAAACCTAGAGCTGCTGCTTCTACAGCCAGCATGAATGAAATGGGTGTTGAGATGTTTTTAGCAAGGGGAGAGCTTGAGCACTGTGTGTGCTGGAGTTTTCACGAGCTGTTGCTCTAAGGACCAGAGCCGCGACACCAAACGTTTGCAAAACGGTGGAGCATGAGTGACGGTAGACCTTCAGAATGATACAGGCGTAATCCCTCTCCCCTTGTTCTTGTGCACAAGCCTCTCGTCCACCACAGCCTCCCAAAGGGCTGCAGAAGCCTCGGTGGGGTGAGAGGACAGGACGGCGGTGTGGGCAGCAGCTGCTCACTGAGATGAGGTGAGAAGACAGCAGGCAGGTGCCGGTCTCTTTCACATCCTTTATGTGCACCCAAGCGAGCGTGTAACGCAGCTCAGCTTCGCGCTGCAGTTGGAGGCCAGGTCACACACTCGTGCTCCGGTGCCGCGCCGTTTGCTCTTGTCCTGCGGAGTCTGTTTTGTCTGCAGATGATGTATTTTGGTGTCCTGGGTCTTTGTTTTGTCCATGGCTTCCTTTCCGTGTCACTGTAGGGCCTTTATCTGGGGAGTGCAAGACGTGATGGGGAAGGAGGTTTTCCATATCAGCAGCGCGGGATGGGCTGTGAGGAAGTCCCTACGACAGGCGGTGCAGGCAAGGGGCGATCAGGCTCTCGGCAGCCACTTCAGCTTGGATACGGCTTAGACCAACGCCAACTGCTGGAAGGGTCACCAAGACAAGTAGCTGTGAAGGTAGCTGTTTAGAGTGGATGTTAGGAAGAATTTCTTCACTGCCCAGGGAGGGGGTGGAGTCGCCGTCCCTGGAGGGGTTTAAAAAACGGGTGGATGAGTTTCTTAGGGACAGGGTTTAGTGGGGAGACGGGCACGGTTGGACTCGGTGATCTCAGAGGTCTCTTCCAACCTCCTGATTCTATGAAATCAGCATCTCCATGAGCTGTCCTCCCTTTTAGACCTACTGATCTTCCCCCACCTCCCTGAAGATGTGCCCTGCACTCTGTCCAGAACTGGATGACCCTTAAGGTCCCTCCCAACCCAAGCCATTCCAGGATTCTATGATCCGGGTAGAAACACCATTTGAACAGATGTGTTCCTACATGAGCGTGAGAAATGGGGCGGCTTCTGTGCCAAAAGCTCACGCTGAACAGTCAGCAGGAAATCATCCTAGGTTTCCCGTGAGCAGGTGAGCGCGGATGCAGAAAAGATGTCCCAACAGGCTGTTGTGTCTGCAGTGGCTGCTGCCTGGGACAAAGAGCCTCAGCAGAGCCACAGGAGCCCGTAGGAGGGAGCTCAGCTGAGGTGCTTGGTGTCACAGCCTCCTGCCTGACAAGACGGTTGGGTCAGAAGGAAGAATATGAACCTGGCCGTTTCCCCAGCCCGTGGCGAGGCTGTCGCAGTGGGTATCCAGTGAGAGGGGTAAGAACATGACCTTTTGTCTATAACGTTCGCTCAGGCTTTTGTAACACAGAGAAAAAACCATGCGGTGCACCGTGAATAGAAGTGTTCTCCACAAAGGGAAGGTGTGCGCTGGCGGTTTCTGGCTGTTCTTCTGTACAATACGGGTTTTGAGCTGGTGACCTGATTAGTAGCCTTGGTTTTCCCCTGCGAGATAACAGGTGACCGTGTGATTGCATTTTGACTCTTTGCAGCTTCGATCGTAGCCTTTTCAGAGAAGGGAACTTGGGCTCGCGGGGGACTTTCTTTCCCCCAGTGCTCGTGTTCTGCGTAGAGCAGAGCTGTTCCCACAGAGCAGGCAGTCGTAGAATCACAGAATCCTAAGTTGGAAGAGACCTCTGAGA
Source organism: Neomorphus geoffroyi (assembly GCA_033558235.1). NCBI lineage: Eukaryota > Metazoa > Chordata > Aves > Cuculiformes > Neomorphidae > Neomorphus > Neomorphus geoffroyi. The sequence continues at coordinate 3,149,535 of JAUMJM010000029.1, read as the reverse complement.
TCACCGAGTCCAACCGTGCCCGTCTCCCCACTAAACCCTGTCCCTAAGGAACTCATCCACCTGTTTTTTAAACACCTCCAGGGATGGCGACTCCACCACCTCCCGATGACTCCACCGCCTCCCAGCGATGGGGACCAGGCTGAGGGAGCTGTGGTGGAGCATGAAGGTCGCTTCTAGACACCGTTGGCAGTCACTGGGTCAGCCTGCAAGCTCTGAGTCCTTTTCGGGCTCTTTGGACCATGTATTGTCCTTCCAGGCCGGTCAGCATTAATGGGAATCAGGCCCAGCCTGGAGGAGCGTGAGGCACCACTCCCAGTCCTGGTCCCTCTGGGTGAACTTCAGCAAGCCATGCTGCTTCTGGCCTCTCCCATGCTCTTCTTGCCAGGCTTCAGATTGTCAGATCAGGTTTCAGGGACCTCTCTTTGAGAGGTTCCTGCAGGTAGGGTCTGCTCCTACTTGTGAGCATGCCATAAAGGGAGTGAAGATATAGAAAAGAAGCCCCTTAATGTGCTTGGATGAAGGGCTCCTGTGCCTCCACTCATCACTGGAGGCTTTGAACCTGAAGGCAGCTCAAGGAAGGACTTGGCTACACCTTTATCAGTCCAGACTGTGTCTTGGCCACACGGTGGAATCACAGAATGGTTTGGGTGGGAAGGGACCTCAAAGCCACCCCCTGCCATGGGCAGGGACACCTCCCACTGGATCAGGGGGCTCATAGCATCTCGTTTTTTCTTAATATCTCATCTCAATCTCCCCTCTTTCAGCTGAAAACCGTTCCCCCTCATCTCACCCCTGCACTCCCTGACCCAGGGCCCCTCCCAGCTTTCCTGGCCCAGCTGGGGAAGGGGAACATTGTTCCTCCACAGAGCTGGAGCAGTGGTGCCTTGGCTAGCGTAGCTGCTCCATCTCCATGGTGAAGTGCCCAGTCAGTAGCTCTAGAGATGCAGGAGCGCGTTCTGTAGCTGTGTGCTTTGGTCCGTATCAGCGAGGGGAAGCGTGCCGGCTGTTTCTGGAGTGGAAAGAGCACCCGTCAAAATGCTCTTTTTCCCCCGTTTCACGTTAAAGCCGAGAAGCAGAGCGAACCCTTGCAAAGCAGCGAGTGTGGGACTGCAGAGCGGTGCCAGGTCCTCTGGATGATGTGTTTGCCTGTGCCTCCAGCCCAGGGAGAGGAACCGCTGTGCAGCCTTAACTGGCTGCTATTTATGTGACAGGAGTTTTTCGTTGGTGTTTGTCCTTGCAGTGATTTCTCTCTGTTCTGATGTCAGCCAGATTTAACAAGCTTATTTAGTTTCTTAGGCAAAATCATCGCGTTAGACATACAACCAGCCTGAAACCCTTTGCTAAGAGACTGTGACAGATCACGAACGTCTCGCTGCTTTCAGGAGGTGGGGGAGATGGAGCGGATGGCTCCGAAGGTGAATGAATGGGGCAGCGCGTGAAAAGGGGAAGATGTGCCAGTGGCGAGCCTGGACTAGAATAATTTAGATAAAGGGAGTGAATCACGGGCAGGAGATGAGCACAGAATCTTGCGTGTGTCAAAGAGATAGGACAGATGTGAATTCATACTAATTAACAATTAATGCCAGCTGAGGCTCCAGAGCCAGTAAATGGGAACTGTGTGTCTGCAGCAGCTCCCTGCCAGGAAGGTGCTGCCTGCTCCTCGTTCTGTAAAGCCTGCAGGAAAGAGCTCTTGGAGTGCTTTTACTGCTGGCTCTGGCTTTTGTGTGTGCACTCTCCTCTTCCTGTTTCTGCAGAAGCCAACCCCCCCTCCCCCAGCTCTGTCCAGCCACTTTCCTCCGGGTCTCCAGGGACAGGAGTGAAGCTGGAATTAAATGACAAAGTCATAAAGCTGATCTTACCCCTGCAGCCAGAGGCCCCTGCTAATCTCTCGCTAAAGTGAGTTCCTTTGGCCGAAACCGCTCTGCCCTGCACGGTCTCGCAAGTGACATTTAAGGAAAAGCTTTTCCCAAGAGCGGTGTCTGAAACCGTTTCTGACTGGAGTGTTTGAGTTTCAAACCGAAACGTGGGTGGTGGATTAAAGCCTCTCTTTGAAGGTGACACAGAGGAGCGTGAGGTGCGCTGCCGCGCCGCGGTTCAAAGCGGCTTCTGCTTTGCCTTTCGGGAAGGTCATCGTCAGATGGGCCGAGGCGTAGGCTGAGGTTTGCGTTGCTGCAGCCAAGGCTGTTTCACACCCACGCCAGCGGCGCAGCCTGCAGCAGGGCAGCGGGCTGGTCTCACGCAGGACCGGTCCAGAGATTGATGAACCAAAAGAAGTTGCCCCTAACCTCGATATTGAGCTCTGACATTTCAGCTGGCTTGAAAAGCTGCTGAGAAGGCAACGGGTGCTTGGAATCATAGAATCCTAGAATCCTAAGGTTGGAAGAGACCTCTGAGATCGCCGAGTCCAACCGTACCCGTCTCCCTACTAAACCATATCCCTAAGGAACTCATCTACTGTTCCTAAGAAACTCATCTACAAGGATGAAGGGAAGGAATGGCTCTCCAGAGACGTGGAAGAAGGGCTTTCTTGGGGGTTAGGGCTTGGTACCTGAACTGCCGAGGGCATGGGAGCAGTCCCCACAGCACAGTTTCAGTGGTGCAGCAAGGTGTGAAAGCTCAGTGGTGTTGCTCGTCCTTCACAGTTGTCTTGCTAGCTGTTGAAAACAGGGGAGGTTTAGATTGGGTACTGGGAAGAATTTCTGTACCAAAAAAGTGGTGAAGCCCTGGCAGAGGCTGCCCAGGGCAGAGGTGGAGTCTCCATCCCTGGAGGGGTTCAAAGAATGTGTAGATGTGGCTCATCAGGACACGGTTTAGTAGGCACGGTGGGGTTGGGCTGATGGCTGGGTTTGATGATCTTAGAGCTCTTTTCCAACTCTTATGATTCTCGTTGGGAGCAATCCCACCAAACTGTGTTCATGGGCAGGGCCTCAGCAACCACTGTCTGCTCTTTGCTGTTGTTTGTGCTGTTCCTTGTCTTCAAGTGTTGGAGTAAACAGCGCTGCTCGTGGGAACGGGCCAGGCTCTCTGCACAAACACCTTGTTTGCTTTGAGTTGGCTGTTGGAGAACTTGATTTGTGCACAAGCTGGAATCTTCAGGTGCACCAAAGGAAGTTAGACATCTAGATTCTACTGGAATGTGGTGAAGATAAGGTGTGCAAAAGTTAACTGTTCTCACCGACTGTGAGATCGTTAGGAAAATGCTCTGTAAAATACCTTGGGAAGGAAGCAAGCTGGTTTCTACAGAAGCGACTGTCGCACCCCCGAGAGTGCAGCGCAGGCTTCTGTACCTGGATGTGCTGATTTAGAAAGGTAGCAAGAATATTTTTTGTGTTTTAAAGTTGTTTACAGAAGTCTTGGGGGATATTAGATGATGTGCACCGGCGCGGTTAGCTGTCATGTTGCTAATTGCTTTAGGAAGATGGAAATATTTACCTGTACGCAGCACTGAATAGATTTGCAGGGTATATTTATTTAATACACTCCCTTGAGGCTACACTTGGTATAATGAGTCTCCTAATGGGATTTGAACCAGACTAGACCCAACAAAGGAGGCTGATGAGGCTCTGTCAAGGTTGAGAAATGCTTTTTATGCAGCCAGGCCTGTGTGGAACAGCTTTCAATGAAGTCGTAAATGCTAATAATTCAGTGTGGAAACATCTTGAAACCAACAGGAGCCTTGCTGCAGTTTGCTAAATCAAGGCTTAATGTCGCAGGACAAGTATGACCTCTCCTCAACTAACATGGAATTGCTTATTTCTGTCTTCTTAGGAAAGTCTGTGGTTGTGGTTTGTTTTTTTTTTTGCTCTCACAAGTCAGCCTCCTCGTTTCTCTGCTGGATGAAGCTTCGGTTGTTTGTTTGCTTGGCTGCCTCCAAGGGCAGGGTGTGCATCCTGCCCTTCCCTCACTGCGGGGTTGTCTCTGGCTGTGGAACCATCTGCCCTATGTCGTCAGCATCTGCTGTGAACGCTGACCCTTGCTCCCGGTGTCGAGGGGTTTGCAGCACAGCAGAAAGCAAAGTCTGGTGGTGGTTGGTCCCCTCCTCCCCCCTTTCCAGTTTCTTGAACCACCTCAGCTTGCTGGCGTTGGACGTTGTGTTGAGCCGAACGGTGCTAACCGCACGCGGAGTGCGTAGGCGTTGTCTCTTGAGCCACATTTGCTTTTATCTTCTCCAAGACTAACAAAAAGGAGGTTTTACCATTACAAATGCTCCAGATTCTCTTGCTGATGTGAGACTAAAACCCAGGCACCAGGGGGGCTGCAACAGACGTGTACCTGCTGCTGGCTTCTCTGGGGATGCCCCAAAATCATTGAAACCCTGGGTATGTGCTGTTCCAAGCCCCATCCAGCCTGGCCTTGGACACCTCCAGGGATGGGGCAGCCACCACTGCTCTGGGCAACCTGGGCCAGGGCCTCCCCACCCTCACAGCAAAACATTTCTCCCCAAGATCTCACCTCAATCTCCCCTCTTTCAGCTGAAAACCGTTCCCCCTCATCCCATCCCTGTACTCCCTGATCCAGAGCCCCTCCCCAGCTTTCCTGGAGCCCCTTTCAGCCCTGGGAGCTGCTCTGAGGTCTCCCCAGAGCCTTCTCCTCTCCAGGATGAGCAACCCCAGCTTCAGCCCTCTCATATGAAAAAGTTCTTAGATCCCCGCTCTTATTTAAAGCAGTTCTTTAGGGGTGACTCAGTTCTGCGAAACGCGCTTGCCGCAGTTGAGCAGTTGCCTGAATGACCTCCTGCTCGGTAATGTTTGTCCTTTTCTGACACCAAAACAACAGTGCTTTATTAATAACGGGGGTTTGGGGGGATCCTCTTTGTTTGCTTTCCTTCTCGGAATATTGCCAATTTTCCTATAAACAATGTGTGAGTGCAAAAGGCCTGACTTGCAGCCCAGGGGTCACCTAGGTTGGTGGAACTTGCTCCTCCAACGCAGGGCTGGAGCTCGCAGCCGGTGGGTCTCTCTACGGCTGTTGGCAGGTTTTGGTGTTGCCATTTAGTGAGAGATGTGTGGGTTGGTGCTTTCTTCTCGCCTGCTCTGTTGTGGGTTGGTTTTGCTTACCAACAAATGTGCTCCAGTCAGAACCCTAATGAAAAACAGCTCTAATGATGCTTTCTGCAATTAAAGCTCACTTTAGGCCAGGAGGAAAACAAGCTGTGTTGATCAAAGCACCCCGGGCTGTGCAGGGGATGTGGAAGTCGTGCCTTCGCTCACAAGATGAAGCAGCTTGAGAGCAGGCAGGTGCTTGGGTCTGGAGAACAAGTCTTACGAGGGAACTGGGACTGCTTAGCTTGGAGAAAGACGAGCCTGAGGGGCAACCTTATTGCTCTGTGCAGCTCCTGAAAGGAGGTTGTAGTGAGGTGGGTGCTGGGCTCTTCTCCCAAGTAGCAAGCGATGGGACGAGAGGAGATGGCCTCAAGTTGCACCAAGGGAGGGTTAGAGTGGATATTGGGAAAAATGTCTTTATTGAAAGAGTGGTGAAGCGTTGGAAGAGGCTTCTTCCTTCTGGGAGCCCAGTGCCTCGAATGCTGGAATATTTACAACCCCGGCACCTCTGTTGTCTTCCTGAAGCTGACAGCCTACACAAAGTTGTCCGTTCTCAGCATCACAGGGGTTTGGCTCCAGCTGACCTACAGCATCCCAGGACAACAAGTATTTACGTGGGAGTAATGGGGACGAGGGGAGGTGTGAAAGCGTGGGGTTCCCGTGGTGTGCACCCCAGGTGGACATTGCTTTCGCACTGACCGAGGTGTTCTCAGAACCCGCGTGTGCTCGTGGCTATGGGTACGGGGCTACAAGGGCTCTCATCCCACCGTGGTGCCAGGGTTTTTTTCCTGTGATGTTTTGGCTACCGTTATCATGCTGGTTTTATTGCCATTAGGCATTCAGTGGAAACATCACATGTGGCCTTTGGCAGCGTTGCGTTGTCCCGGAGCTCCATTAAGCTCCATTAGAGGCATTCATTCCCATGCCAGGAGCAGCTTCTCGGCACGGTTAAGCGCTGGCCCTGCAGACGGTGGGTTGATGAAGGAATGTCACTCTTACGAGGTCAGGAATACAAGGCTTGGAAACGCTGGGATTCCTGTTTACCATCTGTTTCCCTGGCCCTTCCCTAATAGACCTCTCCTCCTCCAGAATTCAAGGATCTTTAATCAAAACTGTTTGGCTTGTGGTGGGAGAGAGGAAATCCCAAATGGTGGAGGAGACGGTGACATTTCTTGACCTTTTCCATGTGTATCTTGGAGACAAACACAGTCTAATGAGTGTGTGTGCACTTACGTTTGTAGGTTTAGCCTTGGGGTGTATTTCCCAAGGCAGACGCTCAGCGAGACGCCAGGTTAAGCATTTCGCTGCGATGATTGGGAGAGATAAACTTTCAAGCCCTTTGAGAGGACAGTGCGGGAGCTCGTCTGATCCACAAACACTGGATACAAGAAACGAGCTCAGGGGATGTTTCCAGATGTGCTCCTCTTGAGAACCCGCGTTTCACTTTGCTTGGAAAAATTAAGTGTTGCAGTTTTGAGTTGGTTTTGGTTGCGTGGTGTCACAGACCTGTCTGCCCGTGCAGGACTTCTCACAGCATCGCCCTTGGCTCTGAAGGGAGTTTTGAGTGTGCAGCCTGTTCTCTTGCAGTTGGTGCTGCCCAGAAATAAGCTTTATTATGGCTCATCCCACCTGGAGTCCTGTGTCCCAGTCTGGAATCCCCAACATAAGAAGGATATGGAACTGTTGGAACAGGTTCAGAGGAGGCCACGGAGATGATCTGAGGGCTGGAGCACCTCTGCTATGAGGACAGGCTGAGAGAGCTGGGGTTGTTCAGCCTGGAGAAGGGAAGGCTCCCAGGTTGCCCAGAGCAGTGGTGGCCGCCCCATCCCTGGAGGTGTTCCAGGCCAGGTTGGCTGGGGCTTGGAGCCCCCTGATCCAGTGGGAGGTGTCCCTGCCCATGGCAGGGGGTGACACTGGCTGGGCTTTGAGGTCCCTTCCAACCCAAATCATTCCATGATTCTATGAGAAATATGACAGCAGTCCCATGCAGAAATGTCTGCTTGAGTGTGATCTAAACCTGAGCACTATTTTCAGAACTGAGTGACTCTCGGTTTTGGGTGCTCTTTGTGGCACTTGTGAGATTACTCAAAGGAGCCTGGCATTTAGACAGTGGATTTTCAGTGGCTTCTGAAAAATTGAGCCATGAAGCTGTTGCTGCATGGGAAATCATTGCTCTGGTGTGCATACTTAGTACACATTAAAGCTTGGGGAAACACTAGTTCTTGTGATTCCATCAAGAAGACTCGATCAAGACTGATAGCATCAGAAATGAGGTCAGCGGATGGTTTGATGACACTTAAAAATATGAAGATTACATTAAAGTAGCACATGATATCATGAAACATATTTCCCCTTAGGATGAGCTGTCTCTCTTTGCCTTTTCTACCATTTCCTGATACCCATGAACTCCGGCGCTGCTTTCCTTTGCTGCTGCTTCCCTGGGGGCTGCAACTGGATGGGCTTTAAGGTCCCTTCCAGCCCAAACTATTCCATGATTCTGTGATTCATAACAGACTTTACATGGGAGAGACTGAAGACTCAAGGCTTTGTGTTCTTGCTGGGAACAACAAGGGGTTTAGTGCCCTCGATGTTGGAGCGTTTTCTGTTGCGAAGCACGGTGTGAAGCCCTTAAAGAAGTGCCTGAAGTGCCCTCAGGGATGCAGGTCTTTTCTTGAGCCCAGGAAGGACGTGACAGCTCAGAGAGTCTGAGCCTGGTGGGTCCTGGGTGGAAAAGCCAGGAAAGTCAAAACTGTTTTCTCAGCCAGTGGTTTCCTCCGGAGGGGGCATCTCCTGTCTGTGCTGCGGAGAGCGTGCAGGGCTCCTGCTTTTGTCTGAGCTAAGGAAGAGGAGGACCAAATCCTTTGGGAAAGAGACCTCCCTTGATGGATGTCTGAGAAGATGTTCTCCATGGTGACATCTGAATGGGGGGCTTTTCTGGGTGGAAGCTGTTCCTGCGGCGAGCTGGGGTGGAAGGTGGGTGTGCTGCTGGGCAGGATCAGGCTCTGTGCCTGCTTGGCAGGTAGGGAGATGGTGTCCATCCCTCGGGCAGCAGGGAAGGCAGGGCAGGCTCAGGCTGATTCCCATTTCACAATGTCACATTTTCACTTTGCAGGTGGTTTCATCCCAACATCAGCGGAATTGAGGCAGAGAAGCTTCTCCTGACCAGGGGTGTCCATGGCAGCTTTCTGGCTCGACCCAGTAAGAGCAACCCAGGAGATTTCACTCTGTCTGTCAGGTAAGCAGACAGCAGCACTCCCTGAGATAAAAGATCAAAGGAGGAGGTTGTGGGTGGCAGCATGAACCTTCCATGAGCACCATCCAGCTGGTGCCTTGCAGGGAAATAGCTCAGCAAAGGTCTCTTCAGGCACTTGTAGCATAGACCTCTCTTATTTGTGGTGGCTCCTGCTTAATTTAAACAACCCTCATTTTGTTTAGGAAACTCCAGTGAATTTATAAATCCTTTGACCAACACTGTGTTTAGATAAATTTTGTGCAAATGACAGCATGGACAGAGTGTTTCCACCTGGCAGAGCACGGACATCTAAGAGGACACGAGCATCACCAGTTTGAGCCTCAGCCCCTCCCCATGCACCTTCCCCCCAAGATCCAAGTGCTATGGGAGCTGCTGGCAGTGTGGAAATGCTGGCTGGCTCCCATGAGACTTTACCCTCTCCTCCTGGCTTTAACTGCTCGGATGAAACCCTGCTTGGCTTAATTTCATAGAATCGTAGAATGGGTTGGGTTGGAAGGGACCACAAAGCCCACCCCGCTGCCATGGGCAGGGACGTCTTTAACCAGACGAGGTTGCTCAGATCCCCATCCAACCTGACCTGGAATGTTTCCAGGGATGGGGCCTCCACCACCTCCCTGGGCGACCTGGGCCAGTGTTTCACCAGCCTCAGTGGAAAAAATGTCTTCCTAAAATCTAGTCTAAACCTCTCCTCTTTCGGTTTGAAACCATTACCCCTCATCCTGTTGCTGCAGGCCCTGCTAAAAAGTTTATCCCCATCTTTCTTTGGAGCCCCCTGTAAGTACTGAAAGGCTTCAGTAAGGTCTCCTTGGAGTCCTCGTCCCCCGAGGTGTTCAGAAAAGCTGTAGACGTGGCACCTTGTGACACGGTTTAGCAGGCACGGTGGTGTTGGTGGTTTTTTGAGTCCTCTTCGCATTGATGGCGCTTTGTTGCGAAGAGGAGCAGACTGCATCTACACTGGTGGTCACAGTACGGACACAAGTTGGAGTAGGTTGGACTTGATGATCTTAGAGGTCTTTTCCAACCTTAATGATTCTGTGATTCTCCAAGCTGCACAACCCCATCTCCCTCAGCCTCTCTTCGAGAGGGAAGTGTTCCAGGCCTTGGATCATTGTTCTGCCCCGTTGAATTGTCCCTGGACTTGAACCTGCCCTCCTCCCTGCCAAGAGCAGTCATTTCTCAGCTTGCCAAGAGGGAGGTTTTGCAGCTGCCTTATGTTTTTTAAACGCTTCCTTTTGTGTTGGGAACCACAACCCAGCAGTGCGACCCTTTGCTCCTCCAGCAGCTCCGGCTGCTCCATAGTGTGAGGAGCTGCGGTCTACGTGGTGGAAGGGAAAAAGTCCAGCTTTTCCTGTGTGTTGGCTGGGTGAGGAGTGTTTGGACCTGACTTCAGCAGCTCCTCAGTAATCTGGTGATCAGAAGTGGCTGCGAGTTAATGAGAGAGGCAGGAAGTGCTGCTAATTAGAATGGAAAATCAACTTGGTCACGGAGAACTGCCTTGAATAAGCTGTGACAGCAAGGGAATAGGTGTAAAACGGGGGGGGTTATCTTCATGTGAGAGCTTAGTGTCTCTCCTCACTTAATTTTGTGAGTCGGGGTGTTGTCTGGTTGTACTGACAGCTCCTGCTTAGCCAGGCAGCGTGCAAGCAGATGCAGGTTACGGCTGTGCAAGTGTCCTGATGCAGAGATACCCAGCTCACAGTCACCCTGAATCAGCAGGGGAAACTGCTTTGCCAGGAGAGCCGGTTTGCATTGCTCGTGCCTTGTGCTGTGGCGTCAGTCCACAAGCTTGCATAGCTGTGCTTCCTGCAGCTCCGTCCCTCTGCCTCAGCCGAAGGCCACGTGTGTTTCTGCCCTTGAGGTTTGTTGCCTTCCACCCGCGCTGGTCCATTGCCTCCCCTCTTCCAGCCACGGCATCTGTTGAACCATCAAATGGTTTGGGTTGAAAGGGACCTCAAAGCCACCCCCTGCCATGGGCAGGGACACCTCCCACTGGATCAGGGGGCTCCAAGCCCCATCCAACCTGGCCTGGAACACCTCCAGGGATGGGGCAGCCACCACTGCTCTGGGCACCCTGGGCCAGGGCCTCCCCACCCTCATGGTGAAGAATTTCTTCCTAATGTCTGACCTAAATCTTCCCCCTTCTGTTTTAAAACCATTACATTGAGACTGAGTGGATCAAATCTTGGCCTCCTGTGGACCATCTACAGCCGCCCATGGAGTCCCAGAGCAGTGTTACTATTGCTCTTATTTCTTTTTTCCTTTCTCCTTTCTCTGTGGCAGAGAGCAGGGGGGTTGGGAGGAAGAAGGGAGCGTCAGATCATCTGAGGGGGTTTAGACCACTTCCTGCTGCAAGGAGATCTTTGTGTTGCAGTAAATGTTTAATAACAGTATGGTTTGGGCTGTGACATCAAGCCAATTAATGCCCTTAATGCATGAACAGTGCCCTGCGTTAATGAGGCGCAAGTTACGAGGACACCAATACCCCGTGCTTTAATATCATGGTATTGAACACCACCACCCCAGCCCACTGGCAGATGGTCAGACTTTCCACTCGGCTCCAAATTCTTACCGTTCTGAGTAAACCAAAGCTGTGACACATACCATGTTTCCAGGAAAGCACATTAAACCTGACACACAAGCTTAGAGGCGTCACGAATTGAAGACGAGGGAATGGTTCTTTCATCGACCGCTTTTATCTGCGAGCCCTCGCTCTCTTCCTCTTCCATAACTTGAGGCAAGAGTTGTCCTGTAGTTTCGGGTATGGAAAACTAACTTGTATGGTTACTGGTTAAGTAGACCAGTTGTGCTTGTGCTTCATCTGAGTGATGTGCTCTTTTCCTACTGATGGTGACTCCAAAACACGCGTAAATGTTCTTGGGAATTAGAGCTGCAGCACCTAACGGAGCGCAGAATGAGTCGAGTAAGTGCTGTGAAAGCTGAAAACTCGGGTGTCTGGCTTTCCTCTGTGTTTTCCCCTTTCCCTGTTACATCACACACGCACGGGTGGAGCAATGTGGTGTTATTCTCACCTAGAATTTTATCCTGATAGAGCGAGTTTTATCCTGATAGAGCTTTGGTTTTTAACCTCTGAACTGGGCGAGTCTATGTAGTTATTTCCTTCCTCAGAAATAAAAGGTTTTCAAAGGAAACAATACAAATGTCTTTGAAAAAGTACCTAAAATAAAGATTTCAGGAGGAGAAAGTACCTTTAGGAAAACCATCAAAACCTCTTCCTCCTTCTTTCAATTCCCCTCCAAGGGTTTTTGAAAGCCGGTGTGGGGTGATGCAGCTCCTTTTAATTACAGAGAGGATGTGGGCTGAAAAGAAAGCAGGCGATGAAGTTTTGGCTGACCAGACCACACACCAAGTGACCATGTGCTGGTGCGTGTCCAGATATCTGTCCCTGAAGAGAAGCTAGGAAATAATATTGCAGAAGTTATGAGAAGGTTTCCATGAAGCTCTGTGGCTGTTTTCCCTTTCTTTAGCTCTGTGCACTCTTTCAGCCTTTACCATTCCAGCAACAAGAAGTGCAACCAGCAGGGTGAGGGAGGGGGTTCTGCCCCTCTGCTCTGCCCTGTGAGAACCCACCTGGAGCCCCATGTCCAGTTCTGGAGTCCTGAGCACAGGGAGGACACGGAGCTGTTGGAGTGAGGCCAGAGGAGGCCACGGAGATGATGCGAGGGCTGGAGCACCTCCTGTACAAGGACAGGCTGAGAGAGTTGGGGTTGTTCAGCCTGGAGAGGAGAAGGCTCTGGGGAGACCTTAGAGCAGCTCCCAGTGCTGAAAGGGGCTCCGGGAAAGCTGGGGAGGGGCTCTGGATCAGGGAGGGCAGGGATGGGATGGGGGGGGAATCATTTTCAGCAGAAAGAGGGGAGATTGAGATGAGATCTTGGGGAGAAATGTTTCCATGTGAGGATGGGGAGGCCCTGGCCCAGGTTGCCCAGAGCAGTGGTGGCTGCCCCATCCCTGGAGGTGTTCCAGGCCAGGTTGGATGGGGCTTGGAGCCCCCTGATCCAGTGGGAGGTGTCCCTGCCCATGGCAGGGGTGGCACTGGGTGGGCTTTGAGGTCCCTCCCAACCCCACCTATTCTTTGCTTCTTTGGAGCAGGAAACACATTCAGGAATTCAAAAAGCCTAAATTCCCTATAGGAAAGAGTAACAACGTGTGGGTTCTCTGGGTGCTTCCAGAGCTCCTAAGACCTAAAGTGAGCTGTAGGGCTTGGGCAGTCGGCTGAATTGCTTCTTCCCAGGAACTGGGCACAAAGAATTGGAAACCTATACCCAATGTCTCGAATTCACTTGGTTCTATCTTTGAAATCGCGTGCAAATCTCCATTGGTTTTGTGGTGTTGGGGAACAGTGAGCTTTCGTTGAGAGCCCAAGCTCTCGTTTAGCGGTAAGGAAACAGCCATCGGAGTTTTTAAACCCTGTGGGAGCATCTTCTTGTTTTTCCATTGAGAACCTTTGGGTGTGTTTGGGGTTGCTTTTTCCACTTGTCAGAGGGGTCGTACGTGCGTGCTGTGAAGTTCTAGGCGTCCTCGATCTGACACAGGCAGGAAAAGCACATGACCAACAAAGACTTTTGGAGATGCAACGGGTGAATATTTCTGGCATTTAAAGTGGTTGGAAAAAAAAAACAAAAAAAAGAGCCTGCTTGGGTTTTTTGAGTCCTCTTTGCATTGATGCACTTTGTTGCGAAGAGGAGCAGACTGCATCTACACTGGTGGTCACAGTACGGACACAAGTTGGAGTAGGTTGGATCCAGAACCCTCCTGGATATCTGTGTAGCTAAGGAGTTGTGCTGTAAGTGTAAAGGAGCTGAGCTTGGAGCGGAGGCGACTCTCACTTGCCTGGCTGCTGACTCAGAAGCTGCCGAAAAAGCCGGCATCATCTATCAGATAGCGTTGCATCCCTCTATAGAGCTGGGTGGCTGTTAGAAGCAGCCATGCCCTGCAGCACAGGGCAGCTGAGGGCTTTGGGCACCTCCTTTGTGCTTTATTTCACCAGGCAGCACACGGAGGGCAGAGATTAATGGGTGCTGCTACTGTGCAGTCCAGTTCTGCTGCCCCGATTGGAGCAAGCGCCAAGAGAAGCAAATGGGAAGGAAATGGCCATCCATCAATGCCCTTTGTGTTTAGCGTGACCTTGAGGGCTCATGGGATAAATGGCCCTGATTATCTCTCTGCTTTTCATCCCTGAAGTGCTCACAGGCCTTGGGGGTGAAGGGGTGGGTCTGAACTGAGCCTTTGTGGGTCTGAAATGGGGTTGGGACGTGGGGATGGAGCTGTGGAAAGAAGGGAGCTTTTCAGCCTCAAGCCAAGAGGAAAACCAGTTTCGTCTGTGCCGCACAAAGGCTCTACAGGTCCAGCTGCTGGTGTAAATGGCCAAAAAAAAAGCTCTTCCTGTGCCAGCTCCTCTCGGAGAAGAGGCATTGTCGTTGGGGTCTGAATTTCACATCTTTCATTTCCACCTCACGAGCTCTGCTCATACCTGAGATGCAAATAGTGCCAATCTTTGAAGTCTCTGCCTGTAGGACAGCTGCAGATGGTGTGGCAAGCCAGGTCGGAATGGTCCGTGCCAGATACGCCAGGATGAGTTAACTGCATCTCTGCAATCACCCAGGAGTGCCTCTCATTGGTTTCCTGTATTGCTGATGGTTGGGTTCTGTCTCCAAGACCTCATTGTCGAGGTGTAGCGACTCTGCAGGACCCAGGTGCAGGTTTTCACACTGTTTGTCAGTCTTTAGCTGGTTTTGTTCTGCTGTTAATGAGGGATGATGGTGATGCTGTCTCTGTTCACGCTCGGTTGAGTTGGCACTCAATTGGCACAAGCGGGAGATCACCTCGGTGCCAGCCAAGAGGGGCTGTGTGAGAGCAAACTGGAAATGCTCATTCTACGTTGAGAGTTGGGGTGGTTCAGCCTGGAGAGAAGGCTCTGGGGAGACCTTATTTCCCAGTGCTGAAAGGGCTCCAGGAAAGCTGGGGAGGGGCATTTACAGGGGCCTGTGGTGACAGAATGGGGGGGATGGCTCTAAATTGGGAGGGGAAGATTTAGATGAGACAGTAGGAAGAAATTCTTCACACTGAGGGTGGGGAGGCCCTGGCCCAGGGTGCCCAGAGCAGTGGTGGCTGCCCCATCCCTGGAGGTGTTCAAGGCCAGGTTGGATGGGGCTTGGAGCCCCCTGATCCAGTGGGAGGTGTCCCTGCCCATGGCAGGGGGTGGCACTGGATGGGCTTTGAGGTCCCTTCCAATCCAAACCGTTCTGTGATTCTAAAGTCCTCTTGGAGTGAATGGAAGTAAAGCCATCTGTCAGGGCAGTGTTTCAGGGAGAACAGCGTGACGTGACTGTGGCTTGAATGTGGCTAAGAGTGTTGCCATCTAATGATATCCTGCCTCTAACAAAAGCAGGGCTGGAGGAGGGGCACGGGTGGCTGTGCTAGCGCACTGGTAATGTTTCTGTGGGCTCTTCAAGGCTTAAGCACACAGAGAACCCAGTGCCAAGTTCCAGCTTGGCCTCATCGTGTTGCCGAGCTGCTGTCACCCTGCACTCCAGCACGGCTTGTTGGAGAGTCAGCGTTTAATCTGCTTGTGCACACAACAAGCCCCTGGCGTGCCAAAAGCCTTGGCTGTCAAAATCCCCAAGATATGCGGAAACAGCAAAATCCTGGGCAGCAGCGACACAAAGGCAGCCTCTGGGTGTCACCAGCACCTCCTGGGGGTGGGAGTGACCATCCTGTCGCTGTGAGAAGGTGCTGTGCTTCTCGCGGCGCGCCGTGTGCCCTTCAGCAGACACCCCGTGCCTGCAGATACGCAGCTCTGGGCTCACGGGGTTTGGTGTGCTCTGCTGCCCAGTCTTCTGGGAGAGGGAGCTTGTAAAGTCAGCAGAATCCTCCCAGGTGGGCTTTCTTTAGACCTTACAGCGCGTAGTTCTGCAGTGTTCAAGAGGAGGTACCAGGGAGGAGGTTGTTTCTCACCTCACCTGAGGAGCCAGGTGTCTGTCTTGCATCTGCTGCTTCCGTGCTGCCTCAAGCACAGGGGGAATTTCACAGAGGTAAATCCTGTGCAGACTCAACGTGATACCCAGAACCTTAGGGAGTGACGGGAGCGGTGAAACGAGGTAGCGCACACCCAGCTCACACAGCCTGGCTGTGCTCCTGCTGGAACCCCCAAAGGCAACACAGAGCCTTCTGCCACTGCATTTCAGGGCTGCAGAACCTCAGAATGGTTTGGGTTGGAAGGGACCTCAAAGCCCATCCAGTGCCACCCCCTGCCATGGACAGGGACACCTCCCGCTGGATCAGGGGGCTCCAAGCCCCTTCCAACCTGGCCTGGAACACCTCCAGGGATGGGGCAGCCACCGCTGCTCTGGGCAACCTGGGCCAGCAAAACCTCACAGCAAAACATTTCTCCCCAGGATCTCATCTCAGTCTCCCCTCTTTCAGCTCAAAACCGTTCTCCTCATCTCACTCCTGCACTCCCTGATCCAGAGCCCCTCCCCAGCTCTCCTGTAGGCTGTATCTCAGAATTCAGGAGGTAGGGTCCAGGCCCTGAGGTAGACAGCACCAACAGCCCAAGAAGTGTAGGAGTAGGTGGTGGTGTTGGGTCATCGGTTGGACTCGATGATCTCAAAGGTCTTTTCCAACCTTATGATACTGTGATATCCAATGCCAGCCAGACATCTGGTCTTTCTTTGCTACGGGCGCTGCGCTTTGCTGCAGAAAGGGGACAGAAATGTGGCAGTTCCACTCCTGAGAGCCCCAGAGCCACGGATCCAGCTCTTATTCCGTTTAACCTCGTGCTCAGCCCTCTGTTGCTTCTCAGGTGGTGAAATGGCTTTTCCGTCTGACCCGCGGCACTGCTTGTGCCACCTTGAGTCTCCTGCATCTCGCTGTCACGGTTGCTTTGGCAACAAATGGAGAGAGGCTGGGAGCAGCTCTGCGCAGGGAAGACCGAGAAATTTGCCCAGATTTACTCATCTCTCTGACCCAACTTGTCCATCAACCGTCGGGCTCCCGGCCACGTCTCCCCGGCTTGGGGCGGGGGGTTTGCTGCTAAGTGCATTTAAAATGCAATTAACCTCCCTCTCCAAGGTTAGCGTGGCCTCCTGAGGAAGGAGGCTGGGCTTGGGGATGAGGGGGCACTTGGAACAGGCTGATAAAGGCACCCAGCCGGATTCCCTGGAGCCTGGAGAGCCCCACCAGAGAGGGGGAAGCATTAACCCTTCTGGTACGGTTTTTTATAGGCTTTGAGAAGACTGTGCAAGATATTGGTCTGGGTGATTTATTTTCCTGTTCTTTTAAACCAATTGGATGATAGAGAGTTGGCTCCGTGCGTAGAAAACCATTCTCTGCAAACCAGAGTGAGCTCAGAGCCTCAGCCAGCCAAGAGGGAAGGGTAGGAAGTAGAAGGGATCACAGAATCATGGAATGGTTTAGGTTGGAAAGGATCTTAAAACCCACCCAGTGCCACCCCCTGCCATGGGCAGGGACACCTCCCACTGGGTCAGGGGGCTCCAAGCTCCATCCAAGGGATGAGGTTTTCTGGGAAGCTGAGCAGGCTGGGAGCTTGTGAGGCACAAAGCCAGTTCTTGGCTGAGTAACTTTGGCCAAGAAGCGTCCATCCCTTCCCCTACTGCAGAAGCGTGGCCAGCGTGAGTGGCATTTGAGTGAGCAGAGGTGTTCAGGGAGCAGCTGGACCCTGAAAGCCAGTGCTGCTGTTCTCCAGGTTTCTCCTCCCATGCCTACGGTCTTGTTTGCCTTCCTTCCTCAGGAGGAACGACGAGGTGACACACATCAAGATCCAGAACACCGGGGATTACTATGACCTGTACGGGGGGGAGAAGTTTGCCACCCTCGCAGAGCTGGTGCAGTACTACACCGAGCAGCAGGGGCTGCTGCGCGAGAAGAACAGCAACGTCATTGAGCTCAAGTACCCTCTCAACTGCCAGGACCCCACCTCGGAGAGGTAAGCCACGCTCTCCACCAGCCTGACTTGGCGGTGGCGGTGATGCCGTCTTCTCAAGGTGATGCCGCACCTGGCCAGACTTTGGAAAGAAGCCTGAAACAGAGTGTGTTTGGATGTGATGTTGCTTTTGTGACCCAAGAGCTGCCCATCTCCAGGATGCCGTTCCCTGGCTGCTCTGTGTGCAGAAGCTGGCTCGGTACCGTTGGCAAGGCCCAGAAGCTGATGCTTGCTCAGAGTCAGCGTGTGCTGATGAGCTTGCTGTAGCTTTTAGGAACCTGGGAGCAGGAACGTGGAATGGTTTGGGTTGGAAGGGACCTTAAAGCCCATCCAGTTCCAACCCCATGCCATGGGCAGGGACACCTCCCACTGGGTCAGTATGAGTCCACCTACAAAGGGTCCTGCAGGGGTATCTTCCGAGGCCAGAGGCACACAGCTTTGGTTTTAAAAGAAACAAGAGACATACAAACGACTTGTGTGTGTCTGCAGAACACACAAATGCCCTGGAAAGGTCTCCCCCCGTCCCATCTGAGCCTGTAACCACCATCCGTCCTAGAAGCAGCCCGCTATTGTCTCACAGGGATGGGGATGACTGACTTGCTGTGAGAAGCCGCTTGCCTCAGGCTACTTCAGGATGTTTCCACCAGCCGATTAGTGACCTTCTTTCCTCCCCTTTGTCTGTGACACTCCAATGACCCCTTTTTTCCTTTTCCTCCCCCTCAGTTTCCCCAGTGTCATATGTGGTGGGTTGGAAAGGGCAGCCCCCAGTCAGGCGGCGGGCGATGCCAAAGCCCCGGTGACTCTAACTGTAGCAGCCAGGGCAAGGTGAAGCTCTGACGAATCTCGGTTCCTGAAATGAAGCAGAGGCGCTCCACGCCGTCATGTGAGCCGGCTGGGCTGAGGCTGGGAAGTCCCTCCAGCTCATGTGGTCCCTTGTTGCCAGGGAGGTTTCTTTGCTTCTTCCAGATGGTGGTGTGAGAAGCGGCTGGGCAGCCGCTCACATCAGCAGGAGAGCTGGAAAAGCAGAAAACGCCTTCAGCTGGGTTTCCCCCTCTCCTCCTGCCAAGGAAAGTCTGGCTTGGCAAGCAAGCTCCATGGAGATTTCTGCTCCAGACCACACATCTGGTGGCATCAGGGAGGAGAAGAGGCAAAAGGGTCCACGTCCTCCTAAGAGCAGCTCTGTAAGGGCTCAGCAGCAACATGACTCGTGTAGCCCTGTGATCCAAGTGTCTTCCCGAGCCTGCAGGAAGGAGCGTTGCCCTTTAGAGGTCTTCCCAGTCAGGTTTCCAATGGCTGCTCGGGAGCATGCTGAGTCGGGGCTGGAAAGGCCCAGCATCACTGACTGCTGTTCCATAAACTTTGTCCTCTGCGACAAAGTTGCTGAGACGTGACGCGATGCCGTTGCATTGCCCCTGCGATGTTATTTTGAGCCTCTCTGAATTCCCGGCAGCTCGGCTGGCCGGCCGGGAGCCAACACCTTCAAAGTGGGACCTGTGGCGTCTGCCCAGAGCCATGGCTGAGCGTTGATGGGGGCTGAAGGCTCCGAGGCGAACAGCAATTCTGCTTCACTCCCTACAGAAGGCTGTAGCAGAGTGCTGGCCCATGACGTGCCCCCGCCCCGTGTGGCTGCTGCGTGGGTAGGTGGGATGGGCTCCCTTGCTGAGCTCCTGGGCACCAAAGGCCAGCCTGGCACAATCGTTGCTGCAGTTTGAGCGCAGAATCATAGAGTCGCTTGGTTGGAAAAGACCTTTGAGATCATCGAGTCCCAACCGTACCTGTCCACTACCAAACCATGCCCAGGAATGGGCAGATTGTTGTGTGTTTTACCCCAAGGCGTTGCGGCAAGGCTTCTACAGGATTCTGACTGAGCTGGCTGAAAGGTAGCTTGGATTTCCCTGGGACTGCAGTGTAAGCGTTGTTAGGAGACCAAGAGAAAGGACCGTGAGAGGTTGGATGGAGAAACATGGGCATGTGTGGGATCTCAAAGGTCTTTTCCAGCCAGGCGGTTCTGTGGTTCTATGTGCACGCAAGATGGGCACAAACAGAGGTGGAGCAACTTGTGCCCACACCGTGAGGCTTGGGAGGAGCTGAGCTCAGACCTTGGCACGTTGTAATCACCACTGACTCGAGACGTGGCTGCGGGCAAGGTTGGAGGGGGAGAAGCCTCCTGGGCACAGTGGGGAACCCGGTTTTGCTACTCCAGGGCGCTTCTGTTCTCCCTTAGCTGCACCAGCTGAGGCTGGTGATGTGGGAGGGGAGCAGTCATAATGGCAGCTAGGAGGGTCCTTCCAAAAATCCTTCCCAAACTGGTTCAAAGCATCCTGTTCCTGCTCTGCGTTGTCCATGCTCACGGTCTCAGTGTCGTCTGCTGACTCCGAGTGTTTTAATTCTTCTTCCATATGAAAAAAAAAAAATAAAGGCAAGCGCAGGCACCTTCAAGTAAGAGCTCCCAGGATCTTCTTTCTTATAACTTCTTCGGAAGCTACTCCTAGATGACAGTGCTCGTCGTACATCACGTGGCAGTTGAATGTTCAGATGCCATTTCGCATTTGGCTGGAGGGTTGAGCAAAGCCCTGACACTTCCAGCCTCAGGCTGAGGTATTGATGTGACATTGCGAAGCGTCGAAGGAAAGTCACCGGGGACTGTTCCTAAAATAACTCGGGCTGGTGTCGTGCCAGTGGGGAGAGCAGTCAGGTTGGGAGGCTGGAAATGGGCTTCCCGTGATCACCGGTCCTAGTGGCGAGTGTAGCTCTTGTTTAAAGGTGATGCTTTGTACAGAGAATCGTGGAGTGGGTTGGGTTGGAAGGGACCTTAAAGCCCATCCAGTTCTACCCTCCTGCCATGGGCAGGGACACCTCCTCCTAGACCAGGCTGCTGACCTTGCTCTCCATTGCTGCTCCCCAAGGTGGTACCATGGGCACCTCACTGGCAAGGAGGCAGAGAAGCTTCTGACAGAGAAGGGAAAACCAGGGAGCTTTTTGGTGCGGGAGAGCCAGAGCAAACCAGGAGACTTTGTATTATCAGTGCTGACCAATGAGGATAAGATGGAGACTGGAGACCGCAAACCACACGTGACCCACGTGATGATCCACTACCAGGTGGGAAATTTTCTGTCCCTGTGCGAGGAGCTGGGTGGGTGACCCAGCTGGGAGATGTGTGCTCGAGTCACGCCGTGGTTTTGTCGCTCTCTCCTGCAGCCAGACGGGAAGTATGACGTGGGGGGAGGAGAGAGGTTCGACACGCTCACAGACCTGGTGGAGCACTATAAGAAAAACCCCATGGTGGAGAAGTCTGGAGCTGTGGTTCATCTGAAGCAGGTAATAGCTGCTCTAGCACGTAGTTGTTGGTTCTGGGCTTGCCCACATTCACAGTCTCACAGTCTCACAAGGCTGGAAAAGACCTTTGAGATCATTGAGTCCAACCCATGACCCAACACCACCACCTACTCATCATCTAAACCATGGCACTAAGAGCCTCATCCAATCTCCCTTTAGACTCCTCCAGGGACGGTGACTCCACCACCTCCCCGGGCAGCGCATTCCAATGGCCAATCACCCTCTCAGTAAAGAACTTCTTCCTCATGTCCAGCCTAAACCTCCCCTGGTGAAGCTTGAGACCATGTCCTCTTGTTCTGTCACCGGTCACCTGAGAGAAGAGACCAACCCCTGCCTGACCACAACCTCCTTTCAGGCAGTTGTAGAGAGCAATGAGGTCTCCCCTGAGCCTCTTCCTCTCCAGGCTGAACAACCCCAGCTCCCTCAGTCGCTCCTCACAGGGCTTGTGCTCCAGCCCCTTCCCCATCCTCGTCATTGCTGAGGGAGCGTGCGGATCTGCCCTTGCCCTTTGGGAACTCCCTGCCCCTGGACCATCCCGCTGGCTCATGGTGCTTGTCCAGCCTCACACCTGCCAGAGGGGTCCCTGCACCCACACTGGAAGCCTCAGGAATGGACCCAACTGCTCTCAATACTCCCAGGGTTTTTTTTCAAGGGGAAAGTTATCTGCCCTTGTGTTATTGAAAGTGGTTTCTGTTCTGTCTTCTCCTGCCTTTCAGCCGTTCAATGCCACGCGCATCAACGCGGCCAACATCGACAACAGAGTGAAGGAGCTGAACAAAATGGCAGATCACAGCGAGAAGGCCAAGCAAGGGTTCTGGGAAGAGTTTGAGGTACAGGGATGCTCCTGTGCTCTGTCCCTCTTGCGCCTGTGGGTGAAGAACATCACATTTGCGTGGGGGTGTCATGGTTTTCCAGCACTGACGACCTCTTCTCAACGCTCTTTCTCCTTTCCGTGCTCAGCTGAGTTACTTCCCGGCGCTTTTTCTCATTGCTTTTTCTCATGTCCAAGGCAGTTTCTCTTTCCTCATCCTAGAACTGCGTGCCTTTCGCTCCCTGCAGGGATTTGTGCCTTCTCCCCCCCATTAACTCTTGCATCAAGCTGCTTCTTGGCTCCCTTTCCCTTCCTGCCAGCTCCCCCTCTGCTCTTCTCAGCAGTAGGAAGCCAAGCAGCAAGGGGAAAGAGCCCTTCCTTTGCCTCTGACCCTGCCTAGAACAGTTTGTTCTTCTGTGCTCTGCTCCACAGATGCTGCAGCAGCAAGAGTGCAAGCTCCTCTACCCCAGGAAGGAGGGACAACGACCGGAGAACAAGGCTAAGAATCGCTACAAGAACATCCTTCCCTGTAAGGAGATGCTGGATACCGGTTTGGGCTTTACACCACAATTTCTGCAGCCTTCTCTGAGGCTGCTTAACCCTGCAGAGCCTTGTGACCATAGCTGAGTTGGAAAGAGGTGTGACACCCTCCTAGTGGAGTGGTCCAGTTAGTTCACGGTGTTCTCCATCCCCTCTCTAACCCGGTCCTTTTTTGCTCTCCTCTTTTTGTGCTCTGAGTCCAAATACGCTTCAGCGCTCAAGTGTAGTTGAAAAATCATAACAAGCCAGAGCTGGAGCCTCCAAAGGAAATGGAAGGCTTGAGTTCAGGTTAGTTTGCAACTCTGCTGTCATCTGCAACCCCCTTCTTGGCTTGGTCGACAGCTAAACACGAGCAGTTGTGATCCCAGTCCACCCAGGCAAAGAGGAAATAGAAATGAGAGATCTGTAGGTTGGAAACGAAATCAGCTTTAATGAAGCAATGAGAATACAAAGTAAAATAGTATTAATAGGAATATGTACAAATATACAAAATCAAACCCCCTGATGGCTTTGAGTCACCGCTGATGCTGCAAGGCAGGCGTGGAGAAAGGTCCCTGGCTGGACTCAGGATCTGGATTCAGGAATGAATGGATCTGGGGGAGCAGAAGGACAGGTGAGGTCCTTACTTGACACTGACCACTGAAAAAGAGGGCCTGACCCTCGTGGTCGCTCCTTTTGAGTACGGTGTATATGGGATGGAATACTCTGTTGGTCAGTTTGGGTTGCCTATCCTGTCCACCCCTCCGTGCAGGTGCAATCCTCCTTCATCCCTTTGACATGCGACATCCGCCAACTCAAGGATAACCTTGGTTTCCATGGGAATAAAAATAAGCCGTGGCTTTTCTGCACACCGTTGCCCCATGGCTTGGGTGGTAACTGTAAATTTTAGGCTTTCTCTCTTCTAGAGACAGACACTGTCTGAAAAGGTGTAGTTAACTTTCAGAAAATGAAATTACTTAGACGAGGCTTAGCTGAGAAGTTAGAAAGTTGGGCGTGCTTTGGCTCAAACCACGACAACTCCCTATCACTGGTGTCCGTCCAGGTTGCTGGATTGGCAAGGTAGCTGTGAACCACGCGTGGAGCACTGCTGAGTGTCACTAGGAGAGCGTTTTACACCCTTTTTTTGCAGTGCTTTCCATGTGAGTTCGTAGTAGGAGTCGTGTAGGAGTGTGCGCGATTCCTTCCCGTGTTCACTCTGGGCTCTTCTCTTCCAGTCGATACCACTCGGGTGGCACTGCGAGACGTAGATGAGAGCGTGCCTGGCTCAGACTACATCAATGCCAACTACATCAAGGTACTTGGGAGAGGGAAGACACCCCGTGGGGGCTGCCTGCAGCCCAGTGCTGTGTTTGTGGTGGGTAAGCGGTGCAGGTCTTGAGGGAACGGCCTCTCAGGACCAACAGCATTCGCTGGGTAGCGGCCAAACACTCTTTATTTTCTACTGTATCCCAAGGGATCTCATCAGTCGACCGTGTCCTGTTTGCCCCTGCCTTAGAGTTTATCTCGCTCCCCTCCTTTCCTCAGTTCAAGACATCCTACAGGACTGATCCTCTTCCAAGGCTCCACGACCCTTTCAGTAAAGGAGTTTTTCCCAATATCCAATCTAAACCTCCCCTGGTGCAACTTGAGGCCGTTTCCTCTCATCCCATCACTTGTTACCTGGGAGAAGAGCCCAGCACCCCCCTTGCTACAACCTCCTTTCAGGAGCTGCAGAGAGGAATAAGATCAGAAGTCCTGCATGTCGAGATGAGCTGACTTTGCTGCTAAAGCTGCACCAAAGCAATTCTCAATTCCTCGCTCCAGCATCCGTGGCCTTTTATCCCCTCCCTTTCCTTTGCTCCTCAGAGCATCCCTGAAGATGGAAGGAACTCGGAGCACTGCAAGATCTATATTGCCACCCAGGGCTGCCTGCAGACAACGGTGAATGACTTCTGGGCCATGGTGTATCAAGAGAACAGTCACGTCATCGTCATGACAACCAAGGAAGTGGAGCGGGGCAGGGTGAGCTCTTGTAGGATGCTGTCCCCAAGCCTGACAGTTACCTGCTGCTGGTACAAATAGTGTTTAGTTAAGTTGTCTCTGGCTAGCTTTCATTTCGTTTCTCCTCTGTCTTGTAGAGTTGCTTCAGCTCTTCTTCATGAAAAAAACATCCTGCGCCGCTCTGCGCAGCCAATCTTCCCGGCTCCATGAATATTAACGGGGTGCCCCTTCTATGACATGCTTCAAGGCTCTGGGGAGCTGCAGGTGGCAGGGAAAGAGAGAGAGAAAGCCTTGTGCTTGTTACAGCGAGCTGGAAAGCGGTGTTGCAAGCTGTGTGAGGGACAAAGGCAATTATACAACCTGTCTGTGTAGCACCTGTGTGCATTTCACTAAGAGGGAACCAGGAACACAGAGAATTTCCATGCAGAGATGTTTACCGGAACAGCTTTTCCTGGTGTAGAGGAGCTAATTCTGGCTGGCAGTAGCGGTTTTGGTTAGGAATGAGGGGGAGGCTGTGCTCGCGGCAGCGTAGTGCAGGGATGAGGTAAAGATAGCTCTGCTCACAAGCCTGCCTTTGTGTTGGCAGAGTCACTGTAGCAAAGACAGGATGGGCTGGAGGACAGGGAGGAGAGGTCTAGGGAGTCTGTGTAGCCCCTTGGGATGGAGATGTGGCAATGGCCAGGCCAACAGCTTGGATTCTGTACGTGGAGACAAAGCAATGCCTATGGGACGCTGGGGCGGGGGGAGATTCCCCCAGGGATCACGTCCTTCACGTGGAATCAGAGAATGGCTTGGCTTGGAAAAGCCCAGCCAGTGCCACCCCCTGCCATGGGCAGGGACACCTCCCACTGCATCAGGGGGCTCCAGGCCCCATCCAACCTGGCCTGGAACACCTCCAGGGATGGGGCTGCACCCCCCAGTTTGAAGGGAATGCTCTGTGTGTAGGGCTGTGTTTGAAACCTCCACGCTGAGGCTCCACACCCTTCGAACGCCGCAGCAGCCCCGAGCGGGATGTCCAGGGGTTCACCTCCCCGGTCTCGACTAACGAGCCGCTCTCTGTCGTTGCTGCAGAACAAATGCTTCCGTTACTGGCCGGACAGGGGCTGCTCCAAGGAGTACGGGTGCATCTGCGTGCGGAATGTGAGCGAGCGGGAGGCGCAGGGCTACTACCTGCGGGAGCTGGAGATCCTGCGCACGGACAGGGTGAGTCCTCTGCTCTCTGCCCGCTGTGCTGGGAAAGGGCTGGGGCTGGGACACCCACCTGGGAGCTGGAACACCCACCTGGGAGCTGGAACTTCTCTGCATGTTGGGGTTTTCAGCTTCATGGTCCTGCTCCTTAAGTTCTAGGCCACTTTGCCCCAGTTTTGATAAAAAGAAGGAGAAGCCTCCTGGTAGGAAGGGTTTTCTGACCGGGCTGCATCCAAAGCAGTGGGACCGGCAGGTTAAGGGGGGATTCTGCCCCTCTGCCCTACTCTGGTGAGACCTCACCTGATTCCCTGTGTAAAATTCTGGAGTTCTCAGCTCAGGAAGGACCTGGAGCTGTTGGAGCAAGTCCAGAGGAGGCCACGGAGATGATCCAAGGGCTGGAGCACCTCCTGTACGAGAAGAGGCTGAGAGAGTTGGGGTTGTTCAGCCTGGAGAGGAGAAGGCTCGAGGGAGACCTTAGAGCAGCTCCCAGTGCTGAAAGGAGCTCCAGGAAAGCTGGGGAGGGGCTCTTATGAAGAAATATTTTCCTGTGAGGGTGGGGAGGCCCTGGCCCAGGGTGCCCAGAGCAGTGGCGGCTGCCCCATCCCTGGAGGTGTTCCAGGCCAGGTTGGATGGGGCTTGGAGCCCCCTGATCCAGTGGGAGGTGTCCCTGCCCATGGCAGGGGGTGGCACTGGGTGAGCTTTGAGGTCCCTTCCAACCCAACGCATTCCATGATTCTGTGACTGTGATCATTCCATGATCTCTGCTCCCTGCAGGACGAGCGCCCGAGACTGGTGAAGCACTATCAGTATTTTAGCTGGCCAGACCACGGGGTGCCCAATGAACCAGGAGGGGTTCTGAGCTTTCTGGACCAAGTGAACCGGGCACAGCGAAGCATTCCAGACACGGGGCCGATCGTAGTGCACTGCAGGTACAAACCAGTGGGCTGTCAGCGGGCACTGCAGTGGGGGTGGGCAAGAAAAGTGTGTCTCTGTTACACCTGCAGCTGGGTCATCACTTGAGCTGATGGTGGGCAACTGGGGTATGAACACATGGGAAAATGCATCCTGCTCTGGAGCCTTTCTGGTGATAGCGTAGGGAAGAGCAGGATTCGGAGGTGGTAGCTGTGATGCAGCATGCTAGGATCAGGGAGATGGCTGAGTCCTCATCCCTGGAGGTGTTTAAAAGACAGGTAGAGGAGTTTCTCAAGGATCTGGTTTAGTACAGGGACAGGTATGGTTGGACTCGATGATCTCAGAGGTCTTTTCCAACCAGATGAGTCTATCTGATCTCCTAAAAGTCAACATTTGGCTGGGCTTATTTTATAGCAGCCATTCCAAATCTGCCCAGGATGGACCAGGCGTGTAGATGAGGCCGGGAACTGAGCTGTGACCATCTCTGCAGAATGTTTCCTCCTGCAGTGGCTTTTTCTTTTCTCTTTCCAGTGCTGGAATAGGACGCACAGGCACCATCATAGTGATAGATATTCTGGTGGATATTATTCACAGGCAAGGTATGTGTTCATGTCTATCTCGTGGCTTTCACCGTTCCTTGCTCTGACCAGTTATGGGATTGCCCTGCTCTCGTGCAAGCCGAGGGTACGTGATCTCCAAGCAGTGGGTTTGATTTGTCCAGGGAACACTGGACTCTCCGCCTGAGTGCAGAGTGAGAAGGGTTTTTGTACCGTGCCGAGTTCCCTCCTTCTCTGTTGGCCAAGAAATGGAGCTCTAACATAATTAAACATGAACCCTCCCCAAATGAAGGTGCACGTGGGCATTTCTTTAATAAGGGAGATGCTTTCAGCAATGCAGCACAAGAGAGTCTTCTCGTTGGCATCAATGGGGCCAGGATTTCAAGGTCTCCTGGACAACACTCTTACTGCGCAGGGGGGACAAACAGATTCAGTAAGGGTGTAACTTCAGTGCCCTTTTAGGTGTGATTCCCCCAAATCTTTCTGTGTACAAGGGCTGTCACCCTTACCTGAAATTCTAGAGCTGTTATGGAGCTCTCTGTGAGCCTTCAGGCAGGTGGACCCTCTTTGTCAGTGGTTGTATCCATCTCATAAATCATGCAAAGTCCAGATCTGTAGGAAGTTGCTGCAGGATAGACCTAATTCCCCTGCCCTCCCCTTGCCTCAAGGAAATCAGCCCTGTCTCAGCCATCCTCAGTCCAAGGTGCTCTGGGAAGATCTCCTCAGCACAGAGATGCACCAAATCCTTTCCCAATACGCTGGGGCCTTGCTGGCACTGTGCGCAGTGAGATACTGACCTAATTCCCGCTCCCTGAACCTCACCTTCTCCCTCTTGAGCAGGTTTGGACTGCGATATTGATATCCCCAAAACCATCCAGATGGTCCGCAGGCAGCGTTCGGGCATGGTGCAGACGGAGGCCCAGTACAAGTTTGTTTACATGGCGGTTCAGCAGTTCATCGAGGCTGAGCAGAAGAGGTTGGAAGAAGAACAGGTGAGTTCTGTTCGGCTTGGCTGGAAAACCAAGGGCAGAATTGCCCCACACCAAACTAGAATCACTATGGTTGGAAAAGCCCTCTAAGCCCATCCAGTCCAACCATCAGCCCAACCCCACCTGCTAAACCGTGGCCTGAGGTGCCACGTCTACACGCTTTTTGAACCCCTCCAGGGATGGAGACTCCACCCCTGCCCTGGGCAGCCTCTGCCAGGGCTTCACCACTCTATCAGTGAAGAAGTTTTTCCTAATATCCACTCTAAACCTTCCCTGGTGCAACTTGAAGCCACTTCCACTTCCATCATCTCCCTAGAGCTCAACTACTACCCTGAACACATGGATATAAACCCACACCCACCGCTCCCCTGCTGGCGTGTGGGATCTTGTCAGGCTTCCTTTTGTACCAGCTTTGAGTGGGATTTTATTGTCTTTGCTTTCTCTTTCAGAGGAATAAAAGGAAAGAGCGAGACTACTTGAATATCAGCTACTCTCCTATGGAAAAAGGCAGAGCCAAAGGGCAGCCCCCTTCCCCACGGACGCAGTCTGTGTGAGTTCAGTGTCTCTCTGCCCTGGTTAAGAACGTCAGCAGTGGAGAGGAAGGCTTGAGCAAAGGTCCTGGTATTTCTCGCTTGCCGGCCTCTCCCGTACCTGAAGCCTGAGCAGTTGCTGGCTAATGGCTAAAAACGAGCGGATGATCCCATCACACTGTCAGCAGCGGTGGGAGAAGCCCACCCTGCTTGGGTGCTTCACTTTTGGAAAGGAGAGGAGGAGATAGATCCTTGTCTTGAGCGAGCAGTGCCCTGTCTCCTTGTTTCTGGAGAATCAGCTGGAGAGTGAAACTGTGCAGCTGCCACTGAGGGACTTTTATAGCAAGACCTGAAGGAAGACGAGAAGACCTGTTGTGGGAAAAGATCCAGAGCAGTGAGGCTGTTAATAACAAGGCTTTGTTTCTTGACAGGGTTGATGATGAGTCAACTTCCGTCTACGAGAACCTCAACATCAAAAGCCCAAAGGTTTCAGGGATGAGTAATACGGGGCGATAAAGGAGCCGGAGGTGAGCTGTGTGGAGGCTGTACAGGTAGGAATGCTTCCCTTGATCAACTGTGAGTGTCACCACGGTCTGTTTACATCGCATTTGACCCAGCTCCTCTTCAGCCCAGCTTCCGTGGCTCTGCCTGCGTCAGGGAAGGCAGCCAGGCTTTGGAATTTGATGGAGCCTAAAGCTGTGGCTGGTGGGAGAACAGGGGCAAATGGGTGATGACATCTCAAGAGGGAAACACGTTTGCAACGTTACCAGTGAGTCAGGTTGCCAGACTTCCAAGCCAAAACACCCTTCTGCTTGTGTCCAAGCACTTTTCAAACTACTTTCCAATTTTTTGCTTAAATGGTTATTGGGCATCTGGAAAGCTACAGATGGTAGGAAAAATTCTTCCATGGGGTTTGCGTAGAGGGTAGTTTTATTCCAGTATTCTCCTCACTTTATTGAACTTTGCAAAGGACTGAGCATTCATTAGCACAGACTACAGCCGCCAACATTCACAGTGTCTGAAAGAGCTCTGCACTAAGGAGTCATCGGAGCGTTGAGCAGTTTAAGATTAGGAGGGTGAAGCTGTTAAAATGTGGAATTTGTGTAGGCTGGGACTGCTTTTTGGGCTGTTGTGTCAGGAAGCCACCAGACTGGGAGAACATTATGTAGGCAAACCTAGGGGAGGCTTCACATTCTGGGAGCGTCTCAGCTCTGCAACCTTACCAACGCACTTTTTTCCCAGTTATAAACCACCCTTGTTTCTTCTTTTCCTGGAATGCAGGATTTACAGTGTTTACGTCCACCCTTTGCAAGTTCTGCAATCGCGGACAATTCTTTTTGCCTGCCTTGCCTTCCCCAAGCACCTTGGATTCAGCGAGGAAGAAGCTGACTGCAAGAAGCAAGCAGAGCCTGCACCTACAAAGATGCCTTGACCTAACTTATTCACGAGAAGGATCTTCCCCAGTTCTGCCCTGTGTCAGTAGGTTGATATTTATGTGGAAGTGCCTCTGGACTTTCATTAAGGGCATCAAGGCTCAGCTTTAATTCTTTTTTTTTTTTTTTAATTTAAGATCCTTATTTTTTACACAGAAATTGTTAAAAGGAATGGAAGTGACTGTTAGCTTTCCCAGGACTGCCCACTCAGGGCGTTAGTAGAGTGTTAGAACACGGTCACGTTTTCATTAGGTCAATCATTTCTAAGCTAGAAGCGTTTATAGACTGAATCCTGGAGTCCCTTTGCCTGTGAGGGGGAGAAATAGAGAGCACTGCCTGGCCCCAGGTGCTTGCACCTCGGGCCATTCCTCTCCGCACGCTTCCTTTTGGCTGTACCAGTTCTAGGTTCCCACGCGAGCCTGCCAAAGCGCACCGAGCAACCCCCACGGCTGTCACACAGCGGGCACGGGTGCCCAAGAGTCCCCCAGCTGCTCTGCACCTGGGTTTCAGTGCAGAGCTGGGAGGTGGAGGTGAGCATCTCCATCTCTGTGTGGGTCAGAGTGTTGAGCTAAGTGAACGCCCACCTACCCGATGGGTGCTGAGGGATAGGAAAGCAGCTTTGACGGTGGGCTGTGCTTTTAGCCACCCCTACTGAGTAACAGCCTAGGATGCTGAGCTGAACTTTTTGAGCTGGGCCCCTCTAAGCCTGATGCCGCTCTGCCGTTACCTTGCTGCGGGACCTCTTTTGTTTTGGCCTGTGCAACTATATGACAAGGCAAGCGTTGTGTCTGCTGAGCCAGGGGTGTTGTAGGAGTTGTTGTGACTTGACCAGTGCCTTGAAGATGAGTATTCCAGCTCTGCTGATGAGTCTTGACTTGTGATTGCCAGTGCTTCCTGCTGTTCCAGCCCTAAGGCTTGCAAATAGTCCTGCCAAAGAACCCCTTCGTGCAGGACTCCTCGGTGGCTGAAAGTGCCTTGGGTCCGAGTGCCGGTGCCTGGACCTCCAGAGCGCGCACGGGGCTCACGTTGAAATCCTCCCAGGTCCCTGGAACGGGATGGGCTTGCTGCATGGGTGGCGTGTTAGTGCCCGGAGTGCCACCTCCAAGTGTTGAGCAGAAGGGGTTGAACGAAAGCACAATGACATACCTTGGCTGTATTTCCTGGCTGGTCTTTCTGGCCCCTTGTCACAGGGACAGAAAACCTGTTTATTTTTATTGCACTTTTAATAAATGTTGAATATTCTCAAGGCTTTTTTTTTTTTCTATTCTTTTTAACTAGTTTGCTATTTGGGAAAGTGACTGAAGTTGGTGTGGACACGGGGACGTGTTGAGTCTCCCATTGCCAACTGCTGCCATTCAGGGCCCTGTGTTCACTTGCTTTGAGTCTTCCTTTTGACTGTGAATTAATGAGAGGTTTGGCTGCGTGTTAGCTACCCCTTCAACCTTGGTTTCCAAAAGTGTGGTGGGAAGAAGTGGAAAGGCACAGCCCCAAAATGCTGTGACAGACCACTGGGAACAGCTGGAACTGTGAGAACATCTCAGTGGTCCTCTGGCCATCGTAACAGTAGATTTTATGAGGCTGAAGATGTTCTTTCCCTCACCCTTAGGTCTCATCGGTGGGAGGTGAATGGTGGCAAAGATGCAATGACAAAGCACTTCACTAATGTCTGTTTGCTGGGCTTTGTCCCACATGGAAGTGCCTTCTCTGCCTTAAGTCTTGGTGAGTCACTTTTTTTCAAGAATTGGGGTTGTAAAGATAATTTTCAGTGTTAAGCACAGGAGAATGAACAGGCTGATACAGGTGAGAATCCCTGTCAAGCCCAGTGGCTTTGGCCACAGTTGTTCCCGTGCCTGGTTTCTGTGGACTCGTGGTTGGCACAGATAATACCAGCCTGGAGCTGAACAGCAGAGGTGCTGCAGATACAGCACACGCAGCAGCTTTCCACAGGAGTTTCGTGTAGCAACAGACTTGAGTTGCTTCAGCCTTTCCTTATTTCAGATTAGATTTTCTGCAAAGGGAGACTGGAGGCAGCTTTCATCCAGCTGGGATGAGCAAAAGATGAGCTGTCTTTGCAGCTTCTCGCTTTTCAGGTGAGACTGAGGGAAGTTGCACCTGGGATGACACCGCCTTAGGTGCTAATAAGGATGAATTTACAGGAGAAAGCTGTCCATGTGTGCAGGATTGTGCCACTGATGGGCCAGAGTCCAGACATGTCACCCTGCTGTGTAGCTACCATGATCTGGGAATGCAGCTGGACTCAGGACTGCTCAGTGAGCACCTCCAACTGCAAGTCAGAAGGGAAACGTGGAGTAACTGCTACGAATTGACACCTTGCATTGTATAAAACATAATTTAATACATACACGCGTGGTATTTGCATACAATACTGTCTTACATCCATGTGTTTGAATAGAAAACATTTAATTGTAAGGCACCTTCATGAGGAAGACTTTTGTGAATCACTGTCAGGAGATCATCGCATTAAATAAAAATATATAATTAGGAGGGTAAATCTGTCAAGAGGTGGAGCTTGTGTTGTTGTGGCAGTGGTTTGCCCATGAGAAGGACGAAGGAGGCGCACTGGTGGAGGGACTTGAGGGGCAGGGTGATGCTGCTGTGTCCGTGTGCCTAACAGAACTCGCCCCCGCCCCGTGCTCAGAATCGCTTTCCAGGTAAGGATGAGTGGATTTGGAAGCATCTTCTTAGGGAAAACGAGTAGATTGGCTACTCAGCTCTGTTCAAGCGCTCACCAGGATGGTAACAGAACTGGGGTGGTGGGTAGTGGGGATAGGTGTGTGCTCTGTCAGCAGGAGGCAGCATTTACACCTCCAACACTGAATAACGCAACAGAAATGTTTCCAGCCTGTGGAATAAGGATAATTGTCATTTGTTTATAGGTCTTTGACATGTCTTTACCCTCCCAATCCCAGCTCCTCTTAGGAATAATCATGTAGATCCTTCAGTTTGGAAAAATAGCCCTTTATTCCCTAAGGGAGTCAGAGGAACTGCACCCATCTGGGATCCGGCCAAGACAGCACACTTCCATGTGCCACCGGAAGCAACAGTCCTAGAAACCTGTCTTGTTGCCTTCAAAGCTCTGGTTTCCACGGGGAGTTTGGCAGCAGGACGCTGAGGCAGCTCCTTGCATCGTTCCTGGGCTGGAGACAGACGAGTGCCTCTGCAGAGCTCCCGGAGGAGGATGCATGTGTTCCAAGTGCAGGCACAAACCTGTGTGAGGAGCTGGCCGTGGGGTCTACCAGCCAACCGAGGAACGCTGTCAGGGCAGGAGGATCTGCTCCTGCCTCCCTGGCGTGCCGTGGAGAGCTGGACGGGAGCAAAGGGCTGCCTCGCTGCTACGGGAAAGGGCTTTGTGTCACAGGGGGTGCTGCCGTGGTGTGTTTAGGGGGAAGATACTCCGGTCTGGTCATTGCAACAGTCCTGGTGAAGCAGCGGAGGTTCCCCGTCTTCAGGGCACACTGGACTGGCCACAGAATGATGCAGAACAGGATGATGATCAGCGCGGAGAGGAGGACTATGCGCTTCCAGTCGTCGCACATGTCGCAGCGGGACAGCCTCCCAGCTAAGCCTGTCGGAGGGGCCTCCGGGCTTTCTGGCTTGCTCATGGCGACATCAATGGAGATACACGAGTCTGGGTTCTCGGGGTCGTCGGATGGCTCACGGCAGCAGAGCTTGGTCCCTTCCATCCAGAGCACCTTCTCCTGCTGGAGTTCAGGAGGCAGCGTGGCGAGGAGCTCCTTGCTGGTCTGAAGCGCTGGGGCTCCTTCCACGGGGATGCTGGTCAGCTGCCTGCAGAAGGGGCAGGGGAGCTGGTCCTCTGGGTGGTTTGGGGGCAACCCCGTGCTCAGGCGGGCCACACACTCCAGGCAGAAGACGTGGGAGCACTGGAGCAGCTTGGGCGTCTTGAAGGTGTTGTCATAGGTGTTGAAGCAAATGGAACACTCAACAGGGGAGGTTGGCTTCGGAGATGTTGGGTTTGGAGAGCCTGGCTTGCTGTCAGTTGGGGACCTCCCCTTCCTCTTGCCGTCTCCTGGGGAGGTGACGACAATGGGGCTGATGGGGATAGGGATTTCACCTGGAGATGCAGGGACTGGGCTGGTGGGAGATTCTGGCGTGCTGGAGTGCCACAGCTGCGTGAAGCACGACATGACGGAGCCCGAGGAAATAAACAGAGCCCTGGGAGACTCTAGAAGAGAAGAAAAGCACAGCCTTCATTTTAAACAACGTGAGGACACCCATCCCCAGACCTATGTTTAACCCCTTGAAAGGAACACAGAGCAAGTTCACGGCTTCCATTGCATCCTGAGCCTGGAATAGATCCCTGCTAGAGGTAAGAATGACACAGGTAACCTGTTGGAAGCTGCAGACTGAAGGTGAAGTTCAACATCCTGCAAAGAAGCAAGCAACCAGCAGAGATCCATCGTCCAGCCAAAGCCTTTCACCAGAACCACCAACGGCATCACAGATGGGTGCAGTCTTTCCCCGCACATGCCTCCCTCTGGGCAGAAAGAACACAACAAAAACCTACCCCAGCTGGTGCTCCCCGACACCCGAGCAGGGAGGAGAGCAGAAGACTCCATGAGGTCAAGTAGGGACCTCGCTATGGCAATCTATTAGTCTGGGAGACACTCAGATATTATGGTGGCAGCATGAGCAAGGCCTAAGAGACAGATAACACTGTTCAGTTGTGGAGATAAAAGTGGGGGTCAATCTCTTCTCTTTGCTGGGCTCGGGCAGAGCTTTGTGCCTTGACTCGTGGTTCTGCACGGCAAGTGAGGCACAACCCAACGACGCTGCCTGGTTTTATCTGCCCACAGTGGGATCTGAACCTCCTTCGTGTCACAGGAGGTGACAAGGTAGGTGAGAAAACGCTGTTATCTTGCAAAGTTTATTCCATCCTCGTCCCCAAGCGGCACGAGAAGCATCTCTGTCGTGTCACCGTGACACAGCAAGAATGGCACTGTTGGAGGAAATGGCCTCGGTACCAGAGAAAGGGGAATTCTCCACTGTTTCCTTGTTGCTTTGTTTTCCCTAGGAAAACACGTGTGGTGTAGCCAGAAAAAAACCACATTAAAAAACATCACAGCTTGCTGGAAAGCGCCGAGTCTGTGTGTTGGAAAAATTTAACTTGAGAGGCTTCACAAAAATCATATCGTAGAATGGGTTGGGTCGGAAGGGACCTTAAAGATGTCTTAATTTAAAGTAAGAGGAGAAAAAGAAGGAAGGTTTTTGAAGCCGATTTCAGCTGGCAATGCTGTTCTTGCCTGCCCTCGGCGCTGGAGGAGAGCCAGCACAGCCCCAGCCTCGCTGGGAGCTCTCTGCTTGGTCGTGAGGTGCAAGCAGGAGCCTTGAGTTGAACACCTAACACACCAAATAGGTTTTTACAGCTCTCTCCAGACCTTCCACCAACTCAAGCATCACCTTGGATTCCAGTTCTAGGCTGGACGCGCGGCTTCGCGTGCATTCCAACCCTCAGATATGTGAGCGTTCAGCTATTTAGCACTTTTACCTGAAACCAAGTGTTTAGCTTTGAGGAAATTCCCAGCAATGGGCTCCGGTGCCGTATGCCCGGGGAGCATTTTTTTAGGCTGTGTCACCGAACCAACGAGCTAGGCTTGATTCTTTGTGAGATCGGCTGATGACAAGCCAGAAATGTTCAGATTGCTGCTGTAATTATAGGTCTTCTGGCAATCCAGCAATGCCTCACCGGCATGGGACAGAGCCTCCGTGTCTCAGCATGAAAGGCTGATTTAAGGTATCAGAAAGACCACGTATTCCTCATATTCCACAAAAAAAAAGTCTCTGTTATTTAAAAATGAATTATTCTCCCCTTTCCCATCACATCCAGCATTGCCAGCTGAAACCGGCTTTAAAAACCTTCCTTCTTTTTCTCCTCTTCCTTTAAATTAAGACATCTTTAAGGTCCCTTCCGACCCAACCCATTCTACGATATGATTTTTGTGAAGCCTCTCCTCAAGTTAAATTTTTCCATCACAGACTCGGCGCTTTCCAGCAAGCTGTGATGTTTTTTAATGTGTTTTTTCTGGCTACACCACATGTGTTTTAGCACAATCCGGCAGATGCTGATGAATTACAAATCCATGCCCAAGTTAGCGCAGAGATGAAGGGAAACCCCTGTTGGTTTTTTTTTTAACCAGATCTGTTTTGCAAAACTCCATCCCCTGCGCCCAGTTCTTCGCAGTTGCTCGGCTGGGAGGGTTTGTCAGGAATTACAAGCAGTAAAACCAGTGGCCAAAGGTAACCTCGGAAAGAGGCAGCCTTTGCTTACGCAAATGAATTTCATAACCAATGTGAAAAAGCTGTTCCACTGCTGGTTTTACGGTTGCAGTGTGACAGCTGTAGCAACAGCTGTACCCTCATAGTAAACTTGAGGAAGTTTACTCACAACTGTTGCTTTTAAATGGAGATACAAGCTCCTACTCCTATTTTCCCTTCGCTAAAGATGATCGTGACACTACTGATGCTTGTTAGTTTTAATAAATTTAGATTCTGATATTGCTATTTTTATCAACATCTTGGTGTTACGTAACACCTTGATCAGACACGCTGCAGGTGGTTGACTGAAACGAGGAAGATCTGAAGAGCAGGGCATGGAGCTGTGGCACGGGAAAGACAGTTTTAATTCATGTTTTGCCACCCTGGGCAGGTCAGCCTCTGCCTGCTCCTTGTGTCTCTCATGTTGCTGTAGCGCTGATGCTCACGAAGTTACACTGGGTTCAGGCAGCAGCTAAAGCAAGGACTAAGATTTTCTGCTCTTGGGCTGCTAAAGGAGAGCCCATCACTAAAGCTGGAGAATCCTAATGAAGACATGGAGTGTGGAATCCCAATAGAATTAATCAAGGTTTGGATTTTTTTGTTTGTTTTCTGTTGTTTGTATTTAATACAAGACAATATCTTCATTTTTCAGCCCTCACGCTGCATTTCCTCAGACCCTGCAGCTCTTTCACCTCACTTTCCCAGCTATTTACCTGAGCTTTCCAGGAACTTTGGGAACGTCAGTAAATAACTAAACCATTCAGGAGAGACGCATAACCTCAGATTTACAACTAAGTACTTTTTCCTTCCCAGCAAGTTCTACAAAACTTCTTTCCACACCATAAAACCAAACTACAGTGACCACGCTGTTAATGAAGTGGCCAGCACTATCCTATAATATGATTCCAAATGGTAGCTGTAACTGACTGCACAGCAATTTAAGAGGTGTACAGGAGATTAAAGTCTATAAATACCTGTTCAAAGTGCTGGTTATAAGGAGAAAAGCATGTTCTTGGCTCTTGATTTCTACCCCTGAAGAGTCTTCTCTCCAGAGGACAGTCTGAGGCTCAAGGTCTTTTATATTTATAAGCTGCCTTCAGGTATTCCAGATCCCCAGTAGCTTCTTGAGTTGTTTCCAAGCACGGTAGGTCTGGCAAGACAAGCAACCTCTAACAGCTCCCTGCGTACAAGTGGCTCCGCTGCTGTAATTCAGGTGTCTTTTATACCTTCCTGTCTAGAGGTGACTTACCTGCTCCACCTGCCTTTCCCCATCACCACTGAATCACTCCGTTGGCTGCGAGCGCGCTCCTGCTCCGGCCGGTTTCTATGACAAACAGGGCAGGCTGGAATGCTCCTGATAAGGGCCAGCAGCACTGACACCCGTCTGCACCTGCCCTGGGGAAGAAATGTTTATTTCTTCATCTTCTCTGGCCTGGGGAAGACCTTCTGCTTTCTGGTAAGCGCTCTCAGTTCTTCAGCAACCTCCTTAATCCAGTTTGTGGATGGCCACGTTTCCACAGGGCAGTGAATCTTCTGAAAGAAAACTTCAGGACATGGAAAAATGGCATTTATCATTCTCTGGTTTCTTCACAAAGGACAAATAATTCCCAAGTGCCCTACGTTAAGGGCAGAAACGAGGTTCTGACAGGCAAATTTCTTATGAACGGTTGAGAAAAAAAATCGGTGCAATAGAAAAATCCAATATAAGTTTGAAAGCCTGAAAGCTGTTTATAAATTCATCAAACCACTCTATACAATCAATCACAGCTCTGCTTCAAGCTCCTATAACTTTGTACAAAATCATACTGTATGGATTGGCACCGAGAAGGAATTGCATTCTTTGCAGCTCCTGGTACTAATTGACATACAGAAATATAGTTCGATCTGCAACCCTTTTGTGATTCAAAGACCATCAGATCCAGAAAGAAGAGACAATAAATTCACACTCATGTGCAGATAAGGAAACAAGTGTTTATGTGTAACAAACATTCAAAATTTAGAGTAGTTATTATTTGTTGTAAACACTACTTTTATTTTGTTCGGTTTCTCAAAAAAAAAATCGACACAAGATGGGTTGTGGCTGCGTTTCAGGACAGTGTCAGGATGTCCCTTCTTAAAAAGTGGTCAAGAAACTTTGCTCTACAAAGGTACGGAACGGGGTTCGTCTCTTGGGACAGAGAAGTATCAAAATCCCACAGGCTTTAGCAGCCAATACACCTCGCCTTGGTTTCCCCGTTTCCCTACTTCAGGTCTCGCTGTTCGCTTCTAGAGAGCTGAAATCCAAAAGGGGGCTTTTAAGAACGAGAAGTGTGTTGAAATTACTGAAGGCTTAAATTAGGAGTAGAACTCAGGTTTCCTGGTCTTTCCACAGCTCTGAACCAGAGCGTTGTTCCTCAAGTGGATTCACTCTGAGCTCCATGGGTGGCTCTGGAAGACAAACACCTCAATGGAGAACGTGGGGTAAGACTCAGCTTTCCCTGATTTCCACCTCAGCGGCGCAGAAGCCCCCAGTGCAGTTCCTACAGCGCAGGAATTGCAACCCCTACGCCAGGTTAAGCCCGCACCACCCCCATCTATTTATGTTGGTGTTCGACGATGAGTGAGGCTGGGAGCAAGCCCTGGGTACAGCTGACAAAGCAGGATGTTGGATGAATGGATGTAAATCAGATTTTTAAAAGTCCTGCTCGCTTAGTCACTTGATTCAGCGATTTGGTAAACTGGGCTCAAAATTAACCGTGTTTTGGGAACATAGCAGGTTATGTCACATTCAGTAACACACTGAGGAACACAAGTCCTTGTTTTGGGTCTAGCTGGGACCCTCTTCCTTGGTAGTCAGTGGAGCAACGCTGAATCACGCTCTCATCATGATCTAAAGAAAGACATAGGTGCCTCTTAACCCCTTTAGCCACTGACGAGACCGGGCAGTGGGAGAAGACTGCTGCCCTCTCAGAGTTTCGGTGTTTCTGAGGCTGCTTTCCCATCAGCCTCAACATGTGACTGTTGCGTGGAACAGGCTGAGTTCCAACGCAGAAGCTGAGAGCCTGGGGCAAACTGGGCCGCCCTACACACGCCCGTGCTCTCCTCCTTCCACACGGATGCGCTGGGTACGCGAGGCACTGAGCGTGCCGCCACCTCACACCTGAGTGGGGTGACTTCCAAAAGTGAGTGGGAGGCTTGCTGTTATTTTTATCTTCTGCTTGGAGGAACAGGCTGAGCATGTCAGGAGCTGCGGCTGGTCTTGGGTGGATCCCAGAGGATTGGGAGCAAACAGGTGTGGGAGCACAGACTTTCATGTTTGCACTTAAAGGGGCAGTGGTATTAAATAGAAACAGTTATTTTCTGAACGCTGTTATTGCAGGAATGAAGATGATGTGACTGGAAGGCTGGGATGAGGTGTAGATCCACAGCTCTGGTATAAGCCCTGCGATCTTGAGCAGAACAATTTCCATGGAAGTCTTTGGGTCATTTCCTAAATAAATAAGTAAATGAAATCAAATTAAGTAACGGAATTACAAGCCTTCCTTTTTGGTCATAGTCTTTGCTTGGCTTGTGTTTGGATGGGAAACTGGGAGGGATGAGTGTTGCCTGCCACCAGGTCACAGCAGCTCCAGCCAGAGACCTGGTGCAGGGTCCCACCTGGACCTGTCCTTATTTTACCAGCACGGGGAAGCATTGCCATCTGCTCTAGCACTGTGGACGAAGTGATGCCATCATCTACAGGGTATGTATCCTTTTATTTTTTGGAAGAGGCTGCCCAGGGAGGTGGCTGAGTGTCCATCCCTGGAGGGGTTTAAAAGATGAGTAGATGTCCTACCTGGGGGCTTAGCAGGGCTGGATCGATGGTTGGACTCGATGATCTTAAAGGTCTATTCTAAACAAAACCATTCTATGAATGAAGTGTCTCCAGGTTTAGATGCTTAGAGCAGGAGGACACTGCTTAGACTGCATTTTCTACTGGGTCCCAAGTTTCTGAAAGCCAGTGAAAATACACACACGCCACCTTCTGTGAGTCTGGGCACAGGCCCAGCTTGGTAGCTGCGCTCTCCACCTGAACGCTGTTCCCATCTGTTAATCAGATGCAAAAGAAGCGGTGAGACCCAGCGCTGCCTGACTTTTCTTGGCAAACAATTCTTTGGCCTCGAGCTAGCTCCGCTTTTTGATCTTCCAGTGCCCCTGGGAGGCAGAAGGCCTGGTGCTCCATGCAATTAATGCTCCGGGATGATAAACAGCACCATTAAGTGATGCTTCCCATGCTAACTCATGGAGCCCTTTTGTTTGCCTTCACGTGCAGCTGGCTGCCCAACCAGGTGTTGGCTGCGAAGCCTTATCGTTGTTGCCGTAGTTCTGCACGTACGGCTAGACCGGGCTATTTAAATTCCAAAGTATGTATTATGTACCGTCAGGAAAGAGCCTGGGTGAGTCACCAGATAAGCCAGACGGGAACCCACTGTGGGATAATTTTTAATACATCCTTCTCTCACTGTTTGTATCAGACAATCTCAAGACACCTCACAGACCCAGTGAACTTAGCCTTCCAATAACTATGTTTATCGAGGACCTTATCTCATTTTACAGCTGGGCAAGTTTTGTGGTGCTCGGGAAGCCCAGACAGCATTGAGAAATGCTGCTGTGACCTTTGGGCAAGCTGCAGTGCCTGGGTAAGCTGTGCCCCTTAGCTTGGCAAGGTGATTGACCAGAGGTGATCTTTAAAGTTCCTTCCAACCCAAACCATTCTGTGATTCTATGATAAGACTTTAAGCAGGAGGTGGAGTGGGAAACACCCCCAGAGTTGTGTGTTATTGATAAATAGCCACGAAGGGAGCCTGATACAGAGTTAGAGAAAAACTACTCCTGTTAGATAGGGCCACAGATTGTGTCCCTCAGGTGACTCCTGTTCTCTGAGTGATGCCCATCTTTACTGACCAAGCCAAGCCCAAATTCTAGACCCATGTGCCTCTGTAGTTTAAATCTCACTCAAACACTGAATCCACCTGGCAGCTAACTTTACACTGCTCTTCATTTCCTGTCATCACCAGGCAAGCACCATGATTAGATAATCATTACAAGGTACAGGTGCAGCATAGCAATTTTCCTGATAGCCTGTAACTCATGTGACTGTTGCTCCTCAGCGGCTTGAGGCCGTGTGATTCAGCCACTTGTGGCTGGATTCTCAAATAGCAAGAATAGCATCCATTCCCTGGACATAAGGTCAGGTCTTCTTTTCTAGCTCATTATTTCTGAAGAAGTGAGTGACCAATGGCTAAACGGTGGTCCGTGAATCACTGGTGATCCATGATGCCATGCCCAGGAGACTGATGGCTTTCCAAATGTCCGTGCTGATTCTATAGTGGCTTGCAAGGAAAGTCTGATATCAGCAATCACAAACGGTGGTTCAAAGGAAGAGTAAATCACACCAGAATTAAGGCTTTGGAAGTATTCAGTGAGTGTGGCAGTTCTTTCAGTGATGATGCCCACAACGTGGCCCATGAGTAGAGTGGACCTAGCTGAAGGGTAGCTAGACGTTCTCAAGAACTACAGTGCCAGCTGCTTTTGATGCTGTAAGGGGCTCAAATGCAGCTGGAGTTGAGCTGTAGTGCACGTAAAGTGCATGGGAACTGAAGTAATTTCTGTCCTGACACACAAACGGGATGCTCGACCCACGATCCGGTGAGGGAGCTGCTGTTGTTGCCAGCCCTACCAGTTATCCAGA
Organism: Neomorphus geoffroyi; assembly: GCA_033558235.1. Classification (NCBI taxonomy): domain Eukaryota; kingdom Metazoa; phylum Chordata; class Aves; order Cuculiformes; family Neomorphidae; genus Neomorphus; species Neomorphus geoffroyi. Next base: position 3,108,001 of record JAUMJM010000029.1, on the reverse strand, counting down.
GGCAGCCGCAGTCAGAGCACGTTGCCGGTGAGGGAGACCATCAGCAGGACTAGAGGAGATGGCAATCGGAACAAGGCGAACGGCAACGTTAACAAGCTCTCACCAACACATTGTTAATTGCTCTCATGATTGTCCCACACAGGTCGTGTTCCTGAGTGTTACTCACTTCCCGGCCTGGTGTGGTGACATAATGAACCTGGGAAACGGCCTGTGATGTCAGAGCTGAGGAGTGAATGTCTGCAGGGATATCGTGCTTCTCTCCAGTGACTTTTCCTTGTGTCACAAGCCACCTGTCCTCTGCTGGCTCACTTCTCCCCTTCCACGCATGAACTGTGCTCCGCTTGACAGTGGAAACAGATGCCTCACCCCACAGCAGGGGTTGTTTGCGCTCATCAGAGCACATCCAGCCAGGAAAGGGGGTGCTGGGGTGCTGATACATCTGACCAGGGACGTTTTCGGGTACACCAGACCCCAGCACGTGGCTCCCCACCAGGTCACTACAAAAAGAATCTGATGGTGGTGATGAGGGTCAGGGTTCTTTGTGGTTTCTGTCGTGAGTGCTCACGCCCTGAGAGCTCGTAACTAACACAGATCTTTTCAGGTTACAAAGGGCATTTTCTGAGCTGATCCCTTTTGCTTTCTTCACTCTGCAGGAATCCTGAGAAGGATCAGATGGTTGAGACACCTTCTCAGCAACCCCCAAGGACAAGAGTGTCCCTAAGCTCTCTATTTCTCTGTTAGGCTCTCCCCACCCCCAAGGATGAACCGGTCTTCTTATCACCATGGATGTAATCCCACATCCCCTGTGTGTGACCTGAGAAATCAGTAGAGACCCTTCTCCATGAAGCTCAGCAAAGCAAGCAGACTGGTGGGCACAGGAGCGTCCCTAACTTCCAGCTGGGGTAGGGACACCATCAAACCTTACTCTCGGTGGCACTGAACAACTCCTACACTGAGCAAGCACAGGACTCCACCTACTGTCTCCTTAACAATCCCTGAGCCTATCCCTAAAAACTTTGCAGCAAGGAAATTCTTATCTTTTAAATTTGGGTTGGGTTGGGTTTTTTTCCCCTTCCTCTAAAGCCCCAGGAAGAAATACAGACCAATTCCTTCTTTGTCCTCCACCCATCCAGCACAGAATCAATGGATGCGATGAAGAAACTTAGGACGTGGCATCAGAACGGTCCTTTTTAAATCCTGATCATTTTATATCCCTATTTTACATATGATGCCTGTATTTATTTTTCATTCCTCCAGTTTCTGAAGTATTGATAAGAGTTGATCTCCTCCAGACAGTGGTGAAATGCTTTTTCCAGTGTGCCACTTCAGTTACGGCCATTGCGTAATGGGTTTAGTTCTTGTAATTGGCTATTAATTTGTCTTACTAATATGTATAGTTAATCATTCGATTGCTGAAGGGAGTACAGGATAATATCCCAGATGTGAGACTGGCTAGAAGTGCAGTAAGAAAAACATCTTAGTGAGTTGTCCATGCTGAAGAGAGCAATCTGTACTTCATTCCTAAAGAATGTGGTGGGACAAGAATGCGAGATGTATCCTCGTATGAATTTGTAAATACATCAGGAGATGCAGAGACAGAAACTGAGTTCCAGTAAGATAAGGCAAAGTCAAAAGCAGTCAGTGTTGGCACAAGGGTAAAATGCCCTTCTAGTGCATCAGATAATTTATCACTATTACCCTTATATGGAGTTATAAAAAGAACATAAGGATGTTCTTTGTGTCTTCATAAAAGTTTAATTTATAACTTCATTCCCGGGTCTGGTTCTGTCCCCAAACACTTTCTGACACACCGATCTGAGCAGGCTCTCATGCCTGGCGTTTCAGCAAGAGACATAATTTCAGTTAACAATTCAAAAGGAAAGAGCAATCATGAGTGACGTCCCTTTAATGTATTTCTACTATTTCCATATACATATTTATTATGCTATTTTAGCAAAGTAGGACACTAGAGCCCTTTGCAGCTCTTGCCTAAGGCTCCAAGGCACTTGGTGCTCGCTCTCAGGACTGGTAGAGCCACAAAGGCTGGTGCTTCCCGAAAGTGTGACTAGAGAGAACCAAATTAGGGGATAACTCCTCAGGTCCCCAGTTGCTCCCAACCAGTGAGGATCCAGGGTTGAGAGGAATCAGCAGGCTGGGACCTGAGCAGCCTTGATGTCTCCAGCGTGCGCACACGCGCGTGCACACCGTGGCACAGAGAAACGCTGCTCTCATTCTGGTTACAATACCCCGCCGCGGTCTTTGTACACCGCTTGCTCTGGATTATAAACCCTGTTATCCTTTGCCCAGCACTTTGCACACAGCCCTGGCGCCTTTCAGTGCCCGCAGAACAACAAGATTCCAAGGCAAATATTCCAGAAACTCTGCCCAGGCAGGGCTGTCTGTCCCAGCACAGCAGAAATAGGAACTTGGAAGAATACAAATAATGGAAAGGCAGAATCCTTTATGCGTGTGATAAACCACAGAGGGACATTACAGTGTTTGTATTCACAGCGCAAACCGTTTTCCATCTGTTAATACAGATACTAACTCTCATTTACATATAAAATGCAAATGTTTGTGGTTCTTTTTACATTTGCTTCCTTCAAGCCTAATCCTATGCTAAACAACAACCACTTACAGTGAAGTCAGTGGAAAATAAGGATGCTCAGCAGCTTCTGGGAATGGACATTTGGCTTTTAGACAAGTTCAGCATCGTTCCCCGCTCCTCGTTCTGAGTAAGAAGCTGCATTCCGACAGAAGAGTGAAATCTTTTGAAGTCGAAATATAATTGCTGGGTATTCTCCACAGAAATCCTCCATCTAGTTAGCAGGATGAAAGATTAAGTTCTAGATTGTGGATCTGAGGTAGCAAACACCCAGAGATTTGTCTCTGAATTTGATTTTCAAGGCTGTCATATGGATGTACCCACATGAATCGCACACCTCGGAGATTCCTCCTGCTGCTACTCCATCAGTGAAGATATTTAAGCTCTCCTGCTTAGCTGTGGACCTTTTGTGAAATGGAAATATCAGGATGGATGTGCTGATTGAAGTTACACCAGGGCAGGACTGGCCTCCAGCCTCCCCACAACCACTTTGTGTTGCAGGCTTCCCATCCCTTTGTTCAGACCTTCTCCCAGGTGAGGAAATTACCCAGGCAACACCCCCTCAGAAGGTCAACACCTGGACTTAGTTTGTCCTCACGTAAATAGTTCTCACCGATCAGAACATGAAGTGAGAGAAGAGCTCCCCTGGAAGGACTTTGATGTATTTTTAATGTCCCACATGCAGACGGTGAGTATTTTAATGACATTAACAGCAAAGTAATTGTGCACCAATTTGCTTTTCCTAAGTGCCATCTTAAATATTTGTACAATCGATATGGAATAAATAATTAAGTTTCTCTAATCCTTCTTGCCGTTCTTGCTAATGATCAGTATGTATGGTATAAAATTAGTTTTTGAAGAGCACCGAGCTTCCATGGGTCTCGCCGGTGCCTTTCTTTTCCACATCTTGTGCTTGCTGACCTGTGAACCCTGAGTTGGGCGTAACAGTTTTCACTAGGGAAATAAATATTGGCTGTGATGCAGGTGCCAGGAGGGGACAAGGTTCTGTGTTATAGAAGGGCCTTTGATCGAAAGTGACATTGGGGAGACAGAAATGAGGAAAAAACTTAGGGAAGTCTCAGTGAGCTGTGACAATGGTGGTAAAAAAATGGAGAGGGAAATGGATGAAGCATTGTCTGTTGCTTTGCAGGTTCGTGAGATGCACTACAAATCCACTGCTACTGGATGTCTTCAGATCTGTGGCATAAAAAATACGACTCGGTCCTCCGTGCCAGGTGTAAAACAGTTCTTGAAAGGGCAGCTCCAGCGCTGAAGGGGTTGGTTCATGGATCCAGTACTGGCACCACGAAGTCCATCAAGGACCTCTTCACATAGGTAAGGAAACACAACAATATAAAAAGCCATGGAACCAGTCACGGTTCTTTTCCTTCCGTGACCTGAAAATGATTGGGATAATATGCAATGGCAACTTCTTGAGTTGCAATTTAGATTAAAGCTCCTATTTCAAATTAATACCCAAATGCGAATTGATACATCAATGACTACTCCTGTTAACGTCACTGCACTCTCTTTACAGAAGGAAAGATAAATACTGACAGGTCTGGCATCTCTGAAGGGAGGTGGAAATCTTGGGATGTCAGTTTTTCAAACAGAAGGAAGATTTGTCTTTCCATTTCTCACTCTTTTGCTCTTTTCTATAATCGAGGATTCTACAACAACATATATTGTAACATTTCTTTGCTATTACTTTTTATTTTGTGCATCATTCATGTTTATTTTAAATGTTCTGGAGACAGTTGGGATGACGTACAGCTGCCTTCCTTGCCCAACAATACCTGCTCCTTTCACGTTTCAAAATGTAGTGCAATTACGATGCTGAGTTGATGGGAGAATTATAGTGCTGGAAACAGACTGCGATGTCATAAAAATGAGATCTTGTTTCCTGATCGGTGGGATAGACGGTGCTGCACCACTTAGAAACTGAGCCACTTTAGAGAAGATAGATGGAGCACTTACAGAAGAGACGGGTCATCTCCATGGTTTTCCTTTAAACTATGGAGCATCCTTAAACTATAGAACACACTTAAAAGGGGCTCCAGGAAAGCTGGGGAGGGGCTCTGGATCAGGGAGGGCAGGGATGGGATGAGGGGCACAGATTTTAAGCTGAAAGAGCGGAGATTGAGGTAAGATCTTGGGGAGAAATGTTTTCCCATGAGGGTGGGGAGGCCCTGGCCCAGGGTGCCCAGAGCAGTGGTGGCTGCCCCATCCCTGGAGGGGTTCAAGGCCAGGTTGGATGGGGCTTGGAGCCCCCTGATCCAAGGTGTCCCTGCCCATGGCAGGGGGTGGGACTGAGTGGGCTTTGAGGTTCCTTCCAACCCAACCCATTCTGTGATTCTGTGACCCATTTAGTCTTATTATCAGTAACAGAGAGAGTGCAGCAGTTTTTATTTTTGTGATGCTCACAGGTGCTGCGCTGCAGGGCCCTCAGAAACCTTGCCTTGTCCCTGTAGTATTTACAGTGAAAGAGAAAGAAAAGCTGTTCAGTGCCTAAGCTGAGAGATCAAACACAACCAAGTCCAAGCATCTATTGTTTAGGAAATTCCTTCATGTATGGAGCCCTTCAATGCAGAGATTGCGATCCCAGCTCACCTCCCCAGAGCACCCACCACCAGGAAAGAAAAACATGACTCACTTTGTTCTGCTTTTTTGTTCATAACAAGATGTGTCTGATTTTAAGAGAGCTTTTTCAACCTACATCTACTGCTGCCCTAAAGATGTCACTCCGAGCATGGTAGCCTCCAGCAAGCGGGTGATCACAAGTGCCGTATTCTAGTATTGTACAGGATGGATTCTACAGCCATGAGTGGATATCTGGAAAATTACCGCTTCCTCTGCTTACTTCCCGTGTCTGCAAGGATGCACCTTACCTGCTGGCTTTCCAGTCCTGAATAACCATGCACTGCCTCATTTCTGTATGCCCCAGGGTGCTGGGGAAGCAATACCATGGTAGCAAAGGAGGAGCAGACTGGTTTATGGTTCTGAGTTCCCACTGCTTGTTCTCTGAAGGGTTAAATACAAGTTGAACATGGGAATGGTTCAAAGCTGCACCAGGAGAGGTTTAGACTGGGCACCGGGAAGCATTCTTTACTAAGACCGGGGTCAAGCACTTGAACAGGTTTCCTGGAGAGGTGGTCGACGTCCCGAGCCTGTCAGTGTTCAAAAGGCATTTGGACAATGCACTTAATAACATGCTTTAACTTTTGGTCAGCCTTGGTCAGGCAGTTGGATGAGATCATTGTTGTAGCACCTTTCCAACTGAAATATTCCATTTTATTCCATTCCATCCCATTCTATTCCATTCCATTCTCATAAACTGGCAGTTGAATTCCTTGATTTATTTATTGCATCGCATTGATTTGCCATACTCTTGTTTAAACCTTTCCCTAGGTCTAGTTACTTTTCCTTGTAGGCTCTTTATCGACATTCATGTACTCCTAAAATATATTTTTGGGAGGGTTTTTTTAAAGTTATTTAGTTGCATTTACTGTGAACAAAGTAGCATTTAAACACTGCTGCATGTGGAGATGATCAGTTGCTTCCGGACCCAGAAAACTGCAGGTAGGGAATGAGAGATTTTTGTAGCTGTTCAATAAAAGCGAAAGGGAAGAAAAAGGATAAATTGCTGTCTCTTTCGCTTAATACGAAGCAAGCATAGGGTTAAAAGTACTCCAGATCAGAGGTCTGATTAGCAAGCTCCTGCAGGTCCGCAGGCTGAGTAGGTGTGAATTTGAGAGGACTGAAGTCTAAACAGGAAAGCCCAGCGTTCTGAAGGATTTTTTTCTTCTTTCTTTTGCATCTTTTGATTTCACGAACTGAAGACAGCAGAGTGCTAATGGAGTGCTGGAAGATTAACTTGAAGAAAGCGAGTTATAATTATAATTTTGATGTCCGTTAATGTCTTACCTGACAAGCTGTGAACTGCAGGATGGAAGCTGGTGGTGAATTCTATTTTACGGAAGCTATGTCAGTCAGCAAAGTCTCATGGAAGACAGCACAAGGTTGTCAAGAGAATTTCCATTCCAAGCTGTGCATTGGGTAGTAAACCTAGTGACCAGGTTTTTTTCTATACGCCTCTCTCGCCATAAGCCGAATAAATTCAAATAAAAATATAAGTTTTAAAGCTAGCAATGGATTTCTCCTGTTATTCAGGACAGCAGCTTAAAGCTGAATTTGTGGGAGAGTCCGGGAACACAGAAGTGATGCTTTTGTAGGAAGAGGTAATAGCTTTTTCTAGACCAATTCTGTTAAGCTTTCAGCTATGAGAATAGCTGAAAGCAAATTGCCCTGAGCTGTAAAGGGAGAGATCCAGAGATAGGGATGTGAGGCTGGGTGTCCTGTGCTGCTGAGCTCAAAAGCTGTGGGAGTTACCTACTTTCACAAAAGCAATAAGAAAAGCTGCCAGCCTCCTTCCTCTTCGCAGCTACAGGCGTGCCTTTTGAAGTATGCTCTGAATTTCCTGGAGATGAGAAAGGTATTTACAAAGCAGCAAGCGCTGGCTCAGGAAGGGAGAAGCCAAGCCCCTAGGGACAGCTTCATAAATGGCACAAACCTCATACTCCACACTCCTCTGAGTAGGAGAGCCATCAAATTACCCAGTTTCGGTGGCCGCGACAGAAGCCTCCTGGCAGGAAATCCTGTTGCGCAAATCTGTTTCCTTGTTGCTTCCTGTGCTGTAATATTTTATTTTATTTTATTTATTTATTTTCAGAAACAATCCATCTCCTGAATGCTCTGAAGGGCTGAGGGAATGGAGGTTTTGCTGTGCCTTGATTTATTCTTTGCCTGACCTTTGCCTTTTGAGAAATCTTAAAAGCAGACTTGTTCTGGCCGAGATGCCCCGGTCCTCTTTCTGCTCACTCTGGAAAATTTCTAAGTGTTGAATTAGGAGCTGATTTTTCTATGACTCAGCAACCGAGTCTTCTGTGAGCAGAGCACAGATGTGCAAGAGGCACCGATGAAGGAGGAATGCATTGAATTGGGACAATGCAAAAGACATCGAGAAAAATGCAGGGGTTCTCATCGGTTCAGGTAAAGAAGCTCTTCAGGAGAGTAGAGCAGATTTCCTGCACAGCTTTTGAAGTTGTGTCTCTCTGATAATTGCTCAGATTTTAGGGAAGAAATATTTTCCCATGAGGGTGGGGAGCGTGGCTGCCCCATCCCTGGAGGTGTTCCAGGCCAGGTTGGATGGGGCTTGGAGCCCCCGATCCAGTGGGAGATGTCCCTGCCCATGGCAGGGGGTGGCACTGGATGGGCTTTGAGGTCCCTTCCAACCCAAACCATTCCATGATTCTCTGTACCCTGGATGCCTGCGAGTCATTCTTTTGGTGCAAAAGGAAAGATGAGTTGCTTCTGTGTGCAGGACCATTTGCTTTAAGTGTTGAAAGGACTGTGATCATTCTTGTTTTTAAATAGATACGCATGTAAAGATTGATATAAAACAATACCAACTTATTTTTTATATAAAATATACATCTATATCTCCCGACTCACCATGAAACAAGAGTTATCTCCCAGGCTTTCTACCCTGAGCCTCTGCCCCCAAGGCTCATCCTTACCCTTGGATAATGGCTAGTGAAACCGTAAATGCAGATCTTCCACCTTAAAACCATTGTTTATCTTTTTAAAATAGTATTTACTCCATAAAGCAGTTCTCCAATAAATTAATCAGTCACCAAGAAAAAACCTACCAAAGCCAAACGACTCCAGGGACTGCAGAAACGATGATACTTTAAAAGGCAGTAGCAATTCTGATTGCTCAAGAATATTGTGCTCTTGCTCCTGCCTTCAACTCGGTAAAGAGCCCCTGCTGTGCCTCTTGCTCACACGTTGCTCATTCATTCACAAACGCATTCCAGCTGATTTTATAGCAGGATGCACGGCAGCAAGGAGTACGTTCTGGGACATCGATGCAATGCACTGATCTCTTCAGTCCGCTCAAATATATTTCCACTGACATCGATTTTTGTGCTTATCAAGCCAAATGAAAAATCCTACCAAAGTAGAATGCAATTTACTTTTTAATAAACCTTAAATGGAAGTCAATATATCACTGAAAATCTCTTTTCAATGTGATAGTAATTAAAGCTATATATTACTGGGAGCATTAAAACTTTAATACACTTTCACGTGTATTTATATAGCTTATATTCAAGCTTTGTACTCACAGCAAGAGCCTCAAAGGTGATTCCCCACCCTCCCTCTCCTCCTCCCTGCATGAAAGGTATAGATAATTTTTGCAAAGGCATGGAAATTGGACAAGATGTAAACCTAATTAGCTGTAATTCATATAATTATCATATTTGATAAATTTACCTTCAACTAAACATGCAGAAATAAATGTTTCATTAAGAATAATGAATATTTATGTTTCTCCACCTCCCACCTTTACGTACTTTGCAAATATTTGCATATAGAGACATTGTGTTGTTTTATACCAAAGAGCGAACGCACATGGAAAGAAAACCCCCACATCTCTGCCACTTGTACAAATTGCAGAGCACAATGTCTAGAAAAGTTTAATTAACAGAGATCACAAATTGCCACAAATCTCTGCCGTGTGCACACAAAAATAGTTTAGGTGGAAAGCTAGATTCTCCTCATGTTACAAATCAGATGACAGCTGGGAGAGGAAGGAGGAATTTGTTTATATACAGTGGAATTACAGAATTTTCAATCCATATTACATCCACCTATACAAAATGCTTGGGTCTATAGACTATTTATGTATCTGGATAATTTTTTTTCAATACTGGTTTTCCGGGCAAACATTGCCTTTAATATTTAGGATGGGACAACCTGCTTTGCAGGGTACATTCCTGTGGTTGCACGTAGGTGTTTAGACTGATTAAGCTACCTCATATTTATGGTTTTAAATTTCTAAGCAGAAATTATAATTCCTTACCAATAAAAATACAAAAGTGTTTACCTGGCATATATTGACCTTCAACTACCGGGCTTTTTCTTATGCATTTAAAAGCTGCATTTTACAGGTGTCATTTATACAGTGTCAAAATTTATATCAGAATTTATCCAGTCAAAAAGCACGTAGGATCGTTGCATTGTAAAGTGGGAGAAAGCTCTTTACAGAAATATACGCTAAAATATCTCAAGTTCTACCACAAATGTAGACAAAGCCGACAAATAACATTTTGTTTAGGGAATGAATGGCTCAAGGATGCTGTGAGGAAGCTGGGGTTCCTCCCAGCCTGCCCCTTGTTGCCAAGGGCAGTATTTTACAGCTTGATGACTGCTCAGAATGGGGGGCAGAGCATGGAACAGCAGCCAAAATGCATCTGGGTAAGACAGCGAGCTGTGGGTATACAGCAGGGGCAAGATGAAGCAACTCCCAGCACGTCAGACTTGCAGATGAAGCCTAAAAGGTTTTTAATTTACGTGCCACAACGCTGTTGTCAACCCGCAACTGTTGCCTAAACTTCTGATGCAAAGCAGTAGCTGGCTTCGAGGTGCAAGTTTGGTGTTTCCTAGCGGTAGGAGAGCTCTGGAACTGGGGAGGTTGCTACTCCTCCTGTACACGTGAAACAATAACAGCTTAAAAGGGGAAAAGATAAACCGCACAAAAATAGAAAGCCATAATAATGACAGCCCCTTGCAGAATAAACTGGCTGTGCCTGTGGTACCTAATCTGCGGTTGGCAGACACCTGAGGATGTGTGAATTGCTTCTAAGGGATTTACATATCAGAATTTAGCTGAGAAAAACAAAGGTGTTTTCTCCTGTGCGGGAATTCTTCCTAAAGGCTTCTACACTCCATTAGAGAAAAACACAGAAAATCAGAGAAGGCTGAAAAGCACTGTACAAAACAGAAGTTTTCAAGCTTCTGTTCTTTTGTAGCACAATAAGAGAGGTGTCATTGCACAGACAAAGCCGTGTAGTTATCTGATGCGCTGTACGCTTATAACAACTCCAAGATTTCCACTGGTGTCAATAAAACCACAGGCACAGAAATAAATTCCCGGAGTGTGAGAGTCTGGCACTACTTTTTTTACAGTAAACAGAGCTACAGAGCATCGCCTGCCGTATTCTGAACAGAAAGGTTTGCTATCAACAGGGACAACATTGGACACTTCCCACCTTGATGGTTTTGGTGCTTTTGTATTTGTTAAATAGAAACAATTTCCATTTCAATGCAATATTCTTATTAATACTCGTTCTAATTTTCTGGAACGTTTTTGTTTCCGTGTGCTTTTATCTTCAGTTCTTTCTGGCTGTATTTCTCAGGATAAAACTTGAATTTCAGCTGGTATAGCTTAAACACAGACTCGCAAAAGACTCAAATGGAAAGGTACTTCTGTGTTTGCAAATGAAAGAAGTAAAGGGTGTATTGGGAGCAGAAAAGCTTAAGTAAGGGGCTCCTGCTTGGTAGGAGCATCACGCAGCGCAGTAGACAGCCCCATATGTTTTAGTCAAACGGAAAACGTTTGAAATATCTTTTGCCTTGACTGAAAGGTGTTTCTCAAGGCGGCCGTTAATTCCCATAAATCACCCGATGAGGAGTCAGGGAATCCTCTTCATATTTCTCAATTAACAGTTAAGTAATCTCAGAATGACAACTGTTAAACTGCCTCGATGTCTCCAATTACCTTGGTAATACAGCGCTCCTGAAGGGCTGCTATTTGTGTCAGGAACATATCAAGATGTTTCCTCAGCTAACAGAAATATTGCCAGTGGATTAGCAGACCATAAAATTATGTCAATGCTAGCAGTGATTCTCTTGACAAGGCGACTAATGTTTTTACTTCTGTTATGTAGGTCATATCTGCTCAAACGCAATACCTTTCTGCCTGACTGCCTAGCTGTGTGCCACCCAGGTAATCTTCCAGGAAAGGTACAGGATGAGCCAAGGTACTTGTGAAAGGGAGCATCATTTACCATCTGGCCTGCGTTGTTTGAGTCCTGGTGCAAATTTACAATTCACTTGGATGTTCTTCTTAAAAACAGAAAGCTTTTGAGCTTTTCCTTAATATTAATGCAAATCTACCAGCGGACTTCGATCATTTAAAGCTGATTTGAAAGAGAAAAAAAAAAGGCTGAAGCCTTCCTACGCCTGCTTTGATCCAAAGCAGACCTTTGAAACCGTCAATATGAAATCAGCAGTGCTTGCTCAGTGAAGAGAAACCCCGGATATTTAAGAAGGTGTCATTTAGAGGCGCTGCCAGGGCAAACAGCCTAACGGATAGAATTCCAGAGCAGAAGATTAAAGATCACGACTGATCTGGGGCGATTTGAATAGGAGTGAATAGATGTAAGAACTGATGCTTTAATTTACTAGAGGTATGGTGGGTCAGATCTGAAACGGAAAACTTGTCAGCACTGGAACAGATGGTGTTACGCTCCATATGAGTCAATATTCCAAGCTTTTTCCTTAAGGACGCGATATTTGCTGAAAAATGTCATTGGTCTAAGAAATAAGGAATGGCGTATGCTCAGAGGCACCCAGCTTCCTACAAGAAGATTTCTTACAGGAAATCTTGGTAACGGCTTCAACCAATTGTTAAAAACCACAAATCGCGACGTCTACGGAGTCGTGCGCAGAAAGACGAGTCAGGAAGCTGAGCACAGAAATCAAATCAAGGCAAACGCTGCGAAAGCAAGGCTGGACTTCAACTTGCAGGATGCTCAAGTGCCTCCTCACGGCGCAGTTTCCTCCACACATACTTGCGGAGATGCCTACGTGTTGCACTGATGTACTGGAAACACCTTACGGAGAACGTGGATAATATGATTTAAGAGAGCATTTTGTTTTCCTTTCTCCCAGCCTGACAAAAGAGTTGATAGATTAGATCTTTCCATTAAGTAACCTGCAATAACAGTTGTTTTGTTTAGTTTGAAGCAATTTGTTCTTCTCTGTCTACTAAAGGAATGGTAATTTTCACACCTTTTTATGCCAAGCACTCAAAACAATATGTAAAACAGTGCAAACCACTGCAAAGTTAACGTCTGCCAACATCACTGGGAAGACATGTCTGGACATGTCGTGTGAGAAAACATTAATAAACAGAGACCTGGATGGAATAATACAGTAAGATTATTTTAAAAGTACTATTGAGGTACAGTAGACACATAGGGAAAGTAATTTATTAATCATGTATCAGGATTTAATTGTCACAATAGCTTGCACTTCCACACAACGAAACTTTCCATAATTTCTCATTCTTCCCCCACCCTCAGATTGCAAAGGTCACTGCAAAAAGCTGTTTGAACCACGTGTCCCATTCATTTACTCACTCTTTTGTTCTGGTAAAACATGTGCTCGGGAGCAGCAACCTAGTGTTGAAGGTCTGCACTTCAGTGCTGCAGTGGCAGTAACTGCAGAAACCAGCCAGAAACACAGATATTTAGTGTATTCATTTGTTTTGCCAGCATCTACAATTCTTTTCCAACAATTTTATTTCACAGCAATGCTGCTCTCTGAATTACTGGGGGAAAAAAAAAAAACCATGTCTGTGCACGGGCAGAACTTTTTTCTGCCTCATAAATTAAGGTGTTTGTTGACCTTAAATTCTAACCTCACAGTTTCTACCTTTCCTTCCTACATCTATAAACCTGAAAGTAGCATATCTTGTCCTGCGCAGGCACGTTGTAGAGAAAGATACTGAGTTTTATAGCACAACTGGTTATGGAGAAATGTAATAAGTTTGGGTGTCAACTACTGAACTATTCATAGGATTTAAATCACAGCCTCTTACATTCTTTGAGTCTGTTAGGCAAGAAAAATTCCACTCACGCTGTCACGCTACATATTCTGCCAAGTGTCCTATTTTGTGCAGTGCTGAGAGAAGCCCCGGGTGGGAAAGGATCACAAAAGGCTTACGAAGCTGCAGAACAAATTTCAAGTGACACATTTACGAAGCAATGCAAAACCACAATGCACAGCTAAGAAAAAGGCAAGAAGCGTTTGTCCTGCCTATGAAGTCACTGTAAGTTTTATAGCTGGTGACCAGAATGAAAGGCAGAAGGCTTAATCTTTGAAGAGATGAGGATGAATTGGTTATTGAGATAAAGCAGTGCTTTTTAAGTCAAAATATTCTGTCGTAGTATAATTTTACGTGTGGTTTTGCATCCAGCAGCTCGCTGAATCCAAAGGTATTTGAGCATTGGTTTAATTGCTCTGCTAACCTGCGAATTACGCGTCCCTGAAAGTTCTGTGTAACCACAAATGAAACCAATGATAACAATTCACTTGCAGTTTCAGCGCTTCGGCTGCTCTGTGTGTTTATCAGAAGCTGCACTCTGTGCATCGCTGGGTGCTACGCACAAAGCGCAGAGAACAACCGGGTCTGTAGGTCTGTCCACTCACTTTTATCTCTCTTTAGCAAAATGTACTGCATTAAACTGTATACACAGGCTTCGTGGGAGAAACTGCTGCATCAAAAGTTCAGTGAAAGCTTTTTCCTGCTTTTTTGGTCTTCAGAATAAGTCGAGCGCCGAAGCTTTGCCCTGAGGTTGCAGGTTCTGCTCTGAAACGGAAGGTGCAGATTTTGGATGAGAAGGTGCAGATTTCAGATGGAAGGTGCACATTTCGGATCAAAGGTAGAGAATTCAGATCCAAGCCATAGACATCAGATCCAAGCCATAGATTTCAGATCGAAGGCGCAGATTTTGGATGGAAGAAGCAGATTTTTGGATCAGAAGGACAGCTTTTATCCTGCCACCCATCCCAAGCCTTGGTGTTTCCAAGATATCCTGCCCGTCCCACTGTATTTCAGCTGTTAAATGGGCTGAGGTGTGATGGTGTCGGAGCACGCTGGGGTGGGCAGCTCTGCACTGGGTGCCACCCTCCTGGACACCAGCATTGTCCTACGCTTCCTTCCCAACGCTTCCTTCTCCTGAAATCCCAGCGCCTGTGAGGAAACCACTGCCAGGGGATACCCAAGGACTCGTGTAACTGTTTGGGAGGCGTCCAGACCTGCCGTATCCTCCTCGTGACCCTACCCTGACCCTTCTTGAATGAAATATTTCATCCTTTCATCACGATAGCCCGAGGGAGAGGAGAACGGGCCTTGCCTTCCCGCCTGCGGCTTCGTCCTCCTTCCCAGGGCGTCCGCGTCGCCTAGCAACGCCCAAAATGGCCACAGCTGCGCAAGGCACGCCGGGAGTTGTATTCCAAGATCAGCACATCACCCAGGCTGTTTATGGACGCCGGACTATATTTCCCAGCATGCATCGCGCTCAGCATGGCTGCGAGGCGTAGGAGCTGGGGGGGAGCTTACCTGCTGGGAGGAGGGCGCAGGTAGGGCGCGGCGCGGGGTTTTCTGGGAGTTGTAGTCCTATAGCGAAGGCCTTTCGGCAAAACTAAGGGTAGACTGGGGAAGGAGGAACTACAACTCCCAGAGTGCCGCGGGGCGGAGCGGGCAGGGCGCGCCGGAGGGCGGGGGGTACGAAAGGGAACCTGCAGCCGGTGCTGCTGGAGATGGTTTTTTCAGGTAAGGATGAGGCGGGAGGGAGGGGAGGAAGGAGGGCGGCGAGGCCTAGGGAGGGCGTGGGGCGCCTCTGGGCAGTGCCCCATTGTTCGGCGTGCGGGCCCTACCGGTACCGCGGGGCTGGATTTACCGAGCTGGGAGGGGCGGGAATCCTGGAATGGTTTGGGTTGGAAGGGACCTCAAAGCCCATCCAGTGCCACCCCCTGCCATGGGCAGGGACACCTCCCACTGGATCAGGGGGCTCCAAGCCCCATCCAACCTGGCCTGGAACCCCTCCAGGGATGGGGCAGCCACCGCTGCTCTGGGCACCCTGGGCCAGGGCCTCCCCACCCTCACAGCAAAACATTTCTCCCCAAGATCTCATCTCAATCGCCCCTCTTTCAGCTCAAACCCCTTCCCCCTCGTCTTTTCCCTCCTCCCTGATCCAGAGCCCCTCCCTACCTTTCCCGGAGCCCCTTTCAGCACTGGGAGGCTGCTCTGAGGTCTCCCCAGAGCCTTCTCCTCTCCAGGCTGAACACCCCCAGCTCTCCCAGCACAGCAGAGGGGCTCCAGCCCTCGGATCAGGTTCATAACCCTCCTCTGGCCCACTTGCCCCTGTGTTTCTCCTCCTTGCTTGGCTTCCTCAGGGCTGCCTGGTTCCTGTTACCTTTTACCCTGAAATGCTGTGTGCTCCAGGTGCGTTTGGATACAGATCATCTCCTCCTTGTGGTCCAGCAAAACTCAGGGTACTTTTCCATAGAATGGTTTGTGACTGAAGGGATCTTGAAGTCCATCCAGTTCCAACCCCCCTGCCATGAGCAGGGTCACCTCCCACTGGATCAGGGTGCTCAGAGCTTCATCCAGCCTTGATATTTTCCCTCATAAACTCGGTTTACTACAATTTTTGGCAATCTGAGTCTTTTCAGGGTTGTAGATCTTTGGTTGTTTTTTTGGTTTTGCTTTCTTTCTGGATAAACTTTAAGCACATATTTATCTCACCTATGAGCTCCTCTCTCCAAGAAGGACATTGAGGGGCTGGAGCGCATCCAGAGAAGGGCAATGCAACTGGTGAAGGGGCTGGAGAGCTATTTTGGGGGGAAAAAAAACCCTAAACAGGTCATCCTTACAGTGAGTTTCCAAAGCAAAGCCTATAGCTGTGCTATTGGCAGCCCACTTGCCCCAACGTTCATCTCTGCTCTCGGTTTTGAAGGCGACAGTGACTGTTGTAGCGGCAGAATGTCTTTCTGCCAGATTTCTGTTGACTGACCAACAGTAAATGTTGGTGTTAACTGGTGTTTGCTGTAGGCATGTTCCAGGTACGAAGTTACTTTCGGAGCAATGTAGATATCTTTATTGTCTCGAGCAGAAGGTGTGTGTTTTTAATTGTTGGCTTATTGCATAATCATTTTGGTGTAAGGGTAGGAATAGCAGTTCTTTTCACAGGTGCACGTTAAGAAAGCTGGAAAAACAAGTCCTCTTTCAGCTTTATGAAAGATTGTTCTAAGCACAACCCTTATCTGTTCTTCTGCTGTGCAGGTTGATTGTGAAACAGTTGCAGCATAATGAGAAGTTGGCAGTAAACCACATACCACAAGCGCTCACTGTTATCTGAGGAAGATGTCGTGTGCGAGTTCTTGCCTCTGAAGGAGCTGGTAAGTGAGGGCTCGGACCTTTACGAGCCTCGTTTTTTGAGGCTGCAATATTGACTTTTCTGGTATCACTGTTTTATCGTGACCTAATCAAGAAGCCTTTGGCAGTGGGATGAATGTGCTGTAGTTTCTGCTGAGTGAAGTATCAAAACACCTGAAGTTTAGGCAAGGTTTCTTTTTACTGCCATCTTTTTCCAGGGACCTGAAAAAAAATTACCTTGCTCAAACAGTTCTCCAGCCAGAAAGATACTGATGATGCGACAGAAATTAGGTACACAGCTATATGTATGGATAATGCAGACATAAAGGCAAATTTAAACAACATTTGCTTCCAAGAGTGGGAGGAAAAAGTCTTCTAGTGTTTATAAATTGTTTGTGTTCTTTTTTTAAAAATGACAACAGGAAGAATTCCCTTAGTGAATCTCGATGTGTTCAGCTTGTGTGTATCGTGGCACTTGAGATCCAAGTTGACAGTGATCTGCGATTTGTTTCAGCTGCGGAACTGTAGTGTGAAATACTTGTTTTAATTAAAATGTCTGTGTTCTCAAAATTGTGTTGGCATCTCAAGCATAAATACTTTCAAATTTGGGCTCTGCTTTTTGCATAGTATTATCTGATTTTTTTTTTTTTAACATAATCCAAAGAGAAAACGCTGCCAAACATGAGACACATTCTATGGGCTTGTAAATTGTTTTCCTGTGGGTGTCTGATCCTGATCAAATTCGCATACTGAATTTAAAACCCCAAATTTCAGCTACCTCATTCAGAGGCATGGTTAATATTTGTGTATACTGAATGTCTTGGAGGCTCTTGGGCTTTTTCCTTTCTAAAATTAAGGTGTAAAATATCGTTCAGGTTGGCAATAGACCGATTGTGATTGACTTGTGGCTGGAAAGCAGTAAAATGAGTTGTGTTACTTCCGTGGTTTTGCACGGGGAAAGCAATTAACAGTACAAATCCCTGCTTGAAGTTGTTGTCTTGTTTGGAAGTTCTGCATGTGATTTCTTCTTCACAAGCTCTTTTCAGCCTTGCTGAGGTGTGGCACAGCCAGACTTTAGGCACGATATATATGTTTTTTATATTATTACATATGAAGACTAGAGATGCTCAAGTCTGTCTGCTATCTTTCACGGGCATTACCCTAAAAAAGAGTAGATATCCACTGTTAACTTCCTGCCTTGAATTTCTGCCTCATTCAGACAGTGTTATTTATATGTAATATTAATAGGCTTCTAATTTTTACTGGCCAGTAGAGAATCCAGCAGGATATAAAGGAGTGGGTCTGAGACCTGTAGTAAAATGTAACTGGAGTAAACGTAACATGTCTCATGCTTGGAAGCTTTAAAGCAGCTTTTTGATCTCTGCTTTCCTTTTCCTGCAGTTAAAACTGGTTCAAACAAAAAACAACCAACAACAAATATATATATATGAATATTTATATATATATATATGAATATTTTTATATATGAATATTTATATATTTTTATATATATATATAACACTTAGATATTGTTTCTCTCTCGTAGAAATAAAAAATATTGGCTGATGATTTGAGAGCAAATAGATCTCGTGTCCTATTTCTGCTGGAACAGCTGCAGGGCAGATGCTCTAGTTTGTTGGAATCACTAGTGGCTGTGAACAAATATCTGTCCATAAATGCAACAGTATTGTTGATTAGTATCTTCATTGATTTCAGGAATGGAAATACAACCAATATTGATCTTACACTGTGTAGCTATTTACATTCACAAAGAGGAGAATCAGGCACTTGAAAGCAGCTATTTTCACAAATGTTTTCTGGTTTAGTATGACTTGTTCCTGAAAACAAATATTTTTCTAGATAACAAGAATATACTTGTTTAAACAAATGCCTTTTTCATCTGCCTTTTCTTAGTATTTTTAGATATTCTAATAGTCAGGTATTGACTAAAATCTTTTCATAGCATCTGAAACTATGGAGAATTTATCAGCAAATGTCTTTACCAACCCTAATTACTTTCCCCAGAAGGAGTCTTTCTCAGCCAAGAAGCAATATCTCATTTCTCAAGATAGATTGTAGAAAACTGCTAGGTAATAAGGCAAACTCTGTGTGTGGTTGTTTAAAATACATTCATCCTATGCACATCCTGAGGATTGTTTTAACGTAGGCTCTGCTGAACTGCCTTGAAAAACACTGAAGCTGGGTTACTCAACTTTTACTGCATTAGAAAGGCATAAAAAGAAAGAAACTCTCCTTTTTTTGAAGGCTAAATGTGCAAATTAAAGCTACACCCAATGTGATCTAAACCAGAATTATTCATAGCATTTGTATAAGTACTTAATACTATCGCATACAAGTGGAAAGCTTTCTCTCAAACTGGGTAAGCGCAATGCCTACATCAGCAATCCTTCACTGAGTCATAAGTAGCTTCTGTTCTGCTCAAACGTGTTCCAGAGGAAACTTCCCATCGAAGCTCTGAGCTAAGGTGTTCTTAGCTTTTGGGGGAATGTACTGCACTCCAGAAAGGTTTCTCCTTTCCTTGGCTGAGATGACCTCACCTTTTTGTTAAAGCAGGTGTTTGCATTTGAGACCTCTCATCACCTCAGGTATTGTTGAAAAATAACATGGAAGCTTTTTAGTCAGCAATTTATCAGCTTAGCTACGGATCAAAAATATACCTTTCCATTCTTGTGTAAAATTCCCAAAGCTAAATTTTCCCTGCTGTTTTCAGCTGTGCCATCACTTATCAGCAGTTCTTTAAACTGCCATAATCCATCTTAATTTTCTCTCCAGGATGTGGTACCATTCCTGAAGCCAAGTGAGCTCTTAGTGTCTGGGTCTGGAGAATCTCTGTGTTTAGAAAGGCTCCTTGCTGCTTACGTTCCTTCGTTCCTATAATCTACATTGCCAACAGCAAAGCTAATCGGATGCTATCTTGGTCTTTGTCAGCTGGCATTGCGTGTGTAAGGCATTTATATTGACTGTCTGATTTTCCTTTTAGTGTAGGGGTAACTTTACTTACATATAAGTGTGATGATGATGAAGTCGTGAATGCTGCGTGGACACTGGCTGCTTGACATCCATTTTTATGCTTAAATTGAAGGGTATCATGACGTTGCAAGCTTTTCCTGCTCTACCCTAGTCCTCATTAACTGTAGAAATTAATTGTAGCAGTAAGACTGTAGTTTGGTTTTCAGGATTTTCAGTCCTTGATCTTGGAGCTCAGAGCTTTTGGCTGATAATGGGATAAGTTTTCCCACCAGGCTGAACTAATCATATTTTGAAGTTGAGGCAACAGGCTATATGCAAGTTATTTAAAAAACTGAACGGAAATTAATCACAGCAACTGCCCAATGATTTTGTTCTTCAGAAAAACACCGTGCCAAGGTTCGTGATACATGTTTTGCAGTAATTTACAACTTATCCACTGGATTCACAAAAATAGTAACAGATTTCGGTTTGAAATGAGTCACTAAAGGAGTTTTCCCCTACAGCTGAAGGTTTTCTTTCAGACACTTTCCTCTTACTAAACTGTGGTTAGAGGACCTTGTCTGTCCCTATGTTTTATTTATAGTAGGAAAAACTATGTTTTCCTAAAGCTACCAGACTGCAGGTACAGTAGTTCCGAGAGCTGGATATGGCTTCCAACGTTATATTAACTAAAGAATAGGCAGGTATTATAATATTGACATAAGGAGGGTCTGAACAATGCAGATCAAGCATGATGTAGCACCTTTTAGATTAGCCAAGCAATTTAATGGAAGAAATTTGGCTTTCTGTGTGGAGTTACATGGCAAAAGTGGAGGGGAGAGAAAAAGCAAGGGTTGTAGCAGCCTGTCCACAATGTTCTGTTCCACGCTGAGAAAGTCTGTTCTTGGGGAACTACTACTTATTAACAGACAGACTTCATTAATGCTTCGTGACCGTGCTGTCATGGGAGAAATTAATCACAGTATTGCCTTTCCAAAGTGCGTGTGCTCCGTGTGCCGATACGAATCTATCCCAGTTCAATGCTGCAGCCGGAGGAGCCTGACACCGTGGGGAGGCTTTATCAGTGGTGGTGCCAGGCGGTAGCCGTTCTGTAGCAATCGCATTGATTTTTAGATCCTGGGTGTGGAATAGTCTCTGCATGGCCCAGTTTGGAGCAGACTGATAAGGCTCCTTGTTTCTTAGCAACCACAGTCTGCCATAGCCAGGAACCTGCCCCTCTGCAGCTGGAGGGAGAATTCTGTCTCAAATTTGTGTCTTGAACCAAGGTAAGTCATTCCCCCCAGCATATTTAATTTAAAGACCTTTGCATTCAAATAAAAGGAACGTGTTGGCAAAAGTTCCCTAACAAAGGAAAGCATAACTTCTGTGTCATTAATAAGGCATTCTGATTTCTTTCCCTGTTCTTGTTTAGACCCGTGTTCTTCCTGGGCATGGAGGTGCCGTATGTCCTTCTCTTAACTAGACTCGTAGCGGAAGTTGCCAGCAAATCTACTGAAAGTTCGGTAGGTACTTCATGGTTTTTGTCATGCTGGGTGTTATTAAAAAAGAAGGTTCGGATCATTTTCCTCTCACACTGCAGTTCATTGAGGGCTTTCTAATTCAAGAGAAATGACCTAGACTGCTAGCAGTCGTTAGCTGAAACTTTTCCAGTGGGTAAATTTGCTACGAGGGCTGACTCTCTGTTAAAGCATAGAGTTCTTCCTAGTCGTGTGCTTGTAGGTGAGCAGGGATGCGACTCATAATGCCTCGCAGCGTGTGGAAAAAGCACCCTGATGATCAAAAATTCCACTTTTTAAGCTACTTGGCGGTTTAACTGCAATCTAAAACACGGATACCCAGAAGTTAACTTTTTAAATGACTGAGAAGCTCTGAAGCAAACGCTGCTTCAAGTCACAGAAAAAGGTCAGAGCGTAAAAATTCTGCTTGCAGGAGAGTTTAACCGACAAAACTTTTTAAGGAACTATTCTTAAGCGTCTTATCTACAGATCTTCTGGCTCTTTCCTGTAGCCTACCTCCCCGTGATGCACTAACAGTGTGAAGTCAGCCTGCTAATTTTAGTTTTGACAGTCAGAACCATTTCTCCTGATAGCTTTAATCTTTGTCACCCCTGGATTTGATGGGTTTTGCTGATTAGCCAAATAATTCTGGCTTTTACGTGTTGGGTACATCTACGTTACCTACACGGCTGAACGTGTTTTGTTGCTTTTAACTGAGAATATTTCATCCCTCTCTAAGACTGATTTGACCTCTGTATTCTTAGGGAAATGTACCTGTGTAACTTTAAAAGGCATGGGAGCTCCGTGGCTGCTTATTTTTGTAAAGATTGAGAGAATGGATACGTTTCAGTCTATGCGGAATATTCCTAATATTTATCAAAAGAACCACAGCGTTTCCAGCAACCATTTATCTCTAAGCTTATGTCACAGCTTGTTGTAATTTATAAATAATTTTGAAACTGGGTTTTATATAAATAAATAAAAATAAACTGTGCTTTCAGGAAATGAGAAGTTGCTCTTTAATATCGGCGTTGGAGGAGGAACTTTTGTAGTTCTGCTGGATTGCTCTGCCGAGCATAGGTTTGCAGTATGGGCATTCTCTGCAAATTGGATTTTGCCAGTCATTTTGCCAATAGTATTTCTGAGCAAATACCCCATCAGAGGCATTTGTGTGATGCTATGGGAAAGATACCTCCCCCTCTGAGCTGTGCTTCAAATTTAGCCACAAATTTAGCAAGTATATTTCTAAAGTGGCTTTGGAGCTTCATCCAAGGTCGACAGTAGAGTGTGCGTTTGTTCTCGAAGTGTTGGTTTGGGTAGCAGCTGCCAGGTCAAAATCAGCCTGATGGTGCATCTAGTTTGTTCTCTCCTTATAACATTTCTCAGTGCAAAAAGAAGTTACAGCCAATTTTAACTGCAGATATTGCTTATTCCTCAGTTTTCTGTAGATTTTTTTTGTCAAAGAATTTTAGTAAACTCAAGAACTAAGCAAAATGTCGTGTATTTTCTATTCTTAGGTTTCAGAAAGAGAATGCTGTGTGGACATGTTGGATTCAAACAGTTCCTGTCCAGTAACCAACCAGTGCAGTCCAGGTATAGCGTGTCATTATTTAATAAAATTCCAGATTGTTTTTGACAGTTACCACCAAAATACAGTGTCTGATTAATTGAGGAGTGAAACCCAAATAATTAGTGCATGTACATGTTGAAGTCTTTTTCCTCTGTATATGCAAGGGAATGGCTTCTTGTGACTCGCAAATAATGTTCTTGCATGGTAAGGAGAATAGACAGCTATTAATAAGATTATTCTTTATCTTTTTCATTTAGTGTGCAGTTGGATTATGTAAGAGCTACTGTAAGTGTTTGAAAGCCTGTATAATGAGCATAAAAAGCCAAAATGCCGTAATGCATATCTAAGGAATAATCTCAATACTGCCTTGTTAGCACAAGAACATCCCATTCTTCCTTGTGCCATATATGCAGAGTTGGTTTCTTCTAAATGGAGTTAAAAACTTCTTTTGTCACTCTCCAGCAGTAGCAAAAGGGTGGTCTTTTTTTTTTTTAATGCCATTTTATTTAAAATTAGAGTAAAAGCAAAAAAATGGCTTCAGACCCTGCCATAACCAGAGAATTAATGACTTAAAAATTGGGGTCTGCCTCGGGGTTCAGTGACACTTGTTAAAGTGTTTTAAGCCCATTTATTTTCACTGCTTCATCAGCTTCTCCATTCATTGAATGCATTTATTTCTGCTTCTCAATTATCTTAGTTATGGTATAAATAATTTGTCTCCAAATTACGGGGTTGTGTTCTCGTAAATCTTAGTGTAAACTGATAATCTACCAATATCTTTGGTGTCAGATGGATAGTTTGATGCTTCCTTCCTATTACTGTAGGAAGTCTTTGCTCTTGTATTGGGTCTGTTTGTGTTTAGATTAAGTGTCAGATGTAATTTATTACTTTGGGCATCAAATATGGTGCTTCTCGCTAAGGAAAACATAGCAGCAGAGCTGTTTCCAAATCAGCACCTTACTAATGGTTTGCTTTATGGGATAATTGATACCAGTTTGGCTCATGGCTCTATAGAACTGGATTGTAGCCAGCACAGTAAGTTTTCTTCCTTTAAGTGTAAACTGTAACATGATCCAGTAGGAATATCCTTCTAATCTTCATGTCTCAAGTCTTAAGCCTCAAGTGGAACCACTACAGCTTTACTGTATTAAATGAAGTTGTTATTGAAGATGTGCTCTAACATCTTTTTTTTTTTTTCATAAGAAAGACAAAGCACTATGTGCATTTAAACATAAAGAGAGATTTGAACATCAAAGACACAGGCCAAGATGAAAGTTTAATCAGCTTACAGCCTGCGTGGTAGGGTGACTGATATAAAACACTCGCCATCTGTCACAGAGTAGTTTGAACAGGCTTGGGTTCTTCTTAAAGTGAAACGGATACGGTACAATTCTTGAGAGGACTGAGGCATGGAGAAAAAAGACTCCATTATGACAGTATCTGTATCTTTAGCTTGCTGTGCTTCAAGTGGCTGACTATAGGGACACCAGCGTCTTTTTTTTTATCCAACTACGCTCTTTCCAGTTCTTAGCATCTTTGTCCCTGCCTACTTCTATTTTCAGTACTATAAATTAAAATGGCATTAAGTTTTGTTTTGACAGCGAGTAGACAGTACGATTCTGCTTCTGGTTTAGTATTGTTGAGGGTAGTTGCAGGTTGTTCACCACTTGCCATTTTTCTCAAAACTACGTGAAGCAGTGAATGGAGCAATGTTGAAATTGGGAGTTGTTTGTAACTCTTCTCCTTTTCAGTCCTTGAAAGGTTATATCTTTTCTGGAATAAACACTTGGAAATGAGACCTCTTGGCTTCTGTAATATAATAGGAAGCAGGAGATGTTTGTAAGCAATAGACCAAACGGAGGGAATGTCTGTTGCTTCTACCTCTTTCTGAAGACTAGGAAATATCCCCAGTGTTGCTTGTGTTGGTTTCAAACCTTTCTGTCCATCTTTCTGTCCCAGGTTGTTACAGACGATGGAATGAGGATGGGAGTAGTAGCTGCATTAAATGCAAAAATGAAACCCTTCCTGTTTCATCTGTTTACAATCTGACCGAGTGCAGAAATAGTGAGTCATTTACCGTCTCTATTTTAATGGGTGTTTTTTCTTATTGAAATCTCTTCCCATATACGTGGTCCAGCAAAATCTGTTTGAGAGGGCATCAAATATTGCGGATTTTTTTTCCCCTCCCTTGTAAAACTTCAACCTTTTCCAAGGTCTTGATATAACTGAGCTTTTGAACATGCAACAAAACCTACGGAAACTTCAAAATTTAACTTGCAGAACCTCTGCAAAGTGTGGTGGAGCCATTCCAGAGTCTGTCTGTGTGTGAAATCAAAATCTCATTATGTATTAGAGTTCCCAATCTGCAAAACCAAATGTGATGTTAAAAAAACCATTCTGACCAATGTAAGTTCCTTAAAATACAAGTCCTAAATATCAAAATTATTAAACTTCAATTCCTTATAATTTTTTTCTTTAATGAAAGATGTAAGAGACTTGATCTAAGTTTCTGGGGAATGCACCAGTGAATTATGTTCTTTTTGGACCAGTTATGGTATTTTCTTGCTTCTTTTTTTTGACATTCTTAAGTGTTATAAAGGATGAATTTTTCATGGGAGAAATCGGGATTCTTATGCAATTTAAAATAATTAAAGAGAAGTATACATTTTACTCAGAATTTCAATAAATCTGTAGGTTTTGTCAGATTTTACTTTAAAAAAATTCTTTCATGTTACAGTTGGTATCAGAGGAATGAATTTCCAAATGAACATAAGCACTGTAACTCCTTTCATACAGAACATAGGTGAGTAAATGGAAAAAGCTGTTTGGTACAGACTCTGATTGTTCACTGCATACCAATCCCTTCATGACGTGGCGTTTATTGTAAAATATGTTTTCCTGTAGCATAAATTTTATTCTAAAGGTAGTGGCCACTTTTATATTCTCTGGCTTGTTCTCAGCATGATTCCTTTATAAGTCTTAGGGTTGAGTTTTGAGGTAACTGTATTTTACTGGTTGGTTCTTCCATCTTGTCCTTGAAGTGATTTTTCTGACGCAGGTTATTTATGAAACCACATAAATGAATTTTGAACCTTATGCTGCAAGAGCTTTTGTTTTTAGGGCTGAGGCAATACGTTACACATCGATCACGTCTTGGTTAGCCTTTCTATTGGTTGATTTTTTTTTTATCACCGCTGACCAGTCATTTCTGTTAAGTCTCTTTAAAAATACTTGTTCAACACCGGTTGAGAGTATTTGGATGACAACATTGCATGCTTCAAGAGACAGGATGCCCAATGAAGTGATTTAGTGTTGCAGGGTGGGTGCTTATCAGTGCTCTTAAAAAGGAAAGTTAAGCAGCCCTTTCCAACTTGGGTGCTGCCGATCCCTTTCTAACATTTGTTGTGTGCACACTTCAAGTATTTGTTGCTCTTCAGAACGTTTACTTCTCGAGCAGAGCTTGTCAGAGGGATCTGTTGTCCTATTTTGTCTGCAACAAGATAATAACTTTTTCATAAAAGACTTGCTCTTTGAGATCAGAATCTTAAATAAATAAAACAGCAGAATAAATATGCAGCACATTTTTTGAGGCAGGGAAAGCAGAATAAAGGTGAGGGAGGGCACTTCTTGCTAAAAGCCTCCTCGGGATGGTTTCTGTATCAGTCATTTGTAGAAATCATAATGCTGGGTGTTCCGGTGGTGTCTTGTCTGTTGACAAGTCCTGTCTTCAGGAGACTTCATTTAAGAAATAAGCTAACACCATTAATGTTGAGTGCCTCCCAGCAGTGGTTTCAAATGTTTTGTGAGAAACAGAATCAGGGATTAAAAATTAGCGGCTGTGTTCAGGGAAGTAGAGACTAAGGCTCTCCTAACAGTTAGCAAGTGGGGTTGGACGAGTTGTTCATGTAACAAAGCGAGTACTGAAAGATCTTTGCAAATGTTTCAGTGAGGTCTGGTTTTTTTCCACTTAAAATATCAGGAAGTTGGTCTTTATCTTTTTAAACCTTCTATTAGAAGAGAATTCTGGTGAATAATAGTCTCTTCTGTCTCGTGTGTTTTTGTGCAGGGGGCCCGGAAGTGGCAGCCTCTCTCATCTTAGGGACATTTTTCATCAGTTTATTCCTGATTCTGTCTGTTGCTTCTTTCTTCTACCTCAAACGTGCCAATAAACTTCCTAATGTTTTCTACAGAAGAAACAAAGGTAAAATACCTCTAATTGTCTATTTTAATCTCTCAAGTTTTGACCTTTGCTCCGTCTCTTAAATTAAAACCTTTTTAATTTCTTCATGCCGTGTTCTAACTCATGTGGCTGCTGCAATGTCTTTTGATCATCTGAAGCAATGCAAACTAATGAAAGACTTTCTCCTGCGGTATTTACAATATCATGTTCTCATGGCAGTGCAGGGGATGGTCTGTTCTCAGCCTAAGTGTGCGTGGGTGCGTATTGCACAGGATCTCTCACTGACACAGCTATTGTTTCTTGCAGCTTGCATAGATTTGCCATAGTACAACACCTGACAGGAGTTGTCACTAAATATTGGATATCTGATTTCAGAAAGGAAAAAAACCAAATCAGTCGGTGCTTTTTGCACAGAGGGCATTTTTATACAACTTAATAATACTTGTTTGTTTTGGTACGCGAAATACCAGACATTTTATAAAGCCTTACAAAAAGCGGTTGTTCATTCTTGGTTTAGAGAGAAGGGAACTGTAATACTAGAGGGCAGTGTACTTACCATGGATGTGTCAGCAGCAGGAGAAGGGGAATGGAATTTGATGTTCCTCACTGTTGCACTACTCATTGAACTGTGTTTGCCCTCTAAAAGCAGGATTTACTGTGGCTTGGAAGAGCTACCTGCTGGATACTGTTTTTTTTAAAAAAAACCCGAACACCCCTTAGCTTTCCCTTTTATAATGAAGTTTATTCTTTATTTCTGCCATTCCTGTTACTGAGAATTGAAGCCATGTAGCTGAAATGCAGTGACCTGGCTTCATGGTGATTCCAGATGTGATGCAATCCGGATGTGATTCCAGAAAAGCTAGGGAAGAAGCACCTGGGTTGTGCTTAGCTGTAGGGTGCCAAGACTTTATGTAGACGATTGGCCCTTTGAGATGCTTCAGTTTCTGTGAAGTCGTTCTCTGTCCACGTCTTAGTGGTCTTCAGTTTCTTGGGGGTGGTGAGCAAAATACATGAAATGGATGTGTCTGTTTTTTGCCAGTGTTTTGCATGAAACTGAGACTGGTCTGTGACTCTGTCTCACCCCTTTTATGCGATCACTTTGAATGATTCCCATCAGGATCTCTAGCACAGCATTTGCTGTGTTAGAGCTCCTTCTGTTGAAAGCAAGCTGTTTACTGGTTTGGAGGTCTGTTTGTTTAGCAGTTCTGTTATTTTCATTCGTATCTTACAGGACCAACATCAAGCTAGACTGTCACAATGGAAATAAGCTTATAAGGAGGGAAAGAAGGGGGTGGATGGAGCAATAAAATTCTACTGTTTAGCTAAGAATGTTGTATCTAGTCATAATAACTTCATGGAACGTCAGATTTCCAGTGTCTGTGGTTCCATTTAATTTAGAAGCATGCAACAGTAGGTGCTCAAGGTCTAAACTGATTGGTGCCCCAGGAACTGTGAGTATCCTAATCACAACTGCCGTACTGAAACATCTAGATGGCTTTTGTGTGTGTCTTCAAGTCAATTTTGTTGGTACAAGATTCTCCTTCAGCTCTTAAGAGGGTCAAGAGCTGTTGTGCTGGGACGTTTCTAAGCTGGCAGGGGACACCACACCTCTGAGGCTTTGGCCATAGCAATCTGTCTTCCACATTTTGTAGTGATGGTTCATGGTGGTGCAGCTGGCTAGAGCGTTGACATCCTTCTCTGAAGGAGAAGCTTCAGAAACATTTCTCTGGCTTATTAGCATACTCGCTTTCATTCTGCCTGGATGATGATTATCGTATGGCCCATAAATGCAGCAGCCTCTTGTATAAAAGGGTTGCACCTTTCACTGCTCAGTTGTGTTCTATTTGCACTCCCTTTTTCTGTCAGTTGGCTCAAAGGGCCATTTTTCCTATTCAAGCTGCTTCATATTAAAGAGAAACTACTGTGGTTACCTTCTCTGAAAGCAAAATAAGTCATTCTTGGAGACCTTTGCAACCCTTTATCTCTAATCTTGGAGAGTCCTACAGACAAAGTATTCTACTAATGGAATTTCTGAGCGTTCTGATCTGGTTTGGTAGTCTTTGTGACAAAGCAATTTTTTAACAGTGGAACTGTTCTGTTGCATGTATGTATTTTTTTAAAAAATAACAGTTCTAGCCTTCTAGATTAATGATGGTTAGTGTCTCTCTCTTTCTCTTTTAGCATCTGTTCTCCAGCCTAGTGAAACAGTAAGTAAATTCTTCCCTTCCAATAGGAACAAGCAAGCACAAAAAAAATCAAGTAAATGATAATGTGGAGATTTAACAGTTCATTAGGCAGCTACTTAATCTGACAGATGAGACTGAAATAAAAATAAAAGGTGTTTTGGGGTTCTTTTCCCAAACTGGAAAAAAAGGGAGAGGTGAATACTGACCATATAGAGTCTATTGAGTAACTTTCTCCAAGAAAGCCTGTGTACACAGAAAACATTATTGGAACCCTAAAATGTCCCTGCATTTGTTAATGAAAGACTGAAGACAAAAGGTGCTTTGTTTGACATGATCGTTTTTCTGTTATGCAGGCATCCATGATACCTCCCCCAGCTTCTTCAGGTGAGGAACTGTTCTCTGGGCCATGCTGCTACGAGTATTTCACCTGTTGGCTTCCCTGTTACGCGTCTCGTTATTGAAAAGCAGGCTAACGGTCTCAAAGTGGATGTGCTAAGAACACCCAGCAAGTCAAAACAATTACCTGTAAAGCCTGACACAGAACTGGGGAATCTGTTGAGGGGACAGAAATCCAATTAAATCTGTCTAGTAGACCTTTTTGAAAGGATTTATTGCTTTAATTAATGTAGGCATGCAGTATTGATGGGGTACTTTCTGTTAAAATAGATCTTTGACAGCTCCTAAAATAGATCTTCAACTTCTCTGTCCTAATAGAGAAGTCTTACAAGTAGATGCAATATTTCTTCATAAAGGCTCAAGAATAAATTATTCAGTCTGGGACCTATTTACAGCATTGGAATTTTCTTGACAAAGCCAGGCTGGCTCATTCCTAGGCTTGCTGGTTTGAAGCTTATCAGCTTCTTGAAACAAGTAACACAAACTGGAATATAGCATTTTGTGTGTTTGTGGTGGTGATGGTGTGTTTGCAAGGTGGCTCTTTTGGGGAGGGTGGGTTTTTAATAGGTGTGAAACTCAAGACAAATCATTGGGCAAGATTTGATCTAATTAACTTGTCTCGGGTTTCCTCCCCTATTTCTCATAATTGCAACTTATAAATATTACTGAAAAGTTAAGACTCTATTCCACTGCTTTAGACCGCTCAACAGAATTTCTGGTCTCACTTCTTACGTCTGCATAGGCCTTTTTAACCAAGATGGTATAATGAAATTTTAATTCTTATTATATGGTCCTTAAACACTTTTTTAGATATGTACCAAACTTGGTCTGGGTCTCGATGTTAAACTGGCAGCCAGTGCTGCTTGTGACAAGTCTTAGTTTCCTTTCCTTAATTTATATATGCCTGCTTTAAAAAGGAAGTACAGTTGTGGGGGGTTTTGTTAGGGCTGAAAATGGAAAGCTACACGTGCTGTAAATACAAATAATGGAAATGCCAGTTTGTAATAATCACCTTATTTACTAGGCCATTACAAGTTTGTTTTCAGAGTTTATTTGTAGGCTTTTCCTCTATGAGCTCTATGTAGCGTTTTTGCGTTGGTTTTTTTGAGGTCCAGAATGACTTTGGTCACTTGGGAATTGATGGATGGCATGTGGTGTTATGAATTAATGGTAAAGAGCAGGTGCTAATGATGTTTCTGTGCCCACTATTTCAGTTCGGAAGCCACGATATGTCAGACGAGAACGGTCACTAGTGACGTCTTCATCTGCTGCTATGATCTCTTCTTCTGAAACCAGGGTCAGCAATGTTTAGCCTTCGTTCTTGACTGAGGACTTTAGAAGTGTACCCGGTGTCAAAGAAAACTTGTCTGAACCCGCTAAAGTGCCAGGAAAACATCGCAAGCACCTGACCTAAATGGAAGCCAAATTACTGTGTCAAAGGGTTTATGCCAAATGTTAACAGAGAAATGAACCAATGCGAAGATACTGATGATGGGCCACATCCAGTTCGGTAAACAGCTTTGGTGATCTCAAAATGCACTAATCCAGCTCTGTGGGTTCATTTGTCTCCTGCAGATGCTGTATTTAAAGTCTTTAAAGAATCTGCCTTTCTTTGGTACACTTTCAGTTTTGGCAAGAAGTTCCTGTGTTGTAACGTGTTCTGTGTCGCCAGAGCTGGACGTCTCAGTGCTGCAGGCCAACGTGAAACACTGGGATCACTCAAGGATGTGGACTTGTTGGAAGGACCCACTTATAAATACTGACACCAAGTGCCGCAGCTTTAACGTTGTAGGACAGTATAACAACACTTACCATGCATTATCCTGAAGCAAAAAATGATGTCTCCTGGAGCATCCTCTTCAGCCTAGGACGTAGGTGACCCTGGTTTTTGACTGTGACTATAGACCCACTATCCAGATACTGTTGTCGTCGGTGCTTTTGAAGGCTGTGGTCAGTATGGGTCAAATTCCAAGTGTGGCAATTTGTTGGGAGGCTTTTCCAATTGGCTTCAGCTCAACCCTTGGATAAAGAGCTGTTTGCTATGGCTCTGTAACTGAAAGGCTGCTATGTGTGTCCTACAAAGACTGTCCCTGCTAGCTGCCTTCCTTTAACGCGGCGGCTGGAGGGAAACCAGAATTCCTGCAGGGCAGCCGTGCATCCATGAGATGTCAGTGGGTATTGAGGCCAACTGGGTAGGT
Organism: Neomorphus geoffroyi; assembly: GCA_033558235.1. Lineage (NCBI taxonomy): Eukaryota > Metazoa > Chordata > Aves > Cuculiformes > Neomorphidae > Neomorphus > Neomorphus geoffroyi. Next base: position 3,076,311 of record JAUMJM010000029.1, on the reverse strand, counting down.
CAGAACTTCTGCCAATGCAATAAGGGGTTTCTTTGGTCAAGCCCTTCATTAACATGCCTGACACCTGCAGGCCAGCACCTTATGACAGACCTCAACAAGTATTTCCTGTTGAAAGTGCCAGCCTAAATAGCCCCCACTCTCAGATGGCTGTTATTGCCCGCCTGATGCCAGCTGTGTGGCTGAGGAGTCACTTGGTCAGGAAATTAAAATAGCTGTAAAACCTTTTTTTTGGGCTAGGTTCTCCTTTACCATTTATTTTCCTGGCATGGGTGACTCTGCCACGTGAACACATAATGGGCACAGCGGAATGGGCATAAGAGTGGGTGACTGAGAAGCAAGTGAAAAACCTGAGGTTGCTAAATTGCTTGAAGTGTCACTGTCACCATATGTGAAATTAGAACTATGCAGCTTGTGCGTTGCCACCTACCTGCGTTGCTATCGCCTGGTTTGGTTTAGCTGGCACTCCGTTATGGGTCTGCGCTCCTAAAATAGAGTACTTGGAAGCTCTTCATCAGCATCCACTGGCAGGAACATGAACTGGAACAGTCAGTTCTCTTTTTTGGGAAAATGTGAATGTAACTGTCTTGAGCTGACATGACACCCATATGGAGAGTCCAAACCTTGTGATCCAGATTCCCTGTTCTCTGCGGTTGAAAGCTTATTCGGAGCTAAAAGATGAGAACTGGGATGGGAGGAGATATATTTATCTTCTTGACTAGACCTGGTTTTATGTAAGTCTCAGTGCAGTTGTGTTTACTTTTATCTCCCTCCTCACAGAGCTGAGATCTCTTGTAGCGTCCAAACAAGCTAAAGATTAGGGATAAAGAACAAACCACGTAGAGGCCCCTGTGCCAAAAACAAAGCCTGAATTGGTGTGTGGAGAAACCTAATCTTGTCTTTCTATCATGATTATAAATTAAGTTTTTGTTCTACTGGGCAAACCTAAAGACAGCAGACAATGCCATTTTGAGACCAGCTTTCAGTAGGAACTGTGCTCCAAGTTTAGGAGGAGGCAGGTTTGTTTCTGTCATTCTGATGTCTTTTTGTCGTTGTGCTGCTGTGATTTTTTTTCCACAGGTAGAAATTATGTCTGGAAGTGGTAGGTTTTTCCTGAACTTAGTTCCTCAATATTTTCCTAACCGCTAAGGAAAAGGAGTAACTATGCAAATCATGCCAAGAAACTGCACCTTTGAAGCAGGTAGTTTCTGCTTGCGAATCTGTCGGTGACCGTGCATTCTTGTATTGCTTAGTGGCTAATATGTTCTTTCTACACGAATTATTGGAGGCCCATTCCTGTCATTGCACCATCCAAACCCTCCCTCAGCCTCCAGTGCATATTGTAACTCAGTGTCGAGCATCTAATGCTCTGACTTCCATGCAGTCAAGTTTGTCTCAATAATAACCTCCCTCTTCACCTTCCCGTGCTCTTCCCACCCTCTGCAAACTCTTCGAAATGCAACTTTTGTGTTTCAGGAACCATCCAGCTTTTGTTATTGCTGTCTGACGCTGTGGACTCCTGGTCTAAACATTTTCTAATTTGTTTGCACTGTTGAGTAAAATACATAATGCGGTGTTTTGGTTTCCGTCTCCCTTCAAAATTATGATAACGTACGTATATATTTTAAAAAGATTGGCTTTAATGAACCTGATATTTAATGTATTTGTATATTTTTAAATTGTGCCAAAATAAACATAATTGAGCTTTTTTTTTTTAATGACTGTGGAGGTCATTCATGCATTTCCTTTTCAAGCACAGAATGAAGGGAGCAAAATTAGCACGCAAAGTAGATCCTTGTGTCAGCTCATATGGCGTGTTACCTCCGCCAGAGCTGAAGTTAAAAAAAGTCTGCTTAATGGTCTTGTCCAGCGGGAATGCCAGGCTCTTCTGCAAGCTCTGTCAGAATGCCTTGTAACCATGTGGCAAAAGCCACCTGTAACAGCCTCACCTGTTGTGCTGGGAAAGTCAGTCTTTGGCAGAGAATGTGGCTTTAATAAATGGCAGAAGTGTCACGTTAGTGTATGTTTGCATAAATCTCATGCAGGAGCAGCTGAGGGAACTGGGGCTGGTTAGAGCGACGAGGATGGGGAAGGGGCTGGAGCACAAGCCCTGTGAGGAGCGACTGAGGGAGCTGGGGTTGTTCAGCCTGGAGAAGAGGAGGCTCAGGGGAGACCTTATTGCTCCCTACAACCGCCTGAAAGGAGGTTGTAGTCAGGCAGGGGTTGGTCTCTTCTCTCAGGTGACCGGTGACACAACAAGAGGACACGGTCTCAAGCTTCGCCAGGGGAGGTTTAGGCTGGACATTAGGAAGAAGTTCTTTACTGAGAGGGTGATTGGCCATTGGAATGCGCTGCCCGGGGAGGTGGTGGAGTCACCGTCCCTGGAGGTGTTTAAGGAGAGACTGAATGAGGCACTTAGTGGCATGGTGTAGTTGACAGTAGGAGTGGGTGTAGGTGTTGGGTCATAGGTTGGGCTCAATGATCTCAGAGGTCTTTTCCAACCTTGTGATACTGTGATGCTGTGAAGAGGAGGCTGAGGGGAGACGATAGCTGGAGTAACAAGAAAGCTCTAAAAGAGGAGGCTGCTCAACAGTACCAAATGTACCAGAAGTTGAGATAATCAGGGTAATTTCTTATCAAATTGAAGATTGTGATCTTGGTTCTGGAGGTTTGGGTGCCTCCCCCCATCTAATCTGATTGGTATTTAAAAAGTGTGTTCTTTTTTCTCATTTCTCCTCCTTCCTTGGGAACTTGGTACTCTTGTTGGACTTTTCTTACACGTATATCTTGTCCTGGTTGTCAAAACAATCCATGATAACAAGAGCTGAGCCAAAGGTAACTGGGATACGGAGCAATATGGTCTGAAACACTAACAGGTAAATTCAGCAATGCTCTTGCCTCTCAAAACTGGCTGAAGTAGCCTGATGTATGGGAAAGATGCTGCTTTTACCCAAGTATGCTGATGAGGAAGGATAAGCCAAGTGCTTTAATGCCCACTGTGCATGCACTGTGGAAAGTCTAATAAACTTTGTTGTCAAAGCCAAGGTGACAGTATTGCATAGAATGAGAGATTGACCTGGAAAATTATCCCACTGGGAGAAGAAGACTTAAAAGTGGATCTGTCAGTTAAATGGACTCTGACCACCATGCACACCAAAATTTAACAGCCTTTGGGAAGAGGAAATACTGAGCGTCCTTGCCATTAGTCACCCAACTGAACTTAGGAGGTGAAATTGGCAGTAAGCGAACAGGGGAGAGCTGGAAGTGGATGGAAGCAGGGTACAATTTGAGACTGTATTTTGCACACCTGAGAGGAGCCGTGTCCCTCATCTATCTGACACCGTCTGAGGGTGAGCGCGTCGTAGACGGAAGGCTGTGACAGTGATTTCTTCAAATTGTAAGTCTAAAACCTTGTGTTTCGCTAAAATCTATTATCGAGTTACGGGCCCTCCCGAAGGCTGGTGTCGTGTGCACAAGGAATGAAACAGAAATGATGTTGCATACAGACACTGAAGTATTTTGCTGGATGAAGTTTGCTAGATCAAGTGATAAAGCTTTGTGCAAACATAATGACTTGGGTTCAACCTCCCTTCCCCTTGGCATTAATCAAAGTTCACAGGAGCTGTGTTCTCGAGTTGTCTTCTTCTCTGCATTTCTTTTTCTCTCTCTCTCTCCTCTCCCCTGCCTCCCTCAAAAGCTTCTTGGCAGCACTGCTTGGAAATACACCTGGGATTACGGGCACAAGTCTGCAACTGTAAGATTTGAAAGCTGTTAAACTATAGAAGAAATTGAAGGGGAGCAGAAAAAGAAGTTGGGGGACAACTTAGGTGCTAATCGGAGCAATAAGGTGTTTGCTCTTGGTCCTGCACTTACACAGGATGCGATCGATGTTGCGTGGGCCAAGAATACCTAAACTGAGGTGCTCTCATCTCCTTGAGATTTGTAGATAAACGGGTGGAGGGACTCAGCCATGGGTGACTGGAAATGCTGCCTGCTACGAACTACTCAGCTTAGGAAAGGGTTGCTGTGCTGTGCCAAGCTAGTGCCGACACTGCTGTGATAGTAATTTGGATTTAGAAAACAAACAAAAGTTGGACCTGCTTGCACTTGGAATTAATTTGATCATTTTAAGTTGTTTGAGAGAATATACTTGATTTATAGTGAATATTTGAAGGCTGCTCGCCCTGCTCTCGCTGCCAACACAATGAGGTTTGTTGAAATGTCTGAAGGCTGCTTTGCATTTTTGTCATTTATTTTTAATGCTTCCTGGTGAGATAAAAAATGAAATGATATAGTGTTTATCATTTTAATAGCCTTGACATGTTTTTATTGCTAACTGATTGGAAGCAACAGTGTTCAGATAATTGCACTTCCTCTTTCAGAGCCTGGTGATTTATGTCCCTTAGTAAAGTGTTAAAAGTGGCTTTAAATGATAGTTTCAATAAGATGTGATGCAACTTGGAGGTATTTGCTCCAAATGATTAGCTCTTTACCATTAGAGTTGCTGTTTTCTGCGACAGGACTAATGCAGAGGGGGTTAGGCTTTAGTCATGTCATACGGCTTCTGTAATGAGTGGTGTTTGTAAATGTCATCTGTTTTGCTGCGATTCTACATCCATAACATTCATGGAGTCATAGAGTGGTTTGGGTTGGAAGGGACCCCAAAGCCCAGCCAGTGCCACCCCCTGCCGTGGGCAGGGACACCTCCCACTGGGTCAGGGGGCTCCAAGCCCCATCCAACCTGGCCTGGAACACCTCCAGGGATGGGGCAGCCACCACTGCTCTGGGCAACCTGGGCCAGGGCCTCCCCACCCTCCTCATGAAGAATTTCTTCCTAATGTCCGATCTAAATCTTCCCCCCTTCCAGTTTTTGATGTTCTCTTCTGCTGCGCAATCCCAGTCCCCATGGGAATGAAGTCACCTGGAGCGCTCAACCTCCTAAAGTGATGAGGCTGTCCCGCAGTGCTGTGATGTGGTCCACCGGCTCATCGAATGACTGTAACTCGGTGTCAATGCTGGTAAAACTCCACTGATTCCTGATGGCAATTAATCCCCTTTAAATACCAACGTGTAAATGTTCTGCCCTAGAGCATGATCTCTCCTTACAAACTTAAACCTCATTCTGCTACTGCCTCTCTGTTATCTCCATTGCGTTCAACTTGCAGGAGCCCCGGATACGAAGGACAGGAGGTGGCACCAGAATTTGTATGTTCTCCTTAGGATATGAAAAATTCTTAGGCTTACATAATAGAATCTGAAACTTTCAGTGGGAGTAAGGGACACCTGCAATAAGGGTTCATTATATAAACAAAAGAATATATATATACATACATAAATGCACACACATACAAAACTGAGCTAATTTTAAATGCTGCTCAACCTATTTTTGCCAGAACTTGAAACGGCTACAGAGGTGTTTTTAGCACTAATTGTGCTGAAGATAATGATTTAGGAATAAGTTAACTACGGGGAGGCATCTTGTTTGCGTGCAACTTTATATCTTGCATAATGAACAGCTAGTCTATAACGTATTGAGAAATGAGCTGCAAGCCGTAAGGTTCAAGACCTTTGTTGACCGAGGGCACTTGCAATTAGATACGTTACGATGAGGGGAAAATGCTTTTCATCACCGTCTGCTGCCAATGCACATCCACCCCAAATCATTACTGCCTGCAAGCTTCAGAGTCTGCCTGCTGTGACACGCGTTTGGCAGCCCACTTCCTGGACCGTAAGTGGCCTTGTCCCTGGCCTCCAGGACTGGGGCATTGGATAATTTGGTTGATGTTGCTGCTGCCTTCCGACAGAATTGTGTCGTGTCTACTGCATTCAGGAGTAAGGGTGGGATTTGCATTCCTCACCACTTTGTGTGAATATTGAGTGTATATCATAGCTGGCAAAAAGAAAGAGACCTTTAGAAAGGTGTCCCTGCCCATGGCAAGGGGTTGGAACTGGGTGATCTTCATAAGGTCCCCAACCCGAACCACCCCATGATTCTATGAAAGGAGAAAAATGGCAGTCTGTCATATTTTAATGATGTTGGCTGGACCGTGACCTTTAAAATTAGAAGCAAACCACAAATCAGCCTTGGCAATGCAGAAATTATGGGTGAGACAGAAGATTCTTCAGGTCTTGGGACCCCTATCACCACAGAATTATTTTTAGCCTGACCTTACTGGATAAGAGCGAGTTTACATAGCTGGGTGCAAACACCCCTGCAGCAGCTTTGCTGCTGGGAGCAGGATTTGAACAGCTTCTCCTCCCAAACCCCTGCAACCCTGATAGCGTGGAAGTGTGCCCATGCTAACACATCCATCTGAGAGGCATGGGCTCTTATTAGCTCTGTGGGTAAATAATTCCTGAATCGCTGTTGGCTTCCATCCCGCTGGCTCCGAGAGCTGGTGGGAGCGAATACAGTTTTACATATCTGTCTAACAAGAGCTACGGGTGTGCAGAGCCTCCATATCACACTCCTTCACATACCTATGAAATGAAACCTCTGAAATTAAACCACTGGGCACCTTCTCCGCGTTCAGTAGAAGACAAAAAGGCAGCAGGGATTTAGTTTTAATGTTGTGCTTTGAATCCAAGCAGCTGAGAAAAAGCATCTTGCTCCCTCCCTACGCCGTTAGCATCCACGCTGACTTAGCTTTCTGTATTGCTGACAGACTCAACAGACAACAGCTCAGTAACAGCTTTCAGTTAGGGAAGAGTTGACAGAAATCGTGATAATCGCTTTGCATTATATGTGCCACCAACTGGATGAAGTAAAACGTACCTTCGTTCTCCAAGGAACAGGTTAAACCTGCAATTCCAGTGGTCAAACACCTGATAAAATGCAAGAGCAGCAGTGAAGGTTAAGTATCACTTGAACTGGATGCTCATTTGATGAGAGTTTATAGTCTGTATCTCAACTAAAGAGCCACTTAAAGAAGGGGAGGATGAGCGTTTGCTTGGGCCACATAGTTACATTTCTATTGCTGGAGCGATAAAGACGATTATCGACACGGAATGCGGTGTTACCCACTGCAATTTGGTGTGAGATTAAACCTCAGATCATGCCCTGATTTCTTGGTATGGTTGCTGCTCCTTAAATCCAGAGGCTGGTGTCGCAGCCAAGTACTGACCTTTCTGTAGGTGTCTTTAAATGTCATTTACATGACACTAACTTCATCAGATTCTTCTGAATTTTGTACCTGAGTAGGTTTTGGGGAGGGCATGGTCATGGTGTGGGAATGTTGGTTTGTGGGGTTTTTGGTTTGTTTTTTACATTCTGGGTCAGCATCTTTTTAGATCCCCAAGCAATGTGAACAAGAATAGCAGCTCTGTTGTTTTTTTTTCTATTGAGTTTGCACAAGCTAATCTGAATTTTGAAGAGGTTGGAGTGTCCTGAGTGCAGTCTTCCGTGATGTGGATGCAGAAGTAGAACTTCCCAAGCTGTGGGGCACTTCCTACCAGCAGAAGGCCAAGCAGCAGAGGGTGTGGAATGCTGGACATCCCGTACTCACCGAAGCCGGGTCACTCTGGGTGCTCCGTGTTGCAGTGCCCGTTTGACATGCTTGGATTTCTCCGGCAGCACAGAGCGGCTTTTGCAGACTCTTGAGTGCTGCGCGATGCTCTACGTGAGGGCTTCTCCCTGTCTGAGCTGTGCCTGCTCTGTAACCCATTTCTGACCAAAGCAGGCCTTGAGAATTCCTGCAGTCGGTGTCATGGCCCTGATCTTCCAAAACCCACCCAAATGCCGCAGCCCTGGGAACAGGAGGGATTTGGTCTGAAGGGGCTTGCTGCTCCCTGTGGTGTTTGCCCCCCGATTTCTTGGGCACGGTGCACAGAGGAGGCTGCAGGAGTGGCCTCGGCAGGGGCTACGAGTGGCTTTGGGTGGGGGCAGATCCCTTGGCTGCAGTCGGGCACTGGGAGGGCTCCAGGCAGGCAAGAGCTGGAGCAGGTCAGGTAAAACTGCTTGGGTAACCTGGCTTGTGTCTCTGTGTGCTGGGGGAGGTTGTGGTTCTGGGTTCTGCAGCCTGGCCTCATCCCTGCCGAGGGTGGCCGAGTACCTGCAAGACTGGGGAGTGTTGGGAGGATGCAAAGAACACGAGCTGAGGTTGTGGTAACTTGCCAGGGATTGTGAAAGCACCTCTGTGCCCATCTCTTTATCAGTGAAGCTGGTTTAGCCGTGTGGATCTAGCCTGCCTCCCTGCGCTCCCCTGGCCTGAGCTTGCCCGGAGCCTTCCCTTGGCTCTTGCGAGAGCTGGAAGCGGCTTCGGAGCGTGACTGCGAAGTCTGGAGAGCCTCCGGCGTGGCAGGCAGCTCTGGTTTGTGGTGTGCTTCAGTTTCCCTGGGTCTCTCAGGGTGTTTTTAATGGCTTGTCCTGCTGGACTGAAGCAAGGCTGGTTCCAGTGAGCCGTAAAGCAGGTCCAAAATCCACCCAGACAAAAATGGTTTGGGGTTGGAGCACTTGCATTATCCTTCCTCCACCCCCAAAAAGAAACCACAGCAGAAATCAAGCCCCCATTGTGCTTTTCTGTACCATCTCTTGTATCTGCGCTTGTGTTTTGCAGGGTGAGGTAGGGCAGGGATCACAGAATCACCCGAGCTGGCAGGCACCCACAGGGACCATCGAGTCCAGCTCCTGTCCCTGCACAGGACACCCCAACATTCACCCCGTGGGGCTGAGGGCGTTGGCCAAATGCTCCTTGAATACTGTGAGGCTTGGTGCCCTCACTGCTCCCCTGGGGAGCTGCTCCGGTGCTCCACCACCCTCTGGTGAGGAACCTTTTCCTAACATCCAATCTGACCCTCCCCTGGTTTATCATTCGTGAATCCTCTTGATGGGTGGCATCAAGAAAATTACTGCTGGGCGATTTCACTCGTGTTCCAACTGCACGGCTTCGTTTGGACTTTCTTTTGGGTTTGAATGTCTCCAGTGGGTGGTGGCCTCGGGTGGGCCTGGCTGCATGAAGCACGGTTACTCCTGGGCAAAACGGCTCAGGGCGTTTTTCCAACCTCAGGAAAGCACGTCTTGCTGACTCTTAAACCCTTTCCAAATGTATTTATTTTGGCAATCATCAATCTGAGAGGGCTGTTGGTTTGCAGTTAGGCTTCCTTTCTGGTTTACATAATTAGGAAGACAGGTTTTAGCAAGAAATAAAATAGGGTGATGTTTTCTTAAGAAGCTCCCTGGGAAGTTCTGCCAGCCCGATGCTGGCGGTTGTTTTCTGCTCCTGGCAGATATCTAAGTCTGACTCACAGAAAGCAACGGTGTCATTCTTTGTCAAGCTTTAACATTCTCAATCCTGGAGATGGGAATTGGAAAAGCAGTGAAAAAAGAATGAGAAGACTTACTGGGGAAGTAAGCTCACTTGCAAGTACATGGCAGCGGAAAAGCTTACGTTTAATTTTCCCTGCCTAATTTCATTGTGGTAGGGTAGAAAAGAGCTGAACTCCCTCGTGTCGGTCCTTTAGGTGTCCATATTCTACCTCTTCAGATTAAGTGAAGGGAGGTGGTTGGTTAAAGGTAGTTAATTTAATGCTAATAATAAAAAAAAGATCACCTCCCTGCCACCCAGGGTGGGCGTCCTGGGTGCAGCCTGTAGCCAGGTCGGGCTGCCCTGGTGCAGCTGGAAGGCTCTGTTTCCCAATCCTCTGATTTGGGGACTTCACTTGACAGTGTTGAAATCTTTACCTTGCCTTTCTCCTTCCCCAGAGTTTGTGATAAAGGTGCTGCTGGCGGTTCTGCCCGCCCTGCAACAAGTTGCGAGGACGGTTTCGAAAGGAGCAGCGAGTGTCTCTTCTTTCCTGCAAATCACTGACAGTGCAGGACGGCTCCGGTAACCAGCCCCAACCTGGGCTGCGCCAGGTCAGCATCGTTAATGTTTGATACCTCCGCAGGGCTGAGAATCCCCAACGGCGTCCAGATCCATGCGCTGTGCAAATGAGAACTAGGAATAACTTGCTGGCTCCTGTCTTCGGGGTCTCAGCCACGGCCAAAGATCAGGTGGGCTACCAAGCAGGATGGATTTTATTGCCTGTACAGCACAAATTTTTGTGCTAGCAAAGCAGCGGGCTCCGTTCCTATTGTTGCTGCTCCGTACACAGGAGCACTTCCATTCTTCACGGGCTGTCGATCATGCTGGCAGCTTTTAGTAGCTGTAAGCGAGCATCCGCTGTTAATTACTTTTCCATCAGTTTCCAAGGAGGATGGCAAAGATCCTAAGTAAGGTAATTGCATGATAGATTAGGGTGTGCTCTGAACCACACAGCGCTTCACTGCTGAAAACCTTTGGAGCATTGGCTCTTTTTGCTTCTTTTCGATAAAAATAATTTTAAAAAATAAAGGAAATCAAGCTTCAATACAATCGAAAAGAAGCACTGTTAAAAAAAAATTAAGTACCCAGAGCATCTAAAAAATTCCAAATGGGAGTTAGTTCTCCAGTCGTAGATTCATAGAATGGGTTGGGTTGGAAGGGACCTTTACAGGTCACTCAGTCCACCCCCCCTGCAGGAGCAGGGATGTCTTTAACCAGATGAGGTTGCTGAGAGCCCCATCCAACCTGACCTGGAATGTTTCCAGGGATGGGGCCTCCACCACCTCCCTGGGCAATCTGTATTAGCAGGACATGGGAACGGAGAGCTACACCAGTGCCCGGGCCAACTGGTGCATACGCATCCCAAAGCCAGGGGTACGGAGGCTGCTGCTGGATTTTCAGCTTTGCTGCTAAGGAGGATCTCTAATGTGCTGTGTGTTGCCACCCTTCCCCTTTCTTGCCCAGTGCAGTTCCCGCTGCCTGAGGCGCTATCTGTGAACCTGTCTGATTATTCTTGCTTTTACCAGCATCCCAGTAAATATTGTTTGAAGACAAGGTTTATATTCCTGACGTGGGATTTTACAGCAAGCCATACAGCGCTTTATTGCTGGGTGACACAAAGTCCAGGACCACGACCTTTGGAAGCTCTCACTCTCCCCTAAGGAATTTTACCAGTAAATCGTTGACTTTTCTTGCTGATTGTTGCAGTTAAGCAGTGGGGAACGAGTCCCCAGCCTCATTTTATTTTATAGAGTTCTGTCCAGTGAAGTATCAGGTGCCTGGTGGTGGCTGTCATTGATCTGTGTGTCCCAAAAGTTAGATTATATTTAATATCTTGACACTGGAGGCTTTCATTTCCTTCAAAACTGACGTGGAGCAATTATCAAAGTGTTTTAAGTTTGATTTATGAAAATAATGATTCATGCCGGCTACAAAATCCCCTTTGTGCCACACGTACTTTGTGATGCCTCTGCTTTGCTAAAAATGTACCTGGTAAAGACGAGAAGATGAACGAGAATTTTGCCTCTCCAAATGAAAACTTACTTGCAAGAGTCCTCATGCAGGAGCAAATTGAAAAACCTTAAATGAGTATTTGCTGGAAAGGCAGTGTCTGCCCTTTCTCTGCTGCCGTAATATCTAACTAGCTCAAAGCAAACGCGAGTCCTGCTCACGAGTGCTCTCACTCATGACTTGCCTCTAAGACTGCTCCTCTCGTTCAAAGAGCTAAATCAGTCTGAAAACAAGTTTTACAGCTAAACCATAGGGAAGAGATGGCTGGAGATAGTTATTCTTGTTTACATTTTAAACGCTTTGTAACTCGCGTCAGTTCTTGAGTGAATTTTTTTAGCGACGATGGCTCGAAGAGATAAGTGCTTTCTTTATAGCCCTTGACTTTTACAAGTAAACAGAAAGCTGGTTATGACCAGTATGGAAACAGAACCCGTCCTGCTGCTGCAAAAATCATGTTCCAGCCAGATTTGCAGTTCTTGGGGTCTAAGAACTGTTTGCCCACAAGGATGGGTGGGTAGAAACAGGGAGTGTGTGTGTTCATTTCTAGAAGCAAGGGTTCTGCTGAGCTTCCAGTGCCAACGGTGTTCGCTGTAACTGAAAGGAAAGGGTCTTTCGTTGTGTTCACGTTCCATGAGAACTGCAGGAAGGCTGTGATGCTGAAGTGTGCGAGAAACCGATTCTCGTGACTGTCGTCTGCACCACTTGGTGGTTTTGTTTGCGTATGGAGCTTTAGTGTAAAGTAAAAGCTTTCGGCTGATACCGAGAGCAAATTCTGTTGGGGATGGGTATTGGAGTACGAGCCTGCATTTCTGTGGGAGGCAGGTGATGGCTCGAGCAAGCAGGGCGCCGCTGTCAAGGACTCAGTAAGGCAAGATTCTCCCTTAGGCTCCTGCCCCTGTGTGAGGCTGTGGGAGAGGGCTAATTCCCATTTTTTACGGAGCAGGGGACTTATTTTCCGCGCCAGCCCTCTGGCTTGGACCCCAGCCACTGGGGTTTCCAGCGCCTGTCTGGCAGAAGATGGATTGTGTGCTAAAGCACTCGGCTGAGCGCTCATCCCTCGCCGCTCGGTCCTGCTCTCCTTTGGAGTTCAGTGAGAGTCAGGAGAGCTCCAGAGTGTTCCTTCCACCCGCCCAAAGCTTGGTCACCCAGAGCTCATCCTCTTGCATCGGTGCAGCAGGAGATGGGGTGTTTTGGAGAGGAGAGGCTGCTCTATATTTGATGTTCACACGGCTCTTGCTCCACCCCTTCCCCATTGTTCTGCCAGCACATAACAGGGCTTTTTTTTTTTCCTGGTTCTGCGCTGTGTTCGAGGCCTCCGCTTTTCCTGGGAGGTGCGGAGTCCTGCGGGTATATTTATACGCAGGAAGAAAGGCAAGCCTGTTCAGTTGGACAAAGCTGGCATTGTGCTACGGGCTCAAATAGAGCCTTGTCAGAGGCTTCGTGCCTTAAACATCCCCTGGGCAGCGCTTGCTCTAAAACCCCTCCCCAGCAGCTGAACAGAGCGAGTGCCACTTCCACGAGGATTCTTTGTCTGCAGGGGAAGGAGAAGGCGGGCTCTCGTCACTTTAATGCACTTGACTGCCTGATGGAGCTGGTATCTTGCTTTCCTAAAGAGAGCGGTAGGAGCGCTAAGGCAGGGAGGAGGATGCGATAGGAACCAGCTGTACAGGAGCAACAAAAGCAATAAAGGAATGCAGCCCCTGCTCCTGGCTGGGAGAGGCTCTGGTCAAAAACAGGCAGAGAGGACTTCAAGCCTATTCGTATACGGAGCTGTAAGGGGTTTGCTCCCTTCCCCTCAGCTTCCTGCCTGGGTGGTTGCCCAAACTCTCTTAATTTAAAATATCTCCTTTGTGAACTTCTGGGGATGTGGATCTGGCTGATAATTGGCACAGATCAGCTCTCAGAGGGGTTTTCCTCTCTGAGAACAGCCAGGCAGTGTCACCAATTAGTGCAAACAGGTTTTTTTTGGAGGAACAAATCAGATTTTCTTAGCAGAGGCTACTTGAAGGGAAGCAATGCACTGCAGCACTTTCTTGCCCGCTTGTTTGTATTTGTTTGCATCGTTGCAGCTGTTGGATGTGCAAAACTTTTGTAGAAGCTTTTTCAGAGAGCTCAGGTGTCCTAGTTTCCCTGTTTTTTTTCCTGCTCAGCCACACTGAAAACTTCCAATATTGTTTCGAGATGTTTTGGTGGGCATTTGGCAAAGTTTAGGGTCCTTGTGGTGGCAGTAGGAGATTTCACGCCAGAGTTAATCTGGAAAGCTTTGGGTTGTCCATCGTCACCATGGAGTAAAATAGATCCTATGTGTCATATTCTGCACCACGGTTTCTTAAAAAATCCTGCTCCTTGTCCTGGTTTTGACAGGCTCCAAGGAGATGCCTCACTCTGCGGTGGCCTCTTGGTCCGTGGTGTAGGAGTGACACCTCGTGGTACGCAAAAATCGCTCTGTGCCTTGCACTTCTGCCCCGGTGATGAAGTGTGCGCGCGCTCGCCTCGTGTATTTGTGACCAAAATTTTGTCGTCCCTTTGCTCCCGTAAGGCCAAAGTGGAGGCGGCTGCTGGAGTTCTGCTAACGTGGAAGTCCTTATTAAAAAGAGGATCACTTCTTTGGCTTTGGAATGTGTTGAGTGCCACTCTAGAGCTGATTCTTTATGCGCTGTAGCCCCTCACAGCAGCAAAATAACAAGACAAAAGGTATTAAACGTCAAAAAGAATCCAGTTTTTCTATGTAGTTTTCATAGCAGATCAAGAATCAGTTGAGCACGAGTATTTGACGTTTTAATTGGCTTGGTTGTGAATAATTTTGTACACCAAAGATATAAAACAATGGTGGCTGCCTTATTTGATTACAGATTATTTGCTCATTCTAGAATACAATTTCAGTAAGAAAATGTATTTCTTATTAAGAGAGAGGGTGGTAAATAGAATCTTATTATCCGTCGTGATGATAGGAGAAGGGCTTTCTGTTGAATGAGGAAAGCAAAAGCCCTAATGCTGCATTTAATTTTAGATTCGCACCTGTCAAAAACCTTCGCGTTCGTGAGAAATTCTCAATTGGAAAATATAACAAAGAGAACAAGTGGGGAGATAATATTTGAAAATCTAATTCAAAGCATATGCTGCCCTCAGATAACGCAGCAAGAGCTAATCTAGTTCTACAGGTAAATATCCTTTCAGGAGATTCAGAGCTGAACAGTGATTAAGATGAACTGAGCGTGTAATTTCATGAATTATCCACATTCCCACTTCAGATTCAGCAGAGAGACTGCTTTATCTAATTCCAAAAGGGAGACAAATGTCTGCACTGCTCTCTGATGGAACCTTCATTATCTCGACTGTTCATTTTTTCAAACAAATTTTAATTCTCGGTAACACTGTTGGCTTGAAGGCTTCTAAATTTTGGCAGAGGCCAGAAAATAAGGTTGATAACGGTGTAAGTGAAGCCCAGGTGAGTACGGGGTTTAGTACTAAAACTCATACTGTGCTCTCTGGTGATGGGAATATCTGCCCCTCCAGGGTGAAGCATCAGGTAAACGCGATGGATAGAAGTTATTAAGGAGTTTCTAGAACTGAATTTTTATTCAGCGGAGAATGGGGATGTAAGCAAATCGATATCTGGGATGTGAAACGCATCAAATTGTAACTGCACAAAAATAAGCTCATTTGGCAAGAAAAGACCTTTTTTCAGTGTGCTTTTCTGTGGAAAATAAGGTTTTTTCTAAACAAAAGGGGAATCGATTGGGGTCTGAGTAACGGGAATTCTGTGTTGTGTTGTCCTGCCCCTGAACTGCTGGGAAGGGACGTGTGAGATGGGCTGATGGAAACGGGACCTTGTTAATTGAGCTGTGTCCAATCAGCAGCTGCTGTGCTGCTTTTGCCCTTGTTGGAACAGCCTGGGCAATCTGCAGCGCCAATGCTCCAGCCGTAGGGATCCAGTGCCCTCGGATGTTCGGTAGCTGCCAATCCCAAATGCCTACGAGCAGAAAGCTGCCGAATTGTAGGTGGCTGCTACCCCTTCGACGCCGAAACGAAGCAGAAAGCTCCCAATAAAAGTCTAGGAACAGGTTTGGGTGTGTTTGATTTGACTTGAGCTCTCCAGCCCTACACGCTGAGATCCCAGGATGCCCAAAACTCTGATATAAATGGAAGGAGTGCCCTTTTCTCCTGTGGTGGATTTTTCCCCCAGCCAATGCACTCTGCTATTGCCTCACCTTTCATTCTCATCTTATTCTTTCCAGCATATAATCCCCTATAAAAGCATCAGTAGTGGGAGACATCGCCTGAACTATTGGTGCTCTAAACTTAGAAGATATTGCACAAGCCTTTGGTAGAAGGTTGGCCAAGTGTTTGCTATTCAGGAGTTGATTTACCGTGAAGAAAAACCATAAACCCAGTATTTTACATACCGTAACTCTTCCTTGGTGCTGCTATCTTTAAAATTAGTTCTCAGTATGTAGGGGTTGTGGTAATTACACTTTTATAAGGGAGTAAGTGTTTAATATTGCTGTTTAATAGTGCATGTTAGGCTGATAAAACCCACTTTAAGAGCCTGAGTGTCCCTGCTGATGCTTCACTGCGTTTTAACACCGATGCAGCTGGGACAGTAGGGTTTGCTGCGGCATCTCTCTGTATTTAATTCATGTGCCAGAGGGCAGATTGGTGGTAAGAGAATCTTGCTGGGAAAGCCACTTCAAGCTTTATCCACAGACCTTTTCCCTGATGGTGGATCCATGCTGGTGTTTTGCTCTTTGTGTGCAACGTTATTGGTGGGAATTTTGCAGAACGTGAAATAGTTGATGTGTGTAGACTCTCACAATCCAAATGATTAAGTGAAGGCGGAAGGATTTATGCATGTGAATTTATGCAGAACAGGAAGCAAGGTAGAGCTCAAAACCAAGAACAACAAAACTGTAGTGGAGCTGGTCTTGACCTGAAATTGGTGGCTAATTCATCTTTGTTAGAGAGTGAACGCAGCCAGAGCTTGAAAGCCAAAACACAGAACAGCTAAGGAAGACTTTGACCTATGGACTTGATCCACAGTTGTCAAGGTTGAGTCTTGGCAATGGTTTCGCAAAGCATGGTTATTTAATACGTGAAGGATTTGATAACAGCAAACACTTCAGGCATCAGCCTAAGGGTGAAGACTTGGGGAAGGCATCTTATTGACTCTGGGCCCGAGCAAGATCTCTTGCAGTGATGGTTTTCACCTGACACAGCTGGGGAGTCCTCTTTGAAGCCTGTGACTGCAAAGGCTGTGCCAGTGGTGGTGACCTCAGGAGATCCCAGTGGCCATGCTGGCATTTCCCTGCCTTCAGACTTAAGCACCGTGAATACAAGTGTCTGTTTACAATCAACGTGATATTCCCCACCTCCTTGTCTTTGGGCAGACCATCTCTCCAGCAGCCGGTTCCATCTGTGTTGACGCTGGAGGATGAGGATCGTGAACTTGTCGAAGGTGGTTTTCAGGAGTTCTACCAAAATACACTTTCTAGTCACACTCCACTTTTTGTATTGCAGTGCTGGGACTGGTGGGCTGGATTTACAATGGAATGCCCGCACTTACTGGGCAGGGAAGCCTTGGTTAACTTTATTATTATTATTATTATTATTATTATTATTATTATTATTATTATTATTGTTGTTGTTGTTGTTGTTGTTGTTGCTGTTGTTGTTATTATTAGTGTTATTATTATTATTGGTGTTGTTATTGGTATTATTATTATACTGATTATGCTGATGATGCTGCAATGTCACTCCTTTGAATTCTGTTTCCACTTCCAGGAATTATCAAAACTGATTTTGGAAGAAATGGAGTCGTAGCCTCAACTAGCCAGGGGATTTTCTCATGAAGTATTTTTCACTTTAGCGCTATGTAATGTATAAAACTGCTCAGAAAAAGAAAACACAGCACCGTTCGTTTCAACACTATAAAACACGCTTCCCCAAATCCCATTTCACATCTGTTTCCTTAACCCCGTGCCTGTTCCTTCACTCTCTAAGGAATTCTCGTACTGAAGAGGCGTAGCAGTTCGGGTCGAACCGTTATAAAGAAGCTGATGTGGAGGGAGGGGATCCCTAAAAGTCACACTGGCGAAGAGGTGAGGGGATTAGAACCTCTCCCCAAGGAAACTCCAGTGATCTGCCAGGCAGGGCTTGCGGTTCAGAGCCTGCTTCAATTAGGCAACACACAGTACAATTAACTGCCTGCAATTAGAATGAGTGCCTTAATTACTGTGTTTACATTCTGCAACTCCTCTGCTCTGATCAGACAAAGCCTTCTCTGCATATAAAGCTGGGCATAAACATTTTGCTTTTCACTCTTGCTTCCCTACCATATGCTAATTTAAAGAGTTTGGGCAAATGATTATCTGGCTCCGATAACACAATATAAAGCAACAAAGGCAGCAAAGTTTTGACAGTTGTTTTGGTCTGCCTTTAGCCTTTGTACTTAATGGATGTTAGCTAATCACTTCACATTCATAACTATTCCTCCCAACTGCAAGCATACCTAAAACGGTCTCTAAAGCTTCTCCTAAGTTACTTTGGAGTTGTTTTCTTTTCCCTGAGCACTTGGGTTAAACAGGGATGTTTGTCTGCTCTTGCAGGCAGGAGGGTATTTTCTTCCCCTGTCTCAAGTGGATGCTGCTTAAAGCTGGTTTCCAAGGCGTTTCACAAGTTAACACCACAATATCCTCAACCCCTTTGTGGTGTCAGATTTGGCTTTTGAAAATCCAGAACTGCCGCGCTGGGTAAGTTTGGTCAATGGGCTGACTCCATGACCTTAAGACCAATTTCCAGGTATGGCCATCCGAATATTTTCTTAGTCTGAGATGCTGAGATACATCCACTGAGTGGACCCGAGTGCCTTGTGTGGCTACGTTGGTAAATGAATGATTTACATTTGAATTCAGCTGTGTGGATGAGGCAAATGAAGCTTATGTATTGGATCCAAAGCGGCTGATAAATAGGAGCGTGCGGAAGGCTGATAGGCAGCACGTTCAGCAAGAGCTCTGCGATAACTCCCAGTTTTGGGAAGGAGAGGAAGAGCGGTGCGTGTAAAATGTGTCTCACAGTCAGAGTATTAGGTCTCAGGTGACCGGTGACAGAACAAGAGGACACGGTCTCAAGCTTCACCAGGGGAGGTTTAGGCTGGACATTAGGAAGAAGTTCTTCACTGAGAGGGTGATTGGCCATTGGAATGCGCTGCCCGGGGAGGTGGTGGAGTCACCGTCCCTGGAGGTGTTTAAGGAGAGATTGGATGAGGCTCTTAGTGCCATGGTGTAGTTGACAATAGGAGTAGGTGTAGGTGTTGGGTCCTAGGTTGGACTCGATCTCAAAGGTCTTTTCCAGCCTTGTGATACTGTGTGTGTGAAATAAAAAGTAGTGTTCCTATCAAAATGCAGCAGGTGATTCCCGTGCTACCCAACGCACTGAGCCTGGCTTCAGACTTTTTGTGTGTATCTTGTCAATCTTCCATCACAACCAAGACAAAAACCGGTTTCACTGACACCCATCGTCTTACTCAGGTACTCGAAGCTCTTCCTCCTGCCAGCTCTGCTCACTGCTGGGCTGTAGTGAGGGCTGGAAGGTCTGAGGGGAAGGTAGTAGTCAGGTAGCTTGGTTGCTCTTAAACAAGCCCTAACCCTGCGCTTAGTGACACCCACTAAACTTCCAGTTGCGTTAGGATACGTCTTCCTGGAAGACGCTCAGCCTCGATTCCAAATGGTGGAACCCGTACATTCTTACGTGTGCTGCTCCCGCGATTTAATTTGTGACTTCTGCAGTGCTTTCACATTTTCAGACCACTTCTAGATTAAAGCAAGATGAAGAACGATCTGTTTACTGATGCCTTTTGTGTACCGTCCCAGTGCCCTTGGCGATAGGAGCTACCACCAGGTAAATATTTACTTTACCAATTGGGTTAAACAGGGCGGAGATACCGAAGTATTTTGGGCTCTAATTGGAGTAAATTATCAGATTATGTGAGTAAATCTGTGTGGGAGAGGTTACTTATCTGTTTGCCTTATCTTAATGCATGTTCAAAAATAGGAAGGCAGAGATAAGGATGGTTTGTGAAGGGAGGCAAAAGGCTGAAGGGGCAGAAATCAGAGGACGGAGGGATGAAAGTGAAGCAGCTTACAAGTGACTATCCCAAACTGCAAGGATTTAACTCGGCTGGCGGCAGACGGGGCTCAGAGGCGGAAGTCTTGCACACTTCAGGGTAGGTGGAGCTGAATGCTTTAGGTCACTGCTGCCCCCGCCGTGTATAAGACCACGTGCTCCAAAAGAGATAACATTCTCTTCGTTTCAAGCCCCTTTGAAGGGTATTTCAGATTTGGCAAGTTGACTCACGTGGTCAAATAACTCTGAAGATACAGGTTGGGGTTTCCTCTACCGTAATAGCATCACAGACAGCAGAAAATGCATTACCTTAACCTATGCTGTCCTCTTCTTTGGCGATGTCACCTCTTTTAAAGGCATTTTGAGTTCACTGGATATTAACGAGCCTTGAGAGGGAATGCAAAAAGAGAACTTGGTAGAGAGATGTGTGAACATGCAAGCTGACTCCACGAGCTGTATTTTACGATTCGATTAGCTAAGAGTGGGCCAGTGAGCTCTGCCATGGTGCGCGTTCTTGCTGCTTTGCTGGTAGTAGGCATTTTTTTAAGACGTTGAGCCAACACGTTATGAGTGTGACTCTCTGGTAGAATTCGAAGAACAAGTGTAGTCTTATTACTTTCCTCTTCAGATTAATGGCTGTGATTACTGCAGCAGATGTCAGGTTTTTAACACTCGCGGTTGCACGGTTGCAGTCATTTGGGACTTCAAATGTGACAAGCTGCGTGCTGGATGTGTCCCTAAATGTGTCTCAAACTGCTGATGGAGAGCAGGAATGGAGTTGGAGAAGGTGAAATAACAAATGTTATACCTGGTCAGTGGCAGGACTGGATGCAGGACTGGTTAGTGTCTGTATTTATTCTTTTCCTAGAGAAAGCTGGCAGATAAGGGAAGTCCCTGTAAACATTTATTTATTCAAGAAAAGGAAACTAATAGAGCACTTCTAAATTATAGGCAGGCCACACAACTTCAGCGTCACCTTGCCTTGGGTTCCCTAAACACCCTGAGCAGGATATGAGCCATTTATGCCAAGTAACGAGTGACAGCACGAGAGGAAATGGCCTCAGGTTTCCCCAAGGGAGGTTTAGATCAGATAGCGGGAAAAATTTCTTTATTGAAAGAGTGGTGAAGGACTGGCAGAGGCAGAGGTGGAGTCACCATCCCTGGAGGCTTTCAAAAAGTGTGTAGCTGTGGTGTTTCAGGACATGGCCTCGTAGGCATGTTGGTGTTGTGCTGATGGTTGGGCTGGACGAGCTTAGAGGTCTTTTCCAACCTTAACGATTCTATGATTCTATCCTTGAGTAGATAGAGATTAAATATATTTTTAAGCTATAGGCTCCATCCTCGAGTATTTTTCACGCTGGATGGGTATTGGCATATGTACCTGTTTATAAATCTGGGTGCTGAACAGATGTGCCCACTCGTTCTGTGAGAAACACAGCACCTCAACTGAAAAGGAACTGACTTGCAGGATTCAGCGCATGGGTTTGTTTTGGTTTGATTTTAATTGGGTCTCCCAGGGAAATGCACGGCAGTTGTGAGCTGTTATTTCCCTTCCTCCCTCCCTCCCCCCATCAGTCTTGGGGAACGGTTTAGCAGGTAATTGCTAATTTTCTTAATGCACGTGGAATATCACGTTGCTGCTGGTTTAAGCTGACATTGAGCCGCTGGCTGCTGGAGCTGTATTTGATTTCCCGGAGCGCTCACTATGATGATCTATGTAGTTCTAGGTAGATGTGGGGGTGTCACTTCGCAATGCACTTGCGCCTTGGTTGTAAAGCTCTGAGCTTTTCGTAGTTTGCAGCACAACAAAGTGTCTTTAGCACAGCTCAGTGGCAGGAGGCTCTATGGATCTGAGATGTCTTTGACGGGACACGATGATCGAAGTCGTCACGCACACAGAGTTGTCAGTCTCGATGAGCGCTTCAGCTAGAAACTCACAACTAAAGAGGGGAAAGACGCTGCAGTCTCTCAGTTAAAGTGGATGTGGGTATAAGAGGAGGGTGCTAATTTGCTGAAGACGACTGAACTGCATTGGAGATGTATCTTTCCAGGCTGTTGATTGTGCTTCCCTTTGTTCTGTATTGGTACTTTGATCAAGACCTCCCATATTTTAGAACAGTGTCGTCACCAGTTATGCCTCTACCTTAAAAACTTTGGCTTTCTGCTGTGAAAAGTCTGTGTCTCCCCCTCCTCCTTTCCTTTTTCCTTTTTCCTTTTTCCTCTTTCCTCTTTCCTCTTTCCTTTTTCCCTTTTTCCTTTTTCCCTTTTTCCTTCTTCCTTTTTTCCCTTTTTCCTTTCTCCTTTTTTCCCCCTTTCCCTTTTTTCATTTTTCCTTTTTTTCCCTTTTCCCTTTTTCCTTTTTTCCCCCTTTTCCCTTTTCCCTTTCCTTATTTTAGTTTTCCCTTTGCAATCACAACACCATCTCTCTGCCTCCTCCAGTGTCTGGGCAGTAGAAAGCTATAGACAGAGAGCGAGCAGCGCCCTGTGCTTGTGGCCACTTGGTGGGGTTGGAATGCAAGGTGTGGTGCCCTCCGCCTGCCCGGGGAGTGCTTGGCTCTCCAGCAAAGCAGAGGGGTGGGAAGAACGGGGGGAACTGTTCCAGAAGATATTGTAGTCAGCGTTGGCCTGGTTAAGTCTCTGAGTGTCAGGAAGCTTGATGGTTGGTGACAAACACAGACAATTTATCAGAAACAAAACCCAAAAGACTCTTAGCCAGAGAAACCGTAGGATCGTGGAATGGTTTGGGTTAGAAGGGACCTTAAAGCCCATCCAGTTCCAACACTCTGCCATGGGCAGGGACCCCTCCCACTGGACCTGTTTGCCCAAAGCCTCATCCAACGTGGTATTGAACACCTCCAGAGATGGGACATTCACAACTCCTGAAGCCTTTCTCGTTCTACCAGGTTGAATTTTCTCCAAAGAGGTTAATTTTTGGCTTGCAATATTAACTATTGTTGGAATAAGAAACGGAGGAGCCCACCTGGACTGCAGCCGAAAGAACCCCTTCTCTTAGTGGTGTCACACCTGCCTCTCTGCATTGTTCAGTCCCATCTGGGTGTCCCAACAGCAATAACCCTCAGTATGAACCAGTTTCCCATTCACCAGTTGGCTTTCAGCTGGTGATTTGGTCCATCGACGACATGAGACTAGACATAGGCAGTTAATTTTGGTGCTGTTTCTGTGCTGGGTTCGTGCAATGCAGGGCACTCCTGTAGAAGAAAAAATAAAACCTAGTTCTGAATTACTCTGATTAAACTTTGAACCAGAAATAGATACGGATGGGAGAGGCACGGCGAACTCTTCATCCTACGGGAGCTTTTGAGTATTTCAGGTTCATAAAATAAGTGGACTTTTTCGAACACAGTTGTTGTGCAGTAACCAAAATTTTCGTGTAGTCATGGCCAACAGGTTAACCCTCCCCTCTCAACGCACACCTACTCCTGCAAGCTGTTCCTTTTATACCGGTTGTCTCTTTGCTAATAAGCTTTGAAAAGCAAGTTCGTTAATGTGCTGACTGCCAGACTGCGCTTTAATGAGCCTTTCTCAATGCCTCCTATCTTATCTTGGGTTTGATAAGTACAAAACGTTCCTGTGACATTGCTATAAATCACATTTTATTGATGCGTCTCAATACGAAATGCCTGCTGCAGTTTGATGGGGTCTGTTTGCTTTGGAAGGGATAGCACTGTACAAACACAACTCTGTGGGTTTCTTCTGACATGGGGATTGCTGGGAAGAGATTTTTTAATTTTCTTTTTGAGGTGGGAGGGTTTTGCAAGCATTTGAAAAAAGAGGACGTTGCCAGTTGCTTGCCAGGTCCCTCAGTTCTTGAATTGTGCAAGGTTATTGTTAATTCTGAGCATTAATTTTACCTGAAAATAGGACCTTTTTTTTTTTAACTTCTTCTCTCGAGGCAAAATAAAAACTACTGGGTTGCTCTTAAATGCGTACAACAGGAAGGCTGTTGGCTGCCTGCTGAAGACGTGAGCTGATGGATAAGTTAGGTCCTTCTGTCCTGCTGTGTTGGCACACAGATGCCTTTAGGACAAAGGGTACAATGGAGAAGGCAGCCGTAATAAATAAAGTATCTGGTGCAAACCTTACAAACCTGGTGGTGAGTGGGAACTATGCTAAACATGAGGAATCTGCAGACAAAGGTATAGAATCATAGAATCATAGGGCTGGAAGAGACCTCTGAGATCACCGAGTCCAACCATGCCCTTCTCCCTACTAAACCCTGTCCTTAAGGAACTCATCCGCCTGTTTTTTAAACACCTCCAGGGATGGCGACTCCACCACCTCCACCATGCTGGACGGGTTTGTGTCCCACTGTAACCCTGAGCAGCCTTAGGGGTGCTCTAAGCGCTTGGTGCAGGAGAACAGGGTGGCCGAGCAACCCACCCGGCTGTGCCTTCCACTCTGCTACAGCCAGAAAGGTAGAAAACAACTTACAAACGTTACTTGGCTACTTTTTCCAGGGTGAAGATTCGCTTTGCTGCACAGAGTAGCCCTGCTCTGGGACGTATGTACTCGGGCAAGTTGAGCTCTTGTAATTAACCCTGAAAGCACGATTTTAAATACCTCCATGCCTTCTGTATCCATCAAAGCAACGCAAGGTGTTTGTCCTTCACCGACTGTGTGGGTGGGGAAGTGAGCTGTGACTTTGAACTCGCTCTGATGGGTGTTGCTTAGTGATAGTTTCCAATTGCTACGGGCAGCATCTGTTGAAGAAACACCTGTGTGCGTGTTCCGGAGTTGTCCAGGGATGGGCGTGATTGGGTTTACATTCAACAGCGTCAGTCACGGATGTTTTGCAGGGGTTTTGTTTCAGGGCTTTCAGCTAATGTACATTGTTATTCATGCTGCTGTTTGTCTACCTGAAAAACAGGCCAGCCGGTCTTTCAGCCCTTCCCCAACAGGCCTGGATTTTCAGTTGATGCAAATTTGAATGGCTATCAGGGAGCTGAATTTGGGGGAGTTTATTGTTTTCGGATTTCTACGGTAAATCTTTGTGGTTTTCATTGAGCCTCACTGTGAGCATTTGTCTGTACTTGCATGTGAGAGTGGCTTTTAAGTCACATTTCAGTACTAAGGTGCAAAATACATAAAAGCTGTCTCAAATTTTGCCTGTTAAATGTTGATGCTTCTGCTGGTGCTGTGTTTCTGATGGCAATTATTTTATTTCTCTCAACTATTTTATTTGTGCAGAAATAGGATTTGTCTGTAACTGGGTTCCCTTTCCAGAATAACCCACCTGGAAGGGCTGGGGAGGCCCTGGCCCAGGTTGCCCAGAGAAGTCGTTGCCCCAACCCTGAAGATGTTCCAGGCCAGGTTGGATGGGGCTTGGAGCCCCCTGATCCAGTGGGAGGTGTCCCTGCCCATGGCAGGGGGTGGCACTGGATGGGCTTTGAGGTCCCTTCCAACCCAACCCATTCCATGATTCCATGGAAGTCCCAGGTTTTTTTTCATCCAGGTTCTTGCCTTTATGCTTTTGGTGCAGGGAAAAGATGAAACCCATCAGTCTGTGTTACTACAACGCGCACACCTGTTTATGCATCCTAGAGAGGTGTTTGCTGAACTGTGTTGTGCAATAAATGACAATAGGAATATAGAAACATTCTTTTAAGTGAAGAACATCGGCAATTTGATTTAAGAGAATATTTCCCTCTTCTCTGAAATACATCTTGCTGTGCTGTATTCCCAGTTCACTAATGAGGACAGATTTCAACTTCCTGAGTTACACATTCTCGTTGTTTGCAAGATGGGAGCAAACCAGAGAATTATGTTTGCTTCTTCCTGACCAACTCGGAGGCTTTATTCAACTGATTTTTCTGGTCTAGCAACATGTAATCAACAGAGACAGCAATTTTAAATGTCTGTTTTAATGAAGCTTTAATTGTGCAGGTGCTCAGCAACTCTATTACCAACTCCACAGCTGCTGTGTTGAAGAAAAGCGATCAAACCTGGGTATAACGACGTCGTACGCGATAATAACGCGGTGCCCTTTGAAAGGACTGAGATAGCTGCAATGGGGCTCAGCTGGCATCGCCAGGTTTGTGGTTTAGTGCTTCTGCCGGCAGGGAAGGAGGCAGTTTCTGTATTGGCCTTTGTTGTGAAAATAGACATTTTGCACCAGAAAGATGGTAAAATGCACTCGGAGCCCAAACCAGGGATGATTAAATAGATCCTTAAAGCCTTGAATGAAGGGTGCTCGGAGCCCCCTGATCCAGTGGGAGGTGTCCCTGCCCACAGCAGGGGGGCTGGGACTGGGTGATCTCTAAGGTCCCTTCCAACCCAAACCATTCTGGGAGTCTATGAAATAAAAATGGAGCAGATTAAATTTGCTCACATTTTTTTTTTAACAGTTCTGAGTGGGTTAGGTTGGATCAGTCACAGATCAGTAAAATTATTTATTATTTTTTTTTCTTTAAAAAAAAAAGAAGAAAATGAACTGGGAAATCACATAATCTACAGTTCCTGAGAGATACAATCTCTCAGCTACGTGGTTATCTCTTCCATTTCCCAGAAAAGTTCATCATCTTTGAGCTCACCCCTCCACCCCAGGGCAGTAGCTGGAAGGGATGGTGCGTGCATTCCACACACACCCCCCCCCCAATTAGGAGTTCTCTTCTCACGAAATAAATAAATAAATAAAGCCTAATCAAGCAGACAGTGCGGACAAGCCCCTGTTTTTCTTCCCAGAGCTGAAGTTAAAAATTATTCAATGTAAAATTCCTGGCCTGTGAAACAGAGGCTCTGCACTGTACCAGGCAAAGATTTTCACCAGCATTCTCTTGCTTAGCCAAGGCTGAGATAACAGACACTGTAACGCGCTTGGTGGAATAAATCTGCTACGGTTCCGAAATTCCATCGGGGTGTTCGTCTTCCACCTTGTTTTTCCTTTGCTCAGTAAGGTACTGCGTGAACTTAGAGTTGGTATTTGCCTTGACTGCCTTTCTTAATTCCAACAACGCCAGACGAAGCTGAATGTTGTTGTTCTGGTGATTGTTTTTTTTCTTCACGTTTCAGTGACCACAACCGGAGAGAACAAGTAAGTCGTTAGGTTTATCTTCTCTTCATGAAGGATTTTCTTGAGGAATTGTGCTTTGTGATGTTTTGATGCAGTTTTGAAAGTGGTTTAGGAACAAAAGGGTAAAAAATACTGAATTTTGAGACGCTCAGCAGTTGTCTGATGCGAGGTGACTTCTGGAGACAGCAAGTGATTCTTGTTGCTGACCTGTGCAGTAAAAGAGCTGCCTGTGAGTTACTTCCTAGCATTCTGATAATCCCTGAAAACGTTCTGTGATGTGGTTGCTTGAGAAGCAGGAGGGAAATTAGCAGAACAAAAAAAAGACGAAACACTTCCTTTCCAGTTTGTTTATTTTTGAAACACGGGGATCTGTAGTGATTGATATTGTTTGTGATCGTATCTTGGCTATTTAATTGGGAATGTGAACTTCCATTGCTGGCTTCTCACTGTAATCATCAACCAGGCTGGGAGAGCCAAATCTTCTTCAGAGGGCTCTCAGATTTAACAGTGAAGTTGGGAGATGGACGTCGCAGGTTTTGTGGAAATAGGTGTGCAGGGAATCTTTCAACAAGGGAGGCCTAATGCGAAATCTGTGTTCTTTCTGATGAGTGGACAGCGAAAAACGTGTGGCTGGATAGAGGGGGGTACAGTTCCTACGCCGAGGCACAACGCGTGCAAAGGCTGTGCTGTAGGAATGTTTCTGGTTTGCTGTCTGAGAATGAAAGGGGTACGAATAAGTAGGAACCCTTTTCTTCTTTTATTGGGGTACTTTACATGCCTATGGATGCCCAGGGAGGTGGTGGAGTCCCCATCCCTTGAGGTGTTTAAGCGACAGGTAGACGAGGTGCTCAGGGATGTGGTTTAGTAGTGGGCAGGTACGGTTGGACTCAAAGATCTCGGTGGTCTTTTCCAACCAAACGATTCTGTGATTCCAACAGCAATGAGGAAGGGAAATGATTTCTTTATAAAAAAAAAAGATATTAAAATCCTACAAAACCCAGGTATTATAAATGGCAAATTGAGGTTAATATTGCAGCAGAGTGCAGGGGACAAACGTGGGTTTGGGCTAGAAATACAATCACTGAAAATACCGTATCAACAATGATTTGCAATGACTGCTGATACAGTGCCAAGCATTCAGGGCAAAATGTTTTCTGGGAGAAATCACACTCAGTTGCTTTCTGACCTTACTGAGAAGCTGGTCTGGGGACAGGACGGTACAGAGGGACACATCCTTTGACATCCCTTGAAGTGTCTTGGGAGCTCTCAAGACAGATCTTTTTCCTTTCTTGTTACTGAGAAGCAGAAGTTGGGATAGTTTTCCAGATCTAAGGGGCAATATAAACGGCCTTTTCTTTTCATGATAGGTGGCTTGGAAGCTTTCCTGCTAAAATTTAGGAAATCAGGTCAGGATTCCTCTCTGTTAATCCTACTGGGGAAGCAGAATGGCGTGTTGAAAACAAATGTTTCTTTATTTCATCAATAAAATTAATATGATAACGTTGATGCTCCAGGCTGGTGGCCTCATGTCCCAGGACACCATTGTCCGCTTAGAAAAACAGAATTAATGTGTTGGCTTTGCCAGGTGCCTCCTTGGGAAAATAGTGATGGTTTCTTCCCTCGGTTAAGAATCCGGAAGAGTGTAGTGATAACACCAAAAGGAGCTGTTTCTAGGTTTAAGGGCAACAGAAATGGTTCTTGAGCCCATGAAGGCCAGCATCTGGGACCACAACATAAATGGCAAGCCCGGAGTCAAGGAAAGGTTCTTCTGATCCCCAGCTACCAGCTGGAGCACAGTCTGTAAGTCAGAAATTACTCTTGGCACGACCGGTTAGAGCTGCCGGCAAACCAAGGGGCATTGGGGGTGACTTGATGTCCCCTAAAACTTCTTAAGCAGCCTTTCTTGTGGCATAGAAACAGGTGGTTACTGTTTGTCCTTCAGGGGTTAAAGAATCTGCATGAGGAAATTGCCTTAAAAAGTTATTCTTCTGTCTGTCACACATTCCAGCCCCCCTGGTTGATAACTCACTGGTGTAGTTCGTCTTTCCCAGTGGCCAACCCAGAGTGTTTCCCAGTGGCCAACCCACAGCTGGGCCACGCGCGGCTGCTCTGAGTCAGCAACCTCGGTGTGAAACCCGACTCTACGCGGGGAGTTTCTTTTGAAGCGACGCCCCTTCCTGGCCAAGAAAACTCACATCTTTCTCCTTTGAATGTTTGCAAGCTATCAAGTTCTTTGCCTTCTGATATTTAGGATTAAAATTCAGCTGCAGGGCTTTCTTGTTTAGTGCCGAGGCGATCTCTTTGTACCTAAAGCAGGCTGAGTATTTGCAACAGCAAATCAACGTAGTTAAGTGATGTGTGCTCGGCTGAGCCGTTCATTGGCCCAGGTCCTAGAGATTTAGAAACCAGAGAACTCTTCCTCCTGTGGACAAATGCAAATTTGTGTATTTCCTGGACCCTCTGCTTTTAATTACTTCTTACAGCCACCCATTAAAAGCTTGACTAGGAGAAAAACTGTCCCGTGCATTCCCTGTTATGCTTGAATCATATTTTAATCCCTTCTTTTGGGAAGCCCCCAGAAGGAAGAAACGAGGCTTCAGAACACACAAATCTCAGCTGGAAGGAGAATTTGTGGTATTTTAAGCTACTGTTGGTCTCTTCCATGGGACACAAGTGACGGATGCTCTATGAAAAGGGAAGAGAGAAGAATACGTGTTGTGAGAATTAGCAGTGTGAAACTTGCCAGAAGATTAATCTAATCTAATCATAAACCGAAGTAACTAGAAATCAAAATGAAAGTGAATGGCCAGACAGAGAATCTTTAGAAGTTCCACACTGTCTTGTAAATTATTGTAACAGCACAGAAAATAACTCTAATCTGCACCCAAAGAATGAAAGAGAATATGGTCCTTGGCTTTGCAGGCTGGAGTAATATAGTGAAGGATGAGGGACAAGGATGATTTTGCTTCTTAGATGTAGTTAGATGTAATAAGATAGAGTTTGCAGTTCCAAATAGAATCCACATCCTTGTCTATCTCCGAGCACCCCTGCCAGCCTGTTGCTTCGGGGTTCGTCGTAGTATAACGACTCACGTGACTATTTCTGTGTTACCGTGTGTTACCCATTCCTTCAGAATCTCATCGGCTGTTTAGAGGAATTTCCAGCTCCCAAAGATGAGCCCTTGTTTGTTGGCTTTCTATTGCATTGCTCCATTAAGACGTGAGGACCGTTGCACACAACGAGTGTGGTCATGGTGTAATACTAAGGGGTGGCCTGGAGCTTCTGTAGAGGCTTCCCATTAATGTGAGCTCTGGAATGCAGCAATATTTAAATTGTATCACGCACCAAGTGTGCACATGGGTTTTCAGCCTGGGCATAGCTTCCTTCTCCAGGAAGTATTGATGGCATCAAAGGTTTAAAGTTCTCTGTTTTGTAGCTATTGATCTGCACTTCAAGCAACCTGAGTGTGGTGCTGTGTGAACAGAATAGTTCACTCCGCTAAGTCGTTCCTTACCTTCAGGTTATGTAGGGTTGAGGGATGATTTGATTTCACGCTGGGCATGCAAACCTGAGTCTGCTGTAGGAGAAGCAGAGTTATGGAAAAGGGATTGGTTATGGTAACCGCTGATCTGAATCTCTGCTGATTCACGTGCAATTGGGAGCATCAGCTCACTTGGTTTCTTCTTCCTCATTGTAGAGATCTGCACTCTCAATCTGAGGCGACTGGATTCAGGTCGCTCTTGCATTATAGAATGATAGAACCATAAGATTGGAAGAGACCTCTGAGATCATCGAGTCCAACCGTGCCTGTTATTTATGTAGCTGAAATGAGGCCAAAAAAGCATTTTCCATTTCTTCCCAGCTAGTCCATTTGATATGAGAAGTCCTACAGGCCTTGGGGAAAGAATCTGCTGTGGAAGGTTGTGTTCTTTGCTTTCATCAGCTTCTGAAGCTCTCTGCCCGGCTGCCAAGTGGTTAAAAAGACTGAGATAGGTGTGAACTGTCTCAAGTGATCACGGGCCTTTTCAGACTTTCAGACCTCTTGTTCTCTTGCTCCAGTGTCCTTTTTTCAAAGTCAAATTTTCAACAGATTTGGACACCAAATCAAGTATAAAACAGAAGAGGCTTTGGCTCTTGATAAAATGGCCCTTTAGCCTTCTAAACTTGCTAAATATTTGCTGAACTTAATAGCAGAATAAAGTACCTGCTGCAAAACACATTTCTACCCTGATTTTCACTTAAAACAACAGTTCCATCAGGAGCTGAGGAACCATGGACTACATCAGGTCTTAAGTGGGGTGCTCATGTTAGGATTAGAGACCAAGAAACGGTGTGCAACCTATCGGTTACGATGTTGTGGGCAGGATGTATAAACAAGGACATGAGGGAAATTTATGCCGGTTTTCAAGAATCCGTAGCTAAAAAACTTCCTGGAATAAGAACAGAAGACATGAAGTATCTACTCAGTCCCTCCCAATTAAATGAGATTTCAGTGGACTCTAAGCTTATCCCCAGTCCTAGTTAGAAGAAAACTGAAAAAGGTCTCACATTGTTTCTTGTCTCTTTCCATTCTTTACTACCAGGATACACACTTGAAATCTTTACCCTTTCAGAGTTTCAGGCAATTCTTAGTTTTCTTTAAAGATTAGCTATGAAGACAGCATAATGTTTAACCTTCTTGCCCTGATTAGGATGGAATGTTAATTAATACTTATTCACTACTTAATGTCAAGTGCTGTTGAATGTGCAAAAGAGCAACCGGAACGTGGTGTAAAAATTATGATAATGAGGTTCTTCAGATGGAACCTGTGATTTTACTACTGTCATAATTCCCTAGATTTCTGTTCATATTCTAATTCATTTGGTACATATTTGATTTTTTCCAGGCGATTGCTTTGCTTTGAATGTGTGTGCTAATGATCTTTCTTAGCGAGTTAAGCTTTTGGATGAGTTAATCACGTCAAACTTATTCACTCCTTGGCCGCCCACTTCAGGTCCTGTAGTGCTGCTCATGCAAAGGATGTTGTAGTCAGTCGCAAGCTGAACGTTCGGATGTGGAAGGACTGTGTTCCTAGTCTAAGGTAGTTCTGCTTTCTCCTACCGAACTCAGAGTACATCTCTAGATTGGAGTTATATACCTTACGTGTGTTTATCGTGGTAGTTCTTGGTCTCTCCTGACGTAGCCATCCTGGCAAAAGCCTGAAAGCCTCTGCGTGACGACGTAGCTTAGAATTGCAGTATAAGAAATGAGAAAACAAATCCCACATGTCACATGGAAAGGCCCAAACCTTTGGCAATACTGATTTGCAAAAGGCAGTGAGCATCTGAACGTGAACCTCCAACTGAGCAATGAAGGGAGTGCAGTACGGAAAGGAAAGAGTGGATGGGTAAATCATGGAATCACAGAAAGGTTTGGGTTGGAAGGGACCTCAAAGCCCATCCAGTGCCACCCCCTGCCATGGGCAGGGACACCTCCCACTGGGTCAGGGGCCTCCAAGCCCCATCCAACCTGGCCTGGAACCCCTCCAGGGATGGGGCAGCCACCACTGCTCTGGGCAACCTGGGCCAGGGCCTCCCCACCCTCACAACAAAACATTTCTCCCTAATCTCTCACCTCAATCTCCCCTCTTTCAGCTGCAAACCATTCCCCCTCATCTTGTCTCTGCCCTCCCTGATCAAAAGCCCCTCCCCAGCTTTCCTGGAGCCCCTTTCAGCACTGGGAGGCTGCTCTAAGGTCTCCCCAGAGTCTTCTCCTCTCCAGGCTGAACAACCCCAACTCTCTCAGCCTGTCCTCGTACAGGAGGTGCTCCAGCCCTTGGATCATTTCCGTGGCCTTCTCCGGACTCACTCCAACAGCTCCAGATCCTTCCTGTGCTGAGGACTTCAGAACCAAATGCAGGACTCCAGGTGAGGTCTCAGAAGGGCAGAGAGGCAGAATCCCCTCCCTCACCCTGCTGGTCACACTTCTGATACAGCCCAGGGCACGAGTGGTTTCTGTGCTGGGAGCGCACCTGTCCAGCTCCTGTCGAGCTTCTCATCCCTCAGCACCGCAAGTCCTTCTCCTCGGGGCTGCTCTCAATCCATTCCCCACGGAGCCTGTAGTTGTGCTTGTATCCCTTTTCTGCCGGTGCATTAGCTTTCCTGAGACTGTTATTTGGATCATGTGTGAAATGGTTGGTGTAACTGAAGTGAGATGTCAGCTGCTTTGAGAAAGGTTCCTAGAATCATCCAAACTGACTCTGGATGCAAGACCAGCCCGGGAGTCCCTTTTTGTTCCTTATCGAGTACAGCTGATTGGGTACCACTGGGACGGTAAATCCAGTCAGTGGAGACGTGACTGTTGGGTATCGTTGGTAACTGCAGGATAAACAGGGTGAAATAGCAATGTGAGGGGTTAATGTGCTGTAGGTCAGGTTGTTTTTTTTCCAGTTCAACCCAAACTGCCAGTGGATCCGGTTCCAAAGCTTGGTTGAGTTCCTGCACAGCCCCTGATTAAACAGGAAAAACCTGTGAATTGTTGGCTTTGAATCCTGGACTGAGGACCGGGCACACTTGAGTAACGTGCATGCTTCTGAGTTTCATTTGAATTTCTAAAGCTTCAGAGGAAAGGGGAAAAAATCTAGGTCTTTCTACAAGAGGGGGAAAAGATCTAATCTGTTTATACCCTGCATTCCTTGCGTTCCTTTGATAGTCTGCTACTATAAAAGCCCTCAGTCCCACCTACAGCGTGAGTTTAATGGAGCTACAGGAAAGCTAAATCTTTCCAGGTATGACATAATCTATCCAAAGGTCCCTTCTTGCTCCGACACCAGTGCGTCCGGATTGTGTTTGCGATTATTTAGTGTTCTGAACAGGTCTTGGTTTTCCTTCAGAGGAGGAGACACGCATGTACCCACCTTCATTCTAAAAGTTCTTCCCCTGGTAAGAACTTCCAGTGTCCTGGTATGGGAATGCCCTTTTTGGAATACGGAGCTCCTTTTGTTAGTCTTTTCTTTTTTTTTTTTTTTCTTCCTCCTGTTTGAACGTGATGACTCAAACTTGGTGCAAATCCAAGGCAAATAAAAGGTGCAGGCGCCTGCAGCTGGTTAACTCCTGAGTGGCTGGGAAGAGACACCGTGAAGCAGACCAGAACTGCTTCCCATGCTGTGGGCTCCTCTCTCTTCCCAGTCCTTTTCAGGGTGCTGGGATCCGGGCACCTTCCTGACTGCGGCACTGAAGGACAGGTGGGAGCTGAAGATTCCTTATCTTCTGCTGCTTTGGTTATTAAATCATCCCCTTTGCTGCAGTTTATCACGGTGATAGAGTTAACACCTGGCTTGCTTAGGTTTACTTTCCCGTGTGCCCTCTTTTAGAACGGAGCCAGATGTTTGGTTATTTTTGCGGAGCCAGATGTTAGGTTATTTTTGTTCAGGTAACGCCGTTGTGTTGGGCCGTTGGAATCGATCAACAGCCGTACGCCAGCAGCGGTTGGATCAGGACCCATGAAATGGGAGTGTGGAGGGGTTATTTCGGCCACATTCAAACCAGGATAGACTTCTAAAGACTCAAACACAATATTAGGAAGCTTTTTTTTTTTTTGGTGTGTAGGAAAGGAGCAGCTGAACTTGAACCTGGCCTGTAGCCTTACAGCCTTGAGCGCGGATCAAATATTAGGATTAGGAAGTCACCAAGACTTTGGGGAAGGGGAGAAAGTGGTTTATAGACTGGGATCTACCTGTAGCTAATGAACTTTTAAAATAAATTATCTCCATTTTCAGTGATTTTCACTTCTCCTGCTGCATTTGAAGGATATCCCAAAGACAGGCATGCAAAGAAACCCCAAACAACCCAGACCCCTGAGGTCTCTATCGCCCTACCCAATATCACCTATTTCATAAGACCGGTCTGAATAATTAACGCTTGGCTCGTTTATGTAATGTAATCATTTTGGAAGGAACTGCTGCGAGAACAGAATAAGCAGCACCTGGGCTGCTCAGAAATAAATATTATCCATCTGAACAAGGCAAATCTCACTGAAGTGCCTGAGCAAAGGCGGACGCTTGGTATGTTTTGGTCCGGTTGTGGTAGCAATGTTGTATTTAACCAGATGGTGTGGGTGTTGGAGCACTGAAGGTCTCTGAGGTGGAATTAACTCCTTCATCTTTTGGACAGTAACAACTGACAGAAGCTGTTCTTCAGGTGGTTGGAGGGAAAGGGAGCCAAACCCCCTCAATAGCGGTGCCATAAATGCAAAGTTCAATGTCTCCAGGGGGTGAAATCCAGCCACAGCTTTCAAGTTCTCCAATATTTAACTCCTTGCTTTAGAAGCCAATAGTACATTTTGTCTCTCTTTAAACTCACAGGGGCAGCAAAATTAACTTTTACCTTCAGTGAAAGGACATAAATCTCCCACGTTTCACTTGTCCTCCTGGGAATATCTTTAACTTTGCTTTGGGAAGTCTTTGAAAAAAATCAGTGGCTCTAGTAATTAACATTGGAAATAAGGGTGCGTTTTGCGTAACTAAACACTAATATCCTGCCCGGTGTTTCTGAAACAAAGACAGTAGGGGGAAGAAATGGCAACAGAATATCAACAGCTCCCATCAGAACTAATCTGAGCTCAGTGACCAGCATTTCATAACCAAAAAGCTATTTGAATAGCGTAACCTTGAATCACAGTTTCCTCCTATGATTTAGCTCTGATTTTATTTGCAAATGAAGGCATAAGCAGAGCAATGTTTGTTTTAATATTAAGGTCTTTTTTGGAAAATAGCCGGGATGTAATAGAACACCTCAAGGTGTTTTAAAAAATAAGCAAAGAAATTAAAATGAAAACCCCTCTGAATGCTGCTCAGCTCAGCCTTACGTCACTTGTGGGTTGTGCTCCTTTTTTCCTGTTACCTATCTTGATATTTCCCTGTTCCTCCCACTATTGCCCTTAAAAATGAAGAGGGCAACGTGCGGTCTTGCCTGCCCTGAGACCGAGACGCTTGTTCCTTTTGCACAAATCCTCACTGGAATCCCACCCAGGCCCCAGCGCTGTTTTCAATCCGACCCAAGCAGGGGAAGGACCACCGAGTTGCGACCTGTTGCAAGTTTCTTCTTCTTCAGAAAGAAATTCAGCCTCTTATTTTGCACTTTTAATGCAAGCTGAGGACTCAGTTTCTCCATCTACGTTTTTTCCCCTCTCGGTAGCCAGAATTAGGAAAAGATCTTGTCATTTTGGAGGGCTGATGGGTGCTACCCAGCCCTGACCCAGCCCAGGACCGCTGCGGTTCTCCAGTCCAGCGGTGCCTGGCACATCGCGCTCAGCCCCAGGGAATATTATGGGAGCACACGCTGCCTGGCATAAGGGGCACTGAAAGGGTTGTAGAGATAAGCTGCGAGTTAATGAGTTACAGAGGTTGTAAGCGATGACGTAACCAACCACAGGAGCCTCATGCTACCTAAGTGCACCCTAAAGAAATGTATTTATTAGTCAATCTGAATATAGAGATGCTTCCCAGAACCCTTCAAACTCTCAAACTCCCTGTAGGATGTTTTTTGGATTTTTTTTTTTTATTTTCCTGAGGCTGTGATGTGCGGTTTTGGTGGGTGATTCACAGTGTTGTCACCTGATACTTCCTCCTTCCACTGAGGGTTAGCTATTAACCGCCCATCCCGCCCGCCTCCCACTTTGAGATTAGGCCTGTGCCTTTTCCACCCTGTCTATAAGGATGTAATGCTCCTATACAGGATGCAAGAATAAATTGGACTCCGAGCAGAGGGGACCACGGCAGATAGTTCAACATCTCTGTGTCGGGTGCAGACCTGGGGAAGGCAAAACCAGTGTTCATCGGGCAGCTCAGATGTGGAAATGGGGTAAAAAAACCCCATTCTCCAGCAGTGGCAAAGCAAATCTTCCCCGTGCCGTGGCTGAACAGCTGCAGGGACCTGGTTTACTTCAGGATGAGCCATTTGGGTAGTTTGTCTCTGGATGTCTGAATTCAGCTTGGAGATGGGCTTCTATCCCTCACACTGGATATCATTGTGCCGCTTCTGTGTGCTTCGCACTGATTGTGGTGTCTGTTTGTTCCTGGAGAACGGTCTAGTCAGAAATTTGCTGTTCCCACTGTCTCTCCTACAGGCCCTCTGCAGATTTCAGCATCTTGCATGATCAGTAGATGCAGATGTTTAAGTTCCCTGCTTCTCACTGAACGCAGACATTTGTAAGCAGGACTAGAGCAGCAAATGGGATGGTATCAAAGCCCACGGGGCAGTCCTCGCTCTGTAGTGTCATCTTCCAGTGTGTGACACCACCTGGATCCGACGTAGTCTTGTAAAAAAAGAAAGCAAGAAAGAATTCTTTCCCCTATGAACGCTTAGACAGACTTGTCTAAACTCTTGTTCTGCTTAGAGAGCTGGAAAATGTGCAAACCAAAACTACAGTCCTCAAACATCGTCAAACTCTTTTACATCATTCTTGTTTCATCATTTGCATCCCTTGGCTTCCATTCGTCATTTGTTTTGCTCCTTCTCTTTCCCCAAAGGTACCTCATCTCAAAGGAATGAAATGTTTTGAGCCAGTGCCTGGAGGCCCTCTGTTAATTTTATTTTACGGCCCTTTTCTACCAGCTCATCCCTCCTGTTTTCTGAGAACAGAAATTCCTTTTTCATCTAAGCGCAGCCGTTTGAATCAGCAAGTTGAAAACATCACCATCAATCAAGTTCACGTTGAGTTTAATTTTCAGGCGTCCAAGTGATTTAGAAACTTCAGTTCTGTTTGTAGCAGCGATCAAAGCCCATATGCCAGATTTGAAGGCATTTCAACGCTTGCATCCATTGATTTGAAGCAAAGTTCAGTTCCTAAATACGTGCCATAATGATTCTGTGCCTTAGGGCTGACATCCTCCAAGGTACGGAGCTTTCTAGCATCTACTGAAACCACAGATGCTATGAAAGAAGAATCTAGGAGTTCCAAGGTGCATTTTTCAACATTATGGATAGATTTCAGTAACTGAGATTTTGGTTTTAAAATCCCAAGTTCTACATTTAAAATTCACGATCGTTAGTGCAGACAGCGATTCCTCCTCTCTTTCTCTGCCTCTCTGCATTGCTGCTTCTACGGAGGAAAAGAAACAGCATCATCTATAGGCAACGATCCGCTGAACGGACTCGGAGCTACGACTCGAAACATCCCAGCCTTTCCCGAAACTGCTGATCTGGGTGTTTCAGCTACAGTCAGACCAAGTTTGAATATATGAACCATTAAAAAAAAAATAAAGGTAATGAATTCAGCCCCATTGAGGCACAATCAGTCATGCTTTAAATGAAAAATGGAATAAAACACTCTGCTGCAGCTCCAAACTCTGGATTAGCTCATCTGTCACTTCTAAGTTCTATTTTGTTCTTATCAATAAACTACAGGTTAGAAGGAGGAGGTTTTGAAGCTGCAAGAACTATTCTTATAAATAGCAGTTTTTAACCCTTTCAGCAGCATGAAAAGAAAATGGGCCATAAACTGGCCCAAAAAATTTAATTTTCCCTTTTCTTAAGGAACAAACGTGCTGTGAGATACCATATCGTGGAGACAAGATATGGATTCCTTTAAGGGCGGCATACACAAGCTTTTTCACCCGATACACAATTTTAAGTGTTAGTTGAATAGGAAAAGTGAGACTATTTTTTTTTTCCAAAAAGAATCTACTGATAAACTGAATTAATGGGCTCATTTCCCCACT
The DNA here is from genome assembly GCA_033558235.1 of Neomorphus geoffroyi. Taxonomy (NCBI): domain Eukaryota; kingdom Metazoa; phylum Chordata; class Aves; order Cuculiformes; family Neomorphidae; genus Neomorphus; species Neomorphus geoffroyi. Next base: position 3,038,152 of record JAUMJM010000029.1, on the reverse strand, counting down.
TGGGGAAAATCATCAGCGATTGGTTAAAAAGAAAAAGAGCAGAACGGCTTATGGGTTATTGATTCCACTTTCTCCCTTTGTTTCTTTCAAGACAGGACATCAGGTAAAGAATTAAAAAGGAAATCTATGTGTTTTATGATGCTTTAACAATCTTGCAGCCTGACTCTTAAGGAAATTTGCTTTACAAATACAACATAATAATCCCAGTGTGTTGAGGATGAGAACAGCCAGAAAAATGAGTCCCCTCAGTGACCCCATTTATGGCTTCTGTTGCAGTGGGAATTCTGGATGTTGCACGTTGTTGGACAGCGGTTTGGTTGTTTCACGGCAACGTGCCGTGAGCGGCTGAAGAAGCGTGGGGTGGTAGGTAGCGCGATGGCTTGGTGACAGCTCTTGACAAATTCATTCATCAGCAGCGTTATTAGTCATTTATACGTTGCCATCAGCTAACGCAGCGAGGAAAATTGCGCCAAACAAGTGACAGGTTCTTTGCTTGACAGGGTCAAGTCCACTGGCGCAACAAGGGTGTTGCAGAACAACAAAGCTGTGCAGGACAATGGTCTGAAAGCCATGGAATCAATGATGGAAAGGACAGGAGGATCTTGGGAGGTCACCCAGTCTGCTCCCCTGCCCCAGGCAGGATGAACTCTAAAAACCATCCCTTGCAGACCTTTGATGCCACTGCCATCTTTCACTGACTGCTATTTCGCAGGTCGAGCGGTAAAGTCGGGGCGTTTTCAGAACAAGTGAGCTTTCCTCTGCGTTCCGAGGAGTGCACAAAGGAATTGCGCTTGTACGTCATCTGCAAGGCGATTTCAGGTGTCTTGAAGGTGAGCTGAAGACGCAACGCTCCTGGAGTTCACGTCGCTGGAGAACTGTGGACTTTGTGGAGATGATCAAGTGTCTTCAGCACCATCATTGCCCTCCGTCCCAGCCTGGAGTTACTTCGATGGGAGCTGGAAAAAGAAACACTAAAGCCATGCTGGAGGGCAAAGTTTCAGCTTGCATATGAGGGGGGAAGAAAAATAGGAGTAGGGGACAAATACATAAATGATTTGGAAACTCTCTCCCAGAGGGTGGTGGAGCACTGGAACAGCTCCCAGGGAAGCAGTCACAGCCTGACAATATTCCAGCAGCGTTTGGCCGATGCCCTCAGGCACACGGAGTGAGTGTTGGAGTGTCCTGTGCAGGGACAGGAGTTGGACTCGATGGTCCTTGTGGGTCCCTTCCAACTTGGGCCAATCTCTGATCCTGTGGTTTTGGGACTTTGATGGTAATGCGTACCTCTGAGTATTTTCCTAGTACCTGTTAAGGGATTAGCTTCTGTCAAGAGGGTTGTTTCACCGACCATACTGAGATCTCTTGCCTTTCATTGCAGGCAACCTCAGAACTGGCTGCCAAGGGTGGGCAAAGCTCTCCAAAAGAACACCTGCGTGTTCGACCCTCTCTAGCCTAGGGCACGAGTGCAGTATCTTATCCTGCTTGCATCGTGCTCTCCTACCCTTGGATGGGTGAACTGCCAGGCCTGTCCATTTCTCACTGATTCTGAGGGGTAACAGGGAAAAGAAGGACACCTTAAGACAAATACGTGGTGTTTTGTTCATGTGGCGTGTGGTGTTCTCATAGGGTTTTCCCTATAGCTTAAATTACTTGTGTTTGTCAAACACCTTGTTGTAGCCAGCTAAAGGTTAATAATCACTCTTTCCATTTGATAGCAATCACAATCACCACGGCCAAGACCACCTCAGACTAAGCAATCAAGAGGCCATCAAGTGATATCTAATTGCAGTAATTAACATTATAGCAAATCAACTCATGAGGGAGAGAAATCAGTGCTCACAGCAGAGCTGAGTGTATCAGCCAGGGCCATCCCATGTCACTGATTTACCTGGCTGCATGGAAAGGAGGTCACTTGCATCTCGCGTTATGCAGCAGCAGTGGTGCATGCCCTCGTCTCAGAAGAGTTGTCTCTCCTTTATGACAGCAACGCTGATGTTTCTCGGTGATGAGTCAAGGGCAGGATTCCTGTACACAACGATTTCTGTGCAGCCAAGGGCGGGATCTCTTAATCTCTTGCTGCTGTCCTTTGTAAAACAGACGCTGGAGGAACGTTTGGAAGCACTGAAAATGCTTACAGTGCTGAAATTCACCAAATGGTTTGAGCAAATCTGCTGGAAGCTAGATGGGAAATATTTCCTTTTCCTCATACTCTTCATTCTTTTCATGGCAGATATTTTCATTAGAATGATCCTCCACTCTTCCCATGCAACTGGATGTCTCTTGGCTTTCAATTTTAAAACGTTTGCATTCCATTAACTCAAGAGTTCCTGCCATTAGCAGACAGTTTTCAAAGAGACATTAAATGGGAGGAGCGGCAGCACAGAGCTTGTCTTGTCTGACGAACCAAGCCAAGCAAGGCCATGCCAAGGTTATCTAGGTACGGTTGTATTTGATAATGACTCATCCAGGGAGCTTCCTGGCTGGCCAACACCCATTCCTACAAACTGCTCTGGTGGGAAGGATGACTCAGTGTGCTCAGTGTCTTGCTTGCTGCTCTGCTGGGAACAGCGTTCCGGTGCCCTTTCTGTAGGGGCTACCTTGGAGGGTGCCAAGAGAGAAAAAGGCATGTTCTAACCAGCTGCTCTTTTTGTGAGCGAGGTACCTTTTAAATAAATAGATCTGGTTTTGTTCAAAGTTGGAAAGTAAACCAGGAAATTCAGAGTTACGGACAGTGTTTTCTCATCTGAACTTCCCAAATATCTCTTGGATCACACCAAAGCATTTCACTGGTCCCAGCAGGTCCAGTGGAAATATGTTCTCCTTATGCTATGAGCACGGTGTGGCCACTTAGGTGGTCAACTACGCAATCCTGGGCTGGTCATGAGCAAGGAAAGGGATGCTTTTTACCCTCCTGCTTCCCTTGGATTGACATTGTACTTGAGCAGATCCCCGCTGGCTTTGTCCAGCAAACATCAACTCAAAAGCCAAAACCTTGTCTTTGTGTGTGGGTGGAGTCTCCATCCCTGGAGGGGTTCAAAAACATGTGGACGTGGCATTTCGGGCCATGGTTTAGTAGACACAGTGGGGTTGGGCTGACAGTTGGACTGGATTGATCTCAGAAGTTTTTTCCAACCTTAATGATTCCATGATTCTACGTTTTCCTGTAGGAAAAGCAGCAGTTTAAGGCAACCTCGCAACTGAACTTGAGTGATGTTATAAGAACTCCTGGGTTTGGCTTCACAGATATCATCAGATTAATGAAAAATAGAATGTATTTTTCTATAGATGTTCTAGAAATTCACAGAATAATATGAGATTTCCTCAGAAACTGGACTGAAATCCAGTCCCTGAGTCCACTGCCCCAAAACAATTGGCTTCAGCAAATCAAATGAAGCATTTTTAGAAGTTAGAGACACTTAACGCTGGCCTTCACCGTGTTGTTTCAACCAACGATGGCTGAACACAAACATTCTTCCCTTCGGAATGAGTTGTTCATGGCTTTTATTTTTATTTTTTCTTTTATTTTTATGTTCTTTCTTTTATCTTTTTTATTTTTTAAATTTTTTTCTGTTTGCTCTTTCCCCAGATTATTCTCCTCCCTCCTTGCCCCCCCAACCGGATGTTTACGGAGTTTGCTATAAGCATAATTCTGTGGAATTTGCTCGTCCCATCTGCTTTACTAACTTGGCAAGTTAATGAAAAATCAGATGAAATCAGGCTCTGTCTCTTAGCCTGGCATATTGGTGCTACTCTTATATTTTTCCTGGCTAGAGAATTTCTAGACTTTCCAAACGGTTACTGTATAAATAGTGATTAGTTTGGGAGCCAATGGTTACCCTTGTTTCTATGCCTGCTCAAATCTAATTAAGGCAGAAGGGAAAACGCACTCAAAAGGCTCGCTTGTATTCTGGGAAATATGATAATACTTATAAGAAATGACCCAAATGATTAACCTTAAACACACCGCCTTTGTGAACAGATCTTTCATTACGAGTAGAAGTAAAAAGTTACCGTGAGTAGCGAGAGTACTGGGATAGTTGATTAATTGAACTCTAAGCGCAGAGTAAAAGCCTACAGGCAATGCAACACCGGCTTCAACCAAAGGCTGGTGTTTGCACACGTTTGCTCCTGGCAGTGTTTTGGGTGCAATGTGTGAAAGAAATGAGTGGAAACAAAAGAAGTCTTGAATCGAGTCCCGTTGCAAGCAAGGGCAGGACTGACCATACGTGTTTGGGAGTAGTTTTGGTGTGTGGTTCACAGGAAAGAGAATGCTCGTGAAATGGATCCCTTTCCCTTTTTTCACTGTTTGGAGGGGTTTGCGTCTCTGTATTCCAGCTTGGTTGGTGGGAATTATCCCCAAAATCTTCAGATGACGGAGAGGTTTGAAGCACCGTTCGTTCTCTTAATGTTTGCTATCTGTTGACTTTGATTGCTCTGAATACAAAAAGCTTTCAGGGTGGGAATGCCCTGTGCGCTACTTTAAATACAGGTATAAAGGTGCTAAAGATGAGTCAAGACAAGAGGTCTGGCTCTTTCGGAAGCCTGAGTGCTTGATGGGGTATCTCCCCTCCTCACAAGGCTGCAGCATCCTCTCAAGAAAATAAGATTGCTGACCTTGTCTTCTCAAGTGCTTGTCATAAGCAGAGCGTATCCTAGTCTGGAATAAACAGCAGCACAGGGAAGGTTGTTTACACCTCACCCAAGAAGACTCAAACCAAAAGGATGTGGAAGTGGTAATTATTTGATGACTGAAAAAAGGATGCCTAATGACTTGACTAGTTCGGTTCTGCCTTATTATTGAACTGCGTGGCCGATGTCCAGAATGTCCTGTTTCAACGCGTTGGCATCACTTGGGCTTATGCTGCTGCCTTCTTTTTCCCTAGAGAAGTTTATTTATTTGGGTTTCTACAAGAGTGTTGCTGATTTCAGTAATGCATTATTTAACTCTTTCATTGGCAAAAGCCTCTGTGATGTGTATTTGTGTGATAGAGGACACGAATTTAATGTCTCCCCATATGGTTTTTTTTTTTGGAAAGGAAAACAATAAAAAAAAAGATAAAACCCCATCTTAGAGCTGATGTAAGGCTCAGCCCTTCTCCTCTCCCTCCCAAGTAATCACATTATTCACTGGGATGGAAAAAAAAAAAGAGTTGCTGTTAATTTCCTCCATTCCCACACCTTGCAACCCAGAGTAATTTACTGCCATTTCTTGTCCTTTGGAGACCAATTATTGTAGGTGAAGTCAGACACAGAGGCAGCGTTGCTAGGAGTGGGAAATGGGGACTGGGGCTTTATGCGACTTCTTGAGACTGGCAAGGTGCAAACATCTGGATTGACCCTTTGTAAGCCATGTGGAATGGAAACCTTGGGACAATTTGGAACTGGGATGTACGGTAGCTGCTAGGAAGTGGCCCAAGTCAAGTCTCGTGTGTATGAGGTCCTACAGATGGAAACTTGGAGCTTGCGCTCTAGGTCCTGGCATGGCTTTGAGGAGGGGTGCTATGGGATGTTATTCATGTAATGCTGGGGCCCTTCATACCTTATGCTTGTTTATCTTCATAACCTCATAGGATCGGTAAGGATGGAAAAGCCCTCGAAGCCCATCCAGTCCAACCATCAGCCCAACCCCACTGTGCCTGCTCAACCATGGCCCAAAGCACCACACCTACACGCTTTTTGAACCCCTCCAGGGATGGAGGCTCCACTTCTGCCCTGGGCAGCCTCTGCCAGGGCTTCACCACTCTTTTGGTAACAAAATTTTATCTACTATCCAATCTAAACCTCCCTCGCTACAACCTCCTTGCCTTGGAGAGACTGATAAGATCTCCCCTCAGCCTCCTCTTCTCCAGGCTGAACAACCCCAGTTCCCTCAGCTGCTCCCACAACTGTGCTCCAGACCCTTTAAATCCTCTTTGAGCCCTGTGGTGCTCTTCCACATCTCACTTTTCTTTCAGCCCAGACAGTGTGGGCATCTCTTCCGCTGTCTGCAGACACATGTTGGGTTTTGCCTTCGTGTGTCCGTATCACAACTTCTTTCTTGAGAACAGACTGCTCTTCCAGCTTTGTTCGTGTAATTACAGTGCAGCACAGGACAGGCTGGGAGAGAGGGACCATAATTAGGATCTTTTTCAAAGAGCAGTTCCTGTGTTGACTACTGATCTTCTACCAGCGCTGCCTCTGCTCTCTCTCGAACAATACCTGCCTCCTTTCTGCGCTTGATGCCATTGATGAGGCCAGCTGTCAGGAAGGCACAGTTTGGCTCCTTTTTCCTTTGTAAAAAGCTTTTTTTACTTCTTCCCCTCCCCCCCCCTCCTTTCCTTGATGGTGTTGTCAAATAAAGGTCACTGTATAACAGAGATCTGTGCTGCTGGAGCACATTTTTCAACCCAAGCCTTAATGTTCAATGCGAACATTCAGTATTAACTAGGAATGTTTTTATTTTTATTTTCTGGATGGACAAACTCATGTTTGTTAGGTTTAAATGCTGATAACTTTCTCAAGGATTTTTGGGTTTTTTCAGCTATGTCTTTGGAAACTTTCTATACAGTTGTCTTTCTGAACAGCTACTACTCGGCGGTTGCAGGATGTTGGGAAATGTGGTATTTAGACGCCTTGGAGAGTGCCAGTGCTAAAAAATCATGACAACAGTGATTTCAAGACAGCACAGTAGGCTTCCAGTGGAGTCCAGAACTGAGCCCAGTAAGCAGGTCTAAGCAATTCTTTTTTCCAGATATCGATGTATAGTGTTCAGTTCTGGAGTCCTCAGCATGGGAAGGACATGAATGTGTTGGAGCGAGTCCAGAGGAGGCCACGGAGATGATCTGAGAGCTGGAGCACCACCCATAGGAGGCCAGGCTGAGAGAGCTGGTCTTGAAGGTCCCTTCCGACCCAAACCATTCTATGATTCATTTGAGATCCTTCCTGCTCTGATTAATCTAACAAAATAATCCTTTCTCTTTATTTCCACTTTAATACACGCTTCAGCTCTCACAGTAGGTGGACTGAAAGGTCAAATAGCCACAGTTTCTCTCTGATCCCTTGCAAAAAGTGGGGTTTCCATTCTAGATTTTTTCTTTTTAGGAAGATATTAACTGGGGTGCTGAAGTTGCCCGTTGCTTTCCAAGAAGACCGAAAAGATTCTCGTGCTCCATCAGGATGGGCAGTCCAAGCTAGCGAGAGCAGAGCTGTCTAGGGAGTGGCTGGGAACTCGGCACGCTCTGTTTGCCTCCCATCAGCAGGGCTGCCTCATCACTTACCTGTCCGGGCACATCCTGAAGCACGCTGAGCTGCCTGATAGCGTACGAAGCTGCCAGGTGCGCTCAGACCGATGCTACCCTGGTGTCCCAGGTGCTTTTTTTGGCTCTGCCAATTACTGCCTTGTCTGAACAGTAAATATGGTCTTTGGAGAAGCTTCCTGCATTTCTCAACGGTCTGCAAAGTCATAACTGCAACCTCATCTTTGCTGATACTTTCCCTAGGTCTGATCAAGCGAAGTTCTGAGTGGTTCAAGTAACCAGAGAAATGATGGGATGGCAGATCTCAATGGAAAGACAGCCCAGCTTACTATTAGGTAGGATTCTCCACTTTGGAGCAGGAAGGAAAACTGTCTCTTCTAAAGTGTAAAACTGGATTAAACAAAAACCCGTCTATTTCTAACCAATCTTAGCACTAAGCACTCCAGTAACAACCTGTAGCACGGTCGTTCTGCACCAGTGTCCTACTGCTGAGTCTTTGGTGATGATTTGTGGTATTTTTGCTTTGCAGCATCCTAGGAACCACTCAGTTGAGTCAGTTTGTTGTGTTTTTATCGTATTATTTGGCATTCAAATGCGTGCAGTCAGCGAAGCACTCATCGGTTTCCTCATTTGAATTATCCATGCAAAGCTGACCTGGTTTCGAAATGTCATTTTACTCACCGGCTTGTTGGCCGTTTAAGGTTCCAGAAGATCTGATGGAACCACAGCGCTGCTACTGAGGTTGTACCACAAGCTCTTGATTTGTAGGCATCCTCCACACTTTATCTGCGGAGGAAGCAGGAGGAGATGGTGACAGAGTACAAATGTCTATCGCACAAGGACTTCTATTTATGTGCCAGCTTTTGAAATCCTGTTTTAATACACCATGATTTTGTAAGGACCTGATCATATTCTTGGCATCCTCCGTTTTCATTGCGTGGCACATTTGTAGCTGTGAGTTCACTTTTCTTTCTAGTCCTACCTTTTTGTCTTTACCAACTCTCTGAGGAAAAGACTGGGCAGTTCTTGGCCTGGTACCTCCTTTTTTGTAGTTCCATGCTTACCATCACCCACATCTTTGCCACCTGTGATTTGAATGAGTAATTCCTGATATTTGTTTTCAAGCAGGTGGCTCTGACACACCTTGACTCCTACATTCAAATACAGGAGGAAGGGAGGTGGACGTTTCATGGAGCTGAGCAGGAACATCAGTCCATCAGGGAAATGTAAATAACACTGCATGAACGCATCTCGTGTTGCACGAAACTGAAAAACCGGGTTTCCCTGGGAAGAATAAGTCTTCTCCAGTCTGCTAGAAATAAATACGTTACTCCAGACTGAAGGGACAGCTCGTATTTGTGGCCCTTAGACATCCTAGAAGAGAACAGCCCAGCAAGTCTTGTAACTTCACAGGAAGTACAAAAAAATGCTGTAAAAACTGAGCAATGCTATGGCTGCACCCCAAAATCAAACGTACTGGGAAGGAAGTGGCAAGATTCTGCTCCTTCTAGTTGGTGTATCTCCATTCTTGCTGTGATCTGGAGTTTGTGTGCTTTTCAGAGTGAAAATGATGCCCATTGTTCTCGTGTTTGTGGGTGTTTATGCTGTAATTCACTGACTTGATCTGCAGCAAACCTGTTTTTAACTGCAGCTCTAATGTGGGAGATTGTTCAAAAGGCAAGGTGTGTCTCGCTGATTAGCTGAGTTGAAGTCACCTGGCCCTGAACAAATAGTTCCTGACCTGAATTTTATGCTAGCTTTATTTACTTAATATAGAAATGTTAAAATTGGGCTGCAGTGAACTGTGTCTTTTAACCATTTCCTTTCCTTTTTGTTTTGTGGTTTTATAAAGGACCAAACTTAAGAATCGGTGTTAAAGCATTGAACCGTGCTGCGGGTTTGGTGATTTTGCTGTTAGGTCATTCTTGCTCCATGGATTCGTCACCTTCCCAGGTGCAGGATTTGGAGAAGCAGGTCCATATGAAGCTGTTACAACACGTAAGGAAAGTGTGAAGGGAGGGGTGTGGGGAGGAAGAAACTTACTCACTGAGGCGTACCACGGGCTGGTGTTTCAAAGCCCACCGTGCCATGAGCTCTGTTGGGAGGCAACACACTTGTAGAACCCAAGTGCTGACTCTCCTGTTCCTGCTCACTCCTGGCACGAGACGGTGCTGAAGTCAGGGCTGTATTTGCACGGTCACGCGATGCTATTAGGGAAGAACTGCTCCGTTGGTGGCGGCTGTCTGCACCGGCGAGTGCGTGCTAGAATGGAAACTGCCTCTGTGTGGGCACAGAGGTTGTCAACGCCGCTTTGTTGCCCAATAGTTTCCTGATTACATGTTAAGCAGGTCTGAATGGAAAGGGAATACTGTTTGCACTAATAAAAAGATAGAGTTTATGGGCAGGGAGAAGAAAACTAAATTAATGCTCAGAGGTTTTTTTGCTGGGCTCTGACAGTTGGAAAAGCACTGCTGCTGTTACTCCTTGAAAGCTGTGAGAGGCCAATAGCACACAAGCCATTCTTCTTCCTCTTATGGTCTTAGCTTTTGTCTCAGTGTCCCTGTCTTTGCCTGTAAGACGTGCTGTCACATTTGGAAAAACCATTCAAACGCTGTGGTTGCCTTCACTTAGACTGGTGCTGTGGTGCATCCACACAGGTTCACGAGAGACCCTGGTAACCTAACAGCCTTGCTGCAGCACTAGTTTAGTGCATACCTTGACCAGATGACTTGGTCAGCCCATGGTCTGGTCCCAACCTAACTACACTTACCTAAGGCTATGCTAAACTCGCGTTCCAGCACCTCGAAGCGCAAGGAACTTGTTCGTGTCGGCCACCAAAACATCTTAACATCTAAAGCCCAGCATGAGTCCGGGCTGCACAGCTTTGAAAGACAGTGCTTCTGTTCAGCTGCCAGAAGGAGCTTTGTATTTGCAGTTGTGATTAGATCAGAGCTTTGTGTGGGGTCTGCCTGTAAAATGTAAAAATCTGGGGGCTGGTGGCGTTTGCAAATTTATGCTGCTAAAATAAGTACAATCACATTTTGTGCAATAGTGCATTACATGAGCTCTGCTGGCCTGATTGTCTCTAGGGCTGTGAAATAATGCAAGAAGATAGTGTCATTGCCATGGCCTTCACGGGCATTGCATTCAGGACCCTATGAATGGATTAAGAGATCTTGCCAAAGCAGCTCAAAACCTCACTTCGTTATAGAAATCCTCATTTTAAGAGCCAAGGTGTTACAGTTTCAGGTTGTTTTTCTTTTTCGGGGAATTTCATCTGTGTAAAGATGAACTGGGAAGATGGAAACATCATGAAATTAAACCGCGTGAAAAAGGAGAAGCGTTGACCAGAGCTGTTCTATGGAGCCCTTACCATGGCTTGGCTCCTCTTACCTGTCTGGGACACAGAAGCAGTTGCTGGGCCTGCCTGAATGTACCAGAGATTAGCAAGGTAGGCAAACACCTGCTTCCACTTAACTGATCTGAGAGGAAATAAAGGGCAAGAAAAGCGATGGCCTGAACAGCACAGGATTGGATGAAAACTAATCTTTAGCCTCACATTGGCAGTTGGCAGCCATAACCCTCAATTTAAAGCAGCTGAGAGCCCCAGCTCCTTAGATCTAAAATCTTGGTGCTATGAAGATGAAAGACTTTGTTCCACACACCCACCTAACCTCTTCCTTTTGATTTTTTTCCCCCTTTTTCTTTCCACTCGACTCCGTCCGAATGGGGAGGAGGCAGCTGGGGGCTCAGGCGGAGCCAGATGCCAAGTTCTGCACTTGACAAGAGGCAATGAAGAGTGGCAGACAGCTCAGCCAGGAGGAAAAGGTGGAAACTTTCCAGTCATTGTTTAGAAGCTCAGCGAGCCCCTTTAGTTTTACCTCCAAGGAAGATGGGATTGGCTGTGACTCGCTGATGACCACAGCGTGGGCTTCAATTCGGATACAGGATTAGAATTCTGGGGATAGGGAAGAAGGGAACGTGGTGCTTTCATTGATTTTGGTGAAGGCTGTGGCTCAGCAAGGTCTCAAGGAACGTTTTTTAAGGTAGATTCTCCAAAATTATGTGCTGAGTCCAAGACCATTTAAAAAGGTGAGCAAAAAGGCTGGGCAATCACTGTTTGAGGTGCAGTTCGTTGCCTGACTCTGAGTGGTGTTTCATTCAGAAATTAGACTTGACATAAATTAAATACCCTGTCGTGAGGCTCCTTTTTCCCCCCTCTGTTTGCTTTGATGGGAACAAGCACGGTTCTAGCTGTTAACAAACAGAGACACCCAACACTGCAAACCTGGCCCCTTTAGGGGTTTTGTGCAGTGATTAATGGGGCTCTGGGGGCTCTCTCCAGTGCCAAGTTGCTGTGGTTTGTGTGTGTGTGTAATATTTTACCTTGTTCACCAGCTTGTGCCCCCTGGAAACACAACTTAAGCCTCGCAGACTGTCTGGCTGGCCTCAACTTAGGATGTTTGCAAAGAGTGGGTAAAGCTTGTAAGATTATAAAACTTTCTTTTCACGTTCAAATAAACACAGATCGATCTTTTTTTTGCCTGTGTCATCCTCAGAGCAGTAAAGAAACAGTGAAACGGCCCTGTGACCTTCCACACTAACACCAGCAAAACATGTTTTAGCTGATTGCGTGCAAGCTACCCCTCCGGGTTATTGTACCTCTCCAAACGCTGCAAAGAGCAATACACGTCTCCCCTCCTCCTTTGCTTGCTTAACTTGTTAAGACAAGGAAGGTTACTCCTGCCGTGACTCCTTTTCCTGACCTGACAGGTGGTGCCTTGAGCTGAACTTTGCTCTCACAAACACAGTTGAGTTTCACATATCAGCCTCCCGTTCAGCGGGCTCGCCCATCTGCACTGAATTCAGTAATTCCGGCAACGCGTGCTGCTGCCGTCGTCTCAGGTGCCAGGTTAAGGAGCTCTGAGTGCAGGCGCTCGCTGCACGAACAAACGAGGGCAAAGGACTCCACACGTTTAATCTCAAGCCTTTAGCTCCCACTATTGTGCAATGAGTTGCTGAGTGCAGGTAAGAAGATGAAAGAGATCGAGGTGCTGCAGGAAGTGATACCGATGGCTATAGCCCTCAGATGAAAGAAATAAAACCCTTTATGGGGCTGCACTGATGTGACCCCTTCCTGCAGAGCTTCACTAGGAACAAAGAGTTGGAATATTGGATCAGAAGTCCAACGTGGTTTGCAGCCTGTTTTGAAGGACTGCTCAGTAGGGGCTTATTGAAGAAAGATGAATGGTCTGCTATGAGCAGTGGCTGTGAAAGGATTTGCTCACAGATGGTTTTTTTTCAACACAAGAAATGCCACATTTGAACTGTGTGGCAAGGAGTGTTTGCGTCCTTTCTTTCTCTCTCCGGTCTAAAGCCATGGACGTTCTCCTACAGCCGTACTCGGCGTTTTCTTTTGAACAGTTGATTCCTACCAAACTTCTGGTGTCAGTGACATCCTGTGGTGTGGTTTTCTGTTAACTGAGTCTGGTTTGGGTCTTTTTTTCCTTCCTCACAGTTATCACCCCACTTTTAAATACTTAGATATTCTGTGCTGGCCTGTCCCCTGTTTTTTGCGTTGTAAAAGTAGAATTAGCTGTGCTGCTGGGTACGAGTCAATAAGTACCTCTGGACACAGTATTTAACAATATTAGTTCTTCTAATCTCCATCTGTTGTATATTTGTATTTCTTGGGTTAAATCCTGCAGGTTTTGCCCAACTGCCAGTTGGGAAAGATTCCTGTTCACTTTGGCTTATCTGCTTTTACCCGAGGAAGGATTATTAGCATGGGGATTTGGTTTGCTCTTGATGGCCCAGATAGAGGTGAATTGTTTTGATAACCCCAAAAATGAACATTTCAGTAGTAATAAGTGACACATTAATCTTTCCAAAGATGAAAAATACATAATAAAGTCTTCTCTGCTGTACTTCATGGAGCTTCACACAATGCAGAACCAACATCTTCTGCACAAATATTGCAGTGTTCCATGAATGAAACCTCATGCTTGATGTTCAAAGATTGTAAAACCTTGTTGAAGTCTCACCAGAAGAAGATCTGTTTATGATTGCTCTATTGTAAGAGAAAATCAAATGACCAGAATATAAAGCACCAGTAGGTATAGCTTGTCTCAGTCTGCCGCTGCATTATATGGATACCATGAAATGCTGCTTGTGTTTAATGTTCTTGCTCTGTAAATAATTTAGTGAAAACTTGGGTACTTCTGAATCCAGCCAGTACATTGCTATTTCTAATCGAAATATAAGAAGTTAAACAGTTTTGGAAGACTGGAAATGAGAAGTGCTTTTATTTGTATTGCAAAAAGTGTGGCAGCATATGTGGACAGACTTGTGCTGGTTTTATTCATTTGGGTGTTGAATCACTGTCAAGGTAGAGCTGAGAAGATCAATGGGACACGACCTTTTAAGAAATACAGGACACTGGCAGCAGGATTTTACCTCTTAAGTTGTGGCCAGTGTATCTCCAGCATCACACCTATAAATCGCAGGTTAGACACGGCTCTACCGACGTCGATCACATCTCCCACTGCTATTTATGCCGTTGGACACAGAAATCCTCTATTTGGAAACCTATTCATTAACTTTGACTTTTAAATTCTTTCGAATGTAGATCAAGTTATTTCAAGCGAGAGTTTCTCCTTCAAAATATTGTGGACTAGACTTGTCCCAGGCAAAACCTTGTGTCTAGAAGCTACGGCTCTCATGAGTTGGAGATGAAAAGGAAACAGCCAGCTTGCTCGGACGCACAGCTGACAAGGTAATGGACCTGCAGACGGTGTAATAGCCTTGCAGAAGGCATCAGTCTTTGGCAACTGAAGGTTTCCAAGGTTTCTCTTGAGTTAGCTACGAGGATAAGTTGTGTCTTAGGGGAATTCTTCTGCCAGTTAGGCTAATTAACATGATAATTTGTTGTTTCATTAGCTACATCTTTGATGGGAAATACGAGTGTTTCCTTCATTACAAGGAGAAAACATTTTACTTGTTTTTCTTTTTTCATAATACTGATAAGAGTTTTCTGAGAACTTCATTGAAAGGGGGTGAAAAGAGTACTTAGATATTCAAAGTTTCAGTGTTGCTTTTTTCTATTTTCAGTGCTCTGTACTTAGCATGCTTTCTCACATCCTTCAGTACTTTCAAAACCAGGGTATATCATTGAAGAGAGGCCACTTTTCCACATCCAAGAAGCATTTTGCAGTGGGAAAGAGGAGTTTGGCTCATGACAGCACGTGATGTAGCCTAAATATGGACTTTTTTATTTTCTTTGTCTTCCTATACGCCCTCATTAAAACCCAGAATTTCTGTCTGACTGATCCAGTAGCAAATACCACCAACATCTGGGCTGAAATGTCCTGTAAGCATTGTAATCTCAATTACGGTGTCTGAGAATGGATATAAGAATCCAACTGAAGCCTCTGCTCTTATCACTTGTATAATGGGAGATGTGGGTTCTTGGCTGGACCTTTCTATTAGGTTCTAAAACTATTTTGTGTGTCAAGGCTAGATGGTGACGGGATTAAAAAAATTAAGCTCTTGTGAATTTACCAGCAAAATTGTATGCGTGTCCTTCAGCAAGTCCTTTTCTCTGTCTGTGCTTTAGATTCCCTCTTTATATGTCACATCTTTTGTTTGAAAAAGTAACCATCAACCCCCCAACGTCGCTGTTGCAGGTTGCACGACCTAGGAGACTTCCAGTTAAGCAATTTAATCTCTGATTCAACGGGAGTCATGGTCTGGTTGGCTAAACCGTGAGTTGGCTTTTAAAATACCAGCTCAGCGCTAGGGCAGTCGTGGCGGTGGGCAGGTGGCAGCTGGTCTGCAAGAGAAGAACATCTGAAGGTTGAGTTCTAAAGTGAGAGAAGAACACCCCTTCATCCTGAACCGTTGGTTGCAAGTAGACCTCCACTCTTAAGCAAATTTCAAGGGGTGTAGCAGGTGCGGTGGAACAGCAGAATCAAACTGAACCTGCGCTCCGTGAATAACCTGGTCTTTGTTAGAGTCCTGCAGAGGTGGCGAGCCCCTCGAGAGGCCGGTCTCCTGCACAGCGTGCCTGCAGCACATCAGTGGGTTTCGGCCCCGGCCGCTCCCTGAGCGGAGGACACACCTGTTCATAGCGAGAGGGCAGGAGATTGGTTGGACGTGAAGAATGCACCTGCGCAGGGAGGGGTGAAGGACTACATGTAAGACGAGCCGTAGACACTCACCGTCTCTTCTCAATTCCAGCTTAAACAAGCAACACCACTCTGGGCTGCGAAGAAAACCATGCACATTTTAATCCTTTGCTTTCCTTTTTTTTAAAAAAAGTTAGATTTTATTTCAGTAATCCGACTCAATTTAGAAGTGTGTTGTTTTTTCAGGTACAGTTCTATTTTTTTGTCTTCATTTGTTTCATGTGAATTTTACTGCGAAAGCCTCTCGCTCCAAGTTCGTCTTTTCCAGGACACGAGAAGATGGGAAGATGAAAACTCTTGTGCGCGCTCTCCTGATGATCATTTCGTCCTTTTTGTTACCCACTTGATGGCTGATGATCTTGGTTTGGGAGAAGGTGGTTGTGCTTCCAGCACTGAAGTTGCTTGCGTGTGTGTGTGTTCATGGTCCTGGTAAGCCTCGGTGTCCAGGTACTGTGGTTAAAACGTGATTTAACTAGCGTGGAGAACGACTTCTTTAGCGCCTTTTGTAACTTGTTCATCAATATTCTTCTCTCAACTTAACTTTCTACAGGACTCTGTCCTCTTTTTCTCTTCCTCCTCCTTTCCCCAGGTAGATTAAAGAGGGTTTTGTTCTACGTATCAGGTTTTGTCTGCTCAGAGTTATGGGGGAGGGGAGAACAACACATGAATTCAAACGTTCATTTTACAACTAGCCAAACCAGTCAGGGCAGGTAAAAGCAGGACCAAGAAATTGAATAGGAGGGAGCCAGTGGGGGAAAGCTGGTTTCGCCCGAGATGTTATGGGGAGCTTAGAAAAAAAACAACAAAAACCCCACCAAACTTATTTGGAAAAGGTTTGTTGTGACTAAAATAAAATTAGTACAAAATTTAAGAGCTTTCTCGAAAGAGAACTGTTGCGTTTCAAAGAGGATCCAGCTTTGGTACCAACAACGGTGTCTCTAAATGCAAGAGTGCTATCGGCTCCTTTTCAATTTCTGTGTAGTGATTGCCATTTTTTAATTAGTTTTTAAATTAACTGGCATTTTGATGCGTTTTATTGCAATTACAAAACGCCCGGTCCTCTACTTTTAGTTTTTCTCCTACTTTGGAGTCAAAATTGATTCCTCAGATAAGGGAGTGAAGGGAACAGATTTGGAGTTTTTCAAACAATGCTTTTGTTTAAACTAAGGGGAAGTCAAGGAAAGGGCTCTTTCTGCTTCAGTCATCGGTTTCCGCTCATGGCACGGAGGAGCCATTTTGGGTTCGTTTTGTTTATTCTTTTCTTACCTGAGGCTTTTTTTTTTCTTTGTGCATGACAAAATGAGCATAATTAAGTCTTCACTCTGGTTGTGGAGCTCCCTGTGCCAGCTGTGGCTTGCCTTTACCTGCGCCGGCGAGTTGGACACCAAAGAAGGAGACAAAACAAAGTGGTTTCCTTCATTTTTGGGGAGCTTGAAATCTAATTGTGGGTTGGACGCAACAACCCCTCTGCTTTCTCAGACTGGGAGACGGAGGGACCTAAAAAAAAACCCCAGCCTTCCCATCTTTTACAGTTTGGTTGGTAGCTGGGAGGTGACAGCGCCAATGTGATAATTTTGAATGAGGAGTAAGAGGTGTTTTGTAAGCGAGGAGGCTTCTTGTATAATTCATTTGCTCCGATTCAGGAAGACGCGTTAGGCTGCCTTTGTAGACACCGAGGGAGGCAGCAAAAAGCGTTTGCTCACTCGTTCCCTCCACCCCTTTTAGTAAAACAGCCTTCTGGAACGTTCGGCAAGGCACAAAGCTCGGAATGATTTTGGCTGAAATAATTTCAGAGTATCCAACTTCTTGGAAATGAGGAGGCAAAGCTTGTCCTGATCTAAATCCTGTGCAATTTATTTAGTTTTGAGAAGTTTTTTAATAGCTTTTTCATGAAAATTTTGTCAGGAATGCATAAAATATTGCCATTTTCAACGAGATTAATGCTTGATTTTTTTTTTCCCCCTTCCTGATATTTTCTTCTTGTAATTGCAAGGATTTAAATTCAGCTGACAACTTCTTAATTGAAAAAAAAAATATGATTTAAAGATTACTTTGCTCTATTTTCGGCTCCTCTGTAACAGAAGATTAGTTTATGCTTGCTTGAATCTCAGAGAACAGCATTAATAACTAAAAATTGTGTGCTGTTCCATGTGTACGCAAATACCTAAACACTCAAGCTGGATAAAAGATTTTATTGGCGGGACTAAGCATTTAATTTTGACTTTGCAAATTCAGGAATGGTCTTAATCTTTTTAATTGATTTTAATACCTTTTTTAATTTGAACTTACGTTGCAGCTTGCAAGCTCGGGTGTCTAAAGTTGTGCCTACACAGAGCTGGAGTTGTTACAGGAGAAAGGTTTCAAAAGCGCCTTTGCTTTGTAGGTGTCTAAATCACCCTCAGAGTTCATTAATTTAAATATTGAATTATTATTAATACATGAGAATTTGAGTTGTTAATAGACTCCATTTGGTATAAGGGCAAGAAATTTCAGGCAACCAAAGTGTTAGAGAAATGGGAAAAAACCTGCAAATTTCCAAATTTCAAATTTCCAAATTGGAGCAAATCATATAAATGCCAGAATTTTGGAAACTTTTAGCTAAACACTCAGTTCTGTGCCCTTCTCCCCTTTCCGCAGAGCAAGCGATGGTCCCAGTGAAGGTACAGGTATTTCTCACGTGAATTATCTTCCTCGCAGTGGTTATCGTGAACACCCCCTTGGCTGTTTTAATACATTTGAGTAAAGATAATCATTGGAGCTTAAAAATCTGGCATCTTACGAAGTCGCTGAGATCTGGGGGTCACCAGCCTGAAGCATGAAATTTTGGATGCAGCGATGCATCCAGTTTTTCCAGTGGAGCAGGGGCTGAATTCCTCTCGTGTTCTACCGGGCAGTCCTGGTGTGGAGCCTGAAATGTTGATCGGTGCAGCGAAGGAGTTCAAAGCAGCGAGTCCTCAGGCTGACCTGGTGACACAGTTTTGCTGGTTACATGTGGCTGTAGAAAAAAAAAATCGAGTAGGCTTTTTTCAGAAAGAGAGGAAAAATGCTCCCTGGAACAATGCTTTTAATTTAATCAGACTCTAAATGAATGGAAGGACTCATTAAAATATATCTGTTAATGACAGTGTTTGAAAATTGCTTCAATATTATATCGTAAAACTTCAAAAGTTATCCTAGGCTTCCCCTTTTCTGCGATGGTT
Organism: Neomorphus geoffroyi; assembly: GCA_033558235.1. Lineage (NCBI taxonomy): Eukaryota > Metazoa > Chordata > Aves > Cuculiformes > Neomorphidae > Neomorphus > Neomorphus geoffroyi. Next base: position 3,019,531 of record JAUMJM010000029.1, on the reverse strand, counting down.
TATTATGTGGGAAATAGGGGTTTGTTAGTGCCCTTCCTTTAAAAATCATGGAGCAAGGCTGAAGTGATTATTTGCTGCCTTTCTACTGAAGATGCCTATTTAAAATTACCAAAAAAAATTGGAAATAAAAGATATGTGCAATCAGATGTTCATTTGTTAGACATTTTATTTGCAAACCCGGTTAATTAGAATGTTCAGAGTGTATTTGGGGCAGGGGAAAGTGACCTGAGGAAATTACATTTTGCAATCAGGAGGCACATTTCACTTTAACGAGGTTTTGTCGAATGGCTCTGTCGTTCAAGTCAGGTTTAAGGGTTTATTTTTATTTAATCTCAGGTTGTGGCAGAAGTAATCAGGAATCGATAAGCAGCCTGAACGATAAAACAGAACTTGGTTTGCATTGATGCTTTTAAGCTTTCAAATAAGCCTTTCTGTCCTTTCAAACTCCAGGTATCTTTTATCTGATGGAGCTTGAAGATATAAAGGCTTGAGTTTCACATGCTTTGTTCTTTTCATCGCCGTTGACTATTGATTAAGGCTCAGCCCTACAGGTTAACTAACAAGTTTCTTTTCCCCCCACTGGAGCTGAATTCTTTTTCAGACCTGCAGCTACCTGGCTCAAAATGAGCATCTCGTTATTCCCTCTCGCAGCATAATTGATACCCAATTGTTTTAAGGCCGCTGGAACTTTGTCCTTGTACTTCAGAAATGAGTGGGGGAGGCAGTAAGGAAGTAGGAGAAGGGGAGGAGAAAGAAAGGTAATATAGGTGCAAAGCTAATTATTGGTGCTGCTTAAAGGAAAAGGAAATAATTGGGGGTGGGGTTCATCTAAGTTCCTTGTTTTCCACTCCTCTTTGGTCATTCTTTCCTTTTTTCTCAAGGCCTGAACGTTGGTAATAATGGTGATGATTAACTAAATGAAGTCGGTAACCTGGGCGACCATTAGGGTGGTTTTATATTTCATGGGTACCGAGCAGACAGCGAAAGCGCGCTGGGGAGGACTCGGGACACGAGATGGGGGCATTTGGGAGGTTTTGGTGGTGGGGTTTTTTGTTGTGGTTTTTTTTCACTTTTGCGTTTTGTGCCTTGATGTTTCCCAACGGTAAGGTTGTAACCACCTTCTTCCGTGTTTCCCTTCTTCTCCTGTCTTTTTCATTCCTTCTCTTCTTGATTTCCCACTTCCGAAAGGTTCTGCATCTGCACTGTGGTTCCTCCTCTTTGCAGGCTGCCCTGTAAAACACGGCCTTGAGGAGGAGAAAAGAGGTGAAAGGAAGACTTTCTTTCCCCCTATATTAGATTTAATTGGCGTGGAGATTTATTATGAGGTATCTCGGACTCGTCCTGCTTCTGCCACAATAACTTAGTGTTATTCTCTCCAGACAAAGCATTTAGCTGTGTGCTATCGCCACGCTTGTACTGTGTGCACTAAAAACAAGTGCCATCTTCTACAGAACCAGAAATTCTAAGTCTTAGGTTTCTGAATCGTGTATTTTAGTGGCAATGGTGATGTGAGCAGCAAGGTGGTTGGGTGGTTTGCAATGCTTTTTGTAAATACTAGTAATTCATGGTTTTTGCTGGGTATTAAGTCTCACTCAAAACAGAATTCGTAAATGAGATGAAATTGTTTATCCAATGGGATACAGGTTGTTAACAAGCTAATTCTGGTTTCTGAAGTCGATAGAAACAAACATGTGGGATTTAGTACTAAAAAGCACACGATCTGGACTATGAAGTGAGGATTCATCTGAGAAATGTGTGCATTAACCGTGAATGCTTCCCTCTGGCTTGTCTTGGTGCAGGTAGGGCTGGTTAGCAGAGCCCATAACTCATGCTGTGCCTTCTGGGGGGGTTCCGTGCCTCGTAGTTTGTCGTCGCAAGCGCAACCTTGGCTAGCGGGTGGCTCTGGGGTGTTGATTATGCAGCATAGCTGTGTCTCTGAGTGACCTTCTTGAGGACCACTAAGCAAAACATTCCTTGCTTTGTGAAATTCTTGGCAGCTGGTGTAGAAAAGAGAAAGAATAGTGGAAGTTTTTTCCATCCTGTGTACGGAGTTGCACGTGCCAAAGCGAAGACCAACTGCATTTCTCAAATAAAAAGCACACCGAATTACACTTAACCATTTAAGCTAAATATTTTTCCTAACTCGTACTAGTTGCTATTAAACTTTGAGATTAGCAGCTACTCAATGTACCAAACCCAGAATAAAGAACATTAATTTTCTGGTCTCAGTTTTAGGATAAGAGCTGCATAAACCCTTTAACTTCAGTTGGTATTGTAGAAGTATAACAGTAGAGGTGCTTGGTGTTGGTCTTTTGCCTGCTAATAAAAGCACAAAATTGACACCTTTTTAAGCACAGGATAAGTTTTCTTTGAATTCATTAGCTATAATTCATTTCTGAAAGCTCTTTTATATAGAAAGCCTCTCTTATTCTACTGATGGGAAAAGAAGTTAAACAGGTGCAGTGCTGAGCAGAAGATGACACAAAAGCTCTTTCTCCTGTGCTGTGATCTATTATTGACAGCAGTCAGGCAAACCAAGCACATTATTATTATTATTTTAATGGATTAACTCTAAAAGAATTCCAGGAAGAGCCCTATGAAGGACTTAAATCTTTTTGGAAACTATTGCACGGTTTTTTTGTCTGTTAAAATGACAATTTTTAAGTCTTTAATGTTTATTTTTCACAAAAGACATCATTTTCACTGTGCAGAGCTGATGGATAGGCCGTGACGTGAAGTTTTGAAAAGAAAATTCACCAGTCATTGTTGGGTTCATTAACGATTAACGCCAAGGCATAGGGATTGTTTATTAGAACTGCATTATGCAGCTAAGAAATAGGTGCCTTTATAATCATCGTGGTATGTTACCTTTTCCCAGCTTGGATATGAAACCTGTGCAGAGGTGGAGGTTGCTTTGTTTCGTTTTGTGGTGGGAGCGTTGTGTTTTTGTTGGTGTGTTTTGTTTCGCTGTTCCTTTTGACTCCAGATGCAGGTTCTACTGGTTGACTTAGCCTTCAGGTGTCTGGTTCTTATGGAAGTCAGTACAGGACAAGGCCTTAAGAAGTGACTTTTGAAGCTCCAGCTGGAAGTCAGCGTAGCTCTGGGATGCGTTTGGGAAGGTGGTTTGAACTCATTTGGAAGCAACACCTTGACCTCTGGTGTCTAACCACGTTCTCTTGAGGCCACTAAAGAGCCCGTATTTTCACTAGAAGAGATTTGGAGCACATTGCAAAGAACATGACTAACGTAAGGGCTCCAGGAGCCCAGTCTTGGGCAGCCCTGGTTCACAGGAACTGTTTGAGAACAACCTTATCAAGGGCTGGGTATGGAGGAAGCGTGGAGGAAGGACTGGATGACTTAGCAGGTCTGCTCTGGTTGCATAAGGTTGTCTTTTCACTGCGAGTCGAGTCCCGCTCTGGGCAGGTGTATCTGACGTGGCAATGACTTGCAGTTCGTGTCGCCACTACCTGTGGGGAGTGGAGGCGCGATGCCATTGGCCCAGACCTCTTCACCGAGCTGTACCGCGTTACGTGCTCTGATTTCTGGTAGGTGTCTGCTCTACCAAGATTGTAAAAGGCCATCGATCGCGCAGTCTGCAGAGAGAGCCACGACAGAGCAGAAAGAGTGATTGTAAAATTTGTCAGTGAGGAGCGTGGTATATTAAGAAAAGGATTTTAATTAAAACCACCTTTTTTCCCCCCATTCCTATAAGGAAATCAAATAATGGACTGAGGCTTTTTGCCTTTCCACAGTGAATTTTTTGGGCATTTTCTTTTGCCTTTCTGTCAGCGTGTGTGACGGGAATTGGTTGATCCAATTTCATTGCTTTCGTAACAGGTGTATCTATACCAGCACACCCCCTCACGGATTACTTAGCCTTTTGTTTGCAATTGCAAAAGGCAAGGCAAGAAATGAAGGAGCTTTAAATTAAGATGGAGAAGAACAATGTTTCTCTCCAGGTTGTTGGAGACCTGTGTGAACACTTGGATGAGGGTTACGGATAAAAAATACCTGATTGTTGGGTGGTGCTGAGGAAAAACAGCCATTGCCCCCTTCACGTTTGCAGTGGACCCATCTGATGTACTCACCTTGCTTTATGGAAGACACTTCGACCTTGCAAGCAGCGTTAGTGGAAGGAAGGGCATTTCTTGTGAGAGCCAGAGTTAAGCTTAGAACTAATTTGACCTCAAGCGTTTTTCTCTATCACAAAATGAGTCAAAGCCAGGAGGATGAAAGTTCTTAAAGGAAAAGGCTCTAAATTCCTTATTTCTTATCTCTTTTCATTTTCTCTTTTGCCTAAATGTGTTTCAGAAGGAATGAACACTTTCCTATTGAAATATCTCTTTATTTTAGGTGTTTTCTACATCTAGAGAGCAGGGGGGATATGAGAGATGTTATAGTACTGCTCACTAGGTACCGGTGCACTGTTTTGTACATTCTGGTGGCAGAAAGAGGTCTCCTCCTGGCAAGATTTTGAATTTTCAAGTATCAGTTTGTGGCATTTATGTACCTGATTTTTTTGGCTTGAACACTCATCTGTGTTGGTGCAAGAGCTCTGAAATTGTTGAAAGGTTCCAATAGTAAGGAACGGGCATGGGGAAAGATCCACAGAGACCCAGGAGGGACAAGGTTGCTGCTGAACTCCTTAAGGCAGTGATTTGTTAGCTTGGAGTATATTTCTAGGACAGTTTTTCTCTCACGCTTGTAAAAGCAGGAGATGTCACCTTCTAGCTGGGCCATAGATGGAAATACTTCCTAACAGGCTGAAATATTCCTGCACCATCGGAAAATTACAGAATTGTGCCAACACCTATTCCTGTTGGGTTGGTTCCTGGTATATTAGGGGCGAGTGCCTTGAATTGCCTTTATGGCATCGTTGAGATGTCATCAGAAACACTAGGTCATAGAAAATTTAGTTTGGGTTGGGCTGATAAAGGTCACCTGACCTAGACTGGATCTGGTTCAGAAAATCACTAAGGGTACAGGTTTCACAGCCCCTCGTCTCGCACCAGCTCTGGCAGTCTGCGACACGCTCAGCGTCGCTCCAGGAGGAGGTGGGGTGATCACGGTGCACTTGAATGCTAATGCAAAATATTTATGCATTTTTCCTTTTTGCAGTCACTATTTTTAAGTGAGAAAGCCGTTTCCTGGCAGCTTTCCATGGTTACTGTTGTGTAGAATGTTAAGATTAAGAAAAGGCCCTTTTATCAGCTGAAGAGGATATCTTAAAAGAAAAACAAAACCACCCTCTGTGTTCTCTGTAAGCGCTGACATCTCGAGTATTTTCTACTCCAAGTTCCAGGGAGAAACATTCCCTTGTCCACATCAATTATAGGAAGAATTAGCAAGCTGTATCCACACAGCAGTTTCCATTTGCAGCAAAGGGAATTCCTCTATGTATTTGAGGGCGGAAGTAGACTGGTAAATTCAAACACATGAACCCCTGCTTACTCTGAAGTGATTATATTACAGTGCATGTCCAGGAGGTGAAGTTTCATGGTTTTAGACAAGTCTAGGAATGGATTTTTGAAGAAGTGGCTTATGTGGAACAGCATCCTTTGCTGCAAGTCTGTGTAACAGCTCTTGGTTTGGCAGCTCTAGGATCAACGTTCAAACCAAAGAGATAAAAAAAGCCCTTTTTTTTCACTTGACAGTGAAAGGGATGGCAAGGATTCAACGTGACAACAGCAAAACTGTTCTGAAACCTCCTCAAAATGCCTTCTTCATAGAACCATAAAACTCTCCCAACAGGCAGGAGCCCAGAATCCACAGAACTTCTCAGTGCGTTTCTGGCCTGTGGTTCTGCTCTGCTGGATGGACTTTTCCATCAATGGTTCGGTTTCGTCTGTTAGGAGTTTTAGGTCAGACAATCCAAGCCTATTTACATGCATTCACCACCTTCAGTTTATAAGCAGGCCACCAAAATTCAGCTGTTTAGCCCCAGTATCGATGCTAAATAGGAAGGAGTTGTACCTCAAGCAATGAAAGACATTGTTGGTGCTGTTAAAAATCTGATGGGACACTACCAATGGGACACTAGCAGAGAATGTCTTGTTACATCACTTACCTGATTCTGGTCATTAAGTGAGACACCGTATAATATGGTTCAGGTACAATCATGCAAACATCTATTTGTAATGTGCCTTCTTTACTTGAAAAGCACCCGTAAGGCTGATTTGTTTATTTTTTCACTTGAAAAAGAGACCTCACAGCCAGGAAAGAAAGTGGGGGGGGAAAAAAGGCATGAAGCCCTCTAAAATAGAAGTCAAAGCAAAAGGATGAGAAATTCAAATTTCTGGCTACTTCTTGTTCTCTGTTGTATCAATATGGCAGTAAAGAAAAAGGTTCATCGGTGTCACCCTAGTGAAACGGTAGAATTGAGGCAAAAAGGGCAAACATAGCCAGAATCTTAGCTTGGTCTCTAAATTGTTTTTGTCAGTTGGCTAACATTCCCAAAGTCAGTCATACGCTATTGGATTTTGAGCTCAAATTATAACGAAGCATCCTGGGATTTTTGTAAACTGTGATTATTGTAGCAAATTATTATTATCGACATTAAATGGATAACAGAACTGGTTACTACGTATCAAAACAGAGTTTAACACAGCGTGGGGTTTTATTCTTTAGAAAGCTTCCAATCTATCTACTTTTATTCAGCTACAGCTATCGCATCTACCATGTCGGGTACTTTAGACAAAGAGCTATTGTCTAATTCTTCTTGTTGACTTTCTTCATTCCACGTTATTGATGTTGAAAAGACGCTTGCGTTTGTAAAGGTTAAGTGGAGCATGTGTGCTCGTTACCTGCTTTAGTTGGGCTCAGAATGTTCAGTGTTGTCTTGTTAAACCTCCCCCCAAACCCAGAAAATGCAGAAAACACACGAAGAGATGGGTTTTATTTTTTTGCAATGGTCTACTTGGCTATTTGCAGAGTGGCAGCCTGAAATGGAGCAGGGGACTCGATGTATTCAAATGCCACTGTAAGGGCATGGCACACACTACGAGTCTTTAAAACCTGCCTGGAGTAGCACCCTGGAAGAACTCTATTAATATGATTTCTTTACATCAGAATCTGACTGGAATATCTCTTAGCTGAACCTTGGGGAGGTGTTCGATGGAGTGTAGCGACCCATCTGAACTATCGGGTACGGCACAGAATGACGTGAACGATGCAGGTATCTCATTCTAGTTGCAACAATGACTTTATCTGTCAGTTCATCACATTTTGTTCTGGTTATTTTCACTTGATTTTCACCATCTTTATATCAAACCCAGTTCTAAAGGGTTATTGAGCAGGTTATTGGGAATGGCCTTCACCTTAGTGTGGTTTTGAAGTCATCAATGCAAGCAGTTAAGGGTATTTTTGGTCTTCTTTTATAAGTTAAACCATTCCCTCCTTTTATTCAGGAAATCAGCCTTTCAGACCTGGAGTTATCTGGAACCAAATGAAAATTTCTCTTCCCCTGCTTCCAGCTGCATCTTTATCATCACTCAGTGTTTGCCAAGTTGGAGGCTGTTTATTGTTGTACCCTATCTCTAAGCAAAATGGTGTGGTTCTGGTTGAGACATTGCACAGGTAAAGGACATGGGCGGATGCAGAGAATGACAAACACTTCCCTGTAGCCTCTGGGTTGTGGAAGTGTCTGGCAAGCAGAGATTTCCAGGGGGTTTCAGGATGCACTGGAAGGTTTCTTTGTCAGGTTATAAGTTGTTTCTTTTCAGGGGTGTTAAATGTTGGTGCTGAGCTGCTTTGTGATGGGCAATCTTGTTTGGTTGCTCCAGAGCTGTTTGGAGGACTAGGACTGTTTTTTTAATGTGTATGAGTCAATATCATAAGAAACCACACACACAATCTCGTGAACATTAAGAGATGACGTGAAGAGGTTCCAAACACTCTTAGCATTTAAATATTCATAGTCTCTTTGAGATAACAGTGCTTTGCAAGATCTTTGGACTCCCCAAATAAGAATTGCCTAATAAAAACATAGCTAAAGCCTAAATGGTTGGAGGCACTGGAAGAAAGGTAAGAGTTAGAGACCAAAGTCTGCAAACCTACGTTGCTTCCTGGATTTTGCATCTCCCCACACTTCTAATTTGCAGTATCAGACAGGGCATAGGGTTGGCTGCAGTTGCCCAAACCTCAAATACCGTCTTGTTACATTTTTCAGTTGATAAGTGTGTTTCAGTAGGTGTAAGTGTGAATAAGATCACTTATTGGTAAGTGGAAATTCTCAAAGTGTGTGCGTGGAGGTAGGGGGGTGGTGGGAAGAGCCAGGATTATGACCTGTAAAAATCTTCCTGGGGTCATTTTTCAGAATGCCGTTGCTTCCGCCTCTCCCAAATGAATAGAATTTGAAAACAGCCAAAATCACAAAGGAGGGACAGTGACAAGCGGTGTTCTCCTCCCCTTGCCTTTATTTCTTCTGCTCCAAAGAGTCAGGCTTTCTGGCTTGTGCTCCGTCTGCTGTTTGTAGACCCTGATGCTGAGATGCCATGACCATCTTACTGGGCAGCATTGGATGATTTCTGTTTTTCTAATACTGCCTGGTAATGATGATGATGGTGTTTCGTGTACAACGTGGAAAAGTTCAACAGCAAATTTGGAAGCAGAGGTCAGTGGCCTATAGAGAAAAATGTGTTTTGACTGTCAAATCACCCCAAGCAGAAGTAAATTTATCATTAAGTGCTTTGAGTTCTAGAATAAATGGTAAAAGCAAACAGAAGAAAATCTTGTCCTTATTCTAGAACGATAAAATAATGTTAGAGTGAACCTGTGAATAGGAAGCTGTGCTGGATGTGGAACGGAGCCCATTTGATACTGCAGCAACAGAATTCACTCACATGAAAATGTTTTTATAAGACTACTCTTCTCCAAACAGGTTCTTTTTATTTTCTTTTACACAATGGCAGCTTTTCAGAGAATGAAAGTAAACATTTTATTGAAATGTAACATTTGAGTTTTCTTGTTTATAATGTTCTCTCAAAATCAAAAGTTTTTTTCATTTAAATATAATTTAAAAACTAGCTTGCTGAAATCGATTTCAGCCTTGCCATTGTAACTTACTCTTCCCTTTTCACAGCAATTCCTCTAGACTCCTCTTTTCCAGTTGAACGTTCTAATAGCAAAGCCATTTATTTTTAAACTTTGAACTTCTATGTAAGGTATGCACTTTAAATTTTATTTTTATATAGATACAATTTTACATCCGTTTGTCACTTCTTGGGAGGAGGCAGGGGAGAGAGGGAGAAGACGACTTAACTCCCATTCCCCTTGATTCCTTCCATAACTTTAGTAGACTCATAATGGATTGATTCCATGAGGTTTCTTTCCCTAAACCAATTCTACCAGTTAAAGTTACTTTGAAAGGACTAACCCAGTCTAAAAGAGACTTAGTGAAAATGTCGTCTTAAATGGTTTTTGTTCTTTACTGACAATCAAAGCCCTACGGGAAGGTATCCTTCCCAGTTACCAGATATTAAAAGTACTGTAAATAATGATTTATAAAGGCCATCACCGAGAGGGTATTATTGCCCTTGGCTGTTTTTATCCGACACACGAGTTTATGGCAGGTGTTTCAGCATACCTGGCAGGTGTTAAGCACCAAACTGCAACAATAGAAGCATCCCCCCTCCTCCCCCTGGGATCTCTCGCTGATCTATGGTGTGCTGTGGGGTTTAATTACTCGCATCGAGAAGCTGTTTCCTTGAACCCTGTTCTGAAGTGTCAGCTGAATGATTCACCGAAGTGGAGCTCGGAGGAAACGTATTCCTTTACAGTTTAGCTTGACAGAAAGTTTGTGTGTATGTACACACCGTGCTGGAGCCACAAAGACTTATGAGTGTCTTAGGGCTGTAATAAATATCACATGGGGTGTAACAGCACCTGCAGAGGGAAGCTCAGAGCAGAGCCCTCTTAAGCTCTCGCACAGCGAGAGGGTTCTACAAACACCAGAGATGAGATGAAAAATAAGGGGTGACCAAACCTTCCTCCCAGGTGATGCAGTGCGTGAGGGACACAGTCAGAAATCTGAGTTCTAGGAGCCCGCTTACAACAGCACAAAGCTCTCCCATAGGGAAATGCTCAACGTTTAGAATCGTGTGCTGGTTTTTTACCCTGTTGCACAATGTGCAAATGTCCCCTTCTTCTCATAAAAAAGGAAACAAAGCACGCAGCTGCTTTATCATCTTTATGGCAATGATTAATTAATTACTAACAACTGCACAGCTAAGTGTCCTGCCCCTGTCACTTATTATTTGACTCAAATTTGTTTGGATCTCTTCAACTAAAATCAGTACAAAAAAGTGTTTATTGTAAAAGCAACGGATTGTGTTAAATGCTAGGCCATTTTTGTCGCCTTTTTTGTGCTTTATGCTGTTTTCTTTACATCCCAGCTCTCAGATGGCTTTTTAATTGGTCGGAAAGACTTGGATCTGTTGGTGTTTTTGTGGATCGCAGGGAGTGAGGAAGCCAAGAAGCAAAATATGAGAAACCTTGCTGCTTTTACGTCATGTTGAAGTAGAACTTAACCTTCTGTTTTCCTATTTTAGATCTTTATTAAACCAACTATTTATATTATATTTGTCTCCTGAAATCCACCATGATTTTTAAGCTATCCTTTAATATCAAATGTCTTTCTACCCAACATTTTATTTACACACCCAGTGACGCAAGGCAATCTTTCTCGAGCCGTTTCTATTAGTTTTTATGGAACGCTGACATCCGGAAGAACGTGGAATCACTAATAGATGTTTCATTTCTCCAACTGCCGGACAGACTCTGGTCCTCTGTGGGCATCTTACTAGACAGTGCTGGATTTTTTGGATCTACTCTAACACTGTCTGGTAACGATGTTTAAAGGGTGAACCAAACAACACCATGCAACAGGAGGAGCTCTCACAGAAAGACACTGTACCACAATCTGGGCCAAAGTGGAATATTTGGACAAGAGGGTAAGGCTGTTGGTTATCATATTAACAAGTATTTTTAGATGGCTGTAGTCATAAATACTGCCCACAAAGAAGGTGCTGGATACCACTCTGATAGGCACTGCTGAAGCTTCGTGATGCGGTGAAGGAGGTGGGACAGGACATGTCATTTCTGATGTAGAGTACACTTGTCTAAGAGGCACAGTAATGTTCCCCTCTCTTCAAACAGTGGTTGGAGCTGTGATGCGTTGCACGGCAAGACTCCTGTCCAGGAGACTGAAAGATTTGCTTGCATGTTGCCGTGCTTGGCGGTGAGCGGTGGTTGGGGCAGGATACTGGTTGTAAAGGTCATTCTTCCCAATTACAGTTCAATTACACCTCCATGGTTGAACAGCCTATGAACTTTCAACCTTGTAACCTGCCCTGTTATAGGCTGTGCTTTCAGCTTATAGAACAGGTGGGTTAATCGCTCTAATCATTCCATTAAGAACCAAAGGAATTTAACCCAGTCAAGGAACAACTATGGAATGCTTACCCTGCTCTACCAACCAAGCAGAGACACGTGAAGAGCTACCGCCCCACAAGAATTCGTTCTAACTGTGTAGCAGCTCATGTAGAGTAAGAGCACTGCTGCGTTCCATGTGAGAATGGATGAGGGTCTGGGTAGAACCTGCGGCTTGGTAAGGAAATAAGTTCTTCTCTCATATGTGAGATTTAAACATAGGGTGACAGAGGAGCAAGTGCTTGAAGAGACCTCTTCTTACAGTAAGAGTGATATCTCAGTGACCTATCGCGTCATATTTGAGCCAGGTAGTCCAGCTCCATCCCCTTTAATAAGAAAGCCCAAGTTTCAGCACTGCTAGTGGTAATATCGCTTGCTGCATTAAAGATCTGATTCTGCAAGCAGATTCTAGGATTGCTCGCATGTCTAGAACAAAGCATGTATTTGCGGACCAAATTCAGGGACTAAATTAGCAGCAAGTCTTGCCCTCTTCTAGTGATACTCAGTACCTCCTGCCTGAACTGCATATTCAGGGGCAGTCTTTGCTTATCCTGCAGGTATTTCCTAGTCCTTGACAGATTAATGCAAGTCAGTATTTTGCAGACAACCTAGTCCATCTGTAGAGGGTAAGAATTCCTATCAGATCCCATTAACAGTCCACTACACAAGCTGAGATTCACCCTTACAGTGTTCATACTAAAGTGCTTTTAGGCTCTAACTTGAGGTGCAATGCTGCACAGACCTCATACTGCTCTTTTTAGAAAAAAATTCTTCCCTGAAAGGGTGATTGGCCATTGGAATGCACTGCCTGGGGAGGTGGTGGAGTCGCCGGCCCTGGAGGGGTTTAAGAGGAGGTTGGATGAGGTACTTAGTGCCATGGTTTAGATGATGAGTAGGTGTTGGTGTGGGGTCATGGGTTGGGCTCAATGATATCAAAGGTCTTTTCCAGCCTTGCGATACTGTGAGACTGATCCCAGTGTTGTACACATGGTTTTCAGCTCCTCTCCATAAGAAATATAAGGGGATGTTAGACACTCCTTGCCCCAGACCTTTAAATGGATTCCAAGTGTTTGTATCACACCATTTGCCTCATCCTTAACATCATATTAATCCCCTCCCTCACTCCAAAAGAGAACTGGTAGAGCAACACAGTGGCACAAGCAGAAGCTGCATCCTCTGCCTTTGTGACTGGAAATCTCAATGGTTTTTTTAAACCCTTGCCATACATTTCCTTGCCAAAATTACTAGATAATACAGTAAAAGTAGGAAAAATGAACCAGTTGGTACATAACTTCAACTTGTGTCCATTACAACGCGAACAACTTGAAAGTTGCTGGCTGTGCCTGCTTAAACTCTACTGGTTGACTCGAATTGGACCAAGCTTCAGTTCGTGTTTGCCCTTGCAGGTTGTAACTCTCAGGAAAATGAGAGAGAGAGAGAAGGAAGAAGCAGAGGAGCTTTCTTTGCTGATTAGCCTCTGTGTTAATGAGTAACTGGTTCACAAGGGATTGAGGAAATGGTGTGAAATTTGAGTGACTCTGCAAATTAGCTTTTAACAAGCATTTAAATGAGATGAATTGGAGGGCACACCTAGCACCCATCCATCTTCTCTTCTTAAAACAAAGTATGGGTCCTGATCTTGGATGGAGTTGAGTAAATATTAAAAAAAAGACAAAAATTACTCTAATTGGGCACCCATGGAAGGCACAGCAAGGTTGCCTTAAAAAAATGAAATGGAGGCCTGGGAAATCCCCATCCCCCACTCCCATGGTGATGTGTGCTTAGGAAAGTGTCCACTCGATCTTGTCTGAGAGAGAGAGAGACAGTCACGAGAGCCAGGGGCAACCCAGGAAAATCCCCTTCTGCCTCAACACCTCTCTCCTCCCCTTCTCCTACTGATTGTCATCTCTCTCAAGTCAGTTTAATAGGAGAGCAATTCCACAGGCAGCCTAAGGATACAGGACGGTTTAAGAGCCCTCAGAGGTCTGGTCTGCATCAGATTTAATTCTACAGAAGTTATCTCACTGAGGGAGGATTTAATACTGATGAGGGCACAGACTTTAGAGAGGAGCCAAGACGCGCATCCACCGTCTTGCTGTGCTGGTTTTCATGGAGCTGCACCAGACACAGACATGGTGAGCTATTTCACAGCAGGATGGATGCAGCGGACAGAGCTGTTTGTTGGTAAGTTAAGTTCTTTACCATTCTTTTAAACTCACGGTGAACTGGAAAAAGTTGCGTTTTCATAATTGCAGCTCCTCATAATCAGCAAGTATTTCAAGTTAAACATTTACTAGTTATTGCTTTGTGTAAGGGAGAGGCCCTCAGCCTTTCCCTGCCCTATCTTTTTAGTCCTGGATCTGGAGAAAGTCCTTTAATTCTGATTATATTCTTTAGCCTGAGTGCCTGCTGATTGCTGTCTTACCAGGCAAAGTTAGATCTAGCTATTTTTGTCTAATACTGTCTGGTAATGCCGTCAATCGCATTGGCAAAAATCTTCGTCTTGACAGAAATACGGAGAAAAAAGCTTGCCTTTATCGGAAGAATCCATGAAGTGTCATGGCTGGGCCTGCTCACTGGAGTTCGGGCTTATTCAAGTGCACTCATAACTTTAAGAAAGACATCATAAAACTAAATCAGATTTGGGATCGTCATTGGTAAGGCCGCAGAGTAAGTACGGCTGGGAACTCCCAGCGTCGTGGCAAAGGAAGTTCATAGCTTCATAGGATGGTTTGGGTTGGAAGAGATCTTAAAGCCCATCCAGTTCCAACCCCGTTTCTGTGGGCAGGGACACCTCCCACTGGATCGGGGGCTCAGAGCCCCATCCAAGCTGATAGTTCCTGAGTCTTCAAATCATCATTAAGAGTCGCTTCTATACTCAATACAGAAAACACGGAGGGGTTTTTTGCTGTTGTTTAAGATCAAGAGAATTTCTCTGGGTAAACTTGGCCTGTGTAGTCAGTTTAAGCAGCTGTTTCTATTTAAAAATTACTTGTTAAATGGGCAAAATTCAGCACCCTGTTACTTCATCGCAACTTTGAATAAGGTCTGCTTTATTTTTGCACTAACAGAAAAGTACTTTAAACGGTATTTTGTAAAATAAAAGGGTTAGCAAAGTCCTCAGATGTTCTATTTCAGAGTATCCAAGTGGTGTCTCTGAGGAGTGTTCCGATTCCTCACACGTGGCTACCAGCCTTTATCCTCCTACAAAGAGAAGCAGGAATAACTATTCCATTTATTGCGTTTCTTAATACAGCAGCCCTCGTTGTGCAAGGTAACGAGAGGGAGCAGGGTGATAGAATGCATTCCTGACCTCAGCTCATGAGCATCCCGTGCCCCAAGGCAGGAGAATGAAGACAGTGTAGTTCTCTAAGGCAACCAAGTCTGGCTAAATTGTCAGGAATTTCCCAGTTAGGAAATGGCCTTGCCCAAAACTGCTCAGAGGCTGAAGATGTCCTGGTTAAAATGACTCATGCTGGCAAGTCTCATTTTGCGGGGTAGAAATGATCTTCCTTTCCATAGCACAAGTACTTTATGGAAACTTGCTTAGGAGTCCATCACAATTTATATTTCACCTCAGCTGTTGGAGTCCTTGACCTCCTTTCTGCCTCTATTTGTCCAACACTTACGCTTTGGATTTCACAGAAGCTACAGCTTCTTATTGGAAGCTTCACTCTTTCTATTTCTGTCTTCAGGAAATGCTCAACATATGATCAAGGGGTTTTTGGAGTTGCAGTGTTTCTTGGAACGCAAGAAATTTGACCTTTCAGCAGCACCGATTGTCTTTAAAAGAAGTGAACCAAGAACTAGATGCCTTTCATTAAAATGTGGTCTTGGGTAAATTGTTAATAATAAAAAACTCCTGTGAGATGCCCAATGCAGTCAATTTTAAAGGGTAAGTATGCATAAAACATTCTCAGGGAAGGCAAAGAGATTGAAAATATTACTCTAGTCCCCAATACCGTATTCGCATATTCTGTTACCTGTAGCTTACTGTAATTATTCTGATGAATAGTCTATTATCATTGTTTTTATCACTAGAATCCACAGCTTATCTGTGTATAAACACATAGAGAAAGATTGTTTTCTTTGTAGAAGCAGGAACAGTTTCACTAGCTGCTATTCTATAAATACATTTATGTATCTTACAGGCTATTTAACTTGTTGTTTCACTGCCGTAGAACTTACGTTATTAATTTTAGGCATTTTAGTTTTATATTCAATAAAAGAGTTGAATCTCAACGCAGCTGAGTTGAATTTATTTTAAAGCAATACTCTGTGTTTAAATCAAGCAAACTGTATTCCCCAATGCTTAAATTCAGTCCAAAAATAATAACAGCTTCTCAGCACAGCATGGAGACACAGGCGGATCCTTGGAGTGTTCTCTACTGGCTTGGCCGTGGTGTGGCACTGGTACAGCTGGACGGATGGTGCACACCGGAGATGTGCTACTCGTGCGGTTGGTTCAGGTGGGCTCTGTGGGGCTGGCACAGCTCATGACCAGTTGTTGCCTTATGCTCAAAGTTCTAGCCGGCCACAAGAGACCGGAACCAACTCACTAATATTTCAGCAAGTTATACCTCGAAACATCCTTGATTTCTAAACAAAGACCCTGCCATGGTGTGGCATCATCCCCTTCTCCCACCGCTCTCTTTGCAATTCTTGCTGAAGACAGCATTGCAATCAAATTGCTCTGTATTACCCACACGTTAAAATTGGGAAGACTCGGGCGCAACGCAGAAAATAACTTGTCCAGACAGCTGCAGGAAAAACGTAACGCAGAGAACTTTGTTGTAGACTCCAAGTATTCAGACCTCTTATTTGGCTTTAGCTTGCTAACATTAAAATTTAACATACTGGCATAGCAATGTATGGGTTTAAAAAAAAAGCTCAGTACCTCCTTTCTTCTCCTGCAATTAAAAAAACCCCAGTGAAAACAAACCAGGGATTTTTAACAGGGAGCTGAGCAAAGACAAAGCATTTCATTTTCCTAGTAATTTGTATTAATCAAAGCACGGGGCAAAAAAAATCAGCTTGAAGCCTTCTAAATACTTTATAAATCACCATGAAGCAATAAAAACTCCAGTGCATTAAAACCCCTTCATATCACCTATAAATATGATGAAAGCACAATCAACAGAAAGGATTGTTCTCAGTGTGGTACAGGTGTTCTTTACATCTTCAGCATTTCAGCCTTAGATATCGTGTAGAAAGTGGGGTGGACACTTAGGTGGTAGGGAAGAAAAATGTAACAACCAGCCCCCTTGAGAAATTTCTGCCTGGGAGAAGCTCTTTTCATACTCCTTTCTTGGTTTATTTTAGGCAAGGAAAGATGGAGTCGGCTCCCAGGGCAATAAATTTAACAAGCTCCTCATAGCACAACTGCTTCAATCCAAACTGATTCAGGAACAAGTTCAAGGCGTTTAGACTACAGGAACAATGAACGCATAATTTGTTTTGCTCACCAGAAGTGGAGTTAGGTATGAAAGTAGCTGCTTAATGAATAATATATGCACTTTATCAAAATAGCTACGTTATTTCAAGGCAACAGCATTTTTTTTCCTCTAGATATCGTGAACTTGCTTTAAAATTATGGGACCACACCCCCTTCCAAGTTGAGGTGAGAGCATTAGGGCTTGTGTTGCTGCCCTGGGGACCGCGGGGAGGTCAGGGTGCCCAAGAGCCTGCTCCCTGGGCCAGTTACTTGCCAAACTTCACTGTCCTTTCTGAGGCTGCCTATTCACTGCTGAACATGTCAGAGCCCCAGGTCTTGAGGAGGGGTTGGAAGAACCAAGAGGATCTGATATTGGATCAAGATTCCATTTTATTTTGGGCATTCAAATGCCAATCACTTAATAGACAAAAATTAAGCTATTCCCTCAGTCCCTCCAGTTGGGAGCCAAAGCCAGGGAGGGGCTAAGCAAACACTGAGGAGAAACAACCTCATTTGGATTGCTGATTTTATTTGCATACCAAACACCACTTTAAACAAACCCATTTGGAGTTCTGTGCCTGAGCCTAACCCATTATTCACTATCTGCTATTTGATGACCCAGCCTATCCTTTCAATAAACACAAGCAGAGGGCAAGAAAAAGCCTTGAGTACGACCGAATAAAGGGAAACCTGAAAATACACAACTGTTTCAGATTTCTTACTTGTCTTGGGCCGTTGTCTCCCTTAGAGCAGGTCCTAAAATCACAGCCATTTTCAAACTGTTTGGGAACAAAGGAACTGCCTATAACTGTACTTTAAAAAATAACAGAAGACTAGGAAGAGGCTGAGCTGTGGCTGCTGATACCAGGAAAAAGCTACTTTTTGTCAATAAATGCTATAGGTTCAACTTGAGAGGCCACCTGTGGTTCTACCTGTGTGGATGTGAGTAGTTTTGTCCATTTCAGTTTACACTGCGAGGTTCACTTCCCTGCAGAAGCACTGCATAAGCAGCAGTGAGATCCCATTTCTGTGGAAAGGAAACACAGAGTTAATCCTTCCTTTACTGCAGGAGTTGATGTTGGTGAGGCCATTCAAGGCCAGAGCTGTAACCGTCAGATGTTCAGTGATACCTAAGCAGCCCTTCAGGGCGTTTTCATAAACCTGATAAATCAAAGACAAGTTCATCTGCCATCGAGCTATGCGGTTCTTCTTAGCAGACTGTACCTTTCCAGGAAGGGACAAATATTGGGTGCATGCAGCTGATGGAAACCGAAGGCAGCTCTTGGTGTAAAAAATCCACCAGAATACTGAATGTGTTTTAAAAATAGAATTTACAGGTCGCAACTGCCTGTAGAGCCATTTCTGAAGTGATCAGTCCACATTCACTCCAGATTGTTGTTGCCCAAATCACAATGATTATTGCTATTTAGTGACTGAGGAGAAGCAAGGGTCTCTTCAAGCCTGACCTGCAGCACCCACGGTGTCAAACTGGTTCAGGCTAATTGAGTATCTCAAAAGTGAAGCCAAGTTCTGGAGCCCTGCAAGGGAAGCGTTCGTCATCTGAAGATCTGGGGGGGCCAGCGTGAACAGTTTGGCTGTGCCAAATAAATGGTTAAGTTTTCTGGGTTCCTCTCCATAGGGAAAAAATAAAACCAGCTAACAACACGGGCTCCGTGGGCTGGGCTTTGTGGTTTGTGCAAAACATGATTGACAACACGCATGAAAGTTTAGCCCCATCTGACACCGTGAAGCAACTGCTTTTTTGAACTGTAACACACTTTGCCGGTAACTCACAGCAACAGATGGGGCCCTGTCAGGGTTTGAAGAGCTTGCAGGGTACAGAAAGAAATAACTGGAGCGACACGTAGCCCATAACAAGCTGATTGCCTTAAAACTGCTGAAAAGATTGTGGTAGCTCGCTCTTAGACTATGGGAATATTAGCTTTTACTAGGAATTAATTTCTAAGAGCATTTGGGCACCGCTCTTACCTTCCCAAAGAGGTGAGGCTGCTGGACTGTGGCTGGAGCTCTGGTTGATTGGCATCCGAGAGACAGGTCCAGGCTTGAGCAGCTGGGGGTGCCAAAATGAACCAAAGGCATTTTTGAAAGAGGACACTTGCCCCGTTAGCCTGACTGGCACAGCAATGAGGAATGTGTTTAGGAAAAGTCCTGTCGAGCAATGGTTTGTACTTAGAAAGCTTTCGAGAGTCTCCCGAAGTGGTATAAGAAATAAAACATAAAAACATAAACAAAACATAAAGCAGCCTCCCAGTGCTGAAAGGGGCTGCAGGAAAGCTGGGGAGGGGCTCTGGATCAGGGAGGGCAGGGATAGGATGAGGGGGAACAGTTTTCAGCTGAAAGAGGGGAGACTGAGATGAGATCTCGGGCAGAAATGTTTTGCTGTGAGGGTGGGGAGGCCCTGGCCCAGGGTGCCCAGAGCAGTGGTGGCTGCCCCATCCCTGGAGGTGTTCCAGGCCAGGTTGGATGGGACTTGGAGCCCCCTGAGCCAGTAGGATCACCTTGATCCTGTCTATGGCAGGAGGTTGGAATTAGATACCTTCCCACCCAAGCCATTCCATGATCCTACGAGGTGACCAGGAGGATGTCCATGG
Source organism: Neomorphus geoffroyi (assembly GCA_033558235.1). Classification (NCBI taxonomy): domain Eukaryota; kingdom Metazoa; phylum Chordata; class Aves; order Cuculiformes; family Neomorphidae; genus Neomorphus; species Neomorphus geoffroyi. The sequence continues at coordinate 3,000,058 of JAUMJM010000029.1, read as the reverse complement.
CAACACAAGGCTCCGTGGATCTCCTAGGAGGCACTTGGGTGGGGTGGCTGGCTCCCACACAAACAGCATTACCAGGTTTGGAAGCGAGCAGTGGGAAACCTGAGCAGTGGGAAGGCCCACGTACAATGGTTGTTTGCTTTTCTTCTTTCTCGCCTTTCTTTTTCCCACTGCCACACCTCAGGTAGAGGGTTGGGTTTGGGGTAAGTCGGGATGGATGGCTGCACGGATTGCTACTCCAGCAACTCGCTGCTTCTTAAGCTGCAGCTCCAAATCAGGACAAAGCAGAAGAACAAAACATCAGAAAGGGTTCAGTACCAAACCAAAGCAGCAACAGCAAAGCAGGTGAAAAGGGAGGGAAAGGGAGTGCATTTTCTCAGAAATATTCCCATTTTCCTCAAAATACCGATACAAAGCTAGATGAAACCCTTGGAACGTTTCCACAGACTTACTGGATTTCAGACCAAATTCCTTTTTCCATGATTGACAGTCTTGCCTCCCACAACTCTTGCTCTCATGCAGTGATGTGTTCCTGTCTTTCTGTTGATTTCAAGCGGGGTTGTAGGTGCTCAGCAACACCGAAAACCAGTCCTGTTGAGAGAAACTGGTTTAGTGAAATCACTGTGCAGAGAGTTCTCCCGTTGATGCAGGGATGTAGGTGTAAATTGGGATTTAGCCAATCATCCCAGTTGCTCTGTTTTCCCCACTGTGGTGCAAGAAACCCTTGTGGGAAGGGGATGGATCAGTCTCCTTGTATACGTAGGGGTTTTGTGGCACATTAAACGAAACCAGCACTTGTGCTGAACCTTCCACAGCTGTAATGTGGTTTTCAGTGGCCTCAGTCCAAAACTATGACAGCAGCCGGCCAAAACACTTGGATTTCATGTTAGAATCTAGAGGGTCCACAGCTTTGTTTCAGAATTTGAGTTTAATCATTAATTTCCACGTGTCTGTGGCCCACATGCCTGCTGTGCAGCGAGACACAGGGCTGCTCTGCTGCCTTCTCTCTCTGGGAAAGCCGATCCGTGTTGCACTGCTTCCTATTCCTTTCCCTCTGTAAGTGAAATCCAAGCTACACAAGCCATGACTGCAGCTTGATCCTGGGTGGGGAGCACAGAACTCACTACTGAGAGGCTGAAATATGCATTGTTTAATAAACATAGCAACACTATTTATAATTATCCATGACTGTTAGGGTCCACAACATGTAAATATTGTTTATTTTCCATTGTACAGGTGACAAAACTGAAGTCTAGAAGAGTATATGAGTATCCCCGTCTCTCACAGTGGTTTTTCTGCAAAACCAAGGCGGGATCAGCCTTTCTGGCCCCTACAGAAAATAAATGTACACAAGTGGGCATAGTCCTAGCTGCTTCTGCCAGGTGGTTTTCCCCCTCCCAGATGGTGCTGCAACAAACTCTGCAACTGTGAGAAAACAACAATGCCAAGCTAGGGGAAACCCCCCCCCCCCCCAGATTGGAACTGACCTTGTCTCAGCTCCAAAGTTACTTTGGGAATTATTCTGTGGGGGGAGGTGGTGGAGCAACCAGCCTCTAAATGCAATTAAAACATTGTTTTCTGAGAAATATGCTGTTCTGACCCTCCAGTTAGCTGTGAAAAAAGGGCACTCAGAGCAGACACACCATGAGTCACCTCTAAAAAATCTTTGACTGAAATAGATTGTCTAGATAGCGCCGCTCTCCCACCGACAGCACGCGGTGAAACCTCATGGCTGAAGCTGGTTCCCAGTCCCGGCTGTGCTGATCCCAGCCCCGAGCGCTGGTTTTGGGTCAGTGGCTGTCGGATGGAGTAGTTCTGCTCACCTGAACTCCAAGATGATCAGGATCCGGTGGGAGATGCAAAGGCATCTTTCGTAAACTACTGAAACTATAGTTGTCGGTCCTCAAATCACATCTGCTTATAGAGAGAAATATCAAACCCCATAATATTCTTGCAGTAAAGGTAAGATCCCTTTTTTTCAGCAAGAAAATATTACCACATATAATACCACCGATATTTCACTGTGAGGGTGGGGAGGCCCTGGCCCAGGTTGCCCAGAGCAGTGGTGACTGCCCCATCCCTGGAGGTGTTCCAGGCCAGGTTGGATGGGGCTTGGAGCCCCCTGACCCAGTGGGAGGTGTCCCTGCCCATGGCAGAGGATTGGAATTGGATGGGCTTTGGGGTCCCTTCCAACCCAAGCCATTCCATTCCTTCCACATTGTGCTTTGTGAAACCAATCCGTAAGGTGGTTACAAAACAGAAGGAAAATTCAGCCCCTCCGAACCCCGCTGTCTGTCGTACCTGCCGCGTGTGCCGATGTGTGACAGGAGCTCTCTGGTCCGTTGTTTTCCCGGCTGTTGAATAGCAAGGCTGCTTTGAGGTTCTGCACACGTAACAACGTAGAACATTTGGAAGGAATTTTCTGTGGGTTAATACTTGAATTTTTCCTATTTCTTTTATACAGCTTGGATTTCATGAGAACCTTGATTACGAATTATAACCTTACTGTATCTTCTATAGCAGAGATATATTGATTATATAGATTTTGATATATTTTCTAGTCGAGGGACTGGTTTGTTATACGTGTATTTCCTATGGATCCCAGATGAATTTCAGAAATACAATCCACTAGTGGGCCTTTCACATTCCAACTTTATACACACGAACAACAGACCCATCACAGCACCAAGCTGTCCCACTGTCTGCTTACCAAACAAGTGACTCAAACATTGTTTGTACAGCTAATCAACCCACAGAAACTCTTTGACAGAAGAACTACGTGGAATTAAATATGTGCTGGCTACAACTGTACCTATATTGACAATCCCCATTCTTTCCTAATGCATGTTTTCTGAGCCAAGAGAAAAAGGATTACAGTCACGTTGTCATTTCTTCCTCTAATGGCTTTTATACCTAGAGACCAAGTGCTGCAAAATTCCTACATTCGTGCAGGTTTCACATAAAGAGCTTGGTGGAAGAGGGAAAGGTGATGAATGCCCCTGACTCCTCCCCTCCAAAGGAAAACCTCTGGCATTCTTTGAATTACGTGTTCGGCACTAGAGAGTCGGACAGAAAAGGGTTGGAAAATAGGTGTCCAAAATAAAATAGTCTGTGCTGGGATCTCAAAAGACATGGGAAATGCATCGTTCAGTCTTCTGTGGGAATTCTCTAAGGAACGTCTTGTTTCATTATGCTGAGGCAACATGAAGTGGCACACGGGAACACCTCAGGTGAATGAAATGCCTCCTTTAACTCTGTAACTCACAGTCTCTCCCCTCCTCCCAGAGTTAGGCAATATTTCCTAGAGGGTGGGACGTTTGCTGAAAGTATTTGCAATGCCACAGGTTGCGACACTGCCATCCTCCCACTCTGTGACCGGCAAGATTAGGTTGGGTGGGTTGGCCATGAGAAGTAATCCAGGAAGGCTGAAGGTAAGGCAAGGACAGGATCCTGCCTGGCTCTGCGTGAGCACTGGAGCTAATCAGAGGCATTGTGCACCGACAGGAAAAGAAGGAGAACGTTCCTGAAGGTCATTGTGACCGGCAGGGAGGAGTGCCGAGTATTCACAGTGGCTTGGCAACTCCACATTGGAGGATGCAGAGCCAACGCTGAGGGAGACTGAATCTAAGCCAAATTCCACCTTCCATCCCTTTTTGTTGTGGTGGGACACAACAGAGTTTTACTGCTGGATTTTCATCCTTCCTCCCTTGTGGTTTTAATTGGAGCTGCCCGTGTTCTCTGGAAGGGAATCTTTCTCCTCACAGAGTGGATTTCAGCAGCTCAGGTGCTGCTGGTAGACGTGGCAAAAGTTTTCTGGGCAGGCCAATGACCAAACTGTTGTGTCTGCAGTTGGAAGAGTGAAAGCCTGCCAGTAAATGCAGACCTTACCAAGCTTTATCTTCTGAAGTTAACCCTGGAGATGACCTGCTCTTTGTGCATGTCTAGCTGAGGTCACAAAAAAACCCTCAGCTCCACATTATTTCTTGCTCCTGCATCTGAAGGATAGAAAAATCTATACAAAGAGAAGAATTTAAGCTACGTAAATAAGCCTTTCTATCATTATATTTTTGACTGAGGCTCCATAAGTGTCAAAATCCTTTATTATTGCTAATTTGGTGACACACAGTGGATGCCTGGAAAAAAAATCAAGGTTCCATTGTTTTAGCTACTTCTCACTGCACTCAGACAATTAATGGTCTAATAAAACCAAAAGCGCGAGGGAGGAGAGGCTCCTATCGAAACAGGATTTGCCATGGTCATAAAAATTGGTTCATTTAGTCATAAAGCTGGCAACAGAGAAGCACCCAAAACCAGAGAGAACCACTCAACCCTCTCTCTACAGATCCACTTCTGTTGCATGGATGGATCTTCTGATGCGGCCCTCACCTTGGCACACAGAGGATTTGGTTGGCTCTCAAGGGCTGCCGCAGCAGCTGCCTTTGGCCTCTGAGTTGCTCTTCAGCGCTTTGCAGAAGGATTTGCCTCTATTCACTAAAGGATCCGAAGGACTTAGGAGGATTTAGGATGCTGATTTTGCCCTATTACCAGCTTTCATAATTCGATTTAGCCTTGGCAAATTTAACAGCATGTGCTGCACTAGAACAGCTCTAATACTGAGCATTAACAAAGTCCAATAAAGTACTGGGCTGTGCAAGTGCTGCCTCAGAAAGGAAAATCACATTATGGACAACATATGTATTTTCAGATCTTTAATCTGTTGTCCTATTGGCGAATGAATTATTGAGGCTGGAAAAGACCTCCAAGATGATCAAGTCCTAATACCAGCCCAACACCACGGTGCCTACTAGACCATGTCCCAGAGTGCCACATCTACGTGCTTTTCAACACTTCCAGGAATGGAGATGCCACCGCTTCCCTGGGCAGCTGTGCCAGGGCTTCACCACTCTGTCAGTAAAAATACTTGTCCTAACATCCAATCTGAACCTCCCCTGGCACAACTTGAGGCCATTTTCTCTCATCCTATCGCTCGTTACCTGGGAGAAGAGTCCGGCACCCACCCCTCCTCAGCCTCCTTTGAGGGAGCTGCAGAGAGCGCTGAGGTCTCCCCTCAGCCTCCTTTTCTCCAGGCTAAACAGCCCCAGGTCCCTCAGCTGCTCTCCATAACGCTTGTGCTCCAACCCCTTCCCCAGCTCCGTTCCCTTCTCCGGACGCGCTCCAGCCCCTCAATGTCCTTCTTGTAGTGAGGGGCCCAAACCTGACCCCAGGATTCGAGGTGCGGCCTCACCAGCACCGAGTGTGGAGGGAGAGGATGAAAGTAGCCTTTCTGCTTTGCTACGGGAAACGGTGCAAGCGGCAGGGGTGGCTGAAGCAGAGGGGAGGCCTGACCTCTCGAACACTCGGGGAAAGAAGAGCGAGCAAAACTCTGCCCCCCCCGCAGACACACAGAGCACCCAGCTACCGTTCTTAATTCCTTTTATGCAATTCCACTCCGATACACGCGCACAGGTTTGCTCAGCCCCCCTCCTGTAACGCTGCCATTGGGTGGTTTTAGCTGAAAGCACTGGCATTTGGGCACTTTTAAAAAGAGAAGGCCTTGCGTGACTCCTGACAGCAGGCAGGCAGCGGTTGCCAGGGGAGGCCGCCCTGTGTTGGCACCCTGAAGGCTTTGTGACCCTCCCACACAGACACAATGGAATCCTGGTTGTCGAGCCTCCGCTTGCTCTGAAATAAGCAGCCTGCGCTCTTCCAGGGTGCAAACCTGCTCCATCACGGGATGGTTTGTTTCTTATGAAGCTGTTTATGGCCTGGAAGTGGAGCGTGAGTTCTCTGAACTGCAGGCAGGGCAGAGAGCAGTGAAAGCTCTGCTGGAGTGTTTCGAAACCGCTGAGCAAAGGTTAGAATTGCCATTATTTTTTGTTAACTTAAGATAGGAGTTCGGCCCTTGAAAGAAGGGGCTAAAAGGCAAGAAGCTGCGGTCTTAGAGAATATCTCTCCAATGCCCAGACTCGGGGAGACCTTAGCGCAGCCTCCCAGTTCTGGAAGGGGCTCCAGGAAAGCTGGGGGGGCTCCTGATCAGGGAGAGGCGGGATAACATTGAGGGGGGGATGATTTTCAGCTGGAAGAGGGGAGGTTGAGATGAGATCTCAGGAAGAAATGTTTTGCTGTGAGGGTGGGGAGGCCCTCGCCCAGGGTGCCCAGAGCAGTGGTGGCTGCCCCATCCCTGGAGGTGTTCCAGGCCAGGTTGGATGGGGCTTGGAGCCCCCTGAGCCAGTGGGAGGTGTCCCTGCCCATGGCAGGGGGTGGGGCTGGGTGGGCTTAGACTACTTGTTACTTCTGCTTGTAGGTAGCAAATATAAATCTGTAATTCTAGCCGATGTTTCTGATGCCCCATGCTTTCAAAGGTGAGCATCCTTCCTACAAAACAGTTGCAGCCCAGACTCAGAATGACTCCCCTTTCACAACTGACTACTCCAAGCATGAATCTTGCTAAAAGTATTCTGCCTGCCCTATGTCCAACAATCATTTGGAATTATGGATTCTGTGTTCAGATAGAATATCCCTTTCTCTGTTTTCACATCCATTGCAAAGGCAAAATGTGGGTCTCAGCTTTCAAGCTTCCTGAAAAGAAGCCTGGGCTTTATCTCACGGCTGAACAAGTGGAGCCTGATGATGCCATAAACAAAGAATACCAGATATATCTGAAAACAACTCCACCGTGAGCAGCAGGCTTCAGGAAAGCACTCAGTTACTTACAGCAGATTTACCAGGCAACCCACGACCTACGCAGAGTGCTACCAATGGGAAGGAAGTAGAAAGAGCACAAAGATTAGATCCAAAGGCACTCAGATCCCCAGCACAGTCTCCAACACGCTTATCGCTAGAGACCACCCATAAGAAGCTGTAGATAGAAAGCAGAGCCTATGTATTTCTTGCTAAACAACTATGTCAGATTCTAAAGGAATGAAAAAAAAAAGGCAGAAGATGGTGAAATACAACATCTACAATGAACAGAGCGAACGATGACAAAGAGAAAAATATACCTTAGACATGTCCATCTCACTCATGACTCTGGCAAAGCAGCTGATGATGCTCTTTCCTTGTGCAGGCTGGGCTGAGATGGCCTTTGTGCCAACCAGGAAGAAAAAGAACCGCATGATGCGAAGAAATAGCCAACAAGAGGCTGGATCCTTAGCACCTGGCAGAGGTGAATCTTGTATTCTTGTTTTAATTTACTAATTGTCTGGGTCCTATGGCCATGTTTTCAATTGATGCCAGTATCAAGGGGGTTATATCTTCTTATATGAGCCAAAGTGGCTACTGGCCACTAACCTATGACATAAATTACAGGCATATTGCACAAACACCAACACTGTTTTCATTTAAACCTTGTGAAAATACAAGCCTGTTCTTTTGCTTCTAAAATAGTTCAAGGCAGAAATTACCAATATTTGCTGAAAAATATCTAGTGAAATTAAAATATTTTAAACCAACATTTTAAGTGTTTTGTTGAAAACACAAGCTGTCCTTTAGCCAGTACTTCGTTTGAAAAGAAATCATTAGGTTTTTATGGAGAGAGAATTTGGTTGAAATGCCACAAATGTTTCAATGACAAACCCAGCAGTATTATTTTTCTGATTCATTCACAGAATCATGGAATGGTTTGGGTTGGAAGGGACCTCAAAGCCCACCCAGCCCCACCCCCTGCCATGGGCAGGGACACCTCCCACTGCATCAGGGGGCTCCAAGCCCCATCCAACCTGGCCTGGAACACCTCCAGGGATGGGGCAGCCACCACTGCTCTGGGCACCCTGGGCCAGGGCTTCCCCACCCTCACAGCAAAACATTTCTCCCGAAGATCTCATCTCCATCTCCCCTCCTTCAGCTGAAAACCGTTCCCCCTCGTCCTATCCCTGCCCTCCCTGATCCAGAGCCCCTCCCCAGCTCTCCTGGAGCCCCTTTCAGCACTGGATTTGTTGTTACAGTCAGCTCTGTGCATTGGCACTAACAAATGTATTAATTTGCTTAAAATGAAAATCTTTAACACAGAGTTGATCTCTAGGGCAGTGCTTGTCTTTAGAAAGATCATTAGATTATTTAGCTTTCTTAAACAAAACTTTCAGCTAGGTTTAAACACTGGATTCTAGAGAAATGAGTCAGATAATATTCTATTAATCATTCCTTTACACAGAAAATGGAAAAAGGAAGTTCTGCGTTCCAAGCTCTACTCTTTTTTCTCTTTTGGTAGCAAATGACACAAAGCAGACGGCATCTCCCTGCCAGCGTGTTTATCCCCCCTTTGCACTGAAAGCAGAGCTGAGATTAGATAGGAGCTGCTTATACAGACACTACCAACAAACAATTCCCAAAGAAATTAATGAGCCGAATTCAAAATTGTCTCGAGTGATGTAATTTACTGGCTGCGCCCAGTGTGAAGGCAATCTCTGTGTGGGCTCTCTGGAAGGGAATCATACTGTTTAGTTTCAGGCTGCTGATTTACGTGACGGGTTAGAAGCCTGTTTCTCTGTGGGCTCTCTCCATCACAAGTACCTTTTGGACAGAGAGAGGCTTTTTCACAGGACAACACAGAACCGAGTTCCGATGCACAAACTCAGCCTCTGAAATATCCACTGCTTTCTGCTGATTAGATCTACAAGCTAAGATGCTCTGCCTGTTCCTTCCTAAGAGCTCAAGTCCCAACAAGCACCTAATCCCACCTCTGATAAACAAGAAAAAAGGCCTTTGCCTGAAATTTCTGCAACAGGAATAACCCCGGCATCCCTGTCTCTCTATTACCTCTTTATTAGTCACCTAAGGATGCAAAACACACAAATGAAGACTAAAGGGACCCATGCTTAAATAATACATGTTGAAAGATTCAAGGAAAAGAAGGTTCATCTTTAATACTGGGAGATTCCATAATTAGACTGAAAAGAAGATAAAAGGCTCCAGCCCCCTGGGTCTCTGTATAAAGATTAGAGAGGGAGAGACAAGTACGTGTTCAGACTAATGGAAGAATACCTTACCAGCACTTCAATCATTGCAGGGCATTTCATGTGTCCATGTCTTGGGATAAATGAGACTGTTTAAAACTGGTTGATTTCTTAGCAATCCAAGCAAGGAGGGAGATGATAAAAGAGCCAAAAGCTCTCGCAGAAGGTAGGAATGAGCAGCTAAATGTTAAAAAATAGATAAATAAATATTTATATTCTCATATGAAAGAGTAACAAGAGCAGCACTGTAACACGCCGTGATAAGCAGAGGAGTTCAACCTCCCTCATGGAAGATACCAGTAGCTGGAGGGGTGGTACCGCTCCGTGGTACAACCTTTTCATTAAATACCTTGGGTCTAGGAAGCAGGTGAGCTGTGCTGCTTTTCTGCACGTCTTTTAATTTGCCTGACGCTTATGCATAATGCATTAACCCTGTCTTTGAGCTACCTTCAAACGGTTAGTTCAAAACATTTGACTGAGTTGTTAATGACGGTATCTTCTAGAGGAACAGAATATGTGCTGTTTTCAGCTGGTCTAGTGCTATGATGGCAAAATGAGATGGTGGCCACAAAGCCAGGCACCGCTCTCTGCTGGGGAGTCCTCCCCATTGCAGTGCTCCAACCAGCCCGTAGGCTTGGAACAGGCAGCTGGAAATTCAACCTGGAAAAAGCTCATTTCTGTTGGTTACAAGGCATTACCGAGGCAGTGTTCTCCATCGTGGACGTTGTGCCCTGGCTTGTTTGAGCTGGTTGTTTAGTATGTTCTTTTGGTTTGGTTTGGGTTTAATTTAAGGAGGAAAAAATTCAAGGTGGGAGTGCAGGGATTAACACTGATAATGCTGCAGTTTGTAACAACGTGAAGGCTTTGACTGTTGGAATCCTTTAGTGCCAAGTACTACAGGAAGCAGAAATTTAATGCAAGTCCCACCTCAAAGAGTTTGCAATCTACTTCCTTCGCTCCAAAACAAACTGAACCAGGTGTGGGAGCCTGCTGGGAAATCCAGTAACCATAGGCACAGAGTTCACTGTCAACTGCACCTGCGTTCATAGGTGGAGTGCAAGGAAGACATTAAACCAGTGCTTGTAAAACACGAGAGAGAACAGTGTCCAGGACCTCTGCTCCACTTAAGTCGAAGGAGTTTGGTTACTGGGTTAGAAGTTCTCACTCATGTGATCACAGCACATACTATAACAAATAATAAAAGAACAGGTGAAGGAGTAGATAACCCCAGTTTTGTCATCTGCTTGCTTCCTGCTCATTCCTTCCCTGCCACCCCCTAATTCCAGCGGGAGCAGAACTAGGACAGAGTGGAAGTTTTCTTCTATTCAAAGCTTTTACAGTTCCCAAAAGTTTTGTGCATAGCCAGGTTGAAGAGAAACCAGAGGCAGAGTTTCTCAGTCCCCAGAAGAATGAAACCTTTGCATGTTCTCCATACTTTTGGAGCGAGTGGTTTGGGTATCAGTGTCCCAGATGCTCATTATGTAAGTAGTCAGGAGCTGTTCTGGAAGCACACACACTCCTCTAGACCTTGCAGTGTGTCAAACTCTTTCATAGCCATTCCAAGCTTCCCATCTGGATGGCTGAAATAATTTGTGTTTAGCTTAGGGTGGAACTGGGACCCATCTGGACAAGATATCTGAGAATGCCCTGTGAAGCAGAGGTCTCCCAGGTAAGAGAATGCCATTTAGCACTGAAAAACAAGGGCTCTTCCCTTTGTTTTTCCACTTAATGTACAGTGGCACCTGCCACCAGGTTCCATTAGTCATCATTTCTGAACTATTTGAAGACAATGCCCCTAGCAATGGCTATAAAACCACTTGGAGCAGTCTCTTACCTTACAGAATCTTCTTCTGTAACAGCTGTCTTTCTGGATGTGGGGTTTATGGACAAGATTTCAGATCACCTGAAGTTTCTTCATTTCCAATTTTGCAGCTACTTCCACCAGCTTTGAAGGGAAGCTTGGCAAAACCAAGTCTAAAAAGAACAGAACAGATGGTGAGGCATCCCCGCAAGAAAAACAGCCGGAAGAGATACGAAAAATACCACTGGGACCAGGACCATATTTCTACATTGGAGGATATAACGGAGCTGAGCTGTAAGTAGGTCCTCTCAGCAGACTCATACGAACAGTACTATGGGCATACGTGAAGTCGTGGAACGTTATCCGTTATCCATTGGCCTCGAATCATTTTCCTTCAATTTGCTGTCTTTTTGGAGTGATACACTTGGGGAACCACTTAAAGATGATTCAAATAGAAAGTACCCAGTGGAAGGCCACCTGCGGTGAAGCGGCTCACTATTACACCTTTGCAAAGAAACAACGTACTTCCAGTTGTTTAATTAAGGTTTCTCCTTTGGGGCTGTTGAGAATACACCATGTAGCAGATCCGTTAGATCATCACTAGAGCCAGGAACCGCTGTTGTTGAACAGCCTTCTGTTGCACTCCATGTAAAACCAGCTGAAAAGAAGATCTCTGCCCAAGAAAAACTGTCAGATCAGAAGTTCAGTTCCTTCCTTTCCGAGTTCTTTCCAGCATGCTGACATTCTTCTCTAGATCCTATTACCACAAAAATCTCTTTCCTTGCTGCGTTTCCATAGTTTTGTATACAAACAGCTTTTTCTATTGCTGTTTGGCATCTCTCCCTGAACTCCCCAGCGGAGAGAGGCTCTTTATTAAGACCAGACCCTGAACATCTCTATTTCATGGCTACCAGTTGCATCCTAATTGGAAACCCCCTGCTGAAATGGTACCCGTTCTCATTAGAGCTGCTGAATCACAATGCTTTTAGCATCCTTTTTTACTCCCCTCACCCTCTCAAGTTTAGACCAGCAGGTTCACTAGTAGACATTCTAATTAATGCTTCCCACTCTACTCCCCAGCCAGAGAGCTTCTGGGCATGTTAGGTCAGACTCCCAGAGTTCAAGGGCCATGAGCTAACTAAGTGTTTGTTAACAGAAGGGAGGCTACTGGGCTGTTTTGTTTTCCATATGCAGCGTGAGCATCTATTGCCAAAGCAGAGGCTGGCAGCGTATCTATGACAACAGAAGAGAGGATTATGCACTGAAATGGTGTGAAATCAAGTGCCGAGAGACCTATTACCATTTCAAAGAAGGTAGAGGTGCCTGTGGGGCCTTGAGTGGGAGAGGGTAGTGGGAAAAACTCGAGAATGCTGCACTTGTGACTCCCAAGGTGGAAGAGGTGACCCAGGGGTAGGAGAAACGGATAACATCAACTTCTTGGCAGTCCTCAGAGGGGACATCAGAGCTGGATTGCCATGATGATTAAAGGAAGGGTTTTAGACAAGAAAACAACTTTGGGAGAAAAGGTACCATTGGGAAGGAAGGGTGCACTTGCAGAGGAAGAGTAAAGTAAGCTCAAGGTGTGTCACCTCATGCATCCCAAGCCCAGCTGTCTCTATCTAAGCAGAATCATAGAACCATAAGCTTGGAAGAGACCTCCGAGATCAATGAACAGTCACCAAAAGCCAAACTACTCCACTGCCTCGACAAGCAACTTTTTGAATTGCACTTTACCTTTTATCTCATCAGCAGGTCCTGACTTCACAGGGCCCAGCCAGGTTTTCCACCAGAAAAACACAAAATCCGGGGTGCCCACAGCAATGCCCCTGGCTGCCACCCTCAGAGCGGTACTTTGCATAACAAACACCAGACTCCCTGGGGACAGCCCCCGGGGCAATTCTTGTACCTCTGGGAGCTGGCCAAGACCTGTGCCCTGGCAAGCTGCCCGTGGCACAGAGCTGTGGGCTTTCCTGAGGCAATGTTAGCACCTCCCTACCAGCCCACATACAGCAGCCGCCTTTTCCCTTCTGCTGGCTCTGCTGGCACCGTGAGGGCGATTTGTTGTCCAGCTGCACCATCACAGCACTTGACCTCATACCTGGTGGCACAGACAGGTTATGTTTCAATGCAATTCTGCAGCTGGGATGGTGTGACAGCAGTGGCACCTTCGGAGAGGACGAGGAATGCACTGTTTCATGAAGCCCCACGGTTTGTTCCGCTAAAACGTTGGGCAGAAACACGTTTGCAGCAAGTGTTTTTTCGGCTTTGCAAGTTGTCACTACCACCTTAAAGCAAACTGGTGACAGTCAGCAGCCACAAAAACCTTATCCTCCAGATTCTGCTGCATGAGACAAGGGTTTTTTTCCTCTTACAGGTGAACAGCTTCTCTACCAGATTCCCAACAGTGGGGTCCTCACCAGCAAGATAGGGCTTTTATGCTGCCTGAGACAGCAAGAACGAATCATGAAAAACAACAGTAGGATCTCTAATTCCAAGTAAGAACTCTCACCTCTTTGAACCTTGGCCAGAAACATCCCAACAGAATGTGTGAGTGCACAAAACCAGGAACAGTTTCTCCTGGATGTATAACAGTACAGGATACAAAGTATATGGGGTTTTATTTCTTTCTTATCTTCTCAAAAAATCACTTTTTTTTCCAGAATTACATACATCAAAGACAGAATTTCCTCTTTATGTCTAGAGCTGTAGAAGTGCCAGGTGTCCCAAAGACAGTAGTCATAATAATCCCCCTGGTTTGGGCACATCATCCTAACGAAAAGGTCCCAACTACTTGTGCCATAGATACTGTAAATATGAGAGAAGCTTATTGCCATTTCTACTTCTTTATTTTTGACCTATCACAAACCCAAATGGCAATCCTGTGCCATAGCTACCTGTAGCCACCTCAGTTTTCAAAATACTGAGCACATGAAGAATGTCTTAAAGCCAACATATATTCTTGAAAGCTTATGGAATGAGGTAGCTCAGGAAAAACATGCAACAAACACACAACTTACCACAAGGAGGTAAAACAAAGCCATGTCTTAAGTTTCTGCTTGCAACCATCCTTTCTGAAAGTAACGGAGGAATGACTGTGTTGGACAGGATTTTCAAGTTGTGTTTGATTCTCCCATAGGTTACTGAAGATGAAAGAATTCTTCCCTGAATCTTTTCGCCTGGACATAGAAGATGAGAGAAATGCCTTTTTTAAGCTCTGCAAAGGTGAACTGACATAATCGGGGTGGCAATCAATTTAAATAGCTATGTGATCCTCTAAATGTTCATAAAAGTATACACGGTAATAATAATTGATATCTTTATGCGTGTGTATGAATAGACGTACGCACGCATTCAAGCGGGCAGTTTCCAGAGCCCCCTAACGGGCACGTTGGTGCTTCATACCACACATCACTATAATAGACCCATTCTCTCCACAGAAGAACAGATTTGGATCTGCAAACCGAATTGCTGTAACCAAGGACGAGGTATTTTCCTCCTTAAAATACCAGCAGCTGTCAACATCCTCCAAGCCAAACTCGGCAGCACTAAGAAATACCTGTTCAAAAAGAATATGTCATACCGGGCTCCCCAGGCGAAAATAGTGCAAAGGTAGAGACTGAAGCTTGGGAATTCGTGTGTGAGTAGTGTGCTTGACTAAGCACACTGGACTCAGAGAGTTGATTTGTCTTGGTGAGGAATGGCTTAAGCTCTGAGGAATGACCGTATTCTTTCGAAAAGTGTTGTTAGCATTGATTTTTCTAGCAGCATATCCTTGTTATTTATACAGGCATCCAGCAACCTTTGATGATAAAGGGGAACGATTCCCAGATTACTCCACTCTGGCAATAAAAGCAATGGTGCTGTATGAAGGGCTCTTTATATTCAGACATAAACTTTGTATATTCTCCAGTAAATATTAGTAAATCTTTAATTACCTCCCACTCCCGAGATTCAGCACAGCTTCTATTCCTCTCAAAAGGAATTGTTCTTGGCATTTCTCTCCTCTCCTACGAGTGCCCTCTGCTGCCACTCACTTTAAAAACAGTGTTGGAAAAATCATGAGCAGATGAGTTCTGTGGTTTGCAATGAACGGGCTGTGGGGTTTGGTGTGAGCTTTGAATTGCCGTGGATTTTGGCTGCCTGTTGGTAACGTGTGTTGAAATACTGCTCTGACAGGTATATTCAGCAGCCTCTGCTCCTGGAAGGGAAGAAGTTTGATGTCCGGTCCTACCTCCTCATTGCCTGCACAGCACCATACGTGTTATTCTTTGCCCACGGTTACGCCAGGTTGACATGTGTTGATTATGACGTTGCTTCGGATGATCTGACTGTTCATCTGACCAATCAGGTAAACTGAGGTCACTTAGATCAGAAGAAGGGGAAGGTGGTGTTGACAGAGATGGGAAGCAAAAAAAGACTTTTAAAAGGCTAAAAATAAATGTCTCGTGCATGCAAAATCCCTGCACCCAAGAAATAGGTGTAGGCTGATCGTCAGGCATGGCAACAAGGTGGAACAGAAACAGTACTGGACCACATGCAGTTCTCTGCCGTGGACCAGTTCTCTCCTTAGCCTGACAATTTCTCTCCTTGGACTTCTTTTTCCTGCCATTATTTTCTCGTGTATTCGTAGAGCGTAAGCTTCTTAGGGCAAGATGCCTTTGGTTGCAGCTACCTAGCACAAAGGAGACTTAATCTTGGCTAAGGAGTTCGTTGATCCTCTTGTGTTTAAATACAACAACCTTAAGGATGTAAGATGCAGATGTGTTCTTCAAAAGCCAGAATTCCTAAATCTCCATCTTTCCTTGCCTTGCTTCTCAAATGAGAGCAATAAATAGAACAAAACTGTTCTGGCTTGTACCCCCCATGCATCTCTGGTCATACGAAACAGAAGCTTACGTTCCTCATTTCTGCCTGAGTTTTTACTTCGAATGAAGCCCTTCAGTAGTTATAACTTGCCCTGATACAAGAGAATTAAAAAGAATTAGGAGGAAGAAAACAGTTTGCTTTTAAAGCTCTTTTCTCCTCCCAGTGTCTTGCTGTGTTCTGCATTGGGGAGGTATCAGACAAACCCACTTCAGTTGGAGTTGCGTAGTTCCCGTAGAAGTGCAGTTCAGGACAGCAGATTAAGCTGCTTCCTGCAATATTTGCTATTACCAGCACGCCACTTGTTTTCCTGGAATAGTTTGTTTGCTCAGCTAGATAGAGAGTTATCCACACGGGAATTCAGGTGCTCAGGTAGGATCCCATGGCACAAGTGACATTAAACAAAGGACAGGTGTTTATGAGCACAACATAAATTATCCTGGGTTCCTGCTGGGAGGAGGGAAACAAAATTTACAGGAGTGGTTTCTTCAAATTACAGTTGATTCTGCTCTCTTTCCCTTCCTACTCTTTCATCCCACCTGGAATCAGTCATTTTCCTACTGTATTTCCAAAAGGCAAGAACCACCACTAACCAGAGGCTTTGCGACCCCACAGGAATCGACTGCAGATGGAGTTGCAGCCAAGCCCTGCTGTTTCACAGGGAAAGGGGCCTTTGATTGAACAAATATCCCATTATTGATAAACTCCAGCTGGCACAGGGATTAATGAGACAGCAGAAGAGAGAAGCCCTCACCTTGGTTTCCTCTGGAGATACATCCATACATCTCTCCCAGATGTACTCTCCTCCAGGCAGACAGACAGACAGCCACTAGAACTGGCTTTAGTCCAAAGAATATCACAACGATGACTTGAAAGCACCTCTCTCTCTGCCAGCTGCTGGTTTAGCTCTTCTAGTGAGGACCTCTATTCCCTCCACCTCTCTAACTTGATCCTGGGGTTCTTCCCAACTCCAGATGCCGGGAACAACTCAGGGGGGTTGGATGCCTGCCACACAAGTGGATCCCAGTTACTCTTCAGTGCCAGGAATCTAATCCTCCCTCTGCTCTGTCTCCCCACCTCTCAGTACATGCAGAGGAAGAGCTCCCTGTACAACCAGCTGAAAGATGAGACCGTCTGGGGGATGGAGCAGCTCAACAGCTACATTAATGAGAATTTCAGACAAACCAAAGGACTCCCCAAAGACTGGGTTTTCACTGTGTTTACCGTGAGTACAAGCAGGTGTACGAGGTGTTGGTCTGCCTAGTTAGTGTGACAGGAACAGGGAGGAAACCCCTCAGCTCTCTGGAGCCCCCAGGGAAACATCCGCACCGAGTGAGAAGGTATCGATGGTCCCATGGCAACCATTTGTCTGCAGACAGAAAACACAGACGTGAAGACACAAAGTTTAGTTTTAATAAAACGGGTAAACAGCTTAGAAAGAGAGCGTGAATGTAAATGTTAGTTATAAAAACACAATTGTGGTCTTCACATTCCTGGCCCAATGCCGTGGTCTTGCATTAAAAAAAACAAGTACACATTAGAGAGCTCACCAGCCTGATGGGTCTTCTGTTTCAGAAAAGGATGCAGCAGATCGCATTGCAGTGCTTCTTGGCAGCCAAGCACAAACTGGATCGCAAACTGGGCTACTTTGATCTCATCGGCTGTGACTTTTTAATTGATGAAAACTTTAAGGTATGAATATAACACTGTTAAATACTAAGTATGATGGCCAGATGTCTAATGCCAGCAGTGCAGCACAGATGACACAGGCTCTGGTGCTAGAAATTAAATAGAGTCAGGGATAAAGTGCAGGATTCATTGTTTTCTCCAGCTCCATTGTCCTGCACCGAGACATGGCACGAGTACTGCCTGCACGTTTACTGCACGGCGAAACCCTGGCACTAACAGCTCGGGATGGAAAGCAAAGCCCTTACTGCACGGGAAACTGTTCTGAGCAGAATTTTCACCGGGAAGTGGAGTTCATTATGGAAAGTATGGGAATCATAGAATCCCAGGTTGGAAGGGATCTCAAGGTTCATATGATTCAAACTTTCTTGGCAAAAAGCACGGTCTAGACACGATGTCCCAGTGCCCTGCCCAGCTGAATCGTAGATGTCCCGTGTTGGGGAATCCACCACTACCCTGGGGAGATTTTCATCTTGTATCTGATCGGAATCTCCTCAGGATTAACTGGAATTTTAATGCCTACTCAGTTTTCCCTTTCTGAAGAACCCAAACATGCCAGATGTTCAGCCAGCATAAATCAGTGTGTAATGCCTCTAACATGACGTGAATTATGCTGACTTACACTGAGTATCCACCACAGGCAACAAAGAACTTGCCCTCACCCTGCAGAAGAATCAGCGTTATCGATTGAATTGCCAGCATCAGCATCTCCGTGTTCTTTATAGGTTCACCATTTAGCTATAGGTCAGCCCACTGAGTCTGCAAAACCTGCTAGAATTACAACTCAAACTTGTAAAGAGTGAATGAAACACAGACAAAAAACAGCCAGAAGAAAGGAAAGGGAAATGTTAAATACAGTGATTGAGGTGCTTTCAATGCAGAACCACCTGGCCTAAACATAAGAAAGAGCCATCTGGCAGATTCTGCTCTTGCTAAAGCAGAAAGGAACTCAAACATATTCCAGCAAAGGGCAGTATGAACAGCAAACCCTACGAAAGAATGGAATTAATGTATGCAGCGGTGGGTAAGGCACCGGAACAATGGGCTCCTTTGTACAGGGAGTCAATGGCAAGGGAGAGCAAATGGCAAAGACACAGAAACTGGTGCTTCTCAAATTTCAGTGGGAATTGTCTGTTGGCATGCAAAGTCCTGGCTGTGTAAATTTTAAGGAGAATGGAAGATCCAGTATCACTGTATCGTGGCAATTCCTACTTGGCTAGTTAAAAAACTTCAGTGTTTAAAGACCACCACATCCTCCTGTGTTCTACATGTAGGAAAATAAACCAAATCTGTCTCTTGACAAGTATTATGGATAAGAACGATGAGGATTTCTGGACACTCGGTAGTGACAGAGTCAGTTGGAACCTGACATTTCCTTTTGAGAGAGAGTAAAGTGGAAATTCAGGCTTTTATTCAGCCATGGATTTAACCACACTTTCTTGCCTCTGCTGGAAAGCAAGGAACCCACTGTTTTGGTGGTGTAGTTCTGCATCAGGAGACACTGGTACACTCCCTGCAGAGGCAGGGTATACCAGCTGGATGTGGACAGTTTAACCTGGCCAGTACAGCAAAATCCCAGTTTTCTGTAGGCTGACATTACAATTCCTGCTCTGACAGCCTGTCCTATCCATCTGTAACATAGAACAGCTTTTTTTCTCCCTGTCATCCTCTTTCAGGACACCTGTAGAATCTGCTTTATGCTAATGGTCTCAAGCTTTGTCAGGGGAGGTTTAGGCTTGATATTAGGAAAAAATTCTTCCCTGAAAGGGTGATTGGCCATTGGAATGCGCTGCCCGGGGAGGTGGTGGGGTCACCGTCCCTGGAGGGGTTTAAGAGGAGGGTGGATGAGGCACTTAGTGCCGTGGTTTAGATGATGAGTAGGTGTTGGTGTGGGGTCATAGGCTGGACTCATGTCAAAGGTCTTTTCCAGCCCTGTGATACTGTGATTGAACATGGGCTTATATGTTCAGTCTTACAGCTCAAGGTGCTTTTGCCTCTTCCTTATTTGTCTGAGATATACATGCTCTCAGCATTGCTCCATAGAACTCTTGAAGGCCCTGAGCATCCTGATTCAGTCTTTGGAAGGAATTCCTAGAAGCACAGACTATGAAAGCAGGGGCTTTCGGTAGAGCTTTGCATATTTATATGAAAGCTGAGTAAAGAAGCAAGTATTTTAAGAGGAGCAGGAGCAAAAGTGACAGATGTGGGTTTGCTGTTGTTGGCTTTTTGCTGCTCTTTTGTGGAGCTTCCTTGTGCCGTGCTGTGAGTGCCCAAGTCCCTACGCAGCTCAGGACGGTGTCATTTCAATGCTCAAGGAACCTGTTTTCAGGAATCATAGAATCAGAAGGTTGGAAGAGACCTCTGAGATCACCGAGTCCAACCGTGTCTGTTTCCTTACTAAACCCTGTCCCTAAGGAACTCATCCAACTGTTTTTTAAACACCTCCAGGGATGGTGACTCCACCCCCTCTCTGGGCAGCCTGTTCCAATATCTGAGCACTCTTCCAGTAAAGAAATTTTTCCTAATGTCCAGTTTAAACCTCAACTTGCGGCCATTTCCTCTCATCCTATCGCTGTCACTGGGGAGCAGAGCCCAGCACCCACCCCGTCACAGCATCCTTTCAGGCAGGTGTAGACAGGGATGAGGTCTCCCCTCAGCCTCCTTTCTCCAAGCTAAACAACCCCAATTCCCTCAGTGTCTCCTCGCAGGACTTGTTCTCCAGCCCCTCCCCAGCCTCATTGCCCTCCTCTGGATGCGCTCCAGGCCCTCAATGTCCTTCTTGGAGTGAGGGACCCAGAGCTGGCATCACCAGCGCTGGGCACAGGGGCACAATCCCCTCCCTGCTCCTGCTGGCCACGCTGGGTCTGACACAGGCCAAGATACCACTGGCCCTCTTGGCCACCTGGGCCACTGCTGGCTCATGTTCAGCTGCTGCAAACCAACACCCCCAGGTCCTTCTCCTCCAGGCAGCTCTCCAGCCACTCTTCCCCAAGCCTGTAACGCTGCTCGGGGTAGTTGTGACCCAAATGGAGGACTCTGCACTTGAAGTATTGCATCATCTCCAGAGGTACAATGGGAACCCAGATGTGTCGAGTTTTCATCAGCCATAAAGAGATTCAGCTATCTCTCAGCAGAGAACAGCCTGAACACAAATAAGCCATTTGCCAATATGTGATAGAGGTACATAAATGAAGATAACACTCAAATCTCCAGTTAAAGCTGGGCCGGTTCCTTTGATTTCAACAACATGGCTTTTCACTCACCCCAGGAGTACGAGGTACCACAGGGATAGCATAGACCTGGTTGTGCTCACCCCAGGTCAGGATGATAAAAAACTGATAAAGGCTCATAAAGACAGGAAAACAGAATCCCACTGCCTTAGCCTGTGGTGTCCAGTGTGACTAAGCTGGTCCCTTTCTGGGTCGGCAACGTCTGAGTAGCCCTTCCAGTGCTTGGTTTGCCACTGTGTGTGCGGCTTCAGCTATGCCAACACAGCACACAGATCAAGTTATTTTATTCCTATTTATGACTGGTAGTTCAGTGCTTCTTAAAGCTCCAGCCAGAGGTCAGGCTCCTTGGATGCCCGCTAGCCAGCAAGCCAGCTCTGCTGTGGGTAGCTTTGGGCTTTGAAGCATGTGACAGCCACCCTCTCCAAGAACAAGTGCTGTAGAGAGATGGTGGAGTCATAGAATGGTTTGGGTTGGAGGGAATGTTAAAGATCATCCAGTTCCACCCCCTGCCATGGGCAGGGACACCTCCCACTGCATCAGGGTGTTCCAAGCCCCATCCAACCTGGCCTTGAACCCCTCCAGGGATGGGGTAGCCACCACTGCTCTGGGCAACCTGTGCCAGGGCCTCCCCTGGAGATGTCAGATCCTGGTGTCACACAGGATCTGGCTGCAGTCAGCGCATGTTTGAGAACCTACAGACAAACCTCACTCCTTGAAGTCTTTAAGCTTACCTCAATGTCTTGCAGGAGCCGTAACCTCTTCATCCTTAAGAAACATCCAGAGCAGGGCTTCTGACCAAAGCCTCAGGGCACCCATCATTGCACTCCTCACGAGGAAAGCTTAAAGAAAAAGAACAGTCCATGGTTAGGAAGTCGAGAACAAGCATGAATGTAGATGAACAGTGTGAGCGATATCACAGAGAACTTTCTTCCTCCTGTTTGTCAGTTTTATTGGCTTTCAAGTAGAAGAAACCAAACTCTTATCAAGACGATTATGAAGGTTCATTGAATTAGTCTGTCAGCACAAAATCTTATGAACTTTTAAGAAATCCAACATTTACTCAGAAGAACGAGTTTGCCAAGAAAAAACATATGTAACTTAGGTGCCCTCTGTTGGCATCTGTGAAGCAGGTTTTCTGAGCAACTGTTCCAGTTCTCCTTTGAAAAGAAAAAAAAAAAGACATTTCCCTGCCTTCACATATCAGACTTCTCATTTGTTTAATGAAGTAGTTCAAAGAAGTGACAATTATTGTTCCATTTTATTCTCAGCAAAAGATTTTGACTATCACGTCACCAAAATCTACAAAACACTTTGACTTCATCTCCCAGGTACTTGCAAGCAAATTCATTGCTGCTTCAGAAAAGAGGAATATTTTTTAAATAATTTTTTAAAATTAATTAAAAAGGAGTCAGATTCTCCTGGGGCTGTTACATGATTAAATATCCTTCCTTACAGAATGCTGATTAGTTGCTACGTGCGTTATATATAGGATGCAGCACCATATGGTGGAGGCTGGAAGTGAACATATAAGTTTGTCTCACTATAGGGAAAAGAAATAGTAAAGAGAATTACACTAAGGAGATCCAGCCTGGTTTCATGATTGGCATTCATCTTTCCTAGGTCTGGTTTCTGGAGATGAACTCAAACCCAGCACTGCATACCAACTGCAAAGTCTTGAGGGAGATCATCCCAGCTATAGTCTTCGAAAGCCTTGGTAAGTGAACGAGTCGCAGGGTGGCCAACAGCACATGGTCGTATCGCTCCATTGCGTCTCAGAGGAAAGACTTCTATCAGATGTAGGGTCAAACCAAGCTTTGAATGAAGATATCTCACTGCTGAGATTCTAAGAAATTTAGAAGGCACAGAAAATTCTAATCCATGCAGATCTAGAAAAGCAACAGTGTTTTAACCACGCACTCATAAGAAAGAAATAAGTGGTTAAATTTTATGCTGACTTTCATACATACAGTTACCTTCCTGAGCATAGAATGCAGAATGGGTTGGGCTGGAAGGGACCTCAAAGCCCAGCCAGTGCCACCCCCTGCCATGGGCAGGGACACCTCCCACTGGATCAGGGGGCTCCAAGCCCCATCCAACCTGGCCTGGAACACCTCCAGGGATGGGGCAGCCACCACTGCTCTGGGCAACCTGGGCCAGGGCCTCCCCACCCTCACACTGCAAGTGTGCATTTATTTGGGGATTGCAAGCAGTTTTACACCATTTTTCCTACCAGTTTCCTGAAATGGTTCCAGGGGAGCTGAAGGTGGCTGAAGTGAATCCAAAACATACGCGTGTTGTCTTTTCTTTTCTAAGTTGTCTTAATAGCAATAGTGCACAAAGGTCACAGATCACAGGTTTGAACCTACTTCCCCCTCCCAGTTCCTCCTCCTTCCCACTCTCAAAACCACCTTGTGTGCACACATGACACCTTGGGTGCATTTTTGTTTCAGAATGTTGACATCATCTCACATCCGCATCTTCTTTTCCAGATTTGGTTCTCGAGGTTTTCAACAAGCAGCTCAGGGGGCAGAGGATTTTTCCTTTGGAGACACTCAACCGCTTTGTGGTTCTCTATCATGAGGATGCTGCAAATAGGCACCACAAGCAACATGGGAAGTTGAAAACCGGTCGATATCTGAAGCCACAGGCAGACTGTAGCAGCCGCTTCGCTCACAGCCCTGCCAAAGCACTGAAGAACTCTGCCAAGAAGCTCAGTCGCTCTTGAAAAATGATTGCCTTGTTGCCCAGAACTGTCAATAAACTGTCCTAACTCCACCACACATGCAGCCCCTCTTCCACCATGGAAAAACTCTCTTGAACCATTACAGACCAAGAGGGTTTTCACACGTTCAGAAGTCATAAAAAGAAAATAAAATCTGTATTTGCATGTTCATCTTATATAAACAGACAGACAGCAATCTCAACTGGAAACAAGTGAATATTGCTATTAATACTTAGTCCTTTGGCAGAAAGTAATGCTTCAACCAGCCAGCCAGAAATTACAGCAGAGCTACAGAGAATGGGACAACTGTTACCACACTAAAGCTCATCGCTCTTAAAAACAACATTGATCTGATCGACGCAATCCAGAATCATGGAATGGGTGGGGTTGGGAGGGACCTCCAAGCCCACCCAGTGCCACCCCTGCCATGGGCAGGGACACCTCCCACTGCATCAGGGGGCTCCAAGCCCCATCCAACCTGGCCTGGAACCCCTCCAGGGATGGGGCAGCCACCACTGCTCTGGGCACCCTGGGCCAGGGCCTCCCCACCCTCACAGCAAAACATTTCTCCACAAGATCTCATCTCCATCTCCTCTCTTGCAGCTTAAAACCATTCCCCTCATCCCATCCCTGCCCTCCCTGATCCAGAGCCCCTCCCCAGCTTTCCTGAAGCCCCTTTCAGCACTGGGAGCTGCTCTAAGGTCTCCCCAGAGCCTTCTCCTCTCCAGGCTGAACAACCCCAACTCTCTCAGCCTGTCCTCGCACAGGAGCTGCTCCAGCCCTTGGATCTCCTTTGTGGCCTCCTCTGGACTCACTCCAACAGAAAGAGGTCAAAATTACATCTTACTTGGCAGGGGGCTGGAACTGGGTGATCCTTAACGTCCCTTCCAACATGAACCATTCTATGATTCTACTCTTTTCTGGCAAAAATGCAAGAAGAGGTGCGGAATCTCTCTGAAACGTATCTCTTCAATGCAGAAAGGACATAAATGGAGTGGGAAACAGTGGCACCTTTAAATGTGGACAGGTTTTCCTACGGATTTTTAGAACACAGGCTGGAGATGGCCAGTGCTGTTGCCTGAGGGTGCTGTCCTACGCTATGGGAAGACTTTTTTGATAGGTGCTGACAAGTGAAGCTCTGCACCCTGCAACACCCATGGGGGTCACAAGGTGGCAGGGTGCACTGTCATGGAAAACCTCTGGACAACTTTGCCCTGGGAATTCCAGCCCAGCGGTGCAATGAGCCCTCCCAAAGCTTTTGCCCATGTCCTGGGACACTCAGATTCCTAAAGGAAATGAGGGAATAAACAGGGGTCACCTTACCTTCCTCACTGCTCCCCGGCATTTGCTGATGTTGTGGTGGAAGGTCTCCAGCTGATTCCAAGCACAAGGCACTTCTTAAGCATTAAGCACAGTTTTAAATAAAGTTTAAAACTTTGTCTTAGCATTGGTTCAATAAGGACACAGAGCTGTTGGAGCGAGTCCAGATGAGGAAAAGCAGGTGATCCAAGGGCTGGAGCACCTCCTGTACCAGCACAGGCTGGGAGAGCTGGAGTTGTTCAGCCTGGAGAGGAGAAGGCTCTGGGGAGACCTTGGAGCAGCCTCCCAGTGCTGAAAGGGGCTCCAGGAAAGCTGCGGAGGGGCTCTGGATCAGGGAGTGCAGGAGTGAGACAAGGAGAATGGTTTTGAGCTGAAAGAGGGGAGATTGAGATGAGATCTTAGGGAGAAATGTTTTGCTGTGAGGGTGGGGAGGCCCTGGCCCAGGGTGCCCAGAGCAGTGGTGGCTGCCCCATCCCTGGAGGTGTTCCAGGCCAGGTTGGATGGGGCTTGGAGCCCCCTGATGCAGTGGGAGGTGTCCCTGCCCATGGCAGGGGGTGGCACTGGATGGGCTTTGAGGTCCCTCCCGAACCTGTCTATGATTCTCTGACTGTGAAGTTTCTTAAGCATTTACACATAGAGAAAATCCAGAAGAACTGTAGATCCAGAAGATTTTTTTTAATTAAGCTTTTGGTGCATGAAAACAAAGATAGAAAGGTAACCCCTCTGCTCTTCTCGGTGCTGTTTCCCTACCCTGAAATTTTGCCACCATACCTTTTTCATTTTAGAAGTCAAAATTTGGGAATAGAGATCCAGATTAGAAGCTCAAAATGCTAAATGGTAACAGTGGATCTGGTATCTGGAAAATAATATATGGTAATCGGAGCAGAGTTGCTACATTTGGTTCTATCTGCAGAACTAGATCATGGGAAGATCCCAGAACTTGGAGCAAGTGGGGTTTCCCTCCCAAAGGCCACTTTCAGGTCCTCTGTGCAGCCACTTCCCCTTTCTCTGGGGCAGGCAAGGCAGCCTCAGGCACAGCAATGACATGGAATGGAATCACAGAATCAAATCAGCCTGAAGTTCAAATCTGATCCTGAAAAACCCCATAAACTCTGGGATTTGAGCTGAAAATTCAGCCATGATCTGATTTCATTATTGCAGTAATTGCACACAGATAAAACTATTGTTCTTTCTGAGTGGAAACTTAAATACAGTATTTTCTCAGAAGCTCGCTGTTCTGAGCCAGGAGTTTTCATTTCCTTTGATGCAAAGAAAAGCTCTTTCACTGAAATTCTCCCAGGCTTAAATGATTCACACTTTGGGGTTTTCCCTCTGAACTGGAGCTTTAAGAAGTCAGGAAGTTGGTTGCTTTTCCCATCAATAAACAGCCGTAAATTCAGGCGGTTGGGTCGGTGGGAAGTGGGACTCCTCTTCAGGGCAGGCATACAGAAACCCAAAAGGCCATGGTGCAAATTTCCAATGAATAATATGGCTCTGCTCATCATGTTTCAGTATTAACTGGCAGCAGCGTTGGCTCCTCAACACCCACAGCCCAGAAAGTCTTGTGTGCCTCACCAAGGCTCGCTGCACGTTGCCAGAGGGAGACTTCCACTAGAGCCTCACATCTTTTGCTCCTCAAATAGCAAGCTCTGAGGAGGTGGTGCTTTTTTGCCTGAAAGGTGGCTGCTTCTCTGCCATTGTCAGGAATGGAAAAAAATTATCAGCCAGAGTTTCCTGCTGGTTTGGTTGCGGAGAGCTGAAAAGCTGCTGTAGCCCAGAGCCAGAAAATGTTAAGCAACTTGCTTAAAAAAAGAGGAAAAAAGTTCAAGTGGACCAATTTAAAATTCAGCAAAGGAAGAATTTGAGAGGGGGTCCATGGTGAAGTAGGCAGAATTCTGTAAGAGAGGGGAAGTGAACTGGGAAAGGAAAACTAAGTGCGCTCAAGAGCGCCGGGACAACCTAAGGAATAAACCCCTAGCTTTCCAATTTGCTTAATTATATCACATAGGCACTTCATTCAGTTTTCAAGTTTATTTTACCTTTACAAAAGGTCACAATCAGAAATCTTGTTGAAAACATTAAGAAGACAAGAACGGTTAATACGGAGCAGAGAATCATCATGGCCAACACAAAAGGAACAGTAAGAAGTGATAGGATGAGAGGAAATGGCTCAAGATGCACCAGGGGAGGTTTAGAGTGGATATTAGGAAAAAAATCTTTACCAAAAGAGTGGTGAAGCCCTGGCAGAGGCTGCCCAGGGCAGAGGTGGAGTCTCCATCCCTGGAGGGGTTCGAAAAGCCTGTAGACGTGGCACATCAGGACACGGTTTAGTAGGCACGGTGGGGTTGGGCTGGTGGCTGGATTTGATGATAACAGAGGTCTTTTCCAACTTCACTGATTCTAAGCATCTTTACCAGTCAGTGTTTAAACTTCTGAGAATGTCAAACCACACAGTGAAAATGCTAACAAGGCAAAGAGAGTCTTCTACTTCAAAGACGTTATCTATTTAATCCAACCCAACGCTCTCACCTTTCCTTGGGTGAATATCCAGTTCTCCTCAATTAAGAATCTGCTCATTTCCCAAAGCAACCGTGGAAAATTTGCCATCTTTCAGTGAATTTCTCACAGGGAAGGGAAAAACCATCAGTAACACAAGAATTAACAGTAAGAGGATCAAAGAAGGCAAAAATACATAGAATTTCTTACAGCCTTCTGTTAGGGTTGAGAAGTATCACCGCTCCCTTTCTATGTGAAAGGGAAGCTGAGGTCAGGTGTGGCAAACACTAACGGAGAAGCTGGAAGAATAAAACCAGGACTATGGAGGAATACATCACAGAGAACAAGGATAACTCTTTGCATTTCATTTTAGCTTAGAACTATCTCACTCAGCTAGCAAGATTCTATAACACACCAAAAAAAAAGCAAAAAGCAAAAAAATACAGGATAACTCCTCTTGACACAATCACTGAAGAAATATTCAGCAATAAAACCGTGTCCATGAATCATAAAATTAACCCTCCAGCTCTATTCAAGCTTGCCAAGACCTCTTCCAGAGAAGGCTTCAAGAAAGACCAACTGGAGAGTTTAGAAAGGCTGTGAGGTCTAGAAACCACAGCCTGTGAAGCAGGGTAAGAGCCTGGAGAAGACAATGATAGTTCATGGATGCTGGACGAGATGCTAAAGAGCTAATTCTTCCTCATAACCATATCGGATAATATAAATATCAACTAACTAAATCTCTGCTCTTTGCTGACTTTAAACCAGTCACTGGACTGGATTGCCTAGAGAGGTCATGGAGTCGCCTCAAAGAGAGTTGAGCAGGCAGATGGTTATCCAATCCCACCAAGCCTGCCCTGGGGCGCAGAGGCGATGCCACCGGCTTACCAAGGAAATAACCTGTCCCGCTTCTTCGGATTCTCTCTTCAAGTGCTTTTGTAACACACATCTGTGAAAGCAATAACTTCAGCTCTTGCAATTTCACAGAGCCCTACTTAAACAAGCACGTCACTCAGCCTCTGAGTAATCCCCCCTGAGTATTTAGTAAGGTGATTAACAGAAATTTCATTATTCTGTTTGGATTTAATTTAGAAGCCCTGTACTGTTTACGTTATCTGGGAGAAATCACGAGGAAGCTGAATTCAAGGCCTTACAGTGAGGTATTTATGGTCTTTCATGTGAAGATTGAGTTAAAACTCATTTTTGGCCAGAGCTGATTCAGGCATAAAAGCGTCTGCTCCGAGCAGCTTTCACCAGAAGGCCAAACGAGGAGGCAGCCAGAGCTTTGAAGCTATTATCGCAGTCACATAATACAAAAATAATTATGTACAAAAGACAAGTGAGTTCCAACAAGTCGAAGGCACAGGTTGGATGCTATTTGAAGGGAGTGTCCATTCACAGAACGAAACCAACACCAGCTGAAACCCTGTCCTTTTAAATTCAGGCAAAACAATTCATTCTAGCCATGTTTGAGCTTTATGAACTTGGAGGAGCACTAGTTAACATTAAAAAAAGTCCTCCAAGGTACAGTTTTCCATAAGGAGATGAAAAAGTCACTGGAGCTATGCTGGTGTGCGCCAACAGACACTCTAGCTCTTCAAGACCAGGTTGGATGAGGCTTTGAGCCCCCTGACCCAGTGGGAGGTGTCCCTGCCCGTGGCAGGGGGTGGCACTGGATGGGCTCGGAGGTCCCTTCCAATAAAAGCCATTCTATGATTCTATTACTCTTCTTCTGGAGAGGGGAAAAAAAGCATCAAGAACAAATGCTGGGCTTTTCTCTGTATTCCACTGGTTCTTCCCTGCTCTATAAACTAGGTGAGAAGACAGCGTTAAGCCCGATGTCTTTCTCTAGACAGCGTGACCCTCATTTGAGCGTTTCAGAGGTCTCCCTTTTGTAATTGCCAGGCACTGGGCATTGCTGAGTTAGAGAAGGAAGGTAAATGTTACTCCTTTCTTCCCTCTGTTTCCGTGAAGGGGATGAGGGCATCACAGGACTCGCACAGGAAGATCTCTGCGATTTGAATCTCTGTGCACTGACCACCATCTTCTGTTGGGACTGGGGAGTATTTAATTCACTAAGAGTAATGGCCCTTCGCTGCATAACGAAGAGGGAATTTGACAGGAGGGAAAAGCACTGTCTGCTTAGAGAAGAGCGGATACAGTCGCTAGGCTCGATGCCTTCTTCCCTTAATATGAGCATCAGGACACACCTTGAGGACAGCCTGGAAAAGCTGTGAGAGTACCCTGTAGGTACTTTTGGGGACCAATGGGGGGACTCTGGCCTTCTACACACGCATCAATCTGCAGCAGCACCGCAGAGCCACGTGCAGAAGATGCAGAAGGGAACAACCACAAGAAGGGTCCCTGGTCCCAAACAAAGTTGAGGAGAGCTGCAATGAATAATAAAAAAACCCCAAACAACCCAGAAAACTTGCAACGCAGCTGAACTGAATGTCAGGCTGACTTAGCAGTTCCTCTGTTTGTAAATGCAAGATTGTGTTGAGAAGAGACGAGACGAAACTCCCCCCAAACCCATTCCTTGTTGCTGTGCATATAATGATGCTTTCCGTACCCAGCCCCTCTTATTTTTTGAAAGCTGAGCTCAGCTCCCTGTCCTCACAGCACATTTACATCTGTCTGCTTTCATTGTAGACTCTGAGGGTAGAAATAGCACGGCTTTTCTTCTGGTGTTTTGTCTCCATGTTCTTCTTCTGGAAACTGGCAGCTGTAAGTCTCCTCTCTGTGGTGTGACAGTTGTGGAACCTCCCGCAGCCTACGGAAGTTATGTTCCAGATCTGCAGTGAGAACAAGCAAAAGCACTGCACATACAAGAGGTCTTCAAACACGTCCGTTATCTGCCCAGCACCCTTAAACACACAGCGTCTGTCTGAGGGAAGGACAAGGACAGAGGAGATGCACTGCATCGTAATGAAAATAAAGGAGGGTGGGGAGGCCCTGGCCCAGGCTGCCCAGAGCAGCGGTGGCTGCCCCATCCCTGGAGGGGTTCCAGGCCGGGTTGGATGGGGCTTGGAGCCCGCTGATCCAGTGGAAGGGGTCCCTGCCCATGGCAGGGGGTGGCACTGGGTAGGCTGTGAGGTCCCTTCCAACCCAAACCATTCTATGATTCTATGGTATCTCAGTATCACAAGGTTGGGAAAGACCTTTGAGATCATCGAGTCCAACCTATGACCCAACACCAACACCTACTCATCATCTAAACCATGGCACTAAGTGCCTCATCCAACGCCCTCTTAAACACCTCCAGGGACGGTGACTCCACCACCTCCCCGGGCAGCGCATTCCAATGGCCAATCACCCTCTCAGGAAAGAACTTCTTCCTAATGTCCAGCCTAAACCTCCCCTGGCGAAGCTTGAGACCGTGTCCTCTTGTTCTGTCACCGGTCACCTGAGAGAAGAGACCAACCCCTGCCTGACCACAACCTCCTTTCAGGCAGTTGTAGAGAGCAAGAAGGTCTCCCCTGAGCCTCCTCTTCTCCAGGCTGAACAACCCCAGCTCCCTCAGTTGCTCCTCACAGGGCTTGTGCTCCAGCCCCTTCCCCATCCTCGTCGCTCTCCTCTGGACACACTCCAGCATCTCCACATCTTTCTTAAACTGAGGGGCCCAGAACTCAATCCGCCCCAAACCAATCCATATTTAGTCTAGTTATTAAATTTAATGTATTCCATTCTGACTCTGGATCAATGGACCCACTGTTCTCCACTGAAAAGCTACTCAGAAGCCCACAAAGGCGTGCTTACCGTCAGCTGTGTGGTATTTTTCTTTCTTCAGAGTCCATATGCACAAATGCAAGAAGAAGGTCAGCAAGATGAGGAC
The DNA here is from genome assembly GCA_033558235.1 of Neomorphus geoffroyi. Lineage (NCBI taxonomy): Eukaryota > Metazoa > Chordata > Aves > Cuculiformes > Neomorphidae > Neomorphus > Neomorphus geoffroyi. Next base: position 2,969,157 of record JAUMJM010000029.1, on the reverse strand, counting down.
AAACACAGCCACTGCAGTGAGGATGGCCAGGATGGTGCTATACGGAGCGTCGTGTGTAATATGAACTGCAATTAAATGTATTTAATAAAGAATAAGAAATCATGTGCTCAGACTGTGGTTAAAAGAAAAGCAGTTCTTCCAAGGAAATTTGGGGGTTAATGTCTCTCTTTCTGCAGAAAACAGTTTTCCAAGGAATGTGTGAGCATTAGCGATAAAACTAAGATGCTCTAAGTCAAGGGTGCAATAGATGGGGCTGCGGTAAGAAGCATTCATGCAAAAAACCCACATCCCTGATCTCCTCATTGTTCAAAGCCTCTCTCTCTTGCTTATTGAGCAGATTTGGCTCCAGGGTTTCCCCAAACAGCACAACAACAAGCCAAATTTTCACACTCGTGTCAGCATCATGGAGGTAAAAAGCAGCCCCTTCCTGCAATCTGTCTCAGCAGAATTGCCAGTTTCTCTGAATGAAGGGCCCAGACCTGAAAGCCACCAATTCATTGTAGGGACAAGGGGTGGGGAAAAGGCAGGAGCATTGCAGCTTGCAGTCTTCAAGATACCTGCAAAGCGTGAAACCAGTAATTCCCAGCTAATGTGATCCATGATAAAACACGAGATTTCAATTCTGGGTGTTGTGGAGTCAACTAATACTTGTCAAGGAACAGGATGATCGACCAAGCTATTGTCTTCTTAAGCAAATCTAGCTTTGAGCCCCTGATCCAGCAGGAGGTGTCCCTGCCCATGGAAGGGGGTCAGATCTGGATGGGCTCTGACATTCCTTCCAACCCAAACCATTCCATGAGTCTATGAGAACAGCAAGAACCGTCCAATGGAAATCTCTCATGATTTGCTAAATAAGTGTTCTCTTTAAGGACAATTGTGCTTGTCTCTGCCTTTATTACTGACAGTGTTTTAACAGTCGAATCTTTGCCCAGGTCAGCAATTCTACCTATATTAACACTGCAGGAAACACAAGAGTAATTTTCAAAGCCAATTTTCATCATAGCAGACTCCAGATGATAACTAAGCAGCCAGTCAGCAACTGAAGAAGCGTAGAGAAAAGTTACAGGCTCAAAGGAAAGAAAAGCAAGGTTACCTTGCTCCAACTCTTTAGCAGGGAAACCGCACATTGTGTTATGTGTCCTGTTGCCTTGTTTGATTGTTAGAAACCCAGAACTTTCACAGCTGAAAGAAGAGAAAAAGTCACACTTAGAGTGTTCCTGCCTTTCCCTTCGTTCCTCTCCAGCCTTTCTCTTGTGTCCTTTTATTCCTTTCCTCTACTCTTTCCACAGCTTGTCTCCTTTTTTTATGGTTTTTATAGCAGTGTGGTAACATTATGGCTGTTCCCCAGCAAGATAACACATCACAGTTGTTTATATGCACATTTTTTTATGTTTCTTTGTTTTAAGTCCATGGAGTCCAAGTTTCATGTCCATGATTGGAATACTTTGGCATCAGTTTGAGCTGGACTTTAAAGTATGTTGAATACACAACAGTTTGTCTGAAGTTCTGCTTCAAGATTGACAATTTATAAAGCCAAAGGAGAGAGAAATATCACATATTCCTCAATTTAAACAAACTCAACACTTAAGCTGAAAGAGGGGAGATTGAGATGAGATCTTAGGGAGAAATGTTTTGCTGTGAGGGTGGGGAGGCCCTGGCCCAGGTTGCCCAAGAGCAGCGGTGGCTGCCCCATCCCTGGAGGTGTTCAAGGCCAGGTTGGATGGGGCTTGGAGCCCCCTGATGCAGTGGGAGGTGTCCCTGCCCGTGGGAGGGGGTGGCACTGGATGGGCTTTGAGGTCCCTTCCAACCCAAAACATTCCGTGATTCTATGATCTCATCTTTGATTCAATTTTATTTTCTGATTTAAGTCTTAATCATCTGAGAATTTAATCATGCATATTCCCAAAGAAGGAAGGTACAAACAAACACTTACTCGGTCCAGTTACGGCACCAGCCATTCTTGACGTTAGAATAGGTTCCTATCTTACATGGTTTACATTTGAACGTGAAGTCCCAAGTGCCTTCAAGAAAAGAGAAGATGAATTATTAGTGGTCAGTGCCTTTACTGAAAGATGGGGATCCAACAGATTAGAGCAAAATCCATTCCCTCTACACCCCTTCTGCGTTGTGAATCACCCCCTGGAGAAACACCTGAGCAGTTCTTGCCACCTTGGCATTTTGGGAAATGTACGGATGGACCCCTTGCTGAAGTGGAACAGTCTGATATGATCGCAGAGGGCGTAAAGTTAAGAGACAGGACAGAGTGAAGGGGTCTTCTACTCAACAATAATGTTGCAAATCTGAGTATGAAAGTGCAACTCTCAAATTTAGGAAGGGAAGAATTATAAAAAAGGGAAGCAGGGCATTTAGTCACAGAGGCCACAGAATAAATGCCATTTCTCTCTGCATCATGAGCCTTCCTGAAAGCAGCTTATAATAAGTGAAGGAAACTGTCTGCTGCTCAGCCAGGCATTTATACTGAACTTTGCCTTTCAGAGCAATCAGTGTTTCTTTAGTTACCAAGCTTAACCAGCTCCTCTCCCTCTCCACACTCGGGCAGTTTGCTGCAGTAGGAACAGGAACGGTCACTACAGCCGTATCCCTGACGGCATTTGCAGTCGAAGTCCTTGATACCTTCACATGGGCTGTTGTCTCCTGTCAAGAAGAAAGAAGTTAGACTTGCCTTTGTGAGGCCAGACGTTAAATTAACCGTTAGTCTTACTGGCTGGCACAGGTGAAATGGTTCCCTACTGTGCTGCGGTGGAGAAAGTGGACACCAGACAGATGTCATTCCCATGCACGCTGGGGAGATCAAAAGCACTCAAATTCAGCACTGCTGAGATGTTTACACTGTGCTTCTCCGAGCACTGCGTGGCTTTGCATTGAGTTCCTCTCTCTTACCTGGGATAGCAGTGTAGGTCATGGTAGGCAGGAGTAAGGCAGAAGGTTTGCTTCACTACGTGGTGCAGACTTGGCACCTGTGGGGTAAGGAGGGCACTGCCAGTGCCCCCGAGAAACACCACGCATTAACCAGCCATGCAGTCAGCCCTCAGGACACTGCCAGAACTCTTCCCAGTTAGGTTCAGCCCCATCAGAGGAGGGAAGCCCAAAGGATCCTTGGTCAGTGAAGCCAGAGCTCCTTTTCCGTGCCTTTCCTAACAACAGCAGCTGCTTCCTACGCTGCCTTGGCAGAAGTGACTCTGTCCCCAAGCCATAAACCCAGCACCATTCCTACCCTCTGTCCTATTTCTAGAAGAGTTCTGTTATTAACACTCCAAAAAATACCATTTCTACTTCTGAGAGGCTCCTGAGCTCATGAAAGCAAAGAACTGATCACACACAGCGATACCATCAGTAAACCAAGCAGTCCTTCAGGTAGCTGGACACGGGTTAGAGGGAAAGCGCTGGTCAACCAAGGAGCTGTACAACCTTAAAGAAAAAAAAAATACAGAAGGAAATGCTGCCTAGTGCATGGCGTGCTTCAAAACCCACAGCAAAGATGAAGAGATTATTTGCTGAGGCTGGTGATGGAATGTACAGGGCCTCCAAGAAACTGCCCACATCTTCCTCTGCCCACTAATCTAATCTCTTGCTGGCCTGCAAATTTAATGAAGTCTGGCTGCAGGAAAAAAAAAAAATACCAGCTTGGGGTTGCTTTTTTCTGTATTATTAGCGGGTGATTCTGGAGTTCACCCCACCGAGGAACGACTCTCCAAGCTCATTCTGAATGACTTTAACTCAGTGGGAAGGAAAACACCCTGGGGTCTCCAAACTACTGAGGATTCTGTAGTTCTTCACCTATTTATTGCTCATTCCCACAAACCCCGTGGGTCCATCCACTCCTTCCACAGGCAACTCGGTGTCCCTGCTGTTGGTTGAGGTAGATCTAGTCAAGCCAGTAACAGCTGGGGGGCTGATTCCTACGTAGGCACCGTGAAAGATGTAACATCTCAGCCAGCCCTGTTGCTAACCTGCAGGACAACAGCACACTCGTACAAGCTAGACCAGGCTTCAGGCAACCCTGTTTCAGAACAAAGAGAAAAGAAAGGTGCATTTCTCATCACAGGTTGTACAAACAAGCTGTGTGTTCCCTGCTGTTCAGCTCTGGCTGCTGTTATGGACAGCACTGAATTAGGAAGAGTAGTACGATTGCTCCTGGGACCATGGAATAGAACCGCCTGTTCCATCCTCCTAACAGGCACAGAAATGCCAGTGTTCCATCTGCAGGGTCTTAATCTGACTCAAAGTTACAGGCAAGTAGGATTCCATCACCATCTCACCACCACCCTGAGATCAGGCAAGGACACAGGTCAGAACAGGCTGTTGAAAGTGATGATGACCTGAGACCTTGTCTGTCCGTTTACATCTGGGACAAGCACAGGTCAGGGAATGGAGGGAGGGAAGTCGGGTGGTTCCTACCCTTTAGGACCACAAATTGCAAAGGACAGCCTTAAAGAGAGCATCACTCTGTGAGGCTGAGATTTGGGGTTGTTCAGCCTGGAGAAGGCTTCAGGGGGACCTCAGAGCAGCCTCCCAGTGCTGAAAGGGGGTCCAGGAAAGCTGGGGAGGGGCTCTTTACAAGGGCTTGTAGTGACAGGAGGAAGGGGAATGGCTTTAGACTGGAAGGAAGGAGATTTAGATTAAACAATTAGGAAGAAATTCTTCACAACGAGGGTGGGGAGGCCCTGGCCCAGGTTGCCCAGAGCAGTGGTGGCTGCCCCATCCCTGGAGGTGTTCCAGGCCAGGTTGGAAGGGGCTTGGAGGCCCCTGACCCAGTGGGAGGTGTCCCTGCCCATGGCAGGGGGTGGCACTGGATGGGCTTTGAGGTCCCTTCCAACCCAAACTACTCTATGATTCTATTCCGTCTGAAGGCTGAATCGCACAGGCAAACTCTGAAACCATGCGTGAGCTGAGCAAGGGTTCCAAACCAGTGTTAAGTGAACACTTTCTTTCCTCGTGAGCAAGCCCAGCCCACAGAAACTTAGCTTTCCCTTTCCCACTGCAGAATAACAAGTATAAGCACGTAACAAACCTGAAACATGGGTCCACTTTAAACTTCAGGCACGTTATAATGTAGAGGACAGGAGGGAAGCCCTCACCCTTTTGGTTTGTATACACCGTTATTCAAGACACATTTACACACACACTCCTGTTCCCACACGTGATTACCCTGTTTGACACAAAACAATATCGACAAACAGAAAGAAGACAACATACCATTCCCTCACCTGTGCTTGAGAGGCATTTGGGGCAGCATTTCTGTTCGCCTTTACTGAGGATTCGCAGTTCCCCATCCTGGCACGGGGTTGCCAGGGTCTGCTGTGTGCATTGCCACAGGCACACCAGCAGCAGCAGGCACGCTTGAATCTTGAGGTGACCAACTTCACTCGCCTGTTCAGTCATGCCTAGAGCTATGCCAACTCAAAAGCACACTAGGGTGGGCTTCTACGCTAAAGTACTGTTTCCCCTGACACTGTGGGAAGGCACTGGGCTTTTTGTGGCTGTGCTCTTCCTGCTTCTCTAGGGGCGGGGAGAAGATTTTACTTTACGTCATTGAATTCTTAAAAAACCAGGGTTAACCATGCACCAGTGACCTCATGGAGAGCAGCAGGTCAGAAGCAAGGTGTAACCACATGATTTGATTTTTCAAAGGATTTTGCGAGTTGTTGTACAATTGAAAATTGCGGCAAAGTCGATTAGTGTGTGAACTTCCCCGCTCTCTATTTCATTCTTACTGAAATCAGAAACTTTCAAAGATGTAGTTACCCGATTGCAACGTGCAGTAAAGTCCATCCATCCACTCAGATGCTCTGATTCTGCTAACTGATCTCAACTTCCTTCACTCTGGATCAGGAGAGTCTTCAATTATTATTTTAATTACATTTGGAGCATCTCCCGTACCAGCACAGGCTGAGAGTTGGGGTTGTTCAGCCTGGAGAGGAGAAGGCTCTGGGGAGACCTTAGAGCAGCTCCCAGTGCTGAAAGGGGCTGCAGGAAACCTGGGGAGGGGCTCTGGATCAGGGAGGGCAGGGATAGGACGAGAGGAATGGCTGTAAATCGGAAGGGGGAAGATTTCGATTAGCCATTAGGAAGAAATTCTTCATGATGAGGGTGGGGAGGCCCTGGCCCAGGGTGCCCAGAGCAGTGGTGGCTGCCCCATCCCTGGAGGTGTTCCAGGCCAGGTTGGATGGGGCTTGGAGCCCCCTGACCCAGTGGGAGGTGTCCCTGCCCATGGCAGGGGGTGGCACTGGGTGGGCTTTGAGGTCCCTTCCACCCCAACCCATTCAGTAATTCTGTGATTCTATGATTTTCCAGAGCTGATGTGACTCCATAGAGGTAACAGGAAACCAGGGGAAAGAATACTGTCTTCCTCACAGGCTGCAAGGTCAGGCCTGGTATCAAAACTGAAAAAAGCTGTGATGGGTTCTTTAGAGACTTGCACAGCTCCTCAGCCCCCCAGACCCCTGGGATTTAAGGAACAAAAAGACAGCTACTCAGTGCGTTTTACACAGGCACAAAGGTGTTGCCCCTAATAATCACCTGCTCCTGGGTTTCAGTTCCAAAATTCTTGCCTTACACAACCCTACACACAGACCTCCATCTCTGCTTTCTGTGTAGGCAGCTGCCTGCGTCCCGCCTCCCCTTCTATTTCCACTGTGCCCCAGGGTTTCCTTCTCTCCTTTAGCTTGTGGTTGCTTTTCCGTGTGCCCGGAAAGGACAGTATTTCAAATCCAACCTCATTCTCAGCAGAACAGCTGAATCCTGATGCAGAAGCAGGTTTGAATGGATCCTTTTCCACATTGCATACGTTGACAAATAGGTCAAGGAAAGGGAAAGTCAGACCTGTGAAGAGAGAAAATGCCATGCCTACAGCGTTTGACATTTACCCTGCTAATTCCTTAGTTTCACATCCAGACAATGAAGCTTGAACAAGCTTCTCACACACCCCATCACTCTTCCTTCACCGTGTTATACACTCGCTCCCGGAGGGTTCTTCTATAGATCCCAACAGCAGGTCACTAAAAGCACTTCTCACTTAAGTCTTTGATCTGCTCAGGGGTCTCCCAATCGCTGTCATGGGTTGGCAACAATCAGATAGGTTTAGAATGCAATAAACCCTTCCACTTTTAAAAACGTACGCTGCAAAGCTGCTGGTACTCTCAGAAGTGCTGGGTGAAACATCTCTAGCGAAAGACAACACCCAAACTAGCTGCAAACAGGGAAAAAAAGCGGGTGCCTGCGATGGTTTTTCACACATAATGCCCCTAGAAGGCCAACTGTTCTATTTCAGAAACTAAAATCCTCCTACTTTGTACTTCTGCCACTCAGGAGATCCCCTCCTCCTCCCACACAGCACAGATCCTCACACTCATCACAGCCTGCACCATCCACGGGCACACGGAAAACGCAGACCCGTGCCTGCTGCAGCTGCTGCCCAGGGACAGCCCCATCACCACAGCTCTTGGGCTCAGCCCCCAGGTCAGGATTCCTTTCTCCAGCTCCTCCAAACAGCATAACCACAACACTTCGGCAACACAGGGAAGGGTTACAGCTACCGGTCAGGATGCTGCCCTTGTACAGAAGACAGGGTGCACTCAGCAGCGTCCAGAGCTGTCCCACTCGCTCCAGAACTCAGAGTCCTGTGATGAAGACAAGTGATGAGGGAAAGCACTTGGACACTGCCACAACAGGCTCCGCAGACCATGCCGTTACGACCATTTCTGAATTGCACACAAGCCCTGACCAACTCTGAGGATATTTTTATCATCCCTGGCTCTTGTAAGAGCAGGCTGATAATAGGGAGAACTTGCTTCAAAATCCTTGCTATGCTGTTAAGATGCAAAAAAAACGTGTAGATGTTGCACCTCAGGTCATGGTTGAGCAGACACGGTGGGGTTGGGCTGATGGTTGGACTGGATGAGCTTAGAGGGCTTTTCCAACCTTAACGATTCTATGATGTCAGATTTGACACACCAAGTTGGAAAGGTGTGGAAGGGACTCAGTTCAGCCAAAGCCAGGGTAGAGGTTCCAGATGGAGGAATTGCCCATTCCCCTGAAGCTCAGAGATGGACGTTAATAACTAGCACTGCCTAAATACCACATACAAACATCAACCACACTTTTACTCAGCACCAAAACCACAGCAATAGAGACCTCCAAAACTCCTAAGGAGACCACTGGCAGAGAACCCTAAGCCTGGCAAAGTTTGCGGGCAGCATATGCCACATCTGATACCTGGTGTTCATCAGAACGGGAACTAATTGTTTATTTCACTCTATCTTTTTTGAATGCTGTTTTGTTCTGAATTGGTCTCTATGTGTTTTTGTTCTTGTTCAAGCATTAAGGTCACGCACAGATACTGCCAGCTGACGGAACATTTACAGTCAGACCACAGACAACAGTTGTACCCGCCAAGTCTAAATCTCTAGAGTCAGCAGTGACCTTTCAGAGGCAACCTGACTACCCGGCTTTAAAATCTTTGGGGTTTTTAAAGCTAACCTTACCTGCCTTCGATGTAACGTAGTGACATTTCATCTGTCAACCTTTTTCTTGCTCAGTCCTGCACGTGACGTATGCCAATGCCACTGCCTGATCCAGTAGGGTTGCCAGCTCTCTCTGCACCTATAGATAGAATAAATGCCCCTATAGATAGAACAAATGCCGTTTCTGCTCGTCAATAAGCAGAAGTTCTCATCACTTGGCTGCTTAGCGGTTTTTGTTCAGCAGCAGCTGTAGGATTAAGCAGACAATATTTGACTGAGACTGTTCCAAAATAAGGAATCTTTACAGTCTTTTTCTTCACACACCAGCCAAGGTTCTGTGGCTGCAGAGTTTCTTTCAATTCATGTGACCCTTGTTCAAAATTAGAATCCCAAGGGTTAAAAGGCCATTGGAAGTAATGTGGTCTTCAGAGCTGGCTGAGCACGTGTATCATGCAGTGCCTTCTCCTTCTCGGGCAAAGAGAAGAAGCAAGGGGTCAAGATGTCCAGAAATACCTCAAGGCTCAGTGTTCCCAACTCCCACTAAAAAGGAGCATCCAAATACTGTTACTGTTGTCCCTTTGAAGAGAGATTCTGTGAGGGCTTGCGCTGGAGTTTGACGCGAAGCACCTCCTGCCTGCCAGGCTCCCGTTCCTCAGTCTTGGATAAAGAGGTCTTAATCTTTTACAATAGTCTCCAAGAAACGAACCTCAGTTCTGAGTGCGGGGCCTCACTGTATCAGGAGGCTCGGGGGAAGATGGATTGTTTCGCTTTCCTTCAGCAAAGGAAGGGAGGCATGGAAACACGTGTGGAAGAAGACCCTAAAGGCAGCAGCTCGCTTCTTGTCCCACCTCTACAGAAGAAGGGGTTCTTCCAGCCACATCTGCCCATACCCATAGAAAGGCTTAGGATCGATTAAGGCTGAAATAGAAGCGCACACGGTGAAGGAACAGAAGAAAAGATGTTACAGATGTTCTGATCCCTTCTCTCTGCTACCATGACCTGCGCATGTAACACCAGGAGTGCTCAAGGATGAGATCTGAAGGAAGAACCAGTGGATCCTTCCACCCACTTAAGCGCACCGATGCGACAACTTGCATCTCTATCTTTGGGGCACGCATTCCTAAGAGTATTTACAGCCCTGCCTGCAAAATCAACTGCTGCCCACCTTCAGGATATCCAGCCATGAGCTGAGCCCTATACACATTGCCAGGAGCCTCATTTTACAGTTTCCCTCTTGCTTGGGGCCATTAGAGCCACCAGTTTGCTGAACTGTCCAAATTACCAACCTTTTGGAAAGAACAAAGAAAAGAACAAAAAGAGCATTGCCACTTCTCAAGCACATAATTAGTTCTTGCAAGTCCAGTGGCTTTACTGACACTCCTTGGACTGAACTGATGAGATAACATCACTACCAGGTCAGCATTTGGTTTCCTGACATTAAGATTTTGCTGTTTACCCATAATGGGTGACCAAAGAAGCTGTGCAGTTCTACAAGTAAGAGGGTATTCACTTGAAATCTACATAATTTCCGAAGGACTAATGATCTTTGTTAGACCTGTGCATAGACTGCCTTCTCAGCTCCATCTCATGAGTTATTTCCAACTCACTAAACACAAAAAGCTTCATTGCTACCTACGGGTTTGATGTTCTGTTGTACAGAACTTGCCCAGGCTCTTGGGAAACAACTGTCGGTCTTTGCTTAAAGAGCCCTTTGCAATGTTGTGACAGCTGTAAGAGACGTTACTCACACAAGGTGACTTGCCACAACAGGGGACCTGTGGTGGAAAAGCAGTTCTGATGGGCTGCAGAGAGTGTAGAGAAACAGGCAGGCAGGGCAGTGCTGCAGCAAGGACACAGCGAAGCTGGCATCAGCAGGGGCACAGGGACATCAGCTCCCCAGGACCCCATATCAGAATCACAGAATGTCCTGAGTTGGAAGAGGTCCACAAGGATCATCCAGTCCAACTCCTGTCCCTGCACAGGACACCCCAACGCTCACCCCGTGTGTCTGAGGGCATCGGCCAAATGCTTCTGGAATATTGTCAGGCTGTGACTGCTTCCCTGGGAGCTGTTCCAGTGCTCCAGCACCTGCTGGGGGAAGAACCTCTTCCTAACGTCCAACCTAACCCTCCCCTGGCATCTCCCTCTTCAGGTATGAAGAGATCAGCAGCTGCTCTTCCTCCTCCCCTTGTGAGGAAGCTGGAGACCACAGTGAGGTCTCCTCTCATGCTGCCCAAAGATGGGAGTAAAACAAGCTTAAGAATAAATAATTGCAGCCTGTAACCAAAACACAAAACCGTTATGTTCCCTTCAGCTCTGCTGACCTTCAGGCCAGCCTCAAGGTTTTGCCGTGAGGAGCACTGGCCACGCCAGGGGTTTCCAGAGGTTGGGGTACTTGCGGAGCCCGTGCAACGCCTGCCCTCTTTTGGCACACAGGGAGAATGGCTGCCCTGCCAACCTACACCAGGTAAGGCTGGGGCACAGGAGGCAAACAAGGTGGCAGATCATGCATGATTCATGCAGTGCCACATGGGGATTCCCAAGGCAAGTTAGATTCTCACCCGGAACAACCCAGGCGTTGCAAAAGCTCCGGGATGGCTCCCCCGAGCAGCACCAGGGACCGCGTGGGCACGGAATGAGTCTCACCATCACCTCCCCGGGTTGTTTGCACAGCCTGGCTGCCAAAAGTGCCAACTCTTTGCAATCCCAGTGGAGCAGAGGAGCAGGTAGGAAAGTAACTGACAGACATTTCACAGAAGGAAACCAAAGCAGACAGAGGCAAAACTCCCCAAGTCCCTGACGTTACCAAGCTGTCTGCTTCCTTTCCAGCACAACACCTGGCACGACGTCTGCCAGCGGATGTGACCCTTCTGAAGTCTCTCATGGCAAACCTGAGTCACTTTGATGCACTTCTAAGTCACAGGAGAATGTGAAGAGAAAATACAGGAGATAAAGGATCTGAGGAAGCCACAAGGAGCGGAAACTTTCATATAGTTGTAAGGGAAACCCCCTAAAAAAAAGAAAAAGACAAAGGAGGAAGTGAACGTAAAAAGCATAAACTTAAAGATCTCCGGTCTGGGTTTTTAAAAATTGTTATAACTACTGAAACATGAAATAAATGTTAACTGCTAAACCTGCAGTCTGAAAGCAGCGTTCAAGAGCTGCGAAATCTGAAAGGAGCATTCAAGAGCTGCAAAACTCCAGCCCATTTATATATTTTTTTTCCCAACATGGCTCTCAAGTCCCATCTGTTCTTGTTCTAATCCTTCTCTGAAACAGAAAGCAAACCCAAATCTCCATTTTAAGCAAATAGCCTTGTTAAAATCTCAGGCAGCCATAAGTGAGAGAAAAAAATATTGCAGACAGAAAGCCCAAAGATAAAAGGGGTTGGTTTTTTGTTTGGTTTTTCTCTTATTTTTTTGGTAGCAACCTGAGCTAAGCTTGGCTTGCAGCCCATTACAAACAGTGTGAGGGGCTGGCCATGGGGCCTGAAACTTATAGTTAGTGCAGTGGAAAAGGAGTTTTATTAATGAAAAAATGGCATTATTCTCACCCAGAAATAAAAAATTATTAGGAACAATTCAAAATTATTAGCCAGTTTTACAGATAGTTCTTAAAACAAATCAAGAGGCCAAATTTTAGCTGTAATATTCATCCAGACAGTTTTGGATGTGCTTAAGTCACTTCCTAAGTTGCAACCAAGATGCATTGAAGTTACAAATCAGACAGGGTTACCAAGTACTCCCAAGTGCCAACGCCATCTGCACTGAAACCAGAGTCAGAGCTGGTTTGCAGAATGAAAGCAAACCTGACACCTCCACTTTCTGTACTGCACTGGAAAAAAATGACAGTCTAGCCCTGTCTTTATAAGCTCAGATGAAGCTGCACACCTCGGACTGTGTCTCTCTCAAGAGCCAGAAAAAGGGGAATCTGAATGGCTGAAAACCAGAAACTCACTCTGTGACACAGAGCTATACCTTTGAGAAGGGAAAGTTTCATTTCTGGCACATAGGAAGGCAAGTCTGGGCAGAAGGCCATGATTCTCGACCTATTTTTATCTGCTATTTCTGAGGATTGGAACAAAAAATCCAAGCAAGTTTTTCTCAGAAGAGTGATGAGACTGAACGTGGCAATAAAAAAAAATGTTGTTCCTTTATTTAGAGCGAAATATCTACATTAGTTTATTGAAACTGACAATCTATCAACACCCAAATCCTCAAAGAAACCAAATCAGAAATGCCTCCAGGCCTATAAAATGTTTAATTCTGCTGATGGGATCCTACGTCCCAGCACAGCCACTGGATACAGTTCTCCAGCAGCAATTTCAGTCTCCAAGGGGTTGCTCTTCAGCCACTCAGCTCGTTGAACGGTCTTTCAGTTTCCCAAACGCTGATGAGCAAATGCAACTTGTCCCCAGCTCCCCTACCTCTGCCACGTCCTTGCAGGGCCAGGGTCAGTTCCTTCTTCAGCCCGAGGGAACCGGTGCCCTCATGGGCAGCAAATCTCCTGATCGGGGGCTGTGGGAAGCGTAAGAACGCAGAGCACCTGGCACCTTCCTGTGCAGCTGCACCAGAGGGCAGAAAACAAGCAAGATTCACGGAAAGAGGTGATGAGTCCACACCGCAGAGGAGCTGCGCTGCCACAGCACCTCCGCCAAGCCCACGGCTCATCCGTGCCTGTGGGCTGGGTTTTGGTCAGATAAGCCACGACCTCAGAGAGCTCATGAGTTCTCTGCACCCTCCCACTTACAGTCACTTCAGCGCCTCCGAAGCGCAGCCTACAAACCTGACAAGCATCATTTCCAAGAAGCCGTTGGCTGTTCCCTGGAATGCATTTCTGAGATCCATCCACTGCATTTTGCCATGTGATTCATCGCAAGATGACAGCGTTTAGGTCAGAGCACACTTTCCAAGACGTCTGCTCTTACAAGCCTCATCGTGTTGAACGTTGCAGCAGCTCTCGGGTCACAGCTGCTGCCAGGTGAGGTTTACAGAGAAAAAACACTACACACGGCTTTCTCAAGTTGCACAGAAAGACCAGAACTCAAAGCCTGCAAAGCCACAGGGTTGACCACGTTGATCCTGCTTTCTGTTACACACACTCGACTAACTTTTTGCTCATTTGTACTCTCCCATTATACACATCACACGTGTGCATCTAGCTGCTACTATAATTTATTTCAAAAAGTCACTATCAGGCTTTGTATATAATACAAATGTCTGTATACATTGTATATGCACTTCAAAATAAGAAATCATTGCTAAGTACACCATATGTATAACATATAGGAAAACATATGTTTAAAAACATGTTTCTAGACACCAGCTGTGTTCTCGAACACATTTCCTGTTGCATATTTTGGGATATGCTTTGGTTCTGTGTATATAAAATACCCATCTAATGAGTTATCTGCTAAAGACTTAATTTGATGAGAAACTTCAAAGTTCACTTCTTGTACTTTCACACGGAGGTATTTAAGTTACATCAAAGGCTATTCACAATTTCTCCCAGACCCTTTAGATTTGGAACCCAATATCTAAAACTTGAATGCTTTCCAAAACAACAGACTGATAAACTTGTGCAGCAATGTTATAGAAGTAAAATTCACATCATACTGCAAACAACAAGGTGTTTAAACTGCACAGAGACCAAACCAAGAACATTTCTTCAGTTCTGGATGCAGGTTCCACCAACTGCACGTACCATTCCCTTTGCCTTCTGGCAACCCACATACTCAACTTTCCACATAAACGGAGATTTCCAAAGACTTGGAGATGTGGAGCTACCTGGTGATCATGAGTCATTCCATTGGTTAGCCCGACAACAGGGATATTGCTCAATATATTAACATGGTATGTTTGAAAAAATGCAGAACAGAAGCAGCACTGAATAGCCATCTCTCAGCAGCTGCTTACCAGCCAACACCAGAATTCTGGTGCTATCCTGGTGCACGGCCAGTGCAGGAGTTACCAGCAATGACAGCGGACTCTTGAGGCTTGGCTGACATATGCCAACTCAACTTGACCAAGAAGAAATAACTTGTAAAAACAGAAGCACAAAGGAAGCTGGCCAGGTTCCTCAGGGGAGATTATCTAATCTAACTAAAGAGAACTCATTGGGGAACTAGACTGAAACACTGAAAAGAGAGACACGCTCTGCCTAGCGTCTCAGAAGGTTGTAAAGTTGGTCTTTTGATTTTCCTGGTTTTCTGTCTGCTCAACGATCAGCTCTCACAGCTTCATCCGTACTTTCTTCAGTCCAAAGACTATTGCCTATCACTAAATAGAGAACTGGCTAGAAATGCACAGAGAATCATATCAAACCAGTGCTGGCAACAGGATCTGCCCAAGGGAAAGAATCACACGATTCCACCAAGAACAGCCTACCTCCATGTGTCCTAATGCCAAAGGAGACGCTCAACAAGACCCAGGGGAATCCAAGTGCAATTGAAAGTTACACAGACCCACATATACAGCCCACCCCCCCCAAATGTTCCATCACATTACTCGTTACAAACAATCGGCTCAGAAAAGCAGGAAACTGTAACATAATGTGGAGTCAGTTTTTGATGAGGCTAGAATTGGAGTCAATCTGTTCTTCCTGGACAGGAATTCGAAATATCCTTTCTCCTGAAAGACAGATAATTAAAAAAAAAAAAAAAAATACAGTACAGAGTAGAAGGGGCAGGAAAGGGAAGCCCTGGACTTCTCTAGTTTCATGGATGACTGGGCACGTGTGAGTGATGTTTAGGTCAGTGCTGGTCTTTCCAGTCAGTGCTAGGAAAAAACCAAGTGTAGGGAACAGTGAAAATACACATTGCCATTGTTCTAAGAAAGGAACACGAGGCAGCTGTGGGCTGACTCAAGAGCCAGGCTGCCACTTAATTCTGAATATACAGTTCAGCTCTTCTCAGAAAAACCTTTCCTGCGTTGGCAGGAGACACTTCAAGACCTCTATGAGGGCAAAAAGTCACAGCATAGTTTATGTGGATCATCTCTGTACTGAATACGATCCCCTACAAGAAACCATTACTTCATTTTTGCAGGGACTAAAGCAGGGGAAAGCTAAGAGGAGTTAAAATCAGAGAAAAGAGAATTTTTTGCATGGCAACAAGCAGGGGAATCTTCACTCTATAAGAATGTAAACTTGAGACATTATGACCTCCAGTGCACCAGGACAAAAGGCAGGATCAACCACTGGTATTAACGGCAGATAACACTGTGCTACACAGCCAGGTGGACTTCATCATGATTGAAACAATTACCAAAGTCCAAATAGAGGGTCCTAATGTTTTTCACCATAAAAAGCAACTCACCGTGATGGTTCTTTTTCCTCTCGGTCGTTTTTTTGGCTGCTTGGATAATCAACAGGAGGATGGACATTCCACTCACCATGAGCAATATCAGACAAATAAGAATGAGTGATAAAGACCCTGCAAGAAAACCAGAAGAATACATTAAAAACAGATCCATGGTTCTAGCTGGAGTTTCCATGGCTTTCCAGCTTCAAAAGAAGAACCTTGAAGTCCAGAAGTACCCCTGAACCACAAAGCCTAAAAGTCCCAGTTGCCCAGAAGACTAGCAAAAAATCTGGAATCCTGTGTGTGTCTCATTGAAAGACCCCTGTACAATACAGATTTGGCTTCTGAGAAAGAGTGTGATTTTATTTCCAATGAAATCTGGACAGTGAGAACATTGCAGTCAACATGTTATTCTTTGGGCAGTGGTGGAAAGACGCAAAGCAGTTGTTGCACTCTGAGGGCTAGCTGGCTGTGATTTCATTTCCAATGACATCTCTCTTCATTCCAATTAAATCAATTTCAGGTGAAAATCTGAAAATTCCTGATGAGGTCTAGTAAACAGAGAGATTAGATTTGCTCATTCCCTCTTACCCCAGTTGGTCTCTGTGGGGCTGTTCTTATCCGGGCAAAGGGAAGGAAGCACGCTGGGTCTGGACGGTGAGAACACTGCAGGCGATGTGTTATTCTTGTGGACAGCAGTGGAAAGATTCAAAGCAGGTGTTGCACTCTGAGGGGCAGCTGGCTGTGTGACATGGTTGCTGCAAACAGCATCACTTGTTTTTGTCCCTGGTTGAAGAGTATTTTTTCCAAGGCGGCTGCAGCTGGAGTAAAATAAATCAGTGTTGTTTTTCAAACAGTTGCAGTAATGACTTTATAAGTGCTCTCCATGGAACAACTGAGTGAACATTATAAACCTTGTTTTATCAACACAAATTCAGCCTTCAGCTTTCCTAGATTCTACAAATATGTGAAGAAACACTAAGCTAATTGAAGTTATTACTCGAAGCACGGCTGCATCTCGCAAGGGAACCTCTTGCTACAGAAACAAAACATCCAGACTTTTAAAAAACAAAAGGCTAAGAATATTGTTGTTGCCACAGGTGAAGAGAGAAAGGGTGGAAGGCAGACAGATGCTCCAAATCAGTCCAGAGACTGCTCAAGGCTCCTGAGAGACACGAGGGACACGGCTTCGTTGCACCTACTGCAGGTTTACAGTATCACAGTATCATAAGGTTGGAAAAGACCTTTGAGATCATCGAGTCCAACTCTACCCACCATGACTTGGACATCAACTGCTACAGCAGTAAACCCAAAACGTTGCTTTCAACATGTTTGGATCAGAGATACTTACTTGGTCCAAGGTCGACAGTTTTCATTTCCTCCCATGGAATAAAACCCTTCAGGACAGGGTGAGCACACTGAAATAAAAGGAAGGGGCAGACTTTTAGTTCAGTTCGCAATCTGACCGTACGACAGCCACACAGTAATTACACCAATGGCCAATATTAGTAGTCTAGCTTATAGAACAGACCCAACAAAACCCATGTAGCCTCCAAAAACCACAGTCATTGAGTCAGAAGTAACACAACATGCTCAGTAGTTCATTTTAGTCTGCAGCTGGCAGGGTTTCCCGTTTTATCTCCTGGCTAATTATGCACATCAACAAGAATTAAGACCCCTGACAGCCCAGGAATCACAGAGCAGCAGTTTGCACAACTACCCTGCTACAACACCCGTGTTGTAGAGATCAATAACAGTTTTCACACTAGAAACAAAAACCATCTCATCTGAAGTGGAGGCAGCAGTTTGGAGAGTCTGACACGTCACTAACTTACCGCTTCCCAGCGTATATCCTTCATCTGGCATGTAACCTGGAACACAACTGCAAATTCTGTCAGAGGTCTTCTCACACTTCTTCACCTCCCTGCTCCCCTTCCCTAGCAACAACAGAATAAAGGGCAAGTGAGAGACAATAAGTTAAGAAAGAAAAAAAATAGTTACTCAGTGCATACTTGTTTTGTATAGAAACAACTGCACAGGACAGAGTTTATTAACAACTCTGAAGACACCGGTTTTCAGGCAGTACAAGCCTGCTTCCCTTTGAAGGCTCTACCACCAGTACCAACTAGGAGATATCGGTTACTGAGATGATAACCCAGTCTTTGGACTTATGGCATAAGGCCTTTAAGGAGCACGTAAAGATAAGAAAGCATATGAAGGCTGACGGGCTCCCAGGTTCATATCAAGAAACAACGACTATACAGTTGACTTACAAGTGTTGCAGATGGTACAGCTCTTGCAGAAGCTGTGGTTGTGCTCAGTACTGAAGTATTCGTCTTGGCAGGGGGCACAGACTGTGTCTGTTGTTGCAGTGCAGCGGTATCTCATTCTTTCACCTAAAATAACGACCACGAAGAAGGAACTGATCATTATCATGAGGAAAACCTCTTCATTTTCATACATTAGAATGAAAGAGTGCCCACGAAGTGACAGTTCCACTTACAGCTCTGGCTGAAACCATTCACCAAATTTGGACATGCAAGAACCCCCAGAAGCTTTGACCCATAGCATCACTATAAATTGAGCAGCTAAAATGGGATGGCAGGGATGTGACAACCTGCTGAGAGTTGAGGCAATGCCCCAGACAATTCTCCCAGTGGATTCCAAATATCGCTTCTCAAGATCCCCTTTCATATATTTTAGACATCACAGTTTGCAGCCAAGGTTAGGTAAAAAAAGCAGGGGTTTAGCACTGCAATAGGCCTGGTCTTGAGTGTAATATAATGGCTTTACGATGGATCCTGCCCTTCCCTTATGAGATAAATCATGCAATTCAACCCAAAGTAATCCCAAACAGGGAGAAAGGTGGCAACAGACTGCTCAGATTTGCAGAAAAGGGAAGCAGTCAAGAATAAATATCTGCAGTGCCTTTCTGTTGGCATTCTGAAAGCCCACTAGGTGTGAAAGAATGCGGTTGTACTTTGACACACAGCTGTACTGGCACCCAACAACATCACAGATGCTACCAGCTCCACTTCACAGCCAGCGAGACACAGCACAAGGTGTAAGGCACTTGTTACTATTCCATTGCACTTAGAAACAAGATCTGAATGCTCACACCCAGCAATTCCAACCGGTGTGGTCCACAGCACTTACACCCAAGCTCAGACTGATGCGCTGGGATGACAAGTCTGTCAACAAAGACACTTGCCCAGACTGAAACAGCACCTTTTGCGAAAAGGAGTCAGGCCCATTCCCTGCCTCACCAGCTTCTCTCCACGCAGCACAGGCTGCAGAAACTCCAGACAGCTTTAACAGCTACAGTTTTTTACAGCTGAGCTTAAACACATCCTGTTTCTTTCATTTTCGTTCTCCATTTTCCCATTCTGTAGGTGAAGAATGAGCACCAAGTCTCTTGCTCACCCTAAATGTCCCCACATTTCATCAGGTGCTATCAGTGGCAAAATAAAGGAATTTTTTAGTGACTACAATATATGCAATACACCTGCATTTTTACTACTCAGGAAGAGACTATGAAGAAATGTGTCCCAAACAGCAGCAGATTTACTAATAATGCAAAAAACTCGATAAAAGTTCTTTCAGCGTAAGGAGGAACAAAAAGCTTTGGAGATAAAGGATTATCTGTATCTGCACACAAATATGCTTTCCACTAAATCAGCTTCAGAAACACTCATTTAAATGGTTTTCAGAATAATGCAGACTGCCTCAAGCCTTAAAGGCTGAATTTATTCCAATTAGCCTCTTTGAAGATAATTACTGCATCAGTTTGTACTGTACACATTTAAGTGTCATAGACTTAACTATGAAAAGAGAAAGTAACTATTCTGAAGCCCAACTATTAAAGTATTTGAGGTTTGATATTTTGTATTTGTGCTTCTCAATGCTGCATTGCCTTCAGAGATATTCAGACTGTGGAAAAAGACACACATGTGCATGCAAAACCCAGAATTCAAACCAATTCAGTTTCTACAATAAGAAAAGAGCAAACAAATACATCTCTGGTCAAGTTACGCTTTGCTAATCTCTGTCTACGAATCAAGTATACATTTTCCTTAATAAAACCACCAAGTCTTAAGTAGTATAAACCTTAGGACAAATGAAAGCTTAAAAACCAGCTTTAGCAACAGAATTATTTACCTGAAGTTTTCCATTATTATGCAAGATTTCTGAGCTTCTACATGCAATAGGTAAAGGAAGGCAATATAAATGCTTTTCTCAGCTCGTACTCCCCCAATGAAAACACAGCAGACCGATGCTTTATGGAAGCTGAGCCACACAAAAGAAGTTAAAGACCCTGTAGCTTTCTCAGAGGAGGAGTCCTAAATTTAGCATGGTATAAAAATAAATCTTTGTCAGCTGAGATAGATAGTAAAGTCTCTTCAAATGCTTTTTCTCCATGTTATGCTTCCTACTTTTGAATGATATTTCCATCAAGTTGTTTTCTACCACCCATGGGTTATTGGTTGTTAGATATTACATCCAGCAAGTATAGCCAACATCCAGCAAGAATTACTTACCTGGGGCACAGTACTTGCAGCACTTCTCACCGTAACGATATTCATGTTCTTTGCATTTCAATCCCAAGGAACGGCTAACAGCGGCCGCTAGCAGCAAGAATAAAACAGTAGGAAGACACGAGTTAAAACCCAAAGCTACCATAATGCAGCCCCTCCTGTCCCAGCAAAATCCCGCCAGCTGCCAGCTCTTGGAGAAGTGATTCTCAGTCGCTGGTGAGCGGAACAAAATCATTTGCCAGTTGCTGGGAAATTCCCAGCACGATGCTCCACGCCCCCATGGTTCTTCCCACACACCACAAACCTATTTTTTCAGAGTTCACAACTGAAATATTCATAGGCAGAATGAGACCATGAGTAGCATCATGAAAAGATTTCTACTCCTAGCCTTCAAACAGAGCACCTCCAGCCAGGTATGAACCTCCCTACAGAGTTTGAAGCACAGTCCTTGCACACCAGGAGAACCAGAAGAGATGATCCTTGTTACAGTAAAGAGGAGAATTAACACAATACAGAGGTAACACCTGAAAGCCTTTATGGTTGAGAGCCACAGGTAAAATGAAACAGAGCCCACACAAGCTACCTCCTTAAAAGGTGGAGTCTCTCCCCTTGGTCTCACAGTAACGGCAGACTTGTGACTTTTATCGCTGCATAAAACCCTACGGTGTGAATACATTTCTGGTCTCAGGGAGAGTGCAGAATCACAAATCATCTATTGCCCTCAGGAGAGAGCAAAAGCCACAAGTGAGAAGCATTTGCAATCTCCATTTCGACTCTTAATAGCAGACTCCCTGCCTTGCTGCTGCTGCTGAAGGAAAGCAAGCTCCTGACACCAAAAGCATTGTGTTACCCCTACCATTGGCTCCCATGAAAATAAAAGCTTTGAGTAGAGGCACTCTATGAAAGCAAAGGATATATTCCTCTGCCACCTGCTTTTTATGCCTATTTTGTTCCACAGAACCACGTCAAGCCCGGAATCCAAACCCCTGGTAAGCTTTTCCAACCAGCTCCACAAGGCAGCAACAAGAGGACAGCAATGGAGGAGTCCCAATAGCACACGGGCACTGCAGTCCTGCTCTCCCCTAACACAAGCCCGTAAAGAAAAGTGACCACACTAGGAATTAGTGGGTTTAACTTTCCAGGCTCACAAATACAATTTTACTAATTTAATCTTACTGAAATTTCAGGTCTTCCAGTAAGACTTGAGCAACTCTTATACAAAGGCCCAAGTAAACAAGACATCCTGCAGTAAATCAAAGAGGTTTTATTCACATTAGTTAAAAACCATAGCCAGACTTCCCAGAAAAAGGAGATTTACGATCAACTTACATCTAAATGCAAAGGAGATTTGATTGGGACAGGAGTATGTTTGGAATCCCAGCCTGCAGTATTTGGTGATGACCTAACAGCAATATTGTGGCATTTTGCCCAGAACTGCATTTTTTAACTTCTTAAATTTCTCTAAGACTGTTTAAGAGTAGAAGAGAAGACAGAAGTGAGGCAAAACAGTAACTATTATCCTATTTTCCAAGCATTTTGGAAAACAACCCCTATGGAAAAGCAGTTATCCCTTAAAGCCATTCCTTCCAAAAGGAAGCAGAGCTGACAGAGTACATAAACCATAGCAGCTGAACTGCAACTGCCTTCTCACTCGGCACCTGTACACAGGAAATATCCAAATCTCTTCCCACTGCGGTATCACACTCATTTAAGTAGCTTTACGCCTCATGACTCATTCCCTCAGCAATATTTACCCAGATTTCATTCCCCTCCAATTCTCTTTCACAAACAGCAGCAGAATTCACCTATTCAATAAATCAATTATTATTCAATAAGAAAGTGAAAACTCAGACTCCTATGATGTTCACAAAGAAGGTAAGGTTAAAATTCTGCTATGTACATTTAAACTGAAAACTCCCCAAATACTACAGCAGTGATGGTGAAACACTGATCTTCTTGTTAAGGATCCTTTAATGCAAATTAAATGCTCATTTCATAAAAGCAGTTTGCCACATACCATCTTGAGAATTCCACTTTTATGTACGGCACCATTAAATGTTACCAGGCTTCCTACTGCCAGATTCTTTTAGTGGGTCATATTACACAAGAAAATAAATCAGGGAGGGCACATGGATTATTCCATAGCATTTCCCACCTAGCACACTCCTTGGCTGGATTTTCACCAATGCAAATTAACCTCTCCCAAATGCTGCTTGGGATTGCCATGGAGATCACACTGGCCACAGGCTCCTCCCCAAAACCAGCCTGGGTGCAGCTACCCTGGTTTTAGCAGGAGAGGAGAGCTTCAGAGTGGGGAGTTGAGCCATGCTATGGGTCACAAATAAGAATTTGTTCTGCTTTTATTTACTATACAGATATACTTTTTGACAATGGAGGCTTATCTTAGATATTCTATACAAGATTTTGAATTTTGGAAAGATGGAACATGTCCATGAGGTAGCAGCACTCAAATACCAAATCATATTAACAGTAGGTAGATCACTTGTGTACATAAAAAAAATCCCCAAACCAAACACAGAACTCATAACTAGAGCTTAATGAAAGGCTTTAAAGAAAAAGTCACAAGATATCTTGGGGATTACAGGCAAGGAAAGATTCACTGATGGGAAAAGACCTACAAGAATCTGAGAAAGATATAGATTTTTTTAAAATAAGTCAGTCTATGGACAAACTACAACAGTTTGAACTTCTACAGTTCCAAGACAGGAATAATCTCACATACCTCCAAATCTCACCATGCAATTCACTTTATCCTTAAACCTGTGACTTAACACGTTATCAATTTCTGGCAGAGAAAAACAAAACACATTCCGGTGAAGAACTCCATTAAAAATGATATTTTCACAGGTGTTTGTCAAGTTTCAGATTTATCGGGTGTGGCAAACACTCCAGCATCAGTATCTACTTTGACATTGGTGCAGTTGCTGGCTAAATACCATGTCACCTTGTACTTTTAAAGGAATTCAATGCTCACGTTATCAGATCAAACTGAGACTGCATATGTGTAATTGTCGCCTGTATTGACAGATAGTTCCAAATTCCATAACTGTATTTCAGCTGCTCAAGAATCCGTCTGCAAACCAGCACTTGCTTTCTTAAGCATCACGTGTGACAAGACACAACTTGTGCCCTCAAATTACATCTAAACAACTGAATTGCGCAAACAATTATAGTGTAAGACAAGAATGCAGTCAGGACATTTCTACAATTATCAACTAATATTGCCAAAACTTTTGTCTTAACTAGATTGCTAACAACCATATTGCACAACCATATGTTGACATTTATGATTTTGTGTTAGTTCAAAGCGTAGGTCATTGCATATTTCACAGAATCACAGAATGGTTTGAGTTGGATGGGATCCTAAAGATCATTTATAAGGCCTTAGTTAAAAGAGCAGCAAAGCAAACCACAGGTCTTTTGCAATACCTATGACTTCCGCTAAGCATCACATTTTTAGACATGAGATTTTGTTTTGAATATCTCCAGATTCGAGCCACATGAAAACCTCACCAGCCTGCACCCAAGTACATGTGGGACATTGGCACAGAGGCAGAAGGAAGTGGGGGCTGACTAATGTGGCAGACATCCTAAGCTCATTTTAACACGAGATTATCAACTGAATTTATCCCTCTCTTACATAATCATCTTTTAATTTGTCCTCTGAAGAGTTTCAGTTTTTCCCACTCACTGACAAACCTAAAACCAGCAACATTTCCAAAGCATGGAGAAAAATATTTAATGAAAAGAGATATATGTATATAAAACGACTCCGGTACAGGTCATGAAACAAAAAAAAAAAAAGAGAGGGAATACGGAGACAGAAACAGACAGCAGTACTTATATTTACATTATATTAAGAGAATAAATTTAATCAAATATAACATCTTAATTGGATTTTCAGGCAACCCTTCAGAAAGAAGGGTCTCTACAGTAAGGATGGAACCAGAGTAAAAATAACTTTTCTGTTTTAGACAGTAGTGGATATGACCCTTGTGTTGCAAGATGCTGTCAGATTACCCCAAACCAGACTGATTTAAAAGCTTTTCAAGTGCTGACTGTACATTGCTCTGGCAAAAGCAATTCAAAAGCAAAGCCATATTCCCCCAGTTTCAACATTCATGAGTTCATCAGCATCATTAATGCGCAGAGGTAAGTAATTATACCAGTTTTAACAATGAATTTTAGTTAAGGACTACTCATACACCTAGGTGAATCCAATTGCTCTGTCCATCACCTTTAAGTCCACAAAGAAACCTTCCCCATTGCTTCATTTTAGAATAAAAATCTGATTTTTTAAGACATAAGCAATCTCCAGTCTGCCACATCCCCAGTGCAGCTGCAAACACAAAACCTGTCACACTATAACCAGTTTTCTTTTTAAAATAGTTGCAGAACAATTTCTCGTTGTTCTTTAAACATTTAAATTAAGTTCTTCCCCACAGCTCCTAACGATAGCTCAGCGATGGAGGAACTCGTATTAAATTCTCAACAATATATAATTAGGTTGAGACATGTTGAATAAAATACTGGAAGATCAGCCAATAAATCAATGTATGGATACTCTCATGAGGTCAGAACATACGCATCTGAACCACGGTCCCCTTTACAAAAGCCAACATCTTTCAGTGTTATTTGCAATTTCCAGGGATCAGCAGCTATGAGGGCAACAAGAAGAGTTAAATAAGAAGCCTCCACCAAATACAATTAGTCAAACACAGCTGAAGCTTCAGCTGGAGTAACTATATAAACCAAGCAAACTGATGTAGTCCAGTACCTGCCCCATTATTCATGGAGCATTTTTGTCTCTCATACTGAAGGCAACAGAGCTTGCATATGGACGGAAGATTTTTTTCAGTCTAGGACAACACACTGTAGGCATAAAACATAGATAGCAGCAAAGTAACTTTCGGTCTGTTTGGGGGTTGGATTTTTTTTTTCCTTTTTTGGTTTTTTGGGGGGGTTTTTGGGGGTTTTTTTTTTGAAAGCAAGAAAGTGCTTCAGAGCTCTGGAATAGTGAGCAGGATCAGAACTCTTCGTGGACATTACGTGCGTAGTCCATAAGCTTGCTGCCTGTGAAGTATTCACTGTATTTCAGGATCTCCTCCAGCTCTAAGTGATGGTTTTGATTTTCATCTGCTACTGCTATCATTTGCTTCGCTTCATTTAGGGCATTATATTCATTCATTGGATCCATATATTCCTAGAACAAGAAAGAACATAGTTTTCCATCACTAAGCACACATTTTCACAGATCAGAATTATGAACCTTAGCTTTATGTAAGCTTCAGCAATTACGAGACCAACATAAGCCACCCAAAGTGAACGTAGGTCATGGAAAAAGATGTTAGCGTATCTTTGTAAGAGGCTTCCATCTATCTCCATTCACTGCTTCCTTGGCTCTTCTAACAGAAATCCCGATTTTCTCAGCTTATGCCAGTGTCTAAAACAAAAACATTTTTGACATTTTGGTTGCAAACTAAACTCACTATCAAATCTGGTGGGTTTTGCGAAGAAAGATCAATTCAAAATTAAAAAGCAGCACATGATCGATCTGTATGACCTAAATTTTCTTGTTTCTGCAAACAAAATTCTTAGAACATGTTCAATTCACAGCTTTCTTGTTCCATTTTAGATCACCCGGCAGACATCACAGAGGTCAGAAGTCTCAGATACAAAGCATTTTACTCCTTCCCCTAACCTGGAACAGATTAGAAGTTTTCAAGCTGCACATTTTGGTTCATGACGTAGAAGACTCAAGATTATCTTCAATTTCTTCCCAGAAGATGTGACATATGTGCGTGCATCTATGTACATATATGTATGCAAAGACTTTACAGATAAACCATCTATTTTAAAAGAAAATTCTCAGTAAAAAAGCTATTAACATTGTCTATGTCACAATACAACAGTTTATTCATACTACCACTATTGTTCCTACCCACATATTTGCATAGTGAAAAGGTCACGTACTGTAACATTCACTCTGTCTCAGGAAAGAGACCAACATTTTTGAGGTGCTTCTTTCACACTGCCTATGCTGCAGTTTGAATTCTGCTACTCAAAGTGAATTCTTATACCCAGAAAGGAAAAAAAAAAAAAGCCAGAAATGAGGCACAAACTGCTTCCACTGTCCACAAAACTTACGGGTGAAAAATATTTCCTGTTGTTTTTGTAACCTCTTCTGCATACAGAATTAGAAGAAAGCCTTACTTCAAGTCCAAAGAAGCCACAGACTAGCATCCACATTTGTTAATAATCATTTAAAACACTTGAAAGATAGGCAACCTCTGCTATTTTCTAGGCTACTGGGCCCCAGGGTTTGTTTGCTGTTGGGTTTTTTTTTTGTTTTGGTTTATTTCTGGGTTGGTTTTTTTTAATGAATATATAGGTTGCTGGTTACTCCTTTTGCAACTGAAAGTATGACTCACTGCCCCATTAACCAGTCACCTAAGGAAGTCTGCGACTTGCTTTCGTGCACTGCATATCCATACAGTCTAGGTGACAAAAAACCCTAGAAGCATACCTATGAATAACAGTTATGCCACGAAAACTCCCCTTCCTCTTCAAAAAAAGCATAACAATGCTGTCTGTAAGCACTACAGAACACTACTATAATTCAAAGGTTTGTACAGTAGACACACACGCTGTACTGTTAATTCAAATGTTTTTGGACTTCGTATTCTCTAAAACAATTCCAATCCTGCATTTAAAAAACAACTACTGGTTTTTAGAAACATTAGAACTAACCATTTGAGGAAGACTTACCTCCAGCTCTTCCATTGTGACAATACCGTCATGGTTAGCGTCAATCACCTCTTCAAATTCCTTCCTTCTGTCTTTTACCCAGTCATCATCAATATCCTGAGCTTGCTGGTTCTCTACAGTACCAACAGGTAATGAAATGAACTCTGAAAGGGTAAGCTTCTTATCTCCATCTTGATCTACAACAGAAGTACAGAGTAACTGAAAAGTTATTTGCTTAATGCCCATTAAAAATGAGAATGAATGTACCAGTGATGTCACTGGTACAGTCTGCCTGGTTTCGGCAGTCCACAACCCTGACTCCAGCAGAGAACAATTGCCATTTATATCTCTGAGTAGCTGAGAACTCCCTATATTATGGCACACACACAATGTTTTAGAAGGCTAAGACACATACGCTCATCAATAAATTAAACACAAAGAATTTTTCTAGACCTGAAGGGCATACCGGGGGCAAGTTGGGCTTTTAAAGTTCTTTTTTAAATTGTTGTTGTTTATTTTGTTCAATCGGACACATTCTTACAGCTGTATCCTGTCTCCCTGTCCATTAGTATTTGGGTTGATTAACCCTGATTAAAGACTGCATACGGAGTTGTTCTGTCTGTGCATGTCACACACTCAAGTATCAACGGAAACTCTTCATATTTATTAAAATAACAACTAGCAAACTCTTGGTTCTCTTTTTTCTTTCTTTACAGTCCAGGTGTTCTAGCAGTTTGAAGTATCACTATCAATAGAAATATCACACTCAATAGAAATAGTATGCCAATACTTATGAATATTAGAAAAACATATTTTCTGAGACACCCCAGCCATTTATTTACACTTTCATGACTGCACATCACAATTCTTACATGGCTGCCATACTGGAAAAGTACAAAGCAATTAATGTCCTCCTCACAGGACATTCACATCAATAGATTTTATAATATTTCACTATTCATCAAACCTTTTCTATGATTGCTGCAGTGACCCCACGATGCAGCAGCACTTCAGAGTGAAGCAGTGTCAGCTGATCTTCTTCGTATGAAGTACTCAGAATATCTTTCTAACGTATAACGTTGAGTCGTTCTTTAACAACCAGAGACTAAATTCAGTCTTGAGAGATGCACGCAAAAGTCTATAGAGATGGCAGAATTTGTGCTAACAGTTTGCTTTTCTTACTCATCACATCAGAAGATGTGGAGAACAGAGCAAACACGAGGTGTCAAAATTCCAGATTGAGCCATGACAGTGCAGTGCCTTAGCAACACTAACCCAATGAAATGGGTTTGCAAACTCCCAAGAAACATATTTTCAAATGGCATACCCAAATCTCGGATGATTTCTTTCACCATGAACTTCAGCATTCCCCTACTGTGCTCTGGATGAAGGAAGGACAAGAATTCTTCTTCATTCAACAACAGATCAGGAGGTGGGTTGTCAGCTTGGTACCACCGGTCCTTCAGGTTATCTAAAACTTCCTGTGCTAGAAATTTAAGAAGATTTAAGCAATCATGTTCAACCTACTTCAAGTTCTTAAAATACACCTTCCCCTGTTACTCGACTGTTTAAGCAAGGGTAATCTATTAACCAGTTATTTTACGGTTCAACTCCCAGGGAAAGCAGGTGCTGAACGAAACAAAGTGCAAGCAGTTTTGTCTAGTTTGTGATGAAACACTTTAACCCAACAACTGAACTGAAATTGGGAAATGAAAATGAAGATTTAGCTACGCCTGTATTAAAACTTCAACGTATCAAGTGAAAATTGTCCCACCAGCACTGTCAGCTGGTTCTTAGACTCTGATACATCATCAGTATTCCACCAAGAGCAGATGCTAAGCACCCAAGAATGGATTTAGGTTTCAGTTATTTACGGACAGAAACATTTACTACTCCTTTTAGCTACCTCATTTATTCTGTATCAGAAAGCATTCTGACTTCAGACCTAGACCCTGCATATGTTTTAGTTATCACTATAATTTAATAAAAGGAAATACTTTTGCTGCAAGGAGCAAATGCGAGTTAAATTACACGTGTACGAGCAAATGTACCAGCACCAAATTCACTTTACATTTCCACTTCTTTCATTTCATCTTACATTATGCAGACAAGCACCGTTTAAGTGAATTTTGTCTGAACTCTACTGAGAATCATAATTTGCACGAGTTTCCGCTAAACACATGCATCTGGTCTGAAGAAAAAAACCACCCTGCAACACACAATGCGTACACTACGTGCACCTAGCGGTCCTGAACATAACCCAACAGGAAGAAAAAACACCTGTACAGAGAACCTTTTTCTGGCGTAGGCATTTTCTAAATGACACACTGGAAAAATACAGTCTGTGGCATACCCTGCTGTATGCAAAATACAGTAACAAACAGCAATCTGAAGCATTTGCTTCTCACAAGTTTTAAAAACACTCTGAAAGACTACAGTCTTCAGATAATAAAATTTATTTCTAAAGTAATAAACTGTATTAAATAGCTCCTATATCCTTTCGGTTGCTGAGTTACAACAGGGGAAAAAACCCAAACCCAATGGTGGCATCTACATTTTTTTGACCTGCTAGTCACAAGCAAGAGTTAAGTCTTCAGTGAATGGTTTTTTTTGTGAAGAATAAAGAAATCTTTCAGTCTTAATAGGAATCTTAGGGCAGGTTTGTCAATGGTAAGGTTTAGTCACATCAAGGCCATGAACAAACACAGAGTAACTGAACCACTTGCTTATGGTTTTCTAGTGTGGCCAATGCCAAATGTTAGAAGACACAAGTCAATCTCCCTTTGTCTACCCTTCTTACTCAGTCTTAAATGAAACTCAGCAGTTGGGCAGCAGTCAAAGCTGTCACTAAGTTCTATAAAGGGTGGTTCTGCATAAGTAGCGGAGCATGCCATGACAACCACACGTTCGGTTACTCTTTATTATACAGACTGAAAAAGAGAACTTTTATGCTGCAGTAGAGTATGCAAATACGGTTTGTCTATCATCCTCAGGAAGTGGTAGATAACTCATTTGATTTTCCTGAACCAGGCTCATCACCTAGGTAGAAAAATGATAACATGCACACTTCCCTTATTCAGCAAATCTTTTATCTGATGAGCATTCCCGTAAACTGTAGTTAACCACACTGCCATAGAACACGTTGCACAGGTGTTTTCCCTGCCATAAAATTCAAAGGTCCATTTGCATTTTAGTTGCTTTTTGATAAATGGAAAATATAACATAACCCACTTTTAAATCGCTAATTCCTGCAAGGAAAGGCTAAGGCTTCGTGTTTTACTTAACAGTAAATTCAAACACTTCTAGATGAGGGAGGAGGGGAGAGGGGACATTACTCTGTTAAGAGTTGCCATGTTTATACTAAGCCAGATTCAAATGAAAGTTTCAAAAGTATTACAGCAGAAATGATTAAACTCACTAACAGAAAGAAACAATCTCTCTCTTTAGAGAACTTAGATGAAACGTCAAACAATTGTTAGGCAATCTTCCGCTCTTCACTTCTAGTACACTCTGCAGTGCCTACTCAACCCACGACCTATTTAAACACAAAATCATTTGGTAGCACAGGTCTGACAAATTTTCACAGGCCGTTAAATATAAATAACTGAAAACTATTCAAATTGGCAGTAACAAATAAACAACGAAGACTTTTCAGTGTTAAATATTTACATCAAGAGTGTCGGGAAGGCAGACTCAAGTTGGAAAGAAATCTAGTATTTCTGTCTTGACTTACACATTCTACATTTGAGTACAAACTGATCAACTAAAACATTCACCTGACATTAAGAACAGGTTTAACATTCAGGTTTTAGGAAAGTAAAAGAAAAACTGATTCACAACCAACATTCTGCACTTACTTTCTTCATCTATTTTCAACTCCTCATTGTTTTTGATCTTCTCTGCAACCTCTTTTTCATTAAAACCTTTGCTTGCCAAAAATTTAATTTTATATTCATCCCAGGACACATGGCCTGTAAGAAAAAGCAAGACCTCAGACATGACATAGTATGCTTAACTGACAAACTTTTGGTCTCATTACTTAGAACACAGCACGTGCTAAAATCTTTTGGTTCTGCACTATAACCATAACACTAAGCTTTACGAATGGCAATATGAAAACTATCACTTGATTCACTTTTGCTTCTTTAGACCAGTCAGGTCTTGTGAAATAACAATTCTGCATCACCGTCCTTCACCCCATCCCTGGCAGAGCCACTTGTTACAATTTCCTATAACCACAAGTGAAAGAGCACAGCAGTCACAGAACTGCAGTGCTGACTGGAGCACATTCCTTCTTCACTCTGTTGCCTTCTGTATGGATCAAACCTGTTGTGATTACACACAGTCCAAAGGAAACCAGACTGCATCATTGCCCATCTGAAGAGCAGCCAGTAGGTTCAGCTACGAGCAACTGACTTAAGATGTCATCAGGAGACAGAGGAATTGTTCACCTTACCATTCCCATCAGGGTCCACAGCTCGGAAGTGCATTTTATTCTCTTCCACAGCTTCCTGGAAATGTTCGTCTGTCTTTTCCATGATCCAGCGCTGCATCTCTTTCGCACTTATCTTTTTATCATTATTTACATCCACCCTATGGATGAAAAGCAAGTAAAGATTCAGATCTGGGGACTAAGGGGGAGATGTGGTATATATTTAGATTCTAATCACTTTATTCAACAACAACAGTTGCTACGAAAAGAGTATATTTATAAGCTTCTCCAAGAAGGTGTACGTTCTTTGAACTACAGAGCAAGCAAACAGAAAGTCAGTCATTTATTTCATAATTAAAGTTAAGTAACTACAACATCTAGGTTACTGCTCAGTGAAAAACATCCAGCTCTACTTCACTTTGCTGTAAGTTAACTCATTTCAATATTATGGATTTGAGTAAGTTTTAAAGCGGAGGAAACCACAAACACATCACTCACAGAGTATCAGCTTATTCCCTCTTGGTTCAGAATTGTCAGCTGCTGCAGACTTTCACTACTTTGAAAAATTTCCTCTCTGACACACTCTCAAATCATTAACTTCTGCTCAGTCTATCTTTCCAAGTCCTATCTACCTTGATCTTCCAAGATCTTTGAAGTTACAGATGAGCTGACGAGCTGCCTCCCTAGGTCACATCACAAGTGTCGTGACCATTAAAAGCAATGAAAATACGATGCGAATAACCTTGGTGCAAGGACATACAAACTATTTAGTGCTCTGACTGTAGTACTTGGAAGAGGAAAAAAACAAACCAAGTTTCCTCTATTAAACCCTGATCTCTGGTAACACATTACAGCTGGTTTTAATTCTTAACACATTTAAAAGCTCTGCACATACATTCATTCTCTATTAGGATTCTGAGTTACCAGGCTTACTCTGCTTTGTCAAACAACTTGCTTGTAATCAGGGCGACTGAACTACTCAACTTTTTCTATCTGACTAAAACCATGAGTAAACATCCAACCTGACAATCCACTGCTCTCCTTAATATGCTATCAATACTGCTTAATTACAGTAAAATACACCACACCATTAATGCTTATTTCATCAAAAAGAAGTTAATATAAAAATTAGAGTTGAAGAACAAATACAAAAAGAATGTGACACTAAGGTTTTTTGAGCACATCATTATTCAAAACATATAATGATATTTAAAACTGAAGAGATATCACTAACATTTAGGAGGCAAAGATTCTATTTAAAGCATACCAAACCCACTCATTCAATTAAAAAAAAAAAAAACAACTATGAAGAAAAACACAACAAAAAACCCCAACTTGACTCTGACTTTTTTATCTCTTTGTATCACTGTCTTTACAGTGCTGAAATGTTATCATTGAAACTCAAGTTATTAAATATGTGATTTGCATTTAAATGTCAACTAAATGTTAAAAGCTTAAGCCAAATAACAACCCTAGCACCTGATCTTCTACAACACTTAGTTGCATTAACAAATGCAGTATTAGTGGTTATAAATACTGTATCACAACTTTCCACATATAGACACACAGGCTCAGTATAGCAGTTTTTCAGTATCGACGGCAAGACCAGGAAAATGCTCGTGTTCCACTCGCGCCACCTTGCACTCAGCAGGTGAACAAACACAGGGGTTGATATGGAACAGCTACTCTCAAAAATGAGAAGGGAAAACAAAGTATTTCCCCCTCAACATTTATCATTCTAGTTTCCTTAAGACTAAAACTATCAAACCGATTAGTTCCAAGCTGTACTTTCCATCCAAATGGCATTATAAGTAGGGAGAAAGGTAACAAACATCCCATGCATTGCTCTTCTAGCTCATGAAAATACACTTTTGTTCTGCTACCACAGCTCACAGCAAGTCCCCAGTGACTCAGATTCTCATGAACTATCAGGCACCCACTGCAGAAGGTGAACTGAAATCCCTTCAGTGTCTATAAAAGAGCACTTCTGCTTTTGGGAGGAATATTTATACCTGTATGAAATATAAGATATGGTCCTGCTGTGAAGTTACCATCTAAGGTGATGAAAACAAAAAGCTGTTTCTTCAGAAAGCTGTCTCGTTGAGAATGGATGACTGACAACATTTCCACTAAAAATAACAGGCTTAGATAACTACGTGTTGTCAAACAATCTAATATTGGCAATTCACAGAAACCTGACTTTATAACACAGTGACAGGCAGTTTTCAGAGGCAGATAGGCCTGAACACTCAAAAGCGGAAAAAAAAAATAATAAAAATTGCTAAAAACCAAGTACAGGCAAGAAAGAATTTAAGTTCAACAAAACAAGCTGAATCCAAGCAAGAATGTCATCCCAGCTGACAAGTTTGCTCTAACCTTCCTCGGCAATCTCTGTATACAAACCCTGGGATGGTTTCTCAAACACCGTGACATACCTGCTCCAAAAAAAAAAAAAAAATATTAAATATCTTGATTGCTCTTTTTCCACACGAAGCACAGTTTTCTGTTAGGGTGTGCTGTCTCTCAGCCATACGATGTTCTACTTCCTGAATTGACAGCAAAGCAAGTTTTTGGAACTGTTAGCATAAATTTGAATTAAAATACAGACTACAGAGAGTGACTTCATGAATTGCTTACCTGTCCCATTCCAAAAGAAAATATAAACCACAGCCCAAACACGATAAACAGCATTAGCATTCATACCTTTCAGTAATGGGCAGCACCTTAGAACGGCCAAGTTCAAGGTTAGCACTTCACTGACTATTCAAACATTATCTATTCACAGCCTAAACATCAATACTACCTTTGAGTAAAAGCAAGTATGCTGCTCTGGAGAATGATTGTGAGCTTTTCCTAATAAAAGCCTATAGTAAGAGCTGCGTTGAATACAGCTATGAAGCCTGGAAGAACATGTTTTAAACACTTCAGCCCAGTTTCTCAACCACAAGCCATTAAAAATGAGATTTTTGCGGTCACCTTGTGAAAGTGAAAGCATTATCCATAAAAACTGGCCACTCAGTGGCATCATCATAAACACACTTGATTGCTCTCAACATCCTTCCTCCTTCCCTCCCATCAACACCCACCTATACAAGCAAACTATGCGAGACAGAAGAATTTTCTATCGATTCCAGGCTAATTTAAAATATTAAAATGGAGACTACAACAAATGCTTTCAGTAATTATGAGATGTATAGGAAGGAAGCGGATGTCAAGTAAGCCCCTCTTCACTGATTTTCTTAACCTGAAGATACTTGAACACTTAGCAGGGAATGAAGACTAAAAAGATGCACCCAGGATTTTCTGGACCATGCCCTAACTTCACGGGCAAAGTGGAAGCACTGGTTAACTTGTAACAGACGTAGTAATAAAAGATTCTACTCTAAATCTAAGAGGTACTCTGGTTTTGCCTATTTAAAGCCGCCTTTACTCAGGAGAACACAAGAAATCCAATGTTACTATTGATATTTTTTCCCTGTTAATAAAATTTTTGCAGAAAAGCAAGCTTTGTGAAGCCTTTTCACTTTATCTCAAGTATATGTGTGGCCCCACACAATCATCAGCATTACGAGCACCCATGTAATTCAAGCTGTTCTAATATTCATCCTTCATTGCAAAAATGCAAATAAAGCAAATTCTGCCACCTGGTGTCTAAAAGCACAGACTGTTTTCCATTTCCATTACATTTACTGATCTCAAACATCCAACAGTTCATTAGTTGACACAAACCTCATCTAGTACAAGAGTGCTTTATAAAAGGAAAAATGCTTTAATGTCTAAAAGTAAAAATAATATTTTTACACCAAGTAAAGAGCTAGATGAAGGTTTCAAAAAGGCCACAGTAGACAAATTTAAACTTTCTATTTTCAAGTTTCCTTCTTATTCTCTTTTCTTCTTCTAAATTCTGAGGAGTTAAATGTTTTGTTAACGCTGCTAACTTAACAAAGAAGGTTGTCATCAGCTTCTGAAGTCTTGCTACACGGAGTCAGGCATAATTATTTTTAACCTCGTATTTCATTGGAAACACTCAAATTTGAGATACCTAGCACTGACTAGGAAGTTTTATGAAAGGAAAGCAGCTATTAGTTTGTTCACCTCAGTCTTACCCCACTGTTTACATCTGTCCCTTTTCTTTCTTTCTGGCTTTACTATTCTCTTCAGTTTTTCATTCGCAGAGGTCACAACAGAAACAAACCCCAAATCCATAAGGAATATAAGAATTAACAATAAATAAGAAACTTAAACTGCCAATCCAAACTGAACTTAGAGCAAAGCAATAGAGCACACCAAAACTGGAATGAATTCACCCTCCCAATTGGCAGCATCCTTCCACTCAGGGAGCCCTTTCTTATTAACCCCTTGATCGAAGGCACAAGTGTGTCCCATTGAGACGGGAAACCAGGCAATTTTCATAATAACCATTAATAATTTTCATACCTTGAGAGGCTGTGTAAGTTTTTTCCACATAGAAACAGTGTGTTTTATCATAATCTATATTAAACCACAGCACCAATCCTGTATACTGATCGTGATGCTCAACACATGCGCTCTCACTCCTGAGAACAGTTTATACAGGCAGGTTACCACCTTTGTAAGCCGAACACAGTTCTTGTAGTATGGAGCTTTCCCCCTCATCAGCACAATTTTTAAGTATTATAGAAAAAACGCAAGTTTTACTTTGAAGTTCAGAGATAGAAGCTGCTCTGTTCTTGACAATGCACACAACTTACTTGGAAAAGATGACCATGAGCTTCTTCCTGTTTTTTCTGGGTTCTGAATCTTCCTCAAACTCTTCCATCTCTTTTCCTAGGAAAACTTCTTGATGAAATTCCTTATTGAGATGTCCATCCATCTCCATTTTGACCCCATTCAAGTGATCTGGTGGCAATATCTCATTTTCATCTTTACTGTCAGCTGGCTTTTCTTTGAGGGCTGAATTATTTGCAGGCCTTGCGTAAACATCCATTAGAAGAAATATAAACAAAAGGGACAAATACAGAGATCCCAAACTGCAGAGAAAGGCCTGTCTTGACATCATTTTTTCCTTTTTATTCAAAGTAGCGGCCAATTAATTTATTGCAAAGAGATCAAATGACCTAAAAACAAAAAGGAAAAACACACGCAAACTAAACTCTGGAACATTATGTCACTAACAAAGCATCTTTTAAAGTTCAGAAGAATCTACACGCACAAGCATTTGTGGGGAAAAAATAAAAGCACCTGTTAAATAATAAATACATAACGAGAAATTAATCTGCATCAGTTTTCATTCTGCACAATTGAAACCCCTGCCAGATGACTTTGGAAGGAACATCCTTCAAATGGCCTAGCTCTGCTCTGAAAACCATCTGCAGGTGTTTTGGCATGAGCTGCCCTGACAAGCAAAACCCCAGTGCTTGCTGCAAAGCCAGCACACGAAGCACTCGCTGCCTGATGCTGCAGCTCGTGCTCAGCAGCACTGCAGAGACCTCAACACGGCACCTCTTCAGAAAGCCTGAGAGGTCCTTTTGGAAGGAGATGATGGAGGCCAACACAATTAGAAATAACATCACAGAAAGCTGGAAACAGTTGGCAGGAAAAGCCACCCCAGGGCAGGTTCTTCATGTCTGCTTGCTGGTGCGTGAAAACCGTAGAATCATTTAGGTTAGAAAAGACCTTTAAGGTCATCGAGTCCAACTGTAAACTTAATACTGTGAAGTTCACTATTGAACCATGTCTGTACACACCACACAGAAGCACAGAGTAGTTTGGGTTGGAAGGAACCTCAAAGCTCAGCCAGTGCCACCCCCTGTCATGGGCAGGGACACCTCCCACTGGATCAGGGGGGCTTCCAAGCCCCATCCAGCCTGGCCTTGAGCACCTCCAGGGCTGTAACATGCCAGGTTGTGCTGGCCAATAGCTTTCCCTGTTGTCTTTGCTGTAGATAGCAGTGATGACGTGAGAAGTTGGATGAGAGATGAAGAAAAAACTTGCACAGAGCACTTAGCACTTAACTAGTTCTGCAGTCACAAGAATTGTTTCTAACACTCAACACAAAATGCTAA
Organism: Neomorphus geoffroyi; assembly: GCA_033558235.1. Classification (NCBI taxonomy): domain Eukaryota; kingdom Metazoa; phylum Chordata; class Aves; order Cuculiformes; family Neomorphidae; genus Neomorphus; species Neomorphus geoffroyi. The sequence goes on along the minus strand of JAUMJM010000029.1, from coordinate 2,931,595 downwards.
ACAGGAACATTTCCTGAAGCTGTTTCACAGCTGGGGTAAATAACAGTAACAACTCCACCTTTTTTTATCCCTCCAGGGATGGTGACTTCAACCCACAGAATCGTTTTGTTGGAAAAGACCTCCGAAACCATCGAGTCCAACCATATTACCCACTATTAAACCACATCCCTGAGCACCTTACCTACCCATCATCTGAGGATGGTCTTTCAGGATAGCTTTGTCAAGATTTTCTCCATCTGAAAATCCTTGAAGGGTCAGGGCTTACATCGCTGTGTAAAATAACCCTCCTATTATTTCTGTGACACAGAACCACTTGGTTGCAAAAGGCCTCTGAGATCAACCAACCATCAGCTACCTGGGCTGCCCGTTGCAATGCTTGACAACCCTTTTGGTCAAGTAATATTTCCCAATATGCAATCTAAACCTCCTCTGGTGCTGCTTGAGGCCGTTTTTTCTTGTCTCGTTACTTGGGACCAGAGCCCAGCACCCACCTCACCACAACCTCCTTTCCAGGAGCTGCAGAGGGCCATGAGGTGTCCCCTCAGCCTCCTCTTTCCCAGACTAAACAGCCCCAGGGCCTTCAGTCCCTCCCCACAACCCCTGATCTCCAGATCTTTCACAAGAGTTCGCTGAGCACGGAGGCTGCGAAAAGGGACCACGGGTGCGGGGAAAGGGCTCACGGCAGCTCCGACGACCCCGCGGGCAGCGGTGACCGATCACTCACTCACTCACTCACTCACTCACCCCGCGCCTCCGGCAGCCGCGCCCGGCCTCGCCCCGCTCCCCGGCCTCAGCTCCTGAGGAAAAGGCCTCAGCTCCTGAGGAAAAGGCCGCCGCCGGTGCCCGCCGCCGCTCCCGCCCCAGAAGCGCGGCCGGAGGGCGGAGTGCGGCCCGTGTGCGCACCGCGTCAGAGCGCGGGGCATGGCGGGAGGGGCTCGCGGACGCCATCTTGGAAAAGGGCAAACGAGCGGCTTTTCCCAACCGTTTTCCCTCACAGTGCCCTCCCCCCCAGACCCGTCACAGCTCCAAGAGCGCTGAAGGGACAGTGAAACGGCGCTTTCCGCCGCTCCCCTTGCCCTGACGCGAAACAACTGCCAGCATGGCGAGGCGCGCCCGCAACCAAAATGGCCGCACCTCGGCTTCGCGCGCCCCGCCGCAAGATGGCGGCCGCGGGGCACCGCCGGCCGCGGTCACGTGGCGCGAGGGGCGGCCCCGCCTCCCGCCCCTTCCCTCACAAGGCAGGCGGTGAGCGGAGCGGCGGCCGCTACGCGCAGGGTCGGGTCGGGCCGGCCGGTGGGCAGGAACGGGGCCTCTGCCTTTCCTTCGCCGTCTCGACCTGCCGGTTCCCCGAGGAGAGGAAGTAGCCATGAAGCCGCCTTTGAGGGACGGCGCAGCGCGGTGAGCGTTCCCGCAGGAAGCTTGACCCCTCTCCGTTGCCGTAAGGCGTTCCCGCAGGAAGTTTGTCCCTTTTTGGCATCCGTAACCTGTTCCCGCCTAAACCGCCGGGCGGTGGGGTCTGGGGGGCCTCCAGCCTCGAGGCCTCCACTCGCCCCGCGGCCATGAAGCTGCTGCGCCTGCTGTGCCGCCACAAGACGGCCCTGGGGCTGGGTGGCCTCTCGCTCTTCGCCGCGGTCCTGCTCTACCTGGCCAAGTGCACCTCTGAAGGGCTGCGGCCGCTGCCAGCCCCCCGCGGGCTCCCGCACCAGCAGCCCGCGGCCCCGCCGCCCCGGGGAGCCCCAGCAGCACCGCCGCCCTCCCCTCAAGAAACCGCCTTCCTCGCCGTGCTCATCACCAGCGGCCCCAAGTACAGCGAGCGGCGCAGCATCATCCGCAGCACGTGGCTGTCGGCCGCCGGGCACCCGCCTCACCACGACGTCTGGAGCCGCTTTGTCATCGGCACCGCCGGGCTCGGGGCCGAGGAGCTGCGTGGCCTGGAGCTGGAGCACAGCCGGCACAAAGACCTCCTGCTTCTGCCAGAGCTGCGGGATTCCTACGAGAACCTGACTGCTAAAGTCCTGGCCACCTACGTCTGGCTGGATCTGCACCTGGACTTCCAGTTCGCCCTGAAGGCTGACGACGATACCTTCGTACGCTTGGATGTGCTCGTGGAAGAGCTGAGAGCCAAGGAGCCGCGTCGCCTCTATTGGGGCTTCTTTTCCGGCCGCGGTCGAGTGAAATCTGGCGGCAAATGGAAAGAGAGCGCCTGGGTGCTCTGTGACTACTATCTACCGTATGCTCTGGGTGGTGGGTACGTGATTTCTGCAGATCTGGTGCACTATTTGCGCCTCAGCAGAGACTACCTGAACATGTGGCAGAGCGAAGATGTCTCCCTGGGGGTGTGGCTGGCACCCATTGATGTGAAGAGAGTGCATGACCCTCGCTTTGACACCGAGTATAAGTCACGGGGCTGCAACAATAAGTACCTAGTAACTCATAAGCAAAGCATCGAGGACATGCTGGAAAAGCACCAGACCCTGGCTAAAGAAGGGAAGCTCTGTAAGGAAGAGGTTAAGCTCAGGCTTTCCTACATGTATGACTGGGGAGTGCCTCCTTCCCAGTGTTGCCAAAGGAAGGATGGCATCCCGTGAAAGTCAGAGGAAGGAAAAGGCAGAATGGTGATGGACTCCCTGAGCTTGGTTACTGTTACTTGGGGAGAATCCCAGTAACTAGGGCTTAAAAATTACTCAAAAGATTTTGCACAATTCATTATGTCACGATCAATGAAACCCTGAAACTCCTAAAAGCTACTGATGTGACATGACGTAGAGGTGTTTAAACAAGAGAAATAGATGACTAAAAGCATGGAAAGGCTCGTAAGACAGGATTGAAGGCAAATAATGGGTTGCAAAATACAGAAAGTACAGAAAGTTTGGGAGAGAGAACTTGGATGAAAAGTTGCTGGAAGATTTTTAACAGATTCCAAGATTTATTTACTAAGGGCTTTATGCTGTCTATAAGATTGTGAAACTAGCATCTGCTGTTTACTTCTTGGCAAGGAACAAGTGTCAGTTTGGCAAGGTTTGAAGATTCTAATGGGGCTGCAAATTAGTTGCTATCCCCAGCGGGAACAGGTGGCTGGATATTGACAGAGGCAGTCAAGTAAAGGGAACAGTTTTGCCTAGGATATTTGTTAGGGGAGAGAGAGCTTGTTCTTTAGGGAGTGCTCTGATTGAGAAGAGTGGAATTATTAGACTTGTATAATTTGTCTCTGAGCTTTTTGTTGTTTTAAAGACATGTATATAAATTTTCTGGCAGCTACAGAGCAAGTCTCTATTTAGAAAGGTGGATGAGTTATGGTACTTGGCAGATATGGAATATATTATCTTATTTGGGGGGCAAGTAGTTACGCTACAAAGCTAGCCTAGGTGTTGTTCTTAGCTTATTCTCCAAGCACACTGTGTATGAAGAAACATTTCCCCTCCAAACAACAGGCAATCTCACCGACTCCTACAAGGTCTGACTTGGTAGTCTTGGGATTTATATTATTCTGGATTATTTATGTAAAATGTAAACTAGCAGCATTAGATCAGTGGAACCTATCTGGAGTTCAAACAAGATTGCCTGAAAATGGGTGGGTACCTCAGCTAAGAAAGTCAACTGTATGTAGCCACGAGAAGTAGGCTCCCCCAGCCTGGCCCAAAATCATGTTTGAAGAGAACCTTGTCTCTCTTCAGGAGCTACATTGGATTGCAGTCTCCCACAGTCACATTTAGATGCCTGAAACCAGACTGTGGATTCCCTCCCCTCCGGTACCACCTAATAGTGGAACTACAAAGAATTTAGAGGAGGTCTAAGTTAATTGCTCGGTAAATGGGTTTATTCCCCGTAGTCCTGCCTACACTACAAATAATCGCGGTACTGACAGAGCTTGTCAGTGTCAGTTGCAGTATTGAACCGCAGATGCAGACGGGACGTTCTTGGCAGTAGAACGGATCACTTGCACAATTTCACCATGGTATTTATCTTCAAACCTTTAGGTAAGCCTGTAATTCAGACGTTTCTGAATGGCAGGTGCTCTAATGCACAGAAATACATTTTTTTTCAGCACTAATACAGAGCTACTGCGTTCCAGTAACATGTGTCAGCTATGGATCTTTCAGTATAAGCTGAGTTTTTACTTCTCTGCCTGGAGGGTGTTGTTAATTATCAGTTTTACTGTTCATTGCACACTGCACTTTCATACGGTTTCATTCCCTCCTCTCCCTAGGTCAGTGTCTGTTCCCACCTGCAGGAAGAGATAAATTGCAAAGAAAAAAGGATGCCAATATCTCTATGTTTTTGCTTCTTAAATTAGCAAGTCAGTAATTCGTACCAAAGGAATCAAGTGTGGAGTTTTTGTTAGTCTTGTTTTGATTAATTTAGTGAGGATTAAGAAGGGTCTTTGGCAGAAGCTGATAATTCTCTGCTTTGAAAATCTGAACAAATCTTTGATTCCTTCCAATTAATGTAGCATGTGTCCATTCTAATGCACGCTTATGTATTGACAGGTAGACAAAGGTGCTTTTCAGCAAGGTATACTCTTCCAAAACAAGAATTGAACAAAATTACAGTGATTTCAAATTGTTTTAGCATTTTAAAAATCTTTCTTTGCCAGTTGGCATTCAGTACTATAGTGTGTATATATGTAATTAAATGCTTGTAATGTGAGTATTTATTTATAATTATTGAAAATGTGTTATGTATAAGAAAAATACGATAGTTAAATGTAATTTTAAATTTGTTTAAGGAGGTACTGTATAACATCCATGAGAATTACATGCCAAGCAGTGCTTGAATTTATGGGTGTACAAGCCGTTAGTTAAAGTACTGGGATCTGAACTGCAGATCAAATACCTGCTGCATGTCCAACTAGTAAGAATGTGCCAGTTATCCCTTCCCATCAATAACTGTGCTCATTGAGCTGTTTACATGGGTGGCTTCAACTCTCCCTGCCCACAACCCCCACCCCCAAAAAGTGTTTTTCTTTGCAAGCAAAACTAATGATGGAGAAATACTGGGTCTCCATCTGGTGTTTGACCCCATGGGAGACATTATCCATGCATATTCTTAATGGTTAAGAAATTCTCTTGAAGAGTTTCCCACACGGGTGTCTGGTTAGAGTTACCCACGTGCCGCTCTGGTTAACAGAGAAGGCTTAACAGCATCTTGTCCTTTGGTAAGTGGTTTTAGTTCTCTTAGTTGATGACCCCTTACTGCACGTAAAGCACTTGGATTTCAATCTCAGCTAACTTGGAGATTCCACAAAAGCAAAAGATGACATTCGTAGACTTTTTTGCAGTCTTAAAAGCAAATTGAGTCATTTCAGAGAGCAGACGTCCCAAACATTGCGTGAAAGAAACATGAAAACATTAACAGGTACATGATTATTTTTTCATGTTTTACTAGAAAGAATTTGCACGTGAAATTAATGTTACTTTGACAAATCAAGAAGCGTCTGTGTTGCATGTGTGAGTCGCTAAAATTTTAGTCCCCAATTCATTTTTGAGCCCATTTTTTTCTGAAGCAAAATAAAGCACATTTAGAACACATGAATTGAATATTTTAAAAGCAGTAATTAAAGGCTGACATACCCGCTCAGGCCCAGGCTTTCTGACATCATCTCAGAGATTTGCTGTATATATATGGTGTTTTAACACCCAAAAACCGTGATGCAATCTTTGTCTCTGTTGAAAGTAAGGGTGAGGAGTCCGACTTCAGTGGGTCCAGCATTCAGAGGATGTTTAAGTGCTGCTGAGAAATCGGTGGGGTTTGGTCTTCGTAGCAGCTATGAAAGTTTTGGGTGAGTGAAAACAAAATTATCCAGGATCAGATTTTTCTTTGTTGTAGCCATTCTTAGTGGCAATAGGTTAGTGATAAGTTGGGCTTTTTTTTAAAAGTGTTTCTGCTGGTTTCCAAGTTTTCCCTTCATAAATACTTGGCAGTTTTATAATTGTTAGGGTACAGAAAAATTCACCTCGGCTTTCCTAGATAGCTGTCTATAGGTTAGGCAGCTGTGTTGGGTCTCTAAGCTTATGTTGCCATCCCTTCCAGACTGGGTCTAACACTATTGAGCTCTTTGTTATTATTTACAGGTGTTCTTTTTAAATTATTTTTCAAATCAGGCATTTGGCTTTCTCCCAGAGCTAATAAATAGTAGGGAAATTAATTGCTCGTGATGTGTCCTCTCTGCGATCCTAAGACTTGATACTGAAATATTTAAAGCTGACAATGGCATCAACTCAACTCCAAAGTTGATTTTATTTTTTACTGAGTTTTTAATTACGTGCAATGTGACTTATGGCTGTAATGTGTAAAAATAAGTAGCTAAAACATTAATTTCCATACTAAATAAACTCCAGCTCTATTTTAAACTCAAGTCTCTGAGAATTCCTGTAGCCAGGATTTTAAAAAAACAAACCCAACTTAGAAATTACTATTCCTGTAGCTGAATATTTACTCCTCTGAATGCCTCGCCGTGTTCATGTGAGGTTTGTGCAGTTGCAGCTGCTATGTGTCATACCTTCGACAAGCGTTATATTTTCTCTAGCTGAAATGCCTCATTTTTGAGCATTTAAATTTCTATTTCCTATCTGTTAACACTGATGTGTTGGGGGCCAAGGTGTTAGCTTTGCAGATTTGATTAAAAGCCCAGCAGCAGGCGAAGGGGATCAAGAGCTGCATTTTTCATTTCTCTTCAGCTCAGCTCCAGCATCAGAACTGAAACACGGTTTTGGTATTGCCGAACGCCTGACAGACTGTCAACACCTACACTGCTATATATTTTATTTAGAACACGCTGCCTGCAAGACTCCAATCTGTTGCTACATGTACCTGTGTAAGAGGTGCTTTCACCTTGGAACTGGAACTCCTTTATGCCAACACAATATGCCAGTTATTACTTTCTAACACAGACTATTTAGGTAATGTCTAGTAAAACTTGGAAACGGATCAGTCTGTTCCGTGTAGCCTATCTGGAGCTGAAGGATACTGCGTAGTGTGCCTTTATGAAACAGAGTTCGTGTGGGGTGCTGTGCTGGGTATGTTTTAAGCAGTGAAGTGAATGAAATCGTGCATTTTTGGCAGCCGCGTAACTTTACCGTTTGGGGAAGGGCTGTGGCACAACACAGTTTATTTGCTCAGCATTTACATAGGAAAAAACCTCCTAGAAGCCTCAAGCTATCGGTGATGATGAAAACTTGGCAGTTGCATAAACGTATTGTATGTGTATTTATGTCCTTTATGTATGCCTTGACTGGTCAAAGGATCCGTGTGCTGTGATTTTTAATAAAAGACTTTTGCTGTATAAGCGGTTGCTTGTTCTATGTAAGAAAAGCTACAGGTTGTTTATTTTCATTTTATGTCACTGAGAGGCACAGAATTGCTCCGTCTTCAGCAAGCGCACGAAAAAGCATCGGTTCGTGTCAGAAAGAGATCAGTGTGCCAGAACCTCGGAGTGGCAAGCGGCCAATGGGGTGCACACGTGTACAGAAATACACCTACCTGTTCATCCTCTTGTTACACTGGCAGCAAGACAGGGGGGTGACAAACTGTAATGCAGTCAGAAAAAGGGTTTCTCTGACTGTATTGACTCTGGTCTCGGCTGAGAGGTATTTTAAGCAGTCAGACATCCATAAGCACCGCTGGCTACAGTCCTGTTTTATGTTAAAACCCCCCACGCTAGCAATATTCTGAAAAAGAACTGAAAATATTTTCATTCTAACATCTGTTCAAATCATTTCAGCACTTGGAGCAGTTTAAAATAGCACAGATTTTCTGCTGCTGAAGTAGGTAGTCCGTGTTCCTTAAAATGAGCGTGTTCTTGCTGCTGCTGCATCTGCCAAAACCTTGGAAGCACATTCTGGGCTCTAGCCCAGAGAAACACCTCTGATTTTAGCTGAATAAACCAATCTATTTGCACCCAGAAGCACAACATAACTCCAAGTACAACCAAGATGTCACAGAATCACCTGAGTTGGAAGCATCCTGGTTCTCACTGACGGTTCTTTCCCTGCCCATGGCAGGGGCGTTGGAACTGGATGATCTTTAAGGTCCCTTCCAACCCAACCCATTCTATGAATTACCTATTACAATTATTTTTGTAGGTGTTTGTAATAAAGTACGCTGACCAGAAACCCGACAGGGATTTGTCCTTTTAGAGAGGAGAACCTGTTTTGGACAAGTCTACAAGAGCTGTATCAGTTTGGCTCACCGGGTAGCTCAGGGTTTCTCCTTTTTTCTAGGCTACCATAGTGAAATCGCCCCGTCCTACACCCATCTGATCACACAGAATCATTTCAGAGGCCCCGGGACCAGCAGCGCTTCTGCTCCCCGGCAGCACGAGAAGACCAGAGCCACGGAAGTGATGCTGGATTCTCCTCCTCGTTTCCTCTTAGTCTGTACGTGGTTGTCTGAACGCCTTAAGTCCCAATAAAAACTCATCTTTTATCTATTGACCAGTAGTAACGGGGAACAAGTTTGACTTCGGCGGTACCGCCCACTTCTTTTTGCCTCTTTGCTACGAAGACTTAAAATAAGACTTTTCTTCTATGGTTTTTTTTTTTTTTTAATAAATAATTTTAAACCCCCTTTCAGAGTGGTTGTAGAAGCAGACCTTTGAAGCAAGGCAGGTATTTGGAGCTCTGTTTGCTTGCCCTATACAATTCAGTCACTAGATGTCCCTGTGTGCCTTTAGGAGCTCTTCACGGGATGAGTTCCTTAGGTATAAGGAAGGATCAAAAGTGGAAGCTAAGCAGCGTCAAAAGAAAGTTGTTTATCACCAAAATCAAGCTGTGCTCTCTAACAAGGATCTGCTGTTTAACACAGACTCAAATGGATGATAGGGGAGAAAAGGGGAAAAGTTTTCCGACTCGGAAATGAAATTCTGCAGGAATGATTGAAGGTGGAGCCAACATATTATTCCATGGAATTAACGATTGATAACACGTACCCAAATTATAAAGACAAACCTTTGTAGAAACCCAGAAAGGTCCCTAAGGTTGAGAAAGCAAATTAATCAGATTTGTGACTTTTAGAGACCATTGGGGAGCTACAATATCTTGGGATTATGGAAAGATAACAAACTCTGCCTGTTACAGGAAACAAATGCAGCTGCAATTAGCCAAAATCTTCAGACGAGTTTTTTATGTCTATGTGTGTTTGTGGTTAAACTGGCCAAAAATTTTAATCAAAAGGTGGGGGGGGGGGGGGGGGGGAGGGAGACGGACAGGGCTGGCAGGTGGAAGAGAAATAGTTTTTCAATGAAGTGGACATTTTTTGAAGGACAACTCAAAAAAAACCAAAACCCCAAATTCGCCCCCCAACACCTCCTTCAATCAGGTTTTTACATGGTTTCATCAGCTGAAAATATGATTGATTGAGGCATCAAATCTAGTTTTTAAGGGAAACCCTCCCTCAAAATATTCTAAAGGGATTCAGTTCCAAAAATTGTCCAGGTACGACTCTTTCTTGAACTTTTGAGTTGATTAAAGAATGTGTAGACACGAAACCTGTTAAAATTATCAACGCACTGATTGGAAACTTCTCAGGTGATCCTTTTCTAGGATAGGGAACTAATTACTCATTATCTTTACTGAAAACATTCACCTGGCATTTGGTGCTGAAATTTAGGGAGTGTTAAAAGAATTTTTTAAAAGCAGGGATAAGGAACAAGTTATCAGTCCTTCTGGAAATAAATATTTGTTCTGAGCCAGATCCCAAAGTCCCTACAATTCTGAGCAGCACCCACTCAGTAAAACCGATTCCCGTGCGAGGCCAACGGCATTTCCAGGGAAATGCTGAGCATCTCGGAGAATCAGCCCCTGTCTCCAGACTTGCTTATGCTGCTGCCCAGATATGTGACCTCTAGAGCACCCCAGGCAAAGCGGAGCCGTGGCGGAGCTCCACACCAAGGTCCCAGCAGGGTCCTAGCCCGGTCCTGCTCGGATCAGCCAAGGTTTCTGTCCATAACGCAGGAATACTTATTTATGCCATAATTGGTATGGAGTGGTCCAGCTCTGGCCTCATCCTAGCGCCGTTATCAAGCTGTCACAGCCTTGTGCTTTTATACCCAGGTCACAAACATTGCACAAAATCCAAACTTCAGCCGTACTTTCCACATCCTCTCCTCTTTCTCTCTTTTTTTTTTGTTATCGGTTTCAATGAAAACATGGGAAAAAAATGTGGAAAAATCTAGAGACTGATTCATGTGATGAAAACTCAAAAAGCCACAAGCCCACACATCCAGCCCCCTTGTGCCCAATGTTTGATGGTTGCTTTCACCCCAATTTCTGGACACACCAAGGCAACCAGAGCTTTAGCTAGGAGGCAGGCTGAGGAACACCAAGTCATTGAAGGCCACAAGCCCCACCTTCTGGTGGTCCATATCATCCCCTGCTTTGTTTGACAGCCAAGATCCAGGGAATGTGAGTCCTGTTACGGCATCTGTTTATTTTCCAGGCAGCAGGCTGATGCGCAGCGTTGATATCTGAAGTGTTGGACAAGTAGAGTGGTTCCACGCAAAGAGCCTCTAGTGCAAAGTGCACCACGCGTAAGCAACAGAGGGGACTGGAAAATTAACAACACCGTCTTTTTTAAATAAAGCAAAACGCTGCTGTGGTTGCCAGGGATCACTGGATTTGGGATGGTGCCAAGTGGCTCCAAGTTGGCTTTGGAGCATCAGAGCGCAAGACACTGCAAAAACATTTATCCAGAACGGATCCCAGCCACAAGAGTTACAAATATTTGCTTTATATATTTACTTTAGGGAAGGACTCAAGCCAGAGATAGTAGATCTTGATTGCAAACATCCCAGCGATTGAGGTGCTAAGAACTGGAGTTTGGGGTCTAATCTTTCTGATGTTATCTTGTCTAATATATTTGTCTGTCTTTCCATGCCTTGACCTCAATAAAACAAGCGTTCCACGCACTGGAAATCCTGCCCTTCCAATGTGCCATTTCAGCTCCAGGCCTGAATCTATGGCTCTGTAAGATCAAGGAGGCTGGGACCTAACCCAGACTTAGATTAGTTTTGCTGTCTTTTTGTAGTTCCTTGGATGTTTACACACCACACACTTGTTTGTGTCATTTTCTCAGCTGTCTCTGCCATGATTTGCAGCCGGTCACTCGCAGTCCCTAGCAAGTGGCTTCTCTGGGAACGCTACGGTGTGTCCCTCCCTAAAACCAAATCTTACTGACTCTGGCTGCAAAGAACGTTAGGAGAATCTTCAGCCATACGAGGATTTTCCCAAATCATAGAATCATTAAGGCTGGAAAAGCCCTCCAAGCTCATCCAGTCCAACCATCAGCCCAGCCCCACCTACTAAACCACGTCCCCAAGTGCCACAGCTACACACTTTTTCAACCCCTCCAGGGATGGAGGCTCCACCTCTGCCCTGAGGAGCCCGGTCCAATATTTCACCACTCTTTCAGTAAAGAAATTTTTGCTGATGTCCAATCTCACCCTCCCCTGGTGCAACGTGAGGCCGTTTCCTCTCATCCTACCCCTTGTCACGTGGGAGAAGCGGCACAAGAAGTTAGAAAAGCTATAGCTGCTCTGGCTTTCTTTACCATTCCTAATCCCTGATTTCATAGGGACTCCTGGCTAGTGAAACGCGTGCTGGCATTTAATCTTTCTTCTCGGGTTTGCCTGCCAGCATAGTCTTCTGCCAAGTTTTTTGGGGTGGTGGGTGGCTCAGCTGCTTCTTGCCCTGTAGCACGGAGCAATGGCCAGCTCACCGTGGCAGTGGAAGACTTCAGGGATACAGAGAGGAGAGGTTCCTTCAAGGAGGTGTGACTGAATGGCAAAAGGATGCCCCAGCAAGAGGGGGAAGAGTTACTGGTGATGTGCTGGGACCTGTCCACACCTCCAGATTTAAAGAGTCAGTTAAACACCTCCTTAACCAGGTGCTCGAATATTGGACCTTCCCTCTCCTGGAAGCACAAAGTAACAACCGCTGCTGAGCGCTGGAGCAGTGAGATATTGGTGCTGAACCTTGCTCAATGCAGCTGCAAGGCTCTTTTTTTCTTTATAAAGGAAGAACTGACCAATAAATTGCAGTCAGGACTGCGGGAGGTGACCATCGGATTAGTCTGCAGCCATGGGCAAGCCTGCCAACCCGTGGGCTGCAATGCCCCAAGTTCTCACACACCCCACCACCCCTGGAGGTGTTTAAAAAAAGGGTGGATGAGTTCCTTAGGGACAGGGTTTAGTAGGGAGACGGTCACAGTTGGACTCGGCGGTCTCAGAGGTCTCTTCCAACCTTCGGATTCTATGATTAATGTGTCCATTGTCCCAACAGAATCCAGGGGAAATAGTCCTTAAAATGAAACTCCATGCCTCAGTTTGTCCCTCAGTAAATCAAAAATAACGTTACCTCATCTCAGGGCATTCGGAAGCGAAGCATTCGGATCCGTGGGGATCCAGGCATGGTCAGACCTGATTATCTCACACTTTGTAAAAGCCCAATGTGGCTCCTGAAAAGCTTCATCAAAGCAAAACCCAAAGCTGGAAGGTTTATGAGGACAGGGAGAGGGGTAAGAAAACAATAACCGAGATCTAATTTCTTAGGAGTAACAGATAGTCCCGGGAGGACATAATTGAAGTCTCTAATAGCTGCAGATAAGATCAGACTGAGTTACTATTTTCAGCCGGTCTCAGACATCAGGGCTGGAGTCACCAAAATAAATTCTAAAACCTGAGACAAAAGAAACGCAGTGGGGCTGCAGGGTCCCAGAGGGCGAGAGACAGCAAGAAATACATAAATATTGCAACTGGGTGGAACCAGCCACTCGGCAGGGATGGCCCATCCTGGTTGTCCTAAGTGCTGGGGTCGCTAAAGAAGAGACCGATGCCTGATGGGGAAGGACGGAGGTGAAAAGGAGGGACTTGCAGGGGTAAAATGCCTTTGATTTTAATTCCAGCTATGACAAAAGGAAATTTATCCTCCTTGCAGTGCACCAGCAACAGCGTTCTGCTCCGTTTGTCTTTGGAAAAGAGCAGGGCACAACCACAGAAGAACACAGGGCCATGGTTAGCAGAGGATGGTGCTCTCGGGTGACGGGCAGGAGCCTGCAAAAGCAGGCGATGCCTGGGTGAGGTCAGTGGCTCCCGGGTGAGGACCTGATCACCAGGCAGTGGTGAGAAATGAGGTGACCTCAAAGATCATAGAATGGCTTGAATTAGAAGGGACCTCGAAGCCCAGCCAGTGCCACCCCCTGCCATGGGCAGGGACACCTCCCACTGGGTCAGGGGGCTCCAAGCCCCATCCAACCTGGCCTGGAACCCCTCCAGGGATGGGGCAGCCACCACTGCTCTGGGCAACCTGGGCCAGGGCCTCCCCACCCTCACAGCAAAACATTTCTGCGTAAGATCTCATCTCAATCTCCCCTCTTTCAGATCATCAGGGTGAAGACTAGTGATCCTAGTGGGAGTAAAGTTTGCATGATCCTAGCAGAGATGGTGGGATTGGGAGAAGCCAGAGGGGTTCGGTCTTCAACTATGGAGGTTTTCAAACCCCAACTGGATAAAGACCTGAGTAACCTGGTCTAACCCCAAGGTTAACCCCACTTTGAGAAGAAGGCTGGAATAGGGACCTCCAGAGGTCTCTCCCAATGTTAATTACCCTAGGATCAACAGCAAGTCTGCCTCCTCTCATCCTTGGCGTGCATGGAGATCAGCCTTAGCCAGGGCACATGACAAATGAGAGATTACATCACCAGGCAGGGGAATGTTTGGGAAGCATCCCATCGCTTGCCTTGTATCAGCTCCACGTCAGCTCGTGCAGAGAGCACCCCACCCAACCCATGTGGATCTGTTCACTCCCTACCTCTGACAGCTTGTTTATTCAAAAGCATTTGGCTCTCAATGCCTTCCAGATGAAATAAGAGATCAAAGGCCCCAATTTCCTTTCCTCCCACCACATTCCCCCTTCCACGTTCAGGCTGGGGTTCACATTGACCAAGGGTTCCTTCATGGCATGGGAAGTGCAGTTTTGAAGAACCCCTAGCAAAAGAACAGGCACCAGCCTGGAGCAGGTTGGAAGTGGCTGCAGATTCCTTGATTGGGGAGTGCAACCTGTGCCAGGTCCTTACCACACCACCACTCCTCAAGATCTCTTTTCAATCCCCCCTCTTTCAGCTGAAAACCATTCCCCCTCATCCCATCCCTGCCCTCCCTGATCCAGAGCCACTCCCCAGCTTTCCTGCAGCCCCTTTCAGCACTGGGAGCTGCTCTAAGTTCTCCCCCAGAGCTTTCTCCTCTCCAGGCTGAACAACCCCAACTCTCTCAGCCTGTCCTCACACAGGAGCTGCTCCAGCCCTTGGATCATCTCCGTGGCCTCCTCTGGACTCACTCCAACAGCTTCAGGTCCTCCCTGTGCTCAGGACTCCAGAACTGGATCCAGGGCTCCAGGTGGGGTCTCACAGAGCAGAGAGGCAGAAACCCCTCCCTCGCCCTGCACGGTCCTCGTGTTGAGCTTCTCATCGACCAGCTGTGCCAAGTCCTTCTCTTCAGAGCTGCTCCCCATCCATTCTCCACTCGGCCTCTAATTGTGCTTGGGATTGCCCCAACCCAGGTGTAGGAACTTGCTGAGTTTCTTAGAGACAGGGTTTAGGAGGGAAGACAGGCATAGCTGGACTCGATCTCAGAGGTCTCGTCCAACCTTCTGATTCAATGCTTCTATGATCTCAAGCTGACCAGCTCAGACTCCCAGCCCCAGAAGTCAACAGACCGCGAGGAACTGGCTGACATTGCCCATCAGGAGCAAAACCAAAGAACCGAGCTGTGCTTTCGTGGTCCTACCCAGGCTGCCGTGACTCTCCGACTGCCCAGCGGACAGTGCCTCAACATCCCCATCCCTTGAATTATTCAAAACACGTTCTTTCTTCTCCCGACTGAAAACAACCTGTGATTCACTGATTTCTTTCTAAGCAAACACGCAACCTCTTCCATGTAATCAGAGTTTGTTTACATCGCTGCTTCCCCTTTCATGTCAGGCTGATGGCTTTCCATTTCTTTTCAGGCATCAAACACTAATTTCACTTGGCTTTTGTCAGTGAAATGGGCTGGAACAGAGAGCCATAAACAACTGGATCAGTAACTCTGGTGTTTATTTAAAAGGCAGTTATGATTTTTTTTTTTTAACTGTCATTTTTTAACTCTTGAAACCCAGTGGTGGTGTTTCCCTCTCTGGCTTTCCAAGAAAATTAAAGATAGAGATCGGGATAAAACGATCATTTAGTAATTGATACTTGGGAGTCAATCCTGCAAAAGTTAATCTTGCATCTCACCAGCAGTGTGGGCTTAACCATGAGAGCACACACCTGCATTTTGAAGTTCACGCCTCTACATTAGGTAGAGGGAAGGAAACGCGAGGAATTCCTTTGTCCCCTCTTTCTTTCTGAGCAAATCTAGAACAAAGTAATGAAATGAGCATTTTGATGTCACTGCATTGGGTGTCAACCACAAACTGAAGCTGGTAGCACAGATTTGGCAGGGACTAGAGACCCCAAGAGCATGGCCAGAAACACACCTGCATTTACGCCTAAACTGGAGAAGCTTACTGTGCTTTGACTTTGAACATTTCATGACTGGGAAATCTTTAAGAGCTTTCTTCTTCTCATTTCCGCAAACCAGGTGGAAATGCAAAATAAATGCCTGTGTTTGGAGGTTTGTGCAGAGACTGAAGCAACAGGCTGAGAGAGTTGGGGTGGTTCAGCCTGGAAAAGAGAAGGCTCCAGGGAGACCTTAGAGCAGCTCCCAGTGCTGAAACAGGCTCCAGGAAAGCTGAGGAGGAGCTCTTGTTCAGGAATAGGACAAGGGGGAATGGCTTTAAGCTGCAAGAGAGGAGATGGAGATGAGATCTTAGGGAGAAATGTTTTGCTGTGAGGGTGGGGAGGCCCTGGCCCAGGTTGCCCAGAGCAGTGGTGACTGCCCCATCCCTGGAGGTGTTCCAGGCCAGGTTGGATGGGGCTTGGAGCCCCCTGATCCAGTGGGAGGTGCCCCTGCCCATGGCAGGGGGTGGCACTGGCTGGGCTTGGAGGTCCCTTCCAACCCAAACCATTCTACAATTCTGTGATTCTATGATACAGACTTCTACTGGGTGAATGTATTCTCTAGTTCACACCTGTTGCCTCCTCATTTCTCAGCTCTTCTCTCTGTAGGCAAGAGTCCTACAAATGCCATTTACTGCAACGCCTTTCGGTACACAGATGCCCCTCTGAGATGGTGGGTTAGGGCTGCTGAGTCTATCTTACCATGGCTGCCTAAGAAAGCTGATGTGCTACCTCTCCGCAGCCCCAGACCAGCTCTGGAGATCCATGTTCATCCTACTGACAAACACCTCCTCTTTCTGCAACTTTCAGATTCACACAGAACATTTTCTTGTCCTTGGGGAATGTTGGAAAGAAAACAGCGTTGTCGATAACTGTGAATTGCACTAATTGGGATATTTAATACTTGGTTGCAATTGCACTGGTGCTGAAACCATCATACCCTGGGTATAAAAGACCCCAGTGTCAGAAATACAGTAGAGTTTTTCATGCCAACTGCTGTTCTGGGTTATGGCTCCAGTCTGGCTGCATCGCTCAGTGAAATATGTTATTAGAAAATTAAACCAACAAAGACAACGTTCCAGCGATGTTCAGAGCCCAACCCACAGAGGGTTGGGGTGTTCATCACAGAACAGGGAATCGCATCCCAAGTCAGCCTAGATGGTGCGTCCCGGGCCTGATCCTGCAACGGGCTGAGCGCTCTCCAGCCCCAAAACCTTCAGTGACCGTGATGGTGCTTCGGGTCTGGCTCTGCTCCCTGCAGGGCTGAGCCCCCCCAGGCACCATGACCTCCCCTGGTCCATCACAACAGCACTTGCCGAGCCCTTGCTCTTTCTCAGGGGATCGAGAGCCTCGTTCCCCACTGGCTTGAGAGCAGTTGCCGTCTTCTGTCTCTGCTCTGTCCCTTTGCTCAGCAACGTGCTGAGATGTGGCACCCTTTGACAAAGCTCTGTCTGCGTGCCCTGTTCTCCATGAAGGGCTGGGAGGAGCCCCTTGCGAGGATGCTGACACAACCCACTGCTTCAAGCCCATCCAAACCAGAGCAGCTTTGCCAAGGCCACCAACAAGAAACACACATTTGCTCTTTGCAAGCTGGACTGAACCCACTCTCTCCTTTCCCAAAGGCCACCCAGTACTCTGTACTGGCCCAGCATGGATCTGAGCTCACTGCTTACTGGTAGAAGAGGCTTCATGGTCCATTAGATGATGCGCTGTTTCATCAACCACTCACTACAGCCGACACGTAGGGCTTTCCGAGCTGAGCCAAAGCCTGCTGGAGGCACATGAAATTTTGTAATCAGGAGTGAAAGATGAGGAATTTTGTCACTCTGTGTGATGGACAGAAATTGATTCTGCAAGAAATGCTTGCTCGTCCAAGGGGCTATCATTGAGAAGAAATAATTTATTAACAAAGGGAGCTCGGGTGCAGAGGGAATAGATCAGTATTTGATTTAGTATTTCCCCTGCCAAGAAGCAGAAGTGATTGATCTGCTTTGCAGCCTGAGTGGTTTCTTGAGAAACCCTACTGTATTAAATGGAACCAATTGATTTTTTCCTGCTGTGTACTTACTCACAAGAGCTGTAAAACAGAGAGCATGAAAGGGTATCATCTTGCAGCCACCAAACCCAGTCTATTTCCCTCTCGGATTCTACAAGGCCACTCAGCCAAACCTTCTGCAGAGGTGGATTCAGAGGCCAAACCAGAGAACCTTCCAGCCATAATCTAAACCCCATTCAAGTGGGGTTTATGGGTGAAACAATCGTAGAATCAGAAGGTTGGAAGAGACCTCCGAGATCACCGAGTCCAACCGTGCCTGTCTCCCCACTAAACCCTGTCCCTGAGGGACTCATCTACCCAATGACTCTATCTGGTGTGGCACTGCTAGCGGGCGCCGCGGTAATGCTGCGATGGATGCATTCATTTCCTACTCTCATCTGCGGTCTGGAGTCCCCAGCTCTGCAGCAGCACACCCTGCACAGGGACGGAGCCTCGCAGAGGAAGGATGGAATAATACCCATGCGTGCCCAATGGTTTTCAAGAGCCCACCAAAAAAAATCCCAAACCCACAATGAAACACGGTACTCAAGAACACTTTCTCCGTGTTGTTGCAGTAACAAGAGTTATAATCAAAGAGGGGGGCAAGGTAACATTGACCCAACCACAGAAAAGCAGTGGAAGCCCATGGCTGTTGATGAAGAGTCTCCCAAAGTTGAACCATGACGCATTCAGTTCCCTTTTGTTAGAATTCATCTCTACAGTGAGCACAGAAATAAACTTGTCTGGTTTAAAATAGAAGAGAAAAAGGGATGTAAGGGACAGGAATTCAAGCACTGAATAAGGAGCCTTAACAACAAGGCCATGCTGAGAAAGAGAACCCCATAAAACTTGCTGGAGGTTCCCTTTGCAGCCAGTAGTGCACACTTCTCACGTATGAGGGCACTAGTGTGTTTTTAATTGGGAACAGGTTTACTCTCCATTCCAGCTCATAAGCAGATGCAAAGGAATAAAAATAAAAATAGAGGTTTAGATCTGGCCACAATATAAAATTGTGTTTGCAAAGACATCCCTTAATGACCCCACACACACACACACACACACGGTACAGCAGAAAAGTGTTTCAGAAAGGAGGGATTACGATTAAACACTGAGGAGGAGCTAAAGCAGATTCTGATTTCAGTCTCTGTCATGTGTACCTGGAGTCAGGCTTGCAGACAGTGGTGTTACTTAGAACTCACACCTGGGTTGAGAACTAAATGGAGGTGACTGCACTGAGCAGAAACGGGCCAAAAACTGCATTTCCTTTGTCTGAGAGACAGACTGAGGTCCATTCCCATGTCTGATGGAATGAAGCCTCTAGATCTGTTAGAGCAAGCTTAGAGGAGGCCACGGAGATGATCCGAGGGCTGGAGCACCTCCTGTGCGAGGACAGGCTGAGAGAGCTGGGGTTGTTCAGCCTGGAGAGGAGAAGGCTCTGGGGAGACCTCAGAGCAGCTCCCAGTGCTGAAAGGGGCTCCAGGAAAGCTGGGGAGGGGCTCTGGATCAGGGAGGGCAGGGATGGGATGAGGGGGAATCATTTTCAGCTGAAAGAGGGGAGATTGAGATGAGATCTTAGGAAGAAATGTTTTGCTGTGAGGGTGGGGAGGCCCTGGCCCAGGTTGCCCAGAGCAGCGGTGGCTGCCCCATCCCTGGAGGGGTTCCAGGCCAGGTTGGATGGGGCTTGGAGCCCCCTGATGCAGTGGGAGGTGTCCCTGCCCATGGCAGGGGGTGGCACTGGGTGATTTTTAAGGTCCCTTCCAACTCAACCCATTCCATTGATTCCTCCCCATCAGCATTACTGTAGCAGAATTATTTCCCTGGGTTTCCAAGATGCAGGACTAACCCCAGCAATGGCCATGAAGAGGTTAACTAAGCAGAGACAGAGGCCAATGTATGTATCTCTCCACATACCCTTCTTGAGGCAATCCGGATTACTGTTCCTGTGTAAATAAAGCGTAGTGAGGGTGGGTGGCCAGCTCCCATCTCAGCTGCTATAACGAATCAGTTTTCGGGGCCTGGAAAAGCTCCAGCCACCGCGGTCTGATAGACCTGCTGCCCCCAAGCTCAGGCAGAAGTGTCACCCCACCTTCTTGCTTTCAGCAGACATGAAGGCTTTCTCTGCGCGTGCATTGCCACCTGCTTCCGAAAGGTCTGATCCAAGGGAAGCAATAATTAAACTGAGATAATTAATGATCCAAAGCCCATTAATGGAAGGGGCACCCGGTGAATGCAGCTGAGGCTCGGATCTCGGAGAGCTGATACAGAAGAAAGGGCTACATGAACACAGACTGTAAATAATGGCATTTCACCTCATGATTTTAATGGAAGTTCTTTGACTTGGCTCAATTTATCCTTCTTTTGGTATTGTCTGTGATCACTACGGCCACAGTTGCTTTAGGTGCTGAACGGATCCGAAGGAGAAAACCAGTCTCTTCCCACCCAAAAGCTGCAAACTAATTTAAGATAAAAGTGCCACACAGATACAGAAAAGAAAAACTACACAAACACCACAGCAGTTTTGACGCCAAGAGGTGATCTCAGCACACCGCGACCGTAAACTGCGGCTGAGCTGGAAGCATCTCCACTAAGCAGGGATTTAACGGAGAGTTTGAAGAAGTCAAAGCTTCCCTTTCTTCAGCAGCAATTGAGCTCTTCAGCCAGAATAGACTCCAAACAAACCAACCAACCTTCAGGCCACTTCAAAAACAAATAAGTCCCACCAAGCTAGGAAGAGACCTACCCTCCCAAAAGAGGCATCTGTTCAGTGCGAGAATCCATCAACAGGAAAGGTTGGATTTGCTTTTGAAATGCTCTCGAGAGGCACCAGACAGACAGGGCAGGAGCCAGCGCTGTGGGCTGGGTGCATCGGTACAGCCAAGCGCACACAAAGCAGATGCTGCCCCGTGCACACCTACCAGAGCAGCTCCGGAGCTCAGGCAGAGAAGCCAAGCGCTGCTCTCTGGCTGTTGGGAAGAGCTCTCTCAAAAACAATTTCAGCAGGACCGACAAACCGCAATAAAACCACCTGTACTCTTAGAACAAGCCATTTAAGAGGCTGTAAGTAACACGTTGCCTGGTAAATCTGAGCCTAAGAGGGAAATCACAGCCTCCTACAAAAATTCAGCCATTTGGGTAACAAAACCACAAGGAAATAGTAGGAAGAAATTTTTCACTGTGAGGGTGGGGAGGCCCTGGCCCAGGGTGCCCAGAGCAGTGGTGGCTGCCCCATCCCTGGAGGGGTTCCAGGCCAGGTTGGATGGGGCTTAGAGTCCCTGATCCAGTGGGAGGTGTCCCTGGATGGACCTGGCTGGGCTTTGAGGTCCCTTCCAACCCAAGCCATGGTTCTATGACCTTGGACGGTATTACAGCCATTCGCAGGACCCTGTACTGTACACGGCAGAGCAATAAAAATGTGACTTTAACTACTACCAGAAGAACAGATCTTCTGAGTTAGTACACTGTCCAGGAAACCCAGGCTAAGTTGTTTTCTGCCATCTGGTGTGCAGAGACTCAAGGCAGATGTTCCCACTAATCAAAGTCTTCCAGATGATCACCAGCCTCAGGATGTTTGTCTTACACAGCTCTGTAGCCAAGAACCAAAGAGGTCTCATAGCCAAAATCCAACAATATTACCAAGGGGAATACCATCTGTGTGCTCTCACGGGGATGGAGTTAGTCCTAACCCATCCGGAGAAAAGCCCTGTTTGGCATTTGGGAAGCTTCTTATCCTATCAAAGATCTCAAAGTGCTTTGATAACGTTAATCAAGACTCATTAAGCCTCACAAGGAAATCTATGAGGCAAGTAAGGATTTCTTCTGCCTTAGTCACCGAAGAAAACACTGAGGCATTGGAAAGCAAAGTGGCTTATCCTGGGCAGGGCTGTTGAGCCTTATGGCATCAACTTAAATGTTGTGATTTATTATTAATGCGCTATCGTCCTTCTGGTGCCTCAAGCCTTCATTTTTGAAGTAGGCAATAAGGCAAGTCCATTCCAAGGCCAGGAAAACAAAAGAGCAACCTACACTTTGATTTTTCTATTTAATTTTCTATTTATTAATTAAATTCATTCTAAGGATAAGTAATTCATTCTATTCTAAATGAGCATTTTAATGTGCAGCAAGCTGTAGTGTCTCTAGCATCCTCAGATCTCCACTGCCTGCTTATTTTGTGGGTCTGAGCCATTTGCTAGCCAAAAAAACCACCTGCTTCCAAACAAAAAGAGATGTAAAGTCAAATTTGGCTCACATTCCCGAGCGATTGTCCCAAGGAAATCAGAGTGTGATTGAGTCGCAGTTTCTTTTAGACTGGGTGAAGCTGTGGTGTGAAGTTAAGTGTCTACTTGCTAGGAGATGCGGACACCAAGCTCCTGGGAAATACTCTGTTCCCTTTTTTAATGACATTTGAATCAACTTTATCCATCTTCGTTATTTGGATTGCAGCTCAGATGATCTAAAAATTGCCTGGGCCTCCACTGTTTACTTTTGAAACAATAGAAAATGACTGGCTCTCAATCAGCTGCATCCCGAGACTTTTTTTCTTAAGCGTAATTAGAGTTCCTTCCATGGCTAATTAAATTCTCCAGTGAATGAAAACAAATTTCCTGGAATGAATATCATCTTGATTCACTTTGGGCAAAGCCAGGCTTACGTGCTTCTCCCACTCTGTTCTCCAAGGGTGTTGGCTACATTTCTGAAATCTTCTTGTCAACACATGACAATGCAGGGAAATAGCCGGGTGCTGGGGTCTGCACTCTTCTGCCACAGATTACGAGAAATTGTGTCACTCTTATTCCTCTTCTTTGCTTTAGGTGATTTTATAGACTTTTAGGGTCTCCTTGATTTTTTTTTTTCTATGCAGAACAGTCACAGTCAATTTAATCTTTTATAGAATATGGTTCTATGCTTCTGACTGTACCCTTTAGTCTTCACTGACCTCTTCTATTTCTGCTATAGGCTTTTAAGCGTGGTTTTAAGCAACTGGTTGGCTGGTTGAGGGTAGATTTAGATTAGATCTAAGGAAGAAATGTTTTGCTGTGAGGGTGGGGAGGCCCTGGCCCAGGTTGCCCAGAGCAGCGGTGGCTGCCCCATCCCTGGAGGTGTTCCAGGCCAGGTTGGATGGGGCTTGGAGCCCCCTGATCCAGTGGGAGGTGTCCCTGGATGGACCTGGCTGGGCTTTGAGGTCCCTTCCAACCCAAGCCATTCCGTTATTCTACGACCACCGCAGTTAGGTGAGCACACTGGGATATATGTGGTAGAAATACAAACCCTTTTCTTATCTACAGCACTCAAGCTGCCATCTCATGGCACGGCTTGCCCCCACACTCAGCCGTTTCTGCAAACGTCTGTCTCCCCATTAGGAAGAAATCTGTGGCAATAAGCACTGAGTGAAATCAGAAGTTGGAAACACTGTTCCAACAGCACTGAACTCCCGATACCTTGCTATTCTGCCACATTTCCCTCCCGAGAAATGCACCCACCAGAAGTGCTCACATTTATGAGTGCATACAAGTTGATTTTTACCGCTGACACAACCACACGTATGGGAGACGCTCCTAGAACATACACATTAGTTACAGCACGTAGTTTAAAGAATTACCCTTCGTGCCCAAATTCCCCTGAATAACTGCTCAACAAAATGGCACTGTTTTACCTTTAAATGTGCTTTTAAGTTCCCAGTGATGGAGGGAAGCAGCCTTCTGCACGATCACACTCCTTTGGTGTTGAGAGCAATTTGCTCACAACTTGCTGAAGGCCACCAAGAATCGGTTTACAAGCCACTTTGGATCCAAGTCAGGAGGATTCCTCCCAGGGCAGAAAAAGATCTGTACCTGGCACAATCAGCTCCTTTCCTTTGCTCCTTCCCTGGTTGTCATCCCCCCTGCGAGTCTGTGTTGCGTGTTCCCCGGGGCAAGGCAGGCCTATACTCTGCACTTGGCAGTCGAGCAAGGCTCAAGTCAGCCCAAAGGAGACAATAAATCATATCATGGTTAGACTCCGAGCAGATGCCTTTGGAGGCCATCCATTTTGAAGGCAAATTCCTTCCTTCTCTGACATTTGCTTTCCTGTTTATTCCTTTCAAAGCCTCCATAAACCGTGCTCAGTTCTCCAACCTCTTTTGACACTGAACTCTGTGTCCAACTGGCCTCCAATCATCTCTTGAGTGTAAACACCATCACATTCCCTCATGTGCTGGAAAACTTTGTTCTCCAGAAAAACCTCACAGTTTACCATTTTATCACCCAAGAGAAGCGAGGTCTTCCAGGCCTCAGAGGCTCCGTCTGCCTTCTCTACATCTACACAACATCTACTGCGGCAGGTTGTTAGCCTGGGTGTGAACTCAGATAGCTGTTTTAGCACATAACACAGTTCTACCTGGACATTCGTGGATGCTGATGGTTGTATTTCTGCTGCAGTGACCAACGGCAGGTGCTCTCCAACACCTAGGCTGATCTGCTCCTCAAAAAGATCATGGAATTACAGAGTGGTTGAAGTTGGAAGGGACCTGTGGAGTTCATGCAATACAGCTCCCCTGCTCAAGCAGAGTTCCCTAGAGCCGGCTGCCCAGGACAATGTCTACACAGTTTTAATAGCTCCAGGAATGGACACACCACAACCTCCATGGCCAACCTGTTCAGTCACCCTCTCAGTAAAAGCGTTTCCCGATATTCAAGCAGAACCTCACGTCTCAGGTTGCACATAAGGGTGGTACAGGGCAGAAATGCTGTGTCAGAAACAGAGTGGACACGATCTCATCCTGCAAGGGACCGCAGGTCCTGAATTACTGTTGTTTGCTTTGGAACATGTGAGTTTGTGTGAAATTGCAGGTCCACTGACTCAATTGACTTCATTGTGCCATGAAATATTGGTGAATTTGATAATAAAAGGCTGATTTCATCCATTGCCTTATGTTGCCAAGAAGTCTGCTTGTGCATCGGCTCAAAAGAGGGGTGTAGAAAGGCTAAGGATGAGAAGACCACAACTCTGGCAGCTCTCATTTGGTCTACCCAGTAGCTTGGCTGCCATCTCTGCAAAACAGGGGGGACCAACCTTTTTTGTAATGGGGTAACAATTAACAGCTGCAGAATATTTTGGGAAGAGAGGCAGACACTGCTTGGGTTTGTGTGTGTTCTGGAGTCACCCGTGTTGTGATGAGGGAAGCCAGGGAAGGCGAGGAGAAACGCCGAAGGCTGAGCAGAGACATAAAGCAGCTTTGCAGCTCAAGCCTGGCCTGCGATTGTCCTGGGAAAGAGTTACGTGCTCTTGGTCTCTTCCACTCAACAAGACAATCTGTGTACAGCTCCTCCATCCTAAGCCCACCATGTGCAACCAAGACATCCAACTTGCTCACCCCCTGCAACAAGCCAGTGGGACATTTCTGCATTAACTTCATCAGAAGCCAAGGATGAGGCCTCCGATGTGTGAATCGGAATCATAGAATGGGTTGGGTTGGAAGGGATCTTAAGGTCTACCCAGTGCCACCCCCTGCCACGGGCAGGGACACCTCCCACTGGGTCAGGGGGCTCCAAGCCCCATCCAACCTGGCCTGGAACACCTCCAGGGTTGGGGCAGCCACTGCTTCTCAGGGTAAAAAAGATTTGTAGAAGACTTTTTTGGATACACAGGCATGTGCTTGTGTGCAGCGCATTGCAAGCTGGGGTAGGGGTTGTATCCACGATAACAGAGAGGGGGAAGCCCTTTCCCTGCTGCTGCCTGCCTTCCCTTTCTGCAGGGCTGGCAAGCCCTACGGACTCAGCTCTGACAGAGGCCCCGACTGAAACAGAAAGAAACACAACTTAAGCAATTTTCCAAACTGCAACATACAAATAAACACATTAACCATCTTCTCCTCAGCAACCACAGAACACCCTCCCAAAAGCAACACAGCAAGTCACTTATTAGAGACTCAATGAGCTGTGGAATAATAACACTATTCATTCTCAGCTACTTATTCTCTGTCCTCTCTGAAGTCATAGCTCAGGCCACCACAGATCCACACAGGCAGCATGCAAACTCATGGGCAAAGGCATAATCTCACTCCAGCACACAAGCTCCAAAACAGTATTTGCTGGCTCGTAGCTTTGGCTCTGACCTGGTTTGACTTCAGCCTCAGCTGCGTTAGCCCTAAATCCAAATTGGATTGAGCTCCGAAAGCTGGAAATCACTACCAGAAGAGTGGTAGGAAAAGTTATCCCTTCTAGAAGCTGATTACTTTCATCTTTGCTTTATAAGAGCTGCAGATACTCCTAGGGTACCTTTTTTCCAGGATCTCAAAGCACACCATGAAGTGAGGGTTGTTCATATCTCAGCATTAATAAAATCAGGTAATGGTTTTAAGCTGAAAGAGCAGAGTTTAGAACAGATATTAGGAAGAAATGTTTTCCTGTGAGGGTGGCGAGCCTTCCTGGAGCCCCTTTCAGCACTGGGAGCTGCTCTGAGGTCTCCCCAGAGCCTCCTCCTCTCCAGGCTGAACACCCCCAGCTCTCAGCCTGTCCTCAGAGCAGAGGGGCTCCAGCCCTCAGACCACGGCTGCTTTTCCCCATTATATTTGTTTCCATGCCTTCTATTCCTCAACCCAGTCCAATTCAACTGCTTGGTCAGGGCATCTTAGCGCCAAGAGCTCCCTTTTCATTGTCCCAAATGTGTGTGGATTTCATAACAGCTTTGTTTAGCAAGATCTGCTGACCGCTCTCCATTGCCAATCATGAAATAGTTCTGAAAAATGAAAGCTGTGACACATTCATTCCACAACCAGGAGGACAAGGCCAAGTGAATCCTTTCCACAAACATTGTGGGGCTAGGGACTGACTCTCTTCTTGCAGATCTAAAAACCCCCATATCTCATCAAATCATTTTTCCTTGAAGAAATCCCAATCAAGGCTATTGACAGAGACCATTATTTAGTGGTGGAAGAGCCAATAAAGGAACTCGAATTGAACACTAAGTTGATCATATCTCAATTTAGAAACCAGGTACAAGTGGGGGGAACAGTTTTAAGCTGAAAAAAATAAAGATGAAACATAGGAAGAAATGTTTTCCCATGAGGGTGGGGAGGCCCTGGCCCAGGTTGCCCAGAGCAGCGGTGGCTGCCCCATCCCTGGAGGTGTTCCAGGCCAGGTTGGATGGGGCTTTGAGAACCAGTGGGAGGTGTCCCTGCCCACAGCAGGGGGTGGCACTGGATGGGCTGAGGTCCCTTCCGACCCAAACCATTCGATGAGGCTACTTGGACCCAGATCATAGCAACCACCAGTCACAAGGCAGTGCTGCTTTTGAAGGTTTACTCCAAAGATTTCTCTCAAAAGCTTAAACCGGAGAGAAATATGAGCAAAGTGATAAAAATTAAAGGAGGTTGTGTTTGTTTCTCCAGTAAGTTAAGCAAAGGCAAGGGAGGCACTGCCAGACCACACAGTTCTGTTATTCAGGTATTTTTTTTTTCTTTAATAAAAAGGAAGACAACTCAGTTTTTGTTTCTTTCCTTCATAAATACAGCACGTGTGTGGTCTCTGGAGAAGCACACCAGCCTAGGCTTTCTTATCCTTAGCCTCTTCCCGGCCGTTTTAAGGCACTGCTAATACCTGGTGGTAATGTCATCAGTGTATTTGTGTGGGCAAGGAGAACGCTTCACATGGAACGGCACTACGGCCTCTCTCCTAAAGGGACAGCTGCCCAGCCTCTCTTTTCTGTTATTGCCAGCCTCTTTCTTTGTGCCAGTGGTTAAATTTGCAGATGGCAACGCTACCTCTGGAAGGGCCAAATCCCTGGCTGGCGAGACCTGCAGAGCAGTTTGACGCCAGCGCTTGCCCTGGCAACTGATGCTGCCTGTTGGGTGGTGGGAACAACGAAACAGAGCGTTATCAGAGGCCTGGGAGAAGGATATTGCTTTGGTTGCCTTTGCGCAACTGAGCAAGGACAAACCTTTTGCGACAGCCACCATCCTGCGCCAGCAAGTGACAAATGGTCCACGCTCTGGACAGCCTGAAGCGAAGTGCCCAGGCACTAAAAAGATGCAAGACACTGGAAATTTCACTGCGATTTCTCATTCATTTCACACTTAGAAGAGCCCCATGACCTCTGCAGATGAAGCACAGATGTGTTTCCTGCAGGGCTGTATCTCGGTAGCTGTTGCTCATTCAATACACATCACTGTTGAGGCACAAAAAAAAGGGCTAAGTGTAGAATTTCAGGCTTACCATTGGATTTCCTGCCTTTGCCTGGAACAAAATTAAACCTGCGTCATTCAGCGTATGGGAATTTCCTCCCTTAGATTATATAAATGTTCTTTAAAGAAGTGCTGAGTAGGTCTCGAAACATATTTTAAGTTTGGGAAGGAATGTTTGCTGTCAAATTATTCAAAATGTTGCATTTATTGGTGATGTTCAGGTTAAAGATATTCATCTCAGTTACAAGCACTTCCTATTTCTACAGCTCTTTTCTGCTGTTACTACAATATATCAACATTATATATATATCAATAAATAACATACAGTATGTTGTTATTGAACAGAAATGCACAGATACTGACAGGACAGAAATATTAATTAACATAATTATTCCTATTCCTCAGTGTGTAATTAGATATTCATTTGGTACAAATCAGCACTGGTTGAAGACAGAGTTATTGCCAGTCTTTGAGATTGGTGACTAAGCAGTGCTGACTAGAAGGCAAGAATAAGATGGAGAGACCCAAAAGCACCCTTCTCACCCAGGTTTGGGCCACCAGTGCTGTGGTGACACCGCTTCAAAGCCACTTCAGACCTTCTGAAGCCCTTTCCCCGCCCCCCCCCCCCCCCCTTCCCAGAACTGCTGCAATGAATCAGATGCAAGAATCCTCCCGACACCAACGGGGCAGAGCTCAGACTCCCTGCCTCCGCAAAGACAGGATGGATCTACGGTGTTGTCTAAAACATTACCGGGAGGAACAAGTGTGGACAGATGATAGCTCAGTCCCCACCCGGAGAGCAAGAAGAGCACGGCTAAGTGCAAGCAGAACCTTATTTATGAAGCTCTATTAAAGGTAAACTGAACTAAGTCTGTACCGAGTCAGTAAGTCTGAGCTAACCAGAGCGTATTCCCTCTTCTCTCACTGACGTTGCTTTGCCCGAGAGTCACGTTAGCATTGCATTTCTACTGCCTTCAGACAACTTGGTTTCAAGCCCCAACCACCCTCCCGCTCCAATTTCCACACTTAATGCAAAGCAGAGTCTCTGGTCCTTTAGGCGAGCCACAGGACGATCCCCCCTTCCCCACCTCTTAAATATAAAAAGCACGCAGCATAATCTTCCCTTCAGTCAGGAAAAATACAGTATAATCTTAAGTAAATATTAGTGTTCCACTTATGTAAATACAAACTGCCATCGAGGGCTGAAACGCTGAGCCTGTCAAAACCCCAGACTAAATGTATTTCTTTGGAAAGGACAGGAAGGGTCAGGAGTGAAAGATGCTTTGGTGTTTGCTAAGAGTTAGGGGAAGAGTTCTGCTGGGCAGAGAATGGGCCAAGTAAGAACCTCATCCCGGAGCTCTTGGAAAAGAGGCAATGGAGACACTGCTTGAAATAAGGTCTTGATTTATTCCTGAATAAATATCTTCTGCTTGCTGTTCTACCCCATTTCTTGCTGCCTGCCGGGCAGGGATAGCTAAGAAATTGGTTTAGGACAAAGGTGACTGATGAGGACAGCGTCCTCCCCCTTCGCAGGCACTCAACTCCAAGAAGAGGATGATGCCACAGCATCTCTCATTCAGTTTTCATTCTCACAGATGACACTTCCTTCTGCACCGGAGCTAGGAGAGGTGTTTTTCCTTCCTCTATCCATTCTCTAGTAGAGATACACTGTG
Organism: Neomorphus geoffroyi; assembly: GCA_033558235.1. Taxonomy (NCBI): domain Eukaryota; kingdom Metazoa; phylum Chordata; class Aves; order Cuculiformes; family Neomorphidae; genus Neomorphus; species Neomorphus geoffroyi. The sequence continues at coordinate 2,902,203 of JAUMJM010000029.1, read as the reverse complement.
AATAATCCATTTGCCAAATTATCACCTACGGCAGCCCCTGTCCCCAGATTTTAATAGAAACAGAGGCTCTGGGAGTGCCAGATTTTCAAGTTTTGAATCATTCATTTCTCTGAACATTAATTTCTGATCTTTGTTTTTTTATTTCATGCCCTTTTATAATTCCCCTGCTCCGAGCCAAACCCCTGCTTGTTTCATAACTGCAGTGACTTTGATACAGACGTGAGATTTCAGGACAGAGCTTTGTCAAGCTCAGTACTGCGATTCTATGAAATCTCTCCCTAGGAGCCCCTAGAAGCGCAGCGTCCGCGCAGCAATGTCTCTCTCACACAGGCCAGCTTGCTGTTTGTGCTGTTAATATTTCTGTTGCTCACCCATCAGCAGGATCTCTTTTCTGCATTTGCAAAGAAAACCTGAAGCCACAAAGGCATCAAAATGCCAAATCCCCACTGGCCTCCGCGGGATTTAGAGCCCCAAATACCTTTGGGAATCTACAAGCGGACAAAACGCCAGGATCCTGTGACAGCTAAAAGACAGAGGTGGGGGGGGAAATAGATGAGCTCAAACTCCCAGCCTTGCAGTCAGACTAAACGAAGCCAGCTCCTTCCCCCAGCTTTCCATCCTTAGTACATCCAACTGCGAGAATCATCACCTATATCCAGTGTCTCCTCCCAAGCCCTCCCCCACCCAACTCTGCTTTATGACATTGAAAGCACTCGCAGCCCATTTTAACATTTTCCAGCCCGAGAGCTGCAGTCCAACCAGGGTGGGCAAACAAACGTCTCGTCACCGCCAAGTATGGCCCAACATTGGCTCCGGCGAGAAATTTCCAGCCACTATGGAGCCAGACACATTTACATTCCTCTATTTGAAGTAAAACCCTAATCCTCTGGAAGATTTGCAGTCTGAGCAAGAGCTGTGCTCTCACCCATGCCTTTAAGGTTGCTTTCTGTCTTGCAGCAAGGGGCAGCAGCAGACTTCTAAAGAAAGAAGGGGCTGGTAAACAAAAGGTACCGGAATTTCATCAGGGGGGCTTCTCTTTTTTTTCAGTTCTTGGAGGGCTGTGAGTATTTTCACCAATTTATCTTCAGGATTGCACCTCTAGGAAATGAACGAGGCTTTTATTCCCCATCTTATTTTACCAGCAGGTAAACAAGAGCGTGTAGGAGGAAAGCGTCTTCTCCGATTCCATCCAAAAATTAAAGATTTCACAGCAGAGGCAGAACGGGAACTCAAGACACTGGGCTCTAGCAAACTTGTTAAGGAACAATGAATTAATACACAAGTCTGTCACAATTCTGTTCACTTGAAAGGATCCTTAGCGTCTTTGACTTCCCAACTGGTGGTTGCCCAGAATTGTCACCCTCTTTTCCATTGGGCAATGACATCAATGCTTACTGCACGCGTTGCACTTTGCTCCTCACCCTCCACCTGCTAGCAATGGGTGGAATCCTAAAACCTGGAATACACTTGGAAGTCAGAAGGAAGGTGGTTCCAGCCTAGAAAGCGCATACCTTAATGCTCTTCCAGCCCTCAGAAGTGACACACCTGATGTGCATGCACTTCGCTAGCAAATCAGTTCACACCTGCGACACCCAACCCCCTTCTTGAGTAAAGGGACATTTCCGTAGACTGAAATTTTATGAAATGACCTTCCTTGCTAAGAAAAAAAAAAAAACGAGAGGAATAAACAGAAAGGTAGTCTTTATGTACTGTGCAATGCACCGGACCACGAGCATCCTGTAAGATCCAGTCACCTCGTGTTTGTCTTTTGCAGGGAAGGAAGAAGTGCCAACGCAGACGAGCATGCAGGGAATTCCTTCTGGAACAGCTGAAAACACTCAATACCCTGTCCCCTCCAATTCTAAGCGCATAGACAGACAACTCGCTTCTCAGCATTTCCCAGCACTTCGAGAACTGAGGCATCCAAACAGACAGAGGAGACAGCTCAGAGCTCCGCATCGTCCTGTCCACTCACACAACGGGGCCAGAAAAAACATTACAGTGTAAAATACAGTTGAGATGTTTGAACCCGACGATAGGAGCGGCAAAGCCTACCAGATCTTGAAACCTGGCACAGCCCTGCACAAGTGCTAAGCTGGCTACCTAAAGCACGCAACGATAGGTCTGGTTATACCTGGGAGAGCAAATTTCCACATTGCTGTGCACGCAAAAATGTAGAGTGGCTCTTTCTGGGAGCCACAGTGCCGGCTCCAGCCAAGCCTCGTGCTGGCAAGGCTTTGGCAAGCTCCCTGCGGGCATCTCTGCCAGCACACCAGCTGCATTAGGACATCCAAGCCTACACCTTCCCTGTGACACCCAACACCTTCTCCCGTGTCACTGCTGAGGTGAGGCTGCCCCGACCACAGGAGAGCTTCGGGGCAAGCACAAAGTGGTTATTGCCCAGGCTGGGCACCAGGATGTGGTTGTGGTCTGGATCTCAGCCTTGGCTCCCAGGCGAGATCACTGTCAGTATGAGGGCTCTCACTTCCTTCCTGACCAAGCCTGAGGACCAGAGGCAGCCTCAGAATGGGTCAGTGAATGCCTTCACTCCTGGAATTCCATACGGATTACCTAGCAAACCATAAACTGGTCCCGCTTCTGGATTTCCAGTCAAGGGCTTGGACGTGCTGACCCAGTCTCCTGTTTCTTTCAGCACAGACATTGTGAAATTCTGATTTTCCTGTTTTCTCTCTTTAACAAAAGAATAGATCTTAAAAGAACCTTAAAGGTTCTGTTGCTGGCCAGCCTCACACATCAGCCTCCCAAGTAACAGCACCACAACGGTTTCTCCTTCCAAGTGTCAGAACCAAACACTCCTGCTTATTTTGTGTCTGCAGACAGTCCATCCACTCTTTTCAGGAGGATAAGGGAGTAATTTATGTAGGGAGCAAGGGTTAAAATGGGAGGCAAATATGTTCATTCCACGCTAAGGCTTTATTCTTCCCACGCTTGACTGCCAAGGTAGCTGTGAAAACAGAGTAAATAAACCTGCTGCTAACTCACACGTGCAGTATTCTAATTATTTAAGCTTTGGCCAGCAGGAGCGCGACAAGACTGTGCCTTCCCAGCGGCGATGGAGGTCTTCTCCAGTCGTACTCTCCACCTCCTTTTGATCCCTTGCTTTGCCTTTCTACAATTGGACAATACGTGACTGGTGGCAGTGGTACCTCCTGGGACCAGGAGTCGGAGGTACCTGCACGTTGCCCTTGGATCTTCTGGGCCACTGAAGTCCTCCTGAAGTCATGGCATATTTATCTGAGTAGCAAAGAGCTAAGAAGAACGGAGAGTGGGAAACATAATTGGGGTTTGGGTTTTATTTTATAAGAAATTCACACTTCACGAGCAAGATGTGGATCCTCACATCACAATTTAGGGTCCCTGCTTTCCCTCCTGTGAAAGGCTTAAATTAAAATTGGGTTCTGGCTGGGTGGATTAAGCCTGAGCAGGAGGTGGAACAGGGAAGCAGTCAGCTCTTCTTGATCCTTTATGTTCCTTCAGGTTTTTTTAATATGTCAATAAAAAGGCACAAGCTATTTTGACAGCTTCTTTATGGCATTTTCCAGAAGCCTGAAATGGGATTCGAGTGACAGACCTCTGAATTCCTGTAAAGTTCCTCTGTATGCCATGGCAAATTAGGAATTTGCTGTCCAAACCACATATATTGAACTGGCTCGGATCCCACAGCACTGACATTCTGATGTGTTTTCCTTTCCCTCTGGCCAACTACAATCATTGCATATCTGTGAATCACGGCTTCCTGCTCATCGAGGCTGACCCACCACCAGCAGCAACATTTGCATTATAGCCAGCCTATTTTGTGAGACATTGAGCAAAGATCTGGAAAACACCAGATCTTGCCTCACAGAGTCATCGGTAGAATTAAACGTGTGTGTTCCTTCTCACACAGAGCAGTGGGAGGTTCTCAAATCCACTTGTGTATTTGTTTGGTGGTTGCATGAAAATGATACCCTGAGCAGTCCCTCACTTCACTGGTTTCCACACCGTGCCAGAAGACCACCCCGATAACTGGATTTGCCTCTCATCATCAGGAAGGTCAAGGAAGCAACAGGCAATGAATGTTGAATCAGCCTTTGGCTGGATGACCAAGATCATGTAGACCACAAGAACCCCGGGTGTGAAAAAGGCTTGGAAGTCAAAGTCCAGCAAGCAATGTCAGGCTGAGCATAGGAGATGTTTGGGTCATCTCTTCCTCTTGGGAAGCACAAATACAGTACAGCAGGTAATTGTGAAAACCGCTAACACACCGGTTCACTGGGTGCCGTCTGCTTTGTCCACTTATGATTTAACAGTCAAGTAAATAACCCTGATGAGGTGTTATTAAATCTTTCCCTGGACTGAATTCATGCAGATTCATTACTAGTTTTCCATATCACAAAGCAACAAGAGGACAAGAATAAGTTGGCGTGGTAAAAAGGAAATGGATGTTAATAGGCATTAACAAAGCTACTTGATTGTTAAAACCTTTTGCCATTTTTTTTAATTAATAAAAAAATTAGAGGGTTCCAAAGATGTTAAGTGCAAATTGTTTTTTAATTAAAATTCAATTTTTTTTTAACATTTACATAAAGAAAAGCTATTGGGACAACTGAAAAGTGTTTCCCTCCTGACTGTGCACAAGAAGAATCAGAGAAGCAGCCACAGTGCCAAGCCTGACAGTACTCCAGAAACATTAGGACAACACCCTCAGACACACGGTGTGAATTTTGGGGTTGTCTTATGAGTCCAGCTACTGTCTCTCCAACAAACCTTGTGAATCCCTTCCAACTCAGGACAGTCTATGATGCTATAAATTAGCCAAAAAAAGATGTAACTATCATGCTCTGACACCTGCTGGGGGAAGTGCTTTAATATTTACTGTCTGTATTCATCAGCTGGAAGTTTCTTGGATCGAGGTGTGAAGGGAGAGAACAGAAGCCCGCAAAGTTTTTAGCTCAAGAGGAGGTGAATTCTCAGGACATGCTCTCCAGCCACATTGAGCTGCGGGCTGACTGTTGCTACGGGAAGGGAACACTCGGTGTGTTCAATGAGAGGTCAAAAGAGATGGTCTGATTTCTGGCTTTAATGATTTCCAATGAAGCCTTTTAGCCACTCTTCAGGTGAGAACATTTCTAGACTAGACCACCTCAGGCCCCCCAAACACATCCCTTAAAACCCTCATTCCCAGGCTCTTCCCAGCACCGCCACGTTGAGCCGCCCAGGCCACACACTCGCTCCTTTCTCCTTATTCTCCCCCCTATCTGCATCTCCAAAATAACTTTCCTTTTCAGCCTCAGAACCGGGTGCTGAGCATTCGTAGCCCTCAACGAAGCATCTTGCAGCCGATCAGTTACCGCTGCCTACGTATCTGAAGCGGAAGGGCTGGGGCGACTCCCTGAACCCGAGCCAAGAAAATAGATGAGGCAAGGGGTGTTAAAAGCTACCGTCTCGCCTCTTCTACGCATTACACGCACGAGTGCCTTCAGCGCCCAGAGCCCGGAGCCCAGACGATTCGCTGAAAGTCTAATGCATTTCAGATAAGGCTTTTGACTGTTACCTGGATTGACAGCTGGAGAATGGGAGGAAAAATCCAGGCTCCGGCTTACGCAGCCGAGCAGAAAGCATCCCGGTTCACAGGCTAACCTAGGTCAAGTGATTCGGCGCCCGCCGTGTATTAAAGCTATTTACGAGAGCAGAGAGGGAGAGACTTGGAGAAGTTGAAGGGAACTCACTCTCCCAGTGAAAATTGGTTTTATTATTTTAATTCATGACACGCCCTGGCTCCGTGCCCGCCGTCAGGGTTGGAAAGGTGCTGTCATTTGTGGAGACAATTGGAAAATGAACAATAATTCTAAATCACCCCCTCCGTTTCACAACTGTCCAGCTCACAGGCTTTGCTGCCCTTCTATGGACCATCGCTAGAAAGGTGTTTCTCAAGCTGGAGGTGGAAAGAATCAACTCGAGGCTCCCAAGAGCCACGTGCATTTGTACACACGCTCTCAAACCTATCTGAAAATACCAGGATAAGGACGCGAAAGGACTAACGGGTTCGGAGCCCACGGCAGAAAGACAAGCAGGTGTCTCAACCAGAAAGACATCGCACACCTGGAATCCTGGGTTCAGCTTTGGGCCCCTCACTACAAAAAGGGCATTGAGAGGCTGGAGAAGGGGAGTGGATCAGGATATCTACCTATCCATCTCCTTTCTGAGCTGGAATGGTGTTTCACACACAATTAGTTCTCTCAGTACCGGGCAGGCGTGGGGCACAGATTGCAGAACCTGGCAAAATGCTGAAATGCAAGAGACTTTCAGGACTGATAGGCTTGACTCTAAATTCTTCCAAGGCTTAATTCCATCGACTAAGCCTTTCCTGTTCAAGCACAATGCACCCCTACACAGTACACCACCCTCTCCTCATTTGACCGCGAGGACTAAAGGCAGAGAGGGGGCACAGTCGCTCCTGGTGGCAAAGGCGGGCTGGAAGCTCCAGAGCGACAACAGCCACCACCCTGTCCTGTACCAGGGCAAAGCCACCCAAGCTCTCCAGACACTTTACACACCAGGAAAGCCAAAGGGGGAATTACTCCTGGACACACAACTTCTTTTGGAGCCTTAGAAAGCTGCCTTTCCCACTACTTTTCCTCTCCATCGACCGGATATTGTGCACCATCACCAGCTGTAAATGAGCTGACACTCCTTCCAAGCCTGTCCACCACTCTGCTTTCCAGTTGAGACACAAATCTTGCCTTCAGGGCCCTGTGTCTCATGCTGGGATGGGTGGTGCCTGCTGCGTGAGGGACAGCAGTGCACAGACACCACGTCAGAATAGTAACAATAAGCATTCTCTAGAACATCTCGACTCTTTCCCCTTCGCTTCTATTTTCACTTTTCCTTTCTCCTTTTTTCCTTCCTGGGTTTTTGGTTGGGAAATCTGATAGTCTGTGACCAACTTGCCCCCAGCCTTGGCCTGTCCTGCCACCTCCCACCCCCCTCTGCTCTTTGATCTGGAGATCAAAGCTAGACAAGAGCACAAACTGGTGGCAGTAAGAAAATCAACGCACATTTAGAGAAAAAGAAAACACCTACCAAAAAGAGGAAGAGCAGCATCTATTCCTCCCTTTGTGGTGGCTCCAACATGCAGCTCTAGTCCTTGATTCACTGAACTTGCTCATAAATTTCCCTGACTGCCCAACACACAGCTTTTAAGTAATTTGGGAACCTCCAGCTGTGGGCTATCATCCAAAAAGATGTTTTTCTTCTAATCAGTTCAATTGATTTCTGCTGCAAGGCTCAGGTTCCGTCACTTTTCTCCACTGCTGCAGTTATCAAGCGCATCACAGGGTTATTGAACCAGCTACTCCTCTTTGCAGGGGAAAATCAGTTCCCACAGCACCCTTTCTGCACTGGCTTACAGGCTCAGAGCTGCCTGGACAGCAGGAGTGCCTCAGGACAAGCCACCAAGAGCATCTCTCTAAGTTCTCAGGCTTTACCCTCGGAAAACTTCCTTTTCCGTTCTGACTGAACCTGCTTAGCTGAGAAATACAAGCAGGACTCAGCAGCTTCAAAATCAATGACCAAAATATGAGTTTTTTTCTGGTGGCTGTGATGCTTTGCATGTATTAGACTGGGAACCTAATTTTCTGATGTCCCAAAGATGTTTCTCCATGGCCCTCTATCACTGCCGTCCAATTCCCAAACAGGGTGAGGACAACCACTAAAAGCAACTACAGTCATCCGAGCCCTTGACATCCTTCACCACAGTAAATACAGCTGCAGAGCAAACCTTACCGTTTTGCTGCTCGGGCTCAGTTTTTATGATAAAAAGAATAGGTTTGGTCTGCCAGGAAAATAGTCCGAGCCCTTTTTTGGGGGGAAAATTCCATAGCAATTACAAAAAGAAAACCCAGTAGAAAATAAGTGGCAGGGGGAGTGGATATTGCCTACTGCAAAACAAGGGCTAAAATCAACCCCCCATGGGTCGTTCACTCACTGTGGTTGTCAGCACTGATCATAATCAATTGGTCACTCATCGCAGGAAAGCAAACGGTCAGGCCCCGGCGTAGCCCACAGAATTAAAAGGCTAATTATTATACTTGGTCTCACCAGAATGAGCCTGCTATTAAAATCCCATAACTTTCACAAAGCTAAAACATTGTCCTCCAGGACAAGGAGGCCTGGAGCTGCATCCCTGAGGTTTCTCTGGGCTGCTTCCATCCTGCCTTCTTGCTTTAATAATGAGAATAACCCAGAAGAGCAACACGGACGTCTCTGCATGGAGCAAAGACGCGGCGTCCCAACGCTTCCCAAGACTCTTCATGGCAAACCATTCCATACCACCTCTCCAGACTCAAGAGGGGGTTTTGTCTCCAGAGGAAGAGAATGGGAACACAGCAGTTCTCCTGGCACGGATTCTGAGCAGCCACTATCAATTTACCCGGCACGTCGTTTGCGAAGCGTTGCACCCCAGCTCGTCTCGGGCGCTGCTCTCGGGCACTGCCCGGCGCTGCTCGGCGCTGCTCGCCACGCCGCTGGCGGGAGGCCAGCGCTGTCACTCAGCAGAAGGCAGATTCCTTGTCAGCTTGCTCTTTAGCCATCACAACACTGTCAGCCCTGGCGCCCAGGCAACTGGGGGAGGATGCTTAACGGGGCCCAATTTGTCTGGCTGCAAGGAAGGAGAAGCCAGGGACGCGTCGCAGGTTGCATCCTGAAAAAAAAAGAACTAAGCACTTGAGGCAAAAGCTTTGGGACCCAAGGAGAAAAGTACAGAAACTAAAGCAACAAATAACCTCTTCTTCCCCTCTCCTTCTCCCTGCCTCCCCCTCCTCGGGAATCTTACAAGTTAAACACAGGCTCCTCTGTCTCCCTGTGCAGTTCTGTCTCCTTTCTCCAAACTCCTTAATCTCCTTCTGCGACTCCTGGCTTTGCATCTACTCTATAAACAGTCTCCTGCTTAACATGGCTAAAAGCATTTTTATCCAGCACAGGCTAATTAAGACATTTAGAGTGAGGCACTTCTATTCTGCTTCCTACCAGCAGCACGAAATTCCACGTATAGAATCACTAAGGTTGGAAAAGCCCTCCAAGCTCAGCCAGTCCAACCGCCAGCCCAACCCCACCGTGCCTGCTAACCCATGGCCTGAAATGCCACGTCTACGCGTTCTTTGAACACCTCCAGGGAAGGTATCTCGCTGCTGTGCGCACGTTGAGATAGCTCTGAGACGCTGAAAATTCCTCCAGCCAAATGTTCTTACAGTGCACCAATTCACCTGTCTCCTTGTAAATCCTGCAGCTTTAGCCACGCCACCCTCGTGCTCTGCTGCCAAGCTCCATCCTGCTTTTTTAATATAAATGACTAATTCTCCACACTACTTCGCGTCACATTAAAAGGTTTCACTCGGGGCTGTGTCTGGTTAAAACAAAACAAAGCACAGTAAAAATTGCTTCTAGCTAAAAGAAACATTCTTTCGATATTATATCATCATTCCTTTCCATCACATCTCACGTTACGATTCCAAGGCACTGAAGGAGAGCACTTTTTACCTTTAAGAAGGAGATCGGTAATCCTGATTTCCTGTGAGTTCATAGATACCCACTGTGGGGAAGGGGGGGGCAATTTCCACTTTAAGTGGGACAGGAAAGATGAGTTTAGGTGGATCTGCAGAAGCTTTCTCTTGACACACCGGCCCATCACTCCGAATCACCAAATGAGAATGGTTACTTCCTAGAATCGTTGAGGTTGGAAAAGACCTCTAAGCTCAAGCCAAACAATCAGCCCAACCCCGCCGCGCCTACTAAACCACATCCCAAAGTGCCACGTCCACAAGCTTTCTGAACCCCTCCAGGGATGGAGACTCCACCACTGCCCTGGGCAGCTGTGCCAGGGCTTCACCATCCTTTTGGTAAAGAAATGTTTTCACCCAACTTCACTTGACTTCAGTCGGGAAAGCACCACGTCTCCCAGGCTGAATTCGATAGTGGCACGGGATGTTGTGCGAGACACACGAGCTGCGGGGTTAGCAGCGCTCAGCCCGGGCTTTGTGCTGTGCCCGTGTGCCTCGGGTCATCTCGGGAAGCACCTGCTGTGTAGGTGCCAGACAGAGATGATATCAAATGAAACTTTGGCACCACAATTGACATACTTCTGCAAAGCCAATTTACATTCCTTGCTCTGGGCTTCTGGAGCCAAAACAAAACAACAATAAAAAAAAAAAAGTGCTTTGGATCCAAACTTGACTCCGTGGCTCCAGTTTGCCGAGCATCGCTTCCCTGGTATAATGCTCAAATGAGGTTCTGGCTCACAGTGCTGCATCCTAGAAGAGTCCCCAGTGGGTATTGCACAGTCTGTCATAAGAGCAGACCGGGAACAAGACAGTAATTATGAGATTGTGATGAAAAATGGTCTATTTGTTGCATTGCCCAACCCTGTTCCCATCTTTATCCTCAAGGGCTTCTTTGCAGACACTGTGATTTGCTTTTTTTCTTAACGATGTTGGTTTGGAGAAGAGATTCCTTTTTTTTCCACCCTCCTGACACACTCCACGTGATCCCTCCTGCATTGCAAATTTTTCCCTTTAGCAGCCGGGGCTCTCAGCGAGGAAGATCAGCAGCTTCACAGCCCTGGAGAAGCAACCCCAGAGATGAAGAAACATCAAATAATACTTGAAGTCTTATTGTTACCAAATCAGCCCTGTTGGCTGCTCATAGAAAAATACGGTGCTGGGTAATCTGCATTTTCTGGTCTTGAATCTTCCTCACATTCTACTACAAGTTATTGCTTGCACCTTTGCGAAGCTGGTTTGGGAAACCCCTTCTACTGCAAGGGCTCCAGCAGCTTTCCAGACGTGCCCTATCCAAGGGTAACTGGAAAAGCATCATGGATGCAGCCAGGATTTTGTCTTGCTCTTACAGCTTCAGAGAAGTTTCAGACAGCCCATAGCATCGTAGTATCAACCTGTTATGCTCTTTGAGAGCAGTACAAGCTCGCAAAAAGGTGCCGAAGGAATCCAACTGTTGTTTTTATTGGAGTCCATGGAAGCCAAAAGCAGCCAGAATTAGATGAACTTAAATTTTTCAATACCTCCCCCTTGGCCTTTGCAGTTTCTGCTCAAAGCAAATATGCTCAGGCTATAAGGCTGGGCTGAAATGAAGTTAATACTCATTAGGGTATAAAGACTTCACCTTTAGGAGTAAGGCAACAGAAAAATACCACTGAAACACATTTTATGTAGTTTTTATTGATCTCTTCTCTGAGGTGCTGATTTGGCACATACTTATACAGGTGTGTAATTGAGGGCCCTGAGGAGCGCCAGGCAGCTCATTATTTGCAGGAATGGAAGGCTTTTGTGCCAGCTAAATAATGAAATATAAATTTGCAAGCCTGTCAGTGAGTAAGCAGTTCTCCTTTCATTGACTCTTATTCCATCTTTGTTATTGGTTTGTGTTAAGCAGCTTCCACTGGCAACAAAAAAAATAGCAGTAAGGAGATTCAGGAGATTTCCTCATCTTTTCCCAAATGTGTATAAATGTCACTTTGGGCAGAGTTTTATTTTCACTGTTTCTCCTGTGATTTTCTTTCCTTGGCAGGAACATGTTGAGTCTTGGTTGCTAATGAGGGTTTATGATTAAAACTAATCTTGTTGTTCCTCCTCGCTGTAAAAACACCTCAGGTTTTCCTCAAGGCTGCAAAATGCAGTCGTGCTCCACTCATGAGAGGCACTTGTCCTTCTGGATAGACATCCATCAGCTCCTGCTGCTGCAGGAAATTCTGTCGCTCTTAAGCTCTTACCTTCACCAAGTGATGGGACCAAAGGAAATGGCCTCAGGTTGCACCAGGGGAGGTTTAGATTGGATATTGGGAAAAACTTCTCTAATGGAAGAGTGGTGAAGCCCTGGCAGAGGCTGCCCAGGGCAGGGGTGGAGTCTCCATCCCTGGAGGGGTTCAAAAACTGTGTAGCTGTGGCACTTCGGGCCATGGTTGAGCAGGCACGGTGGGGCTGGGCTGATGGTTGGACTGGATGGGCTTAGAGGGCTTTTCCAACCATAGTGATTCTGTGCTCTCCCTGCATATTTAATTTCCTAAATGCCTTGTTGAGGCATCCCAAAGGAGGGCAGCACTGACGCTGGCTTACGATTTGCTTCTGAAAACTGAAAAAGCAATGAACTGGGTGTATGTGGAAGAGACGCCAAAATGCCGAAATGAGAAATGCACCGCAAGGAGAAGCTGTTGCTGCTCCTGCCTCACCCCAGGAGTTTCAGAATCTCACATGCCTTTCTTCTAGCTAGAAACTGCTTAAAAACAATGGGCTGCCAGGAGTTCAACAGCCCTGAAGAATGAACAAGCATGACAGAAAAACTGCCCCGTGCTGCCACGCTGCACCCACAGGGCTTGACGGGAGATTCTTTTATGCTCGTGCTCCCTAGCATGACTTCTCTGATCCCAGGCAGCTTTGGGGATCAATTAAAGCAGTGAGCACTCCTTGTTCTTAGCCAGATTTGACAAAAGCCTCCTGGGCAAGCCCTTTGGCGTGACTCCCGCATGTGGCTCAGCAGAAGCAAGCGGTCACTGCCGTGGTCTCCAGCCGCACCCGCAGCAAAGCCCCTCCATCCCCTGCCTGTGCGCCTCCCCAGCCCATCCCTGCCTCAATTTCACAGGCACTTCGGCCAAGGACCCCCCTTTTCCCCTCTGCGTCGATCCCCAACTCTGTCTAGAATGGGAAAAAATATTGATTTTCCCCCTTCAAAGACCTGCTATTTTCTCTCTTCTCATTTTATTTCCAAACCAACAGGTGGGAGCTGCCTCCTGTGGCGCTCTTTCTCCAAGATAAGCTTTCCCTGCATTTCATTATCACCTTTCCCAAGACTCCTCCCTCCAGATCTCTTTATGTTCCCATCTGATGATAACAGACTGCTTGCCACATGAGGCAATCCAAGACAAACAGCCAACGGGGCAGTTTTAGGCTCTTTCTTTCTAGGAGGGATGTGTTTGCAGGAAGAAATCCCCCAGAAAAAAAATAAGAAGGAAGAAAGCACAGCTGAGAGTAAAATCAGGCTTGGAAATATAAGATCAGATTTGGAAGTTGGCTTTATCTCCCTACCCCCAGCCTCCTCGAGAGGGATCTCGCAGGAGGCATTACCTTACATATGTTTTCTCTGAGCAATTCCAATCCTTGCTGGATCACCAATAATTTAGGCACTGGCAATGGGAGGGACATCCCTCATCGCATCCATCCGTGTCTCCATGGCTTTCCTAGAGTCAGCCAGTCTCACTCATACGCCCTCACCCTCAACTTTGTGACCCCAGCAGCCTCCCCCAGCCCCTTTCAGGCTACCAGGGCCCACATCCTTCAGAAGGAGATTTACAGAGCCTGCCTATTTGGCCAGAAAGCAGCCTTTAATTCTCTCCTACCAGGGAGTGTCTTGCTCCGGTGAAATAAGTCGCTCTCAATCCCCCTGACTCTTTATTGCAGCCCCAGACATCAGTGCCCATTGCGTGACCCTTCAGGGGAGGTGTGAGATCTTGTTTCAAGCCTTTTTGTCTCTATCGATGTGGGAGAAGAACTGCCGATCTGCACAAACTTCATTAAAATTCATGCTGGCGAGTTCAAAGATCAAGGAAGGGGCAATAATTCCCTTGGGCTGAGAGCTGGTTGAATAACAGCATCTCATTTCCCCACCCCGGCTGCCACTTTGCCAGCACCGCTCTTCCGTTGCATCACCCGCTGCCCAGATTCCCACTGGGAAAGAACGTTTGTGCCATGCTCTCTTCTTGCTCCTCCTCATTTCCTGTCCTGCTGATGACATTGTCTCACCCAAGGTCTTGGTCACTTCCGATGCGGATGGGCAGGTTCCTCACCATCAACAGTTGTCCCTTGGGAAGGGCCCTAGGGGGAAGAGAAGGAGAGTTACTTCTCCCAAGTAACAAGCGATAGGATGAGAGGAAAGGACCTCAGGTTGCACCAGGGGAGGTTCAGATTGGACATCAGGAAATGTTTCTTTACTGAAAGAGTGCTGAAGCCCTGGCAGAGGCTGCCCAGGGCAGAGGTGGAGTCTCCATCTCTGGAGGGGTTCAAAACAACCTGTAGATAACATTGAGCACTGGGACGTCTCCTAAGGCCGTGTCTTTTCCTCCACCGAGGTTATCACAACACAGGCAAATCCTTTTCCGACCTCGGCCATCCTACCTCCCACAATTATTAATTGGATGAGATGATTTTTTTATCATGCAGGGGAGGCAGTTAGAGAAATTCCTGGTCAGAACAGGAGCCCACGTCACATGGAACAAAGCTATATACCCCCAAAAAAGCCATTCCAGTGCAGCTCTACAGCCACAGCCAAGCCCCAGCATGGAAACAGGTGAGAACAAGCTCTCTTTTTTAGGAGGGGTTGGGCTCGATGATCTCAAAGGTCTTTTCCAACCACATGATTCTATGATTCTCTGTGCCTTCCCAAGTGACCAAAAGCAGATACCGAGAACAAGGCCAGCACACGACGACTTCCACTCAGAACGGGAAGGACAGGACACAGCAGCTCCTTTTTGGCACCTGAGGGGAAGGAGAACGAGTGACTCGCTGCAGGATGGGTCCCGTGACACCAGAAGAAGGAGACTCAATGTCAGCAGCGCAGGCTCTGTGCCACACGCTGCTGCTTCGCTGGGGTCGTTGCGGGGTGGCAGCGGTGCCTGGGCAGGGCTGCCGGCAGCACCAGGGCACGGTGGGCAGGAACCTGGCTGCAGCTGGAAATAAGTCATTTTTTCCATTTTCCTACACCTCCTCTCTTTGGCCCCGGTACAACTCCACTGGGTCTGTAGCGAATGCTCCCGCTGAGTTTTTCAGAGTCAAAACAGCGCATTCCTTATGACCCCAAACGCCTGCGCGATTCCACTGGGGATGAGAGGAGAGAGGGAAGCAAGAGCAATCCTTGAGGTCAGCCGGGCCAGCTGGAAGGAGGAAAGCTGGTCTCAGTGGTCCAGTGGAGACAGAGCTAGTTTGGAACGGTCCCTTCTGGAGATGAACAGTGGTTCCAAGCCCTCGGGGCTGGAAACACAACCCTCAGCCCAGCTCTTGGTGCCTGCAGCGAGCAGTGGCCGGGGCTCGTTGGAGCAGGAGAGCTGGACAAGGAAAGACAGCAGATCCACGGGCACCCCTGGTGAATGAGAAGCCTTGTCCGTGAGCATCCAGTGGGCTGTTTCGAAGCGCTGCTGACTGGTGCTGTGCAGGGGGGGTTGACTTTGGATGGCACCTTGTTTTCACATGGCTGGAGTTCATCAGGCTTGAGACAGCGGCGCTGAACTCTTACTTATTTTTACTCCAAGCAACAAAAGCCGACATCAAACCACAGATATTTAGGGGAGCTTAATGTCATTAATGATGGCTTGGAAAATGAGGCTGGGGGAGCGTGGGGATGCATGGCAGGAGGACTGGGGTCTCCAGACAGGTAGCCATGGTTTCAAGAGAGGATCTAGCGGGCGTGCATGTGTGCACCCACAGACTATTCCGTTTTCACACCCTCCCCCCCCCACAGGCTGCCATCACCAGCAACACAGACAGCAGCTCCCAAATACCTTCCAAGCCCGTGGAAAGGTGAATCATAGAACCACCTGGTTGGAAAGGACTATTGAGATCATCAAGTCCAACAGTACCTACTACTAAACCAGTTCCCTGAGCACCTTCCCCTCCTTGTTCAGTCCCGAGACAGTTTCTGGCTGGGGAAAGGGAGCCTACCTGGCACAGCTGCAAATAGTCTTCCTCTCCCCCTCATCCACCTTCTGCCTCCCCCTTATCAGATCCTGTTCACTGGGAGTTTTAAGCTAATAGCTTCCCCAGCTGTGGCCCAGAATGGTATTATCGGGCAGATCCCTATCGCTCTCTAATATACCCCAAGGCTCCAGCTCCTATTTGTTTAAAACAGGGGGGAAAGCAAGAAGAATGTAACCCATTGAGCCCTGGTGAGGCAGAGGACTCTGGCTGGAGATCCAGCACTGAGATGTCTCGCACCACTGTCTGACATCCTCTCCCTCCTTCCCTGGCAAGTTTTTCTTTAAAGGAAAGAGTAAATATGTAAGTACAGACCAATTCCACAAATACCAGATCTGCAGGAGTCAGACTGACTGTAGTTTGCTCCCTTGTCCGTTGCTCTTGGCTTCTCGCTGTGCTCCAGCTGCTGCCAGTGGCTTCGTGGCAGTGACCTTGTCTGAAAAGGGGACGTTTGTCCCGGCACTGCGACCCAGTGGGACACGGATGAATCCCTTCCAAGCAGCCTGTACGCCCCCCACTCACTTGCAGCGTGAAGAAGCCTATCAGAACCCGTGTGGCAAGGGTAGAGCCTCACGCAACCGTCCCCGCGATGACAAGACGTGCAGGGACACGGCGGCACTCGCTGACTGACAGCTGTGTGTTATGGCAAGATGAGCAGCCTCCAGATAAGCAACCTGATACATTTTATTCTTACGAAATGGGATTTTTATGTGCAGAATTTGGATGCCACACATACTTTAGTTCTTTTTTCTGACCACGAGAGATATGTAATTAATTGATAAAAAAAAAAAAAAAGAAGAAGTTGCTTCTAACAGAGCAGGGATTAACCCCCATCTCGCCCCAGGCACCGACAAACTGAAGTGGAAAATAAACTCTTCTCCAATCACTTAGCAGGTCTGCGAAAGGAGGAAATAAGGAGCTCTGCGCACCCCTCGGATTGCGTTAGTCAGACACCGCAGCATTTTTACAACAGTCTGTCATTAATCACGACAACACAAGAGAGTGAGAACGAGATCAAAGAGGCAGAAATCTGAAATTCCAGTTTCAGATTCCCTGCAGTTAAAGGTAATGACAAGGTTAGGAAGCAGCACCAAGTGATCGCTAAGCGTTTCGATTAACGGGGCGACGGCTGCTGGAGGAGCCAGCGCTGCCCTCCGGCCCCCTCCTTTCACTGGTTTAGCACAGGTGAAGATCTTGTCGCATGGATTTATCCAAACCACTAAAAAGCAGCACAGCAAGACTGGAACAAATGGATGGTATTTCCAGTAGCTCCTGCCTGTGGTTGAAACTGGAAATGTCATCTCCTGAGGTCAGCACTTCCTCAGCTCCCAGTGCAGAACCCCCTGGCAACGGGAAGGCAGCTCATAATGGAAAGGTTTCAGAGAAGACAATCCCCCCACCCCCAGGGACACTTCCATTTCGTTTTCACCAGGAGGCTGGTGGCTCCTTCCCTGAGTGGAAGAAAGAGCTGATCCTTCAGTGCTGACACCCTTGTGCAGAAGCTCTGAATTCATTTAATACCCCTGCCCTTCTTCTCAACAGTCGGAGGAAATTAATGCTCTCACAGCTCGTGGCAGGAGTTATCGATGCCTGTAAAGCACTAGACAACGTCCGCACTGCTCAGCAGGGACACCAGGTGATACCTTGGGTCAACTTAAGAGAGCTCTAGAACTCAAACTCACACAGCATCACAAGGTTGGAAAAGACCTTTGAGATTATCGAGTCCAACCTATGACCCAACACCTACACCTACTCCTACTGTCAACTACACCAGGGCACCAAGAGCCTCATCCGATCTCTCCTTAAACCCCTCCAGGGATGGTGACTCCACCACCTCCCCGGGCAGCGCATTCCAATGGCCAATCACCCTCTCAGTAAAGAACTTCTTCCTCATGTCCAGCCTAAACCTCCCCTGGCGAAGCTTGAGACCGTGTCCTCTTGTTCTGTCGCCGCTCACCTGAGAGAAGAGATCAACCCCTGCCTGACTACAACCTCCCTTCAGGCAGTTGTAGAGAGCAATGAGGTCTCCCCTGAGCCTCCTCTTCTCCAGGCTGAACAACCCCAGCTCCCTCAGTCGCTCCTCACAGGGCTTGTGTTCCAGCCCCTTCCCCATCCTCGTCGCTCTCCTCTGGACGCACTCCAGCATCTCCACATCTTTCTCAAACTGAGGCCCCAGAACTGGACACAGCACTCGAGGTGCAGCCTGACTCCTATTAACCTCGCGTGAGCCCAACACAGCGGCTGCTCTAAGCCAGCACGGACGCTGTCCTCAAGGACAGGGGGACAAAGTGGGCACGACACAGAACGAGGGAACTCGGCCGAGGTCAATGGCAAACAGCACCCAGGTTTTCCATTCTCTTGCTCTGGGACACAGCCACTCCCACAGCAGCCACAGCCTCAAACGGTTCTAATTAGCGTCCAAACCTAAGGACAGCAGCACCATGCGAGCTGCCCTGGTCCTCTCTGTCCAGCCTCCTGTAAAAACATCTCCAGAATCTCTATCACTTCATAAAACTTTAAAATCCAAACCTGGTTGGAGATATTTATACAGTTTGAGATCATTTCCCCCAGCCTGAGTGTCAGTGCTGGTTTATAGATTACTGGCAACTCCCAGCACCCTTTGCTGGGAAAAAAAAAACCCACCCCAGTTTGATAATTACAGCAGCCCTCGAGATCTTTGCTTTAAACAAAAATGAAACAAAAACAAACAAACAAACCTGAATTAACCATCCATAAAGTTTTATTAAATTCCAAGCGCAACACACGCACAGAACAAAGGTTCGGTACCCTGCTCAAAGGAGACACCTGAGCTCATTTGCAGTGGCTGAACTCTGTCCTTCAGCCCTTTTTTTTTCCTTGCAGCTGGAGCTACACCGAAGGGTACTCTCCCAGCTGCTGAAACCCGGGTTCCTGTCCTCACAAGCATCCCAGCTAATTAGTGTTGCAGGTAGTACTGCCAAGTTCCTACCTTTAAACCTAGTTTGTGCTTAAGCAACAGCCTGCCTTAGCCTACCCGCAGGCGTGTCAGCCCACCAGAGGGATCCTCCCGGCCTTAGCTGAGAGACCACACGAGTACCCAGAATGCAGCCTTGGCTCTTTTCCTACCCTGAGTTCTGAGCATTTCATGTTTCTACCCCTCATTGACCCAGCACTGATCCCATCCCCACGTCAACCCGCCCTGAACACCTCTTCTCATGGCTCCTGCAGGAAAAAAAACCTCTGAGAAAGCCTATGAAGAGAAGCATTCTTTAAAGAGAGCAAGATAATAATTTCCTCCTGTTGGACGGAGCTTCAAATACCATCGTGTCTCCACCCTATCCACTTTCTCAAGACAGCACCACGGCTGAGCCTCCTTTCAGTCTGCTCTTTCCGTGCTCTACAAGGCAGCCACAGCTAGAGGGAGAGCAAAGAGCAGGCAGAAAGAGAAATAAACACCGAAAACGGCGCAAAGACAAAGTGTAAGCAAGGCTTGTGCCAAACGAACGGCAAACACCACCTGCCTCGCCAAACAAAACCAACCTGATGTAACGAAACAAAGAGCAAAGCTGATCTAACGACGAAGCAAGCGCCTCAAGTGAGATTTAAGATCCTGACTTTAAAATCCACGGCCCGTAGGGAGATTTTTATGGGAACACAAAAGGCTGGGTTTCTCTCTTGTTTACGATCAGAGTACATCAGGTGTTTCTCAAAAATCCTAAGGGCAGGGAAAGCATTTCCAGGGGAGCGAGCGCTGCGTGCGAGGACCCCTCGGCTGCCCTGAAACTCAGCACAGGGGATGCTGGGCAGAGACAGCCACACCAAAGCACCAGCACCGCGCCAGGGACCACACTGGTCAGTGCTTACCAAGCTGTCACTGCAAAGCAGAGCTACCCCGTCCCGTTCCACGCCGCACAACTTTAGAGTCGATATTCCCCTCCTTGTCTCCGCTTGGAGCCACCAGGTGGATCCATGACCCAAAGGTACAGCCAAGAAGAAAGCACCACAGACCTCTTGCAACTGCTTCTTCCACCCCTGCCAAGCAGATTTATTTGTGTAGGCAACTGCAGAACCATGGATCTGTGCAGAGGAGTCTAACTGTGCCTGAGAAAGGTGTTTATTCCATGGTTATGGTGTTGTCACAATCATCTTCTTGGTACTTACTTCTTTTCCACAGGGTCCTCAGCTGCCTCACTTTCCATGGAAGCTGAACACCCTCAGCTCTTTGGACTCTGCTGTTGGGGCTCCCTCCATCACAGTAATTACAACGCCCAAGTATGTGGCACTAATTTTTAAATATCATGTAGTATCAATGCTTACAGAGGGCTAACTTGACTCTGCTCTTTTTTTTTGCTCCAGTCACCAATTCGGAATGATTTTCAAATTACCCTCAAGTTTTTCTTGAAGACTGAGCATTTCACCACCATTCCGTTGCTCGCTTCTGTTTGCAGGCTTCTCTCAGGGAAGAGGCTTGGAAATGGTATCTGTTTGATTTCACCCTTGTCCTCACGACTGATTTATGACCTGTGCCTATTTATAACAAGAGTTTTATGTGACAAACTAATCATTTTGCTTGACTGTTAATAGCTCGCCGTTCAGGGGGAGTTTACATGTGCTGGGCTCTCTTCTTTCAAGTGAGGAAAGGCAGGCAAATCCACTGCCAATGCACATAAATCCCCCTGGAGTCAGTCTGGAGGGTGGCACCGAAATCATTTACAAAACCTGAAATTTGAATGGAACTTAAAAACCTCATAACCTGTCTGCTCTCATCCAGGGAAAATACTCACGGGGTGCCGGCAGCAGGGATCTCCATGCCTGGAAGATGACTTTTATTTGTCTGAAGCTGTTAGAAGAGAGAGCAAGGGTGCAAACCGGACCAGCTTGGCGGTATGGAGGCAGCCTTGCTCAGCCCCTAACGCCAACGCAGGGCTCCTGCGCCCAAGGGCTTGGTGAGACAGCAGGAAGAAATGTTTGGCTGTGAGTGTGGGGAGGCCCTGGCCCAGGGTGCCCAGAGCAGTGGTAGCTGCCCCATCCCTGGAGGGGTTCCAGGCCAGGTTGGATGGGGCTTGGAGCCCCCGATCCAGTGGGAGGTGTCCCTGCCCATGGCAGGGGGTGGCACTCAATGGGCTTTGAGGTCCCTCCCAACCCAACCCATTCCATGATTCTATTGTTTCGAACATTTTTGTGAAGGACTCAAAGACGAGGGCAAGAAACAAACTCATTCCAGCGAGCCGTACTTTTCCTCACCTCCACTTTCCCTGAAACCACAAGCTTCATAGCAATTTTAAAGAAAACTTCTTAGAAATATTAAAGAACAAAATGGAGCAACTGTTTGCATTCCCCACCGTGCTAGGACCTCAAAAGCAAGGTGCCCCATCGCATCCCGCTGCCTCGGCTCACACACACGGTGCACTCAGCGTGCCAGAAGGATCCAGAAAAAAACCACAGCCCTTTAAATTAGACCTCTTGTAGAGTTCTGCCCTTGCACGCCACAAATAGCCATCGCCACTGGGTGGGATTAACACACTTGGCCATTAACCCATAAGCTCAAGCACATGGGTTTATTTTGTCATAAACAATTTCTTCATACTGAACTCAGTCCTCCCCAGTTCTTAAATTTTCTTGGACTATAAATTTTATGACTACAGAGCAGCACTGAAACTTTGTTTTGCACACCATTAATCTCCTCACTCTCCAAAGAGCACGGAAGCCTTGCGGAGTGTTTGTCTCAGGCAGAGCCCAGCCAGGAGGCTCGTGTCCATATTAGTCATGAGTTTTGTACTCCTGTACCTCAGCGCTGGAGGCCCGGTTGCCGCTCGCTTCTTGGCTCTTTCAACCCACTCTGCCCCATCTTCCTGCTGGTTGGACAACCCCGCGCTCACACTGCCTGCTGGCTGAAGACCCTGGGTACACGAGATCCACAGCCTGGCAGCATGCGGAGCTAAAAGACTCGTTAAAATATAGTGTCTTCTGGCTAAAAGCATTGTGGATGAACAGGAAAGCTCCTCGGTGGACAATCCTCTACCCCGAGCTGATCAAAACCCTACGAGTCTTCCAGTGGTGACAGTGGGGACAAATCCAAAGAGACAATGTCCATTTCCTCTGCTAATTTGACTTCTTTCCCATAAGCTTTCTGTGCTGGCCGGAGCGAAAAGGCAACGCAGCTTACAGACACCAGAAATGGGGATTATTTCTCTCTCCGACAGCATCCACAAGCAACTCACTCCTCCTGCCAAAAAAGATTTCAGCCTGCACTGTTCAGGCTGTGCATTTCTCCGGACTGGCTGGCTACCCCCCATCGGAAGAAGGGAGAACAGGTATAAAGGCAGCCCAATTCAGCTCCTGCTGAGAAGATCGTGAGAGTAAAACATAGCAAAGAAGAGGGAAAAAAAAGTCACAAGTCACACGTCCTACAACAAAGTCTGACAAACATTTTTATTTCTACAACAAAATAAATACTTTTCCTCCAATTTGCCAAGAATAGAGACTTGGTTTAAAATAACCTCTAGATATAAGAACATGTGCTGAGTGTCACAACACTTTGATTATGTGACTGTAAGTCATGCATGAAACAGCCCGATTTATTACAAATATTCACATAGTACAAAGTACAGTATAGTAACGCACACTGGGATTTAGGCCACTTGCCCTGACTACACTTACTCCATCAAAGCCCAGTGTAAACAGCCAATCTTTATTGACAGGGTTTAGTGACATTCATGCGTGTATGAAGCTCCGAAAATGACGACTGCTGCTACTTGCTGTGCCTTTCAGTAGCTGTGGGCTCCCCTGTGCCAGCAGAGCATCCAGTTTATGCTTAAAAGTACACTCTCCCCAAAGTGTGCTACAAAAAGGTTCGCAGGAATTCTGGCATGTATTGTGCAGCGAGAATTGATGCGTAAACACTGAGAGCTGCTCTATTTTAACAGTCACAGAGGTCCAGTTAGCACAACGGCAGTGCAGCGACTAGAAAGGGGAATTTGTCTGTGGTTTCTTGTGTAACTGCACTACCTGATCACTCCCTGACCCCTCTGCTTCCTCCTCCAGTAGGTATAACTTTAATAAGTTCTTCACAAAAGAAAAAAGTACCATTTAGTCCTTCCTTAAAGATGTCTCAGCGGGTTATTTATAATAGAGGTGATAGAAACAGTTTCAGCCATGCCTGTTTCACAGCAGATTTTGCCTCAGCTCTTGAAACAAGACATCTTTGCGCACCACCAGCCTCAACAGCAGTGTTAGCAGAGCTTGTAGAAACACCGCCAACTGACCGCGTAACACCTTAACCCCATGAGGTGTCAACACCCTTTCACTTTGGAGAGCTAAGTTCATACCCTGGAGCTACATGCAAAGCTGCTCTGAGGGCTCAATCTCACGTGCTTACATTTGCAAACGGATTTGTAGCAAGCCAGAAAACCGGGTGGTCTTTCAGATGATCTTGGACAGCACTTTCAAGCTCCAAGCAGAGCTCAGATAGGCTCGCTATGGCCATGGCCACCTGATGGAAAGAAGTCTTGCCTCGTGTTTTCTTTCATTATTTCACTGCAGTCCACAAGCACCAAAAAGGTGACACCTATCTGACCCCAGGCTGCTGATCTCCACGTCCAAAGCCTGGCAAAGATAACGAGTGTGGTGCATTTGACACCCTTACAAGTGATTGTACGGCACCTGAGAGGATGCTCTTTATGCTACGCAATCCAAACCCACCTGTAAATCTTACTAAAACATAAGAACTAAAGGAGTCCGTGCTAGAGCTGGTGCCACTGGACTTACCTTTTCATAAAAGCAAAACTGCACAGGCAGCGAGGTATTCAGCTTCATCAATAAGATCAAGGAAATACTTAAGATACGAAGAAGCACAATTAAAGAGTTCAGACCTTGGATTCCTATCCGTGAAGCAGATGTCTGAGAATTTAACATGCTTCTTGTCAAATATATCCAATCCTGAACACGAGAGGGCTGATACCATCTACAATTGCATGAAAAAAAGCAGTTTGGCTGGCAAATCCCTGTCTCCTTCCTCCACAACACACAGAATATAGCCGCTATTTTATTTCTCCTCTCAATCCTTCATGTACAAACTCAAACACCCCCACAATTAATCCCAAAGAGACATGCTGATTACAACTGCTATTGTGAAATAAAGTTATAACGTAACAAATCCAAGTCTCAGTGTATCGTTCAGTGAGCATCCGGTAAAGCACAAATTAAATATTACAGAGTTTGTTTCTGAATTATAAAAGTACATTGTTTAAGATGAATGAACTGGTGTGGATCTTGGAAAGCGGTAGCCTCTGAAAGCAAGCTGAAGTATCTGTGAAAGGAAAGACTCTTTGCTTGTTTAAAAAGATGCCAACAGTTACAGGAAGCAGTTCTTCCAGAGTCAGAGTAAAGGTTTCTTCAGCCAAATATACACTGCAGGGCTCTAATCCACATCCATCCCTGCAGATGGTGTTACGCACCCATTAACATGCCCATGAAATCTGACCCGTTCTGAATGGTGATGGGCGCTCCAGCACTGTTGTCCACAAATATGGAGGTGTACTGGCCAGCCTGCAGAGAGGACAAGAGGGAAAGGAAAATATCTGACACTTATTCCAGCGTAAAAGGAAGAAAAAAAAAATCCTTTCACTCCTATGAATTAAACCCAAAAGCCTCTCACCCGTTTTTTCTGTGGCTCCAGGGAACAGCGTCTACCCAAACATTCCTGCTGCAGCCCTACAGCTCTGACTTGGTGGGAGCAGCTTTCTTTAGCGAAGCTGTGTTAGGGGTTTATTAACTAGAACCCTGCTGCTCTCCACCTTTTTGGTGGGCTTCACATCCTGAGAAATGGGAAATACAACGGCCAATCCTGACAACGCAGGGGCAGATTTCAGAAAGAGAAGAATTTCCTATCATTTCTTATAGGGAAAGTTGCTCAGGTAGCTTAGGATGGGAACGTACCTGCTCCTGCTCCTGCCACAGATTCTCTCTAGTCACCCCAGGTGAAGCATTTAACTTCATTAACCTTAAAAAGAGGGGTAATAAAACCTTCCCCACCTCCTGGTAAGAATTCAGCCTTGCCAGTAAATAATTCCACACCCTGCCAAGCAAAATAGCTCGGTGATTCCCAGTCTGCGAGGGCTTACCTGCAGCTGCAGCAAGCCGTGTACGTAGACGGTGAAGATTTTGCTGTTACTTTCCAGACCAGCGATGACTTCCAAAGATCTAAGCAGTAGCAAAAGAAAAACAACCAGGTTAAACACCTAAGGCAGTCACAACAGTTGTACGTGGAATGAAAACAGGCTCATGACCTCCCTAGAAAGAGGACATGGTGGTTCTGGTGCCCATCTGTACTAAAGAGACTTGATTTGAGCTGTAATCAGCTGCCTTGAAAAGAGAACAGAAGAACCTGGTCCTCAATGGAAGATCTACAGAGCACACAAGACTATGAAGGCAAAACTCAACTGGAGCCAGGAAGCAGGAGCCACCTTCCTTCACAGAGGCCTTTCTCAAGGTCCTGTGGTCCCTAACGCCCACCCCTGAACAAGTGCTAAACATGCCCTTTAGCTTTAATCAGTTATCCCAGTTTGTTGAGCACCACAACAGGCAACCAGATGCCTTCTGCCAATAACAGTCCCTTCATTTTCAAGGTATAAAAGGCCTATTTCACCTTAAAAATATACGTAGTTAGGCTATGCAAGAAAGAACACGTTCTGCAGCTGAAGCAGTTGTGGAAGGACAGTTGGATCGGGGGTCACATACAAGCCAAAAAAATAGAAGAATAAAGTTTTGTTTCAGTTGAAATTCAAGGGAGAGCTCCAGGTCACTCCTCATGCCCTGTTCTTTTCTAATACCGTGTTCTAATCACCATCATATTCCTTGAGCAGCAGGCTGTGGGACAGCTGCTCTCCACGGCATCCGCTGTTTACAGAGTTCTAACTGCTCCTTTGTGCAGGATTCAGTGTGGAAGGAGATGCTCAAGACATCAACAATCAGAACAATCCACGTAAGCTCAGTTCCAAAGGAACAGAAAAACACTGAACTCCACGTTTGGCTTGTTCTGAAATCTGCCAGTGGTGGTGGATTTAGCTCTTTTCCCAAGAAAATCAACCCCTTTCCTCCCTTTTTTTTTTTTCCATGATGTGGTAGTGATGAAACCTAGCAAGTTCGAACGTGCTGTTTCCAGCCCCCTCGCAAGGAAATAATATGTATGAAAGGTAGGGGCAATTTGGCCCAGAGAGAGCAAGCCACTTGGCACCACCTTGATTGAAGAGCTCGGTTTGTGTGTCATATCCTGCCAAAAGCCTAACCTGGGTGGGAACTTCCCACCATTAATCTCTTCTACTCCAACTGTCTCCTTGCCTCCGAGTTTCCATCTCTCTCAGCCGAAAGCCCTGAGGGCTCTTTCAGCTCCCTCAAATGAATGAGTACACTGACATCCCCAGGAAATTCCACAAGCACGGGTAGCAGCTCAGCCTGTGCCAGCAGAATGTTTGTCCAGACAGGTTCCCATCCCTCCACCCATCTTCCTTCCATGCCACGGACCAGTCACACTCTCACCCACCACACAAGAGAGATGTTTCTCAGAGTCAGTGCTGATCCCGCTTTACTCCCACTGCTGCCCAACTCACTCAGCTCAGGACACCCTTGCAGGACAACCGATCGTAAATTCCAACCCTGGACAACCGATGAAAACACCAAATCGGGCATCAGAGAGCTTTATCTAAACAATTAACATCTGAGTCCGTTCTGTCTAAGAAAAAGAAGCTTTCACTGTCAGTGTTCTTCGGAGAACGTAGCTATAAATTGTTCAGATGGCAAGTTAACCTAAAACCATCTCAATAAAGCTGCCTGGGCTGCAAGTGACAAAGAGGTTGTTCACACATCCCAGTTAGAACCAGAAGAGGTTTCTAGGCGCTTACAGCTAAGACAACGCGCAATAAGGAAGGCGCGGTGCTTTCCATGGCCCATCGGGAAGCTTCCTATTCAGCTCGCTCATGGGTTTGCATTTACCAGACCAAGGAAAGAAGGCTAAAGGCGCGTTGAAAGTAACTAAATGGATGTCAGTCTAATAATATCACCGTGAAGCTGACTGAATGGGCAGCAAAGGAGAGAAAAAACCACAGACAGACAGTGTCCTTGAAGACAGAATTAAGCTTTCCAGACAAACCCACTTTGTTCTCTTTCAGATTCCTTAATCAAATCAGCTTGTGGAATCATTAGGAAGAAAAACTCACCGCTGACACTCTCATTCCTTTTGCAAAAAGCTTTCAATGGAATTGAGATTTTCTGGATGATTCCATTACTGAAGACAATGTAAAGTGGGGATCAGGATGGGGGAAGAGCTTTTCACTTTGCACATCAATTTCACTTTGAAATCATCTTAGGGGGCTTCATAAATGGCACCCACTCGTGCACTCAAACCTTTATTGAAATATCATAAGGTCAACATCCCCAACTGACAACATTTTTCCACATCCCAACAGGGAATTTCTTTCCACATCCCAAAAGCACGTAGATCAGATTCTGGGGAACTTTCAGTCTCTGTCCATGGGGAATTCAAGGGCTTGGGGCATGTTCTTGATGAGATTGCAAGGATAAGAGGAGATTGTTGTAGGTGAACAGAAAAAAGCACCATTGCTGAAGAAAAAAAAACTTGATTATTTCCATCTGGCTGGTCTTTGCTGTGCAGAGTGAAGGAGAGGAACAGGCAGCTGCACTGTGCAAAGGCAGTTTGTGAGAGTTACTCATAAAAAGGGCAGTAACATTCTGCCCTACTCATACCTATTCCACCTCTGTGATTAAAGGCTTAGGCTGTCCCAAAAATCGCTCATTGCCGACACGCATCCCAGATTTCAAGATCAGGGCTGAGGTCCGTTCTTAGCATGGTCTAAAGGAATTCTCACAAGTCTCAGGAATTAAATGCCCCCCCCCCCAAGGTCTGCAGCTCACCAGATGTGAGGTGTCCCTTCCAGGGGCAAGAAGTTACACCCCTCCTGTTCTGCTGACTTTGTGACTGCAGCCGGTCTGTCACTGCCTCACTTTGAGTGCTGCAACCATAAAACAGTCTACAAGGCTGAGGAGGTGCCAGCTGCTGCAGGCAGCAAGCTCCTTGACTTGCCATCGGGTCAGCGGGTGCAAAGCTCCCCCTTACCAGGTACTAATGGGTACTCAGACACCAATCAAGACTTTTCCACAGGCCAATGAAACCTAAGAGAGGTTTATTTATTACATGAGACTTCATGTCAAATTTACTCACCAATAAAGCCTCTTAATTGAAATGCCTGAGAGAGGTCAGTTCTATTTGCAGCACTCTGACTCATGCAGCAGGGAAGGTGAGGGCTGAAGTAATCAGTCCAGAAGCAAATTTATGGGTTTATGGGTTTTAAGTTGCACCTGTGGAGTCGTTTTATGGATAAATTTCAGTGGTGCTATTGCAAGGGTGTTGCTACAGCTGCTCTGGAAGAGCTGTAGGCAGGGCAGAGCAAATCTGCACGGCCCTGTACAGGCATTTTTCCTCCCTGAGATGCTCTCTGCAAGCAGCATTGCCCTCTGCTGGGTGCACTACAGCCCAGCCCAGGGGCTCCCCAGCCCCTTCCTCCAAGCAAAGCTTGCCAAACTCCTCCTGGCTTCTCTGAGACACAGGGCACCCACCTGCTGCAGCTGGAAGGGTGACAGGAGCCCAGCAAACCAGAGCAACCAACTGCGTGCAGATTCCATCGCCCATTGCATAAGCAGCGACACCCAAGGTTGCCACAGCCGAACAGAAGTGTTTCTTTAGCAGAGTTTACTGACGGATCCCAGCAGAGGAAAATTCAGCACAGTTATCTGAGCAAGCCCCACAAGGCAGCTGAGGGCTGTGAGAAGGTGTCAGGCACCTCTATGCAAGCCCTGCACTTTCTGCCTCAGGTCCCATTCACCTCTGTTTTCCACTATTCTTTCTTCCCATCACTTCCATAGAAATATGAATGAGATGCTGTGATCCTTTCAGAACGCAGCCGAAATCATAAAAATAGAGCTAACAACCTCCGGCACAAAATTAACGTGTTCCACTCTGAACATGTATGGTGACAGCTGAGCATCAGGCACCTTAACCACATCCAGTTTCAGGTGATTTAATTCACAATTCTCTCAACATCCGCAGTGTTTTCCCTATTTAGATTAATTAGCACTGAAAGGTTACAAATCAGAACTAAAAACCCACATAAAACCTAAGGGCCAGATGAAATCACTCTTTTATGAAAAGTTCTACAAGCATTTGTCACACAAAATTCACCGTTGGTGAATCCGAATGCCACAGCGGGTTGAAGCACTGCAGTAACTCACGTGTATCGGTGGCACAGAGATTCAATGCAGATCAGCACTCGGACGTTATCTCTGGCTCGAAGCTGGACTTTACTCTTCAGCTCACTGTGGTCTGGGGAAAGCAGGGGAAGGGGTGTAAGCACTTTCTCAACATAGCAGACCACCAGTTGCTAGTGTTTGCCTTAAAAGAGACACCGGTAACATTGTGACTTCTCAGGAAAGCATCCTTCTTGTGCTGGGTTATAAAGCACTTCATCAATGAAGGATTAAAGGCATTGAATGAATGCAATGGTGACAAAACACGGTCAAAATGGCCTTGATGCGGTTCTACGTCGTGATAGTCTTTTATGGAAGCTGTAAATTCCACCCATGAAAATGTTTGGTCCCTACACTCATCCTCCGTAAGGAATATTGATTTGTTTGGCGTTCTGTGCTGCAAACACACCTTGCTGGCTCACGCTGAGCTTCTCATGCACTGACACCTCCGAGTCCTTGTCTTCGGGGCAGCTCTCAACGCACCGAGCAGCCCGCGGGGGCTGTCAGGCTGTGGAAGTGCGCAGCCGTAAGCACAAGCGTTTGGGTCATGGTGCCAAAGGGAGAGCTCACTGCATGGGGCTGCCTTTGCACATGTGTCATCAAACAGGATCCAGAGAGATCCCCAGGACTCCTTCCTGCACCCCCCGAGCATTAAAAGCTTCAGAGAACAACACTCACCGATGTGGACGTTGGCTGAAAACTGGTAGATGCCAGACACGGGTGCTGTGAAACGGCCCGTTGCCAGATTCAATCCTGTCCCCCGGAGAAAAGCTCCTTTGGCCAGAGGCTGTAAGAGAAGAGAAGCAGAGGCTGAGCAAGACCCCAGCGCTCTCCACAATTACCTCTGCCCACAACAAAGAACAAGTTTACCTGAGAGAGAACAGAGCTCAAAAAATTTGCAAGGCTACTGCCTTATCTGCCCAGAGCACACCTTCCAGATGGGTTCTCTCTCGGCATCTGATGCCCACAAAAGGCAAAATGATCAGTATGGGCATGAAGACAACATTTTCGCTCACTGCCCAACTCTTCCAACTCATCTGGACTCAGACTGTGCTTACTGCATCCCTCTGCTCTGCTGGTCCTAGTGGCCTCTAGCCTCCGACGGTGTTCTGATACACAAGATCTCTCATTATTTGAGCCAAGAGGTCCCTAACTGCTCCCAAAGATGTCCTAGATGGGGCCAAGCGGCGTTCCCACGCTTAAAAACCTGGAACAATACACTGGGTTTGTGCTACAAGTACAGAGACAACACTTATATGAGTCTGCAGAGGATCTTCTACCCACTTCAGAATCAAGTCACACCATTCTGACGCTGTTAAAGAACAACCGCTTGGATTCTTACAGATTTCATACTTCGTTACATTTTGTTCTAGACTTGGATTCCGCAGAACAGGCAAAACTCTAGTAAAATAGCATGCAGCTTCTCCTCATGGCAAGGAAGCAGCCTTAAGTCAAACTCACAGCAGATTATCTGCCTCAGACTAAAATAAACTCTATGAGAAATGTTTATTGTTTGTTTTGGACTGCCTGATCTGAATTTGGCTGGAGCTGGGGAGAAGCAGGAGTGGCTTCCATGGGCACATTAGTCAGACTCTGCTTCCACCGCAAGGGCGTTCTGCGCACTGTGAACACACTTCCACGAATGCTGCCCCGAGAGGTTTGCGCCACACCGGGACGGAAGAGCTGCTCAAATCCAGCTCTGTAAAGGCAAACACACTGCTACATCCCTAAAACACGCAGAAATATGTAATGGAACAACCTCAACAACCAACACCAGACAGCAAAAGGGGCTTGAGACGCGGTACCAGTGCTGCCACAGATGCTATTACATACAAAAAGTAGTGGAACATCTTTGTTCAAGTACCAGAAGGAAGTTAATCAACTCCCCAAACTGGTTCATCACAGCCAGAAGTTTCCAGCTTTGACAGCGCAGAGCAGGAATTATTTATTTGGCTTTGTCTTTGAAAGCAAGAAAAGGGAAATATTTAGGTCCGGTGGTGTTTGTGTAGAGAGTTACTACATGGTAGGAGTGAAATTATTAACTTGCCTTTACTCAGCAAATCCCAGGCAAGGCTCACAAAAGAGTAATTCCCAGTCCTTATTTACCCAGATCTGGCCGTACCCTTAAATTCTACTTTATTAAAAATGTTTTATGTATTCATATGGTGGTGAAAATATATCCATGTGTAACAGCAGTGGCATTTCTCGTAAGATTACGTAAGAATAATGGGAAAAGAGTAATAATGAACTGCAGGACAACTACATTTCATACAATGATTTCCAAGCCTCTGTCGTGTGCACTGCTAAATATAGAGCCTAGGAGAGCTATAAATA
This sequence comes from Neomorphus geoffroyi, assembly GCA_033558235.1. Lineage (NCBI taxonomy): Eukaryota > Metazoa > Chordata > Aves > Cuculiformes > Neomorphidae > Neomorphus > Neomorphus geoffroyi. The sequence continues at coordinate 2,870,824 of JAUMJM010000029.1, read as the reverse complement.
TATGAGAGATAAATATAGAGGCACTGATAAATGTGCCTATGTGCACATATATACCCACTAAAGGAGCTCTATTTAGTTCGTGCCTACACAAAAAGACAATATAACAGCTAAGCTAACAAGTCCCATGGAAGGAGCTTGACTCTGTTCTTACACTTTCACTACACCATCATTTTCAGTATTTACCTCACTGAAAGAGCAGATCCCAGCCCTGCATTTGCAAACCCATTCTCTTATAGTTCCTTCCAGCCATTAACAGAATCAGCAACATAATTCCAAAACCACTGGCTGAGCATGGAAAGCAATTTTAGACACCAGTAAATTATCACTGATAAAATATTCCTGTTTCTTCTTGCCCTCTGTGGCTTTGTTATTCTTTTGCTCATAGAAATAGACAATGCGGGGAGAGGTTCTCTGGGCAAAATATTCCATTAAATCCCATGCCAATGAGAGTCCCTGCTGCATTTGCTGCCTCAGAGCAGCGCGCTCACCTAGCTGCTTCCAGCACTGCGGAGATTTCTGTCTGAGAAACTGTTTGCACACAGTTATTTCAGTTAGGAGAGCAAACAACCAAATCAGTGTCCAGCAATTCTGTATAAACCAAGGTCAAGCTGCTCTTCCTCAGTTCACCTCCTGTTCCCACGTATCCCTACACACTCCATAGTTCACTTCTATGAAAAGAGGTGGAAAAGAAGAACAGTGAACAGAGAACTGAGATGTGAACGGCGCCCTGGCTTTCCTGTGGCAGACGCTGTGGAAAGCAATGCATTGACTTGTCTGTCATTAAACAAAAGGGTAACCCAGCCTGCGCAACACCTGGGGATGCACCGGTCTCCCTGGCCTGGAACACCTCCAGGGACGGGGCAGCCACCACTGCTCTGGGCACCCTGGGCCAGGGCCTCCCCACCCTCACAGCAAAACATTTCTCCCCAAGATCTCATCTCAGTCTCCCCTCTTTCAACCTAAAACTGTTCCCCCTCGTCCTATCCCTGCACTCCCTTTCTGAAAGGTTTTGCAAGAGGCAATCGTTAGAAATCTCCAAAGGAAGAGGAGGTGTGGGGAAAGGAGCATCCCATGTTTCATTCCAGATACCAAGGAAATTGTGAGATCGAGAGGAAGAGAGGGAGGGAATGGTTTGGGAGGAAATTTAGCATGGAAAGGTGAGAGAACCACCACGCCCTCTCAAGACTCAAGGCCGGAGTTACCCATACCCAGCCGACAGAGGGTAGAAAGGACAGGCTGTTCCTCAGCACAGGTTCTTTCCACTATCTCAAAATGCTTTGGGTAAGGTCCAAATCCAATCCATATCATCTCACTGAGAATGAGCAAACCGTTGGCTTCTTCACACTATTAACTGACAGAATGGAGAGAGGGGAATTACCTCCCTCTCCCCACCTTGGACTGCGTAAAGGCAATGTTTTCAAGCATCCACTGTCTCCCTCCCTGCAAATTCCCCTCTATCAGAACACAAGCTAAAACCAGACACTTCTTGTCCCAAAGCTGAAATGAAAGGCTGGCATCCAGAGGCCTGCCAGCCCTCCCACATCAGCTTCAGGGCCAGAAGCAATTAGAAAGGAGCTAGGCATACGATAACAAAGCATGGGAAGCATCAGCCTACGCACTGATGGCGGAGATGTCTTTATTCACATTTTCCCTCCTAATTAATGAGGCAGCAGATCTCTCTAGCCCTGCCCACACTTCAAGTACAATCTTGCCTCTGTGCCAGCACCCACAGTGCTGTCAACCCAGGCTTCCAGCAGTGTATTTGGGAAAGATCCAGGAAAGCACCCTATTTAAAACACAACCACTGCAGCTCTGAGAAGTCCAAGCAGCAAAACTACTGCAGAGGAAAGGATCTGCTCGACAGGATTCTTCAGAAATGGGACTCGGTGCAGCTGGGGAGAAAGCTCAGCCGCTCAGTATGTGGACACGGTTAGCAAACCCTGCTGATGGAAAGCCATATTCCCTCTTCTTGTCACATCAAAAAAGCAACCGGGTGTCTGAAGGTCTTGTGCACTTGGTGACTCCAAAGTCTAAACTAAGTCTCCTCAGTTACCAAGTAACTACTTGGTTTTAGCTATTACTTTGCCGAACATTTCTACTTCAAATTCATATGGTCTTCCAGAAAACATTACCTAAAGAATTTGGGCATCAGGACTGGCCCATCCAACAAAATGACAGCTCTTATTTAGGCTCACAAATCTATAACCAAAGGCTTCTGTCTGCCCCTGACGTTTATCTATACCTGAAGGTTACTCTGGAATTAAACAGGGTGTGCGCTGAAGAGAAAGAACAGATCCTTCAGACCAATGCCAAACCTGGACAAGTCTTCCTCCATCATTAAGTGAAATAAAAAGGCTGACTGTTGTTTGGACCTGCGAGACAGCCCTCTCTTGCACAGACCTGTTAGAGCTTCAGTAAGAACGGTAATGAGACTCAGCTAGGCTGCAAGAGAGGAACACAGGCTGCCTTTTGGGTTTGGCAGGAAGGAGGACACTAAATCCCAACCTTACTGCAGCTGAACCGGTGCTGAAATCACCACAGAGATCCTCCTTCTGTCAGTCACTACAAGGGCAGTGCTTTATTCGCAGCATCCGAGCCTGAGTTGAGCTTCTGGGATTAGTCTGACCTTTTGGGAAACACCTTTACCTACAGAGCCACCTAGAGCTTTGCAGACGAGGGGAGCTACAGCTCATCTATGCACACCGGCTGTTGTGGAGTTGCACAGGTTCAGTCTGTAATCCCATCTCACCGACTGGAAGTTCTGAAGTTCTACCAGGGTCTTCTTATCTACAGTGACTTGTCCTTTTAGCTTGCAATGGAATGCCTCCTCTACACGTCTGTGGGGTGAAACTTCCTCCAAGGAGAGCAGCAGTGGAGGCAGCTGGCTGGGATGGGCTGAGACAGCCAGGGATGCTCGACGCTCAATGGCTTCTGAGGGGAAAAGAAAAAGTCGAGGAACAAAAGGATTACTTTAGAAGCCTGGTCTGTGAAGCCTCTATTTGTACAATCAGATTTCTGCGCTCAACTCTTCAACTCTAGCTAAGCAGCACTGGGAAAACATTTTTTCAAACATTTGATAGCCGGATAGGGGAATGCTCGAAGGCAAACGTTTGCAAAGGCAGTTCTCTATTTGCCACGGTGCTCACCAAAAGAAGCAGATCACAAAAGCGCAAAGTTCTCATAGCCTTTACCTTTTAGTATCTCCTTAAACTCCTGCAGAAGGACTTCTCGGGTGACTTCAGCACCAGGTGCTCCTGGAGGTCCCTGGGGGCCAGGAGGTCCTGGGGGCCCGACAAGGCCACGCTAAGGAAGGAACCGAAGGAAAACACGTGAATTAGAACTAGCCAATTGCACTGACAGACTGAAAATTCTCTCAGCCACGAGTCAATTCTACAGGGCTGTCAACCACGCGAGCAGACCCCTCCGCTATCAGTTCAACTACAGGCCTGATGCTGTAAAGCCTAAACTGCTTCTCCAGGCTGTTTCCTCAGTTAAACTGCTAAAAACCTGCATGGAAACACTCCTGCCCATCAGTTCGCTGAGATATAAAAGGAAATTATTAAAAGCATTCAAGACTGTTGAAGCAGCCAACTAAAAGTGCACACATGATCAAGCATCACTCAGCAGACGATCAGTAATTCATTAATTTAAAATAAACAACACATCCACACCCTAATATATCCTCTGAGATACGTGGACTTTATCTAGAAGAAGAAAAATGTTAATTTTATTTCTCCTGAGCAGGTAAAGCCTAAAAAAGTCTCAATCCAAGAAACAGCTGATTTAAACAAAAATTAATGTCGACTGGGGAATTCACATACCTTATCTTACAAAGCACATAGCACTTACTGTCTCAAACGTCTCCAAAACACACTGAGAAATTAAACACAAACAAATGAAAACACAGCACACTCTGGGGTGGGGAGGCAAAAGCTGGAGCATACGGAACACCTCGCGTATCAGCAGTAGGAAGGGAAGCCACGGCGCGCATTTGTTAGCTGGTGCCAATCTAGCAATAACCTACTAATTTCTTGTCTTTCCCTTTGCATCTCCTTTTAGAGGTGTTGCCATCATCTGGGCGGTGAACAAAGGAGATCCAGGTCCGCCGTGGGTCTGTGATTCGAGGATCTGGAGATTCTAAGATCTGAAGAGAAACAAGAACAAAGACTGCTATCACTGTATCTTTTTAAACCACTACATGGATTCAGAGGATGCAGTTTCCAGACCAGCCTCTTGTTTGCTGCCTAAACCACATCCTAGACCCAAACATATCGCTTTTGGGAGGAGAATGAAGGTGGGATAAAGCAGAATTTTACCTTCCTGTAGCAAACAATTGAGTTTGGATTACCCAGTACCATGCCACTTTTTGTCTTCACGTTCAGGAGCATTTCAAATGTAAGAGTTCTTCACTCTGAGTTCTGACGCAGGGTACGAAAGGCACCAGTCTTTCAAAGAGCCCCGTTCAAGTGGGATTTGTATCTTCATAAGTTACAGGCCAAGCCTGCCAGCAGAAATGGCCCAAAAGCCAGAAGGTGTTGCCTTTAAAACGTCAAAATGCCGTCTCATAAGCTGATACGCCACCCCGCAGCTCCCTTTGCTTACGGAGTCAGTAAGAGCTGGGTGCCAGCGTACCTCAGAGTCTTAGCAGCTTGAGAAAGGTCTCTCAGCCCTCTGACAGCCCCCAGAAGTGCCACCGAAAACCTGCCTGGATGCCAGAGGTTGTTCACCACTGGCATCTGACATTTATCAGTAGGATCAATCGAGCAATACAGAGAGATTAAAATGTACAGAAAGCCTTGAAATGCTCCGTAACTTTCAAATCACAGGCTGCAGAGTGACCAACGTGCACACAGAAAAGAAAAAAAACAAATTCACAATGAAAAACTACGACCATTTCTGATCACAGCTGAGACGTCCGTTGGCAAATTCAACTGCCCTGCCCTATGTTCTGCAAGTATCGTAGCCACAGAGAAACAATCCAGAGAAGCTTTGACGTGACAGTACCTAGTTCTTCTAAACAAGTCTGGACAGAAAGCAGATCTGACTTTAAGAATTTGGGTCCACTTGCTATTGGACCCCCTCATTCCCATTCCCCACCTTCCAGAGACAAACAGTGATCAAACAGCCATACCTGTTGTTTTTGAAGTCATTAGTTACCAACACCCCACCACGCTCTTGCTAAGAGCAATTAACTGTGGACTACGGAGGTTCCAGTCTGTAGACACATCAGCCTCCCAGATGTCCGTCACTGCGAGGATGAAAGCACAAGCCCTCCCAAAGTTTCACAAACCAGATATTCAAAGCCATTAATTAAAAAGCCAGAGAGGAAAAACTGCAATGAACACGTAGAATCTTTACAAGAAACAAACAAAACCCCCACCCATGCCCATCGTAAGCTTTTGGAGTTCAATCAAGAAACCTTTTTTTATGTTCTCTTGGCGTGACAAAACTGGTCCAGATCAGAATTCCAGCAGGAAAGTAACACAAGGCAGTAGGGACGTGAATGACATTGGAAACGATCCCTGGCCCATCACAAGTTTAAGTAAATCAATATTGATTTATCATTATTCAGGAGGAAGAAAACAAGACGGGTGTGGAACAAGCACAGAAGCAAAGTCAGTCAACAGTGTGCTTTTCAGATCTAAAGTGTTTGCCCATAAGTTTTAAGCTCCTACCAGTCTGACAGCACCAGACAATTCTGCCACAGCTCTGACGCTACGGCTCTACCCTCAGTGGCCTTAACAGCAGGGGTGACCTTGCAAAGCACTTCCAACGCAGCCACGTTCACAAACACATCTATGTTTGCTCATTACCTGCCTCACCTGGCTCCTTCAAACACTTGCTACTACTCAGAGAAGCAAACTGGGTTTTAATAACAATTCTAGAGCCACTTACAAGCAGAGATTCCCTTTCACCAAACGCTGTCCAGAAGCATGTAGAGAAAAATTAACCTTTAGAACGCAGGTAGAGCAGATGTCCCCATAACTCCAACATATGTCACTGCCTGGGAGCAACAGGAATTGGACAGAGGGCTGCAAATTATAGCTAAATATATCAGGGAAAGCTCATTTTGAGGAGAAAAGGCCACAGTCTCTGTGATCTGCTATGAAAAATCCATGCAACATAATTTTACAGCATCACAGTATCATAAGGCTGGAAAAGACCTCTGAGATCATCGAGTCCAACCCATGACCCAACACCTACACCCACTCCTACTGTCAACTACACCAGGGCACTAAGAGCCTCATCCAATCTCTCCTTAAACACCTCCAGGGACGGTGACTCCACCACCTCCCCGGGCAGCGCATTCCAATGGCCAATCACCCTCTCAGTAAAGAACTTCTTCCTCATGTCCAGCCTAAACCTCTCCTGATGAAGCTTGAGACTTCCTTCAAAATTAAATGGTAGAAGTCTGCTGGAGTTCCAGCTTGCGCTTACAAGGAATGTTGGTGCTTCTAAGCTGCTGCAGAACCTGGAAAGCTCTCTCTCCAGTGCGCATCCAGGCCCAGGAGCGTAGCACATGGCAATTGTCCATAGATTTCTAAGCTGATGTGATCCCAACTCTTTATTTCAAACAGCTTGGGTAAACGGATGATTTCTGAACGAGCAGACTCCGAGCAGCTCCCCAGGTGTGTCGTGAGCTGAGCGAGGGTATTCATTAACCACGCATCTCAAACTCCGCGAAGCCAACTCTATCGTCTCCACTCAGCGAATACTCTCAGGTGATTTATTGCCCAGACACAACCCACAGAAAATGAACCCCTACTGAACTGCTCCATTCAGGCAGTTCACTCATCCTCCCTTCCAGAGAGATGGCTGCAGAGTAGCTGGCGCCTGTGCCTTAAGCCAAAGCACGGAATCCAGACACATTTCAACATATATTCATGCATTCTACTATCATTAATCAGAGCCAGAGTTATGGTTATGCTCACTCCCTCCAAAGCTCCAATTCAGCACATATCAACCAAGAGCAAGATGAACTATTCCTAACAATTTAATTCACTATTTTTGTACCAAAAACTAGTCTTGAACCTGCTTTTTATGTTTATGACCACATTTACAGTCAGCTGTGAATGGTGTGTTTAGTCAAAGGGTTCTCGTAAGTTGTTAGAGCTAAATTATTTGCCTTTTTTACTTACAGCACCCAGGACTTAAATAACTTTCCAAAATTCCACTGGAAAGTAACATAAATGGAGCACCATAGGAAATGCCAGGTATCGCGAGATTAACCATCTCACTAAAACATCATCATTTTCTCACAGATTGCTTGACTGCAGGTTTTTGTGAAGCATGAAAAAGAAGTCAAAGATAGGGAGAGAAGCTCCCCTGGTGCAAACTTTCCCATCTCTGGATGTGATGTTTACATGTTGCAGAAGTCGAACGCAAAAGTCCGCAAAAAAAAAAAAAGTCCTTAGAATTGCAGACAAGGTGCAGCTTATTTCTACAACAAACATGAAATATATTTATCTGAGTTTCACGGAGATTTAATAGTTGCTGATGGGAGAAGTTATTACAGCTCTTTCCTCTTCCACTTCACCCGAAAACAGATGGGACAGCATCACCACCCACGAGGTGACACCTGCAGAGGACCGCGTCTAGGAGGATTTAAGTTCATAAAGCTCATAAATGTAAAGCAGGTAAAAGCCTACCCGTGCTCTGCCCAGAGGAAGCAGGTGTCTTTTTGTCCCAGTGACTGGGACTGACAGGTCTGTGGTAAAGCTGCAGTTCACAAAACAGAAGGAAGCAACTCATTAATAGAAACACCCGGCTGAGGCAGGATGGAGCGTTCCCGAAGTGCTGTAATAGAAGCCAGCAGAAGAACAGCTGGGTTGCAGAGAAAAGGAAAATAAAATCAGTTCATCCTTCAAAAAAGGGCTGGCCCATGTGGCAGGAACTCAGAAATGCAGTCTCCGAGACACAGCAAACACAAGAGCAGAACCTGGGATGCAGCGTTTGCTGCAGATGTGGAAGAGACGACTCAAATATTCCCGGTTTCTACCGGGGTGCAAGATGGGAATAAACTCCCCTCCACCACAAAAATGAGGGACCAGGCCAGCGAGAAGCAGAAGCCAGCAATCAGGGGCAGATTCTGACCATTAACTGTGAAGACAAGCAGATGTCCTCACACTTTGTGGAGCTCCAGCTGTGAAGAACCAAGCCAGAGCAGACATCTTGTCAGGGAAAAAAAAAAAAAAAAAGAAATCCAGATGGTACATCCCAGAAAAATAAATGAAAAACTCCTGAAGTTTAAAAGAAATAATACAAAAATCCCATAGCTCTCCAGTGTTTTGCTTAAATTACAAATCCCTCTACAAGACAGTCATGGCACTCCCCAGTTTCTCCAGCACAAGGATGATTGACAGTTAAAATGAATGTTCCATCCTTGTGGTATTATTATTTAATTACTATGGCATGCATGAGCAATCCCAGCAATAAGCATGCAAGCCTCTATTTTTCTTGGCAGCAGCAGCCTCCAGCAGCCAGAGAGATCTTGCAGCCAACTCAGGTATCAGTCAGGACCGAGAACAACCCTGGAATCCCAGCGAAGGGGACTGTTTACAGAACACCGCTAACCTCCAGGAGTCAGGAGGAACTCTCATGTTAATTACGGTGAAATCAGGTTTAGTCCTTAACACTTGAAACAACACCTCCAAAATCAACAGAAGCCTCGCCAGCGATTTTTAATGAACCTTCAATCAAGGCTTTTAACGTTGCTTCGGAATCAGAATACAGTGGTGCCTATCATTTCAGAACCTCTTTAGGACACGGATGAGAAATCAGCCCCCTCTCTCCCTAAATTCCCTTACAATAAAGACAAGTTGAGCTGTAATTCAGACTGCTGGAGATGAGCAGAACTTGTGCTTCTTTCTGGCTCTGACTCCCAGAGCGGTAGGCACTGCCCAGAGACACATAGAGCCTCTGGCCAAGGCTCAGCCAGCATGGAAGAAACTGCTACCAGAAACCTGCAGTCAGGCAGCAGAGTTTGGACCCTGAGAAATTTCTGAACTGTATCTGAACTTTCCTGAAATTCAAGGATACGGGGATCCAGTCTTCATTTCTGCTGAAAAACAAAGTGATGGGGAGGCCCTGGCCCAGGGTGCCCAGAGCAGTGGTGGCTGCCCCATCCCTGGAGGTGTTCCAGGCCAGGTTGGATGGGGCTTGGAGCCCCCTGATGCAGTGGGAGGTGTCCCTGCCCATGGCAGGAGGTGGCACTGGGTGATCTTTAAGATCCCTTCCAAACCGTTCCATGATTCTATAAAATGGTCAAATGCAGTTTCAGAGTCCAGATGAACAAAAGAGAAATGATGATGCTACCTGCGAGCAAGTCTGCACACCTAAAAGCATCTCAGCGTTCTCAGGCACACCCAAGTATTTCTCAGGATGGGACAAGATGGAAAGAAAGCACGAAAAGGTAACAGCTTTGTGAGAGGACAGCATCCTTTCCACCTGCAATTAGTCAGAGATGTGCGTCCAAGAATCAGAGAATCAGCAAATGGGTTGGGTGGGAAGGGACCTCAAAGATCACGCAGTTCCATCCCCCTGCTATGGGCAGGGACACCTCCCCGTAGACCAGGCTGCTGATGAACACGAACCTCATTGCTCCAGTCCACGATCTTTATGTCTGAAGTTACTGCCCCGCAACCTTTGCTCAGTTATCTGTGTATTTGTCCATCTGGGATGAAATTACCATTAAGAATTTCTTGCTTAGTAATTCAGCAGTTGCCAGACACAAAACGGACCTGACTAAACATTTCAATTATCTTAACCCACAAATTTTTGTGTTGTTATGCCAAATTTGCACCAACAAGGGTATTGTCAGTTTCATTATGAAATTAGGAGCAGATTATTTATTTCACTGGAGTATTTTACTTGGAACGGGATAAATGTGACTGAATGGTTTTTTTAGCCTGAAAAATCCGATGTCAGCTGCTAATAAACTTATGGTTATACACACTCCTGGTTAGTAATGAGATGTGAAACCAAGGTCCTGACCACTTGTGGTTTTCACAGATCTCTGAAGAACTTTCCCTAGAGCAGAAGTGTTAGATTTGGTATCTTAGCCAAATCCGAAATGGAATTCCCACCTAAATCCCCACTATGTGATTGAAAAATTATTCTTCACTCCTCCAAATGACTATCTCAAAAAGGTTCTCCCCTCCTTAACCACAACGCGCTCTCGGTGGTCACACCCGTGATTAATTTAATGAATCTAACGGAATAGTCCATGTGAGCAAGAGCTCCTCAGGGTGAGAAAACAAGGTGCTACTTGTTGCTGCGTTAGCTGTACTGCGGTGTTAATCGGTGCCACCCCTGGACGTACCAGCAGAGTTCTGTCCTTAGGGACACCCCAAAAAAGGGCAAGGAACCCACAAAAGAGGGGCAGCACGACTCAGCCGGCACGCAAACCCACATCTGATGTAGGGCTACGTACGTTCATTAAGAGCTTTACAAATCTTACAAGCAGCTCTGAGAAATGAGACCAAGCATAGAATTATTTAGGATGTTGAGTCGGATGTATGAATGCAACTTTATTTTACGTGAGCCACAAGGAAGCCCGGACACTGATGACAGATACAAAACATGAAAGATATCATCTACTACAGATAGGTCATGGTCCAGTCTCTCCCACAGCTTTGACACTTGTCAGGCCCCAAAACACTTGGCTCAATTACACGTGCAATCACACGCTTGAGACCAAGACCAAAATCTCTTCACGGAGGAGGAATGCAATCTGTGCAATGTCATTGAACCAACCAAGCCGCTGGTTTCAACTGGAAGCGAAAGGCCCCGAAGAAATAATTCAGAGAGATTTAAGTAATAAAGCAGGTTGGTTGAGCCCCAGATATTTGACAGAGATAGAAGGATCACAAAGGAAATAAAATATCAAGGACTCTTTGGCTATGTGGCGGGTAAGTAAATTCAAAACGTTACACTATTTCTTGCAGAAATTCCACTGAAGGTAAAATCACCCCTGAAATGTCACTGGGATGCTGAGTCAGTAATTTTCCCCGGGTTAGGATGCTGCCCTTGAGTTGTTTAGCCAAACCTCCCCTGAAAGCAGCCCACAGAAGAGCTGAGGTTGGAAGGGCCACCACGCTCAACACTCCCTGCTCTGAGCAGGTGAGCTATAGCAGGTTACTCTGGCCTAGGCGCGGGTTTTGACTGTCTCCAATGAGACTCCACAAGCTCTCCATCCAGCTTTTTCCAGTGTTTGACCATCCTCACTGCAAAGAAGCTTTCATTTGTAAGTGGAATTTCCTGAATTCCAACTTCTACCCTCTGCTTCTTGTCCTTTCACTGAGCACCAAGAGTCTGACTCCATCTCTGTTCCCTCTGCCCAGGTATCAGTCGGAGACTCCTGATCACTGTCAACCCTATACAACCACTGGCCAATCAACTGTTGGTACAAGAGCACATCTGGCAAGACAAGATCTATGTCTGCCAAAGGGAAGGCAAGCCTGGTAAGTGGTAGCTGCAGGTACTCAGCCACACCAAGTCAAAGTCAGAAGATCCAGTTGATTATAACCTCTGCATCCATCAGTCATGTTCTGCTCTCTCTCCATCTGTATCAGAGAAGAAAACTCTCACGGGCTTGGCAAGCACATCGCATCGACAGCGACTCAACAAAATAAGACTGGAGAGAAACTGTTTTAAAGAAAAACTCTCAGAAACACTTGCTATTTCCTTGGAAATATCAGGTTTATCAGGAGACTTGAGACTTCTGCTTCCCAGTTTTAGGTAGAGGTTTCACTGCATGAGTCATGCAACGTGAATGCTAAAGGGGAGCTTTCTCCACTCCTATGTGAAAAAAAAAATTCCCAAGAGAAGTTTGTCCCAAATTGGTTTGCTTAATTAGAAGGAAAACACATCTACCTTTTCAACAGCATGAGTAAAAGTCACTGCTCTCAGCTAATATTTCATTCCCTGCTCCTTCTGCTTTGATAACCTACCAGCTGGCTACAGAGTCTTCCAAGGTAAACACAGCCATAATTTTTACTGTACAAGGCCAAAAAACTTTCCATCTTCCCTGTTACGTGCTGCAGAGAAATGAAATGGGACACTGCTGCTGTTTCACTTTCCTGTGCAGGGCATCCTTTCACAAAACAAAGCTGCTCGCGGAAGGACCTTCAAGGCTCAGAGAGATCAGTCTTCTGTAGAGAACCGCTTCCAACCTTCCTTTACCTTGACAGGTAAGGTAAGGATAGCATCGCTATTACTTTGCTTCTGCCCTTGGCAAATAGAAATTATAATGCTTTACTGTAAAATGCAACTGTGATTTACCCCAGAAATAGTGGCAATTCTTAAGCACTGTGTTTGTAGTACGCAAAAAATAATCTCTTAGCTTAGGCAGGTGCTACATAAATATGAAATATAATAGTCACCCACAATGCTTGGAAGCAATACTTAACCAGAGCCTGGACTCCAACCTCAAACAGATTCCAAGGAGAAAACTTCACATTGCAAAATTTGGGAGGGGATATCAAGCAGAGCTCGTAAGCATTAACATCAAAGATTTGGGGTTGTCGTATCCTCATTAAACAAAACCTGCCTTCGCTGAACTCGCCAGCTCTTACTGCAGCCAAACCTTTGCCATGGATATTTTAAAGCAAAGGATTTCAACACAGAAACTGCAGCTTCCAAACGCTGTCTATTTTAATGAATGCCCGATAGCCTCCGAATGTTTCTCCTAGCAGTAACGTAGGTATGACTACATTAGAATTAACCAGGACCAGTTTCTGCTTGCTTTTGCAATCAGAACACATTCTGCTTGCGGTCCCATACGATTCACAGGGAGCCAAATTAATTCCAGAATCGACTGAAATTTAGGTGCACCAGATATGCATCTGGCCTCTTTTGCAAAAGCAGAGTGAAAACAGTTCTAGAGAGAGCAGAAGAAAGTGATTGATTATAAGCACCTCAAGAATTTAGCGCGTACACAACCTGTCCTGACAGAGCCCTGCAATACATAACAAAAAATTAGCTGAAGACTGCTTGCAGTCCCCTAATGATAATTTTAAGTGCAGCAGCCAGGTTTTTTTTATATAGCGGACTGTTTCCCAGGCTTGCCCAACCTTAACCAATTATTCTCACAAGAGTGTTGAAGAGGATATTCAGGATGTCAGCCCAATTGTTCTGACTTGCCCCCTCTGCCATGCCCCCATTTTTGACAGGTTTGTTCCTCTATTGCTATAGTGACTGCCATCCCTAATGCTTGTGATCAAAGTCATGTTTTAGAGGTCACCTCCACTTGAAACAAGGGACATTTTTGTGCGAGCAGGAGAGAGAGAGAGAAGGGGCTGTGTGACAGGGCGGACTCCCTCCTTTCTCAGTGTTGTCATCTCCCTTCCATTTCATCCAGCTCTTAATCCTAGGACCTGCTTTTCATTCCCTAACCCCTTCTCCTACTCCCATTCTAAGTTTTCATATTTAAAGGATTTGGGGGGCTATGATCAATTGACTGGGATTTTTTTTGCAGCTTTCAGCCTGGGTGGTGCTCCCAAATGTGTATTTGGAAGGGTTCCACCCTGCAAAATTCACTCACTAAGCCTAGCAAGTCATCAGCTGCCGTCACTGAGGTATCATACACACAGTCCTACACGTACCCACAATTACCACCATCCCGAATCTTTCCCTAAAACAGCTACAATCACCTTAAACAGATCATCTGACTACACCAACATTTTTCTCATCTGCAATTTTCAATCCCCACAGCCTCTCTGGTGGAAGATGCCGTGCAGAGAAAGCTCAGGCATGCTCAGGTGTTTATGATGTTGCCTAAGACCGTTCTGAAATAACGTTCCAGGCAGTAAAGAGTTTGCCTGCAAGAGATACATTAATATTCCAGTATCGTTATTTTACTGTGATAGCCCACTTGCCTTCTTTTAATGAGTTCTTTCTGAACAGGAGAGTGTTTATACACTGGAACTCCAAAATGTCTTTACACTTAATCAGCTACTAAGGGAACGCAGTCATGCATATTCTAAAATAAACTATACTCATAAATTGCAGTATTCCAGTGTTTGCTTCAGTGAGCTAGAAAATCAATCATGCAAAGGCAAAAGAGAGAACAGTTCTTTTTAAAATCAGACTCTGGCAAGATTGCCTCAATCATTGGAAAAAAGAACCAGTATCACATTACTGCCAGAAATAAGTTCTACCAAGCACTGACAACACATCAACACCTACCTTAGGGTGTCCGTGCAGTTCTTCACTGTTGGAGAGGGTGGCATTGAAAGGGTCTGTATATTGATTAGGTTCTTTCTTCACCTTTTTCTCTCTCTTTGCTGCCATAACTCTGAAGAAGCAAAACTGCTGACAAAGTAAAGTTGCCACAAATACCCAGGTGCACCCCTTCATTTTGAAAAGGGAGGGGAGGGGCCAAGTCAGGAAGGGCACTCTCCAAGCACAAAACCCTTCACCACCAATAACAGGAATAGACAGAGCCTTCTCTCTAAAAAAAATAAAAAATAAAAAGGTTAGAACTCTTGAAGTTGATCCTCTGGGCTACGCAATGTCAAATGAGCAGCACGCAGAGATGCACTGGTTGTTGGAGAGATCTCTGTTCAAGCAGGACACATGGAAATGGTATAGATAAACTTGTTTGAAAATCTGGATTCACTCGAAGAAAGAGGTAAGTCCATTCAGCCTCTTGAAGCTTACATAAATACAAGAGGCCCTGGAAAGTCCTGCCACCCACCTTGAAGTGTCACCCCCCTCCCAATAAGTCTTCAGACTCGTTTAAAATGCACTCAACTATGAAACCTCGAGAAGTCAAATTGCTCAGGGCAACAGTTGCTCAGGCCAGAGCTGACAACACAAACTCATTAGGGGGGTAGTTCAGTTGTTTCTCTTCAACAGATTTCACTTTCTGTTGTTTGAAGCATTGTGTTCAGTTCAAAGCAGGCTTGAATACGTTCCATCCATTCTCTCTTGAATGATGCTTCCCTTTCCTCAGTGACAAGTCCTCATCCTCCTTTCCTTTCAAGATGCTGGGGAACTGTAAGCCAAGGTTGCTACAGCCACTGCTCTTCTGAAAAGGCTGAAAGCATCACAGCTCAGCCTTCTAAGGAGAAAATAGATTTCTCATATCATGAAAGTTAACACAGGGAAAAGCAAAGGATCTGAGGATGTACCTAGGTCCATTAGGAGCAGATAAAGTTTTCCCAAATCTAGCTTCTCTTCCTCTTTAGCTGCATTTATCTTCACTTTTCTTTAATTAAACGATGAGCAGTAACTCCCAATGCCACAAGCAGCTGTCAGGATGCAGAATCTTGTGTCTTTTCCATCCTCATCTCCCCTCACAGTAGGCAAGATTTCAGGTACCTCTGAGTGTAGATCACATCTGATTTCTCTTGCTGCTTCTTTCCTCAGCTGCACACTGGCAAAACCCTCCTCAGCTTTTGCTTTACCTCAGCAAATAAGTACTTCTTTCCTGAATGAGTTTCCATTAACTTCAAGAAAGGGGAAAAAAAAAAAAAAAGAAAAGGAGGAGGGATCACATTCTAATGAGCTGTCAAGCCTATTCTCTTCACATTCCTATTAGACTCACTGATAAGTGGAGCTGGCCCCTGTGCCAGGCAGATTTAAATCAATGCCCATTCCCTGCTCCCTCCCCTCAGCCCTGTTCTGTACCTCCCCCTCATTATCTCAAAGAAATCACCATTTTTCTGGGAAGTTTGTAAAACCGTACACGAGTGCGTGGTGGAGCTAAAAATATGTGGCTTGGAATATGCACTCAGCATCACACCATGCTGATACATCAGAGCTCGTGCTTTATACCCTACTTAGCTGTGTCCCATACAACCTTTCCCCCCGGCTCTCATTAGGGGCTGGCTCAGTGGGGGCTTTCGGATTTCTTTACAGGAGGGTGGGCTGCTCATTAAAAATAACAGAAAAGTGAAGGTTACACATCTCCTACAACCATTCCGTAAGAGAGATCTCGGAGTACTCAGAGAATCTGCAAATCTTAGCTCCCCACCACCTGGAACGAATATTCCTGTTCCTTCTCCATGTATGAAGAGTAATGCAAAAATTTATCTGAGGTTGTACCGTGAGAAAGTCCAAAAATGATAAAAGCTTGAAGGTCACATAATTTGAAGTCCCTTGTGCAGTCAGCAAGCACCAGATTTCCTTTCTTTTAACAAGCCCTTTACGTGCCTTCTGTAATCCAAGTAATAATACCCACACCATTCTTCATCGGACTTTAAAGGCAGCCGGGGTGCACCAGGAGGAACAGCTCTGGAATCTGTGCCTGAGGGAAACTGAGGCATGAACAATCTGAGCTCAAAATCAAGAAGAATAATCTTTGGAGAGGAATGGAATTTGGGAAAGAGAAGAGAGTGAGAGTAATAAGGAAAGTTGCACAGAAGCTAAATAGTTAACAGCATATCACCCCTCCCCCAACTAGCTCACATTCCATCAAAACTACGTGGCAGACTTTATTTGTTAATAATATTTAACTTTCTTTGGCGCCTTCTCATACTTAAGCCTCTTTTTTTCAGGTTAGTTGTAGACAAGCCATGAATTTGTAAAAGTGCACTTGATGACACATTAATAGGACAATCTGTCATATTGCAGCTAAACAGCTTGACAGATCCGCACACCATGGCAAGAAATGACATTCAGGGCTGGAATGGGGCAATCGCTTTTATGCTCTGCTGGTGCAAGCTGCATCTGTCTGCCTCCAACATCTCCTTTCCCATCCCAAAAGCCCAACACCAAGGGGGGATTTGAGGGAAACAAATCCTAACTATGTCTGCAATCACAAGGTGAAGTTACTTGATGGTCCGGTAGGACAAACTGACTGTAGCGAACGCCTTTTCTCTCTAGGGATGAAAGGAGTGTCAGTACAGTTGTTACCTCTCCTCCAACCTTCCATCCAGCATTTGTATTATCCATAGAAAACAGCACACCTGGCTGCTGCTATTCTCCCATCCTGGTTGCAGCAGTTCCAAAGCACCCAAGTTTTGCCAATACATCAACAGCGATGGAAAAGACAGGCGGTTTCTTCTCTGATCTCAGCACCGTTAACGGGAATGTCCGATTCTGCATGGGTAAAGTTTTGAAGTCGGGAAAATATTGTAAGAAGCCACATTTACATTTCAAAACAGCGTGCAAGGACCCAAAGAGTGTTTGCAAACACTGCAAGAAGCGTGTGTAAAGGTGGAGAGGAACCGGAACAGTCGAGCAAGCAATTCGTGATTTGATCTTTCAATCTCTACTTATGCAATTTGCCTTTTACTCAAGACAGACCTTACCTAACTATGCTAGGAATGATGTCCAAAGGGTAAAAGGGCAAAAGCTGGATCTTCCCAGAGCTGTCCATCACGGGTATATTGAACAACTCCCAAGCCTTGGTGCAGAGATGGCGATTTTTTAAGACAATACAGAAGGCACGTTACCATTCCATGACATACCCCACCTCTGCGTTGCACATAAAAGTTCCAGAGTACTCCTAGATAGATTCCTTAGATCTTAGTGTAACGTTTCCCTTTGCTAATCCGACACAAACTCAAGCTTGTTGATGGGGTTAACGTACAAAAGCAGTCGGAACGCAGCTAAACACACCAGCAGACAAAAGATGGGCTTTGGGAAGACAAACCAAGAGCTCCTGGCCATGCAGCTGCCTTCTGCAGATCCCTCGTGCCCTTTCCAGTGCTCCTCTCCCTTCCCACATTCTCACCTTGCCTCTCGCTCGCACCCACGCGGGATCGCGACGCCACCTCCTGGCAAATCCACGAAAACACCAGGCGAAACGGCAGCCGCGACTCCCAAGGCTTCTCTCGCAGCTGCAGTTCAGAGCGACAAACAGGGAACGATGCTGTTGGGGCAAAGCTGTTACCGCTAATAAAAGGTTCCCTGTAAATCATAATAAATCATCCACATTCTTTGTCCAGGAAAGTCATCTCAATACGATGAGATGCAATACTTTGCACTCATTTTCAGTAGCCTCCCATTCATGTGTGTGAGCAATTTTTCCACTGAAAACATGATTTTTCTGCTTCATAAAACTAAGATCTGGCCTTTGCTGGGCAGTAAGAAAAAAGCATCATCTTGTACTTGTGACCAGGCTGCAATATACACCACTAATAGCAAGAAATTAGTAGAAATTATTTAGACACATTAAGAAAATACCTTTTGAAGCACAGGGCTTAAGGTAATAATTCTAATCACAAGTTATGAGCTTGCTCTTCTGAAGAAATGACAGCTTGTCACTTGCTGACTGCTTACGCACGTCAGACAAGCTGGAGAACCCATCGGATGGGCAAGCTGCACACCATTGCTTTGGCCATCTGTACATGGAAGAGTTTTCCACTTAACACTTGGTATATACACACACTAGATAAAATAAATACTTGGTTTTGAAAATGGTCCTGGTTGTTTAACACCATAGGAGAGGTTTGGGGTTTTTTCCCCTACAGAAATTGTCTGGGGCAGAGGCAGAACAATGTCCTCACAGCAAGGATCCTGTCTGACAACACAGATCCCAAACACAGAACGTGGCCAGCTGACCAGTTCTTTACTAACACAAGCACTACAAACCCCCAAAGCGAGGCAACCGACAAAATGAAAAGCACGACATCTAAACACTGGATTTCAAAAAGAACTCCAAGCACTGGAGATGCAGTTTTGCCATAGTTTGTTTTCTAGTCCATATATACCCAAGTTGGTTTCTTCCCAGTGATTCCTTTCCCAAAAACAGTCCCACAGAAAGTATAGCTTTTATCATGAATGTTTATTATGAACAAACAACTTTACAACGCAGTCATTTCTACTCCTCAGTACATGCTTGAAATAAGGTTAACTTCCATGACCTTGACGTCTTAGGGGGCAAAAAGTTATGACTACACACAAATCCAGGACTTTAAGAATCGAGAGATCTTTTAAAGGCAACCACTTAGGTGTCTTCTCATTCAAGCTGCAGAACTCCCTACCCCTGTGCAAAGTCTTACACAAACCTATGAAATTGCAGCGTGACAGCAAAGGGCCAGATATTTATTCCAGTATCATATAGTGAGGGACAGCTTTTAGTTTCATTACATTAAGTAATGCGCTGCTTCGGGGCACGATAATATTTTTGCACAGCAAAGGATGGTTTCCTCCATCTAACGACTTTGGTAACAAAAAGATCAGATACTGCGTATTATAAATTCTTTTTAAAGACACAAATCAGTAGAACCTACACAAAAAGGAAATCTTCTGTTACCAAAGGCAAGGAGATGTACCAAGAACGTGTAGGCTATCGGTGCAGGGGTTCAGTCAGCTATTGCTTCTGGCTTTTAAACAGCACCTGCAATGACTGTCACATCTTTCTCTGAGTCTGGGGTACTGAAGAGAAAATGCAATTGGAAGTTTTGGTTTTTAAGTACAACCAGTCCTCAGAAAAAAATGCATCATGTCCAGGGTTTAATCGAAGTTTTGTTTCAAATTGTGGAATCTCCTACAAACAAGAGACCCGCCTTCAAATGCTTGGGTGCAGCTTAAGGCCAAATTCTTGTCCCATTATAAGATGTCTTTTATTCAGCACCTCAGATTTCACTGGTTCTTTTACCTTGGTCAAGTAAATTTCACAGAAGATGCAAACCCACCATGCCAAAGGTCTCCTTGCCTTTGTCTTCATTTATGTGCACAAGAGAACTTCCATAAGATAAGATAAATACTGGAAACCAATTATAAGCTTCTGTCTGTAGGCGGTCAATGGCAATAAAAGGCATTGCAAGAGCACAAACATGGCTGAATGACACTAAGATCAAAGAGGCACAACAGCCTCACCTACAGGTAATATGCTTTGAGAAAATAACGATCTGACAAGCCACCCTGAAAATCCTCTCACTGCAGGAAAGACATGACACTCCCCCTTCCTTTCCAGCACAGCCCCAGACTGACAGAACACAAATCATTTCTAGATAGATACAACTGGTGCTTCTATTTAGAAGAGCTGAGTAAGTGCATACAAGAGGTAAATTAACAAATAGTTATAAATAAGATTTGGTAAAACCACAAAATAAAAAAAAAAAATCATTCTAAGATTTATAAATACACTTCAAAATCCAGCTTTTCCAAACTCCGTCCCCACACACGCCATCTCCTTCTTCCCTTCCTTACCTCAGTAAGAACTGCTTTAAGGTTTCTTTAGAATAGAGCTGTCCTGCTAGTTTTGGTAACTCCTACCTATTGCAGAGAATTGGTCACATTTATTGATGCTCTAGGCTGCATGGCTCATGGGTTAATGATACATTTTTGCTTACAATTCAAGATATCAAGGATAAGCAGAGAGAACATATCTGAAAATGAAAATAAAACAGTTTCAAGAACATTCTCAGATATATGAGGTAATATTTATTTGGACTCTTCACAATAAAATAAGACTATGTAGCGAGACGCAGAGGTTTTTACCCTGCTACCACCTTTGACAGTTTGTTGTACCATTAACAGGGAGTGCGTTCTTCCCCAGACAATCAGGCATCACTGTCAATTATGAAAGGCACGGGAAGTTTGCCTGCGATGAAACAAAGCTTTTGGATAAAATTAAATGGGAAGGGGGAGAAAAATCAAGGAAACAAGAGTTAAAAGAAGTAATTTCAGACAGACTTTTGAACTACTCTAGAAGCTTTAGTGTTTATCCAATCCTGTAATCCCACGAACAAACATTGGTATTTCAGTCAATCATCTGAAGGGGAATAGTGAAAAATTTAAGCCTAAAAGCAAAAAAGCTTTTAGAATCTCAGATGAATTAGAAGGGTTTGGGCTTTTGGTGGTGGTTTTTTTAAGCATTTATGCAAATCCTTAAGTGAGCAAGGAGAACTAATTTTAAGGGTTTATTTGTTGTTGACACTTTGGATTAATTCAGTTGACACTGAAGAAGCTGGTTTGTTATTCAGTCATTTACCTTTTTATCTTCAGAAGGGTTACTTCATTTACCAGAGCCCAGAAGATCCAGAGTTTTTCTGAGTACACAATCAACTCTCCATTGATGTGTGCAGTTTTATTGTATTTTTTTTTCCAACAGTGGCTCCTCGTAATCAGAATTAAGTATTACAGCTGTCAGATACATCTCCCCAAATGGAAATCTTTAAGTGAACAAATCCAATACAATACTAGATATGGGAAACCCCACCAATGACTGATTCAAATGCTTTTTCTTGCTAATCACTCGTAAAGGCTGACAACTGCATTTCTTGTAGCCCAAATAAAACCTTCAATGACATTGTGACAATTTAGACAACACATTTAACGTGGTGTTACTTCCCCACTCATCTAATCACTACTGACTAGATATGCAATGATGTTCGTTCTATTTGAAAAGAGAAATCAGCAATCTTCTGTAGCATCAATGATTACATTAACCAAACCCTTACCAAGTCCACATGACAACTCTACTTGAACCATTTCAACACCCGTACAGACATTTCCCTAATGAAAATACGATATGCATAAACTGTGACATTTTAAAAATTGTTCAATGAAGTAAAAAGCTTTATTTGCTTAAGATTTTCAAATTTCAAATAATACATGGAGAACTGCTATAAAAATCAAAGCACTAGAAATGTTAGTGTCTCATCAATAATGCTTTGACTTGTTTGTGAGCCACTACTAGATAGTAGCAAGGACAAGAGGATCTGCGAGCAGAACTTTGAGTTTTCTGACTAATCGATAACATAACCCATGAGCCAACCAATGTTTTACCTGCCACTTGGTAAAACAAATATTTATCCCAGTGTCAGAGTCAGATGCCCAAAGAGTCCCACTCATTCTGCAACTAACTCTAATTTGGTCTCAGATTTCTTTTATTTTCATTCTTGTGCTATGCTTCTCAGTACGTACTTGACTGTGTAGGCAAAGGCTGCAAAACCAACTATAACAAACAAGTTCGCCAAAGCTCCACCTAGAAGTCCATGGTTACGATTGGCCTGTTGGAGACCCGGATGATTGGCAGGTGCCAACGCAACGTGCCCATTAAGAAGGGGTATTCCATTCTGACCGTAGTGTGCTTCCCCATCAGGGACAACATCTGGTAGAGGGAGGGATGGAGGTCTGTTATTGAGCTCTTCTTGTGCTTTCTGTTTTTGTTTAATCTCCTGGAGAAAGAAAAAAAAGAAAACTGAATAGCTGGAAGTGGTGTTTCAAAAAGATTTCAGAACCCAAGGTCTTGTGTAACTTTAGGAAAAGATATATTTTATAGATACTTTTATATTGTAGGTCTTTTAAACTACATGAACTGCATTACATTCATCTGTACAGTCTCCCCAGCTCCTTCTGAAGTGACCTACTTCAGTAGTTCATGCTAACCATCATTTGGTGAAGTTTATTTTTAGTTCACACATCCATTTTCTGAGAAGGCTTTTTTCAGAAATGAGAAATTCTTTCATCCAGAGTCTGCACATCCAGCTTGTTTTGAACACAAGACACTACAAAACCCAAGTTCAAATATACAAAGATTAGACCTCTCCAAAGTCAGAAAAACAGTATAAGAGTCTAAAACACTGACACTGAAGCCACACCTGCTGCATGCACAGCTCAGTCAAGACTGTGATACCAAATTTAAATACATGTGATTCTCTACACAATGGATCTTTGTGCAGTAGAAAAACAATTCCTTTTCAAGATTCAAGCTTTTAGTTCTTACACAAAAGTATCTTTTTAAAAGCTTCCAAGACTGATAGAAGAAGCTACTGCGTGCAAACGTCCTAAACAACTGACTTACAGATCTACGTGGAGAGGCTGATGAACTATAGGGAATCAAGTAATTGTATAAATTAATTCCCTTACCTCCACCACTTCAGGGAAGAGCTCGCAGAAGACTTTATCTTTTAAATTAAATGCTAAGCTCTGTGCAGCAAGCTGTCTTTTCTGTGGAGGAAATAAATTATCAGCAGTTGCATATAAATAAAATTAATATACTTTAATCCACCATCTCGTTAGTTCCCCTAAGAATGTTGCAAACCACTAGCCAGAAGTTTCTAATTCAAACCTTGTAGTCGTGAATATTATTCACTACAACAGACATTTCTACACGTTATGATCTCAGTTCTCCATTTTATGGCATTAGTGTTCTGCATTAGTGAGGGGAGAGGGCAAAGTCCTAACCATACTATTTACAAAAAGGGATATTAAGTTCTCTAAGAAATCCTCTCCCCAACCACACACTACCTAAAAATTACTTCATTCATCTGCCCATCATAACTAGTAGACAACAATATATTCATTCATGAGGTATTAAAAGTGCCAGCTGCTGCTGTTTGAACCTGGAGGTCATATTCAACATTTCCTAAGAGAAAAAAGGCTCATCATCCAGCCTGGAGCTTACTGTGAACTCCGACGTCTCTATGCTGCCCAGTGTGGGGCCCTTCTCCACCATAAAACTAAGAAGGCCCGTCAAGATCGTCGAGACGGACCAAGCTGGATTCCAGGTATCGGGGTGGAAATCAGTGATTGAAAGACACAACCTTCAAAAGGATAAGACAAGCAGTGTGGTTTATTTTTGACATTAAACCTATTACACACCATCCATATTGCTAAAATGGTGTTAATTACTTAAGTGTTAGAAGAAAATCCTTACCTTGTATTACACTTAAACCTTCCATTAGGTGTAATCATATAAATACTAGGAGGTTTAAAAGGAAATTCTCTGGGGAATATTAGTTTCCCATGATAATAGCCACCTGCATTACATAAAGACATGAATTACTTATTTTGCATGAAGATCAAGTCCTAAGTTGCTACTCAAAATGGGCCAAATAAAACCCTAATTCCTCCTCCCCCTCACACTAAAGAGATCAAACTCATCGTCTTGTGCCTCTACAACACAGGAATAACCATCTACATGCACAGCAGGTTTACTCTGGAGGCTGTTCTCTCACACACATACTACAAACGATACTTCCTGCTGTCAACCCTGCAGTACATTTAAGGAAAACCACAAAGTGTATTTAGTACAATACAAATGGGTTTGTTTTCCAAAACCACAGCTAACTAAATAAAATCCTATGAAGAATCCAGTTTCAAAAAGCATTTGGTGAGAGGCTCCAGAAGTTATTGTGAAACATGTGACAACAAGAAATTAATGTCTTTCACGTTCCTTACTTTCTCCAGAGAAATTAATGCTGAGAATTATGCATCTCAGTTCACCGAGAACATTTATGTGGTCACAAACCAGGATTTTGAAATGATCTTTGCCTGTCACATAGACTAACACAAAGGGAGTTATTTGCTCCGAGACCTTTAGCAATTACTTAATAAAAAGTTATCTGTCCTCAACTTAAAACCTGTTTTTATTAGAATATGTCATAACAGAGAAGTTGCTAATAGACAGCGGTACCAGGACCTCTTTTCAACAAGCTATCGCAGACAGCACTGAAACTGCACTGACAGTTTTTAGAGCTGCTCACAGTAGTTATTCTTTGCCCATTCAAGCAGTCAGGTAATTACTCAGGCACACCGATCACAACATACACGCGTTTGCTACACGTGAACTTTTACCTTCATAGGGAGTCATCTCAGGTCCCCGTACAACGTAATGCCTAAGACAAAGAAAGAAATTCAAACAAAATGAAAGCCATCATACAATCAATTTCTCTTTAGTCAAAGTTCCATACTCCAGCTCCCAAACCCAAGATTCCCACACAATCTGTAGGAGCCTTGATGACCTGGAAAACCCCCTTCTCCCCACAAACGAGCGAAGAGTTCATTCTAATTCTTACCATTCAAGGATATTGGATGGGAGGGGCTCTGCACAGATATAAGGCACTGGATCTTTCTTAATTCGAAGGTAGTCTTGTTTAAGTCTCTGTGTTGCTGTTGTTGGTGCTCTCTTATTACTGTTGTTGCTCATCTAGTTTTAAACAAATATATACAATTTGAATAGATATAGAGCTACTATAGCTCATCAAACACAGCTACAGATTTTTGCAAAACCTACTTT
Organism: Neomorphus geoffroyi; assembly: GCA_033558235.1. NCBI lineage: Eukaryota > Metazoa > Chordata > Aves > Cuculiformes > Neomorphidae > Neomorphus > Neomorphus geoffroyi. The sequence goes on along the minus strand of JAUMJM010000029.1, from coordinate 2,845,902 downwards.
ACAAGGTATTTTTCAAAAGCATAAATTCCCATAGCTTTTAAGTGGCAAGAACCAAGCATAATCTTGAACAACACACTCCTAAGAGACTGCATAGATTACCAAAATAGGAAAATACTCCTTCCAGAACACTGCTGTTTAAATACTACGGTGAATTGCTACCATGAAAATAGTTTGGGTTGGAAGGGATCCTCCCACTGGATCAGGGGGCTCCAAGCCCCATCCATCCTGGCCTTGAGCACCTCCAGATGTGACAGACATGACTTCTCCCCACTGGCCTACACAATTTATCAGAAGCACGTAAAGGCTGGAACCTCCTCCCGTAGGAGGACAGGCTGAGGGAGTTGGGGGTGTTCAGCGTGGAGAAGAGAAGGCTCCAGGGAGGCCTTAGAGCAGCCTCCCAGTACTGAAAGGGGCTCCAGGAAAGCTGGGGAGGGGCTCTGGATCAGGGAGTGCAGGGATAGGATGAGGGGAACGGTTTTGAGCTGAAAGAGGAGAGATTGAGATCAGATGTTGGGGAGAAATGTTTTGCTGTGAGGGTGGGGAGGCCCTGGCCCAGGGTGCCCAGAGCAGCGGTGGCTGCCCCATCCCTGGAGGTGTTCCAGGCCAGGTTGGATGGGGCTTGGAGTCCCTGACCCAGTGGGAGGTGTCCCTGCCCATGGCAGGGGGGTGGCACTGGATGGGCTTTGAGGTCCTTTCCAACCCAAAGCACCCAGTGATTACAGGCCCCGCCGGTGCCGCCAGCCGGGCAGGGCGGGCCGCAGTGCCCAGAGCCCGCGCCGAGCCCCGCCGGAGCCAACACCCGCCCTGGGGAAGGGGGAGCTGCGCCCCGTGCTGCCCCGCTGGCCTAGGCCGCACTCACCTCTCCCTGCTGGAGCGGCCCCTCCGCCGCCGAGGCCGCCGCACCCGCCTGCAGCCGGAGGCCACGGGAAGGAGCGAGAGAAGGCCGCAAGCGCCAGACGAGAAAGGGGGAAGGGCAGGGCCGGGCCGCGAACCCCGCGCCTCCCAGCCAAGATGGCGGCCCGGCGGCTCCTTCCGGAAGGGACCCGCGCGCTTCCGTTTCCGGTCCCACCCCCTCCGCCGGCTTTAAGGAAACACGGGCAGGGGCGGGGGTGTTGCGGCGCCGGGGGCCGCGGCGCAGGGCGCAGCCGCGGCGGGTTAGGCAGCGGTTGTCAGCATGTATACTTTGTAAGGGAAGGTTTAGCTCTGTCACTGCGCTCATAATCACACAGTGGGGTGGGGTGGGCTGGAAGGGCCCTCCAAGCCCATCCAGTGCCACCCCCTGCCATGGGCAGGGACACCTCCCACTGGATCAGGGGGCTCCAAGCCCCATCCAACCTGGCCTGGAACACCTCCAGGGATGGGGCAGCCACCACTGCTCTGGGCACCCTGGGCCAGGGCCTCCCCACCTTCAGGGTGAAGAATTCCTTCCTAATGTCTAATCTATTGGAGTTTAAAGCCGTTCTCCCTCGTCCTGTCACTCCAGACACTTGGAAAAGTCCCTCCCAGCTTTCCCAGAGCCCCTTTCAGTGTGAGAAGGCCACTATGAGATCTCCCCAGAGCCTTCTCTCCAGGCTGAACAACCCCAGCTATCTCAGAGGGGCTCCAGCCTTTGGATCATGTCCGTGGCCTCCTCTGGACCTGTTCCAACAGTTCCATCTCCTTCTTATGTTGGGGATTCCAGACCGGGACGCAGGACTCCAGGTGGGGCCTCACAAGAGCAGAGTAGAGGGGGAGAATCCCCTCCCTCAACCTGCTGGCCACACTTCTCCATTTATTGCCTCAGGTGAAACAAAAAGGCCAGAAAAGCCCATTACTGAGTTGCCCAGAGTTTGCAACAGAATCATAGATGGGGCTGCGTGGTTGCAATCAAATTTTTCTGTTCTGAAAAACGCAGGTATCGCCCACAGGAATAATTCCTGAGCCCATGGCTCTCTGCCCACCTCTGCACGAGCACCCAACAGAGGGCAGTGGCAGCCCACTGGCTGTACAAATACAAGGTATTATTAGAATGCTACGTGCATTTCATCTAATAAGTTCCCCTGGCAACTGACACAGTATAACACATACCTAGTTTTATACCCTTTGACCTCAGGACCATTACCTTTTTTTTTTGCACTGCTGCACCATTTTATCTTTTCCTTTTTTTTGTATTTACACTGAAATTCCTACTGGGTCTAGAAATGTGAGAAACGTGAACCTGAAGACATAATAAAGGCCCCAGATTGCTGAAGGAATTCCAGGTCTCTGTCATTCTCTCTAATGTTCCCCAACCCCAAAATATTTCATGCATAAGTGGGTTGTCATTAACATTCCATTCATCTCTCTGCTATGTTATTCTCAACACTAATGACAGCGTAGAAGGAAACTTCTCAGAGTAGTTTATTTCTTCCCAGTTGTTTTCCAACTTGCAAATGAATCACACGATAGAATTTCCTCTCTCTGCGAAGTATCTTTCGTGTTCTGCTGTCATGTCTTGAAGGCGTATTTTAAACTTGGGCTTGGGAAGTCACTAGAAGTTCCAAATTAAGGTTCTTTAGTCTTTTCAGTGCACCAAGGAATTAAGAACGTACTGCTAAATTAACTTGGAAAGGGATTAACTCCAGGACAGAGACAAATGAGGTTGTCTCATACAGGTGGGAGTTGTTTTTTAATTTTATATGGGCCCCTCAGCGGGATCACACGGGTGGCGACAGGACATGAGGACATCGTTATGTGCTTCTTTAAAATAACTTCTGCATTGCAGATAATTGTCTTTTAATTGTAATAGTAAGAAAAACATTGCACGTTCTCAGGTCAGATAGAAACAACAGCAATCAGAATTTGTTCAGTTTGTTCCATTTATGGGTGCCTTTGGGTACGTCCTTCACTTCAGTTACTCCATCTGATGAAAGAAGCACTTTGTGCACTACTCCACACATGCATTTAATGGGTGTTTTGAGGCTGACCTTGGTGGATGAAGAAATAATTTAAGGAAGAAAATGCACCCTAGGGAGTGTAGTGAGGGTTAATTAGCGTCCACATGTACTCAAATGTAACCTTCTCCAGTAAATGTGGCAATGCTGCGGCTGCTGAGTGTCTCTGTTTAGATTGTCCAGAAGGACAGAGAACACTCAATAGAACAGCCGTGCCTCAAGGCTGCTCCAAACTGAGTACGGTGATGAAATACGATGTTCTTGTATCCCAGAAGGACGCTGAATATAGCTTTGGGGAAGGAATTTCCCCAAGTCCTGTAACCAACAGCCCTATTACAGTGGGATCAGGAGAGGACCTAACTGCACAACTCCTGTGTACTCAGTGGGCAGGTTTTCTTCTTCAGTTACCTTGTGGGTTGACCACTGAACCCGCTGCTGCTTCAGATACCCGAGATACGTCTCTCAGCTTAAGTAAGGAAAAAAACAGGAACAGAACCATAGAACTGTAGAGTCATTAAGGGTGGAAAAGACCTTTAAGATCATCAAGTCAAACCATCAACACAACCCCACCATGCCTGGCTAAACCGTGTCCTAAAGTGCCACGTCTACATGGGTTTTGAACCCCTGCAGGGATGGAGACTCCACCACTTCCCTGGGCAGCCTCTGCCAGTGCTTCAGCACTGTTTCAGGAAAGAAGTTTTTCCCAATATCCAGTCTAACCCTCCCCTGCAGCAACTTAGGCCATTTCCTCTCACCTTATCCCTTGTGACTGGATGGTCGTCTTGTGTTGCAGAGATGGTGGTTCCTGAGTCTCAGTGATTCAGTGTTGATTATGAGGAAATCATTGTTTTGAAGCTCCATTTTTTCTTCTTGTATAAATAAAGGATAATATTATTTAATCTACCTTTACTGGAAGCATGCACACTTAATCACTTGGTGAGTGCCACCTATTTTGAGCTCTCTGGACAAAAGGTTCCAAATATGAATAATAATCTGTGCTTTCCATAATCACTGCTGTTATGATAATGATCAATATTGTTCACTCATAGTCCAGATTAATATTTTCGGGCATCATACCTCCTGTGAATTACTTCATTTTCTACTGTCAGGATTGGTGAGACAGCAGATAATTGAACAACCTTTGGTCACCCAAATAAAATGGCAGGCAATATAACCTAAACACTGATAAGTCCCCAATAAACTTGCTGAAACCAGGGCTTTTTTCCTTTTGATTTTCTCTCCTGCATGGCTAAGGCCAGGCACGACCTCTTTTACGGTGATTGATGAGGAGATAGTATTACTTAGAAAATAGTTCTGCCATGTTTCTGACTCAGAGAGAGGAAAGGTCAGTCCTCTTCCCTATTTATTCCACCAGTACTGGGTAAGCAGCTCCATTACCAGGATCCAGTTCTCATTTACCTCTCCGTCCTGCGCTTCCCAAACAGTAATTGATCCACAGCCATCAGTGGCCTTCTAATGACCTCACCTTAAGATGCGAAGACAAATAGGATGACATACCAGTTTCTCCTTTCTCTTCATCACTCTCACTCAGAGCCTTTCACCGCTTCCGCGTGCTCTTCTTTAGTATTTGACATTTGTATGATTATGTTGCTCTTTATATCCAAAGTGCAGCATGCCTGGTATTAGAACGTTATTAAGCTATTACCTTGCACGGTGGATGTGTGCCTTCAAAAGGCATTATAATGGCTGTGGTTTCATTACTGCTAAACTTCCTTTAAAGCCAGGTAAGCTCTGTGTGGATCTCTGTAGACAATTGTTCTTCGCAAAGATCAGTTGCAATTTCATAGCAAGATTTTACATCAATATTTATTTCTTGTTTAAAATATTAATTTGGTCCTACAGGAAGATCCTGGCTGGGCTGACAGGTGGTTTGTTTCTCTCTGGTTAGACACAAAATGAGCCTCATTGAATGGGGTGCTTTGCTAAATTTCTTTGCCTTGACATAGTAGAATCATCTCCAGTGGTGACAGGAGGAACTCAGCCTTTCAGTGACAAAATACTTTCTTTATGGAGCATTCTAAGCAACACAGAGTACCTGCTACATTTAGCCTGAGCTGTAAATCCTTGTTCTCCCACTCCACCTTCTGATCTGTCTTTATGTCCATGGAGAGAAATGGGTGTGCACTGAATGCCACCAGAACAGTTGGAGAATACAATGTAGAAGCACACAGAGTCTTTTACAGCCAGATTCTGATCTGATCACCTGTAGATAAACTTATTGATGCAGGCTTTTGGATATGCTGCAGCCTTGCAGGAAAACACATACTTGAAGATGAGGAAGGAAGCCTTTTGGAACTATTGGTACTAATAACATTTAAAATTTACATCTACCAGCATAGTCTCTTATAACTTTCTGATATTATCAGAAATAAGATAGCAAGGCAGCATTTGGCACCCAGAATAGCAGAATGATGTTCCACCTCACAGTTTACACTGAATATTCATGAGAGTGCGTCCGAGAGAGCTTTCTCCTGAGTGGTGCTCAGGGTATATCCTGAAGTCTGTGACAGATCAAAGATAATCTGCTTTTGTTCATCCCAACAATCTTACCCTAATTGTAGCTCCACTGTTGTGTTTAACCTCTAGTTCACAGATCTATGTAGTACGGTGTTCTTCGACAACTAACTGAGCTGCAGCGGCAACACAAGGCGTGTGGACACAGGGAGAGTCTTAAACAGACTCTCACAGGCAATTACTGCTGATATAGTAAGTCAAAATCAATGTCCAGGCTTTTAAAGGAATAGAGTGTGAAGTTGATGTTTGCTGCCAAAATCCGCTGGAATATTCCAGTCAAAAACACCAAGGATAATGATGAAACCCCCAAAGTATTTTTTGTTAAGACACTTATCAAAATTTAGTAATAAAAAATACATTATTTTGGCCTGTCAGTCAGTGAATTCATTCTCTCAAAGAGGAGAGAGAGTTTCAGAAAGTATCAGGTGAAGGAGATAAGCCCTCATGATGTGCAGGCACTGCTGGATGCGTATTAAATGGCCTGCAAAGCAAATGCAAAGTACAGGTGTTCTTGATCTATAGAACACTTTGTGATGAGTGGGTCTGGCAGTGAAAATAATCTCAAGATCTTATCCTCACATGCTGATGAAGTGAGAAGAAAGTCAATTACGTTAAGCAACGGGCACTGCAAGGAGCTCATTTGATGAGGCTGAAAGCTAAAGGCCAAAATGTATGGGATCTGATGCAGGCTGCACCCCTTGCACGCTGTCGGAAAGTATCTGCAGGATTGTTAAATGCACAAAGAATTCTCTCACCTGTTTGTCCAATACAGGAGTAAGTACTGATCATCTTAAAATATCAGATGAGATCTAGGAATATCTCTTAAAAACTTATTTTTAAATACTATGGCATGACTACAGCCCGTCCTATTGCAATTAACAAGCAGTATCAAAGCAATAGTCATCCTCGTGCTTACATGGCAGCTTACATCACCAAAGCTTTATACAAACACCAATTAACCCTCTCAACAATGCTGCAAAGTGTCATTATGGCTGTTTCAGAGATGAAGCAACAGAGAGGCAGAAAGATTTGCCCAAGATTGCACAGCAAGAGAGAAGAGTTCAAGAGTTGAAGGCTTTTAAGCTGGTGTTTCATCCATGTTGGGCAGACCCTACCCTTGTCTGTGAGTGGAGGTTTTGTATTTTTAGGGTGGTAAAGCACTGGCCCAGGTTGCCCAGAGAAGTCATGGAAGCCCCATCCCTGAAGGCGTTCAAGGCCAGGTTGGATGGGGCTTTGAGGCCCCTGAGCCGGTGGGAGGTGTCCCTACCCATGGCAGGGGGTGGCACTGGATGGGCTTTGATGTCTCTTCCAATCCAAACCTTTCTATGTTTCTATGATTTATTGCCATTGCTTTTGAGGTTCTGGTGGATACGGATAACAAAAATTGAATATCTTCTTGTTGTGTTTGCTTTTAGTTGGTTTGAGGGTTGGGTGGTTTTTAAAATGCTGGAGCCTGGACAAAATCTCCTTGGCAAGCAAGGACCCTCCAGCAAACAGGACTTAGACTGAACAAAGGGTTGTGAAGAGTTTGTGGACTTCTGCCTTCATTCGGGTTTTATTCGGTGGTGATGGGGTCAATTCAGTGAGAAGACATCACTAGGCCAGCTTAGCTTCTTTTGGTTACAACCCATTCCTGACCTAACTTTTGGGGGTCCCTTTGGGGACTTCTGTGGAGGGTTTCTGTTAGTGCTGAACAAACAGGTCAGACCAGGACTATTTGTGCTGTTCAGGTGGACTGTTCACTCCACATTACTTCATGGTGAGGTATGGGCTGTGGAAGTCACACGGCAGCATTTCTACTCTTTGACTGGCTACTAAAGCTTTCCCGGGCATGGAAAAAATGAAAAATAGGTCAGTAATACCAAATCTTAGGGCTTACCAGCTAACTGCAGTGCTTTCTTTGTGAATAAGCACAGAATAAACAGATGCAGAGCACAGAGATGTTCAGGGGTCTCCCAGATAACCTTCTGCAAGCCTGAATGAACCAAAATTAAGTCATCTATGCAATCCTTCAGCCTAGAATTTTGAATCACCTTTGGCATCATTTGAAGGTTACAAAAGTAGCTTTTTTGTAAAGCCAGGTTTTCTCTTCAGCCACAATGGCTTCCCTGAGACTATACAGCATTCCGAGGATTCTTAGTATGCTTTTTAAAGTTTTCAGTGCTGGTAGGCTGTACGGAGCTGGTTTTATGTCACTGGGACATCAGGTCTACGACTTTGCAGTTACAGGCATGGATAGGGCTGTTCTTTGGGAAGGTGAAGGAATCCTTCAAAGGTTGCTGATGGAAAATACAATATTGAACCCAAAAAGCTTCCATCTGAAGAGGCATGGCAGCTGACACAGCCACTTACGTAATAGCTAGTTTCAGTTACTGAGTTGCTAATGACTGTTTTGCCCTTGCGCAGTTTGTTCCCGGTTTCTTCATTCCCTCCTTCCTAGTGGCCATAGTGTGCTACCTCTTCGTCTTGTTGACATCTACTCACGTTCCCAATAGGAAATCCAGAAGTTACCGGATTGACTGACCCTGGTGAACTGCTGCCAAGCGTCGCAATCTCTCCTGGGTATCAAGAGGAGTAGGGATCACCAGGGAATATCTGTTTGCCTGTTGCCAGAACACAAGAGCCAGACCTACTATCTACCACTTTCTCCAGGAGCTTGGACAACCGTTTGGGGAGATTTGGGCTTCATTTATGGTGGAGTTATGGTATCTGTGGTTCCAGAATGGTTGCTTCTTTTATGTCCACAGAACAAGAAGCTTTTGCTGATGTTCTCCAGCCTCTGTCAGCCCTAATTGCATCAGCGTTCCTACGGATACTGCGTCTCAGCTGGAGCAGGATTAAAAGCAATCCACTAGCAAGCAGGATTTCACCAGCCTGTGAATCTCTGAAATTGGCTGAGGGTTTGGCAGGTTTGAACAGGTGGAACAGCACCTATGAAGGCCTGTGACTAAAGGAGCAAGAACAGAGATCAGGAAGAAAAACACAAACGCAGGTGTTATCCCAGAGGGATGACAGGAGCAGCTACAGACATCTTACTCAGAACGGTGAGTGAGTGGAAATGAATGCTTGGTCATACTGGAAGCAAGCAGGATTTTGCTACTGAGGCTGCAGTTTTAACCCTGTGCGCCTCTGGTGGAGGCTTAATGAAAAGCAGGGGTTACACGGGGCCTCCTCATAACAAGGGGTGTAATTAAGAACTATGTAAATGGCTGGTGACTAGCAGAATATGCATCTGCTCGTTGCTGTGATTTCTGGGCTTGGAAGGATGTGCCAGCTTCAGCCTTGCTAACTCAGGTGCTGCTGGTGCTAAGACTAAAGTATAGGGAGCTCAGCACAAGTCAAAGAGTGTTTACCTGCTTCCTTGAGGAGCCTTTGGAGCAGTCAAAGCTGCTTTGGTGAGTTGCAAACCAGTGCCAAAGGGACGCCAAAGTACACCAATGCTGTCCTATTTCTGCAGGCAGAGCTCACTGTGGTTGGAAGATACAGAACCCCCTCAGCCATGGCTCAAAGCATCGCACAAGCAAAGCAAGTGAATTTTGGGGTACACAGAAGAAATTTTGGTGAACAGAACTTCAGGGATTCCAGAAGACAAAGAAAACACCTGAAAATCAGAGTCAGTTCAGCAGCATTTGGGGCAGGATCAGAAGGAGACATTAAGCAATGTCTGAAAGCTCTCCAGGGCAGAGACTGCCTTTGTTCTGCCTCTTGCAGAGGACTGAACAAGCTGTCAGCGCTTCCACAATACCTCCGAGTACTGCTGCTTTCTCCAGTAGGACAGCAGAGCAACAATTCTCTGTTCTGCTTTGAAAAGACAGCATAGAAAGAACTGGGAGAAAATGCAGGAGGCAAAGCCTGCTGCGTGCCGGTTCACGTCCATACACAGCACAGCCACCCAACAAACGCAAAGAGGAAACACTGGGAGTTTCCTTTTGCTATAGTTGCCCACAAAAGTTTGCCTGCCTTTGAGTGGGAGGAGGAATAGACTGGCTCATCCAGTGGCCATGAAGAAAGCGCTATGAGGGAGTTTCCACAAAACCAGAGGAGACAAGTCATGCTGATTTCAGAGAGGGGAAAATTGGGTTGGCATGCCGTGTCCCGTGCAATGAGAGAAAATGTGGGAAGATGACTTGACAGAGTAACCTGGAGCATTCCGGGAGTATTAGCACCGTTCATGCAGGAACAAGTGACTTGAGTAAGGCAGTATTTGCTAAAAATCAAGATTAAACTGTAGATCTACAAAGCCTGCTGAGGACAGGAGGGTGCAGGATCTGCTCTGTATCCCTTCCACTGCTGGAAGAAGTGGATGCCGAAGGCTGCTTTTCACAGCTCACAGACTGAAGAACAGTATAGAGAAAAGACTGGGGAACCCCTGGAAGAGTTGAGGAATAATAGAATGTAATGAAACATTTAAGTGTGGGAGAGCATGATAATATGAAACAAATGCAGCGACGGAGAAAGTTAACCGAAAGACAATTTGTGCTGTCAGTGGACAGCAAATTACAGTGGAGTTTACGGTACGGCAGCAGCAGGGGTTGCTGCTACAAGCAGGGGGATTTTGGTGTGTTATTTCAATTTTCCAGTTTGGTTTAGGTCTCTTAGTTCAAGCCATATTCAAGCAACTGGGAAAGTCTTTATGAATGAGTAGATAAAGTGTCCTGTTATTCCTGTGCAAGGCAAAAAGGGTGTGATTTACATGATTAGGAAAAGCACTCTTATCTGTCCGGTCAGACTTACCTTGCTGCAATTCCGTGTTCTGACAAGAAGTCCAGACTGTTTGGCGCCTCATGTTTTGGACGTTTCAAATGAGGTTGGACAAAATATTAATATTTGAGCTCTAAGGGAGTGGCCGGTCACAGCAAGAGGGATGAGCTGGAGGTCATCACCAGGCTTTTCCAGGTTAATCTCTGAAACTCTTTCACTGAAGCCTTTAACAACAGCAAACACAATAAGGCACAGGCACACTGAACGTTCTACACGCTGAACATTGTGCTGTTCATCTGCCAGGTGTCTAATAACAGCCAAAGTTATGAGAGATGTTTGCTCTATAGAGAGCAAAACGTTTTGTCATGTGCACCAGCTGTAAGAATATATTCAAGGACAGAAAAGAGATTGTCTGGTCGTAGATTCCCCTAAGAGCCTGAGTCCATTCACAAGGAACGTCCATTTGCTCAGTAACTCTTTTGCCCACAGGAAGTAGCTAAAGTCTCTTCTCTCTGCCTGGAGGATCATAGAATCGTTAGGGTTGGAAAAGACATCTAAGTTCATCAAGGCCAATCATCAGCACCGTACCAGCGCGCCTACCTAAACCATGTCCTGAAGAGCCGCATCTACACATGCTTCGAACACAAAGGATACTCTTTGTACCTCTTGTCTGTTACTCTGAGCTGGTGCTGGTATTCAAAAGCATGCTTGTACCATCGTGATTTTCATTCCTGTTTCAGCCATCTATCAAATGCTTGAGAACGGGATTCTCATCCGTACTGAGCAGGCACAATAATGGGAATCAGAGCCAAGGGTCGGGAGCTTGAGGTTTGGACATTTCCTCGAATAGGTGACAGCAGGGTAAAAGCTTGAAAGCAAAATGACCGGATTTCTTTATTCTGGTTGCCTGTGCTCTCTTGGGCAACTAAACGGGATGTGATTCCATTAAGCCGAACTGGAGAACAAATTGCAATTCAGGGAAAGGGGTTTGAAAACCTATCGTGTGGGAGGCATCTGTGTAAAGCATGACCTGTCCGGAGGGTGCGTTCAACCACTGCCGTTTGCTCTGCTGAGCAGGGCAGGCAAGATACTCGCTCCTTCCCTCCAGTACGACGAGCACTAATAAACATCTTCTGCCCCACTGAAAAGAATTCAAGCACAGCCTTTTTGCAACCCTAAAGGACTTTCTCATGGATGTTATCTTCATAATCTGTTTCTGTCTTTTGAAAGAAACACCAACTTACTTTTTCGCTACCGAATGACTTCTCCTCCCCTCTCCTCCCAGCTCAGGATGACAAAGGAGCAAGTGCAGACAGAAATGGTATCTTGCTTGAGGGACAGCATTGTCTGCGTATCCAGTTCTTCTCCATTTCCTGCAGGAAAAATCCATGGCTGGCTCAGAAGGTGTTGTTCTGATGCGTTGCCAGAGAACCTCTGCTCCGAGGCCTGCAGCCATCATGAAGCAACAGAATTTGTCTTGTACATGTTCATTGTGCAACCATTGTCAAGGATTTATCGTTGCCATTTTCTGTTGCACAATGTAAAACGAAGAGAAAAAGAAGGGTGGGGGACAAATAAATGGATGTGACAGAATTAGGTTTTCAGTATTCTGGGGTTTTAAATGAAAATTTAATTACCTCTTCATCAATCAGTGACAAGTGGCTCTGCTGTAGCTTTTCATTCAAGAGCCAACTGGATCAAAAGTTTAATTTCTACACCCCAAAAAAACAGCTTTTTAAAAATTTGAACCATTTTCCAAATATTTTTGTGGCATTTCCTTTTAATACCAAAGAGGGGTTAAACACGATAGTAACAGCGGTTTAATTGGATTCTTATCTTTTAGAATAATCATTTTGAAAGTTGAGATGAACTTTCTGCATCTTTTGGTTTTCTAAACCATCATCCAGCACAAAGCAATTGTTAAAAAATGCAAACAGGATTGATATCAAAGGCAAACCCTGATCTTTGTCCTTTGTCCTTTCTTTTTTAGTTCAATTTCACAAAAAATTTCATTTGTCTTTGCAAACGACAGCATTTCACACCTCCCAATGCAATAGGAAATCCAGTTCCAGCTGATTTTAAAAGGCAGGCAAGAGCTCTGGTTTGGAGCTCTAAACATTATCCATATCCAGAGTATTAATATTTTCATACCGCAAGTTTCTTGCAAAACCACTACAGAGCTATTTTCCAGCTGGCAGATGTCAATGCTAATTATGCAAGCACTCTGAGGTACTTGTGTTTTAGCAGTCCCAGAATTCTAAATCTACTTCTGCATTACTTACGCAGAGTTTTGCAAGCCTTAACTAAGCAGGATTACAAAACTAGGGTGTTCCGATTTAAATTGAGGATCGTGGTTGATTTAGTCTATTCAACTCTCAACGTCTGAAGAGTCAAACTCTTAATGGGCATGGGAAAGCCCACTACAGGTGAGCAACAGTCTTGGAGAAGCAGGAAGAAATCCAGTGCCACGTGTGCTTTTAGACTGAGTAGCTGATCATTTCAGATTACACCAAGGTATGCAATTCCTCAAGCACACCTGTGGAAACCTTAATGGCTTCAATTACTGGTGATCATCCAAGCTTCCGGAAACCATGAAAAGGCGACAGAAGGCAAATTTCTTGGTGGGAAAGTTCAGAGCAGAAAGAATCTTATAGGATTCATGGTTACTTCCCTCGGTATTTGTAGAAATAATGGCTAAAAAGCTGTTGTAGCCGTGAAAAAAAGAACGAACACACCACCGCCACCACTCAAACCGACTTTAACTCAAGTGTAACCTTAATGTTAACTTGTTCGTCCAGTTCATTTACTTCCTATTATTGCCTAGATCATGCTTTGAATAACTCCATGATCTGTTTTTTAAGCCCTGCCCCTTTTGATGTCATCGATTCGATCCATATAGGCTGGACAATTCCCAAAGCACCTGCAGTTAGAAACAGAAATCTGAGAGCCTTGGACCAGGACTTGTCTTCTGTTCAGGAATTAAACCGCAGGCTGGCTTTAGTGGCTCCTCTAAACACTCAAAGATAGAGTTTCTGCCAAGGTACAGTGGGGTGTTTTGCAATGTGTTCTTAGTTCTTTCACTGCGTATTTCTGTTTATATGTACAATGGGGCTGTAGGTACCTACCTCGTGGTTAAATATTTGTCGATGTCTAAGCCTTTAGGACGTGTTAAGCACGGAGTTGCTGTGATAATACATGAACCTATACGTGTTCGCCACTGCTGTATAACTTCCTTTGGCTTTCTTATAACCTGCAGCCTCTCTCGAGGCATTTACCGCAGACAAGACAGGCAACTGGTCACTGTTACGTGTTTTAAGTCCTTGACTGCAATTGCTATGTTAAATAAATTAGTGGTAAGCTGACCTGGGAAAGCAGTGGAGAGAGGATGTCCTGTTGCCTGTACACGTGCGTTTTGGAAGATTCCCTTTGGGGGTTTTTGCATTTTCACATGCTTTTTCCTTCAAGTTATTTTAAGAATGCAGATTTGATGGTATGAACTAACTAACCATAGCTTTATAAGCCAAGTGAGAATGTCTGGAAACTGTGTATTGTCTCCGAAAGCCGTGGTTTGAATGTTTACAGGTATTTTTCGATTCAAAATTATACATAGAAAAAATGTGGATAGATTTGATTTAGAATTTGCTTTTTGTAACTATTACCTTTTATTACGCTTTTTCTCATTAGAGCAAGACTGACTGGAGAGTTTAATTCAACAGTAACGAATTTTCTTCACACAATTTTCATTTCTGTCTTAAAATATGGAAAAAATTTAGACTCATTCAATATATTTCTTAACATGCACTGTAGGCTTATTTGCATTTATTTTTATGAAAATAAAATGAGAAAGAAAGCTAAATAAGATAAAGGTTGACCCATACAGGTTAGCATAAGAGTTTAATCTGAAAAACATGTAACAACACAGGGTAGCAAGACTACCACGGGTTCATTTCTGGAGTTTGCCCACAGGTAGAGCTTTTTGACTGAAGAAGCTTGCAGTTGTAAGCCTTCAGCTGTGAGGCTGGCTTATTAATTCTGTGATCAGTGGTTCAGAGAACCATCACTTACTGGAGGAGTAGTAACCCATATATTCTCTGCAGAAAACCAGCATTTCCTTGTAGCAAAAGTGGAATTGCTCATTTCACATTTTAATTCTTTATTACTTATTTTCTTTTTAATTGTTCGTGCTCTTCTTTTTAATAATTCACTTTGCTCAGGTTTCCTTTATTTGTTCAATTGAAAATTCATCCAAGAAATTTGAAAAATCATTTGGAAAGTTAATTATTAAAGTATAAAGGAGACACATAGGCCTTTGAGTTAATTGTGTATTATAGTCAAGTAACATCTTAGAAAATACAAACCTGAGGAGTTATGGCGTTTGCAATAAACTAGGTTTTCTTGTCAGACAATGCACTTTTGTGGGCTATTTTAGAGCTAATCTGGTACACAGCTTTTGGAGTGGTCTTCACTGTGTAAGGATTATTCCTTGTCTTTCTGGCAGAGAATCACAGAATGGTTTGGGTTGGAAGGGACCTCAAAGCCCATCCAGTGCCGCCCCCTGCCATGGGCAGGGACACCTCCCACTGGGTCAGGGGGCTCCAAGCCCCATCCAAGCTGGCCTGGAACACCTCCAGGGATGGGGCAGCCACCACTGCTCTGGGCACCCTGGGCCAGGGCCTCCCCACCCTCACAGCAAAACATTTCTGCCCAAGATCTCACCTCAATCTCCCCTCTTTCAGCTTCAAACTGTTCCCTTTGTCCTATCCCTGCACTCCCTTATTAAGAGCCCCTTTCTGTACTCAAAGTCGGCTATAGGGTCTCCCCAGAGCCTTCTTTCTCCAGGCTATCATAGCAACTTGTAACTCTTTTAGAAATCATTTCGTATGAGGAACTTTCTTCCCAGGACCTTTGAAATCAAGCCAGGATTTGAAACGGGGGGGGCTGGTTGAATTTGAAGGCGCTGCAGGTCAGGGCGCTCATGGGTACCAGCAAGCTGTGATAACCTCCGCAGACTTTGCTTTCATTTCATTATCACATAGCCCTCTTTCACCAGTTCTTTAGTTATTTGCATGCTCCTCGTCTTCAAACTCTGGCACTGTAATTGTAAGACTTTTATTTGGACTTAAGGTTGGACCGAAGCGTTGTACTCAGTAAACTTCTCTTAATAACATAATAGGCGGTGTGATTCACAGAGTGCTGTAATGTTGGAAACTCACAGGACTTGATGTCATGTTCAGTAAGTGGAAGTATGTCAACAATAGCCCAGTGTCTCAAACAGTCACTAAAACCCAGGAAGGCGTCATCGACCTGGCCTGGCTAAAATGTGAGTGGAAACAGCGTTGATGCTTTCAGCAGCAGTAGCATAGGAGATGTTTTACTTACTGCGACAAAGGATATGTCAGGTTTCATTTCCAGTTACAGCCACTCTTCTGGGGTGATTTTCAGTTTCTCTTCTTTGTCACTTCTGTAAAATAAAAAGACAACTTTTAGATCTTTAGAAATTAAAGAGATACAAGGCAAAATTTCTGTTAATAGGACTAATTAATATTTCTGTGGTCTTCAGAAACAACCCACAAGTGTTTTGGTTTAAGTAGTATCTGCAATGCTTTATCTACATCCTAATCTGGTTAATCCCCTCTGTGCTTTCACATGAGGTGGTGTTATTCTCCAGTTCCTCTCCTAAATACCCAGTTCTGCTCACCTGAACTCTGGAATGTGTTTCACCTCGGATGTGGCTTTGTTTCAGAGTTGGCAGGAATTAATCCCCTTTAACTCCATCCAGCAGAATGAGAGCTCATTCGGCAAAAATTGAAACCAGACTCCAATTTGTCCCTTTCATTTACTTGAAAACCTGCAAGTCGGATTCATCCTCATGCCTTGACATAAGGATGAAGCCACATTGCTGGTTCTGAGTTTCAGGCCCAGAGGCCAGCGTGTTTCACTAGCAATACACTCGTAATAATGAATTAGTTACAGATCTGTATTAATGCACGGTGACACAATGGTTCAGAATTAAATGTTGGGCCTTGGTGTTCTTCGAAAGAAGAACATTACACACCCCTTTGGCTGCAGACTGCTCAGCACCTTGGGTATTAGTCACGTTGACTTTGCATATCCATACTAACAGAAGTCATAGCGTAAGCAGGATAGAATGCACTACACAACGTTTGACCTTGGTACTTCCCGGTGGCCAAACTCTACAAAGGCAGATGAGCCTCAGCCCACAGTTATTCTCAGCTTTTGCTAATAACAAACTCAATAACACCTTGTTTGAAAGAGTCCATAGATGATTGGCCTTTCCAACAAGCTAATGAGGGGTTTTTTTTCTTTTCGTTGAACAGAAACAGACTTAGAGGATGGAGCAGGAAGCAGCAAGAGAAGAAGAAAAGAAAGAAGGCTTGATTGAGTTTTACGACTCCTTCAAGGACATGTTTGAGTTCTTCTGCAAGAACACAACAATCCACGGCACCATCCGCCTTGTGTGCTCCGACAGCAATAGGATGAAAACAGCTTTTTGGACTCTGCTTTTGCTGGCCAGCTTTGGGATGTTGTATTGGCAGTTTGCACTCATGTTCAGCCAGTACTGGGCCTACCCTGTTGTCCTGACCATGTCAATGCATTCAGAGCCCAAGATGTTCCCAGCAATTACCATCTGCAACCTGGACCCATACAGGTAACCTGGGCTTCCCCCTTGGCTGGAGTCACATCTTTACAGTCCCAAGGGTTCAGAAAGAGTCGGCAACCTTAGGACTGCAACCTGGAGGAGGCTGAAGGCAGAGGGAGGGCTCTGCTTCACGGAGGTGGAAAGGGACTGTTTGTATTTCCAAACTGTTTTTAAGATAAGATCTTGTTGGGAATTGTGCAAGAGCGTGTAGCAGTTTATTTCATGCACTGAGTCAGGATAGAGGGAACTCTACCTTGTGACTTGGTTCAAGCTGCCAATTGATTTTGTGCTCTGATAAAACCAGTATCTTTCCCCAAAACACGGCTACAGTGCGTATTCATCCCTAACTAAACTTCCAATCTCTGGAATAATGCATGCTTGAGCTCATTCTGCTTGGTTTTCCGTACTACAGAATAGCTTTAAGGAAACGCTACAACTTCTATTGATGCCTGTGTGGCTCTGCTTGTCAAACAAGGCTCACGCAGTAGTGGCAAGTTATCACCGAGCTTCCAATTACATAGTAAAGGAATTATGTCATTTCCTCAGAATAATTATCTAATTGGCTGACAGGAAGGCCAGTTTGTGCAGCTGATGCTGCACAGATGCAAGTTCTGAGGTTTGCAGTGGAGGATCCAGCTACTGGAGCTCCTGATAAATTTATTTACTGAAGGGTGCTAAGCGTAAGCACCGTAATTGCAGGCTTTTCTTGCACAGACATCAAAGTTGCAGAGACCAGGAGGGCAGCCTTTCCACAGATACCACAAGGGTACATAAAGTCACATGCTTTTCTCTAACAGAAATATAGATACTCCTAAATAGCTGATATTTCTTTTCCTCGCAGATTTAAACTGGTTAGTGAACATTTGATTCAATTGGATCGCATGGCAGAGGAATCAATCGCCTTTTTGTACGGCATCAACACATCAGCCAGCCTCTTCCACATGAACGAGAAAAACCTCCTTGTAAAAGACTTGTCAAGCAGAGGCAATCTCAGCAGATCGAGCTTCAAGCTCAGCCAGAACTTCTCACTCTTGAGAATGCCTGACCACAACAACAGGTCAGGGAAGAAGCAATCCAACGTGGGCTTCAGGCTGGTAAGTGCATGTCCTCGCCACGATTTTAACCCAAGGCACAGGGGCCCATCCCACCATACCTGAGCAAGCAAGCAGGGAAAGCTCACAGATGGTGGCCAGGTTCAACCAAGAGTCCAGCTCATCAGACAAGCTCACGGTGATGAGCCTCACCCACCAGGATCAACAGGGTCCATGGTGAAGTAGGAGAACAGCAGAAGCCCAGCTGGAAAGCAGCAACCCTACACCACACCCCAAAGAGGGCTTGCGGACCCTAGGCTGAGCTTAAATCAGCTCCTGGGCAGAGGGTGTGGGTGGAAGCGCCAGGTGAGGCTGCTCAGGGCCATTAAGGTCTATCAGTGCTCTCAGAGCCCTGACAAAGATCTCAAGGGGTGCATTCCAAGAAATGAGTGAAAAAATAGATAGTTCCATGCTGTACAATGACAGCCCGGAGGATGTTTCAGCAGAGTTCTGTGCTGATTGCTAGGATTCTTGTCAAGTGAAAACATAGCAACATCAATGGTCATAAACAGCTGACTCAGCTGTGAAGTCCTTCTAGCAGTGACAAATTCAGTAGTGAACGGTAGCAGCAGGCTATGGGAACCATTGTACCCCTAAACAAAACATCTAGACTTCACAGGTGGGCCTAGAAATAACAGAGAAGCAACATGTGAGGATTTTCTGGGTGTCTAAATGCTGTGGTACTGAGGGCACTAAAATATTGCGGATGAAATGAAAGACAGCGGTAACAAATGAAGAGGATGAATACAATAAATGTGAACTGGTGACTTTGCGTAGATCTAAGAGCAGAAGCTATGAGAGATAGACTGATGTGGCTTGAAAAGCTGGCAAATTTTGCCTAATTATTATTGTCCTGCCCTGTCCTGAAGTCCTTCACCAGGCCCACTTTCACCAGAATCTGTGGGTGTTCACCTGTCTGAGGCCTGAGTAAGAGCAAAGAATGTGTCTCAGGATTGGTGAATGATTCATGGGTTGTAGAGAATTCCCACCAGCCCTGTGCTTCCTTCTCCCAAGGTCCTTGAGTTTGCCCGTCTGCTCTCTTCTCCTGCCTCTTTTTCCGCTCCACTCACTCCCCAGAGGTGAAGTAGCACAATTAATTCAGCTCTGAGGAGTGAAGGTGCTTTAGCACATAACAAGGTGACCTCCAGAGGTCCTCAGCCATCCTGAGATTCTGAAATGATCAGAGACTTTCTGGACAAATCAAGGTTCCCCTTGTCCCTGTATCTGACATCGCCTTTCCCCCCGGGTCGCTGTTACCCTTAGACTGCTGCGTCCTGGCTATGCTAAATGGTTCCCTTCTCTTCTTCCAGTGCGATGCCACGGGTGGGAACTGCTTCTACAAGACCTATTCATCGGGGATGGGTGCAATTCTCGAATGGTATAGGTTCCACTACATGAATATCATGTCCCAGCTCCCGGTTATAATCAACATTTCTGATCACGAGGAGCAAATAGAAGACATGGTCTACTCCTGTCAGTATGATGGGGAGCCCTGCAGACCCAGGTATGTTACTTCTTGAGACACTAATTGTGATTTCAGCACAATTTAAGGACTTCAGACACTGAAACTGAGCCTACACCTCCAGGCAGAGCAGGAGGCACTGCACCTCGTGGCTTGCTTAGGTCTGAGGTGCAAACCGTGCCAGGCTTAGCCCTTGCTGGAGATCTCACTGAAAGCAAGAAGAGCCTTTCATGATTAGAGCTTGGAGCAAGGAACCTAGAATTTAATAACTCTTTCCCACAGGCATTCCTGTACAAACACACGCACAAAACCCATCCTGCATAGAAGTGACTGTATTGCTACACTCAGAATTAAAAACTGTCAAAAATCTCGCTTGATTTCAGTGACTACATTCACTTTCACCACCCAGTCTTTGGAAGCTGCTATACTTTTAACAGCAAGGGAACAGACCCTTTTTGGACAGCTACAAAACCAGGAATTCCTTACGGTATGTGATTTGGGAAGAAGAATTGGGAAAGGGTGGGAAGAAGAATTTGGGTATGGATTAGGTATATGTATTCTATGCACAATTTAATGAAGTGTAGCCCTGTCTTCTAGTCTGGTGGCACAAATTATGTACTGTATTTGCTTGCTTCCCTGGCCACGTGTGTGTAACAGCCACACCAGCCGTGTCTTAACTTAGAGCAAGGAAAATGTTCTTTTAGGTTTCAAGAAGAATGTTATTACAGGTTTGGGCCAGGCTGGTGCAGTTGCTGTCTGACCACACAGCAGATCACTAAGGAAAAATAATATGAGCTAAGAAAGCAATTTGATCCGTGCTGAGAATTCAAGACATGGGGATGTTCCTGATTTGGCCCGAAGTAGGTTGTTCTATGCTTCCTTTTTCTTTGAACTGCAGGGCTTTCCCTTATCCTGAGAGCGGAGCAGAAGGATCACATCCCACTCCTGTCTACGGTAGCGGGTGTGAAAGTGATGATCCACAACCACAATCAGACACCGTTCCTCGAGCACGAAGGCTTTGACATCAGACCAGGCATTGCAACTACCATAGGCATTCAGCAGGTTAGCCACTTGCTCAAGAGCATTGTTTCTTTTCCTTCTGATTGCGGAAAGTCCCGAGGACCTCAACGCTAGACTGGCTCATACAACAGACTTGTAGGACTCTTGTGTTCACCTCTTGACTGTGCATGTGTATTTATGCCAGCCCCTTTTCTCTCTTTGCTGTGCTCAGGTTCCCATGGGTGAAACAAAATGATTCCAGGTGTGCAAGATTCGGTTTGGTCGTCAGTACCTTGGGGCCTGATTTGTTTTGCTCCGTGTCTCTTACACCTCATCCCAGCTCTACCCAAGGGCTCTGTGTGTTAATTAGGATGAGAACAAACATCCAGAAGTGGTTTAGTTGCTTTGAGATGATGAGTTGCTGCTTGTCAGCCGAACCGTAGTGACTGACTACGTGCACTCCCCTGCCTTTGCCCGGTTACTGTGTGTGTTTGATTGGCAAGGTACATCTTGGATGCTCACATCCGTCACTACACTTCCTGTCCTTTCTGTGATGCTCCATCCAGTTGAGTTCAGATGGTGATGGTTAGGTCCTATTAAAGCTTCTGATCACTCAGGCCTTTTTTCTGTGTCCACAGGATGAAGTGAATCGCCTGGGCGGCAATTACGGGAAATGCACCATTAATGGTGATGATGTGAATGTTAAACTCCTGTACAACAACTCCTACACCCTGCAGGTATTGTCAGAGCGACTGACTGAAGCCCCAGCTTATTTAGAGTGGATGAATAGCAAACAAGTCATACCTTGCTCTCCAGAGAGCAGAGTCATTGCTGGAGGTAACAGAGAGATTAGTGGCCCTCGGAAAAGCAGCTCACAAACGGATGTTATAACTTGGAATGTGTTTTACTGAATAGAGATGCTCAGTCCCAGACACAGGGGCTCTTCTCTCCTTGCAACACAAGAGGGATCAGACAGCGAGCCAGACCAGGCAGCTGGGCTGCTCTGATAGGATGTTCTTCGGCCATCAGGTCTTTATTTGTGTAAGGAGTTGCTCCTGGCTCAAGAAGCTCGGGCTGGTAACTGTGAGGTTACCGGGCATGATGAAAAAAAGGGGAAATTATGTTTGACCATGCTCAATACTATTTTCAGATGTAAAGCCAAGGATTAAAAAGTGAAAACTTTTGCATCATCATGGGAGTGCAGAGATAGGACGAGGGGGAATGGTTTTCAGGTGAAAGAAGGGAGATTTAGATGAGACATTAGATAGAAATTTTTCCCTGCAAGGGTGGGGAGGCCCTGGCCCAGGTTACCCAGAGAAGCTGTGGCTGCCCCATCCCTGGAGGGCCAGGTTGGATGGGGCTTTAAACCCCTGATCCAGTGGGAGGTGTCCCTGCCCATGGCAGGGGGTGGCACTGGATGGGCTTTAAGGTCCCTTCCAACCCAACCCATTTGATAATTCCATGATCACGCTCAGGCAATGGCTGGTGTGTCTTTTTGCAGGAACAAAACATTGTCTCCTAATACCTGCATGTCACAGACTGAAAATGTGGGCACATGAGAATTTCCAGCTTATCCAATCTTTTACACCTTCTTTATTTTCCAGGCTTGTTTGCATTCCTGCTTTCAGCGCATCATGGTTCGAAAATGTGGCTGTGGCTATTACTACTACCCACTGCCTCCCGGTGCCGAGTACTGTAACTACAATAAGCACCCTGCATGGGGTAAGAGCAGAAGGCTGCTCTCTTGTCCTGCTCAGAAGGGAGCCCTTTGCTACCATAGTTACTGGTTACACGACTCCTTAGATTCCTGCCCTTCTATTTTCCTGCTTAGACTATTTCCTCACATCGCCGAATCCAGCCAGAATGCAGACACCTTTCTATTTGCATGGATATCAGCTCAGTGCATGAAAAGTCTTGATGCTATCAAGCATCCCTTTCTTAAGGATATTAATATAAGATCAAGCTCTTCCACCTTACCGATGGTGGGGGCTGCGCTGGTGTAAGACAAAGCTTTGAATAACTTCTCGTGGTGTTCTGGTTGGCCCATCCTCAGCGAATCCTTACAGGGAAGGCACTTGCCTTGCCCACAGGCGATCAGTTCGGCTGTCTGGAACCATCCCAGAGGGAAAGCAGGGCACAACCAAGCCTCTCTGAGAGTGTGCTGTCTGCTTGGGCAGGCCAAGCGAGGGCAGAGGCTTTGGTAACCTTCTATTTCCTGAGGACGTGTCTGAGTGTGTTCCTCCCATCTCTTCCACCAGGTCACTGCTTTTACCAGCTGTACAGCAGGCTCAGAAATCACCACCTGAATTGTTTTGACCAGTGCCCCAAGCCTTGCCGGTAGGTGACAAAATTAGAGCACAATAAACACCAGCTTGCAGAGGAAAATTACACCAGTGGGAACGTGAGCAACTTAGTGGAAAATTTATGGACCAGCTGACCAACTGAAAATTGTTTTAATCACACCAAAATGTTTCATTAAGCCCAAACCAAATTGTGTCATTTTTCAATCTATATTACATTTTTCTGTTCACCTTTATTATTGTTGGCCAATTTCAAAGCAGAAAGACCTGATTTTACTATAAAATAATTTGAGTTTCAATGCATCAAAGCAAGGTTGTCAGGATTTTTAAACCATCCAGGTTTTCCTCCTGACCTGAACAGTTTTCATGCAACCTCTGGTTTTATTTTTTAAGCAAAGCTTTTTCCAAAGTTCTCAAGAGCTGCCCCAAGAAACTCTGCTATGGGCAAGGAATTGGCATCGTTAAACTCATGTATTCACTTCTAAATTCCAGGAGTCGTAGTGACCATAATCTCCATTTTTATCTTCTCAGGGAATCGCTGTACAAGGTGTCTGCAGGGACAGCTAAATGGCCATCAGCGAAGTCTCAGGTAGTCCATACACACTGTGCTTAGAGGGGAGATTGTATTTGCTGTGGCTGTTGGAACACTGAAAGTCCAGGGCAAAAACAATGACTCGGCAGCAGCGACGGAAAAGGCAAATAAAGCAAACTGGTCCAAAACCTGAGCCCAAGGGAATGGCCTTGTAGTTGAGATGTCAGATTGAGATGCTAGAGAAGTACATTCAGTTCCAGGTCTAATCCAGACTTCCTTGTGACCTGAAGCGATTCACCTCACCGCCTCAGTTAATGGCCTTGGCTTCCAGTGGGTGTTGTGGTGTAACAACTCGCTTGTTCCTGGTTGTCAGGTGGTGCGATGGAAAACCCTGTGAGTCAAAGAGGACCTCTTGCCGTTTCTCATGTTCTAATGTGAAATGGGCATTGAGGGTGTATGGCCAGGTGATTAATTCATGTGAAATAGGCGATAATGTAGATGTAAATACATTTTAAAGAAGGAAATTATTTGGTGGGGTTGCTATTAAAGCAGAATTTAAGAACCAGAATACTATATACACCTAAAATACAAGTGCAGCCACATTATTGCTTATGAAATCTACATTTACAAAATATTAACTATATTAAAACTCAGAAGACAGGATTGCCAATAACATACCTGTACTCTGCTGCAGGACTGGGTGCGCCAAGCTCTAAGGCATCAGAATGGATATAACTCTACCAGCAACAGGTTGGTCACTGTGAGAAGGTAATCCTGTTAACACTATGGATTAACTCTTCATCCTTGCAGAATTTGTAGAAAGGGAAGACAAGAGAAAAATGTACAGGGTCATCCAATAAATTTCCCAGCTTTCCTCAAAGCACCGTAAAGCAGTTCCTTCTGTAACCTTGTTCCAAGCTCATGTTTGTAGCATCATAGAATGGTTTGGGTTGGAAGGGACCTTAAAGCTCCAGTTCCAACTCTCTGCCATGGGCAGGGACACCTCCCACTGGATCAGGTTGTTCAAAGCCCCATCCAACCTGGCCTTGAACACCTCTAGGGATGGGGTCTGTCCATGATCCACAATCCATGATCAACACCCTCAGAAAGAAAGCTTGAGTGAGCAGTGAAAACTATTGCCTAACAAGCAGCTTGTAAAATCGAGCCCAGAATGGCGGCAGTACCTTCCACCAAGTGAATGGCTTGTGGACATCAACCATTGCTAACCCCTCCCTTTCTCCAATACAGGAAGGACATTGCCAAGGTGACGATCTTTTACCAGCAACTGAACTACAAGTCTGTGAACGAGTCTCCTTTGCTCTCAGTAGGTTGCACTTCATCGACTCAGAACGTTGCTACCTGTCATGTGTTACGGTGTGGAGGAAGGGTGATTTACAGCCCCCAAGATAGGATGGGATTATTCCTCTTAAGGAAGAGACTTAAGAATTTCACATTTTACACAGTCCCACAAAATCACTCCCGAAATGTCGAGTAGCTAATGCAATACGCAATCATTTCAAGTTCCCAGAGCTCGGCTGTGTTTGATAAACACAACCCTTTGATTCTTTCCGCAGGTGAATCTGCTCCTTTCCAGCATGGGAAGCCAATGGAGTCTCTGGTTTGGATCCTCGGTGTTGTCTGTAGTTGAAATGTTTGAGCTGCTGGTGGATACATTGGTCTTGTCTCTCCTCTTCTGCTACCAAAGGTTCAGGTCAAAGAAGACACTGAACGTAGCTCACACTCCTACCATCCCCAGCATGAGCTTGACGCTAGAAAACTACCGAGTTGTGCAAGAAGCAGCTGGAAAAGATGACGATTCTGCTCATAATCATTCTTCTGGAGTGACTATTGCCACGGGCAACAACAGCGACCTGCAGCTCTTCCCACTTTCCAGCACGAAGGAAATGCCAGACCTTTGTCCAGAGGTGGTGCTTAACGGATTTAGACACACGAAGGACAGCTCTTTCGAAAAGGAAGAGAACAGCTAAGGATGTGTTTGTGCGCACAGAGAAGTGGGAGACTTAAACCGCCCCCAACGCTCAGGCGCTGTCAGAAAGGTTGCAAACAGAAACGTTGTGGATCTGTGAGCACCCGAACACCGCCGTGCTGAGCCTGGCAATCCTCCTCCAGCTGTTACAGATTGGTTATCAAACCAATCGTGTGTCCTGGATTCAAGCATCAAGCAATGTTCTTCTGTTCCTGACGAGTACCTGGGGTGAGAACTGCACTTCTGCTCTCTGGAACGGTTGTCAAACCCTCATAGAAGCCTGTTGGTAGCTTTTAACTTCGAAACCCTTGTGAGGAACTCAAACAGGCCCATCTACATTTCACAAACGCTCTCAAGAGCAAAGCCAGCCCGGCTGCTCGTGGAAAGATTTCCAGCAGAGGCTCAGGAGTGCTCGCTTGTATCAAGCCGTGTTGACTTGAGGATGGCAGAGCACACAATAACAAGGGGTGGCTCTAATTACAGCTTTGCTTCCAAGACACCTCTCTGTCCTTAACCTATTACTGTTGCATTTTGAGGACAATGCGCAGAATGCTGCTACTGAGATGCTTTCAGACTTAACCCAGACTATTTCAAATGAGATTTATGATCTTAGAGGAAAGGAAAGAGAAGGAAGGGGGTTGATAACTTTTTTATGCAACAGATGAAGCATCTGATCTGTTGAGAAGATTGAAACAATGCTGCAGTTTTGTTGCAGTTCATTTATAAATAGAAATGGTTTAATGTTAATATTTGACAGTAACTTATGGGTATATAAAATAAGACATTTATTTTTGATGACGATGCTTGCACAGGAGCATTTTACTCTGATATTACCTTGTTTATGACTTTCTGTAGAAAACAAGACTTAACAAGCAATCAAGCAGCTTTGTTTTGTAACTTTTTTAAATAATAAAATGCTCTGAATACAAAGAAACTCAAAAGAGGATCCTGCATTGCACCCACTCCTGCCCATAGCCCCCTCCTCCCTCTGCCCAGACCTTCTGGAAACTTGAGTTGCCGGAGCTCCGTGAGCAGAAATGTCCAAGCCCACCTGGATTCACTAATTGGGCTCTGTTTGTGCCTCCAGGGAAAAACAGAAGTTATTCCACAAGTTGGTTTTTCTGCATGTTTTCCATGCTAAGTCAAGACAGAAATCACGAGATGAGGCCAGTCTTTCTTTTCTTCTTCTTCTTTTATTTCTCTGCCACAGACACACAGCGTGAGAGAAACCAACGGGGGAAGGATTGCACTGGGATACGTGGGAAAGGGTGCTCCACGTGCCGAAGACTGGTATTTTCACCTAGTGCAAAGTCTCCTTTTACAGGACAGCGATCGGAGAACTTATCAAGCATTAAGTGATTCAGGTACTCTGAAGAAACAGGAATGGGTGGGTTGGGGAGTGTGATCTGAGCGCTTCACCTTTACCCCAGCCTTCTTCCAAAGCACCCTGAAGTCACATTAGCAGGAGACAGCGTCACAGAAACCCAAACAATAACGCAGAGGATTTGGGCAACATTCCAGTCTATTCACTGCCATAATAATGTTCAAGCTGGGGGTTGCAGAGGAGAAGGAAAGTGGGTTAAAAAGGGATGCTTTTCTAGATCCAGTTAATACAGCCAACAAAGCAAGAAACCTTGCATAAATAAATCAAACCAAAGAAGGAGGGAAGGAATTTATCTAGATTTTTATTAACAGTGTTTCAAGAGACAATAGAAGAGAAGGGAGGGGAGAAAAGGCAGACACCACAGCAACAGTTTTAAAACTGTACAAAGATAATAACATAGAGAATATCTGGTTCCATAGTTACAGTCAGTACAGGCTGTGTAGGGAAAGGGGGAATTAAAAAAGTGTTACAAAGTTGTACTGAAAGCAGGCAAGTGAAGGAGGTTAATAGGTTAGAGCGTATTTACAGCAAGTGTCAGCCCCCAGCACAGCAGCCCAGCTGTTCCGCGCGGAACGGAGAGGTGTTAATCAGCCACACAAAGCAGCTTTGACTTGGCTAAAGAACTTCTCTCTCTCTGTGCTGTTTAGATAGGAAGGTACGGGAGATGCTGGCTGGGCTCGCTCGTCTCAAAGATTTCACTCCAGGCTTCCAGCCCGTGTCACCCTGCAGCACGAAAGGCTTTTGCTGTTCCCGTGGGTCGGCAGCCACAGGTCTCACACAGAGGGCTCCCCATCCTCGCGTGCCGTTGGAGGGACACGACGGATGGGGGTCAACAGAGACAAGACTACAGATCCACCGACCCGAGGGCAACCGCTCGGTCGCTCCCAACACATCACTTCTTGGAGCACAAGGAGGTACAAACAAAACGTGCTCCCTGCTGGCCCTCGCTGCGAGGAAGGTGCCAGGTGCTGAGATGTGTTTGTGGAGCAACTCTCCTACCTTCAGGTGGCTCTCAAGCCACCTCAGCTGCTGCACTAGAAACACACATGGTCCTCCCCGTGCCTTGGAAACTATTTTGGCTGCTGCCCCCACTTCCATCCCTCATCCCCTCCCATAACCATTCAGCTGCCCGGTGTTCCCACTAACACAGCGCTGGGTGTGCAGCTCAGAGGGGAAGGACCCCAGCCCAAATTCCCTACGGCTGAGGAGCCAGCAGGCAGACTGATATGAATCACATTCCTATGGAAACAGCACTCTATATTTTGGATTATCAAAACCAAATCTTGTTTCTTTAGAACTCCCACTCTCCCTTCTCCTGCTCAGTCACTTCTTCCCCGCACACCCTTCTCCATATAACAGCACCACACACTCACGCAGACGTTTCTCACCAGCTCGGTTTAATAGCCCATGTAATCCGTTCATCCTGTTTTGTCTTTGGTTGAAAGCAATAATGCTCGGGCAGTGAGGAGAGAGAAGTGAGTTCAGGGACAGTCGAGCAGCACAGGAACAACACAGCAGCTCGGCAGCAGACAACTGTGTTGTGGCCACTGGACAATAATCAGTGCATTTCTTTAGGAGGTCTTGTTTTCTCTTGCATAAATAATGGCCGTTTTTGCTGGTCTGAGATGTTTCTGGTCTATTTTATGCTAATCACAGTCTCAGCTCACCAAATCTTTTTCTTTGAAGACATAAATTCTTCCAATTCCATGTTTTTCCTCTAGACTGCTCAAAGAAATTCCACATTGCAGAGATCATCTCAGAGACAACAATATTAAAGTAACCTGAGGCTTCCCTGGATGAAATGTGGAGAGGGAACACTGAGGGCATCGCTTCAACTTGCCAGCGACCCGACTCATCCCCTTTGGAATGAGAGAGACGTGGCAGACCCCAGAGATTCAAACCTAGACTTACCTGTCCAGGCACTTGGTTACAGGGCATGGGTCGAGTCAAAGAAAAGCTAGGACAGGTATGGAAATAGTCACCCAGATCTCAAAAACTCAAAAGCTGGCAGAATCTGCATGGCTGAGGCAATGGTTTGGCTCCGTTTGTGTTTTGACAATGCCTGGCATGTTGCTTTCTAGACAAAGGCAAATCTCACGTTAACTGTGGTGGTAACCAAGTTACCGTCACATAGATAACGCACACACACTCTTTGAAAAGAAAGGAAGAATGGAGAGCGAGTAGTTTTGGCATTAGATACTACAAATGAGATTGTACAACACAAACCCAGCTGGATCTGAAGAAGGAAAAAAAGAAAGCGTTCGATATCCAGTCTTCCCCAGAGCCTGGTTGGCCATTTTTCTTTGCTGAACACAAATTTTCTGTACAACTTCCCCGCTCTCCCCTCCAGACAAGCACGCACACACCCCAATAAAAAAACAGAAATCAAATAAACACAGAAAACATTAAGAAGTGCCTCCTTAGCATGTTTTTTTTTTTCCTGGAGAACCTTTTTTTTGCTTTAGGAACTGCAGTGTGTACTGAAGTGTTTGATTATATGGCAAACTAGAGGCATTTAATGCCTCACAATCTGTATAATGACAATAGAAAGGGGTGGGGGGGAGGAGAATTGTGGGGGGAAAAAAAAGGCAGGTTTTGAGAAAAAGTCCCTAACAATGCTACAAAAAAATCCTGACATTAAATACAGACAAACTGTATTGAATAAAAATTGCACTAGTCCTCTGGGCACAGCAATAATAAATTAAATACTTAACAATTTCACGGATTAAAAAAAGACAGCACAAAATCCATAACAAAAGAACATAAAACCCCCCCAAAATACTGTATGTAGGAAAAGTGCACAAAGTTGCTTTATACATTGAATCTAAATAAAGTACCAATACATGTTAAATAGATAAATTGTCTTGCAAGACACTGCTTTTTGCATCAGTATTTACATATGCTTTAACTTCAGGTACTTCAGCAGTGAGTCTGAGCTTCAACGGACCAAACTGTACATGATTTTTGTGTTGTTCTCGCGAGCCGCTAACGCCGAGTGTGAAATAAAATGACCCAAAGTGGAAGCCACGTCTCCAGTTCTCGCTGGCTTACAGGAAGGATCAGTCCTAGTTCTCGCTTCTCATAAAAAGCTGGGGTGTTGGGGTGTTTCGAGTTGCTGTACACGTAAAAACCATTGCTAGGCAATGACCACGCTGAAATTCATCACCAGAGAAGGACCGTGGCAGTGGTGAAGCATCTGTTTCCCTTTCAAGATTTCGGAAGCGCCCAGAAAGATGCCAGCTTTGATTGCGCGTGGCCTTTTTCTAGGACTTGAGGGGACATGAGCACTGACAAACGTCTGCATTGATGCAGCTCAAAACGGGATAGGATTATCAAAGGGAATTCATTACGGAGGACCCCTCTGTTCCCAACCCAGGGAGTTCTTGGCTGGGTACAGGTACTGAGCACACTCAGTGCTGGTCTGGGTGTCGCCGGGCGATCTGACCACAAGAATAGCTCAGCCCTGCTCAAAGCAGCCTTAAGGGCTTTGCAGGCTCAGCACCACAACTCATTTTACTGGACAACGCACCCAACCCTGTCTGAGCTCCGTGCAGAGCAGTGAGGTCTGTAGGGCGTTTCATGCGTTGGCAAGACCACAGATTTGCTCCTGACAGCACCACCACCGGGCGCAGAGCAGGGGGCTGAGTGACAAGGGGTGGGTGTCAAACGCGGCAGCGACAAGCCACGGCACCACCCTGCTCAGCAGGGGAGCCTGGTTAAATTTAGGGTGACTTTTACTGGAAAGAAGACAAAGTCCAATGCAAAGGCCTGAAAGATGAAGAATCATGAGAATGTAAAGTGGAAACCTGTTGAAACATTGAGTGGGCGGTGATGCTGGCTATACCTTCACATGGGTATCAGGATGAAAGATATTTAACCCAGGGCATCTTAAATGCAAACTGAAGGCGATGATGTAGCAGCACCATGGCAACAGCTGTGCACAACGCACATCTGCCTACATTTGGTATCACCGAGAGGTGTAAGCCTGGAGACCGCTCTCTTCTTTCAGTGATGGGACTCCAGAGTCACACGTGGGAGCTACAATGAGAATACAGCCCCTGCTCACGAAGAAACTAAGGATTTATCCACCCTGGCATTCCTCTGAAACAGAATTGCAGCAATGATGGCATTTTGTGCCACGCTGCTTCATCCCACACGCAGTTCTGAATCACTCCTAAGACTGACACAGACCAAGTGATCTGCCGACTGTTAAGGGCACATCCTACAGCTCCTACTCAGAGAAGAGTTCAGAGAGAGCTTTGCCTGGTTAAAGACTACGGGAGAGTTTCAGACCAGGCATTAAACAGCTAAGAAAGAAGAATGCAAGTCTGCATGGTGCACTCCCCCGCCAACCCATCACCGCGCTGCGAACCGGCAGGTTCAGGCACACCAGGAGTCACAGCCCAGGTCGAGGCGAGCCAGGACGCTGCGTGCAGAGCACTGACCTCCTGGGACACACAGAGTGGGGTGATGGAGAAAATGCCATGAAAGGCATTGCCCATGATAAAAAGGCTGATAGGGCCAAGCTGATTGATTTTTATCTTTCAAGACTGGTGGAAGGAGATTGTTTATTTCTTGCAGATTTTGCCCTGCTGTTGATCTGCAGCAGTTTCAGCAGTCGCTAAGGACAACCTCAGATTCACAACTGGGACCGAGATCAGAACTCAGCGCTTGGCACTGTGCATCCCAGAGCTCCAAAGCGAACAGGAAGGAGAAAGCTACAAGACAAAGATGGACTTGGAGACTCAGATTGCACAGAGAGAAAACTCTGTTCTGGCTGCAGCAAAAAATGGGACAGTGCTTTCTTAAGGAAGGGCCTCTCCCTTGAACTGAGAGGACACCCTACTGCAGTCGAAGTGGAGTTCATTTATTGTTCTGCTTTTAGATGCGTGGGTGGACACTGAGTGCTGTTGGTTCAGTCTTGAGTAAAGAGCTGGATCGCTGTTGCTTCAGTGTCTGAGGACACAATTGCACCAACAGAAACAACCCTGCAAAGGTTTAATCCGCTACGGGCTGCAGCGTGACGGCAGCCAACGTACAAAAAGAAGTAAAGAAGTCAAGCACGAATTGGATGGTTTGTGCATCACTGCTGATGTCATGCAGGAGGATGGGGAACTCTGCCTGGTATTCCTGGTGACATCTTGATCCCCTCAAGATCCCAGCACTATCCATAAGGCACTGTGACCCATCCCCAGAGCCAGCAGCCAAGGTGCCCAGGCAGGGTAAGTGCTGGCTGTGGGGCTGCCACCCACGAGTCCTGAAAAACTCTGGTGTCAATTGCAGTTGAGGGCATTCTTAAGGAGGCTCTTACAGCAGCACATCTCAGCTTGGCATCCAAATTGCCAGCCAGAAGATGATTTGCCAGCGGTACGCGTGCTCTGTAAGCGCTCCCGAGACAGGATTGCACGGCTGCAGCATCCTTGCAGAGCGACTGCAGCACGATGCTCCGAACAGACCACAAACGCAGCAACAAAGTGCGCGGAGTAGAAACACATTCCCCACTCCAGCATAGAATAACACAAGAAAAAGGAAAGAAACAAAAAAAGAAGATCCTGCCAGTCATTGGAATTGGGGAACTCTAAAGCCCCTGGGCCAGCTGCTGAGATGCCCTACTCACGCGCTTAAGCATGCTGGGGGAGAGCACAGAGGGACGCCCATGCAAGTAGAAT
This sequence comes from Neomorphus geoffroyi, assembly GCA_033558235.1. Lineage (NCBI taxonomy): Eukaryota > Metazoa > Chordata > Aves > Cuculiformes > Neomorphidae > Neomorphus > Neomorphus geoffroyi. Next base: position 2,813,669 of record JAUMJM010000029.1, on the reverse strand, counting down.
TCTCCCTTACACAGATGCTAAGTCAGAAATAAGACCAGGACATAAACTGAACCAAAGTCCAACTGCACCGTGCAAGCCAACCATTAGGCGGTGGGAGTTGGACGTGGCTTTTCTTCCCTGACACAAAGCCCATCGCCAGCGACAAGCTTCTCCCAGCCTCAAGAAACTAGCACTGCTGCTTCCGTAACGCCGTGCGGTTGCATCTTGGCCCAGGAAGCAGGTGAGCTATGGCTTTGAGCAGCTTAACCACCAAGGGCAAAACAAGGGCAGCATGGCTGGTCTAGTCCTGAGAGCAATTAAAGGTGAGTAGCCATCGCTCTCAATCCTACCCCTTCCATTGTGCCTTCTGGAGCCAAATAGCTCTGCCCCACAAAACAGCCAGTTCCTGACTTAGAGGTCACCTTTTAGATGTCCGAACTGGCCCCAGCAGCTCCCAGGCGCTGCAGCAGCCCCGCGACAGAGCAAGGCTTGCAGGTCACGCTGCCAGGACAGAGGGCTCCACGTCAGAATCCCTTCCAAACAAACTGTTCAGACAAGGACTCGGCGCATGGCAACGACACCGAAGCAGAGACGGGGTCGTCTGACCGTATTGTCGGTGGGTTTCTCCTGGCGATTGAGGGTTTCATTTTCTTCTCTTTCTTTTCTTTTTCTTTTTTTTTCTCTTTTTTTTTTTTTTGTCTTTTATTTTAAAAGCTAAACTCCTCTCCCGTACTCTTCACGCACTCAAGTCCACACGCCATGGTCTGTGGTTGTGCCCTGGGAGTTTCCTACACAAAATCAACCATCCAGTAGTCAAGCATGAGAACTTCACACTAACAGGAAAGACCCCTTTTTCCTTCCTGTGTGCATCTCAACCTATATGTGCAGGCATCAAAAACAGACCAATCCGCAAGAAACACCAATATACCAAGGATGGGGCTCTCGGGGCTTCTAGAAGTTCAGCCCAACTTGAAGATAGCGAAGGGGAGGTGGGGGATTTGTCACTAACACTCGTCTATATTAAGGCTGATGAACTCCTGTATACACTTCCTGTACTGCAGCTCAGTAGGGCTGTTGCTGGGATATTGACCTGGTTGTCCAAAGGGACCCTCTGCTTCTCGCATTTCCTCATTCATTCGAGCCAGACGCAGCCTAGAGTGAAACAGAGAAAGCACAAGGTTTGGAAATCCCCTGGTGGTTATTTCTAGGCAGTGTTCTTGTACACAGGCGCTGGGAAAGCCTGGCTTAACTTACAAGGTAACTATGTCTGCGTTGGCTGCCTGGACAGCAATACTGAGCGGGTCCTGCCCGTCGCCATCCACCGCGTGCTGATTCGCCCCTCGCTTGAGGAACAAACAGACCTGACTGCAGCAGGGAGAGAAAAGACCATCAGAGCAGAAATTCCAGCCCCACTAACCCACACTGGAGTGGGCAGAGAGCACTGTCCTTCCACATAGGCAGGCACAGCTTATACAGGTCTAAACCAGGAATCATAGAACGGTTTGGGATGGTTTAAAGACCACCCAGTGCCACCCCCCTGCCACGGGCAGGGACACCTCCCACTGGGTCAGGGGGCCCCAAGCCCCATCCAACCTGGCCTGGAACACCTCCAGGGATGGGGCAGCCACCGCTGCTCTGGGCACCCTGGGCCAGGGCCTCCCCACCCTCACAGCAAAACATTTCTCCCCAAGATCTCATCTCAATCTCCCCTCTTCCAGCTCAAAACCTTTCCCCTCGTCCTATCCCTGCACTCCCTGATCCAGAGCCCCTCCCCAGCTTTCCTGCAGCCCCTTTCAGCACTGGGAGCTGCTCTAAGGTCTCCTCGCAGCCTTCTCCTCTCCAGGCTGAGCAACCCCAGCTCTCCCAGCCTGGCCTTGTACGGGAGGTGCTCCAGCCCTCGGATCATCTTCGTGGCCTCCTCTGGGCCTGCTCTAACAGGGTCCCAGTGACACCCTATCTATCACCACAGGGCCAATTATTAAGACAATGAAGTTCTTGATGTGATACAAAAAGTCGTGTTGCAATAACCAACCTCCCTCGCCTGCCTCACCCCATGACTCTCAGCTGGATCTCAGTCCAAGGTGGAGCATTTCAGAACAACGTGCAAAGAACTTACCCAGTATGCCCCAGGTACGTGGCGTGATGCAAGGGAGCCCGGCCTCGGCTGTCTCTTTGGTTAACATCCGCCCCATTTTGCAGCAGGAATTCACAGGCTATCAAGGAGCCCTGGCAAGGGAAAGGGGAGTTTCTAAATAAATTCAGCATCCATGAGCACACACAAGGCTGCAAGCTGCCTGTTGTTGGTGCGCTCTGAACTACAGTCAAGACCTCACGTGCCCAAATGTGGCCTCCCAGCCACAACGTACCCCCATCACAGCTTGAATCAGAGGAGTTTTGTTTTCATCTTCATCGTTCACCCAGTTGATCTCAGCCCCATGTGCCAGTGCTTCCGCCATGAGAGGCAGGTTTCGGGCTTGTGCTGCCTTGTAGATCAACAAGCCGGGATGCAGCTCCCTCAGGTCCTCCAAATCTGATGCTTCCTGTTCAATCTCTGCTTCACCGCTGGACTCCTCTGATACCTCGCACTCTGAGAGGAAGAAAAGGATGGAGAGAGATGACCCAAAGGCTTTGCATTTCCAATTCTTATGTTCCCTATTGTTCTTGGCACCCAACGTTCCTGACCACCCATCTCACCTTAGCACTAGGCACCCCACACACTTCCATCAACTGCCTGTGACACCCACCTTCCTCCGTCACGCTGTCCACCACCGAGCCGAACACCAGGATGTCAGTGCTGCCATCCGTGCTTCCTCCGAGTCCGCTGTCACTGCTCAGACCTGCAGGGCCAACAGAAGACAAACCAAGCCCATTTTAATACACATTCATCCCAGTTCCAAGGCACAGCTGAGACCACAGTGGGGAAAAAGGCTGCGCAGAACGTCACAAACACATTGCACCGGGCGCTGCTGGCAAGGGAGAGGGGGACTGCTAACCCATTTAGCCCCACTCAATGGAACTGCCCAAGGAAAGATCGCAAAGCCTTATGGTGTCCATGTCCCCACGCTGCCCGTCATGCAGGGATGCTCCAACATTGCCATGGCGCTCTGGGCTGTTGAGGACAGCCCTTGCTGCAATCCATGAGGGACGCCGTGACGTCGACTGGAGCAGAGCAGCAGCAGAGACAGCTTTGCAGCAGGTCAGGCAGTGTCATAAGCAAATAAAGACACTCCTCTGCTTTTACCACCACTAACCTCAGTTTCTACTCTTTGACCACGGCTGGGCCAAATAATGTCTACACTGTATATCTCAAGTCAGATTCCTACAGCATCGTCCGCTGGCTCATCCGCCTCCACAGGCACCCCTTCCCTTTCCCAGCAGTGCTTCCCACCTTCCCTGCTTAGCTGGTGAACATCACAATACAGCTGACTGCATACAAGAAACGCAGTCATGGAGAGATGAAGCAACTTGTCCAAGGACACGCAATGTGTCCATGGCAGAGCAACTTTGTACCTTTTCCAGCTTGGATCCAAAAGCCGTCAAGACAAAAAGAAAGGAAGAATCACATGCAGGAATTGCCCCTGCAGGAGCAGGGATGGCGCATCACCTTTGTCCCCTTGGGATCTCTGTCTGGATTCAGCTTCTTTCTGCTTTTAACTTCCCAATGACTGTAAGGGCTGGGAATGTCTGTCCTCCCAGAACTCAAGAGGTAAAGTCTCCATGATCTACCCCAAGACCTACACTGAAACCACTGTGATTAAAAAGAAAAACAAGCCAGGTTGTAGCTGAGAAAATGTTTGTAAACTACGAGCTGAGTAGTCTTTGCAGAGTAACAGCAGGAAAGCCTGCAAGAACCAAAGAGATGAGCCTTGAAAACCAGAGCAGAACAAGACACCTTAACCTTAAAGGGTGTTGAAATCTTCAAAGCAGCCAAGTAAGGTCCCAGATAAAGACCAGTCTCTAAATCAGTAATCCTGAAGTGTTCAACAGCCAAAGGAAATTGCAACAGGAAAGGTTTAAAGGGACACATACCACGCATCACCCTCAGCAAGTCTGCAGATGGCACCAAGCTGAGTGGTGCGGCTGACGCGCCTGAAGGACAGGATGCCATCCCCGGGGATCCGGATTAGCTGGAGAAGTGGGCCTGCGTGAACCCCACGGAGTTGCAACAAAACCAAGCGCAAGGTCCTGCACCCAGGTTGGGGCAATGCCCAGTATCGATACCGGCTGGGGGATGAAGGGGTTGAGAGCAGCCCTGCTGAGAAGGACCTGGGGGAGCTGGAGGATGAAAAGCTGGACATGAGCCGGCAATGTGCACTCACAGCCCAGAAAGCCAACCGTGTCCTGGGCTGCACTAAAAGAAGTGCGGCCAGTGGGTCAAGGGAGGGGATTCTGCTCCTCTGCTCTGCTCTTCCGAGACCTGGAGGACTGTGCCCAATTCTGGAGGCCTCAGCAGAGGGAAGACAGGGACCTGTTGGAGTGAGTCCAGAGGAGGCCATGAAGATGATCCAAGGGCTGGAGCACCTCCTGTGTGAGGACAGGCTGGGAGAGCTGGCGTTGCTCAGCCTGGAGAAGAGGAGGCTGCGGGGAGACCTTAGAGCAGCTCCCAGTGCTGAAAGGGGGCTGATAAGAAACATGGGGTCAAACTTTAGCAGGGCCTGTTGCAATAGGAGAAGGGGTAATGGTTTCAAACTAAAAAGAGGGGACATTCAGACCAGATGTAAGAAAGAAACATTTTCCACTGAGGGTGGTGAGACACTGGCCCAGGTTGCCCAGAGAAGCGATGGAGGCCCCATCCCTGGAAACAGTCCAGGTGAGGTTGGATGGGGCTCTGAGCAACCTGATCTGGCTGAAGGTGTCCCCGCTCACTGCAGGGGCACTGGACAAGGTGACCTTTAAGGTTCCCTTTCAACCCAAACCATTCCACGATTCTATGTCTTTTTTTGGATTTGCTGCCAGAATAATCACTGCTGGTTTTATAGAAAGCAAACACACGGCTCGGTGAGACTATGCTCTTCGTTACGTCAACACAAAAGCGGCCAATGAGGCCACATAGCACTCGTCTAGATTTCCATCAAAGCAAGAAAGGAGGATCTGGCTCCTATCACATGAATGTTAATACATCAAATTCCCAGTTCTGTTCCCCTTGAATCAGCAGTAAAATTCCTATTTTCTTCTACAGCAGCAAGACAAGGCTGCTGAGCAACTCCAAGTCCTACATCTCCCAGTTATCCTTTCTGTTGGCCAATAACGCTGAATTCTTGAAACTGGAACAGCCCTTAAGGCACCGATTCAGACAAGCACTAAAGCAACTTCACTGATTTCAAGAGATAACGTGTACTTGGAGAAAAGCCTGTAATTTTCTGCCGTGCTGACCTTAAACATTTCTCTTAAGTTCATACAATAACAAGCAACTGAATGAGTAAGGCTTAAAAAGTTACCGCTCCTCAGCCGAGTATGATAACGGACCGCACGGCCACATTGTGAGATGTGGGGCATCTGAAGTAACCATTTCTTTCTTACTCATTTGGCCCACGTGTACAGGATTGCGTCCTTTGCTTCAACTGAGGGACTATGGTTCCTTTAAGATGCAGCAACTCGACTGCTGGAAACCCTAGGAAGCTTTTTGCCTTTGGAAAGCCTGTCCATCCCACAAGGGATTGGTGATGCATGGGTTCCAGTCAGCTGGCCGCAAGAAAACACATAATTGCCTGTGCAGCTTGGTTTGGAACAAGTGAAATTTGGATGTCTCTTTTGCTGCTAGCTGCCAGAGCGTCACCTTACCTCCGTCCAGGAGGAACGGCGTACCGCTCCCACCGGGACCAATGCCACTGCCACTCCATGGGCCACCTGTTAGCGGATGCTGCATAGAGATGTGGCTGGCACCTAGAGGAAGGTGGACGGAATATGAGGGGAGTTCATCGTCACAAACACAAAAAGAAAAAAATTGTCCGCAGTAGGACTTGCTAAAAAAAAAAAAAAAAAAAGGGGGGGGGAAAAATTAAAAGCCAAAACTAAAACCAGAAGAAAAAAAAAAAAGCCAATGGAATGCATAGTCTGGGAGTAAAAGATGTTGGGGAAAAAAAAATCCCATCCACCAGAATGCAAACACCAGGGACTGACTGGGTAGGATATTAAAGCAATAAGGGCAATAAAAGAGCAATGGGCTGGAGTTTTTCCATCTCACTCCCCATTACTCTTCTGAAGTATTTACCCTCTCTCCAGTGAGGCCAACACCTTGCCTTAGGTCTGGTGCAACGCACACGCCCTGGAAGAGCTGGGACGTCAAGCGCACCAGAAGCACTTTCTTTGTACTTACTGTGTGGGCCGGAGCCAGCGCCGGTGTCGAAGTAGGAGAAGAGAGAGTCCAGCTCGTCAGGGCAGAAGAGGGAATCTCGACGGAACTTCCTCTCCAGCGTAGCCGCTGTTTGACACGGAGAGATTTTGAAACCCATCATTAATAACAGTTCTACAGCTGTACCTGCACAGGCTGAGCTTGTACATCCAGTGCACCCGAGATGTGACCAGTGCCACACTCGTGCCCACAAACACCATCGAAATATAACAGAGAGCCGTCTGCAGGGGGTGATACTGCACAGCAAGTCATCCCAGAGCATTCCGAGCAGCCACAACCCTTCATGAGCACAGGCTCTCTTACAGACCAGGCAGGGGAAAACATAAGGATTTGAAACTTATTAAAAATAAGGAAGCCGGAATAATAAAGGAAACGTACAAAGCAAGCTCAGAAGTTACTGGCTCACTCTATGATCTGCCACAAGGACCTCCTTAAACAGATGGAAAACGTTAGGAAATGGCTCTAAAGATCTGTGTCAACACGGCTTGTGCAACAGCTTGGTGGTTTATACCTCCGGCAGGCTGCGGGTCCTACAGAAAGACGTCACGCGCGCCGTTACGGCAGCGTGGACACACCCACACAGAGCGAGGCAAGTAGGGTTCCCACCTGATGACAACATAGCTGGTGATGCATTGCCCACTTCGTGCCGGTACTTCCGACGAGCCGTGGGTGCTTTCGTGGTGCTGTTGTGTCTCTGGCACTTCTTCACACACCAGCGCCGAGGTTTCCGTTCACTCTCTGTTAGAGACTCCCCATTTGGCAGCTTCTTCAGGAATTTCTTCTCCACGTACTTCACCTTGATCCAGGCTTCCTTTTCCTGCCTAAGAGCAGAACACCAGAAAGCTGTGCACTGGGTCACGTGAATGGCCTAAAGCAAACAGCCGCAAGGAGACGGAGCTGCTCTGGGTCGTTTCATCAACGTGGCTTCGAGTCCTAAAAATCACTGAGGCCTTAACGAAGGGAGAGCTTCTCAAATCTAGAAATCTCTCCCATTTCAAAGCAAACCTAAAGAGCAGCGTGTAGCCAAGAGTGGAATGAGCCCTAGACAACAGCAGCTGCTTCAGCGGCATCTATTTGAAAGGTCCCAGAGCAGGAAGACCCAGCAAGCCCTGGTTCCCGTGCACACTTCACCCGGTTGCTGGATGGTAACGCCCCGCTGACCAGACCTGCCAGGGAGAGAGCTGCGGGAGGTGCACCTGAGTAGTTTGGGCCCTCACTGAAAGACCAGTCCCACTCAGTCTGACTTTCCACGGAGAGCTCAGGGTACTGGGATTACTGGTTGGGATGGATAAGCTTTCCACTGGACCGCGAGGACCAGTGTGTGCACTCAGGCTCACCTGGAACTCCCTGCTGTTGGTTTCTTAAGTCCCAGCTCTTCACACCGTGCCTCATAAATCTGATTCATGGTACTGTTCCCCAGCTCGCACATCAGCTGCAACAACAGGGAAAAATGAAATCCATGGGAGAGGAGCTACCTTCCCTCTAGTCCAGCCTGCCACGAAGTAACACTCCCTCCACGCCCACCATTTCTCCATTTCTTGCCATGAAAAGCCAACACTCACTTTCAGTAACTCTGGCTCCCAGGAATCCAGTGTGAGCGATCGGACTTTGGAGCAGTGAACACCCAGACTCCTATTTAATCAAAAGCAAGAAAACTGAAATGGTTACGTGCTTCAAAGTAGAGCTGCTCGCACATCATCAGACAAACAAGGTCAATCCAGTTCTTACATATTTATCTATACGGATGTGGCTACAGCAGAGAGGTTTATGCACGTGCCTACAGATTTGCCAGCGCATACAGGTACTGCAGCAAGCAATCACTTTCGAATCTATCTGTAACAGTCAGTTGTAGTTCAGTCTCCATCATCTTTTCCAGGAGATCGCAACCCATCCTGGCTGGCAGCACAGAGCACACATGCGCACGGTACCTGTGGATACCAGAGCACTCGATGCACAGCAGAATGCCCAGGTTGATACTGGCCCAGCGAGGGTCTGGCTGACCACAGTCACAGCACTGGTCATTCCCAGGGATGCTCTGCACTCTCTGCAAGATGCTCTCTCCTTTCACACTGCGGTCCCGGGAGTCGGTAGCAGAATCGATGCTGCTAGTTGATGGGGAAGCAGTCCGGTCCAGCCTCTGCGGGGGAAAAAGGGGTTCTAGGATTCTGCAAAGCACTGTGGAACAAATCAGAGCTTTGCACAGCAGATGCATTCATAGGAAGCATTACCTGGAGAAGAATAAACTGGGGCTAATCCAAGAAGGGAACGGGGTAAAGCCCCATTAATCTCTATTATTGCCAGAAGACGGCGCCACACCCCACCCCTGCTCTGCAGATTGACAAACTATTTCCCATTGTGATGCCCTGCTTACACTTGCCCCAGCTAGGGAGCACGAGGAACCTAATTGCTAGGGGAACATTAATCCAGAGAGTGATGGCAAGAAGGTGAATTATCAGCACAACACTGATTTAAAGCCTTGCCTTTCCCCCAGTCCAGCTTTATCAGTGTGGCTTTGGTTGCTGAACAATTGCTGCCTTTGAGTCAGCTCTCTTCCTTGAGGGTAGGGGAATATTCCCAATGGTCCACCCACGCACTCTGGACCTGCCACAGCCCAGAAGCCGACTGACAGGGCTCTGAGACGCAGTTATGGCTCTTGGCAGACCCCCTCACTCACTTCAATGTAGTAGCTGTCAGGACTCTCCCGGTATGCAGAAGCGATGCTTGCTTGAACAGCCTGAATCCAGGCCTGACGCAGCTTCTCCGAGTCAGCCTGCAGCATGCAGCTCCTGTGAAGGAAGGACACGAGTTGGAAAGAGCAAAAGGACCAGGTGCGTGTTTTGGTCAAAACTCTTCCAATTCATCCTCAGCATTTTCATTCCAGTAGGGGCAGCGCCTTGACTTGACAGGCAAAGGGGCAAAAATTAATCCTACAAGCTCAAGCTGTCAGAGGTGTTCCCGCTCCAAGAACTCCACGTGGGTCCGCCAGCTATCTTGAAAAGCTGACCTTTACCATTTCCACTGTCTTTACATATATTCGGTATGCACAGCCTAAATCTGGCTTATGCTGGTGAATGAACTTCACAGGGACTCTGGAGCACAGGCGATGGTATCTCCCAGTCAACACTTACTAGCCCAGGGCAGCATCTGCCCAAACCTAATCTCTTGCGGTTCCACGCACAGCCCAGCCACCACGAGGATGGCCTAGGGAAGCCACCAAACTTACTTGGTAGGTGAGACGACCTCAAAGCAAAACCTCCTCTCTATGTCTTCACACGGCTTGACAGTACAGAGCCGCAGGTCTTCCACCACTACCGTGAGGACATCCTGAAAGGGTGAGAACAGGTCGCTTTGTTGGCTGCTCCCTGAATCTGTGTCATACTCAGACCTCTCAGAAAACTGCTTCCCAAGCCCTGCTGGTCAGCAGATGCCCAGTTCAGAAAGAGCAGAGCCAACTGGATAACTCTGGGGCAACAGGAAGCGGTTATACCGAATCCAAGCACGGGACAACAGGCACACGAAATAGCAAGCTCGCTGGGGACTTCACCAGCTTCCTCTGCTAACAGGAAGAGTTAGATCACCGCGAGTACCATCTGCTGCCACTTGGTACAATCTGACTTCGGAGCACAATCATGCCCAAATGGCCTCATTGTCCCTCTGATCCAATTCCCCTCCCCACTTCTTCCACCCCACTCCACGACCGTGGTGCAGAAGTCCCCAGCAAAGCAGGATACCAGACAAGTCGACTGATCTGCCGGCATCATTTGGGGTAGTTTCACTGACCTTTAGCTTCTTCTGATACACCAGCTGACTGTTCTGTATGGAGAACCACCTCCTGCAGGCAGACAGACAGACAGCAGAACAAGTGAGCAGGAAAGCTCTGCATTTAAGAATGCTTTGAACGTATCCCAGAGCCACGTTAAAAGACCTCTTAATATCATATCATTTCCCTGGTAAGTGAGAGGAGGAAATGCAGGTCAAAAAGACGCTGATCTCATGCATTAGAAACTCACTGGAAGGGTCTGAATCCTTCTGAACAACCACGTATGAAAGCCATTGACTGTCTCAAGGGAAACTGAACACACAAATATCGAGCAGGGCTACAACACGAAACCTTTCCCGAGGTCTCTGGCAGCCGCAGAGCCTCCTGCCCAGTGCAGGACGCATACGAGCGTGGCGTTCCCAGTGACCTCTCAGATGGAATATTTATAAATTATTAAGAGCAGGGTCAGTGCACAGGAAGCCGTTTCTGAGCTCCTGGCAGCACAGTTGATATTTCCACTCTCACATATCTCCCTGTCCCCAGATAGGCAGGTTTGACCCTCACGGCATGCCCTGCTGTGTTAGATTATATCTCTTAATTGTTATATATTTACAGCTTTCCTAGGGCAAGACTCGAGCTGCATTGCTCCGTCTTCCCTGCACGGAACCTGGTCACTCTTCCATTGTGGAAGGCACTCTTTTTTATTTTCCTGGCATTTATGAAGATGCAGCAAGACATTAGCCGGCTCATTCCATGATACAGCCTAGGAGGAATACACAGCTTCACAGACAGAAGCACACTTGGGTTTGAACACGGAAATAACGATGCCTTACATAAACCACATCCATTTAGCTATTACTGATTAATGTACACGTCTCCAGCACACCAACATCAAAGCTTTGCAAGCTTTGCAAGCTCAGCACTTGAGTTATAACGTGCTGGTAGATAATTTATGTGGTCTTAAACCACCACTGCAACGAAGCAGATGCTTACTCCTCTTTGCTCTGAGCTGACTCGGTGCCACAGAGCCAAGGTTAGTGTGTTGATAAGGCTACATTAATCCGTCTTGAGATCCTGTTCCTCTCAGGAGGACTTAACTCCAATGCAGTTATGCCAAGACAGCTTCAGGTTCTGATCTTACTTGCAGCCAGCATGGTCTGAGGAAAATCAGGGTCGCTTTGGTTGGCAAGGACCTCTTTGGGTCAACCTAGCCCAACCCTCTTGCTCAAGCAGGGCCACCCAGAGCAGGCTCCCCACTAAAGCTGAAGTGTGTTCCTGTGCAGGCAGTATTAGCTGTATTTAGAGTCTTAGCCATATATCAAATGGAATATGAGTTATTACTCACCGATTCCATGTTTTGAAAGCATTGCTAGCTCTCTTGAACAGGTAGCCTTCCATGACCACTCCGTTCGGGGCATCAACATTAAACTCCACCTTTGAGTCATCATAAGAGAAGTCCTGCAAACGGAAAGAGACGGAGACTCTAACGTGTCTGCACTCTCTCGGACCAAGACAGAGACGAGGCTAATGAAACCATCAACAAGAGAAAAACATCTGTGTCGAAGTCCTAAGGTGCAGGCAGAGCTCTCTGCCACAGCATATCCTGTGCCTTAGCAGGCTGCAGCCGGCAGTCACAGGCATGAATTATTCTCATTCTCATATCTGTCCCTAGTGTCTGCAGAAAAGTACTTCACATGCTGAATTTTCCCCCTCTGGTAGCTGATAAGGAGAAAGGCAGGTAGCTTACCGTCGTGAGGGCTAAAAATTCCCCAAATCTGGGGCAGTCTGCAATAGAAAACAAAGCAACACAGGTGCTTTTCGTTGGCCAAGTGAGCTAGCCATGCTGCTGCCACATCTTTATTCTGCAAGAGGCCAGGAACAGAACAAACCCCAGCCTCTTCACACCAGGAAAGCAGATACCGCGATTTCTAGAGAGGAAGACTTATCAATTCCATTTTCATTAGCTCTCATCACATGCCATCTCCAATCTGCGCTCACTCCGTTCTCCGTGCTATGCTACCAGTCAGAGCTGATTTGTCAGGCTTGGCACCAACTCATCTGTTAGATCTCATGGATCCTGACAGCTGGTGAGCAAGACAGAGCAGAACAGCAGCTGCCCTCACAGAGCACGGGATCCTTCTCCCTGGGCAGTGATCTGCATCCTTCCCAAGAGAAACTAGGTCATGAAACCTAAAAGACTTTCCCCTCTAACCTGGAAAACTAAGGCACGTCGTGTCTTTGCACCCCGATTCCACTCTAATGACGCATTCTACCCACATCTCCTGCTCTCTTCAGCACAAATATTTCCCCCTGTACTACTTGGTTCAAAGACACAACAGCACAGTCAGAACAGCCCCATTAAGTTAAGTGCCTTTCCTAGCTCAGCATATGAAGACCCTTGCGATGCTGTTGCTAGGCAACATGCACTTCACTCTCATTAAGATGAGTTATTTTCATGTTCAGAGATGCAAGTTTGCCCAGGAGGTGTCATAATAAGAATAATACTGATACAGAAAGAGGAGATATAATGGGACAGGACTGAGTCATTCCTTGGGAGGACAGCACAACGCTGAATTAGACACCGCTGCAAGGCACTCAATTAAGGCAGGGTCTGTTCACCCCCATATTTTCTGCCCATAAGAGGGTGAATCCCATGGGGTTCCTCTTCTGCAGATGTCTTTCATGTAGATATTGCAAACAAAAGCTAGAGGGAATTTTCCTCTTACTCGTAGCTATTTGAATGTGTGACTTGGCAGCTGGACTGGAAGGTCTTAGAGGTTTTTTCCAACCTTAATGATGCTATGATTTTTCGTAGAGCTGCTGCAAAGTGACAATTCTATAAATTTGATGAGAATCCACACTGTTTCACAATAAATAATGCAAACATCTCAAAATCTGGACTTTGTTGAGAAGCACACAGCACAGGTAGGGCAAAAGCCTTCAAAGCACATCTTAAAAATGACCACTTAGCTGTGCCTCCCTTTGTGGAAGACGTAAAAATAAGGGGGAGGGTTTAAATAATCACCTGACTTCTTCAGCTGTCCTTAAATAATCAAGCAGGGTGATGGTAAGAAGGATATATTGCTGATGAGTACAGGAGGAACAGATGGGCCGTATGCGTCACCAGAGTAAATCCACTAAAAATCAAGTGGAGTCAAGCCAGGTGTGAATTTAACCTCCTTGATTCTGTATTGTATTACACCTCTCTACCAGTCCAATGGCTAAAGCAGAACAGCTGAAGGCACATGGAATGGTTCCTTGCCTTTGAAACAACCCCAACCTTCACCACGCCCAGTTTTAGAAAGAAAAAAATAAGACACAGATCTCCCAATCTTACACAGCTAAGGCAACAGAGAGACATCCGGGCGATGGAAAAAGTGCCTTGTGTTCGCATCACTTTGAAGATATTTCTCCTCCTTGTTCTGTCATTGCATAGCAAAGTTCCCCAGGCCAAATTCTGCTCCTGTTTCTGCTGGTGTAATTCCTAAGCAACTCCACTGTCACCAGCAGGGCAGCTGAGGGCAGAAGACGTCTGTAAACTGGATTTGTAGAGTAAGTTCAAATCAAGGGAGAGATCGGAGGGATAAGGACCAGTCTACCTCTTGTCCCCGGGGCACACGGCACGCAGTCTCAGGGGCACTTTGTTCCATTCCATCACGCTCTGCTTGGAAGCACGTGAAGTCTTTGCTACAAAGCTATCAAGAGTGTTTAGAGACAAATGAAGTAAGGGAAAGGGGAGGGTGAAAAAAATCCAGAAATCATCCCCTTGATCAGCACCATTTGTCCTTTCTCAACCAGGCAGAGGCCAAAAGGGAAACGTACAGAAATGGCTCAGGTAGCTGAAAGGCAAAATCACAGTATCACACAGCATCACAGTACCATAAGGTTGGAAAAGACCTCTGAGATCATTGAGTCCAACCTATGACCCAACACCTACACCTACTCCTACTGTCAACTACACCAGGGCACTAAGAGCCTCATCCAATCTCTCCTTAAACACCTCCAGGGACGGTGACTCCACCACCTCCCCGGGCAGCGCATTCCAATGGCCAATCACCCTCTCAGGAAAGAACTTCTTCCTCATGTCCAGCCTAAACCTCCCCTGGCGAAGCTTGAGACCGTGTCCTCTTGTTCTGTCGCCGCTCACCTGACAGAAGAGACCACGACAAGTGCAATTATGAAACTTCCAATGAGTTTAAAGTATGGGCTAAACCAATGGATTCCCAGGCACGTCTTCACGCTGTAGCCCATCGCCATGGAAAAGAAAGGACAAATCTCTGGAAAGAGAGTTACATAACATCTGTCGAAACCCGATTCCAGGTCGAAGCTAACTCAGAAACTGAGATCATCTTGCAATAATGCTGAAACATCACGGTAGTGGGTGACCACAGCTGGGTACAGACAGGTGTGTGACAATGAACCCCCTTAATGCGCCCCCGTATCTGTTCTATTCATCGACACAACGCGATTTTGATCCCGCTAGCTCTGCGAAACAACTCAAAGGGTGCTGGTTGACGGACACCGCTCCTGCCAAGGACATCATCAACTCTGCCATCAGCAAGGCTCCCAAGGAACGCACCGCATCGGTGGACTTATCCGACTTCACATGGAACTAGGAAATAAAAACCTTCCAGCCCTGTAAGCCAAGCCGTGATGTCTGGGAGGAGCTGGTGGAGAAGGAAGGTCACCCATTCCATAATTTCTTGACTCAAATCTTAACCTTGATAAAGCAAAGTAAGAGTGCGCACACCTATGCTTTCTCTTGTCCCCTCTTTTTTTAAATCCTGCCACACACAAGATTTGAGTAAACTACCTCTTGCTAGATTTTTCCCATCATCGCGATGTACATGGAGTAGGCAAATTTGCTCTAAATGAGTTTGGAAGAGATTTATTCAGTCTGCATTTAGCACCTCCTTGTCTCCGTAATATGAAAAAACGCTTGACACAGAAAAGGCTTCCTGGGACTGGGAGCTGGATGGTTTTGGTCACAGCCACGATCAGCAACAGCAGTGACACGTGGGATCACACACTGGTAAAATAAATGGGACATCTTC
Organism: Neomorphus geoffroyi; assembly: GCA_033558235.1. NCBI lineage: Eukaryota > Metazoa > Chordata > Aves > Cuculiformes > Neomorphidae > Neomorphus > Neomorphus geoffroyi. The sequence continues at coordinate 2,798,524 of JAUMJM010000029.1, read as the reverse complement.
CAAAATAAGAAACTAGCTCTCTGCCATCACCTGTTTCTCCTTCCTTCACCGATCCAGTAAAATCACACCGGTCTTGTCTCACTGTCCCCTCCCCTTCTCAGCCCTGTCACTCGGAGCTTACACACAAGGCTGCCCGAGAACTGATATTCTTTTAGAAATGACATCCCAATGGTCTCCACAGGAGCACGTCAAATGCTGCTGCAGCAACAGTGAAGTAACACATTCCAAAAGACACATCCATGGGGATGTGAAAAAGGACATTAACGTGGACACTTTCAAACCAGCAAATGGAAAGCAAAAACCCAGACAGACAGACAGGTGAAAGAATAAAAAAGAAGAACTTCCCCCCCCATTTGAAGGTCGCCTCAATGCCCCCCAGTTAACCCTCACTTGTCCATCCCCACACCACTCGCACAGAGCCTGCTGGCATTGCAGAGGCCAGACAAGCTCTTCCAATTGCCCCTGGGAAACCAGCACTGCAAGCAGAGAAACGGCTGATTAAATTAAATAAACCTCCAGCTTCAGCAAACAGACTGAACACGAAGAGTGAAGATGCCCCCCATCAGCCTGGAACCTTTAGAAGGGGGGAAAGTCTTAGTCTTAGGCACCTTGCCTAAAAACAAATGCCCTGAAGTAGGAAGAGCTTGCTTACAGGTTCATTCCTGTCCCAAAGGGCACCACACCTGGCTGAGAGCAGATAGAACCTTTCTCCAAAACACCAAGACTTCTTAAAATCCTCTAAAACAAAACCCCTGTGGCAAGAGAGCTCCCTGAAAAGCCACAGCATCGCTCCCTCAGGGTATCAAACGAATGTGGAAATAATGATACTGTCCTTTTCTGTACACTGTTTTGATTTGTACTGATAGAAAACACTATCAAAAATAGGCAATCATGACCAGTGAATCATTTCAGTTCGGTTTCAGATACTCAGAGAAACACATCTTACTACCAAACCTCCACGTTATTTTCTTTTCAATCAATACCATTGAGGATAAGTGATAACACACGCGACACACGCTTTCCCTCACAGAAGACAAAGGCTTTCATCCCAAAGTGCCTCTTAAGTAATCAACGATGCTCAGTATTTAACAACATTATTATGCACGCTCTAACAGCGATATGTGCGCATCCATGCATTGAAAAGAACTGCTGCAACTCCTTTGGCTATTTGATTCTAAAAAGAACATAATTCAGAGGAAAATTCACATTCCCTGAAGATGCACGCTCATCCCTTCCACACAAATATTGCTGCCTGAATACATTTGAAGCCATTCTCTATCGGGCTCTTTTTACCTCTGTGTATATTCTGTGTACAACCCAACACCCTCCGAGGCAGATGGAATCTGGAGGAGGGCTCCCCACCTACATCCCCGTTCTGCGCAGGCAGCTTTCATTCCTTCTGGCCAAATCCCATTTACAGACCTTTTGTTTCTTGAATTTCCTAAGCCAAACCATCTCCCCTGCTCTGCAGCTTGCCAGCAGATAATGCACCGAGATCTGTGCCCTGCCCTGCAGCTTTTCCATGCCAGAAACAGAACCAAACCCATTTGCTCTCCTGCACTAATAAAGCTTTCGGGTCGCATCAGCAAGCCGTGTCCTACAGGCACAATCCTTGCTCCCCCAGGCAGAAGTGCCCTCTAAACTTTCTCCCCAAGTCAAACCGACCCTGCAGGAGTCTCCTTACCAGGAGGTACTCAAGCCTGCCGAAAATCTTCATGATGCCAGCTGCAAGGGAGGCTTTGCTGCTCGTGCCTAGAGAGCGGAGAGCAGCTCTGTGTCCTCTCACGCGCTCTCCCCGCTCGCTCTCTAGAGCAGCATCTCTGCCGAGCACCGTGGGCTGGCAGGGAAGGAGGGATTTCTTTTTCAGCCCCTTCTGCTTTACGCCTCCTACTTAGATTTGGGGAGCTATGAGCTCTGCTGCTGGCTTCTGTCGAAGCAAGGGGCACTCTGTTAAGGAGGGCTGCTGGCCTCTGGGGACCACCTGCCTACCCCCTCCTCCTGCCTCCTATTCACAGTCAATCAGCTTAGAGCAAGGGCTAATTATCATACAGCTGCCAGGGAGGCACACGGGGAGTGGGGGAAGCCAAGCAACACAGAGCAAAGTTGACAGGAAGACGCTCACCCCGACCTTAACAGCGCCGGGCTGTCTTCCCCCAGCTTCCCGCAGCAGAGCCATCCCTTGGCCAGGAATTCCAGCTCTGCTCCCCTGCAGCCACAGAAATCAGAGTTCTGGAGTGCCATACGGCCCTGGTTTGTTATCTACCAGCTGGACTCAATGAGGCAGAGAGCTCTGCCTTGGCACTCCATCCTCCCGTCTCAGGCAAACAGGCAACAGAAGCACAATTACTTTCCCCACTATTCCAGCTTGAGGAACACGTACGAAGCTCCAAAGGAGCTTTTACGCAGCCCAGTGTTCTTCTACTTCCATCAGTTTTGGTGCAGTGGAAGGATTCAGGATGGTCAGGATCTGCGAGGCAGGACTGGTTTAAACGTTGCTGTTTCTTTTCTCATTTCCCATTGGAAAAAATTCCTAGGCCTCCGTGCTCTCCAAAATTTTTCTCCTAGGTGGTCCAACCTACACCAAGCCCCGTGTGTCTTTGTGCATCCACCTGAAGTGTCCGAGCCCCCCCAAAAACATACAAACTCGTCGCACGTGTGGTTTGAGACAGTTGGGTTCAACACACAAGAGAAATACGGGCAGAAGCAGAAATGAATCCTGTTCTGCAGCCCTTGCACAGCACAAAGGCAGCCCCAGCCTTCACACTGAAGACCTCCTCTTTCTTTGCACAACAGGAAGGTAACACCAATATTTATTACAGCCCATAAAAGCCAAGAGTCTCCTCTTATTGCTGCTATTTTTGCATAAGTGAGTGTTATTGTCACATGAAGAGTGAAGCCGCAAACGGAGCGCTCTAAGATTTTTGGACCTGGCAAGGCAAAAAGGGCAGCGGTTAAAATGACAGCTTAAAGTGATGCTGCCCTAGGCATCTGTCCCAAAGGTGGCAGATGTTCAGTGAGGGAAGATGGGGGAAGGGTGGTGTAGGAAAAAGACACTTGAATTCCGGTAGCAAAGAAAACAGCCAGCGCTTGTACTGAGCTTTCCTCTCCTACCGACTTCATTTTCATTAAAACTATAATGAAACCAAACGCCACAGACCACTTCCTTGTACACTCGGCTCTTAGAACGCTGCCCTCCATGCCCCACCAAACTGCCCAAAGAGAATTCAGTCCCCTGTCTTCAGGATCTGCAGCTCCCACGTCCCAAGAATACTTCAAAATGTGTTATTTAAACCGGATTCTCTCTTTTTCTGGCACATCTTAGCAGGCTGCTTGGGAAGACGCGGTTGAGGAAAAAGCAAGGACACTTCTGCCACTCCTCTCTAATTAAGCACAACTGCATCTCCAGATTTTTCAAGAGCCCAGAGGGTATTCTGCACTCGGCACGAAGACGTATTCAAACACGTGCTGTGCTCCCTTTGGAGATGGTGAGATGCTCAACAGATGCAGAGTCCCATGTTCCATCACCAAGGGAGGAGCAACACTGACTCAGAGGGGTTAAAAAACAGTCTCATAACATTTCCAGGCAGGAAGCTTTAAATTGTAAATTGTAGTAGGGAGGTTCAGCTCTCTTACATCTTATGCACACAGAGAGGCACAGGTCTACGCACAGATATGAAGAGCAATCGCTCGTCCTCTCTTGGAACCTGAACGGTTTCATTCCCTGCTAGTTCAGTCAAAGCCACGTAGAGATTGAACCCAAATGCACAGAGAGATTTTCCATGTTCCCTCAAATGAAGTCATCATCCCAGCAGGGTCCCAGGGGAACTGAGAGTTCACAAATGGATTCACCCCTCCCTCAGATCACTTAACCCAAGGGAGCTTACGGACAGGACGAGTCACAGGGAATGTCTGTCATTAGATTTGAAAGCTGGTTACATTTCCATCTCATGGGTTACGACATTTTAGAGAGAGAGCATTAGAAGGGAAATAAGAGCCATTAGACTCGCTCTTGCTGAGAAGTATTGATCCACACACCCGTGAGATGTGTGTTCCTTAGTGACCCCTGCACAGGGCTTGGCTCAGGAACAGCCATTTCTCAGGGTTCTATGGAATCGCTCGCACTGTGCCCAGAGAGCATGAGGGCACATCTGTGAGAGCGTGCAGGGAAAGTCACCAGCACCCTCGTCGTTACGAATGCTCCTCAGAGGCTCCTCAGCACCAAACACACATTAAGTGCCAGCCAAGCACTGCTGCCTCTGCCATACTGAACCCCACGTTAAGCCTGACCACACACAGAGCACGGAGAACTGAAATCTTATTTTAGCACAGCGCTGAAGCTGAAGTTGATGAGGATGAAACCAAACTCACTGGAAATGCAGCTCTAAAATTCCATCTCCAGCACTCAAGTCACAGCACTAACGCTATGGGTGGTTTATTTTGCTATCGCGGCATCCAGAGCAGTGAAGAGCCGATTCAGAGAAATGAAGATGGCAGAAGAAGAAAACACACGTGGGTACTCACCTGCAGGAGGGTCTGCAGGGGCAGGTCAGCAATCCATGAAAAAGAGAAAGGAGAGAAAAAAAAAAAACAATTAGTTGATGGTTTTGCAAGCCTTGGATCTAGAATCGTTCCCAGCTGAATGGTTTGGAAAAAATCAGAGCCCACGTTAACCAAAGATGCCTCCCTGCCGAAGGCTCAGACCTGCTTGGTAATAATGTCAGTGATCTTGCCAGCTCATGGTGGTTACTCCCTGTCACAGAAGGTGAGGAGACACACACGGGGGGTTACCATAGCTCAGCTGAAAACAACAGCTTGCTCAGCCCTGGCAGCTCTATTGCTTGGGTCCCCGTGGCCCCTCCTGAAGTTATGCTGCTCGAGGCTGTAGCCATGTCACGTCACAGGAGCTAAGCAGGAACCACCTGAACTGCACTTCAGAGCAGACTTGCATGAAAGAAGTTCCCTGCAGCTCACTCCTGTCTCAACAGCAGCACAAGGTCCTGCTCTCTCTCCCCCAAGACCCATTAACATCACTTCAGTGCAGCGTGAGCACCCTACGAAAAGGCGCTGCAGCAAGTCCTGTCTATGGGTACCAAAGGAGTGCATCCCCTCATCGCTCTGCTGGATGACTGAAGAGGCACTCTGGCCACCTGGCTGGGCTGGGCACGCTGGCGTGCTGCCACGCGCCTGCCGCGCCATGCAGCAAGGCGGGGAGAGGTGGCAGAAGGGAGCTGCTAATACCACAATAGCTGGGGATCGTAGGGCTCGCCACACAAGAACTAGCTTGCTCAGCCAGAGTAATAGTGAGATGAGGGGCAGAGGGGAGAAAAGCACTCCAAGCTCTCCCTCCAAAGCAGCTCTGCTATGCCCTCAAGTTGCTTTCACAGGTAATCACAAACAGCTACATCCACTTCTATCTCAAAGCCATTTACAGAACATCAACCTCTACATCTTCCAGAGTCCTCAGCAGCAAAAAAGGGAGACAACCCATAGAAGGAAGGCTTGCTCAGCTGGGAAAACAACCCAGATGCCCTGATGCATGGGGTCCTTCCTGTGCCCGTCTCTCTCGAGCATTCGGATGTGTCAGTAGCTGAATGCCCCACTTTGGATCAGGGCTACCTACTAGCGAGATGCCCAGCATCCACAAGGTTGTGACACTCTTATCTCAACAACTTCTGCTGCTGCTGCTCCAGGCTGTGCAGGATGCACCCAGCAGGCCCCTCAGCAGGTGGCAGTTGTCACTGCATGATCCAGACAACCACACTGATGGAAAGAAGTGCTGCTTGCACCAAGCTGCAGCCCCAGGACTCACCCTCTGCTGTATCAGTGCATGCTTGTGCTCCATCTCCCTCTTCTCCACTGCAGAATCAATCACCAGCTGGTCCAGCTGAAGGCAAAGAGAAGAACACCAGGTATAAAAGTCAGGAAGGAGGTTTAGGAGCTGCTGCCCATCTCTGCTTCCCTGCGCTGTGATTACACCAGCCCTACCCAACATCTTAAGTCCTCATAAGAGGGGAAAAAACAGGCTGTGTTTGGGCGTGCGCTGGAAGTAACCATAGCTCTTGGCATGGCTCATCCAACAAGTGTGACGCTCCAACCACTCCCTGATTCTCTAAATAGGAAAGAGGACGTCCTTTCATGGCAAAGGGGTACAAACAGGCACATTGAGTCGACCGTGTCCCCTGTCCCCTCACCTCTGTGGCTAGTTTCTTCATGTAGGGATCCAGTTCATGGAGAAGACTGTAGCCCTGCTGGAAGAAGGTGTACTGGGCATGCATGAAGGACAGCATCTGCAGAGGGAAACAAAAGCAAGGTCAGAACAGGTTCTGGGACAAAGGGAGGGTGAATAGTCCTTATCCCTTATTAGCCACAAGTCTCTCCAGGGTCTAACCCTTTCCCTTCCCAAAGCCATCTAATTCATTAGATGCTTCCCCTTCTCCTTTCTTCCTCTCAAATCCTTCCACACTGTTTGTGGGCACAAAGCAGCAAAGGCAGCGTTCCTGCACCCCTGAAAGCCCCCTCCAGTTCTGGCACGTGGGGTATCTTGCTGGTCCTTCATTCACCCCTCTCACGAGCATACCTGCAGCCCCTAGAGCAGTCCCAGACAGTATCTCCAGGGCAGACCGAGGAGTCGGTATGTCGACCCATGCAACCTGAAATGGAGAGGGCTGCCTTTCATTGAGTCACTGAGAGCAGCCACAGAAAACACAGAGAGCCCTTACCGCATCCAGTATTTCAAACTTCTTCTTGGCTTGCAGGACGTTGATCTGTGAAGGAACCAAGATCAGAGTCTCAGCACCATTAAGCAGCCTGGCACGAAGATCTAAGTAGGAACAACTTGCTGCAGTGCCCCTGGCAGCAAACCACAAGCTGTTCAAGGACAGTGCTAGAAAGTTAGTTTCTTAAAAGACAGTTTTGGTGCTTCCAGGTGGAATCAAAAGGGAAGCAGATGCATTTTCTGACCTGGGCTGCTGCTGATTAAAGCCACTGCTAGGTGTGCATCAGCTGACAACGGTGACCCCAGCGTGCAAGTGGTATCACGTGAACATGTTTAATCTCTCAGGCCACTGTTTTGATTTCTCCTAGCAGGAGGAGAGGCGCCAGTGTAGCATTACAGGACTTTTTAAGTAGTTACTGTGAAGCCAGGGAATCGTGGTACCTGCGGTGGGAACTCAGGTCTCGGTGTGCACACCCTGTGTGCTCCCATTTTTCTTGGAGAACGGTGCGTGGCTGACCACCCCAGAGACCATCGCATCCTTCGCACATAGAAAAGCAGTAGCTCAGGATTTCCTGTGCCAGCCCCCATGTGCTTGGGCTCCTACAGCGGGAGAGGTGGCATCCCAGGACATTCAGGCTTTCACCTCTTCCCCAGCCGGGCAAGAACTGCAGAACCTCTTGCAATGGCACAATAGCATTGCTTTGGAAAGGCAGCCTGCTACTGCGAAAGGACCAGTTCGGAGCATTTAGTGCACGGGTACGAGAGCCTGGCCATTCCTGGAGTCCTCCAGCAGGTGCTTAGCAAGAGTGGTTAGAAGGCAGACACTCATCTTTGAGACCTCACAGTTCATTGTCTACGCCTTTGATCCAGAAAGCCTCACCTAAAATCCCTACCGTAAGACCCCAGGTGCGACGCAGCAAGGTGCTCTGCCCTGATTCTTTCTCCAGTATCGTCCTATGGGAAAGTCCACACTAACCCTACTCCCCGTGGTTGCACAGTTACAGCACGTTTTGGAGTGAACAGCAACGTTCACCCTGAAAGTAAGAACAGAATACCCTAGAGATTTGAAAATACTAACAAAAATAAAAGTAAGAGGCTGCCAACTGACCCAGGAGGAGAGAATTTCAAAGGTAAAAAATGAGTAGTACAGAGTCACATCTTAGCTTGCCCACAGAACCCCACGAGCTGCGCTGGGAAGTGCTGCAATTAGCACTGGAGAAACTGTCAAACGCAGCAGAAGGTTCCGATGGGGCTTCATCTGTCGGTGTGACGAGCCGTGTCCTACTGTGCCAGACAGTTCTAGCGGGCTAATAACTCATTTACAAGTGCAGCTTCGGTTTGTTTAGAAGCACTAAGCTTGCAGTAACTGAACCCAAACCCAGACAGAAGTTTCTGAAGGGCAGCTTGCTGGCACCTCTCACAGCTCCGTGTGGAACAGTTCCGTGAGGCACACCACGATTCTGCACTGGGCAGCCTGGTCACCAGCTCCAGCACCACAGGAAGAGAGACAAAGCAGTTCAGCTATATCCCCAGCCTCTCAGATGCCTCTTTTTGGCATCCAGTGTGCCAGGTAAGGGAAAGGGAGAAAGGGGAAAGCACTGTCTTCCTATGGGCAGCTGCCAGAGCAGGTGGCGTCAGAGACCACCTCATCATCAGACAGAACCTGCTGGCAGATGGTCTCAGTTCGGTGCAGCAGGAGTGACAGCTAGTGCAGACACATACGGATCAATGTTAACACTGAATTTGTCTGCTTAATAAACCCACTGCCAGGAAGGACAGACCTGACGTGAAGCCGATGAACGAGTCAAAGAAAACCCCTCGGTGGCTCTGAGTGCTCTAAGTGAGCGTTCCTGCAGGAAATCCGAGAAATTCAGTCCCAGGCAGTGTGTTTAATAGCTCTTACTGAAAAAAATGATTAAGATTGCCCTCCTCGGGTAGGCTGTAGCATTTTTAGGCAGAAGAACATATCACAGACACAAAAGGTCACGTCAGTGCCATGCAAAGGGGTGAACACAGCACAATCCAGGTTGGAAGGGACCTCCAGAAGTTATCTGTCCAGTTGCCTGGGCAAAGCAAGACTGACTTCAAAGTGAGAAACAGCTGCTCAGAGCCTGGTCCTCTTGAATCTCTTTGTGTCTCTGTTCCAGTGCCGCATATCTCTGGAAAAATTCTTCCCTTATATTCAACTGGAATTCCCGCCGTTGCAACACCTGCAGGCGCGCACTGCGCATAAACACGTACGTACACACTTCCATCCACCCCAATGCATCTTTGCACATGCATGCACATCCATCTGAGTTCAGGCATGAACTCCAGTAGACACACAGATGTTTGCATGTGCACACAGATGCAGATATTTGCCCGTAAGGACTTGTTCTACCCGTAGGAGCAGACAATGATTTGCAGAGAGCACTTGAGAGTGTGGAGTTCTGGCCCTCATTTTCTGTAGGTTCATGACACTGCTTGGCCAGCCTCTCTGAAGACTCAACTCAGAAAGACGAAAGTAGCTGAGGATCTGGGGAAGAGCTTCCCGTTGTTCACACCATTTACACACACCAACATCCTGTGAGCATTTCAAGCCAACATAGTCAGTTACAGAACTCAAAGCCCCACCAGTGAAGGTCCTCTCACTACCTACTCTTTCAGGATGGATTATGCCGAAGGCAGCTCCAAGAATCCTGGGACCTACTCACAGGGCTTTGCTAAAGCCACACAGGGGTTCACAGTGGCACAACTACATCAGTGTCTGGAACTACAGTAAGCCTTGGTGGCTCCATGTTCCATCACACACCAGTCCTATGGACCTGGGGCAAAATTTCCAATGGATTAGCAATCCAGCACCCTCTGGAACTCAGCTGGAAGAGCCTACTTGCTTCCTCTCAACCCTTAACTTCTACATTCCCTGCAGTAGATTAATTAGCAATTTGTCTGTGATGTCCTGGGAGAGCCAGCTAAAGCTGGGGGCACAGAGACCAACCTGCAACACGTAGTCTAGCGCCAGGTGCCGGAAACATTTCCTGGTTATGGTCAAGGTGCCTGTTGCCTCCTCCACCTCATGGGGCTTGTGCCGAGGTGCCTGGGCATTCTTCACCAGCGAAATCTCCATGTCCTCTCGCACCTTGTCAAACTGCTTCTTGGTTTCCTTGAACTTCCGGACGTCACTGGAACCCAAAGAAGACGAGACGGTGAGAATCGTTGTTACAAAGCAGCCAGAAGCTTTCAACCAGGCATTCAACTAGGGCAGCCGGCCGCTCGTGTGCATTGTAGCTAATTCTGTCTTGTCTGACTGTAAAATCCAGACAATTGACTGTTCTTTTCCCCTTGCGTAACGAGCACAATTGTTAACATTCGCATTCAGAAACACATGATCCACAATACGAATTTCCAAAGTTTTATTTACGCCCAGAGACCTCACATGGGATCGGGGTCAGTCTTGCAGGGACGAGGCTAGAAAGAAATGGCATCAGGCAGGGGGTTTTGAGTGGATTTGGTTGTTTCTTTTAATCAAACAGCAGAAAGCATTCAGGCAGGGCTTGATCTGAGCTGCACGACTACAAAGAAGCGAGGACGGCAGATCCTGAAGATCAGCTCTTACAAGTGGTCCTTCAAGAGCTGAAAGCAGCAATGCTGATTTACAGCCGCTGTAACACTTCTTTTCTGTCCAGAGAAGCTCTCTTTGCCTCAATTATAAATTGTTATAAACTTGAACTATTTAAAACCTGTTTGTAACTAAGGAGTATCCGCTTATTCTTCGCTCTAGGGAAGAGGAAGAGCCTCAGCTGAACGTGCTGAACTCTGCCTGTGCTAAACCGTTTGAAGTTGCACATATACAGGTATGGGCAGCCTCCGGCCAAGAGAATCTACCCCAGGCAGGTAGAGCAAGGATAAACAAAACCAGAAGGGACTGCATTACTCTTTTGGCGGTTTTTGATTCTTCACATCACACCCAGTGCTCAGGCTGCAGAGTTACGCGCCCGCCTAGCTCCAGGAAAGCAACAGGGTCACATTTTGCACTTTTGGGTCGGAGGGCTTCGGGGATTTTACGTGGCTTTTGATCCAGCTTTGGAGAGAACAGCTCCTCGTTTGTGTGCGTCCCCAGCGGGAAGGAGCAGGAGCTGGGAGGCACGGGACACTGCTGGAAATTCTCAGCTAGCTCTAAGTTATCAGGAGGAAACGTTTCCCTGTGAGGGTGGGGAGGCCCTGGCCCAGGTTGCCCAGAGCAGCGTTGGCTGCCCCATCCCTGGAGGTGTTCCAGGCCAGGTTGGATGGGGCTTGGAGCCCCCTGATCCAGTGGGAGGTGTCCCTGCCCGTGGCAGGGGGTGGCACTGGATGGTCTGTGAGGTCCCTTCCAATTCAAACTATGAAAGACCTTCAGGGTTTGGGGACAGGGAAGGCAGGTTAGAGGGTAAATATCACCCTCTCAGATACGTGTGAAAAACCGTGCAAGGACACAGCTCCCTTTGTTCCTTTGTTCCCACCCTCAGCCAGGAAGCTGCAGATTGGCCCGAGGTGGATTATTCCAAATGGTCCCAGGCATAGAAATTATTTATTTATTTATATTTATTTCCAACCAGAGGCAGGAGCAACGCGAAGATCAAAGCGCCAGGGCCTGCAAGTGCAGAAGCCAAGCAGCACAAGTGCAGAAAAAGAGTAAGTTGCAAAGATGCTGAAAGGATGACAGCCCCAAACCGAAGGTGAAATTCCCCCTTCCAACTGCCAGCTTTAAACAGATTAAATCTGAGCTCATCAGAGAAGTGATTATAGAGAAAGTGGGGGTAGGGTGAGCGCGAGGCAAGAAGATGGGGATGAGGAATGGGGGGGGGAGCAGCTAGGGACCCCCTCCCTCCATCGAACCACACAGCTGCGAGGGACTCAGGCAGTTACCGGTTCCCATGGCAACCAGCTCCTGCTTAGTGAAGGCCTCAGTTGCCTCTCTGACCTATATTCGGCTGCCGTGGGATCCCACGCTGCTCTAGGTACCTGCCCCAGGGACAAAGAGGCGCTGGGAGTAAACAGGGACAGGCTGCGGGGAGCCCGGATCAAAGGCACAGACCCTCTCTGTGCCATGCACTCCCCGAGCCCAGCTCTTGCACTCCTCAGGCCTGCCACGTGCGGTCAACATCCTCGATACGCAACCATTCTGCGCCCACCACAGCATCGTAAAGTTGCTTTCCATTAGGAAAATCTCTGATCCCCCCGCGGTCAAGCTAGAAGCTGAATCATCGAATCAGTGGGTTGGAAAAGACCTTCGAGATCGAGTCCAACCGTACCAACCACTACTACAGCACATCCCGAAGCACCTCGTCTACCCATCTTCTAAACACCTCCAGGGACGGCGACTCCATCGCCTCCCTGCGCAGCTGTGCCAGCGAAGGCACAGTGATGATTTAGCTGCCCCTCTACATGGAGAAGGGCGCTCTTGTCTTTCCTCTTGATGCTCAGGTTCCCCCAGAAGAGCAGTGCTGCTGTGATTTTGAGTGACTGAGCGTGGGGAGCTAAGAACACCATGAATCTGTTGGACCCCAAAGTCATTTGGCAGCAAAGTTCCTTCCTTCTGCAAGCAAGCACTGGTTTATACTGGTTTATACCACTGAGGAAACGCTGCATCAAACATAAGACAACATAAGATGTAGAGCTGGCCTGGGCTACAGGGTGACCGGTGACAGGACACGGTCTCAAGCTTCGCCAGGGGAGGTTTAGGCTGGACATGAGGAAGAAGTTCTTTACTGAGAGGGTGATTGGCCATTGGAATGTGCTGCCCAGAGAGGGGGTGGAGTCACCGTCCCTGGACGGGTTTAAGGAAAGATTGGATAAGACTCTTAGTGCCATGGTGTAGTTGACAGTAGGAGTAGGTGTAGGTGTTGGGTCATAGGTTGGACTCGATGATCTCAGAGGTCTTTTCCAACCTTATGGTACTGTGATCTGAACCCCAGGATGTGTCTGACCTAGAGGATCAGTGAGAAATAGCAAAAATGGGCTCTGCAGATGAACTTTACTAGACTTTGGGATAACGCTCTGATCTGGAAGTATGACTGGCATCCAGCTTTTCCCAGCTGGGAACAGGATGAAGACATCTGGTCGACAACAGAGTAACCAAGCGACAGTGTAGCAAGATGACAGCCACAGCCATCACACAAACCACATCCTTTCCTCTACCCTTCAGTGCCTCTTTCATTCCACTCAGAGCCTTCAGGAGTTGTGTGGAGGTTGCGGCTCTGTTTCCAGAGCGATGGAAGGTCAAGAAGCAGAAGATCTAACTGAGAAGACAAGTACTCACTCTTTCACAAAGTTGTGCAGCTGCTGCCGGACTGACCTCTGAGCCTGATCAAACAGGATCTGAAAGAAAAGAGAGGATGAAGAATGTCAAATATTTTTGTATCATGGAAACACGGAGGAGTCAGAAAAATCTATGAATGCTCTCTAGGACCTTCAGTGTGAGGGACTCGGCATCACTCCAGGGTTTGGTGCCATCCACAACTGTCATAACGGGTAAGCTTTTTCTGTAGCTGCAGCACTCCCTTACAAGAGCAGAATTCCCACCCTGCAGGTTCCACAGTCTGTGCCAGGGCTCTGAATATCCCAGAGAGACCTCTGCCACCAACGTACCTTCAGAAGAGCAGTGTCTGTAGGAGCAGTTGCCTTCACAGTCCCCACTTTGAACTGTTCCTCCTCAGGCTCGAGCTTCTCATTTTGCCAGAGGAGGGCACTGTCACCTCAACACTACAGCACTTGGGGAAGGAGATGGGAACCCTCGCTGAAGGTCCGTCACAGCGTGAGGAACATGTGTGAGAGGTCCCAGCACACGCTACAAAGCGACTTAATTCCCACGAGTCTTTTAATTACTCTCCTGTCTGTCCCTCACAAAAAAAAATGGTCCCAAGCTCATCCCCCTTGACCCTCTGCCCACCTCATCTCCAGCCATGCCCATCTTCCTCTAAGAGAGGGGTCTGCTCACCTCCCTCCCACCCATGTCTGACAGGCACAATCGCAAATAACTCCGTATTTCAGACGTATGGGGATGACACAGCATTGGGACCAGATGGGCAGAGGCTCACAGACCACATAGCAACAGCCGCAGGAAGCACACATCACCCCAGGGTTACAGCCACAGCTGTAACTACAGCTAGCTACAGCTGTAGCTAGCAAGAGTGGCCCACAAAGAATGGACAGGGACCCCATTTCATTCCACCATCAGGAACACCAGGCCTGGACACCAGCCCAAAACGTAATGATACCCTGAAACCTCGCAGCGCCGGGGTGCCTGGCACGCGTAACCCTGCTGCAACTTCTGTCGCCAGCAGCCAATTTAACCGAGAGAGGTCCTGAAACACACAACGATAACCGTGTCCCTCCTCCTGAGCACGCGGTCACCAGGAGCACTATTTCACAATCCAACACCTCCCGAAATGACCAAAGCCCTTCCCGGAGAGGCTGCCTGAGCCGAACAGTGTGAGGGGCAGTTTGGGGCTGTTCTCAACGGGGACTGTGAGGCTGACACAGGATTTCATGAAGGCACCTTCTCTCAGCAAGCAGACTGCACCAAACCTTTCGAATTAGAAAAAGCCCAGCTTTTTCCAGTTTGGTTTTTTCTCCGACTCTTTGTGGCAAGCTTGGATTTCCAGCAGGAGGTTTTGGGGCAGCTTCCCTTGACACCTCACCCACCATCTCTCCTTTCCTTTTCTGGCCACCTTCTCTTCTTCACTACGCAGGCCAGAAGGGACGAGCACCTCTGCATCTCCTGGCTTGTCCCAAGAGGCAGAACATTCACCCTCTATCAGACCATCTACGGTGCCAAAAAAGTGGGCATTGCCCAAAGCAGCAGCTTTTTGTGAGGAGGTGGTGGGGTAACCTTACCTGGCTGCCAGGTGCCCACCAAACTGCTCTCCCCTCCTCAGCAGGACACGGGGAGAGTCAGCATCACAGGCAAAACACACTTGATTCAGGGAAGACTGATTTAATTAATTGCTCATTAGAAATAAAGGATAGTGACATACAAGAACAAAACTGGAGCACGATTCGCATTCCCAGTCTGAGCAGGACTCTTCACAATGCCAAGATCTCGGCAGGCACCGCAGAGGTCTCTCAAGCGATACGCGCTCTGAGGTGGCCACAAGCTTCAACCTTCCCATGCCCTGTAGTAACCTACTAGCAAAACCAGCCTGGTCCATTCCCGCTGCCTCCTTCCGGTGCCAACAAAGACACAAACGTCGTCCCAACCTAACATCTCCCACTAGGAGATAAGCAAGCCGTGCTTCTGACATTACACAGGTGTACTATTCCAAACAGGACGCAAAGCATTCTGCGTAGAAGCGGCAGCATTGGCCACCGAGCCTCAAACCCATTCATTACGTCTATTGCCGCAGCCAAGGATAAAGCAAGAAACGTAGCAGGACTGGCTGAGTATGAACAGCCTCTAAATACGAACAGATGCAAAGCAAGGGCGAAGAAAGCAAACCCCAAGACCACCCAGCTTCGTGTTTTTACCAATGTAAATTATTTGCTGCTCTTGGCATCCAATTGCTCTCTTCAACAGCACTCCAAGAAGCACTGGCCTGCAACCTTTCCCATGGAGCAGCTTCCCAAGTGATGCTTGGGCACCGACAACACTCATCATACCATGCAGGGACAGGCAAGCAGCAAGAAAGCCATCTGGTTCCCACCTGCACCTTCATCTGGAAAGTCTCCATCATTGGTCTCTGCCAGGGTGACACATTTGCTTAGGATCAGGGAAAGGAAGGGACACTATTGTGTCACACTCAGGATTGCAGACAAGTACCCTGGGATGTGCCAGGGAAGAACAGATTCCAGGGTACATCAAAATCAAGCCACCCAGCTAAGGAATGGGGCTTCCTCAGCTTGGAAAACAGCAAATCCAGGCTACACAAAGCTACGATGCGCACGAGAACCAGGGTGACTGAAGGGCTTAACAGAAATGCAGGCTGTTGCCTGTTGTGCAATGACAAGAAGACATCACAGTAGGCACCTCACCACTCCTGCTCTGCCAGCACCCCTCTCCCCTGCTCCTTCTTTTTCAAGCACTGAGCCCCACACCACTGCGATGGTGCCCTTCCTTCCAGCCTCCTCTGGTTGACACAGCACAAGTCTGGGGCAGGGATTTGTGAGAGGAAAGCAGGTAATGAATGTGCCTTTCCTGCCAGCAGCACCTCTGCTGAGAAGCATCCTACGATACCAGCATTACTTTTATTGCTTCTTCATTAATTTTGCCAGCCAAGACCACCAGGGGAATATTTTCAAGTGGTTCCTCCATTCAATTTTCAACACAAAAATAAATAAGAGTTTTAAGAGCTAGAGTTTCAAATACAAAATCATCCCTTGGCTTTTCCTCCTTTCCCAGACATACTTGGAACAAATCGTTTGTTTTAAGATTTTCCAGACCAAATATTACCCCACCCTCTCTCTTCGCTTCCACCAAGACATGACAAGTCCAGCCTATGACTCACGCACATCTGGGGCTCAGGAGGGTCAGCATGAAAGAAGGGAGTTACCAGAGCTCTCACCCAGCAGCAGCAAAGGGCTTGGTCCTACATTTCACTTTCCCAGCATGGGCTTCTAAGGAAAAAGGCAAAATCCAAACCTGTGTTTGACAGGGGGAGCTTAGGAATTTCACACCTCCACGAAAGGTTGGACTCGACGATCTCAAAGGTCTTTTCCAACCTTATGATAATGTGACATGAAAGCAAGTTCCGCAGTCCAGGATGTTATTCCTGGAACTGCAAGCCTAAAATCAAGATACAGGACATCAGAGATCCAAAGGGATGCCCCTGCTACAGCACTCCCACACGACTCTCCACAGAGCTTTCAAGAAAACAGGAGTTGCCACCAGGCTCCAAAGCAAAGCAGAAGCTGAAAAGAAATGAGATTGCCTGGCTGTGGGCAGCTTCGCTCAGCACTTAACACACACGAGGTTCAGAAGTAGGACATCACAGCTGCACACGGGAGTAGTGCTTGAGAGATTAAAGGTAGGCAGCAGCATTTGTAGTGGGAATTTGTCAAGGAGCAGCAGAGGCCATTGGACCAAGAGCTGAGGGAGGACAACGCAGTTAGCAGAGGCCTCATTAGCCAAGGTGCCACCCCAGCCAGAAAGCAGGGCAGGTCCAGAGATGGTGGCCAGATTCAACCCAGATCATCGTGTGAGTCCGTGGTGACGAGGCAGGTTCCAGGCAAAGCTAGGAAGTCAGCCTGTGTATCAGGATCAGGCTCAGAAATTGGTGACAAGACACCTCCAGCATCAAGCTAGGAAAATCACTCTGTAAGCTGGGAGCAGCAGGGTCCATAGTTGGGTATGGCCATTGTTGAGCCGGCGACCTACACCTCCGTGTCACGGCTCAAACTGAGAGCCCGGGCAGAGCCCAAATGGAGTGCCTGTGCCCACGGAGAGAGGTCCCAGGTGAAGCTGGTCACGGCCATCAAGGTCTATCAGCGCACTGAGAGCTGTAGCCCCGGGTGCGATCGTGGTCACCAAGCCATTCTCCACCAACACCCAGGCAGCCGATGAGACAGAGGGTGTGGAGCTTCCTCTGCAGCTGTCTGACATCTGCACACAGGCCACTCACCCCTCTCCAGCTCTGCCAATTCACCACCCCAGCCACAGCGGTCCTGAGCTGGATGAGTCACGTCTCTGCTCTTGCCTCCCTCGTGGCCAGGCTGGAGGCCTGGTTCTCACCAATGTCCCCACAAACAGGCTGGGCACTGGTTTGCGTTGCATTCAAATGAGGGATGGTTGTCTGGTGGCCTAGGAATCAGAGCCTGATCCTTTCACCCGGTCTCAGGAACCGTGTCCCATCAGCAGAGCCCTACAGTGGGGGCACTGCAGTGCGTCTGAGGGAGGCAGCTACAGCCAGGCTGGGGGGCTGCCCGGTCCTCTACAGGGCTGCCCACGTGGGATTCTGTCACCTATTTCCCAGCATCCGTAGAGGTGTTCAAGGACAAGTTGGATGGGGCTTTGAGAACTCTGAACCAGTGGAAGGTGTCCCTTCCAACTCACACCCTTCTGTGATCTACTGGAGAACAAAAGCGACCCCTCCCCAGCCTGGAGAAGGTGACCACCCATAATCTTTATGCCAGCCTTCCCATCACCCTGCTCCCAAAGACGGCCCATTCTGCCGATAAGCGCTGACCAGACACGGCACCACTGGGACTGCAGCGGCTTTGGCAGTCTGTCCTGGCCTCTCCACCTCTTCTCTTCAACTACCCTTCCTGCAAAGAGTTGCAAAGAGGTTTTCCAAAGCCTGGGAGCTTTCCTGTGATATAGCACATCTCTCCAAGCTGTGCTCAGGGTGTGCCTGACAGAGCTTTGGAAAGAGCACGTAAATACCACTGTAGCTGCTCAAGTAAGAAAATAAAACTCATCAATGACAGCAAAATGTACGTTTTCCCCCGATCTCGTACTCCTACAGTTCTCTTCTCTTTCACTGCAGCCTCTTGCAGCTGAGTACGGTAACCTAAGGGGCAGGAGGGCCAGGCAGAATTCAGGC
The DNA here is from genome assembly GCA_033558235.1 of Neomorphus geoffroyi. Taxonomy (NCBI): domain Eukaryota; kingdom Metazoa; phylum Chordata; class Aves; order Cuculiformes; family Neomorphidae; genus Neomorphus; species Neomorphus geoffroyi. The sequence continues at coordinate 2,780,314 of JAUMJM010000029.1, read as the reverse complement.
ATCCCTCGTTTGGCAAGGGATGCTGAAATGACTTTTATTCCTCTCTGGCTTTAGGAGATGGTCCTCCGTCTCTTGAGCGATGGCCCACCAGTAAATGCCACCCAGGAACAGCGTTCCAGCTGCAATGCCTTTGTAATCCAGCTCACTTGAGGATTTGTGCTCTGGAAAACAAGCCAACAACACTGCTTCTATTACACACGCCGGATGTCAACACAGTCTAAACCCAACTTCTGATCCAAGCTGAGGCTGAGCCTCTCTCACAAAACGCTCAAGAGCACCAGTTTGTGCTCGGCCAAAGGACTTTTGTTTGCACCCCTTACGTATTACTGAAGCTGTTTCTCTCCCCGAACTAGAAAGCAAAAATCCTACAACACTCCAGACACCAACAAAAAACCTCATCCGAAATCCAGAATGCAGCACTGAGCTCATGGTATCTGCTAGACCGGTGTCAAACTCCAAGGGCAGCAGCTGGCTGAAGTCTTCTGAACTAACGCAATGTCACGGCGCTAGGGACACAACGGCAAAACCTGTGAAGCCGTGAGCTGACAGAAAGCATCTCCCACGTCAGATGTAATTCTGCATCCATAAATGATACCCTGTCCTGTGGTAGCTTGATGCACCTGGACCCTTCCCAAGCACTCTCAGAAAATGCAGGTGGTCCACGCGGCCCTGTGGAGAACAGGCAGCTTGGAAGCACCCTCCACTTTCTTTTCCTTCCTCCTGGACTCCACCACTGCCCTCCACCCATGACATCTCCCATCTGCTCACTGACTCATGACAGCTTGGGTGGCTTTTCTTCTTGTCAGCAGGAAACGCTTCCTGGCTCGCTCCACATCACTAAATCTTCCCTGCAAGCTGCTCATGCCGGAGGATTCCTGTGACGCAGCTACCATGATTTATGGCTTTCAGGGAAGCTTAAGACTTAATGAAGCTCAAGACAGCAGGGTCTGGAGTAGTACTGGTGGGGGCAATGGTATTGTTACATCTTCTCACCTGGGAAGGAGCTGCTGCTGCTGCAGAAGCACCTAAGAGGCTTCACCAGAGTAATCCCACCACAACAGCACCTTCGCTTGCATCCTCTCTCTGTGCGATCAGAAAGATAGAAAAGGGAGAGGGAACTGCATGGGCAAGATAAGTTGCACATCTCTTAATTGGAACAGCTCATCGGCACCAAGAGGTCAGCGTGGAGCACAGGCAGTTGTGTCTCCTTCACCAGTCTGTGGAGAGGATTACCTGCCTTCACAAGCGCTGGCGAGATACCTGCCTGCACTGCAAAGGACCACACCTAACAGCACAGGGAACTCTGACCTAATCAAAGAAAATCCACGTCAAGTCTAGGTTTTAATGCCTTTCAACCTGTTCCACAGTTTAGGGGAGGTGCTAAGGAAGGAGGAAGGAGGCAAGCAAACACACAGAGGTTTGGAGCCGACAGCACAATGTGTCTGCAGGGAAACAAGGAGCATCCCCAGTGTAGAAGAGCTTGGCAAGCCACCATTAAAATCAATTTGCTCCAGCGCGGTATGTTGTGAGGAGGAGGGATCACAGGGGAGACTTCAGGCCCTCGAGCAGAATTCCAGTTGATGCCACTCAGGCTCATGAGAAAGGAAACGGTTCGCTGTGCAGGAAGCTCTGGCATCCCCGTGTGCCACCAAGGGCTCTCAGAGGTGGCTGGACGCTTGCTCCCTGTTACAGATCACGCACCTCTAACCAGCACACGGGAGCTCGCCTGGTGAGGCGATGCAATATAACATCCGTCAGACAGCGTAGCTGCGCCCCTCGCTGCAAAGATCACGCTTGCAAGGGAACAAGCAGGGGAGTTTCTGCAGAACAGCAGCTCGTTCCACGTTGAGGCAAAGGCTCCAGGCGGGGAGGGGAGCAATGGAACAGAATGGTACCAATAACGGGTGAGACCATAACATTACTGGAGGGAAGAGCTCTGGGATATTGAAGGGTTTACACGGTGAAGGGAAGATTCCTCACTCCTCAGGATCTCAGGTACAAGGAATTTTTCAGGAGTCAGCTCTCAGTTTCAGTTGGGGGTAGGGAGTGCAAGCTGACACTGAAAAGGTGCCCAGTGCCTCAGTTTCTCCAAGTGCACTGATACTTGGAGAGGCAAACACCTTTGAGACCTTGCACTTCTGCCCTGCACGCGTTCCGTGAAGGGCTGATTACCCTAAACACTGTACTTTTATAAGCACTGGAGGTAAGAGCTGATGCTTTTCAATTCTTAACACAACTGACAAGTGCAGGACTCCCAGAGTCAACAGAGAAAGGTGGAGCACTTTGCTTCTGGAACATAAGGAGGAGTCACAGCCATTTCTCACCAGGTGTTTTCCTCCTGCATAAACTGAAATTTGGGGTCTAGGATGCCTGAGGCTGGGGTCCCCTATCCCTTAGGTAATGCAGCATTAGTACAGCTGAGGTTCAGACCACGGAACGCGTACAGGAGCTCAGCCAACCTACCCACTGCCATGATTGTTGGGAGAGGAAAATGACCCCTCCTACAGCCAAATGCAATATTCACCCAGACACAGGACAGCCACCAAGAGAAACAGATGCACGGTGTCCTGCCTGGAACCCAGCTCTGAGGAGGCGCAGCAACCAGCAGGACCTCTGGCTCTTCTGCTGATGCTGCTACCGACATCTGCAGCGATGCCTCAAGAGGTCAGCATTGTAACATTGGTAGGAAGCTTTTTTCAAGCCACTAAGCCTACGTTTCTGAACAGAACATCCTAGCAAACCAACTGCCCAGACTTTGGAAGGGCATCTGCCCTAGAGCAGCGAGCAAAACCATCCTCCCTGCTAAGCGGTTGGCACGTTCCACAAACACGTCCTCTGGGGCTGCTAGGGCAGTGCCCTTCTCCGGCTCACCAGTCAAATCAAACACAACCAGAGAGCAACATTAGTTCCTTGGCCTCTTACTCAATCATCATTACCTACACCAGTTTGTCTCAGCCATCCAGTCTTCCCTGTCTCCCCTACGAAGCCATCCCCAGTAAAACAGCTGCCCAAGCAAGACCTGTCACACAGTCAGCACGAGCAGGCAAAGCCAGGAGCCCAGAAATATTTGACAGGGAGAGGCAGTCACCTCCAGACCACAGGTCAGGGAAGCCTTGGACCACAGCTTCACGAGCTTCTCAGCCAGCACAAGCTAGCACTGCATCAGTTTGCTGTGTCTGTGTGGCTGGATTGTTAAATGGCTTTAACTAGCTAAAAACTCAGCTAGTTTGGACACAGAGCAGTGCCCTTTGCTGCCTGAAGCCCAGAGCCAGCACTAGGGAGGGATGACAGGGGTGCTGGAGAAAGCTGAACATGGAGAAGAGGCAGGAGGGACAGCAGGACCGCCTCTCTCTGTGGCACGGCAAGTCTACGCTGGCTGGAAGAGGTCACGAACCGCTTAGATTAAAGCAGCTGCTGTGGGAAACCAGTCTCCTAACTGGGCACTAACCCAGAAGGTGCAAGTGCCTTCTGCACGGCTGACCTTGGTTTTGCAAAGCTTTATAATGTGGTTGCTTTGTTTCCCTCACCAAATCAAAGCAAGAAGCGCAGGGAAGGCACAATGCACAATTGCCCCCTGCCCTCTTTGGCTGGTCGGCTGCGGTTGAAATCCTCCACAGATGCTGCTCCCTCACGGAAGCTCTTACTCAAATTTCATTACCAGACAGAGACCCAACACTATTTCCAGTTATATTTGTGTAATCTGTGTGGCCAAACAGAACTTGAATCCCAGCACCTTTAACCTCGGTATTAAACCTGTCCTCTTTTCTCTCACTCTTCCTCGGTTTCATCCCTCTCTATAGTTCAGGCAAAAATTCCATTACCTGGGGCATTGATGCATCTTTCTGACAACCCTGGTATTCACCTGACAAATTAGCAGAGCTTCTGCAAGTTGTTAGCCTGTGTGTCCTCCCAGTTCCTCCCCTCTCAGAGACAGGAAAGGACTTGAAATGCTTTTTGCAGGTATGGAAGCCGAGACGTAAAAATACAACAGTCGAGATCCATAAAGGCATCGGGGTTTCGAACTTCCACGCACGCTTTGACGTGAGACCTCAGCCCAAATGCACGTGGCTAAGAGGACACAGAAAGGCAGAGGACACCAACTCCAACTCTCCCTTTTGGCACCTGTTCTCTAAGGTTGCTTTGACATCTTTTCCTCCTTGAGCATTCCCACCTTCCTCTTAACGCACTGGAGCTCAGTGTGTTCATCTTCTACGTTCAAGCAGGTTTTACGCCTGGATTTCGCTGAACTAGAATCAGGACATCTCCAGGCTCTGTGCTCTAGCAATAAAATTGCAGAACAAGCTTTTCCAACTGATTTTTTGGGGGATATTTTCCCTTCTTTTTAACTTGTTCCAGTTGTACATACTGTCCTGGCCGCATTCCTAGAGTAAGGAACACTGACAACTGTTTCATAGCTGAGATCCTCAGCCACGGATGAGCCAAGATACACACACACACACACAGAGGCGCACACACACACACACACAGAGGCGCACACACACACACACACACACACACAGAGGCGCACACACACACACACACACAGAGGCGCACACACACACACACACACAGAGGCGCACACACACACACACACACAGAGGCGCACACACACACACACACAGAGGCACACACACACACACACACACAGAGGCACACACACACACACACACAGAGGCACACACACACACACACACAGAGGCACACACACACACACACACACAGAGGCACACACACACACACACACACAGAGGCGCACACACACACACACAGAGGCGCACACACACACACACAGAGGCGCACACACACACACACAGAGGCGCACACACACACACACACATACAGAGGCACACACACACACACACACAGAGGCACACACACACACACACACACAGAGGCACACACACACACACACACACACACAGAGGCGCACACACACACACACACACAGAGGCGCACACACACACACACACACAGAGGCGCACACACACACACACACACAGAGGCGCACACACACACACACACAGAGGCACACACACACACACACACACAGAGGCACACACACACACACACACAGAGGCACACACACACACACACACAGAGGCACACACACACACACACACACAGGCACACACACACACACACACACAGAGGCGCACACACACACACACAGAGGCGCACACACACACACACAGAGGCGCACACACACACACACAGAGGCGCACACACACACACACAGAGGCGCACACACACACACACACATACAGAGGCACACACACACACACACACAGAGGCACACACACACACACACACACAGAGGCACACACACACACACACACACAGAGGCACACACACACACACACACACAGAGGCACACACACACACACAGAGGCACACACAAAGGAGGCAGCAGAAGGCACTAAAAATAACTCAGCTAGCTGAACAGTCGCCGGAGAGGGCTCAAGATGCAGCAGTCACTCCAAAGCCATTTCCCGGAGAGGGACTCCCAGTGCTGTGCACCAAGGGAAGAGGGTGCTCTCCAAAGGCTGAGAGGAGGGAGGATTTAAGCACGTATCCTCCTCTGCACGCAGCTGGCAGTAGGGAAATGCTGCCTTTTACAGCCCAAGTCCCGTGTAGTGGGGAGTTCACCCCTGCTGAGCAGGGTGGGGGTCCTGGGAAGGGGCTGTGACAGCTCTGGGAAGGGTCCTTCTGCTGAGGCAAGAGCAATCCCAGAAGTGCCACTTTTGGCAGAGAGCAGGGATCCTGGGAAGCTGCACAGCTGGCGTAGGGGAGCTTGCAGACCTCATTCTGCATCCAGAGGTTTCTGGCTGGGATTGCTTCCTCACGGCTGGGCTGCACGCACTCCTCAGCCCAGCCTCTATCAGCGCAGCTGTGAGGTGATCCCTGGGAACAAAAGGGCTGCTTCTCCGCATTTCATACAACCCTTGGCAAAAAGGCTTTATGTTTTCAGAGGGAATTTGAGCAGCATCAGAAAATCAGGGTATGACTTGCACTGCTTTGACACAAGCACCCCTTTTCTCCGACGCTCACACTGCTTTAGTCGCTCTCTCCCCACCAACATTGCTGTACAGCTGTTTGACTGTTCCCAAAAACACCAGGAGAGCTGCGTGCAGTACTTCTTTTCCATGTCCTTTTTCACTAGGAAACAGCCTTTCCACCTGCTTCATGAAATAATTAAATGGACTTGATGCAGGCTCTTCTCCAGCTGCACGTGGTTAACTCGCATCCCAAAAGCAAGCATTGTGCCTAATGTACTTCGACAGGGGCATCGTGGTATAAAAGTGGGTCAGTCCAGCGCTGGCACCCTGAAGCTTCTTCCACTTTAAACCACTTGTGCTTTTAAGCTCCTACTGAGTTACAGACTTAAAATCGTGGCTGGCATGGAGACACGGAAGATGAAGCACCTTCCTCTTCTGTAAAGGTTTAGAGCTGTCATGACTGGACGTTTGTTACAGAGAAAGCTCCCTGTGCTCTGTTAACAAGATACAGCCAGCTCAGGAGAACAGCCATTGTCCGGGCATTTCCCTCCTGTCATCTCAGTTTAGCATTAATATGTCCTGTGTTATCCTTAACCACAGAGCCGCTCACACTCAGCGTCAGCTCCCAGCACCAACTGAACAACGCCGTCCTTTCGGTTTGATCCAGCCACAGCTTTGCCCATGTCCTAATGTCACAGCTTGGAATGCCAGCGTACTCTAAATTTGCAGCAACCAGGTTATACATGCAAGCTGTTAACAGCCAGGGTTCTCAGAGCTCCTCAGAACCCTGTCTGTCCTCGCTACAAAACCCTGCGTGATCCAAAAATAAGAATAAGACATCTGTGGTGCAGGACCTTTGCGAGCTCTCCTCTTCCTTTGATGAAGGGTCTCTAACCACATCCTTCTACACATTCCTTCTACATCTCTGATCTGAAATGAGCCAAAAGGCACCCATGCAACAGGACACACCCTTCACTAAGTGACACCTCTTCTGCAAGACTGGAAATCCCATCTCCTAGCATACGTGATGCTTTAGGACCGATCATTGTGAGTACAAACTCACAGCCCCTCCAATTCATTGCTGTTGCAAGGGGCAACAACAGCTCCCAGTCCTTTGCTGCTCTCTTGGCTATGCAACGTGCAGGGACCGGAATCTGAAAGACATTCCTCCCTCCACGGACCCCACCTTTGTGCAGTGTCAAGTAAACCCAATGCAGGAGACCATTAACCTCAAGAAAGAGGTTGCCATCAGCACTCAAAAAGACAAGCGGAAGCAGCATCTTACCATGTGATAGTTGATCATTTCCTGCAGACTGTCTCCAAATTTGTCGAGGCACTCCTGCAAAACAAGGTAAAGAGAACTGGCAGTGAATAGAAGCAGCTGCCCTTCATCCCCAGGGGTTCCACGGCTGAGAGGCTGTCATTAAGCCACCGAAGAGCCGCTCTGCCATTTGGCAAGAAGGTATTTCAAAAATAGCTGACACTGAAGCCATAGGCTCCCTGTCCTTTCCAGTCTAGTGCTGAAATCAACATGTCAGTTGTTGCTTGCGTAGGCCGGTTACCCGCATTTCCTAAGCGACTGATGCTTACTGACCTAGATTCCAACAACCTTGCCAGCGCTGCAGCTTCTTGAAAGTCCAGTTCTCCCTGCAAATGATGAACCTCACTCTGATGGTCCAGCATTGCACTACCAGATGGACTCTACAACGCCCTAAAATCTTATTCTAAGGACATGGAGCAAGTCCAGAGGAGGCCACAAAGATGATCCGAGGGCTGGAGCACCTCCCATGTGAGGGCAGGCTGAGAGAGTTGTGATTGTTTAGCACGGAGAAAAGAAGGTTCTGGGGAGACCTTAGAGCAGCTCCCAGTGCTGAAAGGGGCTCCAGGAAAGCTGGGGAGGGGCTTTTTATGAGGGCAAGTAGTGACAGCGCAAGGGGAAACGGCTTTAAACTGGAAAGGGGAAGATGTAGATTAGGAAGAAATTCTTCATGGTGAGGGTAGGGAGGCCCTGGCCCAGGGTGCCCAGAGCAGTGGTGGCTGCCCCATCCCTGGGGGTGTTCCAGGCCAGGTTGGATGGGGCTTGGAGCCCCCTGACCCAGTGGGAGGTGTCCCTGCCCATGGCAGGGGGTGGCACTGGCTGGGCTTTGAGGTCCCTTCCAACCCAACCCATTCCATGATTCTAAACAGCTACGTAAACAGCAGAAGGGTCCCAGACACACAGTCCACACACAGCATCGGGAAACTTAACGCTCCCCAGCCCTCATTGTCCCATCCTCCATCCCACAGCATGACTTACCGAAATCATTTCATCCTTCTTGCATTGCTGTGACAAGTCCCGGACTCCGCTGACAAAGTGCTTGTTTGTGGTGATGTAGGCTTTGCCGGCTTCGATCATCCCGCTGCATAGCTTCACCAGCTGCACGGGGAGAGAGGCAGCTGGTCACATCAAACCTAATTGCTACCAGCCTGCTTTTAATCTGCACCAACACCACAGCCCGAGACCTTCAGAACAAGATGCCTTTCCCGTTACTGGTGCGGCTACACCAGCAACCCTCGCTGCACGTGGAGAAACAGGGATGCAAATCGCACTTCCCAGGGTATGTCATGCTGTCAGCATTTCACTTGTCACTTAAGAAGAACAGTTCCAGGCTGTCCCCTGAGGTCAGATGAATCAGGGCAGCCCATTTGTTTCCAGTGGGTTTCTACTGCTCATTCTACCCTGAGGCATCAGGACTGCAATAAAAGAAACCTGATCACACGGATTGACTGGGGAAGAGGCAAAACTCCTTGGTGCTGGGTGGAAGTGATAAGCTGTCTACAATCTCCCTGCTGGGAGCACGTTGCTCTTTGGGAATGTCGAGTTGCCGAGCCCAGCGGGCTGTTCTCTAGACTTGTGGAGACTTGTCTTGCTGCTACCTTGGGATGAAGGGCAACTGGCCCTCAGCAGCCTCGTGGTTTAGTACCACATTACCCATAAACCAAAAGCCCAGGGCTGCTTAAGCCACATCTGCTGCGTGCACCCAGTGAAAATCTACGTTCCCTCACGTGCAGGTCAAACCATCAAGACCAAGTGGCCAAGACGGCCAATGGTGTTTTGGCCTGCATCAGGAATAGTGTGGCCAGCAGGACTAGGGAGGTCATCATTCCCTTATACTCGGCATTGGTCAGGCCACACCTTGAGTGCTGTGTCCAGTTCTGGGGCCTCAGTTCAAGAAAGATGTGGAGATGCTGGAGTGCGTCCAGAGGAGAGCGACGAGGATGGGGAAGGGGCTGGAGCACAAGCCCTGTGAGGAGCAACTGAGGGAGCTGGGGTTGTTCAGCCTGGAGAAGAGGAGGCTCAGGGGAGACCTTATTGCTCTCTACAACTGCCTGAAAGGAGGTTGTAGTCAGGCAGGGGTTGGTCTCTTCTCTCAGGTGAGCGGCGACAGAACAAGAGGACATGGTCTCAGGCTTCGCCAGGGGATCTTTAGACTGGACATTAGGAAGAAGTTCTTTCCTGAGAGGGTGATTGGCCATTGGAATGCGCTGCCCGGGGAGGTGGTGGAGTCACTGTCCCTGGAGGTGTTTAAGCAGAGATTGGATGAGGCTCTTAGTGCCATGGTGTAGTTGACAGTAGGAGTAGGTGTAGGTGTTGGGTCCTAAGTTGGACTCTATCTCAGAGGTCTTTTCCAACCTTGTGATACTGTGATGCTGTGGATACCTGTAGGTCAGTTGCCACAATTCTGCAGCTCAAGGAAGCTTTGCTGGTGCACTGTGAGGGACCACAGCTTACATCTCTGCACTGCCTGGGACTTAGTGCAGTGCCTGATGGACTGGAGGGATCTTTGTTCAGAAAAACGTTAGCTTCAAGCGTGTTCCGATTCTCATCGCCAGCCTTGCTCTAGTGGAGTTACCTGGACCTCGTAGTAAAATAGGGTGGCTCCCTCACTTTGGAACGTTTGCTGCAGCACAGGTATCCACCTCCACACAGCCTTTATTAACTTTTGATAATTCCACAGCTGCAGGGAACATTCCCAGACTCCCAAGCCACAGCAAACTGCCTTGGCATGCTTGGAACCAGCTGTGAAGACCGGAGTATTAGCTTAGCCAGAATTGCTGGCCGGAAGCCTATCTCCTTGCAGCCAGAGCTCCTTGTAAAAGGTTACGTTAAACAACCTAAGATAAATCCATAAACCAAAGGCCCAGGAGATTTGCAAGAGTAACGGTTGGCCACCGAGTACATTTTTTTAACTGTTTGCTTGGGTTTTTTTTAAATCATCACTGTTCTAGGCTGGTTAACTACGTGAAAAACTTTATTTGCTGATGATGAACAACGTTTAGAACTGAAGTTTTCCACTCTCAAAATCCGGGAGTTGTTTAGGGATGTTAATCTTACTAATGAAAAATAGCTTTAGAAGTCTCTCTGTCAACCAGCCTCACCCACAGGCTGGGAATGAGAAGCTCTGGAGTCTGGCCTGATGCCAAAGCCCCACTGCAGCGTAGTGTGCTGTTTGGGGGCTTGCTTCTTGTTTTATTTATGCAGCCACAAGGCTTTGGAGTCTGATCTATACGCAGGCATTGCAGAACAAGCTTGCTTGCCTCTGTCTGCAGTAAAAATACATCTGAGTATATCTGAATGCATAGATATATACAGTCACATGCAAGATATCTGTGTGCATGGTATATACGGTCCTCCCTCTTTCACACTCACAGCCCCTCCTCACCACACAATTCAACAGAACAGCGTTGGATGCTGGCAGACTTGTACTATCCCATCCAAGCCTGGAGAAAAAAAGCAAACAGATGCAGTTCCTGTCACATCTGGAGCCCAGACGTGCACTAGGGGTTTGGACAGATCCTCTGGAAAGGAAATCCAGCCTATTCGGCAACGTGGCAGTTTCTAGCATACCTCTGCGCAAACACTCGTGGCCCAGGCTGTGTTATCACCGTATCACAAGGTTGGAAAAGACCTCCGAGATCATCGAGCCCAACCTATGACCCAACACCTACACCTACTCCTACTCGTCAACGAGCGTTACTCGGAGCCGAAGGCCATTGGGCACAAGCACGCTCCCAAGGGGAGCGGGGATGCCTCTGCAGATGGAGCACGGGACAGAACAGAGAAGATCTCTCTGAAACAACAATCAAGCCCAACTATCTGGGATTCCCTTGGGTGAATCATTTACACTGTCCTTTACCTCCATTTTATACAGGTGTTAAAAGGCTAAAACCTTACAAACACCACTCAGGGGTTCAGTAACAGAGAACCAGAGGCAGTCCCTGCCAGCTCGCTGCTCTGTAAGGACTAGTCATGCCAGATATTTGGGTACCAACGAACACCATTTACACCAAGCCCTAGAGAGCCTGCCCTGGGCATCCATCCAGGTACACAGGAGAGGAGCTGGGCCATCCAAGGCTGATTTATTAGGAATGGGGATGATCAAACATTGTCCAAGTCATCCTCAGAGAAACTAAGCTGAACTTCAGTGGCCTTTTAAATGCAAACTGGAGGCTCAGTCGCCCTGGACCCAGGCCTGATAAGCCCATTGCTGACAGTGACCGAGCCAGCACTTTGCATCTCTGCAGCAGACAGGGAAAATGCAAACAGAATGAAACATCTGCCCACTTTGCACTACCAGAATATCACCCTGTAACTGCTGCCAGGGGAAGACCATAATTGCATGAGACTATTGTCTTAATGCAGCCCTCACTCGAAGGGGCTCAAATCAATTTGCAAAAAAGCACTGAATAATAAAAAGCTGAGAGCCCTGAACAGCTCCTGTACTTCCAGGCTGCCCTCCCTGCTCCAGGATGCTTCCTGGCACACCCTGTCAGATAACTGCAGCGGGCACTGGCATCAGCAGTGCCAGAATCAGGGCAAGTTTCACCCCTGCTTTGTCTTTAGAGCCATAGCTTAGAGGAAAACAGCTAACTTAAATCCCTTTGCAGCTTTCACCAGCGAGACTAGTTAGCTTTGCAGATAACAGCTTCAAGCAGCTTCATTAGTAAATAGGTTTTATAGGACACAGCTTTGCCTGGGGCTTGCGACTCCAACAAAGCCCGTTTCTCCATCAGACACAGTTTTATCCCTTGCTAGCTTTGGGAAATCTCAGAGATAAAAAGCCAACAGCTCTTCTGGCTCCTCTTCTTCATTTCTCTGTCCTCCCTTAGAAACAACTTGCCTGATGCCGCAGACATCAGGAGGAGGGGAAAAGCCACCTCCTATCATAAAGCCTCTGACTTCTATCCAAACTACCAACTGGATGTAAAGAATCACCAGCATAAACGCCAAAAGAGCCAAACTGGTCCCTGAAAGGACATTTCCAGTGTCAGATTAGAGCTGTGGTGAACATCAGACAGCAACCACCACCAGCACGCTAAATCTGGCTCCTTGTTTACCTGCAAGCATCTCCTTACCTCGCCGAGCCGCCACTATGCTGTGTGGACACCTAACAGTCCCTACCCCACGCAGCATAATATCGCAAACACGATGGTGCAGCACTGAAACAACCTTCCACAGCAGGAGCAGCACTGTCAGTCCCTTGAGACCCAGCATGAGAACAAGGCAGCCATCACTCAACATCAGGAACCCAATCTGGACCTCCTACCCCAACTCCTTTAACCGCCACAAGGGAGCCCTGACAGGTCCCTCTGAGTAGAGGGAGACACGGTTCTGTCGATAAGCCTTGTTGTACCTTAGTTTCCTGACAGCCTGCGATGGGCACACCTTACAGAGGAGACTGGTGGGGCCATATTCCCAAGCAAAACTCATCAGGCCCTCATCAAACCAACGCACTAAGCTGCCCCGTCTTACCTTATCAAGCTTTGCCTCTATCTCCACCACATCTGTTTCCACTTCATCAATGGTTGCCCTGCAATGACAACAGCAAAAACAAATAATTAATTGATTGCTTATGACGACGGGGCAAGAAGCCAAAGAGTCCCAGATGAGTAAAGATCAGAGGGACTACGGAATGTGCGGCGGTGCTGGACTGGAGGAGGGATTCACACTTCTCGCTTTGGAGTTTCCTGCCTCTACGTAAGCTCAGGACAAGGGTCACACCTCACCAGGAATGAATTCCACAGGGCTGGGAAAAAGAGATGGAGCTTTTCTGCCAACGTCAAGGAGAAATTCAGACATGCTGTGGCAATCATTGACAACAAACTCATTTAGTGACCTTGCTCTGCTTCTGCAGCCAATGTTGTTAATTCACAGTAATGCTAAGTGGCACAGAAATATGCTGTTACACCTCTTACACTTTAACCATCCATTCACATGAGGTAGAAACAGCTTCCTTCAGTACCACCAAACCCCATTTTCTAGGCTATAACTGTGCCTGAAGTGCAGCCACATGGTGAATTACCTCCTCTGAACCTTAGGAACCATCACTCAAGTGGAAACACATCTTGGTCCTTTGGTCACTGAACACCGTAAATCTCTTCCACACACGTGGGGCTTTGCTTGCGTACAGATAAATCTGCTCCGTGATTATCATTTCTGTTCTCTTTCCACGTCACCAGGCAGATGTGACGGTAAGGGGCCAGGAGAATCCAGCTGCAAAGGTCAGCAGGCCTCCCTCACAAAGTGAAATACTAACATGACATCAGTCGTTTGCAAGAGGCATTCCCAGACTTAGGAATGTGGTAGGAAAATACTGTTTGGAGACCAGAGTTCATCAGGAAGCGCTGTAAACCTGAGCATTCCCTCGCAAAGCTGCTTGCTGCTATTCTCAAGTTTATACTTGGACAGTTGTTCCTTTAACCACACACCTGGAAGTGCTGTAAGCCTCACTCCACCCTGCTGCACCAAGGATACACAACCCAAATTTCACGGCAAGGAGCTTCTTCAGTTTGTGGGCTTGTAATTTTAAAGATTGGTTCCTGAAATATTCCACTCAGGCTTTAAAAAACCCAGCGCTGAACATGTGCCAGCTGAAAGGAGAGTTGGGAAGAGATGGGACTCAGAGCTACACGAATCGTCACAGCTATCTCAGCAAAAGGACAGGACACCCACAAACCAAAGGAACGGGAAAAAGCCCTGGAGAAATCCTTTAAGTCTGTAGTAACTCTGTGTCTCCAAGTCTCTTGGTGCCTTCAATGATTTAGCAAATGATGAAGACAGCGACCGTCTTCACTAAGGGCCATGCTTCTCAGAGAAGGAAGGATAAATTTAAGATGAAAGCCCCAGAGGTCAAAAAGCTGGGGTCTAAACCCAAATTTCTCCCAAGCTGGAGAAGGGCTCAGGCCACCAGCACGGTGCTTGTGTACACCTGACAAAGGCCACACATAACCAAAGCAGCACAGCACGCTCAGTAACGTCTATTCTAAGCATTCTTCAATGGGAAATACATACAATACCTTACCCAGGTGTGTGCAGTCCCCATCTGTGAGCTATGAGGCAGCCAACATTTGCTACGGTCCTGCGTAATCCGGGTGGAGCAGAGGAGAGGACGTCCTCACACAGTATCGGAGTAAAAGAGGAGATCAGTTGTTGTCAGGTCTGTCCCTAGCACCCAGGAGATCCTCAGCAGCTCCAAACACCGCAGGAGAGCCGCTTTTCTACCCACGCACACCTGCCGAAGGCTCGTGTGGGCTGTGAGCAGCCGGGGGATTGGGACATCCTGTGTGGCATGCTCTTTGATTAATGACAACAAAATGCTCTTTGATTAATGACAGAGGCCAGGTGATGTCACATGAGCGTGGGAACTCTCCTCCCCTCCACATCGCTGTACGTCAAGAAGGTGGCACATAACTGATAACAAGGTGGAAAGAGAGCAAACGCCTCTCTGACAACATTGGACCCCAAGAATTTGGAGTTGGTAGAAGAGCTAGGAGGTGCTGACACACCACCCTGCAAACTGGAAGGCTGGAAAGGCTAAATAATTGATTGTGCATCACATGAAGAATCAGTGACACAGGGTGAGAGCATCTTTCCCAGCAGACCCTCAGTCCTGTCTGTTAACTTTGCTGGCTCAGTGCAGAAGCCTCCTCACGCTGGCCCCATCCCCACCCTGCAGATGTTGTTGGGGGACCCAGTTCTAAACAGCCCAGCACTGCTTCAAAGCCCTGAATCTCAAAGATTGTGGGTCTAACAACTGTCTCGTTGAATCTAAACTGGCTGCATATTCAAGAACTGTGATGTAGAGCTGTAACTCTCCTTCAAGACTACTGTCTTCCCCTTCCACCGCTCTCTTGTTCCCAGCTGATATTCATGTCAAGCCAAGGAGTGTCTCCTCCATCGATGCCCCTTCCAGCCTGTGGTTTGACCATGCTGCTCCCAGCCAGGGAGGGCAGCAGGGGGATGCTGGCCATTTGCAGGCCACTTGTGGCTCCACTGCTGTCCTCTCCTCATCTGGTTTCTTTCAGTAAATGAGTCTGAAGGGGAAAAAAAGGAGCAGGTCTGCTGTTCCTAAATGAGCTGTGATGTTCTTCAGCTCTGTAAGCAGCAAGAAGCGCTGAAAGGCTGCCAGCACCGGGTTCATCCAAGAGCTCTTGATGTCATCTCAGAAACAATACTCCCTACATCTTAACATAAACCCAACATCAAATCCAGAGGGAACGGGCCAGGTTATTAATCACCATTATATCGTAGAAGACAGCCTGGAATCTGCTTTCATTCAAAAGTACCGGATGCAGGAAAACACAACGACTGCCTACAATTGGCTCCTCTACTTCCTGCCAGGCAAGGAGAAATATGTGCTTACAAAAAGTTTGCTACCTGCTGAGCACTTCAAATTAAGCACATTCATTACATCTCCCCTCACCCCACACATCTCTTTGCCTCCACAGCCCTTTCCCTGCCACGACACCCAATGTAGGAACCTCCCGACTGAGATTTCAGACACCCTCCATTCAGAGCCACCCCGAGCAAGCAGAACAGGAGGGCAGCCGAGCACTCTGCTTCAGGGTGGAGCAATCCCTGAGCCTCTGAAGTTGCAGGAACATAGGATGACTCCTCGGGACCACACTTGATCCCCAGCCTTCTCCTGGAAGCTGGCAAGAAACCAGGACAGAGCAAGAAACTACGCACATTCAAAATGGCCTTTTTCAGCAGCAGCTCCTCAAAACTGCAGATAGCGAGAGACTAAATCTGCACCCTGTGATGAAAGCAGAAACACCAAGTATAATGCATCCTGGTGGTTTTTTTTTTTGCAGCACCAGAAAGCGCCGTCGTGAAGATTTCAGTCCTTTGGGCCACAGCAACGACAGCCCAGGAACTTTCTCCCGCAGACTGAAAAAGCGCTGGGTAGTCCTTTCTTTGCTGGCCCCCAACGCTTCTTCCAACCTCTTCCTCGAGCAGCCCTGTGGGAGCAGCCTCTAGCATCCAAGCAAAAGCCTAAACTCTTTCCCCCTCCCATCAGCAGGACTGAAAATGCAATCCTGGTGACTCATTATGAAAGCGCAGCCTCCCTCGTGCCCAGGGCTCTGACCACGATCGATTTGCTACCAGCTCTTTGAAAACACAGCCAAAAAAGAAGCTTCTTTCTCTCTACTAACGCGGTGCCCGAGCGTTGCTGCGACACATGCGACCGCCCTATCCAAGCGGCGGCGTGGCCGTGCCAGGGGCAACGCTTTTGAAAGAAATTGAATAATTAAAGAGCTTCTTTCAGGCCATTTTTTCCCCTTTTGCAGCTATTTTTGTTCTCTGGGTTTGGAAGTCGTGTGTGCCTTCGTGCATCGCGCTCTTACTGCCAGACTGAATTTTTCCACTTGGTTTCTTCGTGCTTCTGATAGCTGGACATAATAACCAGCTGAAAAATAGAGAGATGGGATTTCTGGGGATGCTTTTCTTTTCAGGAAAGCAACAGCAGCCATTGTTTAACCTGCAGACATCAGCTAGAGACCACCGCGGCAAGGCGGTCTAGCAGCGTGTTTCCTGCCAAAAGGTGGAGAGATCATCTATAATTTACTCCCCATTTCTATCATAAGCTAAGAAAAGGATTTGATATATTTGGACCCTGTGTGGAGGAGGAAGACATTTTGAGTCTTACATTCACTAAGCTATGAATACGACTGACCATGACCATGACTTCACATTTGGTGCATGGATGTGGTATAAAAGGTTCTGAGCGTTTGGTTTCAAGGACAATGATTTCAGGGACCTATTCAGTTCCAGGACTGCAATGGAGCTCCAGCTTCATTATAGGAATGGTGAACATTTATCCATCCTTTCCTTTACGTGGTATTCCTTGGGGAGATGAATTATCAGCCAAGATGCGGTTAGGGGTCGTGCAGCCATGCCTTCATGTTGGATATGCTGTAAGTGGAAGACAGAAGGACCTCAGTCCTCAATCCAGTGCCTAAC
The DNA here is from genome assembly GCA_033558235.1 of Neomorphus geoffroyi. Lineage (NCBI taxonomy): Eukaryota > Metazoa > Chordata > Aves > Cuculiformes > Neomorphidae > Neomorphus > Neomorphus geoffroyi. Next base: position 2,763,034 of record JAUMJM010000029.1, on the reverse strand, counting down.
TCCAACCCTGCAGTGCTTTTTTCCCCACACACCTGGTCTTGTTGGCCAGGGATTTTTCTTTCTGCAGCTTTGGACCTTTGCTTCTTAGAAAGCAATGCAAGTTCTCCCAGGGCTTGGAGAAGACTAGAGCAGAGTAACAGTGTGCAAAGCCAAAAGCACTTCAAGTTCCCTCCCCTTTGTGCCTTCTCCTCTTCCTTGACCAGATAATGCTACTGCAGGACCTGCCATGTCAAGGGAGAAAACAGGGAGCAAAAATTTAGAAGTCCCGTGCGCTGCCTCCCTCACTCACACTCACCACTGTCTCTCCCCAGAATGATGTGCAGGAATGACCCTGCACATTCATTACGATTCCTGCTGTCCCAGTAGATTTCAAACAAGCTGGTAATGAGCTAAAGCAGTGTGAAATGAGCTCCTTCTTGACAGATCCTGCTTCATACAGGCAGGAGAGCGCCAGCACGTTTGCACCACAGAGGCAGAAAGCTTGGGAGAAGAGATTACACCACATTATCTAACACCCAGTTTCCCATCCTTCCAGGCTACAATGTGCCTAAGTCCATCCTTGGACTTTTGGGGTTCAAAATGTCCTTATCCTGCTCACTGACACAGTTCCAGAGTGCACTGATCGTGCTTGCCTAGAGAATAACAGGTTTCAGTGCAACCACTTACTGCACAACACAAGCACCAGGCTAAATTCTCAGCCAATTCCATCCCCAAATTTAAATCCTCCCACTGTTCCCCCAGTGTGTCACAGATAAAAGGCAAAGCCCTTTCAGTTACACAAGCAAGCTGAGAACCTGGAATGACTCCACTGGGATGAGCAATGCCACCTCAGCACTGCTGAGCTCCGCTGCTCCATCCTGAAGGAATACAGAAGTGAGACGAACCGGCACGGCAAGCGGCACATGTGATCCCTACGGAACCTCCACGCTTGCCATGTCCACAGCACTTGTGACCGCTGACGCAAAGAGAAAACCCCGGGCAGCGGCAGCAGCTGCGGCGTGTCCAGAGGGATGCTCGCACGCTCGCCCAGCTGGAGGCAGCTGGCCAGGAAACCAAGCCATTCCAACAAGAGGGAATTGAATCCCTTCACCCAAAAAAGCAATGTCCCGATTGCTGGGCAGCTAAAAGCTGTGTAGTCATGTCCTGGCTGCGTGCCCTGCGCGTTTCCTGATGCTGTGCTCTTCCTGCTAATGCTTTTCCAGGCCTTGGGCTATTTCCGCCATGAGGGAAGAGAAAGCAATCCACGACCTCGTGTGCCGATTGCTCAGTGCAAAGCAGAGCCCTTCCAACTGAAGAGACGAGGCTTGAGTTTCCTTGCCCAGAGAGCTCAGCTATCGCTCACAGTCCAGAGGGGTTTGCATTGTGATCTGTAATTAATCCTTTAAAGAAGCCATTCACTCGTATGTGACAAAAGTCTTCTCAGAAGTATTTTTATATCCCATGGGGACAGGAATAACGAGCCACACTGCTCTCAGAGCACAGGTCTGTGGCAAGCACACCTCTGCTTTCACCTCTTGTGGCTCGGTTCTATTAATTTTCATTAGCCAGTCCTAGCCAAGCACCAAGGGAATAATCGCCCACATCCAAAAAGCGATCAAAGCAAGAAAGTCCCACTGGCAAACCAACGCAGGAATCAAACTGTTGGCACTGCTGCAAGCTGGGGCCGAGCGTAACCGTGTGGGTGCCCAGAACTGCATTTTAAAAGCCGTGCTTGGAGAGGAGGTAAAAGGACAGAGGTGGCAGTGGAGGATGGACAAAACCAGAGGGGAAACGACATCCTGAAGTGACAGGTCAACCACAAGCCCTGGTTTTAGTTAGATTATCACAAGTCACCGTTTGCTTCTGCCTCTGCTGAGTAAGAGTCTCACAAAAGAGATGGTTTGTGATGACTGGAGCAACAGGCAAAGCTGTGATTAGCTGCCACCTAAGTCATCTCTTAGCTTTGACTTCCCCGTTGTTAAACTGAAACCTTGGCTTTCCAGCGACATGGTGAGTACTCAGTGATTAATCCATGTCTGGCAAGTGCCGGGGAATCCTCAGGTGACAAGCTGACTACAGTCACGTATTCCATTAATAAACCTTAGCACTAAACCGTATCGTGTTACTGACCAGCTTAGGCATGAAGTGATCTCCAGACACTTCTCGGAGAGCCCTGTCTGCATTGTTCGCATTTCTTTTCCTTCGTGGTGGAACGGTGGTCACCGTTTTCTTGACATTTGTTGTTAACCGAGTGCCTTCGACATAAACACCCACGCGTTCTACATGAAGGCAGAAATCCAACACCAAACTAGGTATTAAAAAGTAATAAAATGAGCTAAAAATGCTCGGTTACCTCTGGCAACTCCATGAAGAGCAGAACCAAAGGAACATAAAATGTAATTCCAAATTATTAGCTGCTATAATAGCAACTAATTATCCTTGCAGCTGCCAAAGCAACTCACAAAGCTGACAATTAAACACACCCTTCTTTTTCCACAGGAAGCGCATTTGGTTTCCCTCACTTTTCTGGCAGGGAAACTGAGGCACAAGAATACAAAGGCTATGATTTTTTTTTCAGTATTGAAGTTCAGGAAAACACAGGGCTATTTTCTGCAGGCAGTCACCAGATTGCAGGTTGTTAAATCGGTCAAGCAAAGGGCCCATTTGTCCCTAAGGCACTTTTGTACACAAAGGCCACCTCGTTCAGCAGCTACAAAAGAGCTGCAATTTTATGGCCAAGCATGGAAAAAGCACCTCAGAGGTCCTTGCTTTCAAAAGTGCCCACCAAACGTAGATCCATCTCTTTGGGCCACAGAGCTCCACACTGCATGGTCCTGCTCCAAGCGATACCAGCAGGGCTTGTGGGGTCCAAGCCAACCCCTTTGCAGTCATCACAGAATCACAGCATCATAGAATGGTTTGGGTTGAAAGGGACCTTAAAGCCCATTCAGTTCCAACCCCCTGCCATGGGCAGCGACATCTCCAACCATCCCTGGCTTTCAGCACTGGGAGCTGCTCTGAGGTCTCCCCAGAGCCTTCTCCTCTCCAGGCTGAACAACCCCAACTCTCCCAGCCTGTCCTCGTACAGGAGGTGCTCCAGCCCTTGGATCATCTCCGTGGCCTCCTCTGGACTTGCTCCAACAGCTCCAGGTCCTTCCTGTGCTGAGGACTCCAGAACAGTCAATGAAGATATAAATGTGTTCTGGAGAGCGTGCCTCCTCTCTACCTCTGTTGGATCCAATTCTCACTTGGGCTGATTTGTGTTCCTTACTGATGAGATCGAACTGCTACATCACGTCAGTACCCCCTTACAAGCCCTATTGCTGGGCATAAAACTCTCCACCAGTTGAAGAAGAGAAGCTGTAGCCCTTGAACTCTGAACAGAGCCCACCTGCAGCCCAGCTGTTCCCAGCTGCTGGCTTGGATGCACGCAGGCTTCCCCCATTTCAAACCTCCCTTGCCTTGGATGAGTCATATATGGAACAGGAGCACCACATTCCAAGCAGTGCTTTTCTACCTTGAGCTACACCTGACCAACATGTTGAGAAGGCTGGGTAATTCCTAGAAACCCACCTTGCACCAGCAGTACACGTGCATAAAACCCACTTTGCTAGCAACCGCAAAAATGACTGTCAAATCCCGGAGAAGAGCTAATCCATGCCTTGCAGTGACAACTCCTCCACACAAACATCTTCTGTGGCCAAGAGAAGGAACGCCTCATGAGCCTAATGGGTTTGGAAGGAAGCCACTGGCACATTCAGATCAAAGACAACGTTATTTAGCCACCCAGAGCACCCAGATCTGTTTTATATAGCTCCAAATCAGGCTGCTCAGGGCCCTACTCCACATCACTAGTGATGTTCAGGGCCTCCCTTGGTCTAATGCCGTGGGATGGAACCAAACACAGCATTTCCAGAGCTCAGGACAAGAAACAGAACTCCCGGATCCTATTCCTGATGGCCGCAACATCCACAGGAGACCACTTACCCCAATCCCTGTGTTCCACCAATGCTATCAGAAGACTGAGAAAAATGAATCCTTCCCTCTCTCGCAGGAGTGCTTGGAGGATTTCATAAGTAGCAGCAGAAAATATTGAGAGTCGGGAGCTGCTGGCGTGTAAAGCCGAGTTATTCTTATTTACTAAACCTGACCGTGCTCTATTCCTTGGTGAGATCAGCCCTGCCCTGAACTACACAAGGATGCTTGGCACAGACACAAGTCGCTTCTCGTTCAACTCCTTCTTCCAGAACCATCAGCAGCCTGACAAGGTCACCAAGAGCTGCCAAACCACCTTCCAAAAAGCACAGACCTTCTCTAGGAATTAATATAGGGTGACTGTGCTCCTGCAAGGAAAAGCCGCCTGCGGGGAGGATGGGATTTTAAGTTCCACCTCCATATCTTCATCTTCTACAAAACACAAGGTTTAAACTGAGTTGAGGTAAAAGCCAAGGGCTGAAAAACAGTGGTGTGGTCACTCTTTGGATTTTTATTGCAAGAGAGAAAAGTGCTGCTTCCATCGCACGGTGAAATACTGCTGGGGATCACCCTACAGCAAGTGCATTGGTCTCACTTCCTTCTGTTGGCTGCTACTGTAAGGTACAAAAGAGAAAAATAAGGAACCTGACATAGAACGACAGCAGAGCCAGCGAAACTCTAAAACAAAGTAGTTATTAACGTCCCTAAATAAACCTGAAAGCGTCTGTGCCCTCTAGTATCCGCCGTTCTTCCTCCTTTCTTCAAAAGAATAAGTGTACTTTGCATCTCTGTCAATGTGAGCAGACAGCACCATGGCAACAGCTCCATGGTGACAATATCCATGACAACCACATCCTGCAATTGCTGTGGCTTCCCCTTCAAAAGCAGAGCTGGATTTGCAAGGCTTTATGAATTTGCTCACGGAAATAGCACGGGACCAGCTGTGAGACAGGTAAGCAAAGCCAAAGGTTTCTGAGGATAATGAGCAGAGATACAGGACAGTGCTGGAGATGCAAGTTCTAAGGAGCAATGAAACTGGAGCAACCACCCCTGGAGGTGTTTAAAAGACAGGTAGACAAGGTGCTCAGGGGTCTGGTTTGGTAGTGGGCAGGTACAGTTGGTCTCGATGATTTCAAAGGTCTTTTCCAACCAAAGGATTCTATGATCCTATGGAGAGGGTCATTAAATATTAGCTCGACACCCCAGCTCAGATGGAGTATGGAAAGCAAAGAGAGTGTAGGTGAGGTGCCTTCTCAAGGCTACAGCCGGAGCAAGGTTGTAGTTCTCATACACAAGGCAGAAGAGCAGCCATGCCAATAAACTGCCATTTCAGATACCCCCATCACTTGTTAAAACACTGGAAACTCAAATCACTCTGTCGGTGCTGGTTCTGCGAGGCTCAACGAGCCCAGCCCCGCAGGAACACCTTCGAGAGGGATCTGAGAAGGGACTGCAGAGCTACCCTGGGTGAGAACGCACGCTAATGCCAGCCATTCCCGAACCCAAAAGCTCTCGGGAAACAGGAACAGAGCCCTACAAGCTCACACGCTTCACACGTATCGTGTAGCTTAGGTGGGAGAATCGAGGCACAAACAAGTGGACTCACCTCGCTGAACTTCAAAAAGCAGATAAGCACAAAGTCCCCCGAGTCCTGGGCCCAGTCTTAAACAGAACTCCTGTTGGAAGAGTCAACCTAGAACTGGGAGGAGGGACGGTGGGGAGTGAAACCAGCCAGCAGCCAGGAAGATATATGGGAAATCTACAGGAAACCCACCCCCAGCCCAGTAAATCCTGTTGGTCTCTCAGCTAATTGTGCCTCGTTAGACCCAGCACTAATCCATCCCCAGCACACACACCAAACACCACCATCCTCCCCAATTAGACCCAGCAGTGGGGCCTAGAGCTAAAAAGTGTTAATTTGGGATTAAATTGCACCTGAGGCTTCCAGTGCCTCCACCATCTGCTTCTTCTCTCCTTCTTCCCTATCCCCTCTCCTAACCAGCCCTTCACCCCAGCCACCCACGCGCGCACCAGGCTCAGCCCTATCGCACTGCTCATTTAAAAAACAGGAGCCACCACTTCTTGCAAGCTCTGTTGCATAACAATTCCTAATCAAACCAGCCTTTCCCAGCACATTTCCATCAATCCTGTGCATGCCGATCCTTAGCCCTTGGTCTTCCACACCTCCTTTCAGCCTCTTGAGGACACCTGGCTCTCCATATGCTGCGGGGAGCACAAAAAAACAGAGCAGCCTGGGTAACTGAAAACTCTGCCCACAGCTGAGGGAAGTCAGAGCCAAGGGGGCTGCAGGAAAGCTGGGGAGGGGCTCTTAACCAGGGAGTGCAGGGATGGGATGAGGGGAAGGGTTTTAAGCTGAAAGAGGGGAGATTGAGATGAGATCTCAGGCAGAAATGTTTTGCTGTGAGGGTGGGGAGGCCCTGGCCCAGGGTGCCCAGAGCAGTGGTGGCTGCCCCATCCCTGGAGGTGTTCCAGGCCAGGTTGGATGGGGCTTGGAGCCCCCTGACCCAGTGGGAGGTGTCCCTGCCCATGGCAGGGGGTGGCACTGGATGGGCTTTGAGGTCCCTTCCAACCCAACCCATTCTATGAATTGTTGCCTGAAAGGAGCTGGTTCATAGTCTTCAGTTGGATGTGAACAAATCAGTCACCGCACACAAACAACACTGTCCTCAGTTGTCTCTCACTGGTCCCCCTTTCCTCCCAGAGAGGAACCGGTTCAGCTGATGCTGACTCCTTTGGGCCTTAAAGTCCACTGGCCTTTCACCAACAGCAAGAGCAGGACAGACTGGATTGAAACTCATTGGGCAGAAGACTCGTGTCTTCTGTAGTGCTTAAATCCTACTGCGGAGCAGCAAGTTCTGAAAGCGTGAGCTCAGTGTCTTTTTCTGCGGATCAACGGCAAAACTTTGCATTTAGCACCAGGAGGATGAAATCTTCCTTATCCTTGTCAGGATTCCTGGGCTCCATGATGGCAATCTGGATCAGGAGAAAGCGACAGCAGGGAAAATGCCCCTCTGTTAGCTCCGACCTGCTCTCACCCATCCTTCTCAAGCTTCTGAGCAGGTTCATTTGTTTTATTTGGATTCTTCGTAGACGCAGCTTGTTCTCTTTTCCCCTTGTTATTTACCCCCTTTTATTCCTCACTGCAATCTCCCTGCCTTCTGTTTGTGTGCAGAGGGGGAGGGAGTTCCCGCAGTCCCCGCTGGCTGCAGCGCTCTCGCACAAAGGCAAAGTAAATGTTTGTCTTGTTCTTTGGTGTGTCCATCACTGCCGGGCTTGCGGCTCGCGAGAGAAGCCTTGCTGCAGCTGGAGTTAATGCCCTGGAACACCATATTGCAAGGGTGGGTCTAACTAGGCTGGGGAGAGTCTTGTCTAATGACTTGGAGCAGGAGTCTGGGAGCCAGTGCTCCTGGGCTCTATCCTTACCTCTGGCAGTGACTCAGTCGTGTCATCAAAAATAACTCAAAATTGCTCCCTGCCTTGGCTTCCCCATCTGTGAAATGGAGCTGCTTTCACGAAGCTGCGCTGCGAAGCCCTGTGAACGGCAATTGCACCACGTTCAAACCCTTCAGATCAAAGATACTGTGAACAGATCACTGTTAATATTGCCAGAGATTTATTAACACACCTCCAGTGCTGACAAGTCAATAACCTTCCCAAGCACAAAGCTCGACACAGTGCAAACACTGACCTAGATTTTGAGTAATTACGCCGGAAACTGGCACATGCGATGCTTTTGCTCTCTGGCTTTCGAGTCAGCACTATTCACCTCAGTAGAGAAAATATAGAATCGCAGAATCACTATGGTTGGAATAGACCTGTAAGATCATCAAGTCCAACAGCCAGCTCAACTCCACCGTGCCTAAAAACACATGTCCCAAAGTGCCACGTCTACGCGCTTTTTGAAAACCTCCAGGGACGGAGACTCCACCACTTCAGTTTCAGAGCTGCCCCTTTTCTACTGCCATTCAGTTTTACAAAACGATAGCAAGACCAAGCTCTAAAAAGCCTTTCTCTTGGTCTTTAGAAGACAAGAGCCGACCGTCAGAGCAAGAATTGTGGTTAGCTACTCTCCCCACCCACACGGAGGCAGGACAGCAGAGGAACTGCAGTACCACAGTGAGTGCTTTTACTCTGCCCACCATCCACTGTCGCCCTCTTGCTTTGCTCTTAAACACCCTCGCTCCACCCAGTGCTTACAAATAAAGTCTCCATCCCAAAAGCTTGAAAAAAACCTTTTCTGCCATTTGGTTCCAAAATCATTTACTCTCCTCACAGGCACTCGTGTAAAGAGCCCTGGCACGGCATTCAGATCATTATAACCCACTGGGGAGCGGCGTGACCTGTCCCTTTCTGTGCCAGATACTCATGCACAACATGGATCAGCTACTGCTTCCATGGGCAGAACCCAGCATCGCGGGGGCACTTTCAGCTCTGCCGCACTCGGGGCATTCTGGGGGAATTTAACCAAAGTGGCAAATAATAAAGATGCCATGACCCATCCAAGAAAGGCTAAATACAAAAGGCTGCTTGAGCACGCACCAGGATCGTCTTACTGGGTTTAGGGAGTCAGGACGGTGGGATCGGTGCCTGGATTTGCAGGCTTGTTGGCCTGTGAATGAACCGCCTCCCTTCAGTGCTTGTCCTTGTTCCACAGCCCCTGAGAAAGCAGACTTCACAGCTTCTGCCTGCCCTGCACGGCAGCCAAGAGGCTGTGCTGATGTCAGGGAGGAACTCTGAGATGCTTGGATGAAATACACTTGGGAATTACTTGAGAAACAGTAGCACTAATTAAATTGTCATCAGACTTGAAGGGTCTTGAAAGGGGCTGTTCCCCTGCTCGTCCCATTCAGCATTGCAAGTGGAGAGAGAAGCGTGGCAACTGGAAGAGCAAAGCTGCACAGAGGTGGATGGAGACAGATGAGAACAGACATTAGAGATGTATTTCTAATGACTCATTTCTGCAGTCCTGGTTTGCTGCACGGCAAACGTCCTCTGCGCCAGCTCTGCAGCTGCAGCGTTACGTAGGACCTACCAAAGCACGCATGGGTGCATGAACCACCCGCCTTGCCTTGGTCGAATGCTGCAACACCATCAGCAGTGATGCTATTAATTAAAAACACTGTCTGGCCAGGATCCTTGGCACAGCACCATGATAAGGGGAGGAGAGAGACGCGCTGAGGAGAAAGCTTGCTTCTGACGCTTGAGGTCTCGCCACACGGCTTCACCACGGGTCAATACTCCACATGGAAAGACTCAAGTAGGGAGAATAAACCACCACACGTGCTTACGCAGCAATCCAGTGAGAGGTGTGGCAGTGCTTACTCCCAGGGTGCTGTCTCGTGCTCTGGTGGCAATAACTAGCCAGGGAGGCTACCAAAGGCACGTTAACATCAAGGCCTTCCCTGACAAAGGCTTAGAGGAAAGGGCTGGGAGCCAGCTAGGGTTTAAAGGGCAAAATACGTATGTAAAATATGCAAAGACCTCAAGCAGATACTTGATTTTAAACCCACGTCTCACTCCCACCAAATCCAATGGGACTTTACTCGTATGCCCAGTGCTAAGCACACGCTTCGCCCAGCTTGCTAAGCTGGAACGGGAATCAGAGTGAGGAAACGTCTTTGTAAAACCAGTTGCACTGGTGTAGCTGCTAGGATGAACTAGATCCAGATATGCCCAGCAAGTAGTAAACTAGGGAGGTCACGATACACACTGCTGCTTAAACCCCTGGGTGCCTCCGTGTCCCAGGCATGAGAGATGAAAGGCAGGGAGAGCCTCTTGCTAAGCTGGGAATGTGAAGCACTCCTAGGTTTTCGTGTTGCTCCATCTGCATTGCTCAGCATTAAAGAGCAATTTGGTGCCGAGCACGAGGTGTGCACACTAACAAACGGAGTCACAACGCCAGCCACAAAGCAATTCCATCACAGCCGAGCATCCCAAGCTAGCCCGGACAACGGGAGGAAAAGAGGTGTTGCCCCAAGCCACAGCAGGTCAAACTGCAGGCTGCTAAATTTCTTTAAATAAAACTACGTTCACGATGCCTTTGTGCAAACAAACAAAGAGTAAAGCCAGGCACAAAACTGAGGATGAGGCATTTTGGATGTCTGCATGACCACTGTGTCCTTTCCTTTCTGGCACTGCCTAATGCCAGGACACCACAGACGTCCTCGTCCGTGGAATTGCATTGCTCTGTGACCCCTGCAGACACGCATGGAACATCTTAAAATAAGAAGCACAAAATCCCTTCCATTAGCCTGTAGCTACTGGGATTTCCTCTGGGGCCAAGTCTTTGATTTCTCTGGGTCCCACGTGATGCTGTTACCAGAAGCTGCAACTTTTAAAACAACTAAACATCACAAATAATTACTCACCCCTAATCCTCAGCAGCCTAATGGAATGATTGCTGCGGGGTGAGAGGTGAGCTGGGCCAGCGAGCGAAAGCAGACAGGCTCCATCACCCAGTAGGAGCCACCGAGACACAGAGCCCCCACTCCTGCCATAAATACCTTCCCCAGCACAGAGCCAGGAGGGTGGGACGTGCGCAGAACCGGCGCGTGGAAGGTAGGTGATGGTCTGCAGAATTGACTCTTAAATGTCCACTCATTAATGGGAGGCTTTAAATCACACACTAAAGGCTTTCCTGCTGGAGTGGTGAATTAGACTCTGAAAATGGCTCTGGGGAGACCTCAGAGCAGCCTCCCAGTGCTGAAAGGGGCTGCAGAAAAGCTGGGGAGGGGCTCTGGATCAGGGAGGGCAGGGATGGGATGAGGGGAACGGTTTTGAGCTGAAAGAGGGGAGATTGAGATGAGATCTTGGGGAGAAATGTTTTGCTGTGAGGGTGGGGAGGCCCTGGCCCAGGTTGCCCAGAGCAGTGGTGGCTGCCCCATCCCTGGAGGTGTTCCAGGCCAGGTTGGATGGGGCTTGGAGCCCCCTGATCCAGTGGGAGGTGCCCCTGCCCATGGCAGGGGGTGGCACTGGATGGGCTTTGAGGTCCTTTCTAACCCAAACCATTCTGTAGCATTTTCCTGCCCCCCTGCCACCTCCCAGACTTGCAGCATCTCCTGTCATTGCCAATATCTCTTTTCCCTTTCGCGTTCCCCGTCTCCCATCATTCTCTCTGAGATGCCTTTGGATTCCGGCTCTGGATTTCACACAAGCAAGGTCTGCATCTTTGGCCAAACCGTGCGTGTGCACGCGTTGTGGCCGTGTACGTGTGTGGGAGAATGAATATTTAGGGGTAAAACAAAGTTTCCTCCACAGCAATAACCATGATAGACTAAACAAAACCTCGCACACATCTGCAGTCCGGCTATTTCTGGTTTCGAGGCAGAAAGCTTGTGCAGCGTAGCAGAGCCCACCTAAAATCTGCCAGGGGTGCTTTTTTTCCAAAACAACTTTTCTATGCAATTTTAGTGACTCATAGGCTCTGGGTCTACCTGCAGCTCCACGCCGTTACCAGCAAGGTGCCAGCCTGCACTGTTTGGCATAAATCAGATTTGTTTTCCAACCAAAAAAACCTGTTCAGTCCCTACTGATGTCAGAAAAATTTTGGAGTTGGAAGGGACCTCAAAGCCCACCCAGTTCTATCAAGGGACACCTCCCACTGGGTCAGGGGACTCCAAGCCCCATCCAACCTGGCCTGGAACACCTCCAGGGATGGGGCAGCCACCGCTGCTCTGGGCAACCTGGGCCAGGGCCTCCCCACCCTCACAGCAAAACATTTCTGCCTGAGATCTCATCTCAATCTCCCCTCTTCCAGCTTAAAACGGTTTCCCCTCATCCCATCCCTGCCCTCCCTGATCCAGAGCCCCTCCCCAGCTTTCCTGCAGCCCCTTTCAGTACTGGGAGCTGCTCTGAGGTCTCCCCAGAGCCTTCTCCTCTCCAGGCTGAACAACCCCAGCTCCCTCAGCCTGTCCTGTACAGGAGGTGCTCCAGCCTTTGAATGATCCCCGTGTCCTTCCTGTGCTGAGGACTCCAGGTCGGGAGGTAGGGCTCCAGGTGAGGTCTCACCAGAGTAGAGGGACAGAATCTCATCCCTGACAGAAAGTGCTTTTGCTCTCGCTCAGGGGCAGAGTTTCAGCTCTTGGGAAGCTGATGTGAAGCACTGCTGATTTATTCCAGATGGGATTCCAGCCTTCAGCACTTGTTCTGCATCCTGGCAGCCAAAGAGAGTTTTGCCACGAGGCTTCACTATCTCAGGCCTTCGCTTCCTGTGCCTCTTTGTGTTTCCGAACTGTGGGCACCGATCGTGCACCTGGCCTGGCTCTGAACCCCCTTTGTCCCTTGACAGTCTCTGAAGTGCCAAATGGGAGAGGAAGAGGGACAGCAGTGAGAAAACCACCAACACAAACGCAGAGCAAGGCAAGTGTCCCAGTTTGCCAGCGGCAGGTGTCCCTTTGCTGCAACGGCAGTGATAAATGTCACCCGGACCTCCTAAACACAAACACACACTCACACACACTTCATCTCTTGTTCCCGTTAGCTCCGGAACAGACAACCACACAGGGCCCATTCTATGGGCACAGGATCATCTTGCACTGATTGCTACTTGTCCTCTGCCTCGACGGTGAATTTTGAACTCATTAGCTTTGCTGCTAATGGCTCTGCACGTGGAGCACAGGCACCCTCGGGGCTGCACACAATGCCCTCCCTTGTGGCCGCCGCCACAGGAACTCCATTGTGCATCCCAACACTGGAGCTATGTTCCCCTTGGCCGGCTCTCCACCATTCTCCCCGCTCTGTGAGATTTCCCGATCCTCTGCCAAAGTCGAGCCTCACTTGCCTTTTCCGTGCTGGGGCTTTGCTTTACATTTCCCAGCACGGCTCTGTTGGCAGAGCAGCTCCATTGGCAGGGGCGACGTTCCCAGCTCTTCCCGGCGCCTTCTGCTGGAAGTACAGAGCCTGGACCACCACAGAAACCCCAGAATTCTCCCTCGTGAACCCCCAAAGGAGTTTGGTTTGTGAGAGGTATTTGGCATTTGGCACTCCTCACCGCAACGCTTGTGGCCAGCCTTTTGAAAGTGTTTCCTGCCCATCCTAGAATGGTTTGGGTTTAGAAGGGAGCTCAAAGCCCATCCAGTTCCAACCCCCGTGCCATGGGCACGGACACCTCCCACTGGATCAAGGGGCTCCAAGCCCCATCCAACCTGGCCTTAATCACGCTGAGCCACTTGGAAAATCTGCTTTTCAAGAGGTTCAAGTGCCTTTGGCTGTCCTGCCCAAACCCTCCCATACGTGGACAAGTGTTGTGACACCAAGAAAACAGGGAAAACTGAAGAGAGGTGCTGGGATAAACATAATCGTCAAAATCTATGGCAAAATGACACGGGAATTCACAGATTTGTGGTCAGCAAGCAGTAGGGACAGTTCGGACTGCCCAGTAACTGCGTTACCCAAAGTAGAAACTTCCAGAGCATGGAAGCCAACAGCGAGTCTGGCATTAAATAACCCATCCCACTGGAAGGTACTGCAGTGCGGGAAGTGCTGCACAGCAGAACCAAAGTACCCACATTCCATGACCCACCAGCCCCCTTAGCACACATCGTTCCAGTTAAAACCACCAGTTTCAAAGCAAATTCCTGCTGGAAACACAATCCTTGAATCTCTGTCCCAACCACGGAAGGAGCAGGGTCCCATTAGCTGAGGCAGAGAGAGTATCTACCACTTTCACTGGATAATCCCTTGATTAGTGTGGCCTCCAGATTAATCCTATTGCATGGTTTACACACAGCACAGTTTAAAGCAAGCCCAGAGTAATGGACAGCTCATCATCCTTAGGAGTCTTTGGATCAGTTGATTGGCTTCCTTTTATATCTGCTAAAAACGGGCTGTGCCCCCACCCTCCCAGTCTTTCCACAGCACTAAGGAGCCTTCATTTAATATATTACAGCTCGCTGGGTTTAAAGGCCTCTCTTCATTAATTCATAAGACCACACAGGCCACTTAAAAAACCCCACGCTGGCTGAAAGCTTATTTTGCAGAGCAGTCCCCAGTCGCGACATGAAGCTATCAGGACATGCAACATCACTACCTCCACGGGGACTCCGTTGCTACTGGCCCACGTTTTGCTTTTAATATGAATTTGTAGGAGAACACGTCCAGCCTGCATCATCTCAGCCCTCACCAGAACGGGGGCTCTGCATGCTCCAAATTGGATCAGCCAAGTCTCTCCGCAAGCACAATGTGCTCTACAGGAACCTGGACTGAGAGCAGCCCTGAAGAAAAGGACTTGGGAGCGCTGGTGGATGAGAAGCTCAATGTGAGCCAGCAACGTGCACTTGCAGCCCAGAAAGCCAACCGTGTTCTGGGCTGCACTCAGAGCAGGGGGACCAGCAGGGCGAGGGAGGGGGTTCTGCCCCTCTGCTCTGCTGTCATCAGATCCCATCTGGAGGGTAGGGAGGCCCTGGCCCAGGTTGCCCAGAGCAGCGGTGGCTGCCCCATCCCTGGAGGTGTTCCAGGCCAGGTTGGATGGGGCTTGGAGCCCCCTAATTCAGTGGGAGGTGTCCCGGCCCGTGGCCGGGGGAGTGGAACTGGATGATCTTTAAGGTCCTTTCCAACCCAAACCAGTCTATATATACACACACACACATTATATATAGACTGGCTGGCTGGCTCAAGGTTATTTCCTGGATGCATTCCAAGCTGGCACCCAAGAACAGCTTGCAGGCAGCACCCTTTGCAAGGAAAATCATTTCAATGCCAGAAGCTCCGTCCTCCCTGTCAAGGCTGAAAAATAGGATGGGGATTAAGAAATTAGCTTGGCCTCTCATAGGAGAGTGGGAAGAAATGTTGTTACTGATTCACGAAGATAAGAAAACAATTGCTTTTCTTAGCCAGCTTTTTGGTCCTCGGGGTTATACGCGTAGCCCTGAAGCGTTAAGAAATGAGTCCCCATCGCATCCTCCAACGACAGAGAAATCAGGGTCGCTGCAGGAATTAACCGAGGGGGTCTGGTGCTTTCGGCAGTCAAAGCCCACAGATCAGGGGCTCCACGGCATCAAACTTTGTGTGTGATGCAGCGTGAGCTCTTGGAGCCAAAGCAATACAACAACCTGTCCTTTGTGTTACAATAACAGTTATTCTTCGTTCTCTTTCTTGGTGCGCACATATTTACATGTGTGCTGCCCTTCTAACTGCAAATACTGAGCGGCTCTCAGAGGACAATGTCTGGAAAGGCTTTCTCCTATTGCCAGAAGAAACAAATGTCTTACATGAGAGAGACTGGCTGGGAGGAGAGAAAGGGTTGGTTTTGGATTGGGTTCTGAACCTCTTTTCTCTCCCCTCCTCCCACTCCCTTTTTCTTCTCTGATTCACAAGGAAACCACAAAGCAAATTCAGGACTGAATGAGACTTGTTTTTGTGAATGTTCTGGCTTTCTTTTAGGACATTCACTCCCACCCCCACTAGCAGAAATCTCCTCCATTTATACCAGCCCAATAAATCCTGCAAACTTCCACAAGTGTAAACACAACCCAAACCTGGCCTGGTTTTTAATCACCATTGCAGAAGTGACTGGGAGCTACAACGATAGACAGAGGCAAGTTTTAATGCTCTCACTGGTTCAATGTTGTTTAATTTTAACTGAAACTTTTCAAACTCTTTAAACACACTGACATTTGTGTGAGGACAGACTTCCCACGGAATCGTTTGGGTTGGAAGGAACCTTAAAGATCATCCAGTTCCACGTTCTTTCCGTGCTAAGGACTCCAGAACTGAACGCAGGACTCCAAGTGAGGGCTCATGAGAGCAGAGCAGAGGGGCAGAATCACCTCTTACACGGCCAAAAGCCCAAAGTTACTCAATGCTTTTAGCTGCACAGTACATGGAGTTCATCCCTCTGCCTCCCCAGGTACCTACTCCGGATGGCAACCAGCAAAACACCTATGCAACCCTCGACTTCCAGAGCTCACCATCATCAGAAGGTTCTACTCTGTTTCGGTGCAAAATCCAGCAGAACTAGCTAAAATTACCATTTTCATTGGTTTTACAAGTTATTTTGTACTTCAACCTGTGTCTACTGGATATTAGGATTTCAGGGATGTTTAAAGGGTTTCATAAGCCACCCCTGCATCCCCACAGGCACTTCAGTGCCTTTAAAATTCCAGCCTCGGCTCATCAGCTCTCAAATGAGATTAATTCCCTGTGTAACAAAGACGTGTAGGGTGATCTCCGTTAATGCTTATTTCCAAGGTTTGGATAATACAGGGATGCACTAATCTGGGGAAAATGCTGAAGAAACTTGTGAAAAGCCCTGGCTAGAAGTGATGTGTTTTGACAAATGCTTCCTATCCCTGTGAAACAGGTTCTCCTGCTCAGGGCTGAGTAGGAGTGATTACACATCAAAGGCTTTGCTTATGCAATCAGGGCCAAGAGCTAACTCACGGCAGCCTGGGATGGCACGGAATTCGTGGGGCGTTATATTAAATGTGGAGCTGCCTGGAATTTTCTGGAGAAAACAGCATTTTCTGCAAGAATGCCTTTGCTGATTTATCAGAGTGAAACCTTTCAGGTTAGAGCTTAGGGAGAAACGTTTTGCTGTAAGGGTGGGGAGGACCTGGCCCAGGGTGCCCAGAGCAGTGGTGGCTGCCCCATCCCTGGAGGTGCCCAAGGCCAGGTCAGATGGGGCTTGGAGCCCCCTGACCCAGTGGGAGGTGTCCCTGCCCATGGCACGGGGTGGAACTGGATGGGCTGTAAGGTCCCTTCCAACCCAAACCATTCCACGATGCTATGGCAGTGTTGAAACCAGGAATATTCCATTCTGGAAGGAAAAAATGGACCAATGTGTTGTTTCCACCACTTTGAAACTGATCTCCTTTGACTTCTAGGTTTCACACTAAGATCTGAACCCAGCTGGAAATGGAACGACAGTTTGCACATGAGAAATTACTTTGGAATTTCATATCACAGGAGTTTCTTTGACCAATTTTTCAGCCCCTTCTGACACAAAAATCGGAAAAAACATTCCAGAAATTCCTGCAAACCTGCACTCCTAGCTCCTCCCACAGGTCCGAGGAAAGCCCAGCTCTGCCCTATAAATTGCCTCCACCTTGCAGATTAACCTGTCGCACAAACGGGGCCAGTGACTGATTCCTGTAATTAGAGCTGGCAAGGATAAGAAAGATTTCACACCCTTCCTCCCATGAATGGGGAAGAAGCATTCAATTAGGAACACTGCCTATTCCGTAATCATTTCCTTTGTGTGCATGGTTATTAATATCTTTACATGACCAGTCAAGCCACGGGCTATGCTTTTCTCTACTGGTTTTGGTGACTACTTAATGTTTACAAAATACAGAAGCCACACCCATAGAAAAATCAGGAAGGAAAAGGAAGCTATTTATTGTTGGTGTTACTTGCAGTTGCAACTGGATTCTCCAAGGATGCTGAAACCCCTGTCGGTATCACAGAACCCCAGAATGCTGGGGTTGGAAGGGCTCTCTGGAGCTCACCCAGTCCAACCCCCTGCTAAAGCAAAGTCATCTCCAGCAGGTTGCACACCTTCACCACCACAGTAAAGAAGTTCTTCCTCATGTTCAAGTAGAACTTCCAATCTCCACAGCCTCTGCTGGACTCTCCAGTAGTTCCTTGTCTTTCTTGAGCTGAGGAGCCCAGAACTGGACACAGGACTCCAGATGGGGCCTCATAAGGGCAAAGCAGAAGGAAAGGAGATCCTCCCTCACGCTGCTGGTCACACTCTTCTTTATGCACCCTAGGACACCTTTGGTCTTCTTGGCCATGAGGGCCCAGTGCTGGCTCACGGTGAGCTTGCTGTCCACCAGGACTCCCAGGTCTTTCTCCGCAGAGCTGCTTTCCAGCAGGTCAACCCTAACGTGTACTGGTGCAGGGAGTTATTCCTCCCTAGGTGCAGGACTCTGCCCATTCCCTGTCTACCTTGTGCCTAGCACATCTGGATTTTGGCCCCTTAAGTAAGAACACAAGAGAAGAGGAGAAAAGCCAGAGGTGGGAGGAACTGTCAACTCCTCCATAAAGTCAGAGGGCAGCACTGCATCGTTCTCGCTTTGGAAATGAGATAGTATTTAACTACATGTTTGCAAGTCCTTGCTTACCACTGAGCTTTCTTCTCTGCCCCTATAGGAAACAACCTAAGCCAAACCACTCCAGATGTTGGCACGGATCCTGCAGACAGCGGTTCCCAGTTCCCTTTGTGACACATCTTGGCCCACTTTTGCTCTCAACTGGCTGAGCAACCTGGAATGAAAGGTAGTCACCCCTGGCAGAGCAGCTGCCTCCTTCAGACAGGCACCCCCAAAAAGCAAGCTCACAGCACCTCTAAGATGCTCCGCAGAGTCACTCCCATTTTCCCATCAGAGAGAGCTCAATAAGTGCGGAGGCAGCGGGCAGAGCGATGCTATTTGTATCAGCCATGATTTACGTGAACATCTCTGTCCACTGGAATGGAGATTCAGCTGCTTCTGATTTAATTAACGAAGGCTTCATTTGCTTTGGGAAGCAGGACCCTGCCTGCCAGGACATTGTTTAAAAAGGCTTTTTCTTCCACGTATGAGCATCTCTGAAAATTCTGCTACAGGATCACACAGCAGATTAACAAAGGAAATATTTTATCACGTGCCTTGTTCAAAGAGAGGGACTAAAATTGTGTACTGAGTCAAATAAAACCACATCTGCGTTCAGTAAATGCAAAACTGGCACGATGTAAGTATTACCCAAGCTGGATATCCACCTGTAGTGCTAACCATCACGGTCACCCGAGAGACTACCGACGTGCCAGCCCTAGGGTGCTGTTCAGGCAGACACGGCTACCTGACACACTTTCAGGCTGTTCTTAGCACGGGGAGTGGTGGCAAGGGAAGAGTTTGTGGCAGGTTGTGTTTAGAGACCCTGACCCATGGGCAGCTCATTGAGACGGCCATGAAGACCCCTGTTTGCAAGCATTCCCCACGCTTGCCCAACAGGCAGGGAGCCCTACAGGTCTGAAAGACAGAGGCAGGTAACGGTGGAAACCTTGTCAATGTCCTCCACGCAGCCAACACCCTCTCGATGCAAAGGGAAGAAGACAATGCAGAGTCCTGAAAAGAAAGAGGACAAGGAGACAGAGTTCATGTGGGGAGGAGTGCCTGGGTTGAAGCTGAGGCTGAGTCAAGGCCAAGCCACAGCCCTGGATTCTCGATCACTGAGATCACACAAGCCTGATTTGGAAAACAACTGACAAACCCTCCTCAGAGCGGGTGACTGCGACACACCAACCCAAAATCCAGCCTTCCACCCAACCCACAACCAACGGGGCTTAGATCTGGCAGTTCGTATCCCCAACCAGATGCTCTGACAGGACTTTGCCTCCATCCCAGACACAGGCACGATCTAACGGCACCAAAACCCCATCTCATGTTCCTGGAGGATATGCAGGGATAACACACAATATTCTGGTTTCCGTGTTCTTTGTCCTCACATTTCTAAGGCTCCCCTTGTGCAGCGACCGGTTTATTCTCAGATTTGCAGCAGAAAGGAAGGTTCAGTCTGGTTTCTCGCCAAGTTTTAACCATGGCCTTTGCCCAATTTTGCGGAGGGTTTCTGCACATTCAGATTACCTAAAATAAAAACCATCTGGAATAAGAAATCAATAGCTGCTCTTTGTATTTGATAGCACCCATGCCTATGCTATTGCTAAATGATTTCTGCCCGCTCTGTGGCTCACTGTGCTGTCAGCACTTCAGCAAGGCCGTCGGTCTCTGGTCCATCACCACGGGGTAGCTCTGATCCTTCCTAAAGCTTTGCTATCAGCCTTGCAAACCTCCACGAAGACCAGAACCTGTTGCCACTAATCTCTGCTTCCCTTTCTGCCCAGAAGTGACAAAGCAAAACACAACTCCCGCCTCACATTCCTGCAAGCCCACAGGAAATCATAAATCAGAAGGAAAACATAACATCCAGAGAGAATTTGCAAAAGGCCAAACACAAGGATGGGCTGAGAGGCTGGGGAAAGGGAACAGGGCACCAGTAAAAGCAGCTGTAAGGTGAGCACTAACCCACACCTCCACCTTGGCTGGGAGAGGTCCTGCTCCAAACAATGGAAGGAAATTGAGGTCTTCCCCTTTCAAGGGAACGTACTCCCTGATCCAGAGCCCCTCCCCAGCTTTCCTGCAGCCCCTTTCAGCACTGGGAGCTGCTCTAAGTTCTCCTCGCAGCCTTCTCCTCTCCAGGCTGAACAACCCCAACTCTCTCAGCCTGTCCTCGCACAGGAGCTGCTCCAGCCCTCGGATCATCTTCGTGGCCTCCTCTGGCCTCGCTGCAATAGATCCTGAGGACTCAGAACTGAACACAGAGCTCCAGGTGAGGTCTCAGAAGAGCAGAGGGGCAGAATCCCCTCCCTCACCCTGTTGGTCCCACTGCTTCGGAGACAGCTCATCAAGCCCAAGGACCGTGGTGCAGGCTGAAGCACTTCTCTGCAGCTGAATGCAGCAAGGATTTGCTTCATTTAGAGGTGACTTGTTCTGGTCAAAACAGCTGAGATTTACTCTGGCCCAGATAAATCTATTTATAGTAAGTGTTATGCTACGCCAGTCTGATCCACTTGTACTCACTGGAGCAACAATGCTTTCTGCTACCTGTTCTCTTTAACCATTTTTGTGCAGCCAGCAGCCATTTCATTCTCAGATCATCACCTCTTTTTATAAGGTAGATCGGCACAACCCCACGCTTCCCTTTTCAGTGAACCCTATAGCACTTCGCCTCCTGCAGCCCCGCTGATCTCCTCCCTGTGGAAATCGCTGGCTCAGTCCGAGACATACGCTGTGTTTTGAATAAGTGGGAAAAATCTAGCTAAAAACAGTTCACGTGAGTAATTTCAAAGCCACTCACATTTAAGTCACTTAAAAAAAAAAAAATTTGAATTGCTTTCATTACCTTGTCTGAGGTTCATGTTATGTTTTGTAAAGAGCAATTCATTTACTGTCACTCTTGTGAACTAAGGAACGTGGAGAGGATTTTACTCATCATTAAAATGTCTTTGGGATAAACTCTACCAATTACTTAATGGAGAAATGGCAACAGAAGAGCTGTTTTTAGTGGTCTGAGTCTCCTATTTTTGCTGCAGGATAATGGAATAAGCTGTATTTCTAATCTTGACTAAAATCTCTCTACAGATGGCTATTGGAATGATGCAGATGCGGAAGACCATTCCAGTGCTTTTTGACCCTCAGAGCACGAGAGACTTCTCTGCAGTAAAAATCTGAGTTAGAAGAGCAGAAGCCCAGATGATGTAAGTGACACCAAAATGATTCCGAGCTGCAACATTCTCACCTCACTCCTCGTTGTTTTATTCTCATTTGGTTTTTTTCAAAGACTCTACTGAATTTTTTTTTCCCTTTTTGAGCCCAATGATTGCTCAAACACTTGAACTTGTCATCAGATCTATCAGCTTCAGCTCCTCTCCTGCCACAGACCTACAAGGAGCCAGCAGGCTCAGCTCTTCACTCCTTATGAAGTCCCAGTTGGCAGCAGAGTTAGAGATGCTGGCTTGTCTTGCTGCACGATGGGGTCTGGGTTACTACTTTGCTAAGCGCAAGCCAGCCCAGCCAGCAAGTGACACCAGCTTGCTGTTGGGCTGCTACGAGCGGTCAGGGGTGGTCCGAGCACAGCTTTTGAATGCTACAAGAACCTCCAAGACATGAAAAACAGTTTGGCCAAATCTATTTTTGACTGGTACATGAACACAGATGTTTTCCTCGTATTTTCACGTTTTCTACGAAGGTTAGGTGTAGGTATGCCACCCCTAAACCAATTTCCAGTAGGTTTTCTCATGGGTGAAGAGGTCCTGTGCCCAAACTTAGCTCAGCTCTAGCTTCAGTAAAAGCATCAATAACATTTCACACGTTTTGCACAGCTACAGAAATACCCAGTCTTTGTCTGAATCCTGCTAAATACCAGATTGTGGCTTCTACGGAGAGGCTGGAGGTGTATGTTTAGACAGAGTTTTGAGGGGAGATGAATAAGACTTCAGATTTTGGTTGCACGGTGCTCCATTGACTTTAAATCAATGCATTAATGTTTAGAAAAACTGACACCTCTCTTCACGAGACATAAAATGCCAGATACGGCTTTTATGTACTCTGCTATATATTCACGAGCATAGGCTTTTTCCAGTATTGCTTCTCATTAATGTTCCAATCACAAAAAGGACCACTGGAATTCATTGAAGTATTAGAGTTTACCAAGTGCTTTTCCCTTGAATTGAACTCTCCATCACTATTTTCTAATAACCGGTCTGAGCTCCGGCAGAATCAAGACTCTAAGCAACCTGATCTAGTTGGACCTGCTTTGAGAGGGGCATTGGATTAGATGACCTCCAGAGGTCTCTTCCAACCTAAATTACTCTTGGATTTAATGGTTTAAAGATTAAACTGTTTCTTAGATCTTTTAATGCACTCCTTATGTAATGAATCTCACGATAACAGGTTTCTTCATCTTCTCTTTTGCAACCCACAGCCAAATGTTCAAGGAGACAACAGCAACTTGAGCATCTGGATCTCTCACCGTCCAACCCTGATGGATCTGCAGATCATAATGTGTACATAAAGCAGAGAGGAAATGCTATGCAGAAGGCACTTTACTTTTCACGACTCATCATTACAGCCTAGGGGGGAAATTCTGACAGAAGTTGCAGCAAACTATTTCCTACTTCTGTCCGCAGTACTCGAGCAGCTTCTTAAATCTTGAGAGAGAAGGGAAACAGCCCAATATTGTCATAGTGTTGTTACTCGTCCCATCCTGCCATTTCAGTGTGTGTGAAAACTGACGTGGTGAGAGTGGGTGGATCAGGTGAGGAACCAGCACTGACCTAGACTGCTTCCCTAGGGTAATGCCTCTTCCCTACACAGCCTTTTTGGTGGTTTCAGATCAGATGTCTGTGCAAACCACGGTAAAACCAGTGAGGAACATCGACCTCTCAGGGACTCTACAGTCTGACTGACAGTAAATCAGACAGTTCCTCTGCTTTAAAAAAGCACCATCCTAAGGGCAAACAGGGTTCTTCGCTTGTCAGAGCAGTCAGGATTACCCATTCCTTGTTCAACCTTGGTTTTGTCCCCTTCAGTGCACTGAAAGTCATCTCTCACTAAAATGCTGAGCTGAGCACTTCAAAGCGATGGATTGTCCATGCGGACCATTTCACAGGCCAGCCATGTGCACTAACGCTGACGAATCGGCAGAGCGACTGATCGAGATCATCTGGTAACCACCACACGGCAACTTCCACCTTTAGCTCACCAGAGCACAGCACTATTTGTGCTGATAGCCAGTAATTTCTCTGGTTTTCAAACTGAATGGATCTCTACCTTCCTTTCTGTTCTGAATACTTGTTTTGCAGATGAATGACACAGCTGCAAGACTCAACCCCTCTGGTTCAGTGTGGATCTCAGCCAGTCCAGGAAGAGATACAGGTCACGGTATCACAGTATCATAAGGTTGGAAAAGACCTTTGAGATCATCGAGTCCAACCTATGACCCAACACCTACACCTACTCCTACTGTCAACTACACCAGGGCACTAAGAGCCTCATCCAATCTCTCCTTAAACACCTCCAGGGACGGTGACTCCACCACCTCCCCGGGCAGCACATTCCAATGGCCAATCACCCTCTCAGTGAAGAACTTCTTCCTCATGTCAGGCCTAGGTCTCTGCATCCGAAATCCTCATGGACAACTGCACTCCTGCAGTTCAGTATTCTCTGAGCTTTCGCAGTAGTGGCAATATGGAAACTGCACAGCAATGACTGAATACAGGAATATTCTTTCCTGAGCTGAAGAAACATGTGGCCATGCGACTCCTCAGATGACAATGGTTTGCTTTCTTTTACAAGAAAAATGGATTTATCAGAAAAACTTGTATCAAACGGTTCTGTTTTCTCCCCAAGCGAACTCCGCAGCATCCGTTTACCAACAGGGCTGGGCAAGTTCCAGCAGGCTTTGCTGAGACTTCCCCTAGTCCCCAGCATAGCTCCATCCACCCTCCCCCAGCAGGGATCTCTTTCAGCACTGAAAGCTCCTTGTTTCTTTTTTCTCTCCCTCCCCTGGGCCTTGGCTCAGACCCGGAGCTCCCCAACCCTCTCTGCTCCTTTTGTCTCTGTCTGAAAGGCTTTTCCTGTGTGGTGTCCTGCCAAACACAGCAAAGGTCCTGCCCTCCCTGGCAGCAGAAGTGCTGACTGACCTGGGGGCAATAAGAGAGGGTCCTTGCCCCTTCCTTTGCCCTGGGAGAGTTGGGTATTGTTTGCACCCTCCCAGATGTGCCAAATCTTCTTTTGCTGTGTCCCAGTGCCACGAAACAAGTGGGTTTTTCCTGTCGAATAGATACCAGTAAGGAACACAACCCTTTCTTAAAGGGATGAGCGCTTATGGCTGTGATACTGCAGCTGCTGCTGCATGGAAGCTTGCTTGGGGCAACAGGAATAAGTGTCCTAGACACTACTCATCCCCTGCTTTTACGTATTAGTCTCAAGGGTTGGGTACGGTCCCATTTTTCTAGCTCTGACTTCCTCCTACACCTCTCCAGAGGGAACAGAACTGCTGCGATGGGGCTGGGGCTGGGGAATTCATTCTCAAGTAAAGGATTAGTGCCTCACTCATCAAGCTGCAGACAAGGACTTTCTTTTGAGTGAGGACTTCCACCAGCTCCAGATTGCTTATCTGTGTCACATCCCTTTGAGCTGGTAAATCACCCCTGCAGGAGGAACCTCACTGTCATGCTGCATACGCGATGTTGTCTCGGACCCTGCTCCAGAGACAGGATGGTTAGACTCCTATACAAGGAGGAAATGCCCAATATACAAGGAGGAAATTCCCAAGCTCACACAAAAAGCCAAAATGTTGGGAGCAGAGGGAATCTCTGGGCAGGGAAGAGAGACCAGTGCTGCTCGGATACATCTTCTGTATGGAATGATGTGATCCAGGCAAGGGAGAACAAAGCTGGCATTGTGGTAACTGGGTCTCAGCAGCAGAAAAAGAGCTGAAGCACAAAGTCAAGGGTCAGAATAATAGGGTTCAGCCCTGGAGGATTCACAGATATTCGTCCTCCACACTGAAAATCTAGCTAGGAGCCTCCACTTCTTGATTTCTTGGCCGCTCACACATCTCACCCCAACCCACACAGATCAGAACTGCAGGTAAAAGAGAAGGCAGGGTACTAAACCACTCACGAGGCTGTGCCACAGCATTTTGACTTCTGAGAGAAGTCCTTTCCCATCCCATCAACACACATATCAGCTTGGAGTTTTCCAGTGTCTCAGTCCTGTTTACTTGTTCAGCATTGCCCCATAGTTGTAGGCATTATCTCTGTATTCCGATGAGTCAGTGGCACATCAAGAGCCTGCTATTCCAAACTCCTCAACTCAATCTGGCAGAACTGGTTTTATTACACTCTTCGAACACTCGCAATCGTCAGCTTGCTGCCTTCTCTTCCTCCAGCCTTCAGGTAGGCTGTTCTCAGCAAATCTGAGAGCACCATCTGAAGTGCCAGCCTCCAGATGGGGCAAGCAAGAAAAGCCAGGAAGCGTGTGGAAAGAGAAACGTGTGGGAAGTGTGGGGTGGGGAAAGGAAGAAGAGGAAGGGGAAAGGGAAGGGAAAAGGGGCCTCCTGCTATGTCAGTGCTATCACAGTGGCTGCTTCCTACATCCTCGGGCGAGGTCACAGTGCAGGGACAAATCCATACTTCCTGCCAAAAACTGGATTTATCAGAGAGAACAAAGGGGTGATATTCTGAAAAGAAACGGAGCTGTGGGAAACAGCATTGTTTCACTGAGCTAGAGTGGCCCCGGAACAACTGACATCCTTAAACAGCCACTTTTTATGGGGATTTCTGCACTACCCCAATACTATAATTGTAGCAGGACCGTGCTGATTTTTACTGGTATTCTTCCCAAGTGCCTGGGCATAAAACGGCCTCAAAGCAAGGCACAAATGTGTTTTCTTGCATAGCCTAACTTTGTTGTAGGAGTACAGATAAATCTCCGTTAGTTGCTCCCTAAGCCCATGGAGACACTTAACTGCAGCTATATATTGCAGACCATGTCTGTAACATCTATGCATGTAATATTTTCAACCCAATGGTCAGAGATTTAGCAAACAAAACCCCATGTCAGTCTCCTCTACATACTGTTAAATAACGACTGGCATTGCTGCTTTGGATGCTGAGAAAGGACTACAAGCTATTATGTCTGTACCTCTGTGAAAATGAATGCATGCACATGCAGGCCGTACAGTTAATTTTTAGTCCCATAAAATATCTTCATATCTTATCAGCAGGCAGATGTATCGAGCCCTTGGGAACACTGCATGCGCACATGTGCATTTACACATACGTTCACGTGCGCTGTTTCTACCAGAAGCAGCATTTACTAAAGAGTATGGAAATTATTAAGCCTTGCTGTAGCGTGATGAAGCAGACTGGGTATGCAGAGAACGGATTATCTCACTCCCTGATATTATATAATCTGTTTAGACTGTGCCACTGTATGCTTATTTAAGGAATGAATGAGCACTTCACTCTGGGATGTGCCACCCATGAGTTCTGACGTCATCCCTTTAATCCACTGTAATGAATATTCTGCTCTGATTTTTAGCCATTCCCTCGCCATATCCAGTAAAAGTTCTGTTCTAGAACAATTACTCTCAGAGACCATTTACTGTGTGTGTTATTCCATACCAAATTAAGTGATGGTAATGTAACAGGTTGTCCAGGGAAGTCACAGAAGCTTCATCCCTGGAGGTGTTTAAAGGCCAGGTGAGATGGGGCTTTGAGCAACCATGGCAGGGGGATTGGAACTGGATGAGTTTTAAAGGTCCCTTCCAACCCAAACCATTCTGTGATTCTATATCAGAGCAACAGAATGTTCTCCGCCTCCCTCAAGAGGAGACCTGGCACATAAGCAAAGCAAACTTCTCCTGCAGATAAGGTGAAGACAAGAATGTAAAGTGTGTGTGGGCACACTCTGCTATAAATGTACCCCACACGGCATTTGGTTAACCTTGCATTCCGTGGATCGGTATGGGCTGCTGAGAACTTTTCTTTTTCTGGTCCTTTCTTCCTTCCTATAAATCAAAGTCTCACAACTGAATTTCCTTCTTCACAAAATGAGAAACCAGAGGAGACAGCGACGTGCAAAAACAAGCAGATCTGTAGAAGCACTGCTTTAAAACAAATCCTCTCCTGTGAGCCCAAACACGTACCCACCCAGTGAAAAGAACGGAACTTTTTGCCAAGAGGTTTGCGCGGGGCAATTATTTTTCCTCATTTTCATCTTTTGGGAGCAGTGGCTCAGAGGAGTAACCAGCTCCTGCAACAACACGTGTGGCTGACTCACCGCTGCTTTGACCTGCGTTGTTCTTGCCTCACCTGCTCTGGGAGGGCAGACACACGCGTGCCTACGCTCCGTTCTGATGCATGGGACTGGTGGCCAGGCCAGTTTCCTCCCCACCAAGCAGAGAACCACAGAATCATTTAGGTTGGAAAAGACCTTTAAGACCATTGAACCCAGCTATAAACCTAACACTGTCGAGTCCCCACTAAGCCACGTGCAGCAAGAAACACACGCAGACTTCACTGAGCCTTCTAGAGGAACAGAGTCTCAAGCATACTCTGTCCTCTTTTCTTATCTGTTGCAATTTAAGTAGGAACACTTCTCCCTTTCTGCTAGCAGCTCGCACAACAATGTGCTGAACACGAAGCACGACGCTTTTCCCCTGCTGGGACCTGGCCAGCCACCGTGGGTGTTGTGACTGCAGTTGTGGGCAGCTCCCTCTGGGCTGAGGGCCAGCCTGGCTGCAGCTGGGCATGGATGCAGTGGAGCTGGAGGAAATCAGCCTCCACCCTCCTTGCAGTCCATAGGAATAATTACTCACCACCCTAGTTCTGCTCCCTTTCCTAGCTTACATTCTAGCTGCTCCGTCGTGGGGAGCAGGGACACAATTCACCTCCGTGCAGCCTAGAAGACACACACACACCTCCCCGATGCTGCAGTTAAGCCATGTGGTCCATCCCCTTGGCTTGGGACTGAGGGTCCCCAGTGCTCCCATCCTCCACGCAGGGAAGTCTGCAGCTGAAATTCCTTGTCTTGCACATTCCCAGTTCTTAACAGAGCAGGCTCGGCAGTGCCTCAGAGAAGATGAAGAAGTAATCAGAAAGCTACTGGCAGGTAAAAATATCAACCGGCCACGATGCCTGCTTCCTCCTCTCCCTCCAAGTCTGCAATCGTTGGTCAAAGAGAGAACAATTTTTGCTCCTGGCTCCTCTTCCTTTCCCCACAGGAAAAGTTAGCACAGCATCCTGTTAGCAAGGAGCCAAATCGACCTCCTCTTTTTTTTCCCCACTTGCTTTCCTCCACTCCCATTTTTAAAGCAAGCTTTTCATTAGACAGGTACCACACTAATTATGGGAAGAGCTAACAACCTGTGTGCAAACCACACTTGGGAAACAGCAGAAATAAACACAGAATAACTGTGAATGAATGCCTGAAATCAGAATGCAGCCCTGATGGAGAGAAGAACTGAAGCTAGCAAGCAAGCCCTCTTGGCTGCAGGGAAACATTCTGTCCTGTCCCCTAAATTCAGCCAAACTTGGACTGCAGGTCTGTTTCTCGGGCTCTTTTCTTTATCCCAGATAACCAAACTCACAAAGCTAGCAACAGCCTGTTTTTTTAAGCAAAACCGACAGTTAGGAAGCCATAAAAACTACTCTGCTGGCCTTTCTGCTGCAAAAAAAATAATGCTGTGGCTGAAATTTCATAGTGTTATGAAACCAGGTTTTAAAGGAACCATTGCTATTTCAGCAAAGCTTGGGATTGCAAAGCTCTTTTGCTTGATTTTCAGTCCTCCCTCCATCCCAGCTCTTCCACTGCCCCTTTAGAACAGAGCAGTTTAGGATGCTTAGAGTCGAGGCTTTACGGGCTCAGCAGCTTCAGGGAGCTTCTAGGTGCAGGAATTAAACACAAGCTTGTTTTGCAACGGCTATAGGGAATTGCTGGGTGGGGGGAAACTGCCTCTCCCACCAGCCTCGTGTATCCGAACAGGCTCCAGGTACGGGTGCTTGTCCTGAAAAATGCAGCCTACACCCAGACCCAGGCACTCGCAGCTCTCATTACAGGTCTCAGTCTTCACACTTTCCCAGCACTCACACGTTCCTAACCCCAAATAACCCAGTGTACACACTTTCCACCCCGAGTTCATCTGTTATCCTGTTAAGTCCTGATTCCAAACTGAAAGTCTCCAGCCTCCTTATAGCCACTACGTGACTTGAATAGAGTCTCTCAGCTGGGTCTCACACTGTACCTGTGTTAGTGACCCCAGGATATGCTGTGATAGGACAATGGGTAATGGTTTTAAGCTCAAAGAGAGGAGATTTAGATTAGACATCAGGAAGAAATGTTTTGCTGTGAGGGTGGAGAGGCCCTGGCCCAGGTTGCCCAGAGCAGTGGTGGCTGCCCCATCCCTGGAGGTGTTCCAGGCCAGGTTGGATGGGGCTTGGAGCCCCCTGATCCAGTGGGAGGTGTCCCTGCCCATGACAGGGGGTGGAACTGGATAAGCATTAACACCCCTTCCAACCTAAACCATTCTGTGATTCTTTGATATGTACCCTACAAATGTTTAGGTTGGAAAAGGGACTTGCAAGATCTCTCAGCGTGGTTCTAGCTAACTCAGGAGTTGTAGTGGAATTTACAGTGCCCTGATCTGCGCATTAGCAGATGAGACAGAGCTTTATTCCTTATCCAGTGATTATAGGTCAATGCTAAACTGCCCTACTGACAGTGCAAGACTTTGCAAAAGCACCCAGATTAATAGAGACCGTGTCACTGCTAACATCGGAAATGTGCAACGGGCTCCCTTCTCCGGCTGTCTGGCACAGGGGAGCCCAGCCAGGGAGAGCTGCCAGACATGCAGTCCAAGCTCCTCCAGGCAAAGGATTCTCCACCACGCTGCTGCATCCCAGACAGGAGAGCAACCTTGATGATGATGCCACTAAAACAAAAAAAACCCTCTAGCCTGGCTCCCGGAGCCTGCACTGCCTCCCCGCCTCCGGGAGGCGCAAATCAATGAAGGTAAGCAGATGGTTCCTCTCAGGCAGGCTGGGAGAGGTCCCTGGTATGTGCGGCAGCAGTACCTCACCCTCCTTTCCCTTCCAGCCTTCCTCCCCTCAGAGCCCAGTGCTGGAACGCCACACTTTCCTTCCTAAAGGGATCACCAGAAATGAATGATTAATCAATCAGCGTTGATGGCATCACGTTACTCAAGGTGCTCGGTCATCACCAACACTAATGATTTCACAGGCTCTTGACTTAGACACACAGTGCGACCCTTCCACCCTGTCCCTCTCCCTAAGCCAAGGAAAATGAAACAGAGGAGCTGCTGAAATGTATAAAAGGGACTTTTCTCAGTTGCCCAATCGCTGAGTGCCAAAGCAAGCAGTAGCCCTGAGCCCCTGGAGTCCCCATTCTCCCCTCTAGCTAGCAGAAAGCCTGTGTTCCCTTCAGACGAAGGCTCTAGATCATTGTTTCCCATCACCTCCACGAAACTGGCTTTGTGGCACCTTTCCAGTTTCATGAGCTCCAGCAGCGTGAGTGACAACAGAGTCTGACTTATCCCTAGAATGCAAAGCTCGCTGGCTTTGCAGTAATGGACATTTCAACAGGAGCCTGTCTAGAGTCCGCGTGAAAGAGGCTACGCCAAGCCATGTTTCCCTGAACTCTTACCCTACGTGCTCACTTGGCCACGCTGCAGCCCTTCGAGGACAGGGGTTGGAATCCAGAGACACCACATGGTGCCAAGACAACCAGCAAAGCACAGTTATTAAGGCACGTGGCACTCTCTGAGGAGGAATGGATGACTCCCCCACAGATAATTTAATAGCACAGATAAGCCAGCATCAGCATCTCTCAGCCGCATTACCTCTAATTACCCTCTTCCACCACTGGGTTGTTGCTCTTTTGTCTTTATTCCTTTTAGCAAGCTTTGCCATCTAACTTCAACCCTCTTACATTCTTTACTACAGCAAGAAAACCAGCAACTAGCAAAACCCTGACCTTGGCTTTCTGAGTGGCTCTTCAGGACACAGCCTACAGTTCTTCGTGGTGCTGCTCTCTGGAAGGCTTTGACAGCCAAAGGTTGCTGTCAAATTTGCAAAATCACTCCAGTTGAACAGCTTTCTCCTTCCACCTATCTCACTGCAACCGAAACGAGAGCCAGGGAGAGAGAAAAACGTGAGAAGAGACAGAAAGAAATGGTTTTCCCCTCTGTGTGGCCATATACAAGGAAGCAAGG
The DNA here is from genome assembly GCA_033558235.1 of Neomorphus geoffroyi. Taxonomy (NCBI): domain Eukaryota; kingdom Metazoa; phylum Chordata; class Aves; order Cuculiformes; family Neomorphidae; genus Neomorphus; species Neomorphus geoffroyi. The sequence goes on along the minus strand of JAUMJM010000029.1, from coordinate 2,731,783 downwards.
AGACAACAGACAGGAAGAGCTACTACCAAAAATGAAAGCAAGCAACTTTCAACTCAGAAAATGATCTCTTACCCAATTAGAAACATTTCAAAGCTGGCAGATGTTCTTACAGGATCCATAATATCACAAAGCAAGGTGTGTTACAGGGAGTTATTCCGGTAACAAAGTCAATCAGCAGATTAGGAAATATCACCATTTCCCTTGTCCGTGTGCTTCACCGTGAAACACCTACAGCTCCCAGGAGCAGCCTGGAAGATTGTATCTCAGAGTTTAATATCACCGCAAACTCACAGCTTCTGAGTCTGGGCAGTTTCATCTTGGGAAAAAATAAGAGTTGGAATGGATTGGAGGGTTTCAGCTTCAGAACTTGAGCTCTTTGGGATACCCTGCTTACGCAGTTCAAAGTTACTATGGAAACTGCTTCCTAAAAATTTGTCCTAAAATATCATTTTCAAAGCCAAGCCAGGGATCTCAAGTCCACTGTCACCCAGTCACTTCCCTCACACCAGGGGATTTTCCCTGATTACACACTGAATAAATACCTTCAGAAACGCCCACAGTAATGCAGGGTGAAGGACTGCAGCTTTTTCCTGAGTACTTCAGGATTCACATGGTAGTCAGGATGACAGAGAGCCTCAGATGAAAGGACTTCTGCTTCCATACCTCCTGTGATACCACCAATAGAGGAAAAAAACCTGTGCTAAGCAAGGGGCCTGCTGTGAACGTGGTGCAAGAACAGCTGAAATGTCACACAGCCTCAAGCGCACAGGAGGCCCCTTGGGGTGAAGCTGTCACAGCCACAGTCTCCGAAAGGCACTTGAGTGACAAGCTGCCACAAATATGCGTGGGTGGGGAGGAGCCACCGTAATGGATGGCCACCACCATAAACCATGCACCAGTTCAGCCCCAGGAAAGGCCAGATTTGGCCCCGTGTAACTGACTTGGGATCACTTTGAAGTGATGCTGGAAAAGGAAGGCTGGAAGCCAGGAGAGGAAACAAAGCCTCACTGCATTCAGAAGCACCACGCTGATGTACAGATATTTAGGGGCTGGAGGGACAGGATGGACTGCTGTAACTGGGAAAGCATCTTCCGGCTGGCACTGTGAGAGGAAGTGACTACATGGTGCCATCTTTGCCTTCACTCCTCCCTTTCAATTCCTCAGACCCTTTAGAAGTGCGATGATAGAGAAGAAATAGAATAAAGACAGGTATTATATTGATATAGATATCCTGCTGCCTTTGCGACAGTATCTTCTCTCTCGTGCTACTAAACCAGCAACTGATGGCAATCGTACTCGTTAGTCTCTGACTCAAAAAGAAGCTCTCTCCGTAGGCGTTATCTTCTCGCAACTGCAATCGGCAGCAGGGATCGTGCTTACATAAGAAGCCTTGTGTAACAAAAACCAATTTCAAATCAATGCAGGTGCTCTTTTTGTTAAACTGACTTAAACAGATGAACAGTCATTCTTCGGCCATTCTGGGTGTAATTTAAATTCACCTTTAAGAAACTTAAGGTAATGAGTTTGGCTCACCTCAAACCGCCTGCCAACGGGTATGCAGTGTCAATGGACACAAACCACCCAGGAGCCACCACAGTCCCTTCCTGCAGGGCCCTTCACTAACTCACACGCACACAGCACAGATGCATTAAAACTGGTTATGCTGGCTTTAAACACATCTATTTCAGTCTGTTATCAGACTTAGCAAGATCAGTTTGACTCAACGTTTTAATTCTCCCCATTCTGCTTGAAACATCCTAGTAAGAGAAAATATTTTTTAAATGGACTTGTTTTTCCACTTTCTTTTCCTCTGGCAACGACAGATCATTATTCCTTGCATCTTTCATGGAGCTAGAATTACATGCCTGCCTTTTTCTCTGCCTAATGAGAGCCGCAATAACGTGCAGACAGAGCTGTACGCTGCTAGAACAAACGTCTCTGCCTGTATCCCTGGGTCACTGCCTGATGACAGGGCTGCTCCAGGGAGTCCTGGGAGGTTCTGCACTGCCACATTGCAGCCAGCCACGAGGCTGCAAGGCATGGGGGAGTTGAAGACTGGCACCTCTCAGACCTGGGCACGTACATGGTTGTCTTCTAGCCTGCCCCTCCACTGCAGGCCTCCCGTTCCTGCCAAGCAGCACAGAAGTCCCTCAGTGGCCCGGGGCTTGGATGTGTCTATGGAGGGATGCTGTTGGCTGTCTGTCCCCTGAAGTGACGGCAGCCATAAGGGCTCCTCGGGAGGAGATTCCAGCATTGGAGTCGTTGCGCTACAGTCAGAGCGCAGCACCTCCCGGCTCGCCCCGCTGACATGCCGCCCACTCTGCAGCGGGTAACCCTCACCTCACAACAACTCTCATTACAAAGGCTGGTTAATAGCAACACCAACTTCAACAGTGACGTTACTTAAGGAAATAACTGCTTATTTCTCTCCCTTGTGGGAATTACCACAGAGGCATCTGGGGTTTTCTGTGACCCACAGAGTGCTACAGCCAGGGCCAACCACTGCAATTTGTTCCTACTTTTCCCATGTCCTCCTAGAGCGCATTTACACCCAGAACAAGCAAAGGTGTATCTACCCATCCTTTAGTACCAAGCCAGTTTTCCCCAAACGAGGAGTGAGTAAGGGGTAATCCTTGGGAGCTGGCAAGATATCCATGGGCTTCCATTTTGCAAGAATGAGCTAAATTTACACATCTAGTGCTGTTGCTTAAGAGATTTGCAAGAGTAAGGGCAGTAATGGGTTCTCTGCATCACTCCAGACCACTGGCTTCCATGACCAAGCGGAACAAGAAAGAACTTTGCCCAGAGCAGCGGTGGCTGCCCCATCCCTGGAGGTGTTCCAGGCCAGGTTGGATGGGGCTTGGAGCCCCCTGACCCAGTGGGAGGTGTCCCTGCCCATGGCAGGGGGTGGCACTGGATGGGCTCTGAGGTCCCTTGTGACCCAAACCATTCCACGATGCTATGAAACCTGTTCCTAGATTTCCCAGACCCGGGGTGGTTAAACAGAGGGTTCTGTGCTCAGGGAGATGAAAACCACAACATCTATTGGGGTTGCATTCAAATGTGCTAAAACTGGTCTTTCAAGGTAATTACATTTGTTTACTGGAATGGAATATACGTGTCTCTACAAGGTGCCCTACAGAAACAAGGCCGCTCTGCCACTCGGAAGATCCACACATATTTAAGGAACGACAGTGTAAACCAAAGTTTTTGTTGTAGCAACTGGTCCCTATAAAGGAGAAAGCAGCGATGGATTGAGTGTATATTGAGTATTGATTTGGAGTGTTTTCACATGATTTGATTGCTAAAGCAGACTAGTTTGGTAGCCTTATTATGGGATGCTTCATACACTGTTTGTTTATGTCTGTGCAATATTTTTTGGAGGTTTTCTTTCCTCCCTGGGTATAACAGAAAAGAATTTAATTATCTCAAAGGCCCACTGCTGAGGGGAATAAACCAAGTGTAACACATGCACAACAAGGGTTTTGAGCAGCAGTGGGTGCTGGCAGGAAAGAGAGGAAGATTCCTGCCTCAGGACCTGGTATGGGATATCTGGATTATTTTTTTGCCTCTTCCACGGATGTTTCTTACAGCAAGAGATTTCAGCTATTGCTGTCTCAGTCTCTGTTGAGAAAGTGGATTATAGGCTACCTTCTCTCACTTCGAGTTTATCTATATTTTTGTATATAGTGTAGCTTGCACAGTAGTTTATTTTATTATAGTTCTAAGATTTTAGAGACGTGTCTGTAAGCATCTCTGCCACACACTATGGAAGAAGTCCTGTTCCTTAGTGGTACCTAAGGATCCTCGTGTATTACAAACAAATAATTGTAATGGAAAAACTAATTAAAGAGTTGAGAGGAAGAAAAGTATACAAGCAGGCTAAAATTTGTACCCTTTGACAAAGTCTGAAGAAGTTTTGTTCTTTTTTTTTGTCAAAGTCCTGCAAATATCAGTGTTTTCCCACTTTTTGAGGTGTTCGTGTTTTACATATTCCCCTGATACAAATATTTCAGCCCTCCTGAAATATATAGGCTTATTTTTCCAGTTTAGTCTCTTGTTCTCCCTGTAACAGGCAGACTGTGTCTGGCCATTTGGGAAATAGTTCATAATTCCATGCTTAAACAACTGGCTTTTGATAGAGGTCCAACACAGTGCTCTGAGGGCTATTTTGTTTTTATGGATGGAGCAGACAGAGCAGAATGATGTTGCCTGCATACTAAGAAACTTGGCCCGGAGCCCACACACACACCAAAGGCAAAATAAATAAATAAACATATCAATCAATCTTGACGTCACCAGGAAAAGGGTCACTGCCATGTGGAACGAGACATCTGGACAGTGAAGTCACTGCTCTGGAAGGATGCCACCGAATGGTTCACATGCTCTGCAGCACAATGGGATGAGATGACAGTCAAAAAAAAAAAAAAAAAAAAAGAAAAAAAAAAGGGGGAGGAGGAAGATAAATCCTAACTGATGCTAAGTGAGCAGAGGTTTAAAGAAGGAGCTTCATACCTTCTGCAAACCTGACCATGCATCTAACTTTTTCCTGATGAAAAACTCCCATGATTCCAACTCCAGCCAGGCACACAAATAAGACGAGCCCGTCATCTCACATCACACTGTCCACGGTGCTTTCAGAACCAACTTGGGAACGAGAAAGAGCAGGAGCTTACCTTGCAACTAAATTAAAATGTGTGGAGGAGAACCCTTTCCACAGCCCTACCTATTCCCACAGGCAGGGATAACGAAGACGCTTTTGCCCAGGTGTTTGCATTACCTGCAGCTGTACACAACCACACACCAAATGACAATTGTTCTGAGCAACCACAGACCACTGCAGCCTTTCATGTGAATCTTCCAACCCAGGAAATCATTGGAAAATGAAAATGAAGGAAAATGTCAACTGTTCTATTTAATAAACAAAAAGGTTTTGAGAAGGAGAAATGTCTGCAGGGAAGCAAAGACCCCTTGAGAACTCTGCACACACAGCCAGCCAACTTGCTTCTGCAGGCTATTGTCTTTCCCTCCCCCTGTACCCATCCGGGCACAGCACTGAAAGCAGCAGGAGATCGGTAGCTATGGAAGCTCCCAACCTCCCTTTGGAGCATCAGGACACCCCAGCCCACCCAGCCACCTCGCCAGGATGCTCCTGCCACAATGGAGCATCTCTAGACCCAGGATGCAGAGGCTCCTCTCCAGCCCTGGGCGTTTGTGGAACGGCCTGATTTAAACGCAGCACAGCCAAGACGGAGCCTTTTGTTGTCAGAGCCCAGATTCTTTCAAAACCACCACCAAAAAAAAAAAAGAAATCCACCCTTCCAGAGATGGGAATGTGACTGCATGGAAAATAACCGTGTTTCTTAGCGCCGGCTCTCAGGGCGGCTGTGGGGAGGGATAAACCAGGGATAAATCAGTGCAGCCCAGCTGATCCCCATGGGTGACTGATGGATCCCCATGGGGTGACGGACTGATCCCCATGGGGTGGTGCCAGCTTTCCCTGTTCCCAGTGGGACCCAGCGCTGTTTGCTGGCTGCCAGCATCGCTCAATTCTCCGCTGCAAACCGGAGCACCGAGGTGGGGAGGGGACGCAGCGTTTCCGAGGCCGAGATACAGCATTTCAAGGCTGGTAGCATCTCCCGAGAGCACCGGGCAGCCCCAAATACCCGGAATGGGGGTGCCCTGAGCTGTCTCCCCGCTTCCCTGCCCGTTTGCGTGTGCCCCCCTCCCCCCGCGGCTTTCTCGCCGCTTAAAGCGTTTCTCCGCTCCGCTGCTCGGTCTCACCGGAACCGGGGCGAGTCCTTGATGCACTCCTCGAACTCCACCGTCATCCTGCCGGTGCCACAGCCCCGCGGAGCTCAGCGGCGGAGGCAGCGCATCGCCCGCCGCGCCGGCAGCCGAGAAGACGCGGGAGAGCGACGGAGCGCCCGCCCCCCCCGTTCCCTCCCTCCCCTCCCGCAACCGGACCCGCCCCCCGCCCCGCAACCGGACATGATGTGAGGATGGTGGGGAACGTTGCTGTCCTGAAAGAGTGGGGAAGCACCGGCACAGGCTGCCCGGGGAAACGGTGGAGTCTCCGTCCCTGGAGGGGTTCAAAAAGCGTGTGGATGTGGCACTTGGGGTGAATCAGGACATGGTTGAGCAGGTTGGCCGAAGGTTGGACTGGAGGAGCTTAGAGGTCTTTTCCAACCTTAGTGATTCTGTGATTCTGTTCTGTGATTCTATGAAAAATCCAGCTGTCCAGGACTATAGAATCCTAGAAGGGTTTGGGTCAAAAGGGACCTCAAAGCCTATTCAGTGCCACCCCCTGCCATGGGCAGGGACACCTCCCACTGGGTCAGGGGGCTCCAAGCCCCATCCAACCTGGCCTGGAACCCCTCCAGGGATGGGGCAGCCACCACTGCTCTGGGCACCCTGGGCCAGGGCCTCCCCACCCTCACAGTAACAAATCTCTTCCTAATACCTCATTTAAATCTCCCATCTTTCAGCTTAAAACCATTTCTCCTCATCCTGCCCCTGCACTCCCCCTCCCTCTCTTTTCCGGAGCCCCTTTCAGCACTGGGAGCTGCTCTAAGGTCTCCCCAGAGCCTTCTCCTCTCCAGGCTGAACAACCCCAGCTCTCTCAGCCTGTTCTCATACAGGAGGTGCTCCAGCCCTCGGATTATCTCCATGGCCTCCTCTGGACTATTCTAACAGATCCATGTCCTTCCTGTGCAGATGCCCAGAGCGATTCTATACCAGCAGTGTCAAAAGGATTGGCATCAATCCTGTTACTACTTAATCTAGTTTTTAATTTTCCGAGCGCAGTGGATTTGCTGCTGGCATCAGCCATGCAGTAAATCTGCAGTAACTCCTCCGAAAGCGATGTAATCATCCAAGGAAGGAAGACATCTGGGCTTGTGGCTCCAGCTGACCGCATCATGCTTGCTGTGGGACACAGCGATATGATGCGGCATGGATAAATGAGGCTAATTAGAACGGGCTTCGTTCTGATCCTCCAGTCGAGCACTGCAGACAGAAGAACAGTGACACCGTGGCAAGTTTTACACAAATTTAGGACTGAGAGGAGAGCCTGGAGTGGGAAATCTCCACATTGTGTGAAAATGCATCCTGTGTCAAACGGATCTGAACTACAACCCAGAGTCAGACAAACACTAGGATCAGGGGCATCTGAATCCACAACAGAATGTGACGATGAGTGTGACCTCAGCTGTGGGCAGAACCATGATGAAATAAGATGAAATAAGATGTTCAGTGTCATCTCCATTCCCAAGCTACAGCGTAGATTCACCCTAGGCCAGGCTCCTGTTTCCATCAGAGTTCCCAGACGTCCTGGCTTTGCCAGGCACAGTCAAGAGCATCTTTGTGTGAGCAGAAGTCTGACTTATTTAACACAATTATTGGACGCTGGGGGTCTGAAGAACCAAGGAGAAGGAATTAGCCCTGCTGATGCCCTCAGTCCAGGAGAAGGAGCAAGGTGACCTCTTGTGGCCTTGGGTTTATGCAGTGTCATAAAAGTCAAATCAACACGATTTTAATTTTCTTTGGTTCTTCCAGCATAGATGAAAGTGCATGGATGTTTCTGCCTGCGTGTGTACACACAAGCTTGGGGATTAGAAATTACCGTCCTCTTTAAAGCTGAGATTCATCACTTTCATTATAATGGAGCCTGGATGCCATTGTGCAAGTTGAAAGCTGGCTGGATTTTTCCATTCAAAACAGATCCCAGATTTGTATGAGGCAGCCAGGAATTTTTCCGTTGCTCTCCCTGTTTTACTAATGAGTTGGGCGATCATTTAAACTGGTGTTAGGCCATCTATTGCACATCCAGATACTGCAGTGCAGTATTTCAGAATAAAGATTTTAAAATACAGAGCACAGCCACGAAGAACATCTGCTGCCATTGTTTATTATCATTATCTTCGCCTATTTTTGTCCCTGTGGCTGTGATTTACCCTCAGCGAGTGATGGCTTTTCACGAGCAAGATGAAACGGATGACTCCAGGCTTGCCTGAAATCCCTGTGCTGGTTTTTGCGGGGATGCTGACACGGCCGAGCCAGGAGCAGTTTCACACAGGGTCAGTTCACTGGAGGTTGGGAACATCAGCGCTTTTGAGTCAACGATCCCAAACTCCCAAGTAACCCTAACGCAGGAGCGTGGAGGGCCACTCACCATCCCAGAGCCACGCTCTGGCCTTTGCCCTGGAAACTGCTGGCCCCACAAATCACTTTTTTTCAATGCAGTTACATTCCTCTTCCAAGTCTGAATGTTTTGATGTGCTTCTCTGGCTCAGGGGGCAAATGAAGTCCCCAGAACTGTGTTAGGAATAGCCCAAGGGATCAATTCCCATTATATACTGGCAAAAAAAAAGGAATAAGGAGTCCAGCTCGGGTGGTTTCTAATGGCAAAGGCTGAGGTAAACGGAGATGGCTGCTTGCAGTGACACCTGAGAGCAGCCGAGAGGATAAAACCTAGGACCCAAGCAAAGCCTGATCTGGTGGGGTAACTTCCTCCATGGGGAATCATGGAATAATTTGAGTTGGAAGGGACCTCAAAGCCCATCCAGTGCCACCCCCTGCCATGGGCAGGGACACCTCCCACTGGGTCAGGGGGCTCCAAGCCCCATCCAATCTGGCCTGGAACACCTCCAGGGATGGGGCAGCCATCGCTGCTCTGGGCAACCTGGACCAGGGACTCCCCACCCCCATAAAAAAACACTTCTGGGCAGGAAACTGTGCTCAGTTTGGGGGCCCTCGATACAAGAAGCACATTGGGGGGCTGGAGCACATCCTGGCTGGTGAAGGGGCTGGAGAATAAGGATTACGAGAGGCAGCTGAGGGAACCAGAGTCGCTTAGCCTGGAGAAAAGGAGGCTGAGGTGATACCTCATCACTGCCTGCAGCTGCCTGAAAGGAGGCTGTAGTGAGAGGGGTGCTGGGCTCTTCTCCCAAGTAACAAGTGATGGGATGGGAGAAAATGACCTCAAGTTGCCCCAGGGGAGATTTAGTTTGGGAGGAGACCTTATTGCTCTCTACAACTGCCTGAAAGGAGGTTGTAGTCAGGCAGGGGTTGGTCTCTTCTCTCAGGTGACCGGCGACAGAACAAGAGGACACGGTCTCAAGCTTCGCCAGGGGAGGTTTAGGCTGGACATTAGGAAGAAGTTCTTTCCTGAGAGGGTGATTGGCCATTGGAATGCGCTGCCCGGGGAGGTGGTGGAGTCACCGTCCCTGGAGGTGTTTAAGGAGAGATTGAATGAGGCACTTAGTGCCCTGGTGTAGTTGACAGTAGGAGTAGGTGTAGGTGTTGGGTCATAGGTTGGACTCGATGATCTCAAAGGTCTTTTCCAACCTTGTGATGCTGTATCAGGAAAAATTTCTTCACTGAAGGGTTCTCAGGCACTGGCCCAGCTGCCCAGGGAGGTGGTGGAGTCCCCATCCCTGAGGGGCTTTAAAGGACAAGTGGGTGAGGAGCTCAGGGATGGTTTAGTAGCGCACAGGTACAGCGGGGCTGCACCTCCGAGCCCGTCCTAGGCAGAGCTCTCCCAGCTCCGGGGGCGGAGGCGGAAGCGGGCGGGGCGACGGGAGGGCCGCAAACATGGCCCCGGCCCCGGGCCCGGCCCTGGCCCGGTATCTAGTGTTCTTTCAATATTTTGGCACTAAATATAGGTAGGTGCCTCAGCCCTTGGGCTGCGGGAGTGGGGGGAAGCAGCGGCTGGGGGGTGTGAGCCGTGGGGAACTGCAAGGTGAGGGATAAGTCCGGGATAAATCCCTTGCAGGGTGGTGAGAGCAGACAGGGAGGTGGATTCTGCTGCCGGCTGGTGCTCGGCGGCGTGAGGAAGGGGGTGGCTCGTGGAGGAAATGCATAAAATGAGTAGAGAGGAAACATCCTGACCCAGTGGGAGGTGTCCCTGTCCGTGGCAGAGCGGTGGAACTCGATGGACTTTGAGGTCCCTTCCAACCCAAAGCATTCCATGGTTCTGTAATTCCCTGATCCCATCGTTGTATCATTCCATGATCCAAGGGCAGGAGGCAGCAGATTTTTTTGATCCCAGGAAGGGCAGGGTGGTCACGTTGCTGCCTTGCCTGAGTGGTGGTGGTTTGTTGGGCACCCGAGTTGACCCGCGCTGCTGGAGAGGGGCAGGTGGAGGGATCTGCAAGCTGCTATTCCTGCAGCACGGCTCAGGCTGGGTTTCCCCAGGCCTTAAACATCCCACATGGGGAGTTGTGCCTGTTTGCATTTTAAAAAAAACTGTGTAGGAGACCCTGTGCAGCTCTAACTGCTGGGATCGTGCCTGTTGCAGAACACCCCCATCGTATGCCAAACCCCACAAGTCTTTTGCAGTGTCTGTGTCACTGGGTACCGAGTAGTTACAGGTAGGTTGGATTTAGCCTTGGGATGCGTCTTTGCTCTTCAGCAGCTTTTCTGCTGTTCTGGAGAAGAAAGCTCATCACAAACCACCTTCACAGTCTTTTAGTCCCTTTACAGCACCCGCAGGGCCAGCACAAAAGGGACCTGCAGCTGGCAGCAAACTCCCAGCCGTGCAATAGTTTTACCTGCAAGATCTTTTCTAGTGTGATTTGTCTACCTTCCCTTCCCATCAGCCTCCATCTGAAGGGCTGGGCCAGAGAGTAAAGGATTTGAAGGATGGTTTTTATATCCAGCCTCCTTTCTTGCAAATAAATGCTGCATCTGTTTTCCTGTCCTTTCATCAAAGTGTTTGGCCCCTTGCAAGTTCTGCAAAAAGATCCAGATTGCTCCGTAGCAAACAGTTTCATGACTGCCCCCCATTAACTTCTGGATGTGTCAATAACCGTTGCATTTGTTTTGCTCTGCAGTGGGGTTACGCAGACTTCGAGTGATCAGTCAGTGGTTGGAGTTCAGAATTATTTGGAGGTAGGTCCTTCCCAATCATATTGTCATTAAAATGAAACAGGGTCACGCTGTTGAGCTTCAGATATTGATACGGATAAATATTATTTTTAGGTTGATTTTTTTGGAATATTGTGGTGTTCAGCACTAAGCAAGGGTCAAAGTCCTTTAGGAATTATATCAGTATACAGGTGGGAGAAATAGGTCAAGATGGAGTCAGCCCACCTGAAAATACTTAAATCTGTGAGCTTGCCTAGCACTTGTGGCTTTGCCTCTACTCTTTCTTAGAACTGCCTCAGTTCTGAGCAGGCTTAGGTGCTCTGTTTCTGGTTCACGTCTAGGTCCTTTATAGATTTAGAAACTAGATGCTGCATCCTGCCAGGAGAGGATGTCTCTGATAGACATTTTCATACACAGAACAAAGCACAGCAGGATATCCATTGTTCCAAAGAAAAATAGATTCCAGAATAAAACAAATATTCTTCTACAACTGTTGTAATATGCCGAGGAAAAGAGGTGTGATCCTGTCATCTCTGTTGTTCCTGCGCTGCTCCCAGGGATTTCCTGGGATGCAAGGATGGGTTTTGGGAACCAAGTGCTGTTTGGGTTTGGAGTGAGTGGGCAGCAAGAAAGCAAAAGGCCTGCTGTTGCATCAGCGAGTATGGAGTGGTTCACTCACATGTGGTAAATGCTCAGCACACTGAGATGTTTGTGTTACTTAATTACAAGCTGCTGTTGATCTGCATTTATTTGAGCAGTGCTGGTGAATCCCATGTTCCTGTGCAGGACACGAAGCTGCATTATTTTTCTCTCTTGTCTTGGAAGCATCATGTGCTTGTGTTCGTTTAGAAGATAAGTGATTGTTGGCTGAAACTTATTGCTTCACGTCAGATCATGCCTGTTTGTTATCTGGTTCCCATTTTTGATCAGACTGTCTGACATGAAATGACAAAGTGGAACAGTTTGGAGGCAGCGTGTCCACCACGCTTGTTTGCGAGTCAGTGCTCTGCCTGCGTTAGCTACAACCCCAGTGTTGTGCAGGAGCAGAGCTGTTGGAGAGCTGGACCAGGAGCAGACGTGCTGTCCCACACAGCCACTCTGTGACCATGACCAAGGTCTTTCCACCCTGTGCCTTAGTTTGCTGAGCAAGGGTGATGGTTCTTGCGTGCTGTTGCTGAGCGGTCGGCAGAAGGAAAGTGCGATGAATTATGGTTTGGATAACAGTACTCAGGGTGTATTTGTATGGCTTCTTGCCTCAGACCATTGTGGAGAAAGTGTATAAATATTGTGCAGATCTTGAAAGAAGAGCCCCAGAGGACTTTCTATCTCATTTATCTCATCCTCTGAGCTATCCTCTGTCTCAGCCCCAGGCGCCGGACTTTGGGTGAGCCCAGCAGTTGTTTTGCATTATCCAAGGAACTTTGTTTTAACAGGCAAATGGTAGGATGGGTGATTAAAGGAGAGAAGAAGAACTAAAAAAAAAAATAAGATAAACTTATTTGGTGTTGTCTTTTCACGGTATCAGCACTTTCCAGGCCAGTTCTGGGATATGTGCTTTGCTTTCATGTGGTGGTATTGATGCTGGGCACTGCTGAGCAGGGCTGTGTCTATTAGAACCACATGGGAAGTCTGAAAGAAACTTTAATAGAAAACTTCTGGGGCCTGTAGGAATTTATCTTCCTCCATTTCTGTGCAGCCTGGAACTTCACAACTTCCCAAAGCCAGGAAGGCAGCTGAAGGGAAGGGCAAAATTACATCTGTAATGAGATCCTTATTGTATTCTAAATACATTCAGACATTTGTTTGCAGTTACAGGCAAGCAAATAACCTGTGAAGTGCAGACCTTGTGCTCCAACAGCAGCGCGCTGGGCTGGTTTGTGAGTGTGTACTGCAGCGTTCTGTGCAGGAGGGTAAAACGTCGGCGTTGGGGCTGAGCAGAAGGCTTGTCTGCAACCCTTTGTCACTGCGAAGCACTGTATTGTGTTGGACGCGAAGGCTTTTGTAGCCCTTGGTACTGCTGTGTAACAGAGCCCCAGGACTGTCTGGAGGAAATGGAGTCCTGTTTAGCTCAGGGACAAATGTAGATATTTGAAGAAGCTTTTAATATGTCTTTGAGGGGTGTGAACTTTGCAGACAATGCTTGCTTGCTTTCTTGGAGGCAAAGTATTTATCCTGAAGCACTTGGAACGCTAGCGATGGGTCCAAACCGGAATTCCAGACCTTGCCTCCTGAGATGGCAAGTTTGAATCCTGCAACTTGGCTCCCTCCAGTTCCTTGTGGAAAATTGGAAGGTGCAGAACTTCATAGTCTAATCTCAATTCTTACAAATGCCCCTGCTGTAAAGGAAGATCTCCTTTCTGGCACTTCTTACAAGGCCTGCCAGGATTTATAGAGTTAAGTTCCCTTTCTTGTTTGGTTTGAACCATCTCCTGAGCATGCTGTTTCCCAGTGTGCTGGTGAATGCTGTCCAAAACTAATCTTCCCCACACGAAGCTCTGCTTTGGCCAGCAGCCTGCTGCTAAGGCCAGGTATTATTGCTTGTGAAAGGAAATCGGGGAGTAGGAGACGAGAGAAACAGCACATACACACAAACTCCTCACTATTTAAGGCAGCTTTGGTACATCCTCCTGCCTCACTCCCTAAAAAAAAAAAAGAGGGAAATGGACCCAGAGAACTGTCATCTTCAACCACTGTTTGGATAATAATTTCAGTAACACAGGAGATTGCTTTGGGATCCCCTTTATTGTAGCGCAAACCGCTTTCTCAGCTTTTTCTTCCTAAATTTCACTTCAACTTCTGTCTATTCTTTTGAAAATCATTGAGGTTTTTAGTCAGTTTCATTGACATAGCACCCATTGAGTCGGTGAGGCTGTGATGACTTGCAACCAGAAGCACGCGCGGTATTTTTTATTCGAACACAGCAACCTATAAATCGTGCAGCATCTCCGACAAGGGAGTGCAATCCCTTGTGTCTGCGCAGCTAACGCCGACGTGCGTGATGAAACCAGGAAGCAATCCAGCTGCTGTGAAAGAGAAATAGACTCTTATTTTTCCAAAACATTCCTAATGCACAGTTTCTCTTGAGCACACCCATCTACAACTGATTTCACAGGTTCCTTTTCTGCTTCCTGGATGCTCTGTAGAGGTCAATGGCTGAATATTTTTATTTATACTTCAGGGAGAGACATGGGTGAACTCCTGCTTCCCCACTGCAGGCGATGTGCAGTGATGGGCCTGTTCTTCATCTCACCCTTCCAGCAATTGTACGGAGTTGAGAAGAGAACAGAGCTGCAAGTAATAATAGCGATCTGGAACGGGATCCGTATCCTTCTGGCACACAAGAGTGGAAATTTCAGCATGATCTAAAATATGGAAGTGCTTAGTGAATGAAACCTGCTAGCGGAACAGACCTACTAAATGCAAGTAATGCTTTCCCTTGCACCACTGATATACAGGGTGTTAGAGGCACAAACTGACACCCTGGGGTGCTTGTTGCTGCTCCAGGAGTGTGGTTGTCTGGAAGGAATATGGCTCGGGAAGGAAAGATTCAATGAAGAGGGGTGAGGTCTGGCTCAATGAAAGGCCTGGATCCAGCAGGTGCGAAGCCCAGATTTCGCTGTTTGTAAGATTGGCTAAGGATGCGGGTGTTTGCGTGCTCTGTGCCTTAAAGAAGGGAGCAGAGACCTCTGAACTCTGCACACGTGGGAGCACAACCCAGCTCCTTTATTCCTCTGTCTCTCTGTTGCTTTTGAGCTGGGTGCCCACGGGCAAAGTGCTTAACTTCTGCCTCCCTTTCCCCCGTAGGAATGCACAGATGATACCCAGCAGGGCAGAGATCTGGATTAATGGCAGTAAAGCCTCTTGAGTTCCTCACATGAGCCCTGCTTGTTTTATCCGAAAGGGCAGGAAAAACTGGTTGGTATCCAAGCAATTACTAAATGTAAATAATGTGTCTTTTTTGAAATTCAGTGTGGGTGATAGTAACAGATTAAAGTGTGTGGGAACCAGAGGAGGAAACCACCGGCGACCTATGGGCTGAAAGGACATCTGGGTGGTACAGATACGAGACATTTGCATGGGTGAAGGGGTCAGTTCGGAATTGCCTGCTAAGAAGTTCAACTGTTTAGAAATTCTGTCTTTAGGGAGATTAATTAGGATGCGATAGAAATGAAATATTGAAACTGGAGGTAGCAGCTGATGGTGTGTCATCAGCTGCGTGCCTGTTTAGGCTGGAGGAAGAATCCAGAAAGAAAGCTTTGAAATTCATTGTTGATGATGGTCACATTCTTCCTCGGCTACCCGGGGTGTATATCCTTCAGTCACCTCTCCAGAGAGGCCTGCCTGGGAGAAAACGGTGCTGGGGAAGGGCAGCTGTGAAAATACCATTTCTTGAACCTGTCACTCAGTTCTGCACCTTTGTGGATTCATGGCTGACCTGAGAGGGGCAACCAACCAGATTTACATTGGATTCTGCAATCCTCCCTTCTCCTGTCTGCTCTCAACTCCCACTGGCAGAGGAGAAGGGATACAAAGAGTGTTCCAATTATCCAGCTTTGTTTTGATGCAGTGCTTGAAATGGGATGCAGTGTGGTATCCGAAACCTTGCTGCATCAAAAATCCTCCAAGCCCATAGCAAGAAAGGAGGATGTTTTCCTTGTTCTCCCTGTTCCCCCAACTCAACCATGTTCCAGTCAGCTGGTTGAGAAGGAACTGGGGGAATAGGGTAGAGGAAGGGAGGAGCCTGCAAACCCCAAACATACCTTTGCAGAAACTTTGCTCTTAAAATGCAGCTTCTGCTTTAAGACAAATTGCTGAGGCACAAGCCAACGCCTGCTGCAGAAAACTATTTCATTTCTGTCAGCTTCTCTCTGCTGAAGGGTGATAAATAAAGATTTTCATTGTTAATTGTAACCACATGTGAACTTGAAATAGAAGGATTAGGAAGGGGGAAAGGCTGGGGTCATTTTTGTTCTGTTTCCCAGGCCTTTTCCTTCAGCTCACTTACATTTTTCCTTGCCTCCCTGTGCATTTTAGCAGGATGTTTCTGAGAGCCCAAGAATCTCATCTGCTTAAATAGCAGGAGTCTGGAAGGCATCTGTGAGTCAGCAGTTCAAACTTTATTGACTCTTGGTACCAAATTAAAATGTAATAAAGACTGCTGCTGGGCTCGCTGCTCAGGAGTGCGAATGGGAAAGAGAAGGAAATTTCTAGTCATTCATCTGGTTTTCTGTGCTTTTTTGGTATTTATCAGTCTTCCAGATCCGTTTCACTCATTCACTGTAACAAATTACATCGGATTTTCTGTCTAAGGGCCTCTCCTCACAAAGAGAAAGGTCGTGTTTCGCAGTGCTCCAGCAATCTGCTTTAAAACCTGACTGTAGCTAAGACCTACCGCGGTTTTAACGTTGCATTAGTGACTTATTGGAACACCAAGCTTTCTGACCTACCAGTCTTTGTCCTCTGCCAAAACCTACCCTGGCTTTGCTAAACTTAGGCCAGTCTAGACAGACCCTTAAATATATAGCATCTAATTAACCGTGTTAGCGTCTCTTTTGTGTGCGCATCTTGATTGGAAGACACCATATTAATGACTCATTTAGCAGGGTTTTATTTACTTGCCCAGCAGGAACCTTTAGTAATTCACCCGGTTGTTTTTCCAGCCCTTTGTTAGTGGGCAGAATGGAAAGGCAGAGACAGGGTGGGGATAAAAGCCAGCTGTGTGGAGAGGAACAGTTGGGAAAGGGAAACAATGATCCTAGCCACAGCTGGATTCTCCCTGCTGAAATCCATATGCAGAACCTGGAGGATCTCAGTGGCTCTCCTTCCCCTTGCGTTAAGAATCGGAAGTTTCACCTTGTTGCAGTACAGTTTGCCAGCTGCACTGTAATTTTAGGGCTTTGGGGCTCCAATAATTTGAGCTCTGTATGTGTAAAACCTCAGCTCTGTGACGGTGTAGGTAACGTTTGTTGTTTTTAGTCTTGCTATGGCAGAGGTTTTAGAGCGCGTGAGACATCGTCTGAATATTAAGGCAGCTCTGGCTCCTGAAGAAGACGGCACTCTGGGGGATTAGCCACGTCCGGCATTCGTGTAACTGTGCAAGCAGCCAGTATAAAGCAATTCCATCTTGTGACTGCCGGTGGTGTGTGGTTGTCCAGTGGTTATTTGTCCTGCTGGGGTAGCTCAGTGTCAGCTCCGCCACTACTGGTGTGTTTTATGAGAGCTGTCCTGATTCTTAGATGCAGTTATATTTATATTTCTCAATGGGTCTAATAATTGCATTACATCAGCCTGTGCTACTACTCGTCTGGTCCCCTGGCTCCTCCTCTGCTCTCAGCAATTAATGGGAGTGCGCTGCCCTCCGTAGCCCTGCTCCCATTGTGGATACTAAAGAACTTCTGCCTGCAGCAATAAGCCAGAGGATTTTACACTGTTCTGGCCTGCACTGGAAGCAAATGATGGAGCCTGGGCTCCTTCAGGCATCTTGGCTGAGGTCTTTTAGGTATCCCTGTGTGCCGTTTACACCCTCTTAAGGCTCTTTAAGACCTGCTGAGACAATCTGAGCCCAGTTCTTAGCAGGGAATTCCAGGAGTGGTGTCTGTGTTTCAGTGAGTAATTCTCTGTCCTCTTTCCCACTTACCCAATGATATAAAGAAAAGGATGGGGAGATTTATGTTTTTCACTCGATTTGTATGTGTAAGGAAGCTCGCGTCGTATTTTGGATGTTCTGTTTGAGGTGGTTTCAGGATAAAAGGTGAGAAACCACTGGTGCAGGAAGTCCCCTAAATAGGCTCTTCTCCATCCCTCTCTTTGCAGCCGATGGAAAAACTCCCAATTACTTCTCTGTGTGAGCAATAAGGAGATGTGGTGAGCAAGGAGGAAGGTGGTTTTTCCTAGCTAGCTCAAAGTGAGTCTGCTATTCATGGATCCACCTTGTATTTGCTTTCAGAAGGCAGCGCAGAACCTAAAACCCGTCGTTCCCATCAAGTTCCACATCTCCAGCCGGACAGATACTGGTGTCCATGCACTCTGCAACTCTGCTCACTTTGACATCCAGAGGCCAGCAGGGAAGCCAGTGTTTAACGAGAAGGAGCTCCTCTACAGCCTTAATTACTACCTGAGAACTGAGCCAATCCGGTGAGTTGGTGGTAAGTCAAAATCTTTTAGTTTTAGATTCATTACTTCTTGCAGAATTTCAGAGTGAGCTTATTCTGCATGAGACCTAGGTTTGAATGCCCACCCTCACAGGCAGAAAAGAATTATGATTAAACCAACAGTTTCTGTTAGGAATTTGTATCAATTACGTAATTACTGTGCCCTGTGTACTGTTCAAAAGGTGGATTGAATTTCATGTTCTTTGCTTTTCTTCCCAAGCTGTCTTCCCTTTCTCTGTCAGCTGTCATACAGTTTGTGTTCTTCCCCAGAGATGGGTACGTTTTTATGGTTAAAATGTAAATTGAATGAAACATTGGGGTTTTTAGACTAAAAGCCAAATCTGTGCTATAGAATCAAGGTACTGTTTGCCAGCAGCTGCTTTGCTGCGCTCTCTTCTTTCTTGTGTTCCTTTGTCTTATTTGCATTAACTAAAAACTCTTCAAGGCACAGGCTCTTTGTACAGCGTTGGCACAATAGGCTTGAATCTCTGTGGTACCCGACTGAAGAGCGTGTCAAAGCCCTTCAGGGTTGTGCAAGGAGATGGGTAATTTATAGGAGCTATTTAGGTGAGCAGAACTTTGATGCGAGATGTGAATGGGTAATTTCTGAGAGGCCCAGTTTGCTCTGATTCACTGCAGTCTTTCTGGTGGTTGGTGGTATGAACATAAAGGAAGATTGTGGAGGCAAATTCCTCATGCCCAGGACAAAAAAGCACATCCCTCCCCAGCCCAGTGAAGGGAGACGCTTAGCATCTGCGAGTTACTGTACCTTGATAGCTTCCACCTTCTTATACATCTGTGTAAGGAGTCTCATGCAGCTGCTGTGGGATGGGGCCGGAGAGGATGTTTTTTCAGACCACTGTGTCACTTGAAAAAAGTAAGATTCTGAAATAGAATTTGACTTATATGAGGTTTTGGTTGTTATTTTTGCTCAAACTGAGAACTAGGTCAGAATATATGCACTCTGGATGTCAAACCCTTTCTGGATGTTCTAGCAGTAACACGGAACATGAAGTAGGTCATGTTTTTCATTTCCTTAAAAGACTAAAGCAGTTATTTGGGAGTCAAAAGGAGCTGATTTTACAGCCACTGCAATAATCAGTCTGTTCTGTGTGAATCAGTCTCTCTCCCCTGATTTGAGGCTTCTCTTGTGAGTGGAGTTGCATGGCTTTAATGGAATAAGCTGTCCTAGAGAGCTGAAACCACTACTGTGACTCTGCCACTTTCAATACCTACAGTCATACGGGCACGTGGTTGTAGCTGGGTTTGTGGTACCTGAACTGACAGGATCGCTGCTGAAGAAAGGCCGTCAGTCAGAGAGCATCTCTGAAAGGAGGCAACAGTGGGATCTCGCAGAAGGGAGAAGGGTTTTGCCTTATGCTAAGATCTGACAGGTACATATCAGGATGTGATACCTGCTGATAAATTAGATATTAGGGAGAAATGTTTTGCTGTGAGGGTGGGGAGGCCCTGGCACAGGTTGCCCTGAGGGTAGTCGAGGCTGCCCCATGTCTGGAAGTGTTCAAGGTGAGGATGGATGGGGCTTTGAGTCCTCCAATCCAGTGGGAGGTGTCCCTGCCCATGGCAGGGGTGGCACTGGATGACTGGATGGGCTCTGAGGTCCTTCCAACCCAAAGCATACAGTGATTCTATGAATACAGTCCTGATCAGTTAGAATTCGAGTTTATCGGAACAGTCAGCTCTACTTCTCCTTCCTCCCTTTTGAAAGTTCTCCAGCTGCTTTCCATTAAGGAGCCTGGTGACAGGCATGGGTGTAAGCGTACGCAGCAACCATCCCCTCCCTCTCTAAGTATTACTTTGCCAAGAAGAATTTTCTCCTAATGCTGAAGAGAAAACTCAATGCTTTCATGTGGTCACAAGCAGGGGGTGATGGAGAGAGGGATTTTTGTGAGAACATTATTGTGCTAGAGCTTGGAAGGGAAACAAGATTCCAAGCTGGATGACTGTACCATCAGAAGTAATAACCTTCTGTGTAGCACAATGGGTCTCTCCTGTCAACTGATCTGGCTTTTAGGTTTGAAAAGCATATTTGGAAGGATATTGTCCCCAAAGATCAGGGTGTATTTCCTAGATGAGGTGACTTTAGGAGGACTTTGCTGTCCCTTAAGCGGGGTGGCAATATGGTAGACTCACACCTTCTAGTTTCAATTCTGCAAGCACACGGTAAAAGCTGAGTGGCAACAGGACAGATCTGAGGTTCCTCCTGTCTCCTGCAATCTGGAATTCGGTTTCTGTGGTCAGTGGAGAGAGAAGGATGTACTTCTAGAAGACATCTTTGTATCTAATGTGTTGCTATTTCTAGTTAGATGTCCTCCGCCTTTTTGTCCTTCAGCCTCTTCTGAAATTCAGGCTCTAAAAAGCTAAAGAATGCCATGAGTCTGTATTTAACGGCAGTCTTTCAAAGAATGGGATCTTAACAAGGCCTTAAATGTGGCTGCTGGAATAAATGCTGGAAAGACATTCCTAGTCCGAAAGAGCCTATTGCATCTGCTAGGAGAGGCAGGAAAGGATGCAGGCATTGAAAAATCATGTGAGCATTAATAGGCTTTTCTGAAAGAATCACTCTATCAGAGGGAGTAAAAGGATGGTTATTTAATAAAAATCACATAACTGTTAACAAGAGAAGATCAAGATAGATGAAATGCTTGTGGAGGCATTTCCTCTGTAGACAGAGGAAAATAAATGTAATAATGATATTACTGTGTTTAGAAGAGGCTGGAGGCTTGGAGGATGTTGTTTGCATTTTTACTGAGAGTTTATAGCAGTGGAGCAATCTCCTGGGCTCATTACTGCAATTCTTTGTGGAGGTCTGTGGCTCAGCTTTAATTTCTTCTTCTGTGGTCTGAGCCTTTGCTGTCAAGGGATGCGAGCCAGAGGCTCTTGGGTTGGCAAAAATCCCCAAAGCACCAACCTTTTAAAGTAAATAAACAGGTTTGTCTATTACTTGGTCCCAAGTGGTATCATATTTTTTGGCTGCCCTGGGTCCCTTCTTGCTATGTCAAACTCTAAAAAGAAAAAGGCACACAGCAGGAGGAGAAACTCCCTTCTAAGGAGAGAGATCTGCTGAAGTAACACCTGCAGAGGGTTTAGCAGTGACTCCTTGCTCTGTGCTCCCCGCACTGCGGTGAGTAGCCAGTACGCTGGGAAGGGGGACAATCAAATCCAATAAAAACTGCTGTGGACACAGTTCAAATCAATCATAACACTTCTGGGAGGTGCAGAAACCCAGCTCTCTTTTCTCCCTTGCCAGAGAGAAGGGTTTTTTTCCCTCCTGACAGCCTTCTGGCTCCCAATTGTCTGTTTGATGGTGAGAGTGGCATTGGCTTAGAGCAACAGAGCCATTTCTCCCTGTTGCTTATAGAACAAAACACGGGAGTTGAGCTGCCTAGAAAGCTGTTTCTTGAGTTACCTGCCCAGAGTCAGGGGAGGATGAGTAGACATGAGCATTCCCAAAAGCCGTTTTCTGCATACATGAAATGTGAGAGATCCCAGGAGGTCTCCTGCCTGCGGAATTGTGCAGCTTCTGGATAGACTCAATCCAGGCAATGGTGGGATGCACCTTAATTTTCATTACTGCAGCAAAGTCCTGTTTGTCTTGGAGCTTGTGGGGGGAGGTGGGAGGGAAGTGACCTAGTTTAAACCATCTCCATCTGCTACAACGAGTCGCATTGTTGCCTTTGAGAGCAAGCACAGTACCTGTTGTTGGGGGAGTCCTTCCCATTCACATTTGAGGCCATGGTTGTGCAAAAGCAGAGGGCACAGTGTTCAATTTGGTGCAGTGGGCAAGGGGTTTGGTTTCGCTGTGCAGCAACAAGCACGTGCTCTCATTTGCCATTATCAGCTGAACGATTGATGGGTCTGAGCCTCTTGTGGTGGTGTGAGCATCCCCAAAACTTCTCAAAACTGACCCAAAGTCAGTGTCGTGAGGTATTTGGTAACAGGGGTGTTGCCAAGGCTCTTCTGCCTTCTTCTAGTTGACTGATGCCTGTGGAAGCCTACGGGGCAAGCTCTTCATCACTGATTTGTCACTGGCTGTCAGAAGAGAATGATATTTAATTAATTGTATGTGCAGTTTGTCACAGAATCCATTGCTTGTTTCATTTTCCAGTTATGTGCTGACCAGGCAAAAGCTTTTGAATTAATGCATAGCATTTTTCTCCATCTCATTCATTCTCTTCTATCCTCACAGCATTTTGAATGTCTATCGAGTGGCCAATAGCTTCCACGCACGCTTCTCTGCGCTGTCAAGAACCTACGTTTATAGGCTGCTGACAGGCTGCACTCATTACTCTCAAATACCGGTGTTCGAAAGGGATCTCTGCTGGGCTCCTGCAGGAGGGTAAGTGTTTTCCATTAAATCTCCCTTGAGAGCTGCCTCATCAACACTCTGGAAAGGCTTGGCTTTTGAGGAAAGCAGGGAGGGGGTAATTTCTACGCGTGATCTCAGATTCCCTTTTGTATTGACAAGATTTCCCTGTTAAAAATCAGTGCAGGTGCAGTGAGCTGTGTTCACAGAACCCTGAGATGTACAGCTCATTTTTAATTCCACTGTCAGTTGTACCTGTGACAAACATGATGAAATACTCAAATGACTCCGGGCAGAGTCCGTCAACAGCTTTGTGTCCCTCCCCATGGCAGTGATGGGTGTTTCCTCAGATGACCTTGCCAGTTCCTACAGCAAACCCATTTGGACAGCTGGCTGACGGAGCAGGGCTCTGATGTGATGCAGACAGGCAGAAATGCATCGCACAGCAGATCTTGGAGTTCTAGGTGTGACTGTAGAGGCAGTCAGGAATGAAGGCTAGGAACGTGTGTTTTATTTTTTTCCCTCGTCCTATTTTCTGGTAGCAACTGCATGAAAATCTGCTCTCTTGTTCCCCGTCTGAGCACTTGTATGTCTGAACGGGGAGAGCCAATGGCTCTGAGCAACCCTACAATAACAAACCAGTGTATCCAGCTCAGTATTCACTTGTGTTCTTGGGGTAGCCAGAGTCATAACAAATCAGTGCTTGTATATGCAAGGGAAGAAAAACAAATTCCCTGCCATTAGAAAAAAAGCCTTAGGACATGATAAACAGTGGGTGAAGAAAAAATAAACAGACCCCAGAAGGTAATTTGTTACTGGCCTTTTAGTTTACGTTATACTGAGATAAGCATACATTTAAGAAAACTGGAGTTTCCCACAGCATGATAGAAAAACAGGTTTGTAGCCAGTTATGGTAATTTCATCACCTCAATTGGGATAACAATTGTGAGTAATGGAAAAAAATGTAATCTCAATATCCTAGCACAGGAATGATGGTGGCATTGTCCTAACATTAAATTGCTGGCTTTCTTTTCTATGGGCTGTGGAAGGGAAAAGTAAATATCAAACTGCAAAATTAGGTGTTATGTGCACAATGTGCCTTAGTGTTGGGCTTTATGAAGTAGCATTTAATTTAGTCCAGATACTGCAGTTAATTTTCTCAAATGGCAACACCACGTAAAGGACGGGGTGAGTACGTGAGAAATTCTGAATGGGAGGTGTCTTACCAAAAGGAGGGGTGCTTGGACTGCCAGTAGTGGAGGAGTTCCCAGTGCCTGTGCTGCTGAGCACATCTGGTGCGTAAAACACGTCATACACAGTAAACTTCTGTAAGCGTCTGAATTGCCAACTAGATGTCATCAGTGCTTCTCAGTGCGATGAGGATTTGCTAGGTGCTGCTCATTTTTCTTGAACACTGTGAACAATTTTAACGATATTGGAAAATCTCATCTTATTTGTTTTCTGCAGAAGCATTTTGACTTCTGTTAGCATGTGAAAAACTTAAGCCATAGGTCACACATACTTGCTCAGGCCTTTATTAGGAGGAAATTTACAAAAAATAAAATATAAATAAGGATCCCATCAGCAAATATATCAGTAAATCAGTCAATTCCTTTGCCTGAGACTATTTTGAACAGACTTAGATACTTCATTTGCAGAAATCTGCGTGACACTTGACATTTTGAGTTTTATCCCTGTCCCTTTCTTCCGTATCCCCACCTTGGGTTTTATACTGGCTTCATCTCTAAGAGTTTGCTCGCTCCCTCCATTTCTATTACTTCCTAATTTCATCTTCTGGCTGTTGCAAATTCAAAGTTTGGAAAACCATCATAGTGTTTGATATTTTCTTACCTGGCAGCACCTTTTTCAGTTTATAAGATCCAGATGCTGCAGAGGATTTTGGTTCTCTCACCCTACGCTCTAGCCAGCAATTCCAATAGTGTTATTTGAATTGAACTGTTCTGAGCAGCCCAGCAGGATAAAGGTTTGTGTAAAAGCCTGTGCCTGCCAACCATCTAGCCTGGGGTTTTGAATACCCTCAGACCTCAGGTCACTTGGCATCGTGGGTTGTGGTTTGGGTCTTTACAAGAGAAACTCTTACAAAATGTGTTTCCACAATACTGCAGTGTTAAGTCTGTGTGCCAGGTTTCAGCCTCTCAGTTAATTGGGCTTTGACCCACCTAACGTAACGTGTCCCACCTGATGCTCCTCTCCTTTTGCACTGTGTGGTTACTTTCAGCTCCCTGAATGTGCCTGCCATGCAGGATGCAGCACAGTTCCTGCTGGGAACCCACGACTTCAGTACCTTTCGCTCACTTAACTCTGAAACACCTTTACGGTCTCCGGTCAGAACCATCTTCCAGGTGGACATCCGACCCTCTCCTGGCTTTCTGTCCCACCACTACGAGCACAGGTAAGAGCTGAGATACTCAGCTGAGGAGCTGCTCAGAGCAGCCCTGCTTGCTTTGTCCGAAGAGCTGCTTTCCAGCTCCACTTTGGAACTGACGTCCTGTTTGCTGTGCATTGCCGTCACAGCCCTGTGAGGGTGTCAGCAGGGTTCTGCCTACTGACAGCTTGGAAAGGACATTTCTTTCCCTCTCCTCCCCAGTATCCTCAGGGAGAAAGATGAGTAGGATTGAGGGCAGCGAAACTGGTCCAGTTGTTTGTGCCTTTAAAGGCAGGATGTTATAAACTGATGTATGAAATCTGGCACAGAGCAGTTCCTATGAGGTGCTTCCAGCATTTACACTATTTTCGTTTCTGAAGACCAGCTCTGCCAGGGGATGGGATTTGGTTTTTACCCCGCTGTGTCCTGGCTTTGCCTAAAGACTGCGAATAGAAGGAAAAACCCACGCAACACCTAGGTCACTGCTGTAGCTGTGCAGATCTGCTCAGTTCACACCAGTAACTCCTACTGCCTTCCCAGGGGATGGTGATGAAGGGAAGTCCTATGTTCCTCAGTCATTGCATAAACAAAAGATTGTTGAGTGTCAGGTTCTTTCAGGACCAGGTCTTGCAAGTATTGAAATTCAGTGGCTGAATATATTCTCTCTTTAGCAGTAACAGAAGGTTTTTCCCAGAAAAATCATGGGTATTTACCATCAGAAAGTGGCTTTTGCTTTCTTGCTGGCCTCGCTCACAGATATGTGGCTCTTCCAGCTTGAAAGCAAACCTTGCTGTTGTCGTGTCTCCAAACCACATTTTCCTGCTTTCTGATTAGGAGGAAACCCTTTTCTCTGTAGTTTTCCCCGGCGACCCTCCGCTGGGTTTGAAAGCCTGCTGAGCTGTCTGTGACAGTAAGTGCCCCACTCCGAGCTTGCCGGAGCCTCACTGCAGTTTGCCAGTAGCCCACTGCTTCTTTCCCCATTTCTTAGAAGGGTGTGTTTTGCCAGCAGTAGCAGAAGATAAAAACTGAAAGGGAGCTGCAAAAGCAGAGAGACCTGTTTGCTCTGAATAACCCTGGGCTTTCAGTTCCTCCCATCTTCTCTGATTCCTGCTTTTCCTGCTTAGTGTTGGTGCCCATCAATACACAGCCGGGTTATAAAGAGCCACCAACTGGCAATGGCACTTCCACTGCCCTCTCTGCTGTGCAAGCTCGTGGGCAGGTAGTGCCAGGTGTAAACGCTGACTTTCCACCTTTTAGCTCAGACACCATCCCCGTGGGAAAAGGAAGGCTGGAGAGGAAAAATGAGTGCTGTCGTGTGGCCTCATTGCTGTTGTTTATTAATGGGTTGCAGTATGGAGAGCTTGGGCTCCCTCTCTCAGGTGTGGTTATGCTTAGGGGCACATGGAACAGTGAAATGCTTCATCCACAAGATTATCTGGTCCTTTGTGATGAGTAGCAGAGACCGAGATAACCTGAAAAAACCCACTAAGTCTTCTCTGGGTCCCCTCTGAGGGCCAGGTTACTTCCCACATCCAGACCTGCTGTTGTCAGTTGACTGATCTCTGAGATTTAATACAGGTCAGCTCTTGTTATGTCTCTGATTTGAATTATAAAAAGGAATTTGCCATTTCTTGCA
The DNA here is from genome assembly GCA_033558235.1 of Neomorphus geoffroyi. Classification (NCBI taxonomy): domain Eukaryota; kingdom Metazoa; phylum Chordata; class Aves; order Cuculiformes; family Neomorphidae; genus Neomorphus; species Neomorphus geoffroyi. The sequence continues at coordinate 2,705,414 of JAUMJM010000029.1, read as the reverse complement.
AAACTTGCTGCGTAAACCCATCCCGTTTGAGGCCAAAACCAGCTCAGGAGAGACAGAGTAAACCTAAAAACTGAATCAAAACCATCAGGCTGGCTGCTGATGGCAATATCTTTGGTTTTGGTGACACATGCATCCAAACTTGTGTTTTGTATGAGTTGCTTTTATAATGTGTCAATATTAATTGATTGAATGAATGTTTACGCTGTAGAGGATGGCTTTGAGAAGCATTTAAATGGCATTTAACTCTCCTGGAATACTTTGTTAATAACCACAACCATGAGTTTTCTGATCTAGAGGAGAAAGTTGTGGGGTTGGGGTCTTTGTAACAGGCCAGGTGTTGATGGGGGGGGGGGGGTTGTTCAGTTTTTTTTCTTTACAGTTGTCCTAGTTAACTTTTAATCTGTAAAACTCTCCCTGTGGGAACAGTTGGAGTCACGGAGCTCAGAGGTTGCTTATCCATTCTGCAAATAAGACAGCAAATATACCTGAAGTGCTGTGTGTTTCTGCACTGCAGTAGCAGAATGAGCTGTTCCTGCAGTGAAAGGGCTGGGATAGCAGGAAAAGCTTATAAATAGATTTTTTTTATAAACTTCTTTTTGTTTTTTAAACCTGATCTAAGGAGGTTTGTTTTCTGTTTCAGAGGGAGGAATCCATAGAATGATAAACCATGGCCTCTTAGTCAAATAATGCAGCTTTTCTTTCTCGTTCTTTCCTTCCTTTCTGAACTTAAACCAATCTTCTGAATTGACCACTTGTCTGTGTAAAAGGCTGACTGTTAAAATGATTCTTTCCATCAAACTCAGTTGCTCAGCAACAGTGGAAGTGGAGTTCGTGTCCCGTCCGTACCAAATGCCTTTGAATGCTAAGGATGTGTTTGGAGACTTCTCCCCATCAGTTATTCCTGGGGAGCGATTGCTCTGTCACCCGTTTTCTAGCTGAATATGTATTATTCATTGCAAGGTGCTGGCTCCTGCTGCAAAGCGGGAAAGACAGCTGGATTTTTTTTTGCTGGTAAGCAAAATTATCTGGGAGATTGACAAGAAAAAGAAAGTTTCCCTCTTAAAGAAAGATATTTTGTTCTCTTTCAAAGTCTACAAGATACTTAGGAAAAATATCTTGACCCATCATTTGTAACTTAACGTATCTTGTGAAGACAACTCAGACAGGAGAATCCTGGCTAAAGAAGGTGCGAGCAATTTGATAAGAGGAGCATTTCCCCTTATTCAAAAATTGTCCCTTTGCTTTACTGAAGGCCTGAGCTGAATTATCAGAGTCATAGGATGGCTTGGGTCAGGAGGGACCTCAAAGCCCATCCAGTGCCACCCCCTGCCATGGGCAGGGACACCTCCCACTGGATCAGGGGGCTCCAAGCCCCATGCAGCCTGGCCTGGAACACCTCCAGGGATGGGGCAGCCACCACTGCTCTGGGCAACCTGGGCCAGGGCCTCCCCACCCTCACAGCAAAACATTTCTCCCTAAGATCTCACCTCAATCTCCCCTCCTTCAGCTGAAAACCTTTCCCTCTCATCCTGTCTCTGCCCTCCCTAGTAAAGAGCTCCTCCTCAGCTTTTCTTTAGTCCCTTTTAGTACTGGAAGGCTGCTCTAAGTTCTTCCTAAAGAGAGAACATGGAATTATGACCTCGATGTGCAGGGTGTTTGTGCGTGTGTGCAGCAATGCACGTGTCTGTACGCCCTGCACTTCGAGCTGCGAGGAGACCCTACACAAGTGATAGGAACATTGTCATTTCCTGACATAAAGAGGAATCTGGGGGCAGGAGCCGCCTCTGCGTATGCCAACATGCATGACAGGGAGGGCTAAAAGCAGTAATTTATCTGTGAATCCTGTGAGGAGGCAGCTGGTGGCTGCTCCCCACAATGACTTCCACAGTTTCTCTTCAGCGTGCCCTGCCCTGGTGCCCTGTGTGGCCCTGTGACCTTTCTCCTATGGTTCCAAGAGCTGTCTCCTCTCCCAGGGAATGGGCAGCCCCCTCCCTGATACTCAGGTGTTTCCAGCAAACCCAGCCTGCCCATCTCCAGGCAAATGTGTTGCAGCTGTGCTTTTCTCACAGCTGATTCCCATCCCCATAGCCCAGGGGTAAGGGGTCACTGGGCTCATTGCAAGGGAGGAAAGGCTTTACGTGTGAATGTCTGCTCTTCTGGATTTTGCAGGGTAAGCTTTGTCTATTTTTGCTGCTGGAATATTATGTGATATAAGGAGCACTTATAATCAGTGAGTTTATTTATGTTTTATTTTTATCAAGGTGATTTCTAGGATTGCTTGGTAGTGTGAAAGTTTGGGAATGCAGGTCATGAAGTGAAAACCTGCTCGGTTTTGTGCTCTGTTGGCGTATCTGATGTATGATATGCGTGTGTGTGTATGTTTTCACATGTATCTAATAGGCATTTCAGATTATTAGCTTATTTGTTGGAATAATACAGGTTCTTTCCTGCAGGACTGTTCCTGAGAGCAGGTTTGCATTGGGTTTTAGTGTTAGAGCTGGTACTGGGACATCAGCAATACCACAAAAATATTTAGAAAGCGACTTGTAAAGGTTTAGCAGAGGATGGAAGCATCAGGGAAGTGCTGGCCTCATTAGTTCTCGTAAGGAATATGCTGCCATAAAACAGGCAGGAATTGTTTCACCCCAGAAAACCTTTGCAGCCGAGTAGCAAATGAGCAATCTGGTGTTTGAAAGCTCGTGATGCTGTTTCAGGTTAATTGGGGGCTGTGCGTATGTTCTTTGTTCTACTCAGGTTGACCTGTGTTTTGTACTTCTCTTGTAGGTAGAAGAGCCATTTCAAATGAGGTTTTAAAGGCTTTTTTTTCTGTTCTGCTCTTTAGGAGACTGGAGTTCTGGGAGTTGAAGTTCAGAGGCAGATCATTTCTTTACCGACAGGTACTGTGTGATGCTCACGCTTTGCCTCCAAGAACCAAAGTGTCGCTATCCCTGTAACTGTTGACCAGTTTTGCGAAGTTGCGCCCCTGTGTAGTGCTGTGTCTGTTGTGCAGCTGGTGTTACAGCTGTGTGACCCACACAGGGACCTAGGATCAGAGAAGTGAGCTTCTTCATTCTTTGTTTGATCCGGTAGAACCAGAGTCTCTTAAGTTTGTGTCTAAAGCGAACGTCCAAAGTCATAGAACTGTGTGGGAGGATGGAAAGTTTTGTTTTCCGTAGTCGTTGTCCTTGCAGTCTGAGTGGTAAAAACCAACAGACATATGTTCTTGCTCTGCTGAATGGCACTGGGCCCAGCAAAGGCTGCCTGGAATCTTACTTTCTGGCTTTGGAGCATGAAGTAATTCTCAGCTTTGCACAAAGGAGAGGTGGGAAGACCTGATTTAGCTCTGTGGGCATGACTGCAGGATCTGTCCCTCTGCCATGCTGTGCAGTCTCCTCTGGGTTTTCTTTGAAATAACTCCAGTGGGGTTCTTGCTGCTGTCCTCAGGGGAGATGACTCTCTCCACAACTTAATGGATCACCTCATTAGGAAAGAGTTGGCTGTTCTCGGTCTGCCTATCCTGGCCACGGTCGCACTCTGGAGACAGAGAATGAGGAAGAGAGGGTTTGTGTTTTGGAGGAGAGAGGGGGTGTTTTGTGGGAACAGCAAGCAGCTATTTTTTATTCTGTTTTCACAAACCAAATTTGTTTTCATCCTATGCCAAGTAAATGCTCTGTGAGCTCCCTGACAGTGGGTGTCTGGGTATGAGCAAGGGAAGAACAACAGTGCGCTTGAGAAAGACTTGATATACAGCAGGGATTTGCTTCATGAGGTGCTCTTGTGACAAGGAGAAAATGCTGGTAACCCTTGGTGCATTAGAACAGAAATGCTGCTTAGTTTCTCGTGATATGTGGCTCAGCCAGATGCCCTCTCTGTCATAAAGAGGAGTCTAGACTAGATGATAATAGAGAAAAGGGTTAAACAGCCCCAGAAACTGCATGTGTTTCTGCTGAACAGTGGGCAGAAGGGGGGAGACACCAAGCACGTGGCTATTTGTCTGCTTTGATGGAGACATCAAAGCTAAAGTCACAGCATACAATGACCTCTAGTGATGGATGGATAAAATAACATACGTCAAAGATCTGCGCTGCTTCTCTCTGCCCTAACTGCAGGCTCCTGGCACTGCACAGTGCAGTTTAAGACCAGAGCACGCAGGAAGACAGTGCTTGCCTTGGGATAAATGCTTCTTGCCTCCTTGGACCTTTCTCCTTAACAGGGATAAGCATGATCAGACTTGGATTTATTCTTTTGTAAGTGTTAACGAATCAGAAACTGAGACCGGTGCTTCGTTGCAGCGCTGCATTTAAGGTTTTGGTACACTTTGAAAGGACATGGGTAGACTGAATGTCTGTGGGGAGCAGGTCATTGCTTGCACACTGGTCCCTGGATGATGAAGGGCTCTCTAAGAGAGCCTTGCTGAGGGTGCTTCCACAAGTTGAGGGGCTCTTGCTTGTCTGTTGTTCTTCGACAGCAGCTTCCTCAGGCAGCCTTGACATAGAAGTGACTGTCCTAGAAATATTAGCAGTCAGTGCTGTGTGTTCAGAGAGATGCCTTCAGCTCGTGAAAGGGGTGGAGAGCAATGAACCATCTCACAGGGATGTCATAGGTAGCCAGGGAACATCTGGAGTGCAGGTGGTGTTGGCAGATCCAAGTCTTGGCCCTCCTGGAGCAGCAAGACTTCTAGGGATCTGGAGGGAAAGAGTGGTTTTTAGCCAAGACGATGCTGAGGTGGGAGGGGTGTTTGTGCAGGAGGTGAGCGCTGTGGTGTGAAATTTGTGCTCCCCCGCGAGGTCTGGAATGGGTGGGCATGAAGAGAGGGAAGCTGTGACACGCAGAGGTGTTTGAAATGCCAGTTTGCTGCACTGGGGGATGTTGTCTGGCGAGCTGTCCTACTTGGGTGGTTTTTTCCTCTGACTTTTTTGGCTTCTGAGAGAGAAGCCAGTCCCTGCACAGCCTCCACCTGGAAACAGTCACACTTAGGTGTAAAGAACCACCTGCAGGCTCAATTCTTCCAGCAAGCACGTGAGCTTCTTGCCACAGATGGATGTGTGGGTGCTGCTGCTGTTTCTGAAACAGAAATTGTCCTCTGCTCAGCTTGCTTCCCACGCGTGATGAGAACAAGCCTTGCTCCAGGGCAGTGATGTGTAGCGGGAGATCGGTGTGTTACAGGTCCCTGTCTCATTCCTTATTTATGTATTTAGTTGTTGGGTTGGAAGACTTAAAGGAAATGGAGTAATTTTGCTGGTTCTTTTCCTTTCCCTACCACCAGCTTTGGTCACTTAGAAGATGCTGAGTCTCTGCATATTGTAGAGAAGCTCTTACTGTGTTCAGCTCTGGCGTCCTCAGCAGAGGAAGGACATGGATCTGTTAGAGCAAGCCCAGAGGCCACGAAGATGATCCGAGGGCTGGAGCACCTCCCATAGGAGGCCATGCTGAGAGAGCTGGGGTGGTTCAGCCTGGAGAAGGCTCTGGGGAGACCTTAGAGAAGCCTTCCAATACTGAAAGGGGCTCCAGGAAAGTTGGGGAGGGGCTCTTTTGTGGTGATATCATTGTTTCCCAAGTGACCGACAGTGAACTCTGAGGTCTCTAGCTTGCCTTGCCATCAGTGCTAACCGTGGGCTGTTACACAGCACTGCTGATAGCACGAGTGCAGGACTCCACGCAGGATCTCCTGATCTCTTTAAGTTTTACAAGGGCAGCTCCTAAGTTCTGTTCTCTGTTTTTTCCAGGTCCGAAGAATGGTTGGGGCTTTAGTTGCAGTTGGCCAGGGAAAGTTAACACCTCGGCATATAAAGGATTTACTGGAGATAAAAGACCCACGGGCTTTTCCATCAAATGCCATGGCTCCACCATCTGGACTCTTTCTAAAATCAGTGGAATATGATGAAGCAGGTCGGTGATTGGAGGGAATGGTGTTCTTTTTGTAGGAGTCAGATCTGATACCGAAGGGAGCAGTGACACGCATGCTGTTCTCCTCTGTGTGGTGTGACCTGTGGCTCAGAGCTTTGTGCATTGGCACTCACATCACAGCGAGTGCCGGGGCTGTAGAGGTGTTTGCAGCACTTGATATGGAAAAATTGTGCTGCTTTTCCCCAGTAGATTTCTTCCTCCTACTTGCAGGGCAGTAAAAGAGAAGTTGTGTTGGCAATGGTGTTGAGATCTCACATGAATTACACTTTAAGTACTCACAAATGCTTAGCGTGTCCCTGTCCACGTATGCAACCAGCTCTCCTGTGGTACCTTGGTACCTACAGATCCGTTGCTGTTCACTCACTTTTCCCTTAGTATTTGAGAGGGTGATACAGACTGGAGGACAGAGAACAGGTGATCATTTTGTTCATGTGGTGGCTCTCTTAATTTAACTGCATCTGATCTGAACTATTTAAGATTTTTATTTTTATTTAAGATTATTATTTTTAGCCTGGAGAAGACGAGACTAAGGAAAGACCTTATTGCTCTCTACAACTGCCTGAAAGGAGGCTGTAGTCAGGCAGGGGTTGGTCTCTTCTCTCGGGTGACCGGTGACAGAACAAGAGGACACGGTCTCAAGCTTCACCAGGGGAGGTTTAGGCTGGACATGAGGAAGAAGTTCTTTCTTGAGAGGGTGATTGGCCATTGGAATGCGCTGCCCGGGGAGGTGGTGGAGTCACCGTCCCTGGAGGTGTTTAAGGAGAGATTGGATGAGGCTCTTAGTGCCCTGGTGTAGTTGACAGTAGGAGTAGGTGTAGGTGTTGGGTCATAGGTTGGACTCGATGATCTCAGAGGTCTTTTCCAACCTTGTGGTACTGTGATGCTGTGAATATTTTTAGCTTGAAAAAAAAGAACGAGGTGCAAATTGGCAGATCACAAATGAATGTCATGGAAGGGGTAAATACCTGTTCAGATACCTGCTAGGGACAGCAGATATTTAAACTGTAACGATTAACGTGTCTCTAAGTGAAATGTGGATGCAAAGGGTTTCCCACCACGCTGCAGACCTTCTCTAGGCTGCCTTGGCGCAGCCAGCGCACAGAGCTCCAATGGGTGCACTTAGAGAAGGGGCTCTCCTGCAGTAACGGAGCACGTTCTGGGGCTGAAGGAACACAGAAGGGAAAGGGCAGCAGCAGAGAGCGGTGCAGGGAGCTCGGATGTAGCTCTGAGCACTTGGCCTGGGCACGACAGGGCAGTGGCTGCTCTCTGGTCCTGGCCCTCTCCAGTGGTGCTTTTCCTTGTGCCAGTGGGGAGGGAGCCCGGCAGGAAGTGGAGGCCACAGATTTTAAGTGCTTTCAGGTTGTTTCAGTGCCATCTTTTTCCCTAAATGAATGTTTTTTTCCCCTCTCAGATTTGGACACTGTGATTGCCACGGGAGAATAGCAGCTCTGTGGGGTACAACCATGCCTGAAAGGACTGTTGTTGCGGATATGGGATGGAGGTTTGCCAGGACTCTTTACACAATACATGGTCATGTCTCAATAAAAATAATTGACTGTGGCCAAAGGCATCTTCCAGTCGTTTGTTCTGGCCCTGTGAGACTGCCAAGAGGGAAGGAAGAACAACTCCATGCTGCTTTTTTCCTGACATTCCAGTCCCTGTCTCAAACAGGAGGAGGGAGTAGTAAAGGAGTCGGGCTCAGGGTTTTTTGGTTTGGTGTGTGGGAGGGATGCCGACTTGTAGCGTTTCCTCTCTGCCCCTCTCCCTGCCTTTGTACAGTGCAGGGCAAGGACAAGGGTTTGTGACTAACGCAGCAATTTACAGAAACAGCCTTTGCCAGGACTCACCACATCCTCTCCTCAGCAGCAGCCGCTCTCTTGCTGAACTGCAATGGCTTTTACGTTGTCCTGTTCCCTGGTCGTGGCTGCGTACATGGGATGTGGCATCTTACAAAGCAAAGTGCCCAGGAGTTCACTTAAAACTTGTTTTGATGGTCCAGGAACGGCTCTGTGAGAGTCAGCCGAGTCCTGGCGTTGGAGCTCTGGGCACTGGAGGCTCTGCAGCTGCTGCACAGTTGCTGGGCTCCAGTTTGCTTGTTGCCACCTTCTGCTCTTCTGTACTTGGTACAGCGACACTGCAGAGCGTGCAAGAGTCTTGGTGATCTAAGGGTGCGTGATCTTAGTGCAGAGCAGAGAGCGCTCTATTTTTTTTTTTACTTAATTGTTGTTTTTTAACCACTAACCTCAGGTTTTTCCTGCCTACCCAAGCAATAAAATACACGCTGGGTAACTTGTGCTTCTTTTCTTATGAATGACACCAGAATCACTGTCTGCTTTGGTTATAAAATGACTGTTAGAATGCCTGGTTACAGGAAAGAGGATGAAAATTTTGACTTCTGAAGTTCTCAGAAGAAACAATACCTGGTTTAAGCACTGGAACCACCATAATTAATCTCCCTTTTGTCCATAATAGAGAATAATTTCAAAGCAAGCCAGTTTGTCAGAGCAGTCGGCCCAGCTGATCTGGTAAGAGCACGTTCTTTGTCTTGTGGCAATTCAGTAAAGACTGTTGTGGTCAGGTAAATGAAGAATCTCAGCCTCTTGAGAGGCTGTGGAGTTCCCTCTCTGTTGGCAGGGTGGGGAGCCACAGGCTTGGCCAAGGAGGAGGCAGCAGTTCCTAACTGCTCTGAAGGCCACCCTTGTCTTTGGCATTGGGGGGTCGTTAGTGAGTGTCCTGATGCAGAATACGAGGACAGCCCATTTCTGGGTGTCCCCTCATGAGAAGTGATGATGCATCTCTTTCCCGTTCCATTCCAGGTAGCACTTTTGCCAGAGACCTACTTGTGCAGCATGGGAAGGAAAGGCAAGACAGCTCTGGTTGCTGTCACCCTTCCGTGGAGCACGCTGACTGCTGGCAGCTTTGTTTCCTCAAGGACTGATTCCCAGAGAGGAGAACAAAACTTTGGAGGAGTCCTGGGTCTCTGCCATGGAACAGAAGAGCTGTGTGGTACCTGTTTGTGCTTTCCTGGTGCAACTTTGCTGGGAAATACCTGGAGGCAGGGATGCTATAGCAGGAATTTTTCAACTCAAGCAGTGGGGCTCATCTGTCTGTGTTTCAAACCTGAGCGTGCCCATAGGTTTTTCAGATGGGTTGGCATGAAAGTGAGCGGCAGCCAGGTCTTGCTCACCCTCTTTGAGGGGAAGTGAGAATGCAGCCTGTTTCCAAGTGTCTCAGACTGCCCTGGCGCCTCATTCCAGAAGGGCAGGTCCTGCTCTGGGCTGGAGGGCAGGGCAGGGCAGGCTGGAGTGGATCAGGGGTGGCTTTGGTGGGAGTGTTGTGCCTCCCCTTGCAGTGGGTGCACAGAGAGAACTACAGCATGTGCTGTGCTCTCCCCAGAGATGGGGGGATGCTTCAGTGGGGCAAGTGCTCTGTCTCGGATCTCAGTGACAGCTTTTCTTCTCTGCTTCCTGTGGTTTCTCTGCAGATTGACGTGGGAGAGCTCTGCAGTTTGCTCTGGTGTTAAAAGTGCGCAGGAGAGCTTAGCGGCGACCTCGTAACTGCGGGGACTCTGGAGAGGCTGTTGTACTCGTCTGCAGCGTTTGCACGCGTGGTGATGAGCTGAGCTCTGGTAAGTGAACTTTCTAGCTATATTTATTTTGGGTCTTCACAGGGCAGGAAACCAAACCAAGCACTAATGCTTTTCAGGTGTTATTTGGGCCAACTGCTGCTGCTGCTCAGGTGCCAAAAATTGCCCCTTTTTTTTTTTTTTGTTAATAGTTACGATGCTTTTGTTTCTGCAAATGTTTCCCAACTTCTGGTTACAATAAGTGAGACTATGGGTGCTGAAAGCAAGCGATACTGTGTAGTAGCATGGTGCAAGCAGCTTCCGTGCCTTTGGTGCTGCCGAGGATCCGAGTGGGATTGGTTTTGGACGGTCCTTTAGCAGGACTCGTGTTGCCACCTTGCAGCAGGCAGCCAGCGTTAAGCGTGCAGAAACTTTTGTTGTGTCTGGCTCCTTGAGTCAACGTATGGGCTGTTCGGAAAAGTTCTTTTTGTTCTGGTGCCCTCACCATGCCTGTCTTGTGAGGAGCAGGAGCTCCTCAGCCTCTCCATCACTTTGCCCCTTCAGTGATCCTAAGGCCTCTGCCTCACCTTGCCCCGGTCCCAGCGCTGCACTCAGAGCTTGGCAAAGGCAGATGCTGGGTGGCTCTTGCTCTGGCAAAACTCTGAGGTAAAGGTTTTTTCAAGTGCTGTGCTGGTAAAAGTTGTGGCTTAGCCGTGCCCGGTTCACGCTCATTTTCCTCTCTGTGCACAAACCCTTTGCTATCAGGTGAAGGACCCATGTGAGCAGATTTGTCTGCTTGCCTACCTGCAGCAAACCCATTTTTTTTTTCCCCTTTCTGCTCTTCCAGTTATCATCTCGGGTGCTTTCAGCTTCATTAGATAAACAGCTGCTGGGAGGAAGTGTGATTTCAGAGTTTCCTTTGGAAAGTACCCAGCACCCTTTGTATTTTTGTGCTCTCAGTGGCCCAACGTCAGGAACACTGCGTGTTGTAGCTGGGTTTCATTTCTCCACTGCCTTTAAGGGCCTTTGTTTAGGTGTCACGATTTAGAAGAAGTATGAGTAACTAAGCTGTGTTTGATGGAGAGAAACGGCCCTGCTGGGGTGCGGTTTGTTGCATACGTGGTGGGAGTGACCTAGATGAGAGGAGTCCTGCTCGCTTAGGGCCTCTTCCCTGTGTTTCGAACACATAAAGTCATCCCTTAGGCTCCCTTTGTAACTGAGATGAGTGGTGGTTTCCGCACTCTGCCTGTGGAGATGGTTTGAGGTGCTGTCACCTCACCCAAAAGCTTGCACCGAACTTTCCCACTTGTCTCTGGACGTCAACAAAGGTTTTGGAGTGGACGGGAAGGATGGAAGAAGCCCTGTTTCTCTCTGTGTGCACTCTGCCAGCTCTCACGATGAGCTCTATCCCATACTACGCCATCCCTGCAGGTGAACGTGTGTTCCAAGAGACTGGCACCCTTCCATTTGATGGTACAGTCATTGTGCTACTGACAGTCACCCTGAACCACTCCCCGATGGGCACGGAGATGGTGCTGCTGCTGTGCCAGTTGGTGCCGATGCCAACTACTTGTTTCAGTTCTGGGCTTTAAACACCATTTCTTCATTTTAACAGGAAGGTTCCGTGCGTGCTCTTTATAAAACTGCAGCAACAAGGTTAGAGCAGAGAGTCCTGGGTTAGCTGTGACCCTGCAGTAACTCAAGGAGGAGACCTGCTTGTATTTTTGCTGCTACTGCCTTTCTTTTTTCCTGAGAAGCCTGCACAGTCCATCACTGCAGTTTTGTGAGGACATGATAATAACATTATGCATCTCTCAGCAATGACAGAGGAATTTTGGTGGGGCTTAGGAATGGGAAATGAATTCCAGGCGCTCCAGAGATTTTCATTTTCGCTGCTGAAGTTCTCTTGTGCTGCTTTGGTTGCTGGCGCAGGCTTAGCCAGCACTGTCGCCTGCTCCGTGTCTGTTTTTATGGGTGGGGGGGAATCACTCTTATTTGAGTATTGTCAGCCTGCGATGATTTTAACATCAGTAAATACTTTGCTGCGTAAGCTTCAAGTGCCTGTGTGTTAAATGATTTATTCTCCCTTCCAGCAGCACCACTTCCCATCTGAATACAGCAAGCACGGGCCTCCGAGCCACAGAATTCACCTGACTTCACATCAGTTGTGCAGCTTGGGATGAAAAAAACCTCAAGAACCTCCTGAGGTAAGGGATGGCTTAAAACTCTTATCCCAAGTTGGATATCCCCACACTCCAGCAAAAACCATGGCAGGTATTTCCTGGGCTGAAGGAGTCTCCAATGGGACAGTCACCAATGCCAGTTCAGAATTCAATTTGGAAGCAAACTTCCAGTATTCCTTGTTCACAGTCACCTACAGCGTTGTCTTTGTGCTGGGACTGATAGAAAATGTCTTGGCTCTGTACTTGCTGTCGTGCAGAGTGAAGCACACCTCTCATTCCTGCGTGTACATGATTAACCTGGCGCTGGTAGACACCCTGTTTGTGTGTGTGTTGCCCTTTAAAATCCATTACCACCTGAACTGGAACAACTGGATCTTTGGTGACATGGCCTGTAGGATAACGGGGACTCTCTACTACATCAACATCTACCTGAGCATCGCATTTTTCACCTGCATTTGCATCGATCGCTACATTGCTGTGTTGCACCCCTTCACGTACATCCAGATCAAAGTCATCCATTACCTTATAGTGGTTGCAGTGCTGTGGGTGGTGGCTCTGAGTGTCACAGCTCCACTTATCCTTGGAGGTCCCCTCCACAACAGGGGCGTGAGGAACACGACAGCGTGCTTTGAGAACTTTGGTACGCATAGCTGGACTTATCGCATGGCACCTTACAACATCCTGGCCTTAGTTTTTGGGTTTGTGATCCCATTTTCCATCATTCTGATCAGCTACCCCCTCATTGCCAAGAGGATCTCCCAGATCAAACACAGCATTCGCAAGAAGAAGGCCCTGAACACCATCTACATCATCTTGGTCATCTGTACTTTGTGCTTTCTCCCGTATCATCTCACCCACCTGCTCCACTTCCTAATGAGGATCCAGGTCATCCGGAATGAGGCATTCACCCACTTGATCTACAAAATGCGAAGGGTCACCTTAGCCCTTGTGAGTCTCAACTGTTGCCTTAACCCCATCTTGTACTACTTCACCTCTTCCAGCAAGCGTTGGCGTTTGAACTTCAAGCTCAGATTCAAGTCTAAATCAGTGTACACCATCTGTGACCAGAAATTCAGGGAGTCCTGTGGTGATAAACTACAACAGCGACAGGGGAATAAAAACCACAGGGATGGAATCAACTGATCCACCTCAATTAGGTATGGTATTCTTCTTCCCAAGGGGAAAAAAAACCCTGTGGGACCTATCGTTCTTCATACAGTGGTGGTTACCTCAGGGCAGCACTGAGGGAAGGTCTTGCTTAGCCAAGGAGGACAGGACTGGGGGAGCCATATTGTCTGACAGTTGTGGCAGCCTGTGAGGAATCATCATAGCATCACAGAACAGTCTGGGTAGGAAGGGACCTCAAAGCCCACCCAGTGCCACCCCCTGCCACGGGCAGGGACACCTCCCACTGGATCGGGGGCTCCAAGCCCCATCCAACCTGGCCTGGAACACCTCCAGGGATGGGGCAGCCACCACTGCTCTGGGCACCCTGGGCCAGGGCCTCCCCACCCTCACAGCAAAACATTTCTGCCCGAGATCTCATCTCAATCTCCTTTCTTTCAGCTTAAAACGGTTTCCCCATGTCCAAGCACAGAGTGTTGCTGTACACTCATGTTTTAGTCTCCTTTTTTAACTTTGGACTGGTAGGAGAACAGGGGGCTCTCTGGAAAGCAGAACAGCCCAGTAAAGAGTTACTTGAAAGACACCAACCTCCCCGTGGTCAGTAACGCTGAGAGGATCAGGCAGCCCTGCTTGGCTTTTCCCTATTTTGGAGGGCTCCTCCGCTCTCCCTGTGGGCACGCGGTAACCAGCTGGGTTCACAAACTGCTTTCTGCCTGCATTCCAAGGCCAAATTAGGGCTTCTCATCCCTGCTGGTGAATCCAGTTGGCTTCCTGAGGGTATTTCAGTACAGGGTTTCTAGTGCCTGTGGGTTCAAGCTGGATGTCTATTAATGCAAGTTTAGAAGACAATAGAGCCAGGTATTTACCTGCCAGTTAAATGTTATCACCTATGTCATTATCTATGCAGGACCAGAGGTAAAGGAGTTCCTCTTGCCGCACAGTCCTGGAGGGAAGTTCCTGCAGGAGCTGACACAACTCCTTACGCTGCGCAGCCTTGTTCAAACTGACGTTTGAGCTCTCTTTCCAGCCATGGTGGTTGTGGCCTTGACCTGTTTCACCCCTCCTCTTGCATTATCAGACCTGCACAGCTTCTGAGAACGGCTGGGTTTTCCACCCTGTGAAACATGAGACACTGGAGAGAATTTATCATTTGTAGGTTATCGGAGCCACCAGAAAACCACGGGCCCGGCTGACAAACCTGCTGAGACGCCAAGGGTTCACTTCAGAGGGTGTGATTTTGGTAACAGATAGACTTGCTGTTCTGTTCCCTCCCACGCCTCACCCACACTTGGTAAAGCCCATATCCTGTTGGCCTGTGGGCAGTGAGACTGCGGAGCGGGGAGAATGGAAGGGGAATTGCCGTGGGGCTGGTGCTGGATCTGCGTTGCCGTTCCTGACTGTGCAAACACAGGCTGAAGTCCCACTCAGCCCTGGCCCCCTGCAGCGGGGGTTCCAGGTTACGCTGTGCTGCTGGACTGGGACCACCACGGACCGCGAGGGAGGGAGTAGGGTGCTTGTGGCAGAGCGGTGTGGGGACAGAAATGATTGTCTCTATGCTGTAGTAACTGGTTTTTTCCCAACAGTGGATATTGCAGCTTCTGCCCCTGTTCAGCTACTTTGTGATGGCAACCAATGCCACGGTCTGCTCTCAGGTTAGGGACAGGAGTAAGAGGTGTGGAAAATAAGCAGCAGAGGGGTGTGTGTGTGGAAAATAAGCAGCAGAGGGGTGTGTGTGTGGGTGTTCTTGGTGTGTGGAAAACCCCCACGCTGTGATGGTAAGCAAGGGTCTTGCAGGTGGGAGGCTGTGTGATCAAAGCTTGCTCACTAAAACCACTTAAACCAGCAAAGCAGGAGCAGAGCTGAAATGACCATAACCGAGCCGGTGGTTGGCGTGGGTGCATCACGGTGTTAGGAGGGGCTGAATGCACAGCTCTTACTAATGAGGGCTGAGCCCCTGACCTCCCTTTCTGTACTTGGCTTCGAGCTTGGAGGAATTTTTTTAAGTATCAGAAAACCCACTCAAACTTTTGTAGAAAATAATGATCCTGTGTTCCTCTGCTGGACGGGGCTTGGTAAGACAAGTGCAAACCCTTGCAAGTGAAATGGAAATGAGAGCCTCTTGGGGGTATCAGGACAAATTCATCTTTCACCTTTCATGAGAGACTGTTATTTTTGTCCTGTTTATAGGCTGCAGAAACACTTCCCAGCACAGGACGGACTGTTCTTTCCAACTAAGCACAACTTTCATGTTATGGACAGGGGAAGAATGATTTTTATTAGATGTTGTTCCTCCCACAAGCACAGCTTTCTTGCAGGTTTGTCATCTGGGGAATTTAAACAGTTTCACTGCTGGGTCAGTAGCGTGTTTAGGGCTTTATCCTCTTGCATCCATTATAATTACACTTTGCATTTTAATTGTGAAGCTTTGAAAGCTCCTTGTTTCCCTCAGCACTGCTGGGGATTTAAGGGAAATGGGCTGTGGGAGGGAGGAATGCTGAGTATGCGGTACCTGTAGCTCAAAGCTGGTTCCTCAGGGCCCTTAACAGGCTGTAGTGACTCCCTGGATGGTTTCCAAGGGGTGAACAGTGCTGCTGTCACTGCAGTAATGGGACAAACACTGCAATTCCTTTATTAAAACCTGAAAAAACATTGACGGTTGTAAACAAAATAAAATCTGAATCTCTCTGCACCACGGTGCCTGCTGCTCTGCTCATGCCGTGCTCTGTGGCAGCCCTTTCTTCAGAAGGGATGTGAGATAACTGCCCAGCTCTTCATCCTAGAGAGAGCAAAGTGAAACGGGATGAAAGCCATCTTCTACCTGACCTTCCCAGGGCGGGCAGGAAATTTGACTCCGGTACCCAGAAATAAACTGAAATAATTCTTAGACCTAGCAAAATCTAATGATAGCAGTGTTCCAAAATGGAAACCAGCTGGCACAAATGCATTTCTGGGTGTTCTTGCAAAACATCAGTGTAAAACTCCCAATGGACAAAGCAGGTGCCTGGGCCTCAGGGGTCTCTCTGGAGGAAAATGACCATTTGTCTTGAAAGCCAAGAATAAAGAACCACTCAGGTTATTGCTTTGCCCTCAAAAAGGCTTTTCCTTGCTGTAAAAAAAGCACTTAAAAATACAGCCACAGCAAGGAAGAAAACATTACGGCTATGTCTAATCTTACCACAATTTTGTGTTGTTCCAAGCTTTATACCCCGGAACTACGCTATAAAATATCTCCGTGCTCCGTAGGGCAGCAGTGATACAGCCAAGAGTCTGGCAGCTGGATACCGCAGTGTGCTCAAACACAGCCACGTGCTTAATTGTAATTAACTGGAATTGTAGTAAGTGTAATTACTCCAATCAGGTGCCTTGAGCTCAGTGGTCCCAGAGAAAATGGACTCAGCAGGGCTCCTGTAAACTGATCCGTACTGAAACTAAAGCGGCAGTGGTTTGGCTCATCTTCTGGCAGTCAAACTACGTCAAAACCAGAGTGAAGACAACTCACCCTTACAACAGCAGCCCCCACCGCACAGCAGTCTGGGTGGTAAGGAGTGACGGTCAGAGCTACTTGGGAAGTACTGCTACAAGCAATCCTACCTGGTAGGTCCAGGATACAAGCAGAACTTTGGTTCCTTGGTCCTCTGAGTGTGCTGTGGCTTGGATAAGAATGGACTCTACTGTTATGGAGCCGTCAGGGAGATGCTGCACTGAATAGTCCTTCAGGACCCTGGTAGGAGAGAAGATCCGGCATTGATGCATACGAGCTGCAGGGTGTGTGTCTGACTCCCAGACCCAGCTGGGAGGTGTCCCACTAGGGACACCTTTGAGAGGTGTCTTGACCCCGTGCTTGATGTTCTTGCTCCACACAATTGTGTGAGCACCCTCTAGAAGCAGCAGAGGCAGCAGCAAACCAACAGGAACAAAGGGTTTGGGTGGACGGGTCGAGCTTGTCAAAGCCCATGCACACATGTGCCTCTGCTACAGCTCTGGTTGTGTTGGCTGTAGAAACTGCAATCTGGAGCAGGGAACTTTAATAGCTCTCCAGGGCTGGGCCAGAAGGGCAGAAAGGAGGGGGCACTTGTACTCTATTAAGAATGGGTGAAAAACCAAACAGAGCTGAGAACGGACTTGCCCTTTGAGGTGGTTATAGACACGAAGCACTGTCTCATGTTCTTTCCGCGGATCCTGAATGTGAACACGGCAGGTGAAACGCAGCTGATGTTCTGTGAGGCCCAGCTCCTTCAAAGCCTGCTCTGGAGAAACCAGACGGAAGCTCTGCAGAGAAGAAAATACAAATCCACTGTAAGCTATTTACTTGCGCTTCCTGAGGTTTTATTCCTCCTCCGTGGTCAGGTGCACACAGGTTATGTGTTCGTCATTGCAGAACTGCAGGAGGCAAGACAGTTCCCTGTCAGCCTTTGAAGCTGGGGAGGGGCTCTTGATCAGGGAGTGCAGGGATGGGATGAGAAGGAGCAGCTTTCAGCTGAAAGAGGGGAGACTGAGATGAGATACTAGGAGGAAATGTGTTGCTGTGAGGGTGGGGAGGCCCTGGCCCAGGGTGCCCAGAGCAGTGATGGCTGCCCCATCCCTGGAGGTGTTCCAGGCCAGGTTGGATGGGGCTTGGAGTGCCCCAATCCAGTGGGAGGTGTCCCGAGGGGGAGGAAAACGGGTGATCTTTGAAGTCCTGTGACTCCACCTGTAACCAGACTGACCAGTAAAATTCCTAGCGCTACAGCGCCTGCTCCTAAACAGCACGATGCTGATGCTGCTGCAGTCATGCGACTGGTGAAGGTGATGTCTTGGCAGACACCTGACAGCAAAGCGTCTGTCTTACAGATTAACACTCCCAGCTATGTGGTTACTGGGCTTATTCTAAGAAACCGGGAGTGCTTATCTGTATTTTAGTTCCTTGTTCACCCAGACCTCACGTATGAACGGTGACAACATGCTCACACAGAGGACACAAGAGAAACCCAGAAACTTTGTTACTTACGTTATCCTTCATCATTAACGTCCCGTGCATTAGCTTTGGCTTCTTGGCATCAGGTAAGAGACCTAACCCGAGGGCAATGGGAAAGAAAGGTGACACTGTTAATATCAGTGAGCTTAATTTTCACAGATGACAACTGCTATAAGGACTCAAGGGACTGGATTTCTGAGTCCTTCCTAAGGTTCAGAGACTGATGGACAGGAGGACAAATGTAAATTCTTGAAGTGCACAGTGCTTAAACTATTATAAGTACTCTGGACACATAAACCACCCTTAGTAATACAGAACAACCGCCTTTCTTCCCATATCACGTCCTGACTTGAGAGCTTTAGGTTTTTCTGACATTGGGTTTATGAAAGGAATTCCAGTTTTCACAGATTGAGCTCGTAAAAGCATACACAGATTTTGTTTAGAGGGTGAACAGGCAATGGGTAGCAAACAAGGCAGTGTGTGTGGGTATGTACACGTTCTTACACACTGTTGAATGTGCACTTGGAGCACAGTAGCCACCTCATGTCACAGGAAGCCCTCTCCACCACTAAATGCTGATAAAACTTCTACCAAAAGTCACCACTGCTACAAACGGCCTTGTAATGCCACTTCCACCTAACACAAGTACTACGCAACACAGTGGCAGGGCTCAAAAGGTGAAATGCTTGATTGAAAATGTGTTACCTATGGCTGTTTCTCTCTTCAGGAGTCCCAGGGAGATGTCCACGGGAATGCTGGGGTTGGTGAGTATCGTGGTAGTTTCTCCATTTGCAGGCATATAGCAGCTGACATCTGCAACGCAAACACCCCTGAAAAACAGCTCATTCCCCTTAACTGAAGCTGCTAACTGACACTTTCAGGTGTGCCCTGCCTGCCTTGGCTTCTTTTACATGTCTAAAGAAATATAAATTCAACAAGTCCTGAATTACAACAATACAGACATAACAGAAGTACTTTGTGTCCAAGTGGGCATTAAAATTAAATGAGCTTAACATGGTAAGGTGCGTTACGGAGAGCAGTTTCCTGAGAGTGCCTGTGAATTCCACTCTGCCTAACTCTGTGCTGAGGTCCAGTGGATTGTGAACCTTAGCGCCTTCCTTCTCTTGTCATTCCCTCATCAGTACCAACACAAATACGTACGAAATTCCTGTTCTATTTTCTGCTTCAGAAACTCCATTTTCTTGGCTTCACCGTGGACCAGGAGAACATTCCGTGGCTCAGCCTGGCGAATCAGCTGCATTATTCCCTTGGCATCCGCATGGGCGCTGAAGGACATGTACTCCACCTGCATCTTTACTTCCAGCTGGGGGGAGCAGAAAGCACAGGCTTTGTGAATCAGGAACTGCTTTGGCTCGCTGCGGCTTGTGTGCCACACCAAACCAGACCCTGACTCCTCTGTATTTAGTTTAAAGCAGGAAGCAGAACACCTGGATTGGAAAATGAGGCTGGAGGGCAAGCTGCTTATCAGCAGAGACTGAATACGATGCTGTACAGAGCAGCTTCCAATAACTTATAGGATCAAACTGCCCAATTTCAGAGCACAATACTTGTCACACGTTTGCCAAAGCAAATTATTACTTAAGGACAGCTGGGTATGAGTTTTAATATCCCCATCTGCTTAAAAATGTATCATTTTTACCTGTCTAATGGTGCCTTATTATTTAACAGCACTATACGTCTCGCGAAAGAAAGAGGCACACAGTGCTGCCAACACAAAGGGGAAAAATAAACCTTGTCCAACTCCAAAGGAAACGTTACTTGGGTATTTTCAGTGTTGGAGGTGACGTATTGCCATTACAAGTATGTGGTGCTTTAACCACCGTGTCGAGTTGCAAAGAGCTTCCCCCAGACCAGCCTCCCTCTTAAAAATAAAACTCACTATTTGTCTTCCTTCCATTTCCAGCTTGCGCTGACCACTCAGGATCTTATGGCCCACAGTTCCCTGCACGCAGTAGCCGGGCATGATGACCTGGGAAGGAAACCAGAGAAATCTATAAGCTTCGCCCATGGAACGTGCGTGGCGTAGCTGCTGTTAACAAAACAACAGCCACAAGAGAACAATGCTGATACAAATTTGTGTTCTTCCCATCTCACACAGGACCATCCTGCACTGAGAGCCGCTTGCTTTGTTCTGCAACTTGTGACCACCCAGCTGCAGAACACACACGACAATGAAATTGGAAAGCAAACTGCTGAAAGCTGCACACCACTAAATAAGAGTTAGTGCTGTTTACGAGGGTCTTTGAAGCAGCTTCAAATTAATGAGAGCAGTTTTGGAAATAAAAGTCTCCCCCAGCCTCTGTGTGCCCTGTCACAGTAGCAAAAATTCAGAGCTTGAAAGAGCCTGGGCTGGAGCACCAGGGAGTCGCGTCATTCAACTCTAGACACTCAGGAAAAGCTCTCCTGCAACCTTTGCTCTAAGACCGCATCGCTACCACAATCAGATGAACACAAAACATTGCTCAAGGAAACAGCATTTCTTACCATGTTCTTTTCATTCCCTGCCCATTTCCTGAAGATCTGAAGGGACTGGCCCGCGTGAAGCATACCAGGGGTTGCAAACACAACCTACAATTCAAAAATATGCTAAGAATCACTACCAAAAGTTTTTCCATTACATAAATATGCTAGAGCTGTGAGCAGCATCCACTAATACACAGCACAGCACACCTACTGCATCAAAGCTCTAACAGGGAATCTTCCTATTTCGTTTTTCCCACCTTCTCTTAATTTTCACATAAGTTGAGCTACTGTTTAGGAAATTTTTGTGAGCATCAATGGTGTCCAGTAAAATCTTTGAATGGTTTGATAATGGTTCTGCCATGCGCAACAGACTCCTCTTTCAGCTACTGCCCAATAAACCAGGTAGAAATAAAACCAGCAAGAGGAGTTTGCGTTGTAAAGGATCTGTCTCCTGACTTAGGTCAAAAGGACCTGATGTAAACGGTCTGTATCAGGTCCAGAGGTACAGATTCTATGAACACACAATCAATTTTGTTATTTTCTCTGGGCATTTTACCTTTGCTGAAATAAAGATAGAAAGCTCTTTAACAGTTACTCAGATAAAAGTATTCAGATGGCCTGGCCACAAAAGGGTTTTAGATGGGATGTGGATACTAATGGGGCAGAGGATGCTTAGCTTTTGCAGGCTGCCTGTTTGCCTTAGCCAGGAAGAGAGCGGGATAAAACCACATCAGCTCTATCACCTCATTAATGTCCACCTACCATAGGCCCCGGGTTGTCTGCAAAGGCTCGATCAAATGCTTTAATGTGTTTGAATTCAAACATGTTCCTCTGCACAAATGTTTTCCGGATTTTCTGATTGGTCCAGGTGATGAAGAGCTTGTAATAATGATTGGCCTTCTCCGTCAGACCCGTGGAAAAATAAATTGGAGCCTTCAAGTTCATTCTTTCCCTGTAGAAAGAAGCATTCCAGATACCCGTGAGGGCCACGTTGGGGTCCTGGCTGTTCAGGCCGAAATCTACGCGGTCTCCAAAGATTCTTTGTGCGTACCCTACTCAGTCAATCAGGCGTGGGACAATGTTGCTTCACTGTGCATTAACCTCCTACAAAGCAGGCTGGAGTCCCATTCTCCTTCTCACCTGCTACAGAAAGCTTCCTGCCATTACAAATGTTAATCATTCTGCCATGGGAAATATTCAAAAGCAGCATCGTCTGGTGTTATCAAAAGCATTTCCACACAAGGCTTATCTCCAAGTTTAATACTTGCTCATCCCTCCTCCTGCTGCCATGCAAATGGTTTTACAATGTGGCAAAGAGTCAATCAACTTCTTTTAAAAGGAGAGTTGACCCCCAGTGTTTGAGGGAGGCGTGGAGAACGGCTCTGGAGAAGCCAAGACAGTTTACTGCTTTGAGTCAGGGACGCTGGGAAATACACGGCAAGGAGCAATTCCACACCTGCCAGCAAAGGCCGGCACGCAGAGGAACGCTGACGGGAATGCCTGTACTAACAGACAGGACAGGACCTTGCTTGTACCTGCCAGGACCACAACACGGGGAGGACAAACAGGAGGTGGTACAGGACGCACAGAAGAGACTGCACTCACCAGAAAGTTTCCAACAAAATGCAAAGTTCCTGGGCACGTCCAAGGGCAAAAACTGGGATAAGAACCTGCAATTGAGGTATGATTTAGAGTTTGTGAGTCCCAAACAGCACGTAAAGGGCACTGTAGCGTTCTCATTCCTGAACACGTCCCTCAGTTCACTCTTGCCTTCCGATACTCTCCTCCCAACTGTTCTTTCCACAGGAATATGCTCCTTGGCCCTTGTGCCTTTATCCTCCATATTTAAAGACGTAAGCACAATATCTCCCTCACTGTCTCAGTAACTCAGAGTTTAGTTTTCCTCATAGCATAATTTAAAGTGTTTAATATTCTGTCTTTTAAAGCACAGACAGGAATATCAGAATGCCCTCAGTTTCCTGTAGTGGTCAATCACAGGTGCCTGAGTTAATCAATGGTTACACAGTTCTACAGACCTTCACAAGAGGAAAACACACATGACTTAATATTATCAAAACACTGTACCTTCCCTCCTCTTTCTACAGTCTCGTGGACTTTCTTCAAGAAGTCTCTTTCTCTGCAGCGTTTGGAATCTCTGATGGTTGTGGCATAGGTGGATTCAGTGATTAATAAATCTGGGCGACATTTATCAATCCAGGCAGCACTAAAACAAAAGGAATTTTAAAAAACCCAGTTAAATGAACAGATGGTGCCTGATGTGCAGGTCTCAAAAATGGGTGGATAATGTCTCTGTCTCCAATTGCAGATGGGAAAACAGGGACACAGACATGCACTAGCTTGCCCAAAGTCACGTAGGAGCTCTGTGGCAGCACCAGGACTCATCTTTTTGCAGACCATGCCTTCATTAAATGAATCCAGCTCAGAACAGAGACCACAGATTTTGAAAAGCAATTCTTCTCCAGCCTATTACTCATTTTAAATGCATGCAAATATTATTCTAAATGGCATATTATAAATCTCTCCTATATGCCAGTAAAAATAAAATGAAAGGTTAAGTTTGTGATTGGTATGCTCTTAGAAAGTAAATACATGACACGTTTCCAACATCTAAGTTCAGTTATTATGTAGCCTTAAAAATAGATTAATATGAGTATACAGCAGAAGATTACATTAAGGTTTATCTGGAAGGATCACTGTAAATGTCTTCATTCTCGTAATGCAAAATTGGACTTCCCAGCAAAGACACTGTTAAATGTTCCAGTCTCCTAACAAAGAATCAATGCTGACAAGTCCCTGGTGTTAACAAACTGTGCTAAAATCTTCCTTTCGGAAATATACACAGCTCGTAGAAACTCGGCTTCCTACTCACCCCAAATGTCTGTCTGGTGTCATGTTATAATCACCCTGATGGAAGAAGAGAAATCCATTAATATTCCCAAGGGAACAGGCCAGGCCATTAAAAGGGATGTAGGTATCTAAAAATACTGCTGTGGGCACTTACCGTGTACACAACTGACTCGCATCCGACCTTTATCTGGAACATGGCTGCTCCCAGCACGTGGCCTGCATAGTACGCCTTGATCTCCAGCTCCTCGTCCACCTGCACAGACAAACCCTGCCTTGGTGCAAACATCTTTAAAATCACTCTGCCTTCAACAACAATCCAGTTGGTGCGACCCGAGAGTACGCAGAAAGGATCGCTTACCTGCACTGTCTGGTGAAGGTGCACAGCAACCACTTTCTTCATACAGTCTTTGATCATCTGGGAGGTGAAGAAGTTTGTTTCCCCTTTCTTATCCACAGTGATTTTCCTGTAGTCCTCCAGGAGGATGGGGCAGATGGCCTTGGTGGGATGCGTCATGTAAATGGGCCCATCGTAACCCACCATTTCACTGAAATAGGGTAAAGCTCCACAATGGTCCAGATGAAAGTGACTGCAAAAGGACACAAGGGATGAAGGAGATGTTGTGCAGGAACTTAGCTGGCCTGGTTCAGATCTTGTTTCAGATTTCTGAAGCACTGCAGGACACAGATGAACCAGCCAAAACACAAATGATGAACTTGCACCGTGTTTGGGTTGACAAGGACAGTACACAAAGCCTTCCTGCTTCCCACGTGGGCTCTGACAAGGAAGAAGCTTCCTCACCTGATGATCACACAGTCCAGGAAGTCCGTCAGCCTCCCATTCTGGGTGATGTAGGAGAAGTCAGGGAAGCGTCTCTGCAAAGACATGAAAACCAGGCTCTCTGTTACAACGCAAACCCAGCCGACGCTACGTTACCAATCCAACAAAACAACAGCACGAGCGACCTCAAACTGGAAACTGTGATCCACCTCAAGGGAAAACTGCAACAAGGCAGTAGATCGCAATAGTGTCAGCAATACCCCAAGAGCTGCAGGCAACACCATCAGCACTTACGTGCAGAAAGAGGCAAAGAGAAGGGGAGGGCTGCCAGAGGCCAAGCAGAGAAAGTCACCTTGCAAATAAATAAATTACAGCCAAATTTACCTTCAGAGTATAAGGGGTGACACACGTGGTTTAGCAGACCCACAGGCAGCAAGGCAGAAAGCTTCGAAACCTTTTCTGTAACGTCACGTTTGCTGTGCATCACGCTTTAACTCTTTCTATCTTACAGAATATTTTTGCCATAAGTCCTTCCAGGTGACCAAACATCAGGAATATTTCCTAGCAGTCTCCCTCCAGAGCACCAGAGATATGTGGTGCAGATTAACTGCCCAAATCTAAGCACTGTGTCAAGAGCAACCTGGTTTATGACAGGTTTAATGCTTGAAAACGTAGAAGATATGGAATACAGAAAGATCAAAACCACTTGGAAGAGCATTCACAGCTTGCTTAATATTTTTCCAGCATCCACAACTCAGGGAAAGGATGGCTGGATGGTGGCACCTCATGGAGCAGGAATATTTGAGGGGCTGTAACTCTTGGGTAGGAAGGTAAGATTTTGAAGTGCAAGAGTTGTTTTCTGCCACGATCCACCCGAGTAGTAGCTGATACGCACGCCCAACAGTGCCCACCTGGCTAATATCAGCCATGGGTCAGTAAGACAGGTCAGGCAGCATTCAAATGAAAGGGAATAGAGTGGAACAATGGACCAGGAGTCCTGCTGGGAAACACCAGACAGAGGCACCTTGAAATCATCTCCACACGACCTTCTCCCTTATACTCACATCGTCGTTGTAGCCCATGTGCATCCCACAGTCGAGCATGACGTTTTTCCCAGCAATAGACACAAGGATACAGCTGCGCCCCACATCCTGGCCAGCTCCTGGAGAAAGGAAAGACAGACAAGACACCTCTGGAAATATTTATAATCACTTCCAAAGAGAAGCATTTAAAGCTCTGTACAAACTTCCTTGCCCTTTTCTGACGTTTTCTTTTCTGTTAGCGCTATGAAGGGAATGAATACTCCATCCATAGCACACAACACCGCAATGACTTTATCAGTACGCATCAATGAATGCTGCTATCAAAACATGAGTTGTCAGAGCGTTGGAATCATAGAATCACAGAATGGTTTGGGTTAGAAGGGACCTTAAAGCTCATCCAGTTTCACCCCCCTGCCATGGGCAGGGACACCTCCCACTGGATCAGGGGGCTCCAAGCCCCATCCAACCTGGCCTGGAACACCTCCATGGATGGGGTAGCCACCACTCCCCTGGGGAACCTGGGCCAGGGCCTCCCCACCCTCATCATGAAGAGTGTCCTAATGTCTAATCTAAACCTTCCCCCTTGCCCTGTCACTACTTGCCCTTGATCAAGAGCCCCTCCCTAGTTTTCCTGTAGCCCCCTTCAAGTACTATAAGGCCACTATGAGGTCCCCCTGGAGCCTTCTCTTCTCCAGGCTGAACAACCCCAGCTCTCAGCCTGTCCTCACAGCAGAGGTGCTGCAGCCCTTGGATCATCTCCATAGCCTTCTCTGCACCCATTCCCGTAGTTCCATATTCTTTTTACGTTGGGGATTCCAGAACTGGACACAACAGTCCAAGTGGGGGATCTCACAAGAGCAAGGCAGAGGCAAAGCATCCCCTCCCTCACCCTGCTGGCCCAAGGATGACAACATCCTGACAACAGGGTTAGGATGCTGTGCACCGCACCGCGCCACCGGAGCAGCTTTCATGGCACAGAGGCAGATGCGTCACCATCAGCCTGACAGATTTCACTCTGATGCCCCATCCCTGGAGGTGTTCCAGGCCAGGTTGGATGGGGCTTGGAGCCCCCTGACCCAGTGGGAGGTGTCCCTGCCCATGGCAGGGGGTGGCACTGGGTGGGCTTTGAGGTCCCTTCCATCTCAACCCATTCCATGACTCTATGAATGTCCAATTCCAAAGTTTTTCAGCGTTTCTATTTCAGGACTGGACTTACCCAAGGGAGTGACTTTTATTTCGGGCATTTTAGCAGGCTCTGAAGTCTCAAAGCGCGCGGCAGTTTCCCCCGGCCTAAGGCGGGCCCCAACCCGGCGGTTCCGCCGCTTTTACAGCCGCCATTCCGGGTGCTTCGGGAATTTACGCCGAGGCCCAGCTGCTCCCTGGCGGGCAGAGAGCGAACGCGGCCAGCGCGGCTCCAGATCCAGGCCTGCCCGGCTGCCGCAGCGCCGCCACGGGGGACGCGGCGGGGAAGGCGGGGTGGGGATTCGGGGATTCACCCCCGGCACCGAACCCGGGAGCGCCCGGCGCGTGCACTGGGGCCGCCGGGGGCCTGAGGGGGCAGTGGGCGGGGCCTCTGGGAGGGGAATGGGGGGGGCCTGAGGGGCGGGACAGGGCCGGGAGGGGTTGGTGAAGGGGCGGGGCCTCGGGGGCGGGCGGTGTCGGACGGATGGTCGAGGGGCGGGGCCCTGAGGAAAGGGTGGGCAAGTGTGGGCGGGGCCGCGAAGGGGGCGGGGCGTGAGGGACGGGCGGAAATAGGCGGGACGGGTGGGTAGAGCCCTGAAGGGGGGAGCCCTATGGGAAGGGGCGGGCGGGGCTGTGAAGGAAGGGGCGGGGCAAGTGCGGGCGGGGTCGTCAAGGAAACAGCGGGCAAGCGCGGGGGGCGCCGTGCAGGACAGGGCGGAAGGGGGCGGGGCTGGGGGCGAGCCTTGAGGAAGGGGCGGGCGGGGACGTGAAGGGCCGGGCGAGCTCGGGCGGGCGGGGCGCGAAGCTGGGTTTGCCCCCCGTCCCCGCACCGCAGCGCTCCCGCAGCCGCTCCCCGGTGCCGCCGTGCGTGCGCAGCCGCGGGCAGAGGGAAAGCGGACACGATGGCGGGCGAGCCAGGCGCCTTCAGCCTCCGTGAGGTCCTCACCTCGTTCCAGACGTGCGTGACGGAGCGGCGGGAGGTGCTGCTGGGGCCCTACCTGCAGGGCTGGCGCGGGCTCGTGCGGTGAGTTGAGAGCCCGTCCCCGTCTGGTACCGGCCCCCCCGGTGCCGGTCCCCACCTGCTCACACGGTCTGTCCCCTGCCCAGGTTCCTGCAGGCTCTGGGCGCCGTCTTCTCGCTCATCTGCAAGGACGCGGTGGCCAAGGTGCAGATCATGGAGGGCTACCTGGGCGGCGAGCACGGGGCCAGGTACGAGTCCCTGCAGCTCATGGTGCAGCACGAGCTGGCCGAGGGGCTGGTGGGCTTCCAGCCACGCTCGGGGCGCCCCGACTCGGGGTGCCGCACGCTGCTGCGCCTGCATCGCGCCCTGCGCTGGCTGGAGCTCTTCTTGGAGGGGTTGAGGACCGCCAGCCACAACTCGCGCACCTCCGCCATCTGCACCGAGTCCTACAACGCCTCGCTGGCCGCCTACCACCCGTGGTTCGTGCAGAAGGTGGCCACGGCGGCTTTCTGCACGCTGCCGTCGCGCGACGCCTTCCTGGAGAGCATGAACGCGGGCACGGCCGAAGAGGCTGTGGCCATGCTGGGAGAGGCCCTGCCCTGCATCCGCGACGTCTACAGCATCACCCAAGAGCTCTTCGCCCAGCATGGGATGCTCGATCTGCCCTGACGGAAGGGATGGCCAGGGGCCTCACCACGTTCCAACAGGAATCATGGAATAGTTTCACTTGGAAGGACCTCAAAGCCCATCCAGTTCCACCCCCTGCCATGGGCAGGGACACCTCCCACTGGGTCAGGGGGCTCCAAGCCCCATCCAACCTGGCCTGGAACACCTCCAGGGATGGGGCAGCCACCACTGCTCTGGGCAACCTGTTCCAAAATCAGGTGAACCAAGTGAAAACTGCCTGTTTTCACTGACGCACAAGTGTCCCATTCTCTGTCCGTGGCCCCTTTCACTTTCGTTTCCCAATATGGAACTGACAAGTTGGCAAAGCTATTCAGGATGCCTCACTTTATAAGAGAAAATATGCACCAAGTTTTTAGTAGGTACGTACATCTCTGTGTACGTGCAAAGCCTTGGCTCTACAGTAAGCAAAACGCAGCATTAGTGTGCTTAACAGATTTCTTTTTCCATCCTGGATTCCCCTCCAGCTCGGCTCGGAGTGGGGGGTTCAGTTTCTTTTTTAAAGCCGAACTCTGCACCTTCAGTCTCTCTGTGTTCACACCAGTAGCTGTGACCTTGTGTGAGGGCACAATCTCAGCTGTGGTGTGTGAACACACTTACACTACATCGGAGCTCACTTTGCCACGCTTGTTTTGTACAACTGTTCCTTGAATAGGTCTGGGGAGGGGTTTCCCTACAATCCTGAGTAACGCTTCTCTGAAAGGAAGCTCCTTTCCTTGCACTCGGACTCCTCTGATTCCACAGGGTCAAGCGGTGGTGTGGGGCATCGCTGTAAAAGACTGCTCTTCCTTTTTCCTTTTCCCATTAAGCAGGAGCTTCCTTCTCTGTAGCTTCCCCTGCTGAATAATCTGCACTTTACACACCTTGGGATGTGGGGCAGTTTTTAGGATGTACTGCACAACCCTGTGTATCCCATTAGAGCTGCAGATGTACCTTAGCTCTTTTCCAACCGTCCTTCTAAATTCTGGTGATTATTATTATTTTTTTAATGAATGTGTCAAATGCCTAAAAAATTACTTTTCTGTCTGGGGAGAAACCTGAAGTTGCACTCTAAGTCCCTGCTTTGGGAGGCTTCTGGCTTCTATTGTATCTAAATAGCTGGGGGGGGTGTGTATAAATACACACATACACAGCAAAGTACGTAAAATGGAGCTTACTTGTCTTTTTCAAAGCCAAACCCAGTACCTGCTATTTGAGGATGACATGGATATTGGGGGGAGGAGGGAGACTCCCCCAGGCTGTAACGTGCTTTGATCGCATCTCAGATAGAAGGCGTTTTGGCCTAACGCAACACAATGATTCAGGAAATCACTGTTACCTCATGGAGATTAAACTGGACATTAAATCACGTGAATACCATTCTTCTGAAGAGTGTTCTTTCAAGGAGTGCTGCCTATTTCCATCTCACCCTTCCCTAGCAGAGGACGTTTCATTTACCCGGCGATCAGAAGCGAAACCAACTGTCAGGAGCAACCCCGATGAAGTCAGACACCACGTATCGCTCTCCTGTTCCACTATGTCAACATCTGTCAACTTCTGCCTAAAGACAGGAAATAAAATGTAATTTCCTTGAATGTCCTAAGTGGAGGTTTAGGTGCTATGCTGTGAAAACACAAATATCATTCCTTTTCTGCTAAGATCGCCTTAAAATTATTAGCATGGCACCACAGGCTAAATCCATATTTTATATATAACTTTGGCAGCGTAAGCAGTTTTTATGATACAGTACAAATACACAAGTCAGGACGATGCAGTAAATTGACCTTCCCAATTCAGAGCCATCCTGTTCTCTATAATTCAGACCTGACAGAAAAAATGCAAACCATGACACAACCTAAATTACTGCGCTGTGGAACTTGTACCTGAACCAAAGCCTCTTGTACCTAAACCAAAGTCTAAATTGAATTTAATGTCACAGCTCAGTGTGAGAAAAATGCAGATCAGCCAATAGCAACTTCCTAAAACCAGTGGTAGAGCCATGTAATCGCTCACCAACCTTGCACTTGTGAAACTGCCTGTGCCAGGCAGGTTCTTGGGATGTGCTGAGGAAGGTCTGGTTATCTCCATGGCAAAGGGACCTTGAAATTAAAAAAGAACAACAGTTAAAAATCACTGTTGTGTCAGTCTCTTTCCACTGCCCTTTAGTTCAGGCAACTCAGCATCTTACTCTGAAGATGGTTTAAAAATAAACCGTGTGACACTCGTTCACTGCAGGGTGCTCCGGAGTCAGGAACCCACAGGTGAACGCTTGGATCAGGGAGAACCTCAGGTCACATCAGGAAGCGATGCTGGTGAGCAAGGGAATGTTTCCCTCCTCAGCATCCGCACAGGCCATGCTCATACAGACTCGTAGAATCACAGGGTGGCTTGGAAGGGACCTTAAAGCCCATCCAGTTCCAACCCCCTGCCACGGTAGGGACACCTCTCACCAGACCAAGCACAAGATAAAGAGGCACCGTTCTCTGCCAGGCACACGTCAGCTTGCTGGGTTCTGCTCCTATCAAAGCGCCTTCTCCCTGGCGATGCTCTGACGTGCGCAGCCTGCACGGATCAAGGTCTGCTCCCAGCACCAGACAAGGCACAAATCCCGCTGTTTGTGAACAGCGTAAATGGGGACAGTTTCTACAAACACATGCAATAAAGGATGTTGTTTCCCATTTGGTTTGGGCGGAGGGGAGGTAATGCAAAGGATGTGTCCAAACTCAGCTGCGGTACCTGAGGTACCACCTATCCCACAGGAACTCCAGTTTCCGGAGCTGGGGCGATGAATTCTGCAGTTGCTGCTGGAGTAAAGGCTCCTCACAGAGGAACAGCAACCAGGATGAGGCCGGTGGTTTGCAGCCGAGTGCACCCACAGGGCTGTGATTATTTGACTATTGCCCACTAAGCACAGTTACACACGTAACGCATTTTCCTAAACAAATCCTTCCCCGTTATTTTCATCTCTCCGAGTTCTATTTAAAGACGCTTCCCAGGAACTGATCAAACTGGATCCCCTGCCCCCATTCCCTCTCCGACATTGCCTTGGAGATCGCTTTAAAAACATCTTCAAATCATGGTCCTGGACCTGCTGCTGGGCTTGAGCTTCGGTTACGCAGCTGCTCTCCAACCCACCTGCCTGTCAGCTCAGTTCAGAAGGCCTGGGGACTATATCCTAGGAGGTTTGATCCCTTTCGGAACGGACACCATAAACCTGACGGCACGATCAGAGCCCACGTTAGTTGTGTGTGAAAGGTAAGAGGAACTTTAGACTCATTAGCACGTGTTACCTTGGTCACTTGGGCTGGGAAAAGAAACAGTCCTGACAGCAGCTGATGGTCTTGGAGGTGAATGTTAGAGGTGAGATGGAAAGACCAGGTAGAGGATGGTAAGAAAGGGGCTGGAGCGCCGGTGAGCTGTGCCATCAATTCCTGATCCTGAAATGGAAAATGGTTTTGTTTTCTTGATGCTATTATGCAAACTTCAGATGCAACCAGCTCCACTTTGATGAAAGCTTTTAGTGGCACTGGCTTCCTGTGTGGTTTGGAATCCAACACACAAAGCAGTAAATACTGCTTTTGCTTGCGGATGGAAGGAGAAGCTCGCACTGCAGGCAGTGACACATGTTGAGATGGTGCTGTTGCCTTTTACGAGGTGAAAGGACACTCGGGACTGTGCACAAGGCAACTCAGAGAATGAAATCCCCTGGCTTGCTGGTGTGTGAAGAGCTAAGATCAGCCCCCTGGTGCAGTGGGAGGTGTTCCTGCCCGTGGCAGGGGGGTTGGAACTGGATGGGCTTTAAGGTCCCTTCCAACCCAATCCATTCCATGATTCCAAGTATTTCTAATCAGTTACACCAAGGTGATTCAGACCATCCCACCACAAGCTCCTCACATCTCTTTGTGAGGAGAATAAAAAGACATCCTAACACCTTCCTTTATTGCTTTGGCAGCAACAAAGCACAGAAAACTACGGTCCAAAGTCTTTCCACAGTAGAGTAAAACCCTAGGAAGAAGGGCATCTCACCTGAATTAGCACACACAGCGCTTTGGCAGCCACTGGCTTCGTGGCTGAGTACACAAAGCAGGAGGTTGTCTCAGTCCTGACCCGCACAGCTGAACACACCGGTGTCTCTATACCTGTTCCTTCTCTGGTGAAGCACAGAGGATATATTTGCTGAATGATGAGATTAATTGCACTTGAAAGGTGCTTGGAGCCCCTCTACTCACAGTACAACATTCACAAATCCGTGGGTACAGGGATGCTCTGCTGACAGTGCCTAAATTGGATGCTAAACCAGCAAGGAAAGTGGGATAAGGTGATCCCCATCATCACAGCACGGATAGAGCACGTAATTCCATCTCCTCTTCCTGCAGGTTATTTATAGACGGGCTCATATGGGCTCTTGGGATGAAGTTTGCTATCGATCAGATCAACAATTCCACCTCGCTTCTCCCGGGCGTGAAGCTGGGCTACGAGTTGTACGACACCTGCTTTGAGCCCGTGGTGGCCCTGCAGCCCAGTTTGCTATTTCTGACCCGGAATGGCACCACGGGCATCGGAGTTCTGTGCGACTACACCGACTACCAGCCACGGGTGACTGCGGTCATCGGGCCCCACAAGTCCGATCTGTGCCTGGTCACAGCCAAGCTGTTCAGCAGCTTCTTGATCCCACAGGTAAAGAAACTCCCTGGAGAAGCAAGAATTCTCCTTTTTGCTGGGGAAAGGTTGGGATCAACAATGCTGCCTCTGCTCCAGGTGTTTGAACCAGGACTGTTAAAGGGCAGAGTCCAGTCTTTCTTCTGCCACAGATATCCTGAGTGATCTTGGGTTGGTCATTGAACTTCTCTCC
Organism: Neomorphus geoffroyi; assembly: GCA_033558235.1. Lineage (NCBI taxonomy): Eukaryota > Metazoa > Chordata > Aves > Cuculiformes > Neomorphidae > Neomorphus > Neomorphus geoffroyi. The sequence goes on along the minus strand of JAUMJM010000029.1, from coordinate 2,672,849 downwards.
CGGAGCGCACTTCGGTGTCTGACTTCCCAAAGAGGACAGGGAGAACACAGGCAACTCTGACCCATGAAAAATGGGAATAACGGAGCTCCCAGTGTAAACTGGGAGGGTCCCATGAAAATCCATCTGTGGCTGTAAGGACTCAGTTTCCACAAAGAGTGCTATGATGGTCAGGTAAATTTAACCCTGTACAGTATCTTGGGTGCATCACCCTGTGTAGAAAGTAGCTGATTATCACCGTCATTAACGATAAGGGCTGGTGCTGTGATGATGGACACAGTGGAAGGACATAGCCATGTGGGACAAGAGCCACTGGAGCAAAGCAACAGGGGCCAGTTTGTGGTTCTCTTGGTAAACGCAGCCCTGATGGACCTATCCCTTCAGAGGAGTTCTTCCTTCTCACTATCCTAACCCAGCATTTTAAAAATCCAGTGCACCGAGACCAAGAAAAGAAGGTGGAGAGAGATGTGTGCTGTGAATACTTCCCTCAACCTTACTCTCTGCCTCGCTTTCTCTCTTATCCTCTAACTTGCAGGTCAGCTACGGAGCCAGCAGTGAGAAGCTCAGCAACACAGAGTTGTACCCATCCTTCTACCGTACTGTGCCCAGTGATAAGAACCTGGTGGAAGCTGTGGTCCTGCTACTGAACAAGTTTGGATGGAACTGGATTGCCACCCTTGGGAGCGACGATGAATATGGCCGAGGAGCCCAGGAGCTCTTCTTAAGCATAGCTGGAAATGACAGCATCTGCATAGCATTCGAGGGGCTGATTCCTACAGACCTTTCAGATCCCAAAGCCCAAAACCAACTGGAAGAGACCATTAGGTTAATTAACAAGACCAATGTCAACATCATTGTCCTTTTTAGCTTTAGCCAGCCAGCCCAGGCCTTGCTGGAACACAGCATCAGGATGGGCCTGAGCAAGAAAGTCTGGATTGGCACTGAAGCCTGGATGTTGTCCGACATAGCTACCTCCATCCCAAATATTCAGAGCATTGGGACAGTCTTAGGCTTTGTTATGAAAGTAGGCACCGTCCCTGGCTTCCAGGAATACGTAGCCGACCTCTTTGCCTCTGTTCAGCAGGACAAATTTTGCCAGGAGTCTAGAAAACTCAGCGACCTGATGAAGTCTGACATGCTGGACACACAGTGCACGGAGTGCGACCACGTCTCGCTGCATGACGTCTTGTCCATGCTGAGCCGCTCACAAGTCCAACCGATGTACGTCGCAGTCTACAGCGTGGCTTACGCGCTGCACAGAGCACTGGGCTGCACCCACCAGGCGTGTCCCAAAGCTGCTGTCAAATCTTGGCAGGTGAGTGAAGGTCTAGGGGGGACAAACAGCACTTTGTTCATCCAACCTACGCATTCGCGCTGCACACCCAGGCAGGGAGTGGGGGTTAACATCCCACTGGCCTCCTACCCTGTGTTCTGGCGGTGACACAACCTTGGCCATTCCCTCAGCCAGCCAACCCCTGCTCCAGCACCTTCTCTGCTGCTGCCTAGTGCTGCGTTCCCCTCTCCAGGCTTGTGTTCTGCCAACTGGGCTTGGCACAACAGGCAGAGCAGTCAATAACACAGCCAGAAGGCCAACAGCCACAGCCTCAGACCACATAAGGGACAACTGATTTCAACCAGAAATAAGCTTACTGCATTACCACCCTCAGAGGGTGATGGAGCACTGCAACTGCCCCCCAGGGAAGCAGTCACGGTGTGAAGCCTGACAATATTCCAGAAGCATTTGGCCAATGCCCTCAGACACTCGGTGTGAAAGTCGGGGGTGTCCTGTGCAGGGACAGGGTTTGCACTCGACAGTCCTTGTGGGTCCCTTCCAACTCAGGTCATTCTATGACTCTGTGAACATCTACTGTACCAATATTTACTGTCAATTTTCACTTCCTTCTCAGCTCCTGCACTTCATGAACACCCTCCCATTCACAGTCAATGGCCAAAGTTTCAGGTTTGATCAATCCCACAACACAAACACTGGGTACACAGTGATATTGTGGTCCTGGAGAAACGGCACCCTTACGTATCTGCCTGTAGGCGACTACGAAGAGTTCTTGTACATCAACAAGTCCCAGATTCAGTTTCACACTGCAGATCAAAAGGTAAAGACCACGGGCAAAAGCACAAACAATCAGAAAATGACGTAAAACTTTTTTGCAGCTTCATCAGAACTGTTCCTAAAGAGTGCTATAACTACAAGACTTGCATGGGACCCAGTTCTTGCTCCTCGGCAAATACGTAATCCTTCTCCAATGTGCACAAAAGGTATTCTCAGCACTTTGACTCAGACACAGGGTGGATCCCAGCCCAGCCAACTGCTTCCAGTTTGTTTGACGATACAGTGCTTCTCCGAGAACTGTCTGGCTGACATTGCTCTTCCTTTTCCCTAGGAGCCTACATCTGAGTGCTTCAGACGCTGCAAACCAGGACAACTCCAACTAATAAAAGGATTCAACCTCTGCTGCTACGACTGCACAGACTGTCCACAAAACACCTTCTGGAGCAGTAAAGGTGAGATCTGAGAAATGCAATGGCTTCAACGTCTGTGTTATCTACTGGTCAAGGTCACACCGGCTCACAAAGCTGGTACAGAGCAGCTGTGAGCTCTTCCTCGTGAAGCATTGCCAGCGCAGAGTATTGGCCTCCCTTCTGTTCCGTTGTACATCGCTTAGCCCTACTCTACATATCTTCAGCAGGGGACCTTCCTCAGTTGATTCTAGGGAACGCCTGAGGACAATGCATATGTTTTCTCTTAGGAGGTAGAAGAGAGGGGTATAATGAAATTCTGAGACCTTTTGGAAGCTGGTGATCCTTTCTGTGGAAAAGCTGGTGAGGGGCTGGTCAGGGAGTGCAGGGGTAGGAAAAGCAGAAATGGTTTTAAGCTGAAAGAGGGGAGATTGAGGTGGGAACTTAGGAAGAAATGCGTCACCATCAGCCTGACAGATTTCACCCTGATGCCCCATCCCTGGAGGTGTTCCAGGCCAGGTTGGATGGGGCTTGGAGCCGCCTGACCTAGTGGGAGGTGTCCCTGCCCGTGGCAGGGGGTGGCACTGGATGGGCTTTAAGGTCCCTTCCAACCCAAACCATTCCATGACCCTAAGGGAAACAGAACCAAGAAATACGCAGATCCTTTTGTGGGGAGGCTGGAGAATTAGAGGGAGGGGGCGAAAATTAACAGTCTTTGGAGACCCAGTACACTTAGGTAGTGGGGGCGAAAAAAGCAGCACGCAAACCAGCTACCTAATTCATGACAATGATCCATCCTCAAGGCCTGCCTGCAGCAGGGTCGCAGCACTCCACCGCGAGGCAGTCATCAGTTTCTCACTATTCCTTTGCAGACAGCTCCACCTGCACTCCCTGCCTCAAGCACCAGTGGTCCCCTGCCCGGAGCACGCAGTGTTACGTGCGCAGCGAGAGATACCTCTTCTGGAACGAGCCGCTCACCATTGCCTTGCTAGCGCTGATGTCCATCATCACCTCCCTGATTTGTCTGACAGCAGTGCTCTTCTTTAAGAACCTTGAGACTCCCCTCGTGCAGGCTTCTGGAGGCAAACTGAACTTCTTTGCCTTGCTGACGCTCGCGCTGCTGTGTCTCAGCTGCTGTCTCTACATCGGGAAGCCCAGTAACAGACTGTGTATGATCCAGCAGATCGTCACTTGCCTGTGCCTCAACGGTTGTTTCTCTACTTTCTTCACCAAGTCTCTTGAGATCACCCTCGTGACCGAGTGCCCTCGCTGTGCCCCCACCTTCCTACCTTGGGTGACTCCGAGGAGGGCCTGGCTCATCATCGCCTCGTGCTTCCTCATCGAGTGCGTGTTGTGTTTCTGCTACCTTCGTGTGGGCCCTGACAGTCTGGTGTCTGATTACAAGTCCCTGCCCACTGAGGTCCTGCTGGTGTGCAACACCGAGTCCTGGCTTGCCTTCGCCCTGCTGCACAGCTGCAACAACTGCTTGGCCATCGTCTGCTTCCTGTGCACGTTCATGGTGCAGACGTCTGGTAAGAAGTACAACCTGGCCAGGGGGATCACGTTTGCCATCCTGATCTATTTCATCACCTACATCTTCTTCATCGCTGTATTTGCCACGCTGAAGACGGTCCTCAGGTCGGTTACTCAGATTAGTACCATCCTGGCAACCACTCTGGGTATCCTGGGGACCTACTTCCTCCCTAAATGCTACATCATCTTGTTTAAGCCCGATATGAACACAGTGGATTACTTCCCAAATTCCATCAAAGAGGAGCCAGAGGACTCCCAGTGAAGAGCCAACCAACCAGATCCACGGTCACCTGCTCCTCGACAGAAGCTGGTTGTATTTTAATGAGCTAACTCTGTTCACGACAACTTTAGAAGCTATGGTTCCAGACACCATATTAAATACAGGCTGAAAACCGGGAAAAGAAGTTTTAAGCTGCAAAAACACAGGGCTCTACTCAACAAGCTAAAGCAAAATGCCCCCAGCAGAGCCCTGACCATCCTCTCTGCAGCCAACCACCCCTTTCATCACCCACAAGGAGCCAAAAGCAGGGTCAGATAAGCAAGCAGCCTACAGTACTGATGTTAATACTGCACAGGAATATCTTGGGTCTGGCAATGTGAGCCAGAAGCCTCACCCAGACCATCTGCCTGTGAAGACCACTGCTGATTTCCACCTCTTATTGACTAGATAAGGACTTTCATATTCAATAGCACCAATAAAACCTAGAAAAGCAGAATGGAATCATCTGCAAAGGGGTGAGCGCAAAGGAATCGACAGGTCATACACAAACTGCAGCACAAGGAAACAACCGTGTTCACATCAAGGGAGGGTGACTATTTCGACTCTTAAATGAAATAAAAGATTGAAAGGCAAAGCGAAGTTTGATGGCAACCACTGCTCCCCCATCCCCGACTCCATCAGAACTCTGCTGCAGTGCATCAGCTGAGACCGGGGTCATCGAATGATGAAACAAAACCCAACAAGAACTTGGATTTCTCAATAACTGTGGTTATTCAAGCCAGAATCTCAGTAGAACTGAGGGTTTTTTCAAATAAATGACACCGTAAAAATTCAGATGTAATGGAAATACCATAATTTCACATTGCTTTTACAACATGAAATTCAGCTTAGATATCACTGTTGTGAAACACTAAAATGAACTTTCTGAAGTCAATGTTTATATTTCTGTTAAGCAACATTTTCTATGGAAAAAGATTCTCTTTTTTTGTGACTACTTTGTCATAAAATCCGTAGTTCTGGTGTGTAAAGGCAGCTGCGTGCGTGACACCAAGAGTCCGTCACCCATTCAAATTTCAGTTCACTCATTTGTATTTCATCACCACGTGTTCGCAAAGAACGTGGAAATGAGGACAAGACAGAGGGAAATGAACAGTGTGCAAATCGCACTGCCCGCAGCCACAGCAAGGGGTTCCTTCCATCTCAAAAACCGCAAAAGATGAGCAGAGAGACACAATTCTTTACTCATATGAATTTCTAGGGCTTTCAAAGTGTTTACTAGGAGCTACCCCGACGCAGCTGAGCACACAGGTGATACGACCTGATGGAGAGGGTCTGATCTGCTGGGCGTCACAACAGCCAAATCACTACCCCTGCCCAACAGAGCCCCAGCAGCACCGGCTCCTTTTTGTCTTGAATATTTTCAGAGCTAATGAGGACGTCTGGCACTTTTGGTCCTGGTTATAACGCTCTCTTCTACATTATATTCTTTATACTTAGTATGGATAACACATTTCCTGCACCTCTGTACCATTTATTCCACATCTCTGTGCTTCTAAAAGGCTGGAGAGAAACCAACCAGCCCAGAGCAGATGCCCACGGCAGAGACCAAGAGAAGACAGGCAGAATCTTGGACTACACAGCATCACAGGAATCCCCAACAACGTCTCAATGTCCACTTCACACAGTATCACAGTATCCTAAGGTTGGAAAAGACCTTTGAGATCATCGAGTTCAACCTATGACCCAACACCTACACCTACTCGTCTTCAAAAGCGAAGGATATGACTTGCTCCAACACTTTTTAACCAATGCCATCATCCTCACCCTTTCATAAACCTGGTGAAAGTAATGCAATTGTTAAAAACTGATTTCACGTTACTGAAACAAAGCAATCGGCCAAGAACAAGTACTTTCTCAGAGTGAAAACATATTTTAGGACAGGTTATTCACAGAAACTTTTATATCTTTTAATTAATATTTATTCTACACTCTTTTTGCAAAAAAATTGTGCCAGTTGCAAACCATAAAAGGTGAAAATGGAAAAGCTTCGATGTTCTTTCACATTACCACCAAACAGCAGGAAGTAAATATCAAGTCACATCACTAAGATCTTTTCTTTTCCCCACTCACTTGGACAAACAACTCCACTGCTCTGCTATTGCCCACATCAAAGTTTTCCAGCTATCCAACATGTGGTATGGAACGTTAATGAGAATTAACTCATCGATTCAGCTCAATTAAAGAATTTGCAACTTAATCTAAATCAGGGAATATTTTCATTTTGAAAAAAAAGAGCCTTTTGGTGCACTGCAGAGCTGGCTGCCCTAGATTTTTGTAGCTACCTGTATAAAAAAATTCTCTCAGAGCACTTGGTTTAAACATTTCATAAAAACAACCCTCAGTGTGATTAAAGATAACAAAATCTGACCTGAAGACTGGAAGTCCTTGTGTCTGGAAGCTGCAGCAAGTCTTCCTGCACCCAAGAACGTCAGCAGTTCTCCTCACTTCAGCACTAGGATTTCACAGCAGAGAAGCCTCAAGTAACTTTTGATCATCTTTCCAGAAACTGAGACGGAAAAATCCGATTTACCTGTACAGGTTCTCTTTCTGGCAGCAGAGCCACAGCCAGGAGAGACTGATTTTTCTTCTCCTTTACAGGGGAAAAGTGTGGAGTGGGTGGGGAGAGGGGAGGGAGGAAGGGAAAAGTAGCTGATTGAGGTGTTTGACCAGTTCCAGCCACCTGCAGACAATTAACACCAGGTGAGCTGAGTCCATCACGCCCTGCAGGAAAAGGCTGCAAGAGTAGATCCACAATTCTGATCATTTTCTATTCAATCTCACTGGGGAAAAGCCAGAGAGACCATTTTGCATCCTATGTAAAGGGAGAAGGTGTGAAACTGCAAGATTTAACATAAATCTGCTGCAGAATTGTGCCATTTGCAGTGGGTCCCTCCATGACTACGACTTTGTCTCTCCCTTTGCTGCTTGATCTCTACCAGCTAAGAGGGAACCTGCCTCATCCAGCTGTGGTTCTTCTTCGCACACGAACCCCTGGGTGTCCTTATGTTCCACATCAAACACGCTGTGGTTTACAGCTCACCAGTTACTCTGCGACGTGGTGGCCTAATGCCCCCAGCTCATCTCTGCTGCAGCTTGTGTGGAGTCCACAATAAAGGGAATATTCACACGGAGCAGCCGAATGCATTGATGGGTTTTACCAGCAGGTTCATCTCCTGGGACCGCGGGCAGGGAAAGCTTGGTGCAGCTCCTATCTTTGTACCAGGATGTACCCTCCAGCTGTCTTTGACTTCCAAAAACTTCCTTCAGGCCTCCTTGCACTCCTACTCCTGCCAAGCTGTGTGAGGGAGAAGCTCAATAATTAAGAGGTAGGGCAGTGTGAGGGGAAAGCACAACTTCTGCACCAGTACATTAGTAATTAACTCAAAGCTAGAGCACCTCTGATGGATGGCAGGGTCTTCTCTTTCCAATCAGATGTCATTAACCTGCATGGAAGAGCTGAGCCTCTGCATTTCGACCCAGTTTAGTGGTGAACACTCACAGGGCTCCTGCCATAGATTGAACTGTAGGCACTTCTGAAGTACCATTAAAGCGCTCAACTCCCAGCTGCCTGTCATGAGCTCCTGAACAATCTTCTCCTGCGGAGAGGACAACACTTCAGTGTGGCAAGGGGAAAAAAAGAGAACATGATTCAACCAATGTTTCATCATCCTTGAGTAAAAGATAATGCAGCAGCACAAAGAACTGAAGACGTACACTGAGGTTATCACATAAAATTAAAAGATTTTTAGTGTTTAAAATAGCATTTACACATAAGCAGCTATATATTAACTATACAGACACTTGGGTTTTAATACAATATCTACAAAAAAGAATTCAATTATGCAATAGACATTTAACAGGAACAGTGCAGTCCATGCTAGTAAGAGGTCACTCTTTGAGTAGAACCAATTCTAGAATAGGCGATAGTCTGGGTTTTCATTATTTAAAATCATGTAACTTTGTTCCTCTACTGTACATAAAATTCTTTACATGTATTTCTAATCACTGATTAGAATTAATAATTTTAAGTCAATCTTATTACAATCCAGTTAAATGCAAAACAAAAACAATTACATCAACTCATGAGCTGTCAAGTCTCAAGGTGGGACTGAACAGAACAAAAAATAACACCAAAAGTCAATGTCTGTGCATCATTGCTTGCCATCCAATAAACCTTTGGATAAAGTGTCCAGGGGACTGTTACCTTTGAAAAGTAATTTTATTACCAGGAGGTAAAAGACAACAGCAGTGCTTTTAAGACTATTTGCCAAAGAACTTACTCCTCAGAGTCAATGGAGCGGGTGGGCTCGCTGCCCCTACAGGAACCTCCTCCCTCGGAGAGGAGACGTCATCCCAGACTGTTTGCTCATCATGTTCTATGAACTTCCAAACATACCTGTCTGTCACTGATAAAAGCTGTCAGCAAGTACGCGTGAACGTTAAGCAGAGCACAGGTAGACCTCGAGGGTCTCGGGGAATTAAAGTGTCAGCTATTTAGGGCTCCCGTTGTGAGGTGGATCCCGTGCCCTGCGGAGCAAACCCATCACTGAGGGTTTGAGGCACTGAGGGTTGTGCGCTCCAGAGCCCAGGCAGTGCCACCCGCTTGGCTTTACAATCAGAGAGAAATTTGAGGCCCTGGTGAGGGAACCAGGATGCCAGCCTTGGCGCTCCCCTCACCCAGCACAGCACAGCCTGTTGGCAGCAGCACCGCTGGCACCAGCGGCACCGCTTTCAGCAGCCAGGGCTGTGCCCAAAGGGAGAAACTTGCCCAGCAAGGCCCCCTGCTGCACACACACGTGCGTGCATCGAGCCAAGGATGGGATTTGGGACATCTCATGTCTGAAAATTAAAAGTGAGCGATGTTTCGGGTCTAACTTTCCCTTCTCCCTCCACTGTACGCTACGAGGTGGGGAAATCAAGCTTTTGCCCAACAGCCCGATCTCCTCAGCAGCTGAATGTCGTGTTAGGGACCGCCAGCCTCACTGCAGAGGAACCCACAGACACACAAGTACAGAACACAGTCCTTCCACATAGCAGCAAAGACCAGCAAGACACAGAACGGCTTCCACCAACAGCAAGACAAAAAAAACCCAGCAGGTGGGTAAACTGTGATTCCTGAAAAGACACAAGGAAATGAAACAAGTTTCTTTCATGCTCAGGCCCTGGCTTGAATCCCTTTTGGAAATGTCTTATTGAAGTGAGTTTTCTCCTCCAGCCCTGTGAGTTCTGCCTTAAGACAAAGCAGGCCAGAAAAACTAATATTTAAGAGACCATAAAAGTTAAAATGGACGTAAAAGGAGAACCGGTAGTGATTGTCAGCAAAGTCACAGACTCCTTGACGGTGGAGAAGCAGCAGAATTGCACAACTATTTTACCCTGATTTATTTCATTGCTTCAAATGTCAATCTTTCAAAATTTCAGTTCGCATCTTTGCTGCGTCACTGGGAGGAGGAAAGGAAAAGAAAGGAGACTGTTGGGCAGTCAAGCTTTAGGTTGTGCTGTCCTTTTGAAGAAGCCATCACTGACTTTGCAATCTATGCCAGCCCACCAGGTAGATCACAACAAAAGCACCACTTTCATAAACGTTATGTAGCTTTTCAGGAGATTTTTGGAAAGAAAACTGCCCCAAGCTAGTTTATCAGCTGGTAGGGGGTTGAAATTGGATGATCTTTACGGCCCCTTCCAACCCAAACCATTCTATGATAAATTAGGTACCGGAGTCACTAGGCGGAGGACGAACAGTTTCCGAAATGCCTGGCTCCCTTTGGAAGGTGAGAGTTAGGTCTCCAGTTAACACAGAGGTTTGAAAACGTTACTGACTTTTGTAAAAGGGATGTGTTTACACACAGACCTGTTATAAGAACAGCAGTAGTGAATCATCTATCAGAATGAACATACAGAATGGACAGTTTGAAGATCAGTTTTTCAGAGTGACAAACATGAAATCACATAGGCAGCTTAAGAAAGACATGTTCTCTTTTGACATTCCTATTGGATATTCACACTACCCAAAAAGCATGGACCGTAATAAAAAGAAGCTTCTTACCAGCGAAGAAAATGCTTATATAGAGGAAAGAGAGATTTTAAAGCCTCTGTCCTAACGCCCGTGGGAAGCGGGCAGCTCACAAAGCACCGACCTGAGGCACAGCCCCACGGGCAAACACCTCTCCGTGACTGCAGCTTAACTCGTATTTCCATTAAATGAGAGCCCAGGGTGTGGGGCTGCTCTTACCATGCCCTCGCTCTGATACTTTAAAAAAGCTTCTCCCACCTCAGTGAAGGTTCCTGCACTTTATCAAGCGTCCACGGCCTTAGAGCGAGAAATGCACAGAAATGAAATCCTGGGGATACACAACGGCAGCTGCTTAAGTCAAAGCTCCCCAGCAGGAGCTTTAGCGTGGGTCTCGCTCCGCGTCGGGTGTAAAGGTTTGTTCGTTGTACCATTTATGAACTGTTCTCACAACACCCTCTCACCTCTCTAACAGCTCGCCCTCGTCTGCGTTCAAAACACGTTCTCTCGGGTAACACTGCGGTTGGGGTTAGACATCTCCAGCTTTCTACTCCAAGAAAAGAGAAAGACACTGCTCAGAAATTAAGAATGGAAGAAAAAGAGGTGATTAAAATGAGTAACCATGTCGCAGAGGGAGCCAGGATTTACCTATGTCTGCTAGAATTGGATAAACTGGATAAACAACCCCTTCAAAAAGGGAAAAGCTGCAGCTACAACCGCACAGCAGCAATTGTCCTATTTCTGCAGAAATGACTTTTAAAAAAACTTGTAAGCGAGGGTTCGTTACAACCAGAAGGAACAGAGACATCTGTCAGCAGGGATGTGACTGAAATGCCCAGGATCGACTGCAGCTACAAAGTCACTATCGTGGCACTAAAGGAAATAACTTTGCAAGTTCTGCACAATGAACACTTACAGCAGCAAGACTCCACCACTCCCTCGACAGAAGAATATCTTAAAAGAAAGAAAAATGGATTTATACTCCCTAGTCGGCAGGAGGTGGGAGTCCCAGCTTTGCCTTCCGCTAGGAATTGGTTTGAGCCTGCTCCTTTCCAAGCACGCGGTGTCTGTACGCGTCTCTGCTTAGAGCGCCGACGGCTGCGTCCAAGAAACAGCATCACAGGCAGTATCACAGATACCAGCCAAGCGTCTGGTTTTATCCTTGCAAGAGAAAAAGCAGGGAAAAATAAAAGTGCTACAATGCATTATTGGAAATTCAGAAGTCAGGTGTGAAATAAAAGTCCTTGAATAAGCCCAAAAGATACACTAATTGCACTGAAGGAGGAGCCACAGTTACCAAAGCTCGTTACGATGTGAATATACACCAGCCATTCACGATCCAAAACAAGAGGGGAAGAAGGGGGCGAGGGGGGAAAGAGGACAAAGAAAAGATGCTGTCGATTTGCTGATATTTAACAATCCCAGTAGATTTTTTTTTTGTTCATTTTTGTGGGGGTTTTTTTGAATTTTTTTGTTTGGTTTTGTTGATTTTTCTGCAACGCAAGTGCAAACCAGGAAGGTGTAACATGCAAGACAGCCACGTTTCTTCCATTTCATGTTGGACAATGACCAACTTGCTCGCCCACCCTCAAAACAACTCCCCCGGCCCTTCCCCACGCAGAGTCTGAAGGCACTTCCTCTCACATGATGTCAACAAAGAATTCGCAAGGGTTGCCCATCGCCTTCTGGAAGGACTGCCGGCTCCCCGTCAGCTCTGGAGGAACAGCGCTCAGTTCCCTCACAGGGGGCCCTCCAGGGGGTCCGCTCGTCCCGTAGACTTTGGAGCCCATCTTGGGGAGACTGTAGAGGGGTGGGACACCTGGAGGCCCGTAAGAATGATGGCTGTGGTGGCTTCTCTCGCTGTGGGTGGCAGAGACATGGCTCCGGTGGCTGAGCTGGCTGACGGGCCTCTCCCGACGCGCGATGCTGGTGCCGCCCCCGCTGCGAGTAGTGTGGTCGGACTCGCTGCCGCTGCCAGCTGACTTGCGGTCCTTCTCTCTGCCAAGAGCTCTCCTGCTGTTCTCGCTGTTGCTTCGGTTCGAGCCGCTGCTTTTGCTTCCTAAAGCCCACGAGCGAAGAGGGACACATAGAAAAGCATAATTAGCTCACGGGCGCTGCCGCCTCCCACATCAGCTCCTACCAAACCCCACGGATCCCGGTATGACCATCGTAATGGCAACAATGATGACAAAACCAGGCTTGAATGTGCTGTTGGTTTATGGGATTGAGCAATGACAATCGGTAGAACAAAGCTGACAAGGTTGTGCCATGCACAGGTACATGTAGACACTTCAGAGCTCGCACAGTGAAAGCAGCAGCTAGCCTAGACCTCCTGGCTCAAAGCTGGTATTATCTATTTACTTATTTGATGAAGAGCGTGAAGACACTGGTGATGGGATTTTCCCATCTGGGCTGACAGCGAGATAACCGATGTCCTTCCTCTGTAGCTGCTGCAGCACAGTCACAGTCACACAGGGGCCAGACAGGTCGATACGCTAACGCCGCGCTATCGGACTAGTGTGCACTGAGACAGGTCGAGCGTCCAAGACAATTAAAAAAGGAAAAAAAAAAAGAAAATAAAAAGAAAAAATACAGCTAAACATTTGGGTCACAAGAGTCTAAATGATCATGCTGTGAATTCATTCTTATTATGGAGGCATTTGAAGCTTACCAATCCCCTAGAGTCAGCCATTCCGCTATGAATCCTTCAGTCTAACGCTTGCTCAGAACAAAACAAGGGAATAACAGTTACAACACAAGAAACAACACAAAAGTGTAGTTTCCAAAAGAACAAGGGAAGCGTTGAAACCCTTCAGAATTAAACACCTCGGTGCCTTTCATAAGGGTCTCTTTAGCCTGGAACACAGGTCGCATGGATAAAATACTGTACCTTTCCCATTCCAGCAGCAGAGATCGAATTCTCTACTGCCCACAGAACCAGCTGCCAAAAAAATAATCACATTCTTTCCAGCACAATCATCTCGGAGCTCTAAAACCTCTGGATGGAGGTTCCTCACAGGCACTTCTGTCTTTGAGATAAGGTGGGAAGCAATAGTGCTAAAATCTTGTGAGCAAGTTCCTGTCATCAAATTCTTTTGTGCAATTTTGGAAAATTCAACCGGCTGTGGTAAAAAGGGAGAAGTTACATCCGAGTTACTGGATGTTCAGCAAGAGAGCACAGAAAATCCTCAGCCCTTCTTTACTGGCAGCATTTCCAAAAGCAAACTCGCTCTGGAAGTGATTAAAATAAAAAAGTATGTACAGGCAAAAAAATATGTCATTTTTATTTACTGAGGTTTAAAAATGAACCATAAAATTATCCCAGGGCAGGAAAGGAGGAGGTCAGGTTTTTAATCCATGCAATATTCTCTTTTTTTCCCTGCCATACGCTACAAAAGTGACTCTCCTGACTGTGAGCAGTGTTTCAGCCCTGTAAACCACCTCGCTGGCCACCTCACACTTGTCTCGCACAAGCAAAGAGCGATTTTCTGTTTGTACTGAGGAAGTGAAAGCCCAGAGCACTTGGTTCTGATCTCTGTTCCATCTGCAAGGACGTGCAATAATTTCTATCAATATTGAGCAGCTGCAGCCCCACTGTTGGCGATGGCTCTGACCTCTAAAAAGGGGGAAATGCTTTAACAGGGTGGACAATTGAGTCATTAACATTGGCCCGATCAGCGTTACCTAAGCCATAGTTCATGGTGTGGTGCTGTTGGGTAGGAAAAGTCCAGATGCCCATGCCACCATGGACATGACAAACAGCTTGGCTCTAGTTCCCATCAGCGTTTTGCAGGGGGCACAGAACTACAGCGTAACTCCAAGCAGCGTATATTGTATTTTACCCTGTCCCACGGACTCGGTTAAAGCATCGCTGGCAGTTTCGATACAGAGCTGAAAGGCTAACCCACTCCACCACACACACAAACAGTTGTGACTGAGCGCGGTGGCGCCAAATCCATGCAGGCAGCGTACAAAACCACAAGACAGGAGCACGGACAGTACGGAAGAACTCAAGCAAATGGTCAGGCATAATGACAGCTGTAGAAATAACTATCGGATGAACCACCTTACCTTCGCTTTGCTGGCTCCCTGCACTGCCGCTACCGTAGCTAAAGCTTGGGTCTTGGTACGCTGGTGGAAAACACGGAGGGGGCAGAGGATACTGATATGGGTATCCTTGGCCTAACGGCCAGGGAGCAGCAGGATGTGGAAGTGGAGCAAGGGTGTCCTGATCCGAAGCTCCACTAGAACCATTGTTAAGGTTCAGTGCAGCCATATCTGGAAAAGAGAGAAAGGTGAGGACTCTGTTCTTACCTAGTGGTTGGCTCCTGCATGTTAATAAGAGCTGGCACAGCACCGAGTGCCGTGAGGGACTCCAGGAACTCAGCCTTGGGCCAAAACATCACATGTGATAGGGCAGATCTCAATATTTACCATGGAGCACGAAGACACCTTTGCAGCATTTCCATAAATCAAGAGGAATCTCCTCTTTTACAGAGTGGAAAGTCAGTGTGACTGATGAGCAGGAAGTCTGTGGCATCACGAGAACCAAATCCTGTTTTCCTGAGCCTCAGTGCAATGCCCTGTTTGATGAGTTCATCCCTCTCCTCTAAGTGGTCTGATTGCACAGTCTAACGGGACGTGTCAACCCCTTGTCATGCAAGTTCAGAATAACGAACAGTCGGTTCTGAAACACCTACTTATGAAATTGTAGAAGCATGGAACGGTTTGGGTTGGAAGGCCTTAAAGCCCATCCAGTTCCAGCCCCCTGCCATGGGCAGGGACACCTCCCACTGGATCAGGGGGCTCCAAGCCCCATCCAACCTGGCCTGGAACACCTCCAGGGATGGGGCAGCCACCACTGCTCTGGACTCTCCTCTGTGCATCCTGCAAGCACAGCACAGACAACACTCTCGCAGCTTTGCTGTTCGCACATGGGTCACTTACTGCCACAGAGGTCTCCAAAGACGTAATAGCACTGTTCCGAGAAGGTGATTTTGTTCACAGTGTGCCTGAGGTAGCCGTGTTTTAACATGCTGCTGGCGTATTTCCTAGCCTCCCGTCGGTCTTTGAAGCCTTCCACGTGCGTGTAAAGCCAGTCAACCACATCTGCCCCTAAAACGCGAAAAGGAAGAGAAGACACAGGATCATCCAAGCCAGACAGATCTTTTTTGAGTTTTCAGTCTTCACATTATCAGAGCCCACTGGGCTGCTGTGTCCGGTACTGAGGGCAAATGTGAACATGCAGCAATTGCTGCAAAGAGCTTAAAATGTTATTTCCATGAGTCAGCCTAATTGCTAAATAAGTTACCATCAAGCATCAATAAAGAAAGCAAAGAATCATCTTGAATCCAGTTGCACACGACGTTAACGGTGACACCAAACGTGCACACAGAAAATTTTATAGTTAAACTATTCAACCCCTCTGAGCTGCAGTAATGGAAATGTCAGGGGATTTCCAGAACTCCTCAGGAGACTCATCTTCTTCAAGAGGCAGAAGTTACACTGTCAGAAGACCTGGCTTCCAATCCCTTTCTCAGCAAAAAGAAGCTACAGCCTACACTGACTAAATGTTAGCGCGCTTCACAGGGCAGTCAGAATCACAGGCAGAGCAGTTGTGGTAATTTCAACTGTAATTAAGATGCTTTATTAAGGCTGTGTGGCTGTCTGGAACTGGAATTAGGAGAACTCTTGTTCTGCTAAACTCGGGCAGATCGCTAGAGCCACGCGGAGCCATAGGGAAAACTGGAGATATAACAAGAACTGGTTAAGGACCAGGCTCACACAAGAGCTACTCGTTATCTCCTGTCACACCTAGAGGTGTTCACAAATACCAAGTTGAGGGAATAGAAGAGGTCACAGACAGAGCTGGAGGGGAAAAGTTCATATAAAGACCATTTCTTCAGCCTATTTCCAAAGAGCCACTGGATTCCCCCCGCGCTCCTTTGATCCGCTTACCTATCACTGCATTGGAGATGGTAATTTTTAACCACATTCTGTCCCGAATTTCGAGGCCTGAGTCTGGTAGCTGCATAACCTTGACAATTGTAGCCATGTCGCTCTTCACAGTTAAGGGAGATTCTTCTAATTCTAAAAGGAAGAAAGGTTACATGCTTCTTTGAAACGAACCAAGTCCGAAAAGAACTTCTCAGCTCCCGATCTGGATGAAACATTTCAGGTCACAGCTTTACCAACAGATGCTAAAAAAGACAAAGGTTCCCAAATGCAGCCTCATACATGGCATAAATTACAGCATTCATACCAATTCTTCAGAGACTGGGCTCAGTTTAGTCTCTGAGACGTTGAGTCCCTACGTGCCTTGACTTCACAAACTGGCTGTGGATCAGCACTGCGCTCTTTCAACCCATGCTGCACTGAGAGCTGCAGGAAAGGAAACCCGAGGAGTTCTATGACCATGGCTTTCCATAGGAATTGGCCAAGAACAGCCTCTGCCCACCCAACGGTTCAGTGCTCCATATGCAAAACTCTGCAGGGCAAGGTTTTTTGGCTCATTCTTTAATATTAGGTTTAATTCTCAGGACTAATACCCATCTGCACAGAGAAAGATGATGTCCATGTCTCGATGTCCATTTGCTTTTTTAAGATTTGGACATCAGTGTAATTGAGGAGAATTGAAATTAGAAAAGAAATCATCAGGATTTAAGGTTTCCTTAAAAAAAAAAGAACTTTCTAGGATCCCAGTGGTCGAGCCTTGCAAGTTAACAGTCACTTAACCCAGCATTACTTTGCCCTCCACCACACACAGAGGCAAAGTGGCAGCTAACAGTGAAAGCCCAGTGGGGTGAATCTGGGTCCAAGAGGCTACCAGCCTTCCTGGCTTCTGTGCAGAACTCAAATCATCCCATCTATACAACTACTCTTCGGATGCAGCACTCAGTTCTCTTTACTGCTCCCACCTTCTCAGCCCTAGAAAATTCATGTCGAGCATGTGTGTCCCGTGTTTGCAGTTCAGGAATTCAGAAACCCTCCTCCCTTCCGTTTCCCCAGCTCCACGTGTCACCCACCTTTTAAAGCACAAGGGAACCAATTTTGTCCTTTTCCAGCAACCCAGAAGTTTGATAAAAGGTAAAACAAGCATGAAACAATGAAAAGAGAAAATGCTTCTTTCAACACATGCACTGCCAATACGCATGAAAACATCCCAGACTGTCTTTGCATGCGGTTTCAATCCTTACAAAGTTGGAATAAACACTTAACATTTTGCTTTTGCTTTAAGTTAGTTTGGTTAGTGGCAAAAAGCAACGTGTTCGATTTGGGGGAAAAAAACAACAAACCAATATTCAAGCACGTGGGGAGCAATACATTGTATTTGCTTGGAGACTTGTGATCTGCATGTAAGGAACCCTGGCCAAACGAGCATCGGCATTTTCTAAGTCTGCTACTTGCTGTACAAATACAACAATCCTAAGATGGATCTAAACTGCTCCCACTTTGGTCTGAGCTGAGTCAGCTGTGGGCCTGATGACCTGAGCGCCTGTACAGGTACGTGCACACCTGAGGAACGGCACAGATAGGGACTCCTTTCTGGGAGTTCTTTGAGACATCAACGTCTCAAAGTCCCTCCTTGCCTCTCCCTCCTTTCCTCCGTTCCTCCCAGCTCCAGCCTTCCTATGGGTGCTCTTTGTACCGAGGGCCCCGAGGTGCTGCCCGACAGGGCCAGGGCTGAACCGGAGAAAGAGCGCTAAGCAGACGCTCACAATAAAGCCAGGGGCACTCCGTGTTCGCTTGCATTCAGGGAAGGAAACACCGTAAGTCACTGGCAGAGAAATGAGAAGCTGTCTCCAGAAACGTGGTTCTGCTCCCAAATAGCATTTATTTTGAAAGTATAACTGAGAGGGTGTCTGTCCCACGCTTCCCAGACACATCACTGTGTATCGAGGCACACGACACACGAACACTTCAGGGGGAATGCAGGGTAACAGACTCCCATGTTTGACAGTGATCAGCAGATACATTTGATCCCAGCAACCTTTAGTACCTGGAAGGCTGAAAACACATCTCAGGATAAAGCAGTCATCAGGTGAGTGGTTCTCTTGCTTCCTACTGCGGGTGCATTTCCCTCCGCGGTGCTGCCTGCTATCTAAAGAGCTACTACACCTACCAACGGGATAACGGCCCTTTCAGCTCAAGGAGAGGTGGAATTCCAGGAACTGTGTGCTTACAAAATCTGAGAGAGGGGAGAAGAAAAAGACGCAGACGCCTGTGCAGACTGACAGGACCTAACTGGTCCCTGCAAACGCAACCTGCACGCTTCAGCCATCCAGCTGTCCAGAGAAGATTCTGTCAACACCACAGCGGTCTTTAAAATCCCTAAATTGTTGTTTTTCTTCTTTGTTCTGTTTTTGTTTTTCTAAATTATATCCTCCCTTTCTCTCTGGAAAAATCTTATCAAATAAAAAAGTTAACTCAGTCCTACATAGAGACCCCGGATCTGGCAGACACTTGAGCATCCCCTGTTAAACATGAAGGTATTTCTCTGGCTGTCAGTGAACGCACTCTGAGGTAGCGTTGTGCCCCAAATGAGATCATCTCCTCGGAGCTTTAAAGCCACTTCAAGATTTCTATATGTCTATAAACAAACATAACAAATCTCACTACAGATGAGCAAACATGACAGAAAGGTTGTATCTCTAGAGAAATTCTTCCATATTAATATTACAGGAGAGAAACTCATACTAATGAGGTGTAAAGTACCATAAAACTTCCACGTCAGGTAAAGAGAAGTGCTGTTTTAAATACACTTTCCTCAGGGAGGATTTCAGCGGGCAGTGTTCTCAGAGACACAAGCTCCTCGTTTATTTGTCTTGCCTCACTGCCACCGAACTCAAGCTCAATGCTGCCTTTTATCCCATGCTTCCATCACAAAACAAAGGAAGAGTAAAAAAAGGGAAGAGCTTACAGTCTTTAAACAAAAATTTCCAAAGGAAGGGGTCCTAACAACTCATTGGTTACATGGATTTTGACTACTTTAGAGACAGACAAACCAGGGAAGAACGCTGAGCCCTAACCAGCATTTCATGTGGGACATGACTTTAGTTTTTTCCTGGTTCAATAAATTCTAAAAAGATAAAAAAGTATAAAAGAAGGCCTTGTGGATATCAGCGGAAGGTTTCCTACATGATACACTAAAATAATTATCCAGTGATATCTACCTGAAGTAAATTAATTAAATTTATTAAAGAATAGCCAAACACAAGGAGGAAACACCCGCTTTTATCTGAGGGGGCCTGCCTTGTAACTTTAAAAGGGACCAGAAGCCACCTCTTCCTGACCGTAAACCCTGGCAAAACACCCCTGCATTAACTCTGACCTTCACCAAAAGGTTTTACGCTCCCCATAAGAATTACAAATTCAAGAAAGCATTCAAGAGTTGTGTGGCGGCTGTCGTTTTCATCGGGCTTGTGGCTGGGGTCGGTTTTGCGCACAGCTCTGCACTGCTGGCCCCGAGCAGAAGACACCTGCCCTGTGCTGGCCGCAGTGTGACTTACTTTCCGAATCGGGAATTGAGCTTGTTAGTGAGGAGCTGGTAGATGTGGTGATGCTCATGGAGGGGCTCATACCGTAACGGGGGTACGCTCCCGTCATGGCTGTGGTATGAGAGATCCACGCCGCAGGGTCAATTGGCCTCACAGGTTCAGCTGCAAAACAACGAGACAGGGAGAAAAAGACAAATGGGATCAGGTTTAGACCTTGATTAAGACGGAATTTTTTGAGGGTGCACAGGTCCTTGCCATTCCGATGGCACAAATGAGAAAACCCCAGCATAAGGGAACAAAAAGCACCTTGCAGCAGCAGCAGCAGGTTTATTCCAGCACCACCACACAAACCTCATAGGATAAAACCCACAACACTCCTGTTCCTATAACTGCAGAGGGAGTGAAATAGTTCCCCTTCTGGGAAAGAAGCTACAACTCACACTATCACAGTACCACAAGGTTGGAAAAGACCTCTGAGATCATCGAGTTCAACCCATGACCCAACACCTACACCTACTCGTTGTCTAAATCACGGCACTAAGTGCCTCATCCAATCTCCTCTTAAACCCCTCCAGGGACGGTGACTCCACCACCTCCCCGGGCAGCGCATTCCAATGGCTTCACCCTTTCAGGGAAGAATTTTTTCCTAACACCGAGCCTAAACTTCCCCTGACGAAGCTTGAGACCAGTAATAATATTTCACTATTATTCTACACATCACAGCCAAAAGAGAACCTGTTTCTCACTGATGTGCCACCAAATCCTTTGCCTCAGCTGATGGGAAGATCTCTCCCTACTTCTAAAGGGCATTGGATCCAAAATAACCCCTTGGACAGAAGGGGAATCTTCTGCTGAAGGTGAATGGGAACAGTAAAGCCAGAGCTCTGTATTCACAGAGATGAGGCTTCATGGAATTCCCCTCTCGGTGCTTTCAGCAGCTGTAATGAAAACTGTTCGGACTGGAATAGCCTTGCAAAATAAATACACAAGACACACAAAAGCATTTGAAGAGATTGGTGTCAGAGAGAGTGAAAATTACACTCAGACCTTAAGAAGAGCCACACAGTAAGAAATTTGTAAAGCCAGGAATAAAACCCAATTTTCCTCATAATCTGGATTCCCCGTTTTCTTTGGAGTTACAGTGGTTGCTGTTCCATTGCCTTAAAATCAGGAATTATACAGAAGAGCTCTGCTTATACTGGGTATTTCCTCAAAACACCCCACACATCATCGAACCAGCTTGGCCTACAACAGATCTGCCGCTGTTTGCCTTGGATGATAACAGAAGCACCTTCACAGAACAAAGGACAAAGATCTACAAGCTCTCCCTGAAATATGAGATTTGTGGGATTTTTCTTTTGGTTATGCTGGTTTTCCCAAGGACTTTGCTGTGAGCTCCTGGAGGCTGCATGAGGCTGTTGCATTATTTTCAGCGGACGATGCTACCCTCATCTTGCCAGGACTGGGAACAAGCTGGTTTAATCCCACAAGCAGAGCACTCACCAGCAGGAGGCAGCTGTGTTTGCCACATGAGCACACATCTTCTACAGCTACCGAAAGGTTCATAAAGCCAGAAGCTTTAAATTGAGATAATTTTCAAAAGGTTTTACGTATATTAAACAATGTCAGTTGCCTCAAACTTTAAAAATGCTTGTTTTAACTTCTTTCCAAAGAACAGTTCATGTGACAAAATGAGGCTTTTTAACACTTAGGTATAGTTATCCTCCAAAGTTTCTATCAAATGAGAGGCTATGATCAGGTGGAGACACCCACCAAAAGGTTAAGAGGTTATTCTAAAGGCGTGTGAATTGAAAGAAAAACTCCTATGAATTCAGTGCACACTGGAGTCTCAGAAAGAGACTTAAACCTCCGCCTCCCGAACCAAAAAGCAAACAAACAATACAACCAAACTTAAAAGCATCAACTTTGTAGAGAACAGAAATCTGTTAGATTTCAAAATAGCTGAAAATATTCAGGACCCTGCGAGCTCCAAGGAACCCAGCAAAGAGCACAAACACGTACTCACCCCTGGGGATGGTGAAATAACTCCTGGGAGTAGGGTCCCAGCATTTGGCTACTGTTAGACTGATAGGTCTGGGGAGAAAGAAAACAACAGTGACTCAACTTCCCCTACAGAAGCTGAAACTGCTACAATGCACTCTTTGAAACACACTTAATCCTATCTAATAGTTGTCAGGTACATTCCAAGAACGCTTTGGAGACGCTCGTTGAAGTATTTCCAGTAGGAACCAGCATGAGGATGTGCCTGGTTTTGCACAGATCGTGAGCACTACTGGTGAAATCTGTCAGCTGATCAGCTCTTAAGATATTAAATCGCTCAACCTACAAACAAATAGTGCTGCTGAAACCAGGCAACTCCTAGTTTTTGTTGGTCTTGGCCAGTACATTGGAAGCAGCCTCACCTATTCATCACTTATATTGAGTACAGAGTTGACACCAGCAGTCACTCTGGTTGCTTACTGAGATCCAAATGTGATTTCTGAGGTTTGCCCACTCAGGATAACTAGATATCAAGGATAAGGAGCAAGAGATTTTGTAACACACTCACCCTGGTTTGGAGACTATTTCCCGTAAAACCCGTACTGCGTCGTCATTGCTCATGTTCTCAAAATTGACATCGTTCACCTGAAACGTTGCAAAAAGCAGAGGTCAGGCTTCGCAACAGCAAAGTTAAAGGTAGTTTAATTATTTGTTTCTGAATTCATCTGCCTTGGAACTGCAGCTGCAGAAATATTGTTTCCCAGAGCACACCACCTACCCCACAGTGTTCACAAAGAAGAACAGATTTAAGGGATAACAGACTTTGTGACACATTCCATAGAATCATGGAATCATGGAACGGTTTGGGTTGGAAGGGACCTCAAAGCCCACCCAGTTCCAACCCACTGCCATGGGCAGGGACACCTCCCACTGGATCAGGAGTTCAAAGTTTCATCCTTGAACACCTCCAGGGATGGAGCAGACACCACCACATCTCGGGGCAACCTGGGCCAGGGCCTCCCCACCCTCAAAGGAAAACATTTCTCATCTCATCTCCCCTCTTTCAACCTAAAACTTCAACCCAAAACTCTTCTCCCTCATCCTGTCCCTGCACTCCCTGATCAAGAGCCCCTCCCCAGCTTTCCTGGAGCCCTTTTCAGTACTGAGAGGCTGCTCTAAGGTCTCTCTGGAGCTTCTTGTTCTCCAGGCTGAACAACCCCAACTCTCCCAGCCTGTCCTCGTACAGGAGGTGCTCCAGCCCTCGGATCATTTCCATGGTCGCTTCTGGACTCGCTCCAACAGATACATGTCCTTCCTGTGCTCAGGACTCCAGAACTCAATACAAGACTTCAGGTGGGGGTCTCATGAGAGCAGAGTAGAGGGGAGAATCCCCTCCCTCGACCAGATGGTCACACTTCTGATGCAGCCCAGGACACGGCTGGGAATTACATTACATTCCATTTCTCTGAGTATGAATGAATTCTGTTAAGCAGTTACTAAGTCCATGGATCTTGTGGGATGCCTGAGCTGAGCCACCAATGTACAAGTCAGCAGCACGTATCTTTGGACACGGACCCACCTGCAGAAGCATGTCTCCTGGTTCAATTCGGCCGTCGGCTGCCACAGCCCCTCCTTTCATAATGGAGCCAATGTAAATGCCACCATCACCCCGGTCATTGCTCTGTCCTACAATGCTGATTCCCAGGAAGTTATACTTTTCTATACACATAGAAAGTGGAGGGTAGGGAGGGAAAAAAGCAAACAAAATGACTGCAATGATAGTGAAGAGCTAACACCAGGCTACTTCAGTCTTGAAAAATCAGTTCTCTCAACACATCAGCTGGGTTGTGTTTGACTTTGTTATCTCAGATTACCCCGCCAGGCATGTTCAAGGGAAAGCTGCTCAAGACGTTATTTCTTCCTACAGGACACTAAAAAGGTCCATTCAGAAAATCAGCAAGAGAAACAACATTGAAAAGACATGTCTACACCTAGAAATTAAGCACCTGATCAGCATTAAGCAATGTTGTTTCCACACATCTGTGGTAGAAAGAATTTGGTGCTACTGAAAGGTGCTGAATTGGCCATCCCACACATTCCTGCCTGGCTAAACAAGGAAAGGCATGAGCAGCAGAAATGTAAAGCTCCGGTGCTGTTCTACTCTCACTCCTAACAGTGTCTGACCCCTTACCATTCCTGGAAATCAGAGAACTCCAGATCTTGGAGCTCCAGCTCCTTGCCTGGGCTTATCGGTAAGAATACGGATCTGCTTGTGTAAATGGCTGAGAGTCATCCAGTACCAGACTAGGAATCCGGGCACAGCCAGCACAGTAGCAACTCTCATTCCCTTTAGTCCTTTCAAATCAAGGAACTTCCTACCAGCTCCACTATTACACCATGACAAAATACACCATGCGTTTGAAATTCATCATAGAAAACATGGCTTATCCTCTTACCCATGTTGAGTGTGACAGTGATGATATTTAGGGACATGGTAGAATCAGTGATGCTGCTGAACGAGGATGACTGCAAAATACAACAGAAATATCTCAAGGTTTGAAATGGCACAGGATAAGAGAATAAAAATAATTACTGAGAATTTATTCATCAGGAATAGTTTTCCTGATGAATAGTTTTCCATTTGGAAGGCATCCAGACAACACTGTGGCCTCCTCAAAATTAATTCTTCATTTAGAATCCATAAGGAAAAAAAATCTGAACACAATCTGCACTTTCCTTAAAGAGTTGTTTACAAAACAAGTTCCTATATTGAGGTTTCAACTGAATTTCACACAGAATTATTTTTGCTTCCTGGCAGGCAGACATTTAAATACTAAAATGCCCGGTGTAGTGTGACTTATTACATCCACGGCTCCTCCCTAAAGAGAGGAGGGAACAACACACGATCCTTCAGGAACGGAGAAGACGGACGCTCCTCTCTCCCCAGAAGGAGACACAAATCTGCTTATCAAGTATCTGCTAAAATATCACTCCAGTTCTTGTGATAAAATGTACAGAAGCTCATTCTTTAATCCGTGAAGACTGGTATTTGTAGGAGAACCAAACCGTTCATTTGAGAAGTCATTTGGAGTGCCCTCATTCTGCTGCCGTAGGACCAGCACAGAAAAGGGCAAAGGAAAAGACCGTGATTTTCTATGAATGGAGATGTCTCTGTTCAGCAGAATGCTGAATACATCAGGTGTCTGACACCACGGCCACCCCTGCCCACGGCAGCACCGGAGGAGGTTCTCCTGCCACGGCTGGGCTTGGAAGAGACAACAAGAAATGCCATCACTTAACAATGCGATCACTTAACAGTAAAAGGAGAAAGGGAGT
This sequence comes from Neomorphus geoffroyi, assembly GCA_033558235.1. Classification (NCBI taxonomy): domain Eukaryota; kingdom Metazoa; phylum Chordata; class Aves; order Cuculiformes; family Neomorphidae; genus Neomorphus; species Neomorphus geoffroyi. The sequence continues at coordinate 2,647,720 of JAUMJM010000029.1, read as the reverse complement.
GGAGAAAGTCTTGCCTCTAGTGCTGCGGAACTTCAAACGTTATGAGTTTTAGACCAGGGGAGATGGGAGCCAAAGGGGCCTTCCCAGTGCGTTCACCAGGGCACAACCCTCTTCTGGATCCCTTCCTAATTCACACGCTACATGCAAAAAACACAGTTTACCTCCTCGAAAAACTACAATGCCAACCTTACCCGGTCAATCTGCCGCATCCTTTGTTTCCTCCTCCTGCGTTTGTGCTTCCGTATGAGCCGGGATGAAGTACTCTGCTCAGTGGAGCTACTCAACCTGAGGAAACGGAGAGCAAACATCAACTCTGGAAAGCTGAGCCATTTGCATTCCTCTGCATCCTGCTGAAAAAAAAAAAGGCCAATTCCTACGAATGCAGGAGAGAGTAAATCCCACTGACACCATCAGCTGCCTCACAGATCCCTCTCATGGCTGAACCGCTGCTCAGTGCCAGGACATGCCGTGTCTGACCTCTGGAGCACAGAGAAGACACCAGTTTACTACGGCATGGATTAGAGTGTAATTTACTGGTTTGCTTTCTTTTGGGAGCAAAACTGAATGCAACCCCACCTCAACAACGTATCCCCCCCGACATCACCACCCAAAGGTCAGAGGTAGCCGTCTGACACTGCTTTAGAGGTGGTCCTGGCTCCAGGCCCATCAAAGAAAATTGTGCGCTGTAAGAACAGCCATAGATTAAACAGTGATTTTAATCTATGCTCTGAGAGAACAACAGACAGCCTGGAGAATCTCTTAATGTTAATTTTTGTGAGCCTTGTCATGGTGCTGTTATTCTCTCGGGTTGCTGTCTACTCTCTTAACAGGAATTTAATGCTGGGGCTTGAATTCAATAAAGTAGCAATGAATAACAGCTGCTACCAAACGGTGACAGAGGAACAGCAAATGGGATTTCAAAAAGTGTGTAGATGTGGTACTTGCAGACATGTTTTAGTAGACACGGTGGTGTTGGGCTGACAGTTGGCCTTGAGGTCTTTCCCAACATCAATGAGTCTAGGATTTACCTTTACACGTTCTGTTAAGTTTTACTTTGTTGTGGGCTTTTTTCCAGGCTGTTCAAAGCTGTAGAACCTCAATGTGCCACATTCTACACATAGTTCTTAGGATGCCCCTAAGAGTTCGGAACAGCGATCGCTCTCGTTTTACAGACAGCAAACTGAGACATGGCAAGACATAAATGGATTTGTCCAAATTCATTTCAGAAGCCTGGAACAAAGTGTAGATTTCTGAGACACAGTGTAGCACCGCAGAGACACCTCTCCTCTATTTATTATCTTAAAAATGGCAAAAAAGAATACAAAGCAATGCTCCATCATTAAGAAAAACTAAAAAAAACCCAACCCTGTACAACACAAATAATTGAACTGGCACTGCCACAAAGCAAACAGTGCCTGTCTTTCTTCCCAGTCTTCACATCTCTGTCTTCAAAGTTGTAGCCACACGCAGGAATGCCAGAATACCTCAACAAAACTAGATACCAATGACTTCAAGGAGGAGCCTGCTGTCCTGAGACTGCGACCCACCACACTGGGAAACCCATCTTGTGGACAGTCGGTGTGTTCTAACCGAGCAAACTGAGCTGAACATTAGAGGGGACGGAACTGCTCAGGGCTGTGGAGGCTCCTGACACCCTCTTTGAGTTCACAAAACTATTTCAGGCATGTTAACCTCACACGCTCCTCTCTTCCCTCCCAGCAAAGCAAATTAATGTAAGGAGCTAAGAGGTGGTGTATGCAAAAGATCCAAAATTTGGTAACTCTCAATCTGTGGAAACAGCTCAAAGCATCTGGCTCTCTGTGGCTTCACCTTTTCAACAGGAAAAACAAAGAGCCAGGAGAAGAGAAGGCTTTGGGGAGACCTCAGAGCAGCCTCCCAGAGCTGAAAGGGGCTCCAGGAAAGCTGGGGAGCGGCTCTGGATCAGGGAGGGCAGGGAGAGGACAAGGGGGAATGGTTTTAAGCTGAAAGAGGGGAGATTGAGATGAGATCTTAGCAAGATCCATAGCCTTAACGCATCCATGCTGAATGATTTATTAACACTGCTTACATTGTGTCTTCAGAGTGTCTGGATGTTCAAACCTATTCTAAAGAGGAATAATATTTTGATCTCTGAAGTATCCCCAGAAACGAGTAAAAGCTATTACAAGTTGATGAGCAAAACAAGAGGGCACATTTGAGGTTTTGGGAAAAATAAAGTGCAAGGATGAAAACCAAATCTGGAATCATAACTACCCATTCCCTGCACTGGGTACCGGCCAAAACCCTGACGGCACTTCTATCAGTCAGGCTGATAAATCCCACAGAAGACATTTTTTAAAAGAACAATATAATTTGTCCAATCTACATTGCCCAAAGGAAGGAAAAACGGTAATAATTTGTTAAGGAAAGCTTATCCCTATAGTCTAAATAGAACTAATGTTAATTTCTTACATGAGAATAAAAGTAATTAACTTTTTTTTGCAGTGAATTTTTAGTTGCATTGAACTGAGAATACAAATAGCAAGTTGCTGCCAATAACCCTACAGCTATGTCATATCTGCTGGAGCTTTATTTGCTTAACAGAAGACAGAAACAAGACTCTTACTGTACAGTTCACCACGAGCTCCCTGCATGAGTCTGCACTCAAAACATCTCTACTACCTGCAAAGAACATAAATATCACATCACACTTTGGAAACAAAGGAAATAAATCATTGCACTTACACTACTTGAAGGGTTCTGAGCTGTCCTGCAGTATCTCTGAAAAAATTAATTCACTGAAAGAAAAAAAATTATTCTTTCTCTCTAACTAAATGCAACAGAGCCTCCTCCGGCTGCAAACTCACCACCTGTGCTGCACTGCTCCAAGGTCAAAATAACCTAAACCGGTGTCAAACACACACTGATAGAAAAGCAACCTCACTCTGACAACCTCTTCACTAGCAAGACAGCAACACCCTTTACATCCAATTTCTTCTTCCAACGACCTTCTCCACACCCCATATCTCCTTCCCATCGCAGGTTCCGACCCCACAGTTCATCAGCTGTAATTAAACAAACTTACCCCCTCCAACCTCTCTTTCCCCAGGCCACCGTCTCTAGCGGAGCCGGAGCATGTTCTGTTTTCTATTTGCCTCTAAAGGAAACTTCTCCCTGCCAGCACAATCTCTCGTCTGGCTCGAGCGCATCCGCACCGCAGCGCACCAGCATACCTTGGAGCATTCCAATCAGTTGTTCTTCCTGACTAGCTGGCCTGGCAGCTATTCCCTGTGCCAAACGCTTCTGCCCCAGCCTGGAAAGGAAAAGCCCTGCGCAGCAGCTTGGAAAAGTCTTCTCTTCTCAGCTCAGACGCGGGAAGCTTGACTTTATTAATACAGGGAGAGTTCAGCGGCCACCCTGCCTGCCCTAAGCCTGCCCTACTGCATGTCTTGCTGCCACAGGAATGATTAACTTATTTACAAGAAACAAAATCAGCTGCAGGGTTGTTGTTGGTTTTGTGGGTTTCTTTTTAGGGAAGGAAGGAGGGTTTGGAGCCCTAAAGGCTTCAGGAAGGCTCAGAGTACTCTCAGAGTAACTACTGATCGTGCCAACACTTTATGCACATGGAAACCCAGGTGAGGTACAAAGCTGATTTTCCGTATCTTCAGGTGTTGGCAACTTCCCTGTAACTGCAAAATTAAATTCTTGAAACCAATTCAGGACCAAACCTTAAATGTTTATACTTTCAACCTTTTGGAAACAGAATGTGAAGGAACTGCTGCTCTTCAACACATTCTAAGCTATGACTAATGGCAAGACCAAGCAGATCCATTGAGTTCAAGAAGCTAAGAGTGTGTTTGTAAACACAACAAATGTATGAGCATCACCAGGACTGGTTCTTTTTTTGCTGTTTCTATTCCACCTAGAATTTTAGAACATCATCTTATTTGCTCTAGCTACAGATCTCTCTGAACCACCAGAGATCCGCAATCTTGTTCTCTGATAATTAATAGAAATCTGTAATGGTTTTCATAGCTCATTTGGATGAACAACAGCTCTGAGTGTTCAGAGAATGCTGTAACTGCAGCCAGGAAAGGGATGAATATCTGTTTTGATTGATTTTACATCTTTAAAAATAGGTATTTTCATTCAGAGAAATGTATTGGCTTATAAACCTTCACGGAACAACAGAAATCTCTTTAGGGATGAACAAGGATGTCTTGAAATGGAGATGTTTTTTTCAAAAACCAAGGAATAATTCTCATTTTCTCTCTGCACTAAGAGAAAAAAACAATTAAGAAGCCACAAGTAAATGGCAACACAGTCTGCCTCTGCAGTACCACCAGCTCTGATGAATTCCTGTGCTGCTCATGGGTCTCAGATTATGCAATTACATGGGAATTCCTTTGCAATTCAGCTTTAGTGAAGTGTGTACTTATTAAGAGTCTATGCTGAAAGTGTTTTGTTACAATATTCACACCATGACTTTATAAATAGGTACAGATCTGCACTGCTTTGATCTGAAAATGTGATCATTCTTGCTATTAAAAGGAAAGAACAAGAACAGTATTTTTCTCTTAATTGGAACAATGGCTTTAGGCAGTTTGGAGAGCGACCCCAACAACTTCGCTGGCTTCTCACAGCAGTGATTTTACGCAACTCGATGTTACTGAGGAATTGCCAGTGCTCAATCATACATAGGAGAAAAAAAAAGGAAAAGAAAACATATAAATCTTCTCATCTTGTCAGCATGTTTCAGGAAAGCCCAAAAATCCAGTGAAGTGGCAGGGCAAGAGACGCAAAACGGTGTTTAACAGCTCGGTCACCACATCAGTGCCCTACCTGCTTGTGTTGTCATCATCATCGGAGTCAATGAAGCTGCTGGACTCCAGCTCACTACTCATCATGGTCGACGCGCTGTCATAACCAGGAGGGTGCTCGCGGTGTCTGTCCAGTTTCGGGTGGCCATTGATCCGAGGGACTGCGGAAACAAAATAAATAAGAGTATTACTGGGCAGAGAGGAAGAGCAGCACAACATTTCCACTGAGAGCTGCAACGGCTCATCTTATTTTAGAGCTATTTTATGGGTTTTCATTTGCAAAGCAACCTCCTTGGCCTGCTTCCTTCCAGGGACCCTTCAGTAGAAGACCCATAACCTGTAAGCACTCTGTTTTCCCAAGAACATTGCTTTCCCTGAAACAAGGAAGGCTCAGCTTGATAAGGCACCTGGTCAAGGAATAAACATAAGAGGCTTCAACAATTGTGTTTAAAAATATCACTCTTTTTCCAAACTCACAGCACCCTTCCAGGCCCAAGGGTTCTGCTCATCAATTACAGAAGGGAAAACCTTCACAGGAGGAATGTCTGCAGTAGGAATTACACACGAGGCTGTGCAGCTGTACACATTGACAGTTTATTGACAGTTCTTGCTACCAGGGCCTCACCATCCTCTCAGAAAACCATTTATTCCCAAGATCTCATCTCAATCTCCCCTCTTTCAGCTTAAAACCGTTCCCCGTTGTCCTATCCCCACACTCTCTGAACAAGAGCCCCTCCCCAGCTTTCCTGCAGGCCCCCCTTTTAGTACTGTAAATTCCCATATTCCATATAGGATACATATAAAGGCCAGAAGGGATGGAAATCAACACATCAGCCATGGAGAAAACTGACATTTGAAAAACCCTCTCTCTTCTATCACTGCACCTGTTTTCCCTGCCTCCCTCTGCTATTCATCACTTGCAGCTTATACGAGTAATCCCAGCAGTGTTGGGGGATAATGGTGATTTCATTTAAAGAAGTTGATATAAAACAGAGCCCTGATATTTAAAACAAGTCCCTGCCAGCAGCAGCTTTCCCTGCTCTGACTGGGTGGGTAGGAGAATACAGAAAGCAATGATCTTGATTTTATCCACATGTAACGGGTGTAAATAGGAAGCAAATTTGGGCAGCGTGCTTCTCTCATCAGAGATACTTTATTTACATTTGGCTCTGATTATTATTATTAAGTACACAGCCCAGAAAGAAAGTTGTCAGCAAGATTTTGTAATGTTTCTCTGCCAAACTCATCTGTTTATGCAGCTGGGGAGGGTGGTGTGGTGGCCTCTGCTCCTCTGTCGGTGGATTGTCTCAAGTGCCCACTCGAAATCAGCACTCCCATCTCTCCCATCGCAGGTCATCATGAGACAGTGCAGAGTCTTCATTTCATTCCAAGTGGGTGGTCTAGAAGCTTTCACTCCCAAATTCTGCTCTAATATTCCATCCTGCATTCACGTCTCTGCTGAGAATTCTGGATGACATCAATTCTCCCAAGTAACAGGTGACAGGATGAGGGGAAATGGCCTCAAGGTGCGCCAGGGGAGACTCAGATTGGATATCAGGAAACATTTCTTGACTGAAAGAGCGGTGAAGCACCGGAACAGTTGCCCAGGGAAGTGTTTGTTATAAAAAGATACATTTTTGGGGGCTTCTGATTAGCGATGTGTTTGCCTGAATGCGTAAATTAAAATTTCAATTTATGGCTCTTCTCACATGATTCAATAAAAAACCAAAAGTGGAAGTGAATTTGACCACTGTAAAAGGTTCACTTTGTGGTTTCCTAAGAAGCCAATGCACAGCTGGAATGGGCAAACAGATCTGAGGCAGAGCAAAGGCTTTTAGTCTCATGCTGCAGATCTGAAGAGGCACTGATATCCGAGATCAACACCCAAATTTCTAGCTATTCCAACTAAAATACCCCTGGTTTATGTATTAGACCAGAAGAGCTCACTGTACCAATAACTCCTCTTTGCTTACGTATCTTCCATTTCCATTTTCCAGTTGTATCTCTGCTATATTTTAAACAGAAAAAAAGGTTGCAACTTCACATCTCATGTCCGATCAAGATCTTCTAGGGAAAAGCTTCCATACGCTCTCCAATGGATAAAGGTGGCTTTACCAGTTTGCAAACAGATTTCAATTTTAACCAGGTTTTACACCTCCCAAACAGCACCAGGTAGCTTTGAATTCACAGGAAATGTTTCCTGTGTAATTAAGGTGTGCATTTAAATCCATAAAGCTTTCATAATCTCTCTACCCAATTACAATTCCCTTTTGGGGGGTGGGAGTCAGAACCATTATTATAATGGAATGAGTACTTTCACACGGTTGTAAGAGGTTTAATAATAAAATACTCCCAGGTATCCAAGTCCTTAGTCTAAACGAGGCTCATTCCCTGCTCCGGTTCCATGCCTGTCCCACCAATGACTTTCTGCCCCGCTGACCCCCTGCTCCTGTTTCTTCGTTAGAGGATAACGGAGCTCACTGTGACTGCCTGACGAAAGCCTTCCTGCGTGAAACAGAGATTAGAATAAAGCCTAGGAGGTTAAAATGCATCCTCTTGACTTTTATCAGCAGCAGAGCAGGGCCTGCCTGCGGGACAAAAACACATCAAAGCGCCACACCAAGCCAGCCTTGACAGCGGAAAAGAGCGGAGCAGCATCTGCTCAAGGAAGTTGCAAAGAGGGTTCCACGCCGCTGTGGAGCACAGCGGTGACAGTGGCTCAGGAAGGAGCTAAGCTCCTCAACAGAGCTTCCAGTCCCTATCGGTTCAAGAAGTCTTTACCGATTCTCAGCAGGAAATGTGTCACCAGTTTTCCAGTGAAGCCCTGCAACGCATCTGCGCAGCTCGCTGCCGCTCGCAGGTCAGGCTCTCTGCTGGGTACGCAGGGAAGAACGATGAGCACTGCATTGTCTGCTCCTGCTTTATGCTTAGAACCATCCGCGTGTTACCCTGTACCTTGGCTTGTGTTTGGAGTTCTCTGGAACCCTCCAACAGCCTCTAGCATCGCTCTACAAAGCTACCAGAGAAAGGCCCTGAGATGTTGCCATAGGACAGATCACAGCCAGTGACAAATCTCCACTCGCACAGTCACAGCCAGCATCCCAGCCCTGGCTATCTGGCCACTTCAAGCTTCAAGGGCTCACCAACCGCCTCCCGCTGTTTATACATAACAGAGTCCTTAAATTGCTGGGAAAACTCTATTTTCAGCTACCACAGCTCCAGTTCCCACTGCAATTGCTTCACAATCCCAGCCCTTTTTGTTCGGATTCCTTGGCACGCGCTACGGCAAAGAACCCAGAGACTGCAGCAATCACTGAAAATCTCCAACAGCAAATCTGCCCAAACTTTTGGGGATCTGCAAGTGTGCCCACATCAAGAGCTTCTCAAAGCTCAGGTCATTATCCGGCATTTTTCAGCTCTGTGCACAATAGTTAAGTCCACCCCACAGCAAAGGCGGTGTCAAAACACCAGTGTCGACACTTGGCAACTGTGGAATTGTCAGAAACCGAGCAGTAGCTGTAAAACATTGCCAATGCCAAAGAAAATGTGTCCCTTAATTACTTCCCTAATTAGAGCTTCCACAGTCCCTTTTCCCACTCCTCCTTAGGAAACGGACATGGGAGCTTTGTTGCAGACAGCGAGGGGTCCCGGCACATGTGCCGGGCAGACCTCCCACGTTTCTCGTTAACATCCTCATTCTGCTTTCACTTAATGGGACTTTGTCAACCTCCCAAAACAACAAGGACTTTTGTTGCTTTAAGAGAGACACCAGAGCTCTGACAGCTCGGCTCTTTCAGACGCACTTTAGCTGAAGCTAACGCCAGGGATAGATGTGCTGCTCATTAGTGTGAAGGGTGATCAGGAAAAGACATATTCCCCAATTCACACAAAAACCTCTTTGGATACAAAGCCTCTACCCCCCAAACCAAAAAAATTCCATGTCTTTGTAGCCTCCATAATATAATCATCATTGTACCTTAAAACACACACACACAAAGTGGCTTCATCCACACTTACTGACAGGGCTCATTTTAAAATCACAGAAAGGTTTGGGTTGGAAGGGATCTCAAAGCCCACCCAGTGCCACCCCCTGCCATGGGCAGGGACACCTCCCACTGGATCAGGGGGCTCCAAGCCCCATCCAACCTGGCCTGGAACACCTCCAGGGATGGGGCAGCCACCGCTGCTCTGGGCACCCTGGGCCAGGGCCTCCCCACCCTCACAGCAAAACATTTCTGCCTGAGATCTCATCTCCATCTCCCCTCTTTCAGCTGGCAAATGCCCTTGCCTGTGGTGTCACCAGAGTGAATCCCTGGTCTAGTAAATCACAGCCCCTCTGCTGCAAAATCCTGTCACATTTTCAATGGGAAGAGGTGTGAAAACACTGTCAGGTTACCTGCTGTGTCTCACATCTTCTGGCTGCAGCGTGCCATCAATATTTATAATGGTGTCTGTCTGTACATCTGTAATTGCCCACTGGCAATTCAGCAAAAATAGTTTTTCTGTGGTGAGTAATCCTGCAACAATTCAGTAAAGCACACAGGCTTGCAGTTGCGAGCGACCCACCCACGATACCACACTCAATTATCAGCCAGCAGAGAATCTGGTTAGTTTACCGTCACCGAGACTCTCCAAACTGAACCCAAATGCCTCTATGAGAAGCCCGGCGCGGTCCAAGCACAGGCTGACCTATCTGACAAAGTCTTCCAGTCTGTTGTATTAAGTGGGCCATCAGAAACCTGAATTTCCAACTCTGAAAATCTAGTGTAAAATTTCTGTTTCTAACATTTCACTTGTACAATTAGGGAACAATTTGTGCCAGTTAAAACGCAGAGTAGGATAGAAATGACACATGAAACAGTTTTAACTCTTTGAGGAGTTCTAATACTTTATTCTTCCCTAACAGCAACAGTAGCCAGAGAGAAAAACTTCCTTTTCCCCACGCCTGTTTTCCCTGCCAGCTTTTGCCTCAGATATTCCCACTTTTGGCTCTTCAGGGCAAAGCATCCTTCTGTTCAAAGCTCTCCATGTAACTTTGCCCTGTATTTTCAGTAAGAAAAGCTGTGATTGCAAAACCAAGAGGAAACAAGTTGGCAATAAACATTTTCTAATTCATACAGCATCCTCATGCACAGACACACACAAATAATTAACCCCTCAGCTTCTGCCAATTGCTTCTGACTCCTGTCTCACATCCTTACTCCCAATAATCAGTCTGTGTCAGGCCTTCTTATTGGAGTATTAAACTGGTCTTTTTATGAATTCATAGAATCATAGGACGGTTTGGGTTGGAATGAATCTCAGAGCCCGTCCAGTTTTAACCCCCTGCCACAGGCAGGGACACCTCCCACTGGATGCAGGGGCTCACAGTTAGAATTCTGCTTTTCTACTCACGTTTACTCTGGGATATTTTCACTTTACCTACATTCCCAACAGATTTTGTTTTACTTCTCCCTGCCCTAGGGTTTTCCCAAGCCAGAATGAGATCCTCATTCTGTTGAGCCTCCCAATTCCACAGTGATCGAGGACCAGTGGAGTCAGCTTGTGTGACTTGTACAGGTTTTAATCACTGTCTCTGTATCTGTGCAGTTCCCAAATGGCTCATTAGCACCTTTTCTCACTTCACCTGGTTTGAAATGAAGGCTATAATACGTTGTTCATTTTCTTCTTGTGGAACGAGTACTCCTTTCCCTTTGTAGAGTGTCCAGGGATATCCTCATTGTCAGGGTGGGTAATTCTTTGCCATTCACTTTATACCAATAATGAGCTTTGACGGTTACAAACCCTACGCGGTCGGTGTTATTGTGCAGCTTGGTGAGCTGGCAGTGCTGTGCCTGTGTCCTGGCCCCTCTGCAGAATAATACCTATGGAAAAACCTGTGAGTAATGCTGTGCTCCAAAGCCGATCGCTCCTCCTGCCTCTCTGTGAACTGCTAGAGCCGTAATTTGGGTATTATTTGAACAAGTCTCCACAGGACAAGATCAAACACTCCAAATGCATTTCCTTCTTTCTGCAGGGAAAGGAGGATTTACCACTATTTCATAATGACAAGGGAGCACACAGCTTCTGCCCCTGAAATAGCTGTGAACCTGGTGTCACTACCTTGCTGTCTTTCTTCCACCCTTGTCCCCCTTTTCCTGTGACTGCTCCCCTATTTTATATCCAGCTGCACTCCAGACAAAGACAAGAAGAAACAATGGCCCTGCTCATGTATGACTGCTGTTACAAAGAGGCCTTAAAATCCTTCTCCAGGATAAGCATATTTCATAGAATCATGGAATGGTTTGGGTTGGAAAGGACCTCAAAGCCCATCCAGCCCCACCCCCTGCCATGAGCAGAGACACCTCCCACTGGATCAGGGGGCTCCAAGCCCCATCCAACCTGGCCTGGAAGACCTCCAGGGATGGGGCAGCCACCACTGCTCTGGGCAACCTGGGCCAGGGCCTTCCAGCACTGAGCTGTGCATTTTGGAGACGTGTTTGCAACCAGAAATAACAGACTGATGGGTCTGGGTTTTTAAAGAAAATGCTATTACAACCACAGAAACACTACGGGACATTCAGTAAGATATTTCATGAGCCCAAAATGATACAGCAGTTATCCTTGCTCTACACACCCTATCACACCGCCTCTTGCTCAGATGTGTCAGGTAGGAAGCCTAAATTGTTTTGAGAACAGGTAATGTTTGCATTACTGAGTGACTGTTCTTGCCTGAGCACAGCTCAGACTCATGGGAGAAGGAGGAATTTTTATCCCATTTCTATCTAAAGGGAAAAAACATGAACTTATTTCAGACCACTAGAAGGCAGAAACCCCTGTGCTTGAGTAACACCACATGAGCAATCCAGACCATGGTCCTAGAGCAGCCAGTCAACACCCAGCTCTTTTTCCATGGCAAAATGTGTACTGGCACCAGTTTCAACTAAATCACCTCGTAACATTCTTCCTGTAGCAAGTTTTTAACACAACACTGTTAGGAGATTCTGCCCCTCTCTGTGATTTCCCAAAGGGACCTGCAGCCAGGATAGTGCAAAGCCAGCTCCCTACTCCACCCACTGAGTAATTTTCAGTCACTCTGAGTCAGTCACAAGGGTTAAATGAACTGTGGATTTTAACCCACAGTGTATATATGACTTCTGGTTTTCTAACTGGAGGCAAATACTTTTGTGGGTGAAGCTGGGAATGAAGCCTCTGATGGCATCTCTCGGGCCTGAGCATTCCATATTCTGGACCATTTTGCACTCAATGGGTGGCACCTATTCATTTGTAATAAGCCTGGAAATTCTTGTCTGGCAACAAATGAAAACCCAAGCTTACTTTGATGTACAGACTAGAGGCAAGAGATGAAGTTCTGCAGTTTGGATGTGTACTTTGGGTGCACTTATGTATAAAAACCAACTTCAGAGCCAACGTGGTATAGTTATACCAGAAAAAAACCAAGATTGCTGATCCAAGCCTGGAGAAATCAATGGAAAGTATTCCAGTGGATTTTGGCTCAGATCTTGCAATGTTAAAACAGTAAGACTCTCAAAATGCCTACACTGCAAACTCCCAACACATCACGCAGACAATACATTCTACCTTTATACAAGCAAACTTGAATCATGGAGGCAGCTGAGCCATGACAGCACGGAGCTCAGCACTGGGTGTCGTTATTGCCCTCCAAACTAATCATCTTCTAATACTACACAAAGTTCTCTACATTGTCAGAAAGAAGCTCCCTGCCACTTTACTGTAGGCTGTCCAAACCTCTTAGAAAATGCTGAGCTTCAAAGAGTTTCAAAGCAATCACCAAATTATTCCATTAAAATAATAACAGTCCCTGAAAGCACGCAGGAATGCAGACACGCTTCCTAGTGTTCATGCAGAAGTAGTTATTGCTCTGCAAGGTTGTCAGAAAACTTGTTCTTTCTAAATGAAAAAGGGGAAAATGAAAACAGGACTCACCATCCTCATGCCCCTCTCTGTTTCTCCGTCGATGTCTGTCTCGCCGGTGGCTGATAACTGACTCTGTTCCTGTTTCGTTGTCCAGGCCATCCCGGCTGCTGGCAGCATTCGGGCTGTTAGAGAACAAACAGGGAGAAACTGTAGAGTCATCTCTTTTATTCTTTTTGATAAAAGCACTTGCAGGGTGAGCACGTTTGGGAGCCAGAAAACTCCTACGCAGGTCAGATGCAGTCTGGGTGCAGCCCTGCAGGCTCCCCCTCACCCCAAAACTACCCGAGGAGTGAAAAGGCATTTCAATATCCATGCCCTGAGACAGTGAGTTGCACAAGTTGTATCATCATGACATTAAAAAAAGCTGCCACCAGGCTGCTGTGTGAAATTTCCAGAGGGAAGAAGCCTACTGATGGGCTAAGACAAGGGATCGCTTCAGCATTTAGAGACAACTACCAGCCAGCTTTAGCTGCAAACACACTCGAAAAGGCAATGGGATTTCAGCTCAGTCAGATGGGTGGAGTCTCCATCCCTGGAGGGTTTCAAAGACCACGTAGATGTGGCACTTCAGGACATGGTTTAGTAGCCACAGCAGTGTTGGTTTCGTGGTTGGACTGGATGATCTTAGAAGTCTTTTCCAATCTCAATGACTTTATGATGCTGTGATTCTGCTGAGAACAATTTCCCTTTGAAAGTTACTGGCCATGCTCTTCCTCTCTGTCCTCCAAACACCTCCCATTTAAAAGGAGTCCCAGTTCCCATCTGCCTTTTGCAGCTGCTATTTATGCCCAGCATGTCCTACCAACGCTCACAGAGTGCGTAATGGCCAGCATTATACGCACCCCATGGCATCAGCGTCACTCATGTATTTCTCCTAGAATTCCGTGAGGCCGGAATGCGCTGCCACGCACATTTTAGACAAGAATTAAACTACCAATGATCCAACCAACCAGTCCCATGGGCTTCTGTGGAAGGTGGACCGGGAAGGGGTGTATGTGTAAGCACACGTGTGCAGTGTTCCATCGATGAGGACTGCTGAAAAGCCTTCTGCACACCCACACGCTTTCTTTGCCTTCACGAAATGTGCTGACATGCCCACCACACAAACTGGGAAATCCAGGTTGCTATTCAAGAAAACCTTGGCCTGCACATTCTAAGCCCTAGCGAAGCTACGGAAACGCAGGTCTGTATTTAAGTGCTGTCCCTGGTACAACTGCGTTTCTTCTTTCACAACTGCAAAAGGAAAGAGGATGACAGATTCCCAAGGCCACCCCAGCAGCTCTCGGACATCTCACCGGCACCATCTACCGACTGCTGGTGATGCTCTCCAGGACTAAAGCGCTTTCCAGGCTAAACCTGCCTCCAAAGGATGCAAAAGGAACCTCACGGCTGGCTTGTTGCCTCTCTCATTGCTGGCTGAATTAAATGCACTTCCATTTCCAGCACACGCACCCCAGAGCTGTGCAAGCACGGCAGCTCATTCCCGACTCACTCTGTACCTCCACCGCTAAACCAGGAGCAGATGAACTTGCATTTGGCACCCACCAAACACAAGCAGTGGAGCAGGAAGCACAGGATGAACTTCAGGACCCTCACGAGGAAGGGAAAATGTAAGTTTTCTTTGGATTTAATCAATAAGGAAGTAAAATATCAATATAATGAAGGAGCTCAACCTACTTTGTTTATCCAAGAGAAACAAATGGTTTCAAAATATGGTGGATTCCAGCACTTGGAATGTTTAAAACTAGAGTGTGTGTGCTTTAAAATGGAATTCTAACAGCAGCAAAACAGAATTGAGGGCTTCATGTATAATAACCAAGTAAGATACTCTGCCCTCTGTTATGGAAATAAACTCAGGTCATCCTTAGGTTCTTTTCGGGATTGAAAAAATAAAACACAGCAGCAAAATCAACTACAAAATGTTAGGGCATTCAATTGTGGAGAGAAGAACCCAAATCAGCATTAAGATGGATCGAGTTTTAGTCCAGAAGACCTCTCCGTGAGCCAGACTCTACTGCAGTTCCAAACAACAAAAAAAGGGTGGAGGAGAGGAAGGAGGGAGGTGGTTTATCTAGGAATGAGAGCAGAAGCCAGAGAGCACGACCTCCCGTGTTGCTGCTCCTGACTCAACATGACCTGCGTGAGTTCTTGCCCCGCCAGGGTTCCCACGTTTGCTGGCACACGAAGGCACCACCACCTGCAGCTCTGTGCTGGCTGCCAGCAGGAAGACCAGGGGACGTTCGGGACACGGTGGAAGCCAGCAGGTGCCTCAGCAGAGCAGAGCTGGAATTCCATCAGTCTGAGCACAAACAGCCGTCGGCAGCGAGTGGTTCCAGACACACAGACTTGTGCCCGAGTTCCAGTGTAATTAGCTTTTTAACTAAAGCTTGATTTCACAGCTTCTCCGTGTGGGCACAGGTCAGAAGACAAAGAAGTGGTTATGTTCTGTTTGCAGACCATGTGACTGCACTCAGCGGCCTCTCCCAGGCAACAGAAGGCAATTAATGAACGCAGGAGGGCAGTAAAGCCCTTGCAACACGCACAGTGTCAGGCAGGGTTAGCATTTCCCAGGATTTCTTGTACCCATCTATCTGTAAACGATTCACACACAGCGCTAAGGGCTCCTCCAGGCAATCGATGTCGCAGAAAGCAATGGAAACCCACGACACCTGGCAAACCTGGACCACGTTTCCTTCTCCAAACGTATCCGAAGATCACAGCTAAGAACCAATTGCTGCTTTAAACCCTCGTGGTGTGATGTGAGAGGGCCTCCCTGAAAAGGAAGGCATTCTGAGGACAGACTTTGGCTCTGCACATGTAACAGGAAATAACAAGGCTACCATTACACCAGCTGACTCGCACCCTGGCTACGCGCCCTGCCAGCTGCCGGCCTCGCATCCACACGGAGGAGGCATCGCTCCTTAGGTAAATTCCTGCCCTCAATATCAGCGTTCTGCTGGCTCTCCATACTCAGAATTATAAATAACCCAGCAATAAATGGTCATCATCCATACCCCACCAAAAGCATTTTGGGCTCCCTCTCTACTCAACTCTGAAGGTGTCAAAACGAGATATATAGGATGTATGTTTCATTTTAACAACGACAGGGTTTTTTTCTTCCAATCTCCCTTTTAATTCCTCATTTTTAATATTATTTTTCTAACAACAAATAGCTGGTTTACAGCAGCAGGGAGAAACGTTGGGAAGAGACAGACAGGAATTGCCTATTTTTGTTGTAAAATAATAAGAAAAAACAACTTGCTCTTACTGGAACGATGGAGGCCGGGAGTCTCCAATGCCGCCTGTTCTCTCGATGGGTGGTGGAAGATCAGCGTGGCTTTCGGTGCACTGGGAGCCTGTGTCCGAGTGGGAGCTTTCAGCCAGGACCAGCTGCCAAGAGAAAGAAGAGGATTACACACGCTTGTAGACATTTCTCCAACCCGACACAAGGTGTTCAGCCACTGCTTGGCTAAATAATCCACGATACCTAAGGGAAACCAGAGGAAAGGAAGTGTTTAGTGTCTGGTTGCATGGATTCCTGCCAAACTTTGATAAAATTAGGTTCTATTCAATCTGAACACGGAAACACAATCAGCTGGGAGATGCACCAAATTCCTGCAAGTACCCCAGGATTTTTCTCATCGCAGAACACGCACACGGGGCAGGGAGCGCGCTGCTGCTCGTGACTCGGCATTACAGCGCTCCCTGAGCTGCCCAAGCACGCAAATTGTCAGCATTCTCTGCAAAACGCATGCACATGCTGTAAGGCTGCACACCCAGCCATGACAAAATAAAAGCAAAAGCTGACACTTGACAGCGTGACCTCCTCGACATGGGGTAACTTCTGATACAAAGACCTTCAAATCCCCCAAAATTCACAATCCGGTCTGGGCCAGTTACCAGATCTCAGAGTTTCAGCCGTCTCTGTTAACAAATGGTCAGAATTAAACCCAAAATGCACTGAATTTCAGCAGCCATAAACCTTAGGAGGAGGACCGCACTTTTTCCTGTGAGGGTGGGGAGGCCCTGGCCCAGGTTGCCCAGAGCAGTGGTGGCTGCCCCGTCCCTGGAGGGGTTCCAGGCCAGGTTGGATGGGGCTTGGAGCCCCCTGACCCAGTGGGAGGTGTCCCTGCCCGTGGCAGGGGTGGAACTGGATGGGCTTTGAGGTCCTTTCCAACCCAACCCATTCTGCAATGCCAAGTGTTTTGATTGTTTTAGCGAGAAGCAGGGAAAACCCCCTCCAAACCAGAAAGTGAGGTAAACCTCGCTCCTGTATTTCAGCAGCCCCACTGCCCACACACACCGACCGCTCCCTGGCCACTGCCAACAGAAGTCAGACCTGAACGTGTGACCTAGAGGTGAAAGGTTTATATTCTATTACTGATCCCCTGAGACATCCAATCGCTTTGTGGATTCTGTTTAAACAATGTCTTTAATTAAATAAATGCTCAAATAACGACACAGATCATTACCTTTCGCTAACAGGCAACAAGGTTTCAGCTTTCCTCTATTTCTAGCTGTGGAAGAACTCGCCCTGTCTAAGAATCATAGAATAGAATCACAGAATCATTAAGGTTGGAAAAGATTTCTAAGCTCATGCAGTCCAATGGTCAGCCCAACACCAGTACTAAACCATGTCCATGTCTACACGTTTTTAACCCCTCCAGGAATGGAGACTCCACCACCGCCCTGGGCAGCCTCTGCCAGGGCTTCACCACTCTTTCTGTAAAGACATTTTCCTAACATCCAACTTAAACCTCCCCTGGTGCAACCTGTGGCTGAGAGACTCCCACTATAATTGGTTAATTTATCAAGGACTAATTCTAACAGAATCATCAGAGAGACGCTGGCTGTTATAGAAGGGGATGGAGAAGGAGAGGGAAGAGGACAGCAGGGGACTGGTGTTCAGGATGCGGTGTGTTTCTCCTAAGAGTGTATTCCATAAACACGAGAAGGCAAACACACACAGGCTGTCAAAAGGAACTGCCTGAAGACAAAACAGCTCCCCAGCACCACACGGAGCCGGCTGCATTATTCAGCCTCTCTTATCACCGAAGCAAGAGCAGCAGAGGAAACACTGAAGGGGAAAATAACATGAGCTTTCCTCATCACTCAATAAGGAAAGTTTTTTTTATGTCAGGTGGGGAAGTTAACTGGAGATGTTTAGAAAGCACGTTGGCATTATGGAGATGCAAGAATGTCTCTGAGCCTGGCTCATTCCCTGAGGAATCTTCATGGAAGTGCTTTCACAAAATCAAACCGAGGGGTAAAATGGAAAAAAAAAAGAAACTGAGTGTAGGCAAGGTCTGTACAGCCCCTCCTCCTTCACATTCACAGACATTGTGTCAAGCCACACCAAGCACCCATCTGGCCTGAGGTATCTGGAAGTGCCACCCACCTCTACATGTTTTTTGGACACCTCCAGGGATGGAGACTCCACCACTTCCCCAGGCAGCTGTGCCAGTGCTTCTCCGCTCTTTTGGTGATGATTTTTTTTCTAATATCCAATCTGACCTCCTCCCAGTGCAACTTGAGGTCATTTCTTCTTGTCTTTCACTTGTCACTTGGGAAAAGAGACCAGCACTCACCTCACCTCAATCTCCTTTCAGGGAGCTGCAGAGAGTGATGAGGTCTCCCCTCAGCTTCCTCTTCTGCAGACTAAACAGCCCCAGGTCCTCAGCTGCTCTTCATAAACCCTGGGCTCCAGACCCTCCAGAAGTCATGGCTGCTCCATACCTGGAGGTGTTCCAGGCCAGGTTGGATGGGGCTTGGAGCCCCCTGATCCAGTGGGAGGTGTCCCTGCCCATGGCAGGGGGCGGGAACTGGATGGGCTTTGAGGTCCTTATCAACCCAAACTATTCCATGATTCTATGTTTCCCTCTGTGCTAGAGGAGGTTACCCAGCACTGCCGGGCACCTTCTAAGAACCAGTTATCTTGGAACTCTCTTGCAGAACCATGTTGCCAGCTCACTGTGTCAACACCTTTCACTTCGGCAACTGGACTGCCCAGCTGAAGCCCCAGCACAGGCTCAAAAGCAAACTTCACACCAGTCCATTCTGCAGGCTGTCAGCAAACCCAAGTGATGGAAGAGTTAGTACGGAGGTGGCTGGGCTCTCAAATGCTCCCAGTCAGAGCCCAACAGTGACATCAGCGATCATTTCCAGCGTCAGGAGGGCCTTACTCTCTTCCACTCTCTTCCACTGCTGATTGCAGTGAGCCCTTGGATCAATTGCTCCACCTCTCTGTAGCTCAGTTTCCTTTTTCTCATCTACACCACATTTACTTATGATTTTCACTTAATTATTGGCAAGGACTGCCTTTCTCAGTGCTCAGCAGACATCTGAGCAAACTCACCCAGGCATTAATTACGCCAGCTCAAGGAATGTGTTCAGCGTTCATGGTTGAAGATGCCAGACAAGAACCAGCCTAGGAAGGGGAAAGAGCCAACATTGGTTCAACCTGCTCTCATATTCTCATCTGGCTAAATATTTATTAGCCTACCAGCGTGAAAACCACAATATTTAAATTCACACTGTTACTGAGAGCAGCAGCAGAAGCTCTTGGTGTTTCCGCTCCGGGAGAGGTGCGAGAACCGATAACAGTAACTAAAGAAATGCCCCCAAAGAGCCATTTGTATTTTTGACAGCAACTTCAGAGCAGCCACATTCATCTACAAGCTGAAAGTAATTATTTCCTAGATAGTCACAGACATCTCAAATCCCAAGTCAAAGCTTCAGAGACATGGCCCATTATCCACTCGAAGGCTGCTCCCGAAGGATCAATTGCACTAAAGGACTTACTGATGAGGCCCTGTATTCCACAAGGAATTCTGTCAAAGGCAAGAGGACTCCACACTGCTAGAAGGCCTGCAAATGCTTATCAGGAATGTGGTGTTTATTTTAGTAACGAGAAATTTTCTATGCCAGGTAGATCAGGCTTCCTCCTTTTTCCTGATGAAAACTACAGTACATGTCATAGAATCATGGAATGGTTTGGGTTGGAAGGGACCTTAGAGCTCATCCAGTTCCACCCTCTGCCATGGGCAGGGACACCTCCCACTGGATCAGGGGGCTCCAAGCCCCATCCAACCTGGCCTAGAACACCTCCAGGGATGGGGCAGCCACCACTGCTCTGGGCAACCTGGGCCAGGGCCTCCCCACCCTCATGGGAAAACATTTCTGCCTGAAATCTCATCTCAATCTCCCCTCTTGCAGCTTAAAAAGGTTTCCCCTCATCCCATCCCTGCCCTCCCTGATCCAGAGCCCCTTCCCAGCTTTCCTGGAACCCCTTTCAGCACTGGGAGCTGCTCTAAGGTCTCCCCAGCGCCTTCTCCTCTCCAGACTGAACAACCCCAACTTTCCCAGCCTGTCCTCCTACAGGAGGTGCTCCAGCCCTCAGACCATCTCTGTTGCCTCCTCTGGACTCACTCCAACTGATCCATGTCCTTCATGTGCCGATTCTCCCCTAATAATTCCTTCAGGTACCTTAAAGAAATCCTGCCTTCTTTCTTTATAAGCTCTGAACATGATGGAAGAAGATCTACATTACAATTATTGTCTTAATATCCTCCTCCCTTTGGGTCAGACTTCCTGCACAGCTATTTTCTCTGCGTGATAATTCAGTCCATCAGCAGATGAATGAGGGTGGAAATAATTTGTGAAGGGAAGAAACAGGTCCTGAAATCAGTTTATTTTATATAAAAAATCAGTAAGAATCTGCTCCCATGGATTTTCACTCACTGCCTCCGTTATGCACGGAAAAGAAACAATGAACTTTGCTGAAGATCATTTAACAATCCCAAAGGTCCTGTGTCGCCCTGTGTGGTAGAAGACTAATCAGTTCTACCCAACAATGTTAATTGCAATTGCAAATACAGTGTGTAAAAAGCTTGTGTACCAACAGGACGAGTATTATCTGTTGGCACTCAGATAATAGAGAAGGAAAAAACAGAGAAGGGCTCACACAAGGCTATGACATCACTGCCAGCCAATAGGAGATGGTGCACATTCCCAGCAGCCACTCAGGGAATGGTTCCCAGATGTTGCAAAGCCTTCCTAAAAAACACAGATAACAGCGAAGCGAATTTGTGCAAACTGCTGGCAGAGGCCGCTCAGCTGGCTCCGACCTGGCAGCAATCACAAGCCAATTCTTTCCACATTCCCAGCTTCCACGGGGAGGCTCTCCCTGGGCTGGGCAAAGAGAAGACAAAAATATGCTAAGCTTTTGCAAAAAGCCTGAAGGTAATGTATTCCCTTCCATACCAGCTATTTATCCAAATTGGCCAGTAAGGACCTGAGCCTGAGGAAAACAAAATTGCATGAATAATTCCAGGTAAGCAGCCCCAAAGAACTCAAATTATCACCTGAGAAAAACTGCATCCAAGGTTTCATGTGTGTGTGTGTGAGCAGAGCGGGCGCATGTACCAGCTACATGCTTGTGCAAGGGCATTTACGGAGTAACCACCAGATGAAGAACGCTGCAAACAATTAACACCGGTCTCTAAATTGTTGAAAAACCTAAAGGTCACCACTGAAAGGAATTCAGTACGTGGCAGACCTCTGTCTCAAATTATTTAGTCCTAAAACAACCCCAACAATAAAACCCACCCTAACATCCAAAGGGCAAGATCGAAGATGTGGAGGAGAAAACCAAGCAGGACACAGGAGGGATGGGAGGAGGTTTAAATTGTTAATTAGGAGCAGTGATTCTAATTCGATGCTAATCTCGCTGTGCACTGAGATCCAAGGGCAGCAGAAGTAGGCAACAACTAAAGACTTGGGGAACCTCCCTTGAACATTTTCCCCCTATGGAAATCAGTCCTGCGTACGACACCAAGATCAAAGTTCCTACTGATGACAAATAGAAGGATTCAAATGATATTAAAAAAGATGAAAATCTCCAATTTCCAAATGTCAGTCATCTCGTGAACTTCAAAGTAGCCCCTGCAACAGCGAAGAGGGGAAGTGTGGGGAATGAGCTTCATGTTCCCATTTTAAATACGTTGCCTGGGTGTGAAATACTCACATGTACAGGGCAGTGATTTACAGCGAGGGCGACAATTATCACAGATGGGTTTGGGAAAGAACGCCAAGCTGTCAGCTACCAGCTGATGCACATTTTATAACATGGGAGACAAAGAAAGCTCAGGCCCATCACGTTAAAAACCAGAAAGGAAACAGCCCTGCCCAGAACACAGCTTTTCCCAAGGGTAGAGACCAACTTTGCTAGGCTGAAATACATGTACTGGATTATTTGTTAGGTTCCAGTGAATGGGGTATTAAAGGGTTCAAAACTGTGAACAATTAACTTACAGTAAGATTTACATAAAGCTCCTCCAGTAATTAGCAGCAAATAGAGGCAGATAAGCACTGCAATTTTATGGGTGTTAGTGTGGAAAAAGTAATTTGCAATTCGTAATTCAGGTCAGACACAGATGTTGCAGCTGATTGTTCGGCAGCAGGAACAGAAGCCCTTGTCAGCAGCATCTGCAAACAGTGCGCTGTGATCTCCATAAACTGAATCCGAACTCGTGGGATATGCATATAGATTTGGAAACAACTGATGGGTGGGAAGGGAGGAAGGCATCTTTTGAAGCCATGCATCTATCCACACCAATCTGTGCAGCCTCTGTTGCCACTGAAATAGATGGGTTTATAATGCATTGTGTCATTTGCTGCCGAGCAGCGGCGTCTGTGAAGAGCCTGCGTTGGTATCACGCTCAGAAAAAGCTCCACAGCACTAATTCTCTGAAACAATTAAAGCCAAACATCTAAATTTTGCTTTTAGATCTTTGCAACAGCACCATTCTCACCATCCTAGACCTGGCTGCTGACTCCAACTGAACTGAGCTTGCGTGCTAAGTTTCTGGGTTGGCATTAAGAAAAAAACCTACTTCACTATTTACCATAAAACTGATGTTATTTCACCCAAGGAAGAAAGGTAAATTGATCTCATTTCTTCTCTGGAAGAAAAGACATAAGAAATAAAGGAGGGATTGTGTTCTGACATGGGAAAACCAAACCTGTCTTTATATTGTCTATCAAAGGTGGATGAGAAACTGCCTTCGTCTTCCCGCTCTGGAGGATGATGTGAGTATTAGAAAAAGCAGCAAATCCATCCATGGAATGATGGAACACTTGACATTGCGATGGACGTCTGGAGGTTGTCCAGTCCAGCCTCCCTGCTCACAGCAGGCTCAGCCAGAGCAAGGTGCCAATACACTGAAATTAAAATAACAGAACCAAAATCCCCTAAAATATTGTGTTTAGCTTACTGGTTTCAACAAAAGGTAAGCAAGCAAACGTTTTGAGAAGTCTAGCCTTATCTTGTGAGGTTTTACATCATCATTTCAGATCTCTCCATCAGGTTCACTAATATTTAGGAGGAGAGAAAGAGAGACAACAGTGGGAACGAAAAGACGACACAACATGTTGCTAACACTAAAGGGTCCATGTTTAAACCACTTTTTCAGCCCTGCACACCTTTGGGGACTTCACTTTAATTTTTAAAATCGATTACTTAGCATCAGGATGTTAGAGATATAATGAAAAACTAAGCCTTTGCTTCCATGCAATTTGAGATTCAAGGCACTTCCAAGAATCCAGATCCATGTCCCATCTCCCCTGTTCCTGTGCCCAACGTATCAAACAACAAATGCACACAGACAGGTGAGCCAACCTACCCAGGACACCACTCTTCCATTGAAGCAAGGTAGCTTTGCGTTGTCATCCGAGATCTCCTCCTTTACCACCCTGGAAAAGAAAAAACAACAGGAATAAATCAAGAGTTTGAAAATACATCACATCACGGTGGTTTGGCTTAAACAGGCCAGGAAAAATACAAATCTTGGTATCAGTAACTCTTCTATGTTTAAAGAATATATGACTGCAAAACCACCAAGTTTGCTCTCCAACATAAGGCTTCACTACTACATGTTTGTGTCAGTACTCAAGATGTTCTTTTTGTTACCTTATGGCTCCAACCAAAACTGGAAAGCTTTGGAACTGCTCACTGTACAAACCCACAGAAGGGCTCTGCAGAGCAGGGACTGCCTAAACACGGCCAGAGAGGAGACATGGTGGGTTCATAACTGAAATAGATTTGTGGCCTCAAGTCCCTACACAGGGGAACGGGGACAATTTGGTTTTGACAGTCTCTAAGCTTTAAAAGAGTCCATCCAAAGTCTCGTCAATCTCAATCAAAATTTGTGGTTCCACAACCACATTTTCCTTTATTTATGTTTTTGTCTTTCTTGTTGCTGTAGAAAAAAACCCACAATAGCCACAAACTGTGCATGAAACTGTGTCATGTTATGAAGGGGGAAATTGGTTAGGAAGTAGAAGAGAGCATATGGACAAAACATTTGTTTCCACCTTACATTTGGAAAATTAAGAATAATTAACACCGTCATTAATACCCAGATTTGCACATTTTAAATCATTTTTTAAGGAAAGAAATTAACACCGTCCTCTTTCTCCACCTTTATTTGCATTCTTAATGGCTTGCAGGAGAGTATCAGGTAGACTTCCCCCCTTTCCGACTACTGGAAAGAAAACCATCTTAAAATATCTATTTAATTCCCAACACATCTGCCCTCCCTTCACCTTCTGGCAACAGGACACGGATCTGTGATTTCAGTATTGGCTTCAGCCATTTACACCTAGACTCTAAAGGGACAATTAAGAGTAAATTCCACTGAAACCAGCAGGTACTCAGTGCTTTATAACTCTCTGACAATTCAATGAGGCTCTCAGACCTGTAATTCTGGAGCTGCAAACCCCATGTGGGATTTCAACATCCGCAGGGATCTCCAGCACCAATGAACTGACTCGAATTCAACACCACCTTTTGTGTTTCATCGAGTCCTGGAGAGAACACTCACTCGGCAAGGATCCAACTGCAGGATCAGCAAATAAAGACATTGCAATAATTGTATCTTGACAGCTGCCTGTTTTAAATGACAATATTCCCCTCCTTGCTATGCGAAACACCACTTGGTGCATCCCAAAAACCACAGGCACAAGTTCTGCACCAAGATTTAGACATAAAGCACTAAAACCATTCTGATGGTGAGATTCTCTTCAGAGGAACAGCTTGGGGGTCTTTAATACTGACACATCCAATGGCAGGCAGGATATCCCTGCAATACTGCACAGACTGGTTCAGTTGTCCTTGTGATGGAAAACCAGCACACTGAAGTCATCCCAAACCAACACACAGTATCACAGCGATAGCTGGCTGCCGCAGCTAAAGGGAACAACTTTTAGATCTGTTGCAACTTGAACTACTAAATATAGCCTTGAGCTATGAGGCAAGAGAATGACAGACTGTAATTCCCAGCTTGCTTTGGGTAGCAACCAACAGTGCCAAGAACATCAAAGACAGCAGCAACCACTAATTTCAAATATCGCTGTTTTACAAATCATTATTTGTAGTAAAGAGGCAGCTCCTTTCAACTCTCAGGAAAAGGAAGCAATGGAGAGAATGTAAGAACGGAATATGAATGGTTACAGCCATCTGCTTCAGTCCAAGGACAACTTCATATTCAAGCAGAAGTTTTTTTGCTCTACAAGAACTTAGGAGCAAGGGCAGAGGGAGATTCGCGCTGTTGTTTGCTTCCAAAACACACAGGGCCCCTTAGGGACCAATATAAAACCAGGAATGGGTTCAAATCGAGACCCAACCCAAGCCAGCACAGCAAGGAGGAAGAGGTGATGCATTCCATCTGCCAGAGACCTCCCGCTGAGGTGAAAAAAAGTCTGTTGGTTCTGGATATGGTCCAATGTGGACACAGGACAACAGTGCTCTCAAGCACAATCACTAATGGACTTACTGTTTCATAATAAGATTAGAGATCATCTGATACCAGGAAACACATCCCCTTCTCTCAGAGAATTAGAGCCTCCCTTCAGAAGAGGAGATGGTTGTTTCCAGGTCCATCCTGCCTCCTGGCAACACTGTGCCTCTATAAGCACGGGCAAGGTGGGAACACATGCGGTCTCTCTTCCACCTGGGTTTCTGAGCCAGTCCAGGTGAGAGAGAAGAGAGCAAATAAACACCTGCCCACAGAGCCAGGTACAAGGCTGCCACGCAACGAACACGCAGTAGAACAATCCAGTCATTTCCAGATGACTTGGGACCCAACACCTCCCAGCAGCTGGCGTACCCAACACAGCCCTGCTGTGTCCCAGCTGCACACGATTCTGCTTTGCATAGAGCAGGGAGGGGAGACTGCCCCACACCAACTATTCAGATGGAGATTTTTCTTCAATGCTCAGAGATTTGTAACATTTTCCTCTTTATCATCCTCCAGAAAAATCTTGGTGCACAAGATTTCACATCCTTTAGTTCATCGAATCATAGAATAGGTTGGGTTGGAAGGGACCTCAAAGCCCATCCAGTGCCACCCCCTGCCATAGGCAGGGACACCTCCCACTGGATCAGGGGGCTCCAAGCCCCATCCAACCTGGCCTGGAACACCTCCAGGGTTGGGGCAGCCACCACTTCTCTGGGCAACCTGGGCCAGGGCCTCCCCACCCTCATTGTTAAGAATTTCTTCCTAATGTCTGATCCAAATCTTCCTCCTTCCAATTTAAAGCTGTCCCCTTCATCCTATCACTACTTGCCTGTGAAACATCCCTCCCCAGCTTTCCTGTAGCCCCCTTCAGGTACTGGAAGGCTGCTATAACTTCTCTCCGGAGCCTTCCAATACATCTACCAGGTAAAAGGACACAGGGGACCAACTCACTCAAGGAGATGCAGAACATCAGTGACAGAGGACAGAAAAGACCCCATGCTCTTTAACACCCCCCAAGCTCCCGCTCAACACTGCCAACACGTTCCCCACGATCAACTCTCACATCAACACAGCCTTCACTTGGAAGCGCAGAAAAGGGCGTGGACGTGCAGGGAAGGGGAGGAGGGAACCGTTCTCAGCAGCTCACATCCTCTGCTTTATTTGACTGAGAGCTGAGGTTTAAGAACTAATTACTAAATGAAACAATCACTGCTGGTCACAGCCCCTCCTTCCTCTCGCTTCCTGGAATTGTGTCTGGATCCTCTGGCTCTGCTCCCATCCTGCTCTGCACAAAACAGGTACTGGGGCATTTACCAAACCAGCCTTGTTCCTCTCTCCTACGTCACCTGTTTCTGTGACAGGTTTGTACTCCTGGTGGCCCTCCCAGTATCCCGACCTCTTGTTCTCCTCCAAAGAGGATTTTAGCCCAAAGACCAAGGATTGTTCAGGATTACCCTCAC
Organism: Neomorphus geoffroyi; assembly: GCA_033558235.1. NCBI lineage: Eukaryota > Metazoa > Chordata > Aves > Cuculiformes > Neomorphidae > Neomorphus > Neomorphus geoffroyi. The sequence goes on along the minus strand of JAUMJM010000029.1, from coordinate 2,620,726 downwards.
TCTCATCCCTCTGCCAAGCTGTTTGCTGCCTCACAAAATACACTTACTCCATGTTAAGAACAGCAAGGGAATCCTACAAACCTCTAATGACTCTGATTCATAGGCATTTAGGCAATTGGGTATTAAACACTGGGTTTGATAGTGTTGCACACACTTGCATTTCGGTTGCATCATGCGTGCCTGTGAGAGACTTAATCTCCAGAATTAGCTAGATGAATTTTTCTCTCTACAAGGAGTTTAAGAAAGAAATTCTCCTTTGCTTGATATCCAGTTGCAGGCCCAGCTCTCCAAAGCTACACCCATGAGAAATGCAGGGTTGAGACGGCAGCGGGGCTCTACAGGTTCACTCTAGGTTAATGTGCACCATGCCACAAAGCGCACATCCTAATATGCTCAGCATCGGAATAATCCCAGCTTGCCACTGTGATCATAACCAAGTCTTTCCTTAACTCCCCCTTATTGTCCTTTACTGATGGGAGAAGGGAGACAGAAGCTTCATTCATTACTTTTTATAACTTGCTTGGATATCCTTAGAGAGAAGGCAAAGTAATCAAGCCATTTGTTCTACCTGTATCTCCAAGGACTCCCATCAGCACAAAGGCAGGTGAGAGATCATTCGGATTCACAGTTCTGATTCACAGAATCACAGAGGTTGGAAGAGAAATTCAGGGCTCATCTGGTCCAACCGCCTGCTCACAGCGGATTTGGTTTGTTTTATGACATGTCTGGTCAAGTTTTGAGTGTCTCCAAGACTGGAGGTTCCACAACTTCTTTGGGCAACTGGATTCTACTTATGAAGCAGCATTTTTCCCCCCAAAATGTGTTTAAATTAGTAAAACTGTAAGTAATCATAAATCCACGTCTGCAATGAGTGAACACTAAGTGAAGCTATTACTAAGACTCTACCAGCTGTTTTGGCAGATTCTCTGCTCACTCAAAAGGAGCTTTTGCTTTGGAAGCTCCAAACTTCTAAAGCGGTTTCACAGACACCTGCCCTTCGGTTCAGCAGTCAGAACCACAGCAGCATCCCACTCTTTGGTGCTGGCTGGCTGCTTCGCATGACCTCTCCAGACTTCACCAATCACAAAAGAATATTTTTAAAGATCTGCAGGAAAAAGCCCTTTTTAAGAAGGCCCAGAGTTGCCCATCTACCCCTTACACCCTGCCTGGCAATATCAGGCCAAGGTTCCACATGGAACATAAATATCTCTGAAGATCAGACTGTTCACCACAGTACAAAAGCAAAAGCCATTTTGGGGAAAACCTACATGAAATAAAGATGTGCAGTTCCTTTAAGGGCAGTTTAAATTGCAGAACGCACCCAGCCGCTGCCATGAATGGAAAGGGAAAAGCCTCTCACCCTCCTGATCACATGGAGAACTGCTACTACTCCACTGGAATCCATGCCTGCAGCTCTAAAAATAGTCTTTCTGAAGCTGATTAACATTTCAGGTTCAATCTTTAATGCCATATTAAAACTTTAGGCTTTTTGTAGCTGAGGTCACAACACAGAGAGCCTTTAGCCACCCTCCCAGCTCTGAGAAATGGATGGAAATAAAGCCACCCGCTGAATTTACACATGAGGCTTAGCCAGGATATAACATTTCTGCTGGAAATAAGAAAGAGGGGAGGAGAAGAAAAATCTTTCTGCCGAGCACATAAACACCATAATGCAGCGCAGCACAGAAGGGCTCTGCTCAACACAAAGGATCCGCAGCCTTCTATGATGCTTGGAAGCCTCAGATCTTGTCGGCATCCCGCTGAGCTCGTGAGCAGGAACCGTGCCGCAGCCTTCCCAGGCAGACCTGCAGCGCTTCTCGATGGAAGGCTCGTGCCAATCTCCCCTTAAAACACCAGTGAGCCAGACTGGAACTGGCGTTCTCCTTTTTAGGTGGTTATTCATAAACAGCACTGACAATGCTTTGCCTTGCCGTATATGCACTCCCACATAAACCTGTTAAAAATGAATATAAATGTGCTACCCATAATTACGATACAAATGACACAGCCAGCTGTGGGACAACACCCCCTCCAAAATACCCTTCAGTAAAAGATCTCTGCAGAGGCTCCGTTGCCCAAGTCCATGTCCCTTCTGCATGGAGCCACTGACTGAAGTCAGCTCATGACGGCACTCCCCAGTCGAGGTCGACCTCCTGGCCCTCCAACACCCACACCAGCTCCTTCTCATAGATTCTATGGAAACTGTAGCAAGAAACTGTTTGCAGTCGGCATCGGGGAAGTCATCTCCTTCATTTCTGTGATGAGCTGCTCCTGTCTGTCTCACATTACTCTACACTTCTAAAAATGTAAACATCTCAGCGATTCTGTCTGCAATTAACAGTTAATGCATTTGAATGTTTATACGCCAGTTATCCTCTGCCACATCTGATCTTCATCACCACACTAAATGCTTTTGCCCACATAACTGCCTCTTCCCTGTTTTCTCCACTCCTCCCTTATTCCTTGAGGCACATCCAGCAGTTTGTCATGTCAGCCTTCTGGAACAGGAGGGATAACTTATCATCATGTGGGAGAACTGCAGGATACCGGAAAAGTTTTGACGCTTAAGTCCTACACCAGATACCGACCTATGCTTAAGCACGTGAATGAGATAAGAGCCCCTGCATTTCTTCAAAGAGAATCATCCTGAACCTGCGCTTCATTTCAAACACAAAGCTTCACTTGAATGAGTTGGGACTTAAAGAAAACCAAATCTGTTTCAGCTCCACTCTGGCACCAACCCACTGTATGACCTTGAGGAAGCCATAGATCTCTTGGAGCAAGTCCAGAGGAGACCACGAAAACGATCTGAGGACTGGAGCACCTCCCGTACGAGGACAGGCTGAGAGAGTTGGGGTTGTTCAGTCTGAAGAGGAGAAGACTCTGGGGAGACCTTAGAGCAGCTCCCAGTGCTGAAAGGGGCTCCAGGAAAGCTGGGGAGGGGCTCTGGATCAGGGAGGGCAGGGATAGGAAAACAGAGAACAGTTTTAAGCTGAAAGAGGGGAGATTGAGATGAGATCTTAGGGAGAAATGTTTTGCTGTGAGGGTGGGGAGGCCCTGGCCCAGGGTGCCCAGAGCAGTGGTGGCTGCCCCATCCCTGGAGGGGTTCCAGGCCAGGTTGGATGGGGCTTGGAGCCCCCTGATCCAGTGGGAGGTGTCCCTGCCCATGGCAGGGGCTGGCACTGGATGGGCTTTGGGGTCCCTTCTGACCTAAATCATTCTATGATCCCATGATTTGACTGTTACACTCCGTCTTACTACAAGAAAACTATGGAAATTCCATGTTTAAAAGTTGCTTGATGACTATTCAAGACATTCAAGCAGAAGAAAGCCTCATTCCATGGTTGGAGAAGTCCAGAGTTCTACTTAAGCAAGATCCCCGCACACAAATGCAAGAACCATGGGAGCGTGAGGGAGGGAGGGAGGGAAGCAGAGATCACTTGCACTACAGCTGCCTCCACCTTAAGCAGGGGAATTCTGATCTGCAGCAATCCAGTTGAGCCATCTGCATCACACTAAAAGCACTTTTAAAGGCCTATCAGCGTTCCAAGTGCAACAGTGACTCATACCAAAAGGCTCCACGTGTTTTGAACCAACTGGTGCTTGGGCTCCCAGCCCAGGGCTGTCTCATCCTTCCATTTCAGTCAAGTGCAGCACAGCCTGACTCGTGCCGGGCTGCAGACCCTCGCCAGAGCTTCTGCCCATCATCTCAAAAGGGTCTCCAAACACATCACACTTGATAGCATCTCTGAAGAATGGCTTCCAATGAGGTTATTTTAAAGTATACTGACTGTGAAAGAGCAATGGCATATAGGGAACACGATTTGCTTTTCCACTCCTTAATTAACAATATTTCAGTGGTTGTGCAGATGCTCAAGGTGTGAAAATCCCACTAAAATGCAAGCATTTATGGCACAATGAGTTTATAGAAATGAGTCTATTTTGACTTTCGCACCAACAGCCCAAGTTGTGCATCATGTTATCTTCTGTTCCATCAACAGCTAACTGAGCCAATAAAAGGTTACTCAATTATTTGTACAGAGGAGCCAAGCAAATTGTTGACTTTTGGAGTCCTAAAACCATTTGTTTTCATCAATACTCCATTGGAAAGGGTTTGGAATGGAACTGGCCGCACTGTCCGTAACAAGCAAAGCATTTTAGCCACAATCTTGTCTTTTCTATTATTTCCCTTTTTCCTCTGCCCCCCATGTTATTTGATAAATTATTTAGGTGCCTATATCACAATCTCACAGGTGTTAATGAATCTATCCTTGCAGCTGCCCCAAGGGACAGACACAGCATCATCTCTGCCGTAAACACGAAGAAGTCACAGTACAAAGGACAGGTCAGCATAATTGTGACCTGAGCCCAGATTTCCAAGTCCCAGTTACAAACCAATAAATATTAACAAGCCCACATAAAATTAAACAGTTCTGGAAAACCACCTAGGAAAAACACTGTAAAAGAGAGGCCACTGCCAGCAGCGAGTTGGTTGTGGGATGCCCATGTGAACCAGCCGGCTCTGATTCTACCTTCCCCAGGGTGCAATTATCTTCAAAACTCGGGAGCAGGGCACTCTCAAAACAGCACTGAGAGATGACATTCATAACAAAGTCAAGCCAGAGATGCAGCCTGGTGAAAGTCTAAGCTTCCACAGGCTTAAGTGAGGTCATAACCTCGCACACCGAGAGCTACAGACCAATTCATGGAGACGGTGCGTTACTAATACGCAGTCCACGCGCCACTCTCCGAGCCAGTTCTGATGCTAAGAACTGAAAGGCAAGGTTCACAATGCTTTTAGCTGATCATCAACAGCTCTCAGCCCCAATGATGAACAACTTGTAAGGTTATTGGCCACTCCACAACCATACACTACCAAGAAAATCTCTATCTTTGTACAAAGGGAACACAGGTTTTGGTAATAAAGCCTCCCACATCACAAACTGACTCTAATAGCTACGCTTCCAGACTTTTCAAAGTTAATTGGGAAGCACTACAAACTCTATGAATACCCAAGATTTGACATCGTCCCTAAGGCTGGTTTGGGATAACACAACTTTAATTCATCAACATGCAAAAAGCATCACTTTGCAACCATTATTCTTGGACTTTCGGCCAGAAGAGTAGATCATAGAATCACAGAATCATTAAGCTTGGGAAAGACCTCTAAGCTCATCCAGTCCAACAGTCAGCCCAGCCCCATCATGCCAACTAAACCATGTCCTGAAGTGCCATGTCTACGGGTTTTTTGAACCCCTCCAAGGATGGAGAATCCACCACTGCCCTGGGCAGCCTCTGCCAATGCTTCACCACCCTTTCGGTGAAGAACTTTTTTCTAATGATGATATACTGAGTGATAGCTGTACCTCTGTATCCTAAGCCCTCTCCCAAAACCCCAGTAGACTACTATGCAGCAACCTATTATTCAAAATATTGACCATCACTAAGAACCAAGCCAAATGACATCAGATGTTTTTTATCTTTGTGTATCTGCACACACTTCCCAATGGCCAAGTGCCCAGGTAGTTATTTGTGCCCCTAGTTAAGACCTTCTACCATTCTAAGTACCCACTCTATACGGCAGCAACTCCAGACCTCATTACAGCCATTCAATTCATTCTCAATAAAGGTGTCACACAACCACGACAGGTTCAGCATCAGCTGCCAACCAACACGCAATGCTAAACATACATGAGAGTAATCAAGATAAGAATCAATCCTTATTCCTCTGTGAAGTGTTCCTTTTGTGCTCTCTTAAAAGCACCTCATTATAATAACAAAACTAGGTCAAAAAATAGCCACAAGTCTTAATCAGTACCTCACAGAGCTACTATTTACAGACAGGTAAAAATAATTGCTAATAAAGAGATGAATGCCAAGCGAGTTAGATGAGAAACAACCGCGTTATCCAACAGTGGCTGCAGTACTCCAAGGCTCCGGATGCTCGGGAGAGAAAAAAAGCCATTCATAAATTTATTTAGTATGGTCCCTCTGCAGAAACCTCAAACACTTATTACAGATAATATCTCTCTCCCCCTGGGTTATTTGTCTAGACATATTTTAATTAAATGGCATAATTCTGGTCACTGATGTGGTGAAAATTATTTAGTTTATTTTAATAAGGTCTTTTGGTCCACACTGCTCCAGCTTCCAGAAGGGTAACTCACAGCTCAGGACAGGTTAGGTGTCTGCTGTAGGGAATGCGATAGCACTGTTGCCTCCAGACCGATATAAAACACAGACACAAAGGTAGAGACAACCACCTCTGTTTACCTTCAAAGCACACACAAAATGTCAACTCTCCCACAGAATTACACAGAAACCCCTAAGAGACCACGTATCCTTATTTTTTTTTGTAGGAAGCCACCAGAAGCCTTCACTACCTGGTTCTTTGTACAAGGTTAAAGAGTGTTCTGGATCATATCTGGAGATCAATATAACATGTGATTTCCAGAACCCGTGCTGAGTCTCAAAGGCAGCCCAGGAGGGGCAGAACATGAATCCACTTCAAGGCTGTTTCAGCTGTTCAACACACGGCCTGGACGGTCTCTGCGGACAAAGTATTTTGGAATCCAGATCACTGGATAGAGTTGTCCTTGTCTACACTCCTTCCAAGTTTACACTCCCATGAGGAATGATGCGCTGCTGGGTAAGAGAAGCCCAGGTACGGCCCTCTGATGGTTCCCTGGGACGGAAGTTTCTCTTGCAGTGTTGCTAACATAATGAAAAGCTGGGTTCAGACCTTGTAGGTTCAGACCTAGCAATAAATTCCACCTACGCTTCAACTTCAAAGTACAACTGGACCTACAAGTTTGTTGAGGCAGTGAAAAAAAGAGATTTCCAGCTAGACATAAACTCCCAAGTCAGATATAAATTAAGGAACAGGCAGTCTTTGGATACATGCGCACGTGGGCTGGTGATTGCTCTTTAAAGATTTTCATCATGATACGTCAAAAATTTTTGTTTTCACCATCAGGAAGGTGTTCCAGTGGAGAAGTGAAACACATTCCTGACAGCAAACACATACTCTCAGCCCCATGTTTATGCTTAGTCAAGAGTTTGCTACTCCAAGCTATGCTATAAATGCATTGTACAAAAATATCTACTACTTTATTTAGAAAAACAGCAAGAATGATCACACAAACTGCATGGTATTTAATATTCTTGAAAAATCAATTTGAGAGAGGCGTTGCTTTGTGCAACCTGAAATCTTCCAGTAAAAGACAGCCATCTGGGTAAGCACTGATACGCCAAGTTCCTTCATTTCATGAGTGGCCCCTTCAGTTCAGAAGTGGAAGACACTGGAGATGGTTGTTTCATTTACTACCATACCTCTGAAGAACCAGAAGCAAGAAGAAAGCTGCTCAGGGACTCACTTTGGTATTAATACAGGGGTCAGAGTTCTTTACAAAGAAACACTTCTTTAAGCTGCTCCTGTTCGGTGCATCCTTAGAAGAATGTACAGCGGTCCTGAAGGACACAGATGTTCCGCTCACACACAAAACCCAAAGGAGCTGCAATAAAGAGAGCCCACAATTCTGTATTTCACCATTTGCCCAGGTGAATCCAAGGCTCCCCATCCAATCACCAAGTTGTTCCTCACGCCTCTGACTACAAAAAATGCTTGCGCTGGCCCCAAGTGCACGGCTGAGATTCCCCCCCTCTCCCTAGAGAACAAGCAGAGCACCGGGAACAACCTTTCCCGAGACGGCAGATGCAGCCGGACTGCGTGTTTGTATCAGGCTGCCTAATGCTCAGCTTGGGACACACAGCATGGCTGCAACAGATTTCTTCCAAATCCTATTAGAGAAGCAAAGTTCAAGCTGATGAGAAGAGCCCAAAATCACATCACAGCACTCACAAACACAAAACTCATACACACCAACCGCGCGACAATCCAGAAGTCAGAGCAGCCTTTCACAGGTCAGACTTTCAATTGACTCGGCATCGGGAGACGATAATGCTGGAATAGGTAACCTGTAAAGCTGCTGCTTCTGTTACAAACACAGAAGAGTGACTGAACAGCTCCAACTCAACCAGTCCCCCATAAATCCTGAACAGCTTCTTGAGCCTTCCCAATCCTACTTTTGCAGAAAGATACCGATAGCATCTCTCAAGAGTAAAACTCCACTTTGTCATTTCCTAATTCTGATTTCATTGAGACACATATCCTGCTCGTTGGCAGAGCCAGATAAGAAGAGACCAAATCCCAGTGGTTTTGTAATCTGTCCATTCTTCTATTTCAGCTGTGTTTCTATCTTTACTCCTTTTCTGTCAGGGACTGGGGAAGCCCAGCAGCTCTGTAACTGCAGCACTTGCCAATGGTTCTCCAATCAACCAGAGGCTGATTTCTTAATTAGTGATCCCTGGAGACTAAAGAGAGAAAAAAAAGCTATTAAAAGGAGACAGCATGAATGAGAAGGGGGAGGAGGGGTGGGCGGGTATGGATTATAAACTTTGAAACATGGACTAGTTGTTTAAATTTGCCCAGAGACACCAAGTACCTTATTCACAGGCAAAGTTCTGGCTGGTGCTTTTCAAACCGGTATCCAACAAGCCACCAAAAGTCAGGCTGTCTGGTGGGGAAATCAGAAGTGCACATTAAGCAACACTCTCTTCTACAGGATCTTAAAGAGGGCAAACAGTTTGAGACACCTTGGCAGTATCTCAGTTTTAACTTTCTAACACAGATATTACCTTCTGACCCTGTCCTGAGTCACTGTTTTCAAAAGGAAATCTGTCCAGAAGAAAACACAGCCACAAAAGGAGGCACTGTCAGACTCTCCCAAATGATGGTTCCTCTCCCTTGCCCTGGCAGACGCTGTTCTCCAGCAGCACGGAGCCTCCACACCCAAGGACACAGCTCCTTTTGATAACACAGGTTTAATAAGAGTTCAGCTTGTGTATTGCCTCCAAAACCACTTTTTGGAATGTTACCTGATATCTGCCCTTAACGCTCAGGAGAATGAATCACACTAGGAAACAAATTTTCAAGAGCTGTTTTTGTTTTGCATTTAAATTTCTATACTTACTGCCCTTAGAGGAAAGACGGTTTTAAGATTTCATGAGCTGACAGAAGTGCACATCTCTATTGGTTTTATTTATGTTACCTGGCTGCTATAAGTAAAACAAAACTATTTGAAAGAACAAGAACATATGAATGTAAGAAATCGTCGGTCTTGGCAAGGAAAAGTCAAGGTGGTTCTATGAATACTTAAAATAGTGTTTTAAGAGCTAATGTCTTCTTTAAAAGCCAGGTTTCCACGCGCAGTGAGAGAGCTGCTAACGTTTAGTTCTGTGCCTTTAATAGAGTAAAGGTCTCGGTCACTTGCCAGCAGCACAGTTCATTTCACAAGCACCTACACCTTATACCCAAACGCTTAAGATTTAAAGAACAAAATACTATTGTTTTGAAGGAAATAGTTGAGGCAATCTCTTAGAATAAACACATTTATTCAATGCAGGCAGCACTGGGCAGGTGCCTGTTTCACATCCTTCCTTAGATGCATGATAAGTTGAGGACAATGTGACATCAAGTGTCCTATGAGGACAAAACAGAGAGGTATTGATGGAGTGAATGAGAGGAGGTTTTCCAGGAGGGTGAGGGAGAAATGCAGTCAATCAAAATACCAACTCAAAGGAAGTTTAAACAGACTCCTAACCTGGAGAATGGAACCTTCCACTCACCCAGCAACCAGGTACAGACAATGCACTTCAATCCTTCAGTCCCTGGTGGAACCAGAGAGACGTTCCTAGAGACAGCCTCAACCTCTGCCTGGCTGTTGAGGCTATCAACAACAACACAAAGGGTGGTGGTGTCTGTCTGCTACTGAATTCCCAGGCACTGGAAGTTGAGCCAACTGCTCCAACAATCCAACATCCACAGCATTATTTTCCAACCTAGAAGCCCACCCAAAAGCCACCATCACTTAACCTTATCGGATCCCTATGGTCATGAAGTTCACATCAATGTCCCATTTGTGCACAGTTATAAAGCCATTTCCTGATGTGTATGACATTGCTCCAAAGAAATCAAACACGCAGAGCTCTAATTACGATATTCACTCCGCTGCCGAGAGTTCACAGTGCCCCAGTTATTAACTGACATATTGTAAAGCTTCTTGTCAGCTTGGAATGCAGAGACAAACCACCACCGCTACTGCTCCTAGAAGGCCTCAGGATAAAAGGAGAAAGGAACAATAAGACCCAAGAGTTTCCAGGACTATAAAAAAAGCAGGAGGGTCGTCTTTTGCTTAATGTGAAGCAATGCATTTTATTGCAACGACAGTAACAGACTCAAGGTTGTCAAAACCAATTGCATCCAGAAGCAATCACTGGAAGCAAACTTTAGTCACTTTGCCAGGCTCTGCTAGATAATTGTGTCTTGAGTTTGTTCTTCTATCCAGTGCATCCCAGGCCATGGTCCCAGATCTTGGGCATACAAGCGATTATGATTTCTACCCACTCATTTTCTATTACACTTGCTTTTATTTCATGTAGAGAAAAGGCAAGATCCTTCCTTAAGGATAGCACTGTTAGACCTTAAAGGATTTCTCACCTCTCTTACATTCTGTTACTTTGTGTGTGTGAGGAGTGGATGGATTTCAGTTTAATACATAAATACTTAGCTATTAATATTTGTTTGTATTTGTCTCTGCATCTTTTCACAAATGATAGTGGAGCAAGCGCAATCCAAACAGCAACTTGCAGGACAAGAACAGGATAGATGTCTCTACCCCAAAGGTGTCCCCAGAAGAAGATCCCGTACAGGAGATGCCTCCCGAAGCCCAGTCACTGCCCCTCAACACCCACGAGCCCCTCCTGTCAGGAAGGACAATCCCAGCTCTTCTTGCACCACCTGATTTCAGTCACACAAACTAAAGTCAACTTGGCACAACGAATGCAAAGCTGCCCTGCAGCCCAGGATAATTCACAGTAGCATTATCTGCAATTCAGTGGGTTACTGTTAATTTGGTCTGAACGGGGCGGGGGGAGTGCTAGCAAAGACAAGAATAAGCAGATGACAAATTTGCTTATTAACCACGTTGAATAAAAGATGTATTAAAAAAACATAAGGAGGGAGGGGGATGAAAAGCAGGGTGTGAAAGAAGCAGGAGCTGGAACAGCAGGGCTAATGTAAACCATGAAATGCAACCCCTGCTGGGACAATGTGAAAGACGAAGAGACAGGCTTTTCCATATTAACTATTTGATCGCTCTCCTTCCGATGTATCATCCAATATTGCACAAGGAACAGGACTTCCATTTACCCTGCAGGTAATTCTTACAAGCTGGAGCACTGAAACGGCACTGAGAACAACAAATACATTCAGTTGTTATTGCAAACCTTCATTACCTTCACCCAAGGTTGATCAGGACGCGCCGTGTAGGAGTCATCATGAAACATGTAAAGCAAAGAGCTCTTAACAACATTCCAGCTGCACACAGGCTCCAGGGCCATTACTCAGTTTACCTTTATTCCAAGCACTCAGGGCTCTTTGGAAGGCACATCCTGTCCCGTTTCAGGATTAGATTTTAGCAGCACTGACGATTTTTGCATAGACTGAACTAAGGAACTTGTCGAACATGTCTACAAACACTGCACTTGCTCAACAATCTCTCATGACTAAGTATTCCCATGTTTCCCCATGACATCAGAAATCCAACCTCTCCCTTGAATTCAACACTTTAACTAGCACCTCTAATTAGAAACAATGCAGTTGGTCCAGAAATTCCTAAATATTCATGTTTTCTGCAGCAGCCGTACCTTGCCATCACTCACTACCACTGTGCAGCTTTCTTTTTCAGGAGGAGCAGTGTAATTAAGTGTCAGACACTTCTTTGCATGTTCTTGTTCAAATGAAGAAGTCTGCCATGCATTCTTACTCCATCCTCATCTCTGCCCTGAGCAAGGCTCTGGCCTCCGTTTCGTTCCATTTACTGTAACTTTTTGTGTCTATAACTGAAATAGGTCATAAATTAAAACTGGAAATAAACATATTTACAACTGGAAATAAACATATTTAAAAAGCAGCCACCAAAAGCCTTGCAAACCCATCCTTTTAGTAGTTCTATTCTCTCTGCATCACCAAATTATTTTAATTTATTTTTATAATTTGAAGGATTCAACCACAAGAGTGAATTCAATGGAAGACATCCAAGGGTACAAAAGGAACAATCACTGAAGCTGGTCATTGCAAAGAGCTTTTCCTGCAGTGTCCACCAAAAAGCAATGGGCAGGGAGGGGTGAAGGAGCCTCTCTGTGACTCAGTGAAGCAAAAGGGAAGAGAAATCTGATAAGGGACCATGCGTTTGCACTGGGATTCTTGTGGAAGCACAAACTCTGCGGTTATGTGAGCCTCCAGCAAACTGGAGTTCTACTCTGGGTCAGAAGTTTTTACAAATCAGAACTGAAACCCTAAAATAAAAGCCCCTATTTACAAGTTTCCCAGGGATGTAATTTCAACATGTTTACAGTCTCCTCCAAAGGCACAGCCCATGTACATAAATTAAGCTCAGCACAAGTTTAACTGGTTGCATTATCAGGGACTGGATCACTTACTCAAGGTCAAATACACAGTAGCTGGAAGAAGGAAAATTGCACTCAGACCTCAAATCCAACCCAGAGCCTCAGCCCACAGCTGTTCTCTTCACATCCCAGAGGGAAGGCAGAGAGAAGTCATTTAAATATTGCAGGTTTCAGACACGATTTAACTAACGAAACTCTTATTCTGAGACCATTTTCAAATCTATCCATTCCTCTTAAACTCCATATGACAGATGCTTGGTTTTAGCAACTTTACAGTTGTTGAAACACAAGCTCTTGCCCCAGTTCCCCATAGCAAGAGAGCTGTTAACAAACAGTATTTGCACACTCACTTACTAAGGGGTTTGCAAACGCAGCCACCTCTACAGCTCAGAACTCAGAGATCGAACAGCAGGTTACAAATAAATAAATAAATCAAGATCTGGAGGATGCTTTTTAGGGCTGCTCCTTTCAAATTGGCATCTATAGGAATCTTAAAATGATGCAAACCCAGCAGCTTTTCAGAGCACTGGGCTCCTTACCTCAGTCATGACAACTGAGACGGCAAGATGCTGTGAAAATGCCATCCTTAAAAGACCTGAGGGACCTCAGCATCTGCATCCCATGTCACAGCCCTATCAAGTCCTGTCCCAGTCAGCACTTTTTGAAAAGGAAAAGCTGACTTCTTCAAAAGTGATGGAACAGGTAGAAGTGAACCCAACAGACAAATGGTCCGTAGCAAGTCAGCGGCATAAGGTGAAGGGGTTCTCCTGTTACCTGAGGCCCTGGCCCAGGTTGCCCAGAGAAGTCGCAGCTGCCCCATCCCTGGAGATGTTCAAGGCCAGGTTGAGGTTTTGAGCCCCCTGATCCAGTGGGAGGTGTCCCTGCCCATGGCAAAGGGGTGGAACTGGATGGGCTTTGAGGTCCCTTCCATCCCAAACCACTCCGTGATTCTATGATCTATAATTAAGGGGACTGTATCATGTTTTGTATGGTTTGAATATCCTCCAAATGAATTTCATACTTTATCTTACCAAGACCACTGAAATAACCAAAAATGATTGTCATTCCCTCAGTTTCTTACATTTCACATGGAAATCAGCCACAACAGAATCACAGGGCAAATATTTAGGTCATTCCTTCCTCAAGCACTGTAAATTGCTCTGTATTTGCTCAGCAGCTTGTCTCAACTGATTAAACTCCACAGCAGAAATTGGAGGACAACCCTCCAGTAGTCTTCTCTGAAAACTGTGACCCCAAAGCAGCATCAGCAAAATCCCCATTTACATCCTCTCACTTCCCCAACACGCTCATTAAACCACGAGCTGGTGCTTAATTGATTTAGAAAATGGTATTCTAATGGCAGGCCAACCCAAACGCCCTTTGCTAAAAGGCAAGCAGTAACCAGATGGGAAAAGCAGAGCCTGTACACGAAAGCTTTTCCTGCACATATGATGTACACTTCAAGTCCTCTCTTAGCTCTGATGTGGAAGGAAGACCCAGAGAACGGCCCATTCCATATCCCGCTGTTCATTACCTCAACACTGCTATTCATGAAATCCTAGAAGGGTTTGGGTTGGAAAGGACCTCAAAGCCCATCCAGCCCCACCCCCTGCCATGGGCAGGGACACCTCCCACTGGATCAGGGGGCTCCAAGCCCCATCCAACCTGGCCTTGAACGTCTCCAGGGATGGGGCAGCCACCACTGCTCTGGGCAACCTGGGCCAGGGCCTCATGATAAAGACAGTCACCCACTCACAAACAGATGCAAGTTTCAGTCTAAGTGGTATCTTTCTCCTCAAGTTTATTATCATGTTTGGGAAAACAAGCAAAATTCAATATCTCCATGGTCCGTCTCAGGAGATGGCTGGATGCAGCTCTCAGATTTGAAGCTTTTCTGGACAGCAGGCACAACCTCTTTGTGTTTTCCCCCAGAAGAGGATCATCTGCCAATTTTTGGAGGGTGTGTAAGGATAGGAATTTGCTTTTTTTGTATACTCTCAAAGTAAAAGAGGTCAGAAAACAGTGGGAGCTGCCATGATCTCAGAGGGGAAAAGAAAATATCAGATGTTACTATTAAATTGCTCCTTCCTTGAGAATATCGCTTACGAATTTGTCTTTTTTAACATATTGATTTTTAGGCCAACTAGAATCATGATGAGAAAATATCTTCCAAAATACTTAAACTGGTTATTGATGGGCTACATCAAACAGGGTTCTGTACCACGTAGATCTCAGCATGTTTGAAGCTAACCTAAGGTCAGTCTCTGTACTGGAACACGCAGACATAAAAATTCACACTTATAATCGTGCTAACACAGAGGTGATTCTTCATGAATTCTGCCTTTTCACAGGGAAAGGACCATACAACAATTCCAGTGAGCGCTCACCTGGCACCACTGCAAGTCCTCTCCACAAGATTATGTTGGACAGAGTAGGTGTGCGCATAGACAACCAAAGACCATGACAGAATGACTGTTGTTCTACTGAGAAAGGACATTTTTACACCCTTCCTATATTTTATTGTCAGCAACACACTCTTAAATAGAAATTTTAACTCACTTACTACTAGGCTACTACTAGTATCCAACTGCAATACTAGCTTTGTGAGCTAAACTAACAAGGCAGACCGGTTTAAAATTTAGCAACACTGTCTGCATTCACTGCAAAAGCTTTCAACAGAAGAAAAACACAGCAAAAAAATCCAACCCTGTCTTGATAGTCTTGGATAAACAAGGCAAGACTGCATTTATGGACACTAATGGTGAGATGTTCGGAGTAGTTTTCCTCTAACTTCACTGGAAGCAGAGCTCAACCTACCCTTAACGATTATGAAGAAACAAGACATTTTGCTGGGACAACAAAAACAGAGGAGCTTAATCATCTGCCAGATTCCATACCTCAATCAAGTGAATAAAAGCAAGCATAGATTAAAAAAAACACTAAAACTGATATTAGAGGCTGTCAAGAATGCTTTCCTCTCCCTTTTCATTTTCCCAATCCACCTACTCAGTGTATCTTGTGTGAAAACAGCGAGTTCTTTGGAACTGGCATAGTACGTTTTGCAAAATGCTTAACAAATAGCTGCGCTTACAGTGAATTTACAGGTGTTTTTCTCATTAGCCACATGCAGAGGGATTTCAAAATGCTGGCTACTGAAGGCCACAGCACTCTGCCATTTACTCAGAGAAGCAGATTAATCTGCAGATCTCACATGCATCCCTTGCAGGACTATCTTTATTACTGCCATCTAATAACACAATTAGAGCACATAAAGTAGACATTTACTAAAAAGATGAGGCACCTGGCTTTTGCTTTATAAACTACAGAGCCAAAGAAAAGATGCCATCCTGGATATCGTAATGAGCCGTTAAATAACACCAGAAAAGATTTCTGCTCATTGCAATAGCGTCGTTTACAGACTTCAGTTTTAGCAAACCACAAGGAAATCCTTCTGCAAGAAGAATGCAAATAGGAGGTAAATGAGAGTAACGATGAAGCACGAGCAAGCTTTTTAAAACCACAACCGTAGGGCCAAGTAGTATTAATCTGCCTCAGTTCAGTGCTGTGTCCATTTATATCAGAGGCCACTGGCCTCACCTCCACTATTCAGCACAGTCAGGCTGTCCACGGCGTTCAAACAAAGGATGGCAACCGCACAGCTCGCTCCTCGTACAACAGGCCAAGCCCTGCCAGTACAAGGGCAAAGCCAGATTTCAAGGAACAAAGGATAAATTAAGTCTATCTGCAGCAGCTGGCCACTCAAAGGCCACTGCCACTTCTTTGAGCCTTCTTCTCAAGCTCTCTTTGGGTGTTTCCGCATGAAATGTTCAGCGCTGCTTCTGTTAGCGTTGATGTCAAGGCAAAAGAAACAGAACTTACTCGCTCACCTCGGGGTTATCCGGTTTATACAGAAAGGACAAGGGCTGACTCCACCTCCAGTACTCACAGAGGAGACGAAGACACACAGAAATACCAAGACACCTTCCTTTTCCCATAGAAAGATGGAAAATAGGGAAAAAAACGAAAGAAGAAAATAGGAATAAAACTCTTCTAGATATCACCTTTGCTCAGTAGGTTTGACACTTGGCACTTCACTTTCTCTCTCGTAATTCTTTCCAAATAAAATCCAGAAATCTCAGCATTTTAAGGAACAAAAAAGCCAGGCAGAATAAACTGCAATAATACATATGTGAAGAGTTGTACTGGATGACGCAATATCTTTATTTGCAACAATCAGCTGATTCTATTGCATCTTCCCTTCCCACAATGCAAGGCACATTAAGAGAGATACGGATATGCCAAAAAAAGGGATCAGGGTTTCATGTCTTTAGGACACTTTCTATAGGACTGGAGTCCCACACTGCTGAACATCTCCAGGATAACGATGCTCCTTCTTACCATCACCACAGAAAAAAAAAGCCTGCCTTTGTGTTGCATAAAATTTAAGTAAATTTAAAATAAAAAAGGCTTGCTGCTTTGCAAACAAGCAGTTGATTTCCTTAAGTTATTTAACACAAAAGGAGGTGGAATAGAAACTTCAACAGTCCCCACCTCCAAGAGGCTGTAAGCACAGCTCACTGCTCTTAATTGCCAGCAATCATCCTACGCTTTCACCCTGGATATGTTAAAAACGGACTGAGAAGCAATAAAGACAGTGGACTGGGTATTCAGTCAACAGAAATATTGACAAATTGGGCCCTTGCAAAGAAATTCCACCAGCAAATGAGATCCCTATCAATCAAAAGGCATTCAAGACCATGACGGGGAGACTGTAACATAGTCTCGTACATTCTCAAGGCAAGTATCAGCTGCATAAAAACACTGATGGATACCCTTTCTCCATGTCTGTTTACAATGAAAGAATGACAGTAACACCGAAAAGAGGGTGAGAATTAGATAGATCTTAAAGGGGAAAAAAGATCACTATTTCAATGAAACTCAACTAGAGATGAAGGCAGAAAATCTACTGCTGATCTTAACAGGCACAACATTAACATCAGCCAAACATCCAGGAACCCCAACTGCCACGGAAAAAAGAGAGAAAGGAAGTAACTTTAATTATCAAGACATCCAAATCAAAACGGGTCATGATTCCTGAAGAAAGTAAAGCCCAGAAGAACAGGGAGAGAGTTCTAGCAGTGATACCATGTACAGAAAAAACAGAACTTGTGAGTCATACAAACCACCTGGTCAACGTCCTCACGTAGCGCTGTGGCACAACTGGTGAAATGAATGGTTGGTGTTCCAGAATGATTCCAGACCACGCAATGTCCTGGTTACACCAGGCTGCATTTAAAGTTGAATCTCAAATGTGAGCATGAACAAGGCTTATTTTCGAAAATGCCAGACTTGTGCTTGAAGGTAAAGCAGAACCCAAGTGAAGGGAGCCTGCTGTACTCATCTCAAAATTTCCATGGAAATTTTTACAGACTTTAACACTCTATGCAAATTAATTCCTTAATTCAAAATTTTAATCTATTCCATTGCTATTTATGGCTGGTTTCAAAGCACTGAATGTGGATCTCCTCCCGGTGCATCTGGGTCTCCTCCTGCTTGCCCATTCACTCTCCTGCGGCAGGCTGGAATGGTGATCATGTTTCAAAAATTATTATTAAATAAATCCCATTTAATTCAACCTACTTCACTGGCAAATTTTAATTAGAGATACAGCAAGCCTATAAATAAGCTGCTGAACTCAAATCCTATAGAGATGGTTCATGTTTCCACCAGCTGCACAGTCCGTGTGTGTATTCTTAAGCCCAAACAAGTTTACCTGAGCACTGGAGAAAAGAAAAACAAAACTGTGCACACACTACCTGGAGGTGTTCATTAACCGAACAGTAGTAAACTTGTTTTTCTAACTTGTCCCGCTGCAGATCACCAGCCACAGGAAGCAGACCAAACCTGATGTGTCCCTTTCGCATGTTTTCATAGCATTAGCTTTTAATAAATGTAACACACTCCACCCTGGGAGTAGAGCAGTCCTTGGGTTCCAGCAGAAAAAGTGGTTGTTTTAAATATTTAGATTACATTACAGTTGGGACGTTAAAATAAGCAGTGACTTGTACTGTAGGCAGCTATCAGAATCAGCTTGGCAAAACACGTGTAAGCTGTCCTGCTGTGGTTACAAAGCACAAGCTTTGAGGTCTCTCAGGCTGCTGTTCTTATCCATATTTTTATTATTTGTACTACAATAGTGCTTTCTGATGTCAGCAAACAGAAAAGCACCACGGTGCGAGATGCTGTATAAACAGAAGCAGAAAGACACTCAGCCTCCAGAGAGTTTATACATTTCAGCAGAGAAAAGGGGGAAAAGCCAGAAGAAAAAGGCTATTCTCATCGGGCAGGGAGCTAACACAGCCCTCAATTCAGCACTGCACCTCAGTGAGTCCAACTGCTTTGCTGAGTTCAAGCCCAAATCTGTGGCTCAACACAACTCTTTTTTTCTATTTCCCAAGCCTCAAACCAGTGTTTTAACTACGCATTTTAACCATTTCTTCCACTCAGTAACAGCACTCCAACTTTCTGCAGGTTTTAATGAAACCTCCCTTCCAGTCTTAAGAATCCGTCTTCCCCCTGAAGGCCTCTACGTGGTTGCTGTCGATCCAGATAGTCAGGCCCAGGACCTGCTCTTGGAAATCCCTATTTTCATAACATTATTCCACATTTATTCAATTGAATCAAGCTGAAACTTGGCCTTCACTTTTGAGCTCCTCCACCACCAGCAGAACAAGACTTCCGCAACGTTTACAGCATTTAAGTGTGCAACAGACCATGCTGAGCCAAGTGAAAGCTGGAAAGAACCACGACCAACCCACTGAACTGTGAAGTCAGAGCCACCATACTCAGTTTTATTAGCTGTCTCAAAGAACTAATAAAAAGCCAAGCGTCTTCTCAAATCCATCCACTCAACCACCTGTGGGGTTTTTGTGGAAAGCCTTCATTGAAAAGCATTCTCCTCCCACTGCGCACGCTGCAAGTTACACATCAGAACCACTATTGCTCATTTCAATGAAAGGTTCAGCTAAAAACTGGCTCAAAATTCAGTGTATTTCAGAGAAGGACTCTTAGTGACTCCACCAGGCGTTGGATTCGTCCCAAACAGACCTCCAGTGCTGCCACATGCCCTGCTACAGCCTCGCAAAGCAAACCTGGCAGCAGCAGCAGAGAATCCTCACCACGGGCTGCAACATGCCTTGCATTCATGTTCTTGGTCAGCCAGGCCTGTTTACATCGTGGGGAACAGCTGTCCCGGTGTGACCTGAAGCCAGCTTTGACTATTGCGCAACCGTTCCTTTCTCGCCTGCAGACACGCAAACCTGGCCAAGGATATAGGATAAAAAAAGTCTTTAAAAGAAACTCATGTGTTGCTCCATCTGTTCAACCACACTTGCTGTCCAAAAGATATTGGCAGGAAACGTGCCACAGGCGTTTGCAAAGCTCTAAATGGTAAATTACGTGACTGCGTTAGCAGCTGAACCCCAGCCCTTTTGAACCTCGTGTCCAAGTGAACTGATGTCTTTTTTTCAGTCTAATCTCCAAATATTGAGTAACTGAGGAAGCAGCCTGAGATAATGGAGAGAATACAGAAGGTTAACATCAAAAGGATGCAAATCTTCAATTCTGCCCCGGTGCAACCACTTTCTTACCCATTCACCTCTCCTAAAAACGCCCTGTTTTCTCAATAGCATTGAGGGTAAAAGAGATTTAACAAGGAGGAGACAGAGATGCATGTGGGAAAACAAGTACATAGAGGGAGATTCTACCTGGTTGCTTTGTAAAGATCATCTTGCCCCTACTTCAAGGTAAAAAATTCTACAGCCCACTGCTCTTACCTGCTCATCTACCTGCCCATTGTTCAGGTCAGTAACCTGGACATCATATTGAATGCTGACTCCTCTCTAGACCCTCACATCCAGCCTACATTCAGGTCTCGCAGTTAGCTTAGTATTTCTGAAACTTCCCATTTATACAGCTAAAATACTTGCCAGAGATTTGATCACGGAGGTTGCTTCAGCATCCCCCTGCCTAGTTCTGATCCACAGGTTCATTCTGGGGCTACCAATCCTTGCTGAGCTGCAAAGATCATTTTCCTACGCTGTTATTTTAAGCACATGCCCCCCTGCACATTTGTCTACCAGCTCCGTATTTTCTAATGCAGGTATGAACCACTTGCCTTCATTTTATTCCACGTCAAAAAAGAAACTCCTACCTGTAACTGCCCTATATTAGCCTCTGTCACCTGCACGTTCAGTTTGCAAACAAGAATGGAGGTGGGCATCCTTTCATGCTGCTCTTTAGTCTTGAGAGGATCTCCTTAAAAACACCAGCAAAAATACCTCATTAAAATCTTCATTGCAATAACTACCAAAGCAAACCTCCAACCCCAAACTCTCACTGCTGCTCAGCACAGCAGCGTCCACCTCAAAGGCAAAGTCCTACCTGCCTTATCCCTCAATGCAAACCAGTGAAATTAAGGCTTCCACGATTTTGTTCCCTTGCTTGCTGAATTTTTACAACAGTTCTCATAGTTACATACAGTGAGTGCAGTATTCTGCAAATACAACATGTAAATTAACTTTCTGGTTTCCAAATCACCTATGACCAATGTCACTTAGAGAGTTGATTGTCTAAGCCTCATTGACAAATAGGGAACTCATACTTTCTCTTGTCCCCATGAAATATATTTTGAGGTTTTCATTAAATATTCTTGTCTCCAAAAGCTTTCCCAGTTATGAAATTATTGCACATGTCCACATTCATCAATCAGGACTCCCATTTCTCAGTGAGGACTCCCCTTAGGACAAGGATAAGAACAGAGATGGCACACTGCCTCCACAAGAAGACACACAAAAACGTGCTTTGCGTGGTCCTCTTCCACCAAAAATTGCCCCATTCAGCTCCTAATCCCAATCCCAGGCTGAATTCCTTCTGCTTTAAATCACAATTGCTTGCTAGTTGTCAACACACCAAGCATCCAAGAAAATAAGAAAATCCATTTCTGCACAAGAGCTGCACCTAAAAGTGGAGTTTGAAAGGAAGTTCTGCTGATACTGAAGGAATGCCTAAAAAGCCACTCCTCAAAGTACTCCCTGAAGAAATGTAATCAAAAGAGTATTAGTTCACACAATGGAAAGAATGAGGAGTTGAACCTCACCCAGGCGGATGGCAGAACAGACGTACCCTGGCATGCGATGGATAGAGATCGGAGCCTGTGACGGGCTCGCACTGCCTATCCCGCAGTCCTGACGACAGCGTCAGCTCCTGCCCGGTGCCGTGCTGACCGCACACAGCAAAGGAAGCCAGAACAGCGCAGGACAGAGGATAGTTATCAGTCCAAGCTTTCGTACAGAGCACGTATTTAAGATGGTGCAGTTCTTCCTCTGAACTTCCCCTGCTATAACCATGCTGCAGCAGAGCATCCTGTGCTGACAGAGGTGAGAGCAGTGTGAAGGCTCAGAGAGGTCACCGCAGAGCAAGAATAAAACACTTCACTTATGGCAATGCCTGGGATCGTATACATTTATAATTTTGTATTTCTGGAAGATAGTGATAGTGTTTTACAATAAAAAAATACCAAGTATTTAAGAGCAGACAGGTAGGAATTCCTTTTATAGGATCTGTCACACAGTCGTTATCGGTCACTGGGATCCAACACAGTTTATGCAGTGTCAGAGTTTCAGTCTCAACAGCCCAGGCATCACGAACTACAGCTTTATTTTTAGATGTATTCATTATTTCCCATTTTTCAATCACCAAAGAATCAACAAAATTGCATCATATGTTATTGCGAGGATGTGTGCAGCTGTAACCTTAGAATCAACCACTTCAGTGATCGGAAGTGACCTCTGAGCTCTTCCCCTGAGAGGAAAGAATCAGTTGCTGTAAGCAACGAAGCAAGCCAGTGACACGGCTCCTTGTCTGTAAAACACATCACAAATAGCACCTTTTTCCAAATTTAATTGCTGGTGGATACTATCACATTAACAAGTTTGCTTCTGTTACGTCCCCGCTTCATTTCCTACCAACTGGAATGAAAACAGAAGCTACAAAGCACTTCCAAGGGTTAAGTATTAATCTCGGACCACAGTTAAACATCCTGCATCTTATAAACAGCATCATATCTACAGATGGATGCAGCAGGGATGCTTGGACTTGCAGAATAAAGGCAGGTCCATCCCAACAAGAACTGGTGCCGAAGCCACCCTTGAGAACGAGACAGTGCAGGAGAACGTGGGTTTCAGTCAAAGTCAGGTTGCAGGGAAAATCAAGAGGAAGGTTCCGCAGTGGGTCTGTTCTACACAGATCTACGATAGTGTAACATCAAGACTGAGGGCAGAGCAGTCAATTAAACTGTAACCAAAGTTCAGAAGGAAATTCACAGCTCCTGCAAGGTTCTTCTCCTGCACCTTCTGAGCAGCAAAGCTGAAAGCAGGCTGGTAACTCAGCACGCGTACACAGAACACTGAGCTGCTTTTTCCTAATAGAGCTTGACACAGCTCCACGTCCTCAACCCAACTCCATTCCTATCCTTAGCAGCTCTGTCTTTCAGGGTTGGAATCAATTCAACACATCCCCTGTTTCTGAACACAATTATTTATTACATTATTTCAGGATCCAGGAAAGGCTGTGCCTTAATTACAACAACATGTGCAGCACTGCAAAGTCAGTTCCCAATCACTGGCTTCTCAAGGAGGCTCTGCTTCTCCAGGAAGAGATTTCCTTCCCTAACACAAGAAGTACTTTCCACTCCACGCTGGGATTTACAGCCCACCCTGCCAAGCAGCAGCCACCAAATCTCAGCTCAGCACAACCACTGCGCAGCAGCACGAAGAACAACAACCAGAACTGCGGAACGCTGCTTGTGGAAGCGGAATGCTGCTGTAGCTGAAGCCTAAGGACCGCTTACAGAACACGCATAAGAGAATTGCTTTGGAGGACATTTTCAGGCACATAAGGCAGAAATTAGATACACAATTTTGTTATGGTTAGCGGCAACTGCATCTCTAATTACCTATTACCAGCAACAATTTTAAAAAGCCAGTTTGGAGAGAAGACGATGAAAAAAAGCCATATTTCCTATTAACACTCGCTAAGACAGTTGAAATTCAGATGAGTTCTCTTCTAATTGCCTATTTTTCACAACTTTTTAGAAACAGAAATTTGAATAACAAACAAACCCAAAAATCTGATGGACAGGTTAGTGGCTGGCAAAGGTCACTGTCTGCAGAGTTAGTTCCAGCCGCCTCATGACAATGGGTTGCCACCCTAAAGCATGCACAAGTTATATTTCGGACTATAAGAGAGACAGAATGTACAGGTCATAATCCTCCCCATCCACTTGCAGCCCTTAACCTTCCATCACCTTCATTTCCAAGACAATTTTCGCCCCAGTTTCAAGACTAATGAGATTTCGCTGCAGGGTTTTGGTTACCAACACTGTCAAAGATCAAGAACAGACCAAATGTGTTTGAGATCTTCCCAGCCAGTTCAGCACACCTCAGCACCGCTGATGTTCCCTAACACTAGGATTCCCAGCTGGATTCCCCAGCTTTCCTGCAGCCCCTTTCGGTACTGGCAGGCTGCTCTAAGGTCTCCAGGCTGAACAATCCCAACTCTCTCAGCCTGTTCTTGCACAGGAGGTGCTCTAACCCTCAGATCATCTTCGTGGCCTCCTCCGGACTCACTCCAACAGCTTCATGTCCTTCTTGTGCTGAGGACTCCAGAGCTGGCGTCCAGGTGAGTGGAGCAGAGGGGAAGAATCCCCTCCCTTGACCTGCTGGTCACACCTATTTATAACAACTGTAGGGCACGTGTCCCTGTCACTTGTGGGTGAAGCAGAAAAATCTATGGATGGACAACTTCAAAGTCCTTATTTTACAAACAAACTGTTGGTATAGTAGTTTCCCAAAAAAGTGTTTTCACAATCCAGAAAAGCAAGAAGTCACCACGTGAAGGCTCCTGCAGTAACACACCAACACTAACAGCTCCCACATAAGACACGTGTCAACAAACAATATCCACATTCCACCATGGATAAAAACACAATTAATATTAAAGGCATCGGGTCTTACAGAGAAGGAAGAGGCTACACAATAAGTAAAAGGATGCTCTGGATAACATATCTCAGTGAACATGGAATTTCCACCTCAGCCACAGCGTTGTTTTAGAGCCAGGTCCACAGCAGCTTCCCACAAACCTGCTCTCTTTTTTACTGGCAAGGCATTTAAACATGCAAAATTGTCTTGCCGGTGACAGATGTGAGTACAAAGAGAAGCGATTTGCTACAAAAGGATTAATAGATTTTCAAAGTTACTGCCTGGCAAACTGTCAAACAGATTGCACTGGTTTCTTTTATTAGGACTGTAAATAGGGCCAGTAGCACGAAATCCACATTTGTGTGTGGAGACCACAGTCATGTCAGGTATCTCCTCTGGTCAAACATCTGGCCTGCACGAGCACAAAAGCTGTTAGGGCCTTGCCATCCCCAGCTCTCCCAGTAAGCAGGATGCACTGGGAGTGAGGAGCAGGGATTGCAGAAGCGGCTGTTTCACCCCCAGCCAGGACACCCTGATTTTCAGACAGGCGTTTCTGCCCTTGCACAAAGCTTCACCTCCCGGCAGCGCATCGGCAGCCCAGCTCTCCTGGGCTCTCCAGAACACCCTGCTCCTGCAGGGAGCCTGGTGGCCTCGTGACAGCCCTGGATGGCGGCTGCTGGGCTCACATCCCTGTCTGGCTGGGAGAGGGTGGTGAGGAGCAGCATGGAGAACCCAAACAGCCGGCACAGGGAACCCAAACACCAGCCTGGCAAGGGGAGCCTCAACGCCAGCTGGGGCAGCCCAAATGCCAGTTGAGGGAACCAAAAGGCCGGCAAAGAGAGTTCAAATACCGGCCTAGCAAGCCCGAACACCGGCACAGGGAACTGAAACAGCAGCACAGATAACCAAAACCTGCCACGGGGAACCAATATGCCGGCACAGGGGACCAATCCCTCAGCATAACAAGCCCAAACACCAGATGAGGAACCAAAAGCCGGCACAAGGAACCCGAACACCAGCACAGGGAACCAAAGCACCGCCATAGGGAACCGAAACGCTGGCACAGGGAACCAAAACGCCAGCACTGGGAGCCCACACTCTGGCCTAGCGAGCCAAAAGGCTGGGATTGGGAAGCAAAACTCTGGAATAGCGAGCCCAAGGGCCAGCGAGCCCAAGAGCCAGCTCTGGGAACCAAAGCACTGGAAGAGCGAGCCCAAGGGCCACCACAGGGAGCCCAATTTTTGGGTTTGGGAGCCAAAAGGCCGCAATAAGGAGCTCAAACACCAGCACAGGGAACCGAAGTGGTGGCACACGGAACCGAAACACCAGCTTAGCGAGCCTGAACGCCGGCACAGGGAAGCCAAACGCCGGGATAGGAGGCCCGAACGGCGAAGGAGGAACCAAAGGCCGGTACAAGGAGCTCGAACGCCAGCTGGGACAGCCCGAACGCCCGGCGAGGGAACCTAAAGCCGGCACAGGGGGCTCAAACCCCGTCATGGCGAGCCAAAGGCCGGCACAGGAAGCTCAAATCCCATCACAGCGAGCTCTAACGCCGTTCGAGGCCTCCCCGCCCGGGCTGGCAGGTCCGGCGCTGCCCGCTCCGGGGCCGCCATGTTCGCTCGCTCCGTTCCCGGTGCAAGTCCGGCGGCTCCCGCTGCAACCGCAGGGGCTCCCGGTGCGGACCCAGCGGTTCCCGGAGCGGACCCAGGGGCCTCCTGGTGCAATCCTGGAACCCCCCAGGGCAACCTCGGAGCCCCCCAGGGCAACATCGGAGCCCGCCGGGACAACCCCAGAGCCCGCCGGGACAGACCCGGAGCCTCCCGGGAACTGAGGGGCTCGCGGTGCAACCCCAGCCCCGGTGAGGGCAGCCCCGAGCCCCGCTCCCGCAGGTGCCCGGGCGGTGAGGGCCCCCGCTCACCCGAAATCCTGGTCCATGGACTTGAAGAAGAACTTGTAGCCGTGCGCGGGGCGGTTGCTGAGCACATTCTTGAAGTCGCCCAGGGTGACTTTCTCGGGCGGGACGGGCAGCTTCACCAGGTACGGCGTCTCCTCCTCGTCGATGTGGTAGATGATCTTGGTCTCCGCCATTGGGGAGCGGGTCTCCTCCTCCTCTCGGTGCTCTCACGGCCGGCCCCGAGCCGCCCCCGGCAGGCAGGCGGCCCCGCTGCTCAGCAGCCGCCCGGCCCGGCAGCGGCAGCGCGGCGCCCGCCCCGCCCGCATCCTCCGGCCGCGAGCGGAGCCGAGCGCGAGCCCCGCGGTGGGCGGGGAGGGGGCGCGGGGACAGCCCCGCCCCGCGCGGCCCCGCGCGCTGCCCCCTGCGCTGCCCCCTGCCGGCACGGCGGGAGACGGGCGGGGGCGGCGCGGGGGATGAGGGGGCACGGGGGGAAAAGGGGGCGGGAAGGGGGGGAAAGGGAGGAGGGAACCGGGGGGGCGCGGGGAACAGGGGGGACGGAGCTGGGGAAGAGGAGGAATAGGGGGAGAAACGGGGAGACACGGGGGGGCGGAACCGGGAAATGGCCAGGAGGTCCCCGTATTCCGCAGCCCCCCCCCTCACCTCTACCCCGGACCCCCCAGTCTCTCCCAAAGAGCGGAGGTTGAGGTGAGATCTTGGGGAGAAATGTTTTGCTGTGAGGGTGGGGAGGCCCTGGCCCAGGGTGCCCAGAGCAGTGGTGGCTGCCCCATCCCTGGAGGTGTTCCAGGCCAGGTTGGATGGGGCTTGCAGCCCCCTGACCCAGTGGGAGGTGTCCCTGCCCGTGGCAAGGGGTGGCACTGGGTGGGCTGTGAGGTCCCTTCCAGCTCAAAGCGTTCTATAATTACTGCTATTTTTTATTTTCAATTTTTGAAAGCTTAATCCATCCCAGTTCCCAGATCCCACCAGCACACGACCATGTGAACACTGCGATACCACTTCCAGAGCCAGATTCTCCCACGCAGAACCAGATCCTGGTGCCTCTTTACCAATGGCACGGCTAATCCTAACCTCGACAAGTTTTGACAATATTGAGAAACCAAAACATCATGGACTCTCTGCTGTCATTTCTGGTAGAGCCAAGCAATTACAACATCACTTTCCCTGGGGTTCTCCAGCTGCAGCGATTTGCTCACCTGCTGACGTTCCCACCACTCATCACTGCTAAAATGGAATGTTTTCATGATGATCGTCAAACAAGGCGAGATAAACAGCAAAGTGAAGTTATGGCCTTAGTCTTAGTCACATAACTAGTGATTTGATAATGGTTTAAGTCAGGGATGACCAACTTAGTACACTTCAAAGAGTACTTTCCAAGACTGGTAGCCACCAATGGCTGGTCATTCCTCACTCTTTCAGTTTTGGAATTCTGATAGAGTAAGGAAAAAATACCAAAAGTTTTTGTAAAACTGTGCATTCGGTGTTGTCCTGCATGTGTGCGCAGACACATGCTATGGTTCTGCAGCACCTGAGAGTATGGGAAGCACCTCTTGGTGTGGAAAGGATGCCATGAATCCATCAGTTCTACCACACAGAAGAACACCCAAACAAGAATGGGGAGGGCTTCCTTTGGCAGGACTGTAAGGTTACAAGGTATAAGTACAAGCTGTATTTTCAGAGATACTGAGCTTTTGCAGTACGAAACTCAGGCAAAATATTAACATCCACCCTTTTGGTCGCTTTGGTTTATACGTAATGACCTCCTGAATTCCTCGGAGACCCAGGTGGTACCCACACAAAGCCTAGATCTGCAGAGGGCTCTGTTCGTGCTTGATTAGCTTTGCTTTGACTTTTGACAACTGAAAAGATAATGAGTTGTATAATTGTCAGATGACTACCTTGGAGCAGACATGATAAGACTGGATCTATGACTCACACAAAGCTTTCTGTGTCCCTATAAAGAGCAGGAGAGGAGATAACCCACTTTCATGTTACAGTCAAACCACAAGCTAATCCAATTAAAGAGCGGATACAGGAATGCAGAACACACCACCTTAGCAAACCACTGGTCCATCAGGGCTAATATCTTGCTTCTTGTGGAGTTCAGGCCTTAACACTTCAGTGGAAAATAAATATAAGGCATAAAATCTCTTGCTATTAGAGCTGTGCTCTCCATGATCAAGCAAATAGTGTGGCTGGCCCCTGCAGGGAGCAGCTCGTGTCCTGAGGCATGAAAGCCACTCACCCTTTATCTTCATTTATCTAGCAGTGCACTTCATTATCGCACAGAGAATAACCAAGCCCTTTTAAAAAGCCATCCTTTGAATGATAGTGATGGTGGCTGCCTGTCTCAGTGAATTCACAAAGCTCATCACACTCTGGGTGCTTTGCAAATAAGTATTTGTCTAAAGAGAGATGACAAAAAGAAAGCCAAAGCTCTGAGCACTCTGACACTCACCAAAGCTGTGACTTGGGACCCACTCTGAGGTTTCACGGGACTTTTTTATCCGCCTGCGAGAATGTGTTTGTAAAGGAACAAACCCATCGTTCAGTTGGAAGATTCTTTCTTCTCAACTCTCAGTCGCTGGCAGTTCTGCCACTGACATCAATGAAATCAGGTTTGACTAGGGGTATTTTTATTTGGATAGCCAGCTCTGGGAAATGAAAACTTCTGTTTTCCTCTGTTCCAGCAGCCCAGCAGGATCAGTGGGTTGGCATCACTGCAAGCTTCCCATCGTTTACTGCCAACTCTCTGTGCCACTTGTAGGACTGATGGTACCTACCCGGAGCATAAATATGTTGGAAACTGAACTGACAACAGCTGTTACCCAGGACAGATTCCTTCCAGACTGGCATCACGCTAGTGACCTAGAGACACAAAATTTAAGTTGCCAAAGAATTACAGCTATTCCTAATATTCCTTCACTGAAGTATTTTCTCCAAAATCAGCATTGCTTAAAATGGGTTTTGGACATTTATCTCTGAAGGGATGTATCAGAAGCTGGTGTTTGAGCAATCACACAGCCAATCTGTTCCTTCTCTTCAAAGATCCTAAGTTTTCCCCACACCGAGCACTACCTGAAGACTTTGAGCACATTCAAAACGGCAAGCTATGCAACTACTCTTTACCACTAGGACAAAGATTCCATCTCATTCTACCAATCCACACAGGCAAGATTAGCATCAACAGAGAATAAGAACTGAACACAGAAATGATCCTAAAAGAGAAAGAGGAGCAGAAAATACAATTGCAACCACACAGTTTGGATGTGCTCTAAATTAAGACGCTGCAGGTGGGCTCTCAAACTGGTATAGGTCAGCAGGATGCAATCCGATTCTGTTTACACTGCTTATGCATCCGCTCCAAACTATCTGCAAGGTTTCTTTTCCCTTTTATTCTTCCTCTCTGTGCAGCGGACCCAGGGCACTGGTCAGGTCGTGAAGAACTCGGTCCCAACAGAAAATAAAGGCATCAGACGCTAGAGGGAAGCAGAAGACTTACAGTGCTGCAATCTGCTCCCAGCCTCCAGGACAATCCCACCCAGGGCTTTCATTGCCACGGGATTCACACACAAATAAACCTGGGGGGAAACGACAGAGGGTATTCTCAGTGACATTTCCAAAGAGCCTCTTAACTGAAGAATGCGTGCTATGGAGGGATGTTGTCCCACGGGTCTGCGGGAATGAGGCACTGGGGACTTTGCATGGGAGGAGAAAAGAGAAGACAAGAGGACAACATTCCTGTTGGCGCACCACGGGGACTGCTAAAGAGAAATCAGAAGAATGCAGTGGAAAACATTAACCAACCAGTAGTCTGCAAAGCAGGCCCAGTGGTTCCTAAATGAGCTTTTCCTTGGTCCCAGCTGCTTTCCTGAAAAATCAGACGTATTGCCTACAGAGACAGAAAAAAATGACGAGATGCCTCAGCAACAACTAACCAGCAGTGCCTGGGCTGGAGTCTGCCCACAGAGACCCAGTGCACCAGCAGAAAGGAGCAGGGGTTAAAGCTTTGATGACCGCCAGCACGAGCTGCAGCGATGCAGCCACATCTCACTCCAGAGATAACTGCATAAGTGCTATTTTTTACAGGCTGCTCCATGTGTAGGAAAAAGAAACCACATTGAGTTCAAGAACCAGGCATAGAATCACAGAATGGTTGGGGTTGGAAGCAAACTTAAGGCCCGTCCGTTCCAACCCCCTGCCATGGGGAAAGACACCTCCCACTGGATCAGGGTGCTCAAAGTCCCATCCAACCTGGCCTTGTCTGTCAGACAAGTAAGAATAAGCAGGCCTGCAAACACTGTATTTGTATGTTTGAAGCCCTCAAACAAAAAGCTGCAGTCAAGCTCCATGTTCCCCTAACACAGAACAAATACAAAACTCCAATCCAACATGTGTCACCTCAGTCCAGCACAACGGTGGCATGTCCAGCTCCCAGCACCAACAGCATAATCTAAGGCTTTTGGGGTGTCTATGGCACGGTGCTCTGGTTTGCCTGTGGCATTTAAGGGGATTTTTTTTTAAAAAAAGGGTAAGTTTAAATCTTAGAAAATGCTGTTGAGTCAGATGTTCCCAGCGGGACTGGCACCAGCTCCACGATGATCTCACTTTGCCCAAAGTATCTTTTTTTCAGCAGTTCCCACTTGGCTTCTCCTCACCATGAAGAATCTCACAGGTTATTGCAGTAATTGACCAGTAAACTCCCACAGCAGCACCAGCGAGGGTACTTTGGGCGAGATCTTTATTGCACATGGCCCCAGGTTCAAACTGCTCGAGAACTCATCCTTCAGTCTCAGTAACAGCTGAGCACAGTGAGAAGGAACTATTCCACATCCACTCCTTAATCTCTCCCTCTCTCAACCCATTTAACCTGGGGCTTTTTCCTGCTGGTCATTCAAGAAAACACAATCAGCCATCGCAGGGCAACTCACTCCAGTGAAGGGGCAGCATGAAATGACTGTAGTGTTATGATTTATAAGAGAAAAGAGAATATTTTCATCAGAGCTAGACAAGCTGCTTAATAATCTTAGTTTGCTAAATGCACTTGTTTGCCACTTTTTAGTTTCATATCCTGCTCTGATCCTTCTCATTCTTGCACCTGCACTGTCCATCCCGGCAGCAATACAAGCTGTTTCCATCAGTGTCCCTGGAAGAACTCTGTCACACCAGCTGGGATACTACTCAGTGGATGGAAGCCCTCCGAGAGCAGAATGGGCAGTAGGGACTTTGCAAGGTGTTAGTTCTGCAAGGAAAAAAGGAATTTGGCTGGGAGCAAAGCATAAAACTGTGCAGTTAACTATTCCAGCAGGACGCGTTATCTTCCCTTCTAGACTTGCAGAATTATGTACTATAAAGGAGCTGCCAGCATTCACCTCTGATAGATGGTTTGAACTCCTTCTATGGCCACAGATCTGTTCATTATTCTGCACTTTTGCAGAGCTAAAATTTGTCAGTGGGCCCCACGACCAAGTTAAATGATGTCCCATGTGGAAATCATATTGAAATCACTGGAATAACTTATTGCATTCAATCTGCATTTGTCAAGCACTTTAGGATGCTCTGAGACTAAACACACTGCGCAGTTATTGGGAGGAATTAGCTAATGCTGGCTAATAGCTTAGATAGCATCTCCAAAGAGCAGGAAATAAAATCAACCTTAACTTGGAACTCCATTATATTCTCCTTTATTTCTTAAATGCTAGGAGTTACACAACAGTGATAAATGGTGAAAGTTAAGTAACAATAACCATGAAAATTAATTCCGTTACAACAAAGCAAAAAGCCCAAGCTTTATGGAACAAATCCTCCTCTCAGTCCTGAGAGGGAGCAGAGTGTGCACAGAGCTGAAAAGGAGGGGGTCTAGTTCCCGTCTCAGCTTCAACCCCTTTTGAGGTCACTGCCACACACCCTTTCCAGTCCATACAACAACTTAAGAGACTTTCGTTTCTCTGCACTCAGTGAGCTGCAGTACTTAACCGAGAAGGAACTGGTATAAACATATTAGGAGTTATTATTTTAACTAACTAAACATAAACTGCACTTCTTGGGAAACCAAGGAGACGATGATGAGGCAACGCCTGCGCAGAGCCTGCAAACTGAAAAGGTAAATAAGTCTATCAAGGTGCAGCATTCCAGTAGCGCAGTGAGAACACAACTTTGAATAACCTGGGCGAAGCACATTGACCAAAGTGCTGCACACACTAACAAAATGCTTCTCCATCAGTTACTGTTCCCTATTGGGAAGAGAGGCTGATGTGAGAGAAGAGAAAGAAAACCAACCAGTCTGGAATTGCACTGGTCTGTGCAGGCTGGGAACCGACCGCAGGGGTCCAGCCTTGAGCCGAGTGGTAACTGCAAGCTGAGCCTCAATTTTCAAGTGCAAGATCAGTTCTGTTGACTTCACGCCATTGCCAAGGACTGACAGAACACAAAGTGCGTGCGTAAAGGACCTAAATGTCTTCTCACCAGTATATAAGGCCTTGGTAATTCCTCTGTATTAAGAAATAAACAGACAAAGAAGCCTCTTTTGTTTAGTGTTCAGTTTTCTTTCTCTCTGTTTTCAGCAATTTAAAACCACAACTGGTTATCCAGGCTTGCCTGGATCTCTTTCGGCCAGTATTTTAACATAGGAAATTACATACTGGATGTGGCCAGCTGCTTTTGAAAACCACTGTCCTGATCATCAGTCCCATCACACAACATATGCTTCTCCTGGAGGAAAAAGGGCCACAATCTTAACTGGGACTCCCATCTCGATCAGTCTAGGGTTATACTGGTGTGTCTGACCACTACCTAAATTCAAAGCCATGATCAAAGCAAGGATGAGGAACTCAGAAAGCTTTTCCTAGTGCTTGTTTCAGAGAAGATATTAATTTTTTTTTTCCTTAAGCTATTTTGCAGCCCAGCAGTCAAATAAAATATTTATGTACCTCTGGAGTTTATGAGTAACCCCACTTTGAGCTGGTGTCTGTATGAGCTGTGCTAAGCAATTTGAACTGGCAAGGAAAGATCTCTAACCCTTGACTCATAGACATGAAAGGGAGGGAGAAGGACATTAACGACAATTACTTGAGATTGTGCCACCCTGATGGAATAACCAGTGTCACCGTATCCACCTGCAGGAATGTGGCTTAGGTTTCAATCTGGTCCAGCCAAAGGCAGCCAAGAATGGCTGGCTGTTCCAGGGGAAGGGTCCTGGACCCAGCCTCATCCCCTCCTCACCACCAGTGATGGCTCTGCCCCATCATAGAATGACCTCAGAATTCTCCACCCCCAGGAAGAAATCCATGCTGAGATACCAGTTGCAAGCAGAGTACTTCTTCAAGACTGAAACCACATCATCACCCTCATGTCCTCCTTCACAGAAGTTCCACACAAGCTCTTCTTCACACTTCCACCACCCACAACATCCTGGAGACCCTACTCCAGTTCCATGCAGTCACCAAACTCATGCACAATCCCTCCCTCTGCCATTCCCTTCAGACCACCAACACTGGCAATCCTTGGCCACCTTCACCCTCACACAACAAGAACAAAGCTGCTGTCATCACGCTCACAATGGTAGGAAAGACCTGGTGTCCCAAGGACCGCAGGTGTGCTTGGTTTGGGAATGGTGCCTCAGAATATCCCAAATAGTCAGTGGAGCTGTGTAGAACTAAATATTCTCCAGCCTTCCTGATGCTTTAACTTGCTTGGATCACGACACTGAATTACTGACTTCCAATTCTTGGGCATCCCCACCTGACACAGTGTTTCTCAGGTCACAGCTCCACTATCTGAAGTATCTGCTCCCCAGAACAATGCCAAAATCCACAAGAATGGACCCTCCTCCTGTCTCAACTTCCCCTCTGAGACCCTGGCCCATGAAAATTCCTGACTGGCTTTGTGGAGTGTGTTGTTACGCCTGTTCCTCAAGGTCTGCTCCTGTAAAGCCCTTCCTTTTAGCAATCTGTCTCCCTGTGCTGTGATCATACCTCTGCTTTGATGTGCACACAAGCTCTGTGTGGCCTGGATCCATCCAAGGACTGCAGGAAAATCACATTCCAGATTCCACATAGGAGTTTAGCCCTCTCCATAATATTTCTGGTCCTGATCTAACTGAGACTGGTATTACAGCACTGTCACTCCATCTGCTGACAGTGTCTGCTCATGTCAAATTTGATTTGGTCTGCACTGAAACAAAAACAAAGCGACAAAATAAGCTTAGAGTGAGAAATACAGGTTGTTCATGTGCCTCCCTTTCCCCTGAAAATGAGGATATTGACATTTCCCCATTCATAAAATGAGGTATAAACGTTGTCATTTGTGCAGGGGTGTAGTCTCTGTACTTCACCTGGAATATGTAAAGTGCTATGTGACTATACTGCTCCTCCTGATTTATGCCAGCCTAGGAGAGATCACAATCAGGCTTTGCTATTATTTTTCTGATGGAGACACTACATGGAAAAATGCCTGATATAATGATGGCTCGAGATTAGTGATGCAGGTTGGTTTATTTAAAGCAGTAACATCAAAGCAAAAGGTCTGCTGATTCAGCTCATAAAAATCATTGATGCATAAACCCAACAATAATATCAAGAAAGAAAAGGGGAATGGAGGACTGGGAGAATGGAAGAAGAAAAGGCAACCCAAACCCATCTTAGGTGCACACAAGAGATGGGGTAACTCTTTTATGAAGCATCTGCAAATCCCCTCGGGCTTAGCGGGGAGAGAGTCTACATGAAAAAAATTCTATGGTAACTGGAGAAACAAGATATTACGAAAAGGCATCTCTTTTCCATTTCTCTATCTTTGATTGAAGCTTCTGGTCCAGCCAGCAGCTTGGGAGTGTCTTCATTTACAATATTCCTTCCTGAAATCTGAAAGCAAATTGAAATGGAGGTCAGGACCTGAAGAGAAATTTCAAACCATCCAAAGCAGTGCTCTGTAATATGGGCTTGGCGACACAGTGACAAGTGACCATTTGCAGTCACCCATGCCCCCAACATCCTTCTCACAAAGCCCCCAGTGAGATGTAGGGTGTGCAAATTATTGCACAGATCAGCTTTGCAGAATGCAGGCAAAAATATCATGAGATCTCCATCAAGAGCAGCAGCTCTAAGGCAACTCATGGACTCTCCAGACCACTCCCTTCTTGATATCATTTCAGTCACGCTTACTACATTCTAAATTCATGGAACTTAACAAGTTCTTACAAGCACTGCTTGACAGAAGTGTGACTTTACAAATTGAGGCGTAATACTGAGGATTAATACTGGATAAACAGAAAGAGATTCAGCCCCTAGGGAGGGAGAGTTGTTTGCTTTTGTTGGATGAAGTAAATACTGCCCATTACCCATAAATTAATTCAACTCAAAACACTCTCTTCTGCACAGTGTTTTCTTCTCGCACACCACGCCAGGACATTTTTGAGATACATCTCCCTCTGAGGTTACAGCACAGAATGCACGATTCCAGCCCTGCGAGGCATTCTTTTTCCAATAAAGAAAAATTCTGTTTGCGCCACGCCAAAAGTTTTTAAAGGCCTAATCATTACTTGCATCTTGTGGCTCCGTGATGAAAGGATAGGAAGGGAACCAGCTTCTCATTCCTGCTGTCAGTTGTTCATGATGTTTAACATTCCTTTTTGGCTGTGGCTTGGTCATCTCACTCCTAAACTGTGTTCTTCCCTCCTGCCTCCTTCAATCCATCCTACAACCACCAATTAGGGTGAAGCAGGTCATTAAGGTCATTATTACCTTTATCTAAATCGATGTTCTTTGCTGGAAAGCTTCTGGTTTGCTCAGCCTTCTCCTTCAGGATGTTGTTTTTGTAATCTGTGTGAGGGAGGAGTATCATTCAGACAGCCATTAGAACATTAAAAGAAAACAACGCTTTACAGACAAGGCAGACGTGATCAGTCCTTGAACAACTCTGGCACCTCCAGATCTCTAGGAGCAACTCAGCTGCTCAGCAGGAATAGGAAAGGCACCACAACTTAATTTTTGCCCCTGGCACTTATCAGGCATGCATGCTTCAGTTTCCTGCTTCTCACAGGTACCACAAGTTCTTCCAGTGTGCAGCAAAAAAGCTCTGGATTCTCTAAGGCGAAGCTCACCTGCAGTGATTGATGCAGTTATTCAAGGAATTTGCTCACAGGGGAGCTTCTCCTGAGACACACAGAGCAGAATTTGTACTTGTTTGCAAACCACCCCTTGCAATTCCTTTGGTCTTTACTTCAGATTTTGTATCTGCCTCTACTGAGGCCCTCACAGCAGTAGCTTGGGACCTAAAGATTGCAGCTGGTTGTTTTAAAGGCTGTACTTTTACTGGGGGTGCATAGAGCTGAAAAAAGGACAGACTCAATTGTTTCCTGGTTTATCATCATGTTCACAGGCACAGCAAGTTGCAGCAAGTATGAACTTGGCATCACGGGAAGCTGCAGACAAGAGGATCAAGTTTGCTTCACAGACAACTCCCTCCAGGTCTAAGCAAGAAGACACCTCTGATGAATTTCTGACACAACAAACGCAAGGCTGCACCTTCAAACTCCAATCCACCTTCAGGAATCTTGTACTTTTCCCAAGTCAGTCCTACATATCCCATCAAAACCACTTTCACAGATCACAGTGAGATGAGCTTCCTTCCCTTCTTTTCAGGATGTTTGTCATTACCATGAATTCCAGTGGGTTTTGTACTTTCTATCTTTTGTATTCTAGGACCTTTGTCGCAAACTGTACCCTTATCATGTTTCCTGAGTCTATTTGTCCACATCGCTATCACAGATCTTGGTAGAAGACCCCAACTGTTCACTAAAGGATTTGACATCCAAGGACGAAGAAATTGGGGAAAGTTAAACCAAACTGGCCTCAACAGAAGGTGAGGGCAATGAACTCAGCTAACTCCTTACTTCTCTTTATCCTTGCAGTTAACCACAGTTCGTACCTGCTTTCAAGAGAAAAAGGTCAGTAGTCAGTACTAAAGACTGCTGATCTAATTTTTTTCTCCAGATCACTCACTTTGAGCTGTTTTTTATGTATGCTGAATGAATTCATACTGACAAATGCTTTTAGCTTCTTGGACAGAAGACAGTAGAGAACTGCCCTGTTGATCCTCTTCCTACACAAACTGCTTAAATTTGAGAAATCCTCTTCCCTAGATGCTGCTTTGATCTCACTCCAGACTGTTTTGCACTCACTTGAATTTGGCTTTCGGCTGCACGTCAAAGAACACCAAAAATTCCAGGTGAAACAAGAGCATCCGTGACTCTTTATTGACCAGCCTCCTCAGTCAGCCTCTAGTTGAACTCAAAAGTCAGGACTGCCCTCTCCAGCTGCTGTTCTCCTGCTTGCTCTGACTTCTGGGTTGAGGTTCTCAGAGCTACCATTTAAAATCAGGAGGCCGTGTCATTTAAAAACAGGAATTTAAATGCCATTGGAAAATCCTCAGCTGCAATGAGTTTTGGCCTGGTTTGGAGCACGGTTGCTGGTTGATACATACCCAGTCTGACATCTTCGCTTTTGTATCGAGTCAGATCTGTTGTGTCAACTGTAAATTCCTTCAGATTTACATCCTTCCTGAAAAAGGTATAACAATGGAAAATGGTGTTGTCACATCCTTTAATAACTACTCCTTTCACATTTTTTCACAATAGTTTTTCTAATGCTACTTAGATATTTTAATTTACAGTGTTTATTTGCTATATATCTGGGAAAAAGTTGAACACAAATCCTTAGAAGATTTCATTCTCTTTTCAGTATTGGTGATTTTCACAGCAATCCTTACAGAATCCTTTCTGGTTTCTACAAGGCTTCCCTGGAGAAAGCAGAACAGACAGATAACAGCATTGGCTTCTCTTCTTGCCTTTGCCCTGACCCATCAAACAGATCTCAGAAGGTAACACTTTTTACTAGTGAATCCAGTTCTCTCTCTTCCTTTTTAGTGTCTTCTCTATTAACACCTCAAGATCTCTGGCTCGCTGGGTCTTTCTTCACAATGTGTTTGCTCATTGCTCAGAACAACGGGGAGCCGATCTGTACTACAACTTCCCCATCTCCTCCACCTTAATAACATATAATAAGACATAAAGGAACCCAGCTACACAGTCTTGGCCCCATCTCACAGAAAGGCTTACAGCAGGACCTCCTTACCACCAACTCCTAATGACATCTCACAGGAACACAACCTGTGAATCGGTTCCCAAAGTATAACGAGAGGAAATGCAATCGCCAAACCAGCCCTACAAACCATTCTCTCTTTCTGTACTTAGACAGCGTGATACGCAATCATTATGCAAATGGATATTCCTGGGAACATTACACTCAGAATGAAGAGAGTGTAAAGCTGCAAAAGAATTGGTGGAAAGCAATGAACAAACTCTATTGAACAGCCTCTGCTTTGCATGGCTGTATTTGTACTAACCAGCTGCTCAGTTCTTTTGGGCCCTGAGTGACAGCTGAGAGTTTGGGCTCAGAAGTTCACTTTTAGGTATTCTAATCCTAGACAGCAGACCCTGTAATTATACTTACTCTCCATATTTCTTCACATTGTATTCATAACCTAAACAGGAAGAAGAAAGAGAATATCAGTCATATCCAGTCCAAACAACCTCTCCCAGATAACAGCGATAACAACACCTTGTACTTATTCACAGTGCTTCTTAGGTGATGCTTACAATGATCACTTCCACAACCCCTCCAATATACAAGAATCCATGTGTTCCACTGCCACAAGGAGCTTCCCTGTCCTTTACTCCCCAGCTTCCCAGTTGTCTTCCCATATCTACAGACCACAGCCACCTCCGTATTTCATTTCTTTCCACCTCCCATTTATTATAAAAACATTAACCCCACCCATCATCTCTGTGTGGTGGTGCTGCATTTGCCCATTCCCAGCTCCTTGCCCAGGCCTGCATCCATCACATGCTCATTTTCATCACCCTCCCACATGCCAGGTACCTATCTACACTCTTGTCTCATCCCATCCTGCAAGGAATGATGATTTCAGGCTCCTCTTTTCCATCCAAATGCCAGGGCCAGGAGCCTGTCCCATCTATGACTGCACTTAAATCAGCAGAGACAGCCCCAATTGTGTTGGTGTTCGTCCCCGGACACATAAACAAGGATGAATGTTGTACTGCAAAGAACCCAGCAGACAGACATTCCCTGGTATTTGCTTTTTGTGTGGCATCCAAAACTATTTGTGTGGAAGTCACAAAAAGTTCTGAGTGTCCATTTATCTAAAGGACAGTGGAGGGAGCCCAGCAAGGACTTAGTTCCTTAGGGATGCACGTGGACAATCTGCTCTAAAGAAATTCCACCTGTGAAGAGCAACTACCTAGCAGTTCTCATTTTATTCTCCCTTACAACAGAACCATCCAGCAAATCAAAGCCTGGACATTTTTACACCACATCACTGCTCTGCAGTCCTTATTTGCAGGACCAGCTCTCCTGTTGTGCGCCATCCCTACCAGCACTGCAGGACCGGTCTCTCCCAGCACTCACCTCTCTGCCGGCGCTTGCGGGTGACAAGGACAACAACAATGAGGAGGACAATGAAGAGCAGCAGAGTTGCCAGGATGTAGCCCAGTTGCTGGATGAAGTGCATCCGGCTCTCGGGAATGATGACATTTATCACATTGTGGCCCCTGACAACATTTGGATCTGATGGCAGAGCAAAAGGAAAATCAGGTTGATAATAGCAATTGGCATCCAAAGCAACGCATGTTCGCACATGGGTACCTAGGTGGACCTGAAAATCAAGTTCAGTGAGAAACTCTCCTGACCGCATGGAGTAAAGGGCAAATGGCTGCCTGATTCCCAACAGACTGCACCTCCGTCAGATGGGAGATGCCTGTGCTCTTCTCTTCCCAGCCCGGAGAAGAGAAGGCTGAGGAAAGGCGTTACTGCTCTCTACAATTACCTGAAAGGAGGTTGTAGTGAGGTGGGTGCTGGTCTCTTCTCCCAAGTAACAAGGACGAGAGGAAGTGGCCACAGGTTGTGCCAGGGAGGTTTAGATTGGATATTGGGAAAAATTATTTACTAAAAGAGTGGTGAAGCACTGGCAGAGGCTGCCCAGGGCAGAGGTGGAGTCACCATCCCCAGAGGTGGCACTTTCAGCCAGGATTTAGCAGGCATGGTTGGGTTGGGCTGATGGTTGCACATGATGATCCTACAGGTCTTTTCCAACCTTAGCAATTTTCTGATTCTCAAGACAATTATCTTTCCTGGGAGCAGCGACTGTCGCACATTCCCTTGCTGCTGCCTAGCCATCAGTGTCCTTGGTTATTGCAGAGAAGTCCAGAAAGAAGCCACACTAGACAGCCCCAAGTCTTCCTGCAGGGTAACACAACTCTCTTCTGGGTCCCTTTCAACACACACACACCGCGTTGCTTCGGCTCCAGACAGCTCAAGTATGAAGCAGCCCCTCCCTGCCAAGGGTTATAATTTACAGAGCAGAAGGAATTTTCAATGCCAAAGAATGAGTTCCCTTTTAAATCAAATAAAAAAAAAAAATCGATAAAACAAATAAAACAAAAACCCACAAAGAAAAGCCAAGATTCCATTCCAGTTGTGGGTGCAGTCGCACTTTGGTTCCGCAGCACAGGGAAGTGTAACTCAAAACTTTTACGTGGAACATTTCTGTAGCTCTCAAATAAATAGGTCAATGTTTTACACGTATAAAGAGGAAGCGACTTCTCTGCTTGCGGGAATCAGAGAAGCAAATTCAACCCAGGCAGAGGCAGCTAACCCAGACACACTGTGCTGGGGAGGCTTTCTCTTCAAAACAGAGCTGAAAACAACACCTTCTCCCCCAAACAGGGAACCCACAGAGCACTGGGCAAAGACCAGTGTGGAGTTCTGACCTACCATTCCCTTGGGAGTTTAAAAATAAGGGGAAAGATGGCGGGAAACATCCAAAAGCCACAGGACCATTTAACCGCTGTGTTCTCAGGTGAGATACGTTGAAACAGTGGCAGAGTGACAGGTGCCAGTTTGTTGAGTAGTTTGTTTCCAGCACTTAAAAACACCAACCCACTGCCACCAGAATGCAATAAGACAAGAGTGGATTGAAAGGAACATTTTGAAACCAGAGATGATGGTTTGCTAATGCAAACAGTAGAAAATGGAGAGGTTTTAGCACACGCTCTGCGCTGGCAGCCTGGCTCTCCGCTCCACTCGCTGGCACTGCCAGACACCAGGCGCTGGTTGGCGAGGGTGCTGAAAACCAGCATCTGTTTTTCACCACTGCTAAGCTAAAAAATAGCAAACCAAAAAACCCACTTGCAAAGCTGCAAACAGTGCACACGACAGCTCCACTTTAACAGTCTCTGGGTCGTACAGGGAGGCTGCAGCAGCTCTTGAGCCTGAAGTCAGAAACATAAACACATTCTATTCCTGGCTTTTTGCTTTCCCACAAAGCTGCAAAATAGGGTGGGAGCTGAGTTAAACTTTAGACAATGTTGGAGAAATCACTGTAACAACAGAGACTCAATGTCTTTGGGCCTCCCTGGCTTATTCAATGCAGTCACACTGAAAAGACTTGCTGTACCAGTGTATAGACAAAGCACCACTGGTGGACGTCATCCGTGGAAGGGCTCAAAAAGCATGTAGACATGGTACTTGGGGACATGGTTGAGTAGGCATGGTGATGTTGGTCTTTTCCAGCCTCAATGCTTCTGTGATTTTATGAATATATTCCATTTTATAACTAGGGAAACTGAGGCACAGAGCGACGGTTAGCTCAGTCGCAGCCAGTAGATGAGTGGCAGTGCCTAAAACAGCGTCACCCTGGTATCAGACTCTCTTCCTCATCCTAGTGTTACATCAGAACTTACGATGAAGGTTTACTCTGGAACCAAGATCTGAGCTTTCAGTACATCCCTGGAGGTGTTCAAGGCCAGGTTGGATGGGGCTTGGAGCCCTCTGATCCAGTGGGAGGTGTCCCTGCCCGTGGCAGGGGGTGGCACTGGGTGGGCTTTGAGGTCCCTTCCAACCCAAACCATTCTGTCATTCTATGATCTTAACAAGACACACCAACCTGCCTCCAAGTTCACTGACATGAACCAGTTTAACTACTGGGAAATAAGTTTTAATGGTGGGAAAGAAAAAGTTATAACAGAGGTGCTTTTACATCACCAAAGTGTCAAGGGCCAGATCGTTCCTTTGGGAAAAAATATCTCTCCACCAAGAGAACTCACAAATACTGTGTACGCAGCCCATTTTCCTTTCAAGTCTGGCAAAGGGTTGAGAATAGTTTAGCAATAAGCAGGAGACACAACAGATGCCATTCTTCAATCCCTTGCTCCAAAGCAAACGCAGGGTAAAAACGCCCTGAATTAGTTGACCTGCACCACACTTGTACTGCTGAGACTGGGAGCAGAACTGAGTTCATGATTATATTCCAAACAGGATGAAGTTTCCCGTCTGGAAATGGCTCCAGGTCCTGGAGCTACGCCAGAAACTATAGCTGCTCGCTGAAAACGCTCATTGCTTTGCCTTTGTTATCTCCTGATGTTTCACTTTGGCTTTATGTTATATCCCCAGAAGAGTCCTATACAGATTTTCCTTGGAATGGAGCAACATCTCAGCCTTTCCTGCTGTAAAGAAATAGGGCACATCCCAGCAGGCTCCTCAGCAGCACTAGGTTTGAGAAAGGTACACCGGATGTCTCGGCTTCTTTTCACATTTCCCATCGACTCAGCACATTCTTGCGCCTGGTGCTCTCCGGCCAGCTGAGCATTCACTGCCCCCAGGGGACAAAGCTCCTCTAAGGCTGTTCTTTTGGACAGTGGAAATGGCTTTTCTCAGGGAGGCAGGTTCCTCTGGTACTGATGGCACTGCTGCCAAACCAGGGCAGCCCTGGCAGGGTCAATTATTTGGAGGTTCTGCCCGACTTACGGAACGGTTTGGGTTGGAAAGGTCCTCAAAGCCCATCCAGTGCCACCCCTGCCATGGGCAGGGACACCTCCCACTGGGTCAGGGGGCTCCAAGCCCCATCCAACCTGGCCTGGAACACCTCCAGGGATGGGGCAGCCACCACTGCTCTGGGCAACCTGGGCCAGGGCCTCCCCACTCTCACAGCAAAACATTTCTACCTAAGATCTCACCTCAATCTCCCCTCTTTCAGCTTAAAACCGTTCCCCGTTGTCCTATCCCTGCACTCCCTGATCCAGAGCCACTCCCCAGCTTTCCTGGAGCCCCTTTCAGTGCTGGGAGGCTGCTCTAAGGTCTCCCCAGAGCTTTCTCCTCTCCAGGCTGAACAACCCCAACTCTCTCAGCCTGTCCTCATACAGGAGGTGCTCCAGCCCTCGGATCTTCGTGGCAGGTTGGTAACTATTCAGCAAGAAACAGGACAATATCCAGAAAAGAGAGGAATAAATTCCTGGGTGGAGGACTCTGAAAACAAGATCTGCACAATGGGATCTCGGTAGGGCTCAAGCACAGAGGTCAGGGAGATGATACTTGTACCTCCCTGGTACCTCTCTTTAGTACTGCCTGGGTTTGCTGGACACCAGCTTCAGTCTCAGGGAGAACATTTAGATTTCTGTGACTTGAAATAACCGGTTGCTAGAGAAGAACAGTCCTATTTAGAAATGTATGAAGCGTGTCAAAATTCTGTATTAAGCAGCCAATAAATATTAAACCACAATGAATATTTTAAAGTGTTAATAAGGAACTATACCCAAAAGATTTAAAAAAATATTAAACTTGGGATTTTTATTTATTTTTCTGCCTGAACTAAGCGTGATGGGTTTGAGTTTGGACAGGCTGCCAGGTGATAGCTCAGTGCAGTGGAAAATGTGAAAATTGGTTTAAGACAAAAAAAAAAAAGCAAAGCTGAAGGGTGGAGGAAAATTCCTGGTGCTTAATTCTGCACAGTCTGGCATCATGCACAGCCTAAAGCCCTGAGCAAAGGGGAGAGAAACACTTAGGATCTCCACTGGAGAGAAGAGCTGTAACAGCAAAGGCAGACGGAACCGACCCCTGTCCCACACCTTCTCCTGCTCCCTCAGGAAAGGGAGCTTGTTGGAAAAACAGCTGGTTTGCCCGAGAGCCTGTCAGCACCACAGGGCAGAACTGGCTGCAGAACCGCCCTGGAGCAAAGAAAACAAGAGCTGGACATGATGTCACTACAGCATTGCAAGCAGTCACCAGCCCTGAAGGGTGGGACACTCCGCTCTGGCGCAGCGCGGTGTTAGAACAGCTCTAGGATCCCGCTAGGATCACTATTGCCATATCAACGTCATGGAAACAGCTCAGAAACAACGGAGCCCACACACGAGTGAGGGAGGCAGGACCTCATCTACTCTTCTAAACCTAAAGGTAGGAATAGCCCCTGGCTGAAACATGGGAAAACCTCCACAGAGGAACCCTCAGTGCAGCTCTAGGTGGCACCTTCACAGTAGACACAGTGGTGTCTAAGTTCTTCTCCAAGACACAGATTTGCCTCAGCCATGCTCCCTCCTGGCACCAAGTGATCCCTGCA
This sequence comes from Neomorphus geoffroyi, assembly GCA_033558235.1. Lineage (NCBI taxonomy): Eukaryota > Metazoa > Chordata > Aves > Cuculiformes > Neomorphidae > Neomorphus > Neomorphus geoffroyi. The sequence continues at coordinate 2,575,786 of JAUMJM010000029.1, read as the reverse complement.
GACCACCATGGAGGGACAGAAAAGGCAAGGACATTTGGAGCAAAGGCTTCTTGAGATGATGACAGGGAGAAGTCATATTCCTGTCCCGTGGCTCACTGAGCTCTTTAGATCTCCAAGGTGCAATTGGAGATAATTCTCTCTTCTGCAATCGGGAGAATCACTTCCAGAGGTCACTTACCTATGGCTGGGGCAATGTTGTGAGTTGTGAGGTTCACCACCTTCTTCTCTTTCACTGGCTCCGTCACAAAGACTTGGTAGATCCTGCGCTCGTGCAGGCCACAGTAGTGATGGTGCAGGTGGCAGGAGTAAGTGCCTTCATCTGCACTTTCCAGCTGTGAAATCCGCAGGGAAAAGTCACCCAGGGCAAAGGCTGTGTCAGTGATGTTCATCTTCTGACGAATGAAGAGAGGTCCGTAAGAGCGGCGCTCGCCAGAGGCGTACAGGTCAATGAGCCTGTCAGCCCGGTCGTGAGGAACCCCTGGGGGCTGCCTGTCCCAGTGGACCACTTGTTGTTCCTCTTCACTGTGCCGCTCGGTCCAGATGTGGTTGCGGTTCACGCAGGGGAGCATCACTGTGGTGCCTTCAAGGGCAACAATCACAGGCTTCTCCCCATCCCAGTACTCGTTTGCATCCTCGGCTGTGGAAGAGACAAAACAAGTTGTCCAATGTGCATCTTTACACCCTTGGTCTATGCTTAAGGTCACCAGGCACATCTAAAGTTGCTCTCAGACCCTGCAATCCTAAAACACCTCCCCTCCAAAGCTCCTAAAGTGCCACAGGAGCAGCGTGTCCTGTTCTTACTCACTTCAGAAAACAAAGAAATGCAACTTCTGCATCCTAGGTCAGTGCATTAAGCAAGACCACTTTCTCTTCCTTCTAATGGAGAGTTAATCTCTTGCTTCGGAAAGCAGGAAGTAAATTCTCTCTGCAGACTAAGGATGGAATGAGAATAACAGTTTTCATCCTCAATATGCTGTATCCCAATGCTCCGAGCAGGAAATGCTTTCCTACCCACAAATGCCCTAATTACTGGAGGAGTTTAAGCGGTACTGGTTTGTATTTTGTTCTTGAAAAGGAATAACAGAAGAACCAAAACACAGCTGAGCAGATCGGGGCTCACAGGCCTGCCTGCGTGTTTTTATTGCATAGAAGCTGTGAGAGCCACAGCAGAGATGCACTTCTCTATTATCCCATCAGCCCTTCAGCACAATCAGCCCCAGTAGCTTCACTTGGGCGTTACACACAGGACAGTTTAAATGACACGGTAGTGGTGTGGGTGGCACAGGCTGCAGCTGCCAACAGCCCTTAGAAACCCAGTTTTAGAGCTGGAGTTAAGGTGTGGTAACTCGAGGAGGCTTTTTAACTTGCGGTTTCTCTGGGAAAGCTCACAAATCAATGTAAAAGCAGATCTTTGTGGCTAACCTGGGTGATGATGGGTTGTTACTAGGGATGTTCTGCTGTTGGAGCAGTAACAGGACAATTAGCTAACTGGGCTGCTTAGAGTAAACACGTAACTTAACAGGCTCCGGGCATTCTTTGGCATGTGCCAAGAAAGGAGAGAGGTTCATAAATACACACACTGAATAAAACTGGAACTCAGGGATTCTGATAGGAAACAGCACAGTGAGCACCACTGTCTCCCGATGTTCTCTGAGCCTCTTCTGCCCTGAACCTGCAGCTGGGAACCTGCAGAACCCTGTATCCACACCGCTCTTCTCTGACAGCAGCAGAACACTGTGAATTCAGAGTCTCGGTGGCCACTGGACTCCGGCTGCCATCCCAGGTCCCTTGCAGAAAGGAATGCCAAGCTGCCTGCCACACCTACCTTTCTTGGTGATAACTAGTTGGATTTTCACAGTTTCGTATAAGTGGCAGTAGTGATGGTGAAGATTACAGGAATACGTGCCCTCATCGCTCTCTGCAACTCCTGATACAAGAAGGGAAAGAGAGGACACTGAATGTTTCATACTGAGATGATGATTACTTTTGTCATTTATAGTTTCCCAAATGCTTGTATGGTTGCAAAAGGGCTTTTCTATAACCTGGTTCTCACCCATCCTTATCATCAGGGTGGGCTAAGCAGAGAAGAACCATCTCACCCAATATAATATATTCAGTTTATGTGCTCTTGTGTGCAATGTATTTGTATTAGCAGATGGAAAGAGAAAGCTGATTTAAGTTTATCTGAGAGCAGGCACAGGAAGAAGGACAATCTTGGGTTTATAGCTCAGGAAATGAAATACAGTCAAAGGTCCACAAGAAGCCAAGGTGACTTTTAGGCAATGAGTTACCAATTCTCTCCTAAAATGGGACTGGTCCAAAGTGAAATAAAACACTATTGTCAGTGCTTCAGAGATCCTCATTAACCTCATTAGACTGATCTTCATTTATACAAAATGCTCTGTAAAACAGCCATTTTCACTGAAAAACACAAAGTTAATTTAGGCATAAACATTCCAATCTGCAGACAGCATAGGGAGAAAAGATGCTGTGCAGTACCTTTGATCACCAAGGAGAAATTGCCATCTGTAAATGCATTCTGGGGCATGAATATCCTCCCCTGGTTGTAGGAGCTGTAGACACGCTGATCTCCAGCAGAGTACATGTCACACAGCCTCTCCATCTTGTTATCTCCATAGTAGGTGCTGTACACATCCCAGTGGACCACGCGCTGGCGATCATTCAGACGATCCTGGGTCCACACCATGCGGTAACTCTTGCAGGGCAGAACAGCCTGGGACCCCAACGTGGCGCTGATATTTAACACGGACACTACAACACTCGCTGGGTTTGAGGCATCAGCTGGGACTGAGAGCAAAGAACAAAAACCAGAGTTAACAAGTTAAAGGCATGTGAAGAAGACACTACAGCAGGACTCAGAACTGTCCCAGAATTTCTGCACACCTTCCACTCAAAAGAAGGTAACTTTTAAGACCAACATAGAGCTTTCTCATGGAGAAACACCATAGAAAGCCACTTAAAAACACTGATTTTGTTCAATGAAAGCAGTGTCCACGATATCTGTTATCAGAACTGTAGATCTGCCCTGCCCTGCCTACCCTTCCCTTCTCTAACGCTCAGTTTAATCAAAGTTCAGAGACACCACTTCATGGGATGCACGGTTTATGCCTACGGAATTCAGCAATGAAATTCCCATTGCACGTCATGGAATCAGGGTCCCTTTCATTTCTTCTCAGGACCCCAAAACCAGGCAGATTACAAAGACGTCACTCACCCGAGTATGGATAAACAGAACCTGTCAAAGAAGAAAAGAAGAATATTACTGACAAGAAGAAAAACTAGAAAAATGCTCATAGTCAGCAGCCACCTCCTCTGTTATTATTCCACCAGTACCTCAATCTCTGATAATATACTTATTTAACACGTGTATTACAGGTAAGCTCCCTCCTTGCTTTCGGAGCAGGCCTCCAGAATCTCGCCTGCTCGTGCTCCTGGTCAGCACAGTTGACACTGTCATGCTCTGGATGCAACTGCAACTCTCTCCAACTCCTGCGTCTCTCAGATCTATGCAGGAAGAATTTTGCAAGAAATGAACTCATGCTTTTGTTTCTGCACTTCGCTAGTCCAGTCCCTCCTGCTTTTTGAGTAGGAGGGGTCTCGGAGGTCTCCTGGCATCATGCTTTGAGAGCATGATTCAGATTCCCAACACAATGACATCCTTCATCTCTAACCAGTCAAGCCCAAGTGGGTTCCAGCAAGATCTTTAGATGTTTTGTCCTGCTAATGTCACAGGCACAATGTCCTGCAGACAAAAGCAGTATTTTTTGAAGCCCTGGAATTTATGCCTTTCAGAAGAGAATAAATTAATGCCAGGCTGGGGCTATTCTGACCACAACCCCAGCGCATGGGCTGAGAATAAACTCTGTTCCCCTTCCTTTTCCTATCACAAAACACAGGGCAGTGACACCAGAGAGCAAAAATGAGCAGCACTGTCTGTTGAACGGCCGGTTCAAAGATACTTCATATGTAAGTTGGTTTTTTTCTACATTTATAACCTCAGCATCACAGAGAAAAGAATCTCTGACAAAGTCTGTACTGCCCTGGATATAAGAAAGAGACACCGTACACAAGACATTATATTTCCATCATTTGATGGTCTCCCCTAATAGGTTGCAAAATGCCTGATGGTAAAATCTAAGCTGGCAGCCTCTGTCTCTGGAAGCCAGGACTTAGAATTAGCTTAGGACAACAAAGGACTGATACAAAACTCTTTTACAGCACCAAATCAGCCTTCTCCAGGGGAAATCAGTCTCACTCGCGACAGGACAACCAGCTCTCAGCACGACAGTGTCCACTTGTCTCCATGTGATAAGTGCCCACGTGTCGGAGTTGGTGCTGTTTGCCATATGGTGAGGGAACAACACGGTGTCACACCACGAACAGTGATGTGCGTGCGAGGGAGTGTTGTCTACGAGCTGGCTGGATGCACAGCATTACAGCTTATTAATAGCAAATCGATTTGGTTCTGCAGAAACATCCTCTCCTGGCTCAGCAAGAGGAACACATTTACTTTTCTCTTTTCCTCTTGCACATTAATGTAAAAAACATTGAGCCCAAATGCAGCATCATAAATCTAACAACCAGCACAAGTATCCACCTAAGCCTTCCAACAGTCGGTAGCCTGTGGCAGCCCTAAACTAACAATAGCACTAATCCCTACTTTTGTATCTTTTAGCTGGCACTACTGTCGTGTAAGGACCACCCAGGTCCCAACTCCATCCCACCCACAGGGGCCTTTTGCCAGGCAAGGCTGCTGAAGCCCTGTGAGCTGCGTGCACTTCTCCAAACACAATGCTCTGTGAAGCAAGGAAGCAGCCAAGTTGTCTGTAATGTAACAGCTTTTAGATAAGAAAAGCTTAAGTCTTGCGAGTTCTGACAGCTTCTTTATTCCTCCACTGTTAAAGCTTCTGCCAGCAGCTCCCTACAGTGCAGGGCAGGAGCACTCTTGCTTACTTAGAATGCTACAATCATGGAATGGTCCAGGTTAGAAGGGACCGCGGAGGAGGTTCTTCAGCAATGTTGGACATCTGCACACATACATCAGGTCATGGATAAGATTCAAACTTATCTGCCATGGCTGTAAATGAGATCACTTAAAAATCCAAGGAATCTGGAAAGTCTGTGATGTCTGGCATCCTGGAGAAAACGGAATTTAAAACAACAGACCTTCAACAACCTGAACACAGAGCAGTAGTTGAAGAAGGAATAAGCCTTTTTCTCTTTTCAGCTTCCTCCCTTTGCTATAAGACCCAGCTCTGCTGTGTGAGATGCAGAGAAAGCAAGACTTGTTCCCCAGACACACTTTTTAAAGTTATTGTTTGTGTAACACGGTGGCTACTGAACAACATCAGGGATGTATCCATAACCCAGCAAAGTTGACAACTTATGAACTACAGGATTGGGGTCAACTGGAAGCAGATATTTTGGTGAGTCACACTTCCCAAACAGCAACTGTAAAACCAAGGCATATTTACGCACCTACTGAAAGCTCAGGGTTTTGTTATCACAGAACTCCAAGAGCTGGAGCTTGAAAACCACCAAATTCCTTAACAGTCCTTCCTCAACATGGAAGTCACTTTCATTTCAAAATTTCCAATTCCATGTGATGAATAATCCTTTTGTCCTCCCTATGTGATGGACCCACAAAAACCCAACAGAAATACATCTAAACGTTGTCCCCTGGCATGTTCGGTCCAGACTCAGCACGCCTCTCCGCAGGATTCCAGAGGTATTTCTGTTGGTCCTACAATACAGGAAGAGGAAAGCAGCCTGCAAAAGTGTTTCCTAATCCCTTGTAAAAGGCAGAGCCAGCTTTTAACTTCTTGAATCCCATCCACTTTTGAAGTAAAGAATTAAGCCACAAAAACTGCAGGCAAACTAGAAGGAAAAGCCTCAGGCTCTGAACATCTTGCATACTCAGAGCTCTCTAGGCAGTGTCCTTGGAGCAGTGTAAACAGAAAAACGTCCTTAGAGTCTGGTCTAAAAAATACCTCCATGTCTCTCCTCCTGGAGATTGCTGCTGGCAGAGGGTCTGCTTCAAAAGGAGATGCATGTGCTAATGAAGCCACTAAGTGCCTGTCTCATAGGGGAGGATGAAAGATTACCTGAGCAGAAAAGGAAATGCGATCAGTAAGTGGTAGCCCAAGGGCCAAATACGATCCATGGGATGTGACAACGCCAGCTCCACCTGCAGTTCTTCTGCTGAACTCAAGAAGAGTCTGGAGCTGACATCAATACATCAGCAGAGCAAGGACGAGCTGCCTGGACAGTGCCTTACTGGGCAGTACGCATCACTGAAATCCCGACTGTAGCCGTGGGCAGGGAAGAAAACAAATTAGGAAGTCATTGGAGAAATGAGTTCATAACCCACCAGGTGTGTGGGTTGAAACAACAGTCTGCGAGGCTGACACTCCGCTTGCCTAAGCAAGCTCAGCTCATCATTCCTCTGCACACCTTCTGTTAACTCCTGCTCTGTCTTGGCTTCTTTTTCTTTTGAAAAAGGAAGCAACACCACCTTTACATGAAGGGCACAGTGTGACGGGCTGGTCCTTAGAGAAGGGACGTGTTCTTCACACAATCTGTGTCAGATTCTTTATTTCTCCTACAAATCCCATTGTCTTTGTGAGGGATTTAGTGGTCTCTGTAGAGCCATTACACAATTATTGCAAAACCAGCAGCCTGTGCTACCAAGCTCTTTCCAAACCCTTTTGGAGAATGGCAGGGGCTCCATCCAGACTCTTCAGGGAGCTGACCCAGTATCTAAGAGGCTGTAATGGCTTCTGTTGCAGTAACACTAAGGTGACGGCTACACAAATGAGCTCAGCTCTCTTCTGGTGGTTTTGAAACCCACTGATCAGTAACCAGGAATAACACTTGGGTCCATCTCCAAGAGGCAAAGGAAGGAGATAGGGAGCACTATAGTTCCACCTTGACATCTCCCAGTCACCACCTGCCCCTGCTGGCCTGGGGCTGCAAGGCTGAGCTTTCCAGTAAAACAAGGTTTCCCTTCCAAAGTCAACTCATGGTCTAACTGTGCTTTGAACTGGGTTTTATCTTTGTTTATTTTTAAAGGCTTTCTGGGACAACTTCCTCAACAGCAGAGTTGTCTCAAGGACTGGAGAGCCCTTAAGCACCCATCTAGTCCCAGCAGTTCCAACACCTGGCTGCAGGTAGGAACATGCCCATGAACCGGCAAAAAGCAAGAATGCGCTGCCTCAGCAGAAAGGAAAAAGCCTTCTGTCTGTACAAGAAACCAATCACCATCTCGGCCACTGCACAATCAGGATCTCTCACAGATTTGCCCTAACTTCTCACAGACAGCTCAGCTTTATAAACTCTTCTCTGCTTTGTGTACTTCAGTTGGCTCCAGGCCCACAGAATAGTTTGTAGAGCCATTCCAAACACAATGTTGTTCCTCCCTGCAAGACATTAACACTTGAGGGTGTGGTTCCTCTCCAGATCATCTCAGCAAATACAGAACGGCACAGATTTCCTCCCTTCTCCCATTCCCACCTTCACTCTTTACATTATAACCTGATTTGTGTGGGCAGAGCAGGACTCAAATACCAGCTCTGCCTGACACATGGGCAGCTCTCGCTCCAAAACACACCTGAAAAACATCTGTTGGAGATCATCCCTCCTGAGGTGGGATGCTGCTGCCTCTATGCAGCTCTCCCACTGTTCCATAGCGACCCAACCTGCTACTCTTGCCCGGGGTGCTCCCCAAGCTCCGCCAACAGGCTCAACCACACTGGGGAGTAGCTGGACTGGTTGGTGCTTCTGAAATATAATATTTGGCCTCTCCTTCTTCCCTAGGCTTAACCCACCTCCACAGACTGGTTTTCTCAGCCACCTTAACCCTTCTGTCCCTATGACTGAGCCCATACCTTGCCGATTCCTAAAGCTTGCCTTGAGGCATTGCAAAACTGGGGATGATGTGGTGACATGGAAACTACATTAATTAGGAACCCAAATGAGAATTCTTCAGCTTACTCCACCTATGCACTGAGGAATCTGCGGTAGCCACAGGCTTTCACCAACAGGGCTGGGAACAGCAGGGGGTCACTGGTCCCCCAAACTCAGCACCCTGAATCAAGTCTCTCCACACTGCTCTTGGAGCCATAACTGGTCCTTGCACACAGATGCCTTCCTCAGAGCCTTAAGTTGTGAGTGTGGATTTGTTGGGGGTTTGCAATTAATCCTCAAATCTCTTCCTGCCATTCAAGACTTACTGGGCTTTCTCTGTTCAGCTTGGCCAGGTTCTCAGGACCCCGAATCTGCTTTCAGCTCTTAGAGAAAATTCTGTGATCAAGGAACAGGTACAAGCCATTCGGTTATTGTAAGATCATCAGACTTGTCTTCACCCTTTTCTTGCACCTTACACAAAATTCCTACGTCCCTTTGTGCTGACAGGAGGAAAAATAAACCCCATCACTTCAGTATTTTCCTCCATCCTGCACACACACAGAGCAGCTGTTTCTGCCTCTTCAAAAGTATAAAATAACCACGTAACTCTAACTATGCAAGCTTTACTGCACTCACATTCAAGCTTATTGCTTTTTGAATTTGCTGATTAAGGTAACTGATAGGAAAAAGTAGATTCTACAAACATGCTGAATGGAGCATTGCTTAAACAGCCTCAAATGTTTCTCTGTTCTCTCTCCTCTCCAAAAAGCATGAGAAATCCACAATTCCCACCCCTCGCAGAAGAAAACCCAGCTAACTTAGAAAGTTACAAAGATTACAGTTCGAAGTCTTCCAACCTCCAACCCGTCCTCTGCAGCTGAAATAAAAACAAGTAATATCATGCCGATCAGCTAGGAGCTTACTTTGCTGAAGCAAAAGCTGCCACAGAAGGAGTTTTGCTAGTTGCTCCATTTCTTCAGCTTCTCCGTGTTTTCGTCTCTCTTGAAAAACAAGTTGAAGACTTGCTTTTTTAATTTATTTTTTTTTTAAGCTGGAAAACACTATGACCTCATCAATTCACATCCAGAAAGCTGTGGACAGCAGCTTGTATTCTGCAGAATTACTCCACCTCCAACTTCCAACTCCCCACCTCCCCACTCTGCTCTCCCCTACACTTGCACTCCACCTCCTTCCTTTCCCTAACGCCTTCTGCAGGACTACTACAAACACCCCCTCTCCTCTTTCCCCTCCCTCTGGGACTTTCTGCTCTGCCCCTGACTTTGATGTAGAAGTTTTATCGGGCAGAGTTGGTCCCACACAGCTCTGGGCTCTAGAAACAATTCTTTCTCCCTCCCCCTGGGGATGGAACTAATTTTCCCTGTTCTTTACTTGATCCAGCTGCTCCTTCCTCTGTCCGACACTCATCCAGCTGTCTGCTTCAGACTGGATTTATTCTCTTGCTTTCAGTGGCTTTTTGATCTTTGTCTCCTCATATGGTTTTACTTCAAGTTCAAGTCTCAGAAGACAACCTAGAAAACAATATTTATTCTGTCCTACTATTTGTAAGCCAGGGCTTAAGAGCAGCTATCTTAGCAGAAGGGTAATAATGACAAAGACTGAACACGCCAGAGCTTAGGGCAGTGCAGGCAAAGGAGCCTCGAATGCAACAAACAGCCCCAGAACACCACGATGTGAACACATTTCTCTGTCCCAGTACACAGAAAGCTGGGTCAGATTTAGAACTTCTGCTTTCAGTCCTTCATCAAGAAATGAGCTATGCTGGTAGCTCTTGCCTGGCCCTGGGACAAACAGAATTGTCCCACTTGCATTTTCCCTTCCAAAAAGTTTCTGTACTACCTGGGACACCAGAAGACAGATTTACTCTACCCCAGAGAGCTGGGTTTCAGAAAAGATGAGGGCATTATAACAAACCCCAAAATAATCATCTAAATAATTATACTCTGCAACAAGGGAAACTTTGGAAACACCCAGGCTAAATCAGATCAGAACTTCACATGGTCCAGCATCCTGTCCGGCAGCAGAGAGAAGCAGACACTTCCAAAGAAATGCTAGGAAATTGAAGTTGTTATTATTATTAAATGATGTGATCCTGAAAAAAGGCTCCTGTTAACTCCAGCAGACCCTCACACTGCCCAAACCTGACCCAGATAACCACTGGTTTTCTTCCAGTGAAAAGTTCTAAATTAATCTTCAGATAAGAACCCCACAACATTTCCCTGCAGGCTTCAGCTCTGTCGTTTATATTAAGCGGGAACGCTTGTGGGTGATCAAATACAGTCACAGGTCAAGGTCCCACACTCATCAGCCCAGCCATGTCAACAGCCTGGATGTTCTACATGGCCTCTTCACTTTTAACCCTCATGCAAACTTATGGGCTTGTCTTCACAAACCTCAGATATTGGCTTTAGCCCAATTCCATCACCACCTGCCTGCAGCAAAGGCTCCTCCTACACCACGTCCCCAAACTGAAACCCTGCTGTCAGCTTCTCAGAGACAACACCGATCTGCAGCAGCTGAGGTGCTGCCTGCTGCTGAGCCAGAAGTCTCATGGAAGAAAGAGCCTTTCCCGTTGTCTCTTTCAGGCCAGGGAGCAGGATGAAAGGCTCCAATCTCACAGCTTTTTGCTCAGCTGCGTCATCAGAGCAGAGTCTGGAAAACGTTTGGCTGGGAGGCAAGAAGCCGTTCCCAACGTGCAGAGAACACATACAGCACACTCTCCTTCCCTCAGTTTCTCTCAATCACAGGCAGAACCTTCCAGGGTGCAATTCCAGGTTGTTTTTCCACCTTTGTGCCTCCTCGCTCTGGCACTGCAGAGGTTACTGGCTGTGTCTCGCATGACTTCTGGGATGGATGCAGATTGCTGTGGTTGCTGCTGTCACGAATTGGCTATTTCCTGACTGCAGGAAGCCAAGTTCAGGCTGAACCCACTGAAGTCTCCTAAAGAAAACCACTCACTAGAAGGAAAGAGCAACAGCTTCTCCAGGATTTGCAATGAGGGGAGAAAAAGGGACACAGGAGGCTGTTTCACAGATCTGTGCCTTTTCCTCACTCTTTAATTCTGCACAGTCTCGTCAGCCCTGTCCTCCTAGAGCTTTCCTAGTCCAAAGAGACCGTGGAAGGGCAGATCTGTCGACACTTTTCCCAGTCAGGAGCTGAATTTTTAACTAGATTTTCCATGCAGGCTGGCCTGACCAGTGTTGCCTTGCCTTTCTCCTTCCTCACATCCAGAGGTATTTTGGGTATTGATTCTCAAAACAAGAAGCATCCCTTAGCTGCCCACTGCAGCACACACAGCTGTCTGTCCTGACCGCAAATCCTGTCCAGAGAGAAACACCATCCATGCAAGGGAAAGGAATCTTCTTGCACCAACACAAGTGGTTTTGCTTCCTAGAGCTCTGCACCTTCCATCCTCCTCACAGATCAGGCTAGCAGGGCCGAGAAAGGCTCCTGTTTCCAGAGGCAGCCCTGCCTAGGGAAGCAATTCTGCCCCTCTACTCTGCTCTCATGGACGAGTCCAGAGGAGGCCACGGAGATGATGCGAGGGCTGGAGCACCTCCCACGTGAGGGCAGGCTGAGAGAGTTGGGGTTGTTCAGCCTGGAGGAGAAAAGGCTGCAGGCTGCACTGAAAGACCTCCCAATAAATCTGAATTGAACTCTTGAAAATCTGAGCAAGTATCAGATCAGGAAGAAGGTCTGATACCAAGAGGTACCCTCCATCCTTTCATTGCAATTTTGAGAACCATTAACCCTGGGAAGCAGGAGTGGAAGTGGCCACTTTTCATAGCTATAAATATATGTAATGTATTAAAAATGAATGCCAGGATTAATGTTCTGTTGACATAAAGACACAAATTACAGCATGTACAGGAACTCTCAACACTCCATGCTTATTACCAACAACTTCTTTAAGTACAGGACCCATAGCATTCTGCCATGATCAAAGGAGAGGAGAAAATACTGACCCATGAGCAGAAGCAGGGCTAATTCCTAGAACTGAAAAGCAGTAGGGAATGCTACATCTTGGGAATAAAGATTGATGGGAACAGTGGTAAAGATACCAAGGAACCTGCAAAGGCAGGAACATAAGCAGAACTAGAGCTTTGCATGGAAACAGCAAGAGAGAGAAAGGCAGGGGCACTGCAGCTTGGGGTTAACGCACACTGGCCCCATTTATCTTCTGGTGGGAATTGCTCACATAACCCTTGTCGTGCCAGGAGTGTGATCAATGTGGAACACTCTGAGGGACAAATACCCACCTGTACTCACTGCCCCTTTCTCAGAAAGGTCTGGTGTGGGTAGAAGGAGCCTTCAGAGCAGCCTCCTGACAGAAAAAAGCAATGTAACATAGACCCATGTGAATTACCAGAGGGTATGGGTTTCCCTGGAGGCTTCATTTGCTTGAAAAGCTTTTCTTACTAAAATAAATCTCTCAGCTGTAATGAATCCCATAGGCAAGCCTGAAATAATCCAACTTGCAGCAAGGGTTGTGAACTAAAAGCCCAAAACTAAAGCCCAACCACAATAACAGGGCTGTCAAGTGCAGCCTGTCATTGTTCCTGTGATGCAACAAGCCACGTTCCTCTCGCAGTCCCAGCATTACAATGTTTGTTCCTTAGCCATGAACTCTAAAGCCCTTGATTTGCTTTCTCCAAAGAGCATATTCAGAATGACAAGTTGATGACCAGATGGTTTTCTGCTTTATTTTATTCCATTGGAGTCCACTGTGGTCACCTGCCTGCGATGCAGCCACCAAACCAGCAGCTGAGGCACGCACACATGCCCGGTGTATAGGAATGACACATCTCTGACACCCTTTATACCAGGTATGTATAAACGATACCACAGCCACAGTTAACAACAACAGCTGGGACAACCTGCCTCCGGCAAAGGGGAAGGTGAAGTTCACCAAACCACCCCACGGTGGTGGTCACTGCAATGGCCTAAGCTACGCTGCCCAAGCTCTCCTGCAGCAAAATGAGAGGGTGCCGAGGAACACTGAGTGTTGTCGGCAGGCTGTCCCTTGCAGGTGTCTTCCTATCTTGGATCTCCAGCTGGAAAGCTCCAGTTCCCTATCTGCCAAAGGCATTGAAGCACGAATTAATTAACGTGAATGTCCAGGTATGCAAGATATTTAGTTAGATGGAATCTGGAGACGTTTCTGATCGTCTGCTTAATGCACCGAGCTTTGCAGTTTGCCCAGCAGGGACTTAGATATCCACAAATGAGGAGCTAAACCACAGCATCCAAGCAGATTGCTCTCTTACTGAATCCATCGATCGGTGTGCATCCAGGTGTGCCTGTGTCCTTCCAGCACTGCTATCCTACCAGGTCAGAGGGCTCTGTCTGCAGCTCAGTGGTTCCTGTCGTCTGGCATCTTTGGATGGCACTATATTTAAACACCCCCTTTTGTTGGAAAGCAGTCAGCTTCAGATTCCTGGGATTCATCTCAAAACCATTAATAGAAACCAGTTATAAAAACAGAGAAATTGCCCAGGAAACCAACACAGATCCTTATTTTTTTTTCCAGACTGAAGCCTGAATATTATTTTTCCAAGATAAAAATGTGTTTTGACAGTTCTTCCACAACGTGAAATCCAAGAAGATCAGTTCAGTGTGGGGAGAAAAGCCAAACTGATTTATGTGCCCCCCAAAATCACCAAAGGCAGATACTTATCAGGTATAAATCTCATACTACCTGGCCTATGGCTGTTTACACCTGTAGTCTAAACAGACAGGAGCAGGAGGGAGCCAACACCGAAGGAAATGACTCACCCGAATTCACACAGCAGAGCAGTGGCAGAAGCAGGAACACAGCCCGGACCAGCTGCACGTCAGCCCAGCCGTCCCTTACTCCGAGACTGCACTGCCTCTGGCCTCCCGGATCCCAGAACGCCCTGGCTCTGTGTGAAGACTCGCTGTGCACGAAGGCTGACGGGGAAGCAGGATGGAGGGCAGTTAGACAAAAATCTCTTTTCTGTCTTTCAGCTCTGGAAAGTCTTGATGGTACAGGGAACTCATACAGAATTTGAACAGAACCCTGATTTTCAACTGTTGTCTGTTGCATCCCTCTTGCCTCTCGTAATTTCCAGGATTCTGATTCGCTAGGGTGAACAAGAGTTGTCACTGCCTACTGCTTCTTTTCAGGACATGACAGTGAAATTATATTATTTAAATTTTACTTTGTTTAAAATATTAAGTACCGACCTCCTTGGCTATTCTGAAAGCCAACACACAAAATTAAAAATTATAAAAGAAAAATGTAGGTATGAGCTCAAAAATCATGCATGAACCATTAGGTTCCTAAGAGGATGGAAAAACATGTAAAGCTGAATTGGAGTTCCCATCGATCACAACTTCAGGAGCTGGTTCCATGCATTTATCTCTGTGTGTTGATCTTCCTCTAAGGTTCACACAACCATGTGTTTCTGGGAAGCAGCGGGAGATTTTTCAGGGGTCCTGACCAGCTCCCACTTGCAATTGAGTGCCCTCCAACACTCCTAGATCTATACCGACAAATGATTCCCCCCCAATCAACTTCTGGATATCAAGTGCCTGAGACAGAAGGGCCATGACACGGGACTGACTCACTCCCACGGGAGCTGTGGTTCCACAGCATCTTCGCTTTTCAAACCCACACTGAAACCACGAGGTTCCCCTCTAGGGAACAGATACCCAGTCCTGGTCCAATTCGGCAGATGGTAGACAGCACTGAGATCCAGGAGGAAATGACTGAGGGATCAAATCACCGCTTTGAACATTTACTCAGCCAGTGTGTTTGTCTTAAGAAATGCGAGAGAAGGCAGCAGCTCAGAACCGTGACATTCCACCTGGCTGTTACTCATCCACTTTCTAAAGGCCAGAAAACAGGCAGCTGACAGGCAGATCTGTGTCCCATCTTTTGGTTTAGCAACACCCTCTGTGAAGAGCCCTGCACTTGGCACACATTTTCATTCCAGATCTCAAGGTAGTTTACAGGGAAGTGGTTAATTCTACACAAGGAAGGTAGGGGAGGAGTAACTGGACCAAGAACCACTGGAGAACGGTGTCCAGGAATCCTGCATCAGCCAGACGCTCACTCCTTCCACTCTTGCCACAGGCAGAACACACCAGCAGTCTCTGGCTGTACTGCCAAAACTTTATGATGGGACGCTCACCAACACAATGCTGGCAGCGGTACAGACATCACAGCCTTTTCAGGCCCTGAGAAGACAAGGCTGTGGGGAAACCTCAGAGCAGCCTCCCAGTACTGAAAGGGGTACCAGGAAAGCTGGGGAGGGGCTCTGGATCAGGGAGGGCAGGGATAGGACAATGGGGAACGGTTTTGAGATGGAAGAGGGGAGATTGAGATGAGATCTTAGGCAGAAATGTTTTGCTGTGAGGGTGAGGAGGCCCTGGCCCAGGGTGCCCAGAGCAGTGGTGGCTGCCCCATGCCTGGAGGGGTTCAAGGCCAGGTTGGATGGGGCTTTGGGCAACCTGATGCAGTGGGAGGGGGCTGGAAATTGAAGGGCTTTAAGGTCCCTTCTGACGCAAACTATTCAATGATTCATCACCAAGGAGCCCTGTGCTTTCCTTTATCAGAGACAAGAATATCCAAGTCTGAAACTAAAAGCACTTGGAAGGAGGATGAGATTCACGTATAATTAAACAGGCTTTGATGTCATAATTGTTATTGCCTGAGTCCCCATTTCTGTTTGTCTCTCACAAATAACCTGCTGTGCTTCCATGCCAGAACAGAATTGACAGTGACCCTCCCGCCAGCAGTGCTGGTGGAGATGACTGCACCGCCAGCCTTGTCCAGAGCAGTTTTCCGGCAATCTCGCACGCAGGCAGGAGGCAGGTCAAGTTTAGCATGGGAAAAGCTTAAGCCACAAGCACAACACACTGTTTATTTCTGTAAAGAGCCAAAGAGTTCTGACAGTACTCTGGGAGCGGGCACACTCAGCTAAGAGATGCCACTGTGTGTCCCCATTCTGACCACCAGCATCGTGCCTCAAACCACATCTTTCGGTCCCTCTGTACGTGGGAACAGTGTTGTGGTGCTATGAGCTTTTGAAGGCAAACTCTATTCCTCACACTAATTACAACCTATCTGTTGCACCCGCCTAAAATAATTAAGCAGTGGGATTCCAGGCACAGCATCTTATTTTGAGATCAGAAATTACTGGGAAAGAGTGGAAAAATTAATAGGTTGGCTCTGAACAGGGTGCTCAAAGGTTGCCTCCCAGAGAGTTTTATTATTTAGCTCAGGTTTGCAGGCCACCTCTTTCACAATAAAATGCTTTGGTTGAAGGGAGGTTGCTTTCCATAATGCAATATAATCCTGCTGCCAAATTTAGACACACAAATATGGAGCCTGGCCAGTTTTTAAGGGCAGTCTATGCAGATTGTGTATTTGCTCTAAATCAGACAAAGAGGACTCCCACAACCAGAGCTTTTGTTAAAGAAAACAAGGTGCTGCTCACGTTGCCTCCTTTAGAAACCAAGTGTTCTATTTCTGCATACAAATCTACTTGCTTGAACCAGCACTGCTATCCAGAGACACGAGTGTTGAGCTAAATTTAACATTCTACCACCCTTTTGAAAAGAAAAGAACCTTCACCCCCTTTAGGAAAGAGAGGAAAACGAGATACTACTTCTTTCAGTATCTATCACAAAGGAAACATGTCACAGCTCAGAAGCTCCTAGCTCCTAATTTCTTATTGTATCTTAAATAACACAATAATCCCAGTTAAATTAGTGGTTATACCATGGAACCTTTCCCTGTTCTCTAGTCTTGGGGGATTTCTTCCTCTAATACGCATCATTACTATCCCTTTCTTCCGCAAAATCAGCCAATAACTGAGTGCCTTTTTACCTGCTCACTAAATGTAAACACCACCAGAGAGTAATCAGCCACTAACGAAGAAATTAACAGTATTCTGCAGTTGGTGCATCCTCTGAAAACTGCAATTTACGAAAAACAGCTGAAAAGCATGCAATTTTACCTAATTTTTCCTGTAAAACCTGCCTGCTCTCCAAAAGGCCCTTGAGGAATTACGGGAGAGCGAAGTACCCCAGCATGATGATTCTAGCAAAATTACCTGCAGCAGATGGGTCCAGAGGGAATCGTTCAGCTCAAAAGAGATCCCTGTAAATGTATAGAAACGTGGCTCTTTACAGTCATAGATAATGAGACACTTCTGATGGAACCACAGCAGAGAAGGCTGCTCCTTTGGCACGTCTTGAGTCCATAAAATAATGTACCTGAATAAGAGGGTAGAGGGGCGAGTGTCTCAGTAACTGTGCAGAACGGCAAGCGAAAGCATCCTTCCAAAGCACACGAAGCCACCATCAGCTGTTACCACATTCTAGTGACACTGAAGGAACATTTCCTTAATGTCTTCACCTAAAATGCCAAAGCACTTCTCAAAATTATCAGTCACTCGTGACAAAAATGTAGCCATTCTCCAGCGGTGGGTGCTTCACCAACCAAAATCCACTCTATAATAGTTTAGGAAGAGGAAAGAAAGGATATAAACTTGGAAACCCCACCCCACCCACCCCTTCTGACCTAACCTGATATTGGGAATTACTCCCAGAGACTCAAGCACCTAATTCTACCCTTTACAAGTCCCAGCTTCCCTACAGACGCGTATTTTTATTTGTTCTCCTTTCCACTTCCCAGCAATATTCCACAATTAGAAATCACTCAAGGAGAAGGTGTTGCACCCAAGGCACAGATACCAAGATTGCTGTTTTCCACTCGCTGTCTGTTCACAGTCCCAGGTTTCTGCATAAATTACTCATGAGAGAAAGCCCTTCCTGTCTTTCCGAGGGCTAGAACGCTCTTCCCTTCCCCAAGCGATGGATGACGTTATCAGAAAGTAGGACACATCTAGCTCTGTCCTACCTTCCGATGGCCCTGCAGCAGCAGTTCTCACAGGGGGCAGGATGCCAACAATAACACAGGCATCATGAAGACAGTAAAATCTGGCACCGAGTTCTCTCAGGATGCCCATTCAGACCTGGGGAAAAGCAAGAGAAGAGATCACATGCAGCAGCATCCTCTGGACAGTAACTGGAACAAGATGAATGGCCAGGGAGGCCAAACCAAGGCCCGCTACGCCTGGGTGACCAATCACAGATGCTGCCTTCCGGGCGTACCTGCTGATTCTGCTGCTGAGCAGCTTCCAGCTGGCTGCTCCGCTGGCAACTCGCTGCTGACAGCAGCAAAACCCCTTTGTCGGCAGAGGAAACGGCTCTGACTCAAAGGCACCCAGGGAATGGAGCTGATGAGTAACGGATGCTGTTTACACACAGTTACGTTACCCACTGTAACTGCTATAGTTCCTTCTACAGCTTTTCCTTGGCATTCTTTCTATGACTGCGTATTCTTCAAGTTTAATCATTTCCTCACTAGCTGACGATACAGCACCCTGCCATGAATTGATAATACCCTTGAAATAAACCTGACAAATTCCAAGCTATCAGTTTTTTACCTGATGTGCCCATCCTCAGCACCCCAACACACGGGCCTGCTCCCATGAAATCACAGTTGAAATCACAGTGAAGAAACTCTTCAAGGTCCTCCTAACATCCATCAGCCTAACAAAATCTGGCTGGCTGGGTAATATTAACTTGAATTTTTTGTCCTGGCTCCACATGCTTTTAGGACTTAAGGATGGCCAACCCTTTTGTTTCTCTACAATCCGCCTCAATTCAGGTCAGTGTTATCCTTCAAGGTGAAGTCTTCAGTCCCATTACAACCTGTGCAGCTCCTGGTTTGAATCAGCTTCAGGTCTGGTCTCATGAGCCATCATTACACTCCATTTCCTCCCCAGGACTCTTTCCTGGACAGCCAGCACTGTCCTCTGTCTGTGCCAAGGACAGCACGGAGAGGGCATCCCTGGGCTCAGACTCACTGTCTGCATGGCCTCGGGGCTGCTTTAACAGCAAGCAGACTGCCCAACGTGCTTTGTAGGGTAAGCACAAGATTTCCAAAGGAAAGGAATATCTTGCATTGACTGCAGGACTTTCCCTTTTCCTATGCTGAATTAATTAATTTGAAGTGAGCCAAAACTGCAGCAGACAATTACCAAGAAGCCTGTTTCTATGGAGAACTGGAGATGCCATATAGAGCTAAAATCTCTTCTGTAGACTCCAGACTGCCAGAGGTGCTTGGCTCACTGCTGTTTGTGCATGAAGAGGTTAAAGCAAACTGCCCAGCTGCTGCAATTTACACACTATACTTCTCTACTTTCCACTCATTTGTGGTTCAGTCCTTGTTACCACAGGAACCAAACCTTCTTGGCTCCTTTATTTGCACTAAAGCAGGGCTGACATCTCAGTGTGGTCACTATCTTTGTGAAAAAGTAACTGAAATTAATTTTCTACTCCTCATCAGTATTACTGATCTCTCTTTTTTTATAAATAAGTCAAACATTTCCCATTTGCGGCCTTTTTTTGCTACCACAGCTAAACATGCACACAGACACGTTTACTAAGTGTGCAGGTAGGTTGGCACACATGGATTTTGAAGAACAGCGACTCCTAATAGAGCTTTGTGAACAGTAAACTGTGTACTGGTGCTCCCCCTACAGAAGAAGAGGTGCAGCTTTCATCTCTCTGATTCTCTTCAGCAAAGTGAGAGAGCAAGTTTAAAATTGCATGCTGTGCTCAAGAGAGTTCAAGCAAGTTGACAGAGCCTGGTATGCACTATCTGATTAGCGCCACCTAAGACAGAGAATCTTTGCAGTACCTGCCACAACGAAAACACAAATCCTGAGACATGCTGAGGTGCTTCAGCAGAAAGGAACACAGCATTTATGTGACACACTGGCAGTAACTGCCATGGGTGGTTTCCAGACACTTCTGTAAATTACACAGTAGTTCCAGACTTCTGTGCGTGGTCGTGCAATTACAACTAATAGATGTAAAAGTAATGACTACTCTTGGCAGACTACAATTTGGACTGCTCCTTAGAGAGCATATCATTTAATAAGCTATTTTATCTCATGGAGACCTGCAATTCACCACACAAGTCCCAGTATAACACAGCATTGCCACGAAGCAGAAGTTCACTTGCACCCAAATACCACAAGGCGCTGAATGATTGTGCTTCGCAATAATTATTTCAATAATTCTCTTTTCTAGTTACTATCCCAATGTAAAAATAAGTTGGAGAGCAAGAGGGTGGTGCTGATCCAGGAAAATGGTCAAGTTCTCTGCTTGCGTGATCCCAGCAGCCATGAAGGCAATGGACAAGTTTGTGATCTACAGCCCCATCGTGATGCTCTCCAAGAGCAAGAGAGGGTTTATGCTAAACTAGAGGGAGCTAAGACCAACCTAAGTCTTAGTGGAGAAAAATGGCTTAACGTACCCTTGAGCAGTTTGCAGATTCAGAGATTGCAAAGAACAAAAATGGAAGTTATAGGATCAAGTAAGACAAAAAGAAAATCAAGGATGAACAAACCTCAAAACTGGAATCAGAAGTACAGCACCGATGAATGAGCAGGGCATGCCACTGCTGTCTTTTTAGTGTTTTCCTCCATGTAATTCCAAAGGCATCCCAATTCTCCAGCAGGCAGCAATCTCCTGGAAACGTGCAAACTGATTGTCATTTTTCCCTAGACAGAAAACCAGCAAGCTTGGACTAAGAGAAGCCATAGGACTGATGCTGGCATAAAGGCTCTTAAAACAAATGTAACTGGGCAAAAAAGACACAGACCTGACTCCAAAGGTGCTAAATCCTCTCAGGCCCCAGCCTTTCATCCTTGCATCTTTGTGCAGGGAAGATGTATTGATGTTTTAGAAACACCTAGGTGCACTTTGCATATTTAACAAACCTGTAAACCAGAATCAACACTCAATCTCCTTTGACTTGGTGAGTTTCTAAGGCTCATGGCCAGAAATCCTCCTCCTTGTTAAAATCCTGACAACAGGCTGGATGACAGAGTCCTGCTGGTCTCGGTTAAAAGCAACTGCAGCCTACTGAAAGAAGGAAAGGGTGGAACATCATTTTTTTTAATCAAAGGTGCCTACTACTAACATATGGCTTTGAAAAAAAGAGCTATTAAACATGTGCTAACCACTCGTTTCTACAAGACTTCAGTGCAGGTCTCAGACTGCAAACAGTTTTCTAGCAAGATTAATCAATTTTCAAATGTGGGTTTACCCCTTCTTTAAAATACAGACATAAAGAACCAGGGAGCTTCTACACCAATGGCTGAAGAGTGCCAGAGGCTGGGAATTCACTGCCATCTAGTGAGAAGAACAGCACAGAGCCACACGTGGACATGCTCAGTCTATGCTAGGAGTCACCTGTCCTTCCTGCAGTGAGACTCAACTGTACCTTGTAGCAATGACTTCCACGGATTATTTTTTCCTTCCCTTTCAGTTTAGTCAAGTGTTCTGCTCCTAGAAGATCAAAGGGAATGCATGTGCAGGGTGGCTTCCCTGGAGGCTGCAGAATGATGAGCCTAAGGGAGCTCATTCTTTTCCTCTCCTTTTTCTCAGAGTTCATTCCACCCCATCTATCTCCTGGAATACAGACAGGGAAGAACTAAATCACACCAAACTGAAGTTAACTGCCTCACAGAAAAATAAAAAGCAGAAACCTGATATGAAGTCCTCTGTCAGGGTTTAAAATAAACATCTACATTTTTCACAGCTTTCATGACTCTCCTCAACCACATAAAACCCACTGATAACACCAGGGTTATCTCAGGCACAAACAAGGCTTTGTACTTAACGAATAATTAGCTGTGAACTCTCATGGATACCAATATTTGGATGTTCTATACGACAGGCGTCAGTCGTATAAAAAAAGTAACAACTTTTTATTAACACAAAATGGAACAGAAAAAATAAATACGCCTTTTAATGATGCCCATGCAACGCCTCTTGAAGGCACAGGCACACTGAGGCTCCACGTAAGTGAAAATAAAGCTTTTGCAGATATATTTACAGAATTATGATTCAATTCCTATTTCATCATAACTCCTAGTAAACACCAACCCTTCTATAATAAGACTGGCCCAGGTTGCCCAGAGCAGTGGTGGCTGCCCCATCCCTGGAGGGGTTCCAGGCCAGGTTGGATGGGGCTTGGAGCCCCTGATCCAGTGGGAGGTGTCCCTGCCCATGACAGGGGTGGCACTGGGTGGGTTTTGAGGTCACTTCCAACCCAAACCACTCTGTGATTCTGTGAAGACTATGAAAGAATGTGATTTTGAGAACTTTTCAACTGCTTGTGTTTTACGTAGTTATACTTTACAATCAGAAGAATTCTCTCACTTATCCCATCTCCCACAACTGATTGTTCTTCTAGGACACCACTCAGTCTAATCTTAAATAGCAATTCCAGGAACTCAGCTGTGGTCTCAGACACCTTTGCTCAGACGGCTGGGGCAGCAGCACAGGGCTGCACACACCAGCGCTGAGTCACCGTAAAAGGCTCACACCATGCTTTCGAGGAGGAAAAGCACATTGCTGTCAAGTTTGCCCTTGGAAAACTGCTCACCAAGGCTGAAAGCATCCTCCTGCTCATTTCATCACACTCAGAAAAAGGTTTAAAGTAAACTGCGTACTTAAATATCTTTTAATTACAGTTACAGGCTGAAACTCATTACAAGTGTTTTTATCGCTTTGAGCTTTTCAGAAATATCTTGGGTGTTTGCCATCCTGCAGGAGGACCTTTCAAACCAGCTCTTTTCCAGATGCGCTCCAAATCTTTCTCAAATTTTACCTAAAACATAAAACAAAAAAGAAAGAACAAATGGTAACACAGCTCAGAGGCAACCCTCAAGTATTCAGCCACTGCCCAGGTGTCCCAAGGAGAACCTAGGTGGGATGCTAAAAAGCATTTGTTCCTTTACGTGCAAGTAGCCTATTTTAAGCATCAAAATAGTTACAGCCTTACTGCAGAAAACACAATAAAAGGCAAAGGATCTCAAAGGATCTTGGTAGCATTACATTAAAAATCTGCGAGGAAAACTGAGGAGCTGGAAAGTGAAACGGTAAGAAAATTGAGATGATTTCCTCACCATAAAATGTAAAACATTGCTTCTTAAAAACCCAAAGAAACAGGATTACAATTAACCTTTATTTACACTCCAATTACCAAAGAAGGAACTAACCTACATCACAGCAAACCTAAGATTCTGCTGAAAGGTAGTGTTGAATAATAATATCTACAGTCTGAAAAAAGGCTCATGTTTTCCTTCACCCCTTCTATTAAGGGAAGTAAAAGGCTTCTAAATAGAAAAAGACAACAGGAAGCATGAAGGACATTGGCAAGTCATGAAAGAAATTAAGATTAAACCAGTCTCCCTGATATAACGCAGATGTGAATTAATCTTTCACACAAACACTAGAATTCCTCTCCATGAGCCACACAGAAGTTAGTCATTACTGCCATGCCTTCTAACTACCACACGTGTTTACAACCAAAGAAATATTCTAAACAACAACTTCTGAAGATGTACAGGTCAAACACAAAGCAGAAAAAGCTACTGTGCCAATAAACACTGAATTCATTAGGGTTCTCCAAGCTGCTGCCATTTTCCCCCGAATCATTTCCACCCAATCACCTGACACCTGAACAGAGCCCAGTTTGAGAAGCAGGCACATTTATGTCAAGAAGTGAGCTCACCTGACGCCTCTTCTTGCGACCTTCCTTTATCCTCCTCCGTACAAACTTCCGTCGCTTTAGCAGCTTTTTGTACTTGTGCCTATTCATTTTCCTTCTGCGAATCTTCAAAACGTTCTTACACCGAATCTTGTTGTTAAGAGCTCCTTCTCCTTCCCCCACATCGGCTCCCCCGTCAGACGGGGGGCAGTCATACCGCTGCAGAGGTTCATAGACCACTTCTTCCTGAGCATCAAGGACTTCCGCTCTAGGAAGCGAGTACCGAACTGTGAGCCAGCTTTCCAAGGGGCTGATGGAAAGCTTCCTAGGGATCAGCATCTCTTCCAGCTCCGGGTCCAGCGCATACCACCGCTGCGCCTGGGCTCCGCTCTTGTTAGACGGCTCCGTGCTATAGTGCGCAGATGTGGAATGATGGCAAAGAAAGGAGGACGCTGACCTTGGCAAAAGGTGGCCTTTGAGAAGGAAAGAATTTCACTTAAGAAGCAAAATTTTCAAACAGTATTGTAAGAAAACCTCTGACCGCCTCTCACACCACCAGACAACAGTGGCTGGAATCATCTAATAAAGGTTACATGCGTTATATTCCCACCACAAAAACAAGGAAGTCTTTTTTAATTTCAATTTAATTACATTGCTGTAACGCCACCTGCTAAAATTACATAGTACAATATTTTCCTGTGTAAAGTGTGTGAAGCACAATTTGGAATGGCCAGGGACTGTTTGCTGTGCTAAGCCTTTGTGTTAATGAGAAATCTCCTCCTAAGTTTAAGAGAGGTCAAATCAGAGCTACAAAACACTGGGAGAAGAGATCTGAACCGTAATAACATTCCACAGCCCCTGAATCAACAACAGCCTCACCCCTCTTGCTCTGCTTACTGGAAATGAAATTTCTTGGAGCCTGATTACCCCAGGAAACGCAGAACACCAGGTCACACAACATCTTTTTACCTGCAATTCGTGAAGCCTTCAGTAAGCGGGAACCCAGCTGTGATATTAACATATTGCTTGGCTTTGCTCAGAGCCAGTAACAACTGTTAAAACAAGATCATGAGGTAAAAATGTTGGTTTTACACTTTTAACATCCCCCAAAAGGCGGGCTGAGAGACTCCAAACACCCTCCACACTTCAGCAGGGCCCGGGCACTATGGAAAGTGATTTAGGAAGCCTCTGCTGTTCCAGGTGTGAAAGTGAGGTAAATCCAGCCCGGGATCAGCCCGGTGCTACTCCCACGGGCTCACCATGGCTACAAAGATGATCCGAGGGCTGGAGCAGCTCTGCCGGGAGGACAGGCTGGGAAAGTTGGGGTTGTTCAGCCTGGAGAGGAGAAGGCCTCAGAGCAGCTCCCAGTGCTGAAAGGGGCTGCAGGAAAGCTGGGGAGGGGCTCTGGATCAGGGAGGGCAGGGATGGGATGAGGGGAAACCTTTTTAAGCTGGAAGAGGGGAGACTGAGATGAGATCTTGGGGAGAAATGTTTTGCTGTGAGGGTGGGGAGGCCCTGGCCCAGGGTGCCCAGAGCAGTGGTGGCTGCCCCATCCCTGGAGGTGTTCCAGGCCAGGTGGGATGGGGCTTGGAGCCCCCTGATGCAGTGGGAGGGGTCCCTGCCCATGGCAGGGGGTGGCACTGGATGGGCTCTGGGGTCCCTTCCAACCCAAACCACTCTGTGGTGCTATGGCGCTCACCGGCGCGGCCCGGAACACCCCTATCTCCCTGCCGCTGCCCCTGGCCGCCATCACTCACCGTTCCCGCCGCTTCCGTCCCGCAGCGCCCTCAGCGGCGGCCGCCGGATGAGCGGCCCCAGCAGCGCCCCAACAGCGCCCCCTGCCCGCGCCAGCGCTCACCGCGCGGCGTCCCCTGCGGCAACCGCTCCCACCCAGCGGCGCCCGCGGCTGCGGCTGCGCATGCGCCCACGGCACGGTTCCCCTCAGCGCCCACAGCGCCCCCCAGCGGCGCCCTCTCCGCAGCGCCCCGAAGCGCGGGCTCAGGCGCCCTCGTTTCACCCCCCGGAGGCGGGGGCAGCGCCCGGGCCGTGGCCTCGCGTCGCGCTGAGCGGGAGGCACCCGCGCGGCGTTTGCAATGTGGCTCTCTCCTTCCTCGTAGCCTTCCCTTGTGTCCCCCCCTTGACTCACGGAGCCGTCCCCCTCAGGCTGCAGCATCCCAGCGCGGAGGGGTGGGAAGGAAGCCCCGGAGCTCCTCCAGTCCCACCCCCTGCTCGGGCAGAGTCACCGCCAGCAGCGGCTCAGGAACGTGCCCAGGCGGAGTGGGTCCCTCCAGAGGACGCTCCACGCCGCCCTGGGCAGCCCCTGCCGGTGCTCCGCCACCTCACGCGGAAGAAGTGCTTCCTCATGCTCAGGAGGAACCTTCATGTTCCAGTCTGTGCCCCCTGCCCTGTCACCGGGCACCCCTGAAAAATGCGTGGTCCCGTCCTCCTCCCTTGCCAGGAAACCTCGGAGCAGCTCCCAGTACTGAAAGGGGCTCCAGGAAACGGGAGGGGCTCTCGATCAGGGAGTGCAGGGATGATTCGATGATTCTATGATTTTATAGGATGAGGGGGGATGTTTTTAAGATGAAAGAGCGGAGATTGAGATGAGATTTTAGGAAGCAATGTTTTCCCATGAGGGTGGGGAGGCCCTGGCCCAGGGTGCCCAGAGCAGTGGTGGCTGCCCCATCCCTGGAGGTGTTCCAGGCCAGGTTGGATGGGGCTTGGAGCCCCCTGACCCAGTGGGAGGTGTCCCTGCCCATGGCAGGGGGTGGCACTGGCTGGGCTTTGAGATCTTTTCCAATCCAAACCATTCTATGACCCCCACCCTCTTCTCCCGACTGAACAGACCCAGGTCTCTCAGCCCTTCCTCCTAAGAGAGATGCTCCAGTCCCCTCATGATAGTTTTAACAGTTCAAACTGAGCTTGCTTGGCCCTTACTGATCAGGTCCATGCTGATGCCAGAGTCACACTTGGGCATGGGAAGTCAACGGCTTTCAGTTGAGAGGAAAGCCTTGTGTTTTGTTCAGTCACTAAAACCAGGTCTGAGTGCAGACACAGTGTACCAAGGAGACTTCACACCCCTGTCAGCGCCGGGATCACAAAGACAGCTGGAGTCCTCTGCCTCACACACCCTGGGCTGCACCCGAGGGCAGGTTCAGCTGCAGTTGCCTCTCCCACTTACGTGGCTGTTCTTTGCCTTTTCTCCCTTGGTACAAGAACCTGCCCCCTTGGCACAGCATGAAAGCGCCTCATCAGCTGGCATGAAGGAGTGATGTCGAAGCCAGTCCCCGACTTCAAAGAACTTTTTGCTTTTATCCCTACCTCAGCCAGAACACAGAGATCTTTTCACCACCTGCTTTTAGTATTTCAGACCAGAACGAGGGTCTTCCTCGGTTTCAGGTACACCCCACCATGTTAAATCCATCTATCCCGAAGGAGACACAGGTGGATAGCGTTTCTTCCTGTGAGGCAGAAGTACAGTTCTCTGCTCAAGGAAGAGGAACCTACATCCAAAGAAGTTAACTGAAGTGGTTTAGTAAACAGGCTATTTGTTTAAACAAGACTTTATTGGAGACATTTTAGAAGTTTATGTACAAAACAACATTCCCACCCCCGTATCAGGATGTTAGTCACCCACTGGGAACAAAGCAAGTGCCTGGTGTGTGCTGTCAACCTGGGGACACTCGGAAGCCGCTTAGGAATTTACAGAAGTACCAAATCCACACAGTTTAGAGCTGGGCACCTTCTGCCTTGGCTCAGTTAGGACTGAAGGAAACCTTTTCTCCAGCAGACTGAACGTACTGGAATCTGGCAGCCTACACTGGCCTTACTCTGAGGTCAGGTCATTTACTTCTGCAGAGAGCGAGAGACCCACTTTGGTTTTGGAAGTGAAGAGGAACCAGCCCCCGGAATTAAATTGCAGTTTTTAATCTATTGTAGACGGTTCCAGGAGATATCCATCTCTAGGAGCACAGTAGTATTTGCAGGAAGCATTAGGACAGAACAGTAGCAATACCAAGTAAAGAGTCCTCCACCTGACTTTCCAAATACACCCAGGGAGAGGCTGGATGTGAGACTGGCTATTTCAGCTAGCGTACAGGAAGACCCTAGGGATACAGGCATTAGTGGCACAAGTTAAATAGTGAGTGACATGCTGTTTCTGTAGCGCACTGTGCACTTCTACCATGGGAGAGTTTCCCCTTGCCAGTCCAGGAAGGAACCGTTTTCTTTTTCACCAAGACGGTCGAGAACGGAGAGGATACCTGGGATCGCCTCTTGCACCTGCATGGGAGCCTAGAGCAAAATCAAGCTTAGATTATTACGGGGATTATTCCTGCAGAAGAGAACCAAACACATTTGAGGTGTTGCTGCAATCAAGTGGGATGTATTTTCACGTTTGCCTTTGCAACACATTGAAGCAAGTACTGTACAGTGGGTTCTTGCTCCAGGCTTGGGACAACAAACGAGTCATACTTTCACATTTCCGAAGAGATGTCACTTACCATGTTTCCGCCCATGTCCGTCTGAAGCCAGCCTGGATGCAAAGAAATACAGAGAATTCCATCTGATTTCAAGTCTGCAGCAAGACACCTGGTGATCATGTTCAGCGCAGTCTACAAGAGAGGAAACCATGTATTAGTGCACTGGTTTTACAAACCTTGAGCCAGACCTTAAGTGAATCTAACTGGCACTTCCGCTTCCTCATGCTGTCTCCTGACAAACGAAAGAGCAGTAACAGCATTACAGTAACTGATCCAGACTTACTGGGGGCTTCATTCTCAGAGATTCCTCTTAAGAGAAGCATTGTGAAAGCTCTACCACCATAAGATGAAACTAAGGTATGGTGGAAGATAAAGTAGCATTTGTAACTCCTAAGGAGCTGTGGGGGAAATGATATTGACATAAGGACTCTGTTTTTCTGCAATAATCACTATGTAAACATCCTGATTTTTACTTCTGAACAGGGAAAGCAAGCATGTTAACAGCTTATGAGTAGGTGGTGTGGGAGAAACTGTATGTCTAATCTTGACTGTTCGTACAAACTCAGTCTCTTGATGTGACCAAATTAAAAACTCCACCTCTCAGTTAGCATTGCTGTGTACAGGTCAGCACACCCTTTGCTGAGTTTCGTGCCTGCTATGTTGCTTGGACTGGAAAGGAAAACAGCTGATAGGACACGCACTTGATGGCATCGGTTCCTCCCTGAATGCCAAACTCCTCTGAAATTGATCTATATCAGAGTAATGATGGAGCATGTCTGAAGAAGTTGGCATGCTTGCTCCAGGTGTATGGTTTTACAAGTCCCTTTTCCACCCACATAAAGAACAAGAACATTTCCTGTGTCAGCCTATTCAAGGAAGCACCGTATGCCTCATCATCTTAAGCTCAGAGTGGTCTTTAACTGACAGCCCTACCCTCACCCAGTGAGCACAGCCCAGAGAAGCCTACCAACCTTTGCTATCCTGTAGGGGTAGACCTTGAGGAACATCTCATTGGCCTGGACGAGTTGCATGGAGGCAGCAAGAGAGGACATGTTGATAATAGCAGCTCTGTGGCAGCCCATTCCTGTGCTCAGCTGTGCTGCCTTCCTCAGGAGGGGTAGAAACGCCTGTGAAAACAAGAGTCTGTTTTAATTTGGTCAGCTTGCTCTTCACGTGCGCAAGACAAGCTGGACTCTCAGGTTCTTCTCTGTCCAGGACTGCAGTACAATTCTATGCCACCACCACAGATGGTGATGGCTCCCCAGAGGAGATGACCATAGGAAACGTTTCTATAACAGCCAGCTGTAAGTAGCAAGGACCTTCAGTCTCTTCTGCCCACCTCCTAGCCCAGCCTGCTCACTGAAGTGACCTCACACCAGATGGATTTAAATAAAGAGAAAGTTCCTTAACAGAAAGGATCTCTTGCTACTCCCTGGGCACACAGTTTGCCATCAGACCTGTATCTGTGCAGCTCTAAGGTGACAAACGCTTGGGTTACACATCCAGCTCAGTAGTGGAAACCCCTCTTAATGTACCATAGATTAACCACGTTCCTTCCTGATCTTACCTTGGTGACCATCAGCTGGGCAACTGTATTGGTTTCATAAATGGTGAGCATTGTCTCCGCTGTGACTTCTTCCAAGGAAGCGAGCACATTGATGCCAGCATTGTTAATGAGGCAGTTCAGACCTTTGTCTCCCACAATTTCTTCCACTTCCTTGACGACTTTCTTGATGCTGTTTTCACAGATCACGTCTGCACAGAGGAGCCAAGAACAGCCCTGGTCAACAGTGAACTGTGTGGTTCAAATGTGGCCTGTCCCTACACAACACACGCTAAACCAAAGCCAAGGCATAGTCTGGATGGGGACGGCACAGAGAGATGGCAATGCATAGAAGTCTTCACATAGGTTATGTTTCCCCAGTGTTAAGATGAGGGTGATCGTTTTCAGCTGCTGGAGGTCATATACAGCTACTGATCACCCAGGAGACCAGTTTCTCAAGATGTACTCACCTGACTTAGTTGACATACTTGTGTTTACTCACCCAGCTGGAGGAGCTTGATATTGCTGTACTGCTTGCTAAGCTGCTGGAGCTCCTAGGAAGAAGAAATTGTTTGCGTTATCTTTATTATATATCTATCTCCATGGCTATTACATAAAACAGTGTGAGATCTCCACCTCCAGAATCCTAACTGCCATTCATTTTCAGAATTGGACTGAAGGCAGTGATACTATTTTGTTTTCCAACAAAAGCTGCTGAGCAGCTTTCCTGAGAGTGGGATCAACTGCTTCAAAAAATTGGACTCATCACTGGCTTAGTCAAGATACCAGCACTCTAGATTACAGAGCTGGTTCTCAGTGGGTTCAACTCAAAGGTGTATTTGCAGTTTAACCAAAGGTCTTCGATCAGGTGGCTACCATTGCCAGTTCCACGGCAGACCCTGCACTCAGACTGCATTCCAAGCCAGTAATTCCTCACTTCTCTAAGAAAAGCGTAACTCTGAAGCTCAGCCGGTGTGAGACATCAGGTCAGGGCAACAGGGATGCCTAAGAAAAGCCATTTGGAATGACTGTTTGTTTGCAGGAAGAGCTTCCTAGCAATTTTCTCGTGAAAATTCTGTTTCCCAGCACTGTCATCAACTTCAGTTCTTGTAAGTGAAGGTAAAGCATATAAGAAATTGGTTTCATACACAGCAATTGTCCATGAGAGCAATTCTCTCCCTGCTAGATAGCTAAAATTCAGTCATCTGTCTACAATCATAGAATCGTTTGGTTGGAAAAGACTTTTGAGATCTTCGAGTCCAACTATACCTGTCCACTACTAAACCAAATCCCTGAGAAACTCATCTACCCGTCTTTTAAATGCCTCCAGGGTTGGTGATTTGACCGTCTGTTACCTCTCCGCAGAGGAATGACTTGCGTTCCTGAAGACAAAATAATACTACACTGGTGTTCCTGCTGGACAAAGAGTGTCCAAATTGGATTTATAGGCCTAGCTGGAACACTCCAGGTTTCTGTGCCATGTAGCCAAGCGAGACGTGTGGCCAAATCCAACAGATGGATTACATACTCCCAGCCGTGTTTAGGAGACTGAGCCACCCTGACTAAACATTCCAACTTAAGCAAATCCATTTCATCAGGAGCCCTTTGGGATCCAGGGTCAGGAGGGCTGGTTTTGAAAGAGTACTTCTTAGCCATTCAAGGACTCCATGTCCTCTGTCAAGCTATAATGCATTGTGTCTTTTATCTAAGTTCACATTCTGCAGGATTCTCTCCAGGATTCTTTAGAAAATCTGTTGTCCCACTGAAGACAATCTATAACTGCAGTTCAGGCTATCGAGGGGAAGAGGAAGGGAGACAAGCCAGAAGCACAAAGACATTCCTTCCCTTGGACAGGGCTTAGTGGGAAAGGTTTCAACAGACTGAAGGTCCAGAACACACTATCTTGTTTATTGATAGCCAGGCATGAAATAGTGTCAAGGCCTGCAATAATTATGTGGCTTTGGACTGTCCACTGGGCTTGGCAGCATCACTTCTTTGATAATAAACTCCAGAAGTGCTCTGTCTTCTAGAGCTTTGTTCATTTATTTATAGTCCGATTGCTTTGACAGAAACGAGCTACTAACTTTTGCTAAAAAGGCTGGAGATGTTTAGTGTAGTGACAGCAACTACGAGACTTGTGAAGTGAGTAAGCAATACGTTCAGTTAAGAATTCCAAACACTGTAGCATTCTCCATATATCAACAGCATGAAGTTACAATTGCTGCATACAAATCAGGTTTAAAATTCAATGATTTTCCCATTTAGTTAATTACTTGGTTAACAACCCACTCCCACTTCAGTGGTTTAAGTTTCTCAGAAGCAGCTTCCAGGCATAAAGCAAACTGAGACAGCTTTGGTCTTCAGGAATGTTACACCACCTGATATAAACATAAGCTGAAAATCCCTGTTAGAAAACCAAAAAATAGCAGAAAAAACTATTCTTTTCCCTTCTGTGGTAAGAAGAAACATGAGGAGAGCAGGATCAAGACAAGTTCACGGCAGCACAATCAGACACAGATATTTCAAGCCACCAGCCATGTGTGCTGCTTCTTGTCTTCACCCACCGCAAGCAGTTTTGATCAAAGAGATCAAAAGCCTCCTGTGTCCAGAGATCTCTGAAAATATTACTGCAATGCATGCACACACGAGTTATTGACTGCCCACCGCAGGGGGCTTTTTCCTCAAAAATGCACTGTTGTCAAATGCCTGGTTCTCCCCCCATTAAAAACAGAACTAACCAACCAAAACCACAACAAAACAACAAAAAGACCCAAACCTACACCATCAAAGTTGTCTGCAACATTGTTTTGCAGCAGACTTCACAGAATCATAGAACCATAGAATACCAGGTTGGAAGGGACCTCAAAGATCGTCTGGCCCAGCCTTTCTTGGCAAAAGTACGGTCTAGACAAGAAGGCCCAGCACCCTGCCCAGCTGAACCTTGAAAGTGTCCAATGTTGGGAAATCCAGCACTTCCCTGGGGACATTTTTCCAATGACTGATTGTTTGCATCGTGATTCCAATCAGAATCTCCCCAGGAATAACTTGTATCCATCACCCCTTGTCTTTTCTGTGTGACTTCTTGTAAAAAGGGAGTTTGTATCTCCTTTGTAGCCACCCTTTAAATACTGGAACATAGTGATAAGGTCTCTTCTAAACCTTCTTTTTCTCAAACCCCCTTCTCAGCCTTTCCTCGCAGGGCAGGCTTCCCAGTCCTTTGTAGCCCATCTCTGGACCCTCTCCAGTCTGGACACATTGTTTTTGTGTATCAGGGACCAAAACTGCTAATGATTTCTTTACCTCTGCCAGCGATGCCCGTGTTGATGCAGCCCAGCATCCTGTTGGCTTTCTTTGCCACAGCAGCGCACTGTTGGCTCCTATTGAGCTTGTTGGCCACTGGGACCCCCAGGTCTCTTTCCATGGAGCTGCTCCACAGCCAGGTAGACCCCAGCCTGGCTGCAATACTGGATTATATTTTCCCAGGTGCAACACCTTACACTTATCCTTGCTGACCTTCATAAGGTTCTTGTTAGCCCACTCTTCCAGCCTATCCAGGTCCTCCTGCAGGGTGGTTCTCCCTGCCGAAGTGTCAACTTCCTCACTCAGTTTGGTATCATCAGCAAACTTCATCAGGGTTCACTTGATCTCATCACCCACATCACTTACGAAGATATTCAACAGTGTTGGGCCCAAAATTGATCCCCTGAGGGATCCCACTTGTGACTGGTTGCCAGTTAAAAGGAGGTATTAAGCACTGTCCTCAGGGTGCAGCCAGTCCACAGCTCCCCACCCACTGTGTGGACAACTTCTCCAGACAGTAACACATCCCTTGGTCTAGGAGGAGGCTGTGGGAAACCGTATGGAGAAATCCAGATAGATGGTGTCCACTGCTCGCCCTGCATCAACCGAGCAGGTTACTTTGTCATAGAAGGAGACTTGTGCTCACTTTTTTATGCTAACACGCTAGTGTACACCCAGGACAAACAGGTTAAATCCCTGGAAAGGCAGGATCTCAGCATTACAGAGCCAGTGCAGCTTGGATTTTAATGTCAGTTTATGCATTTAAAGCCATTGGTTAAACCAGGGTAGGTCCTTTTTAGTTAGTGTACTGTGATAGCCAAGGTAAAACCAGACAAGACAAACAAACAAAACCCCACAACGCTACCCCCTAACGCTGTGTTCAGCAGAGTCGCTCTAGAAGTGCTCTGCACCTGAATCGTTGCCCTGAAAATCAACTTATGGATTCCAAGAAAAAAGCAAACTCTTATTAAATGAGTCTGTTGTTTCCTGCTTGCTGATTTTAATCTCTATTAACAAAGAGTCAGCCTACTCCAATTTAAACAAGATCTTCTGGCACTCAAGGCTCCAGATACAGATTCATCAGTACACGGGATATTTATTGCTAGATTTCACCCAGGAATGTTATGTTGTCTGTGTCATTTAGCAAGATTTACTTTGCCTTCTTTATGAAAGCATTATTCACTTCACTACAGCTCTTGGAAAGGACCTGGCCATGCTGAGCCAGTTGGAAGCAATCAAGCCAAACTAAAATAGCCTTCAGGCGGCTTTGTCAGGCAAAGGGTACCTGGGTATCCTTTCACATCATCTTGCTTGCAGTCAGGACAAAGTCAAAAACGTATCATGTTTGCTCTCTGAGATGGGCTATTCAATATCCCAGAGTACAGCCAACTTACTGTTTGATTACACAATAGCTCCCACCAAGCTGCCCCAAACCCACAGTCCTCTCTGACTCAGACTTCAATGCTGCAAGAAGTGCAAAACACTTCCAGAAAAGAAAATACTGCGATAACCCAGACTTAGAAAGTCTTCAAGAATGCCCCCTTTGTCTGATGTAACACATCGATCTTGCCTGAGCGCTGCTCCAGAGATGGCTCAGCTGCTCTTCCCGACAGCAGACCACACGGCTAAAATATGCAGCATGGAGAACCCAAAAGCTGCCAGAGATGAGGTGCAGCAGCACTTCGGTGTGAGCTCTGGGTCCAACACGGGAACAGACTCGGTGCTGCAAGTAACGCTATCTCCTACTTCAGAGAAAGGGAAACAGCACATTAAGCCCTAGAAGCTTTCCAGAGCCCAGTAGAGGACTTGGCAGTGCAGAACTCAAGCTTTGTTATTCACCTGGGAGCACACTTGGGCTTCGGGAAGAAGGAACAAGAGATGCTCCCGTCCTGAGGTCCCACTCTCAGCTCGCAGCACAGCCTAGCAGAGCCAAGCTGGGTTCTGGAAACACTAGGAACAGATTTACACTGTGGCCAGTGCTTCCAGTACCGATCCCTTCAGCTATCTCACTTCCCCAGGAAGCCACCTCCTCCTTCCAGCCCTCAGCAAGTCAGAGGGGGGACTACAGGGGCTACACCATCATTAGATTTAGCCTTAGACTTTGGGTCAGAGTTTTCTTCCTTCTGTGGGAAAGCAGGATGGGGTAAGCAAGAAAGAAAAGCAGGAGTGGGACAGGATTACAGATGGGTCCACAAGGCCATAGAGGTTGCCTAATAACTGTTCTGTGTCCATCTGAGGTGCAAAGACAGAACGTCAGGATTATTTTGCAAAAGATTTGTAGCTGCTTCCACTTTCAGCGCTGGAGCAGCCCCAGGAAAGGCAGATCCAAATCAAAATGGGGCTGAAGGATTCTAGTGTGGTGCTTTTCAAGGAGGAACAGTGGTTATCTAGATGCGCCTGCAGGCCTGCTGCTTGTTATCGTGTGATCTGAAGCCCATTTGTTAGGCAAATGTTCTATGGAGGCCACCGAGGAGCTATTCAGCGCAAGAACTCAAATTATTACAACTTCTGCCAGCACAGTCACGTGCAAAAGCTTGCAGCTGCTCAGCATTATCCCAGGGAGAGCAGGAGATGTGCTGCTTTCCGTAGCAGACAGAGGAGAGCGAAGTCAGACTCTTCTCCAGCATCTCTTTCTACAGTCAGGTCCTTAGTGGCTCTTGTCTGTCCACTGCTTGGAGGACCCCAAGGTATGCAGTCATCTGGAGCTGGACTTGATGATCCTTGTGGGTCCCTTCCAACTTAGGTCATTCAATGATTCTATCATCTGTGGAACAGCACAGAGAGATTCCCTGGCTAAATCTCAGCTACTGGAAAATCCCTGACCCTTTGCCTTTCCTTGCTACATTCAAGCAACACGGCAAAATGGATCGAAGCTTTGAAATGGTCACTTGTATGTGGTGCTAAGCTTCCCATTGCTGGAGGCTCCAGCACGTCCATGCTTGCCCTCTGCCAGCCAGAAGGACTAGCAGCTGGGTGGGAACCCACCTCAGAAGGTCAGAAGTTTTTGTGCCAACATTATGCATAGCAGATGGGACAGATAACGCTGGTGCGACTGCTGCAATACCTTTTGTAAAGATTCCCCTTCCTTGTGGAGTTTCCAAACCCATCTGTTAGAAATATGCTTTCAGCTGGCTGCAGAGGTTTCTCTTGATGTGCTGCCAAAACACAGCACATGGCTTAGAGGTCCTTACAAAGAACAAAAACCCACCCTGATCCACCAAGGACAAACCTTGCCCCTCTTTATAAAAAGACAAGCTCAGGATGCACCCCATGTGTCCTGCAGAACGTGGCTCTGGGCCAGCTTCCTGGAGACACAACTGCCAGTGGTCTTCCCAGGTTCTACTGCTGCAGGCAAGGAGTGACCCAGACTCTTCCCAGGCACAGTGCACTTATTTGAAGGCAATTTCATCTTCTTGTGAAGGCTTACCAGCCTTTTTCCTCAAGATTTTTAAGTACTGGCAATGCAAAAAACCTTGTATCATGTTTTCCCATTTTACTTCTCCATGTAACTGATCCAAGACCATTATAATGAGAAGTCACTGCTGAACACAAGGGCCAAGGGGTGAAAGACAGAACCCGCCTCAGCACCAGCTAAAGCAGCTTTAGAACAACCAACCGGGCAGGGAGATTTCGATCTAACAATGGGTCGTATATCTCCACTGGTTTCCTGTGCCACTACAGCACCGCTCTGTTGTGCAATCACAGATAGGAAATAGAGCTGGGACAAAGGCCAGATCGTGTAACAGGAGTTAAAAGCCATCAGAATGGTAGCGAGTACCTGTTCAGGAGCTGATGTGGTGCACAAGGGGGGCTGCGGGGGGGGGAAGCTGCAGGAAGCGGTGCCTCTGAAAGGCAGGCTGTGCACCACATTTCAGTCTCGCTGGGCTGTTTCTCAGCAATTTGATTCTGAAATAGCCTAAATGTGCTTTTGTGCTGGAGAGATTGTTTTGATGACAAGAAACAACATAAAGACCTTCCCCTTCAGTTTCTAAGTAGAGCAGCACAGCGCTACCAGAGAGCCGAGTGTTTTCCGAGAACCCTGTGCTTTCAAGGGCAGCCTCAGCACTTTCTTATAAAGTTTTTGCGCAGTTAAGTTGTTTATTTTGGTTTTTTAATGTTTTTTTTTCTTTGTTGCTAACACAGTGTGATCACAGTTTGCACTGAAAAGAACAAAATCCACCATAAGGAACAGAGTTAGAAGCTCTGTTTGCCTCCGCACGTGCCAGGGAATTTGCCTTTCGCTAAGGCAGCCTTGTGTGCCCTTCTTGAAATAGGGGATGCAGAAGCGGGGCTTTTGCTATCAGTTTTCCTACCAAATTCCTGTAGCAAAGCACGGGGATTTAAGAGAGCTGGGAGCTCAGATTCTTGCAGCTCTAGAGCACCAGAGCTTTCCTAGGAAAGGAAGAGGGCAATACCTGTGTGGATACCCACGTGTTTCGCTGTGCTGCCCTAACAGCATCCTGCCTTACCGAGGAGAGTCAGAATTGGACTAGAGATGTACCAGAAGACATTGGTGGCCACAAAGTGATCAAACCGATAACCCTCCTTATCAATTTGCCTCCCCAAGGTTCAGGGAGTGCATTAATCTGTCATTTATAACCATCTAGGGATGGGGAAGGAGTCCAAACACACTGCTGCTATGCTGTAGCACAAGGAACATGGGTAGAAAGAGGAAAGGTCTGCAAGTGAATTCACCAGCAACACACACCAAAAGCTACTGTGTTTTCAGCACAAGGCTCTGGTCCCAACCCAGCCAAGAAGGGCACTTA
Organism: Neomorphus geoffroyi; assembly: GCA_033558235.1. NCBI lineage: Eukaryota > Metazoa > Chordata > Aves > Cuculiformes > Neomorphidae > Neomorphus > Neomorphus geoffroyi. Next base: position 2,538,142 of record JAUMJM010000029.1, on the reverse strand, counting down.
GAGGGGTGTTGAATTCATTTGGGTCTTCTCCCTTGTTACAAATCCATCAGAGAAAGGGGAGAAGCAGATGGGGCACAGCTCCTTCTGGGGACACAGACACACCATGGAGAGGAGACCAGGAAAGCTGTCATGGGTTTCACTGGGAAGGCTTCTAGGGGGATGGAGTAACCCTGCAGGGCTCTGGCTCCACGCAGACTGAGAAGGCAAGGACATACTTATCCCCAGCTGCAAAACCAGCGAGAAACTCGGGGACCAGAGGACACGGCTGGCGGGAGCGCTTGAGATGCTGCAGCTGCCCAGCGCGCCTGCAGCAGTTCCAGCTCCTCTCTCCTCTCCACTCACAGAAGTACCCAAACAGCGATGTCCCGTACTCATTCCACCTCCAGCCTCGGACATTTTCATAGAATCATAGAATGGTTTGGGTTGAAAGGGACCTTAGAGCCCATCCAGTTCCACCCCGTGCCATGGGCAGGGACACCTCCCACTGGATCAGGGGGCTCAAGACCCCATCCAGCGTGGCTTTTAGCTCATGCCATCGGCTCTGTCCCATCCAACCACCCATCCCGGGCAGGAGCTCAGCCCCCAGCTCCATCGCGCCCTGGGCACTTGCAGCCGGGACACCAGCGCTCGGGTCGCAAAGATGTTCTGCGCTTCGGAAAGTGCCTTCTCCTCCCACTTCCCACCGCCCCCCCCGGGCTGTAGCACTGCCGGGACCTGCGCTCCGGGCTGCAAGCCCCCGCCAGGCTGTGAGGGAGGCTTCAGGGGTCCCGCACCTGCCCCGCTTACCTGCGCCTTCTCGGGGTACCGGCAGGTCGCGAAGACAAAATCTGGCGAGGGGCTGGCGGCTGCGAGCCCCCGCACCAGCCCCAGCCCGATGCCCCGGCTGCAGCCGGTGATGAGCACGGAGCGGCAGCGCGGCTGGGCCATGCTGGCTCGGCTGGGCTCGGCTTGCCTTGGCTCAGCACGGCTTGGCTCCTGTCGGCTTAGCTGGGCACGACTCGACTCGGTTCAACTCGGCTCCACTCGGTTCGGCTGGGCTGGACACGACTTCGCCCAGTTCGGCTTAGCTGGGCACGACTCGGCTGGGCACGGCTCCTCTCGCTTTGGCTGGGCTTAGCACGGCTCGGCTCGCTGTGCTCGCAGCGCAGCCCCACGCTGCTCTTAACCTGCGCTGCGCCGATCCCGCCCCTCCGCCCCGCCCGGGCTCGGCTCAGCTCATCTCGGCTCGGCTCCTGTCCCGCTGTCCTTCCCGCAGCCCCGGGGCTCGGCTCCCGGCCTCCCGGCGGGTCCAAGGGGGGAATTCCCGCTGCAGGGATGCTCGGGCAGCAGCGCAGCAGCTGTGCCAGGGTTCCAGTGGGAGGTGTCCCTGCCCGTGGCACGGGGTGGATCGGGATGGGCTTTAATGAAGGCGCGTCGCCTTTCACTGTGCTCTCCCTGACTTGTTCCCGTGTCAGTATTCTTCCCGCTGTCCTTTGAGGCTGGGTTAGCAACACATGTAGAAGTCACATTGGCTTCTTCCCAGCTGTCAGTGCCGGTAGCAGAGAAGGATGGGGGCACCACTGGGTGCAAATGCCACCTGCTCCTTACGAAGCATGGCCGGTCCGGTCCATTTCTCCTCGAGCCCTAGAGAGGTTCAGATACTCGGCTGGGATTTAAGGAATTACACTCCAGCTCCCAGCGATACAATGTCCTCTGTCACCCCAGGTGAGCGAGCAAGAGTTGTGTTGGCACAGCTGAGGTGTGGTCATCGTCCAGGCAGCTGCTACTCCTGTGTCATTCCTGGAGGCAGACTCGTGCCGGCAGGTTTGGAGGAGCCTAACTGAAATTCCATTACCTGTCTTTCCCCATCAGCCATACAGGAAAGAGAGGGGGTTCTTCAGCTTTTAAGTTCTCAGGCAGAGTGAATATCCCTCATCATGCCCTCTTCTGGCTCTAGGGCATTGTGCTCATAAGGAAAAGTGCTCTGAAGACTGACAGGAATGCACATGCCAGGAATGGATAACTGCACATGATCCTCCACACCAGGATCATTGGGAAAGGTCTCCAACCCTTCCACACTCTCAAGGTTCAGTGGCTTTCAAACCAGCATTGCTTGGAGGTGAGATGGGTGGTGGCCACACGCTGAAGATTAACTCAGCTGAAGATTAGCTCAGCGTTGCAGGTAAGAGGTGAGCATCATGCATGGGGGTGCAGATAAGAGGTGAGCATCGTGCATGGGGGTTTGTAATGAAAACATCTTCAGCCACGCATAAGCTGTGAGCGCTCGCACACATACACGGAAATCAGTAGCCAATAGCAAGGGGTTCCAGAGCATCAAATCAATGTCTGATTATTGCTCTGCCATTCATAAAATGAACGTGTGGATCCATGGAATTAGATGCCTAAAGCTGGTGGGAAATGCTCATCTTTGTGCAAAGATCAGATGTGGCAACAAGCCAGCAGTGAGGCTGCCCCGTATGCCGATACCTGTGTTTTTCTCCTTTCTTCCAAACAAAGCTCTGTTCCAGAAATCTCCATCTCACACTCCTCTCTTCCAAGCTGTTTAATCAATTACCTTCCTTCCATGCGTACGGTGTTAATTGCAGCACAATTCTCTTTGTGTGTTACCGACAGCGTTTTGTTGGGTTTGGAGGCTTTTAAAAATAAATCCCTGCCAGGCACAAGCCCATTTCATCGACCTCTTTGTACTTGTAATTTATTCAGTCCTTGCTGTCAGCACATGCGTGCCAGCGCTGCCAGGCGCAGCTGGAATTTTGCACGCGTGAGTTGAGCCCACGGCAGGATCGGCCTCTGGGCTGGTGTTGGGGTACACGCTCCTGCACTGAGAAACCTCCACTCCCCCCTCCACTGCAGATTTTTTGATGCTTATTTGGATTTATCTCACTCTGTACCATTTTAAAACACAAAATTCACCCTCATTCACTTTAATGGTTTTGTATTCACTGTTTATTCTTTTTTATATTATGCTGTCAAATTAAAAATGGAAAAACGGCAAAGCTGAGCGCTTTTGTTGTAGGTGTTCAAAATGGGACGTAAAGCAGCACAAACTGCTGCAATATGAACCAAGCCTTTGGCCTTGGGATCATCAACGAATGTTCTGTTCAACACTGGTTCCAAAAAAGTTCATAACAAAAACAAGAGCCCTGAAGCTGAGGAGGGTCCAGGGCAGGTTTAGGTTGGATATTAGGAAGAGGTTCTTCACCAAGAGGGTGGTGGAGCACTAGAACAGCTCCCCATGGAAGCAGTCACAGCCTGACAATATTCCAGAAGCATCTGGACACACAGTGTGAATGTTGGGGTTGTCCTGTGCAGGACATGAGTCACATACGATGGTCCTTGTGGGTCCCTTCCTACTCAGGACATTCTATGATTCTATACGTTCTTCTGATACAGACAGCGACCAACTGAGGGCCAGAAGTGAAGGGGACACACATAAATCAAGTCAGGAGTTTGCAGCAGAACTCAATGTTCCCCTTTCAATAGTTGTTCCACATTTCCAAACTGGAAAAACAGGCCCACAAATGGGGCCACACGAGCCAAATGAAACCCCCCCAAAATTGCCGTTATGAAGTCTGCTCTGCACTTCATTTGCGCAACAAAATCAATTAATTTCTTAATCGAATCATGACATGTGACAGCAAATGCATTCTATACAACAACCAATGATGCTGTGCAGTGGCTCGATGGAGGTGAAGCACCAAAACGCTTCCCCAAACCCAAGCTGCATCTAAAGAAGGTACAGTCACTGGGAAGTGGTCAGAAAGTGGGGGAAAAGAGGTCGAGAGCCTTTGCTCTTCACAAAATTCAGCTGGAATAAGAGTGCCAAAAGGTGGTATCTTTCTTAACTTGGGACTTCCTGAGCAAAAAAGGAACACGACACATTTGCCTGCCCACAAGCTGCGCATTGTGCCACTGGTGAGAACAGGCACTTCTGCTACAGAGCTGCAGCTCCTCCCCTGCACACAGCAGCCCCCCATTTCGACAGCTCCCTCTCACACTCCCAGCTACTCCAAGCACCTTCTCCCAACGAGCTCGCTGCCAAGGCGTTCTGTGTAGCTATCTTGTACGGGGCTTTGCTGGGAAAGACAGATTGTTCTCTTTAGAACAGGACGTCTTTTAATCCTGTGATATAATCCCTTTCGTTTTGGAACCAAATCACTTTAATGTAAAAATAGACACTTCCCTCCTTGTTTTTTCCCCTCTCCATGTTTTAACAAACGTACTCAAAAGCAGATGACTATTTATTCAGTGCTGTACATCAGCACGGTAGCTCACAGAACACAGGCACTGATTTTTACGCTAAGTGACATTATATCCGTGTAGAAAAGCACACAAAGCCTGTGCCTCACCTCTGCCCGTGCTACCTGCACAGGAGGAAGCCGTGTCTGCAGCCAGAAAAACAAAGGCTTACCTAAGGGAATCCCTCCCAAAGTCCTTCTGGAGAAGGTGTGGCTGCAAACCCTGCCTTCCTTTATGCTGCTTACCTCAGGAACTGGGCAAGAGGCAATTCCGGAAACATCCCGAGCAGAAAGGAGTAACTAAACATGGAAACGCTGACTATCTTTTAGAACTGGAAAACGGAGATCTGAGGATGACCCGCTCCAAGCTGTATCCAGGGAGCTAGAATGAAAAAGATGGAAAGTGGGAACTCTCTAGAGGACAGTTAGGTCAGGTTGCTCATGTCTGAGTACACCGATATTACTTTTTGCATCACATTATGTCTGAGCTACTTCACTACCTTGACCTCCCCTCATTTCACATAGCAAGTATGAAATATTTTGTTTCCATCAGTGAGCAAAGGCCAAGGCAGAGAGTTCATTGATCCAGGACCAGATTAACTTTCACCCCACAGTAGTGCTCTGCTGGAGCTCCAAGGAGCCTTCCGTGTATCTGCTGCCTATCTCCATCACTTGCTTTTTTTCAGCTGAGATGTAATCAGAACTACGATGAAGAACCACGAATGGACTGCTACTGCAAGGGTACCAGGAAAGAACCAGCCTTCTCCCTGCACAGGCAATAGAGGCACCCTCCAAAACCCATCCAGAACAGGTAACCCAGTGGTGTTATAGGAAGCAGTAATTCCTGTTACAGAACAGAATGTCACAGGGAGCTGTGGAGGTCAAAAGGAGTTCAAACAAAGATTAGTCAAGTTCTACCGGTAATTGCACACGGTAATCCTATGCAGCCTCCAGCTCAGGAAACGGGCAGACAAGAGGTCAGCTAAAGGAAGGCTGACTGCAAATCCTTTCAGCTGCTTTCCCTCTGTTTTAGAACTAAGAAAACTGTGACAGTTTGGATATAAAAGAAGGGTCAGAAGAGTCAGTCACACTGAGGCACCTGCAAGACAAGACCGCAAAAAGCCTTCTTTCCCCCAGAGCAGACAGAGGAAATTTACCCAGCAGGCTGTGGTTCTAGAAGGATCTACTCAGAGAGCTTGAAAGGCTTGGATATCAGCACCTATTTCACAGTGCACCCAATCTGCCCCTCTAAGACGAGCCCAACACAATCTCTACTGCACCTACATAAAGGGTGCACACCCGAAGCAGGTCTGAAATCTTCTACAATTGGGAAATCTCTTCATTCAGCACCAAATTTCTCTCCTTTGGAGTAGGCACAGTGGTACAAGCTTGTAAGAAACCACTATCAAGTGAATTTGATAGAAAATCAAATACTTTAATGAAGTTGGGGAGCATGAGAGTAACAGCTCAGCTATACCACTAGAACTGATACTACTGGGCTGTGGAGGGGTTGCTATTTGTTTGTAAATGCTGTTCTTCAACAAGCATGCAGATCGACAAACTACTAATTCTTCAGAGTGTCAAAGATCCTGAGTAAAGAATTTCAAACCACTTAAAATGAATATATAGGAAATGCCTTATGAGCTGGTGGCCTGCACACAGCATTGCACAGATAAAAATATACTACTCTCAATACACAGAGCTAAATACTTTCACATTTATCAGAATCTTCTACACGAGTCTTTCGATAGAATTCAAGTTTTGAGTTTTCTGTATATATCTTCCACCTGTATTAAACAAATGCTTATTTACATTGTGGATAAAGTTTAAAGGCTAGTAAGGCCATATTTCCATACTGTACTGTAACACTGCAAAATATATATACACATATAGAACCTAATATAGGCAACAGTTCTAGAAAAGTCACCTTACATTTGTACAACATAATTGAATCAGTATGAAAAGACAGCGTTGTTAGCACCAAGCCACTCCAATGGTGTTTATGAACGGTCTTGAGCCTTCTAGTTCCACAGGGAAGGACTGTTCAGCGCAGTATTCCAACTACTGAGCAATGGAGGTCCTGCTTGCAGAACTGGAAGTCCCAAACAAAACTCCACTGCACTACGGTACGCGAATTACTAAAGAGCAGGTACAGGAGCACCTGGAGACAAGTTCTGCAGAGTGACCCTCTGGCAGAAGAGTCACCAAGACATCTATTGGATCAAGTTTTTCACATCATTCTGTCCTGTTCGAATCTTTCCCTTGGATTCATGATAGGAAGTACAGAATTGCCAGCAGAATGGACATTACTCAAGCTGGGTGGTTTACAAGCCAGGTTAACCCTATACTGCAAAGACCAAACAGGGAACAACTCCACTGCTTAAATTCCAAAGGAAAGAAGTTTTTGCTTTATTCACCGCCTATGCCTACTGTGACCAGGATGATCTCGCTCGTAGCGATGACTTGCTCGCTCATAGGAGCGTGAACGCTCATGCCGGTGATTTCTATAGTAGTGACTCTTCTTCTTGTACTTCCCTGAATGGTCAGAGCGCTCCCGGGATCGGCTCCTGGACCGCGATGAACTCCTGCTACGTGATTTCCGTGGTTTGTGTGTTGAGTATTTGTAGTCCTTTGATTTCTTGTAACTTCTCACCTTGGAACCTTTGTAACTAGCACTGTGGTTGAATTGTCTTGGAGGAGAGTCACTGCGGCTCCGAGAACGGCTGTGGGATTTGGAACCGCTTGAAGTGGAGTAACTTTCACTTTTCCTATGGAAAAAGGACAGGAGAGAAAATATTTTCTCTTTATTAAACAGAATTACTCTGCATTGGTATTAGCGCCTAAATGTGGTCCTAACACCCACACTTCAAGTACCACACAGACAAACGCTTCTCACTTACAGAGCCACGGTGCGCAAGCAAGTTTGAGGCCAGGCACTGAATTCTGTTGTTCAGTATCCCAGGAGCAATTGCCAATGAGACTAAGGCTGGAGTTAAGAGTTCATCTACTGCAGAAAAGGGTTTAACTACTCCAGTACAGCTCAATAAAAACTTAAAGGCCACAAACACCCATCTTTAAACATATAAAATCCCAACCAACAAAGAAACCCTGCTGCTTAGTGGACCATGTCACCAGTAAACAGGTTGACATCCCAAAGTGTCCCATCCCAACATTCACACTCCTTTCAGTCTGTTTGGCACAGGTATGACAAGGTCAGACCCTGCACCTCCTTTCACCCTGGGAAATTTGAGCCTGGGAGCTTCTCACAGCACACCCTTTTACAGGAGTACATACCTGTGCTTAGGGGATGCAGATCTGGATGGAGATCTTGAGTAACTTTGATCTCTACTTCCACTTCGACTTCCGCTTTCTCTTCCTTTCTGGACGCTGCAGGACACAACAAACACTAAGCTGTTTTGCTTAAAGCAGTCATGCGAAAAGTAAGCTGCTTCATTAAGAAAGCCTTACCCGTTTACTGGGCTATTGGAACTCGTTCTTTTTGCTCCCTCTGTTTTCCTTTTAGCATTCTTCATTGCCTGAACAGGTAGCGGTGAGGGTTTATTTCCTTTAACCTCTTTTGGAGACTCTAGAAAAACAAGCCTTTGTTACCTTCTTTTGAAAGTACAGGTAGTGACTGAGAGAAGGATTCAAGTAACACATCGCTTTCAAAGCCACTCCAGGAAGGCAGGACAGCGACTAACTTGCCTCTCTTGCCAATTATTCATTGTTTTTTTAAAGGCAAACTGAGGAGGAAGATGGCAAGACATGCTGGGCTGGAAACTTTCAAGTATGCGGGAAAATATTCCCCACCTGTCACCCAAAAATACTACTCCTGCCAGAGCTCCTAATCATACCGTGCTCTAATACTGCTTTAGCAGCACATGCCAATTGCAAGTATTTGTTTGAGTTTACTGCCAAAACCACATAGAAGCAAGTCCCTGTACTAAACAAGTTTAAACCAGCCTTCACTTTAGACTAATTTGATTCTAGTCTTTATCTGCTTCCATAAATTACAAAGTTCCTATGCTATCCAAACTCTGCCATTTGAATAGTTGCTAGAAGTCAGCTTTAAAGAAGCAAACATATAAACCCCAAACCCCACTGTATACACATCCCAGAGGGATAAAAATACACTTAAGACGAGAAAAACAAGTTATGCACTACTTGCCATTTTTTGGGATAGGGGAAAATCCTGATGTGTTATCCAAACTCGGGGGTCCCTCTGGTACCAGACCCTTAGCTTGTGCTTTTGCCTCTTCGATAGCCAATTTCTTCTTTTCTACTTTACTTTCCAGATCAGACAAATCAACCTGTGAACACAGCGGCACCGCTGATGACAAAACTCAGTAAACTAGGCTTTCTGCTTACTCACTTACGGGGGGAGGAGCAAAGATTCTAATTTATAGAGACCCAGATGCTGGGACTTCTGTCCTGTTCCACTTCATGCACCAGACCTGCAGCTCAAGGTTTTCCAACTCATGTTCTCAGCTGCAGCCCTCAAATAAGGCTCAGAATATGAAAAAGCAGCAAACCTTTTTCCGAGTATAGAGTTGCAATATCTTTATGCAGATTTCTTGAATTTCTTCCTCTGTCGCCCCGAAGAGTAAAAACCAATGTGGACGATTAGGAAGTGGAATCTGAAAGGCAAGGGAAGACACATTCTGTTTTCTGCTTCTTTGAAAAGATCTAACAAATTCGAAATGAGTGGAACTGTAGGCTCACCTCCAGCGTCCTAGCTGCGAGATAAATGCATGCACAGGCAATGCTTTCTGGCTGGAATCTTACAAAGACATCGGTTCTCAGGCTGTCATTCATGTAATTCCTGAAAGACAGGATATCAGTAAAGTTGCGAGGCACTGCAAAACTGTTTGTTGGTTTTTGGGCTTTTTGGTTTTTTTTTACTTCTACAAGAACTATTTCTTTCTGCATTCAGTTACTAGATTTCAACATTACATTCCTGTAAATCTAAAGAAAAGCTGAATGATTTTACTAAAATAAAAAAATAATCTAAATCCCTCAAGGGGAGGGACATGTGACAAAAATTAAGCTTGACTGACTGCTGAAAATTCCGTTGTGAATAGAGAACCAATTTTAACCTTACTTTTCCTTCTGGATCTCTACTGGCCTGCTCTCATGCAATAGACAAGTTATTTTCATCAAAACAACATACAATATAACCTGAAGTGCTCAGTTATAGACTTTTAGGTTCACATGTCTATCTGCAATAGGGCTGAACCCAGGTGGTTTGCGGAAAGCTGCAGCTCCTGTAGCAGTAGTTCTCCCACGAAAATGGAGTCCACTTCATAACGCAGGCATCAGCTTTCACTGGAAATGTAAGAGGTCTCTTTTCTTTCATAAGCATTGTTTTCCATCCAGAACAGAATCCTTTTTGATGCAAAAAGCAGCCACAGAAGAAATCAAGGTTTTTGGGAACATCAGTTCAGGAGAATACTCAGTATTCAGGCACATCTCCTCTTTGGCACATGAAACACGGTTTCCAAATTGTCCCATTTCAGTAAGGTTGCTTAAAATGAACATTCACAGAATGAGAAAACTGTAAAATATGGCATATATTCCAGTCAGTACACTTAGATATTATTCTTCTAAATCTAAAGTAACTTCCTTTGAATCTGCCAGCTGATAGGCTTAAAAAATACCTAGATTTTTGAGCACACGTCAAGCAAAGTATCAGATGGGGAAAAGCTAAAACCAGACACAATAGAAAGTCCTCCAAATAAAACACTTCCTGATAGTAATTAACCACGTGGGTACCCAGTATACAAGGATTCACTAACCCCCAAGATATCCAAACCAGAGACCACAGTCCGGACACTTGTAACCAGGACAGCCAAAAGGAACTTGAATTCCAAGAGGATCAAACTCCCACCTGCCCCAGCTGTCTCACATTCTTTTGTATACAAAGAGCAACTGCGACCCCAGAGAAGTGGTGCTAAACATGAGCTCATCTTTCTGGGAGAAAGGAACTTCAAAACCTGCTTTTCTTGTCCCACTACAAAAAGAACACAAACCTTTTGGCAAAGAAGCGATAAAGAAAAGTGGTACTTCAAACATCTGGAAGTCATACAGCCTTTTTCACGTTTGCCAAATTGAAAGACATGCCTGCTTCCAAGTTTGGCCTCTGCATGTTTTCCCTGTGGGCTCAGAATCAGACACACGAGGAAATGAATCCTTGTCACAATGTTTTAAGAAAAAAGTAATATTGTGAAAACACACATGTCAAAACCCAATTATACTGGATATCCACCACTTTTCAGGTACTGGAAGCGACAAGCATCAATCAGCACACAAACGTGTTATTTCAACATCTGAACTGTTTCTCAATTGGAGTAATTTCCTCCCTCCTCCTCACCTAACCCTCTCTTCCTAACCAGCAGAAAACCAGTAACAAGTAGTCCCTAACTCATTCAAGTACTTCATGCAATGGTACTGTAAAATCTGGCAGTGGAAAATTTCTCTAAACATTACATTTGACTCCAAGCCTAACATATGTACTCAAATGTTTTCTAACTAGTTTAAAAATAGAAAGTATATTTCAGTTTTATTGTGTTAATTTAACCCTTTAAACCTTAAATCCCACCTTAATTTGCTTTATCATTTAAGAATACATCATTTTAACATTTATATAAATGTAACATTAAAAATTGTTCTGAAATTCAACAATCAGGTGATAAAATATACAACAGTCAAAATACACAATAAAAAGAAACGTCAAACAGTATAAGCACAAGCAGCAGTTGGCCAGTTACTATACTATCATGTATATACCACCTGTCTAGAGTCAGCCTTCTCTTTGGAGAGCCTGCTTTGGTTTGGCTGAAGACGGCAGCTATCCCTGCACCATAGCGCTTGGGCAGCAGAGGAGAAGTCTTAGTCACTTACCCTCAGAGGCTACCCTTTGATCAAAAGAGTACAGAAAAGAAGAGTCAAAACTGGTTCTCTACACACAGCTCACAGTACCAGACAGTTCAGTCAGCAGAAATATGATCTTTGGATTCACTAAAGGTTTTTTAATCACAGTATTGTTAAAAAGCATTATTGTTTAAAAGCATTATCTATTTTTTAAGTTTAAGACCTGGAATTTTACATAAGCTTCCCATCCCCAAGCAAATCTTTGCTGTAATGAGAGCAACAAGGCAGAGGACATTTCTTGGCAAACATGAAAACATTGAGTTTATCCAGTCTTAGAAGTTGGCATCTCGCATTATCCATACAGACAAAAGATATTTGTCTGTGCTGAGTGTTTGATAACGCCTGCAATCAAGCCCAAGCCCTGGGAAAAGCCACTTCCCAGCACTGGTAACAGACTTTAACTACACACAGTTTTCTCTGAAGAACAAAAAAAACCCCATGGAAACACTATAACCCACCCAACATTTTCCCTTCAACTGAAAAGTGAAAGCAGAGAGGAGGGAAGTGAGAAGTCAGGGTGGAAAGCTACCTTACCATTAAAACAGCGCCTCTAACTTAAGAGGCCGATCAACGTTTGGGTAGTAGTTTGGGGCACGCCAAAGAAACACTGGAGCTGTCTGGTGTGGCCCACAATCACTCCTGAGCAATGCAGCCCAGAGTGCCTCAAGTGACATATTTCTGCTACTGCCCCTGCTGGTCTCGTAGAACAAAGAAAATAAACTTACCATGAAGTCTGGACCAGGTGTTGGTTACGTTCACATTCTAATACCTGAAGGTACATAACGATTATCTGGAAGATATGGGTTATTGAATTATTAACAAGGATGTTGAGAGCAACCTTTTTATTTCAGAGGGACATCCATGAGGCATCTGTTATTCTCTTACAAGCTCTAAACAGTCCACGTGAGCATTTGCAACATGTTTATCCACACAGCTTCTCCTCTCCAATGCAAAAGTTTGCGTAAGATGACACTCAACCAGACCTGCCTTTCCTAGCTCTCCATCATCAGAGCTCAGTCATCTTGCTACTCCTCTAGAGGACTTGTTCAACTGTTTTCAAGCTAGGTACGTTCTCCTATACAATTCACAATTCCTTTTTAGCTGTTAACTTGGGAGAAAATATCGCCAGCCACAATAAACAGTAATAGAAGTATTGCAGAGAATAGATCTAACACGTTGTGTGTCACTGGTTTGTTCAGGTCTAGGTTTATTCTTAGGTTGGAATGGAAAATAAGGATGCAGATAAAAAGACTAATAGCAAAAATTCATACCAATTAACAAATGTACAATTTTCCTCTGATAACACCGAGTGAATTCTGCAAGTCAAGTACACTTAAAGAGACATTAGAGAGCACCAGTTTTTAAGAGGAGGAAAGAGCAGGATCCCGAATTCTGCTGGCACAGAAGCAGGAAGTTCTTTTACCATGCTCAGCTAACACTCACGGTATGACCTTTCTCCAACATGTGCAGTAGTTGCATCCTCCTGGTCTGACATGTGATACTGGAAATGGTCTCATTTCTAGCCAGGTGCTTCATACCCAAGGGTGCTTTTTAGAACATAAGAAACACTGCTAACCAGCTCATATGGGTTTAACAATCTCAGTGTATTTCCACAAGGAGTGACTGTGACACACACCGTTCCTGATAATGCGGTATCACAGCCTTAAGGTCTCCAAACTCTTTCTGCCTTAGAATCTAGGTTTAGTTGATGTTTCCTAACACCAAAGCGACCTACTTATGGGATTTGACTTCACGGAATAGTTAGCATCTGCATCCACCTCCAGCCGTCATTCAGCAGTGATACAAGCCCAACTAGTAAGAATCTCTTAAACGAGAAAGAAGACATTGGCATCATGAGAAGCTACCTCCACTGAATTAACTAGCGTTATCATGTACAAATTACACACCTTCCACGCAGTCAAGCATTCTACTGAAAATACTTGTAGCATATGAAACAGGGATTGTAAAGGTAACTTAAAGGGTACAAACCTTATGAGGGTGCTTTACATGAACACAAAATCCCAACTCCTTTAACACTCTTCTTTCTGCCTTAATAATTTGATTCTTCAAGTTCACATATTCTTGATCCAGTATTAGAGGCACAGGTTTTCTGCAAGAGAATTTCAAATTTTGAAGAAGACAACTTTAACCTCAAAGAGTACCCATACACAGGTTAAACTGTATTTGTGTAAGAGACATCACAATCCATAACACAAAAAATATTTACTGAATAGAATGGGTTAACTCACTTTTCTCCTTCATGAGATCTCTTGAAGACATTCCCTGATTTACAAAACAGGGAATGATGCTACCACGGGCCCATGATGTTTAATAATTAAAACACAACATAAACACTTCAGATTATTTCAAAGTTTAAGCTTACTTTTTTTCCCGTAGATGTCTAAGGCGATGGAAGACGTTAATTACATCCCTTATGCGTCTCGGTGCTTCTTCTATTTTGGATGCCAGATGAACACAGGCCATGGACACGTGCTGAAATTGAACGATTGTAAGATACTGATGTTTGCTCGAATCAGGAGCAAAATTTGGCAAAATCAGTATTATTTAGTTTTGTAAAATCACGTTGATCGATCAGTAAAATCTAGTTACTAACACTCCAATTGCATCCAATATGAAAACTTGACAAAAAAGAGCAAAGATCAAATAACACTTGTAGCCATACATATAATTTAATGTTTTCTTACCTCCATGGAATGCTTCACAAAAGACTTGGTATAAAAAAAGCGTTGAAATAGCACCTGTCCTGTAGCCATAGCCACCTAAAAGGAAGAAACCACAGGAGGCATTAATAAAACTACTGGTTCCAAAGAGAAACCACCCAGAATGATTTCATAGAACCACAGAATGGTTTGGGTTGGAAGGGACCTCAAAGCCCTTGCATTTCCAAACCCCTGCCATGGGCAGGGACACCTCCCACTGGATCAGGGGGCTCCAAGCCCCATCCAACCTGGCCTTCAACACCTCCAGGGATGGGGCAGCCACTGCTGCTCTGGGCAACCTGGGCCAGGGTCTCCCCACCCTCACAGGGAAACATTTTTTCCTAAGATGTCAGATCAATCTCCCCTATTTCAGCTGATACCATTCCTCCTCATCCTATCCTTGTACTCTCTAATCAAGAGCCCCTCTTTCAACAGATTTAAGACCCAAATGACCAACTAAGCTGTATTTCAGTATGGGATTAAGTCTAGTAGTATCTAAAGAAAATGAGCACCCCAACTTCAGCAATGAATTAAAGTTGCCTAAAACATCATAAACATACAAACACTGTCTGTAAGTCAAATATATATATAGTAAATTGGAAAGTTATTTTAAGAAGTATGAAAACATGCTCCAAATTAAATAAAAATTTAAAAACCACCCTAACCCAAGTACTAGCACTAAGAAAAGAGGTAACTGTTTTAAACTAAAACAGGAAAAGTTTAGACTAGATACAAGGAAGATAATTTTTTCCACTGAGGGTGGTGAAACACTGAAACAGGTTGCCCAGAGACACGGTGGATGCCCCACTCCTGGAAACATTTAAGGTCAGGTTAGATGGGGCTCTGAGCAACCTGATCTGGTTGAAGATGTTCCTGCCCATGGCAGCGGGGGTGGAACTGGATGACCTTCATGATCTGTTCCAATCCAAACCATTATATATGATTCCATGATTCTACAATTTGGGATTCCATAATCTGATTCCATGACTCTAGAACACAATAATGCTGGAAGTTATGGCAGCATGCCAGAAAAACGTGGAAGAAAGGAGGAAATCAAATCATACTATGCTCATACCACAGTGTGAGCAGCTGAAACTCAGTAGCTCGAAGTTGCCTGGAAACTTTTACGCTCAGAAAGCAACAAGGCTGTTTGCTGGAGCTTGCCAGGAATCATGGAATGACCTGAATTTGAAGGGACCCAGCAGGATCACTGAGCCCAACTCCCATCCTTGCACAGGACAACCCCAACACTCACACTGTGTGGCTGAGGGCATTGTCCAAATGCTTCTGGAATATTGTCAGGCCTGATGTTGTGACTGCTCTCCTGGGAAGCTGTTCTGGTGCTCCATGGCCCTCTGGGTGAAGAATCTTTTCCTAGTATCTAAGTGAAACCTCCCCTGGTTCATCTTCCTGCCATTCCCTCGGGTATTGTCACAGGTCACCAGAGAGGTCAGTGCCTGCTCGTCCTCTTGTGAGGAAGCTGTAAATGGCTGAGGTCCCCCCTCACTCTCCTCCAGGCTAAACAGACCAAGCGGCTTCAGCCACTCCTCATATGATTTCTCCTCTAGACCAATCACCAGCTTTGTGGCCTCCTCTGGACACTCACCAGTAGTTTGATTAAGTAATTTGATTAAAGAAACAAAACCCTCCCCACCTCACAGCTGCAGCTCCTCCTCCGCCGGCCCCATCCCAGCGTGCCCCGCAAGAAGGCGCTGACATCACCGCCCCAGGGCCTCGTAGGCCACAATCCCCAACCCCCCAAAACCCAAACCCCCACAGCTCCAACCGTATCTGGAGCCGCGAACGGAGCCGCCCTGTGGGTCGGGGCCGCAGCCTGGCGAACAAAGCCGGGAGCAGCGCGGCCGAGGCCTGCTGGGCCTCCCACCCCTGCCCCCCCACCAGGCCAGGCCAGGCCAGGCCAGGCCGCGGCCGGCCCAGCCCCACCTGCGGCAGTCGGAGCAGGATGCCGGCCGCCTGGATAAGCTCGCAGCCAGTGACGCGCAGCTCGGTCTCAGTGTCGGGGTCGAGGCCGCTGCTCATGGACGGCGTGAAGCGCAGCGTGTGCTCGGGCAGCAGGCAGTTCTCCAGCGTGATCAGCACCCCCGAGTACAAACGGTCGCCGATCAGCACCGCACCGGGGCCCGGAACGGGCGCTCCGCTCCCTGACGACGCCGGTCCTGCCGCGGGGCCGCCTCCCACTGTTCCCACCGCCGCCGCGCTGCCCGGCCCGGCCGCCATTTTGTGTCGCTGCCGCCGCCTCGTCTGGCTCTGCTCTCCCTCCCCCTCCACCGGCCCAGCGTCGCCCCGCCCCTGCTCGCAGCCTATTGGTGGAGCGCGGCGAAGAGGCGAGCGCCCATTGGCTAGGTTGCGGTGACGCCAGACGCCGAGTCGCACGCAGCCGTGTGACGCATCCGTTGGGAATTTGAACAGGGCGGAAGTGGGGGGGGGGAGGAAGAGGAAAGGTTCTGCGCGCGCCACCGCCCTCGGTAGCGGCGGCGACCCCGGCGCCCTCAGGTGCCCGCACGCAAGGGCAGGGCTTTGTCTTTGGTTTTTCAGCGCAAATCAATAGTCACAGCTGGTTTTCCAGTAAAAAAAATTCTGGGAATCTTTTCCCCATAAGCCACCACTCACAGCTGCTTTTCCAGTAAAAAAAAAATATCTGGGAATAGGGTTTTTTGCCTAGAAATCACCACTCACAGCTGCTTTTTCAGTAAAAAAAATATCTGGGAATTGGGGTTTAGCCTAGAATACAGGAGGCTGACAGGAGACCTCAGCACTGCCTACAACTGTCTCCAAGGAGGTTGTGAGCTGGGTGCTGAGCCCAAGCAACAATGCATAGGATGAGAGGAAATGGTCTCAAATTTGCACCAGAGAGGGTTTAGATTGGGTATCAGGAAAAATTTCTTCATGGGAAGGGTTCTCAGGCACTGGAACATCTGCCCAGCGGAGTGGTGGAGTCCCCATCCCTGCAGGGGTTTCAAACACAGGTAGATGAGGTGCTCAGGGATCTCTGGTTGAGTAGTGGGGCAGGTGTGGTTGGGTTTGATGATTCCAAAGGTATTTTCCAATTCTATGACTACGATTCCGTAACAGGGAGTGTATGGATGCGACAGACTTTGTTAAACACTGAAACTGCCACAGGCCTGGCTCACCACCACTGACTTCCAACTGCAGTTTCCAGTTCATCACATTTCAGTTACAAAAAACGCAGGGGAAAAAAGTCACCAAGTCGCAAACTTCACCCCCCTGACTCGCCTTGTGCTCCTTCCAGAACCATCCTGAGGGGCTTTTGATCCACAGCAGTGTTCAGCAAGCCAGTTTACTTCACAACACAACTTAAAACATATCTGCAGCCTCTTTTTAATATCAACAGCAGTGTACAATGCATTTCAGTTACAACAACGTAGGGGAAGAACTCACCAAAACACAAGATTTGTGCCCCTGACCCACCCAGTCCCCTTTCCAGAAACATCCTTAGGGTATTTTGTTCCACAGCAGCGCTTAGCGAGCCAGTTCATTTCACAACACGACTTATAACAATGTATTTGCAGGCTCTGTTAATATCAATAGTGCTGTACAATACGTGAAAATATCCCCTCTGGTTCCTTTCCGTCTCCCAGGGCAGCAAGGAAGCCTTCTTGTCTCCTCCTCTGGGCTAAGGCAGCAAGGGATTTGAATGTCTTTGGCTCATAAATAGCCAAATCAGCAAGCATTTTCCTGTTCAGCTCCACCTGGGACTAAATACAAGAAAATTCATTGGTCAAGTACTTTAATTATTAGGAACAACACTGCAAAGCTTACTGATCACCTGAGATAGTAAAGCAAATTATGTTTTTTTTCTACACTGTACAATTTGCAGACTATTAGAGAACTGTCACACATGACTACTTGGCCACAGATGTCTCCTTGAGCCACTGCGTAAAATTTGTTTACTGACTCTCTCAAAGTCTTTCTGGTAGAAACCAAAAACTGAAAAAGAATCTCTTATTTCATGGAAGGCCCTGTGTTACAGTTAAGCCATGGCATTTGTTTTAGGTCTTAGACATATTCAAGTTTACCTGTTGAGCTAGAAGCTGATTAGTATCTTAATATGTGTCCTGGAGTGCAGAAAGAAAGACTGCAGGACCAAATACTCTTAACACTAGATATGACATGGGTAACTGTATATTCTAAGAGGCAGGTATGACATAAAACAGTTTGCTTCTTTTGATCTTTTAACAGAGAACCTTACAAAAATACATTGCTCTGAGAATCAAAGGGACAGGCAACTTGAGGGGAAAAGAAGAAAAAAATATGAAAAATTAGTTAGCTTCTAGGCAGTACTTTATTATTTCATTACAGTACTAAATTACAAATTAAAGCCAATTCCCCAGCACGTTTAAGAACAAGGGACAACGGCACCAACTCTGTGCTGTCCATGCTCACCAGAACACAAAGAGCAGAGATTTCTTAGGGCTGTTCTGCTTAATCCAAGCTTTCTATTTTTAAATTTCTTGAAGTACAGACACCCGTCTCCTAGTGCCCACAGCAGCAACAAGTGGAAAAGCATTTTATAAGCCTTGCTTTTGAGATGTGGAGAAAAAGTTCTGAGGACAGAACAAGGTGTAGAGGAACAACATCCATCAGGATAAAAAGGGATCACGCATATTAAGAAGAGAAACGTATTGGGCAGAACTTAGTTTTAGAAGGGAAAGAAACTCCTTTTGTAAGCAGAAGGCCTTTCATCACTAGAACTAGGCAGTAAGACGGAGTTGGCAGAAGGAGCTTTTCAATCCCAAGCCCTCCGCTGCTATTCCCTGCTCAGGCTCTAATTGCGAAGTCTCCACCATTAGTCTTCAAAGAGTGGCAAGTGGAGGCTGCAGCTCCAATTCTTTACAGTTGCACTCTTAGACAGTAACCAGCAACTCTTTGATACGTTCTGTCAGACTACATCTACTTGAAAGATTTCAGAGCTCTAAGAAATTAATCTGTCTGGCACTTCAGAAAACCTCTGTTAGACATTTTCTGCAATTTGCTGTTTCAAAGTAATTATTCTTCAAGCGCCAACCTTACCTTAACCAGATTGCTTATGAAAGCTGGGTATTTCAAACCATGTTCAAGAGAAGCTGCTTCAATCCTAGTGATCCAGAGCTGAAAGTGTAAAAATTAACATCTTAGATGAGAAAATACTTTAAAAGTAAACCTTTTGTCATGCTGATTGGCTCACACTTAGTTAAAATAACATTTTCAGACCTACAGTCTTCTCAGTGCAACATATACATGCAGGAATTTCAGGAGGTAAGCGTTTTTAGACCACGAGGGACTGTGCTTACTTTAAACCCATATTTTTCACCCATTTTAAGAGAAACTCCCCAGTAAGCAAACCAGCTATTTCAGTTCTGCTCTTTTCCCATTTTAATGTTTGCATCTAACATGATGCTCTTTACCGCTCTGAGGAATCTCTTCTTCTTCTTTCTGGCCTTTGTAGACTTCACAAAAGCTCTCCGAACGCTTAGTACAGCCAGCTTATAGCAGCGGTTCTTTCTTCCACGAAAATGCTGGAATGAAAACAAGATGTTCCTGTTCAGTTATCTTTAAGGCTGTTAAACTCTGGTAATACTCACATGTGCTCGTTTGCATTTAACAACTCTTTATAACCAGGATCATAAAACACATCACAAAACCAGCTACACCTTCAGGCGGCACCCAATGAAAATACTTGTTTTACAGCATGGGAAACCTGAAGCTGAAAAGCTGGAGCAGGCTGAAAAACTTCAGTGCAGCAGGAGGGAGCCAGAACCAGACCTCATTCTAGGCTGTGATTCCAGGGGAAGAGCAATCAGGAAAACAAGCTTCAGTGCTTTCAGCTAACCCATGAAATCAAGCATTTTTTCTTGTTCCTGCCCTGTGCCCTCGGTTTTTGTAGAATCATAGAATAGTTTGGGTTGGAAGGGACCTTAAAATTCATCCAGCAAAGAAGTATTCAGTGTTGCACGGAGAAATAAATAACTGGTGCTGTGAGCAGCCGGGGCCCTGCAAGAGCAACGTACCCTCACTTCAACACTTCTGTATCTCAATATCACAGCAACATGTGGTGCTGCCTGGGATGCCAGCAGCCTGCCCTGGGAAAACCTCCTCCAGCCTGGCTACAACAGCCCGTGC
This sequence comes from Neomorphus geoffroyi, assembly GCA_033558235.1. Classification (NCBI taxonomy): domain Eukaryota; kingdom Metazoa; phylum Chordata; class Aves; order Cuculiformes; family Neomorphidae; genus Neomorphus; species Neomorphus geoffroyi. The sequence continues at coordinate 2,518,113 of JAUMJM010000029.1, read as the reverse complement.
TTGAGTTGGAATCACGTTCTGACGCTGCTTCTTTCACCTTTCCAAACGCACTTGGAGAGCAAGGTTAAAAAGTTTATTTTCCTGCTCCTTTGCCCAGTTTAAAACGCCAGAACAACCTCCCAAAACCCAGAACGAGCCCCCTAAAAAAGCTAAAACGAGCACCAAAGAAAGTCTGAACAAGCCCCTCAAAAAAGCCAAAACGAGCTCCCCAAAAAAGGGGCCCCGGGGCCGGGACACGCCGGGAAGGGAAGAGACGCCCGGGGCCGGGACACGCCGGGAAGGGAAGGAACGCCCGGGGCCGGGACACGCCGGGAAGGGAAGGGACGCCCGGGGCCGGGACACGCCGGGAAGGGAAGGGACGCCCGGGGCCGGGACACGCCGGGAAGGGAAGGGACGCCCGGGGCCGGGACACGCCGGGAAGGGAAGGGACGCCCGGGGCCGGGACACGCCGGGAAGGGAAGGGAAGGGACGCCCGGGGCCGGGACACGCCGGGAAGGGAAGGGACGCCCGGGGCCGGGACACGCCGGGAAGGGAAGGGACGCCCGGGGCCGGGACACGCCGGGAAGGGAAGGGACGCCCGGGGCCGGGACACGCCACCCCGCTCCAGCGCCGGGGAAGCCGGGGCCCCTCGGGGAGGCCGCCTGTTGGAGCGGGGATGAGGTGCTGGAGCCGGAGCCGCCGCCGCACACTCACCCGCGCGTACTTGAGCACCTCCTGCTTCCTCCAGAAGCGGTCGGTGAGGCGGCTGCGGAGCCAGCACGGCACCCCCAGCAGCACCATTGCAGCGCCGCCCCGCCCCCCGCCTTCCGGGGCGGCACCGGCAGCGCGGAGCCTTCCCCATCCCCGGGGCCGGGCCCGGAGCCACCCCCGGCACCGGGGCCGCCCGTCCGCCCGGGCGGTGTTCACAGAGTCATGGCGTGAGTCGGGCTGGAAGGGAGCTTAAAGCCCACCCAGTGCCACCCCCTGCCATGGGCAGGGACACCTCCCACTGGATCAGGGGGCTCCAAGCCCCATCCAACCTGGCCTGGAACCCCTCCAGGGATGGGGCAGCCACCGCTGCTCTGGGCACCCTGGGCCAGGGCCTCCCCACCCTCACAGCAAAACATTTTTTCCTAAGATCTCACCTCAATCTCCCCTCTTCCAGCTGAAAACCGTTCCCCTCATCCTGTCCCTGCCCTCCCTGATCCAGAGCCCCTCCCCAGTTTTCCTGCAGCCCCTTTCAGCTCTGGGAGCTGCTCTAAGGTCTCCCCAGAGCCTTCTCCTCTCCAGGCTGAACAACCCCAGCTCTCAGCCTGTCCTCGCGGAGTGTTGGCTGTGTGGTGTCCCCGCCACCGCCCAGGTCTGGCGAAAGCCTCAGCAAATCGCTTGGAATGTCGTTACCCAGCAGACCCTGAAGTGTGGATCAAAGTGTGCCAGATCTGCACCTCGCTGCAGGAGCACGGAATCAGAGTCATTTGGGTTGGAAAAGAGCTTTAAGATCATCAGGTCCAACTCTTAACCCAGCACTGCCAGACCCACCGCTAAACCATGTCCCTAAGCACCACATCTACCCAACTTTACAACCCCTCCAGCGATGGTGACTCCAGTCCTTCCCTGGGCAGCCTCTTCTAATGTGCGGCAACTCTTTTGGGAAAATAATATTTCACAATATCCAATCTAAACCTCCCCTGATGCAACTTTTCTTTCGTCCTATCACTTATCACTTCGGAGAAGAGACCGACAACCCCCTCGCTACAACCTCCTTTGCTCAGGGACATGGTTTAGTAGTGGACACACAGCCGGACTCGATGATCTCACAGGTCTTTTCCAACCGAACAACTCCGTGATTCCTTTCAGGTAGTTGTAGAGAGCGATAAGGTCTCCCCTCTTTGGTAGCACTCGACTACACCCAGTAATGATCAGACACTTTAGAATGAGGTGTAAAGGCTCTGAAAACATTGTCTGTGGTCTCTGTAGCGTGATACCAAATGCTTTTTACCAAGAGACCAAACAAATGATGGTCAATGCTAACATTTTCTTGTAGTTAATGCCTTAATTCATCAAACTCCTTTTCCAAAGTGTTGTCAACGTTCCATTCTATAGTTCAGAGTCTACAGGTCTGCTGCTTTCAGGTGTGTTTTATTTTCTGTTGCTGTTGGCTAAGCACTTCTCCAGTTGAAGATACGAAGTTACGTGAGCTCTGGGCTTCGTTTGCAGCCCCTGCTCAGTCCCCATCTCTGTGCTACTGGGCTGTGTTGCTAGTATTGCTCAAACTAACAATGCTAAAACAGCGTGAAAAGTGTTGTTTTCAGTGCCTGGAAGAATTCCATCGCATGTCTGACAGTATCCTACTGTGTGTAGGAGATTGTGAGGTATAAAATGAAAATCTGTGAACGGTGACAAACCACAAGATGGTGCTGTCATTATGAACAGTGGAAAAACATTACTTCTTAGCAGTGAATTTGTTCATCTTTAGTCTTTGCCCGTTTCAGCATCTCAAAGGAATGATTCTCCTGTTAGGAATTCCTTCATAATTCGCACCACCATCAAGACATCTTTCCCACTTACGGGCATGTGCTCATCAAGGATGTGAAATTTCACAGAATTAGAAGCTTAGGGAATCTTTCTTCCTCTCACTGGGGTTTGTTTGCCATGAAGTTCACTTGGTTATTTGAAGAATCATTAGAATGTGTGGGTTTTTTCCAAAGGAAAATAAATTTAAAGAATACAATTTTCAGCCTTCCCACAGACTAAAAATGCATTTTGGAAACTGGATTTAGCAAAGCTTTTTAGAATCTATGGCACTTTTATGACTACTTAAAGCAGCTTTGGGTTTTACCACAAAACGATGCCCTTGCTGACAGATGGTTAAACCCCTTTGTATTGACAAAGGAATAAGATTGGCACAAGGATGATCACTGTGGTGATGGGCTGTACCTTGTTAGAACGGGTACTTATCCAGACTCCTCTGGTGCTTGGCAGAGCCATTGCTGGCTCCTAAACCCTTCTGACAGTCTCAACACAAAGGGGCTTGGCATGAAGGAAGGTGGCAGCTTGGAGTGAGAGACCTGGTCTAGAACAGTAGAGAGGAGATAGGTTGGACTCAATGATCTCAAAGGTCTTTTCCAACCTTAGGATACTGTGATACTGTGATACTGTGAGATGGGATGCAAGCAGAAGTGCTTTTGAATTCAATTGTAAATGTTTGAATTAGGTAGCACACCTTTCAAAAAATATTTCAGTGCTTAACATTCAAAAAATAGAGGAACATCTTTATATTTGGGAGACAGTTGTCTATTGTGTTTTGACTTACAATGCAGAGCTGTGGTAAAGGAATTTATAATCAGTTTAAATACGTAATTTTCAGAGCTATTTTTTGAGTTTGAAAAACAAGGAAAACCATTATTCCCTGTGATGAGAGCACAGAGTACACTGTGGTACCCAAGATATTCTTCAGCACTTCAGCTGGGTGGGGTAACCAAACACAAGAATAATCTTTCAATGGAAGGGAATAGGATTCCTCAGGACAATATTCCATCATGAAATTTCTGGTTTTCACACTTCTTTTCCCTACCCTGCTCCTTCAAGGACAGCTGAGTTCGATACAGACAGATGTTGACTTTAATCTGTGCTACAAATTAATGTTTTGTATAATTTACCAGTGTATTCCTTCTGGAATAAATCAGGATACAGGCTGCTGGCAGCACTGTCAGGCTCAGAGCCTATTTTTAATCTTCTTCCCCTCTCTTGGCACATCAACTGTTTTTTTCTTCACTGTGAAAGAACTCAGCCGAAAGAGTAAATAATAGCAAACAAAACAGATAAATTAAATTCAGATCACCTTCTGTGCTAGAGCTAGAGGAAATAAAATTACTGGAGAGAAATCTAGTTTAAGTCATTAACACCAGTCCCTGGTGAAGAACAGTGCATCTTCCCTCTGCTTTGGGTGGAGAATGGGTCTCTCCAGCTCCCGAGCGAGGCTACCTCCTTCCCCTGTTGCTCCCTGGGAGCAAAAGGCTTTTCCCTCCAGTCAGGAAATACCGAACAATGAAGCCGAGATGTCTGCTAGCCCTAACCTGTCATCTGGTAGAGCTCTTATGGGCCACCAGTAAATGCTTCGTGACCAGGTCTGTCCAAATCCTTGGAGAAAACTATCTTAGCTTTAATTCTGCTGTGATATTGCTACAGCCAGAAGATAAATAAGGCAGGTAAAGAGACCAAAACGCCCAACAACGACCAGGGATGGGCACCCTAAATGCACAATTTTTAACAAGTGCATTTAATGAATGAAAGCTTCCAGTCATCTGTATTATAAAATCACTTTGCATTTAGCCTTGTGTGAACTTCATTTTTCTGATAACCTATTCTCAGGCAGGTTTTTCTGAAAAATAACTTCAAGTGGAACACAGGACTCGAGAATGCTTTCCCTGACTGCTGCCACAGATGAGCTGTGCCTTCTGCCAAGACCTATCCTGCCTCAGTTTCCTCTGGAGTCGAGGAATTTTTCTCCCTACTATCATAATGCATATATGAATGCATCTAAAAGGCTACAGAAATGGGCAAATGTCACTGAAATTCTTAAATAATATTGAACATAGGAGGCAGATGAAATAATTGATAATTGCTGTGCCCTCACTGCAGGGGTATCAGTGTGTTCTGCAAGCAATAACAGTGATGACTGCAGAGAACAAAAGATTTGAGAGGTAGATAGTGATTATTATCAATTTCTCTAAGGTTTTTTAATCTAGAGAGAGGTTGTAGCAAATGAATCAGAGGCAGAGTAATTATAATTGAAAAAGGACCATCTTGACCTGGAAAGGTATGGTTTGAGGGTGGCTCTTGGGTGCTGAATCACTTCAGTAGGGAGACAGATGTAAAGGATTGGCTAGCACAGAGAGCAACTCTGTAAACAGCAACGTTACAAAGCTCTGAGAGCCAGCTGGGAAGGGAAGACACTGCTTGTATTTGAGTGCCTGTGACTGCAGGCAGATGAGAGCAGTAAAACCATGCTCTGCTCCAGTGTTTGCTTCTGGCTCTTCAAGGTGTGGGCAAGGACTCCAGCAAGGCAGAGAGTGGAGCAACAGCTGCTGCTCATCATTTTCACCGGTCGCTTCATTTGGATGAGAGTTGAGCAGGAATATTTGCCTGGGTACAGGGTGAAGAGCATGGGAAGGTGATTTGAAGTCCAGGAACTGCCTGAAAGTGCCTAAGCCTGGTATCCTCAGCAAACAGCAGTGCTCAGAGGTGGAGGAGGATACTAAAGCCAGGCACTCTCTGGAACTGAGCAGCCTGTCAAAGCTAAGGCAGCAACTGTTTGGGACCTCTTGGGAGAAGAACAACAACAAATTCAGGAGTACTATGGATTCGAAAGCAAGACAATAGCTATTGCCAAACTTCCAGCAGCCTCTTCTACTTTGAAACTGAGGTTGGGATAGTGCTGGAAAACATTCTGAAAAGAGACAACCTGTGCTGGCCAGGCCCTGGAAAAGCAGGTGGCCAAAAGAGGGCTTTCCTTCCTTGCTCCATTAGGATCTCTGGTTAAGCATTCTTCTCCGTGCGTGGAAGAGAAAGGAAAAGCCTCTGCAAACTACTTCCCAGGTCTGTTGCTAGAAGCAAAGAAACCATTTTGGATAAGAGTGTGGGTTGATTAGCAACCTTCTTGAAGAATGTCTGGCCAGGACACTGAGGACTTTGGAGCAGAAAACCTCTCAGAGAAGTCTCGGATGATTCCAAGCCTTCCACCATATGACATGAATGACCAGCTCCTTCCGAGGGAGCCAAGGAGTACCTGGTGCTGCTTGGCATGGACCCTAGTGGTGGTCACCATGAATGCCTTGGTCTTTCTCATTAATTTGCTCCTGTTGTTTGTTATCTTCACCATTGTGTTGCTTCCTACCATTGTGGTGGTTTATTTGGGCTTCCAGTGCCACTCTCAGGTAAGCAAGCCTTGCTCCGTTTGGTGTCCAACAGCCACCTCTAAGGCAGGGTCGTCTGTAAGGGTTTTATTTTAACTCAGTGGCTGCACAGGCAGGGTTGGACTCCTGGAGCTTTGGCTTTGTTTTCACAAGGGGTGTGTATGCATACAGGTATTTTTCACGGGGGGTATGTGTAGAGGCTGGGCTGACAAGAACGGGTTCATGGTGGTTCATGCTGATCTGCCGGCTCTTGGCTGTACAAGGGAGCAATGTCTCTGCTTGGTGCCTGAGATGGAGCTTGCAGCAAGGCTGGCGTGTGCTTTCATTTAGGGAAGTACAGGCTTTGTGGTTTCTGGACTAATGGTCTTAAAGTAGTTGGTACATTGTGTAAGTCAGTTAGGACAGAAAGGCTTTTGGAGAGGCACAACGCTGACAGAAGCTGCCCTTGACTGCCCAGCTCCTCAGGGACCAAGACAGCATGGGATCCCTTGGTCCTGAGCCCCTGGGCACTGCACATTTTAGGGTCATTTTAAGTGTAAACTGATCAGAGACAAATCTACAGCATTTCACAATGAGCTTGTATGAGATGCCAATCTTGTGGGCACATCTGAATGCTGGCAGGAATGAGCCAGATACATTTTTTACCCCTCCCTTCATCCAATATTGTGGGAAATGGCAACTCGATTGGGCAGTAAAGTTGTATTCCCATGAAAAGAGCAAGCAGGTCAGGCGAATACAATCCCTGGCTTGACAGAGATGCTGTTTGCATTTTAATATCAACGTATTTCTCTTTCTGTGTGACCTGTTACTGAGAGCTGCCAGCCTGGCCTCCTCCAGGACTCACCCAAGTCCCACAGGGGCTCTGACAGGGGTTGTTGCTTCCCATTTAAGTAAACCCTTTACAGTGTTTGTCATATTTCTGCTGCCTAATGACACGTTATAGAACCAGGAGTGTCTGTTCCAGTTGGTTGCTGCCCTCTGGATTTCATTACTTCTTTTTGGTTTATTTCTATAAGTATTTTTAGAATCACTTGACTGATTGTGTTTGTGAAAAAGCAGTTCTGTTTTCCTTGCAGGCAGTAACTGTTGGACCAGCTCAATATGACTTCTTTTGCTGGTTATCCTAACTTAGAAGAGCTCTTCTACTTCCTAGTTTGGGCAAAAAACCCCAAACCCTGTAGTATTTTCACCCAGGAGGGAGAACTGACTCAAAATACAGATGCTATTTGTCTCCCCATTCCACAGAATCTGAAATAAATGGAAGAGGATTTGAATCTTCTCAAACCGCTGTATTTAGCTGAGAAATATTGAAAGAAGAAAGTTTCCCTCTTCCTTTCCATGAAACCTCTGCCTCCTATCTAATCACCCAAGTCCTTGGGGCCTCTATCTGAGTGAGAAGGTCCCAGGATGGGCAGTAGGAAAGGTTTCCCAGGTGTGTTGTCTGTCACTGCTCTAGGACAACGGTTTCTTTGGCAGCACTTTTAGTGCCGGTGGCATTTACTGTGAGGAGCTGTGTGTGTGGTAAAGGTTCTCCTGTAGGTGGATTTTGGTTTGCTCTCTTGAGGCTTCTAAACCCTGAGACACAACAGCTAAGACATGGAGTTGGCTGCAAGAATTTGTGGCTTTGCCTGGTGGATGTGCTGTAACTTTCCAATAAAGCCGTTGCATTGTATCATTCAGCTGACATCCCAGCCACACAAGTTGTCAGCCCACAGCTCCCCGTCTCAAAGCTCCCTGACAAAGGGACTGGGCTGTTATTGTTTTCCCGGTACTGATGTATTTGCTGGTCTGAGAATCTTGGCTTTGGTTATTATTGCCCTGAAATTATGGCAGCTCATAGCTGCTGTTATTGAAAAGCTTTTCCTGGTCCTGCAAACCAATGAGCAGGGACACATCTGTCACCGTAATTGCTTTGTGGAACAGGGCAGACACAAGTGCTGCTGCTGGTCGGAGGGAAGCGTAATTCATGGAGAAATTACTTACCTCTGGGCCAGGCAGTTCCCACCGTGGCTCTGACACCTTCTGGAAGTGTCTTGCTGTGGGATGCAAATATGTGTGATGCTCAGCAGGGTAAATTGGGAGGCTCTGGAGGAACAAAAATGGCTCAGAGGGGTCCTGATCTGCTTGAAGAGTCACGCGACCCTTCGTTGTGGGTTGCAACACTTTCTTTTTGCAGTCGGTGGCTGTTAGGATTTTCACATACAAAAGAGCAGGTGTGTAGAATGACCTTTGTTTTATTGAAGAGTAAGTCTTCACAGGAAATAAGCTAATAAATTATTGGGAGAAAGTGCAGTGTGGGCTGTTGCCTTGGTAAAACAAATGCTTTGTCTCCCCAAGTGCAGCGTGGATGCAGATTCTGTAAGACATGAGGCTTTTTATGGCAGGTTTAATAGGGGATTGCCTGTAAAGCCCTTAAATCAATGTTTCCTATGATTTGAACCTGGAACTTGAAACTCATAAATATTGACTTCAAATTGGACCCAAAGTGGGAAAAAGGATGAGGACTGTCTCCTGGAATTGCTTCACTTGGCTCAACCCTCACCTTGGAAAATTTCAAGTTCTCTTTGCACACACAGTGCTCTCCAGTCGAAGGCTTTGAGGAGATCCAAAGGTTTTTTGAGTACATCAGAAGTGAAAGCAACCGTTTTGCTGTTAGAACTGCAAAGAGTCTTTTAGGACGGATTTTAACAGCCATGAAGAGGGGTTGCAGCAGTACGGCCTGACGAGAGCAGTCCATTGCCTTTGGGCTACTGCTTTTCAGTGCCCTCCCAGTAGCCAGAGGCTGATTTCAGCAGTGCACATTCATTAGATGAGTATTTTTTTAGCATGATGGGTTGGGTTGCGTTGCTTGTACTGCTGAAAGAATATGGATAAAGGAAAAAGAAGCTGAGGGATACGGGGCTTGCCTGTAGCATTTGCTAATGCAGAACAGCCGAGTGGCTTGACTCAGATCTCCTGCTGCCGGGATGAAAGGAGGGCTTTAAACACCACTCAGCAAGGACCAGTTAGCGTGCTGGATGCTTTGCAGCAGCACGGGGTGAACAGGCTTTCCAAAGATGCTAGGAGGTAGAAATGAGTACAGTTTGTACACAGAGGACAGAACACGAAGGGGTCTTTTCCAGGGCAGGAGTCTGGAGAGCCTCCAGCCAGCAGATTGCTATGGAGTGACCAACCTCTGCCTGCAGAATCTAATATCTTGCTGTATTTTATTTACTTTGTTATAATTTTCAGTGTGTTGTGCCTCCCACATCGATGCAGCAGCAGGAGGCCTTTTTCTTTGGTTTCTGCCTACCAAATGCTAAGCTGTGCTTTTCTGATGACTTAATAAAGGTTGGTGTTCCCAGCTTCGGGATCGATGTGCAGTGCTCTTGTCTCACAGTGATGCTAGAGTTATTGAAAGCCTGATTAAAATGCGGTGTCAGTCACGTAGAGTAACCTGAAGATTGTTGAGTTCAGCTCAGAGAGAGGGAAGAGGTTTGTCTATCTGTGAACGCAGTGGAAACTCAAGGCTACTCTGGTCACCACTCCTGTCCACCACCAGGTCTGTGACAAGCTCTGTCTCGCTCTTCCCGCAGGTGCTGCACTCGTCTGCCCGCTACTGCAAAAGCTTCTTGGATGACAACAGCTCTTCTGCCCTCATTATCCTTGGCTTCGTCATCATGTCCCCTCTCATCGTGGTGGCCATGGCGACCTACTGCAGCCTGGCAAGGCGTCTCCGTCTCTTCATGTGCTTCCAGCCATACAGCAGGGCTGTGTACAAGGGGGTGAAGTGGCGCTGGTACGAGGAGGGAGGCGTGTGTGGTTGTGCCAAGGGGTGGAACACTCAAGTCAGGGCCTGGGTATGAGTTTGCAGCACCAGGGGCTCTGCCTTAGGCAGCACCTTCTTTTCCTGGTCATTCCCTGCCCACCATCACCTCCCAGAATCATCATCCTGAGGCCTCTGCAGACGAAGGCTGTGCAGTACCTGGATGTGAGAGGAAGGGAAAGCAGCTTATGAGCCATCTCCTACAGCTTTGTTTGTAAGTGGGTGGGATTTTGCCCACGGTGAGGGAAATACAGAAAACACAAGACAATATTCAGCCCTGAAAAGAAGAAGGACTCCTCCCACTTGGAGCACAGCACTGTCTCCAGTCTTGACAGCGTGTTCTGCCTCACATGGGACAAAGGGTACTTGTGTGTAGGATGAAACAGGGGTGGGAGTGGCTGCTGACTTTGCTCTGTGCCTCCAAGAGCTCTTTGAGAAAGGCAGCCCTTGGTGAAGCATCCAGCCAAGAGAAAGCAGCTCAGTCTTTCCCAAGCTGATGTTTCCAGCCTCTTGCAAAGGTGTCTGTAAGTTGCTGCCTCTGTGATGTTTGGGATCCACCACTTCCCTACACATCAGATGTTCTTCACCACTTAGTGATCCCTCGTTCCCGTAGTCTGTAGCTGTGCTTACGCTCCTTTCGCTGTCCTGGAGTCAGGTCCCTAGGATGGCTGTGAAAATAAATGATGACCTTTGGGTTTCTTCCTTGCCAGCTGCTGATCTGAAATCAGCTTGCGAGGAAACGGCTGATGGTTATGAACCAGCACATAGCTCTTTGTCCTTTCTGCTGTGGCCAGGTGGTTTTGTGTGAGACTAAATCTGGCTGGGGGTTCAGGTCAGGTTTAGGATTTCTGGCAGGAGAAGCTGCGGACTCGTGGTGGCTGCTGAGCACAAGTTCTCCCAGGTCTGGGCTAAGAGGGACAGCACATAATGCCTTGTTTTCTGGGGGTCATGGATACCAAGATTTAGAGTTCATGCTGCAGTTTAAGAGTGGAGAACTGGTCGTACTGATTGCTGGATGCTATGAGTGCTCCAGTAAGGCTGGATATCTGGAGGACCTTGGAGCCATTTCAGCACTGGCACTGTGTTGTATTCTCTGTGTGAAACAAGGACTGAATGGGCCACAGAGACTGAGTGCCCCTCGTGACAACAAATACAGCAACAAGACGGTGTCTGGGGAGCCTGCTGTGCTCTGCAATACTCAGGGTGATGTGTGGGGCAAGTGTAACACGCTCCAGGGAGGAGCTGTATATCTGAAACCTGCTGAGAAGGAACCCAAGCTGAATTCCCTCCCGTGATTCTGCAGAACTCCCTTGGGACCTGAACTGATGCTTAGGCAAGTCAACTGGATCTCCTTCTAGATTTCAGTGGTCTCTGAAGTAATATTGCCCATTCCTCTGTCTTATGGCATGCCGTGAATTGCAGCTGAGTGAAAAGCACAGTGCGTGTGAGAAGGGTTGGACTCGATGATCTTGAAGGTCTTTTCCAACCTGAACAATTCCGTGGTTCTCTATGGCAGGTGGGGAAAAGCACGGCAGCTTGATGCATGATTCTCTCCTTTCAGATTACTTTAAGTCTCTGTAGTGCTCAGTTAGTGGGGTGGGTGGGCTACTCATCACTGTGAACTCTGTGTTCCTGCTGGCTGTTGCTCCCCTGTCTCTCAAATATAACCATTTCGAGTGTTATGTACAAATAAAGGCCATGTCAAATCTCCACGGAGGGAGTTTGTTCTGTCTCGAAGCACTGGCTGCATCAGAAACAGCCACGTGGTGCCCACTGTACCACAGTACGTGCCACTTCAAGTTAAAATGTAATTTCCTCTTTCTTTGAGGATTGATTTTTCCAGTCTGTTTTGCTTGCAGAGCCCTAGTCCCACCCAGAGAAACAACCAGCGGTGGCTACAGGTGAGTGAGGACTGAATTGCCAGGAAACACCTCATTTGCAGACAGTGGGACATTCAGTTCAGCTACCAAAACAGACAAGAACAACACCGGGGCAGCTGGAGGTAAGCATGGCACTATTGCTGCACCCTTGTTTTGAGAGATGAGAGCCACCGGGCTGGGCTGTGGCCATCGCGGTACCTTGTGACGGTCACAGCCTTAGCTTTGGGCTCCAGCAAGCAGGCGTCTCTGCGCTGTGAACAGATGGGCAGCAGTGCAATAAATCCACTTTGGCTCCGTGTGTGCCTTCAACTGAGTCACTCTGCCAGCCTGCATTGCTATTTATCCCATCCTGACAGCTGCATTACACCAAACCCTCAACAACCCACCTCCACAACACTCCAGGTGCAACTGATCCGAGGATTTTCATTCACAGTTCTAGCTTTGTTTATTGTCTCTGTGTACCAAAAAGAGAAGGAACGGGATTGTTCCATCCCAGAACCTGAGCGGCTGAAGGAATATAGGCTTTGCAATTTAATGCTTTTCCATTGCTCTAGGAGTTTGCAGGGTGAAAGTGCTGACTAAATTGTTCTGGTGTCATTCAGAAGAGGAAGAACATTTACACAAGGCCATTATATGAGCGTAATGGACTGTCTGCCTTAAAGGGAATTATTGAAGTGCAGCAAATTATTGGTTTGAGCTTCTTTCCTTTAAGCTAGAGACTTCTGTCCTTCCCTAAAAGGATGTCTATTTTGAAGCTCCAGGCTTTAATAATTACTGCTACATTTTTGGGTTCTTTGAAGCCGTAAGAAGAAAAGGTTTCCTTTCTGTGTATACCCTGAAGCGGACGCGTTACGCAGATGGCACAGGCACCACTTCTACATTCCCTCTTCACTGTGGGACACAGATAGCAGTGGATTAACTGATTGTCTCCTAGCAAGGAAAACAGAAACCGAGATGAGGGTGACACATACCTCTCTGGCTTCCTAGCAAACCTTGCAGAATATGGTATACAGTGTTTATAAACACCACCTTCCAAAAGGTCCTGACACACTGAATTTCTTGTTTCTGGTTTGTCCTTGGAGCTGTTGGAGTGAGTCCAGAGAAGGCCACGGAGATGATCTGAGGGCTGGAGCAGCTCCTGTGCGAGGACAGGCTGAGAGAGCTGGGGTTGTTCATCCTGGAGAGGAGAAGGCTCTGGGGAGACCTCAGAGCAGCTCCCAGGGCTGAAAGCTCACAGAACAAAGCTCTGTCAGAGAGCAGGCATCACTTCCCCCCAGCATCTGTGGGCACAGTCCCTGCCTGGCACATCAGCCCTGCCAAAAGCAGGCTGGCACGGCTGCCCTCAGGATTTGATCCAAGGCTGAGGATATTATGGATGGCTCTGTGCTCTCTGCAGGAAATTTAGGATCAAACCAATTTCCCATCAGAGCTCCAGCATTGCTGTGCTCTCTGCCAGACCAGGGCACCCCTGGGGTACAGCCTGAACTCTCTGACACGAGCTCTGTTCTGCGTGCTTTCAGGTAGATTCATTTCCCCTTTGTTATTAAAACTCTCTGTAAAGTCAAATACCAAATTAAATCCATCTTTGTTTCATTAGGAAGGCAAGCAACTCTGTTTCTTCTGCAGAGGCAGCACTGGAATGGCTCACTACAATATTTGCACCGTAGCCAGGTTCGAGAGTGCTTTCCTGGTGAAAGCGGTTGGATTTACCGACAGGTGAGCAAAAGGAACAACGGCTCCTATCAAACATCTGTGCTCACTCAGCAAATATTGCCTTCAGGCAAAACATTTTTATCCTGTAGCGTGGTATCTCCTTTGCATGAAACAGAACTTTCTGCTGGTTTTCCTCAGTCCTGTCAGGAAATTATGATTATTCCTCTTCTTTTACCTCTTCAAAATGAGACAGAGAGTGACAGCAGAGGTGTAGGGAGGAAACAGAAGCCACACCAAGCTGGAAGAACGGCAGCCGACACGTTGGCACAACAAGCAAGGGCAATTCCTTTTTTTTTTAGATGGATGTTTCACTTCTGAGGCACAACACGGGACGATCATCTGCTCCTGACTCTGAGTTGGCTCTTTAATAAAGGAACTAGTTAAAGGGAGGCTGCTTTAGTAGCCCTGGGGATCCACAACAGCTTGCGGATGCCTTCTCCAATTTTTCCCTCCTGTGTGTGTTTTTCTCACCACATTCCAAGCACATCTGCAAGCACAACAAAGGGGGAATACAGCTCTCCCCCAGGATTTTGTCACTGTACAGATGCAACCCATTGGCTGGAAAAGCATCTCTTGGAGCAAACCCACCCCTGTCCCCCTAGGAGGGTGATCCCAGCAGAAGGGGCGCCCTGGCAGACTGGGGCGCATCTGCAGGACACAGGGAAGTCAGCAATGCTTATTTTAACCTGCATTTTTAGTTTTCATAGAATAGTTTGGGACAGAAATTTCATCAAATGGTTTGGGTTGGAAGGGATCTCAAAGCCCACCCAGTGCCACCCCCTGCCATGGGCAGGGACACCTCCCACTGGGTCAGGGGGCGCCAAGCCCCATCCAACCTGGCCTGGAACCCCTCCAGGGATGGGACAGCCACCACTGCTCTGGGCAACCTGGGCCAGGGCCTCCCCACCCTCACAGCAAAACATTTCTCCCTGAGATCTCATCTCAATCTCCCCTCTTCCAGCTTCAAACCGATACGTGATTTAAGACAGCTTCTTTAAGCCAGATTTATGGAAGATAAAACAGAAATGCAAGGGAGGGAGTGCATCCTGATGTGTAAAAGTTTCCTCGTCCCAAGGAAGAGCTCTTACAGTCTGTCCAGCTCAACAACGCTCAGCTCCATTACCTCAGCCCTTCGCTTCCATGGGCCTCAGCATCCCTGTGGATAAATGTTTATGGAAACTTTATATACAGATTACATATGGATTTAATATGACAGAAGTGGAACGCTAACAGGTTTCCACAGGCACAAGAGGAAGAGCTTCTCTCAACATAGAAGCCTACCAAGGAATTTGGTACTACTGTGCGTGAGAGCCAGTGATGAATAAACCCAGGCACTCCTGAAGTAAAGAATGAACTCTTCTCTCACATGAGCAGAGATCTGGCCTGAAATTACTGAAGTCAGTGGAGACACTTCAGCTTTGCAGTAGGGTAAATGAGAGCACGCTTCACCCCAAGGGAATGCAGAACCCGTACAAAACACAGGGAAATTCTAGGTCAGTGGGAACCAGGAGCTGAATAACCAGCTCCCCGTCTCCTGCATTTGCCTCTGAGTCCAGCAAGAATTCTAGCTGAAATATTTGAGCCATTTCCAGTGCTTTCAGCTGGGTATTGGTGCTCTGATGCCTTCAGTTATTGGAGCCCTCGGCTGGAGGCAGTGCAAATAAGAACCATCTGTCAAACTGAACTGGAATCAGGAGGATCTTCTTTCAGAGCCAAGGACAGCGCAGCATTTATTGGAAGGATGCTAAATTCCTCCTTCGAGGGAGGCTAGAGGAGAGGAGGCTGGAACCTGCTGCACGTACCATGAGAGGAAGTTGGATGCAGGCTCTTAGGTCCAAGGGTAAGGGTACGGCTGCCTGGTTGTACCTGAGTTGTCGACTGCATTGGACTGAGAACTGAGCATCCTACCTGCTGCTGGGGGTGCTCTGCCAGCACTGGGAGGGGTGCAGGCAGTGAGCTTGGTTGTGAGATTGATCCCAGTTACAGCCATGCAGCGAAGAGAAGGGACTGGGGCTCTGGGTTTCTTCTTGGGATCGTTCCTCCACCAGCCAGGCACAGCAAGGGGGTTAAAAGGAAGGGAATTCAATGTGAATTGCAAGCGCTTATGCCCAGAGGGGCTCTGGTTCTTCCTAACAGTAGGCTGCCCCATCCCTGGAGGTGTTCCAGGCCAGGTTGGATGGGCCTTGGAGCCCCCTGACCCAGTGGGAGGTGTCCCTGCCCATGGCAGGGGGTGACACTGGGTGGGCTTTTGAGGTCTCTTCCAGCCCAAACCATTCTATAATGCTGTGAAAGTGCTCTTAGGAGATTGGCTGTCACTCTCCATCTACCCCAGGCAGCCGAATGCTCCATGTGAATAACTCTCGGCTAGTTTGGCAGGGATCTGCATGGTAATACAATTCCAATGACATATATGCCAGACAATTTCTTTTGCTCTCTCTATTTGTGTTGCTAACTGCTTAATTGTAACTTGAATGTCTTTGGGGAAATTTCCATTGTCCTCCTTCGCCTCCCCTCTCTCCAATGAGCTGTAATAACCAGTCGCTGGTGTTTCCAGCTCTGCTTGAAAATTTGTTTAGAATGAATGGAAGCAATTGAAGAAAGAATAACCAGGGAGCGCCTGCCAAGGGCTCCTTCACTCAGCCAGCTCCTCTTCCCCATCCAGGAGTGCCTGCAGGATGGGTCATGGACTGCAGCCCTGTCCCGGGAATACTCCCTGGGGTGCTGACTGAGAGCTGCCGGGCAAATGCCAAGGACAAAAGTGAGAATCAAAGTGGCAGTTTCACCTGGGCTTGTGGCATCAAACTGGTCCATGGGAACGCAGCAGCAGGTTGGGAGGAGGGCTGTGGACACGCTCGGGTGATTTGCAGGGTGTAGAATAACTCAGATATCAAACTAATCCTTGTTTAGTCCTGTGTGCCGGGCAAGTAGGACCTCTGTGTCCAGATAACGTAGGAAGGGGTGGGCTCGGAACGTGCCTGAGGTTCCTGCTGGGCTGTGGGGAAGATCAAAGCAGGGTGGGAAGCTGTGCCTGGGTGAATCCTCGCTGTGCAGGTGAAAATAGCCGGTGTGGTAACACTTTCTAGCAAGGACCGAGCGCCACGGTGCCTGCGTTCCCCGGGGGCTGCTTTGGAGTTTCCCTGGTTCGCCAGGTAATGGAAATAAATTGAATTTTGCCTTTCATCCCTGATTTTGCAATTGTTCCTGTGCTGGCTCACACAAATCCCTCTGCAAAATGCCCCCAATCTCTCCCCACCCCAAGAAGTTCTGAATGGGAGAAGGGAACAGAGAATCTGTGTTTCCAAGTGCATTGCATGGCTCTGCGAGAACGCTAGCGCCACTCTGAAACCATCTGGCAAGCACGCGTTGCCGAAGGGCTTGTTGTTCAAGAGCTGCAGAAGAATATGAAAACAAATAAATTTTATATTTAAAAAAATCAATAGTAGCACAAAAAGCCCAGATGGGTGCATCTGCTCAACATTGTAGCCCAGCCCTCTCTGAGAGCGAGAGGCTGCAACTTCAAAACACCCCACCAGCCCCCGCGACCTGTTTCTGGTCAGGGCTCTGCACATTAGAAACACAAATTAGGAAAAAAAGGTAGAAAAAAGAGGGTTTGCGAGTCTATAGTGCCCAGAAATCAAGATTTGACTTTGAAACAAAGAAAGAGAGGTACCCAGGCATCACCAACACAGAAGTGTTTCTGAAAAACAAACCTTTTCTTTAAGGAGTTAAGTGCAAGCAAATCTCGCCCCAGATAACTCAAGGCCTTGTTTCCCTCCTCGAGGAACAGTGCTGGTAGCCACGCTCCCAGGCCCAGCCAGGCTGGGTGCAGACAGTGCCAAGGACTCTGCAGGCTCTGCTGCGTTCTAGGATGTTGCCTGGCACCTCCATGTGCTTGAAGCTGTCACCCCTTTGGGTCCTAGAACTGGAGCATCATAGAGTGCTTTGGGTTGAAAGAGACCTCAAAACCCACCCAGTGCCACCCCCTGCCATGGGCAGGGACACTTCCCACTGCATCAGGGGGCTCCAAGCCCCATCCAACCTGGCCTGGAACCCCTCCAGGGATGGGGCAGCCACCGCTGCTCTGGGCACCCTGGGCCAGGGTCTCCCCACCCTCACAGCCAAACATTTCTCCCCAAGATCTCAGCTCAATCTCCCGTCTTTTGGCTGAAAACCGTTCCCCCTCACCCTGTCCCTGCACTCCCTGACCAAGCTGGTGAAGGCTGAAATGAAAAGGGGGGTGGGGTAGGTGATGGTATGATCCGTGTAATCTCTTGCTGGAAATCAGTGTTATTTCACAACAGAAATCTCAAGGGGCTCACTGTGTCCTGGCACAATGCACCCATTTTCCGTAACAGCCAGCAATCACTTCCCAGACCAGTTGTCACTTCTTTCCCTTTGGCTTTACCGTCACCATGCCCTGCGGTGGGGGACAACGTGGTGCCCAGCTGTGGCAGTGGGATTCTTGGGGGCTGCATCATTCCCACTGAAAGAGCAGCACAGAGAGAGGTTGGGCAGCGCTCCTGGGCTGTGCGGTGGCAACCCAAGCAAAGGATCTGCACTCCAGTTTCTCCATGGGAAAAATAGAGGAGTTTATCGGATCGATAAAAGAGCCACTGAGAGAGTAGAGCCGTGAGGGCGCTCAGCACTGCAAGGGTTGCTGCTGCTGCCACAGCTTGCTTTGCGTTTCTCATCTCTGCCAGTACATGAGTTCATGGAAATGCTGGCAGTGGATGTGGGCAGGCAGGACAGCCTGCGATGCGTCGGGACCAGACCAGGCTGTGGGTGGGTGCGCTTGGATGCCAGAAGCGATTCCATCCGTGTTTCCTCAGCCAGCTCCTCCCTGCACAGCGAAGAGATGGGAGCGACCGTGCGACCAGGGCCGTGCAGGGGAGGGTGAGGGACACGTAGCGCCTACACAAGCCACACCAAATGAAGTGCAATCTAAAGCTCTGCTCCAGGAACGCTGCTTTGCTGGCAGCGCTGCCCAGGGGACCTGTCCTTGGATCCCTTCCCTATACCCAGGCATAACGACTCCTCTTTCCTGAGCCAACTGCAAGGAGCAGCAAAGAGGTATTTACTCAGGATGTTCCCTGCATTCAGTGAGACGGATGAGAGCTACTCAAAGGGGCACGGGTCCTTAAAAAGCATCAGTGCTTTGATTTGCCCGTTGAGCTGTGCCAGCTGGTGATGTTGGCAGCTCCCTGGCCAGGCAGGGTGCGTGCGGCAAAGCCGCTGGCTCTGCCTGTAACTTCGTGGCACCGGACAGGAAGGTTGTGATTAATTCCTCCTGCTCTCCAGCAGCAGGGTTAATAAACCAGTGTGCTGAAATGACTCTCTTGTCAACACTCTTTTATCTACTTGGCATCAAACAGGAGGCTGCTGAACTCTGTTAAATCCTATGTAAATTGTTGCAATCCCAATAACAGCGCGGATGATTGTTCTGCCCCTCTGCACAGGCTGGCAGTGAACCTGATCATCTGTGCAAGGGGATAAACACAATTCCCAGCCCTTGCACCTATCTTGTCTCCCTCCAGCGAGTGTAAAGTGTGACAACCTGCCTAGGGAAGAGGGGTTTAGATCACAGTATTACAAGGTTGGAAGGGACCTTTGAGATCATTGAGTGTAACCCATGACCCAACAACACCACCAACTCATCATCTAAACCCTGGCACTAAAAGCCTCATCCAATCTCCTCTTAAGCACCTCCAGGGACGGTGACTCCACCACCTCCCCGGGCAGCGCATTCCAATGGCCAATCACCCTCTCAGTAAAGAACTCCTTCCTAATGTCAAACCCTGACGAAGCTTGAGACCGTGTCCTCTTGTTCTGTCAAACGCAGCATAATAACAGCATAAAGTGCAAAGAGCAAGTGACTGGTCCAGCTTGGGAACTGAAAGGGCAGGTGGCCAAGAGTGTGAAGGGAGCTGGCTCTGCCTCTGCTCCGCAGGAGAAAACATGGGAATGTGGCTGGCTGGTGGGTACCACCATGAAACCAACCTGCGCTTGGAATGTGATGTTCATAAAAGCCCTTCTGCTAGCAAACTGCTTCGCAAAGCCCTGGTGTCTGCAGGGCTGAAACTGCACAGAGCTCCATGAAAGCTGTTGAGGGTTTCCCACAGGCACAGAGCAGCAGGAGCCCCACTTTTGCACTGCTGGAGGTAACTTTTTGTGACAGATGTTTTGGGAGGAGGAAGGAGAAACAGAGCTGTGTTTTCCCTTTTCCTGTGGTGTTTCAGCTCACACTGCTCAGGCTTGGAAACCCAGGGCTTTGATCAGATCTGCTGGCACAGGTTGTTGTACTGGGTATTTAGGGGGGAGCTGAAAAGCCATTCCTAGGCCTTTTGGGTGCTGGAGATTGTTTTGACATCCTGTCTCTGGTGCTGCTTTGTCAGACAGGACATCTCTGAGAAGCTCTTTGTTCCACTGCTGGCACGACTGGTGGGCTCAGCATCATAAAGGTCAGGCAAACCATACTGGGAAGGACTGCTAGGTCAAACCAGAAGGCACTGATGTGCTTCTGCCCCCTGAGACTCGGTGGGCAGCCCTCCAGCAGGTATAAAACAGACAGGATGTGCAGGGCTGGACCTGGTTTTCAATGGTTTGCGTGAACCTCGGGGAGAGATAAGAAACAAGACAAAAAAACCGACCCCACACAAAGCAGCCAGGAAACCAGTGATGCTGTCTGGTTCGCTCCTCGGCTTTCAGATGCTGCTGGTTTCACTTGTGCCTCCTTTCATTGTTTCCCAAGTACCTAGCACAGAGCTAAGGAAACCAAGCCCTAGCCCCGCAACCAATGAGCAGAAGTAAAAATAGAAACCAGGGGAGCAGATTTCCTCCTAGACATAAGCCTCTTGTTGTTGAAAGCCAAGGATATCTGCTCTGTTCTTGGAAAGTCCTCCTGACTCCTTCACCAGCTTCCGCTCGCTGACCCAGACTTGAGGCAGCACCAGTTGGGATGCTGAGGAGGGGTCTGCTTAGTGCATTTCAGAAAGACCTGCTGAGTCAGTGCGCCCGCAGACACCAGCAGAGCTGCACAAGTGTCCAGTGTGAAAGACACCATCCCTGTCTAGAAATTCCATGCCACGTGCATGAGCGTTAAACAGGGCTCCTCGAGGCTGCACATCTCACTCCACATGGATCTCCATGTGTGGATGCCATCCAAACAACACGACTGACTCTTCCGGATACAGCTCTAGTGTGACCCATTTCTCTATCAGTGGAAAATACAGTGCCTGGTTCACAACAGTAAGAGTTCTGCACTGTGGGGGACCCAGAGGAAACCTCCTCGGGGCCACGGCAGCCGCCCAGCGGCCGAGCACAGAGGCACCGCTGGTGGGATGGGAAATGCTTGCTTTGACAAAGAACACCGATGCCCAGCTCAGCCCCTCCACACCCATGGCTTTAGGAAGCCCTCGAGCTCCTGTGACCCAGCCCATCCTCGAGGTCAGTGGCAGCAGGGAGAGTCTGGCCCTTTGCTTTTTATTTTAGCTGTGGTGGCCACCAGCCCTGACGTTCACAGTCGCACCTTTTCAGCCATCCTGGATCCCTTAGCCTCCCTAAATCATCTGCAACTGCTACGTCTGCTGCTGAGACACAAGCAGCGTTCCTCCAACCACCCAGCACTCACTGTTTCAAAGGAACAAGTGTGAGCTGATTCCAGCTGGAAAATAAGCATCCTTATCTCTCGGAATGAGCTCAGCCACGCAGCACGTTCAGGGCTGGCTTTGCTGCTGGAGAGTCAGTGCATGGGAAGGGGGGGAAAATCCATCCAGTTTTCTGCAAACTGCCTTTGGATAGATCTTATTTCTCCTTGGAAATGGCTTTCGTTGCCCTCAGTGCCTTTCCCACTGCTTGACCCACAGACAGGGAGAGTGGAATTGTGCCAGCCTTTGGGGCAGATGCTTCTCCTGAAGCCGCTTTTCTTGCAGGCACTCGCTGCACTTCACCCTGCTGCTGGGGGCAGCGCTGCCATTTAACCTGAGCCAAATGCACCGGGCGAACGCTCTGCCCGTGATCTTCTGGCATTTGCTTTCTAGTCACAAGTGGAGACTTAGAAACGCAGAGGAAAATAAAGAGGCACAGGGAGGAAATCAATCAGTCAGACTCCTACAAACCACAAGAGGTTTCCAGGTCGGGTTACAAGGAAAGCGTTCGCTCAGCCATCTGATTTATACGCCACTCCATATCCTAAATCAACAGAGCGAGCAGGGGGAGACAGAAACCCTTATTGCCATTAAGGATGTTGTGCAGTAGAATAAAAGTGTGGATAACCTTGTTCTCAGTAGGCAGGCACAGAGCCGAGTCCTCATGGGCTGCACCATCCCTGTTCCCACTCAGCAACTCCAGTTTCTGTGAGATTTGTGAAGGTACCATGGGTGGAACTCACCTCAACCGTTTGGTGTCTCAGATCAAGGACCTTTTAGTGATGGACATTTTTGGTGCTTACCTTGATCGATTAACATCTCATTGCTCCTTGCCATAATTTTTAGCCACACATATGTGGTGGCCCAAGGGTGGGACGTGCCTTTGGGGTTGTCTCGTCGAGACAGCAGTGATCGAGAGCAGAGTTGGTTGTCACACGTGAACTGGAAAAATACTCTTTGGGATTACTTGGAGCACAAATGTTGTAGTAGCAGAATTCCCTTGTTTTCACCAGAAAGGGTACTTTGGGTCATGGCTGTCACTGATGGGAAGTTAACTCTCATCCCAACATCACTGCCAGCTTTTCAGTACAGGGGTTTGGTCCAAAAAAGGGATTGTTTACATCGGATTTGTGGGCTTAAATAAAGGTCAAATCCCAAGGCAATAATATTGGTGCCCACAACTGCTTCTCTTTATGGGCTGTTGGTGTTGGTAGCAGGGTACCGCACACCACAGTCGTGCCTGGGATCAGCAGTCGGTGTTTCGCAGCCTGCCGAGTGCTGCAGTAGCAGCTTCTCTTGCGACCTGGGAAAGATGCTGGCACTTTGATGGCTGATATTACGCACAGAACAACTCGGCTTCCAGAAGGAAACGCTTCTCCTTTGTGTTATAGAGCAGTAAAGATACGAGCTGAACCGTGTCACAGGCTCCCACAACGATGTGAAGGAAAGGATAGGGCCCAGCATCCCAGCATCTCCTTTCTTGTCCCAAGAATGGCCAGAAGGATCTAAGAAAGCAAGCTGGCTGGAGGCTCACGTGGAGAAGAGAGCTTGTTCTCCTGTTGAATTCCCTGTACCCCAAGGCAGGGCTGATGGAACAGATGCACCATCTCACCGTCAGCCCTCCTGGATCCGGCTGTTCAGCAAAACCCCGTGAACGTTCTGGAGACAACACATATTCTCTCCAAAGCCTCGCCAAGTGTTTCTCTGGCACAAGACCCTTCCATGAGGTCACTGTTGGAGTTCCTCCCACTGTCTGGAGCATTCACAACCAGAAATGGAAAAGGTTTTCTTTGGGCTCGAGGCCCCTCATGTGCAGGGTGCCCCTTGCCATGGTCCACAGAGGGCAGAGCTGCCTTTGGATTCCTGCTGGCATCCTCTTTATCACGGTTACGTCTCCTCCAGAAGGATTTAGGGTACTGCAGTATTCACGGCACAGGCTCAGCTTCCAGCTATCGTGCCTCTTCCAAAGCTGCAACACAGGAAAGCCTTGTCATCACTGATTAATGAACAACTGTAGCAAGAGGGAGTCCAGGAATCCCTGCACTGAAACTGATTGTGTGCTTTTTTGATTTAAAACCCTGGAAAAGGTTTGATTCTGATTAGGGTCAGAGGTCTAACAGATAGGGGTGGGAAGACTGCACTGTTCCTGGGTTCTCCAGTGAGCAAAGGCTGATAAAAAACAGGGCAAAGGCTGTCTCCTCCCAGCCAGGCAAAGAATCACAGAATGCTTTGAGTTGGAAGGGACCTCAAAGCCCATCCAGTGCCACCCCCTGCCACGGGCAGGGACACCTCCCACTGGATCAGGGGGCTCCAAGCCCCATCCAACCTGGCCTGGAACACCTCCAGGGATGGGGCAGCCACCACTGCTCTGGGCAGCCTGGGCCAGGGCCTCCCCACCCTCATGGTGAAGAATTTCTTCCTAATGTCCAATCTAAATCTTCCCCCTTCCAGTTCAAAGACCAGTCTGAAGGGCCAGGAGAGAAGAGTGAAGAACTCCCAGAACTTCACCGCTGCTTTGGAGATGTGCAGGGTGTCCTGTGCAAGGAGGGATGGTCTTGGTTGGCTACATCCGTAATGACACAAGCGGTAACACAAACAGCCTCCAGGGAAGACTGTGAACAAAAGACCCTTCTTTTTCAGTTTCACAGTTCCATTTTGCATCTTGTTTTCTTGTTTATCCCTCTGGGACGCCTCTCCATCATATTTCATGCATCATCTCCATTCCTGACAAGCTTACCATGGCCTCTCAAGAACTTGTCGATCAGAGAGATGAGGAAAGAGGCAGAGAGAAGCTCTCGCTGGATTCTGAGAGCTTTTTGCATCAGAACAACAATATCCTTGACAGGTGCCAGGAAGCAGGGCAGAGGCAGAAAAAGCCCCATGTGTGGGAGATCTCTGCTAAACAGGATCTGCCAGACTTCCTCCGCACGATAGACGTGAGAGCAGGATGAGCGATTTGGACAGGCCCCACACTTAGAGCAGCCCAATTTGAACAAAGCTTCCCCGCCAGCACTCTTGGCCAGCAGCACCACCTGAGATCACCAGCTGAAAGTGCCTCAGGTGATTACTTCCTCCCTTTCTTCTGCCCTTTACCCCATCTATATATTTATGCAGCTTTGGGTGCCCTTGGTTTTTTGGGACCTAGGAGTGGAAATGGCTCTGGAAGGGGTAAGTGTTGCCTCACTGCTTGCTTGGCTCAGCAGCACAGCTGGGAAAGGCAAGAAGAGCTGGAATTGCTGATTTTCACATTTTGCAATAGAGACCAGGATTTGAGTATGAGTGGGTCTAGAGATTTGCTTTGGTGTTAACGTGTGTTTAGCTGTTTCTTGCTGTTGTTTGTGACACTGTAATTCCCTGAATGTTTAGTGGCATTCCCAGTGATTTTGGGGTGTTTCTAGGACCGTTCTTTAGGAATTTTGGGACTTCCACAAGGCTGACCTCTCTAGAAACCCCAAAATGGACTCCAATTCCTTTCCAACCTGAATAATACTTCATATTTATTTCATTCCTCTTTCCTCCCCTGTAGGGAAGCGAGGAGTGTGGTCACATACCCAGATATCAATGTAAATCTCCGACTTAGTGCTACTTGGTGCTGCTTTGTGCATCTGTGGAATAGATGTGGGTAAGAATTGCCTTGCAGAGGTGGCTGGCAGTGGTGGTCCTTGGGTAACTCGAGCAGGTGATGGGGTTGAAGGCAAGCTGCACATATCTGAAAAGCCTAAAGGAGTGAGTCAGTGCTTGCCCAGGGAGAATTCTAAGACAAGTATGGTTATTTGAGGGTAATTTGGGGTATTTACTGACTAATCTAGTGAGAAATATCTGCAGCCCTTTTCTAGTTCTCCGTGTCCCAGCTTCAAGGGGTGGGACATGGTGTTATCCAGCGGCAGAGCTCTGGGCATTTGCTGTTAAAGCTGACTTTATGCAAGACCTAATTATAGATGTCAGGGGTGTGACTAGGGCTGGATAATCCTACCACTATGAAAAACTAAACTCTAAAGCCATGGAAATGTAGATGAAGTGCTAACTGAGAGCAGCCAGCTCGGAGAGGTGCTCTGCTGCTGTGGGCCCTGTTTCTCCAACACGGTGTCCAGGTGTCTGTGCGATAAATGCCCAAGTGTTTATAAACTCTGTAGAGCCATAAGAAAACTGGTAAACACAGACAATTATCCCCTGCCCTTGAATGAACCATTCGTAGACCTTCGCACAGGACTAGTGCTTATGGAGAGTGTTCCTGAAAAGCCCAAGGTGCAGCCTGCTCTGCTGCCCAGCTCTGCTGCGCGGAGCTGAAGAGCAGAGACTGGGGCTGGGGGTGAGATCTGAAAACCTAAGGAAAGAGTCTGCTTGCCTGCTAAACCAGAGAAGCTTTGGGTAAATGACTGCAGGGAGAGAAAGGGTGCAATAGGCTGAGAGAGCTGGGCTTGTTCAGACTGGAGAGGAGAGGAGAGGGGAGGTGAGACCTTAGAGCAGCCTCCCAGTACTGAAAGGAGCTCCAGGAAAGCTGGGGAGGGGCTCTGGATCAGGGAGGGCAGGGATAGAACGAGGTGAAATGGCTGTAAATTGGAAGGGGGAAGATTTAGGTCAGACATTAGGAAGAAATCCTTCTTGGTGATGGTGTTGAGGCCCTGGCCCAGGTTGCCCAGAGCAGTGGTGGCTGCCCCATCCCTGGAGGTGTCCAAGGCCAGGTTGGATGGGGCTTGGAGCCCCCTGATCCAGTGGGAGGGGTCCCTGCCTATGGCAGGGGGTGGCACAGGATGGGCTTTGAGGTCCCTTCCAACCCAACCCATTCCATGGTTCTGTGTTTCTGCTAGTGGATGGCTGGATGGGGGTCTACAACTGCATTATCTCTCTTTCTTCTTGACTGAAGAAACAAATCTGGCTGTGCAGAGGGAGCTTGTGCCACCATGGAAGGGTGGAGAACAGAGAGGATATTTCTGTCTAATAGTACCACTTCTGTGCAGGGGAATAGTTTTGCTCCCTTTCCTTTGTCGTTGGGTCAGGCATTACAGCACTCAGGGCTAGAACAAAAGCCTCTTATCCCCAAAATAGATGGGAATTGTTTTGATTGCTTTGAATGCGTCAAATCACCTCTTTCTTTATGGGCTACTGGAATTGCAACTATTTCCCTAGTCTGACGTGGGAGGAGTATGGGGCTGGCAGGGCTCGCAATAAGGGAAGGATAGCTGTCAGCCTCAGCACTTCCCAGCAGAGCCCTCTGCTTCCTTCAAGCCTGTTTATGCAACAGGATTTCCATGTCCCACCTGCCTGCTTTCCACTGCAAATAGCAACTCGCTGATGGTAGGAAATCCTCTTTCTCTGCTTCCCTTCTCATTACTTTTGGATTCCAGCAAGTCAGTCTTTCCCTTTCAGATCATCTCATGGCTCTTTCCATTAATGAGTTGAATAATAGAGGCTCCATCCCTGGAGGTGTTCCAGGCCAGGTTGGATGGGGCTTGGAGCCCCCTGATGCAGTGGGAGGTGTCCCTGCCCGTGGCAGGGGGTGGCACTGGATGGGTTTTAGGTTGGAACTGGATGGGCTTTGTTCTGACCCAAACCATTCTGTGGTTCTATGGTATGTCTGTTGCTTGTGGATCCAGATTTTGGTGCCTACGAGGCATCATCATCTCTACAACTTGCTGAACGTGTGAATAAATGAAGAATTGGTGCCTGGAAGAAGAAATTAAGATCTTGACTCGGAGCTCATCCCATGCTGTGCCCTATGAGAAGGAGAAATGGGGTTTATGTGAGAACAGTCGTAAACCAAGGACTTTCAGGGGCTGCTGGGGAGAAAATCCCCACTCTGATGCTAAACAGCATAAGGAGACAAGTTTCCAAGTGTTACAGGAGCATGGAGTGAGCTGGCCAAGGTCAGCTGGGCTGGAGGAGCCCTGCTGAGAGCGCAGGGACTCATTCCCTTCCCTCCCACTCACTCTCCAGCTGGGTTCAGACAAAAAGCATGATTGTTCTTTGTGCTTGAAGCCTTGTTCCTGCTCAGATGTTTTTGCTTTGTTACTCAGAGGGGTTGAAAAGCCTCGAACCAAACGTGAGCCCTGGGCAAAGCCTACCTTAGAGGCAGCCTAATTCCAACCCCTGGAGCTGCAGGTCAGTTCCTCTCTGCAGCCTGGACCGAAGCGGTGACCTCTCCTGTGGTTCTCGGGAAGTCCCTGTCCTGGGCAGTTGTGCTGCTCTGCCGCTGCCACGCAAGTGCTGAACCTGCTCCATCCCAGCACGACAGTTTTCCCACTGCTCTTATCCTGAAACCAAGGTTCTCCAGTCTCAAAGGCAGCTGGTTAGAAGGTAAAAATAAGATGGGTGCCTCTGCTCCTCTGCCCCATCAGAGAAGGAGGCCTGCGGAACCGGGAGTGGAGAGGCTCTGGCTGTCACCTGGGTATTGAGGCTGATGGAAAACCAACATCATTCTCTTTCGAATTCCAGGCAGTGAGCGGGGAGCACGGCTTGGCCAGTGCTGGTGCAGCTGCGCTTGAAGTGGGGGCCAGGAGGTCCCTCCAATTGGAACTGAGAAGCCGCGTACGGCTTCCCTTTCCTGTTGTGACTGGATACAGGTCTGGTGGGTGCTCTGAGGCCCATCCAGCAATGTCTCTGCCTGCTTTCCCCCACCCACTGAGCGAAGAACTCAGCAGAGCCTGGCAAGATTTAGAATCACAGAATCGTAAGGTTGGAAGATACCTCTGAGATCAAGTCTAACCGTGCCTGTCTCCTTACTAATCCCGGTCCCTAAGGAACTCATCCACCTGTCTTTTAAACCCCTCCATGGATGGCGACTCCATCACCTCCCTGGGCAGCTGTGCCAGTGTCTGACCAACCTTTCAGTAGACAAGCTTCTAAAATAGTGCACACCTGAAATGCAGCCACTTTGCTGATAAGCACAGGACCCATCCGTGCTCTGTTTTGTTCTCTTCCCTACCATGAACGGGTGGCAGCACCAGAGCATGAGGTTGTGAGGGAGGTCTGCTGCCCTGGTAGTCTCTCCTTATCCAGCCACCACTTGCCACTGTTTGAAAGGTGAGCCAGAAATGGATGGAACCGCGCTCTTGTCCACATCGTAAGTCACGATACAGTTAACTCTGACCTTCAAAAACCACTCACAGTGATCTGTCAGAGCCTGCAGAGCTGCACGGGGCATCGGGCTGTAATGCTGGCTTAACCATTACCTGTGACTCAAAGAAATTGGGAAGAGAAGCTGAAATAAGCAAAATAGATGATAATCCACCCTCCGGGGGGAGAGAAGCTGATATCCTTTGGCTTGGTTGTTTCTTTACTGGCTCTTCCCTTAGACACTCTGCAGGCAAACAGGCCCAGCAAGACGCTCCAAATGCATGAGACTCCTTGGCGTGCTTGCAGAAGGCTTCTTCTGCTGTGTCTTGCTCTCCTGTGTGCCCACAGGCTGCTCTAAATTGTCTTCTCTTTCCCAGGCTGTTGTGTTAAGAGACAACAGTCATCGAGAGAGGCTGAGAACGGGAAATCCCAGCTCACTGCATAGCTGGAAATCCCTCAGGAAACCTGGTTCTGAGGGAGTTCTCTTAAATTGGGCTTTCCTAACAGGATAGAGATAAGGGATAAAAGTCAAGCAATAAGGAAAATAATCCACTCCAAAGAATAACCCTTGGATAAAAATCGACCGCTGCATTCAGACCTCATTTGTATGGATTAGAAGTGGGTCCATTTTTCAGAGCTGCTTTAGTTCTTGGCAAACAACTTGAGACTGCAGTCTGGGTCCAGCTGGGAAAGATGCTGTAAGATCCTGTCTTGTGAAGGAAAAGAGGTGGGAATCTGAAGTCTTAGGCTCTGCTGGAGACTCCCAGGTTCTGATTCCACGTGCAAAGCAGAGTCTGACCCACTGCGCTGGCAGTCCTGTACAACCAGCCCCACGTCCTGTTTGCACTTAGCTCTGCCCAGTGCGTCTCGTTGGCGAGGATGCTGTCTTGGATTTGGTTCTTAAGTCAATCATTTTTTGCATTTATGTCTTCCTCTCCCAGTGTTAATGTTGGGGTTGTGCTCCCGGCACAGACAATGCGTATTTTGGGGGATACTGTGGGTTTTGCACACACAGGGATGGCTGAGCCTGTGCCCTGTATTTATTTGCAGGGTTAGTGTTGCCTGTCCTGCTCTTTTTCCCCATCCTGGGCTGAGCTGAAAGCACAGGAGTGAAGCAGTGAAGCAAAGAACTCGCCCTGTCAGCTCTTCCTTGGCAGGGAAGCTGATGCGTGTGGACAGCCCTGAGCATCTCTGGGTGTGGGGTGGAGGATGAGGATGTGTTACGACAACCCAACAGTTATTAATTCAGCCTGCTGCACCCAAAAGAGGGACCTCTGCAGTAACTGGGAGAGACAGGGCTAGAGATGTTTGCTATTTCTGACCTACCTTCTTGCTGCTCGTGGGTGCTGGGTCCAACCCCTCCATCTAGCCATAAAATTTGCTTGCACTCAAGATGTTCTTTTCTTGATGCACTTCAGTGGCTTTCTCACTTGTTCCAGCGCTGACAGCCACTACATCATCTCTCTGAAAAGTGGAAAAAATGGCCCTTTACAAAGGAAAATGCATTTTGCTTATAAACGCTCTTCCACTCCCCAAATGCTGGGCTATGACTCAAATTGTGCCTTTTCAGTCCCTCTGTAATGCTCTTTCTAAATGTCATTGCAAAGAACTATGGGGCTGCCACAGTCATCTCCAATATTAACAGGAGCAAACCATGGGTGAAAATGTGCCCCAGGAAAGCAGAGAGGGACCAGACAAATCAGATTTGGTCCCACGAGAGGTGCCAAGGGCACAGCTGGTTGACCTGGCACTAATAGAGTGCAGTGAGGAGATGCCTGTTCACCTTGGATCTGTCCCTGGGATTGTAACTCTGGCACGGTGCTCAGCAGATTGCTCCTCCCTCTTGTTTTAGCTCACTGATGCTAATGCTCAGAGTAAATTAACAACAGTGTTAATTCCCATTTGCTTTTGCTCTGACTTTCTCTGCAATAAAATGACCCACACTTGCAACGTGAGTTTGAAATGGCAAGAGGTGGCAGGAATGGAGGCATCGTGTGCTGAGGCTGTTTTGCTCCAGGACCTCCTCTGGGAAGCTGGAGTTCAAGGGTGTCTCGTGGCCTGTCAGAAGTAGGTGCTGTTCCTTCCCAGGCAGATGTCCAGCTTCCAACGCTCCTTGTCTAGTGCTCATACTGTCTGGAATTCCTCAAGGCAGACTTGTGCAGAGAGACCAGGAGGTGCTCAGGATGTGGAGATGGAGAGGAACTGAGGCTGTTGGTCCACCCATCCCAGCTCAGAAGGATCCTGGGGGCTGCAAGTCATTTTGGTGCCTGAGAGCTGATGTTTTGTTACCAGTTGACTCCTTCAGAGCTCACCCACAGTGTCCAGATTTCATAAAACCTGAGAAGCAGACTGTTTGCTCTCTGGGGGTCAGAGGGAACGGAAGCTCCTTGCATGTGCAGGCATTTCCTTAGAAAACGTCACCCCTCTCTGCATTAAACATCTGATGTGCTTGTGTCTACCTGTGTTAGTCCGATAAACTCTGTCACTTCCAAATAGGCAGCTGGAAACTCATGAGAGAACTAGGACGCTGTGTCCTGGTGCGACGCCGCACTGGAGGGGAAAAGACACCCATGGCAGAGTGGCTGAAGAGCTGTGTTCTTACTGCTGGATGTTACCAGGCTGATTTTAAGAGGGTCCTGATATTCTGCAGCCATTTCTTCAATATTAGGACGGGAAGCAGCCTCTCCCAGTGTACTGACATTAATTTGGATGGTCGTGTCATTCCAGAGTAGATGTGTCCTGCAAATTCTTTAATATATCCCGAGCTTTAAAGTCACCCTGCTGAAAGCAGTTGAAAAACAATGGCATTTCAACTTTTCACCCCAGAAATGGCTGTATTTTCATGTGCAACGATTTTAAGATGCTTTGAGATGGAAGAGATGATCTATAAGCTAGACTTTACCTCACTGTGGAGTCATTCCTGGTCACTGGGTGGCTTTTGAGAAAAATAAAACTGGTGAATGCAGGGAGTAAACATGTCTATTTTTGTAGTTTGTCTTCCAAGTCAAACAAAAATAAGAGCTGACTTGAGGCTGGAGACAGCATGACACACTGTTAACCAAGAACTGGCAACACGGGGCCTGACCCTCTCTGCTCGAAGTCAGAGTGGCATTTCTGGAGACAGTGAAGTTCAAGTTCACGTCCTTTAGTGGCACAGCCAGTGGCTGTTCAGCTGTGTGACAGCAGGCAGGCAGGTGAGCCTGGTGTGGTCAGTGTTGGCAGGAAAACCTGGAGTCATCTGTGAGTGTTGGGGATTCAGTTGTTGTCCACACCCTCTAAGTCAGAATTGAGCTGATGTCTCAGCAGGAGCTGGCAGAGGCTCTGCCTGCCAGCCCAGAACCCTGGCACACACTCCAGGTGGACTCACGATCAAGAGTTGGGCGTGTTCAGCTTGGAGAAGGCTCTGGGGAGACCTCAGAGCAGCCTCACAGCGCTGAAAGGGACTCCAGGAAAGCTGGGGAGGGGCTCTGGATCAGGGAGTGCAGGGATGGGATGAGTGGAACGGTTTTGAGCTGCAAGAGGGGAGATTGAGATGAGATCTCAGGCAGAAATGTTTTGCTGTGAGGGTGGAGAGGCCCTGGCCCAGGTTGCCCAGAGCTGTGGTGGCTGCCCCATCCCTGGAGGTGTTCCAGGCCAGGTTGGATGGGGCTTGGAGCCCCCTGATCCAGTGGGAGGTGTCCCTGCCCATGGCAGGGAGTGGAACTCAGTGATCTCTAAGATCCCTTCCAAACCAAACCATCCCATGGACCTAGGATTCCTGCCACCTTGTGTAACTGCCCACCTGCACCAGGCTGCACCAGCCTTCCCTGGAGTTCAAGGGAGAGCCTGCACCCACAGGGCTCTTTCAGCGTTGCAGAGCTGCTTTGCTTCCTTTTCAAACAGGGAATTTCCAAATTGCCATATATAGATAACCCCTCCAAACAAAAACTTTTATGTAAGAGCTGAAAACAGGCTGTGTTCCCAAAAGCCTGTTTGTTCCAGTTGCGGTAATTTGTCTGGGAGAGGATATCGCATCTCTTCAGACATTGCGTATTGTTTACATCCCCAGAATGTCACGGCAGCTGCAGCGCCGCCACCAAGCCTTCCACAGGGCATGGACACGCAGCACAGAGAGTTTGTGCTCTGCGAGAGCTGTGTGAACCTGCCTGGGCCCCGTGCTGAGAATTCACCTCGTGGACAACTGAGTAAGGTGGCTCTGGGCTAGCGCTCAGCACCATCGCCATCAGTACCCTAGGTTTGAGTTGAAAGGGACCCATCCAGTGCCACCCCCTGCCATGGGCAGGGACACCTCCCACTGGATCAGGGGGCTCCAAGCCCCATCCAACCTGGCCTGGAACACCTCCAGGGATGGGGCAGCCACCACTGCTCTGGGCAACCTGGGCCAGGGCCTCCCCACCCTCAGAGTGAAAAATTTCTGCCTAAGATCTCATCTCAATCTCCCCTCTTTCAGCCTAAAACTGTTTCCCGTTCGTTGTTCTATCCCTGCACTCCCTGATCCGGAGCCCCTCCCTGCTTTCCTGCAGCCCCTTTCAGCACTGGGAGCTGCTCTGAGGTCTCCCCAGAGCCTTCTCCTCTCCAGGGTGAGCAACCCCAACTACAAAGCTGGTGTCTTTCATTTGTTTTCTTGTTTTTCTTTCTATAATCACAATTCTTTCTCCTGAGCAGTTCCATAACTTGGCACAGGGAGGAGATGATCACCCTGAGTGAAGCGCAGTCAGGTCAGTGAGAGCTGGAGCACATGGGCTTAGTGACAGGGAGCTGAGTCAAAGCTGAGGTCTGCATCCAGATTCTGATGGCATTTACACAGCGATACTGCTGGCTTTGCACTGCAGCCTGCATCAGCTGGGAGAGCATCAGCATGTGCATGCTCTGCCCTTATTGGAAACAGGATCTGTTAATTACAGTAAAGTTTAAAAATAAAACAAATTTGGTGAGTTCTAATTATTTTCCAGGCTGCTTTTTCCTGCTTCCACTTGTCCCAGCAGGAGCTGCAGGGAGATAAAGGCTGAACTCTCTCCAGGCTGCAGGGTGTAATTCTGAATGGCATTTCCATCGATAAACTGACCAAAAAAAGGGAATTATTCTAAGATGAGCAATGCTTCCGTGGAAAGAGTTCCTTGGGAAGTGAGTAATGGAAGGAAATCATCTCCATATCCCCACCAGCCCGAGTCAAGGGGGTCTGAACACGCACTCCCGAGCCCTGGGAACCAGACCCAGAGCATTCCTACCTGCTCTCTTTGCAATCACTTTCTCTGACCACGTCACTGGGCAACGGGGCAGAAGGAGGGATCCAGATGCGATCTTTGAGGGGATCTCACAAGGTGCCTTCTCTCTGTGTGAGAGCAGGGGTGTCCAGTTCCCTTGAGAGGCTGGGATGATGCTTATTCCAGCCTGCATGAATGCACGGGCAAGGCTGTGATGCATAGAGTTATGGTACCTGGGGTTGAAGCATCCTCCAGCCTGGTGTTGCTTCTCCTTCACGATGCAACTGGGCTCCAAACTGGGGTGGAGAAGAGAATGCAAACATGCGCCCAGGAAGTTTAACCAGCTCACTGACTCCATGGTTTCTTAATTGGATCTGATTTCTGGGGCATGTTCTGACTTTCCATTTGGCTGAAGAGTTTGGATCCAGGGTTTTTTCCACCCTGCGCAGCTCCTTGGCTCCTGATCCTTGTTCACTTTTTTTTTTTTTTTACAGTTCCTGTGAGAGAGAGAAAATCAAATTGGAGGAAATATTGCTCACCAGTTTCTGAAGTCCCACAGGCTTCTAAATATTCCTCCTTTACTCCGCTTTTACCCTGTCTTGTTGGTCACTCCCCGTGTTAAGGGAGGTGAGGATGGATTGGTCCCTTCATAACTGGGAACGTCTTGGGTGTGCCCAGAAGTAGCACATGTTAAACCCTAAATGGAAAGAAGGGGAAGGGACTGTTGTCACCTGATGAGCAGGAGCCAAAAGCAGATGCATGGACAGCCATGAGAAGGGAAACGAGATCTAGTTGGGTTTTTGTTCTGGCTGAAGCCTCCTGCATGCAGGGAAATAGAGAGGCTGCGTGCCAGCGAAGGCTGAACCCGGGGTCTTTGGTCATTGCTCTCTGCCCCCTCAGCCAGTTAGAGATTTGTCAGAGGTTTATTTTCAGGCATCTGACTCCCCTTTGACTCAGAAGTCACAGATTTGAGAGTGTATTTGATGCCACGCTGAGGGGGGCAGCTGGCAGATGCAGGCTACTGCGTGCCCCCGCTGCACCAGGGACCGTCGCTCCGTGCCCTTTCCGACACGGCTGGCGCTCCCCTTCTCGGCAGCGGCTGCTTTCCCGTAGGAGCTGCATTTCTGGGTGACTTGTGCCCCAGCTCCTCTCCAGGGTGAAGCGAGACACGGAGTTCATTTGGTCCAGGGGAAGGGACGCGTGCTGCGTCGCGCTAGGACCTGGGGGATGCTCAGCCTGCCTCCTCCCAGGAGATCAGCCAATATTCCCAGGGCAGGGCACACTCCTCAGCCTTTCTACTTTTTCTTTCCTCTATATACGTGGTTTTCCTTCTTCTAGTTCATTCCAGAGCAGAGCAGCTTTGGATTTCTGAGCCTTTTTTTTTTCCCCTCCCCAGTAGCTGGATTGCTGCCAGCGTCTTGCAGGGCCAAAGTTTTATCTATAGGGATATATTTTTTTCAAGCCAGCCCAGCTGCACGCAGACTGCCTGCAACTGAATCCCCGCTCCTGGGGCAAGTTTAACTCGGGAGGGGAACAGCAGCAGGGGTGCTGTTTGTGCCTCTCCTCCAGCTATTCCTGTCAAGATGGATTTATAACTTTAAAAGGAGTGGGGAGCGGAGGGAGGGGGGGGGGAAGAAGAAGGAAAATTGCCTACAGGAGCCAGAGCTCACACCACAGCCCAGCAAAACACACGTAAAGAAGCAGTCGGATCTCAAGGCATGAGCAGGATAGAAGTGGCACCTTGGGATCTGGTGGATCCTTGCACGTAATATGACTGATTTTAAGTCTTCCATCTGCCTTCACAGAGCCGAGCTTTTGGATTTAAGGTAGTTTGCCCAGGACCAGACTTTGCTATGTTGGCCAAGACAGTGCTTTCTCTTGGTCTGTGGCTGCAGTTTGCGGTGGGACAGAACACACCTGAGAGAGGTGAGTGCCTGGAAAAGCAAGGTGTTCCCCTTCTGCTTTCCCCCATTTAATGCCTCCCGGTCCATACGGCTTCTCATAAAACCTTTTCAGAATGACAGCTGAAGTTATATTGCTGCTTTAGGCATATGGTTACATTCGTGCGTTCCTTTGCTGGCACAAGGACAAACAAACAGAAAACCTTGCTAAAATTGCGGTAGGAGAAAGAAATTGTATCTTGTTTGTTGCCGGTAGTGGAAAGGGAAACTGTTTCAGCAACCTGCAGAGTTTAGAGCAATTACATAGGGAAAAGTCCAGACTCCTTGCTTTTACCTGGGTACAGAGGAACGCGGATTAAAAGCAGTAAAGCCAGTGATTGATACTATAACTTTCTTGCTAATCTCCGTAATTCAATCACTATATTTCCCTATATTTTTTCTCTTGGATATGGTTTGGGGAAATTATTATGGGTCAGTTTGGCAGAGCTGACAGCAGGGATAGGGTAGGACTAGGGGGAAGGATTTTCAGCTGAAAGAGGGGAGATTGAGAGGAGATTTTAGGGAGAAATGTTTTGCTGTGAGGGTGGAGAGGCCCTGGCCCAGGTTGCCCAGAGCAGCGGTGGCTGCCCCATCCCTGGAGGTGTTCCAGGCCAGGTTGGATGGGGCTTGGAGCCCCCTGATCCAGTGGGAGGTGTCCCTGCCCATGGCAGGGGGTGGCACTGGATGGGCTTTGAGGTCCATTTCAATCCAAACCATTCCTGGATTCTACAAAAAGGACGCAGGAGATGGCTCATTTCTGGGTTCTGCACTGTAGTGCTGGGCAGGAGGCTCAGCCCACCTTGTGTTGGCTAAGCTGGTGCAATTGTCCTGTTTTGCCTTGTGTTCACGAGGAGACGATTGTAATGTTCTCTGGCTGCATCTGGTTTTCACTGCACCTGGGGAATGCAACTCCATGCGCAAGGAGAAGTGAACCTCTTGTCTACCCGGGCAGGAGGTCCTCAGGCTGGGGCAGCAGCCCAGACTGCTAGGGTTGGACTCTGCTGCCGATACGCAGAGCAGACTGTCGATTGCTCAACCCCCCTTACAGAGTGCTGGATTCTGCCCCTCAGTAACACAGGCTGTTTCAGCAGTGACACCGGTGCCTCTGGCTTTGTCACAACGCTCCGTGTCCACACAGGCAGCAGTTATTCCTATTGCCATGCATTTCTGCTAACATGGGATTGTACGTGGCAGTTCCCCAGCCCAGGCTAAAAACACGGCTCAGCCCTTCAGAGTATGTGGAAAAGCAAGCCGTGGCTTCCCAGAAGGATTGTGCCTTGCTCTGGAGGCAGAAGAGTGCGTGTTGTGCTGTTGTCACGCTGGCTCCGGCTTGTGCGCTGCCAGGCACCCTCGGAGGAAATGAACCTGCTGGTGGCAAGGTGCCCATTCCTCAGCAGCTTTGATGTGGGGGCCTCCTCGGCTCCTCCCGGTGCTCCCTGAGCAAACATCCAGTCTGGCAGAGCTCCTGGGCATGGACTGGCTCCGGTCTGGAGGTGCTATGGAGGTGCGCCCAGATCACACAATGAGAGGATCTGTTTGAGAGGCTCATAACTTGGTTTACTTGGTACCTGACTGGACGTAAATGATTGTGGCGTTGCTCTCAGCTGCAGTGGACAAAGTGAGGAGGCCATAAGGGTGGCAAGTGGTGCTTCTACTTGGTCAGGAATGATCAGCTTTTCCGCGCAATGGCCACTGCGCCAAGCAAGAGGCAGAGCATCGCGTGACAAGTTCCACTTTGGGTCCAGATTCACATCTTGGCATCAGCGTAAAGCACAACCATTTGCTATTTAATAAATGATGTCTGATCAGGGAGTGCAGGGATAGGATGAGGGGGGATGGCTTTAAGCTGAAAGAGGGGAGAGTTAGATGAGAACTTAAGAAGAAATGTTTTGCTGTGAGGGTGGGGAGGCCCTGGCCCATGTTGCCCAGAGCAGTGGTGGCTGCCCCATCCCTGGAGGTGTTCAAGGCCAGGTTGGATGGGGCTTGGAGCCCCCTGATCCAGCGGGAGGTGTCCCTGCCCATGGCAGGGGGTGGCACTGGATGGGCTTTGAGGTCCCTTCCAACCCAAACTGTTCTATAATCAATGAAACTTAGGTTGTCGTTACTGGTTTATCTGAATTAGCATGAGCAGAAAATGATGGGGATGCTGCTGTCCCTGCGTGTGCAGCAAGAAATAAAGACGTGACCCATCCTTTGTAGAGGACTCTGCACTTACTGATCTCTGAAACAGAGCCCAGTACCTGGCATAATGCCATGACTTCAGGACTCCTGAAGCTCTGAGAAAAGCTGCAGAGAGAGTGAAAATCCTGAGAAGATCTTAAGGGATGGCAACCCAGCTTCCTTCCTGCCAGAGGAATCTGTCTGAAGGGCCGTTTCTCAGCCTGTAATCTGTGGCATGGACGAGCTGGAACCTGCACGGGCAGTTTATGCTTTTAGTCACACAAGTATATTTTGCTTGGTGAGGCTCAGCTCCTTAAATAGGCAGGTGATCCAGCCACCTCCCATGGCACAGGCCTCTTTCTGACATGATTTAAGGGTGAAACACCTCCTGGCCAGCTTGGTGGGAAGCCTTCCTTTCTGGGAGAGGCAGTGCCTTCCTGCTCCTGCCTCTCACTGCGATCCCAAGGGGCCACAGGGAAGCACGGGCTGTGTTCTTCAAACCTGGCTCTGCTTGTAGCAGAACTTTTTTTTCCTTGCATGGCCAAACAGTGAGAAGGGAAGACAAACATGGAATTTAAAACATAGTCAACCAAGACAGGAGATGATCTTTTTTTGGCTGTTTAAATCCTCTATACTCTACAAGCTCCAAGTCCCGTGAAAATCAGGGCTTGTGTTCAGGTCCCAGCTGAGAGCGCAGGGGATGCTCGAAGCGGATGTCTCCTGTCAGCATCTCCATGTAAGACAGGGAACTGACCAGCTGGTTTTCTCCTGGAAAAGCTGAGTGTTTAAATAGGCAGCGCTGTGACTCCATGGTGACATCTTGCTCCCACAGCGATCCCTTCAAATCCCTTCTCTGTGTGATGGGTCTGTGCTGACCGCGTACCCATGGCACGACATGCAGGGAATGGCCACGTGTTCTCTATTGTTCCCTAGGACTGAGTAGAGCCCAGGAGCAGCAATGACCCAGGCTCTGCGGTTACTCCTCAGCTCTTGGGAAGCAAAGACATGACAGTGTAGGAGGCCAGGTTGGATGGGGCTTGGAGCCCCCTGATCCAGTGGGAGGTGTCCCTGCCCATGGCAAGGGGTGGCACTGGCTGGGCTTTGATGTCCCTTCCAACCCAAACCATTCCATCATTCCCTCAGAATCCCACAGCGACTGAGAAGCCTTCACCTGGCACCTTGCCAAACAGCCGCTCATCTCCCGCTGCAACGTGAGGAAATGGCTTGAAAACAGCGGCCGCTTGCGTAACGCAGGCATTTACTGGTAACGAACCCCTGCTGCCCCACCTCTGGCACCCATGGCATGTTTGTCCTGCAGGGAGGACAAAGAACAGGAAGAAAGATGAGGGAGTTGGACACCTGAACGTGGAGGGAAGCACGATGGAGTGCCCAGGCACTTGATGAGCGTTGCCACGCTCCGGATGGAGCGAGATCCTCTGTCTTCCCTTATTTTATGGGTTCTTTCTCCTGACAAACTCTAAATGGGAGGAAATTGTTTCCATCTTATGCAGGGCTGGGTGTTAAGCAGAGGTAACTGTGATGATATTTGCTTGTATGAAGGGTTAGTCTTCTGCTCCACCCGCAGTTCTTTTAGCTCCAAAACATACACCTGCTCACCAGTGTAACTGTTGCTTTTCTTAACTAGTTGTTAACCAATGTTAACCAATGCTTTCTAGCTGCCAGGTAGAGCATTGTGGTCTCAAGCTGTACCTCTTCCTGCAGAGCCTCCTAATTAACACCTCTCTCTGCAGCCATGAGTGATGGGTCAAACCAGAGTATAAAGGATGTTAACATTATGCCCAGCTCTCTTGGTGCCCCAAAGCGCAGGGAACAGTTAGAGTGGCCCTTTTGATGTTCTTCCCTTTTGAGCAGGTGTCTCATGCTGGATTTCACCCATGTGTTCTCCCATGCAGGTAGCTTTGGCAGGAGGGGGGGGCGAGTTTGCCTGCATCTGCTGCCTCACGGCGTGTTCTGAATTCCCCTCCCAGAACGGTAGTGCATGTGACCTTGTTTACTGCTTGTCAGCAGCGTCCTTCGGCCATTGATCCCTGCCCTGCCAGGGAGAGAAGTTTTCCCAGCTGGTTGTTGCAATATGCAGGAAAGGAGTGACACTACTGAAACGGGTGGGGAGCAGAGGGGAGAAGGAGAAACTATGATTTCTTCTCCTATTGCCAAGATCTATCTTTACGGCTTCTCAGCCAAGTAAGCGGCTTGTACTTCTTCCAGTGGAGGGGAAAGCAGAGCTGTGGCCACATGTTTGACTTGCCTCATGCAGCCAGAAGCTCTAAACAAACAGTTGTTCTGCCCTGTTGGAACACCGTGAGGAGGCAGGGAGCTCTAGGAACCAGGGGCAGGGACTTGCAGGTCATGGGTTTGCTGTGTGGTGAAGAAATTGGACTTGAAGCTATTTTCTGCTCAACTCTGAGTGCCAACTTGCTGGGTGTGTGTCTGCAACACAAGGCTGAGTTGTGCGGGGTCACGCGGAGTTGGTTGTGATCCATGCAGACGGCAGGTCCCACTCCCACCTCCTCCTGGCATCTCTTCCTTAGTCACCTCCAAGTAATTCTGGTGTTCTCCATTTCTGAAGGATCCATCTGATTTCTCCTGTCATTTTGCCATAGATCTGGTATCTCGTTTCTGTCCCCCATCCTGTGGGCATTCCCACCCTTTGTCCATTGTGCCTCCCTGTGACATTCCTGAGCACACAGACATGGCCACTCCTGCTGTGGGACAGACACGGGCACTCCTGCCCTCGTTGCAGAGGCACTTGAACGGTACTCAGTGAGGCAAATAAATAGCAGGGTAAAGACTGTCCAAATGAAGACTGGGCAAAGAGCATCAAGTCCCCTGTGGCTCAAGCCTGAACCACTTCTCCACCTTCTGTGTTCCCCCTTCAACTCCTTGTGTTGTACCCTGGATGGCTGCGTTCTTGCTGGTTCATCATCTCTCGTGTGCTCAGATCATTAGATTTCACTGTCAGGACATGTAATAAATCCCTTGTATTCACTACTGTTCCCCTGCTTGGCCCTTTCCCTCCTCTTATCTTGCCATCTCATTCCTGCTTCGTGGAGTAATGCCCCAGTGGGGCTTAGCAACCCCCTGCCCATCTCTGCCAGGCTCGTTTTTATCCCTGGGCCTGCCTTGACACGGCTTTCTGCAGGGGGAGAACTGTTTGCATGAGCTGTCTCCTTGGAGCAATTCATTTTACAGGAGCTGTCTACAGCCTTGTGGTTTTGGCTCCTACGCATGGCTCCAGCACTCAGCCACCATGCGCTGCACCGAGCCCATCTGTGCTCCAGAGCCCCCATTCCTGATCCCCCTCGCACTCCTGATCCCCTCACTGATAGAGGAGCCCAAATGGGCAGGCAGGAATCCTGGTCTGAGGCTTTTTCTCCCTTCTTGCTCCTCAAAAGCTGTCAGAAAACAGGGTGGTGGTTAAAAGAATTCCAAATTAGCCATTGGTATTCCAGCTATCATAAATCTCCCAGGCTCGGAGTGGTAGACGGAGGAGTCTCCTATGCGTTTGTGTTTCCTGCATAGCAATTTAATTGAAATTGTACGAAAATGGGTCAAATGGAGCAGGATTCCAGGCCACACCCTCAGAAACCTGTTCATAGGAATCATGGAATGGTTTGGGTTGGAAAGGATCTCAAAGCCCATCCAGTGCCACCCCCTGCCATGAGCAGGGACACCTCCCACTGGGTCAGGGGGCTCCAAGCCCCATCCAGCCTGGCCTTGAACACCTCCAGGGATGGGGCAGCCACCACTGCTCTGGGCACCCTGGGCCAGGGCCTCCTCACCCTCATGGGAAAACATTTCTACCTAAGATCTCATCTCAGTTTCCCTTCTTCCAGCTTGTTCTTCCTGACCTACGGCATTCTTCTGCCCAAATGGATCTGCACAGCCCTTTCTCAGAGCCCCTCTGACATGTTGCTACTAACGCTGCCTGGAAAAGGAGGTCAGCATGTATTCAGAAGAGCAAGAAATTCTCAAATTAGCCCAGCTTTTAAAAAGCAATCTAGGGAGGAGTCCCTCCGCTCCAGGCTTTCCTGCCAACAGGGGTAGAAATCCAGGAGCTTTCTGCCAGTCCTGTGTGGAGTGAGCGGAGAGGCAGCCAGTTCTGAGAATCAGGCACCTCTCCTGGGAGAGCAGAGCCAGCAGGTTTTCTCATCAGCTTTCTTTATCATTTCTTTCTTTTTCAAACACGGCTCATTTTTCTTCCAGGCGCTGCCGTGAACATAAGATGGGATAAACCTGTAAATTGATTTAGACCCAGAAGTTGCTCCTGGCCTTGGCTGGTTTTCTGTCTTGCAACCAGCAGTTTGCTGCTTTCTTGGACTGCTGCGCGTGAGCCCGGAGCAGCAGCTCAGGATGGCAAAGGCTACTCCCTGGCACAGGGCATGACTGACCTGCTGGCTCAGGCTGGTGAGGAATGTTCCCAGCTCCTGGAACACATCCACCCCCAGCCTGGAGCAGAAAGTACTCAGGATCAGCCTGGTGTTGTGTAACAAGAGGTGTCAGGGCAAGCTGAAGGAGCTCAGAGGCATTTTTTTCTGCAGCAGTGAGTGGGATCCAGGTCTCGTGGGTTGTGCTTTTGGCTCTGCCCTGATTCCTGTGCCTGAGCTCCTGCCTCTTTCCACTCCCTGGCCTTTCAGTTGCTCTGGAATGGGTTAATAACGTGTCCTTGGAAAGACTGTAAGTCTGAGCAGTGCCCACAGCCCCTGTGTGTGTGTGATGTGGAAGTGCCAGATGTGCCCAGGAGCCAGAGCTCCCATCATTCCTGCCGTGTCGGGTCCAGGGCATCTCTTCTACGCTGCCTGTGCTGACTCCCTGCTCTGCTCCACCCCCTGTCCTTGTGCAGGACCTAAGAACAAGAATGTCCTGGGAAATCACTTCCCTTCACTGCTGCAATGGCACTTTATGCTCCCACCTGTTACACACCTGGCTCTTGGACCAGCACAAGGATGTCCTGCAGGGCCTCCAAGGGCTCTTCCCAGCCCCACGGCAGCGCTTCGGTCTCTCCTTACAGGGACCCTCCAGCAGGGCCTGAGCAGCTGAGACGTTCCAAAGTGACACTGAATCCAAAGAACGCAGCAGGAGACAAAATACTTAAACGCAGGTCACAGTCCTGCTCCTCAGCTGGGTCTCTGCCCATTAAAATTCTCACTGAATTCTGAGGTTTGGCACCAAGCTCTCCCAGCAGATGCCTGGGCAGCGGTGGGTTCACACCATTACACTAACGCACCTCCCTCTCTTTCCCCCTCCTAGGTCTCCAGAGGTCCATTTCCAACTCAGAAGGGGACCTCCTCTTCTTGCTAGACAGCTCTGGCAGCGTCTCCTTCTATGAGTTCTCCAGAGTCAAGGAATTCATGTGGGACCTTGTGCGACCTTTCACCTTTGGCCCCAAAGATGTCCAGACCGGCATCATCCACATCAGCACGATGCCCACCATGGAGTTCCCTTTTGACCAGTACCAGTCTGGTGAGACTTTGCAACAAGCCATCCGGAACACTCGGCAGCTGATGGGCGACACTAACACAGGCAAAGCCCTCGCGTATGCCAAGGAGAAGTTCTTCAGCGACGAAGCTGGTGCCCGGACAGATGTACCCAAGGTACTGGTCTGGGTGACAGATGGGTTCTCCACCGATGACATCTCTGAACCCATGCAGCTCCTGAAGGACATGGGAGTAACGGTCTTCATCGTCAGCACTGGACGGAGCAATTACCTGGAACTCTCTGCTGCTGCCAGCCAACCTCCTGAGAAGCACCTGCACTTTGTGGATGTTGATGACCTCCCCATCATCACAGAGGAGCTTCGAGATGCAATCTTAGGTACGGTGGGGCTGGGTTGTTGTCACTGGGAGTTTGCAACAGGGCTGAATGAGTTCGTGCCTGGCTCTGCAGGGCAGGTAGTGTGAGAGTCCGCTGAGATCCTCCTGACCCACAGCTGCTGCCCTTGCAAACTGAGGTCCTTTGTCCATGATGCTACAGTCCAAGTATAAAACAAGGCTTTTAGGAGGTCTGGGACAAATATTTCTGTTGCCATTGGGAAGTCCCATGAC
The DNA here is from genome assembly GCA_033558235.1 of Neomorphus geoffroyi. Lineage (NCBI taxonomy): Eukaryota > Metazoa > Chordata > Aves > Cuculiformes > Neomorphidae > Neomorphus > Neomorphus geoffroyi. Next base: position 2,474,759 of record JAUMJM010000029.1, on the reverse strand, counting down.
TGGCTGGGACAAATTTGAGTAACGAGTTGGTCAGTGGTTAATGAAGGAAGGAGGCTCAGGCATCCTATTAGCTGGGTTAATCAAAAGCCCACAAGACCTGGAACTCAATCAAGCAGATCACAGACACCCACACAATTGAAACAGAGCATGAAAATGCTCCTACCTGTGCACAGGTTAATTGTTAAGGAAAGGCTTCCCAAGCAGGCAGTGCTTTAACTGCAGTGGGGGTGCTGACTGGGACTGAGGTGCCTGAGCTCCTTGACTTTGGTTTTCACATAAGGGGTGACTTTTTTTCTCTAGAGTGCTGTCTGGCTCTGTGCCATCTGATGGAGGTGGAGGACACGGATGTGTTGAGCACACAAAATGGGATGTGTATGCCTGGGCAGGGTCTGGTCCTGTCAGCTCCCTTGAACTCTCCTCTAGGGCAGATCTGACCTCCTGTATCACCGTGTGCAGACGCACTGGCTGCCCCGTGCCAACACATCCACCTCCTGCCTACCCATGCCCGGCAGCTGTTCTTCTCTCACAAAGACCAATTGAGGGTGGTGGATGCTACCAGCATTGAGACTGTAGGAGAGGAATGTTTTTGTTCCACAGACCCCTTGTTGTAACGTGTTCTGCACGCGCCAGATCTAGAGCCCTTCTTGGCTAGCACAGCCCTTGGGAGACAATCCCAGCCCTAACTTGTTAGGCTGAGCCAGGCCAACTGCTGCCTCTTTGTTGCTGGCGTGGTTGTGGCGGTTGCTGCGCAGGGAGCAGGAACAGAGAGCAGATTGCATTTTTCAGCAGTCTTGGTTGTTTAAAGCATCCGGGCGAGAGTCTGAGTAGACACAAAGCCCTGCTGTGGGCCAGCAGACGGGCGTTTGGAAGCCAAGAGGGATGGATGTCTCACGGCTGTCCCTGCTGCACTGCACAACGCGCGTTCTTGCAGCTCTCGAACGCCACCAAGGTGGGAGTGGCCGTGGTGGCCAAGCAAGGGCTTTGCCTCAGCCTCCCAGGGTTTGTTTGGGAAGATGAGTGAGTTACTCTGACTCTGCAGACTTTCCATTCATTTTCTGGAGGTTCTCTCTCCATTGGAAATCCTGGTTTAATTCTCCATTTGGCTTCTGCTGTGCTTGTTGGTTACATCTGGCTTTGGAGGAGCCAAGTAACCCTTTCCACACAATCTGCTCTCTTTCTATTTCCAACCACAGCCTTTTAATGAATCACACACAGGGACTGTGTTGTCTTCCAACCATCCACCTCTCCTTTACAGGGCAGTACCAGCTGTCCTGCTGTACCAGATGCCATACAGACCCCAGAGGTTTCATTTCAAGTTCATTCCAGCTTCAGCAATGAGCCCCCTGATCCAGTGGGAGGTGTCCCTGCCCATGGCAGGGGAGTTGGAACTGGATGGGCTTTAAGGTCCCTTCCAACCCAAACCATTCCATGATTTTAGTGCATCCTGAATCCAGAAGGCTATAAAACAGCCCTCCAAAATGAGAAATCGCCTGCATATCCTTGCAACACAAGATTGTCATGAAGATTTTAACACCTGCCAAGGTAACAAATGCTCTGCTGTGCCCAAGGGCAGCGCTTTGTGCATCCACCGGGTCTAAAAGTTATTAGTTTGGGATTTTAATGGAAGGCAAAATGCCAGATATTGGTAATATCATCTGAGTTGGCCTTGATAAAGTCACCTGTGTCCACTCTTCTGGAGGAGGCAGCCCTCATTATCACCCTTCCTGCTTCTGGCTCCTGATAGCAGGGTCAGACAGGATCCTTGGCAAGCAGCAATTAGGTTTTTCCAACTCCAGAATAGCCCAGACAGGTTTCATTATCACCACTATCTTACCTTCATCTCCTGCTGTTTTTTAAAAGCCTTTTGTAGGTGCACAAAGAAGCTTTGTTAAGAGTTGCTCACCTCCCTCCACCTCCTATCCAAGAATGGGGTGATTCATAGACACTCCAACACAACGGTTCCTGGCTAACAAGTTGCTGTTGGCTCAGGTACCCTGAGAAACCTCCATGGAAAAGTTCAGTCTCCACAGCTGCACCTCACTGTGCAAAGACAGACACCTTTAGGTAGAGGTTGCTCAGTTAAGAAGCGTTTTATTTGCCTTCAGAAATTTGATTGGGGAGCAGATGAGACAAATAAGGTGACAAACTGTTAGCACCGAGTCTGGAGTTGACAAGGGGCTTCAGTCCAAGACAGCCACGAATTGCACAGGGAGACAAAAGAAAGGTGCCTCACTCTTCCAGACTATATTTCTGTCCTGCTTCAGGCTCTGCTGAGGCCAAGGGCTGTGATATCTCTGCCTCAGTTCCTTTTCTGTAAAGCCTGGCTGTGCCACAGAGCAAAGATGTGCTGCTTCTTACACATGGCAGGTCTGAAACAGTTCCAGTACCGCTCTACACAGAAGGGTGCAAGACGAGGGCTGTGGATGGACGTGTATGGTCATTCCCTCTCTTTTCCCTTGGCACGTGGTCCTGACAAAATGAGTCTGCAGAACACAGCAGGCTCCGGTCCCCACCCAGCCTGGCTGTGGCCACTGGCTCCTGGCAAATACCTCTGCCTTTCCTGGGAAAGAGGCACCAGCTCAGGCTTCTACCATTGCATCTGCTACATTATGTACTCAATATATGATATTTGGTGCTCTCCTTCTGGGGAAGGACCTGCAAATACTGTGAAACCAAGACATTCCTTTGAGATGACATCAGGTTCTCCACTCAGCCGGTTGAACTGACAACCACTGACTGTTTTCATCCTTCGACGCTGCCTTCTGGCCAGGTTCTGTAGGAGCCCACCTGCCCAGCAGTCACAGAACATCAACCACTGTGTGTGCGCATTCAGGGCAACGCATTTCTGATCTGAAATGAGGTCCTGGATGAATTCTGCTCCAGTGAAGGCTTTTTGTCCTGTGACATTTTTCACTTAGCACTGAATAGAAGCGGGCAACCAGAGGGAGTGATTTCAGGACCTTGAATGCCCACCTTGGTAACGGTCAAGTGTGTTGCCCCCTCCCATCTACATCAAAGTAGGGAAACAGAGCCACAGAGCAGAAGTGGTTCATCCTAAGTCCCAGCTGGAGCTCCTGCAGAGAGGGGATCATGCACTCAGGGCTAGAACAGGCTCGTCCGCTGCCTGGCTGTGTTCCTTGCACACAGCATGAGAGAAGCAGCATTCCTGCGTGTTTAAGCTTGACCTCACCAGTGTTTGTGGGATGCCAGCAAACTTGTGACTGTGAAACGGCGTTTCGAGTCCCCCAGAGGCAGGAGGTGGAAGGCGAGCGTGTCATGAGCTGTCTCTGTTGCAAGTGAGGCACTGCCTTGGGTCTAATGCAAGAGATTAACATGTTGCTTCCCTCTGGGAACGAGGAGGAGCTGTGGAGGATGCCACGGGCATCTGTTTTCTGGGACTTACTGCCTTCTTTATATGCTCCCAGCACCTGTAACCTGGCAAGAAGGGGCAGAGCCACCTTCCTGCAGCGTGTGCCTCAGTGTTGCACTCTATCGCGTTAATCTGCCTGGTTTAGCCACAGCATCCCTGGGTTCTGCCTCCAGGATCACTTATTTCCATTCCCTGAGCTTTTGGCAGGGCTTTTGGCGCTGGAGCCTTTCCTCTGTCCCCTGTTCCTTCGTGGCTTGGCCCGTGGGAGTTGTGGGGCTCACAGAAGGGTGCAGCATTGCCTCCCACCCCGTGCCAAGCTCTGATGGGGTGGAATGCTGCCGGCTGGCAGCAGACATGGACGGGAGCGGGCAGGGCACAGGTAAGGGAAATGTTCCTGCCTGGGAGAGCCAAAGAACAGCTCAGAGGAAAAACTGAGGCTGTTTAATTTGGTACAGGGAAGTTGGCAAGGACACGGAGCAGCTCAGAGGGAGGAGAGCTAATCTTGAGCTGGAGGGTACTACCATTTGCAGAGCAAATGCATTTCTGTAAGGTTCAGAGTGCTTTTAAAGTTACTTTAAAAATAATAATTTAAAAATAGCAACTTTATATCTTCATATGCCACTTCCCTTGAGCTAAAATCAAAATCCTTTGTGTTTCTGCCCCTCTGGAAGACCAGAGAACAGTGGAATTCTTTCCAAGATGGGCTTAGGGGACCACACATGTCGGGAGGGTCAAGCAGCAGAGGGAGCTGGGGGCACTGCAGAGCTTCAGCAGAGGTACTTGTGCCTGGCATTTGCAGTTTAGAACTCAAAGGTGGCACAAGCCTTGAAGAGAAGCCTCTGTGGAGGGGGAGAGAGAGGCAAGATACCAAAAGAGTGGCTCTGAATGTTGAATGTCACAAAACAAAGGAGCTCTGTGAAGCACTGCAGGGAGTGACTTCAGCTGGGATGAATGCAGCCAGCTCAGCGAGCGCTGGGCTGTGCCCAGTTGCTGCCCCTTCCTCCTGCCCACTGGGTACAGGCAGGGAGAAACATGTTTCTCCACACTCTTGGCTGCTTCACGTAAATGACAAAATTTAGAGGTAAGCGATTTCCACGGGGAGCTCGGGATGAGCTGACAGCAGGAGTTTTGGAACCTGGATGCCCAAATTCTGTCTCCCAGCTTTGTCACAGTGCTGCTTGCTGTGTTGAGGATGTGGCAATGCCTTGCTGAGTGTGGGAAGCTGCTTGTTTGGCTGGGCACAGTAACTCCCACACATCTGTCGGGCAGTAGAGGCTGCCTGGAACTTGCTGGACCTCTCCAGATGAATTCTTGCTGGCACAATGCAAGCTTGGGTGGGCAGGGGCACGGTTCCTGCTGTGCCAGACCTCTCTGTCTCAGCAGATCATAGAATCAGAAGGTTGGAAGAGACCTCTGAGATCACCGAATCCAACTGTGCCTGTCTCCCTACTAAAGTCCCTAAGAAACTCATCTACCTGTTTTTAAACAACTCCAGGGATGGTGACTCCAACACCTCCCTGGGCAGCTGTGCCAATCCCTGACCACTCTTTCAGTAAGAAAATTCTTTCTAATGTCCAGTCTAAACCTCCCCTGGAGCAACCTGTGTCCATTTCCTCTCGTCCTAGATCGCCAGCACCGTTTGGCCTCAGCGCAGAGGACAAGGCAGAGAGGATGGAGAGGGAAAGCTGGGGCTCTGTACAGCTTGGAGGCTTGTGGCAAGCTGGGTTGAGGCTGGACATGCCCAGAAGGCAGGGTACACCTGAACAATTGCGTTAGCCAAAATGCCTCCTCATGGCCGTTGGACACATTTGCTTTGCACGCTCTGTTCAGTGAAAAGGTCTTGTCCCAAAGGCAGGAGTGGTATGAAAACCCAAACATCACTGCTCCAGCTCAAACGTGGTTTGCAGGTTTTTAGCTTTAAGGCTTTAGTTTTATGCTCCTGAACCTTTCAAAGAGGATCTGGTTCGCTGAATCGCTATGAAGGGGCTCAGTGGCGCCTCGACGACCCCAGTCGTCACCCAGCACCGCTGTAGGCATCTCCCATCCAGAAGGGCCTGTATTTTAGATGTGCTGTGTTATATGAATTAATATCAGTAGTGATTTCTTGCTTCTGTTATTCTTCCAGATGTTATCCAAGCAAACCGGCTCCACGCGACAGATATCACCTCAAGCAGCTTCCGTCTGATGTGGCCCAAACTCCTCTCCCAGGAAACTGGCTACTACACCCTGGAATACGCCCCAACAGATGATCTGGCGAGGAAGAGGACCAAGCAGGTGTCTGGGGCTGACACCAGCCTCACGCTAAGCAACCTTGCACCAGAAACCACTTACGAGGTGGCGCTCATTCCTGAATCCAACGTACACTACTTCCCTCCCCAGACAACAAGGGTTACTACACTGGCAGGTAAAACACGCACAATCGCATCTGCTGCTGGGGAACCCCCGTGTAAGGGGGAAAGAGAGGGGAAGCACTCAGAGCAGAACCCATCCCCTCTGTGCAAACTGGTCATTTGGACCAGAAAACAGCTCAGATTTATGCTCGATAGCAACATGCAAAAAATTTGGCACGCTGAAAATATGAGCAGGGTGACAAAGACAAGATGAACTTGCATCCAATATTCATTTTCTGCATGCAAGAATGGTTTTGGCTGGGCAGTTTTTCCCACTCTGTGCTGCACAGGTAGAAAAAACATTTTCTTAGGGCTGAGCTTGGTTGTGCTGACTTGGATGATTATCGACATTCATGTGCTGGGTGGATTTTCTTCTACCCCCTGGAAGCCAGATATGGTGCAGGTTAATTATGCTCCTCTGATGATGTTGTTACATCTTGACTTACGTACTCATTCACATCTTTTTGCTTTCCTTTCAGAGGAAATAAGCCCAGCTCAGGTTCTCATCTCAGAGTCCGGGCCACACAGCTTCCACGTGAGCTGGGCTCCTACGCTGGACAGTGTGATGGGCTACCAGATCCTGTATGGACCACTCCCCGGGAACTCGGTGAAGCTGCTGGAGGTGGATGGCCAGCGTAACAGCACTGTGGTGGAGAACCTGGCACCCAATACAACCTATCTAGTGACAGTGACAGCACTCTACAAATCGGGGATGGAGAAATCCCTGTCTGCTAAAGCTTGCACTCAGGAAGGTGAGTGAGCAGCACTCTGCTGATCGGATGCTGTATGGGCACAAGGAGCCTCTGAAGGTCACCTGCCTCTAGGTGAAGCCAGAGAACTCACTCAGCCCAGGCAGTGGGGAGGGATCAGAGAAGGGGAAAGCTGCAGCTCCTGATGAACAGCACGTGCTATGCCATTAGGATGTAGCAGATATCATAGAATCATGGAAAGGTTTGGGTTGGAAGGGACCTCAAAGCCCATCCAGTTCCAACCCCCTTCCATGGGCAGGGACACCTCCCACTAAACCAGGCTGCTCAAGACCCCACCCAACCTGGCCTTGAACACCTCCAGGGAAGACCTATATAAGGCATAGAGCTAAAAGAAAACCAGGCACAGACGATGGCTGCCCTTTCCTCCTGTCTCCTCAGTGCCTGTGGGATTTAGCACCAGAGGGGTGGCAAATTCATCAGCAGAAGTTTCTGCTCTGAAGGAGATAGCTGTGAAGACACTTCAAGAGGCAAAATCTAGCTCTTATTTGGGCTCAGGAGTGAGGTGCTGGGAGAATGACAGCGGCTGACGGGGTGGGAAGTGGCCTGCCAGTGCCTAATGTTGCCAACAAAAGTAGTTTGTGCTGGTACCAGGATGAAGTTAAGGACAAATCAGGCTGAGCTTCCCCAGTGCGCAGCTCTAGCCATGGGCAATTGTGTCTCTACAACAAAGATCAGGCTGGCTGGTAGCCCCTTCTCAGCAGTCCCCCTGGGAAGAACAAGGAGCTAGGCAGCAAGGACCACTCCAAACAAACGGCCCACAGTAACATGGATCTTCTTTCTCTAGAGGGCTCCAAAGTGAGGCACCTTCGCTTTGAAGATATGGGACCCAACACCCTGAAAGCCTCCTGGGATGCTGCCGATGGGAAAGTCCTTGGTTACAGAGTCAGATGCCGGCGGCAAACAGGCCCTTCTTCTGTCATCAGCGTTTCGCCGCAGATCCACAGCGTGCTTCTCACAGACCTGGCTTCGGGCACCACTAACAAAGTGTGTGTGAAGCCCATGTACAAGAACCAGCCGGGCAAAGGGCTATGCCGCGTGGTGCACATGCAGCCAGGTGAGCTCAGGTCCAAGGCAGAATTCTGGGGCACCTTAGCCAAGGGAAAGTTTCCTGAAGGGCACTGAGGTGGTGGAGATCCAATACAGAGGAGCCCTCATGGCTAAAATATTCTGTACTCATCAGACAGATTGCCAGTAGGGCTTCAACACAGCTGCCAGCCCAAAGGTACCATCCAAAGATGGGCTCTTCACCCCATTTTTAAGAGCAGCACTCCTCCTAGTGGCATTATGTCTGCAGGCAGGAGAAAGTGTACAGTGCAGATAATCCTGTAAAGATTTTGAGATTATAAGGGTGGGAAGACTGCCAAAAGCTGGCATGGGCATTGGAATTGCTGTTTAAAAGTCATTTGAACTCTGGGTTACCCTACACTTTTCAAGGTAGTAGGGACAAGCTGACTATTAAACACGGCTGCTACCTTCTGCTTCCTTCCTTCCACCACCCAGAAGCCACTTACTGTCCTGAAACACAATGAGATTCTTGATAGGCTGATGGGAAGTAAGGGCTAAAAAGAAGCTGTGTGAGAATGCAGAAGCATAGCCTTTTCCCAGCTGGAGTGATAGTGAGGATGGCGATGGGGATGAGATCCCTGACTCAGTCTGATTTGGAGAACGGGTGGATAAAGCTGACATTATACTCTTTGTGTCCTTCCCAGCTACAGAGGCCCAAGGATATAAGCACAGACGGAGAGTGTGACAGACTCTGGAGTGAACTGATTCCCTGCAGAGCAAGGAATCTTGCTTGGACAAAGACTTGGACAAAAAGGAGGGCTCGGGGGAGGAATTCGGAAAGCTCACAAATCATCTCCCAGCCTGCGCTGTCTGTTGAGGTGTCCTGGTTTTCAAGCCTGAAGGCTGTCCTCAACCAAGTTCTCCCCAAGCTTAAAGGTTTGGCTTGTCTGGATGGAACAAACCTTGGAATAAATCCCAAATCTGTACCCTCTTTTATATAAACATGCCTGAAAAATAACAAAGAAAAGGTGAAGTGATGAATCCTCACTATTGCTTGCTTTTACTGCCTGTTCTCTATTTATTAAACATTGATACAGTTGTATTTTTGCAGCTTATGAGCATATTATTCAAGACTCAGCTGCAGACTGCACTGGCCTTTCGTCCTGGGCACCGGCGCTCAGAGAAAGATTACAAGCAGCCAAATCAGTTCTTGCTGTCAACAGCCATTGGCATCAACACGCCTGGCAAAGAGCAGCTTCCCTCCAGCTCACTCAGTGTGCTCAACAGGTAGCTCAAATTAGGCATCCTAAAAGTAGAGCATCTCAAGGATGGAAGGAAAAAGCATTAGGAGAAAGAAGAATAACACAATACAAAAATGTACGGCGTGCAGAGGAGCTCAGGTCAAAGCTCAACTCGATTAGAAGAGGAAGAACAGAGGTTGTTAACCCACTTGGCCTTTGGCCAGGGCATGGAGCACTTCATGAAAGACATCCTGCCTTTCATAAAGTGCAAGGACAGTTTGGTGTTCCCAGGTGGTCTTTGGTTGATGGCAGAGCTTGGTTAGGTGAACTCGGAGAAGCAAAACGATAGTGCTCTGGCAGAACAGTTTGCTCACTGCCTGCCTGCTGAATTCCTGAGTCTCATCAACACTGTTTTGCTCTCTGGCACTGCTGTTCCATTAACCTGCTGTAATGACACACAGATCTCAGCTGGACTTCAAGGAGTTCAGTTTCCCTAAGTCATTTGCCTTGGTATTGCTATCAGTCAGAGAGCAGGAAACTCAAAACCTTGGGAATATTTTTCCTGCTGGTTACTCTAGAGCAGAGCTCTCAGCCCTCAGCTGAGTTCAAGGAGCAGCAGTGAGCCAACAAAAGCCAGTTCAGGGCTGCCTGGATCATGACCATTGAATTACTGTGGCAGATCTGCAACCAGTTTCACCAAGTTGGCTGAGAGTCCTGTTATCAGAGCAGCTATATGGAGATTAATTAGCCTGTTCTAAGACTAATAATGGGCAACAAGTCTCCAGTGCTATCATCCCAGGCTCTGTGCTCTGAAAACACCTAACGCATCCTTATTGTCTAGTCCTGGACTTCTACCCAGTGCTAAGCTTGAGCTACACTGAAAAATCAGGTTTTTAGGGGAGAAGAGTAAACCTGATTCTTCCCCTGTGGCCCCAGGCTTCAATTTGCTGTCACTAAGCTACTCTTTTGAAAGAGGAGCTGCAAAAGAGATCATTTTAACACGTAGTGACAAAGCCATTGGAGCAGCACAGTTCCAAGATTCAGGGCTTAGAGCTGTAAAGAAATGTATATGCTTCTCCAGTAACGAAACCCAGCATCAATGGGAACACCTTCCCTCAGTAACGCTCGCTGTATCTGAAATTTATTGCTTATTTGTCCTACATGTGGAACTTCCTTTTAAAGCTATGCTGCGTAGGAGAGCCCCCATGTAGTGTTGCTCCATCATGCAAACCCTCCGCCAGCTCTGCTTGTGGACTTTTTAAAGCAGCTCCTTCTGGAGACGAGAGATACTTTGTCACCGACCTTGGGTCCCGAGTGCTGAATTCATCCTGTCTGGTTTTATGGAGCATTTGCCATCATGTGCAGGAGGGAGAAAGTCATTCATTAACTCAATAAGAAGATTTCACATGATTTGTGTTCTCCTTTGGAATGTGCATTTGTGAGTGTTTAATCTTAATGGAGACTCTGCTTAGGGGAATATAAAGCCTCTGGAATCTCTCATGCAATAAGATAATCTTGTTCATTCTTGCTGTAGGACTGAAATTAATTTTGCACAACTCCCTGTGTAGTTTACTAATAAGTTAACGTCATCCCCTCCAATTGTAATGCATACTTTTGAAGACAATTAAAACACAATACAATAGCTGAATGATTAGTTTGTTCTTGATGCAGTCAGAAAAATCTGTTAAATGTAGCTTTTGTTCTAATGAGAGGCATGGGTTAAAAAGCTGGTATTTATCTCCACTTTAAATGACTGAAAAGTAAGCATTCCACCCATGACTTCATAGTATGGTTTACATGGAACTCTACTCCCACCCCTCAAAAAATGTGTCAAATATATAAGCAGAAATTTACCAGTGTTAATAATGTCTCAGGTTCTGTAAGAATTGCTTCACAAGGAGCTAAAATGTAAATGTCCCTTAAATCTTAGCTGAGCTGGTAGTACTCATGAACATGAAAATTCAGAGTTGGACAGGTAAGTTAAACTTTTTCTTTTTTTTAACTAAAGCATAATGATTTCTAGGACGATTGAAGCATCTCACCTGTACTAATACAATGGTACGAACGCCTCTGTAGCATGACAGCACAAACCATGAGTGCTCCCAGTAGAAGCCAAGTTCTTTGTGTGGGGACTGTAAAGAGCTTCGTGTGTTGATGAGCTGTTCCCAGGTGTTCTTCGGGGTCTTCCCACCTTCCAGTGGATGGGGTGTTGGTGATTGGTCTCTTCTCTCAGGTGACCGGCGACAGAACAAGAGGACACGGTCTCAAGCTTCGCCAGGGGAGGTTTAGGCTTGATATTAGGAAGAAGTTCCTCACTGAGAGAGTGATTGGCCATTGGAATGCGCTGCCCGGGGAGGTGGTGGAGTCAACGTCCCTGGAGGTGTTTAAGGAGAGATTGGATGAGGCTCTTAGTGGCATGGTGTAGTTGACAGTAGGAGTGGGTGTAGGTGTTGGGTCATAGGTTGGACTCGATGATCTCAAAGGCCTTTTCCAACCTTGTGATACTGTGATTATTAAAGATTTAACTCGGACGTGCTAGTATGATCTGCTGAGAGTTCCCATGTTCTTTAGCACCACAGACACCTATGATCCTGTGCCGAGGGCTTTCTGCACGACCTTCCAGGTGGGCACCCGTCTGTCAGGAACTGGTGTGGTTACCTGCTCTACTCAGCTGTTACTTAGATAGGCACCCAGTGGTTTTCTGAGGGAAAACTACATGCTTCCTCAATTCCAGACTTTTGCTAGACTCTGTGTTTGCTTGGAAGAAACTTGCTGTGCCGCCCGCAGCCTTCCCTGTGTGAGCCCAGGCTCATTTCTCAAAGCCAGGTGGAAGTCACAGCTGTGCTTGGCTACTGTCAGCCAGAAGGGCCACTCCGGAGAAGGCCAGGGAGAGGAGCCAAGGGCTGGAGCACCTCCTATACAGGACAGGCTGAGAAAGTTGGGATTATTCAGCCTAGAGAAGAGAAGGCTGTCTTTGGAGAGAGGCTCTCCTCGGCCTCCAGGCTGTATTCCACGTTTTACACCATTTTAGGCCGCAGGATTTTACATGGGAGCTTTGGTTCCTGATTTTCCTTCCTTTTTCCTCTCCTCCCCTTTTCTAACATCTTCCACATCATCTTTTGCATTATGAGCAGTGTGATTAGGAGCAGATCACAGAATCATGGAACGGGTCGGGTTGGAAGGGCCCTCAAGGCCCACCCAGTGCCACCCCCTGCCATGGGCAGGGACACCTCCCGCTGGGTCAGGGGGCTCCAAGCCCCATCCAACCTGGCCTGGAACACCTCCAGGGATGGGGCAGCCACCACTGCTTTGGGCACCCTGGGCCAGGGCCTCCCCACCCTCATGGTGAAGAATTTCTTCCTGATTCCAAATATTCCACTTTTTGCACTGGTAACTCCTCCTTCTATTTCTATGGTTCCCTTCAGCAACAGAGCCGCGCGCTCGTTGCTACGGCGGAGCGGACTACTTTGTCCCTCTCGGCTCCCCGTCCCCCTAGTCCCGCCCCCGAGGCCTATCAGCCAATCGCATGGCGCCGTCTCGCCGAGCCGCCCAATGGGAGGCGGCGGCCGCGCAGGCGCGCGCGGTGGAGCGGAGCCCTCATGTCGTGGCTGTTCGGGCTGAACCGCGGCGCGGGTTCCGCGGGAGGCGCCGGCGGGGACGCGGCGGCGCCGGGCGCGCCCGGGCTCTCCCTCCCGCCGGCCCCGGGCGGCGGCGGCGGCCCCGGTAGCGGGGAGCGCCAGGGGCCTAAGGACAAATGGAGCAACTTCGACCCCACGGGCCTGGAGCGCGCGGCCAAGGCGGCGCGGGAGCTGGACGCGTCCCGTGCGTGAGGGGAGCGGGACGGGGGCCTCGCGGCCTGGCCGGGTCCGCCGGCTGCGGAGCGGGTGGGCCTGGCCTGGGGTGGGGGGTCGCGCCGGGGCGCCTGGCATCTTACAAACGCCTCCCCGGCGCCTGGGCAGGAGGAGATGGAGCCTCTTATTCCAAGGATACCGGAGCCTTGCCCCCCCGGGTCAGTAAAGGGAGAGGAAGGTGCTGGAGCCGCTTCCCCCTGGGGCTGTGAAGGGCAAAGAAGGTGCTGGAACCTCTTCCCTACGGGCCTGTGAAGGGCAAGGAAGGTGCTGGAGCCCTTTTCTTTAGGGTGCCCAAACCTCACTTCCCCCAGGTCCGTGAAGGGCAAGGAAGGTGATGGAGCCCCTTCCTCTGGGCGTTCCAGGCCTCGCCTGCTCCAGGGCCTGTGAAGGGCAAGGAAAGTGCTAGAGCCCCTTACTCTAGGAATGCCTAGGCCTCCCCTTTGCTGGGGCCTGTGAAGAGCAAGGAAGGTGTCGGAGCTCCTTCCTCCAGAGGTGCCCAGGCTTTGCCTGCCCTGCGGCCTGTGAAGGGCAAGGAAGGTGCTGGAGCCCTTTCCCACCAGAGTAAACGCATTGACTTCAGCTCACAGGTGTGCTGAGGACATTCCCGAGTGCCTGTCCGCAAGGAGGTTTGAGCGTATGGCGTCAGAGCTGTCTCCTCGACAGTCTCTGATAGCACCAGGTTGGATTGGATCGACTTGAGTAGTTTCTCAGTCAAGGAAAGATTTATGCTGATGATAACTTCTTCTCACTGTCATTTTCAGGCCACGCGAAAGATGCTCTTGGCCTTGCCCAGATGCAAGAGCAAACCTTGCAGCTGGAACAGCAAGCAAAACTTAAGGTGTGTTGGAACCCATCATTTGTTGTGCGGCCAGCGCGTGTCAGGCAGCTGCCAGCATTGTGGGGAGCATAAGTTGAAGTCTCATTTTCTACCAATCTGCAAAGAGCACAACGTTTTTCTTGTTGCTTTTCAGCTTCAGCAAATCATAGTTATTTACCTTTTTAAAAAAAGAAGCAATTCTGGAAGGTGAAGTGCAGATGGTTTGACCTGTTCCGGACTTATTTGATGGCTTCATTTACAACTTGGATGTTCTGAGGGGTTTTATAAATTGTAGAATGTCGCCACTGTTTTTAGGGAATGAGAAGGGTTTTCTCTAGGGAACTGTAAAGTAGTTGAGTGGAGAAGAGACATTTATTTCTTTTTAAAGGAATTTGGAGAACAAATCATATTTAATCTTGAAATAGCTAATTGTGAGGTTTCTTACAATCCTATTTAGTGATCATATTTTAGCTTTCTTGTGACATAGGTCATCTTTTCAGGATTGGAAAAACATGGATTTCTTGGAATGTAATTGTCACTACCCGTTCTCTATAGAATGATGTATTGAGCTCATTTGTGATGATAGTCATTATATCTTAATAGGAGTATGAAGCTGCCATAGAACAACTGAAGAATGAGCAGATACGGGTACAAGCAGAAGAGAGACGGAAAACACTCAGTGAAGAAACAAAACAACACCAAGCAGTAAGGAACTGAGGGGGAAGCCACGTGATGGGAGACCTTATTTCTTTCCTCCTTTATGGAAAAGGCAACGATGCATTAATTGCCCCTTTTGGGAAGGGGGGGAGAAGGGACCACAGGCAGCCGTAGATGTGAGGCAATCCCAGACTGAGCCTATCTGCTGCCCTGGTTTGTAATCTTGAACTAGGTTTGTGTTACCTGCAGCTTTACCAAACTCTTGACTATCCAAAGGGATCTGTAGTAGCTGTTACTCTTATCATGTGCTGGTTGAAATTTTCCTAAAGGAACTTTCAGGGAGTTGCTGTTACAGAATTGCAGCGTGGTTGGATTGGAGGGACCCTCAAGCTCTCTGAGAGTTGTCAAAGGCCGTGTCGTGAGCAATGCTGGTGCTTCCTGGTGTGTTCTAGCATGACTCAAGTGGTGGTAATACTGAAATCCAGGAGGCGTAAGCGAGCTTTTTTGCTGATAGCTCACATGTGGCGACTTTTTGCTTTTGAGAGTAGAGGAAATAAGGGGACTGATTAATTCTAATTGATTACCTAGTGCAGAAAGACAGCTAAAACTGCTTATCTGGCATGTGCTGATTTTTATCCCATCACAGTTTGGACTTTGACTGGGACTGGCTCAGGAAGCTGCCTGTGAGTTTGCTCCTCAACGCTTGCAGTTCACAGGGCATTATTTGAATGCAAAGCAAACTTGATCCTGATTTACTTCTGCTGTGCTCTGCTTTACAGTTGTTGAGGAGAAAACTTGCAGGCCATTCTGCCATCTGTGTATTTGGAGTGGTGGTGATATCCCTTGTACAGACTCCTCCTTGCTGATGGGTACAGGCCCTCAGACCACTTTCATTTGAATGTAGGTGACAGGAGCTTATTTGCCAGTTGCAGTGGAAAATCAATGAAAGAAAATAATGAGGAATATGAAAATGAATCAGAAACAGCTCACCTGACAGGCAGCAGATCTTGACAGTTCTGGTGCTTGCAATTGCCGGTCCAGGGAATGTATTTCAGAATATGGAAAAGATGTTTTTCCCAGTAAAGTAAATCTCCTTTTCTGGGCCAAGGAACACTTGTTCTTTGTTTATATCTGTGATGCTTTAAAATGGAGTCAAACTACATAGATTTCTCAGCACAGAAGAAGTTTTGACTGAAGATATTTTGCCCCAGACTGCCTTGTTCATATTGAAGCCCGGAATTATTTTTTTGTGTTGTATGTGGGTTTTTTGTTTTGTTTTGCCTTTTTTTCCCCTTCCGAGTTCCAAACCCCATTGCCCTCAGGACTAGGTTCTCTCTTAAATGCCTAATCTTTGTATTCTGGATACTCTTTGTTTTTAAGCGAGCTCAATACCAGGACAAATTGGCAAGGCAGCGTTATGATGAGCAGTTGCGACAGCAGGTATGATATTAATAGCTTCTTTCTCTAACCCAGCTGGGAACTGCGTAGTAGCTTTCTGAATTAAAAGTGGTGCTCTGGAGCTGTGCCCTGTCCTGCTGGCCAGATGGCTGATGCCAGGCGCTGTTGCTTTCATCTGTACTGTTTGCTTGGCATCAGCAATGCTGGCCAGGCAAATCAAATGTCAGGAATTGGGACAGAGTGGCTAGAAGCATGGGATTAAGGGTATGAATCTGGGAGATGGGGAGTGGAAGAGAAGCACTAGCTTCTTGAAAACTTTTGTAGTAAAGTTTACAGAAATACCTATTTGAGTTCTTACAAATTTAACGCGTCTTCTGCTGTCATCTCTGCCTTTAGCAATTTGTTAATGAAGAGAACCTGAGGAAGCAGGAAGAATCTGTACAGAAGCAGGAAGCCATGAGGCGTGGTAAGCTAGCAATTTTTCTTGTAGTTAGTGACAGAGCAGGTGGGCAGATGAGCTCTCTGTACTGGTCTTTGACTCCTTGTCCGTATAGTTTGATGCCCCATTAGAGGGATGTGTTGGTATCATATTGGCAAGTAACAGGTAATTCCCGGTAGTGCTAAATGTGCTGATTGCTTCCAAGATCAGTTTTATAAGTGGCAGCACTCCTAAACATCTGCCCTGTGGTACTTAGATTTCCCGGTAAACCATCAGCATCTCCTCATAAAACGGCTGAAATTCTTGTTTTATGCTGGGAGAATCTAAAATAGAACCAGTTTTGGAGAAGGAAGATAAACAAAAAATAGCTCACCCTGCTCTGAAATAATGTTGATGAGCAGCAGCATCGCCTAGTTCTGTGGTTTTTTCCCTCCCTCTTGCTTTATTCCATATTCTCTAGCTCACCTCTGACTAAAGTTTGCCCTGAGCAATTTTTCTGGTAATGAACTTCCAGAACTGAAGGATGATTACTATCTTGCACTGTGATACCTGGAGAAGGCCACCTGTTTGATGTGGGATCCATCTGACCACGGAGGGAGTATTCCTTGTCTGTCTTCTGTAATATTGTACTGGTTGGCTGCCTTTTGGAGGAGGATGGGAAGGAATAAAGATCTTCAAGTCTGCTGCTGTTGTGAAGCCACGATGAAGCAATGCATCTCTTTCACCTGCTTGCTACCTGGGATTAAGCCAGCCCAAACAATTGACCTCTTCTCTCCTTTTTGTATTTTTAAGCTACGGTAGAGCGAGAGATGGAGTTGCGGCACAAGAACGAAATGCTGCGTGTTGAGGCAGAGGCAAGAGCCCGTGCCAAGGCTGAGCGGGAGAACGCGGACATCATTCGGGAGCAGATCCGCTTGAAAGCTGCTGAACATCGCCAGACAGTATTGGAGTCCCTCAAGTACGTGCAAACCAGAAGGGCATGGGTCACCTTGCTGCTTTTGCAGATTTCTCCCATCGTGTAGGAAAGCTTGCTGTTTATTTCTTGAAGCTCTGAGGAATAGCAAAAGTTATTTTATACGTTCTCGTACTCTGAACAATAGGAATTATGTTAAAGACAACCTTCTCTTTTGCTTGTCTTCCTATATTGTGATCGCAGTGTGAACCAGAGAGTGTAGTAATAGATTTATCACTTTTATACAATTTTTCTAGTAGATTAATTCAAGCTTTATTGGCTAAAATTGAGACTCAGATACTCTGGAAACGCTCCAGTTCTTTTGGTTTCAATCATAAGCTGTGAAGGCATAAACCAGTCTGTCATTTATTATTTGTCATTTGTTAATTTTAGGTCCTTTGAGATTTTGAATTAAAACAGCTTTAGAATTAAATACCATTAATTACAGTTCAGTACCAATAATGTATTAAAGAAAGAAATTGATACCATCTTAATGCCAAATGGTTTTGTGGATTTAATCGCAGATCAGGCGTAGATATCAGGTGATTATAAATGTCTTTGCTATGCTTGTTCATGTTTCGGTTCCCAGGTGACCTCTTAATTGGCTTTGACTGGTTCTGAAGAAAATGTTTATAAACTTGTCTTGTAAATTGTTTCAATTCAATCTTTGAAATCCCTTTCTCTTCTGCTTCCCTTGCTGTTGGCTTACAGGACAGCTGGGATGCTCTTCGGGGAAGGATTCCGTGCCTTTGTAACAGACTGGGATAAAGTTACGGCCACGGTAAGATTGTGATGTGGATTGATAACATCCCGAAAAGTCTGCCTGTAAATGTGTGTTAAGTGAATTCCTTGCTCTCTCTTGTGTTTATAAACTGTAAACCATGGTGGGAATTTGCTGCACCATCACCTTTCCAAATGTGCTGCCTGAAAGTTTGCCAGCTATTACAAGTAACAGATGTAGATTCTGTGAAAAAAGCAGAGGAGGCTTTTTTACAGATTTTTTTTTTTAACAGATTGTTCTAGAATTTGCCTCTTGTGTAAAGGAGAGTGGGGGTTTTATCTAACAGCCAATTAGAGAGAGCCGCAGGTTTTCCCTTTGGGATCCTGAATGCGATTTTTGTGCTTGACTTGGCTCAGAGTTGACAAGGTTTCATTCAGCTTTTTAATGATGGATGTTAATTGTACTTTCACGATGCATGAACGTCTATAAGTGTTAATAAGGAAACAGAGCATTAACACTGCTGATACAGGACTTCTGTGGCAGTCGTGGTTTTTGGGAACAGGAATCTCATCCCCAGTTTCCCCACCCCGAGTCTGTTTTGCTTGTTTTCAGTTAAACTACAAATTGGAAATACGTTTTTAGTACATTAGGGAAGGTATATTGGAGACGTGTAAGGAGACATGAAAGGGCTTGTTCCACACAAACCAGGGATCTTAATTTTTGATTGCTTACCCCTTACAGCAAAAAAATGGTGGGAACACTCCCCTAGAAACCAGAGAGGTGCATCATGGAAGTTTTTGTTGTTTTAAATTATAATATTAAGGTAAATGATTTTAAGGCCACAGAGATGATTTTCTCAGTGTTCCCCTTCTGCCTGCATTCTGTCTCCGAGCTGCAATCTCTTCCCACCAAGTTTGCTGCCAAGAACTTGCCTTGGACTTTCCTCTAGGGTGGTCAGCAGATCGTTTGCTCTCTCTGATCAGGGAGTCTGAGGGTACCATTTTCATCCTAGTCTCTTCAAGACCTTGCAGGACATTATCTAAAACTTGCTTTGTTGTTTATCTGACCTCTTTATATCTAATTTTGATGTAGCCTAGAGAGCACTTAAATAACTGTTAAGTGTGCTAAATAAATTGATGAAAAGCTGGACCAACATCTTTTCATAGGACAAAAGAGCTTGGCAGTGGCTTCTTATGGACATAAAGGTGTTCCTGAGTGCACTACTTACAAGAAAACTTTACAGTGAAAATATATTTTTAGTAGCATGGCTTGTTAAAATGGACATTTTGCTTTAAGTCAGTCACCACCATCTGCTCCACCTTCCGTTTTTCTACACACAGATGATAAAGAAGGCATTTTGCCTGATTGCAGTGAGGAGAACAAGAGTTGCTTTTAGTGGACCCTTTTATGATCTGTAGGCTGTACCTGGAATGCCTGCGGTATTCGGAGCCTTTTGTAGTTGGTGCTTGGTGCTCTTAGCTTCGTATTCTTTTGACCCAGATACCGGTTTCCTGCATTATGGTCATTTTAGCTTCTGATGAGCTCTTGTCTTGTAAATTTAGCTTAAACAAGGACATGTATTTTTGGACAGGAGATAACACAGCTGGACTCATATTTTCTTTTGCTTTGGAAAATGACTCTAAGGTAAGAATTAGCTGGTTATTTTAGGATTGCTCTAAATCGGCCCTGGATTTCCAGCTCCTCCTGCCTTCTGTTAGGGCTGCTGTTTTTTTTTTTTCTAACTGCCCATCCATTAAATCCCTAAAGTTCTGCTCAAAGTCTTCTGGCTTTGTTGGTGTTTTTTAATGGAACTCACTGTGCTTATCAGAGATTCACTCCTTTGCTGGGTACTTCATGATAAACAAATAGGCACTGTAATCAGGCTGCTGTGTGGAGTTGGCACAGTAATCGGGTTATTCAGTGAGTCAAGTCATTTTCCTGTTTTGCTACATACTTGGCAATCTTTAAGTTGTATTTCTGTGTGTCTTGTATTGTGAGTGTCAGTGAGGTCCAAAAGTTGGAAATAGTTAATCTCTGCCTGGCTGAATCTGATGTCTCTGCTTGGCTGAATCTGATGTAACCACCTGTAACTTTGCTTACTACATCTGCTAAAGCAGATGATGGCAGAGCGCATGAGATCGTTTGTCATGGTACTTTGTTTTTAGAAGGAGGCTGCTAAAAGGATGGAGTCTCTCTTGTGTTCTCAAGTCCCTGTAAAAGGAGATGAATCGAGTGTGGAGGTCACCTTATTCTTTGCACCTTAGAACTGGCAGTTCTGAATGCTAGTTTGTAGCAAAGCCTGATGGCTGTTTGTCTCAATACATATTCTGCTTAGATAAAGGTCTGAAAAGCCACAAACATTTTGAACAGAGGTGCTTCTGGATACATGACTGGATGCATTACTTGTGCGTCCTCTGCCTTTCACTCTGCAGGATGCAAGAGCACTAAATGCCCTGTTAATAGGGAGTGTGAGAGCTTGTCTGAATAGGGGTAAAACATCTTATCAAAAATAAACTCCTACTGCTCAGTGTTTGTCACGAATCTTAATTCTCCACCATGGAGCGTGCTACACACAACAGTGTTGCCTTGCCGAGTGTTTCTCCTAATCCTTCCCCCCTTTTCTTCACAGGTGGCAGGCCTAACCCTTCTGGCAGTGGGTGTTTACTCTGCCAAGAATGCCACTGCGGTAGCGGGGCGATACATAGAAGCACGCTTGGGCAAACCTTCTCTGGTGAGAGAAACCTCGCGCATTACTGTGCTGGAGGCACTGAAGCATCCCATCAAGGTAAAGTTTAGCTTTTATTTTGTGTTGCACTCAGCCATGAGGATGCAAAACTCATTTTACAGTTCTTTTTGTTCGCAGAGGGAGCTTTCCATGGGTCTGTGATAAACGTACTGTTAGAAATAGCGTGGGGGGCTGAACTTATGGTCATTTTGTATGACCTTTTTGTCCCAGTGAGCTGTCAGAACTGCAGTTGATTTCTACATGTCATGATCGAATTTGTCCTCTCTAGGTTGGTAAGCGTCTTACCAGCAAGGCTCAGGATGCCCTTGAAGGAGTTGTTCTCAGTGTGAGTACTCTTATTTTGCTGTCTTGAGCTGTGAAGGATGACTTTGGAATCTGAATAGGAAAGGCTATTTCCTTACCCTCATTTCAAAAGCTGTACTTGCAGTAATTCAGGAGACATAGCACCTTGGGGGCGCTGAGGCTGTAAATAAGCCCCCGTGTTCAGTGTGACACATTAAGCACTCTGTTAACTTGGATTTTTTCCTCAGTGCAAAGCAATTGGAAATCTTAGTCCTTGCCCTGCTGCAGTTTTTCTGTGGTCAGCATGTTACTATCCAGAGTTGTACTTGTCTCATTGTATCTGTTAAGAATTACTGAATCTAGCTCTGCTTGTAGGCCAGAAAGCTGCAGAAGCACGTGCATGCACCCATCATGTGAATGGTTCTTCACTTGCTAATTAGGACTGCTTTTGAATATTTGCTTCTGAATTTGATTCCTGGTTATCAGGCAAATTTAAGTGCTTGTTGAGGCTGTTGAGAGAAAATGGTCCTGCAGGGATCGCTTTCTTCCAGTATCTCTCCAAATGCAGTAATAAGGATGAACATGAATGCTTATGACTTATATGAAAGAATTAGTGCTGCAAAGAGCTGCTTATGTTTTGACAGATTCCTCTTGGGGCATCCAGCAGGAACTGAATATTGAGGTGTTCTCAGTTCTTATAGTAGTTACTGCACTGCTTCCTGCACTGCTGCTTTTTCTTATAAAAGAATCATAGTCAAGTGGACAGAACTTTAAATTGAGTAAACCCTGACATAGAAGGGGAAATGACTCTGGTCTGGAGTAACCACCAGCTGAAGTTTAGGCTTAAAAGTCTGCGACTACAGGAGTGCTGCCTACTCCTTGCTGGTACGGATCTGTGAAGCTGATAGGTGCAAGTTTCTTGGTGCTTTCTGTTCCTAAACTTTAACTCTTTTCTTGCAGCCACAGTTAGAAGCACGTGTGAGAGACATTGCCATAGCAACAAGAAATACAAAAAAGAACAAAAGCCTCTACAGGAATATTCTTATGTATGGTCCCCCTGGCACTGGAAAGACACTCTTTGCCAAGGTAAAGCCCTACCAAGATTCCAACAACCTGCACATTGCAGGGTGCTTGGAAAACTTCATGGTCTAAGCACCGTGAGTGCTGAAATCTGTTACTGTAGTCTTGCATAAATGTTGTGTTCTTGTGTCTGGGAAAGGAGGAAAGGGCATCCACCTGCTTCAACTCTAAATTAGTGCAATCACTTGGATTCTAGTGCTAAGCGTAGGCAGAAGAGCCCTTTCATCTGGAAGAGGCACTTGACAACTGTGATTTGTGAAGTTGCAATACCAGGTTTCTGTCTCCTCTCCACATCTCTTAATTTTGTACACTTGTCTAAAAATTAGGGTCTTTCCTGCTGTCGCTTGCTAATCCCAGAACAGAGATAGGTACAGCTTCACCGCATATGCACTACCAAGATGGCTTTTGTATGGATTTGAGTCAGGATGTGGTTTTTGACACGTTCTTCAGTACTTGCCCACTAGATCTGAGGTTTCATAGACTTGTGTAACAGTGGCAGGTTTTGCCTGCTGATGCAAGTTGAGTTTTTTCCCCTCTATCAATACATAAAACGCGTATCTCAGTAGTATTTTGCTGTCTTCTCTCAGTCTGATACCTAGTCCATATTTCTAAAACCAGTAGCGAGGAACAGGTCTAGGAAAGGGCAACAGCACATTTAATTCCTGGCTTTAAAATTTTTTAAACAAATACAATTTTATTTGAGTTGTGTTGGTTGTTAAGTATGTGGAAGAGAACAGAATTCTGTTCTGCCGCACAGAGGGTGAAAGTTGTAAACTAGACCATGAAGAAAACAGCGGAAGAAAAATTATACACAAGTGAAAGATAAAGGTCTGAGCACTCTCAGCAGTGCCTTCTAGCATTAAAGTTTTGTGCTTTGCCATAAGATTTATCTTCCGTCTTTCTTTCCCATTCACAGCAAAGTTAAAAGCTGCCCCTGAGTGACTAAAGAAGCAGTCTCTTCTCTAAAAGCATACTTGTTCCCTGCAGATAAGCATGTTGATAGGAGTAAATTACTTTTATTTCCCTCCTCACTTTCCATGGACTCGCAGTGCGGGTACCTGACTCCCTGGTTCTGTTTCCTTCCAGAAATTAGCTGTGCACTCGGGCATGGATTATGCCATCATGACTGGTGGCGATGTTGCCCCCATGGGGCGGGAAGGAGTTACTGCCATGCATAAACTCTTCGACTGGGCCAACACCAGTAGGAGAGGGTAAGTAGAGGTTCCTCAGAGTCCTAAATTGGGTTCCTTGCTCAAAGAAACTCACTGCAATGATGGGGTTCAGGCTCCCAGTCTCTGTTATTGAATGATACTCTTGCACAGATGAGATAACACTGCCCAGGCATAACATCTCCCTGAGTTTTCCTAGAATGAGTGAATTCTTGTTGCTTAGCAATATTTAAAAGGCTGAAAGCTTTTGCTCTTCTGCTCCATTAAACCCTTCTTGTTTACTTCATGTTTTCCACATCAGTCAGAGCTTGACTGTGCTGATTTCACCAAGCAGGTGGAGAGATATTGCCCAGTTGAAGGCTGGGACACTCATCTTTCAGAGTGATTACTTTTCTGGCAGTAGTTAGAAGATTTAGCACAAATGGAGGTGCAACCAGGTGTTTACACTCTCTGGATATTGTGTTCCCTGCTGCAATTGCTCAGATTTTGGACTCTGATAGTGTTTGAATCCAGCTGCTTGTTTACTTTTGAGTCTCAAGTACAAGTAGGGAATTACGAGAAATAAGAGGATAAGGGGGAGGCAGATGCTAAAGGCATTGACGTTCAATAGGTTTAAAAGTCACAAGCTGCTGTGCTTTTTTCACTTTTAAACCCAAACTTTTGCGACTGCCTTGACTTCCTGATTCTGTAAGAGTATGTAGTTAATTTTTTCATCCAAGTGTAAATGGATTTTTGCAGTCCAGAGGTAGCTAAGACGTTGCTTGCCCAGCCAGAATATTAAAATTCAGTAGGGAACTTGCAGAGGGTGTCAGGTTTGGGTTTTTGTGCGGTTTTGATTGCAGGTCTTCTGTAAATGTGGCTAACCAGTGATTTACATGTTCTCTGATTGCTTTAGATGGGCATTATCTTGCAGTGTCTGTTTTAATCCTTACTGCATTCATCATCTAAATGTTTCTATTTCCCCTTCAAAAAAACACCCAAAAGCTTGCAGAGTACATTTCCTAAGGATTGAAACTCTTTAAGCTTCTCCTACCGTGAGGACCTGTGGAAGGAAAGGTGTAAGAATTCAAGTGAGCTTAGAAAAAGAATTTGGAAGAGAGGTGAGGATACTCGACTGGATGAAGACTGCTGGTTGCTTCCAGTGAGGAATTTTCTTTTACAGCACTGCTTGGGGCTGAATTTATTCTCTGTCCTGATAGAAGACACTTCTCTGCAGAGGCTGTAGATGAGGATATTTTCAGAAAAAATGGAGTTTAGTATAAGATGTTAATAGGCTCTGAAATCCCTTGGAAGAAAGCTGATTTTGAAGCCAGACAAGAAGGTAATACGAGCTGTGACAGCTTTATGAGCAGCTTGGTTCTGTTATTGATAAACATCTTTGTGCGTTGTCTCTTGGGAAGAGCACTGCCCTTGGGGTATAAGTGAATTTATTTTTGTGAATTATTCATTGACTTTATTAATTCACTTCTCCACAGGTAGTAAAACCATTGTATTACTGCTAGTGTGGTTTGGAACGGAAAAACCCAACAAAATAACAAAGCAGGTTGTAGGGGAAGACTCTGCATTCAGGTTTTCAGAGTGACATAAGGAAAAATGGCAGGAAGATGCCATTGTCACCAATATATGTGTATGCTTCTGTACCTGGCTTGTACCTGTCCACATGTTAAATAGGAGGGAATGCTAAAATAAGCATTCTCACAAGTACCTGGGGAACCAGGTCTAAATTTCAAAGATCTGCTCCAGCTTGGCAGTAGCAGACCAGCACTGCTAGATACCAGCCCATTGCCAAGTCATGGAATCATAGAAGTGTTTAGGTTGGAAAAGACCTTTAAAGTCATTGAGTCCAACCCTTAACTTAGCACTGCCGGGTTCACTGCTAAACTGTGTCCCTTAGCACCACATCTCCACATCTTTTAAATACTTCCAGGGATGGTGACTCCACTCCTTCCCTGGACAGCCCTCTTCCAGTGCTTGACAACTCTTTTTGGTGAAGAAATTTTTCCTAATATCCATTCTGAACCTCCTCTGGAGCAACCTGGGACCATTTCCTTTTTTCCTATCACTTCTTAGCTGGGAGAAGAGACGGACACCCTCCTCACTACAGCCTCCTTTCAGGCAGCTGGACAGACCAATGAGTTCTCCCATCAGCCTTGTTTTCTCCAGACTAAGCAGCCCTGGGTCCCTCAGCCATTCCTCGTAACCCTTGTTCTCCAAACCCTTCTCCAGCTCTGTTGGTCTTCTGGACACACTCCAGCCCTTCAGTGTCCTTCTTGCAATGAGGGGCCCAAAACCCTGCGCGTGAACTCATTTATATTTAAAAATCTGGAGGCGGTTAAGGTAGTGTGTAATAGAACTGGTTCTGCTTCTGAACAGCAGGAAGCCTGGAGTCAGGCTTATGGCCTAGGGTGACATCAGTTGATGCCTCTGTTGTAACTGTTGAGATGGGCCAAGGAACATTTCCACGGCAATGGAAATGTTGCTGTAGCTTAGAAACGTTGCTTTGAGAAATGAGTTTGCTTGTCTGATCCTTCAGGCTTCCGGTTCGTCAGAGGTTTGGGTGCCTGGCAATGGGACAGGAGAATCCTTGAGCCATTGAGCCTCCCTTACCTGTCCCCTCTTACTGATAGTGTTTTCCTTTTACAGGCTCTTGTTATTTGTGGATGAAGCGGATGCATTTCTGCGGAAGAGGGCAACAGTAAGTACTTCAGATCTGTTATCTGTGCATACTGCGGAGTTAGTCAGCGGAGAGTTTTCTTGTTTAACCTGATTAGCTAGCTTCAACAGGCATAAGATTAAAACTGGCAGGTGCCCTACTATTCACCTAATTAAGTGACGCAGAGAGGAGAAATTAGTGTCTTGCAGCTGAATGGAATGAGCATCTTGGCTGACTTGAGAATTCCTCCCTGCAGAAGATGGGCGATATCATCTTTTTGGAGGTTTTGCAGTTGTCTGGGCAGTAGGAAAGAAAAGCATATCCAGAAAACCAGAGATTATTCGCAGTGCAGAACTGGTACCCTGCAGGGTTTTTTATTCGTCCCAGCTGATACTTATTTTGGGAGGTTTTCACAGCAGAACTGCTTTTCACTTTTATTATCAAAGCTACTCTAGTGTCTTCCCCCATACAAATGATTTATATTTTCAAAGTCTTGAACATTGCATCTGGTCCTGGTATTTGAACCCCAATGTTTAAAGAGCTGTCTTGAGAAGATTACTCAAAATATGTGAATTCTTTGCTGTGGCTTATTTTCCTTTAAGTACTTTTATTGGACTTCCCAGCTAAAATGGTGTTCAGCAGGGAAAGCCACCTGGGCAAGTGGTTAGAGCCTTGGGTTTGAAATCAGGAGAATCACTGAATGACAGGGGCTAAATTTTTCATCTCTGCTGGAAGCTCTAATCCCTAGCCTTTTTCCTGGGTATATACTTTTTGTTGTTGTTGTTTTTTTCTCTCAAGATATTCCAGTGGTTTGGATTCTGCTGTAATGCAAATCCTTGACAATAACAGAACTCACTTTGTCAATAACTCAGCTTAAAGCTGTGACCTCTCTCAAGTCCTCAAGCAGCTGATCTTCCTTTGGATTTCATCTTTGCAGGAGAAAATCAGTGAAGATCTCAGAGCAACTTTAAATGCATTCCTGCACAGAACAGGGCAGCACAGCAACAAGTAAGTATGCAGTTTCTGCCCTTACAGCAGCTGATATTTCCCTGAATTGAGAAAACTCTATAAAGGGTCTGTGTTGTGAAATGAAACTTGGAAACGTGACCTATGCTTCTAAGGACTTGAAAAAACCTGCATTGAATGTGCGGTTTTTATACTGAATGCAGTGTGCTCCTCTCTTATCTTTTCCTGGGATGTGGAAATGAGAAGAGCTGTACACAGGGTAATCAGTGCTTGTGAAAAGGGGCTTTGGCCCACGTTAGCAGATGATCAAAAGGGATCTCAAACTGCCTTTCAGGACAACACTCCCTCTGCATATGGTGGTGGTAAGCAGTTCCTTTTCGTGTGTCATCTGCGTGTGGCTCCCTTCCAGCACTGGAGGGAAATCTTTCCTGAAACGGGTGATATTTGAACATCTTGATTGTCTTAATGAGTGTGTTCTCTTTTGTGATCAGTTACTGTTGTTTAAACAAGGACAATATTGGGCCCATGAAAATCAATATCATGAAAGAGAATGCAGGGTTGATGCTGGCTGGATGTTTCGTAACCTTCAAAAACACTTCAGCTGGTGCTTGTTGGAGCTGAAGTGCTGTTCCTCTCCAGTGCTTTGATGGGCTCTTTCCATGCTGTGCATGTCTGTGCAGTGAGGGTGGGTTTGAATCTTGGAGGCGAATGAGTTTAAATCTGACCCCATTTCTTTTGCCTGAGCTGCCTGTTCAGCCTGTCAGTGTGCAGCGTTGCACATAAACGTCGGAGTCCCAGAGCTGTCTCCTTCATGGCTGCCGGTGGATTTGCTGAATGCAGATGATTGCAGGGCTGGCTTGACAGCTGTGTGCATGTGGGTGAATTTCATTGCCGATCCATCCATGCTCACTTCGTCACATTAATGCTAACTTCCTGCAGAGCACTGTGCAGTTTAAAAAGAGCTGCTTCCTTGCTATCGTAATAAAGAGGTGACCTTTCCTCAACTGTTTTCACCTAATCTTTGATTTGATTTTTGTGTGTGTGTGAACTTTACTTAGTTGTTAAACTTCTTTAACAAGGAAATTGAGCCAGCTAGGAAAGTTGTCTTTGTACATGGGAAAGTGAGTTTCTTGGTGATGAACTGCTCCCTTAGGTCTTTCATTACAACCTGTTACAGTACCTTCATGGCATTGAAATGAGTATTCTATAAGGTTGATGTTTCAGGACAACAGCAGGGCATTTTGTGTCCTTGGGGTCTCTCTTGAACTTATTAAAACCAATGCAGCTCTAACTGATAGTTGCTTGCACGTAGCTTCTCTGCACCCTCCTCTGTCGCAGCGAGATGCCTTTCTAAAATGAGTAGATTGCTGGAAAGCAAAGTGTTGAGCCTGCAAGAACCTTGCAAGACCCTTGGTTTCTTCTTTGGGAGGACAGCAAGTCTGTTCTGAAATGATATATGGAATTACTCTGTAAGTGCTGAGTTGAGTATAATTATTATTAAACGATGTTGTACTTGCTGATTACAAGAATAAATATAATAACTATATATTGGCGAAATTCATATGTTCTGCAGGATCCAAAGCAAATGGTGCTTAAGATGGCAATACAGTTTTCCAAGTTGAGAACTGTGGATATCCTGAGGTGATCTCTAGAAATGTCTTTTGCCCTGTACTTGCAAAGATTTTTATGTGGAACTGCAGTACTTTTAAGAATAACAGAGTGCATGTTTTAGCTTTAGATCGTTCCAATTTTTTCTAGAAAACAGTCCTTTTCAGACTCTTAATGCCTAATTGCTGCCCTGGGTGGGTAGCAGTTGAGTCACCATCCCTGGAGAGGTTTAAAAGACTGGTAGACGAGGTGCTCAGGGATCTGGTTGAGTAGTGGGCAAGTACAGCTGGACTTGATGATCTCAAGGGTCTTTTCCAACCAGATGGTTCTAAGATTCTATAATTGCACTGCAGGGCAGTGGCTGGCAGGGGGTGATGAGGGTAACTTTCCCCTGGTGTTAAATTGCCGTAGCAGAGCTCTGGGCGTGCTTGTTCAGTGGGGTGGGTGCTGTTCCCCCACTCAAAACAGCTGGGCTGTCATTTTGTCAGATGTTGAATTCAGCCCTGATTTAAACTGTGAGCCATTCAAGGAGACTGCACATGCCCTTGTGATTCATGCACTGCTTTTTACTTCTGAGCAGCTTTATCGCTGCTTTGGGCGGTGAGGAGTCCTGTATCCATGAATGGGAGTTCACTTGAACAAGTCTAATAGCGCATGTAAATCCAGCTGGTTTGGCGAGACCCTGAGGAGTACTGTCACTTTAGCAGTGAATTGTCACTAACAGAACTAAGTATTGTAAACTGCTGGCTCCAACTCCCAAAGAACTTTGGGCATCTTCTTGCTGGATGAGCTGACTGCGCCTGCATCTCTTGCTCATTTGTATCATTTTCAGGATAGAAACAAGCAAGGCCAGGATATCAGGTTTCATGTCAGTCCTTTATCCAAGCTGTGGTTCCGCAGGGGCTTGGGGAAGTCCTTGTTGGTACAAAAGGAACAGTTTTGTGCCTGCGTGGCTCTTGGGTTGGTGAAGTTTTCTGCAGAAACGACAACAAAGAACACAGCCCCCTGTAGACTGAGATTTAAATAGACCGCAAGAACGTCAATATTCCAATAGCTGTGGTTAAAAGCCCATTTCAAATTATAATGCACTATTAAGCTGGTAACGTCAATTAAAGCATTAAAGTAGAATTGGCACGGGGAAGAAGCATCATAACAAAGCAAAAGAAAGAGTTTCTGGCTTTGAGATGCAGCCAGAGGGAGCAGGACCTGGAAGCTGGTGCATCTGTGCCATGGAGCAAAGCTTGGTAAAACCACCTTTGTTTTTTGGTAGCCATTGTGAATGCCTCTCTCTGCATCTGTCAGAGTTGGTAGCAGGAATGTGTTGTCATTCGTGCTTGAAGGAAACAAGTCAGATTTTATCAGCGGCTGGAGGCTGACCTTCCCAGACACAGCCCCAGCGGTGGTAAATCCCCTGGTTATTAGGCCAGGATGAGTCCTTTCAGTGCTCTGCAGCTCTCTGAGCTGGCTGAGGTTTCAGTAATGCTGTTGGCTTTCCGTTTGTTAGCCATTGTTACGTTCAGAGCAGGAGACAACCCCTCATGAATGTGGGCTACTGTGCAGTCAGCAGCACAAAGCCGGTTCCCCAGACTGGGATTTAAACCGGAGATAGGTCTGTGCTGGAGAGCGTCTCCACGTTGTCCAGCCTTGTCCCAATTTAGAGGCCTCTATGAGGTTGTACCCTTGCTAAATGTTTGTCAGTCCTAGCTTGAGGGAGGTTGTGGGTAAAATGATAAATAGGGCTTCTGTGGGAAGGACAGACTGGGGAAGACTGGTATTGGAAGGCTGAGTACTGAGTTAAACACTTTTCAGTCTGTATAGCGTAAACTGCACTGTGTTTTAGTGTGTCGCTTGAGATGCTGTTTCTAAGGAATCTTCAGGCATGTCAGGTGATGAAGGGTCTTTGATACTGGCCGTGGCAGTTCACTGTTCAAACTGGTTCACTGATTTTAATTTTTATGGGTTTTTCAGACTTTCCTCTCTTCTTTCACACTTCTAGGTTTATGCTTGTTTTAGCAAGCAACCAGCCTGAGCAGTTTGATTGGGCTATCAATGACCGGATAGATGAAATGGTGAACTTTGATCTGCCCCAGCTAGAAGAACGGGAGCGGCTTGTGAGAATGTATTTCGATAGGCATGTCTTGAAGCCAGCAACAGAGGGCAAACAGTGAGTATCCCTGCAGAACTCTCCCACGCTATCGGATTCTCTTTTTTTATTGTTCATCTCCCTTTGTCACGCGATCTATAAACCCACTTCAAACAAATAGCACAGATAAGAGTTGGAGAGATGCCTCTTGCTGTCCTGTCACAGGATGAAGTGCTCTCCTAGAATTTCATACCATAGTTTGGTGTGTCCTTAAAATTTAGGAGACCCATCACTGCCCTGGTGGGAATAATGTAAGTAAGAACACTGTTAAACTCCTCATAGCTAAACACCTGTCTCGGCTTAACAGAGGCAAATCAGACCATGTCATTTGTTTCCTTGTGTGCTGTGCAGTCTTGCACTTCTCTGGTCATAATCCAGGCACACACATTTCTTTCTGCCACAAAATTCTGGGCCTAGGAGAACAACTTTTGTACTCAGGCCAGGTCTTTATACTGAGATTGATCTGATCTTTGATTTCTTGTCCGTGTTGCTCTTTACAAAGACTAGACTGCCTGTGACGGCCTCGCCCTCCTGTCCTGTGGCTACCTGTAAACTAATCCTTGTTCTGCTTTTCAGACGTTTGAAGCTGGCCCAGTTTGACTATGGGAAAAAATGCTCGGAGATTGCCAGGTTGACAGAGGGCATGTCTGGCCGAGAGATCTCTCAGCTTGCTGTGGCGTGGCAGGTAAGTGGGGCTTTTGTCACTGAGCTGCTTGGCTCCTTTGTGACTTGGAGCAGATCCTCAAAGTGCAGGCTTAATTGCAACATGCCTGTCAGTTAATTCACCTCAGCTTTGTATATATGTTTTCTTAATTAGTTTATTCCTCCAACAGTCCATCGCAGTGTTGCTCTCTGTATGCATTATACCTTTGAAGACATGTCTTGGGACAAAACTGGTGTCTGGTCAACACAGACAGGTGCAGAGGGAGCAGAATGGCAGGAGTAATGGATGGTGTTGTGTTGCCCTGTTCCACAGGGCCTGTCCTACTGCCTCAAGCTGGCTGAAGCCTTGTTGCTTGCTATTCTAGTCCTGACCTCTATGTGGTGAAGCCCGATCAAACCACCCATGAAGCACAGGTGGAAAGGAAAGGCAGTGAGGAATCTGCATTGCTACTTGGCTTCCGTTTCTGAAGCTGCCAAAGTGCTGGAGGAAATGGAGAGGGAGCACAGGGAAGTGTTTATCATGAACTTGGTGGGGGTTTGGGATGCTAGGATCCTCATCAGCTCTTCTTAGCTTGCCTGGGGTCGTCTCTCATGGCCAGAACTGAACCTCAGAGATGGTTTTGGGAAGAGTGGAGTTCTGAAGCAGTAGAAGGAGAAACCATCATAGCTGTTGGCTTTTACCCAGAGTAACCTGAAATGGCAGCATGTGGATGTCCCATGCCTCATTAACGTGTTTTTGGAGTGCTGTGCCAATACTGCTTTTAAACGAGAACTTCTCCATTAAACCAGAAGCCTGAGCAATAGCTTCACCTTTTGTAGGCTGAATTCCACCATAAGCTGGGCTTGCAATTGATTGCCTGTCACTTAGATGAAGCCCTAATTCACTGTTTTTTCAGCCTGGCTCAGTTTGTCCTGAATTTACCAAACAGAGAAATAAAGATGCAGAAAAGCAGAGGGTGCGGTAACCTCTAGCACTGGGAAAGATGCTGCTATCTGGCACAAGTAGTAGCCTGCATGCTAGAAATCCATTTTAATCTCTTCTGCAGAAGACTGAGCATTCCGTTTTTTGTCCTTGTGCTTTTCCTTTCCCTGTGTCCAATCCTTTACGAATATAGCATGGATTGGATGCATTTACACACTTAAAAATTCCCTTAAGATCTGTTTATAGGAATGTGCAGGCTTTCTAATTCTGCACCCTGGACTTAATCCCATCAACAAGCTTTAGATAATGTCAGAAAAGCAACCTTTCACTATTCCAAGCTGTGATCTCTGGAAAATTGTTTTGGCAACACTTCAAGAGAATTCCCAGGAGTTTTATGCCTCAGGTGTGAGGCTTCCTGTCATTGCCTTCCCTTTTGTGCTGCTGACATAAATGCCTTTCTGCCCGATGAACCTTGTTTATATTTAAAAATAGTAAACGAATCATCTGTTTGACCAAGTAATGGGAAGGATTTAATGTTTCCATAGTGGTCTGAGCTGAAGGATGTGAGAAGTAAGCAGGGAGTAGGGGATTGTGCTCGTATGTTGGGTTTTTTGAGCAGGCTTTTTCATCATAAACGTGATTCAAAGGATGCAGATTCGTTAGAATAAACCATGGTTCTTGGCTGAAATGAAACATCACATCCCCTAGGCTGGTCTGGTCATCTGTGCTCCATCCTTCTGTTTCCCTCCCTCTCAAAAATACTTGTGCTTTCAGCTTATTTCATAATTGGATTTGAGTTGCAAAACATGAATAGTGTCACTGGAGAAAATGGGTTAAAATTTGCTCATGCAGGAGGCAGAGGTATGAATATAAATGAAGCGCAGGACCGTGTGTGAGCTGCTCCCAGAAGGGACAGCTGCTTCTCCCATTTGCTTTCTTGACAGCCAGGGCCTGAGGCTTTCTATAAATAGAAAGTCATTGAGAAAATCAACAGAGCGTGAACTGCACAGCTTTGCAGGAGTTTCCACCAGTGAATTTATGGGCTATGCAGGGGCGGGGAGGAAGGGAAGCCATCCTCTGTTCTGTGAAGGCACTTACTCCATTTTAAAACACCTGATCCTCCTGGGTGGGGGGTTGCATTGGCAAAAGGGTCCCAACTCCTTTTAGCTCTGAGCCCCTGCTCACGTCCTGCAATAAAAGTAAAAACAGGGATGGGGGTGAGTCAGGATACTGCAGCTGGACAGAGCCTTTCACCCCTTGCACAGTGGTGGGAGAAGGTGGGTCATGTAAACATTTGGAGAGCAGGCAAGTTGTGAGGACACTTTTCCCTTCTGTCTGAAAGGAAGACTGTAACATTTTTACACGGGAAAGAATCTGTTTTGATGCTTCGCGCAGTAAAAACCAGCGCCTGCCAGCTCTGTGATTACGTGTGGCTCATGCAGTGAGACCTCTTGTGATCTAACCAGTTCCCAGAAAGGGGTCACCGAGAAAGGGCTGGAAAGTAGGCTAGAGGGGGCTGAAAACTGACTTGGGTAACCTTTGCCTGTTTCCTGAAATAACTATTCCTCCTACAGTGAGGCAGCAGTAGTTGAATAGGCAGACATGATCTACTGTGGTGGGGTAGTCAGTGCTGTGATGAGTTGCATCGGGGGGGTTTAGATTGGCTTTTAGGAAAAAATTCTTTACTGAAAGAGTGGTGAAGCTCTGGCAGAGGCTGCCCAGGGCAGAGGTGGAGTCACCATCCCCAGAGGGGTTCAAACAACCTGTAGATGTGGCACCTTGGGACATGATTTAGCAAGCACGGTGGAGTTCAGCAGGGGGTTGGGTTTAATGATAAGAGGTCTTTTTCAACCTTAATGATTCTATGATGAAAGCCTGGATTTATGTCCCTAACTGGGATCTTGGTGAACACCTGCAGACAGAAGGGTTGGCACGTGGCAGTCCATGACGTGGTAGCTCTTGGGAGGAAAGTGATGTGGTCAGGAGTTTGGGATATTCGGGGCAGGCAGCCTGAGTGTCAGAAGCTGGAGGTGTCCCACCCTGATCAGTGTTGGGCTCCCTCCCAAGCACAGCTGTACAAGGAACCACAGCACCGAGTCGCTTGTAGGAGCACTTGCATAGGGAATACCCAGATTTAGTAACGGTAGCTTGGAGCTGCTGTGTTACCTTGGAGATGGGTTGTACAGCTTACAGCGTGAGCATCCTTCCCTTCCTTGGAGGGTACGGCTGCCTGGGTTGTCATCTGCAAGATGTCCACTGGCAGAGTCCTAGCATAGATGGGCAAAAGTGACGATCCTTTTGCTGCAGCTTAAGGGAAATTGCACACAGTTCTGTTTCCCCTAAGATGCCACTGGAAATATTATGGGCTGTTTGGCAAGGATGTCAGTACTCTTCAGCCCTTTCTGCAAGGGGCTATGATCAGACTTCTCTCAGAAGAGAGGGACTGGTCTCAGGTCTTCGCTGATCCTAGGAATTGCCATCACTAACTTCTGTCTCTTCTGCCTTTGCCTCTCCAGGCTGCAGCTTACGCGTCAGAGGATGGGGTTCTCACCGAGGCCATGATTGATGCCCGGGTAGCTGATGCTGTGCGGCAACACAAACAGAAGATGGAGTGGCTGAAAACGGAGGGTGCTGAAGCAAGCAAAGAGGGTGGCAGCAACCCACTCCTGCCTTTCCCCAAAGGAACGCCAGTGTGAGAAGTCTGCAGGCTTCAGACCGGCTTGTGTGGGGACGTGGGCGTTGGAGAAAGCTTGGGAGGGTCTGTCGGGCAAATGTTTGATGGGATCATGTGTTGAACTGTGTCTGTTGGTGCAGGGGAGGGGCCACTGCCTCAGTCTGCCTTTTATTTCATGTTTTTGAAGTGCACCAGAAAAAAAATGGATTAAATAAGGCAGAAGCTACTGTATTAAAGGACTCCCTTGTTGAAATACCATTGGCTGTATTATTCTGTATGGCCTGTCCTGCTGGAGAGGGCCAAACTCCAGATCCTTTTCAGCCATTTCACACTATTCTGGGGTGTCTCAGGGGCCTAAGCCTGTGAGAACCCAGGGCCTGTCCAAGCTTACTACTCCCATGTATTTGAATTTGTAGGGTTTGTGTTCCAGTAGGGGGATTCCTCACCATTTTCTGCCTGTGACTTACTTCCTTGCTCACCTCTCCATATGGCATCACTCGTGCTCTCATTGTCACCCCTTCCCAGACTTGGGGTGGACTCTGTGTTACAGAGCTGTGTTAGGTGTAGTTCACAGTTGCTCCTGCTGATCTTTGAGTCAATGCTTAGGACAAGCTACAGCTGTGCTGTGGGTTGGCTGATAAGTGCCAGGACACACCTTGTGATGTGGCTACACGTGCTGGTACCTGGCTGCTCCTTTTGTCTCTGTGCTGGGCTCTCCTGGAGAATGGTTGTAGGGCCAGCCTGCAGTGGTGCTGCGCGAGGGACTGAAAACTCTGGAACGTGACTTGATGCTGAAGTGCCAAATGTTGCAGTCCTGAGAGCTCTTACCCCCTCCAGTGTAGCACTGCAGAATAACTGCACACGCTCCCTGGATCACAAAAGGTTGGTTGACTGTGGTGGAGCAACTGGCACTTCTGTGGCTCAGTCTTGAAAGTGCTGCGCAGGGTGCCAGGGAGCCCTTCAGACATTGCTGAGCTGCACCAGGAGCCGCTGCTTCCTGAGTTCTGATGTCTCTGTTCTGGTTGTACAGCCCAGGGTGCTCCTCTGTTTGCTTTTTCCAGCCCTGTTCTTGCTGTTACGGCCAGTCTGTGAGCAGCCCTAGGAGTGTTTCCCTCTCTCTAAGGAGGGGAGTGGGCACAGTCGGTCTGGCTGGCACACTGGTCTCCTGTACGGTCTGAAGAGAGAAAGAGGTGAGTGGGACTTGTTTGCTACTGGCTGCTGCCACCAAGCTGCTCTCGCTACGTGAGTGTCTTGTTGCATTTCTGAAATAACCGAGAGATGTACCCTTATCAAGTCATGAACACAAGCCTGTCTCGATCAAATGACATTTGTTCTGTCCGTGTGCAGATAAGAAGTCAGAAAATCTCTTGGGTTTTTGGTTTGGGGTTTGGTTTTTTCTGAGTTTGAACTGGATTTGAACTCTGAACTCTGCTCTGAATCTGGTTCTTTAACTACACTGTGCAAGCACGTTTGCGTGTCCTAAATCTGTGCCCTTGAGTACCTTGCTGAGATGTTCTCCTCTGACAGGAACCGACAGCACTCTCAGCTTTGTCCATTTCGCTGCTGGTTGTTCCTGAGCTGTGAGAGATGCGCCCTGACAGGAGCTTGCGAGCACGGGAGCAGAACAGGGCTGGTCCTCGGGGTCCTCGGAACAGGCAGCCTTGTGGGACACCAGGAAAGAAAAACACTTCTTGAGGCTGCAGACCTTTGCTGTCTTGAGCTGCCATCTTCTATCTAAGTAGTTCTCTAATATTTTCCCCTAGATTCCAGGCAGAATTTGAAGATGTGTTTTGGAACCTGCTCTGTTGGTAAGGATGGATGTCTTACGGCAGTATTTGTGCGCTGCTGTGGGAAGCGAGGAATCCCTGTATAAACTGGAACAGCACATTTTGTGTTCTGACCGGCTGAGATAAACCTGAATGCCAGTTTTTCTCTCCACTTCAGCCTAGGTGTAGTTGTCCTTTAGCCCACTGATCTACTAGAGGATTAGCTAGTGTAGGCTTTCCCCTTCCTATTAAGATCTTACTGGAATTATGTTTCTGTTAAGCCCAGAGAGATGGAAAGAAGCAAAGCAGAGCCACTCTGCTGAAAACCCCTTGCTAATGACTTATGGGAGGGAGCAGTCTGAAGTGCAATTAAAATCTCTAATTGTGACACACACCTTCAATACTTTTCCTCTCTGTTCCATAGTCATCTCCATGAAGCACCCAAGGAGCTGGAGGAGGGGGAAGGTGCTCTTGTCCTTATGCTGCCTGTGCTTTTGCTGATGACTGGGAAGCAAATCCTGCTGTAGAGCTGTGTGAAAGGCGCAGCAATTGCTGTCTCAGCCGTTTCATGTGATTCCTCCTTCAGATTGCATCAGGTCCTTACATGGAAGCAGAGGGAGCACAGTGCTTGTAATGAGCTGTGATCCGTGCTTCTGTGATTAATTGCGGGTTCAGGAGAACAATTAGCTAAAAGTAGCCTCTTGCTGTCGCAGGGAAGCCAGCAGGAAGGCTGACCTAAGGGTTCTCAGGCTCACCTGAGCGCAGAAGTGCTTCTTGGTGAGTTTTTAAGGGCTGTTAATGACCACTCTTAGCGATGGATGCCACTAGTCCTCACCTGAGTGTTGCTGCATGGGCGTCACATGCCTGGAAAGGATTGTGTGTCTTGGAGGCAGAGACACGGGTACTTGGGAGAACACGTGGGTGCCCTTGCGGTTCTGGTGTGTGCTGGAACTTCGTGGTGCTGTGACTGGTGCTGCCTGTATCCCAAGGGCGAAGTTCTTTCCCCTTCTTGGTCAGCTGGGAAGCTTCTCTACTCAATAAAATCTGTTTTCTTTGTTTTTCTTTTAAAAGGTGGGGGAAGAGCAAGCAAAGGTATTTCTGTAACTTGTATTAGGACTTTACTCTGAGGAGCAAGGCTTTTCAATATGTAGAACTTGTCCTGTGTGTCTCAACCTCCCTCCACCTTCAGAAGCCCTCAGCTGGTCAGAGCTTTGCACATCTGTGCTCTTCGTGCTTTGTTGCAGGCTGTTGTGCAGCCCTGGTGCTGGTTCACATCCAGGAGTGGAGCAATTCAGGGCTCACTCGTTTTCTTCTCTCTGCTCCCAGTCCCCCTCCGCAGCCCCTGCCTGGAGGGCTGGGACAGCACGTGTGTGTCTACGCTCATCCTGCTTTCCAGAGAAGCTTGTGGCTCTGAATGATGGATATCTTGCTTCCCACCTGTGAAGAAAAGAGGGAGGTGGCACCTAGGCTGGGAAAAAATGAGGAGGTGGAGCAGGAAAGCCAGAGATGAGCCTGATGCATGAGGGCTGAGGAGGCTTGGGGTGCTGTGTCTGCTGGGTAAGGAGTGGCAGAGGTGATGTGGACAGTTTGTATTGCTTGGGTACAGTCTTCCAACCCAGTTCTTCTCTCTGCTTTAAAACACTGGCATGGGCTTCCACTTGGACAAGCTGGTGTCATTTGTTCTTCCCTGGTGGTGTTTTGGGAGCTGATGGGGTAAGTTCCAGCCAAATAATTCCGTTGTTTGAGCTGAGGATCCTTGTGTCCTGGTCAATGTCTTGGGGAATGTGGGGAACACTCAGAGCTGATGCATTCTGCAGTTGTGAATCTGCAGTCTTAGCACAACCTGGAACGACTGTAGCTGTCAGGCCTGAAAGTGTTGCTTTTTCTCACTTCATTTTTTATTTCCACAGGAAATAAACTTCTCCATCCGTTCTCTCAGACTTGCAGGCTGCTCTTCCTTCACATCTTGTGCCAGGAGCCAGCTCTCGTGTCCCGGGTGCTATCACTACCGGCTCTCTAAATCCTGCCTTTGAAATTCCTTGTCCCCCCTGCCATGCACATCGCTCCCAGCCACCAGCCAGGTGATTTCATGCCCTGCTGCCCACTGAATAGCTGTGCCAGTTGCTTTCACTGCTGCTGCTCGTGTGGAATGCAACAGGGAAGGAGAAAAAAGGCCACCTGTCATTGTTTAACTCCTGCCTCATCAAAGATTTAAATGCAGGGCCTCGGTCCCCTCTGCCATCCGTCGGTTTGGTTTGCTGTCAGTGCACAGGATGGATGGTGTCCCTGTGGAGGTGGCACCCAGCTAGCTATTTGTTGACACTGCATGCAGGGATACAGGATGGCAACCCCAGGCTGAGGTTCTCTCCCCTCGTGCCACCGAGTGAGTTATGAGCTAATAGCACTTTATTAAAATAGTATTTTGTATTGGAGAGCAAATCTAAGAGCAGACGGATTAGCAAGCAATCCATCACTCCCCATCTTTGCTGCTGCCAGCTGAAACGCCTCCTCTGTGCTGCAGCAGGGAGACAGATTTATAGCAGGGTCATCTATCTGTCCTCGGTTGCCATCCATTAAAGTTCTGCCTTTTGAATGTGATGCACTGAGAGGAAAGTTCCATGTGGCAAGTACAAGGATGCAAGCGCCGTGTGCTTTCTCACCAGTGCGTCTTGTGCTGTAGGACCTGTGGGAGACAGGAGTCTCTTGGGCTGCGAGGGGCTAGGATCCAGTTTGAGGGCTGGTTGTAGGTCAGCTGTCCCACAAGAATTTCACAAGCCAACAATAGACAAGCCTTTCTCCAGTGGTTACCTCTCGTTCTTCTCTTGCAGCCTCCATGCTACAAGGCTGCCACCCTGGAGGTGTTCAAGGCCAGGCTGGATGAGGCTTTGAGCACCTTGATCCAGTGGGAGGTGTCCAACAGCAGAGATTGGGTGCCTGGTAAAGGGCAAGTATGGATCAGATCTTCCTTTGAAAGCCCTGGGACAGTGCATCCTTGCTGGCTGGTTGTCCTTCTCTTTCGCCTGACTCTGGCAATAGCACAGCCTCACCAAATCGTGGTGGTATCTTCTGATACGTGACTTCTCCTAGAATGGAGCTCCAGCAGAATTCCCAGGCTGCACAACATTATTATTTTATAAGACGTGCAAAGGGGAGCAGCGCATGGGTAGCTCAGAGAGGTCCCCAGGCAGTCCTCCAGCTCTTGCCCTGTCTCTGTTCTCACCACAACAGAAGCCAGATCGTTTCTCTCTGTCTCTGGCCGTTTTTTACCCCCAGATGTGATTTGAGATGCCAGTGCCTGTAACGATCAGTCAGTTCCATGACAACAGCTCCTCCCTTGCTGCTTTGGTAGTTTTTTCTGCTCTCTCCTGCTGCTCTGGGTTTTATTCTGGTTGTGGAGATTTCTTTGCTTGGGCGTTATTTTTTTTATTACTGCTCTGCTTTCACATAGTGTCTCCTTCAAGCCTGAGTAAGATTTGCCCTGACTTGTAGAACAACTTGTGCATCAGCATCTTTGCGCATAAGGTCTGAACCCTTGCTTAGTGTCAGCCTTGCTGTGTTTGTGTGTGTGTGGTCCTGTTCCAGGAGGGCAAAGAGCAGAATGAAAAATGTTAACGGGCTGGCTTGTGGTGGCAGATTTTTTTATGCAAGAAGGGAAATGCCACCCCTTTCCTTGTCTGTGCCAAAGTCCTGGCTTTCATGCCCCCTGCCTCCTCGCTTGCCCCTGCAGGCAATGGGCAAGAGGGGCCACGCTCGTCTCTGGAGGCAGCTTGCACCCAGAATTTGGTTTTGGCAGTAAGGTACTTATCTTCTTTTTAAATCAGTTTTGGACCCTAGAGCTTCGCTGTGTTCCCAGTGAGTGGGAGACAAGCAGGCTCAAATCTGGGACAGCATCATATGATGTCACATAATCTGGGGGAAATTGCACAGCCCTTCTTCACAGCTGAAGGCTGGGCACGGCTTCCTCCCACACCATTCAAGCCATGTTGGTGCCACCTCTTCCCTTCAACCCCTGCCCTTATGCCAGGGACAGCTGCAATGCCCCAGCCACTCCCCAGCCGTGGACCCCAGGAGCATCCTTCAGGTCAAAGGGTTGGACAAACCACTCAGATGCAAAACATGCAAAAAACTATTTTACTGACAAACAGCAAAGGACGGGCTTAGTTTCAGGAGCTGGACTGGTTATCTATTATATAAACATCTTCTTGAAAGGGAAGGAATGGCTGAAATACACTCACTCGTTGACCCAAATAAAATCACAGTGTGCTTTTTCTATTGTCTCCCACCCCCGAGCTCGCTGTGGCCTTTGGCTGCTCCCCTTCGCTCCGGCACAGCCACTGGAGAACAGAAACCGTAGGTGACATTTGCCCATGCAAGTGTATTTAATAAAAAAAAAAAGAATAGCCATTATTGCTTTTCAACCACAGTAGAGAATATTCCATGATTAAACTCAGAGCAGAGTCTAATCTCTCTCTCTGGTAGTGTCGATGTCTGTTGTACCTCTCCCTGTCCGACGCATGCAAAACGGGTTTGAGTGCAGGAAAAAAAAGAAGGATTAACCATCAGGGAAAACAGCACTCCAAGTTGTGTTCTTGTATTCTCACTGCACAGCACTGGTGAAATAAATCTCCCTAACCCTAACGCTCTGTCCCGCAAGGATTCCCACTGCCTTCGTCATTGCTCAGTGCCTCTCAGGATGGAGCCCTCCTCCTGGCGTCTCCCCTCCGCTGCAACCTCAGGGCTCGGCTTGAAAAGAGGACTAAAACCAGCAACCTCCGTGGAAAAGAAATGAGTGCAAATGCGCGGGGGGCACGGGGGAAGAGGAACGAGCTTCATGTGGCGAGCACACGGTGACGCACACACAACTGGAACAGCATCCCGAGAACCTCGCCGGGATGCTGCAAAGTGGCAGCCCAGACCCAGAGTAGAGCCCCTCTTTACACCTGCCCGTGTTCCCTACTCCTCTGCTTCCTCCCCTTTGTTTCACTGGAGTATCCAGGTTGCAAAGCCTTTGATGCCAACGTCTTTCTGTTTGTACCGCAGGCTTTTGACTGTCTCCAAGGATGGAACTCCGTAACCTGTCCCGGTGCTGTCACCCTCACTGTGAGAAAGTGTTTCTTGATGTTCGGATGGAACCTCCTGTGGTCCAGCTCGTGCCCATCGCCTCTGGTCCTGTCACTGGTCACCAGTGCAGAGCCTGGTGCTGCCTTCTTTGCGCCCCTCCGTCAGGTATTTCTGTACATTGATGCTCTGAGGCTCAGCTCTCTCAGCCGTTCTTCAGAGCAGAGGTGTTCCAGCCCCTTAAACATCTTAGTATCCCTTTTTATCAGGGATTCTCTTCTCCCAGCTGAGTGCAACTGGAAAATGAGGTAGAGAGTAGCAGTGAGAGTAACTAAACCCGCCCCACCACGCTGCCAACGTCTGGGCTGTGCGTTCTGGGCTCTCTTGGTCTTCTACTCTTTATTGAGAGCTGCTGGCAGACACCTCAGCCAGGATGCACCGGTCGATGTGTCCCTGGCTGGCTCAGGGTCCGGCTGAGCAGTAAGAGAGCAGGGTGACTGGGTGGCAAATTGGTCCTCAAAGGGGAAGGATCCTTCACGTTGTGCCAGGCCAAAGAAGGCGTGCGCGGGACCTGCGTCCACTCTAGGCTACACCTGAAATCCCATGTGTGGTGGCTTTGGGCTCTTCCTTTCCTCTCGTTCCTGAAGCTCTGCAGGACCTCCCTGGCACAGCACTTAGAGTGAATTTGGCCTCCTGGCACTTCTTCCTTCCCCACCCCTGTCCTCTTGGGAGCCACTGAATGTGGTGGGATGGCAAATGCCAGATAGGAAGCAAACTGGAGGACACAACCAGCTTGACAGACCTAAGTTTTAATGTTTTCTCTCTTGAGAAGAAAGAAGGAGGTGAGAACAGAAAGGTTGGCACAGAATGGGCTTAGCTTTGTGCTGCCTTCAGGGATCATAGAATGGTTTGAGTTGGAAGCGAACCTAAAACCCATCCAGTTCCAAGCTTCTCACCACGGGCAGGGACAGCTTGCTGCGGGGTCAGAGGTTTATTCAGCAGGACTGGTATGTGGGTTTCACAAGCCTCTGCTTTTCTCCAGCTCTCCCTCCACAT
Organism: Neomorphus geoffroyi; assembly: GCA_033558235.1. NCBI lineage: Eukaryota > Metazoa > Chordata > Aves > Cuculiformes > Neomorphidae > Neomorphus > Neomorphus geoffroyi. The sequence continues at coordinate 2,432,362 of JAUMJM010000029.1, read as the reverse complement.
TTCTGTGCGACAGATCCCGCCCAGCAGCACGCGCCCGTTCCGTGTGCAGAGAGCCAGACCTGTGGCTCCTCACACCGAAAATGCAGGAGCGTGTTCCCAGTGCCAATCCTGACTCCGGAGAATTGGCACATGGAGTTTTAAGCTCCGTCTCTGCTCTAAAAATAGCCCCTCCTGAGGTGGCACAAGATTCCCCCCGCTCTGATTCTGCAGAAGCCTCCCTCAAAGCATCTGGCGAGGAGCGCTAAGACATGGTGCACACTTCCCACTCCTTTGTCCCTACGGAGCTGCCAGTGCCGACGCAGCTGCCAGCTGTAAGCTTTGCAATTCCAGGTTTTTCCCTTCCAAAGACTCCATCCAGTATCTGGCCTTACCCTGACCTTGTTTTGTCAACTCCCTGATGCCAAAGTCACTTTCTCCCAACAGAATTCTTTTTTCTTTGGAGTTGTTGCTGGATTTTGGTTTTGTTGTTATTTCAATCTGTGGGGGTTTTTTTTGTTTGGGTTTTCTTTTTTTTTGGTGTGTGAAGACTGGATCAGAGGCAAAAGAACAACAAACAAGTCAACACTAGAACATCTCAGACAATTAAACAAGGAGAGGACACCCCCATGATCAGACAAAAGCAGAGCGAACACATGCACAGGAGAAGACAACGCAACAGCAGACTTTACAGACAACTGAGCTGCGAGCAACAGTAGAACCTCACTTGGACAGAGGAACAAGAGACCACGAAGTCAGACATGGCTGGTAAGGTTCACACCTCGAGGAGAATCGGCTGAAGGGGTGGGATAAAGGGAGAAGAGAAAGGATGTCAAGCAGAGAGAGAGAGAGAGCGGGTGCTGTGTGGTGCAATACAACACCAAGACTGGGGTTTGCAGTACTCAAATCACAGCTCCTCTTTCACCTTCTGCTTCTTGGTAGAGGTTTGTCACCTTGTCCCCCAAAGACAAGGCAGACTCTTGGCTGTGGGGAACGTTCATCTTCTGCACAACCCCCTGGGTGAAATGGCACGTGGGACGTGGGCAGCTCCGGTGCAGGGAGCTCTCTCCCCACTGCACTGGGGGGGGTGGGTTAGCCCAGCCCAGCCCTGCCGTGTTCTGATCTCCGTCACCTACAGTCAAACCTACAGGAGCTTCCTAGATGCAGAGATGAAAGGCTCCTCACACCAGGAATCTGGCCTTGTGTCCATGGCTGGCTGGAATCACCCACGCACAGAAGATGCACCAGATCTCCTGGGGCAGAAGCAGGACCTGCTCTTGCAGCACGGGAAGGAACTTTGCCCCTTATTTGTTAAGGACGAGAATCAAAGGCCAAGTCAGTTCCCCAGGATCAATCCCATTGGTTTAGTGTGTGCTGGAGCACACCTTTCTCTAGGAGGGTGTTTCTTGTTTCTTTGGATTTAAGACCAGTTAATTACTCCCAGTGAATTTAACTGCACTGAGAGTACTTATTGTTTTGTTTTTTACTAAGCGCAAACAAGAGAGGCTCACGCGGCAACTGCTGCAGCCACAGCAGGTTAAGACAAGGCATCTGTTCTTAAACAACAGGAATATGGATCATGTAGGATTTTTTCAGTTACCCTTTTCCAGAGCCTCAAAGTCTTCTGAATTTCTGGTGTGGCTCAGACCTAACCAGTGTGAGCCATCCCTTGTCCTCTCCATCTGTACGGTCAATATTTAACAATATTTCAGCTACAGTCGGTTGCTAACGCAGGGCAGAACCAGATTTCCAGCTCAGTCTGAGTTTGGGTCACTGCCTTAAGTCTCTCTTGTGAGAGGCACCAAGTGGAAAGATTATTTGAAGTGCTTTTTAACCCCATAACAGGTTTCAGAGACTCAGTATTTGTCTGGATCACGCTGGAACTTTCTCCCTTGCAAGGTGTTGTCCCACCACGTCCATGCCATGGACCTGCTTTAAACTCCAGTACCAATTCTGCGCTGCCAGTTCAGCGAGTGCCATCACAAGAGGGCAAACAGAGCAGCTGTTTGGCCAGATCTCAGTGAGTAACACCCCATCAAAGTGAGCAGCGTCTTCTGCCGCTTGAGGACGAGCCCAGATGGCCAAATGCACGAAACTTGTACAACGAGGGAGGTTGCAAAGCCGTGTCACTTGGAAAGGAGCTGCCTAAGGAAAAGTCATTCTTTAGCTACTGAAGGGTGGCTGCAAACATTGTGATCACGGGATGTCCAGAATGACAGACAACCAAGCGGACAGACATACGTACAGACCGGGCAATGACTGATGCCCAGTCAGAAACTGGGGCTCCAAGACAAGAGGGAATAGCAAGGGCAGGAATGGCAGAGAACAGGGATGTTTGGCTCTTGGCCAGCTTTGGGGCTTGTAAATAACCAGACTGATCCCAGGGCAGAGGAAACAATGGAATTAAAAAACCCAAGACATGGAAGCCGGAGCGGGGAGGAAAAGAGTGGGGAGTCCTGCTGTCCTCCCTCCACAGCCACTGCTGTCAGATGACAGGAGGCCACTGACACAGCCAGGGAATCTATAGAAGCAGCTTCTGATAGTGTTCTTCACCCTTTTGTTGGGGTGTTTTCCCTCTTTAAGCACAAGCCCACTCAATACAAAATGAGGAATGAAGGAGAAATGACTGGGATTGGGGGCTACCACCTTGAATTCTCGGGGCTAGTGACTCCCCCCCTTACCCCTCCCGATAAAAACCTTCCTCTTCCCACGGCAGCCAGCAGGACCAGAGCCACCTGCTGCTCCACACGTGCGAAAGAGACACAGTCCGGGCACCATTGCTCCTCTCCCCCAGCAGAACACGACTGCTGCAGGCATCGGCCACCACTGCGCTGTCTGGGTGCACACGGGCTTCATCAAGCAACGCTCCTTCAGGCAACTGGAAGCGAAGGATGTGGAGGTTGGTTTCAGACACTTGACAGCTACTTTGAAACCCACACCTAAGCTGCAACCAGGGGAGGCAAAGATAAAACCACGCTAGAGTATCCTCATCATTGGATTCAATCCATTATTGGGATATTTGACTCAGGGGATGAGTTTGGCTTCAGGCTCACATCTCCCCGTGCTCCTCAAGCCAAGCCCAGCCTGCAACTGCCGTGCTGTTCCGGCTCGGAGCAGCAACACAATTTTATAGGTGACTGTTTAAGGGCAGGAAAATCGAGGCTGTGAACAGGACCCTCTCACTGCGCTGCCAGGGTTGCCAGGATGGCCTTAACCAGAGCCCCCTCTAACAAGAGAGGGAGAGCAGCTCCTCTCCTCCCAGGCGAGGGGTTGGGGGGTGTTTTTGCAGCAGAGGGGTGTGATGAGGGTGCAAGTCAGATCCAACACCATTCCACGCAATACACTTCTCCCCACGTATGAGGAGCAACTCCTCTCTAGCATCAGTGATGAGGAACAGCACTGACACCACCAAGGGACCACCAAGGTGTGAGTGGTGTAAACCGGGCACAGCAACCCTGCTAAACGCAGCGCTGCCTCTCTGCACCGTTCCCCTGGCACTGTGATTTCTTGGATTGCTTAAGGCAGGTTTCATGGTGTAGCAATGCAAAGAACAAATCGGTTACACATTCCCAGGACTTTCTTCCCCCACAGCAACTCCCCAAAACCATCAACCAAAGCAAAAGGGACACTGTGTGGCAGCAGCCCCCGTCCAAACCTGTGACCAGCCAAGCCATTCTAGCAACGGAAGGAACAGAGCAAAGCAAAACGAAGCCAAAGGACCAAAGAAACAGAGGGCTTGGGCTCTTGGATGAGAAACTGCATCTTCTCCATGTTGTCCCACCTCCATACCCTTGGCCAACGTTCCCCATTGGGTAGCTGGATGTGCAGGACAGCCTTGAATGCCAGGAAAAGGGGTCTGAAAGTACAATGCAAGTCTCTTTGTTTGTTTGTTTCCCTTTGTCTGCTTTTTTACATATATACACGAGTCTGACAAGAAGACGTGGAACACAGTGCAACGTCTTGGCTGCGTAGCATCCAGGACTGGCTTAGTTGTGCATCGTGGTGTGCCACAGGGACACACAGGATGGAGAAGTAAAATTGTGTCCTCGGCTGGCTTCCAGAGAGGAGCAAACTGCTAGCTGTTCCCTTGGAAGAAGAGCAAAGTCCTTTTTAAAATCTCACTGCAGTCTCTGGAGGGGAAGGCATTCCTCAGAGGTGCCGTGGGCTTGGGTGCCCGTTATGGTACAGCTTCTGTTTGATGTGCACCATGTTCCCAGTCGCCTCTTCGTACTGCCGGTGGTGACGTTTCCTGAACTCCTTTAAGTTACAAAACTTTGGAATCCAAGACCAGGAATTGTCTGGAAGGCAGAAAGGAGAAAGAAGGTGAGAAATGACGGGAATGGTGAAGCCCGTGTTCTCCTGCCTTGCCCAGGTCTGTTCCTGACCTGTCCCACAGAAATCAGACTCTGCCGTGGTCTTGGCAAGGCCACCCTTTAGACAGGGACTTCATGCCTTGGCTGTAGCCACAGCACTGCCCACTCCTCTCCCAAACTTCCAGCAGCCCTTGTCCTGAACACGCCAGCAGCCACTCACCCCTCGGCCATGACCCCATGAGCATCCCTCGCGTGTGCTCACTCTGGGAGAGGCGCTGTTGGGCTGCAGTGGCCCATTGTGACAGTAAAGGTGGGAGCTGGCACAGGCAAACCCCAGCTTTCTTGGTAGGACACAAACTCCTTGCGACGAGCCCTGTCCTCCAGCCCTCCTTGTGCCTTACTCATGCTCTAAATGTTGGGAAAGACCCAGCTGCCAGGGGAACCGCAGCACCCTGGTGCCACATAGCATCCTTCTTCAATGCTGGTTCTTCTGTCTTCTGCAACATGGACCAACCCCACCCAACACCAGCACAGGCCACTTTCTGCCCCACAGCCAGTGCAGGCTGGACGGTGTCAGTTTTTCCTCCAGCATTTCAGCTCTCAGCCCATGAACCTCTACCAGTTTCAGCTGCCACTGAGGTTCACGGGCAAAGCCAGCCAGAAATACACAGCGCCCAACCCCACAAAGGAGAATTTGGAAGCCCCAGGGAACAACAGATCGTATGAAGTTGAACCATTACAACTCCTATGCGCTGGTGGGTGGCTCCTCTGACCAGCACTGCTCCTCCTGTGAAGCGCAAGTCCGCGTTTCTATAGAATATTTTCTATTTTAAGACATCTCTTCCATCAGGAAGGAGCTATAGGTTATTCTGGGGGACCAAAATTGAAGCTGATCAGGACACAACGTGACATTGAGTCACTGCTAAGTGGTACTCACGGGTTTCAGGGAGAGCTCTACATTCTCTACCAGCACAGGGTGCTGTGTTACCCCTACCCCATCTCTCACAGTCACAGGTATCGTTTCCTTCTTCAGAAGGAAATTTTAGCTTAGGTACTCGTTCAACAAAAAATAGGAATAGTTTTCCTATTGCTTTTGAAATTTGCATAGTTGATTTGAATGATTAGGAAACACCTAAAAGCTCAATGTTCATTATTTTGCTCCCAATCCCCCAAGGATTTTTCAGCCTGGCTTTAGTGAGATGCACTCAGCATCGCACACAAGCGCATTGTGCTCTCCTCGAACAGCTCAAGGCAAGTAAAAACTGCAAAGATGAGGTGAGGAGGGCTTCCAGGGTCTCTTCTACCACACAGTGGATTGTGAGGACACGGGGTCGTTACCAGAGCTGGGAGCAGAGTGAGCACACAGCAGTGGAACAACCAGCCTGGTGGAGAGCAGGTTGGTCCCGTGAGATGGGTTCCACAATATCTCAGGGCAGGGGGGTGTCAGCCTTCTGCAACATAGAAGGAGCACTGCAAGGGGGCTGCTAAGGGAAGAAAAAGCTGGGTGCAAAGCAACACTGCGTTCATTGCCCGACAAGACGTGTCTGCATGGCATCTCGCACCATTGGCCGACCCCTTCTTAAAGCCTTCGAATATGCACACACAGGGAGAGAAAAGAAAAAAGATAATTCGGATTGAATACTAAATTAATTACTAGCATTATCCTGAATTATTAAAAATAACCCCCCCTGCAGTATCTGCTCACAAGGAGGCACGTTAGACAGCCATGCCTCGTCTGAAGCTCCCAGCTCCGTAACAAAAGGTGATGTCTCAGAGGAACAGTATCACCGTTCCCACTGTAGCATCTCCCCAAGGAGAGCTCTTGCCAGCCCTGCTGACTTCATGAGCATCGATGAGCTCAGAGCCACAGGCGGTCGGACCAAAACCAGGTGCCACAGCCTCGAGATTGGCTCAGTACCTTCGGTCTCACTGGAAACCCTGAGAGCTGGCCTTCTGCTTGGGAAATGACAGCAGCGCGTCCTGGTGCAGAGCCTGGGCTGCCGGGCAGTTGGGAAGAGTAATGAGCAAGTAATAGCGATTTGATCTCAATTTTTAGAAAGAGACAGTCCACTTCCCTCATCAGAATTTCTTACAGGCTCTCAGATAAATCTTTCTCTCACTCTCCTTTTTCTCCGAGTTGTGATTTAACAGACACCATCGGTCACAGTTAGAGAGGCTGAGATTTCAGGGACACTCACAGAATTTCAAGTCATTCACTATTTCAGTATTTTTTCTGTCTTATTTCCCCTCCAACAGTTAAAGTCCGTGAGCTGATGATGCTGAGGGAGCAAAGAGGACAGAGAGGGCCTCTGAAGGAGCATCTGTTGGGCGTTCTCAGGATGCCAAGCTAACCGGTCCAAGGACTAACCAGCACGACCTGCACTTTTCCCTGTGGGGCTGATGTCACCACTCAATAAGAACTGACACGTCTGGAACAGCGATGAGGATGAGGAAAGCCCGGCCGGCGCATGCCTAACACGACACAGCAACGCCTGCCGTCGCCATCGCATTGTCACTAGTTTACCCCGAGAGCCAGAGGCTGCGCCGTGCCGCCACGTGCCCGCCTGCCAATGATACGCACAGAAAAATCTAGATTTCAGGGAAGTTTTGTCTGGCCTGAAAACATTCTGCCCACACGTGCGGCCACGCAACCACCATCTGCCAGCCTGCCTACAGGCAAGCGCGTCGCGTTCCATCCAACCCCCCTTTGCACCAACTCGTACTTCACACTTCCCAAAGCAGAGCCTTCAAGGCTGGGTTCCTCGGCTGGCTCTTCCCACCTAAACATTCCCGCTTAGATAAAGAGGGCTGGGATAGGACTGGTACCAATTCCACGCTGCAAGACCACTGACCTCCTCCCTCTCCACCAGGACAGGGAAAAGGAATGAGGAAAGAGAGGGGAGCCCAGGAGGCTGCACTTACCATACCGTCGGCTCGTTCTCCAGGCTCGCACTGCATAATGGAGAACCCCATCCATCCACACCAGAAACCAGCTTATACAAAAGCCCAGCAAAAGTCCCAGCATCAGATCAATCTCTTGCTTGGTTACATTGTCAGTCACAAAGTAATTCTCCGAGGAGTCCACCACTGACTGATCCCCGTCGTACGGAATAACGTAATGGACATGATGCCTGTTGCGGGGAACAGAAACAGGGAGAAGAATCAGTGGAGAAGAGCAGCGTACGCTTTCCATCCGGCGCCTGCTCTTGGGGCCAGGAGCTGGTTTAACACCATTCCTTCCAGTTTCTACCAACATTCCGGGGAGCAGAAGTGCTGTCTTGGCTTTTTGTGCTTACGTTAGCAGAGGAATCGGCAGAAAGCGAGGAAGGAAAGCACAGAAACCTGAACCCACGCCTGGAACTCGTGTTGTGTTCCTGACACAGGCTCTCTGTGCCAAAGTTCTTTGTCTGTAAAATGAAGATAATATTAAGGACCGCGTGAGGTTGGAGGGGTCACCCCCCGAGGTGGAAAGGGCACTGCTGCGGCCGTGTTGGCAGGCGGAGGTGGAGAGCACTTTGCTCCTGTGAGCACACACGGCTGAGCAGGCAGCTGGGAGCCCTGCGAGCACAACCACAACCCGCTGCCTCGCAGGGGTCAGCAAGGTCCTCTGCTCTGCAGGGCTGCCCGTGCGAGCAGCCTCTCCGCACATCGCAGGTGCGCTGGGGGCCGCGGCGTCCCGTCCCGCAGAGCGAAACCACAGCATCACAGAACGGTCTGGGTTGGAAGGGACCTCAAAGCACACCCAGTGCCACCCCCTGCCATGGGCAGGGACACCTCCCACTGGGTCAGGGGGCTCCAAGCCCCATCCCATGGCAGGGATGGAGGGAGGGAGTTGGAAAAACAAGGCAGGTCTGTGGGGGCTGAGTGGGAGGGGGCCAGCTGTGCCCGGAGTTGAGCATGTGGGGCAGGAGGGTCCCAGATGAAAACGGATGCAGGATGCAAAGCAAAACTGGAAGCAGAGCTGCTCTGGAGCCTCTGCATCTGCTTTCCATGGCTCTTAACCTTCCCTGAGAGCAGCCAGGAGCCACGAGGCTGCCCAGGCTCTGTGCTCAGCCACCCTGCCTCCTCCCACTGCCTGCTTTAGAGGCAGGCACTGCTTGGGCAGGTGCTGTCGCTGCTGCCAGGGAGCCCTGGCACAGCCAGCCAGGCACGGCGAGGTGTGCTCAGCATCCCCTGTGCCTGCCAGCGCCGCTCAGGTTGCGTGCAGCAGCCCACCACAGCGCTGCAGCACGGATGCATCGCCGGTGCCCCCAGCTCAAGGGCAGGGCACGGTTGCCTTGCCCATCGCCACCCCTGCCAGCATCACCTGCACATCCCCGGCCCCGCTCCCACGCGCAGGAGAGGAGGCAATCCCTGGAGGCCTCTGAATATGCATGAGGTGCAGGTTGCTCAATAATCACGCCTGAGAAACGTCCAAATATTTACACAAACAAACCTCCACTCAAAAGAACCTACTGAAAACAGCCCTAATCTCAGCAGAGACGGAACGGAGGCCACCTGCGCCAGAGGCTCCGGCTCCTGGCAGACCCAGGTGTGCAGGGCCAGAGTGCAGCCTGGTCCATGGTCCATGGTCCACGTGTGGGTGGGAAGCCCATCTAGCCATGCTCCTGCTGTGTAATACTGCTCCCCAGTTGCACCCAGTAAAGGCCCCAGCACTGGGAACCGACTGGGGCAGCATCCAGGCCAGCCCTGCTGGCAGCTCACGGTGCCCTCAGAGGCTGCGGTTCTGCTCACAGTTCCTCTTGCTCGTTGCTTTGCAACCAGAGGGGGGTTTATTTCCCCTCATTTGGCTGGGGAAAAGCAAGGGAGGGCAGAGGGTGTGTGAGGGAGGGCTCCCAAAAAGGGAGCTCTTCCATGAGCACAACCAAGCAGCTCTGCAGAAGAGGAGAAGGCAAACCTCACCCACCTCCCCATGCTGTGCTTTCCAAGTCACCACCAGCGATGCCTGGCAGGTCCTTAACTTACTCTCTTTTGCTTCTTGCCACTCAGAAACAGCCAAAGGGCTGAGGCCACACACACCTCCAGAAACCCAGACTCCTTGAACGGATGCAGAAGCAGCAGGACCTGGTGCCTGTGCCCCCTGCATCCCGTTGCCACCACCCACAGGGCTATCTAAAGCCTCGCCGTGCAGAGCATCAGTAACACAACCACCTCCGGGGCTGAGAGAAGCAAAGCCCCCCAGACACAGCAAGGACAGACCGTGGGGAGGGAGAGCAGACATCTCTCCACACACGAGGTGGTTTTCACGTAGGGTCTCAGCACAAGAAGTGAGTCTGGAGCCTCACGGTCAAAGCTCTGCCAGAGCCCAGGGCCGCACACAGAGCGTGGCTGCAACAACACGGGGCACGGCTCGCTCCTCACACGCTCCACAGGAGGGTTTTTGCTACCACCCAGTCTGCTTTCTTCACAGCTCTTGTTCTCCGCTCGCAGGGCACCGAGGGAAGGGACACAGTCACCTCTTCCCCGCCTCGTCCCTCCCCAGCGCAGGCTGACTCTGCAGTGGGATCTCCTCCAGCTCTCCCTGCTTCCTCTGGTCACCACTGGGCTGAGCAGCACCTTGGGGGCAGCAGGGCCTGACACTCTTGTGTTTGCAGCTCCCATGCCACGTGCAGGGGACTGTCCCCAAAGCCCAGTGATTTCAGAGTCAGCCGCGGAGGTGAAGTCCCCGTTTCTTTCCATAAAATCACAGAACCACAGAATGGGGGAGGTTGGAAAGGACCTCTCGAGGTCCTCTGCTCAAGCAGGGCCACCCAAAGCCAGTTGCCCAGGACCGTGTTCAGAGGGCATTTAAGCATCGCCAAGAAGGGAGATCACAGCCTCTCTGGACAACCTGTCTCAGTGCTCTGTCACCCTCACCATGAAAAAGAGTCTCCTGATGTCCAAGCAGAACATCCCATGTTCCGGTTTGTGCCCGTTGCCTCTGGTTCTGTCACTGGGCATCAGTGCAAACAGCCTGGCTCTGCCTTCCCCCTCCCTTCATGTATTTACGCAGGTGAAGCTCCCCCTGCACCTTCTCCTCTCCGGGCTCCACAGCACAACGAGCCCCAGTCCGTGGGACCACGGATGGAGTGGGGCAGACAGAGAGAGACCACAACCAGCTCTGGGGTGCAACTCAAGGTGACAACAACAGTTTTCAACACAACCTCTCTAACGTGACTGCACGGCCATCTCTGCACACCCACGAGCCGTACGGCGCGTCTCAGACAGCCAACGGAGGGAGGGAGCTCCAGGGAAGGACGGCTGGTGGGACCTTTCTCACTGTTCCCGGCAGAGCACATAGAGTGACCGTTGGCTTCCAGCATCCCATAAAGGAGTGAGTCCTCACAGCATCCCTGTGCCAGCCCTTTGCCTGCACAGCCCGAAGTGCTGTGGCACAGTCGTGCCCAGGGCAGAAAGGAGTCGGTCCTGTTGTACTCAGAGCCACCAAGAAGTCCCAAGGTGATTCATGGGAGGCAAAATCCAACAACAGAGAGCAAAACCTTTGACCTACCTGGATCGGGCAGTTTAGTTTTCCAAGTATCAGAAATCAAAGTTGGATCCCAAGTGCAAGTTGCGTTAAGAGAAAAGCCTCCTGTCACTGAAACACCCCAGGAAAGGACTTGAGGACCTTCCGGGAGCCTTTGGGAGCCCTGAATAACCAGAGCAATTCCATGCAGTGGAGATGCCAGTGCTGGGTTCCCACCAGGTGGATTTTTCTGGAAAGGGGTTTGCAAGGCTCAGGGAAGATGAATTTTTTCCTGCTCGTGCAACAGTTGGGAGATCAGAGCTGCAGGGGGGGTTGTGCTTTGTTTTAACTTACCAGGCTGAGTGGTGCCTCTGAGATGGGGAGGGGAACACGGACAGACCCTCCCAGAAGTTTTCTGTTGCGGCTCACGTTCCTGTGGGTGTTGCAGGAGCGATTCAGAGGCACCGGTGCGCCAGCACAGCACGTTATTAATAGTGCACAGAGGTCCAGGGTCCCCACCACATATCAAGGGAACTGGAAACTGGAACGTGGCCTGGATGGCTCTGGGGGTTGGATGCAGGGAGGGAACGCATCACCTCCAGGCTGGGCACAACGTGGGAGCAGCCAGCCACCAGCAGCTCCACACCAGCGCACGCCAGGGAGGGCAGGCAGTGCTGGGCAGGTTCTGGAAGGGCAGCTCCTGAGAGGAAACACTTCTGGCCAAACCTTCTTTTCAGAAACGTGGCCATCCAGGGGCTGGCAGAGCCCGCCGGTGGCTCTTTGCCCAACCAAAGACCTTTGGGAAGAGGTGAAAATCTCCTTCAGCCTAGCACCAGCTTAGCCAGCAGTCAGATGGCGTTGGGCGTGAGGACTCCGGGGTTCCCAGCGTGCTCAGCTGTGAGAGCTGTCACACAGGACCTGTGGTCCTCAAAAGGTAAACCCAGATCCTGACCACGTATCTTCACAAGAAAAAGATGCACCAAATAGAATCACAGAATGCTTTGGGTTGGAAGGGACCTCAAAGCCCATCCAGTGCCACCCCTGCCATGGGCAGGGACACCTCCCACTGGATCAGGGGGCTCCAAGCCCCATCCAACCTGGCCTGGAACCCCTCCAGGGATGGGGCAGCCACCGCTGCTCTGGGCACCCTGGGCCAGGGCTTCCCCACCCTCACAGCAAAACATTTCTCCCCAGGATCTCCTCTCAATCTAATCTAAATAACCTGAGGGCCAATTCCTGGGCAGTTCAAGCTGGTAGCACTTGTCACTACAGATCCCAATTATTCGTACCAGGTTAATTGTGCGCTGCCTCCTCCACGAGCCACGCAGCCTCATGCCCCACCCTTGGTGTGGTGGAGCTTCCATGGGAAGCAGATGTAATTGTAGGAAAAGAAATGTAACCACACTTCAGGCCAGAAACGCCTTCCAAAACAGGAGGAGGTGGTGACTGCCAGCAGCTGCTCTCCTGAAGCGAGAGACTGGATTTGCTGTGCCATCCCCAGCCAGACAGCACCTGGCTCAGGTGAGAAACTGAAGCTGCTGAAGTTATTTTTTGCTCTCATGAGATCCCACCTGGAGTATTGTGTCCATTTCTGGAATCCACAACGTAAGAAGGAGATGGAACTGTTGGAGGGGGTCCAGAGGAGGCCACGGAGATGGTCTGAGGGCTGGAGCCCCTCTGCTCTGAGCACAGGCTGAGAGAGTTGGAGTTGTTCAGCCTGGAAAGAAGACACTGGGGAGACCTCACAGTGGCCTTCCAGCACTGAAAGGGGCTCCGGGAAAGCTGGGGAGGGGCTCTGGACCAGGGAGGGCAGGGATGGGACCGGGGGAAAAGTTTTCAGCTGAAAGAAGGGAGATTGAGATGAGATCTTAGGGAGAAATATTTTGCTGTGAGGGTGCCCAGAGCAGTGGTGGCTGCCCCATCCCTGGAGGTGTTCCAGGCCAGGTTGGATGGGGCTTGGAGCCCCCTGATCCAGTGGGAGGTGTCCCTGCCCACGGCAGGGGTGGCACTGGCTGGGCTGTGAGGTTCCTTCCAACCCAAACCGGTCTGTGATGCTGCGACGACGGGAGCACAGTGTTTGTGTCTGCGCGCGAGTGCTTGCGCTGTGGCTTCCCTGTCCCTTTCCCAGCCTTTGTGACAAAGAGGGAAGCCCACCCTCCTCTCCTCCATCCCGGGGCAGGTGGTGCAGCTCCTTGGCCAGCGTGGCCGGGGAGCCTCACTACGGAGCTGCCCGAAGCGCTATTGTCCCTTGCAGTGACCTTGCGTGTGCGCTGCCTGCTGCAGCCCAAGCACAGCACCGGAGCCTTTAGAACCGCGCCACCGAGCTGGTGTTCTAAATGCAAAGAGCCCGTCGCTGCCTCCACGCTCTTGGCTTCCCTGTCTGCCAGGGCCCCGCGGATGCCCTGGCTCTGCTGGGCAGGTGACAGCCAGAAGGAGACGTGTCACACGTCCCAGGCTCACCTTGCAGCTATCACAGCCTGGCTGGGCTGAGCTGCTCCCCGGCTGCAGCAGCGTTTGGAGGAGCAGGGTTTGTCCCAGCACAGCCCCCAAGGCACGGCCAGAGGCAGAGGGTGGCACAGAGCCTCCCGTCCTGCCCTTGCAGTCTCTGCCAAGCAGCCCAGCACCTGCAGGCCAGTGTGGACGGCACCGCGGCAGAGGGGGAAACACCTCCCCAGGACCCTCTAGCAGCTACCAGAAGCCCAGAAGAAAGGGCTGGTGGTCTCCACCACCAGGCAACGAGCACCCCCCGGCACATCCCCAGAGGATGCGGGGACAAAGAGGTTTGATGACGTTTCCAGAGTGGCTGGGAAAGGAGGAAAAAGAGTCAAAATGTGCTCTTTGTACCCGCAGCCCCAGCGCTGCTGCCTGGGTCAGGCACTGGCCTTGGGAGGTGGAGGGCAGCACTTTTGCTCCTCACAGACAGAGCCCTGAGAGCACCATCGTGCAAACCTGTGCTTCCACAAGCCAGCGCTGCTCCAGCACCACCCCCCTCCCTGTCACGGGTGCTGCTGGTCCCCCCCGCCAGCAGCCACCTCGCACCCTCCGGCACGCAGGGGTTCCAGTTGCTCAGGAGAGTCTGGTACAGCCACGTCAAGAGGCCACCGAGAGCAAGGCTGAAGTCTCCCTCGGACAGGAGGAGCTGACCTGAGGGTTGGCCAGGCCCCCAGCTCTGCTGCAGGGTGTTCAGGTGAGGCTCACACGCTCCTCTGTCCTCCCTAACCCCACTCACCACAGGGGAAGCCACTTTGCCTGGGAGGGAAAGGTTCCCCCAAGGTCACTCAGGTCAGTGATCCTGAGCTCCCCGTCCTTTCCAGAACAGAGACCTCCCAAGCCCCCCGGGCAGTTTTGACGGGTCCTTGCTCCATGCAGGTGTCATCTGTTCTCTCCAGCTCACCCTGCCTCCACGGACGCCCTTTGGTGTTTTTCCTTTGCATGACATCACCCAGCTCCTGATCTGCTGCCAGCTCGCTGCTTCCAGAGAGGACCCTTTGCTGGCTGGGACAGAGACGTTTGGAGTGGGGCAGTGCTACACCTCTGCAGTCCAGGGAGCCCTGCTCTCACCTGGGAACAGGTACAGCCCAAGGAGGCAGGACCTGGGCTGGGATCTGGGCAGCCTGAGTATCTCCACGCACTGAGGCCAGAGGGTGCTGAGCTGCCCCAGGGATCTACTCCAGCGGGCGCGTTCCCGCGTGGCATCACCAGGAGCCGGCAGGGGTGGAAGTGTGGCTGTCACCCCTTCTTCCCCCAGCGAGAAGAAGGGTGCTGAGAGGAACGGTCCCTGCCATCCCAGGCACAGCCGTGCAGGCTCCATGGCAGCACCAGGTGCCAGCCCTGTCTCTGCCGGGGTCCTCCCAGCTTCCCTCCCCCAGCAACCCTCTGAGCAGCTGTGGGTGCACTTCGACTGCCCTCGGGGGCTCTGGCAGCTTTGTCCTCCTTGGCTCCAGTGGTGCCAGCATGGCAGCCGCGTGGGAAAGGGTCAGCCCAGCCTAACCACACCAGCCCACCTGCACAAAGCCCACCTGCTCCCACCCACAGCCCAGAGGATGATCCGTGCCGGCCCTGGGAGCAGGATCCCATGGCAAAGCAGTGCCCAGCCCAGGCTCCCTCAAACTGACCAGAGCAGCTTGGGGGACGTTGCTGTGTTACCTTGACCACCTATTTCTTTGCACCCCGTCTCACCAAACACCCTGCACAGCCTCCAGCACCCTCTCAGCCCTCCTGTGCCCAGCAAAAGGCCACCACTCTTGACATCTCTGACCTGAAAAGAACCAGTGAGGAACCAGAACAGCGAGGTCACTCTTGCCTCAACAGATCGCTGCCTTGCTTTGAGCACAAAGTGATGAGAAACAGCGTCAGCCACCAGCAGCCCGGGTGACGCTGACACCACAGGGATGGGCAGAGCAAGGGTAGATCATCGGACCCAGCAGTGCCAAGTGCCCAGCGTTCACCTGGACCACGAGATGGGGCTGCGTTTCTTCCCCAAATGTCTTGACTCCAGTTACTGCCAGTGGACCAAGTGCTTAGGAACATGGGATAAAACCGAAGTACAGTCCCCGGCTGCAAGGAACCAGGCCCTCTACAAGGCAAGGGTGCGCAGAGGGCATTTTAGGAAGAAGCGAGCGTGGTGCCATGAGCTAACACTGCCTTTCACATCTCCTGGGACCTTCTTGCAAGGTCCAGTCCCTCACGGAGAGGAGAACAAGCAGAGTCCAGGGAAAGCCACAAGCTTGCCCGTGAGGAGACACCCCAGCCACAGCCTCCATGCAACCTGAAGAGCCCTCTAAGGAGGCAGCCAGAGCAGCCTGCTGAGCTGGCCATGCTCCCAGGTGACTCTAAAGAGCCTGGAGCCACCAAAATGTGGGCAGAGCTTGGGGCTCCCCTGCCTGCCAGCCTCCTACCGGCAACCAGCCCCGCAGGGGTCCTCAGGGTGTGCCAGCTGTCCCTCCCTGGGGACCATGAAGTGTGAAGAGACCCAGGGGAGGACAGGGAGCTGGAAACACAGCCAGGCCCCCATCCCATCACCAAGGGAGGGGAGATCCAGGCTGCAGGTGCACTAATGCCCTCCACCTGCTGCGCTCTGAGCCAAACTCCCGGCCACCCAGGGCTGCCCACAGTCTTCCCTGTCTTCAGGACACTCTAACACCAAAGAGCAGCAGGGGCAGCCAAGGGCTGAAGGCTGGGCCTTGCAGGAATGAGGTGGGACAGAGCCCCAAACCCCCTGAGATGCAGAGTCAGCCCTCGCTACCTGCAGGCACCACCAGCAGCTCCCGGGCCCCCACACGGTCACAAGCTCAGTGTGGATCCTGATTCCTTCTGGAGAGCACACCCTGCTGAGCACTGGGTGCCCACGGCCAGGTGCTCACAGCCCAGCCTGGCGTGCTTGGACGCGGTGGAGCACAGACCTGTGCCCACGCTGACGCCCCGAGGAAGGGACACAGCCAGGGTAGGAGAGGGGAAGGAAAACATTTGGGAAGTAATTAGTTGGTGTGACAGACACTACAGCCCAGGCCAGGGCAGGAGGGAAGAACAGGACCCACAGCCGCTCAGCCTATCGCACACCAATCTTCATTTATTCCTGTGTCTCCTTCCCTTCCATTTCTGCACCATTTACTCATTTTGCCCATGCCTGCCTGTAACACACTGAGCGGCAGCCACTTCCCTCCTCCAAGGACTCCCTTTGGTTATTGGCACGTCAGGAGTCCTTGCTCAGCCCCCGGTACCACTGCTCACAACGCGCTCCAGGATGCAGCCTTGCCAGCACAAGGCAGAGCTGTTTACGGCTCGTGCTGCGTGCGCTGAGGGCTCGCGCTCAGAGCACCGGGACGGCCGACAAAAAGGACACGGCACATCCAGCATCACCTGCCCTTTAAATCAGAGAACTCCAAACATTTGGGCATCAGGTCAGAGCTTACAGAGCAAGCAAGGGTCATAAACCAGAGCTGAGCAGGAGGCCACGCAGGGTCCCACGGTACAGGGGTGCTTTGGGCAAGTGTCTCCTACATCAGCATCAACACCTTCGAACCACTGCTCGGGCACAACAACTCCCCACTGAGGAGCAGTAGGATCAGAGAATGCTTTGGGTTGGAAGGGACCTTTACAGGTCACCCAGTTCAGCCTCTCTGCAGAAACATCTTTAACTCGATCAGGTTGCTCAGAGCCCCATCCAACCTCACCTGGACTGTTTCCAGGGATGGGGTCTCCACCGCCTCCCTGGGCAACCTGGGCCAGTGTCTCACCACCCTCAGTGGAAAAATTTCTTCCTTATATCCAGCCTAAATCTCTCCTCCTTTAGTTTAGATTTGGGTTCAGATTTTAGGTTCCTGTTGGCAAGAGCCGTTGCTTCTCCACACCTAAGGGCTCTTTGCCTCCTCTCAGACCCATGCCTGACAATTTGGAAGCTCTTTTGTGCACTTTCTAAGAAACAACCCAGCTCTGTCTGGGGAGAGTGCCATGGCTAATTTGTCTGCCTCAACAGCCGTAGAGCTGGAGGAGAGCGGGGTGCCCCTGCCACCTTCTCAGACTTGGGCAGAAGGGACACTGCCAGTGAGACCTGACACCCCTCAGTCGCGCCAGACGGTGTCAAAGTCTGTTACCTGGAGCCAATTTTCACCACCACTGAACACAGCTGTGACAAGTACAAAGAAAAATAGGTTGAAGAGGCAGAGGAAAACTCTTGAACGGGTTGATGAGTTTCTTAGGGACAGGGTTTAGTGGGGAGACGGGTACGGTTGGACTCGATGATCTCAGAGGTCTCTTCCAACCTTTTGATTCTATGATTCTAAATGAGTGAAAAGCATCAAGAAGACTCAAAAAAATTACTTAAGAAAAAGTCAATCCTTGCCCAAAAAAAAAGTCAAAGACATTGTGGATGTTTCTTGTCCCCGCTCTTCCCAACGGCCTCAACAGAGGTGCCTGAGGTGTCCAAGGAGCCAGGGATTTAGGGTTTGCCCACTGGACGCTGGCTGTATTGGGCCTAGAGGCGCCGCTTCTACCTTCTCTGCGGCTCTGCCACAGGGGCCTGAGGAGGAACCGTGGGGAGAAAGGCAACCATCACCTTCGGTGAAGGAAGCGGAGTGGAAGGGCAAAGCACTTTCCCCTCGCTAAGCTGCGCACATCCCCGTTTCAGCTGAGCTCCCACTCCAGGGACACGGACGGGACGTGACGCCGCTGAGCCAGGATGCAGCTGGTTCCAGGGGCTCAGAGACGAGCGGAGCTCAGCCTGAACGTTGGATGTGGCAGGGGAGCGGTGCCCCAGCACGTCCTTCAGCTGGCACGGCGTCACGCTGCCCTGCACCCCCCTCAGAGGAGAAACTCTCCAGCAGGCAGCGAGGAACGAGGCCCAGGAGGGCAGCGAGGCCTCCGAGCGCAGGAGAAGGAGCTCAAACAACAGTCCCAGAGAGGAGAGAGGGATCCCCAAAGCTCAGGCCCCAGGCTCCAACAGAGCATCCAAAGCGCAGTCCCAAGCTGAGCCCCTCAACAATTACGCACAAACCAAGAAACGCTGCGCCGTTCAGGAGAATCCAATCGCCAAGCAGCCGTGGGGAGAGGACGGCGTCTGTCCGGTCATAAACTTGCACACCGCAAAGGCATCGCTCTTGGTTAAATCCACCCTGATGCTCTCAGCTTACTGAACGCTCCACAAAAACACAGACCAGCGACTCCAGTGCGCTCTGCCCAGCACCATTCCGACCCTCAGCAGAGAGGCCACAGAGAATTAAAAGCCAATCAAAAATTACAAAGCTTCAAAGTGACACCGTCCTAGGCAGTAATGCTGCTTCCTGGACACAGATCCTCTGGTTTCACCAAATCCCACTCCATTTAAACCACACAACCTCAGAACACAAACACGCTGAGAAACAACCCGGCCCGGTGGACAACAAAGGCAAAATGACAAGCGTTTAAATCAAAGTTACTCACTTCCCCAGGGCTCGCAGATGCATTTACACAAGCAGGCATACAAAGGAACACGGGCTTCCAGGCCCATGGAAAACTCTTCTTCCAGAAAAAAGACAACAAAACCCCCTCCCTGTGTTCATGCAGGAGCTGCTGAGGAAGGTGAGACACAGCCGGAATGCAAACATGGTAGCCCAGCCAGCATCACCGTGCCGCTGGCCACCACCTCGCTGTGCCTTCCCAATGAGATGAAGGTGGGAAGGGGCTGGGGAGGGGGGAGAGAGGTGGGAGAGATCCTTCTGCAGGGAACTTACCTTCCACAGTTGCAGTGGCAAACTCGGTCTTCCCCTCTCAGATGCGGTAAGATGTAATTGTGAAATCTGTCCAACAACGCATTCATGTCCATCAAGCAAGCTATTGCCTGTAAGAGCCCACAACCAAGGCATCTGGTCAACTCTGGATGATGGAATAAAACATTGACTCTAGTTTGATTGCCAAAGACTGAAGCAGTCATCAAGAAAACGCTCTTTAACGGGGCACACACACACATGCAGACACAGAGGGGCACAGGCTAAGGGACAGCGCGGGGGGAGGATGGAGGGGGAGGGAAAGAAGCAAAATCTCTTACCATAACGATAGAGGCGCCCAGGATCATGAAAATCATGGTGTTTGCATTCATGGACATCAAGAGGGAATTGCCAGCGGTCGGCTCCGTTTGCCCCCAGCCCCGCAAAGACCAGCCGCGCTTATTCCGCAGAGCCCAGCCCGGGGCGCATCGCGGGGGGCTGCGGTGCCGGGGGGGGGCCCCCCGCACACACCCGCGCCCACCCCCGCGATGGGGATGCCTTGGGCTCCTGAGCCCTGCCCCCTTTTATTGTTTTATTTTTCTAGGACGAATGTGACAGGTAAAAAAAAAATAAAAAATATATATATTTTTATCCCACCCCCCCACCCCCCCCCGGGCTTTTTTTCCACCCCCCAGGCTTATTTCCCCCCCGGGTTCAGCAGCAGGAGATGCGCCACGGCTCTGGGAGCGGGCACACGCTGCCACAAGCACAGCCCTTCATGCAGCAACTGGAAAACCAGCCAGCCAAAACCAAAAAGGGGGGGAGGCTGGGGGGGGGGGGGGGGGGAGGAGGAGGCAGGCTGCAAAAAAAAATTCACCCAGCCTAGGGGAGCCTCATTGCATCCTTTTCCCCGAACCTCCCCAAAATCACGCAATGGGGGTGAAAAAAATCCCCCTGGAGCATCACCAGCATCAGAACCATCAGCATCACCATCACCCCTTCCCCACCCCCCCAAAAAAACCCTCCCAGCTCCTTCTCGCTGCTGCTCAGCTCCGAGGTTCTGCAAGGAGGGAGGGATGCGGGATGCAGGATGCAGCGGGGAGATGCTCCCAGGCAGAGCCCCCCCCTTTTTCTCCCCCCCCCCCCCCTCCAGCATTTACCTACGTGGGGAGCTCATGGCGAGCTGTGGTGGTGGTGGTGGCTCTGCTGCTTCTCCCTCCTCGCAGCCGCACGGCTTTTTTTTCCCGAGCGAAACCCCGGCAGCGCCGTTTGGCCGCATTTTGAGTCCCACACGGCAGCCTCACCCCGCCCTTCCTCCCGCCCGGGGTCGGCAGCATCTTCTGCGCATCCCATGGGATCGGATGGGACCCCCCCCCCCCCTAAGCCCTTGGGGAGGTGCTGGGGGCGATGGGGCTGGAGCGCAGGGGGGATCCCGCACCCCCTTCACCCTCTGCTTCCCACTGGGATCCTCCGAGACCCCCCAAGGAAGCTTGGAGGTGGCCAACCCTTCTTGGGGCATCAGAGCTTGGAGCAATTCCCACCCTTTGCCAAGTTGTCTCCCCTGGATTTGGCTCCCTAGGAAAAGCTGGAGGGATGCAGATCCTGCAACAGAAATCACCCCCTTACGACTTCATCCCATCCGACCGGAGATGTGAGGTCCAAGGAAGAAGCTTATGCTCCAGGTTGTATTTTATTCCACCATGCTTTTTTGGGTTAACGCAACTCAAGTCTTGTTTAGGAGCTTCAATAAAAGGAAGTAAGTGGCCAGCCAATAACTTTTTGCCTGTTCGTTGTTCTTTTTAATGTCAACCTTGCAACCTGGATGAGCAGGAGAGATTCCAGCCACCACGTGGGAAATGCGTGGTAGCACGTCGCTTGGTGGCCGTTACGTCGCGTCGTGCAGTGCTTTCTCCTCCGAGCCTTCCTCAAGGTGAGTTTCACCTTGCTGGAACCCAGCTATCAGTTATTATTTTCAGCTTCTCATGGCCATCAAAGTAGAGATAGCTTTTTCTGGGGTTTGCATCCTTGCATATTTGTTTTCCTTCTGCTCCTCAGGCCACAATCAGCCTCCTTATGTAATGACTTGTGTTATATAAACTCCGTTCTTCAAGGAACAGTCATTAACCTACTACTGGGTATTGAAAATACCGAAATACTGTCACACAATTAAAATCACTAAATGGTGTCCTCAAAGTAGAGCACAGATTGCATTGCAGGGTGGGTTTTTTTTCAAATTAAACCACACACATGAAACATTCGATCAGCCGGGCTCTTCATGCAAAAGAGCAGCGAGGCTGGGAAGGCGCCTCTTGCCCAACCCCTCAGGGTTCCCTCCTCAAGAGCTTTCTGCCCTGAGCTGCTTTCGCTTCTAATTGAGCCAGGAGGTGGTTTCTACCATCTAAACCGAGACCTCAGGAAAGCAACGCAGAGATAACGCCCCCTGTTGTAGAAAACAGATGCATTTTTAAAGTCATAGCCAAAGAAAACCACGGGAGAGAACAATCTGAAGACAAGTCTCAGGGAATATTGCCTGGTCATCAGCCCAGGTTTATGATCTCCCAGACTCCCTCACAAAGCAGGCTGGGTCAGCACTCAGCTGGGCTGCAGCACCAAGGAAAGGTTGAGGCATTGGCTCAGGTGTAAACGAGGTTTCTCAACACAGCTCTGGAGGAGCTGCCTTCCCGTCTCGTCCTTTTGGAGCACCCTCCTGCAGTTGGCCAAGCGACACCTGCCATCCTTCACCAGGAATGGCTCCTGCTTGCTGTACAGGAGCCTGATGGTCCAACAGGTTCCCTCACTGCTCTTCCTGGCCCATTTTCAGCACACACAGACTCAGCTGAACCCTGTAAATTGTGCCTCGTCCCATCCTCCTGACCCCACCACACCTTGGTTCACTCCCTAGCCCTGGTACCAACTCCTACTGAGTTTTCCAAGAAGCACCCGCGGGATCAGACTGGAGACAAACCTGGGCAAACACAAGCAGATTGCCTGGTCTTGCAGAAATGAACCACCAGCACCATTTCCAGTCAGCGCTGGCACACAGTGAACTCCAGGCTGCTCCCAGCCCGATTAATCAGAACAACCTGAGGCCACACGTGGTGCTCAGCCAGCCCGGCTTTTCCTCTGCGTGTCTGGGGGAAATAAAGAGTTCTCTGCTCACTTCTAACGAAAAGAGGCAGCAGGGACCGACCGCATCTGAGCAAAGCGGCATTATACTTGCATGAGCGAAGACTGTCTCGTCAATGTAGGTGCTAACAGAGGCTTAGGCAGTGTGGGTTTCACCACTGTAGTTTACGACGAGTTTGTTAAACTCCTTCCTAATCACTTCAGTATTGCTAGAAGTAAGCTGCTCCTTTCTGAAACAAAGCACCCATACTACCTGTGGCTCCTGTTCAGCTTCAGGTCTCACATTGTGCTGTCACATCATCCCCACGCAGGCAGGCCCATAGGCTGCACTTCAAGATCTCAGTGGCATTTGGCCAGTCCTGAATCGTGTGACCTCTGCCTTTTCCTTTAGTTTTCACCCAATCCAGACGCAGGACCTGGTACCACCACCCAACCTCCTTTAGCTCTCAGCACTTCAGAAACAGAATCATTAAGTTTGGAGAGGACCTCCAAGATCATCCATTCCAACACCAACCATGCCTGCTAAACCATGTCACAAAGTGCCACATCTACACGTTCTTTTAGCACCTCAATCAGAATTTACAAGAGCCTAACAACAACTAGAGCCAGGCTGTCTCTCCTTTTTCATTTTGCCTGTTCTACAAGGACCCACTCTACTCTCCCATCCCCTCCCTGTATCCATTGACTGCTCTCTGTTCCCACTCTTTTCACAGCTCCTGTGCTGGTAGAAGCACTTGAGTTTGTCTTTACTGATACTTTCTTCTAAGCTCCTACGTGTATGAGAAGTAGAAGTTGAAGCTGGATAATCTGCCTGGCAACAAATTAATTAGGCTGCTGCACTGGGGAAATCTAGCTCGGATCATTGATCTATGGACAGTCAGATCCAGCAATAATGAAACCTCACGAAGAATGCTCTTTCCCACCACGTGCAGTCCGATTGCTCCACCTGCATTGCAAGGGAAGGAAACCCACAAGCAGGGAACTCCAGGGATCAGATACCAGCAGGGAGAAAAGGCATTGCTCTTTCATCACCAGCTTCTGTCCACATACACCTATTGGAAAGACATGGTCATGTCTCACAATATTTGTTGGATGTTCTGGAGGTCTTAAGCAAGGCAAGAAACACAGAGAACAGACACAAAGTGAAAACAGACTTGTGTGACAGAAAAGCAAGACCACAAACTAGAGGTGAACACCACCGCCCTGTGACTCACAGACAGGATCTGCAAGAGGCTGGGATGTGAGAGGTGGAAACCTCAAGTTCTTGGCAAAGATCTGCCCACGTGGGAAGCAGCATCAACTTCAGGGCAGCAAGAGAGCAAAACCTCAGAAACAGACTTCAATAGGTGTTGTTCTTTAACCAAAGTGGCCTTTCCTAGAAACTCAAAAAAGGGAGAGAAATGCTGACAAAACACAAGCACCACATTTAGAAAGAGGGGGACCTCTGGGAGGAATCGGCATTTTAAAGCCACCTCTGCTGGCCTTATGGAAATTAGAACATCTCAGAGAGCTGAAAACTCATTTACAAAAGAAATGTCCCATCACAGCCAAAGTCTGCACACTTACAGCCTGCCTTCACAAGGCATTAACCCTTCATTGCTCTCCTTCACCGAACAGGAAGGCAGCCGACCTCAGGACTTAAGAAACAGAGCAGCTCCAATACTCACCAGGAGGAGCATCGATATATCTAGAAGGCAGGGAAGAGCAAAACGCTACCACACAGATGCCACCCCATTCTTAAAAGAAAAATGCAGTATTTTTCCCATTTAATTTAAACCAAAGCTTTTCTTGACATTTCTTTTTGACACTGAAAATACTTTGACTTGTGTTTTGCCCGAGGTGTTTTTATACCTACATATATATTCACGTTCTCAAACAAGTCTAGAACCACATAAAATTCCTGTATAAACTGAGCTTCATTGTGGATTTCAATGCAAATGAAGTACATGGAGACATAGTAAATACATAAATGCTTATATTTTTCACTAACCTGTAAGTTAAGTGAGAAGTATTGTGTCAGAGCAAGAACAGCTTTAGCTGAAGAACAAGTGTCGCCCACAGGAATGTGAAATACTTTGAACTGGACTGTGGTCCACTCAGAATACTCACCTGTCTGTCCATCCATCCATCCATCCACCCACCCATCCATCCATCCACCCATCCAGTCAGCCTTCTGCACACTGGTAAATAAACAAGTGACAAATTACCGGCTCCTAGGGTTGCTTTTGCTTATGAACAGCACGTTTTGGATGGAAAGAACAATTCCAGAACATCCCGTATACTATTATCATTCTTTTCAACTGAGGTTTCTCATTTCAGTTGAAGAGATGTAGTGAGGTTTTCTAATTAATTCATACTTAGCACTACAGCAACCAGAATCCTCTGCCAATTACGCACATGAAAAGTATAATCTTTATGTAATAAAAAGGACACTGCTGTGAATCTCTGCGTACACGCAAAACACAGGTTCAAACATCCTGGCTGGGTTTTTGCTGCCTTTCTGTATAACAACAAAGAGCTCTGTTAAGGATGAAGTAAGCTGAAAGCAGAAAATATTTTCAAACACTCTCCGAGTTTCACCTTGCCCTAGAGCAGACTTCAGCGCTGGTACTGCATAGGGCAAGAAAACTCTGCTCAAAACACTCAGTACCATGCTCACTTGGAATGCCTTTTTAAATAGATCAACTGAAGCAGTTCAGTCCTTACAGAACCATCTTCTTCCTTTGGCTGTAAATATCCCCATGGTAACAAGCGATGGTATCAGACAGACAAACGAGCAGGAGCAGAGGAGGCTGACTTAAATCCTTCAAATACAGCATCTCCAGAACCAAAAACGGGACAGGACAAGCCCATCAGGAAACAATGCTCTGCAAACCTTATCACAACCGCTGCTGGAACTGCCCAGCCCCTAACTGTCCTCGTATGTTCACTCATTCTCCACTCAATTTTTGCTTTAAGGATTTTTAACACACAAGAAAACCGCCACAGGTAATTCAGGGATATTAAACATCCCCGGGACCTGAGTATGATGCAATGACCCATTTGGACGCAGTCCAGGACACAGATTGAGCTGGCAGAGGTCTAAGGTTTCCCACAAGGCAGTTGAAATCACAATCAACCCAAGGAGCACACAGCGGTACAAGATTTCTTTGGGGGTCTGACTCAAGAGACTTCAAGATTTGAAACTGCAAAGAAGTATTTTCAGGTATGGACTTGCAGTTTTCAGGTGTGGAGCATCAGATGTATGTGAGCATGTGCACTGCAAGAGGTTAAGTAACACTGCCGCTGACTTAGTGCACACGCAGCCCAAGTGTCCGCATAGATGGGTAACGTCGCGTTGCCCTACATTGAGAGAAAGTACTTAGCACTAACCTCCCGCATGTGCAAAATGATTAAAGTGAAGGAAAATTAGGTGATTAATGTGAGAAGTCGGTGATGGAATAGGAGAGAGAAGTCAGGAGCTCAAACCCCATTTCATGCCACTTGGCTTTTAACACGATGTTTAAAAAGCCATCCTCACGTATCCAAGCATTAAAGAGCACACAGACCTCATTTGCTCCAAATCGCTTACAGGTTCCTTTAACAGAACAACTTTTTACATCTTCTCTTGCCAGTAAGCAGCACCACTTCACCATTCATGTTTGGTTTTTGACTTTTATCAGTTTGAACAAACAGAAGTCTGAGGTTTTACTCAGTTTTCTGGACAAGCATGTCTATTATTGCTGTATGGGAGGCAAACGCTTCCATTCAAAAGATACTTCAGTTAAAAAAAAGCACAGAACTACTTCTATCGACAGCAGGTTTTGCCATTTCTCCCCAGCTTCCTCACAGAAGGCAGATGTGCAATTGGCCCCGACTGTCACAGGTACAGCTCACCCGTACAAATCTCACATACGATAATTCAAAAGCAATTAGGATCCCCCAAGATTTCCTGGTAGTGCCCTAAGGGATGCAGAGAAAGCAGTTTGCTTTAGTTCAACACATGATCAAAAAAATCTTTACGAGCTGCCCAAACACACAGCCTCTGCACAAGGGACACAGTTCAGGTCTTTTGATCCCTATCAAGATCTTCTTCCCATCACTGCTGTCTCCAAGACACTTCAGATGAGTGAGCATTCGTAGAATCATGGAATGGTTTGGATTGGAAGGGACATCAAAGCCCATCCAGTTCCACCCCTGCCATGGGCAGGGACACCTCCCACTGGCTCAGGGGGCTCCAAGCCCCATCCAACCTGGCCTTGAACACCTCCAGGGATGGGGCAGCCACCACTGCTCTGGGCAACCTGGGCCAGTGTCCTGTTCCTGTGCCACTTCAGACACTTTGGGTTTTATCTTGCACAGAACAGTCACAATTACGTAGCTTCTATTTTGAGCACAGACAGACATATAGGTTTTCCATTTTTATTGGATGCTTCCAACTTTATATCTAATAATATACAGATACTCGTTTTTCATTGTTCCATTCATATCCTCACGTAGTTCAGCCATTCTGTCACATTAAAATAAAAAAACCCCACAACTGAAATAAAATAAATTTGTAAGCTGGAAAAATACATATAAACTTATATTCAAGAAACATTATCGTCATAATTAAAAACCTACTTGTAATAATTAAAGTAGGATTTAAAGAAAAACTTGACTTTCATTTTTAAATAGGTGGCGTTTGTGTATACTTTTAATCATCTCATATGTACAACCCCAACCAGTATCTCTGCCTACCTGTGACAGAATACCTGAAACGAAACAAAAAGACACTGAAAAGGAGTTTAAACCAACAAACAAACAAACAAAAAAATCAATATTAATTTTCCAGGAAAATACAGTATAATCATAACTTTAAACACATGCTTCCCTCATCTTTCTTAAGGCCTAAGAGACAGATGTGCTTTAATAAAAGCAGACAGTATGAAGAAAAGTCCTTCCACTTTTCTCTTCAAATTCCTGTAACAGCTCATCTATTTCATTTTCCATGTCTTCTGTGTGCTGTATCTAGAAGAGAAAAAACACTAAGCAACCAGAATCCAATTAGAAAACTGTAATAACTCAACGCTTTTAGCTTGCTGTGAAATCTAAACCAGCAGGCTGCAACCAACAGTGCAGCTCTGGGCACCTTACTGAGGTTCCCAGCATTCCCAAACAAACGCATCTTCTGCATCACGTTTATCCTCCCTTTTCCAACCCCTAAACTGACACTTAACTAGCACTTTGTTGAGGAGGCAAATCCATCCTCACTAGATAACAAATGGAAGCTTCAGAATAGCTACAAGCATGCTGAGCAGATGGCTAAAATTTCAAGTCCTTGAACCCTTTCAGGCTTTTTGAATCTGGAAAGGATTTAAGAACAGAACAGATCACACAGGCTGGAGCGAAAAAACCAAAAAGCCTGTTGCCACACGAATAGGTGAACTCATCACCTTGCACACTGTAAAAGGATACAGATCCTTTCTCTGTTCTCTTGACAGTTACATCGACTGTTTTGAGTTCAGCCTATTTCAGGCTTACTTCAAGAGCCAGAGCCCCTGAACACGGATGACAAAAGGTACCATTTTTTCCATCCACATCATACACACAACAGGGTGGCACTATGAAACACACCTACATAGGACGTTTTTCAAGTACATCATGATTCAGAATGTAACTCTGATGGTTAAAACCCACGCATTACAACTGCTTTTGAACTGGATGTTTTTGCCATAAACAGCATTTTGAGTATGGGCTCCACATGTGTGATGATTACACCCAGTGCTCTGCAACCCTGCTTTTCATGTAAGCAATCGATGCGTTGGCTGTGAATGCACCCACAGAGTCCACTTCGGGAACCAGGAACTCAGTTACAATGCATCTGTTTGCACAACAGCTCCAAAAATAGCCACAAGAATTTGGAAGCGTACATCTCTTGACATGGATTTTACTTCAACAGCTTTTGCAACGTGCAGAACCCCTAAGGAGCGGTGAGCAAACCCCAGCCCTTGTGCAGTCAGCTGGCTCCAGGGTACCCGCAGGCAACCACCCCTCTCTACTTACACACTGGCAGAGCTCACAGATAAGGAAAGCACCCAGGGTTGCCTCCTCGTGGTTATCCTGAATGTCCACATTGATCACATGTACCGGCTGACACGTCTCCTGCTCTCTGGAATTTAAATCTATTTAAAGACAAAACACACGTAACAGCAAAACTTGGGGTGGAACGGTATCGTATTTGACACAGTGTATTTTTAAAATTACATCGACATTGCCCACCTCTGCCTTCACACTTGTTTTTAGAAAACTGTGTATTTAATATTGTCTTAAACAAGACTTCCTTCTACTTAAAAAACAAGAGATGGATTTGGGGAACAAAAGAATTCAGTTCTGTGGAAGGGTCGTGTCAGTTTCTTTGCCCCGGTCAAAAGAAGTTACTGCTCACCTTGCTCTGACAGTCTGCAAAGACCAAGATCAAGATTCTCAAAAGTCATGAATGATTTGGGGCTTCATCAGCTGGAGAGTTTTAATTGCCCACATTTTAAAAAAAAGGATCCAACACTGAAAGGTGAACTCCTACAAGTTAAGCACTGAGAGTCACACTAGAAAACTCTACCTTTGTGTTTTGCTTAATAACAAGGGATGAAGGAAAACAAAACACCTGCTAATCCACCCCTGTATTGTTGTTACGCCTCTCTAACATAACCTTCCTGTAATGCGCGCTTTTTAAGCTACAAGTTGCTCTCCCCTAACCCTAGCCTGCAACTTCCTTTTGGCAAAGCTGTCTCCAGTTTTAGAGCCACTTGGTAGCCCTCAAGCCCTCCTCCTTTCACTGGTCAAAGGAAGTATGTTACCATGAACTGAGAGAGATGCACAACTGGAAAATGGGCGTGTGGTTGTTCTTCACCTCCCTCCCTCAGGATACTCATCTATAACCTTAGAGCAAAAGCTGCTTTCTACGTGAGCCATGCTGGGCTTGCTGAAGATCCATTCAAGCACCAGGACGGTCACTCTCAGAAGTTACCCAACCCAGTCTCAACTGGATTCTGCTGGCACACCTCACTTGGACTCACTTAACAGTAGAGCCATAGCATGTTTGCAGTGTGAACCACACTCAAGAACAGTTTCTCCGCCTGTAGGGGAGGTATTCATTGTGGATGAACTGCTTGGTAGGTCACAGGAATCTTCCACAGAGAAGAGAAGTTGCAAGAGGAAGACAGCTTCGACTTTGTTTCTCCATCAACCCATGCTCCAGTCCCTGCTGGTGTTCCAGCAGCCACAGTCAGAGATGTTTCCACATTTGTGGCAAGGAGAAGGGGAAAAAAAGAAAGCACTGGAAGTTAACTTGGTTATCAGTTCAAGGTCCTTACCTTCTACTACTTGATCATAGACTCTTTCTTCACACGTCAGGATCAAATCAAAAACATCTTTGCAGTTCTGGAATCTTTCTGGTCGTGGCTTGATTCTCTTATTTCTGTCCAACATGTGTAAAATCCCATTCTGTGTGTATCTGCAGTTGATCAAGTTAAGTACCTTTACTTTAAGAAAAGTCATGTTTTTGAGCAAATGACCAGTACAAGTTAAATCATTACTGTATCTTTAAGATAAGATTTCTTCTGTTTGCAAATATAAAGATCAGTGACGACTGAACAAATATCTAAGGGGCCAGCACGATCCCCATCAGTGCCATTCATGCAGCTTCTGGTTTCCAGAGCGGTCACTGTCACTGGTACAATGGCAGAGACAGCTTTAAAAGGCCCTCATATGCACAGAGTTCCTCAGAAATACAACTTTTCTTGGGTAACTATTTTTATATCCGTAATGCTTAAAACAGGGAGTCAGCTGTTTGCGTGAGCAGAATGTCCTACATTCACTGAAGTCACTGCCCCTCACTCCAGGGGCCTCTGTCTTGAAAGTCAATTATATGGAGTTCCTCGTGTCAGCTGCACATCTACGTGAATTCCTGCTCAGGCCTTGGGTTCGAGCAATTGAGCTCCCAAAGAAAGTTAAATAAACCAGAGGCATAAACCATTAAAAATATCCCAAGATTTATAAAAGGGAACGAAGAAAAACACTCACTCCATGCCTGTCAGAACTTCAGTCACTGTGTGAAAGGAATCTGTTATGCTGCTTGGTAGCTATATTTATGGTGCTACTGTAACCTTGAGGCTCAGATTTACATCCCGTAAACCCCTTTCAATCAGGATCCACTAATCCCACTGTCTCCTCAGCCTCCCAGGACAAGCAGTTTCATTAGGAGCACACCAGGGTTGACTGTCACATACATCTCCTCACCTGACTAAAACCAAACTCCCTCAGAAAGGAAAGTTTTACAGGTGAATTAGAAATACCAGGAGAGGTTTGAATTAAGAGAGCCTGGAAACTGATGCAGCTCTTTCTTGCTTTGAAGCAGCGTATTTTTAGCCATCCAAGTATGCATTTTTAAATTAAAATAGTAGCAAGGATAACAGTCTATAGAGATAACAGAAGGAATCTGACCATAGAGATTCCCATCATTAGCGGCAAGTAAGTAAGAGGTCGTTTTGGCTTACACCCTTGTTGAAAAGGTCACATACACACCTAGCAGACACCTTCATTCTTTTCAGAGAACAGTCCTAACTTTACATATCAACTGTCTGTTTCCCTTTTTGCAGCTGCCCTCTGGTATCTCAGGTTCTACTGCCCGAGGCAGCCAGCTCTGCACCCACTAATCTATACGCTTCAAAGTGCTCTGGAACAGTTTTCAAGCAAACGGCCTCCAAAGCTTTTAAGTCTTTCAAGTGTCTAAGCTACATGAAAAATTAAACCTAGAAGAGTCAACTTCATATGGGAAGTACGTTCAGTTCTCTCACGTCTGCAGCGCTGCGCTTTAACTACTTGACTGAAGAAATCTCGAATTTGAATCAAAAACTGAATGATCCCTTGTTTACCACGAATATATGTTGTTAATTCTCTCAGCCAACTGACTTCTACTGTATCGCTTTCTTCAGGTCACCCCCAAGCCTTTTACTGCTCTGCTTTCCCAAAAGATTTCTCCCTATATAATTAAAGAATTGCCCTTTATAGCTCAAAGGTTTCTCGCAAGCAGCTCTTGTACACTACCACCCACTGCTTCCTCACAGCACCCCTGTAAACTCCCCTTGGGCTTGTCATGCTTGGAAAAATATCCACTTCCACGTGGCCATTTCAGACCCCTGGTTATGCTCAAAGCATGAAAATGACTGCAAAAGCCGTTACTAAAAGACCTGTAACCACCTGGTTGCATTGCTGCGTTCTGTTTGAAGGTAAGTTAAGCTTTCCGGGCCCTGCCGTCCTCATCCCTACATCATGCAGTTCAAGGAAAAAATGCACAACAACCCACACACTTTTTTGGGTTCCTTTTTTTCCCTTTCTAGGATAAAATGTTGCTGGCATCTGTCCCCTAGCTTTCCTGACGGCGCTTGGAGACAGAATTACGCATATTCAAAAAACCCACACAGTCAAGCTTTCTGCTTCACACAGTCGAGCTTTCTGCTGCCAACTTAGAGCTATTTTTTTTCCAAGAGTCCATCTGCCTATAAAAGGAGACTGAAACAAGCAGTTAAGATTCATGACACTTTCATATTTGGTTGCCTGCAATCTTTTTCACCTGGAAAAAAAAGCATACCCTCCTTTCAGCAAGCAGGGGGATGTGATCTGCATGATTGGTTTCAACGCATAATCATAACCCAGCTTCTTTCTCTTCATGAGCTCAGGTGAATGCAAAGATATTACAATTTATTAATGGCTTCCACTAACCTGCCAGATGTTGCATCATTAAAGTCAGACTTTGCTTTCCTTCCAGCAGATTTCAACTCCACGCTCACTATCCTGTGCATCTATGCTTTTGCTTTTCAGCAGCCATTTCTGTGGAAGGCACTTGCAAAATTCTCCCCTTGCTTTCAGTGCTGTTATGTTTTCTGGCCATAGCAGCCTTGCTACCATGCTCAGAAAGTCAACAAAACATGCATACATTTATCCAAGAGGCCTTCACCTACTGTGAACTACTGGTATAGTAAATCCATCACAATTTTACATTGAATCCAATTCAGGTATCACCTTTATTGGAATAAACTATGCTAAACAGATCCACAATATAATGAAATTTATGCGTGACAACTCAGTAATGGACTTGGAAGAAAAAGGAGATGTTGCAATACAAGTTGAGTTTTTCCAATAGACACAGCAGTGTTGCTCACCCTTACGGAGATGGCTCTACCCAGCTACTTCTATTGTTGCTGATGATGCAGTCCTTCCATTTACTTAAGGATATCCCATAATAATGTACTGATGAAGATAGGTATGTATTTAAAAAAAGTATTAAGAAACGTGTGTGTTTAGACTAAACCCCTAAAGCTTTCACAGCTTCTGCTCCCCAAATTTAGAAATCCTGTCATGGACCCCAGTAATGCCTTTCATCGCCCACGTGATGGGTCTCTGCCTCTCGGACCAGTTTGTCAGTAACGGGTTCACTGGCAGGACCCAGAGGATACTCTTAGCCATGAGCACTATCTGAACTGAACAGACCATGCAGCCACCAGACTGGTTCTGTTTAGAAATCCAAATCATAGACAAGGCAAGACTAAGCAGGTTCTATCAACAGCCTGAACGTCAGGAAGTAATGCTGACTCAATCTGAGCCCCCTGATCCACTGGGAGGCGTCCCTGCCCATGGCAGGGGGGTTGGAACTGGATGGGCTTTGAGGTCCCTTCCGACCCAAACCATTCCACAATTCTCTCCTCCCTCACATTCTGTGTTGGCTTTTGCAGATGTCCTTTCATACAAGTGTTGGCTTTAACGGGGTACTTCAAACTTCAAAACCTCTGGCCACGATTTGTATCGAGGATGGACACAGAAATACATAACAAAGAAAATACCAGTGATCCACAACATCCTGAATGCCTTCTCCCCTCTCCCTGCAGTTTCAAAGTTCTAAAACACCAAATTGTTCTTGAATTTGTCAAGTTCTCTCTGAAAATCTCTACTGAAAGCAATTTCAACTGAAGACTCTGTATAAACCGTTTTCCCCAAACACCAGTAGTGTTCAAAAGGAGTTTTACAGAACTGAAACTCTGCTGGTTTTACTCATCTTCCAGGGTCCAAGAGCTCCACCTGGCAAAGGATAAGTAAGCCTGGACAGAAGCTGTGAACACGGGCTTTCGTTAAAGTGTCAATGACATATGGGAGAACAGCCACGAACAGGCAGATATTCCTGAGAAGCCAAAGTGTTTTCTTGTTCAATATTATCTTCACATGTTTATTAGGATTAGAGTAATTCCT
This sequence comes from Neomorphus geoffroyi, assembly GCA_033558235.1. Taxonomy (NCBI): domain Eukaryota; kingdom Metazoa; phylum Chordata; class Aves; order Cuculiformes; family Neomorphidae; genus Neomorphus; species Neomorphus geoffroyi. The sequence goes on along the minus strand of JAUMJM010000029.1, from coordinate 2,399,063 downwards.
AAACCTGCCCGGTATGTCATAAAGCCTACAATGAAAAAACAGCATTCCCTACCCCAGATACTGTTTTTTCAATGCCCACATAAACCACTCTCCTACTAAAAGATAACCACAACTGCATTGCTTCCACAAATGTCCAACTTCCCATTTTGCTGATAGTGTTTGTGCAGCTGAATAGAGTGGCAAAGATTTGGTGGTTACCAGACTATGAAATCCAATAAAATGTAGATTGCTATCTTTGTTAGGAAATTGGATCCTGGCTATAATTTCATGAGAACTACTGCTGAAAATTCAATACGAAAAAAAATCCAGGGAAAAAAAATACACATAGCTTTTTCAATACACCAGCCCCTTAAGACTGTGATGATGATGCTGTCTGACAGAGGTCAGTGGGGTAAAACGTTAAAAAAGTGATAGGCAGATTTAGAACGATGACAAGAAGGATGTCTCCTACAGATGCTACGTATTATTCCTTTCAGGTACTATGAAAATTAACAGGGAAAAAGCCCCAAACACTCAAGCAGATGCTCTTGCGTATTCATGCGCTCTCCTAATTAGATTTTCCAGGGTCTTGTCTGTATTTTTGTAACTGTTAAAGTTGTACTGAATATGCACTTATGCAGCTATACAGAAATCACTCAAGGTGTAATTCATTCTTCTAATGACTCAAATGTTAGTGCTGTCTCCCCATCTGTGCCTGTTAACAATACACTCACCCCTCTGTTCAGCCATAGTTGAGAACAGCAGTTATTCCACGTTCTGTTTCAGGAGCCAATTTTTGAGGCAACTAAAAATGGTCTCTAGAGGAACTTGCAAACCTGTCTATGAAGAATTTAAGGGAGTCTAAGCACGCTCTTCTTCACATTGAACAGCAGAATCTAGTGGGAAAGCGCCACAGGCTTTCTCTGCAGGGACGCAGTAACTTTTTCTTAGCTCCTAGATAGAATATTGCCTGAAAAACTAGACATTAAGAGTAATTCCCTCAATACATCAATATTAAAGTGAGCTGCCAGCAGCTGAAATAGTACTAAATAATCTGCACTAAAATAATGGCCAAATGCATCAGATCTGACTTCCCAGTAACAAGAATTCTGACCCTCTCCCTCCAATATGAAGCACCATCTACACGTCACGCTTGAACCAGCCTCAGACCTTCTAGAACTTTCAGACCTCAAGGTTTTAGGTTGAATAATCTCCTCAAGCAGAAGCACAAGGGGAGAACAAGAAGGAAGAAAGCTCTGAAACAGAAGACAAGGTTACAGTAACATACTGCCTGCAGCTCAAGCACTTTTTATCACCAAACAAGCTAACAGGAAATTACATGAAAAATCAAGTTTTATTTACATTAAATAAGAACAGATACTCTTCTGAGGGCACAAAGCATATGGCACGATATAGGGTACAGAAAGCAACTAGCCTACACAGAAATTATTATGGGTTATGTTTAGAGAACCTATACTAGAGGTTGAAAAAAAGCAACAGGTTACCGAAGAAAAAAAAAAAGGAGGCTTTGAAAAAACCCAAGATCAGACAGTTAAGGGCTCAAAGAGGTACCCTGCACGACAATAGACACATTTGAATCTGTTAGGGTACAAGACCACTCCTTGCTCTTCCCAGAGCAGCAGGAATTAAGAATAGCTATTTCCTTCATTTGGAATAGATCTAGTTAATGGTGAGGGGTTTTGACAGTAACTGGCATGATGGAGCCTCCACCTATCATCTCAGTTTTGAGATGCAACAAGACCGCAAAATTCTGAATGAGAAATTCAGGAAAACAAGATGGACTAAAATCAAGAGTTGGATGTAGCCAGATGAGTTCTGTTTCCCACTAAGCCGTTTTGCAGAGCTCAGTGTCCAACCTCAATCAGAATGCTCTACAGCTTCGGCTGGGAGACTGCAACAGTGGTTCAACCTCAGAGCAGAACACTGAGGAAGAGACAGGAAGGACCATCGCCTCAGGCCATCTAAGCTGCATGTCTAGAAAGGAATGTGCATTTCAGAACTGGTACAACACCAGTGGGATCCCAAGCACCATAGAACTCAATTTCATGCCTACTACTTGATCTTAGAGGTTTTTGTCAACCCTAATGATTCTACGACTCTATTCTAGTCTAAAATATCCCTTTCTCCCTCTTGACATAAGGGCATCCAAGCAGGTCCAACCCAGGATTAGTCTGCAGATGATCAGATTTAGCTAAATGTTGTCTCATACAAATTATACACAAATATATGGACATATTGAAGTTGAAATCCCATATGTGAAAAGAAAAATTAAATAAATACTTTGGTCAGTAAGACCTGTTTCACTTTAACTCCTAGGTGAAACTGAAAATGAATCTCAAGTGATTGGAGCTGAAAATTAGGGTATATAAATTAATTACATCAAGATCTAAAAAATACTAGACATTAATTTATTAAATATAAATGGGCAAACTACATTTGCTAAAATGTATACACACTTTTTAGGTGAAAAACATCTTTAAAGTTATGGCTGGCACCCACAGCTTCTACATCCTCAAACAATCTGACACGCTGATTGTTCATTTGGTGCAGCTGCCACCACACTCAAATCCTGCAATTCTGTCTGAAAAAACAGCAGCAGAGCAGAAGACTTCTCACACTGGTATGAATGGCATTGGCAGGTCTCTTCTCCATATCATCTTAATTTATTAATATCTGCATTATAAACAGAAGACATCTTAAACTCTGCTTGGCAAAATGCCTGGGAACAAGACATTTGCCTTAAAGGAAGTGTGGGGGGGGTGAGACTGCCCAACCTTCTCCCACCTTCAGAATCAGTTCCTTTTAGAGGGAAAACCAGACTGAAAATGGGCACCAGCACTACAAATTCAAATTTCCAACTGTGCTTATCACTGCAAGAACTGCCTACATTCAACATCCAGAGCTCAAACTGCCTTTCATTTGGAACTGAAATTGTGTGGTTTTGGTACAAACCAGAGGCTGTTCACAAGTCTTTTGTGGTACTGTGTGACTTAAGTTTTTTAACACATATGTCATCCCAAAATATCACAAAAATACTAATTTGGGTTAATAACATTTCTGATGACATTTGTTCCTGCATTAATGAATTGAAGTGTCACTTGTTTTTCACTGTCAAGGACAACTACATAGCATTTCCAAGCTGCACAGATAAAATCCAACTGAGCACGCTCACAGTAGTTGGTTCAAATATAACACCACAACTTGAACTCAACTGCTGAAGCCATATTTTTGGATGAAACCGGACAAATAGAAGCTCTCAAAGAGGAAAAGAACAGGAGAATGGCAAAGTCCATCGTCAAAGAACAGGAGAAGGGATATCACAGACTTACTGAAGGGACTACCAGACAGACAAGGATACCAGACACAACACAAGATAACTTCAAAGATGTGGCGATTCGGCTACACCTTCAGACAGCACTGGGTGCTTCATCCAAGCGTGTACTTCAAGAAGGGTCAGATTTTGATTGCTGGAATCTACAGTGTCTTGGTCACCTGGCAAGGGAGCTCAAAACTACTGCTAAGTCCAGTACGTGACACAGACACGTAACACAGGAATACAGGAGTCATTATCAGGAGCAGCAGGCAAGCATGAGAGAATCCTAAGAGGATTCCTAAGTATCACACATGACTTTTGGATGCTCTTCGCAGGTTTCAGAACAAGTGCCATACTTCAGAAGATCAGCAGCAGATGTTACAGGATTGGGCAGGGGAGCTGTTGGGAAAATCACTCCATTTAATGTCTCAGAAAAACAGGGTCTGCAACAATTATTTTCAAACTGGCTTCTGTTGTTGTCATTACTTTGTACTACAAAACTCAGAGGTAATTTTCATCTAAATAAGAGTCATAGCTGCGTAGGGTAACTCAGATAAAGCAAAAGTATTGCAAAACAAATCAATTGGGCCACTTCATTTCACAGATTTGGGAAACCTGAGAACACATTCATGAAGACAGCAGGGCCACCTTCAAAAAGCAGCAGGCAGAGCAAGGAACACGCTGGATGAGTTCTGCAGCAAACATTCCTTAGCACTGCAACAGGATACTGAAGAACAGAGGAATCTGGTTACTCCACAGTCTGAGCAACAACCAGTTCTGCACACACCACTTGTGTGCCTGGGGTAAACACTTCTCACAATAACAAACAACAACTGTGAGAAGGGATTATTATGTCTCTTCTTGCACTCAGTTCTGAAGATATTGAAGACTTCCAAGTCTGTCACTGGGCAGCAACAAAGCTTGAACACCTTATCCCACCCACCTCCACCCCAGCCTCCTATGTCCTGACAATACAGTATTTCAATCATTTTGGTTTTCCCCTGAAATGGTATCTATGCTACACCTATTAGAGCTAAAAGGCAGCAAGATGGGCTGAATTTCTTTCACAGATTCTGAAAACAGACACTTCAGTAACCAACCTGACTTCTGATTTTAACACTACTTTTACTGTCTTGTGTGAAATCGGTCAAAAGTAATTATGCCATGAAGTAGAAGCATCACACTGGGAAAGGTGAGCACCTAAATGCACTTTTCCATTTGTTAGATTCCCTCTTTGCCGATTTCCTCTCAGAGGATTATTGCAGATATTTTTTTAGTAAAGAGCTCTCATCCATACGGATTTCTCAGAGCTGATCGAGCTCCATCTGGGACATGAAGCCCTTCAGATGCTTTGTGCATGTGCACTATCAGCATACATGAAAAAGATCATCCAATAAGAATTCCATGCCAGCAACTATTCTCTATACTGAGTGAAATTTTATAAACAGTTGGTCAGCAAACTTGTTTCTGCTGAGATGAAAGTATCAAACTGGCACAGACCTCTCCTACCATTTCCATTTTAATTTCTTCTGCCGAATACTTCTTTCTGTGTTTCTGGCTATATTTACTGTAGTTGAATAAATCTAGCACCTGGATCCTCAGCTACTGGAAACGTGATCCACATAGTTCTGCCAAGATCCTGCAGGTTCTTGTGCTCTCATACAGCATAAGGAGTACGACCAGTGAAAAATGGTTAACGATGGCCATGTTACTCACATTTCTCTTACCTTCCACATTTTTCTGATCTTCCTGCTATCAGGATGCAGGTTATTGATCACATTTCCAAACGCATCCAAAGTTTCCAAAGAATCTTTCATCTCTATTTGTTAGAAGTTTTCAAAATCTTCCCCTACCAGTAGCTGAGAGGCGTTTTATGCCGCTGTATGAACATGGGGCAAGGTACACACAAGTGAGTATTAAACACGCTTCATGGAAGCGGGTGACATACAATCCATCTTGGATGTAGGAGATCAGAAAAATTTGGCACAGTTCACTCAATTTCTGTGATTTGTACCTTTGGAAGTACTGAAAAATTCTTAAGATCAGTGTCATTAAACAAATGTGATGAAGCATTAAACTTTAAATTGCTCTTCCCTAAACGCTTGTCTGACTTAAACATAATTTGATCACTCTCGAGTCGAAAGCTTGCAAACCCCTTAAACTACAAAGACTTATTTCATCCCATTAAATTAAATCCAATTTCGTTCTTCACAGTAGTATTTTTCAAAGCTATCTTCTGTAACTTAAGTTGTTGGTTTCGTTGCAAGCGTCTAGTTGCTTTAGTGAAAGTAGAAGCTATGATTCCACAAGATTCAGTTAGACAGAGCTGCTTAATTTGGAGCTTTAGGAAGAAGCAATGCAGGCAGCAAAAGAATGCTAACCTTGCCCAAATGGAAATAAATGTAATCTTCAGCTAAAAGCCTCTACGAAGGTGGCAGATATGAGGCTAATGGTCCATGCACCAAGTTTAACCAGAAAAACCTGCAAGATAAAATGTTGTGGCAAAAAAAATCCTTATCTTTAGTTACAAATATTAGAGCAGAGAACAAGAAGGGGAAACGTGTATTTGCAAACTTTGTGTGGAAATCTGCCTTCAGTCCATCTGTTAAATGTTTTCACTATCTTTCTGCATATCCAAGGAAACATCCCAGGAGTCAGACACAGATTTCACTGTCCTGCAGTCAGAATTCTTTAAAGCATCTGTTCAAGACTAACCTTGGTTAAGGAAATAAACCTTCAAAAGACTATCTAGGAGGATAGACAGGACGGTACAGGATGTTTCATATGCGGAAAAACATTTAATATTAGACTGGAATTTGTAGTTCTTGCCATGCTCCAGAAGTTCAAATACAGAGGACATAATATATAAAAAATAAATCTAAAAATTTTTTTACTAATTGTAAATATTTCCTTTTTAATATAAATGAAACCAAGATTAATGGCAGCCTGATCAGAAGTCAAATTATAAAGTAGTAAAAACTGCTGCCTTTGCAAAGCCCAAGATTTTGTGAAGCATTTTGGTCTTATGATCCTTCACAGAGGAAAAGGGATTGGAATTCAGCTTATGGCTGGAAGTGTACAGATCTGCAGAAATGTCGCTCTCAGAAGACTGTTCAAATCCAGTTTAAACACTGCTTTCCATACTCACCCCTCCCCTCTATTTCTAGGAGCACTAAGCTACTCAAAAAATCCTGTTAAGAAAGAAGTTGAGACTTGTGCTACACTGCGTTCAAAAGAAGTTTTGCCACTGACATTCAGCAGGCCACGATTTCAACTATTTCCAGCTTTTGCAAGGTTAGGCTTCATAAAAATGAAAAAAAACCCCAAAATTCCCAAACACACCTAAAGTAAAGCATTGCCCAATGGTTTACAGAAATACAGATCTAACCCACTGACCACTGGAAACACAGCTCAGAACAGAAGCTGACAACTGTTTATCAGCTCAAAATCCATGAAGAAAAGCATGTGAAAATCTAAGATAAATACACGAGTGAAGAGCTTACCTGAAGCAGAATTTAATTAAGTTACTCCTCAAGACTGAGCTACTCGGCCCCAACAAGCAGAATGTAGATGGTCTGCAGGTCTCACCAGTCCTCCTGTGCACCCACACAGTGGTAACTTCCCCCACTAAGCAACTCCAGGTTGCTTTGCGCAGCCTCCAGGACAGTGGTCCAGTATAAACGCTCCATGTATTAGGGCAGTTCACTGATCCAGACATGTCAGGAATGACTACTCAAGTATTACGAGTTCTAGAGCTTTGTTATAGGTGGCAAGAAGCTTCTGCAACCAACAAATGCTACTCAAAAGAGACTCGGTAAGGGGTTTCAATCAAGATATTCCAGTCACTGCCAACTCTTCTCCCAACAGCTTTTCCCCATCAATGCCCGCACAGTCATCACCTCAGGCCATGAATTATCTGGGTATTGGGACCATACGCCACTTTTTGAAAGTAGGAAAACACAACTAAGCAGTAAGATCCAAGGTATTATTTGCTACTACAGCCCTCTCAAGAACATGAAAGTTCTTCCCAATGGAAGGAAGGGCTTGTATAACTGAATGATTTAAGAGACCTAAAGCGCAGAAAAATGTTTCCAGTTTACATTCTAGATGAACTGTGTCAGAGATTGAAAGCCTTCTATCTGTTGCCTTACTTATCAGGCTATGAAAATGGGCAAAAGCCACTATTAACTGGCTTCTCCACATCAGTTTACTCTGATGTTAAGATGTGTTACAGCAAACTGATCACTGATGCCAAGTAACTTTCCACTACAGATGAAAGACACTGTACAAGCGATTCCTTTCTTCCAGCTCTAGCGTCAAGGGAGAGGAGAGGAAACCTTCCGGAAGACGTCACTATTAATACTCAAATCAACCTGTCCCGTGATGCCTGACTCCAATACAGAAAATGCAAGTTTTCCTGCAGCTAAAATATGGACTTCACAGAGGAAAAGTCAAAGCCCTGTCACCTAGATTATCACTACTTTTCTTTGAAAGAAAAGCATCCTTATGTCCCAAGATGTACCCAGCCAGTTTTTCTTCTTCATTTCTAAAACATTTTCCTTTCTAGCCGAAGCATAGCTTTATTAACTTCTTGAGGACATGTCCTCCCCACCTCACTCCATTTTATGTCTTCATGTAACTATGGAGCTAAAACTGGAATCCGATCTAGACAGCAGGTCAAATTAAAAGAAAAGGTAAAAAAACGTGGGAAACAGCAGTAGGCCAAGCTTGCGGAGTAGAGGTAGGCTGCCTAGAAAGCCTAATTAAAAGAAAACTACTGATGGAAATAATTAGGTATCTTCCATCTCAGGGTCACAGATACATCAGTGTTGAGAAGAAACAAGCACTCATGGAAACAAGCAATACTGATACAGAACCCAGGAGCTACTGCTGCAGAACAAGTGAATTTTGAATTTGAACAGTTCCTGTCCCTGGGCTGCTGCAGATTTAAATTGGCATTTATAGTCTCATCCTTGACTAGTTTTTGCATTCACTTGAAGGCAAGGCTCAGCAGTTTTCCTCTATTTTTGTTTCATCTTTAAAGTTACCATCACATAATTAGAACTAAGTCCTTACATCCCTTCACACAGCTGTAAGGGGCGGCCGATCTTTGAGGTCAGGTTACACCTGCAAACACAAGGTGATGTATCTACGCTATGCAGCCCCACAGAGGTACCGCAGCCATCACCTGGGTGTCCTGCAGATCAGCAGTAAGACCCTCTGCTGTTCTCCTAGAAATTATATTTTAAAGCCACATTCAGAGCAGCCTTAAGTGGTTTTTCACAGCCCCCTATCAGGATGCAGGGAACAGAAATGCAATATTCTAAAAATGCAATGGAAGATACGGATATTTAATTAGCTATAAGGTTGAACTGCCACACATTAATGCTTTGCAGTACTTCCATTTTAGCTGTCCTGTAACCACCCACTCAACCGAATCTGTATGTCTGGCTCCAATAATCCCTTATGCCTGTGCTTCTGAAATTCAACACATGCCTTCAAGGTATGTGAGCTTGTGCTCTGTATTTCTCTGATTAAGTGCACTGAAGGTGCTTTTAGTCTTTGCAGAGTGGGTTTTGCATAGTTATCCCTCCTTTCCACAACTGAATGAGTTTCAGTGGACCTTTTCACCCTAACGCGTTTTTAACCTTGGTCTGACCGATGCCCAACACTGCAGAAGCCGATTTCTGTTTGAGACTACTACTTTCCAAAAGAGGGGTCATCTACTCCGCTGGCCAACAGAGAATGTTCTAAGCTTTTTACAGCTACAATTTCACTGAGTATCTACTGTCCATAATGCTTTGGGCTCCTGTTGACATAGAGAACTGGAGGAAGGACATCACTTCTAAGTGAGTACTGAATGCTGAGCACTGAAACTTCATGTGTCCCATCACTGGAATATGGGGACAAGCAGACAGTTGTCACCAGGATATATTATTTCAAACCACATGGAAAGGCTACAGATGAGAGTCTTCTCTGCTTAGCTGATGAAAGCCAGGCTGGGGAACAGAAGCGACAGCTGAATCACATGAACAACCACACTGTTTCGTTTTCCAATACCAGTTACACTGAAAGCCTTTGAGAAGAGAAGGCCCACCCACCCTTTCACCCACCCTGCACAGCCATCACCTCAAAGAAGTAATGCTCACCTAAAAAACCTGAGACCCCACATGACCCTGGTTCACAAAAAGCTATTGCACAACTCTGATGAGAGTAGGTCTGGATTTGGTCACTGTAAAAGTCTTTACCTTGAAAACCCATTTCTGGAAATGGAGTTGTTTTCTGCGCTGTCAGCCTTCACTCTGAAAACCTTAACTTGCATTATCTGAGAATCAAAAATGTGAAGACGTAGAGTTGATTCTTCTCGCCCCATTTCCCTTGCAACAGCTATGATCTGAACGTGCTTTCTTCTATCTTGAGAAAACTGTAACACTGCATTTGGGGAACACAGCATGGAGCAGTCCGAAAATGGTACCTCCAGAGTGTGCTGAATGGGGGTGGCTACGTCAGCTTTCTGATGGTTTTACCCTAAAGCAGTGCTGTATTCAGCACAGCAGCAATGAAGAATGCAACAAGGAAATCACAAGTCATTACTGCTTGTTAAAATTACTTCTCAATTCAAATAATTTTCTTTTGAAGCAATTCTTTTTTAATCAAGATACGGCATACATCATTAAGATGAGTTTGCAAGATTTTCCTTTTCTCTATAAGCAGAGGGATGAAAAAAAAAAAAACCCAACCTCCAGCACATCATACATGTGATTCACTAAGACTATAATCTACACCTTCAGGTTTGTTTTTTTTTTTTTTTTTTAAAGGCCCTTTTAACTAGATACAAGGAAATCAAAACCCCTGCAAAGGACACCATTTGTGTGGAACACTATGCTGAAAGGTGGTCCAAATGTTTAATCAGTTCTCTGTATAGGTTTACTCAAACAGCTCGGCCCTTCTTAACATAACTCTTACAATGCCCGATACAAAAGAAGACGCCACTCTTGGGGTCTCGGGAAGCTCACGTTTACTATTTCTGGCCAGCAAATACAACAAAGAACTTGCTGAATAGAAGTAAACCATAGTATAATCTGTGCTATCAAATAACTGTAAAGCTATCTTTCAAAAAGTAATTGAGTTTGGTAACTCCTTGGGTAACAGCTTGAATTAGTTTCTACCACATTCAGTGTCTTCTAGACTCTGACAACCTGTTTAGTCTTATTTCAATTTTTTCAAAGATGCAAGAAAACTGGGCTGTTTGAGTACAGTTAAGCCATTTAAACCACTTCAACGTTCCTGTTGGATCTTCAGACGACCAGATTTTAGGAAGAACCTTATACCACTAAAGGGCAAAGACTGCTCTATTGAATTACCAAGATTCACCTCCGAGATGTTTCACTCTAGAGGATCCTCTATCTTTTAAGTAGAAATTCAGCATATACTGAATGCTTTTAGAGTTAGATTTCTCTTTCATATTTAACATTTTAAAAAAAAATCAGATCCCTTGCTGAAGAAAGAGTATCTAGAATGAGTGCCCCAGTTCTGTAGGTCTGTGTATTTTTGTAAAAGAAAGTGAAAAGTCAAGTTTAAATAAAGATGCAGGTTGATATTAATCATGGTTTTAAGTAGTGTGCATAACTTCGATCACCTCTGCTCTTAAATGTTATTGGACTCTCCTACATCCATGCTTTTACAGTTGAACTCAATGTTCTTAATGGTCTTTTCCAACCTGACAATTCTACAATTCTATGACTTATAAGCTATAGTATTTCTTTTTCTGGTGCACAGACCAAATCCTGTATCAGGAAATTCTCAGTGAGAAGGGCAAGTTCTTTGATGAAAGGTATCCTCTCTCCCAGAGAAAGTATACTGTAAACCTTACCTGTCAGTTTGTCTGAGCTAAATACAACATTAATGTCGAGGTGGTCGCTCTTCACATATCCATTATCAGGCCAGTCTTTGCACTGAGAAAACACAATCCACAGTGCAGTGGAGGTAACGGACAATCTGTGATGGTATTAATGTGCTTTCATTCACGAGCTAAACATGTCACATACTACAAGAGAGTGTTTGGAATGCATGCATTGTAGCTCGACAGCCATTTACAAGGGAGCACGAGAGGCCCATTGTAAAAAAACCCCAAAAAACTCCTATAAACCTAAAACATTTTAAGATTGCCAGTCAAGCAACTATATATTCCTAATGCATAATGGCAAATAATGAATTACACCTTTCAGGGATGAACCACATTGGATTTTTTAAAAAGGCCATGCCACAGGGATACAGTTCTTTGTCTTTCCTAAGCAGATCATTGTACATCTGATCATATGTTGTTTTGAAATCGTAAACATTCGGCTTGTCCGGTGCTGGTCCTGGCAGTTTCACATGAGTCCCTGTTCCGAAGGATCGGACACTGAATCCTCGTTTGCTGAAAGACAGAGAGGAAAAGGGGAGGAAAAGGCAATTAGATTGGATGGACTTTAAACACCAAAGTACTGAAGAACACACAGTGAATTTTAAAAACATCTCTTAACAATCAAATCACAACCAAACAGGTGGGCAACTCTTATCAACTGAATTGTCAAGCCTACCCAACATTGATATTTCCTCGTAGTTACAATCAAAACTCACAGACCACTTCTGAAGGAACTCCTCTATTTTACATGAAATTTTCTTAGAATTACAGTGTAGCATTTTGGAACTTCTTTTGTGCTTTCAGGCATCTTGGATTTGCAACAAGAAGGCGTTCTATATTCACTCTTGGACAATACAGTATAGGCAGAGATGTTTTTGTCTCAATACAAGAAAGTCAGTGACGATACCAACTGATCAATACTTACGTGTGCTGCTAAAGCTGCTGGGTTAACTACATTACTCCCCTAATTATGTAGCCCAAACTATCTCTTGTGTCATTCAATTAGCCTGGTACAAACATTTACGTGCCTGGCACTTGAGAAAAGTGGACTGAAAAAAATACTGTGCAATTATCTTTATAGAAGTGGGGCACGTGTTCTGCTGGCTGGCACTTAAAACTCCTGGGTAAGGCAGGGATAACTTCATTCCATTCTCATGAACAACTGCTTGTTTAATAATTATAATTAATAAATAAATAAATAAAATAGGCATGAACCTACTTGTCTTCAGGGGTAATGTCAAAATAGTTTGATTAACCTAAATACGCTTACTTGACCCTCAAGAAATCCTTGAGTAACATTAAGAAACATTATAATATATTTTTTGAATAACAAGACTGAAACCACATTGTTTTCTGGTGGTCTAATGGACAAAGTTACACAGTAAAATACCGTCACTTTTGTCCAGAATGCTGAAACATTTGGCTTTGTAACTTTTGAAAGACCATGGCTTAATCTCATTTTTTTTTTTTTTAAGGACTCACACTTTCAGCTTGGTCAGAGACTGAACAGAGACAGTACTATTAAAGCAAAAAAGCAAGTGAACAACCCAGTGCCCGCCCTGCTCCCCTCAAAAAAAGTTGTAGGGCCACCTTCTGCGAAGAGTAAACAGGAAACTGGGAACCTGTGCAAGAGGACCAAGTATGCACATACAAGTCACGTTTTGGCTCCTTGGTCTTCACATGCAAGACAGCAAGGAAACTCAGTAGAAGACACCAACTCAAATTGCATGTTTGCCTTCAAATGGTGTCTCCAAAATGATCCAAGATGCTTCCAGGCAGAGACTGACTGTGATCAAGCTTTGCCCAAGCTTAAAAATTGCTATTGAACTATCAGTAGTGGTATTTCCTTTAATTTGTCCTGTGGGAACATAACCCCTCCTTTCTCTTCTCTTGCTTTACGCTTTTTCTTCCAGCAGCTATTTATAGACTCCTGTTTCGTAAACAGACAGGACATGATGATTTTTTGCTTCTTCCTGCAGGACTAAATAGTGAAAATGGATACAAGTGGAAAAAAGGGCAATTCTTGCTCCCTTACAGCCCTCTGTCACATTAACAGTGACTCATAACTGCACCAGTTACATTCAGTTTATTTTCCCTGCAATACTTCCAGGCCCGAGTTTGTATTCTACTGCTTCTACTGGATATGAAGAGAGCCATAACATGTACAGAGAAACTGTAGAGCTAAAACACTAATGTTTCAAAATTATCCTTTTTCCAGGTGTCTCACTATTCCTTTCTTTCTGTATCTATTATCTGAAGCTATTTTGGCTAAGAATTTTAATATCACCTAAGAAATAGTGGGCTTTGACACCTGGTACCTTCCTTCCTTCTCCCCCACACTACTACAGAACAAGTAAACTCACTGCAAAGCAGTAATGTTATGACAGAAAAGTATTTTCTTCTATGCTTTCCTCCTAACTTTTAATTTTTCCTTTAATGTTATTTTTGAAACAGATCTGCTTGGGTCACACATGTTAATAAGCCCATCTCCAATTGTCAGGAACGCCCTTCAAGTTTGCACAATGTCATATAAAGCAAACCACAAATCTTCATTTGAATTGTGCCTCTAGCACATATGACCCACTGAAAATTACTTCTCTGAAAAGCCAGAATATGCATCTCTTGCATGAGATTTCATGCTTTGACACCAGCAGTTGGCAACGTACAGCTTTTACACTATTTATGCACCAGGTATACGATTACAAAATGTTCTGAAAATGTTTCACCACACTCCTTTCACACCTGGGGAGCCGTGGAGAAGGAAGAATGCCTGCACAGAGCCATTATTCACAGAGCCTGCTTTTACTAAGCAGCTGGACACACCTAGTTTAGCAAGTCACCAAGGATCTGCTGTCATGTGGCACAGCCACTGAACAAGGAACATTTTCTACCAGAAAACATATACCTAGTAGTTGTTCTTGGCCTGGTATAACTACCCAGAAGATGGAAAATCATGAGCTTCAACTTTACCATAAGGAGTAAGATGCACCAATATACTCTCCTGGCACTGATTTATGAAAATGTGAAGCTTAAACATTAACAAATCTGTAAATGTTGTGAGATTTCAAGCTGTTTATTAATACTATTAAGACTAATTTTCAAAACCTATCCATATACTATGTAGAAACACAAGGCAGTTCAGATCTCATTTTCAGCAAGTGTGCTCACCTCAGTTTAAGTCCAAAGCTCATTACAAGATCACGTGGACCCATCACGTGCCCCTAAACCTGAACACAGCCCTGGCATTTCCCTTCACGGAATCTCAGAGCCTACTGCAACGTATCTCGTCTGGGAGAAACACTCCTGCACCACGGGACTAACAGAGCACTAACACACAACAGAGCTGTTACCACTCAGCGGCAGGGACTGAAAGGAGAAATAACATTAATCCATGCAGATTAAGACATGAACTTTTATCCACACCATTCTTCTACTGCATTGTTATTTTACGATCTCACATGCTTATTATATTTAGGGATTTTCTGCTTACTGTAAGGCTGTAACAGTACAGCTTCTCTTCCTACAGTGGCCACTATTACTAAAATTAGTATTACTAAACATTAAAGCAAAGGTAATAAACCCTGCAGTACCACTGCAGCTGGTAGCAGTAAAGATATTCAGGGGATAATTCACCCATTTTAATACACCCCCTTCCACAACACTTAGCATGAAAATAATTGGCAACAGTGCCCTCCTTGTAGACTACTTTGAAAACATCTTACACCATTTAATCAATATTAAAACCCCGCTCTTACTCCCTTAAAACCCCACTGTTAAACAGCAGGAACAGAAGCATTACTAACTGATTTTGATTATGGAATCTTTAAAACATTATCAACTCGTTGTAATTTACAGTATCAGCGATGATGCTGTCAAATCAAAGTCCTTTAATATACAAAAGTTACAACATTTTCTTCTTCTAGAGGGTTTATTAATACAACTTAAGACTTCTTAAATTAAGCAATACAACTGTCAATATCTCACTGCATTCAGCAGCTGACAGGTAATGCCAGTAGAGAAGCTGTGACCAGTGACTTGGGTAAACTGCAAGGGAGCACCCCAAGTTCTTACATGATCAATGTTCAGCTATAAATCAGCATCAATAGGAAACTCAAGGCTCAGCTACTGGGGTTTTGATATTTCAGTCTCTTTACTGCCACTACGATATCTCATGTGCACACTCCTATCTTAACACACTTGGTTTCCTACAACAACGGAACATTTGAGCAGCGTAAGGGCGTATCAGTATCCTACAAGTTTTCTTTATCAGCAGTAACAGAGGTGCTGAACTGGGAAGACTGGGATAGGATATCTGTGCGTTAAGAGCTGGAATACAAGGTCACCAGAGCACCTGCACACTGGCAGTTTGAAATGTAACTTCTCTGTGAAGGTCATCAGCGTATGGACAAATAGATAACACAGAGGGAAGTGACGCAGCTGCTGTGTAATGAAGTTCAGTAATAAAGGAAGAGTTATCCTTCCACCTTCCTCTTCTACACGTGAAGGAGAACCACGGCCTAAATCTGCAGGAGAAAGAAAAAAAGAAAAGACCTACACATAGATGACATTTGTAAAGGCAAGAAATGCAGGATGAGTAAGATTTGACCTAGGAACTGGTTACATGGACATCCTGTTTGACAGCTTTTAAAGGATTACACCTTTCCACAGAGTCCTTATTGCTCTTCCTCTTTCTTTGCTTAAAGGCCTCAACATACCCCTATGATGAAGGTAATTATTCTGTTAACAAACTTCAAGAGAATTTCAGTCTGATTTCTGTTGGAAGACTAGAACAAAAGGTTTAAAGCCTGGTTGGTCAGGAAATACTCAAGCACACTACAAAGCAGATGGAAACTACACTGAACCAAGACAGCACCAGAAACTAGCAGATTGATTATTCAGATATGAAAATTATCTAATGTGTAACTTTTTTTCCCACAAGTAGAGATATGAAGTAGTATAAGGATGGATGAGAAACTCAGGTTGGCAAGCAAGACTCACTGCAAACCCTCTTGGAATGAACCACTGCAATTTTAAAGGACAGAAAGTTTATAAAAGTGTCCAAAAAAAGTTACTCTTACTATCTGGTACCTTAAGTTTAAAGAAAGAAAGAAAAAAACAAGCCCAAACACCACCCCCCAAAATTGCCAGTGTGTGTGAATAAAGTATATATTGCAATTTTGTTTTTCTGAGCCTAGAAGAGAGAACACTAAGATGTTGCTAAATCAACCCTGTTTAAACCACTTCATAATTTCATGCATTAAAAGAAAGATAAACTGAGAAGAAACATAAAAGCAAGAAGTGATGGACTGCAGGTACTCCCAACAAAAGCCTATCAGGTATATCGAACATTTCACCTTGATGTTATAAAGAGGGGTAAATTTTGTGTTTTATAAACGCATTAGAAGTTTCTAATTTTTGCATTAGGCATTTCTGCAAGATCATTTTTGCTTTAAAAGGAAGCTGCACACTAGGAAGTTCAAGGTTTAACAGGTACGAGGTAGGCCTAACATTTGGAAAGTAGAATAAGCTTGCCTTGCTGATAGGTACTCTTCTCTATAAATTTAAGAATGGAATAAGCAAAGTTACGGATAAAAATTCTACATGAAAAATTTGGCTTAACTAAAACTTATAGTTCATTAAATACTGAATAGGCTAGAGAATCCAATTCTGAAACCTGACTTCGAACACTACAAACACCTAGAGGATTCATCAAATAAGACACACATTTGAACCAAAAAAATAATTTTAACACGTTTCCTAGCACAAATATTTCTAAAAAGCCTAAAATACTTATGCAAGCTCTTAGGCTGCACATTACAAAGCACTGTTTATTAATGTTCACTAAGGTGTTTGGCATTGAGGGCTGGATTCCAGACTTTAATTTCAAAGTCACCTGCAGTTCTGTAGCATTTGTGTCCTTTAGGGTCCTGTATCCCTGAACAAAATACTGAGAAGAGGAAGAAGAGTTAAGGAGAAACTGAAGTATTATGAAACTTCTAATCTTGTGTTCCTTCAAACTGTGGTGCAACATCAGGACATTCCCCTAAGCTGGAGAAGCAGGTTGGCTTTGCACCAACGCAAATATTTTTATGAAGTTTACTGGCCAAGACCACTCTCATTGCAGGGGCTGATTATCCCTTTAGAACAGCATCAGCAATTCAGCTCTGTTTTGTCATCTATACTATTCTTGCTGTAATTACATAGAATGCTGCTGAAAATAAACGTTTTCCAAATACATTCTATTTTTTCATTAAAATCTTCATGGAGGAGAGACTTTCAAAAAACCATTTCTCTGCCACATTTGCCAGAAGATCACTCACACCAGAAGTGATTTATTTCTTCCGCAAAAACGGAGAGGAAGAAAACAGCCAGGTATTAGAAGGGAGTTTAACTCTGCCCTTTGTCCTCAGATTCCAGTTTAAGCTCAGTTCCAGTATTACAAGCAGAAAAACCAACAGAAGAGCAGCACCCTTGCCTCTACAGGAGCTACTGGTAACATCATGTTTCGACAGAACTGCCACAGGTATCTGACGCCGAGCTTAAGCATCAACATCAGATGCTGCTCACAGTAAGATGGCTGCCAGACCAGGCACTTGTATGATTTATTCCTTTCAAGGCTGTTGTTTTTATTTACATGGAATGCCAGGTTGGGAGTGATCTCAAGGATCATCTGGTCCAACCTTTTCAGGTGATGTATAGTTTAAATGAGATGGCCCAGCACCCTCTCAAGCTGAGCCCTAAAGTTGACACTGGACAGCGTATAGGGATCCACCACTTCCCTGGGAAGACCATTCCAATGTTTAATTGTTCTCACGGTGAAACATTTTCTTCAAGAATCCAACTGGAATCTCCCCAGGAGCAACATATACCCATTATCCCTTATACCCACTACCCTTGTCTAATCCATGTAACTCCATGTAAAATGGGAGTTCAAACCTCTTGGCAGTCACCCTTTACTGGTACACGGTGATAAGGCCTCCCCTAAGCCTTCTCCTCTCAGGGCTGAACAAAAACATGGAGCACACAATTTATACACAGTTGTTTGCCTTACTGTGCTAGCAATACGCTTCTTTAATGTGAATGTTATGTTATGTAACAACAAAAAAGGCCTTTATCATGTTCCTGCAGCACAAAGAGAAGGTTTAGGAATGTGATTTCTGGCAGATCAGGTCTCTCCTGTCTGTCTGCCACTTCCCCTTCTGACTTCAGCCAAGCTCTTGCAGTGCTAAACGAACCTCTGCCACCTCACAGACACCTAACACTCTGAACCAAACACTTGATCCAGTTTTCCTGCTACAGGACAAGGCTCCCTTTCAGTTCAGGGAGCGCTTCCAGTCTTCAGATGCATTACAGGATGGAAAAAAAGGAAAGAGAAGGAGGATTTATGTTTTCAGAGGGCGGGACATGAAGCTGCTGTGTGCCTGTCACAGAATCACAGAATGGTTTGGGTTGGAAGGGACCTCACAGCCCATGTAGCCTGGCCTGGAACCCCTCCAGGGATGGGGCAGCCACCGCTGCTCTGGGCAACCTGGGCCAGGGCCTCCCCACCCTCACAGCAAAACATTTCTGCCTAAGATCTCAGCTCAGTCTCCCCTCTTCCAGCTCAAAACCGTTCCCCCTCATCCCATCCCTGTACTCCCTGATCCAGAGCCCCTCCCCAGCTTTCCTGGAGCCCCTTTCAGCTCTGGGAGGCTGCTCTGAGGTCTCCCCGGAGTCTTCTCCTCTCCAGGCTGAACACCCCCAGCTCTCAAGGTGCCGCTCCAGCTCTGCCATCCCCGCCGGGCTCGCCCGTTTTACAGCGCTGGATTCGGAGGCCCCGGCCCGGGGCAGGCAGGCAGGCAGGGAGGGAGGCGGGGGGCGTTCCCCGTTTACCTGAGGATGTTGTGCGCCTCCATGCTGCGGTTCTGGTTGCTGGAGCACACCACGGCCACGCGGAGCGGCGAGGAAGGCATGGTGGGAGCAGGGACGGAGCAGCTCCTCGGCCTTCCCCGCAGCTCCCAACCGCTCTCCAACCGGGCCGCGCGAGCCACAAAATGGCGGCGGTGGCGGCGGGCGGGGCGGGTCCCGTCACACGGGCCGAAAGGGGCGGGGCTGAGGGATATGGGGCGACGCCGGACGCGTCAGCGGCGCCGGGGGGCGGGGCTTAGTGCGGGCAAGGGCGGGGCTGGTGCCGGAGGTGTCAGCGGGGGCTTAGGGCGGGTGTGCCGGGAGCCGGACGTGTCGGCAGGGCCGTGGGCGTGGCTAAGGGCGGGAGGGGCGGGGCCAGGCCGCGTCAACGAGGCCGGGTTTGCTTAGGGCGGGACGGACGGGGACTGACGTGTCGGGGGTGGCGTGGGCGTGGCTAAAGACGGGAGGGGCGCGGCCAGGATGCGTCAGAAGGGCGGGAGGGCGAGGCAAGGGGGCCGGGAGGGGCGGGGCTGAAGGGCGAGCGGGGCAGGGCAAAAGGGCGGGCTTTTCCGTTTAGCACCCCTGTGGCTGAGGCGCCTCAGGCACAGGCCTGTGCCACTAGGTTTCTTCTACACGTGCCAAACAGAGATAAAAATATAATAATTTGCTGTAAGCACAGGAGTTACACATTATAATCACGCCCAGCTCCAACTTAGCTGCTCCACAACCCGCCTCATGTAATACACAGGCAATTTTCTATTTACAAATTTACAAAGTAAGGTCTTGGATCTTCCCATGTTTTTGCCAAATAAGCCCTGTTTCCATACCTCACACCCATATAATTCCCATTTGCCACAAACTTCCATTATTTTGTTTTCAGTAGAATGTGATTTAAGCAATGGCCTTTTCCTGAAAAGCAGAGTTTTCCAGGTAGTTTTCTTTCTCAGCACTAGATGGCACCCAAATGTTGCAGTGGGTCTGGGGTGTGGATGAAACATCTGGAGAGGGAGAGTTTGGATGGAGAGCTGAATCACCCCTAAGAAGTAAATTTGGTCTGGCGCCCTGGATCAGTCCCATCTCCACCTCCGTGCTGGGAACGCGCTGTGCTGAGGCCTCTGTAGTGGGAGCACCAGGGAATGTGTCTGGTGTCCTTCTCCTCCTTCTCCTGGGACTTGTGTCACCGGCCTCAGAACCACCCTGAGACTCTTCTCGCTCATTGCTTGCGATTCCTCCAGAGCCTTCGTCGTCTGTCGCACTTCTGCATGATACGAGCGCGGAACCAGGGCTGCCACAACTTCTCTGGGCAACCTGTGCCACTGCCTCACCACCCAACATTGTCTACGGGACAATGCCCAGAGACCTTTCCTGGAAAAGTCTTCCACCAAAATCACTTTTGGAGGGGTTTTCTTGGTACATTGTATAAACCATGCACTGTGCCACCATTTTACGTATCGGCAAAGCAGGCCGAAAACACTCCCAGTGAATTTTAAATGACAAGCCAAACATGGTCATATAAAAAATTTCTGCATCAAAAAACATTCTTTCAGGTGAAAATGAAACAAGGGGGTTGGGCAATTTTTTCTCAGATGAGATCAGGGAATGTGTAAAGACAGGAGGTGTCATGACCAGATCTATGATAACGCAATACCAGTCAGGAGATAACTGCGAAAACGGCAAAAGTCTCCATTCAAGCATCACGGCTGTAATTCCTAAGCCTTTAACAGGAGTGTGACACTGTTATCTGCCACTTTGTCTCTTTTCAGCCCACTCTTCTTAGCTTTTCTTTTGGAAAATACTCAAAAAATAGAGCGGCAGTTTGCAGTCTTGTAAGACTATAACTCCAGGTCTCCATGGAAGCAAAACACTAGCTTTTACTTGCACCTCCAAATAAAGCCAAGCAGCCTTTCCTTTTTATGTACCACAGGAAAAAAAAAGATCATAATGGAATTAAACACAGATTCTTTGCCTGAGGCACAGACTGTTTTCTCCAGAAAAATCAAAGTTGAGGTCAGGCTGAGCTTGACTGGCTTATATATAAGCAGGTTTTTTTTCTCACATTTAGCACAGGGCAAGGAAAAAAAAGCTTGTTAATGAACATATCATTCCCCATTTCAGGCTCTGCAGAAATGGATATGGGTGGATATTTGTACTGGAAATCACCAAACAAACGCAGGCCCATAAACCACCTAAGAGTGTACCAGATGTTTTTTAATACCCAGGTATTTGTATCACAATACAGAGAACTTGTAGTTGCCTTAGCAGCTATTTCCACTTTTCCCCAACACATTAGGTGTGTAACAGCCAGCTTCTTGGCCGCTATAAATCAGCACAGTGCCACTTCTTTATCGCTGCCTAGACAGGCCAGGATTGATGACAGCTCTACAAGGTACTCTGCACGTTTTGGGAACTGCTGCAAATACTGGATAAAGCTTTAACTGTGCAGTCTTGCAAAGGCTTGTGGGAGTCAAGGGAATATCAAGTCTATGTGTAAGTAATTTTCCTCAAAAAGAAAAGTCTATACTAATGATCAAGGAAAAAAACTACAGTTATCAATGAGTTGACAGATTTTATGCTTAATGTCACATAAAATGAAACAGGAAATACTCTCTTAGACATCAAGATGCATCTCATTAAAACTTAATCCACTGAAAATCAATGAGAAACTACAAGATGTTGTTTCCCACATCCCATTTATAATGTATGGAAAGGAAAAAACTGATAAAAATAACCCTTTAGAGAATTACAGGATTTCCTCCATCAGGACTCACATTCTTGTTCTACAGATTTTACTCTCGCTTGTCTCTCTGCCCAGTGTGCTGTTGCAAAGCAATCCACAGAGACAGATGCATGAAGATGTGAGATGACTACCAATAACATCTTAGGTGCTGGTGTAGCAGGTAGCTGTGTCCTATCAGTACCTGCAGAGGTGTCTTATTGAAGACAGTCACACACAAAACTGTAAATTAGATTTGGTGCTCAGTTTCCTCAGACTTACATCAGTGTTAGCGCAATGAACAGTGCTAGCTGCACAAAATGAAGTTGCCTGAATTGGTAAACAAAGGTGGATTTAGGAGCTTAGGGCAGCTGATTCAAAGGTCAAATAGGAATCATTTATATCCAAAACCAAAGACACCTGGCTACCATAATTAATCATAGAATCATAGAATGGTTTGGGTTGGAAGGGACCATGAAGGTCATCTAGTCTAATCCCCCCTGCAGTGAGCAGGGACATCTTCAACCAGATCAGGGAGCTCAGGTTGCTCAACTAGATCAGGTTGCTTTTGATGGTTTTGACTTAGTGAGTGTTACTGCAAAATTTCATATCTGGCTTCCTTTATCTGAAAGACTAAAGCAATCACCTCAAGCTTTGCACCTCTTTTCCTCCAGTTGTTGGACATGTAGGTCATGAGCTCCTCGTACCAGTTGCTGTGACCTCTTGCTTGACAAGAGTATTTTAGGCTGGACCAGATTACAATCATGGGCAGTCCCATGATCGAGTTCAAGCACAGAACGGCTTGCCCAGAGAGGCTGTGCAACCTCTGTCCCCAGGTTTTTTTTAGGCAACCTGGGATATAGCCCCACATAACCTGGTGTGATCTCACAGCTGACCCTGCTTGGAAGAGAAAGCTGTGCTGAATGACCTCCAGAGTTGCCTTCCAACCTGAACTACCCTGTGCTCCTATAGTCTAAACTTCTAGTAAACAAAAAAACAAGTATTCCGAGAACAAATCTCTTTTCATTTTCCCATAAAAGTCATGATGTCCAAGTAGGCAATGGAATATCACTATGACCAGTCTTTGGGCAGATTTGCTCACTTTGAGACAAACACAATCTCAAACCATCAAATATTTGTGATGTTTTAATTTCTTTTCCTTATTCTCTTAATTTATTAAGGTCAACGCCAAGCTGGTAAAAGGCTTATTATTTATACATTTAATTTTCACATCTGGCAATTCACAACAAGATGAAGAACAAAACGGCAACACTGGTTGACAGAGATATACAAAATAGGTGTCATTCTAATAGTACAGTGCAGAACTGGCCACAGGACAGACTGACCAGAAACCTTTAAAAGAGCTTTCACCCGAATTTATCCTGTGTTTAAATTCATTGAACTAAGCTACCAGATACTATTAGTCTTAATGTTCTTACAAACTGATTGCCTTTTCTTGGAGCAGTCAATCTCCTAGAGACAAAGAAAAATTATGAGATCATCCTTCAATATCAATGCATGACACCATCTTTCTGTTACCGGGATGCTAGATGTCATCTGGCTGCTTAAATCAAATACATTAATAAACAGAGAACAATTAAATGTAGCTGCATGTGAGAAAGAAAACAAAGTGAGAATAACAAATAAATCAAAGGTATTTCTGCCTGATGAAATCTAGACCTTCAGTTTCTCAGCCACTCCCAAATTATTGAAGGGATCAGGATTAGTACAAATACTGCATTTTATTAAGGACTCCATATACTTTCTATATCTACCTTCTATGAGCAAGTTTATACTTCACAAACTACTTTGACAAAGAAAAGCACAGTAAGAAACATTTACACAGATCACACGTGGAACTGACATATTTTAACAGCAACACCCCTTTACAGAAGAGCTGTGCCCCTACCTTTGCTCGAGGTGCTCAGTTTAAGTGAGATAAAGTCATTTTCAGTTAACAGCAGCCAACTACAAACAGCACTAAGTAAAAACTAGCTCACTAAAGAAATACCTCTCAGGTGATAACTGACTCTATTTCGTGTAGATATTAAAGTTCAAGTAATGATCAGCCTAAGTACCTTTGAAAAAACAAACCCACAACCACCAGTTTTAGACACAAACACAAGGGCAGAGTCATCTATGAAGGCTACGAGAACGGATACACTGATATAAGTGGGACGAATTCTCAGCACTAAGGCACAATCGAGTTAATACTAGAATATGGCTAAAACCTGACAGCATTGAGTGAGCACTTAACGAGGAGTGTTCCTACGCTCAAAACACCCAGCTACGACATTGGTGAGTTCTGTGGTGACAATATTAGCAGGTTCTGTGGTTCCGATGCTTTTAACCTTAGTGGAGCTGCACTCAGCATTCCTAAAAGATGGGATTTCAGAGGGCAGCGATGGTGCTCATTTACATCAGACTTATTTTATAACTAAGGATCGGCTCGTACTCGCACAACAAAAAGGAATTTTCATACTAAATTTGTCCCTTTAGTATTGCTTTTTGTGGAAACTACCAAGACAACAGTTCTACAGGGAGCAAAGCGAGTTTATTCGGTGTGGGAGGTTGATGGTCACTCGAGCTGACCAGAACCTCCTGTTGCTTGTTTTGGCCAGTGGTCAGTCTGGCTTCCACAATCCATGAACAGCCTAAAGGCACGATACAAACCCCACTTAAATCAAGGAGATTTAGGTGGGCTTTGGATCAAACACTTGTGGGATGTCAGAGTCTGGATGTGACCTGGAATGCCAGAATCTAGGTGCAACCGGGGATGCTGGAATCTAGGTGTGACCTGGGATGCTGGAATTTAGGTGCTGCTGAAGTCTGGGTGTGACCTGGAACGTCAGAGTCCAGGCGTGACCCAGGATGCTGGAGTTGAAGTGCGATGCAGGATGCTGGATCCCAGGTGTGATGTAGGATGCTGGATTCTAGGGGTGACGCGGGATGCTGGAAACTAGGTGAGACATGGGATGCCAGAGTCCAGGCATGACCCATGATGCTGGAGATGAAGTGTGATATGGGATGCTGGATACTAGGTGCGACGCTGGATGCTAGAATCTAGGTGCAACCCGGGATGCTGGAGTCTATTTGTGACCTGGAATGCCAGAATCAAGGTGTGATGTGGGATACTGGATCCTAGGTGTTGCTGGAGTCTGGGTGTGACCTGGAATGTTGGAGTCCAGGCATAACCCAGGATGCTGAAGTTGAAGCACGATGCTGTATCCGAGGTGCTGCTGGATCCCAGGTGTGATGCAGGATACTGGAGCCTGGGAGTGACCTGCAACGCTGGAATCTAGGCGTGATGCAAGATTCTGGATTCTAGGCGTGACGTGGAATGCTGGAGTTGAAGTGTGATGCAGGATGCTGGATCCTAGGTGTGAGCTGGAACACTGGAATCTAGGTGTGACCCAAGATGCTGGATTCTAGGTGCTTCTGGATCCTCGATGCAATGCAGGATGCCAGAGTCTAGGTGTGACCTGGGATGCAGGCTCCTAGGCAAGATGCAGGATGCTGGAGTCCACATGCGACCCAGGACGCTAGAACCTAGGCAAGATGTGGAGTGCCAGAGCCCAGGCGCGATGTGAGATGCCAGAGTCTAGGTGTGACCGAGATGCTGGATCCTAGGTGTGATGCGGGATGCCGGAGTCCAGGTGTGCCCAGGGATGCTGGCTCCTAGGTGAAATGCGGGATGCCAGAGTCCAGGTGTGCCTGGGAATGCTGACTCCTTAGGTGTGATGGGGGATGCCACAGGCCAGGTGTGCCCGGGGATGCTGGTTCCTAGGTGTGATGCAGGATGCCAGGGTCCAGGTGTGCCCGGGGATGCTGGCTCCTAGGTGTGATGCGGGATGCCAGAGTCCAGGTGTGCCCGGGGATGCTGGCTCCTAGGCGCGAGGTTCTCGGTGATGTAGGCCACGAGGAGGCAGATGAGGACGAGCATGACGCAGATGGCCCCCCCCACGGCCGTCATGGCCACGGCGATGTCGCGCGCGGCCGCGGGCTCGCGGCGGAACTCCACGCAGTGCGCGGGTGGCGCGGGGCGCGGCGGGGCGAGGCGCGGCTGCAGGCACAGGCGGTACCGGACGCCGCCGTGCGCCTCGGGCAGCAGGAAATCGCGGCAGGCGGCGCCCAGCTCCACGCTTTCGCAGGGGAAGCGCGTGTAGGTGCCGTCCCAGGAGCAGTTAAGCGCGAAGCCGCGCAGCCCCGCGGCGGGGCGCGGCGCCCCCCACTGCAGCAGGACGCTGCCGTTGCGCAGAACGTTCGCCACCAACGCGCCGCCCGCCGAGCGGTGCGCGCGGCACGACCGCGCCGGGCACTCGAACCCCAGCGCGGGCGGGCGGAAACAGAGCCGCCCGCCCTCCGCCCCCTCGCCCCGCACCTTGTAGGGGCACCACGGCTGCTCCTCCGCCGCCGCGGGTGCCAGGCAGAGCAGGGCGAGCAGCGCAAGCAGCGCACGGCGCATCTCCCGGCCGCGGGCGGGACGGCGCGGCCACCGCCGCGGCCCCGATAACGCCCCCCGGCCGCCAATGGAGAGCGGCGCCGCCGTTAACTCTCGCCGGGCTGCGCGGCTCCCGCGGCTCCGAGATCGCCGTGGCTGGGTTCGGGGAGGGACGCGCAGCCCCTTTTAGGGACTCGGTCAGACCCCCCTGCCCGGTCCTGAGCTTTGTGCTGCGTCCCCTTTAGGGACCGGCTCAGCATCCTCCATCCCGGGCTTCGCTCTGCATCCCCCTCCTTGCAGGGACCGACTCAGCATCCCCTGTCCTGGGCTTCGCTCTCATCCTCCCCTCGCAGGGACCGACTCAGCATCCCCCTCCTCTCAGGCACCGGCTCAGCATCCCCCTTCCCCTCCTCGCAGGGACCGGCTCAGCATCCCCCGTCCCAGGCTTCGCTCTGCATCCTCCCCTCGCAGGGACCGGCTCAGCCCCCCCGCCCCGGGGGAGCCCGGAGCGCTGCGCCCCCCATTTAGGGACCGGCTCAGACTCCCCCTGTCCCCGGCTGAGGCTCCCGGGAGCTCCGTTCCCAAGGGAAGAGGCAAGGGATCCCCAAAGATGAGGCAAACGCGGGGTCTAGGGTGGTGGTTCCGGGGGGCACCGAGAGCCGAATCCTCTTTAGGGACCGGCTCGACCCCTCCCCGTCCCGGGCTTTGCTCTGCTCTGCGCGCACGGATCCCGATGCATCGGGGAACAGAATTCCCCAGGGATGAGGGAACGCAGGGGCCCGGGTACTCCAGGTGCTCCATCCCCAAGGGATGACGGAACGTGGGGTCACAGGTACTCCAGCTTCTCCCTTCCCAAGGGCAGACGGGATCCCGCGCGCCCCCGGCACCGCGAGCTCACAGCCAGCAGAGTTTTGGACCAGGGCTGTGGAGTCACAGCCGGCTGAGCAGCCCTTGCTCCCAGCAACGGGGTTCCATGGAGTTGCTACTGGCTGTGGCTGCAGACCAGGGCTGCTTTAACCCCGCAGGACCAGGAATTGAGAAGAACTTGGCCAGAACGTAACAAACGGAGAAAGAGAAGAGTCCCCCAGGCCAGCTGATAGTGATAAAGGTGCAGGGCTTCAACACACACTGATCACAGACAGCGAAGGCAAAATGATCCCCCCCTTACTCCTGTCTTCTAAAACCGCCAGTTTGCCTCTCCGCAGCAGGAGAAACCCACATCCCATCCCTTTGATCCAGAGCCCGCTGGGTATTTTCCAGCACAGAAGAGGGCTGAAGGAGACAGAGCAGTGCTCACTCCATCCGAGCATCACAGCATCACGCTTTCTGAATGCCCTTGAAAGGTTTACACTGAAGGATGGACCTCTCTAAATGTGGGAACAGAAGTTCTCTGATGAACAGTAAAAATACATGCTTAACCCAAACAACATTTGAAGATTCTCTGAACAGTTACATTTGTAAAAGCTGCTTTAAGTCCTGTCTTACAGAGGTTTATATTAAATATAAGGAATTCTTCAGTATGAGGGTGGTGAGGTTGCCCAGAGCAATGGTGACTGCCCCATCCCTGGAGGTGTTCAAAGCCAGGTGGGATGGGGCTTGGAGCCCCCTGACCCAGTGGGAGGTGTCCCAGGGCAGGGAGGCTGGAGCTGGATGGGGTTTAAGGCCTCTTCCAACCCAAACCATTCTATGATTCTTTGCTGAGTTGCAGATTTCATTCCATGCAAAAAAATACGAGGTTTCTTGGTTTGTGTTTTGATCAGGTTTTACATAGCGTCCTGTTCCAGTTTTTATAGTAGAACATAAGCTTTTATATATATTAACTTGTAAAGTAGAACAATAATCATGTTACATTGTTAAAAACAAAACAAAACCCAGAAAAGTGGCTAAAGACATTTTTCCTCCCTGTTACCTATTTGGAAATACAAGATGTACAGAATACTATATAAAGTTTTCTTTAAAAGTGTTTATTGTCTTATATAATTTTAAAATATCACAAAAATAAGATTCTGAAGCCTATTTCTATTTCATAGCCTAAACAAAAATCAAACCCAAATAATACACCTTGGACTCCGTTGAATATATACAAAGTGTAATTTGCAGCAATGTAGAACTTGTTTAAATAGTTTTGTTTTCTGGTGCATTGAACATCAACATGACCAAACGGTCTCACATCCAGACACCTTTTCCTGCCAGAAAGACTTCTTTTTAAAGTATACGGTTCCTTAAGGAAAATTTTGAACATAATCTAACCATACCAAATATTGTAAGTTATTTCCACATCTGTTTTTTAACCAAATTTAACATCGAGGGGTGTCTGCTAGCCTACAGAAAGCTGATAGAAATCCATTTTGGTACCAAGAGGCATCAACAGGAATCAATGAAAGAAATAGAATTAGCATAGAAAAGGATGCTAAACTTGTAGTAATGGCTGCTCTCCTTGGAAAACACTTGGTTATCGCAAGACAACAGGAGGTGCTGTGCTCCTGAAGGCACTTCTTGGTGGCTGAGGCAAACTTACCTGTGGAAGTTCCAGCTTGGACGCAAAACTGCAGACCTGACAGCCCTTCCTGAGAAATGTGGTCGGTGTTCAGGAGATCGCTGGAGCCAAACCAAGCAAGTTTTGCCTCCCTAAACTTAGTGCATTTCTCTGAACTACTATTAAGAGCAGATCGCTCTCCAGAGCTGTCATTGTTTCAGTGATCAGGGAAGAAGTCTGACACCAGCCTCTGATGATGCTTATGATTTGCAACATGCTTTGAGTTCTTCTGTTGAGAGATCCAACAGAAGGGTCTGGCGCTTGGTACAGGAAAGGAAAATAGTTGGCACAGCAGTGAAGACACGCGATTGTATGCACTGCATCACTTAGCTCTGGGCTTGATTCCATACCTGCATTTGAAGTTGCAGAAGAGGGAAAAGCAATCTAAGCAGAGATACCTCATTGCATGGAAAGCTGTGGAAGCCTCCTTAGATATCTTTTCCAGGACTGTCAAAATTACCAGGAATTGGAATATTCTTCCCTTTAGGTTTCAGTCCTGAACCTCCGATTCGCACAAGGCAGTGGTAATACCTGGACAACGACTGCCATTTAGCCTTTTACGTGTTATGATCAGAATAACCAGTTCTGTGGCTGTAGGCTGGAACACTGAACTGACCTAAACCATCACAAAAGCTGTTGAGTACATCCTTGTGCCATCACTGGCATCCTCAGACCTTTTTGTTTACCTGTCTACCCTTGTGATGGAGACCTGCAGTCATCTTTATAGCAAGACATCTGGATAGACACATATTCCCCCTTGGTTTCCAGATGAATGTAAGGATACAGAGCGCCCCAGACCCGTCAGTGATACTTATGCCTACCTCATCCTTTCCATGCACATTGATATTCTCTAATGCTAAAACAGCAGAGTGCAGCAAAACTGGCAGGCTTCACTCCAGAGGTGGTCAAATGTAAAACAGCATCGAGAGAGATGTGGGTTGAGGTGAAGAGACACCCATTATTGCAAGGTGCAAGGGAGGAATGAGCACTGAGGGATGTTTGTTCCCTGGCAGGCCTACGCCCCATCAATCTAGCTTAGAGTCAGATTCAATCCCTACATTTTACAACAGCCACTCTCACTCAAACTACACAAAATATGAACAACTGTCATCTTTGGAAACAATTTTTACTCTTAAGCAAGTAATCTATAGAATTAAAAATGAGAAGATATTCTTGGTTTGGGAATATGCAGACAGTTCACATCATGCAAGAGTTTGGGGCATATTCTCCAACTAATTCAGGTGTCTAAGAGAAAACATCTCATTAAACTCCTATTAGATTGCAAGATTTTAACCCCTAAAACATGCCATCTAAATGAATAAGCCTAATAATGCTAAACAGGTTTCCAGGCAAGAAGTGCATTACAGAAAGGTAGGCTTCATTACACAGAGATTTCATTTAACTAATCAATAGGCATATGTTTTCCTCATCCATGCCTTTATTTGTAAGGGCACAGAATGTACCATTAATTCTCATCTAAAGAGGTGGCCAAACCACTTAATGCTTTGACATCATGTGAACCCTTGAAATGTATTTGTTTACAGAAATCTAATCTACATCATATCGCTGGAAGAAAAGAAAGAGCAACCAAGCAAATCAAGAGATTTGTAACAACACTACAGGTTAACTACACCTTATCCTGCACCGCGCCCTTTGGCCTCGCACCATGTCTCTGTGAAAGAGGCAATTATTTATGCAAAAGACAAACAAACCCACAGGCTTTGGCTTGGTCACTGTGCCAGTGCTGGCTCCATGTGAATACTTTGTCTCATTGTTTGCTCTCTTAGTAATCCAGCTGTTTCCCAAGACCTTCCTCTGTGCCCCAGTCTGCAATAAAACTCAGCCTGGACTTCTCACATTTATTGCTTCACCAGTTCACCACTCGGGCAAACCACTATTATTTGCTTTCAGCAGCGAAGCCCCAGGCAGCATATGAAAAAAAAATCAGTAACATCCCATATTGCTTTATAAGCCTTCAGACAGACCAAACACCACAGGTTCTCTGCTTTTCTGATTCTTCTCCACTGGGTTTATTGTCTCCTGTCTCATCCCCTATTAGAGGAAATAGTGAACTAGTATTAAAACGCGGGCAACTCGCTCTAGCCCAGAGAAGAAAGCTCTAACCACCCACAGCTAACAATTTATGCAACACTCTGCTAATTTTAGTCTTGGATGCAGCCAGGGCAGACAATCCCTAGAGCAGAGATGCTTAGCTCTCAGCAAAGGGCAGCATGCGACATATGGTTGCTAAAGCAGCCTCCTAGCAGGGAGCTTTACATTTAGGGCTGAGTTGCTACAGTCCCCTCCAAGTCATAACTTTGAGGATTACTCATCCCAGACATGCAAAAGAAGAGAATTTGCCTCCCAATTTAGACAGCTCCTGCAGTCTTTCTGAATCAGCATGCAGCCTCACCCCACTGGGGTTCTATTTCCAGCACTTGATTCACTTCCAGTAAGGTCTGAACTTACAGACTCTGACAGCTACAGGCTAAGAGAAGCATGGGAGAGGAGTGAATGAAATTCAGCAGGCAGATGGCTGTATTATATATCTCACTGGGGCAACTTGGCCATGCAGGTTTGAAGCTCATGCCACAGACTGTGGTGGGCATTGACCCTGCACTGACCTGTGAAACGAGGACATCCTACCAGCCCAGCTGAGAATTGGAGGCATTTTTGATCAGGATGCATCTGAACAGATAACTGCAACCCCAGCTAAACTATTCTGAACATGCTATTTATAGCAGGCAGCGGCAGCTGAGAAGTCTTGCATCACACAGCAAGGTTGGTCATATAAAGCACTCGCACAGCATTAACCATTTCAAGTCATTTTGGATATCTTATACTGCGCTGTGGTTTTGCAGTGAGCTCCTCCTCAGTGGGCTATGTGAGCAGCTGTGGCACTTGCCTAACAAAGCTTTTCCTAGACTCCCCAGAACAGCCTCTGGCTGCTGCTCTGCCTTTGGCACCATTGCTTATTCTGCCCACAAAGACACCAAATTGTATGTTGAGTATAGAGCCCTTAGAACAGCATTTGCTTCTCTGCAGGTCTGTGTGCGCACAGACACCTCTTCACTTAAAGCAGGTTATTCTAGGGAATGTTACAAAATGGAAAGATCAGAAAACTCTTTATAAACTGGATTTTTGCAGAAGCTCTCCAATGAAATAATTTAAATAGAAGCTGGACCACTCCTGGATCAGAAATCCAGGAGAAAACAAACAAAAGCAGTATAAAGACAATGCTCTGCAGATCCAATGCTCCTTTCTAGGCCTGAGAAAGCTCTTCTCATCTTAAAAGGTGAGTTGCAGCTGAACTGCTGCTGACAACAGCTCTGCAGTGACCATGGCTGGGGTGCTCTGTCTTTCACTTTAACTTAGCTGAGATGAGGTGCCTGGGCATGGCTGCAGACTGAACTCTGCAGCCAGGAGCTCGCTCAGCTCATGCCCTCCCAAAAGCTGGCATTATCAGTGTTCACCTGCGAGGAGTTCTGTGTTCTCACATGGTTTTGGAACACACAGTTCAATACTGTTGCAATGAGGCTCTCTGTGGTCTCTGTGCACGAGAACATCTTCCCCAGATTCAGCCAGCAGCACATCAGGTCTGTGAGGTCCCAACAACACAACTTTACTGGACTCCATAATAACCAGCAGTCTCAGCCAGCTGCCCTGATGCTGTAGCTTTAGAAAGGGCAGCACTTGGAAAAGCCAAGTTCTTTTTCACACAAAGCAAGCAGAGCACCAAACACGTTAATTACCCCAATCTACACCAGAGTTTGACTGGCACAGCTGATTGTGCTGGAAAGAAACATGAGCAGAAGAAAAAACAAGAGCCATAAAGTGCTATGACACATTCATTTCAATCTCCATTAGAACCAGTGGAAGAAAAATAAAATCAATGCTGTCCGAATGAAAAAGACCAAGCTTATTGGGAGATAAATATTGGTTTTCTAATTGCCTAAAAGTGCTTAAAAGTATACCCCAAACCAAGGGATTAAAAAAATATGTAACTAAATCAGATAGAGAACGATCTCTCCTCTGATCTCTTATCAGGTCATGATTCAGCCACAAGGTGCATGCGATGAATGAGCTCCCAGAGTCCAGGACTTTTGAAACGGTGATGAGGGAGGAAACAGACAACTCAGAGGCATGGGTGGTTTGCACGGTGGGAGATGTGACAGCTCTGCCCTGTTTGTATCCCAGGCTTTGAGACAGCACAGTGAAGCCCATTCTCCTTTCAGCTGCCTCCACTTTAAATTCCAGGGACTCCAGCTGATTCATTCCTTCTTTCTATCTGAGGTCAGGCAAGATGTGTTTTGAAGACTAAGTAAAAGCACCAGAGCTTTCGATCTACTGAATCAACAGCAGACTAAGTACTCAACTGTTGATTAAAACCCAGACCTTTCTAGAAGGAGCAAAATTTATCTTGGCTCCCTGTCAAATGTTGGGAGACTGGAAAGAAGCAGAACAGGATGGAATTGCATTAGTTGGGCTCTAAATCATATCTACCATCACGAATAATCTTCCTTACTTTTTTCCCCCCCTCCTATGAACCAAATGTCATCCTCCATAAGCCTTTTGTTGCTTGGGAATCCTGAACAACCTA
Organism: Neomorphus geoffroyi; assembly: GCA_033558235.1. Classification (NCBI taxonomy): domain Eukaryota; kingdom Metazoa; phylum Chordata; class Aves; order Cuculiformes; family Neomorphidae; genus Neomorphus; species Neomorphus geoffroyi. The sequence continues at coordinate 2,365,667 of JAUMJM010000029.1, read as the reverse complement.
GGGAGGTGCTGAAAGCTAAGGGTACGGGCAGGCAGATAGAGGGGAGGAAGTTATGGGTCTGAAAGGCAAATGCAGGCTGGAATCTGTTCCGATACATTCTGCCGATAGCCCGAGGAGGGCAGAGTAGGAACAGCTCTGCTGCGATGCTGCAGCTACATCAGGAATTGCTCAAACCTTACTGCTCACGCACTCTGTAGTAGGACTGTACGATCCTAAAGGTCTTCTCCAACAAACAATTCCACGATTCATCACAGAAATGGGTGTCCACTCCCATCTTGCTGCTTGCACTGGAAAACTTTAAGCAGTGGATAGTTTGGCCATTCATTCCCCGACTCTGTTCATGTCCCACTGGGGGGCATCCACGCCACCAAAATGTTACACGAAGCAAAAAGAACATCCCAGCAGAGGGACTGGAAGCTGTGCCATGAAGTGCTTCATTCACCGCAGCTGGCGACCTGCAGAGGTTATTGCAGGGCTGCAGGTGTTTCTCTGCATGGCAGTCCCTGCCACCATCGCAGAAGAGCCTGTCTTTGCTCAGGCCAGCCCACATCTCCAGGAACCCCAGATGCAGCAAGACAAGATGCACAGCATTAGATGGGGAGGCTCCAAGCCCAGCAGGACAGTCACAGCTCAGAGGCAAGGAAAGGAGAACTCTACAGGGTTCTGCTCTGAGTCAGCAGGAAGGGTCTCTGCACCAGGAAGAGGATCCAGTCATTCATACGCACATGCGCACACCCCCACTGCTGGCACATGGTCATTTCTGTTGGTGCTCATGGTTAGCTGTCACCCTTGCATTACTCCAGGCAAAAAGCCAGATAATTTCTTCTCCACCTCACTCTGACAGGAGCAAAGGCTGTTTTAAAGAAACACTACTGAGCAAAATATCTTACAAAGACAGATTCCATTGTATTAGCAATCAGTCAAATAAGTCCCAGGACATATTCAGGCACCCCTCTGCTGTTTGGGTGTTAAAAAAAAAAAAATAATAAGAAAAACTCTCCAGCTTGGGAGGGAATAGGGAAAACAAAAAGGTGTAGAACACAATAAATCAATAAGTGCTTCTAAGAGAAGCAGCAGGATAAAATCATTCCTACAGTCTGAGAGCACTTCCATGCTATGGACTGGAGAGGCAGCAGTGGCCCCAAGCACACAGCTGTAATGCACATCTGCAAGCACCCTGCTCTGTGCTTGCCAAGACAGTTACCTCCTCCTGCCTTTGTCTGTTCTGGGCAGTGTTTAATGCAGGAGCCAGCTCCCAGGAGGAGCTCCCATCCTCTCATTCCTAGCATATTCCATTTTCCTTCAGCACCTTTCAGTAGTAGTCATCCTTCTTGCCGTCAGCTCCCTGCATGCCTGCATGGTCCTTCTGGTCTTGAAGAAGTTCCAGGTCATCATTGTCATCCACCTCACCTCCATGATCCTCCTGGTGCAGAGGGAAGAGCCAGGAAGACAAAATCAGCAAGGCCTGGAAAAGGAGACCCAAACTAGCAGCACGCTGTGCTGCCTCCGAGTATAGGTGTCCCACCAACCCAGCCTGGGAAACACAGGACAACAGGGAATCATCATCCTCCTCTTTCAGGGACCCTTAGGTGTCATTGGGAAGCCACCTAGCCAAAACTGAGAGATAAAAAGCATGATTTGCCATGATCAGCCTGTTCATTTTAAGCACATTTAATACCCTGGCACACAGAGATAAAACTGAAGTCAGAGCTCGCATCTGTTTTCCTAAAAGCCGAGTCATACTCGGCTCTCTGCTACCAACATACCCAGGTAACAAACACACCAGAGAGGGAAAGAGGAAGAACCTTGGTGTCGTACAATTTCTTGCTCCTGATCTTCTTGATAGTCATCCATTGAGTCTTCCCTGGGCTTGGCAGGTCTGCCAGCTTCCTGAAAAATACAGAAAGTCCCACGCTGTTGGCACTGCCCCGGCCCACTTCCATTCCCCAGTAGGGATACAGCTCTCTTGCATTAGAGCCCCAGGTCTGGAAGACTGGGCTTACAGACCAGGAATCAGGAGAGAGCAGAGAGACAATGAGACAACCCAAACTCCACGTGTACGTTCTCTATCCCCACATGCTGGCAAGAACCACCCAGCTCCTTCCACGGTGGGGAGCGAGGTCTCTCCTGCAGCAGGAAGGTCCTTGCACACATTGCTGTTGCATCAAGTCCCAGGACTGTTGGGAATCTACAAGTTATTTAGGGTAGAGCTTTAGGGAGCTCAGCCCAGACCTATCTGAAAGCCAGGTATTTATGTCACTAATTCTTTCCACATTTGCACTAATCTTAAGGAGGTGTTGCTCTGTTGGTGCCAGCATCTCTTTCTTGTTTGATTTCATTGGCTTGGATTTAAAACCTCACTATTAATCTTGATTTTAGAGCCTGACAGATAAAACACTCCTATTTAAAACAAGCAACACTCAGCTGCTTGTCAAAACAAGCTAACATTTCCCTGATGCAGAGCCTGGCTTCAGACAGCAAGAAGCACTTTGCAAAATAAATGGATTCCATCTGCAAGCAGGCGGACAAGGCGGCAGAGATCTCACTGTATCCTATCCCAGAGACAGCAACCGCTGCCCTGACCAGGCTCGTGTTATCACCTATGGTTTTGGTCTTTTCAAGTCAGCTGTGGGTGAGCCATCTCTCATCAGATGTCTCTCCAGCCATGTACACCACAAATGCCAGGGCTGACTCCAACAAGTTCTGGTTCTGACCAACACACTGATTGTCACAAGGAGGTTTCTCCTGCCTGCCATATCCCTGCAGCAGGATTAGGGATCCATCTAGAAACATGATGTTTTCCTATGAGACTTAAGCTCTCTGCCTCCTCCCATTCATCTCTCCCCGGCCCTGGCTGGTTGCCCCCATGTCAGTCACCTTCAGTGGCTTCTCCTTCGACTCTTCTTTCATACTGGGCTCCTTGAACTTCTCCAAACCTCCCACCTTCTCTTCAAAGTCAGGTCTCTCCAGCTCAGCTTCTTCAAATTCGTCCTCACCTTGGTTATTGGGATCCTGGGCAGGATCTGCAGCATCATCTGGCATCTGGACAAGAAAAAGCCTCTTGTGAACACCAGGCAGGATGTCCCCTTAGGAGGGAGAGGCCAAGGTCAGCCTGCCTTCACCAACAAGCAGGACATGCTGGCTTGTAGCACTTAGTCCCACCTCTCTTTCAAGCATGTTAAACATTCTAAAAACAACTCCTCCAGTCTTCAGTATCCCTCGGAATCCCTCCAAAACCAAAGAGTTTGGAGCTGCACATTATAGAAACTTCAACATAAATAGGATGTCTGGATTCTTATTCAGAGCTTGGGCCGCATCCAGATGACAGTGTTACTCACCATTGGTTCCTGGACAACAGCCTCTTTCCGAGAACGCAAGTTCTCCTCTCTCTCAATCACTCCTGCATCTGCAAGGAAAACGGACACTTACCAGGGTGCTCCCCAAAAAGCCAGTGCCACCAGGCGAGATCCCACTGCTGGGGAGCAGCTCTACCAACTCTGTGCCAAGTAGGGATCGATCTCTGCCTGCAGGTTGAAGCAGACAATGCTCAGTGTGTCTTTTCACAGAAATGCTTCTTCAACACCTTTTGGATGAGTTTGGGGTGAAGCAGCACTGTGCTCCTACCGCTGCCAACACTGTTTCCTTGTCCCCAGGGCTGGGGCACAAACTTGTTAGAGCACGCTCCGGGCTTACCAAATAGCACAGATGATACAAAGACAATAACAGCTCTGAATTCAGTCCCTAATTGGTATTAGGATGCATCTTTTCCTCGCGCCATGGCTGTCTGGACATCTCTAGCAGCAATCCAGCCACGCTGGGAGCCAGAGGAGCCCAGGGCAGGTTGCAGGTCAGTGCCACCTTGCCCTTTGCTGGCTCAGAGCTGCTGGCGAGACAGCGCCAGAACAAAGGGGAGGCTTCTTGTGTCAGGCAGGGCAGGAGGAGAGAACTGATGAGAGAGAAACACAGCCTTTTGAAAATATACCTGAACTGGGTACGGCTCTGACGTGTCCCAGCTCTGACACTCACCACGGGCTAACAGCTTCTCCCCAAACATTCAAGGAGCATGAGGGACAGCAGCACAGCCAGGGCAGTCCCGTCAGTCCTTTGGTTCTTGGTTCCAACTAGGACACAGGGGCCACAGCTATTGGTCCTCACACTCCCTTTTACCTGACATGAGGCTTTTTCTCTTCAGGGTAGAATTTGCTTTGATGTGAACCAATTAGTTCAGATCCTCTAAGGGGACCTGCTGAAAATCAGGTCAGCAAAACATGAAATAGCAGCTAAGCACAGGAATACCAAACCTCCTCTCCAAACAGCGATCTGCATGCACATGAGCTGTTACCCAACTGCTGCTCTTCTGGAAGAGAGGATTTCACCAGCACGGAGTGAACTGAGCCAAAAGCCTGGGAGGAAATCACCCATCTTAGGCGACTGCAGCCTTTTGATCCAGGATTCAGTTCGAACCACTGACCTCTCCCTCTGCTCTGTGACATCCCTCCTCTGTTCCAAATCCAGAGCCAAAATCTACTGTCAAGAAACCAGGCTGAGACTATCTTTATAACATTTAATAGGATACAAGCCAGCTTTTCAAATGAGATCCTCCCAGGAGCCTCAGCTCCCGGCTGCCCTCCCTTCACTGCGTTCAAATCCGCAGCAAAAAAATTAGCTACATGAAAAGCCACCTACTTAGTCATTCTGCCTCAGTCTAGCAACATACAGAATCAGGATTAGTCACATCTACGTTTCAGTGTCTCTTTTTAACAAAGGTAACCAGATAATGTCCAGATCTTAAAGGTTATTTCCGTGCCTGCGAAAACAATTGATGGTAGAGCCTGTTTGCCGCAAAGAAATCTATTTACAAAGTGTTGACACTGTATATTCTGGCCCCTTGAGCACAGCAGAACATCTCTGCTCAAAAGCCCATCTTAGCCCTCCACTGCCTGCCTGGCTTCCTGCAATACATTTTTGACGTCTCCTTTATTTGCAAAGGAGGTTTGTGGCTTCCCCCTTACGCTTGCAGAATACAGCTGCAATTAAGTCCACCTTCCCTTTGTTACGAGAGCCATGGAAATGCTGTCAGCCCCCTGTCCACCCACTGTTGCTGTCTGAAAGGTTTCAGCATTTTACAGCTGTTTTCTGTTGCTCCACACAACACAAATAGTTATTTAATTGTTCCCTCATTTTGCGCTCACACCTGATGACCATTATAGGCCAACTGATAAATCTCATCTGGAAAATGAGGCAAGGAAAAGATTCTGCCCTCATGTACATAATCTACTGGATTATTCGTTAGCTGGTTTCATGGTGTGATGGTGAACTTTATACTGAGTCAAATGCTTCTCCCATAATCACAACCAAATCAATGCATGGGGGTCTGCACAGATTTGGATCAGAAGATTGAGGAATGCTAGCACAGTTCTAAGAGCTGACCTCCAATTGCCCAAATGCAGTTACTTATTAGACTTTAAAATAGCAGCGAGTGCCCTGCTGGCTGACTGACAACTACACCTATCTGCCCTTGAATCGATTTCCTTTAGCTCCTTAAGGATACTTAGGAAATTTTTTGCCCTGAGTAATTTAGAAAACCCACTTTTTAAAAAAAAATAAATTTTTTTAAAAAAAATAGATTCAAGTTCTGCAAAAACAGTGACTTTTTCCCCCATCGCTGTCATAGGGAAGAAACAATCATGGAATGGTTTGGATTGAAATGGACCTCAAAGCCCATCCAGTGTCACCCCCTGCCATAGGCAGGGACACCTCCCACAGGATCAGGGGGCTCCAAGCCCCATCCAACCTGGCCTTGACAGAACTGATGTAACTCAAATGGATTTTGAATCCACTACCTTGTAAATGTGTGAGGATACAGAACAGCAGGGAATAACAGAAGAAAACTGTCCAGGTTTTTCATTTGATCAAGGACAATAACAGCAGAAGCAGTTTTCAGTAGTTATAAGCTTTTCCTTTAACAGAAGCAGAAAGCTTTTCTCGCTCCTCACCTTGATTAGCAATAAATTAGCGTTGTACAGCACAGGATTAGGGAAACCATACCCATTTCGAGCTCCTCATCATCTGTCCTTTCCTTTGCGCCTCCCTGACCAGCTGTTTGCTGCTCTTCCCTTCTCTTCTGAGGGAGTGGCTGTGGGCTGCCTTTCTGCATCTCTTGCCCAGTCTTGGGATCAAACTGAAGGCTTTCTGGGTGACCACGTGCTTGTTCTTCATCCATCTGGGCATTCACTTTGTTAACGATGTCTTTCCAGCTGCAAGAAGGGGACGAAGCAAAACAGAGCAGCCCTGCCTCAGTACAACCAAGAGATATTTCATAATGCCGCTTCATAACGGCAAGCAACACGTACAGAAGTCTGTCCTGATCTACCTTCTTGGCAAAACCAGCAGATTGCACCACTTACAATGAGGATTACTGCGTGGTCTCACCTACTTTCTTGTATCCTGCTGCGTGAGCCAGCTGAGGTTTAGAAGTTTGCTTAAGACATTTAAGTTTTTAACTGCCGCAAAAGGACAAGTAGCCTCAGCTTTAGCAGCTTTTTAAAGCCAGCAAAGTGCCACCACACAAAACTTTCAGTAAGAAAAATCATAACCCAGCCTTCAGCTCACATTTCCCCATTATGGAACCATCAAAATGCAAATTGGCCATCAAGAGCTCAGCTGGAATCTGCTGGTCTCAGCCACCCAAAGCAGCAGTTCCTGGCACTGGTTGCAAGGCTGTTTTTGTACGCCACTGCAGTCTGAGATTGTTCTTGGCATTGACACCTTCCGGGGAAAGTTGGTTTATGCACTCCTTATCACTAATCTCACAGTGTAAATAACAGCCTCCAGCTGCTCGGTAATTTCTTGATGATAGATCCAGGAGAAGAAATGCACACTGAACATACCATGATCTCTGTCCTTGCAGAAATCATTTGCCAAACCAATCCAATATTTGCTGTTTTCTGTTTCACAGAGTAGCAACGGTGTCCTCTCCAGGCTCCACAGAGTGCAGCAAAGGCCATTCTGCCTTCACAACTTCAACCTTCAGATGAAGCTGACGTTGATATAAACTACACCAACTCAAGAATACACACACAGGAGCATAGACAGGACAAAGCCTGTGCTCTCTGATGGATTCTGGTTGTGTCCTCGTTTCTGGCATAAACTATTGCTGTAAACTGTTTTACTCCATTCTGGATAAAACCCATAGTTTCAGGATCACAGGTCTCAGACCTGTCTGACCTTTCATGTTCTCATCAGGCTCTGTGAAGGAAAATGCCTAGTATATTGATCACTGGCAACAGGAACCCAAGCTCCGTTCTCTGGGAGGACAGAAAGCACAGAAGAGGATACAGAGTTTGGGAATTTGTCTTTGGCTTAGAAGCAAAACCAGAGAACACTCCAGTACTGTCACATTTTGAGTTAAGATATGAACACTGGGGCTGGTTGCCTGCTGCTCCTGGATTACCATATAACCTTGGAGAAGAGAAGCTTTCAGATCTCCAAGGTCTGGGTGTTCCTGCAGAGCTCGGTGGATTACTGATTAATTACAGGAAGAAATGAGCAAGTTGCAGCTCTCATATACAACTTAATGCCTCTTATTTATAGAAACTGAAGGAATTTTTAGCCACCCTTGCTGCTGCAGATGCCTCGCTTCCACTAGGCAGAATTTCTTCAGTTTGCTAAACAAAATAGGATATTTAAGTCACTGTCACTGAACGGGAGGGGATTTCTTCATCAGAGACTGCCCTCCTCTAGCAGGTAGGAAATCCATGCTGCCCTTATCTCACTCAGCAGTAGCTCCTCTTTGTCTCTCCTCCCCACACAAACACTTCACTGAACAGATCAGACACAAAGGCACCAAGAACAGAAGAGCCTCTTGGTTTTGGCCAGCAGAGCCCCACAGCAGGCTGTGCATTCAGTCGCACATCGCCTGCAACACGACCGTCCTTCAGCTGAGGCACAGATCTGGCAGCAGCATTCAGTTGCAAGAACGAGATGACAGCACAACCAATAACACTTCCTTCAACCAAGTAGAAACAACAAGAAAACACAAGAAGGGAGAGACTGAGGATGGGCTCGTGTGGTACCTTTCAGCCTGAACACTGAGAGCAGAAGGCAGTTGTGTTTCACCAACCTTTGCATTTGCAGCTCTTTGTTCCCTGTAGGGTGGTGGTTGTCTGGCAAGGGTGGTTTTTCTGCTGCAGAGGGTTGTTTCTGATCAGGCAGTGGCAATCCAGGAGCCTGGCTTTCCTCATTGCTTTTCACCTGAATGCGCATCACCATCTTTAGATCCTACAGAGAATGCACACACACATGCTCAGGATCTACATAAGCTCCTAATCTTATCAGATACCTGCAGGTCTCCCTTGCATTTGGGCCAGCTTACAGGCCAAAAAAATCATTTATCAAAGAACAATAGATTCAGAAGTGGTCCAGAATGAATCTATAGCCCTTTCCAGCCAGCCTGCAGTAAGAGGTCCTTCTCCTTCCACACAGACAAGAGGAAATAATTTGGATCCTATGTGACACAAGCTTGTCTTGGGTAGGTGAATCTCTGAGAAAAGAGGAAAAACAAAGCCATCTCTAAAAAACCCACACACTGCCATTATAACAGTTACTGTAATGACAGTCTAACCGCACTGCAATTATTGTAATTTTTTTTAAGAGATTTACTTTCCATAGGCTCACTCTCAATCATCCCAGGAAGCAGGGGAGCTGGTTTTATGAGTTACTCTTTGCAGATCCAGAAGAAAAACCCTAGCCTGTTCATATGAGCCCAGCCACTAACCCACAAACTCCTAAGAGTGCACAGGAGTCCAAAATTTGAGGGCAGGACAGTTTCCACATCAGGGAAGTGGAACGTATATATGTACATCATTGCAAATATCATAGAATCATAGAATAGTTTGGGTTGGAAAGGTCCTCAGAGCTCATCCAGTTCCACCCCCCTGCCATGGGCAGGGACACCTCCCACTGGATCAGGGGGCTCCAAGCCCCATCCAACCTGGCCTTGAACACCTCCAGGGATGGGGCAGCCACAACTCAGTTTTCAGCTTCAAATGCAATGGCTACACAAACCAAGCAGGAAGCGTGCAGAACTTACCGGGTTCCCATTCGGTAGGCTGTTCATGGTCCGGGTGAATCGGATCACATGGCCATCCCCGTGCCTGGCTGGCCAAGCTGGCATAGCCTCTGGCAGTGAATTGGCATCTTGCAGTGTGGCTTGTTGAGTAAAGGCTGCATCAGCCTGTGGTCTTGGGCCATCGTTACCGTAGGAGTTCTGACCATCTGCCTGCTTCTGAACCCCAGAGTCGTGGGATGCCAGCGGGTTCCCAAGAGGGCGATTCTCTTGATGGACTGGAAAAGCCTGCAAGGAAGAACAAACAAAAATAAGCTCTAAAGCAACTGGTTCAGTTCCCTCCAGTTGAAAGCCCCAATCTGAAAACCCATAAGAGCCCTGCAGAACTCTCCTCCCCAGGGTTTCCTGGGAGCACCGCACCTTCTGCCTCACGAGCTGCACCTGGCCATTGGCTGGAACCACTGGCTGCTCCTTCAACGCCTGAAACTGCTGCTGCCCCTTCCCAGCTCCTCCTCCTTTGAAACTCGGCATCTTCTGTAGCGCTTCCTTGAGCTGCCTGAACTCTTCCATCTGGGCCTGAGGAGATGAGAAGGGTAGAGAGAAACCTCACACAAAACCAGGGTTAAACAACATCTTGTGGAGTACAGCCACTCTTTTATGGACAGTTGTTCAGCAGAAAAAGTACTAAAGAAGATACCAATTTTATACATATGAAAGGCTGGAGATAAACTGCAACCACTAACGACAAGGCCAGCTTTCCCTCCAGATTTCACGGATATTCTGTATTCCCCCTTTGTCAGTCTTGCATCTTATTTTATTGCATACTTTGACTTTGGAAGTGCTGAACCATAACACCGACTCTTCCCCCAATGCTATTTTAGTGCTTGAGCCATTGACACAACTCCTGCCTCTGCACAAGAATTGTGTCCTGAGACTTGTTAGGTGTGGCTCCCTCTCCTCCTGCGTGTCACACTCGCGGACCTTCAGGTCAGCAGAAGCATTTCTCCATGGATGTGCTCATCTCAGGAGGGCTAACAATAATTGGCATAATCCCACTTGACAATTCAATTTACTTTGCAAGACAAATGAAAATCAGTTCTCCTGGACTGTTACACAAAGGCAACACTTTTCTCTCTACTGCAGCTTATTTCTTCCACCTCCAAGCCTGAGAAGCAGGGCTTGAAAAAGCTGCTCAGGAAAAGCTCCCCACTCCTCTCCCAGTTATTTTTAGCAAAGTGAGAGGGGAGAGCTTTTCATATCTTGCCAGGGTACCTGGAAAGGGACCAAATTAGGGACTGGGCAGAGCAGGAAAGCTTGCAAGCAGCAAGGAAAAAGTTTAGCAGGAAATTAATTCCTGAGCAGGCTCTGTTGATTTCAGTTCTTCCGCCTGAAATTTGACCTTAAAATTAACAGTAAGAAAACAAAACAAAGCCTAACAAAAGCATTCAGCAAGCTAACATAAAAGGAATGAGGAAAGGAAAAGGAAGCCAGGAACAGTCCATGGGACATAGCCCTAGCGAGTTGGAGGCTGCTTCCAGTCAGAACAAGCCAGATGGAAGCAGAACTTGTACCGACCAAAAGCCTGTTAAGGTGGTCAGCCCAGAGGGAAAGAAGCCTTAAAGCAGACTCCCACGCGCTGTTTGCACCCCATCACAAGCTGTGCCTACACCACTTGCTGCCTCCCTGTCTCATTTTACCTGGCAGAGCAACTGATATGACAGCTACTGCAGGCTGGGCTTGCGAAACACCTTAGAATCCTTGAAAAAGAGCATGTCTAGAATGCAAATTACTCCTCTGAACATCCACCTTCCAGAAGGAAGCAAGATAAACAACAGGATGCTCAGTGCACATCGACACTGCCGTGCTGAGAAAGGAGCTGGAAGTCTTGTGGGCATCTGCTTCACCACACGGCATCACGCCCCACCAAAGGCAAATGCGATTCCATTCACTTTCGAGTTAAGGAACGCTGATCAGACACCACGAAGGACTGATCGGAAACCTGAACAGGAAATTTTAACACCAGGCTCATTGTTAGAAAGATCCAAAGTATTTTCTGAAGTCATTGGGACCGAGCACTGCCACTTCTGCAGGAGCCAGGAGCAGCAGCAGCCAGATGGCTGGAGCACAACTTGGTTACACGACTGTCTGGTACACTCAGAGCGGGGAGTTGAGCCGTGTCTCCCACACCCAGGGCAAATCCTTTTACTCTTGCTCACTATTAATTTTGGCAAGAAACGACAGTGAGCTGTTTCTTGCAAACTTCTTTTCCCATTGGTCACAACACTGGAGGGGCCATAAGTGAAGACTGGCAGCACAAAAGCTGCCACCATGTTTTCCAGTGTGCAAGCACTTGATTTTGTATCCTCAACAATCTCTAGCCAAGTATTTTTTAAAGTTGTTCAGAGTATCTGCTAGTTCACACGCTGGGACTGCTTTCTCTAATGCAGCACAGCTACTCATAGAACGGTTAAGATTAGAAAAGACCTCTAAGCTCATCCAGTCCAACCATCAGCCCAATCCCACCGTGCTTGCTGAACCACAGCCTTAAGTGCCACGTCCACACGTGTCTTCCTAATTGCTAATCTAAATCTCCTCTGTTTCAGCTTAAAACCATTGCTTCTTGTTCTATCCCTGCACTCCCTGATCAAGAGCCCATCCCCAGCTTTCCTGGAGCCCCTTTCTGTACTGGGAGGCTGCTCTAAGGTCTCCCCAGAGCCTTCTCTTCTCCAGGACAGAGAAAGCCAACTCTCTCATCCTGCCCTCGTATCACCGTAGCATCAACATAACACCATATCAACACAACTTTTGTGGTTTTCCCTGCAGAGAAATGCCTTTCTGCCCCTCTAGTCTTAAGCCACCACCACTTGCCAGTCTGCCCTGCCCTCCAAAAGCATCACTCCAACACCTACTCCTGAACACTAACTTTTTTGACATAGCTCTTTCCAATGGTTTATCAGTCTCCCTCTGTCCTAGGGCTTCAAAGGTAGATGCAGAAGGGGACTTTTTTGCCAGGGTTGTTGTGTGTGGGTTTGTAGTCTCAGCAAGCCGGCAAAGCACTGCTATTTCTCTCTGAAATTAATTTTATAGGCATAAATAGAGAAAATCCATCATCATTTAGGGTGGATTTACCTGAGACGTGGTACATGACCAGAAGCATTCAAGGGCTGGCAATATGCCGGTACATGCTCCCTTGAACCACAGTGACCTGTGTAACATAACCCTATTTGCAGCTACTGGGACAGATTCCAGGCTGGAGAATTTTACTGGTACGAAATGCAACTGTACCAGCACTGCTTTAGGCAACTCACGACACTGGAATACACTTATTATTTAGAGAATATTTGATGGTGCACCCAAACCCCAGCGAGAGATTGTCCTACGTGGCCACAAACACCCTCTTATGGATTACCTGGGCATTAAGGAGCTGCGAGTGAACTTCCTGGTGGGCCTTCCGAAGAAGCTTGCTCTCTTCTCTGAGTTTATAGACTGTATCTGCAAGAGAAGAAGAAATTTGCTTGAGAGCTATTTTCACAAGTGTATTATCTCCCTTACCATAAATTCCTCTTGAGCTCATAGATCGTTGCTTAGGGATACGGTTATAGTGGTGAACTTGGTGGTGTTGGGGTTATGGTTGGACTTGAAGGTCATTTCCAAACTAAGTGATTCTGTGACTGGGATCTTGGTGAGAATAAGGTGTTTGTTTCTTCATTTGCCTTACCCATTGCAGCTGAACAGCAGGGAGCAGCGGTCACTGTCCCTACCTGTGGTAACTGGAAGGCTGAGAAACAACTGCAAGAGGGGGCTGTCAGGTCTCCTGAACCCGCAGCAGATACAATAGAGAGGTTCCCTCCTACTGCACAGAGATGCTGCCTCTTGAAAGGATGGAATAAACAAAAAGCCCCCTAACCAACTCACAAAAAGCAACCACGGGACAGATTGATCCTCAGGCACGTTCACTCCTACGCTGTTAAGCTCCTCTCCTGTGAGGAGCCCAAGCAAACAGAGGCTTTTGTGGTGCGTATCCCAACAGAAAAACACCACCTTTGAACCCCGATGGCTTCCCTCGCATGGGGAAGCTGCTCGATAGCTGCTCTGCATCTCTCACCTGCCCTCAATGCAACCTCAGGACTCCCGGCCAGTTCTAACACTGCCCTTGTTCCAAGCCACCACCCTGAGGTGGGACCGTGCTCCAGCTGAGGTACAGAAGGGCTGAGACACTCAATCACACAGAAATATTCCTACAGCATTTGTAGACCTTTTAGGGGTCTGTAGAAGAAACAGTGTCTCCTGAACTCAATTCTTCAATCCTTTCTCTGTCTGGTGGTTTCTCAGCTCTCCGTCACGCTCACCCTGCAAGTTTGCGACCTCGCTGTCCTTCTCCTGCTGCAGCTGGGCATATTTCTGGCTATGGGTCTCCAGCGCCTTCCGGTGTTCCAGTTTCAAGCTGTTGTGCTGCAGCTGCAGGTCAAGCAGCTGCTTCTTGACATCTTCATGCTGGTTCTGCACACAAAAAGAAGCGACACAGAGTCAGTTCAAGGAGAAGAGTAATTTACCTATCACCAAGTGCTACTCTAGTGCCTCTGTTTAATAAGTTGCTTGGGGAGGCAGAAATGTTTGTTCTTCCAACAAAGCAGCTCGAAATCCCAGATACAACACAATATTCTTTGTGTTCCATTGTTCAGGAGGGAGGTGAAATGCCAGTTAGACTCTGCCTTGTGGAGCAGTTTGGGAGGTCTCCTTGGAAGCCACTAAACTGGAAGCAGAATGTGGTGACAAGTCCACTCCTGCCTGAAAAAGAGATGGAGACTCTGGGACACAGCCAAGAACCACTCCTATGTTCTTCCCAAGTTCCCTGCACGCCCTGCTCTGTGAGAGCAACGCAGGCTACAATACTTGCTGATATCAAACCAAATGCCCCTTTCCAGTGTCCCAGACACGCTGAAGGACAAGGCTAGTTCCGTGGTGCTTGGAGAATCAGCCTGCACATCACATCACAGGAGCAGCTCACTTCAAGCAGAGCTAAGGTCTAATTCCCATCACCTTTTGGCACGCAGGTATCGTTAGTCACTTAGGACACCCAGACATTCAGGTTGTTCTCTCTGCTTGGCTTGCTTCCCGATAGCCAGGCTGTTCTCCCACCACCACTCCCATCTGCTGGAACAGGAGGGAGACGGGCAAGAACACCCCATTCTCTCACACAGTGGGACCAGAGGTCCCACATTCCCTTCAGTAACTTGGGGCTCACAGGCACAAAACACCAGGATACAAGACTCTCACAACACCACAGACTATTCCAAGCAGGCCAAGAATCCATCAGATAGAAGTGGGTTGAAGAGCTGTTCTCCTCTCCCCTCCCCTCTTGCAGAGTCCAAGAACAAAGCATGCTGAGACATCCTTTTGCTCGGACCCACTGAACCAGAATTCACCTCCTTTTTTTTTGTTCCCATGGTAACCCAGAGAGTCCTTCTACATCCAGTTTGTCAACACCAATTATGTATTCAGATTGACTGGCTCATGGTGGACCCTGGCCCTTCCACACAGCGGCTCCTCGGGACGCAGGCAGCAACTTCAGTCAGCCTGCCTCCAAAAAAGTCTTTTTTAAAACCCCCAAACCTCTAAATGCTATCGATGATTGCATTTATCCCTGGTAAAACAAAGCATCTGTGGCCCAGGCAACCTCCCCAAAGCAATTATCCTCCACTAAAAGGAGAAATAATCACACTCCAAAACCACATGCAATGCAGAGGAAAAAAAGTTACCAGCATGGAGGGGTCCCGGAGACAGAACAGAGAGGAGAGAGAAGGACATCAAGTTAATCCTATCCCCAGATCAGAAGGGAAAATAAAGAGAATAAAAGATTCCTGTTTCAGCTTTCAAAGACATCAGGTACTTAGAGTTACTACCAGAGCCGCTGGCAGAAAGCACCATGGAGGAACCACATCCCTAACATCATTTTGAAACTAAACACCTCAGCAGCCACCACCATTAGCAAGCGAGAATTGATTTGAGCAAGAAACTCTAAGCAATTGAAGGAATTTTAAGTCCTCATCAGCGCAGGTCAATTAGTTCCTAGCCCATATTCTGTCTGGCAGGTGATGTGCTTAATGTGTGTCCCCAGACTGCTTGCAGGCAGGAGAAGGGAGGGAATATTCATCCTTTAATAGCAGGAGGAAGCTGCAGAGAGAGATAAGTGCCTTGACCGAGGTCACCCAAAGCACCCGAGGCCCAGAACAGCTCATTAAGCACACGGAGCATCCTCACTCCCAGCTGATTTCTAAGGATGGCTGTGAGCAATGCATGCAAACTTCGGGAGGAATCTGGAGCTGCTGCTTTATTGTAGTTGCAGGACAGGAGGTCTGAACGTGCTACGAGTGATTATTTTTCAGAGAAGCAACTTGACTGTAAGCAGAGCATCCTTGGCTCAGGCAGGTCTACTAAAGCCATGTACGCTGACAGCCCTGAGGAAGCCAGGAACCCCTCGTGTTCTAAGCTACCCATCTGGCTGTAGCATCACTCCCTTCTCTAGCTCACAGGTGTGCTGTGTAAACCTGTCAAGCAGAAACTGCAAGACACAGGACACAAGTGTTGTGCAAATCGTATACAAATGCAGCTGGGGTGAGGGAACAGAGAGACCGTGTTGTGATGACATTTTGCTGTGTCCCTACCCATCATGCCCAACACTGCCAGACTGGGAAAGCAGCTAATCTTTCAAAAATCAGGTGTCCTTCAACTCAGCTGTTGAGTTCAGCCCTACAAGCCATAGAATCACAGCATCATAGAATGGTTTGAGTGGGAAAGGACCTCAAAGCCCACCCAGTTCCATCCCCCTTTGCCACAGGCAGGGACACCTCCAACTGAATCAGGAACAGATCCATGTCCTCCAAGTGCTGAGGATTCCAGAACTGAAGACAGGGCTCCAGGTGGGGTCTCAGTAGCGCAGAGTAGAGCGCAGAATCCCCTCCCTCACCCAGTCCCACTGCTCTGGATGCAGCCCATCCCACCTTCCCTTTGCTGTTCAGGCACCACGTAGTGCTCAAGACACACCAGTTCGGCAGCAGCAGGTGTCTGGGCAGGCAAAGAGAAAGAAGAACCTCAAAAGACCTCGAAACCACACATTTCTGCCATGATTTATGAAGCAGCTTTGTAGCTATCACTGTACAAAATGGAACCAGTAAGTGGATGCTTAGCCCACAAGCAGAGGAAGGACACACATCATCGCAAGGTTCCAGCAATTTCAGGAAGTCTAAGTCAAAAAACCCAATCTTTTGTTCAAAGCTACCCTCCTCCTTGCCTGCCTATTCCAAAGGGCAAGGGGCTTGACTTGGTCCAAAAATAGCAGTAGTTGCCTGTGACTGAGTTCCTGCCGGGGCCAGACTTTATCTTACAACTCCTTTCATCCTCTTGAGAGGAGATTAAATGTTTGTGTTAACATCCTTCTGCAGAACAGATCCAAGCCCCCTGCCCTTGGTGTCTGCTCTGCCTGTTGCAGACATTAGTCGGACATCGGTGACTTCAATAGAGCTCAGAATGACAGCAGTGGCCAGAAACACCAAAGCCAGGTACGCTGATGTGGCTTTGTGGTCATATTTGGGACGTCCAGGTGAACAGAGTTAGCTGCTTCTGTCCAGCATTACGTGTCTGCTTCCTGGGTAATGATACGCTGGCAGCAATCTTCCTCCTGAGGAAGCCAGGACTAAGTGGAAGCATTTTTTGCCTGTGCTCCGGCAACGGAAGGGTTACTCCCAGCCTCACACCTAGGTAGAAGTTGAGCTGAACACTGCTTTTTCAGGGGCAGGGGTGGAAAGCTACCACACTGCACTCCCAAGCCTGGCCTGTCTTTCAGCAGCTCTAAATGTGGTTAAAAAAATAGATTATTTTTTCCTCCTCCAATAAAAGGAAGCAAGAGAAAGGGAGCCAGGATGAAATGTTGTCACTGTCCCCTCGAGAGAAGCAAAGCAGAGCATTCTGCTCAGCCTGCAGTTGCTATGAAGAGGAACGTTATTATTGCAAAGCGTTCCCAGAATCCACAGTGCTGGATAATACCCAAGAGACAGAACTGTACTTCCCTTTTCCCAAAGTTTGAATCCAAAAGCCAGGCAGCTGGAGGTCCAGCTCTGCTCAGGAAATACAACCCAGCGGTGCTAAGGGCTGCTGGAACCCAGCCCTCTTTCTGCATCCCAGAGTTAAATTATCATTTCAGTGCCAGTGCTGTAGCTAAAAACATTAAAAGCCACCGTCACCAGCCACACTCGCATTGCTCAAACAAAAGCAAACCTGAACATCAAGATATGCTTCAGGTAGAGCACGCGACAAGCTCTAAAATGCTACGAACCACTCCCCTCTGAGCCTCTTACATGGACCAGAATTATATGTGCCTGAAGGGCAAGCTACAATGAATAGACCCGTTTTCACACTAAGAGACCCAGAAAAGAACAAGATGAACAACAGAACTCCTGTGTGATAAACTGCACAAAGACTGCTATTGAAACGAGGTACAGGTGGAGGCTGCAATCTGATACAAAGCCCAACAGAATAAAGGGGAAACTCCCATGAACCTGAACATTCAGGACAGAATGTAGGTCACCATCGCTATGTGGTCTCCTCCCTCCGTGCTGGCTCCAGCTGCAGGAAACCCTTGGTCTCTCCCAGGCATCTCTGGGAAGTGAAAGCACCCCCTCTCCTTCCAGGGAGCATCCTTTAACCTGCGGCAGGTGCCAAGTACCTGAAACCAGGCTCCTCCCTTACCTTCAGTATCTTGTGCTGGGAACTGAGGGCGCCGTATCTGTTCATAGAGTCTTGCTGGAAAGAAAAAGATTCAACAGTGCCATTAGATCCCAGAAAAACCTGGGAGCAGGGAGAAACACACACAAGCACCTGCCCAGACATTGCACCACCACCACTGCGCTCCACACACAGGCACACACGCGGTGACAAGACTCTGCTGTCACACCTGGGAGAACAGGCAGAACAGCTCTACAGCCTCGCAAGGTGGATGCAGCCCAAGTTCATCCTGCACCACGCACACTCACAGCCTTTCACGCCTTCCAGACAGCAGCACCGGCCTGAGGACTGTGGTGGTACTAGAAAATCTTTACCATTTCACACACAGGCTCTAAGGAACAAACCATACTCACCTTCTCCTTGTTGAGAGCTTCCTGAGCTTCTAACTTATACACTAAAAAATCTAGAAACAGAAAAAGAGAAGACAATTTGATGAGCTGGAATTTAACAAGGATCCGTTTTATATTTTGCTGGGGGGGAGGGAAGGAGGAAATCAGCCCCGTGCTCAGCAAAAGGCTGCAACCCAGCGGTAGAGCTCAGCATCTCCAGATCACTTTTATAAGAATATTTACTTATTTCCAAGAAAAAAACCCACATGGTTTAGTGCCAGGTTCACAGGCTTAACTGAGGAAATACACAGAGAAAGGAGAGAACAGAACCCACCTCCCAGCACCTTTTGCCCATGGGCAATGGACAAGTGTGTTAATTATTCCCTAAGTACAAACCAGGGATGGGGCTCATCTCAGGGCTGTCCAGTAACATCCACACATGGCCCTGAAGGCAGAGAAAGCTTTGGGTTGCACACACATCTCCCTGCAGGACAGTTGGAGAGGTCCCAGCCACTGCTGTGCCACCCATGCAAGAGACTCACCCTCCTTCGTCTTCTTGTGCTCCCCTCGCTCCTTCTGCAGGGATCGTTCGAGCCGGGATCTGTGCTCGTACACAACTGGGGAAGCAGAAAGAGGCAAAACATGAGATACATCCTGAAATTTCTTCCCACGTATCCTTTTCACGTGACATGGGGCACATGTGGACCTCAAATCCTGCTGTGGACTGGGCCAGCAAGTGCCCAAGAGAGCAGTGCTGGGCAGAAGAGCCTTTCCTTTTGAATGGCCTGCATTGCTCTGGGTTTCCAGGCTAAAGCACACAGCTCACAGGTAAAATCCAGGCCAAGGAAACCAACAGTGCTGAAATACAAGCAGATACCCAAGGTCCTAAACAATGAAAGGATCAGGTCAGCTACGAGGGTGAACAGATAAGGTAGGGAGCAGGACGGGATCATCCAGGAACTGCAAGGCTGTGCCATTCCCCAGGCACACATCCACATCCAAGCTGTCTCCCATCTACCTCCCTCTATCACTTCTGACCTTCCTCAAGGAGCAGGAAGAGCAAGTGCCCCAGGTCAGGATTTCCTATTGTCACCAGCCACACTATCTCCTTCCTTCTCTTCGTTATCTGCCCTAGCTAACAAAGACAGACATCCCAGCAGTGAAGATGCTTCCCCTGGGCTGGGCCACTTTTCCTCTGAAGCAGGCAAAGTCCCATATTCTTCAAACCGTTACAACAGAAATATTTGTTTCCAATCTGGAAGGATGTGTTGCCCTGTTGAACACATTGGTAAGCAGCAAGCCCATCACTGCAGCTGTGCAAGTGTCTACTTCATGACAGCTTTATTTTTAGAAACCTTTACCCAACAGACTCCTCAGATGTCACCCTGAGGGCTTCCCCAGCCCAGCTAAGCACACAGAGACCGCGGATGCTTCCTCACTACATGCTAGAAAGCCTTGTTCAATGAAATTGTCATCTGAAGAACATCAGGCACTTCCAAAAAGATCTCTGAGCGCTCATGTTTCTGCTACAATCTTCTCACCTTCTTGCAGTCTTATCCAGCAGAGCACTTGAGGACAAGTTTTGGATGCAATGGGAGCCTCAGACCAGCAGCGAAAAGTTACGGCTGCTGGGACCATTAGGGATTCCCAGCGATCCACAGGCTTTACGGCACCCATTCGTGTACTCTGAGCTTCCAGTCTGCATCTGCCCCAGTGGTTCTGGGCTTGGAGGAATTGTCACGTTGGAGTTTCTCCTAGAGGCATTTCATTTTGTTTTCTGTACTAAAAGAACAGACTCTGTGCCCAGGGTTAGATACTCACCCCTCATGTGAGGAACCCACCTCTCCAGGTCCCTGCAGCTGAGAACCAGCCTCACAGTTGTGCTCCATCACCCTGAACAGCAAAGCACACCGTGTGCAGCAGGAGGAAAGAGAAACAGCTACAGCCTCACTCAGAGCCAAGCTCTCTCAGCACAGGACCAGCCAAGTTAATCCCTAATTGTCTGCTCATCTGACCCCAAGATACCAGGTGCTATTGATCTCACACAGTAAATGGGAAACTAAAGCACGGGAAAGCATCTCTAGCAACAGGTGAGTGCTCCCACCCGTAACCACAAATCCTAACGCAAGCATCACAAAGCAGATGAGTCTTGAGGAGCAGCTCCATATCATAGGCTGTTTATTCAGAAATTTAAGACAAAATGTGGCTCTTCTGACACTTTTTTTCATAAGTAAGAGAAGCTGAAGTAACCTCTAATGTCGAGAAAAAACAAGTTGTAATCTCTCCTGACATTCCAGGTCTCCAGAGCTCAGCAAAGGTGGGTTCAGTTTTACACAAAGCAGTAAATGTTGCATAAAGTAATTTCTATTTATCTTTGTGGTGGAATACAGCAACAACTCAGCAGACCGAAATGGCACCGAACCACTTCAGAGGACAGGAAGACAGGAAGTCTTTAACAATTTGCAGCAACAAGAGAGAATGGAGGGTGGTCAGTGTCTAAATCCAGGCTGGAATTCAGCCAGAACTCAGCACTGAAGCGCTGTCACCTGCTGCCAAATGAGCTAAAATGCAGAACTGGAACTGCTAAAACAATGCAATCCCTTGCAGTGCCTCGCCTTTGGGAAAGAAGAACAGGTCAGGCCTGGCTTAGACTTGTTCTTATTCCAAAAGACTGTAGAAACCAGGATGATTTTGTGAAGGTGTTGCCTTATATACCACACAGAACCAGAATAAACATCTGCCCAGTAGAGTTTAAGAGATCCAGAAAGGGAGGGTGATTCCAGTCTTGCCAACAGCCCCAGGTTTTACTCTCCTGTTGAAGTGTTTTCATTTCCCCCTGCCTGGCAAAGCCACAGGGGCACACTAGCTCCCTGCTCTCATGCAGTGAGGCAGCAGAGGCGTCAGATCTGCTGCTCTGGCTCTGCTAAAACTACACAGGGTCATCATCCTGCCCATGGCTCCCAGCTCCCAACAGCTCTTGGCACACAGAGACCAACGCTGACTGCAGGCTGCACCGTGCTCCTTCCTCTCTCGTAGCCCATCACCCAGGAGAAGCTTTCTTCTCTGTTGCTCTCCTTGTTAGAGGCATCAAATACTCGTGCCAGTCTCCATCCAGTCACATCAAAACTGCTCACCCGTGGCACCAGTCACTCAGATTCAAGAATCATCGAGAGCAAGGG
Source organism: Neomorphus geoffroyi (assembly GCA_033558235.1). Lineage (NCBI taxonomy): Eukaryota > Metazoa > Chordata > Aves > Cuculiformes > Neomorphidae > Neomorphus > Neomorphus geoffroyi. The sequence goes on along the minus strand of JAUMJM010000029.1, from coordinate 2,344,311 downwards.
ACAAGGGGAGCAGAATGAAAGCCAGACTCATCATAGCTCCCTCTCTGATCTGGAGAGATGGCAAAGGGAAGACAGATTGGCTGAAAGACACCCAAAGGTGAGGACCGGAGTGCTGCATCCTCACACTCAGCCACTGCGCGACGGCACTGTGCCATTGTCAGGCCACATCAGGAATGTCAGGCAGAAGTGGATGGTGCTACAAATGCACCCTTCCTTCCCATCTGTTCAGAGAGCGGCGTTTGTTACTGAACTAACTGAAATAAAATCTCTCCAGTTTCAGTCGGAGCCTCCAGGCAGCAGAGCGCTCGTACATATCCAGGCACACACCTACGGAACGGGGGAGGTGGCAAAGCATTGGTTTTCTTGAAGTCACTGCTACATAACTCAGCATGGCAAGAGTTTGGGGTGGGGGCCGAGAGAACAGATTCATCAGAAGTGCACCCCAGGTCACAGCTTGCCAGGCTCTGTCTCTAATCCCCTCTGCACCTCGTGATACAGCACCAAAGTCTCTCAAATCAGAGCCCATAGGGGAGAGCCCAGTGTTTGGCAAGGTGTCCTCATGCACTTCCAGACATACCTTGCCCAGCAGATACAGAAGAGATGGAGGGACAGAAAAGCCAACCTCCTAGATTCCACCTGGACTACAATAACAGGGTCCAGGCCCCACTGGAAAAGAGGGTCCCAAACAGCCACCTCTGGGTGTAGCAACAAGAGCTGGCTGGGACAAGGGTAGCAACCACCAGGCAAGAGGTTGGGCAGGGTCACACACATGACAAAACCTCCCTTTCTTCTCACACAACGTGTTTTACCCTACAGCAAAGTCAGCAGCTGCTTTGCTCTTATTTTTGAAGAGTAGATGAGGTCGCTTTCTCTTCACATGGGACAGGCGGTGCTGGTCCCAAGACAGCTTCGCTCCCTCCTCCACTTGCCGTCCTTTTCGCTTTCGTTCAACGCGTGGCCCAGCCCAACATTTCCAAGCTTTATTTACAGAGGGTATCAGGAGCATCAACCCCGTATTGTACTCAGCTAGAAGAAGGGCAGGAAATACTTGTTAGCTGACACACCTGGCGCACTAGTTAAACAGTACTGAATTCCACCTCAGAATAACACCTCCTCCTTTTGTAGAGCTGGAAAGACAGAAATCAGATGCAGAAGACAGGGCAATAAAATCATGCAACAAGTCAGCACAGGGCAGAAACAGAGCCCAGAGCCCTGACTCGCCACTCGCCTGCGCTCAGCACCAAAGCACCGCAGGGAGCAGCGCTGTAGGGCGACAGCACCACAGCCATGGCCATACGTGCAGACAGCACCACAGCCACGGCCATACGTGCAAACACCACCACGCTTTAAGACTTCCACGAGCACAGCTCCTGTCTGCCAGCCGCCAGGCTTCTCCCACCAGCCAAATCCAAAAAGAAGCTTTGCCTTTGTTAAAATTGTTGGACAAGTAACTGTCTTCTGAAAATAAAAAGGGTATCCATGGCAACAGCTGTATTTGGGAATGGAAGGGCTGACAGAGGGGTAGAAGCCGCAGCAACAGGGTGTAGCTCTGCCACTCACACGTATCTGGGTGAAAAAACGGGTGAAAAAGATGCTGTGAGCCCATCTCAGTTGTTTGCCTGAGGCTGCTGTTCCCAAAAGTGGGGTTCCCTGAGGCTACAGCCTTTGGCTGCTTCTGGGAAGAACCAGCCCCTCCAAGAGGAGCAAGAAATGCTGACACACCAGAAAGGAATGTGGGCAAACTTCTGCCATGCTGATCTTTGCAGCTCGGAAACATAGGATGCAGGTGGGAATCGCTCTGGTTGGGACCGTGCGACACATTGGGAGCTGGAGCTGTTTGAACGCCTTGTGATGGAGCAAGAAGAAATGGAAAGAAACAGTAAGATAACAGCAGTGAACCAGCACACACGCTCATCAATTCACAAGACTGATTGTTTTTTAAAGCCTGTTTCCTTGAGACAAACGAAACACACATAGCACGCTCTGCTTTCCCAGTTTACAGATAGAAATACCCAGCAGAGCTCAAGAAGCACATGTGCTGCTGTTACATTTGCATCACAACAGTGCACATGGAAAAGATTTAACCCCAAAAGACACCTACGTGGAGTCACAGGGCTGCAGAACTCCCCAGCAATACAGGACAGAAACACAACGTCACTGGATTAGGTCAACAGAGGTCAAAATGGATACTTCACATCTGGTTTTAGCCTGAGGAAGAGCTCTAAATTTAAACACTACAACATAAACACAGTTGTTAGAAGAAAAAGTATGTATCTCTTGACCTTGAGTCACTAAAACCACAGGCAAACAATATTTTGCCCACATAAAATTCATGCTGTGGGCGCTCCAGAACCAACCCATCCTGCTGCAAAACACAACTGCTGGTTACCAGAGTGGATCCCACCCAAACTCCCTATGGGGAGCTCAGCAAATCCCTCTAGAGACTCCAAATCCAGGGACAAGTGTTGAAGATGTCCCGTTGGCTGACACATTAATGCCAGAATAACAGGTTCAGCAACGGAGTGACGTGTCCTCAGCCTTCCCTACTGAGATCCCTCCATGGGCTGAAATGTCACTGTCCCACAGCGAGACATTGGTATAAGGAGGACAAACTGAGGGGGGAAGAAGGAGGGGGAATATATATATTATGATACTATGCTGGCCTTCTGGTCTTCTGGCAGCTCTTGCCAAAGGAGCCGAGTGCTGATCAGTACGCTCAGAAAAGCCAATTCCCTCTCCTCTCTTATTAGGGAGCTCTGTGTACATCATCCATCATGCAGGCTGGCAAGATGCTGGAGACACAGATCAAGCTCTGGATAAGGAGAGGGATCTGTTTCCTTGCAAAGGCAGTGGGCAGCAGACAGCACGACAACAAACTTTGCTGAAGGACCCCCTGCCTCTCTATTCGCTTTCCGGACAAGAGAGCGCATCCACATCTCGGATCCTGCCCAAGCAGCCTCGAAAAGTGCCTGTTTGCATTTTTACTGCTTCACATTTGGAATGACTGTTCTTTACGGCCAAAGGGAACTACAGGGAGAAGAAATGGAATAGATGTGACGCAGCCGAGCTCACCCATCCAGCACCCGCCGTTCCCCTGGCTGCGAGCAGCGATTCAGAGTCAAGGCTGTTCTCATTCAAGACAGCAAAGGGGGAGAAAGGAAAGAGGTGACAGCAAAGAGGGGGAGAAAGAGGTGGCAGCATCTTCTCAGGGCTCTTTAAAGCCAAAAGCTGAACCTCCCCCAGGGCACCGGGCTTGTCGCTGGGCTGTGCGGCAAAACCACTGGGGAAGTTCAGAGAAATCACAGACCGCCCTGAGCTGGAGTCACAGAATGCCCTGAGTCGGAAGGGACCCACAAGGACCACCGAGTCCAACTGCCGTCCCCGCACAGGACTCCCCCAGCACGCACACCGCGTGCCCGAGGGCATGGGCCAAACGTGGGGGTGCAGACAGAGCCGGGCACTCACCTTGGAGCTGGGCAGAGAGCGCTTCTTGCTGCTGTTTGTATTTCTGGGCCAGGGCTTCTGCGTTCCGCACCTTGTGCTGCAGGTGGCTGTAGAGCAGCACCCCCGAGCCCAGACACGCCAGGGTCAGCAGGCAGAACCCGGTCTGCAGGAGCCCCTTCTGCCTCCTCGAGCACATCCCGGTGCCCATGGCGGGGCCGAGCGGCGCGGCGCTGCCTCCCGGGCGATGCTAGAGCATCCGATTCCTTCTCCCCACCAGCCCCTTTTCTCCTCCACGAATCCGCAGGTCCCTCTGCAAGATGCGAGCCCGGCCTCGCCTTCCGAGCCCTCAGGGACGCCGAAGATGCTCCGGCAGCGCTTTAGTCCTCATTTCCCGGCGGGGGGGAGCGCAGCCCCGGGGCCGCGAGCAGAGAGCGCATCCCGCAGCTCCGGCCCGGGAGGGCGAGGGGAGCCGGGGGAGGAGGAGGAGGAAAACTTTTGCTTCCCATGTGCTGCAGTGCAGGGGGGGGAGGAGGGGGGGGGTCGGCCGCCTCTGGCGCTTCCCACCTCCCCCTCCGGAGACACCGGCCGGAAAAAATAACGCGGCGGGACGAGAAGAGCTTTGTGCCCTCTCCTGGCGGCACCGGGGACGGGGAGGGGGGGGGGGGGGGGGGCAGGGAAACCGCGGGGGGGACAGCGGGGACAGGGATGGGGACAGGGCTGGGGGCTGCGGGGGGCGTGGGAGGGACAACGGGGACGGGGCATGGGGAGACAGCGATGGAGGAGAGAGGATGGGGGACAAGGATGGGGGGTGCGGGGCTGGGGACAGCGGGGCTGCGGGGTAGGGGACAACAGGGCTGGGGACAGCAGGGCGGGGGCTGAAGGGATGGGGACAGCAGGGATGGCGACAGCAGGGCAGGGGACAGCAGCGACCCTCACTACAAGGAAAACATTGAGGGGTTGGAGTGCATCCAGAGAAGGGAACAGAGCTCGGGAAGAATCTGGAGCCCAGGGGCTCTGAGAGCAGCTGAGGGACCTGGGGTTGTTTAGTCTTTACCAACCTAAGTGATTCTGTGATTCTGTCATTAATTAACAAGCAGGACTTCTTCAAATTATTTCGTTTAAGGCTTCAGATTTTTGAAGAGCAGTGGTTTCTTCTCAGGGAAATGTGAGCTGGGAAAGGTACAAGGGCAGCAGAAAGAGGAGGTTGTAAGGTGAGTGAGGCTTTTTCAAGATGTTCCAGGCAGCAATCGCCTCTCCTGGGCTGCTGCCCTTAACATGGGCCGTTCTCGCAGAGCTCAGCTTGTTTCATCCAGGTATGCGATGCACGACTGTGCTGTCAGCAGGTACCAGACAGGAACAGGCGAGAACAGCCCCACTTCATGGGACAGGCACAGCTTACTGGAGCTTTGCCCGTGTTTTGAGCTCAGATCTGCTCTTTAAGATCCCCAGGTTTATAATGAATCTTGCCTGCACCAACAGCCTGATTGTCAGGTTGGCTCATCTCTTATCTGAGCTCACAAGGATACTTCCTCGAGAATTCTGCCAAGTTCTGTATTTCAGACATCTGGGGAATAAGCAACAATCATAACAATTAATTCTTCAGCAGCAATTCCCCTCCAAGAATCATGCACAGTTTCATAAATGTTAATCAAACAGGCTTTACAGCACGGCTGGGAAATAGCTGAATGGCATTCCTCTGTCCCCTAAGCTGCAGATGGGAAAACTGAGGCACAGCATTCCTGTAACGTTATGATTTATCCAGTGTAACTAAGGTTTTTTTATGTTCCCCCCCCCCCCAAGAATTTTAAGTGGATTGGGTGTGCAGTTTGAGGTCTCTGCCAGAACAACGGTGAGACCCAGCCTACTGGAAACCGGGTGATTTGGCTGACACGGCTTCCAGAAGCCGTTAGATACTTTCCTTGATGAATTAACTGATTATTCCAGACTTACTGCTCAGCTCTTTCTGAAAACTGGAATGCTGCTGATGTGATGCTTCATGCAGCCTGGATTGTGTGTGTGTAGGACCAGGGATAATCGTGTTGAGGAGACGCTCCACCTACGCTGCACCGACAGTGTGCATCAGGCAGCCTCATCCCCCAACTTCTTCTTTACATTAGTGTCCTGGGGGTTGTTGAACACTTCAGCATCTCCTCAGGCTGTTTGTCAGGAGCCAGAACGCCTTTTGTCTGCATCTTGAGGCCTGAGAAGGCAGCCTGTGGGATGAGGGATTTGAGTCTCGGTTTTGCCTCTGTTCAGCACATTCTTTTTTGTTTTCTCCTGCTCTCATTAATTACTTCCTCATGTGCTGGTTCCTGCCTGAGAAACACTGGGAATTTGGGAGATTTTGACAGAGAGGATTCTGGAAAAGGTTAAAACCTGAATTAGGGCATGTTTATCTGAGAAAGATTTGATCGATGAAGTTTCTGCAATCTAGCACTTGACTCTTCCACCACGCAGTTGTAGATTCAGCTCCCTATTTCTGCACCAGATCGAGGGCTGGGTGAATAACACGGCCCCAGCAAAGAGCCAAAGGGTTTGCTCCTCGCCCCTGCTCTGCCAGTATTTATGTTATGTGGTTTCTAGTGAAATCCCAGTCAACCAAGAGCTGACCCGCTTCCTCCCCAGTTTATGATAAAATCCTCCACTTCGGTCCTGTTCTTCCACATCAAAAAGTAAAAGAGCCCATGGCTTTGGCTACTCCTATGTTTTCCAGTTTCCAGGAGAAGCTAAACATCTGCAGGATCCCAAAGAAATTAGGGTTTCCCAGTGAAGGACTCATGGTAAACAGCCAAAATCAAAGCAAGCTTGAAAGAAGGCAAAATAACAGCAGTGTGATTGGACTCCCTTACTCTAGGGAACTTTCCTCCATAACTGAAGTCTGTTCTGAGACCCATGGCACAAACCCACATCTTTAGAGAGGTGACTTTTATTGTGTCTGGTTGCCACAGTTGTGTGAGTCTTTGAGCACCCTGATCCAGTGGGAGAAATGTTTTCCTGTGAGGGTGGGGAGGCCCTGACCCAGGTTGCCCAGAGCAGCGGTGGCTGCCCCATCCCTGGAGGTGTTCCAGGCCAGGTTGGATGGGGTTTGGAGCCCCCTGACCCAGTGGGAGGTGTCCCTGCCTATGGCAGGGGGTGGGACTGGGTGGGCTTTGAGGTGCCTTCCAACCCAACCCATTCTATGAGTCTATGAGTCCATGATTCTCTGATTCTCTGATTTGTATTTAATATTCTATTTTCGTTTATGCTTGTGACAGACTGGGGTAGATCAGAAGTTTTCTTTGCGAAAGATTTCTATGCATCAGATGAAAAAGGAACATCTCAATGGTTTTGCAAGGCCTAGTCTGGATATTTGCCCGCTCTTCGCTTTTCACTTTTCTCTTTTAACCATTCACAGGGGGTTGCATGGTGTGGTCACATCAGCCAGCTCAGCAGGTACTTCCTTAAGCAAATTCCCACATCTCTCATTGTCTACAGCCCTAGACACGAGTGTTTTCAGGAAGGTCCAGAGTTGGGGAGGAGCACCCTGGGTGAAATAAATTCACCATAGGTGACAGCTCTCTTCCAATCCAACTCAAAATGCTTTGTGCCTTAGGGATTATCTGATCATCTCCTTTTGCTTCCTCTAATCCAATGGGTGATCACATCTGACCATGGCTTTAAAATAATAATCTGAACAAAGCAAGCAATTCCCATGGGAAAGCTCAGACTGTGTGTACTTGTAAAGAAAATGCCACTTTTTCCCTTGTAGAGCAAGCCGTGAGTATTAACCATCTGCACAAATATTGCAGTCCTGGAAAGCTCCATCCTTTTAATCAGAGCTTTGGATTTCATAGCAGGCATTTAATCGGCTGTGGGAGGGTTTTCAGCCAGGTTACGTAAATGCTGTCAAGAAACCAAATGTCTGAAAAATGATGCGTGTAAGAAATGTGTTAGTAGGAGACAGAGGGAGGCTTTATTGTTCAGGGGTTGTGGTTTCACAGCAGCTGTTTTAAAACCTGCTGATCAAATCGGCATCATCTGCAACCCGTTGAAACGGGCTAAGCAGGACATCGTGCCCTACAGCCTTTAGAGGCCTTGCGAGCACCTTCCAGAGAAACCCCCTCTAGGAACCTAGTGCATAAATGTCGGAGGATGTAGAGGAGCCTGAGGCAGGAGCCCAGATTATCAGAAATGACAGGCATAAATGTTTAAAAACAAAGTTCTCTCAAGTGGGCATCTCTTCGTGTATATGCATGAATTTCCAGCACCAAACATGTCTGTGTGTTGTGCCCTTCCTGGAGGTGCCTGCCCTACCACTCACAGAAATTCCCAATTAATTTTGTGCAGGAGGGAGAATACCCTAAATGAAACAATTCCATGGGGCAGCTCTCATCTCAGTCTCTCCAAGGTTAAAGGCTGGGAAAGCTGAACCATTTCTTCCTTCCCATAACAAGAAGTGACAGCTTCTAATTAGGATCCATTAGAGAGTGCCCCAGGGAACCGATGGGACCATTTTTCAGAGCGCATTGTTGAAATTATTGTTTGTTTCAGAATGGCGTGTTGGCTTGGCCCCCTTGATTATCTTCCCCAAGCCTAGGTGTGTACTTTGAGTCATCTCATAGTGGCGCCAGGCCTAAAAGTATGAGATCTCAAGAAATTTTGGTGCTCCACAGCCTTGTCAGACCTCAGGGGCGACCACTGAGCAAAATGCGGGCATGGCCATAGTGTAAGTGACAAAAAGCTCCACAATGTGAACTATTGCATCTTAATTCCTCCAGAAAAAGCAACATTTACTCTTTCATTTCACCTCATCCTTCACAGTTTGGATCAGTTATCTTCCCCCAAAAAGGATACCTTGCGTTGAGTGAGAAGAAGCTGTTCTGAACCCATCTGCCATTCGGGTTCTTTTTTAATCAAAAAACAATGGGAATTGGTTTCAAAGGGCTAAAACAAAACAAGAAGAGACAAAGAGCATGTTCTCTAAAGAAAATGCATCTCAGTACATTTGGAGCCCTGTGATTCTGTTCCCTGTTTGTTTTCAGCATCTGCAATACACACAAAGCTGTTCAAAATGGAGCTGGTGCCCTTTAAATACGTGCAAAGTCTTCACTGCCTTACGAGGGTACAGACATTTTTATTAGAGCCAGGGAACATTCCAGCTCCCAAAGGTAATAAAGATGCTGTTTGCCAGAAAACAATAGCAAACTAGCAAAGGGGTTTGGGTTTGTTTAGTTGCTGTGAAACTTGCTGCTCCTGCCTCTCAGTGGGCTTCCAGCATCACCTCCCCTTTCCCCAAAGGGACAAAGACATCTTGTATTCCTGTTGCATGTGACTCAAACCTCGAGAGCTTCATGTTTGGGGGATTCAGGATATAATTAGCATGTCCCCCAGGGCTTATGATTCTCCATTCATGAACTGAAGGACCTGGGGATTCCAACTTGTTGCCCTTCTCAGCACTGGAGCATCTGGCAGCCAAGTCCATGGTGGTATGGGCTCCTCTTCTTCCCGTGTTGTTTTGTCTCTGTATCAGGTTACAAGGAGAGATGCCAGGAGAAGTCTTTGCACATGGCTAATATGGATAAAAGCCCTAAGTGTCCATTCCAAAGAAGCATTAGTGGGAAAAGATGGTTAAACTGGAGTAAAGCCAGCGAGTGGAGCCCTGCCCACTCATGAGGCAGTCAGCAGTGGGAAGGCGAGGAGCGGGAGAGGAGGGAGGACTCTTGTTGAGCAGCAGGAGAAGAGCTTAGCAGGATAAACCGTAGCCAGGTGGGCTCAGCCAAAGATACAAGCCTTCCTCATCTTAAGAGCGAAGCAATTTGTCTTCAGGATTTCAGTTTCCTTCTGTTCCTCATGGACTCTGTTTTAGCAAGAGAGAAATAGTGCCGTAGGGAGAGAGAATACTGGCACTAGCAAACAATTTTTCTTCCTACGTGACCACTGAGTTTGATGAAGTTCAGCGTTAACCATTGATGAATGGCATCTGTAGAGCAGAGTTTCAAACTGTGTTCATATTCACAAGTGGTAACACCGTCTGCTGGAGGACTCTAGACATTAGTATGACCAAGATAGCACAGCATTTCGCTATTCTTTACAGCTCCTCTGTGGCTCTGGGAGTTGTTTCTTCCTTTCCATAAGTAACCCAGTGAGGCACTGTTCTACAAACTACAACAAAACATTGCTCCCTGGACTTACCTTGTAGGATCTATTTCAGAAAGTCTGCATCAACCACATCATTCTGGGTTGCCCAATAGTTTCTCACACCGTTGGGAGGCAGGATGCTGTAGGTAGAGACAGTTTCTTTGCTGTGCGTCTTGTGTCATTTGTCACTGTGCTCTGTGGGAGAATTGCTGGGGAAAATAGAAAGGTTTTTTTAATTGTATTCCCATATGACTGGTTGGCTTAGCCAAAACTGGAGCCTAATGAGGCAGTTTGCTTCTCAGATAAACAGATAACGATGAGAGAAGCCAGCAGCACGGAGCGGCAGATCTACATATAGACCTTCAGTTCCTCCTCCAGGATTTTCCGCTGCATCATGCAGCATCTTGGGATGATGAAGAGATGTGAATTATTCTACTTCATGGCATCACTCCAGTGTTTGGCCAGGGAAAGCTTCATGATTGCACAAGAATTGTCTTGGAATCACGCAGCCTCATCAGATCAACACAGGGCTTTTCTCTTTTACTTTAGGCTTGGGTTTATGCTATCCAGATGTCCATGATACATTTTGAGCACCAAGCTAGAGACATCACTTGTGAGCAACTTAAGCTGGCATCCCTGCATGTTGGGTGTCAGCCAGAGAGATTTCAATCTGGTTTTTAATACCCCTGTAAGCCAAGAGCTTAAGTCATCTCTGCTGTGCCATTGTCTCTTAACTGTAGCCATCAGCAAATAGGATACGGATTTAGTGTAAGATTTTCTAAATTGCTTAATCAATAGAATAGACTTTCCTGAATGATGTATTTGTTTTTTTCAAAGTCCATTCACTCTCCCACTGCCCCTGCACAGACATAATGGGAACGTAATCTAAATATTTTCACCAGAGATGCTTCATCGATTCTGAGGTCCGAAACAGTTTGCAGAACAGTGACAAGAGGATCTCATCTACCACCCAAACTGTCTGTCTGGGAATTCTAAGATGTTGTCTTCAGCAGCCTCCTTCCAGGTACTCACCTCCAGCTGGCACGCAATGGATATGTTTAACAGTAAGAATTCAACAGGGAGAACACCATGGACCTATAAAAATGGAAATCAGCTCCTATTCAATATTAACCTGTCAGAAATTCTCTCAGTGGCCAACACTCAAGTTGACACTAAGCTAATTACAGAAAGACCTCGAAATAGGGAAAATTGTTACCTGTCTGTCTTTCCAGGTCTATGTGTCTGACCAGCCCAGAAGTCTTAAACTGCTGTTGCTCATTTGCCTCCCTGCACACATTCCAGAGGCCAGATTTGGAGATAAAATCTGCAAAGTGCCTGTTACTCTCATAGATCCTGTGGCTGTGCACACAAACAGCCAATTTGGCATGCAGGCACGCAGCTCTTGCACAAAAATGCATGTTCTAGCCAGCACTGCCTGCAAACTCAACCTCGAGGAGCAATTATAGCCACATAAACTCTGTTTCTTACATAACACTGAATAACGAGCCTTATGGAAAGTGACTCTCCCGGCCCTGTTTATATGATTTAGACATGAAAAGAGCCCCTTCAGGGCAGACCCATTCAAGTCCCTCTTCTCTAGATGATGGGCACTGCTGATGGTTAGCGCAGTGCTGTTAGACGCAGTTCTGCAGTGCAATGTCGCAAAGCCTGCAGAACACAGCACAGGGCAATTATGCTGATACTCAAGCTTTTTATCTCTGAAACCCTGCCAGCTACTCCCCTCTTTCCATTCTCCTTTATTTGCCTGTTTTTCCGTTACCCTTGGCATGTCATAAAATCACAAAACGGTTTGGGTTGGAAGGGACCTCAAAGCCCATCCAGTTCCACCCCGTGCCACGGGCAGGGACACCTCCCACTGGATCAGGGGGCTCCAAGCCCCATCCAACCTGGCCTTGAACACCTCGAGGGATGGGGCAGCCACTCTTGACTCATGCATTACACACTGGATAGAACTGCTTGGCCGTAATTCCTTGCCAACACTGGCGTTCACAGCCCCTTAATGGGGTGCTTTGGCCTCAAGTCTCCAGATACGATTCCTAAAGCTCAATCAAAACCACATAGTGCAGTGCCGTATATCTCTGTGCTAATCAAAGCCCTGGCTGCTCAGAAAATCACTTAAAAGTAAATGGTTTCTAATATTTTCCCTGATCCAATAGCTATTTGAGTCACACAGGGCACTGAAGTACTTGTTCAAATGTTGCCTGCACAAACAGTCGCTGTATTGAAATGAGGGTGTCTGTAATAGTCGAAAATTGAAATAACATTGGACTATGCTGAAGGGGAAAAGAAGGAAAAAGGAATTTATATGTGGGATAACACTATCAAACGAGGTGTTCAGTTCAATTAAGACTGTTGCGTGGTTTCTCCTTGCACAGAAATGGGAAAGGAGACTGGATCCCAGCTTTGGGATGTAAAAATGTGCAAGACATTCCAGATCAGCTGGCTTACTCCTCCAAATGAGAGATGCTCACGGAGGATCAAGTCTGCTTCTGAGGACTACCATGTGCTGTATGAATCCATATGGTAACGGCTCTCGAGATTACATGTCAAAAGTGGAGAGAATTTACCTGACCGTGGCTACAGCAAGCTGCACACGTCTGTCCAGGCTTTCTGGAGGGCCACACAGCATTCTAGCTCGTTCACTGCCTGTTTCTGATGGGTGTGCAGTGACCTAGCGCATCGCTTTATAGAATCATAGAATCATAAGGTTGGAAGAGATCTCTGAGATCACCAAGTCCAACCGTGCCTGTCTCCCTACAAAACCCTGTCCCTAAGGAACTCAACCACCTGTTTTTTAAACACCTCCAGGGATGTTAACTCCACCCCCTCCCTGGGCAGCCTGTGAACAGTGACAATGCTTCTTGCACTGGCACTCACAGCAGGGCAGTGGGATCAGATCCTGACGGGAAGTTGGTGCAGTGAAGTGTAAGGGAGAAGAGGGTAGATTCCCCTCATCTCATTTTACACACAGAGCTGAGACAGAGACTGCTTCTTATAGGACTCCAGGGAACTGGATGAAATTCAGAAGCAGAGAACAGTGCTTCTCCGGACACCACGGTTACCCAGCTGCAGCCTCCAGGCTGAATACGTAACACCATTATATTTATTTGCCTTTTGCCTTATTGATGGCAGGCTCTGCTCAGTGTATTCTTGCAGAAATTTGCTAGTGAGTGTTTTAAAGTTCCCCCCTGAGATTTCAAATTGATGTATGAAGATCCAGGCTGCGTCTAGTCCTTTTTATCGCACTGCCTGGGCTGCAAGAAAAGCAAGATGGCAAAGGGTTTTGAGCTAAGTGAGTCAGCAGGCTGTGCAAACACACTCAGATGGCTCAGAGGAAAAACTCCATTGAATTCAATAGTTATCAGATTTACACCACTGTCGGTCACACAGAGCTGGAGCCACGCTTTGCCTGTTATTGATCAGTTACTTTATTTGCCTTCATGTTTCTTGGATGTTGATGGTATCCCAAGATAGACATGGGCCTTTTAACATGTACACTGGTTATAAAATTGGCATAGCAGCCTTGCCACAAGTCCTGGCTCATTTTCCATCTCCTGTTGTTTAGACCAGCTCTTGAAAGGCCAAATGGCTCAAGGCATCAAGAACCACTCAGACTCTGAATGACTCAAACCCTGAGTTTTGCATTACCTTGATATCATATTTTCTTCCAATAAGAAATGTGGATTAAAAAATCAGGGTCATTGTTTTTCAGTGCTAAAAAATAGTTGGAAAGGAATAAAAAGGAATTCTCTTTGGGTTTTCATTCTATTAGGCTGCAGTTCCCTTTGTTTAGGGGAAAGACCTAGATATGGAATTGAACTTCCTCAGAGTTAATTCCCAAAGCTGGGTATTGGATGTAGGTCACTTTCTGGCTTTTTCTGAGGCTCAGCTGAGCTTGAAATACTGTTCAGGTTTCACTGAAAAGTGAAAGACATGCGTATCCTTTCTGTTGTGCCCAGGTCATTGCCTCTGAAGGTGTGACGGTAACATCCGTGCACATTCGCTGTGTGGGGGCCAAGGAAGCTGCCATTGCCAGCCTTTGCTTTTAAGAGACTTCTCTGAACCAGCCTTTCCACGTACAAATTCCTTTATGAAGCACGCAAAATGGGCACAGCAGGACACAGGTGCTGAGGGAAGCATCCTTCTCTTTACGGCCTGAAGACACATTATTGACAATCTGTTTCCCCCACCGCACCCCCCAGACAATGTCTTTTTCCAGATTCTGTTCAACCACCTTCAAAGAACATCTCCAGATTTCTGCTGCTGGTGTTGCCGTCACGTAGGCACCACCCTTCGTTCACATGTGCCACGCCAGAGAGCTGCAAAACGCTTGGCTGACCCTGGAGTGGCCTTCCCCGTCTGAAAGAGAAGTTGCACGGAGCAGAAGCCTGCAGAAAGGTCTGAGACTCTTTGTGTGTCACAGCGGCCTCCAGTGGGCAGAGAAAGATTCCCAGGAAAATATTCGGAAAATCAGGATGGGGCCATGTGAGAGCAGAGGTTTCTCTCCTCTGTCCAGAGCTGAGCTTCCCATTCCAGCCCATTGCAGCAAGCGTTCCAGTGTCCTCACTGAGCAAAAGACTGAAATGAACTCGAGTTTACTGGGTGCCGGGGGATGCATGTTGTAGAGATGCTGGATCAAAGAATCACAGCAACACAGGATGAGACGAAGTTTCGAGAGTCTCCAAGCCCCCTGTAACACACTGTATCAGTCCTGCCCTTTCATTTAAGCTCTGTTTTCCTTGCTGGTTCCTAATTCCTCTTCATGCAGAGATCTCATAGCCCCTTGTCAGTCTTCTGCAGCGTTTCATCAGCCTTAGAAAGCTTTCCCAACATCCAAACTGATGCAGTTTAACCCATTACTATTGGCACATGCCCTAAGCATGCAGAACAGGTCCTCTTTTTCTTCTCAGGACCAGCCTTGTGCATGAGAACAGTTATCTGGTCAGGGATTGGAACAGGCTGCCCAGGGAGGTGGTGGAGTCACCATCCCTGGAGGTGTTTAAAAAATGAGTAGATGGGTTCCTTAGAGACAGGGTTTAGTAAGGAAACAGGCACGGTGGGACTCGGTGATCTCAGAGGTCTCTTCCAACCTAGTGATTCTATGATTCCATAATCTATGATCTTGTTCCCTTGAATCCTTCCTTCTCTTAGATATTGCACTTCCAGCGCCTGTCTTGCAGTTGTAAACCTCAAAAGGAAGACTCCTGTCCTGCAGATTGCCTCTAGGTGGTACCTGCTGGGCTGGCTCGTTTCTTTTCACAGATGTTGCCCCACTAGAAAGGATTCACTGGCGCTAACACATTTTTAAACTCCAGAGAGGTTTGCCATTTGCAGTATCTTTGGTGTTCAACACAACCAAAATACCACCTCTCCGAAGCAGTCATGTACAAACAAAGGCAAAATCTCATCAAAATAATCATAGAATCTTAGAATGGTTTGGTTGGAAGGGACCTTAAAGATCATCTAGTCTGATGCCCTTGCCATGGGCAGGGACACAGTCAAGTTTTTATCTTGGCCATGGACTGAGCCGCTGATGCTGTCTGACTTTGTGTTGGCTGAGGAGGTGACTGCACAGACAGTTTAAAACAATTTTCCAATTTGGGGTTTGTTTTTAAAAGAAAGATTAGCCAAACAAAAAGACAAAAATAGCCTGACATAACTTAGAGACTGGGCATGAAACTTCACGTTTGCAACAAGCACCGGCAAAAGTACAGCCTCAGTTATCTTGCTATTTATTGAGTGAACACAAAAGAATCTACTTTACATGTGAATGGATCTTTTCAGACAGTTGATGTTGGCTGGACTCAGCTGTCTCTAATGTATTTCTGTGTTCATGCCAACATAAATCTGCCTGGTAGAAAGCAAGCTGAGGGAGCATCAGTACATGCTTAGATCCACTTATCACGTTCCCAAATACTTAACAGTACTTATTTTCCATCTTCTGGCCAAAGGGTAAAATGCTCTGCAGTCCTGGTCAGGGCCGAGTCCAATCCAATTCACTCATTTTCACATTCCCATTTTCGCAATCTCCTTAACGTGTGTTTAAGTGGCCTGGCGAACATCACTTTTATGCAACACAGAGGACAAGGGATACTGACTCCTCTTATTTGGCTTTTATAAATGGCAATGACAAGCTTGGGTTTGGACAGGTCCTTTGTACCCTGTAGGTATAAATGTTAGGGTAGCTGCTACTGTGCTGTGACACTCTCTGTCTCAGAATTTTGCTCTCTTCAGTCTTCGTAAGCCGTAGGCAACTCTGCTGCCTGGTGTCTTTGTTTCCTTAGTTGATTTTTAGGGCTCTAGATGGTATTCCTGATGGGCTAGTGGTAAAAAGAATGGCTCGTGTGATTCTTTCATGACCTTGCTGCCATACTGCTGTTGGGAGTGCAGAGTCTTATGCTAATGAGTTCTATCCTGTGGTCTTATCACACTGCAGACCTTCTGGGTTTGGCACACAGCGCTCAGTTTTACTGCTGTGAACGCTGCTGTTCTTCGCTATCAATGCAGGCCACTCTTTTAACCCTTGCTCTGCTCTGCCAGTCTGCATTGGCAAAGACTAAATGTAACCCAAAATTCCAGTCCATTAGCTTCAGCAGAGCTGTGCTTGATGTGCCGAAAGAACATTGTTCAGAGTGTTTCCAAGGTGTCCCTGACCTCAGCAGGGGTGAAGTCAGCAGAGTGTGTCCTCCCTCAGGCACAAGAGATCCACATCAACAACATCATCACTATCAGCAGCAGACAGATGACACAAATGCCTAAGCTGTCTCTTTAAAGAAAAAGTCATAAAAGTAGATTTAGATCTCTATATTCACACATTCTGGTCTACACGTGGTGGCACTTCAGCCCTGCAGGCAATATCTGGGCTGTGATCTTGGAATAAAGACATCCCTAGCAGAAAGCTGTTGGTGGGCAGCTGGCAGCAGCTTTCAGAGCCCTCCTGGCTACCTGCCCAATGGAGCACTGCATCTCGCAAGGACTTACCCCAAAAGCCTAAACTTCCTTAAGTTAACCAAGTTATCTAAGTTTTATCCTAAGTTATCTAACTGTGTTATTCTAAGTTATCTAACCAAGATATCCTAAACCCACCCCAAAAAACAGAACACCCAGAGGTTTAAAAAAGAGCTTCCTGGCTTGGAGCTCACATCCTTTCCCTGTCAGCCGTTCCTGCGGGTTTCAGTGCCCATTTTCCTAGAGAAAACAAGGAAAGATCACAAATATTATTATCCTCGGTACGACAAAGGTGTCAGGAGGGGCAGCAACACCAAGCAGAGAGCACACAGGGCAGGCCTTGCTGCCCCATCCTGTCCCTTTCTGATACCAAAAGCTTTGGCAAATAAACTCTCTAAGACTCGTTTAGTTTTAGAAAGCAGCGTCCTTTAGTTCAGCACTGGACAAGAGGGAATGATTTCCATCAATCCTGTGCAACAAGACAATCGCCAGTTACAGAATATATGTGCCACTTACACACATATATACAAATTTCCCCCCAAATCTTATGCCCATTCTCTCTGGTGACCAGTGACAGCACTTGAGGGGACGGCAGGAAGAGGAGCCGGGGACGTTTCAGCTAGATGGTAGGAAGAGGCTCTTCACCCAGAGGGTGGCAGCTCCCCAGGGCACCAAGCCTCACAGTATTCAAGGAGCATTTGGCCAACGCCCTCAGCCCCACGGGGTGAATGTTGGGGTGTCCTGTGCAGGGACAGGAGCTGGACTCGATGGTCCCTGTGGGTGCCTGCCAGCTCGGGTGATTCTGTGAAATCTAATTGTATAGAAATGTAATTGTATAGAAAGCTAACTCTGCTTTAGCGTCAATAAAAATGTTCCACTTTCTGTAACAGTGACCACTCCTGCCCTCAGGAGGGGAGAGGGAGGCAGGACAGGCCCCACCCCGGGCCTCGCCCCGCAGCCCCCCAGCGGGGGACCCCGCCGCCCCCTGCCCCCCCCCGCGCAGGCCGCGCCGCTGTGCATTCTGGGAGTTGTAGTCTCGGCGGCGCCGCGGGCGCAGGGCGGGGCGAGCGGGGAACTACAGCTCCCAGCGTGCCCCGCGGCGCTGCCCGCGCGCCGCGAGCCAGCGGAGAGAACGAGCGAGGCGGGGCGGGGCGGCCCCGGGGGAGCGGGGCGAGCGGCACCGCTGCAGCAGCCGTGGGGTGGCCCGGTGCCTCGGCCGCCTCCCCGGGGGTGAGAGGGGACGGAGGGAGCGGGGAAGGGGCTGTCGCAGCGCGGGGAGGAGGCTGGGTCACGGCCTGGGCGGTGCGGGGGGACCCGGGGGGCTCTGAGGGGCGAGGCCTGAGGCACCGGTTCCTTGAGGTGGGAGGGGGGAGAGCGGTGAGGAGGCGGCTCTGGGTGGCGGGGGGGGGCTGCGGCTGGGCTCTGTCCCCCGCAGTGTGGGCTGGTGCTGACCTCGTGTCCCGTAGGGCTGAGGTCTGGGGCGGGAAAAGGGCTGCTGTCCCGTAGGGTGGGGGTCTGGGGGGGCGGAGGGGCCGGTGTCCCGTAGGGTGGGGGTCTGGGGGGGCAGAGGGGCCGGTGTCCCATAGTGTGGGGGTCTGGGGGGGCAGAGGGGCCGGTGTCCCGTAGGGTGAGGGTCTGGAGCGGGATGAAGGGCCGGTGTCCCCTGTGGTGGAGGTCTGGAGCGGGAGAAGGGCTGCTGTCATGTCGGGTGGGGATCTGGGAGAGGGGCCGATGTCCCGTGGGGCTGAGGTCTGGGGCGGGAGAGGGGCCAGTGTTCTGTAGGGTGGGGGTCTGGAGTGGGAGAGGGACCTCGTGTCCCATACGGCAGCGATCTGGGGCAGGAGAGGGTCCAGTGTCGCATAGGGCAGAGGTCTGCGGTGGCCTGTAGGACAGAGATCTGGAGTGTGGAAGGGGCCGGCGTCCTGTAGGATCGAGATCTAGAGACAGAGAGGGGCCGGTGTCCCACAGGGCAGTGATCTGGAGCTGGAGAGGGGCTGGTGTCCTCTAGCATGGAGGTCTGGAGTTCAGAGATGTTGGTGGCCACCAGCTGCAGCCACCGTACCCGCTTGAGCCGCTTCTCATCTTTTCTCCACTCTCCCTTAGGCCGCTGTGGTAGCTCTGCTGCTCCGGCTCCTGTGCCCAGAATGAACAAGGGAAGGAGGCACACGCAGCCCTTGGCTACGGAGAGCAGCTTTCCAGAGGGCTGGCCGAGCCTTGCTCTCTCCCAGCTCTGTCAGGTACGTGTCTGGATCCTTCCCTTTTTCTTCCTTCTACACTGCGAATAGGTCTGCTCTATGTGGTCACATTCAGCCAGGGCTGGGTCCGTGGTGGGGCACGTCGGCTTGCTCCTGCTCCATTTTTATTTCTTTTCCTCTGCACAACGAGTGCTGGCTGCCGTGGAGGGTGTGAACATACAGCTGCTTTCCTGTTCGGAAACAGGTACTGCAGGTAAGTCCTTTCTTGCTGAGGTGAGAGGTCGGTGCTGAAACATTGGCAGCGATTCCTAGCAGGCATTTTGTATCTTCAGAGCGTGTGCCATGTGCTGAAATGTAAGTCAGGACGGAAGCACATGTGGCTGTTTCTCGCCTGTGTTTCTGTGATGATTTGCAATCTTCCTGTACTGAGAAAGAGTTGTGAAATCAAGGGCCGAGCTTTAACCTAGAGAAGGTGGTACAACTGCATAGGAAGCACTGCATGTGTTTGCCCTGATTTCCCTGCAGACACTCAACTCCAGATCTTAATTTCTGAATGTAACCAATTCTAATTGCTACCTCACTTAAAAACAAGGTAGCTCTGTCTCACCTTCATGGAGGTCACTTGAGCTTGGCTTTACTACCCAACCTTCTCTCTTTTTGGCTAAGAGCCTCACTGCACTTCTCTTGCTGTAGGAGGAGTTTATTTGGCTCAAATGGGATATCATTGTTATTTCTCCTCTCTCCAACAGCTCCTTTGTTTCCTAAAACTACTTCCCATGAAGAACAATGCAGTTGTTCATCCTTCTCAGTCCTTCCTCCATGATTATTACCTGTTGAACTTTTGTCCATGGTTTCAGGATATAGATAAGGGACTGGTCAAGGGATGCAGTTACTGTGAATAACCTGTATTGCCCACATTGTTATGATTGCCATGATGTTGTGTGTCATGTCGATAACAGAAATTGGAAAGAGAAACTTCAATAGTCATGGCAGAGCTAGAGAATTCTTGCCCTGTTTTGAGCTCTGCTTTCTGCTCTGAGTAATAGATGTCCAGTGGGTGGATGATGATTCCCTTCAGAAGTTTTTCCTTAAGGCAGCCAACTAACAAGGCAGTAGATTGGTTTCTCGCGCTGTAGTCTCAGCTCTGTCACTGTGTCATCAGTACCTTGTACCTGTTCTCTGTAGTAATCTTGTCTGTTTCTGTGGTGGAAGGATGTGAGTTCTTTAGAATGTCAGCAACATAGTAACACTTACCTAGTTGTCATTTAACAGTGCCACCACTGGTTCTGCTTTCTTGAATAATGGTTCTCTATTTAGGATTCAAAAAGGTAAATCTGTTTCCCGTCCCTTTCTCTGCACAGCGAACATCTCTGAGTCACTGACAGGAGAAGAATCTTCATAGTTGTGTGCTATTTGGGTTGACTTAATTCTCTGCTTGTTATGATATTGCTGTGTAGCTTCATATATTTTGACATTTAATTTAAATGCATGTTTGGAGCTCTGAGACTGTGAAAATCCTGTGCCAAATTAGCGTTATTTTCTTGCTTTGGTCTGCGGTAGCAGCTAATGCACTGCTGGGGTTGTTTGGAAGAATTGGGAGTGTGTGCAGAGCCTCTTTCCACTTTGACAAATGTCTTGGAAATTGCGAAAACTATGGAAGTACCAAAAGTGCGGTCATTGCAATTGTCTGCTGTTTTTCCTTGGAGAGGGGAATGTTCATAGCTTTCTAAGCAACCGTGATCAGCGAGTATGTGGCTGCATGACCACTGTGGGCTATTCAAAACTGTGGCAGTTGTCTCTGAAACAAGTTCACCTCTTGCCTTGAGTCTGTGTAGGCTTAGTATCGATTGCTTGCAGAGACTGGTCTTGGTTGCCTGTGGCTTCAGTGAAGTTGAAGGCTTTCTCAAACTTCATAATTAAGCTCTCCTAGGTCATATTGTCCCTGCCTGCCTGTTCCCATCAAATCTGCCTGCCTCGCTCGTCATCTCTGATACAGAACTGCTCCTGGGCTCTGGGTCACGCTGAATGTGACCACACCACTTGCGACAGTACTGATCATGCCCTTTCATTTTGAGTTGCTGTTTTCCAGGGATCCAGGAATAGAATGCAAAGTCCTGTGAGCGAGCTGTTTGTCCTAGTTGTTTTTCAAGGATTCTGATTGATGGCTTATCAAGGGCATTTATGGAGTGGCCAGGATGTTGTAATGCATTGTGCTCCAAGGGAGGCCAATGCAACTTCCAGTACACTCTCGCTAGGAGCTCTGACTGGAGAGAGATGTTGGATGCTGTTCTCTCCTGAGGCTAAGAGCGAGAAAGTGGAGTCTCTTGTTTCTTGGAAAACTTACAGGATTTAAATATTTCTCTTCCCTCTGTCCTGAAAGGTTTTAGGGGTGTTTGAAATTTGCGAGAATACGGAACGAGTCCTGTGACATTTAGACTGGCCATATGTGGAAAACAGCATCAGTGAAGTTAGGTGTTTTCTGGTGCTGGCAGGACAGTAAATGGCTTGATCTTAGACATTCATCTGCATTCCTTGATGTGACCCCAAGGAATGCGAGGATGTGTGCTCAATCATGGGTTGATAGCGGTTTTTTTCTCCCCCGTTGGTCAGGCTGTGGAGAACAGAACTTGGAGCTGGGATATGTGAGCTTAGTTCCTGGCCCTGCTACCAATTCCATACGTAACTATGGCTCCATTTCCAATCTGTAAAGTGTTCTTCCGTTCTTTAAAGTGCTCAGTTATCCAGAACTGAAAGATAACATCTCTACTTCTAAACTGTACGAACTCAGAAGTCAATTGGTGTACGCGCTGACCCTCAAACCTTTGTAAAGTACCAGGGAGGAAAGCAACCACTACCTCAATTCATTCTGCTCCTACGCAGCTGATGTCTCTCTAGCCAAAGGCACGTCAGGATAGATTAGACTTAAACCTTTTGATCTGCTTTCAGAGCACATATGGGGGAAGTTCCAGGCTGAAAACTGACAGGAGTGCAGTGCTGACCATTCTGAAAGGCCAAAGGGGGATCTGAAAGTCAGTTAGATGAACTATCAAGGTTTATCAGAGATTCAGCAGGCTTTATGGTCCAGCTTGCTCTGTGCCACCATCTGAAGTAGCTACTTCTCATTTTGAACAGTTGGAGGAAGTTGTGTTCCTGACTGGAATGATTTGTAATCCTATTGTGTCACCACTGCTCAGAGTACCAGAGTCTGAATGTCTCTGAACAGCGTATCACAGAACCACAGTGCTATGTCTTCTCCAACCCTGTGTCTACCAGCAGGACTTCAGTGCTTATTCCTCCTGATTTTTTCATTCCTGCAGTAATGTTAGACTTCTGATTTTAAATTACTTGTGGGGAAACTCACTGTCTTTCTGGGCAGATGAGGCGATTGTGTAAATAGATTGGAGGATTATGAACTTCTAAGTGACTTAACCCGGATTTTCATGGTTGGTAGCTTTTTCATGCATCTGTGAAAGAGATGCAGACCTGAGCTTTACCTGGCCAGGTCTTTACACCATCAGCTTTGGGTCAGAGCCTTCTGCCTCTCAGAAATGTATTAGAGCAACGTCTAAGGAAGAGTGCAGTTGTAATCTGCTGCCAAGACAGATTTCTCGCTGTTGGAATATGTTTCTGTGAGGTCCTCCATTTCTAGGTGATTGAAAATAGGTCTGGAAGGGATTCTGATGAGGCCACCTGGTCCATCCTTTTCCACAAGGCGTGATAAAGTACACTGAAACCATTCCTGATAGATAAGCTGAGCTTGTTCTTTAAGTAATAGAGATTTTCTAGCTTTCCCGAATGGGTTATATTTGACTTCATTAAGCTTTTTTATATGTACAGTGACTTTTATCAGCGTTCTGAACAGACACAAAAAGACCTGCTGGCCAGTGCAAGGGATGCTGGGCAGGTGACCACTGACCTTGTAAGGCCAACAGCCAGAAAAGCAATGGCGATTCTTGGCAGGAGAGAGGAAGGGAGTCACTCAGTGCAATGCTTGTTTTTGTTTGTTTTCCTTATGCCACACAGCCCTTTTGCTGAGGGCATGGGAAAGTTAAAATACCATTCTCCCATTTTTTCTGTGTAAAATGAACAAGACCTTAATTTGAACTTGGCAAATATTTGCTGGTTTTGAAGAACAACACCTGGTGGTTGTGTGTGTTTTTTAGGCAGAGGGCGTGTGTATGTGTGTGTTTATTTTTACTGTAATGCAATGTAAATTGAAATCTGAAATCCGCTGTTGAGGAAAAAGTAGATTCTCAACAGCCCCAGCTACTGAGCTTTTTGAGGCTTGGGGCAGCAATCTGCAAACTGTCAGGTCCAATTAAAGCAAACGGCTGGAGCTGTTTTTCTCCTTCCTGGAGAGAACATAGTTCATCAAAAGCCAGAAGGAATTTTCATCGGGCTTATGAGCAATTATCTTGTAGGGTGTAATAAGAGCCATCCAGTAGATGCCCAGTGTGAACTTTCACTTATAATCACTCTTAATTCTCCAGTGGACAGATGAGCACTGATCTCACCAGTTTAAAGCCTGAATTTTTTGTGTTCAGTAGAAGGTGGTAGAGACAACTTGTTCTTTTGTAAGGTTTGACTGATGTTGACTTATAAATCTGAATTTTATACATCTCTGATCTGGCAAAAAATATTCCTCCTTTCTGTGTGGTGGGGATGAACTCTGTTTGGCAGTGAAGCTCCACAGACTTGCGTGTTCTTTCCGCCCCAGTGGGACAGGGAGGAGAACTGGGAGGGTAAAATTGAGAAAGCAGTTCTTCACCAGGTGTAAAGGTTACTTGGGACGGCGAACACCATTACTCCAAATGTCCTCCCTTCCTGTTTCTTCCCCCAGCACAATGTGATATTGGATGTCCCTTTGGTCACTTGGGGATGGCTGTCCTGGCTGTGTTCCCTCCCAAATTCTTGTGCTCCCTTCCAGCCTACTTGATGGCAGGGCAGTGTGAAAAACAGGAAAGGCTTTGGTACTGTGTAAGCACTGTTCAACAAGAGCTAAAACATCAGTGTGTTGGTCACAGATCTGAAACAGAGCACCATACCAGCTACTGTGAAGAAAGTGAAAGGAAACCAGTACGCTCTGCTATACCAGCCTGTGATAGCTGTTTATTTTTCTCTTTACTGGTGGTGTTTCCTAAAGGTTGTGTTTGCGTTTGTGTGGTTTAAAGCAAATATTGACCTACTTTGCAGTCCGGTTTATTTCATGGGTCAGGTCCATTAGTTACCACAGAGCTATATCTTCACTCCTGGTAGATCGTGTGGCTGATACTGTCACTTCCCATTTACATTATTTTGTTACTCGTTGCTGATAAAAGTCCCTTTTCAGTCCATAGAACTTGATGACAGAATGAGTTTGGTTGGGGCATTGCAGATGAGTGCTGGGTTTTTGAAGCAGGTTCATTTTTCTGTGTCTGATGTTATCACCAGTGGGTCAAAGTTTGAGTGAAGTGGGAACTGAAGGTTCAAGGCCACCTGGGTTCTGATTTAATAGCTCTAGGAGACTACAAGCATTTTGTGTGTGCCTGCACATCCAAGTGGAGGAAGCTTTCTGATGAGTATATTTCTTGACACTCCAGCCATACTGAAGCTGTGACTTTTTGAATCCCATCTGTGATCAAAATTAAAGAGAGGTGTCTTCTGTCTGAGGCTTCAGTTGTGATCCTTGATCTGAAAGTAGGCAGTACTTTTTGTCTGTTGAGCGTCAGAAGTACAGAGGGCTTCACAGTGTTTAGGTAAAACAACAAAGGACTCAACCCCAGTGTTTGTACTTAAAAAACAAGACATTTAAATTTTTTAACAAGGAAAACAGAAGATAACCCTGCAGGGTTTTTAAATATCATCTTGACCTTTGGAAGCATGTGGAATGCTGACCTTCTTGGGCTGCAGAGCCAGTTTATTCCTAGCGCATCCTCCTTGCAGTCCAGATGATGGTCTGGTAGATGCAAACAAACAGAGGTCGTGCCTTCCCCCTAAGGAACAAATGATGGTGCCTGGGCATTTCATTCTCTCGTGATGCGTTTTCTTCTGCCGATGTCTTTTACAGTATGAAGACAACATGGCCTGAGACTGAGTCACTCCACTGGGATTACTGTAATGTGGTGCTTCTGGCTCTGCCACAGACACTCTCAGAAGAATCACTGAGTGTTTCTGTGCCACAGTTCTGAATGACGATCTTGGCCTTTACTCTTCCTTGGCTGAGCAGAGCCCACTTTTGTGTTCCGTGCGGCAGCTGACTCAGTTGGCTTTTGTGTCCACTGGGGCTGTTAGGTGCTGCCGCACTCCCACATAATGAACCTGAAAATGTCAGATGTGTAACTTCTCTACGACTTCTTCCATCTTTAGGATCTATTTTGAGATTGTTTGCCATTTTTTTAGGAAACCAGAATGCTGGGGTCAAGCTTCTCAGAAGGGTTTGCACCCTTAATAATCTACTGTTATTGAATATTAATAAATTTGCTGGCACTTCTTATAGGCCTGTGTCCTTTAACAAGGTGACAGAATAGATTGTAAGCCAGCATCGGAACCACTGAAAGTATGGCTCCTGCAGCTTGAAAGGACAGACAACATCCCCCTCTTACTGTAACAGCTCAGTGCTAGAATGGACAGTGTAAACTGAATGTAAAATTCAGTTCAGGCAAAACAGATCAATGGGCTGGCTTTTGTAAAGGACAAGTGTTGATTGCAGGGATAAAATGCACTCAATGGAACCGTCTTTAAGCAGAGCGCCTGGCTGGTTATTTTTAGCGTTTCCTCGCGCTGTGTCCCAGGATGCGTGCCTGCTCTTACACAGCGAAGCTGAAATGACAAGATATTAATCCCTGAGCAAAGGCATATTAATCACCTGCTTTGTTCTGTTTATGTAATACAGTTACATATACTTTGAGAGCAGGTATGGGCCATGGGAATGGTTTAATCTCATGCAGGATTTTTCTTGATTGATTTATTTTAATGGAGGCAGCTGCTCTGTTTCTATTTTTTTTTTCCTGCTGAGAGTAGTTTGTCAATAAGAAAGGCTTCCTTTATCTGATATTGATTTTTTTAACCCGCAGAAACGTCATCTGCCCTTCTCTGTCCTGTGTGCCAATGATGTCATTTTGCACAATTTAGACTAAACAGAAATCCTGACAGCACAAGGAACAGTGAAGCAAAGAATCGTTGATAAATATTAAGCTATTCACTTCAACCAACTCTGCAGATCCTTTCAGTGAGATGAGGGGAGAAATTCAATGGATTGAGTCTAATTTCTAGTGGTTAAGTTTGACATGTAATGGCTGAGATGGTGTCACTCTTCTACCTAAGAAGATCTACTGGTTCTGGGAATGAAGCTGTTTATCTTCTGTGCTGTAGCTGGGCCCTGTGGATCTGCAATGTGACTTGGCTCTCTCTCTGTGGTAGCTATAGAAGATCAACCCTTGGAAATTGCCTTCTCCAAAATGGAGAGTGAGGCCTTCCCAGGCTTTAAAAATCATAGACCATCACAGAATGGTTTGGGTTGGAAGGGACCTTAAAGCCCTTCCAGTCCATATCCCCTCTGCCATGGGCAGGGACACCTCCCACTGGGTCAGGGGGCTCCAAGCCCCATCCAACCTGGCCTGGAACCCCTCCAGGGATGGGGCAGCCACCGCTGCTCTGGGCAACCTGGGCCAGGGCCTCCCCACGCTCACAGGAAAACATTTTCTCCTGGTATCTAAATCTCCCCTTCAGTCTCAGTGACTAAACTAGCCCTGATCTGACAGTGCTCTCTTGGTATGAGCAAGGGCTGTGGAATGGGATCTGGAAAACGATAAACAACTGAATGGGCCTCACTACATGTTTCTCCACATCAAGAAGCGGCGTTTGTATTTGTGCTGTTATGATGTAGTATTAAATCCCAGTGTCTGTGAATTATTTGTTAAAACAACTGTTCTGAAAGCAAAATAAAAACCTTTATCACGTGTTAAATTTCAATATTAGCCCTCAGACCAAAGGTAATTATGAATTCTTGTTTAGTAGGGTTTTACACATAGGTGATAGAAGGCACTGTTGCCAGGGAGCTTCTCAGAAGAGACCTGCTGAGAAGACAAGGGTTTTGTTTAAGTACTGTGGAAGCTGGTTGAAACTGCCTGTGTTGAGGAGTGATAAACATGGTTCTGAAGAAACAGGAGAGAATTAGAATGTGTATCTCCATGAGAGGACTTAACGGCCTGATGCAAGTGGATTGCATAGAAAGCCAAAGGTCAGAGTAGACAAGGAGAGAGACTTGCAAGTGGTAGTGCTGGGTATTGAACTGGTGTGGATTGGAGTTGAGATAGTAAAATGCCCTGGGATAGGCAAAAGTGTCCACACAGGGTCCCTGCTGGAAACTGGAGACTGATTACATGGAGTTCAGGTGTGCGGGGAGCCAGGGAGGGCAGCCTTGGGGTTTGGAACTGCACAAGGCAGCACAGCTGGGGCACCAGAGCCAGCTGGGAGCAATAAGAGCCATCAGCTCCTGACCTCACCTGGGAGCCAGGAGGGTACAATAGCTACGAGGAGGTACTTACACAGTGGAAAGTCAAGAAGGATTACTTACTGTGTGTTTGGCTGCTTTTCTGGACTGCCTTCATTTAGTAGTGAGTATGTTTGTGGGAATTGTGTGTATCCTTGAGAGAAATTGCACTGCATTCTGTTAGTGAGAGTACGTGCATCTGTCTGCTGTGGTGCTGGCCTGGGGTCTTCCTGTTCACTGAGGAGAAAGAAAAGTGAAGGGTAAGTCTGAATTTGAGTTTATTGGCATGAATACTAGCTTTCGTAATTAACAGAGCAGTTTTGACCTTGGTCAGAGGTATTTGATTCTAATTGTTGACTGTTATTAAAGAATACAGAAGTATTTCTTTCTGGTTTGCAGGTAGGGCAAGTGGGACTGTGAACAATACTGGATTGTGTAGATAAGCATGTGCCAGGCATTGAGCTGTTCAGCTTGTGGTGGTTTCTCAAAAACACTGCTGTTATCAGGAAAGGGGCAAAACCCTATCAAGCCCTATTTCTGTGGGGCGAATGCCCAGAGGGGTAGGGCAGAAAGCAGCTGGGTTTTAGCTACACCGCATAGCCACAGCAGTCCTTGAGCCAATATGAGCTGACTAGGTTTAGCTGTTAACCTAACTTGTTTGGATCTCTGTTGATGTTCCTAGTGTGAGGATATATAAAAGTAAATCTTGAAACTTTACAGTAGTGGTAGTTGATTAGTCATGGTTAATTGCATGATTTGACATTTGATTCTTTTTTTAATGGCACTTCCAGTTAAGAATCACTAGGATTTGCTAACTCTTAGATTACACCTAGGCTGGTCTTCACTGTGTCACAGCAGAAGAGATCAGGACTACTCCTGTGTTTTGTGATGGATTGTTCATAGTTACTTTAAACTCCCATGGGAAACTGGTGTTTTCTCTGTGAATCATTGCTGGCAGCTATACCTATCCTTCTATGGAATAATTATGACCCAGGCAGCATCAAGGGAGGAGTATTTGCTTCAGTGATTGAAACATTTCCACTTAGGAAGTAAGTAATACTGATCCCTGGCCAGGTTCAGACTGCTTGAGCATTGTAATCCATCACAAGGATTTTGAAAGGTTCTTTACTCTTGTTATGCATCACCCCTGCAGCTTAGATGGGAATGCAGAATGCATTTGTTGCCTTCTTGTCTGGGAAATGAAGTATCCCCATTAAGAAGGCAGCAGTGAGAGCAGTGAGCAAGGGACTGCATGAAGGTCGTGGCAGCACAGGCAGCTCCATCAACCAGTGTTCAGTGTTACAAGGTGTAGTTGAACTATAGTAGCTTCCTCCAGCTGTGACACAGTGCACGTGCAACTCCTTTGTGAGTTGTAGGGAGGGAAGCCTGTGGCAGCACTAGAACTCTGTTCCCATCTGGATCCGGCTTATTATGGATTACTTGATGAAATGGATTTTTGTCCTTGCAATTTAGTGCCTGTGATACTGACAGAGATTGCTGTCTGGCAGTTCTGCGACAAGACACCCGATGTTGGGATGTCATGTTGCATCTGTAAGTAGATTCACAATGCCGTGAAATGATGCATTTCTCCAAGACTCTCTCTACAAAGTATCATCCTGTAGCATACGTATTTCACTGGCAGTTTGAAGAAGGGATCTCTCTAGCATCTGTGTCAGGAAAGTAATGTGAAGGTGCAGACGCAAAGTGTGCGTTTGCCTCTGTGCAGGTCACAAATTTGCAGGCTCCAGGCAGTTCTGACCTGAGGTTGGTGCTCTGTGGTTTGACTGCTCTCTTGAGCGTGTGTCGCCATGTGTAGCGTACTTCCTTGTGCTGCTGCTTTCAGACAGCAAGGGATCATCCTCTTTGTACCGCAACGACTTCAATTTTGTGGCTTTGTGGCACAGCATGGAATGTTCTTTTATGATGACTAATTTTTGGAACTGGCATTGGCTTCCTTGAAATGCCAAGAGTTCTGAAGCCTGCGGTGTTTCATTCATTCCTGGGGAGAGGGAAAAGGTCCACTGAAATAGCATAAAACTCTTAAGGCTGGGGAGTGGCACTCCATTCTCATCTAAAAAAACTGTGGTATTTACTGTTTCCTTCTTTAAGCCTGCAATTCCTTTTTCCACTGTTATTACTTCCCCACACCCTGCACCAGTTCACTTGCATGAAACAGAAAGGGTTGTTGGTGTTTTTAAGCAATAATTGAACTGTGCTTCTCTTGTACCTTTGTATTGTTGGATGTTTCCATGTGTTCTCTCTGTGGTAGTTTTGACTGTCTTGACTGATTTCATAAAGACAATAAACACCGGTGTGCCTGAAATTCAGCAACGTTCCATCCACCTCCACAAAGGACATCTAAATGGAAGTGTTGCCCATGGCATCTTTTAGCAATGATTAGAACAAAAGATGACATGAAGCTGACAAGGATGTTTGGTTTTGCTGTTGCTGACGGGCATTTGCATGTCACATTGATGCGTAGCAGGAAAAGTCTGAAGTGAGAGAGCGCTACAGCTGAACAGAAATCAGGCTTTTTCTGTGTGCTTGAAACTTGATTCTGCATCAAACTTCTCCTCCATACATTTAAAAGAGGATTTTTGGCTGAAGGAAAGGTCTATATTTAGGCCTCGGTGGTTTCAGTTGCTTTATTGGTGGGCGGCCGTGTTAACAATACGTCACGGGGCATAAAGCTGCTCCTATTGCCATGTCTGAGTAACATCCCATTAGCTTGTCAGCTGGTTGTCAGCCTGGGTTGAACTGACTCTGTGTCACAGCAGCTACTGCAGATCCCGAAAGCACAGCAAATCTTACTGTTTGGCCCCTGGCATTCTGTTAGGATGTTTTTCCAGAGTTTGAGAAAATTTTCGATGTTTTGAATGGCTTGAGAAAAAGAGGGAGACCCAAGGATGTCAAGAGATAAAAGGATGCTACAGTAGATTTTTCCAGAAGCCAAAGTAGCAGCTTGGCCCTACATATTGAAAGCCACACACCTCTGTCTTGTTGTTCTCATGAAGAGATAAACCAGGCTTTGACAATCTATTTGATAGAACTCAAAGTTGTGGATGTGCTGCATCTGTGAGGTGTTCATGTCATTTACCAGTCATCATGGGAACAGTTGGAAAGGCTATCCCAGACTTTTGCTGATCCCAGCATAAAATCTGCAGTGCTGGTTGCAGGTAAGCAATAATCCTTCCCTGTTCCTGCCATAGCTGGCATTGATAAATAGCAGCAAAGACTGACATTTCTCTGATGTTGGTACTTTAAATCTGCTATTACTTTTGGAAAACAGACAAACATTTCTTCCATTTAAACTAGCTTTCTGGGCAAGTGGAACTCAACGCTGCAGCATTATGTAGCAATATGCATATGGAAAGTCTTCCTGAAAAATGGACTGATATTGGCTTTTTATTGCTAAAATCATGCTACTGATGTTTTCCTGGTCATTTCTTTATACTGTCTACTCTGCTTTTTTGTTTCTGTTGCTGTTGAGACTCTGGTAGCAGTTGCCCATGTTCCTGAACTTGAATCAGAGCTGGTGCTGGAGTTTTGTAAAGATTTCTTGTCCATTTCTCTTCCCTCATACTCAGTGCTCTGGAATGTCTTTTGAATATTAAGCCAATGTTTCTGTGCTCTTGGAAGTCTGGATAGTTTGTGTATCCTTCCCATGTGTGCTAAAACTGTGAGGATCCCTTTTTTACATGAAGCAGGAAGATTTAGATTAGATCTTAGGAAAGTCCCTTCCAACACAAACCATTCTATGATTTTATGATCTACTCAGCAGGTTGACCCTTTTCTGTAGCCAGGTCATTCTGTGGAAAATGTGATGTGTTGAGTGGCATCACTTAATTGCGTGTTGTCTTATTAGGTGTGCTGAACATGCGGCTGACGATGCTGAATGCGTTGTTGCTGATACTGCCTGTCTCCAAGACCCCTCACGTGGAAGAATTTTAGGAGTTGCCGTGTGGATCGATGGACACAGACCCCTATGCCAGCATGCAGGTTGGGATGCGAGTAGTTCGTGGAGTGGACTGGAAATGGGGCAACCAGGACAGCGGTGAAGGGAACGTTGGGACTGTGGTCGAGATTGGTCGGACAGGCAGCCCAACCACTCCAGATAAGACTGTGGTCGTGCAGTGGGATCAAGGCAACAGAACCAATTATCGAACTGGATTCCAAGGGGCTTACGACCTTCTTCTGTATGATAATGCACAAATAGGTGAGTGTAGCATGGACAAGAAGCCCAAACACTAGTGCTGTACACGCCTCTCCTTTAGGATAAGTAACACCTGTTTCACATTCCAGCTGGAATGTCAAGCCCTTTGCAGCTGCCTGGGGTTGAGGCTGAACAGCAGCATGTGCTCAGCCAATTAATGGCAATGAAATTTCTGTTTGCCTCTGCGCAAAGGCTTTTCTTTCCTCTTTCTTTTTTACTGTGAGTCTTAACAGTGTTGCTGACTTTGTTGTTCTGTTAGATTCTGGCATGACTTTTAAGACGAGAGTCGCGCAAGTCAGGAAATGACTACTTCATGTTACACGTACCACTTTGTATTATATTATTGCATCATCTTTTTTCATTAAAACATGCTTTTTCTTTTAAACATGCTTTTAAGAGCCTGGTCAACCTGGTTTCTCTGAATTTTGTGTGGATTTTATATTCCTTTGCTTTTGTTCTCCTAGGTGTCCGTCACCCTAACATCATCTGTGATTGTTGCAAGAAGCATGGTATACGGGGAATGCGGTGGAAATGCAAAATGTGTTTTGACTATGACTTGTGCACGCAGTGTTACATGAACAACAAGCACGATCTGTCTCACTCCTTCGAGCGCTATGAGACAGCACACTCGCAACCGTAAGTGGTGTTATAGGGGAAGGCCAGTTAACCACGCTGAGGTTTAAAGGTCACACTAGTTCTATATTCTATCTTTCTATAACAGTGATATCCAAAATGGGGTGTGGATGCCCTGGGGGGTGTGCAAGGTGATATATTGAGCAGCAGGAATAACGTAACAGGCTTTCACTCGTACATATCTGTAGAATTTATAAAGAAATAAATGTACATATATTGGGGAGTGCTCAGATTCTTTTACTGATAGGATTTCACAGTCCAAAAAGTTTGGGAACTACTGTTCTAAAGGATAGTGTAGGACCGGATCTGGAACTTTTGTGGAGCCTCTTGAAAACAGAAATTGTCAGAATTTTCATGAAAAATTATATTAAGGTGAAAATTCAATGGGTTTGTGTCCTCCAGTAAAGTGAAGGGGCATGGAGGGAGATCACCTTTGAATGGTGCCATGGAGAGGATTTCTCTGGAATAACTGAAAAGACTTGTTGCCTTAGGCAATGCAGCATCCTCTTCGAAGAACAAAACTTGCATGCTTATGACTCACGAGGATGATTGCTTAGATCACTCATCTCAATTTTTTTGCATAATAAAATAGAAAAGGAAACCTTTGGCAGCTCCCCAAGGAGCAAAAAAAAAAGCAGGGAATGGATCTCTTTGGGTTCTTTATAATGAGCCTCAAGCACAGTGGTATATTCCTTTCAAGACCCAGGCCAAGTGCTGCAATAAGCCCACTGGAGTGAGAATTGGTCAGAAAGCTTAAGAGGGGAGTGGATGGAGTGACAGCTCACCAAATTTGACAGCATTTTGACTTTGCATACTGAAGAGGGGGCTAGTTATATATCATGACTGTAGTCCTTGGCGCACCGTCAGTGGGATCAGATGTAGAACCGTGGAATGCAGCTGTGTGACAGAGCTATCACATCAACTCTTTAACCAAAGACCAAGAGCTGGGAGTTTCCATTCCCCCCCGCTCTCTGTTCGTAGGCCATTGTGAGAGAGCATCACTGTGAATCCAGTCCTGTAACTGCTACCCCTGCTGATCCTTTGGCGGAGGGCGCCAAGGCCTCTAGTGGGACAGTTTAGGAGATGGCAGTGTGATTGCAGTGCAGGCAATCCACTGCAGTTGCCAGACCCACAGCATGGCCTCTGTGCAGCTGAACCTGGGCAATGCCAGCACAGAATGTGTGTGGCAGCTCACTAATCCTAGGGTTTAAGAGACCTTAAGCCCAGACAGACGCTGCTGAGGGTTCCCAATCAGTTTTCTAAAGAGGCTTTGAAGAGACATTTACCTGAAGGCTATTTCAGGTCTTATGACCAGAGTTTGAACCTGTGGTAGCAAGACATACTGGATTTTTTTTTCTTACGCTTTGCCATTTGAATTAGTATGTTCCTGACCTCTGCCAGTTACTGGTCTGGTTTGGTTTGAATTTTAAGGCTATTTTGAGAGACGTGCTCGTCCTTGGTTTAGAAGGGTGGACAGCTCAGTTTCACCAAAGACCTTTTTCTGCAGTTATGTATCTGTTTGCTGAATACATTTGGTAATTAGGAGATAAATCAGTTTCTGTAAGCAGGATAGCAAAGCAAAACTTATCGGGTTTGTGTTAGGGCTGGAATAGTCAGACACACTCAGAGTTCTGCAAATAATCAAGTCTGAGATAACCTTCCTCTTGCATGAAATATCAGTAGCATGATATTCAAGTGCAACGGCAGCAATGGCATCTTGCATGCATCGTCTTCTCAGGGATGAGGCTAAAATGAATTTCAGTAGGGGATGTGGTGCATTTTACCCAGGCGGTTTTCTAGACTTTGCTCACCAATAAATCACAACTTTAACAATTTCTCAGCAGCCCCGTTTTTTTCCTGGAGCAGCCAGCAAAGTACACAAAATGTCTTGTGTAATCAAGCATAAGAAAGACAAATATTTTCTCAAGTTGTGTTTTATATTGTAGTCAAACCGGAGTCTGCAATTATTTTCAGCCATAATTCTTAACCCAGCTCCCTCTACTCTAGTTACCACTTGGATTCCTTAATCAGATATGTTACAAGAACAAGTGTGTGCTAGCATTTAGGTATGCATGTGTGGTACAGACCCATTCAAGGCAGCGTTAATAATCCAGCCTTCCATCTGTGACTGCTTATATTGTAAGCCTGAACTAATACAGCAGCTGAGTGACAACTGCTGGGCGTCTGATTACCAGGCAATAAGGGGGAGGCAGGTTTATTTGCTGTAGTGACTTCGTGAACATGTGTTATTTACCCAGTGTCAGTTCAAGCTGCAAAACTAAGAAATTTTAGTGAGGAAGGTTTTGAAGCAAATCTGACTCATGTGATGATGTTTTTATTTCCTAACTTTAAAAAAGTTCATAAAGTATTTATTAATAAGAATTTATTCTATTAAGGGATGAATGTAATTTAAACACCACCATGATTTACAGGACAAGCTACCTAACTGTGCCTCCTTAAAAACCCGTGTACACTGCAGAACATGAGGGCATATCCCTACACTAGGGACTCCATTATTTAGTTTGGAGTATTCTGTTTGATTTGTGAAACAGGGATTACATTTCAATGATTTATTTTATCTTTATCTTTTCTGGAATTACGTGATCAAAGCTGTAAGCAAGGTAGATCTTCACTAACACATCCTTAGCCTTTGTTTTGAACTCGTAGTCATGTTTAAGGGATGATAAGATGTTTCGCTTCTTGTGCTCTCCTGTGCTTTTGTATCATTCTCAGCACAACATCCTGACATTAAAGGCTGTGTACGCACGTCTCAGCACAGTTGAGAAAACCTTCTCTCTGCAGTGCAGTGTTGAGTCTTAGTGCGCACGCACATTTAGTACACATTTAATAGCCTTAGTCTGAAATCTTGCCTGCTGTGGTTTTCCAAAACCAAGTCTGATAAGAGTTGGCTTTGGAGATCAGCAAAAAAGATAGGAAGCACTTAGCCCATCTCAGACCTTGTGGTCTGGGTTACAAACACACAGCTGGTTTTGTGCAGAGCTGTGCTGTGGCAGGGAAGGATAGGATTGACAGTGGAAATTCTTGGTCAAGACAGTTCCTGAAATAGGTTTCTGTGATCCTGATCCCTCACTTACTCGCGTCCTTGTCTTAGTCTGGTTCATGCTTGAGCAATCAGCATCCGCCTGCCATCTGTCAGAATTTCCTCCCTTTATCCTTTACTGGAAGTGCTTCAGTAAAAGCTTTGCTGGGGAGGGTTAGAGAATCCAGAATTTCTTGTATCTTGCCAGTTTTACCTGTAGTTTCTATAAGATCTTTGTGTTGGCTTTTCTTGAGGCAGCCTGCGTAGATGTTCTTTATAAACTTCTTTATGGGTTTGTACTCACTGTGAGCTGAGATTCTAATCTACAGCTGTGCCTTTCTAAAGAGATTTAACACAGTATTTATGACCTGCTACCTTGCAGGGTGACCATCCCTTCTGCTTTCCAGTCCTATGCATTGTGCCTATTTCTCCAGATAAGAATTTTCTACAGTGGAGAAGTCTCTATCTTGCAAAATGCGTTGGCTCTGCCTGGTACAAAGGGGCTGTGACTTCTGCAGGGCCTCAGATCACTACTGAAATTAAAAGCACCCTCTGTTTACACTTCTCCAGTTCAGTTGTTTTGGGTCTCCAGTCTTTATAAAGTGTGGATGATGCTATTTTTCTGGCTGTCAGGGATGAGAAAGGCTATATAAGCACCTTGGTGAAATGTGAGCACAGGCAGAATATCCACAGGGCATGCTGGAGAGAGACATTGCTTCCCTCTGTACAGTGCATGATCCCAAGTGTTTTCTGGACGCTGTAGTAATTTAATATCTTTGGAATTTGTAGGGCAGAAATGGCTGCAGACTTTGGCTGTCATAATTAAGATAGTTATTAAAGGCAATATTGCAGTGATTAAATTTATCCCTAGGGTATTTTTGGAACACACTGATTCCTTTGGTTGTTATCCTATATTTGGAGCAAAACATGTTGAATTAGATTAAAACCAGGGTTATATTGGCTCAGGACATCTGGTTCTCACATCCTTCTTCAGCATTGCTGGTCAGCAGTGTGGTTCAAGACAAGGTCAAAATTGTTGTGAGGCCAGGGAAAGAAGGCAGTTGTGGTGGGTTGCCTCCAGCATTTCAGTAGAGCAGGTGATGGAGTTCCTTACACTTCCTCCTTCTTCAAGGAAGCTCAGCTTTCTGAACTGGTCAGCTCTGCTTTTGTGGTCTCTAGCCATAAATTTCACTGAAAGCAAGAGATTGATGCGAGAGCTGTTGAGATGGGAAGTGACTGCTGTTATGTGATGGTAAAGAAAGGGAAATTATGCAAGAATATAATGAATGGGGAGTATTTTGCTGTTTAAACATCTGCTTAAGCTTAGCTGGGTGCTCTATTTTACTGTAACTGAAACCCCTCCCTTGAGAAAGGAGGGTTTGGAGGAGAGGAGTGTGCTTTTAGCACTTTGTGCCAGGTCTCAAGTAAGACATCTTTGATAAATTGTTGGAAAAGCATTCAACAAAATGCAATGAAAATAGCAGGTTGTGGCAAAGCCATTTCAGGTGTTTCCATGCTGTTTATTGAAGCCAGTTTATAGTGCAATCAAATAAATATTGATCAGGGTTTCTTTTCAGCTGAGCTTTTTCGTAGCCCTCTCTCACAATCTTCATTTTCATCACAACTACCAGGCTTGATGGTGATGAAAACAGACAAAATCTCAACCATTCTCAACAGTCCTTGTCGTCATCCTGTTGAGCTGCAATCTGGATAACAAACATTCAATGATTATAAAAACATGTGTAAATAATCTCTCCCTCTTTTTAAATACATTAGGTTGTAAAGCACCAGTGGGAGATCTGTTAACAAGTTAAGAAAGGTAAAAGACTTAGGCTTTTGGTGGATAAGTAAACAGTAAGTTCACGCATAAGCTTTTTATCCTTCAGAGTCTCCACCTTCTCTCTGTAGGTATTAGATGGAAAATAAATACAGCATTCTGAGGTCAGCCCTCCCCTCCGTATGGCTCCCCCTCCCCTTCCCCTGTAGAACAGCTGCTGAACTTGGGTTTCTTCTGTCTGCCCCGGGAGTTGCCAAGAGCCTGTCAGGAGAAGGTGCGCACTTACAGGCATGGATTGTGGCACCTCTGCAGTCACCTAGAAAAGTGGATTGTACTCCGGGAGAGCAACACAAGTGGGTCCTTAAGGACTTTGGTGGCTTGGTATCTGATGAGAAGACTTTCTGCTAGGAAACAGAGATTAGGAACAGCAAGCACAGAGCCAGCAGAGGCTGCTGTAACACTATGGGAATCGGAAGCTGCTTTAACAGGACATCAGACCCCCTGTTCACGATCACGTAGGTACTTTTCTCTTTTTTCTTAAGGTGGATCAGTGTGTGTGCCTGTAATGCGGATTGCAGGGCAGGTAGAAAGGTCTGTGTTAGCCTGGAAACAGTCTAGCCACAACACTGCTGATCTAATCTGCTCTGCTTTTCAGCAGGAGAAGCAGGCTGTGCAGTCTGCAGCTTAGAGTATAGAATGTGCTGAATTCCATATGACTTTGAGCTCGGAGACTGGTGCCTGAGCTATCAGTGCTTCCCTGCAATGTACACCCTAGTAATGTCCTTAAGCATTGCCTTAATCTGGGATACGAGGGCAGAGGAAGGTCCGTTTCACTCCCTCTGAAGTGATGTTGGACTTTGTGGAGAAGTTCCTAACTTTCTCCTTACTCCTGTCTTTCCCCCTGCCTCTCAGAGGCTCTGGTTTAAAGATATGTTTTAATTGTGTGAGGCTTGTATTAATTGACCCCTGCTGTGGTGTTTAGGGTTACCTGCTGGTGTTTGTAGCAAGGTTTCCACTGCTCTGTGTGTGCAGTGGGGTGAAACTGCTAAATCCAAGTTTTGATGACTTTGCTTTGCAGGTGTTGTAGAATGCTGGTGAACAGTTATGTTGGAAAGTATAAATTTGTACACATTCATAGTAGTTAGACTTGGCCCTTGGTGATCTGCCTTGCCCTTATATAATTTGTAGTTTGTGCGTCTCATCAAGCGTGTGGGGAATTTTTTCCTCTTTGGAGCCACTAGATTCTATTTTGACCCAACACGGCTTTCAAGGCTCTTGAAGTTCTGAAAAAAGGATGATCTTTTCCCCTTCATGGCCAAGCATGCTATGTGTGAGTAAATATAATCAGTTTGGAACTTTGTGTTTATGTATGATGTTCAGCTTCCTGAGTCAGCAAGATGACATTGTGGTGTCTACAGCAGGAAAGAGACCCCACTACAGGCCTGCTGGTTGTGCAGCTGCGTGTCTGTCCCCAGACTGGCACTGGAGTGCGCCTGTTCCTCAGGCACACAGCAGCCTCTATTCCCGATTACCTGTGGTCCACAGTTGTGAGAAGCACAGAACTTTTTTAGAGCTCACCTTGGATCTCTGTTTTTGATAAGACCCAGGTTTATGTTCAAACTTTCTTTAGCCCAGTGTATTTTTCACTAGTTGTCTTTCTGCCCTCAGTGGAAACGATGCCTAAGTATTCTGACCTTCCTGGGGAGACCAGCTTTTAGGATCAAAGATCCTGCTGAGCTGTTTTAGTGTTTCCTCTTGCTTCTTATATGCTTTTCAGAATTCAAGCTGTGTTTTTCTGTATGTGATGTGGTAGAGTTGGTCCACATATAACGGACCTTGGTTGGAACAAAGTGTTACAAAGTATGAGTAGCAACAATAAATTAATTTCTTTTCTTTAATTTTGTTTTTCCAGAGTCCTAGTGAGTCCTCGACAGAATTTGACTCGCATCACATTAAAAGGGACTTTCCAGGGGGCTAAAGTAGTCCGTGGCCCTGACTGGGAGTGGGGTAACCAGGATGGTAAGCTGCTTTTGAAATGTCCTGTAAAACACCGTGCTGGCTTTTATTTTTTGGTTGCCAAATTACTGGTTGGAAACACATGCTGCTTATCTGGCTGTGTGTGCAGTACTCCCTTTGGAGTTCTTTGGAATATCCTTATTTCGACACTTCTAAGGATAATGAAGAGATCTATAAGGAGTGTTTCACATGGAGCATTAGTAAAGAATTGTTTGTTGTGGTTGATGAAGAACGGCTTCTGCTTTCTGTCTGAATTGTAACTTCAGGCTGAAAATGCAAAGGGTCAAAAATCTGTTTTTTTAGAGCTGCTTTTTGGGTGTAATGACCACATCTGATTCACTGATACCAATTTCTGTGTAGCGCTGCGGAATAAGGGAACTTTACTGTCCATTTTTATTCCAGAGCCTTGTACACCCTGTGATGTTTGAAACTTCTTTATTCCATTAGAAATTAATTTGTAAGTCCAAAGGTTTCCAGTGTTGACTCCACCACTTGTTGCAGCTCTGGGTTCAGTGGAGGACTTGGCTACTTGCAGGGTCTGAGAGCAAAAGAAGCTTATGCTCAGTAAAGCTTATCCATCCTTTTGAGATCAGATGAACATTTACATGTCTGAGACTTGCCTTGCTTACAATGATTGTGACCTGAAAGCAGTTATCTGTGCAAGACAAGTGAGGAGAAACCGAAGGCCAGACGCTCAGCTGCCCTCTGATGAGCACTGCCTTGTCTTTGATGGAGCCGCCCCATTCACAGCCGTTTGATCTTCTGAACTTTTGGCTTTCTGGTAGCACTAACACATCAATGCTGTTTCTATTTAAGGAGGTAATGTGTAAGAGTGGTAATAAATAACCTTGCAAACACTGTAATAGGGTCCTGGAGAGTTTTTATTTGTCATGTGGTCTTATGTATTTGGTAGAGGCAAGAGCACCTGGCTGAGAAATCGGATGTTTTTCTTCTCAGAGTCCACACACCATGGAAGTGGAAGTTGACGCCCTCCTTGCAGAAAGTATCTGAACAGGGCAAGAGGGAAGATTACTTTTTGTTGTTGTTCAATCTGAATGCCTGCTGCAGCGGGCAAGCATTAAGTTCTTTTGTCCCTGGTGCTAAATTTCTGTCAGCAGTAATTCGAGACTATTTGTACCTGTCAGGTTTCTTACAGACTGAAAGAGTAAGGAGAGGACAGCAGTCTGCTGCAACCTGTCCATGTTAATAATACAGTCAAAGGAACATGGTGTTGATCAAAGTCGAAGGAACACAGTGTTGATGCTGGTCACTAGATTCAGTGTTGGTAGGTTGTTGTCTCTCAGGTGAGAGTATGTCCCATGTGCCCAGCCAGATTTACCTTCTCATAAATACATCCTCCTTTTCTGGATGGTTTCAGTAGGGCTTCTCCACGCTTGGGCAGGTGAAGAGAAGTACTGGAACAAACTTCTCTTTGTGTTCCTCCACCTGTAACCAGTGTTGGGGAGAGGCTGAAGACCTTGGGTGGCTTTTACAACACTGCTGTGGTTTTATCTTGCCACAGTGTGGTGCCGTGACCCTGTGCATTGCTGAGCTGGGCTGTGTTCCTGTGCACCACCAGGAGTGGCTGCTTCTACAGAGAAGTCAGCTTTTCTGTGTTTGTATTCCAGAGTAAATGGCTGGCTCTGGCTTTCAGTGACTTTAATGTAGAGATTCTCTCCTTGTTGGTCAAACTGAGTCATCTCAGGTTTAATTTCCCTAATTGAAAAGGTGACCAAGATCTCTTGCACCTTCTGCAGATCAAAGTGAATCATGACAACTGTAAGGAAGTCCATCTTTGCTGTTTATGAATGCCAGAATTTCATCTGCCCCAGATACTGATTTTTGACTCTGTGCTTACTTCTCTGTGGTGAAGAGTTGGAGAACTGACAAGTTTTTTCCTTGTTTTTTACTTAGTTAAGGTAAAAATGTCATTAAATTATATCTCAGTAAACATCCCAGTGTCAGGTGAGTTTCTGAGTATTGGTCATAGTGAAAATGCAATGGACACTCTTTTACCTTCTTTTTTCATCAGGTGGTGAGGGTAAAACTGGACGTGTGGTTGATATTCGTGGCTGGGATGTGGAGACCGGACGCAGTGTGGCCAGCGTCACGTGGTCTGATGGTACCACGAATGTCTACAGAGTGGGACACAAGGGAAAAGTAGACCTGAAATGTACTGTGGAGGCTTCTGGTGGCTTTTACTACAAAGAGCATCTCCCAAAATTAGGTGCGTAGACATCTTCTGTTGAGAAACTCTATTTCTTGCTGTCATTTCCTGACACTAAAGCCATTTTGCTTGGAAGACAGAAAATCAGCAGGTGGTTTTATCAAGTTCCAACATAAGGAGTGCTATTTAAAAAAAGTGGTCTGTATGTGAATATGGGAGGGCCTGTGTCTGTCAGCAGAGACTTCAACCCAGTGTCAGTTTTGTTAATCCAAAGGTTTGCATTCTTCAGGCAAGCAGTTGTCCAGCTGGTGTCCACTGTGCCTTTAGAGAGCAATTATTATTGTTCTGATGGACTAAAAAATGTGTTAAAGGGGAATGGGACAAAAGGGAGATTTCTGAGGATGGAGCTGCTGCACACTTGTGCAGCAGGGAGACTGGAAAAAGTCATGGGAAAGGGTGCTGCTTGTCTTTGCAGCTTGCTGCAAGCCACCTTTCCTCTTAACTCTAATGAAACCAAGGAAACTACTTGTGTTCTTGGACTTTGCAGCACTTTTTGCTAAGGTGATTTAGTTGTATTTTTTTCTAATGAGCTGAAGGGGCTGTCTCTACTCCCCCTGAGGGAAAGCAAAGAGGTCTGCTCTTGAGTTTGCAGCAGCAGAATTGGGTCTTTCTCATTCTTTTCTCTCCCTGAGCAGCTTGGTGAGAGAAGAGGGGACTGAAAGGTTAGATGGGAAGCTAAATAAGTTCCAGAAGTTCGGCCTTGCTGCACAGGCAGGCTGGGGGTAAAGCACTCCACAAAGCTGCCTATGGAAGAGAGCTTATTTTGAGTGCTGTGTGGGTGTGTCTGCTCAACAACAGTTATGGGGGACTGAATTGCTAAGAACAGCTACTGATGTCTGACATGACACAAGAGGCAATGTTCAAAGGCTTTTCCACTCCCTGGAAAGGGACGAAATCGTGTCTTGTTAGCGCTGCCTCATGTTTAACCCATATCAGTGTCCAGTTAGAGCTAAATTCTCTCAGTTTCAGTACATGACGCTGTGCCATAGCGTGTGTAGCGCATGCTCTGCGATAGAGCTTTACACCATTCTGCCCCAATTAAGCCCATGTTAATTTGCAAATAAAGCCAATTGAGACACAAAGCGCATTATTGCATCCTGCATGTGTGTATGTGGTGTCATTCTTCTCTTTAGGAAAACCAGCTGAACTGCAGAGGAAGGAAAGCACAGACAGGCATCCGTTCCAGCATGGCGACAAGGTGAAATGCCTGCTGGACATCGACATCTTGCGGGAGATGCAGGAGGGCCATGGTGGCTGGAATCCAAAAATGGCTGAGGTATGCTGCTGCTTGCTCCTCTTTTCTCGGTAACATATTGATCACTGTTTCAGACTACAACAAACAGGCACTGGCTAGGAAGTTACCAGAACATCTTACCTTCTATATTTATATTGTGTTGACTGAATCACAAATACAAATGCTTTAGAGATAAAACACTGGAATCAGATTTATTTTGAGGCTCAGATCAATTTGTGTTGTTTGAGAATTGCCTTGTGAAACCCTACATAATTTGTAAGAGTGTACGATGGGTCAAAAGAGTTTCTCAAAAGTCTTGGATGCCACTGCGAAAAAATAATGGCTGGTTTGTTTGTTTTTAAATGAGCCGTGGCTCTTTTCCTTGGAGTTCTGGATCCATTCCCTGTTTGGCTTCTTTAGTACTATGCATTACTGCTAATGAAAGTTATGTGGTTTGTCAACAGTGGGCTCTATCCCAGGCCAGGGCTAAAATTTCTCAGCCCGTATGATGTTCTTGGAGCTTAGCCTGTTGTCTTGTCTTTGGTTTGAAGAGCTATCAAAAAAACCTCAGACAGCAGAGGAAGTAAAGATAGAAATGAAAGCTGTTAGTGTAGTGTAGCATCTCAGGGGGCATCGTGGAGGTGGGGCTCCAGGGCCTTGTGAACATTCAGTGTGGGCTTACAGTCACACAAATGATATCAGCCAAACGAATAAATATGCCATTTAGATTAAAAGGTCTGTGGTTTTTGTTTCTCCTCAAGTCAAATTTCTTGACTTTTAATAGTTTACAGATATTGCCCAAAGTAGATTAAATTACCTTCATGTATTGTAGAAGGCAGCACTGCTGCTGTGCAAATTTACCCCAAGACAATATCACATTTTGACACTCACCATTACAGCAATAAGACCTGTCTGTGAGCCTGCATTACTGACTTTATAAAAGTGGCTTTTTGGAGAGGGAGGGAAGTGCATAGCCACAAGTGACCCCAATTCCTGCTGTGCTTGAGTCAGTAAACTGAATAACCTGAGGTCCAATTCAGGTGCAGCTGTCTAAAACCTTGCTATATGACGAGTGCTATAAAATTATAAAGATACATTATATAAGTATTGTAACCCAACCTGCCCCAAAGGTGAGCGGTCTTTTTGACATCAGACTTGACTCAAGACAAACTGGGTCATTTTAGTTTCAACATGGAAATCTCTTAATTGAACATCAGTTTCCTTTTTTAACCTGGCTGGCAGGAGCTTACAGTCTTCTGGCGTGAACTTTAAGGTGGTGTCAGTGGAGCCCTGGGTTTTTTTATTTCAGCTAAGCCCTTCATCCCCAAAGCTGTTGATTTTGAATGTTGCTGTGTAGTTAGTGTGCTAGGTTGTTAAACCTCTGCCCTTGTAAATTCCTGTTGGTGGCAAATGCAGGTGTAGACAGGGATATCAAACAGAGAAACAGCAACTTCCCCTCATCTCGGAAATCAGTACTTTTTGTCTCCTTCCAAACTATCAGCTGCTCAGGCCCTGTCGGAATCAACAGATGCAGAATACCACGCTACCCACCTGTACTGAGTTTTCTTTAGCCTCCTCTACCATGCCCCCTTTTTCTTCTCTCAGAGCATGTCTTGCTGGTGTTATACTGCAGAACAACGTTGTAATCTCTGCCCACCTTTGTCATTTGGAAAGAGGAGGATGATTTTTGCTGCAGTTTCAAGGATTTTCATGTTTTGTATTCCTATCACCCTCCTCCCTCAATATGCTGCTGCTTTAGGGGAGCTTCTTAAGCAGCCTTTCCCTCCTTTTGTAGAAAAACAATGACCACATCTCATTGAAAGCAGATTTGGGAGCACTGTTGGCCTGTGATTTGGAAATGCTGGGTAATTTAGCCATCTATGCGTTGGATGCCTGCTTTCCCCGCTATTAA
The DNA here is from genome assembly GCA_033558235.1 of Neomorphus geoffroyi. Lineage (NCBI taxonomy): Eukaryota > Metazoa > Chordata > Aves > Cuculiformes > Neomorphidae > Neomorphus > Neomorphus geoffroyi. Next base: position 2,300,064 of record JAUMJM010000029.1, on the reverse strand, counting down.
GCAATGTGATTTATTTAGGGGGTTTCCCCTACTTTTTTTTTCCCCCCATCAAAAGTTCATTGGCCAGACAGGGACTGTGCACAGAATCACGGACAGAGGGGACGTCAGGGTCCAGTTCAACAGTGAAACCCGCTGGACTTTCCATCCTGGAGCTCTGACGAAGGTAGGTGCTGATAGGTGAGCTTGGCCAGAACTAGAAATGCCGCAGGGAATAGCTGTGGATTTAGCTGCTTTTTTAGGACACAATGTGTTTCAGGCAATTGCTGAAGAAATGTACTGCTATTCTAAAAGCTGTAGTTCTAGGCAGAATTTCCTGCAAGCCATCAGAGCTAAGCTAGATGGTTGCAGACAGTGGGAACTGGGCTACTAGGCTGTCCAGTTTTGTGAACCTTTGCATTTCAAGTGTTACGAGTTCTAAAGGTAAACGCCATTTCTTAATTTCAGCTTCTTTGGTAACAGCAGACCTACAGTAGCACATCCTTCTGCAGCTTCCTTTCATCTGTGATGAACCTTTTTCCACATCGTTTCCATTTCATTTTGTTTTCTTCCTCCTTCTTGTGTCTTCATGTTATTCATCTTTTTGCATCTTTCTTTGTCTCGCTTCTCTCTGATTCTTCTGGATGACCTGAGTCTTTAATCCAGCTCTTCTAATTTTGCGTCTGCATTTCTAAAGCTTCTAGCTCTGGCTTTCCCCAGAGGTTTGAGAACTTGAAATGTGGATGATTAGAAACAGGGCTAATAGAGAAGGAGCTGCTGGAAGCCTACAAAATTCTTACAGACCCAAACAAGATCACAATGCTAAAATCTCCAATACCAATGGAAAACAAATGTCAGGCTGTTTTGCGCAGAATTAGTCTGCTTTGAGAAGTGTGTTTTGACAGTGCTCACTTCTTAGCTCAACGAGCAGAGCGAGCATCTGGCAGATTACCAGGACTGATAAACTCTGGTTTCCCTTCTCTGTTTTAAATAACAAACAGATTTAACTTCCTTATTAAAGTGAATTAAGATCTCCAGTGCCAAGTCAGGTGTAGTGAGGAGATGGACCAAGGAAAGTTCCATATGTATTTTATACCAGTATTAATTATAAATAGATTGAAGAAAGAAAAATGTTCTGTCTCACGTTATCTCCTTGCTTAAATGTGCACTCGACTTAAAACAGAAATTCCCCAGCCTTTGGACTGCATTTATTTTGACGTGCAGTGATTACAGATTTCTTGGTAATCGTACTTACGGTTTTAATGCCTTGGTTTTGAGTCGATGAGCTGCTCGTTCGGTTGGGGTTTCTGAGGGCGGGGGTGTGGGATGGAACGGCTAATCACTATTTTTTTTTTTTGTCTGGCTTCATCCCCCAAAAGCTTATGACTTTCTTTTTCTTGTAGCTCAACACCTTTTGGGTTGGTGATGTTGTCCGGGTGATAGATGATATGGAAACAGTGAAGCGATTCCAACCTGGTCATGGGGAGTGGACAGATGAAATGGCACCTGTGAGTGCGCGCCAGATCCAGGACAGTCCAGAAACTTCCTGAGGTTTCCCAGGCAATCAGTAATAGTGACTGGGCTTGCATTGCCCTCCTGTGTTCCTGCTGGTCAGTGAGTGCACAGACCTTTCTGGGACTGCTGAGGCCTTGCAGAATAAACGTTGCTCAGCACTATTGGCTATTGGTGATACAATCCTATTGCAGCACCCAAAGTGGGTAGATGGGGAAGGATTTGGCTACCAGTAATTCAGAAAAGAGATTTCACCAACCAGTGTAACCAGGTCCTCTTACACCCTCCCTGATTCTCTGGAAGGAGACAGGAAAGTGTCCAAGTGGAAGAATGGTCTGATCAGACCAGTATGGCTAAAAAGCAGAATACAGGTGTCCTCCAGGAGCAATTAAGTGCACAGAGGAAACCTTTCCTGATCCCAGCTTTATCAGTTGTCTCAGGGTTCCTCAGACCATGTTTGGTTGTTCCACCACATTCCTCTCCAGACATTTGTAATGTGTCTGGGAAACCCTTCTTATGTAAAACCAGTAACAGAGAAACTGCAGAGAACCCTCTGGTGTCCATGAAGTGGGAGCTGTCTGAGTGTGTCACTGTTCAGTGCTTCTTTTCACACAGCAGGAGTGCCGCCTGCGAAACCACTCTTAGAAGCATTGCATTGGTTCTGAGACGCAAAGCATCCTGAGTCCTGCCTTTTAAAAATTGTTTCTCTTTCCATTGCAGACCCTAGGGCACATCGGCAAAGTGATCAAGGTCTACGGGGATGGAGATTTGCGAGTGTCGGTTGGAGGGCAGTCCTGGACGTTCAACCCAGCTTGCTTGACGGCCTATCAGAGAGATGAGGAAGCAAACCTCATGACAACGGAGAATGCAAAGGAATCAAAAAGTGAGATAGCAAGAAAAGAGACGTCTAATCTGTCAGGGACTGGGAAATAGTTGCTCTGGTGTAACAATAGCAACGCTGTTTAGGCACTGTTAAACTCCATCTGCCTGTTCTTCCCCAGACAGCTCCAAAACCAAGCTGTGCCTTACTGAGGAAGCAAAACTGGCCTTAACAGGCAAATACAGAGTTTAAGACTTGGGAGTGCTAACTGTAGCACTGCCCTACGTTCAGTGCTTGCTTCTGCCTCAGTATCCTGTTCTGTCCTGCTGCATTTCCTGTAGAAGGACACTGATTCTCAAATGCTTGTGAAATAGATTGGATGGGGCTTTGAGAACCCTGATCCAGTGGAAGGTGTTGGGGGTTGGAAGTGGATGGGCTTTGAGGTCCCTTCTGGTTCAAACTATTCGATGATTCTGTATTCCCAGATCCTTATGTGGAAATGTCAAATCAATAATTATTTTGCCTAGTCCACCCTGAAATTGGATTTGGAATCGCATGATGGGTAGAGGGGGTTTTGTCTGATTTGCACATCTGCTCGTAACATTTTTTATAGCCTTCCCATTTCCTTCAAATGTCAGGATCGTGGGAGAGAGGGCAGACCTGCCAGGTTTTTTGTTTTGCTGTGTAGATGGGTCTTTAACTCTTTGCTCAAGTTAGATTTCAGGGTGAACTTGCATATGAGCTTTTTAACTTTGCTCTGTCTGGAGATCTGTAACACCTCTGTCCTATCAAGCACTCAGAAGTCTGTAATTAGAGTGTCCATCTGAAAGAACCTGTATTTCCTACAGCATCCTTTCCAAAACCATGCATTCCCCTTCAGATTATTTGGCTGTTAGTAGTGATGTTTTTCTGTGTTGATTCTTTGTAGCGTGGTCTTGTGTCTTTTGGGTTCTCAAAACCCTAGACTTGGCTCTGCAAGTCACAAATTTGTGAAGCTCTTTGTGTGAGCTAAGTCTTAGTGGCACAGTGGGCCCGTGCTGTGGATTTCCAGCTGTACTGTGCCAACTGTACGCACATATCCCCACACTCTTTGACCTCCTTAACCTGTGGTTGTTTCTCATTCCTTCCAGGTACTTTGGTTACTGTATTGGAGAAGCTGCTGTCCCAGAAGACAGAGTCGGAGCATGCAGGCTGCCTGGTCATTTGTGCAGCGCTCAACAACGCAGCTAAAGTTCGGGAGCTCCTTCAAAAGTACCCAGACAAGGCAAGTAGTGAAGACGTCCCAAATGATTACTTTTTGTTTCTCTTCTTTAAAATACTGTCATAAAATTTTGTAGTTGAGTGGGGAAGAGGATGAGAGAAGAACGGAATTTTTTTTTCAGACCTAGTATTAGCTCCTAACAGCTGGAAAATTATTTTGCTGCAATTTAGGGTTAAGTTTTGATGTTAAGTGTGCATATTTTATGGCTCCATTTTGTGGCATTAGGTCCGAACTAGAGTTAAGCCCTTACAGCACATTTTCAAAGCTGGCTTTACCCAGCTTTCCTGTAGGGACACTGCACTTATAGAATTAGGGGGAGAGTTGTGTCTATATGAAAACAGTAGATGATATCTGCCTATCTGGCCTTTATTTGAAAACAAGGCCACAGGGTGTGTCTGGCTGAATGTCTGTCCTTAGATGACCCTTGCAAAAATGGTTTTGTTGGAGTCAGGAAGGAGGAAAGCTGCCCAGATCCTGATGCTGTGCATATCTCTGCAGTGTCTTATCTCATGTCTGACTGGAGCAGGGAACTGGACTTGACTTGTTGCTGAACGTGCTTGCAGAGTGCCAAACAGGATTGCATCTACTCAGATCACCGCTCTTTCCAGCTCTTTGATGGTTCAGGCTCCTTCAGTGACAGGTTCAGGGTTTATAAACAGGTTAAAAAAGAAGAACCAGAGACCACAGTATTTCAGCAGTGTCCTTGGAAACCGCTGGTAACCAAAGATAAGTTTTGTTGAGGCTACATCTGCATGGCTGGCAGGAGCAGCTGGATATATGAACCAGGAAATCTAGGATCAGTTCTGAAGGCACCCCTAAGAAGCTGATGTAGCAGTTAGTTGTCTGGTATTTATTATAGTTCTTTATTTACACAGTTAATGGGGCCTCCAGAGATGGGAGGAATAGACAGATACCTGCAATTGTCAAATTTAACTCAGATAAGAAAGTGCCAGGAGTCAGGAATCCATTATGTTCTTAGTTGGTTTTTGTTAGATTTCTGCTTCTATTCTACATTCTATTTCTATCCTAATATTTATATTAATTAATATAAATTACTCGCCCATCATTCTGAGTGAATCAAGGGGAATCTCGCCTGTCCTGCTCTCCCAACTGCTGCACAGAACCAGCTGCAGGGATAAAAACCTTTATTCTCCTTGCCAGTCTGCTGAGGTTTTGTGAGCTCCTTCATCTTTTCCTTAGCCTCCCACTGATTTCAGTGGCTTCTTTTCCTGCCTTTCATGCAGCCTCTCTTTGTTCCTCAGTCCCTTTAATTGCCAAAACATCTCATTACAGCCCTTCAACACCTTGATATGCCCTCCAGCCATTGTACCCGGTAAAGTACGCTGGAGTAACATCGCACAATGGAAACTTGGCATCTTTCAAGCCTTATGCGAAGCTGATTTGATCTCCTTGCACATTTTCCTATTGGGAAAGGAATTGTTGGCAGAGATGTCAAGAAATATTCTGCTTGCAGGCATAGAGGGATTTGGCACCAGAGCTGTAATTAGAGCCCTGGTTTCCAGCTCTGTTTGCTCTCCTCTCCCTTCTTGACTAAATGTACTGTCCTTTTCCCCTTTAGAAATATTCTGGGACAAGGTCGGCCTTGCAGTTTATGTTCGTAAAGTGGAGCCAACGGGGCACAGATTCCGATTGGCATTTCTGAGCCTGCAGTTGTTCTGCAGCTGGTGATTTCATCCTGCTGGGCCTGCTCTAGAGCAGAGCGAAGGCCTGAACACAAGGCAAGTCTTCCCTAATCAAGCTGTTTGCTGTGTCTCTGCCCTTCCTGTAGGTCGATGCGAAGAACCAGGGCAGAACGGCCCTGCAGATCGCCTCTTATCAGGGGCACCTGGATGTTGTGAAGACTTTGCTGCAGGCGCATGCCAGTGTCAACCTAAGGGATGAAGAGGGGGATACAGCACTGCACTACGCAGCTTTTGGGTAGGATGTCTGTCTTCTTGCTATCTCTGATTCCAGACCTAAAGGGCTGCAAAAGGACATTTCTAGTTATAAATGGGCACTGAAGGCTGTGTGGCTGATGGATGTGGCTTTTCTCGGGTTTTACCTTATATTAGAAATCAGTCCTTGAGCTTCAAGGCCGTGGGTGCATTTCTAAGTGCACTAATTTAACCTCTACAGCTGGATTTGTTTCCATCCTAGAAAATTTTTGGGACCATTCAGACCAAGTGATAAGGAGGTTTTGGTTGTGAGACTTTTTTCAGGGCAAGAGGGGGGTTAGTTTGGTTGGTTTCTGTAAGCGCGTATGGTTTCCAGAGCAAGATGGAAAGTTGAATTGTGTTGTCAGTTACCAGGAAAGAATTCATCATTAAGTGGAACATTCCTGTTGACCTAAAGCAAAGAGAGAGCAGATTTCAGAGTATGGTTTTTGGGGTTTGTTTCTTTTTGTTTTTTCAATACTAAGAGGAGGTGGAGTGAGGTTGAGAGGGTACAAAACCTGAGAAGTTCTGTTGCCTTGCAATGAGGAAGAATTTATTATTTACATAGGATTTAATCTAATCTGTTTTACTCCTTGCTTTTAAATCAGAAACCAAGCTGAGGTTGCCCGTTTGCTTATTGCTAAAGGAGCCAGCACAGACCTGTTAAACAATGCAAAGTGCACAGCGTTGTTTGTTGCTGTCAGTCAAGGATTCACAGAGGTGGTGCGGACCCTCTGCGAGCTCAACTGTGATGTCAACCTCCCAGTAAGTTTTGGGTTTGTGGGATTTGAGTGTGGTTTTGTGTTTCTGAGGTGGGGAGGAGCTTCTTTATGTTCTTTATGCCTTGCACCATTTGCTGCTTTGTAGAATTGGAAGGTCATTCTCTTAAATTGCACTACTGTACATGCACAGAGGGAGTATCCCTCTAACTTCAGGGCTCTGAAATGCCAGGTTTGGGTCTGCCCCTTCATCCTGGCTCTGTCCAGTGGCCCTCTCTGCTGTGCTGGACTTGGTTCTCTGGTGAGAGCTGGCCGGCTGCTGCTGAGTGGTGTTGAAACATTCTTGTTGCCAGCAATAAGGAGTGCTGAGACTTTTAAAGCTGGTGTTTAGGAACTTGAAGGGCTGCGATGGGCAATCAGACCCAGCCCGTTTTTAGGGTGTGCTCGTATGATGGTGGGACTGGCCTGTGCGGGGTCAGTCTCTCTAAGCTGGTTATAAGTGTTAGCGCTTGTCTGCTCAGCTGGTTTCAAGCCCTGGGGAAATGATTTCACAGAGGCTGTGGAACTGCTATGGATGCCAGTGATGTCTAGGTGCTTGGCCTGGAGTTGCTGTGACCTGGTGACACTGTATATCTTCTTGTCTTGAACTGTCCCTCAAGGTGAGCTGTTTCATTTGACACTCTGAGTCAGATAACCTGTATTCTCTTTGGTAACCTTGATAGGATTCCCAGGGAGACACCCCCCTGCATTACGCTATCACTGCAGATTACAAAGTCGTTATTGAGATTCTCACTGAAGTACCCAACATAGACTTCACTATCCAGAACTGCCAAGGCTTCAACCTGCTCCATTATTCTGCTCTAAAAGGCAACAAACTGTAAGTGACTTTACTGCTTTTAGAGATGTTAACTCGGGCTTGCTGTCTTATTATTAAGAAGGTAGCAGATGTAGTTCTGGATAGGTTAGGAAGGAAATGGTTGATAATACATTTCTTGGGTTTAGATATGGATAGGTCTGGCTGTGCCCCTCCTTCCCTCCTTCATGCACTCACAGGAAACTGCTGCCTGCTTTCCCCCTCCCATCTTCTTATGACTAGCTTGGCTAGGAAATCTGTCTGCTTCTGGGTAGTCTCTTGACATGTTTGGGTTCACAAATGGAAGAACAGGAGGTCTGTGGTAAAGACTATTTGAAAGGACTGTGTCTAACTGAGAGCCTCTGGGATTCTTCCAAGAATGTATCTGCTTATTATTTTCATAGCAGTGTGAGTTTACCCTGCTTTATTAAATAATTACTGTGGGCTTTTGTTTTATTGTAATTCAATCTGTGAGACAGAGAGAATGTTCTACATCACAGGTGCCAGCTCATGGTGCTACCTATTAAACATTCGTAACTACTGAGCAGAAGAGGTAGACCTGTCTCTTTTGCATTGTTTTCCTTCCTGATTAAAGTAACTTTTCCATTTCTGTTACCCTCCAACACTCTAGAGCCATAAAGAAGATTCTAGCAAGAGCTCGGCAGCTGGTTGACTCCAAAAAGGAAGATGGCTTCACCGCCCTGCACCTTGCGGCTCTCAATAATCACAAAGAAGTGGCAGAAATTCTCATCAAAGAGGTAAGAACAAAACAAAACCACCACCAACCGAAACTGTCTGTCCCACTCCTGAACTCCCACGTTTGCTAAGCACCCTTGCTGCTGCCTTCCCCTCCAGGTTTGGCAGAGGGGTAGAATGATTCAGATTTTGGTAGATTTTTCTCCTCTCTGCTTTGAAGAGGGGAAATCAAAGCACAGCAGGCAGCAGAGAAACAATAGTGCTTTAGAGGAGCTTTTCCGTGACTGTTTGCTTGGAGTAGTTCCGGGATTTGGTTGTGTCAGGGAAGTGATGAGTTGTCATATCCAAGTCATCACCAGGAAAGGGTTATTTGTGTGTTGGTTGAGCACTTGACTTCCAATCGTCCCTTTCTTGATATGTGAGATGCGTGAGCCACGTGGCCAAAATACAGAGAACTGAATCACATAGCTGTCTTGGAGATCTCTATCCTGTTGTCCTGATGAGGACTTGAGACTCGGGGCCTCAACAAGCACCACAGCTGAAGCGCTCTTCTTCAGCCAGACTCAGCAGCAGCAACTCACTCTGTTGGATGCAATTATTCTTTTCAAGGGTCGATGTGATGTCAACCTGAAGAACAACCGTAACCAGACACCGCTGCACCTGGCTGTCATCCAGGGTCACGTAGGGATGGTGCAACTGCTGGTCAGCGAAGGCAGCGATGTCAATGCTGAAGATGAGGATGGGGACACAGCCATGCACATCGCCTTGGAACGGCAGCAGCTCATGTCTGTCATGATGGAGAAGCGTGAAGGGGAGATGGGATTGTCCCTCCTTGCCGAGGTGAGCTGGGAGTAGGAGAAATTTCAGCACCAAGGGCAGGAAAATGCTTGATTTTAGAAAGAGAGCAGAGAGTGGGATCTAATGGGGCAAAGGAAGGCAGGGAGATTGTGTAAAGCCAGTCCAGTTGAGTGTGGAAACAAACCGTCTTGCTTGTCGGGAAGCAAGAATACATCCTCTGAGGATACGCTTGAATTTATAGCTTGAAACTTCACATAGTCAGACAACAATTCATACTGTCTCCCCCGATATTTTTGTGTTGTGTGCTGCTTTCTTGACATGGGAAAGGTCATGAATTCAGCTGCAGAGCCAAGAGTCTTGTGTGTAATTCATGCCCCAGAACCACAACGATTCATTTCTGTCTGATGGCATGGAAAATATGAGGATAGCTAACCACAAACACCCAGTTATCTGCAGATGGAGAGCAGAACGCGGGAGCTGAGAGGTATCAGGCTGAAGGATAAAGGCTATCATGTTGTAAAGCTGAACTGGATTTCACTATGTTGCTGTATATTCAGGGATATGTAAAGCCTTTCAGGAAGGGCCTTGGATCTAGAAATTAGTGAAAATATTTGTTAATTTCAAATTAGTTTGGATAACGTACACAACAACTTGGCTTTTTAAAATAGCTTCCCCTTAGGGCTCCATACACCATCTGCACATCGATTGGCGTGTGCTGTGGTGTCTTCAGTGTCCCTCCTTTTCGCTACCTGAAGATGTGAATGCCTTTTACTATGGTTAGTGTTGCTAAACACCAGTTAGGACCAGTCTTATGCACTTTTGTTCCCGGAATGCAAGATCTGAATCTGCTGTTTACACACTGAAGGATCTTTTTGTGTTTTCTTTGCACTTCGAAATTTTAAGTACAAGGATTGAGATTTTGTTCAGAACTTGGTACAGATCAAAGCTATGTAACAGAAAATTTTTCTATTAACAGAAAATGTTTCTCAACATCTTTTAGCTGCAGGCTTCTGGATTTCTTGGAAATGTAGAGCTGAATGTTGGAACTGCAATTGCATGTTACTTAGCACAAGAAGGAGCGGATATTAATTATGCAAACCATCGGGGAAAGTCTCCTTTAGACCTCATTACAGATGGAAGGATTGTCCAGCTCGTCAAAGACTTCTCACAGAAATTCAGGTAACCCACATCCTCTGGAAACGAGCTACAGTTCCTCGCAGAATCAGAGTGCTCCCACAGCGCTGTGGTGTCACTGAATGCAGCTCCTGTTCCAGAAGGGATGGAGCATATTTAAGCTCTTTGGATGTCAGTCTGAGCACCTCCTGTTTGATCTGGAGCTGGCTGCTGGCTTTGTGTTTCTGGAGGGGTTCTTTAAGGGTGCATACGGCTATTTGGAATTTTGGGAAGAGCAGGTTAACACTGCTTAGTGAAAACTCAGCATCTTGACTTATGGCAGGTCCTGAGGCATCCTGAGAGGACTGGCCACTGAAGTCCAGAGCAACTTCTGTCTTGCAGAGCAATTCTAGGTTTTCTTTTACTTTCATTGGATTCTGGAGTTACAGATATTTAAAGTCTAAACAGAAAGGAAGTGCAGCAAAGGAGTGGGCACCAGAATCCACAGGATCTGCTGCTCTCTCTCCATGTGGAGTGTTTGCCAGGGATCAGTACAATTTTGTCTGGTTGCTGAAGGGAGAACGTGGAGTATGGGACTCGAGTTTTATTACATGTTCATCATTGCAGGGAACAACAGGTTTCTTCTGACAGCTCAACCATCACCTGCAGCCTTCGCCGTGTGCACACCACACCCAACACAATGACCAACCTTAGCGTCTCCAGTGTGGCAGTCCCCACAGAGTGCCTGGTCTGCTCAGAGCTGGCCTTGCTCATCCATTTCTTCCCATGCCAGCACAGCATTGTCTGTGAAGGTAAGTCCATTCTGGGGGATTTTTTTCCCTTTATTAAAATTACTCTTTCCTGTTCCACCAGCTTTCCTAGCTGGACTGTCATAAACCAAGCTCTGTTTAGACACAAACCTATTGTACTGTTTGTGTCCTGAAACAACCCTGGCATGATTTCAGCACCACCGTCTTAGAGAAGATGTCCAAAGCTCTCTATGAAGAGCACAGAGTGTTCTGACTACCTGCTGACTGCGACCCCAGGCAGTTTTGCTTGTGCTTATAGGTGCCCTGGATAATTCAAAAAGAAAGCCAGATGTTTCAGTTCTAGCTGGCAGTGACTTACCTGTCAAAAAACCTCCTGGGAAGGATTTCCCTCTTCTCTTTGTTACTGCTTTGCATTTCTATTGCTCCAATGGGAGCCTGCTCAAACATGTCAGCAAGTTCGTTATCGCACAAGGCACTCGCAGTCTGACCGCAGGGAACTTGCTAAGGACTGTGTGCCAGAGCTGCATCCTTTTCCCTCAGAGCAAAGGGCTGTTTTGATCCACAGTGCAGCAGTTCCAGTGGCACAGAGCACTGAGGGACTTGAAGGTGTTGTATTTGCTCCTAGCATAGGCAAGACTAAACTGAAAGACTAGGACATAACTCAAAAGGATGATGGTATCCTGATTTCCATGCAGAAACCACTTCTTAATCATCCAGGGAGGTCTCAGCTTGTTCAAAGCCGTTGTTTTCAACTCTGCTGTCTTCCTCTTGATTCTGGCATCAGTTGGCTTAATTATAATCTCTTCTTGTATCATTCATGGTAGAATGCTCCAGGAGAATGAAGAAGTGCATCAAATGTCAAGTGACGATAACCAAAAAACTGAAACAAGGTATGTTTGCTCTTCCTGCCTCTAAGAGCTGTGGGAAGGGTCCTGCACAGCGTTAGTTTGAGCAGCATCAGTGATTTCCAGTGAAAGAAGCAGAAGTGAGTTGATTTTTTTGTTTGATTTGGGGGTTTGTGGGGAATGTGTGTGTGCCTGTTGCATTGACACCTTTAGAGAGGAAAAGGTAGGTGCTCTCAAGTGTCATGAGCCAAGCCCAAGCTGCGTAGACAGGACATTTGAAGAAGCTCGTCTTGTACCTATTTTGTGTATTGAAAGCAAATATCAGATTCTCCGTGTGTCTGTCAGACCATTTTCACAGGCAATGATTTAACAGTGAAAACTTGTGATAAAGGAGAGACTACATCTTGTGAAAGCCTTGCTTCTCCCTTGGCTGAAATCACAGTGCCTGTGCAGGGCTGGCAGTAGCCAGCTATTCAGGAATCACTGAGCTGGATTGTTTTGATAAAGCTCTTTAGCCTGGTTTTAAACAGATTGTCTTCAGTCCGTGTTACTCAGCATCCAGAATGGGCGAGGTTATCCATGTCAGCAAGCTAGAGGCAGGTTTGCTCTTGCCTTGGAATGACTGCAGGTTGCCCACTGAAGCTTTTTCATAGCAGTTGTGAGAGCTGATGTCTTTATAGTTGAGTTCACTCTTGGGTCATGTGCGTATGAAAATGAATTGCATGTCCTGCTGCTCATGGCTTGGCATTGAGCACTCCGTCGTTGCAGTCAGGCTGTGCTTTCATGGCTTGATGCCTGGACAAAAGCTTAGGGGAACCAAGAATCCATCCCATGGCATTGGACATACATGGCTGGCGAACACAGGAATCCTCTTTGGAATTCCATAATGCAAAGGATAGCAAGTTTACCTGACAATAGGCAGGAGCATTTGTCTTTGCTACAGACTGGCAGCAAAGTAGCGATAAGAATTCCAAATGACATTTGTGTGCAGATTTCCACTGGAGGAGGAACATCAAGGTCTCTTGAATATAAGCAGGACTTCCCCATCAGTGATGTCTTCAATGTTTGCATTTAGCAAGCTCCTCGTCCCTAGACTTGCTTCACCTTTATGAATTTGAAATTGCTTCTTGAACCACTTAAAGTGCAACTAATTCCAGAATGATGGGGAAAGGGACATCTGTGTTGGAGTGTAAAGCTGCCTAGTAAAGGATTGAGGAGCAGAAGATGAACAGTGGGTGTATTAAGCTGAAACGAGGAGTCGTCTGTTTACCTAAGCCGCAGTTCTCTGGGATTTGTGGTTCTTTCATTTCACAGAATTGATTAATTACTCTGTTTATGTAGCTTCGTGTATGCAACAGTCAACGTGAGTGATGTCAAATAGTTCCTTCTTGTTTTACCATATGTATCTCAAAAGACTTAACCAGAAATTTGAATCCTGCAAGTGCACAGGAGACTGAGAGGATGCAGGACTGATAGCACAGCAGGGATTTCCAGGCTAGTGTGGCAGAGCATCACAACCAGCCGTGAATGTTTTGACTTGAAGGTAGCAGCAGCGTATTTCAGAACACCAAGGCAGGACATCCCAGACAATGTTTTGAGACTGAATTCAAGCAAAACCATCAAAAAGCAACACTGACTGGTCTGTAAAAAGCATCATCTCAGGCTTTTTGTTTGAGGAATCCCTGGATAAGGCTCGGAGAAGAGAGTTTTAGTCTGAACTAATTGCTACTCTTGAGGGACAAAGTCTAACTAAAGGTGAGGCAGAGCACACTAGTGACTAACTCTCTTCCTGCTCTTCACCCCTGCAGACAGCACCGAGGTGGAGTGCAGCCCAAGCTCTGAATCCACAGATCAGAGGAAGCTCATGGAGGAGCTGCAGAACCGCTACCGGCAGATGGAAGAGCGCATCACCTGCCCCATTTGCATCGATGACCAAATCAAACTGGTCTTCCAGTGTGGACATGGCTCTTGCTCAGACTGCAGCACAGCCCTCACTGTCTGCCCCATCTGCCGGCAGGCTATCCGGGAGAGGATTCAGATCTTTGTCTAAGGATACGCTTGCTTCCCTTCTCATTCCCACCTCCCTCCTTCACTTCCTTTTTGTTTGCATTTTAGATGAGAAGCGCTAGTCAGGCTGATGTGTTTGGCTGCCTGCAAAGCCATCCTGAAAGAGAGGGAAGCAATTAACTGATGTGACTATGGTGGAGGGCAGAGGGAGTCTCCTCCACGTGCAATGTCATGAGGCCAGGGAGTGATGCGTGAGGGCAGGCAACCTCCTCACCCTGTGCTGCTGATCCGGTAAAGAACACTGACCTGTCTGCTGACGGCAGAAGAGACTTTTAGACCAGAGGTGAATAGATTTCCATAAGCAGATGTTTTCAACAACATCCAGCTCCAGTGACTGCGTCGTGTGCAGTGCCCTGTGGTGTCAGGTTGGCAGCCTTGCATTGCTCCAAAAGGAGATGCTGCAGGAAGATGTTCCTTATTCTACGGCAGGCAATGGCAAAGCTTATTCTTGCACTGCACGTGAGGAGATATCGGAGATCGGCCATGGCATCAGCTCTCCCAGATGCCATCAGTGGCAGTGAGGTAGTGTCCTAAGACAGCATGCTCTCCAGATGAGTACTGATGGGCTCCAATTGGATGGACAGAGACAAATCTGGATGTAATGAGATCCTAAAGACAGAGCGTGTGCCTTAGAGATAAAGTAGTGAACACTGATTGGAGAAAATATATTGTTACAACAAATATTTCTAACCTCTAAGGGACACTCTTCCATATTTTTTTTTTTGGCACAACCGTGTGTTCAGAGACTCCTGAGCTTTCTATCCATAATGCCAAAGGCAGGTGTTAAATACTCCAATCAAAGTGTAAAGAAAATAAATACTAATAATTAAGACATGAGAAAAAGGGATTTCATTTTTGGTTTTGTTTTGCAGCAAAACTTAATAAAATAAAATATATATTTTCCTGAGCATTAAAATGAATGTACAAACAGTAGCTGAAATATGGATCCAGCTGTATTGTTTTCTGACTGTCTGACTGAAGACGTATTATCCACTGAGTCCATCCTGTATTGTAACTGTTGGTGGAAGTGACAACCTGTAGGGCAAGCGTGCCATGCGTGGGTGTACATGTACATCCGTGTTTGCGTGTGTGCTGTATATCTTTAATGACACGATTATACACATGATACCGTTCGTTACATATTGCAAGCAATATTTAAAGCAAACAAAAAGACTGTGTTCCTCTACTATCTTTGTTCGTTAGCAAAGAGGTGGCAAATCTTTTAAATGATTTTTTTTTTAGCTGTGTGGAATATATGGTAATTACAGGAATATTTATTAATTTGTAGTTGCTTGGTGTTGTTAGAAAGGCTTCTGCCACAGCCCCCCCACTACTATGGATAACCTTTGTCAAAGAATTCACTTGACTTTGAATGGATTTTTTTAGCTATGAAAATGTATCAGATTGAACTCCTGAAATATGTGGTTTGGTTGGATTTAACACCCAAATGACCTAAAGGTGAATTTCAGAATCAATCAGCTTTGGTAAAACCCCAAGGTGCAGATACTTATTTACTTACTTCCTACAAGCTCGTGACAGTGTAAATTCCTTTGGAATAAACCAAAATGCCAGTTTCCTCAAAATGTTTGCTGTATTGTGGTAGGGCAGCAAGAGAAAAGTACCAGGCAAAGGCTGTTGCCACCAAGTACAAGACTGAGCCATCTCCATAGCGCGAGACCTGCTTTAACAGCTGTTCGGTGCAAGTGAGTAATCTTCCAGACTATCTATACCCCAACCCCATGCTAAGTGGATTTTGAAATACAATTATTTCATGCGGCTCTGCATCAAATCCAACGGCATTTACTAAAGGTGGAACCCACTGATGCTTTATGGTGTGTGTTGGCACTGGGGGAGGAGGGGACAGAGGTGGCGAACTGTTGGATGTCTGTTGGCGTCATTCTCATCTCTTATGCCTAAGGTGTCAGTTTGTTCAGGAAAAAAACAACAGGGAGCATCTGCTTCATTTCTGTTATAATTTCTTTGGATACAAAATGAAGAGAGGCTTCCAAGTGAGTATTCTCCCTAAAGGAAAAAAATCATTGGAAGGCTGCAGCCTTCAATTTCCAAGCTGCACAGCTGTTGCAGAAAATGGAGTTGTTTTGTGGTTGTTTTTTTTTCCTGGCTAATGAAAAGAGATTTTGTAGGGAAAGAAAAGGTCCCTTCAATTTTATGTTTTAATTTTTTAAAATGCGTTTCCATTTCAAGATCTCCTGATCTTGTTTTCATATCTGAAGTTCATGGTATGGCCAAGTTAAAGACTGAATTTTGTGTTATATTCCTGCATAATAACTACAGAAATGGTTTGTAAACGCAGCTTTCAGGTTGGGAGTGTATTCTTTTATTTCCCTGTTCCCACTGTGATTGCTTTTGAGTAGCAAGAGTTGAGCTGTTAAGCACCGTTTCATTTTCCTAGTAAGAAGAAGGGAATTGCTTCACCACAACAGAGAAGAACCAAGATGGTCAGTGGAGCCTCAAGAAAAAGAGATCATGGAAGGTGAGCAGATGCCCATGTGTGCCAGGTATGTGTTTGGCAAGCTCTGTCCTCGTGACCGGCTCAGCTCCACGGAAGTCTGAGGCTCTGGAGAAAGGTTTTGCTGTTTTATCTTTCCTGATGAGCCTTCTTGCGTGGAGGGCCAGGATCAGAGGGTAACGTGTGGTCGATTGAGTGCCACGCTGGGCGGGACAGCTTTGTGTGCTCGCTGGGTCACCCAGTTCACGTCTGACCTGGCCAGCACTCTCCAATAGTTTCTCTGCTCCAGTCAGGTTTCAGTCTGAAGTGTGGGAAGAAAAGGTTAATGTTGTAAACAGGAAAAGAGCCAAGAGCCTGGGCTGAGATTAGGAACTGCATTAAATCTTGCTAGGGATTGAGAGAGGGACGGAGCGGGATAAAATGTTCTTCCTCTTTCTCCTTTTTGCTACGAGTTGGTGGTTTTGGTTCTGGGACCAGCAGGGGGCTGAAGAGAGGCAAGGAGATGTCAGAGCAGGAGGCAAATGCTCCTTGAAAGACAGAAGGCAAATATTGCCCTTGGTTAATCAGTGTGGATAACGCATAACCTCCTGCTTGATGTTTATTGCCAGTTGGTCTCCCACAAATGAGACTGGTGAGTCTTCTGCAAATAAGCTGGGGAGCTCCTGGTTTTCACTGGGGCTTCTGCCATCTCCCGAAGTGCAGCGCTGGACCTTGCGGCCGTGTACAGCAATGGCTTTGAAAGGGAAGGATCTTGCTGAGTCTTTCTGGTGTAAAACTTGGAGTATAAGGTGTATGTATATAGCAACTCATCCTGTACTCGGAACCAGGGTCTCTAAAGCATTTCCTTTGGAATTGTGGCCAAAACTCCACATTTTACGGACAGCGTGGGACTGAGGAAGCAGAGAGAGGGAGATCGCTCGTTGAAGGGAAGGGTCAGGAAAAGAACTCATCTCTCTTTTGATTATGTTCCCAGCAGTCCTCCCAGGATTTCAGGAGGGTTATTCCATCTGCAGATAGATTACAGACAATTAGTACAGCCCACCAAAGAGCAGGAACAAAATATCCCCCCTCAGGGAAGCAATTCTTACTCCATTTTGGACTCGCTTTGTTATCTGTGTGTTGAGAAGAATTCCTCCCTCATTTCATTCCTGAAATTCTCTTTGCTACGTGGCCATGACTGGACTGCCGAGCTCCTGACTAGGGTCAAGACCATGTCTCTCTGGTGACAAGAGGTCAGGCCAGTGCAGGCACTTGTGTGAGCTGCAGCTCCAAATTGACAGTTAAGCAGAATATTCCATTTTCTGTGCCAGCTGGAGCAAGTCCTTGTTTTCAGCTCATTTGCTATTCAGTGGACCGTGGATTTTTCTAGGAACATCAGCAGATGCTGATCACGAGGGGCTGCATGATAGAAAGTGGGAGAATGCTTGGAGACTAAAGAACATTCTTATTCTCCCCCTCCTTGGGGAATGTTGCTCTCTGCTACAGCAGATACAATCCTTTTTAGTCCATGACCCACTGTGAATGTACAAGTTTTAACTGCCATTCCCACAGGAACCATGCAAGAATGTTGGGTTGGGTTGGCTCTCCCCTCCTCTCCCCCCAAAGTTGTGAGATGAAGGGATAAATATGTAAGTGCTTTTTAAAATGAGAGCTGTATGAGGATTTGCTAATTCTTTTCACATGGGCCACCAAGGAGCCAATAAGCAGTAAATCACATTCAGCTGTGTGCACTCCCCTCCCCTGCCTGTGGCCTGGGGTTGGACTGGTGCCTTAGAGATGAAACGCTGATGCTCATGCCTTGAGCCATCAGACATGATCAGATGTCAAGTCCTTCTTTCGCTCCCTCTTTCCTTCTTTCTTTCTTTCCCTCCCTCCCTGTAGGACTCCCATTTCACGACAAGGGAAGCTAAATGAGAACAGTTCATTCCAAGACTGAATAATACGCACTTAATCCGTGCATAAGAGGTTTCATGAGAGCTGAGATTGGTTTTGGGTAGTCAGACAGCTGCAGTTCTAGCACTAATGGTTATTCTCCGTGTAGTGGCTCTTAGTGTGAGTATAGATATGTTGTAATGGATGGTTCTTGTGTCGAATGAAGCGGTCCCAATGTGCTTCTTGCTGCACCAGGGCTAACTTTCCTCTTAAAAGGGGCAAATGTAGCAGAGAGAACCATTTAGAAATAGTGCTTAAAGTAACATTTTAATGTTAACCATGCTGAATAAACAGGAGGAGAGAAATGCTAAGAATAATCCATGGAAATGAGAAAGTATTTGTTTTTGAGCTAAAGTTGCCCTTGGGAGTGGCGCCATATGTTGTGCATCGCGCTGCAGCCCCACTTTAAACATTTCAGCAATTAAGGCTGAAAAGAGCAAAGCAAGACCGAGGTGATTTAACAAGGAAAATGGATTGTGTTGTGCAAATGACCCAGTCCTTTACGTTCTCCATAGTCTCTAGTTGATCATTGTGGGTTTTACGCAACCTTCATTCCCCTCCGACAGCTGTTTAGAGCCTACTTCTTCATGTGACATTTATTGCACACAGAGGTCTTAGGATGTTTGCTTAGAAAATCCCAGCTCCCTATAAATGATATCCAGGTTATGGTTGCCACCGCTAACAGTCGGAAGGCAAATCAAAGTCAGTTCTGTCCCCTGCCTTCCTCCCCTCTTCCCCATTACACCATATGGATTCCCTCAAAGTGTAATGTGTTCCATTGCTTTTAGACACAGTGCAGAAACCGAAGCCAGGAATGTTTCTCTCTCCAAATATAGTCAGGATGACAGTTCTCGCCCGTAGTCCAAACCAAATATCCGCACTTGGGAGCCCAAGAGCTCTCAAATTCAGCAGAACTCTCAAGTCACAGCAGTAGCAGTTCTCTGTACTTGTATAAAAGCTGTCCTTTCAGGGGCTCAGGCTGCGCCGTAAAGTGTGGGGAATATTGGAAAAGGGAGGGAGAGAGAAAGCTTCAGAGCTCTGGCTCACTCCTGGCCCTTGGCACAGAGCAGCACTGGCTCCCAGAAGGAGTCTGGGAGGTGTGTGGAGCATCCGAAAGAGGCATAAATTCTGACGAGTGCTGTAGGTGTGAGGCCACTGATGGCGGCATCTGAGAGTCTTTTAAGCACAAGTATCTCTTGGGAAAGCCATGATATTCTTAACCCAGGGCAGGGAACAGGGATGAAATGCCAAGAGATGTGCACTCTGGTACTAATAATGCTTAAAAAATTTACAGAAGAGAGCTATTCTTGAAATTTAACAAGCACAGCATTAACAAACTAAGCGTAAAGCTGAAATTTTGCTTTTTAATAGTAGTGATACTGAGGATCCTGGCCAGAGCTTGTGCACCCAGGGATGCAGATGCACAGTGACTTTATCAGAAGCATTGTTAGTGTGCACAGCACTGAGTTCCTGTGTCTCCCTTAGCTCCACAAGTCACATCTGTAAGTTCTGAATAGCTCAGCATAAGAGCTTTCCTCATCTGACTCTCATTGCCTCAATAACTGAGGTTTGTCTTGGCCTTACTGCTGAGCTGGTTTCTGAGCAAATATTTGGCTTCAGTTTTAAAAGCCCTGAAAGCATTCTGCAGCCAGCAGTGCGGCAAAGCTGGAGGCACAGGCACTGGGTTTCTGTGTCGATGGGCTCCGTGCGATTCCAGATGGGGGGAAAGTGAGCTCCGTGCTTTCCAAGAAACCCTGTGCTCTCACTTCTGATCTGTCGAGGTATAACCTGCTTGCTACTTTGACGGGCAAGCAGGATCCTAAATGTCAGAGAGCTGACGTTTCTGACATTCGGAGAGATCCCCATTCCCCCACCACATGTGATGCAAAGGTTAATATAAAGAATGGGCTCTGTTTTCGTTCCGAGCACTGCAGTAACTCAAGGAAAAGGGCTTGGCTGTGCTAACCTTTAGTAGCTGCCTGAATAAGTATTTGGAAACAAAGAGGTCCTCAAGAATGCACTTTTGCTGAAGGTCTAGGTACTGACTCTTGGGGGGGGGGGGTGGGGGTCTCAGTTTCCAAAAATATATACGTGCTTTACATTGGGACAAAGGAAATTCTTCGTGCCCTCAAGCTGTGCTTTAAAGCTCAGGTTTGTGTAGTCATCTTCAGAAACAGAAAGGCGTGAACCGAATGCTGGGAAGGTTTCAGGTTCCTGCTCTGCCGGATTCCATACTTGACCTCAGACAAGTCTTCTCCCCTGCACCGTACCTGGAAGGTACAGGTAATGGCACTGCCTTCCTACCTTCAAGACTGATGAAGTGCTCTCAGCGGCTGCGAGATGCTCAGATATTGTGGCAGGTGAGGAGAGTCTATGTAACAGTGCACAGGTTAAAACCTTCTTCAAACACTTCTGCCTCTTCCCAGCCGTATGAAAGATGGATGCTCTCCATGCTGTTATGCAGTTCTACAATGAAACTCAGTGTTCTTCCAGCACGGTGTTTGCGAGCAGTATTTTTCTTTCGAGCCAGTACTGCTTTACTGGGGGAGAGTTCTTGGCTGAAGTTTTTGAGCCCCATTCCAAGGTAAGGTTGTGACTTCAAGACTCCTGTCTCAATCAGTCTTTCTGCAGTTGTGTTCTCATCTACAGGCTCTAACAGAAACTTATTCAGGGCATTGAGACGCAGATAAGTGTAGGAGTGTGGTGTTGCCATTTCCTTACTCCATGGTGTGGTCTACAGCTTAACCCACAAATGGAGGTGTGTTTGACCACTCTTTGGAGCTCCGAACAAAGCACTTTTGCGGAGTGCCTACGCACAGGCACAGGAAATAACTGTCCCTAGAAAGCAGCTAACAGTTGAGATGAGCCAATATCTTGTACCGCTGCAGTTGGTTGCTTCTGCCCAGAGGAGTTTGAGCCCTATACCTTTGCTTTCTGCTCTTTTTCTTCCTTCTGGTTCCAGCTTTGCTTTGTAATTCTATCCATAACTTCCTTCAGTATTGTTCCTTGTGCTGTCCTCCTCCTGGTATCTGCATTTTGGCCACTCTCTTCAGAAAGCATCTTTTTTCTCCAGGAGGGAGCTGGGTGAAAATTGAAAATTTTCATGATATTCTGAGTTGTTTAAAACCTCCTGGCCAGCTTTAGTCTGAAAATATGTGAAATGTATAAAATGCTGCGAGCTTGCTTATGAACTAGGGGGGGAAAATCGAAACCATTTCTCATTATTAGAAGTGCAAGAAGTTTCTGAAGCCCTTCAAACGCTTTGGCTGTCCCCTAGGAATATTTTATACTGGCTGGCAACAGAACTACCCCTTCCTGCCATTTGCTCATGCAACTGGGAGATTTCACAATTCCTTTTTCTCTGTCTGGTCGGAACTGTTTAGCAAAGGAACACGGAGTATCCAGCAATTCATGACCAGACAGTAAAGTGCAGCTATTTCTGAAAACCTGAGAATTTCTGAGTAAGCTTTTTAAAAAGTCCTGAATTGACTTCGTGGCTGCAGCTTGGGGATCCCTTGAAGAACTTAACAGCTTAAGACAAAGTGACCACTTCTCCAAGCCAGCGTTTCTGATGAGCTCAAGGTACTCAGCAGTTATTCTGAAAATACTTGTCCTCCCATCATCGTCCCTTCATCCATAGCTCCCAAGAACACGAGAAATTTGCAGGTCCCTTGCTTCGTGTCTTGGAAGAGGGAGTTGATATTTACTTTAATCTGAGTTTTTAAACTCCCTGACCAGCATTTCCAAAGCAGAGAAGCCCTGCCTGCTGCCTCACAGCATCTCATTTTTCATCCTGCTCCTGAAGGCAGCCCCTGACAAATGACAGCTCTTCCAGCTTTAAGCATCCCTGATGAAACATTCCAAGGGTATGATGCTGCATTCCTTGTTTCTGCCCCCTCCCCCCATTTTTTTCACTACATAAAGCTGACAACTGCAGAGCTGTCCTCTGAGTATACAGGCAGTTAAAGAATAGAGTTCATGTCTATCCCAGCTTGTTTCACTTTGCTGCTTTTCCTCGGCCAGCCCAATTTTCAGCTGCGGTAACATGATACCACTTGGCAAAGGCTGAGAGAATCTTTGGCACATTGGAAAGAGGCTTAATGTAAAGTCTACTTTTTTTTAAATTTTTTTAGGGCTTTTTGAAGCTCTGATGGTTCTGCACAGCTTTGGCAGAAACTGCAGGGCTGCTCACAAGGGCTCCAAGTGCAACTGTGAGCGCAAGGCTTACCAATGCCTTCTGTAAGAGAAGCATCCGTAAGCATCTGTCGCATCTCCCTCTAAAAAGTATTGAAGACCGACATGGATGAAGTAGGACAACTTTCTGCAGATAGAAGGAAGAGCTTCCTCTCAGTTGTCAAGAAAAAGAGCAGTGGCTGTAGGACCATTGTGGGATTTTTGTGTGTATTCCCAGTGGTGGCTTTGCTGGCGGCTGTGGGAGATCCAGCTGGAGCGGCAGTTCAGAGGAGTCAGGTAGGGAAACGGGTCTGATTCTCAAATGCTTGAAAGGGAGTGGGGCCATCAAATCTGTGTGCATGTGAAGTCTTTTTAGGAGACAGATAAATTCAAGAAGCAATCTAAACAATATGTAGATAACTGTTAAGGCAGCAAGATCTGTTTGTGGCTGGTTTGAGTCCCTTTTTGTAAAGGATCCTAAAAGGTAATTATGCATCTGAGTAAAATTAGATTATTAGAGATGTGCATGCAGCTTCCAGACAGGCAGACAGTGAATGCACACATGATTTGGGTTGTTTCCCCTTGGAGCTCTGGCTTTTCTTCCAAGTACCTCTGCTTTCCCAGCCTAGGGTGATGTGGCATGCGTATATTCCGATTTCCCTAGCAGGAACCTTCCTTTCTTAGGAACTGCAGAGGCTCATGGTGTGCAGGATCTACACTGGGAGTTAATGCTGGACTACAGAAGCAATGAGCTGACACTCAGTCCTTCAAGGTCTGTCCATTAGCAGGATACCCTGGGACAGACTGGTTGTGGGCAACTGTAACGAGGCTCTGGGGCTCTGAGAAGTTGATCTGAGGTTTTGCTTTTAGCTTCATTGTAGTTACTCTTTCCATAAACAAACAATATTCTCTAATTGCTCACATCTTCTCCTACTGTTTGTGTTTATAAAGACCCCAGCAATAGCGCCCCTGGTTTGCCTCGCGTGCTCAGGGCTTTTATTAATGGGTCCTGAGTCAGAGCTCATGACTAGGAGAGAGAGGGGAATGAATTGCATGCATCGCAACTCCATGAAGAAAATTAATGGAGATTTGCATAGGGCAAGTAATGCAGAGCCAGGATGCTGAGTGTCTGTCAAGAGCGAGAGGTGAAGCACACGTCCTGGTACCTCCCAAGCTGTTTGAGACCTTTACCCACAGTCAGAGTGTCTCCTGGGAGCTGCTGACCTCTTCTCCAGTTCTGAGTATTCTCCATAGTCCTGGTTCTTTGGCATATTCAGATAGTTCCTTGGATCCAAATTATGCTGGGAAATTTTTATCTAGGTCATCCTACATCTGAGCTGCAGCGTGTGTGTAGTACCACACCCATCCCAATTCATTTTGCAACACGTTCTTAATTAGAAGCCTCCCGTTGCAGCAGTGATAGGCAGGGCAAAGGCTGAGCAGAACTTCTGAGGGAGAGAACTTGACCTCAGGAGCTTCTAGATATTCTGGCTGGTCAGATACAGGTTTGTGATTGCTGTAGGGCCTTGGTCACCTTTACTTTGTGCTGCATTTTGAGGATAAGCTCACTAGGGACACAGATTTTTCTCTTCCCCCTGCCCGTTCAGCACTCGTGGCTTTGGGGTTTTAAGCTCAATGGCCTTAGAAAATACAATATTTTTTCTCCCTTGGGGCTGCAGTTTTCCTTGGTAAAGGAGAAGCCAGCAGGCTGTTTCTGATTAATTTTCCTCTGCTGATACCCAGGAGGCTTTGAGAAAAAACTCAAGGTTTCATCCTATGCCTGGTGGCAGGAGAGGCAGAGTGGGCAGAGGCCTTTTCTTAGCCTGTGCAGCTTAGAGCTCGGTGTGCTATAAACTGGAACCAGTGCCAGCTGGGCTGTGAATTGGAGAGGTCAGGAAGCAAATGCACTGCGCGTTCTTGCTTTGCAGGAGCATTTATAGCGAGGATGGAGAGCACTGAAGAGTGTTAATACCTTACCTCATCCTGTGATAAGTTATCAGGTCTCCTGAGGCAGAGCCCGTAGACTGAGAATTCGCAGCACTGGCAATCCTGGGCTATTCCTGACGATGCCAGAACAAATGTGTCATCAGCCCCAGTGCTGGCAAGGGTTCGCAGAGAAAACAACAAAGGCAGAAAGGATTTGCCTCATTCTACCCTACTTGAAAGAACTGCAAAACCAGGGAAAATATCTTATTATCCTGTAATTATCTGCTGGTCTTCTCCAGGCTTTTCTTACAGCTCCAACAGATCCTTGATACGTAGGGTAGCTGGTCCTCCACCTGGTGCTGCTTGAAAGGATGCAAAATTTTCCTTTCATGTCAAAGGAAAATGTCATTCTTGGAGTAGAATCAGAGGTGAAAGGAGAGGGACAACAGCCAGTGTGCTTGCGTTGCTCGTGCCTTGGAGAAGGGACTATGCCTTGAGCTGAGTGAACCAAAAAGCATGGCTTCCTCAGCCAGAGCCTTTCATACAGCAACGTGACAAAGGTTCAAAGAGGAAAGTGTGTTCTTTCAAGAGAAAATTGGCATCTGAGGGCTCCCACAGTGCGTGCCACCACACACACTGCTCAGTGTCTCAGTGCCTCCAGAGCAAAGGAGGCCCCAAACCCCAGAGACATTCAGTGTCTTAGTCCTGAAAAGGGGAGGTGAAGCAGGAAGACTTCCAGAGAACCATGTTGGGTCCCATCCTTTTACCTCCACTGCTCAAGACTAAAATACTTTTATGGTTTACGTCAGACCTGTCATCAAATTTGATGTCTACTGGATGATGGCTCAAATGCACTCCAGGGTTTCCAGGGCTTTTATTTACTTTGAAGGCATTTCAGATCCACAGTGCAGCTTTATAGAGAGCTCTGCACAAAGGACTGCCTGTTTTACTCATTTGTCCAGTATTTAATTTCTTCTGTGGTGACACTGGAGAGCAAAAGCAAAGTGAAAAGGAAATGAAAACTTTCCAGGAAGAGCTGCAGACTCGCTGTGGCCAGAAGCCTACTGAGGCCTCCTTCCCTCTCAGTCTGCGCTGCGCTTGTTTAGCCGGGAGAAGAGGAGGCTAAGGGACCACCTTACTGCTCTCTACAAGGAAAGGAGTTTGTGGTGAGGTGGGTGGTGGTCCCTTCAACCAAGTAACAAGTGATAGATGGGACGAGAGGAAATGGCCTCAAGTTGTACCCGGGAGGATCAGATTGGATGTTAGGAAAATGTCTTTACTGACAGAGTGGTGAAACCCTGGCAGAGGCTGCCCGGGGCAGTGGGGGAGTCTCCATCCCTGGAGGGCTTCAAAAACACATGTAGACGTGGTGCTTCAGGGCA
This sequence comes from Neomorphus geoffroyi, assembly GCA_033558235.1. Classification (NCBI taxonomy): domain Eukaryota; kingdom Metazoa; phylum Chordata; class Aves; order Cuculiformes; family Neomorphidae; genus Neomorphus; species Neomorphus geoffroyi. The sequence goes on along the minus strand of JAUMJM010000029.1, from coordinate 2,274,817 downwards.
TCGTTTAGTAGGCATGGTGGGGTTGTGTTGGTGTTGTTGGACTGGGTGATCATAGAAGTCTTTGCCAACCTGAACAATTCTATGAGCACAGAGTGGCTGCAGTGCCCTGTTCTGGAATTCTGCAGCAGCTCCAGGGAGCCTGCAGCACTGACCCTCTGTAATGCTGTGTTGAGGAGTGCTGGTCACTTCCTTTCCGTGCACGCATCCAAGACGTGCCCCGAGATCTTACAGTATAGCCCGTCCTCTGCTCTGCCTTGGTGTTGTTGCACACACTCAGAAGAGGCACACGTAGCAAAGCACTGAGCGGCTGATGCACTGGTCTGGTCTTCTGGACACCCTTACAGCAGTACCAGTCGTGTCCCACACCTGGTAGTTTTTCTTTTACACTCTTCAGTCCTGCGGTCTCTTGCGTCTCTTCCAACCTCCTGTTTTGTCTTTTAAGGAAGAAGCCACATCACCAGGTCTTCATGGAGCGAGTGCCTCTCCTTCGCACAGTCCAGCTTTCCCACCCCGGCCGCCAGTACGGAGGAAACGATACACGATCACACCAGGACACCTGAAATGGGACCACTTCAACCTGACATACAAGTAAGGACTCGCATTAGCCCTAAGAATTCCCATTTTCTAAGTGACACTGGGGTCTGAGTTTTTCCTGCCATGGGTGTAGACGTTAACTCCATAGATATTGCTGATCCCTTTGCTGGTGGGAAGGAAGAAGCTCCTCCAAAGTAGGAAGGATTTCTACCAAGGCTACACCTCTCACCGTAGCTGTGGATCCTGTGAAGCAGCATCACTGCATTAGAAGCTGGCAGCACGTGTAGCTCTGTGCTGAGGCTGCTCACAGTAAAATGAACGGTTCAGGGGGCGATTCCAGCTTCAGGTGGACAGGCCTCCCTGAACCAGAGACTTCTGAGGAAATATTAACTCCATCATGCTGGTGTTTTTCAAAGTGCTCCGTATGAACCTAAGTAATCACTGAGGTTCTGTGATTTCAGGACAGCTCTGTTAGACCTGAGTGCTTTTAGGAATCTCTTTCTCCCTGTTGTCTTCTGGAAGCGATGCAAACTCTTAGATTTCTAACAAATAAGCAATGAAAAGCCCTAGGCAATTCCAGGGTGAGTGAATGTTAACCTTAATATTTCCAGACATTTCTGCCAAGGAAGGTGCTGTCCAGATTCCTGATTCCCAGCCGGGTTTACCCCTGCTCAGACCCAGCAGCGTTTCAGCAGTGCCGTGGAGCCGTAGAGCGGTCCAGGTTTGATATGATGGAGCTACATAAATGTGCATCACTGATGCTTTCAACAAGCAGGGTGTCCAGACCCAAAGTTGATGGAGTCCTTTGGATTTTCACCCTTGTTGCTGTTTGGCTCTTACTGCTCCTGCTGGCAGAAGGCAATGTCCATCCATTTGGTGTTTAGCCTTGGAGCCGTTCTCTTCCTTACGTCAGCAGTGGCTGAGCAGCCCCTGAAACTGTCCAGTGCGATGGGCTGGGGTAGCAGCATCCTGAAAAGGTGCTTTTTCTCTCTGGGAAAATATTCATGGCATTGTTGAATGTTTTTCAGGAGAGCAAGCATGAGAGCGTTCAGCTGATGTTTGAGAAGGGAACAGCGTTTTCCTGAAGTTGTTCTGTGTTCCTACAGAATCCTGTCCTTCCCAAGAAACCTCATCAATGCCAGGGACACGCGCAGGGGCCTCGCGGCTGCGTTCCGGATGTGGAGTGAAGTTTCACCATTCAGCTTCAGAGAAGTGCCACGCCACGTAGATAGTGACTTGAAAATAGGTAAGAGAGAACGGGCTCCTGCGCTGACAGGACACTGCTGGGCACGTGTTTCCAGGTGTAAACCAGGAGCTTGGAGGCAGAAGATGCTCCTCCTTTGCCATGTGCACTCGGCAGGGCCTCTGGGACAAGGATTGGAGCCTCGCTTGCCTCTAGTCACATAAAGAAACTACTTTTAGTTGCTCTAAGGAGGTTTCAGTATCATAATTAACAAACTCTGAATCTTGCAGTCACAAAACTTTAGGTATTTGCCAAGGATTAACCCTCGAAATCTGCCGCTGGGACAGGATTCTTTGTTTGTTGCTCAGTCTCAACTCCAGCTGTAAATTCTTCCTGGAGTTTATGGTTTGTGTGAAATAACGATTTCCTGTGCAGATGGCAGCAATACTGAGATAACCAGCAGATTTACCGTTGTTTCACAACATGCTCTTCGCTCTTGTGTTCCATGATGCTACTCACAAGCACATGATTTGCCTTCCCAGGGGCCTGTCCGGCTGCCACATGTGAGCTCCAGGTGGCCTGGTTCCAGTGGATGGGGGAGCACGATGATGCTCCTGTGATGCTAGCACAGAGACTGCAAGCAGCTATGACGCTAAGGGTAGCTGTTTGTTTATGTTTAAAATGGAACATTTACGTTCCAGGGTTGTCATCACGTTGTCCCAACTTCTTCCCCCCATAAAATTTGCAAAAAAGAGCTCAGCATTCCTTTCTGAAAAGGAGACTCAGTCGTGTCCATTGGAAACAGCTCTGAACCCAGGGTCATCCCAAGAGCAAGTATTGTTTGCATCACGTAGCCATCACTCCTGACAATCACTTCGCATTTATTTTCCATTTTGTGGCTCTGTAGATTGGACAACACGTGGGATGCCGTAACAGACTCTTAGCGAACAGGAGCTGGGAGCTGTCTGTATCCTGGATGGGCTGACCTGTCAGGTGATCCACTAAATCTGCTGTTCTTCCACAGGCTTCTACTCTATCAATCATACAGACTGTCTGGAGTCTCTCATCCACCACTGCTTTGACGGAACCACAGGGGAACTCGCCCACGCCTTCTTCCCACCCAACGGGGAAATCCATTTTGATGACCATGAATACTGGATATTGGGAAACACGCGGTTCAGCTGGAAGAAAGGTAAGACATCTCGGAGAGCACCGAGTTAATGCCCATAGGATTTGGATTTTAGTCCTTGTTCTGGGGTTTACCTGGTGTGGGAAAGAGCAGAAATGGTTGTGCCTTTCTGTAGTTTTGGAAGCTGCTGGCCTTGCTGTTGTGTGACTGAACTGCTGCCAGGGTCTGTGTTCGATGGCAGCGCCATTCCTTTCCAAACAGGTCCGTGGACTTGCTTGGTAGCTCAGATACTCGGTAACCACACCCAGGCAGGTGCATCTCCAGCAACAGGTGTTTTATGTGACTTTAGCTCGCTGGCAGGGCTGTTTACATTTTAGTTTTCCTGGGTCTCAACTCCAGGGGTCTGTAGTCACTTCTGGGTTTGTGGCCACCTAAAAATGTCAGTTACCTATAGCCTGGGCATGTTTTTTTGTCTTGATTTTTTTTAAGCAAGGTCACAACTAGCTTTAAATTAAAAGCAGCTGGTCCCTGGCTAACTAGCAAATTCCGTTCGTGTTACACAGCCAACTCAGCACTTTTTTTGAAAGCAAGGTATTTTGCTTTTCATAAATAGAGAGGGTTTCAGGTGACATCAAGGGACTTTTAAACCTATTGCTTTCCGAAGCACAGCAGCGGGTAAGATCCAGGGACAAAGACCTGGGAGAGATGATTTTTAAAGCAAGAATAGCACTGTGTACTGATTTATTATGGAAGATACTGGGATAGGTGTCAGCAATAAGAGTTGTGAGTCATCCTTAAGTTAAAACCCATCTCTGCCGGGAGCAGGCTTCAGGATGCTACTGAGAAACTGGAGTTTGACCTATAGGCTATGGGGGATGCAGTGGACAACTGGAGACTCTTGCAGGCTGGAATATTCCAGCTGGTGAACTCGCTCCCAAACAGCGATTCCCAGTCTCAGCTCTGGGCTGTGTATCACACAGGGCCCTTGCCTTTATTTCAAACATTGCTCTTGCAGAGCAGTCTTCCCATATTTTGGCAGAGCGCTGTGTCCTGCTGTTTGGAATGAGAAGCCTGTGGAAATAATTGGCTGCTCTATTTGCACCTGAGCAGCTACCGAGAAGGTACAGCTGGGGCAACCTTTGATAAGACCACACTGTCCTCCTGATAAAGTGTTTTCCTCTGGCTTTACACCAGGATTAGCAAATGGGCTTCACTGCACAGTGCCAGCTGTTTTCCCATTTCTCTTCCAGGTGTTTGGCTTACAGACCTGGTACACGTGGCCGCTCACGAGATAGGACACGCCTTGGGCCTCATGCACTCCCTGAACCCCAGTGCCCTCATGCACATCAACGCCACTTTGACTGGGAAAAAGACCATCTCTCAAGATGAAGTGTGGGGCATTCACAGACTCTACGGTAAGGCAGGCAGGGCTGTGCTCTGGGCTCCTCTGGGTAAAGAACATTCCCTATGGTGGAGCTGTCCTGCTGTTGGACCCCCATTGTTTGGCAGGACTTGGCTGTCAGCCAGGAGTAAGCTCACTGCTTTTTACACTCACGCTGTGACACGTTTGCCTGTTACTCTTTAAATGGTACCGAGTGTAGGACTGACTTAGAAATAGCAACTCTCTTGCGTCACTGCTGCTGCACAGAAGCAGCTCAGCATCTGGCCCACTGCTCATACAACAGCGAGTATTTATTGTACTGGTTTCAGTTCTTTCCCATCCCAGCTCTACTGCTCACAGCTGACTGAGCTGAAATGTCAGTTTGTTTTTCAGAATGAACAGTCCACCCAGTTGCTCTAATCCCTTGTCTCCTGTTTCAGGCTGTAAGGACAGATTATTCATGTGCCCATCATGGGCACAAAAAGGTTTCTGCGAGAAGCGGAGGAAGCTGATGAAAAAGCACTGTCCGTCTACCTGTGACTTCTGCTACGGTATCCAACTTCAGGGATTCTCCAGGGGCTTGCAGAGAGGGAAGAGGTAGAAGTTTAGTGGTATTTGCTGCAGGCAGAGGCAGGGTCTGAATTCCACAGCAGGGATCAGTGGATGAGTCCTGTCCTGCTCCATGAGGAGCACAGCCAATGTGGCCTCTTAGATACTGGAGCCAAGATAAAGGCTTGGAAATAGGAAGCAACTTTTATGTTTTTGTGGACCAGAACATTAAACTGCCCCACTCTGCTCTAGTTTATCTGAACCAATGATAGGGAGTTCCTGAAACTATGACTTCTCTGTGCGCCTCAGACTGCTTCCTGTTTGGACCCACCCGAGGAAGTGGGAGGCTGATGTGTTAACATCAGAGATAAGAGGTGTGGTACCGTCTCTAATGGAGACAAATGCCATGAGCTGCTCTGCAGAAGAGGAGATAAAGCACATTAATCACCTTATCTCGTCTTTTGGTTTTATGAATCCACATGAGGGACTAACGCAGGATCAGGGCAAGTTACCACTGCTGTGGAATTACGGTGCAGAGGAACAACTGCTGCCCTTGCAAAGATGTACCCTACAGCTGGTACCTATTGATCCAGTACCTCTTGATACTCTCAGGGTTCCTTAGGTGATAACAAAAATCTGTGGAAGTGTTTTGGAATGCCTAAAGCTTGATAAGGAGTTATGCTAACCTTGGCCTTTTCTTTCTCTCACCTCTGGTGGACAGAATTCCCATTTCCAACAGTGCCCCCTACTCTGCCTCCGCCAAGGACAAAAACCAAGACGGTTTCTGAAGGCAGGAACGTCACCTTCCGCTGTGGACAGAAGATCATTCATAAAAAAGGCAAAGTTTAGTAAGTGCTGTTATTTATTCCAGTCCTTTAGAGGGCTTTGCAGTGTACAGACCAAAAAAGGAGGAGGAAGGAGGATAAAAAAGTATAAATAAGAATGCAGTTTTATCTTCTGGAATGTGGCACGGTCTCGTTTGGCACCTGGAGCAGAAAGAGGGGTGGAGGTTGCAAGAGGGAACCAGCAAATCCTGTCTGTAACAGGGCAAGGCCTTAGGTCTTAAAGCAGAACTGCTGGAAACGAGCAAGCTGAGGTGAAAAAGGATAAAGTCCAGTTCTCACATCTAGCACAAAGATAATTCTCACCATTGCCTCAAATTCCCTTGCAGCCATTCTGCATTCCGTGTTAAGTTTACCCTTTCAATTAACCGTTTGTTAGCTCTTGCTGCTGTCCAAGCATGAGTTCTGGGTGTATCTAAAACTGAGGGAGAGATGCCCCAGTGCGTGAGGACCCACATTCCCCTCAACTTTCACTAACAGTCACGTTTCTGACCTGTGCAGGGCAGTGCCCTGCTGTACCTGCCAGCATTGGCCTGAAACACACAGTGAAGTGAACCTCGTTTTGTAAAGTCCCGCCTGTGCTGACCTCTTACTCAGAAAAACTCCCCACGAGAAAGAACCACCACCAGCACACACTGCACGGTACCAGACACGGTGTAGTTTAATTTCTGTTGTTTTTCTCGTGACAGCTGGTATAAAGATAAGGAGCTGCTGGAGTACTCGTACCCAGGTTACCTGTCCTTAAATGAAGATCACATGAGCATCATTGCAAACGCAATTAATGAAGGAACTTACACGTGTATAGTAAAGAAAAAAGGAAGAATCCTGACTACTTATTCCTGGAGAATCAGACTGAAGCACTAACGAGGCCCTGGAACGAACACTTCAGTTACTGCTGGTTCTGTTTCCAAATTGAAAATATTTCTTTGGTGTTTGGTTTTTACTCTCCAGTAGCGCAACTGAACTTTGACATCAGCTGCTTCCAGACCTTGGGCAAAAGAGACTCTGAGACTTGGTTACTGGAACGTAAAACTTTTCCAAATTGGTTTTAATGATAAAGAATTTATCAAGTAGGTGCTGTACAGAGAATTAAAGACATTTTTTAAAAAAAGTAACGCATCAACTGCTGCAGTTAAACAGTGAGGATCACTGCAGGCTGCTGAAAAACACAAACACAGCTCTTCCTCAAACACAGGGACGAACGCAGTGGTAGCTCGGCTCTGTGGCAGCAGAGGCAGAGGAGCTGTGGAAGGACAGTGACCAGTGCTACACTGTAAGTGCTTTGCTGTTGTTCTTTTAGATCCTGGTGCGCCACACTAGAAGAACTTATTAAAAAGTATAAAACCTAGTATTACTTTTACTTGTAAGGAAGAGGAGATAGGGTGACAACAAACCCTTTCTAATCACTCCATTCCACATGGTGACACATTCTGTTTGAACAGCCACAGAATATCTCTTCGCTTCCAACCACTTTCCTGTAGTTTGTGTTTTACTTTTCTGTAACTTTATCCCAGTAGAGCATTTATCTCTGCCAGCAGCTCCTCAGAACTTGTCCTTTAGGTGTCTGATCAGGAAGCCTCTGGACTTCTTCAACAAGACAAGGTAAATTCCATCACTGTCCTCCTCCAGTCACCAATGAGGGAAATATGTCACATCCAACAGGAAATCAGCGTCCGTATTGGCCGGCACGGCCTGGTGCACTCGCAGCTACAGCAGCAGAGCACTCATCTGCTCTGTTATGAATCACTGACAGTCATTTAGTGACATCCTTATCCAGTATTAAAGCAGCCCACATTGCTCTTTGCTTCAGTTCCTTCTTTTTTAAGTTGTCCTCTTAACCTTTTGAAGCCACAACCAAACTAGACAGCGTCTCGTGCTGTGGCAGCGAGCAGCAGGCTGGGAGTTCTCTGGGCTAGGGCAGTGACAGCACAAGGGAAAAGAAAGGAACCGACAAAGACTGTTCCTCTGGTGCAGTTGCAATGGCTGTAACGTTGCAGACATTTAGCACGAACTCTGCGCAGCTTCAATCAACAACCAGAGCCGCATCACACAGCTCTGAGCATCTCTTCTCAGGGCAGCTCTTTGTGATTCAGAGACGAGAAATAAGATCTGCTCCACGTAGCCTTCAGGAACTGTCACAAGGGATGTCAACACTGCAGCTGCAAGGAGGTCTCAGAATGTTCCATCTGCCCCCTACAGCCTAACACTGCCTTTGAAACACATCACTGATGTTCACCAAGCTGTGTCAGCGCAGCCTCAAGGTAAGCAACAGAACTTACTGCCTCTTAAAATTACAACTTGAATTCATAAAAAATAAACCACCAACAAAGTAAGTTTCTAAACTGGTTGGTCCTGTGCTCCCACCACACCTTTGTGCATTGCAACTTCAGTTTTAAATGAGTCGGTTCTGCACATTTTTCACAGTGACACCAGTTGTTTAGAAAGACCAAATTTCAAACTCCTTGGACACGAGGACACTGTTCCTGGTGAGAGAGACCTTAACTAACTTTTTTCCTCTTCTTACTGCCCTTGCAAAGCTGATGTGCGATTAAAAGCAAACAGCTCCTCCTCAGTGTCAGAACTGCAATTCTTAGCCCATGCTGGGAAGAACATCCTCTAACTGCACACACAGCACCGCTTTGTAAAGTTAAATATCAATGATTCATGGCCGTCATCGCCCATCACTATTGTTGTGCCCCTTCACTTCTCGCCTATTTATTGTACACGAATAAATAAGCATAGGATTCGGTTTTACCATCACAGCTGAGAGTACAGAACTTAAAAATGGGTCTTCACACGGACAATAAAAGGCAAGAGCTCTGTGCAAGAGTTGAAACAAAATAAAAGCTGAGATACAGTAAGCAAAGAACGCTGCATTGCTTGGGGAAAGCTGGTATTTCCCTGCTACAAACCAAACCCCTGGAATTAACACGTCTCAACCACATTAAATTTCCATTGCAATCCAGCATTAAATTTTCTTTCTTTTACTAAAACTGTCCCAGCTTAGCTGAATAAAGCTTTTTGTCAGGGATGTGGTTCTTAGTGATGCCCACACGGGCTGCGACAATGCCAAGGAACCAAGGAGGGAAATAATTCACAGTGCACAGCTTGAAATACAAATTTATGCAGTCGTGTTCTGATCCTCCAGAGCCCAGCACAGGCCATAGCACAAAGGCTTCTCCCTGGGATGTAGCAAAAAACCTGCTTTACAATGGGTTATTGGGTTCATCTATGAGGAGTCTTGTTACAATCACGGATACATCAGTGACAACGAGCAACAGCGCTGCTTCTCCTTCTGTACGAGGTGATCAGGCCTAAAGAGAAAATAGCTCTGCATTCCTCCACAGAAAAAACCACCCAAACACTGCTGTTCTCAAAATGTACCACAATGTTCGGACATCGCAATTCCGGCTCCAGGGCCTTTGCCCAGAAAAGCCCTGAAAATGCACTGAAACCGATGGAATGTTTATAATTTGCGTTAAGCCTTTTACTGGACTGGGGCCCATTTCTGACTGCATGAAAACCTCAGGATTTTCCAGATCCTCCCGTTCCCAGAAAAGAATGATCGCATTCCATAAACCAGAGACTGAGAAGGCTGCGCTATTCCAACATGACTCCTCTGCTCTTCCATCTTACCAGAAAGGACCATTACACAACCAGTAAAGCTAAGCTCTTCTTTATGGAAAAAGGACATGTGTAAAAGAACTTTCTATAGAAAATAAAGTTTCAGGTCTCCATATTAAATCTGTTTCTTCTATAAAACAATAGAGTGCTACTTTTGCACCAATGCCATCATAAATACATCTATCCCGCACATCAAACACTGTTCAGCTCAGCAGTGCACCCAAAAATATTGTCAGTAAGTATGGAGTCCACCCCAACATCTCCAAGGCACACACAAGACCTCAGAGCTGCCGTGGGTTTTCACTCTAACGATGTTCAGACACATACGATTTACTTACAATAAAAAAGGAAGTTGTTTGTGCAGGCTGACAATTCGCTGTAATGGCATCAGCACAGATTTGGGGGAAAAAGGTTTCCACTGTCAAAGACTTAAATGTCACCAACATCCAAGTTTGCTGCATGTGAAGAAATGAAATCCTTCACACTGGTAAACAACTAAAAATGTATTTTTTTAATTCTACAAATTTACAAGGAAAAAAAACAAACCCAACAAAAAAAAGACCCTAAAAATAAACCAGGAACTCTTCCAGGATTGTACTCCAAGTGAAATTTTGTAATGATCCTTGGCCTTTCAGGTTAACAGGGGTCCTCTAATGGAATGCAGCAGTTTTGTACTCCACACCCAGCAAGAGCTTTGAATCTGTGACGACATTTGACTTTTCCCCTGTGAAAAACGAGTCTGACATGAAGAACAGAACTGGGGCACTCAGAAATCCACTCACATGAACAGTTCTCTCTTTCTTTTGCACCCTCCTTTCATGCTGCATTTAAAACTTGAGGCTGAAACCAGGTCCTGCAGCAGACGCTCCTTGATTTGTGGTGGTCAGATGAAAACCCGTGTCCTTGAGATCATCGTCACCCTGTAAGAACCAATCACAAGTGACGGATCAGTGAGCGTCTGTGCAGAGCATTTACCTCTCCAACACAACAATCTTTTTCAGGCAAGGACAGGTGAGTTTGAGGACCCCAAGCCCCAGAAGGAGAATAAAAGGCAGCCCACGTGGACTTCCCCCAAATCAGAAGACAGTGGAAGCCTATATGAGCTGTCTCGCTCTGCTCTGCTTACCAGCTGACTGTAGCCCAGGCCTCCCTCCGGCGGTCGCGGGCTGGTGCCACGTTTTACCCTTTGTTGTTCGCTCTTTGCTGGCCAGGTGGGAAACATGGAGGGGTCAATAGGAAGGGGAGTTTCTCGGAAATATTCGTGCTTCAAACCATCTTCAGCAGTAATTCTTCTGGCTGGGTAGTACGTCAAAAAGCTGAAATTAAGACGACAATGAAATAGAGGAGGGGAGAGACAGAAAGAAGAAAGGTTTTTAGCTCAAAAATTAAGAATTCTTCAGAAAAGTGGTTTGGAATGTTCTAATTTTGACCAAGAATTCTGTTACTGGGTATGACTGCTGACATATGGTGAGGTGACAGAGCCAGCTGATTGTGAAAGCGTGCTTCCTCCCTGAACATAAGATTAGTGGAACTGCAGCTGGGACTAAGATCAGAAGTAGCATCTGTAGGGGTCTCTTTGCAAAGGTGTAAATCATTGGACACCTCAGAACCTACAGGCAGTCAGGTACAGATCATGAGGGATCCAGTATGGGTCAATTACAATATTTTACAATGCTGCTTTGCTTTTTAGAGAAGACACCTGAGATTATATTGATGCACCACAAAATGCTGTGATACAGCGTAACTGAACTGTACGACCCGTGGCTGATTACTTCAAACATTTTGCCATGGAGACATGTTTTACTATACTGTTCATCCCACCAAACCATATCTGACCTTGGCTGTGCAAATACTTGTATATCCAGATGTGTAAATGTAATGACATACGCTGCACTGATGCGTTTCTGCAAGCTCCAGACCCACACAAATACCTCAGCATTGTCATTCTTATCCCAAATAGCAAAGACATAGCCCTGTCATAACCAAAGCGATATCTATCTTTATTAAGACAAGCTGGGCTTGGACCTTCTGAAAGGTTACCTAACTTCTGATAAATTATTCTCAGCTCCTCCAAAAACCTGGAGTAATTCTTAAAAATAGGAAAGACTGAAAATCCCTCTTTTTAAAAAAAAAAGAAGATAGGTCATAGAATCATGGAATGGTTTGCGGGTTGGAAGGGATCTTAAAGCCCACCCAGTGCCACCCCCCTGCCATGGGCAGGGACACCTCCCACTGGCTCAGGGGGCTCCAAGCCCCGTCCAACCTGGCCTTGAACACCTCCAGGGATGGGGCAGCCACCACTGCTCTGGGCAACCTGGGCCAGGGCCTCCCCACCCTCATGGAAAAATATTTCTTCCTCAGATCTGACCTAAATCTCCCCTCTTCCAGCTTAAAACAGTTTCCCCTCAGTCTATCCCTGCACTTCCTGATAAAGAGCCCCTCCCAACTTTCTGAATGTAACCACAGTACACCAGCAGAGTTAGTTAAAAGTTGGGCCAACTCATCAGATGTGACAGAATTAATGAACTTTGAAAATCTAAGAAAAATCCAAGATTGCTATTGTCCTCATTCTTTACTACGACCTCTAGAGTGTGCTGCTTTTTTCCCTTTATTCTATTGTCATTTAATTAACAAGATCTATCAGCAGCCTGCATGATAACCGACTCACCACATAATTAAACATGAAAGGAATGAGCTTAAAACTCACGCTTCTCTGTTCTTCTAGGATGAGTGTGCAAGAATAATCTTGGACAGAGGTTTAACAGCAGGTGTTCAGAGCATGGAACACTGAATAAAGCTGTTGTGAGAGTGAGGAATAGCACTGCAAGGAATATCACAGCTGAACTTCAAATGCATCAGCAGGTTCTGACAAGGTTAAAAGCACCAAAAGACCGTGCTTCGCTACCAGTCATTTTCTGCCACTGTCACAGCACATCAATACATTTTCCCAAGGATCCCTAGGAGCTGGCACTTACTTGTTCATCAGATCAAAGCCCTGGTCAGAGAGGAGGGCTCCAAATCGCTTCCGTAGATTGTTATAGGGATACTCTGTGAAGGTCATCTTCTTCACTGCTGGCAACTCGTTGTAACCAGGCCAGATTTTTTCACTTGGGGTACCCAGATCCTGTAAATTAAAATATCTCCTTAATAAACTCATTCCAGAGTGCAACCCTTCTGTTTCTTCATTCTGGGGCTATGGGAGCTGGTGACCGTTCAGAGAAAACAAACAAAACACACATTGCAGTTTTAGCCTACAAGAAATACGGTAAAACAAGCAGAGTAATGAGTATTGAGGCTGAATTTCTGCCAAAGAGCAACAGGCACTTTTAATTGCTTTTTACTCTCATGTACCTGTCTCTAAAACCAGTCAGTTCGAACCCAAGGGTGTGAAAAACATTACCTTGAAAACTTTGTTAATCTGGTCGATTTCTGACTTCCCTGGAAACAGCGGTTTCTGTGTTAACAGCTCTCCAAATATGCACCCCACCGACCACATGTCTATTGCCGTCGAATATTCCTGAAAAGAGGAAAAATACAATGCCTTATACAAACAATAACATACTCATTGAGGAGTTGTTGTTGGGAGGGACAGTTGTTGCTTTGGTTTGGGGTTTTATTTGGGGTTTGGGGGTGGTTTTTTTTAAGGATTATACCCCTCTGAACAGAGCACTGTACAGTCCTTCCAGTACCCAAGGCACAGTTATTTGAAACTTAAAATTACTGTGAATTACAAGATGAGCAATACCCACATACACAAACACTGCAGGATAAAACATGAGTCTCCACAACGCTGCCATTCCTTTCCCCTCATAAACACACAATTAGCAGAGCATTTGAATGTGCACTCTCTGGCACAGAGATCCTTGGCCCTTATTGTGCCACACCAGCGATGTCAGGTTATGGGCACAGAACCTGGTATCCCTGGCACACCTCTTCTCCTACACGGCCATTTCTCCTCTTACAAAAACACCTTTGAACGGTAGCACAGTGCTGCTTCTACTTTTGTACTCATTTTTCTGGTGGTAGTGCAGCACTATTTTCTGGCAGGGTTCTTGCCACTGAAGCCCTGCAGAACCCTACTGACCTCATCCAGATCTCAGCTATGAAACGGGTAATGGGTAGGGAACATTGCCAGAATGTTGTTGGTAACTTGTTGTGCTTTCAGGTGTCACAAATTTTAGACTAAGGTTAAAAAACAAAAATCCAGCTGCCTGAGATGACAGTGACAGTTTTCACTCACTCATGAGGAGCCCAGCAGAACATTCTTAAAGGAGGAAATCTTACACCCACCCACCCTCTGTCTGGAAGGTGTGACCTTTTTAGCCATGTTATTAGGAAAAATAAACACTGAAGATAGAGTTCCCACCTCAGAATCAACATAAAGAATCAAGCATGCTCATACTTTGTTCAGAAGTTATAAAATAAAGTCAGTCTGAAGAGTCACTCCTCTAGCAGGCAGAGAAACAAGGAGAAGCTCACCTTAGCTCCCAGCAACAGCTCTGGAGCCCTGTACCAAAGCGTCACAACCACTGGCGTGTACGGCTTCAGTGGAGACCCATATTCTCGGGCTAGTCCAAAATCTCCAACCTAAATGAGAACTGGTAATTAGCAGGATTTCCAGCACAGACCATGCCCTTTACTAACAGTGCCAGGGTGTGCTGGCCATGGCTATTGCATGGCTTCCAGCCCTCAAAACCAGCCACAGAACACAGTGTTTCTCTTGGGCCTTTTTCTTGTCTTTTTCCACTGAAGGGAAAACATATTTTTCCCTTCCTGAGGCCAAGAAAGAGTTCCTGTTATTGGTCACCTTGACAGGCGGCTTATATGGCACAGGGAAACAAAAGTATACAACAATAGATGCCAACTTAAACTTTGCAAACAAGAAAATAATTCAAAGCCTAGTTTTCCTAACAAAGGGAAAGGCTCAGCAACAGCAAGGGCTGTAAGCTGTCAGTAACGGCAACAGCCGATTGGCACCTGGAATTCAGAAGTAGAAACTGAAATGTCCTGATCTTAACAGTACTGCTTTTCTCTTAGGTTTTTGTAACAACTCAGTGAAGCGTCACACAGATTTTTAAAGCGTGCAACCCTTTTTAAAGGCTTCTTCTTTGTGAAGAAAATCCATCTGTACAGCTCAGCGCTATCAGAGATTTATATTCTTTATTAAGCCTCACAATCTCTCAGGTTGACAGAGCAACCCCAGTTCAAACACTACGATGCAGATATAGAAACAGTGAACGACACTCAGGCACGTGGTACGCTGTATGTTGAACGAGCCAAACCTTGTACCTCAAAAATCAATGTGCAACATTCCATGCTGCTATTGCCATAGCTGTAATGCACTGTAATTCTGCATTAAGAGCTTTTTCCTAAGTGCAGTGTATTTCATGTAATTCTTACTTTTAAAATGCCTGAATGACTGAGCAACAGGTTGGAAGTTTTCAAGTCTCGGTGAAGTATCCAGTTGTCGTGAAGATGCTTGACTCCTCGCAGTAACTGAATCATCAAGGTTTTCACTTCACCTGAAATGATAAAAAGAAGTCAAATGCATTTAGAACAAATCTATCTTTAATTTTTTGTTCTCTGAAGAACAGGGAAGGGGCAGGGGGAAGAAGGGGATGTAAGTTAAAAGCACAGCACAGACTGTCCCATAAAAAAGGCCCAGAACAAGAGCAGTTAAACCCACAGCGCTGCCAATAAAGCAAAATCAATTTGGATAGTAGGAATGCATCAGAAATTAATGCCTCTCAGAAACACAGGAAGTGGCCAAAATTAAAACCTAGTGTTCATTTCCAGTTTAGAACAGGGAAAACTCCCTCAGTTCCCATTCATGTCTCCCCTTCACCCTGAGCGTGCAGGCCGGATTCATCAGCCAGATATCGCCATGAATATCAGCACTCCCAGGCTACGACCTTATCTTAACTTGGATCAGTGAAATCAAACTGGCCAGAGAAAAACCAATGCCATCTCTGTTCCAAAGACCACTCGTAGGACATTCCAAGGCAGCACAGGTCACTGGGCAAAGCTACGTCTCTGATGTCAGCACAGCCCAAAGACTGGTTTTTGAGGTTTGTGTTGGCCAGTCTTGAGAATTATGGGAGATTCTGGTAAACAGTACCTGGTAGAAATGGTTGCTTCATTGTTTCCATCAGACTCTTGAGATCATGTTCTACGTAGTTCATTACAATATAGATTTTGTCCATATTACTGCCTACAACAATTTCCTAAAACACAGAAACAAAAGATCAAAACAACCACACAGTATTTAAAAAGCATGCAAAAACGAATTTTAGAGATTTACTGGCAAGAGGGTAACTGGTACCATCAGTAAAATCCACAGAAAACATATTTTTCTATGAAAAAAACATCAGCTCATTTTTGCAAAACATCGGATTATAGAGAGACAAGCAATGTCTATGTAGTTTTAAGGGTAGTATACAACTGCTTACAGAAACAAGCTCTGCTATGAATGCTAACATTTTATAAGGCATTTTAAAAGCCAAAAGGGAATATTTCAAGAACAAAAATACAGAAGCTTATGGCCTTACTCTGACAGTCACAATATTGAGGTGTTGTGCTTTCAGAATAGTATTTATTTCTCTCAGAGAAGTAATGGGAAAGCCTTCCTTTTCCTTTTCCATTTTCAGTCGCTTCAGAGCCACAATTTCATCTGCAAAGAAAACAGAATTATTAACTGCAGATTTTCCCGCACATAACTAATAAAATACACGTTAAGAGGTCCCCTGGTGTCATCACTAATTTAATTTATTGGAATGAAACCATTACTCAAGACATTACGTTGAACCAAGAAGCACAGACAGTCTCACATTAGCAAAGTGAAAACAAATAAACCCCAAAATAACAACAGAAAATTGCCAAGTTTAAAGAATAAAATCCAAAACAATGATCCAAAAGCTGCATCATGGATTTCAGTGTATTCCAATGTAACTCATGTGGAAAGAAACTAAAGAAAAAGTGTATTTAACTCTAAATTCTACATCATAGTTAAGAAGACAAGACAGCAGACAAATGCCTCAAATGCAGTTCACCTCTGTTTAAAGACATGAGACCTGAAAGCAAGGCGCTACTCAAAACATCACTGAAATGAATTATTTAAATACACCTGATTTTTTCATGGTATTGTGGATAATAACGGTTACATCAGTCTCAGAGCAGGCTTCAAGATAGAGAAGGAAAAGGAAAACGAGCTCATGGAGTTGTCAAGTAAACAAGTGAACTCAGAGAGACCGCGATGCCAGCTGTGTACTTCCACTCCCCAAAGAGACCAAATGGTCATAATATTCTAAAACAAACAGAGGAACCAAGGCATCCAGCATTTAAATCAATCACGAAAATCACAGTTTGTCAATTGGAACCCAAGGATAACCCTAATTTATGCCTAGGTCTGCTCTGGAACACAGTTCTTTTCACAAGCTTTCTTCACCACCTGCCAACTCTATTTTAAACTGCAGATACTTAACTTACTGTGCTACAGCTCCTCTTGAAAATGACCGGCTTGCTGGAAGAAATGTATCCCTAGCAATGGCAACGCTACAGGGAAACCAAGGTCCAAGCCAAAAGAACAGATCATGGAATCACAGAATCGTTTACATTGGAAAAGACCTTTAAGATCATCAAGTTCAACTGAAAACCTAACTCTTCCAACTCCACCACTAAACCATGTCCCCAAGTGACACGTCCACACGGCTTTTAAACACCTCCAGGGATGGTGACTCCACCAGTTTCCCTGGACAGCCTCCTCCCAATAACCCTTTAATTGTATCTTGCTGTGCATTACCTTTTTCTAGAAAAAAAAAAGTGCTGTACTAATATCACTATTTTTGTTAAACCATTAAAGCAAATATTCCTTTGACTTGGGGAATAACCATGGAAAAGGAACACATAAATGACTTGACGGTTGGTTCTTGCACCGTCCATAGGAAATGCAATAATTTCTTCAAGACGCTTGCCGTTACAAACCAAATCAGCGAAGAGACTGAGTTTTAAAAATATAAATACACAAGAAGTGTTTTTTTAAGAGGGAGCTTAACAAAAGAAAACATGAAGTTTCTTTCTACAACAAACTACTGCAGTGAATAGTAATCGCACACCAAGTACTGCTTTATGAATTCTCTAGTGGCAGCTGTGCTCACAGGGACACCTGGTGGAACACTTACAGCACACTCTGAAAGCTCCCAGCCTGGTACCTACCTACAGCAGATCTCAGGCCAGAAAGAATTGCCTTTTGAGCCAGAAATGGGACAGTGATAATTGTTCTACACCACCCAGGCCAGCAGAGAGATCACTGCTGAACTCGGAGCGCTCCATGTGATACCCTGACGTCAAATTCTACATCTCGTTAAAAAGCACACAATATTATTCTTGATATAGAAGAAAGTATTCTAGACAGATTTTGTTCATCAATGAAAAATGCCGAACCATAATTTGCCCTAAATACCAGGAAGATAATAACTGGAAACCACTTCTACTAACCAGTCTTCTTGTCCTTTGCTCTGTACACTACCCCGTACGTTCCTTCTTCAATCCTGTTCAAACACTGAAACTCCTCCACGCTACGACATCCCTGAAAAAACAGACAGACGGACATTCACTCCTCCAGCATCTGGGAAAGGTTTTGGTTTAGTTTGCTTTAATAAAACACAAGGTAAACTTCAGCAACTTCCCTTGCCCATGATATTCTCAAGTGTTCTTTCAGTGATCCCCTACCTGAAGCGCAGGAAGATACTTTGGAAGCTCTTGTTTCAGTTCAATGGGGGAGGAAGCTGGCGAGTCGGGAACATAATCGCCTTCCGTCATTGCATTGGAATGAGGGGTACCTTCCCCTACTTCCTCCTCTTCTACTTCACTTCCTGCTGAATCTCGGTCAAATCTCGACTCTGTAACTTCGAAAGTCAGAATCAGTCGTAGAAAGAGGGAGCCATTTGGAACAATTACATTCAGCTTTAGACAAATGAGGGTAATGAAACACCGACCGCTATATATGATAGGTGTGCAACTTATGCAACTAAAGTTACTCTAATAAAGAAGCATAATTTCTCCTCCTTGCAGAGATGATGCTTTCAAGAACTCATTTAGAGTCAGGTGCACACAATTTCCACTGTTAAATACAGCATGGCAGAAAAACAGAACTTTACACTAATAGAATGAGGGAGAAAACTGACCCAGGTGTATCTCATTCTCTTTGCAAAGCTTTTTTTGAGGACAGTACAAGAGACCGGAAATAAAAGAGAAGGGAACGTCAGCTCATTAGACTGGGATCTGATTTTCTCTATACCTAGACCTTGGAACAGATTTCAAGGGATTTCTGGTTCTGACATGAGAACGGCCCCAAAAGGCCAATCATACGATGCTTTAGAACGATGCCAAAACAGCAACAAGAAATACATTTAAACTGCTTTTAAATATTTGTAGAAACAGATATATTTGGCTGAAAAAATTCAGCCAAATGCTTCTTTAAATACTCAGTATTTGCATTGTACCAACTGGGATGTGGTTTCCATTCTCCCGTTCTTCCTCTTCACTCATCTCTTCCTCGCTCACCTCTTCTGCAAAACAGAATCAAGTTCAACTGAATAAACTCCACACTTCCATAGCTCCTTGTAAGGCAGCGCCTTATTGAGATTATTTCCCTAAATTGCCAGCCCTTCTGCGCTACCCAGTTAGTGATCTCATTCTTCTGTTTCACTTCGAAAGCAAATGCTGCCCCTAATTCAACAGAACTGCACCCTTCAGCTTCCAACAGGGAATGCAATTTTACCAATTATATCAGAATTCAGGGATGGGGGCAGCCGAATAAATTAAATCAGGAAACTTACAGATATTTGCTTATTAACTGTAATTGATTTAAAAAAAAAAAATACCCAGCCATCAGAGCACACTTTTGTGCCTTTTCTTTACTGATTAATTACAAGAACAGCTGTAAGTAGACTTTTTTAACAAACCTTTCTTTAACTTCATTTACTTTTACTGGCAAGAAAAAAAAATGAAATTTGCAACTGAAAATAATTCTAAATACAGGAGATATTTTTATTTCTCCATCCCCCAAATAAGTGCAGCATTTTTCTCTACAGAGTGTTTGTTATGGTGCAGAATTCCTGAAATGGTTCACCTTGCACCATTTAGGAAGACAAAACTGGCTCTGAGTTTTCTAATCTGGCTTCTTAGATGAATTGGCATTACCTCTATATAAAAGGATAGAATACGACTTATATTTTTTCTTTTTAGCTATGTTGATCTGTGAGGTCTCAGCCTATCCTAGACTAAGAGAAAAGGAAAATGTTCAAATAAAACACCACAGAATGAGAAATAAAAAGCATCACAACACACCATTCCAGGACCTGCTTTACATTACTCACCAGCCGACTGCTCAGACACTTCCTCGGAATTGCTTCCTGTCTCTTCCTCCTCCTCCTCTTCCTCCCCCTCTTCCTCAGAACCTTCACTGCTAGATTCTTCCTCCTCCTCTTCCGAGCCTGATCCAGATTCTGTTCAGGAATAATCAAACACATAAGTAGACACATGCTCTAACAACAGTGCTTCCCCCCAGACAACCCCACAATTAATGACATCTACCAAATTGTATTTAATCACCTGATGAAGACTCTGCCGAGCTGGTTTTTCTCTCACTGTCACTGATGTCTTGCAAGTCCGAAAGAGGATCTCTCTCTTCTGGTTTCTCTTCTTTTACTGCTGAGACCACAAAAATTAAAAAAGGGTGCTGACTGGCTATTACCACCAGTGCCCAGTGTATTCTAACGCGGGTCACCTGGGCAACCAGGAAACCACAGGTGCGAGCAACTCTCAACTCATCAGACAGCAGCTTGCAAAGCCTTTCTGCCTCCTCCACCCAGACTTTCAGGTGATTGCAGTCTGCAATCAGCTTACTTGAAATAGTTATGCTTATTTTTACACATTAACAAAACAGACACAGAGCTTTTCTTCTTTAACCAAAGAACTTTTATGTAGGACCATTTTCTGGCTTAGGAAACAAAATTCACCATCTAATCAGAATACTACCTTAAGCATTTATTTTCTTTTACGAGATGAAAAGACTTTCAAACTATACTGATGCCTGGAAGGTAGCAGCTTAGATCCTAACAACAAATTCAGCTGGAGCTAGAGTAAACAATCCCTTTTTAATCTGCAAGGGAATAAAACTATAAAGTTTTAAAAATTCAGTCACCTGCTTCTTTCACCATTGATTAAGTAACTCACTTTGAAATGTTTTACATTACTACTCCTACTACTACAAAGAAAAGACTCATTCAAATTGTCACTTTCACAATTACCTGCAAAACCAGCACTGCTTTAGAAACCAGTACATATTTATGAATATTCCAGAGTGACATCACCGAGGCTGAAGTGGACAATACTTTCAGTAGGGTATCAGGGATATAAGTTTACTACTGAAAATTAAACACAACCCCAGAACAGCTCCTTCTGGCCCCCAGGCAAAGATATCATAAAGTGGCAAATGCTACCTGGTTTCCTGCTATCTGCTTGCTCAACCTTGTCTCTTTGCTGTCGTAATGGGCTGCGACTCCAGGGTCTCATTTTTACTTTGTCTCCATATTCTTCCCTCACTGTTCTATGGTGTGCAGAAACTAGTGAAAACAAAACCGGAAGAAATCGTTACATCTCCCTGCCCTCATTGGAATGCTCCTGTCTGCCACAACCACCTGCTTTGCATTCTTCCTTACGGACCAAAGGCTAATGGGAAGGATGAAAGTGGAACCTACCTACATCTAGGACAAAAGGGACTATCATTTCCCTCATGCACAGTAAAATATGGGTTTGTTCTGCTCAGAGAAAGGTGCTGCCATACTTGGGAAACAGAAGCAAGATGCCCTACATAGAGTAAACACCCTGAGACTGAGGCATTCATGCCTGAGAAAGAAGTGGACAGACCAGGAAGGTACACAAAAGAATAAAATCAGCTAGGTTTAGAAGGAGCTGACAGAACATTAAAGCAATAAAAATAACTAAAATAAAAGGCTAGGAAAGATTGTCCAATATCAGCATAAATACCAAGCACAAAAAGGAGCTGTTCAGTATGAGCTAAGCTGGAAAGAATAGCAACAAATACGGCCGCCTCTGCTACTCTTGAACAATCTTTGTTACTTGATCACAGGAATGGGCTCCAATTTTTACCTCTGAAAGCTGGGACAAACAGGGATCCTTTAACCAAGAATGATCTGAACTTTGACTGCAGGTACCTGAGATGAGCATTCATGTGTAGAAGTTGCTTGGTTATCAGATCTTCCCACTTCCACTACAACCTTTTGCACTACTTGTGCAATCACATGGTCTCTCTCCCTCCTTTTGCAATTTATTTCCCCAATTCCTTAAAATCTTTAGTTTTGAATCTTTGAAAATCTCTATCAAATTGGGTTACACTCAGCCAAAGAGTTCAGAATTGATTTAGATCATGACAGATACATACATACACGCACAGGGCCAGCGTCAATTATATAAATCTTGTTCCTACAGGAAAGCAGACTAACACAGGGAGGGAAACGAATACTTCCTGATTAATCAATACACTGTGATATGAAGGCATAGGACATGTGTTTATTTCCCTATGCAGAACCTTATAGATATTTTTTTTCCCCCCTCCCATGCAGAAGGCTCCTCCACTTTAATTGTTCTCAATTCTGGCAGAAATCTAGGTAAAAAAGTGCTTTCTACATCTCCACTCCTCCACTCTGTCAGCAGACATTAAGCCCAAACAACTTGCATGTAGAGACAGTTACCTTCTCTTCTGGCTTCCCGTTCCTTACGTCTTTCTTCTGCTCGCCTTTCTCGTTCTTTTTGCTCCCTTTGTTCTTTTTGCTGCTCTCTGATTTTTCGCTCTCGTTCTCGCTCAAGTTGCTCCAGACGATCTCTGGAAAAGAATAATTTCTAGTTATGTTGCAATTCACTACAAATTCAGCTTAAGAAATAAAGGAAACCTTTTTTTGCTATAACAACCCACAGGGTCATTGCATTTTATTAGCAACAATACCACTCACTGCATATCAGTCAAAACCAGACACAGCTTTTCAGCTGATCCTTTAAAAACAGCATTCCAACAACACAGACCATGAGCTCTAAAACACAGGAGCACCTTATCTGCACCCTTATCAGGATTTAAGCAGAAATTAAGCAAGTTCAATTAATAAATTCCCTGGTACTACACGAATCTGATTTGCAGGATTTTTTTCATTGTAGTGAAACACTGGCAATGAATTTGACTAGAAATATCATCGTAATTAAGCCAATATAAGATAATTAGAACATATCTTCATTAGACAACACATTCACAGGAACGTCACACTGGCATCAGACCTTACAAGTTTTTGCTCTGAAGTTTTTTGTCATGTCAGAACAACGAAAGGTTAGAGATAAGAGTTAGAGGAGGAAGCTGTTCATGTCTCTGTTGGTTTATCACGGGGGAGGGAGGGATGGGTGTACCTCTCCCTCCTGGAATGCTCCCTTGCCATTTCTCTCCGTTTCTGTCTTTCCCATTCTCGACGGGCTTTATCCTGCTCTTCTCTATGTCTCTTCCTACGCTCATGTTCCCGTTCTTTCTCTTTCACTCTGGCATGTTTCCCTGAACAAACAAAAACGAATTTTGGAGTGTTACTATTCAAAATATGTAGTGCTCCTATTTTAAAAAAGCAAAACTAGAAAGGACAAAACTTATGGTAACCTATTTTCAAGTTCTCTGCTGTTTTCTTAGTGGAAAAATTCTGATCTAAAAGGATGTTGGAAAATTAAAAGATTATAAGACCTAATACAAATACTTGCATTAAAAACAGAAAAAGGCTGTTAGTAACAGGAATACAACATGAATGTTTCTAGAAATGTTATTTCTTCCTTTACAGCCAGGTACAAAGATCATTGCTCAGCCCACACACTCTGTGAAGCTACAAAGAAGCTTAATAGACTTCAAAGAGTAGATTATGTCCCTGTCCCAAATTGATTACTGTCCTCTTAAAACACAGATACATCTCTATCATTCCCATAAAGGCATTAAACACAATCAAAGAAATAAGACAAGTTCTAATTCCTTTGCATCACCCAACTGTTTTTCTTTGGTTTGTTAATGTTATTTACTCCCTACACACCGCCTGCTTGGCTTCACGTTGGGATGCTACCCGACACCTTATCCCAGTGTAGTAATAACAACCTTCTGCCGAATGACTGCGATGTCTACGTTTCTCTTTCCTCTTCTCATCTTTTCTATGATGGGTTTTTTCTTTCCGTGACATTTGCTGCGGTGGTTTTATAGCCAAGGAATCATCTTCTTCGCCTCTAAAATACAGAATAAATTAATAAACCTAGGAAGGTTACACGTGCTGTCAAATAGACCGTGTGCTGTATCCTCTTTTCTCCATTTCGGAAAGAATGCATTTTTTCTTATTTGTTTAAATTTATACTAAAGTTCATTTCCGTAACAGTCCTGAACCAAAGCATTAATGGTCACATAGATAAGAAGTCAAGCTTTTGCTATACGTGCACTTTTAATACACAAGCAAACTGAGGATGAATCAAGCACCGAAGAGAACTCAGTGGGTCTGCTTTAACACACCTTAAGGTAGTGAGTTTATTCTCTTATTCTTACCTGTCTTCCATAGAGTCTTCCCTCCTGTAAGGTGAATTTCTGATTGTTATTTCCATGCGATGATCTCTCAACTCCCCCTCTTCAAGAGAATCACGCTTTGAATCTCTATCATCTGACTATAACAGAAATGCAAGAAAGGGCAAAACCAAAATCCAATTAATTTTTATGCCACAAAATAAAAAAAATTAAATAGTACCCAACTCCTCCATTCCTGGCTCAAAAGCCACCCTCAGCTGCTCACACCAGTAAAGTGCACTAGCTGTGGAGGAGAAGTTTCATAGCTGTAAGCAGCCAAATGCAGTCTGATTCCAATTATAGCTAAGCTTCTGTAAATTCAATGTGTATTGATTAAATAATTAAGGAGGATTGCATGACCTATTGCTGTTTCTTTCCAAAAGAATACTATTTTGTACATAGTTGGACAAAACCAAACAGCAACATAAAAGATATTCAAAAACAATTATTAAACCCATTCTTCCATAAAATCCTTGAAAGGTTTTTACTTGAAATGCACCTTCCAGTTAATCGCAACAATTCCTCTACCTTTCTAACCAAGAACTATAAAGCACAGTGTGCAACATAAGGCTTCTATACCAGAGGATCACTTACATTTTTCATACGTTTTATCTCTGCCTTCTCTTCTTGCTCCTTCCTTCGTTTTTTTTCCTGAAGAATCTCATCTAAAGTCTTCACTTTCCAAGAATCCTTTTCATCACCCATTTGAGTTAAAAAAAACACTCTGAAAGAGAAGAGGGCATTAACGAAACCCACACAAACCACACACTGCAACACAGCCACATTTGACACCAATTTTTCACATGCAAACACTTCATACACCACTCTTGGGCAAAGCCAAGTGGAATTCGACTTATGCTGAACCACAAAATTCCGATTTAAGCCTAAAAGCTCACAGCCTTTTTTATAGAATTATAGAATAGAATCAAAGAATCGCTTGGTTGGAAGACCACTTCGAGATCATCAAGTCCAATTGTACCTGTCCAGTACTAAACCAGATCCCTACGTACCTCATCTACCTGCCTTTTAAACCCCCCCAGGGATGGGGACTTCACCACCTCCCTGGGCAGCTGTTCCAGTGCCCGAGAACCCTTTTGGCAAATAAATTTTCCCTGATGTCTAATTTAAACCTGCTGTGGCACAATTTGAGGCATTTCTTCTCACCCTATCACCTGCCACCTGGGAGAAGAGCCCAGCACCCCTCTCACCACAACCCCCTTTCAGGCAGTTGTACACAGCGACAAGGTCTCTCCTCAGTTCCCCTTTCTCCGGCCTAAGCAGCCCCAGCTCCCTCAGCCGCTCCTCACCCTTCTTCTCCGGCCTCTCAAGGGCCTTCCAGTGCGGGGCCCAAAACTGAACGCCAGGACTCGAGGTGCGGCCTCACCAGTGCCGAGTCCCGGGGCACAACCCCTTCCCTTTGCTGCGAACTGAGGGATCTGTCCGAGGCCCGGGACACAGCGGCCCGTGCGCACGGCCCGGCGCCTCCCGGCTGAGGAAAGGCCCTGCTGCCGGGCGCGGCGCCGCTGCTCTCTGGGTTCCGTGGCCGCTTCCCGTCCCGTCCCGCCGCCCGCTCCCAGCGAGCGCACCAGGCCGCGAGTCGGCGGCCATTGAGGGAGGCAACGCAGCCCTAAGGCTCGATCTAACCTCAGAGAGCGATCCCCCCGGTACCTCCCCGCTGCCCCAGCCCCACTCACCGCGGCCGCTACCGGGCAATGGGGCAGCGCGCGCCGACCGCGCCACTTCCGCCCGCGCGGCGCCCTCTGAGAGCGTCACTGGGCGGGGCCTGAGAGGCGCCCGGGGATACTCAAGGGATCGTGGGATCGCTGTGAGGTGGAGTCAAACCATACCTGTCCACCACCACACCATCTCCCCAAGCACCCCATCTACCTGCCTTTTAAATCCCTCCGGGGGTGGTGACTCCACTTCCCTCGGGCAGCTGTGCCAGCGCCTGAAAACCCTCTGTGTGAAGAGATTTTTCGTAACACCTAACCTGAACCTCTCCTGGCACAGCTTGGGGACATCTCCTCTCATCCCACCACTCGTTAGCAGGGAGGAGACCGGCATTCCTCTCACCACAACCCGCTTTCAGGCAGCTGCAGGCAGTGATGAGGTCTCCCCTCAGCCTCCTCCAGGTCCCTCACCAGCTCCGTTCCCTGCTCTGGACGCGCTCCAGCCCCTCAATGTCCTTCTCACAGTGAGGGCCCCAAACTGACCCCAGCACCCGAGGTGCGGCCTCACCAGCGCTGAGCACAGGGGCACAATCCCCTCCCTGCTCCTGCTGGCCACGCTGGGGCTGACACAGGCCAAGATGCCATTGGCCCTCTTGGCCGCTGCTGGCTCATGCTCGGCCGCTGTCAACCAACACCCCCAGGTCCTTCTCTGCCAGGAGTTTTCCAGCCACTCTTCCCCAAGCCTGTGTCACTGCACAGGGTTGTTGTTGCCACGAGGGGAAGGGTGGGAGCTGACAGGGCCAGGTCACCCCTAGGAGCTCACGGCCAGGAAGTAACAAAAACCCACTAAGAATCAAATCACCTTTTCCACCATGCAATAAACAAAAGGAACCAATGCCAAAACGTACAAAAGGAGAAACTGCTTTCATTCTTTAGGACCATCCCAATAATTCCATACAAAAAGTCACATTTTATTGTCATTTGTGTGAATAAAGTAGGATTTTAACAACCATTTAAAACAAGTCACATAACTGCAACAGAACCAATACAGTAAAAAGGAGAACTCACAAGAATTCCATGTGGGAAGAGCAATTCCACAAATGAATGAGTTCCACCTGCATAGTCCCAACTGAACACCCTTGTCAGTAAAGGTGTGAGGGTGCTTGACCAGGACTAGTGGTTACAACAGAACACATGACAGTAAAGATTATACACAGCTGCTTTATTGTCCATCCCTTGTTTTCGCTGGGAAATGTCATTTCAGAACCACGTTAACTTTAACACATTGCAAGTCTGTGTTCATCAGCAAGAACACAGGTCCGTTTAGGAATTCACATTTTAAGGGAGACTGTGCTGTTTGTATGAGGATGTACTTATCAAACAATCCACCTGGCTTTCACTCACAGAGCTCATCTTGATCGGTGTGCGACGATCAGGGCTGTGGGAAACGCGAGTTAGAGAAACCCTAGAGCGGTTTGAGGACTTTCCAAAAGAAATCGGGCAGTGCTGCTGTCAACAGACAAAGTAATTGGAAGGCAGATGGGTGTAACACTGTAATGAATTCCTAACACAGAACTGTTTGCACAACAGGAACAAAGGCAAAGGAGAAACTGGTAAGATGAGAGGAAGAAAAGAAAAGAAGAGAGGTTGGTTTGTTTAATCTAACAAAGGCCAAGACAACTGCAGAGAAGTGCATAAGATCAACACCATGAAAACAAACCCAGTGAAACAGGATTGTTGCGCTGCCACAGAAGAGGTCAGGCAAAACCAGCCACGAATAAGCTTAGACATGTGTTAGAAATCAGAAATTCCAAGATCTTCCCAGCTGTTTGGTTCACAGAAAGGTTTCCAGCAACAGGAAAGGCGAAAGGCAAAAGCCTGCTAGCTTTTAAAATGAAGCTCTGTTGGTTGATGAAGGGGTTTACGTGAGAACAGAGCAAGGCAATTAGAAAGCCGCTTACATTTCTGTCTCTGAACAAGAGTAAAAATATAACACAAACCAGACCTTCTGCCAAATACACTGAAATTTCTGAAAACAAAACTTCCAAAAATAAAAAACCACAGAGCTCCACCCTATAATCCACAGCTTTTTTTAAGAGGGATACGAGTACAAAGAAATAGAAAATCACAGATATCACACAAAAACCTGACATTTCCCCTCCCAAATCCTCAGGGAATGTGCCCCAGGCAACCGTTCACGTACAGGAATGTAACCTAAAGTAAGAGTAAGACAGAACAAGCACACACTACTTAAACAGAAGGCAGGCTTCTTCAGGTAAACTCTCCTGGAACACGTTTTTGCCCACTGCACGAAGAGTTCACCAGAGCTAACTCAATGCCTCACACCTGGAAATGTAAGCAAGTGCTTAACTTCTACAGGAACTCCACTGGCAACTTCCTATTAGAAATTATTTTTACCATAAAGACCACTTTATCCATGCTTCTAATGCCATGCTGCCATCTTTCAGCAGAATGGCAACTACTAAAAATCAGCTCGTTTCAATTGTTGATTTAATTTTCTTACCAAAAAGTCCATTTAAATGTTTTTGTTGCTATTGTGCTTTTTGCCAAAACTAATTACTAATACTTCAGAATTTTTTTTAAAGGAAAGTTAACTTTTTATTTTTGATCTACCACAAAATAGAATTTCCTTAAAAAAGAAAACTTAGGAGCAGCAGAAATAAATATCAGCCTCAGTTTATGGTTAATATTCCTCCCTTTAGTGATCTCTCTTCCATCTCTGTCACAGATAGATCCGAGATTCTTTACATAGTGATAGAAACACTTTGCACATTGGTCAGAATTATAACCCTGAGTTTCTAAAAGGCAGCACTTTGTTGCACTCTTAGAAATAACACCAAAAATCAATTTCTTTCCTTGTAACAGAAATACTAAAAATAATGCAAGAAATTAAAATATTAAAATGATTTCTTATAGAAATACAACAGATCCTGCTTGCTTCATCACCAAAATTTTTCAGTGTTTTTTACCTCTAAGCAACTGCAAATATTTAATTCATTACTCCATTTATACAGTATATGTGTGTGTGCTGGCATTTCAAATTTGTCAATGCATAACCAAGATGCAATATTTCCACGTTAAATTTTAGTCAAAAAAACACTTTTCATTCCTAGCTTTGTCATTTGTCAAGAGAGGAGGTGGGGTTTCTTCCAACTCTACAACACACCAAGTGATGGGGGATGCAGGCAGCGTAGAGTAACAACCAGCCAAAAGTTTCAGTGATGCACTGATTTCATTCCACTGCAAGCAAGCAGAATACAGTGAAGGGTTCATATCTTCACATTGATTTGATGGGTATGGAGAAAGGAATTGTTTTCCCACAGGACACTGAACTTCTTTTTCTAATATAGGCTTGTGTGTTACTTGCAGTCGAAAGATAACAAAGCCCACGTTTACCACATTCTATGACACAAGGTCCTCTGTTTGGTGTATCAGTTTCTCAGTAAATCAAGACTTACTGGATTCTTCCCATCATTTTCTCTCCGCTTCAAGTCATAGGCTTGACCTGCCGTGAACTCAAAGCAACCAAATCAGCATCAACAGTTGAAGAAACCATTTTCAGGAAGAGAAACAAGTGACCGTTTTAACCATATGGTTCCAAATCCTTGGAAATGAGTGGCTCGGTATCCTCAGCCGTGAGCTGTGCGGACTGCGGGGCTGCAGCTGCCAGGCTGTGGATAGTCTCTTGCTGATGCTGCTTTGCCTTGTTGTAGAGCAGAACTCCAATCGTCACAAGAACCGTCCCGATGGCTGAGAGGCTTGTGATTTTGTTACCAAACACAATAATACTTAGCCAGATTGACAGCGCATGCTTCACAGTACTAGCAACACTGGAAATGGAATATACAAATTAAGGCCAAAAGAAAGCTTTCCCATATCCCACACTCAACCAGGCTTTAATGTAGCAGGAGGCCCTGGCCCAGGTTGCCCAGAGCAGTGGCAGCTGCCCCATCCCTGAAGGTGTTCCAGGTCAGGTTGGATGGGGCTTGGAGCCCCCTGATCCAGTGGGAGGTGTCCCTGCCCATGGCAGGGGGTGGCACTGGGTGGGCTTTAAGGTCCCTTCTGACCCAAACCATTCCATGACTCTAAGGCCTCTCTTTGTTTTAATTGGTTTTTAAACATCAACTCAGATTCCGCTTTTCCTCCTGAAGTTAATATCAACACCAAGTTGTTTGATTACTGGCACTTCTATCTTTACACTCATCTTAATTTTAGAGCTAGTATGAATAATTCACCTTAGGTTTTTGTTTTCCCTGCTTTTAAGTGAGCAGTACAGTGTTAGCAACTCATTTCTGGCTAACGCAGACATCCAGAGGACTATCAGAACACTAGCAACATAACTGTCATTTGCAAGTGTGCTGCTCATCTCAAGCAGAAACACCAAGCAAGAAAATACAATAGTGTTCCTGATGTGAAAATAACAGTTTTACCTGAAAGTCACAGGAGAAATTTTTCCCATCAAAGCATAGGCTGTAACACTTTGTAGGTGGAACAAGACTCCATCTATTAAGAGAAGTATGATGATATCTTGGTTGTAGCTGAAGCTTCTCCCACTTTTCCCAATCACAGGCACATCCTAAACAAACAAACAAAAAGAGGATTTGTAAGAGTTCAGTTTATAATCAAATCTATCTCTTGCATACATAAGATGAAATGCATTTCAAGGTGATTTTATGAAGAATGAAAAGTAAAAATTAATCTTAACTTTAATCTTAGTTGCACATTCTGCTCACAAGTCAAAAAGAAAACATAAATCCACGTTAGTGAATTCAAATTACCATGAAGAATATCCAGGCAGGAATAAGCATAACCACTGCAGCAGCACTTGTGTAGAACTGAAGCTCTGGGGCTCTATGGAGAAAAAACCCAATTATTAAAATTAATCGGAGTTTCTTTCTGAGAGCTGAAGAAAGCTGCATTATTATTGTATTTATAGGTATCGAAAAGTACTAAAAGCCATCCTACCACACTTTGGGGAGCACAAATTCAGCAACCTCGTGCAAAGATAGAGGTTTGCTTTGTGTGTCGGCTGAGGTGGGCTGAAGATAAAAAGCCCCTGTTCTCAGGACCCAGACTGCCATTTTATTATGTGGTAAAATACACACATAGCTACAAGATTTTACTCCTGTGGAGTTCTGAAGTTCGTTTCTGCACGTCTACTCATGTTAAGGCATATTTTATGATTGCAGAATAAGAACTAAGGACTACTTCTTTCTGTAACAAGATGACCCGTTTTGGGTATGCTGAGAGTTTCAGCCGGTTATGAGACTCCGACCTAATGACACAGGATCTAAGCATGGGGGAATTTTCTTTCCCTGGTAAAATGATTTACGTTACGTTACGTAAATATCTTAGTACAATACAATCCTAAATATATGGTTTCCTTACACAGCCCCAATTCCATCTAGAATCAAAAGTGAAATATTTTTAATACTTACGAAAATCTGTATTTATCTCCACTGAGCAGTTTTTTGGAAAACACATTTTGCAAACTGCAAAGAAAAACACCGTCATTTATCTGTATTTTAGCTAGGACAAATAAATCAATCCATGAGACAGACAGCTGTTTCCCTTAAATGGGTGGTAATGTCTGCACATTATGGAAGTATCAACAAGAGTTTGGTGTCACTCCTTTACATTAAAGCAGTTGTACTATTTTTTTAATCTCATTAATGCTAGCAGACGTGATAGAGAAACTGTATCTTCTGTTAAAAGAAATGTTAAATACCAACATTTAAACATAGTGTGCAAAGCCAACTACGAGCAACAATTCTCTTCAATCTATCAATACACAAAACTCCTTTATTCCACATAGAGAATTATCACAATCCCTTACCAGTCCATGATATTCGTTGACAGAGCCGCCGAGAAACCGAGGATGTTGAAACTGATTTCAGTAGCTGTACACAGAGCCAGCCCACCCATGACGGGGATTAGAGAGAGATTAACCAGCAGTCCTGCAAATGACAAGAAATCTGAGTTTAATTTCTCTACTTCCAATTACAGGTATCAAATCCGACAGGTTTTGAAAGTTTAAATTCCACCTTAACTTCTTCATTTTAAAGAAAAAGCAACTTATTTGGCCTTGAAGTACAAAGGTTCTAAACAATATGGGCATACACCCACGGATAAAGGCATCTCCTCTGGGGAAAGAAAACCAAAAAAGAGAACACTATACTGTCCCTGTTTACTCAGTGATTGAATTATTCTTCTTCCTCTGTCTTATTTCAGCCTTTTGCCATTTTGCATCACAAAGCACTCCATACTTTGGCCTCTGTGTTACCTCTGTGACCTGGAGCTGGTAACGAGAAAAACTTCAAGCAAACAGCATGCTATGGCAACTGGAATCACGAAGAAATTATATTGTGGACTGGAAGAAATTATATTGTGATACGCTAGTTGTTTGAGGGTTTTTTGCTTGCTTGTTTGTTTTAATCACAGAGTGAACACAGTGAAGAAATTTAAGCATCTTAAATTCTGAGCAGCAAGCTGTCCTGATCAGAAGGAACACACTGAGCTTCATTTATTTAAGGCTGCAGTATTTTCTTGACAGAAAAATAACTTCAGAGTAACAATGTCCTCTAACAGCTTCATTAAAATAAATCCTTTTTAACTTATATATAACACTCTACTTATTGTGTTCTAACAGAATAATTCTTCCAGCTGCATTTACTACAATTCAGTAGGATTTCCTCGTCCATGGCCAACTAGGTGACAGTATTATTAAAAACCCATCACATTCCAACAGCAAAGTACTCACCGGTGTATTCCCCTAATATCATCCGAGACATGATAACAGTAAAAATAGGTGCAGAGCTTTTAACAGTTTCTGCAAATGAAACTGCCACGTTTTTCAAGCTGACGAGCCCCAAGACTACTGTTGCAAATCTGTAGGAAAAGAACACATAAAATTAAGCAGAAAAAATATGAAGCAACCAGACAGAGCTCTAGGAAATATTTAACCATTTACCTCATTAATCCAACAAAGAGCATTATCATGATGAAATTAGGTGGATAGGAGATGCGCGTTTTGTGTTGATACAAGCAGCATGGAACAAACATTTTTATACAGCCAATGAAAGTGGTTGAAAGCATTTGAACAGCACCTAAAGAGAGATGAGAGGGGAAAAAAACAAATCAGAAGATGATGGGAACACAACAGATAAAGCAATGTAAGAAAATTTCTTGGACAAACTCATGCAAGAGCTATCTCTTTTAGCAGCTGAACAGCATGGCAGCTACTGTCTACATATGAATCCTCACAAAAACCTTTTACTTCTATACCTACCAGCAAGGCAGCAGAATAAAACAAAGCTATAGGCATATACCTATAAAATTTAGGTCATAAAGTGAACCTTAAAAAAAAAAATATGAAAAAGCAGGCCACAAGATAACAGAGATGACACAAAGGCAACTTTTGGATTTCTACAAATAAAATTAAAATGGTTCTGGACAAAAAACTGGCTCCAGCTTTTATTTTTTCTAAACCCACATCACCCTCCAACATAGAAAACAAAAAAACTACATTTTTCTTCCCAGCTCTTAGTCCTCAAATCCCATCTTATGGTCCTCTAGGAGCAAAGTTTCATACTATCTTTCAGCAAGAGGAGAAAAGGACAACGTCAGAAGCTGAGATCACAACTTGTGAGTTCCAAGCCCCAGGACCCACCCACACATCTCCTAACAATGTCTTTTTCACTGTAATTGAACCATTTTGTCCCCCAACTTTATACAACAGGATCTGGTATTGTCAAATATCTTACTGGAATTAAAGAAAGGCAGGATTACCTAGCATGCTGGGCTCTCCTTCCAGTAATGACAGAATGTATTTGTTAAGAAAAAGAGTGCAAAAGCTGAAGAAAAACCACAAAGTGAGGTAGATGAGAGCATGAGAATTCCAGATGCCCAAGTCCGACTCGATGACCGTGGTCTCCGTGATGGTTATTTTCAGAACGTTCTCCTCCGGTACACTGTCACTCCTAGTTATTACAAACTTTTCGCTCCTGTTAGCAAAGAGCGAACCCAAATCAAATAGTGATTTTCCCTTTGGCTTTTCTTCAAGGGGGGGAGGATTAGGTTCCTCCGGTGTCTGAGCACTTGTCACAGCTGACATGCTGACAATAAGAAGCTAATATTTGTCCTTAATAAAAAACAACATCGACTCAGCACAGAACAGGACTTGGACGAAACAAAGCTATCATGTGATTAGTCTTTCATCTCCCATGGCCTGAGGAGGTGGGCTTGGTCCTCCAAATAGCATCTTGTGTAAAACCAAACTTCACGTGCTTCTTTGTGGGGTCTGCTCCATTCCTTCTGCCTGAGACTGAAAAAAAAAAAAAAGAGAAAGAAGGAAAAAACCATGTAGCTCTGAATTTTACATCCCTAGCGCAAAGGTACCATGATTCACCTGCTTCTCACGGAAAAAAAAAGGCTGCTGTGGCTTGTCTTTCAGGTTGGATTTTGGACTCCCACTACCATGGAACCAAGATTAAGCACTAAGAACTTAGATAAGGCAGATTTTTTTCATTCTGAAATAGCACACACACAAAAGGCTTCACGTGTTTTTAAGTTCTTTCTCCTCTAACCCAAGTCATCACAGCCTTTTCATTTATAATTAACTCCTCTTCAAGATTCTACAGTTTCTTTGATCTCAGTCTAAGGTCTTTTTATAAATTCTCAACAGAAAAATCTTCAGCACCCAGAAAGCCTAGGCAGGAGCCCATACCCTTGGTACTAATTAACCTGTTATCAGCTTAAGTCACAGTGAGCAATCAATGATCAAGGACTATAACTCAACAATCATAAACACAGCTATCTCTGTATATATGAGATCAAGGTGAGCAAAATAGGAAAATATGTCCAAGAGCTTTCCAAACAGACTTGTTCTCTATTTAATTACTTGTAAATAATGCAACATCACTTACTTTGCCACACAGCACTGTTATAGCTTGCAATTCGATATTAGTACTTGCAATAAATGTTAAAGCCTTTTTAAAAGATCTCACAAAAAGGCATTAAATCACTTGCAACTACAGCTTTCTCTTTTTACAAATTACATATGGGAGGCTGTAGTAGGAGAGTACAGAGAATAACAAAACCACACGGCGACCTTTACACTTGTTGAGTCACATAACGTTAGCCAGCATCACAACGCCAATAGATTCAAAATCTGCATTCAGAAATGAAGAAATTGCACTCAAGCAGCTGATCAGTTACACTAAAGCAAATTATCATATTTATTGCTTTCTATTTTGCAGTCTGTGTTCTCTGAGGAAAAGAAAATAGGATGAATCAATGAGAACAGGACCTCTTTTGCTCCTCAATGAACATATACCAAGGGAAATGACATTTGAAACACTTGTATCCAGAAGCAGGTTTGCTAGATTGCTGAGATGGTGGACTTATCCAGTTCAAAAGTCATTCTTACAGGGGAAGTTAATGACTGGACATCTTGGCAAAGCTGTCTGAAATGAGATCATAATACTATAGTGCATCAAACAACAGCAGCACAAGAAATCATCAATGGCAAGGAAAAACACAAGAGCTGTATGAGAGCAACTGCGCCTGCCCTGGCCTCGTCAGCATACAAACGGGTGAACAGGACACACTATTTTCTTCATGGCTTTAATGACCAACATGGCAACTCAAAATAAATCAGAGAGAGGTGCTAAAGAGTTGAATATATTATCCTGCCTGTTTCAGTGTCCTACAGCAGCTCCTTTTACACTGCAAGGTTCCATTCCTTGTGTCTCCTCTGCTATTCCAGCCATGCCCACATGGTCACCATCCCTGTTTCCCCCACCTCTTCCCATTTCACCAAAAATCACGCAAGCAGCACGCCAGGGTGCCAGCACCTCTGACACACTGGGGATAAACCCTGTACTTTTGTTAACCCAGTTTAAAACAAAAAAAGCCAGGCTGAAGGGAGAGAATTTATTACAAAAAACACATTGATCCTCCTCCTTTTTCAGGTCTTAAAAAAAATATCCCTCTACATCCAAAATGATTAGCAATCACAACTTGGTTAATACTTCTGTTTATAGCACTCAACTAAAACCAAAAGCAATAAAGCACAACAAGGCTCCTGCCCTCAGCAGCACAGCAATATCGTATTTGATACCAGTGATTCCTGACGGCAGGAAGCCGAAGAGCAAATAGGAACAAAATTACTCCCCTAAATTACTGACCTGCTGTCTTAAATCAACTGGAAAGTCTTAAATGGGCTGAAAGACTTCTCCATCTGGAACTAATTCCTCCCTTAAGACTAACCCACAGCTGATATTTACCAATAGATGAGAACGTGGCAGCGGTTGGCAGAGCCTTTCTCTTGGATTGCACACAAACATTCAATCTTCCAGCTCACAGGAGCGAGCAGCATGAACTGCATTTTACACTCTCTCTTGTATCTTCTCCAACTTTTATGTATGTTAGCTAAAAACTATGGTATTAAAGGTGAAAAAAATATGGAGTGTAGGCTTTGAGAGTATCAAATTTTGACTTACAAGGAGTAGCTCATTACCAAGTCAACAACTCCTCAATTTCTTAGGCTTTAGGACACAACTCACATCAGGCTACCTGCATTCAAATCCTGTTCTCTTTCTGCTTAGAGCAGTGTAAAACATAATTAGAAATACATTAATGTCATACGTCAAAAAGGAGCAGAGAAAAACCTTCTCTCAAAGACTTTTAAAAGTTGAGAAATGATGTTATCTCCTGTGCTGTTAAGCATCTAGTTTTAATTAAAAGACACTTCTCTGCCCTCAGTGTCTAATAAGAGTACCCAGACTTGGTTCGACTACAAACTGCTCATCTTCCTCTTTAACAGCAAGCAGAAAGTGAGAGCCACATTTGTTAAAAAAAAAAAAAAAGGAGAGATAAAACCAACTTAGATATGAAATTGTTCCAATGATATTATCACTGACACTTGTCAGCAATCCTCATAATAATATTGACTTAAACTTTCTTTCCAGACAAACTGCAGTTTCAACCCTAATTTTTAAAGAATTGTCAAAAATAAAAAAGCCAACAATACAGCCAGAGTTCAACAAAACCACAGTTCTTCCTTAGGACTGCAAGAACAGAATTATTTAAGGATAGCAAGTACAGCAACAAGAGACAAAGCAGGCACCTAAAAGAGTAAACACAGTGTCTTTAAAAATTCAATATACTATACCAAGACGAGATTTATCGTGAAAATAAAGCATAGCATTTCCAGCACTACAGATTCTGGTTTTTATTTATCTATTGCAGCCCTGGTTAAGCACAGTCTTCCATGGAGCATACTAAATATTGTTTATGATTGAAATATATTGCTGGGCAAGCATCGAACAAATCTAAGATACAATTCTCTAGTGATGCAGCTCATCTCAAAACTGATACCCTTCAGTCAGAAGCTATTTCTTAAACAGCACAGTGGACGCTGACCACCACTACTTCATGGCAGACACCAGCAGTTCCTTGCTGCATCCGCTGCCCAGCCTGGGCACACTCCGGACTTTGGCATGACCACCATCGAATGGTGAAGATAACAAACCGCTGCTGCAGTTTTCTCTGACTACCTATATATAAAATCAGACACTTTCATACAATCATAGACTCATGGAGTGGTTTAGGTTGGAAAGGACCTCAAAGCCCATCAAGTTCCATCCCCTGTCATGGACAGGGACACCTCCAACTGGATCAGGGGGCTCCAAGCCCCATCCAACCTGGCCTGGAACACCTCCAGGGATGGGGCAGCCACCACTGCTCTGGGCACCCTGGGCCAGGGCCTCCCCACCCTCACAGCAAAACATTTCTTCTCATCTCAATCTCCCCTCTTTCAGCTGAAAACCGTTCCCCTCATCCCATCCCTGCACTCCCTGACCCAGAGCCCCTCCCCAGCTTTCCTGCAGCCCCTTTCAACACTGAGGTCTCCCCAGAGCCTTCTCCTCTCCAGGCTGCAACAACCCCGGCTCTCTCAGCCTGTCCTCGCGGCAGAGCTGCTCCAGCCCTCGGATCACCTCTGTGGCCTCCTCTGGACCCTTTCCAACGGATCCATGTCCTTCCTACGCTGTTTCTTCCTACGCTACCCCCAAAGCTCTCTGCAAGCTCTCAGCTCCAGGCCCTGCACAATAAAGCACAGCTCCAAGCGGCTGCAGGCGCTGGGGTCCGGGCCGGGAGCCCCGGGGCGGGCTGCGCCCATCTCCGCACCTTCGCCTGGGCAAGAGCTCACCCGACCCAAGGCCAGGAGCGCCGAGGATTCAGCACGCGGCACGCTGTGAGCATTAACGGGATAACGGCGACACCCGAGACGCTTCCAACCCCACATCGGGATCGCAACCTCAAACCTCAGGCCCCTCCCGCACCGGGTGAGCGCGGGGCTCCATCCCCGGCCCCAGCAACCCCTTCCCCCGGGAGCAGCGCCGCATCCCGGCCCTCCCCTCCCTCCTCGGGCGTTTAGGGGACAAAGGAAGGAAGCGGGGTTACAGGGCGGTGGCTGCGGGGAGCCCCGCTCCGGGCCGGCTCCTCCATCGCTGCCGGCGGGAACCCCGGCGGGGCGCGGGGGATGGAGGGGGAGAGGGAGGGAGGCGGGGAAGTGACGTCCGGGTGGCCCCGGAAGAGCGGCGGCCACAGCCGGTGCGAGCGCCGTTACCAGAGGCCACGGAGCGCGGCGCGAGCGGGCGGCGGCGACAGCGCGGGAACGCGCGCGCTGCCCCGCCCCTGCCTACGGGGGCGTGGCCTGAGCTGCCCGCCCCTACGAGCGGCGCAACCGGCCTCGCCCTGCCACGCCCCTGCGCGGCGGGGGCGTGGTCTGCAATGGCCACGCCCCCGTGCCATGACTCGCCCCGCCCTTTCCCACGTGGGCGTGGCCTATATCACCCCCACCCCGATAACCGATTCTCCCCGCCCCTATATGGGCGTGGTCTGTGCTAGCCCCGCCCCAGCATCCCGCCCTGTCCGTCCTATGGGGCGTGGCCTTCACTGGCCCCACCCCCGTGAGCGGTGGCTCCGCCCCCTCTCTCCCCGCAGCGCCGCCACAACCCGCGCTGTGATTGCGTTACACACAGACCATTTGCTCCATTACACCCAGAATCTCCTCTGGTTTCGCACCACCGAGGCAGATGCTGTTGCCACTGTTTCTTTTCCCAGTAGTCCTCCAGGGAAGGGCTCAGTGATGGATATGGTGCCATCCAGAATGCACTCGTGTGCAAACAGTACGGAAAAACACTCCAGTCTGGGCAAGATTCGCTGTAAACTGGCTTTCTCACTGGGGTCTCATTGGGCAGGCGTGGCAGTGATTTTGCTTTGGGACAGCCAATCGCTTTACGCAAGTTGCATTCAGTGTTCAGAAGGAGCTTACCGGTTCCCGGTTTAATAGCTGTGCCATAACGCGCTGGGGAGTTCAGGGGTGTCTGCACTCCAAGGCTTGACCTCAAACGTCCATCGACAGGAGCCGTGCTTACACCCAAGTTGTGTAGAAGTTAGTTTCAAGGCACCCTGTTACACAGCAAGAAACCCAGCGTGATCTGAAACAAGAAAATGTCATCACTCTGTGTTAAGTTCCTGCAAGGACGTTGCTTCACCTGATGTATTTGAACAAAAGAAAATAAGGACCTCATTTTTTGAGAGCTTTTTTTTTTGTCTAATAATTTTTGTTCCACTCGAAACAAAATCCAAACTTCCTTGGATATTTCCAATTTGAGCTTCAGTAGTGTCTTAGTTTAGATGAAAACTAAGATATGTTATCAGAAATTAAGAGATTTTAATCAGAGAAGGGGAAAAAAATTAAAATATAACTTCAGTTCTTATTCCTGGGTCAATTTGTATTAAATAGAAATGAAACGGAGCATAAAAATAACTACAAGATATAAATATATAGACATATATATATAAAATATATCGAAGTAAGGAAGTCCTCTTCAGTGGCTTGAGCAGGTTTGGGCTGTTGGCTCACTGGCCGAAACAGTGTAGAAAAGAACAGCCAGCAGGTGTAGCACCTTGTGTACGAGAAGGACGCGCTAATCATAAGCAGCCACTGCTGTCCAGCTTTCACGCTTTCACCCAGAGGGAACAAAGACAATAGATTTGTTCCAGATTCTATAATTAGACACATACAAACAATACTTTTATTCCCAAACTCCAGTTTGATTAGCAGCTTTTCACACAAGGCTCAGCACACCCACAAAAACTGCAGCGTTAGATCGAAGCCGCCAATCTGTCACACTGTTAGCAACCGTTGTTGTGCGCTTCAGAGAAAAATGAAGAACCTTCATAATAAACCCAATTAAACACATGATGTTATACATGGGGAAGCTGCATGCTTGCTAATCTATTTTCCCCCTCCCACCTTCTGTTGATCCTAGTTAGTGTTCTGCGCTGCCACACACAGAGGAAGAAGCGCCCGCCTCTCACAAACCGCTGGTTAAATCAGGAAAAACAGTTTTGTAAAACAGTCCTTCAGACTAAAAGGTTTTAATGTAAACAAAAATTGTTGTTGCAATATATTAGTAAAGATGATATTATTCAAGGAACATGTTAAACCCACAACTGGCTGACATTGAGGTTTCAAGATGTGTAACATCTTGAACATGCCAAACCCATGTTTTCCATAGGGTAGACAGAGACTGACAGAACTGATAATCATTTATTAAACAGATGCCCTGGCTGTAACAATCTCTTGGCATTTAATTTGTCGAAAAACGTTCACCTGCCAAAACCAAAGGGATAGCCTTCATTTCAGAAGAGTGCGTGTGCTACCCCTGCAAAAATCTTAATGCTCAGAAAAGAGTTTCTTTTCAAGTTATTTGTATGGACTTGTTCTGATTTGGCAGCTGAATGTGCAAAACGAGGAAAAAATTCTTCCAGGTTTCCCCAAGGTCATAAGCATGAAAAAAATCACCTGATTCCCTTTGTAATTTGCCAATTGTTTCCTGTTAATAAAAGTGAAAAAGGAAGCTCATTCACTAGAAGGTTTGTTTAGAGACGGAAGTTATTACATTACTTTGAAAACTTCTACCACACATTGTCCCATGTCCCAACCGAGCAAAGCCAGATCACTGGATGCACAGAATCCAGGAAGTTGCTCTCTGGAAAAATAAATCTGTTGTTACTCTGTCTATGCTAAGAATTAATTGGTGTTTGCAGGAGCATCCTATAAAAGAACAAAGCATCAATTCCTGCCTTCATAAAAGGAAAGCATTTTCCTTATTTAAGCTTTGTCAAAACAAATGTATCAAGTCCAACTGTGACAGTCAGTGGTGGGTTTTGATGTATTTTATAAAAATCTAACTCAGAACTTTCCCAAACCATTTATTTTCCGGACTACAGTTTGTAAGGTGGGGAATAAGCTGCCTGGAAGTCAGTCTAAGCGCAGTTTCAAGTGGTCAGAACCACAGAAACAAAACCGTAGAGGATGTGTAAGAGTAGGAAATCCCTTGTTAGTCACTTGAATTACTCTCACTAGGAAGATTATGTCATTTCAGTTCTTCAATAAAAATGGTGTTGCTTCATTTAATGCAAATACACTATTTAACGTAGCGTTCAATACAGTATTAACAGAATAACCTACCACGCTGCCAGTTAATTTGCATAGCTAATAGGTTGCCATTTTCAAAGTGTTACTTCACAAGTAATTTAACAGTCTAACATGATTTAATTTCTTGTATGCTAACCACAGGGGAGAGAACTCATTTTAAGTGCCTCATTCAAGCTCCTTGGTAAGAACAAAGATATGCTTTTGACTGAAGAGTCAAAGTTACACAGTCTCGATAATTCCATTTTGTCACCGGGATCAGGCACATGGAGAAACTGCATTGTGTGCAAAGTGTATTCACCTGGTAATGGCCCTTTTCTTCTCCTTCCCAGTGTTCTGTGTATCCTGTGTGACTAGAGCAATCCTGCAGAAGAATTGCCAGGAGCTCATCGTCTTTGTTCTTTCCATCTTGCTCGTTATGTTGGGTTCCATTGTCAACTTCTTCCATTGTTCTCCCTGTGGAGCAAAAGCCAAAGCTCCTGGTTAGTCCCCTGGCTTTAATTAACTTTGCGTTTCTCCACATCTTGAAAATCTCAGAAAGGTGAGGCATCCACGGTAAAGGCACTAATAAGAGAGAAAAATCAGGTGGAATTATTCCTACCACTGAAAAACAAAATGTGCATCTCTGGGACCGCAGATCTCCCTCTCTCCTGGGATTTCTTTATGGCAGTATCTGAAAGTAACATAAATATCAAACAATTGTATGGACACAGCATTACTGTAGAAGATATTCTTCACTTCACCCACTCTGCTTCAGATTTCCATCTATAAAACAACTGGCATTGTTCTGACCTACGAACAGAACTGGAACATTTAAGTCTATATGCAAGGACATGGCCTTGAGCTCCACTGCTCCATAAAGGCAGTGATGTGTTTTTAAGAGCATCGAGGTAACCTGCTGCAAGGAAGCAGAAAGATACGATGTGCCTGGGGAGGTACTGCCTTTCCAGATTGTCTTGTTTGCATTTCGCAACCATAAAACACAATACAAGGACTGTATTCTATCCATTACTAAGATTTGCAGTTAAAGATTTGTAGTTAAACTTCCGCTTGACGTGCTTCTCAGAAGTCCTTCCCTTTTTTTGGTTGCATGTTTATCACAAAGGTGAGAAGGAGGATGCTTGTGGTGGAGTCATCTAGAAGTTACTCTTTGATAGCAGAGATTGCAACCAAGCCAGGAGGATGCAGCAAAGTGGAATTTGCCTATTCGATTTGCATACCAGGCCCTGTGTCCTTAGGAAACTATATCATAAAGATGAGTAGTCCTTTATTGGGGCAGCTTCTTGAAAGGTGAGTGACAGTTTTCAGGTTAACATAAGGATTTGTGAACTTGAAATGTAGTTTTCCATGTCAGTCTGACTGAACTTCCTCCTGAGACCTGAGATTTGCAGGATCAGGGCCAAAGTACATCAGATATGTGAATCTTTTATTACCAGGAAGGAGTTTAGAGGATTCTTGGGGTTGTTTTTTTTTAGGCTCCTTGGTTGCTTGCTTTAGCCATTCAGACAAACTCCTGACGGCTGAAATACAGCTTTCCAAGTGTTTTGGTTGTTTCCCTGGCTAAAACTGGAGCTGGCGCCAAGCATCATACTTACAAAATAAGTATTCAGGCATCAACAGAGGCACCGTTTCTTTTAAGAAAACAATGAGGGGCTTCACTTGAATGGACTCAGAGAATCACAGAATGGTTTAGGTTGGAAGAGACCTGAAAGCCCATCCAGTTTCAACCCCCCTGGCATGGGCAGGGACACCTCCCACTGGATCAGGGAGCTCCAAGCCCCATCCAGCCTGGCCTTGAACACCTCCGGGGATGGGGCAGCCATGAGTTCTCCGGGAAACCTGTGCCAAGGCCTTAAAACTTGCCCTTTGCTCAAAACCATCTACACTAGAACTACTTGAAAGCTACTTTATACCCAGTCAAGGTTCATTCTCTACTGAAAGAATTAACAGCTTCTTGTCTAAGAAATAACAAATGTAACAGTAATGGAAAAAACAAATTAGTGCTGTATAACAGTAACTGGCAGCATTGCACGGCAACAGCAACTTAGAAAAGGCAGATGCACTTCATGAGAGTCGAGGGGCTTTGCATCCAAGGTAAAAATGATTCAGTCTTGGGCTGGAGCATGTAGGCAGTTTGACAGAGGTGTCACAGTAGAAACTTCTCCTTACCCTGTTCAGCCAAGTGTTTCACAATCGGCTTCTGACAGATGCTACAGCAGTAGAAAAACACATATCATTGTCTGGTTTGATGCTCTTAGAAACTGCTCCTGCCACGAGGTTGTTACCCAAGAAAGGTATGGAGACATACGTAATCCACCAGAAGGTACAAGCATAACAGGAGGGAAAACTTGGACACACCTCATTAACAGTGCCTGAAAGCACAGGTAAACCTCACACTCCCTTGGTTCTGGGTTGACGCTCACGCCATTTCACAAGGGGATTACTCATTATTTTTCTTCTATTTACATACATGCTCTCCCGTTTTCTTATTGAATTTATTTTTCCTATCCTGTTATTTATTTTTCTCTCTTTTCTCCCATCAATTACTAATTCTCTTTCCATTTCTCAGCCTTTTTTATCCTTTCCCTTTTGTTCTTATCCTAAGGGGAGCACTATACAGTACCACAGAGATGATAGTAGAGATGGCAGAGAACAAACTCCCTTCATGCTTTCATAGAGGTTCATACATGGACCATTGCAGTGGGATCAGTATTGGTTTGGGAGGAAATCTGTGGTGGATCAGATGCAGCAAATCTTATCTTAGCATTGGTGCAGTCACTGCTTTATTCCCTGTGACTCGGCTGTTTTTCTTTCATTTGTTCAGTCTTGCCCTTCCAGCTCAGGACTGCTGAAAGTTGCTCCCTACTGGAAAGTTGTCTATCATTTCTCCTTTCTCAAGTACCAAGGGCAATTGTGAAGCAAAGGTTTTATGACAGTTAAATCCTTTTCTTCCTCCCACACTTTAGTTCTCAGTGACTTTAATCCTCTGTAGTAGAAACAAAGGTGAGGAAAAAAGTCACAGAGCACTTTCAGTTTGTTAACTATTAAAACATTAATTTGTTAGAGAAAATCTGAATGTACCCAAAGAAAAAGTTGCTGCAACTCAGACGAGCCAGTGCTTCTCCATTTAAGCTGGCTGCGACTTGTGCTGTAAGTATCGGGAGTCAGAGCTCAAGAGGATGCTGAGATGGCTCAAATTGCAAACAGCTGTCAGGATGTGCCCATGAAACAACCAGTTCTGATCTCACCAACATCACTCCTGGCCCAGCTCCGTGGAAAACAGAGACCGTATTTCCTGTTAAAAAAACATAGACAGAGAAGGCAAGTGGACAGCAAAGTTACAACTGAGAACTCAGCTAGACCAACACTTGCAATGCTATTGAAAAATCAATATAGAGTATATAGCAAAGAGTTACAAAGCGGTGTACATAATTTTATTTTACAGATCTTAAAAGAAATGAAACCCCTAGTGTGGATTTTTATGTGTCAGAATGT
Source organism: Neomorphus geoffroyi (assembly GCA_033558235.1). Lineage (NCBI taxonomy): Eukaryota > Metazoa > Chordata > Aves > Cuculiformes > Neomorphidae > Neomorphus > Neomorphus geoffroyi. The sequence continues at coordinate 2,230,237 of JAUMJM010000029.1, read as the reverse complement.
ACCTGAAGTAGTTTATCTCATCTACCTGCTTTATATGATAATTTATCAAACTCGCTCGATAATGGGGAACAAGGCTGGAGGCCTCTTCATTACTGGATCCCTAGGGCACAAAATGTGCCTCATTCCTGAGCATCCCCTTTCATCACAGCTCCTGTTAGAATCAATGACAGCAGCAGGCACACCCTGCCTCTCCAGGATCAACTTTTCCGACAAGAACCATGTCAAAGTGCTCTTGAACTGATTAGTTAAATGGAGAAGCCCTGGAAATCTCTGCAGCTGGCAAAATGTCCAGAATGATTAGGGAAAGATACAACAAATTCTTCCAGTACAAGGCACAACCCTCCTCAAAAATGCCTTCCCTCCTTCATGAGAAGTCTCAAGTGGTGCCAGAGCATCTGCAGGGCCACAAGTTGTTATATTTGAAAGCATTTCTTGGGCAGCACTCCCAGCTGTCGATCCCAATGTAGCCAAAACAAGAGACAGTGCAAGCCCAAACTCTAGTGTTAGGCATTTGTTGGCACTGCAATAGAGATAAAGCACTTATCACTGGGCCACCTCGGTACAACCTACAGCACAAGGGTGAAAGGAGGTAAGGAAGAAGAAGGGCAAAGAGGATTGTTCACCATGAGAAGGGCTCGAATACTGATAGGAGCCAGTGTTTCTCATACTTCACAGTCTCCAGATACTGATAAAATTCCAGTGCCTGCAGCCATCCAAGTCCTTGGGGTTCTATTTCTTAAAGCATGCAGTCAGATCAGGCTGTTCCAATTATTCCCTGCTCTGTATGAGCTAGCGAAGCTTGGAAGGACCACACACTGTCTTTGGTGGCTGTACTTTACTTCTATTGCAGTTAGGAAGAGTACAGGCAGTGGCTTATGACTTAACAGTGACATAACTTAACAGCAGCCAGGTCTGCATGGCAGCAATGATTGCACAGACTGCCCAGCAAACGAGGGCATGGACATGCAATGCATTATTCTTCTGTGCTAGAGAAACTTGTAATACAGTCACTTCTCCAAACCAATTCTTTTTAGCACCTTTTATCTGACAACCTGAAAGGCAAGATTAAAAGAAACTGCTCTTCCCATTAATTACTGCAGCTCTGAAAAAGCTACTAGATGAACTCAATATAGCCACTGCTTAACAACCCTACAGGAAAACTTAACAGACAAACAAATCAACTGCACCAAAATTGGGCAGGACATCCATAACCTGCCTTGACTTGGGGTCCCACTGAGTTTGTTAACAAATCAAAATAGTCAGAACTCTGCTTTTTTAGATCTCATCCTGAAAAACACCAGACCTGCTGGGGCAGTGACTCAAACCTGCAGGAAGGGGGAAAAGAGCACTTTGAGATCATAGGATCCTTCCTTCAGTACTGGGTTTTTACAGCTTGATATTAATATGCCTGATCATATGTTGTTCAAGGGAGCAGCGGTCCTTCAATGCAGTAGGTAGGTGCAGGTTATAAATACTGTTGCTTTAATTAACAGTTGGTGTTTTCTCTGTGTCAGACCCCTTGGAAAAGCACAGGTTGGGCAGTGACAAATGTCATAAGCACAGAAATCAGGGCAGCCATGAATGGCAGTGGGATCATGAAGCCAGCCTGTAGATACGTGTGACATAGTTCAGTGATGGCCAGGGAACACATCATTCTGTATTTTACAGTGGAAAGAGACCGAAATATAAGATGAAATCTGGCTTCCTTATTTCTTAATTGTTTTCTCAGTCTGGCCACAATACTTTTTTATACGACTTTAACGAGGCAGAGATCAGAAGGCTTAGTGCATTTAGCTAGAGCCAGTGTGCAGCCAGGGAATCATGTCATTGGGGAAGTAAGATGGTTTAAAAGTGACCAGGCTTTCCCCCCCATTATTCTCTAGTGACTTCTTTCAGAAATTTAATGGTTGATTGCAGTTTATAGTTCCAGGGTTTTGTAGCACTGGGTGTTGATTGTTCTATGTCTCCATTATCCTGCAGGTGATAAAAGAGTGGGGTAAAGGGAATTCTCACACTCTGGAAGCTGCTTTCGTTACCAGCTCTTGCATTTCTGTTGCAATAAGATCAGTTTTGTTCTGGGCACCGATTCACATCTACCACAGCTTTGGGCAGGGGCTGAGAGAAAGCAGTAATGACTTGAAAAGCTTAACTTAACTATGCAGGTTGTATCGTAGTCACAATTAAGAGAGCTTGTCAAGCCAGGAAAATAGTTAGGGACAATCATAATAAAAGGCAGATCCCTAATGACATCAGGCACCACTGCAGCCTCAGAGTTTACTGTCCTGACAAATCTCAGAAGCTTGTATGGAACGTAAGTGTTCTCTTCCTGAAGAAAACAGTCATCAAAGTTGCTTCCAACCTATACAAGAATTGCTGATGTCCATAAAAACAGATCTGGGTGGAAAAACCTCTTTTATATATGTAATTTTCCTTCTTTATCATGCTGTATAACTGCCTTATAATGCCTAAGAGAGACAGGATAAAGAGGCCTAGAGAGCCACTGATCTTAAGTTACTCAAACCTCCTTTTACATGGAAGGCAAACGCTGCCAGGCACTGATCCTGACTGATCTTCCTTTCTTCTCACAGTGTTTTCTTCCTACAGAAGGATTGACTCCTGAGCACTCTCCTTGTGTTCCATCTGCAGCTCCCACAGTGTGAACTCACAGCTGCGGAAGTTTGGATCAAGTCCTTGCATTCAGGATGTAAGACAATGGGTCAGGTTCACAGAGGCAGAGGAACCTGCTCAGAAAGACACCTGTACATTTCTTCGTTTGTATTGTGCTAGGAAACGATAGTAGTGCTGCTGGTAACAGTTCAAAAAGCAAAATGCAGTCGGGAAATTAGCAGTAATCCTCTCAATTCAGTGCGTTTTGCTGACAGGACAGTGCATCTTTCACTCCTTGTTTTCCTGATGTTGCTTTGTAACTGCAGGAGGTTCACAACATGCATGTGAGTAGAGAGCGTTGTTATTGCAAATGCGGTTTTCTGGATATTCACAAACATAATGAAACAATTTGCACACCCATCTTTTATTACTAAGTCTAGAAGTGGATTGCCCTGATGTCATTTCTCAGCTCAGATCTGTTACTGAATGGAGGTCATGCCCTGAAGTTGTTCTGATGGCAGCTTTAATCCCTGTCTGCACTGGCTGTGTGATGGCTCAAATTCAGCCAAATGACAAAGGTTGTTCTTCCTCCTCTGACTTCAGAGTGTTCCCATTTTTTTTTTCAACAGAGCACCTAACGGATGTGCTACTCCATACACAAGGGTGACTGGTTAAAATAAGCTTTTAATATTGTAAATTTAAATTTTGGTATTTTAATAATTGGAGGCTTTAGCTACCAGCTGTCAATTTTTTAATAAAGTATGAACACAGTTTGTGCATGGATAATTATTTCTCTTATTAATAGCATGAGATCAATGGGAAGACTGTTTACAAACCAAGGCCAGAATTGCAGTTCCCACTGCTGTGAACATTGCTGTTATGTTCCTCTTCATATACATCCTTAACTTGCAGGTACCCACTGCAAAAAGCAACTAAAATAGCTCATTGCAGCTTATTAGGGAACTTTACAAGGATGATCTCAGAACCCCTATGAAACCAAAATTTCTTATCCGAGTCTTGTAAATCAGAGATGAATTTGTTTTATGGACACCACAGTGGAGCACGAAGAGGTTAAATGTCTATGGTCAGGCTGCATAAAGCTGACAATATCAAGAGAAAGCACGAGAGCACCAGCTGATGACTCTGACTTCATTCCACAAGTCAAAATGTGACTATGAATTGTTGCTGAAATGGAGGAACTCAATTAAGCTTATTCAATTCTTTTCTAAAACAAGTAAATACACAGCAGGACTTGCCTAGAGCAGGACCAGTAAGGGTAGACCTCAGTCTTGCAGGAGGCCTGTACTTGGTCAAAATTAGCTGAAAACATTTGCCCCATCCATGGGATGTTCAGGGCCAGGTTGGATGGGGCTTTGAGCACTCTGATCCAGTGGGATGTGTCCCTGACCAGGGCAGGGGCGGGCTTTAAGGATGGGCTTTAAAGTCCCTTCCAATCCTGTCATCATCTGCAGTACAGAAGACCACACTCTTTCCCTTTTGTGCTCATAAGTCCCCTTAAAAAAGCTTTCAGCTGCTGTGCACATGGATTCCGGACAAGTTGGAAGGACACAGCACATAAAGACAAATAATTTGACAAAGTAAGGAAGAGCATTGAGGCCTTGCAACCCTGTGCCCCACAGGGACAAGTCATCAATCAGTATGGCCATTTCAAATTGTCTTCAGAACATAGTTGCGTTCTTACTAAACACATCCCGATACCTGTAAATCCTGTGTGCCTCTCTCCCACTCCTGTCATTGGCAATGCAGGAATTCATCTCTCAGTTGCACAAGGAGCTCGGTGCTGTCAAGAGGTGCTGCACAAAAAAGGGAGACTGTGATTAAATTAAATTCAGTATTTCAGGGAACAGAAACAGCAAGTACAAGCTGTGTTGACCTTCACATCCAGTAAAAGAGATGGTTTTGTACTTCCCGAGATGTCTGTAACCCATCCTGCCATCTGATTCCTCTGTGAACAATCTAAACCACATGTTGGTACCCACACCCACCTCAGCTCCTCGTGCAGATGCACTGCAGGGCAGGGTAAAACCACAAAAAAGATGGCCTCAGGCTTCACACAGGTTTAGGGCCAAATCTCCCCTTCTTTGGCTACTTTAAATTCTCCCAACTCTTAAAAACTCAGGGTAAATTGATACAGCCTTTTTTTAATTGATCCAGCTGAACTGATTTTGTGCCAAAGTTTTTGATAGCTCAGCTTGGAAAGGCTGGGGATGGGATGGGACGCGGAGAGTACTTTCTGCTCCTTCAACAAACTATGGTGACTACAGCTCTAAATGCTAGAACTGGCCCATTTAAACTGAAAACAGCAAGAAGTCTTCATCCGGGCAAGACAGGACTAGCAAACTGCACATAAACTCCTTCCAAAGAAGGATCTGTAAACACAGGGTGCAGCCCCTGGCAGTGCCTCTGCCCACTCCTCTGTTTTATGCCTAGGCAACAGAGTGACCCTGTCACGGAAACAGTGGGGTATTGTTTTGGCCATGGACAGCACAACTGTGTCACTTGCCAGGCATGAGAAGATTGAAACCCCTTTCTAAAGTACCTTGTAAAGCAAATGACTCCATTTAAAAGCAGCTACAGTATCTGCATAAGACGTTTCCTCACATCCATCAACCATTTCACACGCATGATTTGTTGGAATAGGCACAGATTATTAAATAATAATAAGATTCAATCGTAACCATCTGCCACGAGTTTCATGGTGGAAGTGTCTAAAACTTAGTCACAACGTGTAAAGGTGAGGATAGAATGGGCATTTAAACTACATTTTCTCTCTTAAATTTACTAAGTATCCAAATTATCTGAGATTATCTCAGATTATTGCCCTTAAATATATCTGTCCTCATTTTTCTACTCTGGGGCCTTCAAAAAAGAAAAAAAACCAACAACAAACCAGTTAATGTAGCCCAATTCGTTGTACAGAAGATTTGTTTCAACTTGCACGGCAAACCCAGCATTTATTTTGAAGCTTTTGAGGAAAGCCTTCATATACACTCAGAAAAGCCTTAGGTATATTCCTAGAGAAGAGATGCTCCAGTCCCATGAGACCACGTATCAGAACCCCACCCTGGACATTTGCCTCCCAGGCAAGTCACGGTGTAGATATAATTTTATATTCTCAACAGTCACAATGCTGCTTTACAAATCCAACTTTACAAAAAGATTTTATTGAAAGGATTGAAAAATATTTGTTTTCAACAATATTTAAAACAAGTTTTCAAAGCATTAACAATATGCAACAGGATTTTTCCTCTTTTAAAAATTCAGTACACTGCTTTATTCCATACTACACCAGTGGTTAATAATGTCTTAAGCTCTCTCCTAGAGAATAACTTATTTTTTAAAAAAAACTCACCAAATTAATATCCAAGTGTCCATTTCGGCCCTGTGTGGGCTGCAAAGGATTTGTAAGTACCATGACATTTACAAATCCTTATATTAGAAACATTGCTCTTAATCAGCAAACCCTTATTTTTACCATTACAGTTTAAACAAGCTACTACATCAGCAAAACAAGCTTTTATTGCCAATATAACCAAGTCTACATTACAGCTTTTTCTGGTTCAGCTGTGGTTTGAAAAGAAGTCACCCACGCTTCAAGCAGTTAAATATGCAAAACTCGAGCACTGTTTAAACCTCCCCAGCCTGCTCGTGAATTGTGAGTTTGCGGATTAAAGGCCTTGAAAAGGGACTTTGTACAGTTCGATAAATTTGTAATCTATTAACTCAATTTGGGTTGAGTTTTGATATAAAGCAGCTCCTACAATTCTAATCAACGCAGCTTTTTCTTAAAGAAAAAGCAAAGACTGAAGTCCTGACATGACTCTCCTTTATTCCATAATCACAGCTCCCTACTTGGCTGAGCAGTGATCCAAGTGAGATTGGTATCAAGCAGCAAGAGTTGTACAAGCCAAACTGCAGAAGCCTCAAAGCCAGTTATGCAATTGCAGCATGTGATAAATTTGAAGACAACTCCTAATCTAGATCTAATCTAGAGAAAGTAGTTCGGTATGTTTTGATTACAGATTTAATGAACTATGCGCTTTGAAAATTAAAGTTTGGCAATTTAGCCAATAATAGATTTACTATTATAAAAAGCATAAATAAAAAGTGCTGAATATAGTTTTTCTTTAAAAAAATACTAGATAAGGCTCATTAATCATCTCACCTCCGCAAAATTATTTCCACTTCCTAGCGTGCCTATTCTGCTTGGTTTTCACTTAACAATACATTTCTAGAGCCACTCTACCCTGTTCCTTTCCTCAATTATTGCATGTTTAAATAAAAGTTTCAAAGCAAAAAAAGTCTGACACTTCTACAGTTCAAAAAGCACACAGTTATTTAATAACTGAATACTCCACCTAGGAAACCCCTAAGCAGCTTCAAAACAGTGATAAAACAATTACTGCAGATTCAAGTGAAAGATAAATCCCAAAAGCTATCTGGATATCCTCCAAGATATCACAAAATGTGCCTGTTCAGACTAAATCAATCCAATATTTTATCTTACAAAATTTACAAACTGAGTATTAATTTAACTTAACACATTTTCGTTATTTGTACTGTTAACCAAGAGTTTGTGTCTCTTTTACGGAAAAGTGCTCTCACCTGGATTGAGTGAAATTAGACAGACTAGGGCAGCATCCAAAATGGAACAGACATTATTTAAATCATTGGAGGACTGCAGGTTAGGCAGAGTTTGGAAATTAATACAATTCCCATTACCACTTTGGACCACACAGACAACATAAGTCACTCATGAAAAGTTAACAGAGCTTCTCACTCCACTTCCAAAGAAATCCTACCTTACTTAGTAAATTAATTCCTCCACAATATTATGCCACAGGCTTAAAATTGAACAGATAATGTCCATTCCTTTAATGACCAATGCAGCAAGACTGTGAAAATGCTGAAGTTTGGATAGTATGATCATGAGACAGCGTCACAGAGAACATAAATGTAAACATTATACTTGGGTTTGATATTTTTCAGTTAAAGTACAGTACAAACCCTTTTTTCCCCAACTAGATTTCTGCTGGGTTTTGTTTTTCTTTCATAAAAGCACATACAATAAAATATGTACATAGAGAAGTTAGAAACATCTGAAAGCTTCTTAAAAAAGTAAATACGAGACTTAAAATATCTTGAGTGTGCTGAAGGCACCGTTGCTACTCTACTGGGAATGTGTCCTCTCGTTTATCAGCCTTCCAGTGCAGTATCCCTTTCTGTTCGACTCAGCACCAAGAGCTGGAAGGTGTCTATGGAAGTTGAGGGCACTCAAGGCCTAGCATAGGATATTCTTTTCCTTCAAGACAATACTGGAACTAGACTAGAGTTGTAATAGAAGCCCAGATTCTTCTTGAACTCTAGGAGAATTCTTTTTTTAACTTTATAGACTCTAATGCTACCATTTACTCCAGAGAACCAAACAAAAATAAGAGAAAACAACATATTGATGATTTCCACCAAGAGGAACCGCAGAGCTACAAACCAGCTCACCTTCAGAAATGGAGATCACTGTAACAACCAACTACGCCCATGCTAATGCTTGTCCACGCTACCTGTGGATTTACACAGGGTCAAACACTGTTCAAATGGGCAGAATCCATGTATATAAAGAAAATATATGTTTTTTACTGGTTCCATCTATTCATAAAAAAAACATTCCTCATGAGTGGTTCTTCACAGTGTGCCATGTTCAAAAGTAAGGAGAAGGTATTTTAAGTGCTGTCTTGATGGGGAGCTGTTCTGGGCAAGACACATTTAAGCTAACGAAGAGGAGCTTTTTTTTTTTATTTAAAGGAAATTTCTTAGAGCCTTTATATGCATAGAATTACAAATATACCAAATTAACCAGACTATTTTAATGCCACTTTTTACTGCCACTTTTCCGTTATGTGTCTACATTCAGCCTACCATGTCATTGGTAAGTTATAGGTTACAATCAAATCTACCCATGCCGTTGTCAACACCAACCAAAGAAAACATTTTCAAATTGCTCATTTAAAGGAACTTCAAACTGGATTACAACAATCAGAGCCTAATTTCTTCCATTCCTGTCTTGGTGGACAGGAAGAAACAACAATTTCCAGTCATCAGTAGATCAGACAGATACAAACTATAATCACTATATACATCCAAGATGGCAACCACACTTGTTAGCCAAAAACTTAAACCCCCAAGCATATAGAAGGGATACTGCCACTCTCCATTCCCAAGAGTCTTGTTAGATGTAGACACTCAAAATTCTTCTTCTTCAACAGCAAAGTTATTTTGCTTCTTCCGAACATTCCAGTGTAAACACTCAGCCAAGCTTTCAAACCAGTCGCTCACAGGATCTCGAAAACAGATCGAAGGAAGGGGATAGCAAGAGGTAGTGATGCTAATACTGCAACAACAAAGGAATACCCCAGTCAGTCAAGAACAATGAGTAGTCGTTTTTTTTTAAATAACTAATCTTCTCTTCATGAGTTAACATAGTGCTATGTTCAGCCAGTTTGGTAAAACAGGGTGTTTCCAAAAGCAAGCAATAACCGAGTCTGCAGGCTCATCTAAACAGTGACCAGAGGGCTTAAAATTGTTAACAGATGCACTGTGAACAGCAGTCTTTGATACAGTGAGACTATTGAACCCACTCTATGACGTTCTGCAGCCTTTTGCAGGTCTTCAGATCAACAACTCAGGGACAAAGAAAAAGTAAATCACCACCTTAGCCCGATCAAGTTTTAACTATAACCAACAGCACTAAGAAGTCATGCATCTAACGAAGAGCTAAATCTCATGTTTAAATCCTTACTAGTCTGTTAGTCTATTCAATAAATCTTTCAACCTCAGAGGAAATACAAACAGTTCAAGATGAAGTGTCATGCCAGCTCTACATTTCCCTGCCTGGCAACTTGTATGGACGAAGGAAAAAAAGAAGCCATCCTGAATAGCAAGTCTACTGGTCACATACCACACTGTTGCCCAAAATCACCTCCCATTACGATAAGCCACCACATTTTACACATAAAAACTGAGGAAACTTCACACTCTGTTCACTCAGGCAACAACATCACAACTGACCACAACCACTCACTAAAATAAACCATTTTGAACCATGTGGCAATATTGAGAAACAACTTTCTAAAGAGATGTCCATTTTCCTTGCCAAAAATGCAATGTTTTAACATTTAACAATATTTTTAACATTTCACTTGCTTCCTGTTCTGGCTTGTGCAACACTTTCATAGGAAAATCTAAAAAAGCTCGAGTTAGAAATTAAATACTTCTAGTGCAGTTAATGCTATAAGTGGTGATGGGGTTTACAAAACCTTTTCTTCACTGCCATGGACCCTTTTGGCAGATGTTAGAGAACTGAAAGTGCATGAATCAGTATTTTCTATATTTATAGAGATGTTACAATTAAAAAAAAAAAAAAAAAAAGCTTAACCTGTCTCCATGGCATATTTCCTGCCTCTTTCTTCCATCAAATGAAACCCATGCTGTATTCCTGGCATCTGGGGAGAGCATAATCTGAAAAAGAGAAAAGAACTAAACCTCAAGTTCAAAACCTATTTTTCAAGGGTGAGGAACAAATACCTTCTCCACCTCCCCTCTGAGTACAAAATTGACTCCTCTCAACTTTATAGGTGCACTGAAATTTGTAATCTGTCTATAGCAGTGCAGTAACAAATCACACAGGGTTAGTAGAGAAGTTTTTAACTTAGTAAGAGAAACAACATAACAGAAGCTAACCTTGAGTTCCACTCCAGCAGGAACAACAATGGGTCTGAAAGACAATGAGTGAGGGCAGATTGGGGTGATCATTATTGCAGGAACATTTGGATGAATCATAGAAGCTCCTGCTGCAGCTGCATACGCGGTGCTACCAGTTGGCGTGGAGACAATGACTCCTGTGAAAGGAGCAAAAATTTCACTTGCATTAGCATCACAATCAATGTGTTATTTTAGAAGACAACTAAGAAATAGCACTGTTAGAAAAATGAAGCAGAGAAGGCATCCTGTATTTCACAGGAGAACTGCAGTCTAATAAAACAAAAAGTCAGAAACTCCCTTCTAATCCTGGCACAGCACCTTTGTTCTATGGCTTCATGTGAGTTGCATAAACTTCTAGATCTCAGGTTACACAACTTTAACAGTGACGTTCATTTTTTAAGGGCAAGAGCTTTAAAGATTAACTTCTGTATTTCATGAGTTGAGACCTCAACTCTAGCAAATCCCAGATATCCAATAAATTTTTTTCTGAGCTATTTCTTGCCTTTAGCCCTAACATCTCACACCCAAAGAAACCATCGCCTGCCTTCAAGTTCATAAGGTTCACAACCCTTCAGTGCTTCCTTGTGGAATGCTTTAGTTACCAATGAATAAATAGAGCTATTCTTTGCACAGTAATGTTTGCTGTCACCAGTGAACTGAAGCTTGAGATTTGTTTCCATGTAAGAAAATCCTCCAGTGAAACAGCAATAGTCTACACACAAACTAATAAGCCATTTAACTCAAGAAGCAGACTCACCATCTCCTTGCACTGTTGTTATCAGGTGTCCATCTAAAAAGACATCTACATTGGACAGGTAAGAAGAAGGACCACGATCCACTACAACTTCATTCAGGACCTGCCATGAAATCAAATATTACACCAGTCCACTACTGCTGACTTGGCCATGTAGTAAGTGGTAAGATGAAACGTGCTTTCCAGATCTCTGAAAAATGCATGTGGATTTAGTATCTGCCAAATCACACGCTCTACAATTCTGTCATAGCAAGTGCCAGCTGAAGTTCATAGAGGTTAAAAATCATTTCCAGAAGCTGGCTACTAACAACACCTTTAACATGCATAACACGGGGCTTCATTTTCACTTACAAAATCTTTGGGATATCTCATTTTAGAACTACTACTTTGTTTTCAAAAATGGAAGGAAAATATTAGTGCAGGAAAGTGCAATATTAGCACTTATGATTGTAGAAAGTAATGATGTACTCCACTTCCTCACTATTTAGTACACATACTGTGGATCAGAGCAATATGGATCAGTCCCACACTGCTAGGTGAACATAAGTTAACTAATGAAAAGGGGAAAGTTAAAATAAACCAAGTACAAAGCAATTCACAAACAGTACATTAGCTCTTTTGCTTATTTTGTCCCCTGACCTGATATTGCATAATTTGCTTGCCCACTTCTTTCTCTATATTTGTAGACATGACTCCATTCTCTTCTATACCATTTTGTACCGTCATTTTCTCTCGGTGCTCTTTTACTACTTTCACTTTCAGCCTGCTTCGTAGAACAAGTGCTGCATTGCCTGGAAGTGAAATACAGGAGAAAGTACATAAAAGTTATATGCTAGTACTGTAAATAAGACCCTGCAATGACTAGTAAACTGTATGAAATGCCATCCATCTACTTCCCATGCTTTCAACCTTCCCCATTTCATTCACAAGATAATTGTCTACCTTCGGTTGAAGCTCAAAACTAATTTTTAGTAGTAATGAGCAAGTCAAATTTGAACCAAGGCCTTCCACCCTTTCCTCACCATGTAAAAAGATAATTTAAGTTTTATATGGACACGATCAAGATCAGAACACACTGTTCTAGGCTCCTGTGGTCTTCACTAAGACAAAAGCTAAGCTTAAAGAGAATCAGTGCACTAGAAACACCTATTAAAACACAACATTCTAGCAATGTGAGAAGTTTATACCTCTTTTCAGAATCTGCTTTGGCTGGAACTCAAGTAACCTTATATGAAAGAAACAAAGTATTTCTTTCCGCAAATATTCTAGTTCCTTGACTTCTCATTATTTAAAAGCTGCACTGCAGATTAGCACAGACTTCAGAGTCACGCTCTATTTGTATGATTAGCTGTCATTTAACTTTTCTTCACTCCCCACAGGACAAAGTTATTTCTTGGCTATTTTCCTTTACACAATAGTAGGGAAAGGAGCACTGGATGGGTCAGTGCAATGCAGTACTGCTGTTAAATATACATTTCTTGTGACTCAGGGACATCTTAAATGAGTTGGTTAATAAAACGTACCAGTCTTGGAAAAAGCTACAGAAAATGTAACAAACAGAACCACCGCACCTTGCCCCCTTAAATTTACCTTCTATAACCTGAGTGACTTGGGACTGAAAATTCTCAAAATTAAATGGAGTAAGAAATCCAAGGGATCCCAGATGAAAAGCCATAACTGGAGGTACACTACCCTATCAATAAAGAAAAGAATTTAAAAGCTACTGAATAAAAGCAATTCATATTTCAACTAATTGCCTGTAAATATTTTGACTATTGATGTAACTTCAACCGTGCATAACAAAAACAACACATTACATATATTATTTTCAGAAGGTATAGGGTAAAACAGGCTTGATAAAAAAAGGAATGAACAGCAAAGGACAAATGTTGAACTCAACAGCAAAGGGAAAAAAACCAACAACCTTCGAATTCTTCAAAAAGCAAAGAGGTTTTAAAGTCTGTTTCCTACAGAGACCAACCTGGAAAAGTGAAGAAGCATAAAGTAAGGTCCCATCTCCTCCCAGGCATATGATAAAGTCAATCTGATTGGAAATATCATCATAATCTGGAAGCAGCATTGAAATAAACATTTTGAATTAAGTTTCAGCAAGTCTTAATGTTCTGACATAAATTAAGCACAGCATGCCAACATTCATTCAGACTAAACCCCACAGCTATAAGATGTAACACCAGCTGTTTGCAAAAGAGACATTAGTTAAACAAACAGGATCCAACAACTAATGAAACGCTAAGACAAGTAATACACTTCAACTTTACTTTAAAGAAATCATCACTATACCTTCTCTGAAGGTGCAAAATTTCTTCTTCACTGGTCCAAAATTCTCATCATTAGCTATAGCAGGGTCTTCCAATACTTTTTTTTCTACATACACTATCATATTGTTCTCCTTAAGAGAGAGATAAGCTTGTTAATAACCTCTTAAACTGAGAAATATTTGAATTTAAGCTCTGTACTTATTAAAGCACTTAAGCGCCGATTTTTAACTCTGAAACAAGTTTTATCACTTCCAGTGGCAGTAAGTACAATGATTTGTTTGAAATATACAATTCTGCACATTCCACATTCAACAGAATCAGTAATTAAGAACAGTTTAGATGTACAATTTTTAATTACGATAAAAAAATGGAATTTTACATTTCATTACCTCAGTAAGATACACACAAAGCTCCTTAAAAGGCTGCAGCAGACTGGCATCACGTATCTTTTTAATAACAAGGACGCTCTTGGGAGGTTTGTTCCATGTCAACCGCTGGCTTGCTGGATCCTGAATGTGCCTAGAAAATAGAAGAGAAGACAACATCACTACATCTTGCTCTGACAACACTCTCGTCCATTACGAATACATCCTTCAGTAGAATTGCACACCGTCCTAGAACAACAGAAAGATGCAATAGTTTGTATTATAACAATGCTTTTTCCTCCATGAAACCAACCAGTGCTTTACTCTGTTAAGATGGTAACGCAGCATTAAGGTGTTGATTCTTGTAACTGCAACCCTGCCAATAACCGGTGCAAACCGGGACTTGAACAGCATCATGACAAAAACGCTAGGATCAAGTTCTTGAACTAACTGACATTCTTCCAGCCATAACACTCTCCTCTATCCTGTTTTAGTACTCTCTCCGTCTAAGCTGAGGAGAAACATCCTCAAACTAAGGAGAAAGCAGTAAAAGGCACCGCAAAAAATTTATTCCCATCCAATACTCCAAGTCAAACAGCTTAAGTCAATGTAAATTTAAAAAAATAGTGCAAGAGTTGCAGCCCAAATATTCTTTTGTCTTTTTAGCAGTGTTTCCACTTTAGTACAACAACTCTACTCAGGAAAGTCTGCACTTGCAAGTCTTGTAATTCCTATCATAAAGCCTCACAAATAAAGAGCTTAAACAGGAACATGCCTGCACACTTCTATTCCAGGCAAACATCATAGATCTGTAAGCAAATAATTCAGCAGTTTTCAACAGGGTTCAGTAACAGATCCCTCCTGATACTCTCTAATATATTTAACCAATTTAAGAATACCCAGCTGTATTTTCCTTAGACTTTTTACCTATTTCTAAGCTATATAATTTCACAGGTGTATTTCACATTTAACAAATGTTCCACTCTTTTCCATACGGTGCGGATATAATCCATAAAGCAAAGCAGATTAGTGTAAATGCTGAACAAGTCAAATTTACAGAGAGATTTAAGGGTTAAAATAAGACAGATGATGATGCTGGAGATGAAATAACCTGTACATTTTGCTTTTCAAAATGTGCACGTTCTACAGATAAACACAGGAGAAACTACAGAATAATTAAATAGTCTAATAGCAATAACAAACAGTGCTGTCTCTCAATACTATCAGAGAACACAGACAAATATAAATATGCTGTTACCCTGAGTATCACATACAGGTTTTCAACATTACATTTAATCTCATTGTATTTTACAGTCAAGGAATAACAGAATAGTGGAGGTTGGAAGGCACCTCTGGAGACAGTCTAGTCCAATCCTCTGGCTGAATATAAGCACGTTTTGACGATACCACACTGTATCAAATATTGCCACAAATCTGAGAGGACTATGAATTTGGAAGATTTCCTCTGACTTTACTAACCAACCAACAGCTGAAAATTACATTAAGTTAAAATTACTTAAAATAATAATAACCATATTAAAATATATTAAAATAAATTAAAAAAATAAACAAAACAGAAAGAGTTGCCTTAAAGTGTTCATCGCTGCTGAACTGTTGCAAAGGACCTGAAGCTGAAGTTTTATATGCTATTTCCAGTACAAATGGTGCTAAGACAGCATTGTCTATACTAAAGATGATTTCACAAAATTAAATTCCTCAAACATCAATGCTGTTAAAAGGTAAAAATACACATAGAGAAATCGCCCTCAAACCCATTTCAGGACACTTAAGGCTATTTTCTAAAGCTAGCAAAGAACTAAAGGTTGCAGTACTGCTTCTCCCTTACCAAACCTAGAACTAATAACAGACATCATTCACAGGAAAGCCTGCCTATTGCAGCTGTACTCACCAATTCCACGTAGTTCTACTACATGAAAGATTATTCACAACACGCTTTAAGATCTTCATGTTTCTTTCCAGGAGTCAAGCAAATGCAACAGCTCCGGAAAAAAAAGGCTGAGGCTTTTATCTCGTTAATAAACTGCTACCTCCAAAGAAAACATTTACCTCTGAAATTTTTTTCCAGTGAAATACTTCAGTCCCAATAAAAAGGTGTGAGGCTTTACAGAAAAATCTTGTATAAGATGTTTAGTACAGATATTCAGAGGCAATACTTCATAACAAAAATCCCATTTCAAGGAAGAGTTTAAAAACGGGTGTCTGACTTCCCGTCTCCTGGACAACACAAGCACCTGATCCTTTTTTCACTGAACAGTTATTCAATCCATCTGTGCATCTTACCTAACAGCCTTCAGAAAGTACAGGTTCAATATAGGCACCAGCACTCAAAGAGACACCAAGAGCTTCACTAACTTATGCCTGTACATAAAACCTAAATTTTTTTGTTAAAAAAATGCTCTCCAGAGAAGAGTTTAACAATACACTGACTGTCGAGAAGAAAAACCCAAACTAAAAGGTTGTGCTTGTTTTTAGAAGCCACAACAAAAAACTAAACTACTGCAAAAAGAGTAATTTACAATTTGGACTTTAAATAGCCCTTTTCCTCAGCAGCCCAAGAGCTGCTATTCTGAGCACTGCAGCGTCAGTGCTGCCTGCAGCCTCTGTACTCCACCGATCTTGACGCTATCCTTATATTGCGCGGTGCCTGCCCAGCCCATGGGGAGGAGCGTGATCATCAGTCAGGTGGGTAAACACACAACAGAGATGAGATTTCAGCTGAACTGCAGCTCTCCAAGCCACTGACTTCAGAACAGACAGAAAGAACGAGGAAGTTGAGTTACTGCCCACTGCAAGATTTCTGCCACACCTTTGTAGGAAAAGTTAGAATACCACCAACCTGTTTGAGGAAGACTGCTATTTAGGTACAGATTGAGGCAAACAAATATTTAACTCAAATACCTTACCTTTAACTAAAAGAACAATGGAATACAACTTCAAAATGACAAAAATAGAGACCACTAACTTGGTTAATCTGTAGAACCATGACATTCCTTCTTTGACCAGTCAAGACATTTATTACTATATAATACACAAGGTAAAAAGCAACACTTTTATACCACCCAGCCTACTAATTAAAATAGTTATATGCCTGCTAAGTAGAATCCAACCATTATTGCATGTTAAATTTATCAGTAGAGACTAAAAGCAAGCTTGGCCTACTGATATTCATCCACTGAAAGTGCCATAGATCAATTACAACAATTCAAACTACCAGCTCAAACATGAGGCAGGGGAAGAAGGTTTTCCTCAGGTGTCCCAGCACACAGAACTATTTCTCCTCCTTGTGTCATTTGTAAAAAATTTGTTCCTCTATCATTTGGGAACACTGCTCTTTATAAATTTCAAGTTGATGGAATAAGCAAAATGCTAACAATAGCTTCCTAATATCATAATTAAATTTCTGTAGGGGGCCTTAACACACAGAGTTCACTGTCAGCTATGTTGGAAAGTGGTTAGAGTTGCCATTGCTGACATCAAACTATGGACTGCAGATTACACAAACCACACCTAAACAAGACCTGAGTACCTACACTGGCCCTGCCAAATTTTTATATTAAATGGTTCCTGGTTTTTTTTTTTTTTCAAAAATAGATATACCGAGTTGTGAAAAAACTCCACTAGTTTGGGTAGCAGATACTCGGCCTAAGAACACCACATGAATTAGTAATGTAAAACCAGTAAGACTAATTACCTTTCACATCTGTTACCCAGCAGGAAGTATTCCAATGGGTAACACTAAACCCATGGGTATCAGTAAACCCACTACAAATCTACACAGAGAAATATCAATTATGTCCTATCATTCCTTGGGAGAAAAAAACCCAATGACATTCAAACTAACATTATACTTTTCAACATGCAGACCGAGTTAATGCAACTGTAATGATGTTTTCCTTGAGAATACAGTTCATCAGAGCCACCCATTCTCCTCTCAGAGTGACTTTTTAAACAGTCAATGTATGATAAAAATGACAAGCCAATTCTGGCAATGCAGACCCTCCAAGCTGGCAATCAAGCACCATAAAAATCTCTAAATATCAGATAAAATACAAGCAATGCTGATTAGGGGGCGAATAGTAGAAAAGCAAACTCATCTTCTTTCATATAGAATAAGCATAATACCATTCATTTGTCGAGTACTTACATAATCGTTTTAGGATTTTGCAGCATACAGGCCTTTGGTCCAAATGTGGTCACCGGGCATGGTCCATGCAAGGAGCGTGTTCTCCTAAAAAGTACATATATATACATAAATAACCAATAAGTAAAAGAAACATGATGACAAACTGGTTATAATTAACTCTCCAACCAAAAAACCCACTTCTTTGAAAAAGATGCACTAGGCAAAGTACATTTCTTAAACCTACATTTGTGGCTGGCCAGGCAATGTAATTTTAAAGACAGTAGCTCTCATGTTTCAAATCTAAAACTTGACACCTGTACCTACCCCTTAAAGATTAATCCCCTTGGAAGATGCACAGAAGACATCCTAGGCTGGGATTAATGCAGGTAGAATGAATGCTATTTGAATAGGTAGGGAAAATGCTAATTTTTTCATTTATTTCTCTAATAACAGCTCGTATGATCTTTTCCTTTAAATTAACAGAAGCTCAAACTTAAGTTGCACCCAGAACAGGGGATCAATCCTAGCTCTAGGATAAGATTATCTGGAACAAGTCAGAACTGCTCTGCCTTATTGCCCTCCCACCTCCTTCAGCAAAGCTGTAAATGGGAGCACAACTTACTCAAGTCTTGCAACTGTTGAAACATTATGTAAATGCTATTAGAATTATTCCATTAAAAAGAAGAGGGAAATACGTCTTTCCTGTGCTTAATTCAGTTAACACAGGAACTGGTAACTAACCTATTGCTTGGCAGTAAGAAGTCACTACTGCACTGCCTTCTATTGTATATAATATAAAGTAGCTCAGACAAGCCTGATGACTCACTCTTAGTACTAAAAAAAACCTTCAGAAACCTAATAAAAATCAAAACCAGATGACGGGTTAAAAAGATGTAATTAAGGAATAACAGCAACATCTTTTTTGTTCCTTGTCCAACAAAATATGTGTGTGCAATTTGAATTCCATCTAACACATAGAAGTGATATCTAATTTTCAATTTATTTTTTTTTCCATTTGTAAGTCCAGGCCTGACTAACCCAGTCAGGTAAGATTGTTACTAACTGTTTTATAAAGTTTATTGTATTTATATTAAAACAGAAAAATGAGCAAGGATTGGCATAATTAGAGATTAATGTGTGTAGCAATACTTGTAAAGGAATGGTAAGTCTATCTACTTGTGAACAATTACACCTGCAGTCAGGATAGTTAAATAACACCCCACCAAAATCACCTCCCACTTTTTCCTCTACTCAAGCTTCTCCCAAATAACTATCTTTTTTGCCTTCTTTCAACACAGGCCATTATTCCATGCCACTCCTAGTAACTGGCTAAACATGTTCCTACAAGAGGCAATAAATACCCACATCTGACCTTCACGTCATTCAAACAAAGCTTTCTCTGCAAGCTCTAATTAATAATTAGTATATATTTTTCTTAAAGTTACTTGGTTTTATTAATAATCTATGCACTGTTCAAATCAATAGAAGGTTAAATGTTAGAGTGAATAGAATTTGAAGCTGTTTGTAGTAAGACCGTTTTAGCCAAGAATGAGCAGCACTGCTCTGGAAATTATATCTCTTATATACTTGTCAGTTCAAAGTAGATCAGCAACCACTTCAATGTGAACACTACACAGCAAGCTGGAGATCACCTTCTGACATTCTGTAAACTGTGACAAGTTTGCACTAAACTGAATCTCAGTGAAAAAAATCTTGTGAACCATAATCCTAATTCAAACCCGAAACGGGTAGGGTCTACAAAGATCACTTCTAGTAAGATCTTATGTATTGAATATGACACACAACACGGTAGCTAGAACAGTCCAGCCAAAGCACAGTCCTTCATAAACATTCGAGTACACTGGCTTTTGGAACTACAAATGCAAAGCAAGTATTTCCCTAACCTTTCAGCCTCTTCAGAGAAAGGCTTTTATGATGCCCCCCTTCACCACAAAGCTTCCCCCCTGCGATCTTCAGCCTCACCCATATATGCTCTTGCCTTGGAAGAGCATTCCTACCAGCAAAGCAGTAACTCTGGATGAGAATTTCATCTGTTGAGAAACTTCTCCAGGATTCTGTCCACGCTTTTACAGAGGGTCACAATGGGAGTAAGGGCAAGTTCTGCTATGCCACCCACTAGACACACGGCTACCACCGCATGCTATTCAATATTTACTATGGGTCCAAAGATCACAATGTCAGAGGTTCTGTCCAAGCTGTCCACATGACAAGAGCTTTGCAACAAGATTAGAAATTTGGCTCAAAGAAAAAATGGGCGTTTCTCACTGCTGTAAAACAATCTGCACGCACAAACTCATTTTGTGTTGCCTCCCATTATCATAAAAACCTGAGTATTTGGGTTATAATACATGGCACCAGAGCTCTAGCTAAAGCACTTGTAAAAACCTGCAGAATGGTCTCCACTGTTGATTGACTCCTTTTTGAGACAACCAATTCTGCAGATACCTGCAGATGCCATTTTCATTACAGGTCTGCCCTTAGCACTATCCAAAGTTCAAACTGAACCCCTGGAATTCAAGTACTTGGGCACAATGGGCTCCTTGAATTTATAAATAATTATTTTGTGTTTAACTACTTACGAACAATAAGCTTTTACATTTTAAGAATTTCTCCTAGCTAGAAATATACCGATTACTTTCCTAACTAACTTTCTTACTAAGAAATAATTTCAATACATGACACTACAGATAGGAGTTTTATGAGCAGTTTGACTTCAAAAAAAGGATCTGTTGCATTTCACAAGCCCATTTCTAAATGTAAACACTTCCCTGAATCCAGCCTCTGACATATTCACTTCTGACAGCATAAATATTTTTTAAATACTTTTCTCATGTTTCTTAAAGGTAGCAACACTAGGAAGAACCAGGAGTCATACCGGAATTCTTTGGTGCTTCCTAGGGCTGGTGAAGCAGACAAACTTCGTGACTTAGCTCGCCCTCGGCTATTGTTGCTCCACTCCTCATCATCATGACACGTTGAGCAATGATAAGCAGAATCTGAGCTCACATCAGCCTTGCTGGTACACAGCTTCTCTTGATTCATCTCCATCCTGGAAGTGAAGGAGCTTCAGTGAAAGAGAAATTCAACTCCTGTGGAAAAACACCAGGACAAAGGGGACAGGGAGGAGAGAGAATAAAAACCTCAGCATTAGCAAAGAGTAAGTATTAAACACCAAGTTCACATATTTTGATAAACACTTCTTGAAAGGATCTGGGCAATCGATAAATTTTTCAAGGTAATCTGAAAACAATGGAAGGAGAAACAACCAGAATTATAACACGTATGTTCCCAGATTTAGAAGATGTTCAATACAAAGTTGTTTCAAGACCAGCACAGACTCATGTCTCCAGTTATATATGGGATAAAATAGATTTTAGAAACTGAAAAGGAAGAAAAGCTTTAAATATTTGTATGGAATTAAGACTCAGAAAAAGCTAGCAAGTCTTCTATTAGGCAATACATAAACTGAAGAAATAAAACTAAGTTATAACAGAGAGCCCTGTCAAAGCAAGCAAAAAAATAATGGAATAGAGATAATCTTAATAAACTTAAGTTCTCAACAAAAATGAGATTAATGCCAAGCTGAGAAGAGAAAAAAAACAAGTTGGAGGAGGATACCGAAGTTCTTAAATCATTTGTGACAAACTGGGGAGATGGTCCAAAACAAACAAGATTAAATAAGGACAAATGTGAAGTATTTCACTTCTACAAATAGTCAGCACAAATAAGATAAACAGCTGGCCAGAAGCAGTTTTGCAGAAGTAAAAAACACCAAACCAAACCCCAAACTTTACATAACCACCCTTCCCCAAAAGTACTAGGAATCCCAGATGTAAGTTCTCATCGCTGTTTGAGCCAAGTAGAAGCAGCCTCATCAAAATATAAATAGAAAGTAACTTTCAGGGCAGAAAGACACACTAAACTACAAATGGATAGTATCTAGGATAATGCAATCCCAAAGAACAGCATATTCCTGGAGTCGGTTCATTTCATTATTGGGAAAATGTTGGTTCACTAAAGATTCTCAGATTTTTTTAAAACAGTTTATCACTTCGGATGCGCTTCCCACTGTATCCTGTAGGGAAGGGACCCTAACACTACTGTAACCATTAAAATGGACTGTGGCTCTGGAAAACACTCAAACTATAATGATATTTGGCTGTAAAGTTATAGAGAATGACAGCCTTCACAATTTTACAAGGACTCTTTCACAGCATCCCGATTTTCAGGTAACAAAGTGTCAGTAAAATAAAATTGTAACTTTAGAATGAGCGCTGGCTCATTACTGAATTAGACAGAACCACCACCTAATTAAATTAGAGAGTACTTTTGCTCCAAAGACAACATCACTACAAAGAGGTACAGTTACTACCAGCCATTAGTAATTTATAAGGTCCTGCACTTACACAGCTATCAATGCTCAGTTGGTTACTTATTCTTAGCATCACCTGTGACCACAGCTTAGGAAATAATAATTGCAACACATTTATCATTTTTTACAACTAAAATCAGAAAAATATAACTCCATTTTTAGCCAACTTTAAGCTCAATATAAACTTTGTGCCAGTCAGTTGATTTATGCACATAATTACCCTGATTGTGCAAGCACACATGTAAAACAGGCTGTAAAAATCTGACTCAAACAACACAAATTATTTTTAATGGATTTTTATTTGTATTACCTTTTAGTACCTCACGAAGCTTCAGAAGCACATTTCTAGCTGATTGTTTCTGAATCAGCTACAAAAAACAATCCATTTAACTGAGTTTCAGAAATGAGATATTCAGTACCTCTGACTGGAAAGGCTCTTTCAATAACTGTGTGAGGAAGTTCTTACACCAGTTGTTCTTTAAATCCTAATCTGAATTTGCCCACTGATTTTATTTCAGAAACTTGAGAGACTTGAACAAGTGTTTCCAATGGATTCCCTCCTTTATTCCCAAAGCAAAGTGAATTCTGAATTAAGTTTTCACTGCCAAATACAGAAAGAAGTGAATTTTAACAGAGGGCTTTACCAAAACGATTTAAAAGTAGTCTAAAAATCATAAAAAAATAAAGGAAATTAGAAAACTAGACACTTGTTTGATGCAATGCTGATGTGCTCACTAAAGGCCTACCAATCATCAGTCTTTAAAAAAAGATCCAATACCTTAATTTTCACTTTTAAATCTAAGGACTATTCTTTATAACCTGAAATCATTACTGTGTTTGGTGTATCTATTTCACAGGGTCCAAACAGGCTTTTCCAACATCCTCTATACCCAGGCTTCCACATACTTTACTGTCTTTCTCATTTTTAAGGAACTACAGATACAACTCTCTCTTTACGGGATTACGATGCTCTTAGTTAATATTAGCCAAAACTATTATAGTGAGTCAAAGCTAGCTCAGTAATATGTGGATACATTCCAGTTCGTAGAATAAGCCAATAAAATGCCGGAGACGGTTATTCATCAGCTCCTCAAGAACAATCCAGAGAGGAAAGAAAAGCACTGGGACCGGTAGAGAAGAAAAAGCTGATACCAACTGCCAATGCAGCTGTGGTTTATTATTAGATTTAGAAATGATGTATTTCCAAAAGAAACCCTCTCTTCATAGAATTACCTTAGGAAATTATACTAAATAGTTGTTTTTACCTATATCATTAGCTAGCTCTCAATACAGACTATGAAAAAACAGAGTGAGCAGTCTCTCATCTCTCATCCCCAACAGCATCTCCTGCAGAGACATTCATATATACACACACACACATCTGCACTACACATGTGCACTCAAAAGTCAGAATTCTAAGTAATCATTTCTTAAAACTCTGCACTGCAAAACGGCCACGGAAAGGTAGTTAACAATACATCATTTTCCTTTGCTGTCCCATCACATAAGTTATCAAGTCCTCATTCTTTTTTATCCAAACACAGAGCTTGTCTAGGTCTAGGAAAATAAAAATTACAACAGTTAAAGTGTATGGAAATGCAACATGCGTACATAGTTTACGGAGAACTCATTTTCTCAGTAACTTAACAGCTGGTACACATGCACCCTGCCTCACAGCACTGCCCTTAAAACTAAGGAGTGCAGTGAACAATAACTAACACAAGCAGTACTGAGGTGTGTTGCCAAGTGACTTTGTCTGAAGTGTCTTCACCTGACAGATACTGCCGGCAGAGAAAATCAGATTAGCACAAAAGTGGAAGTAAGACATTGTAAAGTCATACTAAATACAGCCTACGAAGTTGATATTCCTTCCATGTAATACCTTCCAATTCAGCCTGTCTCAGCTACAGCTTCCACCACGCACTGTTTAATTAACGTTCCCTCACAAGTTCTTTATTAAAAAAGCAGACTTGATGTAAGGACTGAACAGCTTCCAGGACTGCATCCAAAAAACTTTAAGCACATGTCAAGCAATGAGTGAAAAGGCTGCTCTGGTCCAAGTCAAGTCCAAAATTTAAGAAATTAGAAATATTTAGATATTCAGCATTACAGGATGAAGGACAGCAGAGAGGGTGTTGTTAACAGTTTAATATTAATTTCTGTGATGGTGACACACAGTAGCCAGGCGAGTTACCTCTCATATCCTACCTTTTACTGCAGTTTCCCACCTTCAACTTCTCCGTCACTACAAATGAGCGCTCCCGGAAACCAGAAGTTCATAGACGTTTCATCTTTATATAGAAGGACACAACACCCCCACAGCTTTCCTACACTGTTCAGACTGCTATTAGGGAACCACACCCTGGGTCAACTGTGAGAGTCCGGATTAAAAAGGAAGCCTGGAACAGTTCGACTAAGCTCTCAGACACAGGTGGCCCGTTAAGGATGATGTACACTCATATCTCAAAAAGCCACCATCTTCGCTGTGTGACAGCACTGAACAGCACACAAAGCACACTGTCTTTCGAGGGAAAGAGCTGCACAAGGAGCATAAAGTTGCAAAGCATCTAGTGATTTAATTATTTTTTTTTATGACCACGCTTGTAAGCTGTTATTTTGTAACAAACTCTTCCTGTTAAATGCATTACCCTAAACTATCATTACTAGACAGCTACCACAGGGTCCATCCTGACCCACTATTCACACTGCTTCTAACACAGTTCCACAACTGCAGCATTTCTATTAATTTCTTAGAAATTGTAACAGCCATACAAAACTTCTCACTTTATACTTTACTATCAACCTCGCATTAGGGCATAAGGGGACAATGTCATATCCAAAAATGGTACCACTTACCCCAGTGCTATAGACGCCCTGGAGAGGTGGTGGCTGCCCCAACCCCGGAGGTATTCAAGGCCAGGTTGGATGAGGCTTTGAGCACCCCGATCCAGTGGGAGGTGTCCCTACCCATGGCAGGCTGTTGGAACTGGATGGGCTTTGAGGTCCCTTCCAACCCAAACCATTCTACAATTCTATTCTGAATCCCTTAATTCTGGGGATAAATGTTTTTATTATTACATTTTGCTGAAGAAAGCCCCCCAGAAGCGGTTATATGCATGACTCCATCCCTAAGGTGCTAAACCCCCTCTCACCCAAAAATGAAGGAACAACCGTGGTAAGCAGATAACGCTTTTCAGTTTAGTTTAGAACTTCATGTCCTAGAATGCCTAAAGAAAATAAACCAAAGTAACATTCCCTATTGAAATCCAGAAGTCTGACAGCAGCAGCGTGTTTTTTTGGTTACATACTCCAGTGCTGTTCCTACTGAAAACCGGTTAGTATGACTCTCACGTGTTCAATTCTAGGGAAAACAAGCCCAGTTGTTAACCCATCCGTTTCGGAACCACCACGACAGCACAGGCATTAATAACCAAAACCTCCCTGCCACCCCGACACAGGGATGTCAAGGCTAACAATGGAGGAGGCAGATCGCACCCACCCCATGTATCAGGATATCACAGAATCATTCTGTTTGAAAAAACCTTTAGGATCATCGAGTCCAACCATACCTGTCTGCTACTAAGCCAGACCCTGCGCACCTCATCTACCCTTTTAAACATCTCCAGGGATGACGATTTCACCACCTCCCTGGGCAGCTGTGCCAGTGCCTGAGAACCCTTTCAGTGAAGAAATTATTCCTGATACCCAATATGAACCCGCCCTGACGCAACCTGGGGACATTTCCTCTCGTTCTGTCACTTGTTATCTAGGAGAAGACACCAACACCCACACCACCACAACCTCCTTTCAGGCAGCTGTAGGCAGTGATAAAGTCTCCTCTCAGCCTCCTTTTCTCCAGGCTAAACAGCCCCAGCTCCCCCAGCCGCTCCTCACACTTGTGCCCCAGTCCCGTTCCCGTTCTCTCGCGGGCCGGATCCAGCGGGTTTACCCGTTACGCTCCCAGGTTTGCAGGCGTTACCTCAGGAGGCCCCAGAGCCTGTGGGACCAGAGCGGCCCCGTCAGGTACCGGTGCCCCCTCCCCGCTCAGGAGGCCGCTCGGCCCGCCCGAGCCTCTCTGGGGGCTCCCCCTCCCTGTCCCCCCTGACTCACCGCGGCCCCAGCTGCTGCTCTCCCCTCTCCCGGCCCCCTGTCCCCTCAGAGGCCGGCCCGGCGGCCCCGGCGGTGGTGGCGGCGGCGGCGACTACTGCTGCTGCTGCTCCCGTACAGTGAGCGGGGCCGGCGGACCCCGCGCGCCTCCATCGTCCTCACCCCGCCTCCTGGGGGGGGGGGAGGAGGGAGGCGTGGGGAGGAGCAGCGCGCATGCGGAGAACACCGCCCGCGCATTCCCCGTGCCCCGCCCACTCCGCAGTCCTCTCCCCGCTTCGGGGGGGGGCATCGCGCATACGCAAAGCACAACCCTCTGATCCCCGTGCTCCGGCCACCGCCTTTGTCCTCACCCCGCCTCCTCTTGGGGCATTGCGCATGCGCAAAACGCAGCCCCACCCACCGCTAGCGTCCTCTCCCTGCGTCCTCGCGGCGGCGGGTAGTGCATGCGCACAGCACCGCCCTCCCTCCCGCCCCGCCCCTGTGTGGACAGGGTGCGCGGTCCCCGCCCCTCAGTGGCTGCGCATGCGTAGCAGAGGCTGCCAGAGGCTCGGGCTGTCCTCTTTCCCCTGCTGTTGCTTCAAATTAAAAAATACCTGGCCTTGTGGTCAGACCCCAGCCCAGCCGGCAGCCCAGCCCCACCGTGCCTGCTAAATCATGTCCCAGAGTACCACGCCTACATTGGTTTTGAACCCCTCCAAGGATGGAGGCTTCCCCACTGCCCCGGGCAGCCTCTGCCAGGGCTTCACCTCTCTGTCAGTAAAAACATTTTTCGCAATATCCAATCTAAGCCTCCCCTGGTGCAACCTGAGGCCATTTGCTCTTGTCCTATCGCTTGTCACCTGGGAGAAGAAACCAACACCTGCCTCACCTCAACCTCGTTTCAGGGAGGGCGATGGGCAGGGACACCTCCCACTGGGTCAGGGAGCTCCAAGTCCCATCCAACCTGGCCTGGAACCCCTCCAGGGATGGGGCAGCCACCACTGCTCTGGGCACCCTGGGCCAGGGCCTCCCCACCCTCACAGCAAAACATTTCTTCCTAAGATCTCATCTAAATTTCCCATCTTTCAGCTGAAAACCGTTCCCCCTCCTCCTAATCCTGCACTCCCTGATAAAGCTGTAGTTGTTGCACACACTTCGCTCACACCCAGCTACCCTGCAAACACCATCACGAACTTTTACCTTAATCTTTGCTTAGATCATCAGGTAAATACTCTTTCTGATGTAAAATTCCCATTTAAGAATATGTACCACCTTACTATACTGGAATTGCTCTTATCTCAACTACAAACAGAAGCTTGTGAAATGCAGGAAACCATTTTGCAGCCTGTCCTTGATCTGAAACCAAATTCTGAGCAAGGAAGAAAAAGTAGAAAGACGTTTAGGTTGGGTGTGCCTGCTGTCTTGAAATCATCAGGAACTTTGTCACAGACTTCAACAGAGGTAGAGTCAAGCACCTACACAGATACCAACAAGAAAACATCCTTCACCATTACCAAACCAAATGGTTTTCTAATTTCTAAATTGTGTTTCCAACCAATACGGCTTTCAAGAGATCACAGAGTCATAGATGAAGCTTGCTGGACTGTACATATATTCGCAAAGTGGGAACAAGTTACATCATTCAAGAATGTGGCAATTTGGGATTTTTTTCTTCTTCCTTTATGCAGAAATGTATGTTTTCGGGAAACTGGGGAGCTAGAAAGAAGTGGCAGTCAATAACTGATTACAGAAACTTGAAAAAGAGGAAGCAGTTGCTACATATGGGAAAATACCATAGGCAATGTTACTGCACTTTCTAAAAAGAGCAGTGTTTGAGTCACAAATGGTCTTTAATCCTCCTTCCAGACACTATTAGGAGCCCAGTCTGTGAGGAATCAAGGAAACAATACACACTGATACGAATTTAATGATATCCTGGAGACCTGAGTGTCTTTCAGGTGCTGAAACAAATGTTCAGAATGTAAAGGGACACCACAACATGACACCAGGAAGGAACACAGCACCACATTTAAAAGAGCCAAAGCATTTGTTTTAAAAGCTGCAGTAAAACAACACATCCAGCGAGAGGAACCAGGCTTGGACACAGTGCCTTTGTTAACCCTGCCTATACATACCCAATTATTGACTACAAAAGCTAACCGAGGCATAGATTTTCATTTCAGTTGGCTCTTGGATGAATTTTTCCAAATTAATTAAGGTGAAAGAGATAAAACACCTCCAGAACCATTTCCCACAAGGATACATTGGCTGTTAAAAACTAAACATTTCAAACTTTCCACACACACAGTAACTTCATGCAGTTGCACAACATTTTGCAAGAGGCATGAACTCTGTGACGTAATGAACACTTATCCTTATTAATTCGTGGAGATAAAGACTGCTAATCATCTAGGCCTATCCTATTTATAAAAGGGCTACAGTTAGAACAGCAGCTCTGAGCTGTCCAGGTTCAGCAGCGACCTTGGAAGCTCTGCTTGCTGATCTGGACAAATACAACTAACAGACAGGCAGCACTTCTCTCTTCTGCAGACTGATGTGCCGTGAGAAGCGGAAGTGTCTTATATCACTTTTGAGCATGCCCTCCCTAACCCCACGATCAGAACAGTGTAGACCTGTGCTCCAACCCAGGTTTGCTTCCTTTCTCCCAGGGAAGGCAGCGGGGAAAAATAAAGAGAAACATTGGCAGTAACATTGAGAAATAAGTGTAAAAACATACTGCTTTTTTTCTACTGAGCCTCTCAGTTCTGTGAAAGATAATTTGGCTGGATTTTGGTTAAGAGATAAATTAACAAAAACGCTATTGCTTAATGAATTGCACAGAAGATGTGCCTGCTGTAAGGCGCTGTTCAGTCTCCATCGATAACACAAACCCATCTCCAGCAGGAGGCATTTCCACTGAACAGGAAACAATTAACGAATTGTCTCTATTAGCACCTAACCAAGTCTAAGAACATAGTTCTTACCTCTCAATCTTCATTTCAGTCTCTGGTGACTGGGAATTTGTAAGGAACCACGAGAAATAAAAATAACATGGTGAAAATGGTGGCACATGAGTGTGACAAGCAACGTGTTTATCAGCGGCCACAAACTACAAAACCACTGACATAAAGACAGAGAAATGTGTGCCACAGCATTGCATTCATTATGCAGGGTGATTACAGACCCCTCCAATCATTACGTAAATGTCATTATCCCCATTTTAAAGACTGAACTAGATTAATTGACTTGCATAAGGGTTAAAAAATCTGTGGCACAGCTGAGATAAGTGATCAGGAATGTTGGCATGTAGCCCCACACTCAATCTACTTGACAATACAGATCGTCTTTGACAATGTCAGGATAGGATTGAGAGCTGTTGGCAGCCGGTAAAGGAAACTTAGGTAACAGGGAATGGGGAGGTTCTGGAGAAATCTACCATGTGAAAAGTAGTACCAAATAGGCACCCAGGACTTGCCTTCTATCTCACAGCAGGATATGGAGCAACGAGAGACAGCTATGGAGAATGGCTTGGGGTGTTTGGGGAGGTATTCTTGTGCCATTCCCTGCATGACTAATGGAGTCTGCTTTTCTGCCTTCAAAACAGAAAAAAACAATTAATTTCCTCTTTATCAAACTTGTTTTACTGTTTGCAGGAGACCTGGCAATTTTGTTTAGGAGAATTCTTGATTAACAGGACACCTTGATTCTTTTTAGGAAAGTAACTTGATTAATTGGAAAATTCAAAGCTTCCAGTTGCTTTGGTTTCCCTGGAGAAGGCAGAATAAGGTGTTGGATAAGCAAGCACAATGCTGCAGCACTGAATTCTGAGCCCAGGTACTAGCTAGGTGTGCAGTCCACAGGAATTAATTCTGTTTTATGCAGAATCCCTCTAAAATGAGTCACTCCTTAAACCTTTAATAGGCCAAATTTTCATGTTGTTGAAGCCAACAGAGACCATAGGACACACCGTCATAGGAATATGAGACAGATCTCAGAATCCAGCCTAATTCTAGTGCTCTCCCAGTGCTTTAAGGAAACTGGCTTACTTGTATCACCTAGACGATAAGCAGAACACACCTCATCACCATAATAAACAGCTAAAACATACTAAATTTCCAACTTCAAATAGTAGAGCTAGTTGCTCTGGGTCTTTTGCTTGCTAGAAGCCACCCAAGCAAACGAGAAAGACAAACACCTTATTGTAATAACAGAGGAAGTTGGGTCACAAGCTTTCATAACTGCCCAAACTTTGACAACAATCTGGTGAGAAACAGAGTAAGGTCGTTCCTTTACATGCAATTCCTTTTTGTTGTCATGTGTTATCAGTCACATTAATGTGTCTGGAGACCGTTATGCAGCTATGGGATGATTTTAAATAGCAAGAGGCACAAGTTCAACGAGTGACATGAAAAGTGAAATGGTCACACTCTGTTCTTGGCCCTAGCAAGTCAAAGAACTATCACCTCAGGTTCTTGTCTGAGTGCTGCACAGGTGTTAAACAGTATGTTCTTGTTCCAAAGAGGATGTGATGGAAGACTCATTGTTGTGCCTAGGTTACCACAACAAAATCTTATCACATGGGTGATTTGCTGACAGTGGTCATATGGAGCCAGCTTGCTTTTCACTGAGAGGTGAGCCAAACTAAGGCCAATGCCAACACAGCACGGACTTGAAGGGACAGAATTAATGCTTGGGAAAATCTGTGTGAAGGGAAAACAAATGTAATTCTGAAAACAGAAACATATAAAACCAGTTGATGTGATCAGGACAGCAGAAATGCAGAGGAAACTGGTCTGGAATTCAAAAGCTTCAATGTAAGATCGGATTAATTCTGAATATAAGCTTTACATCATGCCCTTCTAACTGTCAAAAACAGAGATGAAAAGAGGCCCCTCTCTGCCAACCACTGGTTCATTTGCATTAGAATTCTCTATACCCCAGCATTATTAACATTCTTCTTTTCATGTATTCAGCTCCCTTGTATTTTGCAGATGCTCAGATCACAGATGCATTTGAAAACCTTCCCATTCAAATCCTTTGTTCTAGCTCTCAGAAAGCCACAGTAAGGTGATGAAGATATCCTCTTCCTTTGCCGAAAAGGAAATACACTACCAAACCCCCCATATTGAAAGAACAGCTTGCTCTGAAGTTAAATGATCCTTTTCGTCATAGAGAAGAGCAAGGTAATTTTTCAGATGAAAGTGACACGCTCCAGGGATCTGCACCTGCATTTACAATAGCCTGGGTAAAATTACTGGCCCTGCTACCTCAGACAGAAGGCTTTGAGTGACTGTGGACCCCAGTGAAAGCTGTCCTTTCCCTGAGACATCTGCGCTAGGAAAAGTACCAGAACAAAGCACCGGTCTGTTCATGTAGGACTGACTTGTTCTGATCACTAGCTGGCTACGCTTACGCACCTGTTTACCTCCCCTCTCCATTCAGGTGATGTTCCTAACTCGGCCATCAGGCAGCTATTTGAAAAAAAACAGTAATTAAAATATCATCCAAAATAGCATCCATGCATATTGCCATCTCCTTCCAGAGCTATGTCTCCGCCTCATTCCCCCAGGTCACCCTCTATTCCTTAAATACCTTTTATTCCTTAAATTCTTTTGCAAACCTAACAGATATGTTTTAGTTTCCTGTGTTTGCTGATTTCCTCCTCTGCTGCTGGAGAGCAAAGTTTCCAGTGTTTCCAGTTCTGGCAGAGTTCCCCACCAGCCGTCGGAGGTTTCCAGCAGGCATGGCTGATCCTGAGTCATACTTCCTCTTCCTGTTTTGTCTCCACGTGCTCTTCTGTTGTGAGACAGCAGGTTAGTTATTCAGAAAACATTTCAGTAACCAGATCAGAAACATAATTTTTATAACTGTTATTGAACAACTCCTCATCCTAGGAAAGTAGGGCTTGGTAACACCTCAAGAGGTCAAACGTGCCTCTGCCCCAAGGCAGGATCACTTTTATCCGTGTCACAGCTAGCAGACATGTACCAAACTGGAATTAAGGGTCACTATTGGAAGAAACACTACAGCAACCTAAAGCTAAATATTTCAGTGCTAACTCAGAACTGTAAGATTTTTCTAGTGCAAAACTTCCTTGATATGTTCTGAACTCCCTTCACTTTTTGCTCTATTCATGAGGGACAAGGAAGATATATATATATATTAACAGTATATATATATGCTGCTAATTCCTGCAGCCTTTCACACAGAATCTTAACCTTTCTTCTGAGTGTTCTTTCTTTGAGCTTGCAATGCTTCTATTGATTAAATAGACCTTACATTGTGCGATATCCACAGCTCTGAAGTTTTCATTGCGGTCTTCTGGACATTTTCCAATTTATCCATGTTTTCTTGTGGAGCAGCACCTGAAATTGCAACAGTTGCAATGTCTGAGGAACTACCACTGTACCAGAAAAGACAGTTGCTTTACAAGGCTTGCAGGGATAATTCCATTTGTATTATACAGCCTGGTATGCTGTTAGCCTTCACTGCAGTGACGTGATGCTGTTGACTCATATTTAGCTGGGAAACTTTTAACTCTGTGATCCTTGTCTGAACCACTGCTGCTAATTTTTGTCTTCCCCTGTCTGTATTTTTACGTTTCATTATTTCTCTTAAGTGAAGCAGTATTTTTCCTACTGACTGTCATCTATTTTTTTCTGAACAATTTCTCTAATTAACCTAATAAGGACAGATTTCAGTGTCCTCCAACATATTTATGGTTCCATTCAGTCTCACATTACTCAGAGTAAATGATAAAGGTTTTCTTAACATCTTTTGCAAGTTTAGTTTAAAAGCAACTGATTTTTTTAAAAAAACATTCATTAACAAAAAGACGTAAAATGTGAAAGTATTTTAAATACATAAGAAGTTCATTAGCTCCCTTTTCAAACACCTGGAGCAACAGTTTTTAGCCAGTTTGACATGTCCAGTATAATTTTTTGGGGTACAAAGATTGTGTCGGTTACAACGAGCACAGCAGAACGCGCACACGTTGGCAGAGTGAATGCGATGTTGTCGGCCTGTTAATGTGGTTGTGAGTGCTTCCCCTTGCACTGAGCTTGTATGTGAATGCAGAATGCTGTAACCACGTGTGTATCACAGAATCATAGAATGATCTGAGTTGGAAGGGACCCATAAGGACCATCGAGTCCAACTCCAGTCCCTGCACAGGACAATCTGAACATTCATGCATACACACACGTTTGCCTGCTACTGATTCTCATCCTTTACTTGTTCTGGAGCTTGGAATTCCCACAGCCGGCAATCAGGGCTTGTCAAGCATTTCATGGGCTGTAGGACACCTTGTGACAGGGACTGTCACTTCAGGGCAGCAGCAAAAGGTATCTCTCTGCCCCCAAACAGGTCTGTGACCCAGAGAGTGGCCTGAGGTGCAGTTGCTGCTGCTGGGAGCACTAAACCCTGGAATCGAGGCAAGAGCTGCTGTTGCAGTTGCAGCAGTGCCCTCTAGCGCTTATGGAATGGTGAAAAGTCCTTAATTGAGCTTCTCACTTAAGCTCCAGAAGTTCATGGGTTCAAGCACTTTTTAACTAAGCTTCGTAACGCTGCTCACACAGCCTCTGTGATAGCAGACTATAAATGGAACTCATTTTTGTCTCTTGCCCAGAGGTGAAGGCTGGCTTTGATATTCCTTTACACATTTGGCCGTAAAGACCAAGAGTAGAGAAGAAGTAGCATCTCCTCATCATACTTTATGTCCATAAATGAATGTAGAAGCTTCAGGAAAATGACTTGTTTTGCCATGGCATCCAAGAGAGACAGAAGGATGCAGGATGCATTGTAGGATTAACAAACGAGTATTGTCTGTAACCCCATTCCTTAACAATAGCAGTTGTACATCCTCAAACCACTATGAAATACATGAATCTCTGGAAGCATGCAGCAGGGCATATTTCCTGTCATAAATCATGTATTGGAGGGTTCTCACACAGTTAATGCAACAAGGCAGACCACGCTGTTATGATAGAATCACCCAGAACTGGAATGCCCCGACTGCAGCAGCACAACAAGCCCTAACGAGGGAATGGCAACTCCCATTCCTGTCTTTTGGTACCTCATTCGCCCTTGGGCCACACTTTGGCATCGAGGAAGACCCTTACTCGTGCACAGCATTATGGATCACTTCGGGACAAGTTCCCAGGCTAAACTGGTCATCAACACCAGGTGGCAGTGGAAGCTGCAGCCTGGTACTTTCAAGCCAGCGGACACCTGGGAAGTCAAAGTCAAATTTCCTCCCATTGTACAGCACCCCACATACAGCAGACTGGTTTCATGCAGTGTGGTTTTCATGCTCTTCATGGGAAGATATCTTGCAAAAGATAACATGATGGCAAATACATCAGTTATATCAGTTTGCAAGACAGTGCCCCACTATATTCTGTGTGTGTGAAGTGTGCCGGTACCTGGGTCTCTGTACACCTTGCGACTTGTAGAACCAAGACCCTCATGGAACTCCTATCCAAACTGCTAATATCTCTACATTTTAAACACATTCTCCTAAACCAGTCAATTATGTGAATTCAAAATGCAAGAGCATAATCTTTTTTTGTAGATAAATAGTTTAAGTCTTAGCTCTATTTTAATACATGTCCATAAAATTAAGAAATGCCCTCCAGTAACCTTCACCTATGGCAAGGCAGTGTGTATAAACACTCCCTTCTTTGGCAATTACAGGGTGAAGCTGCAGGGGGATCAAGATTTAATTGTAGGGTTCTGCCTACAAAGTAATAGGAATCAAAATTCATAGCTAAAAACCTTCTGATGAACTTCAGGGTCTTGTTCCTGTACATCTCTAGCTTTCTTTCCTTTCATAAAATACATCACTAAATTCACACACGTTCTGTCAAACATCACATTGAAACCAGAATTCCAAATTTCAACGAGTGACCATAAATCAAATAACTTAGATATAATTAACATGATAGTTAATTATACAGCTATGACTACAAGGTCAGAAATCAGACCGTAAATGTTATACAAGTCTAGGAAAAGCAGTATTTGGTGTTCACACATAGCATAATCTTCAGTTCCCAGCAGCTGAGAGTCTGTACCTGACCACTCATGCAAGCAAAGCTCCTAAATAATGCACAAAGCTACTGTGAATTCCTTCTTAATGCACATGCTTGCTGTCAGGATCACAAGTCCTTTGATTCCCATCAGCAATATTGCAGGTAGCCACCCTGAAAAGGGTAGGGTACAAATCAGAATTGTTTGCAGACTGTTTCACCAATGGATCCTAAATAGCACTGGACTAATAACAAAAGCTTCTGGCTTTGTGACGTGGAAAAGGGAGGGGAGGAGGGGGAAGGAAAGATCCAAGTAACTTTCAGATGTGATGCAGCTGCGCTGTTTTATAAAGAGCCCTGACAATTATTTTATGGTCTGGTTTTCCTCCACAGAGCTGAATTTCCACACTGCAAAGCATTAAAGCCTCTCAAACAATACCAAGAAAAACAGGGCTATCATCCAAGTAGGAGGAATAGGCTCATAAATCGCCTGGATGGAACTGCAGAGGATGTCCTGTGAAGAACTCAGCCAAACACAACTCCGAAGAGTCTCTCTCTTGACTAGAATAAACTGTAAAATTAAGAATATTTGTGCTGTATCTGGCTTACACCCAAATGTATTACAGTCAAGACTTCCTCCAACAAGAATACCACGCTAATCCCACCCCGATCCTGGGCCATCATCATTTGCTGCTCGCTAGAGGTATTCTGCATGGCGGAAAATGATGGCAACTGCCAAGATTCATCAGCCTGAGCAAGCGGATGTCAGGCAGGAAGAGCAAACGCAAAGGGATACTCTTCTCGCTGAACACAGAACCACAGGCCGGGTGGCCAGTCTGTGTTCCAACTCAGCCATTACGTGACAAGGGTAAATCCCAAGCTTCTCCATGCCACAGGATCCCTGGACAGAAAATGGAGGAGTCCTCCCTCACAGGAGCGTGATGGAATCTGCTGGGAGGGTTTTGCGTTTTTAGCTGGAGGCACATATGGAGGCATTGAATTATCAAGTTGGAAAAGTAGTTCAAAGGGGCACACACAGGTTTAGGAAGGAATTTCTTACCTGGTTTCTTTAAAAAACATTGAAAATGGTTCAGATAAAGAGGGTTCTTCGCAAACTTCGTGTTACTGCAATGTAACTGCGAAAGCAAGTCAAGCTGCCCGATATTGCTAGTGACACCTCTTGCCATTCAAAATCATAGAGTGGTTCGGGTTGGAAGAGACCTTAAAGATCATGCAGTTCCATTCCCTCTGCCATGGGCAGGGACACCACCCACTAGACCAGGCTGCTCAAGAGTCCATCCAACCTGGCCTAGAACACCTAGAAATAGCATATTAATAAGTTAAACAAACGAAGACAGAAAAGTTGTGAAGTTCTTAGCAGGCGTAGTGCTGACTTATCTGCACATTTTCCATCCAGTGTGCACCATGGATTCTAATTGCGGATTCTGGTTCAAGTGCAAAGAACTGACAGAATAATTTGGACTCTAAGGGCAAGGAGGACAGAGCTGCCACACCATACAACAGGCCTAAGAGTTTTAATTTATGTTTTCAGTAGAGAATAAGAAGTTAGCCCCGTTAATTTAAGCTCTACAGCTTGGTGAGGAGCTTTCGCTTTTGCCAGCATCAGAGCTGAGGTCGGAAGGCTGCCTGGTTCCCATCTGGTATTTCTGGTTAAGTTACTCCGTGCATACAGAGCTGTAACAAGTTCAAAGAACAAGAATCATCCTTCTGCTTATGAAAGTTTAACCTTCAGCTCTGATAAGCCATTCCTTGAAGTCTATCTGTAATTGCTCCGTTTCCCTTCACCATGTCTGATGCTATCACTTGATTGAAGGGAGGAGGATTGCCATGGGAGGAGGAAGAGAGAACTGCTCGACAGAATCAGTTTTGAATTCTGACATCACTTTCTAGAACTGCCACTGCCACCAGCCTGGCCAATGCAGCTCACTCGTTTTCTTCCACACTCAATGTTCCCGGCTCTTTGGCCTTGCTTTATAATTCTGAAATACCTCATACCCTTGGCAACTCTCCCACGTTACTTGACAGCATGAACCTGGGACACGATCTGACCAGCTTCCCAGATACCGTGGGTTCAGCACACATCCGATGCAAGCAGCAGATGAAATATAGAATTGTTTAATTAAGTGATGCAGTCATCCTTGGAAAAGTTCCCAGAACTCTCATTAGTGCAAACTGGTGTCCATTACCCCCAGAGCTGTCACCCCTTGAATTCTTATTGTTCATTCAAGAGCTCAGATCCCCACTAGGCGGAGAACAGCAGCTGTCAAACAGTTGCACGGCTCCTACGCTCTACAAGAGATCTTGGAGGGGCCTGGAAGGGCCAAAGTGCAGGTAGAACAGTGGGGTCCTTAGAATGAGGGGCAATGTCTCACCTTATGACTCCTCCTTTTGCCTTGCTTTCAGAAAGAAGAAACCAGGATGAAAGGAATTGTTAAATGCCTAAACACAAGAAAAATATGAATCAGTAGAAGGTTGAAAATCCATTGATTCAAGGAGATGGACAGCCTTCAGCTCCAGCAAACAACATGTCATTTTAATTTTTCTGTTGCCAAATGGTGCAATGAACTTTGTCTTCCAAAGCCCTTCTGAAGAAGATAATGTGAGGTGAAAGATACTATTTGAAGAGGTTTTTATTCCCAGGCTTTCATTACTTGATGATGCGAGTGAATGCATTCATGATTTATGGTCTCAAACTAAAACTCATACTTAATAACGAAATAAACTAAGCACACAAAATATATCCTGCTGTTCCTGTTGCAGCTGGAGAGGCAGAGGTAATGTGTTCTAAGCTAGGTGATGGAAACGAAATGTCTAAATACATTGACAAGATCCACATTTTCATGGAGAAGGGTCCCCAGGCCATGGTTCATTGGTAAATGTGGGCACAGAACTATTAATGCCATAGGGGCAGAGATGTTAATATAAACGTGTAAGACTTCTGCTTGTGACTGACTGGTACCATTTGATTGTTCTGGGGATTAGACCCACAGTATTTTGTATTATTCAATTTAAATACACTCAGTGCCACTAAACATAGTTAAATAAAGGTATTTTAATTGCAGGAGAGGCTCTCCTGTGGCTGGTTCTGAAAGTATAGGAAAGTCCCCAATTATCGGGTTTCTGATGTACTGAGGGACAACTGAGACAGCAACTTGAGCTCCAATTCAACAGCCAGATTTCAAGGTAAATA
Source organism: Neomorphus geoffroyi (assembly GCA_033558235.1). NCBI lineage: Eukaryota > Metazoa > Chordata > Aves > Cuculiformes > Neomorphidae > Neomorphus > Neomorphus geoffroyi. Next base: position 2,191,596 of record JAUMJM010000029.1, on the reverse strand, counting down.
ACCAGGAAATCAAAGCGGTTAGAAATGTAGAAGCTCAGTAATATATCTAATTTCATAATGTGGGTTTGTAAAACTTGTGTAGGTCTGCAGTCAATCTTAGAGCAAAGCACACATATTGGTTCACAGGAAAAAGATAAAAAAAATATACAAGAAAGCACATTCCAAACATTTTTTTGTGTGTAAGAAGGCTGAAGTAACCTTCCATGAAGTGAACTGTAAACTGTACCACTATTTAATTTCCTCTGGGTGCTAACATGGTGTTTTGAGCCCCTTCACTGTACAAGAGAACACAGTGCAAAAAACCTTGCAGACATAAAGACTGAGTAATTTTAAGTATCATATGTCGTCTATCACTCACTCTAAATCTCCTCTTGTTCTGCCCGTTGGATTAAGCACCAGCTTCAGGGAGCCAAGAATCAAGCATGATTATTCCCATTGGACCTTGTTTCAGCTTTGTTTATAACATCACGGAAAGTAAATCACTAAAAAAAATAAGGAACTATGGTGAAAAATCAATGTAAGTTTAGGTAAATATATGCAGTTCCATATTATTACAGCATGACTCACCCTGTCAAGCACCAGCCAGCGTAGGAAAGGATCTGCTTCTGCCTACTTGCTCTTCACTCAACATGAATCCTTATTTTGCAAGAAAGACAGAACTTAAATATTAGAATTCTATGGATCTTAAAATATGTTTGTATTTTTAACTAAGAACTTGGAATTTATGTGCTGGTTCTATCAGATACAAGAATAGTATCTATCACAGCAGCACTCACTTCCACTGCAGGCAGGTACTTTGCTACCCTGCTAGATGTTATAGAAGTGGGCATGAGAGCCTGATCTTAGCATGGATACCTTGTCAGTTCAAATATCTTCATGAGGAACTCCAGATCCCGGTTGCTACTTAAAGCAGGGGCTTTAAGAAGGCTGAAAAGAGCCATAACTTGGGTTTACAGCTGTGGTGTGTCGGAAATGCCGAGAGGGAGATCAGAAATTTGGGGGGGGGGGGGGGGGGGAAGGAGGGCAGAGAGCAGTGCAGGCTCTTCCTGATCTCCATCTACTATTTGCTACATACAATCTGGAGTTCAAGTTGTCTAAGAGGCCCTGCTCCAGTTAACACTGGCTGATTTTAACCTCTCCGCCTCTGTCGGCTGAATTTTCTACATGAAAAATTAGAATATCCCTATAAAATTAAACATTAGGAAAGGCTCTCTTTGTTTTTAAGTGTTTATGGAAAAATCAGAACCTCTTCAGTGGCCTTTGAAGATACACGAAGGGGATGTTGCACGTATTAGGAACACATTGCAGCCAAACCCAGCAGATTTCTCTCTACACACTTTCTCTACACTGACCGTCCCGCTTCCTTGTATTTTACACCAGAGGGAGCTGCACTGTTCGTCTCTAGATACAACTTTTACGGCAACTCAGCATTTTACCATCTTGAAGATCTCCTCCTTTTTACCAGACTTTTCCCTCCCTTATCTATTTTGCCATTTAAAAATCTGCTACATCAAATAAGTTTTCATTTGCCACATCCAGCTCCACAGACAATTTTCTCTCGGTTCAATCCCACCTCACTGCACTGAGGAATGATTGAAGGAAAATAAGATTCTCCTTGTTATATTTTACAATAACATTTATTTAGTTTTAGCCTGGAATGACTCGATTATTTTGCAGGGCCTGTGTTTCTAAAGGGTTGAGTTTTTAGCAGCCAGCTCTAAGAAATGAGAAGCTCACCCAGATTTATTCCCATTCCCATGGCTCCCATTTTCCCCATCCAAGAGACACACAGGGCAATTTTACAAATAGAAAGTGTGTTACTATCCATACACACTTTTGAAATACTCCTTGGAGACTTTGTAGTATTGACATTTGAAGAAAGAGCTGAGTAAACAGTTTCAGAATGATTCAACTCTGCCTTCCTTTAATTGATTGATTTAATTTTAATTGTCTTGATTCTAATGAGCATAATTCGAACTGGCCCAGATAATCGGAGCCGACATGCTCCAGGACACCAAATCCCGATCTTGGACCCCATAATTTGTCAATATTCCACAACAGTTTAGGAATCACCACAGGAAGCGTGAGCTCAAGCTTTCCTGCTTCCCCTGAACAGATTTAACCCATGGAGTAAGTGCTGCATGAGGAAACTTCTCCCTGGTCTGCCTTTCAACACTAAAATACGCATGGGCTACAAACCAGCAGGAAGCAAAGCGCAGATCCAGAGACGAGGCGAGAGGGGGGCCAGAAATCTGCCAGGCACATCCCGTCTCCCGTCAGGAAATGGGAACTGCAGATTGTCTGAACAGCATTTCCTGGAGAGATGGTTTAACATAAGCAGCGATGCCTGGAACAACATCCAGCCCCGTCAGAATTCAGGCCTTCTTTTGCTCAGCCCAAGTGGCTGATGGAGCACGGAGCAGGTCCATGGATTTGATTTACCAGCGGATCAGGTTTCGCAAGAAAGGGACAGCATCCAGAAACGTTTAAGAAAAGACCAGAAGGAGACACAGCAGGAATTTAACTCACCAGGTACATTGGACCAAAATCAGCAACTGGCACTGTCACTTACAAGCACATCTGGAGGTTGCAAGCAGCTGCCATCCAGGATACAGGAGAGCTGCTCCATCCCTGAGCACACAAGGGGTTTTCACGCGAGAGAGCCGTTCAGAGCAGGGGCAACAAGGGAGCAAGGCGAGGCATCCCTGTTCTCGAACTATAGAAATCAATTCTACTGTTTATTCTTCCCCAGCTTTCTCCAGCTCTTATTCCTCCCTCTCTCATACAACCCCTAACCAGAAAAAAACCTCAACTTTTCCCAAACTTTAGAACTACTGCACTTCGGGGTAATACACTCCAGAGCATTTAATGGTCAAAACGTCCGATGCCCAACTCAGACCTTTTCTTCTCCTAGCAGCAGAGCCTCAGATCATTTAAAATAACATTTAATTCACTAAGAAATTAAAGGCCATTGAGTGGCACAGAAAACACAATTAGAAGTATTAACTTTAGGTACTGAAATTGAGAAATCTGTCCTCTCTTCCTCACTTGATTCCTTCTTTTTCAATTACAGCTCTCTGAATAACTAAGCATACAAAGACAGATAGATATTTAAATAATATAAGGTTTCATATTTAACAGAAGCACTGTCTGGAATAAAAGGCATTGGCAACTGTGCATTTCAAACAAATTGCACTACACGTTACCCTTGACACAAGAAGCTCCTCTCTTGGTAGGTGTTTCATTGCCAGCAAAGCATGCTGATAATGGGTGGGAAACACCAATTCAACATATGGATAGAGATTAAGGAAGGTAAGACAGATCATGTCGGTATTGATTTTATTATAGACTAGACAAACTCACACAAGAAACAACAACATCCATTGGAATAAAAATATACCACGAGTGGAAAAAACAGTTGGAATTTGGAATTGGAAAAGACTTCATTTGAGTTCCCAAATTTAAGCGCTTCCAGCCATGAGTACTTACCAGTCTTCCGCAGTCCAAAAACCCCAGGCTCACAGTTAACAGCTGCTAGTTAAGTAATGTCACCATCATATTTTCCATACTCATAGCTTTTAAAAACTTCTCCATTGAGGCTGAGAATTTCCATGTTTGGTATCAAACCAAGCCATGGCACCGGAATTTCTCTTAGTTGATGTGAAATGAGGGAAAATCCACTTTTGTTTTAGGTCAGAACAAGAGAAGAGACTTTACCCACTAAATATACAAAACAAAACCCTCAAGTGGAACAGTACCAAGATGTTAAACCAACTGCCTTTCAACACCTCTTCTTTCAGGAATTTGCTTCTGTGGGTATAAAATCCATTTTCTAGACATAATTGTGCCTTGTGGAGACTTTGTTCTTACTGAGCATTAAAATGACAACTACTTACCCTTCTCAATACCTACAGCAAGGACAGCTAACAATGACAACAGAGCTTATTTGCCAGATCCTCAAATGGCACAACACAAGATGTTCCACTCAATTCTTTCCTATTAAAGGACACAAAAGTTTTAGAAGAAGTTACTAAACATTTTGCTCTGATTTCCTGCTTTAGGTCTTACAATCTTGTATTCCACAAAGCATTTTTGTGATGCATAACCACATGAATCATAGTAGCTCTTCCATTTGGATATTTCATTTGGAATACGCACTTTCTAACACACTTCATTTTCTGCCCGGTTAACCATTAAAAATCGGAGCCATTTTAAAATACTGACCAATTCTGGGGGCAGCACGCACTTCCCTCGCGTGTTTATTTCATAACTCCTGCCAGAAGCAGTTTTGTGGCTTGAACAATAAGCTGCAGAAGAGATCAGTCAAAACTCATGTCAAACTGCTTTATTACATCTTAAATAACATTACATTTTAATATAGTATCTATCTTGCATCCAGCTTTCTTGAAGTACACTGACTTTAAAATTAAATACAAAAGGTGAAGAGGGATACAGGGCGTGGAGAAAGCTCTACAGAGTAGTTTCATGAAAGAGAGTAAGAGGGAATTCATCTTTTATGCCAAATCCAGGCCTAACGCACAATTACAGCACATTTTTGTACAGAATGTTGCAGAAAAAACAAAATGGAGAAAAGCTACTACTGCTGCTAGGAAGGAGCATTTCTGGATACAGTGAGAAGATAGGAAAGTTTAACAGAACAATCTGCTGTCCAAACACTGCTGCTTTTAACATTTTATTTGAAAAGAAAGCCAGGAAAACCTGCTCATTACAAAAATGATTCTGATCAGATGCAAAGGACTCATCCTACAAGAGGAACTGGCTGTGAGGAACTGATTTATAAAGAAGATGGTCTAGGTTCCCTCCTCCCACACCCCAGAATCTTTGACAGCGATTGTTTGAACAGGCTGTTTCTTTAAAAAAAAAAAAAAAAAAAAAAAAAAAAGTGACTTATCACGCTACTCCAAAACGTGCATAGCTTTTACTCGAGTTCTTCATAGATTTATGCACAGAGTAGCAACAATAAATGAATACAGCGACAATGGTTACAGTTTTTAAACAGGTTATTTCTTCAAAGAAAAAACATCTAAGGACTTAGTCCAATATGCACTTTTTAGCATTTCTACAGCATGCGATTCTAAGAGTAAACCCACCCAATATGGCAAACAATCAAAAAAGGTTGTTTTTTTTTTTAACTTAGAAAGTTCAAGATCATTATTTTCAAAACATTGATTTGTACATCATTTCATACACAAAGAATTGACTCAATACCCAAGTGTAGGATAGGTCTCTTTTGAAAACAGAGATTCCTGGTTGTTGAGACTTATAGGATAGTGTTAGGATATATAAACTGCCCTTTCAAGTGGACAAAACCAAAACAGATTAAAAAAATCAGTGTGGTGAAAAGGGGGAGGGGGGGCAGGAGGGACCAAGGATTGCGTTTGTTATCCATAAAAGGTGAAAGGATTCTTTAAACAAGCATTCATTACCTTTTACAGCATGTGCTTGGTTACCTTACTGCTTAACATTATCCTATATATGCCAAGTTTGTGCAACAATTATCTGTGATACTAGAAAATAAAAAAAATTAGGGACTAAATTTACAGCGTTAACGACCCCCAGGTGCTCTGGGCTAGGACTCCCTTGTTTTGCTCAATTAAATACATAAAGAAATGTATTTAAAAAGGAAACTTGAAAAAAATCCTGCTACAAACATGACTTTAAAATTTGCAAGTGTGTGAGACAAAGTCCTTAACCTCGACTTGGAAACTACAGTGAAAGCTAACTGTTTCACAATTATGCTCAAGTTTATTTTCTGGTCATGCTTTTATGATAGTGTTTCATTTTTAAATTCTCAAGACAAAAAAAAAATGGTCCCAAAAGGAATGCACAATTTCATTTTGCTTACAACACAGAAATTCTTCTTGGAAAGGTAATTGTGCTCTTCATTTCAGCAACAGGAGACGGAAAAGATCTTGCCCTTTGAAGTTGGGGAGGATGGGGGTCCAAGTTAGTATGGTTGGATTGGATATGCTATCATTTTTAATTTTCAACCGTTGGAGACTTCTTCCAGTCATGGAGTCCGCCGCTCTTCTGACACACAGAAAGATTTATTAAGAGTTGCGCTTTAAACCACAATCAACTTTCAAGCTTTGCTCTCACTGCCCACTGACGCAGTTAGCCATTATCTCACCATTTTCAAGAACGCCATTTATTTACCAACCCAGATTCAAAAGACCATACAGTCATCCCTACCACGAAAATAGAGTATCCCACAAATAGTTCCTCGCAAAAATGTCATGCATACATTAAACAAATAGCCTTCTAGAACAACAAACTGATTTTTGTTTTCTCAGTGCCATTGCTAATCTGAACTCTGAGCCTCCAACATCAGTAAAACAGCACTGCTTGGACCTGGAGAAAAACATTCTGAATACCAAACAAGGACGGGCTTAATAAATGAGATACCCACCTACTTCAGTTCCAGATCTTGAGGAAGCTGTCCCATGATCCTGTTGCCACTGCCATGCCATCATCAGTCACACCTAAGCAACTGACACGGTTATCGTGACCAGCAAGGACACCTGTAAATAAGAACGTGCAACATTACATTACTGTGTCGATTTCGTATTTTGGTTCAAGGAACACCAAGGCACCAATGTTTGGATTAGTCAGCCTATACATTCGAAAATCCTGAACAGTCACAGTTGGATGGGGCTTGGAGCCCCCTGACCCAGTGGGGAGGTGTCCCTGCCCATGGCAGAAGGGTGGAACTGGATGGGCTTTAAGATCCTTTCCAACCCAAACTATTATGTGAGTCTATGAATTTTCAAATGCTTTTGGCTTAGAAGCACAAACTTAATATGATGGGTGGGTGGGTTCACAGGGGGATAATTCAGTAAAATCATTAGTTTAAAGTTTTCCTTCTGTATTGCCCACATTATAACCTTTACTGGTTTCCTGCAAATTGTCAAATCACAGACCCAAAAAACCTGCTGACAATGCCATACCAAGAAATAAAGTATAATCATGCATTGCGTGGCTCTCTATTTCCTCTCCATAGTGATACAGATCAGTTAGATTCTACAAAATTTTGTAATGTGTAAAACCAGAATTTAAGCTGAATTATGTTATGGGCACTAAAGTATTTTTCATCTAATTTTATCTTACTATGCTTGCAAGCACAAGACTTCAACTCCTACATACAATCTATTTGTCAATATGGAGATCAGCTACAATTCAATTATAGTACCATTAAAAAAAGCATTGAGACACTAAAAAAAAATATGAAGGGAGCCAACATTATCCACTATCCCCTTTAATGTAAAAGTTTCGAGGAGGTCAAAAGAAAACCTAATTATGTTCAAACTCTTTCCAGTCCACAGCACTGAGCTAAGATATTCTTGACAGGCTTAAAATTAATCTTTCTACATCAATTCTACTGCTCGTAGGACTCTCTTCATTCATACCATGGGCTTTTCCCCTCCATCTACTATTCTCCAATACAGAAAGTGAATCAAATCAGTTTTAGTTCTTACACAAACCAGTACATTTTAAAATAATAATAATAATAATAACAATAATAATAATAACAATAATAATAATAACAATAATAATAATAACAATAATAATAATAACAATAACAATAATAATAATAATAACAATAATAATAATAATCAGTATTTTTAACTGTTAACTCAGTGTAAAAATGGCTATTTCACATGCAAGGATTCTTGATGTTTGAAGTAGTAATGTTTCTGATATACTTTCTAAAAGCAGCAACGCTGTGCGAGTAACACCATTAATCTCCAGATCCCATTAAACCCATACGAGTGTCTAAGCCTCAGCACAGAATTGCTTGGTTCTACAGCAGAAGCCAAATCCTAAGTGCTGAAGCAAACAATACAATCTTCAGGAACTCAGCTGGCTGCCAGAGCTAATGGAATCACCTAGGAGTTATCCAGAATTTACTGTGGAAATAGCATTAATGTATCAAAATTCAGCCTACCACCAAGTGCTGCAATTTGGTAAAATAAAGAGAGCACCAAGAAGTCTTACACAATCTGAGCTGAATGCATAACCACAAAAGGTGTTTAATATAGAATCAGGCACCATAGAAGTGTCAAATCTGCTCAGCAAGCAAGTCTTGGAACATTTCAAGAAGCAGAATATTTGACAAAGTAGAGGTTTAAATCAGTTCTAGAACTTGGCAATAAAGAATTGCACTTCATGAGCGCATGGATCATAAACCTAGATCACTATAAAGAATTGTTTCTCATTCCTACAGGTTAGCAGGATCACCACTGCCTTTGATTCTTTCTCTTATTGAAGATCTTTCAAATTAAAACCCAAAACAAAATATAACAGAAAATAAATCACTAACTGTTTTTATGGTACTCAACTACAGCCAATTGTAACCTAACCTGACAATAATCAAATTCCTCAGTTTGATCTCCACACAGGCTTATACACACATTTGTCTCAATAATCAAAGTATAAGAATCTCAAGTTGCCAATCTCAACATACACACGAGGCCGATTCATAAAATCCATTTCAGTACTGTGATAATTCTATTTAGCACCACTAACTGGCAAAGAGAAGCAAATGCTGGTTTACAATGTGTGAGCTGAGTGTCCAGTTTCAGCTTCTCAGCACTGACAGAAACTATCATTAATTTTTGGGGACACAAAGAATGAAACCTAAGTGTTAAATCCGAGTTGCTGGAGGCAGAAATTAACAACCCCAAAGGAAGCTATTTTGGTATAGCTCAGGACTATGTGGTTTTTTTGTATCTTTCCCACTTGCAGTATATCCTCTCCTCAGAGCAATGAGTCAATTTGCACCAAACAATGTACTTGTAAATAATCCTTTCAACTGCACGGGGAAAAATATTCTGCTTGGCTGGTGGGGTTTGTTTGTTTTTAAAATCCACCTAGGGTTATTTTAAAAATCTAGACCACTTCATTTAGTAACAGAGTAGGTCCTTGTTCTCATCCCCTGTTGAGATGAGGATAAAAAACCATTTGTGGTCTAATTTATGTATTTTCACCTTTTTTCTTATAGAAGTTCTCATTTTAAAGAACTGAAGTTAAATTATCTTAATCTTTGGACCATAAATTTCAGATTTGTTTCCTTAAAAGATAATCTCCACAGTATTTGTTGTTTCTCTGCTTGTTTCTACAGCCACTGCTACAAATATCAGAAAAAAACATTATTCTCTAATTAGAAGCAGTAACGTTGAATTGCTTTGAACAGTTCCTACATAAACAATGCCAGAAAGTCTTAAAACATAGCCTTCCACTCCCAAAGCCTCATTTTTGATGGCAGCCCTCCTGTTCTCCAGCATCCATTGTTCCCTTCTATCTTTTAGAAGTATTCCAATGTCTTTGTTAACATCATTAAGCTACTTTCATCAGCGGTCATCCTAAAACAGGTTATCACAGAGTTTTGAATTTGAGACAGGGAAGTTTAACAGGTCTGTGCATAAAACAACTCACGCTGCATTTACGATATTTAAACCCAAGAACATTTACCTGCTCTATCAGCTTTCAGTGTGTCCCAGACGTTGCAGTTGAAGTCATCATAACCAGCTAGGAGGAGACGGCCGCTCTTGGAAAATGCTACAGAGGTGATGCCACAGATGATGTTATCGTGTGAATAAACCATAAGTTCCTGATCAGCCCGAAGATCAAAGAGCCTGCACGTAGCATCATCCGAGCCTGTGGCAAATGCATTGCCATTTGGGAAGAACTTGAATGGGAGAAGGGAAGGAAAAAAGACATGATTTCAGACTTGATTTCTCTGTCTCATTCAATGCACCATTTTGTACAGACCAAGCAGAAAAAGAAAGCAGCAAAGAAGGGTATAAACCTCTCCACTACTGGGAGATGGGCAAAACTAGCGAAGTAATTAAAACAGTGTTTCTCCACATGCTCTTAGCAGTCACTGCTTCCATTTACCACAATGGATCTGAAGTTGTACAAATTTCAGCTACTTCCTCACAGTTTCAAAGCTACTAATTAAACAAAAAGATGCCACAATCCTACATCACGGAGTACATGAGACCAGAGAAATATGTAAATTTAAATCCCATGTCCTCTGTTCAGGTTGATACGTACACAGATGGCATTGATGTCCGACTCGTGGCCAGTGAAGGTTTGCCGACACATTCCTTCTCTAACATCCCACAGTTTGGCAGAGGCATCACAGGCACCAGAAACAAAACACCGGGCATCAGGAGCAAGAGACAAACTCATGACATCTCCAGTGTGCCCAGTAAATGTAGTTGTCTGCTGACCAGTTTCTATGTCCCAGAGAGCACTTGAAAGAACAATTAAAAAGGAAAAAAATCAACACATTTTTCTCCACTAGAAGGTCTAGACAGCAATTCTTGTCTAAACCTGGTAATTCACATCACTGCTGGAAATTAAAAAAATATACTGAGAGTAAAAAAAGCAAGCATTCCTTGCTGAAATCTTTATGTTACAGGATAATTGCGTATAGAGATTTTAAAAGTCATTTCCAATTTTAAAATATTGGGGGTATTAAATTGAAAACCAGTGCAAACACCTAATGACTAGCACACACATCTGCCTTACACACAGTTCTTGTGCTGTGCCGATGGCTACTGTCCAGTTGTACTACAAGGTTGATTTAAAGCAGCAGTGGTAAGGCTACAGCAAAAGTGGAGTCAGCATTTCTCATTTTTAAAACCTCATTAAAGATGTGTAGCTTTGTGAATTATGTCCATTATCTTAAAGCTGCACCACTTTCCTAACACAGCAAAATCACTAATAAAGTGATAATCAAAGAATATGCAAGGATGAAAGCACATTATCACCTCCCTAAGAAGAGGTCTAAATATTTAAAGAAGATTCGGGATTTTTAATTTGTGTAATTTCTCAGTAAACTAGACCCAAACAAGAGATGGCTGCACTTTGAAGCAGAACTGAAGCAATGTCAAGGACAAACTGTTATCCAGACAACTGTAGAGTTACTACAGTCACCCCTGACGTAGCCACATTCTCTTACCAAGAGCATAATTTTAACTAATTCTGGAAGTTGGGGTTTTTTTGGTTTGTGTCTTTTAAAAAACCACAATCGTGTATTTAAAAACATATCTGTATAAAATCTAAACATACGTATTCAATGGCTGCTCAGAATCAGTGGACAAATAGATGGGTATTCAGAGGCTGATACTGTGCAGGAGAGGTATTTATTAGACAACCTTTGCTGCAAGAACTGCTGCTTGGGAGAGCTGTAATGCTTTTAAGAATTAAATATAATAGAATAATGTATGAAAAAAGAGTGAGATCTTTTTTGGTTCAGAAGCTGGTATATATTAAGACACACACCTACATTCTCCTTAAAAAACCCATCTGCTGTCACCGCAGAATATTTTCTAGGAGCTCTTCTGAATAGCAACATTAACTAAATTCTGTATTGGAAAAATCCAAATGTGACTCTAAGTGATAAATACTGAATACTAAACAACTTGGAGAAAAGTCATTAGTCTAATACACATTTCTGAAAGTCAAATGATTATGGCAAAACCAATTTCCCATTCCATCTTAACAGAGAGCACTGGGCCAGGCTCTTCAGAACATGGGCACAGCTAAACAGCCAAAGCTAAGCAACTTAGAAGACCAAGTTTTCCATTAGTAGTAAAAATGTGACACGTGAACAATAATAAATCTTAGTCTTCTGGATAAATAGTCTTCTGGATAGCTATTAAGTTTACAAATAATATTATTTTCTTCAATGATACAAGTATTGCTGTAAAAGTCATCATGTCCAAATTTCATTGCTTACCAAGTGGTGTCACCAGAGCTGGTAACGATTTGATTATCATCCAAGAAACGACAGCATGACAAGTATCCTGAAAACAAAATTAAAAGTTGATGAGTAAGAGAAGAGATTACTCCTCACATGGCATCCTGGCTTGCTTAGACATTGCTTCCTCCTCTCCTCAAGATGAAGCAAGAGCTACTATATAAGCCTAAAATACAACACAGACAAGTTTTATATAGGAACCTCCAACAATTTTAGATAAAATGTTGGCTCTTTACAGACCATGCCCAGCTGAACCACTACACTAGCACCGCGATATGCTCGTATCCCAGAAATGTGGCATAAACAAAGATGTCTGTAACATAGAACTAAGTAAACTTAAGCAGCTTAACCAAGCAGGGTAGACTGTTTTGGAAATACCTGACCCATTTTTCTTTTGGTGAAGAGTTGAGAGAGGGGAAGGAACAAAAAGAGTGAGTACTGAGGCAAAAGCGTGGAATCCACTGGCCAAGCTGGGGAGAAGCATAGGTAGCCCTGCACGGTGCACACTAAACTTGCTCAGAAAGTGGGTTTGCACGTCAGTGCACCCAGGAGCAACAAATGCTTGCGACCTCAGCCGTACGATACAGCTACTGAACATTAATGAACTACAGCATGTACACTGGATGTTCCCCAACACTGCCATCAAAGATCTTCATCTAAATGCTCTGAAGAATCCTTCCGCTGAAGGACCACATGCAAACCATCAGCATAACTCCGATTACAAAATGAGTCTGTCCTGACAGCCACCTCCTTTTCACAAGATGTGAAAATCCAAACTACAGTAAAATAAGAAAACCTGTGAACATCAGCTCCTGCCTATAGGCTTTGCTCAGTTCCGCAGCAGAAAAGCAGCTAATTAACACGATTCCTTCGAGAAGATGCCATCCAAACCAGTCAGGTCTCAGATATATTCCTTTGCTGACCGCTGCATTAGAGCAAAATTCTGCCTCATGTTATGTAAAAATCCATGTTTTCCCAGGTACACAGTTCATAACCATAAAGACCAGTAAGCAGCTAGAATATCACAGAAATAATGCTCCTTTATTGCTAAAATATTTTTCACTATTTTGATACACCCACACACAAGGCCTCATACTGAAAGCCAAAGCTCTCTGTGTTCAAATATCATTCCAGTTTTCCCTGTGTCCTAAAGGGCAGGAGGGAGGGGAGTGAAGAGGAGAAAAGTACCCTCTTACAAGTCACTTCACTAGTCACATCAGAACCACTACCTGGAGGTCAAATCAACACTGCATTCTCGCACGCGTAACTATACCCAGAGGGTGTAATTGCCCTAAATTACATAAACTATACTTTGTAAGAAAAACAGCTGAAAGAAAATTATATAGGATTAAGCAAACTTAAATTCACATTTAACTTTTTTGTATAAAAATTCATTAACCTTTAACTTTATTTCTGAGTAACCTCACTCTACTTCAATAAACAGTCTTTATATCATTTTCTGTACTCTATAGATAGAGGCCAAATCAGGCAGAAAACCTGCAAGACACAGAGCCCCCTCACATTTTCACTACAGAACTGGTAGGGGTTTTCTCCGGAGCCAAGCTGACAGTGTCCAGAGCCGTTTACCTGTGTTGTACTGTGTTTGGGGTTACACACTCTGTGCAAACAGAGGCCATAAAGTCAACCTGCAGCTTCAGAGATGCGGCTTTAGGAGAAATGTGTAATTACAGTCCATTCCCTTTATTGGATTGCTGGAGGTATTGCTGATTCCAGAAGAATGTGGAAGACTCCTGATGTGCGTGCCAGGCTCAGCACTATGCTGGGGCTTTACAGGATATCAGAGTGCCTGCTAAATAGCCATTTGCATTTTCAAAGGAGTTCAAGAAACCACCCACCCAGCTTTCCTGTGAAAAAATTCCAGTCCCAGTCACTAAAATAAAAATACAACCTGTCCATTAACAGACAATATAAAAAAGCAGTTCATGTTTTCTAGGTTAGTACCGCTTATAAGGTGCTCATCTCCATTAACTGTACGTTCTTTAGGAAGTGAGAATATCTTCAGCTGCTGAATTTGCTGTTAAAGGTACTTTGTGACACTGCGTCTCTTGGTTTGTTCAGAAAGAAAATTTTCAACTCATCCTCCACACTAAAAATGTTAGCTTTTTAGCACCAGGAGGCACTTCCTTAATTCAGAAACTCTAACACTTGTGTTCTACAATCCTTCTTACCTAACAAGATGAATTTTGCTTTGTCTGTCCTGAAGAGAACTTTGCAGTTTACATCCTAATTCACCAGGCAAAGCCTACAAGCCTGCCTGTCTCTTCTCACTTACAAGACAGTCCACCTTCGAAAGAGAAACTGAAGGCAAAAATTAAGCTACTGTATTTTGGGGAGAAGAGGGAAACAGAAAGGGAAGGAATGAGAACTCAAACCTCTGCAACTAAAAAACAGCTCCATTGGAAGGCAGCTGTCTTGCTTATAAGTTAGAACTCTTTCTCGTTACACTTTGGTTCAAAAAGTATCACCTTCGAAATTTAAGTTTCTAAAAAGGAGGGAGAGAAAGCCATTTTAAAACAAGCTGGCATGCAGCTGAGGTCCCCCCCGAGAAACAGAGGTGCACAATATATCTTTCTTTTTAATTAGGAAATTATATTTAAAAGGTTTAAAAAAAAAAATAAAATCATCACCACGTGCTTCGGTAACTTGGATCACTCGGAATAGGCACTCACCTGTGTGACCAGCTAGTTCACGGCTGACACGTACATTCCCTTCACGAGTTTTCAAGTTATAAATGGAACAGATGTTATCGAGACCACCACAAGCCACGTAGTTTCCAGAAGGAGCATATGCACAAGTCATGACCCAAGATGAGCGCAGGGGAATAGCATGCACCTGAAACCGATACATTAGTGCTTTTCATCTGCAAAGCAACTGAGACAATCATTTACCATGACGTGCAACTCTTCCTTCCTTCATATTTACGACTGAATTACATCCCAACATATCAGTTAGTCTTACCTTGTTTGTAGTATAGCTGTCCCAAATTATAAGCTTGCCATCCTGGGAGGCACTAACTAGAAGCCTAGAGGAAACAGCAGGTAAACACAATCATTGCAGGAAGGAACATCTTTCTGAAGAACATCTTGGTGATGGCATTCGGCTGCACTATCACAGTACTTGAAACCATTGAAATACAGTGTGCGTTACCCTAAGTAGTTATTAGTACTACTTGCTTTTAATGCATTTAAAGATAGGTGAGGTATACTGACATGAAAAATCTGTATTGTCTCCCCATTTTCTAAGTACATTGGGATAAAATACTCCAATACGGTATTCAAATTTGCTCTGTGCATCTTCTGACCATTTCCCAGCTGAAGAATACAGTGCACTCATCGAAGCACTCCAGTCTCTTTGCATTTTTTTTGCATTAGATTATATTTTAGAGCTGTCTTGAAACACTTTCGCCAAACAAGAAAGTAAATCCCCATATTTTAAATAAGCTATATGACAAAGAGACGCCTGAAGCAATGAATTCTACATATCTGTGACAAATTAGCTTTCACAGGCATAGAAAACTGAGGTGCAAAACAGTAGCATTTAAGTCAAAGTTACAGTTGTGTTCTTTCTCATTTTTAAGTAGCTCTCATTTTTAAGTACTGAGCAATTCACAAACTAAGAGTATAACATATCATGAATTAATTCTCATGTTCATGATGTATACTTTTGTCTTTGTTAACCGCTTGGCTACTTTGCTTTGGCGTATTTACTGCACACATACACACAAGTGCATCCCGTACATCCATTAAGGGACAGCTAATATAAAGAAATTTGGTAAGAAGGTAACAAACAACATTAAGCTTCCTATGACAATCTCTACTGAGCAGAAATAGATTAGCTGTAACTTAAAATTCATAGAGGAATTTTTTTTAATCTGTTCCAGCAAGGAACCAGCAATATATATATTTTTAACTGGAGTTTTGAAAATTTGCTGCCTTTGGTGTGCCTTAAACTTCTTGTAAAGAAAACAGAAAGAAAGTAGCTGACAGTGGTATAATTTCACTTCTCTCTAACTTAACATTAGTTAAGTAACAGTAGTTAACAGGAAGCATTTAAAGAAAAAAGACAACTGATAATGAAATCTACTCTATCTCCACAGTTTCTCAGAATTCACGTGGTACCACAAGTATACGTTGCAGGGCACACAGATGAAGACTGGGTATTTGGGCATCAAATTTAGATTACAAAAACATGGGCATTAGGAGGAAAACAGTGATATTGGATGCCTTTAATTCTCTTGGTTGTCCGAGATCCCTTGGAATTGGTTCCTAGTGAAAGGAACACGAAAAATAAGGGAGTTCTGTGCACTCAGTTTTCCAAAGAGTGGTGAAGTCAAGTGATAGGATTTTTTAATCATGAGCACCCACCTGGAATCAGTCCCCCAGTGCATTGCATAAATTTTTGCCAGGTGTCCCCGGAGTGTTCTTCTAGTGCGCATTTGGATTCTGCCCACTGGGTCAATGTTGGCTGTGATCTGAAATAGGAATGGAGTCATACATTGACCTTTTCACTTCACAGCTCCAAAAGTAACACATCATACACAACTGCATCTTGGTCTGCATTGGAATTCTCACTGAAGTCCCACGTTCTGAATATGGACTGAGTCTTTAAAAATTGCCTGATCAGAAGTTACATCATTTTATGTAGCACGTCTTTATCAAATGAAGAAAGCAGCCTCTCTATTGTATTTATAAAGAGCCTCAGAAATTACTTTCTTTAGGTAATACCGTCTTAGACTTCTAGGATTTCAGACCTTTGATCTGGGTTTTCTAGCCCGTATAGATAAATGTAGTAGACTATCTTTTTTTTCCAGCAGGGTGGGTTTGGGGAGGATGTATCAGGCTTTAAACACATCTCCACTTTTGAAGGATGAATTAACTTTCTTTCAGATCCAGACAACCTTCCCTTCCAACTCTAAGATTACTAAATTCATAGTATTCCCAATTTATTTAATTTTTGGAAAATAAAAACAGAAGACAAGTTTTCATAACTCAAGTTAAACTCTCAAATGCTTACCTGGGCCAGGGTGGCATCCGCGCATGCTTTCCTAGCATCCTGCAACACAAGAAAGTTAGAGAAATCGGAAGAAGTTCTGTACATGTCTATCTCTGTTTTATCAAGTTAATCAAGTGCCCTCAAAACAAGATTCAACAAGCATTTCTGCTTATCATGCAGAAAGGACCCATCCTAACTGCAGCATGAACATAACATGCTGGCTGCTGTCAAAACACATTGAGCATATCGAGCATTTAACTTCAAAATTATTCTTCTTTTGACAGCAAGATAACACAATTTTCACAGTCAAGCAATGGAACTGCTTATCCAGACAGGTTGTGCAGTCTCCATCCTTGGAGGTTTTCAAGACCTAACTGGACAGAGCCCAGAATAACCTTATAAATGATCTTATTTTAAGCAAGAGGTTGCTCAATATTGGTTATGGTCTGGCTCAGAAAAACTTCAGTAAATATTCATTTTTATCTAATCTTTTTTTGGGGGGCATTATTTGTGCAACTATTAGTTTCTAAGTTCATTAGAAGCCAAAAACTAGTTTTGTAAAGCAAGTTACACGTGCTTGCCCTTTCTAAATAACCTTGACATGGTTAACTGAATGCATTATTTCTGTCCATCTCTGTTCCCCTCAGATCACACAAATGACCATTCATCTATACTGTGGGTTCAAGGTGTACTGATGCAATACATACTCTGATTTGGTTTTTCAGTTG
Organism: Neomorphus geoffroyi; assembly: GCA_033558235.1. Classification (NCBI taxonomy): domain Eukaryota; kingdom Metazoa; phylum Chordata; class Aves; order Cuculiformes; family Neomorphidae; genus Neomorphus; species Neomorphus geoffroyi. The sequence goes on along the minus strand of JAUMJM010000029.1, from coordinate 2,174,064 downwards.
CTCAGCCTCCTGGCGTAACTGGTCGAGCTCGCTCATTTTCCTGTGCTAAAGGTGTGCTTCACTGCCACCTCTGAAACAACCAGAAATCTGAAAGACAGGTTGATGATAATGAGAATTAGCAGAAGTCATTGTCTGAAATTACTGGAGTAGACAAGTCCTTTCAGGCACCTCAAACAGCACTTGAAAAAGGGGCAGATTGGCTTATAAGTACTGGAATACAGGTGAAAATATTTCCCTAAAATCTTCTCAGAATAAGAAGAAGGTAACACGAACGTGCTTAGCTTTTTTCCAGTCATAGTAAGTAAAATATAATTTGGACTTATTCCTTTACTTCAGGCCTCTCTTTTCATTTTTACATTAGTGTTTCCTCTGATTCAGTTCTGTATAAATTCAAATTTCCTGAGAGTGAACCGGCAGATAACACTAATGCTGGACATGAAAGCCAGAACTTCCTTGTAGGTCTTAAGAACAGAGTAAGGAATCCTCCTATCAAAGCATAAGCACCTTAAGTATTTACAGACTGACACAAGGACTTGCAAAATTCTGTAAAAAGACCCATTATGAACTGAACGCTATCTGTAACAGAGCAGTTGTGAGAAATGTTGTTCCGCAGATCTGGATAAAAGGACATCACTCACAGACACTGTTCAGTTTTTAACTTGTTAATTACTAAAACGGCTCCCTGAGACTTCCAGAATACAGAGAACACCCAGAATTTGTAACTAAAACACTGCTAGTGTGTTTTTAGAACATTTTATTAGCCAGAATTGACCCTTTACTATCAAATAAAGCAAATGCTTTGCTAACAGCTTTACATATTATTCTGTTAAGATTTAATCAGCTTATTTATCTTTGCAAGCATGCGGGTTTTGTTCTGTTCCTAAAGCTCTTCCCAAGGAGAAAGATGAGGATAACTTCCAACTTTTTATTCAGGCACAGTAACAGAGAACGTACTGTAAAAGGAAGTTAAAGCAGTAGAGCAAACATCACTGTCAAAAGAAAAGAAGTTTCAGAAGAATTAAGACTAACATTCCCTAAATATTGCTATCCCACATAACCAGACTTATCTCGGAGCCCTCTTCATAGCAGCTGCTATTCCAAAACGAGGACCTCAAGGAACAAATGTCAGATCTTATCCTATCATCATTTATAAATCTATACTCTTCTCTGAAACCCAGCGTACTTTAGAAAAGGAGGTTTAGTTTGCCTGTCTAAAACTCTCCATTCACACAGCTTCAAAGTCCTTTCACTTTGTTGTGAAACTGAGTCTCCTCTCCTCATTCCAGGGTCATCTTTAAGCACCTTTAAGATTGCTTGTTCAGCTTAGTCCAAAATCCAGTTAAGACAAAACCCATTAAGAGTGTTTTATTATCCTATATCCACCCTCTTTTCTTTTGAATGCTCTTCTCAAGATGTTTTGTTCCTTCTGCATTTAAGAAAAAACATGGAGTGGCTGGGTCTCCCTGCTATTTTCAGCAAGCAGTCAGCACTGGCTACAGCTCCTGTGCAGTTCACACACATCGTGACAGCATGCAATACTCTTGTCAGAAAGGCTTTAAGAAACTCTGAAGACCATTCTTAAGAATAAACTACAAATTTTCCAATATTTTAGCTTTTTGATACTCAGTTCTACTTCTGCCATTCCCTCAGTTAATATATAAGCCCATTTCCCGCTAAGCAAATAGCAGCCTCTCCAGGCAGACTACAAAGAATTCAGAGATGCTATCATTGCAGAGAATGAAATTACACTCCAAAACTTAAGTGTTCTGCTCAAGGTCACAACAACTCAATGACAAGATTAAGATAAGGATTTAGGACACCAGAATTCCAGCTGCAGAGTTACAGGTAACTACACTGAAGATTTACGTGCAGCTTTATTAATAGGATGAATAATCTAATGTCAGTCAATTCAGAGATGTTCTCCTGTACCAAACAGCTTAAAACAGTACCAGTGTAGTTCTGCCAGAATCTGAATGCTATGCAATGAAACTCTACATGAAACAAAACTCCTTTGTACAGCACAGGAAGAGGCCCAAGGAGATGAACACTAATCCTAGGGAAGGTCACATGGAGAAAGTTTGCTTTCCAGAAACAGAACCCTGTAACTTCATTCTGGATTATTTGCATACACGGAGTTTAAAACAAATCCTACAAGCTTATTTCATGCTTGTGCCTTACTGCTTAACATAGCATGTGCAGAGGGAGCTACGGCGAATGACAGTGCCAGAGGAAGCTGCCCAACAGTGCCAAGTCTTCTGCGGTAACACTGATGCAGCCACATAAGCAGCGAGAAGGATCCAAGTGACATGCCCTGGCTGATGGGACATCGCAGTTTAACCAGCGCACACACACCTGGCTTCACACAAATAAAACCTCCATTAGGCCTAGCACAGTTAACGGTTATAAATGCACGCTCCTGCTGCAGAAGAGACTCTCACATCAAATTCTGCACTCTGCCTTGGCCTCCACTTTACACAGGAGCACAATAATCCAAACTCCTTCCGAACCTGTAAGAATTAACTGAACACACTAACGGAACCTGGCCGTCAGAGTAATTTCATAAATGTACTTTATCAGAGAGTCTGTCAGACACAACCTGCCCTACCTGCTGTACAGCTGAGCTCCTAAAATGCTTCATTTGTGAGCCCCACATCAAGGCAGCCACTCACCGATGTTTTAAGGAAAGCTGCCTTTTAATGAACAACTTCAAAATGGTTTACCAGCACTACAGAAACCTTTACACCTACATGGAGGACACCGCCTCCACTGTCACAGGCAGAAAGGAGTTCAAGGAACTTAATGACTATGGTAAAAGCAGATTCTATCAATCTTGATGTTCAGTCACTTTCTAGGCAGTATTCCTATTCAGTATTCGCTGCACGACAAGTAGCAGCTGAATGCACACAACCTTCAGTGTCCTCCCCATCCCAAATATCCCATATCCATACGATAGGTTCACATCTTGAAGTCAGATACACTTGTAAATCAAAGTTAGCCCATACGAATTCCAAGCAGCTCCAGACTCTGAACTGCATTTCTGACAGTGTCCATAGGAGTTGTTTAAACCAGATTTCCACATTCCCTGTGCAGTCTTTGTTGTTTCAACATCAACAGGAAGTTCCAATTCCTGCCAACATGACTGGACTCACTAACACTCAGGAAACAAAAATCCTACTGAAGCCAAGGGCACTAAAATATAGGAGTTCTCTGAAGCAGACTGTAAAATTTATGGGACAGCCAGCCAACCAACTTGGCTATTCCTCCATTTCTTTTACGCTAAGTCTTAGGCAATTAAATTTATGGCAGAAATATGAGATCCGTGAGGGAAAAATGGTTCCATCCTCTTGTGTACTTCTCAGCTGAACTATAAATCAGAGCGTACTAGTATCTATCATTTAAGAAAACTTTAAAAGAGCAAGAATAACAGGTAAGGTCAGTAAAATGTATGGGGAAACAAGCATTTTTATCTGTTCTCACTTTTGATACATGGAAATTTTTATAAAGATTCTTTCCTATTATAGACACAGAAGTAATAAGCAGAGACTGTTCAATATATGATCTATGCTTATCACGTTTAACCCCATTTTAAAAGCAGATTTCTAGGAAAAACTGTAAGCTTGATATGGACGATGTTTCTACTTTGGAGGTTTAGAAAGAATTTACTGATTTCCTAAATCAAGCAAACTTCATGCAAAAAGTCACTACTCAAGTCCCACTCTCTTTTTTTTTCCAACTTATAACCGTAACTGTGAAGAAATAGGTAGCAGCCAAACTCACGCTTACCTCACTTTCTTTTGAATACGTTACTGCGCTCTTGAAGGCAGACTTCTCAAGACTAGCACATTCCCTTTGCTGAACTCACTCAAGACCTTTCCAGAGGCTGAAGTGCTTAAGTGTCTCTGCTCTAAGCCTAATTCCCTCTAATCTTGTTGACAAGCATACCTGGTAGATAATTCTCTTCTTGCTAGGGACAACAATACGTGTATTTGCAAGGTAGTTTACTGTTCTTCACTACAACAACCCAACTCTCTAATCTCTTCTTACAATTTACCCAGAGAAGAGTCACTTTGTTCCTCTGTTCCCCACACAGGAAAATCAAGTATTGACCTCACCTAATATGTTATTTTCCATATATGATAAAAGTTTACAATGCAACCACTTTAAAAGGATTTATCAAGACAACCACCTCTAAGTAACAACTTCTGTTTTTTTCCCCTCTAAGCTACAAGAGCTTATATTCCTATGTAGGAGGAAAGTTCTATATGTCCAGACAGTCAATTATATGTTGAAGGACTGCACAGAATCCTTGAATTCAAAAGAAGGCCTTATGAAATTGGCAAAACTTCCACATATAGCCTGCAAATGGAGACAGACTTAAGGTTCCAGTATAATAATTCAAATTTAAAGGTAAAGCTCACTTCTCAGAAAACAACGACAGAACAATTTGAAGGCTAAGAAAGAATGCAGATTTGCTTGGTTTTTTTATTACAACTTTAATGTCCTTTCCAGAGCTCAAGCTGTTGATCCAATTAAGTCCAGGTACTGAAACCAAGCTATCATTAATGCCATCACATTTATATGTAGATTGATGTTTGCCCACATAATATATATATTCTTTAGTTAAATAAATTTCTTCTCTAAAACTACCTGGTAACAGCAATGAGGTGATTCTTACTAAGCACTTCACTGTTTCATTTTCTCACACCAAAGAATAAAAAAGGATAATGTCTTCCATCCTCTCCTACATAGCCTGTCCAGTGAATACTCCCCACAGATTAAAAGAGAACATAGATTTGGAAACCCCAGCTATCAGTAAGTCAAATATTTAGAACTTCTGTCCCTCAATGGTCAAACTTTCTTCATAAAAGGTATTTTTACAATATATTATTACTACCAAAAAGTAAAGCAATCCCATTAAGCCATTGTTGGTGCAAACTCTGGTAATACAGAGGGTTTCAATTTATATTGTAGAATATTACCTGGGTACAGGTTAGCCAAAATAACCTTCTCTCAAATGAACAGGCTGTCCGATATCATTCCTCCAACACCTTTACTGCTAATAAGCATCATTTATGAAACAGCCAGAAGAAAAGCAAAACACAGTACTTGCAAAACCACAGCCAAAACCTTACAGCCTTAATAACAAGTTCATGTTATGCCTACCAGACAGTCTCATAGCGGGTCATCTGATTAAATGAAGCCGTGCTAATCTATTAGATACCATAAATCCTATTAGCAACATGCACAGCAGCTTGTACGTTTTCACAATGACAAAGGAATTATACACAATCCACTGTTAGTTTCAATATTTTGACATCCTATTGGCTCTGAAAAGCTGAGGGTAGTTTTGTTATTTAATCAGAAGTACACATTGATTCCTCTTTGACTTTCAGTAAATAGAAAACACAACAAGAAAGAGCTAATTGTTTGCAGAACAAATTTGAGGTGTTCTCTCTTCCATTTACATGATCCAAAATAGATGACAAAAAAATTCTTGGGTGCCTTCTGACCTTAGAGTACACACATTTCCTGATATGGTGTCACCAAAGGTACAGGTAATTTCAGAAGTTAGAAATCACAGAAAAGGTACACAATATAAGAACAGGAACATGATATAAGAAATGTACAGATCACATACGCTTCTGTGATACAAACTTACTTGAAGGGGAAAAAAACCCGTAGAACATGCACTGAATAGCTCAAAGACATTTGCTTAATAATTGGTTAAAACCAGAAGGGTATATAGAAAATAGGACAGAAAATACTGAAAATATCATAATGCCACCGAGTAAAAGCAATGGTTTGCCTACACTAGGAACACTGCGTCCAATTTCACATTCTGCTCCTCCAAGAAAGAACACTGGAAGTGCCTAGGGTTGACCAAGGTAACTGATTAGAGAACACTTCGGAAGACAGGTTCAGAGAAAGAGAAGGGGCTGCTGGCTTGCTTGCTTTATGAAAAGTAAGAAAATACCTTATTGTTGAAAGTAATCAATTTAACCAGGGAAATACTTTCTACACAATAGATGGCTGACTGGTAACGTTTCTCACAGCCTAAAGGGCTGTGCAAGAGGCAGAAACCTCTTGAAGTTATAGTTTGGAAGGTAATGAAGGTTTCATTGTTCCAAGAATATTAGTAATAATTAAGATTACACAGAATATAAACTCTGAAATTTTTAGGTTCTGTTTAAACAATGCTGACACACTGAAAAGAACATTCTGACAAGAGCTGCTTTGCTCAAAAGAAATTTGGCCTTCTTTTGTCAAACGTGGCAGATCAGTAATTTTTCATTCATGAGAGAAGAACTATTCTCATCATTTTGTTTATTACAGCTCCCTGCCCCACTGAGATGAAACAGTTTCATCTGTGGTCTCCCTCTGCTTTGCCTGTTCCATTTCTGAAAGAAGGCAGGCGCTAACATCTATTATTTAGCAGGTTTCCTGGCCATTTTAAAATCCTTCCTGTTGACGTAAGAATGCACATGCTAAAGGAGAAAACAGGTACTTCAGGCTTGCAGAGATTAACTGCTAAAAACCTTCAGCTAGCCACTTTTTAAATATAGTATGAGTTTCTCAAGTACAAGAAAAATGAAATTAGTGTATTTCTCTACTTACATTTTCTCTCACTACAGTAGAAAGCCAACTTCTGCTGTCAAACATGTAAATTCTGGGGGGAAAAAAAAATAAATCACAAAACCAGAATTAGTACAGTTATTAAGAAATAACACCAATTTCTTAAAAAAAATAGCAGAAATTAATTTGCTATCAAAGCAGATTTTTTTTATTAGCTAACTTAAATAGCCAGCTTGTCTTCACAGAAGAAATGAGCACTGCTTTAATAATAATCTCATAACCCAAGGACTTGCTCATGTCAAGAAGCTTTTAACACTCTTTTTCCAAGAAAACTCTTGCCATCCTCAGATCATTAATTCTCCTCCCCTAGTGATACAGAAGTCCACACTATCAGTCTAGGACTGTAATAAAACTTTGTTTCACTCATATAAGACTTAATTTTCACTGCACTACAAAGCACGCACACCCAAATCTGCATTGGCAAAGCTCTGACATTATTTCTGGCCATTACCTCTCCTCAGGTACGCTCGCTTTCTAAGCACAGTTAAATATCAAGAGATCTATTTCATCAAGAGATGTTACATAAACCTCCCACTAATGAACTCAGGTGAGAGCACAAGACTCTTCTAGAAGGGTTACGAGTTCTCATTGCTAAAGATATTTTAAAAAGTTTAAAAAAGTAAGAATTGTCACACTAAGTAACACACATTTGCAGTCTGGCAGACTGAGATGATTTAACATACAAATCCTCTTTGGATCAAGGTGAGACAGATTCTTTTAAGAAATTTCAGAACATTTTTTCCTCTGGCAGCACAAAGCAGTAATTATAGGTCATCCCCAAGATCTGAAACACCAACAACAACTTCTATATCCAAAACAGCCACACCCCTATCGCACAGCAAGACGAAGGCTATGGGCGATGCTGATGGACACCCAAAAGTACAGCTTCAAAGCTGCTGCATCCAGACAGTGGAAGACTATTCTAAGCACAGAGCAAGAATGTACTGAAGCAAAACGATCTTAAATCAGAAGGCCAGCCTACAGCTTCCTACAGTTTAAACAAAAGTCCACATGTAAGAAGTCTTTCTGATTTTACAGTTCACTATTAGCTGGAAAATTTACAAACCACTTCAGTGTCGGGTATGGAGGTTAAGCTACTTAGGATATGGGTCATCCTCAGCCAAGCTCATTTATAGATGAACAGTTTAATGCTGTGATTATGAAACCATCCCCGTGTAAGCAGTTTGGTTGGTTACTGCCAGAACGCCACACTTGTAGATATAAAACAGTAACTCACACTGAGAGGCCAAACTCCTCTCCCCCAGACACAAACACATGACGTGACCATTTCAAGGTCTGAAAAACGACTGACTATATTCAGCTTTCAAAAATCTTGGCAGAGCAATTTGCCTACACAACAGAGAAAAATGAAATCTAATGAAATTCTGAAAAAATTACCTGAAATGTAAACCAGTAAAATTATGCTGGACCACTAAGAGCACACAGACTACACAACAGCAAAGGCCAAACCACACACCGTTATTGTCTTGTGCTACACTTTCATTAGTGCAGGAGAGGTGTTGCAGATTTCATATGCCTTCTGCAAAAAAAGAAAAACAAAAAGAAAACAAAAAAAAGCTACTTTAGCCAGCCTACAAGGAGAGTAAGGAAGCACAACAGCAAACTTTTCCACATTTAGTTTATTTTTCAAACCAGGTGAAGTTTTTGGTTAAGTATGTGAAAGCATCCTGGGATGCCTACAAAATGTAACCCTAGTAACCGAGGTATTTTTGATTCTACAGTAAAAATGGAGCTCATTTAAGAACAAAAGTAGAGAAGCTACTTAAGAAAAAACGATCTGCTATGCCACAAGCTTCCACTTTTTTGCTAAAATGTAGCCCAGTAAAAGCAACATGAAAATTACAGGCCAGCTCCTTCATGTCGCCACAGTGCTTGTTCAGCAACAAAGCAGTTCTTGTAACCAGCTTCATTCACTCCGCCTTCATCAAGTTCACAGCCCTGCATAACTGAGTGCTTGAGGTTCTCACTATCAAGAACTCGGGTTTCTAAAACAGGACAGAACAAAAAGTAACCCAGACAACAGGAAAGACTACAACTTTTTACACAAGGTTGGGAAAGCAGGGAAGAAAAGAGAGAAGCAAAGAAAAGGGTCTTTGAAGAGTAGCAAAAGCATTTCAAAGTATTTTACTTTAACATCGTAGCAAATCTGAACGCCCCTCTCCAAAGCCATTAGCTGTGTAAACACATTCTTCCTCTGGAACTATGGATTTGATGAAAGACAAACCCCAAATACTCTGGATGCTAATTCCACCTGCCTACCTTCTCAAGACTACTTTACACATACACCAAGCAGATGCCAAAGACCAATATTTGAACTGCAGCAAAACCATGCCAGCTTTCCACACACACCACCAGGTCATACACAACCTGGCGCAAGGCCAGGCACGGCACAGCGCATCAGAGAGGACACCTGCCCACCGAGGGATTGGCTCACCCCCTGGACAGGGTGTGACCAGGCAGCTGCCTCTGCTATAGGGACATGGACAGGACAGAGGCAATGCCAGTTCCTCTTCAGCACAGCTGCACAGGGGATCCCACCCCAAGCCAGGCCCCAAGAGAGGCCCATCAATACATATTTTGGGGGTCCTGACTGACTGCAATCTGAACATGAGCCAGCAATGCTCACTCATGGCAAAGACAGCAGCCAACGGCATCCAAGGCTGCGTTGGGAAGAGCACTGCCAGCACGCCAAGGGTGGGGATCCTTCTCTACTTGGCACTGGTGAGGCCACATCTGAGTACTGTGTCCAGCTCTGGTTCCTCAGAACAAGACAGACATGGAGCTACAGAAGAGAGTCCAGCGCAGAGCCACGAAGGTCCTTAAGAGACTGGAGCACCTCTCATATGAGGAGAAGCTGAGATGTGTTCAGCCTGAAGAAGGCGCAGGGGGATTTTATTAATGTGTGCAGTCTGCTGTATAGATACATATTTTGAGTGCCTTAATCACCACAGTTTAACTCAGATCTCAATCAATACTAGTAAAAAATAGTTTCCATGGCTATTCCACCACTTGAATTTTAAAGATTTCCTGCATAACATCCTCCTGCAAAGGTGGCACAGGTTGTCTCATCCAAGGCGTCCAACCAGAGATGATTCACTGGAGGGAAAAAAAACAAAAACAAAACCAGAAGCCTACTAGCAAACATCAATACTACTATTAAAGTGAAACAACAATTTCAAGTGAAGTTACTTTGCTGTGCTGGTGTATCTTCCTTACCAACACGTACCCACCCGAACTGGATGCATCCTACACCAAGCAAGGGCAACTCTAGGTAGGCACAGTCACTAATTTAGCACGCAGACGCTTCTGTTCAGGTACCCAACAATTATTGCCACTGTAACCTATCAACCACCTGGTAGAGGTAATGTCTGTGAAACTGGGAATTGCAAGTTAGTTTATTAAAATTATTTCTTACAGTCTATGCAGCTGATTATTATCACAGAAGTGCATCTTGATGCCCCAGAGATTACACGACCTTTCCAAATCACTGCCAACAACACGAAATTCCAATTATGCCACCAGGCAACAGTAATTAGAAGCCTGAAATTTAAAGCTATGTTTCAAGACTATTCTGTACATAGAAAAAAACCCAACCCTGTCCTGTTTGATGGCTGCATCCTAACTATCAACATAAACAGTTCTATCAGAAAGCTTGAAGGACGTTTTAGTATCTGCATTAACTCCTCCAAGAGTTAATTCTAGCTCAGACTTTCCTTGTTGAGTACAGATCTGAATCCCGAAAAGCTCAGTCTTTGCTGTCACCTCCTACAAGAGCAGCTTTGAAGGACAGCCTGTAGAAGTATAAAATAAATACAAATTCATAAACCTAAATATGCTCAAGTGAATGGATACAACTTCTTCTCATTTATTCGTTGTCTTCTTTCTGGGACTCATCTGCTGCGTCTATAATTTCCAAGCACATAAGCTTTGAAAAGCAAGCAATACCTCACTAGCAGGTTTGCAAAGCAGATTACCCTAGTAGGGACAATGCCAGACTGTACAGCTCCTTCGAAATTTTACTGCAAACACTCCTGTAGTCAAAGGCCAGCTTGGCTGGACCTTCCATGGGAGGTATTGGCTGCTTCTGGCATTGAAAAATTACCTGGTTCCCAGCTGAAGCAGTCCTTGTGCTCAGTAGACATTTTCCCGTATAGGTGTGAAATACACACAAAACAAGCAAATAATTGGTTGGTAAGTGTTAATGCTCATTATGCAACAGTTGCATTAGCTGGTTAAAGAGCTAACACATTTCCATTTTCAATATAGTGTGCAGCACAAATAATAATTACACAAGCTAAAACCACCTGTAACTAAATGAACTGATTTCACTTATGCTTCATTATTACCCTAAGCTCAATTCTTGAATTCCAGGCCCCACTGTAACCAGATTAGCCTAGATTTTCCCCAGGATCTGAGGACTCATCACTCCCTGTGTTTAATAACCCTTTTGGATAGTTCACTGCTGTCTCTAAGCAGAATACTAACCAGCAGACAACAACGCTTAAGATCATGGCAGGGACAGACGCTTGCAATCGCCAGCTCTGCAGGGCAGTGGCCCGTCTCCTGCTGCCACCAACAGTGAACAAACTCAAGCTGTCCTCATGGCAGACAGCAGCCCTATGTTGCCAAAATACTCACATTTCCTGATGCTAATCCCATGACCTACATCTAAAAAAAAAAAAAAAAAAATCATACTGATGCAGTGTTTAAGCATAAAAATTTGGCCTGTAACAGGTCACTCACTAATCCTTTCTAAACGCATCCGCAAGCTATGTGCACTATTAAAAAAATTCTTAATTCTAGGTACAGCAGAGAATTCATATAAAAAAAAGAAAAGGCCTAATTATTACAAGTTTAGCAGATGCCTAAGGCCAAATGCTTAAAATCACACTTTAAGAAGAGGGGTCTTAGGAGATCTTTGAAGTAGTTAATGAATATTAATGACTGTTGCTACTTTAGTGACCCAAGCCAAAAGATTTCCTAACTGCATCTCTTCTTTTCTGCCTTGCTCTGAAAGAAATTCACATTTAAGAACATTCTACACAGGAAGCTAACTTATTGCAAGAACAAAAATTACTGATATTCAGCATCAGTTTTCAACAAACTTTTGTTTATGAAGAATGTCAAAAGCCACTCCTCCAGGTGTTACTTTTTGTTCAAAGTTATCTATATGCAATTACTCCTTCTGAGAGTAACACATCTATCGATAAACTACATCAGTTTGATCAAATTGGCTGGTGGTCATGGTTTTGGTTGCTTCTTTCCTGATCCTACAATTAAAGAAAAACACCCCACAGTAAGTCAGGAGAACTCAGAACCTGCTTGTGCATAAATTCATAGCTATATTTATCAGAAAAATAAGTTAATTAAAATTGTCACTCAATGAAGTATCTCCTTACACAAACCCAAGCAATTTTGCTGTCCCATAGCATTATACATCTCCCTTCAGAATGAAAAGCAAAACCCAGGCAGAACATACTGCTATTAATTAACCAACACAGAAATGACTAAGCATTTATTACTCGATGCTTCTATCTGCAGAGCCTTACAGTAACTAAGCAGTTGTTTCTTACCTCAACTGTCATCTTGCATTGCTTTCTTCAATGTTTATCATTAACTGAACACTTTTTACTGGCATTTTCACTTCATTTTTGAACCAGAATCCCTGGGCAGAGCACATGGACAAGGAAGGATATCACAGCCCTACTGTAATACTGACACATGCCATATTTCTCACTATTTAGAAACAATATTATTGCCATGGACAGCAAAGGTAAGAATATGTAACCAAATATTGCTAGACCCAAACACCTTTTTGATAACACAAAACTAACTGTTCACAAGCTGCAGGAACAAAAACTATGTCTTACTAGGCTGAAAAAACAACCAAACACTTTGCACTTTACTAGAGACAAAGCCAAACAGTTTTAGTTACCTTCTCAATACGAATCAACCAGGCTTTGTGTCATCTGCCCAGATACCACTGCTCCTTCCAAATTTAAAAAAAAAAAAACCCAAACCAAAAAAAAACATATTCAGGACACAAAAGAGGAAAAAAACCCCAAGAGTAAAACTACAGCACGGATCAGTCAGGTGTAGGAAGGTTGCCTGGTGTGTGAAGTGTTCTCAGCAATGTGTTTGCAGAGATGTTGAACAAAATAATGCAAACCCAGAAACAAAACAAGAAATCCATTACTTCTCCTCCAGGGGACCTAAAGTAATGCCACAGTATCAGGACATCATCTTCTCAGAAAATAGGTAATCTCTCCTCCAGATCAGCTGAGTCTATGGGCGGCAGGTTTAGGGTGGCTCAGAACGGCAGCTATAAATAGCACATTTTCTCCTAGAAGCTAGAAATGGAAGCAAGCTGTTTTAGGGCCAGTCCACACATCATCCCTGTGTGACAAATCAGCATCACAATCATAGCAGAGCCAATGGAAACACATTACACACCTAAATATGTGTTCTCGTTTCTTTTTAGTAAAAGTCGACATTAGAAACACGTTCATTCAGGCATCAAAACATGTTTGTAGTCCATAATTTAAGAGCATGCCCATAGTACATTGCAAACCTATCAGGAAACACAGTTCTTGCCAATCCGCATGGAGTTTCCAAAGATTGCTTTTCAAATGCAAATTTTCCAGCAGGTCTTCAGTCACTTTCTGTGATTTAAACAGGTCCAAGAAGGCCTCATGCAGATGGATGTGTTTCTCTATGATGACGTTCTGCTCAAGCTCTCCCCATCCAACTCCCAGGAGGTGCAGAGGAGAGCACAGCACAGCAGGATCGCGTAGCACTGAATGCACAAGGAAATGAACGGTGAGATACAAGACCTGGTGCAGAGGTAGGTGATTATACCACCTGCTGTTACCAAAATCCTGAAGATTACAATGAAATCCAGCAGGTGGATCAGCAGCCACTGACCAAGGGGTAAAGTGTAAGAGAACAGTACTGTCTATAAATCTGAATATTTCCCTCAGCTTTGTTTGCTGACACATCTGTATTGGCATGAACTTAACCCTCTATAAATGCTGTATTTTAGTTCAGATATTACCATTACAGTGACATCAGTAGGTACGTTAAGATCTTCACTACAACATTCATTGTATTAGAGAAGGAAATGGACTATGTGATCACTTCTTTACAATACAAAAACCAGAAACGAAAATAGCAAAATTAGACATGAAGAAGACCAATTAAAAAAAATCATCAAGACTCTGTAGGTGCATAAGCACAGAAAATTAGCAGAAATTCCTATTATTGTATATTATACTTCCATAAATTTCAGTTCCACTATTTTATCAACAGAAGCTGAATCATCCATTTCGTTCTACATGTGCTAGCTAAGAGTCAACAGAGTCAAAGGAGAATCAGTTGCTTCCTATTTACACTCTTAAAAAATACAACTAACTTCCAGAATGCCACATTCAGCAGTACTACTTTCTACGTCCTTTAAAGTCACACCATTTAAAACTAGAAGAAATAGCTAATCAAATTAACATACCCTTATCCTTGAGCTATGGGAGTCATTTACAGACATAAGGTGGTCTTCTATGGACAATTTTACTTCTGAAAAGCACCCCCTCCATCCATGCATGTAGGCATAGACTTTGAGATACTCATGTGTTTACACGTCTCACTGCACCAAGGCCCTCAAAACACTGATGAAAAACACATTATGTTTCCAGAAGCAGGAAGATAATTGATATTCTATCAAACCTGAGCTGTGCTTTACCATACAGATCAAGGACTCCAAACAAAATGCCTTTCATTTTAGGACTGAATCCTGAAAGGGCACTTGAGTAACGTGGTTTCTTCTTTCTGCTCTGACTTAGAATCACTCTGGGAAAGAAAGCAAATTTTGCTGTAGTAAGCTTTCACAAAAATAGAAAATAATAATGATGAAAAACTCCAGTAGAAGCAACTTAGGTGCCTCATTTTAGAGACAGGCTGGGCAAGACTTGATAACTACCTTCTGACCAGAACTGCTATCACATCCTGCTTCAACAAAACTATGGTAGTTAAGACATTTGAACAAACAGTCTGCTCTGTACCTCTGCTACAGAGACCGTACAAAACAGCCTCAGAGATTATCTAGAAGATGATCATTCTTTACAATTGTGTTAAAGATCTTATCCAAGCTTCAGCTAATTAATAAAAAGAATACATTTATTTCATTGAAATAGGAATATAGGTGTTTAGACAGCACACTGACCTTCAGTAAGAGACGGAGAGAGCACTGTTAGAAAGAAGTTAAACTACACCCTGAAATAATCACTTTCCAGCACCAGCCTGAAGATAAAAAGTATTTCAGTGGACCTTAAAAATCAACAAAACATATTACATGCATATAGCAAAAAAAGAATACTCAGTGGAGACTACAACACAGCATGACTACTCTAGTCTTTTTACCCAAAACAGACTGAGCAATACTTTGTTCTCTAGCCCTGCAATCAACACAACCCGTCTTGAATCAATATGCAAGCAGTTCCACTAGTTTTGATAGCAATGATTTATACACCTCAGTAGCTCACTGATCTCTCCCAGCAATCGCTGTATTTTGATATGTACTGCTGATACAAAATAAGTTAAGGGACAGAAGAAAAGGAACAAGAAAAAAAAGGTTGACAGACTGAGAAGTGGTGTTTGGGAACAGACAATGCAACAATGCTTAATGCTGATACAAAAGGTAAACTTCAAGTACAAGGCCAGGGACAGAGTATTGGAACAGAGAGCACAAAAGCACAACACGAAATACTTGCTTTCACCCTTGGATATTCTTCTTCCCATAGTACTGCATTAAGCCTCTTAAAACTCCTGGCATTACTCTTTAAGTAGCAGTTGTATTCCTCTAGATAGCGTGCATCTGGCTAGGTGATCAAAATAGAAGAGGAAAATACAATAAAAAGAAAACAAGTAACATACTACTGGGTTAGGATCCAGGGTGGGAATTAACTAAGAAAAACCTGAAAACATTCAAACCCAGTTTGATCTATTTTAGCAAAGAAAAACAAAAAATGTGAAAAGGGAAGGCTGAAAAAAACCAAGTTTGTTTAACAAATGCAGCAGCTGGTAACAGCTAAAATCTGTAACTCTTAAGGTTCTGCACTGATTTCCTTGATCCTCTGCACAACCCACGTATACCAGCACTGCCTCATGTTTATTTGCAGCCCCTCAACATTATTGTTGTGCAAAACTACGTAGGGTTTTGAAGGAAAGGTGGTTTTGAGTTTGTTTTTAGAACAGAAAACAAGTTAAATCCAGTAAACAATAAACCAATTTGGTCCTTTAAAACAGAAGGAGAGCAAGCTCTGAAGACAAGCTGCTTCCGCCCTACACTGAGTACTAAGGATTCTGACTCGGAAAACACACAGTTGTTGTTTCCAACTCCAACTTCCACTCAGCTTGCTTTTATAAGTTCCCTCATCTTCTGTAAGAGCCGAGCTGCTCATTAACCACAAGCCGAACTGTCACAGCCGTGCGGCACAGCGCATGGTAATAAACTCTGTGCCCATCTTGGTTTCCTTCACACGCTGTGTTGGGAAGCGGCGAGGCAGCTGTGGAACAGCAGATGTCTATGCCACATTTTGTGACAGAGGGCAGCAATAGCTGGCTTCCCATGAGCAAGCCTTCCAAGATAATTCACAATAGCAAGGACATGGAACCAAAAAAATAAACTACTGGATAAATCAGACTGAGAAATCAAAAGCAAATGAATCAAATCTCCATCCAGGTAAACAGGTAGTCACCGCTAGCTAGGTGATACAGCTTAACATCCCATCTTGTCTCAAGAAAACCTGTTCAAATGCTTTGCATTTGAGACACAGGTTAGGAAACAAAAGGTGGAATTTCCAATGCCTGATTTAGCATGAGTTCTGTCTTCTAATATGAATTAAAGGGAAGAGAAAAGAGTCAGACTGGAAGCAAACATGAAGATTACTGGGCATCTTCTCACATTTAAGGACTTGCGCCTAAAGTTTAAGAAATATTTGGAAGAACTTAATTTTATTTTCAAAGTTTCTCAGGTTTATATTGTTTTAAAGATGTCTTCTCCTTTTCTGCAAGATATGTACTCCATTTCATTACAAGGATACAGATTTTTCTTTTTGGAATCATTACACAGTTTAATCTTTGGTATCCTGTTTTACAGTGTGTCAAATTCTAGACTCACGAGAGACTTGGAATAACCAGATACACAAGTACTCCCACCTGTGAATTATGGGCCCAGATATTAAAGCCCCAAATGCAGGTTCTGCACAAGTTCCACCTCCCCCATGTATCAGGTATGAATCTTTTTGTAGGAGAAACTGAAGTATTTCCTGAAATGCTGAAGCTTCATCTATTGTCTATAAGCACAAGAATAAAGGAAGAAAGTAAGTTGAACTAACCAATTTGACTTCACTGTCCAAAGTTTCTATGATATTTGAGTTTTCATTCGCGAAAAACCCACTTCCCAACTTCCCAAGCATCTATTAAATTAAATACACACTATTTGCCAAGATTTTAAATCTGTTAAACAGCTCCTGATCGATATTGTTGCATTTTATTTAAGTATTATATAGTCTTTTACCCAAAGTACTGGTGTATTAACTTTTACGGTAAGTTTCCAAGCACCAGCCAGATAATATCTGACAACTTGTGGTGAAATCCAGAACTTGGTAACCTGAAGCACAATTAAATTGCCATAAGCACCAAGCGAACCATTCTTGATCTTTGCACAGACAACACCTTTGTTAAACAGACAGCAGCGTATCTTCGGTATTTTACCACTTCACAAAGAATGTGCCACAGGAATATCAAACATATGTTCCAACAAAGAGAGCTCTTTAATTAGCACAGCATAATCTTATTTTGAGTACCAAAGGTTTCAGCAGACTACCACATCTACTTTGTTTTTCTAGACAAACAGAAAAAACTACCACCACCACCACTCTCCGAACACATTTGTCAGGCTAGCTGAAGGAAACAGTTTTGGGAACTAAACAGGAAAAATCCAAGAGGACCACAAATGGATTTCTTCTCAACATCCTGAAGCACGTGTAGGCCTGCTTTGCTGAGCACTATTATCATTTACTGGAAGCAAAACATACACTACATTTTGTATTATGCAGCAATAAATCATGGTATTTTATATACCAAAAGATAAGTTTACTTCTTTGTATTTTGAGATTCAAGCATTGCTATGTTCAACATATTCCTTGAACTACAATGTACCAGCTCAACAATTTAAATAACCTTAAATGAAACAGGACTTTTCCTACATGGCAAAACCAGACTCACTGCATCAGTTTTCACCACAAAGGTTAGAAAATAGAAATTAGAAAATATTAATATATTGTATATATATTAATGTATTAGTATAATATATGTATCAAACTAAAAAAAAAAGTCTGAGTGTTTCTAGTCAATGCCAGTTATGGAGTGAACATTTCTGCCTGGCTTTACAGATTTCACTAGTGAAGATAACTAAGCATTAACTTCTAAGATCTCTGCATATCATCTTCTGTATGGTTTTAACCTTGGAGCTTTGACCCATTCCCCATCCCTCAATTGTTTCAGTAAATCCCTCAGATACCTCCAAAAGCCCAAACAGTTGGACTGACTACAAAGCGTTCCAATCTGAAAAGAGAGTATCCCAGGGCAGTTTTATTTCTCCAAATCCAGAAGCAAAGCCATTCCCCACCCATTTCAAAAGGGCAGCGAGACCTCAGGCAGTAGCTTGGAAGGCACATCTGGACAGATACAAGCACACCACATGGTCTCAAAAAAACATCTGTACACTCAACAGCCCGCTCAGTAACCCTCAGCAAAAGAAGTCCAGTGAAATCTGTTACCACAGAGGTCCCAGCGAGCCCTTAAAAGGAAAGCATCCTGCGTTCATACTGGGTGGGGGTATTTCAGCCTACACTGAAGTTAAACTGCAGTTTTGCAGCGCACAATTAAAAATTGTTCTCTCGGAGCAGCGTTAGAATTTTGTTTCAACAGTTCATAAAGATAAAACAAAACCCACTCAGCTCATCAAATAACTTCATAGTGTTGCAAATAATTTCTTTAGACAACCTCTGTTTATTGACAGCCTTTGATAAACCATAAAGCATCAGGATGAAACAGAAAGCACGTGTTCCTGAGCAGCCCTCTAAGATGGTTCCTTAGATCTTGCCCAAGATAGGCAAGAAGGCCAGAAAAATAGTATGAAAATAAAGATGTAGAGTATTAACACCTTAGACTATTAACAGCTCACCTGCGATAGTTAAGCAGAAATTCTTTCTTTCTTACAAAGAAAGAAAAGAACTGGCATCGTATATTATAACTCAGCCCACTGGAACAGAAGAAAGGCCTTGCTTTCCTGTCAGTGATGTTGACTCTGTGGGTGCTTGTCTTTCTGAAAGTCACATAGAAAGCCTTGCCAAATTTCTTATTTAGACCCCCATACTCAATACAGTTTTTCATAAGAATGAGAAAAATCACCACTGATACCTCAACTCGTAAAATATTCACCACCACTTTGACAGACAGCGTGCAGGAGATGCCAGACGGAAGTATTTTGTTTTCACTTTCCCTCCCCTTTGCTAGGGGAAGAAAAAAAAAAGAAGACAGAGCTGAAAATAGTGACAAAAATCTTAACATAGTTTTTAATCTAGGACCATATTACATAAAGATACAAAAAATTATCTAATCCATCTAATTACAGATAATTAATATTTTCTTTTTTGGGGAGTGCTGGCAGGCATTACTGCAGTTTTCAAGAAGACATCAAAAATATTCTCATCTGAGAAAAACCTGATAAACATAACTGGCAAAAAATTTTAGGCAAACCTTGCTGTTTTTCAGACCAGTGTAGAAACACATTAGAAAAAAATATTTAGCAATCTACAATTCAATTAATCCTTAACACATATAGAAAGTATTTCTTTTTGACATATAGAACCTCTAGAAATTGCAGTGATTTGACAAGCTGAATTTCTACTTAATCAAAATATATTTATAATGAAGCAGTTTCATGCAAACTAATAGAAATTATTATCTACATTTCACATTAAATTGGCAACTAGATTTTAATTGGTCTCTTCCTCTTCATTTTATTATCCGCTAGTAATATTTTCCCTCATCAAGTTCTAAATGTTATCTATGAAAAAAATTTGAAGATTCAGCCTATCTTTACCACAATCTATTACAGAGCTACCTTATAACTTGCCTCCTCACATCACCTTCTTCAGCTTTTGGCCTCATTTTCACTTACCCATTATTAGGATTCCAAAACAGACACAGCACAGGAAGATCAAATTTTAACCCCTCAGTCAAACAGAAACTAACTATAGCTCTTCTTTTCATACATCTGTGACAAGTGACAAAAATACCTTGTTTTCAACAATTCTTAAGACAAAAATATTAAAAAAAATAATTTTAAAACAAGTCTACCAGAGTATTTAAGTCAGTAAGAATCTTGGAGATCTTGATATTAACCTACAAATTCTGCTTGCCCACAAGCCAAATGGGGCTCAGAGTGAGTTGCCAACACGAGCTGCCCCACAGAAGTCATCTTTTCAGCCTACACAGGGTTGGAGATACCGGGATTAATTTGGTCCTCCAAGAAAAGGGGCTGTGTTTATTTGAATAATTTTGCATTTATCTTAAGAGTGCAGGCTTGGATAATTACCATGCTGATAGAGGGTAACCTATTCATTAATCCAAAGCCAGGTCTGCTGAACATCTGCAATATCTTCCAAAGCATCCCTATTTTAAACTTGATACAGTTATTTCCATTGGATTTTAACAATACTCAAATCTGGCACACCTAAAAAACTGGAATATTTGCTTCATAACCACTTTCTCAAGTGCTTATTCCTGTGTCCTGTCATTCCCAATGAACTAAAATGTCAATAATCAATTCAATGTGTAACATTTTGGATGGAATTCTTATTTTGAAACCCAATTAACTAAGCGTTTGGGCCATTGCTGAAAATCCTGGACAGAATTTAAAATTGTAATTTCTGAGATTTATTTTTGGCTTACACTCACAAATCATCATGTAGGTATCTACTTACAGCATCCCAGTAACACTAAGTGCAAGAGATACACAGCAAGCAACACCATATCTTAGCTGTTCCCACATACACGCATGAATATTGTCATGTCATTGCTCCTAGCTGGGCGCAAGAAAGAAGATTCCTGGGGGTCTAAGAATATACTGGGCAAGCAAACACATACCTAGTACACCCAAAGTTCCAGCTGCAGGCTTCCAGACAATCAGGAATATTTCATTATATTTCAAGAGACTAACAAACCACAACACATTCCATACGACCCTAATAAATGCGAGGGACACAAGCAATTAATACAAATTAATATAGTCATACAAGATATTAATTGTAAAGAACACACTGTGGAAGGTCAGCTGGTAATAAAACAGGCCAAGAACATCTGATGTTCATGTTCCCAAAAATTCTTTTAAATGTGTATTTTTATTCAAACGTGCTAACCGCCCCCTTTCTCTCTACTTAGAATTCTTCTAGTGTTTCAATAAAAATTCAGTATTCCGCTTCAAAACCTATTCCGAAGTGTCCATATCTTTGTACTAGGAAGCCTTCCACAGTAATTTACATTGATTATTTTGGCATCTCAAGCAAAGGTACTGTTCATAGCCAGCTCAAAGCTTTTAAAAACCTCTTAACGTTCTGTTGAACTACCAGTTGGCTCAAGTATCTATGAATTCTGCATACATTTCTGTTTGGTGAAAAACAAATCCATGCACACAAAATCCCCAGCACACTGGACACCCTGTGAAGAAATAATAAATCGAGCTTCTATGTTAAATAGAAACATAGGGGCTTGGGGGTATTTTTGTTTTTTATCACGACCTTGGCTGATCCGAGTTCCAACATTATCAGTGGGGAGAAAAAACAACATTTTGAATGAGATATGTATTCTTTTCATTTTGAGCCTGCAGTTGGAGCAATCAAGAGTCTCACTTAAAAAAATTTCTATTTTATCTTCAATCACATGCTAAGAAACATTTTATTAACATGTCAGTTGCTTTCAAGGTTATAGATTTCCCCCCCCCCCCCCCCCAACATAACCAGTAAAATACTGTAAAAAAATACTCAAAGTACTGGCAGTAGAGACTCCAAAGACAACTCAACTAAGCATAACCCAACCACTGGAATGCACGATTCCTCTTTTCAGCTTGCTGGTAACGAGCTAGCGCTAAATGCAATCCTTGAAACAATACGGTACGCCATATGGCTAAAACTGGATATTAAAATTGAGAATATCAATTACCAATCCACTAATGCTGAGAGCCAAAATCCATGGACAGTAAGAATTTAATCCAATTCCCTGACTAGAACAGGAGCTGAGCCTGGCATGCAGAAGACAAATCTACTGCTGGTTTCACAGACAGGGAGCAACTCTGATTTTTTTTTTTATTGCAATAACTACAGAACTGGCCGAATGTAACACTTCCTGAACACCCCCAGGTACAGCAATAGGTATCACTCCGACCTGCAGGAGCAGCAGCAGCTTCATGGGAATTGGCATCTTGTTTCAGGGGATTGAGAAACCATCACTAAGTAACCATGTCAGAAGAAACAGTTATAGCTGTTTTCCACATGACCAAAGGAGGCCTCCAAAGCACCAGAAGTTATTGCACCCTGCAGCCAAAAGCAGCTTGCTCAATTTCAGGAAAAGGCATCCTACAAACACAAAAGATAGGTATTTCTACTAAAATTAAAGAATCCTGAAAGCAACTGTATTAAACTAATAGAATAAGAAAATCCTGCAATTAATTGTTCTAGGTTTAAAATTTTAATAGCTGTAGAATGTTTATTCTTCGATGGTGTTAGGAATAATGCTTCACAAAAATCTACACACTTCCTAATTATAGAAAACTTCACTGGTTACTCACACAAGAGAAATTCTCATTAAGTCTAAATACAACATTTTCAGATTTCCATGAGGTACAGAGGACATTTAAAAACTCTTCTGCTAGGATTTACTGTGGAATTGCACCTTTAAACATTGACAAAGACATTACGATAGGATGCTTGCTACAGACTGACCCACCAGCTGCAAGGACTAAACAAGAACAAATGCAATTTATCTCATCCAAAACGGGATCCCACTTCACCCACTGCCTTCTGATCCTGTGCTGAAAGGCCAAAGTCGTAGTACTACACCACTGCACAATTAGTTTCAAGTCCAACAGCACATTGAAAATATCATTAAATGGAACTAACAGCTCATTGGATAAGTATTCTTGACTAAAATATTGTTCTGGACAAACTAGAGGAGTAAAATGGAGGGTTTTCTGCTTTAAAAAAAACCAAAACAAGCCTCAACTGCAGATTAGCTCTTCTGCTTCCCATCTTCCTTCTGTATGAATTACAGCTGGGCTATTACAGTAAACTAACAAACAACAGATTATACATTAAGTCATAGATAAACAGCACTAAAAAGGTTGATATTGCCAAAGGTTTGGAGGTCATTTGAATACAGGAGACACAACAAGCATTTCTTATTTTTCTTGCTGGAGAGTGTATGATTTTAAGCCTGTGTTCAGGATATCAAATATTAACCAAGCAATTTCATTTAGTCAAGAAGCTTGGCACTACAGTGAAATATCATTAAAGTTACAAACTGAAAGTCCATTTTACTCAAAAGACACTAAACCCCACACACAAAAGGCTTTAGAAATTCGTAATTTCAGTTTAAAATAAAATACTTCACAGGCACAGAACTCTTAGTATCCCCCAAACCTCTCTTACTCTTTCCCTTAAGAAGAAATTACCTAGAGCACGACAACAATTCCGGGTCCAAAGCCATTTTAAAAGCCTCCACAAACTGTGAGCACGCTAAGGCAGATGGAGACTCTTTTGTATCACAGAAAAGGAACTGTCTGCCCGGGTCTGACGATTACCTGGCCAGCAGAGAGCCAGGTACCCAGCCCCAGCAGCCTCTTTGGATACCTGTGCTCCAGCTCTAAAACACTGCTCGTCAGCAACAGGCTTAATAAAAACCAAGAACATCGAGATGGTGTTAGGCAGGCGCTGCAAGGTGGAAAAGGAAATCATGTCACCCCTTTATCCAGTAAGAGCCTATGTGAACATTTCAATAAAACTCTTTACTCCTCCCACCCAGTTCCTATCTGGAGGAGCACACGAAAATGAAGAATAAAAAAACCCCACAGATTCCTTGCAAGGATCTTCCAAATGCTCCTCCTCCCCCCCAGCCTGAAGAAAGAGGAAAGCGAAGAGAACGAGAAAGTAAATCTACGATACAATTACGAAATAAGATCCAGTTTGGCAAAGCTGTGGCGAGGAGGAGTTGAAAAATGAGAGCTGCCTTGCTGCAAACGCCATCTTGTTGCAGCTACTGGGCCCAGGCACAGAGGGATCCATTCATTCACAGCAAAAAGAAAATCAAACACACACCCTGCCTAATCTGCAGCCACCAAAACAACTACACTATTATCACCCCCTTCTCTTTCTCCTCTCCCAAAGCACGCCAGGGGAACAAAAAAAATGAACTTCGATATCTTACACTTAGAACCAATTTAGATCTTAATGTCACATCTTCGTTTTCTCACATGTATTCCACCCAGACATCGACAGCATTTTGTCTTGATCCACATCCTCGTGTTTAGCACATCAGCTTAAAATACGAGATAAATCTCTCACGATCAGGCGTGGACATTTTACAGCAGCAAAACGTGTAAATTTTCTGCCTTAAATCACCTCTCCAAGTTGAGCCAACTGTTCTCAAAAGCTATTTCAATAATCACTTAAGCCTTACGATTTACAGCCCTTTCCTCCTATTTTCTGCTGTGGAGACAATACATAATAACGTGGCAGCCAGCATCCTAGGAAGGATGCCGGATTTAAAAGAATGAATCCTAACCATGACTTTGTTGGAGAATAATGAAATATCACATTCGTTAAAATTTCAGTTCACCTTCAGGGATGATAAATTGACACCTTACAACAACATCTACATCATTCTGATTTTCTTCTAGACATGATTTTTTTAATAAAACGCCTCGCCTCTTTCATATTTACATATCAGGCTTTTACGCCTCTTTGTTTCCTACGAATTAAAAATATGCCTTGTATGGATTAAAGAAATAAAATACTGAAATCCTTTTAATAACAAGCTGGGAAATGAAATTAATATTTTAATCACATTTCCGAGGAGGAAAGCTCCTTTTTTCTATTGTAGCAAACACCCTCCATGATCCTCACTACTGCACACGAAAATATGCAGCACCGTAACACTCAGGGGAGCAACAAAAATGCGGTTTAAGCCCATCCTTGGGTCTGATTTCAAAAGGAAGAGACCCCTCCCTGCCCCAGCACCCCCAGCTCGGGCCCCGCCGGCGCTGCTGGCACCAGTCTTACCCTGTTTGTCTCACCCCCGTCTCCTCTTAATCAGTTTTCCACCATTACAGCAGCCACACCATCGCTCCTTTTCCTGGAATCTCTCTCCAAATCTGCCCTCCGCGGGGCTGGGTCGCGCCTTTTGTGCCTCAACGCGGTCAAGAAAACCCCCCAAAACCGGCTCACGGAGCCCACCACGGGGTGATTATCATTAAAAATGGAACCCCGCAAGATCCCAGGTCTCCTCCCTTTTCGCCTCAAAGCCTTCAAGAGGGAATCAGTCCCACCCCCACCTTTTTTTTTTTCCCTCCTCCTCCTGTAGCTACAAACACACTTCTTTTTTAGGGGAAGCCGGAGCGGCGAGGAGGTGGGGAGGCGCGGGGGAGGGGGCGATTTCCAACCCCGCCGTGAACAGAGGGGGGCAAACACCGAGCTGGGGAGGACGGGGTGGGCGAGGAGGGCCCGAGCCCCGCTGGCCCGGGCGACGCCAGCGGCGAGGGAGCGGCGGAAGGGGAGGACGGAGAGGAAAAAGGAGAAGCGCGGAGAGGAGGAGGAGGAGGAAGAGCGGGGGAGGGGAGCGGGGGGGGGGGAAGGGACGGGGGAGGAGGGGGTGGAAAGGAATGGGGAGATGGAGGGACTGGGAATGAGAGAGAAGAAGAAAGAGGGGGATGGAGGGAACCGGGGAGAAGGGGGATGGAAGAGAGGAGGGGGATGGAGGGAAACCGGGGAGAAGGAGGGGGATGGAGGGAAACCGGGGAGAAGGAGGGGGATGGAGGGAAAGATGGATGGAGGGAACTGGGGATGAAAGGGAAGAAGGAACCAGAGAGAAGGGGGATAGAAGGGAAGCGAAGAGGGGGATGCAAGAAACAAGGGAGGAAAGGGGGATGGGAGGAACCAGGGAGGAAAGGGGGTGATGGAAAGAAGGGGAGGTGAGAGGGAAGAAGGATCCGGGGAGAAGGGAGATGGAAGGGAATCAGGGGGGAAGGGGGTGGAAGGAACTGGAGAGGAGGGGGGGGGCCGGGGCCGCCGACGGCGGGAAGATGGCCCCGGGGTGGGGTCGGGGGCTCGGGAGGCGGCGAAGCTTTTGTACAGCACCCCCCCCCCCCGGGCTGTTACCTGCCCTCCCGGCCGCTGCTCATTAACCGGCCCGGTTCGTCCAGTCGCCCGCGGCTGCCGCCCGCGTCCCGGGGAGGGGGAGGGGGGGGGGCGGAGGAGAAGACGGAGGAGGGGGCGGAGGAGCAGGGGAGCCGCCCGGCTGGTCCCGAGGAGGGGGGGGGAAGACGCTGGGTCCCGGCTCCTCCTCGCGCGCTGGGTGCCCGCTCAGCTCCCCGCGGCCATCGGGAAGCGAGAGCCTGGGCGCGGTCCGACCCCCCCTTCCTTCCCCCCGCCCCGCCCGTGCGGCCCGGCCGGGAAACCCCGGCTGCGCTCCGCCCCGGGCACGGGCACAGCCTCGGCACCGCCTCCGGGGGGGGCACGGGGCGCGCTCCCGCCGGGCGCGCGCGGGCAACGCCCTGGCGGCCCGGAACGGGGGATCGGGAGCGAGCACGGGAGGGACTGAGCCCTGAAGGCCTGGCAGGGAACGAGGGCGCGCGCGGAAGGGGCTACGTCCTGCCAGCCGGGCAGCCCAGCGGGAACTGGGAGGCGGGAGTGCGCACGGGGGGCTGAGCCCCACCAGCCCTAGTAACGGGGGGGGGGGGGGACAGGAGCGCGCACGGGAGGGGAAAGTCCCTCCAGCCGGGCAGAACACGTGGGCGCGCACGGGAGGCGATGAGCCTTTCAAGCCCGGCGGGAACCGAGAACGAGAGCGCGCATGGCGGGGTTGAGCCCATCCCATCAGGCAGCCCAGCGGGAACAGGAGCGCGTATGAAGGGGAAAGTCCTTCCAGCCCGGCAGGGAACGGGAGCGCGCATGGAGGGGCTGAGCCCTTCCAGTCAGGGATCCCGGCGGGAACCGGGGCCGAGCCCTCCCAGCGCAGCAGCGCGCGGCAACGGGGGCGCGCATGGCATGGAGCGAGGCGGGAACGAGGGCGTGTATGGCGGGCAGCGCCTTTCCAGTCAGGGAGAGCGGCGGGAACACGGGGCCGGGGGCCGCGCTTGGCGAGGCAGAGCCCTTCCAGTCATGGATCCCGGCGGGAAGCGGGGCCGGGCCCTCTGCTCGCTCCCCGCGCGGAACAAAGGCCGCAGGGGGGAGGGAGGTGAAGGGGCGTTGGGTTCTACCCCGCCGCACCCAGGCGGAGCGAAACCGAGCGCCCAGAAGCGAACAAAAGGGAAACGGGACCCGCGAGCGACGTCAGCGAACGGAGCGGGGGAGGAGCCGGGGCCTAAGGCGGTGCGAGGGCTCCCAGGGCTCGCGGCGCCGCTCGCCTGGGGCTGCCAAGCCCCCAGTGCCTTTGTTTCTCCGTTTTTACCTCCGGAGCGGAGCCTCGAGTGATGGGGCAGGGGGCTTGGCACGGGGCATCACCAGCAGCGGTAAAGGAGTCGCTGTCCCGCTTTGCCCAGCGCTTCCCGGGCCGCACCTGGAACGCTGTTCTGGTCCTTGTTGTAAGAAAGCTTCGGGTTGGGTCAGAGTAGATTCAGATTAGACATCAGGAAAAATTTATTCACCAAAAGGATTCTCAGGCACTGGCACAGCTGCCCAGGGAGGCGGTGGAGCCACCATCGCTGGAGGGCTTTAAAGGACAGGTAGATGAGGGGCTCAGGGATGGTTTAGTGGTGGACAGGTATGCTTGGACTTCATCTCCAAGATCTTTTCCAGCCAAGCGATTCTATGATTTTGTAAAAAAAAAAGTTGCAGACAGGCTGGAGAGGGTCCGGAGAAGGGCCAGTGAGAGGAGCAGAGGACTAGGAAACCATACAAAGTAAGGCTGAAAGAACCGGGTTTGTTCAACCCTGAGAGGAGAAGGCTTAGGGGAGGCCTTATCACCGTGTACCAGTAAAGGGTGACTGCCAAGAGGTTTGAACTCCCTTTTTACATACAGTCACATGGAAAACACAAGGGGTAATGTGTATAAGTTGCTTCTGGGGAGATTCTGATTGGATTCCAGAAGAAAGTGTTTCACCATGAGAGTAGTTAAACATTGGAATGGTATCCCCAGGGAAGCAGTAGATTCCTCTATAACGAACACTTTCAGGGCTCAGCTTGACAGGGTGCTGGGCCATCTCATTTAAACTATACATCACCTGAAAAGGTTGGACCAGATGATCCTTGAGATCCCTCCCAACCTGGCATTCTAGGATTCTTTTTTCTCTTAAAAGGGTACTCGCTCGGCCAAAGCTTCCAGAGCTTTCTTTTTGTGTCCTTCTCAGAGGATGAGCATCGTCTCGGCTCTTGGAAGGCACTGCAGAAAAGAGCAAATCAAAGAGGAAATAAGGGTACTTAAAAAATACAATTTCTGTATTACAGATTGGGCCTTGTCTCAGCCAGGCAGGGCAGATGTTCCCAAGGTGGAACCATTTCCAACCAGCCTTCACACTGAAATATTGTTACTGAGTGATGGAAAGTAAGAATACAGACAGCACTGCAACAATTTATTCTATCAACAGGTCTAAATATGGGGGTTCCCCTTCCCCATTTGTTTATGTTTTGTTAAGAGATGAGATTACCTTACTACCCAAGAAGGTTTACAATAAAAAGTAAAAAAAAACAAAACAAAACAAAACACATTCTTCTTAATTCTTCTTAATTAGAAGAACACGTTGTGAGAAATTTTGCCACACACACACACAAAAAAAGAAAACCCCAAAACCAAACCAAAGCCAACAAAACGTTAAGTGAACAATGCTTTCTCTGCAAACCCTCCCTCTAGATGTTGCTTGCCTCTCCAGAATTTAAAACAAATTACTTGCCATCATGCTTTCTGGTAAGGCAGGCGAGGTTACCTGTGATTAGCAAGAGAAAGAATAGGTTTGGTAATTAAATTGTAGGAAAGTAGGTTGCCTATTATTCAGGTTGTCTGTCAGAAATAACTATTAGATTCATGTGTAGTTAAGCCTTTGTTATGGAATAATCAAATGTTTGTTTTTAAATAACCTGTATGCTGCATTAAAGCCTTATACAAAAAACAAGAACAAAAAAATTGAAATTAGAATAAAGGATTCTTGAACTGTGGTCCCAAATTGCTTACATTGTATTCAGTAACCATGGGGAAATAACTCCTGTCCCACCCCTGAAGGAGATCCACATGCATATACATTGTGGACAGGAATTAAAGCATTAAAATCTTTGGAACCACATGTATGGAGGTTGGTGATGTACGTCAATGTTCCTCAGGCTGGGGCTAGCGATCATCTACCATTCCTATCTGCAAAATATTGATTAAATGTGTTTGAGAAACATGACAAGTTTATTAGATATTTGGAAGGTGGAAGGTGTCCCTGCCCCTGGCAGAGGGATTGGAACTGGATGACCTTTTAAGCTCCGTTCCAACCCAAACCATTCTATGATTCTGTAATTCTCAAACACGAGGCTCACACGCACGCTAGGACTAGGTCAGCTGAAACAAAGGTAGGAGTTTTTCTCCTGAAGCTTGATTTAGCTCTAAAGAAAACCTCTCCTGCAAGCAGGTTGCTCCATAGTTCTTAGTTGCAAAACTTCTTGCACCTTTTTCTCAATCAGCCGATATTAACCCCTTTATAGAGAGCACACTGAATCAGATGAACCTGTAGGCAGTTTCTCTAATTTGCATGTCTCTTCGGCTGTTTCAGACACAATGACAAAACTAGCCAGAATCTGTCATACTCGTGATGCTACAAGAACACCTGGTTTTGCAGGCTGCTCTGCCACCAAACCTGTGCGTTACAGCACCACTCCAGCACGCTGGTGGTGAGGCAGTGAAAATTCGTTGTTTCAAACCTTTGTGGAATACAAAGTTGGTTTTTAAAATGAAAAATGGCTGTCTCAGTGTTACTGGGAAACTTTTCCAAATGGGGAACAATTATGCCATGCATACTTTTATCCTTTTACCAACTCCTGATTAATAGGCTGCCTGATTAAACAGATACAATGATTGCATACACATCAAAAGTTGTTTTCCAGCTCTTATCCTCCAGGCTCTGCTTTCACCCTCATGTGTGTGGCTGCCATCAACAGGTAAAAAGGAGGCTACTGAGAGGCTTTAAAGTATTTGTGAAATACAGACTTGGGAACCCTGACAACCAAAAATGCCATTTTACTTCCCTCATCTGCAAGGGTCTTGCACTGCATAAGCGAGAGGGAGTACTTCCAGGCAGTGGAAGTATTATAACGTTTCCTACATTGTTTGAAGCTCTCACTCCATTTGGTCCCAAAAGCAACCCAGAATCCTTGTTTCTTCTGTCTTTCCACCAAAATTAAATGAAGCTTAAGCAATGTTTCAGCCATACTTTGGTCTCCAGTCTATTCAGAAGATCAGGAATGTTTTAAATTATTATTATTTAATTTTTTTGAAACTGATTCAGAACTGCTCCAACTCACTGTTATTTACCAGTCCTTTAACAATTGCATGAAAATCATGGCTGCTGCTTTCAGAGGAAAAAGTAGGAGTAACTCAGTCTCCTTAGTTACATTCTGCGTTCTCACCATTTCAGTTTGCCTATTACTATGGAACAAAAGAGTTATTTTAAACAAATTTTGAGGACAAATCATAAAATTAGCATAACATTCTCTTCAGACTAAAATTGACAATATTTTATGGCAAGGGGAACTAGTTTTGAGAGTTATGTAATTTAGGACAAAAAGGCAGGAAAATCCATATACCCAGGTTTCCTAACTAATACGGTCTTGGAAGATGATATAGAACTTCTTGCTTATGGTATGGATTAGAATGGTTTATCTTTGAAATGGATTCAAGAACAGTTAATTTAGAACTGTTCAGTGACTTTGCAAGTTGTCTTTGTCTATCTCATTCTTGACAGAGGCAGAATATAATGCTGAAGAGCATTATATGTTGTCTTGTTTTCTCAGTTCCTAGGGGAGGCAGTTTTATTTCCAGGGAAAAGCATTGTTCCTTGTGACCTGACCTCGCGACCCACTTAAAAATTAATGCCATAAGCATCTCTGACTTCAACTTCAAAAAAATTATTGCCTAGTTCCTGGCTGAGATCGTCACATTTAGCATACCTTGGAGCATTTCCCAAAGCCAAAAAATATCACTCTGCTTGTTTGAGACATAGGAAACTGATGCACAATGTGTGAAGTTACTTAGCCACCACAACCCAGCAGTTTATGGAGAGAAATGAAATGAATGTCAGGGTTGCTTGAGCCTGAATCTCTTATTCCTTGCAGTCAGTGCATGGCTTCACACTGTAATACAATCTTACCATGCAATACAAATACCTAATTTTGTAATCTGCATTTATATATGTTCAACAAAATAACTGAACTTCTCTGCTGGGAATAACTGTTCTGAATTTCTCTGTATGTTCATCTTCCAACCTTGAAACATATATGTGTGTCTTAAGGCTGGTCCAAACCTGTTTCTACGCTTACCAATCACTTCTTTTCTTTTTTTTTTTTTTGTTCTATTCATACAAACCTGTTTTGAGAGAGCTGGAAGAATAGGGTGTTGATGCTTTTTCCTTACCACCAGAATTGTATCAGAGCTCTTTTCCATGTGCTGGTGATTGTACAAAATCTTGTCCTATTTATCCTTCATATTCAAGTGTTACTTATTTACATGTTGTGCTGTCCCTTCAAACCTGGCAAGCCATATGTCGGTCTCTAAAAGTCCTTTGATGCTCCCAGCAGAGAGGCTGCCCTACCTGAGCCAATGGATCTTTCCTTAACATGATGAAATCTTATGGCATGGAACAAGCATAGCTGGCTTTGCAGTGGCTTGAATCACAGCAAACACTGATACGAACAGGGGAGAATGTAAAATAGGGCATGAACATCTCTTTCAAAATCTCATATCCTGCACAGAGCACACAGGTCGTTCAGAGCTGAGGTGGAACTGAAAGAGTAAGTGTACAGATATTTCAATGTAAATGGAAGTATGTTTTCCCATAGGGACTCCTATCCTGCAGCTCTAATAGCAACAAAGGGTGTTGTTATAATAATCTGACAGATTCAGATTCTACAGTCTGTGTGTGCGTACACAGATATACATATATACACACACAAGCATGCACGTAATCGACTGCACACCTGTAGGTCTTCCTTTCAGTAAGTAATCTTTTAAGTAATATTTTAGTTGCACAGATGCTGATTTAGCAATATGAGTAAAAGCTTAGAGCTCAATATTTCCCCACTTAAAGAAACTTTCCTCAAGGGAATTATTGTCTCATTGAGCAACTAACAGAAAAACAACTAGCACCCTGGAGACACTGAGAATTTAGAATCCACACTGAGAATTCAGCCTAGCTACTGAACTTTTCTCTATGTCAGATACATCAGACCTGCAGAGAAGTTTTTCTGCGAGAAATACTTCCAAATACAAGAAAGAGCTTGCTTACCTAGCTATGTGTCAGATTCCCGTACAACGTTCTTCTATCCTTAACACAGAAATTTCAGAAAGCAGGCACCAGTGGGTCCTAGTGAAGCAGCTTCCAAACCTTGATCAGAGGCCTGTTCTTTCAAAGAGCCTTATCTCATTTCATTGCTGCAGTTTCAGGAAAGCTTCAGTGCTGCTGCAGATTCCAGAATCCAGCAAATAAAACCTGCATTCACAAATCAGAAATGTTTGGAGTAGGGGGACATGTATGGCTGTCCTTGGAATGCCTATGTTTAGTCAGACAAAGCCTGCTTGTGATACAGGAGAGGATTAAGCTATGTTTAGAAAGTTCAGTAGTCATTTTAATCACAATAGGTACTAAAAAAAGTAGAATCTATAACAGTTACACCCTGTACTTCAAAAGTAAGCATTTATTTGGGAAAGTGCACAGGGACTGAGCGAAATACAGTGATACAAGATAGCCTGAAAAATTGGTGGACTCCCATCATCCACATCAAGCAGAACTGGCAACTGAATTCAGCCCTACCGCTCTGTTCTCGTTGTGGAAGAGAACATAAAGAACAAAAAATGCACGTTGATCTTACTATTTCAGGAGCAGCTTCAGTAAAATCTGTGTGGCTGTTATAAGGGGCGTAGGGGCTATGCACAGACTGGGTCAAGTGGCCCTGAGAGCTTTAGGGACTGAAGATACAAAATGGTTAATGGCAAGGCTGAGCTTGAAGCTGTAGGAAAAGCAATAAGGATCACTAGTTATCAGGTGCCATGGTGTGTCGGTCTAGCTACGTGTACTCCCTGCTGTGCTGGTGGTCTTGGGCAGGGAAAACCTAGAAGAGAAAATTAGTTCTAACGATGCATTAAACCACAACCTGAGCAGGCAAAGTGATACAGCGATTCCGAGAAAAACCTGCATATTGTATTTCCTTACTCACTGAAGCAGAAGGAATTAGTATGAGAAATTCATGAAGATCATGGGAGGAAGTTTCTTTACAGAGTTGGGTTGCAAAAGACCAAGCCAAGGGAATCAGTATGAGCATTCAGGACCTGTATCTACCTTGCTGTTCAATTGCTGCTAAGAATGAAAAAACTTGCAGCAAAAGTCTAAAAAATTTTTAGAGACCTAAAAAGGTCTCTAAAAATTCACATCCTTTGAACAAGAAGAGTTGGGCGAGTCTTCTAGTATACAAAAAGAGAACTTTCTGGTCACCTCTGGGATTCTATTACAGTAAACATCCCAAATCTCAAACCACTTGTCAAAGATCCCTCTTCTGCAAAATCCTTTCTTATGAGCACCTTGTAGAAAAAAATGTGCTTACAAAATTCAAGTTTCCAAGCAACAGAACAAAACATACATAACATGAAACCTCTCTCAAGCCATCACCCAAGGGAACTGATATAAGTGGTTGCCTAGTTAGTAAGTAGAGCCTGATTTTCAGAGGCCAAGCAATACTATTTCAGGAGTTCAGAGGAGATTTTATATTACACGAACATATGATATGCAGGAGTTTTACCCGTCTTTACAGCCAGAATTTCACTCTGCATGCTTGAATGCTTAGGGTGGTTGTAAAAAAATGCAAGATCAAACACCATCATTAGCAGAGAGGGAAGCATACACTCCAGCCTCACTTCCCATGAGCTGGAAGCTGGGGAGCTTCAATTACTCAGCCCCGGATAAAAAGAAATATATGTAATTTCTCATATATTTATTTAAAAATGTATAAAGCGGTAACTTAACTTTCTCATCTCATTCCACCTTTCCCTCCAATAGCCACAAATTGGCCTGGTACAAAATTTTGCTTTGAAGTATATAAAATGTACTTCTGTTTTTTAGGTGCTGGCTTGTATTTCTTAGGGAAACAACTCCCCTTGACAACATAGAAATAAGATGTCATCAGTACTGGGTTTATATACAATATAGAAGTTCCTGTACTGTGCATTTCAGATGCTGTATCTTAGCATATCCTCGGTGCTAGCTATTGTTTATGTATGTTGTCATTTACTTTAAAGGACTTCTAACTTCAGTTTTTTGCTTATCTGTGCTTCCACTCCCTTTATAATTCTTTGACTCCCTCCAGGGGTGTCAGTACATGGTTTGCTGTCTTAGTTGGCTTTCTTGTTTAAAGAAAAATCCATTTACAGTTTATCCTGCCTGCAGAACAGTCTTGTTGATAGTTCCCCTGAATAGCACAAAAGAAACATGTTATGGTTGCTTCAGGAAGAAGGGCTTGAAATTCCAGAGTGAGACTCTAGTCTTTTGAGTTTTATTCTTGACTTAGCTGTGGAGGCTGATTTTGAATGAATTCTTCAGCTCCTTTGCTTTATATGCAGTGGGGAATGGACGTAGTAATACACAATGGTATTGCAAAACTTAATCCAGTAACGCTTTTGAAGTACTTTGAGATTCTTGGGTTGGAAGAGATGGAGAAATTGTAACGATTGTTGCTGCTGTTACTGAATTCTGTTTCTCAGCTCTGGAAATAGGATTCAAAATTCATTGGCAGGAGTATGGGATAAGAAAAGTTACAATTTTTCTTTATTCTGCAAGATTTGCCCAAGGAATTACCTGTGTGTGTCTGAGGCAGTAGGAAGTTTCTCTCTTGGGAAAAATTAACATTTCAGTAAACAAGCAGCAAGCAAAACTGAGGTTTTACACAAAGGCAATTACATGCAATGGAAAAAAAATAAGCCCCTCTACATGTATATTTTTGCTTAGCCAAGACAAAATATTTATTGAAAAAATAATTTTGATAGGAAATATTTTTATAAACCTTAAAACACAAACAGGTTTGGACTAAGAAGTTCTAAAGGGTCAAGGAACACATTAAAAAAATAGGGAGTCAAAATAACCTAAACCACTCAGTTTCCCCAATGGTAATGGGTCTCCATGAACAAACACCAAACTGGGAGAAAAACTGATAAAGAAACAGCATTCTCCAAAAACCTTTAACTTTTAACAAACTGAACAAAGTATTTTCAGAACTGATAAATTCTATTCATAGGTGATTATTGTGTGTTGAGTTTTGGTACTTGCTTAAAAACATTTTTACTTGAGAACTGCAACAGCTGGAAACCAGGTTTCCTATTATAAAGTGAACAACACGCTGACAAATTCCTCACCTACAAAAGCTCAGCAACAGAACTATAATATTGCCTATGTGTTTTTAGGCTGAGTTATGCCGTTATATTATTGATGTGTATTATGCTAATGCAATAAAACATAAAGACCATTGTATCTTTGTGACTTCTACCATACTGGTACCAGTAGGGATTTGCATTGGTAATATAACAGGGGCAGAACAATCCAGAGAATTGTTGATGCATCCTATTTTGAGGTTATGGATCCTAGCCTACAATAAGTAAAATTCCCCACTAACTTCAGTGGTTCCTGAAAGCTCTAGAATATCCCAGAAAAGATTCACCATTATGAAAGACTGACATATCAATATGCTATTCGGCATTAAACTTAAAAAAAATACAAAAAAATATGGTGACATTTTCAAATAAGAGAACTCACTGCAGTATTTGGAACAGCTTGGATTACTGGATACTACTTTAAAGAAAAATTATATTTTCTTTGAATGTAGTATTTTAAAAAAGCAATCAAAGAGTTTCATTCCTCCACGTTCCTACCTTTTACTTACGGTTTTAGTTCTGCTTATTACAGGCTACCATCATAATGTACCTACAGATCATTTAGCTTGCAAGAGATTTAAAAAGAAAATCTTAGAGAATAAACAAACCTTGAAAACAAATACTATCATTAGAAATATCAGAAGGTAATGTGCCACTCAATATTTAAAATATGAGTTTCCGAGTTCCATTTATTTTTATGGTCAGACCAGTCAGTTTCAATTTTTGCTTCTCCCCATAGTTCTGTATTGGGTTTTAAATGCTCACAACAAAATGTAATACATTCCAGTACTTTTAATAAAACCTCTTTCCGCTGCCAAAATTAATGTTGGAGTCAATGCTATAAGCACGATGTGGTTCACTAATACACCCTAGTCAGCAGATCTGCATCAAGATACAGCATCACCCACCGGCATTTGTTATTGACGGTACCGCTATTTATTATTTATTAATCTCTTCCTTTGAGCATCTGAATATGATGGTAACTCAATGATTTTATTTTTTTAAACTCTTTTTTCTGGTATGAATAAGCAGATCACGTGGTTTGGATTTTAAACGCTCGCCGCTTCCCAAAGCAAGCAATTGCATTTGGCACTGGGGTGACTGTGCTTTTTATGCTTTCAGATTTTGAATTTCTGCCAGCCCTGGGGAAGGCTGCACATTGGTAACATGTGTCTCGTAAGAAAGCTGTCAAATGGGATTCGAGGGCAGCGCTCTGCACTCTCTGCGTGGATAGCATTACTTGCTTTTCAGTACCGCGCTTGTTCAACCTGTGCTACAGCTAAAACCAGACCTGTGTACCAACTCCTGCCAGCATATGTACAGCAGGTAGAGGTGAGGGAGATTTTACGGCAGGAAGATTCAATCCAGGGGGTGCCACAAGACCTATAGCTCTGTCTGTCCTTCTCCTGGTATATAACAACTTGGAGGAGCCTTTGTTCTGGACCACGCAATGAGCAATGAGCCATTCAGGCCCCCCTCCCTGTGTTGATATTGCAGCTGCATGGGTGTCTGTTCTGGCTGTGCTGGTGAAAGGTGACTGAAGCGGGTGCTGCTGCCGTTCTTTCCCCCAGCAGAGCGTGTTCTGTTCTGGAGGTAGGTTGGTAATGGAATGAGCTATGCTTGGGGAGCTTAGTCATACACACTCTGCAAATACAGCGTGCTGGGTTTGTTATACAAAGAGAGCACTCCTGTAGGGAATAGATACACCGTACCTTGAGGCACAAGCAGCATAGCCACACATCCCAGGGACAGCTTGACAGGCAAGTCCTAGAACAGAAAACATCATCACTGGTGTATTGCCACACTTCAGTTCAGCCCTGGCGTACAGCCACTCCCATGGATACATTGCTTCTGTGATCCTAGCAAGGATCTTTGCACGTGTACATCTGTACCACAAAGTAGTGCCCGTTTATACACACCTCCCTCTGAGGACTTTAGCATTGTGTCCTTTTTCCAGCACCGCCAAAGCTTCATTATACTGTAGTTTGCATTTTGTTTTCTACCTAATTTCAGTTTGAGGCTCAGACTGGACAACTGGCCTGACTGGCCCCTACTGGGAATCTATCCAGTTGTTTGTAAAGGACTCGAAAGTCTAGATAAAAACCTAGGAAGTTAAATTAATCCATTAGAATTAGTGGTATCTTGGGCCTTGACTTCATCCAGACCTGGCTTTCCATAGTTTTTCTTATGCTGCACTTGAGGCAGATTTACATTATGGTTAAATTTCCTGCTGTCATCAATAAAAGTTTTGCCTCGTTCACTGTGGAAGTGGCATTGAACGTCAGTAAGTGACATTTATCACCCATTTTGATCCTACTTTCTTCAGGGACGAGGTGCAGCTTAGTGTGCTGTTACAGAATGCAGCTCAGCGGTTCAGGATATTTGGGGATTAAGTCTTGGCATTAAGAACCACTGTCTTCTGTGCTGCCTGTCTCAAACACTTCAGCTGAAGGCATTGGGTACAAATGCAAGATGCTCCACAGTCATGAGTGTTTTTACTGGGCACAGGCAAGACTTAAACGCGTTCCTTGCTATTCTGCGTATAAAGAAGTAGAGGAAGGAAATCTGGAGAGGAAGCTGAGTTTCCTGTGCCAGAGATTTTATACTGGAGCCTTCCCTGAGTTCAAGACAATGCAGCAACAGCTTAAGACATGAATCACTAGATCTGCAAACACGCAGGATTTGAAAAAAACCCCTTCTGCATCCACGCTTGTCACTAGGGATCCGTGTGTTTCTAGTGAATTCATGAAGA
The DNA here is from genome assembly GCA_033558235.1 of Neomorphus geoffroyi. Taxonomy (NCBI): domain Eukaryota; kingdom Metazoa; phylum Chordata; class Aves; order Cuculiformes; family Neomorphidae; genus Neomorphus; species Neomorphus geoffroyi. The sequence goes on along the minus strand of JAUMJM010000029.1, from coordinate 2,135,729 downwards.
ACCATCTGACTAATTTTTAGACCCAGCAGTTGCCTCTTCCACTCCCCACCCCATCTTCAGACTGATAAGAAAGTCCCTCTTTTTTTTAGTTTCATTTCTCTGAACATTGTTTCAGACTAGTGCAGTAGCCAGTGGGGGCATCTGGATTAATCATGGGTACGTGTGTAAATCACTGCAAACCGAGATACAAAAGAAACAAGCACTGAAAGACCAGCTTGAAGGACTCTGTCTAAGCAGACAAATGGGAGGTAAAAAGTAAGGGCTGTAATAGAACTATCAACTAATCAGACGTGTACGCACTTGCAGCTTTATGTTTTATAATTATAAACGGATGAAGAAATCACCAAACTAATCCCACTGATGCTCAAATTATCCTTATCCTGAATTTTTTTTTCCTGTTAATTTTGTTAACATCTATCACCTAGAGTCTTGTACATTGATTAAAGGATTAAAGCTTAGAGATTCAGGGGTATAAGTTTTGCACCTACAATAGCAGGTTACGTTGAATTTCAATATTTTACAGCAGCTGGGGGGGGCTTTTATCAAATGAAAAAAACTATTGCATATGTGCCAGTTTGAAGTCAGGAATAAAAACGTACAATGTTTTTTTCCTACAAATAATCTTTCCACAAAATTGAGTTGACTTTGTACCTGTGGCCTTCCAGCACGATCTCTGCCAAACCCACCCTCACACAGGCCACTGAGGCCATCTTGTGCCATCGCGTGGAAGGAGGCAGCTTAGCTGGAATAACAGCATGTTCTACAACACACACGGCATGTTCAGCTCAGGAACCAGAGGCCTTGAAAATAATGTAATTGTATTGCCTTCAACAAGAGCTGGTGGGACCTTATGTACAGTGCAGAACAGCTTCCTTCTTCACAGACCACTGAGAGATTGGCCAGTGCTGTTCAGGAGTAGAAAGGACAATATTTCTTGCCCCACAGAGCTGACAAATCTTCCTGCTTAGTTTGATCTGATGAGTGTGGGGAGGGTGGAAAGCAGGCTTTAGACTTCTGAACAAGACCAAAAGGTTACAGATTACAGACCAAAGGTTCAGCAAGAGAGAAATCAAAGTTATAAAAATTAAGTGGTTGTACAAACTGACAAAGAGGGCGCATTCTTTTTCATGTTTACACCTGGGGTGGTATCTCTCAGGACATTTGATCACCAAGAGGTCAGCAATCTTTCAAGATAAGCTGCCATCACAAGACTCCAACCATCATCTCAGCAGGCATCTCGCACTGATCCTGAGCCTGTCTTGCATTTCTCTCCCCTCAGCTTCTTCCTCTAGTTAGGAATGTTGTAATGATGCCTGGTTTGGGCACCTGAAGTCCAGAGGCTGTTTCTAAATCTCACATTGTTTTGCCCTAGTTTCTTCTCTAGATTCCCTCCCTTAAGAGGGGGAGGGAGCAGGGAGGGTTTTTTTGTGTGGGACATGAAGCTCAGGAAAAGTTCATTGTGCTCTGACTGCATTTCATTTTGACAGTGCAGCCCACGCTCAATATATTCCTCCTCAAAATTCTTTACAAGACAAGGTGGTGCTGCAGTCCCTGTTCTACAGACCAGGAAGAGCGGCCAGCAGAGATCAAGTGACTTTCCCAGCATCACACGGAAGCCTGTGGCAGAACAAGCAGGAGTAGCCTGGGAAACCCAGCTCGGCTTCGACCTTGGGACCGTTCTGCCTTACTTGTGGGAAGGAAGTGGCTTGTGCCATAAACTGCTAGCATGGAAAGAAAAAACCCAAGGCACACAGAGCTTCAACATCAGGCTCTTTTTGTTTCTCTTTTTAAAGATTAAACACAAAAAGTGAGTAAAGATTAAGCATTTTAATGCAGATTCAGGCATTTCTTGATTTGAAATAGAAATTAATTTTCTTCTTTCTCCAAGTGCCCAAAGTGAGCTTTGTTATTCTAAAAAGGTGTGAAATATCTTTTAAAGTGTGCACTTTTCCTACAGCCCCCTCTTCTCCCCAGTAAGGTAAAAAGAGCTCTGGCATTTTTATGCTAAATTTTGACTGAGCAGAAGGAAATATTTTCTCAGTGATATGGGTTTGCACCTAAGCTTTTCTGTGCATTCGATTTAACCTTAGGACGCAATATTTCATAAAAAATTTATTGTCTTCTCCATTTTTATAGAGCACAATTCCCCTATGATACTTTGTTTTCATCGTCTGCTCTGAATACAATTCAAGAGCTTCTTGCTCAGTTTAAATTTTAGTTGTGGGTAAAGGAAAGAACGTCTGCTATTTGCAGCAAAGTTAGTAAATGTCTGCCTGAGCAAAAGTAGTTCCAACCAGGTAAAGGTGATCAGAATCAGAGCCAAAAGACAGCTAAAAGCAAGAATTTGGAAAGCAATTTTTGGAAAGCTGTTTTATTCCATAAGTGAGCGGGTTTAGCACGTGTCTAAGTGCCCCACTCATCAGTACTGGTAACAGCAGTGATGCTTTTCCCTCAAAACCTGCATCTCATCAAGTTGAAATGCAGTTAGAAAATAAACAAACCAAATCTCAGTGTAAGCTATTGGGGGGCAGCAAGGCAAAGACAACTGCATGGTAGAAAAAGAAATGTTTTTTCTCTGACTTCTATAGCATCCAGAGCTTATTGAGGCTTCACTCTGGATGCTGCAGGTTTACCACTTAATACTCTCCAAAAATTAGAATGCATCTGTTATAAAAGCCATTATAGATGTACCACTTTACTTGTATTGTGAACGAGCTTGGCTATAAAGGGATTTGCAACCTGAATTTCATGACAGAGCCAGGGTATAAATTGCTCTGGGCTATAAAGCCTATGAATTATTGAGGCAATTTACTTCCAAGTCTGCATTTTCCTTCTGAGCACAAGTGCTCGTGATGAGTGCATGTGTGTATGAGAGGAGAGAGACAGAACTGCAAGCTGACAGTGATGTAAGCACCAGCTTCTCCAGCAGTTCATCTCTCCAGCACAGCCAGCAAATGACAACAGAAAAGAACTGGCAAAACAATCATTTTGAACAAATGAAAGAAGAAAAATTGCATGCTGAACAGTGCCAAATGAGCACCAAATTCAAATCACAATTAAAAATGCACTTTGGGTAATTACAGAGAGGGGTCTTTTCCTTAGAGATGTCACAAAGCTTGTGTGGGTATAATCAGACTCGAGAGGATCTAAGGATGGTGGAAAGCACTGGACTGAAATTAGAATTACTAGCTCCTCCAGCTGAACTTAGAACCTGCTGGGGGCTGATGGTTTTTTTAAGCCTGGTTTCTTATGGAAGTTAGGCTTTGTAATCCACACCAATTCTGTGTCCTGTCTCCCCTCCTTCTACTCTCCACACCTAGCTAATAATTTCTGAATCCACTGACCAATTTCAAGTAAGGCAATAGAGGTTTCAAAGACATGAAGCTTCTAAATGTTTCATGAAAACAGGAGCTCGGTAGAGAAGTGGGATCTTTTAATACACAAGAGGGCACATAAGAAAGACTTTATGCATGTCCTAGCTATAAGGAAAGATTCCACTGAAGGTTACATTCTTAAATGTTAGGAACTTTGTTGTAATATTTGGGAATCTAGAAAACCAGACTCCATTACTGCCACTGCTCAAAGAATTTAAGGGGGCTTTGGGGGAATTTGTTAGTGTGTTTCAGGGTTTTTTCACTTCCCCAATGGTTGTTATATTTGAATACAGAGAAGATTCCTCTATGAGCAGATTCCCACTATAGTGGCACTGGGGGAGAATTTCCTGCACTGGAGAACGTGGGTCTTAAGCACTGGACCAACAACAGGCTGGGAAAAGAAATGGAGACGCAAGAGAGGAAGCGAGCCAACGGAGGTCACTTAGCAGACTTCTAGACAGAACTTGTCTCAACAGCACAAGCAGCTGCAAGCAAATTTCCTACCCAGGGAGCAGAAACCTTTAGCAATATAGAGGGCAATCACTTCAACAGCAATTGAACAGGAGTTCACACTTCCCAGGGCCTTCCTACAACAGATGAGAGCAACCTGATAAACCTAACAGTAAAACGTGAGCACTTACATCATTGCTGTCTCCACTGTAACACCTGCAGCTTCTTCATGTGCCTGTAATATTGCATCTTTTACACAAATGGCATGAGACTTGTATGAAAAAAAGCATTGTGATACACAGCTGCCAAAGAGAACAATTTCAGAGTAACCCTGAGCAGATCTAATGAGTGAAGTCCTGTTTCTTTAATTGCCTAATTTAAAGTTATTTCATTTAGAATTATTTAGGCCTGCATGGATGATCACTTTATTAGAAAGCAATTGATTTTTTTTAATCTGTCCATTTAAATTCACTTCTCTGTTCTGGAAAGCTTTTTTTTTTTTTTTTTTTTAAATCTGTTTAATTATTTAAACCTTTTTAAGGAGGGCAAATGTATAGATTAATTCTTCATGAGTGGAATATGCTTATCTTGGATCTTCCCGCAAGGCTATTGTATACTACCAGGGATACTACTATTGTATACTATCAGGGACAGCACATTTCTTATGGAAGGCTTTTGGTTTAGACATTCACAGTTTAGATGCCTATAGCACTAATTATTAGTATCAGTTGTTGTGTCTTGTTTTGAAACATCAGAGTTCTTCAAAAACTGGCTGTAAAAAATATATCCATGGAGGTCACTTCATTTCTCCTGGACACATCCCCACATCTGGATGCCATTTGATGGCTCTTGCAGAGCCTACGATAATGCCGCACAAGATTTCTGACCAGAAATTGAGATGTCATACCTGCTTGGAAATGCAGGAGGAAATGTGTATGTGCCTAAAAGGAATAAACCTCAACAAAACCCAGGCTCTTTTTCTACAGCAGAGTCTCATTTTGTTTCCTCCGACTTTAATAGTGCAGAATCTAAACCTAAAGACAAACCGATGACTTGCAGTCCAAATACTTTCACTGTATTTCACAGTCGTCATACCTGGTAAGAACAAGTGAAGTTTAAGAATAGTCCTTCCCTCCTTTCGATTTTACATGCTCAGTAGAATAAACACAAAAGGAACCCTATGTCTATCTAGGCTGGGAGCTTTTGAAAACATCCCACTTGCTGTTTGAGCCTCATTAAGAGCATCAACAACAAACCAGTTTTCTAGAACTATAAAGTCAAATCCCACACTGGGACACGAGAAGAGCTTTGTAGAACCCAAAGCAGAAATCAGAAGAAAAACTTTTATGGAAAACATCAACAACAATGAAGGCAAAGCATTAATCTTCATTCCACATCTTTGAGTTTGGTTAGTGAGTTTTAAAACATCAGTCAAAACAAAGCAGTCCATTTTAACTTACCACATGGTGGGATTCGGCGCTCCCAGTGTCCTTTCCCCAGTCATATTGCAAAAATACGTGTTGAGTGGAAGCTGCCCAGCAAGCCTATTTTTATGGACGTTAACAAGAGGCACTGCCTTTCTCTGACTTGCCCAATTAAACAGAGAGGACCCAGGTGATCACGGGACATTCTTTTCCATTTGCCTTCCTGCTATTTAGGGTTATGTAAGGCACCTGGAAGCAACATTTTTAAGCTGTTGGTCGTGTAGACCAGGATTCAGGAGAACACCCTTTTCATTCTTGTGTCTGACTTTGGTTCATTAAGGGTTTTTTTTCTCTCACTGTGTTCCCACAGGCAACCGTGATTCTGCTTGAGGGTCTAACTGGTCTTTCTACACAAATGAAAACTGTTTTCGAGATGGAAAGAGAGCAGGAATATAAATGGAATTTGTAAATCCCCTAGTCATGATATTTCTGTCTGGAGGGATAGAACTGCAACACCATTGAGCTGAAGAAACCTGTACAGTGGAGATGTAAATAACAAATGGTCATAGGGGTAAATTGCCTCCTCAGAGACAGAGGCCAGCTTTGATTATCAGCTTTCTGCAAAGAGTCAGATGATTTTGATAAAGGGCTGAAACATCATTGTTGAAAACATTGTGAGGAGCAAACTGAGCTGTTTTGGGTGTACAAAAAAATTTCTGTGTTCCTGCAGGCTGATGAAGTCAGTGGTTTATGTTAAATAATAGTTTATGTTTGAATCAATGAACTATCCTATAAAGCAAGAGCCTGGGCAAAGCACAAGCCTTTACCTTAGGTGTTAGAAAGAAAACACCTGGTTATGCCCTTCTTCCTAGAAGTCAGGGAGAAAGCAAAGTGCTGTAATCACAGTGCTCTCTCAAGCGACAATTGCTTCCTCCACGCACACATGGAAACTTGGCTCCTTTGGCGTTACTCCCTCTTTGCCTACTCTGTGCTTTCATAATGAAGAGGCAAGTCCAGTTGGTTTTTGTAGGTCTGGATGATGACTTGTGGCAGCACGCAGCGACAGACTGCTGCAGGGCAATGCTAACCAGGCTGGGCTGGCCAGAGAGGTGCCCCTGGGGAGACACGCTTTTCTACTAATCCAGATGGTGATGGTGTCAGATCTGATTTGTAAGCGCTCCACAGGCATTTGGGGTCTAGTTTGAGGTCTTGCAATTAGAACTATCATCCCCACAACCGAATGGCAACAGCTCTCCCTGCAGTTTGGTTGATAAGTCTGCCAGGTGCTGCTGACAACTGACCAGACAGAAGCGTTGTGCACACAAAAGCGTGAGGGGACGGGAAGTCAAACCGTTGGTATTATTCCCCTTTCCTGCTTAAGCGAGCTCAGTTCTTGCACTGCAGAGGAAGCTGAAGAACTGAGCAAAACTGAGCCTTGGCGACACCCTCGCCTCTGCAGCCCCGAGAGCTGACTCGGAGCTGTTCCCAGCGGTGACAAACGCAACACGCTGACAGGGAAGGACTGCCCTCTTGTGTCAGTCACTGCTCTTTCATTTGCCTGCTGTTACATTTCTCTTTCCGTTAGCGAGTGAGCACTCTGCCTCTTCCTTCCAACAGATACTTCTTCTTTGGAAAGACATAGGATTTGGTTCTCAGTACTATCCTGATGGAAAAGTTCAATAAATAAAAATACATCTGCTGTGTTCGTGACTTGGAGACACCCCAGACGAGGCATCTACTGCCCTTCCAGCTAGAGACACCTGAATAGTTACGCTGGGCTGTGCCGTGTCTCCATCTTGACACAGAAAAAGAAGGCAGAGGAGATAATAAAACAGAAGAAGTCTAATTAAGAATGGCAGAGAAGAGACAGAAGAGAAGCAGATTTGTTAAACCCATCTTTCCCTGTAGCCCTCAAAGTAGGCATTATGCAAGTTAAATATAGAACCAACACTTCTCTAGGGAGCCGGACTCATGAACAGCTCACACACTGTGAATGTGTAACACCGATTCTAGTCTGAGTCCTGCTGGCTGGCAGAGAGATCTTCATTTTTAAATCATTAGCGCTCATTTCCAGAGTAGTCCTTGCAGTAACAGTTGTCGGAGTCTTCTGAAAGCCATGCAACATTTTGTGTCCACCGCTGCTACTGCTTAGTAATGTCAGATACCTAAATATTTGCAGAAGTAGCTCCTTTCACAGCTACCAAAGCTCCTTCAGCAAAAAGGAAGCCCATCAGTTACATTCTTGTTAGTAGGGCAGTCAACTCTGACCTAGCACTCCGCACTCCAGGTTCCGTTCGTTAACAGCACCCAATGCTCATGCTTTCTTTCCTGTTCTTATCCCACAGATAATCCCAACACAATGAACCAGCCTGTAGATTGCTCATGTTCTAAAAGGCAGCCAAATTAGCACCTTGCTAAAGTCGATTCAAAGAAAATCACTACTCAGGAATGGACAAAATTCATACTATTTGGAATAGGGGAGGGGCAAGAAAGGGAAAGAGCTGTCATTCAAAACAAGGCCTCTCAGCTCACACTTCTGTCCGGGCTGAGGCCACTGCAATCCACTCCAGGCTCCCAGTTTTGAAATGATGCATAGCAGTTATCCTTGCTATCAGTACTTCATGAAGAATCATCCCTAAAGGCTAATTTCTTTGGACCACCACCCAGTATGTACTGTAGTATCTTGTATTTGTACCTTATTCTAGATGGCACAGCTAGAGTGTGCTTCATATCATCCTGCACTTCACTGAGCTCACCAATGTACCAAACTGGCAAAGCTGCCAGGAATCTCTGATTTTTTTTCTGTCCCAACTGAGACCCTGACACCTGAGCAGATAACAAGGTATAAAGGTATCTTTGAAATATTCAATGAATATTTGAGACACATTAGTAACACTTAACCATGTGTGCAAGCATCTCTTTGAGACGAATTTGTACTTTAACTGGCAAAAATAAGTAGTGAAAGGATCCCATCCACAAGCCAGCTTATCATGAAAATGGAAGTTTAAAGATTTAAAAACCCTCAAAACCAATCCCTTCAGTTCTAATGACCAACAAACCAAAAGTATCTTTCCCCATCTGTCTCTTTACTTGTCTCTAGTGGTAAAACATAACAGTGCATTTCCCTCCACACGCTTTCCTGTCCTTGTTTGTCTCCTTCCTGCCGTTTAGGGAGTGTGTGCCAGTACGGAGCAATTCACACTCCACTGATTTTCTGGACAGTTAATGTTCTCAAAAGAGAAACGACAGCAGCAATTCAGTGTGACTTGCTAGGATTCCCCTTTCAACTCCAGCTTGGGAAGCTTCTGTTCCGGAACACCAGCCTGCTGTCAGTACTGTTCTGACTCTTCGTGTGTGTTCCCAAGACAGTGAAATTCCCCTAACCTTTTTATTTTCCATATCCTGGACACAAGGAATACTTTTTTTAATCGGAAGATGAACAAGCAGTCATGTCCCACTTGTACAGGCATTTTTTAAACTGCTGCCCTTTCACTTCATTTCATATCCTTGAAGCAGCTTTCCCAGGAGATTCTAACAGCCACAGAAAACATCCCTCTAAGTGACAGATCATGACAAGGGCACGAGAGGAAACATCTTTCCATCATAACCTGCTTATAAAATCATCTCTTCTATGTCTTCTTTCACTCCTACAGTCCTTCCCTTCCTTTACTCCCCATCGGAAATGAGTCAGAGCTGTGGCTGTTCTTGCGTTGCATTTTCTGAATTTTCTGACTTTGTCTGTGTTGCTGGATCTCTGTTGGCTGTTTCAGGTGAATACTGGGTGGGATTCAGCCCACCTGGTGTCCCCTGCTCAGGGATGTCATTGAGTTTCTGGCTTATCCGTGCTACTTCAACATATTGTTTACCCATTTGGACAGCTTCCTCATAAGAAGGTGGCAACTCCATTGCATAGAGACTGTAAGCTGGAGGGGACACAGTGTTCTTATCCATATCCACAAATATTGAAGGAATAGGGGCATGCAGAGGGTACTGGAACGAGCTATATGCTGTGAAGAAAAGGAGTGAAAAAAAATTAAACACCTGCATGGAATACTGGTACATAAAGGGCCAATCCTGCTTTTCTCACAGAAATTATAGACTCTTCTTTTTGGTGTCAGAACATAAATGCTATATATTTAAAAGCTACCAGTGTAGAATTAGCCCTTATGGAATCTATACTTTCTCCAACAAAAGCAGACAGAAGGGGAAATCTCTGCCTGTCGCCATCCAGTGATTCTCGTGAGATCCCTGACACTGCACACGTACATCGTAACAGAGGCAGTGTCAGGCGGGTTTGTACATGAACAGCTGCGAATGATTCCTCACATTACGGATAACTTGGACTGGACAGTGAGGTGGGCAGAATAGTTAAAAAACTGAGGGAATGGCTATAAGAACAGATGTGGGAATCAACACGTAAGAGGTTACCCCACCATGGACTTTATTTAAACCTTGATAGCCTTAAAGCCTACTTGGCTTCTGCACTCACTCACTGTGTTGCCCTGATGACCGTCCTTTATCTCTGTTACCCACCCTGAAAACTGTTCTGGGAGTAGGGCAGAGAGTTCCTGTTGGTGCAAGGGCCAGGCACAGAATTCTAGGGACAGGTTCAACAGCAAAGAACCATTGAACAGCTGCCTCCCGTGGGCTACTCACAGGTCACCGTGCTGTGGGCAGTGCTGTCGCTGTCAATGGCAGTAACTGTCACATCTTGAGGGGCCCTTGGGAAGGGCTCAACCTGGGGCCTCTTCTTCCGGCAGCAACATCTGATGCAGCTTGCTGCGATCCCACAGAGCAGGAGCAGGAACACAGTCAGCAAGATTAACCTTAGAGAAGGAGGAACAACACCATCATTTCACTGCTTATGTTTTACTTCTTCCAGAGCTGAACATAATTTCACCCTAAGTGAGTGAAAGACAGGCCATACCTCCTGGGTTTAGTTCTCAGTAGGTGCTAGATGCTGAATAAGAAAGTAGACCACAAACACTAAATCACAAGTTGAAGTACTGCTGACCATGGGTACAACTCCTTCTGGTTCACAGATGCTGTCATGTTAATTTTCTGGGGTTAATTTGAGGGCCTCAAATGTCCACAAATTTCATGCATTTTCTTGCAAATTATTGTTTTAGAAAAATGCTCTCAAGGCAACTTAAAACTGTGTGTGAGAAGAACGTGCAGTCCTACTGGAGCTTTGCAATGAAACATTCCTCCAGCACAGAGTGTTCCCTCACATCGCCAGCCAGTCCATATTTCTTGACACTCTGTGAGCTGCACGCGTGTCCTGTGAAATCCCCGTGCCCTCAGAGGCTGCTGCGCTCAGACAAAGACAGCAATCACCCAGGTAAAGGCATCTCAGCAGTGCACACCTCAGCCCTAGCTCATTAGCTTTTGTGATTTCAATGCTGCCTAATTACAGAAGCCTTCTTAAAATAATTTATGTACCGATGTATTTTTAAACAGTTCCGTGTATCAGCATGTTCTAAGAAAGCCAAGAATATCACCCCAAATTAGCCCAGACTGAATGACAGCTGCAAGTAGCCAACTCACTCTGCGTTGCTGCCATCAAGGTTTAAATATTGACAGAATGCAAATATTAACATATTGTTAGGATACCTGTAATATATGCATTAGGCAAAAAAAGAGTCTGCTGTAGGAAGAGTTTACCCTTTTACTTATCTCTCATTTCTGCCTTTGAGTGACTCAAACAGCCAGTAAACAGGTCAGTAATCCATTTGAGCTCAGCACGAATGCCCACTGTAAGCCACTGATCTCTTGTCCCGTAAAAGGGAGGGAGCTGAGGACTGGGCGTTAGGCAACGCGGGCCGAGCCCCAGTGCGTCCCTGCTGCGAGGCTGCCACTGTGGTCAGCAAAGTTCTCTATTTAGGAAGAACAAACAAGCCCCACAGTTACACTGCAGCGCACTGAGAAAGGAAAGATGACACATCCCTAGATGAATGCCATGCCCTGCCTGACACCTTATCTGCCCCGTGGTCTCATCTGTAAGATGGTCACGGGTAGCTTTCATAACCCTTTTCTCCATCCTGCCAGAGAGAAGAGTGTTTCCGTTACCTTACCTGTTCATAATAACTTTCACATTAATAAGATTAATTATGGTTAATTAATTAGTAGATTGATAATAAACTTACCAGGCGTACCACAGGCTGGTCCAACTAGACATGTTCTGGGAGCATCTACGAAGGAAGAGGATTCACTGATTTCAGTCTCCACAAACAGTGAATGCAGTCACACAATTTCTGAGGTGAAAAAGGGAAAGCAATCAATAAGAGTACGCAGCAAAACCCCTTTAGATTTAGTTCCAGGCAACTGCTCTTCATTGCTGTAAAATTTCTCCAGCTGAGAACATGCAAATAATCCCACTGTAGAAGCTGGCTTCTAAGTCAGTAAATGGTTTCACAAAGTGGCACTTCGCCGTTGCTGAGGAGACAGAACTGCACATGCTGGGTTCTCCAGCAACGACTTAAAGAGTTATTTAAAGTTAATGGAGAGGAGGTACCCATACCACAGGCCTGTCTGGAAGTGCCAGCCCAAGCCAACTGCCTGCTTCCCCCAGTTATTTTTAAATTATTTTTTTGTAGCTCCAATGCAACCATATTTTTTTGTTTTTTTTTTTTTTTTTTTTTTTTTTTTTTGTTTTTTTTTGTTGTTTTTTTTTTTTTTTTTCCAGATCTACTTACAGTACAAAAAAAAGGAGAGCAGCTTCTAGCAGTAGCACATTCAGGGGTGCAGCCGCCACGGCAGCGCTGTACGCACTGAACGGCGCGCAGTGGATTTCATGGAACACGACAGCTTTTGGCCGTGGGACAGAATCCCCAAACCGGCTGCTCCGCGGGTGACTCGGAAGAGAGGATCGTTCCCTTCAGTCTGCAGAGCAAGGGCAGCCCAGGGAAACGCGTGAGTTGGTAACGGCCAAAGAGAGAGCAAAGCCTGGGGAGCGCGGGGCTGGCCAGGGCTCCCTGCGAGCCGGGCACGCCTCGCGGTCCCGGTGGGAGCAGCTGTGGAACAGCCCCGCAAAAGGTCCTTACTCACAGATCAGAGCCCCCGCGTTCCTCCCAGGAGCGCAGAGGATCACGCTGCGCTGGTGCAGAGCCGCGCACCGGGGTGTCCCGAGCCCCGGCAGGGGCACACGGGGGACACAGGGCACTCGGAGCCCTCGGGGTGCCCGAGCAATAAATGCCTGGGGGTCACGCGGTGCCGCCCCCCAGCGCTGCCCCGGGGGGGTGGGACACAGGCGCGGCCCCTTCGCAGCCCGCAGGGAGGGGACGGGAGCGGAGCCAGCGCGGGGGGATCGCGCTGCCAGGGATCCCCGCAGCCGTTCGAGCCGTTCCCGAGGGAAGATGCCCCGCAGGGTGCGCTGGCGGCTGAGCGGCACCGCGGGGGCACAGCGGGCTGGGCAGACACGAATAGCAGGGAGAATCTAGGTATGGAAATACAGGGCAGAAACAACGGTTTGGAAAAGCGGATCATTCCCCTTTCAGTCTTGTTGAGCACAGGGAACACGGACAGAAAGGTACTGACTGCTCCTCGCGGATCGGTTTGCGCCGGAATAATTTACCTGTGTCCAGCGTTTCAAAGGCAGAAATGCAGTCAAAGCATCCGCGTGTTTGTCGTTATTGGGCACAGCGCTATCCCAGCCTGCTGGGGTTGGTTACTCCTCAGTAGAAATTCCATGGAGCAAAGTTTTCCTGCTGTGATTACCCCGATCGCTGCAGCAGTTTGGCCCACCTCCAGACAACGGCTTTCCTGCAGTCCTTAGGGTGAAGTCCAGGACCTGCTATGAGTTACTGAAGTTTTACCATCACCAGGGAAGAACAAAACGTGGCTCAGGCCAAGTGTACCCACCATCTGGATGAGCAGGGATTATTTCTGCTTCACAGGAGAGGACAACTTGAAGGTCAGGCACCTGCGGAGCACTAATACAGCAGAGGTCAGGTACAAGGCAAAACCAGATGTTAGTCCATGTAAGAGATGATCAGAACCAGAGTGAGCAAGCAACAAAAAGAAAGACATCTAGATCTGAAAAGCAGGGAGCTAATTAATGGATTATTAAGATTTCAACAGGAGAAGAAATGGGAAGAGCAACTGAAAGAAGGGTATTTGGATATGTCTGTTGAAGTCCCTGATGTCCTCCCAGGTGTGCAGGTGGGGGTGTACGTAACAGCTCCTCCAGTCATGAGAATAGGACAAAATACAAGAGTTTGGAATTTTTAGATTTTAATGGAACAGGAGGAGAATATATTTGGACTTGGGCTGCCAGAGGTGTCTTCTGTAAGAAGCTCCAATACACCATGTGCAATCATGCAATTGGGAGCAAGGTGGACACAACCACATGGTTGGTTCACTAGACCGTTCTACAGATGACAGTCACTACTTCTGCTCCACAAGGCTTACACACCAGTGTTTCAAGCTCAGTGATGGCATGTGGCACCCTGACTAAAGTGTTTTCCTACAGGGTCATGGGACCATTGCTCATTTAGGAAAAGCTGTGTTTGTAAGCATGAAGCAATCTCTGAAGTCACTGGATAAGCAGAGCATGTGTTCATAAGATGTGTGTGACACTAACACTGATCGTTCACTTCCTTTCTGTTCTAGAAATGAGATAGCTTTTAAGGATTTTAAGGCTCATACAGGGATGCAAATTGTTGTCTTATTAAACTAGAGCTGCATCAGAGCCAAAAAGTACACGTTTGCATTTAGATACAGATCTGAAAGCACAAGAGTTTGTGTCCAGTAGTCCAAGAGCAATCACAGCTGTGAAAGTCGGTCTAAAAGCATAACCTTCAGAAATGCAGACAGAGGAGCAGAAACCTTAAGCTTCTGGGAAACTCAGATGTATTTCTGAGGTTACATTTTCCATATTATCCTCACAATAAGAGCTCCACTTCTCTTGGTGTCCTATAACATGGAAACAAACATTGGTTACAAGTTTGGAATCTCCCGGCAATTTTAATACCAAACGTGCTATGGCTGTTGATCACCTGCTTTGGAAGCACAGTATTGAATGGGACTTTTTGCTTCTTCAGGAGATCAACATGCATGAAACCTGGAGCTGTTCTGTTGAGCTGTGAAGTGCTCTCAGCTATATCCTTGAGGAATTACCTACAAGCCCACCATTTCTCATTCAGCCTGGTGCGTCTAAGTTAGCGGAATTGTTGCCAATAGTCAGTCTTTTCAGTAGTGCTATTTCATGTCCCTTTTATAGCCCTTGCAGCCCCCAGAGAATCATCACACAAACTGAATTGTCCACAACCCCAGCCCGTCTGCCCAGCTGTGCTGGCAGCACCACCCCGTGCCTCTCTCCTTAGGACAGAGCTGTCTCTGGCTGGCACTGCCACCCGCTCCCAGCTCCTGCCGCCTCTCACGGCGCCTGTTCATTGCTTCACATTCGGAGTGCTTCAGACTGGAGAGTTAAAGGACTGTGCAGCCACTTGATCCATTATTACATGAGAACAGATCTAAATGGATCAAACACTGCCTTTGAGAAAACAAGGAACTCTCTTCATCAGCTACACAAGCTTCCTCTATAAACTAGTTAAAATATTGATCATGACAATGCTTTACTGCTTTCTCCTGCAGCCCAGCCAGCCTGGCAACACTTCACCTGAGGGGCATTTACTGAGATTCAAGAAAGAGTGGGATATAAGATTTAAAGGATTATCCGTGTTTCTAGATTCCTGCTAACATCTTGGCCCCTTTTTTCTCTGTAGCGTAGTGCCCTGTACTTCCCTTCCCTGAGTGAGCCCCCGCTCCCTGACACAGTTACACCTGCAGGGCACTCCAGCTCCCCCAGTAACCGGCAGGAATCTACATTGAGTCACCATTTAGAGGAAAGCAAATGTAGAAATATAAACTTCTTGGACAGCCATGATCCAGGGCAGGTGTCCAACCACATCCAGCGCTTCAGTGAACAGCATAGCCCCTATTTCCTCTTTCACCATGAGCCACCAGGAAGATTTCAGGAAACAATCATAAAAATGACTGCCCAAATGACTTGGAGGAGGCCTGAATGAGAAGCTTTATTCTGGTTTTAACAGTGAAAGAGTCAAGGATTTTCCAAATACTTTAAAATGCATCTGAAATTGGAAATGGATACATTGCTTGAAACTTACCCATGTAGATACAAAAAAGACACGGCTCCTAAGGGAATGCTGACCTTCAGGAAAGACTGACAAACAGTGGCTGTAGCTGCTCGGGCCTCTCATTAATTCATTCTACCACAAGGTTTTTGTCACTGACTCAGCTTGGAAATGAAACTAGTGGAACCAGAGGTTACATTGAATTTTGTGGAGGAAAAGGCAGAAACATCACATCTTCTTTCCTCCCGCTCCCACCTCCCCTCACACACTGGCAACAGTCTCAAAAGCTTTCCATGTTTCCACTGGGATTCAGAGATTTCCCAGTATAAAAGCCCTCCTTTCCCTTTCCATTCAGCTCCATTCCCTCACTCAGTGGGAGCATTTGCAGACACAACTCTTGCCATGAAGAGGATTCGGTAAGACTCCTTAATGTCACCTCTTAAGGTCAGGAGGGCTGTCACAAGCAGAGGGTCATCGGCCTACAAAAAAAATCGACACATAAAACCAAGCTCTTTTTTTTGTACATAGAACAGAGCAGCTGATCAATTATGTATTTTACATCTCAGCTGTACATTCCAACCACAGATGACCTCTCAGCCTGTTGTGTGGCTCTCGTGTATTTCCATGCAATGCTTCTCCTGCAGTAAGCAAAGCAGCAGGACTGAGCATTCTGCCTCCAGAGGGCTGCAGACACCGTCCGCACGTTACAGCCATGACAACTGGGCAAAGCAGCACAGCACGCTGCAGTGTGGGTCAGGAAGGAAACACATCCTGTTAGCCACTGGTTAGTGTTAAATCTTGTGTAACAACCAGTGGTGACCAAGAGGCACGATGTCAACCTGCGACATCATGCCTTCTTTCTGCACTTGATAACAGCAATGTTTTAATTTTGGAACAAGCCACTCATTCTGCCATCCCACACACAGCTCACAACAAAAAGCAGGGCAGTAAATTCTTTTGGTCTCCATGAACACCCAGGAAGATGAATCAGGAAGGGCAATCACAGCCCCACAGAGATGTTTGGACCTCACACCTAGACTCTGCAATACCAAGAGGCAGAAGCAGACAGGGAAACAGGGATCACAGAACAGTTCAGAGTGGAAAACCAGAAAGGCCCCATTGACTTTCAGGAATGGACTAAAGGAAAGGCAGGCCCCAGGTAAAAGGCATGTGAGCTCTGTAGCAGAAGGAGCCATGTAAACTTTGCTCTGCATCAGCGGGACTGCAGGTTTTCTTGTACAGAGGGCATTAGAAAGAGAAAAGAAGGCTTCAGGGAGACCTCGGAGCACCGTTGGAGTCCTTTAAGGTGCCTACAGGAAAGGTAGGATGGGGCCCTTTTTCAGGGAGTGCAGGGATAGGATGAGGGGGAATGGTATAAAAATGAAAGAGGGGAGATTGAGGTCTTAGGCAGAAATGTTTTGCTGTGAGGGTGGGGAGGCCCTGGCCCAGGTTGCCCAGAGCAGTGGTGGCTGCCCCATCCCTGGAGGTGTTCAAGGCCAGGTTGGATGGGGCTTGGAGCCCCCTGATCCAGTGGGAGGTGTCCCTGCCCATGACACGGGGTGGGACTCGATGGGCTTTGAGGTCCTTTCCAACCCAAACCTTTCTGTGATGCTGTGATTCTATGAAGAAGCTCAGTTCAGGGTGAGCAGAGCCGTCTCAGCAGCAGCAGCAGGCTGGCTGTTTGCTGCTCTGCAGCGCAGTGACTGGTAAGAAGTTTTTCTAAGTTGCTCCTGGCTTTTGTTCTCAGCTCTGTGTTTGTACAGCCTATCTCCCGTCGGTAACCACGTGTGTTCCACCACCCCAATGTGTCAGAGCAGCCTGTCCCACCCGCACCTCCAGCCCGGCTGCCCCACCCTCCCGTCCAGGTTGCATCCCGGCTGCACGAGCAGAACTTACATGGAAGTCAGCAGGTGGCACCCAAGAAACGCTGATGAGTTTGACCTGACCGCGCTCCACCGTTCCCTTCCCAGCTCCAAGAGTGAATCCCTTCTGCTGCAGGAGCGGCAGGCCTTCAAAACTGAACTCCACGTTCTAGGAGAGACACAGACAACAGACCCTGTCACAGCCAGCTCAGACACGACTCTTCATTAAAGGCTGCCTTGCCCAGATGCTTCATGCAGGCTGACTGCATTGCTTCTGCCCTTTGAAACCCCACGTACCCATCTTGTTCACTGTATCACAAAATACTGCACTAAAACAACGGGCTCAGACCTGTAATGCAGTTCTCTGCTCTAACACCTGTATTTCAGAATCAGGGAAGCAAACTGTTACATTAATTTTGTCGCTGACTTAATATGATGAGGCCAATTCCTCACATCATCTCCTGGAAAATAATATTTTCTTTTCCAACGTTGATGCTTTTATAATGCAAAGTTTATCAGAAAGCCTGAAAGCTGTATTTTTTAATTTCTAGGTTGATTTTTTTGACAGAAAGAAGCCACAGCCATGTGTACACTGTCAAGATTCCTTACTATGTTTGACATAAAACTGCACTTTTGATTTTCTTCACCTTCTTAGATGCAATCTGAGCTGTCTGTATGGCTCCAACCCTCAGATCTGTCCTTGCTGGCTCCACGGAACTCTCGCTCTCGATGTACTCCAGTACAAGGAGAATGGACTTCACTGGTTCTGGTAGCTCTGAGAAAATATGAATCAAGTAAACCTTAAGACAATCAAAACTTAGCAAATATCAGTTTGGAACAAGCATAAATCATACCAGGATGGTTCAAAACCAAGTGATGTGGTTGCAAATCCCTGAGTTTGCACAGCTAAGGAGATCCTTCTTACAGAGTTAGTGAGAAACTAAGCAAAATGAAGTTTTGCATAATTTGCAACTGCAACCTGTAATTGTTAATTGTTTATCAAGTTTCATGCTTGTTTTCTACCCTCATGGCACATACATTGTGAGCCCTGTATTCCTACTTGTATGAGTCTGTGCTTGGATTTACTTATAGCGCAGGAGCTAAGGGCTGCTTACAGACTGTCTCTGAAGACAGACTGTCCAAAGAAATTAAGGATAAAGCCAAACCCTGAAAGTGTGCCTATTTCATAACAGCACAATGGGGAGAGTCAAGGATACATTGTTATATATGAAATAATTTTATAAACATTTAATACAAGTCAGAGAAGTGGCAAAATATGAACAGATCTTAATTATAACCTTTTGCAAGGTAAGTTGCGAAACAGAAGAATGTCAGCAAGTTATAACTGTATCAAAATTAAAAGAAAATCTTTCCCTGAAAAAAACCTTCCTGCACTTTTTTGTGTTACAAATATAGGCTGTACCAGGATGCTTATTTGTTCTGATACTGGAAAAGTTATCTTCAATTTACTTTTTCTTAAAGGATGAGGAACAAGCCTGTGTCTTGTCACTCACTGCTTTGTAATGAAGTGTCAGTGGTAGCACACTACCTCCTGCTTGTACTTCCTGTGACGATGCAGGCAACGTTACAGCCAAGGACTCGATGGGCACATCCAGTGGAACTCCCCCTTCCACAAACATGGGGTGATCTCTGGCTGCACCCTTTAGGTGTATCACGTGGGCTGTTTTCTAGATAGGACACAAACGCTCTGAATGCAGGTTACAGCGTAAGCACTGATGTCACTCGAACACTGACACGACAGCTTCAGTTGCATAGAAATTATCACATTCTCTGACTACAGAAATGCCAAGAATCCCCATGCTCTAATGCAGGAATCCTGCACTTTCCCCTTGTCATGGCCACTCGGGCACTGTGGTTGCAAACCATCTTTCATTCATGGGCAATGTCCCTTAGAGGGGACTGGACAAACTGTTCACACTAAAGCCACTAAAAGAGGCAAAACGTATCTGCTGTCTGAAGTTTGTGACCAGTCTCCATTCACCTTATCCCAGTTTGCATTCTTAACTGCAATTCCAAAGGCAATCTGGGGATACAGAACTAGCAAGGAGAGGAGCCGTCCCTATCTGCTCACTGCCACTTCCTGCTCTGTTTGCAGTGCCCGCTGATGGTCATTAGCGGGCACTCTTCATTAATTTTTGGTCAGTCTCTCTTGGAAGGGACATAAGGCTGCCTGCTGTGCTGCCAGCCTGTACATCCTGCCCTGGGCTCCATCTCAGCCCAACTGCTGCTCTGCAGATGGGAACCTCCTTCCTCACGCTGAGCTGCAGCAGCAGCTCCCCGGTGCCCAGCACACCCGCAGCCCGCACCGCGCAGGTGGAGCTCTGCTCTCCACCGCCAGTCAACGCTACCAGCACAGAACGCTCGGAGCTGTGCTCAGTGGTGGCAGCAACCCCGCTCCCATCACCTCCCGTTTGCACAAGGCGGACAGTGGGGCGGGAGACAGGACTGCATCCTAAGTCACTATTGTTATGAAATAATAACTGAATATTTTAAACCTAAGAAAAAGTCAGTGGGCCCCAAACCTGCCACCTCCTACCTACATCAGTCAAGCTAACAAAGGTAACATTTCTGCCTACAAACGGTGTCCATGAGATATAATTATTTGAAACTCCCACTAAGACCCATGCTGATAAAAATCACTGTAGGTTGTATTTAGACTTTGATTTCATAATCCAGGAATTGATTGTCTCACCTTGCCAAAGAGCACAACTTTGAGACGGTCAGAATAGTACAGACTTTCATGGTCAGGACTGAAAGTAACAACAAAATTCTGGCTTTTCCCAGCAATGATTTCTCCTTCCATTGGAAACACACTGAACACACTTAAGCCATTATAGTTCTGTGTTCCTGGTACATAAAAACAAGGATATGAATAAGAAGGGAGGACAGCTCCGTTTTACTGCTTCATATTCTTCAAACTCATTTAACTTTTGTTGGAAGACCAAATAAATAAGACTTGGTTGATGATTTGGCAGCAAAACACGCTGTTGGAAATACCAGATAAATCCATCTATAGGTTTAATGCTTTCATTTCTAGAGGAACTGAAGAAGCATCACCAAACCCCTTCTGTATTCTAACGTGTTTTTACAGGGATGGCTATCCCTAAATACAACCTTTAATATGCCATTCCTGTGTGGGTTTACTTATATTACACAGTAGTATCTCCTTACTCGTGGATTTTTGCTCAGGTTGTGTAAAGTTACAGCCACCCATACTGAGAGAACTAGTACAGCTCTACTGGGGACACAAAACTGTCTTTAATTGCAGTGACGTGGTGCCCCAGGTTTGACAGTTGTGTAGATTGAACAGGACAAAGTGCTGCTGCTTTATGCTTCATCAGTCTTTAAAAAATGAAAGAGAAAAGGGAAAACAAATTTACCAACAAACTCTGTTCTTTGCGAAGGGGACGTCATAAAGGATGGCAGTCTCTGCTGATCCTTGTTCCTTGTTGGTGAGAGCGAATCTAGTTGTATGGAGTATCGCAGGGTCAGCATGGAAGTGTTCTGTATCTGAGGACATTCATTTACACAACAGCATATTCATTAAGAAAAATTATTCTCAAGCCTTTAGGATCCATAGTTTGTGAAGTGGCTGAATGTATTTTGCTGCATTACTGCACTATCACCCTGCTGCCACTAAAAGCATGTGGTTTTGCCATCCATAACGTGCCGTGTCATCCCCCATCCTCAGCAACAGCAGTCAGGCTTTTTTTTTAAGAGCCTTGCACAAGTAATAGAGTTTGGTTACTGACAGACAAAATCTGAGAGGTGAAAATTTATGCCTCGATCTTGGCCTGTTTGTGAGTCAGTGGGAACTTGCAGTACGTGAACAAGTGAATCAGTTAAACTTCCCTAGACTGGCAAACTCATGTGTGGTCTTTGTGGAACCAGTTTTGTATTTCACCCATGTACCTCTGTCACACAGAGCAGCCTCAAATGAGAGAGCAGCGACAGGATAAAGAAAGAGAGCAAATGCTTCTAACGCTGGTAAAAGCAGAGTCATTTCTGACTTCCCACTCTTCTGCATATTGGCTAGATTAACGCAGAAGATCACTCAGGCTGTTCCTTTTTAATTTACAGAAGGTAATGGATCTCTATTTTTTCATACAGGCTGCAGGCAGGACAGAAGCAGCTGATGAGATCCTCCCCGCACAGCTTTGTTACCTTTGGCCTGAAACTGTCTCAGCATCAAGCCACTCTGCCAGACGGGCCTTTATAGCTATGTTCTGCTGTCTGCTGTCTGCCACTTAGCCTTACGTACTGCCAGACTAGAAACTACAGAACTCCTCGCCCTCTTTACAAAAACTGCTGATGCGCTTTCTGGTTCAGCCCAGAGCGATTTACCTGGAATGTGGAAGTCACCTTCTCTCTGGCTATGACGTATCCCATATCGAGTACCTCTCCCACGGAGCACACAGTCGATGTCATTACCCCATGACCGGTGATATTTAGGGTCAGATTGGTTTTTGGTGTCCGGATGTCCAGCGTTTCAAAAAACTGCCGAGCGGTTGCTGCGTTAGCCCATGTGCTGAAGGAAAAAGACCCCACCTTCCCAGGTGACCCCCTCCCACAAACAGGCCATGACTACAGAACTTTTGGAGTCAGTGCACAGACAAAGATCCAAATGTTGAGTGGGTCACAGGCAACAAAGTTTTCCTTATTGTTATGCAGACCCATCAGCCAGTAAGGTGTGTACATGATAACACACAGCCTGTCTCCACTTTTTCCCCGTTACTGTTGTATCTCATACTCACCGATTTCTCCTCATCTGGACAAAAAGAGATGATGAGGGTTTTACTTTCACCTGGTTCAAGCATTCTGGCTGGTCTGACCAACATGAAGGGACCATTGGGATTCAGAACTGAGAATTCTAGCTAATATAGTGCAACTCAAGGAAAAGAAGTTTATAAACAAAGATTGGAGAAACAAAAAATAAGAATCTATTTTTTCCCCCCAGAATTCAAATATCTGCCAGAACCTTTGCCAGTTCAGAACATCTCCGTCTAACTCTGTTTTCAGATTTTGCCTGGAATGGGTCATTAACACCCCGAGATCTGGGACGCGCCTCCTCCTATATCATCCCACACAGCTTAACCCAGACCAGCCAGTGTGGTAGCCTCTCCTGACAAGGCATGCTAAAATTCAGAGCAGCACTGTGCAAAAACTGAGTTGTTGGTTCTGTTTCACACGTACGTCACACTGCACTGACATGAGCTGTGTCATCAGTACCTTATACTCTTTACAAAGTGGTTAAGAGCTTCTCAAGTCTGGCTCTATGCAGAATTATTTCCAGATAAAGGGGGCAATGGAATTACCTTTCCAGCAGGTCACTTAGGCTCATCCAATACCTTATTCACATCACTCCTGCCTCACTCTGAAAGATGTATATTAAGTCTGAAGTCCGCTACCTCCTGCTTGCTCTGGCAAACAATTCCTACAGGTAAAGTCTCAAGTTAAACAGAAGCTGAATGGCAGATTAACCTACACATTCCAAACAAGGATACTTCCAGCTTCTCTGAGGAGATGCTTTCTATCGTAACTCGCTTCATCACTCTGTGGCCTGAAAGGAATGAAAACATTTCAAAAAGTGATGCTGCTCCTTTGCGCACTACCATTCCTCCTTTTTATTTGTGCTTCTACCTGGGCCAAACATCCATCCCATTTCTGGGGCAAATACATTAGTCAAAGCCCACCAAAATACTCTTAGATTTGGACAATCACTTATGGAGCCCCTGATTCCATGTTTCGGGATCAAGTCTGCCTTTTACATGGCTCAGCTGGCCAGACAGGCTCCTCAGTTTCTACCTAAGTATGTATTACAGGGTAACTTCTAGATGGACTTTTGAAAATCAACTGAACAATGCAAAAGAAAATGCAAAACCATGCTGAGAAAAGAATTAACATCTGAAAAATTTCAAAATTTGAATTCAAATTTCATACCTACTGCAACGCTGCCAAAATTCACTATGTTTTTTCCATTATCTGAAGTGACCACAAAAGCTGGTGCCACAGCCGGGCAGTGCAGTTCCAAATACAAGGTGTTGTAAAGGCTAGAGGGACAGTAAAAAGATGTTTGCTCTTGGATCATACAGAAATAGAAACTATTGTCAGAAATCTGTGTTATTCTGTCCATATCACAGGATATCATCACATTGGCATTACAAACCATGCATAATTTCTGGTGGCTGACTTTTTTGTGCGTGCCTAAGCAGAAACATGATATACATCTGGATGAAATTTTTCAAACAGTTCATCTTTAAGCTGTTTTGATATTCATGTGTTTGATCCTTCATCAACTATTGGCTTGTAAGCATCAAGTTCTACCACTGACTGAGGAAGTAAGTAACATCAGAAAACAAATTTCCTTCCCAAATGAATAAATTAACACACCGACCATTTGCCCCTCAAGTTTCTGAACTATGATGAACTGCAAATACCTGCAGTTTAGGTTTTCAGAACCTTTCTTTTCATCGATATAGCCACTTGCAACGAAGCAGGGTATGATGTATTTTTCAAATTTCCCACTGAAATTCCTCATCAGGAATGTCTGGGCTGCCATATAAGCATCAGAACTAGAAAAATCAGAAACGATAATCATCTTAGTAAGTGAGAGAGCAAGGAAAGAAAAAAATCTACTGAGCTATTTATGTTTACTGTTTCTTAGTCATATATTCAAAACTGAACATAACGGTGAAACCAAGCGTCTGCCTTGATGCACAGGAAGGGACCCACCCTATCAGTGGTTTGCTTTTCCTGCCAAACAAGAATAAAAATTATAACTCCAGATAACAGATGTTATAATAAAGACTGCACAATCCTCAATACAATTTCTTTATGTTGAATATACTAATACTTACAATACTTCTCTATCATTTCAGTGACAGGTACCCACACACGATCACATTTTGTCATGTGCTCTGTCCAGCAATACTTCAAAATGTGCGTTTTCAAATACAAGTTTTATTTTATGACCTGTACTGAAAGTACTTAAAAATGGGAATTAATGGATTTCAATGAACACAGAATTTTAGTCAAAAATAGCTAACATCCAGTACAGCTGAATGCCTGGTGGTTAAGCACGTATTTACTTCCAAACACTTTTAAATTCCTCAGATTTGGCGGAAGTATGGTTCTAAAAAGTTGAATTATATGCTAAACAAGGGACCTCAAGTACCATATTTTGCATCTAAGTCTCCAAATCTGTACATAACATGATGCTATCAATGCTAACTCTCACTGAGGTACACATAATGTAAAATTACTACCGAAACCACACATGTTACAGCAACATTAAATTTCCAGGACTGAAAATGACCATGAAGAATATGAAGGACTATATAAGTCCTTAAATAAAACCAAAATTAACCCAACTCCATGGATATGGCCCATCAGATGGTTCCCATCTGGGCTGAATGTATTCAGCCCTGTTAGAGCCGTTCAGAAAAGGTCTATCAGTAGCAGTTTCTTTTGGGAACTAAGTCCAGCTCTCTAGTTGCCCTTTAAAATAATACCCTTGTTGGTTCAGCCAAATTTACCCACACAGCCACAGCTCACGCTTTCTGATACATTCTTTGAAGTCTTCAATCCCTCTGATGCATAAAGGGATTCTTTGCCGTACATGAGAGGGTACAGCTGTGTGGTTTAAAAGCAGCACTAATTTTGGAAACAGCCTTTGCAGCACAGTCAACGCTATTTCTTCTCTACAGTTTGCTTTCTTGTCTACCTATAGGTTTTAGCAGATTTATTAAATTACTTATAAAGAGAATGTTGTCTATGTAGTACCAAATGCTTTTGCTGACTTACTCAGGGTTTAACTCTTCAGCTTTTGGTTGTTCAGAGCCAGACAGAGCAGTTGCATGTTTACTGCCTCGGTCCCTCAAGAGCTGTTTGGAAGACTGTTGTGTGGAAATGCTTAATTTCTTTCTCTTTCTCTTGTCATCTTTCTTCTCTTTCTGCAAATACACAGAGCCATTACACGCTGCAGGTGATCACTGGTAATCCTGTCAAGACACCAGTTTACAAACACATTCTCTGGCCCAAGGATATAGAACTGAAGAACTGATAGAGTGCACAGAACCAGGTAGCAGCAGTAGGTTATGGTTCCAAGCCACAGACACAGGAGTCATTACATACACTTCTAGCAATGAACAATTATGTTGAAATGGACATATTTTACCCCCTCTTAAAAATGGAGTTCCCCTACTGGAGCAGTTGAGAAAATGACTGTATCTCTCAGGGGACTTTTACGTACTCATCTCATAATTAAAGGCAACCATAGGTGCTCACATGAATTAACCGACCCACAGCACTGCGTATAAAGTCCAGGTATGCTGTAAACCTGCAAGCAGTGTAGGAACGTTTTTTAAGAGTACTTGCAGTCAGCATTTGCAAGAAAATCCTCTAGGAATGCTTTTGATATTGTTTACATGAAATTAAATGATTGCTCAGCGAAGAGACGAGACATGAAGTGCTACAGTACAGTCACACTCTTGTCCTTTACAGGCAGGTCTTGCATGTGTCATGAGCTTGGGCTTCATTAATATGCAAATAATTCTATGATAAAAATACCATCCAAGGAAACAAAGATGTGGAAGTAAGAGACCAACAGCACGTGCTAGTTCTTAGCATTCCTTACTTGTATTTCTGCCCCTGCCGCAGCTGCTCTGCCAAGCCTCCGAACTGCCTCTTCTCTGATTAGCTGATCTGACAATGTTGGGCTGAAGGACACTTGAATCAAGCTTTTCTGGGAACACAAGAGTGTACACAAGAAGGATAGGCAAAATTCAGCCCTCAGGGATGGGTTATACCTAAAGAGCTCAATAGGAGCATAGGCACAACAGCAAAAAATTAACAAATAAAATACAATTTTTTTCCAAACAAATAAGATGATCCTAAGGATAATTGCGGCTTTTATAAAGTCCACTATGGCACAGTGGGTTGGGTTTACATGAGCAATATTTTTGATATTTAAAAATTCTTCAAATAAACTGTAATGACAACATTGGGAAAAGAACATTTTAGGGGAAAACTCCCATAAAGCACTAGCCAGATCTGATGGTTAACCCCTCACGTTCAATTTAAAACATTATTTTAAACAATATAAAATATTCCAGCTATTTCGATAATTATGTTTTAAGCTTCATTGCAACCGACAACATTTGTAAGGATATAGATGATCAAAAGATTTGGCAGAACACTTGATGTTTAAGGTGAATTTACCTTCCCAGGCCACACAGTTCCAATAGAAGGTGCAATTGTCACTGGACAGCCTTCTGGCACACAGAATTCAAATGAAGTGGGTCCGACAGGGGCAGCGTCCCCACTGCCAATTCTTGGGACAGCATGAGTGAAGTGGTTGACACTAACGTGGGAATTCATCACGTACAGGGTTGCTGTAGACACACCGTTTAAAGCTGTTGCAGCAAACCGAACTAAGGAATGAGACAATTCCAGAGGTGGGTGGACTCCAACTGCTTTGCATGACAGCTTGAATTGTCTAAAAATAAACACATGATAAATTGTCTCAGCATAAAATAGTGTCTTAATCAGCCTGGAAAATAGGGAACTAATCCTGTAGTCCCTATTTAAGCAGAATTTCAAGCTTGCAATGGGAATTTTGCCTAAAGATGAACAATAATAAAATCTATTTTTAATGCACAATTGGCTAGAGTCCCTGCTTGAATTCTTCCTCTCTGAACTTCTGGAAATACATCCAGTCAAATCAACGCTTATGCCATCATTATTTTAGTAGCGTTAGCTTAACGTATGAAGCACTTTTACCAAAAAAGATGCTTCAGTAATTCTGCTGAAAAAGCCAGCAGAACATTGCAGGTTATGATGACCTGGGGCAACTGTGCAGCATGGATATGTGACAAGGATAAGTTTCAGGTAGGAAAGGAAAAGTCATCTCAGTAAAGACAGATGTGTAAATGAAGGATGAAACTAACAGGCGCTGAGCCACTCTTGTCACCTAGAGAATTCCTACCTGTCTCGCATTTTCATCCTAGCCGTACCTCTTCAAAGTAGGCAGGGATTTAATTTCTGAACCAGCTTAAGTATGGAAATCCAGTGTGATTTAGACTTCTAGATTACTTAATCAGTTTCTTAACATACCTATTAATCTCTGACTTGCAGGTTAGTTCAAAGCTGTATTCTTTTGCCTTGTTAGCTTTAAAGATTATGTCCAATGTCAGGCTTTCAAGGGGAAGAAGAATTCCAAGTCCGTCTTTGGGTTGAATTTCAACAAACTTCAAGATGGTAGGATAAGAAATTATTGTAATTAAAATAAGAAATTATTAGTTAACTTACCAAATTATTAAATAAAATCAAATAAGACATTTCTGGCAAGATAAGATAATTTTGTTACTGAATGTACAAATGCCAGGAAAACAGAAGTCTTCTAGAGAGAAGCTTTCATGTGAGTTAGGACTAGTGTCTGACTGACGGGCATTTTCCTAATGTCAAAGTAACCTGAAAGGCATTAAATCCATTAACTCAGACTTCAGTGGAATACCTTCCCCATCTTCTTACCACCTCTGGCAATCACCTTTGTCTAATGATGTTTATTTACTGTGCATAGACAACTGAATGAAATATCTCAACTGTTCCTCTTGTATCTTTGAAGAGCTGATTCCACTATGATGTGCAGATACCATAGTGACAAGTACCAGTTTAATATCTACATTTGTTTTCATGGGTTGATGATGATTCAAGAATGTCTCCCCATCACATTTAAGCTAATCATTAAACGCATGCTGTGAAGTGAAGCTTTAACGAAGCTGAAGATTTCGATTTCTTTTAGCTAACTCCTTGATTTTAATCCCTAAGACAGCAGAGAAAGGGAGAATGTCTAATTAAATGTCAGGTTCCTCTAGCTCTGATTCCAATATGCCAAACTGTTTCACACTCTGATCATCCTATTATGAAGGAATAGCTAACTTCTTGCAAAAAAGAATAATTCAGTAGACCTAGCCCACACGAAACTGGCAGCTCCTGCAATTAATTTAGCTTCCACATCAACTTACAGTCAGTCAGAAAATACCCAGGCATGGCTCAAGGGATGATTCCCAATAAGCAGTTTGGACATGGCTATCCTGCTTTACAGAGGAAGTGTTTAGGCATTTGGATGCAAACCATGCCACATTCTTAGCATCAACGCCACAGCAACATCCCTGAGCCTGTTTTACCTAGTCATACAAGCGACCTGTGAGTCTGAAAGAAAAGGGCACCAGGTATTCTGTTAGTAGATTTCTTGGTGTAAAAAATAGGTATTCTATTAGGCTAACTTTATCCTGTTAGTGTTATGTAGGTGAGAAGAGTAAAATCTCCTTGAAGATGTTTGTACAGCTTGGAAAATGCTTAGGGTATAATGAGATGGAATTTACCCAAACCACCACCAGAACTAATCCGCGTGTTTCCACGGTGCCGCAGGCAGAAGTATTTCCATGGGTTTGCAAGAAACAGTCATGATTTGTTTACATTCACACTGAAACACGTTTTCATCACAATTAGATATCTTTTGATACAAGAAGGGATGTGTGTGGGATAACTACATACCTCTGGAAGTCCCACAAATCCAAACTCTTGGGGCAAGAGGGATTTGTTTGTTAGTGTGGTATTTGCCTGCACAGCTTCATAGATTGTGCAGTATCCAAAATCGATTTGTGCTGGACTGATTTCCAAATCAGAAGTGGTAACAATTGCATGGACTGTAAAATTAACTTTTTTAGCCTGAAAAAAGAGCACAAGAGAAAAACCTCCATCTGTAGCATTGTAAGGACAGGATTTAAGTGACATGTCATCCAAAAAGATTACTGCAAAGAAGTTATCCTGCTCGGTTCCTTGACAGTTGCAGATGTAAATGAAACATATTTGTCTTGAACTTCAGCCTCATTGTCTTCCAAAAATATACAGTAGGATATGTGTTTTGATATAAAATAATGTCTGTTATCTCAGATTCTGTGTGCTACAATGGAATTGCACCTGCATCACTGGGAAATGTAAACTCTAAGAATACGCTACATCTACAGTACAGACCAGAATGAAAAGATTGTGCTGCAGTACCTGATCACTCTCTGGTACTAAATAAACTACCAGGAAGTAGGTGAGCACTAACTAGAAAGGGTTTAACTTTCTGGATCATAAACATGCTGACAGGAAGAAACTATCAGGTCTGTATTAGCACTTGAAGCACCTACCTTTTAATGTTAAAACAGGAATTTAACCAGTAAAGAACTAATCTAAGATTAGGTATCATTAAAAGAACATTCACTAAAATAATTTACATCTATTGTCAGCGTGATAACCAGCATAATAAAAACCACCAACCTTATCCACAATCAGTATTGCCACTGGGGCTTCCAGAACTCCTGTCTCTTTGTTAAAATAGCTCCCTGCATCTTCAGGAAGAGAGTGCCTAAAAATAAAAATTTACATTCAGTTTCATAAATACATTTTTACTATTTTCGAGCTAAGGGGAATAATATATTGATAGATGTATTTCTGAATTAAAAAATGAAAACAAATAAACAAAATTCCAATTTACTTAAGACTAAAAGTTTTGTTGTTCATAGCTTTCAGTCAACACTGTATTTGTGCTCAAACAGAAGGATTCACGTGTATCATTTGTTAAGGATCAAATCCAAAGCTTCATTGAGATCGTCTGACTAAAATCTTGTATGACAGATATATGCAAGTATTAGGGAAAACAAGTGGAAGAAAATACCAATGGAAAAATCAATGACCTATGAAGTGCCACCTCTGATCAATAAAAAGAAGATGCAGTCAGATCAGAAATATGATGGACTCATCACAGATTTCCTATAGATAACCTGCTCTGAGCAGGCATGCACGGATTGCGAGAGTATCTAGCAATGACGTTGGAATCATTGATCCCGTAGGCTAATGCTGGATTTTTTTATTTTTTAAAGACATTTGGACACACAGAAGTTTAAGGGAGTTATTCACACAGGTCTGCACCCATTTATCCTTTTTAAAAATGCCTTTCAGTCATTTAAAATTCTGAAAAACTTCAAGCTTTCTTTATAACCAGAGTATAAGCCTTTTGCATCTTTGCTGCAGCCACAGCACGTAACCAACCCAGCCTTGGTAATCGTTTCTTTTTGACGCTGACGTTAATTACCAGCCAGTCTGAGGCAGAACGAATTCTATCACAATGCACAGAGACATAAATAAAGTGAAACACACTTGGAGACCAGCAGTGTCTGATTGTGTATCAGATTAGGGACTTGTAAGAGATATGCGGGTTTTCTGTAGCTGAAGCATCTTGCTATCACAAGCCAAATTTCAGAGCATCACGCCAAGACAATACAAGAGCTCCAGCATTTTTAGCTCTGCTGGTCTATTTATAGTGTCTTACAACACCAGAGTGAATAGTTTCCTGCTCTTAGGTCTCCACAGTGATAACGTTCCTACTACTACTACTGCAATTACATGCAGCTTTTTTATGTATTGTTACAGAATAGTTTGTGAATAAATAGAATCCATTCAGTCACCATGGTGATCTGAAACCTTTGCTGGCTGTTATTTTGCAAGTCTGAAATGTGACTTTAGAAGGTGATCTTCAAAGGTATTGCTAAGTTGTTTAAAGATAGGAACTGGAATTAAATACAAGGTAGGAATAAATTGTCCACTTTTGCTTTGTCACAGGACACTAAAATAGCAGAAGAAATTAATGTATTACAAAATAATCCAGAGGGAAAAAAAAAAATTGTAACTGTACAGCAGAGTGGACTCTAAATTAGCTGTTAACCCCGGGGGAAAAGAGACTGAGATCCTTCAAATAGTTCTCTGAAAATGGCATCTTCATGCTTAAAAGCAATTAGAGGACTATAAAACCAAATCAGATTTAGACTGTCAGAATCTGTAGGACCAGTCCAAACTCAGAAAGCCAAAAAGATGTAGTATTTGGGAATTCTGGGCATCAGCAGATTAGAAAGTTCACCTTCAAATAAACTCAAAATATCTGCTTCAAACGCCCAGAAAGTTATGGGTATTGTAACATCTGACCAAGCCTTTCAGTGCACACAGAACACTCAGGAGAGCTTCCCAAGACTTCAGTTGCCCCTCTTCGCTCAGTATTGCTGAATGAGTGTTTCTTTTTACTTTTGTTTTACTTTTAATACAGCTATTTTCTCTTCTGAGAAAACCACACTCACAATACTAAGTCACTGAGGAGACAAGTACAGAAATGTGTCACTAGCTCAATACTTCACATCAGCTTTTAGCGAGTTCATTTTTCCCTGTCACACACGCGCTCCCTGTGTGCTGTCTTTTAAAACCAATCTGTATACTGAAACAGCCAGATACTTGCATGTCAGAAATGCCTTAATCTCATCAAATCTCCTTTCTGAAGCCTCCCTGTTTTTCAAAGGAAGATTAATGTCCTAAATCCAAGCTATGTTGCTATCCACTCAGTAAGTGTAACAGCGCTTTACAGCATCAGAAGTTTAGGAACTGAAAAATGCTATAATAATGGTCACTGCTGTTGTAATCTGATAGGATTTGAGATGTTGGAAGAACTGTAAATGTTTAAATCGGTGATGAGACTCTCAGTTTAGAACCCACAGATGCTGAGCCCATCTGTGAAAACCCCCATACATCTACATCAGTGGGACCAGAACACCTGTATGTAAAAAGCAGCAGGTTTGCAGCAGCAATGAAGGCAGAACACACTGAAGTGTCTGGCTGAACACCAGAATTAAGATCTAGATAACCGAACTTGTATTTGAAAACAAATGTTCTGCTAAATTCTTCAGGATAATAATGGCGAGGTACATAAAATTAACAATGGTCAACAAAAGCCCTTGAACTTGAATTTTTAAGAACCAGAATTCTTTGTTTCTATAACTGAGTTATGTCTGTATATGTAGACATATCATGAAATGGATAAGAGAAGCTGGCTGGGGTAATGCTTTTAGGCATCTTAGAAAATGTTATATAAAATGTCACATGAAATTAAAGGTCAATACATTCATATTTTGGAGAAAAATGTACCTGGGTCGGACAGAGATGAACACGAAGCCCAACCATTCTTACCTTAATTAGCAAGCCCAGGAGTTCTTGTCAAGAAATTGTTTAATCACTGATCCATGAAGTAGCCACCTGCCTAGACAACCTCTCTCTTGTATAAGAATAGCTTCCCCACAGAAATGGGAGCAGCCTAAAAGCAGCGCAACTGGTCAGGTTTGCACAGTACTGCTGTCACCACAGGAAAAGCATTTCCTCACAGCTATGCGATCCAAGTCAATTTCCTCCTTGAGCATCTGGCAACTTTTACAGGGGAGAGGGGGGAGAGCAGGACTGCATTGTCACCAGCAGCGTGAAGGAAGAAAAAATTTCGACCTGCTCCAGTTTTCCACTGACAGCCTCCAACAAATATTGTCTTAAACACCAAAAATATTATTGTTGTTCCGTTACCTGGGCAGAAACTTCAACTGCACACTGAAGGATGACTGAGCTTGAATGTAACCTGTTTTTGGAAGCAGCTCCATGTGCTTGCTCAATTCTCTGCATACTTGAAACTTCAGACACTCTGTGGTTTTCGCTCTGCAAACAGATCAGACACGCTTAGGTGGCTTTGAGGCTGCCCACACCACCACCTCAGCAACATTTGCTCTTGGAGTTTCATCCCCCCCAAACCTTGCATCTCTACTGTACCTTACGATGACCACTATTCCTTTGAAAATGATGGGCCTGTAAAACTGCTACAGGAAAATCACACAGTTGTATTTTCATTTAAGATAAGTATAGAAAACAGATTTTGGAAGTACTCTAAGTAAACCCAGCTGTATTTCAAGCAATGTACACAGCTGATTGGAATGTAATTATCAGAATACAGCACTATGGTAAATCAGGTCAGGGGAAAGTCAAAGCCAAATTATTGTGAAGTATCAGCTAATTATTTGCTCCCAACATACATTCTCTCTATCTGAATCAACGGGAATGACTCACACAATGTTTGAGGCACCTAACTGGTCCTAGCTGCTGCACAGAACCCACTCAAGATGGAAAAGGAGCAGTTGTCTTGTAATGCTGGGTCTAGGTTATGTAACAATTGGTGGTGGGTGGGAAGCAGCAAATAAAAATCCCTTATTGTGCCTAAGAAACAGAAAATTGGAGACCAGTGACCCTCGCGTGGGACCTAGGATACGAGATGCTGCTTAGGTGGCTCACAAGCACCTTATGTCCCAGTCTATAGTCAGATGAACCAACAGAATTAAACTGAAAGAGCATAATACACCTAAACATCAGTATGTACCCAGTTTCACCCTCATCATCATCATAATTATCTCAAAACCTTCAATACCAAAAATTAAGCTGTACAGGCAGGAAAACCCCTCAAACTTAGGGCAGGGGGCAGCTATCTTATGCCACAAATGCACTGAACATGCTGTTGCTTTTGATTTTTCTCCCACATCTTTTAAACAGATGTGAACTCACTGATCTCTTGTAATTTCTCCTCTAACTGCAGAGACTTTACAGGGCCAGGAAGTCACGGTGTGGTTGAGCTGGCACTGCCAGTTCCCCTGCTAAAGCCCCATGGCATACTGGAAGCTAGGAAACATCTCACTGTTTACTGAATCCTGGCCATATTACAGTACAGCGCTAGCCACAAGACCTTACCCTGCTTTGGAATTTTATCCTTATGTGCAAAATTGCCAAGCAATTTACAAATATTTCAGCTTGTCATTTGCCTTCTCCTGGACTGGTTTACAAGCTGTCAGTCCAGATGGTCTCTCTAAATCAACAGCTACAGCATGCGGTACTGGGAGCCTGGAATGGTTTCTGACTGTTGACAATCTAAGAGAACTATATACTCCTTCATTAAACCAGTGCAGATTATAACCTGCCAAAGAAATTACTTTTCAAAGTGATTTATACTGGACAGGATTCTGATAAGACACTTTTACCCTTTATGCCTCCTGATTACTGTATTCCATGTGACAAGAAAAAACCCAAGCCAAATCTAAACCTCAAACCAGTATTAACTAACATTTCGCAATTTTACAGAGCCTGCTGGGGCACTTCAGTGCCAGAGCTACGTAACTAACTTGAAAACTTGATCTTCTCATGTTATAGACTGCAGTGTCATAGGCTGCAGCAGCAATACTGTACAGGCAAGTTCTTTCTGCTCTGCTTGTGTCAGATGCTTGTGTGTACTGTGGTGAATGAAAGGCTACAGTCACACACCATCTCCCTTAGGTCTGGGGTAGATTTTGCTCCGAAAATCTAAAGAATTCTCTTACAAGTTTTAGTTATTTTTTTCTATAACAGAAATTTGTAAGAATATTCTTGAATAGCAGGATGACTTGACTATCCAATTAACATATAATTAAAGAATCTGTGTTCTAGAAGTTATGCTAGTAAGATTTCCCATCTACTGGAGCTGAGCTTTAGTTCTCTCTAGCTAAGGCACTTCGGCAGTTTCAGACAAGTCGCCCTTTCAGCTGGGCTGGGGTATCCTTACCTTGGTCTCCCTCAGTGAAGGGCTGCTGGGAGCAACAGTTCACAGACAGCTCCATAGTTAACTCTTTAGCTGATACACAGTTCACACAGAAAGCCATTGTAACAAACTGTTATCTTAGACTGTATGTTGACAGCAGTTTGGATGCTTCTTTGCTAGCCTGATAGATGTCCTTGGCTGTGGAGCCTTCGTCTGTGCAGAGTTCCAGACCACAGACCTTAGCAAAACTGCCTTTCCTTGAGTTTTCACTGCTGCAATTGAAATACACCGAATTCTTCCTCTAACCTAAGAAATCACTCCTGACTGAGACTGATTTACAGCTATTTTCAGCAGTTTAAGTTCATTCTATTTGGGAAGTGGTTTGACATGTGCCACATAACAATGAGGAATCCTCTTTCTGACACA
The DNA here is from genome assembly GCA_033558235.1 of Neomorphus geoffroyi. NCBI lineage: Eukaryota > Metazoa > Chordata > Aves > Cuculiformes > Neomorphidae > Neomorphus > Neomorphus geoffroyi. Next base: position 2,100,614 of record JAUMJM010000029.1, on the reverse strand, counting down.
TGCTACAGAACATTTCAATAGCTATCGGAGGAAGAAACTTCCCAGGCACCACATCGAACTGAATGAGGGAACTTATCTACTTTTGCAGGATAAAAAATTGAGAAATGATATTTCTGCACATGAAATATTTTGAATTTCAGCCCAAATGACTGTATAACAAAGGCAATTTTTCCTGCAGTGATGGCTGATAAAGCAAAGGCTTGCTTTGCCAAGGTGCTAAGGACAGTGCACTACATACTAAGTGCTCTTAATTTAGTGAAGCTTGGCAAAAAATCAGCAGCATTTTTCCCTCAGTTAAGAAGTTTTGCCCTAAGCAATTTGACAGTTTCTATCTTTGGGATCCCGTTGAAATATTAAGTTTTCATTAGGAGAGTCATTCTGCTTCCATACTTATAAGTTTTATCCCTGGGTTATCTAGACCAAGTAAAATCACTTACATAACAACTTGGGCTTGTCATATCTGTAAGCTGAATTTCTGAGATAACAGCTTTACTCATTTCTTTCCAACTGTGAAGAATCTCTGCAGTCAGTAATTCTGGTAAGAGGTTTAGAATGGATGCCTTCCACAGAAACAATCTCTCCCCCACCCTCCCACAAACCCACCCCAATCCTATTTAAATAGAAGCTAAGAAACGCAATTTGTTAAAATAAGCATTCAATAGTGACTGCATTAGGTAGAGGGAAGACACCCAGTACCTGAAGACAATTAAGAGAGTAAAAGTTCATGTAATCACTCTCTAATAGCATGAAATCTCTGGGCACCAATGAGCTGAAATACATTTACAGTACAATGCAAACAGAACCAGTCACTGACCTGAACTACAGATATTTTTTCCCCTGTAAATTGGTATTTGATCACTATCTTACAAGGTATCTGTCACTTTAGGGTAGTGCTTAACGTCTGTAAGCATTAGAAAAAGCATACCCTTACCATTTTATAGCAAATGCAAAAGGACTGCCATGATTTTTCCAGCATCACATCCCAAGCCAGCATCCCATCACATAAAAGGCATGGGGATTGACATTCTTAATAAAGAAGAGCTGGCACAAGGCTGTCTCCAAGGGACTTTAATGAAAGGTAAAATAGCTAAGAAATACCAAAATATTCTTTCCTAAAATTTCCTGGCTGAATCAATTACACCCAATGTGTTTTAGACACATTTATCTCCCTAACATTTAGTGTGCAAATTCCACATGATAAAACTCTACGGGGTTGCTATTCCCTAAGGACTTTCCAGTTACACCACAGAACAGGTACGCCTTAGGGAATCTTGTAGGAGTGGAAAGGCCTGTATTAACCCAGATGCCCAACAGCTATGACTGGTCTTGGGAATCTGGGATACCCAAGGATATCCAAGTCCAGTTTCCACCAAAGCATGGAACTCAGAGAGCTTCCTGAAACACCAAGGGAAAAATCAAACTGTCCTTCGGCTTCCTATGATGACAAGATGGGTCTACAAAACCAGCGCCTAACGACATCGCCTGGTAACTTCAGATCTCATTATCTGGCAATAGAGGGCAGCTGATAAAGAAAGGGCAGCTCACCTGCTGTGGATGACAATGCAATCCTGATAAAGTCGGTCATACATACAGATCTTTAAATCAACATTGGGATTTGGCAACCAAACCGGCACATCAATAGAAACTCCAACGGCACTAAAGCACAGCTGTTAATACATAAATCAAGAGTGTAATTATTTCTGTTAATCTCAAATATGTATTTATCTAGACAGAGCAAGAATTTCTTCTATAAACTACAGCTGAGCAATTCATTATTCATATTGCAACAGGTTCTTTAATTAGGCAAAGCTATGAAAATAATTTGTAAAATAAAACCTAGGTGTTACAGTGTCCTAGCAGAAAAAAGAATTATATCAGGTTTGGATACTTTGACAAGATCATGAAGGAACAGCATGCTGCCCATGATATCGAAAAGAAATATTTGAAGTGCATCTTGTTTAAGTGCATGTGCCATATCTCAGAAATTCAAGAGACTGCAGTTCTTTAGCAGGCAGAGGCATACATACAGTAATGGCCACACAGGGCTGTGCTCCTATAATGACCTGAGGTCTGACATCAGTGACCACAGACCTCAGACTTGGATAAAATGTTCCTAAAGAGAGGGTACCCACAGGAGCTGTCAGTGTCCACCTGCACCTCCTTTGCAGGCTGCTCCATCTGTAGACGTGGGGAGAGCCAAGAGCGGCACTGAGCTTCTTGGAAGTTTTTCTTTATTTTTTTGGCAAGCGGCTGTGAACTGTTCCCAGGCAGAATTTGGCTTCCAACATTGTGTAGAATCAAAATATGCTGAAGTGGTAACTGAAGTTGTCATCCCTTCCAGCTCTCACACATCAGTTTCACTACTGCATGCTAAATAATTCCAATTCTGATATATCAGAAAGCAAATAAGCTATGTAAGATGGGAATACAGGGGAATATTTCTGCATTTGTTTCCAGGACATTAGATGTTTTCCAGGATGATGTCTGACAACAGGGGAATATTAGGATTATTTGCACAGGAATTGAAGAGAATCAAGAGGTTTAATAACCATAAAGCATCAGAAGGAAGGGCCAGGATTTACAAAGTTACCTCCCATCAAACCACATTATACTCAGCCATATGGTACCTCATTGTTATTTTTCATACTGTTCATAAACTTATCTTCCTCTACCTCCTTCCTCAGTTTCTAATATAGGATTCTGAGCAATTTTAATTCTGGGGAAAAGCAAAAGTAGGAGGATCTTAAACTCTTTTTCTACAGTATTTTGAAGCAAGTCTTGCACAAAATCACTCACTGGTTTGCAGTCTGAGTTGTCAAATGTGATCATAAACTCTGCTTGCACATCCCCAGGGATAGCAGGGACAAACATGACCTGAAGTTTGACTGAGCTGAAGGGTCCAATTTCACCTTCAGTGACCTAAATAAGAAGTAACATGTTTTTAATGAAAATCTGACTGTATTACTGTAGATGGCTAGAAATTGTATTGAAATAAAGAGTCAATATATATTCATACAATACAAACACTGTTACACCTAGTTTCTAACTAGATTGAATGTACTCTGCGAGGGCAAAATCAGTATCAGTAGCTCCAGGAGGTTTAGTGTGGGGAAAAGATTTTGCATGACACATGGTTTCACAGCTAGGCATGGTCAGAATTTTGAGAGTCTCCTTTTACTGCGAGACTCTATATGACAGTGAGATAACATGGTTCACCAAAGTGTTTCCATCATGTGTTGCTGAATATGTAACTAACACATGGAGAAGCTGTCTTGTGCTGCCATTCAAAGATCTGCTCTACTGATTCCAGCCCCGTCTTTTACATTGTCACCAGACTTTGTAGAACCACAGAATGACACAGCAGAAGAATCAGTTACAAAAAAAAAGTTAAATTACGAGAAACGCAAATCTCCACAGAATCTTTCAGCTCAAATAAGTCTTTATAGAACAAAAAAGGGCAAATTTGTCATGGGATTTCAATTTAAGAAGGAGTCAAGTCCAGTGGGTTTGAAACTGATCCTGTACTTAGGCATTTCCCACCAGAGCCAAAGCAATTAATTTGATGTAAGCTTAAACTAGTGAAAATCTTGTCTGAACCTTAGGGTGTTCCTTACCTTTCCAAGCATAATTTCGACTGATGTTTCATCAGGAGAAAGTTCCACTGCATTACCTGGGTCTAGATCTGATCTGGAACTTAATACATCTTGATCAAGTTGTTCTGGGAAGAAAAAAACCACAAACAAACCCCCACAGAATGCTATATGTGTACATCTATTCACTGAACAAAACTACCAAAGAGAGCAGAAGTACATTGATATTGGTCAATACTGCAAATCTGATAATGTACACTAGTGATGTGGAAACAGAAATGTCTAGAAGTAAATCTGTGTTTGGCCACGCAACTTTGCCCCAGTGCAGAAGTCTGCCTACCTCAGGCATCTGAGCCTTCTGCTACAGAACCAAGGACAACGTTTCAGTGGGATAAAGTATGTATCAAAGATTGTTACAGCAAGGAATGCAAACTCAGCTGAAAGTGCGAGCTGCGCTTTGAGAATAATTTCAACGGGATAAAGCCATGCAGTCAGGAGGACTTGCGAAGTGAGTGGAAGTGCTGCTTCACTTTATTCTCAAAACAACTGCAATAATAAGTACCTTTTAATTAAACAACCCCCCCCACCTGAGCTTCAAAGTGCCTTAAAGTAATGCATCACATGAGAGACAAGGCTAACTCTGAAGTGTATGGCAGTAACCAACTGGCAACCATATGCTTCACAATACCCAGGAAAAGATTAAGGTGCCATGAGATATGTTAGTGTGCCAAAGCACTGGGGTTTTTTTTCCTTTCTTATTATTTTTTTTTAAGGTCTGAAAACATCTTTAAAGGTGATTGTTCTGTGGAGACAGCTACCATGATTTATGGAATCACTCCATTTCAAAATACAGACCCTAGATTTAAACAGAAAATCGACCCACAATCTTTCCATGGAACCTTTAGTTTCTTGCGATTGGAATGAGCCATATCCAGAAGAAACACTAAAGAATACAGATAATAAAGAAATTAAGGAAGTCTTTCTTCTACAAGACTAGATTTTATTAAGCACATAGTAAACATTTAGAATGAGATGGAAAATGTCTGAGGAGGTTCATCTTTCTGTTTCCTCGTTCCTAGAATTACAGACTACAAAAATAAACCTGTCATGTGGATTTCTATTCTGAGAAGTGGGTATTCAGTTGCTGAGACAAGAATGATAACAGTTTTGCAGTTTCTGTAAGCTGGTTGGTTTCTGCATTCTTCTGAGACTGCATTGTTGATCGCTAATGAGAAGTGAGATTCTCTGCTGCTTTTGATGTAATGGTGTCAGTACATTATTTTTAGTCATTTTTTGAGGCGACATACAAAGTAATATAAAGTTACTACTAGAATGATGAACTACTTAATTTACTGAGTAACTTTGCAAACTGAATTCCACAATTCATTACAGGAGATGCTACAAATGGCTAATGCTTAGCCTGGGAAACTGCACTGCCACCTCTCTAAAACAGACATCTCACCTATGGAACCACTGCTCCGGCTCATCCCAGTCCTTTGCTGCTCCCCACTGGCTACACAGTCGGTCATTTCTTCACTATGGTCAGGACAAATTTGTTCCTTCTTTTCATCTACAGATGACATAGGACTATTGCTGGTTTTCTCTTCAGGGACATGGTTGCTAAAATGTTGAGTAACCTATTAGAAAACACAGAAAAAAACATTTTCTGCTATGACTGTTCTTCTAGCTTGCACCAGCCCCAATTTTATCAAGGAGTTGCAAATCAGACTTGTCTTCAGCAGCTGTTCCATGTTATAAACAGGTAATTATGTTGCACTCAACGCCATATATTCTACTAGACCTTTATCAATGAGATTAAATTTTTGCTGTTTGCCCAAAACAGGTAAATAATACAATGGGAGAAATATGAGATAGTGTCAGTAATGTTACAATTAACAGAACTAACGTTTTTCTAGTGGAAACACAGGCAGTTCTATGCCAAAACTACATCTGCTAAACCTAGACTTCTGTTTATTACACACCTAAAAAGAGAGAATACAGAAGGAAAACCATGGATGCAGTTGGCATTATTTCACAAATTCTTTATCTGAACCACATCTTTAATGCAAGGGTAGTGCGAGAGCTGAAAACCAGGGCAAACAGCTCAGCAGTTTCACTGTAGATACTATTTAACGTGGTGCTTCCAAAGAGAGGTCAGCCCTATTCTTGGTGTTTAAAACTGGGTTAGATTTCACAAAGAGAATTTCGAAAACCATCTGAGCCAACAATCAAAGAAATTAAAGCCCGCACTGATGGAATAAAGATGAAGTGTCTGCACTGTGTTTGTAAGAATACATAGGCACTTCAAAACAAAGATATGCAGCCTTGTAGAGAGAGACTCTCTGGTCAAGGACCTGTGGAATCTATTTATGGGTGCTACCTATGCAGCACTTCAGGAGAAAGGAACATTTATGGTATTGACATTCATCATCACAGGAATTAAAAAGCACTTTACTATTAGTTTCACTAAAGTATTTTTTCCTAATTTTCATGGATGTGGAGACAATAGGAATCACGACATAAATGACTAAAATGTTAAAAAAAATTATCATTGTTGGTTTCCCTCCTCCCTCTAAATATTTGGGGCTCGAACACATGACAGTAAGCTATGTCAACCCAAACATAACAAACTACTCTTTAGTCAGATGAAGTCCCTTTGAGCCTGAGCTGTTCTATGATTCTTCATGATTCTACCACACTTTGCAAAGCAGAACATTTCTATCCATTCAGGGAAATGCTTTTGAACCTACCATTCTTCCAGAAGACTTTGCTGTTGCTCTGTATGTGTTACTGTCTCCTGCTGAAGTCTGAACTTTGAATCTTGTTCCCAAAGCTCCACTGTTTGTCAAGGTGATGGTCTGTGAAATTGTCTCTCCCACCACATGGCTGCCAAAGTCAACGAGCAATTTATCTAGTGCCAGCTGTGAGAAGATAATTAATTACTGTCCCACATAGCCAGTAACGTCAATTGAATGAGTATCCACCTCTTCAAGAATGGAACTTATTAAAAAAAAAAGTTCTTATTAAAATATCAAAGAGGATATCAAATAACCACATGAAATGTGGGTATCCTTCTGCCTTTTCGTAGAAGCTAATTCATTAACACAATGTCTTTTTTAAACTGAGCCATTTCCTTTTCAGTCCACTATAGAACAATGGAAAAAGCAAATTCTGTTGACAGCAGTAGCTTGTCTAAGTCTTAATCATTTCCCTGTCTTAATTCGATACTGAATATCTCCTGGCATCGTCTTTTTCCTCTAGCATTGTATATTTTCACCTATAATTTCTTCTGGTCTGTAAAGCCAAAGTTGCTTTTAGCTGTGAAGGCAGTAATTTAAAAACAAAGTTGTTGCTTTTAGCAAATTCTTTCTTCGAGTTAGCTCACGGGAAATTGAGGTATCTAAAAAACATGTTGCTTAAAATTCAGTATGGAATGCTCAAAAGATTTTGAGATACTGAAAGAAAGGAGAGATTAAACACTTTTTTAAAATGTCAGAAAAGATAGAAAAGTACTGTGATATTCTGATTTCTATCTACATAGAAAATTAAAGTTGAGAATAAACTCCTGCAGGTCTGGGATGGAATTTCCAAAAATTACAAGAAGAAAAAGATAGCTCATTTCCAGCCACCACCTCTTCCCTCCATTCACAGTGTAACATCGTGTCACCAAATTCTAAACAGAACTACTTCAGTTAATTCCACTCTGAAGTTAAAGTTACAGCTTGCGGTTTACTAATGCCATGAGGATAATTTAATACAAATCTCAGTGTAATGTGGGAAGGTAAGGAATGAATAATTTTCTGGAAAGACATCCTCTACTTCAAAGGAAAAATGAATGTAATCTAAATACCTCTTGCTAAGTATTTTCAATAATGTTTATGCTATCTCACATTTCCTATGACTGTTGTTACACTGAATCTGAACACACTTTAGAAAAAGTCACTTACAATGCACCTCTTGGGTGTACATTTCAATGGAACAGAAAAATAACCTGTTTGGGCCTTAAACATGACTTCTCCTTCCAGAGTTTCATTTATCTAGAAAAAAAAAAAAAAATAAATATAAGCAGCCTCAACCAAGTAATTTGCAAAGATTTAGCCTATGCGGTCAGATGAAAAATATCTTTATTTTTTCCTTGAGTACCATATTAAAAAACATATCTACACAGATTCTACATTTCTGCTGCAAAACAGTCTTCGGTAACTGCCTGGTTATCTTCAGGCAATGCTATAAATGTTTTCTTTTGGAGCAAGTTTCAAAACATATGCCAGGGACACTGATTGACGGGCATTTTTCTGAAATGTGCCCTTAGAACATGCCTTATTACAATTTAACAGAGCTTGAACATGCACACAGTTGTCCAAGTGCAACAATGTTTTCTAGGAACATAGCTTGTTTCTTCGCTAACAGTTAAGAAATTAACTATGTTTTTAATCAGACTAGTGGACTATACTAGCATTCTTGTCACTGTGTAACTTAGCAATCAGGTGTACTTACCATTGGCTTAAATGTCACCACTACTTCACAGGACATCCCAGCAGACATTTTGCCAGGTGGGTCAAAACTATGGAGATAATTAACATAAAAATGCAAATTAAAGCTATGCATGAAGCATCCAGCTCCTGATGTTTTTTTCCCCCAATTGGATTAATTAGTAAGAGAAGTCAGAATGTCAGATTACTGCAATGCTACGGAACATAGATTTCATTAAGTATATTTCATTCTTAATTTGCTATAGAATTTGGTTCTCTCTCCTGTTGTGGTACAAAGGTAAAACAAGCAACAAGTCCACAGTTTACTTACTGAACACTGATGAAGTCCTTGAGCCATTCACTGATTCCCACCAGTCTGCAGAAATTAACACTGTAGGATGCATTTATCAAAACTATCTTCTTTTTGTAGGTTTGACCAACATCAAAATCCTTGGAATCAAACACATCAGGTGGTGTGAATGACAGAAAATGGCATCTACATGTGTAATGACAAAACCAACTACTTTTATCCCAGTTGTGCTCACAGTCCCTACTGGGATCACAGGCGTTGCATAAACCCATAAAGCGTTGCCTTCTCCGAACACACTCTTTCAAAACACACAGCCTATAAAGCAAGAACTCCGATGTCATGGATGGGGCAACATTCATAGCCTATGAGAGTGGCTAACAATTTAGATCACACGTGGCATGGATTGCTGAACACAGAGCTACGTGCCACTGACTTCCAGTGGAGGTCTGCTGAATTTTGATCAAGACATCGGGATACACACCTAATAGATACATGCATCATCTTTTCAGATCCTGTGCAGAATGGCCACTAACCTTGAAATGAATGCAGCTTGGTTTGCTATAGAAAGTAGATCTCTTACATTCACGATCAGACACTATTTGCTTGTGAAAAATTCCAGTTTGGAATTCCTCCATTTTTTTCTCAAAAATTTCTTTTTTCTCCATGCTTGCAGCCAGCTGCTTTGGACCCGTTTCTTCTTTGGATATCTAGTAAGGAACATCAGTAAAAAACACCATGACTGTAAGCAACTGTGATCACAGAATCCATGGCTCAAAGTAGAAAAGTCTGCAACTGGAATCTTTCAGGATCTGGCCAGCCTTTGTCTGCTTCCCTCTAGAACAAACTCAGCCTCCCAGCTTCTATATGAATAATTTAATTTATTCTGAGCTGTCTGTTCTGTGCCTTATCATCATCCCACACTACGACATAATGTTTCTAATGGCAGTATTAGCTCTTTCCCCTCAACTTCTTAAACAAATATTCAGAAAAAAATCATCTAATTTCACTGCAACATTTCAGTTATGGTCCAGTGACTCTTTCATGCAAATAGATGACTGATTTGATTTCTTTCTGATTGATTATAAGGTCTGCTCTTAAAGGTCTTCTACGTCTCAAAAAAGCGGTATATACAAGTATACCCTGGTATAGAATTTAAGATCTTAACTACACAATTCCACTCTATAAGAGTGTATGGTTTACTTCTGTTCAGAGTACAGAACGCCATCACTTTGCTAGAAGATAGGTTTTTCTTTGCCTAGTATAGTACTAAAAAAGTGCTCTCCACATAAAGCATTCTTTAACTCAAACAAGTGAATATGATGTGATGTATCTTCACATATCTCTGAACTAAAATTGAATATTGTTCTCTTTTTAAGAGAACAAACAATACAAGAAGTGTCAAACAGTAATTCCTCTGATGATATTCTCACATCTGAATCTCTACATCTATGTAATAAAGTCTGCATTTTAACTGCAGAATAGATAATTATTGTTTTTAACCAAGGTTCCTAAAACAGCACTTGCCAGGGTCATTATTTCAGATATATAGAACTACTAGAGAGGCAAATGAAACTTCTAATCCATCAGAATACTTCTATGGATAGTGCCAAAATTTAGCAAGGGCAACTTCACAATTAATCAATTACAAAACTATTTCATCCACATTTATTTCCTTTTCTATTTCTAATAAGAGTTCTCACAATATTTACCTTGTAAAAGTCACATTCCTGACTCCAAAGTCCTGGGAATTCTGGTTCTACCAGAGTCTTGTCTCCCTCTTTCTCATCTTCACTACTTTCAGAGAGCACATCCTGGGGTATTTTCTCAGAACTCTCTCCTACCGAAGGAGTTTCCTCATCAGCTGAGGAAAAAGCGGATGGAGAGCACCAAGACTTCGGCGAAGGAACCTGAGTTATGAAGATATATGGGACAGTTATTTCAACAGTTAACAGTTTCTAAGATCTTTTAATGCACAAATGACAGGTCTATAAAGCTCAGCAGCCAAAGATGACAACTCAGCTCAATCCCTTAAGACACTGAATATAGACAAGACCTGGTGCTAAAAGCATTTATATGCTGCCAACTGTACACCACAGGAGGCTCGACATTGGTCTCCAGGCATGGCAATGCTGACTGGAGTTTTTGTATGTTTTATGTATCGCATGATGACCAAGGAACTTTGTTGTTTTGTTGTAGTAGGACTATTTCTACCAACACCAATGCCGGACCCCTTTTCTTTTAAATGCCTAAAGACTGCATGATACCAGTCATCAGGGTATTCGATTCATTCCACCCCCATTTTTCAGGCCAGTATCCCCTGGAATACTGTGCAGATAAAAAATCAAAAACATGCAAGTTTTTATTCATACAAGCGTCAACAATTAAAAAAAGGGAGACTAACGGTCACTAAAAGATCTAGTGGAGAAATTAGTCCGCACTTGTCTGCACTGTCATTTGGTTGTAGCCTGTGCCATTTATAGCCAAGAGTTCCCTGTCCTGCACCTCTGAGAAAATCCAAATCTCAAGACAGTTAATTCTTAGGCCTTTGTTTACCTGTGATATTGCTCCAGGTGAATCTTTGCAGGTCTTCTCAATATATTGCCATGCTTTCTTTCTCCGCAGTAAAGTATCCTCAAGTTTACCACCACCTTTAATTGCCTTCGTATGGGACTGACATTTTTTCTGCTTGTGAATAAAAGCTTTTTCTTGCAAAATTTGAGATACGATCTCAATTTTTCTTGATTTTTGCCATTCTCTAAAAGCTCTGTAACCCAAGGTTGTAAGAAATATTAAAGCAACCATTGTTGTTTACTAATAACATTAACTACAGTCCAATTTCTTTTGAGTCTTTAAGCTAAACAACAGGCCTTTAAATTGGGTGCAGTGGTAATTTCTATCAAAACACCAGGCAATTCAGAGGCTATTTATACATTTTTGCAGGCTAAATATACTTAATTACAGTGTTTTAGAAGTTGAGGAGTTGACAAAGCATACCAGTCATCGCTACTGAAAACAAAGTTCTCAAATAATTTTCCTAACGTAGTTAGCTATTTAAAGAAAACTGCCTACCTGAGATCCAGGAGATTTAGTAAAGTGAGGAAGAAAGGTTAAAAATAAAGACATAAGTACTGAACTTGGAAGATATGAATTGAAAGCCGTGTATAACTATAAATTCCATGACACACTGGTCAGCGTGATACAAGTGACAGTAGATCATTTAATCTCAGATATGAATACTTACTGTTTCTCTTTCTCGTGCTCTAGCAGTCGTTTGTGGAGAAAAAATTCCTTGGCAACATTGCCTCCTTCTGCCAGGATAGCTTCCTTCATTTTCATCTCTTGCTTCTTTGCCTCAGAGGCCATCGCTTTGTTCCAAACCTGTAGAGTCTGGAGTTTTTCCTATGGAGCCATGCAAACCACAGTCAGATATTTGATTCATGTACCAAAGAACAAAAACCAGAGAATCTAGCATGGGCCCCCTTATCGAAGTATCAATTTGTGGTAGATTTCTCTGAAGTAGGACTGAGTGCTTTTAATACACCCAGTAGGCACGGTGTGCTGAGGCACAGAAAGTTCTGACTGGGTCAGGGCTACCTCTTTAGTCTGCCCATGAGACGGAACGATACAGTTCTAATCAAACTAGTATTAAATTAGGATCATTCTTTCAGATTCTGCACAACATAAGTAGAAAAGCAAAGCAGCATAGCTCAGAAATTCTTAGTTTACATTATTTAAATTCTTAAGTAACTGTTTTTTCTTCTGTATGTTTTCTCTATGTGAAGTATTTCTGCACTGGGATCCAAATAACTGGATGTGCTCCTGGCCGAGTTTTCAGAGAACTTATTTGCAGTATGCATTATTTTCAAGAGTCACCCTACCAGAACAACTAGATTGTTGGAAGAATGAACTCCATAAGTGTCAAAATCTGTCCATACAAATCCAACACCGTTATTCCCATGGTTGAATTCTCCCCAGTTTCAAAACAGATTTGGTCTGTGATTTGACAGCATCACACAACAATTCCGCAAAGAAAACTGAAATTACTTCCATTAAAACCCAGCAGTCTAACAAGTCAATGACATCATTCCTGTCTAAGCCACAGCAGCAGTACCCGATTGGAAGTTATGCTGTTCTTCAGGGAAAGCACAGCTTGTATCCTTCTCTCCATATGCTCCCGAGTTTTCATTTCTTCCTTTGCATTTTTTTCACGAATTCTGCAAGCAAAGTAAAATCTTTGAGGCTCATAATCTGGAAGTATTTTAGTATTAGAATGTTTAACCTGGCAAGCAGTAATTGTCAATGTCACCATTCTTCCTGAAAGCCTCTGTGTTTACTACGATCCTGGGTGTGGGTAAAGCAGAACAGTTGGAAGATTCTTCTGTAACCAGTACCACTCTAGCTTAAAGTGCCAGCAGGCTTTCAACTAGTTTGCTCAACAACATTTTTTTGGAAATATTGAATATGAAGAACATGTTCCTCACTGTAACACATGTCTGGTTACGAAAAGAAGTAAAAATTCAGGTGTTGCTCATATAATCAATATCTAAACAATTAACTTTATACAGGCCAACCACTTGAACGCACACTAAAAATAAACTCTAGAAACTCTAAAAGTGACAAATATGTGAGCATTAATTATGTCTGAGAGTATTCCAGCTAAAATAAGATAAACTGGAAAAAAATGAGTTGGATCAATATATTTGACATACTACTTAGGAAAAAAAAAAAAAAATCTTATTTGGGTGTTTTTCTTAATAATTAAAAATTGGCACATGCCATATAAAAGAAAAATAAACCAACACAGAAACAGTACAATTATTTCAATCATTTTTTTCACTAAGTCCCAACATAAAAGTAAGTAACAAATGTTCACACTTTCTTTAGTAGCAAAATAAGTCAACACAACAATAATTATATAAACATAAACCTATGAAGAGAACATTTAATTTACCATCACCTAGAAAAGGAGAAGAGCACAAAGAAATGGCCTATCAACCAATTTTACCAGACAACATGAAAGTTTTTTTACCATGTTTTGGAAGGAAAATAGAACGCAGAGTGCAAGTTTCAAATCTGGAATTCCATTACACTGTTTCAAACTACTTCACTTCATGAGACAAACATACACAAAATGTTTCAAATTGTTATTAACACCTACAAGCAGTCAGACCCCTCTACACCTCATAAAAAAGACAGTCTCTTCAAGCTACAGGGAGTGTAAAGATCACGTTAGGGCAGTAAGCAGATTTTCTCCTTTCCAAGTCCTTTTGTGCCATGACAGACTTGAATGGCTCACAGCACTGGGACTGTGGCAGATTTCTAACTGTTACAGAAGATACACCTAGCAGAAAACCTATTATTTCTCAAAGACTAAAGCATAAAGTACTGTATACCAGTGAATGTACAATGACAGAAAAGGAGTGAACAATAACCTTGCCATGCTTTTTCTCAGGAAGCAGACTGCTTTTTCATGGCTCCTTTTGACATCTTCAAGTATTTTTTTATACTTTTTCTCGTACTGTTTCAGGGTTTCCTCTTCTTTTCTACAAAACACAGGCAAACCAACAGTTGCAGCAGGACCAAGGAAACCCTGATTTCAACATAACGATATCTAACGGTGGGGCTGGGGAGTTTACTAATACGTGATGAAATGAGGACATCCTCCTGCTCTGTACAGTCTCTTTTTTTCCCCAAACCTATAGCCAAACTGATAAACTGGTGCCCTCTTTCTCTCCAAGAACTCTCAATGAACTTGATAATAAGTTTAATAGTTCCTGGCGTCAATGACAATGCAGACCCATACAGTTTGATGTAATAAATTCCATTTCCTTAGACAAAAAGCACTCACAGGTTTTGCCTTTATCAAGTTTGTTTTCATCTATCAGAAATCTTTACCTGCACAACTGCAAGACTGTGGGCAATTCTTATTTTCATTCCATTTCCTCATAAAGTATTCCTGAAGCAACACCCAGCTAAGAAACACAATACCACTGGTGTTTGAATTAGTTAATCTTCTCAACACTCAAAATAGAAAACTGGCTAAAAATAATATGGAGAAAGGAAGCAGAGTCTGACTGATGGCGCTTACTTTTTTCTAGACCGCTGATATTCTTCTGCTTGCAGTGCTGCTATTTTTTCCTTCTGAATCCGCTCCTTGGCTCGTTCTTGGTATTGCATCTCTAGCTCCTCCTCAGCCTTTTTAAGTCGTTCACGGAAGATTTCGTATTTTCTCTGCTCAGTTTGTATCTGCCACATCTCAAGCCTTTAAAACAAAGTGTGACCTCAAATGATGTAGTTCAGTATTTACGAGCACCTTCTGTAGTGACTGACTTCTGAATTCACTAAACAGCATAAGACCATAATAGAGATTGACTCCCATCACACTGCTTTATCATCCCCTCACTCACATGTCTTCTTCTAGTGCCAAAGCAATTTTCAACTCCAAATCCTTGTCTTTCTCCAGCTCCATGCACAGTTGTCTGCGCATCGCCTGAAGGCGGGACAAGGCTCCACTGTTAACATGAAAAAGAAGCTATCAGAAGGGAAGTGGAACTAATTAAGGATAAAAAAGAAACCCTCCCAACAAGATCAGTAACAATAAAAAATAGTTTTGAGGCTGAGATTTATGTGTTAGAATTCCAGTAATTTATGTAGTCTCTTATTTAGCCTTCTAAGTGTCCATTCTTCATTCAAAGGCAAAGCTGGCTTTAAAGTAATACATGTTACTTGGAATTTAACAGAGCAGTATTTATTTCAAAAGTATTGACCAGTAGCTAATGTGACTACTTATTTCTCAAGCTGATAAAAGGACTAGAGAACCTAGACTGATTTTGCTTTCAAAACGGCATTACGATATTTCACGTACTTTGCCTATATTGTCAGTGTTGCCACAGAGGTTTTCTCCACCCAGGAAAACTAGCAGACAGGATGCTATAGAATCCACAGTGAACTGACTGCATTCAACACAAAGCCACTTCCTCAAAATGAAAATTGGAAATGGAACTTCCATCTGCAGTTGCTATTCTAACTTCAAGATTTTTGGATTGGGCATTACTAAGGGTAGCTACTATTGTCATTATTGCTAAAACATAATGCCTTTCTTTGAGATCCATAAGCCAGAAATTTATCGGGTTTTCTTAGTCCACTTTTCACTTGCTAAATATAATAATTTGTGAGAATTGATCTTTTTTTTTCTGCATATCTAGGCATCACATTTGACCTGTCATAAGAAGAAAAGCTTCTACAACGCTTTCTTTTCTTTGCTGAGTGTTGTTCCTGAGACTGTTTCTTTGAGATCCTAAACGGGAGCGCTGGCACCCATCTCAGGAGTCTCGTTAGCATTCAACTCATCATTTTTGTTCATGCAGCTATTCCATTTTGGCAGTTACCTACCTTTATCATTCTATCCCTCCTCAATACACTAACTGGAAGACTAACACGGGTCATAAAATGCAGCTGCGAAGTTTGTTCACAATACACTGGTTCCTGGTACACAAGCCACCCACTTCTTTCTATTTAAACCAAATGTGAAGAGTACAGTAAATTGCCTCCCACTTTATGGCAAAAGTGTTTCAGAACAGCTCCTGTATGCAGGACTACTCCTGAAAGGCATTCATGCATTAAAATATATGCCTCTTCCCTATCCAGTCCTAAGTTTCCACCTCCTCCTGCATGGATTTACCTAACAGAATATTACTTTTAGACCAGAAAACATAGAGATCAATGGTTCCCAAGCCAAAGCACCATTATTCTTTATTTCAAAAGGAGAAATTATTGCTGAAAATATGTCAATCGGAAGATGACTGCAACATTAGTGTGTACCAATATGGGAATGAATGCACTGCTCTGCTCACCAGCCAAAAGTCCAATACCCTCATATTAGAGCAGCATTGCAAGCTAACACAGTTACATCTCACCCTGCAAATTAACATCTTTAAAATTTGTGCTTAAAAATTCAACTGTTCAACAATATGAAGTGATGAAAACAGGAAAGTTTATCTCATTAGTTACACAGAAAAACATAGTGAATGCCTGTATTTTTTGTATCTAGAAACGCTCTCTACCTACACATTGCCAGCCTCCTCCTCTTTCTCTATTTCCATGTCTACATACTCCAGCTGCTTTGCTAGTGCCTTGATCTGCCGCTGACAGGTACTCAGCTTGCCTCTGCAAGAAACAAATAGATTATTTCTATTTCTAAAAGTTCTTTACTCTTTCCCATGAAGCTCTACCTTTTGGGGCAGAATTCACAGTTAGGATTCTTTCAACCCTCCCAACTCCCCACCACCACCCCACTTTTTCTTTTAAGATCTTATTTTGAGGTTCTTCAGAAGCCCAGTTCGATTCTAAAATACAATTTCCATCACAGTTAGGAGAATGTACACAATGAATTTTTCACTTGATGTTTCTAACTGACTGTTGAAGTAGCAGGATTGTGCGGACATCACTGAAAGGAATTAGCATCCACTTCTCCCAAACCAAACACCTTTTCTTTAACATTCACGATTATGCCTTCAATTTTTCAAGTATGTAATTAATTTTATCCTTGATCCTTAATTCTTCACAAGGGCTTGAGGATGTATTGAATATATTATATTACATTATATAAGTGTTTGTATCATGTAACTCATGAAAAAAAATCTATCACATTTATAACAGATACAGTACCCCAGTAGTATCTGATGGCAATTTATGCTGATGGATTATATTCACTTAAGCACTAACCTGTCTTTTTGGACAACAAGTTCCTTTTCTTTGGCTTGATCATTGAGCTCTTTTAGGTTCTTCCGTAAGGTTAACATAGAAATTCTATCTGTATACTTCATAGGCTGAATATTATTACTGTCACCCAAACATTGTTCCAAGCTTTCCCTTTGAATTGAAACACACAATTAACAGTGAACACAGGATGAGAAACTGAAAAGTTATGTGAAGTTTATAACATCTACTCATGCACTTGTGGGTCAATTGCCTTCTGTTTTACTCTTGTTCTAGTAGACTGCTATAAATATGACCAGGATAAATAAGGAAAAAAATTGAACATAATCTGTACAAGAAGTTTATGTGCATGCCCTTAAACCAAGACTTTTAGACTTAAAAATCTAATGTTATATGTTTATACCAACATTCAATGCATCAATCAGATGTCTTTGTTTTGAAATGCCTGTGGATCCTCTTTATTATACCTAGGGTCCACAAATTCTATTTTTCCTGAACAATGGTTTAAACCTCAAAGGGAACATTCTAAACTAGTTTAAAACATATTATATACAGTTGACCAGTTTTCTCACCTCTCTTATCATTTTGGTTTGCTTAAACATAAGCAAGAAGAGGTCTGAAGGTTTAGGGTTTCAGGTTTTTTTAAATGATTTTGGTGTATTTTGAGTTTCTCTGTTGATAATGGTAACACTGTCAACATTTACTGGCAGTAGGCATATGTGCTATGCAACTTCCCACACACAGATATTAATAAACATTATCTGAGTTTTTCATTGTGCCTTACAACCCCATGCCAGGTCAAGCCAGGGTGGAGATTAACAGCCTTGTCAGAGTAAGCTGAACTGTGCTCTAGTCTTTGTGAACAGAGCAGCAGCTACTTAAGTCCACATTCAAACCACCAAATTCCTTTTCATGCATGAGCTCTGTTACATGTAAATTAATTTCTTCAGGAATAAATCAACTGTACCGCCTACTTGTAAAATCAACATAGTACTCATCTATCATCATATCAATTCCGTGCTAATTGGCTTTACATAGTGCTACAAAACTTTATATATGTTAAAAAAATTTACAACCCAACACCAATACTCTTCAGCAGACAAACTTCTCTTTTCCAACAGCTCCTGACATTCTACAAGCATAGAGGGAGATGAACACAACATTACATATTATTACAAAGAGCTGGCTGTGTTTTAGAAGTGTAAATCGGTTAGTGTAGTCCTCCTCTGAGGACAGCCAGTTAGCCCAGGCTAATGTGGCACAATTCTTGTGTTATATGTACATACCTATAGCGGCTTCAGATTAAAAAGTATCCAGACTCTGTCTTTATCTTACTCAGCTCATTGCTCTAACAGCAGTAACAAATTTAGTTTGTTTTTTGTAGAAAGGTCTGTAATGCCTATGACTAATTTGACAAAAAAATGCATTGTCAAATTCATCAAATCTTCTCTAGAAAAGGTAGATTAGCACTATAAGCAAATTACTGTTAGAACCGGTAACGAAACAAGTTATTTACATGCTAGAATCAGATTCGTCTTGAACTCCTTCAGAAGGATCCTCGTTTCCCATCTTGCCACCTCCAGCCAACTCTTCCTCAAGCCTGTAATCTAGCAGATATTAAAGCAACAGTTTTATACAGATTTTGAACTTTAAAATGCAAAGCTCTAGTATACTTGCTGTCAAGTCAAAATGTGGAGAATCAGAGATGACATTTTATGGCATTACTGCAGCATATAAAAAATACACACAGCAAAACACACAGGACTGCTATTGTACACCTGCACACCAAACCAGGAGAACATTCTCTGCCTTCACTATGAAGTGTCACCAACAATCCAGTGTATGCGGAGAAAAACCCCAAAACCATGAGGGCAGAGGGAGATTTGTGTATTGACAGGTTTTGGCCAACAGTTTAATCTGTTTATCCTGCACTACCTTACCCTACTGCACTGTAAATCCAGAAAACCTTTGTTCAGTACTTACATGATTAAGAAAATGACAATAAAAAAAAACAACCTAAGAACTCTTTTTAACATAAGATCAGGATTCAGCACTAAATCATCCATGATAACCTTTAAAATGGTAGATCTGTTGCCTCACACTGAAACACACTTTTGAACACAATTAGAGAAATTGGCTGCCTTATTAAAAGGTACCTGGTGCCAGTTTAGATGTCTTAAGGTACCCAACACCTTCAGAGAGCTGAATCTGTGGAAGACTTATAGCATTTCGGAGCCAGACAAGAGAGTCCAGAGCACTTTCAGTGTCACTAGATGCTAAGGTAGGACCAACTGAATCAGTCAAATACTAGATTTTTACCATCCACATGTCTCAACAAAACTGCCTTACAGAGGCAAGAAGCAGAGAATTTACTGCTACAGAAACAATGAGTTAGATTCAGATTAGTTACAGTTGTGTAGTGTGGTGCTAGAGAACACCTACAGGAACCACTGCATTTACTTGGAATATCACTCAACCCAGGAATGGTTCTGTACCCATATACTAAATCAGAAGACAATTTAATGTTAGGTTTTTGTGAGTTATCAAAACAATTCATTGTTTTCACCTTCCCAGTGATCTTCCACATTACAGAACTGATCAGTTTTGTCTTATTTTTCATCCTCTTCCAGAAATGGTAGAAGAGATTTTGGCTCGTCTTCCTCACTATGACTGATCTCACTGTCTTCCATACTACCAGCTCTTTCAAAATGACCAGGCTAATAAAGAGAAGAGCATGTTTTATACATATGTATAACTTGCAATAGTGCTGGCTATATCTTGAGAAGAAAGAATAACATTCAGTAAATACTTACAGCATGTGAAACAACTGGATACAATCACATGCCTTTGTACTAGTCACACATTTTGAGTATCAACTTAATAATTCTCTTAGGGAAAAGAAAGGACGCTGCCATTTATTTTTTTTAATAACAATCTGTTGTTATTAAAGCAAGCCTTCTCAATGTATTTTACCCACTTAGGCAAACAGAATGATTAGGGAACAACTCCAATAAACATCACTTGCTCTTGTGTCTTATGCAGTTCTCAGTGTTAAGTAAACTGCTCTCAAATGTTGATACAATTTATTAGAATTCAGTAAATTCTATTTGTCATCTACGATGAGTTATTACCACATGGTTGAGCATTTCATCAAGATCTTACTCATACAGAGACTTGTACATATGATTAATTTTGATGAAGGTGGTGGCTCAGAACTCAAAAACGTCAACTAGAAGAAAGTATTTTCTCTAGTTAAGGAACAGATAAAATATACACCATGGAATTTAAAATACAGAATAGACAAACTAAATGATACAAACACCTCGAAAGCAAGACAGAATTCCTCCACTGAGCTGTGGTTGATTTATGGGCATTAGTGGCACTAAGAAGCAACACAGAAATCCAGCTCCCAACACGCCAGGAGCATCCCAAATACTCCACTGTATCATCATGTAGAGCGACTCCAACTTCAATGCAACAGAGCTTTGTGTACATTTGAATAATAGAACCACAGAGTTGGAAGGGACCTTAAAGCCCATCCAGTGCCACCCCCTGCCATGGGCAGGGACACCTCCCACTGGATCAGGAGGCTCCAAGCTCCATCCAACCTGGCGTGGAACACCTCCAGGGACGGGGCAGCCACAACATCCCTGGGCAAAATGTGCCAGAGCCTCGCCACCATAATCATGAAGAATTTCTTCCTCATACCTCATCTAAAACTCCTCTATTTCGGCTTAAAACCATTCCCCTCATCCTATCCCTGCACTCCCTGATCCAGAGCCACTCCCCAGCTTTCCCGGAGCCCCTTTCAGTACTGGGAGCTGCTCTAAGGTCTCCCCAGAGCCTTCTCCTCTCCAGGCTGAACAACCCCAGCTCTCCCAGCCCGACCTCAGAGCAAAGGGGCTCCAACCCTCGGATCATCTTTGTGGCTTCCTCTGGACCCGTTCCAACAGTTCCATGTCCTTGCTGGGGACTCCAGAACTGGACACAGGACCCCAGGTGAGGTCTCAGCAGAGCTGAGCCGAGCAGAGGGGCAGAGCCCCCTCCCTATTCCGCTGGCTGGAACCGAGGGCAGAAGGCGCAGAGGCCTCTCCTGTGCGAAGGCCGGGCTGCTCTCACGCCTCCTCACCTCAGGCCAACCGCGCCAGGCCTGGCGGCTGCCTCGGGACCGGCCCGGCCGCGGGGAGCCCGACAGCGCCCCAGAGGCGGCCGGGGCAGCGCCGAGGGGCTCAGGGGCCGCTCCCACCTCACGGCCCCGGCGGCGCCGCTGCAGCCACGGTAACGGCGCGAGCCACTGGGCGGCGGGGGGGGCGGGGGAGCGCGCCCTCGCGCGGCCGCTCAGGGAGGGCGGTGCTGCCGGGCCCTCCCCGCCTCCTTCCCCGCGTGGGGCGCGCTGGGCGCGGGCGGGGTGGGACCCGGTCATGGAATCATGGAATGGGTTGGGTTGGAAGGGACCTCAAAGCCCATCCAGTGCCACCCCCTGCCATGGGCAGGGACACCTCCCACTGGGTCAGGGGGCTCCAAGCCCCATCCAACCTGGCCTGGAACCCCTCCAGGGATGGGGCAGCCACCGCTGCTCTGGGCACCCTGGGCCAGGGCCTCCCCACCCTCAGAGTGAAAAACGTCTTCCTAAGATCTCATTGAAATCTCCCCTCTTTCAGCTTACAATAATAATAAAATCATCATCATCCCTGTAGTGAATTCACATGGGTTTCTGCACAGCAGAGGTCACAGGTGTGACATTAGAGCACACAAATCTTGGAATACTGAAGATTTCCCAGTGTCAATCCCAGAATGAAGCTGTCTTAAATGTCCTTTCAGAAATAAGCCTGTACAATTCCGACAATAGGGTTTCAGCATTAGTTCCTACTTAAAGGTTATTACAGCAAAAATTCCGTGTACTGATGATGCTGCCCATTTATTGTGTCACACTCTGAATGCTTCCTCTGGCTTCAGCAGAAACTGCAGGTTTTGAGGTTCCTTGGAACACTTCAATAATCGTCACAAGGATGCACAAAATCACTAAATGAAAAAGCATTTACATGATATTTCAGTAATTTACATAGTAAAGCTAAATGTCTGTGTTCATAAAATGTGTCTCAGCTGGAATACTCTGTTCTCCACAAGAATCTTCTGAACTTGCATGTTTGCTACCATGCATCCAGCCACCAGATTTTAGATCTTAATTGGTAATTAACGAAGTTTCCTTTCTATTCTACTCCAGGTACCACCTTGACAAAGTTAAGGAATAGTGCAGTTCAGTTCACAGAAAAGCAGACTCTCATCCCCCTATTCCTGGCACTGGCCCTAAATGACACGCAAGAGAAATCCAGCTATTCAAAGGGATTCAGTTACTAAAATACCGGGATATCATTATTTAAGTGGAGCTCTACACAAAACACACGCTGATCTGCACTTAGAGATGGAAGGCATTCTCAGATTTATTTAACTGAAAATGTTTCTCACTTGTAAGCAATATTTCTGTAATTTTTTTATAGCTGCTATTGAAGTAGGGTTTGTTTTTTTGATACCAAGCATACAGGCACATGCTGTTAATCTAAGTCTTTATTTCCACTGGCACCCACAGTAAAAAGTATATACTACACTGACCAATTCATTTTTCCACACTTATGCTATGTGTCCTCATTCTTTAGAAATGCATGAACATTCTTAGCTCCATAGATGATGGAATCTTGATTTTATGGCATCTATTCATATTACATAAAACAAATTACATACAGACATTTGCAGGATTAAAGCTACAAGATGTAGGCTAAAAATATGCAGTGATTAACTGTATAGCTCTCTCTGCAGATCTAGAATAGATATAACTGTTGTTAACTCTGAACCTGCCAGTTCTCACACTCCTATAGTCAGGATGTAAAAGATCCAAGCACATTTTTTTCCTCTTGAGGAAATCCTTTTAAGAACACCTGGGAATATCACCGATTTCCGTTTCTTGTGGTATTTTTATTCAGGGTATTTATTCAGCCCAAGTTTACAACAGCTTGAACGATTCATACCAAAAAAATTATGACTGCAATTTTTGCCATAAATAAAAGAGAGTTTAACCTCTTGAGTTTCCAAAAAATCTAACCAGCACTTGAGCCAAAAAAGAATAGCTGATTTGTAACTTTGCAGTAAACCATCATGGATTACAATCACTTCTGCTGCCAGAGACATTGCTTTCAGAGGTGATCAGAAACTGAATTGTCATCCCATGGGAAATGTTGACATAGTGTTCTCTCTGAACTGGAACAGAGTTCAAATTGCTAATAAAACTCCATACAGAAATACCAAATGTGTTATTATAGTTTTACAACAGCCCCTTTCCAGTCAGCACCAGTCACTTCAGAGAGCATACTCACAGTTGTATCTGACTCGTGTTTTCATGGGCACTGGACGCGATTTTGTGTCAGGTGAATAATTTGGCACTAGGGAAAAGCAACCCAGATTTTAATCTCCAAATAGATGTGAGAAGAGGGAAGGCATCTGCAGTTCCTCCAGAGATGCTAAATTATGGCTCCCCAGAGAAGTTCATATCTCCCAATCCACAGTTTATGTCTATCAATTTAAAGTCAGTAATCTATTCCAGCCTAAGCTCCAAGGGATTTACCAGAAGGCACTGGTTGATGCGACTCGTCTGGATTTTGTAGGCACTGACCACCACTGACCACGTCTCAGAGAATCTGGGCAATGGAGTGAGCATGTAGAATTTAAAATCCTGTTGTGTTCTCACTGTGAAGCTAAATTTAGAGGTATTTCAGTGAAGTGACTTTGGTACCACCTCATGATCAATCGGAAACTCAGCAGAACTGGACAGTTCACTTTGCTATACAGCCACATACTGTGCTTCCACAGCTGGCTGGCATTTCTTTTCTGAACGTTTCCAAGGTGACAGTAGCTCATATATGGAGCTTTCTAGCTTTTAGGCAGGAATACATGCCAATAATGGAATCTTAAGTTTTGCAGTGTGGTTCCTAGCAGATTACATAAAACTTCTCCCCTGCTCCTATTCTATGATACGGATCAATGCAGCAAAATATTGAGAAGCATCTTACCGATGCGTCAGCCTTACAGATCTGGTGAGAAGAACAAGAGGGGCATTTGTCATCAGAGCACTCCACTGCAGAATGACTGGGATGGCACCAGCTGGGAGTGCACTGCGGAGAGCAACACATCTGGAGAAAGACAGTCACCTCCAGCCCTGGCACTGGCCCTGGCTTCAGCGCAAAGTGGGGAATTTCATCCCAAAGAGGGCAAAGTGTCTGGCCATACTGCGCTTCAGGATTATCAAAAAGATATATGCCGACTGAGGGAGGAATGGGATGTTCTGCAGAACACTTGGAAACAGATTAAAACTAGATTTCTCATCCAGCAAAATTAATGTTGTGGTTACACTGATATTTATTAAATGCAGGCACATTTGTGTTGGGGCCACAGGACATTCATACAGTGCAAATACAGCACCACCTCTGAAATGAGCTATTTATTCCCACCATGCGATTGCTACTGATATTCCCAAATCTCATTTGTAAAAATAGGCATGTGTGTGTAATTTATATATCTAGAGACATTTGGCGACGTTGCCACAACAGTCTTTCATGAGCTGTTTATGTGGAATCGTGGGAGAGTGAAACTAATTATCCCTGTGGTATATTTTTTGTCTCTAAAAATTATTTGTAAATGTGGCTTCTTTACTTTGCTGGCAGTAAATCCACCTGTCCTGTTTAGAAAATTATTTGGTAAGAATATCAGGTAATGCTGTGCAACTGTGAAATAAATGTAAATATCCTTTTGATATGGTCTCAAAATCCTGAGGTAATAAAGGACTATGAAATGTTGTTATCTGGCCCAAATCACTGAGCATATTTCTCCTCAATCCCATCAAAGTGCGCTCGCTAATAACTTATTTTATGGTAGCAGTTACAAAAGTATGGGTCACTAATCAGGGAAAAGTCACACCTGTTAGATATTCCAGAAGAAAAATACTTGACAGCAATCTGGAATGTGGGTTTCTGGTTTTAATTATAGTAAAATATTACTTCCAGGTTCTGAGGTTTGCTTATTACTTGACAAAGGGTAAATACCTCAAAAATTAGTAATTATTCATATAGTAATAATAACAACAGCTAATGATTTAATAAATGAAAAGGTGCAAATGATATTTATTTGTAAAATTGTCCAGGTGTGGGCAGCGCACATGAACGTTTGACAGACTGACACGGCCAGATAAGATGGGAATGCTGACCTTGGTGTCCCCTTGGTCGTTATCCCATCACTTGGCCAGGCTGAGTGCAGCTTTGAGGTTATCATAGTCAAGAGGGAAGTTTGTTTCAGCTGGGTAACTCTGACCTGACCTCCGGGTTGTGTAGGAGAGTGATTTGATGCTGTACAGACTCTGATGATCCATCCGAGCTCCGTGTGCAAGGTCAGATCACAGGATGGGTATTGTCATAAAGATGCTGCCTGCAGCCAGACGGATGGAGGAGAGGGAGTAATTTAAGAGAGTGACAAAAAGGCTTAAGGAATATTTAGTATCATGGCCCATCTTTTTAAGAATATTTGACAGTTCCAAGCCAGTAGCTAAAGGAAAGCTTAATTATTTTCAAGAGGATTAGATGAGAAAGATTTGGGGAGCTTATTTATTTTGTTTCGTTTTGATGTTCTAATGGCATTTTTTAATTGTTTTTTAATCTATCTCTTGAGCAATTTTAATCTGTTATTGACTGCAAAGAGTTTGGGATATTCTGCTAGAATTGTAGGATATTAAATATAATGTTGAACCTTATTGTTTTATCCCCTCTCTTCCCTTTGTCTAATAGGAATCATTAGTTTTGAGCAGGGCTGTACGTATATTTATGTGTGTATATATATGTACAGCCTCTTTTGCTTAAATATGCAGAATCAACTAAAAACAAGGCTGGATGATCTAGCATTTGTCCTCATTCTATATAATACAGAGGATATAATTAAGCCCTATATACATCAAATGTAATTTGTTTTGGGATTTTGTGGGAATGGATCTTGGAACATCTCTTTTTCTGAAGACACAAAGTGGGAGCTAAATCAGTCCTGTGAAAATAACAGGAGATTTTGTTCAACCCAGGCACTGCTATCATGGTGATGGAAGGCTCCCATATATATTTCTTTCATTTATCCAAATCTATAGTATAAAACCTTGATGATTTAGGATGGTTTCAGCAATTGGACAAATATCCATATGCAACACTCCACGAATGAATGGGCCAGGTAATTTTTTCCATGGATAATCATAACCTCAATTGCCAGATTTTTTCAGATAAATTATGAAAATCCTGAAGTTGAACATACTCTCATCATAATTGCATTGATGATTTTGTGGGCAGTCACCTTACTGTTTTGGCTATAGAGCTGCTGAAAAAGGAACAGAGTGGTAGAAGTAAGAAACAGAGCTAGCTTAATGATCTTAGAGAAAAATACAGGTGATGCTCTCCCTCTTTCTCTTTTTTGCAGTATCAGAACCACTAACAGCAAAGAACATTTTCATAAGACTGAAGTGTGCGAGTGCTGAAGGTGTAGTTTTAAAAATATGATTCTTTCAATAATGATTCTTTTTGAGGATTGCCATTGTATTTTCACTTGTTTTAATGGTCAAGTTTGTACCAATGTCCATCCCCTTCGAGCATATACTGCCATGATGCACTTACACCAACACACAAACACACACATATACGTGTTATACACATATGAAATACACACCTACACCCACTTGCTCTAAATGTACGAATTGCCTCAGCTGAGTTTTGCTGGTTGTACAGATATATGCTGAAGACAGAGAAAACTCTTCTTTCCCACCAGTAAATTAGATGACAGCTGTCTAGCCAGATAAAAACAATACCAAGGAACTCGCAGAGTAGGTAGGGTGCTTGATGAATGCCATCCTTAAGAGTAAGAAAAATATGAAGAAATGCCAACTGAAAATATCCTGAAATGTGTGAATCTGTTCTATTATACAGAGAGAAAAAAAAATCATGCTGTCCTGGATGTCATCCTGTACATTCCATTAGAAATCTTTTGGTTTCTTACCTCCAAAGAACTCGTTTTCATGCCACAATCCAACTACTTGAGTTTAGATTTTGGACTTTTCCTCCCCTGTGCGCATTAGATGTAGCAGAAGAAGGAAAAGATCTCAAAGAAAATACACACACACCCCCCCCCCGATTCTTTGATGCTTATGAGAGAAGATGCTGTATGTGTGTGTGTTTGTATGTGCTGTGTGCATCTATACACCCTCTGGAGATAATCTGTACGTTTATTCTCCTCCTGGATCCCACGGGGCTCTTGTTCCCCTCACCCCTTAGTTGCCATTTGAGATACTGGTGTTAAATCATAATACACAATCCAGCATACGAGAAGACAAACTGACCACTGTACCCTACGTCCATCCTTATGTTTCTTTAAGGTCTCTGCACGCTCGTTTTTGCTTTCCGATAGAATTTCTTTAAGATGTCTCCTCCAGAGCATTCCCTTTGTGGGCTGGTTTCAAAATTGTCATTCTGGATTGAACAGCACCAAAAAAGCAGAGGAGGCGGAGGAGGAGAGAAGAAAAGAGCGAACATGGAGGAGAAAATCGAGTTTGACCTGCCGGGCAAGCTGGAAGCGAACTCGTGGGCTCCTGCGAGTCCCCGGGGGCGAAGCAGGGGTCCCGGGGAGGGGCGAGGCAGCGGCGGTGGGAGGGTGGCCGGTGCCAGCCCCCCGGTAGCCCCGGGGTGAGGGTTGCCCAAGCGGTTTCGCAGCTCTGGAGCATCCTGAGGCGTTTCGCTCCAGAGCAGCCCCTTGGGAAGGCGGCAGAAGTTTGCAAAGCCCCGGCGCTGCCGCTGTGGCTCTGGGACGGCGTTCCGAGAGCGGGGAGGCGCGGCTTCCCTGCCCACAGCCCCCCTCTTTCTGCTCCCTCTCCTCGGGAGCCGCGGGGCGAGCAGAACCCGGGCTGTGCGCGGGGGGAGCGGGGGGCGGAGGGGGCAGCGCTCCCCGCTCCAGCCCCGCTCCAGCCCCGCCTCGGCAGCCCCAGCGCTGCCTCTCGCTCCGGCCCCGATGGCTCCAGCTCGTCTGCCCCCGGCCCGGGCCGCGTCCCCGCCGTGACCGCTCGCTCCGGACACGCCTGCTGCCTCCGCACCACTTTTCCTCCGCTCCCCGAGGGATTTAATCTCTCCTTTCGGAGGTGGTTTTTGCCAACCAGCCTTGCACCCGGGCAGAGGAAGAGCCCGGCGCTTCTGAAAGCGGCAGGGGGTGCGGAGCCCCCCGAGCCTGCCCCACTGGGAAGGGGCTCCCCTCTCGGTGGGGACTGTGGGGGCTGCTGCTGCTGCTGAGCAACAAGACATCGCTTGACACTCAGCCTCAACTTATCCCGGCAAGCAAGGATGGCAACGCTACCGGAGCTTTGGAGCTGCCAAGAGAGCCGGGAAACCTGGGTTCTGTTTGCCACGCTCTAATAAATGGGAGTAAAATGGAATTTCTTACCTGGGTGTTCCCTGCCTTGGTTCTACTGTGCACCCAGCAGCACAGGTGTATCAGGTAAGAAAACACCTTATCCTTCTTTCTTAGCCAGCCGTGCGTTCGGCGTGCGGGGTGAGAGATGCCAGCCCTGGCTCCAGCCCTTACTCCTAACCCTGCCATAGCCCCCTCTCCCACTTTGGCCCAGGGATGCGCTCTGATTAAGGGCTGCGACTGCTCGAGTGAGCGTTCAGCAGAAAAGGGGGTCTTGACTGAAGTCTATTCAGTGTGCTGTCTTTTTTTTGCCCCCTCTCCCTCTTTTGCCCAGGGATGCTCTTCAGTTAAGGGCTAAGATTGCTCGACTGAGCATTCAGTGGAAAAACGGGTCTTGACTGAACTTTAGTCAGTGTGCTCAGTCTTTTTTTCCCTTTCTCCTTTTCCTAGCAGTGGATGCCAGAGAGCAGCAGTTGCCTGGGTTAATCAAGGGGTTTGTTTTTAACAGGATGCCTGTGGAAGCCTTTTCCCGAGGGCATTTGCTCTACATTGAGGGCAATCACTGTTTGTAATGGCTCTGCACATCCCAGCGCAGCCTCATCCCCGTCAACAGCTCTGTAGGGGCCTGCTGGAACACCAAACTCTTCCATAAAACCCAGCACAACTACTGGGGCACTAACTGAACATCTCTGCTTAGGGCCTCCACAGCCACAATAAAGCCCCAAAATACAGACATTCCTCTCTAACAGGTTCATTAAGTCCCCTGAACTTCAGATAAGAGAAAGAGACTGGCAGAGATCTTAGAAAAAAACATTTGAAGATCACCCAGCATTTCTTAAAATACTAAATGGTAAAGATCTATGTTTGCAGTTCTCAGTCACATCGATTCTAAAGGTGTTAGCTAGGCAACCGGCTATGTTCTCTATATATTCTCTGCCGATCTGGAGGCTGGATGTGGAGAAAGCTTGCCATGATTATGCAATGGAAATAGAAGGGGGAGTAAAAAAGAACTTGCTGCATGTAAAACCATGCCTACATCATCCAGAGCAGAGATTGCTGTGGGATTAAAGGGGTCTTCCTACTTTATAGACATTTTTTCACTGGGAAGGAAAAGGATCCTGCTTTAGAGGAAGTGGCAAGTCAACTGCTCTCGTTCAGAACTGACAAAATGATTTATCCTATGACCTTGAATCTGTTACCCAGGGTCAGACCCTGACACCCTGATGCTCAGAAGCAATCCAGTATTAGAGTGAAGGCAGAGAAAATACTGCTGATGACCTAAAGGCATCAAGATCTTGTCTGTAATTTCAGCGCCCCTGTTTCTCTATTTGCACTTGGGCGGCGAGCATCAAGTATTTTGGTTGAAAAGTAGTGTTTGAGTATAAAAGAAGAAAAAAAGGAATTTTAAGGAAGAATCAGCCTTCTCAGCCCCTGTGTTCAACGTCTGTTTCTAGGCACAGCAACTGCCAGGATATGTGCAACCTATAATTAGTTGGATAAATGATTTTATATTTGGATTAATTACCTAGTTACTTGACTTTCTTCCTCCAGTTACACAATAGTGATGAGTTGTTTGTTAGAAATACATCTACTCGTGGCAGAAAGTAAGGCAAGGCAAATTTGGGCTTGTGAAATCCCAGCTGTTCAGTTGGTAGTAGTTTTCCAAATATGCCAGTGTAAGACATTCAAGGGTCGGAGAAAGCTGCTCTGTTTAGTACAACCATTTTCTGAAGATTCAGGATTTAGCTTGGCAATGGCAGATCATTGTTTAATCTTGTAAAAAGAGAGTAATCTTGCCTACGTGTGTACTTTTGATGAGTTAAACAGAACTAAACCGAGGTTTTATCCTTGTATCAGTAAAATTACTAACACATAGATGACCTATGAAATAATTCTGCTTCTAAGAAGCACGTTAACTGCCTTATTCTTCCTTGCAGTTCTATAATATGATATTACGTATCATTGTTTTTGGTAAGAGATGCTTTTGTGAAGAGCAATATTTTATTAATACTGTGATTTTATAATAATGGGTAGAACTGCCAGTTGCCACCTTTTATGGCTGTGATGTTCTCTACATGCACTGTGATCCCTGGTTATGGTGACAGAGGCCGTCCAACAGTGGGAAGGTCTGCTGGGACTTTTCTTGGCTGTGTATGGACAGGTGTGAGCACAAACATGTTTAGAACAGGAAGAGCCTGTCAGCGAGTTCTGAACTTGATGGTTTGACAGCAGACTTCCCACAGGCAAAACTACCCATTAAAATCCTGTTAAGGTTTGGCAGAGGAGGGCAGTGGGGAATACATGTAGCCTGCTTCCTCATAGCATTTTTGAACTTTTCAGGGTGCTTTAGAGCGCTGTATTTGGAACAATTTTTCTGTCATGTGTGTTGTTTGACTGAAGTGAGCGGGGCCAATTCAGCTTAAGTCAGCCCGTCCTACTGATACCAGGGCTGTTTGCAGGTAAACGTTTTTAAAAAGCAGCATCTTTTGGTCTGCTTGAGGCAGTGATCTGTGGCAAGAAATTTGGCATTTATGTGATTGACAGCCCTTTGGGGCAAAGCCTGTAGCTTCCACTATTTTATAAGAATTTGATATGCTGTGGATGCTGCAATAATGAATGTGTCATAGGGATGAGACTACCTGCAGAGATACACTTGGTGGAATACTCTTTCACCTGCGTGGGGAAAGAATACCTTTGATCGGAATTCTGGGATGTATGGCCGTACTTCGTAATTCTTTAATGAAAGAGATTTTAATTCTCTAATTAAAAATATATTTATATTTAAGATTCTGCTGTGTTAAATGACTTTTATACAGTTGCAAAGAATTGTCCTTCTGTTGTGTGTTTCCCTCAGCCTTTGACTTCTATTCATGGAAACAGCAGCTTTAACGTGAATATACGCAAAGAGTGGCCCATTTCCTGTAGCTTAAAACTCACAGACAGGAAATAAGGGCTTTTATGTTCAAAAGGTTGCCATGAATTAAGCCTAATGCTTTTTCAATTACATTTCAAAATACAAAACATATTTATAGTGAGCTTCACTTACTCAGGAATGGCAGATGGGAAGGATTCACATACTGCTAGCGATAATCCTGGAGTTTGACAGAGGCCAGATTGTTCACTAACCTTGCAGGATATTCCTTGTCTTTTTCCCAAGAGAAAGTTTTCTTGAGTGGCAATGACATCCGGAACATTTGCCCCCAAAAGATTATCTCAAAGACAATGAAATGTATTCCATCCCAGTCCTCAGAATCAGTCAAACTGGTGTTTCCATCTACCAGGCTAAAAGATTCATACAACAACGTCACAGTCCATAAAAGAATCAGGGTAGCAGATCAAAAGAAGAAACAGAAGATGGAAGATGTGATTTTCCACATCTTACTGCTCTACATGTTTGTCAAAAGGTTAGTGCGCTCTCCCTAAAAGTGTGACCTAAAATCAGGACCTTGTTGGCCGCTGACTTAAAGATGTTGCTGAGCTTTTGGCACTGCTGTGCAAAAATAATATCGCAAATGTTCTCTCTTGTTCAGCCATGGTAGCACAGCCATTCACACAGAACAGAGAGACTGCTTCTTCCCTTGGTGGAATTTAAAGACTTATCACATTTTTCCTAGCAATATTGATAAACTTGTAGCAGTGTTTTCAAGCAGTGTTCTGGGACATACCTCTCTTGCCCGGGGGAGCCCTTTGAAGATGTGCCGTCCAAGTTGATGGATGCTTCTCCTCCAGATGGCTCCACATTAGCAGAATGCAGTGGTCCTGCAGCAGCTGGGGGAAAGATGTCAGTGGGATAACAAGGATTTGGGGATAGATGTACTTTCTATTCTAGACTGATAGTACTTCTCTCTGAAGGAGATGCATTTCTTTGCCATCTGAGATTCATTGCTTGGAGTTTCTTTCCCCAGTCTGTATCAAGGACAGCTTGGTTAGACAACGAAGAACTTCATAGTTTTGCCACATTTACCAGTGGCGATTTCCTCTCCCCTTAGTCAAACGTGGAAGGGAACTAACTGTTCTTTTCATAGTTTAAACAGCAGTAATCTGTTTTCTGTCACTAACAATGAGCTCTATTGAAGTTCTCACAATGCTTCAACTCCAGATATGGGCAG
This sequence comes from Neomorphus geoffroyi, assembly GCA_033558235.1. Lineage (NCBI taxonomy): Eukaryota > Metazoa > Chordata > Aves > Cuculiformes > Neomorphidae > Neomorphus > Neomorphus geoffroyi. Next base: position 2,067,949 of record JAUMJM010000029.1, on the reverse strand, counting down.
AGGTAGATATATTCTCCAGAGTATCTGCTTGAAATGAGATGTGCACAGAGTCAGAGCCTAGATGGAAAACTATCTTCTCGAGCTTTAGATTTGGGACTGGCTTCCAGAGTGATGTTAGCACACATGACTGTTGTCATGCAGTCAGCCAGACACCCACTCTGGCCTGGTGCAAGGTAAAGATAAGCTTTTTGACAAGCTGTTCTGCCCCTTGAATTTTACAAATCAATAACATAATTTTACAAAGTCCTTTTCTTACTAAAACAAGCTTTACAGCAGCTTAAGTCAGGAATTGAAGTTGCTGAATCAGCTAAAAGTAGTTTTCTTTCTTTTCATCTTTACTGCTTAGACTTTGAAAAGTTAATCCCTTCCAATGTATCTTTTCTATGCTGGTCTTCCTTTTCCAGGTACAATAAATGAATAATATTTTAGGCCACATATAATCCCGACTGCTTATCCAGGAAGAATGAAATTCTCCCACCATCCTGCCTGTACCTTTAAAGCATTGGATTTGATGTACAGAGGTCTAGAGGAATAGCTCAAAGGAGTCATCAAAAACTGGCTTTGAAATTGCCATGAAAATGAAGGTCTGCTTTCCAAGGGCACCACTTCTGCCTGAGGACTGCTATACTACCTGCTAATATTCACACTTTTGTCTTCACCAGATAGAAATGAAAATATAGGTAGACTAATACTTCTGAGTTTGTTTTTTCTCCTCTCCCTCAAGTCTTGAGGGACAAAAGAGAGAGGAATAGGAGATTTCTACTATGCTGGAGGACCTGGGATGCCTTTAGACCTAAGCAGCACAGAGCAGACTGATGCAAGCAGAACTTGGACTCATTTACACCACGCTGAATCATACACCCAAGCACACAGACCCTGCTACAGTAGTTCTGATGTCTCTATAATTTCCCATGCTCCATCGGCCTCCACGTCAGTCTGACAAAATGTAGTTTGAGGAATATGGTTGTTTAAAGGGATCACTGGGTAATTTGAAGGTAAAAATATAGCTTCACAGAATCACAGAATGGGGGAGGTTGGAAAGGACCTCTCGAGGTCCTCTGCTCAAGCAGGGCCACCAAAAGCCAGTTGCCCAGGACCGTGTTCAGAGGGCATTTAAGTATCGCCAAGAAGGGAGATCACAGCCTCTCTGGACAACCTGTCTCAGTGCTCTGGCACCCTCATCATGAAAAAGAGTCTCCTGATGTCCAAGTAGAACATCCCATGTTCCGGTTTGTGCCCGTTGCCTCTGGTTCTGTCACTGGGCATCAGTGCAAACAGCCTAGCTCTGCCTTCACCCTCCCTTCACATATCTATATACATTGATAAGACCCCCTGAGCTTTCTCTTCTCCAGGCTAAACAGTCCCAGCTCTCTTAGCTTTTCCTTATGTAAGAGAGATACTCCCATTCCTTAATCATCTGTATGAAAATAGCATATTATCAAAAGTTTTAGGTATCTCTGTGATAACTGTTTGTGAATGAAACTGTTTGTAAATGAAACTGTAGGTTATTCTGATTCAGATATTCTCTCTGAGTACCTAAGGAGCCATTCTGCGGGCGCCATGCCAGCGTGAGAATGGCAGTAACTGAGTAAAAGTAATTTTGTTGTGCATTTCAAAGGAATTTAAAGATGAACCAGTAGTATAAACCTCACCAAAGTAAATCTAGCCATAAAATTATCTCTGCTGTAATACTTTAATAACCTCCACGAGTATTAAAGGCATATAGCTCCCCTAACTTGAACACATTTGTTACGCTGCTGATCTGACCCTAAGGCTTTATTAATAATAGAAACAAGATTCATTTTAATTGTGTCATGGATATTTAAGTAAAACTCCCTCTAGATTGTAATCTGCTTAAAACACATGCCAAGCTATATAGCCCAGCCCACAGTTCTTAACCCAACACTTGTCATTTTAGCTTCTTTTTAGCTCTATGGCTGTGCTTAATGCCATTAGAACAGAAAACTTACACAGGAGAACCTCTGCAAACAGTAAATGCTTTGTCAAAAAAGACACGGCTCCTGGCATTTTTTACAGTGACATTACTTATTTTATCGCAAGTGACTGATTATAAGTCACTTATCTGGGGATGAATTCTCAGTGCACGCGAACAGCAACACTTATTGTAAAAGGGGAGTAGCAGAATTTTCATTATTTTTCTTATGTTGAGTACTCATAAATACACCTGGTATTCTAATTTTACAGTGACTCGTGCCGAGCACTGTCGTGCTGTTGTGTATGCAGGAAGCACAAGCTCGATTCTCCCATCCTCACGGATCAGGCAGGATAGGTCACTGCATTGCAGTCACCTTCAGACTTGAGTGTGGTTTGCAAAACACTTTGCAGAACTTGGCTCCAGTTTTAGCCACAGGAGTCCAAAAGCAGCATTTTCTACTGAAAAGGCAAAGTGATTGTGGGCAGATATCTTAATTCACACGTATTTTAGTTATTTACTCAAATTATGAAAAGACTTTGTACTGATTAGGAATCCCATTGCGTATCTATGGCTGAGACTTACAAATTACAAGTAAGTACATTTTATGTTCAACATAGTCTCATATTCTCTAATCTGCCAAGGCCTTTATTTAAAAAATTATTTGTTTTCTGTATTAACTGATAGCCTTAGTATTTCCAAAATTAGAGTGGTGAATGTGAGAGAAAATAACTGAAAGGATTTGGGAACTACAATGTTTGATGCTATTGCAGAAGAAACCCAGACCTGAGCACCTGGATCTTGCCAAGTATTATGAAACTATAATTTCATTTAAGTAAATACTGATAGTTGGATGGCTGAAAGACCAGTACATAGGGAACAGCAGTCTGATAGAAAGAAGTGTTTACATAGTCGGTGAGACCTAATAAGGAAGGAAAAAAACTCTGTCAACGTCTGTTATAAATCTTCAAAGCCCTTGTCTAAATCAATTATGCTATTCCAATTTAGGTAGCAGAAAATACGGCTCTGAGTCTTCCAAGATCCTTACTCAGAAGAGGTATAGGAACCTGAGAAATAGCAGAGATAGTCATTGTTCATACATACAGCAGTGTGCTCATGGCAAGGAAACGTTATAAATGCAATTTAATGAATATTCCCAATTTTACCAATTTGCTGTGAACTGCAAAGTGTCCCTTTGGAGTGGCATCTCTGTGCTTAAAGGTCACTTAAGCTTTGACGGCTTGGTTAATGCAAGTTTTCAGAGTCTCTGCTGCTCAGAATTTGCAATTATAGATTGTAATCCCAGAACTCCTTCCATGTATAATTGACTCCATACATCTGAGGCAAGAATTTTATGACCAGGGAAACGGAAGATTTTTCTTTCGGTCTCCTGTGAGAAGAAGAGCTGGTTATTGTAGGATGCTCTGCTGCTGTGCTGGCAGGAACTGCACGTGCTGAGCTGAATGCCCAGACGGGCGTATTTTGGAGAGAAAACCCCGTGTGTCTGTCTTATGTGGGTCAATGTCGCATGAACACGCTAAGAAAGTTACGTAAGTACCAAGGCAGAATATGTTTATGGCATATTACTCTGCAGCCTTTCGTCAATGTTTAACGAGTTTCTTTGTTGTTATTGGTGATCTATATCTCTCCAATGCCAGATTTATTGCTGGACTCAGTGGGAAACGCCAGAGCAGCGCTCAGACAGATTTGCTGTAGTACTTGCACTCAGACGTAGGTCCTCTCAAACCACTGGCAAATTTTTTCTTGGCAAATAGTTGTGGTAGACACTGACACAGTCCTTCATTTATCTATTCCTGCCACGTCAGTCACAGTACTGGCAAAAGGAACTGTGTGAGCAGGCACAGATCTGCTTCAAATGAAGTCTGCCAGCTCAGTTAAACAGTTAATGAAGCTTGCCTTTGTTTATAAGAGATTATGGAATATCCACATAACTGCTTGTACCGGGAGGACTGATGGTCTGGCACCTGCCAGGCAGTGGGAAGTGGTAGTTAGAAACTGGGCTGATGTTTTCAAGGAGCATCTCTGGATCAGAAAACAGCCCATGCCTGACACCTTAGAGAGGGAGCCAAAAAGTCAATGTCTTCAATTTTCTGTTGTTTTTCTGTTTGTAAACGTGGCCAAGTTTTAAAAGATACTTATTGTCTTTATCTAGAGCTATGAATGACATCGGCGATTACATAGGTTCCAACATCGAAATATCCTGGTTACCCAACCTGGATGATTTGATGAAAGGGTATGCACGTAATTTCAGGCCGGGGATTGGAGGTGAGACTTTCGAGAGTAATATATCTTCTGTTTCTTACAATCCTTCTGATGTTTACACGAACTTCATCCTCTACAATGAATAAAAGATTGTGGGTGTCTATTACTTGGATACTGTAAATAATAACAATCAACGATTTTCTTGATCTTGAAAAAAGACAGACTGTGCAGCAGAATTAGCAACACAGTCATCTTGCTGGTAGAATTCTTGAATCATTGATTTCTAAGTTAAGGAATTTTGGATTACATTAAGTTGCAATAATTTCTGCATTTGCTTGAAGTCAGGCTGTCTGAAAAGAGATGATGTGGTTTCCAGAAGGGCTTCCACAGTTTTCAGTAGTTGTGATTGTATCTCATGCCCTTTATCACTGAAGCAAAGTATTCTGCTGGCAATTGAGGACACAAGCTGTGAAGGATTTAAATCTCTTGCTCTAAGGTAGATTTTCCTTGGGAAGTATACTTTATCGTGGAAAACACATTTATGAATTCATTCTGTAGGAAAGAATTAACAGTCTTGGGTCATCCGTATTTTTATAGGCACTATGATGATGTGAATCACCCCATTCAAATGTTTTTTTCTCAGGTCCTCCCGTTAATGTTGCTCTTGCAATTGAAGTAGCCAGCATTGACCACATCTCTGAAGTGAACATGGTACGTTACCAGTTAAACTGACCAAGTTGTGAACATGCACACTGCAATGACAGAAAGTGTAGAAAACTGACTACAGTCGACCCCCAAGGTGTTTGGAGTGGAGACATTACCACAGGAAGATAGAGCAAAGAACTGACACTGTGTTTTAAGCCACAGGCAGAGGCCTTTTTGGCAGACAGAGACGATGACAAGAATCTAGCTATCTAAGTCACTTAGATTTCTTACCACAGTTAGCAAGGTTGGGTCTGTGCTGCACTTCCATCCATCCTTTCCCTTCATTACAGATCCATAACTTCACCTGATTTTTTAGTTTTACTTTAAAAAACCTTCAAACCCCAAAGTTTTACTTGTAGAGGTTAATAAACCATTTTTCTTCATGGAGACATGCATCTCTAGCAACACATTCTATGTAACACTGACACTGAGCCACTTCTGATATCTTGTCTTTAGCCATGGTAGAAGCACATGACAGAAATGAAACTGCTTGGGCAGCTCTATGGTTGACTGACTATAAAAGTCCTTATTTGCCCTGGGCACAGTCAATACATTTCTAGGCTAATACAATAATTTTTTACTAAGTCCCAAGGCATTATTATTGTGTTTGTTTAGTATTGCTTTTTAATTGGGATTTTTTTTATCGTAGGAATATACCATGACGGTATTTTTGCACCAGAGCTGGCGAGATGACCGGCTGTCTTACAACCACACCAATGAAACTTTGGGCTTAGACAGCCGGTTTGTGGACAAGCTCTGGTTGCCAGATACTTTCATAGTAAATGCCAAGTCTGCCTGGTTCCATGACGTGACTGTGGAAAACAAACTTATCAGGCTCCAGCCAGATGGAGTCATTTTATACAGCATCAGGTGAGTCAGAGTGCAAGCGTACTCTATCACGCATTAACTGTTTGAACAGATAATCACTCAGTTTCCTTAGGATGGTTTCCTAAAATAATTGTTAATTTTAAATGGAAGAAATTACTGGTGACTCCTATCAGAGATCCCTTTGCTTTACAAGGATTACGCTGCCAGGAAGGTTTCTTCAGAAGCACTGAATACTTTTTCATAACCACTGATCACTTTCAGAATGTCCTTTAATGATTCTATGACTCTATTCTATGCTGAATACAGAGCGAAGATTCTGTTCTCCACTCTCACCATTTTCCAAGGGAACTATGAGCCTGATTTAGGCTCAACTCCTCCAGCTTTCAGAGAAAGTAGTGTCCCCTCACTTTGGAAGAGCTAGCACTCAGTAACTATATTTAAAGCTAATTGTGTAATGTTCTAAAAATTAATGAGTCTGCACCTTTGAAATTCTAAGTCCAAAGTCACTCTTAAGGTATTGGTAGTGATCTTGGGGACAGTGGAAGGGAGCAGATTTGACTAAGAAAAGTCCTTTTTGTCAGCAGAAGTAGCTGAAGCATCCTCTGATATTAGTCATTTGAATTTCCTCAATTCCCCCCACCTTTGGGTTTCCCACAGCCTTAGTAAAGCTGCCATAGGGACTTTGAAAAGAGTTTCCTGTGTTAGTATTAGGGTTCCAAAGTTTTTCATTTAGTTGTTGAGTTCTGAGGAAAAGGCTCTGTCTGAATGCAACTAACTGGTGTTCACCTTGTTGGAACAGGATTACCTCAACAGTGGCCTGTGACATGGACCTTTCCAAGTATCCAATGGATGAGCAAGAGTGCATGTTGGATTTGGAGAGCTGTAAGGGCTGAGTACAGTGTTTCATACCATCTTTGGTTCGTTTAAAGCCTGCATCTGTGGTACTTTGCTTGCTGGAGTTGGCTGGGACAGTTCTGATTTAGTCAAGGATGAAAAGGGTGCCTTAGAATTTAGAAATAAAGGGTACAAACATGAATCCCTTCGTTGTCCATGTTGGGCATTAGACTATGGACTTTTCAGTACCATTTCAGCTCTGATCCAGTTCAAAACTATAGCATTTAATTTAGTGAAGATGAGCGACCTGAAGTCCTGCTGACAAATGTCTGCAAATTTATGCCTCATGTAAAACCTACTGTGTCAGTTCCAGTGAGAATAAGCAGAGAAGCCCACAAGTGAAATCTGATGTGTTATTTTTTATGAGAAAACAGGAAAAATAAAAAAGAATTCCCTGCTTTTAAAGACTGGCATTGCGACTTACCCTTACATAGCTTGCCTAGGCGCTCTTGTATCTGTTACACAGAAATCAATCAGAATACTGCAAGGATTGGCTTAAATTCCTTTGTACTCACAAAGAGGGGTGAAGAATGACTTTATATTTTGTCCAGCCTGTATTTTGTCTATGATCAGCATTAATACTTTTGAATGCAGTTCACCCCTGACACAAGCAGGGTCCACCCAACCGATGGCAACGAATCTGACCATCAAGGAGCTTTCAGTTCCTGAGGGTTACCGGGATTTTTGAGCAGCGGTTTCTGAGCAGATTCTATGGCCTGTTGGTGCAAGTTTCTCTTTTTTAGCACTGACTTTGTTTTCTAGGCAATTAGCCACAATACCATTTTATCTTGTCAAAAATAGCAAACTACAGTTTTAGTTATGTAATCGCCAAATGCAGAGGCAGCAGACAGTGAACAGCAATCGGTTCTCTCTCCCAGCAAGTTCGGTGGGGAGTTTTGGTGGGGGTTGAATTTGTTAATGGAATTTGAGGGGTTTGATTTTAGTGGAACAAATGTGTGGAAATAAAACCTGTTTAAACAAAGGAATTGTTTAGCAGTAAATTGTCCATTAACAGCAAAACTAGCAAAGATTGATTGCCTATGAAAACAGCATCTTTGAAACGTTTACGTTTTTGTCACTTTGGTTGGAAAATATTGAGGAAGTTCAAAAGCTCTGAGGAAGAGAACTAAGAAAAACCACTGCATAAGCAGTTTGTATTGGCATTGTTTTCTGATTAAACTACTTTAAGCCTGCAGGAGGCCCTAACGATTGTTTCCATATGAACAGTTCAGCTCTATACTTCACTTTTGGGCGGTGTCCGTGCGTAAAGCACCACAAGTGGCTTGCGAGGAGAGATACAGAGCCAGCTGGACACATACTTTTTGAGGACACTGAGGGAATCCCTGACAAAGGAAATCTTTTTCTCTGACACTGCCTGACTGGTACAAAGTACCCATCTCATAAAATTGATGTGGGAGCTTGGAGACAAACTTGCAGTACAGAATTACACTGGTCTGTCTGCAGTAGGACAGGTGCTGATATCTTAGATTTAGTGGTTATTTTCCTTAACAGAAATTCCTGTGACTGAGATCCTAGCACAGTGGTGAGCAGGCTAGTCTGAGTGCTACAGTACCAGTTTACTCTCCTTTTAAGCAAGTATGCAAACAAGCAATTTGAGAGATAATTTGGATATTTCTCATGAGACTGAAGTGAATTGTTCCAGTATGAATCAACTGGGATTATTCTTCCTGTAGGAAAGCTACCACAGTGCAACACTGGCAACACTGATGTTTCCAGGACAGTGAATTATCCAGTTTGAATAATGGCGTGATTACAGTGGGACCAGTGAAAATCAGCATGGCAGAGGAATTGGAGGACTTCCACAATGAGTCCTCTAAGTTCTTAATTTCTTCCTCAAACTTTGTGTTTATTGAGCTTTCTTTTGGCAGATGGCTACTCTTCAGAGGACATCGTCTACCACTGGTCAGAAAACCAGGATGAGATCCATGGATTGGATAAGCTGCAGCTTGCTCAATTCACAATTACCAGTTATCAGTTCACAACAGAAATGATGAACTTCAAATCTGGTAACAGGATCTGTCTTCAATCAAGGAACAGTATCCAACTTTTCCTGCATAGAGAAAACTCCTATATCCATAATAGAAAATCCCTCTTCTTAAGTAACTAATTAAAGAATTTGTCAGGTTTCTTATAAGAGTTTTCTTTAGCTTACACTTACAAAATATGCCAACCTTTGCTGAGCCTTCAGGTAGCTACTGTAGTATATTGTGTCCTTTAGCTCTGTATGTTTGACAAAATACTGCATGGAGTAGCCAGAGAGCACTCGATAAAAAAACATTTGAGGTATAGCTCACTTTTTCTTGACCTAATTTGCAACTTTGGATAAAGAAAAATTTCCATTAGCCCTGATGTTTTGAGGCTTATGATGTACAGTCAGATCATTCTAATTCTACACAGTAGAAGTCAGTGTTGTGTACGCATATCACTGGGTTTATTGCAATGTTTGTAAAAGATTGGAGTAATTTTTTTCCTGCTGATTTTTCATCCTCTTTCATGTATTCAGATTCTCATTTATGCTGCACATCTCCTCTAAGCTCTTTTTTTTGAGTTTGAAATTAACTTGGCCTTTTAAAAATTCTAAATTTAGTATCTGGAGGGCTTTCTACAGCAGATGATAAGACAGTACACATTTTGAAGCATTAATGTTATTCGAGAAGACTCATGATTTTATTTTCAGATCTGGCATTGATATGACCTGAGACAAATCATTTGACCTATTCTTAGCTAGCAGTGCTGCTGAGAGCTGCAGTACCTCGTGCGGGGTTTATAAAGACTAATAGAACAACATTCCAAAAAGCTTTTTGTGATCCTTGTCCAAAAGATGTTTAAGAATGTACATCTTGTCACTATAGGAAATGTTATTTTGAATATCAGTTTAACTGTGATTCACCCAGTTGCAATCTTTCTGTGTCTGCTTTTTTTCCAGCAGGTCAGTTTCCCAGGCTCAGTCTCCACTTCCAGCTCCGACGAAATCGAGGAGTTTACATCATTCAGTCTTATGTTCCTTCTATCTTACTTGTGGCCATGTCGTGGGTGTCCTTTTGGATCAGTCAGTCAGCTGTGCCTGCCAGAGTGTCATTAGGTAAAACAGTTTGGGAAACAAACAGGGAAGGGTGTGCTGAGGTTGTAATTATGCTCACTCATAATCCTCATTTTCCATGAAGGTGCATTTATGAATACTATGTTTACAGTTGCAGAAGAGAAGGTCCTTTAGAAGATCTCCTTCATGTTTTAATTTCTGTCATGCTATCAGAGCAGCTGCCTCAGTAAAGAACAGAAAATAACCCTCTCAAGATGGTTAAAAGCAATAGAGAATGTGAGGCAGATAGATGTATGAAAGAACTGATTTGAAGGAACTGGGACAGTGACAAAAACATGTTCCCTGAGCTTGTGGATCTGGTTGCCTGAGTAAAGGTTGCAAGACCAGATGAAAGAGGTTTTGAGGGTTAAGTCTTCTGGTTTTGCTTGTCCTGATCTAAAACAAACCCAAGGATAACATGTTCAAAGCTACCTTGGCCTTACAAAAGCAGTTTTTTACAAGCTCCTTTGCTTTGAAAATGAGAAGCCACACTATTAAAGAGGTTCTGCTGTGAAAATATTCTTCAGCTTCAGACTGGTGCATGCACTTATTACAGCGTTTGCTATGAAACCTAAAGTGAATGTTCTCACATTACACGGCAGGTATAACTACCGTCCTCACGATGACTACACTGATGGTCAGTGCCCGATCTTCGCTTCCGCGAGCATCTGCCATCAAGGCTCTTGATGTTTACTTCTGGATTTGCTACGTGTTCGTCTTCGCTGCGCTGGTGGAATATGCATTCGCACATTTCAACGCAGACTACATGAAAAAGCAAAAGAACAAGATAAAGGCGAGAAGGCAGAGTGCAGAGGTCCGTAAGTGTAATGCTGCGAATAACTTCACAAAAGCAATCACCCTACACTCTGACCTTTGCCTGCTATGGAAGCAAATTCTTACACCCCTTTTGAAAAACAGTCTCCTGGTTAATTCTTTTGTTGTGTTAATATGACAAGCAGCCAAATGCAAGCACTCCTTTCCCCTTGGTCAGCACTGAAGACAACACATTCTTAGATGGTTTGTTGCTATATTTAAGATAGGAAACAGTGAATAAGAGAGACAAAGTATGTCTGGAGCCAGATTTGCAAGTAACAGGTGATAAGACAAGAGGAAATGGCCTCAAGTTGTGCCAGGGGAGGTTCAGATCAGATATTAGGAAAAACTTCTTTACTGGAAGAGTGGTGAAACACTGGCAGAGGCTGCCCAGGGAAGTGTGGGAGTCTCCATCTGTGGAGGGGTTCAAAATACTTGTAGATGTGGCACTTGGGGCCATGGTTTAGTAGGCACAGGGGCGTTATGTTGATGGTTGGACTGGATGAGCTTAGAGGTCTTTTCCAGCTCTAATGATTCTGGGATTCTATGATTCCACCCCAGTGGGTGATAGATTCCATTCCACACTCAGGGATCGCATAGGTATTTCATGACGTATGTTACCATTGCTCTGTAAATTGCTATTATAGGTTCTCCTCTTTCCTTTGCAGATAAACGTGAAGAATGCCATTGTCCTGTTTTCCCTTTCCATAGCTGGTGTGACCCAGGAACTGGCTGTTTCCAATAGGCAGCACCGAATTCCCAGAAGCCTGCCTGGGTCATATGGCACAATAGAAATAGAAACTGGAGAAACAAAACGGCAGCAACTGATGAAACTGGATAAAAAGAGTGGTCTGAAGTCCCTCTTTAAGCCCATTGATGCTGACACCATTGATATATATGCCAGAGCCGTGTTCCCAGCAGCCTTTGCAGCAGTCAATGTTATATACTGGGTTGCATACACAATGTAAAAAAAATAAAAGGAAAATCCAAGTGAAGAGCTACAAATGGAACAATACCAACAGACTGAAAAGCCCTTGCTGAAACTGTATTGATCCATCTCTTCTCAGAATATTTTCCAATGAGCTCAAGACATTTCTGAAGTCAAGAAACTCCTGTGACCAATTCCGAAAAAAAGCAGCAATTTATAACCGATCTGATTTGATACAGTAATAACCGTGCTCTGCCAAACAATCCCAGCTCCTTCTCTCCTGTGTTACCACCAGACAGTTTTGCATATGTACATATTTGCAGCAAAAGTTTTAATCTTAAATTACCATGGTTTTCCTCCACTTTAAGAGCTGATCAGTAACAAAGATTTGGCTTTTTACACTCAGATCATTTCCTTTTTTGTAATGGAAGAGCTAACTCCTCACTTACACGAGTGATTTTCTGTATCTGGCCTTTGTGGGGTGGTCTAAGTTTATGAGTAGTGGTAAAGTTGGAGTTTTTAATCATAAAAATCTCATGAACAGAGTAAAATGGAATAGAGGGGAGTGGAGTTTTTCTTAAATTATTATTTGTCTTGGATAAAGTATTGAAAATATTTCAATACTCTTAGTCACAGCATGAAATAAAATATACTACATAAAATCCTACTGAATGGTTAATAATAGCTGTATTATATTTCAGAGGAGGGCACAAAGATGATCAGAGGGCTAGAACGCCTCCCATATGAGGACAGGCTGGCAGAGTTGGGGTTGTTCAGCTTAGAGAAGAGAAGGCTCTGGGGAGTCCTTAGAGCAGCTCCCAGTACTGAAAGGGGCTCCAGGAAAGCTGGGGAGGGGCTCTGGATCAGAGAGTGCAGGGATGGGATCAGGGAGAACAGTTTTAAAATGAAAGAGGGGAGACTGAGATGAGATCTTAGGAAGAAATGTTTTGCTGTGAGGTTGGTGAGGCCCTGGCCCAGGGTGCCCAGAGCAGTGGTGGCTGCCCCATCCCTGGAGGTGTTCCAGGCCAGGTTGGATGGGGCTTGGAGCCCCCTGATCCAGTGGGAGGTGTCCCTGCCCGTGGCAGGGGGTGGCACTGGGTGGGCTTTGAGGTCCTTTCCAACCCAAACCATTCCATGATTTCAGATCTAAGCTAATGAAGGTTTAAACACTTAGGCCCCAAAACAGACAAAAGTGATTTAGAAACATAGGCAAAACTCAGGCTTTCTGTGTTGCACTGGAAAAAATATTAAACGTGTTTGATAACGAAGGAAATCAGACTCCATTTCAGGAAGGACTTCAGAATTCATTCTGTTAATTTTCAGTGAGAGTCTACCATGTGTGCCTCTGAAAATATCCTCTTTGCATCTGTCTCTAAATAGCTGAGTGAAGTAAAAAAAATGTCATAAATGGCTTTAAGTTACTCAGTTGCTTTGGATATTTTTATCGCTTTTATTCAGAGGCTGAGCTAACACACTAGGCCTCTTTGCTCCCATTATTTGGCAATGAAATTTGTGGGTACTGATACACACTCCTTAATTGAGGACTAGATTCTCTCACCCAGCTCATGGGTTCATACCAGGTTCATAATTAGTCCCTAAAAGCCTCCACAGCAAATACCTGGGGATATGGATTAAAACAATTTAAATATTCTTATTGTAGGAATCAATGTCAGACACTTCAAAAGGGACATTTTTCGGAGGGTTTTTTTGCCTTGAAAGTGAGAGGTTGTTGAGGTTGTTTCAAATATAGATCCCGACACAAAAGCAAAAATGAAATGAGAGAGAGAGGGAAAGGAGGAGGCAGAGCAAGTGGCTGAAAGCTACGAGAGAAGGGAGCACAGGGAAGTGTGAGATTAAACCGAAAGATGTCGATAAGAGAAGAGTTGTGGTGTTGAAGACGGGGGTCTTGAATGTAGTGGCTTATGATTAATAGTTACAATTGTGATAAGGATGAAACAAGCATTTGATCACAATGGAATGTGCTTACGTTCTTCCTGCCTTAGTTATTTGTGACATAAGGATTTATTTCATATGACCGGCGCTGAAAGATAAAGCATTTTATCACAGATTTACAACTTAAAATAAGATTTGTTCAATATCACTGAAGTAAGAGAATGCTCTGAAGAAAAAATAATGATCCTGAACTAAGCTATAATGGAAAATATGCTCCCATCATAAGTCAGGCTCAGGTTCACCTCAATCTTTCAGTTTTTCAATTACAGCAGAAACATGCTAACAGTGTGCTGGAAAGTGCAAACTGACATCAAGCTATCATTGTTCCACAGAGCTCTCCCCAGTTTAGCCCTGGACTGAGGCACTGCATTCTGCTCCAAGATCTTGCCACTGATTTGTTGGGGAAACTTAGTTGTTTCACTGCATCACCTGCAAAATTGATACAATAGTGATTTCCTTTCTGTATCTTTGAATTTTACAGAAGAAAAATCCTTCAGGAGAGACAGAAACTCCAAGTAGGTAAGTGCATCCAATTAGTACGTACGTGGCGCTATCTACCAACATTTCCGAGCCTCTCACATACTGAATTAAAGCAAAGCATCACTGGTTTCTCTAGCTCTTAGTTTATTACATTGGATGGCAGGGTTAGCATCTACTGCTAAGAGTGAAATTAATGACTAAATCCAGCTGAAGAAATACTCGCAGGAAGTTCCTGCGGCGGGTAAATCATAATAAAATAATCCATGATTTTCAAATTAAAGTTATTAAAGAGCAGAGAACAAAGCATTGACCTAGTCCCTCTCGTGTGCTGGCTATTTAGAGAAACTCAGAAGAAGCAGCTGCGGATATTGTAAAGGCAGTGTCTAATCTAATTACTTCAGCAGTAATAGTTGGTAATTGTGCACCTGGTAGAACTCCTTACACTGAAGCCAACTAAGTAATCACATGGGGTTATTGGACAAAATTAGTTGCTTCTCCATCTGGGAGACAGTGAGGGGCGGTATGCCCTGCTGACACCTTCAAAAGCTTTATTCAGTCGCTTTTTCTGTAGTTTGACTGCAGATCTTCAAGGTGCACAGCTCAGCCAGGACTGATCAAAGTAAAAGGTGGCAGCAATCTTTCCCTCAAAAAAACCCAAAGCAGCACACTTGACTATCACAATGTTGTAGAGAGAAGCATAAATAAAGGGGAAAACACATCTCAACCCATGGCAGGCAGGAACACACACTGTGAGCGCACATATGGCAGTTGTGTCCGTTCCAAGACGGAGGTGACTCAGAGGGGAGAGCAGGCGTTTCAGCTCTTGATGCTGCACTTACTTGAGTAGCACAAGACAAAACACCTCCATCGTGAAGTGGGTTTTTCTTAAATCTGTTTCCAGAGCCAGAAATAGGAAAGTCAGATGCCATTCAAACCCTTTTAAGGAGAAACTTCAGTATAGGAGTATGGTGGAAAGATTGAAGTTACGTATAAATTTGAATCTTCTGTACTTTTTGGTGTGCTTCTCTTTCTTTGCCTTTAAAATCATTATACTTAAACATCATTAACCATTAATACTTTATACGTATTGATATCAAAAGTAAATGCTCTATTCAACTCCAATTTCATGATGTCCTTACTAACCTGAATTAAACTAAATTTTATGTCAGTCAGTGCTGACTGTGGATGGGTTGTACTTGCATCAAGGAGAGGGAAGGAAAAAACAAAAGTATGTGGCAGATCAGAAGGCACTTTTTCTGTGCTATACCTGAAAGCATTTGTATTCCTTTCAGCTATTTAGAGTACTGCTCTATGGACTGGTGTGTCTGTGAGAAAGAGTGGGATACGTGTTAATGTAATCATTCTAAATGTGAAGTGTTAATAAAATGTAGATGTAGAGAAATTTGAGCTTCTATAAACAGACAAAATAGACATTCAAACTATTGAACTGGAGGATAAAATAACCGCAGAGATTTCATCCCATAATGAAACCCTGCCTATTGGGTGCCCAAGGACTTGTAAAACTCTACTTTGGCCATGACAACTGAAGAGAAAGTACCAATCCGTGATCACGAGTGCTTTCTGTGGGGCACTTATGCAGACTACTGTATTTATGTTAAAAAATAGTGGTTGCTGCCTCAAGAGGTTGAAAAGGATCAGAAAGCACAAGATGAAGAAGGCGAGATACTGCACGATTTGTTTGAAAGCAATGCTGGCAGTGACAGCACTATGAAGAGGTTAATATACAGAAATGTCTGTCCTGTTTCTGGGTAAAAATGAAGGCATTTATCCAAGTTAAAGTAAAAGCTCCCACACTGGTTCTTAACCGGTTTCCTAATCCAACAGATAATGTAGCAAAACCAATTTAGCTCAATGAGGCTTCTGCTGTTCGTATAACAGAACACTTAAAACGATTGCTCTGATTTAAATACTCAGAGCCATTAACCTAAGAAAGCACTTCACACAAGGCACCCCTGCATATTTGTCTATGAAGCAGAATAGATGACACAAAGCTTATTGAAAGTTACGGAGAATATTTTCATTTAAAAAAATATGAAGTGATTCCCTCATGCCCTCTTTATTAGAGCAGTTTGAAACACTTGCATTGGTTGAAAACTTACTTGATGTTACAATAAAATTGCGTGCAATAGATGTTACAAACACATATAGCTAATTCTTTGTAATGAAAACTGAATAAAAATTTGGCCATGAACAAGTCTATCTGGATGGGTCTGGTGGCTGAGATGGGAAAAGTACTGCCTTTTTCCGCTTTTATAGCTTGTGTCTCAAATGAAATGAATTTGAGGATCTCAGCCCATTGTTACATAACGCATTAAAGATCTGCTGTCTTCTCATACCAGCTTTATGCCATGGCTATTCCTTTTACTAAGTCC
This sequence comes from Neomorphus geoffroyi, assembly GCA_033558235.1. Lineage (NCBI taxonomy): Eukaryota > Metazoa > Chordata > Aves > Cuculiformes > Neomorphidae > Neomorphus > Neomorphus geoffroyi. Next base: position 2,051,699 of record JAUMJM010000029.1, on the reverse strand, counting down.
TGTACAGTAAAAACAAATCTGAGAGGACAGTCAAACCCAGGCTGTCAGAAAATGTAGCACCAACAGAACTAATCGGATATTATGAGGAGTTCACTGTTCTGCAAGAAGAGTGGCCCACAAAAAGGAATACTAATATTCCTCATTTCCGAGGTATCAGAAACATCTAAATTCACTCTGAATCGCTCTAGATTTAGATCAACTAATGCACAGGTCTGGTTTCACTGAATGGCAGATTCCTCTAGTCCAGTGTCCAGCCCCCACCCTTTGATACCAAGTCTGTCGTGGCGTTGCCGAGTATGTCAGCGTCTTTTACTGAGATCAGTGACACGCTAGCACAAATATCACAAAACTCTCAATTTTCATGCATCCTTACCAGAAGGGGCAAGGAGGATGTTTCCCTTTACATTGGCCAGCTTTAAGGGGTGGGTATGTGGGGCAGGCATAGCAATAATATATAGGGCATTGAGCTATTCCAGTATGACAATTACTACAGTCTTAAGATTAAATAAAGATTGAGTGATGAAATACAGAGTAATCTGTAAAACATCTGGTGTAACAGTCCATCCAGACTGTTCTTCCTGTATTACTGCATTTCTTTTAGAGTTAGACAAACACAAAAGATCTATTTCTGTACCTCTTAAACTTACCACGTTCTTACAGACACATTTCAGATTATCCTACCCTCATCTTCCCTAGTCGCGTGTTCAGCTTTTACAGACATGCGCTCCAGTGTGGATACATCTAAAAGACAAGAGGATTCTAGAGCCTTTTTATAAACTACAGTGCATGTAGTATTTTAAAATTGAACCTGTAGTTTATAAAGAAGACACATTTACTGTGTCAGTTACAATTATTTTCAAATTGCCTACAAAGGTGGTTCTGTCCATGGTTACTGAAGGATCCATCAGGCACTTCTTGAATTTGGAATACTTTGAACAAAGAATGCCTGCCTTTCCAGCAAACTCAATGCTGGCTGGACAAATAATGAGAACTTAGGATGGCAGAATTAAGTCTGGTCTAGGGGAAGCAACAAAAAGAGGATTCTTGAGGAATCAAGATGAAAATTTGATCCTCAGGATTAAATATTTTCTAAAATTTTCACCATTTTCTTCCATTCTCTGAAATTAGATTTGCCTGTTTTCAATGGTAGAAGCATCCTTTTTCTTTCTTCTTTCACTGTTATCTTTCAGAAGATGGATCATTGCTTTCTAAAGGCTTGGGACCAGGTTAGACAGCAAGAAGAAATTTACACATGCCTACAATTTACACGTGCAAAGGGAAAGCAGGCATGAATTGTGTTTGTACAGAGACGGGCTGTTTAAATATCCTGAAAAAATAAATACAGAAGCATAGAGATTTTGTGTTATTTGCTTTTAAGCACATGTAGCATGGGCTACCCATAGAAATTCTTTATTTGCCTGGCTAATGTGATGTTGACAAAAGTGAGTTAGCTTCTGGGTGCTTCTATCTTATATAAGACAGACAAGTAAGGGAGGTGTTGACTTAAAATAGTCTTGAAACATTATTCATTTTGTCTATTTTAGCATGGGCTGGAAAAACACTAATATTCAATCTAGCAAGAAAATCTGCAAAGAATTACCATGGTGATTTCTGATGTCATGTGGGATATATGCTTTACTCCAGTTTATGTTACAATAAAACAGATTAATGCCTTGCCTTAAAATTTTTATCCAGACTTAGAGGCATCTGTCCCAAATTCCTTCCCACTGGATTCAATGATTTCACTGACACTGATGTCAACAGAAACAATAGCTTGTCTCTTGGTTGGCACAAAAAGAGTAAGTATGCATGTCTGCCCATGGTGCTGGCTTGATCTGGTAAAGATGACATTCTATAGGGATGTATTTTCATTCTGGAGCGACACAGAACTGGTTACTTGTTTTTCACAAATATTTGAAGATAGTAGCCATCTCTTCATGTATCTGTTGTTTAGTTCATAGTCTGAAATCATCATTCTAACCCCTGCTAAATCTTTAAAACCTTGGAAAGTTGACGGGTCTTAATATAGCTGAAGATCTTAAGTCACTAATTCAAGTAATAACAGGACACCCTGCCTTCTCCATCAATTGAGATAAAAGTAGTACTGATCACTTCTTTTGTTTCAACAATTCTCTTTAAGAACTAGTTGCCATAAAGTCTTAACTGAAACATTTGGGAGGGAGAAAAGGAGACAGATTTTTTTGGTCAACCTTATCAGAAACACACAAGTATTCTGTGGATAGAGCCATTTAAAAAATAAAAAGTAATTTCACAAAAGAAAAGGTACAAAAACCTGTGAGTCCTGCCACCTGGCCGTCAGGTTTTAAAATTTACAACTCTATGTCTTTCTGTCTAAATTTGTAAGAACAACTCTGTACATAATCTATTCTGAGGAGTCCATAGAGTGCAATGATTCTTCAACCACCTTCCGTAGTAGGAATGTTCCCAACAGTTTTAGTCATTTAAGCAGTGAAGGTCCTAGCTGAGTCACTTGCTCATTAATTACACAACATTGTGTTCATTGGACTACCAAAATTAAACACAGAGCTTTTCCTGCCAGTTTCTTATATCAGTGGAAAGGGGAGACGTAAACATCAATATAGGAACTATAGCTCCCAAACTACAAGGACAGTCTTCATCTCTGCTGAATCTCCTCTGTGAAATAAAATGACCCATAACAAATATGTATCCTTTGATCTTTGTTTCTAATGAGACATATTTCCTTCCCAGGAAAGCCTTTTGTAAGCCAGGGATAGTGCTCTGGAGATGAGAGGGATTAACTGGCAGTGCAGGGAGCTAAGAGCCTCCTACCTATGACTGATAATTCGTGTTACGCTTTCAGTCCAATAGTGCCTGTGCTGCCCACTGTCATCTCAACCAGCAGACGTGGAGTGTTTCTCTCAGTAATACGCAAGTCTCCTACTCCTGGAATAAGCGCTCAGCAATAGCACCTTAAACATGAAACACATACTCCTCTCTGGGCTGAACAGCACAGCTTTTGCCCTTTAAGAGCTGGGATATGTGACAATAACAATTACCAAACAGACTTTCTAAACTATTGTATAATTAAATCTTAAAGGTGAAGACAAAGCATGAAAATCTCACAACAACAAGCAGTCGGTGAGCACGCCTGTTTGAGTCAAACACTGATCATCTGATGGTACGTTGACAAAACTAACTTTGAACTGAGGAGACATTCTAGCAGGTTTTTATGGGTATTATTAAGTTTCCTTGGAAAATTCTCTTCTATTGCCATAATGGTTCCTTAGTGAATGTCTCTTTAAATGAAGATTCTTTGGTTCCTCAAACCTTAAGATTAAAGAGTGTCAGTCAAAAACAATTTTGTGATTTGAGCTACAGAAAAAAATAAACCTTGCTAGTCAATAAATATTTTTTTTTGATGATTCTCAATTATTTTTATGTGACATCTTGTTTCAGACCATGCTTCATCTGATTTATAACCTTTTCTCCATTAAATGAACATTTTAATATATATTTTTATATTTTATATTTTAATACCATATTTTTATATGGTAAATATCCTAATGCCAATGTTGCATAAGTGCTTCATAAATACTTAAAGAGTTGCCCCACTTGTGACTTAACTTGTTTTAACCAAAAGTAACCGTTCACAGGAATAAGCCACCATATTCGTTTACTAACCCAACTGTATGAACTTCATATGCTGAAACACAAAACGCGGCTTGCTGCATTCTACTAAACAAAAATTTTCTTTTTAATGGGTATAAATTGGCTAAGCTTTTTTTTTATGCAATCAAAACACCCAGGACCATCTTTAAATCTCTCTCCCATTCTTTGCAGCCTGGATTCACCGACTCTGTTTTTTGGATGTGTACTTATTCTTTACAATACCAACGTGGACAAGTGGAAGCACATAGCATGAATGGGTAAGCATTAGGATACTCCTTTTTTTCTTTCTTTCTGCAGCTGTTGCTGGCAGAATAACAATAGGTTAATATAAAGCAAAAGCACTCAAACAGCTCTGTACATCAAAATGTGAAAAAAGAACTGCTGAGATTATTTGAAAAGGGAGGTTGGAGCTATTTGGAAAAGTTAAAATGCTTTTCCATTAGACAAATGCATCTGTCAGTAGATCAAAAAAAGGCAAATGCACAGTGGAAACAATAGGCACAAGAGTAAAATACAACAGAATTCAATACAGTTTCAGACGCAGTACATACCTTTCAACAACACACATTACTTACAGATTTTAAGCAGGATGAGTAAATACAAGATAAAACTTGTTTCTGTCTCTTAGTTATGCTGAAGTCTGGCTCAAAGAGAATATTATTCCCTCTAACCTAAAAATAAACTGAAAAAAAAATGTACATTGTTAGTTTTTCCTCCTGATTTTGTAGATATTTGTGCCAAAATACTAGTTAAAAGTCCTACATCTGCAATTATTACAGCATTCAGCAAGCTGGATAACTTTTCAATTCAGAAATATTCTCACTTCCTCCTGGCTGTAGTGTATAAAATTAAACGTGCTAATTAGTTGTTTCTCTTGTGTTGTGCACATAGAGAGATTTTGGAATAATATTACTTTCACTAAGAGGTTAAAATACACCACTTTCTTCACGTGAACCCTGGAAAAATTTATTTTCGTTTCATTCTGTGGATTCAGTGAGGTATTTAGGTGCTTCATTTTTCTAAGCATGCAGGAAATTTTTTCCTCTGAAAAATGGCCCAAGACAACAAGGAATGTCTATCCCTACAACACTGCTTTCCCATGCAGCTATAGCCTGTTTCTTTCAAGACACCAACTAAAAATGGAGATAAGGAACCTCACTGCATTACTGTTAGAGGCACTAAAAGAGTTGGACTGTGTAGTCCAAGAGTTTCCAAACTCATTAAGCAGCAAATATGTTTTACAACTTTAAAAAAGGAAAATATAGTTAGAGAAACCTTGCGCTGGAGTGAGGTTAATAGACATTAATATAAATATCTGATGCCTAAGCAGTGCTTTAGATTCATGTTATCATTAACCCCAAATAATTTGTTCCCTTTAAATTGATTTATAAGGAATTCTTAATAGCCTGTAGTATTAAAACATAGAAGGAGCACTTAGAAGCATTGTACATACAGCTGTGTTTCCCAGCCAGTAGCCTAGGAATATCTTGCCATCTGCTGGAAATGTGCAGATATACAGCCTTAAACAAGTACAGGCTTCAAAGTTACTGTCAGACACAACAGTACCATGAATGATAAAGGAGATATGAAGTTCGAAAAGCAACACTCTAGATTTTCATAACTTTGAGACAAAAAGACAATTCAATATTGAGGTCACATCAGACTAACAGGCAGCAGCAGCTGAAATACCAAGACCAGATTCCTTGGCAAACCACTGTTCTACACAACATCTGTGAATCCGCAGCACACCAGGATGCTGAGGTTGAGTGCAGCATCACCTGTGAGGTCAGGTGATCACCATGGGCACATCTGTATAAAACAGGGGTCACTCTGCTGTAGATGAGGTGATGGGCTAATTAACACAGAATCGGAGATACTGACACATTTCACCAAGAAGCCTCTGCAAATTAGTTATGTCCTTCATAAGAGAACTTAAACAAGGCATCGGCAACTCCTGGTAAGTATTGGCTGCTACTGATCCTGGTTGCTAAGAAGTCACAGTGTCTTTAAAAGAAAACAAAATAGAAAGGGAAATCTACATGGCTGTTTCCTGCAGGAGGGAACTATTCTTTCTCACAGAACTTAATTAAAATACTGGTAAGGAAACCACTATTATCCTACCTCTTAAAAAAATCCCTCTAGGGCATGTGACAGATATTTGTGATTTGCCAAAGCTCATCATATAACAAATGTGAGAATAGGAAACCCCCAGTTTGTTGTGCTGGACATGATAACATCCTTTTCAAAACAGAACTGAAATACTTAAAAAACCCTTTTTTTTTTAACCTTTCCCTTTCCCAAACAGATCAGTTCACATTCTGCTTTTCGGAAAGAGATTTGACATCAAGAGATAATAGTAATTAAAAAAAACTATCTAAAAGTTAAAATGCAATAAATACCTCACTTATACTTGGAAAAAAAATTTACCTAGGAGCCTGTCTGCTCTTCAGGTCTAGGTGTAGTGGACAGCAATATTACAACTTTTTATTAAGCTGAAGATGGTTTAGTAGAAGATAGAAGTGCAATTCCCTGCCATCTAGGAGGAAGAAAAAAAGAAAGCTCAGGAATACACTCAGGATTTACAGCTCTAGAAAACAGAAGTCAATTGTGTTTCAAAAACAATGTGCCAGAAATAATGATCATACAATATGTTGCATTTTCAAACTAGTTACAACCTTGTCAGCTGATGCACAGAGCAAAGCTGACATCCTTTCCAAAAAATGCCATCTGCCCAGAAGTGGGAAGAATCTATTAAGAAATTCAAGTGTTTAAACAGTCTTATAAGAAAATACAAACCAACTCAAAAAAAGACTTCTACAATAAGCGTGTTAGCACTAAGTGATCAACACAAAATATCTCTACAAGATGTAAAAATATTGTTGTTGAGAAATACACCCAATTTTTTGTCCTCAGTAAGTTCTGCTAGGAAAAACCCCAACAATAAACCATAGAAAACCTCAAATCACAGTTCTGAAGAACCACGCTACCTTTTATCTGCCAATCCAACAACTCGCAGAGCTGAAGTCATCTAACTGACATGACAGGGAGATCAAAGTCGAACTTGCCCTGAAAGAATTATTGTAGACATATCTTACATAATGTTGTCCATTTTAAGCAGAGAAATCTGGAACACATGAAGATTTAAAGGCCTGTTTTGAAACCATATTGACAGTTCCAACTAAGATGAAATAAACAGTGGATACGCGAATAATTCAGATTAAAGACTGATAAATGAAATCATTCGGTGCATTTCCTTGGTGTCAGAGAAAACATCTAGGGTGATGGGGATAAGTTTTGCCATTTTACTGCTACTTCAACTAGTGTTAACTGTTATTTCTTTTTATCTTGGAAGCCTGTAGAAACACCAAAAGGTGGCTCAGGGCTACACTAATACAAACTCACCAACACACACTCCCTCATAGATATTGGGAAAGATATTGGGAAAGTGCTACATGATGTCTAAAATTAACTTGATGTAGGTGTACAAAAGGTAAAGCAGGAGAACAAGAACTGTGTTGGTTTTTTTTTTTTTTTCCATTTTCAAAACACAGATTATGACCACTCAGCTCCAGGTAACCAAAAACTTAATAGTTGTGACACCTTAACTTGGTTTATTTTTCAAATGTTGTGGGTTATTGTTGCCCAATGGCAGATGTAAACAGATCAACAGAAGCCCCAAGGCAAACCTTTTTACAATACATAAAGACACTTGTTTGGCCAGAGCAAGGGCACTTCCGCAGCTTCTTCTGGAGAACAGGCAAAGCCCCCATCTCCTGCTTTACACAGAGATGGCTTTGCTTCAGTCACAGGTGACATCAAAAGATCAAAGTATCATTAGGAAAAAACTCCAATTTTATAAAGCTAAGGGCATTAACCAACTCCCAGACTTGCTTTTGTGAAGCTGTGGTTAATTCAACAACAGTGCTGCAACGCATTTCATGGCTTTCCCCTCTGGCCTGGCTGCTCAGAAGTTTTATATTGTTTACCCTCATTAATTTATTTCCTCAAGTCCATCCAGTCCAACCGTACCTGTCCACTACTTAAGCCACCCCTGAGCCCCCCATCTACCCGCCTTTTAAACCCCTCCAGGAATGGAGGAGGCTCTGCCGCCTCCCTGGGCAGCTGTCCCAGTGCCCGAGAACCCTCTCAGGGAAGACATTTTTCTTGATGTCTCATCTGAACCTGCCCTGGCGCGGCCTGAGGCCACAGCACCCCCCACTCCTCCCTCAGTCCCCGCTCCGCTCCCGCCTCAGCGCCCCCGGCCGCTCAGGGGAGCGCCGGCTCTGTGGCGGAGTCCAAGGCACCTCGCTGCCCCCATGGGCCGCATCCGCCTTCCCGCTCACCCCGGCACCTCCTACCGCGTCCCAGAGCGCAGGAGGTACCGGTACCTGAGGCGCCGCCCGGAGCACCCCCTCACACTCGCCTCACCTGTCCCCGCGTGCACCGCCTCCTTCTCTGATTGGTCACAGGTGTTCCCTACCCCTTCCCTCCTGGCTGCTGATTGGCTGGAACGCTCCCACTCCTCAGGTAACGGTTCCCGGGCTACGATTGGTCGCGGGTAGGCGGGATGCTCGCGGCGATTGGCTGACGGGCGGTGTGGGCGGAATCCCATTGGCTGGCGGGCGGAGTAGGCGGTGTCCCATTGGCTGGGGGCGCTCGGCCTCTCCGTCCGCCATGTTCGGCGTGGCCGCGGCGGCGGCGCTGCGGGAGCTGGGGGGCGCGGGGCCGTGAGTGGCGGCGGCAGCGGCGGCTGAGGGGGCACCAGGCAGCGGGGACTTCTCCCCTGCGCGGCCGCCCCTCGGCTCCGGGGGCGCAGGGAGGGCAGTGAGGGCGCCGGAGTGTCCGATCCTGAACTTCCTGGCGGGACTTTGAGCAACTTCGGGCCGTGGAGGCGCGAGGACGGGGACGCGAGGCCCTCAGGTGCGGAGCCGGGGGGGCGGGCCGGGAGAGTCGGGGGTGGGAAAAGGGTTAATTCCGGGATGGGTGGCAGGCTGTATCCTCGCCGTCCCGGGTGGCTCTGTCACCTCTCCCCCGTCTTCTCCCCCCGCCGTCACCTCAGTGTCTCAGCCTCCCCGTCACCTCAGTGTCTCAGCCTTACCTGTCACCTTCTCTGTCACCTCAGTGTCTCGACCTCCCGTGTCACTTCCTCTGTCATCTCAGTGTCTCACTCTCACCAGTCACCTCCCCTGTCACCCTCGCAGGGGCTGAAGGGTTCCCTGGGGACAGAGAGGAAGAGGCGTTGGGTTTCCCCTCACTCCTCAGAAGAGGAAGGGTTGGGAGGGAAATTCTAGAGTCTCCTTGGTGCCTGTGGACCCTGCTTCCCTGGGCAGTGGCCTCGTGGAAGTGTCTGGAGATGCTTGTCAGTCCGTCTACCTGTCAGTCTGCATCTGTAAGGGAAGGTAGAGGTAACCTGAATAACCAGGATATTTGTCAGTCTCCAATTGCAAAGCTAACTTAAACTGCCCCTTGGAGTTTGTCTTGTGCTTTTCTTGGGTAAATTTGTAACTAACACTAATTGATAGCAGTCTTCCATGTGTATAAAAGCTATTTTGAATTAAAATACTATTTTGAGTTAAAATACTCTGTGGTTTGGGAAAAAAGAGGCAGAAGCTTTGTTTATAGTGGCTAATAGTTAATAGCAGTGAATAAGTAAAGATTTCTTTGGAGTATTTTTGGCCCAAAGGGAACTGTTGGATGTTTTCTTAAAGAACATCTGTAAAAATACCCAATACAATTTAGTTTTACAGAAATAGTCCAAGCATTTAACTGATCTTGTTTAATTTCTGTGCAGGTCAATGGTCTTGTATATTTTCCTTTTGATTTCTATGCAAAACTGTTTGTGTTTATAAAATTTGATGCAACTCGTTTGTTTAGTAGAGCGTGTGTATATTCATCTATATTCTGGTTTTCTTTCTGTGCAGCTGGATTGAAAATCATCTGGAGGAGAAAGGCATATTTCACATGCGAAGCTTTTCACTTCAGAATTAAATGAGTTATCCATCTTGAATGAACTTATTTCTATAAGCTTATAATTTCGTTTAGACTGCTAAATACAGACCATGCCTAGCAGAATGGGCTCCAAAATTCATTTGAACAAAAACTTCATCAGAGTAAAAACACACTATAGTGGGTAAGTCAGCATGTTCTCTCCTCTGTGTTTCGTCCTGTCTGGTTCTGAAGCACATAGAGCAGGGATTCATAGCCTGACCTTGTGACAGAATAGACAGGGTGCTGGTGAATTTCTAATCAATGTCAGATCGGATAGGTAAACTTCAATTTCTAGCTGTGCTACTGTCTTGAATTCTTTCCTTATGCCTAGTTATGTGATTTTTATGTCTTTATTTTGCTACCTGTAAATTGCAAGTGTAGTAGATTCTGTTATTTACAGTTAATTTATCTGCAGGTTAAGCTTTCCTGTGGAAATTTGCTTAGTAAAAAAACATAGATAAGCTTTTAGTGGTGAGAATTCATGTCAAAACTTCTACCTTAGTGGAATATAGAAGTTTGTTGCTTTACTTCAAGTACAAATTACTTTACAAGAAATCCACATATCAATGTAAATAGGACTGCATGCTGTGGTTCGTTGTTACTGCCACTCAGTACTTTCCGAAATGCGTTCATAATAATTATTGCAGGTCAGTTGGGTTTTGTTTTTACTAATCTACACCATGGTTTTGTTTTGGTTATTTAATAGATGTGTGTAAACTGCTTGATGAACCCTGGATGAAACAGTTGTACCATATATTTGCCGTTACTAATAATTATTTTCTGCCTTGTAGTCTTGTTCTGCACCTCTGAATCACATCATACATAGGCTTACATTGAAAATGAAGTCTTCCAATATGTGTGTGATGCACTTCTCTGAGATGCATGGACACGTGTGCTTCTCTGGAAGAGCAGCAGGAGAGCTGGCTTAGCTCTCCTCTTAGCAAGGGAAGGCACTGTGAACACAAAGAGAATTTAGTGTAAACAGTTTGGGACAGCCCGCTGGCAGACAACGTTGATATAAAGAGAAAGGAGTGTGCCTGTAGAATTTGTACAGAAATGAAGGAGAGAATACTTCTGTCACTATTAGAATTCATGTGTCATTATTATGATGTTTTGCAATAAACCACTACTGTAGTTTCTCGTGCAATGCTATATTCAGTAACTTCCATTAGCAGTGAAGTCTATAATATGTCCATTGACAAAATAAGAGTTCGATCTCAGTGAATCCTGGTTTTGGTTTACCAATCAGATTCTGTGAGTAAGAGCTGATTCTTGTTGTCGTTATAGACTGTGCAACTGGTTATCTCTATTTCTATTTAAGCACTACACTCATCTTTTGAACATATTTGACAAGCTGCAGGAAATCAGTGATGCTGGACAACTTCGGAATTAAGGACAAAGTCGTTCAGGGAGCTGATAAAAATTAGAATAATAGTACAATATATAATTTTTAAATACCAGTTAAAAATCTAAGCACGAGAAAATTGTAAACACGTGAATGTTTAGTCTATCTCTGTGGAGCCTTAGTATCTTAGGTATTCATGTTTCTGGGTGTGACAGAGTTCCTAACATAGCACAGTATAAATAACTGTGCAAGTAGATTGCAAAAGAAAGTAAACTTGTGTAATTATAATTTCATTATTTCAGTTAGTTTATCTGGTTTACACCTGGTTACATGACATCACTTCATGTCAATAAAGCAGTGATGCAGTATCGTTTGCTGTATGTTACCTTAGTTCTAAATGGTGACACATTTAATCCATCAGTGTAAGTGATTCTCTTGCTGTAACTGTTCATACATAACTTGCTAGTTCCTCATATTTCAGATATTTCAGATACATGACAAAAAGGTGTCCTGTGGGATTCTTTAGTGTTAAACAATGAATGATTTTTATTTTATCTGTGCCCTGGTTGCCTAATGTGCTTGTACAGACATTAAGATTAAACACTGTTAAGTCTTAAAGGAACATGGACATCATTGAGGTAATAATTAACTAAATATTAATGTTTGCATCTGTAATAGGTGCTGCATAGCATACTTCAGCTGGGTTTTGTCCAATAAGTTTATTAATCTACATGTAGAATGTCACAACAATTTTAGCAATTTAAGGCTGATTAGTATTTGTCAGATTTAGTTGAAGTTCGTAGTGTGCTTGGTGGGGTATTGTCTTACTGCATAGTTGCAGTTTTTGAATTATTTACTTGTGAATGCATGATTGTACAGAGTAACGACAGATCTGTAGCTGCTTTATTTCATGAGTAGCTTGTGGTGTTGTGCAGTAAGTAACGACCTGCATTTGTTGATAACCTTGTCTCGGTGCAAGACATTGCACAGACCTCAAGCCCTACTTTGAGAACGGGTTTGGTTTCTTACTTTCAAAAGTGCATAAAATATGACTTTTTTGACAGGGAGATGTTCTAAACTCAACCTCACCTGACAGCTCTCAGTACTGTACAATAACAGCAATTTACAAGTTGGCAGTTAGTGTGCATATTTCCTTTTCCATTGCTATTATGAAGGATTAAGTTGCTGTTCTTTGAGAACTTTACAAATTGTAGATTAAAGGTCCACTTGAAAAGGTAGCAGTGCTTTTAATCTGAATTTGAAACTTAGTATGGTTCTTTAAAAGGATTGTTTTAGAGCTTGGCTTACTGTAATTTTTCTCAGCAAAGGCAAAATGCAAAGTTATCGGTGCATTTCTTTGAAATGCACATCATAAAATTTAAGATTCTTAGTTCAGTGTAGTACCTTTTAGCTTCTGCTTGAAAGACGTAAGTAGGTAGAATATGGTGTTGGGAAGCCTCTGGTGTACGTGCTGTATTGAACTGAGAAGGGGAAGAGTTTCATGTGCCAGAGCCATTCACTACAAAACTGTTGCCTGATTACCCCCTTGAATGTTTTGAATGCACTGATATGACTTAAGTACAGGTCCTCTTTCCTCCTGCACTCATTTAATCAGTTGGTTTCCTTGAGTATGTCACTTGAAAAATATTTATAAAACAGGACAAAGTCTGGTTTGTACCTTCAGGTTTTGTTCTGCATAATCTTTTATTTTTTCTCTTAGTCTTTGTCCTGCTTTGAAAATACTGTGTGGGCTTTCATGATACCAAGAGGTATTCTCACAAATACCTGAGCACACTGTATGGTTTACATAGTAGATTTCAATGTTGGGTTCATGTTCTCAAAACACTTTAAAAGAAAAGCACAAGAATGCAGGATTTGAGTAAGATTTTATCTGCATTTTTTCATAATAATACCTTCTGAGGATTCACCTAATCAAAGCTTTCTCTCTAACAATGTAGTGGATGTGAGGAAAAAGTGACTTTTTAAAAGGATTTTCCAGTTATTGAGATTTTACTTACCCTGTGATGGAGAAAGTGCCAGGGTAAAATTTAATTTTTAAAAAAAATCTTATTTTTTTTACAACTCTTCAGATGCTGATAGCTTGCCTCACCCAAGTAAACAGGCGTAAAAGGTAGAACCTTAATACAGTTAATTCCTCCATACTAAAGTATTTTTAAGAAGCTAAACACTGAGATATAATCCTGTTGGTTTCTGGCAACTAATTTACATTAGTGGGAGCATTTTATATGAGGAGTGCTGATTTTGTAATCATGAATTTGTAGCTTAGAGTCCATAGATGAAATGGTTGGAATATTCAGGCTAATACAGATATTTTCTGACAAAAGCTTATGATTTCATCTCATGCAGGGACATCCTGATAACAAACTTGGATGCATCAATGAGCTATGATGAACTTTGTGATGAAGTGCATGAGATGTGTAATTTACAGCAGGAACAGCCGATTACACTCAAGTGGATCGATGATGAAGGTATTGTACTGAAATACTGCTTAGGCATTCTTGAGTTTATTGCTCAGTGTGGTACAAAGAATGGGCGTTGAGAAACCTTCTATAAACAATTTTCATATTGTGGAGTTACTTTTCGTTTCTAAATACCAGGGTGCATAATGCTGCCTTATAAAACAGGGAGTATGGAGAACTGACCCTCAAAACATAAGTTTGTATGACACTTGAATTCACTTCTGCAGAATTGCTTTATTGCCTTACTATTCCATACTTCCATGCTGAATGCCAAGTTTGTTTTAATTTCAGACTTTCATAGGCCTAATGCTATACTCCTCAAAATTCTCAGCTCTTGGCAAGATCACTTTTTGATGTTTTTAACCCTGCCAACTTCCAAGAAAACATAGACTTTTGAGTCTTCTGAATTGTGATTTGTCTCTTGGATGAGTGTATTTATGAGAAGCAGTGCAATTGTAATATCAGAAGACTGTTTTTAACTCTTTTAGGATTTTTGTATCTTGTGCAAGGTAGGTGCTAACATTTCCAGTAATGATAATTGATTTTCTGTGGTGATTATCCCTGGTAACTGCTTGATTGTCACTGCTTCTACTGTTGATACTATTAATGGTCTAACATACTCTGTTCGAAAACTAGAGGGTGGAAGCTGTCTATATTTAAAGGAGCATTCTACTAAATTGTTTGTTAATATCCTGTTGATTTAAAATACAGTGACCAAACATGAAATAAAGATGACTTGAATTTGGGTTTGTGTTTTTCCACTTGACTAATACTTCAGAGCGCCATTTGTCAAAGATGATAGGTGTTAATAAAACCATAGCAGAGATAAGTTTTCCCTGTTGTGGTGGGGTAAAATTCCCAGTGTATCTAAAGTAAGTCATGTCCAGAAAAAGAAAATGGGGGAGAGGATTCATACGTGATGTAAACTTTGGTTTTAGTGGAACGTGGATTTGCTAAAATCCTGTAAAAACAGTTTGTTGTGAAAGTCTCTGCTACTTGTAGTATTCCTATGGGAAACAGTGATTTTGCCAAATCTCATTGTTCTGGGTTATCGTCAAATGTAAAGCAGTTCATCATTATTATTCCACAAACAGTTGTATGTGAGAAACCTTACCTTTCCCATAGGCTCTGAAGTATTAGCATGATATGAGATGAGTTTGCGTATTTCTCTCTGCTGTAAAATGTGGCAGTTCTCCACAGCCTTAAGTTAGAGCCTTGTGGTTGCTGTGAATAGTAGTGAAATGGAAATACTTGACATTGACTGCCTTTGCTACTTTTTTGCTTCCTTTTGTAGTCTGTCTGCTTATGATTTAATTCAGGTGTAGTACAGCTGTAACTCACAGTGGGCCAAACTGACATAGTAGGTTGAAAACAGCTACTATACAATTGCACAGCTGCAGTGGTGCTCAGTTATTGTCCTGTTCCACCTTGCCAAGGCCCTGGTCTGCAGCAGAGCTCTTAGGACTGAGTGCAGAAAACTGAAAAAATACTAAATTGGTTTGGCTACCAGTTGTAATTGTAGGGGGTTTATTAATAATAGCCTGTGCTGCTCTCTTAGCTGAGTAGTGTGGCTTGGTGGGTGAATAGAATTTCCAGATAATGATAGAGGAAGGTGGTAGCCTGTAGTCAAAGAAGATCCAGTCCTTTTAAGATGTCAAGGAGTAGTATCAATTATTTTTAAATAGTTTATCTTCTGATTACTGAGACAGACAGAGGCAACTGTACTGACTTCAGTTTCCTAAGCCTTAGCTTCATGGCAGTCTAATAAAAAGTAACCTGATCAGACGTGCATGGAGAGTAGAATAATTAGGTTGCGTGTGCCTTGCTATTTGAACTGCATGCCTGCTAATAAAAGGAAGAAAACCTCATGAGTTTTGAGTTGGAGAATCTTAAGACATGATTCTTGTTAACTGTTTCCTGGTTTGAATATCTGTTGCATTGGCTTTTTGAGGTTTACTTAAATTAAAACAACTAATTTCTTTTTTTAGTTGCAGTTGAATAAGCATTTTCTTCTAATCTTGGTTAAATACATTCCTGTACAACCCTTTTTCTAATTCCTGATTCTAAGTTAAGTTTCAACCATCTGCTGTTTTGGCTGCCCTCAATCCTCACAGGTTTTATGAGTTATCCTGTTTCTGCATATGAGTATTTCCACTTATTGCCACAGGTAATTTGAATTCATTTGACTGATTGCACAAAGAGATGTTCTCTTTGAACTAGCTTAAAGCAAACAATTGCTGATGGCTTAACTTACCAAAAAGCTGAAGAAAATTAATTTTCTGTTGGGCATTTTTAGTGTTTCTCTGTTTTTGACAAGATCCAAAATGCGTGAACTATGAATAACTCACTCATAATAAAATCCCTTAAACATATAAGGAAGATGGAATGTTGGTTTGCAGTACAAATGATTCTTTTGACTTCCATGTTGCATTATTGCAGTATTTGTAAGAACAGTGGCCTTCCAGGAGGGATAAATGCGCCCTGGGGTACATCTCTTTAAAAAAATAACAATATTTTTTAAAACTAAGAAATTAAGCTTTATTTGATTTACTATTTGGATGGGCACTACGTGTCATTGCTTGGCCCATGTATCTTATAGTGATGCGTCGCATGTGGTGGGCAAAGTGCTAACAGAAGGACGAGTGTTCCACAGGGCTGCAGGGGTTGAGAGCGACACCCTCACTTGATTGCTCCTGTACAGTGTATTGTGACGTACTGCAGTGTACTGTGCCTGGTTAAGTGGATTTATGGATTAATTACCTAATTTTAACTAAAATAACCCTGACAAGGTAATGCTAATAATGTAAGCACAAGCAGACAACAGGGAAATGGCAGAGCTGACATTTTCCTACTCCTAAGTATAAACTCTTATCAGCCATGCTATGGAGTTGAATCAATGACTGAACAGATCTGATATAAATTATCAAGAAAAGTATTGGAAATATGTGTTTACATCCTCTATTTTTAATGATGAACCTCACCCTACGTGTGTGCTGTGTTTTAAGAGAACAGCTAATGATAGCATGAAGCCATCACGATTAGCAGGACAGTTGAAGTATACACAGCAAGAACCCAAATTACCTCTTTTTTTTTCTTTTTTCTTTCTCCTGATATTTTAAATCTCATGATACTCAATTTGGTACTTTATGCTAAATTTTTAGAATCTGGTTTTGGGGCTTCTTTCTTAATAGCAGAAGACAAAAAGCCACATACACCATAGAGAAAAGTCTTGTTCTTCCTGTTATGGTGGATGTGGCTGAAATAATATCCAGAAAGCAAGGTGGGGACAAACTGAAGTGCATTCCTTTGTCAGCAAATACGGCTGAAAGAGGCATAGAAGATATCGCTGAAGATTTAACACAACAAGGACTGAAGCAAACTATAAGTGCGGGATGTCTGCTGCATGGTTGGATGAAAGTACAGACGTTTTCACGTGTCTCGGCTTATAGTGTTTGCTGGATTCTGTTTCAGTAGTGTGATGTGTGAAGATGCAGTTCTTTGTGAGTCACTGAAGGAAGGAAAGATGTACTGGGAAAGATCTCAACAGCAAATGACTTCAATAAAAACAATTTGTTACAGAAAAACTGTCTAAGCCTCCCCTGGTAGAGAGACTGATTTCACTGGAATAAAAAAACGATTCCGGGATAAGGTTACAAAGAGAGCATCGCACGTGAAATTCATCCACTGCACTATTGAGAGACAAGCTATTGCAGGAAGAAATTTGGAGCCAGGAATACATGGCGTGCTGCAGGATGTCATCATTGTGATTAATCTTATACATCTAGGAGCTTTAGATAGTTCAATATTTATACTACTTAGTAATAGTTGGGGGATGACCATGAACTTCTGTAACTCACAGAGGTTAGCAGGTTACCTTGCAGAAAAATACTTAAAAGACTTTGTAAATTTAAAGATGTTGTGAATTTTTCTTTTATGGAAAGGTAGGTGTTCCAAATATGTGGCTGTTATCTGTGACAACAGGTGGCTGTCAGTAGAAGCTACCTAGGAGTTATTTTCAAAACAATTAACTCTTAATCCCAATGACTGACAAAGTAACTGCCTTTCAAAGGAACCCATGCTGTAGGGAGAGAGCAGTTTAAAAGTGTCCCATTGATACACTTAAGCTTGGAAGTGGAATTTGCTTACTTGTTAACCGCTTTTCCAGACAGCTTCAGTGCGTTTTGAACCCGTTAGTTAAAATGCAGCATGTTCAGATCAGTTTGCAGGAGTATACATAGTGCATTTCTGTCTACTCAGTTTTGATAAAATTAGAAGGAAAAATTTATATTGATATATTTTAGCCTTGGTCAAAATGTCAGCCTAATATCAAATGACTGAACGAAAAGAAGACCTGGAGGCTGGTACATTTCTGACTAATTGCATTTCTTTACTTAATTCTTCAGTCATCAATTTGCCTGTATGTTGCTTTTTTGTTAGGTGACCCATGTACCATCTCATCCCAGATGGAACTGAAAGAAGCTTTCCGTTTGTATTCTCAAAACAGAGACGAAGGGCTGATTATTCATGGCAAGTATCACTTCAAGAACGTGAATGCGTTTATTTTTAATCCAAACAGCTTCTTAAATGTGAGGTTGGAACAGCTGCATTGCCTGTCAGATAATGTTCTTTATGTAGCTGGTGCCCTATAGTTTGGTGTTGTAAGAAGGAGATGTTCTTTCGGGAGTGAAGCCCAAAGGTGAAGCCATCGGGTAGGCTTGTAGGGGCCTTCAGGTTCTAAACTGCAGATGTCTTAATGCTGTAGTCAGGTATAAAATCTCGCCAGTATGGACCCAATTTTTGATCATGTTATTTCTCACATGGAGTTATTTAAAAGCTTCCATAAACTGTCTTTGTGTAAATATACTCAAGAATCAAGGAAAAAGTACTACTAAGAATCTTTTCATTTAAAAATCTGATGTTTTTGTTTTAGTTTTCCCAAGTATTCCAGAGAAGCCCGGCATGCCTTGCCCAGGAGAAGACAGTGAGTACTAAAATGTTAACAAATTTTAGCTTAATTGTTTTCAGTCATGTGGTAAAAAATATATTGAAAGATTTTCATAAGCTAATGTTATGGACATGTGTATCTATTTTGTGGTTTCTTAGTAGAATGTAAAATGTTCAGTATTTTTTCAACAGAGAAATTATATAAATCAACACTAATACTGTTTTAACGTTTCTGAGGATCAATACGGCTTTTCGGTACCTGATATTTTGGGAGAAAAAGAAGTCAGGATTGTAGATGCATGTTTTAATGTGGTGTTTTGGTTTCTTAATATGTAGGGAAAGAAGTAATTTTTACTGAAGAAGAGAGAAATACAGCCTTTTTTACTATATTAATATTATATATTAATTTTATTCAGGTATCAACAAGGAAATGGGCAACCAGTCCATCTTGCTATGTCACATAATGTGCTTCTACTGTATGTGTGACTTAATTTCAATATTTGCTTTTTCATGGGTTAAAATTCAAGTGAGAACTGTGTCGTTATATTTTACCCTATGTTAAAAATGTATAGATTTTATTATGCTGTCTCTTTCCAGTTTAGCTTGAAAACACCTATGGGAAAATATTTTCAGGCTCAAATTTAATAATCTTTCTGGAAAGACTGGCCTTAGTTCTGTGGGTTTTACTATGTTCTTGGTGAGATTTTTATACGAGGAACACTGCTTTATTCTGGGACCGGAGTTGTAGAAGGTATTATATCCTAAATTGAATCCCTTCCTGGAAATGGGTGCTTTAGGGTGTTTGAGTAGTTCAGTGCCTTGTGTGCCTTGGACTTAGGTGAGAATTACAGCATAAGAAAAGATGATGGATTTGGGGCTTAGCGAGCCTTAGAATGCTGGTAAACGTTTCACCAGGGCAGATTTGGATGCCAAAGGTAGATCTAAGTATTAATACTCTATCATAAGTCTTCAGACTGTGTTCTGTGAAACAACCGCCTTTCAATGGAGACAGAATGGTTGATTTTATTGGAAGTTTCTATCATTGGGGTGGCTCCCCCCTTAATTCTGCAGCTAAGAGTGAAACAACCAAGTCTGGCGTCACTACCGTATTCAGGGCTTTTTCTCAACATGCCGAAATGTGTTTTGTTTTCTTTTTCTGTCTTGCTTCTGACCTGTTGGACAAAAATTGGAGGAACTGAACTCACTTGGGCATCCATGCCACTCTGCTTTCCCGATGTGAAAGAACCAGCTGACTCTGGCTCTGCTCTGTTCCTGTAGCCATTTAAAGAGGGAAGAGGAAGTAGTTGTGTTTTACCAGCCTGGACTGGTGCTAGTCCCCAAAAGAATTATTTCCCCTTATTTAGGAAAACATATAGCAAACTAATGTGAAATACCATCAAGAACACTAAGCTAACTGGAGGAGAGAAAAGGCTGTCGCTTAAAGGAGCGTCTGTGCAGATAATGCAGCATAATAAAGTTCACTACAATTTAATGATCTCATTAAAAGAGTAGATATTTTAGTACAGAAGTTTTTTTGTGTTAATTTGTTGGATATTTTAGTTATCTCCAGCCATGAGATGAGTTGCAGAGGCACATAGATTAGTGTGGCTCAGCTGACCTGGTTATTCTGTCTGTGGGGTATTTCTCGCTACATGGTTTTACAGGTCGTGCGGGCTCATACTTCGATTGTTTAAAAAGCCTGATTAGTAGGATGTGCTTGGAAAGTGATTTGTGGTCAGGTTTCTCATAATTTAACGAATTATACAGTGCATATTGCATCCTTGCATCCATGGGGCCTGCATGGACATCTGGTATTGTGGCCTAGTAGTAACTATTTTCAAATTGTTTTACAACAATCCTATTAAAGTGTATTGGTGCCAATTTCACATAAACTGAATGCGTTCAGCCTTATTGCTTGTTAGCTGAAGGCAAACAAAACATCTGCATTGCACTTAGGCGGTATGGAAATGTTATTGCTATTGGTGATACAGTTTATTTAAAGGACTGTTTATTTTGACAAGACTAGAATATTGTCCTTTGTTCAGGAAATATTTGCTGTGTTTCAAATTCCTTTTTTATTTAATGTGGCTTTTTCACTGTAGTTAGTTTCATAGGAAATCCTTTTACCAATAAGAATATTACATGTGTGCTTTTGTAGAGCATCACGTTTACACTGTAAAGGAGCTTATGAGTTTGCCTCAAGTTATTTCCAGAGACAAATAAACAGTTAACTAGTTGCTCTGTCCAGAATGGGCTTCTAGCTAAATTAGCAGTCTCTAAGTGTGGACTTCGAGTTTGTAACAGAAGTGCAGACAGTTTGAAATGGAATTTTTAAACAAAGCTATTGAATTGCAAAAGAACTTCATTGGCAATATATAGCTCAGAATTGTTCATGTTAGGTGGTGGAGTGACTGTTTCTAATGGTGTGTGATCTGAGTTGTAAATACTTTGTGGTGTATTTCTGTAGAGCTGTAGATTTTTCTCTCCAGTTCCTTCCAAAGCACACTTGTTCTGAGGAAGAGTGCAGAAATACATACCGAGTGTTTTCTCTTTATGTGGAAATCTAATATAGTTGTAGACTTTCATGGACCTATGGGAAACTGATGTGGCTTGGAGATTGTACCAGCCAGCAAAGCTGGAAATAAATGCGTGTGGTTCATTAATGTGATAAACCATGTGACAAATATTTCAGTTCTATTTGCGTTCCTCAAGAAAAGTTCTTTTTGTGCTTGAAGAACCTACCTTCTTAGATTGATGTGATGCTTTCTGCAAGGTAGAATCTGCACAGTCTCTGGCACATGAACTTGTACTAGCTCTGTATTCCTCTTGCTCCTGAATTTTTGCACTTGTTTTTTTACACCAGACCGAGCTCCCACTGTGAATGTGGGACTGCTGTTACCTTCAGCGAGTTGACCCATCCCACAGGCTGGAGCGGCGCTGCTGCTGTGTGGGTGAGGTGGCAGGTTTCTAAAACATCTCCTATCTCTTCCCAGATGCTGAATGTGACCTCTCATAGGCGATTCTTGCATCTGCTGGCCTGGAGCCTGGGATACTGATAAAGTCTTTTCTGATAAAGATGGCAGACTTTTAGGCCAGTCTTGTGTATTTAAAAATATTTTTACTTTTTGGGTAGCTGAGCTATTTATTCTGTGGGAATTAAAACTGAAGACGGTTGTTTCTGAAATGTTTAGGTGTGTATTTCTGTTCTGTGCTCTGAAGTGACAGCCTTCCCGATACCAAGCGTGGTGTCTGATTGGCAGTTTTATAACTTCGTTATTGTAGTCTCAGCTTATTCGCACTGACAGCTCTCGATCTGATTTATCACTCCGGGTGCTGCGGTGCCTTGTATAACAAAGCGTGCTCTGCTGAACAATTTCTATCGATTTGTAGGACTTCCCTAATGGAACTGCCGGTTTTATCAGAGGAATACTTGTTATTGTGACATCAGCTCCTTGACATCCATGCCGTGTTTTAGTTTGTGCCTCAGCTGCTGGCTACAGCCTCTCAAGGGAGCCAGTACCACCCGTGCCTGGATACATGAGGCAGGGATGTGAAAGGGAGAGACGGGGGTAACCAGTCTTCCATTAAATATTTGCTCTTAATGTTCGAGCTGATCCTGCCTATTGTCCTTGGTATCTAATGGTATTCAAACAGCGGCGTCAGTGGAATAAAGGGAAAATGTTTCGTTTCATACCTACCACATTGTAAAGCATAAAGAATTAGATGCTGAAGAAGCTAAAGGATAAAACCCAGTGAGTAATGCATGCTTTTTCTGTAGATTTTATGTATGATCATTGTGATTGCTGCTGTGAATTGAGGGCATTGATGCGGTATGTGTGTACGTGTGGTGCAGTGGAGAATAGAACTCAGCATTTTGGTTATGATACAGTTGCTTTGCCTGCCACCCTCCTTTACAGCCATAGATTGTTACAAATGCAGAGATTCCTGCTGCCTCCTGTGCGTAGGGATGTGGCTGAGACACCTCTCGGAAATGCTGATAAAATTGCATTGAAAGGACTCCTGGGGAATGTATTTTGGGAGGAAAAGGACAGAAGAGTGAGTGATGCTGCTGCTGCTAATAAGGGAGATTAATGAAAGACATGTATCCAAAAAACCCTGACGGTATGTGCTCAGGGCCTGTTTATTGAAAGATTGCTGATGTAAAGATTAACAATTATTTAGGCCTTTTTGTTGAATTGTGTTTAGTGGATTGTCTTAGATGGATGCTTTTTAATTGTGAAATAATTGTTTTGAGTTAAGCTTTACTTAGTTTCTAATACTGTCAGTAAACTGTGCTACTACACTGCATTTGTACATTTGAACAGATAGAAATGTCTGTTTAATGTGAAAATTCATCTTGGATTCGGGTAGCTAGCACTAAAAAATTTTAGGGTGGTTTTGCTGTTGGCTTTGTTAAATAGAAGAATGCAGACTAGGAAATGTTTAAATATTTTCACAAAATAGGATGACTGGTTTTAATGTGTAAGTGCTTACGGCATTAGTCTGACAGCAGACTAATGTGTTTATTAGCTAACATTTCTGTCTGGTTTTGCTGCCTCTTTTTTTTTTTTGATGATGACACTGTTGTGGATGTCTCTTATGCTCTTTGTTTATCTGCTCAGTATTGTAGCGTTAGGTGTTTGGACTTCATTTTCCCCCAAGCCATCTTTCTTGAGAATGTCATCATAGGGTTCAGTGAAGGTATTTACTAACCTAATTATTGTTGTCAGCTATTTCATTTTAGGCATAGATATTTGGGTTCTGCCTGATACTACAGAATAGCTCTATAAGGCTTCTTGCTACAGTAGTGTGGCCTGTAAATATTTTTCTAGCTCATAAGGCAGGTTTTTCCCTTCATTTGTTACTGTATTGGCAGCAGCGATTAGGTTATTCAGAGCACGTGAACCAATTTCATCCCCCAATGAAGAAAGGAACTATTGCGACCATAGAGACTATTCGGAAGGCATAGATTGGATTGCACTGAATAATTAGGCAATTTTGAAACTGCTGGTAACCCTCTCCTGGTTTTTAGTAATTGAACTGACAGAGGGGGAAATGGTAACATTTTAAATGTAAGATATCTTGTTGCTTAGGATTGAAAATAGCTGTGTCATAGTTTCTCAGGAATACCTGAAATCAATTCCTCTTTTGAACTGTGCACCACGTTTTTTTCCTTATGTGACTTATTTGAAAAATATATGTACAGATTATGAGACACCATAAGTTACTGATAGCAGAATTGCAGTTCAAGGTCTGATTTGCTTATAATCATGTGATGTTCTTAGTTTTTAAAATAATTTCAACCTTTTTCTCAGCCATGAAGCATCCAATGAAGAGTAACGAGCTAGGCCTCCGTTTTGATAATTGAGGCATGAAATTAAAAACCACACATCTGATTGGGGGGTTTGATATCTTTCCTTATTTTAAGGTACTGGATCTCTTGGCAGATGTTTGTACACTGATTTATAAGCTATAAACTAAAAATACAGTGGGATAAGAATACTTGAGCCAGTTTTTACGATGTAACAAATAGCCTATGGGTTTCTTTTATTTATTTATTCCTCCCCACCTTATCTATTGCTCAGAATAAGGAACAGTCATGCAGGCAAGATGTCACCTGGTTTTAGAAAACTTAATGTAATGTCTAGCTCCACCCCCCTGTGTTACCTCTTGTACTTCCAATTTATGTGCTTCTCGTAAGTTGGTAATTCCACTTCTAATATAAAGGTATTTGGGTTAACTTAATTAGCAAGAAGGTGATGAAGCTTTTTGGTTTTTGTTTGAATTAGAGGACATGAGCGAGCCTGTTAAACCTTTGCTGGGCCTGTCTGTCTCAGTAGCTTGAGAGACCTATTTAATGTGTAACCCTTTAAACGATATGGCCAAGGTTAATTATATGTTATTATACCTGGGATTCTGTGTAATACTTTTTAAAATGAGTTGTCCTATGCAAGTTACGGTTTTTAATGTTTAACTGAGACGTGGAAATAGCACCAGAGGCTTGCAGGGCACATAAATGAGCTTTTCCATATTTATCTCTTGGGTTTTTGAGTTGCTGTGGGAGAAACCAGATTCTGTGGGAGATCCAGGTGCTGCTAGTTTAAAATGGAGAGCACCTCAGAAATGAAGCCTTACAAGACAAAGTGGTGCTAGCAGTTGCTGTAACTAGAAACTTGCTGTCAGAACAAATCTGGATGATAAATAAATCTCCAGAAGTGAAAAAGCAAGGAGCAGCTAACATCAGGCATGCTGAAAGGGTGGCTTTCAGAAGAGCCACGTGAGAGTCCAGATCGTCACTGTCAGTGCAAGAGTTAAATGTTGAACAGACTGTGCAGTTCTGTCCTTTCCCACAGGGGGAAGGTAGTGACTTGGGTAGGGGAAAAATGAAAACCTGAGGTTCTCAATTTTAACTAGAAAGCACCTCATTTGTAAATCTGAAGTTCCGTTACGAATTCATCTGCACCTGTAAGTGCTTGCACTTGAATTATTAGCTGGGGAAAGATTTAAAAGGAATTCAGAAACTATTTGGAAGCATAACTTAAACATTTTAGTGTGGTCGTCTTTACTTTTACAATAATATGTTTGCTGTGATGATAATGATAATGCTTCTGTATGCTTCTTCCAATAGTTTAGGTTATCTACCATGTTCTTCAGTAAAGCAGGTACAGGTCCTGTGACTGGCACAGGGATCCTGGTTCTTCGGGTTGTCCACTCTGATAGAAACTCTTCTTGCCCACAGGAATTGCAAGGAAAGGAAAAACTCAGGCAGACAGTGATAATATTGATAATATAGAGCCTGAAACAATAGGTCTGGAATTGGAACTGATGAACTGATTTTCAAGGTGCTGTCATAGTTTTTAACAGCAGCACTATGGGCTATCTCAGTGCTACTTTGAAATTGTTAGAAGGAGTAGCTATCATAAAATGGTTTTAAACAGCAGATCTCATATTATATGAAGATAATTGAGAGCACTGTAGAAAGTAAAAGGGTTTTAGGTGAGAAGTGTAAACTTTGCAGATCTGGTATAATTATCTTCCTTTCCTCTGTGGGGAAAAGGGAAAGCTGAAAGATAAATATAATCATAAATTTGAAAGATTTAAGCATGCTTTTTTAACACATTAAACACTATAGCTTTCCATTAACAGAGCAGATGAAAGGGCAAGTACATACGACTGTATCACATGCTGTGTGCTTCCCCATGAGGAGGAGAAGCTGTGGGATGGAACATCACTTTCTTGGGAAACAATGATTCTCTGAATCATGAAAAACTTACTCAGTTTGCTGTTAGAATTATTGTATAATCATTTAATCCAGAGTATATCAGGCATGATTAGTATCTCCTGAAACTATTCAGATTTTTTTACTTAGCTATTGTCACTAAATAAAGAGAAGTTTAGTTCATACTTTATGTTACTGCAAACTCTGGTTGATATGATATACTTGTGATATGTATAAATGCTGTTCCATGTAGTATATGAGGAAGCTTAGAAGGAATAAAAGTACAAATGGGAGAATCTCTGATATTTATTTTATTTATTGAATCATAAAAACTGAGCACAATTCATGGAACTGAAATTGCGACATAAAAATGATGTTGTGTGCACTGAATTTCAGCTTTCTTTCCTCCCGAGATGAGGCAGAGTAAGGTAATGTGAGGTACACAGGTGTCAAAACTGCCAGATTGAAAAGCGATATATCTAGAGAGTTAGTCCTGTTGCAAGGTAATAGTGTCCTCTGTCACACTGAGGTATTGCGTACTTTTCTGGGTATAATATTAGCAGACAGTTGATTAAATTGGAAAGAGTTCTGAGAAATACATTCAAGATTCTGATTCCTTATGAAAAATAAAGTATACCTTTATGAAGTAAGAGTTAAACTGAGTTTCTGCCATTCTGCTGGTACTGGAATAATGTAAACACTGGGAAGGGAAATGAAACTGTTGGAGTGGATCGTAAGTTGAAATAATGGAACCATGCTGTGAAGGAAAACAATCTGACTCAGAAAATGTGTCCTAGCACTGAGGCTGTAGGAACCAAATAATGGTTTCAAGGGCATCGTGAAGGCCACCTTATAGAAGCTTATGAATTTGAAATAAATATTTAAGCCATTTTGAATAGCTTTGGGGTATTATAACAGCTTTGCATTTTTAGGGATGATGTAATCCAGTAGGTACTGATGCCTATCACTTGAGGGCAAACGGAGTAAGTCGGTGTGCACTGGAAGAAAACTTAACTAACATCAATTTAATAGAAATGGTAGCAACCTAAAAAGTAGGAACTCCATGCTTTTCAAGAGAAGAGGCATGAACAGCCCATGGTAAAGCCATTGCTTAAGAAAGAGGATGGGTTTAGCTACTTATAATTTCAATTTCATTCTAAGCAGAGGTTCTGGAAACTACTGACAGTTCTGTGATTGGCAGCGTCATGTTCAATAGCAGTGTGAAATACAAATAGAACTGTACAGGTAAGTGTGAAATGCGGGGAAAATGAGGTGTACGAGACAGGCCACCGCCAAATATATGGAAAGTTTTCAATGCAAAGAGAACAAGACTGGGACTTCAACTTAGAAAAAGACAACTGTGAAATATGATACAATTACTTCAAAAATGATGTAAGGCACAGATTAAGTGAAATCAATTAACGATTTCCTACAGGACAAGAAATGGGACCCTTAAAATGAAGTCTTCTAAAATGTTTTCTAGAGGATTTGTCAGCTTTTTTGGTTTTCCTGTGACCCTTTTGATCAGCGTCTTATAACTTGCTGCTTAAGGCAGAAAATGACACTGGGTGAAAATTTGATCTGACCAGGTTTCAACTGATCACACTTCAGTGCACTGGATTTGGTTCCTTCTGATTGCTGTCTAGCTCGGTCACAAGGAGAGCTGCATTTCTCACCCCTTTCAACTACCAATAGATAGGAACCACATGTATTCAAAGGTTATTTTTTTTTCTAGAAGACGTGTGGTGTCCAGTCTAGGTTAGGATTGCCCAGCAAGTCTTAAATCTTGCAGGATACCAATAACATAAGGTAGAAGCAAATTCCTGCAGGAAACTTCATTGGGTTGCTTCTTACTGCTTTGTCACCTTCAGAAATTGCAGATTGTATAGAACACAGAGGCTTTCTGTTACTGGGCTTTCATTTACAATAGAAAGTCATGCTTCGAGTATGTACTGAGACACAGAAGTTTATTTAAAAACCCAAAATGACCTGCAAAGTGGATCCAGATGTAGACTAGAAAGGGCAAACATATTGTGCTTCAGTAATCTGTGCTTTATTATGTTAAAGTGCCTGCTAAGTACAAATTATAGATGTTTAGTTGAAGCTATAAAATTGTAAACATGAAAAATGAGCAAAGTCTGGATAAAAATATATCTAAGTAAAGGTGCCAGTCTATTAGTTCAAGTGAGTAGAACACTGCTCAGAGGTCTATGTTGCGTAAATGGATTTTAATACTAAAGACTCGCTTCATCTTGTGCTAAAGTCATTTTGCTGCAGATTGCTTAAATATTCAGTACTTCATTTTGATCTACTTCAGTAGTCAGTTAGGTAAATTAAAGAATTAAATCATTTAAATAAGTAATGGTTTAGTACTCTCTCAGCTTGATTAAAAACATTTTAATGCAGATATTAATTCATATAAATAGAACATTTAGTTCAATTTTCATTGTAGTAAATCTTTTAATGAAAGCAATTTTTATTTTGGAAGAGTGTATGATGCAGTCATCAAAAGAATCCTTTTGGACTTTTATTAACAGCACAATGCCTGCTTGCTTTTGAGTGCATTTAAGCACTGTGGTTTTGTAAACAGAGGAGCCAACTAGGCATCATGAAAGAGTCTAAAGTTTATAATTGCTTAGAAGGCCAAGGCAGAGAAGGGAAAACCTGAACTTCTTGCTTTGCTAAACAAAAATGTTAATCACCTTCAGAATATGGATCCACTACCAGTTGTGTTACATCCCTTTTCATAATATGTTCTTTCAAATTATAGTGGCAAATGCAGCATCATTTTATCCACTGTTCAGGACAGCCTTGCAAAATGCGCATACGTTGGTAGGAGGTGCTGAGAAGGGCTTTCAGCAGATTGTGGTCACGGATACGCAGAGAAATCCTCAAACAGCGCTCCCTCAGTTCTGGAGTAACATCCAGTGACTGAATTTAGAGAAGTTTTCTTGAGTAACGCTTGGGTTACTTTGCTAGACTATTTTCAAGTACATCTGATAGATTTTATGTAAAATCATAAAATGTGATCTCAGATTGCAAAATGTGGTTCTGTATGGAAAAGCTGTGACCCTTGCATAGAAAAATGTGTTTGAGTGCAGAGTTATTTCTTCAACATTCAATAAAAACAAGCCTTGTGAAGTAATGAGGTGTCTTTTGGATGCTGAAAGAATAAATACCTTCAGCCACATGAAAACATTTTAAAGAATACTGGTTTTCCTGTATATTTGCCATCCTAAATTCTTTGATTTTTTTGGTTAAGAAAGATTTTTACATAATGCTAGTAAAATACTGCTCTCTTCTGTTGTTTTGTCCTGTAATACCATTGTATTTTGGTGATTTAATTCTGAAATAATTGCCCTTCTTACAAAGAAAATGAAAATTTAGGTTTGCTAGCGTATGCTCGTTAGGCTACAAAATGTTCTGTAGATTGGTCAGTGTATCATTGTTTATTTAAAACAGAAGTGTGACTTCTCACCCTGCAGTGGCAAGGAGCCATTTTAACAGAAGGATGTGAATGTGAGCAACCAAGAGATCATGCGTGAGAAACCAGTGTGTGTGTGTGTGGAGGGCCAGTTTTCCACCTAGCAGCCCTGAAGTGGGAGCCAGGTCACCCCTTTCTAAGTCAGTGGGGAACAGGATATTCAAACAGACTCTGGCGGTATTGCAGTGAGCACAGGGTAAATGAAACTGTATCTCAGAACAGGAATATTTCCTTCTTGGGTCTCTGCTGCTCCTGTGTGTAGCACACTGTCATTATTGCTATCTTAATTCTGCTTGATATTGTTTTCCATAGAGTTTGATCTGACTTTGTAGTTAATTTCAGTATCTGTTGGAAAAGAAAAGGATGATGGGTATATGGTCTCCAACTTCTAATGCTTTTTTACATTAAATTAAAAATAAAATGTGATGATCTAACCATTTTAATAGCTTTAAGAGGTGAAAGCAATTACTATCTGTGTCGTTAAGGATACTCTTTTCCCTTTGTAACTTCTAGAAAGGAATAGCAATTGCACATAGCAGCTTATTCATAATAAAAGGGCCAATTAACATACCATATAATGAATGTCTGTTACATCCTTCAGAAAGCAGTTTTGTTGTTTCACTTTAACTGAGCCATACCAAGTGACAGATAAGTGACACGACGTTCTTTAGAATTTACTTCCCCAAACTTTGTTCTATCTTTATATGTAATTATTTTTGTTATCTTTTCTCCAATTCAGAGTCCATCTGAAATACCGATATCAATTTCCTGCTTGTAATTCAGGAGTTGGTTTTGAAAGAATGCTCACTTGTCTGCTCAGCAAAACAGAAAAGAACAAAACACAAACTGGGCACTCTCACAGTGTCCAGCTGGCAGGCAGGGGAATTGGCCTGTAAACAAGTTGCATTAATCTCTGAGAAATAATTTGCAGCAATAGCAAATTATCTTTGTGCTTGGTATAGTTAGAGATTTTCTTATGGTTTGATCATGTAAAAGCAGTCTCTGGAATTGCGTTTGTAATGCAGAGGAAATAATATTTTTGTAGCCACCCTGCTGTCATCCAGGGGTATAAACTGCGCTCCTCAGGCAAGTGATGAATGCTTTTACACATTCTGGAAAACACAGGCATTTCTAAACTTTCAGATGGAAAAGTAATATTTTGGGCTTGAAGGCGGGTTGGGGCTGTCTCTTAAATTGCTTTTCTTCTCCAGTGCTAGGAAAGTATATTGTCATTTGAAAATGCCACCTTCTATTTCTTCCTACTTTATCAAGTTACATTTTCAAAGCTGAGATTCATGTCCTAAGTTCTGAGGAAGCTGTTCTTGAATTGGAGGAGTATCTTATGTAGATGAGGTAATTTGGAATGAACACTGAACAACAGACAAATTGCTCATCCATTTATGTCCACAATTAATTTTTTGGTGTATTAAATTTTTTCCTTAGAAGTCTTTTTCCACAGTGTTTTTTAAAATATGGAAAAAAACACCAAGCCTAGGGAATATCTACGGAACCCCAATATTAAATATATTTACAAGCTTCATTGGGCGTTACATAGTGATGTAGTTGCACAGCTTGACAACAGAGGGAAGAATTCCACAACAGCAACAGTCATTTGTTTTGCACTGCTTTTTACTTGGAGGCAGCTGGTTAATTTTGATTCAGGCATTCAGTTTGAGTATTTTTATTTCTCTCATAATCTTAACTTGAAAAACAGTCTCACTTTTTTCCTCCAATTTCCCAATTGTGGAATGAAATAAAGTTCAGTTACATTCATTGGAATTAGAATATATATTTGCCCCAATAAAAACTTGTTATGCTTGTTGGTAGGTTAAAATATCTTCTGAGTTTTCCTCTGAATTTGTTCAAATATAAAATGAATATTCCAATGAATTATTTTTTTTTATTAGGCAAAGGCTTATCTTTAATATCCATCGGAGAGGAAAGATTATTTTGTTTAATTAGGGGTATGATATCTCCTTCAGCCTCCAAGCAGCGAATTTGAAACCCTTAATGAGATAACTGATGTGCACTGTAAAATAAATGAAAAAGGAGTCTTTTTCATTAAACACAGTAATTAAATACCCATGCTTTTGTGATGGCATTCCTTTTTCTAGGTGGCTGGAATTAATCATGGCTGTAAAAACTTGGTTTAGTTCTTGGTTATAAAGAAAGTGGAATACCGTACTTGTTCTGTTCTGAAGCGTTCTGGAAACACATACCCAAACATTTTGTGTCAGGTTGGGAGGTTTCTCTTTCCCCTGTGAAGTGCAGGGGTGAAATGCACCCTGAGACGAGAGCTTTGTTCACACATCACACAGAACCTTGACAATAAATTGTTTGTTCCTTAATTCAAGATACACACTTACTGCCATTTCAGGATCTGTTTATTGTTTGGGAGGATTCTTTGATCTCGAGTAGCTTTAGTTAGGATTTGTGAAGCTGGTCATGCTTCAAAATAATGATATTAAAAACCCAAACTCCGCTTTATAATCTGCCGTTATCCTTAAGTGAATTTTTAGGGAGGTTGTCCTCTCTCCTGAGTGCGTTGCTAGATACATAGAGTAGACGTTTTAGTCCAGTTCTGTAGGTTATTCAGAGCAGATTGCCCAGGATCATGTCCACATGGCTTTTGACTATCTCGGCAGCCTCTCTGGGCAACCTGTCCCAGCGCTTAGTCACCCTCGCCATGAAGAAGTGTTTCCTAATTCTCAGATGGAACCTCCTGTGTTCCAGTTTGTGCCCATCGCCTCTGGTCGTGTTACTGAGTGCCACTGAAAACAGTCTGACTCTGCCTTAATTAAACCTTCCCTTCAGGTATTTGTCTATGTTGAGCTGTCTCAGAGCTTCTCTTCTCTAGGTTGAACAGTCCCAGCTCGCTCTGCCTTTCCCAGTATGAGAGATGCTCCGGTCCCTTAATCATCTTTGTGGTCCTTCTCTGGACTCTCTCTGGTAGTGCCAGTACTGCCCCTGGGGTGCACTGGTATTCACTGGAGTCCAGCTGGACTTTGTGTCACTGACTGGATACGGGTTGCAAACATGAATACTATTAGTCACAATGCTAAGGACATATTATTCTGTCAAAAATTTATTGTGTAATAATAATAGAACTTGTGATATAAAGATGTGTCTTATAGTGATGACTGTTTTCTCATTAACTTTGGCCCTATTTTGGAGATGGAAATAAGAACTGGTTTGGCTTAAACCCCACACTGATCAGCAGCAGTCGGAGCAGAAAATTGTAGCAGTTTCTACTTTTTTAAAGCTATGCTATATTAAGTTCAGTTTTTGTTAGAGCATTACTTCACAAGTATATGATATAAACCCCTGACTTTGATTTAATATTTGTCATTAATTAGGAAAGTGACTTGCTCCTTTATTTACAGACTTCATCAGCACAAGCTGCTCGTTAACTTATCATTCCCTTAATATTCCTCACGTCGGTGATAAGCCACTGTTCGGAACACAGATGTATTAGGTTGCCTCCATATGGTGCTTTGTCTAATGAGTCAATTAGCTTGTTTTGGAAAAAACCCTTGTGAAGTTTATATTCTTTTGGTAAAAAGTCCTACAAACGGCAGAATGGTTCCTCGTCAATGCTGGTATCTGAGCGTGTTGTTAGGCTTCTCAATATTAAGTGAAAATAATTTTTTAACAAAGAAACTATTTACTGCCTGCATTGTCTATTGTCAGTGAAGATGTTTGGGTTTTTAATATGGAAAAAAGGGACTTTAATAAGGTGCAGTTATTTTAAACTTAACTGTTAAAAACTTGAAAGATAGATATCGTAAGAGCGTGCATTTTGCTCTTGTCTTCTCAGATGGAGTTATTTATACCTCTTTTGTGTTCAGTTCTCCATACCATATGAAACTGCCATACTTGCTAGTTTTTCTGTTCAAAGTAGATGGAATTTATTTTGTAGAAACTGCCAGCTGTGTTAAGTTGCATTATAATGAGTATAAATAATTTAATTTTAAAAAGTCATATGGTTAAGACTTTGTATTGGAAAATCTTAACATTGTCGTATAACTGAAGGTAACTTTAAAATAATGATATTGAAATAAGAATTATTCTAGACTCTCACATTTCTTTTTAAGTAAGAGGATATTAGAACACCCATGAAACTGCTGTACAGTGCTTTTCCTGGAGGTGCTTAAGGGGATGTGTCAGACTTGTCTCACTGTCTAAAATACACTTGTTAACTTTAAATATTACAGTAAACATTGAGCTCCTGAATTGATTCCCTTAATAAGTCTCATTAGAACTAATTATTCAGCAATAAAAATCTTGCCAAATCTGACTTTTAGACTGGTGCTGCACAATACGTTTTTCTCGACATTCAGTGTTAAATTTCAAACCCTCTCATTAGCCAGTCACACACAAAAAGGCACATCTGTATGTGAAAAGAGACAATAGAAGGGATTTGGAGTAGGCATTGTCCTGTGCAGCCTCTTGAAAAGTCCTGACTTAAACAGATCCACTTATTATGTTAAGAATAAATTGGAAATAATTGCAGATTTGCACCTGAACTGTTGTCCTCACAGAAGAAATAATTTGCTGATGATTAATGGCAAAATAAAAATGAGGTCAGGTAATGTAACTTTCTTTAGTATTGCATCTCTAAAGCATTATTAGCACCAAACATCCTTCGCACGTTTACAGTGAAGGTGACATGGTGAGATCAGGGCTGTAATTTTACCAGCGGAAGCTGTTTCTTTAACAGCTCCATCCTTCTCACCTGAGCTTGAACAGCAGCAGCCAAGGAACTGTAACAAGATTATGATCATGTGAGGAAAAAGAGACAGGGATGGAGGAAAGGGAGAGGCAGTGGTGAAAGCACATCCTGCAGAAGCTGTCATCACGACTGCCTTTAAAAAAATAATAAATCAGCAGGGATTTTAGCTGTGCGTGGATATTTAGCAAAGCAAGATTGCTTTAAGTCGCAGCTTGCTTAACGTAGCGTGTCTGGTATTGCTGTGCTGCCATGCTGCTGCTTTACACCTTTTTGATTTCTTTCTTAGAATCAATCTACCGACGTGGAGCCAGAAGATGGAGGAAGCTGTACCGAGTGAATGGGCATTTGTTTCAAGCCAAACGTTTTAACAGAGTGAGTACTGTTGCATGAAATGCTGGGTTTGGTAATGCTCTATGGTAATTGTTTTCTCAGTCTCTGCTTTTTCTGTGTTTTGAGTGTATTTTTCAGAAAGGAAAAGCAAGATGCTTGTTCACGTGACTGCTCAGTCTATGCAGTTATTCAGGTCATAACCGTCAGAAAAACTTGGAAGTCTTTGAATCTGGGATGGAGTTAATGTGCAGTGGAAATTATTTATTTTCAAATTCTTTGAAAAAACACTTTTGTGACTATTTAAACTGATCGATGCTTATAGCAGCATTTCTCCTCACCACTCCTTATGTGGTTTTGATTGCATGTTAGCATGTTCCTTTTCCTTCAGTACCGTTTGTCATGCTTAAATATTGGAGCTCTTGACGTCCGCTTTAACTTGTTTGAATCAGAGGTGTGATATCAGAAAAAAATATCACTAAACTAAAATACAACTGTGCTCAGAATCTGACTTAATCCCCACAACCAAGTGAATGTAGCTTTAAGGCGGAGACACCTCCTTCACTTATCCCATTATGCCTGAGCATTGCAGCCTATGTACAAATGCAGTGTGCACTCTGGGGAATTCCGTACGAAACTGAGTGCAGTAAGGTGAGGTCACGTCTTCATTCAGCGGTGACATGGTTTTTGTAAAATGAAATTAGCTTTTTGTTTCTCTAGTGCTCCCCCCAAAAAAACTGCATTGAAAGAAGTCCCTTAAAACTCAGTGTCTTATCACTGGGTATGTGAAAAATGTATGTCACACGTCTGAATTATAAAATGATTTCTGTGATGTGATACATCACCTTTTCTTTATAGTATGAAACATACTTTTTTGTGCTTATTTGCTACGTAGTTAGAACACATTTCTGTGAAACATTGTGAATGCATTCCTGCCACACTGATAATCCATTACATCATAGATAATGATGGTTTACTTGAAATTAGGCAAATAGTGGATATACACACAAATATTTTGAAACCTCATCAGCATGCTCACATGCCAACAGTCCCAAACAAGACAACTTTGTTATAACTGCCTGTGTACAAATGAAGTCATAGCCAGAACACAAACCATATCCAACTGAATTTAGTAATAAAGTTGACATGGGCTGTAAAACGTGACATTAAAATGTATATAAATTAAGAATAAATTATGACTGTATGTGTCTGTGTATTACTGAACTAGATGCCACATTTTAAGGGTGAATGAATTTTTAAGACTGCAATATTACCTAATGATTTCATTCCTTTTTGAAAATAACTTTATAAAACTTTTTCAGATAGTTCAGGTAAAAGAACACATGCAAGAATCAACTTTAATTTTGTTGAACGTAATGTAAAGGTGAACTCATTGCTGTTTTCGTGTGTATTTTGGGGAGTTACGAGAGGAATACTTGTATTACTGAAGGAATCTGGGAGCTGCCCCTACACCCTTCCATCCTTTTTTTTTCCTTGTTTTCCTGCATCTGACTGCAGTAAATGAGGTTATTTTCTTGTATTCCATTTCCAGGGCCTAAGACATTTTATTTAGTCTTAATATTACAGCAGCCAAACCCATACAAGAACACTGAAGGAAGTCTGAGGGACCAGGAGGTTGGAAGGAAGCTGCTGTAGGCGTCCAAGGCTTCTCTTTTATTAGGCAGTGTGGTTTGGGTTCTTTTTCCAGGGCAGTGCAGTTTGGGTTCCTCCTGAGCGAGATGGACGTGGCTGAGTACAGATGAGGGGGATATAGTTAAGTTTTGTTTCCTACAACTGGCAAAATGAGAGGAGGGCAGTTTTTTTAGAAATGATCCATTCTTTGATCATCATTTCTTTCTTCTTTGTATTTTTTTCTGCCGTTACCAGTAAGGATTTGTAGTAGCTCAAGGCTCTGGGGCAGGATACCGCGAGTGAGTCATTAGTCTGAGGAGCTGAATAACCACACTCCAACGTGCAGTTAGGGAGGAACAGACTTCCACTGTTCCGTGCCTCTGGGACAGTTGCAGCATTCTGTCTGAGCCTGAACAGGGGGCTGCGTGCAGGGCTTCATCTGCAGCTTCAGAGTGACAGGCGGTGGCTTCGCCTGTTACAGTAGTGACTGGAGAAAATCTGCACGTAGGGAATGAGGAGGGAGTCTTCTGCTGGCAACCTGTGCACTGCATAGAGGGGTAACGGGGACTGGGGAAGTTCTTGACGTGTGAGAATCTGCTGTTGGGCACTTTGGGTACAGAGGTTAAAGTGGCCACGGCACACAGATGGTAGAAACATCATCTAAAGATCTGCCCTGGTAAAGCCAGCAGCAGAACACTTGGTATCTTAATTTGTCCTTGTTCTGGTTTAAGTGATTCAAGTGCCATTTTGTTGCATGTGCAAAACAGGGCCCATATTTTTGATATTAAATAGTGCAGCATACAGAGGTTTTACATCGGACTTGATGGATGAGTTTTAATTATGCAGAGTTTCTACTGATGATCTACTGCTGTTAAAGTGTATAGGCGTAGATATAGAACAGTCTTCATACTTTACCTTGTTTTTTGTCATTTTGGGTGCTTTTTATGCACAATTGTGTAGTTCAAATTCCTGTCAGTGTTGTTTGGGTAACCTCTGTCAGAATCTAAAACT
Source organism: Neomorphus geoffroyi (assembly GCA_033558235.1). NCBI lineage: Eukaryota > Metazoa > Chordata > Aves > Cuculiformes > Neomorphidae > Neomorphus > Neomorphus geoffroyi. The sequence goes on along the minus strand of JAUMJM010000029.1, from coordinate 2,014,886 downwards.
CAAAATATACTTAATCTCTTAAGAATTATTTGCTAATGTGTTCCATATGCTTGGTATTTGTTTTCTTACCATTGATTAAAAAAAGGACTGTGTTCAGCTGAATTCTAGGTATGAAATGTAACCTTTGGTTATTGGGGAAAGGTGGATGTTCTAAAGGAACTGTTACTGAACATCTATCAGGAGGTGATGAGGGTGGGTTTTTGCAGGCTGGGTTCTTGCTGCTGGATATCTACTTCCCTACCAAAAGGAATTGCTATCTGAGCCGATAATGTGTGTTTTGACTTTCAGAGAGCGTACTGTGGCCAGTGCAGTGAAAGGATATGGGGCCTGGGAAGGCAAGGCTACAAGTGTATCAACTGCAAATTGTTGGTCCATAAACGTTGTCACATACTGGTTCCGCTGACCTGCAAAAGGCATATGGTAAGTTTGCGTTCTAGATAAAGCTGTTTCTTTGTGTCCTGTGCTGCTGTTTCCAGGTGTGCATCCTGAGGAATTAAATGTGTGTGTGGATGTAGGTTTATAACATCTGGTGGTATTTGGTTTTCAGTGTCTGAGGTATCTGTGGAGGACAAGCCTTTGGACTGAGCAGTAGAGACAGAGTGAGAAAAGAAAACTTGTGATATAAGTGTGAGCAAGCTTGAGTTTGACTTCTCCAGCAGACACGCTGTGTTTTACAGATAACGAGTTGTCACTGACAACCTTGGTGTTTGTTGCTTTTGGCCTATGGGAATGTTTTAAGGACTAAGGCACTTGTGTGGTTTTTGCACTACTACTTGCAAGTGTCTTTCCTAGGCTTTAAACGTTAATCCGTGTCCTTAAATTTGATTCCTTCCCCATACTCATCACAGACTCCATACAGCATCTCGCTGGTTGTTGCACCATGTGTTTTCTAACTCAAAACTTAAACCACTGTTTTTCTGTGTTGCTCTTGCACATGCCTTGCCACTACTGCATTCTTTGCAATTTATTGATGTATGTTGCTGTACCTACTGGGAAAGTCCTACATGTCTCATGAGCTGGGGATGACACCAGGGTCCAAATGTACTAGAAAACATTTTGGTGTTGTAATCTTTACCAATTTACTTAATATCCTTGCATAGTGCTAACAATTCATGTTTTAGAAAGTGGTCTGACTTGGGTGAGCAGCGTCATGCTGAGGTGTTTACGTTGCCGCAGTTCTATGTGAAATGGACTCAGAAGTCTTTAAATATATTTAAAGTTTGACCTTTACAATAAAAATACACTAATCTTACTTTTAGAAGACAGCTCAGCATCTGTTGCAGAGGATGGTTAATGTTCAGGCTTTTCAGTAGGCTGGTTTGTTTTCTAATGCATTAGAAGCATAAATATTTGGAAATAGGTCCTACAAAATCTAGATTTGATTCTGAAAGCTCCAAATATGAGGTTCTGTTTGTACTGTACTTTTACTGCAAGGTGTACTCACAAGGGACTGCATAAATGTTTTTTCCTGTGTAACTTCTGTATTTTGCAAGGATTCGGTCATGCCTTCCCAGGAACCACAGTTAGATGATAAAAATGATGAAGTTGACCTCCCTTCAGAAGAAACTGATGGAAGTGAGTACCTTCTTGTTAAGTTGGAATTTGTATGTTTCCCCATTCAGAGGCCCAGCTTCCACTCAACCTCTTTGTTTGTTGGATTTTTTTTAAAAAAAAGCTTAATTTGGGTTATTTCTAGTTTATTCCCATGAACTAAATGCTCCTTAGGGATTCAACTACAGTAAATGTACTGTTGAGCCTTACCTGGTTTGTTTTCATTGTAAATTCATATGCTTTGAAACCATTCCAGATTGTGAAGTTAAGGAGGGAGTCTCAGAACTGGGTGCCCTTAGGGTCTGCTGTCAGAATTATAGGTATAAAGTGCAGAAATTTGATCAGCTGTCCTGTAGTATTTAAAGCAAACTGCTGACCTGAAACTACTAAATCACCTTTCTGTTTATCAGTTTTGAAAATTGTTTCTAATGAAGGCTTTAACCACATGCTTGTTTGATTTCCTTTCCAGTTCCCTACATTCCTTCAAACCGGAAACATGACAGCATTAAAGATGACTCTGAGGTATGTTTTAAAAATATCTGTAATTTACACTTACGCATTCTTAATCATACAACTTTTATTATAAAAGGGCTAATTATTTATTCTGATTTTTCCTACTACCTTTTAAAAAAGTGGGGTTTTTTTCTGGAAATTGATATTTTGTAAGGATTTTTGTTGGATTTTTACGTTTCTTCTGTCTGTAGCTCGTTATCCCAATTGTAAGATGAAAAAGACTTCTTCCTTTTCTTTCCTCCCCTCCATTGATGCTGGAACAGCAGTGACTTAGCAGAGGGTTTGACTTTATTGGTCCTGGCGACAAATGGTGGCTTTGACATTGTCTTCTCTGCTCCCTCTAATGGATGTGCACCCTGTATCACCCTCAGGGTACCTCTGCAGGCTGTCATTGTACCAATTGGTTCTGTCTGATAGTACATTAACTCTCCGGCTCTCTGAGATGTTTCACATAAATAATACCTAATAGTTCATAGGCAGCTCCTGTGGAAATACAAGTGAATACCGTACACTTAAACTGTTTTTCAGTGCTTTTCTAGAAGGTCTGACACTCTGCATTCCAAGAATGTTATTCCCTTAAAGCAATTTGAAAAATCCTAATATGCTTTATTTCTAAAAGGGCTTCAAGATGTCTCTTTTGAAAATGCTTCTGGCATATTTAATAAATAGGATGCACTCTGCAGAACACCAGCAGTCAGTTTGGTATCCCACTTTTAACAAGCCTGCACGTTATTTGTCCTCTGCCTCCACTACAATACTTGTCACTGTCTTTATTTCACACCTGAGTAGCTCCTGCTCTCGGGTAAGTGACTGCCTTGTTTTCAGTCACGTGTCTTTAGATTTTATCTTGAATTCAGAGGTGGAAAGATATAAATTTAAAACGCATCAGAGGATTCTGATTGTTATGTAGAACTGCAGACTTCTGCTGTGGGTAGTGCTCAGGTAGATACTGTTTGTGTTTAAATTTTGATAGGTGCTGTTTGCTTTGTCCTGAATTATCCTGCTCTGATTTTCCCACCTTGTTTTTAAGCTTTAAGATAATTTAAGGTATCCTACAGGGAGGAGGTGGCATTCTAGGAGCTTTATTGACTAGGATCTTTAAGCTGAGAGCAATCTCTTCTAATAGCAGGCAATCCTAGATCAAGATTCTTTATATAAATACTTTCCATAGTTCAGCAGAATGCTGCTCTATCTACAGGTACAGTAGTATGAGGTCAGATAAAAATAGGCCATGGAAGTGTGTCAAAGCACGGTATATACTGGTAAAAACGAAATGTCAAAATATGTGCTGCATTTGTCTAGTTCAGCTGCTTGATCTTCAGTCTCACGTGTTCACATCTAATTCCTGCAAAGTGTCAAGGTAAAATTTAGCTTTTTAAATCATGAATTTCAGAATAATAGTCTTCATAATGGAGTATTTCCTGCAAGTTCTCACATTTAAGCAATTGGTATCTCCTTCTGTCTGTTCCCAGGCACCTATTAGAAATCTCCATTTTCATTAATACTGTAGTGAACTTGATACTGGCAGCTGTTGCCTAAACTGAAACGAAGACAGGTATATTCATTAGCAAATTATTGTTTCCTTATCTGTCATCTTGTTAGATAGCCTTTATTAATTTGTGCTATGATATCTATCAGAAGATGAAAGATGCTCTTCACTTAGTGCAAAGGATAATTCGACATGACCTGCAGTAGAAGAATTTGAATAAAACCTCATTTCTCAAGGCGTTGCCTGCTGGTTTTCAGTAGGGAATATTTAAATGATTCATTGAACAAACTGCTGCCTTGAAAAACGCTGTAACTTTTAGTGAGAGCAAAACCAGTACCAAGCAAACATTTCTAAACAAGTGTGTTATAATCAGCCTTTCTGATCTGTGATAGTGATAAGCAAATACAGCAAATTCTGTCCAGTGGTTAAAGACTTTTTGCTTTAATAGTTATTTGTTTTGAAAATATCTTCTGTTTCTTGCATCTGTTTGTTTTTATACAGGACATCAAACCAGTCATTGATGGAATGGATGGAATTAAGATTTCTCAGGGGCTTGGACTACAGGACTTTGATTTAATCAGAGTTATCGGACGTGGAAGTTATGCCAAAGTACTTTTAGTTCGGTTAAAAAAGAATGATCAAATCTATGCTATGAAAGTAGTGAAAAAAGAATTGGTCCATGATGATGAGGTAAAAATCTGTGTTGACTGCATTCTGTTACATATTGTAAAAATTATTGAAGTGAGGAAGCAGCTGAGGTTTTAGACTTTGTTTCTGTAATGGAAGTTTTACTGACTTGAACTCATTTGTCACCAACTGCCTGCATGAAGCACCAGTATGACATCTGTGAGAGATGTCCCTTATTTTATAACAATTAACAGTTATTAATAATCTTAGTGGAATGCAAGTGAAAAGTATTCCAACCTGGATGTGCTGATCTGTAAATGATGAGATAAATAGAGGGGAATTTGGGCACTTAGTTTTGAAAAATACAGAAGTGTTTTCCAAGGCAAATGAACGTAGCTGCAAATATTGTCTATATTTCAGAACAGGAGCTAAAACTGTGTTCACAGTCAGGATTATAGAGCCTATGTGCAAGTGACACAATACTCTGGAGTACTTTTTTCCATGAGTTAAAAAGCATTTGGTTACTGTGGTTTAACTGGATTGTAAAACAAATCCTACCTGCCACAGAAATCAGTGCTGCATTTCTTGATTATTTTTCAAAATCCTGTTGAATTTTTTTAATACAGAATCTCCAAGACATAAATTTGGAGGGGGGACAAATAGGAAAAAAAGGACAAAAGCCACCCTTCGTCTTTTTCCTATAATATTCACATTTCTTGAAAGGTTTAGATTTTATCTCCATCCTATTTTTTTTTAATTAAATGTGATGAAGTGACCACAGCCAGCAAGGGAGGCCGATTTGAACCACCTACGATGCCATTAGACTGCAACCTGCCCTCAGTAACGGAACAGGGGATGGGGGGTAACTGAAATGCGTGTGGTCAGACCCCAGCCCTGATAAAAACCCCTGAGAGGCCTGGCAGGATGATCACAAGCACTGAGGCCATGTTGGAACGCTGTGATGTGACGTGTGTGCACAGGAGTGGCAGTGTGTGATGGGCTACATCGTGTGACACTACTGCATGTCTGAGGAGCAAAGCAGTACTGTGTCATCCTTGGGGTGGAATCCCAACCTCAACTCAAATACAATAAACAAGAGATGGGCAACCAATCTTACCTCACAGGGGGTTTCTTATAGAGCAGCTTTTAGAATAGGAAGTGATTTTTTCAAATAGAGTGCAATTTTTAAGCTGATAATGTTGTGTTCATTAGGAAGATGGGATTTCTTGAAAGCAGGATGTTGGAAAAATACCAAAAGATGTTGGTTTAGGTACTATTTGTGTTGGTAGTTTCAGTCAGTTCCTCCAGCTGCCATTTCTGTTGTTATTCCAGAGGTGAGGGTTAGGACAGCGAAGCTGTAAAGTTCTTCTGAAATACTTTGACTTGCTCATTTGTTTGATGTGTCTTTTTACAACCAAGGATTAGACTGGTGTGTGGTGTATTTACTGTTCCCTTTTTGACAGGTGTGTTTCCGAGAAGGTACGAGCTGAAGGAAAGCATTATGTTATGAGTTACATAGTTGTTCCTTAGAATCAGAGGTAGATGAGATGTCTTCTTTGAATAGGGGCTCTCGTAGATGATTACGTAGAAGATTGAGGTAATTGGTCTTGCTTTGCTATAAGATAGGGTGTATAATGAAATTCTGGGAATTGGTAGGAAATTCTGTAGGAAATTCTGTGTCTTGGTGAGATCACAATTAATGGAAATTTCACCTAGGAAGTGTTTCATGGAGAAAGAAATTTAATTACATACCAAGTATCAGTAGGTTTAAATCAGCTGGTGCTTTCCAGATAATGCTTGGTGTTAGAGAGAAGTGAAGGTTCTTTTCTAAGTGAGACTAAATCAAATACCTGGGCTTCTGCTATTAATTTTTTCTAAGCTTGGTCGTGTTACCAGTAGTGCACTGGTGTAAAGTCTGCTTGGTCAAACTAATCAGGTTTTGGTAATTTCATTGGATTGATTTTGAGTTTCAGATGAGAAAATGAAGTTCAATTTATTTGAACCTTTTAAAAACTGGAGAGTCACAGCTCCTGTTACTGGCATGAGGTGCTTCAGCAGCCTTAGGATTGTTTATCTAAGATGATCGAATATATTTCTATGAAGCAGTATGAGCAATGTATCAAATATTGCAGATGCATATTTTTAAATGTTATACGTTTTCTGCAGTCCTTTCTAAATAGTTAAGCAACTTCTGAGTATATAATTGAATTGAAGTGTTTTATCACTTCCTCCAGATTACAGGGGGCTTTGTCTTTCTGAGGAACACATGTAACGATGATGGTATGTGTAAGGGAGCATAGATGTTCACAGTTTCTTTTCTGGGAATGCCCACGGTGGTTATCCAGCAGGAGTTCTGATTGTTCAATTACTCTATTTCAGGATATTGATTGGGTACAGACAGAGAAACATGTGTTTGAACAGGCATCCAGTAACCCATTCCTAGTTGGTTTACATTCATGCTTTCAAACAACGAGTCGGTAAGAAAGATCTGAAATTCTTTTGTTTTGAAAATCTTGCTCGCTGTACTAACTACTTCTCCTAAAGCAAACGTAACCGCTGCCATCAGAATCAGTGACTTTTGGAAGGAATCACCAATATCGTCAGGGATTTGAGGCTACAACAAAGCTAGTTCTGGCGGGGTGGCTCAGCCAGTGTGGCGGGGAGAAAAAGACAGGGTTTTCCAGATCTGGAGAGAACAGATGAATGAGAACGAGGAAGAACTGTGCACTGTCTGCCTGACACTGAATGTGTGGCTTCAGGAGCAGGAGGATGGTGGCAGGGTAAAACAGTGCTTTTGTAAGAGAGACTTTATAATACCTGGTTCTGTAGAGATGGGCTGGTTCTGTGCCCAGAGGCCATGCTGTGGTTCTGTTCTTCAAAACAGCACAAGATTTGGGCTGCTCGTTTATAATACTTTTTAATAGCAACATAAAAACCTACATGTGTGTGAAGTATTTCTTGCCTGTCTGAGGCTATGAGTCCTTAGCACCTATCGATGAAGTATGTGATTTCACTTGAAAAAGCGCTTAATCAGCTCTTAGCTGCTTTGCCGTTCTGGCGTTTTGTCCTCGTGTGCACAACCCGATGTTCATTATTTGCTTCTTTTTTTTGACAATCGGAATATGAAGAAAATCAAGGAGAACTTTTATGTCCATGCTTACGTGTGTCCCTGGGGAATTTGGGTGTGTGTTGGTTTTGTGGTTGTTTGGGTTTTTGGTTTTCGCAGGCCCCTTTTTATGCTTCTATAAGGCCTGGCGCCATACGTATCATAATTTGAAGATAAAAGTCATTATATCTGGCTTACGTGAATGACAGCCAGTGTAGAGTACAAACAGTTTTAGGAAGTTTTCATGGATTATCTACACGTTTATCCTTAAGAATAATCACTTGTTCATTACCATGTGTATTAGCAATTTTTAAAATATGAAGGTACGCACTGTTCCATTTCGTCAGTCCCCAGACTTTCAGCCCGTTAACAGTTGCAGTCCCAGGAAACAGCACTTTCCTAGCAGGAAAAACATAGCTAAGATAAAGGAAGTCAAGAAGCTGCATGAAGAGCATTCTGAAGGTACATGGACTAGGGATTATTTTGGAGCTGGCATAAAGAATGATCTCCAAAGGGGACGTTTAGATTCTTATGGGGAGGCATTAACAGCACTTGCAAGCTGGGTTGTGTCCAGTAACTCTTCCTGATTTACCTCAAGTTTTTAACACTTTGTTTCAAATGAAGAATCCATTTCCAAGGGAAAAAAAAAATCTTTAATTGTTACCAGTTAGAATGGCTTAGGGACTGAAGCGTGTGTTTTCCAAATGGAATGTTTTCCAGTGTGTGAATACATGGAAAGGAGTTTTAAAATCATGGAGAATTAGGTGTGTAAAGACATGCTGCCTCCTGGGACAGCCGCAGCCTTCCTACAAAACCCTCCTTCAGCGTGTTTTATCCCATAGGTCTCTCTGACCTTGGCAGCATTGCCTGGATCGCATTTTCTCAAGGATGAAACCTTTCCTGCAAACTGTAATAGAAGTCTCTTTCTATAGCTGATTCCACCTATGTTTCCTTCCTCCACTAACTTTTCTCTTGTTTTGACAAGACTGCTTCAAAACCTCGTTCTGCAGAGGAGCTGACAGGCCTTGGCACTGCAGCCTTTCTGTGCCCAGATCTGATGTTCCGTGACCGTGCCACGTAGAGAATAACAGCAGTGGGTCCGTTACACTGCCTTTTAATTTGTGGTTTTCTACAGATGAGATCGCAGCAAAGTCAGAGGAGGATAGATTTCATTATCTGTCCTGCTGGCTCACCAAAGCAGAATAGCATTTTTCTCCTAGGAATGACAGTGAGTTTCTTAACAGTGTGTCAGGAAGAGTTCAGTGATGATTGTAGGGTTTGATAGAAATAACTTTGTATGTGATTATTAATAATATGTGAGATCATGTAACTTTAATTGGAAAAAGATTATTCTGTCATGCCATTCAGAGAAAACTTAGGTATTTTGTTTTAAAGTCAATTCGGGTTACTCCCCTCTAAGCGACTCTTCTGTCATCTCACTTGCAATAGATCTGTTTGAGCTTTTCAGGAACTGAACCAGCACAAACAGCAGGCTTCGTAGTTACACATTTAATTAGTATCACAAACCCTACAAAACCTATCGATCTCTGTAGTATTGCCAGGCACTCATTAACTGTTGCTAATGATGAAGTAGTTTTCAGAAGATGGTGACCTTTTAGTGACGAAGCTATATCAGAAATACAAGTTTCAGATTGTGTCGCCACAGATTCCTTGTTGAGTTAGGTGTATGTTGATGATGTTTTACCTGCAAAGCTGTTTGGATTTGATGCTACAGCTTTGCTATTAAAACCAAACGATATTCAGTCAAGCAGAGAAACAATTCAGTAATTATTACATCAGGGAAATGTGTGTCAGGTTGCTGACTGATTGGCCTTTAATAAGAAAGGTTCAAATCTAAATTGATACATCTTTTAAAGCATATTTTAGTTTAAAAACCTTTATTTTAAATAATGAGCACTGTTTCAGGCTGGCTTTTCCCAGTCACTCAGATGCTGTTATTCAAAGCAGTACACTCGCTGAGCAAATCCTATACTGTGGGGTTTTGGTCCATAAAAGTCAAAAGAATCAACATCATTGAATGAGAGAGGGTCGTGGAACTGTGTTGTTGCTAATGTGTCTTTTGCAAGTGAATGATAATTTAACCTTTTTTGGATAAACTCTTCATTTTTGCCATGTGTCACCTCCTACCAGACCAAATAAGCGCTCTCTTTCTTCTCTTAAATAGTTTTTGTGACTATAAGAAATCTAGAAGTTTAATGCAAGAGCAGAAGTGAAAATGGGTGAAATTGGAAGGATAAGAATAGTTTTTATTCTTGAGTTTCCTTGGAACCCATTAATTGTGTTGTGTGCTTTCAGATTGTTTCTTGTCATAGAGTATGTAAATGGGGGAGATCTCATGTTCCATATGCAACGGCAAAGAAAACTGCCTGAAGAACATGCAAGGTATCGTACTGATACAGTTATTGTGGGGGTTTGGGGTTGTAGGTATTTAATGTTGTGTGAAAGGCTTTCCAGACTTTATATTCATATATAATATGAATAGTAAAGAAAGAATGGAAGGTTGATTGTTAAGTTCAGGATGTTCTGCCCTGGGAGGAAATGCACATTTGATTTTTTTGGAAGGATATGTAGTTTTTTTAAAAGAAAACAAGGGTTTGCTAAGTAGTAAGAGTTATTCCTATTTATTTGTTTATTGCTTCATATTTAAGTAATGTTTCTTTGATCTGTTAATAGAAGATGCAAATATTCTACTTATTTTGGTCTTGAATTAATATAGTACTGGTAGGAGAAGATGAAAATCTATTTTGTGTGGCTTTGCACTGCATAAAGTCTCATTGTAACTCTTAATAAGCTGAAAATATGGATCTCCTATGTCACGCTTGGAATTTTCAGGAACAGTTCTGTAGGGTAAAGAATAAATAATTCCTTAATTAGTAGACTGAAAAAAATAATTTCCATATTTAATTTAAGGAATGATTTTACAATATATAAGATCAGTGTCCTTATGAATAAGTGTAGCTTCTTTTTGATTCCTGTTGATAGAGAAAAGTTTGAATGTAAAGTGATGCTTTAAGAACAGGTTTTTTAATTGTAGTAGCTTTTCTTAATGCTAATATAATTTTCTCTCTTTTAATTTCAGGTTCTATGCTGCTGAAATTTGTATTGCTCTAAACTTCCTACATGAAAGAGGCATAATCTACAGAGATTTAAAACTAGACAATGTTCTTTTAGATGCAGAGGGTCATATCAAATTAACAGATTACGGCATGTGCAAGGTAGGGATTTTCTTACCTTTCTGTTGTCGCTTTCTCATTCTGGAGGTTGTTGCTCTGATTCTGCTTTTAAGTTCTGCATCCAGTGATATTAGCAGAAAACTGAGAAGTCTTACCACTGGTGTTACTGGGCCCAGAATGAGGTTGTGGAATAGGGACTTTGTACTAAAAAAAAAATGTATGAAGAGTAGAACTGCATTCGTCATTTTTGGAGACAAAAGTTTTGCCTGTTGGCCAAGTGAATTTCCTTAAGTTGCCTATGTGAACCAAGTTAGAAAATTTATTTTTAAGACGGGTATGTTTTAAAAGGGTCTTTTCTACCTGTAAAGTTGGAACGCCAGGCATGACTGCAGTGGTCGTAATGTGATGGGAAATCTGCTGTCCCTTTGGAGCTGCTGACTTGCCCTGCAGTCTCTGTGTTACTGACATGTGGCTCTGGCCCGTGTCTGACACAGGTTTAGAGTCCAGTCTTATTCTTGGTGAGAATAAGTTTCTAAATCCAAAATTCCAGCTGGCATTGGGTTGATTTCTAAAAGTCCGGAGACTGAGTATTCCATCTTAATTTTTATCTATCTTCAGACGGTGGTTAAGGCATCTTATGGTGCTGTAATGAGGCAAGCTGGTCTCATTCCCTACATAGAACAGATATCGCACCAGTTTCGAAGGATGCTGGACAGGAATGTTTTTCCCCTATCAAAGTGAACAGTGGTTATGTGAAAGTTTGATTCCTTCATTCCTAAAAATTGAAACTTTTCTATTTGAAAAAGGCTTCCAAATTGTTTTTGAACTGGAATTTTTTTAAATGTATCTGTATGAGTGTGTTCTGACTGAATTTTAATCAATTACTTTGCCAAAGATAAGCTGTGAAGTCATAAGCCAGCTTTGAGTGCTGTATTTTATTTTGCTGTAGCATTGCTTTTTTTAAAAGGAATGTCTTTAGACTCCCTAAGAAAACTGGCTTTGTACATCTAATTAAGGGAAATTAACAGAAAAGGAGGTCAACTTTTAATTTATGGAATGGTTTATGTGTGTAGGAAGGTTTGGGTCCTGGCGACACTACAAGCACTTTCTGTGGGACACCAAATTATATTGCACCAGAGATCCTCAGAGGAGAAGAGTATGGTAAGTTCTGACTAAACCATTTGTAGTTGTAATAAACTGCAAAGCAAAATTCTAGTTGTAGGCCGATTCAAATAAAATTATTTTTATATTTCCACATTTTTGCGCCCCTATGTTTTGAGAAAATTGAATGCATATTGTACAGTTCAATATTTATGTTTTTCTCCTGCAATCAGTTGTTTTAGCTTTTAAATCATATTTTTTCTGAAAAAATAACTATTAAATGGTACTGTAGCAAATCCAAGTCTACTTCTTGAAGAACTTGACATGCTAGCTACTGTTGTCCTCCAGACAAACTTACAGAATGCTATAACAAAAAGTTAGTGCCAACGCAGAATAGTCTTTTTAACCAGTGTTATTTGTGCACTGGGCTGATCCCTAGGTTGGATCTCTCGTTTAGTTAAAAGATACTGCAATATTCAACTTATTGCCAAAAACATCTAAAAATTTTCAGCTTAAAGACACTGAATTTCCATCGAAGCAGTGCTGTCTGGCAGATGCCAGCCCACTCCTATACAGGTTACCTTTGTAATCCCCATGCAGAAAACTCAAGTCTCATCAGTGCCAGTGTAAGCCTTGGTATCTGGGGCTTCAGGGAAAGCAAAGAATTTCAGCACTTTGTAGAACCAGGCTGTTAATCATAAATTATGTGAGCGAACACTAAATTCCAGGACTCCTGGCTGAAAATCTGCTCTGCAAATGTTTGCAGGGTTCAGTGTGGACTGGTGGGCACTCGGTGTGCTGATGTTTGAAATGATGGCAGGAAGGTCTCCGTTCGATATTATTACTGACAATCCAGACATGAACACTGAAGATTACCTCTTCCAAGGTACAGTTGGCTTGAGTTTTTCTTTCTTGGGGGAGAAGTAGTGAAAATCACCAGTTCCAGTAGGACAGTTGGGTTTTCCTTTTCCATGGTTATCCCATAGCTGCCTGGAGATAAAGGGCCCTGATATTTCCAGTTATTCATCCCAGGATTTTTTTGTTGAACTTGGTTAAAATTATGTGGAATTAGGGACCCTTCTTTAGACAATAAAGTATTTTTAAATGTTTTCCATAATTCAAAAGGGACAGAAATGGTGTGGAATGGTGTCTTTGTTAGGAGGCAAGCACAAGCCAAGAACTCCCTTAAAATTCAGGGCTACATGAGAGGATAGGAGGATCTTTCTTCACCGAAACATAATAACCTGTAGGTTTACTCCAGGTAGCTTCGGATTAGATTAATGTAACTATTTTTTAAACAGTTTTCCCTTTCATGAATAGGGATGTTTGAAGTTTTCTAAACCAAGTAGTAATCCTTGCCATGTTTATTACACTAGAAGCTCTGTATTGTTCTGGGGAATTGCCAAGTTGCTTGCTCTCTAGTGTGCAGAACCCTTCTTTAAAGCTGCAGTTCTGTAACAGAATCTGCCATAGTTGTCTTGACAAGCCTGGTGTCAAATCAGTCATGGTTTAAAATCACAGTTTTCCTTATACTGAGGACACTGAGAAAGTTTTCTTCCCTGTTTATACTCCAAGCAGTAGAAAAAGATAATGAAGCTAACATTTCTTTTAGGAACTCTTGAGATGTCCGTGTAGCAGTGCCTTGAATTACTGTAGGTTTGTGTTATTTTAAATAATCACTATATCGTCCCATTTTCCAAATGGTAACATATTTAAATAATGCAGAGTTTGTATTGAAATTGTAGTCAATGTCGTCAACCAAAACCCAATATTGCTGTTTTTAACAGTTATTCTTGAGAAGCCAATCCGGATTCCAAGATTTCTTTCTGTCAAGGCTTCCCATGTGTTAAAAGGATTTTTGAACAAGGTAAATAACATTCTCTTATTTTTAGTGTCTAAGATCTGGAACTCAGAGCTTCCTGTTGAAAGCAATACAGTTAAGAAGTTAATCTGCTTACTGTTAAGAAAATCTATAAAACCTTGGTATCCCGTATGTTAAAAACCCCACTTCTTAGTTGTTCATTTACAGAGGGAATTCCACAGCACAGAATTGATTTAAAAGCCTGCTCCTAGTGGGAAAAAATAACTATAGGCTTGTGTATAAATCCTTTTCTGTAATACTTACTGCTCATTTAATTACGCTGATTGAAATCCATAGAACCACTATAATTTTATAATGAAAGGGTATGAATTATACATTAATAAAAATCTAGATTTTTTTTTTGTTTAAGAAGTTGTAAAATATCATTTAAAAAGGAAATTTCAAACCAACTTCATAAAAAAAAAAAAAAAAAGAATAAACATCCCTTAATAGCCATAGTATACCTATTTTAGCAACTGTTTGCATAGTGATAGGAATACTGGAGTTGGGGGGGAGGGTTGACACACGTGGACTGTAACTGGCTTCAAATCTGTAACACGAGTTTCTGTGTCTTCCGTAGGATCCCAAAGAAAGGCTTGGTTGTCAGCCACAGACAGGATTTTCTGATATCAAGTCTCACACATTTTTCCGCAGCATAGACTGGGATCTGGTAAAAATAATTTCTGTTTATATGTGTTCAAAAGGAATAAATTATTTTATTTATTAATTGTGTGTATATGTAACAACTCCATTAAACCCAGTGAAATTCAATTCCGTAACTGCAACAGCTATTTTGCTTCCTCCAGGTGCTGTAACATAATGGGGACATGCTTTATTTCATGACCAAAAATCTGGCTTGCTTCCAAACTCTAAGAACAGTTACAACTTAAGAGTTATCACATTTAAAATATATGATGAAGCAGAGAGAACATTTAAAGCATTGGTGGAGCCATTTATTTCTCAGTTTCTATTTGTAGAGTCCACAGGGTGATGTGCTGGGTTCTGCTGCTGTAACAGTCACCCAGCGGACACACGAGGTGCCTCCAGTTGGGGTGTGAAGGACTGTGTAGATCTCCACTGCTGGGATACAGTCCTTACTGTTCTGGGTGGTCATTCCATATAGTCCTGTTGGTAAACATGGCAAGCTCCATGGCAAAATAGGAAGCGTGGACCAGAAGAAATGGCCTGCCGGAATCTTCTTCCAGTGCTTCATTTCCCTTGTGATGAGGGACCCTTCTGCCTTGCCAGGCAGGCCAGCAGTTGGCCAACACAGCCACCAGGCTGAGCCAAGTGTCATGAAGCCAGTTTAGATACAGCCATGGAAGATGAGGTGCTTCAGATACACGAAGAGTTTGCAGGCTGCTCGTAGTACGTTAGAAAAAAAGACTGCGTTTACTGATTACGTAATTTTTAAATCAGCAGGATTATTCAGGTGAGTGGCGGGGTTGAGGAACGTGAGATCAGGGCCTGTTTTAAGGATGTGGCTTGAAAGCAGTGTGGTTATTTAGAATGATTCTCTGCTTATTTCTTTCAGTCTTTCTTTATCCCTGCTGGTTTGAAGGAAGTTTTTAGTTCATGGTGGAGTAGAAGACTTGCATTTCACTGGGTTTGAAGGCCTAAAATTTTACTCGAATTGTAGGTTTTTTAGAAGCTTCTGTTACTCAGTAACTGTGCCTACTTGTGTCTCAGCGCAGAAATGTCGTTATGACTGTTGACACTTCAGCAATAGAACGGTTAAGTCAGGAACACTGCCTTATCAGCATTATGATTTTAATACCTAGTTGAACAGTGGAAAAATATGCACAGAATGTTTTCATAGTCCTTGGAAGCTGACAGGAAGCATTGGAACAGGCAGGCAGCAGCGCCTGGAATAACACGACAGAGGTTCAGGGAGGAGAGAAAACAGCACGATTACATTCTTACTTTGAGGCCTGCTGTTCAGGCAGTCGCTGTTAACATTCTTCAGAGAGACAATCACTGCAGAAGGAGGTCTTAAAATACCACATCTTTCATATAATGAAGGCTGTCTTTAATTTTGTCAGACATCCTGCGTGCTGTGTTCGCCTTTAAGCCTGAGTGTTATTTTCATTGTGTTCACTACCTAGCAGTGCTGTAACCCAACTCATGGAGAGCATAAACGTCACGGACTGCAGGGTTTCTGGACTGTTTTCCAGAGTCTTTTGAGAGAGGGAGGAGACTGATGGATTTGCATTGTTTATTTGGATAAGGATTTTTTTTATATATATATACACACACCTTTTTTTTGGCTGAAAGCTTTGATATAAAACACCTACTTAAAAAAAAAAGAAAGATGGTTGTGTTGTTCTAGGATAGGATTAGGACAGTGCTGTCCAGGAGGATCTACAGTGTCAGATAAACTTAAGATTTCTAATAAGAGTGTTGGGAAACCTGCTGAGGAGAAAACAAAAAAATATTTGGAAAGCTTTTTTAATTATTAGATTTTTCTTTGAAATGCAACAGATGAGTAAGATTTTGACTTAAAAGCTTTTCCAAATCTTTTCAAGTTGAAACATACGGAAATAAGAGTCTGATGCTGACTATAATTTTTTTCTGTGTAAAGCCTGAGTTAAATGGAAAAATAAAGGTAAATGAACATGTCTACAATAAACTCTTTTTTTGTAATTAAACTAGAAATCTGAGTCTTAAGATATAAATTACAGTTGCAATTTGTATTTATGAGCTATGATATATCAGTAATAAGTCTCCTCTAATTGCACACAAATGCTGTTCCTCAGGAAGAAAAGTGAATATGTCGTGCTAAGTGTGGTATTGCAGCAATGAGCGTCTTGTGGGAATGTTTCGGTCCTGAGAGTAATCTGACAAGTTAGAGAGGACTGAAATGGCTGAATTATTTATGCACTTCTGTTTCTAAATGCAGAGCACTAATTACATTGGTGTCTCTTGCCTGCCTTGTGATGGATGTTACTTGGGCGTTCTGACATTTCTCTCCAGTAGCGTTTAATGTAGCTGAATTTGTAGAATTATTTTGTTAATTATTACAGAAAACGTAGCTATAGTAACTGACTTGTCATTTGTGTACACAGTTTTGTCATTTGTGTAAATTTGGCTTTTGTTGTTATTATTGTTTGGAAACACACAGAAGCCTTCCCATTTTTCCTATGAAAGTGACCTATAAAACAGATCAAATTAAGAGTTTGGGAGCCAGTGCAGTTTGTATAAACTGTTTTGAATGGCAGAAACCTACAGTTTACCTTTTGAATGATTTTTATCTTGAAAGTGACAATAATTTATATATAGCCCATAAGAATTGTGATTAAGAAAAATCACAAGCAAGGAAAAATTAAGGAAGATTAAGGAAAATCTTACACTGAATGGTTAAAAATCACTGCAAGCTGTGTATCTCGTATAGGTTTTACTGAATGTGTTTTCACAACTGTAAAATCATGCAAGTGCAGTGGGTTTCCCTGTGATGGGATTCCTGAAAGTAAGGATAGGAAGACAAGCCAGTTTTCTGTCCTCTGCAGATGGGTATGGAATTGCTCCATCTCTTGTCACCAGCTCTCACATCTGCAGTGAAAAACCACTGCTCTTCTGCTGCCTTCCGTTCTGGAAACAAACGCGTGCAAGTTCCAGATTTGTTCAGCCACCGTGAAACGGTACCATTTCTCAAAAGGAAGCTGGGCTGTGATGTGGGTGTGGAGGAGCAAAAGGAGCGTGGATGAGGGAGCACAGGAGCTCAGCCTTGTCTGAAATCTGTCCAGGAAAACCCCTGCTACCTCCCTGTAGATTAAAGGGCTGGATTTGTAAGGAATTTTCTTTCTCCCTAGGTACCCTGAATAATAAAGCATGTTTCCTGCATAAAACGTGCTGGGACAGATTAGTCACTCGTGTTTTGTGGCAGCGTAGGTACGGACTGTGAATGGAGAGAACAGAACGAGAGCTTTACTGAAACTGCAAGGAGGCCTGGAAATTGTGTACATTGCTTTCTCATCCCAGCAGAGAGATTGCCAAGTCATTGAGCTGCATAATTGTTAATTCTCATTAAGACCAGCTGACTCTCCTGGTCTCTGAATTTGTGGTTGGATTTCCTGGACAATGAACAGACTTTTCCGTGTCATTTGGGGACTTCTGTTTCACCCTTACTGGAACCAAAGGCAAAATAGGTCAACGTGCAGATCCTCTGTTTCTCAGTGCGGAACAGCTGGTTCTTTCCATGAACCAAAGTAAATATTGTAACTCTGAGACTGATGGCCAAGTGGGAAGGTTTAACGTGAGTCTGTGGTGGAAATTCAAAATGGATCTCACCTTCAGCTTCACAGTAATTAACCCCAGGAGAAAGTTGGGCTTTGCTTTTGTGTGAGCAGATACCAAACAATGTTTAAAAAAAGTGTGAATTACAGCTGGTATTAAGTGGGGTCTGGCATTTGGTGGTTCAAAATTGTGAGAGGGAAAGAGAAGGCTGTCTGCTCTCCCAGCAAGAGGCAGGTACCAGTTGGCTAACAGCCCCATTAATGTGCTTTAATTTTTAAATGAGCACTATGAAAACAAAACTTCTTAGGGAATTCCAATTTCCCTGAAAACCCACATGTTAAACCAGGCTTTGTCATGTAATGCTGTGTTGGATGAGGATGTGTTGCATGGAATCAAACTGTGATTTTTGATTTTCCATTGGTGTAGTTCTCAAGAGGAATGGTGACCTCCAGTGGCCAGCAAGGCCAACCAAAACTGTATGTGCTGCGTACCAGAACTGGTCAGAATAGTGGTCTCAGTGTAGCTTAAAAATAATGGTCAGAAAAATTTGTAACATTTTATACTTTAACCACAGTTTAAGTACGAATTTCAGTGGTGATAAATTCCTTAATATAACAGGGGGAGTGGAGGTAGATTTTACTTCTATGATTAAAATATATATATATATTTCCATGATGCAGCGGAGGTGGGAAAAATTAATTTAACCAGAATTCAGTTCTGAAATAACTAGCAATTTATTCCTTAATTGGTTCCTGCCTTATTGGGGTCATTACCAAATTAGTGAAGGCTGATTTGCAGCCAGTGAGTTTAAGCACCAAGTGATATGTTGCCCTTGGGACTTTTTTCCTTCCCTCTCTCTTTTTGGAGCAGAAGAGCACGTGTGTTGGGTTGTTGGGACAGTGTGTAGGGTGCAGTGCAAAATTGCAAGTCATGATGGAAAGGATTCTGCTCACAACATTGAGTAGTGAAAAATCAATAACTTCAGGAAAATGCAAGAAGAATAAATCAATTGGAATAATTCATAGTCAGCTCTACAAGAGCTCGAGTGGTTTATTGTAATTAAGATACCCCATGTTCTATAATGTGCCAGCCAGGAGACTCAGTAATACGACAGATGTAACGTGTAGGAAACATGGTAGTATTACTTGTCATTTGTGGTAAAAAATGCTGTAGCTAGGCATGCAAAATCACAAAGCAGGATTATGGATGGGTTTGGATGTACTGGTTTCCAGTGCATCAGCTGGATCAGTTCCTCAGGCTTCCACCAGCTTCTGAACAGCACAACTCCTGTCTGATTTTCCTCTGGGCCCAGAACTGAGACAACTTCAAAACGAGCTTAAAGAGGTGGAGTTCTTGCACCTTTTTTGGAACGGCTGTAGTAGTGATAGAAAGAGCAACATTGAACCTGTTGCCAGCTCCTGTATCACTCAAATCTGTGACAAATATGATGAAATAATGCTGGAGGATGGTAGGGGTTGCTTTAATCAGGGAACTCTGGATATTGGGGAACATGCAGGTGCGGCAACTGAGAGACGGTTCCTAGTGACTGTGATAGCATTACTGGAGTCTCAAACTATTAAATGTTTTATTGACTCTCACTTCTGAGGAATAAATACGAATTTCTAGTTCCTGTAGCAGGAAATATTGCAAGTAAACGTATTCATGGCTAAATTTTAATTGCAGAATAAACTTCTGGGCTGCTTTAGCCATTTTGTTGATTAGCACTCCTTGCCTTTAGTGATTGCTTACCTGGGTGGCTCGGGATATAAATACCGCTTACTCTTTCCTCCTGTGCTGGAGTTAACAAATGATTCTGGTGATGTTGATTTGATGTGATCGAACAGGCAACTTCAGAAGAGCTTACAAAAGGGAAAGATGTTCTGGGAGGGCTTCTGGAATGTGTTCTCACTTTAAAAACAGTTAAGCTAGATAGACATAGCAACAATGTTCTTTCTTAATACTCTGCCTTGAGAAACAGCTTTTTCTATCATCTCAAACTTAGAATTTTATTGATTTATGAGAATTGTTACGTTTTTGTGTTTAAATCACAGCAGGAGGATAAACAGGATGAGCATACATTTGTAAATAGTCAATATTTTAATTTTTATCTCTCCCCCACTGTATTTTTTCCTTAGCTGGAAAAGAAGCAAACAACCCCTCCGTTTCAGCCTCAGATCACAGATGATTACGGTCTGGATAACTTTGACACCCAGTTCACCAGCGAGCCTGTGCAGCTAACCCCCGATGATGAGTATGGTTTTTCTTTTTCCCCAAATACAATTGCATTTTAAGAAATTAATTTATAAAGCAGCCCTTGCTGACAGCACAGTACCTGATTCTTATTTATAAATTGACATTATAAAACAACAGTCACTTATTCTGCGCTTGCCTTGGGCATCTACAAGCATGCCTATCCCCTCGCTGGAAGGGTAGAAGAGACTTATCAAGATGTGTTTCAAAATTGCTGTAGATTTTGGGATAAAACATTAAGAATTTATATGTTTGGACACTTATTTTACATTTATTGTTGCTTCTGTACAACTTCTATATTAAGTTTCTGTAAGGTGTTTTGTTATTACTTGAAGAAAAAGTACAGCAACAACAGTAGTATCTATAATTGGTGAAACACGGCACAGGTTGCCCAGGGAGTCCCTGTCGCTGGAAACATTCAAGGCTGGGTTGGATGGGGCTCTGAGCAACCTGATCTGGTTAAAGATGTCCCTGCTGCTGCAGGGAGATTGGACTGGATGACCTGTAAATGTCCCTTCCAACCCAAAGCATTTTATTGATTCCCATTGAACTAAATCAGAGCTTTTCTTTGTCTTCCAGAGATATAATAAAGCGAATAGATCAGTCAGAATTTGAAGGATTTGAATATATTAACCCCTTGTTGCTGTCGACAGAAGAAACGGTATGAAGGAACGGTATCCTCGTTGTGGACCGTGTGAATGCCCTTTCAGTTTACCCGCAACCACAGTACATGCATGCCAGGCTGGGACCAAACGATTTGGGGTGGAGACCAATGATTTTAACAAAAATTGCTGCTGAAAATCAAAGAGGAGACTAATGCTTCTGGTGGGTGTCTGCTGCCACAGAGTGATTTGAGAGGTCTGGTCACTGACAGAACTGGCTTAGCTGATGAAGGAGTCTGCATTTTGTGCCTGTTTTATGAAGGATCGACGTGTTCATTGCATTCCTGGAAAACTTTGAGATCGACATGATTTCTACAAACATTTGATGCAATGAGCTACCAATTGAAGAATATCGCAGTGTAACATCCTGAAGAATAAATTATATTACAGTGGTGTTGAAGCTTATTTTTGATGCCTTTTTTCACAAGTGATACCTGTCTAAACGTCTCAGATGTATTTAAAAGGAGTTGTGTTTTATTAGCAATCAAAACATAAATTTGGGTACAAGATTTAAGTGCCTAAATGGATAAACTACATTGAAGAATTATTGCATATTTGGAACGTTCTTAAACCTGGTAAGTTCTGCTTGTTAATATTAAGTAACCATTTACATCCAGTTCACAGCTGCAGCCTAGTGCTCATTTGCATCTTGATGGGATTTGAAATGCAGAATGACTTAGCAATATTAATTCCAAATTAGAATTTACAGCATCAATTTCAAAATCTGTTGTTTGAAACTCCAAATTTATCACAATGTGTAGATTGAAGAAAACTAAATTTGCACGCCCCAGATTTCTGACAATACTTGAGCAGTGCCTACACCTCCAGTGATGTTGTGTTGTGGTTTAGATTTTTGAGAAGTGTTTTTATCAACAAAAACCATTCAGAGCAAAAGCGTAAGAAAGCATAGCCTTAACGTTTAAATAGTAAATCTAGAATAACCATAATAGAAGATACACTTTCCTGATAAAGCACACCTCCTACTTACGATAAACTGCTTTCAGTTCCTCAGTGTGTGTTAAGAACTAATATTCTGCAGAAGAGAACAGGATGTTTTGGTAAAACGCTTTCCGTCAAAGTAGTACATTTTTTCGATGGAAGACAAATGAATACCTAAGAAAATGTCTCAAGCAAAAGATAAACTATCAAATCCCCTCTCCTGGGAACGGGGAGGTGTCAGGGGGCAGGGAAAGGGCACATGGCATCACAAAGGTTAACAGTTTGCCAGCTCAGAAATGCTGTGTAGCTCAGTTGATTAATAATTGGGCACTGCTATCAGAATGTCAGTGCATGTGTGGATTCACCTGCTTCCCGGCACCAGCCGCACACACGGGACTTCTTGGGGCTGGACTTTGGGATCAGGATATCTTGAGGGTTGTAGAGACAGACAGGAACAAAACCAAACACGTGGGAAGGCAAAGCAGAAGGCCTGTGCGGTGCCATCTCACCCGGCCCGGTGTGCAGTGCGGGGGGACTGCAGCGCTGTCATTTCCTTACGTTCACGTATGGTTTTCTCAGGGTACAGCATTGCATCAGGTGCTGAACGTGACATCTTTCGGATTCACATCCACGTCATGAGGTGCTAGGACCAGACTGCCAAAACATTGCTTAAAGTTTTCAGTTAATCCTCGATTAACGATCTACATGTTGTGTCCCCTCCTTAGCCGCAGGTACCCAGGCCTGTGGTTGTTTGGTTACCTTAATCCCATTTGGATTTCAGTTGCGGGTTTTTCTCCCCTGGACTGTAGCTTTTCAAATGATGCAAAATGGGATTTTATCAGTACTAAACAACTTAACTAGTACAAAGTATTTGCCTCAAATGCCTGGATTTTAGATACGTCATTATCTTCTAAAAAGCAAACATTTACCTTTTAAACCTAATCTGACAATTTTTAATTACTTTTTTCCCTTCTCCCTGGCAGTTACTTTATTTACCCTGAACAATTTTCCTTTCAGTGTTTTCAGCTTCCCTGGTAACAAAGCTGATCCGTAGGTATCGGAGTGACTGCAGGCAGCTCAGGAGTGGGAACGCGACAGGTTAGGCTGTCCTTTGACGTGCCAGGGCAGAGGACTTCAAATGGAAATATTAGAAATGTGGGGTGGGTTTTTTTTAACCTTTTTTCTAGGTTTCAGAACACTTTGGGAGGGAGGGAAGAAAGAACAGAAAGACACATTTGCTAAACAAACATTGTAAAGATGACTTGATTTTATTTAAATTTACAGGCATTTACAATGTCGCTGTGTTGCCAAATAGTTTGCTGGATACGAGTTTGGTTGCTCATGTGCAAGTGTTTGAATAATGTTCTGTTCATAATGAAGGGGAAATTTTTTATATAAAGTATTCGTTTTATAAATAAAGAAAATGAAGGATGTAATTAAATGTGTGGTTTGGGGAAAAATGCTAATATATTACAAATGGATCTGGTAATGATATATAGTTGTCTTATTTGAAATAGTAAATGCAAATTCTAGCTAATTTAATGATTGTAAAACAGTAAATATGTTCTTGTAGTTTTGTATAATTAATTAGTTGGGATCTTTGCTGACCAGTTTTAATTGTGCAGAAGATGGTATACTAATCCATAACAGCTAAGATCATTTATATTCTTGCACATCTATTAAAGACTTTAATGAAAAAATTAATAGACTGTTATTATTTATTGGTAAACTGGGCTCTGTCCAACTCACTTTATTTACAGCCTCCATTTTAAAGTAAATCCATAGGATTCTTCCTGTATTTCAATGCTGTATTCTGTGTTTATCTGCTCCTTTGGATAGCCCCATGCTGTACATTGCAGAGGTCAGGGCAGGGGTTTGCTGAGATAGAGGGCCCTGAGCAGGCAGGTGGCATTTGACCTTCTATGGAGTTACTGGTTTGTGATCCATGAGTAAGTCTGAGACAAGGCCATGCTTCCTTGACACATCTTTTTCTTTTCCTTTGAGAAGGGTTCATCCTCGGCTTTGTTCCTTTCCTCTTTACTCTTCTGGGTTTACCACATCACATCATCTGCACTTTCCGACAAGCACCTAGCGAGATGGCCATCAATATCCAGCTGCGACAGCCTGCAAACAGAGAGTGCGCTCACTGAGAAACAAAGTTTTGTCTATTTTAATTATTTTATATAGAGAGAATTCATCCAGAACTTGTTTGGGGTTTGTTTGCTGTGAAGTTATTAAAAAACAGACTTACGTTCCACTAAACCGCAGCAGACACATTGGGCAGCTGTCAAGAGTTGAAGCTCCTTCACTCTGGTTTTCAGTCTCCTGACAGCTTCCAGTTCCAGGTTCGTTCACAAGAGACTCTCCTTCTGCAGGCACCTCTCTGGCCCCAGCATTCCCTTGATTTGCTGGTATGTGCAGCTCTTTCCCATCATCCTGTTTCCTGTTGTCCCTGTTGTGCTGCACAGCCCCTCGGCATTGCTGCTGGAAGCTGACAGCTTCCACATGGCTTTGTGACAGTGCTGAGTGGTGTGCAGACCTTCTGCCTTGAGGGACTTTACAGGATAAATCCTGTAAAGCAGCCAGTTTTGAAATACCTTGGGTGTGTTCCCCAACCATGTTTTTGGCTTGATCTGTAATAGTTACACAGCTTGTTTCCTCAGCTGTGGAAGGTAAACTATTCAGTCTATCTGCTTGGCCCTGTCCTTCAGGTAAAAGGTCGCTTTGGCTCTGTGTGAGCTCAGGGGAGCCAAGATCCTCTGGGTTTAAACATTTTTCTTTGCAATACGATGGGAACGACACCCACTTAAAGTCTTTCATTCTGACTGTAAAGACTTCTTGTTTTCGTCGACTCTCTTCCTCAGAGCTCTGTGACACACACACACAGAGTTCAAACAGACACAGTTCAATTAATACATCAAACCAAGGCCAGGTGTCTTACAAATACTGAGAAGGCTAAACCACACTGGAGAAAAGAACCTTTTATTGACATCCACCTCCAGTGCTTGTACAGCATCAAGAACTTCCTGGAGTTTATGCAGCATTTGTCTTCCCTTAACATTTCTAAACTGATACAAGAGGGCACCCTTATCATGTTACACAGGGAATAAGGATGAAAACAACTCGCTGTTGCTGTTCGAGAACAAAAGTTCCACTTCAGGAGGACTGTGGGGTTTCTGTTAGGCCACACTGTAACAAAGTGATGAAGAACTGTGTCATTCACCACCCGGTTACAGTTTGCCTTTTCCATTCTGGTTCCCTTAGGGAGACGCTACCCCTTAGGAGCCATCAGTTTACTTACCCAGGTAACCTCTCTTCAGCAGAACGTTCTAGAATGTGCCATACTGCAAGAAAAGCCCCCAGACAGTTGTCCTTGCTCTACCTGAACACAATGCCAAGTCACACGGCTGTATGGAGAGACTAAAGAGCTGACACCGCTTACTTTTAAGAGTTGTTTCAGATTGTTCCTGTTAACATCATTGGTCAGGTTGTTGCTAATGTAAGTACACAAAGAGCAGGCAACATGCTTACAGCACATTACCTTTCCAAAGAACTCTGGAAAGCTGGGCACTGCCTGCCAACTTGTGGATTGTAAATCTTGACTGATGTCTTTCAGTAACAAAATCCATGCTTTTTCACATTCATTTAAGTCTTCCTTTTCAAACCAGGAACAGCCATGGCCCAATATCCTGCAAGGAGAGGCAGTCCAATAGTTGGAGGGTGGGAGAAACGGAAGGAAATACTCTGCATTGCTATTTGTTTGCTTGTTAATTAACTTGATTTACCCTTCCCGTAAAGATGATGTTTAAAAAATTGTAGCTATTGGTAGCTGATCTGTGACTTATTGAAGTTTGAAAAACTTCCAGCAGCTGATGGTGCCTCAGCCTCTTTCAGCCCGATTCACCAGATGAGTATGGTGACCATTTTGCTAAGCACAAGATTATCATTTTATGACTGAAAATGCGTGTAATTTTTCCACATCAGCAAACAGAATCATAGAATAGTTTGGGTTGGAAGGGACCTCAAAGCCCATCCAGTGCCACCCCCTCCCACTGGATCAGGGGGCTCCAAGCCCCATCCAACCTGGCCTTGAACACCTCCAGGGATGGGGCAGCCACTTCTCTGGGCAACCTGGGCCAGGGCCTCCTGACCACACATCACACTTAACACAAGGCATTATCATTTCTCGAAGAACAATGTCTGGAAAAAACCCACATGCTATCAGAGGGGCATTCTGTCTGACGTTCAAAAAAATACAGTTATTAGATGAAACTTAACTCTACTTTGGTTTAAATAAAATTACTTCACTTTTTGTAACACTAAGTACTCCTTGTACCGCTTGCAGCGCGCGGCACGGGAACGGCCGGGCCCTTCCCTGGGCACCGCCAGGCTCCCGCCCCGCCCGGGGCGCCGCCCCTACACCGACCCCGTCGGAGGAGCCGCCCCCCGCCCCCGCTCACCGGCGCCGTGGCGGGGGCTCCGCGGCGGAGGTGGGCTCGCAGCTCTGGGCGGGCAGCGCTTTCCTGGACTTCAGGCGCAGCTTCCCGACCCCGTCCTCACACATGGCCGTCTGGACTCCCCCTCACAAAGCCCAGCGCGGGGCGGCACCGCCTCAGCGCTCCCCGCCTCAGGAGAAGGGCGGGAACACGGCTCCGCCTCCTCCTCCCTCTCGGGGGTGGAGCCTCCCGCGCTGAGCGGCGGAGGGCGGGAAGCGGCGACGCGCGGGATCGGGAGCTGTTCTCGTGGCGAGATAACCTGCTGTTGTCCTGAGGGGTCATAACCCTTCTGAGAGGGAAACAGCTCTTCTGAGGGGTGGAAAAAGCGCCCTACTCCTGAGGGGGAAACAGCCCCCTACTCCTGAGGGGGAAACAGCTCTTCTGGGGAGGGGGTGGGGGGTGGGAAGCGCCCTTCTCCTGAGGGGGGCACCCGCCTTTCTCCTGAGGGGGAAACAGCTCTAATGAGGTGGGGAAAAAGGGCCCTTCTCCTGAGGGGGAAACAGCTCTTCTGAGGCGGGGAAAAAGGGCCTTTCTCCTGAGGGGACACCCGCCTTTCTCCTGAGGGGGAAACAGCTCTTTTGAGGAAGGCAAACAGCGCCCTTCTCCTAAGGGGGAACCCACTCTTCTGATAGGACACTCTCTCTTCTGAGGGAAACCTGCCCTTCTCCTGAGGGGAAGGAGTGAGGATAAAAATCTTAGAGGTACAAAATGTTTGGTTCCTAATGGGAACTGTGTAAGTTTCTACAATAGATAGCCCATCTGAAAAATAAAAATAATGAAAAACAAGAGTCATGCTAGAGAGCCAGTACTGTGTGATAGGCACACTAAAATGAGAAAGGAATTCAGGAAGAAAGAAATGGAAAAGCCAGTCACTGTGATGCAGACTAACATTTTTTCCATGTTAATATTTGTTACAGCTACTGCAGTACTCAAGAAGTACCAGGACAGGTACATTGTTCTGCCTTGCGTTTCTGTTGCCATTTAGAAGCTGCTCCCCAGTGAGACGAAGTGAGATTCCAGGAAACAGGTCCTCCTTTCCTTTTTGATGGGAAAGGCATTCTCCCAAAAGTTCCGGGCGGAACAAGGTAAGCTGAACAGAGGTTATGGGTGAGTGTGAATCTGAAGATTTTAGGCCTGCTGTTGATGGAAAGATGGTGACAGCAGCAGGCGCAGAGCAAAGGGTGGCAAGAGGACGTGTGCATAAATAAAGCAAAAGTGTAGATTGAAAGTGGGGTTCAGCAATGTAAGCGGTTGAAAATGAAATGACAGACGAGGGGCTGAAATTTGATTTCAAAACTGCTGGTGCTAATTGAAGAAGGCAAACCAAAAAGTACTTTACGTTGTTTTCTTTACTTGCCAGTCTTAGTGACTGCTATGAGTTAAGACACCCAGCACTGATTATCGCCACTTGGCGGCAGCAAACAATATAAAAAAACATGCTTTAGAAAAATCTGAGGGGCAGTGAAAGCGATCAGACCGAGCTAACTTCTGCAGGCTTCTGCACATATTTCTAGGTGTATCTGTGCTGATGATTGTCCATGTCACAGGGTTTCTTTTGTTCCTGTGATGTTTGTCTTGGTATTTTATATGTCCTGTGACCCCTCTGACAATCCTCTCCGAAACCATGTGTTGAACCACTGGATGCATTCTGTTAGATATCACTTCTCTGCAATAGCAACCAGAAGTGTAGTCTGTTTTCTGTGTGAAGGTGCTGCTGTGTGATACTGTGAGTCATGCAATATATCATTTGCAAAAGCTTTATTATGGGTGAGCATAAAAATGGTTATTGTGCAATAAGGGCCACAAATGAAAGAATATAATAAAACAAATAGTGAAAATTATTACTGCAGCTGCTGATTGTAAAAAGCAAAAGGGAAAAACCTTGCTTCTGTAGTGACTGTAGCTTCTAGGCATTTTTGTATTTTGTGTGTTTAACTGAAAACTTGATTCTGTAAGACTTCTTTTTTCATTGTTACCTAATGCATATCCTTTATAACCTATGAGGGCAGGCATGTCAGGGAATGACCTCATTCTTGCTCTGCCTGCTGCTGTAACTACTATAGATTTGAAACCAGCGTTCTAGAAATCTTCGTCTGTTATGAGAACTCAATGTTTTCATCTGCACCTTTCCAGAATTAATAAAGTACTCGCAGCATGAAGATGAAGTGTAGAATATGACCTGTTCTTGGTTCTGCCATGCTGCACAAGATCATATCTACTGTTTCCTCCACTGACATGGAAACCCTGTTACGTTTTGCTTGATGTTAGGTCTTGCACAATTTAATGAGTATGTTTTGTGATCTTATAAAAAAGTTCTCATAGAAATGCAAGGAGTAGTCTTTATTATCATCAGCCTTGACTGGATTTGAGCCAGTGGCCAAGGGATTTGAGCTTTTGGAAGCTAGAATACTTCTACAGATTATCTTTAGGGATTTCCTTGTAAATGGAGTGCCAGCACACATAGTTATCTGTTCCCTGTAGAGTCTCATCAAGCTGCACATGCTTAATCTTTACTTACATGGCCCCTGATTCTTGCTGTAAAATGGGCCTCAGTTTTAACTTTTGCTCTCAGGAAGAAGGGGCTATTATAACAAATTCTAATCCGTTCACAATTCCACAATCACTAAAGCCTACAAATTGCCTGCCAAACAAACCAAGTGATCTTTTCCTGGGCTGAGGGAAAGAGGAGAGTGTAAAACACAGGTGCCAGCATTTGCTGGGGAAGAACTGGTACATTATCAACTAATCCGCCTTCTGCTATTTCTGATTTCCTACCCAACAGCTGCAACACTGAATGAGAGCTTCTGCATTTGGGAAGAATTAGAAAGCCTGGTAATGCAGGATCTCCATTACAGATACAGCAACTCACAGACAGGGAGGAGATTTTTTTGCTGCCGGTGTAGAATTTGGAGTGCTAGGCATTTTATAGCCTGGAAAAACTGTGATTTTCAGCTGTTGTTATGGAGTAATCAATGAAGAAGAGATGCCATAGTTTCTGCTGGGTTCCTCTCAGAGCCTGATGTAATTGCATGCGTAAGCTATTATTTTTTTTTAATCTACCACTTTAAGGTGAAAGCATATGCAGGTTTTATTAAAACATTTTTTATGGCGTCTGATGCTCATAGATAGTTTTAGTTCTTCTGGAATATCTCTGGTTCTGTAGTGGTGGCTCCTATATCAGATAGAATTCTTCAGAAGAAACTGTGCCTTGCTAGAAAATTGAAGCATTATTATGTTTTAATTATTTTATCTAATTGGTGCTTGATTTGAGAGTATGTGTTGGTAACTTTTGGTCCTTGTCAAATAGTCTGTGACTTTGGTCAGGGATCAGTGTGTCCATTCTCCTAAATGTTGTAAGGAAAATGATACCACAGGAGACCAATGTATGTCTGGTAGAGCAACAGTGAAAGCTATAGCAAATGGACAGCATATCCCCTTTACAGCCTCATGGCAGCAAATGTAGCACTGGAAAGAGTAACCCAATCACATTGGCTCACTCAGAACAGTGCTAATCACTGTCTGTAGTGAAATCTAACTATTTTAATCAACGTGATGTATTACAATTCAAGCCATAAATTACAAAAGCTGTCCAAGACTTCCTTTAGCGCAGTCAGGAGAACGAAGATGACATGAAGTTTCAGTTGGAGAAGTGCAGGCTCATTGCTGTTTCCAAAGAAAGTCAGCTGAGTGGAGACCGTTTTGTAGGTTCTCCCTAATTTTAGTTGTAGGTGACATAGTATTTTCAATGAGAAGTCACTGTCTTTGAATTGTGCTTCATCTGGTAGCTTACCAGAGCCTGGATTTATTCACATGCAGAGTCTAGTGCACAACTCACCTTTTCAATTCAGCCTTCCCTTGTCAAGTACAAGGACAGACCCATAGCTGCGTGGATAGATATAGAAAATCAAGCCATGTGACATTTATATGCCAAGATAGGAGGACCTAAAAAGAGGACGAGGGAGACTGGCATGGCATTGGTGGGTACCAGGTTGCCAAGGAGGCATATTGTATTGAAACAGTTGCCTGGGAAACATTTAAAAATACATTGAATGGAAAAGCATATGTGATGTGCCCACAAGTGTTCTGTGTGAATGAAATGCCAGCGCTGATGATGGCACCAAGAGACTGTTACTATTACGTGTAAAGATGTGCAAGGGATGGGGATTTTTCTGTTGTGTGTTTTTGTCGTCTTTCTCCTTCCTATGTCTTATCTCTAGGAGGTGCACAGAAGGAATATTGTTTTGCTCTTGGCTGATGGATTAAAGTGAAGGTAGAGAAAGCCCTACATGCAGTTAGCAGCAGCAGCAGCTGGAGAGGGTAAGAGTAATTTGGCTTCATTTAAGCAATCTAAACCAAACTGACAAGAAGCCTGCACAACTCCTCCTCAAAAGTAACAACAGCGCAGCTGAAACTCCTACAGTCATATGAAGATAAATGGTTCCCTGAACATTACCATTTTAATTTGTGCTAAGATTGTATTTGGAGGCTCTGATGTCATTACAATAGGACTATTATGTAAACATCATATAAAATGCAAAGAGGTTATGATCAAAGCAGGTTAGACAGCATATATGAAAAAGTCTCTCACTGACCTAATTTTGTGGTTGGGACACTGAAGTAGAGGGAGATGAAAGGAGAAGTGTTCAGAAGATAACCCAACTGCTCTGGTTCTTCTTCAGATCAGATGCGATTACTGAGAGTTGGTACTGACAAAAAAGAACTACAAAGGAAGGGAATGGTGTCACTGGAGCTAAAACAAACAATTATATCCACTCTCTTGTTTCACAGAAAGAAAACTTTTTTCCTATGCAGCCAACAAACCAGGGAGCTGACAACTGTAACCTATGATATCCTGCCTGTGACAGAGAGGTTCATCTGCTAGTAATTTCCAGACACTAAAATGCATCTCTTCTTCACTGAGAACGAGTTGCAGGTGTGAGGCTGGGTAGGATTATAATCTCCCTGCCTAATCCTTTGGAGCTTTAGAAACAAATATCCTGCTCTTGATTTGCTAGAGGCTTAAGGAGCCTGTTTGGGAGCCAGCAGATTTAGCTTGGTCCAGCCTTTATGTGATACAGACTGAGGCAGTAAATTTGTTGGAAGAGAGATGCAGTAGAAAGGAGGTCAGTTGACAAAGAAGGAAGGTGTAAAGGACTTTCTGTTTGTAGTAGCTCTGCAAGAATGAGTTGCCTTATAGGAAGAAGTTTCTAGGGGCTTAGCTCCTTGAAGATGTTGGCTGTTTGAAGCTTTGAAGCTGCTGTTTATTTATATGTGTGTGCTTTTCCAGTGAGGAAGCATTTTGACTGATAGAGTCTCCTATCTTTGCTGTCACGTTGGCTGACAAGGGGATGCTTTTTGGCTGACTATCTAATTTGGACACAATCTGCTCAAGGGTCTGAGGTGATCTAATGATTGTGTTAGAAAACGGTGAGTCAGATGAAGTCCTCTGTGTGTCAGTCAAGTTTTTGTATCACTCATCATTTTTCTGGCCCAGAGTGTATTTGGTTAAATTAAATCCTGATATTCCTAGGCCTTGAGGTTAGTGTAAGAGAGGCCTTTCATCTTCCTCTCACCATTTTGCAATATGACTCAAAACTGTTGGAGAGAACGTTTCAGATCTCAAACAAAGATTAGGTTTAGTGGCATGAAGCCGTGGGTTCTGTGGCTGAGCCTAGAATTCTGCTGGAGGAGTTGTATAATCTCCCCATACTTCAAGGGATTTTGGCTCTGAATTTAGGATCAAATATGGCTTGAGGTTTTCTTATTTCTTTCTGGGTTGATTTCTTGGGGTTTTTTTGGGTTTTGTTTTTTTTAAAGTGTGTCTCACAGTATTATGGCAGTCTGAGTTCCTCCTATTTGCTGTGTATTGTTTCTTCATTTGAAATCAAGTTACTAAAGGGCTCCACTAAAAAAAAAACTAATTCCATAAATAGTAGCTGTAGTAATTACATAACATCACGTCTTGTATATGGGCATGAAACCATGAAACAGTGGGGCAAAATTACTAGTAATAGTTAATGTGATGTGGTGATGTGATGTTATCCGTAACAAGAATGATGTATAAAATCAGCTTAAAATAGAATATAATTCAACAGATGAATATTTATTTATTGCTTCAACAAGTGTGGATAGTAGGTTTAGTTGGGTTTGCAATTTTTTAAAGGACTAGGTAGTGGTTTAGAAAGAAAATCTAGTAAATCTGAAGGGATAATGAAAGCTATGGAGGCACATATAAATCTTTTCACTGAGAAAGGTGTATTTTAGTTGCAATCTACTATTCTAATAATTTCACTGCATTACAGAAATATCTTGGAAATTTGCAGTATGTCCCTGCTACCCTTCTTAAGTTCTTTTCTTTTTCATATTCATTTTCTCACTGTCCTTCATTAGTGCTTAACTTAATAAAAGAAATATGAAATGGGACTAATGCATAAGACCTGACAGTCAAACACAGTAGAGCTATAGTTTCTTTTCTTCCATATGTCATCTATTTAATTGTATCAGACACTGGCTGAGGTTGTTTTATTTACATTGTCTTATACCTGCTGAACTGAAACTATCTCATGACATTGTCGATGTGAAAGGTCATTTTGCCTGGAATATATCTTGGTAAGACAGGACTGCAATACAGAGCTAGAGGTATTAAAGTACATGTTTGCCTTCCTTTGCTGTCACTTTGCAGCTCCCGGTATCTGTAAATCAAATCCATTTAGACACTTCAAGAAAAAAAAACCCAAAGCCTTCCTGCTGCATTGGAACAGTGCTGCTATCAAATGGTAACTTCATGCTACTGTTCCTTTCATAAGTGAGTTTAAAATTGGGCTGATTTTGGAGTATTTTCCTCAGCTGACCTCTCCTGTTCCCCAAATCCACTTTGCTGTTCCTTCAGTTCATCTGTGCTGCTCTTGTAGAAATTCAATTGCTCCTTTTTAATCAGCTGAAAGTGCTCTAAAGAGATGTGTAGCAGCTGAAACATGTTGTGATGCTGCTTTAGGACAGGGAGTATGTTTAGTTTGTCAAAGTAGTTATTCTGGTTTGTACCACAGACTAGTTCCCTTATTAGCCTATTTTTTTATTAGTATGTCCTGCCATTCTGAAATCAGATGCTTTATCAGAAGATCGTGAGGAAGTGTAGCAGCTTCACAGCTTTCTGTGGCTGATCTTTGCCCTGCATGAAACGGGTTGGTTTGCTTCTATCCAGATACCACTGGGCAAGGGTCAGTGTCACAAAGAGAGCTGCAAAAAAAATGGCGCGACTAAACCTTAGTGTAAAAGGAACCCGAATCCAGGCCCTTATGAGAAGCTGTTTTGGCCTAATTGGATTGGCTGGACACAACAAAATGAGATCTATGGGCAGTGGAGATTTGCGGGCAGAATCGTTAAATATAGGTGCATTGAAGTGATAGCTGCCTCATATCCCCTATAAACCTGTCTGCTGTACGGGATTCAAAAGGCAGGAGTGATCAGCAGGAAATTGTGATCAGTTCTTTTGGGAGTGTGTTTTGGTTTTTTTAATAACAGAAACTAGAACTGACATCCCCATTTCCTGGTCACGTTATTTGGTAAGGGATGGTTGTTTTTCTGAAGAGGTTATCTGTTCAGTGATGATTTAATTTAGGAATTAAGTCAGGGAATTTCTTTTGCCTGTAGTGTGTGATGCAGTGTCAGAATACTTAATTACAATGATCCCTTGTGGCCTTAAAGTAGCACTTGCTTATCTTATTTCACACTTACACCTGTTTATGAGATGGAACACAGGTGCACAAAAACTAAGGATATTGCCTGAGATAATGCGAGACCTGGGAACTGAACTCTGGCCTGCTGTTCACTGGGTTTTTGCATAGATGTAACACTAATCTTCCCTTCAAGAAGTGTTTTACTTTCAACACAGTGTCTTTCATCAGCTTTGAGTTCACTAGAAAAAAAAAAAAAGACGGGATATCTTTCTGAAAGTCTTTGCCTAATAGCTCTTTTCTTCCCGAGAACTGATAAACATGTGTGAATATACAGTCTCCTTTGCCCCAAAGACGTGCTCTGGCTTTAGTACCACACTTCTAATAACAAACATTCACCTAGTTTACCATATGCATTCTTTTATCTTCACTGTTCTCTGTGCATGTTAGGAGATTTATTTCTACTCATAATGTATTTCATGTGTGTTAGTTGTAAATATTGTGCTCATAAATCAGGCTGGCCCATCCAGCCCCAAAGATGGAGACAGCTTACAATAGGTCTGTCTGCTTCAGATTGTCAGGCTGTACTCGTTCTCTGGTTTTTCCATTGCTTGGCTCTGTTTGTGGCATGCTGCCAGTCTCCTGTCTCACATTAACAGGAATATTATATATTACTGAATGTAAAGTGCTTTTCCTTCAGGACTAGAAGAATGTAATGGAGCATGCATCTGGCAGCATGGCATTATTCCTACGGTGTGTGGTGTTCCCTGCATGCAGAAAATCACCCCCATGGATTCTTGCTTCAGCCCTCTGGGCACGAGAAGCGTTACTGTGCACACTGAAGTATGTCTTAGGCCAGGTTAGGGACACATTATGGCAGGGACCACATGCATATATACATAATGTCCTATTAATATCTGATTCTTCTTTCCCATCCCCAAATTCTCTAAATTATATACCACAAAAGTAGCAAGTCTGGAGCATAATCCCAGAACTTGGTTTTTTATCTCACTTCTAGAACCAGCGCAATTGTATTCACACCTACTGACCTCACTGTTTTCATCTGGGAGATGAAAACATGGAAACTTGTTATACTTGCATCATATAATGTTTTTGGAGAATTTATTAGTTCATAAATTGTATATGTGAGAACATAGCAATACTACAGAAGAACCGCCCCTAAACTAGGATCGTTGCTCCTTGTCAGGTAGTTTCATTTGGACTCCTCTCCATTCGTCCTCTCATTGGAAAGCCTGTCAGTTTGGCAGGACCTGTAGATATTTTCTGCAGTGCTCCTGTTAAATTATCCCGCTTTTTACTGATTTTAAGGATCTAGTGCTCAGAATTTCTGTGTTTGCATGAAACAAGTTTGCATTAAATTGCATGGTCTAAAGCAATCAATATTCAGTAAGTTTCTGGTATTTTAATTGGCTGGGGTTTAGATGTCTGAAATGGAGCGAGCTGCAGGGTTAAACTAAACAGAGCTTGTCATACCAAAAATACTCTAAAGGAGTATATTTCTTCATGGTAGTGCAGCTGAAAACACTGCATTTACTGTAATAACTGCATATCATTTATGCAATGCTTCCCATCTTATCTATATATACTAATATATGTTTCTAGATATGTGATTCTTGGAGGCCGTGTTAGACCTGTGTCTTCTGTTTTTTATTCTGGTCTAATGAACAGGCCGTTGATTTGCTTCATGCGGTACATACCAAAACTAAAACCCTACATAAAAAAAGGTTCCCTGGAACAGTTTGTGACCCAGAGCACATGATGCATTTCAGGAGAGCCGGAAAGGAGAATGGTGTCATCACCTGAGGGGAAACAAAAATCAGAAAGAAACGAGGAGGGGAAATTTTCATGCTTATTTTTAGACTCTGTGGGTATTATTTTCAGCTTTGTCTGTATTAATTTCTGCAGAACACAGCGTTAATGTGTGATTAGGCTATCTATGAATAGAGGATCATGATTTCTAGCTAAGGCTAAAGTAATCACTCCCTAGCAATTCCTGGACACTCGATACACCCGTTTGTACCAGGAGAAGGTAGCAGAGACATGACTGCAGACGGTGCAGATGTGTCAGAGACAGCTATAAGCTGGCTATTGAGAAATAAACCTTACCACATGCATGTACATGTAATGAGTTCAGAGAAATACATCTGTGACACTGGGTCAATCCTCCATGCAGCTGGAGATATTGTTACTGGTATAGATGTGAGTTAGTTTAAAGCTAACTTTCAATATGTTTGTGTAGACTACACACTCAGAAGTTTTGTTGAAGAACATGCTGCTTGTTAATCAGCACTTTATTGTCTCAGTGTGCTTAAAATAAGTGTTTTGTCACATTCAAGAAGAAGAAACTTTATTGCTTTGCATTCTGGCATTGTGCTTCATGTTGTCAAGTGCTGTCAGTAGGCTTCTTTCTGTAACTCATTTACAGAGAGGAGGAGCTTGAGATTGAAACATCCTGGTCAGAATTTTCACCAGATACATATTGGATGAGTTACCAAAGTATCACTAAATTACAGAGAACAGGAGACTTCATGCCAGTCTGATCTGGCATGCTAGAGAGGTTCTCTCTAGAGCCCATGGCTGCTGTGCAGGACAGGGAACACATAGCTAAAATTACCCTGTTGCACAGTGAATACAGTGAGAGGAAGGAAAGAAGACAGCATCTCATCAAAAGATCTTCTGGTTTCCCTTCTGAACAGCTAAGAAGCAGTTTTACTGCTTCCCTCACTCGGTATTAAGCAAAGGACCTTTGAGAGGACCATAGATATTAGGCCTACCAGAATTCTCTTTGACTGTCTTAAACTGTGTCTGTAGTCTAAGTAGCAATGAAAGCTAAGCCAGATGTTTCTAGTTAGTCTGCAATGTTGTCTTTTAATTTGATGCGGAGGCAGGAAAGTACAATGGAGTCTGATCTTTGCTTTGAGAAACCTGCTTTTGTCGCTAGTCCCGAAGCTGGCGTTTTGACTAACTCCCTGTGAGTCATGTCATCTCTGCATCACTCCTATCCTTTGCAAACTCATTAGCAGAAGGACCACTTATGGGCAATGTTGTACCTTACAAAATAAAGACCAGATCTTGTTTGATATGATTAGATATCACTATCATTGAATTCAATAATTTACAGAAATGTACAGTCAGAAAGTTCTAAAGAAGGATCAAGTGCAACAGACATGTTAAAGCTATTTTGCTAGCTTATATTGTAAATGGACCATCAGAGGAGGCCTAGTTTTTACTTTAGCGTAGACAGGACGAGCTAAACTCTGAAGTGATAAAGTAGTAATTCCCAAACAAGTCTGTGGAACCATAAAATATATTGACTCCTAAATTCCAGTAATCTGTGAAAAGTTTTGAGGCTTGACTGTGGTAAGTTTAACAAAATGCTATGCAGAATTATCCACATTTCCAATGTTTTTGTCACTTATTTTTTGAGTTTTATTGTGCAGCAGTTTTCCAAAAAAATGTGAGGACCAAGAATGTACAATTAAGTCTTGTTTTTGAATTGCCCAAATGAGAACAAAATCTAGAATAAAGAAATTATTTGGATTACAAAATGTCAGAGGCATATTGATACAATTAATCCTTAAAAGGAGATACTATAGGAAATACGATGGATTAAGTTATTACAAACATTCGTGTAGTAAAAACACCCTTAATGCATTAGAAAAGTCATACAGCCAGTGAACCAGAAGTGTAAAAGCAACGCTTTGGAAATGAATATTTTCCCAAGAAAACTTTCCAGTAAGAACCTGGGAAACTGCACTTTTTCTTGTGGGTGAAAAAAGTCACATTCCAACTTTAAAGAGACAGTGCTTCTGGCAAATTTACACATTTGGAATGTACTCTGTCTCCTTAAGAACTATGAGAAAAAAAAAAAAGACATTTAAGGACTTAATCTAGGTTGTTGAGGTTTTTTTTCCCCCAGTGCATGCCTGTTAGTCTTTTTGTGTGTTTTTCCATGCAGATGGTAAAAGTAGATGGGAGAGTTTCACAACTGCTTCCATTCGATTTCTTTTTCTGATGCCTCTGTGCCTGTGGAATTGCTGCTAGTGGAAAAATAATAATAAAATCACTCTGGGGAACAAAGTGCCCAGCACATTTTGTTGACATTTTGACATGTATGCGGATAACCCTTTTCCCACCCCAGCTTTTGCGAGCTTGCTTTTGGTGAGGACTGGTGTACTTTGCTAATGGGCTGCCTTGCTAATGAAATGGGAAACTTCAGTTGCTGTTCCCAATCCAGTGTGTGCTAGGAGCAACTTAATGGTTGTTTTCCATAGGGTTATTTTTAAGTGATCCATAAATAAACAGTTACGTGGTCTCAGATGTTTTCCAGCCTAAATGACAAATGCAATTGGTCTGAATTGGTTTCCTTGGTAGTTCTCAGAGTGTTCTCGGAGAGAACCTTGACTGGTTAGTCTTAATACTGCTCATTCTTTTATCTTTTGCTGGTGGTTCTTGGAAGTTTCTCATGGCATTGTCAATTGAAACACACGGTTGAAATATTGTCAGAGTGAAGTCCCACCCAACAGAACTGGCCCTTTTGTGCAGACATAGGGCTTCCATCTCCAGGACTGTCATGTCTGATATTCCTCGTTGGTTTGAATGCACAGAAACAGAGTGAGAGACAGCAAGCACAAGTCCAGACCCTTCCTGCTTCTGCTCCCTTCCTATGGGGAAGCACAGATTTGAGCTTACAACATGTACCATGAAGCACAAGTACACCTCTCTATGTATTTATCCATAGCTATTTAACTGCGTACTGCTGGGTATATAGTTGAGTGTGGGAGGATTCAGAAATGATGACATGTTTCTATGGTTAGCAAGAACACACAGATTTGCTACATTAATGATGTTCAAACCAAAATACAGCAACAATGGAAAGGAAAGAGGAGAACCCTTTTAACTTTTGGTGGTGTCGGAGAGGCTTCTTTTTTGGATTGATGCCTCTTGAGGTGACTTAAACTTTTCTGTGGAGCAGCAGTCATGGCCAATGTCAGAAAAAGGATAGTGGATGCCGAATGTGATACATTCCAGCAATTCCTGTGCTGAAAATATAACCAAAAACATTTGATGTCAAGACACAAAGGCTTGGTCCCAAAATTGTTGTGGATCAGAGAATTAAGCCTTTGAGAGAGAAAATAGAATAGGCGGCCTGATTTAATACTTTTAAAAATGCTTGCTCCCATGGGATTTTTGTCAGTCTTCTATCATCATATATCAGTGGCCATCCTCCTCCCTGCCTTTTTCTTTTTTTCCCCTGTCTTAGCTGACTGTACAGATTACTCAGTTTTCCTGTGTATAAATTCAAACAGAGAGAAAATAATCCATTCTCTAGATTTCTAAATTCAAGTAGCTTTTAAATCAGAAATAGTTCTGAAGCAAGAATAATTTTTCTGGTAACATGTGACATAAAAAGACTGTTTTTTCCATTCAGTGCTTCTTCTTTTAAATGTATTTGATTTAGATTGATTTAACGTGGTGTGGGAATTGAAAGTCTGACTGTGAGACTTCCTGTTCTGAGTTGTGGCTTAAGTGAGTTGCTGGATGAATGTGTCTTACCATTCTTGTATCCTCTTTCTTGCATAACGATCCTTCTTTCTGATGAGTTTCCATCCCATGCGTGGGCTTGATGAGGGCAGCGCACTCACGACTGGTTAAAAGCACAGGAAATCTGCACTTGGTACCCAGACCTCTTATGTTTTTCAAGAGAATTACTTGGTTTCTTTCTTTTGCCTCAGTTTGTCAGCACAGTGTAACTTTTGTAAGTGCTTTGAAACCCTGATAGAGAACTTGTTGAGATCCTTAGATGGAGGTTATATATGATATTCCATCAGGTGCTTCCTTACTAGCATTTCTCCAGTTTTTAACCATGGTTTAAGAGCTGCTAAGCCAAAGCCCATCCACATAACGCACTTTGTGTTCAGCCATCACCATCCTGTTTTAGGAGTGGGTAACTTGACATGGACATGTACTGTGGCCACATAGCACGAAACGCTCCCACAGAACCAGCTCAGGCTTGTTTGAATTAGTAGTACGGACCTATGCACAGGATCTGGAATACAGGGGAAAAAAGGTAGCTCACATTGGTTGTATGATCCCATTCATGGCAGTAGTGTATTGTCTCAAATATTTCTAGATTTTTTTTTTTAAAATACTGAACCAATGACTCATTGATACTGAACTTAACAGTTGCTACTTTCTTATGTTTTTAGGAAGTTCTCCCCTCCTTTCCTTGAGTCAGTTATTATAAACTAGAGGTCAGAGCAGCTCTTAATCATGAAAATGTGGTGTTCTGTGACTCATTTTTTTGTGAAGAAAATAAAGATGGGAAGAGTTTTTTAATCTTTTTAATGTAATGAGAAGTATGTTGAAAATGATTTCTTTATGTGCTTGAGTGTATGCTGTTTTCAAGGTTTTCTTACTTTTTGAAGAAAGTTTCAGAATCTTACTGATTATATTGGCCTTCTGGATTCCTTCCTGTGCGTTAGATTTATGTGAGTGATACCTGGGAGCACTGAGTAAGAGAGTTCATTGTTGAGAACACGCGAGTAAAGTATTTGTGCTTTTCAAGTAGCGTAACTTCTTATACCAAATCAAATGTCTGTGAAACATCATCTTAAAAATCCAAATGTTAGTAAAGACAATTAGCATGGGTTTAATGAGCACAAAATTCAACCTTGCAAGATAAAACAGTTAACCTTTGACTTAGCACAGAGCATCAGCTGCCTCTGCTGAGGTGCAGAGGCCTTTGTGCTCAGCCACTGGCAACATGAACGCTAAGCATAACCTTGTAGGCTGTTTTTCATTGCTTGATTTGTGTTGACTTTAACAATCCATTAGAGTTAGTTGACCACAAATCCTGTGCCAATGTCATGTTTCTAGAGACCATACACTCCCTCTGAGTGTGTTGTATCAAATCAGTCAATGCAATTCTACTCCTCAGCTCCCCTTCCACTACTCAGTGAAATATTTGCAAAATCTGTATTTCATGATTGGCCCAGTAACTGATTTATCTCCTCTACTGTTAACCCACTGGGATCATGCTAGTTTTTCAGAGATGACCTTTCTTGCTCACAAACCACAGTTAATTTGGTCATATTTCCCTCCCTGCCCCCTCCTTCTGGCATACTAATAGCAGTTCTAACTGGCTGTTAACTTCCACGCTGCAGTTGTCACCGAGCCTGTCCAAGTTACATATTGCAATGAAAATCAGAATATGCTTGGCAGTGTTTGCAGTTGGAGGTGCAGCCTGAATGTTAGGAGGTGATGGCCATTACCAAATGTCAGCTTTGCAGAAATTCAACAGATGAGAATGCTCTGTTTTAGATTATCTGTTTAGACAGAGTCACGGGCCCTTCAGATGCCTTTGGAAGCCAGCATTCCAGTACACTGCAATGCACAGCACTGAAATGTTCAGGATTCACCTGCATTACTATTGATAGTGTTAGTCATCAAGCTCTTTTGGGTATGAATAAAAAATGAAACCCAGTAGAAGTCTGTATCACGTTCTTCTCTTTTGCGTGCTTCGTTTAACCTGGATGGACCTTCTGTAGGCCAGCACACAGTAATCAGCATTGATCCAAACAGACTGTTAATTTTCTGTGTGCAAGAAGACTGAACTTTGCATTTCTGTATCTTACTAAGGTTTTCTTTTTAGGCTTAAACACGGGAAAGACTTCAAACCTAATTTCTCAGCTTATCGCGCAAATAATATTCTGAATCTTGCAGGATCATAACTTTTTGTATAAAGCTTTTCAGCTGTTTTCTGTTGATAAAAGACTTAGCTGGGCACCAAGAGATAAGACTGTAGGGCTGAGAAATTGCTGACTTAGTGTTGTAATCTTCCTGCACTGCATTCCCATAGGGAAGTTATGGATAGGTGCAACTCTGCACAAGTTAATGTTCTAACGCTTGAATCCCATTCAGTGGCTCAGCCATTGAATTTGATGGAAATTTTGGGCACCTGACACATTACAGGGTTCAGTTTTATACACAGCCTTTCGATTCCTGGCACATCAGTGTAGACCTAGAATTGATTAATTTAGTGCTGTTACTCTGAATCTGACGATGTTGTATTCTAAGAGCCAATCTGACTGGACACTTCAGTGACACCCTCTGGAGGGACTCTGAACTTTAAGGATCCAGATTAGGAAAAAGTGTCAGGATCCAACATCATTGATAGCATCAAGAATTTCCTTTTGTATTGCTGGCTGAGAATGGCAGTGGAGTTTGTGATAGCCTAGAGCTTGTAAATACTCTATCCATTCTCCTGCAGAGCTAAAGGCTTTTCTTGATGTTCCAGATAAGTCTAATTATTTAGACAAAGAGACAAAATTAAGACAAATGAATTGAAAACAGAAAATTAGTTAGACAAATGGAACAAATACATACAGATGGTTAGAAGCACCTAAAATCCCATGCCTTGCAATGACTGCTAAGTCAACTAGCAATTTTTTGTGAATGAGAAATCTAATAAGGAAGGAAAACTAGTTAAAAATTGCCCTAGGGCAATTGTAACTTCTACACCTCTTTTTTTTTGGTTCATAAACACCTCTGTCTCCTGCAAAAATACTTGCAAGGATACATTTTAATATGGTATGTGAAGTTTTGTTGTTTGACTTCATTGTTCGTACAAATCAGCAAATTAATTCCATTCGCAGTTCAATTTTTTTCTAAGGCAAGGAATGTTTATGCAAGATTGCTGTTTCTACCCTTACCCTTAAAACTCAAACACCACAGAACTGTCTTGCAGAAATGTACAGCTGTAGCAAACTGCAGTGTGCATGTGGAAAGATCTCATACGTCCAGACTGAAACGCATATTTTGCAAGTGCTAATCCATTAAGTAATGTCAGACATACATGGAATAGCACTTTCATCTCACATTTAATTGTTAAATACAGTCAGTGAAGTAGTTAGATGTATGTCATAGTCCCTTTGCCCCATTCCGTTCATTTCACTGTAGCTGTCCTATAGCCGATTTATCCCAAACAGAAGATAATATTCTTATAGAGTGATTATAGTCAAATCATTCCAGTTTGATGACAAGGTAAGACAAAACTGGATCTTTGAAGTCAGATTTTTCCCTAGAGTA
The DNA here is from genome assembly GCA_033558235.1 of Neomorphus geoffroyi. Classification (NCBI taxonomy): domain Eukaryota; kingdom Metazoa; phylum Chordata; class Aves; order Cuculiformes; family Neomorphidae; genus Neomorphus; species Neomorphus geoffroyi. The sequence goes on along the minus strand of JAUMJM010000029.1, from coordinate 1,972,080 downwards.
GGGAAGAAGAGAAGATGTTATCCTTAGCTGAGGCAGCTGGTGGGTTTTTTTGTTTGTCTATTTATGCAGAACTTCTTACTGTTCTCCATTGTAGAGAAGAGGCGAGTCCTGTTGCAAAATACCTAAAAAAAAAAAAAAAAAAAAAAAAAGAAGCCTGGAGCAGAAGTAGTCTGAAAATCAGAGAAGGCTGGTGAGAAAATGAGAGGTGACATGAGAACAGGAAGGAAAGGGGAAGGTTATGTCATTAGAGACTGGAATTCAATGTTTTGATGAAACTCCATGGATACAGGAAGGAGCAGGGCGGGTAAAAATAGCTAAATGAAAATGGTCCGAGTTCCAAGAATCCAACACTCTGAAAAGAAAGAAATACATATTCTTGCTTAAAAACAGGCAGAAAAAGTTATGTGTTTTTGTGAAGCATGCAAAAGAATGAAGGAGAAAGGGGCAAAAATTGCTGACTGCAGTTTCTTTTTTTTCTCCAAGCAAAACTTGAAATTTCGTATTATTATACACATTTCATCCAACCCTGGTTGTCTTGAGAGAGAATGCTTTGTCAGTAAAGTCCTCTCATCAGACCTCAGAGGCTGTTCTGATTAGAGCGGTGTTTTGGGCAAAGCACGGGCAAATGTTTGCAGACAGAATTCTGTTGCTCACTGACTGATACAAAACACCACTGATCAGTGAATGAGAAAATGGCCATAACATACAGAATAGTTTGCTTTTCAGTAGTTCAGTTTTCAAAGCCAGCAAGGAATTAGATTGAAGTCTCTTTTTTTTTTTTTTTTTGTAGTGAATTGTGTATGCTGACATCCCCCCCCCAGAGGTTCACATCTTACCTATAAACCAGAAAGCTCTTACTACAAGAAAAAGAAAGAAAATCAACCAATTTACTTACTTAAATTTTGGGTTTGTGAATTTCTGAACAGATGGTAACATACCACAATGAAAGTTTTATAAAAAATTTCCATCTTTTAACTGAGTGCAGACCTGAAATTTTTCCCTGGTGAAAAAGCAGAGCGTGAGTCATTAAACATGCTATGCACTATCTGCACGGGATTTTCACTGACTGCATTCAGAGCAGTCAGAGAGCCGTTCTTCCATTACAGTAACGGCTTTTTTTTTATTCCCCCCCCCCCCCCTCCACCTAGGCAAATGGCCAATTCCATCGTCTCAGCTCAGCAGCAGGAACAGGGAAGGTACAGTCTGAGGAGGGGATGTGATGCACAGACAAGGGGAGAGGCATTGTTCCACAGTCCAAGAGCAGGAGTCAGTTTCTAAAGCTTAAGCAAATGTCAAAAAAAAATGGCCTGAGCTATGATTTCTCCAGTCCTGTCTGAATTCACTAATTGAAAAGTTATGGCCTGATTCTACAAGTGAGAGGTTAAATTGCCTGCAGAGTGTTCAGCACCTACTTCATCTTGGCCCTGAATTATCATTACAGAGATAGGGAGTCTAAATGTAATCTTTGTTTGGACTCCAATTGAAATTGGCACGGATTGCTGTGGGACAAACACAGCCTGGAGATGCTGAGTGTGATTTTCTGCAGATCTACAGATTTGACCTTGGAGAGCTAGAGGAGTTCAAGCTCTCCAGTCTATAGTACTGTTCATCTTAGTGAAGTTATAGAACTTCATTGGGGAGTAGAATTTAAATGGATTTGTAAAATCTCATGGTTCTCTCCAGGGCCCTGACTGCAGTCTCCGATGCCTGGTCCTCAACACACAGCACCTTCCTGAGGAGTGTGCCATGCTCATTTGTTTTGTCAGTCTGCTATTTCTCATACACATGTAGATCAAAATTACCTTGGAGAAATCAAATCAGGCTCTGAAATTTGCAGTTTGGAATCTCCCTTGTATCATCTCAAGGTGGTATCCACACCCATTTTGGAGTGGAGATGTGAAAAAGGCATGAGAGGTATTGCCCCTTTCATTAATGGGCGTGTTAGAAATGCAGAAAGACAAAAGGATGGCTGGCTGGCTGGATGGATATGTCATCTTCCAAGGTCTCTGTCATTCAGGAGAAGATTAGTTAAGTATTCTCAGTCTGTGTGATACCTACTGACATTTAGAAGAGAGGTGAGTGGCATCTTGTTGGATAGCCAGAATAATATAGAACACAATTTCCCCTGAAGAAATAACTCACATACCTTATATAATGAATGAGCTCATTTTGCCTGTGTTTGCCAGAAACAATAAAAGTTAGAAAATGTCCCAGTAATTAAAATAAAGTGTTATACAGATTTATGGTGAGAAATGTGAAATGTCAGGCAATTGAGTGCAGCTCCCCACTCACAAATAAGCTTCATGTTCATTAGAACAGGTTGCATTCATTACTAAGAACAGTGTGGGTCCAGTGCTAGCCCCAGAAGGCAAGGAATGGTTTCTTCTGCTTAGGGAAAGAAAGCAGAGGGGAGGGAAAGGTGCCAGCTGGCACGTGAGCTGATGGATCGTGGGTCTTCGTGGTGATGCTGCAGTATGCACGGTACAGACATGATCATTGCTTCAAGATGGGCTTTGGATGACATGATGGATAGTGAGAGGAAGGGAGAGGCAGTACCATTCTCAGGCCTGCCACAACGCAGAAGAGAACTCTGGTAGAAGTTTTTGAAAGGATGGGGATGAAAAAGGGGAATCTAAGCAAGGCCAGCCTTTCCTGCAGTCCTTCCTCTCAGAGTCATTTCTTACTGCTTTTCTAAATACAAAAGCTATGCCTATAAATAGTATAGAAGCCTACGAGTCCATCGTTTGTTCAAAATAATATTAAACCCTGATTATTCTGTTGTCAGAGGGCCACATAACATAAGTGGGTCAATCTATGTATGTTCTAGGCCTAAAGACTAAGGGAATATTGAAAGTGCAGGAGCATTGGAAACATGGGAAACTCACTGCAAGTCCATAGCATGAGTTCATCTGAGCAGTGCCCGTGCAAGTCACACTGAAACATTCCAGTTGCCTTTCTGCTCTGTATAGCTAGCAGAGGGTAGGCTGCTGAAACGTCCTTCTGCTGTGACACGAGGGTTGTGAGATTGAGAACCTGCTGCCTCCATATCTCTTGTGGTTTTCTTTTTTGCCCTCCTATTTTCTGACATAGCTAATTAAAAACTGAAGAAACTTGAAACATAAAAACTAGTCTGACAATTCCAGCTGTCCAGAACCTATAATTGTAAGCATGTTTTCCTGAAAAGAGAACGGGGCAATGTTAAGTCACAGACACTTCAGTGAATGCCAGTCTTGTAGAGGACTTTCATCACCTGATTCTACCAAACTTAAGTGTCTGCAGTGTCCCGTTCAGAAACAGCCTGTCTCACCTACAGGAGTATCAAAGAGGTCTTACAGACAAAACAAACAAACAAACCTTCTACCTTTTAGTGTTGGGTTCTCTCCTCACATTAATTTGGGAATAGTTCTAGGAATGTCACTGGAGTTTTGTTAGAAAGAAATGGTCATTAAGTATAAGAGTTGATTTTAACTTGGTAAAAGTTTTGGATTCTGATCAAGACCTGCAGGGTGGCCTTAAGCCAGTTATGTATCCTCCCTGTTCCTCAGTTTCCACATCTGTAAACTGACAGTATGAATTCTTTTCATTACATGCTTGTAAGAAAAATCTCATTATGCTAATGAGCTCTGCCTATGCTTTAATCCAGACTTATTCAGAAAGCCCATCAATAAAATAAATATGAGCTCAATCCATAAGAATTTGTGACAGAGGAGTAGAAATTCCAGATTTTGAGGACAGCACATTCTGAATTACTGAACTGATGATGCAAGCACTTATCTCTATGGGGTGCCTAGTGCTCTGTGTGTTATAGATAGGAGACACAGGCCTTTAACATAAATTGCAGGTTCATGTGTCAGAGCAGCAGAGAGAGGATCACTTTACAACAAAGAGTAGATATCATAAATTTCAAGCAGACCATGGGGCTCACTCCCCACCAAGATTTTGGATCTGAAACTAGTGTAAAGTATGTGCCAAAGAACATGAGAAGAGAGACTAGCATCAGAAGCCTTAGTGATAACCCAACTGCCAGATAATAAGGTCGTACAGAGTTGTTACAGCAAAGATGTGCTTAAGCATATCAATATTATTTGCAAAATATGGATACCATGATGATCAGAAATTACATCAAAGATGCAAGAGATTACAAAAACAGATATGTGAATTCCCTGGAGCCTATGAGAGGCTATTGAGGAAGGGAATGTTTGGCCTTAAAGCTGCCGATTGGTTTCAGGTGAAATGGAAATGAGGTAGACTTAATGGTATGGTTGCGCAAGCTGACACATGCTGGTTGTAGAGCTCAGTTCTATTGCCCTCTTACCACAGCAGCTGTGGCAGATCAAATCAGTATTCTCACAGCTTCTCTTCATGATAGACCGTGTGGGAGGGCAAGGGAGGGGAGTTCACCCACTTTGTTTTGGTGAGGCTCAAAGCTGAGGTTTTATCAGTAACTCCTGGTGTGCGAGGCTGGCACACTCATTTCCTTTGATATCACTTGCTTTGGGATACACTAGACTGCTGTAAGCCCTGACCTAGGGGAGATACTTTGCTTAAGTCTTAGGTTTAACTTTGTCTTAAATCTGTTGACTTTTCTTGCCTAGAAAGGTGACAGTGACTTAGGCAACAGCCTGTGTAAGGGCCACGCTGAGAGGAAACACTGAGGGGGGACAGCAGCAGTTCAGTTGCTTTTTTTACAGGGACAAAGCTTTGGCTTATCCCTTCCTCTGCTCGATGGGCATCAGTTTATTCAGACAATCACGCTGGCTCTACCTTCCTAGGAAATGGTAGGACTTGATCAGTGGTAACCACAGAAGTCCCAGCTGCCTCACTGAGCTCTTTGGCCTGAAAGGTGTTGTGTAAACAGTTTTTTCCATTAATTAAAAAAGAGAACATTTTTGTTGACATGAGTCCATTGCTGACATTCTCAGACAGTGACTTTTTTTTGTTTGGTTCATCTTAAATATGACTGATTCGTTAACTTTTTTTTCTGGTGACTTTTTAGATGTTTTAAAATTCACTTGGTACATTTCTTAGAGAAATATGTACCAAAAAAAATCATGCTCTCTTTGAATGTTTTGAAACTTCTTTTAGCCAAAAACCCAAGAAGTTGGTCACATTTGTGAAATAACCTTCATCAAGCAGACTCTATGTTGATGAAAATTTGAAATATTTGATTGAAAAAGACTGCCTGACTCACAGAGATGTCTTTTCCAATACAGAGTTTGAAATCACATTCTGCAGGTTCTGGATAGGTTGGCGTTCCCTGGTGTCACTGTAAGGGAAGTGATCAATGAAAACGATGACATTTAGCAGATGCTCTCTAAAGGAAAGGAGGGAAGGAAATATCCCGGTCATGCAGAAATTGTTTTACTTCAGTACCAGAACGTCACAATTAGAAATTAATATAATGAATAAGTACGACACAAATAGAGAAATTAAAGGTTCACTGCCATAAAGAATGCAGTGTCTAACATGAGCTGCAGTAGGCATTTTGATGTGTCACGTTTGCACCCACACTTTTATTTTTTACTTCCTTTCCTTCTTCACAATCTTCACAACAGGCCCTTCCCAAACGTTTGTCAAGGAGCTGCAATATGCAGCACAGTTCTTGATAATCCCCAGTTCTTCCTGACTAAGCAGGCCAGAGGGGGACCGGGGTGAAACCGTTTAGAATATGCTTTTCTTGTGTCTGTATAAAAATATGCATAAACACAACACCCTACACCAGGGAATGTGTAAAAGGTGGCGCAGGATACTTGTGAGAGGCACCGAGTTCTGCAAATGAAGGCGATGGGGAGGGAAACAAATTGCCTGTTAAATATGGAAAATGGAGTCTGCTTTTTGTTCCGGGCCTTTGGAATCTGTGGGTGGATTGGAACTGGCAGGCAGGGAGCAAACACCCACCCACCATAGGGCTGTGTGGTTCAGAAGTTTACAAGAGTGTTTGTGTTCCAGGAGCTGTTGGCCTTGAAGCCAATGGAGAGGGGGAGGAGAAGAGAGAGAGAGAGTGAGAAAAACAGTGTGGTGTTAGGGCCCTTCCTCCGAGATATTTTTCCCCTCTCCTTTCTCCAGCTAGAGGGCTTTGGAACTGAAGCAAGACAAACAGTTACTGGGGGAAAGATTAATATGATTTTAAGATGCACAGTGCTCACGGTCTGTCATCAGGGAAGGCAGAGACTTGGGAAGCCGCTGCCACCTTAATCTCAAATGATAGTTCTCGTCGCTCCCCTTTCTCATGCCCTGCTGATGTTTAATTCTGCATATAAAGAAACAGAAGTTCTACTGTATTGTTACTGCAGGAGTTGAAAATCGGTTTCTGGCTTATCATGAATTTAGGTTCAGAAGCTGCCACACTAATAGGTCACCATCTGGATATGGCAGATACAGCAACTGAGGCACAGAGAGACCAAACAGCTTGCCCAAGGCAACAGGAAGTCTGTGGGAGATCTGGGAATAGACCCCAGATGTCCTGAGTTTTGTGTCTTAACCACAAGACCATCCTTCCTGTCTTTTTGGTAGTCCCCTCTGCTTCAGGAATTCTGTTTATGAATTTCACCCATAAATAAGCTGCTGCAGGATCCAGTGATTTACTTGCATAAAGACTCATTTGGGGGGGAAATGGCACCTCTCTTAAATGAACTCTGACTGCTGTCCTTTCCAAAGGGTAAGGGAGAGGGGAGTGCAAAAGCCAGCTTCCAGAGCTAAGAAGCTTCTCCATCACTATCCAAACTTCTGCCAGCATTAACATTCTTCTTTAAAAAGATCAGGAACTTCATACGTGATGTTTGAGTGTATCTGGCCATTTATATTTTAGTGAGTGAAAAAAAAATGATGACTGAAACGGAAATAAATCCATCCAAGTCATTACCTGCTGCTGTTCACCATTGAACCTGAGTGCTTGTGGCAGTCAGTGTGACTGCCGTGTCCCTAATGGACTTCCCTGAGTGCCTGGTGCTTCTCCCTTCTCATAGTTGAAAGTTTTCTGAGATGAAGGTGAATGGTGGGGAGGGTTTTCTTTGTAATAAAGCACAACCTTTGGGCTGGAAATGATACAATGGATGGAATGTCACAGATGTTTCATCAAAAGGTGCCATGCATATTTTCTGAAGAATATTATTGAAAATTATTTTTAACTAAAACATTTTAGATACCCTCATTACTCGGTGAAGAATATTTCTAGCCCTGCTGCTCTTAAGGTGGTAACCTCTTTGGCATCAGGAATCAACAAGGACTGGACGGCCTAGATCATTCGATCTGGTCTTCAGACCTTGGCATTGTGGTAATGTCTCAAAATTCCACTTGTGGATCAGTAAATTCATGTGTGATGCATGATATGAACAGAAACTCGAAAGGTCCTTCTTGCCACCAATGGCTTCCTGTAGTAAAGCACTTTGGTAAATACACTTTAGGTGTCTCCTTTCAGCACATGAAGACACAACTGATGACTTGGAGCAAGGTCTTGCCTTCTCAGAACTCCCCTTGAACACTTTAATGCTTGATGTTGAAGTTGGATATGTGACAGTGGGTTGGTTCCCCTCTGCAGGAATGCTGATTGAGCTGCAAGACCAAAGCTCTCCGGCAGCTCTGCGACACCTCTTTGCTTTGCTGGGAAAGGGATTTCAGATTATACAAACACAAATAAATATCAGAGCTTGTTCCCTGCCCCATTCCAGCGTATGTCACAACCTTTCTGTTTTCTGCTTGCTCTTTTGAGCAGTGTTTGGGTATTTGTCTGTTTGTGCCTCCTCTCCTGTCCTGGTCACGCTGTGTTTTCTCCTTTTGTACTGTACGGGCAGCCTCTGAGGAGAATTTATCCGACAGCTCTGTGCCTGTGTCACCCGCACAGCGAGGGTCTATCCTGTGGCAGAGCTGTAGGTCCCTGCTGCACAGCTAACGGTTCAGAGGTACCAGGGAGAAACCGCTCTCCAGCCGCTTTGTGAATCACAGAATCATTTCATAGAGTCGAGGCTGGAAAAGACCTTTAAGATCTCCAAGGGTTCAAAGACAACAGATGAAGGCTTTTACGCCCCTTTCTGCTGTCTCGCCTTAGCGCTGGCTGAACCATTGGTTAGAATCCTAGTTATGGCAGAAGGGGAGAAGCCAATCTTCTTCCCTTGCAGTGAGATGGAGAGCTCGCCTCCTCCCCGCCCGGCGCCCGCAGCCTCCGGGCTGCTCCCGCCGGCGCCGTGAGTGCCCGCGCCGCGCCCGGCAGGGGGCGCTCGGCTCCGGGGCTGCGGTGCCGGCTGGCGCGCCCGCCTCGGAGCGCCCCCCCGTCCTCGTGTGCCCGCCCGCCTCGGAGCGCCCTCGCGCGGCGTGGCCGCGCTGCCACGCCTGGGGCTTTTGTCGCCTGGCGCTGCGCCGTGCGGGTTCGGGTGCGTCGCCTGCCCTGTGCCCATCCGGGCGGCAGCTGTGCCTCGCGCTCCTTTCGCGCGTTACTGCGGCTGCCGTGTGCGTGTGTGAGCGCAGGAAAGGCGTGTGCGTAGCTCGCCGCGTTGCGCACCCGAGGAGCCAGGAGCCGCCGTCGGGTGCGCTGCGTTCAGCCACAAAGCGTCTCTGCGCGCCTAGGAGTTCTGCTCGGAGAGAGGGGTGCGCGCCCAAAGTTGAACTGGAGCGTCGTACGCAGGTTTTGCCACGGACAGGTTTTCCCTTTGCGTCCGTGCGAGGCGGCCGCGCTCCCGCCCGTTCGCATCCCGGCGCCGTCCCGAGAGTGAGCGGCAAGAGTAAAAAGCCGTCGCCCGCCCGCCCCTCCTTGGCGGCGCGGCGCTCCGTGAACCCAGCACTCGATGGTCCCTCCCTCCTGGGCCGCGCTGGCGGCGAGGCCGCGCGCCTGCCCGCGCCGAGCGAGGGGGGAGGCGGGCGCTGTTCCTGGAAGAGCCCGGCCTGGGGAGTTGGTCACATTCTTGGCTGGGATTCAATGACTGAGGCAGACACCAACAAACAGAGGGGGGGAGGCGGAGGAGGAGTGAGGGAGGCTGAGCCAGCCCGCATTAGCTCAGCTCACAGGCACTCTCAGTCTCTGCTGGAAAGAGGAGCTGGGAGGATGTGCGCTCTGTTACCGCGGTTCCCTACGGCACGCCGAGAACACCGACAGAAATAGGGGAAGAAACGCGAACCGAGAGACGAGGAGTCCTCCCAGATCGCGCTGAGGGACCACGAGTGGGAAGGGAGCCTGCTTATCGCCCGCGCGAAGCCCCCGCACCGCTTTGGAAGTGCCAGAGATTTGGGCCTTTTCCTTTTCTTCTGCGTCGTTCCCTTCCACAGACCGAGCTTTCTTCCTCCTCCTCCTGCTTTTTCCTTCCCACCCCCGCGCCTGCCTGTCGGTGGATATGGACAGAAGGGCCATCACCGCAGAGAAGCAGCAGCCGCCAGAGCGTATTTGAGCCCCGGGTGCTGGGAGCGTGGCACAGACTTTCTGTATTTCCGTGGGTGGCGAGTGTGTGTGTGAGTGAGCGTGAGTGTGGTGGTGTGGGAGGCGGGATCGGTTTGCCTGGGGGCTGGCTGAGGGGGTGAGTGCTCGGATGAAGACCTCTTTTTGGCGTGACTCTGTGCTCCATCATCGGGGCAGCTTGGAGACTTGGAGGGCTTGAAATTGCACCGAACCAAGAGAAAAGAAAGAAGAGCGAGATACGCATACAAAAGGATTTATTTCCTATTCGTTAGTGGATTGTTAAACCCGAGTGGGAAGGAGAAAAAAAAAAAAACAAAACAAGGGTGGGTTGTTTTATTTTATTCCTAATTTTTTTTTCTTAAAAACAAAAATCCCTGAAGTGGATTTGTACCAGGGTGGAAGATAACTGAGGATTTTTACTGTTTGTTTTGGGAATAGAAACTAAAGAATGGAGACTGTAAGTAGAAGCAGCTTCCAGCCTCATCCAGGACTGCAGAAGACCTTGGAACAGTTTCATCTGAGCTCTATGAGCTCCCTGGGTGGCCCTGCTGCTTTCTCAGCACGATGGGCACAGGAGATGTACAAGAAGGACAATGGCAAAGACCCCGCAGAACCTGTACTGCATCTGCCCCCCATCCAGCCGCCTCCGGTTATGCCTGGTCCCTTCTTCATGCCCTCGGACAGATCCACGGAGAGGTGCGAAACCATCCTGGAAGGGGAAACCATCTCCTGCTTCGTGGTGGGTGGAGAGAAGCGGCTTTGCTTGCCCCAGATCCTGAACTCGGTGCTCAGGGACTTCTCCCTGCAGCAGATTAATTCGGTGTGTGATGAGCTGCATATTTACTGCTCCAGATGCACTGCTGACCAGCTGGAAATCCTCAAAGTCATGGGCATCTTGCCCTTCTCTGCTCCTTCCTGCGGGCTCATCACTAAAACTGATGCCGAGAGGCTTTGTAACGCCTTGCTTTACGGTGGCACCTACCCTCCCCACTGCAAGAAGGAATTCTCTAGCACGATTGAGCTGGAGCTTACAGAGAAGAGCTTCAAGGTGTATCATGAGTGCTTTGGGAAGTGTAAGGGACTCCTGGTGCCAGAGCTTTACAGTAACCCCAGCGCAGCCTGCATCCAGTGCTTGGACTGCAGGCTTATGTACCCACCTCACAAATTTGTGGTCCACTCTCACAAATCCCTGGAAAACAGGACTTGCCACTGGGGCTTTGACTCTGCAAACTGGAGATCCTATATCCTCCTCAGCCAGGATTACACTGGGAAAGAGGAGAAAGCTAGGCTGGGCCAGCTCTTAGATGAAATGAAAGAAAAATTTGACTATAACAACAAATACAAGAGGAAAGCCCCCAGGGTAAGTGATGCCTTCAATTTTAAAGGGGGGGGGGGAGAAAGGGAAAAGAAATTTTCTGTAATTTCGGTAGCATCCGTTGATATCCCCAATTTGTTACCAGCTGCTTTTCCTTTGAGTCATTTAGAAATCTAATCGCGTTCTTAATTCTCACCACGTGTGTGTTAATGTAGAGGAGCGGTGTTCGAGGTGGCACATTTTTCTTCGGTTGTTCTGAGCACGGTACTTGGAGTTTGTTTAAATTATTCGTGTGCGCTTGCATATCTCGCTGTTCATGGAACCTGGTCTTTGAAACCCATCACATTACCCCCGACTTCGGCAGGAAGCGAGTGATTCAGTTGGGGATCAGGACAAGAAGCCAGAAAAAAACCCCCCACAGTTCCTGATGGCTCAAGGCGCAAATCTGTATAGCTTTGGGCTCAGCCGTGTGCGCCGGGGATGGAGATGGGGGCCAAATTGTCTGAATGCTTGTGTGGAGTAATCCTGACGGCAGTGCAGGTTCCTGGTATTCAGATTCGGTGCGCTGAACGTGAATGAAGCCCGTGCTTTTAGAGTATCCCTGCAGAGTCCGACTCTCCTCACCAGACAGGCTTTTGTATATTGGATTATGTATACATTCAGTAAATGAATTTGTCCGGGGCCAGCTGCAGCCTTCCCGAGGTTGGCCACACTGGGCTGAGCCAGACGGCTGAAGCGCATTTTTTTTAGGTGTCTTTTGTTTTTCTTTCAGTCTGAGCTGCCTTTAGATCCCAGAATCCCTGATGTGTGAGTGGGAGGCTGCCTTGGCATCTGGCAGCGCTCCTGATCAATGGGCAGCAGTGCCACCAGGCCTGGATTTGCTGCTTTCAGACACCAGGATGGCTGGCTGGGGGATGAGCTCATTCCCCCAGAATAAGGTCAAAGCAAACTCGCTCCTACTGAGTTCTACGCTGCAAGTCTGGTGGTTGGATTCTGTCTCCTCTGTCAGAGATGTCTGAACTTTCATTTGGTTTTGTGTGCCTGGAGCAGAAGGGCAGTGACACAAACCTCAAAAACAGAAGCAACTCTTAAAGCCCACTGAGAGTGTTGTGTAAAGTTCTTAATTAGCTGACTGAATACCTGTTTAAAGGGACAGACACACACTCAGACTAAAGAGAGCATTTATTTATAAAAAACGCAACAAAGATCTCCAAACAAAACCCAAGGTTTGTGAAAGGATGCAGCAATTCCACACCTCTCCTGAGAGGCCTACAGAGCCCGTTCGGTTGGCTCTATGTTCTTCCAGGGAGGAATGGAGCCTCGCTGGTTCAAGTTCCAGTTTCCCTCCTGCTCTTGTGCTCAGCCCCCCTTTCAGTCCGTGTCCTCACCCCTCCTTCTCCTCCCGCTAGAGTGTCAGAGCGGTGACAAAGCTGGGCTGTAATGAGCCACATTATCTCCGTGGTTGGAGGTGGATGTGTTTTTAATGGCTTGTCTATTCTCCGTCAGTCATGTGCTAAGATGGAATGGTGGGAGAGATGTATATGCATGTCTGTGAGAGGAGAATGCCTCTTGGGAAGTGGAGGCATTTTTCATGTTGGGAAATGAATTTTCTAGGGCATGCTTTGTTTGGGAAGCAAAATCAAGAAATCTCCGCATTCATGCTCCAGAAAGGTCATTTCCAGAGTTTAATGAGCGTGAATGTTAGTAGAGGTGCGCTTTCCTCTTTTTTTTTAGCAAGGCTCTTGCAGCATTTTGTTCAGTTGTGGGATTTATGCAACCCTTTAATAGGTCCCTGTTCAGAACATAGCAGTCACTCTTTTCCCACCCTCCAAAGTCTTCATGCAGTGCAGCACTTCTTGCAGACTGAATTCAGGATACCTAATAGTAGACCCCAAAATGATTTAAGAAGATTGTGCCATTTATTTCACAGAAAATTTTACCAAAAAAATGTCATCATAAAGTGCTAGGTCTCCTACACAGGTTCATATGGGAGGTGACAAGGAGTTTGATGGGGAAGAACAGTGGTGTGTGCTTAACAATGGGGTGGAGAAAAAAGAATGCTTTATCTTACATACTGTGCAGGACTAGGCTTAAGTTTCAAGGCTTTTGAGCTGTCTTCAAGGCTCTTCTATTAACGTGGTGTTGTTGTGAGGAGACCCCGATAGTGCTGGCAGAGTTCTGTACGCTTATCCTTCCTTTTTATGAAGTCTTTTTCCAGTGGGCTTAGCCAACGGATATTGTATGCTAAGGTCATTTGTGTTGTAGCAATGTGTGCAGGTAATTACGGAGAGATTTAATCAGGCTCCAAGAGTGGTAGGCTGTGGCCAGGGGCAAGTGACATTGGAGTAAAGTTGAGATGCTGTGTAAGGAAATGAAAGCAATGTCTCCTGTCTGCGGGTGTGTGCTTGGGTTAATTACTGTCGGTCTGTGTGGGTTTTCCGTGTCTGTTGGACTCTGTGTCTGTCTGTGTGGATGGAAGGCTGAAGCACATGTCTTTGTGGTGGACTTCGTTTTTGATGTAGAACTCTTCATTGCTTTGTTCTATATTATACAGAGGTGTCTGTGTGTGGTGTGTGCCCTAAGCTGCTGGGCCAGATGTTTGCTCTTCTACTTTCAAAGTGGGCTTTTTATCAGTTTCCCAGTGGATGGATGGATGTACGTGTGCGTACACGTTGCTGTATGTTGTGCTTTCCCTGGGGCTCTGGTAGGAGGTTGGCAGCATGGGATGCATGTGATCATTTGATGGCTGTTTGAGAAGCAGTGAAGTTTTTGACCTTTTTGTGTGTCTTCATGAGGATTATGTGATGAAGTGTGTAGATGTCTGCCAGAACATCTCTGCCTTTTAAGGGTCTGACTTAAATGGAGGAGCTGGCTTGGCACAAGCCCCTGTTGCAGATTCAGCGTACTAGCAATATCGCCTTTTTCCCCGTCTCTCTCTCGCTCCCTCTTTTTTCTCCTTCCTGCCTTTATTTTTCCTCAAAGTGGTTTTAAAGCATTGCTGCAAGGCACAGCTTTACCTAGATACTTCATTCCCAACATGTATTTTTATATGCATCAAGTATGTGCATGTCTGTCTGTCTGTATCAAGAGATGGATACGTAGGTGCAGATAAGTTGTCCCTCAGCCTGCTCAGTTGAACCAGATGTGTGTTGCCTGTGAAGCTTTTGTATAGATCTGTGTGAAGTCACCAAAAGGTCTTAACCAAAGACTGGAGGGACATGTGGTAGCTGGACCTGTGCTAGAGCAGGAACCACAGAGGCATCAGCGACTTTCCTTACCGTCTTCTAAAATTTAGTCTTTTATATCCTCACTGTTCATCCTTGGGTGAGTAATTGACCTCCCATAAGCTCTTTGCTGGAGCTGTTTTTTCTCTTGAGCCATATGATAACTTCTCAATTTTGCTTTGTTTGATTCCTTCACTGGATTTTCCAGCTTCTCATGTGCTCGTGCAGGTTTTTTCTGCTTTATTTCTCTCTGGTCTTTCAGAGTCTCCATGCACCACAGCTTTTACTTGAGTAGGTGTACCATTTCCCCACGTATCTCTCATTTCGTACACCGATACTAGCGTGGAACACAGCCATTACATTCTGGGCTATTTCTAGACATCTAAAATGTGAATAACTTGATGCAGTTGCAAAACAGGGTCCTAGAAATCCATCATCAGTGCCAAAGGGTTTTTCTTGAGCTCGGCAGCTGATTCATGTTGAGTGCTCACTTGCTGGTGTGGATATGGCCTTGGTGTGTCTCTCTTTCTGCTTCTGTGTGACAGACAGCTCTCTGTTTTCTGAACATCAGTGTGCCTCTGTTGCAATTGAATTAGTTCAAAAAGCAGGCCTGAAGGTTTTGTTGGTAGTTATTTCTAGTAAAGGAGGGTGGGTTCAACTCTATTTCTCTTGAACCCTTTTTTCCCATCTTTAAATATTGAACTGAGCAGCGTTTCACAGTGCTTTCATATTTCCTACCTGTGTGCCAGACATCTGCACTTGTAGCAAAACTGTGTGTGATCCGACACTGAGGGAAAAGAGAGTGTTCCTTGCACACGTGTGAACACACCAGCAGCAGCCCAGTGGTGTTCCCACGGTTCCAGTCCCAGCTGCACTTCTATGAAGTAGCTGGAAGCTGGAAGCGGCATTCTGGGTACTGACACACAAATGAGCATGTAGGGCCTCCCACTTCATTTCACAATGCCTACCAACCCCGTGCTGCCACAACATGCAGCTTTCTCAGCTGGAGTGAGGTTTAGCCAGGTCAAGTGTGCAACCAAATCAAAGAGCAGAAATTGCTGAAAGTGAAACAGTGCAGTACGAATCGAGTCATGGGGCGGCTGTGGGCTTCTAGGTGCTGTGCTTTATGGCCACTCAGAATGCTGCAGTAGTTGAGCTGGAGTGTGTGTCCTTCTCTTTATGTACACTAGCGTTCCTGCCTGCTGGCAGCAGTAATCTTTATTTGATAATAGAATATAACCTATGGGAGATACAGCAAAGAGATTCAGGTTTTATTCCCAGGCAGTGGTGTTCAGACCACTGGATTTATTCTTCGGTACAAACTGAATCGTAGAGTGGTTTGGGTTGGAAGGAACGTTAAAGATCACCCAGTTCCAAACCCCCTGCCATGGGCAGGGACACCTCCCACTGGATCAGGGGGCTCCAAGCCCCATCCAACCTGGCCTTGAACATCTCCAGGGATGGGGCAGCCACCACTGCTCTGGGCAACCTGGGCCAGGGCCTCCCCACCCTCACAGGAAAACATTTCTTCCTGAGATCTCATCTCAGTCTCCCCTCTTTCGGCTGAAAACCGTTCCCCCTCATCCTATCCCTCCACTCCCTGATCAAGAGCCCCTCCCCAGCTTCCCTGCAGACACTTTTCACTACTGGAAGGCTGCTGTAAACTTGATATATACTCGATAAGTAGTCTTGGATATTTTTGCCTAAGAACTGAGGGTTCAATTGATTTTCCGTGGAGCAATGAAGTAATTTTCTTCTCTTATCTGCTGTTCAAGTATTATATTAGAGATTCTCCAGTAAAAATCTTTCAGATACCTAAACCAAAAATGTTGAAGTCTTGAGGCAGTAGTTAGGTTCAGAATCCTCTTACAGCTTAAGAGTTGGACTTCAAAACCAATACTATGCTTTAACAGAATTCTGTATACCTGAGGAGGTCTCAGCATTTAAGCAGACATCAGCATTTTTTTTCTCAAGCGTGCAGTTTTACAGATGTTGTGGATCGAGAACAAAGAAGCAGGTACATGCATGTGTGTTAGACAAAGAATATGCTGCAAATCATGATCTAATGGTGTTGAGTCAACTGTGGCTGTCTGTTGCCCCAGAGTAGTTCCCAAGTTCCTGAATTCAGTCCTCTTGAATTAGGGAGAGAATTATATGCAATAACTCCTTTTGAAAATCACTGCCTGAAATATTTGAACATCTGCCTCTCCCTTCGTTGTCTGGGATGCCTCACCTCTCTCTTTCTGTGGTTTTGGCTTGGGCATATGTTCTGCCCAAACAGTAGCGTGCTTTGAAGATGCATGTAAACACTGTTTATTTTTCGGATGTGTTGGGAGCCTGACACCTGGTCTCTGCCAGGATCCGAACGTGGTTATCAGGAGCTGACTGACCGATGAGGGTGTGTTTTGCTTGCTGAGAGGTGCGTTTAGATCAGTGTTGTAAAAGCATCTGGAGGCGTCTGCGTGAGGCTGCTCAGAGCATGTCTAGACAGCGCAGTGGTTACAATTCTGGCAGCTACTTATACCTTATCTACACCTTCCTTCATTCTCAGCATGGCTGGAACAGGGGGAACTTTGTGGCTACATTCAGGTGGTTGAGCCCAAGCAAGATTTGGATATCTAAAGAGGAGCGTTGTCCATTCTTATTGAAAACTCATGTTATTTTTGTCTATTGGCAAAGTCATTTTGCCAAAGTTAAGGGGTTTGAATGGTACCGACTAAGGTAAGGTAAGGCGATGAGTGGGCTGTTACAGGTGTGATAACTGATGATTGGAACTGACAGTGCTGGCCTAGCTGGCCAGACTACTTTGCCATTGCAGAGAGTTGTGTCTCTGTGCACAGTCCTTGGACCCAGAAAATGTCTTAATTCTCACCTATTTTTTTTAAAAAGTAAACTTTGAACTCGATACTGTAACTTATTTAGAGGGAACTGTCATGGAACATTTTATTAAATCCAACAGGGGGTTCTTGGAAAGAAATTAGAGCTTATACCAGAGTAACTTAGACTGAATTGTGGAGAAATCTGTCTGTAGAATACTGCCAATTACTGGCTTAGTCTGTTTTAGCTGAGTGGCCATAGAGCACTTAATTCACATTGATCTTCACATACAGGAAGTGTTACTTTAAAATATAGTAGAGCGTGATTTTGTTTTAAATTTGTAAATTATTGTATGTGTGTTATTGGTATATTTTATTAGATAATACCTAATTTGTTTGCATATGTTTTCTGAATCTGGGTAATATACATCAATAAATCTGCACCGCTTTTAATGCTATTCTGCTCTCAGTATCTAATACAGTCAGTATGTGTTCTTGGAAAACAGAGACAAGCAAGTTTGCTCTGAAAAGATATGCTCAGGGCCCTTACGTTCCTCATTTGCACCTTATGTAATCTTGTCTGTATTCTACGTTTCATGGTCCGTGTAGAGACTCAAACTCAGATTATTACTAGAATCGCCTGTTCCCATATCTTCTGGAGCACATGAGGCTAACTGGAAGGTCTAGGGATCTGGGGCTGGTTCTGTAGTTCTCACTCAGGCAATCAGCTGGCAGAGTAATTGGAACCAGTTCCCTCCAAACCACAGAAGGCTCGTGTGTGTATCAGCCTTCTTCCTCCATATTGACTGGCAGTACTCGCAGTACTGAGGGATGAATTCTGAACTAGGATATATCGGGGTTGAGACAACGTAAAAAAGCTTTGCCATGCTGATGGCCCGACCTGGCATTGACAGGCCTGTGCTAAAGCCCAGAGCAGGACCTGTAGTTCTGCCAGTGCAGTATCTTCATTTTGCTCATTGACGAAGTTTTGGAATCATGAATGTTTCATGTTGCTCTGATCCTGACGGCTCTTATGGAAAGGGGCAGTGCCAGCTGGGAGCTGACGTTTTGTCTGCTACAGGCAGGACTGGGTTTTAAGGTTGCAGTGGGTATCTAACAGAATGGGATTTTATGTTCTTGTTTTTAGGATTTGTCAGTTATTTTTCTTTTATTTTATGTTTTACTAGTGAGACAATGTGCCTGCAGCTGGGGTGAGGGACAGCCTGGTTTTTTTCTGGTGCAAATTCAAGGAGCAGAAGCTTGGCCTCACAGTTTGTACTGGGTGCAGGTGCAGTTCTTGGAGTGTGCATGTTCTGCTGGTGTTGGGCAGGGCTGCTGGCTGCTGGAGATGGTCCGTCTGCATGGAGCTTACTCTTTTGCTTTGGCTTTTGGTTGGATGAGGTAATGAAAACACTGCTACAGATTCAAGCTCCTATCCTGTCACTGTCTCATGGACAGAGCCAATAGGAATTCCCATGAGGGGAGCTCTTATTGCTGGCTCCATCTATGGTTTGGTTGCTACCACATAAAAGTGGGTTTCTCCAAGCAGTGGATGCATTTTAAACCAACCTGATAAGCTGCATAATCATATTTTCTGTTAATGAGAGAGGCCCCGCCCCCTTTACTCGTGTTCAGTAGCCTTTCCTTGTTTTAAAAAATCAGAGAAAATATATATGAGTATAGAGACTCTGCATATCTAAAAACTGCAGCATCATTGTGGAGCTAATCAATAACTCAGTTTCTGGCTTTGTTGTTTATTGATATATGTAGAGTTACCTTTGCACATGCTTTGTGGAAAATGTGACTTTGTTTTTTGGTTTTGTTGTTAAATTGAAGCGGTTTCTGCTTTGGTATGAAAATCAGTTACACTGGAAGCATAAGAATTGCTTAGGTTTTAAGGATTAAAAGACAGCAGAAACATTAATAAAATAGGATACAGCCTAGTGCTTATCTTTCCGTACAGAAGATTGCGGGGTTACATTCAGAAGATGTGTACCCCTGTGCTTTGTTCCTCATCCCCTGCTCAGTCAATGGTATCGTTTCATAGAATAAGGTCATTGACTTGGATTGCTCAGTGGTTTCTCAACCCTTTTCACCAGCCAGTTTGTGTAATGTCTGTCTGAAACGTTGAGTAAGGGCATTGAAATAGCAGACAGGATATCAAGTGTTAGGAAGTCTGGGTTAAGTATAACAGACAGTTCTGGCTGGTGAAAGGGGAGCAGCCCCTTGAGCTGGGTTACAGCTCGGTCTCTGTGGAGACGCAGGCTGGGATCTGCATCCCTGTTAGAGCTCTTCGCTCCGTTCCCTCCACACTCGTGTCATTAATCGTGTGTGGGTGCCCCACTTTTTTGAAGATGTGGTTTCCTTGTTTCTTAGTGGCACAGAATTGTATGTAATGAAGTCTCTTTCTAAGGATTACATAAGATGAAGATGATTTCTCCACTGGGAGAATTATGCAAGTTTAAATTGAAATGTATTTAGAAAGCTTTTCTGTGTGTGTTTTCTGACTCGCAATGCAGAAGGTGATTTATTTACATCCTTAATTGGACAACATCTGTTGAGGTTGGGAGAAAAAACATTTAATGTCTTTTTACTAACATAACCTGCATTTGTATGGTCCACTCTCCTCCTCATCCTTCATTTCCTGTGTTACAGGCTCTGATTCTTCATGCCCAGGTAGGTTCAGCCAGGCACTCAAGCTGGGCACTTCTGGGAAAGAGTCTACAGGGTTGTTAGTGCATACCTGGATTGGTTTTCTGTGCCAGTGGTACTGTTAAAATCAGCAGTGATCCCACCTCTTTCAGTCTGTAGATTTTCTTCTTTTATAAAAAGCTGTTCCCTTTATTGCCGTTAAGCAGAAGATAATGATGGTGAGACTTCCCAATTCTGCCAGTGAAGAGCCTAAAATATTTCTGTAATGCTGCTCTGAGTCATCTTTGGCCATGTAGTAGAATCGTTTCTGCTGTTCCTCAGCAAAATTAAGCTGTTTTGTGTCACTTAACACAGGAGGTGAAACCTATTGCAGTCAAGTGCATTTATTGAAGAGGCCAAAGTAACTTCTTGCCTAAAGGTGAACTTCTGCACAAGGCTGTTTGTGTGGCTGTGTCCTGTAGTTTGTGATCTTGCAACTGACCTGGGCACAGAATCCGTATGGATTTCATGGCTCTAGAGCGTTGGCTGTGCAGTTCAGATGGCACAAATGGAATCAGGATAGTAATTTTCCTCTTATTACTATGTAATACTGAAGTGCTGCCTATCTTGGACTGCACACAATGCTTGTCGGTGCTGTTTTCAGGATTTAGCTAACAAAATTAATTCTACTGAGCATTAAAAAATACAGGTTGTATGGGGATGCTCCTGCTTAATGAAAACAGAGATTGTAGTAGTACCAATTAGAACCAATGAATTGCTTTAAATAATTAAAACCAGCTGTAAGTATTAAATTCCTCTAGGTTCTGTATTTTGTGACAAGTATCTTGAAAAAAAACCAAACCAAAAATCCTCAAGATTGTTCAGGTTTACATATTTATAGCAGTAAAATAAGTTTTATAGCTTTTATACAGAGTGATGGGTTAGAAAGGCAGAAAATAGACAATATTAAAACTACAATGTGGTCTGATTTCACTAACCTTCATTGATGTAATGGATTTCAGATTTACACTTTTGTTATTAAGAACTTCTCATGAAATTATATGTTAAGTGTGCTTTTCTAAAGTGCCATCATTCCACAGCTGAAAAACTTATCCAAGTTGAAAGATAATGGAGTGTCATTCAAGGGAGAGGTAAAAAAAAAAAGCATTCGCCATTCTTAGCTCCCCGCTAGGAGCTTCAGTTTATTCAGTGGGTGTGAATTATCTCACCATGCTGGTATGATTTAGAAATATTCCTTTGAAATAAATGTATTTAGAGTGATGCAGAGCTGCTGTGAGAAGTAAATCACATTCAAAAGAGTACAGACGGCAGCATCAGGTCCATTATTGCTATTTCTTTGTTCCTATTCATTCACTAATAAGAAACATGCCATACGATGAGCCCGTGCACTAATATATCCAAAGATTTAGTGTAGTTTGGCTTTTTGCCTTTTTCCTTTTTTGCCACAACACTGTAGTTTTTTTCAAAACCGGTGAAGCCAAATAATCTTTGGATGGTGTTCAGCAGTAGATAGCGATGTGAGTTGTGAAGTGCTCTGTTCCGCTCTTCAGTGGGTATGCGGAACTGCTGTTCAAAGGCCTTGGCCCTCACAGCGTGGCAAATTAGGAGTTCCTTTTCTAAAAACTGAATTTCTAGAATCATATTGATGTGAAAATCTTTTTTATAATGGATTCATTCATCCCTTGAGTCTTGGTGATTCTAGAGCCAAGATTGTTGTGTTTAATGTTACTAAATTCTGACCAAAAAAGGAAAGGAAAGAAAAAAGTGTAGATTTATTATTATATAATTTTATTATATAAAATTGTGGGAATACAAAGAAAAAAGTTAGTGATTTGGAGGGAAAAAGTGGCAGAGGGAGTTGGGGTGCTGTAACTATTTGCTTATATTTACCATATGGCTTGCATCATTATTTAAAGCATTGTTTAGCTTACCTGTGTGTCTTTTAAGTAAATTTGGTGTTTTTGCAGTTATTTTAAGAATCAGCCCAGCAGTGATGAGACTGGAATGAATCTTGTCTGCACACCTGTTTAATATTACAGATCAGGCGTTCTGGTGCTTTGTGGCTTTAGCTTGAAATTCAAGTTGCTTTGAGTCATCCCTTTCGTCCTTTGTTTGGGTGGGAAAAAGGAGTGGCAGCAAACGGCCTGCAGCTAAGAAATGAAAGAGTTGTATTAGGTTTTAGAAATGTTAGTCTTGGCATTTGGGACATTTG
The DNA here is from genome assembly GCA_033558235.1 of Neomorphus geoffroyi. Taxonomy (NCBI): domain Eukaryota; kingdom Metazoa; phylum Chordata; class Aves; order Cuculiformes; family Neomorphidae; genus Neomorphus; species Neomorphus geoffroyi. The sequence continues at coordinate 1,950,479 of JAUMJM010000029.1, read as the reverse complement.
CATTTGTACAGACCTTCACAGCTTTGCTTTATGTTGAGTTTAGCAGCTCAGTGGTCAGGATGAAAAATGTTACCTGTCTTCCCAGTTAGACCATGGGTACAACACTGGAAGAGCAGGGCGGAGCAGAGTCTGAGCTGTGGGTTCACATTTTGGCCTCCGTTACTGGTAACCTGGCCTATAGATTATTGTCCCTGTAGTTCCTATGCTGTGCTGCATAACTGACTTTTTTTCTGCCAGTAACTTCTAATTTCACGGAGCAGAGGACAGTCTGTTTTTTAAAAAACCAAATGGGACAATGAGACAGATTGCTAAGAAAGAACTGCAGTGGTTTTTGTTACCCTTGATTCTGGGTTGGTTTGTGAAGCTCTGTCAGTCGGAAGTGCAGCTATGGATGGGAAAAGCTCTGCTTATACCAATGGAGGGTACAGCGTGTAGGGAAGAGCAGCAGGAGTATCTTCCTGACAGCCTTGCTGGGTATCATGTAAACAGCCATCACTTGTGTTGAATTACTGAATTGCTTTGGTGTGTAGAGTCATGTTTATGTATTTATGGATGCGGAGATGAAGCTTAACTTCTACCATTATAGACAACAGATAATAATTCCAGTGACTCTGTGGTCTAGACTTTGAAGGTCTTTAATCAGTTTATTTTGTCTGGTACACAGTAAGAATAATCCACTTGACACCAATGTAATTGTGCTGTTGTGCAAACCATGCTAGGAACTCACGGCAATAATGAAAGAAAAAGGAGCTGCTTTGAAAAAGACCCCAAAGTGCAGCCATAATGGGACCTAATGCCTCGCTTTAACTCAGGGAATGTCAGAAGGCAACATTTTGCTCTGTGGTTGGAATCCAGTGAAGTCAATGGACTTGGTCCAAGTTTATCAAAACGTATCTTAGAGTGGAAATCGCTTGTCATAGCTTCTGGACGGAGCCAGTTTTTCCTCTCTGGTTGTGAATTGAGGGCCAAATTCTGCTGAGATTTTACAACTGAAAATGTAGAGTAATTAATGGGATTTCAGTGGAGGTTATCTTTTCAGAAGTCTGTTTCTACATTCAAATTCTACTGTAACAGATTTACATGCAGGTTTATAATTTAGGTTTCTAAAAATCTATCCAATTCGCCGTTGTTAGCTAAACTAATCTACTGGTTCAGTCTTCCCTTATTACAACTTGATTTTATTTCGGTACATTCACACTAATGAAACTTGATATGTTTCTCTGTTTTGAAGATGGATGGATGCTCATTCATGTTCTCCTTGAAGAGCAGCTGGATCCCATCTTGACAGATGTGAAAACCTTGATACTGAAGTTGCTGGATTTTTTGTGTGTGGGTTGTTTTCTTGAAAGAAATTCATTTATTATTTAGACTCCCCTTCCTTTTGAACTTTTTTACTTCCTTGTTCAAAATCATAATCCTCTGTGTCATCAGAATTGATTGCTGCCATCAGTTTGGATGCCACAAAGTGAGCATCAGGTCTCAGGAAAGAGAAATATGGAGATGCATGGATTCTGTTTCAAAAAACTTTCTTAACTAAGAAAAGGTTGCTTGGGTTTTGGTTGCATTTTAAAAACAGAAACAGTTTTTTTCTTTAGATTGTAATTGCAAAGTAACACTCAAGTTGCTCCAAAATCACCCCCTAAATCCACCTCCATAATCATGTAAGAGATCCTCGGAACTGGCTTGCTGTAATTCCCGTTTTGGCAGGGCAGAGCGGCAGTTCTGTGGGTGCTGTTCTTGCAGGGCCAAAGCTGAACTGCTACCCTGGAAAAACCTTTTAAAGGACTGGCCTGGCAGGTCCATGCCCTAAAGCAGTCGTTTTCAGAAGTCAGCTTGTAACGACTGGCTCAATTGCTGCTCTTCCTGCTGATCTGGACACACTGGTGGCATTTTATTTTTTTTTTTTTTTTTAATTTTTGGGGAGTGGTGGTGTGTTTTTGTGTTTTGGTTTGTTGGTCTGTGTTGGGTTTTTTCCAGGCTCCTGCTGTAGACTTCTTGCCCGAGTGCATCTCGGGATTTCCCTTTTGCTGAATGAGCTGCTTGTTTGAGAGGGGGAAGTGAGGTCCCTTCTGGATTCGGAGGGAATGAGGGTAGAGGGTGGGGAAATGTCCTGTTTCATATGCAAAGCACACTGAACTGAAAAAAAAAAAAAACCCACATAAAAACCTTTTAACAAAACCATCCATGTCACAGCCTGGCAGAGCAGCTGCTGGCTTTGTCAGGGGGAATATTAATGTTTCAGAGACTTGTAGAGCCTTTAAAAATGAGGTAAGGGGTGAGTTGTTTTTTAAGATACAAGCTCAGGTAAAAAAAAAATGTTTTTATTGGTGTCTGTGAATGGAATGTGCTATGAACTGATGCGATATCAACTTCCACAACAGAGTCCTGAGCCCAGTGAGATACGCTGTTACAATCTGCTGTCCTCTGTCTGAGATCTGGATGTAAAGATGGCTTTGATTTGTCAGTTGTTCACGTCAGTATTAGCTGGTGTAATTTGGTTACAGTTAAATTTCTCCTGCTTGGCCTAATAAGTGATTGAGCAAAAGAAAAAAGTAGCTTTCCTGATGTTAACATAATGTTGCTTCAGGTGGGAGCAGTAAAATCTGTGTGACAAATGAGGACTCCAGTGTTGAAATTTTTTTTATTTTTTTTTATTTTTTTTTGCATCGGATGAGAGAGTTCCCATAACACTTGGAGTGTGGAGGGGAACTTCCTCAGTTGTCTACAGTCCTTGTTCCCCTTCCTGGTCAGGTCAGCAGGAGATCAATTAAAAGCAGTTTAAGGTAAAAAAAAACAACCAAAAAAATCCACTGCTTGCTTGTATTTGTCTCATTAAAGAGATCATAATAGTGATTAGTGTTAAATCCCATTTAATCCTTAGTGCAGATGCAACCGTCCCAGCTCTTACCGTTTTATTACTCGGTCTCACTTGACAAGGCAGATATGGATGCAGAGCATTGCACTGGCTTATGGCTGTGGTGGCTGTGTTGTACTTGGTGTGTAAGTGCTATCGGCATCATCAGTATCAGCACAAGCAATGTGGGCTGTTCCTGTGGCTGTTTGTAAGGCTGTACATATAAGGTGATTGCTTCGATTTCTGGAATAAATGGGGGCTGCTGTTAGATTAGAAAGTTTGTTCCTGGATTATTGGTATAAGAAGCCTCACCTGAACAAGCGGGTTATTAAAATGAACAACTCACAGAACTGGCCTTTCTTCTCAGGAAGGGCTGGAAGGAGCAAACTTGATGGCAATCTCGCATAATCCTGTTTTAGTAATGGTGCAGCTCTAGGCATCAGCAGTGTTCCGATGTTTTTATCAGTGACTGTACATAAAACCCTTTTGCCTCGAGATACATCAGCTAAATGTCTTTTGCATTGTTTTTATTTTTCTAATTTAGAAGATCAGAAGTTGATAACGTAATAATAATAATACTTTGCAACTACAAAAGTATCTCTGTCAAGTTCAACAAGTGATATTCAGAGGCAGAAGGAAGTGTTCTCCAGCAGGCCTGGCAGAGTTCTGGTTTGTATGCTGGACTTGCGTTCTTGCATAACATTTTCAAATGCTGTGGAATCTCCTGTTTTTAAAAGAGAGGTGTGTTAGCGTGGTTTTCTGTAGTGGTAACCTTCCAAACGTGAGCTTCTGCTGTAGTATCTACCTGTGTCTGTTAACCTGCCTGAGACAATGGGTCCATTTCATGTTGTGTGGAGGTTGTGTTCCTCACTCTGACTCCATATCCACTTAAATAAAAAAATAATAATCTGACATCTGTGGAACAGGGCTTTTGACCAACCAGTTGCATCCTGCACTCTGTGGGTCATTTATGAACAATGTCACTGGCAGATAATTGCACGTTTTCCTTGACTCCATTTGGTCTTGGAGTCAAAGCCTTTATTCTTGCTACAGGTCTGAAAGTTTTCTCAAGCCTTTCTTCAAATTCACGCTAAGTTTAGTTGCACAGAGGGGCAGACATTGTTTTTCCTCCTACAGTTATTGAAATAATTTTGGGTGTTTTAGGTAGATATGGATTCTCTTGGATGTAAACCCATTTTGGAGAGTAACTGGGAGCTGTACATAGAGCAGCGATCACAGGTTAAAGCAGAGGGAACAGTTAGCATGGATATGAAACATTTGCTGTAGTTCTGAGGAATACTGTTGGAACAGTAACTGGTTGGAATCACTTGTGTTCTGATATTCTTAGAAAAAGATGTTGAAAATCTCAGTTGAAAATGTATATTTCATTCAGAAACCTTCATTGCTTTTCCGTACTACCCTCGGCATGTTTTACTTAGCTCCCTTCCACACAAGGAAGCGCTTGTGTAATGCCCAAGCCTTTCCCATTCCTCCCAGAACGATATGCAAATCTAGTCAATTAAGCAGGGGGGATTTAATTAGCAGTTTAAGTTCATGTGTGAAGTGTCTTGCCTTAATTACTTAACAGTTTTGTTGCAAATTTGCTAAGTTTTTTTTCGCACAGAACTATCAAAACTGTGATTTTTTTTTTTTATTATTTTTTTCGTGGTGACGTTTTGAGCACTGAGTATTGCCCAGTGCCTTTGACCTTTGCGCTGCTTCTGTGTGTGTGCGTCCTGCTGTTTGTAAAGCTCTTTTCAAAGCTAAACCAGGTTTATTGTCTCAGAGCAGAACAATACATTAAAAAAAGAAAAAAAAAATAAGGATTTTTGTACTTAAAATTTGGAGTGAAAGGCCATGTATTCATTGTTCTTTGTAGCTGGATGACTCCAATATAAGAGTATCTGTGTGCCTGTCTGATGGCTGTCATGCATTATACTAAATACTGTTGTTTCATGTTCTGTGTGGCCAAGATACTTTTCTAAGCCCCTGCAGTATGTCAGTGTGTTGCTGTGTCAGTGGGGCTGCAAGTGATACAAGTAACTATTGGTACAAACAGGAATACTTTTGTGCTGGTGCAGAACCTGGTAGGATTTTTGTTTCCCAACTCCTCCTTTGGAATATCTAAGCATGCAGGAGTGGCACCAGTTAATCCTGTGGTACTTGAAGGCCATCTCTGCTGTTATGATTTACGTATCAGGATGGTGGAGTCTTGTGGCCTTGTGTTTGGTTTCTTAGAACAGTAAGGGTGGGAAAATGTGCTTCCATTACCGTATCACAACTGATATGATTTGTATGTATCGAGACTGTAAGATTGTCGATTACTGTAGCTTCATAGTTTATTACTTGTTGGTTATATGTTGACAGTTGTTTTGCATTCTTGAGCTGATAACCAAAGCAAGAGGTCTGTTTGAGAAAATTCTTTGTTCAAGAGGCCAAGTATGTTTTTTAGTTTGGGAAATCACAAGAAAAACACTTCAAATGCAAATGGGTCCCTCCATCGTTTGGCCTGGGACCATCTGATTTAAAACATCCAGACTCCAGATAGTCCCCTTCCCCTTCCCCAATTCCTCCCTCTTCCTGCCCCCGACATGAGCATCTCTGGTAATGGTAGAATTAAGGCAGAAACTGAGAAGACAGAGGAGATAAGATTAATTTCTATGAATTCCTCCCTTAATAACCCCCAGGATGGATAGGAGTGCGTGACCATACAGTCCTTGGGCTCAGCACAGTGGATGGCCTGAATGGCCCATAGCACTTTGTAGTAAAACTGGGTGCAGTTCTGCTAGGTTAATACCTGTTTTCATAGGCAGGAGGCAGGCAGTAAATGGATGGGTTTAAGAGTTTGGATAGTCTGCTCGTGTTGTATGCTGATGTTATATATAAACATCTAGCAAAGCTTGCTCCTCAGAGCAACTGTGGTACGCAGTCAGTGACCCCATGGTTCATTAAAGGACCCCATTCTCATCATGGTCAACCACTGCTTGTGGCTACGGTTCGAAGATGACACAATAAGAGTACTGGGGAAACTGGGTAGTGGGATGCTGAGCAGGGTTTGCCCAAATGAGCGCTCAGGAGCACATGTGGTGCTGTGTGGTTCACCAGCAGTTACTTGGGATGGTTAGTCCTGTGGCTTGTGTGGTAGGAAGGGTTTTGTTGCAGCCTGACTCCATTTCTGTAGGACTGAGCCATCGTGAACTCTGGTGCACTGAAGAGCCTTTCTCTGTTGGTGCTGATTGTGATTCGTTTCACTGCCTGTTGCCTGCAATTTTGCGTTGATGTGTGTACATGCATGGAGGAAAGGCTGGACAGGAACAACATTTTCACTTACAGTCCCCTGCACCACAGATTTGCAGGTATGACCTAGTGATTGCTTTGAAGGATCTCTTCTGTAGGATCTGACATAACTTTTTGATTTTCCATCACCACAGTTAAAAATTGTGCTCGTTTGTCTTCCACAACGCACAAATTGCCTGTAACTTCACTGTGTAGCTGATGGGTAGTGACATCCTCAGTTTAAAGCTTTTAGACTTGAAAATGGGGTTTCTACCAACCATGAATTTGAGACACATGGATGAGGAAGTGCTGCATTAGTTCAGGTGACTGGTTCTTGCTTCTGTGCTTCTTGTACAGTATAGATTGTAAATAATTTAAGGCACAGGTTACACCCTGCAGTAGCAGCATTCTTAGAATCACTTCAGTCAGCAGACATCCAGTCTGGGCAAAAGGCTACAATGCTCGTGTTGCCTTCAGGTCCTTTGATTAGAGGATCCTATTTAAAGATTTACTGTAGCATTTTATGATGGGAAATCCACCTTATTAATAATTCTTTTTATGAAAACAGAAGGAACATTTCTAAACCAGAACGCCTCGTTTTGTATAACTGCTTTTTGGGGAAAAAAAAAAAAAGATGCACTTCTGACAGTGAGGACTTCAGGCTTTGCATGTGCCTCCAACATCCCAGCCCAGTATTAGTGGGAATGTCAAAGGATACTGTAACGAAAAGTAATTCTCCCTTTCCACAGAGTTGCAGCCCATTTTATAAAATCCTGTTTGGGTCTTGCTTCCTGGTCACAATGTAAAGGGATTGAGAAAGCAAAAGTTAACCAAAACCATGGAGTCAGCTGACCTGCTTGCTTTCAAAAAAGATGTGTAAGTGCTGTGATTCAGAATCTTTGTTTTACTTTTAAGTATCGTACCACTTCAAAAATGTAATAATAAATAATATCGACCTTTTTGATCAGATGTGTTCATTCCTTCGTTTTTTCTGTGCTTTCCCAGTGAGGCTCTGGAGGCACTTTCCTCAGGTTTATTATTTTTGTTAATCTTATTAAGATCCTGCATTGGTGCCAGGATATTTTTAAATAGAATTTATTTCCAGTTCAGCCAGGGCAACCCTTTTGTTGAACCTTCTTTTGGATAGTGTTCCCATGTGCTGTGAAGGTGCTGACACATGACCCCGTTACACATAGAAAATCCTAAATGTCCTGCCCCTTGCCAAAGCCATCACAAAACTCCCCATCACCCCCTTTTCAGGATCCCAGATGGTAAATAGCAGCAGGAGGTGAAAGGGGAGCTTTGTCTCCATTCTGAGTCCTGTTTTAAGTATTCTGTGTCTGTCTGTATCCCTCTGCTTTTCCCACTCTGCCCATAAATTAGCAAGCCAGCTTTTCTGATGAGGGAAGACAAAATGTCCATAAGCTGCAGTAACATCACCTACTCAAGATAACATTTTTGAATGATCTTCAGTTCCGTTTTATCTGATTGTGATCTCTCTTCATTTGGGTGGAACTTTTATTTGGCCTGCTAACTGCAGTGAAATGCAGCTTTTACTGAATATCAGGCTGTGATTTATAATTTCTGTGGCACCTTCAAAAAGGAAAATATTGTCACGTTGATGTTTACCTGTGCCCTGGGTGGCTGAGCTCTAATTACTAACAAACAAACAAAACATCCCCAACATGAAACCAAAAACCTTACAAGGGTCTGCTTGTCATCTTGTGTTTTTGTAAAGCAAGAATTGCGTGAGGAGCAGCAGTTCTGCTGGATGGGGCACTCTGGGAGCAGCTGCCTTTGAGTGCATAAAGGGATTTATCAGCCGGGCAGTGAAAGGAGCAGGGATGTGAGCAAGGGATGCAGCAGCACAGATGCGGTTGCTGTGCAGATCTGTGTCCATTTTTAGAAGCTGTGCTTTGCTTCTAGGATTCGCCCAGTGGGATGTTGTTTCCGCACACTTTTCTCATGGAGTTCCCCTCATTGGCAGTGATTTCCACTCACTTTGTGCAGAAAAGGCAATGGGGTCTCTTGTACTGGGGGGCAGTTCTGTAGTGTGAGCTTTGCTGGTGCTGTTCTGGGATCGTCCTGGCAGTACCTATTTGTATTGAGATAGTAGCTAGGTATGGTGTGAAGGTAATTTAACATTTATACTTTGATCATCTTTCTAAGCATGGTACCAAACAAAGGATATGTACAAGAACAAGAAACTTGATCATTTTTTGCTGTGCTATATACAATTTTCATATTGTGTGGACCTGGTGGCTTCTACTCAGAAGCACTGATTTATGCTGGTTGAGTATGTGTCCTTGTTTGTTGGGGACAGGTTGTTTGGTTTTCGTTAATTAAGATGCTGCGTTCTCCTCTGCCCCTTATAATTCCAAACCCACCCTGCATTCATCCCGAACCTGAAATCTGGCAGCTTTGGGAGTGTGGGATTAGTCTTCCCTCTGACCTGGGCTGCAGCTGAAGTAATGACTTTCCAGTTTCAGCTGATTGGAAATTAGAGACTGGTGAACTGAAATACTGAAGCCTTAATGAATTCCCTGCATTCCCTGGTGGTTTTTTGGTACATCTTTATTTTAAACTGCTGAATATTAATGCGGAAAGGGGCGTGGAAGTGCAAGGCCTGTTTACTATCTCCTACTTGAAAGGGGTATTTTTTTTGTTTGTTTGTTTCATTTTATGTTGCAAATATTGTAGAAATCCTGTGTGCTTGCCAAGTTCCTACCTAGGCTTTGGATGCCAAGTGATTGTCAGCTGGGAAGCTGCTGGTAGGGATTTAAAGCAATATTGCCTCTTTTGCAAATGTTGCAGCTCTCAAACCTAGAGTGAATCCACCTTTGAGCATTTTTTAATGAGCCTTCATTTTTAAGTGATGAGAAGGATTATGAGGGAGAGAGAGAAGAGCCCATGTGTCTCTTGCTCTGTTTTCTGGGTAAGAATACTCTGTTTTCCGCATTGGAAGTTAATTAGCAAAGCTTTTTTCCTCCTCTGGGATCTCCTGTGTTTTTCCTGACCTGTAATTCTATGTATAGTCATCAAGTAAAATAGATCTGATGGGCTCAGTTCTGACACGTTGTGTTTTGACAGCACATTTTGTTCATACTGAGTCAATACTTCTGAAGCTGTAGTTGCTTGGTCACTTTAATTTGACATAAACCTAGCTGCTGCCAAAACTCCTTTTGGCTTCTGCCCTAACACCAGCCTACTGTTCCTGTCACCTCCTTTGACTGTCACCGGTGCCTTTATGGCTGCACAATGTGCAACAGCTCCCTGGGGAGCCAACCTGCCTGAAAATCGGGCATTGTATAAGGGAGAGTCACAAAACCTAACCGAACGCATGTACTGCTGGGTGAACAGAAAAGGCTGCCTGGGGTTGGTGGTTATGTTGTCTGAGATTGCCAAAGATATGAAAGTTTCAGTTTAAAGTATGGTTTATCCTTTATCCTAAACCCCAGCAGTGTCAGGAGCAGCCTAGCAATGGTGGGAGTGTGAATTAGATAAAATCAAATAGTACTTCTTCAGCTTCTGTAATTTGTTAAACTTGTGAGTGGCTGCTAACAATTAGGTCAGTATCTTTCTTTTAACACCTTTTTAGGCTGTTGCTCTAAACCAGGAGTTTCTGGGAATGCATTTTTCATTTTTTTCAGGAAGGCTTTTGATGGATGAAGCTGTAAAATGAATAGAAATAGTGTCTCCCTCTTCCTTTTTCCTCCTACTCAACGCTCACACACAGTCAGCCCTGGGGTCTTTTCTTTCTGTGTGGTTGGCAGAACGGAGAAAGAGAGAGAGAGAGAGGAGACTGTCTGGGCCCCTGGTGCTGTCAGGAGAAGAATAGCGGTGCTGTTACCGCTAAATCTAAAGGGACAAGCTTGTGTATGTATGCTGCAGCAGCCAGCGGGCTGAATTAGTGGCATTTAGGCACTGCTAAGAGGCTAATTGAGTCACTGGTACTTGCTGATTAAACCAGCAAATCCAATAATATATGGATGTGCATGTTTGTGTTTGGTTCTGTGCTTTCTGAAAAATAAGCATGCTGGGTCTTCTTTAACCTTGTCCATTTTGGTCAGGTTACTCAGTAGCTTAAGGAATATCAAAACATCTAAATAAATATTTGGGGAGATCCATCTTACTTTTATTCCATTGTGTTCCTCCTGCTCTGCGCATTAAAGGCATTAAAACAGTTCCATTACACATTGCTGAACTCCAACCAGTTTTAAAAATGCTGTCTTACGTGAACCTGTGGTTTAATATGTGATAATCCAAATTGTGAGGTGACAGAAGTTAAAGAACTGAAGCCATCCATGATGGATGATACATCCATGGCACATAGGGATGACAAATGGAGCCTATGTTGGAATTCTTCTTGGCATCCATCTCAAACCACTCCACCTTTCTCAGAGTTGTGTTAGTAACTCACAGGTGGTGGTTGCACCACTGCTCTGAATATCTAATGGGGTGAACGCACAAACAACTCAACTGCCCTATATAACAATGAGGATTATAATGTAGGCAAAGAAAATTCTGGTTTTAAGTGGAGTACACAGGGAATCTGTAAAGCTAACCTAAACTTTAAAACATCCTTGCCTATATTTTCTAATCCATTGTCGCTCCTGAAGCCTGCCCACAGGCAGGTCCTGCTTTGCTTTTGCTCACAGTGCTTGTTAGGATGATTGTGGCTTGATTGACTTCAGTAGAATTATTCCTCATTTGCAGCACTCTAAGTGGAGAGCAGAATGAGGTTCTTGTGTTTTCCTTTGAAGTATGCAGTGCTCTAAGGGAGGCTGTTGTGCTGAGGGCACATTGCTTTCAGTGCTGCTTTTTAATTTTGTTTTTAACGTTTAAGAAGAATAAGATGCCTCTCAATCTGAACCAGAAGGACATGTTTGAAAAAATAGTACGACTTGTAGAGGCGAATGGTGGGTTCAGAACCTTGTGAGTCATTGTGGAGAGATTGACAGTTTGGGAACATGAACGCGGAGGAGTGAGGATGGGATGCTCAGGGGCTGATGAGATAAGGGAGTCTATAGAATGTCAGCAGAGGGGTCAGCAGCAGCATGCATCTCATTCCAGAGTTAAACTCAGGCATTGGGAAATGGCATTCCTTGATGGCAAACACAATCTGACAGCTCTCAGCTAGCTACAGTATTCACCTCCTCCTCCTCCCCCCCCCACTGCATATCAGTGGATGCTTTGGAGATCATGTCTGTTCTTGCCTTCAAAGCAGCAACAACAAAATATTTAAAGCCACAAGCACATCTTGTCAGGTTAGTGAGATATTTACGTGCTTTACAAACTGCGTCCCTGTTCAGGCAGCGCAGTTCTTGGGGCAGTCAGTCTGGTTTATCTCCTGTTCAGAGATTACAGAATTTATATGTAGCACTTCGCTTCTGTCTTTCTTCCTTTTCTTTCTTTCTTTATTCTTCCTCTGCATGCGTCTATGAAAGAATTTCCTGGTGGGCAGGCCTGGACTGGAGGAGCTCCTGGAATGAACTACATTGGAGTTCCTTCATTCCTCCTGTGGAATTACTTGGTGTTTGCTGGGTATAACTTGTTCACGGATGGTGGGGAAGGAACTGTCCTCCCCTTGTTATTACTAAGGCTGCAGGAGGGAACACTGCTTTGGTGGATGGGACAGAAGATGGAGGCAAGAGAACTTCTTCATGGTCCCAGCTCTTGACACCATTTAACCAGGTGACTTTGGGCAAGTTCCTTCACTTCTCTGTGGAACAGGACTGGCAATGTTTACTTCCCTGTTCAAGAGGGGTGTTCAGGGGATTTTTGAGAAGCATTTTACATATATACAGGATTGTGTTATTGCTGAGTATTCTTGTTTCTTTATGAATATGTATGAAAGGTTATAAGATGTAACCTCACCTCGGCATTCACACGCAATTCATTACCTAAATGCAGAGCAATCAGAAGCCTGTAATGGAAGAGACAGGGAGTGTTGTCCTCAGGAGCTGTTGACATCCTCAGAAGAGAAAGTGGCAAACCCAATTTCCCCTCCTCTAATCAGCACTGTGTTAATTCTGAGTACGCAGTCTTTTTGGTAGCATTGTGGGGATGGGGCCTGGGAAAGCTCCTCTCAAACTAAGTATGTATTATTGGTTTGTTGCCTTTTTTGTGAGATCCTGCAGTACAGCTCTTATTGCTGAGGGAGAGGGGGAGAAATAATGATGAAACATCATGCTATAGTTTTATTTTTGAATCCTGACAACGGCACTTTGCCAGGGGAATCAACAACACAGAGACCCATGAGAAGGTTGCACAAGTGCTGTCTCCAGGGTGTCACTCTTGTGGTATCAAGGAAAACTTCCTCTTTTAATCAATACCACAGCACAGCTGTGCCACTTTGAAAGAGTGGTCATAGCTGGGAAGGTTTCCAGTCTGTAAAGGAAAGAAGGATGCAATCCTCATCTCATTTGATCTTTTACAAAGGGTGGAAGAAGGGCAGGAGTAGTGTAAGGGAGACCATAGCCTCTGTTGTTGAGAGGGAATTGTCTTTGGCAGAAACTGAAAAATATGGCCATGAGCTTCCTTTAGATGCTCTTCTTCCAGATTACAGTGTACTGAGGATGGAAATGCGGCTCAGAGTGACTTGATATGACCATGACCTTAGTTTGAACTACTTTACTGATTTATAGTGGTGCTGGTGCCCATACAGCCAAACACTGGTGATTTTATCATATATATATGTGTGTGTGTCTGTTCCCAGATGCCACGTGAAGAATCAGTGAATTATTTTTTGAACTTTTATGGATGTTACTTTTGATCTCTGCCAGCATTTCATTCTGCTTCATTTGTCCTGACTGTTTAAAAAAAAAAAGCGGAGGGGAAGCGCCTTTTTGCATTGAGCTGTCATAGGACTTCATGTTTAGATTGAAGCTGTTGAAAGACGAATGTGTGTGAGTACCAAGTGCTTTATAGTAAGTGTTCCAGCCCTGTAGTTTGCAGGTCTTCTCAGGTGATATGAGTCAGCTATGTAATGACAGCTATCAGATAACATCTTCTGTCCCTGCTCAGAGAGCAATCATACGTGTTCGTCTACTGTGTTGGCAAGGCAAGTTTAGGTCAGATAGAAACCTGTCTAAAGCTCCAATCTGAATAAACAACTGTGCTTCCTCCTGTTCTGATGTCTTCTGCTTTGTGCTTTTTGGCCAGGGTGATAACACTCATTTCTAATATCTCATCATACTCACTGCACACATTGTGGGTGCAATTAATTAAAAAGTGAACTTAAGACACAGTCTGGTTGGTTTTCTCTAGCGGCGGCGGTTGCTGGCTGAATTCTCTTCAGTATTAGGTTGGGGAGGTGCTTGTTGTTGTGGCTCTCCATGCTCTTATCCTGACGCAACCTTGATCCTGTGAGGATGGTGGGGTCTCGCTGGGGTGACCTGTACCAAATAGCTAGATGTCACGTGGCTGGCAGTGACTGTTTAAAGGTAAGAAACTCTGTTTAACTTGTTCCTTTGTGTCCCTCCCCAACTTGTTCTCTGCTTTGTATAGTAAGAATAGGTTTGAAAAATCATTATGTATCCAATTCACTTTAGAATTGCATAATCAGAAGGACCCAGGTTGAGGGGTTGTGCAAATCAGAACTTTCCACAACAGTTCAGAAGTTTCACTTAAAGCAAATACTCTGTTTCCGTGTTTTAAACACCAGCGCACTGATTAGTCCTTCCTCTCTCTGTTTGTGGCCAACTTCACATTGTTGTATCTGGACTTGAAGTGAGGTCTGTATGTCATTTCACACCCGGTTCTCCTGTGCAGAACTCTCCTCACACAGCTTTTGTGAAAACTACTTCTTTGTGAAGCAGAAAAGATACTTTCTAATATCCTTAGATCCATTTCATGGCACTTCTGCATTACATTTCTATTCAAGTGACCAAAGGGGTTTAATGGAACTGGGAAGTAGTTTGCACATTTCTTACTAGGAGTAATAATTGTCTTGAACGGTCCACCCACAACATTTGCTTATGGTTACTGGAAAGGACTCACTCTGGTTTGAGGCTGGAATTCTTACCTTTGAAAGCAAGAGGGGAATTTGAATATGGGCAGTTATTCTATATTAAATGTGCTTTTTTAATTTGTAAAGCCCTTGCAGATCCCCTGGCATGAGTGATGTTCTAAGAGGGTAAAGGCTATGGCAAGAAAAAAGGAATTTTGCAGATTTCTGTTCTGTGAGAAGGCTTCTTCTGATGGAGTTGAATTGTTTGATTGAAATGGTTCTTGTATGAGAAAGTTAGAAGGGCTTCATTCCTATCATAACAGAACTAGGTCACTGTCTTTTTAAACTGGGTCATAAGAGTTTCAGCACAGGAGGCCTCTTGGCATGTTTGGTGAGGGTGAAGTATTGCAACAGCCCTGTCCTGTTAATTGAGTGCGCGGTGTTGTCCCTTCTGCCTGAAGTGGTCCTGAGGATACTGCCTGCCCTCCCAGTGCTAGGCACTGCCTGGTACAAGTGCTTTCTGGTGACTTAACTGGTCCAGCTGAGCTCTACTGGTGTGTGTCTGACCTGGGCTGGGCACCGGGAGGTCGAGCCTCTCCATATCAGGCCTGTGTTTTGGCTTCTGCTGTGGCCAGAGGCTTTCATGTTTCACTGGAGGAGAGGGAAAATGCAGACATATGGAACTGTGACTTAAATGCTGTGGGCTCTTAAGATTCACTTACCTATTTAAATCCTGCTCCCAAAATCCAGTGTTACTGACCTGCTGTGTAAGGGTGGCTCCTGCCCTCAAACCCCAATCTGGGAAGGCTTTGAGAGTTACAGAGTAAACCTCTCTCATTAGGAAAGAGAGAGTCTCCCCTGTTGTCTGCTCTGCGTGAAAAGCGGCAGTGTCTGCAAACCAAAACAAAACCCCCGTAGCACAACAACTGGCCTGATTCCATGAACGAGCCCTATTTGCAGCCCGGCTGCTGCCGAACGAGGGGCACAGGCTGTTATTAAGAGGCTGCTCTCGTATGTGCATAAAGCCTTGTGATTTGTGTTCAGAGCCGGGAGTCTCCTAGAGTTCAGCTCCGCTGGAACAAAATGTTCAAGACAATGCTGAGGGATCCAGCTGGAGGTTTCGCGTTAATGCAGTGTCAGCCAGATGGAAATGAGGTGGAGAGGGTTGCAGAGGGGCGGGGGATGGGGATCTCTTCAGTTTAGAGGGAAAAGAAAACAATACTAACTCTGAAATACATATCCATATGTACCTACAGTGTTAGATGGGCACGTTCTCATTCAGCCTGGTGCCAGTAAGATGTCAGTTGTGCTTTGTTGTGCGGTTGATACAGTAAATAGGGCAGAGACTGCTCTCAGTGAAAAGCCTGTGCAGTTCCACTGAGTTGGGATATACACTGACAGAACTAGAGCATAATTTGCTCATTGCCTGTGGTTTTCAGAAGACCTTAGTGAGTTTGTGTGTGCGTCTGGACAAGCCTGGTGCGGGCTTGCTTTTCACATACATTCTAAAATTACAAGTAACTTTTTCAAAACTTTAGAGCTGTTTCTAGAAGCAACTGCAGCTGGTAAGCCCTTACAGCCCAAAGTTGTCCTTTCTGACATCCTTTATATCTGCTGACAGACATGCTTATGGATGGCTGAGCACAGAGCAAGGTCCATCATGTTTTTCAGCCTCTCTGCGGGATTGCTGTGTTCTTTGAAATGGCTGTGATGGGGTAAGGCAGCATCTGTTTAAATGAGATGCTGGTGAAATTAAACTTCCAGCTCTTATTTGTGCATGTTGATGCAATTGAAGTTTTAGATATCTCTTTGCACTTGATGTCAAAATTTGACACGATGAAAGTAATTTCGTATTAGTAGTTCCTTTGTGGAAAAATCTGTTCTGTTTCGTCTCTTGCTTGCCATACAAGACTGGAAATTGTAAACTCCACTGAGCCTCTAGAAAATCTGTAGCCATGTGACCATGGAGAAACAGGGAGCATTAAGTTTTCCTCCACATTTTTATTTCAGTGAGTCAAAATCCATGATGTTGATCTAAGGACTTCGGAAGGAGCTTGGTAGGTGACTCTGCTATGGAGGCAGAGAGGCTGTTCCTATTGTTCATATCTTTATTTCTATTGGTTTCCTGCTTGAACTGAGAAAAAGCAGAACTACCTGAATGCAGACTCAAAAAGCCAGTTCTGCTTTCGCAGAAAAAGGATTTAGCAAGAAAGAATATCTCCTCCCCCTGTTTTCTCAGTGTATTTTGCTCTTTCCTCTTTAAGAGGAGAGGTCAGCAGATTCTAGGGAAATCTACTTGAAAAGATTGAGAAATACTTCATGATCCATTCCTGTAAGGAGTCTGGGTTCCGCAAGAACTTTCAGACGATCTCTGGAAGCGCTGTGGTGTTCTAAACTGTGTTTCAGGGCCCCCTGAAGTATTGATTTAACATTTTAGAGCCTGGATAGCTGCAGCTGGGTGGGGAGCGGCATAGCTTTCAGTACTCTGAGGAACATCCCTGGGGAGAGAGAACCTCCTTCATGCAATAAAGGAAAAACGTAACCATGTGTGAAGAATGAGGAGAAGCACAGTGGTGTTCCACTAAGTGACCTTGTCTAGGAACAATCAGAAAGCAAGAGGAGATGCCTTCTCCTTTATGGAATATCCATAGGTCATTCCCCAAGAGACTGAAGACTTGCAGTATCAGTTGACCGTGGTCATGTGTTGGATGCTGAACTGTTAATTAAATTACCCACAGCACAGGTCTCTGGCTAAAGCCTTCAAATGTGTTCAGCACTTTCATCTGTGCCCTAGTATCTTCTGGGAGCAGCTTGCAATTAAAGTCAGATCCTGATGAAAGCTGTTGAGGCTCTTAAACAGGGTGACACTTGGGGTAGTAATAAGCCAGCAGACTCAGTGATGTAAGGGTGGTAGGTCAGTGCTGGGAAAGCTTGTGCCCCTTCTTTAAAAGTCCCACTTTTTAAGTTCTCCCAAACAGTTCCAAGGCTGTCTTTCACTACTTATTGAGAGGATGAATGTTTGTCTCTCCTTCTGTATGTCCCTGTGGTCTGTGCCATCATAAGCTGCCTTGCCGTGCTCCATTTTCCACTGCCTGTGGCTTTGAGGCTTTTGTGTGGCTTCTTTAGAATTTCACAAGTACATCACAAGATGCTGTTTTGGGTCGCTAGAGGATAAAAAGCGTTTAAGATCTTCAGGATGCCCTTTGCCACTTTCTATTAAGACTGTGGAGATACTCAGAAAACAAAATGAATAAACCCAAACTCTTGGTAGATTTTAGTCCAGCCTGTTCACTTTTACTCACATAGATGAGTTCAAAAGGTGTTACTTTATCTTTTTGCAGTTTCTTTTGATCCTGACGTAAGGATCTCCAGATAGATAGCTCTTCGACTCCCCAAGTCAGGAGCATGTGCTTCCTCAGCCACAGAACACAAGTGTGTATCTCTGTCCCTCAGACATCTCTTACGCACTGCCCATAGGTCAAGGAGCTGGGCCAAGCAGGAATAAAGATGCTGTAGGTATTCTTTTTTCTGTCTGAGGGCTTCCTGATGGCTGTGAATAAGGGGACACTGCTGATGAGTCTGAACGTTGCATGAGTTGTATTTCATTATGGGGTAAATTCTCAGGTCTAATACAGAGAATGGGCTATACTTTACTTCTCTGTGAATGTGCCCCTTCTTATATTTGTGGTGCCTCTTCTCTGGAGTGGAGCGACCAGTTGATAAATGACGTTGCTTTTAAAGGACAGGCCCATTACATAGGTGAATTGGAGAAGTACCTGCACGTAACCAGCGAAAAAGAACCTGCTGGCAAGAGAGCTGCTTGTTCTGCTGTGACGCATTCTGGTTGGTTCCCACTCCTGCGCGAGGCTTATGTAACTGTCTCTGAGGCAGCAGAGGGGTCACTTCAGGTGGCTGGTTTGATCTGGTCATGTCTCCTCTCCTCTAATGCTGTCTGGAAGGATTTGTTAGGTTCTTTTTTTAAAAGGAGAGGCCAGGCATGCATGCACTTTCGCACACACACACGGTGCTGCCGCGCTGGGATTTGAGGGCAAAAGGAAGCCAGGGCTATGACAGAAGGCGAGATTAGGAATACAGTCCTTTCACAGTGCTTTGCTTTTGCATTTAAAGAAACTTCTGTGTGCTCAGCATTCAGATTCGCTGCCCCAGTGACATCACAGGCTGTCAGGACTGCAGTCACAGCAATGCCACCAGCAGAGCTTTGCCTTTCCTGCTTAGTGTGCTGAGACTGTTGGAATCATTTAAATATGCTAAATAGCCGTTGTGTGACCCTGTGGCAGAGTTTTTATTTTATCTGCTTCTCCAAGGAGTAAACTGAGATAGAGAACCACCTGATGGCTTGTCTCTGGCCACACAAGATGTTATCTGGTGGACCTGCAATTAGAACCCTAGAGTCCAGCCTCTGCTGTGTTCTGATGTCTTGATCAGCTCTTTGTCCTGGCGCACAGCCGAGGAGCAGTGAGTCTTCAGCTCCAGTGTGGTGTTCTGACCTTCTATTGTATCTCCAGACCTGAGAATAAAATCCTGGTGCCATGACTACCAGTCTCTCATTTTAAGCAGTGAGCAGACCCAGAGGGTGCAGTGGTGAGGAGGCTGACCCGCCAGCTTCTGTTGCACCCCTGCAGCCTTGCATTAACCGAGCGCAGACTTGGGGGCTGCCCTGCGACTTGCTTCCCTTCCTAGACACTGCCAGAACTTTTTGGATTGCTTTGACTAGTACTGCTCTAGATAAATACAGCTTTTCTCCCTTTCCCTTCTCCCCTCTTCAGTTTTTGGGCTTTCAGCTCTGGGATGCTTCCTCGGGGTGTGATTTTCAGGAGGTGTATGCCCTGCACTTTGAAAATAGAGCCTATTAAACTAAGCCAAGGGGAATCTCCAGATAAGCCTTGGTGAATGTGATTGCCATTTTTCTTCAGTTAACTCTGTGGGGGGGGGTATCACTAAGGGTACACATTGGGACAGTCAGCGATACAGCAGCCATCCCTGTGGGCAGGAGGATGATGAGACACTTAAGAGGAGGTGAGACAGAGACTAATCCCCGGCTTATGTTGAAAAGCTTTTCTCTTAAAATAATTTCCACGCTTTTGATGGGATTCTGTGTTGGAGGCAATGTTACTTTCAACTCATCTTCCTGTGTCTGTGCTGGCATTTTAGGTAACCATCTAAATACTTCAAAATTATATCTTAATTCGTGTGCTAACTTTATGGATTTTACAATTTCGGAAGAAAATGAAATCCACAAACATTTTAGAGATTCACTAAGATAAAAGAACCTGAGGTAACACGTTATTTACATTGGTTTAAGATAAATATATGCTTCACTGAAATTTAGAAGAGTGAAGAAGAAAAAAACCATGTTTCTTCAAGAGATGGTTTCTGCAGTGCACAATTAGATGCATTTCTCTAATCTCTTGTCTTTGCTTCTTCCCTTCTTCCTCTCAGTCATTTCCCAGGGATAAAAATAGATGTTATGCCATTTCACTTTGGAGATCCCAATTAACAAGGATATAAAGGAAGCTTTGTGCCTAGGCCTGTTGGTCTCTTAATGGGCCACAAACTTTAAGTCACTGCTCTTTCTAGAGGGGATATTGGGAATGGGCAAACATTAGGATGAAATGCCATGCATATGGAAGGTTATATGTGAACAATGTAAGAACTCTTCTCTGCAAGTTCTTTTATGGTTCCTTGCCTTATGAATTGGCAAATGAAAGTCAACTGATGTCAGCTGGAGTTTTAAGTGAAGTTTTGCTTTTTTCATAACTGACACCACTAATGTAACTACAGGATCACCTAGGCCACAGGAATCTACTCTTCAGACCTGTGTTGTTCCCTGTGCTCCCTTAGCATGCCTTTACATGGGCTGATGTGTGGCTGTAACCAGTAAAGATCACAAAGTTCTCAAGAAACCTAGAATTTAATGAACATCATGAACAATCAGGCATGAACCTTTCAGGCAAGGTACAACTCTGGTTTTGCCTAAAGCAATCATTTTTCTCCTTCTGTGGCACATTTGAAGCCTCTGAGCATACCTCTCTTTTCCCAGTAAGAGCCTGATCTGTGGGCTGCTCTCGGTGGTGGTTTGCTTGTTTGTTTTTCTCCTGCCCATTTGAATGGATGCCTGTGGACTTTGGCAGTGTTGTACTGTCTTTACAGGTGAAACTTTACATATCTGGCTTTATACTAAGCCTGGAGTTCATGTTCCTTTCCTCTCGTTCAGCTTATCATACTTCGATTGTTGGTGTTCATTCCAGGTTGGACTGGGTTCATGATTATCTTTCACTTTGGTAAAGAAAAATTAGGGGGGTATGTGTAAATTCCTAATTTTTTTTAAGGCAGCAGGTCCAGTTGTGTTCAGGCACCACTGTAAAAGACATCCACATGCCACAGAGCCCTTTCTCAAAATGTTTCCCAGCACAATGTAAATTAATTAAACACCCCCCTCACCGCCTCCGGTGTTAATTTATTTGTGAGCAAGGTGAATGTTAAATTCAGTAAACAGCTTCCTGCATTTTTATAAGCATTCAAAAGTGTCAGACTCTGGCAGTATTGGAAGCGTTCATGTGGTCTTTGTTTAGTGTTGGGCCATAAGTTACATGCATGCAGTGAAGGAGAGGGGTGTACCCTTCTGCCGACCAGATGTTAGGTGGAAAGAAAAACAAAAAGTCTGAAACAAAAAAAGGAAGAAAAAAAAAAAAGTGTGCTAAGAGTTTACTTTTCAATGCTGTGTAGATTCAACAACAAATAGCAAGAGAACTCAGTTTGGCCAAAATAATGCTTCCTTTGTCGTAGGAGTGAATGAAGAGAACCCCATCATGGGAACAGGACTCTTCCCCAAGTGGAAACTGTGTTCATATTCTTCAGTTCTGGTCATTATGGAATATTGGACTACATTGACCAGTAAACTGATTTTTTTCTGGGATGCATTCATGTGCTTTTTACAGTTTTTATTCTGTTGTATGAAACCTACAGAAATTTGTCAGAGGTTATCTAATCTGCCACACCATGCACCTGCCTGGGTTTGTCTTGGGTTCGTTTTGTTCTGCAAAGGGCTCCACTGCATTATCTTGAGGATGCCTGCGAAATTTTGGACTTCTTATTTAGCAAGAGTAAGATCAGAATCACAAGGAAAAGAGAAGTAATGATTACTGCAGAGTCTTCTGCGACTGTGTCTTGTATAGAAAATTGTATCAGATGGGGATGGATCCATATGAGAAAAACAAAACTGAAATGATGATAACCTGAGAAAATAAGAAATTCCTCCAAGCCAACCATAGGTACTGTACTTGTTTTGCATGTGTGACTGCAGCTTCTTGCTGTTGTCGGTGAGTCTGTGTTGTGACTGTGTACTGTATCGCAGTGAACACAGAAAGCACCCATGGGAGACAAGGGAGCAATGAACTCTGACTGAAGTATGTGAGAGGAGAATCCATCCCCTCGTTAAAACTAGGTGGTAAAAGTTAAGATTCCTCTGAGCTCCTATCTGTGCATTTCCTAGTAGAATTCATGAGAAATTAAAGCTGTGCCTAACTGAGAAAAGCACCGAGTTGAGGCTTTCTCTAGTTTTGAAAGGCTCAATTCTTTTCTTTTTCATTTTCTTTCTTTCTCTCTCTCTGCTCATTAAAAAGGTGCTATTTGTGGTCATTAGGAGGCACCCAGAGCAATTAGGTCCAACTGACCTTCTGATAGCTATTCAAGACAGAAGCTAAAGCAGGATTGCATTGTAAACAACAACAGAAAGGGGGTCGCACTAAACTTTATGGCTTGTTGGTATGCTGGGGGAGATTAGAGGATGATGCAGTCGGCATCCCTGTAAATCTTATTTATCGCTGATGTGGGGGAGGACACTGAGGGGAATCCTAGGACAGTGAGGTTGTGAACTTTGGGGTTTTCTCAGTTAAAATGGCAGAGGGAGTAATGGAAGAAGGAGGGAATGAAATAACAGAATAAGGCCAAGTGACTAAGCTCTGAGTGTGAACTGCTTGTGGGCTGGAATGAGAGAGAAGGGAAAAATACCTTCCTAACTGTGGTACGTGAGGATGGTGGTTGTGTGCATCCATCTTGCCTGTATCTTGTCTCAGAAAGCGGACAACAGTAAATGCTGAAGGACAGAGCAGAGACTGGGCTAAGCAAACAGAGATGCTCTCCCCAGTGTATGCTCCAGTCACATGTGGCTTAAGGGCTTCCTGAGCTGGAAGTTACGTCTGTGTGTTTAATAGCCTTAAGGGGCTTCCCTTCCCCGAGTTTGTTAGTGCTCTATTTTATCAATGGTGTGGTCTCCAGTGAAAAGCCTGTTCTGACTGAGTACTGGAGAAGTCAAGTTTTGTTCAGTCCTGGTATTTGAATTGCTGTACCCCAGCTGAGCCACAATCAGCCACACATAGTCCTGGCCCATTGTAAGTGGATCTGAACCAAACACTGTTTGCTGCCATCACCCTCATGACATTTGCACTGCATACCCCCACACTTCAGTGCAGATTAACTGATGATGGTAGTTCCTTTAGTTTCATAATCCCATGTCCCTGTTGGAAGAACCTTTGGTGTCCATGCTTTTTAACAATAAAGATCTCTAGCTGCATTAATTGAAAGGAGCTGCACTGATTTACTACAGCCCTTGCAGTCGAAGCAGCGTGTGACACTGTTCAGGCAAGGAACTGACTGGAGGAAGGTGGTCTGGGTGTGTCAGTAACAAGGTCTGTTAAAATGGAGTCACGGATGGATCCACTGCCTCCCTGGTGGCAATTCCTCCTTCTTTGAAAAATGAGTTCATGAGGGTTTTTAGGTTTGGGTGGGGAGTTCTCTACTTTCTTTGATGTCTGCTTGGGAAAGATGAAAATGGTCTGTGTAGTGTATTAACAAGTTGAATGGTTGTGGCAGTGGGTTGGAGCAAGAGGAAAAATGGATTCAGGGAAAGCAAGACACAAGAGTTGTGTGGAACTGATGTGGTAGCAGTAGGAGTGCTCTGGTTCTGCAGTATTGCTCAGTCTTAGCATGGGCAGCTGCGCTTGGAAGTCCAGAGTCCATCCATGCAGGGAAACTGAGTGCAATGGAAAAAAAAAGTAAGAGTCCAGCATTCTTCCACAACAGCACCCTGCCTGGGCTTTCTCTTGTGGAGTGAAAATGAGTGTATAGCAGAGCTGGACTGTGGAAGCTCTGTCAGCGGGGGGATAAAATGCCTTGTCTTCTGGAGGACTGTGTCCATGCAGGGGCCATTTGGAAACAGGTAGTGCTGGGTTTGTGTGTCCATGAGCCAGTATCTTCAAAACGCAATGACTGTACTCACTCATGGAACAGCAACTGAGAGAAATAGTTGCAAAGCACTCCCTGGGACCGTGGATGGCAGTGTCAAAGCTTGCATCCACTTCTTGGGGCGAGGAGCAGCTCCTCCTGTGTTGCCTCAAATGTGTTTTAGTTTTGCAGCATAATGTAGAAGGGTTCCGAATAGCAAACCTGCTGCTGTCTCTGATCAGGGCCTGAATTCCTTGCACAGAACATAAAGTTTGTCCGTACAAATGGCATCAGCTCCTTTAAGGTCTGGAGGTCCCTGCATCCCCCCGCGTGGGATGGGGAGGAAAGGGCTCGGCCCCTTCCAGTTTTATGTGGGGTCAGGCAGTCACTGGGTGGAAGGAGGCTCTCAGTGGAGTCCACCATCTGGCAATCATAAAACCAGTAATCAACATTTTTCTGAGGAGGATGGTGAGGAAACGAGCTGCAGCGATTGTGGGGCGGCCAGGCCCTGCGCAGACACCTTTATGGCTCTGCTCTGCGCTGGTTGGTGTCTGCACCGCAGGTCAAAAGTTCAGCCTGTCCTTGCCCCTTCTTTTTGCTTCCAAAGATGGGAATTAGGCCAGGGCCTGGAATGCTGGGAGACAGTAAAATGGCTTGTCCTGGGGAGGCCCTGCTGCTGCCTGCGCTGCAGTGGAGGCGGCAGTGCTGCTGGGATCGCGGGCACTGGGACAGGGACATTGAACACAGCCAGAGCAGCCAGGCTGCCTCCCAGACAATGAACTGGCAAGGTCAGCCTTTTTGGTCGCCCTTTTTTTTTTTTTTTTTTTTTTACCGTGAGCACAATTAGCAGCTTATAAAGGCTGTTCTGCTGCTGGACCAGACCTTGGAGGAAGGCAAGATGAGAAAGATAGCAGAGGCTGCTGTGCTTTTCCCAAAAGAGATGGTGCACTGTCAGTAGCGCGCTCTGGGCAACGCTGGCAAGGAAGCTGGCGACATTAGAGAAAGGGGAAAAGGGATTGATGATTCAGCAGATCTGGTACTTCTTTAAATGATACCACAGGAAAGTAAAAGTTGGAGTAAGTTTTTCTCTTCTGCTGACCCCCATGGTTTGTATGATTGTAGCTCCTCCCTCTTCACCTTACCCAGCGATGCACACACCCTCATGGCAAGGGGGAAAACTGCGGTTTACCAAATGTGACATCTGACAGAGCTGCCTTGTGTATTAAACGAGTGCCTTAATCGTTCAAGCCCGATTCTCCTCCTCATAATGAAAATAACAAGCACAAGTAACTGCAGGAATGCAGCTACACCCACGACAGAGTCAGTGCCCAGGCAGAACAGGGGTTAAGGTTTAACAGCATTCACAAATGCCTGAAACCAGAAGCAAGGCTGAAATATGAGGGAGATAAAAACATTCTGTATTCAGAGTTTAAAGGTGATAGATGAGCCTTTCCAAACAGCAGAACTTAATTAATTTCTTTTTCTGAATAATAATGAGCATTTAAAAGCAACCAACCTGGTTAATGTGAATCATTCTGTAAACTGTTTTTTTGCCCCGCGCAACGCAGAGCCCCTCCAGATTAACAAATATGCTGGAATGCTGAGCGCACATCTGGTCTGCATTACTGTGGGCCCGGCCATAATCACGTGGAGGAAGCTACCTTTGGTTTTTATGTAGAAATGTTTGTATTATACAAAACCCCTGTTGCCAAGCAATTTTTATTAAAACGGCCAGTTTATGCTGAATATTGTGTCCTGCTGAGGAGCTCAGAGTACCATGAAAGTCCATGCGCAGCTTCACTCCCATTGCTGATGTTCCAGGGGCTGAGAGAAGCCAGCGTCCTAGGGGATGGGGGAACATGGACAGAGTTTTTGTCTGCACTAGCACTTTTCTTTTTGGAATAGTCAGTTCTTGCCATCTTGACAGCCTTGCCTATCGCAGTCATAGTGCACTGCTGAATCTATAACCACCATTTTGCCTAAATGCTGCAGCAGATCCTGATGATATGAAATTAAAATGTCAGTGCCTAGACTGAGCTGGGCCTCCTGGTGGCCCTCTGCTTGAAAAAGTGGGAAATTAAACCAAAATGTATAGTAGCTGAGGGGAGTGCGGCAGGGGCTAGTTTAGAGGGCTGGAGGGTTTCTAATGATGTGTTGAAGATTAGAAATGCTTACTTTGAAATCCCAATTCTCAGGACATAATTTTAGAAGTTGCTTAGGATAATTCTCTTAGGGACTTAAAATGATTAAGATTTACCATGTGCCTTAAACATGCTTCACATTAGAATACTGCTGTGACCTGACTAGCGGCTCTCTCCAGAACTGGAGTCTAGAACTGTTACTGTCAATCCAGGAGTCTGGCTCAGTGAAATTTGGATTAATAAATATCCATGAAGCTTCTCACACACAACACATTCATCTTGGTGTACTGGGGAGGTGTCTGTAGTAGAAAGTTAGAAACAAACACTAGCAAACTTCTGGGCTTCTCCTCTTACCAGCCTGCAAGAGTTAGAGCATTGACACTCGTGGTGAGTTAGAAAAACTTCCACAGCATTTTTCAAGGACAAAGACTCTCAAGTTAAGGATATTCTTTTGCATTTCCAGCTAAAAGCAGACTGCATTAATTTGTCTGTACAGTAGAAACCTTAGCAAATGGCACTAAAGGTCACAGGACAGGAAGGGGAAGCAGGAGGGCTGGTTTTGTAGCCTTGTGTCAGTCACAACTGTCTGCCGGAAAACCACAGAACCCTGCCTTAGTGTCCATGTCCAGTCACAACACCCACAATGCGGCCAAGAGGGTTTTTCTTGTCCAGCAACTCTGCCTGTACCCATACAAAGTACCTTCTTCTCTGATCCAGTGTGTCCAGTGGGAGATCTGGGAGCTATTACAGAATGTGTGCAGCTTTATATGCTGCTCTGGCATAAATTGCCTTGTTTTAGTTTGTTTTAAATTGCTGTTATGTAGAGAAGCAAAGACTGATGGGTGGAGAAGCTTCTTCCAGAGCTGCTTCCTCCATTTCACAATAGAGGTGAATTTGCATGCAGATGAAGGATATCTTGCACAGTTCCTGTCCAGACTGGCTTGAAGTTGAATGTTTTTTTCCAAATAGATGTGTCAATCGGTGATGGCTTTTGTCACTGTTGTGACTCACGTGACTGTTTCCTTCAAGTTTCAGTGCGCAAAGGTTTACCCTACCCTGGAGATTAGCGAAAAGCAGCACAGGGCTGCCCGTCCAGAAGCACATAACTCGTGTGCTGGTGCTTGGCAAAAGTGTCTGTGATTGAACAACACCGGAATGTGGCACGTAAAGTGTCTGGAGGGCAGCACTCGAGTGCTGTGCCCACGTCTTAAGAAAAAGAACTTTCCCTGCTTTTACTCAGTTGTGCCTTAGGGGAAATGCCTGAAGTGCAGTCTGTGGTGCCGTAGTAAGTTGCAGTCCTGCTCTAAATGTGGAAACACGTGTTGGTACAGAAGCAATTTCAAAACTGCCGTATTCTTCTTGTTTCAGCAACAACGACCAAAGAACTGGCTGAGTAGACGAGATCTAAGGTTGATTTAGTGTGGTCTGTTCTAAGAGTACCTCGCTAGGTGCTCCAGGTACAGTTATTACAAAAGCAAGCATCCAGTGATAATTTCCTAGTATGCCTTTTCCAGATACTTCTTGCACGTCCAGTACTTCCTGGTGCTTTTTATTACGTTTTGATGGATTTTTCTTCCGCAATTCCTCATTGCTTTTGGAGCTTTTGCACACTCTTGGCATCCACTGTATCTTGTGGCAATGAATTCCCCAGCTATGTCTGGGATATGAAAAACATCCCCCCTAGTTCCTTCCTCATTTCCCAGGTGTGTCAGAGAACCTACAGGAAAAGGGAATTTCTAGCACCTCCACCTTATATAAGAAAAGCTCACTTTTACACAGCATTTTCTTCAGAAAGTGGCGTTTACAGGTCTTGCTTATCATGCTTATAAAAACTGCTCTGCAATGTGTTTTTAAATGGTGGTTGAAATATTTCAAGTGATTAATTTTAATGCTTGTATGGGGTATAAGAAGTGCAATCAAGGAAAAAAAAGTATATTTTGTCATGTTTAGCATAACAGCTTGTAAACTTATCTTAAAAAAAGGAAGGGTTCAGGGGTTTTTTATTTCTTTTTTTTTACTAAAGGGGAGAAAATAGTGTTGCTATGCATCCCAATGGACACTGGAGCTCAGAGCAGGCTCTGAATATACACAAAGTATTAAGCAGTTTGTAGAATAAGGTCCTAAGATTTTATACACGTGGGATCCACAACACGCTGTGTCCACATGGAAAATCTGTGTAATACTTAACCTGCTGGGTGAGTTTAAACTCACACAGCTAAGTCAGTGCAGCTGTAGTTGGTATGTGTGCAAACAGTCCTGGTAAGAATGGGCTTTTTGTTTAGATGTGTCAGTTAGAAATATCTTAAAATTAAGTATAACCAACACAAAGTATGAGTCGATTGCCGTTGACACCAGTTTAGTTTGTGCAGTTTCTCGATGAGAAATGGTGTTGGTGTTCCTTTCCCCATGCACAATTTAATTGCTCTTCAGAGAGGAAGTTTAAATCTCCAGCTGAGTGTATGCCAGACTCCTGCCATGCATGACAATTGAACTGTGTCTTCTCTGCTGGCTATTTAACAACACTATTGGCGTATAAAAGTCACTTAAATTCAAGTGACTTGGCCTAGCTGAAAGAGATATTGGGTACAAAGATAAAAATCAGGTAAGATGAAGTTGTCTTGTGAGCATAAAACTGAATTTTGCTGTGATAAATTTATTACAGTGATGATTTGAAAAAGTATCCCATACCAGTAGTTTATTTGGCTTGTTAAATCCATATACACCCATGCACTGAGTTGTTGCTTTCCCTTTATTTGTACCAAACTTGCTCATTATATTTAAATTTTTTTTGTTACCACAGGAGCCTTGTTTGAGCTTTAGATGTGCCACCTTTTTGGAACACATTTTCTTGGCACAAAGTGGTGTGTTTTGTTGGTCTGTCACATCAAGCAATATCCTTGTCAGTGCCAGCTAATTGCTATCAATCAACTACACAGCATGAAAGGCTGGTCTGACTGTTTATTAAAGCACGTTAAAAAGCACAGGGCACATGACTTCTTGTAAAATATGAGACAAGGAGGGTGGTTCTGCAGGAAATAGGCTGACACATCTACATTTTGCATTTAGGAACTGCCGTGCAGGTGGGCAGATGAAGCAGGCGTGAGTGATTTCTGTCAGGATTTAGTGCCTGTCACTTGGGAGTGAGTGTGAAAGTGGTCAGGAAGAAACTGCTCCTCCTCAATTGCTGAAGGGACCATCAAGGACCATCTGCCTGCTTGCAAACTCTGCTGCCATGGCTGTCACTGACAGGACGAGAGCACAGGGCAGCAGAGGAATGCAGGTGATACTGCACGTAATAGATCTAAAACAATCCCCATACATCCTATTTGGATAACTTAGGGGATAATCGACTGGAGTCTGAATTTTCTCCATTTGTGTGCAGGCTGTTCATGTTAGTGTATGCCTGCCTCTTCGATTGTCTTGGCGTCCAACCTGACATTTAAGTCCCATATGATTTATTAAGATAACAGCAGTTCATAGCCTGGTTATCCAGCGCTGCTGCTTTTTCTGCCTGCCTCACTCATGGGTTCGAACTCAGGGATCCCCTGGAAGCCTTGCCAGCAGAAGGAGTGAGGAGCTGCGGCCACTGTAGGTACCAGGCGTCTTTCCCCCACACAACTGTCGGGTCTGGTACTGTATGTAGATCCAAAGCTCAAAAGGTCAGAGCTCGTGTGCATGTGTGTGTGTTTATTACCTTCCATTTAGCTCTCAGGAGTCCCATTTCATGACCATCATCAGCCCTGGCCAGGCCATCAGGCAGGTCAGGGGTGTTATCTCTTTCTTTACGACTCTTGAATGGTTTTTTTAGGGGAAGCAGTCATTCTTTCTCACAAGCTCATTTGAAAGTTCTAGAAATAGTGTTGGCTATTGATATTTAAAACATTTTATTCTTTAAGAGAAGCTGAGTGTTTACCTTAATTTTAAAACAAGACTAAAACTTCAAACCTCAAAGCAATGCTAAAAAAAAAAGTGGCTAAACACTAGAGCCATGGATTTTCCTTCTCGTTAGATGACATCTGTCTCACCTTCCCCATGCATGGTCACCAAATTACATTTTAATTTCCTTGTAAATAGTATAGGAAAATATTTTCCAAATGGATTCCTCAAGGGGATTGTCGATAAAGGACATTAACAAGGTACTGTCAAAAGTATGGCAAAGCTGCTGTTCTCTGTTACAGAATTTGCGTGTATCTTTAGAGAAATCTCGCAAGAGCAGCGGTCACATTAGCCAGGTGGACTGTTTGATAAGTACATGCTCCCCAGTTGCGTATTAGCTTTCGAATTCACCAGTATCTTTTCTAATCCATCACAGTCACCTTCTAAGAAAACTCCTGAAAAGTTAGTAGGAGAGCTTGTCTTCAGCCGAGGTGGCCTAACAAAATGCATAATGGAAAATAGCCTGAATATTGAAGTAAGTCTTTAAATTTCATGTTACTTTAAAAACAGGCTAATGTTTTGGAATAGTTTTTTTTCCATAAAAATGAAAAAGTACAGGACCCAAAAAGAAAAATTTACTCATCAAGTTGTAAAAAATAAAGTTATGAACAGGCAGAAAAAATGAAGATGGGTTTATGGAGGATCTCCATAGGAAAAGCAGCAGGGTTCTACTGCAGTTCCAGTTACAGTTTTTGCTTTCTCTTCTTGTACTTCCAGGCAAACCTCAGTTGTCTTCGTTAGAAATAGTTGCCTTTTGTTTTAGTGATGCTGTACTTTGCAGAGGCATTGAACTAAAAGGTTTTGCTGTTTAAAAGCAGCGTCCAGGAGAGACGAGAGCATTTGCTGTGTTAGGCCATGTGTTGGTGTTGTGGTATTTTGGTGGTTCATTGTAACTCATTTTCTTGAGGAACGTGGCTTCAAGTCGGTTGACTTCAGGCCACAGGGCCTGTGATATGGGCTTTTCTGGGGTTTACCGCTTCCAGATAAAGCTTTGTTTTCTGCATGCTTGAATTGCATAGTTTTAAAGGCAGAAGTGTTTAAAATACCAATGAAAATACTGACTCAGAAGTGTTTAAAATACCAATGAAAATCAGACCACTGTAAAGTTTGTCAGATCTAGACCGTCCTCCTGGTGTCTTCCTTTCTTTGGAGCTGGGCTAGACCCATCCTAGCACTTCCACTCTGCTGCTTGATAGTGTTCTGGTGGAATGAGTTGCTGCCTTTCCCGAGCGGTTCGCAATCAGAGTTCAGCATCTTGACTACTATTGAACTTTCCCCTTTTTGTCACAAAATGTTGAAAGTGAGGAAGTGAATATTTGTTTTTGATTGTCCAAACCCAAACCACCTCAAAAGCGTTCAGTTTCTGGGAAGCAGTGAGCACATTGGTAGGTTTGTAGATCTGTCATACACTGTTCCTCAAAATGTTATTCAATCATTGTGTGTATTTTTAGTCACAGTTTATTTGTATTATGGTAGAAACTGGAGGTACTAAAGACAGAACAGACATTCCCACTGCTGAAGACCTTAGTATGTAAGTCCAAAGACAACTGAAGAAAACCGAACTCCCCAAAACGCAGTGGTATTTGTGTCTTAAACCCAACCAGAAATCCCTGCCACTGTCCATTTGCTTGATTACCAGGCTGGAGCTGCTGGCAAAGCACAAAAAGCAGGAATGCCATTGGGAACACCCTGGCATTGTGTCCCAGGAAATATTGATGTTGCAACATTCATATCCATCAGATTGGCCTGTCACTGAATATGGAACAGACTTGATTCCCAACTGCACTTCCAGGGGAAATGGGGAAAAGGAAGGGTCATGGGAGGTTTCCCTGTTGACTGCGTAACCAGTTAAGGGATTATTTGCCTTTTTGGTGCATGCAGTGACAAGTGCCTGCTCTGTATTTGTGCACAACATGAAAGCTGGAGGATTTGCATGCGATACCAGAGACACAAAAATGGACATATGGATGTTTGGAAGGAAGTGAAAGTTGTTTGGTTTTTGCAAACTGGTGTATTTAAAAATATATTGTCGAAAAATTTCCAAACTTGCTTTTCCCTCAAGCGGTTCTGTGAGAGCTTGTTTAGGGGTTAATATTGCAGGCGTGAGTGACTTGAAGTTGTAAGAGCCCTTGGAATGTGTAAAGAGAGGAAGGATTCCGTAGATAAGGCTGAACTCTGAACTCAGGGCACAATCCAGTTTCTGCTACGTTAATCTCCATCGATACAAACAACATCAGCCGTCTGCCCGAGTCAGGACCTGCTCCTCCCCTGGAGCTGTTCATCCAAGGAGGGTGGGCTGGTAACACCTGAGAAGAGGGCAGCGAAGGGGCAGCGTGTTAGTCTGGAGCTTTGAAGCACGTGCACCAGGAGTGTGGAAAAAACAGAGGAGGTGTTCTGAGGGTGCTTTGTCAGTGCCGCCTCATGAAATTTGGTGGGTGGGTGGGTTTTTAATCAGCCCATTGCTCTGACAGCACTACTGCTCCCCCTGCCCATTTCCAATCCTGTGCATCTCAGCATTCCCAGCATTGCAGAGGGATGAACTCTCAGGTTAAAAATTGAATGAAGAAAATCAGGCACTTCTTTTTTAACATGTTTGTGCTCACTGTGACTGAAGAAGGTGTTGTGCTCTGGCCAACAGAACAGACTTGTGCGATAGCTGATCTGTGGAAGGTGTCCATGGAAGCGCTGCTGGTGTCATTGGGAGCTCTTAGCAGTGACTATTGTGTAGCTATGGAAGCACCAAATGAGGTGCTACCTGCTTGTGTGCAAGCAAGGACGAGCAGGGAAGAGAGACATAGATTGCAGCTCTGCTCTCATTTGGAAATACTTCAATATGGTGAAAATCTGACTCACACAAGACTCCAATATTTTATCAGTAGAGGCCTATTATTTAGTTTGCATGTTAATATGCTTTCCTTTTCATGATTGTTATGGTTACCTCCTCCCAACTGCACCCCTTGGTAAAGTTCTGGAGAAGTTGTCTATGTAGAAACATGTTATAATAATTTGTCCTCAGAATTCTAAAGTGGTGCTACAGGCAGGACAAACTGTTATTTGGTCACTGCCTGGAGCAGCATCTCTTGGCCTTATTCAAATCAGGAGGTTGCTGTGTCGTTCTAGTTCTCATTTGCTCAGTATCTTTCCTTCTTACATCATCCCAGCTGGTTTTCTGACCTGGGACATCATCTCTTTCCTTACGAGATATATATATATATATATATATATATATATATATATATACAGTATATTGTATATTGTGTATATTGTGAACTTAAGAACTGGGCATGGGCCTGAAGGGCAGAACAGTTGGTTTCTATTTCTGTCTGTTGCTGAGTGATGGACTCAAAATCCTTGCCTCTGTTAACCTATCTGCAAAAATGGAGATAATGCTGCTTATAGACTTATACGAAGCACTTGGGGGGGTTATCTTTTTTGATAGGCTGCTTGTTAGGGGAGGATAAAATGGCTTGAGTGCTTGTGCCAAAAGTAGACTGCGCTGAGCATTTGGAGAAATGGATTTTAATGTAAATTTTCACTTGCTGCTAGTGAAAGCCAGAAGGGAAGAAGTGCTTCAAAAAGCAAAGCTCCCTGGCACTTTCCTTTTAGGTTTCCTGGAAAGCGGGAAGCACAGCAATTCCCACGAAAGGGGTGCAACCTGTGTTCCTAATGAATGAGGTTGGAGGATCCCTGCAAGACCACATTCTTATTTAAACTGTTTCAAACCGGTGTTGAAGAATGCAGTCCTGTGAGATGCAAAAAATACACTGCTACCCCACTCCTCAGACAGGGACTGCCCAGCCCCCTGCTGCTTGGAGCTGAAGCTCTTGGTTAGAAGATTCCTAATGAAAGGGTCAGACTTTGAGGTTGAGACAGGACCAGAAAAAATACTCTTAGGACTCTAGACTGTACAGTACCTTTAACGTGTGTAGAGCAGGGATGGCAAAATTTATTGTCAGATGGAAACTGTGTTGTTTAGAGATTGTTATAATTAGTACCAGCTTCTCTTTAGTGCCAGACTCGGTGATGTCAGGGGCTCAATATTCCTGATCTCTACAAATTCCATATCTCGGAGAAGACTCCGAAGGCACACTGGAATCGATGTTCGTAGTTGCTGTGTTATGGGATGTGGGTAGGTCTACTCTACACGTGGCCATGCTGCCCTGGCAGCTCTTCGGCCCTGCCTACATCCTGCCTTGCCCTCGAGAGCTCTTGCCAACAGCTGAGGGTTGGGAAGGGGCAGCAGTCGAGTAAGGGGAGTGTCTGCTGGGTTGCATAGAAACCTGTTCCTTATCACCTGCCACTGCTTCTGTGAAAGGTTGCTCAAGGTTTAAAGTTCTGGGTTTGAGTAATCAGGCCAGGCCAGACCTCACAAAGGGGCACAATGGCCAAATACAGCGCTGTAAACGCTGTCACTAAGGAAGTGCCTTGGTGCGCCTGAATTTACAGCCTTCCTGAGGCAATCCCAAACACACTGCTTGGATTTTGCCTTCAAAAAAAGTGTCCTCTTGGCTGTATTTCTTCAGCCCAGTTTCTGCCCCCTCCCCCCATACAATATTCTAAGCCACCATTTTCTCCTCAGCTTCTTCTCTAGGGTTTTTTGTCATTATATCATGTTTCTCAGTGGAGATGCTTTTTTTTTTCCTTCCCCCAAAAAAAGGAAAGCAAAGCAGCCTCTCGTCAGAGGAATGTGCAAGCAGAGTACATTTAAGAGCCACATTCTGTGCTGCCATGGCAACCAGAGTTTTAAAAATGATACCGTCGGTGTTCCAAAATGATGCAACCTACAATGAACATCAGGAATAATTAAGAAAAGTAGAGTGTGCTCTTAGCTCAAGAGAACAAACGATGAGGGGAACCATTTCTCTTATTGATTTTTTGTTTTCCCCCTCCCAAGAGTCATTTACTGTTGTTGGGTTTTTTTCTGCGCTGGCAATACTCGTGCAGGGGTCACTGGCAGGTTTGTTAGAGACCTTAACATTATGTTCCCAAGTGATTTTTATGAGGTGGCCTGTGGGCGATACTGCTGAATCTGTCTGTCTGTTTTAACAACTGCAGTGCTGAGCTGCAGCTCAGCCAGGTAAGCAAGTCATGACCCGAAGCCCAAAGTTCGCCTTCTTCCAAAGGCCTTCCAGACGGCAGTGGTGTAGATAGCCAAGTGTTCTTGTCACAACATACAAGCTCTGTCATTATATAAAGACCATGCATTGGGTATCCCCCCTTTTTATACTTCATTTCCATTTTCCATTATAGTACCAGTAGTGCAGAGGGAGCAGTGAGAAATGGAAGTCCCAGGGGTGGATAATGGTACGTGGATGTGTCAAGAGGGCCTGGAAATGGCAGAGGTCAGAGGTTAAGACCCTTTCCTGGGAAGAACAGCAACAGTCTGGACTTGGTAATGAAATGATTGGGATTTGTAGTGGTGGGTAGAGAAAGTGAGGAGACTGGGAAAGAAGAGCAGCCCAGGCTCTGTGAGGTCTCATGAAGCCTAATTGTGAACATTACTGCTAATCCGATGACCTGGAGACCTTCTCCTCTCTCACTTTTTTCCAAATCAGAAATTAACTTTTTTCTGGATAAACTGTTCAATCTGTGTAGGAGAATTAGATTGAATCCTGCTGTTGCCTGGGCCCCAGAGAAGAAACCCTCTCTGGTAATTAAATTACTAAAATCCAAATAGCCATGGAAATTCCAAGCAAGATTGCTTTCTCTGGGGAAAACCACTGCATCAGCAGTTTGAGGGCAGACATTCCTTAATGGACAGTGGAAGGTTCTGCTCTTTTGCTGCTACATCAGATCTTCCTTACCAGCCAAACTCAGTATCTCAAACATAGGTTCATGCATGAAGGCTGCGTAAAACAACAAAATCACCCTGACTTCAACTTCCTGAAAAGCTGTTAAGTTTTTCTTTCTTTTCCGGCTCTGCATGTATTCTGCTTTCTGTGCCCTGGCAGCTTGAACATTGACAAGCCTTGAGAAACAGATTCTCTATTCTTTTAAGGTTGTTCAATGATGTATCTTAAACAACAACAACAATAATAATTAAAAACCCAGCCAGCAGTGAATTGTACAAGGCCAGCTGACTCCCATATGCTATAGAATTAGTGGGATTAGATATCCAGCAGCTAATTGCCACCCACAGCTGAACCTCCACACCCCCACACTCCCTTCCCCCTCCTGCTGCATCCCCACCCGGAAAGGAAGAAAAGCATCATCTTTGTGGTAACGTGGAGTTTCTTGTTCATAACTGTTGGAGGTGAATCTGTAAAAGAACACTGAGTTCATGCCCCAACCACTTCCCAGGAGTCTGGTATTATAAGAATCTGATTTCTTTTTTCTTTTGCTGACAAGACAGATTGAAAGTGTATTTTACGGGCACACCCTTTCAGGTTTCTCTATCTCCTAGCTTGCATTAATTTTTAATCACTTCCTCCAGTTGGCATGCAACAACGCCTCCAAGGACCAGCTGAATTTATTCTCAGGCAAGCACTGCTCAGCCTTTATCAAAAAATCTAAGGTGACATGACCTCAAAAACTTCAGAAAACGGATTCTAATTTCAGATACACTGGTATGCATTGGCTTCAGGGGAGCAATCTGAGCCTCACTAAGATTGGAATCTGTCCACGAAAAATCCCCTTGCATTGTAGAGAAAACTCAGGCTTCTGGATTTTCTGGACTATCTGTGTGTCTGTTAGCAGGCGATTTGTTGTGTAATTGTGGAATTACAGAATTGCTGCCTGGTTTTCAGGGCAAGAAAGAAGGTCCTGCTGGTCCATTAACCCTGTTGTTTTAGATTTTTACAGTCATCGTATTTCAGCAACCAGTGAATACTTAGAAGGATGTGAATGTCTGTATATGGGTATATACTCAAAAGATCTGTGTATGAAATACTCCACAGATGATTAAAGATGCCATTTCATTTCCCAGGTGATGTGCCAAATTGATTCCAATTAGAACACGTAACTAGAAAACCAGCGTGGGGGAAGGGGGACTTATAGCTTATTGAGTGGGAGTGACCTTTCCATGTGAAGAATGTGTCCATGGTGTTTTGCAAGTAGCCGGCATTGCGTATGTGGGCTCCAAACACTCTTGTTTCATTATTCTGTTTCCAGGCACTGTGGTGGCAGCTTTTAGTGCTGGAACCTCGCGCTCTGTCTGACAGCCCTTGCTGCTGGTTCATAGGCTGAGAATTCAGGTCAGAACCCTTGCAAGGAGCTGCAGGTAATGTTTAGGGTGGAGCGTGCGGACACACATGCTCGCGGACCCAGAAATGCAGAAAGCAGCGCGCTGCTTCCATGCAAAGGCTTCTCCAAAGCACTTGCGGGGGGTTGCCTGTCCTGGAGGCATACGAAGAAGTCATATGGTGCTGCTGAATGGATTTGCCTTGGACATAGTCCCAGCCAGGGAAATTGTATGACAATTTTAGGGCAAAGGTTCCCCTTGGGTGACATTCGACCGTATTTCAAACACACTGCGTGCGTTACCAAGCCGGGGCGCGCTGCTCCTGTGCCTTGAGACAAACGAGGCATGGGAGAATTAACGATCTGTTCGCTGGGGACGACCCTGCGTGTCTCTGAGTGACAAAGGAGCAGCTTGTGTGCACAGGCCGGGACAGGGCATGCTGGCAGCACAGGGCCTTCACCCATCGTCCCTACAGAACGCGCATACCGAGTGATGGCCGCGACCACTGCAGGTGGCACGGGTGCCTATGAAAGGCCATGGGCCATGCATCCCGCGTCCCGGTATGTCACGCTGGAAAAACACACATGGATTTAGCAGGCCATCCAGGGAAAGCAGCCTCTCTTTCCCGGGCCTCCCTGCTGCGGCTTCGCGAATGCCTGGGAAATGCGTCAGCGCTGGCGCGGCGCGGGCAGCCGGGCAGACGGGGCGGAACAGCCGCAGTCTGGGCTCCCAGCCTCCTGGCGAGACGGAGAAACTCCTAATGGAGTGCCGGAGCCTCCCTCCCCGCCCTGCAGCGCCGCTGAAAAACACCCTGGCTCCCCGCCATGCCCTTTCGCGGTGACCTTGCCTGCAAATAGCACGCAGGAATTTTTACAGGCACTGTGCACTTGGAAAAAAGGGGTGGGGGGTGTCAGGAGGGAGCTGGGGAGGGGCACACTGGGCCCTTTGCCTCCAAAACCAAATCACATCGACTTCCCTTGTGTCTCCCTCGTCAAAAAACCCCACTGAGCCCATGAATTGCAAATTCTGTCTCATTGTGCTTGCTCTTTTTTACAGTGCTGTAGATTAATTTTTCTTCTGTTGGGATGATGCGCTGTTCAGCTCTGAAGGTGGATGTAACTGATGAGTTTAAAGGGAATTGTTTAATGTGATGGCAGGAGACTATGCTATTTGCACATACAATTATTCTTTGGCATATATGTAACAAATACGTACATAAAATACAGGGAGAGTGAGTGTATGAATATATGAAAATGTTCATTTATCCAGTTATGCACGAACATAATGTAAAGTGATACTGGAATGGCTGTCTACTTCATGTGTGTGTATATATATATATATATATACATACATAAAAAGCAGCAGCAGCCATGGGCTAAAAATAACCCCAAATTCTTCTCTCAGATTACATCAATTAAGCTTAGAACATTTAATGTAAAAATTGGGGCTGTTAAATTCTGTTTCAGAGTCACTGTTTCTGCTGGGACACTGATACAGGCTGTGCAGGTGTCTGGGCTCAGGAGCCACATGAAACAAAACAGTTAATTATTTTGCCTCTGACGGGCCGTGTGACATTGAACAAGCTGCCTTGACTTCTCCCTCTTCTATCAGTGATAGAAAGTCAAACGATTAGCTGCTCTGTGCCATAAGGGATGTTCTTGCAGTAGCTGCTTTGTGCATTCTCTTGGGTGTGAGGCTGCTTAGTACTGTGCAGGATTGTGCTTTTCACACGTTGCCACCTTGCTCTCAGTCACCGACTCAGCTCGTGTAATGTGTCGGTCATATCCCACTCTTCAGACATCTATTAGAACTTCATGATACTGAAGGGAAAATTGATTATCTACAAGTGGCTTTAATTAAAACTTGTTTTTCTGGTGTGGTGTCCTGTGTTCCTGTCCGTGGCAGCGGCTCCCTGTAGTCACCAAGCTGCTTTTCACTGCTCTCAGAAGTTCGGCTGTTGCAATCCAAGGTAATTTTGTTTGTGTGAGATACTCATCTCCAAAGGAAGAGCAGGGGTGAAAGAGAGGACAGGCGGCAGATGACTTAAGCATTTCTATTAGGCCTTTCTGACAACCCTGATAATTCTTTAATGGCTTCCTAACGAAGGGTAACAGCATTACGTATGAAGAAGCAGCAGTCAGAACCAGAGGCCTCTATCTGTGTCTGTGCCAGGTTGATCAGAGGTTGTAGCAGCATCCCAGTTCTTTTTATCTTCTATACAGAAAGGGCTAAATGGCGTTAGATGTAAATTCAGCTCTAAGAGTCATTGATACACGTTGTGCTCGTGGCACCTTTTGCATAAGCAACCCAGAGTCTCCCCAGAGGGTTTTGATACCTGAGGGATTGGAAAAAAAAAAGGAAAAGGGATTCTTGTGTTGCGAGAGAGGATTTGCTCAGTGTGGCTTTCTCTGACATATGGTGCAGCAGCACCTGTTCTGTAAGAATGATCTCAGTGCAGGGAGCAGATCTTTGAGAACAGAGGAAATTTCATATCTGCTTCCCAGAATTCCACCTGGCTGCCACCTGCTCCCACATTTAATTGGCCCGAGTCCCTTGGCTCCCTGTGCCGACCGCGGGGTGAGCAGGAGGAAGCGCAGACAGACAGTGAGTATGCAGTGTTGTGGGGAAACAAAAGGGACTTCGAAAGAGCAGCACAGCGAGAAGCCAGGCTGGTTCATGTCACACTTGTCAGCCATCGAGGGGCGGTGACGGCCGGAGAATCACAGCCCGTCCCTCTGTGTGAGGACACGATGCGGCTTCTGGGCCACCTGGGGCCAGTAATCTGAGTAACCAGGTGTAAAATGTGGGGCAGTTTGCACTTGAAGGAAGATCCGTTGCCATTTGATACTGGACTGGTGGTTTGGAAGCTTCCATCCTTGTAGTTCTGTAGCACAAAATAATGGTGATAACAGCTGGGAGTATCCGAGTGGTGTTGGCAGCAATACCCACACACCAGGGATAAACATCCCAACAAAACTGAAGTGTTTATTTGCATGTGGATGTCACTGCCTGGTAAATTCCGACACATCTGGTTATCACCACTGAGATTTGCCAATAAAAAGGAGGGTGTTAGGCCTCATTTTTCCCAGAACAAAGCGAGCGTGGCTGCTCGTGTAAAGGAGGCTGCAGAAGCTGAGACTTAGCAGATTTCATTCCTCCTTGTCTGTGTTCCCCCCCACCTCTACTGAGCTCAACCACCTTTTTTCACTTAGTATGACCACAAATATTTAACCACAGTGTCTTAACTTCATCAAACCACACTGGGGGCCATGGTAGAGATGAGCAACTTGGGGGGAGGGAAAAGCTGCAGTAGCAGTGAGCCTGGGTGGCTCTGTTCTGTGAGCTGAGCACTTTGAGACACTGACACCTCCCTCACACTGGGGTAAGTTATGAACGGCCCGTGTGCTTTGTTACTCAAAAGTGACTTTATAGATGGTGGGATTCAGACTCTGAAACGAGTTCAAGAATTTATTATTATTAATAGTGTTAAAGCCTTGTGTATTGTACAAGTGAGTGTTGTATAATGGCAGGTCACTGTTATCTCTGTTGCTCCTCAGGGAGAACTGAGGCAGAGAGGGGAACAGCTTGAAGTTGTTCACTGAATGGAGGTAGAGGGAAACCCCTCACTCCTAGGGCAGTGTGTGTCGAACAATCTGTTCAGCAGTGTTATACCTATTCATCATCTCTCTGTCTTTTACATATCTACATTGGACAGCAAGTGGGACTTAAAGGCTTATGATTCTATGATAAATCAAGACTTTTCTATGCAGATATGCCCTGAGTTACAGGCCTAGCTGGTATGGCTCCTGTTAATTCCTGGTGAAGTCAAGATTCACATCAGGCTTGTGCTGTAAAGTGAGCAAGCTTTCCAGCTCTGAGTGAGGCTCCAATTCCTTACTGCCCCACAGCATTTCTGCTGCTGCAAATCTGCAGGTCTAAACCATTTGGAGTTCTTGAAGACCAGAATTTCACTGACACATGGTAGGAGATGCTTCTCGATTGGCTCAGAGGAGCCTTTTTCCGTCATAACAGGTTTTTTTGCTGTGCAATGCAGCTCTGGGTTTCATTTCAGCACCTGCTTGGTGGTCACTGAATGGACACCTTCTCCCTCCCAACACACAGGGAAAGGGAGAGGGAAGACGTCCAGAGGAAAAAAAAGTTGCTTACGTGGTCTCGGCATGACTGAGACTGTCTGCAAAGGGTTTGCTTGATAATTCTGCAGGCTGGGGCCACAGGGGACACCCAGGCAGAGTGGTGCAGCTCTTGCTGATTTGCAGCATTAATTTAAGCTTCTTTCTATGTTGCTGCATTTTCACTTCCTTTTTTAGGCAAACAGCAAGCTGTAGGTACACACTGTTCTTATGGCCTTTGTGTCCGTACCCCACCGTGCTTCTAGAAACAGGGCTGTGCTGCACCAGTGGGGAGAACCTGGGGAAGGGAGAGATAAGGAAACCAGGAAACCACCTCAGCTTAATGAGGATGGATTGCTTTTGCTTTGGTTCCAGAACATTCCTTTCCTATGTGTAAGACTCTAATGATTACTTTGATATATAGAGCAATATATGAAATTGTCTTTTACCTTAAACTCCAAGAGGCTTTGGATTTCCTGTAGTCTGTGCCTGCAGGAGATGTCAGAAAAACACAGGAAGCAGGCGTGAACGTTACCAAGCTTCCCTCTTGTTCCTGCTGCTTACATGAAGGACCACATGCACTGTTCCTCAGGTGCAGTGCCCAGTTGCCAGTGCTTGGGACACTGCTGGATTTAGTGGAGAAAGGAAGAAGCCTTGTTTAAGCTCTCCCTCAATAACCTGGTTTGTAGCTTTTGCCTCTCACCTCTCCATTCTGAATTTATATATATTGTAAGTATTCAGCAAACTGTGAATGAGGGGCTCGGGTGCCTGCGTATTCGAGAAGTGGACATCCACAAGCAGTATCATAGCAGTCATCCCAAGGTGAGCTGCGCTTCTTGGTCAGTTATAACCTTAGAGCAGCCTCAGGGTTGCTTTGTCTTCGTGTTCCTGGGTACAGGCATATCCCTGAAGGGTGCAGACACACACATGGGGCTTTGTTACAGCTGTGGCTGGGCTGGAACAGAACTTGCACCATTATGGAAACCATTTGTGTAGAATCTATTCTTACAGGGCCTTTTTGTTTACTTTGAGG
Source organism: Neomorphus geoffroyi (assembly GCA_033558235.1). Classification (NCBI taxonomy): domain Eukaryota; kingdom Metazoa; phylum Chordata; class Aves; order Cuculiformes; family Neomorphidae; genus Neomorphus; species Neomorphus geoffroyi. The sequence goes on along the minus strand of JAUMJM010000029.1, from coordinate 1,908,735 downwards.
CTCTGTTATATTGCTGTAAAGAGGTTTTAATGCAATTTAGAATGCGCTGCACAGTCCATCACTGGCTTCCAAGCACACAAATGGGGAAATTAACAGCTGGTTTGAAGTGTGGCTGATTTCCTGAGGACCACTGATCCTGCTTGAATAGAACAGAGGATGATAGTGAAGTGCAGTAGCAGAATAGAGTGGCAGGAGCTGACCCTCTAAATCATCTTGAAGTCAAACAGCATTAAACAGTTCCTGATGCTGTCTGCCAAATGCATATTATCACTGTGTCTCCGAGTAGCACAGCCATTTACAGATAAGAAAGGGTTAGTGCCCTCAAAGGAGTGGGGTGGTGTTTGCAGAGGCATCGGTACCAGTTCAGCAAGTCAATACAGAATCAGTTTCTTTGCCTTTTTTCCATGTTTGAGGGACGGTCCAGCTCCAGGTGGAACATCTCTCATTCCGAGCAGCCAGAGGCAGGCAGGCAGGCCGCGTCCTAAATGCTGGAGGTGGCCTATACGTGGTGCTAGTACCATGTCTCTTGCTGATGTCGAGATATGATATGCAATGTGGTGCATGTGATGATGTTATAGTAGGAGCCTTGCAATTACTCTGATGGAAGCTGGGACTAAGGATATGTAAATTTAATTCCATTGCCACATAAATCCTCTGTAAGCATGATCGTATTAATCCAGATCTGTAAAAGGGGGCCTTTCTTTTCCTTTTCTTAGGATTATAAACTCTTCGGGGTAGGAATTGCGTGTACACGCCTGTGTTTGTAGTGCTCTGCTCTCATCTGAGGTATCTACAACTTTTGCAATGTTTGTACTGGAAGAATGGGATCAGTTTTAGAGAGGGCAAGGTCTTGTCAGTGAACTGAGAGTTCTTCCCCTCTGTCAGGAGGAAGCAGGGGGTACAGAGAGCCCAGAACAGTTCTTTGATTGCAGAACAAAGGAGGAAGTCATTAGGCCACACCCTTTCTGTGTTCCTTTCCCTGCCCGGATGTGAATTTCGGACTGAGACTTAAAGAATCTTAAGGAGTAGAGGAGTGCTTGTTACCTAGAAAAGAATAGGCAGAATGGTACAGAGCCCGTGCAAGCTGTTGTACACCAACCGCGTTAGGTTTTGCTGCCAGTGAAACAAGAAGTTATGAACGATTCCGCTTTTCTTCTTTCCATATTTCTTTTTTCCATTAGCTTTAGAGTCAGTTAATGTTTATACAGACTGAGTCACCCATCCCTACCCAGCCACTAAAGAATGCATTTAATTCACAGCTCAAGAAGCAAACTGAATGTTTAAATTGACTCAACCTTTGTGGAGGCTTTGATCCATTCTGGAGAAGAGTGACTAAGTGAAACCAGGGGAAGTCAGCTAGCAATACCCCAGCTTATGGCTTTTGCTGCAGGATCATTTTCACAAAGAACACCGGGTGTTACAAGCAGTTTGGGAGTGGCATCATGAATCCTGGAGCCGGGACAATGCCTGCTTTCTGCAGTACACAACAGTGCAGAATGACTGGGCAGCAGCCAGTGCACAAAACACTTGGGGTTCTTCAGGCTGGTTTTAGAAGTGCCAGCCCCTTTGAGTGCTGGGTTTTGGATACCTTAGAGGGGTTTAATTTTTGCAAAGTGCTGAACACACACATTCTGAAAAACAGGACGCTGGAAACTTGTCATCTGGAAACCCTTGGTGGTTGCCTTTCTCAAAATGTGCACTCTTTGCTCAGTGTTTCAAATGTCAAACTAATGACATTAGAAAAGGCGATTAAATATGGTCAAAGACCACAGCATTAAACCAACTCTTTTTCTCCCTCTCCCCATTATTTGTTATACTTTTGGGGCGCTGAAGGATTTTAATGCAGCTGGATTTAAGGTGTAAATAGCTAAGCTGTGTGTGGCTGGTTATGGGCAGATCCTTGATCTGTCCTCTGGGGACTCTGCACTATCAGGAAAGTATCCTCTCCGGGCTGGAGTGCTGAGCTCCTGTCTCTGACCACCGTTCCATACTGAACCAAGTGCTTCATCAACTGGGTTTCAGAGCCCTGGAGAAGGGGGTGAATTGTCTCTTCTGAGTCGTGCAATTCCTGTTATACAGCTCCTGGTGAGCAGCCAGCAATCCCTGCACACTGCCTCTCTTTTCTGCCTCTTATGCACACTCAGTCTCTAGCTTTTCCCTTGCCTTTTGTGCCAAGAATGTGGTGGGGGAAGGGGGAACCGCACAGGAAATGCCTCTTCTTTTCTCTAACGACATTTCCAGCTGCATTTGGATGGGAGAATTCGAGGAGGGGGAAAGCATCAAATCAGTGGAAAGTTGTTCAGTTGCCAAGTCAAACTGGTACATTTTAACTCTGAAGACAGTAGAGCCTTTTCTGCTCAATTTTGGCCGATTTTTAAAGTTCCGTTTTTGGAAAAGCAAGGGGAAAAGAAGTCAGTGACATCGGTGCTCCTGGTTTTTATTTATATGCATATTTTTTCAGCAAAAGTGAAGCTAAATTGTAGCTGTGCTTTTAAAGGTTGTAAGTGCTATTGGTTTAGGAAGGCTTAAGAAAGGTGCTGCCTTTTTCTTTCAGAGCAAGTAGTGTCTGCCTGCCTTCCCATCTTTGGTTTATCTCTCCATCCCCTCGCACACGTGCAGTGCCAGACCTCCTGCTCACTGCTTTCCATCATTCTGGTGGGGTTATTTGGTAATGTGCCTGTCGCACGTAGGGATGCATTAGAGCATGACATTGCAGTGCAGGAGCAGCCCTTTCCAAGAAGCTGTGGGTTGATCGGTGCAAGGACAGCCCTATAGTTTATGAGGTGCCAAGGGAGCACAGAGTTTAGCTGCAAAGCAGATAAATGGGAGAGATGTAGATAGGACAGGAGATGAAAGGTGTTCTAACTAGATAACATGATTTCTGTTCTTCATCTCGGTCCAACAAGCAGGAGGAGTTCTCCCCAAACTTTCCCAAATGTTGCAGGAGGAGCTGGGCTTTGCCTGTGCCGCACTAAGTTTGGAGTTTCTCTCTCTTGTTGGTTCAGTGCCAGAATCCTGAGATCTTTTGTGCAATTCGTGTTCAAACAGCGTTCTTTTTGTGGCTTGTGAGAGTAAAATTTGTGGTGCACCTAGCAGAAGTGGCAAGCAAGGACTCGAATCTTGCCAGTGGTGAATGTTACAGTCTGAAGAGCTGAACTGCTCTGTATTTTGCAATTGTTTGCCGTATAAACTGTGTTCCTTTGCTCAAGGTGCATGAGACATCAAAGCTCTGCAGCAGCCTTACCTTGTGGAAAAAATATTAAGAGGAGGAGGAAAAAAAGGAGGGAGAAAAAAAAAAGGTTGTTATTAGCAGCCTGGTTGTCTGCATTTGGAAAACCTATTAAAAATGCATCACGCTGAGGAGCCAGTCTGCACAGTGTGTAAAAAAGATGGCTCGCAATAATGCTGTCTGGGTGTTTGGAACCATAACCTCAGACAGAATACATAGGTTGGGGAAGGGGGTGGGAATTAAATTCTGAGAGAAGTTGTTTATTGCCAGTGCAATCGCATTCTGGACTCAACCCAAGTGTGTGGCTGCGCGAGGGTCACAGAGCAACTGCAGCAGGCAAGGAGTAGAGCAGGGTGAGGAGGGCGCAGAAGATCTCTGAGGTGATTTACTGGTGAGGTTACAGAGTGAGAGCTGGAGCTGGACTCAGCTGGATTGATCCCAGTCTCTCTTGAGCTGGGGTAACTCGAAGATGACTTTCTGGAAGTCACATGGCAACACAGTGATGGGAATCTCCATATGACTTAACTGAAACACAAGAGTTGTTCGATTCTTCTCGTTGCATTTGTAAGGTTAAAAGGAGTGCACAGAGGCAGTGGAATGTCCTGAGGAAGAGCATGGGGGGAGCATGGTCCAGTCTTTTAGTTCTCTGCATCTGAGTGAGCTAGCATGTCTGCTTCACCGTGGAACATGGTTAGTGCCCTGGCACAGCGTTCAGGTCCCCACCAACAGAGAAGCTGAATCAGGCCCTTGCATAAGCATCGTCTTCATGCATGTGAGCATTCCAGCTGCCATCAAAAACAGGTGACGCGTTTTCCCTGTATGCTGTTGGCCCGGCTAAGTGACAGTCCTGGTGTGTAGCATCTCACAGGATCCAGCTGTTCGTCCCGGGGCTTTTTCCCCCCAAACCTGGAGTTGCTGCATTTACCACGTAGCCCTATTCCTTCTCTGACAGCATGGAAGAGCAGATGGGGTCTAGTACAATGCCAGCTTCTCCAAGGGTGCTCCACAGCCTTCTGTCTCTATTCTTAAAGAGAGGAGAGAGGAGGGAATGTTGGAACTTTTCTTCTTTCCAGGCCTGAGTCACCATTTGCCCTGAGGGACCCCACAAAAGCTGGAATAACCAGGCTTGTCCTGCACACGCTGTTTTCAGAGCCTACAGGGTAACAGCCTTGGCTGGGAGCAGTCCCTACCCTTTGTCTTCTCCTGTCCAGAGCTGGATTCCTTCAGCTTTCTGCTCGCAAGCCTTCCCTGGCATGTTCTGCTGTCTCTTACAGCTTTCCAAGCACCCGAGGGAGACCAGTGTTTCCTGCAGACCGGGAGGGAAGGAGCAGCAAGGCAGCTTGGAGCCTGCCTCTTTCCATACCAGGGGTTGGTTTCACTTGGCATTTCCATACGCTGTAGCTGTACTGTTTTTCTTGCTTCACGTTGCAGAAGAACAGTTGCAATACTGCAGGGTTAGGAGTTCTGACCTTTTGGAAATCTTTTCCTTCAAGGGGTTGAGGCTTTTTTGTGTTGAAAGGCAAACAAAAAATACTACAGAAACCCCTAAACTGTGAGAAATAATTTTTTCCACTTATTACTTCCATGTTAGTCTGCTCTCTTGCCTCAGTCTGTTGTGTGGAGATTGGGTGAAATGTGTGTGTTAATGGAGCAGATCAGTATTCAGCAAGGTGTTTTCTCAGTCTCTCCACTCAGAACTTCACTTTAACATTGGAAACAGTCTCTATTCTTGCAAATATCAGTACCTGTTGCTTAGATAAAAGTCTAATAGCTACACTTGGTTGAGCTGGTTTTATTCTGTACAGTGGGTGAGGGCACAGGCAGAATTGTAGAAGAAATGGGTTTTGTTCTTAGCTGTGCTGGCTTTTGTAGCAAATTGTCGTGCCTGCTTCTATCTGTGCCTCCACCTGCAGAAAGTCAGATAAATGGCTGTTATATTAGTCTGCATTTTGATGTCTGCAAAGTTGTATCTGAATGATGCATTCTGCACTATTGTGAGCTATCATGACAAACTGCTGCTCATTTAGGGCATTTCTGTGCACTTTATTTTTTCTGTCATGTTTGAATTTGCCCTTGGTTATCTGTGATAAGTGCTGTTTCATATTGTTGTTAGGCTTATTTTGTATAGGCATGAGAACTTGTTGGGTGGGTTCGAAGATTTGTCCTTATACATCATGGTGGAAAGAGAACTCCAGAGCCCTGATTCATGGTATTGTGTACGAGTCTGGAGACAGCGGATCATTTCCTGTGGCCTTCTGGGCATCCTTGGTTTCTGCTCTTAACATTTGGTATTTAAAATGTGGAGTCTTCTGTGTCCCACTCTTTAATTATTATTTGTTAGCTGCAACCACTGACTTACTATAAGCTGTATTAGAAAGATGTGACCCAAATAAAACAACAGTTTAAGGTCAGTTCATGATTTGCAGTGTCCTGTTTGATACTTCGCTTAAAGAGATTTACACAGGGCTGGGGCAGCGCGTATCATGCTGCATTCGGGCTCTGACAGTTGTGCTGCGGAGCGGCTACAAAGGCAGTGGAGTGCTGATGGTTGTGGGATGTGCTGTGAAATCCACCCAGGGCCAGCGTACACGGAGGAGCTAAAATAGCAGCAGATAGCCACAAAGACTTCCTTCAACTTTGTTTTCCATTTTTTTCCGTATTTTCTGGATTTTGGAGTGGGCTGTTACTTTTATTGGCACATGGAGATTGATAAAGCTAGAACAGGACATTATGATTATGTGAAAGGTGATGAAAACGTTCCTTTTCTTTTAATTGAAAAAACTGTTTTTAAGGTGACTTGAGGCAGAAGTTCCGAACTAAGGTCCTGTGCTTGTGGCAGTGGAGTATGTTACACATTAAAGCCTTTCACCTCTCTCATTAAGTTCACCTCCATACTCTAAGAGAAAGTAAGAAATGAAAAGATAATATTTACTATAAGAGATAAATATTTACCATGTGTGGCTTGGCTCACAGGGCAGCTGGAGTCCAGACAGAACCTCAAGAGCTGCGTAAGCATCTTCAAGCACAAGGGCAGTGCCAGTCCGCCGTAGGCCGCTTCCATTGCTTGTTGGTACAGAAAGCTCCAAAGAAGTGTCCTGTTTGCAAAAGCAAGTGTGTCAAGAGGGTTACCTGAGCACAACCAGGTGAACAGTAAAGGTTTCACATGGTAGAGGGAGTCAAACTGTCCTAGGGGAATTTCCAGGGCTTCTCAAGGCCTTCAAGGGCAACAGAGCTGGAGAAGGGTCTGGAACCCAGATGTCCTGGGAGTGGCTGAGGACCTGGGGCTGTTTAGTCTGGAGAAGAGGAGGGCTGAGGGGAGACCTCATTGCTCTCTGCAGGTCCCTGAAAGGAGGTTGTGGTGAGGTGGGTGCTGGGCTCTTCTCCCAAGTAGCAAGTGATAGGACAAGAGCAAATGGCCTCAGGTTGCACCAAGGGAGGCTTAGATTGGATATTAGATAAAATTTCTTTACTGAAAGAGTGATGAAGCCCTGTCAGAGGCTGCCCAGGGCAGTGGGGGGGTCTCCAGCCCCGGAGGGGTTCAAAATACGTGGAGATGTGACACTGTGGACATGGTTTATTAGGAACTGTGGGGCTGGGCTGACATTGGATTGGATGAGCTTAGTGGTCTCATCCAACTTTAATGATTCCATGGTTCTGTGATCTCCTTTGGGCAGCCCTGCCCTGTCAGCAAGGAAGAGCAAATTAGTTCCACAAGGCTGGGTCACCACTTTATCAAAGAGCATTCTGGAGCTGCTGACCCTTTCCATAAACATGGCCCTTTTTGCTGTAGTTGGGAGGACACACAAGTCTAAAGGAGTGAAGCCACGGCTCACGGATGGGTGGATCTGTACCTGCTCCCCAGGACATTGGGGATGTTGCTTTGGCTCCGTTATCACTCATACAGGGAAGGTCACACGTGTGAGCAAGCAGTTATTCACAAGGGTTGTCGTGTGGAAGAAAGCTGGGGAGAAGGATTGTTCCTTCTTTTAGGCCAGCTTTACGCTGGAAATCTTTGCCACTATTTTATTTCTCTTTGGAAACCAGCATAACCTTTTTGAGAGTTGTCTTTGTATTATCCCACGTCACAGATGTCTTTTTAATAGGGAACAGAATGTATTTAGGTCCAATTTTTGTGCAAATACTATTTGCAAAGAAATGTGAATGAGCTGTTTGGTTTTTATTCAAGGCTGTTAGGATTATTATGCAGTCTGGTTTGTGTTCTAGAAAACCCTCTGAGCCTGGTGGGTACCTCATCCCTCTCCTTTTGGAAGTGGCCATTCTGGCAACTGCTGTGGGGAAAAAGGGAGGCAGGTAAAAAGCAAGAAGTTAGTAAAGCTTTTGTTGCTGTAAAATTGTATCTGTGGTGTGAGGCAGAGGGTACAAGCCCTGTGCAGGCCCCACAGGACTGGATAGATGGGCCTGCTACCTTCGTCCAGAGGAGCTGAGAACAATACCTTGCAGGATCAGATGTGCTTGGCAGCCTGTGGGTATCCTGGACGTTTCTTTCCATGTCTCCGTGTTTCTCTTGAGTCTGCCTTGGGCCAGGCTGTGTTTGTGGAGCTGGAGGCTGGCTCAGACTTGCTGTTATGTCGGTTTCTATGGAGGAAAGAAAAACACAGGGGTTGCCAGGCCTGGAAGAGTATTAAAAACGGAGAGGGAGGAAGGCGGGGCGGGGGTGGTGGGGTGGTGAGGGGAGCACCGGGTGGAGAAGAAATGTGATCTTCGCGTGCTTTGAAGGTGAAATCTTGATCTCGCCCCTCTCCCCTCATTGAGTTGTACACAGTGGGTTTTGTTTTCCCAGGCTCACAAAGTCAAACAGAAAGATCTGTGTCTGTAGCAGAGGTGTGTGTTGAGCAGGGGGGTCCCACCCTGAAGCCGGTGCCGTTGGTGACTGACCCCAGCTGCTCTGTCCCGTGATGTGGGAACAGGTCAGGGCTCACCGGAGTGGATCACAGAGCGGCTTTAGGTTGTATTTCTGTCACAGCCTCAGGATGATCTGCAGAATTAGAGATTAATGGAGCCAGTGTTTATTGCAGGTGGTTCCAAACTCTCCATGGCCGTGCTTGGATTTTTAAGTCAGTCTCTGCAACCTTAGTGCTCTGCTCTTTGAGGAGTTTCAGACTGCTGCCTGCTTCTTCCAGTTACATTTGAAGTTCCATTTCAGTACGTGTGTTTTCAGTGTTTCAGTAGCAACCTCTGGCATCAGATAAAAGCCCCTGCAACTCTTCCATTAATGGAAGTGAATGGGTTTTATCATCTTGCTCTCCATCCGCCTGGTACAGAAGACATCTCTTAAGATCCTGACTCCAGGGAGTTCTTGTAGCTTCCTGTAAAGTGGTGAGGCATTACGTGTCCTGATCGGATACAGGAGGAACCAAAACAAATCAAGAAGAAATTATCTGCCCTCAGGTTAATAGTCTGTTCTCTTGAGAGATGTCCATTTTTAAACGTATCACTTCAGAGTTGTGTATTTGGATGATTTCCGAAACTGTTTGCATCTCTAGCCTTGATCACACAGGAAACACCAGCCATTGATGCGAACCTGTCCTTGTACACCCTGTGCAGGGGGAACCCTGCAGCCTTGCAGGACTTGCTCCTCCCTTTGGACTGCTGGACAGCTGGAGATGAGACCCCACACACTCATTCTACTCCTGACAGGAGCTGGAGCAGTCCTGAACCAGAGCTGGTGGTCTCTGCAGTGTCCCAGACCTCAAATGAGAAGGAAATTCTGGGGTCTTCAAACTTGCACTGAAGGCGCTGAGATTTGGGAACTCGTTTTCTGACCAGGCCTGGAGCTGGGTTTCAGGGAAGCTGGGAGCAATTTATGGTTTTGTGTAGAAACCAGACAGAATTTCTGTGGTTTTTTTCCCCTGAGTTTTGGTTTATTTCCCTCAGAAATAGTCCAAGGACATATACAGACATATGGAGCTGGAGTTAAAAACCCGGTCAGCGCAGTTTCTCACGGTAGAATGTTGAGTTGTTCCTCATTATAAAGAATTTTCATCTTTTTGAGACCTAAAGGAGTCTCTATGAAATTTGGTATCACAGAATTTGGTATCTTTGTCTTTAGAAGAAATTGTTAGTTCTGGGTTGTGTAAACTTTCCTGGGCTGGTAAAAGTGTGTCACAGTTTTGGCTCTTCTTGATAAAACATTTTACATTAGAATTCAACACAAATCAAGGAGTGAATCCTGTGCTCTGGGCATAATTACTTGCACCTTGTGGCTTAGTGTGATTGCCTTTACAGGTGGATCCCATTCTCAGAAATACTCAAAAAGCAAGGACTGGTTTATATATTGTGTTTACAGAGAAAAGGTTGTTCAAAAAAAGAAAAGAAACCCATCAGAACCTTGCAAGTACAGGACAATCTCAAGGTAAATGTGTGCTTGCTCCAGGCAGCCCAGAGCATCTTTTCTTTTTTACCAAATGGGGATAATTTTCTTTTCTAACAATGCTGCATCTGCCTGTTGTACACCGGTGTTTTTACCAGGGGAAGAGAGAGGTGAGAGAGCAGGCCAAGGTACAGGCATGTGCAGTTGGTCACCCTCTGTCTGGGCACAGTGGAAAGGAATTCTGTGGTAAGAAAAAGATGGCCTAGGTCACATGGGATTTTTGTTGTGGGTTAATGTTTTAAACTGTCCATACGGATGTTATTTAGAACCTGGCTGTTCCTATTGGATATCCTAGTGTCCTGTTGGATGTCCTGATGTCCTGTAGAATATCCTGGCACTTTGGACAGTTTCAATCTGAAGAGCGTTTTCGCTGCAGACCACGGGTCAGCAGGGAAAAGAGCCGAGGAAACAGGGATTTTCTCCAAATAGCGGCTGGGTTTAGGGCAAAGCCCAGAACATGCAGTGAACTTCACCGCATTTGCCCTTTTATTGGGACAGTTCAGCCACCGACTGCAGGAGAGGCAGCTCCAAACATCTCAATTGCAACATGGTCTGGAGGGTGAGACATTTCTCTGGTAATCCCCCTTGTTCCAGCAGCTGAGCCCTGTGTTGGGACAGGGAGGCAGGAGGATCCTGTGCCGTTGCCCGCTGAAGGATGCACTTCCGTGTGGTGTGTGCAGGGGTGTGGAACCTGAATTCTGCCCAGCACAGCAGGAGGCCGATCAGTTTCCCCTTGTATAGGACCACTATAAATAGGATTATTTGTGATAGTGTGTAGGTGAAAGAGTTTGATGTGCATGCAGAGGAAAGCAGCTGTGGGCCCAAGCTGCTTGCCTGGAAATCAGTGTGTGGTAGGGGGACACAGGCCATCAAGAGCTGGAACTCTGCTGGAACTCTGCCACCCTGGAATCTCCTTGGTTCCCAGCACTCCCCTCTGTAAACATTGGCCTCCGCTGGCAGCTAAAGCAGGGCAAGAGTTTATTTTTATTTCTTGGAATTCAGGAGACCTGAAATCTCTGTTAAATGTTAACTTTCCAAAGACACAGGCATCAGCATTCTGGTAGGAGAAAAAGAGAGATTATAGAGAGCACCAGCAGAGCTTGATTGTGGCCTTTCCCAGCCTTCTGTCCCTTCCTCTCCATGCATTTCTCTGTGACCTGTAGAAGAACACCTGTCTGCAGACACCCAGGCACTTTCTAGGAACTATGATTGGTACTTCTAATATGATCACAGAAGAAACTGAGCTGGCAAATTTCTAATCCTATTCCTTTTTTCTTTTTTTCCAAATGTGTTTGTTTCAGCGACTGTGGTGGCTGCTGTAGGAAAACCCAGCAGCTCCGAGTCAGTTGCTGAGGTGTTGGCTCACAGATCAGGTGCGCAATAGGTGCTCAGGCTTGGCTGAACTGTTAGCAAAAAGGGCACCAAATGTCCCTCTTGACTCAGTTTGTAAACTGCACCTGCATATAGAGTTAACAGAGACCTTGTTAAATAGACAGTTTTGACCTCTGAAAGGGAAAAATCATCCAGAATTTTTGCTGAAGTTTAAGCAGTTTCCCGTCCAAATGAAGCTCCATGCTGTAAAGACCTGAGAGGAGAAATGTCTTCCTATCGCGTAGGTTCATTTGTTACTTTCAAGAGTTTCAGCTAGTCATCTTAATTATTTGTTTCTCTTTCTTCCCAACAACAGTTCGGAATTACTCCAGGTTTATGTCAAACTAGGATGCTGGATAGACAATTGCAAGAATTGAATTTGGGTTCAATCTTCTCCCACCTCTGAGTATTTTGGTTCACGGGGATAATCTGCACAAGAGAATGGTCTGAATTTTCCCCCCAGGTTTCAGATTTTATTCTTTATGACAGCTCTGCAAATCTGGAACGGCTCCATTGACATCGTCTTGGCATCCATTTGTTGACATTTGTTTCTTTTTATGCATCATAGTATGTCCCTTCCTGAGCTTCTGCTGTGATTATCGGCTCCATTTCACAGTAACACCAAGACCAAATTCATTATTATTTGTTCTAGAAACCAGAATCTTGACCTTCTGTGCTTGCTGTTCTGTAAATGTGTAGAGAGGCATTCACTTCCTTATTTCTTGAAATCTAATTTGGCAGAAAGTGAAGCAAATGAATGAGACATTTCAGAGGAGGATGGAGGTAACGAGTGCATGGAAAAGCAGTCGAGATAGCTCTTGTGCAACCTGGTTGTCTTCTTACAACACTGAATATGTGTGTGTAAATGTAAACCATATGAACTCCCCTCATCCAGTACAGTCTTTCAGTTTACCTGAAATCATATTCAGTATGAGAGGAGAAAAGTGTTCTAAATAGACGAAGAGAGAGGTTTCATGGATAAACTCAAGCAGGGTGAGAATTCCATTCAGTGAACACTCTTGTGTGCAAAGACAAGGACGTCCATGCAGCATCAGTATGCGCTGCCAGTCCTGTTGTCTTCTGCAGAGGTTCTTCCATGAGGTGGAAGATTGTCCCCCAAACGTTTTCTGGAGTAGATACTGTGTGAAATAAAGTTGTTCGAATTTGGGAAAGAACAGAAGTGATGGGAGAATCGGAGTTTTCGGAGTTCAGATTTTTGCTGTTGTTTGTTTTAAAGATGAATTCCAAAGCACCACAGCTGGGTAGTAAAACCAATAATACCTTCTTTGCCCTCTTTCACTTCCCATGTTGTCTGTGCATTCCATCATTCCAGCTGTTCACATTGGATTTGGGCAAAAACATTTGCTTCTCAGGAAGATTGTTTATACCAAACACATTTGCTACCTTACTGTAAGTCTGCATAGCAACCTTGAGCTCTATTGACAAAGCCAAAATGCCGAGCAGCTGCCTGGAGTCAGCACCAACTGGAGGGATACTGCTTGGGTGTTTATAGTGCATCCTGGAGTCTTGAGTAAGGCTCCTCGGGCTCTAAGTGTCCTTTTAATTTACACAGATGTTTCTTCATCATCTATTCTTCTCAGGCTCTTGGAATGATCAACAATTTAGTCTAATTGTGCTGGATGTTTGGGTTGTGAGGCTGTTTATTTTGTCTGTATGTCTGGAATATTCACTCTTTCAAGGACTTGACTCGACTCCACAGACCGCACATGGTTTAGAGAGGAATGGGCTGTGTGTTCGTTAAAACCTTGAAGACGATGTTACCGAGCTCGGTTTCAAGCACTGTTCTTCCAGTCCTGGCTCTGCCACGTGGCAGCTTGCTTTGCCCACCTATGTGCCAAATATGTAGAAGGACAGTGATGATGATAATTACCTGTTAATATAATGGCTTGAGATCCATGGATAAGGATGGGCTGTTTTTCTGCTGATAGAGAATCATTTCCCTTTTCTGCAGACTAAGATGCCTATAGTCAATTCCTACAGTATTGTGTCTTCTGGGTCTGATTTTCTTAAATAAAGCCCAAATTTGGCAAAATAATGAACTGAAGATGCTTCACCAAACTCTGATCATCTTTGGCCTTGAGCAAATAAACCATGGTGCAAAAAATGGAGGAACTTGGACATTTTGCTGGCCCAGCCTGGCCCTTAGAACATGGATTCAGAGCTCCTGGTGGCAGATCTTGCACAGGAAAGCTGTGAGGTCCTTTCCTAAAGACACGGGATGAGTTTCCTATTGCTTGGTGAGTTTGTACTTAGTTATCTCTGCAAGTGAGAATCATAGAACATTTTGCCTACTCTCACTGAATTTATTTTCCACATTAGTTTGCTTTCACGCTAATAAATAAATTTTGCATACAATGCAAATACCCAGAAGTTGTTGCGCTTACGGAGGTAAATATTTGGCTTTTGTATTGTTCTTGAATCTTTTACCCGTCGCACACGTGGGAAATTCTTTTAGCATCTACAATCTGTGTGTTTCTGGAACAGCACTTGCAGAAGTTCTTTGTCGAAGCACCCAGTGCAGGAACCTCTGATTGTTGTGGCAGCCCTCTTGCATTTCAGGGAGGTCCTTTTGGATGCATGAGCTGCAGTTCCTCAGTTGAGTTTGCATTGCCTGATGATAAAAGAGATGGGGTTTGTTGCGGTTTGTTTTTTTAAAATCTAAAACGTACATTGTTAGTAGTGTAGGTTTTGTTTCACAATTAGCATATTGATTGTAGGTAAACATTTATGGTAGCCCCAGAGGCTGGCGAAGCCCACGGGGTGGGCTGGTGATTCTCAGGGAATTTGGCCCGGCACATGTCGGTTGCTGGAGGAGATCCTGGCTTGGATCCGGGAGCCCTGGTAAAAATGGACTGTTCTTACAATCGAGGAATGGAGAGTGAATAGGAGCTAAAAAAAGCAATGGAGTAATTATTCCCTTTTCAACAAATCCTATGGATCTTTAATAGCTGTAGTCAAACAACCCTTCTTCACCTCCCTTGATCCTGATGGATAATCAATTGTCTAGGACAACTGATGTGTAATAAAATACCCGTTAGTGCTAGAAACCCCAATGCATGGAGAAGCAAAGAGCCTTTAATGACTGTAAGACTATTATTTAATCCCGGTATGTTCCTTGGAGAGTTTTTGAGTTTATACAAATGTCTCAGTTGACAATGCATTAGGTTTGTAACTAATGGCTGTTTTTCACTGATTAAAAGTATTTATAAAGTGACTCAGGTATTGCTTTTTAACACAACTGGTAACTGTAGAGATGTGTGGCACCTCATGTTGATAAATAAAGGTGGGATTTCTTCCTGTCAAATGTTTGGTAACCTGCAGGGTGAGCAAGGCACGGATGTGTTTTGGTGTCTGACTTAGGGCTGGTATTGTGCATCTTTGAAATCTTTCATCCTCTATTCTGTTTTATTTGGCTTTTCTTCTCACACTGTGAGCAGTAGCACGTCCTACCCTGTCTCAGCTTTCCAAAAGTTCCTTGAGTTCCTTTCTCTTTTTATTTTACCTAATGTTCTCTTCCTTCTTTCCTTCCTCCCTCTTCTCCCAGAAGTTTGATCCTTCTGTAGCATATTTCATCCTAATTAAGCTGTAATGTATAATTCATCGTTCTGTGCCGAACCATGAATCTTTTGCTTGGGGAGAGGGGGGAGAGAGGGAAATTTGAACAAATAAAAGGTTTTATTTTGCATGGAAACTTGGCAGGCTTTAGTGTGCCAGCTTCCAGACACAACTAACACTGGGCTTACTTTGCAAAGGGGGGTCATTTAAAGGAATACACCTCTTGCTGGAAATAGTAGAACTTCTTGTTACTACTTCTCTTTTACCACTTTTACCAAAATTGTCTATTTTGCAACACATTACTTCTACTAACATTCCTCTTGTGTATCTTTAAGGATAACTGCCAGGGGAAAGAGCTCTTTCCTGTTGCTTTTTTTCAGTGTGTGCATGTTGTGGTAGCGCTTTGCAGGTCTGAAGATCTCGGGGCATTTTGCAAATATCTGTTAGTTACAGACTGCTCATGACTGGGTTTAAAATGTTCCTGCAATGAGCAGAGAAACAATGGCAGTGCCATCCAGTGCCTGACTCCACTCTTGGTTTTAAGCCCTGTTTGTAGTATGGACTTCAGCTACAATAGTCTACTACCCAGAAATTATCCTCATACACTGGGAACAGCATCCTAAGGCAGAACTGTCACCCTGTCACAGCTGGAGGTGGAACATCTGTAGGCACTCTACAGCCCGTCAGCACTAGCATTCTGTGAAAATGGGGCCAGCTGTCCTGAGGTGCAGCAATATCAGATCTCAGGAGGAATAGTATTTTAAAGTACATAATATTACTTTTGTGATCCTAAGGTGCTGTAGGATAAAATGCATCATATTGTGGTTTACACATCTCTCTGGTTTTCTCTGTTGGTCTCCCATAACTCTGAAATGACTTGGTTTAAAAATGTTTTGCAGGCCCCTCCTGTATTTCATTTCATTGAAGGTGGGAAAATGTCCAGCCAGTGATTGATGTTTTTTTGGAACGTGTTCAGACGTTTTACTTAGCTAGGATGGAGAGGGTTCTTACATTTGAATCTGATCCAGCGTTCCCTGTGCTGCAAAGCTCCTGCTGGCTTCTTACTGACTTTTTGCTCTTAAATTTAAAAAGAAAAAAGAGAAAAAGCAGCAGGAAGTCCAGCAGACCTGAACTATTTCAGTTGATTCTGTGTTGAAACTGAAATTTAGAACTTCTGAACAGGTAGATTTCTGCCTTCTGCCTCCCTTTTTCCCATTATCTTGTGGCACTGCCTGGATTCCTGTTCATTGCTTGAGGTTTTCTCCTGCAGCGCAGTGCTGGGTGATCGGGTGGGTTCCCTAACGAGCAGTCAGTATTACTGGACGGTGCCTTCTGTGAAGTGGTCAGTGCAAGTTTGAAAACGTCCTCAGCTGAGGAGTTCTGAGCACCCTGTTAAGCCGTGTTCTGAAGGCTGTGTTAAATGCTAAGCCTGAACTGGGACCTCATTCTAGGGAAAAGAGATGAGAACATCCCTGAGGGAGTTTGGGAAAGGTGTGTCCCAGAAGGGGCAGATTTTATGCAAAACCCCTCCTGATATTTTTGCAGAATGGGGTTTGGAAAACTGACTTAGAATGCAGGCCTGGTTGCATCCTTAATGCTGGAGCAGCTTTCAAGCAGCTCTATAATTTGGAATGTGAGTGACGTCAGTTCTTCTGGCCATCTGGTTAGAAAATCTAGTTGTAACTGAAAATATCCAGCCCTTTTTTCTCCATTGCTGGGTGGTGACTACACACTTATGTAATTTAACAGCTCAAATTCTTTTCCATTCTGGTGATCTCTTCACAAAGCCGTAACAGAGGGGATGCTGCTGAAAGGAGATCATCAACGTAGTCAGCATTAGCAGTTTGTCAGCTAAAGGGTACCCGCTTCAGAGGAAAGTGCAAGGCTGGGGGATAGAAGATACGACCCCATTTGTTCTGGTACTCCTTTGGTGTGTGGCCTGGGACAAGGACATTCTCATGTTTTACCTCAGTTTCCCCACTTATTAAATAGTGATAACGACACTTCCTATCACAAGCATTGTTGGGATCTAATGACTCATGCTATGAGGCACTTAGAAAGGCAGCAAGGTGGTGTTAGAGTTACTGCCTGCTGTGTTCTGCTCAGTCCCTACTTTTAATTTTCTCTTTGTTTCCTGCTTGACACGTCCAAACATCTCATTTTAGTGCTGTTCTTTAAATACTTTTAAAGCCTCCCTGCTCCTTCTGTAGAGGTTGTATGGATCATAAAATTGTATGGATGAAAAAATGCATGAAAATGCATTCTCTGATAGCATATGAAAAATAAAGGGCTGAGAGCTGTCAGCCATTTCATAAAGCCTTTTTAGCAGCAAAACTCTGAAGAGCCCAAGAACAGGCTGTAAACTAAGGAAGTGTAAACACAGCCGTACAAACTTAATATCCATATAGAACATTCCTTTATGGTGTACTCAGATTCCTAGTAAATACATTTTCCAGACAGAATAATCCCAGCACCCTGAGTTTCATTGTTATGTTTAGTGTTTCCTCTAACTCTTGTTGGAAGAGGTAAATCTTTCTGTGTTTGTGATCCTCGGTGCCAGCAGAGCCTCAAGCCCAGCATTCTATCAGCTCCCCCCACCAGCGCAGCCCCAGCATCAACTGAAGGACCAGATGTCAGTGACCGTGAAAAGAGAACCGATACCACTTGGGAAAAGTGCAGTGGAGAATCTGCCAGGGAGGAGCTGAAGTTTTAGGATCTAGGGGGAAAAAAAGACTTTTTCCATATTCCTTTTAGATTCTTAGGTCATGCATATTAAAATCTAACTTGGGATGGAAGGAGCTACTCTATGTAGCCCTTGTAAAAAGTCTTGTAGTGATAGACAAAGTGGAATGGCTTTAAACTGGAAGGGGGGAGATTTAGACTAGACATTAGAAAGAAATTCTTCACAATGAGGGTGGTGAAACACAGGCACAGGTTGCCCAGGGAGGTTGTGGATGCCCCCTCCGCGGAGGTGTTCAAGGCCAGGTTGGATGGGGCCTTGAGCAGCCTGGTCTGGTAGGAGATGTCCCTGCTCACGGCAGGGGGTGGAACTGGATGGGCTTTAAGGTCACTTGCAACCCAAACCAGTCTATGATTCCAAAGGAGTGTGTGAAGGGGACAGCACTAAAAACCAAATGATAGATAAAAGAGAAAACAACTTGCTGAGTGGATGTAAGAAATGTGAGCGCATTATTCTGCCCACTCCCCTTTTCTTAAAGCAAACTTTGTGTTGAGGTGGAGGGGTTTGGAAATGAAGAATGATGTGTAACAGGCACATGACCACATCGTTGCAGGTGAGCTGGGGTCTGAATGTACCTTACACCGGCTGCTTCACTAAAACACTCTGAGCTGCTGGAAAGACAGGGGAGTTGCCCCCTCAGTGATGACGGAAACGCTGCACCCCTGGGCGTGAGCTGTCCACAGTTTGTCCTGGCTGTACTGGAATAGCTGAGTGGCTGGAGAGCAGCCCCAGGGCCGCGTGTTTGCTCCCTGATGGGCCACCACTCCTGTGCTCTTAAAAACAAATTAGAAGGCTCTGTCGTCAATGAATAAATAACGAGGAAAACTCCCAGTCTTAAGGAAAGCTATGATAGGCAGGAAATGTCCTCATTTGTATAATAGCAAAAACATTCACTATACAATAATCCTTCTTCTTTCTTTTTTTCTTCCCTGAAAGCTTTTCCTCCTGTCGTCTGTAGATGAAAACTTTAAATGACCATTCAGCTGGCCACAGCATCTAGTCTTGTGGAACAATAAATCCTTGTAGTGCCTCGCTTGTTATAATGCACCATTTTGGTACATTAACACTGAGCTGGAGCTTCAGAGCTTACATTTATTTTCCTAAAGAGCTAGAAAGAATGATTTCATATTAGGGGGAAAAAAGGAGTGGGAATTACTCAGTGGTTAGATTTAATTGTTCTGAATCCTTACAGTGTTTCATGAGAAAATGTACCAAGGAGATGTGCAGAATAGTGGGAAATGTGATGGAAAGGTATAATTTGACCACCTACCACTCACAGCTGAAAAGTAATTCTAAGGGCTGCATGCCTATCAGGATTAATCACTGTTTCATTACTGAAAATGCCTTCTTTTTCACTCCCTCAATTCGTCATGATGGGCCCCAGGCATCAGAGGTGTTTGAGTGAGGGAAATGGGAGCTACAGCCCAATGCCGCCTGTGAGGTGCACAGGAGCTCTGCTTGTTGGCTCCAGTTTTGGGGCCTTTGGCCACAAGAATTTCCGTGGTGGAAGAACGGGGAGCAGGGCTGGAAGGGCAGCGCGCCGTGGCGGGGCAGCCCCGCGTCTCTAGACAGTTTATGGCCCCCCTGTCTGGTCATTTACCTCCGGCTGAACTCTGGCGATGGACGTGGCCAAGTGTTTCATTTGGACAAGAAAAAAAGAGCATTATTGAAAGGGACTGACCTTTCCATCACCCTGTTCTGTCGTCATGGTGCTTTTATAGCATTTCTCTCGACCAACCCCTTCCCTTTTCTAAACCACAGTCATTCCCCTCCTCCCCTCCGTCCTCCCAGGAGACGCGGTGGTTTCTCTTGATTTTCACAGACACCTGCACTGCTGTATTTGTCCCCGAAAACCCAGTGAGCTTCTGGCAGAAGCCGAAATGATCAGCTGTGAGGCTGTCCGCAAAGCCTGGAGGCAGTGGGGTTCCCTCTGCTCTGGGCGCACCAGCAGAGCCTTGTGGAGCGGGCGGAGGAGGGAGACCAAGACCAGTGGAGCCTTGGGAATGGATTTCCTCTTGTGCTCTGGGAAGAGCAGCTGAGGGTCTCTTGCGTGGCAGTTCTGCTGTGCCACTGAGCATTTGTTTTATAGATAGAGTGCTTTTAGTTTATAGAGCAGAGAGTCTAGAGTCTTTCCTCTGATCTGAAATCTGGTGTGGTAGTGGGAAATGATCTGGTTGAGCCCAGCGGCCTTTTTCAGAATTGACTGTTAACTGTATTAAGGCACAGAGCTGTCAGAACTGATGTAATAATTCAGACCAAGCAGATCTGTTCCAGACACCTGCCCGCAGGTAAGCTGTGGGTAGAGAATACATGGTGAATGTGTTTGTCGTTCCGAGTGAAAAATTGAGGCTGAACATAAGATTACTGGTTTTCCTTGAGCTCACAGAGAAGATGTTTTTGTCAGTGCAGTGGTAACAGTGAACGTTTCCATGTATTATATTACAATTTTATTTTATTTACAAAAATTCTAGCCAATCTAGAGGTTGAATAGCTTTTGTTTAAAATTACAGTTCTACAAAATATTGGGAAAGATGTTGTGTTTCTGTGAGTTCCCATTGATACACAGAGTGCTCACCCTGTGCAAAGCAGTGCCCCTCCCTGTTTGCAGGGGACAGCGGGGTGCATTGGCGGGGTGATTTGCATTGAAGTGTTTTGGTCATTACTGGGTTCCAGGGGTTATTCTGGATTCTGCATGCAACACTTTTACCCATCCCACTTCAGTATTTGCACAGTCGGCACCTGTGTGAGGATTTGACTGTTCTGGTCAACCAGGCTTTACCTGCTGCACCTCCGGTTTTCATATGGGTGTGTGCGTGATTCCAGGTGATCGTTCCTGTTGTGGTTCTTGTTATTGTGTGTTCAGTCCTAACAATACTAAAAAAGACCACGAGCACAACTTTTGACGACCTTGTCCTCTAGATGCAGCCCCATTCTCAACTGCATCAGTTCCTCCTGTGTACCTGACCCTGATGATGTCCGTTCCTAGCAAGCAGGGAGGTGGGAGCGCTTGGGATTCCCCGTAACTTCACCCTGACTGAGTGGTACGAGCGCTGTGGAACTTCCCTGTTGGAATCTCACGTGTATTTAGGATAGAATTGGAACTTAATAGTTCACACAAGATTCAAGTCAAGACACAGGCACGGAGGGGTGAATGTTTAAACGCTGATCAAGTATTTCTGCCTAAGGACCTGACATACCTGTGGTGAAGTAAAAAGGGCAATGAAAGCACCATGCCTGCGCATTCCTTAAACAAGTTTCATCTCCGTGTGCTTGTAGATGTAAGAACTGGATTTTGCTCAAACTTCTAATGAGCATTAGCATCCAGTAGTGTTTAGTGATCCTGTCCTTTGGGGGGAATATTCAGCTGGCAGTTCTGCACAGGGCCTGTTTGGCCACTTGAACCACCTTTATTTACAATCAAATATGATACTGGAATCCTAAGAAGGAGTTAATTTTGTTCAGTCACTCAGATGAAGCCTTGACTGGTGAGGCAGCCTGTCCTTGCCCAGGTTGTGTCTCTGCTGTTTTTATTTTGCACCTCTGCAAATTTTAATCTTTGTAGTAATCAGACTCATTAGACGTGAGGGTTGAATAGGAGCCAATAGAAAGAAGAAAGAAGACAAACAGCTGCCAGGTTATTCCAGCAGCCACGGAGCTGGGTTATTGATGAACCGTAGGCTGAAAGCCAAGAATTCCTGGCCTCTAAAAGATCTGGGGGGCGGGGGATAAGAGGGGATGGGAGAAGGGGTGGTGCTTGCACTGCGCAGGGAAGGGCCAGACAGCAGAATTGATTGTTGCTTTAATGTGATCTAACACAGGAGAAAGTGGAAGTGCAGGACAGAGAAAAACTGCAGATTCAGCACTGCATTAGGAGCTTTATAGAATATTGTGGTGTCCTCTTTCTCTCCCGGAGATGGGTTTGTAGAGTCCTTTCTAGGGAAAAAGAAAACAAGGGAGTGAGTGTGTGTGGTTCACTTGCACAGCATCCTTCTAGGCCGTGCCTACACAGATGACACTGGTCAGCTGCTTCTCACTAGTGTTGTACATAAACCCATTGGAATGGGTAAATCCACAGCTGTAACAGGAAAAAGGAGTCAAGTGTCAGGTAAAAACCTTTAAAAATGTAGCCTGTGTGTGATGACTAAACCAATTTTACACAAGGATAACTTTTGTTTATTTGTAATCTGCATTTTAGGTGCCGTTTCACACATTTATAGGTAAAACATCTCTGTTGATGAGAAGTTGCCTGTCCCTCTCTGATTGCTTCCCCAAGGACTTTCTGTATAGTGGGAAAGGATATTGGTTTCTTTGCTGTTCTGAACCAGAACATTATTTTTGTCTTACTGAAAACCATTCATTAAACTAATTCTTCAGCCTCATTGTTTCATAAGGAGGAGAAAACATGACAAAAATAAATTTGAGTTATGCATGAGGCATAAACGTGTTGTCTAAGAAGATGACGAATCTTGGTCAGCTGACAGGAGTGGGTAGGGAGAAAAGGTAGGTAAACATTGCCCCTTTAAAGAGGGACTAGCTTGTAGAGGGTTTTGACCAGGTTTTCAAGGATATTTAGACACTTGTTTCTCTCTGTGTCTTGTCCATGAACCTGAATAAACTTAGGAAAGATACCAGTTGCCTACAGTGTAGGTGTCTGAGTCTGTGCTGACCGATAGATGATCCGGGGTGGTTTAGAGCATCCACTTAAGATGATCTGCATTCTAAAAGGGCCTTTCTGTTGATTGCAAGGGAGTCTGGACAGCTATCTCAAATGTAGACAACTCCACTGTAAACATCTAAAAGCAGATGACATCTCCGTCACGGTGAAAACAGTTGCAAAGAGCCATATTCCGCACAGAGGTGCTCAGGTTAGAAGATGGCACCTTAACTGCCTGTTTGAGATCATAGGGAAAAGCTCTGTCACACTGGAACAGCTACAGATCCCTTTGGATCAGCGTCTTAAGTGAGATGTGTCAGGAAAAGGAGCAAAAGAAGAGCAGCTCTTGTGGAATGTCCAGTTTTGGAGAACATCATTGTGGGCTAACTTAAATTTTCTCTTTAATTAAACTGCCTGCTGCTGTTCTGAGTGATAAACAGAGACGTTTGGAGTTGCTGGGATTTTCCACAACTATTTCCTGTCATAGTTTTCTCTAACTATTTGGAAGTTGCTGAAAAAGGGTTGAAAACTGAATCTTCAGTGTGCAGAAGACAAAACTCATGAGCTTCATCTTGAATTGTTTCCCAGCTGGAATTAATGGTGCTTAACCCTATTAAAGAATTAGGAAAATGAGATTCTTTGGGTTTTGTTTTCTATGAAAACATTTGTCTCATTTCTGCAGTGCCTTTTATTTGAAAATCTCAAACTCCTTTCGCAATTCCGATAGTGTTTACACTAATGGAGTTTAATGAACCCTCTGCGTTATGTGATTTACCTAAAGCCGTTCAAATAACATCAGTAGCAGAGCCAGGAATAAAATACAGTAATCCTGACCTTCAGGCCTTTGTCACTGTTACTCTTGCCCTAAAGCAGATAAACAGATCATTATCCCAGCGTCAGGAGGGGGAAGAGGGGGGGGTTGTCTCTTCTTCTGTTTTAATACTTTTTCTGTGAAAACAAGCTATTGGAAATACCCAGGAGAAGGGCACATGCCCTTCCCATCAGCTAGAATGAGGTGAAAGTAGCTAGAACTGGTGAATTTTGCACAAAACCTAGGTCTGTGGCCCCAGATTTAAAAAGCGAGCATGCCTGGTTTAATTCTGTGGGCTGTTGGGATTGATTTCTGTGGTGTCCCTGCTCGTGCCAAGCAGTGCTTGAAGACCACCTCGACACCCCTTCTTAGGAGTTTTGGTTTTAGACTGATAGGCAAAGTAATGAAATCAACTGTAAAAAGAGTGAAGTTGAGGTTTTGGGGGGTTTGGGCAGAATTTTTGTCCTGTTCTAATATTAATGATGACTAAAAAGGGGAAGAAAGAATACACTGACAGGATTGTTTTCCCACCCACCCGAACGCTACCCCAGCCTGCGTTCCACATCAGTCCCATTAGCTCTACAGTGACTGCTGCTGCCAGCACATGATTTCAGTCTCTGATCCTATTAGTCATGACCCAAATCAGCTTTAAAATGGTTAAATGCATAGAAGAGGAGTAGGAGTAGAGTGTCAAGAATAGCTTAGAAGAAGATGTTATCCCACATACCAAGGAGCTTGTATCTCAAAGGTGTCACAGTGATGGAAGTGAGGAGAGGACTGCACGGCCCAGTAGGCTTTCTAGATAAATATTGACTTCCAGTGGAACATGTGTTTCTCCATTGATTGAAAATATCTCTTGATACTCCTCATGCAGTTCCATGAAGTTCCCGAGGGGCTGTTTTTGTTTTACGTCTTTGAAAATAATACCCATCTAAACTGCCAGTGATTTCTCGTGGTTAGCGGGTGGGATCAGGAGCCAGGAGTCAGTAGCGCTGGCATTCGCTGGAGTGAGTCACTTGGCCTGCCTTTGTGCCATGGGAAGATGGGAACAGGCCTTATGCATTTGGTGGCACAGCTTGTTGGCTCTTCAGATGGGTCATGACTGAAGTTGCTGTAAAATTAGGACTAATCTGAAACAAATTGTCACTAAAAAGTGTTTTTGGCCTTCTTGTTTGGTTCACTCTGTGTCGAGCTGGGGAAATGCTGCTCCATTTACATTTTTTATGTTTCTCACCACTCTAAACATGCTATCTTGCTGTCTCTGGGTGGATGAAAAGAACCACAGACCTACAAAGCAGCAAGTGGAAAACTGTAGGAAGGAACATCAAGAGCCCTGACAGGGTCTGAGGTGCTGGGAATTTGCAGTGTATGTGTTGGAACGAAGTGAGTGTCAGAAACCCCACCTCCAAGGGTGTCTGGAGGGTGCTAATGCATTCACATTAAGTGCAGCCCTTAATTCGTTTGCATCTCTTCGTTTCTTGTGCTTTCCGATTGCTTTGCAACTGCTCTGGAGGAAAGGTGACCCAGAAGGCAGCAGGTCTCAAGCTACTTTCAAAGTGTGCATTTGCTGGAGAAACATTGCTGCAGCTCTGATTTTAGAGAGGAAGGGGGAGGGCTTAATGTTGCAGCGATCCCTTTAAGGGTTGTGGTTATAGCCCATGTTTTAATCGCTGCTTTGATCTGATTAAATCCTCAGCCACAGAGAAATCAGCTTAGAGAAACATGTCTCCTGTTGAACCTGAGCAACAGCAGTTCCGAAAAGCAAGCCAAGCCAAATACCATTAGAAAAAAAGAGAAGCTTTAGCTCTCCCCAATAGCGTGGGGCTGCTGTAAATCACACAGCGCTGCTTTACAACGGGGTCTTTCAAGTCTGCTCATGGTGGATGTCCAAAATGAAAACCACTTAACTATCCTGTGGTTTCATCTCCTGGGCAAGCAGATTAAACCTGGCCCAGACATAAAATGAAACCTTCTGGATTCTGTTGGGTTTTTATTGTTGTGCCTTCTGCCTCTTGCTATGGTGTCAGGGATCGGGTATGTGGAGGCTGGAGAAAGGGAAGGTGTTACCGTGCTTTGCTTGGGAGTTGAGGATCAAATTAATTTTTAATCTTCTTTCAAACTGTCTGGCTTCTTATTGCACTCCATCTCCTTTCAAGATGTCATTCACATCCACACATGGGTCTCTTTACCAAGATTATAACACAAGAAGGAACCCATTAAACAATTCTGATGGTTTGGGGCTGAGTTTTTCTGCCCATCACTGGAGAATTTAAAGCTCTCAGCTGCCTCCTTGGTCAGCTGAAGGGAGTGGAAGTGGGGGATGTCGGGGTGCCACCTTTTTTATTTTAATTCTGATGATGTAAGGGAGACAAGGCACACACAGACCCAATCAGCCGGCTTTTCTGGGGAGGCAGCAGCTAACAAAAGACATGAGAAAGGCAAGAAGACAGAGGGCCCCAACCTATTGTTTCCCCTCTTCACTCCAAATAATCTTGACTCCTGTGACCTCCTGGCTTGTTCCCTCCAATGAGGATTTTGGGACAGCTGCTGCCCTCGACAGCTGAGCCAGGCATTATTTGCCTGGTTTCCCGCAGTTCCTTCCTCCCTCTCCAGCAGCAGCAGCAGTTAAAATGATAAACTTCCCCCACAAAATTAAGCTGTATTCTTTAATAAAAATTTGGAATTCTGTTTGGTATTTCAAAATTATTTTTCCTTTCCTTTTCCTGAGTTGTGCTGCTTTACCCCCATTCCCTGTTCCACGTGCAGAGTTTTGTTTCTGAACGATAATGTCTGGGTCTGTTTCTCATGGAAGATGACTGAGCTTGGCCTTGGTGAGAGCAGGACCACAATCTTGCTGGAGAGAGTGCAACATGGGGGGAATTATGGCACAGTTCAGTTCTTTTCCCTCTTAAGCAGAAGTCTTGCTATGGGGGTAGGAGCACTTGCCCAAATTTTTTGGACAATAATCCTCACGCCAAGCGTCTGGGAGAGCTTTGATGGCTGCAAAGCATTTGTGCCGTGATGTGTTTGAGGTCTTGGGAGCTTCTGGCTGATACACTGGGTAAGTTTATTTCTATACCTACCGAAAGGTGGTAGTTTTTGTTCCCATTGTTGACTGGTGAGATTCTCTTCAGGATGAATTGTTATTTTTCGCGGTCTCAGTAGTTTTTGTTTAGATGAAATGTCAGCTTCTCTCTGATTCATGCTCTCTAAGCTAAATTTACCCCATAGACATTGCAATGTGTTTGTACCAGGAGGCTGCTGTTTCTTTGCTTCGGGACACAGAAACTTATCCTGGCTGGAGTCATCCCTCCTCCAAACCCACCTTGTCTACTTTTGCTTGATTCCCGTGTGGTACATTAGTTTCTCGGGCCTCCTCTTGCGAGGCTGGTGCCTTGCACAGGGACAGGAATGGGGTAGTGGCCAGGGTCATGTTTCATTGCTCGGTTTGCAGCACAAGTCTGGGGCTGCGACTGCCATAGGTAAATCCCATTAAAACCTCAAGTTAACCTGGGTTTCTATGTCCAATCTGTAGTAACAACAAATGTGCATGCAACAAGTGCAGGGTCTGCAGTAACCGAGTGCCTTGGTGTGGCGTGTGGTGCCCAGCCTGATCCAATTGTGTGGGAGTGCTCCGTAGTACCGGGCAGAGCACAGGACCTGGTGGCCAAATTTGTCCTCTTGAAAATGACTGGAAGTTCTCTTCTTCCTTCCTTCCTTCGTTCCAGAAGCAAGGGAGTTGTGTCCGACTGCAGATGTTTGACATTTCTCATGGCACTCCGCAGATCTGTGTTGTCAACGTTTCCTGACGGGACTCAGCCGATGGTTGTTAAGTTCCCTTCTGTGTGCGATCCGCCCTCCCTTCAGGTTCTGGTGTTAGAGATTTCCTGTCCCTGCCCTGGATGGGTACACGCTATCGCTTTCCCTGTGTGTTATGTACGAGGTATATGAAAACAGCATTGAAATGCAGACCTTGTGAAACCATTTGCGTTACTGAGTGGTTGTATTCCCTTCACATGCATCTGCTCTTTCTCCTCCTGCTCACATTGGTGTTAATGGTATTTGTTTTCGTGGAGCAAGGGCCTGATTCAGTCTTTTCCTTCTTCCCAAGACTTTTGGGTCAGACATTTGTTCCTAATTTATACCACTGCTTTGGCCAAAATACAGCAGGGCTCCCCTCTGCCCAGAACATGGAAGAACATGCTTGCTTCATTTTGACAGCTCATGATGGGTTTTGACATACAGTCCTGCTCGAAGCCTTGTGTGTTTTGGTTGCTGCATTGTAGGCTTCGTTATAGAAAAGTTCAACTCACAACTGGTTTCGAGGCTTCAAAGTTTTAGAGGCAAGGAGAAAATAAATGCTGAGTCTTCGAAGCC
This sequence comes from Neomorphus geoffroyi, assembly GCA_033558235.1. Lineage (NCBI taxonomy): Eukaryota > Metazoa > Chordata > Aves > Cuculiformes > Neomorphidae > Neomorphus > Neomorphus geoffroyi. The sequence continues at coordinate 1,881,586 of JAUMJM010000029.1, read as the reverse complement.
ATCATGGTACCAGGGCTGGATTTCAGTTCTGTATCCACTCCCAAGATGTGTTCGATGCAAAGTCAGAGACGCATGATAGCATAATGCCACAGGAAGAAAGAAAGGTAGACTCAGACCGTTCCCTTGGAAATGTTGCTTACATTGCATTTGTGCATCAGTTGTGTTGACAATGAGAAAAAAAAATCCACTCCATGATTTAAGAAAAGGAAAGGGTGGATAGGAAGTTGGCATTTAAAGCTCCAAACTTCCTCTCAACTCCTTCCTTTGTATTCCTGATCGCAGGCTGCAATCCTGACTCTGTGGTGGTTTGTAATTAAACCCAAATTGTGAAGGTTCTGTGTAGCTGTCGTTCCTACCAGGTCAAACGGAGTCTGGTTTCTATCATGGAATGTTTCGGTTCAGTTGCCCCTTGAGGAAGTGTGGGAACAGACAGTCCATTCATATCGAACAGATGACTGGGGCTTAAAAAACCCTTTTTGTCCATTAAGCTTATGGCTGAGATATTATGAAAACGGCTTAATAATGTGCCCTAACATTTATACCACACTATTTTCTTACTTTAATTTTCCAGGCAATTAAAAATAATTGAAAGTTACTGCCAAACCCCCTGAAGATATACATTTTCTTTCAAATAAGCTTATTTTCGTACTTGTGAGGTCACCAGATATTTATTTGACTGTCTTTATAGGGGTCAGGCACATTACACACCCAGAATGGGGATGTGGAATAGGACGCCCATTGTAACAAGAAAGTGAGAAGTAAGAGGAAAGAAAGAGTACAGGTCATGCCCAGTGGGTGTTCATGTTTATTATTTGGGTACAACAACCATAACTCATTATAGCTTTACCAATCCAGGCCTCAATTGTGCAGTTCACTCCAGTACTAAAAGCTAATTCTGTGTTTAAAGCCTGGTAATTTTCAATAGATGTAAACACAAGGCTGAATGCTTGAAGGATGAATTGGGGCCAGGAAATACCTTAAAGGGGTCGGGTTGGTCCTGTGTGCCAGGTTGCTCCCATGGGCCTTTTGGGTGCTGGTGGCTTTCTGACATCCCTCCGAGTCTCTGTGGCCACGAGGAGAAATGCAGCCAGGAGAGAAAGTGGGAATTAAATTGGTGGATACAGCCTGTGTCTGGTCAGAGCTCTCTAATCTCTCTCCTATTAATAGAGCTGGAGCAGACACGGCCCATGTGGCTGCGCAGTCACGCTGCAGTGCAATAGCGCTTAGCCACTTCTCCCTCGAAAGGCTTAAAATCCATCACGTTATACAAGAGCCAAAAGCCTTCTTGGAGTGTCCCAGATTTCCCCCTCCCGTCCATCCCATTCCCTTCAAATTATAATCTCTTTTGCTGCCTCCTTTGATGTTACACAGAAGAGTTTACTGAAATCCATTGTGTCTCTGTCCGTACTCACATAGGTTCTCTGGGCTTTGCCTCTTGAGTCTCTGCTCTGTAGCCAAAAGCTGAGCTTGTGTTGGGGGAGAAAAGGAAAAATGGTTGACTTTTTATCAATATTTTATATATTGCATGAGTTGATTTGCTAAAGGCTTCTCTAATACTGGTGGTGGTGTCGATCATCCCAGGGTAGGGTGTAATACTTTGCTCAGTTATTTTAATTTTTTTGTAGCTGTTGCAAATGTTTCTTTTTTCTCGATGTTCCCAGCCCTTTGAAGGGCAAGAGTCCTTTTTGGGGTGTTCCTCTCCTGCACAGTAAATGTGCTTGCTAAAATTAGTTCTGTTTAGACAAGTCCCTCACTGGAATGTAGAAGGTTCTTCCAGAGCAGACTCTTTCTGACAGAGGAAGGCTGATGTACTGCAGGGGTGTCCTGGACAGAGCAAAGGACCCTCTCCTTCTTCCTCCTCCTCCTCCTCTTTCCCTCTTAACCCACCTGTCTTTCCCCTTGGCTCCACATCTGGTGGAAGATGCATGTGATGCTTATTTCCAGAGCAGCTTGGGAAGTCTTAAGACTGTAAGTGGTTGTCTGCCGTTATCCTGGAGCTCTGGGGAGGTTTCAGCAGTAATAACTGTTACTTAAAGTAGATGAGCTTCTTGTGGCTTTCTGAGAATTGTGGAGCACGTTAGTCGTCGGGTGCTTAAGGAAGCATCTGCCTGTCTGTAGCTTTCAAAACATTTTGTAAGTGAAGAATTTAGGTTTTTCCTGTCTTCTATATATGGAGGGTGAGAAGTTACTCCTCCAAAACTGTGTTCTTCCAGAAATGGCCTGCCTTGACTGAGAAGATAGGAAGGAAAAACAAGTTCCTTTTAATGATCTTAAATTTGCTCAGTGTCTTACTTAAAGATTTTGTTCCAGTGTGTTGTTGCTTACCAAAACGACTCTGCAGCCAAACCAGATCTGATGAGAACGTGCATTTCAGTTGTGTAGAAGAGTGAGGATGGAGAGCGGGTTGTTAGAAAGAGCCCTATCAGTGAAGTCAGGTAAGTGAGGGCCGTGGTGCGGGCAGGCAGGTTGTATTTGCTTTGCTCCACTGGCTCCTCACGTGGAAGTAATTCATCATGATGTCTTTAGGGTGCCCTCCGTGGCCCAGGCTGACAAAAGGCTGTTCGTTGCTCTCACCCCTCCGTGTCAAACGCGTACACACCTGTGCCAGGCTTTTGGCAAAGGTCTGGAAAGAAAACCAGCCTGCCACAAGTACCAGAGTAGGTGTTGAGGAAGAGTGGGGCGAGGCCCAAAGGCCTTGTTTTCAACTGAATAGCGAGAGACAAATAAACAGTGCTTATTGACTCTGCTAGTTTATAGGCTGTTTATTTTCCTCCCATAATTACTCTGATTCAAAACTGAACACAGAACTTTGAGCTTCACCTTAAAAAAATGCACAGCCAATTACACATGCAAAATTATTCAAGAACTCATTCATCAGGTATCTGTCCATGAAGTTGATCCATGTGCTCTTGATTGTATTTTGACCTATGTTCACTGCTGTAAGAGTGGTGGGGGTTTGGAGTAGCATAGAGGTGCCTAAGGAAGTTTTGGCACTATAGATGGGGTACAGTTGCCCTGAGTGCTCACCATCACAGTTATTAACTGCACTGGAGGTGTCGTGGCTTCAGATACCTGTGGTCCTTGGACTTGCTGGGGCGAAACCAAGATGTGCTGTAAAGACACCGGCTTCTGGCAAGATGGGACTTTGTAGCTGTGGTGGTAAATGAATAGTGATGAAACCTGCAAGCATGGCTTGTGTTTGGGAAAGGTGCCGAAGTGAGAGAGGTGAAAGTCAGAAGAACCCAAGAGAAAGAAGTTCAGAAGAGCAAAAAGTTCTCTTTAAACAAATGCCTGTCCTTGTAACTAAAAATCCAGGCAGTGTGCTGGTAGCTTTTCAGTTGCATCACCAAGGTGAATCAGGGCAGGTTCTGCAAGCACAAGAGGAGTTGGGGAGGAGCCCAAATCAGGGCAGTTGAGCTTGGCAGCTGCCTGCCCGGTGCTGCAGGGGGGCTTGGCAAAAGAGCACTGAGAGCTCACTGCTGCTCCATCATCTTAGAGCCTCCCTCCCCTTCCCTGGTTCCATGACCTGCCTGGTTGCTGAAGTTGGTTATGCATTAGGTGGTGTTTGAGGAAGAACACCATGCCTGGTCAAGAGCTGATATTAGTGGAACTCACAGGGGGAAGACTTGTCCTTTTGTGTAACATTTGAAATGAAAATGAGATTCTTGGCTGGTGGAGTGGACATGTCTCCACAACACAGGAACTGGTGCCTTGGAGAGCGTTTGGAGCTGGAACCGGAGTCTGTTACAGCAGGAGAGCCTGGTTTCATTTCAAAGAAAACGCAAGGAGAAAAGTTTGTCGGCAAACAGCTTTTTAATTCCCAGAACCATGACCCCACAAACAACTCAGCAGAGACTGGGCACAGCAGACCTGTGCATAGAGGAGATTTTGAATCTGGTGGCAATAACCTCCCTTGGCTTCAGTTCCAAGAGGAGCCAAGCCCTCAGTCCCTTCCCGCTGTCAGACCTGCTCTCAGTTCTGGACCCCCCATGCATGTGTGCAGGCGCTCATGGTTTCTCCAGTGGTTCCTCCACCAGCTCCGCTCCCCTTCCCATGGATGGGGCACCCACGAGTTGCCAGGCAGCTGATGCCAATAAAAATGACCAGAGGAAAGGGACCATTCTTTCTTCTTAGACTCCCTGACCTGGTTTGTACTCGTCTCCGTCCCTGGCTCTACTCAACCAGTGGGAAGTGAGAGTTAAAGTTATTTTGTTTTGTCTTAAACCACAGGGCAGGGAATTATTTTCAAGCTGTAACTTTTAGTTTCCACTGGAAAGGTAAACCAGACTCTTGGCCAATGGAAAAGCAGCTTCCAGTTGCATCAGCCAACAGCACAAGTACCACATAACAAATAATCAACTCTCTTTTCAGATGTTTTTTAAAAGAAAAATAAAAAAATTAGGTAATACTTTATTTGAGGCATCTGTCAGTGACATTGAGGTAGCTGACACCAGATCCATACGTGGCTTTTCCTTTGTTCCTGGCTCTTGGTGGCTCATTGCAGGGTTCCCATCTGTGCATTTGGTATTAGACTGCGATGGTTCTCTGCTTCTTACACTTGCCCATGGCACAGGGATTTCAGGTAGAACACTGAGAGAAGCAGAATCACTTTGAATGGGAAATACTGATTTTGTGGAGCAGCTACTAAAGATTCATAGAATTTCAAGACTAGAAGAATGGCTCTTAAAAATTTAATATTTGTAGAAGATTTGGAGAGTTTTAAGGATTTATTGGATCAGATCTGTATCAAAGAGTAATTTTATAGGAGAGATTTACAAGCAGAACAGTGAAATAAAAGAGTAATTGTTGAGCCCGGGAATTAAACACCCAGTTGAAGTGGCTGAGTATTTTCTTTCAATGCAAGTTCCTGGGTAGCCCTGGCTGCATCTTTGTGCAAACCAAGCTTCACTAACACCGAACTCGGGGAGAAGTTAGTAGGGTGCAGTGGAGTCTCCAGTCGCCCAGAAGAATACTGGATGGTTCATAGTCATTGTGAAATAGAAAAGTGGGGACACTATGTGCATTTCCTCCCTCTGGTTCAAAATCACATTTCTGGACTTGGCGTTTACTGGGAGGCTGTTGCAGGTTTTGCCGTACTACCTTTCTGGTTGCTCCTTGGGATAAGCGCAGTCATCAGATGTGGGCTGGCCTGGTTCTTGCACTAAAGGATAAAAGGAAAGAAATGTTGAGACAGGAGAGAGAGAATATTTATTCTTTCTTTAATGCTAGCCGAGAAGCTTTGCACGTGGATGATGGCTTATGCCAGGGGCTATGTAGAGTGTTCTAGAAAATAATTTATATCAGCCTTTACAAGATGAATTCATCAAAGGGGCATCTGTAGGAATTTGTTTTAAACTGAGATAGTGTCTGAAATAAACAAATCCAGTCCCTTTTCACTTCTGTGGTAATTTTCGATGTGACTTCATCAAAATTGAAGATTTTTGCACAGGTGTGAGAAAAACTCAGCTCCCAATTTTTTAAGATGACTTCCTGTACTCCGTATGACGAAGGCGTTACCTCTTTACACAGCATCCCTTGAGCCCAGCTGGGAATCTGCGCTGACATTGCTATCGGAGAAGTCAAATCAGGCCTTTGCACAGCTGGAAGATCCCCTCTCGGGAAGAGACAAAGTCCTTGTAGGCTCATCAGTAGGAAGGCAGAGCAGGTTAGTTCCGTGAGGGGTGTTTTGCAGCTCCTTTTTACGCCTGTGCTGAGCAGGCGGGCTCGGAGTGCTCGCAGCTGCGGTTGGTGAAGATTCCCCACAGGTCAGAGCGGGGGGACACGCTGGCAGCCAGCATGTGTGCTGCGAAGGCAAGAATAGAAAGCAAATACTTCCCGTAATCACACGTCCCAGAATGACAGGGTAAAATGAGTGCTTACGCTTCCACCAGAGCAGTGCGAAATGGGAAGATGGAGAGTCTGGACCGCTGCCCAATGAAACCAAAATTGCAAAAAAGGAAAATAAAACAAATGCTGCGTGCACTGCCTGGAACTGGCACTGCAGAGGGGTGGGTTTCTTCTCTATTGAACAGATACAGGAGATAGGCAGTAAATCTTACGGCTCTGGAGAACGGCATTATTTTTAGCATTTTTTATTATCAAGACAACCCTTCATTGCTTTCAATCTTATTTATTTTTTTAATCCATGTGAAAGTGCAGTCCTTAGAAAGACCTCTAATACCTCATTAATCAGTTCTGGACCGTGTCACAAAGAGGCTTTAGGAAGCAACGGTCTGTCCATTGGTTCATGGGCTTGGGAAGGCTTAAAGGATGCGGATAAAGGGCCCTTGTCCCACACTGGAGATACCTCTCATTTTGTGTTTTTTAGTTTGACTTTTATGAGGAGCCTGAGGCCAAGCTGAGAAGCTCAGCACGAGCTCCATCCTCACGTGGTTCAGCCTGTTTGTAGACTCAGGCCTGCAATTCCTAAAGGCACCATGTGAGGAATTCTCAGTTCAGTTCCCAAGTTCAGGAACTGTGGTCTCAGTCACCCCCAGCAGAAGCTGTGAATGCTCATCACTGGTAAAGGTGCATTTCTTCTGGCACGAAGGCCGCCATGGGCGTGTGGTGCCAGTGGTAGCTGTGCTCACCATCAGCCTTTTTCTCTTCTGTGTATTTTTGTCTGCTGGTGTCTGACACGTCTCTCTCTGGGGTTTCTCTAGGCTTACATCAGACCGGCGTCTGGTCTTGTGGTTTGTGCCCCTAATGAGAGAGCTGCAGTATTTTCACACCCAGACGGGGTATGGGATGAGACAGGAAGCCTCACCCTTTCTCGTGGTGTAACCGAACTCAGCTCTTTGCATGAACCTGGAGCAGAAGCAACAGCTCTAACAAATGATCGTGTGCCCTCTGTAGATGTACATCCCTTTGGGTTTTGCCTACTCTCTCTCTGCTTTTCTCACTGCAAAGTGTTCGATGGAGACGGTTCTGATTTACGCCAGACCTAGGAATATGGAATGGAGTTCTTCAGCCTCCCAGTATTTTTCCAAATAATTAAGAGGCTGAAATGCAGGTCTCTGTGTGTTGGGATGGCGTGAGAGCTTTTGGGGACGTTAAATCTTTCATTTCTAAAGAGGCCCCATAGGATGCTGTGATTTCTGCTGGTATGGTACCCGCATTGCCCATCCATCTTTAAAAGGAGTGGACCAGGCCAAGGGACTCCCAGCCTCATCAGAGGAGCTTGATGAGACACAGTGACTGTTCCAGACACCGTTCGGGTGTGGTGCTGAGCGGGTGCTGAGTGGCTGCCGGTTCTGTTGATGGTACCGGGCACTGGGCTCAGGGCCTGCCTGGCTGAGAAGCAGAGGGTCACAAATGCTTTCTCCTCATCTCAGGGTTTATTACTGTAATTCTTAATAGCGGTAGAGAATCTGATCCAACCTGTCAGCCTTGGCCCTGGCTGGCTGGAGGCCAAACTGGGCGGTGTTTGCCTTAAAATGGCTGGCATTAAAGTTCACATGCACACATTTCTCTTTGGAATGCACTTCTAAAAACATTTTTTTTTAGGAACTTCGTACAACTTTCTGTATCTGTTTTTCCTCAAAAATCAATTGCTTCAGAAAACATCAGCTTCAGTAAATGTTTCATAGAAGTCCTCTGAACCCACTTTGTACCATGGATTCCCTACATCTGAGGAGCAGAAAAATTAGCATTATCAAAGCACTGTGCCCAGCACAAAGCCCATTTGATGACAAATTATTAAGTTGCCTGCAATAGAAATAAAACCGAATAGGAAATAAGATAATATTTATTCCAGTCTTCTAGGGTTTGGGTTCAATTTTTTTGTAAGCCAATTACAAAGATGGCAAAAAAGTGACATCAGATTTTCAGTATTTCTTTTGCCACTTTGTGTATTTCATTATTTGGCAAAGAGAGAAAATGAAATAAAATCATCCATCCTTGAGCCAGTCCCAGGGTTCGCTGCCGGCTGTGGCTGGGCTGGAAGGGTCACAGGAGGTGCCTTGGTGCTTGGAGGCTGTCCTAGAGTGGGACATCACTGGTGAGTCATGAAGAGAAGATTCTGTGTTCAGTATCGGTCTTGTTCTGTGTCTCAGTGTCTTCTTGGAGTTGTGAACAGACTGGCGTTTGCCTCTGAGCGTCAGAGGGCTGCACAACGCAGAAGGGCTGTGCACAGCTGTGCTGACCTGCTTGGGTCCTTGTAGGTGGGGTTTTTGATGCGTTCATGACACAGCCACGGCGTTTCTGCAGAGGGGACACAAGCGTCTTCAGTGCGATGTCCAAGCCGATACAACTAAATTGAATTCGATTCAAAAATTGAATCGAATGACTGCAGGCTGTAGTTAGAGGGCTTCTGTTTTGTGAGTTTCAGAGGTGAACTCTCAGTTCGCGATTAATAGCAACATGTGGTGCCTCAATATTTCATAGGCCTTGGCAACTATGGGACTGCTACATTTTTGCATTATTAAAATGGTTTTTTCGAGCATGTACTGAGAGGCAGCTCCTGCCTCAGCCAGTAGATGATCCGCATAACCAAAAGAGGGGAGTGGATGGAAGGAGAACTGGCAGACGTCATCACAGCGGTTTGCAAATTGAGTTGGCAGCAGCCCTGTCTTGAGTCCAGCTGAAGGGCTTTGCCTCTTGGGACAGCACTGGTTTGTTGGGAATTCTGGAGTCCTGCGGTGGGAGATGACTTGAAGTTACAGAAATCCAAGCTGGAGACAGCCACAATTTCCTTAAAACTGCAAAATGAGGTCATTCTATGGAAATCTCTCTCCCCAGCCTTTCTGAAGCCTGGCCCTTGCTCTGTCTTTCCCCAGGCCACTTGTGTTCACGTGTGGTGCCGAGCGGGCTCTGGCTGTGTGTGCAGGGAGCACCATGGCTGTCCCCATGCCTGCCCGAACAGCGTGTTCCACTGCAGCGAGCGCGGATGGCAGGGGGAGGCCGGGTTCCATGCTGAGTCTTGCCACCTGTTGCCGTTCCATTTCCAAGCCGCCTTCCTCCCCACCCTCCGCCTGAGCTCCCCTCCCCACGGCTCCCCAGCCCCAGTGGATAGGGCTGGGATCAGTAGGCACTTGCCAAATACCTTTCTAATGCTGTCACTAATTCTGCACAGACAGCATCTCTGAAAGCAAAAACAAATCTTTTCCAATCATTGTCCTGCCTTTTCTACAAAAAGTGTTCAGAAATGTCCTTTCTGGTTGAGTCGATGGGAAGAGACTGTGCCACAGCCGCTACAGAGCCAGGCCTGGGGCAGCCTGAGGCGGTGCCCAGAGAATCCTCTGCAGATGCATCGGAGTTGACTTTGGCACTGGCACGGGCTAATTCTGTGCTCAGGGTTGCACATAAACACACCCGGGTCATTCTTCTTCATCTGCTGCGTATGGAAAGCTGCCCCGAGCTCTGGAGTGCCAGGGAATGTTGGACTGGAACCTCCCAACGGGGATTGATGCTGTTGCTGTGTGGATGGGGCAGTAGGATTGGATAGAGTGGTGGGAGCTGCTGGGTGAACTGGTGTTAGAGCTGTGGTTCCGTGCTGCTGCCCGGCTTCCATGAGAGCCGTGGGCTGTTCATGGCCAGGAGGCTGTAATTTCCTCCTAGTCAAGGTGTGCAGAAGGGATGCATTGCTCTCGGTGCAGGGTTTGCAATGGGGGCAAGAAAATAAGTGGGGAGGCTGGAGAAGCCTTCAGTTCGTGAGTGCTCAGCAGGTAAAGTCATTCGATCACAGCTTTCAGGAGCAAATAATCATTTGGAGAAGCAGTCTGGGGGTTCCCGATTCAAGATGCCTTCAAGGGGACTCATTTTCAGAACACAAGACATTGGCAAATAGACCTGGTTTTGAAGCATTTCAGGCTCTCCAAATGTTGCTGTGCGTGTGTTTTACAAACACACCTGTATAAATACATGTTTGCCCACAAAAATCACAGTGAGATGTAAGGATGAGGATATTCAATGCAAATATGAGTGATTACTGCTTGCTGCAGCACAGTTCTGCCACTGCACTTCAAACCAGGTTGAATGGGAATATGGAAAGGCAGCGAGATGGGAATTGCAGAAAGGCAGACAAAGGAAGAGAAGCCGAGGTGTGTGTTTCTCTTATTATTTCTAGTTGTGATGCTGCATAAGGTCCAGAACCTTCTCGCTCCCCGCCGACAGACGTGTTTGTACTGGCAGGGCTTCAAGCTGGGATCCCCACTGCACCAGTTAAACCAGTAGTTACCAATTTTTTTGCAAGCCACCCTGGGACTATAGGAATTTTATTCCTTCACAGTGTTGAAGGAAAGGGGTTTTGCTTGCCAAAGGGCTTTCTTATGCTTTAGGATGATTTATGGGCCAAGCTGAGCCACTTGTGGAAAAGGCAAAGCAGCTCTTGGCAGCACCCCCAGAATCCACTGCAGCTGTGGGGTAGTGAAGTCATCGGCATAACAACCACTGCAAACAGAATAACAAAGTCTGTTCTGTTCTCATTTAAAATAATCTTTCCAGTTCAGCAACCACATTAAACCTTACCTTTCTGCATACAAAAATCATAAAAGGCAGATAGTTCTCTGCAGCGTGGTGTGAATGTCTCGCTTCTGTCACTGCCTGTCACTCCTGCACCACGACACTTGATCGGAGTATTCCAAATGAAGGAATGAAGCCACATTATGTCATAGTTTGTGTCTGTCCCTTGTTTTCACTTCTTTGTTTCTCCTTAGGTTTAAAAACACAGAAAAAACCTCAGTGTTTCTTTCTTTTAAAAATAAAATTTGCTTTTTCCTTATAACCTCTCTCTAAACTGATTGCAAAATGAGTAATTCTGACTTTGATTTATCCCACCTGTCTTTGTTTCAGGTCCCTTCAGATCCTCCTGCTTCCAAAAAGTCCAAAATAGATGACTCTGCTACCCAGTCTCCAGCTTCTACTGAGAAGGAAAAACAGTCCAGTTGGTTACGGTCCTTATCCAGTTCGTCTAATAAGGTGATTCTGGGTATTTTGTAATTAAAAGAGAGCTCAAAGCAGCACATAGGATCCCTCTACTGAAACCAGGAGGGAGAATGAGAGAAAAGCTTTGCCCAGGTTCTCTGCGTTAATGCTGTTTCTGTCCTTGCTCTGGTAACCATTGAGCTATGCAGTCCTCCCAGTTTCCTTGCCATCTTCCAGTGTTCGCTGACCTTGATTGTGACAGTGAAGTCAGCAATCCCTTTATGCCTTTGGGGTACAGGAATCCTGAAAGACTCAGAAGCGTTTTGTGGTCTCTACAAACTACACACAACTGGCAGGGACAAAAGCAGTGGGGTTTTATGTTAGCACGGTTTACCTCTTCCCGTGGAATCTACTAATGAGTAGGTCCCAACCGGTGGGGAACGGTGTTAGGGATAACAAGATGTGCAGGAAGGCCTCTCTCACGCTCCATTGGGCTGTTGGTTTTGTATTTACCTATTTCTCCTTCCCAGAGTATCGGCTGTGTCCATCCCCGTCAGCGCCTCTCGGCTTTCCGGCCCTGGTCCCCTGCTGTATCGGCAAATGAGAAAGAGCTCTCGACCCATCTTCCCGCCTTGATTCGAGACAGGTATGGAGACACGGACTGAGGGGAGTGTGGAGTCGGCAGCCGAGTTTCGTAAATTGGTTTCCTTATCAAAATGTGCCATTAAAGTCTGGCATGAAGGCTGCTTCTATGAACTTGTGATCACTTTGGGATGCAGGCATCGGAGTTCTTGGGCTCTGCTACTTAAAGGAAGATTGAGTTCCTCTTAGGGCAGACAGTCAGGGGGCAGCCAGCATTTCCAGGCAACTGGCACTTGGTGCCTGCAGCAGCTCTGCAGCTCTGGCTGCTCCACGTGTTGCCAGCGCAGCTGCATCCTCCCTCCTGTGTGGACAATTCCAGAGGGTGAAGGACTGAGCGGACAGCACAGCCTGTCCCGTTCCCTTGTGATGCCAGAGCAGAGCATGCTGGGCAGGAGAGCCTGTGGGAGTCTCCTCAGCTCGTGAGCCCCATCAGATGTGGTAGACAGGAACATGGTTGCACTGGTACAGGAATGAGTCACCACCCCTAATAGGTGGGACTGCTGGTGTCATAGTTAGAACGGAAGATGTCGGGGCAATTACACATTTCTGTGCCAGACTTGAACTGTTCAGCCTGAAAACTCTTCACACCAGATTTCTGCCTCAAGGTAATGGTTTCTTTGGAAAGTTTGACCAAATTGGCCAGGTGGTTTTAGGGACTGTTACGGAGAACATATGTTGCCGCCCTCATGAAGAAATTTCTTAGAAACCGTGGGGATTGATTGGAGGGAAAATAAGAGAAAGCCTCCCACAGTATCTTGGGGTTTAAGCAGTTAGGTAGGGAGAGAAGGGCTGAAAGGGGTAAGATTCTGCCCTTGGTATCCATGTGTGAAACTTGGCCAATTCTAGTCTTGGGGAAAACCTCACCAAGCCCAGGATCAATATTCATGTGTGAGTGCAGATCCATCATGGCATTTCCACGTTTGCAAAACATTTGTGGATAGATGGAAGTAAAACTGGGCAGTGAGGTAAAACAGCAATGCATGAAGATCACAACAGAACTATTATAATTATTAGAATCTGGGAGATCTCCTAGAGCATGTGGCACTTTGAACATGACCCCTTCTGAACTGGGTGGAGATGCACCGTGTAAGTCATCCCTGTGTTAATTGGGTGCAAAACGCTAAGTAAATACGAGGCAGGTTCTTCGCTGCTGTTCAGCACAGCCTTACTGTCATCCCTGTAAGTGTCTTGCACCGTCAGGGTAACACATGGGTTGGGAAGCGCTTTAAAGCCAAGATGATGACTGTTTTCTCCTTCCTTTTGCCTCTCCCTCTACAACAGTTTTTACTCCTACAAAAGCTTTGAGAATGCCGTGGCCCCCAACGTGGCCCTGGCACCTCCAGCCCAACAGAAAATCGTCAGCACCGCGCCCTGTGCCACCGTGGTGTCCCGGAGCGGCGAGGCTCTGAGCAGCGCTGCCCAGCCGCGGAAGAGGAAACACACTGCGGAGAACACGGCTCCCCCTGAGGCAGCAGCCACTGCTGCAGCCCCTGTTACTGCCACTGAGGAGGAGAAGGAGTCGGAAGCTGAAATTGAAGTAGAAACCAGGGAAGAATGTAAGTGAGAGTTGTATCTGCCTTTGGTTTGGTTGATTTGTGCTGGGGTTTCCTCAGTAACCCATAGGAGTCAGCTGCCCACCTTCTGTTGGGATCATACACAGCTCTGGGAGCCTGGTACCTCAGTGGGAGGTGGAAATACGGCCTGAAGTAACAACAGGAATGCAGCATGGGACAGAATTTGGTGGGGCGGTCCTGGGGTAGGAGTGTGCACTGGCAAAACGAAGAACCTGAACCACAGGTGTCCACTAGCCTGGGGCCTTTTGTTAAAGCAGGTCCCATAGATCAGCCAGGTTGGCATTTCCATCACATTTCAAGTATCAAAAGTATAAAATGAGCATTTCCTTTCTTCCATTTTTTTTCAATATTCAGTATCTCCTCTGTACAAAAGGGTCTCAGCATATTTTGAGATCTGTTTGTTTTGGATGTATTTTTTATTAATTTTTGATGTTTCTGTTTTTCAGTCACCTCCTCCTTATCCTCGCTCTCCTCCCCATCCTTTACTTCATCCAGCTCCGCAAAGGACATGAGCTCGCCCGGGATGCAGGCCCCGGTCGCGGTCAGCAGTTCATACGAGGCCGCGCCACACGCTGACTCGCACAGCAGTGGGCTGGAGGCTGAGCTGGAGCACCTACGGCAGGCCCTGGACAGCGGCCTCGACACGAAAGAAGCCAAAGAAAAATTCCTCCATGAAGTTGTTAAAATGAGAGTGAAGCAGGAAGAGAAGCTGAACGCTGCCTTGCAAGCCAAGCGCAGTCTACATCAGGTGATGCTGACAAATAGCTTTCCCTTCCCACTGCCTGCAGATCCTCTTCCAGGTAGAAGCCATGAGGCAGGCTCATGTGAAAGAATTGCCTCATTTTTCCCAAATAGCAACAGCCTTTCCCAGGGAACTGTTTGTAAATTCAGCCGGGAAACCAAAGTCTACAGGAACCATTCCTACATTTTTAAGCCTGCCACCTGGTTTTGCCTCAGGGTTTAAATCCATGGTTACCAAAATCAACATCTTGTCATTACTGAGAAGATCTCCCAGTCCAGCACAGTTCATTCTGTTCTCGTTTCACTGAACGAGAAACATTTCTGACCTGCTGGAGGCTTTGGCTGTGGTTTTAAAGGGTTTGTAGCAGCCCTGCCATTGCCCAGCCGAGAGAGGGGGGAGGGTGATCCCCGAGGCCCAGGGGCACTCACTGAAGCCCTGACGAGGACCTGAACTGCAGATCTTTGCCGCGTCCCTGTCCTGCGGGCAGCTGTGAAGGACGCGCTGCGGGTTGGTCCCAGGGAAGGGAGGCCCACAGCTGCCTCCTCAGCGGAACTGCTGCTTCCTTGTCGCCTGCAGCAAATCACCTCATTCTCGTGTTTCAGTAAATAGATGGTTTATTTTATGTATTTAAGAGTAAATATTTATAAGTAATATATATTTAAAGCTAATTTTTAAGTATCTGACGTAAACACACAGCGTGTACTGACAGCAAAGCTGAGTCAGATGAAGCAGTTGATGAAGCACAACTGAGTGTTGAGGCCTTAAATCAAGCAACACGTCAGGGTTAGAGGGGGCTGTGGGATCTGGCCCTCATTTTCCGTGTGGGCAGCCATGGGCTTGCAGTTCTGTACGGAGACCGCAGGCGTGTGCCCGCTTCCACGAGCAGGGCTGAGCGGTGAGGGCCTGGCTGGGAAGTGAGATTGTCTGAGGAACGCGTTTCCCATGACCTGTAGCTGTGCTGCTTAGCAGAAACACAGTGCTGCGAGGTTTGGCTCTGACAGAGGAAACACTGCTTCTGGGGAAAAATATCGAACTGTAGCTTCCGATTTAACCATTTAGGAGCCGGAGCTGCAGCAAGCCATGGTTGTGCTTGTGGTGAACATGGCTTTTAACAACAGCTTTTTATAAACTTAGGAGTTTCTTCCTGTGCACCTTCAGGTTCCTTATTGTTATCCCATCAGTTAACAGCTCAGTCTTGGACTGGAGATTCCAAGGTCGCAGTTCTTACTCAGAACCTGGGCAGTAAGAGTTCTCTGGAGCAAACCATGGTTTCGATTCAGCTTAAGGTCTGAGCATGGACCTTTCCCGATGTGACAGTGCAGTGCAGTGCCTGGTTGCCAGGAGCCTTGGGGTGATGCACCGGTTACCCACAGCAAACCAAAACCTGCAGTCAGAGAGAAGATACGTGACTTGGTTGGTCTCATACTTGCCTTAAGTAGATTTTTTTGGGGGGGCTTGATAAAACGAACCTGCTTACTGAGCTCTTCAGCAACACTGTTGTTCAGCTTTACTGCACACAAAGGGCATCCACAGTCGGCATTTATCATCACGTGTGTCTTCTGTGCAGTGCAAGCGTTACAGTTGGTGCGTTTGAAACTTCGAGCTTGTGCAGAACACATTGCTGGGAGCTCTCTCCAACTGCAGTTCATCTTTATTCAGTCACAGATGGTCACAGCTATTTTGCTTGACAAAGCAAAATGTGGCTGTAGCAAATAGCTGTTCATTATCCAGGAATTCAGGGTATCTTGAATAGGATCTCATGTTGATTTAAAGGAAAAAAGCTTGTACAAAGTTCAGAATGAGGTTTAGACAGGAGCCATCTTGGTCTTAGCCAACTGAAGGTGGGAATTCGGTTTGACTCGCTTCCTCTGCAGTTCTGTGTCCTTGCACTACTGTCGCTGCTCCTCGGTGCTCATGATTTGACTGCTCTTGTGTTCTAGGAGCTGGAGTTCCTGAGAGTGGCTAAGAAAGAGAAACTGAGAGAAGCAACGGAGGCGAAGCGCAACTTAAGGAAAGAGATTGAACGCCTGAGAGCTGAGAATGAGAAGAAAATGAAGGAAGCCAACGAGTCTCGGATACGACTGAAGAGGGAACTGGAACAAGCCAGGCAGATCCGGGTTTGTGACAAGGGCTGTGAAGCAGGCAGGCTCCGGGCCAAGTACTCAGCTCAGGTAAGGCCCAAACACTGCAAGCTGTAACAGCTTACCCTTTCTACAGTTTTGGGGTCAGTTGCATGTCTGTCTGTGCACTAATGCCACTGGCCTTGTTTTGTCTGATTTGATCCCAGGCCCCCCCGTCTGATCATGTCTGTGCCCCCACCATGTCGATTAACAGCCCAGGTCCTAATAGAGGCTGTTAGCCTGCCCCACGCCCTCGTCAGCCCACACCTCTGCCTGGGACTTAGCATGTTTGTAAGCTGAAAAATCACCATTTATAGAGAACTGAGACATTACCTGAGTCCTACCAACACCCCGTTGGTACTGCCAGTGCACTGGGATCCATTTCAATACTGTGAACATTAGGCAGAGCCACTTTCTCTCATGGTATTTTTGATTAAGGCCAGCCTAGACCCCCAGGAACAATTTAAATCGCAGACAGAGCCCTGGGCCCATCGGCAGGCACAGCGCTGCACTGGGAGCGAGCGATGGGGACGGCTGTAAAGCACGGGAAGAGCAAACTCTTAGGTCTGAGAAAACACTTCCAGTGTGAGCCCAGTGAAAGTTCTAGGAATGCAGGAACGTGTTGTTACAAGCAACACACACACTAAGTTTTCAAACTAGAACTCCCTTTCTGCCCTCTCTGCATCGGATTATCTTGTAACAAAAGATTTTGAAGTTCATTTAAACCGCCCAAAGCTAAGTCACCCAAGAGCTGGACTGCACATCCCTAAGTCACCTTGTTGTGTCCTGGTGTTGGCAGGTGTGTGGAACGCAAGGCCAACCACTGCTCCAAGCCCCTGACATGGCCCAGAGTAACAGGCTGAGCCGAGAGCAGAACGGCAGCCTCCTGGATTTCTGTGCCCTGTCTTCCCCTTCCTCCGGTGAAAACAATCCCAGCTGCCCGGTACTGCAGCTCCTACAGGACAGCACGGTCCCACAGCTTTCATTAGCCCCCTCATCCCCTTCCTCTGGAGAGCAGGGCTCCCAGAGATGCCTCTCTGGAAGGCTGAAACTCCTTTCCTTGCCACAGCACCTCCTCCGGAGCCCTGCTCGGGCCTGCTGCCACCTAAATGCCCCTCTGCCAGCCCCGCCCCGTTCCGAGCACTGGTTCCCAAGCCAAAGCCTGGCTGAGAGATCTGTAGGTAAAAGGCAGTTGTAACACACCTGAATTAATGCTAAGGGAGCTCTGCTGGACCACATTTACTGTAGCAACTTCTCTGCCACCTGCATGGTTAAGCAAAGGCTCAAAAGTGTGGTGTTAGGCCTGAAGCCTGGGCTATGGGTGTTCATTTGCTGTGGTTGCTTTAAGGGAAGGGAGGAAAGGAAGAAAAAGCAACAGCAGTCAGAAATTCTTCTAACCCCAGGCTCTCAATACTGGGAAGGGGAGGGGTCCGCTTGTACCACGACGAGACAGGTCCGACCAGACCAGAAGCAGGAAATGATGCGGGCTTCCTCTCCAGCATCACAGGATGTCTCACAGATAAGAGGTGTCCAGACTAAACATAACCAGATTGCGAGCTGCTGCACTGGGCGGTGCCGGCAGTTCCTTCCACTGGAGCAAAAAACCCAAGGCAACAGCAAGTGCCGATAAAAGTAAACGCCCTGGGTACCCACCAGAGCTCAGCCTGTCTGCAGGTGCGTTTTGCCCTCCTGGAGGATACACAGGGGAGCATCTGGAAAGGGGATTCTCAGTCTCTGAAGCAGTTCCCTCCTTGAGAGGGAATAAATGAGGCTTCCCAACAGGAAAGGCTGAGAACAGGAGCAGCTGAAATCCTGCAGGTTTGTCTGTTCAGAAGGTGCTCCCAGCACATCAGCAGTGCCGGCTGCAGAATCCTGCGTGCACGTACGCTTCTGTCACAGCACCAGGACCTCCTTCAGCCCCAGATGCCTGGGCAGAAATCCTGTGGCAGCTCCTCCATTTGTTCCCAGCTGCCCCACGGGTTTCTGCAGGGCACTTGATAGGAGAATACCTGATGGGACTTCAGAGTCTGAATTGTACAGGACATCGGCGTGACTGAAGTGCTCCAGTCCTGTAAGGGATTTCAAATGTTATGCACCTTTTATTGCATTTGGAGAGCACGCAGGAAGTTTGTCACGTGTTGTGTTTGTCACTTATTATTTTTGAGGAAACCACAGTTCTCTAGGTGGACTCTTTGAGACAAGCAGCATCGGGCAACTGGGAGGGGAAAGGGCAACAACTTCAGGGGTGTAAATGTCTGTGTAAGCATCAAGCCTGAGCTGCTTCACACCCACCACACAGCACAGGGGATTACACTGCCTTTCTCCTCACCTCGATACTGACATCCACACATAGATGGGGGAGTGGGTGGCCTTCACCTTAGCCCCAGACAGGAGAGGTTTAATGGCCTCTGTTAAATGGCGATCTTTGATAACTGCCACTCTTATCTGTTTGTGGCCTAACGTTCCATATTGCAAACTGGTGTGGGTTTTCCAGTATTTACACCCCTGGAACACTGGGGCTTTTCTCTGCTCCCGTTACCAGTAAGGAAAAAGAGAGAGGGTGACTGTTAGGCCTTCGGGGAGGCCGAGGCCATCTGCCCATCTTGCTGTGAGGCAGAGGATGATGATTAGGGCTCAGCAGTGACCTCCTTCACCCTTCCTTTGCCATCTCCACTGCACCTCCTCTTCCTCCCTGCCCACCTTCCTCTGTAGGAATAATTTCTCTCATTTACCCAGAGGGCTCCTCTACTGGAGAGGACACCACCCTTGCTTCCTGTAGTCAGTAACCTACAGCTGCCATGGGCCTCAGCTGCTGCTGGTTCTGGTCACTCATTAATAACCACTGTAAAGAAGCTGAAGGTAAAATTACTCTGCCATTGCAAATGCAGCTTGTAGTCTCCTTTGCCGAGTAGCAAAGAAATAGCCTAAAGAAATAGCAGGGATGGCTGAAGCAGCACAGGGACCAGCGTTCTGTACACTAGGGCACTCCTTAGCCTGTTTGTCACCCTCCTGGCTGGAACTTAACCCAACAGAAACATTTACGCACATCAAAACTAAACAGTCCCTGCAATGCACTGGCGCGGCTGAGCTGCCGTGTATGGAGAAGAGTTGGGAAAGGGAAGTCCTGCCTCACCTCAACTTTGATATCTTACGTGTGGGAGCCCCTGGTTCCAGCACTCTTCACACTGAGGTGCTGTGTTCCTCTGTTACAGCCTACAGATCAGAACAGAAATAAACAGTTGGTGATGTTTCTCCATCTGCTTCTCTCCAGATTGAGGACCTCCAGGTCAAGCTCCAGCACGCAGAGGCCGACCGGGAGCAGCTCCGGGCTGACCTGATGCACGAAAGGGAGGCTCGGGAACACTTGGAAAAAGTAGTCAAGGAACTTCAGGAACAACTGTGGCCTAAACCAAGCAGTCAAGCCAGCAGCGAAAACACAGCGAGCAACATGGAGAACTGAACACCCCTTGTCAGCCCCATCCAAACAGCAGATCTGCACAGTAAGGGAGGACGCGTGGGTACGTGTGTTAAGTGCATGTGTGAGTAGTGGTGTCTTGGCACACAGACCTATCACAATGGATTCTGATTAGGTGAAGGCAGATGTTACTCTATAGAACAGAAGCACTGAATTATGCCTCTTTTTTTCCCGATCCATATAGCACAACATCTTACTGTGCCTATAAAACACAAAGTGTTTATAAACAAAATACTTCTAAGTCCACAGCAAATTTTCTACTGGCAAACTCCAAGCAAGCAGCATCGTCCAGCTCAAATCAGAGTCAAAGGCAAGCATGGCAGTGGTTTTGTGTTGCCCTTCTGCCTGTTGGAACATTTTTGAATTTAAAAACAAACTTTTCTTATAAGCTATTTAAAATAATTCATTACACGGACTTGGTATTAAAAAATTAACAAGATTTTTATAATGAACCTTTAAAAGCAAAACAAACAAAAAAAAAAAAACAACCTTCGATGCACAATTTTTAAGGACTTGTTTTAGGCTTTGGGGTTCCTCACGGAGAAGCCCTCTGGTGATGATGCCATTTCATTAGCAGTTTTCCAGCCATCGAGGAAGCCATTGCAGTTTTAATCCCATCACGTGGTTGTAGGAGAAATTCAGAGTGCTTTTCAAAGTTGATTTTTTCCTTAAAAAGAATTCTTTTCATTTCCTGTCCTGAACACAAGAAAGGAAGATGCGGGACTGTAGAGGGTTGGGTGGGAGTGGGGATGGGCAGAGATGTCTGTGCTTTAGAGTTACAACCCCAGCCTTACAGCCTCATTGTCTGCGGATCAGCCACCTTTTCCAAAGCCATCTTCATTAACTGATGTGTTCAAAGGACTCGCCCCATCCTAGAGCACTTCAGCTTTAGGGAAAGAAAGAAAGAAAGAAAGGAAGGAAGGAAATAGATGATCTGTTAAGTTGAGAAACAAAGCAGAAGGCACACACGTTTTTAAGTCATTCTGAAATCTTTACTCCAGCTTTCAGTTTCGTGGAACACTCATCGCTGTTGCACCGTCTCACCATACGTTCAGTATTTCCCTGCTTTTGTTACGGACTGGCAGTCAGGGTTTCTGTGCCCACGGAGAGTGCCACATCACGTTATCGGATACTACACAAAAGAAAAACAATGTTTTTGCTGCTGTGAATATGTCTACATCATTTTTTTAAAAAAACTTTTGTTTTTAAAGAAAGAATTACTTTAATTTTGGGATCCAAGCCGCAGCCCCGCAATAGAAATGCAGCAAGGCCCTCACTTTGTCTCAGCGTTGGTGGTGGTGTGGATTTTTTTATTTTTTTAAACTGCACTTTGTCAGAATCTTTCTCTGCATTTTATTCCATATTTCTAAAGTTTACAAGTCGAGCGTTCTAGACCCAACCCTGCCTAACAGATGTGAACACCGCCAGCCCAGTCTGCCCCCATGCAACACCTCGCATCGTCTTCTGTGTTTATGCAAAGTGAGGATTCAGTAGGTCTAGAACACTGCCAACCACGACCCCACCAGCGCGCTGCTGGTCCAGCTCTGCACGTTCTGCCGGGGCTCTGGAAGCAGCAGAGATGCTCCCAGAAGTGCTTAAACACAGTTGGTGCTTTACTGAACAAGAGAAGTTATTTTCACCCATAAACACTCACCTCGTACACTCAAGCTGCTCGGCATGAAGTGAAAATCCGGTGTGGGGCTGCAGACGTGCCTTCCATCTCACTTGTCCTCTCAGCATCCTCTCCAGGCGACGCTGCCACTTTTTTACCTTAAAAAAATAGAGAGAAAAAAAAAAAAAAGAAACCTCTATGCGTCCTCGCACACAGAAGTTCCTCTAAACAAAGAAACCTATTCCAGTGATCGTTATTTGCTTTTGGACATTCATGCAAACTGTGTAAGCTTAAAAATTATTTCCCGGTAGACAGAAAGCGGCTTCCAATCCTAAAATTACAGTATTTACTGACCTTAGAGTCCTGTTGTTTTTTTTAAATAAGAGCTGTTTGCTTGAAACCATTATAACCATTATCATAACTGTGAGCATTAACAGAGAAGTTCATATATATATATGTTTTAGGTACAAAACCAAGAATTATGAAAGGAGTAGAATTACTGGGACAATGCAAAACTGTTGGGAGCAAGAACCAGTGACACCAATAAATGACACCCGTGAACCTGTCCGTTTGCCTGGGGCTTGCCCTGGGTGTTTGGGATGCTGGAGACTGAGTCTCAAGGCAGATCTCCTCCTCTAAAGTGCAATGCAAAAGGAATTTTCATTATGCTTAAGCAGGTTTTTTTTAATGTGGTGGTTTTTGTTTGGTTTTTTTTTTGTTGTTGTTTTTTTTTTTTTGCTTTGTATGTTTTTCTGCGATTATTAAATCATATGCATGGAATTAAAGTCTCTGCCATACGTATATTCATTAATGGGCATTATTACTGTCTTATGTAAAGGGTTTATTGTATTATGCAGTATGCATAAAATGTTCTCAGCCTTATGATTTCCAGATCTGTATTATTCACTTATTTCTTCAAGGGAAACTAAACACTTCTAGCTCTGGTTGATGGTTGTGCATTTCCGCAGTCTCGGATGCTGTGCTTTACTGCCATGCTGAGAAATTACACACAGAACAAACTCATTCCAGCCCCTTGTAGCTTCAGGGAACCTCGCTTTGGAAACGGTGTTGGCTTAGGTTTTTCCCCCTCAACTTCCATTGTGTCTCTCCCCTTTGTGACTCCATAAAAAATGGCAACACATCCAACCCTCTCTGGTTTTTGCTGGGAAAGCGGCCCACGTACCTGCAGCCCATGGCACGGTTTTCTCTTCTGTGGGTCTAGGGAAGCACACCCACTCACCGGTGCGGTTCCTTCTGTGCGCATGTTGCTTTTATCCTACAAAATTAATGAAATCTGCAATTTTCAAACATAAAAAGAATAGATGAGTAAATAGTCTTACCAGTAGTAAGTGGTTTGTGAAACAACCAGCATCACCTTTGCTTCACGGGTACACGGGATGGGATTGGTGAGAAAGAAGGCTCCAAAAGGCACTCGCACCTCTTGGCGCAAGCCCAGGGGCCCCTCTTCTGCAGGGTGTGATGGTGGTTCCGTAAAGTGTCACATGTGGCACATGGACTTCAGAATGTCTGAGGTTTGGACTCTGTGGATATTTGATCCTTGGGAGTAAAAACAAACCAAGTCAAAATGTTTCTATAAAGTAATGTTTAAAATGGCTGTGGTTGATTAAGGTGCAAGGAGACCGGGAACAGTCGCTCTACACCAGCAGCCAGCCAGCAGGAGAGCAGTACAGGACAGGAGTCGGTCTTAAATACATTGTTTGCTAAATACATTTTAACAATAAAATCTTAATTCTGCAGAATATCCAATTTAGTTCTAATTCAGAATTCCCCTGCAGTGGCCACAAGACGGCCACGGGCACTGATGCCACGAAAGGGTTGTCAAAGTGGTGGGAATCTTTAGAGAACAGAAAGTTGTGAAGGTGCTCGAGGCGGGGAGTTCTGTGTGTAATTTCTGTGGCTGCCACACCTCAGCCCAACAACCGTTCGGGTGGAACGGCTTTCCTTTCGCCGTCCTGTTGAGTCCCTGCTGCATTCCGTTTGCGCTGCAGCCTGAGTGCAGGAATTACAGTCACATCATCTTGTTTCATCTGCTCTTTAGTTTCCTTTAATAAGTTAAAAGGGAGAAGAGGTATTTCATACAGGCTGTTGACTCTCCCTGTACTTAAAAATATATTACTTAATACTTGTATATTCAGTTTAATTACTCATTGTTTCTATTACTGAAAGAAGACTTAACGAAGGGAAAAAAAACCAACAGCAATAACATTCATATCTCTGGAGCAGCTAACTAGTATACAGAATATTCTGCTTTTCGAACAGAACTAGCCAATGTAAAAAAAAAAAAAAGTTAAGAGTAAATTCAACCTGTAAATACTTTTGTTCATTTTACACTGTTGTATTATAAGTGTATATGGTGTTTACTTTTTCAAAACTCTTTCTTACCTGGTAGTTGTCTTGTTTTATGAGTTGTGTTTTTAACTAAGAAGAACCTTTGCTGTCTGTTAAGAAAAACAAAACAAAATCTTTTTGCAAGTTTTCGACGTGGGTTAAACCTCTCTCCATCATTTGCATTTTATTTGTCCTTATTTTCACTGTATTTTACTACCAAAAGGTCGATTTTCTTTCCATTCTGCCCTCCCGTCAGTCCATGTGTTTGAGAGAGAAGTTTTTTGTTGGTTTGGTTGTTGTTTTGTTTTGGGGGTTTTTTTGTTCGTGGTTTTTTTTTTTTTTTTTTTTTTTAAAAATCAAAAGAACTCACAGAAATGACATTTTTTCAATTGAAGAAAAATAAATCTTTACATTTATAATAGCCAATAGCATTTCAGCACATTTTTGTTATCCTGGTCTCTCCTATGCTGCTGCTAATGACAATATTATGACTTACTCTACTATCCTAGAACTATTTTTATGTAAGTAATGTATGCTTTCTTGTTTATAAATGCCTGATTTAAAAAAAAAATAAGAAAAAAGCTTGGCATATTTATCTATTTCGCTGTGTACCTTGATAGTCCTTTTCCACCCCCTTTTCCACATCCCCTGCCCTTGAAGCAGATAATATTGTAAAATAAAGGACTTTATGAGATTATGTATGAAAATAGCTATGCTTATATACCACAGTGACTGAATGTACAGTGTATAGACGCATTACCTAAAATAAAACTGTTTGTCCAGAAAAAAGTAAACATGTGCTATGCTTCTTGGGTTCTCCGTGCCCGCAGCCATGTCCTCAGTGCGCAGGACAGGCAATGTCGGAGACCGTGTGTGTTTCTGGAAAAGCACCTGCGCTGCTGGTTGGGAATTCCCGACTGCTCCAGGTACTGCAAGGGAAATGGCACAAACTCGTGTGTGCGAGCAGTTCCCATAAGGGACTGGCACTGCCCCTGCTTTACGAGTTCCTTGGGTGCAGGGCCTGAGCATCCAGTGCACCGACAGGGAACACGTTCACAGACACCACCGTGCCTTTCGGGACTCCAGCCCGGAGCCGGCTGCCCCTTCTCCCAGAAATGCCCCAACCTGGCACACTGAGCAGGGCCCCTGGGAACCAACCAGGGGCTGTGGGGTGGCCGGAGCTGGGACACTGCTGGGCCACCTCATAAAGGGCTCTCAGGCCTCTGCCGTGCCAGCTCTGCCTGGGATCACAGATGGGCTCACACGGACACCTCGGGGTGGGCACTGGTCTGGTGTCCCCGCACGCCCTGTGCCACCTCATAGCTGAGGGCAGGAGCATTTATTACCAGACACCAGTACTGCCTGTGTATTCACTGCACACACCTGTATCAGGTCACGCTTTAGGAAGCATCCAACCCACTTCCGCTTGGGAGCCAAGCTCCAGGTTTGCGATCACATAACTTACCCACACATCCATCACCTGACACACACACGCGCACACACACCTGCGCACACCCCCCCCCAATATCAACAAAGCCCCTGCTGTCTGTGGGTGGAAGGAGCATTACGTTGTCTCAGATGTTGGAGGGAAGCTCAGCTTTCCCACCATGTCTCCTCTTTTCTGGCACACCAAGCTCAGGGTACTGAGGCACAGGAACAGCCCAAGGCTGGAATGACAACAGGCCCTTCTTCATGCTGTTCCCCAACAGCCCACTCACAGACCCCTCTGAGCATCATCTAAACAGTCAATTGCCGTCGGGGCTACCCCTGACACTACTGTACAGAGACAGAGATTTAATTGGAACTGATGCTCACCACTTTGGGGGGAAATTCTTAGAAAAAGTGAAATTTCTCTTGAATAGAGAGAATTGTAAGCATATAAAAGTTTGTACCAGGTCAAAAGAAATGCAAGAGGGAAAAACTGCAAAAAGCAAAAGATGGAAACATGTGTTTAAGTAATTCTCTCATGGTTTTCTGAGAAGCGGCTGTGGAGTTTCCACTGCTCTGGTCCATTGCTTAATGTGTCCTTGTAAAACAGTGGAAAAGCCAGAGAAGGATCAAACAGCTGAACAAAATCTGTTTGTATTTGTGACTCACATCAGCCCTGTCCGAGGGGTCTGTTTGGCTCCGTTATTGCCACCTGGATATTTACACTGGCCAACACCGGGCTGAGCTGCTGCCTCTTCCTGTAGGGAAAAGCGCAATCTGGCAGCACGAACAGCCTGTCACACCCAGAACAGCACTGCTCAATGGGCTGATGCTTCTCCCCCCACCCCTTGTTGACGAAGTGAGCAGAGGATCGGAGTCCCAAAAACGATCTGACCATTTGCACCCTCTTCTGCCTGAACAAACCTACAGGAACTTCACTCACAAGTGATGCTGGAACTACAGGCTTGCAGTCTAAAGCCTCCTGTGAAATCAGGTGTACCTGGAGAAACACCAGTACAGGCCGTCTGGAGAGTTCAGAGCAACGCCCTCTTCCTCTTGGTTTTGCCGGAGCTGCCGATGGAGGCATCTAGTTATTGCATAGCATGAATGGGTTTTCTTCAACACGGACAACTGCAGTAGAGCCCTTCGTGTCAGCCACCATCAGCCCTACACACAGTTTAACTTGAATTCCAAATGCTCATCACAGCAAAGTCCAGACCCCTTCTCCATTCATTTTCTTCAGCTGTTGCATTAAAACCCCATTTTAAAGCAAAACAACCTTAAAGAAAGGCTATGTTGTCATATCACAAGGGGCAGGAGTCACACTCCCAGCTCTTTAAAGAATTCACCAGCTTATTTTCCAAGCGTGAAGTGGTAGATTTCCTTCAGTGAGAAACATGGGGAAACTTCAACTTCATTTACTGTTCTACTACAGATCAGCAGAATAACTCAGATTCACAGACACCGATCCTGTCACTGCACTAATGAAAAAACACTTCAAAATCATTGTGCAAGGAGACAAAGATAAGATCCAAATTCTGCCAGATCATGAAAATGGCTCCGAGATCACTCCACACCCGGTGCTAAACAGGACCGCCGCAGGCCAGCACTGAGCATTAACACAGAAGAAGCCTTTCCCAGCAGAGAATGATTCCCCCACAAGAACGGGTTGTGTTTCTGCCATTGCAGACAGAACTGCACCTCTCTCAGCCCTGGGTTGGTGCAGGGTTGCCAACTCCAGTAAGGAGGACACGGCACCTCCACAGTTTTAAGAAAAATTTCGGAGTAAACCTTGTTTGCCTTCGTTTCTGAAGTTAGCTGAGGCAAACTTGGAAAAAAGGCTTGGCCTTACAGATGGAAATCTCTGGTGCTGAATCCAGCTATGCAGCCCTATTGGACACCTTCCTTATTCTTGGACTATCCTTTTCCAGCCATCCCAAATTCATCTGGCTGTTCTGCATTCTAGGAGCTTTTATTTAACTGACCTAGATTACAAGCACACACACACAGAGCAATAACTCTATCCCATCTGCCTCCTCCACTGTCCTGACCGCAAGTGTCTCCGATAGGAGATGGACCCTCGAGCGACTGTCACAGATCCCAAGGGAGGCAGGGGAAAACTCTGGCAAAACTTGACAGAGACTCAAAAATTACTATTTTTTTTTTCCTAACTCCCTTATATATAAAATTAAAGATCACATAAAAGCCCCAGTCCTCCTCACTTGCCAGCTACAGCTGCATATCAAGGACGCCAGTTTAATCTGACATTGTAAATTAGGTGTTCAGAAGTGGTTTGAGCCTAAACAGGCAGCTGGGGCCATACTGAAAAAAGCCATATTTTCCAACAGCATTAAGTCAAGCGCCTGTCAGAGCGTTTCTTCCTGGGCAGCATGAAATTGAAGTGTCCAAAACACTCACGGTCCCTCATGAAAAGGTTTTCTTTTAGTTAATTTTCCTCACTGTTTCTGGATTTTTATAGTCTTTCTTTTGGCAAGAGTCCTGTAGTGATGCAGCTGCAGCTCCCCAAAAGTCTTCACTGCCTCCCAGCTCCCTTGGTCACCTGAAATGCCCAACTGCACAGAACCAGAGCAAGATGGCTGCTCTTCCAAATACCGGGCAAATTACAGAGAGTGAACACAGGAAAGTGAAAAACTTCTTTGGCACGCCGTGTTCAACGATTAAACAAGAGTTAATGAAGAACTGTTTAGTCTGTTTGAGGATGTAGTTCCACAGGAATTCTTATTGCCTAACGCGTTACATTAAATAACACTGGAGGAACCTGGCTGTGCCCAGAGCAGAACTACGTGTTGAAGAGATGAGCCACCTCTCTTGGTGTTACCTCTCAGAGCAACCGAATTGTCATGCTATTCCTGCTATAGAAACAAAATATAAACCCAAATTTGGATTGACAAGTCTTAATAGCAAAGCCTGAACACATAACTGCATACTCTGCCACCAAGGAACTGAGTGCAGCACCATGTATTGGTAAGAGAGCCCAGTCAAGCTGTCTCATGCTTATCTCTAAGAGACATAACTGGATTCTGAAAATTCTGGTTATTCTGCCAGAATAAACTTTAATTTACTTAATATAAGAATGCAAATACTAGGAATCAGACATGAACTCCCTCAGTCAAACACTTTTGAGTATCTCCAAAACCACAAATGCATTCACATTGTCACTGCACCGATTCATTGAGTATCAACACAGTATGTCCTCCTCCTCCACTCTTGGTGTAAGCTCTGTGAAGAGAACAGCACCAGAGGAAATGTCAGTGCGTGTACTGGCTGTCCAGTTGTTGCTATAATTAAATGTATTTTCTACATTGCAAGAAGTCCTGCAGGTATGTCCAGGATTGGCCAGACAATTAGTTGTAGTTAGCCTATTTTCACATCACAGCCCACCTGCCACCATCCCTTTTCACACGGAAGCGAGAGGTCCTGCAGAACTCTGGGCATTCTCCAGTGGGAAGCAGCTCAGGCAAGCTCCTACTGGCAATCTGAACAGCTTAAGAACGAGCATGGCTCAGCAGGCTGTAGTGCAGGCCACAATCAAAAATCCAGGGATCCGTTCTTCTTGAGCGCAATAAAACCAAAACAGGAACAATAAAGAACAAGGGGAAAAAAAATCAATAGCAGAGTGAGCTGAACTTACCCAAGCTCAATCTGGCTGCTGGAGACCAGAAATAACAGTCTAATTTCCTGAAGCTTGAAGTAAAGACTCTTTATCTCTTATTGAACAGCTTATATTATTCAACCACCAGAAAAAAAGCCATCCCCAAAACCCAACCCCACATGCACATTCCTAGGGCTGCTCATGCCGAATACAGTGCATCCAGAGTAAATTAAAGTGCTTGTACAGAGCACACCTGAAAGAAACAGCTAACAAACATCAACCCCAGGACTGAGCCACAGCGCAGCACCGTACCTCAGCCAATTTCGTTGTCCTGTGAGCAGCACCCCTTCTTTGTACCCAACAGACAGAGCAAAGGGAAAACTGAACATGTACATGACAGAAGAGGCTTGATAGGGGCCCTTGTTACTGCCCATGGTCTCCAAACCACACTTTTTATGTGCTCCCACGTTCATTTGTTGAAAACATATTAAAGAAAGACATCCTGGCACATCTGCAAGGAAGGGATAAAACTCGCAGAAGATGATAGGAACCAGGGAAGCAGTAAAAACCCAGGAGTGTCAGAGTTAATGATGATATGTGAGTAATCCAGTTATAAAGGCCTTGTCAGTAGGAAGAGAGCACAAATATAATAAAACACAGCTGTGTGACGTACACTCCAGTGGAATTTTTATTAGATGGCTTATGTGCACTTTAAGTATACCTGACTGCAATGCAAATTCCCACACACTTTATTTGGGAGGGAAAAAAGTTTCCACAGATCTCTGTGCTGAACTGATTTAGTTGAGATGTTCTGTACAGTATCCACGGGTTTTCTGGCTCATCTTTTTGGATTTACTTTTGTATTTGTTTTCTGCTGAGTCAGCTCCTTAATCTGGAACCATGAGGATTTCACACTTTTAAGTACTTCCCCAGAGCCTATTCTGGCCCAGCTATCCAAGTCCTCTGGCCCCTCTAATGTTTTATCCCAAATGTTTACTCTTGTGTCTCCCACATGCATGAACACAAAATCCCTGCAGGACAAGAGGAACCTACATGGGTCAAAGGAAAATGAGGTTTTACTGCTTCAAAGGAGGTTTCATTTCTGCTCATTTCTGTAAACACCATAAAGACTATAAGCTTGAGTGATCATCATTATCTTGAGAAGAAAGTTTACAAACAGAAATTCAGAGACCCAGTTGGCCTACATGACATTTTGAGTTCACAATCCAAGAGTGGCTACATATGCTGTCAGCAGGACTCCACTCCGAGACCTGTAACGCTAGATGCGTTTGAGCTGCAGAAACTCCTTTATTGGCCAGTTGTCATAAAAACATCATTAGACGCCACCTTTATGTAGTCAAGGTATAATCCCAGGTACTACACAACCTGGTACTACAACAACTACACAGCTAACAAAGCTGTGGCCACACAGCCCAGAGATGAAACGGATTTGATGAAATGGATTTGACCAGCACAAATGGATTCTTTTTTGTAGCATCTCAAGTGACAACTTCCCTGCTGCTGGCTACAGGGATCTATATTCTTATTTGTTCGTATACCAAGTCAAAAGCACCTACCAAACACCTCTATACTGGTACTGGTAGCCTTTGCAATGTTGCTTCCAGGCCCAGTAAGGGAAAGTGTCCTTTTACAGACAGCAATGCTGTAACCACTCCTAAACCTACCTGCTGGATTTCAACACTGCTTTGCAAAATAGAGAAGTCAAATTTACTCGATTTACCCTTCCAACCCTTAAGGTAGGTGGGAAGTAGATACACAAATTAAATCAAAACACAAAACTGTAGAGCAATGTGCTACCTTTCCTTCCATATCAAAACCCCACTGGAAACCCCTGCCCCTGAACTCAAGACTGTTGAATTCCAGGAGATCTCTGTACCGGACCACATGCAACAATGCAGTCGTCCTGTGCCCAAAGGTTCAGCACATGCATAATTTTCAAGCAATGGAGTTCTACTAGTCCTGCCTCTGATGTACACAATTATCTTCTCCTTGCTTATGTCATCAAAGTTGCTTTTCTGCACAGTCCTTCGCAAGAAAAAAACTGGGATGAGATGAGCAATAAACCACTTCTGGCTACACTAAAAAATGAAAAGGAACATGGAACACTACATTACGACAGCCAGCAGACACAGGGTTCCTGACTGGAACTGGCGCTATTAGGTTAAAAGTTTTGTGTGTGGTTAAGTTCTGACTCCTTTCGCACACACGAGTCCCACAGGTGTCAGTGGATGCCCTGTAAATTGCAAGCAGGTAGAAGTAAAGCATTGCTCCCCTAGCAGCCTTGCCCATGAACTGAGCTTAGGATAAACAGATTCTTTGAGCTCTGACTCTCACAGCGCGTAAAGCAGGGATCCCATGCTGCTTAATTCAATTTGGCAGATAACATTGGTGAAAGACATTGATTTCTTCCCTCGCTCCCCCTTTCTCTTCCATCAATTTTCCCAGATAAGAAGCCTGTGGCTCAGACCCTGCTGGTGACGGATGCCTTGTAATTGCTTTGAATGGATTATCACCAGACATCTAGCAGGCATTTACAGTGCTACAGCTGTAATCAGAAACAGTCTCACCCTGTAGAAGGACTCCGAGGACGAGACAGCTGTTTCTGTTGCCTCTGCCTTGTCTCTCTCTTCTTCCATTAAGCCTAACTTTATTTATTTATATTTTTTTTACAGTGATATCTAGGACATCAATTGAAATCAGGGTCCAGATGGGCTAAGTGCCATCTGTATCCTAAGAACCTACCTCCACTCCCGATAACGTCAAGTATGAGAGGATTGCCCTTCCACACTGCTGAATTCTTGCATTTAAGGATCCACCCATTTCAATGGGGAGCATCGGCAAAATCAAAAAAGACATTCTGTTCTGGCAGTTATGGGCTTAAAGACATTGGATAAGACACTTCTCTTGCCTCAGCTGACTCCTGCTTTACTCATTCTGCCTAGACTAAAGAGTCAATAGTTTGTTTACAAAGGTCACAGTGACATTCTAATTTCATACCTGGAATTTGCTTTGTATGGCTGGGGCCAGGGGGAAACATCAATAAGGAAGCGTGAGACAGACTGTTACACAGGGACAGAATCAAGCAATTTTATCTACTGTATAGTATACTAATTTTTTCATTTTTCCAATTATTCACAGCTGCCCAATATCAAGAGGCAGCAGATCCACAACCATGATGCTTAAACTGAGAATTTTGTTGATCAACAGCAAAAGCTGTTTGTCTTGCAAAGCTTCTCTAGGGCTAAGATGAGGAACAAGCCTCAAAAATGCATATCTGATTGTTTAAAAATTAAACATTTACAGTATCTGCCTATGATCACACATACACATCCATCCTACACCACCAATGTGCCATTAGACAACCAGCACAAAGATACCCGCACCTGATACTCTTTCCAGGACTTCCTTTGAGAGATGAATGTTGGAAGGAAGGGCACCATGCTTCTCCCTGTCACCACCTTCCTTTCCTTTAGCAGACCTTCTCCCTGATAGAAGAAACGCCCTGCCAGGACTCAACAGGGCAAAACTGACCCTGTTCTACATTTTCTGATGCTATGTGGAAGGTCTCATTTACCAGGGTTTCCTCCTCCAACATGAGTTTGACATTAGGACTCCTATGCTACACATAGAAACAGTGCGTCTTCCTCCTCAAAGAAATGGGATTCAGATGCTTTAATCCCTTAGCTTTCTCAGTTTTTAGTGCTTATGCCACAGTCCTGGGTTTAATCCAGTCACTCATGCAGCAATCACAGTTTGGTCAGTCTACATAGCACACCAACATGGACAATGGTACTTCGAGAGGAAAGGTTTCAAGTTTAGAACAAACAGTACAAGCTTCAGGCTTCCAATCTTTAATTCTAACAGAAAACCAATTTTACTTTGAAACAAGTTTCATCTAACACTATGTTCCAGCTCAAAGCTCCCTCTGCTATCTTTGAAAACAACATCAAATCTTTCTTGGAGCAAATGAAGAGCTGCTGTCAGTTTGGTGCTTGGATCATCAGCGAGAATCCTTCCCCACGTGCTCCACACCTACTTGTCTAACAAAACACTGACGGGCCTCATCTTAAGTGATGCTAATTTCCCCAGACTCCAGTGAATAACTCAGAATGGTTCATAACAGCCTGTTACATGTGCAGAAGTTGACTAATATGAAAGGAAGTGTTTTTAAAACTCTCATGACACCAGGAGTAACACGAAAATCCTTTCCGGTTTCTACACCTTGAAAAGCAGAATGAAGGCAGAGGAAGAGGGGACAGTGAATTTGCTACCAAACATATACAAACTGGCTCTGTAGGGCTTGTGCAGCAGGGAGATAATGTGCTTTGCAGGTCATTGGCTCTTAAGCACTGTGCTATCTCTCTGTAACATACACCTTGTTGTGCTCTTACTGCTTAATTACAGCTGATATGCAGGCTATAATATTGCTTATCATTAGCCAGAGGATGACAATTACAATTTAAGATTAAACTGTTTTCTTTTTTTCTTCAGCCAAGTCTCTGTGTGACACTTCCCCAGCCCAAGAAAAGATTTGCACATGCAGAACAAATCCATATACTAATTGGTTATGTGCCCCTCATAATGATGTATAATTTAGGAAGCACGCACTGCATTGTGATCGTTACTCAGTGTAGCACAGCCTATATCTGAACCTGGAGGGTCAGCTGGGCAGCTGCACATGCCTGAAAAAACTCAAGACAGCAATAAAGACAACAAAATACTGAGATTTTCTACAACGTGACAGGTTCCAGCCTGCTGACCATCAAGTGCAGTGCCTCAATTTGCAGTAAGCTCAGTCCTTCCTTTCAGCCATCCTTATTCAACTCACCTTCCACTCCAGTAGCTTTGCCCCCTCTCCTTCATTCCTCTCCTCCATAAAGGCTCGATAATGTTGTAGATGACATCTGTCATACAGGCAAAGCAGCAGCTGCATGCAGCTATCCTCCCCCTATTATTCTCTTGCATTATGATGCACTGCAGAAATTTGGGGCTTAGTTCATCAGAACACTGAAGTATATACTTGGTTTGAAAATGGTGTTTCATACGTGCCAAAGCCCTTTTCTTTATCAGGACTTTTGTTTCAGAAATGGACACAGCAGAGATCCTAGAGCAGGGAAGTGGTTTGAAAAACTGGAGTATCAAAGCATCAAGCTGAACGGGCATTAAGTAGCTACACCCTTCTCAAGAAACAAAGATGTGTTACTCTGCACAAATAACCCAAAGACTTAAAGATTTAACTACTGATCACCACCATAAAGCCTAAATAACAGCTGTGTTTCTGTACCTCTGCTAAGCATTTATGAGATTCCCTTGGAGCATAAATGAACATACACGTGATAACATACGGTTGTGATGACTCTTAATGTCAGAGGTCAATGGTTTAAATCTTGTGTCCTGTGGTTTGTCAACTCCCATTTATCCTACCCAGCACAGCACAAGGGTACAGCACATAAATCTTCCAAAAATGTGTTCTGATCTTTCACCTACAGTAGATTAAAAATAGCCCACAGCAAGAGCTTTTAGCATTTTGTCATAGCAATTACTCCATCAAATATGATAGATAGCCAGCTACATGGAAAAAGAATGAACCAATCCAGAGATCAGATAATGAAAAAGTCTGAATTGCACCTCCAAGGAGTGGGAGTTTTACGCAGGCTGGAATTCCCCTCTTAGCTCACCCTATGTGCTGCAGCACGGAGCAGGTCATAACACTCATCCAGTAAGGCATTTCTTTCCTCCCTATGTATTTTTCATTTAAACCTTCTTAACAGTTGGGGAGCTCAAGCAAGAGTCTCAAGTTCTGGTTTGGATTTTGCAATCTTCTAGCATGATCTTGGGTAGAATGATCATCTCATGTTTCTTTTAAAAAAATAATTATTTAGAGACAGGCGCTAATTTTGGCTCTCCAGGGTAATTACAAGAGCTTCAGCCACTGGCATTTTCTGAAAACCAGCTGCCTACAGTGTTTCAATTTAAAAGCCGGAAAGTGAATACCCTAAACAAAACACCGCCCTCTAATAATCTTGCTGAATTACTCTGTTGTTAAGCCTTGCAACTCTCAGTTCTATGTATCTGCTGGTGACCTTGCAGCAGTGAGATGTGTATCACTGTTATTAAAGCAGGTAACACCACTACCAGTAAAACGAGAATCTTGACAGCAAGCTACCCTGATCTCTCGCTGCCAGGTACTAATGGTTTCCTTCCAAAAACAAAAATCGGTGTGAGATCTATACACATTCATTTTCACTAACCTAATTTCAGACAGTTTTGACAATGTGTTAAATACTGATTTTACTGTAAGTTTCTGGATTTTGCATCATCAACACTTTTATGAAACCCTCCCAAGATGACTTCTACTCTTATTTATCGCAATGGTTTTTAAAGGAGCTAAATTAGTGAGAAAATGCTGCAAAACGGACGTCAGAAGCCTACAAGAGAGACAATTCCCTCTGCATTATGCACATTCATTAGTGAGGTGCAAGAGTTGAAGTATTAATAAATTCAAAGGAGGATGTAACTGCTTGGAAGTGAATCTATTTTTCTAATGCTATCAGTTGGTTTCATAAAAGGTATTGTCTATTGCTGTAAACTATGCTTTACTAGTATCTTTAGATCACCACAGCCACAATTGCCAACATGGAATAGACATTCAAAGTATTTATTCAGGAAACTAAAGCTTCCAAAGCTGCAGCTGCTTCCATATTTATTCAGAATGATACATGCCTTCCCAGCAGCTCACAAAGGCCGGGACATCTGTTTACCAGACACCTTTATGGCATTCTACCTCTCCACGTAGTTGCTAAGATTTA
The DNA here is from genome assembly GCA_033558235.1 of Neomorphus geoffroyi. Lineage (NCBI taxonomy): Eukaryota > Metazoa > Chordata > Aves > Cuculiformes > Neomorphidae > Neomorphus > Neomorphus geoffroyi. Next base: position 1,846,338 of record JAUMJM010000029.1, on the reverse strand, counting down.
AGGAGTCACCCAGTTAAATCTTGCAGAGGTGCTAAATAAACTGCATGCAAAGAACAGCACAGAACTGCTCGTAACCCGTCCCTCCTTCCTCGCCTCTTCCAGCACCACGCACACCAGCAAAGGAAATGCAACACATCACTTTCTAAGAGCCAAGTGTCTCCCAGTAATGAAACAGGCAGCCTTCCCCATTTTCTCCCAGTCACCATAATGCTTTCTTACCTAAATCCCATGTGCACTAGAGACCAAAGCGCGCTGATGAATTCTAGCTAAGGTACACAAAACAGCACAAGTGCAAAGGGAGACGATGTTCTGCCTCTGCTCATAGGGTCTCACATCCCTACCATGTCATGACAATCCAGTGGGTCTTAAAATAGAGGTCAAACACCCTGTCCTCCCCTTTCCTGTTCCCACTTGTAGTCACACGTCACCCCGAGTTTCCATTTATAAGCAGTTTATATGGAGGCAATAAACTACTCATGGATGTTACAAACACTTTACAGGTCAGGGCGCCACGCACACTAGGGTTAACAGTTATTTACTACAACAGTTATTAATCATTTACAAAACGGGTATGAGCTGAAACTCAGTGTAGTTCATTACTAAGTATAGTGCTGTTATCTTGGCTGCACACTGGAGATTGGTCCAAGGAGCACTGTGGCTCAAAGATTAACCATACATCTAAGGTGGGAAACAGCCAAGATTCCCAACAAGAAGGTATCTACCTACCCACTTACCTACAAGAAGCTACACCTACCACAGGCTGGATTCACAAAACTACAGCCAATACTGGGAAGTTCACTAAAACTCCTTATCCAACAAACCACAACATTGCTGCTTCAAGAGCGTTACTAATTTTCTCAGTCCTGATTGCTCATTATCTACAGTTTTGGTGATGACAGCGATCGGACGCTAACCACTCATTTATATGGGTTTACATGATTGCACCCAAGTCCATGGAAGAGAGGTAGGGATACTCAGGTCCCCTGAATTCTAGCCATCCTGTTATGACTGGTGCTTTTCTTGAACATCTGGGAGTATTTCCTGTCCACTTTGGAAGGACACAAAGGATACACTTTATTTCTTCGGCACTTTCCATGGAATGCATAAGGAAGTCATAAGTGAACTCAAACTGCTGAATGCACTGGTACTTTCAGACACCTCAAATGCCATAAACAATATTTTTTAGAGCCAGGGGTGCAAACACAGATAGATGTATCTCTTTCTAGACAATGCTATTTATCCAAGCCTTGTGTTCCAATCAGCCATGAAGCAAGGTACCCTGTCCACGGAAATATGACTGGAAATAGAAACTTCTCCCCCCTTTGCACCAAAGACCCAGTTTTATCTCCTGCAGGCAGCTGAAACTCTGAGGAACCAAGGCCCTAAGCCACCTTACAGAAATCACCAGGGCATGTTTTGGACTCACTATCACAGGTTGTGATCTACAAACATTGCCAGTGTTCCAGGCCTCTTTGCTCTTCCCCGCGTCTTCCCCAAAGCAAACTCAGTTACATATTGGAAAAATCCTACGGTGAAATTTTTCCCTCATGGAGCTAAACATCTGTCACCTCTGTAAGAATTCCGCAGTTGTTGGTTCACTGTCAATCCCAGTGACATCAGTGACTACAGAGATATCAAGCAGTTCAGGTTGAAGGGCAAGAGAATAGAGCACCTACTCCTCCTTCCACTGCATTTATGCCTTGACTGCTAACTGCCCAGGCTGTGCTAGCAGTGAGCACTGGTGGCATCTCTGGGTTTGAACAACACAAGAGCCTTGAGAAATATAAAATGTCTCTTTAAAAGCAATTTTACTTTGTCCTGGCAACAACCTGCCCCTTGATTGGGTTTTTCTGTGGATTTTTTTTCCCTCGGCATGAATTCAAATCATGCACTGATGCCATATTTCAATTATCCATCACATGGGTGATCATCTTGCCTTAAATCTGATTTAGTTAGAGCTTACAATACAGTGCATCTGCGCAACAGCACTTTCTTCAGCACAACATTTTCCTATGCCAGTATTTTTCATGCTTCAAAACCATTTGTGTACTACTGGGAAAATGGAGACTTCCCCTTCCGATGATGCCACTGGCAATAGGTGCACACTTTTCATATATAACTGCAACATCAGAACTTATTTCCATCCTGATGATTCTATCCTTTCTGCTCCTGCACAGATGCACACTTGCACGATCAGTCAGCCAACCTCAAGCTCTAATCTGACGAATTGTTTAAATATATTCTTAGCAAAGCAAGAGAGTAACTGCCTTACCACTAAATGGGAGTATTCACTTGCTTAAGCATGTGCTTAAACTCTTTCCTGAATGGAAACTGTCAGCCTACAGGGCAGACTGGTGTTTAACATAGTGCTGGAGATACAGGAGAGTCCAGGCTGTATTTGTGCAGTCTGATAAGCACTAATCTGATAAAGACTTAACCACACAGGCTGTATGCGTCAATGAAGACAGTGTAGCAAGTGGATATTACAAGGATACTGCTTATCTAGCCGAGAACAAATGAAAACTCATTCAAAGAACTTAGTACTTTAGAGATAAAGGTCTTGTAGGGTGGACACTAGAAGATGAGGTTATCAAGACAAGCAGGCTTAAAAAACTCCCACACCTTTGTTATAGTGGCAATTATAAGATAAAATTGCAGACCTTCAGAAGATGCAGAGGTGTCTCATTGCAATTTAAATCATTGGACAGTAAAGCACTTGGGAATCTTGGAAAATCTGGATCTTAATGGCACTGATTTTTAAAGTGTGACCAAATTCATAATGTTTTTTTTTTTTTTTAAATATTGTCCGTTCCACATTAATTCCTTGTGAGTTGTTGGAACAAATAAATGTGCAAACTTAGGTTATAAAGGGAATGATCATAAGGGAAGCATTTCCATATTTCATATTGTCTCACGCACAGAGAAAACACCTAGAAAGCATAATGTAATCCTGAATGTGATAGTGGCACTGACATATTTCAGGAGATTGCTCAGGGAGCCTGCATATGGAGTAAAAACACAAGCTAGTCTGGTAGAAGGTCTGTTAGAAAATATATCCTATACAAGCTGAGAAAAGAGACAGTGCATGGCTGTGCAGCTGCCCGAGGTTAGGTTTCTTCTAGCCAAAACCCAAAGCATCATCTCCCTGAATGCTTCTCATATGGATCCTTTTACTGGTACACAATTGTACTTAGATCTTGTAACACACATGTCCACAGTGTAACTTCGTGTAACGGCAAAGACACAGAGAGGGTCAGTCCTCCTCTTCTCTGTTAAAGCCAGTATAGTTAATAAACATCTGTAACATCATGAAAATGTTTTATACACATTCTTTGGTCCATCTAATTTTGTCTTCCAGATCATTTTTCAGGCTTTTTTCTACCCCAGCATCCCCTAGTTTCACCGATAGATATGAAAAGCCTTCATGTGCAGAATCACGGAATCGTTTACGGTAGAGAAGTCCTTTAAAATCACCAAGTCCAACTGCAAGCCTAACACTGCCAAGTTCAAGTACTTTTGCCTCTGTGACAGAATACCAGTTCTCAAATACCCTTCTGTTTGGAGTGGGACAGCTATTAAGACATCTCTGTTTACTCCCCATACGATGAACACCTGTGTCTCTCTCCTGCTGACTCAGTGGCAACTACAGGAACCCAAGGCTTTCAAAATAATGCTCAATGTCTCTCTAAAATAAGCAACTGATGATTAGTTCTGAAATTTTAAACAAAAGTAATTCCCTTCTTAGACACGTCAGGGCTAAAGGAAACTTTAAATAACTCTTTCTTCTTCCTGTATCTTGACAACCTCTCTGTAAGGAAGTCCAAACCCTGCAGAAAGACTGGCTTTCTCACCTAGTGAAATAAAGCACTGCCCGGTTTCATTTCCCCAACGCTGAAATGTTTAAATTCCCTGCTTTACAGAAGAATTGCAACTCGGAGCTAGACTCAGTGGTTTCGGTTCTCGGGAGGTTTGTTTCCCACAGCTGCTCTTCAGCCAAGCTGTGAAAGAACCTGAAAATTCATTTGAAAAACCCTCTATGGTTTCTCATGCTTTCGCAATTACATTATAGCTCTTTCCTCAACATTTACCACCACCCCCTGCAGGGAATTCCCCCAGCACATGGGCAAAATTTACCAGGAAGGCTTGTAAACCTCAATAAGCGTTTCATCTCAAACAAAGCAAAAGTTGGTTTTGAATAAGTCTGGGAAATTTTCTTTTACAAGCTCCGTGATTTTGTTATGGAAGCTTGGACTTCCAAAGTTCTGTCCTGTGAGCTGGATTTAGAGCGCACTGAAGTGACCATAAGGACTCACATCAGTGCTCAGGGGCTCCACATTCTCAAACTGCTAACGCCAGTGACTCAGTAGGAAAGTACTCTGTGAGCTGAGGTTGAGGGCAGCCACCTTCTCTGATCAGAAGTGGGGGTATCTCATAGGAAATGCCAGATGAGCCACTCGGCAGGGCTAAAGCTTCTTCCCTTCCGCTGGGTAAGAAAATAGTGCGCAGGTCTCGGTGCAGCAGTGCTAGATCTAACTTTACTAATTTTACTTATATTAGTCCTCAAGTGACCACTGAGGTCACAGCACTTGCACATCAGGGTAGGAGTCACCATGGAGACCTGTGCACGGGGACCTGCTCCATGCCTTCTTTTAAAGGAGCTGCGAGGCCGCTTGCACCCGGGTGGGAAAATCTGCATGTGTGCAGCTCCCATCATTGGAGCTTTTATTTCTTTCTTCTGCTTTCCAGCTCTGCCCTGTTACTGGTACATCGTTTACTCTAAACACAGCAGTCTCATTCACCAGAAATACTCAGGCCCATTTCCTACCGCTTCTTTGTCAGTGGGTTAAGGTTCTGCCCAGAGCCCAAAGATGGAAGCACTCACTTTTTAGTCATATTGACAAATCAAACAAATTTCAAATTATTCAGAATGTGTAAGAAGATCTCAATCATCCTAATCTGTTATAATTATATGCTAAATATATATTTTCTTTAAATCTAGCTATTTATAATCAAAGTAATAAATCTAAGCAACTGTAAAATGAAGAGCCATAGTAGCTGTTAGTTTCTAAGGAATACATATGAAGAAATCATGCCTGCAATCCACACATCGGGCCCATATCTATTTCACATGTTCACTTTTACAAGCGCCTGTATTTTGCACTAGCTGCTACCCTGCATTTCCTGGGCCCTCAAATAAACAAAAGGGGGAATCTCTTTTATAGGTTAGCTCTCAAAACTGTAGTGGTTTTGGGTGGGAACTTCCTACTACATATAAACACAGCTCTAGAAAAGTATATCTTTGATCTTTCTTTATAGCCAGCACATTGCAAAATAATTAATAGTGTTCAGAAGTTTATTACATATTCACACACACTGCTGCATCAAGTTCATGCCCGTGGACACCATTTTAAATTGCCATAAGCACTTCTACCTGATCAAAGGAGACTATCAACCACAGAGGGCAGCTGACAGAGAACAGCTCATGCCTGTACTAGAAATCTCCAAAACAGGGTGACCGCACAAAGACTGCTTATTGGGAACGGTCTCCAACTTCAAGCTATACCTGGGAACAGTTTAGAAAAATACTAGCTAGCACAGGCCAAAATTCTGCCAAGAAACATTCCAGCACTTCAGCAGTACAATATCGTGTTCCACGTTCGAGGAACATTCCTGGGAACATTCCCAGGCATCCTTGATTTTATTAGTATGGACATAACCTAAGATTTCCAGATACAAACTAGAATAAAGTTTTGCTACTGGCACATTACCTTCTGAACAGAGAACCCATGCAAAACAAACAAACAAAAAATACAGGTTCTATTGTGGCAGAAATTAATATTACAGTTAACAGTACTTCCTAAAAAGGATCCAGGTCCAGTTTGGAACAAGACCGCACCATTTAGCACTTGCCAAGGCACCCTACAATCATTAGAACTCTATTCTACATCCTCGTGCTACTCTTGTCCTGGACTAAACAATGACAACAGTATTTTAGACAGACAGCTTGCAGATTCAACTCAAACACTGCTGGCAGAAGATCCTAGCTTTGGAATTAAAAAGGGATCTCAAAGCACAAATCGATACCAGCAATAATGAGAAACGCTAACAAGTATCTCTGCCACTGAAAGCACAAACAAAACAGTGCTTCCTGCCCACAAATCCCTGAAGCTTCCTTTTTCCTCCTTTTCCCCATCTTAGTCCCTTCCGATTGCTACACTGAAGGTGTTCCTTTAACAGAGAGAAACCAGCTCTTGCTGCCACGCAGCTACGTCATTGGAGTGTAACACACAGTTCTATGAAAACAGCGTTAATACTCAGTGATGTTCAGAAAGGCACACAGAACGTGAGGAATTGCTGGAAAAGGAAAACAAAACAGATAGTGGTTTTACGTCACTAAGTAAATTTATGAGTACACCCACGTTCGGATTCAGAACTATCTTCTTTTTCCCCCATTTTAAAAAAAAGAAAACAGTAGAAGTGGAAAAGGTACAGAAAGCGGGAGCAGAAGATAGGTAAAGGGTAGGTAAAGACAGAATTCTATGCAGAGAGTAGTGAAATAAACAAACTCCTGCAGGCGCTCATGCTGAACAAAGCAATTCGACAAATAAAAGAAACATTAAAAAACCCTGCCTAAAAAAGAAGCACTTTTGGCTCAAGACCTCGAAACACAGAGATTGCGAGCCTATACCAGGCAGGTGTCACTACACATTTGCTCTGTTCTCCTGCTCCCTGGCACAGGACATGGACGATTCCCCAAGGCAGGATATTGGGCCAGACCAATCTTTTTCCTACACTGTATCTGTTCTCACGTTGGTTTAATGTAGCCTGCACAGAACCAGCGGCGAGAAGCTGGTACCACAGGCTCCCACACCACCTGTTAAATGGAGTCAGTGTCCGGTGTGCTGCCCCCTCGCACAGGGTCTCTATGCCAGCTCCTGCTCCATCACTCCAGCAGCAAATCCTAAACTGCTAGGACAGAGCTGTTGGAAGCTTGCATAGCTGTGCTACAAACATACCTAATGCACAGACACATGAAGATCACACAATGGTTTACGCACTCCCAGTAAATTTTACCGCAGACTGGTAAGGGAGACAACATCATCACTCACCCCACAGCAGAAAATTAAGGTGGTTTGGTGGTTCTGGTTTTGTGTTTTTCTTAACATTCCTTCCATAATTTGGTTAACAAATCATACATCTGAAACTTATGCAAAAAAAGCACTATCAGAGAAGTGTATTCAAAGTACTTAATCAAACTGTGAAACACTATATATAAAAATATTTCTAAATGGCTTAAAAATCTTGAGTTATTTGAAACAACAAAACTTGCTTGCTTTGATTCCTAATTCCTGATGTACTTGGATCACATTTTTGAGAGGTTTTTTCTCCTCCTACTTCAAAAGCCACAGAAACTAGGTTTTTTAAACATGAAGCTAATAGTCCTATGCCATGAATCTAGAGGTGAGCTTGACAAAAGCTCCCAAGTATCACAACGTTAAAAATCAGAGTTGGCAAAGTAGCTCAAATTTGAAGAGGTGAAGAAATATGAGTGGCACTAGACGGACTTGAACAGCTGTACATATTTCAGCCCAAGATTTTAAAATCTCTGTCAAAATATTGCAATGAAATACTAACATTCTCCATGGAAAGCAGCTATTTTTGGTGAAAATGCTATTTTATCAAAGCTCTATTTTCCATTAAACACAGTTTTGACAGAAATTTTTCAACTATCCTTATTCAGTGTTATGCTCAGTAGTTGAAAATGTTAGCAGGTTTTTTTAGGCTGTCTCTACAACTGCAAGGGTTTATAGGGACTTGGCAAAGATGGAAAACGGAAAAATTCTGATTTAAGACTGGTATCTCTGTCCCTTGCACATCCCTGGAAATTACATTTACTGAAGTTTAATAGAATACATGATAGTGACACAGTACATTGATGCTGTTGATACTTCCTTTCATGATTCCCCCCTCAAACAGCACTGGCAAAGCACTGCTCTATGAGTAAAGAACTGGAGACTTTCAGTTTGGCTTAACAAAGTGGGGGTAATTTTTCACCTGGTCAGGTCCTGGTACTACTGGCCATTGTGATGGCTGGAATTGTCCCTTCCTCAAACCCTAAAGAAAATTATTTGGGACAGGACTATGCAGACACTGCTGGAATTACGCAGGACACACAAGGTTGTGCTCTGAAGGCTGCTGCCGGCTGCCTATATCCTGTTACAGTTCAGTCTGAAGTAAAAGTGAGGGGGGGAAAGGAATCAGAGGGTGCCAAACAGAGGTATTTGGAAAATAAGAAGCCCACCATTGGAGGAAAGGAGAAAGATGGCTCTGTAGCCTCCCCCACTGCCTGCTGAATCTTGCCTAAACTAGCAAGCATTTAGGAACAGGGTTGATCTCATTAGTAACGAGGCAAAAGAGAAGCTTCAGCGATGACCCAGCTTAGTCCTGGCCGTTGCCTGAGACTGCAAAGAGAAGATGGACTGGCAGAGGCCTAAGGACACTCACAGCTATTGCATCCCTCGTGCTTCTGGTGCGCCGAGATAAAGCGTCAGGATATCAAGAGGTGTAAGTCAGATTACCTCTACTGAAGTCAGGGGCCACATCCATAGCTGCTGTGAACTAGTGAAACGCTGGGGTCACTGCAGTCACTCAAGGTTACAGAAACTGAAAACATGACCTGCATTTTGCTGACAATATTAGAATACATATTTCTAACACCCCTCCTTTCTCTTCATCCCCCGCTCAGTCAAACTTACGTAGTCATGATTGTTAGCAAAGGTAACCAAGCTTACATTTAGTGATTGTGTGATGAGAGGGAGTCTATAAGATCTTTTTAACCCCACACAATTACTCATACAGCTAATTTGCAAAACAGGCACGTGCGAGCGAAAACAAGGCATAACCCATATACAGAAACTTTGGACCTAAGGGAGAAAAAGAAAATCAAGTCGAAAGGCAGGTATGAGAAAAGGAACACTTCCATAGAATGTCCCTCTGATGGGACTGCTGAAAAATGATTCAGGGGCACAACAACCTGTTTCCAGGTCACTGAGATGCACAGGTACACACACAGACACAGATTTTTTTTTCTAATTTGTCTCAACGGAACCCTTGAATACCCACCAACATTTTTATAAATCCTTCCTTCCCACAAGCCAGCATTCCCCAGCCTGTTCCATCTCTCAGTTCCCCCACAAAAATGACAGCCTGACTCTAATCTCCCACCTGCATAAATCTCCTACAGATAACCACAAATATTTTAGCTATGCTGATTTATGGAAGTGCAAGCAAGACGAAACCAGGAGATAGATCCTCCATGCACAATGACTGATTGCTTGCTGCAAATCTTTCCATTTAAAGCATTGTCACTTTTGCAGTTCCATAGAGAGAAAAAAAGAGGAATAAAATAACACACAGTAATGCAACTTTTGGCAGCTCCCAGAAAAAAACAGTATTTGTGCAACCCGATTTCTTCTAAGCTTTCCTGCCTAAAATCCTTGCAACTAATCAAAGAAATCCTATTTGAGAGAGGATCTGAAAACAGCTGCAAGACTTCATAAGCCAGCCTTCCTCGTCTCCCCCTTTCTCCAATCATCCCACTTTCTGACTTTAACTGACCATGGCAATCTTGATTTACAGCCAATGGGGAGTTGTCTTCTTAACCAGTGCTTTGCAGCTGATGCTGACTGCTTTAGCACCCACAAAAGAAAGAATGAATATAGGGATTCCCCACTCAGATCTAACTACAGGAGTAAACAAACTCAGGCTGTAGCTCCTGAGTCCAGAATAGTTAATGGCAAAGATCTCCACAAATTCAGCGGGCTAAGCTCTGAAGGCCACTAGGCACAGGCAACTCCTCTTGACCTCAGAGAATACCCGTCACAGCTGGGATTAGTCTGACAAGAACAAGACTGGGACCACTGAGCTTACTCATGGCAGATAAACAAAGAGACACAAACTGCACACGATAAGAGACCTGTCAGCATCTGGTTCAGCGCCTCCGTACTGCGTAAGGGTCCCATAGAGGCAAGAGCTTCCAGTGGAGATTGAATTCATTTAGCAGCTCCAAGCCAAGCTGTTTTAAGATTTGTGTTTTGCACAAGGACATCAACAGGGACAAATAATGCTGTTGTGGCAACACATTATTACCCTTCTGCCAAGTACACACAGTCATAGTTTCTAAGAGCTGGGCTGATTGCTGAACTCACTGAGCAAATAAAGGGGTTTTTGCATTCTCAGCTCCACCAGCACCAGTTCCCTCCTCTCCACCTTCCCTGCAGCGGGCTAACTCTTCCCTGGCAGCCTGCTGAAGGTCACTATTTTACCTGGTGTCACAAGCACCCTAGTAGCAACGTCTGAGGGAACAGCTGCGCACTTCCAGTTCTACTGCCACAAGGAAGGAAAGCCTTACAGCAGGATCACTGACCCTTTCGTTAAAGTCCGAAATGTAATTGACTCATCAAAAATGTCACTGGGCACATATCATCATTTTCACATCCTGGCTTCAAGCTATAAGCATGAAAAAAGAAATAAAGAGGGATAGTTGGCTGAAAAGAAGAGCAACAGATATTTCATTTCTTTGGAATGCAGAGCAGCACAGGCACATCTGAAATGCAATGGTTAATCTAGGGCATGTTACATTGTGTACATGGTCTATTATACAGAATTTTGGACTCAATTTCCTTTCCAGGCTCTGTGAATAATCACTTCCTTTCCCTAGACCTTAAATTCCTCAGCCAAATAGGGAAAATTACATATACCCTCCTTAGAAATGCACATAATGACAAACCTTTATGTAAGAGCTAACTGTGCAATATTATTAATAAAGGAGGAGACCAGCTGCCAAGCATCTCGAGACATAAACCCATCCATATCAGTGACAAAATTATATGTGTTTACTTCAGGTTTCTATCCAATACTCACTAGGGAAACTTGAGAATACCTGTTCTGACAGTAAACTTTGCTTTTGTTTGGTAGGAAAAAAGTGAAACAAAACAATGGCAATATTTTTTGCTTGTTTTCACCAGCTTCCAAATTCAACTCAAAAGATGTGAAAATAAAACCCTTATTTGAGAAGGAAATGGAAACCTCAAGAACTGAGTGACAGACACTTCAGTACGGCCTTAAGACTCAATTACACATGGATTTTCTGTTAAATATCATCTAGATTTTGTTCTAAAAGTAACTTTGTAGACTGCTTGCAGATTTACCTGGGTACTTGCTTGGAGTGGTGAAATTAATAAGAAACAGTAAAAAACAAGATTAAAAAAGGGTTTTGAGAAGTTTGGCAACAGGACAGAATGATCATCAACATTAGGGCAGCAGAACGTTCCCCACCTTTCCATCCCAACTATCTTCAACACAAAGAACTTTTTGGTTCACGTGTCAGACTGATAGCTGTCAAAATTGTCCAAGTCACTTGCTATCCATAATTGTACCATCTAAAGCATAAAACAATACTTTCTCAAACGTACTCAACATGTAGATGTCAGTGAACAGCACCATCACAAACCAGTTGTCCACAGAGGGGCACACATGCACAATAAGGCTTAAGTTGATGCTCCCAGGGTGATGCTTTGTCCTTTACATCTCAGGATCTATACTGCCAGTCTCTGTGGCTGTGCTGTGATAGCCAAGTTGGCCTAAAGAACTGATTCATTCTGCTATGGCAAGAAAACCTGAAGGCAGAGCCTTTGACAAGCACAAATTTTAATTAACGTACTCACTGTGAAGCAGCTGCCGCCAGGAAAAAATGAACAGAATTTTGGCTTAAATAGCCCAGACATCAAAGAACAGTTCCAAAGAGGTCTGCATAAAAAAAGCTGTGTGGTAGCAACTCCAAGGGAAAAACAGAAAGGTCTCAGCCAAACCATGAACATCAAGGAAACGGAAATTAAAAAAAAATCTATTACTTTTTTATTTCTACTAGTCTTCACACATGGGCGATGATTTCACACTACGAAAGCCTTGGGTTATGTGTGAACCCATCCGTGTCAGAACAATAGAAGAGTCACACAAGATGATGATCGCTTTGTGAGAAACACATGTCCAAAGTACAAGTAGGTGTTGTGGCCAGGGTTCAGGACTGAGCCTGCCAGATATAAGAGACAGAGCATCACTGCTGAGTGCTCATTCAGATTCTGTTATTTGGAGTCTGAGCAATTTTTGCTGAAAGTTCTTGTATTTCTCCAAACAATATGCTTGAGATCAACACACACTCACGCATACACAGGATAAAACAAAAGGACCTAATATTTATTAACTTAAAATAAAAACTACTTTGACAGCACGATGCCAAAACATACAGATGAAATGTATTTCCATTAGAATTGTATTCTGTCTGCAACTAAGACTGTCAAACATATTCAGCCTCTTTGTACCCAATGATTCTATCACAGATCTATCAAAGGCTAAACACAGCTACATGTGATGCAGAATATAGGATTTCATCACCTTGCATACATAGAGCATGAAAGTAAGCAACATACTTGCAATAGTAAGGCTAAAGTATTATTTAGCTGGTCAGACCACATTCCCACATGGTTTGTAACTAGCTAGACTCATGTTCTTCCCTGCAGGATAGGTGACTTCCCTGGGTATCAGGGTTTCTCCACAGGGTTTCTTTGTGTGACCCTTAAATGTGGTTATACAACTCACATAATCTATTCAAGCAGACGATAAATAGCAACACTTCCAGAAAGACAAAGAAAAGTTAGAGAATAGGAATGAAAAAACCATTTGTAAACAGCTGAACGGAAAACAATCCTGCAAGAGCTTCCCTTTGCAGATTATCCTCTTCAAGCTGAAGTACAAGACTACTGAGAGCCTTTCTTATCTAGGCCTAGCATGTACTATCTGTGTTTTCTGCACCTGCTGGTGCTCAGACAGAATGAAGTAGGTGATCTCTCTACTCCACATTCAGAAAGCTAGAAGGGTAAAATAAAGGAGAGGTCCTCAGAGCCTCAGCAGTTCATAGACTTGACCTACTTCAGAGGAAAACCAGGAAGGGCAGTGGCAGGCTCATGCTGTGAAGAAATTGTGCCTGCTCCAACCCACCATGCCAGACTGTAGGATGCTGCTGTGAGGTCACCTGAAGAGATTCACTATAGAATTCAAAGCCACAAAGTGACCTATATTACCTCTGATACTGAAGTAAGATGCTAGGAATCATTTCCAGAGAAGTACCTGGTAACTGGCTGCAGTAAAATCTCCGTGTAGCCCTCCTAGTATTGCCTTTTGTGTTAGAAACTTAGGAGGCAAAGCCAACTTACACCAGTTTGACTGACAAATGACACCGCACCCTCAAAGGACAAGAAACATGGTCTCCAGGAAAGGAAGTGGAGGTGTTCAAGGCCACGTTGGATGGGGCTTTGAGCACCCTCATTCAGTGAGAGGTGTCCCTGCCCATGGCAGGGGGTTGGAACGGGATGAGCTTTGAGGTCCCTTCCAACACAAACCATTCCGTGATTCTACTTTTCTCTCCTTTGACGTTCTGTAACAAATTAAACACAAATTTTCAACTGTTCTGTTCCAACAGTGCAGAACTTTAGAACATGCAATACAGAGCCCACCTACCACAGCAATCCCCATCTCAGTTCTCCTTGCCTGCATGATGTCACTCTTACACACTGATCTTGGTACTGTGCACGAAAGGGGTGTCCTCTGGCTGACTTGTTAGCACAGTTTTCTTATGCTGCTGGGTGCACTTCTCTTACCATCCGGTATTTTTGGTTTTGCCTTTAAAAACAGCATGTGTAATGGAGAGTCTGGGAATACTTTTTGTGCAGAGGAGAGGAAAACGTATTTCAAACTGAGCAAGTTCCAACCAGGAACTTTCAGGCTCACGCAAGGAAACAGTGCACAGTGTTTCCCACAGGTGAGAAAATTCTGACAAAGTGAGGAGATCTATAACTTTGCAGCCTGGAGTTTTACCCCTTGTATAGGAGGTACAAGGACACTCTTGGTATGCTGCAGGTATAGATTCTGAAAGCCAAGAGAGAGAGATTTGTTAAGTATTGGATGAGTATGCATCTGCCTGCTCCTTTCACTGCAGGTTGCAAAATTGATGTTATAATAGGTAGACTTTATAACTGCAAAGAATGTGCCTTTAAACATGAAGGTCAGATGGTTCTGATCAAAGAAAATAAATCAGAAAAGCAAACAAACACACTCAGTAAGCCAAGTTTCACCATGAAAGGCAAGGGGGTCTTTTTTCTTTGACTTATTATCCTTAAAATAATGGGAAGGAGATTTCAATATATGTCATACAAAAGCCGTGGCCAGCCTATAGAGTGCGTTAACCAGAGAGAAGGATAAACTACTCTGGATGTTCTAACGAATGAAATGATTAGGATCAGCTTGCATAGCTCACTTATAAAAACTTTCATAAACTTGAGCACTGTATTTTAGTCACCTGAGAATTCCTGACAGCTATTAAGACACTTCCCAGCTATCCAATTAGGGCAGAGGAATGGTGCCATTCCAATAACTAATTTCAGAATGTTACAAAATTAAGAGAAAATAATAATTTTTTTTTTCCTTTTAAAGAAAAAAGTATTTTATCTGACATCTAAAATATTTCTTGAAGAGCAGTACTAAGGAAATATTTGCACATGGCAAACAGGCTGCAATCTGGGTAAGAACAAATCCAGTGGCTCACAGGGCTGACAGAAGCACTTCTCCAGACAGTCACAGACAACTAGGAAGGTCTGCTGCAGGTTTTATTTTTGGCTTGGCCAAATGTGATATATAAGATTATAAAATGTACTGCAGAGAGACAAACCAATACAGAACAGAGACAAGATCTGGGATACTTAATGAAACACCTTCTGTTAAAAATTCAGCTACACAAAGGGGCTGCAGCTTGCAAATCTCTACGGGTCCAAGCAGAGGGTCTGACCAGCAAACTGGTGTTCATATTTATTGATGAGTTCATCTGTGTACGGAGCTCCTCCTATCTTTGGATAAAAGCAGGAAGCAGAGGGACATACTGCGCTAACACTTGGGAATACAGGGATCACCCTCTCTGCTTACCACTGAGGGCAGCTCGCGATTCAGCTCAAGACAGACCAACCTCCAGCCCTACAGAGCATGACGAACCGCCTGGCTCCAGGTACATGGCCTAGGCTTAAAAGCTATCAAAACCAGAAAGCTCGGGAGAGATGGGACATGCAAATGTAAATCTGGAAGTGACCACACTCAAACCAGGATAAGGCAAGATCTTACACTGTATGATTTACATTTCTATTACTTATCTGGCTTTAAGATTTTTTGCACCATACTGAAAGGTAACCTGGACAAGCACTTTACACAAACCAGAAAAGACAATTCCTGAGCTCCACTTGGGGCTGTGGTACCAGTTGTCTCTTGCAAAATCTGACCGGTCACTTACCTTTATTTCTGCACATAAAGTAGATTTCAATAATCGTTTCAGATGCACTGGAAGAGCAAGATGAGGACACAGGTGAGCTGAGTTTTTGAAGTGCTTCAAAATCCTTCGGCTGCAGACACTGAAGAAAAAGAAATATTCAACATGTTAGAAAGATTCTGGTCTTTGAAAAGCTTTTTCCGATTATAACTGGGAAATTCACATATTCAAAGGACACATTGCCTCTTTTCTTGAACGAAATTAATTTCTGTTACGACTGCAATCAGAAAGCTTGACATAGAGTTCGCATCCAAGTTCTTGACCTATGTATGGTGGTTGGTCACAAGAAAAAATGTAGTCTATTTCTCTGCAAGGTAGGTCAGCTGCCTGGTGTTGTAAATGCCAAGAACAGGGAAGGTACAGAACCTGAAAAATGGAGAATATTTTACCTCACTGTGCAGAGAGCTAACACAGAATTGCTTGCAGCAGGGCAGGAAATCATCTCAAAGATCTCTCCATGATCTTGGCACTTCCTACACAAATCCTCATCTTCCCTACTAATGCTCACAGAGCTGGAAGATTGCAACAGCTCCCGTGCTTGTCCAGTGGGACAAGGAACAAAAGGCTTGAGCAAAATGATCACAGATGTAAGTTGCTGATACTATCTATGTGGTAAACTCCACCATTTTTCTTACATCTGATTGTGAGAAGAGTTAGTTGTTCTCTGGGTGGCCAAAACAATGACACTTGCTCACAACACAAGGCAAAGAGAAGCATTCTGGCGAAGAGCTCTGAATGAGATACATGTTTTAAAAGATTGGGCCAAGTGGCATATGTCTGTCCGGTAATTCCTTCTGCCTTCATCTTCTGAACCGTGTAATAGCGTGTGACTAATATCAGTCCTCCCACTTCCTCAGCCTAGTCATTTCAGCTGATATTTTAAAGCGTACCACACTACGTGCTGACATGCCTCCACCCTCTGCTAGCTTTCCTGTTCTAGAGAGAGACAGAGAGAGAATGACTCATGTATCTCCTACAATTCAAGTCTTTTAAGTAAATTCAAAGGAAAGTTTTAAAGGTGCTCTCTTGATTTGGGAATGCCTGGGTGGGGTTTTCTTATTCTGTGTGTGCTTGTTTTGTCAAATTACATGTAATTTTCCAACCTCTATGATGCTGAGACATTTTAATAATTCATGAACCTTTCTGACACTGTCAAACTGCAATTTGGAAGTGTCAGGAGGTACCCACTGGTACAAGCATTTGTAGATGCCTATAGGAAAGGAAACGGCAAAAAAGAAGGATGGCAGAATTAGGCTGCTAAATGCCATGTCTGGCTTGTACTCTATTTGACAGCCATAATTAAAAGCTTAGGTGGTGGAAAAAAGAAAGTGAAAAACCTGAAAGTGAATGCATTTTAGACCTGATACCAACACTAACAGACTTTAGAACGTTCTGAAAGAAAGAGAAATACTGTAGATTGTTATTTCACTCCAGTATATTTACATAAGATTTAAATGCAATGTATTTTGTCACCAACTCTAGGCACCTTCAAGCGATAGCCATACCATGACTACACAGCCAAAGGTAGAAGAGATATGGCAGAGGTTCTCCAGCCCTCGGATCATCTCCGTGGTCTCCTCTGGACCCGTTACCAACAGGCCCATATCATTTTACATGGGGGATTCCAGAACAGGACACAGGGCTCCAGGTGGGGTCCCACCAGAGGGAGCAGAGAGGGAGAATGCCCTCCCTCGCCCTGCTGGCCACGCTTCTTTAGAGGTGGCCCAGGACACGGTTGGCTCTGGGCTGCGACGGCACGTTGCCAGCTCATGGGCTGCTGGAGGATGAGAAGCTCCACAAGTCCTTGTCCACACCTAAACAAGGTGTTCCCAGCCTGGACTGAAACAGCGCGCGGGCATCGTTACTGCCAGCTTGTCCGGGTCCCTCTGGATGCCATCGCGTCCTTCTGGCGTGCCACAGCCCCGGGCACCTCAGATACCTGTCTTTTAAACTCCTCCAGAGATGGGGACCTCACTGCTTCCCTGTGCCACTGCCTGATGCTCGTGCATCCCGGCCCCCCCCAACCCGGGGAGCCGCTCTGGGACTTGGCGGCAGCTCGCGCCCCCTCAGCACCGGGCGCTCCCGCCCCCCCGGCGCGCGCCCCCTCAGCGCCGGGCGCTCCTGCCCCCCGGGCGCGCGTCCTGCTGCCCAGGGCGGGGGGGGGAGCCCCGCGGCGGCGCCCCCTGGCGGCGGCACCCGGAGCGCCCCCCGCCTCCATCCCAGAAGCCAAGTGCGGCCCGGGCCGCATCCAAACCCGCGCGGCGAGGGACGGGATCATCCCCCTCCGCTGAGACCCCACCTGGGGTCCTGTGTCCAGTTCTGGAATCTCAGCATCAGAAGGATATGGAACTGTTGGAACGGGTCCAGAGGAGGCCACAGAGATGATCCGAGGGTTGGAGCCCCTTTGCTCTGAGGTCGGGCTGGGAGAGCTGGGGTTGTTCAGCCTGGAGAAGAGAAGGCTGTGGGGAGACCTCAGAGCAGCTCCCAGTGCTGAAAGGGGCTCCAGGAAAGTTGGGGATGGGCTTTTTACAAGGGCCTGGAGCAACAGGACCAGAGGAAACAGGTTTAAATTGGAAGGAGAAAGATGTAGATTGGACATTAGGAAAAAATTATTCACGCTGAGGTTGGTGAGGCCCTGGCCCAGATTGTCCAGAGCAGTGGTGGCTGCCCCATCCCTGGAGGTGTTCAGGGCCAGGCTGGATGGGGCTTGGAGCCCCCTGATCCAGTGGGAGGTGTCCCTGCCCATGGCAGGAGGTAGAACTGGATGAGCTTTAAGGCCCCTTCCAACCCAAACTGTTGTATTATTCCTCCATCTTAGCACCTGCCCACTTCAAAACAAATCAGTGGGGAATTTTCTGGCCTTGAAAAACTGTATCAGTGTTTGAACCATGGGAATGGTGTCCTGAATGCAGCTCTCAAGACATAACCCCATCCTGGAGCACAGATCATAGAATCTCCTGAGCTGGAAGGGATGCACAAGGATCATCGAGTCCAGCTCCTGTCCCTGCATAGGACAACCCCAACATTCACACCCACTGCTTAAGGAGCAGAGCAGGACAATTCCCTCCCTCGCCCGGCTGGTGATGCCGTGCTGGATCACCAGGACACGGTTGCCCCTCTTGTCTGCCAGGGCACCTCAGATGTGGGGAGAGGGACTAAGGCTCTTTCCAAACAGCTTTCTGAAGAGCTAGAACAAACTTCTCCCAAAACCTCTTGGCAGTTTTCACTTGCTGTAACTGGGAAAACCTTTCCCAGTCACCTCCCTGTCCCAGACCCTCAATGGGACATGTTTTGTCTGCCTGTGGCCATGGCTGAGCCGCTGAACATGCACATCCCTGCCGTCTGGGCCTGTGAGCCGTGTCGCCGTGCCCGGGAGCAGCAGGCTCTCCCGGCGGGGCTCCGAGCCGACATATGTCAGTGACTCACGCAGGCGCTTGCCAAATCATTAAACCATGAATACCTCTTCAAAAAAACCCCAAACCAGCCCAATAGCAATTTCTAAAGAGTAAAGAAAGGGCATCAAAACCCACGCTGCATCAACACTCCCAGCCAGGCTCCCCCCCTCACTGGCCAAACTGTCTGAACTGGGAGGCAGTGTTTTATCACTCAGAGATTGCAAGTTCGATTGCAGAGTCTGGTCTGATGGCTGGCTGGATAATTTGTCTCTCAGCTCGGAGAGAAATGATGGAAGTCAATTTGACAGCTGCGAGGCTCCCCAAGGATTCCAGACCCAAAGTGCATGGAGCAGTGACAGACACAGCGATGCTTGGAATAGCAATGAAGCTCTGCCTGGGAATAACGCTAAGGCAATACAACTTGCACATGCTCAGCTGGAAGGTTATCACTATCATTATAGCTATTAATTATTGTTATTATTGCTTCTATTATTAAGACATAAAAGAAGCCAAAACCTCCTCAGTCTCACAGAAAACTGATGAGTTCCCAGCTCTAACCCACAAGCTGCCCTCTGTTTCACACAAGCATATCTGCATAAATGGTACTACAGAGGGTTAAAAGATCCTGCACCATCAAAAGCTAAAGTTTCCCACTAGTTAGAAAAGGAATAATACTTGGGCTGAGATCAAGGAAGACAGACTCATTTGGACTCAACTTTTCTGCCTCTTGTACAGAGTGGTGGGAGTGGAAACCATTGCTTTCTCTTCTCAGGGTGTTGGTGGCTGCTGTGTGGAGCTGTACGTGATCAGGCAGGGTACATGGCAGAGAAGTTCAGGACCAAGATGCAAGAACAAAAGCATACACAGTTCTCCTGGAGTGCGTTCAGACCAACACCACACATCTATTGAGCTGGTGACTGCAGAGCTTACCCGAATTTGGCCTATAATATTTATCAGATTTCAGTTTATTAGCTTAAAATAGAAACACCTAAGTCCCTATCACTTGGTTTCTTGGATGACTGGCAATAAAACTGAACATCCTTTCCTGCCACTTGCAAATACAGGTGATGTCATGTGAAAGCCAGTTTAGATTCTTTGCTTCTAACTTCTTAGGCTTTCTTGGGAAGTTCTGGGCAGCTGGCTCAGCATCTTTCAAGCTGAAGTCAAATGCAGCATTTGGGGGGGGGGGGGAGGGGGGGGGGGGAAAGGAGAAAAAAATGGAGAAAGAAAGAGAAAGACAAAAAAAAAAAATCTTAAAGAAAATGGCTTATGTGCTCATATTCAAAACTATTCTTCTTGCCATAGGAGAGAAGGGAGGTTAAAGTGATATACTAGAACCTGCTTACATAGCAATTTGTTCCTGAAAAACAGATCTAAAAGGGAAACTCAGCTCAGTGGCAACAGCATCAATTCAGCACAATTGTTTGGCTAAAACTATGGCAACTGTACAGATACTAACACGCAATCCTGCTTTATTAAATCAAACCTCTAGTGAATCTGTTATCACCATAGTAACACTGTAGTTATTACATGGAAACATGTTGGAACTCCAGTTTGATATTAGCATCTGGTTAGCATCTGCACAGCTTCTTATTCACATTACTAAAATTATAATCCAGGCAGAGAAAAACTTAAGTAAAACTATAGCTGTAAGGCCAAATCCTAGTCTCAGGTGCATTATATTTAACATAGAGGTCCATGGTATGTACCCTGTATCTGGATTTATCATTAGGGTCTTGGTGTGGTATTTAGAGGTTAGTTTACATATCTCCTAGGATGCAAATGCACACACGCTGTGGTGTTCATAATAATACCCATGCAAAAGAATTGCAAAACCATATGATAACTGCAGCTGACCTTCTCACGAGTGCTCTCCAAAGCAACCCAGGTTTGCAGAGACTACTTCAAACCTACAAGCAGCTTCAAACTGAGCTTGTTTTATTCTTATTTTAAGCCACCTGCCACAACATTTTTCCTGTCTTCTTCCTCCCACATAAAGTGTGGCACTTTGTATTCAGGCCAGTGCCACTTTGTGAATCAAGTTAGGAATCTTGCAATCTGAGAAACGCAATAGGTTTAAGGCCCAAAAATCTACACACAGTTGGGATGAGGAGTAGCTGAGTTATAACACTAGAAAACACAATAGAAAAAAAGGAAAAATAATGGTTTTCTTTTGGGCTAACAATACATCACGCCCCTCCCCAGAGGGTTTCAAAAAGCAGTGTTGTATTTCCTTTACCACTGAAGCCCCCATACTTAAGACTCCCAGTAATCAAGTTTCTAAATTTAGAGACAGAAGATGGGAACTAGTAAGCATTCTTCCAGTTATTAAAACATAATTTCTTTTTTGCAGGCTGTAGCATATAGAAAATACAAGATGGAATTAAGTATTGCACACTATTCAAAATACACCTGTTCTTTCATAGGCAAAGTCTACTGTTCTTTGTCACGCCAAACATGAAGACGGAGGAACACCCAGCTGCATCCGTTGCAACCTGCACATCTGAAATTGGGCATTTCTGTTAAAAAAAAGTGTGCCAGTGTATTATTAGGCAGCTAGCATAACACACACCAGCACTCAGGGCAGGCAAACATAAATGATGACAATTGAGAAAGGGATGAAAACCTGCAGCTTTTCTTGTGCTTTTAGTCACATGTTCTGTAACTCCCTCCTGCCTCCCACATAAAGCAACAGGCTAAAGCTAAAGACATGATCCTTCCCTTCATCAGAGAAGGATGAGGCAGCTCCGGCAAAGGCAGGAGGAGTTACACCAGTGAAAACCCAACATGAGAAAGGGTCAGACCCTATGATGAGTTCTCAGGCAACTCAAATTCAACTTCCCAAAGCACACAAACTCTCTAAAAGGAGAGCACATCACTTCAGATTTACCACGAGGTGAGCCAGGTGAGGCCAGTAACCTGTTACTGATCCTGCCCAATTTAATTCATGGTAAAACTGCAGTGCTATGTTTTCACTGGGCTTTTCTTCAGCATAGCTCATCTCTCAGTTACTCTAAGGCTGCTTCTTGCTTGCCCTTATTTTTTTGTTATACAGGAAGAGAAGCCCAACAAGGACCCACACCGAGCAGTGACATCTCTCAAAGTAAAACAGATTCCTCATACACACCCTATTTAAACAAAAAACAACACCATACCAGGACCAAGCTCTTGCTGTTTCTCCTCTGTTTCTGATCTTTGGTGCTCCCTTCTCTACTGTTCTGCTCACCTTTCAGGAGAAACTGCTGCTTCCAAATGGCAATTTCCTAAGCACCTGTGAGAGACCTTAATTGGAACTAATTATCTGTTGGTTGTCTGGCACCTGAGGAGTCACAGCAATTACTTCAGTCAAGAAACAACCTGGGGGAGGGTGTTGCTGCTTTTCAGAAAAATGAGCTAAGCTACTCCCAAAAGGGAAGTTCTTAAAGAGATGGAACCTGTTAAATACAAGTTCAGTACAAGTCAGGGAAATCATTGCAACCGATGACTTATTATTAGCATTAATAATCACCTCTCTATCAGTAATATGTATATGCTCACCAAAACCAGGTCTTCTTGCGCCAGTTTTGATACAATTACAGCATTGTTACCAATATAGACATGGCAAACGCTGCCATTAAGATCTGTAAGCAAAGGGGAAAAAAAAGGCAGCAAGCAACCTTGAAAAATTTTGGGCAAGGGTCTAATTGGGAGTTATTTATCTACATGGAGAAAAAAGGAAAGGTAGAGGTGAGAGGTTAGTGAAAGAAGAAACCTGAGTAGAAAAGGCTGTGAGTTGGAAGAATTCATTGTGAGCCCAAAGCAGAAAGGATTCAATGAAAACTGCAGAGGATTCTCTGGTGATTTATAACTGAACAGTTCTCATTCTATGAAATAATGATAACTGAAATTAAGTCCTCTTTCAACACTACAAGACATTTCCTTTGTGACAGAGATGAATGCCCAAAGAACTGTGAGGAGGAGCACAAGCCACAGTGATGTTGCTCTCTTAGCCAAGAGAGAGCAACAGCAACTCGTAATATATGTTTGCCTGTGTAGCACAGGTGCATTTTAACCAAGACTCCTGGGAGCTTTGCCTAAGGCCAGACTGTTGCTGTATAAAAAGAATAGAAAAGAAATATATTTAAGTAAAAGCAAAGGTAAATTTGGCTGGACCACTGCCTAATGGGAGAAAGAAGGAATAATACAAGTTTTTAAAGCAGCTCCCTGGAGGCTGGCTCCCCTTAGCTAGGCTGCCGGGCAGCACACGTGCCAGCTATTTATTTTCAGTTCTGTTGAAATGCAAAAGAAAAAAAAATCTATTTAAATGCTCCTGGAAGCATAAACAAGTAGTTCAGGACAGAGTACACAGCTTTAGCAGCAGCCAAGGCAGAGGCTGTTAGTGGGTGATATCAAGAAGCATTAGTGCAATCTTTACACTTAGAAAGTACTTAAACCAGTTTAGTTCTGACTTGGGTGTCTGCAGAACTGAGCAGCAGGTGACCAAGGAGATGACAAGGATGGTATTCAGTGATGGAAGAAAATGCCCATGAAGTAAGTGAAGCTGTGAATATATTTTCAGGGCAGGAGCTGTTTTGCTGGCAGATGCTGGTGTCAGTGTTGATTCTGGCTGGGTGACAATGGGCGAGATTCTATTCAAACCCAAAATATTAGCCAGATTAAAGCTTCTCAGAAATCAGCAGTGTCTCCTTGACAGCAAGGATAGCAACAACTCTGGGCTGTTCATGAGGCCCTGCTCCCCGGAGCCTGCCTACAGAAACAAGAGGGTCGAGCCTTTCCTCTTTTCTTCCAGACTGGACAAACCCATTCTCTAGCAGGTGACAGATAATAAGGTCCAAGAGAGGTGAAGGCTTGGACTCTGAGGTAGCTTTGATGACCTTGCTGGATAAAACCCTGTATGCTTGGAATCAAAAAGCACAGCCGTGTTTGATGGTAGACTGCATCAGTAACATATTTTATCATGCCTTGTGTCTGCTGGGTAACCTCCATTAATCTTGACAAAAACTTCTACTAAAATCCACAGTGAGAGCAAAGAACAATGAAGAGGAGAAAAGGCCAATTTTAACGGTTTATATATGACTTCCCATAAAATCCATGGTTTTCCTTTCTGCATAAATTTACACAAAGATCTTGAAAATGATAAATTAGGGGAAAGGGAATCAAAGATTATTTGCATGAAATGGAAACAGAAAAAACAGAACTATACAGAATACATTGCCATCTCTTCCAAGGAAATTCACAGACCTGTTTCCATAATTGTGGGAAGGAAGCCAAATACGACTGGAAATACACAGAAAGCTTTAAACAATTGATCTTACTGGGAGGTTACGCTGGTACCTTTTATTCTCCTGGTATCCAGATGTTTCAGAAAATACCCAGAAGTGGAACACTTGTAGGTTTCTAGGAAATAAAGTGGAGAATCAATCTCCTCTTTCCCTCCAGACGGCTGCCAAGCCACCTCCAGGCTGCAGCACACGTGAGAGCTCTGTAACCTGCAGCCAGCCAGCCTCGGGCTTTGGGTCTCAGACCTCACAAATGCTGCACAAAGGTGGGTGGGGTTGGGGGTCAAAAGGGGCAACCTGATGGGCTGAAGGGGCAACTGCTGCAATGTTTGGGGTGGAACTCCTGACAGAGAACAGTCAGGGTCAAGGCATGCCAGGCTGTGTTTTTAGGAGGAGAGGTAACAATCCGCACCTCTAATACCTTGAGTACAGAGCTGTTGGAAACAGCCGTAGTGTAGTGGTGGCTGATCTCATGCCTTTACAGGTGCAGACCTTCTGCTTCAATCACACACGACCGCTCCAGCTTTGCTCTCAGAAATCCAACTGCAGTGGCCCAAGTGCTGGATGCAGACCTCGATCTGTAAGGCGTTACAAAGCACTCCAAGATATTATTTCAACTACAATTGCTAAGAGGTTAGCTTCACTCCACCCTGTTCACTACAGTGTGATGTGCCTTGAGACGGATTTCAATGAAGAAAAATCCTCCGCCTACCCCTGCCCCCTTCCCACATAGAAACTGGAGCATGCCTCTTTAAAACTAGCCTATTTAGGCCACAGATGCTAAATGAATTCAGCAGACAGACGGAGTAATGGAATGTCAGTGTTCCAGTCTGCTGCCTTGAAGCAATAGGGGTTTTTTATTATTAATTTCTCCTCTCATTTTCCAATGCTGCCTCTGGGCTCTGTGCTGTAGATGCAGTGTTCTTGTCAGTCTCGCTAACCCAATTTGGAAATAATTAAATTTTAAAATATTAAAGGGATTATAAATACTTCCCACCCCACTTCCCCCACCCCATTCCCTTTTATGCTGTCCCTCTAAAACTGCTGAATTTTGCTTCAGGACTTAAAATGTGTTACTGCAGCTTCTGATTTGTTACTGCAGTTTCCTTTGCAAAAGCTGGAGAATATCTGAAGGGAAAAAAGCCCAGAGTTAATTCCAGTAAAAGATGCCCAGAAGCTTTATGAGATAAAGAGCTTTCTGCCATGCTGACATCCTGGAACCTGATCTCACTCCCATTTAAATTAACGTTCAGACTCCCAAATTCTTAGAACGGAGAGATTTTTGAGTCACATGAGTCCTCGTAATGACACAAACAAGGATGTAGGTTTTCAGAGAATCGCTGAGGTTGAGTTCATCTCATCAGCCACCCTGGAGCAGTTTGCTCAGCACCACGTCCAGCTGGATTTTGAATATATCCAAGGATGGAGACTCCACAACCTGGCTAAGCCAACTATTCCAATGTTTGACTGCCCTCACAGTAAGATTTTTCTTGTGTCTATACTGAGCACTAGAAGTCTGCTTCTTTCTTCTATTGAGGAGCCAGAACTGGACCCAGTACTCAGATGTGGCCTCACAAGTGCTGAGAAGAGCGGAAGGATCCCCTCCCTTGACCTGCTGGCAGTGCTCCTCCTAACACAGCCCAGGATGCTGTTGGCCTTCCTTCCTGTGAGGATGCATTGCTGGCTTATAGTCGACTTCTTGTCCACTGAGACCCCAAGCTCTGCAGAGCAGCTCTCCAGCCAGGCAGCCCTCACCACGTACTGGTGCCTGTGGCTGATTCTCCACTGGCGCAAGGCTTTGCATTTCCTTTTGTTGAGCTTCATTAGGTTCTTCTTTGCCCACTCCTCCAGCCTGCTGAGGTCCCTCTGAAGGGCAGCACAAGCTTCTGGTGCCAGTCGTTCCTAGTAACCACTTGCAAAGTTCCCGCGGGTGCAGTCTGCCCCACCATCCAGGTTATTAATGAAGATGCTGAACACCCTTGGCCCCAGTATCAACCCCTGGGGTTACACCACTACTGGTCTGGCACCACCTGGACTTTGTGCCACTGACTAGAACCCACCAGGCCCAACCATTCAGCCAGTTTTCAATCTATCTCAATTTATCATAACTAGATTATTTTTACCATTATGATATTACTTGAAAAAAATAACTGAAACCTGGCACTGTCCCTAGTATCCTACTCTGGAATACTATCATAATCATCAGAGCCCTTTGCTGATTTAATTTTAGGCCTCACAGATCCCAGATATCCTCACAGACACAAACATTTACTTCTCATTTCACTGCTGTGAAGATGGAGGCAGAAAAGCGATGTAACCTGCCAAGGACTGAACAGCAAAATGAAAGGCAGAACTGCCAACAGATCTGAGGAGCCCTCAACCCTAGAAAACACAACCCTAGAAAATGCTCAATCGCTGGGACATGGGGCTACCCCAGGCTGCCTAAAATTACAAATACAGGCTTGATAACTTTTTTTGGTACGGTTAGACCATCATTTTACGGCATGACTTAGGAGAGAAACAAGCCTGAGTTAAAGTGGAAGTGAAGAGAGCGGCAGTGGCAGCTCAAAAGGACAGACAGACTACACTTTCATTACTGTAGGATGATGCAGTTGTAAAAGCATGAGCTGATCTGTCCTGAAATACAGAAACTCCCAGCTCAGAGTCCCTGGGTGGGCATATGACAGATACCCATTTTTTCTGCATCAGGCAACGAAGGGATCCATAATACAGTGAGCTAAACTTGGGCTGGAGAAAAAAGCTTTTAAAAGATAGCAAGTGATGCCATACGTTTTCATTATGGAGCATGCTATGCAAAGCTCTGGGTAGTCAGCTCCCACCAGCCATCTGGAGAGAGAAGTCACTCAAATTGAAGTGCTGAACCTGCTGTGGTAGACAATCGGTGCCAGTGAACCACTCACTACTCTCCCCCTGTCTGTTTTCCTGCCTTTTGCTGCAGTAAAGCCTTAAAATAAAATAATCTGGCTACCACTTTCCAAACACCCGCTTCCAAACACCCCAGCTCCCATCTGCAGAGTGCACTTCATTCATTGGACAAAGCGGGACACTGCCACAGAAAAAGCTATCCCGAAGGTCTGACCGAAAGGAAAATGCCATAGAAGGAAATAACACATGAAAAAACTGCCTCTTCTGTACTGAGCTCCTCCTGGCCCCATGCTAAACCCTAATTTCTGTTTTATGTCTCCCCGATTCCTCCCCAGTGCTTAACGTCTCTTTTGACTCCTGTTAAAAGGTTCCTGGGGCTGAGATCTTAGGAACCCAGCAAGCTCACTGGGTTTGCCTTATGAAAAGTGACTTTAAGTGCCAGGGAGGGTTTAGCAGCTTTGAAATAAAAGGAACTTTCAACCATGTTGCCATAAATTGCTTTGTTGCCTGTAGTCAGCAAGAATCAGTTTGAAGACTTCTGGAGCCTGAGGGTATCAATTGCTTTGTTTTTTCCCTCTATCAAATCTATCCTCCAGTGACTTGTGTTACACTGCAGGCTGTGCTGGGATGCTCAGCAGATGCTAAATGGGGCACAAGAGACATATCAAGCCCCTTGGCATGTATATATTTTTAAACCAAATAGGCAGACATGGGCAAAAGAATCTGTGATGGTGAATCAGATGTTCCCAGCTTGCTCTGTTGTGTGCAGGCATCCTGCCTCCCTGTAGGACCAGACAGTTACTGAGTGACTAAAGTCTAAACAGCTTGGGATCAAGTGCTCTAAGCCTTACTCATGTACGTACCAGTTCTAGTGGGCTCACTGGGACAGCTTGTATTAGAGCAGGGCATTTCATGGATGAAGCCCTATGAAGAATATTTGTAGGTGGGAATAATCTCATGAGAACAGAATACAGATTATGTCAATTACAGAAACAATTTGGTGCCCATCAGCTATGAAGAAAAAACAAGTAGGATATGGAGTGCTGCTTCCACAATAGCAGCTCCTAAACAGCAGAAGGAATAGTGAGTAGGGATGCCCCTGATTTTTCTACTAATGAATAAGATAAAAATCTTATCAAACAAAGGGAGCTACTGATGGCTTTTTCTCCTTTGAACTTGTCTGCTTGCATAAATTCCACAGAATTAACCTAAATTGCATAGGGATACTGGTAGAGTCTTACCTATCGTAACTTTTTCTAAAAAGCGAATAGGAAAAAATAAAAATGAAGGAAGATGAGCTTTCTTTGTTATAACAATTGACTGGCTGTCTAACTACCTACCTAAAGGCAGACGAACAAAACCTATTGGGAGAAAAACCCACCCTACTATAAATGAAACTTATTTCTGAAAAAGAAGCTGACATAAATGAAACATAAATAATGAACAATATGTATAGATGCTATATTTGCTGTAAATTATCACCTATGGAGAGTGTCGTATGGACAAACTGAAGCATTCAGAAAGCATAACATTTTTAAAATTTGGTTCTCTACTGCTGAAGTGTGAGAGCTGTTTGTTAGCAAAGCACAGTGAGGGCTGGTGCGATGATTACAACACTAATGCAGCAGCTGGGAGAGCTCTATTCACTCTCCTTTGTCAACACAGATCTTCCATATGAGCTCTGCCAACTGATTAAGCTTTCCAGGGTGTCAGATTCCTATCTAAAATGCTGAAAGAACAATTCTCTCCTATTTAACAAGGAAAAGGCATAGGCAAATACATTCTAGATGGTGAGACAGTCAGGGACTATGGTGGTGAGGCTCATTAAACCGCCTCACATGGGCTGGGATTGTTCCAGGCTTGAGAGCCTGTACTGAAGAAATGGTGGCATGAGGGTACCAGAGTCCAGCATTCTCTGCTCCAATGCTACCAAAGAGAATGTGCTTGCTGTAAAAAGTCTGAGAACTCCCATTTCACATATCAGAAGTTTTTCACAACTGATAATTTTGGTTCTGGACCTTCAAAGTCAATAGAGATCACACGTATTACACTGGTAGCAATAACAGCTGATTGAACTACAACTATGCAAACAAACTCCGGGACAAATCATCTGCCTAGAACTGCACTGAAGTCAGAACAGCTTTAGGAAACAGCTACTCTAAAAGATCAGTTCTTAGTCAATAAATTCCTGCTTGGAACAACTTCATGACCGTTGTTCCTTTTCCACTTTCATGACACCCTCCTGGAAGTGCAACTGCTTGCCTTGTGCACTGCTGGGGAGTTACCGCACGACAGCCCCAGGCAGACAGTGCTGCTTGCTGCTGTGGTGGCTGGCTTGTGGCTCACAAACATGTGCAACTCCTATTAACAAAACAGTGTGCACCGGTGTAACAATGCCAAATCACTCTTATCCCTGTGTTTCCTAATTCCTCCTGCAGCCCTCGCCCTCCTAACAGGAACAAAGATCTCCCCTGTCTGGTGCTGCGGGCTGCGGAAAGGCGCTGCTCATTACTCAGCAGGTCACTTTGATGGAGGCAGCGTGTTGGGAAGCCAACCAGCCTCTTGCCTCACCACTGACCCAACCCTTCCTCTTCCTCCCTCTCCTCTCCTGCCGCGGCAGATGCCGAGTCCATGGCCCAGCTGCGTGCAGGCAGGAAAGAACTACAGGCAGTGTCTCAGACAGCAGCCGGCGAGCGGTCTCTGTAGGATTCGGCTTGTTTTCTGTGTGAAACACAAATGAGACGAGATGACAGACATAGGTGCTCATTTCCTGTGGCAATGTGCAGTAGCAGTTGTCCCATGATCCCGGGGCCAGGCGTCTGACCAGGAAAAGGAGTTACAATTAAACAGCAGGATCCATGGTGCTGGCATCTGCCCAGTTCTGAACATTGGAGCTTTACTCTCATGTACGGGAAGTTCAAGTGGAAAGAGAAACTCTGAAAAGTTTACAGGAAACAGGAGCATGGGGATGTTTAGTGTTTAGGGAGGAATGAGCTGGGAAAATCCAGAAACTTCAAGTCACGGACAATTAAACACTGATTTAGGCTTTCCTCACTGTTTGCTCAGGCAAACTTCCCAGAG
This sequence comes from Neomorphus geoffroyi, assembly GCA_033558235.1. NCBI lineage: Eukaryota > Metazoa > Chordata > Aves > Cuculiformes > Neomorphidae > Neomorphus > Neomorphus geoffroyi. The sequence goes on along the minus strand of JAUMJM010000029.1, from coordinate 1,816,270 downwards.
GAGTCAGAGCTGATCTGCCTCAGTAGAGAAGAGAGAACTACACCTTTGACAAATGGTAACACTACCTTTCTGCAGGGAATTTTCCGATAGGAGAAAAGCACACTGTAAATAATGATAATGTTTCCTGAGAGATTACTGTGCCTTCTGCAGAGAGGGAAACTGAGGCACCGAGGTGCTATGACTCCCACGAAGAGCGGGATGTCCTAACACACCCCTCTGCACTGCTGGTGGGGAAACCTTTTTGTCATCACTGTAAACAAAAGCAGCTTCAGTGCTTTGGCGTTTGCATCTAATGGTGGCAACACAAATCTCATTTTACAATGATGACTCAGTCACAGAGGACGTCAGAGCCCTGGGGTCCCTCCATGGCTGTTAACAGGGGATCTGTGAGCAAAACCCACCCAGTGCAGCCTGTGCTACAGCCTCATTTCCCCTCGTGAGCTGGCAGAAGCATCAAGTGCACTTGTGCTCTGAGGTCTGTCCTATATAAATATCCCCAGGAAATAAATAAATGCCAGTGCACTTGTGCATTTCCCTCAGATATTCTTCTCCCCGGCTGCTGTGTTGACAGTACTTAGTAGGAATCCAGCATTTCATTCTGGCTTACTGTTCCACTGGAGGGAGATGGGAACAAGATGCTCCTGAGGCAGGGAAGGGCAGGGGAGCAGAGCAATTTACTTACCAGAATATTGGTCTGTTTATTTATAGACACATGCACACACACACACAAACCTATGTGGAAAATGGGAAACTCCTTTGTTCTTGCCCTGCAGCTGAAGGGGACTGAAATCTTATTCAGGGTAAGAGTTGTGAGAGAGCAGAGGGGAGAGTTTAGAATCAGGTTTTAAATGATCATCCAAATAAGTGCTGAGACTGGATACATGTTGTAAGGAGTAAAATAGAAGTGGGTTGGTTTGACTTTAGTGATTTTGTTTTCCAGCAATTCTGGCCACTGGCCATCTGGCTAGAATTGGCTTGGGTCCCCACAGGACATTGCAGATGATGAATAAAGTGTCCCCAGGACAGGCGTCAGCCCACCATGGCATAAAGAGGATCCAAGGCACTCAGAAATTGGACAACTGGGATGAAGAACTGAGCTTGCAGGCTACTCTTCTCTCAAGAGGAAGTCAGGCTTACAGCCATGTCCATTCCCCAACCACCCTGATCCAACAGAACTGTACTAGAGAAAAGAGACAAACTAAAGGGAGAATGTTAAAGGGATGCTGAGAAGCAACGTGGTCCTGGCTGGAGACCCAGGGAAGCCTGGTTCCATTCCCTTGGGGACAGAGCTCAGAACACCCATGGTTTTTCCTACCCTCTATCTTATGCTGTACCTTTAGTTACACTGCAGTTTTGTTGAGGCTGGGAATGCCTTTCACTGTGTGTTTAGCAGCACAGCAGATCTGACTTTTCTGAATCCTTGGTTTATATTCTAATATTGTTAACAATTCAATGAAACCTATAAAATGGAGTTGACTCATTATTCTGTATTGGTCTATGGATTCGTGTCTGTTGTGTGTGATCCCCTGCCACACCTTGCAGTAAAACAAAATTTAATGTCTGGAACTCTACAGAACTAAACACACAACATCTGCTTGGCTGTGTTCAACTGCAGAGTCACTGAGTGCCCGGGGTCTGACCCAGAGCTCTACAAATGCCATCAGAATCACAGTGAAGCGAGTAGGTATTTCCAAGCATCACCAGAAGACACAAAATCAGGTTTCTATTCCATACTCTGTGTCCTTTACGTCCTAGGTAAACTGTGTCCCTGTTGGATGCCTTGGCGACCTATCTAGAGAACAAGAAAGCTCACCTGTCTTTCTAGAGGTTATGAATTAAATTGCTGGAATGAACTGGAATATTCTGAGTCCTCTGGAGCAGAGGCACCAAGAACACAGACATCAGGATTATGCATGCAAGAGGAGCTGTGTTCCTGTGCCAGAGCAGCCACTGCTGACCATTTCAGCACAAAGCCTTTTAACCTGGAAACCCTGCAGTGACTCTGGGCAGACGAGCCTGTTGCAAGCTGACAGCCCTGGCTTTCACTTGGCTTTGTGTCTGCAGGTGGGTCTGAGCCAAGGAAAAGCCAAGCCAATGGCTCTGTTCTGGCATTACCTCTTTACAGTGGGTCACAAGTGACCTCGCAATGCGTATTGTTATCTGGAACACATGCACTCCTGCTCTTTCCCTGGAGACCATCTCTGGGCAGACATGAAGTCACAGCCCACCAAATTCTCACTTCAATCCGGGTATTAAAAGCAAGGAGCGCAAATGCTCTCTGCTGTGTGGAGCACTCAGGGTGTGTGTACTTGGGGACGACAGTGAGGCTTCACGGATGGTCCAGATCTTCTCAACTCAGCTCTCCATTAATTACTGTCAGGTCATCTGGTTAAATCTCTAATAACACCAGACATACACTGTTAATTTCGATGGCAATCTGGATTCGGCTGTCGACATCAAGTTCACTTGCCGTGTTTATCACTCCCTATGGCCTCAGACTGGGACAAATTATCATTTTAACTGGAATGTATTCAATCAATCAGAATCGATGGAGGCTGCCCCATAAAACAGAAACCCATTCTCATTCATAGCTGGGGTCTGCAGTGCTTTCTGTTCTCTGTACCACACATCCTTTGTTGTTGCAAAACTTCACTAAATGAGCAAACAGCATCAGTTTCACTACAGAGTTACACATGGAACATTATTGCTGTGTTTGTTGAGGTTTTTCTGTTCTGTCCATGAGACACATCCAGTATTGGAATGAAATGGTGCACAGCTATCAGTTTATCCCATGGACTAAATTAATTTCATTCTAGAAGCACCCATGAATTCTGTAGTGTGGTCCTAGTGTATATATATATGTCATATAATAATACTGTCTAGAACAGAAATGATCACCCCTCAGTGGAACTAACAGGAAATACTCCAACCTGGGATGACAGCTGAAAATAGCTGGACAAGATGACTTAGGTCAATGGGAAGGTCAAGGAGGGGCACAAATACTGGGAAAGCAGATGGTTAGACCTGTGATGCAAACACAGCACCCTCTGTGTACAGGTGTGGGAGTGCAGGACTGTTGCAGGTCAAGGTCCGTGTGCATCAATAACGTTATCCACGTGTGAGTGTAAGGCAGATTTTAAGTGGCGTAACAAGGACATAACAGACCAGAGCTGAAGTGTGTCAGAATTGTGTGGTAGCTCAAAATGGGGATAGTCGTTTCTGCATACTTGATTAGGGCTGGATGGAACCAGCCCACACATCTACCCCTTGCTGTCCCTTCCCCTCACCATCACTCCCAAAGCAATTAAATATAAATCAAAAGCCTCTTTCATTTCTTTTTGTATGTTGTCTTATATGATTGAAAAATGTGGGTGTGAAATGTGAGGGAACACCCTCTATGATGTGATACACATGGATATGATTTCATTGACCTGACACCATGATTTTTGCCAGAAGATCCAACTCCAGTGCCTGAACTGCAGCACGAGATTTTTTTCCTTCTCTTCACTATCCTTTCACTCTGAACCTGGCCGTGTCCTTCTCATTTAAGAATTGACCCTGGCTCAGAGACCAACAGCTGGAATAAGAAAAGCACTCGGTTGCTGACCTCTACTTCTTCCCGAGTCTGTCCTTACACAGGGATCTATGTGTTTTGTCTAGTGCTAATGAGCCGGCCTGTGTTAGCTCTAATGTCATTTTAAAATTGAATTAACCCCAGACTGTGGGGGTGTGTTTGCATGGCGATAGTAATACATTGGGAAGGAGGATGCCTTGGGCGCACACATGAAACCTGCAAAGCTTCGCTGTCGGCTTTGGCTGCTGTGCTGACTGGCACCACCCCAGGGGAGAGTATGCCCATGCATCACAAATTTGCTTTTTGGTTCCCCTTCCACCCACCCCGGAGCTGAGCTCTCTGCCAACTCAGCTTCTGTATAAATCAAAGGGAAATATTCTCCCCCTCCTGTTTTTTTTCTTTTCCTGAACAGATTGGATGTCATTATGTGCAGCTGAGCTTGCTGAGCTCGGGCGGGGGAGGAGGGACAGGAGGAGTGATGGAAAGAAGAGACGGGTTTGGAAAAACACTTGCAGTCCATCAGAGGGGGAAAACAGCCTCCAGCTACAAGTACCCAGCCCTTCACGCACACACTGATTTACCAGGGAAACCCAGAGCGCTTCAATATTTAAAAATAAAATAGAGAGTCAGGAAAAAAGAACTACAAGGGGAAGGATGTCATCTCTATTGATGAAGCAGCGAGATAGACATCATAGGGCTGTGATGGAGGAGCTGAGTGTCAGAACACCCTCGCGAGCTGTCTGACATATCGGGGGTGCTCAGGTGGGAATTTATGGAGCACACGCAGTCTTGCAGACATTAGCACACACGCAGGCAGCAATGAGGAGTCTCAATCATTATCTAGGAAGGCTTCCAGTCCATCTCTCACAAAGTGAAAAGCACCCTTTTCCTCCTCCCAGCCAAGTTGTTCACCATGCTGTGCAGTTTCCCATCATTACTGAGGGGATCGCTAGGTGAGAAAGGGAGAAAAGGAAAGGAGAAGGGAGAAGGGGAAAAGGGAGAAAGAGAGAATGGGGGGCAGGATGAAAAGGGGGAAGGAAAGAGGGGAGAAGGAAGATGGGGGCAAGAGGAGTAAGGGGGAGAGATGGTGAGGAGGAGGGAAGGGATCAAAAAGAGGGGAAAGGGAGGAAGAGAGCGCGAGAGAGACAGACAGAGAGGAAAGGAGGGGTACAAGCCAAATGCATGGCATTCAAAAGAAGCAGCTTTCAAAAGCTTTGGCTGGGATGCAGATTTGCAGAATCTCTGGACCCATAATTCCCTGGCATACAAAGCTTGCTGGAGGCATCAGTGTGCCCAAAAGGGGCTTCCAGAATAAACAGCAGATAAAAAAAATCAACACCCACAACAAGCCCATGAATTAAAAATGAAGGCAAGCGAAACAGCTGTACTTCTGAGCTGCAGGTGACCTCACTGTGGGAGCTGCGCCACTGCGAGGCACGATCATGTCCAGTGGTTCTGAAATAATAGGTATGGACAATAATAGCTGGGAGGAAGAACACATTCCCTATCTACATTAAAGAGTAGGTAATTGCCCGTCTCTCCTGCCAGCTGTATTTGAATCCAGAACTAAATTACTTCGAACATTCTTATAAACTTTCATATTACAGCATCTCCTGCTTTAGGATAATTAAAAACAGGGTAACGGTATTGAATCAACACTATTGGCTCCACTTTACAGATGGGGAAACCAACTCAGAGGGTGGAAATTATTTTCTTTGATGTTCCATAAAAAGTCAAAGGCAGAAGATGGAGGCAGGTGTTGTACATCTGTGTTATGTGCCACCAAATCAGAATTCTTCATTCACCAGTGTCACTGGTATTATCATGGATAATATCAATCCAAAAGGATTTCATCTGAGGATGAAAAGGATGGATCAGTAAGAGCCATGCTAAACTGAGACATCTTTGCACTCTGGAGAAAGTGCAAAGGGATGTACTGTCTAAAAATGACCATAATGCTTTCCAAAAGAAAACCGTTACACTCCATAGTCAGGTTTGATATAAAGATTAACAAGTAGAAAAGTACTGAAATGTTTCAAAAAGTGGCGCTCCTAAAAGTGTGGGAATAATTTTGATATTAAACCAGAGTTTTCCTGAGTGGCTGGGTATTGTCACTGAGAGCATAAATCTGGAAGATACTTGGGAAAAGGGAGAACAGAGCTGATCTTTTACTGCAACAGCTATTGCCAGCAAGATGCCGTTTCTTTCCAGAAGCAGCTCGTGCTGGAGCATCATGTTCTGTTCTGCTCCGCCTGCTGCTGGAGCTGGTAAGCAAGTTTAGGGGATGTGCATCCGATAAGGCTTTTGTTTTTCCCAAAGCTAGAACTCAGGCTGCATTGGAAAGGTCTCATAGCACTACTCCTTAGAAGAGTTCTGATTTCCAAGGAATCTTGTGCTGGAAAAGTGGTTTTCCTTATTAATGTTACATATTAAACTTTGTTGTGTTCAATGGGCAGGTCTTCCTTCCGGTGTAGGTCAGTTACATGGGATCCCTACTGCCCAAAGAGGGCTGAAGGGTGCTGTACCAGGCTCTATCCTGCACATGCTTTGCCTTGTACAAGCTGGAAGGGTAAAACAGGAGCACGGATGGGAATGGTTTTCCAACAGGAAGAGTACAACAGGAATGTGATACGCTACAAAGATGACAAAGAAGTCTCAGGCAGACAGAAAATTTTGGCAACTGATGTGCTTTAGGTGAAATTTTTTCCTACAAGGCTTGAAGCCCTGGACTTCTTCTCCCGACGCCTATGATCAACATCATGCAGTAAATTTCCAACTGTTTTTGCCTTCTGGAGGTAGGAATGCCTCAAAATGCACAAACGTTCAATAATCACCATCTTCCCAGACACATACTGTGCCATGACCAACTTTGGAATGAAACAAAGCAGGTTTTTAGAAAGCAAGTTGCTTTCCTAAAGATGCAGCGCGATGGAGGATCAAAGTCTGTCCAATTTTTAGGGAAGAAAATGACAAAGAATAATAAACCCACATGGGAATATGAAACAAAAGCAGTCATTAAAAATTGCTTCTGAATTGGTAGGTTTTTGTTAGAGAGAGATAATTCCAGAGCTATTTGAAAAAATCAATTCCAACTGCAGTTCTTGTTTGTTGTGCAGGGAATGGAAACTCTCTGGCCATAAAAGGGGCCTGGGTTCCTTCAGAAAATGACCATACATGTCCACTGATGAGCGTGGTGCAGTTCTGTCACCGGGGCATTAAAAATAGTCAGAGATCATGTACCACCAAGTAACAGTAATTTGCTGCTACCAAAATAGTTTACAGTATTTAAAAAAAGCTTAATCTAGAGATAGTTCTCTTGGCATCAAAAATCTTCCCTGTGCCAAGAGAAAAATAATTTGCATCCCTGGTGTCAACGGTAATACTACCATGTTGCCTTAGCGCTCCGGGAGATGCAGCCAGCTCAGCGCTGCTTTCCGAAAGAAAATCTCTGAAAATAAAAGGGAGAAGAAAAGAAATTCACATTTCAATTGCATCGGTAATGAATGTGACATCAGCAGGTGATGAATCATTCTGTAGTCGAAGCATTTATCTAATGAAACAGAACCCTGGTGGTTGGGGATTGGAGTTTTTTTCTGCATTTCAATCTGTTGTTAACAGCCCTCGAAGAGTTAAGTGTTCGAGAATGTGGTTGCCTTGGTATTCTGCTCTCAGCTGTGATCAGCAATATGTAACAAAAAACAGTACTTAAGTGGATTTTTTTAAAGTATTCCCCACTGTAAATGTGTAATTAATTAGCCTTCCCCTTCCCCCTCCGCTCACACATTCAGCCCCTCAGGGACCCTCCCCTGCTCTTCCTATCACATTCAGACAGTGACTGGGAACTGAATTATTCATTCAGCTGTAGGTGTAACACATCCATTTAAGTGATTTAAAGTTTAAGCAGCCTTGCTGCTGTTCAGCAACAGAAAAAGTTTAAAGAGAAGACTCAAGCCCAACAGGAATTGGGAGAGCTCTTTTTTTTTTCAACCCCTTGTTTGATCACCTAAACAGTGCAGGTTTTTGTGAATCAACCTACCTGAATGAAAGAGGAGGGGTTGGGAGAGCAGCCCAGGAACAAGAGCACCTGCTGCTCATTGAGAAAATACTGTGATTATAAGCATGAGTTAAAGCTCTTGTTCCAATATCTCTGGTTGAATGATCTTGGCTGACAGTTAATTTTATGCACACTTTGCTGCAAATACGTACATATCAACAATTGCAGAAAATCACACAGAGATACCTGGTTAGTCCTCATTATCATTGTATCAGGGAACCTATTGCTAAAAATTATGTACAGCCAGTCAGAGAACAAATTAACCATAATTAACAAGATGTTGTAGCACTTCTGATTAGATCTCAAAGTGCTTCAAAGTCTTTAATTTTATGCACATTTCTGTGATATAAAGCAGTGCTGTTACTCCTATTTTAAAGCTGGGGCTATGAAGTACAGCACATGAATCTCCATAATTCGGCGCAATTGGAGAAAGTCTCCCCATGCCCCTCACAGGCAGCGGTGGGGGAGATACCACACACTGTCCATAACCCTGAGCTAACTGAAGAACCAGGGTGTTCCTCCCAGTTCTCACATGTTCTACAATTGAGGCTGAATGTTGATTTTCCTCAAGGGAACAACAAAAGTCCAGGACAAAAAAAAAGCCCAATTGGAGCTCAGTGTCACAGCCACCAGGTCACAGCCTGGCCTATGTGTGTCAGGTGTCCATGCAGGTGATGGTTTGTGTCAGTGCAGAGTAATTCAAGTAGTGAATACAAGTTCTGACAACTGTGATTACACAAAGCACTGTGTTGCTAGTACTTACCATTTTATTAGCAATACCATAATATGTGCTATTTCTCTTGAAGATGCAGCTGCTTGAATGTCATCTGAATACCTCAGTCTTTATGAAAAAGTGTTCTATTTTTAAAGTTATAATTATGCCACTCATGATTTTGAAGTACAGGCTTATGCCTTTATTAGTGTAAGATTGGCAATACTGAACTTAAAAAAAGCCCAAATCCTGAAATACCTGAAGGTATTTTAGGCAATGGGAAAGCTTGAAAGAACTGGGTAACAGGATCCTTCCCCGAATTCTTGCAGCATGGAGTCCATCACACACAGATTTGGGAATGAAGCCTTTGACAAGCGAGGGTGCACAGACGCAACACCAAGAAGCAGCAAGAAGCCTCCAGCAAGTCTGTGTGATGCTTATTACTTGGGGCTACTTTAGGTTAAGCAGCTGTTCAAGGCTCCCCGAGTAAGTCCTCCGGGTTTTAGAATGCAGGATGGGTCGTTCTAGTAGAAAACACGTGTTGCCCAGAATGAATGCATTTCCACCATTGTGAAGGCAACTGGAGGCTGCCCAGCGCTAAAACCCACCAGCCAGGAGCTGATAAAACTGACTGCCCACCTTCTGCACCGTCACAGCTGCCTTCAGGATCCCACCCTGCGAGTGGTTCTGCCCACACAGAGCTCACTGTGGAGTCAAGTCTTTCATTCCTGCAACTCTTTTCTGATCCAGATTTGAGTGGCACCATCTTCTCGATTAGAAGCCCCACTTGCTCAGAGCTGAGTTTTCCTGATAGTTTTCTTTCTATGAATTGCTCCGTCAAAGGGCTGTCATAACAGACTGTTTGCCAATTCCAAATCCAACAGTTTGTCTGGTGTAAGTGTTAAAAATGTTGTCTTGGCAGTTGGGTTTTTTTGGGTTTGGTTTCTTTTTTTTTGCATTAAGTGACTTGATTTTGTTCTATTTGCTCCTCCATCATGTCAAGGGAATGGGAGCATTTTAGTAATCAAACCTGCTTTTTTTCTTTCACTTCAAATAACACCCAACACTTAACCTATGAATTCAGAGAGTAATTTCATTTTAACTGTATGAACTCTGCAAAACTCAGCATGTTTTTTGCTGAAACTTATGCTCATCACTGGTAAAATATAGCAAATTGTTTTAAAGTGGGATTAAAATCAAAAGCAAGATAGACACATGTTTTAATGACAATGAAAGATTTGAGCCTAATAGTTCCCCCAGACTTTAGTCTGTGAGATAAGGGCTCCCTGTGATGACTCAAGTCACATTCTTTTACGTGATTTTTTACCAATTTACCTTGCACTCATCGCAATCACTACATAACTAAATCTTTAGAGCCTTCTTGTGATGCAAGGACACTCATGTTATGCTTGTAGTCTCTAAAATCCTCTAAAAAAACCACTGAACTTGCCTTCTCTGATGGCCCAGACTGCTCCTGCCTAAAACAATGCTTGATTCCAAATTTCAATTGCACATTCATCACTTCTGGTGAAAGAGCCCTGTGTGGACCCAGCTGGTGCTGAATGATTATTTCTAGAGGTCAATATGGTGTGGATTTAATGAAATCCATGATTGGTCAGGACCCCAGAAAATGACAGACAGGCTACTACAGAAAATTTTAGTAATTGGAATTAATCCCCTGCTAATAAAGAGGAAAAATTCTTTACAGTGACCTGCAAAGTCTGAATAAGGTGGCATCCAGGAGAATGCACTGATGTGAGAACAGAGCCAAAGGACACTGATATAGGCTACCATTCTGCGAACAGCAGCTCCGGGACAAAACCCAAAGTTCCCAGGCCAGCAAGAACTTTTAATTCTTTCACTAAGGATAGAGGAAACAATTAGCTTTTACTATCCCAGGCCTTCAAAAGGACAGAGCCACAGAACCTCTGTCTTTAGTGACCTAGTTCTATCAGGTCTCACAATTTCATCCAGCCCCGAGCACTCTGACCACACCATCAGCTGCAGCCATCAGCGGATCTGCCAGTGCTCCACTGGGTTCCCAGGGGAAAGGCTGGCTTATGCCTTCCAAACCAAAGGGATAAGGGACGCTGGCAATCCTGCTGAAGAGCAAGCAGAGCACAGATCTGAAAGAGGAGGATGCTAACCCTGATTTATCAGTAAATAAGAGTGCCAGAGAGCAATGGGAGGCCCCAGAGGAGGCTGCTGAGGGGTTGCTCATGCACTTGTGGCTGATGAAGAGTTTCCGAGCTGTGCCTAGAGCTATGCCACTGTCACTGTGTGTTCAGCAGTTCATCCCCCTTTCACACCGATGGCTGCAGCCGTGTAATCACCGAAGTCACACGGGTGCAAAAGTCATGGGAGTGAAGAAAGAATCAGGCCTCCAGACAGCATGCAAAGCAGATACAAAACACTAACACAAGCAGATTCTCGCCTCCTCCTGGGAGCTCTGTGTGGGCAGCTCTAGCACAGGGCACGCAGCAGCAGCGCGTTACGAGTCTGCCTGTGCAAGTGTACCTGTACCAACTCCGCATTTGTGAAGGGTGTGGGTAGGAATCAACTGAACATGTTCTAGAAGTCCTAATTTCAAGTTATGAGGCTGGTTAATGAAGAAGGTGCCTGTATCAACTGCAGAGAGCACGTGCCTTCCCTCTCCCCCGCCCCGAGCTGTGGTGGCTGCGCTCTCACCAGCTGGCAGCGCTCCGGATGGTGACGCTGTCATTCTCCTTGAAGTGGGCTCTGTGTGTGCTATTTCTTTTTAAATGATTCATGACTCCCACTTCTCACTTCATCTGCCTTTGTTTTCCTCTGCAGTGCAATGTGTCTGATACACGGCGAAACATGCTGTGCCGACTCCAGTGCTGTGAATGGTTATATGTTAATGTCAAGGTAACAGCATCTGCAGATACAGCACAGTGATGTAAATGGACTTGAGAGGGGTTGGGTTCCACCTCTTTGGCCTTGTGAAATTATACAAAACAGGAATACAAAGAGCCTCCCCGTTGAATCACTTTTCTTTGGTGCATACTTTTTGTATTCTTTGGCTAGTGGCCTTCTGAACTCATCTTTAGCAACAGCCCTGCCTCGTACTTCACCAAAGTCCTACCTCTTACGGCAGTAAAGTCCAGATGCCAACCGATGTTTTTCTACAGCAGCTTTCACATGTCTTTGAAATGAATCAGCAACACTATAAGGACGGAAACATTGAAGCACAGGATCAGAAAATACCTTGGCCAAAATCACTAGGTAGGCTCATGGAAGAGCTAGGAATAATGCTGCTTCCCTGATGTCTGATCCTCTATGAATTGGACTGTCTCTGACTGAGAAGGTGTGCAGTGGTGAACTTCATTTATGTATTTACTATTCAAATATGGCATGTTCTCACATCTTCTATTTTCATGTTAATGGTGTTGTGGATCTTCTCCACCCACCCCCCATTTCCTTTGGTACATTTGTTCTATCGCTGTTTGTGTAGAAACCAGGCAATTTCTGCTCCACCTGCTCATAAACACAATGAGAGAGAACACTGTGTTACAGCACAGCCACTGCCTTAGCAACAGATTACAGCATCGCTGGCAGAGGAACACAGACCTTCTGGAGAGGAGGAGTGCCCTTTATCTCCCTGAAAAGCTACAGCAGACAAGTTCTGTCTTCAATGATATTTCCTGCAACCCCCCTTTAGCTTTAAGCAATCAGGAGTTGTAAAGAAAGAACGTGGAAACCAAGCACAGAGTTTAGCCCTTGTGCTCAGAACAGACAAAGTGGGGGATTGTGAGCAGATCGGCCTCCAAATAGAATACGCAGACCCGCACTTGAGCATTCAGTTCTGGGGGGTGTAAATCATTCCTCCAGCCCATGGTATCTCAGTGCGTGGCAGGACAGGTTCATTTACGGAAGCACAAAAGGGAAGAGAATCACAGCCCCAGAAGCTCATCTAGCTGGAATCATCAACTCCCTACCCTGCGAGAAGATGCATTTCGGTCAGCAGGCGTAATGGGACATGGAGAGACTGATTCGGCAGAGTGTGTCTGACATCATAGAACTGGCACCCAGGACATACCTTGTCAGAAAATTAACCGTGACTTGATCGACAGGTGAGCTTGGTGGCACCTTAAAGCATTTTTAGACTGGCAAATATGTGTAAAAGCAAAGCTGTTTGATGTTAGCCTTCTCCCAGTTGATTCTGTAGGTCATACACTTTAGACTGGGAGCTCTGCAAAAGCAAGGCTGATGTTTCTGTGTTTGTGATAACACACTCCTGATGCTGAAAGAGGTCCCTGACAGAACACAGCCATACGGCAACACCTTGCAGCTACACAGTAGAACCATGGGCAGCTACACTGCAGTGCCTTGTTAGAGTGATGACACCTGGGCCACTGCACCCACAAGGAAGAAAAAGGCAGAGAATGGTACCTTCCACCCTGGATTCCAGAACCCTGATCTAACACACCAGAATGATGATATAATGCTGAGTTATATAAAAGGTCAGTAGTGACATAAAACAAAAAAAACCCAGACAAGCCTTTTTTTCCTTGTCTGGGGATTAGACATTTCATTAAGCTGTCTGCCCATATTAGAGAATTAAAGAGAATTAAGCCTATTATCTGTCAAAGGATTTGGATGTGAAAAAAAAAAGGTCTTGGGCTCATAGCTCATCTAATTATTGTATGACTGGAAATATGAAGCAAAATATGAAAGAGGTAAGAGGAAATACCTTTCTGTACTCTGGTTCAACGTGAGCAATGGGAGATGCAGAAAGGGATAGAGAAAACCTGTGGTATGAAGGTGGGAATGACAAGGATTGTGGGAGAACAGTAAACTTGTATGCATACAGCCTGTACTGTTCCTATTTGCTGTCTCAGATACAATCAGTGTCCCTGCAGCTGCACAATGCAAACCCGAAAGGTTTTCTGCAATCTGGCCACAACGCTTTTTTACAGATGATAACCTGGAGATGCAGCCCGTTCCCCAAACGCCCATAGCAGAGACAGAGACTGAACTGCGACCTCGCTCGCAGGATTTTACCCCGGCCCCTGGTCACACGGCCTCCTGTGAGACATCACTCACAGATCTACCACAGGAAAACTGTTTTTTCTGAAGTCCCTACAATAGGTTTGTCTTCACGGGCTGCGAATGGCATTGTGCCGGCTCGCAAGGACACGAGGGCTGTCTCACAAGGAGAGAGATGTCACCCGGGTAAGGATTTGCATGGGCAGCCTACATAACTCAGCAAGTGCCATCTTTCTGGAGGAAGTCCCTCCTCTGACGCACTGACACCACCTGTCTCTTTACACTTGATGGCATCTGTTGGCATTTTTTGTGTGCCAAAGCATTAATATCAGAACAGAGCGGAGAAGGAAGATATTGAGTTCTGGGGTACTTAGAGATACCAAACCCCTCGGCTGTGCTGCACCAGGGGCCAGCGCTCTCGGCTAGCATCACCTGTGGAAGCAAAACGCAGCGGACAGCAAGTCATGCAATTGTCGCCATTGTCTAAGGTACCACTTAAAAAATACAAGCAGCAGGGGATTAAAATGCTGTGCCATGGGGAAGAGGGGGGAGGAAGACAAATTATCTTAATAATAAAGAATATAATGGCAAGATCAGGTGCCAGATGGGGAGTTGAGAAATTCTTGACTTGGCCCCAAAAACGGTAAAGCACACAAGCTTTCCTCACATTGCTCAGTCAACCATGAGGAACCACCAAGAAGAGGCAGATGGCCTCTCCATCTTTGTAACTATCTGGTCCTTGGCCTCTGCTGGGAATATAAGTCGAGGTGCCAACTACCAGCACTTGGAATGGTGACTTTTGTGATCCAGACAGCCATTAAGTTAATACTGATCCATATCAAGATCCATAAAACGTTGTTTCACAAAGAATGGCAAAAATGGCAAGATATGAACAGACTTTGATAAACATCCAAAATAACTAACTATAAACACAGGCAAATACCTTCAACAATAAAACAAGAAAAAAAGTGGAACAAAGTGATGCCATGGAGTTGACAGGCAGAACAATGAAGATGCTAGATATTATCATCTGAGTCTCCTTTTGTATTTTAATGAGGGGACAGTTCAGAAACCCCTAACAAACCTCTAACCAGAGAAAATAATTTGAAGATAATTATTCTTCAGTTAGAGAATTGTTCCTTGGGAGAAGAGACCAACACCCGCCCTACCACAAACCCTTTTCAGGAAGGTGTACAGAGCGATGAGGTCTCTACATGAAAAAAATACAAGTGTCCTGCCTGACTCCCCACCAGTCAGTGACAGGGACACCCACACCATTGTATCTCACTGAACCACTCACAGGGCTCCAGGTCATTCTACCCCACACGGCTCTGCACAGATATCCTCATGAATGAGACAGACAACAGCGTTCTCACTCCCACAAAACACCAGAGAGAAGAGTTAATGCTTTTCAGTCAGGAAAATTAGGCAACAGGTAAGCTCTCGCTATCCCTGCCTGTCTCTATTTTACAGATACCAGAGAAGAGCAGCCCGCGGTGCAGCCAATACGGTTCCTTTCAAGTTTGCAAAGAATTAATGAAAGGATCTGAAACAGCCCTCCCGTTCTGGTGCCACCTGTCAAGCCTGTCCTCATATGAAACTGCTGAATAAGTCAGCACTCCCGAGGTTTTTCTCTGACAGCCAGGCATATTGCAGTTCGCTGCACTTGGGGCTGCACCTTACATCTGAAGCTGCTATGGAACATGCCAGCCTGTTTATTAACGGGTTCCCAGCACACCAAGATCCATGCTGACAGCCTAGGGATTTAGATGTGGGGTTTGACAGTTTTATTTGGACCAATTGTACACAGAAAACCCTCGTACCCATTTGCTTTAAGACCCTACCTCTTTATACGCCACTACTTCTGATACAGGTGCTTCAGAAGCGACCACTCCCAGCAGGATCCATCCCTTTCCAAGGCCCAAAGTACGAGGTATGAGATGACCTGTTAGGTGTGCTGCATTGCCCAATAGAGTGGGGTTTATCTCCTCATAGGGGGAGTTACTAGAAGGTACATGGCAGTGCGTGAGGAAGCAGCACCACTACACCCTCCCTGATTTTCTGTGCTGTGTGGCTCTAGCTGGTGTACAGAAAAGCTGGATTAGCAGCTGCATCATGAATTCACCAGAGGGATGTGTTTCAAGGGATGGACAAGGATGGGGTCTTTCCATGATAAGGATAAAAAAGAATCTAAATCGCAGTGCTCTGGGAACAGCTTTTCATTGTCTTTTTAAATGAAAAAGTGGTTAATGGCAAATACAGGCCTGAGTCTCATGTAGCTTTACAGGTCATTTTACATCAAGGTTAGTCTTGCAAGGATAAGCAACATTAGCTGGGAAGATGCGGACATTTAAGCTCCTGTGCAGTACAGCTCCCTGACCCCACACCAGGGGTTCCGGTCAGGATTTTACAGACCCCACTGAAGTCTCTGTTGATGAATGCTCACCGTGGTTGTTACTCAGTCTTGCTTAATTAATATTGTTACAGACTTGTGTATAGAACAATTTTAGCTGCCTGCAATGGCAAACACCTATAGGTAACTCACTGGAGCTCAAATGGTAATAGTGGCCAATGTACAACCTATTCTCCGGCTGATGGTAAAAAAGAGAGAAGTGTTTTTACTGGTCTCACTCATTCTGGGTATCCAGAAAGTAATAATGTCATGACTGGAGAATCTGCTGCCATAGGGAGAGGAGTGCAATCATATTAAAACTCAGAGAGAAACAAACATGCAGTGACACAGGTGGCACACCGACAGAAAAACATTGAGGAGAAAACCTTCCTCATTTACCTTCTGCTATCAAACAAGGGTGGTCATGAGCAGAGTAATAGGAAAAATCAAACTACTTCACAAAACAGCTTAAATTCATTCTCAACAGGACTCTAACTTCTGCAAAGACACAGGGAATATATTAATTAATGGCTTTAGTCAT
Source organism: Neomorphus geoffroyi (assembly GCA_033558235.1). Classification (NCBI taxonomy): domain Eukaryota; kingdom Metazoa; phylum Chordata; class Aves; order Cuculiformes; family Neomorphidae; genus Neomorphus; species Neomorphus geoffroyi. The sequence continues at coordinate 1,799,987 of JAUMJM010000029.1, read as the reverse complement.
AGCACTGCTGTTGCTGGAAGATGTTAAGACAAATGTGTAAACAGAGGAGCCTTGGGAATGTCACAGTCATTTAAAGTACATAAACCTTCAAAGCGCTGCCTCTGATAGAGTGATACATTGTCTTATAATTGGGCAATTGCTTTCATTCCGTGATATAATTAGCACACAATTATGGTTATGTGAAAAATCACTCCATCTCCCTCCCTTCCAATTTGTGCCTGCTTAATCTAAGCAGAGAATGTATCTTTTTTGCTACATTACCAGGAGTTCTACGTTATCCTCAGTGTTCAGTGGCAGTAACGGTGCTTCTTCCCTGACCAATGCCATGATCAAACATTCAACACGGGGATTGAAATCATGCTATTTGTATAAAATATTTGCACTTATTATTTTTTCCCACATCCTAAAAATACACATACTGCTGCGACAACATAAAGTTAGGTGACTCATAGCACGAGCACCAGTAATCAGTGCAGCCAAATCTGCAGCGAATTTATATGCCGCATGTGCGCTGCGTGTGCTCTCTACTCAAGGCCAGTTTGGGCCACAACGACTTTTTCTGAAGGCTGGTGTTCGACCAACAGTGATGCATTGCAAAGCGACGGGAAATATGTGGAGCTCTGAATGGCAGAAATCTCACTTGATCTACTGATTTCACACTGTTTCTGCTGTCTCAGTGTGTGAAAGCCTTTCAAGAGCAACTCTTCTATTTCCATCCTATCTTCCCTGTCCTTTGAATGAAACACAAACCCCGAGCTGTATCGCTACTGCAGACGGATCCAGTACTAGAGGCAGCGTATGCCAGGACTGAAGCTGAATCTAAGAGCTCCTGGGTTCCAGCAAAACACTCTACAAAATTATCTTTCCTCCAAAATGCAAATGTTTTCATAAGCCTTGTGGAAAGCATGTGTTTTTAAATCAACAAACAGCACATACGTTACATCCTTGTGTATTCATAGGCGGGTAAAAGGCAGATTCTATTGTCAGTCTTGAGAGAAGCTGTCTCTGAAAACTCTCACTTGATTCACTACCTCAGAGCCTCCTCTCGTGTGAGGTTTGTGGTCTGTATGGCTGCGTGGTGGCTCTCCTGGCACCTCTTGGAGTGCACACAGTGCTGGAAACAGGCAAGACACAATGTGTCTCCACAGTCAATCCACTGAACAAGATCCAGTGAGAATGCCCGTCCTCTCATACTGATGAAGACACCTCTGACTTTCTGGAGATTTAAAAGTACATCTCCACTGATGCTTGAAATTCCAGTCACATAAAAGAAGCATCATCATTGAAAAGCATGAATTAAATTACTGAAAGCCATACAACTGTACGTAGGGTATAGATGTTACCTGGGCTCAGATCAGACCAGTATAGATGAACCAATGGGCACATATGTAGTGTAACCCACTCCCACTGCTTGTACACACAGAGAAGCCCTTCTCCACAAGGCGCTATCCACAGATATTCCCCAAAAGATCCCTCTTCTCTGCACACACATCACTAGACACTCCTTTTCTTCCCATAACAGCTACGTCCCACAAGTATCCACAAACAGGGCAGGCACGTACATAAATTTAAGGGGGGAAATGCATTGCAGATGGAAAAGAACAACAACAACCACCTCTCACATGCTCTATAGTCAGTCCTGTGGGAGATATTTATCTACGGGAAAAGCTTTACAAATTCTAAGTAAACGAAGAAAAAACATATTTTCATAACATTTGGGAGGAAATGCGTCTTAATGGAAAGTAGCAAGAGAAAAATAATAGCAGCTAGCGAGCTGCAGGAGCTGTATTCTCCCTGACATGCAGCAACAATAGCAGCTAATGCGAGTCATTTGTGGAAGGAAAAGTGAATAGCTGTGGCATATTTGCAAAGAATATATGGCAGTTTACCAAAGGCAAAGCTCCAAGGAATACCAGCTGGGACCTAGGAAGGGAGCTATCAGGAGAGGAGGGAGGTATAACAGCATCAGGGAACGCTTGGCACCAGTTCTTTAGAGCATTGCATGACATGAGACATAGCTGTTTGGAGACCGTGAATCAAGGCGGTGGTGTCACCAGCTGAGGGTGGTGGCCAAGGAGGGTACAAAGGACACCCACGTGTGTGTTTTTAGCAAGTTGGCAAATTTTCCAGTTATCAAACCAAAGTAGTGACTTAGCTTTTATTAATAGTCTCCTAGTTTGATCAGAAAGCACTAAATACAAATATCATTTAAAAATCAAATCTTTCTAATTAGAACTTGTTCCATTTGTGGAAAATTACATCCTCCCAACTTTGTACTCTGACCTTATTATCTGAAGATTGGGATGGCCTATTGTTTTGTGCATCAGCCTTGCATCTTAGCAACCCAAGGCTAAAAAGCTTAGTAAATAAGAAGGCATCCAAAATGTCATAGTAACATACCATTTATCCTGGTGCTTGCAAAAAGTTGATTTCCATGTTTGGATTTGTCTCATGGAGGGAGCTGCCTCTGCAATAAAAAAAAAGTACACCCTAAATTTTGAAAAAAGACTGATAAATTTATTTCTAGTTGCATGCAGACTTTAAGCCACAGAAAATTATGCATTATATTTCAATCCCACAGTATTTTGTTTTCTTGATGAGATAACTATTGCAGTTATTAACAATTTAGAATTTGAAAAGGGAGCTGCTTGGATTTGCAAGAGAAATTTCTCATTCATTTATGCACAAAATAAAATTGTGAGAAAACACTGGATAACAGTGAGCACCCAGGTGATTCCATCTCTAGATTCTCTCTGAAATAAACAGCTTGTCCTAATAAATAGAAGAGCACTTGAACTCCTGCCTACATCCTCGGAGGCCAATTTGTCCAGATTTCACACACCACCTGTAAAGTGAGAAGGTTTGTGAGGACAGGTCGGAAGGGCCCCTGAATTCAGTGTATAGGCAAGACACAACTCAAGAGTCTCAGCGTCAATCCACTGCCCTGTGTTCCTCATGACTGCAACAAACATTTGCCTGCAGCTCCAGGATTCGTTTTTTGAAGTTTTACTAAGGGGCTCAAAAATGGCAAAAAAAAGCTTAGGAAAAATAAAGAAGAATCTTGTCGCTCTAATTATTGTAGTTACAGTGCAGTTCGATGTAATATGATAATCAGTCTCCTGGAAATCATTCCTCAAGTTCATACTGTGATATAGCATGAAATAAATCTGAGCCAACCACACAGCTCCAATTCCAGTGCGCTGCCATCAGCTGGTATGTTAATTTGATTAAAATGAGCTGGTTGGTAAGAACAGAAGTTACGTTGGTGGGGGGAAGAAGGAGGGGGTAAATTTCCTAAGTATTAGTGGAATCCACTTCCCATTCACATCCACAGGTCTCTAAATTACAGATACGAGATCTTTGTTCAAATTACTGACAAGGTTACCAGCTGGAACTTTACACTCAATCCAATTATTTTATATTGTACCTTCAGGCTCCATTCCAAAGTGACTCTTAAAGAATAATCAGACTTATTCAATAGGCAATCAAAATGAAATTACTTTATGTAAGTACGACAAGGTTACAGACTTTGTGCAGTCTATAAGTTATATGCAACTATTCTTCATTGCTTTAAAACTTTGACTCTGATTATCCAGGGTGCACAGGCACCAGCAGCCAGGACTTCCCCACAATTTCAGCTTGACCTCTGCGCTGTCTCCACCGCATCTTGGACAAACAGGCAGAAGCTGACAGTGCAATCCAGCTTTTGCCTCAGGAATTCTCATACTGGTTTAGATTGCTCCACTTCTAGGAGATACCAATGGGAACTCTGACATCTGACTTGAGCCCCAAGAAACCTGAGAAATCTGGAACATCTCCGGACTTGAACAATGAGAAGGCATCACTTGGGTGCTTGAGCTGAGAGCACCTCAGCACCACAATGGCAGAACGCAACGTCTGCAGGAATGAAAAGGTAGAGCTATGCAGTGCCTTATTCACAGTTTGTGCTGCACTTTCTTTACAGGAATGTAAACAGTTCTCTCAGCAATGTCTATGTTATGTCTCTGGTTTGTTACAATTTCCTGAGCAGCGCTGCTGCCAAGAGCACGGGGAGCGAAGCCGTCAGAGGAGTGGCTCTTCCCCAGGATCCAAGCAGCCTCTGCGGGAATCGCTGACCCTGCAGGACTTGGGCCATGGTTGGAGGGACACTGGGGTTGTGGCATTGCTATTTCTGCTGCAATCCGTGTAAAAATTGTGTGGTGGGATTCTCAGGCTGGTGATTCTTAAACACATTCAGAAAGTCCTTCAGAGAAGACAGAGGGTCACTGTGGGAGAGGCTGCTCACACCTCACTGTACAGAATCTCGCCATGGGCTTGGACTGGAGACTAAAGTGGGGAAAATTAGTACACGTGATGTGCCGGGCTGGCACAAATAGGTAGTTGCACATTATTTTTCCATATACTGTGTTTCATCATTTTCAATTGCACAAAAGAGATTGATAATAAAAATGAGAATTCATAACAGAAGTGGCATTTTGCATCTACTCTGAGTAAGAAAATACAACTACACAAGATACACCATAAAAAAAGTTCTTCATTTTTGGATTAGTGGGATTAGAGGTCTGTGTTTTGTGAAATTTAGTAGTTTAAATGCACTGTAAAATTATAACATAACATTCGATTAAATCCATGAAGCTTTACTAAAGCTCTCATGTCACTGAGACACAACTATTCCCTTCGAAGGCCCCAGGATATGCAAACCCAGAGCTTGATGTGGTTATTATTTCTAACCAAACTACAAGGATAATGAGAAATTATTAACTGTGCATCATTCTGATATAAAATCATTAATCTGACTTCGATGGGGGCCATAAATAGGCTGAGCAGTTTTCAGAGACAGTGCTTTCCCTCATGACAGCAGCTGAAAAAACAAACCCATCTTCCTAATATATTTAGTCTTTGGAAGTGCATTTCCAATTATCTAGCTCATTCTTCCTGTCGGCCCACTGGTAATCGAGTTTACTGACAGGGAAAGATCCACTTTTTCATGCAGCTGGTTGCCTGCAAAGAGGTGGATGAAGCTGGGTCAATGAAATGGAGAGCCTGATTCTCAGGTGAAGGAGGAAGAAGAGGATTTGGGTGGGGGCTGGTGGTGCCAGTGCTGCAGACAAGATTGGGTTGAGATGAGATGCCTGCCACATCATTTCACTGGTGAAAGGAGAAAGCAGTCATGCAGCTGGCAGTTCTCTCTGTCATGGACCCGGAGTGCAGTTCACAATGCAACTGAGAAGGAGAATGGGAAAAAAACCACCTCAGAGCCCTCCAACGGCAGCAGTGTCTTCAGCAGCACAACTCAGGACCGCACTGGTTACCCAGCACAACAGCAGTGGAGATGGGAGGCAAATAAAAGGGTTTGAGCAAGCAGTGTGTCCTCAGTGGTCATGGAAGACAAAGCAAGCAGTCTGCTTTAATGGAAAAAAGATAAAAGTATGTAATACTGAAAGAAACCAATTGGTTGAGATAAAACATCCTGTGGTCTTCAACTTCCTTGGCCTCAAAAGGTTTATTCCAGCTTTACATCACTTTGGGAAGTTGCTCTGGCTCTCCCTCTTTCCATTTTATACCAAATAAGTTCTGTCCTCTTGTACCAAATCACTTGGCTGCTGTTTCTGATTATAATACTTCGTCCATAAAAGATACTCCTCAAAGACCTTCCTTCTCTCTTTAACAGCTCTCTCAGAATTCTCTCTCTTGCCTTTTAGTTTCCTCCACCAAACAAAAAGTTAATGGCAACAACTTTTAAAATTGTGGATTTTCTGATTTTATGTATGCAAGCTGATTTAGCAGGAGAATAGCAACAAATGAGAAATGGCAATTAACACTCCCCGAGCAAAGCCTGTTATTTCTCATGTTCTTCAACCCTTCTCTCACAAAATGCTTTCAGAAAGAAGGCAGCTGATTCTAGCAAACAAGACCACACATTTCATAATTCCACTCCACTGCTTTTCCAAACACAAAAATATGTAGGAAGAACATTTCAGTGTAACTAATTAGCAGACTCTGTGTCCTCATCTTTGTTAATTCAAGGGACATCTCTATAAGCCTCTTCTGGAAGAGCTTCTGCTGTTATAACTTTACCCTCCTGTTCTAGTTCAGGCATCTCCTTTCAAGTTCTGGAGTCCCCAGCACAGGAAGGACATGGATCTGTTGGAGCGAGTCCAGAGGAGGCCACAGAGATGATCCAGGGGCTGGAGAACCTCCCATATGAGGAGAGCCTGAGAGAGGTGGGGCTGGAGAAAAGAGATTTTTCCTGATTTTTTGGTAAGGTCACTCACCTGAGATACCAGTTGTCACCCACGTCTGCTTTGGGTGATAAAATAAGAAGGTTTAAAAGATTAAATTGCAAGTTTTTATTCAGAACCAAATTGATTCTGGAAAATGAGCATGTGTTCCTAGAGAACATAATCCTCTGAAACCACTTCCCTCCATAGAAGGCACAGAAGTGATTTCTTTCCATGCTATCTTGTATCCCTTCTGCCCTGGCAGGGGCTGAGGGCTCCCCGTGCTTTTCCAGGCTGTTAGCACAGATCTACCACGTACAGAGGGGTTTGATAAGATCCAAAGAAGCTTTGCTGTTGTGGGAGTTCCTCCAAATTGATTATTTGCAAATTTCAAACCTTTTGAAACTTGTCCACCATTAATCTCTGTGATAACGTGGCATGGAATAATATCTGCTTCACGTCGATCACACGAATGGGGGAAACATCTGTGAGTGGGTTCCTAAAGAATCTTTTTTCACTACTTCTTCAAACAGAGCTATGAACACATTTGGGGAGGAAAGAAGAGCTTAGTTTAAAAAAAAAAAAGAAAATCTTTAGAAATGCAGAGAATTTCTGTAAGCTCCAAATCACCGGAGAGTTCTGGGACCATTGCTGTCTACTATCAAGCAAGCCAAATACTCATTTTTGCGTGCAGTTTATCCATGCTATCATAGGCAGCCCAGCCAGCAGATGCTCAGAAACACTCATTCCTCTGCAAATTAGTTCACCTCATTTCATGGCCAAATCACTCACTTGTCAATGTCCCCTTTGGCCTCTGCAGTTAATGGGATCTGCTCTCCGTCACTCAGGGGGGATTTCGCGCTCTCATTATGAAAAAAAAAATTGTTCTGAATTCAAATAGAATTAATTTTCCTAAATATACAACCACAGGTTGCCGCTCCTTTGTTTTGGACCAGTAGATTCAGGAGTGTTTTGAGTTGATTACCAATGAAAGATGACTTTAAACTCAAAATGAAGAATGTGCTGATTTTATTCAAGTACATCCTGGAAAGAAATACCATTTTTCCCCCCCCCTTTTTTTTTTTATCCCTCTTGTCTATATCCAGGATTAAGAAAGGTATTGGGTAGTGTGGCTGATAGCAGCACACGGAAATACAGTCTTACAGCCATTCGGAACATCAGGCGAGGATTAACCCTTTACACTGGTGCAGGGCAGGCCACTGCAGGGGCTGTAGGTGGATGCTGTAAGCCAAGAGGTCTGAGCTCTGTAGTTGGCACTATCAACACAAATGACCTTGAGGGAGGTGCTTCAAAGCTCTGACAGAACCACTGATACCGGCTCCTTCTGTTTTCCAGGCACATCCCACTGATTGCTCAATACAGAACATCAGCACTTGGGCCTCAGTTTCCAGCTGTGCAAAATGTGACATTTGCCTTGTAAACAGCAGCCTCAAGGGCTCCTTTCAGCAGCGCGGCTGCCTGTGCTCTGTTGAGAAACTGCTACAGTCCATGGCCAAGAGATCCCCCATTTCAAACTTTATATATATGCTTTTGAACTATTTTATGAATCAGGCCCTATGTTTCATGCCAGGCATGGTGCCATGTGCCTCATTTAGTTTATATAAACCTCTGGGGCTGGCCTTAATCTGCTTTCCCAGCGTCCCAACGTTTGGAAATGTATGGAGAGGGGAAGGAAAAAGAGAAAAGAAACCAAAGCACAAAGTGAGTTCACGTTGGTAAATCCTAGTCCACACTGATACTTGTATTATTTAGTTATTTAGTTTTGCAGCCCTCACCCCTTCACCTCAGGTGCTGGGATTAATGGGGGGCTGGTTTTCCCCTTTTGATTGCGTAAATGAGGAAGCCGTTGACTCGCATGGTACTGGACAGACATATGTGCTTCATTATCTGGATTCCTTGTATTGTTTCAGCTTGTCGCTGCTGGCTGGGAACACGCTGCCTTGAGCTGTTCCCATTTTTAAAATGCACTTTTTTCTGCCCCGGATTATTGCCAAGTGGAGATTTAAGTACACTATTACTTTTATGGAGGACTATTAAGAGTTATTAGATCCCATTAGAGCAGACTATGCTCTTGAAAAAAAGAATCCTTTCTTTTATTTTTGAACAACGACTTATATTCATTTCAATCTGACAGAATGTTTTTATCAACTAAAACACAGTTCATTAGATCTTAGATCAGTGAGAACATTTCTTGTTTGTTTTTAAAGTGTTTTACCAGCCTCCCCAAGAGACTGTGCTTCACTTACATGGCTTTAAAACAAGTCTGAACCACCATGGGTGCTGGGTGCACTGAGTGTTCTGGCATGAAGGGCAAACTAGGAGTTTGAGAGAAGTGCCCGGACACTGAATCACAGCCTAATCTGAACCTGTTTTCTTATCAGGTTCAGATGAAGTCCTCAACTCATGGACACTAAAACACCAAGGGAATCTTTGTACCAATAGAAGCAAAATCGGACCCTACATCATAGCAGCATGAACTGATATCATTGGTGGAAGTCACTACTAGCCAGAACTGCACCCAGCACCCGTTCTGGAGTGACTGGGATTATTTTAAAGACAGGGTGAAAGCTTGGATGAATGCTGGTCTGTTCCAAGTTCAGTTCATGCTTACTCCCTTCCTTGCAGTTTACATCCAGTTCTCCAAATTCCTCTCCATTACTAGCTCGTCTCAAATCAGTTTCAAATAAAATGAAGGAAATGTCTCAAAGGAGTAAAGAATTATATGTGCTGACACTGTGTTTTCTGAAAAACATCAGAGAGATCAGCTCTGATTTTATCCCTTCCCTTACAGCAGCATTTGTTGTGAGCAGCATTCTCAAGTAGCCAGGACCTATGGGTCTGATCCGCTTAAGGTGTAATTTGGATGACCCTCTTTGGGAAGAATGATCCGTCTTCTTGGGAAATGCTCCCTTCCCATTCCCATTTCCATTTCCCTTCCCTTCCCAAGACACATTGTGAGGAGATGACTAAATGCTGCCACAGGAGGGAGAAAAACAAACAGGAAAGAATTAAAAAGGCCTTGGATAGGGCTGTAAAGCAAAAGGCATAAATTATTCAGCTCTCCCCCTCCCTGCACTCTCCCGCAGCCAGCACATGCACACCACCTCCCTTCGGGATGAGCCTTTGGCATGAGCAGTGGATCACAGTAATGCTCCACCGTGTTACCACAGCGGAGCATCGCTTGGCACGGTGATGCAGGATAATCCCTCAGGAAAACTTTGCAAGAACAGTGCTGCACGGCTGAACTAGGTAGTCGGGGGAGGGAGGGAGATAGTGGGAGGGGGAGAAGCATCTTGGCTGTGTGTGGGAATCATGTTTGAAATGGCATCTCAGTGCATAAAGCCAGCCTAGGATTAGAAGTGATTGTTTAAAAACATATGTGCTGCTGGAAGACTACCTGGAGGGTGCTTGTGCAGGAAAGAATGCGGGTCTTTCAAAGATTGGCTTAACAAAACCATCAGCCACGTGAAAAGGCAAAGAGCAACATTCTCACATACGTCGTTTGACTGTTTCTCCTCATTATTCCCAAGGCATGATCTCAGGAAGAGCAGTGGCTGTGCCTCACTCCTGGCTGTCTCACCTTAACTTCATCCTCTCTTAACTCAGTCCTCGTGTGCTTGGTTTTTAGAGCCCTTTGGGTCCGTCTAGAAAAAAAAGGACAAGGTGGGGTATTTTCCAGAATTATAACTCAATTGAACATGTTTAACTGAACAAAAGCCAACACTAGAACAACATTAGGATCACGGTTTAGCAGCTTTAGCTCAGCTCAAGAGGTGGAACAGGACTAAATTAGGTAAAGCATACCCTCTCCTTCAGCTTTTGGCCTCGTTAGACAGGCTTTAAAAGTTTGCTAGAGGTGGCAGACTGCAAACCTGAGGAAGCGTCTGACACACATCAGGCTGAGCATCAGCAGGCTCCTTCCACCTGGTTCTGGCTGGAGAGCAGGAGAAGGGAATCTCAACCTTAGTGGACGATTCAACCTTAACCCATTCACCTGTCTCTCTAGGTGTCTGGCTTTTATTACACAGCATCTGGACATTACCTGACTGAAAAGCTGCAGAGGAAGAGAGAATATTTTTTCCAGGTGATTACGACATCTTGGAACAGGGCTGAGACCCACTTGACTTCTGTTCTGCTGGAGTCCTGGATCAGTGAATCATTCAATTCTTACAACATGGAGGGACAATCAGCCCTTGCCTCCACTGTTCATTTTGGTTTGAAATCTCTCAGTAAATGCACTAAGGAGATAATAAATTATTCTTTTCATGCCAGAAATTTTCCATTTTGAGCTTTATCTGTTGCTGGGCTTCAGCATCATTAAATAGTTAGGGGTAACTTTAAAAATCACTGAGAAACTGCCTTCCTGGATTGTAGTTCCGGGCTCTCCTGTGCAAAGTGAAAGCTTTTTGATTGAGAAAAGCTCTTTGGTTTTTGATGAAGCTCACAAGTATCTGTTGTTGCACACAGATAACTACCTGTACTTAGTTACCAACGGTCGTCCTTCTGCCTTCCCATCTCTGCATTACGTAAGTTTTCCAGTAATGCTGCTGAGATACCTTGGCTGCTTTGTTGTGTTTGGTTTCCCACCTTTGTTACTTTAGATCTTTCTTTGGCAGTTGTGCCTACCTACACAGATAATTGTTCTTATTAAAAGGCTTAGGAATGGTGTGAAGTCAGTGTAACCCACTGTTATCAGTACATACCTGTACTTTGAATTTCACCACAGGAAACTGGGGTGTACCAGAGTTTTTGGCTTGAGTGCCTTTTCATTTTGTACAAACTGGAAGACTCTTGGTTTTAGACTGGAACGACCTCCAGTGTTGATGAAGTTGGCAGTATTTGCATAATAGGAGTACAACTCGACTTGGATCAAACCCCATCCGACATTATTGCAATCAAAACTTCATTTTTGTTCAAGTCAATCCCGTAATGGGGGTTCTGCTTGCCACAATGCATTGAAGAGAAGAAATATTGTCTGGGCTCCAAGAACCCTGCCTTCTGAACCAGAACGGTTCCAGGGTAGCTCATCACATACAAACTAATGAAGTATTTGCCAGGGATTAATAAAGTTGGGTTTGTAAAACTAGAGTATTTACATAGTGAGTTAGAGGGGTTAGGTTTAGGAGGCTGTTTTAAATAGCATGGTAGAGCACTCCAGAAGGGTTTCGGAGAGGTAGGGAAGAATGAACACAACATGGAAAACAATTTGAGGGGAAAGAAACTAGCAAGGAGCCTTCAGCATTCTGTTGAACATCTTGGAACTGATGTCAAGTAGGAAATGGATGCTGAAAAGAGGGCACTGAGAAATCTGATTGGAAAGTGGTGGGAAAAGAAAGAAAACTAGAACTTAACACAGAGGTCAAGAATAAGATTTTGGAGGGTCACAAGGCCTGGAAAGAGCACTGAATGGAGTGGAAAGAGATAAAAATATATTTATTGTATATTCTAATAGAGTCTGGAAGTGGATATATCCCTGTGTACAATGGTGTGCATAGATATGACAAGAATCTTGGGTTAAAAGATTAAAAAATTATCATCTAACACCAGGCAACAGGAAGATAAAACAAGCGTTAGTAGAAATCGAGCAGGAAAATAACACAGCTGTGAGCAGGCCCACTGCTGCTTTCATCTGTCCCTCAAATGGGGGTTAAGCTTCCAATTCTTTACTTTCCTGACTACGTCCAAGCTGCAAGGAACACCATCTGGCCAGGTCAGTTCAGCAGGAGATGTAGTTTACAAAAACTGGAACAAATATTGGAATTAGAGACGCTCTTTTTTTCCAAGGAAAGGAGGGGAATGGAAATGGAAAAACGTCAGTGAAAAAAACCATATATATGGCCCAAAATTCAGAGCTGCGGAAGTCTGCAATGGAGAATCTGGTTGAGACAGCTGTGTGGAGGCTTACCTAACTGAGGGCTGACCATGTAACTTCCATGATGTCATATTTTGCTCTGATGGGCCATTAAGTCAGTTTGTTGCTCCAGTCCTTGCTCCTGACACCTATTAAATCTACGACTTTTGAGTTTGGAGTTGTCAAGGTAGCACTGCATCTAACACCAACAGAATCCATGTGGATTTTTGGGAACAAGAGACCCTGCACAGAAGCTCTTTGCTCTTGACTGTCTTCTCAGGGTACTTTTTTTCCTAGACATATTCTAGGATTGGTTCAGATAACCAAAGGAATAATTTACTATATCTGTCCTCTGTATATGCTATTTAATGCCAGCTGAAATAAGGAAAGCTGGTTTCTGGGCCTGGGCCTATAATTTTTCTCTGCAGCGTTGCAGGAATGATCCCTCTTAACTTCAAATGAATAGAGAAAAAATATTTAATTCTACATTGTTTATATTATTAGAAGGCCTCGTAGAGGATTCATTCATATTTATAATTGTCAAAAGGATTTGCAAGAGTTCTGTGCCTTTCATCCCAAAGGAACCCAGAGCTACCTGCTCTACATTCACACTGGAGATAAGAGAGATCTTACACAACATTCTGAATCGCAAGCTACTTGTGAGACACTTCTTAGATGCAGATCCCATCTGCTTTTCTCACAGCAGGTAATCGAAGGGTCTCAAGGATACAGAAACCTCCCTACAACAGGCTCAACCCTGTCCTGTCTACTGCAAAGAAACTGTTCCCAAGGAATAAAATGAGTCAAGAGAGTCAGTGATGCAACTGTCCTTTAAATGAATCCAAAATGGTTGGTGAAATGCACACTTTTGATTTTTATTTTGATTATCCTCAGTAAAGTTTTCTTCGGGGGCTCCTCTGAACATCTTCTTACCCCTCATTGAGTTTCTTGATGTCTCTCATTTCTAGGCCTCAAGAGAACAGCCACATGTTCCCTTCTGTTTATTTCTTCCCACAAATCTAAGCTAAATGTGGAGCATCTGTCCCATATACTCCTCCATCCACCACCAGTCTTAAAGTCCCAGCATCTGTTTCCAGTAGCACATCCAGATAATGCAACCTGCTACCTTCTGTGGCTGGAGAAGCAGAGATACAGTCTTGTAACGCTCATTCTTCTTGACAAAGCTCAATTATTTCAAGTCTTATTCAATTATTTCAAATAAAAACTGACTAGCAACTAAGAGGCTGTCTAATAAGTTGCTTCTCACTTCCACCAGGAGCCTTGAAGTGCAAGACAGAATCCAGGAAAGATTTTCTGAAAAACGAAGAGAGGCCCAATAAAGTCTCTAAGCCTGGGCAAGTCAATAAACTGTCACAGTTGCCCAGAAGGAATTTGCTTTGTCTTAGATAAACTTACAAAAGGCCCTGAAAAAACAGAACTTTTTTAAATGGCAGAGATTAATTTTCTGACTTCAAAGTAGCATTAATGCAGAGCTTGGCTAAGGTTTCCTGCGCGAGCACTTTCCCCCCGAGCAATGATTTCAGAATCTGCCTTGTTTTAAGGCTGGCATTTGCTGCAGCTGCAGACCTGAGTATTTTCGATCCCCTCTGAGTGCTGGAACAGTATCCAACAATTAAACCGCAACCCAAAAACAATCAAACATCTGTTTGGAGGCAGGCTGCACAGTGACTGACATTCTCCTGCCAGCATAAACACTGGAGCTGCTGAGTGATTCCTGTCTATTGTGTGTGTGTGTGTGTGTGTGTCAGTAGGCGCTGCTCGTGGTTTTGCTCCTGCAAGAAGCAAGATTTTGTGTAAGAACATTTTTATTGCAATATAAGAATGCACCCATACAGTTTATTTGTGGAAGTGTTTGTGTTGGTATGAACACACATGTTTGAGTGTCAGCCTGAGACTCGGTTCTTTGTGTGCTGGAGGTGGCTTTGCAGGAAGCAAATGAGGATGCGGACCGAGAGCCTGGAATGAGGTACATGTGTGCACAGGGCTGTGTGGGTTGCACTATGTTCATTTACAGGCAGGTACCTGGTTTTAATTGGGCAAAATTAGCATTATGGCTGCATGCAGTTTTACGTAGACACAAGTATTTTGAAGTTTGTGCATATGTGTGTACATACAGAACTGTATCTGCTGAAAGGTTTTTGATGGACACCTCTTCCACACCTGATCTCCAGGTTCTGCCTTTGGACTACTCAGCTCCTTGGGCCGTAGGAGCTGGTGTCCCTTATTGCAGCCCAGGAAGGGAGACGGGAGAGCGGGAAGCCGCTCAGGACTGGGTTCAGAAGAACAGCTAGGTCTGGCCCTGATGCCATCTCAAGTCTCTCTAAAGCCAAACTGCATGATTCAAGAACTCTCTTGGGACTATGGCAGGGAATCGAAGGATGACTTGACTCCAGGGCTTTGGGAACTGGGATGGAGTGATGAATACTGATGTTAGGTCTGCCTGCCTAGAGGGCAAATTACTGTCTTTTCTAAAAGCACTTACAGACTCCATGCAGGTAGTTGCTTTTGTCCTATTTTATTTATAGACTTCAAATCATCATGGGCTGTTGCCGGCCAGGGTAAAGTAGCATGCAAATGGCATTCATTCCCAACAGGAACTCCCTCCCTATGAAACTAAGACCAGCTTTCAGAAAATGCAATTTTTCCACTCCAGGCCAAATGACAGCTTGTGCTGCTCCCACCAGTTCCCCCTGAGCCCCCGAGGTGCAGAGATTGCTGTTTATCATTTGAGGTGTCTTTATCCCCCCAGCCACGTGAGAGTCGCCACAGCAAGTGCTGGCCACAGCCTGCCTGCTTGAAAACGTCAGCATCGCGAGTGACAGAATGCGGGCCACCCGCTGGCTGTATTTCTAGAGCATTCCTGCCGAGGAGAGAGCAGCTGGAATGGTATTGCTCAGTGAAAATACAACAGGAAAAATTCAGGAGCAACAAAACAAAACAAAGCAATATGAAACCTCAGTATGATGACAGGGGATAATCTATTTGAAGCTGGAGGAATAGTCTCCCATCAGAAAGGACAAAGAACTAGTCACTCATACAACTATGGATGAACTGATAAATGCTAGAAATCTTATAGCTGTGTGTAGAGTTACTTTGACAAAACCCGGCTGCAGATGCTCAGTGTGGTTCCTAGAGTCAGGAAAACCAAGTAGCAGTTGCACATGCTGCCAGTCATTTGCTTATCAAAACTCCCTGATTTGCGCAGACGTTCTCAGCCACAACTGTTTGCATTATTCTGGCCATGAAATTCTTCTTTTTTGTCAATAACCTGCATCAAAAATCTGACATGCATTCCTATTGGGAATCACTTGTATAAAAGAGCACCTGAGCATCTCTTTGAGAAAGTGGAGGTTATTTGGGTCTGGAAAGGTATTTGCCAGGCAGTCTCATCCAGGCTGAATCCAGCAGCTTCCCAAACTCTGTCCTGGGGGGAAGGGGGTGTCAGATCCTCACATCTGCCATCCCAGCGCACAGCTGTGAGTTGTTCAGGGAGAGCCATCCCTGCCTGCCCAGCTGCCCCTCCATTCACTGTCACTCAGCAAGCAACCATTTCACAGCCCTCACTGGAAACAATAGGACCTTTCAGGAGTGAAATCAGATCTTGACTCTGATAGGAAGGCAGCTGTGAGACACATGAAAGCTTCTGCTTGCTGTCTCTTCCTTGTCTCACAGGGTTCAGATTCAAAGGGACCCAAGTGAAACATCCACAGCCCCTTCGGAAAGGTCAGTGTCGCAAAGGAGATCCTAAAGGTTGGATCCCTGCAGAAAGGTGTACGGACAAACGGATAAAGAACTTTCTGACAACTGGATGAACAGAGGAGGGGGGCAAAATACATGGAACTAGAGAGAGATAAAAAGAATGAAACAGACCAAGAAAGAGCATTGAATTTCACTGCTTTTTTGATCCCAAGAGAAGACTCAGTGCTTTATAAATATGAGGTATCATTTCTCCCACTATTGATATTCTGCCGCCCCTGGGGCAGAAGGCAGAAGCCTTTAACAGCCTTGGGTTACACCATATACCTGCCACCAACACCCCCAGATTTGCTACAGCACTCCCTCCTTTACAATCCCAGAGGGAAGGGTATCACCTGTTGAAGCAGCACCGTTATCAATAACCCCTAAAGCCTCCCTTACAGGCTGATTTCTTAGCTAAGAACTAATGAGGTCCAACACTATTTTAACTTTCTAATTATTCTGATTTCAGGGCATAACTGCTGCTGATTAGGAAATGCACTGCACCCAGAGGATGGATGGGTCTTAATTCCTAAGGATGTGCCAGTGCTGCCAAAGAGCCCACTTGGAGTTCAGTGTGCAAGCACAGCATTGAGAAGCCAGGAAAAGGAACCCATGTGGAGCTTCGTGGTAACATGGTTAAATGTCTTCCAACACCTAAACTCACTTATTTAGAAGCACATCAAGTGTTTACTCTTCACTGCAGCCTGCAGCATAAATTATTCTGAGAAAAACAAGTGTAGGGGAAGAGCTGCTGCTCACACAGAGCTACGGTCAATGAAAAGGCTGTTTCTTTTTTTATTTCGAGAGAATATATAGACTGCTCTTCAGAACAGTACAAACCCATCACACATGCTGTTCTGCCAGGGACTGGCCAGCCTGTGAGCTCTTTTTCTCTTTTAAATACACTGAGCTGCTTCCAAGCCCAGGGACAGCTCAGTGCTCGTGTAGCAGCTTGCAATGCGTGCTCGACTCACTAGCCTAGAGACCAGCTGTGTTACCCCTCCCTACTGCTATTTCTTCATCTCACCCTTATTCTCAGTCTCTCCAGCAGTTCCCTTTCTCTCCTATTTCCTGCTCATGTTCTGTGTTCAGGGTGATCCTTCTTCCTTTATTCACTACACTCCCCTGTCCCAGCAAAGCCCCATTTCAAACAAAGAACCTGACTAAGAGTAACTCTGCCGATGCGAACACGTCTACTCTGAGTAGTTCCTTACATGACAAACAGCACTCCCTGTGCCTTCCTCTGTCTTTCCCCTCTTTCATTTCTCAATTTAATATGTCAGTTTTGATTTGCTCATGTTTTGAACAGATTCCTGTTTTCTTCTCTTGAATAAAGCTCCTGAAAATGTATTTTGTTTGAACAATCACTACCCGCTCCAGTACAACCTGTGTCCTGCAGTCACCCTGCTGTTGCTTCCCTGGTGGGGGCAAAATTTTACTGCTGATTATGGGGGCAGGAGGTCTTTGACTCACGAGGTGAGGATTTGGGTTGTCAGCTCTGCAGGTCAATCCCACTTACGACCCAAGGGAGGAGCTGTTATACAGGATCCCTTCGCTGATTTCCATCATGCCAGCATTGCCCTCCCATCATCCTGGATTTGAATTGTTACCCTATAGATCAGATTTCCCCACACAAGAGAACTCACAGTCCCTCGCACCAGAGAAATAAATGTAAACATTTGTTTGAAAGGGGTAGGAAATACGTACTGCAGCGAGGGACTGCCTGCTGAAGGCTTCAAGCTGCCAGAAACACACAAACAAAAAATTATTCCTCTTTACAAGTGACATCAATAATTTTCTCCCTCAAAAACTATTGTACCTGGCACAGTAGAACTTTGGAGAAGTGAAAAGAAATTTATTTAATAATAAAAAAATTAGTGGTGTTGGAATATTTGTTTTGACAAAATAGAGGCTGAATCAATAATACACATACTTGCTACTTTAAAGTGGACAATTTCCCTATGACAAAAACAATTATAAGTCAAAAAAGCTTAGAGGAAATAAAAGAAAAATATTAATATTTGTAAACTATATAAAAGATTTACTTACTGGGGAAAAAATGGAAGCTCAGTAACAGTAAAAAATGTTAAGTTAGTTAGAACCAGATAAAACCAATTTATAAAAGAAATCACACAGCTAATTATACAGAAAGCATAGATGGTATAAGTGAAAGTGATAGCAACAACTACAAATTAGTCTTAGAAAATGTAGAGACTTCAGAAGAGAAATAAAAGGAAACAAGAAGAATAATGAACAGTACTTTTCACCTGTAATAAAAAATAAGAGTCGCTCTGTCAAGTTTATACAGGAAAAAATATTGTTCATTGTATTCCGGTAGTTGTATGGATTATGGATTTGGAAACAATGAGAAACAGCCAGGGATGAGCTTTTAATGCAAACCCACACTCCACTTGCTGCACCACTACTGAATCTGAGGCAGGCATGAATAGAGAGAAATTACACAACAGATCATATTAGATGATGACAACAGTCTTTTCTGGTCTTAACATTCATATATCTATTAATTACTAGGTAGGCAGCCCGGCTGTGCTGCCGCTTGCAAAAGTGCAGCTGCATCATTACTGGAAAATAGGACGAGCCATGCACACAAATAGCGCGAGCGCTCGAGCACGCCTGCCCAAAGCCTCTCTGCTGGTCCATTTAGGGCATTCTTCTGCCTTTCTCATTCAAAAGGCTGCACTGCAATCTGCTGAGCTTCACGCTGCTCTGGACCAGGGTTAATGCAATATCTCAGCTCTAATGGCAATTAAGCATCGCACTCCCATTTGAAATGCTGTGTGCTGTAGTGAGCCCGCGCACAAGGAAACAGCTCTCCTGCATTGTTCATGGTTATCCCATGGTCGATAGGAGTCTTCTAAGAGCCCTTCAAAACAGGCTTGACTGTTAAGACAGTAATTAACTTTGCGTTTTATTGCTTTGGCTACAGTCCATTCTATAGAATTAGTTCACAACAGGAGTTTTATCTTTGCTCTTCTTAAGCAACAGTGACAACGAGGTAGATGAGAACGTGGTTACTTGATTTGGAAGAAAGGAAGAACTGGAGAGCAGCATGGTTCAATAAAAGGGCCATAGTGGTGTCTCAGGTACCTTCTGACAAATGGATTAAATGTGATTTAGAGTTTATGAAAAAAACATGCAGTCCCACTGGCGTAAGTTGTTCTCATGTATTCATCTCCCAGAATTCTTCAGGCTGTTGTCACCAGGTGCAGATTGGTCTTCGTGACTTGTGAGGTGTTGGGGTAGGTGTGGGACATCACTGAGAGGCGAAACCAGAAAGAGCTAAGTATTTCTCTAGGGACCGCAATAAAAGGGCAGAAGGCAGATGTGAAAGTGAAATTCTTTCATAGAATCATAGACTCATTAAGGTTGGAAAAGATCTCTAAGATCCAGTCCAACCATCAGCCCAACCCCAGCGTGCCAACTAAACCACGTCCTCAACTGCCACGTCTACACACTTTTTGAACCCCTCCAAGGATGGAGATTCCACCACTGCCCTGAGCAGCCTCTGCCAGTTCTTCATCACTCTTTCAACTCTGTAGAACAGGAACCAAGGTCTTTATTTTAAGAAAATTGTTTTATACCATTTCCTTGTAGCAGAGGATACATTTTCCTCAGAAGACAAATTGAGTTTCTTTGGCAAAACTGCAAACTTCCCAAAGTGCAGTAACTCCTAAACTTTTTTAGCCTAATTTGCAGAGAAAAGTTGGTCTTCTGCAGACCACAACCTTACGCCCTGCTTGCAGTTCACTCCTTTAGATGGCAACACCAGTTAAACAAGACCTTGGTCAGGTTGTAACAACCATCTCATCATTTTTTTATTCTGCTTTCAGATTTTTGACATGTTTCCAAGATACCGGGCAAGGAAATGCAATCTTCATCCCAAAGAAAAGAGTCTTTTCCAAAACTGTTAATCTTTGCTTATGACATGTTTTGGAATATAAACATATCCAGAGGGGGTTTATTCAGCACTGTGCTGTGACTGGGTAAGTGGGGGTTAGGACAGAGGTACACGTGTTAACAATAATTCAAAGTTCTATTCCTCTCCTTTCTCCACCCCAGCTGCTCTTGGTTTTCCTCATGGCCCCACCCAGCAACACTGGGATCGCAAGCAGACACACGTAGGGATTGCAGGGAGCGATGTGTACATTGTTATTAGAGAACTGAGCCTCCTTTAGTGTGCAATATTATCATAACAAACCCATGACTACACGCTTTCTAACTGTCACTACATTACATTCCAGATATGCTGGAATCAGCAGAATTAGAAAGCAGATCTGGTTTCTACACATCATTCTGATGAATTTTTGTGTTACAGAGACTGAAGACAATCACGGAGCCTGTGGGTGATCCAGATCCCAGATGTTCGTAGGTCTGTCCCACCAGCACGTGCAGGGAAGTTGTTGAAGGGTTCTGTACAACTGGATGCATCAGTAAGTGATCACAACAGGGACTTGATAAGTTCAACACTGAAATGCCTTGTAGGTGAGAAATATTTTCTGCAAAAAGTCTTAGATAAAATGTAAAATTTCATTTCTCAAGACACATTGATAGAGATTAAACAGAAAATTGCTGCTCTCTGCTGACAGGGCACTTCTGCCATCCAGATGTTTTTTATTTTGAGGAATGGCTATTTGATAAAACCATTCTTAAATCATAAACAGAGAAGGAAACTGTTGCATGGGTTCTATTTTCCCCCTTAGCAATTTAGATTATTGGTAATAAAAAAGGTCATGGATTGAATTTGGCATTTGTGTAAAAGCATCAACAACACCCTATGCATCAGTTAAAATTTTACTTTGGTGGATCTTGCAGATTCCCTTACTAAGCATTTATTTCTTGTCAGATGGCACAATGGACACATCTTGTGGATCAAGTTCTCTGTGAAAACACATTTGTTAGTGGCAGAATCTGTTGTCGTAAGAATGCAGTGTAACTGCAGCTCTATGGACTTCCAAAGCCTTCCAGGTTTAATCAACAGTGAAAATCCTTGATGCTTCTCTCATTTTCCTGACAGCTTGTCTTCTTTGGTGTTATTTTCTGTATTTCTTGGGTTGTCTTGTGCTGAAAACATGGGTTTATTCTCTCCCAGGGCGTGTGACTTCCATATGTGCAAAAGTCACAGAGAATATCAACTAAATATTGGTCAAATTAAAATAGCCAGTATTGATTTGACATTGTATCAGCATTCAATTATGAAGGAAATAAATATTCTAATTTGGCACCAGGGGATGAAACTGGAGTTTGTTGTTTTATATTTGCATTTGCCTATTAAAAATGTTTTTATCACCCTGTTGCAGTGTGAAAGGCTGACACAAAGAACACTAAAAAGTAACAACACAGAAGAAATGCTGGGTGCATGTTCTTAACCTGGTGCCACAACTTCCATTTGCTCTGAGCCCATTCAAAATGCTACTTGACAAACCAATAGGTAAAAAGAATCTTAGGCACTGGATGAGTCTACATTTCAGAACCAAGCAAGGCATGTTAAAAATCCCCTAGCAGCTGGCTTTGGCAGTATGAATTCTTTGGCTGTCCTGGCAAATTATACACGGATGCGTGCTGCTGGGGGTTGGAGATGGCCATCCCCACAGGAGGCAGGACATGCTGGCAGACACGGAGCCTGAGCAAATCCCCATTTGCACAAACTCATACATAATGCAAGAAAAATTAACCAATAGCATCTTTTTCTGTCAGTGCAAGACCGTGCACGGGCAGACGGTAAGAAAGCCTTTCACAGACAGCTATCAAATTAAATGGGGTGATCATAGAAATATTCAAGTACAGAGTAAGAATGATCAGTTCCTGACTTGGTAGTCAAACCTTTTAGCTTATACAACAAACATGCAGAAAGTCTCATGAGCGTCAACACCTTCCCAATACTTTATATCCAACAACGGCACTGATGAATATGCTTTAGGGAAGCCTTATCAATTACAAAGAAGGCCCAAAAATCTATCATCCCAACACCAGTATTTTCCCCCTATAAAGCAGCACTATTGCAAAATGACAAGTGACAAACGCCCAGCCTTGTAAAGAAACCTGGGGAAGGTATCTGGCCCTCTTGTGCAGATTCCTATTCATCAAATATCCTCCCACAGGATTCTGTACCTAGGTATAAACCCCTGGCCTGTGTTTTGCATAAAGTCAGACCAGATGATGATAAATGGGTCCTGTAGGTATAGATCTATAAAGGTGGGTTTCAGAAGCACATTTGCTACAGCAAAAGGCAAGGTGCTAATTAATGTACGGTGGGTAAACCATGTCTGTCTGCACTGAGTGCTGTGACAGTGCCATGAAGGAGGCAGAAACCACCTCTCCAGTGAAGAAATTCTGAGTACTAGCCTGAAGTTGAGAGCAGAGTTTGCTGACTGAGACATGAATCGAGCTCATTTGAAGTATTTCCAGAACAATCTCCACAAAGTGTGTCACCTGCCTAACAGCGTCTGAAGAGCCACAAACGCAGCCAGCAGCTCAGAGACAGGAGTCCCACCAAGCCTGGGCAAAGGCGTTACCAATGGGGAGAGCAACGTGTGTGCTGGAGGAGAGGACGGAATTCATTAGACGTGCAGTGACAGCTCCTATTCCCAACAAGGAGGAACTAGGAAAATGGGGGCTTTGTTGGTTTGTTGATTTGCTTGTTTGTTTGTTAGAAAGATCTTAGAGCAAAATAAACACTGGAAATTGAGAAATAGCTGACAGTGATGAACTCTGGTAAATCCAACCTCTTTTACAAGGGAATACCGAAGCAGATTTTAAACATTTGGCAGCTTATCAGAAGCCAGGGGAAGATTAAATATGTGAGTGAAAAATCAGGCCAAGAAACCAAAATGAGCTTTTCACAATGAAGGAAAGCCAAGGAGGAACAGAGTCTAAAAAGCACTTGGAAAGAAATGTTATGATCATTTTACTCTTAGGAAATAGATCACTGAGGCAAGAGGAATTTGAATTCCTTTTGGAAGTATGCAGGTATTTATGAAGGCACTTGTAAGATTTAGAGAGAAGGCACCCAGAGTGTGTTTAGACTGAACAAGACAGGGAATTATTAAAAAAAGGCCACTCTTTCTTGCTGTGGTATCTCGTACCCACAGGAACTTCAATTAGGAAAGGCTTCCTTCTGGGTGCAACAAAGAACCAAAAATTCATTACCACTTGATGTTACTGAAGAAGTGACAGCACGAAAAGTTTGGGTTTCCAGCTCAGTATTCAATTCCAAATGTAACAAATATATTCCACTTCCTACATTCCCATAGAAATGCCAAAGCCCACAGCCTCTTCGCTCCGTTTGCAACATTTGTGTTTGAAGTTAAGAAGTGTTTGTCTTCCCCTTCAGTGGTGGGTGATGCTTGTGTACCTCTCACACGCTTTTCTAGAGGAGCTGGGACTCCTAAGCAGAGTTCACAACATGCTCCATGTTTTCAGGCCTGACCTACATTCCCTGTCCCTAAGAATGTACAGTGTAATGGCTTTTCAAGTCCCAAAGAGAAACAAAGGTTCCTGGTAAAACCTTAAGCTTGGTGTGTTCCTTTACATTTGTCAGTGGAGTGAGACAAGGCACTACACAAATTTCAGACACACTTCTTCACGTAAGAGAAAAAAGAGAGAGAAGGGAAGTGAAGCCAAAACCATTCCGACTTTTTTCTGGCTGATCTCAAACCATAGGAATTCCCCAATCACAAAAACGCTCTGCTTTCGCTAAGGAAACGATGTCGATTAGAAAAAAAAGTTCCAGATGTTAACTGAAGGCAATCTCGAGATGAAGGGAAAGTGAAGGAGAGAAGGCGTGTGCGGTGACCCCACCCCAGGCAGGAAACTCAGCGTGAGCCCTGTGCCCTCTCTGGGCTGGGACGCAGCCAGATACCAGACAGCGCTCGCACACACTCACACTGGGCTGCTCTCCTCCCCTCCCAGCAGTAATTAGAGCGTTTCCACTTTAACCCCACCAATTCTTTATATCCTTTCTGATTTGCATTAATAGGTAAACATAAATAAATTAGAATTAAAGTTATAGTAGAAAGAGGGGGGTTTGTTTATTCTTTTCATTTTTTCCTGCCAGGAGAACTAGAACCACCTACTTTTCTTGAAAATTCCCAAGCAATTTCTTCCTTACAGCCTTATTAGGGTTGTGCCCCTGAGTGAGATCCAGAGGTATCTCCAAAGGCAGAGATACGGTTAAAATATGAAGTTCTTCAAGAGAAGACACTGCACTCATAGCCAAGACAAATATCTCAGTTCTCTGTAAAGCCAGTTAATGTCATTTAACTCCTTGTGGGTTTTGGAAAATGGCCAGAGTAATCCAGCTGTTCATTTCTCTGGGGGTGAACTACCAGTGCTCATGTAGAGCTCTTCTACTCATCACATGTGTACTTCACTATCTATCAGAATAACTCTACTTAAATTAGATATTTAGGGAAAAGAAAGGAAAGGGAAAAAAATTAAAGCACTGCAGCCATGAAAGTCTACACATGTTCATAAGACTGAGATTTACTTTCTTCCTACTGGAAAAATCTTCATCATGGGGAAAAGCCTGTTTCCTGTTGCAGCAACTGCTGCACTGATGTTTAGCCCAACCAGAAGCTAAGCTCCTGGGACACACTCTCACCTACTTATTTACCATTTCACAACTCCCTATAGGAGTTGTGAAATTCTCCTCTTTCCAACAGACCATGAAGACTGTATGACATTATTACTATATAAACGCCTCTCAAACCCCTCTCAATCTGATAATTTACTACTTCAAAATGACTGCTTCATGAGAACATAAAGGATTTTTCATGAAATAAATATTTACTTTACCTATTGCCTTGCATTCTGCAAGATGGGAAAGTATCCCTTATAGGGGGACAGTTGTGCTGAGCACCAGCGTGGGTTTGGGTTTATCGGAGACTTTCTTACTCCCTCCCTTTCTTATTACACACATGTGGTTTTGCAGAAGGAAAGGCAATGCTGGTTAAGGTCCCTTATGACTGCCTGGAACGCAGAGGAGAAAGAAAGCTCCTATAGATTAACAATTACTCAGCCATCCTGAGGCCTTCATGAGGAACAAGGGACTGGTACAGGGATACCTGAGGTTGGCTGCAGCCCTGTGTGGGCAGAGCCTGTTTCTTGTGTCTAGAAAATCAAAGGAAACTTATGAAATTAAGATCAGGAGTGGCAATGGCTTGGTTTGGTGGGGGCATATGAAAAGTTACTTGTACTGGCACTTGACCACCCAGTTGTCATTTCAGTTCTGGGTCACTCGAAGCTGCTTGTGAAAGAACCACACATCGAGAACTATTCCTAGAAACAATTCAGCACGTTGCCAGTAAAAATGCAGAAACCATGAACTGTTTGTAGAAGATCTAGGAACAGGTGAAATTTACTGCAGAAATTCTTAGCTGTCATTTACTCCCTCAGCCGGTTACCAAACCCAGAAGGTGTAGGCTTGGTCCTAAAACCAAATTAGTTTATTCAACAAAAACACCAATTGCTCTCATTGTTATTATTAATATTTATATTACAGGAGTGATATGGATACAATCTGTCTTATATGAAAGTGGAAGGCTTTTCAGTCCTTTCAAAAGAACAGCCCAGACCTAAGCTAAACAACGTGTTGGAGAACATTCTGCAGGGAGTCATTACTAACTGGCAGGAGAGATGGACAAGATGACCTAATAGGGTTTTTTTCCATCTCTGATTTTTGTGACTACATAATTCCATCTTGATATGGGACCAGAGGAGTTGACAGTTCCATCTGCAGTCTCTCTTAAAAGTTATTGACTCTATTCATGGAACAGTTCAAAAATTGAAGGGAAAAACCTCACATGTGTAGGAATCGAGGGCGTGTATCACATCTGGGTTAATAATACTTCTTAGAATGAGGATGCAATGAAAGCAAAGGGTGGCCATGGTTTAAAAGCACAGTTAAGACGTGACGAGATGATGTTAAGCCAAAAGATGGCTTATTAAGTAAGTTTATCACTGCTACAAACACAGAAATAAAGGTTTTGAAATTCTGTGTTTTCTTTAGCATGTAAAAGTTTGTCTTTCCAAAGCAGAATCAGTTTCCCAAATTTCAGAGCTCTTCTGCTCCTGCAGGTGTCCTTGCGTAATAGTTTCTAAAGCATTTTTAAAATTTAAAATAATAAAAGCTCTAATGGTGCTCTCTTGGCGAGGGAAATCAGAATGGTTATGAAAGAGCAATAAAGCAGCCTTTCTCTTCTAGCTGCCAACAGCTCCAGAAACATGTTAGCTGGAACTCTGACCCCTTACATAGAAAACATAGGAACAACTGCAACTTGATACAATTAACTGGTATTAGATTCAAAGTTTGTGAGGCCAACTGGCTTTTATGATATATTTCTTGGTACTTACACACTAATGGAAACACTCCAAACTCTTGAAAAATATATTCCAGATAGGCTGTTAACTCATTTTTTAAAGCAACTGTGTTAGCAACTGCTTGTCCTGTCTGCAAGGAATGAAAACCAGACAGATCCAGCGTTTCTGCTGCTGTACCCTCGAGAAACTGTTCCTATCTGCATTCAGCTCTCCCTCAGAATAGATTAACAATGGCAATATTTGAAGTGTTATGGAGAAAAAGCTTTCATTGCACTTCCCAAAATACTGGTATCACAGTTGTAACATTTCCTAATATGTCTCTTCATTCCGTAGCCCAATATTAAAAGAGGTACATAAATCTTGTTCTAAACCAGAAAGCCTTCAGCTGTACCGTGTTGTACACCACACACTTTCTCTTTCTGTGTGACAGAAAAGGGGTGCATGGGCCAGAGTAAAATCTGTTGCAGAAGGATGACACTTGGACATTACAAAGCTCTGAAAACTGTAATTCCTATGTAACCCTTTCACCTGTGCTCGAAAGGGGATGGTGATGGAAAGCCACTGAATTAAAGGAGATGGAAGGCTGAATTGGGTCCTGCCACCCGAATTTCCATGGGTGTTTTCTAGTAAGCGTGTGTCCTGTAACAGAAACTCTACTGCTGGGAACAGATCTCTCTGGGTGTGCCAGCTGCACTGACATCCATGAATTCAGTGCTGGGCTGTTCTCTTAGCTGTTCAAAAATTTTACAGGGATGATTAGGCAAATGTTTCCATAACAAACATATACAGAATTTCCTACAGATGTTGTAGCACTGACATAACAGACAGAAAATCTAGGTCTGCCATGTTCACAAATGACGTGAGAAAATGCAGATGGCGATGGCTCTAAGGGGGAACAGGGCCTTGGGGTGGGACTGGGGTTTCATCACCATCATCATCACCATCGTCATCCTTTTTCAAACCTGAAAACATCCTCCCATTAGGTTGAGATGATGCCCAATTTTAAAAGAAATTATTAAATTACACAGGAAAACTGACACAATTCTTTATAATCATCAAAGGAGCCGTGGCTATAGCACGAGGCCATGTAGCAGTGTCGTGAAATGCTCGCTCTGCAATTCTGCCATTGCTTGGAGCAATGGAACTGCAGTGTGGTGTGCTATTTGTTAATGGGAGTGGATTTGGAATTACGCTGACAACAGCTCCTTTGAAAGCGCAGTTCAACTTGCACACAAATTTGCAAAAATCCTGGTTTAACCCTTATATTTGTTCTCTATAAAACCTGACGTACACAAGGACAGTCCAAATGCACAGTGTCAAGAATTCCCACAGTAATGTTTTGCATTCTTCATGCAAAGGTCTCCAAATGCTCAGAAACATTGAAGATTTAAGTTTTTCCACCTCAGTACAGGCGATATTTTACCTTTTCCTACTGCTTTTGCTTCTCAAACACAGAGCATCACCCCACAACAGCACAGCTGTGCAGATCTATGTACAGAGGTCACATATGCTATATCTCAGTTCCGGTCTGCATACTTCAGCCCAGCAGCCTGTTCTCCTTATATCAGGCATTCAGGCTGTGAGATAGAATGCCGGAGAGACAAAATCTCACTCACAGTCACTTAGAACTAGAAGTTCAGAAATATTTGTGATTTATGAAAGGATGACAACATATGTGGCAGATACTTCCATCACAGAAACACACAAAGATGGTTGTCTTTATGCCCATTTAATTTACCAGGTAAATCATTACATAAGCCTTTGTGACCTTGATCAAAACTCACAATAAACACAACCAGAGCAAGATCTTCACTTACGTTTTTGACCAATGATGTACCTATTTATAGCGTTCATAACAAAACATGTACCTTACCACGGCAACCACTGCGCCCATGTGCTACCGTTGAGACAAAAAGCACTAACCAGTGTCAAATCATGCTTCGGGAACAATTTGTTTCCCAGTTTCCAAGCACATATTCCTCATCACTGATCATTATGAAACACTATTTATTGCTTGTCTCTGTTGCTCATTCATCTTATATTTCTTTTCTTCATAGAAGTAGGAAAGCATTGGAAAAGACAGGATGGTGGTTTCCATTTCGCAAGTCAAGTATTCCAATCTTTTATATAATTTTCAAATATGAATTAACAAGGTTGCCTGTACTAGGAACCCTAATAAAGAAGAGAGGTTTGTGTTCTGAAACTTGTGTGCTACAGCCTCATCTCTACTAAAGTCAGCTGAATGAAGGGGTCATGGAGATGATCTGAGGGCTGGAGCGCCTCCCATACAAGGACAGGCTGAGAGAGTTGGGGTTGTTTGGCCTGGAGAAGTGAAAGCTCTGGGGAGACCTTAGAGCAGCCTCCCAGTACAGAAAGGGGCTACGGGAAAGCTGGGGAGGGGCTCTTCATCAGGGAGTGCAAGGATAGGATGAGGTGGAACAGTTTTAAGCTGAAAGAGGGGAGACTGAAATGAGTTCTGTGAGACCCTGGCCCAGGCTGCCCACAGCAGTGGTGGCTGCCCCATCCCTGGAGGTGTTCAAGGCCAGGTTGGATGGGGCTTGGAGCCCCCTGATCCAGTGGGAGGGGTTCCTGCCCATGGTAGGAGGTGGGACTGGATGGGCTTTGAGGTCCCTTCTAAGCCAATGAATTCCATGACTCTATGAACTATGCTGATACGATCAGCTGCAGTGTTGGAATGGGTTGCAATTACAGGGTTGTTTTTTGTTTGTGTGTGTGTTTGTTCATTTGTTTGGATTTTTTAAGAGTAAAAGCTCAGTAAAACTCCTATAGTTGGTAAGCAGACAGACAAAGAAATTAAGATCCCTCAGATTAAACAAACATTTTAAACCCTTAAAGAAGTAAAACTGAATGGAATTCATGAATTAATTACTATAGCTCTTTGAGCAATCAATTCCAATCACTATTAATAATATAACTTTCCCTTCAAAGAATTACTTTCACCTTATAAAGTCAAATCTTGTAACCTCCTTAATCTTTAATACAGCCTGCAACAATTACTATAAGGCGTAGAGGATCTACAAATTGGAAGCCCTGTGCGATTATCTCTTTTTCCAACAGACTCTTCTGACGATCATAAATAACAGTAAAATTACCATAAAAATTAATAGTACTACAGTTAAAGAAAATCATTATGTAAAGGTTTATGAATTTTGCAGCCATTAATAGACATAAGTTAATGAGCCGTAGGCTTTCCAGAATATGGTATCAGGTATTTTTCCACCAATGAAATCCTTCAAAATCCTTCAGAGGTCACCAACTTCAAAAATAGAACAGAAAGTTACTGTTTAATATGATCGTGAGTAAAAATGAAGCAGAAGTGTTACAGCAAGTATTACGCACCGCAAGTTGAGCAGTCTAATAAAACACGATAAAGAAATCTACCTCGTCAAAGTCTTGGAATGAAGAAAGACAGAACTAGAATATTCGAGATGAACAAGATGCATTTTGAGCACTCTCTGCTTATTTTAAATTCACATGTATGCAGATTCATAGCTTTAGGCTAGAGGGGAAATCAGGATCAGAGCTCACAGACACCAAGGGATGGAGAAATGCACGATGCCCCTTGGAAATATGTTCCAAAAAAGGTTATTGTAAAGAATTGCATTTTGACAACAGTGAGTGTAGCTGATCTTCTGTTCCATCGCTCTCAACGCTACATGCTTGGGGTTTTTCAAGCTCACAGTAACAAAAATATGAAGGAAACATGACTCCTACATTAACAATGGCCTTGGTTTTGTCAGTCAAGTTTTTAAAGAAATGGCAAATATCTCAGTTTTTAAAATGAGCAATAAAACTTTGCTACAGCACAAGAAACAAATATATATCATCCATTTAAGGAAAAAAACCTTTTACTAAAATCTTTTCCCTCCAGCCCCTATACACTGCAAAGGCACTTTTATTAAAATAGTGTATGATTATTCACATTATAGTACACATTATAATACTTCAGTGTATGAAACTCCCAGGACATAAGAAGGCTTAAAACAATTTGAAAAAAAGCAAGTATTTAAATCGTTATCCTTGTGTTTTGTAAAAATCAACGCTTCTTACTACGGATGAGCACAGAAAATGAAAAAGGTTATCTCTTTTCCTACAATTTATTCACTTCTTTCCTAATTGAAAGTTATTAGGACATAGATAACTTAAAGCACATGATAACATGATTATTAGAAAGGTATTTAATTGTGTGCTCATGTCCCATCACAACCAGAATGATACAGTGACACTACATTGTACTTCACGGGAAGCTGGATTTAAAGGAGATTATGTGCTTAACTTTTAATTTCACCACCATTTCAACATCATTGTTGAAAAAGTCTTGGCAATTAAAAGATTTTGAATCAAGAGGAGAAATCATCAAGACTGTTCTATAACACATGGATATGAGATAGGGTAGGAATGGTATTTAAAAAAATATAAATTGATTTGAGATCTACTAAAGAATGCAGGTCATGAGTGCAAATCTTATACAAGTAAACACAAAAGAGTTTGTACGACCTAGCTACCTTTTTTCACTTAGAAGTACAAAAAATCAAGACACTGCATCTTAAACACACATCTACATCCAAACATTACATGTACAGTTTCTATGGCAAAACACTAAAGACAAAAGATAGAAATGGCTTCACTTTAAACAGGGGAACCCCCCCCCCCAAAGTCCCAAGAGTCAAGTTAAAGATTCAGAAGTCACGGCTAGGAGGGAAAAGGAAGATAAATAATTTAGCACTGAGCATAACTAAAGCCTGTCAGTCTGCCAACTTTAAAATAAAAGGGTTTACGAGGATCCTGAGAGTTTTTACAGAACCTCTAGGGTTTTGATAAAATAAATCCAGAAGAAGAGAAGAGTTCTGAAGAATTCCACATAAACAGATTTTAAAGACACAATTAGACTGTGAGAATAATGGCATGGAGAGATCCCCTTAGCTCAGTCACACTGTTCTCTGGTGCTGTGTCTGCTTTCCTACATCATCACCACTGCACCATCCATAGGGTTGTTTTCTTTCACAGATGCATCACCTTGTCAGAACCCAGGGAAGATGTGCTTACGGGAGACTGAAACCTATCAGGATTGTTTTAAATAACACGGGTAAGCCTGTGACTGGCATTGAATGTAGAGGCAGTTATTCTTTTAAGATGAACCACATGTTCATACTTAAATATCAATTCTGATTTCTTTGAGTTGAGCAATTTTTGTGTTTTGGAGTGTCAATATTCATGGCTTAACGTAAGACAACAAAACAAATAAAAATCTTAGAAAGCCTTGGCCACTCACTCTTTTTATTGGAGAGGGGTAGTGCAGCAGGAGAAAGAAAGGAAAAATTTTGCATGATTTTCTTCAACTTTATATTTATTTTTTTGCTCCCATTGCTTTTTTGCAATAAGAATGTGTAGCGAGGTCCGAATTCCATAAACCCAGGAGTTAAACTGCAAAACCTGCACTATGTAAAAAAATGTTAATTCCGTATCATAATCACTTTTTACTTCAAACTAAGATGTAACCTTGTATCTCATTGCTCAGACAATGTTAACTGTAGGAGAATCACAGAAAGGAACGAAGTTCATTTAAGACATAAAGCAATTTTGAATTGCATTGATTACAGTGATCAGTCTATCACTTTAATGTTATCTCAGCTGGCATTTATTAAAAAGACATACATGTGACAGCCCATTGATCCTTAACACTGAGCTGAGATAAAAAGTCTATTTGCAAAGGAAAATTACTTCTTTAATTAGAAATGGAGTATCATTTTCTCTTTTCTTTGTTAGAACTTCAGCAGCCATGGATCAAATACATCATGGGAGGGGTTGTAGAATCTGCCATCACGTTTGATTTAAAAGTCTTCCCAGTTAATCATTCAAAGTTGTAGAAACAAGGACTTGAGATGGGAGAGAACAAAGGCGCGTCCCACCTGTACGCAGGCGCTCGGCTCACCAGTGCCGAGGAAAGGTCTCAGAAGGGAGAGCTTTACTTCTTGGTGAATTCTGCCAACGCTGAATCTCAGGGGTCGGGGTCTCTACTGCTCCAAGTCCCTCTCTACACATGGAGTAAAGGAGCAAACAACAACTGGTGCACAGACTCTGTCAGGTTTTCAGTGCATTCCCTAGGGACAAGCATTTACTTCTCCTAACAACAAACTTTTTCATATAAGCATTTGCTGAAAAAGAATCCAGCAAACTTTTGCCAAAGAATACATTGCAGAAATGGCTGAACCTTGCCAGTCATTTAACGTACATGGAAAAATAAATCTCAGTCTACCAGAAGATATTCCACCAGCAGATAAAATGATAGATGTGCCTGACACACTGAACGACAAGCTGTTCTACCGATGACAGGCGGATTCTTTGTTGGTGAATAGAATTTTGAAGCCAAGTAATTTAATCTGCGGACCTATAAAATCCTCTTTTTAACATTCTGGTTTCTCTCTGTACAAATCCAAAATGACATATTTGGAAAACCTTACATTTCATACAGTGTCTCGTTCAGTTGTAGGGACAGCCAGTCTGCTCGGCCGTTAGCAGTGTATCCATCAATTGGATTGCCGCCTTTCCGTCGACTTTTTAAATGATTGCCTATCAATCTCCCCAAGAAACCCAAGGGCAACTCCACGTTCTACAGACATCTATTCTACCACCCCCTCTGCTGTTCTGTCCACATCATGACCTTTGGGAAAAAAAGACAATGGTGAGTCCGCACAACTCATTACAAAACCCTATTCCATTTTCAACTTCACCTGCTACTTTAGTGTTACCCTACCAGCTTCTTTTCTATACTCTACTTGAAAAGCAGGTTAATTCAACAAGTATGGGTTTAATTTCTTCAAGCTTTCAGGATGAAAATCACAAACTAATAGTACTAAGGTGGGCTACAGAGGTAAATCTACACACTTTTGTAGAATTAGACTCTTTATATCAAGCAGATTTAATTCTGAATAATCAATTCATCTTCCATTTTCCCCCACCAATTAAAATCAGAAAAATTCAATGCACCGCTGATTTCTTAACTGAATACAGAATCCAGACTGAATGATTATTTACAACAAATGTCTTCAGGACCTTGAATTATTTAGATTCTTTTGTGCAGTCTGTAACCTTTAGGATTTACTTAAATTGCTGCCTAGAAATAAATTACCAGTAACTTATCATCTAGTCATAAAAATAACTTAATTGGACTGCTATTAGATATTTAATTGCCTTCACAATGTTTGCACAGTGTTTGTCTATTAAGCTTTAGATAATATTGCCTAAGTTCATGTGAGTAAACTATCAATCCCCTTACAACAATAGACAATAATCTGCACTCCTGTTTTAACTTTCCCCAGGGTAGAGATTAAAAGTTTCAGGTGGCAGGTCTTTACTGTGTTGCAGACTCTCTTTACAGCAACGCAAGCTGTCACAGACGATGGTTACCGAAACCCTTATGTGTGTCTTTCCAGCCACTATGCAGGGAACAGGAGCTGTGCAAAAATTCCCTGTACAAGCTCTGAAAAATCTGGCTCTCGAACACCTAGAATTGCAGAATTGATTGGCTGTGATCATTTTTCATACCAAGTAATTCTCATCTTTAACCAGACCCAACCAGTGAAATACTCAGCTGTACCCAATCAGTAAAAGTAATTTCAGTAAAATTATGGCTATTTTACACAAAATACAAATTTGGCCCAAATGTTGTAGTTCCGTGTGGAACAGCTCTGTGTGAACATGCACAAGTGTAAATTAATAATTTATCCATTGCAGGGAAAGGAAAGAAAGCAGCACATGTAGAATTTAATCTCTAATACTGGGCAGGAAGACCTGAACTGGGGTACAGGAATCATGATTGTTCAGCTGAAACAGCCAATTTGTGCTCCCAAGGTTAGGTTGAGATTAAAGAGCATTCCTTTTATGTGTTACTTTTTAAGAGGTATTTTGACAGAGCGCTATGCATTTACAAACATAAATAAAGAGCCTAAATTAGAAAATTATAGGTAAAGATATCCCTTTATGTCTAGAACATGATGAAATAATTCCAAACAGTTTAGAAGTATGAAAAAGTTTCTATTCAGGATAGTGAATATCTATATTATTAGTCTCCAAAAGGTAAGTTACTTACAGGAGATTAGAACCGTAAATATATCAATAACAGAAACCAAGAGCCCCCAGACCCAGACTACTGCTCCAAATACAGGGTAGAGCTGCTGCACAGAAAGAATCACTAATATGAAAAAAGTAATGGATGGAATTCTTCTGTGCTCCGATTCCAGAATCTAGTGTAGGATGATGCTAATAACATCTAATAATATCAGGATCAAAGATGAGTGGAATAAAACTTCCAATTTTAGACACTCTTTATCTGCAGGTGTGAATGTATAATGAATTCTCACCACTGGCTCCCTGTTACAAATCCAACGATTTTGTACTCTATGACAGCAGTTTCTACAATTTCCTTTTGGCACAACCTGCTTGGAATATACGACAAAACAGCAGGGTGCCAAAACATTTTTCTAAATGATCTACTTTGCAAGACAGCTTCTAAGTGTGGCCCTGATGAATCTTATCATTATTCTTGAAATAGAATAAACATGAAATAAAAACCCCACATATCATTTACTTAAGTGGGCATTTCCTTGTTTCCTTTACGTACCACTTCACATCCATGCCAAAGTATTCAGTCCAATGCACAAAGTGATTTAAACTCAGGTTAAATAAAACCCCATTATTTGCTAGGATAGAATTTCACTCTGCCTATTTTTAAATCTTGCTGTCTCAGACAAGTGTAATGAATCATTTGATGTCATCTCAATTACCATGTTCGCTCTACTCAATGGAATTGCTCTTCCAATCCATTCCTTGTATGGAACTCTCTAAATTAGATGGCAGAGCTTTTTCCAGAGGACAAACCCATCCTCTGGCAGACTACAAGGGATTTGACAAGATTCGAGCTACAAAATAAGGCTGGATGACTCTATACTTTAATGGAATATCAGATCCTTTTAATGGTACAGAGAGCATTTCAGTGCAATTTATAGTGATGATTCAGAGTTTACTTTAATTGGGAAGAAGCGTTTATGTGCAAAAGCTACATGAGAAAAGGGGAGGGGATCATTACATACATCTTCAAAATAATAGCTCTGAATTAAGGCAGATTCCAGTTGCAACACAAATTTCCAAAGGCTTCTGAGGTCTACATCTTAGCATGACACGCCTTGCTGCAAACACCAAGAAACAGACAATGGGGACTAGTAGGAAGCATTAAGAAAGGTTGCTGAAATGTACCTGCAAGTGAAGGAAAAGTGAGTATAAAGATAGTTAACTATGGTTTGTTCCCTCCTCCTTCTTCAGCCTAGGCACCCTTCCATATGCTGTGTTCTATTTATTATTTCTGCATTGCATCAGGAGGGAAATATTCACACTGAGCCACGGGGATTAAAGACCGAAGCTCTAGAGCAGTCAGATCACATCCGTCACATCCAGCTGTTTCCAATTCCAACACCTCACACCTGCTTTTATTTATTATTTCTGGACTAGAAAAGACAGGGCTCATTTTTCAATCTTTAAAAGGTTTCTTAAGAAAGACACAATTCAATCTATTCCTTTCCCTTTTGCTTCTGCAACAGCCCACGATGACAATATTAAAATCAACTACTGATGTGGTGAGGATCCGACCTGATGGGAAGCCACTAGTGAGGATGCTTGCTGCTCCCACCCTGCCTCCCACGGGTCTGCTAAAGCCACACAATCCCGTGTTTGCAGGCTCTAAGCTGTCTCTATCATGCCATCCCTGAAAATCTCTCTTTAACTATTTCCAAGTGAATTTTCTTACCACTTTAGAGGCTGCCTTAGAACTTTGCAGGACTCCACAATGTCTGCATGAAATGTAACAGTCAGGGAGCAGAAAGCTTTTGTCATTTCTTAAACAGGGCAATAAGATCTCAACAAAAGCACGGCACTAAAACCAACCGATGCTGCTTTATGACCCAACATACAGCAGTCAGTAAAAACATTATGGAAGTTTCATCAGTTCGTTAATTTTCTCTATGTTTAATTGCTTGTAGAACAGAAATGAAAGTTGCTTTTTCTTTTTTAAACAAGCTTTGATATCGTTTTGGAGTGCTTTCTTTTGAAAAGAAGATACATGAACCCACCACAACAATAGGTGAAGACATATTCTAAAATAGATACAAAAGACTAAAAAACTAAAGACTTCTGTTCTCTTCTTGTCCTGTAAATGACCAATGACTTTGACCTACAGTCAGTGAGCCACTTCAACTACTGTTGCTCTAGCACAGATGGTGATCGCTCAAGTCCTCTTAAGGTTTTTAGCAAGTCATTTCATGTTTTGGATCTGCTATGTAGGTATGAAGTCTTCCCACATCAAATGAAACAGGCCCTTAAATTCACAAAACATCTGAAATTCTTGCATTAAATTCAGCTCTAAAACACCAAGTATTGTTATTTGTAATAACAAAATACATTAGAAGATGCTGAATACATTTGCTCTAAAAGCCAACTCTGCCCTACCACACTCTAAAAAATAAAGGATGCTCCATAACAAGCACCACCATCAGTCTGAATTCAAACCCGACCGATTCCTTAAAATCTGGCTAACATGTAATGAAACATACCTATAGGTGTCCTAACACTGACGTGCTGGAAATGGGATCCAGTTTTTGGAAGAGTAATGTACACTTGCTGGATAGACATCAAGGCAATTGTCCATGATACAATGTTAAAAAAAATAGATTGTATGGTTTGCAGTAGCATCAAGTCTCTATTCAAGTGTAAAAAAATTAATTGACTCCATCTGTATTGGCCTAATGACTGATTAAATGACTAATCACGGAAGTCTTAATTAAAATCATTTTTCTGTACAGAAGAGGATGGAGGGAGGAAGGCAATCATTAATGTGTTATAATGTATGTCAGATTCCACTCGTGCCATTTACTAACCGCGATCAAATGAGTAATTACGCACAAGGTCATTCTGTAAACTTTCTGCATACATCACACTGATTGGATTAGGGCTGGGTGCTTGGCTGGGTTCTGCCATGTGGCTGCTTTTTTCCAGTCACAAAACAGGTAATTAATACTGCTCAGAATAAATAATAAATGGAGTTGACATTTCCTCTTCCATCTTCACAACAGCCAACCCAAAGATTCATACATAACTTCCCTACATAGCTGGGTGAAGATCCATACCTCGTGCATTAAATCTGGCCCATCCTCCTTAATGTTCTTCGTGGATTGACACGGATCTTCGCCACAGTGAAATTCTGCAGTATGCAAGGATTTCTTCCTGCATGATTAAAATGACCAGGCAACTGAAAGAATCCTTTTCAAGTAAAGCAGGAGGGAAGTATAAAATTAAAAGATTAAATTTTCTTTGCCAGCCACCCGAGTACCCTGATGCACACTGACCTCTGCGATGGAAAAAGAACAGGCTGCTTCCACCTCAACAGCTGAGAGCAAGCTATTTAAAACAATGCAGTAAAATGAGTAATGGAATAAAAAAGTGTGTCTTGAGATTAGATAAACCAACTTTCCACTTGCATGTTACTCACACTTAGGACCTACACTTCTTGATGAAACGTTGTGTATAAAGTAAGTCCAAAGTATAAACTGTAACACAGAAAATGTTTTGTTTGTTGACTGCTGTGCTGAAAGTTCCAGAAAATCTTGTTTGCAGCCCCAGTAAGTCTGCTGTACCACCAGCTGCAATGAGTTTGCATATCCCAGATGACAGTACACTATCTCCTTTATAAAAAAAGGTTCTTTATAAACTAAAATTAAATACATCTTAGTGGGAAAAAAAGAAGCTGGTATAACCCTGTCACCGTTAGTAACAACCGTCCAGTTCTGTACATGTTACTTTCCTTCAAAATCTGGAAATTAAATGTGTAGCACTGATGTTGCAGTTGCAGAATTAGATGCCAAACAACTTTCACTTCTTCTAAATTTTCTTCTAAAGTTTCTTTAACTACCATTGCTTCTTTTTCCTAAACAAAATCGTTCTGACCAACAATCCTGACAAAAAAGATCTCCAGCAGCACTGAAAACAGACACCCTCCTGTGAACACACGATGTGTTGCTTAAAAGCGTGCCCAATTGATTAAAAATAGTGCTCAGAATATGGATGGAAAAGCTAAACAGACCAAAAAAAAAAAAGATTAAAAGAATCTTAAGTCCTGACTCCGTAACGTCCAATTACACTTTCAGCAAGGTCAAACACTCTCCTGTCTAAACCATTCAAAGTCATGCAAGTCACAGAAAAATATATGTAAAGCTACACCAGCCAGCTTCACCCAGATTTCAAGTTAAAACAAATTTCAATGAGTATGAATTAGTTATAACTCAAAATGCAGTCAAACTTGACCCTACTCACCACGTAACTGAAGAAAACAAATATACGTGACAACAAATCTCTGACTGCAGTAACTGCCAGTGTCACGTATGAAAAGTTCATTTTGTTAATAAATGCAATTGACTGATAGGTTTAAGATTAAATTCAGCTATTCTATAAATGTAATTCAGACTTTTTAGGTAGCTCTCAAGGCTTCAAACCAGCATTGAGACTCAAATGTGCCACTCACTGGGCTTCTAGAGAAACAGTGAATCTTGTTTCGCCTTCATTTGAAGACACATTTAAAACAACCACAAAACCCATCACCTTCAACCAGAACACTCCAAAACAAACAACATACGCACGGCACGGCAAATCTTTCAACACCTGAAGATATTTTAATGGAATAATTCAACACAATCTGCACTATTCTGCTAATGCAAATGAAACCTTGCACAACCACCTAAATTACAGGGTGCTGTGCCACTCTTAATCTTCATAGAAATGTAGGAGTTCCTGTTTCAATCATTTCTATTGTTTGAAATCCACTGGATGATAATGGAGCGGCTGCCACTGCAGGCAGAGACTGACTTTAGGTGGAGCAAATTAATGACTCAATGTAAGACTGACTGTGGGTTGAAGGAATTGCCAGACAGTGGTGAAGATCAATGTGCGAGATAGCTGCAAGTACATTAAGTGACCTGTCTGAAACTTCAGTGCTGTCTTTTTTCTACATACACTGATTACACAGGTTATTCCTGACCCGTGATTGTATGAAATATTTAAAACGTCAAGCATTTCAAGTGCCTCTCAAGCACCTGAGAATCTCAGCACTCGAGAACATACCCTTCACATCATGGTACAAAAGTTCAGCTAAGCTTAACTGAAAGGCAGCCTTCT
Source organism: Neomorphus geoffroyi (assembly GCA_033558235.1). Classification (NCBI taxonomy): domain Eukaryota; kingdom Metazoa; phylum Chordata; class Aves; order Cuculiformes; family Neomorphidae; genus Neomorphus; species Neomorphus geoffroyi. The sequence continues at coordinate 1,760,561 of JAUMJM010000029.1, read as the reverse complement.
CTCTTTTTATTTCTCCAAGTATTTAAAAAAATATATTAATAATATATTATACGCAAAGCAAGACTACAGAAGAGCAGTGGCATTCTATGTGAAGGCACCTCCAGCTATTCTAGATACAGAAATCTGGGAATTCGCAACTCTCTAGACCACTTAATAGGAATAATCAAAATTCCTTCACACTAAGGGACTGGAATGCAGCCAAGCGAAGCCTTTTAAGGAAAACCACAACAAAACAAAAAACCCAACAGTCTACACTGAATTCCCCGGTCACACTGAAGAAACAAGGCAGAGAGTTGCTGCATGTGGTAAATGAAGTGGTTTTGAAAGTGATTTAAATAGTTAGGTACAATCTGATTTCTTTATTAGCCAGTGCATGTTGTCCCGTATATTTTGACATAAATGTGACTTCTGTATTGGTTAAAGGTGACAAAACACTTTGTCTGCTACACAGAAGCTACTGCACAGCAGTGGGACCAACCTTGATCAGACACTGGAACCACTACGCCTGCTCATGTCAGCAAGACTCATTATAATTATTTTATGCTTTGCTATTAGCTGAACTAGTGAAAAAGGCGGAGAATTAGTCATCACAGCAGATTTGCTCAAGTCAGTATTTTAAAAAGCCTGTAACCTATTGCAGAGTAAACAAATTAAAGCAAAGTTACCAATATGCAGGCTACAATAACTGCCACTGTCACCAAAACCCCAATAATGGCAAACGTGAACACCTTTTTCCTTCTGTTGCAACTGTCATCCATCTCGGAGGATATCTCCATACTCACTTTGTCACTTAAGAAATGCAAATTACATATCCCCTATTCTTCTATTTGTTTTGTGCAGTGAGCACAATTTCTGCACGAACGTCCAACTGTATTTCCATCCTCTTTGTGTCGCAGAAACCTCATTTACCAGTCATTCTTCTCCATATGAAAAGATCTATAATGAGGAGTCTTTCTGTCATTGCCCTGCTCCTCTGAGTCAGGAATTTTCATTTCCCACTAATACTTGCTGCTGTAGCTGCAATTTCATTTACTGTCATCTCATACCACAGCCTTAATGCAAGCACATCTGTGGCTGGATCGTGGAAAAGATTCAGTATTGCTTTCCGAGTTGCATATCGATTAAATGGTTATAAGAAACCAGACTTTTTATTTACTGTGTTCTCATACGGTATTTCTAAAAAGGCAGGGTTATTCACTGTACTTGAAATGAGTTTATTTTTCATTTAGTCACTTAGCAAAAATATCTGTAGCAGAACACTAAAGAGAAAAAGTAGGACCAGGAGGTCTACTTGCATATCCATTTTCTCAGAAAACACCTCAACAGGCATAAAGTTATGCAAAAGCTAAACACGTATTTTCAAACTTCATCTAAGCAGTATCATGAAAGAAATTCATTACTTTTTGTTTTGAGAAAATGCTGGTCAGAAAAAACACTTCCAGTATTCTTTTCTAACACAAATACAAAGTAATTTACACATGATGAGCAAAATCTTATTTTGTGCGCTTAAATAAACCTTGAGCAAGTTGCCCTCCACTGGTGCACAGGAAAGCAACAGTCCATACCCGGCTTACTAGGAATGGCAAAATTATTTAGTTGTCATTAGGTCTACACTTGTGAACAGTCCTTAAAAAAAGTGTCATAGTTGTTAGGTCTACAGAGGACTTTCTGTGTCACCTAATCCTTCTCAAACGTAGCTGTAAGTACACAAAGCAAATAATTAAATACGTCTTTCGTAGGAGACAGTGAACCCAACTCCCACCTCTATTTATAAAGACTCCCCAACTTTTCCAGGAGTCACTTGTAGAATTTCGCTCTCTTGTTTACTGAAGAGCCACTTAAACATCAGTAGAATTGCAACATTTAGATAACCCATGAATTAAAAAAATTCTTTGTGCCAATCTTCAGCTGAAATAATCTCACAGTAAGCAGCTGTTCAAAGAAAGGTGCCTAAGATCAATGGTTTTGAGGTGTTTGACAGGGTTTCACGTCATTCATCGGAAACCTTGCACACCTACAGCTGTAACCCAGTTGCCTCACATTGCTGGTAATACACCACAAAAGGCTTGGACAGCAAATGAGTGCTGTGCCAGACATTTAAAGCACACCCAGACAATTGTCTAGTAAGGTTTACAAATTTCAGTTTCACGTGCTTTCAAACTGGAGCTAAAGCATCCAAGTCAGAGAATCACTCCTTAAACACCCCATCTTCATTTCAATTACAACGATTATTACTATTAGCAAGACAAAGATCACGTGCTGCCTTTGAGGGATCAGTGCCAGCAGGATGAGAACTTCCATAACAACCAGTCAAGATAGGGCAGCTTGACCTCTCCGGGAGTGAAATATCAATTAATTATCTTTTTACAGCCGATTCAATTACAGCACACTAATCACTTGTACAGGACATCAAGCCAGGAGTTGGGGATGAGGGGGCAGCCAGGGAAAGCAAGGAAAAATATCACCAGTGAGCAACCCTGAGCAAGGATGAGAAGGCAGTAGCCCTACAGCTGCAGATGTAACGTTTATTAACGTCATGTAGATAGTTATCATCTGTTTTCAACAGACTAAATGCTGTAATATCATTCTCATTTAACTGAACTTTTTAAAAATAAAGAGTTATTGGTCCTAGGGGTAACAGGCAATTCATTTAAAGGTGACCAGACACACTGCATTAGTCTTTAATGTGAGAGTCAATTCACCAAAGAGCTTTGTTCATTAATGGAAAGAAAGACGAAAGATGATCTATGCGGCAGAAAGCAAAATACATTTAACTTTTGTTAAATAAACTATTAACTAAAGTTACTGAGGACTATTTCACTATTACACCGATCCCAAAGAACACTATCAAGTGCACCCAGCAGAATACAAGTATATAAGCAGGCAAGTACTAATTTATGATCACATTAGTATTGCCACAGACACCAAATTTCAAAAAGGCACGAGTGCATGTATAAACACATCACTATATGCAAAGGCTTGCAGAAAATAGATGTTAAAGTCTGCAAATTCACATTAAAAAAAGATACTTCAGCAAAAGAGAGGAGTCAATGTGGGTATTTCCTGTACCTATTGCATAACAGTACCGGTGTGTGCTCCTAACGGGCAGGTTTCTCTGCTCAGTGCTCTTTAAGAGGTATTTTGAAAGAAAAGCACTGTTTGTTCCACCTGCCGCCTCACAAATGCACAAAAGAACATCCTACTGGTGCTTCTCTTCTAGTTTTGGCTATTCTATACAGGTTCTTACATCACAATCACTGCTGCAGGACCTAAAAATTAATTCCTAGAATTCTAAGCAAGGACAGCCAACATTGGTCAAGTGCCTGTTCTGTGCATGTCTCTATTCAGAGATTCTCTCCTATTTAAGACTTGTTTTGAGACAGGTTTGCACATTCTGTACTGCACCTCAGCCAGAGTTACCAGTACCTTCTATTCCAAAAGACCATTCTACACTTTTTGCTGCCTTAAAAGAGTGCTAATGTTTATGTCCATTGCCCAAAAAGTATTCTGATACCAACTGACTTTCCTTGAGAGATGGGTTTTCCTGGCAAACCTCGTGAATCTGGCACACAGTAGGAACCAATACAAGAGGAATACAAGGAGTATTATTTTGAAATGTAGGTAGAAAGAATACTTCCATAAACAAATGCTGGTGTCTTTAGCCACCCAAACATTACAAACAAGTCTGGATTTTATGAAGCTTTTGTACTCTAAGCACTATGACTGCAAATGGAACCAATCATTGCTATGGAAGTAACTGTTGCTATAAAATAAAAGTTAAAATCAAGAAAGATTATTAAATTGCATTACTGGATTATCAACACCTAAGGAGAAGCAGCAATTAACATTGTCTTCTCTATGTGATATGACAAGAAAAGTTGACAGCCATCCTCATATTTTTTCTTATATTTGCAATATTAATTAATTTTGCTTCAAAATAACCTAAATTAACTATTTCAAGATGCAGCTAAAAAAAAAAGTGTCTGGATCCATTGAATTTCAGTAACAAAGTCCAGACAAACAGTCAGAAAGGGGCACAAGGAAACAGCAGTGAATCTTAGGTTCTGTATCTTAACGCAAACCCAGTGGATTTAAGCACTCCCATCACAACTACGTATTCGTTACACAGCTGCATCTCCCCAGCAAGCGACAACAGAGCCCAAATCACCCTGACCCTGGAACCCAGAACACCACGCTCCCAGTCAGGAACTTGGAACTCCAGCTTCCAGCAAGGACTTGTCACTACTTTAAAGGTCACTGCCTTTAGACTGTTAAAACACCTTTTAAATTCAATCTTTGGAAATTAATATTGAATTTAAGTGTTAGTCATTGAAAAAAAACCCATCACCTTAGAGCGGAGACTACAAAAAGCCTCTGTTTCTGGCCCTACATTTACCTGCTTTCTCTGCAGAGCAACTCCAGTTAACCAAAGATTTCTCTCATGAGAATGACTCTCATCCATATTAAAGCATTCTACGGAAACAAAGACTTCACTCAGAGGGAGGGTTCATCAAACCCACTAAAATTATAATCATTTAATAAAAGTAATGACTACTCTGTATTTAAAATATTTTCCCAGGCAGCACTTGAGCATATTGTGTATTCCAAACAAAGCACTATTGCATAATAAGTAACGCTGCCCTACGTAGATCTCATGAAGGATACAATGAAGATTCTATTAAAACAAAGAATATTAAGTTTTCTTACAGCTAGAACGCACATAGACTTATGCCCATTAAGGTTATAGGACGGATTTTTGTTGGCTATAAGGGAGTTCAGATTAGACACAATGTTTTGAGATAGTTAAAGGAAAAAAAAAATCACTATTTGATACAGAGGAAAGCCAGACCAGAAGGCAGCAATCTGCCCACCATCACTCAGACGGCCTGGGCTCAGCACACAAACCCTCTTTTCCCCTCCCGCTCCTGTGTCATGTTCCCTGGATTGTGAGGTGACACCAAACAACCATATTTTCAGAAATGACTGTACAAAAATTCCTACAGACACGCAAAAAAGAGGGACTAACAGACATTTCAAAAACTACACAATAGCCGCTGAACCTCAGAGTCTCTCACAGCAAAGACTGTTTTAAACCTGCAATTGTGTAAAACTGTCTGAGAAACGAGAGGAAAAAGGCTTCTCATTTTTTCTTTATTGTAAACATAATGTAAGGTTATCTGCAAATATGGGATTTTTTTTTAAAGCGGTCTCAAATCCAATTTGAAAAGAATTGTTTGAGACACATATACTGCAGCCAGCCAGACAATAACAGTTCTGCAATTACCAGCACCTGCATTACAATTCAATGGATTTAAATTATGGAGGGGCCATGGCAGATACCCTACTGACAACAATTAGCATTAAAATGTTCCACAGTTTAAAGCTGTGGGTGGGAATTACAAAAGGTTAACAGACTAAATATAAAAATCTTTTTGAATATAAAATCAATGTGCTTTGTTACCAAAATCTGGGTACTGTAATTTAACCAAAATAGGGTTTAGAGTATCTGGCAATCTTCCACATGTGTGAGCTTGGCTTTTCTTTTAAGCAAAATGCCGAGCAGCCAATCTGAAAGTTTAAAACAAAACAAATCAAAGCCCCAAAGAAAGGAAAGCTTTTTATATTAATTTTTTAAAAAAATTATTTTCTTCAGCTTAGCAGGAAAATGAACACCACTCTTGTCAGGGCTCAGAATAATGCTTTTAAATGGTCAGATTCAAACTTCAAATTATTTTATTGCATGATTTGGAGAAGGAAATGTTTTTATGGTCAAAATAAAGTATGTTAGAAGTTTCTGGACCGCACTGAATACTAGTAACAGTTTTCTCAAAAGGCCATCACTATATCACAACATTTGTGTTACCAGAAATGGCTTCTCCTTCTGTGTAGTTACCAGGGGAAATAGAATAAGGTGGTTTTCTTTTTAAAACCAGCAGAACAGATGAAAAAAAAAATTCTGCTCATTAAAATACTAAATCAAAATGATGAATTTGATGAGAACATAAAAGTATAACAGACATCAGCAAGAAGCATCTTTAGTAAAAACACAGATTTGGTAAGTCTAAAATATTATCTAGCTTGTCCTTTTCGGTTTCTTGGGTTTTGTTTACAAGACAAATGGTCATACAGATACTTTGGATCTGGATAAATTAAAAGTAAGAACTTGGACATGAAAGCTTAGTTCCCTTTTGCCACCCAATAATTTATCTTTTTTACAAAAATAACAAGTCTCTGAATAACATAATTACGTGGGACACATATCCCAGGCCACAGAAGGAGCAGTAAAGCAAAGCAGATAAGAGACTCCTACAGTTAGAGTCTAACTTGAATTGATGCCTCATTAAATTGAGTTAATGTGGATGTGCTTGACACATGCTGGGACCCCTTTTATCACAATTAGTGCAACATCTCCAGTGCTCCTTGCAAGGAATCAAAAGAACTGAGATACAAAACCCCTCAAAGGTATAACCTGCAAAATAATCACTTAACAACCCTTTTCCTTACTATTCAACCTTCAGCTACACCACACCCTCCTCTGTAAAGGCTTTATACTCTTCTTCAGTATTCTCCTTATAGAAATACAAGACTGTAGCATGGCTTCACAGATCCTTTCTTTTTCTTTTTTAAACGTTCGTTGCAATCTATTTTATTCCAGCTGCCACCAAGGCAGCTGAGGAAACATCTAATATCTCTTTTTTAAGTCCATTAAAATAATCTTTCCATTGCTATCTGAGTGGTAGATCTAAAATGCCTGTAGACATTTAAAATATTAAGAAAGGTCAACCTGTGGACTTAAAAACCTAAATAGCATCATTTTAAGCTATGTTAGAAGAAACTACAGTGGCAAAGGCAGATGCTGCAATTCCGTTACCAGCATTATTTCAAAATCCCCATGAGAGGAACAGCGAAACGCTACACAGCCACACTTGGCTCCAGGGAATACAACAGAGCTCTCTGGATCCTACAGACAACCACGAGATAGTGTGCTCTGGCTGTGTAATTACATTGGGACTCTTGTCCTGATGCTCCTCTCGAGGGAGTTAAACGTCTACATTTAAATTCACAGAACTTCTGTACGTGGAGACAGATCCATTCTCCTAAGTCAACGGGCAGCAGCAACTCTCAGGAAGGGCTGCACGCACAACAATGAGCTCCTCCAACAGGTTCTCCTTACTGTACCCAAATAAATGTCTTTCTAGACCTTCAAGAGAACTAAAAGAGAAATGTAAGACAATAAAGATTGTAGACAGTTTAGACACTAAATTTACATATTTTTGCTGATGAAAAATTACTTCTCCTTAGATGACCCAAAATGTAATGTTTCTTTTTTTTATTCACATGTGGAAAAGTCAGGCTTCTTTACTTTTGAAATATGGTAATTACTATAGGCATAGGGTCACATTAAATTCCAGACAAAATGATCAAAGTTACAATACATATCTATCAGCTAAAAGCAGCAGAAGCTGAAATGTAGGCCAGATAATAACAAAACTAAATAATAAAATAGAGGAGAAATCTAATTATAGCAGCAATTTCCCCTTGCCCCCACCCAGGAGATCGTATGAAATGCCAGATTTAAAATAATCTAATTTTGCAGAAATTCTTTATTTATCACTGCCCGCAGGAAAGAGGAGGTAGAGTCAAAACCTTTTTTTTCAGCAGAATATTTGTCTGTAGTGGAAATTACTAACAAGTCTTCAAAGAAGTCTTGATAATCCTCAGGCTACCTCTATTGATCATGTCAAGAGTTTTAGCACTATGGGCCCTCAGTGGAGAAGCAGGAAACGTGGATGGGGAAGTGGGCTTTGAAGTCAGCTCAGAGATGCTGACATAAAATATAAAATAAATCATGTTAAGGCTTGATCTCGCAAACAGATGTCAAAGGTAAAACTCATATTGACTTCAAACATGAGTAGAATCAGCTCTTCAACAATGAAACAAAGCTAAAAATAGATTGTTCTGAGCCTTTCAGGTTAAAGAAAAAAATCAGTAACACTAATAAAAGAAAGGCAGCTGATAGTGTTGCTATTCCATTGTTTAATACAGATTCTGTCCCATCAGTTGTCCAGACAGAGTATTCCCTGACACAATTATATATCAACCATTTGGGCTTGGGGTTTTTTGGTTTGTTTTTAAACATACTTGCTGCAGCTTCCATTGATGGACATCATCTGAGAAGCACAACCGTATTTTTGGTATCAAACCGTTACTTGAGTAAGAAAAAAAATAAGATTCTTGCCACCCATGAAAAACTTTTCATTGCAAAAACTACTAACACGCATGTGACTGACCTACCACGTTTGCTTTTAAGACATTCTTTCTCTTGGAAACACCAGTGGTGATTCAGTTGTTATGGTAACTCTTTTTTGTTTTTTTTAACTAACATATGACAGCCTGTGTCATTTGATGCTGTTTCTGAATTAAGATACCCATTCACTTTTGTCGAATAGTCTAAAATGGGCTTCTTGGATGAAGAAATAGTGGGGATAATCCAGGACATTCTTCCCTGGCAGATATAAAATTGCTCTAAATTCTTTCATTATAACATGTCCAACTACACATGAAAAGATGTGGGTTTGGCTTGGCCCTCCTGCATGCTCCAGAGATAAATCATCACGTACACTCCCCTTTTAGGTAATTTTCAGTGTATAAATTCCTGTAAAAGATAGTCTTTCTTATCATGTAAACTTCCTCACTCTTGATGAATCTAAAAGTTGTTAATCCAATTGAGTACGGCCAATTAAAGGACAACCCCAAGACATTTATGCTCAAGTTATTTCTGTTACAAATTAATAAGTGTTCTTCTGAATTATCAAGTCCATAAAGAAAACTTTAGCATTGTTAAACATTTTAAACATGGAGTGGCACAAAATATTTTTTTCCTCTCAGCCAAGTTAAATGTCCTGTTTAAATCCAAAGCATTGACTATGAGATTAAATTTACACATACAGTCAACTTTGTGTAGGCTCAGAGTTACGACGTGATGATGTCAAGAGTAGGTTTTTTTATTACTGCCTTCAATTCTCTGAGCTCCAGTCTTGGAAATTCAGCCTTGCTTGTTTTGCATCCTGCTTAGTTCAGACAGACCTACATTAAAATACGATCTTTTTGCTTAAATAAACTACTACAATTATCAGTTGCTGCTTCATCTCAGTGTGTTTGTTCCTCATTCAAAGCCAATATTATCAGTTGAATACTCACAATGGTAAAATAAGAAGGGAATCCAGTTATTCATAATGAGCCTTCAAAAATGTATCCCAATTACCCTTTCAGTGAAACTCAGAGCAGTCAGTGGGGGAAGGAAGAAAAAGTATCGAACAGTGATAAGCTTGAATTAGATGGCAGAACCCTTAAGGCTCAGCATTTGTGACCTGAAAACAACAGAAGCCAAAACCTGAACTTTTTACAGCTCCAGTCTTCTAAACAATGAACCAGTGATAGTTGCAGTCGGCTTAATTTGAAAGCTGCGCTCATTCCCAGCCCTGGTTTCAATTCAAATCTTGTTACCCAGTGTTGTAAATTCCCCCAAGTTTAAGACATGTAGCACAATAATGTTCTTTAATCCAGAAGTATGAAAAATATTTTAGCTGATGCAGCAGAAATATGATAATACAAAGCAAATGTAGAACAGAAGGATTAAACTGATCTGGACAACAGGCAACATGATGTCACTGGTAACAAGGCCTCAAAATTTCTCTCTTCATTACACTGTGATGTCTTGTAATAACATCAAGAACATAGAGAACACTCTACAACACGCACGCACTGCTTCCATCCATGCAGCAAACTGAAATAATCAAGATAACACTGCTATTCTAAGTTCAGCCATCCTGTCTGTTCAGTGTCCCAAAAAAGGAAGAACACTATTTTTAAATTTGACCCCAAGATCTGGTAAAGAAATGTCCTTGGAACAAGCTGACCAAAAGAAGGATGTATTTATCTAATAATGAGATGTCTTTAACACTTCAGGCATTATGTAAGTGCTTTTCCATTTATTTTGGTGAGTTAAAAAACAGCTGAAAAAGGACAAAATAGAACTCCATGAACTAGTAATTTTTTGCTAATTATGCAAGCCAGTGTGATAATGAAAATAAGGGCAGGACTGCCAGGCCAGGATGAATGCGTGTGTGGCTGCTGCACAGTCACTTTGGCGTTCCATTGTTTTACAGAACAGAAGAATACTTCAAAATTAAAGCACATAAAGCAATCATTTAGTGCACATCTATTATTCCATTCTCTCACAGAGCACAAGTACCTGTGCCCAGGTACACAAACATGAATACCCCAGCAGTGACACTGTAGGAGTAGAAAACCATGGTTGGTTGCCTGTAACAACAGGATGCCTTGAACGGCCAAGACTATCTTTAGCTCAGTGAACTATGTGAAAGAGTCACTGCTTTTTGTTTTGAAGTCCTAATATTTAAAGCAAAACACATTTTCTGCATTTTCTCTGCAATGCCATCTTTCCAAAAACTCTGCAAAGCCTCCTCTACAAGTGCTCTTTTTCTGTTGCAACATATGGCAGCCCATCCAGAGAGTCACAAGAGATTGTATTTCTAATTGATTACATCGTGTGAGTCACAGACAGAATCTGCACATGGATTGCAAAAGCAACCGCTTGTTGCTCATGCGTTTCCCAAAGTAACACACAGCCAGGACAGTCATCTTTGCAGTTCCTGCTACCAAGTACTTAACAAAAAGCCTCCTCAGAAGCATTAAATTTGAAGCTTGAGTTCAAAGTCAGCAACGCTTGTGATTTCAATACACAGACAGCAGTATTTTCTGTTTTTTTCTTAATAATCTTTGTCATAATGAGGGGAACAAGAGAAGGTGTTGTGTCTTCTAGTGTCATGGACTTTTGTCAATTCTGATGTTTCAAATCTCGTAATATAAATAAACAGAACCAAATTTACTACCTTTACAATCCTAATCCTTCTGAAGGAAAAGTGGTTTGTTTGATACAGCAGCTCCCTGCTTGGACTGGCAGTCCTAGAAGTGGTTTCTCCAGCACTAAAATCATTCACCGGTTAAAGCTTGCTGGCTGTCCATTTACCAAGAATTACAAATCAGACATGAAAGGATCACAAGAATATTAAGTCTGGAAAAAATTAAAAATTACTGCCCACACTGTCTGCTTGAATATTTCATATCAATCTAAAACGGCTTTTGCAAGGACAGAAAAGCCTATATGGCTGAATGTTTCTGATTTTTCCTCAAACCAGCACTCCCACAACTTAAGATACAATGACTGCTGCATTTATGGGACCAGTTTCACACGCCACTCCAAGCTGTTACTAGAAGAACGTGAAGCACTGGCAGTATTTTCGAACATTAGCAAAGGGGATAATATCTGGACTCCAAATTCAAATTTCAGGCACTATTTCATTCTTAGTGAGTGAAGTAAGACTGCAGAAATTATTGCTTGAACTCTTTTGATTTTACTAAATACCAGTACATTTGCCTAATAATAATAACTGAAAACAAACCCCAGGAGGGACAGATTTCTCTTATAAAATGGAATCAATGTCATTAAATGATTTTGTTTCTATTTACTATGAGAAATTCAGTGCTGTGTGCTCAAAAAAAATGACCCAAGAACTGCCTGTTGGTATTACAGAGGCAGTTTCTTACACTCTCAAGTTATTATACTGCTATACAAAGATAATTTTTCAGTTTTCAGTGAACTAAAAAGCTGAGCAGGAAACGAATCCATTATCTTTACTTACCACGCTGGCTGCTCGAAGCATCTCCCACTCCCTGTGGGGTGTCAGATCCAGTTTCTGGCTCTGTCTCCCTTAGGGACTGGCAAATCAGTCACTGCAAATCCAAAATTGCTAAGGACAGAAACAGCAGATTTCGGTTCCCAGTTCCCAGATGCAACATATGTCAAAAGACAGCTTATACACTCAAATGCAGTGACAGAAAATACTTTTGACATTTCTGTTTGTTTGTGTTGATAGGTTTTAAAATCTTAATTAAGTCCAAATATAAGAATAAACTCACCATGACAGTCACCAGGTTGAGTAAAGAGAGAGGAAAAATTTTAGCGCACAATTTTGACTTTATTTAAGAAGGGTTTCAGAACAGCACATTCTTGCATTAAGCATCTATAAAATCTCTTCTCTCATTACTGTTGTTTCAGAGAACAGGAGAAAGTAAAGGAAATAACTATGATCTTGACCCTCCCCTGACATAACTACTGTAAAACTGAAAGCAATCAAACATTCAGGGTAAAGGAACACAAATGCAGCTCAACAATGGAATAGTGCACATACAGAGGTAAAAACCACTTGAATCGTTGGGAGATAAATTTGTTGCAGTGTTCCAACTGAAAGCTCGTGAACACCTACAGATAAAATGCTGCCCAAGACATCCAGTCTGCAGGCCTTGCGGAGGTGGAAGTCTCACAAAGACAGAGCAAACAATGTCATCTGTACTGGGCTTGGCCAACCCCCACATTAAAGCGAGCTTGCCTTCCCAGAGGATGGAAAGAACAGATACATTCGTCCCTGTTAATGTATCATAGAATCATAAGGTTGGAAGAGACCTCCGAGATCATCGAGTCCAACCATGCCCGTCTCCCCACTAAAACACGTCCCTAAGAAACTCATCTACTTCTCTTTTAAACACCTCCAGGGATGGCGACTCCAGCACCTCCCTGGGCGGCTGTGCCAATCCCTGAACACCCTTTCAGTGAAGGGAGGTTCTGCAAAAACTTAAGCTATTGTTCTGCCTGAATACTTATGTAGACATCTAGTTCAAACTGAAGTCCTGTAAACGACCTTGACTTCCACAAAAATGGATTTTAAAAAGATTTTAAAAACAATTAAGATTTAGCGACAAACAAGAATGTCATGCTTTCTTAATACAGAATGTAAATGATTGCATTGCTGAGAAAAGGGAAAATAAAGTCTTCTAAGCACCCAATGAACAGGAGTGGAACAATTTTTCTCTCTTCAAATAAATCCTTACAGTAATCTGAAGAGAATACTTCTATGATTGTGTAGAGATTTCTTCAAGACTTATTCAATTCCTTATTGTTCAGCTTACAGTGCCAGAAAAAAAGGCCTGTTAAAGTTAACATCTGCTAACTAATCATGAAACAGACCATCACAATGGTTTACAGGGATAGCTATGAATTTTGATTACTACCAACTTTGACTGGATTAAAGCAGCACTTTATCATGAAACTTATGAAACCTACAAAAACTTATTCCTTTATAGGAAATGCTTCTAAAAATAAACATTTTCATAGAATCATAGAATTGTTTAGGTTGGAAAAGACTTTTAAGATCCTTTCATTCTAGGTTCTTCAAATATGATCTAGCATTACAATTTTATCTCATATTAAATAAATCAATCAGGAGAATTATATTCTGACTTTCTGATTAAATATTTCATTTTTATAGTGTTAATGTCCTACAGTAGAGATTCTGACACGCAAATATTCTTAAGATGTGCTGCTGCACAGATCTGTTCTTCTGAGTTCCATTTCATATGTTTTGCTGCTTGACACCAAGAGTGCATATATGCTGTATTTCAAGTTGTTTGGATCCTTTCCTTTCAGGTGACACATTTGTATGTGAGTGAGGCAACACAAAAATTTACTTACGAGCATCTCTTGACCAGCTGCCCTCAAGCTCGAATTACTCTATTCTGTGCAAACAGTCGCTTCATGCAGAAGTCAATTCTATTAGAAAAGCTTTCTATTAAACCATTGAGCCCACAGCTTTGCATTATCATGGCATTCATTTCTGCTCTGTGCTTAACAAATTATAACCTGCTGAGCAATTCTTTACTGTGTCCAGTGACATGATTTAAACTAACTGGGATTACTCTCTTACACACATGCATACTGTGCATGCACACAGTTTGTTTCTTTTGCTATCTTTCCAACTTTTTAATTCCAAAATACTTTTCCTGTAAAATTAAAAATCCACATTATTAAAACTCTCCCTCACGGCAAGAATAAAAATCCATTATTAGAACATGTGATACCTCACTGTAGTTCTGCAGTTAATTTGAATGAATAGCTCCCTCCCATCAGGAGAGGTCTCAGTCAAACAGTGATCCCCTTTGCTACAGAGAACCACGCATCGTAGGAGAACTGAGCACTCAGAGGATGCTAAACTCCACGGTCAGATCATATTAATCAAAAGAGGGACAACCAAAGCATTATGTCAAAGACTTGTTAATAACTGGAGAGCATAATGAACGTACGTACCAGCAGGGCAGCCATTGATCCACAGTCCGTCACAGATGTCACCAGAACAATCATCTATAGAGCCCCGTTCACTGAATATGTCATTTCTCCACTGCCCCTTTAAACAGAAATACACATGGATTTTAAATTTCGACAACACCACAGCTAAATTATAAAGAAAGGATTATTTCAGCCAATTTTCAATAGCAAAGTGGGTGGTCCTTGAGGCTTTTTATAAATACCCTTCCAACATTTGTGTGAAAAGTTGAATGGGAGACCACACAACCACCAAGGATTATGTGGCACTCCTCTAAAGGGGAGAGGGGCGAGAATCAAACACTTCTTGCCCAAGGTTTGTTACTGTGGGATACTATTATGTGAGGCCCTTCAATTCATATATTATATTGCATTAAATTACATGGAAAGAATGAATGACTGCTTTGTCACAGACAGAATCGCACACTATTTTGCTTCTTGAAGATTGTGAAAATTGGAATACGTACCAAAATCAATGCCAAAAGGCTTCGACTATTTAAATCTGGGCTGCGTTTGACCCGAGATACAGCTTTACATAAAATACAAGTTTAAAGATCCCTAAGGCTGCAAAGCCAAATACCACAGAAGATTAGGTGTGAGCCAATTAAGGTTTCTAGCAATGTTAAACCTGCACATGTAATCATGCAATTCAGTTTTACGTCATGATGAATGTGCAGGTTTTCTAGTGTATCCCTTCCTATCTAATAGAGTGTAATCTTGAGATTATTAGTTCACAGACAGAACTTGCCTGACATTAACTGACACCAGAGTCAACCGATCCCAATTTGTGGTCCTGTATTAGGGGAGGATGGGAAAATTTGTCAGATATTTCACCTGTGTTTGCTGACAGGACAGGGAAGGTCACAATCAGGAAAGATGGTTTCAGTTTCAGATGTGAGAAAGGATTATAGTATCGCATATTGTATGTGCAATATGTATGCACTTTTGTTCCAAGTTATGAATAAAAAACATCTTGAAGCACAGAGCTGTCACTGAAAATTAGTCTGAATTGTTCCCATATAATTGCAAGAATGTAGAGTTGAAACTGCTGAAGAAACAATCAGACAATGGTCAAAGTCCAGTCAAAAGTCCAGATATGGGAAGAAAAACAACTCAGTAACAAATATGACTTGTTTATAGGCAGTACTAAGTCCTGATTTAGCTATCTGACAATCCTTTCAATGTTAGAGTATATAAGGAACTAAAGAATAAGAACATTTAAAACCTAAAATGCTCATTCTTCCATTAAGTTGGATATCTGGCTTTTCATGTGATAACAACAGAGGTACCAAATAAAGTGCTACCATAACTCTATGTGCATGAATAATGTGTGTGAACTCAGTTGAAAGTCCAGCACTTTGTTTACACCTTTAGCAACTACAGAGGTAAGCCAGAGGAAAAAAGCAAAAGACAATGCAGTTTATTGTTAATACAGTTCTAATACTACTTGCTTTGTTCTATTCCTTCCATCCCTTCAAAGCACACGATGCACTTCCAGCAGTCACCCCAGTGATAGCAGTACTGCTGATAGCTCTAATGTGCACGAGCTCCAAGCTCCTGGCACTTTCACAGTCTCCTCTGCCTGGTGGAAGAGACCTTTAAATTAGTAGAACTACCTGTGCTCCTGAATGTACAGAACAAGTGGAAGAAGGTCTAGAAAGAACTCGCTGTAACCAGAATGGTATCTAAGTCATGTACTGAAATCATAGGGGCCTTCATCTCGCATCACTGTGTGTGAACACGCAATAGGATTCACTGTGTACCTCTAGGGAAGGAACATGATGGAGGTATAAAATATGCAACCTTTCCCAGTGGTTCCTTATCGCTACCTGTAAAGGCATTGTGCTTGCTTTCAATCAATTCTGATGATTGCCTACTATTAACGTCACTCATTCTCTCAAGTAATTAAGCCACCTCTTTCTTAGATTTGCCTTTGTCTCTCTCTGGCACATTTCCTCATCTAATCCTCTTTTCCAGATGGCATAAGGACGAGAGATAAGTGTTGCTAAAAGTTGCTTAGCAATGCAACACATGCAAGGTTTGGAAATGCTGACGTCCACATAAGCACTATCTATACATCACACATTCATGCAGAGAAACAAAGGCGTGAACAACCAGAGTGACACAGGGGCCTCCAGAAAAAAGAGCCACTAGTTAGTACACAAACAAAGGGGCGCAGGAAAGGGAGAAAAGGAAGAGCTACATCTTCCAGTGATGGGCTGGATTACACTGCGGGTTTTTTTGTTTGTGTTTGGTCTTGGTTTTAAACTGGAACAGGAAACTCTGGTTTAAACAAATCAAAATCCTTGAGTAAGGGCCTGTATTTTCTGTGATTCAGGGACATAAAATGCAGTAGACACAAAGACATTGCAACCTCCTGATAGAGACCAAAACAGAAATATAGTTCACGAAGAACAGTAACTGATGGAGGCAAAGTTATGATTGTCAGCGAGGTACAAACCACAGAAATCCTCCCAGCCTAAGCATCAGTAATGAGGAATTTATTCTGGCAACTGCACAATATAACTGTGGATTGGTTCTAAACTCTAAGGTAAGTGTGTTCATATGGAATTTATTATAGTTAAACCACAATTAAATGTTACGGGTAATAAACAAGAACATTTAGTACATGAACAGTAATAATTTCACAAGGTCGTACTATCAAATTAATTCATTTCTGCAACAGCCTACGTAAATAGGTTTGCATGACTCACTGTGTGTTCAGAAAACCTGAGATGTTCGGAATTTATTCATTATGGGTGACAACTTTGAAACAACTACTTCTAAGAAAGCAACTAAACAGCACCAAAGAAATTCACATGTAGCTTTACTTGGGGCAGTCTCTTACTAAGCAGGTTTTTCAAATACTAACTCTGATGGATAGAGGTTTTGTCAATTTTTATTCAGGAAGTAACATTTTTAACGTTAGTTACTGCAAACACAGCGTGGCAAGGACAAGTGTTTGAACACTTGTGTTTATGGATCTAGAAAAAGACGTTGTAAATGGGTTGTAAGCACTCAACACTTCTTTTTTATTCCAGTTAATTGATGAGGTTTCCATTTTTCAATTAGTGGCTGTTACACTTTTTATTGCAATTCATTCTCTTTATTTGAAATTCAAACTTGCCTGCCTCTAACACTATGTGATCACCGCATAGGACTGTGCGTGACCTGACAGATTACCTTATTCTCAGAGCAGCATGCGCTTCAGAGTAAGACCAAACCCTCAAATTCTGCAGGCACTTCAGCACCCACTTTAAAAACATTTCCTTCCCCATCAGTTTTTTCATGGGTTTATTTCTGGACTGACAATTCTATGAAAACCTTACTTCATTCTTCACTGAACGCCTTTTATTATCTGTCTTCTGAAGTGAAGATAACAAGCCAAACCCTGATGATTTCGCTGTTAGGCTGAGTCAGGAAAGCATTCAACAACAGCTTTATTTATATTTTTATATCACATACTCTTATATTCTAATTATAATAGTAATCAAGATTTGGGAAGATTTAATGTATCTTCCAATTTTATATCATCCCCTGGTATGCTGTGTGATTCCAAGCAATCAAAATTCCAGTAATTTAAATAATTTGCATCAGAACTGAAACTATGACCCTCACAAACAGGTAACTCTGATGGATTTGGGGGAGATGGAGAATAAAGCCTGCAGGTGAAGCAGCCCATACGCCTTGCCGCCTGTTCTGCGCGACTGACAGGTGTACCAAGCAGCAGGCCTTCCTCTGGGAGAGACGGCAAACCAAACACAGCCAACACACACAAAGAAGTGGCAACAGGGACAGAATGGAACACAGCATCTGCTTACTGGGACCTACGCAGCAGCCAGAAATGAGAAATCAGAGAGGAAACACTTTCATGAAGAAAATGAGTGTTTTACTTCTTTAACCCCTGCAAACTTCACTTACATGTCATTGCCTTCTTTCATTCTCAGATGTGTGCACATACAAATGCACTAAAAGCAGACGGGCCACCTCAGGTCACTGGAGGGGTGGGGGGCGGGTTTGTCTGGTTGGGGTTTTTTAATTTTGATTTTTTTTTGCTTTTTTTTGTGGATTGTGTTTGGGTTTGTTTTTTTCTCTAAATCAGCAGCTTTCAGAGGCTTTGGTTTTTCTATGTTCCATAGTGTTCACTTATAGTTCCTATCTTGCATCTCTTGACATCTTTATCCAATGTGAAATAATTTTATGGATAAGCAGTAGACAAATCAGAGTTGCTTGCTATTATTTGATACCTCTGTTGATAACAGTTATAATTATTGCTTGTTTACTGGACATTTAATTGCCCTGAATACCTGAAGGTTCACAGACTACAATATGGTATTAACTGACAGCATCCACTTACTAAAAATTTACCATTTGCAAAAGATTGATCTAAAAATCTAGCCCTGACAGTTAAAGCTGAAGAGGAAAACAGGACAAATTCAAGATTCATGCTACTATTCAATCTATTCTACAACACAAAGAAGCAATGCCAGAAGAGTATCCTAGAGCTTGAACTATCTTCCCATTTGCTTTTTGTTCTAGCAGATTATTCCAGTGTATCCAAGGTATTATCTCAGTTAAGAAAAAAAAAAATCCAATTTTTTTCAAAATTAATGCAGTTACGCACAGCTCACAAGCACAGAACTATTTGTACAGAGTACAAGTACACTAACTGATCAGCAAGAGTTTGATATTCACTGAGATGTCTGACCATACAAAGCAAACTTCAAAACCTCACATGCAAGAGTTTATGAGGATAAAGTAAAAGAATTTCCAGATCCTTAACTTGAATTTCTTAGTAACTCGCCCTTCTCTGGGCACTGAACCAAGTCCTACCATTTGTGTTATGACTGCGTTTGCATCCCCTGTGCTGCCCATACATAATTCCTCTAATTAGTTTTCACATATTTCCTGTTTACTTCCATATTCCGTAGGCTCATGTTTTGCTGGAACTGTGCCTTGATTTTTGTTGGACCTCAGTGCATACTGACCTATTTCCAGATCTGTTGGGAATGTACTGGTATAAACTGAATAAATACTGTGTACACAAGCCCAACGGCTAACCGATCACATTGGCTTTGTCAGTATTTCATTGACAACAACAGATCATTACAGCAGGTGGTGGATTCTGCTGGTTACTTGCACTGGGTCAAAACTTGCTGCGGAAAAAACGAGCAGTACTGAGAATTCTATATCCACTAATTTCATGATTATTATTCTCAAAGTATATTATTGTCAGCTTTCTAATCTGATATGAAAGCAGTGATCAGGCACACAACAAATTTTGTCAGAGAATGACAGAAGCAAAGAAGACTTAAGACCAGTGTTGGGGTCAGAAAGGAGAATACTACTTAACTACCACCACTCCGGGGAACGGCTCTATGAGCAGCATGCAGAAAGCAATTAAAATTGCAGAAGCACACGGCTGAATCATTCCCATGTAAGGTGTGGGTCACAGCCATGTCTTAGATCCTTCCAATAAGGCTGGTTAGCAAATTCATAATTCTATGGCCACAGGCTTACAAAGAACTTTAACCTATTATTTTGCCTGGCAAAAAATTATTTATATGTTTTTATTGTTTTATGCTAAGTTATATAATTTGAAAGCAGTATATGCTGAGTGAACACTAATACATAACATATAATAAATAATAATAGTAATAATGTACATAATATGAATACTAAATCAATCAACAAGATAATGTTGTCAGTACTGTCAGGATTTATTTTTTTCTGGCCAAAGTATCTTGTCACTTTTGAGCCTGTATCCAGTCCAAAGTTAAAACCAGCACCAAACACAGCCCTAGAGACAGACCATTTACTGAACAACTGTAAACCTGAAGAATTTACTAATTCAGTCTCAAAACAGATGCTAGAGAGACACCCAGTGGTACAGAACTGTGTGCACACAATATAGATACATAAATATCCTGTCTACAATGTCTCAAGAAGTGAGAAGCTATTATAACAACATCATTTTTTGTTTTAACAGTGTCTAGATTATCATGAAACAACTGCACAACAGCACTTGTACACACTGTTATGTCATCTGTTTCTTTATCTTACAAGTACTTATTATCTCATTTTACTGATTTTAATTCCCAACTTTCATATGTTCATGGAATAATAAATAAAGATTTTTGAACTGTATTCAATAATGAAGTTTAGATTAATAATTTGACTACTTTTCCTGATTAACAGTTCCTTGTGTTTTTAAAATGATCCATTGCACAGAGGCACAATTGATGGCAACAGTTCTATTTCCCATGCTGTGTTACTAAACTACTTCTAAAAGTGTGGCAATCCCAGCTTTTTTCTGAATCTTAACATCTTATCAGTACATCCTTCTTCCTTGTTGATTGTAGCCACTAACAGCTTTTGTTTCATCTCTAAATTTTATTAGCTATTACTGTTCCTAAATACTTACTCAAACATTACTCACCATTATATAGCTTTTATTTTTGAAACAAAAACTCATTCTCACAGATTAATTCAACATAAAGTGAGAACAACAGCTTAGTTTCCTGGCTTTCAGTAGACCAAAACCACCTCTGAAAAATGAAATAAATAACAGTATTCATGCAGTATAAACAGGTCTGTTCAGTCTCGACAGAGAAGTTTTAAATAAAGCTTACTCAGAGTCCAACTCGCCTTCTCTCGTTACATAGAAGTCTCCTTCATATTTCCCATTGTTTTATTGCAAGACTTCGGTCCTTGGAGCTTTCCAAACAAAAAGTGAGCAGAATAAGTGTTCCCTTGAACCAGATCTAAGAGAAAGTTAAATACAAAAAGAAACAACAGATCTGTCAAGTACAGTTTAATTTCTTTACATACTTACAGTATGTAATATTTTACTTACAGAGCATAGGTATAAGACATTCTAAAAGCCCAGTAGTTTATAATTACCAACTACATTTTTTTATGATTAATGCTGTCTAATGAAGACAATAAATATGCTCATTCAGTCTTTATTTAAAATTAATGAAACATAATCCTTCTGGTCTTTAAAAATGAGAATGATGTGTTAAAAAGAAATTCATAGTATGTTCTTTTATGGTTAAACAGTATATAAAATACGTACTTGAATTTCATAGTCACCTTCACAGCTTTTTGATGGTTATGTACTCATTCAAATATTCTGTGTTAAAGCCTGTAAAGTCAACTGCTTAGCACTACAAGTACTGTACTCTGAATTTCCTGCTGTACGTGTCATCTTAGAATGACAGATAACTACTTTTCTGTCAAGTATTTACCCAATTTAGTTACATAATACACTCTATTCCACGTGGTCCCCCTTTATTTTCTGTCAGCCTTAGAGATGGTTGACAACAGGGGTTCCGCAGATGGAGAAGTCACTGACTGAATCACAGAATTACAGAACCACAGAATGATCTGAGCTGGATGAGACCCACAAGGATCATTGAGTTCACAGAATCATAGAATGGTTTGGGTTGGAAGGAACCTTAAAGTCTGTCCAGTTCCACCCTCTGCCATGGGCAGGGACACCTCCCACTGGGTCAGGGGGCTCCAAGCCCCATCCAACCTGGCCTTGAGCACCTCCAGGGATGGGGCAGCCACGGCTTCTCAGGGCAACCTGGGACAGGGCCTCAGCACCTTCATTGTGAAGAATTATTTCCTGATGTCTAATCTAAATCTTCCTCCCTGAAGTTTAAAGCTGTTCCCCCTCGTCCTGTCACTCCAGGCCCTTGGAAAAAGTCCCTCCCCAGCTTTCCTGGAGCCCCTTTCAGTACTGGGAGGCTGCTCTAAGGTCTCCTCAGGGCCTTCTCCTCTGCAGGCTGAACAACCCCAGCTCTCCCACCCTGGCCTCAGAGGAGATGGTCTCCAGCCCTCGCATCATCCCCATGACCTCCTCTGGACCCGTTCCAACAGTTTCATATCCTGTTATGTTTGGGATCCCTGCACAGGACAACCCCAACATTCATACTGTGTGCCTGAGGGCCTTGTCCAAGTGTAAGAAATAAAGATTCAGCTATAACACAAGTGTTTCTGGAAAATTATCAGTCTTGGTGCGATAACTGCTTTCCTGGGGAGCTGTTCCCATGCTCCACCACCCTCTGTGCCTTTTCCCACTACCCAACCTAACCCTCCCTTGGCGCATCTTCCTGCCATTCCTTGGGGTCCCATCACTGGTCACCCTATTAAGATTTAAAACATGGGTGGATGAAGTTCTCAGAGATGGTTTAATAGTGGGCAGGTACGGCTGGATTCCATCTCAAAGGTCATTTCCAACCGAGCGATTCTGTGATTCTGGGCTCACTGGGACCGTGCTGGGAACCCCCGGCCCCTCCAACCCTGACGGGAACGGCCGCTATAACGGCGGAGTCACAGAGCCCAAAGCGACTCGTAAGAGGGAGCAGCACCTGTTTTCGCCCCGCCCCGCGACCAGGAGAGGACCCGGCGGGGTCTCGAGGCGAGAGGCCCGCTGAGGCGGCACCTGTGTCCCTTCACCCGCCTCCTCCCAGCGCAGGAGAGCCGAGAGGAACAGACATGGCGGCCTCGCTCCCTCAGCGCGCGCCCCCGCCGCCCCGGAGCCGGAAGCGCCCACCCCGCGCGCGCCGCCGCCATGTTGGGCCCGGGGGGCGGGGTCGCGGCAGGAAGGACCCGGCCGGGTGGCTGTGAGTAACCGGAGCCCCGGGCGGGGGGAGCGGGAGGGCGAGGGATTTCGCTGTTCGGGCTCGGGGCCTTCCCCTCCCCCTGCCACGGGCTCGGTGCTCGCGGCTGCGGGGCCGCCGGAGGGCGGGTCCCTCCCTGCGCCGGGTCCGGGCCCTCCTCGCCCGGTTCCTGTCCGAGCTCCGGCGGCCTTCGAGCGCTCGCCCTGAGGCGCCGCGTTCGGGCTCGGGTGGAGGCGAGGGAATCACGGAACGGTTTGTGTTGGAAGGGACCTTACAGCTCATCCAGTGCCACCCCCTGCCATGGGCAGGGACACCTCCCACTGGGTCAGGGGGCTCCAAGCCCCATCCAGCCTGGCCTTGAACATCTCCAGGGATGGGGCAGCCACCACTGCTCTGGGCACCCTGGGCCAGGGCCTCCCCACCCTCACAGCAAAACATTTCTCCCCAAGATCTCATCATAATCTTCTCTCTTTCTGCTTCAGACCATTCCCCCTCATCCTGTCACTCCATGCTCTTGTAATAAATCTTTTTCTCTGTGAGATAAGGAAACCTGTATGAGTAGTAGTATTTTTTTGCTAGTTATGTGCTTCATTTGTATTTAAAATCTAAGAAAAATATATATTGCATTCAGAGAGTTGTCTGAAAATACTGCCTTAAGTCCTGTCATTTTAGCCTAGACATAAAGGAGACTAACGGGAGACCTCATCACTGTCTACATCTGCCTGAAAGGAGGTTGTGGTGAGTGCTGGTGTCTTCTCCCAAGTAATAAGTGATAGGACAAGAGGAGATGGCTTCATGTTGTACCAGGGAAGGTTTAGATTGGATATTAGGAAAAAATTCTTCACCAAAAGGATTCTCAGGCACAGGAACAGCTGCCTAGGGCAGTGGTGGAGTCTCCAGCCCTGAAGGTGTTGTAATGGACGGGTAGACAAGGTGCTCAGGGATGGTTTAGCAGAGGACAGGTATGTTTGGACTCGCTCTCAAAGGTCTTTTCCAACCAAACAATTCTATGATTGTCTGATTTTTAAGAACACAGCCATGCAGTGATATTTCTCATTATATTACCGTAACAGTTGTGATAAGGAACTCATTGAAGGTTGTGCATTCGCCTACTTGGTGTTTTTCAGCAGAAAAAAGCATTTTACTATGGTTTTGTTCTAGTAGCAGACTCGTGTTCTGCTAGCAGCAAGCTACTAAATTGTTTGTTATACTAATCTTTGTGTATCTTTCTGATTATTGAGTTTGCTGAAATAGCTGAAGGGTTATCGTAGCTCCTGCTGAATAGTAAAGTCTTGCATTACATTATGAAAGAGGGATCGTGCTATTTAGATGTCATTATTCCCTTAAACCAATGAGATCTGACTTGTGTCAAAGCAGCACCAGAGACTGCTTTTTTTGAGAATTGTCTAGTTACAGATACTCTTTCCATAAAGTTTTAACGTGATAATAAATAGTACGTTAAATTCTGAGTTGTGTCATGTGATGTACTTCAGTCTGTGCTGCTTAAACTGAGCCACTGAGAGGCCACATTTCAGTATAAGAGCCAGTGTTAGCTGGTTGTGTTTCTTGGTCTGCTATTGAAGAACTGTATGTATGAGAAACAATCACTCGTAAACACATAAAATGTAGGTTTCACACCAGGTGAGATGCCTACTCCTTCATGAAGCCATCAGTAGCATTACAGACGTGATTCTTCACTTGACCTGCATAGGTTAACATTCACACGATTATAATTTCAGGTCTACTTATAGCCTGTATTTGCTATGGATGTATCTGTAAAATTAATGTTGAGCATATGAGACGGATCAGTAGATTGGATATCTTTATATTTCAGGACATTTAAAAAATAAAACAAAGTAATTCCCAGAACTATGCTCAGCCAATAATGCTGAGTAACAACTTCTGCAGTGCAGTGAATGGGGAGAATAATGATTACTTGCTTTTGCCTATAATGAAAAGTCTTGATCTATATTGTAGGAGTTTCCATTTGATTTTTTTTTTTTCTTTTTAGCTACAGCTTGAATTAAACTGGACTGAAGCTCCCGAAGCCTCAGAATGAATCCCTTTGTCCTTTGAAGTGTAATAGGACTCCTTTTTTTTAATCATTAATTATTTCATAGGATGTAGTTTTAAGACGTTTGCAGAAAAAATGTACAGCTTTAAGGTTCTGTGCCTTCCCGGATTGTCCTTGGTCTCAAATTATTTTTTGCAGCAGTCACTGTATTGCAGCATCTGAGATGATTTACGTTTTCCTGATTTAGTAGCATTTCACATGTCTTTATTACCATCTGAGGCTCTTGAGATATTAATACAGGGCTGAAAGTACTCCTGCTGTCCCAGAGTTCTGTAGTCCCACCCACAGATGAGGAGTCCAGGAAGTAATGTCAGGGATTGCTCTTGGTGATGTGGCAAAAGTGTTTCTGTTCAGAATCCATTTTATTTTGTTTGGTTTTTATCTTGAAGTGAACTGTAAAACTTTGTAGAGCTTAACTGCAAAGAAAATAAAGGTCTTCAGTTGGTAGCAGAAACTTGTACTAAAAATAATCCCCGTGCTCAATTTTTTTTACCCGAGTTCAGAATCCTGGCCCCTTTCCTGTGCAGTTTTGCTCATGCATAAAACTTCTGTTGCTCTTCACATTGGAGAGGGAGATAAACTCATTGAAAAATTCTATCAGTGGGCAGTGCTTTGGTTTAGGTACTTATGACAGAGTTTTTGTCTGTAAACACTCGTGTACAGAATCCCCAACTTAAACTTCTCTGTCTAGTTACTCAGTGTTTAAGAATGCTAAGCAGTTTTAAAACAATATTTATTTTGGTTTTGTTCTTTAACTGAGGAGATGGGCGGGTGGTGCTGCAGTTCGTATCTCAGTGCTTAGATGTTGTAATGCAGCTGCTTTCACAAGGTGAAGATATCTAACAGGGCCCATTCCCACATTTCTATATGGACTTGTTTGTCCTCTCGCTAAAATGCATTGGATCCTGTCTTGCCTTTGTAAAACATCCTGTTCTTTGCTTTATTGACAATTTATTGTGGAATTAATGTCCTTTCTTTAAGAAAGCTTAATTAAAGATAATTTGTTTCAAACAGGGCAGTGCACAAGAGCATCATCTGTAAGTGATGCCTTAGATCATGTACTGTAAACCTTCACTGAACTTAGCGTTTTGTTTTAAATGTTACCTCTGTGTCTTGTTTTGTTTCCACAGCAACCATGTCGGAAGGGGACAGTATTGGTGAATCTGTTCATGGGAAGCCTTCTGTGGTCTATAGATTTTTCTCAAGACTTGGACAGGTTGGTTTTCCGTAGGGTTTTTCTGACTCCATTAGAGACAGGTCTCAATGAAATTAAACGCATGCCTTTTTTGGATGAATTGTTGTCTTACTAAAATCCGTACAAAAGGTTTCTTTTGGAGCCTTTTAAAATTGGATAAAAATATTATAATATGTAGCTTAATAGAAAATTTAATGTGCTTATACATTAGTGAGAATATATGTTGTTACTGTCAAAAATGAGGAGCAATTTCAGATTTCATGTCAGATTCATCCTAAAGGAAGTAAACTTGCATAAATATTGAAAACTTAAATTGCTTTACGACGCAGCAAACATCAGGATTTTTTTTTTTGCCTTTGTGAAAATATAGAACATTTCAAATGCTTGTAAGTAGTTTAGTTTAATTCAGTTTATTTGTAATAAAGAATACAAGTGTTTCACTTTACTCTCCTTCCCAAAATACTCTCAGAAATTCTTACCATTTCTAATGCTATCCTCTAATAAAATTTATTCGTTGTGCATCATGTGTTTTACAGATGTACACTTTATATTTCTTCCTAGATCTATCAGTCCTGGTTAGACAAATCTACTCCATATACTGCAGTGCGATGGATTGTAACTTTGGGTCTGAGTTTTATTTACATGATTAGAGTTTATTTACTGCAGGTAAGAAACTAGACTTCCTGTTAAGTAGTTTCAAATATCATTGGTGTTCTATTTTTTCTGCTAAGAGTTTTTGAAGTATGGTATTACTATGGAATTATGTATAGTATTGTTTATCACACAGTAGAAGGTAAATGAGTCTGAAGAAAGAACACCTGGTTTGGTGTTGAAGCTTACTGCCTCAGAGTGGAGAACGCGAATGCTTGAGGCTGTTCATCTGATGCCACGAAAAGTGGAAATGCTCCATTAGTTCTGATGACATTACATAACAAACCCCTGAAAACTCTGTTGCAGTCAAGTTTTTACTTTTTTTAAAGCCGTGTGACAATGTGTTCAGGAGCCAGTGGTTACTTTCTGTAAACCGTCAAGAACTGCTTTTTCAGCGTTTTTGTCACAGCAGAGCACTTCTCCGTCACCAGGTGCCTCTGTTCTATGCCAGTCTGCAATTTGGTTAAGTACCTGCGAATTCTGATTTCCCCAAAGTGAAGATTACAGACTGAATGTGAAAGCCGTGCAGGTGACAGTAATAAGAAGGTTTAAGGGACTGAAACTCAAAAAGATGATTAAAAGAGCAATGGTTTTATGCTTTTTACTTCTTCTATGCTGCTTTTATGTCTAAATCTTGAACATAGACACAGGAAGCCTGAAAAGGCTTTCCTATTAAATCCGTTGATACATGAGGGATTTGCACTACTTTCATGTTGTAAGACTTCTTTTGATTAATCTATCTGGTCTGCAGTAGTATAACTTAGAAAACACGTACCTTAAAAAGGCTCATAGATTTATTTTTTAATCTTGCTTATTTATATTGCAGTATTTTTAGTCTGTATTTAGGTAGCTCTAAATGAAAGCTGCCACGTATGTTATCTGTCAGTACACAAATAAAAGAAATAGATCCGCAGAGGTGATTTCATCTTTTTGTAGAGTCAGAATTCTTTTTTTAACAAGTCCAGAAGAAGTTTTGTGTTAATGTGAGGAAGTAGAAAAGCGCTTCTCAAGGAAGGAAAAAACCTAGGTTGTTTATCTTGTTGAAAAATCCATATCTGAAAATGTTTCTCAGAAAGACTTTAATCTTCACTCTTTTTTACTCCCCACTTCAGGGTTGGTACATTGTGACATATGCCTTGGGAATCTACCATCTAAATCTCTTCATAGCTTTCTTGTCGCCAAAGGTAGACCCCTCCTTAATGGAAGATTCAGGTATGATGAATAGTTCATTTTGCAATAACATTGAACTAAGTCAGACTTCGAGATCTTTTTCTCTGATACAGTACTGTAAAGACGCACAATTTTAGCATATATATTTTTAGATTTGCAGAAAAAGTCTATACAACTTGACATCAAGTGTTACTATAAAATTTGTCTCTTTTTTTCAGGACAGTATTCCATATTGTATTAGTTTTTTGTGTTTTGAAGGAAGGTTTATGTGACTTAAGTTCTCCCCAAAATAACTCAAGTGACCTGGCAGTCATTTCTGTTATCAGTTTTCTTTTGGGAAATCAACGTTACATTACATCAAAGCAGCCATTGTAACTGGAATCTGTGTGTAACTGGAATCTGTGCATAACAGTAGAAGTTTTCTTTTATTAAAAAAGATAAAAAGTCTAAAAAATCTGGAGACCAAATACTGTGAAAAATCATTGTGAGGGAGTTTGTGGTTTGTGTCTTTTTCTGTTTTTCCAGATGATGGTCCTTCTTTACCTACAAGGCAAAATGAAGAATTTCGGCCTTTCATTAGAAGGCTCCCAGAGTTCAAATTCTGGTGAGTGGATCTGTCTGCCCGTGCTCCGTTTGTGAAAAATACCAGCATCTGCAGTGAATTAGTGGTAACTGGGGTTGAAGGATTAATTGTTAACATTGTTTTTAAGGCACTCTGCCACTAAAGGAATCCTGGTTGCTATGACATGTACATTCTTCGAAGCTTTCAACGTTCCTGTTTTCTGGCCAATCCTTGTGATGTACTTCATTATGCTATTCTGTATCACGATGAAGAGGCAAATCAAGGTAACTTCCCAAGAACAGACATTTGCGATATCACAATTTATTGCTCTGAACTGTCCATCCAGTTGAGTGCTTCAGAGGTATTAAATGTATCGCACACGCCTCTTTTACTAGAGGAACTTGAACAACTGACTTGAACATCTGTTCAAGTGTTGGGATATTTGCACTTTTGAGCAAATACTGACAACGGGAAACAAAAATATCTGGTAAAAGAAGTCTTCATACACTGTATTACAAAATATTATGCTTACTTTCAAAAGGTTTTGATCCTTTTGAGCCTTAATTTCTCATCTGCTTCCTGTCTTCAGGTAACTATGGCTATTTTTAATGAAAAGGTCTCGTAGGGCCTCTGATGAGTGAAAGGGGAAGTTCTGACAAGTTGGTACGAGAAAGTAGAGGGAGAGAAAAGGGGAAGAAGAACATTAGCAAGTCGTTCAGACCGTTTTAAACAAATTAGTTATGGTTTGTTGGCATTTTAAAAAGAGAACCATTTTTTTACCCAGACACTCAGAACTTTGGATAGTTACTGTTATTCAAAGTTGTAAATTAAAGAGTATTAAAGAATTAACACCTCCATGCTTTCTCCAGTTTCCTGTGATCCCCCAGTCAGTATTCCTCGCTGTACTGGATCAGCTGTTTGGTACACTCAAATTTGAGATTTATAAGGTTGGGCTCATGCCCCTATTTAGACATAAGCTGTTGTCTGATTGGCTGTTTCATTACCTTTACAGTACTGAAGAACTGTCTTTCTAGAGGACTTGGTAATTTACAATGTGCATTATAAATTGTTTTTGAAATATTACCTGATTTCTTGCCTCAAAAATTCTCTTTTCTCTTTACAGCACATGATAAAGTACAGATATATACCCTTCACACATGGCAAGAGAAAATACAAAGGGAAAGAAGATGTGGGAAAGACCTTTGCGAGCTAGAAGATGCAATCAACCTGTTGACCAATTCTGCTTCTCACTAAAGGAATGGTTTTGAGCCATTGTAACAATGCCTTTTTTCTTCATAAAAAATGATTAACAGAGTGGTGACAAAGCAGTTGAATTTTCATTTTACGAAGATCTTGCTATTTTTATCTGAAATATCAGTTTCTTGAAGAAACTGGCATTCTAACCAAATTGCATTTAGTTTATCATCTTTTGTAAAAAGTTGGAGAAACTTTGGATCATCCCATGGATTTGGGATAATGTATTTCTTTCAAGATCCATTGCACTGGAGGAATTAATGGCTTAAAGTTGGATATTAGTTCTCCTGCTCAACATCACCCTGAAGTGCTGTGCACGTATGTGGAGGAAAAATAAGATGGCACACACGATGCTGTTTTCTGCTTCATGGCTGTGTGCTGTTTTCATAGAGAAATTCAGTAGATCTAAATAGATGCAGAACTTGAGCCAATTTCCTAAATGCATGGTATTACTGAGTTAGAACCAAACAAATATAGGTAGGAATAAGCAATCGACT
Source organism: Neomorphus geoffroyi (assembly GCA_033558235.1). NCBI lineage: Eukaryota > Metazoa > Chordata > Aves > Cuculiformes > Neomorphidae > Neomorphus > Neomorphus geoffroyi. The sequence continues at coordinate 1,730,289 of JAUMJM010000029.1, read as the reverse complement.
AAATTATGGGGTTTGCAGTAGGGAAAAAATACTCATCTAGCTTCTGAAGTAACTCGGTTGTGTTGGGTTTTAATGCCAGTTTCACTGTTGCATCTCCGAGCAGATGCTATAATTGGGCTCTTTCCCGATGACTCAAAATTTTATTGAAATTCTGTCACAGTTTCTTTTGAGGACCTGGAATTATAAAACTGTATCTTTTAATTGTTATTACTTGGAGTTTCTTTCATTCTTAAGGGTTTCTTGATTAATTTAAGCTGACTTCATGCAGCCTCTCCAGAAAACACCCAAACTGGCTATTGTAGACACACGGTGTGGGTTTTTCATTTTCTATGGGGGAAAAAAAATCAGAGATAAATGACCTGCATGTAAATTTTTCATGTGATACAACTGCAGTTTTATTAAGTGACTTTTTAATTCCACAATTTATTAAAAGACAGTGTCCCCCTTTACTTTTTCTCTATCTTTATATGCATTTATTGATCTCACAGTACTCATGGCTCCTTTTCAATAACAGTTACTTCAGTTTATCTTCATGCAATGTCTTTTTCAACTCTTCAGGGAGCATTCACTTGCAGGAAGTAGGGAAACACTAGTTCTTTGAAGAGTGTGAATGGAGAATAGTGGCAACATCAACAGACACCTAATTGGAAAAAGTATGTAGGAACCCTTTCCTCTGATTTTGTCAAATGAAGTCATCATGGAGCTCTGGAATTCAGCCTTCAGTAATGCTGGGAAAATGAGGGGTAGTTTTAGTTCATGTTGAGCTGTTGGGCTTTGTTTGTTTGTGTGTGTTTGTTTAATTAGCAGTGTGGAAACTAGTGATGTCAAAATTTAAAAGTATCGAAACACAGTATTCAGAAAGGGCCTTATAAAAGTCCCAGTCACGGATGCTCGCAGTTTTTTGCCTAAAAATCTGAAAACCCCAATGTGAGAAGCTGTCTTCAGGTTTGCTGGAGCTTCTGACTAATATGGGCAAATCAGGGTGAAAAATATGATGTTTATTATATTTACTAATATTAAAATTAGAACTGGGATGACTCCTACTACGCAAGAGAGAGTTAACAACATCCACTGCAAATCAGACTTTTATACCTCCACTATGTTTTGAATATTAGTGGCAGCTTGAAGTGAATGCCTTCTCATTTTGGGTAGGCATGGATGCCTTGTGTTCAGTGGGATGAGCAGTTTTTGAATATGGATTGTAGATGATGCTGGGACAACAGTGTAGTTCCCTAGCAGATTCACAACTAAATGCATTTCCTTTGTGTTTTCTTAGTAAGGAGATGAGGCAGTGATTTCCTTAGATAGCTGTGTTTTGATTCATGATAGGGACCATTTTTCTTCCACTGTTGCCTTGACAGTTTTAAATAGGTGAGGCATGCTTACAAGTTTTCTGGTGTCAAAAAGGGATGGTATTGCAGCTCTGAACATCAGTTTTGTACAATAAGGATGAAGTGTTTGCATAGTTACCAGCAACTATTTTTTTTCTTCTATTTATAGATATGATGCAAAGTTAAACTAATTTTAGTGGAGGTTTTATGTTAACACTTGAATATTTATTTGTTAACTAGCTAACCAGGGTCTCTGCAGTACAAATAACCACTTTGAAGAAGTGCTCTTACTGTAGCACGCCTCCCCTTGCCACCCCAAGTCCACATTCGGTGCCATCTGTGAAAAATTCATTGAAACTGTAATTTGTGATCCAGAGTAGATCACCTGACTTCTTCTCCCGGTCTGTATTTATGGAATACAAATAAATTAATCTTGTACAGTTTCTATCGTGCAAGAATGACAAGGTATGTTAACAACTAACAATCTTTTTCCATCCTGCTCTGAATACCTGTATAACTGAACTAACAATAACTTACGGGAATAAACCTTGATGAGGAGATGATGCTGAATCCCTCCTCCTTTATGCCACAAGGTCTTGTGGCTGAAGGCAGCTTCTTCCCTATCTGCGTTAGACTGTAGAAAACGCCACACAGACAACGCTCACGCTGACTGAAGCTGTATGATAACTTTATAAAGGATAGGAGAGCTGAGGCCCTTGTGAAACAGAATAGGTTTTTCCTTCACAGTTGATAGTGTCGTAGGTAGATCAGTTTCTGAGGATGAAACTTCTCTCTGCACAGTGGACATTCTGTCTACAAAAGAAAATAAATTACCTAAGTGTACTGAATTGCTGCATATAAAGTTAAAAAAAATCCAAGTATTACTGGTTTGGTACTTTTAGAAAATAATCGGCATCCATAATTAAAAACCTTTTTTTTCAGTTCAGTTTGTGATGCACGCTTAATGTAAAGCATTCTAAGGCAGCCTTATTTAAACAGCAACTTGAGGTGATGTGGGTGCTTAACAGATGAACTTCCCCCTGCTGCAGTTTCCTTCATTCCCAGTTCAATAATAAGTTTTCTGAAGGGAGCCCCCACGAGCTCTCAGTTCTGCATCACCTTGTCCTGAACTTGCATGTCCAGCTGCAACCTTGCAGTATCTGTTGTCTCCATTGCATTTCTCTTTCAGAAACAAACAGCTATTAACCAGAAGAATGCTAACTGGAGGGGTGGGGAGTGTGGCTTATGTAATACAAACTATTTTTTTTATTATTTTTTTTTTTAAAAAGGATTAAATGAATCCTTAATGGATGAAAAGTCAGTTGTATTTCGCTAACCCAGAGCAAAATACAAGTTTAAATTACTGTGCATGAAAGCTAGCTCAGTTTGATTGTTCAGAACATTATTGCTTTTATTGTTTCTTTGCAGTCAGAATTACAGCCTAGGTCTGTAGGATAGGCCTTATCAGTTCTTTCAAGAGCTTTTTACATCTTAGGGAAAAGGTTCCCTCTTTTTCTTCTCTACTCTGGTGTAGCACCTAAAGGCCTTAGGCTTGGCCCGCTTTCACGTTATATGTGTTGGCATGGATGTGTTCTGGCTGACTGCTATAAACATATGTTGCTTTCCTAAAAGTGCAAGAATTTCTGCAGAGTAAAAATGTCTTTCCCACAACTGTATGACTGGCAAAAGAAAAATGTTTTCCCCTCACACCTCCTTCCAGAGTAGATGAAAAAAGCTAGGCTTGAGTCTTTCTTCTGTATAGGTTATTTTGGGCCATTTCTTGTCATTAAAGAATTAAGTCTCACTTATCTCCAGAGTAGTCGTATATTAAAAGGTGTTCAAGCTTGTGACCTCTCTGTTTAAAGAAATTATCTTTATGTCTGACTTGCACAGCAGTCTGATTGCATCTCAGTGGCTGGGACAGAATAGTCATTCACTTCTAATGAAATATATAGGTCCTGGTAAACCCTTCTGTGGGATTTGGGTGCCTTAGTGAGAACAAGGACATTATTTCAACACCCAGGCTGACAGGTATTTTCAAGTAGAAATTTCATCACATTTCCCCCTTCCAGCCCCTTTATCCTCTGTACTTACTCTGGTGTTACACCACTCCATGATGCATTCCCAGCAGAAGAGGTGGCCACAAGGTGTGGCTGTTGTATGTCTCCGTTCTTCCAAACACAAAGTGCAGCGAGAGTGGCGTCCAGTAGTTCTTTCCGTGGTCATACTTCTAATTAACATAATTACATATTATTTAATTTTATTTAGCGTGATTGTAAGAAAGACAGCACAATATCCATCTTCAATTATTAACCCTTTTTGAGAAACTCTCCAAAGCATGAAAGCAGAGCATGAGATCTAACAGATGCTTAAAAGTAAGGAATGCATCAAATGTTACATCAGGTTCTAACTCAAAGTGTCAGGCCAGTGTTCTTCCCACTTGTGAAAGCTACTACGGTTCCCACCATCACTTCCACCTCTTTCCTAGTAAGTAAAAATGATCGTACTTCTGATGTGCAAGGTTGCGGTGTAGCTTCCATTCCTGCCTTGCTCTCTGCCTCTGTTTGAAGCTGTACATCTGGACACCGATCGTTAGCAGGAGATGGAAGAGTGAAATTATTCCAAGAAACTTGTAACTTGTTCGAATACTCTGATCATCTCCTTGTGCTCCTCCAAAACGCAGCTACGTTGTTCACAGAAATAGAGATGTTTAGTTATTTGGTTTTATGAAACACTGCCTCCCCCTTCTCCCCGTATCAATAAACCCTCAGTTTAGGATTCTCATTTCTGTCCAAAAAATTATGTTTCTAGGACTTATCGCTCTGTCTCTTGGGAGGTCTGATGGGTCCTGGATGCACTCAGTCAGTCAGGCTACACTGCTGTTTGTGGAAAGATCAGTTGTCAAGTCATCTGTCTGTCCATCAAAACTGCTGCTTTAATCAGTTTTGCTTTGTTACGTAGCTCTGAGCAAATAAGTCAAACACCTCTCTTCCACATTAACATTCTGTCTGTACACATTTCTGGGCCAGTGGCTGATGCTTTTTGGAGATACTTATTGAAAAGATCATGTAAAATTAAGCTCTTCACATAGAAAAATGCTATCTAAACCTGTAGTGATTTTTGTTCAAAACTGTATTTAAGTATTTCTCATGGACTGAAGTGAGATACACTTTTTGTGTATTTGTAGAGGACCAACTGGACTAGACAGTATTCTGAAGTTATGTACGGTATTAACTTCTGGCAGCGCATTAACATTTCTTAGCCATATGACTTCAGGGACACACAACCCTCTACATTGTATTAAACATTTCCTTCTCCCCTAGTCTGCTCTTCACATATTATAATGAACTACAGACAAATTCTGTGTCCCTTTTACACACGTGGCATCCCAAAAGAGGCCAAAATATCGCAGTGGACACCCATCTTCAGACAAGAAATATATCCACTTACATATGTGATTCCTGTGAGTCTCTTAGAGAGGTGATAGAAAGTGCCCCTTATGTAGAACACTGCCAGGTGCAGTCGATGGAGCAAAGGTATGCAGTGTTTCAGAGCATACACCACTTGCAAGACTCTTTTCTTCTGCTGTTCTGTAAGGTCCCCAACTTGCTTCTGTATCCAGTTTCGAATTAAGGTCCTACTGGATAAGGCAAGTGCTGGGTTGCTCTGTGAGTCTCTGGACTCGTCTGCTTCTGTCTGCAACTCGTGTTCCAGATGCAGCAATCCCTTTTCTAAGCAGTAAGGTACTAAAGTATGGAGAGAGATGAAGATGGCCCGTCGAAGAAAAGAAGGTACTCTTTTCATGGTGGGGTCGACTTGAACAATGTTAACATACTCTTCACCCAGCGTCTGATAACCTAAACAATGCATGGAACAGAACACAGGCAGGGTGAGACAGCAATTGCAATGTCATTCTCTGTAGGGCTGAGTAGTGGAGACCAGCTGCTCAGAGGAACACACATCAAGTTTGGGGGTTTCAGAAACAGTTTCAGGTTTTGTGTGCAATGAGGTGAGAATTACGTTTACAGCAGCATCGGCGGCACCGGTACCTGCAATGGCTTTAGGCTTAAAGCAGGGACACTTTTTAATAGCATCATGCATCCCTTTTTTAAGGGCTGATAATCTGCTGCATTTAACTCAAACTTCTGACAATTTAGTCATAGAAACATAGAATGTTGTGAGTTGGAAGGATCATCGAACTCCTGTTCCTGCAGGACAACCCCAACATTTACACTGTGTGTCTGAAAGCATTGCCCAAATGTTACTTGGAATACTGTCAGGCTTGTTGCTGTGACTGCTTCCTTGGGGAGCTATTCCGGAGCCCCACCACCCTCTGGATGAGGAACACTTTCCTAATATCCAACCTAACCCTCCCCTGGCACGTCTTCCTGCCATTCTCTTGGGTCCAGAGAGAAGAGCTCAGTGCCTACTCCTCCTCCCCATGTGAGAAGCAACAGACCATGATGAGGTCACCGCTCAGTTTCCTCATCTCCAGGCTGAACAGACCAAGTGACTTCAGCCGCTCCTCACACTGCTTCTCCTCTAAACCTTCTCCAACTCCGTGCCCTCCTCTGGACACTCTCCAGTAGCTTTAGATCCTTTTTATCCTATGGCCCCAGAACTGCACCCAGTGCTCAAGGAGCAGAGCAGGACGGTTCCCTCCCTCTCCCGGCTGGCAATGCTGTGCTGGATTCCCCCCAGACCACGATTGCCCTCTTAGCTACCACACTGCTGGCTCGTGTTCAACTTGCTGTCGCCCAGAACCCCCAGATCCCCGTTTGTGGGGCTGCTCCCCAGCCTCTTGCTCCCCAGTCTACCAGGACACCCAGAGCTGCCACCCAAATAAACCAACCCCCCCCCCCCCCTCCTGAAAACAACCCCTGCCAGCGTTCTCATCCCAGCCGGCTGTGGCCGGCGAACAGCACCACCCAGGACTCATTTTCCACAGCTCAAAGCCTCATCCACCCTGGCCCTGAACACCTTCAGGGATCGGGCAGCCACAGCTTCTCCGGGCAACCTGTACCAGGGCCTCCCCACCCCCACAGGGAAACATTTCTCCCCAAGATCTCATCAAAATGTTAAGTTTCCAAGTGCGTTACCTGACAGCGTGGTGAGGACGAAGTAGGCAACATCAGAGAGCAGCTCCACCTCTCTCCTCCACTCCAGCCACTTCTTGGGGCCTGAGGGAGGGAATCACAGAACGGTTTGGATGGAGAAGACCTTTGACATCATCGAGTCCAACCCGTCCACTGCTGAAACACCCCTGAACACCTCAGCTACCCGGCTTTCAAACCCCTCCAGGGACTGGGACTCCACCATCTCGTCTCTCCCGAACGTTCCCACCGCGCATTAACCCTCTCTTCCCCGCCCAGTGCGAGAGCCGCGGGGCCCGCGGCCACCGGCGGGTCCGGACCCGGGCGCTGCCACCTCCCCCCAGCCCCGGCGAGGAAACTCCCAAGCCCTGTTACCCGCCAGCCCGTGCAGCGCGGCCCCAGCGCCGCTGCGCAGCCCGCTGCGGTACAGCTCGTCCTTCTGTCCGCACCGCACCAGCCGCGCCGGCCCCGCCGCCGCCATCTCCATCTCCTGCGCGGGGCGGAGAGAGGCGCCATCACGGGCCGCCCCCGGGCGGGCACTGGGGAGGCGCTTCGGGAAGGGCGGGAGCGCTGCGCTCCACAGTGCGGTGGCTGCTGGTTCCCTGAGCTGAACGGCGGGCGGATTCGTCCGCCCGCCGCTGCCGAGTGCTCTCCGTTGCCGTAGCCCCTCGGCCCCGCCGGCTCCGTGGCCAGAGCTCCCTCCCGCCCTCCCCCTCACGCGCTCTCCCCGCCCGCCTGAGGCAAATCCTGGGGAGGGCGGGAGCCGGGGCAGCCTGGAGCGCCCGTGCCTGAGCCCTGCCCGCTGCCCCGGCTGAAGGGACCCGGCCCCCACAGCCGCACGGGGGCCGGGGGTTCTGTGGCTGAATCATAGAATGGTTTGGGCTGGAAGGGAGCTCCAAGGCCACCCAGTGCCACCCCCTGCCATGAGCAGGGACACCTCCCACTGGATCGGGGGTTCCAAGCCCCATCCAACCTGGCCTGGAACACCTCCAGGGATGGGGCAGCCACCACTGCTCTGGGCACCCTGGGCCAGGGCCTCAACACCATCATCAAGGAGAATTTCTTCCTCATAACTCATCCAGCTCTCCTCAATTTCAGCTTAAAACCATCCCCCCTCATCCTTTCCCTGCACTCCCTGATGAAGAGTCTCTCCCCAGCTTTCCCATAGCCCCTTTCAGCACTGGGAGGCTGCTCTAAGGTCTCTGCGGAGCCTTCTCTTCTCCAGGCTGAACAACCCCAGCTCTCCTGCCTGTCCTCAGAGCAGAGGGGCTCCATTCCTCGCATCAGCTCCGTGGCCTCCTCTGGACCCGTTCCAACAGTTCCAGATCCTTCTTATGTTGGGGATTCCACAACTGGACACAGGACTCCAGGTAGAGTCTCACAAGAGCAGAGTCAATATGTTCACTTTTGTCAAACACATTTTTTTTCCTTAGCCTCTAATTTTTCCTTAGTCTCTAATGTAAGGTTACTCATAAATTCAGATTTACAAAATGCTTCAGTGAAGGGGAAGTTAAACATTTCTGCAGCGTAATTGAGTTATTTGAGAAAACTACTTTCACTCAGATTAAAACAGATGGTTTCCAGAAGAGTTTACAGACTAACATTGCAGTAACTCACCTGAAAGTAATGGGAAGGTACTGAAGCTTGTACTTTTTTTTTTGTTCTTCTCAGTGCTGAGGAGCAGAAATGCTTCCTACTGACAAACGTGAACACAAGTAAACTGGGTGGTGTTAGTCCTTTAGTTCTCAGTAGTTTGTTATTAGCAACACAGCTTGTGACATCAAAGTTCTAATTTAACTGCACTAAAAGTTTTAAATTACAAGGAAAACTGATGAATCTTACACTCAAGTAATGCATCCCTATCCCCTCCCTCCTTGCTCCAGGTGCAACTCATTTTTGTTTGCTAGTGTATGGAAGGGGGTATAACATAAATGAAATTGCAGATCATTTGATCTGTTGTTATAAAATCAATGCAATTAAGGAAAAATATTAGAACATTTTACTCAGTAAAACAGTAGAGGGAGCAACTGCATAAGAAAATATCCCATGTGAAATAGATATGGAAATGTTTAAAAGACAGGTAGATGAGTTTCTGAGGGACATGGTTTAGTAAGGGGACAGGTACGGTTGGACTCAGTGATATCAGAGGTCTTTTACAACCAAATGATTCTATGATTCTATGCCTCTATGAGTTTAGTGTGTGGATTTGCAGTGTATTTACCAAAATAATAAACTAGGACTTTTTCCTAACCTAATACTGAGCAGTTAAGTGTATTTAGCTGAAAAAAACACAGCAACCTTACCCTAAGGACTTGGGGCTCTAGTACTTTGCAAATGCTGTCTACTAACCTGGCGAAAGTCTCTTTGAATACGCCACATTATGAGAGTTTTTATATAGATATTGACCCACTGTGATCCTTTACTGATGTGATGGTTCAGCTGATGCTGGAAGTCCATGGTCAAACACCCTGGCACTGACATGGCTAATTGTTCCCTGAATCACGTACAGCCAGACCGTGCTAACATTGTTGTTACATAGGGATCTGCAAGAAAAATCTATTTATTCCACTTTGTACTCCAGTTGATATTGGCAGCTGCAGAAAACTGCTATATAACTTAAAATGTAGCTGCTGTGCTTGAGTCAAGCTTTGCAAAGTCTCTGCAGGCTTTATGGCCATCGCGTGCTTCTCCACTTTTCCTTACAAGAGATGCGATAAGGGAGCGCGCTGCCTCTCTGAGGTTGCCATAAGGAAGTCCAAAATGTAAAACAAACTCAGTGCACAGTAATGATTAACTTTTCCTCCTACATGCTGCTCGTCTATGCGTTATTAAATATGGTTTTCCCTCTGCAGTCCTGCTAGCAAAAAGAGGTTTGCAGTGCAGTAATGGGCAGATGTTTCAGCTTCCAACCTGACAAACAGGTTCTGCAGCCGGAAAAGGAACCAAACGTCTGTTCGGGGTTGTTTAGCACCCTCTGATTCCTTTGCCTCCTCCCACTTTGAACTTGTTACCCTGGAGCCGAACTGTTTGAATAAGGACTGTGAAAGCTGCTTTGTGATCAGTGAGCTGAGAACCCGCACATGTAAAGCTCAGGGGCGGAGCGTTCCCTCCCAGACTCCGCGGTTCCCTCCCCTCCTCTTTTTGTCACTTATGAAGGTCCCGATGCTCCGTGCGGAGTAAGCCGGGACAGCTCGTCTGCACTGCCCGGAGAGAAGAGACAAAGGTGTGTGTGGGTTTGCTTGCTTTTGTTGTATTTTAATTTGTCTCTTTCTCTTTCAGGAATGGATTTTGGTGTGCTTTTAACACTTTTGCTCACTCTTAGAAGTTAGCAATGCATTTTATAATGTGCTACCGGCAGCAATGTGCTTGCTGCTACTTTGCTTTTGTCTTTTTTTAAGGTAGAGAGAGGATGGGAAGACTGTGATGTCTAATGCTGCTTTATTTTGGTCACACTTTCTCTTGCTCATGGATATGTTCAGGAACCTTGGAATCCTGCTAGTCTTAAGTTTTTAGATTCTCTGAGCAGGTAGGGATGAAGCAAACCGCTTTTGTGATTGTAAGTTTTAGATGTTCCTAACTGGGCAACTGCTTTATTCAGACTAGTGCATTCATTCTGAAATGAGAACCTGAGACTTGAGCTTTCACAGGTATAGTAAGCTAAAACTAACTTGGATAAGAGAATGTAAAATAAGCTCTAGATATTTAAAAGAAATAGCAGTTAAGTAATATAACCTGACTGATTCTGTGACTGAACGGTTGGTAACTCTTGACTTGGAAGGAAAGACACACATGAGTCTTCAAAAGCGCATAGCGTTTTTTGGGGTCGTTGTTTTGGGCTGTGGAGAAGGAATTTGCAGTTCTTTCATGGCATAAAAATGTGGGTTGCGATTGCAGAGATAAAGCATATAATGAGGATGGCCAAATTGCTGGTGCTGTGTATGCTTCAGATGCCTCGGGCTCCAGAGTGTAGATGTAGGTCATAAACATACCCCAAAAATCCTAAGGGTGACAGTTTCTAGAATCATGTTTATTTCATGTTCAGCTGTTAGCAATTAAAGTAGAGGTACAGTAAGATTCACTTCGGGCTGTGGTAACTGTGAGATGGGAGATTGATACCATTTTCAGAATGTAGCTCAAACCTTTGTTGATTCTTCATTGCTTAAAAGAAAGTGGTTGAAGTTTTGTCTGTTGAGAGAGGTTTTCGTGTTCTTTACTGAGGCAAAAAAAACTTTAGCTGGGGAGAATTCTCTTTTGCCTAGTAAGATGAGTTGTGAAGGAACTGCTCAGTCCAGATGAGGAACAGAGGGTAGTGAGGGAAGGTCAGTAACTACTGATGAAATGCACTGGTTATCTGATTGCGGGTGAGATTGCGTGGTGTCATAGTTACTGCACTCTGGTGACCTCAGTACCAGTGTGTGAAGAACAGATGAATAAATGCTAACGTTTCTCTGAGCTCTTCAGTACCTTCAGTCAGTGGACTGCTTGTTTTAGATAGCTTCTGGGCCTTGAGGGCTGATTGTATAGAGACTAGAGACTGCAACTGGTTATAGATACATTTGTTGTGGCAGACCAGTTAAGTGGGCTTTTTTCTTTAATAGGTAAAATATTTTACCAGATCTACTTCTGTCATATGTACTTATTATTACATATTATAAGCCTTTGTAACTGAATCTTGACACAGTAAGAGTTTGCTGATTCTTGTATTTAATGACTCTGTTGGGAAGATCAGCTCCTATAATGCATTGTATTATGATCCTTCTCAGCCCTAGGAATCTATCATTCTGATTACCTAAGGTGTGGCTTCCTGTCTAAAGCCAGGAGAATTTTAACTGAGTATTTCTTTGTTGGTTTGTCTAATCCCTGCAGTAGTCTTGGAAAGTGAACTTTTCCTCTGATTGTTTTTGCAACTCATGGCGATTATCATCTTATAGAACCACAAGGCTTCTAGGACCACAGATACGGGAATAATTTGTTAACTCATTCCTTGTGGCTGGTAACTAAATGAGACTTTTTCATGGAATATTTTGCCTGTACGTTTGGGTGTAACCTATTAAAATCATGGCCTAGAGACCACCGCAAAATTTTTAGTCATTCTTTGCTTTTGGTTGTTTTTTCTTCTGGCTTTGCAAAGATGATAACTTTGTTTATAGCCAAGTGCCTATTACATTTTCTGAAAAGGCTTTTGTTTTCTTATGCAGCATTCATCATTTCTGTAAATGATGCTGCAATAAAAACTACTTCATGCTTACCCTAAGTTGTCTGAGAGCATCTAAGTGAATGTTGCCGTGGGAAGTCCTTCCCACTGTGAGGCTGGTCGGTAACATTTATGTATTGTGAAGAGCTGTAGAGGTGGAATACTGAAATTCTTCTTGTAAAAGAATCTTTAATCTTGGTTAGGAAATAAATATATAGAGCATGTGGTTCTTCTAAAGTTCTGTGTTCACAGTTTCAGAACACCACAACTTTACGTTGGTTTTAAAATAAAACCTAAATAAAACCTATTCGGTTCCTAAACATAATTCGAAGGATCCGACTTATTTGTGAATATCCCTGGAATTTGTTCCTGTTAGTCCCATTAATTTGTCCAGAGCTGAGAAAATGACTGTACAAATAAGTTTGGGTGGCTAATAGGATGAGGCTGAAGAGATTTTTTTGGTGAAGACAGTTTCTCAGTTACTGAGGAATTTGAATTTACCGCAATACATTGGTCATGCACCAAGATATCTCAGTTTTGCATGGGTTATCTAAAAAATGACCCGCTGCTTGCTTAGACCTAAATTAATCTGGTCTTACTGTTGAAATACATTCTCCAGTGTTACGCCCAAATTTCCTTTCACTTGCTTCCTCTGTCTTGGCCCTGTTTGAGTTAACCTCTGCTCCCATGGGTACCACCTGCCTGGCTAACTGATAGCAAGCCTTCTTGTGAATACTTCTTAATGGTGTGTATGAAGTGAGCAGTAGGTATAGACCATTCCTTCAGAGTCAGGGGATAGAAAAGGCCTGCATAGCATGAGCCAAGTCCTGTTCTGAAGGGACAGCTGTCCTCCCGCTCTGTCCCTGCGGGACTAAGTGCCACTTGGTAGAACATCTCAACCAGAACTTGCTGCACATCACTGCTTAAAACACAGAGTCTCGATGTATAGGGAATTTCCAACCCCTTTATTCATTGTTTAATCAGTCTCCATTTTGTGGAGGTGGAGCCCGTGCCTTCAGCACACGTAAGTACATGGTAAAGTCATTGGCTGGGTACCTGTGAAACTGCAGGCTGTGACAAATCTCTACGCGTGCTCAGGCCAAGTTCTGGCTTTCCTTCCTGTGGTTTTTGTGTGCATTGCTGTCTGGCAAAATGCATGTGAGCCTGTGCATTGCTGAGAGGAACTCTGAGTGGAGACATAACAAGCAGGGCTGTGTTTCAGCATTTTGAGGATCTTGCTTTCTGCTGTTCTGCGGGAGGCACAATGGGTAACAAAGGAGCAGCGTGAGCTGGAACCCACACTAGAAACATTCTTTGATTTTTCAAACAGGAAATTGAACCAAAATCCTGAGGTGTTCATGTAAGAGGATGGATGGGATAGTGATATTTCAGGCTCATGTCATCAGCAATTTTGTCAGGTGCAGAGTGGCCATGATAAAATATACACTCTGAGTCGAGTGCACCGAGCTCTGTTGACAAGAAGAGCTATGTAAAATGTGCTGCTTGAAGCCAACCTGCAGGCCTGTGGATCTCATTTATTAAAGAGCTTGTGGTTTGACCCATTTGAGATTGGATTTAAAGCAAGCTTGAGGTAAATGTTAAAACAAGCACTGAAATAATTGTAGAAGTGCAGTTTTTCTATATCTATGGACCTGAAAGCATTAGCTAAGTGAGCTTTTCAGATCCATTTCAGTCAGAAATACAGCATGCAGCTGAAGAGAGGGATTTTATTTTTCTGTATCCCTGGTTCTGCTCTGGCCCTACATTTGTTAATTGTTTGTCAGAGCCTCACTTGTTTCCATTTTATTAAGCAATGGCTCCTGGAGGATCTTCTGACATCTTAATAGTTGTTAGGGAGCTTTGGATTGCCTCAGAAATTAAGAGGGAAATCAGGTGGGAAGGTGAAGGAGCTTTACATGTTAACATTCCTGGGAGAGTTTGGGAGTGCTGCAAAAAACTATGTAGTTCCCATCCCCTCCAGGTGTTGTTTGCCAAAAGCTCTTCTGCAGAAACTTGCAATACTGCTTTTTGTGTTGAATCTGATGTGAAGAGGATGTCTCTTCATTGCTTTCCTTGCAGGACTAGTTACTATACAATAACTTAAAAGAAGCTCCTCCCTGCCTATTCTCCTCTTGAAAATTGTGGCCCCCACCCCCTAGCCCCAGCTTGCTATTCCAGATTTCCTAGTGCCCTGAGATGCTGGAAGATATTTTTTGGAAGTTTTCTCTGCCTTTAACTGAAAACATGTAATTTGTGTTGTATTTATTTTAAAAAAATGAGCAAGGAATGGAGCCTGAGGAAACAACGGAGGAGTGCAAGTGAGGTGCCTGGAGGAAGCATCTACACAGCCTGCAGAGGAGAAAGTGAGAACCAGAGAATGCTGGAATGCGTTATGTGTATTATTGGTTAGTGGGATTGCTGCAAGAACTCAGTGAAATGTGTTCTACTTGTTTTGTGTGTCAAGGAGATGACAGTTGGACTGTGCAGAGGTAGCTGGCTGTGAGTGCCGCTAAAGACAGGTTATCAGGACACTGAAGTTACCAGAAAGGCTTACATAGACTTTGGAGCGAGGCTTTGGTAAAGATGGATTTACCAGTTGTTGCAATGCCCACTGAGAGCTGGGCCCTGGTGTGAGGGTTTGGGTGTGCATGGGTTTTGTTTGCAGTGACAAACCACTTAGTGGATTTGGTGATGTACACCTTGGATACTGAGTTTGCAGTCTGTTACTTTGGGTTTGGACCATCCTTTGATAAATAACTTGATGGGAAGGTGGTTGTTTCCTACAGTATAAAGTGACCTGTCCCTTCTTTCTTCCTCTCCTGTGAGTTCAGATAGGTTCTGAATAAGACGAGGTTATTGAAGCAACGTTATTTATTGACTAACAAGGTACTAAAGTCCACGATAAGATGGTGAAAAAGCGGAGCTGTACTTTGACATTTATTGGATTAGGCCCTTGCAGCAAGCCCATTAGTGAGTGTTAGTGTGTGTCACTGCCCTCTTTTCCACAAAATGAGGATGGAGTGGTTCCCAGACCCCTTCCTACTAATGGGGAAGGAGATTCATTAATTTAAGAAATGACTTTGGATGTCTGGAAAAAAAAAACCAGCCCTAACCCAGCCTCCTCTTTAAGGTGCCAAGTGCGAGTGTGTTTTTCTTGTTTGCACTGCACACACTTTCACCAACTTGGTTTCTCTCTTATAGCAGGGTGATGTGCGAAAAGGCCCCCTTGAGAAGACTTTTGAATCTGTTCAGGTTCTTTACGAGGGTAAATGAAAACATCACCAGCTGAGCAAATCCTCCTGAGAACCTTTGCCCAGCTTCAGGCCCAGGATGGTGACTTACTAAGCTTTCAGAAATGTCTGAAAGATGATTTTTGCTGACAATGGCATTAGGAGAATGCACGCAAACTTTTTTTTTTTCATCAACTAATTTCTAGGAGTGTTTATGGGAAATGAAGTGTGAATTGCAAACCAGGAAAATTCAATGCTCCCCAACTCAGCTGTTTGTCATAGAAGGTGCTTAAATATAGATAAATTATTCATCTTAACAAAAAGCTGCGTGTGACCCTAAGGAAATGTTCACAGGAGCAAGTCCACTGCTTTAAATTGCAGAGCAAGCTGAGCATTTACACTTATTTAAATCCATGGTGTGAAATTTTTGAAGCAAAGTAAGTTGTAAGAGATCTTTCCAAAGTCTGTCATTCTCTTTTGTGTTTGAATTTGGTATTCCTTGCTCTCTGCTCATCACCTTTCTGTCTGTCTCTAAAGGTCATGTCATTATTTCTGTGTCCTGTTATGTCTGGTTTTGAAGTCTGTCATGACTGGCTTTTTGTGTAAAGCTTTCAGGAAAGTCATATGTTTGGAAACAGTGCAGGTTTGTGGAGATCTTGCTCAGTGTTATAGGGGGAGCTGTGCTGTAGTTAAGGACAATAGTCTTGACTTGCATTTGCAGAACTTAAATACTGGATTGTCCTATCTTTGCAATTTTCGTTGAATGGGCTGATGTGCTCTTCTCCAAAAGCTGCATGTGATCAGCTCAGGTTTTTAGTGCATGTGCATGTGTTTGATATTCTGCAGTGGTATGAAGCCTGCTTACTGGCTTTTAGTGGTGTCAAACACAGCCAAAGTTTTATCCCTTTCCAGTTACCCAGAGTAGGCTAGAGAAGCAAAATCAGGATACTGATCAAAGGTGCTGTAGTTCACACGTTAGTTTCCCTTGCTGGAAGTTCTGGATGTTTTATACTGGAAAAACTTAGTAATCGATGTTGTTAAACCTGCCCTTTGGCTCTGTGCTGTGCATCTGAAAGGCTTTCATTTACCCTGATTGGCTTTTCATGTCATTCCAGTTTGAGGTTATATATATAAAATTCTGCTATACAACTTTTAATCTTAGTAGTGATTCATGTGGTGAAAAACTACAATAAATATGTGCTGAAAGATGACTGCAATATGGCTGGTGAAAAAACTTTCCTTTTAATTAGGCTAAGATCCTCACTTTCAGTAGCAATAGCTAAATTGTTACGATTCTACCTCACCATTTAGCTAACAAGATATATCCATTTTATTTCCTGTTCTCCCTTACTGGTCTGCTTCCTCTGCTTAGGCTTTTGTATCTGGACCTGCTCAGCATCCTCAGGAGAAGGCTGAACATTTACCACTGACTTGCAAAAGGACAACACATGTTGCCACCTCTTTTCTAACTCTTCCAGCACAACTTATTCCTCAGTGTCGAAGAGATTGATCAGTACAGCAGTAAACTGCTGTGTAGAGGGAAGCAGCTTGATTAAATGTCATAGGCATTATTAAAAGAAATTCTTGTCTCTTTAGGTGAGGATGGAAAAGAAAAAAACTCAGGCTTCTGGAGAGTGACCAGGACTGCTAACATAACTGAGACTATTAAGATTATGAGTGTTATGAGATCTCTTGATTACAAATGGCATCAGAGCCCGTAATCTCCATCTCCTCTTTAATATGACTCACAAATTCTCATGTGCAGTCAAAGCTCTGCTTTTCCAGCAGCAGTCAGCTCCTGTCTCCTAACAAGGACATCTCCCTCTCCCTGAGAGGGAGGCTTTGTGTTTTTCATGGTGTGTAGTATGAAACTCATAGTTTCAAAGTACTTCTGAGCCAACCTATTGGAAGAGGTGTAGAGCCTTGCTTAATTAGTTTCCTTTGCTCTTCTAATAACAATTTCTAGTTCTCTCTTGCTAATGAGAAATGCAAATGTTCTTAAGAAGCAAGAGGCTCATGTGTGCTGTGTTTCCATTGTCAGTTTAGATAGATCTGAGAACTGGCTAGCATTGAATGATGATTGTGAAACTGAGGGCTTTTTGCAACTCAGGATAAATAGGAAAGAGAATTGCAAACAAGTCTATCGCCTAGATAGGGGAATTGTTGCAAATTTCAGCTTTGATTTTATGAAGTAAATGCTAACGTCTTATGACGCAATTGATATAAGCCTGAAATAAATTATTTGGATTTAATAAAAAGTCTCCTTGCAAAAGGAATATTCGGTTACATCATTCAACAAAAATGCCGGGCTCTCCTGAACGTGCAGCTCTTGTCCAGGCTGTAGGGAGTGGGTGAAGAAAGCTGACAAACATTAAGTGTTCCTTTCAAGTGGGATGACTGTGTTCTGGGTGTAAGGTGAATGCATCAGGCTGCCAGAAAGATATCCTGTGTCCTCTTTTCTTTAGTGCCTTTTCTGTGCTCCCTTGTGTATCTTCAACTGAATCCTTTGCCGGAGAACTCGTATTGCACACCAGGTAGTTCTGTGCGTGCTCTGTCCCTTGGCAAAAAGAATGTTGTATCACACCCTAAGGTGTGGGCTCACCCCCTTGTTCCGGAGGACCGAAACAGACTTCTTTCATTTTGCAGTTGCTTTGGATGTGAAGTAGCATGCCTGGACGTGCAAGTTATCTCAAATGGAATTGCCCAGTGAATGGAGTTGCATTCTTTAACATGAACAGCGTGTCATAGTGAACCGCAGCAGAGTTTAAAAGCAAACCCCAAGTCTCAGATTTAAATGCCTTAAAGTATTTTTTACTCTGATTTGATCTTTGATCTGCTTCCTGATCAAACTGTTCAGGTTTAGCTGATGACTTAGGCTTTTTAAGGTTTCATCACAGTATCAGTGTGTCTGTTCTGGAAGGATAAGAGCTTGTCTGAGTTCTGGCGGGTGCCACACCACACCGCCCTGAACCCAAAAGCAGGTCTGTTGGGGTTAAACTTTAAATTCAACAATGATATAAAAAAGGCTAGAGACTTGTTAATGGTGTACCCAGTGTTTTTGTCTGTAAGTGATATCTATCCTGTCTCTAGGGTTTTAAGTCCTGCTTTCTAAGGGAGTTGGGAACCTCACACAATAATACTTAGGTAGGGTTCCTAACCCGAGCAGTCAGTTTAAATCTTGTTCATGGTTCTGAACAGACACAGTTGCTCTTTTGGCCATTTTGTGACTTCTGTCAATGAGTGGTGCTGTTCTCAGAGGCATATCACTGGGATAACAGAGGTGAAACATTTTCAGAGAATGTAACTGATATTTTTCATCATGCAGTCTTCCCAGTAAAGTCTCCAGGACCCCCAGCTGAGCTTCTTTCATTTGCTTTAACTGAACGTCTGGCCCTTGAATCTTGGTCTGAGAGATCAGTTTGCATCCTGCTGTATTTTTATGGATTAACCCTGTGCTTTTCTGTTGGCTTCCTAGGGTTTATGGGGACATTCACCTTGCTCTTTTGGGGAGCGGGGCTGGGCTCTATATTTTTTTTAAACAGTGCAGGTATGCTGAAGAGAAGGGGGAAGAGAGGAAAGTTTGAGGACCTGCACAGAAGCTCTAAGAAGCAGGACTGAGTGCAAAATAAACCTCTTTTGCATGAAAACAGAAGACATTTAAAGATCAGCTGAGTCACAATAGCTTCACTTTCAAATAAAAAAAAAAAGAGTAAAGAATGTGAATTTGACATGACTCAAGACAATAAAATATTCGGTGAGCCACATCCTCATATGATGTAAAGTGTTGCAGCTCACCTGCTTTCACTGAAAGGATGCCAGTATGTACCAGCATGAACATCTGTGCCCATTAAGTCTTCCTCATGCTCATGGATGTGTTCTTTGGTGTCTAATGAGTCAGAAATTGAACTTCCTACAGAGGAAATGACCTCTCAAAAAAACCCTAAAGCAAAGGGGTGAGAGCCTGGCAAAATAACTACCAAGCAGTTCAACTTTCTGAAAAGGAAATGGATAGATCTTGTCTTGAAGTTAAAACAGTTCCATCTGTCCTGTGAGCTCTGGCTTCCCAGATCAGTCTCGGGGTTAAATGCTTCATGCACTTGTACTGGAAATGGTGCTTTGTGGCAAGTGGCTACAGAATTGTGGTTAGAAGAAGCTGCCTAGTTGACCAAAGCAGACAGATAACTCACCTGCTGCAAGGCAGTGCCTGTCAGATGTAGAAGTACTTGCTACAGTGCTGGTGCTCTGCATGTCAAAACTGGGACAGTTCCTTGCTGATGTTCTTTCTATTTGTGATTGTTTCAGTAGCACAAACCCTTTCAGGGAGTCCTGTACTAGGTGACTGCTCTTGATACACTCAAAAGGGAACTTTGGCACTGTTACCTTTTGCAAACCCCATAACGCTGATAAGACAGCAGTGAGTGGTAATCAGGACACCAAGTGTTGTCCTGAGGACAGCTGTGTCTGAAAATGAGTGAAATCCATACATCTATCAACATGCTTTTACAGGGTGGTTGTGATGGCAGACTACAATCATGAATTAGTGTTCTGTTTTATTAGGTGCTTGTGACACATGCAGTGAGTTGCAGGAAAAAGTTGGTCTCTGCCCCCAGATTCTCTCGGTAGGTGAGTTGGGCTTGCTGCTAAGTCCAGTATCTGCTGTGCTTGACACTTTCTTCCTACTCCTCCCCAACACTCAGAGCCCTCATTGAGCAGGCTGCTATGCTGTTTACGTCATACTCATGGCAGAATATTGAAGGTGTAGTAGCAGTAATGACTTCTTTTTACCAGATCAATAAGAGCTGAGAAGGAAATGGTTTTCATTTCCTCAGAACATCCCCAAGTGAGCTGCAGCAAGAGGTGCACCCCTGTATTAAAATGGTGTGTTTCGCCAAGAAAAGGTTATGAATAGTTATATTTTTCCTGGCATCGTAGAAGACGCAGCTTATGAGTAGAAGCAAGTTATCCTATAAGCTGAAAAGTTGGGACCGGGCTTCAAAAAATGTCAGAATCACATATGTGTTTCAGTTCAGGGTCTGGTGGAAAGTATACGTAGGATAGAAAAACTTAGAAAGAGCCTTGGCAAGTCATCCCTGTGTGTGTATGTAAATATACCTTCATTATTCATTTGAGGATTAATTTAAAGGAAAACTCATTTATTTTGGGATGCACAAAATTAATACATGGGAATGTACGAGTTGGTTGTGTTCAGACTGCAGCAGAATGTTTGGTCTGTATTCTTTTAACTAATTAGGTTATGTACATGTCAGACATGACGAAGGGATACGATCGTGGAGACAGCGTGTATGAGGATATATGTTGGGAAGAACAGGGAGTACCTTTGATAACCCTTGCCTCCCTCCCCTTTTAATCCAATCAGTTTGTGGAATCTGGCCCAAGTTTATGATTTTGGATATGGTGACTCTAGCTCTGCTTTGTAATAAACATATTCTTCACCCACTGATATGCCCAAAATTATTTTGGAGCCAGCCACAGGATCCACTTTGAGTTATTTCCCATTTAAATGTGGAAACAGGTGATTTTAATGATGCTGAATTTCTGCAGGATTGATAATACTAGGCACTACTGTCCCAGAGATGAAGTCACTACACGTTTGGCTCGGTGTACGTGTATTTCTTCACTGACTGACTTGCTCCCTCTCAACAGGAGATTTTTGAAAAGATAAAGAACAGAGGAGGTGGGACTTGGTGAAACGACAGTTGTGGAGAGGAAGTCACTTCCCAAAGAAGCTGAATGAGGGACCAAACACCACGAGAGGTACAATGTCAAACTGGTGGATGCTGTAACAGGGACATCTCTTAGATGTTTTTTGCTGTAAATGTCTCGCCCCCTCCTCCTTTTTTCTACTCACTGTAAATTAATAGTGATGCCTCCTTGCCCTCTCTCTTTTAAAATAATGTCAAACTGGATCTGTGCTTTCACAACAAAACATGTTAGGGCAATGTTTCAGAGCTGAACTTGTAATTACAAACTGAAGGAGACTCCCATAGATTCAGTTACCAGCACAAGGTAGAATCCCAGGTTTCTGTCTTGTGTGACTGCTGTTTTGGAGTGAGCCTTTGACCTTCTTTCTCCGAGGAAGTTAGCCAGCTAAAAGTTTTGGAAAGGTGAGTCTTGTGTAGCTGGTGGGCAGGAAATAAGTAAGAAAAGGGAAGGAGAATGCCTGACAACAATGAAGAGATAGTGTGGAGACAGTTGACGGCATGTAAGATGAGAAAAGAGCTTCGAAGTGTAAGAGACAGAACTGAATGAGCAAGCCAAAGTCACTGCAGATAGTTCTCTTTGGGAATACAGCTGATACATTCACTTATTATGCAGAATGACTGAGTTAAGCGTATGTGCATATATTATATGTGTTTAATTTTTTATATATACACACACACACCACGCGTATTTGGCTTCTGGAGAAGTTGCTCCTGGCAAAAGTAAAGTTTTTTATGATTATAGTAAATACTAGAGGTGAGGTAAGGAAGAGTCAGTGCCTTCTGTTACGTGAGGAGCTCTCTGGATATAAGCAATTGCTGAGATCAGTCCATTGTAAATCATCTGTGGTAAATATTGTACAATAAACAGTTAAAGCAACTTTTGCTATTTAAAAAAATTGTTTTCTCCAGGTTTGCAATGTGCAAGAGATGCTGGGAAGATCCACTGAATACTGGTAACTGTTTTGCTCCTGGGAAGGGCAATCACAACTTCTCTATCAAGACTCAGCTCAGCAGTAGTTCTTTCTCCACGCTGATACTACACTTTCTGTTCTTCAATGCATGGAATATGTGTCAGCAGGATTAAACCAGGATAGTCTCCTGAATGTGGAATTTCAGAGGCAGCACTTGCTGGGACTCCCAAAGTAAGCCAGCAGCATCCTGAAATTCTTGATTTTACTCAGATAATTTATTACTCGACTGAAGCTTTCTGCCGATACCTGCTCTGAATTACTGTGTCTGGCTTGGAGCAAGCAGTGCTGCCAGGCTGCTCTGACCGCGTGAGATGGCTCTGACTCCCCCAAAGTCTGTAGCAGGGGATTTGACACAAAGAGAAGAACTTGTGCTCCATGATGGAAACTGCTTCCGTTTCCTGTCTGCAAACATCATCAAGATAGGTAAGTGAATGGTTACTGTCCTTTCATCTAATCGTTTAGTATCGAAAATGCTTTCTTTTTCCCCCAATTTACAATGTTGTTTCTGGGATGAATTCATTAGCTGGAGTATCTTCAGTGGACAATGGTGTGGTGGCTTGAGGTTCCCTTTGGCAGTTAGTGTAGATTGGAAACAATACATTTAAAATAAGGCTGAAAAGACACGTAATCACAGATGAGAGAGAGAAGGAACAGAAGTCTTGGTGGTTTAAGAGATAAGCACTGGAATTTAAAAGGAATGTGTATCACTTTTTTTTACAAGACAGAAGATGACCAACAAGAACTGGCTTTTCAATGTAGGTAAAAATGAGATCTGTTATTTATAAAATGGCATCAACCAGATCCCAATTAAGCCATATTTTTAGTATTTAAGCCAAGAACTAGAAGAGATCAGGATTATATCTGGCAGGAGGACAGGAATACAGATTTTCATATCTGGCATCACAAGTTTTATTTCCATAGAAGCACCTTGTGCTGGTCACTGATCCTAAAGTAGGAAAGTCTTTGGATTAGAATCATGTTCTTAAGAGCAGGGAATTGGAGAGGGAAGAGGACTGTAAGAGAAAGGACAACTTATAAGAATTGCAGACTTTGGTCTATGCAGCAGCTTTGCTGGAGCAAATAGCTGTGTGTGCTGAGCTCCTCTCAAGAAGGCAGGGAGGTGTGTGGGATCTTTTTGAGACAGAAACAATTACTTTTCTTGTCAAAGCAGTTTATACTAATGAGGAGGAAACAGTGGTAGTCCTGTAACTTAAGCTTCATCCTTTCTGTGGGCCATTCTAGAGCAGTTGCCTATCAGCTATTTTTTGGCTTTCAACCAAGCTCCTTTATTCAGGAGCACCAAGTGCTCTTAAATATTTTGTTCTTTAATCTTTACCAGATATATTCCAGAGGGAACACCAAGTGCTGGGAAAACTGGGAGGGATCATTGCAGTATAGAATGCAGCTATGAAGGCCTAAGAGCAGTAAGGAAAACCCGGCTTCTTCCTCAAAGCAAAACATTTTGGGCTACATATTTAAAAAATGTAAATCAGTCTCATAGGATGAGACTGTCAAAACCAATTGCAAATTTTTTCCTTGATTATTTCAAGTGCTTCTGGAAAATCTTTCTTGAAGTTGATGAGAACAGGATTTATGCTGCCTCAGGTTGTGGCTCTGTGCCATGAAGTTGTCTGTCTGAACCGAGCTGAGAGATAGAGAGCTCAAAGAACAGCTATTGTTAGCTGTTGCTCTTTTTGAGTGTTGACAGCTTGCGCAGATGAAAATGAGCTCTTCTCTTAGGAAGCCCTGGAGAGTACAGATGTGATTTTGCACATCAGTGTTGACTGGAGATTGGGTAAGAAGAAGGGAATTGTGTAACTGATGTCTGTGGCAGATGAATTTCTGCTACAGGAGAGATCTGAAAGAGGAGGAGCTGGTTTGTTGCATTTGAAATAAAAAAGAAAGTTGATTTAGCTCGAGATTTTGGTTGAAATTTTATATACTCAATACAGGACTCATTTGCTTGAAATATGTTCTAGTCACTGCCTACATTTATAGGGTAGACAACATTAAAGTTTTGGCTGAGCTCTCACAGGAACTAATTTATTCATTTTGGTCAAATTTCCAGCAATTGTGAATTTAGCTTTCTGCTGCCTTACAATTTGGGCTGATATGTTTATTTTTTACTAGCGTTAATGGGGCTGAATGTATTTGTATTGCAGTTGTATTAAAAATAGCTTGTCGGTGAAAATATAATCCATAATTAACTGTCATTACACTAGTCCTTATCATATATTTCATGAAGTTATTCTAATGACTGCTTTTTGTTTTTTAAGAATAACTGCGAAGCATATTCTTAATTGAAAGGTAATTTAAATGAAATGGACAAATTTTTAATATCCTGCAAACAGTAACTACCATTTTGCTGTGATGCGTGTGTTAATTGCATACACATTTTTTCAGCACCAGTATAGGATTTTTTTGATTTTTTCCAAAGTCTGTTCAGACTTGCTTGGTGTCCTGTTTGCATTTTCACAGCTTAGGCAAATGCCCAGGCAGTTGGCTAAATGCTGCTGGCATTGAGTGTTGAGATCGCTAGCAAGGGAACCAAGCATGGGCTGAAGGACTTGACTAAATTCGGACCTTTCCCCAAAGGTGTTCTCCTCTTGAATACTGAAGGTCTGTAGTGGTGATCTTTAGCATTCCACCATCCTTTTGCCTTTGCACATCTCCTGAGCTCTCCTGTCCTTAACTCTGCAAGATGTTTAATTCGTATCTCGTGGTTCCTTAGCATGTGAAGCTGTGCTTACTCATGTGCTCTGGGGAAGTTTGTCCCGATATCGCTGTCGTAGTGTGTCAGTAGAACAAGAGTGGTAGTGACAAACGTTGTTTCCTGCCTCTCACCTGCAGGTCACACCAACAGTTATAATTTTCTTTCTACCTCTTTCTCATAAAGAGTAATTTGAGAAAGAAAAGTGCAGAAATTTAGAGGTGAAACAGGTGTATTGCAGCATTTGTGTGGTTTCTGGCACTACAGAAGTAAGGTGGTGTGTTCCAGTTATTGCTGTATGACATAAAATTACTTTTAGGGAACTACTTTTTTATTTGTAGGATGAATTGTGATTTGTTGCCTCATGAACAAGAATTGTCCATTGAGCCTCCACACACAAAGCTCTCCGACAAAGTGCAGAGAAATGGCAGAAATAGCTGGAGGGAGAGAAAGTCTTCCTTGTGCCTGCACAGTGCTTCCAGCATTCCAATGCGAGTGGGTCTGAACCCAAACAAAAGCAGGTCTGCAGCTCAGGAATCCCTTTGCAGGCTTGTTTAGAACACCCGCTTGAGTTTCTTCTTAGCTCCCTAATTAACTCTTTCTATGACTCAGTTTAAATGCTGTGTAGTGCAGTGACAGCTCTTATTTTGCCTTTGTATTGTAGTAAATGCTAAGCCATCTACACAGAAGTGATCATAACACTGCTGAGCTGTTGTCTTGAGTAGCCTGTGCCTTCAAATATGACATTTTATCAAGTTAATACTGTCAAATGTAACCCTTCAGCTTTCTCATTTGGGTGAATGTATTTGCAAGAAGATTTAGGAAAGTATGGAGCTATAGAGTCAAATCACTAATTGGAATAAATCCTCGCAGTTAAATAAGGGCTCCTCAACTGATCGTTTGCTCCCATAGTACCATAGCTACCTACAGTCTACTTCTCTACCACACTTATTAATCTCAGATGGCTTTAAACTCTTAGCATTCTTTTGCCATTTCCTGATTTGTTTTATCAGTTGAGATAGTTTTCAGAACTTGTTGCTTTCTTAGGAATAAAAGCTCTGTTTTTCTGTGTAGGCTGTAAATGGATGAGGAATAAGATTGCTATGTAAGAAGGAAATCTGAGTGGAATGCAATTAACTTTTACATAATTTAGGTGTATAATATGATTCAATATTATTACGGCACCATTGGGAAAGTCCAAAATCAAGGAGGTATATGGCGAATTCCATAATCCTCTATTTTTCATATGTGTTCTAGCATGTCTAGACTCACTTTTCCCTTGTAATCTGATGAAAGTGTGTTGTGCACAGACACGCAAAATCCTGTTTGCTTAGATATGTAGTACATCAGATTAGCCTGGAGAAGTTCTTGAGATAGGCTTCAGCATGTGGCTGTAATGCGCTGCCTGTCTCCATAAGCCGCGCTTCCATCATAGCAAGGGGGCTGGACTGGATGATCTTTAAAGGTCTCTTCCAGCCCAAACCATTTTGTGATACGATTTTAGCTGAAGAAGAGACACACAAGTGATCTTATGTGAATTGGCATCAGCTGTCTGAAGGCAACTTGAATTTGAGCTAGAATTCTGTGCGATGGCCCATCAGTTAAAAATGAAATGTGAACTGATACTGTGGTTCTGCTAGTTCTGTGCATATTTGTGAGTGACTGAAGAATGGGTACTGCTTGTTCTTTTGTTTCTGCAGTTTGAATCAAATCTGAAAATGCACTGTGTATCCCAAACACTTAAACTTCAGCCTGTCATTCTCCTTTTTTGGGCTCTACGTAGACAGGGGATACTACAAAATTCTGATACTGAATCCTGAGGTTTTTGCATAGTCTCACCTTAAAGAATTATGTTTTCAACACAGTTAAAACCCAGCTGACTAAGAATTTCCTGATTGCAATAGAATAAAACAGGCATATTTCTGTCCAGTTTATTGACCCTGATCTCTGCTCCTGTGATACAAAAGCAATGTAAATGCCTAAACCTTCTAGCTTGGGTTTAGACTAACGGGAGCACTCCACAGTCTGGATTCCTTCTTAACTGTTGTCTTCCTTTGTCTGTTTAGAGTGGCCTTACAGTGCTACTGTTCTGGTTTGTATCTATTTCCAGTCCTTCTGTAGGATAAATGATGAAACAGGGCACTGCTCGATAGTAAATCTGGACCAAGTGGTATGCGGGGATCTTGTGTTTCATTTTGACTGTGCTGAACACTGGTAACTTGTCTTTCAGCTGATGATTCATATATTCCTTCTTCCTGCCTTTGAGGAATGTATATTTGTTTTCTTAAGGATACTTGTTTGGATCAAATGAGTTTTTTAAGCCTTGCCACTTAGATCAAATAGAATCAGCAGGCAATGGAAACCTGTCGAGCTTTCTGGATTAATTTCTTTCTTGGTTTTGTTTGGATGGGATTTTTGTTTGGCTGTTTTTTAATGAAGTGTATTGTAATGTAGGCCTTGGAGGCTCTGCGCCAAGATGCCTGAGGGTGTTTAGTCTCCAGACTCTTACTGGGACACAGACATGCCCACTGATATGTGCTGGAGGTTAGGAGCCTAAACGCCATTGAATCTGACACCCAGAGGAGCAGAGAGAGCTCCAGTTTGTCTCCAGTTCACACATTGTTTGACCTTGGGTAGTGATTTTGGTTTAGCATCATAAAATACCAGTAACTACCTGTCTTTGTCTTCGTGGAGTTTTGTGAGGTTGGAAGGCTGTGAAACTGTTGGAAGTAGCAATGGGAGCCATAAAGGTGTTTAAGATGAGAGTGACCAACAAATTAAACCTCTGTTGTCAGTAGGAAGACTGCAGTTTGGCGTCACCTTTCTTTGCTGTGCGCTACTGGAGTCCTGCGGCTGTAGTAACATGGGAGAGTGGAAGAAGTGGGATTATTTTGTTGAGGTAAAGCCTGAGGCATATTAAATTTTTGATGTGCTGATGTTAAGAACTTTTGTGGTCAAACATGGATTAGAAACTAAAACCACAGTTTAGTAGGCATGATGGGCTGACGGTTGGACTTGATCATAGAGGTCTTTTCCAACCTTCATGATTCTGTGATTCTACCTGAATATTACTTTCTATTCCTTCTACCTCCAACAAAATCCCCCCCTCAAGTTTTCTTGCTCTTTCCTTTATCTGTTACCACCTGTAAAGATTTTAGAAGTATGTAGTGGGAAATGGAACACTTAGAGCAGAATAAATAGTGCGGTTTGCACACGTTTCAGAGTTTAGGATGAGAATATTGCCAGTGGTATGGTCTGTCTGTATTGCTGTTGCCATCTACTGGATGAATGTACAAATGCTAAGCTGGCATCATGAGCTGCCTGGCTTTAGATATTCCTTACCTCCCAAAACGTTTAAATGCCCTTCATCTGCAAGCAGTTTTCTTCTTATCTTTGTTCACATCCGAATCTTATCTGTCAGTTCGAGCTGAGGTTAAATACTTCAGCAGAGAGAGGAATGCTTTGTTTCCTGAGAGAACAAATAACTTCACTTGTCTTCTGAAGTAAATCCTAGTGGTTTTCTACAATTAATTAACTATGAGGAACTGCTTTGTGCGTGGCTGCTGGTATCTTCTACGCCAATCCAGGATCCTTCAGCAGCATCGCTGGCTGTATGGTAAAAAAATGAGAATATTCCACAAACCATGAGTTAAACCTTGCGTAGCCAGTGTGAAGGAAAACTGTTTTGTTATGGACCTTTTATGCTGAAAATGCTCTGCGTGAAATAGGTGTGATTGAGTTTATGGAGAAGAATGAATGAGATTTTTTTTCAGTATTTTAAGGTTTTGTTAAGTCTTTTCTCAGACTGAGTCTAGAGGATTATGCTTGCAAAGATAGGGAACCATATTGCTCTTCTGAATGCTAGAGATTCAGTAAGCCAAAAAATCAGTGGTTTAAGAGGTTTTTTTAAGAAGATATCCTTCTGAGTTGATGCAGAAATAAGGAATTACTAGTAGAAATAGGGCATAGATGGACAACAAAGCACTGTTGGAAGGGCAAGTGGAAGGGGGAAGGTTTGTGCTTAATCCGGCATGCTGTCCTCCAGAGGAAAATGGTTAGTTAGGAAAAACTAGTTCTTCTGACTCGTTTTTCTCATGCAGCTCTAGGTAAAAATTTGCATCAGAGAAGTTTTAGTGTGGGCAGGGCCTAAAAAGTTAAAACTCTCACTGAAGAGATGCAAATCCCTGCAGAGCAGGTAGTGCTGCTAGGAGAGCATGGAACCAGTTGTGCCAATGGGGTGGTGTTACCAAACTGAGCTTATTAGAACAGGTGGATGAGGAAAGGGTGGCAGGATCGCCCTTTCTTATGTGACTGTGAATTCCCAGCAAAGGAACCAACATGATTCTACCTCAAAAAACTGAAGTGTTTGGAGATGCAGGTGGTTCATACAAGTACATCCACATTTTATTTTTCTAGTGGTAGTGACTGTTTTCTTTGCACAGAAGCCTGGTCTAGTGGGAGGTGTCCCTGCCCATGGCAGGGGGGTTGGAACTGGATGATCTTTAAGGTTCTTTCCAGCTCAAACTGTTCTATGAGTCTGTGATTCTAATTTTGTTCTGTTATTTTGGTTGTCCATGGTTAGAGGTTTTAAGTCCTCTGCCTGCAGAAGCAGCGAGCATTACCTGGTGGAGAATAAATCCCTACTGGAGATCTCTAGAGGTTTTAGAAGCCGTTAGTGATTGGGGATCACAGCAAACATAGAAAGTTCATAGGCTTTGTGGTCTTTAATCACCCTGGTGTGGTTGAAAAGGGACATCTCATGTGGCTGTAAGAAATCTGGCTGTGGCAGTGCCTGACTGCAGTTCCTTGTTAAGCAAGGGAAGAGAAAAGCGGAGGAAATCTTAAAAGGAGGAACATAAGCATTAAACAGCTGTCATAAAGAATTCCCTGGTGCCTTACAGGAAGAGACATTTCCGTGTCAACTGACACTAGAGATACCAGGGAGAGGTGTCAGTCAGTGAAGAGTTAATTGTTCTAGCAAAAAGTAGTTTAGATAAAATCCTACCTCTGTTCTCTCCCCCGCTTCCCGGGTGCTGTGTACAGTAAGGGAGCTCGTGCCATCAGAAAACTGACAGTGATTTCTCCGTGACTGAGCGAATAAATGGGATGAAATTTGAACTGCCTTCTCACACCAACAGAAAGAGTGACTTACAGAAGAGGGAGCAAGACGGAGGGAAAATGCTGAATATTTTTACATTCTAACATGGGCAATTGAAACAAATATCCATATTTCTACAAGACAATGGATTTAGGAAGCCCACCGCAGAAGCACAGTAGGTGGATTTATTCCTTTTACCGTATGCACTAGAATTTTAGCTAGAGGATAATTGTACTTGTGCTTATGGGCACAGTTGTTTTTTAGGCATACTTTGATAGCATCACATTCCTCTTCCTTTTTTTCTCACTATTCAGGGATATTTATTTGGCTGTTCGACCCTATTTGTTTAGAGGATAATATTTTTTAGACGTTACCAGCACACTGTCATTCCAAAAGCTCTTTTATCTCTAAGCAGGCATGTTTTATTAATTATGAGTATAGTATCCAGATAAATAAAAAGACTGTTAAGTAAATGAAAGATAACGTAGATGAAATATCCACCGCTTCAGGGAAATGGTAATGCTAAAGTGAGAGCAATTCCGAATTCTCTGACAAATCTGTTTACTTAGAGCAGGTTCATCAGCTGTAGACATTACGTTTCAGTGCACCTTGCAAACTTTTACTGATGGAGGAGACAAAAGCTGGCATTTAAAGAAGAGGGACTACGCCACCATGCAGAGTGCTAAACTCGATGCATCACTTCTTAATGTCATTCATCTTTGCTGTCTGGAATAGGATCCTTTCTGCTGACTGCCATGCAGTCCTGCTGTACCTGCCTTCTCTCGCAGGTTATACTGTAGTTTTGCTCTTGTAGGTTATGCTGATCCGTTTAGGTTGTGCCATCACTCTTACCTCTGCAACACACAATTCATTTAACCCATTAATGTGTTTAGGTCTCAAGTTTCTTCTCCAGTGTTGAGTGTCTTTTGGTTCTGTGAATGCGTGTGTTGGCTCCGTGGTTTGTGACAAAGCGTGTTTGTATGGCGGATGGTGTTACTTGTGGTGTTGTTCTGTTTGAGGATAAAGCTATCACATCTTTAATGATGGTTGTAACACTCCAGGTATCCTGTGTGATGAGCCATTTTGAGCAGGTAATTAGTCAAGGAAATGACTGACAAGTAAATTACAGCTGACACATGGAATGCATCTAACTGTTAAGAACACCTGCAGGCATTCAGATGCTGTGCAAGCCAGGTCCTCAGAAACAGCAAAGTGAGGAGATGAGAGTTCACTCTAAGCAGTGTTGAACAACTGCTTAACCGTCTTGCAAGTTGTAGTGCTACCTTCTTGCCTTCTCTGTGGACACCTCAGGGATATACTTTCAGCCAGTAGTTCTGTTCTTGCACTTTTCTTCTCTCTGTGGTTTTTCCCCACTCCTCCAGTACGCGTTTGCCACAGAGCTCTTCATACACTTACGATTAATCCTCTATGGAAGAGCTTTTTTAATAGTGCAGCTACCAGCTGTTGGACTCCAACTTCTTAAGAACAGGTAGCATGGAGACCAAGGCAGTGTTCTCTGCATTGTGCATCCTGCCCAGGATGTCCCAGAAATATAGTTTTGGTATCAAACTGACTGTGCCAATAACTATCACAGAGAGGGAGATGGTTCACTGTCTGCTGTAGAACCTCATTTTCTTTCCTGCTGTGGTGGGTGAAGTGTAGAGTGATGTGACTGCCTGTGGTGGCTGTTTACTTCTCAGTAAAAGCTGCAAACTGACTCGAGTAACTTCCGAGATGTGCAGGTTTCCTACTTTGATCAGAACAAAGTTTGAGGCAATAACACAAGCTGCAAGTGAAGGGAGCTGTGAAGGTCCCACGCTCATTCTTTGCTGTGAAACACACACTGCTTAAGTACAGTGAGAGATGAAAGTAATTCCCCTTTCCTTCTCTTCATGACCCTAGGACACTTCCTTCATCCTTTGATCTGTTAGGCAAATTTTGGTTAATTTCAAGTTCATTCAGACTCTGGTCTAACAAGCTTTAGTTGGATGTGCCAGGAATGTATCTCGCTTGTCTTATCTGGAGATAGAGGCTAATGCAGTATGGTAATTCCCTTTTTCCCCTTTCCAAAGGTATTGTTTCAAAATACAGTTTTGCAGATGTATTTTAATGCAGATTCTTTTTGCCTGAAGCAAGCACCAAGATCTCTGTATAACAGAAACTCTGAATTATTTGCACATGTGTTTATAAATTTGCCTGCTAATGAACCGCTAAGAATAATAGGGGTTATGATCTTACCAGGTATAGCTGTGTGGCTGTGGTTTGATTGGGTGAGTATTGTCAAGGACTGTCACTTGTCTTTATTCTAATTTTCTATCACTCTAAGCTTATTATAAGCTCAGAAACTTCCTTGAGCAGCCCTTCTTCACTTTTTGTTTCATTTGAAGGAGTTATATTTTCAAATAGCATCCGTTCTCTTGAACCAGAACACTGTCTTCGTTAGTGGGAATTAGATGCAAGTGTGTGCCTGGTGAATGTCATCAAATTCACTTGCAACCTTCTCTCCCAGTTCAGGCTGGCACAAGATAGTGAAGACCTTTGGTACCCATGTGCTTCTAGCGAGTTTCTCATTTGGGATTTCATTCTTCCTCTGCATTTCTGGGCAAGCTTTCATCCATGCCCCCGCTGCACAGCCATTCATGTTTAGAAGAGGTTGGTTCTAACCCTTTTTAAAAATAAAACCCAGCTGGGGTCAAACCTGATCGCAGGGCTTTGATGCGTGCTGCTGTAGCACATGATTCAAAGTTTGGTCCCCTACAGCTCTCTCCCCTCGGAGGACTCTCTTGGTTTATTCATTCATTATTTAGCTGGTGATTTGAGTAAGAGATGTGTATGGGGGGGCATTCATAATTTATTACCAAGAGTGAACAAACCATGGCCTGTGGACAGTGAGGACAGACTGAATTCCCTGGGTTGTTTGGGGCAGGAGTTTCCCTTACAGTAGGATTTTTCATGCATTGGGGCCATTGGTCACCTTTAAACTCAGCCTTTACTAATGAAGGCTGATCCTGGAATTTCTGAGGGCTGGGCCTGAGAGATCACAGCAGACATAAAGTGGGCCCTGGATACCACTAAGCTGCTGCATGCAGGCTATTTTTTGGTGCTTAGACTGCCTAATAAAATAAACAGAACTCTGCTTTCATTAAATTAGTAGGAAAAATCTAAAAGAGGTGACAGGAGTTTTAATTTAGCAGCGATGTGTAGAGATATTTATGGAGAGCCTTAACTTGCAGCAGGGACAGGAACTGAAGCACAACCAGATCTTGTAGTGCTGGGGTTTAGTAATAAAAAATAAAGATCAAAATATTGTCACTTTCAATTGTGATTTCATGACAGCAGGTCTGTCAAAAACCTGTCACTGTTTAACCCTGCTCTGGAATTAGAATTAGATCAGTAGTGGCTGTATCCACACGTGGCTGTGTGATCCAGCAGTTAACGGCAGCAGCTTCTGCTCTGAGTGCTTGCTTCTTACAGACTGAAGAAGGACCCAACACACCCCTCTGAGCAGGGCATTACTGGTACCTGAGGACCAAAAAAGTACAGCTGAGGGGGGAACCACGCTGAACAGGGAATGGTCACCCTCACAATGCCTTTCTGCCAGCCCAGCAGGAGTGACCTGTAAAAGGGAACAGTCTGTGACTTCATATGCAAGCTCATGTAGAAGATGTCATGGAGCTGCTTGTGGATGACAGGGAAAATGAATGCAATTACTTTATATAATAAAATGGACTTGGTATTTTGTGGTGATAGTGTCTGACTGACAGCTGGAAGCAGGGGGAAATGGGGAAGGTGAATGAGCTTTCTTGATGTGGAACAGCTTAAGACTGTAAGCAGGGTAACACAGTTTAAATTCCACATCTCTCTGCATCTTGCAGAGAAACCTAATTTTTTAAATCTCCACAGGCTTCTCGGAGACCGAAGATGCTAATTTTAGAAATGTGGCAGCTCGTTGTCTTCCCCACCCCCTTTGCTTTGCTGCCAGAATGCTTAACAATCCAGTAAACAAGCTGTGGAAAAAGGGGAGAAGCCTCAAGAGCTGAGGGCGTTGGCCTCTTGTCAGTGGCGTTTTGGGGGAAGGGCTTGGCCCCCTGCCCCCTGGTTCTTGAGTTTGAAACCAGTTTAAAAATAGAAGAGTAGCAGTCGAACTGACAGTAAAAGAAGCCTTTCAATGTGTAGTGATGGGGACTAGCAGTCTCTTTGCACTGACCTGATTAATTCTGCACCAGTACTCAGGATAGTTTAAATTAAAGCATTGCATAAGAAGAATGTTTGGAAGTAAAGAAACAAGCCCTAAATTTGCAAGTAGGACTTGGATGTCTCATTTTGGGTGTTGATATATACACTGAAAATCTGACACTGGAAATTGCACCCTTCTCCCCTTAGGATCTGCTTAGAGAGTTTATTATGTATTACAAAATGCAAAGAATTAACTTCTGTTTTGAAATGCCTTTTACTGTGCAAAAAGGTGTTGCTTCATCTTAATAAGCACCCAGAGTCCAAATTAGTGCAGTTAGGGAAATATAATTTCCATACTCTATACTGATCTTGTGTAGCTGCCTCTCCATCCTCTGCTTCAATCTCGTGTGTGAAAACAGAGCTTGGAAGATGTTTATCCAAAATTGAATATATTAGAGTGGTAACTATCTTAATGTGAGGCCTTATAGTGCAAATTTAGTTCTCATTTTAGTAGCAGGTAGAGTGTTCAGAGTGTGTTAGCTGGAATTTTCCCCTTTGAAAGGAGACTTCTTATTTAACAACTTCCAGTACAAAGTACCCGACGTTCCCCTTGGCTCACAAATGCTCAGCACTTCTGCAAGTCTGTTTTATTCTGACTGCTTTTGGGGGCACTTGAAGATGTGTGTGCGTAAAGAAAAAAGCTACAGGAAAGTGTTTAAAATCAGGCATTCATTGTTACTTCAGTATCTCTCCATGACTAGAGGTTTCCTGTTAGACCTCCACAAGGTACATGTGTGTGTTTTGTTTAGAAAATTTGCTATTTTTTAAGTAAGAGCTGTGAGGCAGTGAAGTGTACGTTACATTCGGAACACACAGATAATAAATCTGCTTAAATTTAACACGCATCATAGTTTCAAACACCCTGGAGTGTCTGGGAAGTTTAACAAAGCATGAATGCTTCATCTACTTCATGCTTGTACAGAGCATTTCTCTAACTACACACACTTTTTCATCCATGTTGTGCATTCTAACTGTTCTCTTTTCTGAAACACAGAAATACTGACTCGTTTCTTTGCTCCATTCGTGTTTGTGGGTATCTTGTCCCCAGCACACAACAAAGATGCGGTTTATGGTGAAGTGTGTTATTACTTGTTTATAAGTACAATTCCTGTAGCTCTGGATTGTTCTTCTCTTCTGATTGTGGTGGTTTGTGCCTTTTCCATAGCTCCGACTTGCTGACACTGGCACTGACACGGGCTGCTTAGAGAAACAGAGCTCTGCAGACAATAAGCTGCAGGGGAGAAGCATGTCAAGAGCAGTAACAGGAATAAGCACGGAGAAGGGAGCTGTGAGCATGCTGCCTTCCACTACTGACAAAAGAAAAATGGAATAAAGGAATTGTGTTGGGCTGCATTCAAGCAAGAACTTTAATATGTTTCTATTTTTGAGGGGAGAGAAAAGATTATGTGGAGAAACAAAGGGATCTGAGGTAATTTAGTGTTAGTCTGAGAGCTGTGTCTCTGTTGCTTGGTTGCATCTGCAATAACCAGCCCTGCGCTCCAGCAGCTGAGGTTTCACCTCTCACCTGAGGAGCTTGCAAAACTAAAGAGAAAAGACAGGGAAAGCGCTGGGAGGTAGGAACAGAAGAGTCACCGAGGAGGGAAATGACCCTTGGGTTAGTAGCTGGGTGAGGAATTAAG
The DNA here is from genome assembly GCA_033558235.1 of Neomorphus geoffroyi. Lineage (NCBI taxonomy): Eukaryota > Metazoa > Chordata > Aves > Cuculiformes > Neomorphidae > Neomorphus > Neomorphus geoffroyi. The sequence goes on along the minus strand of JAUMJM010000029.1, from coordinate 1,695,063 downwards.
CCTGGTGTCCTGTTCAGTGCTGTGTATGCTTAGACACACTTTCACAGCAGAGCAGAACGTGTGGAAGATCAGTCCTTGCAGATCTGCAGAGACCCCTGAACTCTTTCTCAGTTTGCAGCTTGTGCTTGTGTTGAATACAGTCCTGTCATGCTGACAGAGGTCAGAGATGAGGCCCTCACAGCCGGTAAGGAATGCCATGTACTCTGGTCTTCTCCTTGAAGATTGTACTTCAAAGGTGACTGTGGAAGGAGACAAGATTTCTTCTGAGAGAGCAATATATTTTTATGTACTTCTTATGCTACTCCTGGCCATTTTGATTCACAGAGCAGGCTGTAAGCCAAGGGTAAAGCATTCCAGCAATTCAGAGTTGGGTATCCATGCTACAATTCGAAGAAGCTAATGCAGCTCTTGCAATGATGTTTGACTTGGTTTTGTTTAATGTGAATTTGAAATTCAGTTAATGCAGCTTTCAGAAAAGTATGCAAGTGGACCTCATTCATTTGATAACCGAATGCTTTGCAGTTTGCCTAAAGGCAGAAGCTTAAAAATCTCCATTTTCACATTGGATGGATTTGTAAATTATTTGCATTCCCAGATGAACGTAGGCAGCTTATGCGATCTTCCGGAGTTCTAGATGACTGGGTCTTCTTCAAGTAAGTAGGAAGTAGATGACTCTTTGCTTCTGAAAATCAGGTACCTGTGTACACATCTACTGGCCTAAACATCTTCAAATATCTGGCAGGGAGTAAGGCTTATGGTGTTCCTCAGGAATGCTGTGACAATCTGACTGCCCATCTCTCCTAAGTCTGCGATTGAAACTGAATGGTCAGCACATGCATCTTGTCATAAGAAAGGTCCTTCTCATTCCTCCCACTGGCAAAAAGGTTCTTCTAAGAGGGACAATAGGACTCCAGATTCTGAGAGTGACCTTTAGAAAGGCTTAGTAACTTCTGATCTTAAACAGCAGAGGCATCAGAATTTTACTGGTTGATGAGTTCTAATAAAATACCTTGGGATGTCATGAGGGCACCAGTGATTCTTCACGAATATCAACAATGAGAGTGTTCTGCCTGGGTGCTTCAGCTTGTCTGCTCTGCTTCTGGTAGGGACTTGCTCTTGTGGGTGAATAAAAATATTTTCCTTCCCGTTTTTTCCTGTAAAATACAGACATTAGGAACACCACAGTGAAGCGTCGTAGTGCAAACACAGCTCCTTCCCAGTATCCCTTTGAGATCTGCCTTCCCCTAGCTGTCTGACTCCTGAAGGCAGAGAGAGTTTGCCTGAGAACTCTGTTTGCACAGGCTTAATACATTTTGGAAGCAGCTATGGCTGGAGGGAAGGCATCTGCACAGCCGCATCGTCACTCCCAAAGGTTTTTTTTTTATTGCTGAATATGGACCAATTGCGGTTTGTCAGGTATTTAATGATGTTATAGCAAGAGCAATTGTACAGCAAGATATAACAGAGCGTTTGACTTCTCAATTATAAAACCTGAAGGGACGAAGAGGAACAGCAAGCCAAGGGATTTCTATATTTTGTTTTTAATGATCTTAAAATAAGCAGCAAAGGGCCTGAGGCTTGGAGATGTCTGTCCAGCGGCCCCGGGAGCAGCTGCAGGTTTATCTCCTGCAGACAATATAAACTACTTCCCAAAGTGGTTTTGCTGAAGCAAGGCAGCCCGGATGATTGTCTTTCTTGCATTTCCAGATTCTTAGTCAGAAGTTTGAAAACATGTCAGAAACTTGTTTATAAAACACTGCAGGAAACAGAAATGCAGCATAAAGACTTAGGGTATATGTGTTGCTGAAGCTGTAGCCCTATGGAGTACAAGTACTCTTCTCATCGAACTGCTGGAGAGCTCGTCGGGACTAGTGCAGTGTGGGAGGCAGTTCAGCTTTAGTTCTTAAGGCTTTCTAAGACCCCAAGATCTATTTCAAACTGTCTTTTCCTTCTTTCTTTATTGCCTTTCCTCCTTGGCTAGAGACAGGCATCTTCCAACTTCGTTTAATACAAATTTTCTTGGGTGAACATGGGTTCCTTGAAAACCTTGAATGGCCAAGATGGTTTATGGGTCTTTGAAGAAAATACAGCAAAAAAATGTTTATGTTTTCTAGTCTCTGAATTAGAAAAGGAGCTAAAACTGAAATAGTAAAGGTTGTGCAAGCTGTTTATTCAGACATGCTGTGGTGAAAAAATCAGATTAAACCAGCTCAGTTGAAACAACATTCTCCGTGTTCATTTACCTTCTGGTCTCCAACAGAAATTTTACTTGTTGGACTTTGAAATACAGAAAAACAGTAAATTTTAAAGAGCAGTAAGCCCACCATGGCTGCTGCTGAAAGTGATCTTTGCTGTCAGTACCAATTATGGAAGGATAGTGCACTCGATTAGGAATTCATTTTCTTGCCTGGAAACCACAGCTATTTGCTAATGCACAGAATATCACATCAGTAAACGATATTCTTACCTGGACTCCAATGTTGTGGATGGTTATTACATAATGTCAATTATTAGAATGATGCTAAGCTAGAGATATTTTTTTCTCTACTTTGGAAACCTTCTTTACTCACAGGGTTCCTGTGCTGCTGGCTCCTCACGTTTGTAACATTTCTCCCTTCTCTCTCTCAGCACCTGATCTCTCCCTGCTGCCGCTGTCTCTAATTTGCTTTCTGTGTTCCATATTCCTTATCCGGTTGCTGTTGCCAGCCCAGCGGTGGGGGTTCTGCGAAGCTGCTGGAGACTGGATGCTCACTGTAACAGTATCGCTTTGCTGGTGAAACTGGTCAATAATCCAGGATTTTACTAGAGACATGCAGTTAAATTTAAAAGCTGCTTTGTGGCTTACAGTAAAGAACACGGGTTTTAGAAAGATCAGTTTTGACATCAGCAAGTGTATTGGAGAAAAAACACTTGTAGCAGGAGTTAAGAATTGCTTTTATACAGACTTGATTGATAGAGGGGCCAACTGTATTCAGTGTTCTGGGTGGAGCAGAGAGCTACAGAGGAGGTGCTAAGGCAGAACACACGGTGAAAATATGTGGACAATTAATTATGATTTATACTATTATTTCAACATTTAGAGTTTAAGAAAGAAATTTGTTTTCAGAAACTTCAAGCCAGTAGTATAACTATCAAGGGCCAAAAAGGAAGAGTCCTGGCAGTGGCCTGTCCGTGACTGAGCTGCTGTGGTGAGCAGAGCCTTAAAATCCCTGTTCTGTGTATTTGGAGTAGGAGAGAAGGATCCCAAAAGCCGAAGGAACAGTTCTTATCTTCATATTATAAATGAGCTGGTGAGTCCTTGAGAAGTGAACTGTTTGGGTTGCAGAGGCTTTCTGTAGCAGAGACCAAAATTTCACTGCTAAGATCTAATTGCTGTCTGCTGTCACACGCACGTGACAACGAGTGAGCCCGTAGGCACCAGGCAGGGTGTGACATCGGCTTTGTTCATCTCCCTTAAGAAAGTAAAAGGTAATGGGCAGCACACAGTGCCACAACGTCTTATTTTATTATACAAGAAGACACAAACCGGTGCATGTTAATGCTGAGCATCACATCGTTATTTGCAGTACATCCAATGCCAGAGCAATGCCAGTATTCTACCCTCTATTTTAGTTGAAAATGGAGAAGGTATTACCTTGCAAGCCACGCTAGTTTTGATAGGAACCTTCAAGTAAATTGTTATTTTGGCTGAACAGAGTGTTGGTGTATGTTTGTACTGTTTTTATCCCGCAGAGATAATTTTATGGTGAGAAATCTGTCTTGTACATGATGTGCTGGGCTGCTGTACCTTCTCTCTGCAGAGAGCACAGGTAAAGGTATCAAGGGGACCTGAGAAGCATTTCAGATTACCTACAAAGAGGAAACTCTCTTTCTGCACTAAATTGTGCAACCCCATGGCACAAGCAGAGCCATGGCTGGACATTTATCACTTTACTGGATGCAGCTGAATTTACTGTCGACTGAGTAACAAATGTATGGAAGGACCCTATAGTTGGCTGATCTGCCTGTGTTAGTCTTGGCAGCTGTAAGCATTTGGTAATAAAACCTTAATTTGAAACTTCCCAACTCTTCATATGTTAAAAGAACAGAGAATTTGTTCTATGTCTTTCCACCGGCTGTTTTTCCCCATGGTAAAGTACATTGGTAACTATGGGAACCAAAACTTAAGAACTGACACCCACATGTGTTAAAGTTGATTTATAGAAGGTCTTGAAGTGATGCCATGGATTGTGAGATACGGAACTATCTGGTGTGAAGTTCAATGACTTTCAATGAGAGCTAGGTATTCTACTTCCATAGATTATTTGGAATGTCCTTGCTATTGTGGGTGTTACATTCTTCACTTTGTCTTAACTACAGTCTGACATCGTTGTGCTGCGTGAGTGCCATAGGAATAACCCAAATGTGATGAGATTCAAATACACGATGCCCCAGGAGGCTTCTGGATCAAGTGCTCCTTTGGAGTTGCTCAGAAGATGATCTCTCGGGGGGACATAGCTAGTGTTGAGAAGCAAACAGGATAATGTTTTCCTGAAAATAGACTTCTGCAAAGTCTGAAATAGTTCCTGATATGGTAAAGGACAGTGCGGTCCATGCCTACAAGAAAATTGCAGGGAGTTTGTGTCAGATCTTGCAAAGCAAGTCTGGAACACCGAGTGATGCCTAAAATGCAAAGATGATCCAGAATGAAAACGGCAGGACAAGCTAGCTGTAACCACTGGAAACTGTGAATGAGACTCCACATTTCTAGTCTGGAAAGGCTGAATGGGATGGGAGAACGATAACTGTAGGCATTACGCAGCACCTCACGTACACGCACAAGTAGGTCGAGATTGAAATGAGATGTTCTAAGCCAACAGAGCACAGTCAGACAGCACAACTGGATTGATTCATTTCTGATTGGGATGGGGAGAGGATCAAGAGCAACAGTGCCTGCTCAACCTGTGTGGGGTGAATGCTGCAAGGTTCTATGTGCCACCTATTTTGAGAGGATATGGTTACCCTTGTTACCCTTCCTCATGCATCAGATTTGTTTCTCTCAACAAGAGAATGTTTTTTCTATTTGTTTGTCAGTGTTGCTTATTTAGATTTCAAGTTCTCAAAGGCAGAAATTGTCTTATCCTGTGTATTTCATTAGGACAAGCAGAAACTATTCCTGGTTGGAACACTTAGGCAGTACCATCATACAATGATGCTGAAATTCTTTTCCAAAATTCAGGCAGACCTCAAAGATCTTCATCTGCCTTCTTGTGTGTTGTGTTTTGGGACACAGCATGCAATAATGTGCATTGTTTGCTAGCTATTTTCTGTCAATTCTGCATTAATATTCCTTGCAAGGTGAAAAGGAGGGCAATATATGGTCTTTGCCAAGAAAAGAAATTGGATAGAACTCCAAAGTGAACAGCTTGTCTGTTTTTATCAGTAACTGTAGACTTGCTTTCTCAACTTAATGGGAAGATAACCTTAACAATGTGTAGGATGCTGTAGGGACGCAAGGGAGGCATTAAGATACCATGATTTCTTTTTCCTTCTTAAATGAAGTCACACCCCGTTGGTGTTTGTGCCCACTGAGTGAAACACAGCCTAGAGGATGAAAAGTGGATTATCTTTTGTACTTATTTCCTACAATTCCACAAGTTTTTCCTTCAGTTCTTGTTTGAAGGAGTGAAGCAAAATGCATCCACATATCTTGTCTGAGAGTGGGGCAGTAAAGAGTTAAGAAACAATTATCCCAGGTGGCTGAACACTTGAGTTGCAGTGAAAGGCTGGTAACATTCATAGAGCTCCTGTGCCGGTTTCTACCTGTCAGCAGCTCCTGATGTACTACTATACCGGGAATTAAAAATGAGCTTGTTCAGACCAGGAGCAGCAAGCATCCTTAGGAACCTTCTGATGTTACAGTAAAAACCAATGTGCAGAGTTATTTTTCTCATTATTTAAAAGATTCTTTTGAAATATCAGTGATGTACATATGGTCTGTGCTGCTTCCTCTGGGTTCACTTGATTCTCTCACTGGAATATGGATGATGCAAGCACCATTAAATGCCTCAGCCCAGATAAAGGTAAGGGGAAATGCTATTTTAACCACCTTTTTGAGGGCAATCAGTTTCGCTATAGGGAACAGTGTAGTTTATGGGGTTTTCTCGGGCACTTGTGTTCTGTTATGCAAACTTAAATGCTTAAACCAAATACGTAGCAGTTTCTTAAGGCAGCCTTTGCTGTATCATACTTTAGCCTCCTGTTACCACCAAACCTTAAATAATATATGCATTGCTAATGGCTGCTTCTTCCTGCATGAGGAGTGCAAAGGAGAAGGGCACCAGGTGTATCCATGTCCCTTTTCTGCTCACTGAAGGAGCTGGCTGTCACCATAAAGAGCAGCTTTCTATTTTTAACCATAGACCTTCTGCTACCCACACGAGAACAGAGACTCCAGTACTATTGTGAGTCAGCCGTGTTGTTTTCATTGTTTTAAAATATGTAATTTGCTTCTAATTAGATAACGGTTTCTTAATACCCATCAAAGAACAGTGCACAGAATCAGTCTGGGTTGAACTTGTCCCTGATGGAGTTCGAACGGGGGTGAATTCAGTCCTCTCCAGGAACTGCCTTGAGCTGTTAAACTACGCTGCAGTTTTCTGCAGTTTGGGTCTCACTGCTCCCGTACTGCTGGCTTCGTAAAGAAATCCTGTTAATTCAAGACCAGTGCTCCAAAGCCCAGTCTTTATTTTTCAAAAGCATTTTATTCTCATTGATTTATTTGGTAAAAGCCCAGAGAGACGAACCCTTATCTGTGATGTATTTTATTTGTATCAAATGCCTAGTTGCTTGTCTCTACACATTTTGTCTTTTATACTTGTAAGGCGTGTGGTTTTACAGCAGTTACACAATGAGGAGAGACTTCTGTGTGTTCAGAAAAGCAGCTCTGTGTGTGCTAGGCACTATTCTAACACCTTCATGGCTTTGGGGAGGCAGATAAGTAGCCCTGACTCCCTGTATTTTCAAATAATAGAATACCTAAGACGCACATCCATGAATATATTGCCATATCTTTTGAAGGACGCGCTCATTAAAGTTTGCTTTTCTTTGGGACATCGCTGAAAAAGTTATATCTAGATTAAAACTGTACCAAAGTGGAAAAATGCTTGTGTCTAACTTGATGTTCAGGTGTTGGAACAAAACCTGGCATCTGTTAACTCTGGTTTTGACTTCTCCGTGTCTTTATCATTAACTTACCGCATATAAGCAAAAGCAATGTTGTTCATTCAGAAACTGAGAAGAGGTGGTTGCTGACAGGTGTGACTGTACCTATGTGGTCACTTATCACTGCAGCAAATGCTGTCTCAGTAAACAAAGAAGAATGGGAATGTGAAATGAAAGCAAAGTGACTGAAGAGTCTCAAAATAGGGGAGAAGTGTAATTTGAAACCAGAAGATGTCCATAGAACATCACATAGAAAAATCTTCAACTGTAAATAGAAACAGTCATTGCTTTTTCTGTATTTTAGGACCATTTTGGTAATGATATTCTTTATTAATAAAAAGAATATCAAATCTAAGAATACTTCTAGTCTGTGGCAGATTTAGTGATTGAGAGAACTATGCAAATAATTCAGGTAAATAATGGAAGAGTCTTAGGCTGCACCAGAAGAATAGGAAAACAACCAATATTTTCCTACAAGATTTATTAAGAATGAAGCAGAGATGATGGGATGCATTTAGGCATTGTCAATATTTATTTAAATAACAAAAAGTTGAAGTGTATTTTAAAACTTGGCATAAGGGTTTATTTACCTGTGCCATATTGCTGGTGTAGAGTCTAGAGATTTGGAAGTATGCGAGCTTCACATTAACAAGATGCTAAATAGTGAAATGATGAGAAACTATTTCCTATCTGCAAACATTTTTCTTGTTCCAAGGGAAGAAGGTGATTTTCTTAAAACTTCATAAGCTGTAGAGTCCCCAGATTTGGCCTGAGTTGATTGAAGTGGTATTGTTTGATTGAAACATTTTCATTTAACATACTTTTATTGATTGCATTTTCTAACAGAAATGTTTCAAGACTGAAAACCAAAATATTTTAGTTTTGAAAATGTTGTGATGGCACAGCTTGAGTGTTCCTTGTCTATTTATTGGTCTCTGAAACCTAGTGTACCATTGTGAGTTCATTTGTACTTCAAACAGACAAGGTCCTTGAGGGAGGTATGATGGAGCAGGAATTTTGTCACCCGAAGTCCTTCTGACTCACTACTCCATTCAGCTTCCAGCTTCTGAAAATAGGTATGAGAGAGGGGCTCTCACTTGAGGATCTCCTGGAGTATCTTCCATGTAGCAGTTATTCAGGTTTGTTCCTTGGCTGCAGTTAGAAAATGCTGAGGCTGAGATGTTAACGATGTTCACCAGTCAGTGTTTCTGCCAGGTGGTGTCGTGCTAAGTTCGCCGGTGTCATTCACTTTGAAAACAGTTGGGGTAACTTAAAAGAGCAGAGGTTTCATGAGCTGAAGCTACAGGCCAGACAGTGGAATGAGGTTTTCTCTCATTTATAATAAATGCATATATTTTATTGTCAAATTAAAATGTTCATTTCTTGCTCTGTTTCCTCTGTTACTATGATTTGGCATGATTGCTTTACTTGGGTTGGAAGTTCTTTCCACTTCCAATCTCTAAGGAGGTCTGTGTTTGTGCTGAGTTGGATTTTAGTTATGAAACACATCGTTCCATTGACTTAGTTGGATTTGGAGTTGAGATCAACATCCTTAACCTGGAAAGCAGAGGTGTTGTTTTTTCAGATTATCTATTGTAAATTAGGGTGACGTTTTTAAAAGGGCAGATTCTACATAGTTTTAAGGATTTACACCATCTTAATGGAAAGCAGAGTCAGATCCACACTTCATCGTGACAAACCGGTAATTGAATATGAGTGGAATGTGTCTGTAGTATCTTTTATTCACACCACAGTTACCCAGTTACTTGAGTGCCTCTTTAGTGCTTCCTATCATTCCTTTCACTGCACTTGATCCTGGCTGCTCATTAATCTCCTGCGAGGTGAAAAATGCCTTTTATGATGTTTCAGGGCCTTTTCTGTTAGCCTGCCTTACCTTTTGTGCTGAGAATGAATGCGACTCCGCAATCACTTTCTGATTAATGCTTAGTCCTTCTCAAAACCGACACACTCCTGCTCCTTGTGTGTGCAAAAGTACAGCAATACACTCTGCTATGTGTGTGAACCAGGGAGGGTTAAGAAGATGCAGCTCCTGACTCAAATCTGAAGATCCAAATCTGACTGAACCAAAGGCTTTTGATTTGGTGAAGATTAGGACTTGCAAGCTGTAGTTGCAGAATTTCAGCTTCCGAACTGCAACAGACTGCTAAGAACAGTGTTTGCACAATACCTCCTACCTGGGAATGAGCCTGATCTCAACTTCTTGTCTTGGATCATCAGTAAAAACCACAAACTTGAGGTCAAGAAATGGAATCTCAAATAGGCCCAGTGATTTTAGACTGGCCTTCAGTAGAAGAATATTATTTTGAATATATAAATAATCCTTGCATGGGTAAAATTTTATTTTTGAAGGGGTCTGTTATTCCATGCCCTCGCTCCTTCCCAAGTTTGGAAGCCCATTTATCCTGCTGTGAAGGGAGAAGTGACCACTATTTTCCACCAGTAAATATATAAAAAAGGAATGATTTTTTTAGTCAAAGTACTACTGTCGTTCCTAGAAGAGCTGAACTCTGTTCCCGTCTTGATTACTTAATATACCTGTGTCCCTTTGGAAAAATCATTTAATACAGTCCAAGTTGAGATCCTTATCCTGAAATGGGGATATTGCTCTCAAGTGGTGTTGAGGAGAAAAGAATTCCATTTGTAAAGGTTGTGCTTAATTACTACAGACTTAAAGTTAATATCCTGCGGACTCACTTTAAAATTAGCTTAAGTGTTGGAGTGTGACTGTGTTATCCCCCTGGAAAGGTCTCAGTGAAATTATTTTCTGATTGTGTTTCTGTTTGTGAGAGAGAGGAACAGCTTTTCTTCCAAGGATTTAGCAGGAGGTTTAGGTCAGTTATAGCTGGGGCTGGAAAATAAAAATGTGACCAAGAAGCGATAATGGATCCAGCTGCCTCTGCTCCACTTGCGTGAGTGCAGTGGGGTGAGCGGAACACTGAGCATTGGGCATCTATTATGCAAAAGAAGGATCGGTGAGCTGGTTACAATTTAAAAAAAGCTTATTTTTGTCTTCAGAAAACACTCCAGGCCTGATTTTGTACTGATTTGCGACTTGTAAAAAACAACTGAAAAATGTTCCTGAAGCTCAGTTCTCCCCTTGCATCAGTGCAAATACCAAATCCACTCTTCACAGGCAGAAATGGTGACATAAAGTGCCTCCATGCTATGGAACAGAGATCTGACACTTGCTGGAGTGCAGAAGTGAATGAAAATTAATTGAACGAAGCAGAAAAGAACAACCAGAGTTTGCCTGTAAGATCCTGATACTCACATGGCTTGTGATTAAACTGACACACAGGCATGATCCGCCTTCTTAGTTATTATTGCTGTTTCACCATTTCCCGAGGTTCTTTAGAAGTCTTCTGATAAGGAGCTGATACAAACAAGGTGATTGTTCTTGGAATGTAGGTCACCAAAGAAAAATCAATACACAGGTGCTCTCTGTTTCTCCAGCATCACATGTACTGATTTTTGCCTTGTTAATGAAGATTCAGACACTCTTTTTTGCTATTCTGACCTCAGTTATAAATGGTTTACAGATGCCTCCTCTTCAGTTTGATGTGAAAAAAAAAAAGGAGAGAAACATTGCAAAGAAAATGTCACGTTAATGCTAAGTGGACAGCTTGAAAAACCGATACCTTGCATGTAGATTCTTGTGATTCATACCCCTTCTATCCCTGGATACAGTCGTTTGTATGGTGAATGTGAATTTCGTTCAGCAAAAAGGAAAAGCTTTCTTGTTTTAGGGCATTACAGAAGAAGGGCTCATCAGCATTGGCCTCTGCAGATCTAAAGGGTGATGTGGTGCAGAGCAGCTACATTTTATGGCATGACATGGCCTGACACAGAATAACCATGGACCAGCCCAGTACTGCCCAAAACCAGAAACACTGTTAAATGTGGATCTGTAAGGTATTTCCTGGAGAGCCCATTTTCACAGGTCAGCCAGCCCGCTGAGTCTCTCATCAGCCTTCAAACGCCTGCTTATCCTCTGGTTCTGAACCCTTGGGGGAGAAGAATCTGTGAGACCATGTTTCAAAATGAGGTGGATATTGGAGACCACTGCAAAGGACATAAATACCTCTCTTCTAAGAGCTCAGAAGCAACTGCTTTACCTCCTGTATGTTTACCCGAACTATGCTGAACCCAAGGCTGAAAACCACGGGGCAGTAAGCTGTGCTGGCTCACAGCCCCCAAGCTTGTTGTGAGCTTCAGCTCAGCAGCCTGCGCTCACTGCACAACTGGGCAGCTGTTTGTGATCTTCCTGCTCGGGGATTACAGCAGGTGGTTCCTCCTTGAAGAAAACCATGGTTGTGGTCTTATTTCAAGCTTACCAAAAGACCTATGGTTGGTTTCTAAGATTTACAGGTGCTGGGTCCTGTAGAGTGATGTATTTCTGAAAAGAAAATGAGAAGTTGGTGAGTGACTGTGCTTTCTCAGTAATTCTGTCACAAATATTAAACTTTCCAATGTCTTTAGAGTGGAACTCGAGGCAGTGATCTCCTGTGGAAGTGCCTACGATTTGCCTGAATTTAGCCTGGGGAAGATTCAGCTCCGTTTTCACCTACTCTTTGCCCCATCTGTGCACCATGGTTACAGGCACTACTGGCAATTTCAGTGCCCTCCACCACTGTAAAATCACATTTCTGTCTTCATTGTGCAGTGCTTTATGCTCTCTCTTGTTCAGAGCACGCACTGATTGCGTGGCATAAACAGTGGCATAGATCCAGATTACAAGATTCTTGCTTTATTTATTCATTGCAGTTTCACGAGCAGTTGCCCATTAAAATGTTAACAAGGGATGTGAACATGAGGTTTGTGTTTTGTTACAAGGTAGAATCAAGAAAAAATGATTATTTTTTTTTCTGAAACCGCTAGTAATTACTGAAAAGTGTGTTGTCACCTGCCCACCCCTTCTGCCAGTCTAAAGGAAATGTCCAAGTTCAGGTAACGTCCCTGTGAAATTGTGTCCTTGTTAACAAAGTTCAAAGCCAAAGTATGGTTCTGAGCCAGATCTAATTTTCTTCAAGCTAACGTGGTATTTAACGTTTAGAGAAATAAATCGTGTTTGTCATGCCTGTAAGTAGTGGCTGGAACTCTATAATGTCCCTTGTGTTGGGGAAGGCACGTGGCTGATTATTGTAGTTCATGGGAAGAAGTACATGGATGGGCGGTGGATGCATTTCTTTACTGCAGTTCCTGGGCACGGGACTTTCTGGCTCCCAGTTTGTTTCAGTACAAGCCATCTGCTTTGCCTTGCTGCAGAGAGATCTCTCATTTCTTGTACGAATGATTCTGACACTTGGTTTTCAGCAGTGGATGGGCTCAAGTAGTGCCTCTTGAGGAAGCTCTGCACTCTCACCTGTCCCAGGGTAACCTTGGACCTGAGCAAGGACTCCACGGTTTCTTCCTTGCACACCTGCAGCTCTGTGCTGCCACATAACCTGCTGGTATTTCTGAGAGCACAATAACCTTTAGCTGTAATGGGGATTGAAGATTGGTGGCTTAATGCCCCGGTTTTCTCTCAATTTACAGTACACCCGCATAAGTCTGGCTCTTGGGTGACACCACAGCCAAGGAGAGTGTTGAAATGAAGACAGACTGGGTTATTCCTAGAGCCAATGCAGCTCCATTTTTACAGTGTTCCATGAAACTGGAATATATTTGAAGAAATAAGGAATCTGTTACATATTCTAAAGTGTATAAAGCACAAAAGGAAGGTCTAAAAGAGTTCTGGACCTTTTACAGGTAGAATATATTAAAATTCACCCCAACTATGGAAGCAAAGTTTATGAGTTATAATCCATTTTTGATGGTGAATTTCAGTAGCAGATGTCTTTTTCTCAGTGTCTTTCCATCTGTCTTATTTTCTTGTACCGCTTTTGCCTTGGATTCTTGAATTTTTAGGGCTGTTTTCATAGAAGGCATTCAATAAAATGGATGGATTTCTCCCCTCCCGATCTGCCTTAATCTCCCTTTCAGTGTTTATGACCCATGGCACAGAACAGATGGTAAAGTGCTGGAAGATCTTTAAATGTAAAGAGTTTAAGATCTTACCTCAATTAAGTGTATAGGGACATTTTGTCATTCAAGTCAGAGGCTGGAAACAAGGTGACCTTAGAGCACCATTTATAGCCTTAACATCTTTACTTTACGTTAATATTTTTCTACCATCAACAAAATTTCATTATTACAACCTTGCAAGAAAAAGCATTCAAATAACTCTTAAGTCCTTTTTACTAAAGATATCTTGTAAGTTGAATTTCTTTTGCCAAAATCAGCATCAGAATTCTTAGTAGAGTTTTTTTAACAGGCTATTCTTATTATATTTTAATAATTGGAGGCAAAAACTATAGAAGTATCTCAAAGATGGGTGCATGTTTTAAGTGGAATAGAGTTACTATTTCTACATGTTCATTGGTAAAACATGACATAAAAATCTTAATATATTTATTAACGAAACAGCCGCCTTTAATGCAAAACTTGCCGGAAGGCTCCACGCATAAAGCCTGTTCTCACTTAATTAAAATAATCGCAACATTTTGTTCAGATGAGCTCAAGAGAACTAAACATCATGGAAGGAGGCAGACTAATTGTCATCATTACGTTAGTGCTGTTGTTGCTGATGTGTCCCAGTTCCACAAACATTCCTTCATGTCATTAAAGTGATTTAAGGAATTTCAAGATTAGTTGATTTTAATAATGTCACATTCTAAACAGTTTTGGAAAGCCCTGGACATACTGGTATTTGTGGTTGCTTGGCAAATGCAGCTGTCTCAGGGCTTGCCCACTTTGAATTCCGATGCTATGGGATACACCTGGACATGCAGCGTTACGGCCCGTGCTGTTTCTGCCAGTGGATTTAGTGGCCTTGTACATGGATACATAGTGAAGACAGCGATATTTCAGTCAAACTGGGTAACTTGGGAGCACGGTGGGTGAGAAGAAGAAGCTGGTCAATAACCCGGCTTCCACTCGCCACAGGCAAGATGTGAGGCTTTAATCTGGAGCGTGGATTACTGCTCTCGGAGTTGCTGTCCAGATGGCCTGGCTGGCTGCAGTGGGTATGGCTGTGACTGCGGCCGAGCCAAAGGTCACTCGAGTAGGGTTACGTTAGAATTAAGGAAAAGGCAGCTTAGATACGGTTGGGGTAACGTTGTGATCCAGCCACTGCTCTGGCCTTTCTGAGCCTACGAATGGGCGACTGAACGAGTGCAGGGAATTCGGTTATAACTCTCTATGGATCTGAATTTTTTAATTCCTTCGACGTTACCAGAACCACCCGAAAGTGATTGTTTTATTGAATTCTTAATATAACTAATGCAGAAGTTAATTTCTGTGTTGAGGGCTACAGGTGTTTCCCTGTGTATTAAATAATTGCTAACACTTTTTCATCCCTCAGCAGTAAAGCAGGCATGTGGGGCAGGAATCCATCCATCCTGATGGACTGCATTAATGAGAAACGCACTTGTCTCAGAAGGGTCTCCCTTTGGCTTGCTTTTCTCCGCCTGCCAAACCACACCTGTGTTGTGCTCCTGTATTTTCTGCAAGGTGCTCTGTGTGATGGCGTCTGCTTTTTCTGCCATTCTTGAAGCAAATGTCTTCTTTTAGAAGGCTTTTGACATTCTGGTATTGTTCGTCAAGTGTTCCAAGTTCCATTTTTAGCTAAGCCAAGGCCAGCCTTCAGACTGAAACATTGCTGGTTTTCAAATCTTTCTGTGGCACGAAAAGCCTTTGTCACATTCAGAGAACAATAAGTTTCTAAAGTGCCACGGAAAGAAGTCTTTAATCTGCACCTTGTGTCAGGTGAGCAAGGTTTTTCTGAGGATGTCAAATGAGGCAAGAATAGAAACCCATTTCAATAGGCTTATATCCTAAGTATTGAGCTCAGTGTGCAGGAGAGTTGGGAGAGGGATTATGTCACCCTTAACCCTTTGTGATTTCCTCCTGCTTTCCCACACTGTTACCTCGTATCCAGCACAATCAGTAAACAGGGGAGCTTTCTGAAAGATTCTGCTTTTCTCTGCTTGTGTGATCACCTTAGGAGGCTGAAGGATGGATCGGTAGTTCCTGCTAAAAAGTTTTATGGGCTGGGCTTTGGAGTAGAAAACTAACGTTAACTTGTACATTGAGATGATTCTTCTTTTCTGATGCTATAAATCACTGGCATTTCTCTGTACTTGAATGAAAATGAATCTACATTCAAAGTCCTGCTCGTGCAGAGTCCTAACTCTGAACTGTGAATCTAATATCGCAGGCAATGCTGCAAGAGGAGTTAGGTTTCACTCTTTATCTCCCTCCTCTTTGTCCCAGGTTGATAACACATGAATGGTTAATGTAGAATCTAGGATGTCCTTGCAGAATTAAGTTTTGAATTTTAAAAGTAGAGCTCACAAAGTGTCAGCTACTGAGATTTTGTTGTCTGCACCGCCTGGAAGAGTGCAGGGAATCCTTCTGGTTAGTGCTGCAAGAGAAAAAAATGGAGCTAAACAATACCAATACTTTTGGTTTATTGCAAAATTTACCTTAATTCTGTCTCCTTATAATTGAGAGCCTTAAAATTTCTTTTTATCTCCTTCCTTGTGGGGTATAATAAAACCATTCTCCATATTTAAGATTTTATTTCTGTAGCAGGGAAATTACCCATGAAGATGATTTATTTCAGAAATTTAGAGCAGCACGCGTAGAGCAGGTAATTAAGCTCATGTTCTCTCATTGTGGCCCATGCTAGATCCTGCTTCCTCTGAAAGAGGGATTAGGATCTTTAGAACAATTCTTCATGATTTCTTGCCTTCTGTGTAGCAATTTTCTGTTGAAAGGATATGTGTTCCTTAGCATGTTACAGAAGAAGTTGCTGCTCTTCTGATGACAAATTAGTTTGCAGTCGTGGCACTAAATTACTCTTGAAAGATGCCCTAGGAGGATGGGAGGCTGTTGCTGACGTGTTTGGGTAAATAGCAGAATATAACATGTGTAAGCAGCGTTATTGCCTCCGTTGACTCTTAGTGCAGACCTGGCTGGTTTATTCTTTGGAACTAATCTGAGTCCAGCCTAATCTAAGAATTATGGGCATAGATGGTGAAATAAGCAACCTCTAATTGAGAGTAAATGATCTCTAGAATTAACTGCTCTAATGCTTTTTCAAACTGTGAAAGGAGGAGTAGGAAGCACTTAATGAATGTGTTTTTAAATGGGCAATTTGTGTTTAGCTCATCAAGCCAAAAGCATATTAGGCTCCTTGTACAGATCACAGATGGCAACAGCAATTGTGTATCGTACTTAAACTTAATGCAGATTAGGAGGTTGTGATAACATATATGACAGATTTCTGTATTTGGAGTTTAATGAGTACATTTCAAATAGAATGAGGTAGTAACTTAGTGCTTTCTAGAAATTAATCCTTACCTGCTTTTGCCTCTGTTGGTTTTCGAGCACCTGTGCTGTTCCTGGTGTATGTGCACAGGAATTGTTCTGTTCAGTGTAGGTACCAGGCTTGTGTCCTGCACAGCCACCTTCTGTCAGGTTGTGTACATTGGCAAAGGCATTCCCGAATGTGAGATGGAAAGATGCTGCTCAATTGGCAAAAAGAAGAAAGCACTTTTCTCTAACTGCTTTTTTCCCCACAGCTGTAACATGTCACCTAAATCCCTTGACCGGATAGGGCAGAACCACAGCTTTAGGATTAGTGCGTATGATGGATTTAGATTTGAAGCAAACATGTGTTGCTGTGTTTGCATTGTATCTAGTTTTTACTGCCTAGAGAGGACTGTTCTTTCTTTTATCAGGCATGTCTGTTAAAATACTGAATAGAGCCTTCTCAGAACAGATGAAGACTGGAACAATGATATTTTGAAGAGCTCTGCGGGAAGAAGATGTGATTGCTCTTTTTTTCAGACCTGGAAAGAGTCTCGAAGAGCTTAAGCGCCCGGACAGATTCACAGTGAAAGGCAAGGGTGGCGCCGGGGGCAGAGAAGGGGGATGGATTGCAGTGATAACTGTGCACTGATTTACTGCAGTGGATACTGTTTGTTGGTTTTTAAGAGCAAGTAGAGCCCTCAGCAAGAGTGGGACTTGCAAATCTTTTGGTAATCAAATGTGTAAAAGGGGTACCTCTGTGTAGGAATTGCTGTCAGAGGAGAAAGCAGCATGGAGAAGCCAACAACTGTGAATCGGTCCAATGGCTTGGTGGATGTAGCAAAGGAAAAAGAATGTCCTCAGGCGGCCTTTCTGCCCAGAAGTGGATTCAGCTATGTGTCATATTGCCTCACGACCCTGTCTGTGCCCATCATGTGTCGTCTTTAAAGTGTTGAACTGAGACCTACTCAGTCCTCAAAATAGACGACATAGGTCTATCACATAGAATAAAAAGGATTCTAAAGCTGGACAGGGAAGGAGGACCTGGATTTACTGTGAAGCTGCTCTGTAACAACCTGAAAAATACCGCTGGATTTTGGAAATCACAGATTATCTTTTTTCTGATAATATTTTTATGCTATTGTATTGAAAATGTGGACTACAGAATCCTGATCTCTACTAAGCCCTAAGCCTGCAGTCCTTGTCTTCAACTCCGAAGCTGCCTTTTGTCTCAGATATGGATGCCTCAAAATCTCCCTTGCTTCAGAATAAGTTCTCAGTGGCCCGTCTGGCTGAAGAGTTTTTCTGGGTTGGTGGCATCATCGTAGCTTCCCCGAGATGGAAAGTCGGCCATATTGGTAAGGCGCAGGCTGAATACCTGCCACTTCACTGAGCGAGGTGTTGTCATCTTGAAAGCTTTCGTGTTTATATCTTGTTTAGTGACAACTCTGTCTGGCAGTAGTGTGGGGGAGTGGAAAAGAAGGAAGACTTGCGACACAGCCCTAGTCCTGTGCTGTTGTGCATGGTTGGTAGTGCAGTTCTTTTGGTCTTCAGGAACCTCTCAGTTATGATTTCATTATTGATTTCTCTGCATTCCTCTGAAACAGCAAATGCAATGCACTTTGACGTGTGCCGACCTTTTGCATTTTACTGTTGCACAAATAGAATCCATCTCCCTCTTCATACCCGCAGTAAGACAGTTTGCTATCTGCCAGAATTGGTACACCTCATAATTCTTTGATTTTTCCTGCAATATTTTTAGTTTCAGTCTTTGAAATAAGCATTTAGAAGTGTATCTGTTGTCTTTTTTCTATAGTACATCATGGGACTCTGAATGCTGAAATACAGTGGCAAAACCTGCAGCTTCAATAGCTGAGAAGGGTCTCTTCTTGCTTCATAGCAGCCTTTCTTTTAGATAGGTAATAAAGTGAGGAAACCTAGTTGGAAATGCCTAGAGGAATGAGATGTTTCCTGTCCTAGGAAGTGCATTTTAATAGCAGTCTTCTGGAACCACTCATGTCCAGTAAGGAAACCTGCAGTGGCCTTGACCAGAACCACCTCTTGCCTTGGAAGCAATTTTTGTCTTACTTGTTTGTCGGCTTCACTGATCAAAGACATCGTTTTAACAAGAAAGTTGGAGGCATGGATAACTTAGAAACTAATGGTAATTTTTGCAGAGGGCCAGAAATGCCATCGTGCTCTGCATTTCTCTGATACAGATGGCTGATGGAGTCTCAGCTGAGACGGAGAGCTGACAGACTGACCTCGAATTAAGTGCCCTAATTTCCAGAGGATTAAGAGCATCTCTTCTCCCATTAACATCTCATTTATTAGGGCTTGTGTGCTTTTAGGGATGGATTCAGTTTTGCATTCTCTCTTGTATGCAGCAAACACTGCCCCAACCATTGCTGGCAAAATTGAAGAGAGGTTTTCTTTTTCAAGGATAATTTAGAATTGGTTTTGGCTTTCTGACTTTCCTAGAGAGACTGGCTAGGGCCAAAGCTGCACAACATAACCTGGAGCCGTATTGAACTTCGGATGGGAAGCTTTTGACAAAGCTGGTCCATGTATAAAAATACGCAATGACTCAATCCTTCTACCTTCTTTTCATCCTCACATGCTAAAATACTCCTACTCCTTCACACATTTACATCAAACCCAGAAACTCCTAAAAGACAATAATGCTACTGAACCATAAATAATTAGCAGATGTTAGAATATCTTCCTAACAATAAGCATGAAATTGGGGTCTTTTTTTTTTCCTTGTGTCAGGGCGAAGTGTAGGGATTTATGATTTATGGAGTGTTTTTTTATTTATGGTTACTTTAAAACTCTTTATAGTAACTATAAATGTTGTTATGAACTACGAAAAACTACTTTGAATCTTTTCACTGCATTGGTTTAGTGTCACTTAGTAAGAACACAAGCATGGAATGGAGTCTTCTACCTTTCTGTTTCCTGCTCTGCTGTGACATCGCTTTTTGCCGCAGTACAGAGATCCATCTGCTCACCATGTCTGTATTTTGTCCAGATGCAAATTGAGGCAACTCATTAGATCAGAAGAGAGCTGAACCCCAGCTGAATTCTGCAAAAGGTACTATTGAAGTGCAAAATATTATTTAACCAAGAAGAAAACCTTAATTGAAGCTGGTTAGGAGCCACTTCTTTAAAACAAAAAACAAACGCATTGCAAGGCTGAGGGATTTTTATTTGAAGTTTAGAAATAAATCCTTAAGGAAAGTATCTGAACAATGTAAGGAGAAGCAGCTACACATGCCTTCTCATCAGTGTGCATTCTTGTTTACGTGCTGGGAAAGACTTCAGAAATAAAGACTTTATTTTTAGTTTGATAGAAGTACCACTAGGATTTTTTTTTTTCTGCACATTTTTCTGCCAGTCTCTAAACTTTCAGTCACACCGATGGGTACAGGTGTGTGTTTGAGTGTAGCTCAGTCTCCTGGTCTCTGTCTCACCACCCTTAGCTAACACCTCTGTGTTACCTCAAAGATTTTCCTTCCTGTCATTCCATAGAATTCCAAAAAGCTGTTCTTCCTGACACGAGAAGGAAGATATTTCTTGTGCTTTCCTGTGTCACCAAACCAAAAAAGATGAGAGATACTTGAAATGAATATTCGGTGCGGGCTGCCCATTTTCTGCCAGGCACACTGGGCAGAGCTGAGCTCCAGTTTGTGCCAACAAACGTTAATCACAATCGTGCGTTGAATCACCAGGGGACAGTTCAGCGTCCAGGTCAGCTGGAGCTGGCAGCAGGACTGCTGAGGAACCGTGCTCCGGGTAGGTTTGGGAGAGGAATCCTGAGCCAGGAAGGAATGCTGCAATAAAAAAGCAGGATGCTTAGTAAAATCTTAACAGCTGAGGAGTGCATTCTTCCTTCACGTAACAGCAAAGTCAGTCTGTGTTGCATAAAGTGTACTTTTATTTTGGTGTTTCTTTATTTTCTGCTTTGTAGTAGGTAGGGTCTTTGATTCGTCTCTCTTTTCTGCTCTTAACTTTTCTTCAAATACAATTATTTACTGCAGCAACTGCTGGAGGAAGCTGAAAATCCAGTGTTGTTGAACTGTGTGGTTAGTGCCAGTAGAAATTTTATTATTAGTTATTTTGACCAAAAAATTTTTTTTCCAAAAAACTACAAGCCTTGTGAGATTAAAACAAGTTCAGACTTCCCATAATTATCATCTCAGGGTAAATGTAAGAAGGATTTCTCTGTCTTCTGAATTGTAAGGAAAGCAGATATTGAAAAGTGCCTGGGAAATGGTCGAGCTGAGTTTGAAACCACTTTGCATCTGATGTAGTGAGTTCCAGCAGTGCTTGAGCTGCAGCCCAGCATTTGCTTTTATAGTTAATGCCTGCTGACCACGTTGATTGCATCTAAGGGCATCTGTGATTGAAGCCAAGGGACCAGATTTAAGATATAAAATGTTGCCTGAGGGATTATCTTGCTCTTCATTTAACACCTCTCCATAAATATTTCTCTCTGTAAACTTTCACATTTACAGGTAAGTCCACAGCTGCTGAGAATCTTTCTGGCTTTTTGAGCCAATAACCTGAAATCCTGCCCTTTGACTTGAACTCTTAATTTGGCAGCTGCTTGCGATATTTTCTTCCTGTAAAGGACATTTTAGAGGGAGCAATCTCTGACTTATTGGTATCGCTTTATTTTTCTCTTCAGTGGAAAGATGTATGAGTTCCATGCAAGCTGGTACCCAAATGATCAAACTGCGAGGCAGTTCCAAAGGGCTGGTCCGCTTCTATTACTTGGATGAGCACAAGTCTTGTATTCGCTGGAGACCCTCTCGGAAGAATGAGAAAGCCAAAAGTGAGTGTTGACCACAAAATCTTTCTTCTGACTCCTTTTAGGGTCTTGCCCTCTTAGAAACAAATGAGCAGGAAGGATTTGTTTCTTCCACGGGTGATCAAGAAAATTGTTATACCTGAATTTAAAGGGCAGTGAACGATTGTGTGATTAATAATTTATGAAGATTCAGTGGGTGTTGTTGGCTGTGCAGGTTGCAGTAGTGTATAATAGTGTGTCGTAAATGAGTTGCAGGCAAAACCTGTGTGAATTAGGGACCATCCAGCGTGAGGTGTGGGCCCTTTCTCTACAGGATTTCTCAACGAGTCTGGCTTGGGGTGTGCATGCAGTCACTAATGAGCCATGTGTTTTTGTCATTCTAGTTTCTATCGACTCTATTCAGGAGGTTTGTGAGGGGAAGCAATCGGAGATCTTCCAGCGCTATGCCGATGGCAGTTTTGATCCCAACTGCTGCTTCAGCATCTACTATGGAGATCATATGGAGTCTCTTGACCTGGTATCTTCCAGCGGAGAGGAAGCACGCACCTGGATCACAGGACTAAAATATCTGATGGCTGGGATCAGTGATGAAGACAGCCTCTCAAAACGCCAAAGGACCAGAGACCAATATCCTTTCTGCACTATCTGGGAGTATTTCCCAGTGGTGAAGAGCTGTCAGTAGCATAGGGATTCCTTTAATATTTGTTTTTCTAAAAGTAAGCACCAGGCTCAGAGCTTCAAAGCGGTTCCCATTGTACTCCGTGTTTCCAGAGACAGAGAAGAGGATTTTCCTGGGCAAGATTTGGAGAGGAATGACTGCAGTGTACTGAAAAGCACACGGTATATTCTTTCATCTCTAACTCCCAGTGTAAAGCTGTGCATTTCATTTGGTTATAGAGGACAAGCGTGATGCAGCATTGCAATTCATTCTGTGCTGCAGTACAGGTGATCAACGCGTGTTGCATGTTGAGCATAGCAGGTCTAGAAATTGTTATGAATTGAAATGAGTGGAGTTATATTAACGTGTTATCTTGAACTTTCTTTCATTCCCAGCCTCATACACACTTTTTCCTAACATGAAAAAAAATCATACATTTGTAGTGCCCAGTACTATCCTTTGCTGTTTGTGCTGTTCCTTAACTCCTGTTCAATGTGGTTGAAGCAGACGTTTGATGAGGCAGATAAAAACGGTGATGGTAGTCTGAGTATCAGTGAAGTGCTCCAGCTAATGCACAAACTGAATGTGAACCTGCCCCGGCAAAAAGTCAAGCAAATGTTTAAGGTAAGAATTGAAAATGTTTTGGTTTTTTTTTTCTACAAGAACAAGGATTGAGCTGCTGGAGATCGAACATGAAACCTAACAGGAGAGACTGTAAATCCTTCGGCAGCTGGTTTGTTTCTGCTCTGCTGAGAGATACTACAGAGCACATATGGGAAACTGAAGAGAGCTCCAGAAAAGCATCATAGATGAATTGTTATTCATAGAAAAAGGCATTACACCAGGTACCTCCCGGTGTTGCATAACACGAAGACACGCAGTACAAAGATTGCATTTTTGCTGCACTTATTGATCTGAAACTCAGTCCTATTTCTTTGATTACGTTCTCTCTAATAAATATTATCTACTAAAATATCTAATATCCTGTAATAACTGGTACTAATAAAATATCCAGTGTGCAAACTTCCGTATCTGTTATGGGGTTTGCTCTGCTAAAGGGCTGTTTGTTTGCCATTGCACTGTACTGACCTCGACCCAGTTTGCTGGGCAACCAAACTGTGGAGACGTGTGTGCTTTCATCATCAGAGGGTCTGTTGTGTGCAGGGCCTGGGCTGAAGGTGAATCCATCATTCTCAGTGTAGGAAAATACTGTGCGTTTTGCACTGCTCTGACTCAGGGCCATCTCAGTGTTATTTTCCAGCAGCTCTGGTATTTTAAAAATTGTTCTCTTGGAAGAGACTACGAGAGATTGCTTTAGAGAAAACTCAATATTGGCATTTCAGTAGCGCTGAAAGGGATCAGATACCAATCTCCTGATGGCTTTGCAGTCTAAATCCATCCAAGGCAGGGTGTGTAGCTGAATATCTAAGTTTTGCCTAACTTTAGGTAGGGGAATGTTCTAATCCCAATTTCACAAAACTGAAGTGAGAATAAGAGAAGATGCTGGTCTCTGGGCTTAGAGCCTGAGCCGTCTTTCATTCTAAGCATTTCCTGAGGTGCAACTCCTGGGCAGTTTGCAATCAATTTAAGACTGATTAAAGATTTCTTAAAATTCATGTCTTAATTTTCCACATTTCTTACTGCTTTGAGGGATTTTTTTTTTTGAGGGTTTGATAAAGTACTTACAGAATGAAACTGTCTGGACACACATTTTTCCCTGTTGCTGTGTGGCTAGAAGACCACAGAGTGGTAGTAAAATAGTGGTGTTCTTTGCTGTGTTTGTACTGCCTTGCCTCCTCAGCTGTGAGGGCTTGATTCATGAAGCACCTTTGTTTTTTTAATACCAGCAAATACTGGGCTTACAGCTGTAACTCAGTGAAGAGCTGAACTTAAAGCTCATTAAAATTAGTAGATTAAAGTCACCCTTTTTCCAGGATGAACCATTAGGTTTGATGCAAGCCAGACAGAAGAAACTGGGTAAAACTTTGCTGGCAAAAAATATGCATTTATTGTGTGCTGTGTTCTGCTTTTACTGTTGGTAATCAATGACAATTGCTACACGGATCAGATGCTTTAGAAATGCTATTAACAAAGAAGAATAGGTTTCTTTTTCCATAGGCAATACATAATTGAAACTGAGGTGGTCTCAACTGGAGATATAATTGCCATTTGGTAGCTTAGAATCAGAATATTAAACAGCCTTGAAATTGAAAAATCAAATCTCTCAGTTAACAGAATAGCTACATCAAGTATTTTAAGATATAATAGGGTAGATGTATATATAGGTCTTGAAGAAAATTACCTTGAGAAATTACCATTTTTCTAGTTAAAAAAGGAATGTGTTGCTTAAAAAAAAATCTTGCCATATTTACAATGGGAAAAGCCATTTTTGTTAGCTATTTCTTGCTCACAAATGCAATCTTATTTTCACCTGGGGCTCATTTCTAAAGGAGCTTCACCTGTGGCTTCCTGACTCCTCATTCTTCCAGGTGCTTCCTCCATCCTGCTGTCAGCTTCTGTGTTGTAGCTGGTACTGGCTCTGAGCTGCCGAGTGTGAGGCTGGAAGAGACACAACAGTGAGGTCTATCGAGGTTAAAGAGTGGGGAGCAAGTAAGAGTAAGCTGTCTGTCTTCATTGCCACAGACAGAAGAAATCCTTTGAGCAGCGTTCCCTGTGGCGCAATAAAGACCTTAAAAGTTGTTTGTTGGCTCGTGCACTAATGCATTTAAGAGGTTCAAAGGGGAAAGCTGTGCAAAGCATTCATACGACAAGCATCATCCTGATAAATCAATCTGTTCTAGAAGGCCATACGGCGAGGAGGCCTGGCAGGCAGCATCACCCCACATGGGATTTCAGCGTTGCCTTATTCTCATGCAGGAGTTTGTTTGAAGTTCATTCAGGCTATTGGTGGGCGATCGGGTATCTCATTGCCTTTTGGTTGTGTCCTGCAGGAGGCCGATACAGATGATAACCAGGGCACGCTGGGCTTTGA
Organism: Neomorphus geoffroyi; assembly: GCA_033558235.1. Lineage (NCBI taxonomy): Eukaryota > Metazoa > Chordata > Aves > Cuculiformes > Neomorphidae > Neomorphus > Neomorphus geoffroyi. The sequence continues at coordinate 1,670,022 of JAUMJM010000029.1, read as the reverse complement.
TGAGTTCTGTGCCTTCTATAAGATGATGTCAACACGACGGGATTTGTACCTGCTGATGCTCACCTACAGCAACCACAAGGACTACCTTGATGCAGATGACCTGAGACGCTTTCTGGAGACTGAACAGAAGGTAGGGGCAAGCCAGGACAAGGCTTCACTCTGTGTACCTTTCTGTTTGCCACTGCCTTTTAAAGAGATGAAAAGTTTGCTGTCCTGCACATAAAAACCAGAGAGTTCGATGCCTCTTGCTTATCCTCTTGAAGGCTGCTATGACTATTTCTTGAACCTTCATGCTCTCGCTACCTGTTTTTTTTCTATAGGCTCTTTTGTAGTACCCCTAAATATATAGTCTCTACAGCTTCTTTCTTTTTCACGTGTTCTGTTAGGACAATTCCAGCAATGTGGGTCTTTTCCCAGTGTTCAGTACCCTGCTGCAAAGATGCTATTGCTGGCTCTGCTTTTGACTTAAAGCACAGTCCATGCTGAATCACTGAATTACTTCAGCACACTATCTCAGTTTGTAAAGTGGGTCATTATGGTTTTGAAGAGCTGTTGAGAGGATTATTCATGTCTGGAAACGTTTTTTTAAGGATATATAGTAGTACATAGTAAGTTGCCTCATAGTGCTTTGACTCGTGTTAAGGAATCATAAGGACTTTTTCCATTTCACTGATCTGAAACAGGCAAAGTATTTGTGTTTGACAAAGCAGGTAATGTGTATCTGCCCTGTATAATAACATGGGGTGAAATGGGGGTGGCAGCAGCCAGCACATAATGATAAGCGGGATATTTAGTGTTGCTCATGAATCTGAGACATTTTGCAGCTCTTCAGAAATTTTAATTTATAGCTTTTATACGCTTTTGCTATTCAGGTATTGAAGTGCATCTATAGGTTGTACTTATACTTCTTTATGCTCATTCAGCAGAATTCCAGCAGCCTCTGTGCTGTGTTGTGGTAAATGCCATCCACTTGTGTCACTGTGTTTAACGAGGGGGTTACCACTGACTTTACAAAACTTCATTTTGTGAGAGTTCATACATATTTTCATGAAAAAAGGAAACTAGTGTTAAAATAATCTTATTTTCTAACGGCTGTTGGACAGCAAAATGCAGTCAGTGACGGAACAAATGCATTGACTCGTCTTTGCCTTTTTCCTTTCACAATCCCTTTTGATGGTGTATGCCTGGAAGTCATAAATCTCCATCAGTTTCAAAAGTTGTCTTAAGAAATTAATAAATACAAAAAGCCACCTCTCTGGCAGTTATTATTTCAGATAAGTGGGGAATGTTTCCAATTCATTGGTCAATTGGTTTTCCGGATGATGAGGAAGATGGGCACTGGCCACAGGACAGAAATCATCTCAGCTAATCATCGATGTTGACAGCTCCTGCCTTGGGGCTTCTCTCCCTTGCCTGGTGCCACTGTTTCTCATATGACATGTGCAGACAAAACAAGTGTTTCTTCTGTCTGTTTGAAGCTTTACAGAAAAACTGGCTGTTGTTCCAGAGCTTTTCCTTTCAAACACAGCAAACTTGGGCAAATAAAGGGTTTGGGCCTTTTTATTCCTCTTCTTTTACATTTATTTGTTAGGTATTAAATTACACCCAGAAAAGGCATCTATCCGGTAGCATAAGCTGGTGGTTTCATTTCCCCCTAAGCAAAGATTCTGTGTTGCCAAAACAGTCATCAGCTTGGTCACTTTATTGGCAGTTCCTCCGGTGACAAGGGCTGTATTTTTATGTGTCATGTTGAGCATCTTATGGAAAGGATTTGCTGGACCACACAGGACAGGAATATTAAATAATAGAGAGGAAAATAATTAGAGGATAAATAGCAGGAATATTAAATAATAGTGTTAAAATTGAATTATGAAAACACTGCAAGGTGAAAAAAGCTGCAGCTTATGATAAATGATCCTTTTTTATAAATACCAATGCTTCTAAAGATCTGTTTTCCTTTGTACTCTTCCCTTTTTCAGTTGAGAATGCAAAGCAACCTTGAAGTTGGCAGATTTCCTTTTCAGAGCATTCTGCCCTGATTCTCTGTTACTCTGCTAGCAACTGATTTTTCTGTCTGCTGCATAAAGATGAGCCTTTTTCCTGTTTTATTTTAAAGCAAAAGCCCTTTGATAATGCAAAATAATCCTTTAATCATACAAGAGAAAAAATCCCCTTGGTTTGTGAGAGCGCTTGTTCTGTTTGGGTGCTCTGTGTACCCAATAACCCTCTAACCAGATCTGACCTACAAAGCAGAACTCGGTCGTTACTGGCTGCGATCAGGCAGCTGCCAATAGGGCAGAAACTTTGCACAGAGTGGTCTAATTCTTATTGGACCTGACACTGAGTGACAGGAGTGGGAATCCCACTGGGTAACTGGAAATTCCTGGTACACTGTGGGTAATCTGGCCGGTTGTTAAACTGCATACGGAGAAAAGAGCTAAGAGAAGCTGTGCTTGCAATTTAATGCTTCGGTTTTGGTCCTTTTACAGATGACAAATGTGACTAAAGAGCACTGCCTGGAAATCATCAGCAGGTTTGAACCATGCCCAGAGAACAAGAAGCAGGGAGCTCTAGGGATTGATGGTAAGCTGGGTTATCGGTAGGTTTTTGCTTAATATCTGCTATTTGCTGAGGAACCTAAAGGGGAATTGGTACTCTTTGGGAGATTTTTAAAGGTACCTGTCGTGATGGAGCAGCAGGCACTGAAGGTCAGCTCGAGCTGCATGTGTCTTTATTTGTGCTTTTGGAAAATACAAGAGAATTCAGCTGCGTCGTTCCTGCAGGTATTTTTGGAAATCCTTGTAGTTTTAATAGGAGGAGTGATCTGATCTAGAGTGAACATGTGAAGTGGGATGATAGCTGAAATTTGTCTAGAAGCATACTTGTGTGACCTCTGCTGCTAAAGCCTTCACTCTGAATATAAAAATGCTGCACTATTATGATGGTAGCTGTTATTTTGAAGACTGATTCTGAATCCTTTCCCCGAAACAGTAAATCTTCTGGCAGATCTTACTGACTGCAAGGGCAGAGCGCATTTGTCTTCTGTTCAAAAGTTCTGGGACCTTTTGAAGATCATCTTTGTCTGTTTCTGTGGGTGGGTTGTCATAGTGAAAAGTGGCAAAATGTACGTTCAGTTTGCTTTACTGCACGAAGAAGTGGGTAGTTTCTGGTATATTGTGTAAGGTGGGTATTTTCCAGAAGTGATGGTTGCTTAGGATGGATTCAGGTCTGTTCTACTTTCAGAGTGACTTTTCAGTTTATTTTAAACCTTATACTAATGCCAAGTGAGTGTGGCAGTTCACATATTCATGTTGTTGTTTCCTGGTGCTTTACAGTCAGTTACAGTCACATAAATAATGAATCATCAGGATCATTATCTTGCCTTCCTCATAGCTAGAAAAGTCAGACCAGGCTTTTCAAACAATTGCAGTTTTTCATACCAGAAAGAAAAACTTGTAACAAACTGGCCTCATCTGTAAATTTTAGGAAGGCTACAGCAACAAACAGGACAAAACTGCATTATTTATATTATTGTTTGTTTACAGGTTTCACCAATTACATGCGGAGTCCATCAGGGGACATATTCAACCCAGAACACTACCAAGTGAATCAGGACATGAGTTACCCTTTGAGTCACTATTTCATTACCTCTTCACATAATACCTACCTCATGGGAGATCAGCTGATGTCCCAGTCTAGGGTGGACATGTATGCCTGGGTGCTACAATCTGGCTGTCGTTGCGTGGAAGGTAAAGATCAAAATGGAATCATCGGGAGGCTCCACAGTCTTGCTTCTCTGCAAAGGAAGACTCAGTCTTCCACAGATGTTGCTTGTCTGATGGGTGTCATTGTTTCTGTTCTACAGTTGACTGCTGGGACGGGCCAGACGGTGAACCAATTGTCCACCATGGATACACTTTGACTTCCAAAATTCTCTTCAAAGATGTGATTGAAACCATCAACAAATATGCCTTTATCAAGAATGAGTATGTGTAAAGTCTGCCAACTTTTGAGTCTCGGGTCTAAAAGCTGGTGTTCCTAGGCATCCTTGTAAAGCAGCCAGTGAAAGTCTAAACTGCTTCTGCATGTGCCAGGCAGAATTCTGAGTTGTTTTCTGTGGGGAGAGAGCCTTCAGGGAGAAATATCAAGGCAAAACTTACTGAGTGGGGCCATTCTGTACATAGTTGTGGGGCTGTCTTTGTCCCATTCGTAAAAGACAAGAGCATGAACATGTTTTGACAGTGACATCTCGGGTTGTGTACTCCAGCGATGCCAAGGTTACATCCACTGGGTTTTGTCCTCATCCTAAAAATGTATCGTCTCTAAACAGAAATACATCTTCAATGTGCTTTCATATGGCACCAACCACATTGGAATTGATGTCACACAAATCTTACCTTAAAGCCTTTTAAAAAAACCAGGCATTGTTATTTCTTTGCCTTAGCCTGGAGAATCAATAATAAATAACAATAAAACCAAATCTAGAAATAACACTCACTGTCTCTGTAGGGGAGGCTTTAACTGTAACCTTGTTTGTATGGAAAGGTTTTCATGGAAGCCTCAACACGACAGGTTTATCACTTCGCTCTTGGGAGGGGTAAGGTAAAGACCAAGCCCCTTTGGGGATCTTTTCAGTTCTAGGAACCTTTATTTACTTTTACCTGTGAGAGTACGTAGGGGCTGCAGCACCGACTGAAGAGAAGACTTGAAGGCACTGGCTGTTTAGGTTTTCCTTAGGAATGGCTTGCTAGAATCTCTCTGATAGGAAGCAGAGGTCAGGAGTAGACAGTGTAGTATGTGAAAATTGTGCTCTGGAAAAAAAATGCATTAGATCAAACTGCAGGAGTTCAGTTATTCTGTGTCTGTCAAAATTGTACCCCACTATTGACTCCAAATGATCCCACACCAATTGTCTGACCCCAGTGGATTTCGGTGGTGGTGATGCCAGTCACAGGAGTGGCTGGGCAGTAATAACCCTTATCCTCTTAATGCTGTAACAGCTGAATTTGCAGTTGATGATGCTTGCTTATGTCTCTGCCAGGTACCCCGTTATCTTGTCAATTGAGAACCACTGCAGTGTCGTTCAGCAGAAGAAGATGGCTCAGTATCTTATGGAAATTCTGGGAGACAAACTGGATCTGTCTTCTGTGCACAACGATGATTCTACCAAGCTCCCTTCACCAGAAAGTCTTAAAGGAAAGATACTGGTTAAGGTAAAAACCTGCTTCGCTTGTTCTGTCCCTCTTGTTTGGGATGATTATGATTGCCTGGTTATCACTTAAATCATTTTACAAAAAGCAGTCTTTAAGAACCTGGTGCTTTACGTTCTGCAGAAATCTCTTTTCAATCAATAATAACCTCGTTGTGTGCTTTGAATATATATATATTTTTAAAATGTGTGATAGCAAGAGCTGCAGTCTAACCTGTGTGTGTAATTGTTTATTTTCTAGGGGAAGAAGCTTCCAGCCAACATCAGTGAGGATGCAGAGGAAGGTGAAGTTTCTGATGAGGACAGTGCTGATGAGATTGATGATGACTGTAAACTAATGAATGGAGATGTAAGTTAAGTGACCATTTGAATGTAAATGTACGTTAAGTTTTCCCATCCCACTGAGAAGAAACCTTGTTTGAGTTCTCTGGATTATGGATGTGGTCTAGTATTTGGGGTTCATCACAGAATCACTGTGGTTCTTAAGATCCTGATTTTGTAAGTTTTCCAGATAACTTAAAGGCTTTAATACAATTTGTTTTGAGGGGATCCTAATCTGGATGCTTGAACAAGGAGAAACGTTAGTAGGTCGCTCATTGCTAGAAATGACTTTTGCTATGATTCTTTTCAACTTAGCCCACATAGATGCTATTTATAAAGAGATGTCAAATAAAGTTTATTTTTCTGCTATTAAATGGATGAAAAAATTAATGCCAGTAAGAAAAGTGTCATCTTTCATACAAAAATGAGGTAGTAACATGTTATGACTGGGTGGATTGTTCTCACTACAGGGTCAGTCAACTTTGCTTTGCTGACCCCATTGTCACTCACGGTTCACTTTGCTGTGAGGTTTACTGATGCTTTAAATCTGAGATTTGCTTCATCTGGTTTCCTTTCCAAGCCAAATTTTGAGGAGCTCAGAAAATCATAGCTTGTTTCATAACAGATTTAACTGGGAATTCTTAAGCCCTACCGAGAAAACACAATCTGTCACCTCTTAAAAGACCATGAATTGTGAGTTTATGCCCCGTGGATGAAAAAGACCATTCTGGATTTCTGTTTCTGTTTCCCCCACTTCCTCCCATGGGCTATGATGTACACAGAAAGAGGCAACAGGAATTATTCTACATGTTACCCTTGAACTGCTGAAGTCAAGATACTAAAGCTGCTCCCATTCCATCCAGTAGAACCACACATCTATTGGAGCTGCAATGTGAACCTTGCCATAGCATGTGAACGCTCTCCATCAGTCCCAGCATGTGAGATACCGCATACTCGGAGTTGCCACACGTATCCATCGCTATTAAATTTCCTTGAAGAATGGCTTCTTGGACAGCACGGTGGAATAGATCTGATTTTTTACTGAACATGTACTGCAAAACATAGCATACGTTAATCCAGTTCAGTATGGGGAGCCGTCTCAGTCATAACTAGTCCTGTTAGCACATCCTTGGCTTGTAGCAGCCATTGCATCGGAATAGCTCTGCTAACAGTCAGTCTTGGTTTAATTAGAACTGTTTTTAATTAGTTTTACTGTCTCATCGCTTCAGACGATCTGTTTACACTTTAGATCTAACATCTGCTTCAGGGCCTCATATGTTTCCATACCTTACCATGAGCCCGATGCTGAGCTGCAGGTCACGCCTTCACCTTATGCAAATGGAGAACCTCTTCTTTATTTTCTTTTTTTTTCTTGCACATAACATTTAGTTTGTGTTAATCCTGGCTGGAATTGCTAAGACTTTTTTCATCACTACTGGTTTAATGATTCTATTTTGTTTGTAGGCATCTACTAACAGGAAAAGAGTGGAGAGTATAGCAAAGAAAAAACTTGACTCACTGATAAAAGAATCCAAAATCCGTGATTGTGAAGATCCAAACAATTTTACGGTTACCACCCTACCATCAACAGGAAAGGCTGGTCTAAAATCAGACAGTAAGAAGGTAGACATGTTCTATTGTACTTCACTTTCCCTTGGACCTGGCTGTGGGTCTGTCTCTATAGCTATCTAGTACTGCTATTTCATAACAATAATGGTTGTGCTTTCAAAGGGATTTCCAAAGCTGGGCTTCTGAATCTGTTTTGAGAATCCCCAGTAAAGATAGCTCAGTTTACCTGATGTGTCTGCAGCTCTCACAGTACTAATGAAGCTAAAGAATGTTCAGCATTAATTCTACTTCAGATTCATAGCTGAATTAATTCTGTTAATGATGGTGCCAGGTGAACATCACTGTCAGTACACAAAGCTTTTTTTCTTGCTCACACAGCAACTGGAGCATGAAATGTACTCCTGAAATGACTTTTCACCAGAAAGAATTTTATTTTCCAGTATAAAAAGTGCCTATGAAAGTTGGGCTTTTTTCCTCGGTTCTCTGTGTTCCACTGAGTATTTTTGTGATTTCTGTCTGCTCTGAAAGCTCCCATAGACAAAAGTGATGGCAATTATTGCCAGGATACAAGGCCTGGTGCTCAACTTGTATTCAAAAACTAGTTTGCATAGGTCTGGTCCAGTTCTGTGAACACTTTAGGGAAGATTGCTTCCCAAGTATTTCTGGTGATGTTCAGATAAGCTGTCTATTTGGCCTGCTGCATTATTCTTTCTGTTTGGTTGCTTTAGAATAAACTTGAGGATGATGTGGAATCCGGGGAAGACTTCAGTACCAATAAAAGGCACAGCCGGTCACTGATGGGCAGTTTTTCTAAACGCAAGGTGAGCCACTCAATAGACAAATTCTTCACAAGGCCTCAAGGTCTAAACATATCCAAGATCTAATCTGAAAAACATAAGGCTTCATTTGCACCTTTTTATGTGAGGATTAGTGATTCTTTCATAAAAAGACTCTGACCTTGGCCTGGGTCTTCCCCGTATACACGTGTATCGTTCTGCAGTACTAGATGTTACAAAAGCTGTCATATCCCATTTTCTGGAAGTAACATAATCATAAGGCACACCAAAGCAGAATTGTATCCAGCTGCTCAAACGTTGATCAGACAGTTATGATACCATGTTTTTATTTCCTTATGGCACAGAAAAAAAGCAGCAAATTGAAAATGGCAACAAGTCTGGAAGAGGGTGATGATGATTCGGATTCTCAAGGAAATTTAGCCAGGAGCTCTGTACATTACAGCAGGTTTGTTGACAACTGATGGGGCAATTTTGTTTCTAAAAAAGTTCCTTACATCAGTGTACCCACTTAACAGACATGCTTCAGGTCTGGAAGCCAGTTTGTTGAAGGCAGCAGGCACCCGACAGGACTTCGGTATAAGGGTAGATCCGATGTCTGCCACAAGATCATCAGAATGATCTCCTGGTGCTGTTCAGACTAATTAGCAAAGTGGACTTTATAGGTGTTTTGATCTCTTACCGTCTCATCCAGCTGGCACATGGGCCCAGTAAATCCATCGAGGTGGATTCGCAGAGTGTGTCAGGTCCCCCGCTGATTTTTTTTATTGTTTTATAATTTCCCAGATGAGGTTGCATCAGCATTCAGGTGATGATTCTGATTTTTCTTTTGAAATTGCCTCTACAGAAATCCTGACATCAAAGATCCTTTGCAGAATTGGTTGCTTAAGATTCAGGCTTCAAAACTAAGAAATCAGATCAAGCAATTCTCTAAGATACCTTAGAGCTTTCTTTGGAGGTAGTGCTGTCAGTGATAACCTGAAGCAAGTGGGGAGGATCAGAGCATTTCTTTATTGCTGTTTCTTTGGGATTGAAAAAGTTTACTTTTTAACACTTGAATAGATATTCCGCCCTTCGGCCAAAGCCATCTAGAGTCCTCCCCACCAGATCACAGTAGATGAATAGTTAGGTCTGCCTCTCACATTTAAGAACCGGACTTCACTGTTCTGTATAGTTCCATGAGTTGGTTCCACATCTTCTGTGCTTTGGCTCTACATGGTATAAAACTATTAAGTACCTCCTTGGCAGAGTAAAACTTTCTTATATTTCTTTACTGTGATTTAGTTTTAAATATGAACGATAAATTTTCTACCTTAATTAATGGGAAATTAATTGTTTTCTCTTTCTAGGATAAACCGACAAAAGAAAACAATGAAGCTGTCCAGGGCGCTCTCTGACCTGGTGAAATACACAAAGTCTGTTGGCATCCATGATGTGGAAGCTGAAAGTAGGTTGAAATAATTGTTATACAAAAACATTGGAAGGTTTATGGTCTTACATATTTTCTGATTACAAGCTGTATTTCTGTTTGTTTCTCTGCAACCCTGAAAAGATTTTGTAACATAAGAGCTGCCCACAATAATGCTGGACTGTTTTGAAGTAGCTGACCTCTTGCCGTATATATATTTACCTTCATTCACCCAAACACAGCTCTTCCAATAGGCACAAAGATTTTGCTGTAATATAGGAAAAGCATAGTTCCCTTTGCATGGGACGTATTCAAATGATGCTTGATGGTTACAAGTGACCAGTGCTATATAGTTTTGAATGCTTTATCTAGGTAATAAATAAATATGAGATCACCTCTAATCTCCTCCTCCCTCCTTTGTAGTCTCTTCTAGCTGGCAGGTTTCATCTTTCAGTGAAACAAAAGCCCACCAGATACTGCAGCAAAAGCCAGCCCAGTATCTACGCTTCAACCAGCATCAGTTGTCCCGCATCTACCCATCTTCTTATCGTGTGGACTCGAGCAACTACAACCCCCAACCATTCTGGAATGCTGGCTGCCAACTTGGTGAGCAGAAAGAAAACATGTTTATTTTTGTTCTATTTTATTCATCTTTTAATCGGAACTTTGGAATCACCCCTTAAAATACTGTGAGTTCTCTGCTCACCCAGCTTTCCTACAGTAATGTCCTCTGTACTGTAGCCTGTGTTGTTACGTAAATAGATTACCTCAAACGTGTCTTACATGCAAGCAGCTGTCTCTGAAATAAATGAACTCCTCAAATGCAAAAGGACTTCAGAGTTCAGACTCTTCTGAAGAGTTTCTATCCCTGAAGCTGTGATGTGTGTTATATAAGAGAAATCTTTTACATAAAACATTTGAGATTTTGTATCCAAGAAGTCAAGTGTGGAAATGTATTTGGGTGTCCTACCTTTAACTTGGTTCTGCAAAGGACATTGTTATTGTACTCAGTGAGTAATAACACCTTTTTGTTTTCTCAAAATAGTTGCACTAAACTACCAGTCCGAGGGGAGAATGCTGCAACTGAACCGGGCCAAATTTAGTGCCAATGGGAACTGTGGCTATGTCCTCAAACCAAACTGCATGTGTCAAGGTAAGAAAAAGGAGCTAAATAAGTCGATCACTTACTGAATGAGAAGAGTGAGTGTGGATCCTTATTTTAGTTTGTTTAAAAAAGCATTTGTGATGCTAGAAACTAGTAAGTCAGAGGGTTACTAATAACTAAAGCCATCCCCAAAATGGCACTTCTTTCACATTATGGGAGTTCTCATTCTTACAGGTGTCTTTAATCCAAATTCTGAAGACCCACTACCTGGTCAATTGAAGAAACAGCTGGTTCTAAGAATTATCAGTGGTCAACAACTCCCTAAACCACGTGATTCCATGTTGGGAGACAGAGGAGAGGTATGAGACAATAAGCGATTGTCATCCTTTCAGAGAGCACAAGACATACACTAATTAAAAACTGTAGAAATTCAAGCCAATTACAGGAACATCTCTGTAGCTACATAGTAGGATGTAAAGACTCTGGGCCAGGATGGTGGTCCTCTGTGATCCCCAGAATGTCCTTCCCTCTGCTGCCTTCAGGGAACTTACAATTCAGTTGAGGTTCTCATTTAATTGAAAGAGGTCCCAACAGAGTCAGACCTAGGTAATTACAGCAAGTTTCTACAAAACGTGCTCTAGTTTTTCAAGCTTCCATTCTAAGCAAACTTTCTTCCAGAAATGAAAGGGAATAACAGGAGATGTTTGCCAGTTGGCTGGAGGTACATCTTCCGTTTATTTGAGCATTGCCTTGTCCTTTGTGCCATGATGACACAGAGACTTTTAACAGCTCTAAAGCCACGTGCTTGAATTTTATCTTTGTCACTCTTTTCAATATTTGTTACTTTCTGTTTTCCAGATCATAGATCCATTTGTTGAAGTAGAAGTTATAGGCTTACCTGTTGATTGCTTCAAAGAACAAACTAGAGTAGTAGATGATAATGGTAAGATTATGTGGGGTTTAGGGTTTTTATGGCTGAAACATTCTCTTTCAGGCAAGTTTTGTTTACAAAGATAGGAGTAGATGAAATCTGATGCCTATTATGACAAAGCACTGAAAATTGATTTAAGCACGTTAATTAAACTTGGGCCTGCAATTTTTTGACTGAGTCAATATAACGTTGTGAAGGTTTTGGTATAAAACAAATCATTGCCTGACTTCTCATGGTGCTCAAGAGTAGGGTATTTTGAGCTTACTGTGGTTAAAAGAAAGTCAGTTTGTCCAAATGCTGAAAGCAGGGCCAACTTTTAAGTGTTTCTTGCAAATTCTTGTGCTGTTGTGTCTCCTGCTGAAGTGAGCGGGCGGACTGGATTTTCCAAGAACAATGATCAAACTATTAGAAAGACTAGAATGCCATTGTGGTTTAGGCGTTCCTTGTGTAGGCAGTCTTGCTTCTTACATCTTGTGAACTAAATATCTAAAAGCCAATTCCTTCATTCCGAGGTTTTAACCCAATGTGGGAGGAAACGTTGGTGTTCACAGTTCACATGCCAGAGATTGCACTGATTCGATTCCTTGTGTGGGACCACGATCCGATTGGGCGGGATTTTATTGGACAGAGAACAATAGCTTTCACCAGTATGATGCCAGGTAAGATAGAAATAGTGACATCCCAATTTTTTTTCTGCGATCACTGAAACTGCAAATACTGGATTACTGTGTGTGCATGTGCCTGCTGCGGGAATTTCTAGTGAGAACAAGAGTCTGGGAGTTTAGACCCCACATCCTCTACCTTGGTCCACTGCTGACTTAAATGGACTGAATAAATTAGCGCTATGGGACTAGATTTTAAAAAATGGGAAAGATTGTTAAGCAGGATGTGTAAATATTGTGGACTTGGAAGACTACCATACCGAATCTCTACTCCTGTTATCTCATACAGCTTTTTCCTCCAATTTCTTCACACCAGTTTTTGAAAGACACTGGAATTTTGATTAGTTTTATTACTATTGGTAATCATTAAATATAGGACTGGTAGTTACCTATTCTAATCATGGGATCCAGGTTGTTAAATGCCATTTTCTGTCAGGTTCCTATTTCTGGTTTCAATTCAGTCTTGTTTCACAGTAAGTCTTCTTCTGTGTGTAGTTTTCTTTACCTTCAAAGTAAAGGAGAAAAGTCTGTCTTTATGACTGAAAGCAAACACCCAGTCTCAATAAAATTAACTTGGTTGAACTGTTTTCAGTATTAATAACGGACTGTGAGTCCCTGGGAGAGAATGCAATCGAGTTTAAGTTGGGGACTGACAGCAGCAATAACAGACATAGGACAAAACAGGATGTCACTTTTTTAAAAAATTAAAGGGATACAAAGAAATGGCAGTTAAATTTGTAAGTGCTGTGACTCAGATAACTGAGCGTGGCCGGGCCTCGATGCTTATTGTGGGGAGGAGAAGGGAAAGAAGTGGTTTATTTCTTTTGTTGTTTAGAAAAGGAAAGTCTGTAGATGCTCTTTCCATCATCAATTTCTACTCCTTGTCGGCTTTCTTTGCTCTGTGTCAGGTTACCGACACGTGTACCTGGAGGGCATCGAAGAGGCATCCATCTTCGTTCATGTGGCTATCAATGACATCTGCGGTAAGGTGAGTGCTGGCGGTGTAATGTGAACCATCCGACAGAGGTTGTAACACACTGGGGAAGGCAGCGGGTGAAGGTCCAAACTAACGTGTTTGTTTGACTGGAGTAAACTTCATCTCTATGATTGTCGTGGTAGCCTGAGATCTTTCTGAATATAAATGGAGATAAGGAAGAATCATAAGGAAGGTTATGAAAAGAGATTCTTACCGTGCTTTTTTGAGGGAGCCAGAGGGGAAGGTTATTTCATTGCAGCATGTACACGTTTGTATTAATAAGTATGGTTGTATATTGGTACAGCGAGTGCACCTTGCTGCACAAAAGGTTATTCACCTGAACCATGGGTGCTTGTTGCCTGCAGAGCTTGCTTTATAAAGGCTCTGTCTGAAGCTTTTCATATTTTCAATTCATAAAGGCTATTTACTTTGTATTTTTTCCATAATACTTTAAACACAGAGGAAAGATGATCCATGTAATAGTTGTTGTTATTTTCACTGCTTATCTGTTACTAAGAGTGTGTTTGCTTCACATGCAGGAAAAATACAACTATCTGGGTGCTATATCTAAATTCATATGAATGACTCCAAGCTGAAAGTAAAGCCCTAATTTCAAACATTTCCTAGACCAGCTGGAAACGAGACTTCTTTCCTTGCAGGGCACTGGATTTAGTTACTTCTATGCTATTAATTTCAATGACATTCAGGTAGTTCGGTATCTTACAGTGCCCTGAGCATCTCCAAACCAGTTTTTATCCACTAGCAATGCCAGGCTGAGCTTTCTGTGACAGCAAGCTGTAATATCAGCATCGTGACAGTGAGAGGCAGCATTGAATAGGCTGGGAATTCTGAGTAGGCTGGGAATTCCAAGTTCCTTTTCTTGTGGTGCTCTTCGTATAAGAAGAATTGATATTATTAAAGCAGAGGCTTAAAACATTTTCACCTCTACTTGTGTTTAACTCAAATCTATTTCTAGACTGCACTATGTCCTGGAAAAGCTTTTCTTTTGTCTCTGTCTCTTCTGTAGTCTGCTCACGTATTGCAGAATTGCTCGTGGTTTTCTCGATCTGCCTATCTCTGAGATCCTCCCTCACTGTTACTTTGCCTTTGCTCTGTCTGTTTGTGATTTCAGTGGGCTTCTCTATGTCAAAAAAAGTCTACTTTTAGAAGCAGAGCATTTTTAGACGCCTTGAAGGTACCCCCCTCCTGGCTCGGGGAGGTGTAGTGACCACCACCACACCCCTGCATGCCTCTAACCAGTTGCTTCATTGACATCAGTGTTTCCTCATGAGCATTTTGAAGCTCTTCCACTCATGTGATGTGAATTGCGACATTTGACCCAGTCAGTTCTGTTGGGCCATTGATCAGCCAGAGAGCCTTCCCTGAATGAAGCAGATCCAGGACAAAAGTCCTTCTGTACCCTCCCTCTTCTCTGAGTCTTTGCCTCTGCTGTCTTTTCGCTGGTCTGCTATGTTCAAACCACTTTTTCCACATGGAAACATTAACAGGGAACGTTTACTAAATTGTGGGCAAGCCTCTTGTTTAAAGTCTGCTTCAAAGAATGACACAGCCCTGTAAAAGCTGGACTAGAAGCTGAAAGCCCATGTTCTGGATCTCCATCAAAAGGGCTCTCTTTTTTTTTTTTTCACCCTTTTTTAAAACTTTTTTTTTTTCTCAGTCACCCAGATTTGCCTTTGGGTTCTTGAATCGCTCTCTTGATTCAAGCAATGGTGATTGGCTTACAAACACCAGATAAGCTAGAATGGTACCTGGGCCCTGCACTGCCTGTCACCCCTTCCATCACTGCTTTACTTTTCTTTTTGTTGGATATTATTTGTGTACGTGTATGTATGACAGTTTTTTTTGGGGGGGTTGCAGATATCTACGTTGTCTGACTTTTATAGCAATAAATTCATGTACTTGCCAACTTGTCTCAGGTGGAGCAGGGTGCTTTTGCCATTTCACTACTTAACAAATGCAGAATCTTGTTCAGAAACTCCCTAGTGAAAATGAAACTACAGTGATCCAAGCTGACTCTTCAATGATTTAGCTCTCACCAAAGGTTTATTAGTATTTAAATCACATTTTCTCTGTCATCGATGGGAAAAATCAGTTCCTACCTTCTTTCTCTTATCCTATAGATACTTTCAAAGGCCAGTTTAGGTCTTTTTAATCATCTCCTCCTCGCAGTGGATATTAATGTGTGGTAACTAAACTTCAGTCAATTACAAAAAACAATATTCTGGACGGTTTAATTGGCTGTGTCAGACTGAGAAGCGTTGAGCCCATGTGCCAGATTGAGCAGGACACAGGAATAAAAGCAGCTTTTAACCTAGTCTTGCTTTACAGTGCAGCTGATATCTGTCCGTTATGTCCTGCAAAGCAAAATTTGAAATGCATGAACAGGCACTCAAATATTTTGAGGTGAGAGATGGGCCATTGTGATTTAAATTGGACGTTTGTGTGCTGTGGTTTGGCGCTGCAGAAATGTGACCTCAAATGACATCGCAGGGTAGAAATTGAACTGACAGCAAGCACGACAAGCACAGATGCTGATCAAATGTTATCATGGGTTTCATACAATACATTGCAATCGTGGGCTCACGTTCTCTGTTTCTATTGATTCTTTATGCTAGAGCTGCTAAAGGGGCCGATCTCACTGGGAAATAGGGACAGCAGAGAAGGAGAAGTAGTTTAGAAGGGAAATGCCTCTTTCTCTGCTCTAAATGATTGATGTGTGTGAGGCTCTGGGAACAGAACAAACCCAACCTACACTTTATGTGACTTTGAAAGTTGGCAAGTACACCTGGAATGTTGACAGGAATGCTGGAACTCTGTTTCACTGAAATGTGAATCAGTTGTATGATGGTGGGATGTAAATCAATTTATGATGGTGAATATGTATGTTTAATTCTTAAATAAGTACTGAAGTATATGAAGTGCTGTGTTATCACCCTGACTAACTTCGCTTGTTTATAGTGTGTTCCTTCAGTAATGAGAACACACATGAATGTCTGTGGATAACTGTTGTATGGTAGGAAATGATCAAAATGTTGGTACACAGACAGAAAGTGAAATATTTGATAATCATTTGTCATGTGTAGAGTTCAGCTGTTTGTCAGAAGTAGTGATATGCTCGTAAGGAAGGTCTGACAAATACAGGTATAAGCCTAGCTGAAAAATTTTATCTTAAAACATAGTTGAGCAAAAAAAGATGTGAAATTTTTCCCTCTGTTGATGATTTTTTCCATTTTTAATCTCTGTCTTGTTTCTTGTTTAGTTCTCATGCTGATGAGAGGAATGTGGCAGGAGACTGTATGTGCGTGCATGGGTGGACTGATCGTTTGTACAGAGGTTCATGTGCCATAGCAAGAGACTTCCATTTACTATTAAGGGCTTTTTTTTCTTCCCAATTTTCCAGGCCAAGCAAGCTGCAGGTCTAAAAGGCCTGTTTCTCAGAAATCCAAAGCAGGCCTCTCTGGACAGTCATGCTGCTGGTCAGCTCCACCGCAAACATTCCTTTAGCAGCCACATCTTGAGACGGACAGCCAGCGCACCCACCAAGAGCCAGAAGAAGTACAAGAAGGGCTTCCCTGAAATTGCTTTTGACACAAAAGACAACAGCTCCGAAGGGGCCGGTGAAGACCGTGAAGTGGAAGCTGCCTCCCATCCTCGCTTTGAGCAAGAGCCAGAAAGCGCTCCTCTGTCACCAGCTCCCCGAGATGGTGCCAGCAGGGAGGGGCATGGCAAGGGGTTGAAAGGTAAGGCCCATAGCTCTCGTAAGGCCAAAAGCCAAAGCTGTGCTCGAGGGGGTGCTGCTTTCAGTGAGCCCATACAGAGGTCCAACAGGGTCCGGCTTCAGGAGCACCAGAGCGAGAAGCAAAGCGTCTTTGCACGCTGCGCCATCAACAGCTCTGGTAGGATTGGAGTGGCCACCAATTGCATGAAATGCATGATTGGTTCCAAAGAAAGCCCAGATCTAGACTGCAAGTGGAGTGACCATCCTACCAGGCCTATTGCTAAAGATCTCCTTCACCATGAGCAGTATAGCAGTATCACTGGAGAAGAGAGGTTAGAGCTAAAAACCTGGGGTGTTCAAGGTCAGCCTGGGCAGCAATCAGATTTGCAGGCTTGCAGCAGCCCTGGAACTGCCGATGATCTAACAAGGAGCACCCAGTCTTTTGTGACCTCAGGGAAGAAAAATGTTGAATCTAAATGTCACGGAATAAAGGCTCATACCCG
The DNA here is from genome assembly GCA_033558235.1 of Neomorphus geoffroyi. Classification (NCBI taxonomy): domain Eukaryota; kingdom Metazoa; phylum Chordata; class Aves; order Cuculiformes; family Neomorphidae; genus Neomorphus; species Neomorphus geoffroyi. Next base: position 1,652,805 of record JAUMJM010000029.1, on the reverse strand, counting down.
GCAGCGGTGGCAGTGTCAATCAGGTGGCAAGTATGGAAGCACTGTCAACTTGGTTGAAGCCAGCAATGGCTCTATATCCTCCGACTCCAGCAGTCTAGAAAGCCTTGGAAGCCCAGAATTCCCCAAGCGCTGGCCTGAAACTTCTCGAAGGCAAGTGGGCACCCTACAGAGGGAAATGAACGCCTTGTTCGTTCAAAAATTGGAGGAAATTCGCAGTAAATCCCCTATATTCTTTACTGGTAAGACCAGATTTTCTTCACCTTTCTCCACCTTAGATCACATCATTGTGTCAGCTTCTGCATAGCGTCTTTACTTAGAAGCTCCTGTTTGTTGTTTTGCAACCAAGAGCTCTTTTTCTTTACTTTTAGCGATGATAGAAAAGAAGTCTGTTTAAGTACTTGTGTTTTCTTTTCTTTCTTAGCTGTGTCTGGTTTAGCTTAGTCCTCCCATGCCCAGCAAACCATCTGCAGTAGTGAAACTGTCAGTAGTTCATGAGTGTGTGGCTTGTTTGTTCAGGGCTTTTGTTTCCTTGGGGTTTTTTAGTCAATGTGGTGTGATACTAAGTAAATTTTAAGATCCAAACCAGAGCATTAAGTAGAGATCAAATATGAGAAACTCATATTAACAAATGTTTCCATTATCGGTATTTGTGCTTTGCTGAGGGACAAGCACATCAGAGATGATATCTACTGTGCACTCCGCTAACGATGAAACCAGCTCCTTCCTCAAAGAACTTGCAAAATTACTGCCATCAACTCAGAGATTGCTGGATGATCTGGGTTATTCAGGAGATCACACTTTGTGAACACAGCAGACCATTCTGATCCTAAATGTTTAAATCCCCAGTATGCAAACATTTATAGCCATGCTTAATGTTATGGATATGATTTGACTGTGGCCTGTGGGCATGGTTGCCTAAGATAAAGGAGGAAGGTACCTGACCTGATGTTACCTGACATCAGCCAAGCGAGGCAAACCGTTAGCATTTCCTGACTGCAAGGTAAAATATGGCCTTGTAAAGAAACACTGCTTAAGCTGCAGCATTTTATAGTTGATTCAAGGCAGGAATATGCCCGTGGGCACTGGGCTCATGTGAATGTATGTTTGTAAAGATGGAAAATAGGTATATATTTCAATAAAGAAACTGGCTTTGTTCCTCCTGATTTGGCAGAGAGGGCATGGGAGGGAAGAGATTTTTGGCAGGATTGTCTCAGCTTCATAGAATTATGAAGAAGCAGTAAAGAATTCCAGCTTTTGTCTATGACTACAAGAGCTTCTCTTCAAATCCTTCCCCTTCTCCCTTAATTGTCCGAGGAATTCGGACATGGATGGTTACAAATTCAGGAACAGTTTAGTGACTTCGGTGCTTCTGAAGATGTAATCCCTTTTTTCAGTAAGAGATTCTGACTGCCCACCTTTGCTGGGCTTCTTTGAAAGCCTCATACAGAAATCTAAAATATTGTGTTTATTTGATCAGTTTAATCTTGTTGAGCATCTACAGTTTCTCTTTATTTCTCTTTTTTAATTCTTCTTTAGTATCTTTTTTCCCCATATCTGCTTTGAGCTTTTAGAAAAAATACCAGGACAATGGGAGGGGGAGGGAAGAAATTTGCCAGTTCCCATAGCCTGAAATTAATCCAAAGTAGCAGAATTCTTTTTGTGCCTAAATTATTGGCATTAGGCTTTTCAGAAGCTCCGAGTAGTGTGACATATGAAACCATTTCCCATTATCAGTGCCAGCTCCCCCGCCAGCCCCCAAGCCACTAAATAAATATTGTGATATGCTTGAAATTTGATTAAATCCATCTGACTTCTCAAGCATGGAATCGGCAAACCTTTGAAATGGTGAGATAGTCACTTGGACGGGATGTTGCCGATCCAGTGACAAGTGCTATGTTTGCACAAACAGCAGGCTTTCCCCATCTGCCTGCTACTTCAGTGCCTCGGGCCAAGAATCCAAGGAAACCAACAGCGTTAACCTAACGGGGCTGCATTTCATAATGAACGTGCTGTTGGTGGGAAGCGCCACAAGGATGAGGCAGGAAGCTATAGTCTCTAGTTGTCCCCTTTATGGCAACAGGAGTTGGACTCAAATGATCCTTTTGGGTCCCTTCCAGCTCGGGTGATTCTGTGATTCTATGAACAGCATTACAGCTTTCAGTATTTTGCCTTCTTAATGCGCCTTAATCTGTGCTGAGGAGGAGCAGCTCTGGACTCCTCCAGACACTGAACATTCAGCCGGGTGGTGAATGGTGGGGTTTGCTCATGGGCATAAGTGTCATCCTCCCTTTTAACACTCCCAGCTGATGCGATACAGGCTTTTGAAGAGCTGTCTCCACTTGTCACTGCACTGGATTGGGAATACTCGGGCTGAAGGGAAAGGCCTAGTGTTCCCTTGGCATTTTTCAGTGACGTAGGTGATTTTCTACGGCATCAGTAAGGGCGTAGGCTTCCCTTCCCCAGGCCAGTGGAGTGTCTTCCTTGAACAACAGCAAAAATGGCTTTTTGTTCTTCCATGACAAAACAATGGATTTAATATCTATCCGTTTATGGATTCCACTGAGTGCTCTGGTTGGTCAGAAATTCTTAGGATCCTACACAAACGTGTGAATATTTGTCTGTTTCCCTTCCCTCCCTCAGCACTAATTTATCCCGTTCTCCGTGCCTGCCTTCCCTACATTAACTGGATTTTTCCTCTGTTCTGTCCTATTATTCCACATGCACCCTCTCTCTAGTTAAGAACTGAAAGGACAAGCCAGTCGAAGGTAACTGTGCCCGAGTGTCGCTCTTTGAAGCATTTTGTTGCCTGTAGTCATGATATTCATTTGTGTCCTGCCTTATAATTACCTGCTCCCATGTTCTTGAGGTCGTTGTCTGCCTTAGTGGTGCTTTGCTGGTTCTGGGACGCATGCTTGCATTGTGGTTTGGAGATGTGGGAAGGAGTCTTTGGCATGATTGCTGTGGCTCGTAGGGTGCAGGTTACAGACATTGAGCGTTGTCTTCAGGTACCTGGTGGGTGTAGTGGTTCTTCGGGACTGTACGGTCAGCCTGGAGTTCATGAATGTGTGTCTGTGTTGGGTTTTGAAAATGAAATTAAATTCTTTGTTAAGGAAAGAAAGTCTGTTTAAAATTGTTTTGTTTTTAAGAGGCACCTTGACCCTATTCCATTGTGTGCACGTAGCTCATCGTACTTGTAATCTACTCCAGAAGTCCTCTGCTGCTTCTCTTCTAAGTAGCCTGTTGGCTGGGCAGTGGTGGTCCGGTTATTTCGCACGGACTGGTTATAATCTGATATTCTGACATGTTCAAGTGCTGGATAGGAGGAAAAAAACAATTCAAGTGATGCTGGGGAAAAAAACCAATTCAAGTGATGCTGGGATGATGGAGGAAGAAAATCTATGAGAGGGGATACAAGATACAAAGAAATTCACAAGTACAGTTGTTTGAAAAAGATAATCAGAAAATGATGCTACTGTCCATGGACTGAGGTTTTCTGAAAGCAACAAGGCTTTTGGGCAGCTAAAACTGAATGAGCAGGAATTTTTCCTGCCTTTACCCAGGCATTTGAAATCATAGGTTATTTTAAAAATCATCATCAATAAATGCAACTACTGCCTTAAAAACAAAATGATACCATACAAAGAATAAATGTTCAGCTAAACTGTGATTTGTGATAGCTCATTAATCCCGTGTCTCTTCTTTCTTTCTTTCTCCTGTCTCTTCACGTCTCCCAAGTAGATGTCTGCCATTTCTCAATGCAGAGGTCCGTCACCTCTTTATGCAGCCTAGAAACGATCACTGAAGAGCCTGTTGTTGCCAATGAAAACCATCATGCCAGCCTTTTTTTGCCTCTCCCCATCGCACCTTACAGCGATTCTGAAGAAGGGTCCGTGTCCGACCATTCCACCGCACCCCGGTCAGAAGTGAGCAGCACGTCCAGCCAGCCTCAGGAACCTCTGCTCACTCGCGAACACAGAACAGACCTGGCTGCAGAAGGCCAAGTGCAGGCACTCACAAAAGCAGCTGACACAAGTGTAGCAGTCCAGGAAGATGAGAGGACAAGCGTGGCAGGACGTCTCAAAGAGGAAAATGGTTGGACACAGGCGTTCAGTAAAGCTGAAGATCAGTGTGGATTGGCAGCGCGTCCTCAAGAAGCCCGGCTGGCAGTGGCAGCAGGTCAGAGTGCTGGCCAGCCTGTTGGGAACTGCCAGATGCGAAATGACCAACCAGGTCAGGTGTTAACAGACATGAAAAGCACCATTGAATCCAAAGGCCAAAAACTTGGTGGAGCAGCTGTTCTGCAGCAGCAGAGCAATGTGCTTGACAGCACACAGACAGCTTTGCCTCCGGATGCTTCTCAGAAAGCCCAGGCTGCACAAGCTCTTCCTGCTTCTGTTTCTCAGACCAGCTCTTATGTGTTAGTGAGACGGTCAAAGAATGAAGGACTGAAGGTGTCGGACTCCTCAGCCTTAATAAAAACTCCAAGCAGCCTGTCTCCAGCAGCAGAAGTGTACTTTGATGCCACTGTCAACGACCGGATCTGGAGCAAGCTAGATTGCAGCAGTCACCGTGACAGCATGTCTTCCTCTTCCAGCATGTCCTCCAATGACACTGTGATCGATCTCTCTTTGCCCAATCTAGCTCGGAAAAGCCTCCCAGATCTCGGCATCCACCATGAAAGTTTTGAGCCCCTTGCCATAAGAAAGGGTATGCGCCCACGATCTGCTACTGCGTCCAGTAACGAGATGCCAATGGTGAGCAAGAGCAAATCCAACCCTAACCTGAGGTCTGGCCAGCTGCCAGCAGATGAGTTGTGCCCCCGTCCTCTTGCCAGGAGTCCTCAAGATGCGTTCTCATCCATTCCTAGAAGGCACACCTGGAGCAGGCTGTACATAGAAAGTCTCAGACAGTCTTCTAACAAATCCAAAGCACAGGATGTGGTTGGGAATAACCAAGCAAAATCCAAGAGTCTTGGAGACCTTACCTCTGACGATATTGTGTGCACTTTTGAAAGCAAATACCGTAGCATCAGCAGGAGCTTTGTCACTCGATCCATGCGGGAGCAGCGCCGCTCAGCAAGCCTGAGGTCCTCAGTCAAATCCCAGGATGAACTGACTGAGCAGCTAAAGAAGCTGACGGCCTTTCAGCAGGAAAACGATATCACTTCCCCTATCAGCCTTGATCCGACTGAATCTGAGGAGGAAGGAGAGAGCCTAGGACTCCTGCGTAGGTCTTCGTCTCGCAGTCAGAGCCGGGTGCGGTACATCGCCAACAGGGCCAAGCAGGCTCAGGAGAGGCAGCGGCTGCAAAGCCTCGGCCAGCTCGCTGGGAGCCCCATCGAGGAGAGGGGGAATCCCGAGGGAGCCTGCAGTGTGGCGAGGGCAGTCTGTGCGGATGCAGCTTCTCCTGCCATGTTTACATCCCAGCCGAAGAACCAAACCGATTATAACGCTGACACAGAAGTCTTCTTTATGCTGAAACTGTAATTCTGGGCAGCATTGATGTTTACATTCCTGTCGGAACAAAACAGAGTGACCCGAGAGGCACAAAATATCCTTGAATAATGGCTTAGTGCTTCCTGGCCTCCTCTTGGCTGTGAGGGTACTTAATATCATGGCTCCAGAAGAATGGTTGAGTGTTAAATTTGTCAGCAGTTTGTGGAAGTAGAAAAACCAAGTGAAGTCAGAGACTTATGTTTTTACAATCCTAATGATCTGACCTCCTTTTTTTTTTAATGACAACTTTGTCAGCCTCAGGTTTGGCCTCCTCAGTGCGTGACCACTTCTTTGCATTTGCAAATCCCGTGTTCTTTACTAATCTCAGTAATTGCTGCTTATGAGAGGTGAACATCCATGTGATGCTAACGACAGCTAAGGTAAATTTAGCTCTTACAGATTGTGGCTCCATGAAAAGAGGTTGGGTTTAAAATCACAATCCCTGTTCTGTTTCATTATTTTGGAAAAGCTGGAGGCCTCTGAGGGCGTTCTCTGGTAAACAGCCCAAATCCCAGTGGAATTGTTTCATTAATTAATAATAGGGTAGATAAAGTCCATCTTTGGTCATGGACCTGTTTGTTTCAGTGAAAATCCATATTGTCTCACTCCTGGAAGAAGAGCTCTCACTCTGTTCCAAAGCAATGCTTTTTTTAAACTAAGCTTGTTTATATATAAATATATATACACACACACCTATGTGAGTGCAAATCTCTGGCTGCACGTACCTGTACCCGTGCACACAGACTGAACTGTGACTGCTCCTTGTCTCCAAACATCGTCTGCGGGAATGAGACAGGAGAGAGAAGGGAATTACTAAAAATAGACAGGAAATATCTTCTGACTTTAATTCAGAAATGACTAAAAAGCATGCTAGTCTTCTCTTGAGAACAGCACCGTCCCTTCTCCGTGGTATCCTAACGATGCTGCTGTACATAGCACTTTTTGGATGAATTTTCCTATTTCTGTATTGCACTGCCATGCAAAATTTTCAATGATATGTTTAAAAACAAACAAAAAAAGAGATATTTAATTTTTTTAGATGGATGTATTTAGAATTAAATACCAACCCAAGTTGAATAATAATTTTTCCTCCCTGTTTTTTTTACTTTTATTTCTAGGGATGTGTGTCCCCCCCAGATTCTTTTGTTTATTATAGATGTACATTTTATCAGTGATGGAGAAGAATGTTTACTGAGATGCATTTTAAAGAGAAAGAGAGGTTTAATTTTATTTCAGCATAGAGTTCCTATTATTGAGAGGATATTTTGCTTCTGTTGGTAATGATTCTTTCATGTATATTGCAAAATCTAAAAAACTGTTTGTAAAACTACCTTACACTACTAAAATAAACATATTTAACCTTCCAGCTGGTGACTCCTTAGCTGTAACAGAACCCTTTTTCTATGCTATCGAGGAGTTCGTGCTATGCAAACGTGGATGATTCTGTCTGCTTTGTTTTAAAGAATCCTTAGTGAATAACATTTAATTTTGCTCTTTTTTTGGAGTGGAAGCGATTTCAGATCCAGCTCGGATTTTCTTAGGTCTCAGGTATTGGTAGAGACTGGCATTCTGTCATGTTCTGGTGCCCAGCCCGAGGGTTCTGGGAGCACTGAGGACCTGGAACTGCTTGGGCTGGAGAAGAGGAGGCTGAGGGGAGACCTCACCGCTCTCTGCAGGTCCCTGAAAGGAGGTTGTGGTGAGGTGGGTGCTGGGCTCTCCTCCCAGCTACCGAGTGATGGGGTGCGAGGAAACGGCCTCACACTGTGTATGGGAAAATCTTAGGGAAGAAGGCCAGGGTGTGTGAGCCGCTGGAGAGTTTTCCATCTTGAATAGTGCTTAAAGTCAAGTAGGGCATAAATTTTTGTTTCTTACTTGAGCATGGATGTGTTCCAGCTCCCCTGCGGGATGAGCTGCAGTGGTTCACCCTGCTGAATTCCTGAGAAGGCACTGCTTTGTTATTGTGGTACCTCTGGTACCTCAGGGCGGGTGTTTAGAAATGACCTGGCCCAGCAGAACCAGGCACTCGACAGGGCTGTGCTTTACCTCAGAGTTGTGCTTTAGATCACTTTCGAACTGAAACCAGCAAGCAGAAGGGCCAAGGGAACAGGAATTTCAGTTCTGTGGCTGTGTACTAAACAGATATGTACAATCCAGAGAGAAGTTTAGTGATTTACCGTGAAGCTCAGGCCCACCTTCAGCTGTTTGGGCATTGTGAGCCCTGGCTGAACCCCAAGACAGAAACACAGTGGAGAGAGCCTGTTGATAGGAGAGATGGGCACAGCTTGATAGGGTGCTGTCCTAAAGAGTTCAACCTGGAGAAGAGAAAGCTTCAGGGAGACCTCATAGCGGCCTTCCAGTACCTGAAGGGGCTACAGGAAAGCTGGGGAGGGACTTTTTAACAAGGGCTTGTAGTGACAGGACAAGCGCGAATGGCTTTAAACTGGAAGGGGGAAGATTTAGATTGGACATCAGGAAGAAATTCTTCACAATGAGGGTGGAGAGGGCCTGTCCCAGGTTGCCCAGAGCAGTGGTGGCTGCCCCATCCCTGGAGGTCTTTCAAGGCCAGGTTGGATGGGGCTTGGAGCCCCCTGACCCAGTGGGAGGTGTTCCTGCCCATGGCAGGGGGTGGCACTTGCTGGGCTTTGAGGTCCCTTGCAACCCAACCAATTCTGATTTTATGACTTTTACAGGACCGCACAGCAGCGCAGTAAGAGTGTTTTCTGAGTCTCAATGTAATATTTGGCTTCCAGACACTGTCTTTTTGCTGGGTGTAGTCTCCTCCTCTGTTTCCCAAAACCCGCGGTGCCCCTGGAGCCTGCAGGATGAGCTGGCGTATTCTGCAGAAGCCCCTTAGCCTGGCTCCTCCCTCTCTTTTATCTTTATAACAGCATTGAACGCCTGTGAGCATCCAGTGTTTCAGCAGTTCTGTTGTGCCTGTTCGTCGCGTTGCTCCTGCTCGTATCCAGTCAGGCAAACGGGACTAGGAGAGGCAAAAGGAATTGCTGTAAGTGACACTGCCTTCAGTCACTGCTGCTCTTGTTCTAGTTGACGGGGATCGAAGCCTGGGTGTAACAGGCTGTCCCTGCCTGGTGGCTCTTCACCTTTCCCACTGCTGTTCTAATGCTGATGCCTTCCTTCAGCCCTGCGTGCGGAAGACAGGTTGAGGAGTAATATTTTCTTTTTTGTTTACATTTTGAAAGACTAAAAATTTTTTAAGGAGAGCTTTTTGAATCCTTAGTTTGTTTTGCTGTAAAGCCAGTGTGAGGAAACTTTGTAGTAACTCCTCGGGTAGACGGGGAATGGATACCGCAACGGTGAATTTAAGCAGTATCTATGGGTTCTTTACACCCTGGGAGGCACTAAACCCTTCTGCCCTCCAATTATTCTCTCTCTAACTGACTGCTCTTGTCCTTCAATACTCTTGTCCTCTAGGACTAAATTAGAACTGGGGAAGTATATTAGACTTTGCAGAACCTCTTTTTTTTGCATGTATTTACCCTCTGTTTGCTCTTTTAGACAGTGAGCAGCCAGGGCGTTCACAACGCTTTCTTCTCAAGGTGATGCAAGCAGTGCATTACCAGCTCTGATAGGTAAGGAGGCCACTTGAAATACAGATTATTTTGTAGTATGTACCAAATTGTAAGGAAAAAGCAGTAATTCACAGGTTAAATCTACCAGGAAAAACACAGCTCAGTGGCTCGACTTGGAGCCTCCTGCTGCCTCCCCTTTGTGTGCCCTGGTGGGTAATTGAGCTGCTCGGTTCCTGCGCTGCTCTGGCCACAAACAGCAGCTCCCGCTTGGTCTGTGTTCTACAGGTTGTTTTTAAAAAGTGTAGGCTGATCCATAACTCAAACGTCAGTCCTCTCCTTTGATCCTCTCACAGGGATCAAAGCAGTCCCATTTTGAAGTACTTTTTACAACAATAAGCAGAAAAAAGACAGCATTTAAATTTAACCCGGAATGAGTCTTCTGTGCAAATTTTCTTCTCCTCTCTTACTGGAAGAAAATTGTAGAGAAATGAGTGAGGGAAATGGCTGAGCTGTGCTGTCAGGGGTTCTCAGAAGGGCACAGATCTGGGGAAAATGCCGTAAGAACTGATGAGGTAAGAGATTGACTGGAGCCGGTGTTTGCTGAGCATCAGTCAGAAGAAAGTAATACCACATGTAGGACATTTTGTCCACGTAGTCTCCTAAATGGTAAGTTTTCTTGGGCATTTTTAATATGTTTTTTTATAGTTTCTGGGATAATTGAGTCCTGCACCAATGTTAAATAGAATCAAAACCATTGCAGCCACTTGAGACCTAACCTGGCATTGAATTTTTCATAGGTCTGTGGAGTTTTACAATGAGAAAGGTACAATTCTTTCAAGCCATGCAGAAATTCTGTTGCAGAGTTGCCTCAGAGCAGGAGGGCCTGGTTCTCGGGACCAGCCCACCTGAGGTGCCTCCTCTCCTGTCCCCACACACCCCTGAGCACGTGCCCCTCGCTATCGCACACCCTGCGGCTGCCTCTCCTTTTTGGAGAGCTGACTGGAAGAGAAACCATGCATCAACCAGTGGATAAATCTGTTTTATAGGTTTTTGGTGTCCTTCTTGCTACAGTGAAGTGTTCACCAAAATCTTTTCTTAGTCCCTGTTACAGCTGGTCTCAGAAGTGACTGTGTTGTCACCTGGAGACCTGTTTGACCTGAGACTCCTCAGAATGAGGGGCAGGAAATCCAGGACACACTGATTTTAACCCAGCAATGACCAACCATAAAACCAGCTTTACCTACTTGCCTTTCGTCTCCACCAGGAGGTTTCCTTTAGGCAGGAGAGATCTCTGCTCCAATGGACAAAGGTCTTCACTTCACCCTCTGTGTGATCACAGCAATGCTGCTCCTGAGAGAATCGAGCCAGAAAGGTGAGAAAAATTATTCGAAAGTGCTGGCTGTACCAAATCAGGTTTTGTTCTTCTTGACAGTGTTAGTTCTTTCTTTTTTTAACTGTGAGCGCTTACAGGATTTTGTCTTAATCCAAGAATTTGCTTTTGAATTGGTTACGAAGACATCACCAGGGCTACCTTGGTGTTACAGCTCGTGGTGGTGACTTCATCGGGTTATGAGTGCTGTTACCAAGTGTCTTTGGTGCTATAGCAGTAAATCAGGGGAGAGAGAGCAGGGAAGACAAAAAAGCCTAGAAAAAGGTGTCCTTGGACGCGCTTGTTGAGGTTAAAGCTGTGTCTGCGGTCTCTTGAATTGCAGCAGTGCACGCTGATGAACTTGTTCTTCTGTGGGTGATGTTTTCTATGTTACTTGTTCAGCCCCTCTGCTTGTGGCCTGTTTGGGAAGAAGAGCGGCTTTAGAACTGTTGGCTCTGTGATTCACGAGAATTTTTGTAGAAGACCAACGGGTAACACTGGAGTTCTTCACAGGGCACAGCTTTTCACAAGCAGTAGAGCAGGGAGTCGTCTCCCCCTGGAAGGCCAGGGATGCTCTGATAGAAGCAGTGAGGGTGAGGCTGATTTTTAGCATCAACAGTCATTTCCTGCAGCCACCAGCTTTGGGGAGCAAGAGCAGAGGGGTGGAGGGATCAGCCTCTTTGTAGACTCACAAAGGATTCTCACTATGAGCACTTGGCTTCTGAGAAGCATAACTGCCACAAACTTTGAGTCAGTGCTGCCACTTGGTTACTTATGGTCCTTTCAGAGTTGCTACTGCACAACGGGGTTTTGAACAGCTGCATCCAGTGCCACTGTGGGGGAGCTGAAGCCCTCGGTACAGGCTGTTTTCTTCCAAGAAGCCCTTGCAAGTGCTCAAAAAGAAGCCTCAAAGAGCCTTTACTGGCTTTAATGAGTTTCTAAAGGGAGACAAGAGAACTCCTTTGTGAGGATTTCCAGCTCCCATGGAGAACTGTAGTGGAGAGGGAAAAAGCAGGTTTTGTTTTACTCCCATGTAGAGTTCAGCCCAAGGCCAGAAAATGCAAAACCGAAGAGTGAATAATACATAATGAATGAATATGTGTTATAGTTAATGAAAAACTCACAGCTTTTGCTTCAAAGAGCGAAAACATCCCAAAATTTTTTGTTTTATCATGAGGGATTTTTGGCATTTGTGCTGTGAATCCCAAAGAGCAATACTGTGCACATTCTAGAAAAACATCCTGGGCAATTAATGAGTCGTGTATTGACGTAATTGTGGGCTTAATTCTGCATCTCCATCGTTGGCGTTCAGGCTCTTGCAGCTGGGGTGGGACTGAGGTGTTCTCCTGAGGATTGTGAAATGGGAAGCTGCGGATCAAATAATTGAACAGGACTTGTTAAGTCACCCAGTAGGACCCAGAAGCACACTTAACCTCAGTAATAGTAGTTTTACTAGTGGATCTTGATGTTTTTACCAAAGAGGGGAGTATTGTTATCTTTGTTTTACAAGTGAGAAATGGAGGCAAAGGAAGGAGAAGTCAATAAGAAACGGTCAGTAGTGGTTTTGGCACTTTTGACATTTTGTTTCACTCTGGTGCCGTCTGCAGGGTTGCGTGGGCTCCCATTGCAGTTACACCCTGTCCGTGTTATGTGCTTCCCTTTCTCTCTGTTCCTTGCTGGGACACAGAGAATGGGCAGCACAAGACAGGCTTCCCGGCCCCTCTGTCCCTAGTGCTGTTGCCGCTGGTTCCTGGCTTTGGTCACGGCCCTTTGGGAGGTTTTCTTTTTCACAAGGACTACAAGTCAGGGTGCTGTGGTTTGAGGGGGGAACGGAGCAGGTCATGGTGGAGAAGGGTTTCTGCCTCAGTACGGAAAGAAGCTCCAGGCAAGCTGGGGAGGGGCTCTTGATCAGGGAGTGCAGGGATAGGACGAGAGGAAACAGTTTGAAGCTGAAAGAGGAAGATTTAGATTAGACATTAGGCAGAAATGTTTTGCTGTGAGGGTGGGGAGGCCCTGGCCCAGGTTGCCCAGAGCAGTGGTGGCTGCCCCATCCCTGGAGGGGTTCAAGGCCAGATTGGATGGGGCTTGGAGCCCCCTGACCCAGTGGGAGGTGTCCCTGCCCATGGCAGGGGGTGGCACTGGATGGGCTTTAAAGTCTCTTCAAACTCAAACCATTCCGTGATTCTGCAATTCTGTGGTTGCAACCCCTCTGGCTGCTTTGACAGTAGGAACTTATCGTGGGTAGGGAAAGGGAAGAATAAGAAACCCAGGTGTCTTGGAACAAAATGGAGATGAATCTGTGGTTGTTTACATGGAACAAACCTGACAAAACCAAGTCCACTGCATGATGAGCTGTGAGTCAGGGAGAACCATTCCATCTGTTTGAGTGTAGTATGAAATGAGGGTGTGAAACGTCCCTTCTGAGGAGCAGTAAATACAAACCCTGCAAGAAGGTGATCTTGTTATTGTTGTATTTTTTCAGGAACGACAAGGAGTGATGATGCTGTGAGTAAGGTACGTTGGAGTTCATGGGTGCAGAGCTACCAATGCTCTCACTCTGTCTAGAAACATTGCTGTGTAATTTTAGTATAAAGATGTACATTTAAGGCCAAAACAATCTGACAGAATTAGACTGCTTTACTGGCCAAAGCTTGAATTGTTCCAAAGCAGCACCAGGCAGAAGCCATCCCGGGTTGTGAGACTCTAAGCCTGGAAGCTGAATTCCGCATTCTGTGCTGAAGTGAATCCGTGTTTCCTCTCCTCCTCTCAGGTTTCCTGCTGCTCTGCGTCTCCTGGAATTGCTCTCCAGTGAGACTGTAATTGGCTGCCAACTGGTTTGTCTGCAGCAGGAACCAGTCTCTTTGGCAGATCGCGTGTGCCGTGTGTCGGCACAATTGTGACAGCATTTAAACCGATTTTTATTGGTCAAAGTGCACTGGCAGCACACAATGAAGTGATTTATTAATTACTGTTGGGGAACGGAAGTGGTGAGATTGCAGCAGCTTACAGGGCAGAGTTACCTGTGCACCCCCCGATACCCGCCCAGGGGACAGCGTGAGCCCTGGCTAAGTGGGGCCACATCTGGGACTTTGAAGTCCAATTATTACTTCTTCATCTTTTGGTTTGCAGGGCACTGACTCCAGGGCACCAGCAGAGGAGCTTCCAGCATTGACTGTCACAACAATCCTGGTAAGGCAGCGACAGTGCTGGCAGTGCCTGGCAGACAGCTGCAATTACACCTTGTCTTTTTTCCAGCCATACATTCACAGGTGCTTGTCTGGGCTTTGGCACTGATATCCCTGTTCATCGCAGATGGTGTTTTCAGAATGCTGGCTCGACGGTGGGGGGTGCAGGCTACCTGTAGTCTGCAATGGGGGGATTTGAGGGTTAGTGAAGTCAAAATGGACTGGGCACACCCCTCCATAAAGACAGCCAGGCCTCTTCACTCTCTTTAGCTACACCTGAGGGCTGTAATGTTACCTATGTGTTGTTTCTGCAGTGGAAACATGTAAAGATCACACAAGTGCATGGATTAAAAACAGGTCGCAAGCCCAGAAATGCATCACCATGTGCACAGACAAGCGGGGTATTCAGAAGCTGCAGCAGCAAATGTTCTTATTCTGATGTCAGGTCCTGTGCCAGCGTGTCTATGGCTGCTGGTGGAACACAGTTCAAGGGAATAGCTTTCCAGTTTGGAAATGCTTTACCCCAGATAATGTGGGCAGAGGCCTTTGGGGAGGGTTTGCCAAAAGAAAATGGTTTAATTCACAGTCAGTTGCAGGCTGTAGGAGCAAGTAACTGTGTATTTTTCCCTCACTGTGCAGGAAGATCCATACGTGATGGTGAGAAGTGCAGAACTGGAAGGTTACTGCATCGACTTGCTGAAGGCGCTCGCTGCGATGCTTCACTTCCGTTACAAGGTGAAGGTGGTGGGCGACGGGCAGTACGGTGCCATCTCTTCCAATGGGAACTGGACAGGGATGATTGGTGAAATCCTGCGACAGGTAATTTCCGATTTATATTTCTGACAAAGTGCAGCTCTAGAAGGAAAAGGCAGCTCCACTCTTGGACTTCATCGGCATTGGCTCAGGGACTGAGAACTTGGAGTCATCTTGCCCCTCTTGTAGTGAGACTTGGAGTTGGGTTTGTCCTGCAAATATGAAACTGAGGAATGAAGAGACAGTGGCCATAGCAGGGAATCATTGTACAATGAGGAGCTCCTGGTGCAGACTTCTCTCAGTGTTTCTTTGTAGTCTGAGAGACCGTACAGACAACTCAGCTCACTAACAAAACAAAGCTAATGGCTTTGAGGAAAACTCACCTTGAGCTTAACCTCTGGGTGAAACTTGTCCCTGTCAGGATGGTGACCCTCAGACTCAAGGAGGTGCTTGAAGGCACATCTTGCCCCACCCTGTACCATCCCCCATGGCTAACGTTCTGTCATCCCTTGGTGACACTTGAACTAAACCTGTTCTTCTCTGAACTCAGCGGTGTTTCCAGCAGTCAGGTAGATGCTGCAGCTGGAAAAAGCAAGGAGCATACTTTCCGGTTTTGGTAAACAAACCCAGTGTGGTTTGTGGTGCGTGGCCTCAGCTTGTGTGTGTGGTGCTGTAGTGGGAAACCCAAAGTCCCAGACACCAACCAGCACCCCACTGTGAGCAGCACAAAATGAACAACTGTCCTCTTTCTCAGAGCTTGCAGTCTCAGGCGATCGCTGTGGGTTGACACAGATGTGATTTGCCCTGTAGATATCTGCCCCCTCCGCCTGGGAGGCTTTCTGATTGAGTGAGAGACCTCCAGGTAGCGTGGGTGTTTGATTTGGTTTTATCTCCATCCTACAGGAAGCAGACATTGCAGTGGCTCCACTGACTGTTACGTCGGCAAGGGAAGAGGTGGTGTCCTTCACCACGCCATTCCTGCAGACTGGGATTGGGATCTTGCTTCGAAAAGACACCACCTCTCAGGACATGTCGTTCTTCCACTTCCTGGCTCCTTTCAGTAAGGAGACCTGGACTGGCCTTTTGTTTGCTTATGTTCTGACGTGCTTCTGCCTCTTTCTTGTTGCCAGGTACAAATGCATTTGTTTCACAGATTTTAAGTTGACTGCTTTCTCAGCTATGAAGAGATCTCAGCTTTAAAGAAAGTACCAGGGCGTGTTTGGCTTCGAGGAACCCTCTGTACAGGTCCAGGGCTAATAAAGATCAAGGCATGTCAAATTAAGACAGCATTAAGAGTAGGATCTCCCCCTGAGGAGCACCAGATCTCTTGACATGGATGACCTAGGGTCCCTAAACGGGCTGCGCGTTTGTACTTCAGCTCTTCTGTCTCACTTTTATCAGAGTTTGTTTTGAACTGTGACCACGTTCCTACGTGCAGGTCTCTCTCCTGGAGTATTTTTATGCACGTTATTCTGACTTGTGGAATAGATTCTCTCTCTGCCCCTATTCCACTCCTTTCCCAGGAGACTTTGCTTTCTCCCCCTTTCTTTTTTCCCCCCTTTCTTGACGAGGCTGCACTACCGCTTTGTGCAGCTGCAGGCTGGAACAGAATGTCTGTCGCTGCTTTCCTAGGTTTATGTGCAGTCTTTGTAGATAAGGATTTGCTCCGAGGAGCAGCTTTCAGTCTGATACTGTGGAACAGAGCCAGTATCGCCTCTTGTGTGCCAGGGAGACTCAGTTCTGCTATGGCTCAGGAAGAAAGTGTCTGGCAACCTGTGGCAGGATTCCCTGAGCCATCACTGTTGCAAACTACTTAAAGCATTGAGCAGGAGAACTTTCCTCTGCACTGATTAACCTGGAACTGAGGTGAACAAGGAGCTCTAACAGGAGGAAAGGGCATTTCCAGGCTCTCTGCACTGCTGCGGTTACGCTGCAGGAGTATTTATAGTTTCACCCCCGGAATGTCTGGTTTTGTCCTGTCATTTTTCCTCAGACTGAGCCCCTGCGAGTGGAATGAGCCAAAGAGTGAAGAGAACCACTTCACTTTCTTAAACAGTCTCTGGTTTGGAGCAGGAGCACTCGCCCTGCAAGGTGAGCTGGGGGGACTGCGACAAAGCAGTGGGCGGGTTTCAGCTGGTTGTACACCCTGCTCTCACCTGTCTGTGACACTGGTGTGCTGTCCTGTTGAGCGAAAAGCTGTACCAGCAGGGGCACCCAACAGTGACACAACTCCTGGTTTGGGGAGTTCAGTTGCAGATGCTGGGATTGTCCAGGTGGCCACCTTCACTTGGGGAATGTGTGTTTTCTGCCTTAACAGTCGCTGCAGGGACTGTGGAGCTGCCATCGCACCAGGGCTTTGGAGTGGGGTTTGTTATTGTTGCTTTTGGCCACTGATGTTGCTCCAGCTCTGCGCGGGGGCAGTACCCACGCAGTCCAGCCCAGCCACAGCAGGTCGCTCAGGCTTCTGCACTGAGTAGCTGCAGGACAAGTTTTGCTGTGGCCTTTATTTAAAAGTCTCCAACTCAGACTCATGGCTCTGAAGTTCTCTGGTGCTCTCCCACCATAAGTCACCTCCCATACCTTTTATCGGCTCCTCTGGTCGTGTAGGTGTCACCCCTCGACCCAAGGCGCTGTCTGTGCGGGTCATCACTGCTGTCTGGTGGCTCTTCACCATCGCCCTGCTGGCTGCCTACATCGCCAACTTCACCGCTTTGCTGAGCTCTGGCACCGAGGAGCTCCCAATCCAGACTTTTGAAGATCTTGTGAAGCAAAGAAAGCTTGAGTTTGGGACACTGGATGGCTCCTCTACTTTCTACTACTTCAAGGTGCAGAGAATCTCATTCTCCACGTACACACGTGCTGTAGAACTGCTAAGCTGGGGCCAGGTTGTCCACCTCACACCCACAGGTCCTTGTACCACCCACATCACTGCAGGCTCCGCCACTTTTCCTGTAATACCTCAAATAGTGTGATTGGTGCCTGTTGGTTGTTCATCTCTTCTTCCACCCTTTCTCAGAGAGAAAAGCATGCAGGGAAGTATCTATTTTTATAGATAAATCTGTTTTAAGAAAGCACTGCTCATCTTCAGGAGCCATCCTTGTGTTCCTTGGGCACAAGAACCAACGCAGGCAATTTCTGGATTCATTAACCTGGACGCCTGCAAAGGTGGATTGGAGGGGAGGGTGGGAGAGAAATATTTAATACCTGTATCCCTGTAACACTGCATTAGACAGGAAACCTGCGCTCACCATGTGCTGTTGGTCAGCAGAGAGCTCAAAGGAGAGAGGTTTATGTTCTCCCTTTCCCCAAACTGTTTCGCAACCATTGCACATGTTTGCAGAGATTTTGTACCATTGTTTTACACTTCATTTTGACACTTCAATTTTTGGGCTGCAGAACTCCAAGAATCCCATCCATCAGATGATCTATGAATACATGGACAAGAGAAGAGACCACGTGTTGGTCAAAACCTACCAGGAAGCAGTTCAACGTGTGATGGAATCAAACTATGCCTTCATTGGTGAATCCATCTCCCAAGACCTTGCGGCTGCCAGGCACTGTAATCTGATCCGGGCCCCTGAAGTCATTGGAGCCAGAGGATTCGGCATTGCCACTACCCAGGGTTAGTCCTTGCACACCCTTTCTGTCCCACGTCTCTACTTGGGTTTCATGGGTTTGAGAATGGGCTGATGCCACAGAGCCCAGCAGAGCCAAGTCCTGAACATTGCATACGTTGTCTGCGTTACTACCACTAATCCAGTATGAACACACTGGTGGCCCTATGAACTGGTTTCACTCTGTAGCTGAATCATCACTCGCGCTCACTGACTCTTTAACTGCAATATGCAAAAAAATCCATCTCACAGGGCTGGCACTTGTTCCCTGGGGGGGTCTGTTTTCCCTTGGTCCCACTCATGCAGAGCACCTCACATTGGCTCTCTTGTGGAGCGTGACCACCTCTGTTCCTCAGAGTGCCCTCCCTCTGTCACTGTTCTGCGAGTATTGTAACTGGTTGTTACCTGAGAAAAGCTCTTTCCTTGGTCCGTTGTACTGTTTGCAGATACCATCTGAAAGCAGGGGAGCAGCACCCAGCGCCCCTGCTCAGCCCAGTCGGTTGCTTTATTGATGTCAGAGCGGCTGGGACCTCTCCCATGCTCTTCTCTCTCTTTCATTCTCCCGCTGTCAGCATCCCCGTGGACGAAGCAGCTCTCCATCGCTGTCCTCAAGCTGCGCGAGTCGGGTGATCTCGACTACCTGCGGAACAAGTGGTGGGAGACCAGCTGCCTTCAGCAAAGCCGGGACCGATGGAGTCCTCTGCAGCCCCAGGCACTGGGGGGGCTCTTCCTCACCCTTGCCATCGGCCTGGCGTTGGGTGTGATTGCGGCTGTGGTGGAGCTCTCAAACAAGAGCAGACACGCCGCTGGGCACGTGAAGGTAGGGCAGGGTTTAATCTCCCGTCCTGCTCCCTCATGTCCTTCTCTTTAGCCTGGACAAGCTGGGCACCACCGCTCCCCTCCACACAGCACTGGATTTTATTGCTGACCTTGCTTTTTTCTAAGCACTGCAGGGTGGCGAGGGTGAGGCCGTGCTACATTGTTCACTGTTAAAGCTCTGAACGTTCATAGCTGTGTAATAATTTTGTAGCCTAAACAGAGCAACAGTAATGAAATACCCCCCCTAGCCCCACAAAAATATTAAGTAGAAACACTTACTGTAATTCCTAGGCAGCCAAACCACCTTCCCATGTGCTGAGCGTGTACAGAGGACAGGAATCATCAATAACAAGTTTATTCTCAAGTATGGCTATTGGTAACTCATTTGACAAGCAGGAAAACACACAGCAATGAAACCGCACTGGTATCTGCCTGTGCCCCTGGGTGTTCCTCTTCTCCATCCATCCCAAGGGATGGGCTGTGCACACGCAGGTGGATTCTGACTCAGAGCAACTCACCCCCTTATTTCCTTCCCTTTTGTGTTTCAGAAATCTTGCTGCTCCATTTTCACAGAAGAAATGTTCACTCGTCTACGCATAAAGGAAAATACAAGACAAAGCCAGGAGACTTCAGCGAGGCCTAATGCTTAAGAAGTCTTTGCTGAAGGAACGGGCGTGTATTAGGTTTATGCCATACTTATCTCGTAGGAACTACAGCACTGTAGAAAGAAGTTTTTCTGCAAGTCTAGAGTGTTAGTTTTCTAATTACAAACACACAGAGAGCGCTTCTGGAGTGGTGGTGGAGCTGGATACAGAAGAAAATTAAGTGGCTTGGAAGAATTTAAATTGATGAGGGCTGGAGCGTAACTAAATAAGGGAGGTTAAAAGAGCTTGGTGAAATGAAGCTGAGATGGCCCAGGTGGTGGATCCATGTTTAGTTTAGAAGTTTCCTATGTAAGTGCATGAATGCCTGTAGGAGTAAGTGACTTGGGACAGGTTAATATGAAGCTTCTGTGTACTAATTACAGTCTGAGGTACAACTGTGAAAATTAAAGCTCTCTAATCAAGAACAACTGCTCCTTAAACATGATAGTTAGAAAGAGACTGTCCCCTTCTTCTAAGGAGAAGATGGTGGTCACTGTGAAGGTCATTTCTGAATCAGAAACGACGATACTGCTGCATAAACCCCGAAATGCAGGACTTAATGGCATCCTCTGGCCTAAAACCAAGAAAGGAGACCATGCAGTTAAGGAACTACTAGATTTAAGATGTGCAAGAGATGGACTTGTCCTCTGTCAGCTTCCCATCACAGGATGAGTGTCACTGCTCAGCTACCAAGGACCTTTTGTCCTGGTTAACCTGATGGAGAAGGGTTTGGGAAGAGGATTAATAATGAAATCCAGCCGTACTGGAGCTTGAGGTTTGGTCATCGCTCAATTGAAAGGAAGTACAAGCTCACCTGGAGAGGGCGAGGCAGTGAGTAATGGGAATTTCACATTACCCGCTTGCTCTCAAAGAAGAATCTGAAATTCATGGGGGAAAGTTCTCAACTGCATATTAAACAGTTCTCTAATTAAGCTGTTTTTCATTTCAGAGCTGGGATGACTGACACATGCACGTGCTGGTTTGCAAATTCATGGTTAAATCATTCCATTTATGCCCTGCACATCTGATGGAGGGAAAAGAAAAGCAAATTCAGTTACTTGGAGATGGCTTTGACGGCACTGCATGAACAAAGAGACTAATTCTTATCAGTCACAGCATTAAATATTACTGAAGACAACAGAAACTAACCTGCCTGCGACAGGAAGAGAGCTGGGTGTGCCCGAGTGAAGCACTGCGCAATCACTTTGAGGGCATCTTAGTGAGGGTCAGGTTCCAGCTACTGCCAAGTAGTTGAGTACAGTTGCAGAATTCCCTTCCCACCCAACTGCTAACCAGAACAAAGAGGGAGTTAGGAGTTCTTCCAGCTGCCGCTAACCTAGTGCTGGTTGGTTTTCAGCTCTCTGATCACGACAGTTCTATCTCAAATACAACTTAAGCAATGTTTGTTAGATTAGATCGGCCTGCAATCGATCTGACTGCAAAGAGCATGAAATGTTTTAGGTAAGTTTTAAAGGAAGATGCAATGTCAGATTCACTCAGCACTTTAAAAACTATTTGGTACGTGCCGTGTCACTGCTGGCAGAGTAGGCAGAGATGTATAAAAAAAGGTTTCATTGACATTTAAATATATTTCTATATGAATGTCTCACAGAACAAAAAAATAAAGTCTTTTCATCACAAATACTGCAGCATTAAAATAAACACTTACCAAAATAAACAATGAGTGATATACATATATATATTTGAGTGTGTATACTATAGAGTGAATCATATTGTTGCTTTTAAAGTCACAAAAGCACAATATAAATATGGAATTTCCTGTGAACTCTTTTCCCTGTTGTAATAAAAATACATTCTTTACAGTTAAAGTAAAACTAGTGCAAGTCCGTTCTGCTGCTCCTGTTCACCCCTATCATTTACATGGCACTTCATACTTGAAAATGACACTGAAAATTTTCCCTCCGAGACGATCGGCAAGCCAGGAGTTTTTGATAACAGCGAGCTTGAGGCTCTCACACTTCAAAGCCGCGTAGTAATTCGTGTGGATGGCCCGGCCCATGCCTTCGATGATAACCAAGTCTGTCTTCCGCTCTCTGACCAGCACAGCCAAACCTTTATCCAGACGGCTGAAACGAGAGGTCTGGCTTAGAAAGGGTCATCCTGGTAGACGCTACAAATGAGACAGGCTGTTCTGAGGGCTTTATCATCTACATCAAATGTGGTGGGATATGAAATTACTGATGCTAATAAAGAAACACTTTAAAGCAAAGGAAATGGGATTGAAAGGTAGTTTTGAAAGCTTCACTAAATACATGCAGAATTAGTATTTCCCTGAAAACACCGTTCTGTCTCCAGTAGAGAAACTAATTAAAAATAGGTTAAGGATATGCTTCTTATAGCTTATAGCCAAGTGGATTTCTTGGCCACTGCACGCGCAGGATAACTGAGCTGCTCGTGACACAGACAATGTGTTGCTGCTGACCATGAGAGTGGCAGATAGGATGCCCAACAACAGGTCAGGCTGGATCAATATTACAAGTCTGTAAATCCAGACTAAGCAACTCTTAATGGGTTTGCAAAAGTGATTCCTGTCAGGAAAGGTGGCTGAGACATTCCAGCTCTAGGTCACTGAGCTCCCTGCAGCTGACAGAGACAAAGAACCAACGGGCCCTTTGCCAACATACCTTAGATCCAGACACGGAGAACTCGACCCGGTCTGAACCAACAGCAACTTCTCTTCCCTCAGAGCAGTTCTTTAAAAGAAAAAAGAAAGGAATTTAAACAGTGACCTCAGCAGGGTCAGGCAAATCTGGTAAGAACCAGATGACAATAAGTATCCCAAGGACTCTTTCCAAAGGTTTCCTTTCCTGCTAGGACTTTGCCAAGAAACATAATGTTTCCTTGAGCAAAAGGATTATTTAGTCAGCTACGTACCCTCTATCAGGGATCCTCTATATAGGAAATATATGTATTTTCCTCTATTTTTGACATAGAAAATCTATACTTCAGTAGCTTGAGTGCTTATCAAGGAAAGACACGGACAAGAGCTGTAACTACAGATGTTCAACAGATATCTGATTTCTAAATTTTTCACCTTAATGACAGTAAGTGATCTGCCCTAGCTTACGGGCAGGTTGCAGATCCACACACTAATACACAGTCAAATATGAACCAAGTATGTAACGAGGAGCTTGCTGCTTCCCTTTGTGTGACCCCTAACGCAGACCGGTCGCAGCTTACTGAATCACGGGATCCATCGCTGCTATCCGCTCAGCGACGATCAGGGACTCACTGTAGGTGACATCATTTAGGGCAGGGCCAGAGTTACAAGCCAGTATAACCTGAGGTAGAGATGTCAGAAGAGTTCACCAATTAACCCAGTCCATGATGGTTTTAGAGCTGCTTGTTTGTTTAAAATCACCGTGGCCTGACTTCTATAAAAGAGGAAATGAGAAGGGAAAAGCTGGAGGCCCACTCTTCATTTTCCCTCAGTAAAACCAGCCCAGCTCGCTTTGCTGCCTTTCCCAGTTGTACTTAAAGCTGGACTTCAAAGTTGCAGGGATCTGGCTGCTCCCAGTTTAGCTGTTAGGAGTCACTGGTGAAGTGCACAGCTGGAAGGTGCCGAACAGACCTTCCAGCAGTTACCAGAGCTCCAACTTCCCATTACACAGTGAATCCACAATGAAAACCACTTACCTCTGTCCCTCTAGAAAGGAGTTCTCTGACAAAAGGAAAGACTCCTAAAATTATGTCTATTCCACTGTTATCTGCGAAAATTAAGGCACATTTATGAGGGGGGCCCTCCTGTAAGAGAAAACCAATGCATTCAGAATTGAGTTCACAATTCATTTCAGTGAACAGCTGTGTTCTTTAGAACTGCTCGCTTTAAGACCCTTAAATGATGGGCAATTTTGGTTATCCAGTAGCAGCGTAACTGGTCAGAACATCACCTTCCCTCCATCTCAGGAGAAATGAGTTTCCCTAACACTGTTTTTTGTAGTTATTTAAAACAGCCTTTGGTTACTTTGTTTGAGAGGCCTTTCAGATGCCATTAACAGAACCTACCTCTGCCAAAGACATGCCTAACTCCAGCAGCTCTGAACAGGAACGTCCTTCAGAGGCTTCTGAGCAGCGGGAGTTAAGGCCTAGAATGCTCCAGTTTGCAGACTGGGCCATGCCTAGCGCTGCCATTCTCCAAGCAGCTGGAGAATGCTGCCCTCGAAAGCAGCCGCGTGGGCAGCCGTCTGCGGGAGCGCGTTGGTTATCAGGGCAAACCTACCTGTGTGGCTGTTTTAAGCCAGCAAGCGGTAGGGTGAACAGGGTTGCCTTCTGCCAGGAAAGGGCAGGATGGACTGCTGGGGGCAGTGACATCCTAAAATGAAAAGATATTTCCTATTCTCCATTAACCCTTCCATTTGCTCTAAATCTGACGTTATGAAACTTAGTTCACTCCAGTTCATACCAGCAGAAGAATTTTTAGAGTGATCAATGCTCAACTCATAATAAAAAAACTGTCAGGACAGTGCTTGGAGTTCCTTAATTATCACTGTTACACAGAATTAGCTGATGCTTTCGTTTTAAGGTGCAATACGTAATGATTTGCAATAGCCCACTCCTACTCATCATTTCTAACAGAGATTTACAAAGAAACAAACCTTTTCAATTAACCTTAATTAAACACTAGCAGAGATCAAACAGGATGAAAAAAGCTTTGCTAATTGATGAGTTAATCACATTCAGCAAGTTCCTAAATTAATGCCATTTTTAGGTTGGCTGCTCAGGTGGAGGAGCAATCCAAACACTACATTTGGGCCCAGGTTTTTGAAATTATGGGGCTCACTGTATATAAATAAGTGCCCTGATAAAGAGGGGACAGAATACAACTACTTTGGAACAGCTCTGAAAACAACTGGGTTCTACGTGCTGTGCTCTCTAAAGGAATTCAGGTAAGAAACTCGGTCAGGCTAATTTGTTTTATTCCTTTCTTTATGACAAGGCTGTTGAATTCCTGGCACTGTGTCAGGAATCACTGATGTATTATGAGTTGTCTCAACAGATTTCTGTTAAATCCATAAAACCCCCAAGATTAATATGGTGGTTTGATGGTTATGTACTTAATTACTCGGTGGGTAGTAACGATGGCAGTCATACCTTCAGTCGCTCCAGCCACTGACTGTAGGAATCTTCTAACCAGGGACGTTCTGCATCACAAACAAAATCACGTTAGCATTTCTTTTAGGTAAAAGGTAATTCTGTACATTAGAAAAAGCAGGAGGTGTCTCTACGGGTGCTTCAGTATTAAAGCATTTGAGCTCAGGTTTTGAATATTCAATGTATAAATTCTCCTTGTTCCTGTGCTCTTAATTATGGGAGTAGCTCGACGACAGCAGTTTTGCAATAGAATTTCCATAATCAAGCAACGGAGTTGAGCACGCTGGCTACGCTAACAACCCGTCCTCAGATGGGTGCTGGTTTACCTCCCAGAACACTGTCTCCTTGACAGGATTAGAACAGTTATGGAAAACAGCATGGGCAAATATTCTGAATATCTATGTGATGAAGGCTTCTGCTCCAGGAGAGAGGTTTTTAGGTTTCAGTTTCTTTGGAGCACAAACAGGAACTCTGAAACTCTGTAGCCTGTATTTCAGATAAGCCTAGCAAGTACTAATGATTTCTTGTCATCTGGGCAGCAGAACTGCCACAACAAATACATTCACGCTCTCTTCCACTCCAATATTAACACAACATCCATTCCAATCACCCCCACAGATCTCCCTATACCTTGTAGTTTAGACTTGGCTTCTTCAAATCCAAATTGTGGCTCAGATTCCAGAACACTGTATCAGAAGAGAAATAAAGGGTATACAGTTAAGCAAGTTAATTTCCCATAAATGTAATTCAAGCATTTCTTTAGCAGATGGTCAGTAATTTTATTGCATTGGACCTATCCACACTCATTATAACCAGTGACTGAAGAACAGACGCTTTGAGGTTATGCTAAAAACAAAAGGCTCAGATATACATTAGAGTTCTTATGCTAAAGGAAAAAGGCTTCAGCAATATACAAGTGTTTGCAAGCAAAAAACCTCATCTTTTGGTCGGCAGACCACCATGTAGTCACGATCTAAAATATCTGCATGGTAGAACAGTGCTTTACAAAATCGAATTTGAAGGTTGGTCCACAAAAGTTTTTCTTAGTTGTACTTGCATGAAAAAAAAAGGGAATTTGAAATATCAAGATACAGTTTTTAAAAGCTCCTGCTATTTGCTATAGGTATAGAAAAATAGCCCCAAACACTTAGTGATGAGGATTTGCATAACATGATGGCTGGATTCTAAGCTGTCAGTTAAAACACACCACCATGTGGGCAAGGCTTGCTAGTTGCGTCTCCTAGAGCTCCTTAAATCTGGTACTAAGCGACGTGTAAGTCAGTCTGGATCTCTTGGTTCCTTCCTTAAAGGGAAGGAGAGCTACCACTAGTACGGGTGGCCAGCGGAAAACGGCTCGAGCTGCTGTCAGCTCCTGTTTCTGGCTATGGGCAACATCAGAAGTAAAACAAGACCAAGGACACCTGTGCAGCCTTGAATCACCTTGGTTTTAATGGTCTTTTCTTGATCTAATCAGAGGGAAAACTCCTCAAAGATGTAGAAAGAGATAAGTGCTGAATGTGAGCTGTAAAACAGTGTCCATATTATAAGCCCCACAAAACAGAAGTTCTACAACTGAAAAATCAAAACCAACTCAAGACCATGGGCATTAAAATCCTTGAATTCATGGCAGCTGACAGGATAAAAGCAAAAAGACTCCAAATAGTGACAGAAATGTATGTTGGTCAAAAATAATTAGCATTTAGTCACCAAAAGAGACCACCCAACCTAACTTACAGCCCACTGCAATATCAGGTTGCAGAAAAACAGTGTGTTTCTATTCCAGGAACGTGGTGCTACGTACACCCCAAAGCAGTGCTAAGAACAATGCCACAAGCAAAGCAGCCAGGCTGGAATATTAAACGCTATCGCTTAACTGAAACATTCACAGCGACATCTCTGCCAGACTTAAAGCGTGGAAAAGTAAGCTCCCCCACACCACAACAAGGCTTGTAAATAAACATCCAGCATTTGATTAAGGTGAAATACAAACTACAATTAAAATTAGATTGGTGCATTTAATTTTTTTAAAAAAAGAACAACGGGATATTCTGTATTTTAAAAGGGTGCTTTTAAAATATTTAACACCTACTCTGAGACTGCTTTTGCTCCCCAGTCAAAGACATTCCCCGCAAGAAGTCCTTTCACCAGAGCAAACTGCCTCTCCTCCCAGCCTAATGAATCCAAAGATTCGATTACGCTTTGAAAACATTTTAAGGCTATGCCATTTTCTTTCTGCTTTACCTGTAAGAAAGACATGAAACATCGGATTTATAGACAAGGATTTCTTACCCATCACTGGCTGTCTCAGTCCCCAGACCACGTTCAAGCATTCTCCTCTACGTTCATGGCCTCTAATGGACCAACAAGTTACTGTTATCAGCATGCTTAGTATCAACAAGAAAAGAGTTTCCTGGGATTCTAATAAAAAGCTTTGTTAGTGCTCGGATACGATTTGTAGCCCCCAGATTACTTTTCTTACTAAGTTAGAGGTGCAATAGAACTTGAGCAGATTGGGAAATGGGAGAGTGGACACACATGGAACATTTTAGAGGTACCACGATCCCTCAAGCCCAGGTAATTCCAGGAGAAGGCTTACCACTAGAAGTTCTACACAAACAGGAGAAGACTTTTGATTTTTGCACCAAGAGTTTCACCATCCCAGCTGCTCAGAAGCTCCTGACTCTTTCTCTGCTTCTGTCTCCAGTGAGATCAGTTTTACAGAGCTAGTGACCTTAAAGAATTTAAAAGCAAAACTGGGTACCATCTTTACACCCAGATCCGTTCTGGGCAATATCTTGTCTGGATTACCAAAAAACAAATACCAGTAAAAGCCACCTCACATATTTTTTACCTCTCCCAGAGTGAAGGTAACATCTGACGATGCAGAATCTATGTATTTTATAGAAATTTATCAAACAGGCAGAAAAATGAAACCACGCATTGGCACTGCTGTTATTTATACATCCACACAGACCAGTGGTGAGGATCAGACCTACAGTTACTTCTGAGAACAACACTGACACCCCACATCCTCGCCGCCAACTTCATTTCCTTACAGAATAAAATACAGAGTAAAGAGCTGCACAATGGCAACAAATACTTTTTAGGAGGTAGAGGATATGCATTTGTACACGCTCCAACCCAACTCTGCTGAGCATCTCAAGAGTTACAAAAGCCACCAAGAACCCTTTTGTAGCACAGCAGTAAATTAAGGTGCAGGAAAGCAGAACAGTTTGGTTTGAGGATGTGCTGCCTCAGCAGGTAAGGGAAGGTGTAATGCTTTGGGGGTTTCCCCAGGTCTTTTTTGATCCTGATGAAGTGGTGAGGGAAGATGACTGCTTAGGAACAGCCCCTCCCTTTCCTTTTCTTTTCTTTTGGGGGCAGGAAGAATCAAAAAAAACAGACTCGAATGTAGTTAAAGGAACACAGAAACGTGAGTTCATTTTTGCATGGAGCTGTTGAGATTGTTCACTGCTCTACAAGGTAGCAATGGCAAGTGGCTTTTACAACTGTCTGCAATGTACATTGATTGGACAGTACTTACATAGCTAATACAGCTTGTTTTATGTCTGAAAATGGTTTCCACACCATGAAGAGAATTATGAGGAGACAAAAAAAAAAGAACAAAGAAGAGTTCCTGAACTCTGCCAGATTGCAGCAGGAGCCTTGGTACAAAGGGAAATAAACTGATTGTCCTCAAAATGGAAATTCTAAGGTCATCTGTGATGTGATCCATAATCAGGAGTGCAGGCGTCTCCAAGCAGCTTCCTCAGTTCTGAACTGAAGGAAACTTCTCCTCACTGAAGGAGCAAGTGACGGTAGTATCTGCTGACAGACCACGTGCTCATCAGGACCAGGACTGACAACACCCATTTGCTTCTCAGGAGAACCAGACAACTGGAGCTGGTAATATCTCAGGTCAGCATTATCCCCACCACGAACGAGTTAGAGGTCAAAGGCTTTATATCCTGTTACCCACTGATGTTTCTCCTCAGTGACAATCACCAGCTGGTTAAAACTGCTGCAAGGTAGCCAGTCACTCACTTCTTCCCCCATAAGCCATTAACTAGAAAAAGTTTCAGAGTACAGAAAAAAGGTCTTGAACTTACATGTTGTCCATCGGCAAAGCAAGAACAACTTACCTTTGAATAGGGATCTGGAAAATTGAACTCGTTTAAGCAGTGTTCCCTTGTATCCAAAAGACTTCTGACTGTTAAGGTACCATATGCACTTTAAAAAGGGAGAAGGGGGGGGAAGAGAGATCAACTACTTAAAACAGAAAAAAGTTACTTTCTCCTCTGTTTCCTCCACAAGTCATAGCATGTCACACAAGCACTTTGGTTAAAAGTCTCTACGTGCCACTTGCGCTAAACACTGTCTCTAAACTGTAAATCAGTTTAAGTGGGAAAGTGTTCAGAGCAAAGCTAGATACTTGAATTAACAGGCTACCATTTTTAATAACCACATAACAATTTTCAATAACATTTTCTGCTGAGATTTAATTTTTCTGTTAAATTCTAAACAAGAGAACCACAGGTTCTGTGCAGAGGACCTGATGTTTGGCACATCAACTTGCTGTAGCCTTCGGCCAACTTAGCTTTCAGTTTGCTCTGCTTCATAAACTAATTAGCTTCTATTTAGCTTTTAGTTAGCATTTAATTTGCTCTGCTCGACAGGAGCAGCAAGCGATGAAAAATGGAAATTTCTGACACTTACAAAGGCTGCTGCCTGAGTGTCTGGAGCTTATTCCAGTATTTCTGTCGGAACTTCTCAGCTCTCTCCAGTGCATCAACGGAGTCTGGCTGACTGGCTGCAGCACGCTTTGCCACCTGATAGAGAAACAAGGCAAGACTGAAGTTACCAACTGAATTCTTCCTCTGTGTAACCAACCTGAAGTTCAGTCTGAAAAATAACCCCTCCATCTGCTCTACTCTTCAGTGCTCGCTTGCTATCTAGTCCTTCCCACACAGCATCTTCCAGCTTTCCTTCATTCTGACCATGAAAAAGTAGTTTTAAATAGCTCCTTTCTCCCCAAAAGATTTAAAGTTTATTTTCCACACTGCATTTTCAGAAGCTAAACAAAAGTTTTAACTACTTAGAGGAAGGGGAAAAAAAAATCCAACAAACTTGCACACAAAATGAGAAATAGGTAGAAATTTAGTAGTCCACATCAACCCCTTGTGTTCTTTACCACAGCAAGGTCAAGTCAATGTGTTGCCCCTGTGTTTTTTCCAGCCCTCTTCCTCCTAATACACGCTCATTAAGTTTGAGTTACTAAGCATACACAGCTCTTAAGCACTCGCATGCACTGACTGAATCAGTTTCACAATGCAGAAAACATAATTCATGTCTGATTAAATTATGCTCTTTGAATGCAGCAGTGGCTGTAAGTCAGCGCTGCTCCCAACAGCAAGAACAATGCAAGTATCTCTGGCCTTTGTCTTTTTGGCCTTTGATCGTGATAACCATCCTGCTTGCCAGCTCTGTATAAAGAAAAAACAGCACAGGAGAAGAATACTTCTCCTTTGGAAGGTATCAAACACTTCCTGAGGAGACTGGGACAAAGCCTCTGCCAACAGGGAAAGACAAACCGTACCTACACAGTATAGATTTGACACAGCAGGGGTATTTTGCAGGGCAGATGTGCTGGTCCACAGAAGATTTTTGCTAAATACTTGCACCATTCATATAAGTGACTGTTTTGTGACATTTACCCCATCCAGTGCCTCCTCAAAACAGGTGAGCCAGTATTTTCTGGCCATGGCATCATCTGTGAGGTCAACAGTGTCTGGGATGTAGGTGGATGGGTCTTTCAGCAGCGGTAGGTTCACAAGCGGTCTCTCCAACCTGTCCATTTCCAGCATGTCAAACTAGGTGAAAAATGAAAGAGATTTATTAGAACCTACTCAGAAATGGACTCCTAACAAATTAAACCAGTACGAGGGCTACAGAGTCCATCCACAGACTGACAAATTTGTAGACGACTATTTTAGAGCTTATGCCATAAATAATCCACTCCTTGTACAGATTATTTATCCATGTCCAGCCTATAGACAGACATGTTTCATGTATTGGATACTTCCTTTGACAAGCAGGAGTCTCGGGGCAACTAGCTTGAGAATCAGCATCTGTTTTCAAGTCACCGTGACCAAGGGAAGGCGTGTAATTCTAGAAAAGACAACCACATACTGTACCACTCCTCGTTCTCTGCATAGGGTAAACGTCAGGCGATGTGCTCATAAGACCAGAGCTCCCAGCATAATTCTCTCCCCAGCTATACTGATTTGGATCTAGAAAAGAGAAAGACAGAGACACACATAATCTGAAAATACAACTGAAAATACTCCTGTGAGTGACCTAGAGTTAGCATCCCTTCAGAGAAGCTGCTTCAATGCAAAAGCCATTTCCCCTTCCCTTTATAAATAAACATAACTTTTCCCTCTGACCCCCATAAGAAACGTTTTAGCCACTCGGTGAATTATGCAGCTCTAAACAATTTTGACTTGAATGAGACATGACAGTTAAAAGTTCTAAAACCATTCTTTTTCTTAACACACTTTCCTTGTCATTAATGGCTATGACCAGCATGCCTTCGAAGAACCATCGCTTGTCATAGCGATAATTTCTTACTTCTAAATCTAGATCGATTATTCACAAAACACAGTTACAAAACTCTCAAAGCATGATGTAAGATTCATATAAACAATGTTACTTGTAGAAATTTTGTTTAAGACTTTGCTTCTGCAGCATGTACTGTACATCTGAACTTGATCAATGTCTTTAACTCCTCAGTAACTTATTCATTGTCTTTATGTATAAAATGGGATATAAAAAACTCCACATCCGTTACTCTGAGGTATATTTGATATTTACCAAAACTAAGTACCATTAACATCCCTATTCGTGCCACTATAACTGATTTACTGGATGGCTTGCTAGTGCATCAATGAGAAAAGACAGAATTCAATTAAAGCTCCCTGTACCCGAAAAATGCCAGACAGAAGTCTTCCATCCTTCATAAATGTCTGTGAGGCTTTTCACTCTCAAACAAACACTGTTTTGAGATGCTGGTCTTCTTCAGCGTATTAAATGAACTCAGGAGCTGGCCTCTTAAATAGGAGGGAAGCTCTCAGAGACCGCATTTCCCCAGTTTGAGTTTTATGACTGCTCTTTGCAGTAACGTGAAGAGCCAAGTCCTGCTGGCTTCTCACAGGTGTGCAGGAAAAGCAGTGAGAAATTAAGATGTCCCTGCCAGAATATGTCAAAACCAAAGGCCAGCATCTATGTTTATTAGTGCCAAATATATTTATTTAGGCAACAACTTACATGCAGCCTCTTAAGAGAAACTTGGACATTACACTGACATTTCAGAACACAGCATATACAGAACAGAGCAGCGCTGTACTTACTGTCTTGTTCAGCTCCTTTTAAAAATGCCCCAATGGCTCCCAGGTAGCCTTCATGTCTCAGGAACAATGCCTGAACCTCTCCCTGCCACAATATGAAACATTGCAATTGGATGGTCCCTGGTGGCTAACAGGTACTTCTTTGTCACTAGTTTTACACTTAAATTTAATAGAAACAACTAGAAGACGGTAATATTCATTTCTGCTACATCCCAACACATTCAGTAACTTTAATGGTGCTCCAGAAACAGCATCAGGAGGAACTGCTTGCACACATCACCCCGCAATTATTAAACAGCTGGGGAGAAAAACACATGCAGAAGTATTGCGTGAGCTAAGCCTGCCCGGCCACAGAGGCAGCACGAAGCCAGTGCCTTCACTAGAAAAGACCATGGTGTCTTTCTATGAATATTCAACTCCTCTTGCTTGAACAGGCTGGAAATCTGAGATCACCTGACTCCAGGTCATCCAGATGTGTGTCACTGCATCCAACGCATTCAAGACATTGCTCGTTACCTTTATTTCATGACACTGCTATTGAACATCCAACACCACACAGGGACTCTGTAATCATCCACAGGCAGGCATTTCCCCCATCAAATGAGTTTAATTTTTAAGATAATAAATGAACGCTAGGGAGAATAACAACACCCTCTGTGCTCGCAGCAGGGGCCCTCAACTTGCCCCAGCAAGGCTGGGTGAGGCACTGCCTGAAGGAAAATCTGCTGTGCCTGCAGCAGCAACTGTAGGAGAAGTTACCACTGAGGTCAGCTGTAATAACGCATCAGTTACAACTCATGGCGAGGTTTGAATCTGAATCACTGATAAAGCTATTCTTACAAAATATAAAGCTGTAGTTTTGCAATAGTTTTCTTGAAACTCAAAGTTCTACAGAAAGAGACTGCAATGGTGAAATAAAGGGGGGGGGGGGGGGGAAGAAAGCAGCATACGGGAGTGTCTCGCCTGAAGCACCGAGAAGAGCAAATATTGTGCCATCTTCTCTGTAAAATTGCAAAAGTGCAGGAACTAATCTACTTGCAACAACCATTAAGTGAGTCTTTGGTCTTGACTGTTTTTATAGGGGAAAATCTTCAGTACTTCCCACAGCTTCATAACCTGCAAAGAACTACAACTTGGTTGATCGGGGCTTTTTCTTTTTGAACAACAAATAAACAACAAAACCCCCCACTGAGCGAACTGCTAACTATCTCAGCAGAACAATCCCAATTGCATAGCCTAGGGGTGAAAAGAAATAGATGCAAGTCAGCAAGAGGAATTGAATAACAACGGCAGCTATGTAAGAAATAGTGAGAACTCATTACTTGGCAGCTACGAGACAGACTGTTGGTTAAAAAAATAATAATACAAGGAGGGAGGGGGAAGAGAAAGAGAGGCTGGACAGAACTCCCAGGCAATTCACATTTATTTTACCCCTCCCACAGAAGGTCTTTGTAGCCCTGCCTTACCTACTTACACAGTAGCCTTCTAAGCCTACTTTGTGTGCAAATTTATTTATTAAAGCCTCCCAACAACCTAGAAAGACAACAACTAAACACGTGACTTTGCTATTAAGAAAATTTCTGCTTTCATTACCTTGGAGAAGAAGTTGATGCTGTAGGTTATTGTGCGCATGGTGACAGGGTGACCCCGTATAAAGAATCCTCCAAAATATATTTTATCTAAGTTATGGAGTTTGGCGTAGAGGCATGCGAGCTGGCCGATGTCATTGCTGATCATGTGTAGTAAGCTTTTTGCCATATCTTCTTTGGAAAATTCTTAAAGGAAAGAAACAGTAAGGCAAATTAAACACAGCTGAAGAATGCTCAGACAGACGGTACTGTCCTAAAAGGAGGCAAAACTAAAGATGTCTGAGTAGTCTCTACGTGAGTAGAAGAAAGGTGTTCCATTCCCCAAATCTTTTTATAAAAAAGTACTTCAAACAACATTGAAAGTGTATTTGACTGATAAAATTGTAAATTACAGCAATGATTTGCTGTAAGTCTTCTTCTGGACCAAGAAAGCCAGGAACGAATTAACACTGGGCTAACTAGGCCACTGGTTTTGCCATTTCCCTAGCTTTACACAATCCCAAGCTGAAAATCTGAACGCTTGCTTGTAAGGCAAGATAACATTTTTTAACAAAACATTGTGCAGGCAAAAAACATGTAGGCAAAATCATGAAAAGCACTGGTGGTTACTTTCCAGCTCTGCTTGTCAGATCATTAGGAACATCAGATTCCCAAGGGCCAGAGGAGATAGTTCCATTTCTTCTCCTCACTAGTTTCAAACAACAGCTCCAAATACCTTGAGCCACTCAAGCAGTGCTCCCTGTCCCCTCTCAGCCCACATGCATGAGGTAGGGAAAAGGATAAGACAAGATATATTTATGCTGATGAAGCAGGCAACTATTTTTACATCCATTTAAGTGCTGACAGGAAGCTAGCACAAGCAGCAAATCCATGCTGACAGGCAATATAAAGTATTAACAGTATAGCAAATATATTGATACCTTTATCTGCTGTGGTAGACTTCCCGAAGCTGCTAGCTATCAGATTTCCACTCAGCCCCAGGGTCTGGTAGGCGCCTCCATACACATCTTTCACCAACATGTCTACATTTGTGTGCTGGCCCTTCGAAGCGAGTTGCAGCAATTCATCAAATTTCTGAGGAAGAGAAGCAGAGTTACTCCAGCTTTCCTGGACAGCCAGGGAACCTTGCCTATAAACCCAGAGCTCTGCAGCATCTGTAGTGACCAAAACCAGGGGTTTGTTTTGTCTTAGAATCAACCCTGCCTGCAAAAGACACATTATTCCCAACTACAAGGACTTGCCCAGAATCCGTACCTTATCGGGCAGACTAAACCTAAGTGGAGCTTCTTTAATAATGAAAAGCAACACTATCCTCTTCAGTTATCTGCAAATAATTTCCTGGATTTCCCCCCAAAAAATAGAGATGGATCAGCACATATAAAAGAGTCAAAAGCCTCATCTCTTATCTTGGGAGGAAGTCAGAAACACAGTAACTAAGAGCAAACAGAATTGTGTCTTCTTGAGGCATAAGAAAAAAATTTTAAAACCCAAAAGACTAAGTCAGCCTTTCCTGTTGCAGAAATGCATTAATGTCCCTGAAATTAAACTTGCATGCAATCTGCATTATACTAATACTTAATTTAGGAGACTGTCAACCCTAATTTCTTCTACAAAATTAGAATTAAAAGCAAACACTGTCATGTTCTAAGATTTCTTTTTAAAACGCATCAAAGAAAATAATGCAAGTATGGGTCTTCCCTTTGACATTTTCTTACTTGGTGCATATGTAACTCTAGCTTTTTCTATGCCGTTGACATTTAGGGACACCTATTTAAGCCACACGGCTCTTTGAGACAGGAAAAAACAGTGTGATTTAAGAGCTGAGTTAGGAAGAGCAATACTAAATCAGGCCTTATTCTGGCAGATTACCAGCCCGGGATTTAAGTGACAAACCACTGTAACAAAGAGTCAGAATGCCTCCTCTCTGCTCCCAGATATTTTGCAATAGCTGTGTGCTCTCTGCTCTGCTTCAGCAAGAACGAGGCAGGCATTTCAAGTTGCAAAAGAGTACAGAAAATTAACAGGCCGTTCCG
Source organism: Neomorphus geoffroyi (assembly GCA_033558235.1). Taxonomy (NCBI): domain Eukaryota; kingdom Metazoa; phylum Chordata; class Aves; order Cuculiformes; family Neomorphidae; genus Neomorphus; species Neomorphus geoffroyi. Next base: position 1,617,256 of record JAUMJM010000029.1, on the reverse strand, counting down.
AGGAGGCTCTTCTCTGTGTTACAGAGAACATTTGTCCTTGTTGACAAACTCCGAGCCCAAGTAGGATGACTATTTTGCCATTAAAGAGCATCTTCTAATTTTTGTCTCTCCATTATAGCAGTATCTTTTTCAATGTAAAGGTTCCTTTCATGCATCAGAGGAGTTGAAAATATGAACATAAGTCAAGGACTCAGACTTGTTATCTAACAGTCCAGGACCACAAGTACCTAATGGAGAGCATTAACATCACCCTGCGCATTGCAGAACCATCTGTTCTGTTTCTGCACCAGGGCAGCAATTCTTTGAATAAAACATAAACCCCCTCCAAGAGACAGACATAATTATTTTCATCTTCTAGTATCCGGTCGAAGCGTTTGGCATTCCAAGGTTTCAAGCTTCCTCTTAGCATCTCATTTAACCCCACACCCCTTAAAACTGATGCTTCCATACCTTTGTTTTCGTGAGCAGTGCTCCGAGACCCCAGAAGGTTCCACCACCAATTGAGCTCCCCCCAATCCATTCAAATTTGTCTTCTGTTTCTACCTGTCAATAAAACAAGGCAGATTTGACTACAACACCCTGTTATAACCACAAACATCTAGTTTGATATGAGGGGGTGTGTGTGTGTTTTCGAACAGTGGTATTAGTGTAAGCCGAACTATTTAATTGCATAAATATCAGGTGGGAAGTTCTCCACAGGTACATGTTTCACATACTTGTACCACAAACAGTTTCCGAAATCTTTGTATTTAATTCTTGTCCAATAATCCTAAATATAGACATTAGATTGGGTCCCCTCAACACTGTACCAAAACAAACAAATATCAAAATTCACTCTGTTCTGACAGATTTTGTCCTCATCAGTTAAAATAACTTCTCTAAATATTGAATTAAATGTGATTAAAAATAAGCTATGGTAGGGAAAAGCATTCAAAACTCCGTAAGAAATGGATTAAAAAGAAAATAATTATTCCTTTTTTTAATGTTTTATTACCCCAGAACAACTACAATTCTAAAGCAGAAAGATGTTTCAGACCACCTTTATCAAATTCTACAGTAAAACATTGCAGCAGCCACTCACCTTCACTATAGAAACCCCAGAGCCAATATTCACCAGTAAATAAGGGAAAATATTCGGATGGTTCGTCTGAAACCGGAATTCTGTATCTGAATCTTTCTGGTACGCAAACACTTCATGGGGTATGTTCCTTAGCACAAAGTTGCATCCTTTAATCAGGCAGGTCATTACATCTTCTTTATCTACTCTGAGGGGAAAGGGGAGAAAAAAAACTCCTGAGGTGAGTTTCACAGTCCTGTCACTAAGCAAGTCTGCTTTTAGAGCACTAGCTTTTAAAGGCTTTACAGAGATAATAACCCACACCACAAGGAAAAAGTCTAGATCTCTTAAAAGACAAAACCAACATCTGCATGTGTTCTGCTGGTCATGGGCCATGCCAGAAGACACAGTCTGAAGTTAGACTGTGGTCGCACTAGAAAACGGAGTAAGTGCCAGTTAGAGCCTTTACAGAGAGCAGCTGTGATGATACCTTGCTTTCCCCTTTTTGCTGTCTGACTCCTGAACCCTGGGTTCCTGCCTGTTGGCTCCTGCACCTCCATGCTATCAGTTCACAATACAGTTATCTGTTTGCAGCAGTGATCACTAACAAGCCAGTTGAGCCTAGTCTGAGCAATAGGTGCGACATCCTAAAGCTTCGCTCTGTGCCGTGCACAGCTTGAGGGCAGATGGGCGAAGTGGAAAGTCAGTCTACTGAAAATCTCAAAGAAGAAACACAATCCTATAACTAAGTTTAAATAGTTCCACTTACTTCAACCCCAATTTCTTCTCAATAAGATCTTTGAATTTATAGGCACCACCACCTGTAGCTTTGATGACTTTTGTTTCTGTATTGACAAGATGGTCTTTGATGAAATCTAGGCAGGTTTCAATGTAAGTGTTTTCAAATTTAATGAAGTGAAGTCGAGCTGTGATCTCCTCCTGAACCGATATTTCGTACAAAGGTTCATTTTCTATGTCCTTTAAAAGAGAAAAGAATTTCTTATACATTATCCAAAATCCCTCCTCAAAAAACAAGGTTAGACCTAAACTACTGAACATCAATACCTGCGCTTCCTTTGCCTCAAATCTGTCTTAACACTATTAAAAACATAACATCCCAAGCTGCTTTCAAAGTAGAATACAATTTCAACAGATCTTAATACTCCTTAAACCAAGAATATAATCGGTCCTCCCATGCATTAGACAAGCTTGAAATATTTCTATGAGAAAAGTTACCTTTACAGGGGAGTATGGATTTTTTACAGAAGTACCATAACCACTAGAAATTAACTTCTTCAAACACTAACTGGCAACTCAAGCACTTCCAAGAAAGCAAGGAATGTATCTGAGTTTGCTTGTGCATGGGCTGTGCAACTCTGTAGCCCTGCAACCAGTCTTTCAGTAAAGAGAACACCTATGATGTATCATCACATGCACTTAGACCTAGAGTGATATTAACCTTGCAAAACAGAAGTAACTGCCAAACCCATGCTAACAGCTGTTTTCTCCTGGAATACAGGACAGGGTTATTGAGAGGAGTGTTATTAACACACTCATCTGAGCTGCAGTGCAAATGCTTAGGGCTGGCTGTGTCAGTACACAACGTGTGTTTGAAACAAACACCTCAGTAGTGACAACTTCAGAGTATCAGGCATTACAGACTTAAACTTTATCTAGAACTTCTTTATAGTTTTATATAGAACAAGTTATTAGATGAGTTTCAGCCCAAGTTTCTACTCTACTACAAGAAGCCAGTCCAGCACTTCAGTGTTACGAGTCAGTCATCTGGACTGGTAAATGATACAGTTCTCACCTTTCCAGAATGATCAAAGGATCTCACTCTTGCCACTTTGTGCTGCACAGTTGAATAATAAGCCAACTTGGTTAGCGAACCACCTGTTAAAAAAATGACAAGTTCTGATTAATGCCTCATCTTAGAGCAAACAATTTATGTTTGTGTCTGCTTTACCTAAGAGTTTGTGTTTTTTAAGGTGTCCTCAGCTAAACCCAGAGACAGTTAAGCCAAAGGCATAATGCAGTGAGCCAAAGAACCCTTGCCTGGAAATGGATTTGCTGTGGTTAACTCCAAATGCACCACAAGTTGAGCTCATGCCCAGCTGATGTGGGAATGACTGAAGATGAGCAGCAGTAAGATCTTAATTTGCTAGGCCAGGACATGTATTCTTTTCCATAGTGGTCAAATAAATAGGAAAGATTTTGCAACCTGTAGGAGAAAAGTAAGTGGCTTTCTCCAGCAAAATTCAAGTGAGGTCAACTCAGAGTGTCACTGACAGACACTTATAGTAACAAAAGCAATAAAGCTTTCCTGACCCCAGATCTTATTTCAGTGCACTAGCCAGTGCTTTAACGTTTCTGGTAAACGTAATCCAAACACTGTTCTGCTAGCTCAGTGCTTAAATGTGAGGATTTTCTTACCTTTTGGGGTTTTTTTAAAAAAATAAACTCAGTAGCTCTGCACTAGGAGGAAAAACTTCCTTCCAGACCTCTACGCAGAGGAATTGCAAAGCTTGTGTTGGAATATGAGACTGTTTGTACACCACTGAGAATTATATAGATGCTTCAGCAATTACTTTATCACCAGATAAATGGTATGTAAAGCTATGCTTTATACATTCTCCCCTTACCCTCTCAGTTTTTAAAGACCTAAATACACTCAGAACACCAGCAGAGACATGTAACGAGGCTTTATGACTAATCCCACAACTCTAATTCCACTCTGACCCACAGAAAGGACCAATTCCAGCTGTTATTTTAAGAGACATGAAACAAGTGGCTTCTGAAGGAGTTAAGTACCCTTGTGACACAACAGGATCATGTATTACAGTGTATATATTCTCCTCACTACAGGGTAAGTCTGCAGCACCTGGAGCAGTGTTAACCAGAGGAAAAGAGAGGCTGGCACCAACACCACACGGCACTGCAGCTGAAGAACACTCTTATGCCTTTCCTACTAAATAGTTCCACCACCACAGTAACTGCAAACCCGAAGCAAAATGCGTGAACTGGCTTTTTTGGTTTTGCAGATCTTCATAGAGGGAATCATATAATGGTTTGCGTTGGAAAGGAACTTTAAAGCCCATCCAGTGCCACCCACCCATCCAGACACCTCCCACTGGATCAGGGTCTCAAAGCCCCACCCAACCTGGCCTTGAACACCTCCAGGGATGGGGCAGCCACCCCTTATCTGGGCACCCTGGGCCAGGGCCTCCCCACCCTCACAGGAAAACATTTCTTAATAGACAATCTAAATCTCCCCTCTTTCAGCTGAAACCCATTCCCCCTCATCCTATCCCTGCACTCCCTGATCCAGAGCCCCTCCCCAGCTTCCCTGGAGCCCCTTTCAGTACCGGGAGGCTGCCCTAAGGTCTCCTTGGAGCCTTCTCTTCTCCAGGTTGAACAACTCCAGCTCTCTCAGCTTTTCCTTGTACAGGAGAGGCTCCAGCCCTCTGAATGCCAATCCTTGCAAAGGTGAAGCTATTGCTAACAGGACTACAGCTCTGCTGTGCCCTAGCACAGCCCCCAGAGCAGCACTATTTTCTGCTGAGATGCTCAGGATTCGCTCTCATGTGGATTATTCCATCTGCCCCTTGGTGCAAGCTGCTGGACACCTGAGAATGCCATGTCTTCAGGTAAGGCATATTTCTGGGGGTGATGGAGGAAGCAGCTGCATTTAGCCGCGGGCCCCCAGCCTGTGCCAAATCCTCTCATCTCGGCAGCCCCCATGTTTTACCAGAGCAAAGGTGGAACAGCAGCTTTCTCCAGGCCTCACGGAAGCACAGGGGAGCGCGCACAGCCTCTATCGGAAACAGCGTGGCCAGGACCAGGGAAGTGATTGTGCCCCTGTATTGGGCAGTAGGGGGGCCCACACCTCGAATCCTGGGTTCAGTTTTGGGCCCCTCACTAGAAGTACATTGAGGGGCTGGAGCACAAGTGTTATGAGGAGCAGCTGAGGGACCTGGAGGAGGCTGAGGGGAGACCTCATCACTGGCTATAACTGCCTGACAGGAAGTTTTGACGGGGTGGGTGCTGGGCTCTTCTCCCAAGTGACAGCGATGGGATGAGAGGAAATGGTCGCAAGTTGCACCAGGGAGGTTAAGACTGGACATTAGGAAAAATGTCTTCACTGAAAGGGTTCTCGGGCACTGGAACAGCTCCCAGGGAGGCGGTGAAGTCCCCATCCCTGGAGGGGTTTAACAGAGGGGCAGATGAGGCGCTCAGGGATCGGGTTTATTAGTGGACAGGTACGGTTGGATTCGATGATCTAAAAAGTCTTTTCCAACCAGGCCATTCTATAAGGGGGTGAGGGAAGGTATGGAGGACCCAGGACAACCGGCATTCGCACGCTCTGCTGAGGCGGCTGCTCAGCCCCCGTCGCCCCCTGCCAGGGCAGCCCCGGGCCCGCTGGGCCGCCAAGGGCAGCCCCGGGCTGTCTCCACCCCGCTCCCGCCAGCGGCCGCGCAAGGCACGCTGGGACTTGTAGTCTCGCTCCTCACTCCCACCTCAAAATCGCGCCGCGTGCGGACTACAGCTCCCATAGCGCCCCGCGCCGCCCGTCCGCCGCGATGCCTGCTGGGAGTGGTAGTTCGCGCTCCGCGCCCCGCTCAGCTCTGGGCGCCCAAGGGGACTACAATTCCCAGCGTGCCCCACGCACCCATCCCCTGGCCCGCCCCGCCGAGTCCCCTCCGCGGAGCCAGTGCCGCCGCCACCCGCTCTTCGTCCCCCGCCTCCTCCTCCTGTCCCTCCGCGCTCACCGATGTCTATGGCGAAGCGCTTGGCGTTCTCGAGGTTGCGGAAGATCTCGTCGGGCGGGAGGGTGATGCTCTTGTCCAGGCTGCCGTGCCCGCCGCTGCCTCTCCCGCCCCGCTCCGCCATTTTGAACGCGACCCGCTCCTCATCGGGATGCAAATGTATGCGCATACATCTGCATGTTAATGAGCGCGCCTGCGTTATGCTAATGAGGGGGCGCCGCCTCAGGGAATCGGAACGCGTTGGGCTGGAAGGGACTTCAAACGCCATCCAGTGCCACCCCCTGCCATGGGCAGGGACACCTCCCACTGGATCAGGGGGCTCCAAGCCCCATCCAACCTGGCCTGGAACCCCTCCAGGGATGGGGCAGCCACCACTGCTCTGGGCACCCTGGGCCAGGGCCTCCCCACCCTCACAGCAAAACATTTCTCCCTAAGATCTCACCTCAATCTCCCCTCTTTCAGCTGAAAACCCTTCCCCTCGTTCTATCCCTGCACTCCCTGATCCAGAGCCCCTCCCCAGCTTTCCTGGAGTCCCTTTCAGTACTGGGAGGCTGCTCTGAGGTCTCCCTGGATCCTTCTCCAGGCTGAACAACCCCAGCTCTCCCAGCCTGCCCTCAGAGCACAGGGCCTCCAGCTCTCTAAACGCCAGATGTTACAGAGTTGAAGTTGTTGTTAACAGGGCTAGAGCTGTGTTGTGCCCCAGCACGGCCCCCAGAGCAGCACCGTTCCCTGCTGAGGTGCTCAGGAGTCACTCCAATCTGGATGTGGATTATTCTATCTGTTCCTCGGTGCAGGCTGTTGGAATGTTATATTCTCAGGCACAGGTGTTTCTGGGGTGACGGAGGAAGCAGTTGCAGCCAACTGTGGGCCCCCAGCCTGTGCCAAACCCTTCCTAATATCTAGTCTAAACCTCTCCTCTTTAGTTACCCCTTGTCCTATTGCTGCAGGCCCTGCTAAAAAGTCTTTTCCCCATCTTTCTTAAAAGCTCCCTTTAAGTATCGAAAGGCTGCAACACGGTCTCCTCAGAATTTTTTTCTCTCCAGGCTGAACAATCTCAACTCTCTCAGCTTCTCTTGAGACCCCCTGCAGGGTCAAAGGGCGCTGCCACCACAGAATTCAGTGGGGAGCGACTCCCAGTCGCTGCCCTGGGTCTTGGTCAGCATTGTGCCCTCCACAGGCTCCGAGGTCTGGGAGCCCTGGGTGCTCGGGGACACACGGGAACACACGTGTAACATAGAGGGCCTTGGCAAACTGCATTAATTGGAAGTACTTTCCATGTTTGGGAGCGAAGCATGAATACTCCCAAACTTGCCCTTACTGTGACCCTTCCTGACACGTTTCCTGGCTCTAAATTTCCAGAGAATTTGTCAGTTAGGCACACCTCTGGTTTTGTCTGGCATCGAGAGAGACAGGGTTTGATATTTTGGAGCTGTGGGAAACAGCATTACAGGGCTTCCAAACAGACACAAATCTGGTGAGGCAGTAAATACCAGTTCTGAATATCTTTGCTCTTACTGCAATCTCTGTGGTGTGCCCTTTCATCCCCAGGGACCACAGGGAAATCAGCTGTGTAAACGACTCAAGAAAGAATAACTGGCTGGATTTATTAACTGGATTTTTATTTATTTTTGTACTGTTAAAAGTTTCTGTGACTTCTGAAGATCAAAATAATTTCTGGCACAGATAATACCGTAGGTGCAGCTCACACATAACATCATAGCGTCCTCCAAGGACAGTCAGAAATTCATTCTCCCCTGGTGGGAAGGTACCAAAAAGTAAATACAATTTGTACACCTGCCTTTCATGAAAGACTTTGATAAATATTTCTTGTAAAATTGACAACACAGCTGTAACTTTCTTTCCTATAAGGATATAAAAATGAGATTTTGCCTTTATAAAAGACATACATATCCTGAACCTCACAAACAGAACTCTGCTTTTGTGAGCAAGACATCCTGAGGAATTTCCTCTACATTATGGTTTAATCATTTTCAGAGCATGCTTAGTACAGTCTACAAATATTATAGAACCCATAAGGAAATCCAGGTTTTCAAACGTGTCCAGTTAGAGTAGCCGCTCTGCTTGAGACGCCTCCAGCTGCAGCTGGGCAGTACAGGTGCCCAGGACACAGGAGTCTCAAGTGGGGCAGGTCAGAAGAAAAGGCTCCTCCCCAACAGACACGTTTGAAAATGCTGGCCTGAACATCTCAGAAGTTACTACTTTCTCAACAGATGTACGCGTACAACCTCACTAAGGTTAAGAACAGCCGGTGTTCCTCTGAACAATTCCTCTCAGTCATCTTAGCTGGAGGATTACATCTCATATTCTTTTAGAATAACTTTCTCTCCACGTAGTGGGATCATTTCAGTCCTTCTGGCAGAAGGGAAGCAGCCATCCGAGCATAGTAATGCTCTGCAAAAGGAAAACATTCTTCCCTACTTATGAGAGGAGTGGGGGGACTTGTACAGCAAGTCACAATCTCCTCTGGAATATGAGCAGATGTCCAAGAAACACATCAGTGTACTTTTGGCCTACCAAGGCCTCCAGAGACTGCAAGAGGGTTTCAGTGCCGCTTGTTTTGCAAGGGTCTGGTGGGTGGAGATGGGTGCAGAAGAACATGTGTCCTTTGGCCCAGCTTGTGACCTCTGGAAATGGCAGATGAGCTTCATCTGGGTTTCTGCGTTTGCTGAATGGAGAGACAGGAATTGCAGAGCTTCCTTGAGGCACCAGGCATAGCCTTCGCAATAATCCTGCTGCAGGCTTTTGGCAGATGCTGCAAAAGCTGCAAGGGCAGAAGAGGAGATAAGTGTTACACAGGGAGACTCAGGCTGGAGGTTTGCCTAAATAAGGGTAGCAAACGTGACTGAGGGATGCACTCACCTCGGCTGTATTTTAGGTAGCTGACGGTCATCTCCAGGATGTCAGCTTTCTCCAGCTTGGAGTTGGGCTGGTGCCTCTGGAACTCCTTTTCCAGGAGCAGTTTTAGCTGCTCTATGCTGCTGTTAATCCGGTCACGGCGCAGTTTCTCCACAATAGGTTTTCTGAGCTGTAACACAAAAGAAGAGGAGGACAGTTAGTGATGAAACTTTCCGCATCTGTATAACCTGCTGCTGAAGGGGTTCGGCCCTTCTCAGCTCTTTGCCCTCGCGGTCAGAGACAGCAGATACTTACTCTGTTCTTCTCTTTGGGAGTTAGGATTTCCAGGGAGAGAGCACTGGGGGCCATTATCCCAAGTGCTGGTTTCAGCTCAGAGCTTGCTGGTTAGCGGATGGAGGAGGGAGCTGGGAGGTCCTCTATTTATACACAATCGCTGCATACAAATGTCTGAGTCCTGAGCAACTTTGAGTTTCCCACAGTCGATAGCCAATCCATGCGTGCCCTGGGACAATGGAGAAAGCATCTATTACAGCATGGCAAATTGACTGTGAATTGCCTGGGGATAATACCCTGCTCCCAAAGGAGCAGGTGGACTGGGGAGTGTGTGACACAATAGGGCTTGGCATTACGGCGCTGGGGTAAGAACGTGGGAAAGCGTTTGCCATCATTATAATCAAACTTCTGCCTGATGTTGGGAACGTCAACATCTCAATGTGCTGCCTTTTCCCAGACTGTGGTGAAATTAAGCACAGAGGACTAATCCCAGGAAGAGATAATGCTCTGTGCCCACGACCGCAAGAGATGTTGAAAAGGAAAAGATGCAGAATTAGAGGGACTAAAGCCTCTCATTGACATTAAACCGTGCTTAGATGAATACAGTACCAGATAATTTTCAGGCAACTAAAGACTGAAATCGAGGGAAGAACCTTTAAAACAATTTGCACTGAGCAGTTAGCTTGACATATTTCCCTCTCCATTGTTGAAATACCTAAAGTCCCTCTGTAAGTTATATTCAGAGCTCTTCCTTGCATTTGTTTGCATAATCTGTGCTTTCCTCTGGCAGTCCGTGACATGTAATGATTATGATGCCTTTCCCGAACATGTCTTATTTAATTTCATGCCACTTTGCAAATGCCTCACTGTTGCCTTGGTCCCGAGTCTCCACGTAAAGGACCTAAATATATTTTCCCTTTACAGACAACTGAGATGCAGTGAAAAGTCAGTTCCTGTGTATTAATTTGCTTGTATTATCCCACTTTCAGAATGTAAATATAGGTGCTGAGATATACCGGGACTCTGTTCAGTCTTGTGCTTTCTCATATATGTGCCGTGTATTGCAATGAACACAGGTAACAAAGTGGGAATGACCAGATCGAATCCAGGATTAAAGCTGTCTTTTTGAGGTGCTTTTTTCTGGCTATCCTAGGTTGCCTACTCAGGTCTATTGTCCCCTTTGTCCCAGCACAATCCAATACAAAGCTGGTCTCATTTAAGATCTGTCAATCAGGTATGTGAGGCATCAGATTGACAAATTCCAGTTATGCTTTATGATACATCTATTTCAGCTGCAGTATGTGGAGCTCTATGGGCTTAAGGGGAGTCATGCATGGGCATAATTTTTTTTCCATAATTCCATGGTCAGAGGATAGACCAGGGAGTACAACTAGATTGCTGTTAATAGGCTGGGGATGTTATTTTTTGAAAACTTGTTTCTTACTACCACAATATTCATGAAAACCCTTTGTATTTCCTGGGTCTGCCTTTCAAAACCAGAAAGGAAACCTTCCATTTTAGCTGAGGCCTGTTTCACCTGCTCTCAGCATCCCTCTTAATAAGCCAGGGCCAAAATCTGTGCCTTTGGGTACATAGAGAGCAACGTGTACCAGCACAAACAGGGTTGTTGCATAAAGGGATATGATCCTGCCAAGGATGATCCTGTAACTGGTTATTAACCTGAAGCTTACAAAGCCCCTTTTAACTTCTTGGCCTCTCGTGGCAGTGGTTTCCGTAGGTCACCCATTCTCCCTCCTTCCTTTCCAGCCCAAAGATTTAGATGGATCACAGGATGTAACGATTTTAATTGTTGGTGGTTGTCAAAAACCTGTAATGGAACAGGGAGTATGAGTCCTATTAAAAATCCGTTCTCTGAATTATTTTGTCAGCTTGCACTCAGCAGCGTTGCTTGTGGCCAGGACAATCCCTGCCTGTGTGTACCCGTGCCGTTATTGGAGCTTGAAGTCAAGCACGAGGCTTTGTGTGTCTCTCTCAGGGGTCACATGAGACGGAGTGGACAGCAGGTCCTGCCACGCACCGTATGGGAAGGAATATGTTTGCGGCAGTAGCGGGCACAGTGAGATGGGAGGGAAGCTTTGACCCAGTTTTCAGTTCTGGAAATATGAAATGTGTGGCTTTAAATAATGCCATCCCATCCCCAGCACAATGCCCCTGGACTCCAAAGGGCTAAACCAGCTCCCACTGATTAAAGCATTATCCCTTCCTTTAAGTGCTGGGCAGATGGTGCAGCAGGCGTTAGCTTTCTTCTCAGGACCCTCAGAGGCACACTTCTTTTGTTGGCAGTTTAACACTGTGAATGGGGCGATGTGGGAAATCCTGGGAGCTGTGGGCTTGCACCATCTGATGTGAATGGTGAACCAGGCACGCAGCCTTGCAGCGAGCACACACCGCAACGGCCTCTGCGCTCACCAGCTCTCGCTCTGACAGCTGAAAAGACAGCAAATCTTCAGTTCCCCTCTTCCCTGCTTCTCCAACCCTCTGTATAATGTTGATGGGTAAGAGAAACAAATACCTACCTCCTTCCCACCTTTGGTTTGATTATTAAGACTTGAAAACATAATGGTTACAATATTTCCCAACTGATGCTTCAGAATAATAAATTTTCTGAGTCCCTGGAATTCATTACAGAACAGGGTGCAGGGTGCACTTTCTGCAAGGATTTCAGTAAGGACAAAAAAAATCCTGTGCTGCAGGCAGTCCGGTTGCTCGTTGTGACAAGTCTGTACCTGGTTTGCTCAGTTTGGGCTCTTTTAAAATTCAGCTGTTAGTGTGATAGCCTGTCCTGCTGAAACGTGTCTGTGATCCAAATCCTTGTCACTGTCCTTCATATCTGTGGGAGGAGCTGGTGCCTCTCTCTGGCTGTCACTGCAGAGCCAGAATGAAAGACTGATTGTCTGGGGCTCAGAAGCAGGGATTTCCCTGTTTTTGGAATGAAGTATTCAAAGAAACAAATCCCCAAAATTGCCAAACATGTGGAGCTGACTAAGTAATGTTACACAATAATTCCCTTTTTTGGAGGATGGCATGAAAGCTGGACCCGCTCTTGAGAGATGACAGCTGTGCTGTGGACAGAGAGCCTCTCTTCCGTAGCGTTCCTCTCTAATTCACATCACAGCCGAGTTGCATCATGAAGACGCCGTCTTCAAAATCACAAATGGAAACAGGGCAGTGTGTCCGCTCCCACTTGGTGCAGGAATTGAGGAGTGGAAGGGGAAACAAATATGCAAACAATTGTCAGTGTCTGTACCTGCAGACCTCAGCTTTTCCTAGGGCAAGATCCACCATGGTAGTTGTCTCCAACAGTAGGCGCTCACCATTTGACCCTAAGCTATGGTGTGCAATCTATGTGCTATAAATTGCTTTGAGTTGAGGAACAGCCACAGAGGACCCAGGGAAGGTACCCACCTGACCCCGAGGCCATCATCAGTTGGCTTGTGTCCATTACAGCCCATAAATCAAAATGGCTGGAGGACCATGAGCCTGGGAAATTGGTGCTGGGCCATGGAGCTTCCTTCTTCTGGTTGGTAGGTGGTGATTTCAGCCCAGGTGTAGACTTACTACACAGATTGTTTCACAAAAGCTGCTGCTGCTTGTAATGCCAGTTGGCAGCTTGCTTGTCCCATCAGAGATGTAGCTTTCTGTGGAATCCCTCCCCACCCAGCGTATCGCAATGTGGTGACAGGCCTGGAGGAGGGTGGACTGTCGGAGAAGAACAGAGAAATCCAGAATTTCATTATCTGTGTTATGCAGATCTAAAAAGCACGACTTGATGGCTTTCCTTTCTACATCATTTTTAGACCATTTTAGAGCGTTTTTATTTTAGACTGTTTCCTACATTCATGTCAGCCTGTCCCACAAATGCTGTTGATGGTGTTTTTAAAGAAATAATTGCAATTTTTATTTTTTCTGTGCCTTCCCTAAATGGTTTAAAATCTTTCTGACAACCCCTCTTGAGATACCTATTTAGTGTCAAAGAGCATAACGTTCCCAAGTTTTAAAAGGGGCTCTCGCATAATACTGATCGATCAATGTGCTCCTTGGGAAAATAGCTCTCCAGATGGTCTATCGGGACAGGAATTGCTGGTCATCACAATGCAGAGCCAAAAAGCGTCACTAATGTGGGCTGTTGTGAGGCACGCTTCCTTTGTGGACCCTTTCAATGTCATAAATAGGGAAGAAAGTGTGGGAAACTCTGAGAAACTCAGGCCCACACTCTGAGGTTAATAGGGGCTTTGTCAGGAGAATATTCCTGGGCTGTGGGATCAGCATAATAAACAACATCTTCCCTAAGGGTGGGAATGTGTTGGAGCAGGGGAGAATCACCCCAGGGGACAGAGCAGCAATAAGAAGCTTTGAGTCCAATTATTATAAGTGATAATAATTAATAAATTGTAAACATAACCTTTGCTGTGCTGGGACCGGAGTAACCACAGGTCTGGCTTTTAGCTCTCGAGTAATTGGTAAACTAAAGCCCGGAGGAGCAAGGCTTTGGCTGGTGTAAACCAGAAGCAATGCGCTTGCACCAGCTGTGGATCTGACTCCCGTGTAAATGAGAATCAGACCTCATGGTTTGAATGACAGCAGCCGTGTCTCTCCAGATTTATGCCAGTATGGGTGGCAGCAGCTCTGGGCTTAGAAGTCGGACTGCGATCTCACATGAGCTTTGCCCATTTGTCATTTCTACAGCCTGCTTGTTCCTGTGTTAGCCCAGAACTAGAGGGACTGGGTTCAAATCCAACAGCCTTCAGTTTGTGCAGCTCCTCTTTGGTTTCCTTTTCTCTCTCCCGTTTATGCTGTCAGTTTTAAGCAAACTGAAAGTGATGCTGCCAACTGTGACATTCGCAGCGTGGTTCACTGGGTGGTGAGCTGCAGAAGATGCCCACGCACATAACAGCAGCCGACCTTTCCATGCCCTGCGTGACTGTTCCCAGTCCCTGTGCTGCACAGTCAGTGTGCTTTGGGGTACACTGCATTTTGACTGAGTCTCAACTCCCCCGAACTTTCTACCCGCAAACTGCCTTAATTAGACTTGATTTAGAAACGCGCAGGCACAGATGAACAGCTTGAGTTTTGCTGGGATTCAGAAGCTTGTATTAATTGACAGAGGCAATTTGAACACAGCAAGGTGAAGTGACTTTTTCAAGATCACTAAGCAACCACAAAATGTAAAACTATCTCTTCTGAATTATTTAGTAGCTCACTAGGAAGAACAAATCTGTCTGCAGTGTTGGTAACAGCCCCTGATGAACTGCAGAACTGAACCAAACCCCACCTTGTATCGTGTTGGCAGACAAGATGCCAGCTTGTGCATTCAGAGTAAAATAACAACCCGAAAGATCCATGCAACTGCAATGAGGTGGAGCAACAAGTCCTTGACCTGGCTAGCTGGCTTTTTGGTCCTTTCCATATGGATAATGAAGGGGTTTGGCACAAATCAAGTGAGGGCTGTCCAGGTAGAGTGTTTGAATGCAGTTTGATCTTGCCAGCTTAGCACATTTGAGTTTGCTTAGTGCTTAACTAAGCAGCCATTTGACAAGATTAGATATTTGAGGTTTCCTTTTGTTTAAAGAATAAAAGCGTGTGCTAGAAATGAAGGTTTTCAAGGACATCTCTCCCAGGGAATCTGAGGAGAGCTGAAATTGTTGACCGATGGTGTTTCATGCTGTTGCTAACGAGCGGGTTCCCTGTGATAGATCCAAATCAATGTGTTACTGTGGTTAGAGAACAGTTTTGTGAACTGATAACTTGTGCAGATTTATTCTACTTTGAAGAGAAGGGTAAATAAGAGGTGAACAGTCCCCACTGAGCAATGAATGGGAACTCTCCTAAGGAAAAGGGAGTGAATGTTACGGGGGAAAGTGCTGTGTTTTGCAGAGACTGCTGGTGGTTAAGGTACTCAAGGGTGGCTTTAGGATCCCTTTCTTGTGCTTTTCTTCCTGCTTCCCCAAACACCTCCTGAATCCCTTTGTGCTTGTTCACCTCATCCATTCCCTCTGTGTAGCTCTGTGGGAGAAGCACAAGCACATCCTTTAAAACAGGTGCCAATCATGGCACGTTGTTGACCTTTAAGTGGATGTCAGAGAAAGAGAATGAAATGTTTGAGGAAAAGAGGAGTAGGGGGAAATAATTTGGGAGAGGAAATGCTTTTACTATCTCTTTGCTCTCAAATTATATATACTTTTAACCATATATGGGCAGGTTTAACTTCAGTAAAGAAAGCAATTCTGTTATTGCCCAACAGAATTAGTGTTTAGGTTACAGAAGGTGCTGAAATTAAAAGACAACAGAAACCAGTTCACCTCCAAAGAGGAGGGTAGGATCCCCGGACAGAGTCAGGTGCCAAACTCTTTGGAATTATCAGGAATTTTGCATGCTATTACCTCCTGAACGGCCAGAAAGCGTAAGAGTGAACTCAGGTTGGTGGAAAAATTAATGAGGAATGGGGGGAAATAAACTGGATGTGAAATTAGTGCCTCACTGAAGTCTGAATAAGTAGCTGTGAAGTATCTGGGCCTGCAGCTCTCAGTATCTCACTTCAATTTCACTTCTATTTTAATTTTTGGTAACTTTCCCAGAGGTCACTTCTTTGCAGGATCTGAAATACTGTTCTGCCAAATGAATTTCACAAATATAAGCTCTGTACTGGTGTGAAGTGCTCAGAAATATGACACGTCCCGATAGCTTCCCTGCTGCAGAGCCTACATACATAGGTTGGACTCGATAATCTCAAAGGTCTTTTCCAACCTTGTGATACTGAGATACAACACCTAGTCCAGGAGTATTTGCCATTTTAATAATTACAAACCAAGGGTTTAATGACTAAAACCATTTTTATTGTACAGTGAAGATACCAAAGTTGAACATCACACAAGATGAATACATCACAACTTTATAAAAGCTTTTTAGGCTCTTGAGCATGTTCAGTGAATGATTATGAAGTATTTATTGCCTCCCTTCTTCCCTCTTTTCCTTAAGATATATCACAGGTATTTCCTTTACAAAAGGCATCAATTATCCCTCAACTGAGAGCAGCACTTACTGACATCAATAGAGTTTTTCCTGGAGCTTTCTGTTCTCATCATAACTCTGTAAGAAGGAATATTAAAAATAGCATAGGAACTTCAGAAGAATCAACATTTCTTAATGACAGCTTTCACTCAAAAGGTAAAGGCTCAATACTCTCTTTACGATACAAAATACATTCTTCAAAGCGCTCCTTCTTTAGGAAGGTCAATACATTATCTGGAGACAATGGAGCACTTGAACCAGTGACCCAGAGAGTTAGAATGATTTCCTCTGACAGCCACAGGCTCGCCAAGCGAAAGTGCGATGGGAACTGAAAGGCACTTGGCTCTCTAAATCAGCTCAGAGCTTGGGCCTCTCTTTGGCCAGGAACCACTAATAAAAGCAACAAATTTGCTGCAAGATACAAACACATTCCTTCACTATGAAGGGAAAATACTCAGAGACCCTCCTTTCTTGTGACAGAAAAACAATAACTGCCCCCTCCCACCTTTGGAAAGCAATGTTTCCTACTTTAAAGAGGAACCATTAATCACAGATCCCTCTAGTTTTTGTGGCAAAACATAGGAATAAAACAAGGTTCAGCAGGTCTACCAGGGTCTCCAGATGGTAGGAGCAGCAGCCATTGTCTTCTGGGCATGTTGCTTTCTGGCAAACAGACAAGGTGATGGGGGAGGGCTACGCAGAGCAGGAGAGTACATGGCATCTGCACCCATCTGAGCTTTGCAGAAATGCCGGAGCAGCTGCACCTGAGTTTCCTTCTTGGGTTCATAGTAGGACAGAAAATGCATGGCTTCCTTGAGGCACCGCAGGTATCCACTGTTAAAGTCCTGCTCCAGGCTCTTGTGAATGAATGCTAGAAGAGAAAGGAAGAAAGAAATACAGTGGGTTAAGATCATGACCAGAATGTGGGACAGGAGTGATTCATGCATGAAGTTTCTTTCAAGAGCCCAAGTCCACAGGCCTTGCCGAGGTGAGCAGACTTGATGTGTTCCGGCCCCGCACACTTCTGGGGCCAGGACTACGCGGAGGGCAAAGGCCTGTGGGAGCTGTGGCGGGTGTGCAACACATGCTCTGCACTTACTTTGGTCCTGCAGCTGGCTCTGCTGTTTCAGGTAGCTGACAGCCACTTCCAGGATGTCAGCTTTCTCCAGCTTGGAGTTGGGCTGATGCCTCTGGAACTCCTTCTCCAGGAGCAGTTTCAGCTGCTCGATGCTGCTGTTAATCCGGTCACGGCGCATTTTCTCCACCACCGGCTTCCTCAGCTGTGAGAGAGGTGGAGCAGATTGTTTAGGATTTTCTGAGCCCTGACCTGATTTCCCTTTCTGATGCCCTGATACAGGCATGTTCAAAACACTTTTGTCTGCTTAGGAGAGCTTTGCGATGCTGCCTACCTGTTCCCCACTCAATTTCATTTTTAAAAATCTATATATTCTCCTTTCTCTCTCTTTAACCTATTTGCCTTCCCCTAGACTATCTTCTCCCTCCTTATCTTTTCCCATGTAATGTTTACTTGACGGAGGCTCTATTTGCATAGAGCACAGATCAGCACTTCTCATCCTGCCAAGGGCTCTACTTACTTTATTCTTTTCTTTGGGCAGCAGTTTCTCCTCCATGTGGATCATGAGAGTATTACTGGGAGCCATTCTTAGTGCTCTCGCTTCTGGGCACCAACCCCCACGTCAGGCTGCTGTGCTGAGCGTCAGACTACGCTTTGGCAATTACCGACTGCCTCTATTTATACATCGGGGAGCTTTGGCAGATATGTGAGTGTGGGGATTGCTGGTGTTTCCCACAGCCATTCAGCCAATCCAGGCACGCAGCTCAACAATAGAGGAAGCATCCATTAGTGCATGGTACATTGATTGCAAATGCCCTGGAGAGAATAACCTTCTGCCCACACTGGCTGGTGGAGTGTGCAGCGTGGCTCCTCAGGGCTGCCCGGGGATCTGGGAAAACACTGACCTTCCAGCTGGTTGTCTGGGATCAATCGCATTCCCGAGTCACTGCATGTGCCAGTCACATTTGTGGTGTGGAGGAGGCATGCTTTGGGGGAAGGCGGGAAAAGAAGAAGGGGAGCGCTATTGGGGTTAAAATCAACAGCACCAAGGGCATCTCTGCTCTTTCTAGAGAGGGGATGTTACCGCCAGCCTCCCCGGTGCGGTTTGCCAGGGTGTGGGTGCATTTGCACTTGTCCATAACAACATTGCACTTTTAATTGGTGAGCGAAAGCCTCGTCAGAGTGAAATGACAGGTTTGTCTGCATGGTGTCTCCAAATGCTGTGGAGAACCTGCAGTCAGGATGGTGGGATGTTGGATGGGCAGGGTGAATGAATAGGGAATGGGAAGTGAATGGAAATGGTAACCTCTGTTTGCCTCTTCCCACACTGAGGTCTGTGAGCCCATTGCACCAGAGTTCCCATTACCTTCATTAAGAACAGGGCCCACGCCGAGTCACCCCTGTAGCTCTTTCCTTTCCCTTTTCTGCTCTCTGTTTTGTACAGACATTTACAAGAATGATGGTTAAGATAGGCTGAAGAACAGCATCATGTTCAACACAGAAGCCCAGGGAAGTCCGAGGTACGTGGTGAATGGGATTTGGTAACTGAGGGCCATTTTTGGCCCTAAGCAGGGAGGTCAGTTGTGCTTCTTGCCCAAGATTTCTGGTACGTCCTGTTCCCATCTGACCAAGGAGCATCACACTGCCCCACCACAGGCTGGACCTGCCACAGTGTGCAGAGCATGAGCCCTCAAAGACCACATAATTGCCTCCCTGGGTAACCTTTAGCAGGTCATCCCCACTCCATATTCTTATCTGGAAAATGGAGATAGTGCTGCTTGCTTGTATTTGCATGAAAATATCAGTAAAAATTTAGCAAACATTATTTATTTTGTGGTATAGTCAAGAAAAACAATGAAGCTGCGTGGACACTTTAGGCCAGTTCTGATTTTGTCTTATGAGAAAAATCCCTGCCTGGATACAGTCCTTGAGGCAGCACCGAACATAACCCAGAGCCAACCTGAGGAAAGTCGTGCTGCATCCTACACTTGAGGGTCCAGCCCGAGGTGCCCGAGGCAGAGGGGCACTGCTTGTGCACTGGAGAGGGGCTGAGATGTGGAAATGGAAGTGGTGGAGCGAAGTGAGAAAGCCAAAGACAATTTCTTATTTGGAAACCCTGAAGTGATTCTGGACTTTAATGGGCAGCTGAGAGGAAGGAGGGAGGTGTCGCTGAAGTAGACAGCATCGTGGTTCTCATTGTATGGGCCTGAATGGGCTTAGCTCTTTGTGAAGGGCAGATGTTATCTTCGGACCCCATTATTCCCTGCATTGTGGGAAAGGCAGGAGACAAGACATCTCATGAACACTTTGAAGCAGTCAAAGGGTTATGATATAAAATAAGATCAAGCTCTCAGACCATGCCCCAGATTTTGCTAGCTGTAATAAGGTGTTGTCCTTCTCCCTGTATTCTTTGGCTGACCTTCCTCCAAAACTTGGTGTCCTGTATTATCCCTATCCTAGCAAGGAGCAATGATGATGGGCCTTGAAGCTGAGAGCTGACGAGTAGGCATGTACCAAGCTGGCTGAAGAGACTCTTCAGTATCAAAAAACATCTTTTTCCCAGCTCCTGAGAAGCAGCCCTGACCTTTATTGCTGTATTATAACTGATAGCCAGATGGTCTTTTGGGAGTTGGATTCTTTCCCTTTAAATCATTCAAGCTCAAGCACCGTCACTAACGCCGTGAGTAGCTGCATGGCACACTTCTATTGTCCCAACCAGAAATGTTATCAATAGGGGAAAAGTATGGGAAACGCAGAGAAATTCAAACCCACACAGCCTGGTGCTAATAACTCCTTTGTGGAGCCTGCACTTCTGTCACAGCACGATGAACTCGCATGGCTTTTTCACCAAGGAAGGCTGAAAAGCGCATGTCCCGCCACGCAGGCAGGGGTTTCTCAGAGATCCGTGTTTACCAGGAGAAAGGGGCAACATGGGGCAAGGGGACAGAGATACTGGTTCACACCCAGAGTGGCCCGCAAGAATGCCGAGCTCCGCTGTGGCACTGCTGACACGGGAGCTGCTGGTTTGCCCCACCAAGCCTCAGTTTGCTCTTCTGGGAAATGGAAGTGGTGCTGATAAACAATTTCACAGAGCCCTCTTGGAATCAGGAGCTGAGCCCGTCTCTGTGATGGGGGTAGGGGCAAAGCTGAAGTGGCTCTTGAGCTTTTCTGGCACCGCTTGGGGTTACGGCTGCCCACCTGGGAGGACAAAGCATAGAAGGAGCCGCTCTGGGGACAGTGCTCCTCCGCAGTGGAAGTGTTGTGGGAGGAACATCTTCTTGCTATCTTTTTTCTCCATCCATCAGGAGCCTGCAAGAGATGCTTCTTCCCTGGGACACCCCTTTACCGCCACAGCTGCAAGGAGAGCAGGGCCGGGCAGGGTCTATCCTGTAGGTGTGGTCTCCAGTGGGCTTTGGTCTCTTCTGCAGGCCAGCCTGTGGGTATGGTTGCTGGAAAGGCTGTTTTATGCAAGTAAAAAGAAAGGCTTCTTAGGACCACACTAGTTCTGGTCTCACTTTCTTAGGGCCTGTGCTAGTGGCAGTGTCACTGAGGAGGACAGCAGCAATGAGAACACCTGCCAGGGTCCCAAGCAGACCTGTGCTGGCACTGGGAGGAGGAGGAGGAGCAGGCACTGATCTCTTTTCTCTGGTGACCAATGATGGGACCCGAGGGAATGGCAGGAAGATGTGCCAGAGGAGTTTCAGGTTGGATATTGGGAAAAGAGTCTTCATCCAGAGGGTGGTGGAGCACTGGAACAGCTCCCCAGGGAAGCAGTGACGGCACCAAGCCTCACAATATTCAAGGAGCATTTGGCCAATGCCCTCAGACACAAGGTGTGAACGTTGGGGTTGTCCTGTGCAGGGACAGGAGATGGACTCAGTGGTCCTTGTGGGTCTCTTCCAATTCAGGACATTCCATGATTTTAGGATTCTGCATGGAAACCTCTGAATGCTTGGTGAAACCATTGGGTGGGAACTTTGTGCCCCTCTCAGACCTCACCATTGCTAGGTGGACGTGTCCTTATGCTTAAGATTCCCAGATTTTAGCACCACCAATCCCCGCAGCACTACCACATCCTTTTATCACCCGCATACTCTTACGACTTGCTCTGGGGAGGTTTCTTGGATAAGGTTTGTAAAGACAAGGTCCTGAATGACTGGGGTGAATCCTAATGATGTGTTGATGGTTATTAACTTAAGAGCCACTGCTTACTTTGGAGTCAGAGATGAAGGTCTCTTCTCCCAGGCCCCCAGGTGCACCCAACCCCCACACACACATTCTGCTCGGGGTGTTTCAGTGATATTATATTCTACACAGTAAAGAGTTAAAAAAATGGTTTGGCGTGGGAGGCAATATATAAAGAAATGGACCTGCAAAACTCGCTATTCAGGATTAGTTTCTTCATCTCTCACAGGCCAAGCATAATTCTGCTGTCTGAACCAGAAGTGTAGTGAAATCTGCCTCTTTTGGGGGAAAAGGTTATGTTGCTTGTAGACTTATTGTATAAAATATTCCATTAAAGTCATTAGCATGGCATTATCTTGCTTCCTTTAGACATTAGAACCCTGTCAAAAGGGTCTTTTATTACTGTAAACACATTTTTTGCAAGTTTAACCTTTTCTAATTCATTTTTCTTTAGATCTAGAATGCTTAGTATACTGCCATTCCCAGGTGAGGAAGTGAAGCAAAGTGGACTTTGATCACACATGAGACAATTTGATCTGCATTTTCAGGGTTGTTAGAGGCAAAAGCAAATTCTATAGCTGCTTGTGTGGGTGACCCTGAAATAATCATGCACCAATGACATAGTCTTTCTACAGTGAGTATTCCAAATAATTAAAAATTAAGGAGTATTTATTATTTTTCTGCCCAGCTGAAATTCCCACAAGTCACCTCTCAGCATATTCAAGAGTGCACAAGAGGGATTTATTATTTCCTGGTATATTGACTCTGAAAGGTCTGGGGATTACAGCTGCTTTGCACATGAATAGCTGGAGTGTGTTGTACAAAAGGCATGGTCTGTGGGATAATGGGGTTGGATGTGGGAAAGCGCTGACCCTGGGGGAGAGCAGGCTGGTGCCTGATGGCAGGAATCAATTATGTCTCAAAGGAACACATTGCCCTGGGAGCAGCCTTTGTGGGAGCCACCATGTTATGTGTTTACCACCCTCCTCTGTCAAAAAACTGTATAAAACCACCACATAATATATCCCATCCTTCTGATTCCCAGGAGACTGAGCTACACCTTGCTCTCTAGTTATGCCAGTTGGTGCCAAGATGCCTACGATCATAGAATCACGGAATCATAGAATCCTGGAATGGGTTGGGTTGGAAGGGACCTCAAATCCCATCCAGTTCCAACCCTCTGCCATTTGCAGGACACCTCCCACTGGGTCAGGGGGCTCCAAGCCCCATCCAACCTGGCCTCGAGCACCTCCACGGATGGGGCAGCCACCACTGCTCTGTGCCAGGGCCTCCCCACCCTTGCAGGAAAACATTTCTTCCTAAGATCTCATCTCAGTCTTCCCTTGTAACTGTTCCCCAGCTCAGCAGCAGGCCTGAGACCCAGCAGTTCTCTCACACATGCTCCCAGACTTCAGTGGGAGCACACGTTCCCCAAAAGTCCTCTGAAACACACAGACCCCATCGGTCAGTCACCTCCTCAGCTCTGGCCACGGGAGAACAGCCTGTCACTAACCACAGAGTTGAGGTAGCACACACAGGAGCTGCTGAGTTCGTGCACTTCCTTCGTTGTTTTGGATGGGGTTTTTTGGAAGATGGTGATTTTCAGTTCTTACAACATGCTCTGGCGTTACTGCCGACCTTTCGATGTCAAAATTTGGGCTTCAAGAAAGCAAGAAATGGGCTGAAAGTCATAGGGATTTAACAAAAACATTTTGATGTTTCTAAAAAAACTATAAGTATTTTGATGGAGTTTTTTTTAATTTACCTTTTGATTATTGAGCATTTGTACTTTGTTTGGATTGAGATCATTAATCTTCTCTCTTTATAGAATTATGAGGCTTGGACATGAAATCTTACCAAAGGCTTTAAGTATTATGAGTCTCGTGACAATCATTCCAAGACTTACCAAATGGTGCCGCCAAGCACTCTGGCAGGGAGAAGGTTTCCTGCAGAGAGAGTATTTCAGAGGAGCTGGTAGAGATCTGGGAGCGTGGATTGTGAGGTCTGACTCCAACCACCCCTTACTATCATGGACAAGATGGGAACAGTGCATTCGTGCCAGACAGGAGGGCAGTCCCCTCTCCCTTTATGAGAGCAGGGATTCATCCTGCCTGCATGTGTCAGATATGTAATGTAAGTCAGGGCACACTGCGTCCTCTCCTCCAAGCAGCCCAGAGTAACTGCAGCTGCTGGGAGGCAGTCAATCGAAATCAGATGGAAGCGACAGACAGACCTGTAGGAGTGACAGCCGCAGTTTCAGACTGAGGTTTTGGTTGGTTTTCAGGAGCAGGAACAAACAAATTAAAACTTAGGTGTCTTATCAGAGAGATCAAGTTAATTTCTGTTGAATAGATCATTAAGGGTTTCCTGATCAAGGATTTGTGTGTATCTTCCTGTTCAGCAATTTCGTGGGCTTGAGCAAATTGTACTAAATAACACTTTCACAAACTACCTCTGAACTTGAGTACAAGGGAGAACTTTCGCATCTGCTTATCCAAGTGGTGCGTGGCTGTGAGTGTGGTCCAGGCACCATCCAAATTCTCCCACAAGCCAGGGAGCTGGCTCCTTTTCAGAGATACCAAAGCTAATTAAAACAAAAGTGGGTGCTGAGCATCTACGCAAACCTGATGTCTCAAACAGCACTTGTCAATAGAAGCACTGCAACCAGTAGGCTATTTGAAATACTGAAATTCTGTTTTTCTCCTGTTCACCTCATTTTTTTTTCCTTTGTAAAATATTGCTAATAATACATCCTTATCTCACAGAGGAGGTCGCTGAGAATTCATTAGCCGGTATTTGTAAAGCACTTTGAAAATGCAAAGCCAGTGCATTATTCCTAGTCTTCTGGATTCTTTCCATGTTATTAAAATCAGGATTTCAGAAAGGCTTATCGGGGATCAAAACAGCATCCCAAACTTGAAAGGAAGCAAGACTGTTAAACCATCAACTGTCGCCTCCCCCTCCAGCCAGATGTTAAGCCCTAAAGAACTGAAGTGGCACCAGGAATTACTTTCCCAAGTTCCCCCAGCTGGGCTGACAGGCCTTGATCAATGGGTTTCTCCACAGTGAGTGCTATGCAGATGGTCTACCCAGAGCAAGGTTTCTGTGGAGTACAAAGGGAAGTCAAACACCATTTCTAATTCAGCTTGTAGCATGGCACACTTCCTTTATCCTCTGCCTGAATGCAGTGAATAGGAGAGCAGTGTGGGAAACTGGAAGGAACTCCAAACTCACACAGCCTGTGGGTCTGTAAGACACTCCTGTCCTCAATCCACATCTGCCTGTGACAGACAGAGGGGAAAAGAGTGACAGAAAGAAAAATCAGATTATAAAAAACTTCATGAAGGGAAAATAAACCCTGAGTAAAAGGGGAAGAAAGTGAAGGAAGCTATGCAGGCAAACAGAAATTGTGCCAGACTCAACCTTGGGACTGCAGAGCTGCAGAGGGAATGTCAGGGAAAGGGGCTGCAGGAGCAGAATCTTGCTCCCTCACCAAAGAAAATTGTTCCACTGAAGGAAGAAGAGGTGGTTTCAACCCACACTAGGATTTGTGAGCCACATATTCTGTTTCCCTCTTTATTTCCCCAGATTTGTTTAATATGTCCCAGGAAACACAGACCCTTGGTATTAGTGTCTGTCTGCTCATGGGCTTATGCAAACTGTTGCAACTGGATACAGAAGCTCCTCCAATCCTTAATTGCCCTGGCATTTAAATCTGAATTGCTGTTTGCTGTAATGTAATCATGAGGTTTAAATATGTGAGGTTTTTGCTGGGATTGTCCAGGGAGTCACGGACAGACACCCAGAGACTCTGCTACCGATATCTGTCGGCAGGCAGGCTGCCTATACCTCTCTTGCTATTCTTTTTACCAAAGGCTGGCCTGGCCAGATGTAATGGCAACCAACCATCACAGCACATCCCCACCATGGGACAGCAGGGCACTCGTTCCCCAGCTCCACATGTCAGTCAGTGTGCATTCCTTCAGCAAACTTGGAAAAGCCAAGCTTTGAAACATCATCCCTGCAGGGCCCGTTCCTGCAGCCAGCACTGCGGGGCTGCAATGGGATTTTTGCCCCTCTTTGCTGCACAGTTCTCAGGGAAAAAGCTGACTCCTGTGGACCATGAGGATACCTATACTTTTGTTTGCCCTATATAGAGCTACAGAGCTTGGCTTTTAAGAAAACTTGATCAAATATGGAATACTATGGGGAAGCTTTTCTCTTCATTAACACTTCTAAGCCATTCTGTGTTGCTTTGGTGAAAGAAATGGACAACAATAGCCCAGAGGCTGGTATTTGGTATTTGACAGGTGAAAATTCAGGCTCAAATGCTGCTGCTTAAGATTTTGATAAATCCCACTGTAGGTGTAAAGGAAATTTGTATACAAGTTTTCCAGAAATCAGGAAACAGCCCTGGAGGTACAAAAGCTGCAGCCCAAATCTAGCTTTCCTCTTCACAGAGCCCAAAGTTTCTGCTGACTTCAGTGAGGATCCAAGGAAGGCCCTTTAGTGCCATGGTGTAGTTGACAAGTAGGAGTAGGTGTAGGTGTTGAGTCATAGGTTGGACTTGATGATCGCAAAGGTATTTTCCAGCCTTGTGATACTGTGACTGGACCCATTTTAGTTCTCACCTCAATCTATAGGACTTGGCGCTGAATCTTCTACATTTTGCTGTCTTCCCTGTTCTCTATTCACAAGCGTCGCCCTGCCCCTGCTCCTGAGCGTTTTGGCCTTCTAAATGCCTTCCTAACAGAAGGCTATGGAAGTTTGCGTACCTCCAAGTTTCCCACATCATTTCTTAACCATATTCATTCCTGCCACAAAGGAAGTGTGCCTGGCTACAAACCGCATTAGCAACGGTGCTTGGCTCTGCATTGTGTTCAGTGGGAAACCCCGCTCCCAAAAGGCCATCTGGGCAGCACGTACCAGGAGAGATGCAATGGGA
Organism: Neomorphus geoffroyi; assembly: GCA_033558235.1. Classification (NCBI taxonomy): domain Eukaryota; kingdom Metazoa; phylum Chordata; class Aves; order Cuculiformes; family Neomorphidae; genus Neomorphus; species Neomorphus geoffroyi. Next base: position 1,591,046 of record JAUMJM010000029.1, on the reverse strand, counting down.
GCAATGAGCAGCTCTCAAGACCTGGGAAAGCAGCAGCATCTTTAAGTCTTCCTAAAGAGCGAACATCTGGCAGAGATTACGGGGGAAGTCTGTCGCTAATGCCGTATCTCAAACTTCTTATCCAGATCCAGCATCTTGGGATCCTAATAAGTTTTCCATGCAATATTGTGCATGTTCAGAACCATAGCAGAAGGTGTGCAATTCAGAATTCATTAACCTTAGGGTAAAGTCCACTGACTCTGTTAACTTTATAATAGGGAGTAGTTTTTGTTATCACTTTTCTTTAAGATTTCTAACTGAAGTAGAAGTAGAGCATCCATTTTGGGTAAATAAGCATCTAATTTCAGTAACTCTTCCAAGATAGACAGTAATTGGCTATTTTTCCCCTCATAGACTGAAACCAAAGAAAGAAAATAAAAAGCTATTTTAAATACATGTTTTTATTTTAGATGCTTTAAAATTCCTGTGTGACACAGAGTGAGGAAGTAGGAATCTCAGTGGATTTATCATCTGGGGAAGATTTTGCTACATTTACCTCACAATAATACAATGAATATTTAATTTTTATTACCACACAGACTCTAAATGTGTGGGGCCTCCAGCCTCTATAGTTCAGTGAAATTCTTAAGGCCACAGAATGTGGCCACCTCCCACTGGATCGGGGGGCTCCAAGCCCCATCCAGCCTGGCCTTGAACACATCCAGGGATGGGGCAGCCACAACTTCTCTGGGCAACCTGGGCCAGGGCCTCCCCACCCTCACAGGAAAACATTTTTTCCCTTTTTCAGTTTCTTCTCCCTTCCATTTGGCTTTGGACTGGGCAAACGTGGGGCAGCAGAGATGTTCTGAAAGCCCTGCTGGGAAAGTTGATACTGCCTTTGCTGGACTCTGTTTTCTTGGCAAGGGATCTGAGCTCACGTTGCTCTGAATCCAGCACACAGATGCTACCCTTGAGGGTACAGGCACCACGGGGGCAGCCCCAGGTCAGGGAGCATGGTGTGCCTTCACCTGCTTTCAGACTAACGCTCCACTGAGGCACTGGCACATTTAAAGGCAGGGAGTCTGAAAATTTGTGTTACAGTGACGATGTCCATCCGTGAAATTACTAAACAGCAGGAGAATGAAAGATCCATTGCATCTCAAGCTTACACAGTAAACAGACACAAAACAGGACTTGATGCTTGCGATCCTGGAAAAAAATTAATTAGGCCTTTTTATCCCATACAATGAATTCCTTCAAGAAGGTATATGGAGGTTTTAATCCTCTTTTAACTTGAGTTATATGTTGTATTAGTGAATTTAGCAAAATTTCTACCAAGACCAAAGAAAAAAAGATGGTTCAGACTGGCATGACTGTTCCCATGGAGTTAACTTCCTAATTGCTAGGTGCTGAGTGGAGAAATAAGAGGTTCATGTGTAAAATCCTGCGATCCCAGGTGGAATCAGCAGTGCCAGATGTGGGTGGCCTGGTGTGGATCGGCAGAGAGGCTGCTGCCAGCTGCCCCTCTGGGCTCTTGCCTTTCTCCCTCACATCTTCAGAAACACAGGGCAAATTCCAGAAACTGCGAGCCCAAGAACGTGACAGAAGAAAGCCAAGGGAAGACCAAGTCACTCAAGTCACACATCTGCTCTGCTGCAGTTTTATCATGGAAAGTTAATCTGTCCTCCCCAAAATACAAGTGCGGTGATGCAGGAATGCAATAACACACAGATTCCTGAGAAGCAGGCTTAGTTTCTCGTTGTGTACTCGGGCTAACTGCAGGGAAGGTATCTGACACTTTAAACAGCTTTTTTGGACTAAAACTGGACTGCCTGTCTATGTGGCTTGCGCCGGAAGGGGAAATTATTGCTGTTCTACAGCTTCTTATTAGTAAGTTAATCCTGAAATCAGAAACTGTCTCTAGTGTGCCGTGCTGATCATGGGCCTGACACATTTCTTCTTCGTGCACTTGATTAATGAGCTCAAGGAATGAGTTACTACTCAGGAGTTTCTGTTTCAGAGACTCTGCCCAAGAGGGATGCATGCAGCAAAGGATTGGTTTCAGAGGTGGCATTACATGAGCTCAAAGATAATCCACAAGCTTTGAGGAGAACATGTGAAATGGTGTCACGAAAGCTTTCCCACAACTTGACATAAAAGACTCAGAGCTCAACAGCTGCTGCCCTGTACAAAAAGAAGGGAGCCTATTCAAGGGCAAGACAATAGGGATGGAAAAGCAGATCCTGGAAAAGGTCATTTAAGCCTTACCTGGTTTTACGAATTGTGAGTTGCAGTGAGAGAAAAATGTGTCCATGTGTATGTATATTCACATTAAAAGACACTTGTGACCACACACATCTATTAATATATATGTGAACATACGTACACGTATTAATGTAAACACAAACCGTATTTACTCACTACCCTTTCTTTTTCAGTAAGAGGAGATCCCCAAACATAAGCCCTAACATTACTTGACAGCAATTTATCTGATCATTATTATTCCTATATTGAATCTTACAGAGGGAAATATCAATGCTTGGAAAAGTCTGTTGGACTGATTAGGTCACACAGCACATTCCAAGTAAATCTGGGACCTGAAGGCATAGTTCTAGAAGTACGGTTAATGCTCCTGCCTGCCCACTTAACTGTTCCTGTGGCATAACAGAGCAACACTGCTGACAGCCTTGCTCCACAGAGTCTGGGCTGCGTGGCCAGAGGATGCAGAGAACATTTCTGCAGGCAAGTCCTTCTCCAGCTGTGAGTGTGAGGTTAGAGCTCATAAAAGGAAGCGGTACTTGCAAAGGCAGAAGGCAGGATAAATGCGGACAGATCTGGGTCAAGTCTTCCAACATGAACCTCTGGCTGTGTTTATCGGATGCAAATAGCAAGAGCGTTAACTCTTCCAGCTGCAGGCACCTGCTGAGTAAACACCGAGCATCTCAATATAGAAACTGGCCCAGTGGAGAATGAGGAATCAGGAATTCAGTTTCTAATAATTTTATGGGCTATGTGAATTTCTTCTGCACTCAGTTTTCCTTTGTGCATAGATTAAATGCAAGTCTTTAGAGTAAAGTGCATTTTGGGGAGAAAGTGAGAAAGCCATGTGTGATACTGAACCAAGATTTACTTTGCAGGCATTGGAAAACAGAAACATAAAGTGCTTGTGCCATGACTTGAGAGTGTTCTAAAAAGCTGCATCAGATATCAAGGGAAGAGGACAAACATAAATGTGTGTATTTAAAATTTACTGTATTTATTTGCAGTAAGCCAAACTGGAAAAGCTGTTTTCTGTTTCACATGGGCAGAAGTGGTGTCACAGTCACCTGAGGGAGAACAACCAGCTCTGGCTTACGGGGAAAATGAACTGAGCAGATTCAAAGAAGTTCTGCTCTTTCTCTCAGAAAGGCAGAAAGTGCTTGTGTGTGCGTGTGCTCTTGGGCAGGCTGAAGCGTGTGCCTCCTGCATCCCCAGAGAGGCATGCAGCCCCATGCTGCAGCGTATTTCCCGCTACTGGCAGCTGACCTCCTCCTTCTTCCTCCACGCATGTGAACCCAAGGCTGCATCTGGAATGCTATTGATCTGTGGCATTAGTCAGCAGCCTTTTCCCATTGAAGGCCAGATCTTTCCCAGCTTCTGACACGTAATTCTGATCCCAGCCTTTCACATATCACACACTCCCCACCTGCTCATCTGGGAGAAGGTCATTATCCCCAGGCTATTCACTGGCAATGGAGCATGCAAGAATAGATGCTTCTCCTATTGTGCTGCCTATCTCCCTGATTGGCTGTGGAGTGTGGGAAACTCCACGGAGCTGGAGACCCACAGACTCTCAGGGAGGCTGCACAGTATAAATATCGGGCAGAGGCAGCTTCCAGCCACACGTTTCTTTTGGACTTCCACTCTGAATCCTTCCTGCCTTTCTCAGGACAGATGGCTCCCAGCACTGTTTTCCTGGAGCCTGACAACCTGCTGACACCAAAGGAGAAAAATAAAGTAAGTCCAGGCACAGCGAGGCAGCCTTGGCCACGCTCGCAGCTGTTCTCATAGCAGTTCGCACCAGCTGAGAAGCTGGTGCAGTTTGTTTAGGAAGAGTGACGGGCAACAAACAGCCCTGTGAAACGGCAGAGAGAAGACTCTTCTAATAATACATCTCTTATCCTTTGCTTTTTACAGCTGAGGAAGCCGGTGGTGGAGAAAATGCGCCGTGACCGGATTAACAGCAGCATCGAGCAGCTAAAACTGCTCCTGGAGAAGGAGTTCCAGAGGCACCAGCCCAATTCCAAGCTGGAGAAAGCTGACATCCTGGAGATGACCGTCAGCTACCTGAAACAGCAGAGCCAGCTGCAAATGAAAAGTGAGTATTGCACTTGACTTCAGTCTGTACCTTAGTGCAAATCAGTGACAGTTTCATGTGAATCTCTAGACATGAACAATAGCTCTAAACTATTTTTTCTTCCTCCTCCCTCTTTTCTTCCCTTCTGTAGCTGCAGGATCCTTCCACAAAAGCTCTCAGTTTGACTTCAGAGAGGGCTACTCCAGGTGTTTACAAGAAGCTTTCCATTTCCTCTCTCTTCATAAAGTCCGAACTGAAACACAGACCAAACTTTTAAGCCACTTCCAGAAGAGTCAGTCAGCTGCTGCAGAGGCCGCCCTTTCCCCCCGGAACCCCAGCACCCTGAAGCAAGCATCTCCGAAAGACACCAGTACCCTCTGGAGGCCCTGGTAATCAGGGGAGTCCTTACTCCATGGACCTTTGCCTTTTCCAGTCTAGAGGAAGGATCTGACTGCATCTGATAGTCCAGCTCTGATCCTCTCTTCTGTAGGGATTTTTATTTCCCTGTGTATTTTATTTATGTATGAAAAGAATGCCACACTTTTGACTTTTATGGATCCTTTGGCAAAAGTCCTGGCATTCTGGTGAGCAGTGTTGAAGCTGTGTAGCTGTTGGGGGTAACTGTACACAGCATGGTGCCCAGTCAGGGGCAAACGTCTTCAAAATGAAGGAGGGTATTTTGTAAAAGTTACAGTTGTGGCAGCCAGGAGTTGCTGTAAGAGAGATTTCTCTAATATTGCTTGTAAGAGCCATTGGCTTTGCTCTGGCTTGGCTAGCAATGCCTGTTTGCTCAGTCACTCCGGAGGATAAATTTACTACCCTTAAGTTCATGCACACTTGATTAAAATCCATTTCCCTCTGTTTGCTTATAATTTGTAAAGCATCAAAGGTGGTTTCTGTTTTGTTTGGATTTTTCTGCAATGACCCTTTCATAGTCCTAGAATATAAAGTGTGATGAACAGAAGCTAGGAAACTTATGTGGAATATTTCTACTCTTTTGCTGCTTTTTTCAATTTAGAAAAAGTGTGTTCTGCTTTATGTTAAAGAAAAGGTAGTCGGTAAAAGACTTGATTGGTTAATGTTATACATTCTGGGTGTAAGCTATGCTTTTTTCTAGCATTTTCATTATAATAATGATTTTTGTCTGTATTGAGTGGTTTAATTCATGGTGGATAATGTTTCTCCCGCTACTGGGACAGCCCTATGGGGTATGTGCATACTGTGTATGCGTCTCTGTGTCTGTAGAGAGCAATAAAATGCATTTGTGTGCAACTTCTGTCTGGGTCCTCTTCCTCTGAGGGATACGCAGCCACTTGCACTCTGGATCAGACCAGTGTGGCAACCTTGTAAATGAGCAGGGCTGTTTGTAAAGCAAAAGGTGCTCATATTCTCATCTACTTGTTATTCTCCTAACTCCCATCACATGAGCACCTTGAACCCTTTAGTAAGCGTTACTGCCGCACAGGTTCTCTCAGCTGAATCACATCGAGCATCTCCTTAGTCACTGCCCCTCCTGTCCATACAAAACCTTCTCACCTGAGGAGCAGAGCCTTAAAACCACCCCTCGGGTCTCCCTGGAGTCTGAGTTCTTTTGCACTATTTTTTTTTTTTCATCTGATGCTAGAAGGAAAGAGGCTCAGTTGCTGCAATGCTGCGTATCCTCTAATGCCTTCCCACAATTTCTTGTCCGAGAGCTTTGAGGGGCAAATGATGCATTCACAGAGCCTTGGGACAGAGCTGTGGGAGTCCTGCAGGAGCAGGTGGGTGACTGCTGCCCTGGGAGTGGCACAGGACCTGGGTAAGGCCTTTTGTTGCTGTTGTGCTGACTTGAATTAGGATTCCTTGAGCACCTCTTGTCAGAGTTTGTGGGAGCTGTGCCTGAGCCAGCAGTAAATTATAGTTGCACCCCTCTGATGCATCTAGCAGTGTAGTTCTAGTAACCCCGGTCTCATCACCACCTGCAGTCCATCTCGCCTCCATGCAAGGGTGGAACAGGTTTGAGGCAGCTGCTTTGTGCTGCAATGGCTTTGCTCTTGACCCAAGGCAGTTGCTTTAAACCTGTTGAGTTTTAAATACAGAAGGAGCAGGTATGCAGGTAGAGCAAGGAACTGCACTTCGTATATTTACTTGGCCTGAGATCATGAAGGAAACCTGTGATGAAGAAGGAAATCTCTGAAAATCCAGTGCACCCTGGAAGTGTTCTGTAGGTGCTGTCTCAAAGCAGCTGTGATTATACTACATAATCCAGGGTTAAACAGACATTGTACTGAGGTGGCTTCAGGATTCCTGACCTGGAATCATAGTTTTGGACTGGAACCAGCCAGAAGGCTCAGAAAAGTGCAGATAGGATGGTTACTCTGGCCCTACTCAGCCTGGTGACCACGCAAGAACAACAGGAGATCAAAAGCCCCTCCCCAGCTTTCCTGGAGCTCCTTTCCATACTGGAAGGAAGGACATCCTGGCAGAGGTTCAGCACCCTTGTCTCAGAAGCCCACCTGTCTGCTAAGAGACTTATTCTGAACTCATCAAAGGTCTTGATGAAACCCTCATGTCTTTGCATTCCTCTCACACTCTGTCCTGTGCAAGAAGTGCTGCTGACTCATTCCAGAAACAAGTGAACTATTGACACTTATTTTTAATTAAAAAGGGGGGGGGGGGGGGAAGAACTGTATTTACATAAACAGCTTCCCTGGGGTATTCCAGGAACGGTGACACATTTTGGCAACATTTTAAGTGTTCACAACAGCTGTTTTTAAACACTGCCTACACTTTTGGTAACCTGACATCTGAGGCTGACTGAGAGACAGAACTGGCTCCCTGACCCAGCGCACCAGTGCTCAACAACATCAAGAAGGGCTGTAACGGCCAACTGTGGAGTTGTGCTTTCAGGTCAAATAGTTTTTATCACCTGGGCATCTGCAGCCTTGAATTGTTTACCTCTTAGTCATGTGTGAGCTCATTTTCACCGACAGAGATGCAAACACAGCCTCTAAGCCAGGTTTTGAGATGTTTGCTGGCTCTGCCTCCGGCCCTGCTCAGCCTTTCTTCCTCTGCCACCGTTTTGTGGGGGCCGGGGGGGCTCCTGCCGCCATTTTATGGGGGCCAAAGAGGGCCCCGCCTCCATTTTGGGGGGAGACAGGGGAGCCCCCACCGCCATTTTGCGGGTCGAGGGGCCCGTGTGGGGCAGCAGCAGGGCCCCCGCCTGAGACGAACCCGCTTCCCGCCCGCCCTTTCCTTTCCTTTGCCCTCGAAGGCGAAGGTGACCCCGCTGCCTCGCCCTGCCTGCTTTCACTTTCGGTAGTGCAGCCGTCAGGGGCCCGGTCCGCTCTATGGGGCGGCGGCCCCGGGGCGCGGAGGGCCCGCTGAGGCGCCGCGGAGCCCCGCGACCCCGGGACCTCGCCCGGCAGAACGCGCGTCTGGTGAGTGCGGGGCCGGGGCCGCGCGGGGCCCGGCCGCAACAGGGAGCGGTCCCCAACCCCCCCGGGCCCGGCCAGAGATTCTGCCGGAGCTCCTCCTTGAGCCCCTAACCCTGCCCAAGCTCCTGTTCCTGCTCCAGCTCCTGTTCCTGCCGCAGCCCCTGCCCCTACCTGAGCGCCTGCTTGGGCCCCTAACCCTGCCCAAGCCCCTGCCTGAGCTCCAGCCCCTGCTTGATTTCCCTTGTCAAGAACCCACTGTGGGAGATGGCTATGTTTTTGAGAGGTGAGCGAGCATCCTGTAAGTGGAAATCTGTTTTTGTCTTGCTTAAAGGTTTGTGCCCTTGTGTTGGTCATGCAGCTGGATCACGTGTATGCCATGCGCTGTGAGCCAGAAGAATATCCTATCGGTGCCGAGTGCTGCCCGAGGTGTGCTGCTGGTAGGTATCAGTGCACTGCTCCATCGTCACTGCATCGCCCTGGGGTGACCCGCCTTCGCTGCCGCAGATGGCTGTGCCCACTGCGCCCTCACTAGAGCCCTGCAGGTCCCAGTGTGAGCATTGTGCAAGAACATCTTCCTCCAGGCTGCATTCACGCCCGGCTTACCCTAGTGCCAGGCCTTGTCCTTTTCCTTGGAGCCTCCGGAGTAGAAGCAGTGAGCACCAGAGGCTGTGCTGTGGTAGTGGGTAATTTCACGGCTTCCAAGGACTTTGATTTTGGGTCCTAGTTTTAGGATCATCTCTGCAATTGCTATTAGGATATTTCTGAGGTCCTCGTAGTTGTTGTATACCAGCTGCAGGTGGTTTAATGCCAGTGTCAGTCCCTGGTCAGATAAGCTTTATTAATGCAGCCCCTTCCTTGGGGGTGTTGTTTCTGGTTTTTAGGACGTCGAGTTTTTAAGCATTGCACTGCCAATTCCAGCACGACGTGTGTGCCTTGTGTTGAAAATACATACACAGATCATCCCAATGGTTTAGAACACTGCAGGGAATGCAAGCTGTGTGATAAAGGTAAGGACGATGCTAAAGAACCAGTTTAAATGGATTTTGCATGCCTTTAGTGGCTACATTATCCTCCTTTGTTGCCTAATTTGCTTGATGGATTGGCTGGTGTGTGGAGAAGAGAGGGAATGGAAGGGGAAAACTGGCATAGATCTTCAGCTGGCACCAGTGGAAGTTTCACCTGCAGCCTCTCTCAACATCTAAAAGCTGATTTAGATTGTAGCATGGTGTTTTAAAGAGCTGCCTGGAATACATGGAATTTCAGGCCTGAAAGAGCTCCTAGTGGAGCAGGACACACCAGGATAGCCAATTTAAACACGTCTGAGTTGGGAGTAGCTTTTGCTGTGCAAGTTACTTAGGACAGGTGTAAATGTGTCCTAAGATGCTGGAGGAGCTGGGCTTCTTTATACATCAAAAAAGGAATCATCTTCACAAATTGTGTGAGTTCTGGTGCATTGAGGCAAGGCCAAATGGTCACATTTGCTTTTGCCTCTGTTGATTGTAAATACTGTGGCTGTGCATGTGGATTTCCCTTAGGAGCCAACCTAGTGCCAGAGGTAGCATGTACGTACACGAAGAACACCGTGTGTGGCTGCCCGCCTGGGTATTTCTGCAGCCATTTGGGGACTGAAGACTGTGAACTTTGTCAACGCTACACTACCTGCTTTCCTGGCAGTGTGATAAAAGAAAGGGGTAAGCCAACATGACATCAGTAACGCCAAATGTGGAACTGTTTTATGGGGAACACCTTTGGAGTTTGATTTTGAGGATGCTGGCTGTCAGTTCACCCAGAAAAAACACAGTGAAGGATTAGCGTGAATGGGTAGGGCCAGTGCGTAGCAGGTACGATGGATCCTGGTCCACTGTACCAACTGGGCACGTCAGAGCACCAGTGCACAGGCCCAAAGCTGCAGGATCCGTATTGAGTTCCAGCTGCTGAGGTAGATGATGTGGTCAAGAATGCTTTTTTTCCTGTCTGCAAAGACAGAAATGTGTGAGTTTTTCCCTGCAGTGAAGAGTCTCTGCAGTAATCACTTGGTTGTTTACGAAGACCATGCTGAGCTGAAGCTCTCCTTAGCCATAGGTGCAGATAGAAATCCTGTTATCTTCTCCTTACAGGCACAAAGACCACTGACAATGTGTGTGAAGCCTGTCCTCCTGGAACCTCCTCAACAGCCAACATGCCCTACACTTGTACATCATTGCCCAAGTAAGCAGCCCGTACTCTTTATGGGCATGGGACTGTTCCCTTTGACTGTTAGGTCTGAATTTGGCTGTTGTTGAAACAGCATTTTGCTGCTTCCAGTAGGGCACTGAGTGTGGAATCCTGCTCCTATGTCCCACTCTTTCTTTGGAACAGCTTCACTTCTCTCTTTGTAAACTCATTAACATGACAGCTTTAGACTTCAGCCTCTTGGCCTAACTTGTCACTGCACAGGAGACTTTTGGACAGCTATAATCAAGCTGGATCTGCACCCATGAAGAGCAGTGGGCTCCTCTGGGTACCTGGGTTTTAGCTGGCACATCCTTTAGCTGTAGTAGAGCAGGTGAGAGTTTGCTTCTGAGGAGAATCAATTTACATTTAAAACAGAGGTAAAAGTCGGCTCCTTCCTGGATTACCAGGTGAGAAAGTCCTTTGTGAATGTTCCTGGATGAGGAGGGCTGATGTTAAAAGCAGTAGAGCAGTGCCGTTCCATGGTCTGCTGACAGGTGCTAAGAACACAATTATTTCTTTTCTCACATCAGCCATAAGGAGAACGGCGTGGTACAAGGAGGGGATGGGAATCCTTCTTCTGCTATGGTGATTGTTTGTTCTGTTGTTGGAATTGTGCTACTTCTAACTGGCCTTGCATATTTCTGGAAAAGGAGGAGAACGAAGAATTATGTGCCACGTAAGTATGAGCTGCACCTGTGTAAAGGGATGGTTTTATGATAGTATTCTGAAGAGTGATCTTCACTTCCTGAGGTGTGTACTGAAACTCTTAACAGCCAGTTAGAGGGGAACTGCAAGGAAATGTCTACTTTTGTGTGCCTCAGTTAAGCTGTTGTAACGATGCCTCCCTTAGGGGTGTGCCTGTGCAGGCTGACCTGCTCTGACCCATGTGTGAGGACAAGATAACATGACTAGAAAAATGCATTATTATACAATTCACATTATTGCATATTGATAGGATTTTTTAATTTTCTTTGCAGCGGTGCAGGAATCAGGGGTGAGTATCCCTTTTTTTTTCTTTTGTTTTGTAATGTGTTGAAATTTGAAGTAGGGTTTTTGTTTGGTGTTCATATGTGCTATGTGTTTGATGGGCTCAGTGTCTGTGAGTCCCAGAATCCCCAAAGCTATGCAGTGTAAACTCGTTTCATGTGATTCTCGCTAGTAGGCTTGGGATCAAGTAACAGGGCTATTGTCATGTAAGAATGATTTAAGGGGATTTGGGAGAGAGACTTGTACTGAAAAATACAAGTCTGTCTTATGTAACTGTGTGTTTATGTCCCCATCCTACAGTATTGTGTATCCCGTAAAAGTTTGTTAGTGATTTGTAGGATCCCATGTCTGTGCAGATAGTGATGTGTTTCATAGGAAGAACATTGAACAGACTGTATCACTTGCAGTTCTGGTTGGAGAGGGGACCTCCAGCCTTTCTTGCTCTTGAGGAAGAAGTTACAGTCTAGCTGTTAGTAGTGAAAACAACAGGCACTTATTTTTAAAAGCTGACTGTTCATTCTCTGTTTTCTCTGACATGTTTTAAAGAGTGGACAGCAGGGTCAGGCTTTGATGTTAACTGTGGAGGATGAGGATCAAACAACTGTTCCAGTACAGGAAACTGGTGCCAATCCTGAGGAACCCAAGCCGGAATAGACTTTTTTGTTTGAACTGTTGTAGACTATGGAAATGGTAAAAATCAAACAAAAAACAATCACAAAAAAAACAACAAAAAAAGCCCAGCCTGTTTTCCAAATATTCAAGGAGAAAGACAGCTTGAAAATGAAGAGGAGGAACTGTGGGTGAGCTAAGGAAATAGTTGAGTGGCATCTTCTGAAGCATCAGAGTTTGAAATGCTTGAGGGATCACGGTGTGGGTCAGTATCGTCAGGGCTGCCAAGCTCTTTGCTTGTCTGTTTCTGCTTTACGGAGCAGTGACCTGTGTGGTGTGCCTGGACTTAATACTTGCTTACAGCATGGACAATTATCACTTGATATGTGTGCTATTATTCCAAGATATGTTTATTAATGGAAAAACTTACTTTTAAAGTTGTACATAACTAATAAATAGCACATTTTCCAAATGCATTTTATACAATTTTTTCCTTTTTAGAAGTAAAGAAAATACAAATGGAAAAAGGAACCTTGCTGAGCCAGAAACTCATAGCTTTTAGTGATGTTGTGAATAACACACTCACAATTGCTGCTTTTCTGTAGTCTCCTCTGCCCTAACCTGTGATCCTGTGTTACAGCAAAGAAAGTTGAGGTCCTGTGTGAACAGTATGTCTATAGAGCTAAAGTTCTTACTAGTGAAAACACATTCTTTCTGTAAAAGAACTCTCCTGTTACCTGAAGAAGTGAAAGCACCAGGTTGCTTGGCTGTTGGCGTTGTCCTGAGTAAAAGCATTATTCAAAGAGCATCACAGTGGACACCGATTTTTGAGGACGGATCTGATGAGGAGAGTAATGCTTTGTTTATCAGCTGAGCCTGAGGTGAAGAATTGTCTGTACAGTGAGACGCAGGAGCCGTGGGAGAGAGGCATGGAGAGCACACGGTGCAGTGGGATGCCCAGGAGGAGGTGCTGGGGCTGATGGATTGAGCAGGTACCAAGACGTACTGGGAAAGCATCCGAGCGTGGGGCTGAGAAGCCTGTGTTGCACAGGGTGCAGGGGTAACTGAGTGCAATCGGAGAGAGGCCGATGTGGGAGGTGTATTTGCATTTCCATTTTGAGTCACTGCAAGGAGGAGCAGAGGAGTGGAAGGGGGATGAAAGGACAGCTTGCAGGAATTGACATGGGTTGCCTGCAGTTTTACTGCGTTAATGCAACCCCTTGGAATTCATTTTCACACAGACCACAGATTTGGCCAGAAAACTCTCACAGCTCTTCTCCACGTGACTATGAGGAATGGAAGAAAATGGGAAATGGTTGTCCTTTTGCTTAGGAAAAATATGATAGACAACTTCATGTCTATTTAAACTATGTTAGTTTGTTTAGCAGAATTAATGCTGTATATTTTTGCAGGCAGCTATGCAAAAGTACAGCTCTATTGTAAAAGCAAGCTTTAAGGTTGATTAAGTTAAAGGTTTTAGAGACTTCTTTAATATTACTTCTATAATTTCTGCTGGGTACATGCAGACCTGTCCATGAAGAAATACTTCTGTGAAAGCTCCAAGGATATAAATAGTGGTGTGATTTTTTTTAGTCTTTTTTTCAGAAGTGCCAGTTAAAGTCATGTTGAAAGCTTCCACATTTCAATAATCATGGAAGGGCAAACTACCTACAATTCTTTTTACTCCTAGTTATTTTTATATAGAAAAGGATGCCCTCAGCATTTCCCATCCCTGAGTCAAAGTTCTAAACGTCTTAAACTAAAAGAGATGCTTGTGTGTCTGCTGGGAGTCACACAAAAAGAACTTACTCCCCCCGACTTTACTGCGGTTTTACTTTCAGTAGTCAAACATGTGACAGGTCAGTCAGGGGGCTGGGACTTAGGAGAGTTATCAGTGGCTCCCAGAAAAAAACATTACTGTTGTGTGTTTGGTCTGATAGGGCTTCCTGAGTGTGTCACTGTGGGCAGTGACGATAAGCTTCGGGCAGAGGCGTTGGGTTATGCTAATGTCCAGATTAGTTCCTTGGTAGCTGGTTAGTGTTTCACAGGGTTGGATGTTTTCCAACATTTGTCTGTAGAATTTGCTCATTGTTAACCAGTGCTTGCGTAGAAAGGGTCACATCTGTCACTTAATGGAAGGATTTCTTGAGCAAGCCTTTGAGATAAAACCAAAACCCCAAACAGGGAGCGGTCAGAGCACAGTGACAAAGGAAACCTCACCCTTCTCTGCTACACACCAACCTTGGGGTAAGTTCTGGCTTTTTCTACCTAACGGCTTAATCTTGCTGCTGAAGGCCTGCTTTGGCAACAGTAACATCCTGCAGCTTTTGCACCTGCACCAGCAATGCGTGTGGCTTTGAACAGACTTCAAACCTGACAGCTCTGCAACTTGGCACTTCTTTCAGCTCACAGCTGGCAGGTGTTCCTCAGTACCTTGCTGCCTGTATTGTTCTCTTCCAGAAACGCAAATTGTGCAATGATTACCTGGCAGTAACATTTCTGACAGGGTGCTGGCTTTTTGGTGGGCACAGAGCTTGCTCTCAGTACGTGGTGTTCAGGTTCTGAAGATTTAATTCCTGTTTGGAGTAAGGATTCTTTGTTGTTCAGGCAGCAATTGCTCCAAAGATGTTTTTTGCAAAGAACTACCTGTGATAATCAAAAGCTAGAAGTGCAGCGCGGAAGCTGTGACTCCTGAGACTGGAGAGGCAAGGCATGCAGGAAGACGTAACCTATGCTGAGAGTTCTGGGGCCAACACTACAAAGAACATTTCAGCTTCTATTTCCTGTTGACTTGAGAAACCAAGTTTGTCATGCTAACCATCGGAAAGACAGGCAATTGGGCCTGGATAGGAACTCTTGCTTGTTGCGACTTCAGTGGCAGCTGCAGGAAGACGCTGTAGATAAGCTGGGAGCATTGCACGGCCAGGTGAGGAGGCGGGCTGTAGCTTTGGACTAGGATCAGCGGTCTACCAGCTGAACAAAATAAGTGTTTAGGTGCCTGCCGTAGCAGTAGGGGTTGAATGTCATCAGCAAGTGTGTGTTTGATGGAGTCTGGAAATACTTACTAATATGTACATGCGTCTCTTGATCTGTTTTAGAAGTTGAATCCACCAGGTGGCAGCAGGGGAAAAGGAAAGACTTCATTGTCCTCTGGTGTGGAAAACACCGACTCTTCCTTCTTTTCCTGGGTATGTAATAAAGCTGCTCTGTTGCTTAAGTGCCTACAAGTCTAAAATGGAATCGGATCTGCAGAAAAATACCTCTGGGAACAGAATTTTCCACTAGGCTAAAGTATTTTCTGCAGGATCTGCCAATTTGTCTGCTTATATTATTTGTCTACTTTCAGTTATTGATGAAGGTGCTCTGTTGTGGCTGGGGGTAGGGCTGTTAGAGACTAACCCGGAGGCTGTTGACCAGCATCTGTGATGGAGACGGAACATGTGTTGCACATAACTTAGCCTGGAAACAACTGTGGTGCTGGAAGCGCTGTGTGCGAGTCAGCCTTGCTGTCTGGCAGGGTGCATTGGGTTGGGTAGGGCAGTGTGTGTGGAGAACACCCTGTGTCCGAAAGCTCTGCAGGCTATGAATATGTGTCTTATTCCTTCCTGGAGTGCACAAGCCCTGCTTCAGTAGTGAAAGCTATGGATTACTGGGAATTCCTTTAAAAATTATTACATACCTTTTTTGGACAGGGCTGCCCAGGTGATTCTGTTCCTTTGAAAATAACTGAAGAGCCACCACAGGAAGGAAGGAAATCGTTGCTGAAGGAAGTGTGAAACCACAGGTAGGGGGAGGTGTGGCTTGCAGCTGAAATTGCTGTCCTGGTTGGAAATGGGGAAACTACTTGTAGCTTAAACTTCACCTGCTCACGGGATAAATGATAATCAGTGTCTTACGAGCACAGCAGATAGTCCCTCTGCTGCCAACACTGGCTCTCAAACACGGAATGCTCGTCAGGCTGTGTTCTGTCACTGCTGTTGGTGTTCACAAACCAAGAGTGTAGCAGTTGCCAGCAGCAACATGCAGGGCAACGTTAGACGCCGGGCAGTTCAGCAGAATGGCCAGGCAGTGGGGTGACTGGCTGCACATCTCTTCTGTGACCCTTGTGCATGCCATCATAGAAAGGTAACATAGTTGTCAACAGGGAGTGCCATTTCCTCCTTGTTTTGAGCTTGTCTCCTCTCTCTGCTCTTGTTTCATCGAGGTCGTAGGTAGAGGATGTACGGCAGGGGTCAAACAGTGTGGGACTGTAAAGGGAGGCTGTAGCTGTGATGCATTTGGGTTTTGCTGGCACAGGCACAAAGCGACAGATGGAGAGTCATCTGCAGGTGGGAGGCAAGATGAACTTAAATGAAAAAATAAAGTAACTTCCATGTGCTGTAATAATAACTTGGAATAAAACCTCCCAGGCACATTTTAATTATTGCTTTAGCAGTCTCGTGTGCCAGAACTTCTAATGGCACATCTCCAGAGCTTAATGATTTTGCAGAGTAATTAAATTGTCAGCCATGTGAACCACCTCCACCTGACCTCTGCACACTTGTCTGCTGCCTCCCTTGCTTGGCTTACATACGCTGTTGTCAGTTCCGGGTGTTCCGTGGCTGCCCAGCCATGCCGTATCAGACAGTTTTGTCCCTCTGCTCAGGCTTAAGGGAACAAATGTAAAAAAATGCAGTTCTGAAGGCCAAATCTGTCCTGTGAATATGGTGACACAGAACAATAACTTGTGCTTTTAGGGAAGGGTTATGTGCAGATCTGAGCAGCCCCAGGACCATTCCTGTTCTCTGTAGAGCACGTGCTAAGGCAATGTTACTGTAATACTTGCCGTGTACTTGTAGCTGTCGTAGCCCAATTAAACATGTTAATAGCAGAGTCTTAGTGGTCATAATTGCAGGTGATTCTTCTTTCGTGCTCTCATGATTTTGCTTTTGTGCGTAACTCTGTGACCTGTCTCAGGAGCAAGGGAACTTTCCAGCATGCTGGGAACATACTGGGCTCCCCACCCCACTCTCCATCCCTAAGTACTTCTGTATTTCTTACAGTGCAAAGAAGAAGGTCTGCATGTGATACCCAAAACTCTCTATAGAAAAATACTTGCTGAATTGGCTGCTGTGATTGGTATTTTATTACAAATTAATAACTTGTACATTTTCCAGGGTAAATACTGCAAAAGAGCCTATGGCAAAATTAAAGGCACAGGATTAAAAACAACTTAATTGTTTCCATGGATACACATTTGCTATTTGGCAAAAAGTATTTTATACGCTTTCTACAAGAATAAGCATCGTTTTAAATATATCTCTGAAGGGAGGGACCCTGTCATTTTAACCATAACAACAGAATTTGTGCTCCTAAAAATGTGATCTTTCTCTCTAGAAACACCTCACTTCAAGGCGACATCACAGTTGTTTTTTGGAGCAGACGAGCTCCAGTGCAGGAGGACAGTGCGGCTTGGTGGTGTTAGCAGCCGGCAGGAGTAACACACCCAGACAAACAGCAATTCTTACAATGAAGCAGCAATCAAAGTGCAAGAGTACAGACAGCACAAGAGGTTAAGCTAGTGCTAACCAGAGTCTGGGGAGGACGCAGCAGAAATGGGATCAGAATGCGGGAAAGCAGTTCAGTGAAACAGCTCCAACAGGTTTGCTGGGTCTCAGAGGGTGCATTTGTAAGACATATTAAAATTATTGTTCCTTTCTGAAAAATAGATATACAGTTATGTGTTGGTTTTGGTTTTTATTTAAGAATGAGTCTTTATAACCCTGATGTGGTGTCTTAATAACAGTCAGGATGTCATTGGAACAGTCGTTTCTGTCCTGGAGCAAGCGGTGGCTGTCAGCCCAGCCTGTCAGTCCCCGAGATTCCTGTGGATTTCCCGGTGAATCTGTACGAGCTTGAGTGCTGCCGGTTCGTTCGTTCTCCCTGCAGTAGCTGCACCACTGGCCTTGGCTGTGACTGAGTGGGAGAACATCAGGCCCATCATTGGCAAGAAGTGTTTGTTGTGCCAGCAGAGCACGCGTGATTCTCGACAGTGCTTTTTTTTGGTCACCACACTCTGCATTTCCCCGCAGGATGCATGGCTGTGCCTTTTTTACAGTGGAAAACCTCTGAGAACGCTTCAAAGTTCTGCAAAGATCCCGTCACCCTGAACAAAGAGAAAGAACTTATTTACATAGGTGCAGTGCATGGAGATTGCTGCTCTGGAAAACAGAAAGCCACATCCATAAATTATTTAGTCTCGTAACTCAATTACAGACTAAGAATACTTCATGCAAGAAAAATTTAGCTAATACAGCTAATGAAACATGGGAATAAACAGCACATGGTAAGTGGGTTCTGGTCTGTTCTCTATGGACCAGTGAATTTCCCAGGCCAAGAAAAGGAATGCACTCTGCAGCTGCATCCTATGGGCTGCAGGAGGAATTCTGACAGTGGAGACATATTCTGTCTGTTAGAGCACAGCTCCTGCTGTGGAGCACTTTCTGGACAATGGGCTGAACCAAGTCAGTGTTGGTTAGTAACTTGGTTAGTAAAACCCACCTGTACTTGAGAGGACTGTGAACATCTGTCTTTATGGACTGGCTAGCATACTCTGGTCTGTAGGAACCACACCAAACCTAGATGAGGAGGATTAATAATTAGTGGGTCAGTATTAAAGGGAATTCAGGGAATTTCTCACTACTTCAGAGTTTTCCTGAGAGCCATCCCAATTTGTTACAATAGTTGCAGTACATTTTATAGAGGAGGCACAACAGATAAAAGTATTTACTAATTAGTTTCTTTCTTATCCAGTACTTGGATCAAGATCTGATGCTTTGGGGTGAATATATGAGCTCTTGATTTCAGCCATGGGTTTCCTCAAACAGCAGCTTAAGTCCAAGAGCCTGAGGCACAACACTCAGTGAGTTGGTCCCCTGTCAAACATTTGATGTACTGTTCAGTGAGAGTGTAAACATCTGGGAGTTCCTCAGACAGGCTGAAGGGTGACATTCAACTTGGCAAATGCTGTTTCTGCATTGCAGTCAGGTGATGCAGAGGAAAATAGATGGACTCTGTAGCAGCGCTTGGGGTCTGAGTATGTACTCCTGTTTCAGGGCTGCTTGGTATTTCTCAGGCATTCAGTTTTCTTCAGCACATGTTAAAAAATGAATGAAACTGTCTCTACTGAAAGCAAAAGTTTTCTCATAAATGTCAGTGGAACCAATATAGACATGAAATGGCAACTCTTGGGATCTGCTGTCCCCTTGCTGCTGTCTGATGCTTTTTTGTTGGCCAATGCCCTGTTTCTGTGTCTTCACTCAGCAGGTTTCAGTAGTGCCCTCAGAACTTACGGGAAACCCTTTCTTGTAATCACTAACCCACCTTTTTCCCCATCTCTCTTGAGGGCCTTTTGATGAGCATGGGCAATGGTGACTTGGGACTGATTTTTTTTCTCTAACCTTTAGGATAACCTAATTTTTACTTTCATGCAGCATGGAGTGGTTGCATCCACGTGTTCTTACCTGGGCAAAGTTGAGGAAGAAAAGCTGCTTGTGGGACAGATTCAGTCCAGGCAACTGTGGCTCCGTCCCCTCTCTTTCCAGCCATTTCAAGTAAGCCTAGAAACGATCACAGATTCAATTGAGAGGAACAGAAGGGCCTCTTCAGGCTTGATGAGTGTTTTGGATATTATTTTGGGGTGAGAGGTTTTAGTCACAATGAATTATGAACCCTATGTGTCTTCCCTTCTGTAGTTTTTATCTTTCCAATACCAACAGCACAGTTCATTTTATGAAAGAACTGTCATCATTAAGCATGACTTGTCTAGTAAAAAAAATGAAACCCAAAGGTAATATGCATTCCACTTCCTGAGCACAGTAACCTCTGAACTGAAAACTGTTATAAACCAGAAAAAACCACCACACTCATACGGAAATGGAGCTCCAGAGCAGTAGCAATTATTGGCCAGTTGACCTTCCCTGCGGGAAGCTAGCTACCCGTGTTCTTTACGGAGCCACTCAGAGGTGTGTTTGGAGGCCTGCACCGTTCAGACTGGTACGGCCACTCCCCCTTGGTTTGCTGTTGTGTCTCAGCAGACAGGTATAGCAAAGTGGGGAAGCCAGCTGAACGACAAAGACTAAGCGCCCGTGACTGCTTTGAAGTCAAACCATCAGCTTTCACTGACTTTTCTGTAGGAATTTGTATCTGGAAATAAAAGCGTTAAATCCACAGTTCTTTGGTGGGGATTTCAGTTCTTCAGGTAACTGCTTATCAAATAGTAGATAATAACCTTGCTCAATGTTAAACCCATTACCTGTTCTTGTTACACGTTAATTGGCCAATTTTCCTTTTTTAGGTATATTGACATAATGGAGACAAGTTAACGTGTCCTCATGCTGCTTAATTTCTAATGCTCTGTTCCCTTGTCCCTGTAGTTGCTTTCAGGTTTTTAATATGGCAATAACATGTTAATTGTCCATTTTTTAATGACAGAATAGGTAACCCCATTGCTGAGTCCCGGGGTAAATTTAACTCAGTATATTTGAAAGTTACCTTGTAAGCCTGCCGCACTCCTCCATTGTCCGCAATATTTTCTCCTAACGTGCTTATTCCACTGACCTGTAAATGAATCATTGTTCGTTACAGTCAGTACCATTGCCAGTCCTAGGAACCACCAGCTGAAGCACAGTCACACATCACAGACCAACAGTCTGCAGCAGGAGGAAGCAGTGACTTTTTGTGAGGGCAAAGAGGAGAGAATGAAAATTCAGAATTAACAGGGTAGATTCAAATAGAGAGAAAAGATCCAGCTGTAACGTGAACACAGTGTAGGCTGTGGGGCAAAACACAGTAGCAAGCACTGGATTTCCCTCCCCCTTGTACAAACACACCCAACGGCACACAGATACTCCTGGTTCTCTAGGCCATCCCAGTATCCCCGATTTACAAGAGACAACCCTTCTATCTTATTTCCAGAACAATTTATCCTGTAGTATGTGGGTTTTCACACTTAATGTCTGTAGAGATTCTCCATTTACATTCATTACTTTTCTGTAGTAAAACCCAGTGGCATGGAAATGGCTGTTTTCACTTACGTTCTGTCCCCCAGCCAGCTCCCAGGTATAGTTCCCATACTGATAAACCATGCAACGAGACTGCTCCTTGAAGTGCATAGCTGAGAAATTGCTCCACCAGTCAAACATGTTTCCATCTTTATCAAAGTTCCTGCCTGTATGAAACCAGAGGAAAAAACAAAGTTTCCAGTGAGAGGATATTACTGTTCCTCCAGTGCAGCTCCTGTTTCTTTCTAATGGCAGAGCAGCACTTCCCTCTTTCTTCCTTTGCTTTAGAAGGTTTGTGCTAGAGACTGGTCAAAAATGTTTTTGGCACAGTTGATCCTGCTGTGGCACAAAGGAACCGACAAGGTCACTTGTCCTTTCATCTCTCTTACTCTGTGAGTCTCTCATCAGGTAGCAACCCTGACCTCAGCTCTAGCACTAAGGCCTGGTTTTACTTCAGTCTGGGTTAGGCAGACATCACTTAACCAAACTCTCCACCCCCTTTGGGGTGGGGAATTAATTGCTTTGCCCCAGCAGGAGAGCCTGGAATTGCAGCGCTGGTGTTTGTGTTCCCAGCTCTCTGGCTCGAGCGTGCTCTTGGTTTGCTGTGAATCTACATTTCTCAGCTATGTTCTGTGCTTCTGCCTAATCTGCACAAGCTTAATTAACATAAAAAACACACTGAAGAAAACCTGTGTGTAAGAAATTACTGGCTTATGGGATCAGAAGTAAGGTTTTGCCCCAAACTATTTTACATAGTATCCAGAAAGACAACAAAGTCAATTTATTTTAAATGTTTGTGTTGGGAAAAAAAAAATCTCCTGGGATTTCAAGACACTTTTCTACCCCAAGAAGGGCAGATTTCACTAAACTTCCTAAGCCAGTGTACCTGCTGGCATTGCATCTCCAATGATGTTATGGAAGTAACACCTTTTCCTGAGAATTGCCATTGACTCGATTTATTTTGAACACCTTTATACTGATGTGACCTGCTCGTTCACCAGAATGTTAACTGCGTGCTCCCAGAATGACCTAGTGGGTCTATGTTGCTGTGTGCGGGGACGCTTCTGTCACAGCCACGTGTTAAGTTTAATTCCTTACAGTTTACTGAGTGCAGCTGAATGATATTTTCTCCATTATCTGCTCACCATTGTCGTCAAACCCATGAGTAATTTCATGCCCGATAACCATTCCGATCCCTCCAAAGTTCAGGGCCTGTGGTTGGTATTTGCTGAAGAAGGGTGGCTGTAGAATCCCAGCAGGAAAAACTGCAAAGAGTGGGGGAGAGATGGAAATGCTGTAAGGGACCTTTATTTTTGTGTACTTCACAGACGGTGTTTGCTTGCTGTAAGGATCAGGAAGGAACATAAGATCCAAAGTGAGTAGGAACAACATTGTGTCTTTTCACGTGAAATTGTTTCTCTCTTGAGAAATGGAAAATGACATGTTATTAAAGGTTTAATTGAACACATCTGCAACTACACAATTTCCTTGTTGGAGAAACAAGCATCAGCTTTACCCTGATTTGGTCTGTAAATAATGCTGTAGTGAGTCAAGAACAAAATGTTTAGTTACTGTCTTTAGGCAGAGGTACAGTTTGTGGTTTAGAGCCGTTTTATAGGGGAACTAATGGATGTTTTATTGCTTTGGTTTTGTTAAGGAAAGGGTAGCAACCATACACTGATTACCAACAACACGTGGGGCACGTGGCAAAACGCACAGCAGTAATTCCTACAGAGCACCGAGTGCACTTGGATGCCAGGCTGGGACAAGGACAGGGGCAGCAGGAGGTCTGTCATTCTTCACTCTACTGGCAACAGCCTTACATAGAATCAGTGGGACTCAGTCTTCATGTACATGAGGTGAAAAGCAGATACACTTGTGGAGGAATTAAAACGACAAGCATTCATTTCAGTAACACAGTTTGTAAGGAGTGAAATATCAAAATTATATAGCAAATATTTCATTTAGAGACAAAACCCTGCTTGACTGTATAGAAGGTTTGATCCATTCAGTTTTGGGGAGCAATGTAAGACAGACTGCAGAGTAAGACAGAAGGAGGAAACTGAAAGTGACGTGAAAATTATTTTCTTCAAATTAGAGCCAGGAAGAAACAGTATTGAACTGACACCTGCGCTACTGTGGGCAGCTGTGCTTGGAGTTTTGGCTTGCATTTTCACCTTCACCTTGCTTAAAGCAGTTACTTCCATATCACCTGTAAGGACAGAGTTGTAGAGGACCCAGGCTTCTTTAAGGCCTTACCACGGAAGCTGGCTCACAGCTGATTCCAGTCAGCATGAACCCACTGTGGATAAAGAGGGAGCCTGAGGATGGCAGGGCTCGGTATGCTGAGGGAGTGCCCAGCTGCGGCTGAAGGACTGGTCACGGCTTTGCTGCACCTACAGCAGAGGGCATGGGCAGCCAGACAGTTCACTGTGCCTGAAGCCTGAACGTCTCCTCAGGTAAGAACAAGAAAGCTTACCTTAGCAACTCTCCAGAAATTCAGATCTGGTGTTGTGTAGGCAGAGATGGGGGTTCTCTGGTCTGTTGTACCTCTTATCAATATATTTTTGGTACTTTCTGTACAGATAGCAAGCTGGAGAGCTGCCCATTTGTTTATCGGAAATGTGGAAACACGAGCACAAACAGCCCAGAATGTGATGTGAGCATTCCCTGCTCCTTGAATCTGGCACTGGTAGAGTAGCAGTTACTGTCACACGAGGCTGTTCCTCGGGAGGGTGGTGTTGTGGGGAGGGGGTCCCTATATTTTAGATCTTGTAAAGAGAGTTAATTCCGTGCAGCTGTTCTTAAAATAGTGTAAACCTACCTATCTGGTTCCGATTGGGGGAATAGAATGCGTTGACCACTGCGGCTCCAATTATCCATCTAAAAACAAGCATTGTACGCAAAGTTAGTTATTTTTTTAGTTAGTTATTTTTTTTCTGGACTTTTTTTTAGTTGAATTATTCTTGTTAAGAAAATTCAGGCTGCATATAAGGATTTGGATCGTGCCTGTAGCATAGCACGCAGCCTGGAAACTTACAGATCTTGGTCAACTCTCTCCCGAAGTTTTCTCAGGCTCCTCTGGGCTCCAGCTCTCAGGTTTTCCAGAATGTTTTCAAAGTAGCTGTGTTCACTGAAGTTCAACTAAAGAAACAGATATCCAAGTAAGTTAGTAAGCTGGATGGAAAGAGGAATTCTGCATGCTGCTGAATGTACGTTTTAAATTGGTTTGGTTGCGAGGTATCACTTCATAGTTCTGTCAATGTTTTATAAATATAAAACAATCAAGTTTTTGTGCTACCCAGCCACTTAGAAATAACAGTTGCACAGCTGTAAGTATTCCAAGTGGCAAGAAAATAAGGGTAGGCTTTTATATTGATGTACTTATTGTGGTGGGCACAGCATACTTACACTGGCATATTCCTGATCTAGTTTTTCATTCTGATCTTCCAAAATATAATCTGGATAGCCAATTTGTTCTTTAATTGCCATTGCCTAGAAGAAAAGAGTTTAATGTTTTCTCGTTTTTCTGTGTGTGGGGTTCATGTTTGGTTTCTTTGAGTTTCCGTACATATAATAGTTCAAACTCTTTATTTCTATTGTCCACCTATTTGTGAGAAACTGTATGCAAATATCTAAAGCCCTTGTTTCAAATGCACCCTATTGCCTAGGGAAGCTTAAAATATGGAACGCAGTGTCTTCCCCTCACCTCCTGGTGTGCAGCCTCTGAGAGATTTGCAAGACCCTACAGCACTATCTGAGAGGGACTGGGTTTAAACCTTATTGTCTTTTTTTCCTTGCTCTTGGAACGGTGTTGACGGTCCTAAAGCCAATGAAAGGTCTGAAAAGTTTTCTTTAGGGGATTGCGTTGTATTGGGTCGTCATTCCAGCTGATGCATTGGGTGCATCTCATGGTTCACAAGGCTCGTTAAAGGAAATAAAAATGCATGGGAGCTAACAAAGGATTATAAAGAACAATGTAATAGGATAATGGATAACAGGACAGTGAATGTCAAAGTGCTTTCCTCTCATTTGTAGGGGAACGGGGAATAGCGATGCTACAAAATTCCAAATATTTCATAGTCATGACACAAGTTCTTTGTTATCGCTGACCTTCTCACGAGCTTTCTCCTTGGATGCCTCATCCATCCACTGTAACTCATCTAAAGCCTCGATGAACACTTCACGGATCTTATCTATTAAATCTCGAACCTAAAAGACAGGCAGTAAGAAACGAACCATTTAGTGCTATTGTTCCCCGGGCCCAGCTAAGGAGGGGTGAAAAGCTGCTTACTGAAAGGTGATGTCCCTGAATTCTATGCTCTAAAACACAGTACTCTGCAGTAAATGGCATCACAAATGAGTTTTTATGTCTTCTGACTCTTGGCTAATTGACGTCTTTAACAGACAAAATAGCTTAGGAGATCGGGGGAGGGGAATGGGCCTGTGAACACTGTGGATGTACAATAGTATGAAGGGTAAACTACCTACCATCCTCTTGCTCTCACCAGCAAATGTCTCCCTGACGTACATGGCTCCCACCGCGTTCTCCATGTTGTTGTTGACGTAACTCACGCACTCCCTCCAGCGGGCTTCTTCCAGCGTCGTCCCATAAAGCGCCTGCAACGCGGGACAGCACAGGGTTAATTCTGCCTGCGCGTGGCTCTTCTGTTATAAACCAGTGCCTAACGAGCAGGCTTCCATTGTTGTGACTGTTGTTCTTGGGCTTGTTTGGGGATTGCCTGGCGTGATAACATCCTCGTGTTGACAAGGACTTGATTTGGTGGCTGCGCGACCCCTCCAGTTCTGTGCCCGCCAGTCCCTAAGGAAGAGAGGGAGTACCTTCCTGTAGCTGGCCCGGGCGTCCTTGAAGCGCCGGCTCAAGCTGCTGACTCGATCAATCACCAGCCGCCAAATGAGGTAGTTCTGGATGGTGCTGTGTGGGAAAGCAGAGCTGAGCTTAATCCCCTGTAAAAAGCAGCCCTAGTGCAGGCAGGCAGAGCATGATCTGAGTTGAGAATGGAGATAAGGAGGCAGAGGATTGCTGCCAGGCTCCAGGTTCGCAGCATCCCCAGGTGACTCGTTATCTGCCAGCCCGGCCGGCGGCAGCGGCGCCCACACTGACCGCGCTGCCCTGCCTCTTCAGGGGTTAATTTCTCTTTTTCCGTCCTTCCGGACTGTAACAGGAGCTAAGCCCGTGATTTTCTTTCCAATTAACCCTTTCTAAGGACGTAGGCAGGTGAGACAGAAACGGCCACAGTACTGTGGGACCCTGGACCTTAGAAGGTGTCACCTGTATTTTACAGCAAAGTGGGGTCACTTCTCTAGAGAAGCTCTGACGCAACCAGCGAACAGGATTAGTAGTTTACGCATCCACAATATTGCCGTGACTTTTGTCTCGGATATTCTCCAGTTTCCTTACCTTGCTGAGTACTTGGAGATGATTGCTTTCAGCTCTTGCAGGTAGGGCACGCCATATACAACCACCTCCTCTTCCGGGTCAACCTGAACACTCACTGAAGACATGACCCCTTGGATGAAGAAGGTCCAGTTAAATTCCTGGGCAGACAAAGACATACGCTAATGGCAGGTGTTTAGGTTCCTTAGACTGTATAAAGTCTAGACAGTACCTATGGAATTGAATGTAGTTGTAGTGTTTTTCAGTAGAAAAAGGGGGTTTGAGAGTCTCTGAAGACATGATTAAGAATGGGAATGACTTTTTACCTTTCTTTGTTGCATCACAGATAAATTCACAAAGCTGTTTCCAGTTGGGGAGGTAATAAAAGGAGGCTGATAGTAGTAGACTGTTCATTAAACACTTACATTCAATGCAAACTTTTCCTGTAGCTCTTTTAAGGTCATTTTGTTGTACAACAAGGTTACATCATGCCTTTCTTCTGCCGGGGTGGTTGCCTGAAGACAGTCACAAGGTTATTACTAGAATCAACTGGCACAAGTGACAACGGCTGAAATCGCATGCGTGCACATGCACATATACACACTCAAACAATACAGGAATAAAATGGTTCAGTTTGGAAAAGAAAGCTCATTTGAAGGTGTCCAGTGCTGCTTTCTAAATTTCAGTACAGGATCTGGGCTTCCCCCTACTCAATAATATTTCAGTAACACGTTGAGCCAAGTGGTTGCCTCTATCCTCTTTAGAATGGAAGACTTACTCTTCAGAGGTTTTTAGGGCGCTGTAAACTCTGAAGGATGCAGAGTTAGCTCTGATGTTATCATAGTGTATGTTCAGCAGAAGATGAGTATCCTGTTTCAGGAGACTTCTAAAAATACTGTGGCTAGGACCAGAGCAGACACAGTAGTGGTGGATACAGTAGACATTATTATACACACAGGGGCTCTTTCTGGGCAGCTCAGGGCACAAAGAGTCACCTTCCCCTGCTTTCTTGTAGGCCATGAGTTTTCTGCTGTGTTAAACTGCTGCACAAGACAGCAAGCAACTCTCCCCCTCAGCCCTTGGCTCCCCCAGCATGCTGAGTTCTCGATTTCTGCACTCACATTTGCTATCTCTGTTTCAAGCTCCATAACCTTTGCCATTTCCTCTTGGACAAAGGAATCGTCTTTAGACACATTCTTGTCTTCCCGGATCATTTTGGCGATGGTGATCATGAACTGCAGGTAAGCTTCCCTCACCTGCACACAAGAAACAGAACGTGTGTAGCATTGGGAAGAAAAGGTTTCCAGTCTCATTTCCTGTTCAGCAAACCATTCTTTTTGTTAATTGAGGTTGTGAAAAAGTTTGGCCCAGGGTCCCAGCCTCTGCCCTTGTCTCCAGTGCAACTTTCCCCACTCCGTTTCCTCGACTCTTTTTTTTACCCTAGTATAACAGATACAACTGTGACATCTGGGGCCTCTGTTCCTCCTGGAATACTTTATGGAGCCGATGCAAAGATACATAGTGAAAGCAACATCTTCTGCTTCCCTGTGCAACCCAGCTCTCTGGCGTTCAGAGTTAGAATTGCTACTTAAGCAAAGAGGAAGCTCTGTGTTTGTGAGCTAGGGCACAGGAATAGTGATCTCTACCTGCCAAAATACCACGGGAAATGTGGAAGGTTTAAGTTCTCTGAAAGTAATATCATAAATCTTCTAAACTCTCTTTTTACTGTCTGAAATAAAAGTCTGTCTCAAATGGTTCCAGTGATACCTTTGCTTTATTTCTGGTAGGAGGGCATGGCTGTGATTTATACTTCAGAATGGACCTTGAAAAGGTGCGGCTGCTGAGGGAGCACTGATCTCTGATATAGGAAAGCTTAATGCTACCCATGCTTCTCACATACTTTTCTTCCTCCACAAACCTTGGAAACCAGATAAATGCAGTAACTGTGGTGAAATTGAGTCTGGGCACTTACATGATGATGATTTGTGTTTTTAGGCTGAGTGCTGAGGCCTTAATCAGGCCAGACTCCCACAGGCCTCAGCAGGAGTTGTGCCAAAAGATGCTGGGCTAAGCTCAGAGGGAGTCTGGGTCATCAGAGTCTGGGTCATTGTCTGTGGGAAGTGAGCTGTTAAATAGCAAATAAAAAGGGGTTGTGTCTCCTCCTTATTCATTAAGATTAAAAAACGCAGCCTTAGCCCTTCTTTATAGCTTCAAATTAAAACTGTATTAAGCAGTACTGGTTTACTTTTGCTAATTTAGGATCGTTTATGCACTCTACCTGATTTTTCTACCTCCTGCAAGTGAGCCTAAGTCTGTCTTTGATGCAGTGGTGCATAAATATCCCTCTTTGCTACTGTAACTGCCACAATATAGGAGAAACCTGCAGAATAGAATCCTAGTTGTGGCAGCTCTCTGGAGCTCCCAACACAGCTACGTGGAGACTGTTCAATATCATGAGACGGATTAATATAAGTTGGCCATTTATAAAAGTGTGGGAACAATCTCAAACTTCCCAGGACTATATTTTAGACTATATCATATATGAGAATATACTCGAATACATCAAAGAAAACAAGTGTCACTGATGTTTTCATCTGCCTTTACAACCACCAGACAAAAGAGTCTAAAATGCTGATTGTCTCTCTGTATTCCTTTCCATTCGTGTTAGGAAAATGAGTTTGATGTTGGGCTGCGACTCCTCTTTGTTAGTATGACATAATTGAGGAAAACACAATGTACTACAGCAGTATTTTCATCTTGGAAACTGATAAATTATCTGGCTACGTTTGCAACAGCTTTGTATGCATTTACAGAAACCCTCATGTTTTTGCTCCGAGTATTGGCAGAGGAAAGCAGCTAAAAAATATTCTCCCAATTTTCATGTTATTTGGGGGAATGGAGGGAGTAAGTGCCAGCTGAGTGCCTGTTCCATTAATACAGCTTTTGCTGCTCCATATGAAATGCTTTTTTATTTGTAAACTTTTTTCCCCTTGAATGAACACTTGAAAAATTCTGAATATTTTGGTGTTCACCAAAATGTATTTCGGGTTGTTGTAGGTTCAAATGTGACCCAGTAAGACGACTCTCCCATTATCTATAATCCATCATTCCAGCTTCTTGTTAAAATAGAAGCCAGGACCAATTGGTTTATAAGAAAATATAGTTAAATACAAGATAATCTGCACCAACAAGTGACTTGTCCTTCAAAATTAGAGACTGTTTTGAGCTATAAAACATGATTTTATTTTCCCACAACCTTCCCATCTACATGAATTGGCCATTTCTGGGGAGGCTTGGTATTTCTTCAAGGAGGCTTGGTTCAATCCTTTTGTCCTTTTTACAGAATTTTGACATGATTTAGGAAAAAATGAGCAATGTCACATTCTGTAGCAGCTATAGGACTATGAAGATTCATATATGTGAATTTTCCAAGATACAGGGATAAGTAATAAAGTTGTTTTAGTAGCACATAGAAAATAAATTACATGGAATACTTACTCTTTGATAGTTGCCCCCGTTGAAGTAGTAGTCCCTGGATGGCATTCCTAAACTTGGCTGGTCAATCTGAAGGAAATCATACATTGTAGTCAGTGATGAACAGAAACTGTGTCCAAAGGTACCCTTGCAAAGTAACACGAGCTGCTGCACGTGCCATCCTGTCAGTGTTGGAATGACAATTGCACGTTCTGACTGAACAATCAAAGAACTTGCTTTGTCAGAACAGGAGGGAGATGGAAGGCACAACCTTTGTCTCTGGATTTCTAGATAGGGACAGGTTCGATACTTAGCACAGGTAAAGCTGAATCTTTCAGTAACCATTAAGGTCTAAGAGCAAGTGACTAGAATTTACAACCCTTAAATGCTGAAGGTCCATTGATTTTTTATTTCTTTAACTGAAACAAAAACTGATGCTGCCCTAAAATGTTTCCTGATGTGACTTTGAGACAGATGTACTACTTGGGCACAGAACGGGTGCATGCGTTTTGCCAATGTTGTGCACACCCACTGACTGAGAGAAGGCTAATCTGTACGCAGTGTGAATACCTATCCATACAGTTCTGGCATATAAATAATTCTCTGCAATTTTTTTCTTACATAAATAATGTGTCTGCTGGAATCCCGGTCGTCATTCCACACAAACATGTCAATAAGGACACGTTTGTTAAATCTGGAATTCATTATGGAGAGTTTTTCTTCCATGTGCCAGTTCGGCTCTGGGAGATAAAAGGGAAAAAATACATTATTTATCAATATGAATCAGGACTGATAAGTTGTATAGTTCGCAAAATTATTGCTGAAATTGTTTAGAACCAGACTGGACATGATGTCAGAATATTTGTAAAGGACAATCCTACTGTGTCTAGAAAAAAAATGGACTGTTCTTACTGGTCTTATCTGTCTCAGTGATATAAAGTAATCAGTAAATTATTTACTTGTATACATGAAATTGCCTCTGCATAGTAAAAATCATCATGACCTTGCCTAGTTTGGCAGTTATGCTCCAATCCCTTATTAATATGCAAGCATTAGAACACTGCTATATTGCTTTTTTTCATTATTTGTGTTGGTTCTTTAAGTTTCCTGATTGTCTTAAAATGTACAGTGTTCATAAATGAGATGTTAGGAATACTAAATTTCCATAATCTTATTTATACAGATCCCTGCATGCTAAATATATACTATAGTCTGACTTTTGCTTATGAATAAAAGGTGAGGATCTACTACAATGACAGCAGCCTCCTCAGAGCAGTAAATAATTCTGACTCAGCTCTACTGAGCTCTTTCGGGCGCAGCATTACCTTTGGTCTTATTCCAGTCTGTGGAAGCCACTGGCCAATCTCCAACCATCGTTAAGGCCTCTAGCAGGGGCAATGAATCTCGCTGCTCTATAAGACCTGGGACAGAAAAAACAAATGCTACATTGTTTTCATAGGAAATAATGAAGAAAAATAGATAATGGGCCTAACAGTTTGAGTCTAAAACTGATTTGGTCATAGCAGAAAATAAGAGCTATTATACCATGAAACCATTGTTCTCTGGCATCAGTCTTGAGAAAACTAATTGAAAATACTTGTGTTGACTTCAGTACTGATTTTGACCAAACGGGTTAAGAAAGGATGAACTGGAACATGATTTTGCATTCAAAAGGGAAAACTTTGTGTTAGTACCAGTGATAGGTAACCAACATCCATCCTTTCTGCATCCCAGAACGTTTACATTAAGCCTTAATGACGTACCAAAGCATCTCTGTGCATCTGGAGATCTGCTTTCCAGGCAAGGCCATGCAGATTGGATCGATATTGACTGGACTTTTGCTTAAAAGTACATCAGAACTTTTGTACATCTGGTATTGAACAAGAGAATCAATGGAACAAGAAGAGACTCACTCTCATTCATACATGACTTGTAAAGTATTTTAGCTTTCCGAAATGCTTCTCTGTCCCCTTGATCTGAAGTCTCCAGCACACCTGGGGAGGGAACCATTGCAGTGAGATTTGTGCCTTGGGAAGCTTTGATCTTTTCATAGAAATCACTGAGGACTCAGGGCTGTGATAAATACTTGTTACTGTCTGCTTCAATTACTGTGAAACTGGAGTGCTCTCCTTTAAAGGAGCTGTTAATGGAAAAACTGTCAGAAGAAGGACATGCATGCAGCTTGTCCTGCTTCTTTTGAAGTTAGTACCAAATCACCTATGGCTAATCTTTAGCAGGAACGTCCTGTTCCCACAAAATGGATGTAGTAAGAGATGTAGAGATTAAAGGACTAGAGGGGAAAAAATCACAATCCATACTTATCTTTAAGTTTATTTCTCATAAAATGTGCAGCAAATAACATCTGAAACTAAAACACAAATGCATAACCAAGGATAGCGTAGCCTCATTCCTACCTTTCAGGATGATCTCCAGCTCGTCTCTCAGGATGTCAAAAATGCTGTATCTGGAGCTGGTTTCTGGGATGACATGCCGGTTCAGCCAGCCCCCACAGGCATACTGGTAGAAATTCTTGCAAGGATCAGCTGTTGGGTCCATGTTCTGAAGAATTCTCGCAGCTAGGTATCAAAATTGGAGAGCTGAATTCCACAGACTGCCCGGTAGTCTCTGGGACTACCACAGACTGTTAAGAAGCTGCTTGGCAAGAAGGCACGTTGCTTATATTTATAGTGGATACCCAGAGGACTGACCTCCCCGGCAGTTTTCCTGTACTACTTCCTTATGAATTATACTCCTGGTGACAAAATTTACAACAGAGAAGTTAGGGTGGTTTTGCTCAGTGTTTACAAATGGGACTGTGTTTGAGGACAGCTGTACTTGCTGCCTCTGGCAGGAATATCAATGGGTATCCAGCCCAAGGGGAAATGTCATTCCTTTCCAAATTCTTCAGTCTTAAAGCCTGAACTATTGTTTACTCAGGTTTTGTAGAACTAACAATATGCAAAACATCCCCTCTGTAATAAATATTCATAGTAACAATCATTACCTGCCGTAACACATCCAGGTGTGGTGCATATGTTGCCTGAATTGGTGCCATAGTGGGTGCCTGCAGGGAAGGGAACAGGAAAGCAGATGGAATTAGTTGTTTTGGGCAGAAATTGCTACCAGCATCGCTGACCAGCAGCCCGAGCTCAGTGATAGCTCTGTTTAGTTTTAGAGCAAGCAAGTGAATCTTAGTACCAGTGAAAGATACCAAATGACAGCTATGAAGAAATCCCTCATCTGAAGATTTATGAGGAAAAATTATTGGAAGCAGCGTTACAACAGTCTTGACAGTGAGTTTTGGCTCTTCTGGAAGGAGAATAAGGCCAGTATTTCACCTGCCGACTGTCTCCACAGTCTCTCTGACACATGCTGAAAGTAAGACATCCCTTTCTAGACAATTTACTAAGATGCTCTTTCATGATTTTCAAAGTCACCGTGACTGAGAGGCTTAAATAGGGGGCAAAAAGTCCACAGCTGGATTCCTGCTGGCACACTGTTTTGAGTCACAAAGATCAGATTTGAGAAAAGAAATGATCTTCATTTCTCTAAGTGGTGGGACAGAGCTGGGTTGGGTCAAGATTTCAGATACGCCCTCTAGGGTTTCTCCCTAATCAGTAAGGTTTAGGGCTGATAAAACAGTAGAAGCTGGTATGTGTCACTTTTGGCTATGGATTTTGTGGTTTTGACCACTTATGTCTTGCTTTGAAATTATTCCAGTGAAGATCCACAACGAGCCATGTGCTTCTTGTGCATCAGTGTTGAGCGGAAACTGGGACAGTCCCTAGCTCTGATTGCTTGCTGCTCCGCACTAAATGTATTGCTGTGAGTGTGGTGGAGTGATTGCAGAGGGTCTTGATGTGAATTTGCAGCCATAGGTTCTGCCGCAGACTTACACTGAATATATAAGCACATATTTTTTTGTGCTGAGTCTAAAGTGACTGTGTTTGTGATGCCAGTCGTGTCGCCCTCTTGTGTGCTGCTCACTATAGAACTTGAGTGGGAGGTATCCAAGCACCTTAGGACTTAGCCCTGGCCAGAAGAAAATTAGTTTTGCTCTTTTAATTTCCCATTTGTGAAACTAGACTTGCTTAGTATCTACTTACATTAAACAGACAACGACTTGGAAAAACAAAAAATGGATATCCTTGCTTTCCAACAGGATTATCCATGGTTTTAAACCTTTTTTTGATCCTTACACTAGGATGTTTGCAGAAAAGAGTTACTAAAAAATTCCTTCCAATCAAAACAAGTGTTGTACATGAGAGCAAACAAGATTACAGTAATTCAGATAGAAATAAAACAGTTGGGAAGAAAAGAGGGCTTTGAAGTTCATCAGTGGAAGCAACATAAAACCCCCCACTGTGATTGGGAATGGAACGCTCACGGTTCAGCCGAGTGCCGTTGTGCTGCGTGGGAGTAGATCTGAGTTAGAGTAATTGTGTGCCTTATTCTAGTTCAGTGTCTGGCAATCTGAACGTGGGATGAGCAAAAGACATGAAGCTTCAAATGGAGGAGTTTAGTGCCTTTTAGTGCCCTTTTTTTTTTTTTTTTTTTTTTTTGTACTTCATGAAGCTAAACTATATTTTTGGAGTTTTTTAAACTCTACAATAATTTAAAAATTTAAAAAAGAACCCTAAAAGCCCAAGATATTTCCAAGGAAAAGAACTCTTTTGGGGAAAAGAAACGAGTAGTTCAAAGACGTGTGGAAATTTTTCATAAAGACAAAATAGTGATGGGCAAGGTGAGAAAGAGAACTATATAAGTACGCTCTGTTTCTCAGAGACCAGGCAGGACTCATATGAAGCCTCTTTTCTTTTAATCAAAGCTTCTCTCTTTAATATCACCCGACAATGTCGAACTTCTGTTTCCGGAACCCAACTGCTTTCAACAAGATTCTAACTCCCCACACTCAAAAAGCTCTTGTGACTGTGAAAATGTAATTGAGCTGCGTAAGCAGGGAAGCCAAATCTGTTTTGAAATGTTTGTTGCACACTTAGGGCTCAAACTCTGCCACAAACCCAGATAATTAGAAATGGCTGGTGAGGGGCTCTCGGCTTACTTCTAAAAGTGGCTCCTTTGTTTTTCTATCAATTATCTCTTTTATGCCTCAGTACCATTCCTGAGAAAGGACCAAGCCAACCTGACTCTGTATGAGATATGACCAACACTGCCCTGTTGTACTTTGCAATATTTTTGTTGGGTCTTTGCTCACTTGACTGAGGCTCTGTCTACTGCACTTCTTGAATTTCAAATAACAATGTAAAATGCGCCTTTTCATCTCGGGTAGACAACTCTGTGCACTTAATTTTCCCAAACTACTTTGCTAAAAACAGCTGTCCAAGTTTTCAGTATAAATATAGGTATTTATACATTTATTTTTCCTCCCTGATTAAATATTGCTGACAGTTTGAGCTATAATGACATAGGCTCTTGCTCTGACATCCATGGACAAAGACTGCTGCAAGTACAGATGTGGAAGGGACAATTTGGGTTTATGTTCGATGAAGCCCAATTGTTGAAACGAAACAAATGTCTAGCAGGACTCCGATGGATGCGATAGGTAATTTCTGAATGTAAAATTCCAAGTAGAACATGGTCTCATGTTTGACAATAGTTTAAGACAGCCATTAGCAGCAGAGAACTCATACAGATTGTTCAGCTCTGAACCCCGTGTTCCTCCTGCTGCAGAGAAAGTCAGCGCATGAGTGGAAGGGTTTGTGGGGAATCAATGCTTGTCTGTTCACCTGTCAAACCTCTCCTCCCACTTGCCTTTTCCCACAGCCAAGCTTAGCTAGGATCTAGCTTCTTACAGTATTTTTTCTCTTTTAACATAATTCACTTCATCTTCCTCCCTCTTTCTTCTGAGATACCTCCCTTGGGTATATCTGTTAAAACTACCAAAGAGGGATGTCAGAAGAGCAGAAATGGGCCAGAAAGTTTCATCACTGGAACTACTTTGTGTGATACCAAGTTCCTTCACGGCTCTCAAAATTCAGGACCTTTGCAGTGTCGCCCTTGTATTTCCTTCACTAAGGAAGTCGTGCTCTTGCCCTGTTGGTAGACTTGTAAGTAGAAAAGAACCAACAAACCCCCTGCAGACTTTCCTCACTCTCAGAAAATTGATAAGGGAAGATAAGATTTAATGGAGCTAAATAAAATTACCTTACTGTGGACTACTCCAGATGGAAGAAAATGAGGGAAAATAAAAACTCCAGACAATACTGCAGAGGTCAACTGCTCACTGGAAAAATGGCAGAGCTGAGACGTGCTCCACACCCCACTGGAGTCACTGTAGAGGATTCTTCCACCTTAATTTGACTTTATAAGAAGCTACTGAAGAGCACTGCATGTACTGGTCAGCAGCAGGGTGGAAGAACAGAGCACTGAGTTCCTCCTCTGCAGTCCAGCTTTTGAATGACAACTTTTAAAAATACAAGTTGCTTTTCACAGTCTTATTAAAGTTCTGTTTGTGAAGCAAAATAATTCTGCACAGTTTCTGAAGCACACAGTTTGCGTTTAGTGTTTTCCCACTGTGTGTTTGGAGGAGCACAGATGGCTGGGAATGGCACACTGAAACAATTAGCTCCACAGTTGTCACCAGGCAGCCAACTGTGAGCTTTACTGTTCAGCACCTTATCTATTTCTCGCACAGATCTCGTCTGCAGAAGCGCTATCAGCACTGCCTTTGTTGCTGTTAGAACAGTGAATTGTTTGCAACAAATAATATAATTGCCAAATTTAGTTGTTTTTTTTTCTGCTGAGGACTGTCTATACCAGATGTCAGTATCTTTAAATGGACTCCATAGCAAAAGTGATGATTTATTCCACCTTTTTTTATGAATTCTCACATATAGTCTATCTATGGGTTAAATGAGTATTTGGCCGCTTTTGCAGCCCTGTATGGCCTGTCACCACATGTTCAAATAGAACTGAGATGAGTCTTGTCACCCAACTGTCATTTCATCATGACTTTTGTGTTAGCTGCCACTTTTTTTAGGTTCTCCATCTCCTTTGAGTAGATGCCTCATTAATGGATGTTCAAGAAGTCAAAGAATGAGCAGGCATCAGTCTAGGAGACAAACCATATCTCGGCACCACCTTTTCTTAGTGTGCCAGTGACCAGTTTATATGTTGTCCCTAGTCAGCAGGTTCTCGTGAATCTATTATTCAAATGCACATCAACTGTGATCACAGCATAGGAAATGCAGGAGCATAACACGGCTTTTTGAAATGCACCCCCAGAACAAGGTGCTTCTTAGTCCAAGTGTTGCATTTCTCTCTAGTTGTATGTAGCCTGCCTAAAAGTGAAGAGCGTAGGTGTGTAAGGTTGGTAACAGCCTGTGTAGTAGATGGGAATAGTGACAACCTGTGGGGATGTGGGGGGACACACACAGAGAAAATCTGTGAATCTTACTTGTGAGAAACCTACAAATTTGGAAACCAGAAAGTGAATAAAATATCAATTCAACTAATAAATAAGATGACTTTTTTGAGCAGTTGGGGCCAGCAATTAGGTGAGAATGGGAGCTGGTTGTAACTAAGTTGGTTGGAGAAGTCACTGTGACTTGATGTGTCAGCTACAACACATGTTGAAATGTTCTCCAGGCTGTAACCTTTCCAAGGAGCGATGAGATCTGGAGTTTAGTAAATATTTGTAGAACATAGCTGAGAGCGAGCTGTGAAAAGGCTGCAGAGATGCATGTGTGGGTGTGATGGAAAGACTGAGAGCTTGGTGTATTCAGATTCAAACCCAAATGACTTCAGTCCTGTCTGCTTCCCTTTCTATAATCACCCAAATATTACCCTGCTGTGCTCACTATGTTTTCTTTTAGCTTATTCAGACAAGGTTTTACGGGTATGGAAACTTCCTTGGATGTCAAAAATCCCCAGACTGCTTCTAGAACTCTCTAACTGCATTGCTGTGAGAGCTGAGGGTGTTTTTGTCATCTGTGTATACAAATGGAACTCACATTCAGCATTAACACATATTACAGGCTTTCTTGCTATAACCAGAGGCCTATTTCATGCACCATAATGCTCTTCTGCAAGCACACAAGCAGAGCAAAATGTATTCCCTGAACCACAAAGCCTGTGTGTCCCTTCATATGTAAAAAAACCAAGACAACACAAGGCAGGACCAAGTAATCCTTTTAGTTTTCCAATAGTTAAACGATTATTTTCTCAGAAGCCTGTTGGGATGGTGTCATTCTGAGAAAGGATGGACAGAGATGGAATGGTGAATGTGAACCTGCTCTTAGTAAGCAGTCCAGCATCCCGTACGCATTTCAAAATTTCTTATGAATTATTACTGAGAATTGTGCAGTATTGCACAAGAAGAGCTGAAGAAAGCAGTTTCCTGCAGGCAGGGGTGCAGGGATAATGTAAAGAGAAAACCAAGCCTCCCTTCAGTTTTGCTGCTCATCCTTTTCAGGTTTATTCTCTAAGGTTTTAGTAAAGCTCTGAACCCAAGGCGCTCGTGGCTATGACAAACCTGAGGCAGGAGCTGTACCTGCTGATTGCTTTGCAGAATTTTTAAATAGGACTCTACATCTGGTGTGCTCAGGGAAAAACTTAGGTTTGAGAGTCAGCGTGCTCTGCAGCTCACGTAATAAAGCGAAATGTCCCATCGTCAGGTTCCTGGCAAGGCGTTTGCATCAAAGTCACTGAACCAAATCTCACCTAGAGCTCAAATTGCCTAATGCAATATTAAAAGTCTCCCTTTCCTCAGCAGTGCACTGGCCGTTCTTTGTTGTTTAAAAAAAGCTTTCAGGTTGTAATAAGCAATCTCTCTTTTAGGTCTGCTAAGCAGTCATTTGTAACTCCTGGCAATAATGAATCTTGACTATAAAATAAGGAAATGTCAAGCCATACACACAAACACATACTTTCCCCTCTAAAATAGTGCAACTTATTTTTACCTTTGTCAAAACAATGCTGAGTTCAATAATATGCATTCAATTAATTAAAAACATAGAATCTTAGATCACATAAATTTAAAAATGAAATAAAATTCAACATAATCCTTACTGTAGGTAAACTTGGAACAAGGCAGAGACAGCCAAGTCCCTCACAGAGGTGACCTCACTGTCTTCCTGTATTTTTGTTTTTATTTAGCTCTGCAAAAAGACTTATATGTGGTTTGCAGAGGGAAGAGGAGAATTATTCACAGATTCCTTACCTCTGCTGCTGGCATACAGGATCAACAGGGCGACCACTGCACAGGTCATAAGGAGCAGCAAGACAGCCAGACCGATTGCCACAAAGCTCCAGGATTTCTTCCCAGATTTTGTTGATTTTTCCACAATATCCATTTGACTTTCTGATTTCCCCATTATTGTAACTCTAAATTGAGGAGGGGAGGGTAAGAAAGAATTAGCAGCACAGCTAAATCAGTATAGGGATAAATGCGTGACAAATCAGAGAGAAAAAGGAAGCAGAATAAAAGCAAAGGTAAAGAAAACTTCCAAATTATTACATGTATTTGTCCATTTGATTGTCCACAGATTTGCCAACATCATTCTCCATCCTCTGTGCCCACCAGGTTGTCTGCACTCGAGGTGCTGCTGGGGGGCTGTTCTGGACTCCACCAGCCCAGGCTCTCAGTGATGCAGTGGCTGAACTTGAGGAGCCTGCTTTGGGGAAGTATGGAAAAATCTCATGACCAGGTTGGGCAACTCCTTTCTCCCAAACAGGGAAGAAGGGGGGGGAAAGCTGTGTCCTTCCACTCCCTACTTGAAAAGATATCTTGCTGTTTCGAAGAATTTTCCTCTGTGGATGCGAGTAGGTCTGCAGAGCCCAGTTAACAGCAGTAGAATCCAAAGACAGATCCTTCCAGGTGCCTTTGAGCTGTGCCTGCTCCGTCCTCCGCAGAGATGTAGGGTTTGGAAAGTAGAAGGCTCCTAGAACACGTGCCAGCTCCCAGGTCCGCAGAAATTTGTGACCTCCAGCTTCTCAGAGCCATGCTCAAACTTCTGAGCTCAGCTGTGTGCAGTTTCCCAGCTCCAGGCGAACGCTCCTGAGCAGCAAGGGGAGGAGGGTTTGCATCACAGCAGCAGCCAGAGCTGAGCGCTCTGAGCCTTGCAAGCAGCACAAGCTGCAGCTTCTCCAGAGTTTCCTCTGGCTTTCCTGAAATCTGTCACCAGGTTATTCGCCTGCTGGGCTCACAGGAGGAGCGTGAAGGCAGAAAGGTGCAAACCTACTGAAGCCCTCTGGCTCCAACAGTGCTGGCAGCTTTGGGTGCAATATATGGGAACAGCTTCTTGTTTGAAAACACCCTGGTTTATAGATTAGTTCTGGCTGTGCACAGAATTTTTATGCTGCTGCTTGGGATTGTATCTGGTAACAACTGGGAGAGACAGTAAAAGGACAGGACAGGCATGTGATTTCCCTTGGTTTTTATTTTATTCTTTTCCAGAACTGACTTTGGAAAGAGGGAGAAGCATGCTTTTTGTGGTGTTTTTCCCCCTGCAGGCTGGTTTAGTGAGCTGCTGTGACTCGCTGCCAAAGCTCACACTATATAAATTTTAAGGCTGGTCCCTCTCTTGACCCGAGTGCTTCCCCAGTGCTCTGCTGTGCGTGCACTCAGGAGGAAGCGCTGAGGGCAGAGCAGGGATTTCTTTGCGGCAGAGCTGTTTACTGGGAACGTACACGCAGAGCGTTCCAAGAATGTGAACGCAGACCTGTTTCCGTGAATGGGGTAGGAAACAATGAATGCCAGTTTCTTCTGCCAAAAGTCTCAGCCTCCTCTTCTAGGTAGTGTTTCTGCCTCAAACCCCCTATAGGAATTTGCCTTTTTTTCAGAACTGTTTTATCTTTGGCTTCTCTCAGGTGTGAGGGCAGCTACTTCCATACCACCAGCTGAACAGGAGTATAACACAAAGATCTGAAGGCAATGGATGCACCTGCAGATCCCAGGTGTTCATATGTAGAACCTGGCTATAGACAGGAAGGTTGTTCTTAAGGACAAAGCTATACATTTAATGATGAGTTAAGCAACCTCCCTTTTCTGTTTGCAAGAAGCTCTACAACCAAACCAAACAAGTTTCCTATATTTGTGAATCTTCCTTATGGCTGAACAGTTTTATTGTTGCTGTACAGTATAGCTGGCTCTGAGGAAGATTGACCTAGTGAAGGTCCATAATACTGGAACAGAGAAGCCCCTTGCAGGGTTTAATGTAGTTACTCTTGTAGCATGGCTATGAGATATGGAAAGGCATTATTCTGCCCACTTCACAGGTGGACAAACATGATGCCAAGAACCCAAGGGCTGAAGTTTGTGAGGGGAGACATGAGCTATAAAATACACATTGATAGGCAGAGACAGCAATACTGGCCAGTAAGACTTTGATTTCAGAATGATGTATCTTGTTTTTATTAGATGTTTCTCTTCATGATGGGCAATCTGGTAACAAGTACTTAAATTGCTGTGCTGTAAAAACCTAAGTGCTCCTCTTCTGTATGAGGAGAAGCACCAGCAACTCTAAAGGATATATTTGCAGAATCATTAGTTTTGATTGTTTTGAGGCACTTTGTGTGGTCACTGAAATTAGCGTAATCTGTCATTCCGACAGCTCTCCACTAGCGCAATGAGGTCCCTGCTCTGTCCATTGCTTCGAAGGGGAAAGACTTACTTATTTTGGTGTCTGATGCAATCCTGGTATCACCTTGTAGCCTTTATGGCAAAGGAGACCTCAGGATGCAAAGTGGAAGAGGGTTTGGTTTGGGTTTTTTAGGTTTTGTTTTCTTCCTAAATCTCACATTTGACTAAATAATTAAAAATTTTTTTCTTCAGTGCATCTCAACCAGAAATTGCTAAAGGAGTTTCAGTTCCCTTATGCTCTAATGTGGAAACTGAGGCACAGGAAATTGTTGTGGCTTCTCACGATTACCATTCAGTCACGTGCTCATGTGCCAGTCTTGCCTCTGCTGCTCTCATTCACAATCCTTTATTTTACAAATTAGTTAAAAAGTGTAATCTCTAATTACAACAATGTGAAGGTGAAC
The DNA here is from genome assembly GCA_033558235.1 of Neomorphus geoffroyi. Taxonomy (NCBI): domain Eukaryota; kingdom Metazoa; phylum Chordata; class Aves; order Cuculiformes; family Neomorphidae; genus Neomorphus; species Neomorphus geoffroyi. The sequence goes on along the minus strand of JAUMJM010000029.1, from coordinate 1,549,586 downwards.
ACTAATCTGAGGATTTCTTCTTCCAGAAATTGGGAAACAGTAGGGGGGTTTCAGTTATTGGAAAGCACATTCTTTCCCCAAAGCAATGCTGATGCAAAATCTATGAAACCATGAGGCATTTACTGTTTGTACTGGGCTACTTTGAAAGGATTTTTCCCGGCTCCGCAGGTCTCCTGCAGCTATTAAAGAGCTACATCAAATGTATAAACAACTCAGTGTCCAAAAGCAATCGAAATCAAACAGGACGCGGTACTGACATCATCTTCAGTATGGTCTGTCTTAAGTATGGTTACTATGGAAACAAGGTACCCATCTCTGTTGCACTTTGGATCAGTTCATAAGGAGATACACACTAAGAGGGGAGAGAGAATCCCATGCCCTTGGATGCCAGCGTTTTGTACTGTGCCCTGGATACTTTGCCCATGCAAAAATTAATGTATAAATGTTGATTTTAGGTGGTCATCCAAAGCCTTCTGAGTGACGGGGCATGCAACTTCTGTTGTGACCTCACAAAACACAAAGACAAGTAGTTTCCCGATGAGTTTCATGCTTTTTTTGTCTAATTCCTTTCTGAGCTCTTTCCTCTTTCAATAGAGAAAAACACAGTGATATGGGATATTGTGTTCTATTTAACTTACAAGAGATTTAAGACTGGGTGGCACCTTAATTCTAGTGGAGGCAAGATAAAGAATGTAAGGGAGTGTGTCAATAGGCCAAGCACATGCTTATGCTGCCTTGCACTTTGCATTTTACTTCGATTCTGTTGCTTTGGATTCTGCTACTGATGGGTAACAAATATTTCACACTCAAAACAGATGGGTCAGTTAAGAATGGATTTTTTCAAGCCACGTGAAATCTTCATTTTTACCTTTCAGTCAGTTTTATTCACCATGTACAATCCAGCACCTGTATTCATCCCCATACCCTGGTACCAGATCTGAAATCGCTTGCATGTGAAATATTTCACATTTCTTTAGTGCAGATTACAAATCCCCACCTCCTCTGTGTGTGAGAGAGGCAAGGCTATGGAGAGTGGCTTTAAAACTCTAGAAAGAGACTGCTTAAAAACTCTTCTTTTGCTTACTTCTGTCTTTAGTACAATAAAGAACCACGAGTCTAGGAAGGTAGTTGATCTCTGTTGTGACCGGAGTTTCAATATTCAGGTTACACAGGTACAAAGATATATTTTGTCTGAGTATATGGATTAATCTAAATAGGAAAGCTCACCTGAACCAAGATCTGTAATGCATGTCAAAAACTCACTTACTATCAGCCTCACTTACTATCAGCATCACTAGTTTTCTTTAGTAACCAATATGTGCTATTCCAGTACTGCTGAATGTTAGTAAATGTCATCATCCTCAGTCTCCTCACTCTAAGCTGTTGCTTTCTGAAGAGTGAAAGGAGGATTTAAGAAACTCTGATAGGAGTAAGTCCAGTAGAGCATTTACCTGAAATACAGAAGATGATCTGAAGCTACAGGGTGACACTAAAAAAAACAGCCAAGCAGCCTGGCTCCCCGTAAATCAGCTCAATGAGTGATCCAGGACAATGCCTGGACGCTGCCCTTTGATTTATTGTGGCAGGGATACAGACTACAGAGGAGAGCTCATTGTGCTCAAAAATAATGGGTTTGTCTGGGTTTGTCTTTGAGAGGCGGTGTAACCCTGTCATCTGTCAACTAGCCTTAAAAATTAAAGAGCAGTTCTCAAACATCTTTTTATAGCAGTTGGCTACCAGATGTGTGCATACATAACTCCTAGGAGATGTGTATCCAAAATGGATTAGAACTGGGAAAACCTTGAAGTTTAGATGTTTGGAAACTCTTCACTCACCCTCCCTTTAGAGATAATGATCACTAGAACATCACCAGAAGAATAAAATAGCAGACACTGGTGATATTGCATATGAAATGTATGCAGTGATTTCTGCAATGAATTTCTAAATGTGTGCACTTTTCACAGAGAAGCAGGTAAAAACGTGAAGTTGTCTTACCTCTGTCTTGTGGAGAATGTTTTTCAGCTGCAGAGGGCAAGCGGCTCGGGTAGGTTCTGGGCTGTAATTGGAATGTTGACATTTTCTGGCAGTCAGAAACAAATGCTTGTTCTTATTACTAGCACCGATCTCTAACAGGCTCTCCCCAGTGATGGTCTCAAAGTCCTGTGCCCACTCCTCCCTCTCTTTCCCTGTACATTCACTCTCAGACACAGGTGGCTGAGATTGCCCAATGAATTAAATGCTCTGCTCAGACTTACCAGGGAGAATTAACCCTTTCCACCGTATTGGAAACCAGTTCATTTGATATCTGGACTCAAGTTGTGCAGCAGGCACTAGTGCTACTGTCCTGAAGAAGACAAGATCATTCCGTAGTTTGTTAGCATCTAGAAAAATCTCTCCTGTTACAGTAATTCATTCTTAGGAAAGTTCTCATTTTACACGGCACACTTCTTTCCCAAGAGATTTTTCAGGTGCTATGGCAGGAAGACTTCCTCTGGAAGGCAGCATCTCATTTTCCATATGCTTAATTTCAGTACAATGATGAATATTGCAGTTACATTTTTAATGACAATGTTATAAAATTATATATGTGTGACTTATTTTTTGAATTATTTTGCTGTATGGGAAGATGGATGACAAATTGATTTAAGACATTTTAAATAAGATCTTGGGTGTATTGCTCTTTGTGTGTAATATAACGATAATAGCAGTGCACATGGAGAAGGCAAGGGGCAACAGGTGCAAATTGCACTGGGAAAGGTTTTGTCTTGGTACAAGACAGAACTGTTTTATTTTTACAGCAAGAACAGTCTCCCCAGGGACAGGGCTCGGTCCCCATCACTGAAGCTTTTCAAGATGTGATTGACAATGCGCTAGACAATCTCATCGGGCTCCCTTGCCCATGAGAGGTTGGCTCAGATGACCTTTTGAGGTCCTTTCCAACATAGGCTGTTCTATGATTCTGTAAAAAATGCTTTGTGGATAGGAATTGGCTCGAGCATGTGCTTGGAAGGTGTGCTGGATCAGGTCTTGGACACCAATCCATCACAGGTTATAGTCAATTAGAAGTCTCCCTGTTGAGAAGTGATTTAGGTCTTTCAAAATGACACTGTCTATTCTGGACTGTCAGTTCTGTGGCATTTCCCTCTACATCTCTACTTGATGTGTTGATTATATTGCAGTTCATCAGTCAGGTTTATTAGGAGCCTTAATTGGATTGCATTAGCTGGCTTTTAAGCCATCCAAAACAGTTGAGAATGCAATCAATTAAAACATCCAAACACATTAATGATGCAGTCACAGGGTAATTTATGTAGATGGCTAATTACCTGTTTTCTTCAGTAAGTAGATTTTACTGCCCAAGAATGGACAAATGATGCACGAGCAGTAAAGGAACGGCATTGCAAAAATACTGGTGGCAAGGTGGCAAAGAAAGAAAATGGCAAGGTATAATGATTTCTATTGTTAAAACTCTATAAAGAACAAACCCTACATGTCACCAGACTCAGAAGTGTTCCTAATACTGTCAGATTTTAATGTGACTTTTAGAGAACATATCGAGTCTATTACCACTGTTTGAATGTCTGACAATAACATCTGAGGTTTCCAAGCAATCAAGATGCTCCATGAGATGGTCATTTTAAGTGAGAAAACACTAATCCCTGTCAGTTTTTCATTTCATCCACTGCTGATCTGGATCTAAAAATGTGGCTCCCCTGCCAGTTCAGGTCCCTGTACAACAAGCTATGTGACACCCAGGAAGGTTATTTACTGGGTTGCGTCAGGCGTGTGTGCAGCACCAACCTGGGGATGAGAGCACAACTGAGGGGCATAACCAAATGTAAACCAGGAATGGAACAAAATCATTACCCTCCTCCTGTGTTTCCTGCTCCCTCCTACATTCCCATTCCCCCTTTGGCTTTACAGCTAAATTTTCTCATTTACTGTGATGCAGTACAGGAATGAGACCTGCAAACCTATTATCAGATACAGTTCTTAATTTCCTTTACAGTCTGTAGGAAATCCTTACGCTAGTTTATTCTCTGTAACTCTTGGCTTTTTGGAATCCTGTAGGGAATACGCAAACACAGAAATGATAGGGTTGGATGGTAGGACACCTGATCAGCCAGGTTAAGCTCAGTCTTGCGTTGCATACAGAACAAGTGCTTGGTGATTCTCAGGAACAGCGTAGAGTTGTCAGGGTCTCTGGTAGATTTTGGCCATGCGTCATGCGCCCAAAATAAAGTCTAGAAATGAAATTTATTTAAAATTAAATAGTTAGATGGGTTTCAGATGTGTAGGTCTGTATTGATGTGTGGAACCCACAGTGTCAGTGGCACCAGACTATGACAAAAGGGAAGACCTAGGTTGGGCAAAGGCAGCTGCCCAGAAGAGAAGCTCAGTGTTTTCATTTGTGCACTTATTGCATTGTCCATTGGTGAGAAACTGAAAATAACATCACTGTGATCATGATTGTCTTCCTCTCTGCTGACATATCTTTGGGACAGGCTCCTGTTCTCCAGCCTTGCCATTTGGGATGGCAATTTGTTCCCCATCTGCCCTCAAAAATTCTCAACTGCTGAATGCTACACACAGCAATATCATCCTGTGTTTGTCTTCTAACCTCCAAGCACTTTTGTGATAAACAAACCACTGGTCCTGTGCTTGGACTATCAGAGTTATAAATGTCTGCGAGGCAGGGTGCAATATTCTCTGACATCCTGCAGAACAAACAGGTATGAAAAAGTCATTCCTGGAAGCAAAGCAAGCACAGCAGGAGTAAGATCTTTTGGAATCCTACAGCTTCAGAATGCTGTGCCTTCTAAGTAAGGAGTTGCTTTCCTTAAGGTGTCATTGAGTAATGGCTGACCACCAACAGATTCCAGCACAGACCATTTTAGCTGAAATGGCCACGACTCCCAGGCAGACTGTAATGCCAGAGATAATTTCATGTAACACATTAAATTAATGATGACAGAGGCTCCTCAGAGCCCTGGCAAATAGGAAACTGCTTGATGCAGAAGCAGTACAATGACAACACAGTTAATCTTCCCCAGGGAAATGACAGTAAAAGAAATGACTTTTAGATTAGCTGTCATTAAGGTGAAACATCTGCCTCTGCAAGTCAAGTGGAATGGCCTCACTTATGCCTACAGAAGCTCATTAAAGTTACTGAGTTTGCATGGCTGTAAACCAGAACCAAATTTCCACCATGATGTGAATCTGGGAAGATGACTTCCCAGGCACTATGTCAGCTTCAAAAATGTTGCTGAAGTTCAGATCAGTTGCTGAAGTTGGCTGATGTGTTTAGATTCTCTCAGTACCTGGGAGCACAGAACTAACTTAAATAGAAAAAATAAATGGGAGTGATATGATTTTAAAGAAAATAAAACCTTTTCAGACCACAAAAATTCAATGTTTAGCTGTGTCTGAACTCTGAGGAAAAGCTTCCAGGTGAATATTTAATTCCAAACAATTTGCCATCATTTCCAAGCTGTTCTTTTCCTGCTGGACTGTAAAGCATAAGATCAGGAAACTCTGTGTAACTGTATTTGTGATGCAAATATTCTCACACCTGATTTTTCCTTTTACGTTCACGTAAGGAACATTAAATACTTCATAGAGCCCGGGCTGGCAGGCAGTTGTTTCTGCAGAAACATTCTCCAAGTTGTCTTTCGTTATTCATAACTTGGTGACATTGTCCCACACATTAGTCTTTCTGCAATTCTTGTAGCCTGACTGGGGCATTGCTAAGGCTGCAGAATACTTTAAAGGAATAAAATTCACAGGCAGCAAAGAAATACTTGGTTGTGTCTGTATACAGCTCAGAGTTGAATAAACAACAGGTATTTAATCTTTCCTTGGGATGAATGTCGCTTCAAGCTGGTTTAAAAATGAGTGTGTATCCATTTCCACTATTTACATAGGCTATCAGGTTGCACAAGAGACTTTCAAGGAGCAAGTGTTACAATAGAGTTCCTTTTTGAAATTACTAAATTACTTCCAGTATTGGCTGCATGCACAATATGAGGGATGCATCTCAAAGCAGCTGGTAAGAGCTCCACAATCTTGATGAGCACCATCTTAGTATTAAAGAAATGTACAGAAATGACCAGTGCAGCCTTTCTATGCACATTCTTAAATCTGGAAGAATATCCTGTTGGAAAAGGGCATGTATATAATGCAGTAGGTAATTCAGCTGAGTGGTCCTGCCATGGATATGGCAACAGATAAGGATGGGATTTATCAGCCTGAAGGGAAGGGAGATGTTTGTTGATAAATCTTGATAGATCTCTGGTGCATAATTATTGCTGGGGGGAGAGACTGGGCTGGAACGAAGCAGGAAAGCTGGCTCCCTAGGGAGAACAATGCTGATTGCCACCTTAGCTTGTTTAACACAGCAGCAGTCTGGCTAGAGCCAGGCTTAAGTGCAGTGATTGTATTAAGGCATCTTAAATGATCTTCATGGCATCACTAACACTGAATGAAAGTTCACAATTAGCCTGAGTTATAACCAAAGCCAGTGATGGTGCCTGTCTACTAAAAATGCTAGGTACTCAGAAAGGCCTCCACCCCTGCATGCTGCCGCATGCTGGTTTGTGGAAGATGCTGTCTTCTGGCCAAGCACAGTGTAACAGAGTGGTGGAGGTACGCAAATGTGCAGGCGCAGGGGTGGTTTTGGCCATCAGGTGACTGGGCTGGGCACTAGTGGGAATAGATGGGTCACACTTAATCCTGTCTGCACCCCAGGACTCAAGGGAATGAGTGTTGGAATGGGTTGCGGCAAGTGTGAAATTGTGCTGGGCATGCATAATGCAGCGACGCTGCTCATCAAACCCCACTCACTGTGACTAATCAGAAAGATCGATCTGATATTCAAAAAATTAGTTGGAAGTGCAAGCACATAACGGAGATATATAGAACAAATCAGAGGCTTAGGCACAGGCAAAGATAAGGCCGTCAATCACAGCAGTTTAGTGGGCACAGAAAGAGGACAGAAAATATAAACAAATAAAAATGCTGATGAGAACAGCTAGGATCTGCTGAGAGAAGCAGCCATTAATCTAGACTGTGAGGAATAGAAAAGAAGTTATTGCCTTCCTGGTGCTTAAAGAAACAGCAGCTATAGGCACCTGAAAACAAAGGCTTCCTCTGTACTGCAGCAATCTCGCAGGTATGCAGGTGGTCCCTGTTTTTAAAGGAAAAAATCTTTAGGGGCAATAAATGCAATCTGTTCAAAGCAGCAAAGGAGAATATATTACTTAAATCATGCCAAACCCCTTCAAACTTCGTAAGAAGCAGCCCAGGCCAACGGATGGCAGATTAGCCTGGGCAGACAGGACAACCAGAGGGCCTTCCCAGCACTTTCCATGACTCTCAGGTAGCATAAGAGAAGCTGAGTATCCAGTTTTCACGTAATGGGAAGACTTGGGCCTTTAAGAAAATCTCAGTTCACTAGAAATTACATAGTAAAATTCAGAAAGTTGGTAGTGATGCTTTCAGCAGAGAGGCCACCGATCCAGGCTATGAGGACTGGCTTCTTTTCTCTTTGATTTAAACCCTGATCCTTTCTTTCTTCATACAGTTCTTGTACTGAAAGTGTTCCTATCTGTCAGTATGGATAAGTGGGAGGAGAACCAGATTCATGGTCTCTCTGTAACGAAGTTACTTCACGCGAGTGCAGCCGAGTATCTGTGTGCCTGTTCTTTGTGTGTCCAGACATCCCTGCTTATAACATTTCCAGCAATATTGACTATGGCAAAGGAGATGATTTGTTGTCTCAGTTGTCTGTACAGTGCAAGTGCATTACATAAACATCTAGATATCAGGAAAGTTTCTATATTGGGAAGGTGGTCAAACACTGGAAGAGGCTTCCTAGAGGCAGTCAATGCCCCGGGCCTGTTGGTGTTTAAGAGGTGTTTGCACGAGACCCTTAATAAAATGCTTTAACTGTTGGTCAGCCCTGAAGCTGTCAGGCAGTTGGACTGGACAATCACTGCAGGTCCCTTCCAACCAAAACTATTCTATTCTAAAGCCACAGAAGGATCAAACTGCTAAGGAGAGAAACTGTCAGCTGACTGACACTGAACCAACCCTGCAAGTAAAGGAGGCAATGCGAACAGAATAGCAGTGTGAAGCTGTAAAGAGGTTTATTATTCCAGCCAAACAAAAACCTAAACCAAAAATCAAGCAAAACCCCTCAAAATTCAGAAGCCCTAAACAACTGCTTCTCCAAAATGTCAGCATGAGGCACGGAGGAATTCCTATCTGTTGATTACTATTTCAAGAAAAATCAGCAAAGTGATTTCTTTCAGCTTGCAAATATAGCCAACAGTTGTTAAGAATATAATTGCATATTTGGAAAGAAACTCCTGTAGCATCTTGATGACAATTAGGAGAAAAAAGTACTCCTCAGTGTTACTAGGATTACAATCAGAGTATCTTTTCTAGAAAGTGAAAGGAAAGGAGCCCGCTCTTGCCTGTGCTCTTAGGGAAGGAAAGAAAGAGCATGCGGAGAAGGGAAAAAAAGATGTGAGGGTACCAATGGTATCATTGATAGTGGTTGATTGCAGGGTAGAATGAGGTTTCTTTCTGGAAAGTTGCCTTTCAGAAAACAATGTAACAAAAGAGAAAATGTTCCATTTCCCTTTCATCCTAATCAAAGAGGGAGAGCAGTTCTCAATGTTGCTTTAATCTTTGTTTTCAATAGTAGTTTCTATTTTTCTCCATGGTTTTATTATCACACTCCAAAAACCACTGGGACAAATGTACTTGGAGCAGTCAAAACAAACACACAGGTCTGTTGCTTTGGCCCCCAGCTCATGGTTTCCTTTCTGCACAGCACAGAGATGCCGCTTCCAAACTGTGCTACGGCTCCCACTGCACAGAGGAAACACCAAACCATGCAGAAATCGGGTATATCGGCACTGTCTCTGTGCTGCCCGCAGGTTGAGCTGCCCTTACAGCTGGGAAAGCTGTTTATGTGCAAGCAGGCACAACCCTTCGGAGCATGTGAGACGTTGATTCCAGTGCATGGATGATGAAGAACAAGAGCAGAGTAACCACATTCCCACTTGGCTGTTGCCTCCAGCCCTGACCTCCCACTTGCACACTGCTCACTTCTCCATTAGTCCATGGTCCAGTGCTGTCTTTGTGCACTAAGACTCAGGAGTGTGAAGGATTATGTTTAGCAGGCTCTTGCAGACGCCCCTACTGAGATATTATCTCCATGGCTCTGCCCTGGCAGATTGAGACACAGGGATCTCCAAATCCGAGTCTACGAAGGCATAGCTGCCTGTGTGTCCCAGATAACAGGTATCAGTCACTAGAATGGATGTTTCACCTCTGTTGAGTCTCATCTTTCACATTATCTATGTTTCCTGGACAGAAAAACAGATTACTTGGCATTTGTACTGCTCCTGCTTCCCTGTGTTGGAGCTGATCATTGCAAATCCACTGGACTGAGGCAAGGGCAGCTCCTTCCATTGAGGAGAGGGTCATCGGAGAGGCGTGTGGTCCTTCACAAATACAAACCACATTACAGATGTTACTTCTGACTGATCTTTTTGACTGGCCCATAAAAATAAGGCTTCTTAATTCAACAGTAGGTGTTAAATCAAATCAAATAAATAGCAAGGAAATACAATATTATTAATAAATTGCAAGCTTCTTAATTCAACAGTAGATGTTAAAGCAAATCAAATAAATAGCAAGGAAATACTATATTATTAATAAATTGCAAGCTTCTTAATTCAACAGTAGGTGTTAAAGCAAATCAAATAAATAGCAGGGAAATACATTATTATTCATAAATTGCAAGCTATTTGAATGTCTTCCTTCACTATGATTGGAACAGATGTGTTAGATTTAACTTAACCAGACAAAACACTTTCTTCACAAGGAGGAGTTTATGTACATCCACAAGCATTTTAAAGCATACTGAATACTGCAATTTACCTGTTTCTCAAAGCTTTCTTGGTCAGTTTTGTTTTGCTACCTGAATCATCCTCCTAATATTGCTGTACCATATTCAGTGCCATGTCCATTGCATATTTACCATGAGCTTCTCATCTTTCCCTTACTCGTGCAGCCTCACAAACTAGAAAGCAATTAGATACTGGAAAATCCCCAAGCAGATGAATTAATGTATGCTGCAGCTTGATGCCTCTCGCTTAAGTCTTGTTTTCAACTTTTTAAGTTCAGTGTTTTTATCAATTTTAAGACCATAGTCTGTGATTTTCCAAGCCTCTTCGTAATGCTGCATTTCCAAGTTATATTGTGCAACCTGATGAAATGTTTTGGTTACAATTTCACTGCCAGGGCCATTCATGATGCTGCACAATGCCATGGATTCATCTAACTGCAGTGCCTCAATATACTGCTTAACGGCTGCTTCTTCCTCTGCCATTGCCAATAGCAGGCGTCCTTTTGAGCAGTGGTCCTCAACGCGTGTTTTAAGACTGTTATGGCTATGCTTCTGGATCACTTTCTCCATATCTTCTAAAGCTTTATCATATTTTTTTAGGTGCGTAAAGCAAGCGACCCTCCGTCGGAGGTACCTTGGATTATCTTTCCCAGCCAAGATAGCCAGGGTGTAATAACCAAGAGCCTTCTCATACTGGTGTTCTTTCAGCAGCACATTTCCTTCTTGGGCTGCGACCTGTGGACAGAAAATTACTTAATTATTAGTTATTAATAGTGGAAAAAAGAGTAAAATCTCTGGTCTGAACTGGCTGCAGGTACACACAGACACTAAGAACTTTTGGAAAAATTTTCAAATGTTGAAATTGCACCCAGTTGGAGAACAAATAATTGGCATGTTTTTTGCACGCAGATGTAAAAACCTCGGATCAATGGGTGCCTGCTGCCATCTCAAGCGTTTCTGAACCACTCCTCTTTGTTTCTGCATGTTTTCCTAAACCATTCTCAGAATGTGTCTTCTAAAGTTGTTTACATTCCTTAGGAATGATATGTGAATGGAAAACTGAATGGGCTCAGCTCTAAACATGGACAGTGTTCTCTTCGTGAACCCAAATTTCTGCCATGGTCTGCTTTAACTGCATCTTCTGGTAATAGAGAGCTGGCCCCATGTGCTGATAATAAAGGTTCGTCTCTACTGGAGTTTATCCAAGCTATAGGAAAAATGGCCAACTCATGGCTTTGCAGATCATTAATGTCCAGTGCAAGTGGATTATCTGCCCTTATCTGAAGGGAAAAACAACAACAACAAAATAAAGGAGGCAGAAAGAGCCACATAACGTTTAGGTTCATAAACATCAATGAAGAAAACTCCATTAGAACTATTTGCCTCAAATGGATTTCTCATTACTTCTCTTTACTGGGAATAAACAAAGCTTTTAACATGCTGCAGCAGAGTGAATATTTAAGTTATAAACAAGGCTGCCACCAGCAGCTTAGGTCTTACAGAATGCTGAGCCAAACAAGCTGAGACTTGAAGCACAGGATAAATGTTTCCACCAGTGATTCCATGGGCTGGAATGCTTACTGTGTGATAAAGGACTGAAAACACACATATTTTGGGTGCATTTTTGGTTCAAGTCCCTATGACCAATCTTGCATTGAAAATGACCAAGGTTCAATTCCTTAGAAAAAAAATGAGTAAGGAGTTTAATGGATGTGGATTTATGGCCACGGGTTAGTCTCCAAGCAGTAAATACCAGGAGATGGACTAATAAGCATTGAGCTTTGGAAGAGGACTGGAAGTTTTCAGGACAGTTTGGAGCAACTCTATCCCTTTTCATCTGCAGACCCTGCTTGGGGTCCGCATGCCATGAAGGCAAGTGGAATGGCAGCTTCTAGCTCGGGCTGATGGTCTAATTCTGACATGGACCATGTAGATTTCAAGACTGTTTCTGAAGGAGTCAGCTCTGGGTACTCTATGGCATGACAACAGCCAACAGAAAGCACAGCTCTGAGGATTCAAGCAAGGAACTAGCAAGCTGTCATGTATTTAACCTCTGACATAGGAAACTGAAGGGCTGAAGCTGCACTAGCAGCAAGTAAACTCCCTTCCTCTGACCTTTTGCAATTTAATAAATCTTTCAGATTCCTATTCCCATGGGGCTCTCCCAGTTGTTTACAAATTTTTAGCATGGGACCCCTTAGACTATAAATAATGGAAGAACTTTATTCCTTTGTTATTCATGAAACAAATCAGAACATCAAGGAGCTCTCCTTCCTCCACCCTTTCCTATTCAACTTACGTAGAACTATTTTTAGCTTTTCAGACCAGACTCCAGGATAATGATGACACATTTCTATAACGCCTGTAATCTTCAAACACTCTAATATACTATGGCAGTGATACTTCTGTGCGTGGGGTGCTGAAACTGAGGGCTGAACTCTTCTTTGCTTCCATCAAACAGAGGTAACAGAAAAAACACCCTCCCCTAGAGCATAGTTAGGAGCTGTGGCAAAGTACAGGATCGGTCATCGCTGGGGTTTCTGGCACTAATCCTCTCTGTAAGCCTTTTTGCTTTTACTGAGATCTTCCTTTCACACACAAACTGGAATAACCTTGCAGGCAGAAGGAACTGCTATGGGACAGTAGGCAGGTGAATTAAGCAGTTCCTTCCCCAGCAGAGTACTTACTCATCCCCTTGTCACAAAACACACATAGAAAAGTGATTCTGGGTTTACAAGTAACAAAAATAAACACAGTAAATCTTTGAAGATTTGAGAATACAGAGAGACTCCCAGGTGCTTGAGTTTGAATGTTTACTCAGCTGAATAAAAGCACAAGATTAAAGTTGGTAAAAAAAAAACCTATATCACTGTATTTTACTTCCAATGCTGGTATTGAATTCCAGTCTTGAAATCAGTCCAGCCATCCCTATTCTCTCACGTGACAGAGAAATCTTTTGTGATAAATAAGCCACCAGAAAGGGGTTTTGTTCCAGACCCTGTTCCATCACTGCCAAAACAAGACAGACATAAAGTGCCTCTCTCATTTTAAAGGTTTCAGTGATCTGTGGCACCACTGAGTTCCTAATACATCAATGCAGGTTAAGCTGTATAAAAAGTAGTTTGTTGTTTGATTGGTTTTTTTTTCTTATTGACAGCATAGGAAAATTCCTCCTGTGTTTTCTTGGAAAGCAGCACGGATAGACTTAGCTGTGAGACTTCCATACAGAACTAGTGATGTGGCAGCAAGGGAAATTCAGCTGTAAAATGCGTCTTCATTATAGACACCTCCTTAGGGCCTCCACAGACACATTCTTGATTGTACTTTTTTCAACTTTATATAGCAAAAGATTGCAAATTGGCTCTAAAGTTGTCAAACTCTCCCCCATAAGACCAAACTTTTTACATTATCTGGGAGAGAGGGACTCTTTTCTCTGTAATGGGGTAGATCTAGGGACTGGTAAATTAATACTTGTTTACTTATATCCTCCTGCTGTTTTGCTAAAATACATACAAAGTACTCATCTCAAGATGCATTAAGTATTTCAGCATGTTGTTTGTTTTATAACCTGGGAGAAAGCATAACAATATAGCTTCCCACCAGGGTGCACACAATCTACAAATTGAATAAAAGGAAACAAAATGATTCTCAGAACACGGAGCTTCTGGGTAATCAGAATTGCAGATGCTTGAGTGAATGTTAAAACTCCTCACCATCAATCTGACCTTGTCCTGTCTGATTACTGGAGATGCTTTCTCAGAGCTGGTGTACTTTGGGGCAGGAACTTGGAAAAAAATACGAAATATAAATCCTTGGCAAACAGTAGAGCAATGTGCCATTTTGTGTCAAACAGTTCTAGCTAAGAAAACCAATACTAACCTTAAAGGCTAGTCATTTTATAAAAATGTGAATATATTTAAATGTCTAAATGTTACACAAAAGAGCAAAAAGGATTGAAGCATTCAATGATGGTGAAGGGGCTGGAGCACAAGCCCTAGGAAGAGGGACTGAGGGAGCTGGAGTTGTTTAGCCTGGAGAAGAGGAGGCTGAGGGGAGACCTTGTTGCTCTCTATAACTACCTAAAAGGAGGTTGTAGTCAGGCAGGGGTTGGTCTCTTCTCTCAGGTAGCCAGTGACAGAACTAGAGGACACGGTCTCAAGCTTCGCCAAGGAAAGTTTAGGCTTGACATTAGGAAAAAATTCTTCACTGAAAGGGTGATTGGCCATTGGAATGCGCCGCCCCGGGGAGGTGGTGGAATCACCATCCCTGGAGGTGTTTAAAGGGAGATTGGATGAGGCACTTAGTGCCGTGGTTTAGCCGATGAGTAGGTGTTGGCATTGGGTCATAGGTTGGACTCGATGATCTCAAAGGTCTTTTCCAACCTTGTGATTCTGATTCTGTAATGTGACCAAATTGGAACCTTTAGTTTCATTTCACCAAGAAAATGAACAAAACATGCCCCCCCCCCTCCTTCCCCAGAAGCCAGCTACAAGTACCACACAACTCGTACAGGGTGCAATACTAGCAATGATCTTGTTAAATCTCCAGCTGCCACCCCTCATATCCCTTGTGTTTTGGAATTAAACAGGTTTCATGATAGGGAGACCAACAACAAATTCCCCCAGGCGGTAAGGAGCAGTAATGATGAACCATTAGTGGCTGAAGGAAGGCCACTGCAATGAAAGAACTCTGGATTCAACTCCCTGATGTGGCTGAAGTGAAGGCTGGAGGAAGAAGCCAATTTGTTTCTTGTTCATCTGATAAATGGTCTTCCCACACATTTCTATTCAAGACAAGGCAGGGAAAATCTCTGCAGTCTGATTTTGCTTCCCCTTTCTTTCCCCACTGAATCCACAGGTGTGGCAGCAAAAAAGGACTGTACCTGAGAGAGATGCTCCTGTTGCTTAGTGTCTACAAAGTTCAGGAGAAACCCCAACTCCCTTTCATCTCTCTTAGCCAGGATGCTGAATGAGCGAGCTGCCGCTGGTGCGTTCCTCTTCTTCAGCTGCAGCACAGCCAGTCTTGCACTAGCAAAGTCATCGGTAAGACAGTGACCAAATGCCTCCTGAAGGTGATTAAGGGCCTCTTCGTACCTTCCTGTTAGTTAACACCAGCACAAATTATATAACCCATTCCACGTGAAGAAAGAGACATCAAGAAAACTTACTACAGCAGGGTTTAGGCAGCCTGTCCACAGTTCACATCTAAGGGTATTAATTACTTCATACCTTTTCACAAAACATTTACAAACTTCTCTTGAAAAGTGCTGTATAACAATCCACTTGCCATTTAGTATTCACTTTCTTTAATTTACTGCTCATTTGCTTTCTCTGATCAGTTAAGTAAAAGAATGGGAACTTACCATTTGCAATCAAAACATCTGTGTAGAAGATGTGATATTGTGAGTCTTTGCAAATTTTAATTAGTGCTTTTGCAATCATAAGAAGATCTCTGAGGGGTTCTTTTGGGTGGTCTTTAGTTGTAACAAGCTCAGTTAGTGCTGTCCTGCCATGCTGGAGAAGCCACTGAGTGATCAACCCTCGGGCTTCATGCTTTAAAGACAGGATTGCTAGGATCACTACTCCTGCCTCCACCTTCAGCGCTGAGATCAAATCTTGCACTGCCTCCTGTGCAAAAACAAGACCAAAAAATAAAATGGTAGCAATAGCCATGTATTGATAATGTGTTCTTTCAGGCACTCTCAGCTCTCTGCTGTCCCATGGGTCAGCTGCAAACCTGTGGAAATTCTTTTCTCTTCCCTCTCCTGTGCTGCATCTTTTCCATTTGCAAAACTGATGTAAGAACGTAAAGACAGGTTTGAATGACTATTTGCAAAGTGATCTGAACTCCTCAGATTGAAAAAAATTCTTAAAGGAACAAGAAGGAGGTGCTGTGCATGATTAAGTGCAAGCAGGATTTGGCTCAGCTGGGATAAACCAGCATAAATCCACATGCCCAACTGGAGATGCACCATTTCAAATTCACTGTAGAACTGGTGTGATATGCGGGTACAGTGTAAGGGCCGTTGGTCGTATTCGAGGCAAATGATTTCCAGGCAATGATGTGCTGCTGTCTCCAAAGTCCACTGTAACACTAATTGCTCACATGAGCTTTTCACAGATGGAGAGGGACTCACTAAACCTTGAAAGTGTTCTATCTTTTTCCTCTTGTTGCTGCATGTCATCCAACACATCATATCATGAAAACTGAGATCAAATATAGAGGGTGGTTTGCAGCATTGCAAATCAGTGTGTGGTAGTGACAATGAATAAGGTCTGTGCTTAAGATTTTGTCTTCCTCTCTCTAGACTAGGGAAAGCAAATCAGTAAGATCGAGTAGACCACTGGTACACCCAGACAAACCAAGAGCCTTCACTGACCAAATATCTTGATTTCAGTGAGCCCATGACAAAGCCTGTGATCTCTTACACTAATATTGCTTAATTCTGTCAGAAAAATCATCGGCAAATCAATATAGCGGTAATACCTTCTGCTGCTTCAGAGCAAGGTAAATGAATCCTCGTCCACTCAGAGCTTGCACGTTCCTAGGGTCCTCCTTTAGGATGGCATTAAAATCAAAAATAGCAGTTTTCTTCTGACCAAGGTGCCCATAACATCGAGCCCTGATGAGAAGGCAATCTGCAGCATAACCACCTGGAGGGGAGAAATGCAGCCAAGCTTACTTGAAAGAGCTGAAGTTTACTGCTCCAAAATAGGGTGCAGTAAATCCCAGTCTGTGCAGACCATGATGCCCCACCAAAGAGCTTCAAAGTGGCTAAGAGAAATGATGTGGTAGTCCTACATGTTATGTTACAGGGACTGCAGGAATAAAAGCAAGTACCACTTTATTCAGAGCTGTGGCAAGGGTGGAACAATAAGGGTGTGCTGGATTTACAGTAAGAAAGGACAGAGAGTAGTGGTGTGGCTGCAATTTGATTTTATAATGGTAACTGTCCCGCTGTGACTGAACTCTAACTTTCAACTTTATATAGTGAAAGGGAAATTATTAGATTGGAAATTTCAAGCCACCAACTGGAAATAGATGGGTTCAAAATATTTAAGATATTTTAGAAGTTATGTAGGAAGTGACAGTTATCTTTATTGATATGACACAGTAAGGGTGGTTTATGCCTGAACTTTACTTTTAGTATGTGAACAATGCAATTTAAAATAATCGTCAACTATGCTCCAGGAGGATTTAATGTGCTAAAACCCAGAAAAAGATAACACACTGGGTTTCCTGGACAAGAGAAGAAAAGGGGATGATATCCCTGTAGAACTGAACTGAACCAAACCCTTGCAAACCATTTCAAGGAGTTCACAAGCTGCTTATAGGACAGTAAGAAGTGCAGTCACTGTTTAATTGCACTATTTCATGGTCCAGATGAGTTGCTACTTTAAACAAGTTTTATCTTGCTCTTATACCTGCCTTTGGACCTGCTGTTTCAATCTTCTCATTGGGGAAATGACAGATGAGAACTGTTTGGACATGGTTGCCCCATCACTGATATGATTTCCCACAGAAGTAAATCTCCTATCAGTACCTTTGTAACCCTACCTGAAGCAATGATGGCAAAGGAAAGATAAGCAATGGCCTCCTTGATGTCAGCATGCTCGCATTTGCCCTTCAAGATGGTCAGCGCTCTGCAATGGCAGTGAGTTTGCATCAACTTCCTGTCTTCATCTTTGAAAATGTCTATGATGGGCAGGAGGCAGGAGGTGTCTCCAATTCTGATCACTTTCTTTAGCAGCTTAAAAATGTGAGAGAAAAAGGCAGAAGAGAAAGATTGGCATGAAAAGATAAAACTTGAAGCATCGTTGTCTGGTGAGACAGGTATGCTCTTACCCACAGTGCTTCCCCATGTTTCTCAGGGGCTCCCGCCACAGTCCAGCCAAAGACCACGAATCTCTGTTCTGTAACTCCTTGGCTGGCCCCAGTGTAAGTGTGTGTAGGAGAGAACATCACTGCTCATCTTTTCTTACCATCACTGCAGCTGTGGCAATCACGCTGGGCCAATACTAATGCTGCTTTGCTTACTTTGGGCAGCATCTGTTCCAAACTGAAAGGTAACTGTGTTTGTAAAGACAGCTGAGCCACAGGATGGTTGTCTCAAACAGAGAAAGTTTCTGTGGAACAGTAGGATTCCAATGACACCTTTTTGACTACAAAATGGAAAGCAGTGAATTAATGGAAAATCAGTGAAATGCTGTGCCTTTCTTTTAGTATTGCTATAGGGAATCTGGGAAAAGTATGGATTCAAATCCAGAAACTACTGTTCTCCTGGAAAAGAATCTTGCCTGACATACGGTATCCTTGCCGTTCTTCACAAGCACTTTTTTACTACATTTCCTAAGGAAAAGAAACAAAAGGGGTTTCCTCCAGTAAAGCAAATGGGCTTTAGCAGGTACCCAACGTTTCAGCTGGAGGCAGAGAAGCCAGGACAAGAACAAAGTTCTCTTGATGCACCAGACACATCCATTGAGCTTATCACTTTCTATATTTTTATTAACAGATACAAGTGTCTTGGTGCTGACAGGCAGGTGAGACAAAAACATTTTGAAGAGAAATTTTTGGGGATATATCTGTTCCATCCAGAACTTGCAGCAGAAGCTGCAGATATCAATCCAACTCCCAAGGGCAACGTATGGACTCTAATAAACTCATGTGATACATAAAGGCAGAAAATTACACAAAACTTATTTTTCATACGGAGTAGTGAAGTGATGACAATAAAACCTTTCTCTTCATGGCTAGTAGGATTCATACGGGATTTTAAAAAATGCAAGAGTTCCCTCTGATGGGAGAACCTGGTAATTCAGCTCTTTACTCCTTGGCAGCAGGAGAATCAACATGTTGGAAAGTCTAGTTTCAAGCACAAGTCCTTAGCCATTAAAGAAAGAAAATTGCCAACTGATATTTGAGACTTTGAATTTGTTTCTTTCCCTGCTTTGCACCATGTGATGAGGTGGCCTCACAGTGCCAGAGCCTTATAGTTGTCAAGTAACACTGAGGAGCAGGAGACAAGCAGAGTGCTGTGCTGGGAAACAGAAAGCCCTTGGAACATCTCTGGGAAGCCTAGATACCTTTAAAGTGGTCCCTCTTTAAGTTCTACCACGCATTTTCCATGTCAGCCAGAAGGGCTGTTCACTCTCTTCACCATACCTTCACTGGTGACTCTCACATTCTCTCTGCTAGCCAGGTCCTTCTTACCTGATTGCCATCATACATGAAACCTTTCTTCAACTGCAGAAGCGCGAGTCTAGCCAGGACGGGAGAACTTTGTGGATTTTCTGAGAGTGTTTGTGAGAGGAGCTTGTGAGCTTCTTCTACACAGCCCATCTGGTACAGGGCATCAGCGCGAAGGATCCGTGATGCTTCATCAGAAGTGTCCAGCTCCACCAACAGCGAAGCCAGCTGGCAAACCCCAGGGGCATCTCTGGAGGGAAAAAAAGAAGAAGAGGAAGATCACCTTCAAGGAAAAAGTGCTAATGAGAGTTCCAGAGCCTCTTTGTCTCACCTGGAAGCTAAGAAGCAGGTTATTAGTCCAATATCAAAACAGATGACACATTTTAGCATATCCCGCACCACAGGTTTCTCTGCCACTTGATTCCATAAACATAATCCCTCTTCATAAAAACATGTTCTTAAGCAGTTGTAGCTCTAAAGAAAGGTTAACAAATCAGGATTCATATCCATGGTTGCGGCTGATACCACAACGGGAAAAGGAAAAAGTAACAGTGATAGCGGAAAAAAGAAAAGGTCGCCATTTCTAATGAAGAGCTGTGTGCTAAAATTGCATGGAGTCAGAAGAACCGTGTTACAAGGTAGCTTCTTGTTCCAGAAGCAGTGACCTGTGTCCAAGGGGTTGTGTTCGTGCCCTGACCTGTCAGTTCAACAACACTGCATGAGGTCACACATTTTTGTGTCCTTCAGTCACACCGCTGGAGCACAGGCCCCAAGTCCTGGGGGTGAAATGTGCATTGTGCAGCTGCAGAAAAAAGCCATAAAAGTCTTAAAATTATTAAAGAGACTAAATAAGTGTGGGTGTCAGTTGTAAAGAACAGCCACCTGAGACGAAATTTCACATGCTATTTCTCACTTTAGATGTTCAAGTTTTCCCATGAAATATTAGTATTTCACATGAGGAAAACCTGAGAAAGTAACATTAAAAATCAGTTTTGGAGAAAATTGAAGACTTTTCCTGGGGTGGTAACAGACAAAACTAGAGAGATTATTTGCTACATGGATCCTATCACATTCCAACACACCAACAAAACAATATTTTGCTGGAGTAACCACAAGTATGCAGTTTTATTTCAATCTGTTGTGTTAATTAGGAGATTTTAAAAGGCCTATATTCTATTCTCACTTCTCTGAAGTAGATACCCTCTCTACTACTTGAGCTACTCTTGTTCCATTAGGAATCTGCATGGCCCTGTTTCTTTTTCTGCCCACGGGCAGAAAAACTGCCTCTTGGCTACCTCTTCTTCTGGAGCATTTTCTGTCCTTCTTCTTGGAGAACTTTCAGCAGCAGTCCTCTTTGGTTCCACGGCACGTAGGACTTGATTGTGAAGATAGTTTCTTCCAGCTTTAACTGGCAAGCTGTGATGTAATCCAGGGCGGTCAAGTAATGGGTGCCACCGGAAATCCGGATAAGTCCACGTCCACATAAGGCTTTAATACAGCTGTTTGGGTGTGGGGAATCGTGTTCAATGACCTTTTGAAAGTCCTGCAGGGCTTCCTGATGGTCTTGAGTGTGGAGTGAGCAGAATCCTCGCAATGCTAAGAGAGTATTGTAGTAAGTTTTCTGCTCTGCTGCCAAGAGGTGATCACAGATATCCAGGGCAGTTTTGATTTGTCCATGCAGGAGATGGCAGTCTGCCAGGCGAACACTGAGCTCCCGTTTGGACCCTGGGGAGATGTGAAGGAGGAATTGGACTGTCTGGATAACGGAAGGGAGCAGCTCAGTACCATGATTGCCTCTGAGTTCAGTTCCAGTACGCACAGCCTCCCTGTATGCTGCAAACTTCACCTCCAGGACAGTTCTAGCCTGTTCTTCAATCTTCTCTACATCATGTGGTGAGAAAAGCTCTTCGAAGTGTTTCATTGCTTGGGCAGGGGTTGCTGCAAAGGCTTCTGCTAAATCCTTTGTCATTTCATGCATCCGTCCGCCCAAGAAGAAATACGCAGCAGCCCGGTCCAAGAGCAGACTCAAAGCTTTCTCATCTCTGAGATTACTATTGGCTGAGAAGCCCTTCAGGGCCTTGCTACAAACAGCCACACACTCCTCAAATTTGCGTTTCTTAAGGAGGTGAGCTGCCTGCACCCTGCAAACCCAGATGTCATCCGGTGCCACTGCGGAGAGGAAGTCATAGCAGTTGCCCAGCCACTGGTCCAAGGAAATGCAGTCTGGGCTTTCTTTCTGAAATGTTGAGAGATAATTAGAGAACGCCTGGACAACCTCTGGAAGGTGTTCCCTTTGCCTGCTACTCACATAGGCTACTGCCTCAGCCCGATGCATCACAAAGGCCTGGATATAGTCAGCAACTCCCTTCCCAACTTGTGTTCCTGACAGCACCCATGCCAACGCCCTCAGCAGCAGCAGTTCCATTGAATCCTTCGGGTTAGCCTCGAGCAGGGCATTGCACTTTCTCACCACCTCCTCTGAGCACCCTCGCCTGAGCAGGTTCTCCAGTTTATATACTGAGGATACCACATTGTCAGGACTTAGGGTGGAGAGAAAGATGGCAGCTATTCCCACACTGAGAGAGACAACGGCCAAGTTCTTGCTCTGGATCTTGGGAATCTGGTTCTCGCCTTTGCACCATATCTCCAGGATGGCAGTCACTTTCTCCCAGAGTCCTTTGTCTAAGGAGTTCACCTTCTGCACTGCTGTGGGGGCACTGCAGCTGAAGGCAGCCATGTAGAAAGCAGTGGCTACTGGTAGCTCCTGCTGGGCGAGATGGTGGTCCCCTTCTTCACAGAGCAGTGCGGCAAGCTCCTGAGGTGACATTTTCTGCACTTGTATCTTCACCAAGTGGCATCACACATGTAACGTGTCTTGTGCCTGTAAAGCAGAAAATCAGGGACATGAGGGGCTATGGACCACTGGGGTTTTTTTTGCTTGGGGACACACACACACACGACAGTTTTCCAGTTGATGAACACAAACAAGCCTCGATCCTGTGAAAACCAGCACTTTGACACTGTCGGGGTTCCTGGGGAGCAAAGCCACGGGAAGAAGCAGTGCAGAGGTTCTCAGACCACAGTCATTTAACCTTGTCGGTGCTCCCTGCCCCGTTAACTGCCCAGGATGTGGGGCTGGGGACCTACTGGGCTGTGTCCTCCCTGGCTGTCAGACAGACAAATTTTTGATCACCAGTCAGTGCTGGTGGTGGACAAGGAAGAAAACAGAATTGCACCCTGATACTTTGCCCACCACCTGTCTTTCTAACTTTGCCTCGGAGAGGCAGGAATGAGAGAAGAAAATGTGCGCCTTCTCCCTGTTTTTAGCCCTGGAGTCAGTGGGAAAGATGCGGTTTGGTGCCAGGACCCGAGCTGCAGGCTGTCCCTTGGTCCCACACACCTGGGAGCAGCCCTGGCAGTGAGGGAATGAAGGAGGGCTGTGTGGGGAGTACAGAAAAATAATGGAGAGTGAGTGGGGAGCGCAAACACCTGAGAGAAAGTAAGGGGGACAAATACCTGAGAGAGAGCGGGGAGCACAAACACCCGAGGGCAAAAAGGCGAGAGAGAGACAGAGAGAGGAACACAAACACCCGGGGGCACAAACCCCCGCGGGAGAAGCACAAACCCCGAGGGCGCGTCCCGGCGGGTGTTGCTGTTCGCGCCCAGCGGTCCCGGCTCCGCGATGGCCCAGGCGCGTGCCGCGCCCGCCGGGAGCTCCTGAGGTGAGGCAGGCGGGGACGGAACGGAGAGCGCGGCCGGGAGCCCTGTTGCTTGGAGATCGCGAACGCTGCGGGCGGGCAGGGAGCCACGTAGCGGCGGGGGCAGAGCCGGACGCTGCCCCCCCCCCCCGCGGCCCCGGGGTAAATCGCGCGCTCCCGCCCGCGGGGCCGCGCCGGGCTGGGCGCGTTGTGCCTGCAGAGAGCGCGGAGTGGGGAAAGGGGGAACCCTCGCCTGAGGTAAAGGAGGGAAAGGGGGAGCTCCCGCCTGAGGTAAAAGGTGAAAGGGGGCGCCACCCTGTCTGAAGTAAAAGGGAGGGAAAAGGAGGAGCCCGCTGCCCTGAGGTGAAAGGGGGAGTCCCCGCCTGAAGTGAAAAGGTAAAAGGGGGAGCCCCCTGCCTGAAATAAAAGGGAGGAAGACGGGGAGCCCTTGCTTGAAGTAAAAGGTGGGGAAGGGGGAGCCCCCTGCTCTGAGGTAAAAGGGGAGAAAAGGAGCCCCTGCTTGAAATAAAAGGCGGGAAAGGGGGAGCCCCCTGCTCTGAGATGAAAGGGGAAAAGGGGAGCCCTTGCTTGAAGTAAAAGGAGGGAAAGGAGGAGCCCCCTGCTCTGAGGTGGAAGGGGAGAAGGGGAGCCTCCGCTTGAAGTAAAAGGCGGGAAAGAGGGAGGCTCCCCCCTCGCCTGAAGTAAAAGGGGAATCCTTACTTGAAATAAAAGAGAGAAAAGGAGGAGACCCCCCCACACACCTGAAGTAAAAGAGGGGGAAGGGGGGAGCCCCCCCCCCCCCCCCCCGAAGTAAAGGAGGGAAAAGCGGGAGTCCCCACCTAAGTAAAGAGAGGAAAAGGAGAGCTCTTTCCCTCAGGGGAAAAGGGAGCCAGGTTCATAGCTGGTGTCATAGCCGATGTTTTTCACTTTTTCTTAATAATACAAAATGTTTTAAGCTCTAAGTAATTTACTTTTTTAGGAGTGTTAGGCCGATGATGTTCCTTTAAGCCGGGGCCATTTCTGAAGTCCAGATTTTTCCTTATCTGCATTCTGTGACATTCAAAAGAGAAAGCCCTTCTGTGATTAATAGATATTTTTTTGCCATTTTATTATGAGTTTGCCCATTACTTTGATTTGATTACTTTTACTTTAATTACCCTAATTAGCTATCAAGATATAATTTAGCACTGCTGTCACATTAGGCCACAGGTGATATTACCAAGAAAGACTTGAGGGCATAGAAAGAAACGGTTCTGAAATAGAAATCACATTAAAAGGAGTGTGGTTGATCAAATGTGTGTGCCTCCCTGCCCCTCCACTGGGGCTCGAGCACAGCTTGTGGGAATAAAACCGAGACTGGTGCCTTCAATGGATCACGGTCCAGGCTGCAAAAATCATTACCCATCATTTGACTTTGCCTCATGACTGAGTGGTATGGAAGTTGCTTCCAGCCACATTTTCCCTTGCAGATACAAAGAACGCGGAGGATGCCAGTATCCTCCATTCATCATTTCTAGCAGAGAGTCCCAGTCTAGTTAAGAATCCAGTATGCTCACTGCTGTGTGTGGATGGTTTGGATTGTTGTTACAACCTGTATGAACAAGATTGGCTGGAAAGATAGCAGGAAAAGAAATTATTTTGTTGACTTGGTATGAATACAGCCAATTTTAAGTTATGTGTCAAACTTAACCTTAGATTAATTTAGCTTCTTAACTTTGGTCTTTAAAGGAATAAGATCATCTACAAGAGCTCAATGCTGATGGAAAGAGAGATCTTTTTCTAGTAGAAGTGTGGCCTGGTGCTACACCTGATGTGTATGAACAGAGTCCAGTATTTTATTATAAGTGGCAGAACCAGCAAGGTAACTTAGAGGTTCTGGCTCCAAATGTTTTTCTCAAGCCACCAGACAATTTGCTGTGTGTCCTATGGCAAGCCCTGTTTCTAGGATCATAAAAATGCTGAGAAGGAGGGGAAGTGTAGAGGTGTTTACCTAAGCATTATGTATGCTACACACTCATTAAATATTAAGTATACTACAATATCTTCTCATGATGTCTCTGGTTACTGATAAATTTTTAAGAGGGGTGGGTAGGGAGAGAGCAAACCCAGTGCAACAAGTGGAGGGCTTTGTAAGGCAGATGTGCTAACAACATGTCCGTGATAACCCTTTTCAAAGAGAACTGGCAGAGAAATCTTGTACTTATTTTAAAGGCTTTCAGTGAGTCCTTCATCTCAGGGCTTTTAACTGCCAGGTGTAGCTAGGACTGAGGATGAAAAAACAGTAATATGTGCATTTGTACAGAAAAATCGGCTTAATGAAATAAAGAATGAACTTTCTTTGATAAAAAGGAGTATAATGGGGTGGCGCTTTAGTAACTTTAAAAAAAAAATCTGTGTTTTATTTGGGTGAGATTCTTCACTCTGAGTTGTACCTGGGTGAGAGAGCAGACACAACATTCTGCTGTTGTTTAGGCTGGTGTAAGCATGTGGGCTAGAGAACAAGGGTGACTCGTATTGAATTATGCAGGCTAGGTGACTGAGTGCCCACAACATGAAGTTGAGAAGCTCTGGTGATGTACTAAAGCTGCTAAGCCACATGATGGAATTTCATCCCTTGGTGTATTTAGTTCCCTACCTGCACTCTGCCAGAAGAGTCAGACTGCTGGCAACTCTGTTGTCAAACCGTGTTAGAATATTCTTCTCTTGTGAAGAAAATCTGCACCCCTGTATCCCCATGACTGCAGCTGCTGCTGCTCTTTTGGGTTAGAACCGCAGATTTCAAATGGAGACCTCTGAGTTTTGTTGCTGACAGATCTACTTCCTAACTTGTTTGGTAGTAAAGTATACATGAAATGCTTCTTTTCAGGATGTTCAAGTTCTGAGTCAGCCTTTTATAGCTGTTCTTTATACAAAATGATAGGCTGCTATTTAGTCAAACCTTTCTGCACCCCAGACAATCACAGAAGTATAACGTATCCTGAGAAAACTATTCAGTGGTTAAATCGGTGTTTGTAAAGAGGTCTGAAAGGTGAAAGGTGGCATAGGTCAGAGAAGAAGTTTCAGCCTTGTAATTTTGTAGTCTGGGTCTGGTTGAGTTTTACAAAATTTACCCCTTTCCTCAGGCTTCTCAGTAAGGCCCAGAGGAAGTGACTGTCTTAACTTTTCACTGGGCTTTGCTGGGCTTAAATATAAATGTGTTAATACATTAAACATCCCCGCACGCTCTGAGTGCCTAGAGGCATACGGTCACAGAAAGCCAAAATGATCTCTTCATGCTCTGGGCAATTTTCATCTATGTTCACCCCAACGAGAATAATAATGCAAAGGATTGCAGGTCTCCTTGATAAAGAGCAGGATTAAGATGCACTTGAGCAAGATTACAAGAAAAAGGTTGTCACTCCATTAGCGAAAGAAATAATCCCTTTGTTTATATTCTAGAGATAAAGCAGAAAACCCCAGAGGTCACCACACACATACTGTGCTGCCTCAGTGATTGTCTATGGTTTAACTGTGGGATTCAGCAGTGCAACCGCATCATTTAATCAGCTCCCCTTGTGCTGGGAGTCATGAAGTGGCTCTCTGTGAGGTGGTAAAGTGGAGCTGCTCAGTCTGCAGTCAGATACGTATGCTTGATTTTGAACAGAAGTTTCATATATGAGTGAAGCTTTTCCAAGGAATAATAGGAACTTTAAAGTAATGGCCTTTCTTAGTTGCTGAGTCTGCGTGTGATTCTTGAATACCCGTGAGAGTCTTCTTCAATGTTTCAGTTTTCCTTGTCTGCTTCCGTAGGTAATGATGTGTGTGACTTTCAGCAGGAATTATCTTTGATCAGCTTGTGTTCAGTTGAAAAATAATTGTCTTAATTGAAGTGGAGAGAACAAACACTGCATTGTTGGAGACCTGAGAAGGAAAAATTCCCTTAAAGCAGTTAGATCATGCCCAGCGGTCCCCTTCGAGAGCGTGCGGGCCATGTGTACCTCTGCATCAGTTGCCATCTGTGTTCCCCTGACATTTGTGAATCAAAGCTCGTCTTCCCCTCTGACACAAAGGCTCAAAGGTAGAAATTTCTAGCTGAAATTCCCTGTTGCAAGTTATTGCATGAGCACTTCCCAGCCTAGCTTTACAAGATTTTCTAGATAGAGACTGCTGATATCAATAGCAGTTGTGCCATGAATAGACAGGAAGCAAGAGTAGCCTCTTAATAGCAAAGCATCTCGACATACTGGACTTCACATCTCTTGACCCCTAATAGTCAGCCAGCCAGGCTGATTTTTCAGCTAGCTCAGCCCCTTTGAGTCCAGTGAGGAACTCATCAGAACAGATTTGCTTTAACAAAGTCCTCAATGTGCCAAGCGTCAGTCCAAAAAAGTAGTCATGCCTTCTAGTTCTGTCCTTTCCGCTGCAAAATGGCCATTACTAAACTTCATTCTTGTGTTATATTGTTTGCCATGTTTATTTTAGGATATAAGCTTTTGAGGCCGAGGATGGTGCCTGGTATGATGAGTACCATGGGCTGAATCTTGGAAGGAATCTCCTGGCGCTACTGTAACATGAAGAATAACACAGTGAGGTGTAAAAAAGAAACTGTTACAGCTCAGTAGATACCCTGCCAACTCAAAGAGAGCCCACTTCATTCCTCCTCTGCTAATATTGAAGCTTACTGCTTTTATTTCTTCTCCTTCCTTCGCTACTTTACACAACAGGGATAAGAAAAAATTCTTAAGGGATAACTTTCTTGGTTGCATGAAGTTTGCAGCTCAGATTGGTTTGAACAAAGTTTATCAACCAGCCATGGAAACATTAATCACCCAGAAAAATAGCACACAGTGAAATGACTTTTCAAAATGTCGTTGGTGTAATTATCATCTTGGCCATTACATTAAATGCCACCATTTATAACTGTTATGTTTAAGTATGCAAACAGTAATTAACTTGGTAATGAACTGAGGACCCCTGTGCCTCTCTTCCCTCAGCTAATTTGCATGTTAATTATCATTAGCAACCAGGGAAACAAGTTATAAACAGCTTAATTAGCAGCTTAATCATTTTTACAAGAAAACGTGCTGCACTTTGATACATAAGCAAGAGTTAGATTAATGAAGTCAGATGAGGATGGTTTTTCAGTGCTGTTCTTTTCCGCAGTGTTGTGCTTGTACGTGAACAGCGTAGGGGACACAGACACCAGCACACGTGTGGGGACACACTCATGCTTCAGGCAGACATTTCTGCAGAAGGTTCTGAGAGGAACTGCTCTTCTCTTCTGTGTCTGGTAGCAAATAGTTCTGTTAAATAGGCATTGGGAAGGCCAAAATTCCAGCATGACCAGGAGGGGTGTTTTGATAAGGATCCCCATTGTTTCTAGGCCCTCTTTTGCCATATTTGATTTGATTCCACTTGCAGTCCCGGCAGTGTCAGTCAGTCCCTGCTGCAAGCAATGCTGTGTTGGCCCTGTTCCGAACACCCGCAATGCCCTGTGGGAACGAAAATTGAAATAGGAAGGAGAAATACAAACTGTGGTTTATGGTTGGTGCTGCCCAGTGTGTCTGACAGCAGACAGGCAGTGTGAACGGGCACTGATCTGTGCGGAGTTTGGATTTCAGTGCATGCACTGAGATCCTTGATGCGTAAGCCATCCAGACAAGACTCACCCTTTTACTTATGCAATGGATGAAATGTCAGTCTGGGAATTATTCCACGTGAGTTTTCTAAGAGAACTTCTCAATTGTTCAAAAATAAATAATTTGATGCAAGGCAATAGGAATTTTGTCCCAACATGAGAACACATTGTTCAAGAAGTTGTGGAATGTCTGTCACCAGATATTTTAGGAGTGGGTTAGAAAACATCTGTAAGGGATGACTTGGCATTGTTGAGCCTGCTCCAGGATAGCAGGGTAGACCTAAGGTCTGAAACCAGAGAGTTTTCTGTGATGTGGCTGCAGAACATTTATGATGCTTGATTGGGAGATTTGAAATCTGACAAAACTCTTTTCTTTGCAAATTTGATCCAGAATCAGGCTGGCTTCCTTATTGCACAAGAATCTAGGGATTCTCATCATCACGATAAAGATACTCATTGTTATGATGTGTAAAGAAATCTGTGCTTGCACAAAATTAAACTGGAAAGGTGTCACAACCTTGGTGGAGCTCTCAGTATGATTAATACAATGCTTGTCTTTCTCCCGTGACAAGCTGTTACCAGCAGAGGGTACCAGTGCACCACTTGTAAGGACAGAAATTGCCCTCTGCGGGAATCTTTTTTAAAATGATCTTTTATTTGTATTTTGTGTGATTAACCAGGGCTGACACAAACGCAGGAAGCTGCTGCCCTGTGAGGCTGGTGAGTTCAGTGCAGAGAATTTGCCCTGAGTGACTGCTTGCAAGATCCTGACTGTTACAGACAGAACGAAGAAGTTCAGTGAGGGGCTCAAACCTCTTCTCTTTTTGCCTTTTCTTTTGCTACAGACAAAAAGATTTTTATTTTGGACTTTTGAATTTATCTGCTGGGACATCTCTAGCCCTAACTAATTTGAAATAGTTTGTAAGGATGGGTGAAACCCTAAAAATTGCCAGCTCAGACAGCTTTGAGTTGCTATAGTGAAGGCTGAAGAAGTTCATTGAACTCTGGAGCTGAGGGGAGTTGTGGCCCTGGATGATAGTTGAGTGAGATCTTACCCTGCCCGAGCAGCTTTCTTTCAAACTGGGACTAGGAATTTAGCCAAACATTTTTCTTGCTAAGAGCCTGTGTAATTTATAATAATGCAGAACGTCTCTGAGGAATGCCCTCCGGAGTGCTTTGGGGTTTGTGTCTGCAATTGTCCTGCTTCCCAAAAATGAAACACAGTTACTCTGCTGAACGCTGTGTTCCAGCCCTGTTCAAGCCAGTTAGGCCACTGATTGCAGTATAACCATCTTTTTGGTTCTGAAAGCTTGTTTGTGTAGGTTTCAACCCAGCCCAAGAGATCTCTGCTTAGCGTGTGGTAGTCCTGCGCTGTCAACTCTGGCCATGCCTTAATCATCTGCAGTGCGCAGTTCCCAAATGACTGACAGCCTACAGACACTATGCACCTTGTGAAGGAGGTGTCTGTTGGACTGAGAAGATAGGTCTCACTTTGACAGTTCTGTTGCGTCCGTCATTCTGCAGAAGCCCAGAGCTGGATTGCATTCGGAGACAGAACTGACTGCTCACCACTAGAAGCAGTCCATATAGCTCAGGGCTCACGTGAAAAGGGAGGAAGCTTGCATAAAGTATTTGTTGATTTACCTGATCTCTTAATAGACAGATGAGATCAGATGCTGGTAATTTGTCTTTTTTCCTCAGATGCCTTGAAAAGAATTGTCGCACGCTTTACAAATGCACACTTGGAAGATATAAGGTAGCTTAACAACAGAGGTAATGGTGGCAGAAGAAGAGTACAGCTGAGAATCTGCAGCCCTTGCAGGTTACTGTGTAATTCCACCAAAGGAAAGGCAATAAATGCTAAAAGAGGAATGAATTGTTTCCTGAGCCAAGAGTGGCAGGCAAGTCTAGAGTGCTCCAGCCAGTTCCACAGCCCAGCACAGCTCAGGCTATGGCCCGGTCAGTGAAGCATGGCTGATCTATGCCAGCTGAGGATCCAGCTTAGTGTGTTTTATCTCCTCTACCACTGGCCCCCATCATTTCCTTGTGAGGGGCACTGCCCTGCGGAACGGCAGTCAGTAAAGGGGGAGCTTCCTGTGCTATGTTCCATAAATTCTTTATCAGCTTTTGTAATCAGATAGCATGGCTGGATGTTGATTTAGTTACGGTACCTGGAGCGAATCTCTATATGTTAATTTAAAGCCATAAAACTACAGCTTAGGGTTTCGGCATCCTAATTGAAACTTCCTCTTCTTGGAGGCATTCATGCTACAGCAGAATAATAATCATCATAAAAAAGCAAGATTGCAGATAAAATGAAAGTGGATTGTTTCAAGTAACCCATAAATGCCAGGAAGACTCCGACACCACGTGTCAAGCATACAGCTGTGCTGAAGGATCTCCATGGGACTTTCTGCTTTCTTTTACCTGCAGTCCAGTAGGAGCTCCATAAGGAGATCTGTCAGAAATGTGGTATTTAGTCTTCCTTGCCAGCGAATGTCCTTGTTTGAACTGTCATTGCATGAAGAGTATGCAGTGCTTGGCACGGTGGGGCCATCCTTTCTGGCCACTGCTGTTTAGCTGCCCCTTAGGTATTCTACTCTTCAGCTGTTGAGGTGCTGCTGAGGCCAACAACAGAATTGAAGATCAGGATATTTTTTCTCAAACTGTTAGATTTGGATCCTGAAAACACTCACTGTCCATGTGATCACTTACAACTGGAGAACGTGTCCTTAAAGTCTCCCCTCCATTAGCTGAGAGTGGGTGGGGGAGCATGACATGGAGCTAAAGGAAGGAGATGGAGGGCAGATACTTAGGGCCAGAGGTGAAATGGATAGGAATTGGTAGAGTGGTCTCACTGATTTTCCTGAGATGAACTGGCCTTGCGGTAGGACCTGTCTGAAAGCAGGCTCTCACCTGCTTGCAGTGGTGTCTGAGACAAGTGATTGGAGCTACACGTGCTGAATGGCCGTTGCTTCTGTAGATGGGCCAGGTGCCATTTGCACTGGCAGGCTTGAGCTGGGTTCGAGACTGAGTAGCTGCCTCCCTCCTGCTGATCTGTTGTCTTCTCTAGCTCGAAGTGTAAGCTCTGCTCTGCTGCCCCCACCAACCTCAGTGTCTTCTCTGCAAAAAGACCATTACTGCTTAGGCGAGGGTGTAGGACACTGTGCTTGGAAATGAAGCAGAAAGGATAAGGCAGCACCAGCCTGACTAGACTGTGAACCAAATGCTATAACAGATCAAAGGGGAAACTAAATTATAGATTGATAGATGCCTTTAGTTTATAAGTTATTAAGCACCAGGTAACAGGTTAGATTAATATTGTGCCTGAAGGTTTCTTTTTGCTGCTTTTTTCTTCTCTCTCCTTTTTTAAGAATTGGAGAAAACAAAATATTTTTCTAATTAAGTAAATCTACAGTGCTTGCTAATGGGGCCCGTCTGTGTGCTTGTCACAGGGCACAGGGAGAACTGGAATAATGATTTTATTTTTTCATTAAATAGAATTATAGGCAGTTACTCAAAGCAACTGTGAGTCTAATTGAAAGAAAACCATTTCTTCTTAATTTACTTTCACGGTTCTGGATGATAAAAGAGCATGTTCACTGGAAAATTAAATAAAAAACACAACACGAGGAAGCCTGAAATGATGTTGCTCAGGCACAGGTGGGCAGAGAGAGCACAGTAGTTTTCCTCCTAGTTATAGTGGGTTCAGATAATGGGTTCATTAGTGCTTCCTCCTGCTCCTCAAAAGTGCACTCCTCTCTCGAGGCACTTCCCAAGCTTTCCTTTCACCTTCTCCCCTTAAACTCCAAGGGCATCCCTTTGTTTTCCAGTTTGGTCATTTACCACATTAACTGTGAAAGCTTGCCTCTTCCTGCAGGGTTAGACTTTTGCTTCCTCTCTCCCTCTGCTGGGTGTCAGCAGTCAGATAGCAGTGCTTCTCTGTATCCCAAATGATTCCTGATTGCTTCAGGCACTGGGATGACCAAGATCAGCAGGTTGAAGGGAGAACTGACTGGAGCCCTAACCCAGCCTAGGATAATGCCAGACGGCATTGCTGAAGTCCAGAATTCACTATATGTGAATTTGAGAGAAACCAGATACAAAATTCAACTTGGAAGGGTGCTTGTGGAGTTGCCCCATGAATTATTCTTGATGCAGTGTGGGAGACAAAGAGCACGTACCCAGAGAAAGGAGATGAGGTTGCACTCAGAATAGGGACCTGAAACTCTGAACTCTCATTCATGCTTTACAAATAACTAGTTCTGGTGGAAAGAGCAGGCTGGGGCAGTAGGCTTCCCTTTCCCTGGTCGTTACAAGGGCTTTCAGCTCCAGGCACTGGCCTTGAGCTCATGGGTGTGCCTCTCTGTGCCCAAGCTCCCAGGGCACCTTACAGAGTTGCCAACATCTCACAAGTTGGCTGGATTTCTATTCCCTTCCTAGGGCTGCAATGGAGCAAGCAAGGTGTGACTGCGTCTTTCTCAGCCTGGAACAGCCCCAGAAATTTTCGGCACTGCACAGGCACTTGAGGGGTTAAGGAAAGGGGAACTGATTAATTCCATGGCGAGGGTCCTTATCTGGCCCTGGTGCAGCCTCTGAAGCGGGCACATCTGGTAGGGTCACAGCATCAAGGAATGGCTGCAGCGCTGAGGCGAGGGTCTGTTTCCACTAACCATTTCTGCTACTTCTTACACTAAGTACTTCCTAAAAAAGGCACAGGATAATGTTTCGCTGTGGCTGCTGTTAGATTTACGGGGATACCATTTGCTCCAGCTCTTGGATTCACTCAGTCCAGGACAAGATTAAAACCAACCCTTCAATTTCCTTTTTTCTTTAGGAAATTAACTGTGGCTTTTCTGCTAATGAAAGTCCAGAGACACGAGCTTATTCAGGCTCTCTCCTGGCTCTGTGTGTGTTTGATAAGTCTTCAAGGTGCACCCAAAGGAAACAAGAAGTTAAGACAGCAAGGCAGCTATTGGTAATTAACACTAAATGTTATTTTCTGCCTTTTATAAATGCCTGTGTATACAAAAAATCCAGAACGGGACTTGGGCTTGTCACTTCCGGAAGTGCTCAGGCTTTTTTGTTTGGAAAGAGGGTAAAGAAAAAGGCAGTGAAAATTTGTCATGAAACAACAACTATTTTGACTCCGTCTATGGATGTCTGTGCTTCTGTGGTCCTGTTACACTAAAAATCTGTTTAATTCCAGTTTCATCTTTATTTCTTCATGGTGCGTAATACGAAACCGAAGAATTAATTTCAAAAGAAAATTGAAGTCTTCTTCTAAAGAAGACTTCTACTAAAATATTTCCAAGGAATACTTTTGCAACTAGCTTTGCTTGAAAAGAGGAGCTTCTTAAAAGTGTCCTGCTGCTGATACCATGAATCATTCAAGGGGAAGAACTTCCCTGTAGTACTCCTTGATCAGCTGGGTCTTGGGTCACGACAGGGCAGTCGGTCAGGATGATTCAGAGCAATGGGACAAGGTATTTATATTTCTCGCATCAGTAGGCTTAGTTGGGAATTTTCTAACAAAAAATGTTTTCACTGAAAATTGCTGGTTCAACTAAAATTATTTTTCTTCCATCTCATTCCCAGAAAACACTAGCTGCTTTGTTTCCTTCTGCTGCTGGAGGACCTGGGCCTCTGGGATCAATGGTTCCAGTGCTGTCCCAGCACACCCATATCAACTCCTCCCTCTGGAAAATATGAAGCCTTCCAGGTAGTCTGGAGAACTGGACACCGTAAAACTCCCCATGGAGGTGAGCGAGCTGGGACTCTGGGATCCAACTGAACACTGGCTGGTGTTGGGTTTGCAAAGACTTTGCCAAAAGAAGATTGTTGGGATTTTTTTGTTAGTTTATTTTTCATCAGTACCTGAATTGATGGCTTTAAAGAGAATCCTGAGTCAATAGACTCACTGTTTTTTTTCCTGACAGCTGATACAGTTGGAGGAATGGATGGCCAGGCCCTTTGGATAAGCTGACTTTTTTGATTTTGAAATGTACTTCCAGTCCAGTTTGCTGAGGTGAACAAAAGTGAAGAGAAGGTTTTGCTGGATCTCCTATTCTTATTAATGGGAGGGCTTCCCCCATTGTGAACATCTTGCTGAAGTGCTATGAACAATGAGCAATGTCCTGTGAAATGCCTGATAAATGCTGCTTTCAAAGTAATGGGTTTTTTCCAAACTCTTTAATACCTTCTTAGTCTGAAGAACAATTTTTCCCCTCTATAATCACTATATTAAAATTTAATACCAAGTATTAATATGACACATTGGATGGTAACCTGCATATTATTCTGAATGTAGCTTCCCTGTGAAAGAGCTCTGCGAGCTTGAACAAGAGGGCATTTAACTCTTCCCAAACACTCGGTGGGTTGCAAAGGCATCTGATCTTAGTTCCCACCACATGGAGCAAACTTCTGTGCTGGAAATTGTGTTGGCAGGTTGCAAGCAAGGAGCCAAACCCAGCATGATATCCTGTTCCTTTGTCTGCAGGGATCATTTTTGTCTTATAAAATGTTTCTTCTGAGTCCATCCTAGTAGGGAATTTTAAACTTGCATGGTGGAGGGGGGTGAAACTGTGATGAAGGAAGGCTGCGACTTAGATTTATGTGTTTAAATCATGGCAGGGTTGAAGGATGGATAAGTGAAGAAGATTAGAATATCCCTAAAGAGAGAACTGGAGAAACAGGAGAGGAACTTGTTTTCTGGGCCCACAGAACAGCATGGTTGTTAACTACCTTTCTAGCCGGACTGTTTACTTGGGTTGTCTCTGTGTGTGGGTGTGAGTGTGCGTTCTCTGTGCAGGCCTCTCTGAAGTACAGAGAAACACTTTGCTAGCTGTCTTCTTGTGCACTGCATCTCCCTGCACTCCACAGGATCTAATACTCTCTGGAGCTTTGCTCTTCCTGGAGATTGGACAGCCCCTGGAACAGAAAGCTGCTGCCCTCAGCTGTATTCAATGCAAGGACCAAAGCACTCCCTTCACCAGGCTCTTTTCTGTCTGACTCTTCCCCTTTCTATCCTGCGCCTTCAGAGCAGGAACTGGTCCATGGAGTTTCACTCTCTCTGTCTAGGAAATGTGGATATCTGGCTTTTAGAGTTTGGTGTTCTGTAGCATTGGAGCATCAAACATTAGTGTAATTACCCATCAAAAGCTTAAAACATGGACTGAGCCCCGAAATCATGAGGTTGGCTTAAAAGCACAAGATTATTGTTGAAAGTTCTTTTAGAGTTTGGATTTTTGCTGTGTTCTGCAACACAAGGTAGAAACTTGTTACGAGAGAAAACTCAATTAGCATGTAAACACAGACACGCAAAAGCTGCAGCTGAATGCAAGATGCTGAAACTCATGACCAAATCTCTGTGGCTGACAAAGCCGTAAAACCTCAGTACCACTTAGGAGGAAAGAACACAGGAAACAAACATTTCCGTGCAGGTTTGGTTCTGCGGGTGCCCCAGCCCTTTTGGTTGACCGGTTTACAGGAGCGTGTTCTGAGGAGCTAAAAGCAATGGGAGTTCCTTCTTTCACAATTATTTTTTTTATAGAATCACTGAGTAAAATATTCTCACCTGGAAAGAAATCTACTGAGATGCAGGGAGGGGAAAGAAATTAGAAAAAGAAAATAAAGAAACAGGCAGTGGGTGGCAAAACGGAGAGAGGGACACAGTGGTGAGTGTGAAGGATGACTTGGAAAGTAGAGGGATGCTATTGAGGAACAGCAGTAGGAAGGAAAAGGGGGGCTGAGGGGAAAAGCAGGAGACATGGTAAGTTAAGTAAATTCACATTTATTTCTGCAAGAATTTGCTTCAAACGCTCTTCCTGCCCTCACTGAACATTTGCTGTTTGGACGCCCTCCACTACGAGGAGGAACAAAACGGCT
This sequence comes from Neomorphus geoffroyi, assembly GCA_033558235.1. Taxonomy (NCBI): domain Eukaryota; kingdom Metazoa; phylum Chordata; class Aves; order Cuculiformes; family Neomorphidae; genus Neomorphus; species Neomorphus geoffroyi. The sequence continues at coordinate 1,513,276 of JAUMJM010000029.1, read as the reverse complement.
CTGTTAAGGCACCAGCAGTGGAGGTGAATAGCAGGTCAGTGGGAGGCTGCTGTATGCTCCACCTGAGGCACCCTCTGCGTGCGGAGGGGCAAGCCAGCAGCCTATGAAGCTCCTGCAAAGGCTCCCTTGGGTCCTGCTTGTGCCTGAGATTTGGTTCAGGAAACCAAACTCCACTGCTTATTACTGGTCATCTCCAAAAGCTCTGTGGCTTTCAGGGTACCCAGTTCTGATCCCTAGGGAGCAGTGGTCATGGTAAGGTTTATTACCATCCTCTTGACAGTGTTTAAATGCATAATGGACAAGCTAGACCATACAGCTGAAATTGTATCCTGTGCTGCCAGTCAGGTTTGTTCGGAGAGAGATGGTCCCTATTTAAATTAGGGCCTTGGATATCAGTGCAAATGAAAGGGTTTTCAGCACCAAGGAGGACAGAATTATTTTTACCCTTAGCTAACCTCCCCGTTGCCTGCACACCAGATAGCAGATATGTTCCAGCTTATTGGGACTACAACCAACCTATTGTTTCGGTCCAGTGTGAGCTAAAGTGAACAATGGGAGACATTGTTGGAGATCCCTCGCTGAAGGTTTTTAAATGCAAGTTACGCTGCGAAGGCGCAGGGCATCTGCAGCGTAGCTGTCTGGAGACATTGCTGTGCAGGGCATCTGCAGTGTAGCTGTCTGGAGACATTGCTGTGCGGTCTCGAGGAGTCTTCCTTACATGTGGATTGCTCTGTTTCAATGAGAGCTTCCCATTTCCTATGGAATCCTGCGTGACTGCAGCTTTCATTGCTGTAAGTTTAGGGGCTTCTCTAGGCAAAAGCAGTAAGGCTTTAATGATCATTAATCTGTTATACTTTGCCTACTACTGCTCCACTCATGGATGTATTGCATGGCAATTGCTGTTTGCATACACCACAGGCAAGCAATACTGGCACAATAGGACAGCTATGCTTTTCTAAAGCTCACTTCTCATTAAAACTGGCATAGTTGTTCTAGGCTGGTCTCGTTAATCTCTTGTTTGTAAGTGTAAGGTCTTTGGTTCTGAAGTATCCTGCATAATGATGTTTAAGAAACAAGCTGGTCCACTTTGTTATGTTCATTAAAAGATACCATTTCGCTGCTGATACCATTTAGTCCTTTATGCATGAGTTCTGTAATTTTGAAGTAGCTTTCGAGATTTCATTTGAAATCTCCTGCAAAATGTATTTGGCGTTATCACCTGCAGAGAAAGGCTCTTGCAGATAAATACTGAATTGCTTTCTGAGGTGGGGGTACCTTCCTTGAAACATGAGCTGGAGAAGAATGTTCTAGGCAGACCAGCATGACTGGTTGGTGGTCTGACAATTGGGTAAAACTAATAGTTCACCCAGTGCCAATCTTGGTTCCTGTAACAGGCACCTCACACGCTCCTTCCAGCAGGTACCTTCGCTCCTTTGAATGTAGGTTCTGCTGGCTTTTCAACACAGATGCTGTTACCCTGTGTTTCCGGTACTTGCAGTGGTGCCAGTGCCAGGAGTGAGACAGTTTGCTATGAGAGGTCAGTCCTTCTGTGACAGCACTGGAAACGGAGAAGATTGTAGAATATGATGGAGGAGAGGAGTTAGGATTTTTTTTGGTGGTTATGTCTTAGTTTAGATGAAAAGTAAGATATGTTATCAGATATTAAAGATCTTCAATCAGAAAAAAAAAAATTGTATAGAAGAGATAACAGTTCTTAGCTACAAATATATATGTATACAGAACAGAATCAACACTAATCACAACTAAAACCTAAAAGTCTTAAGAAAATAGATTGAGTCCTGTACCCAAAATCTTGGGATGCAGGTCTCTTTAAGAGCTGGTGAACAGTCGCTGCCCTGCAGGGGTTTTGGGGTTTTTTTGAAGGGGGAGCTGGTTTATCCAAACTCCCCACTAACAAACAGGCTCCCTTTAGCCAGGCTGCTCTAAATGACTACTAAGAAACCAGAACTTGATACCTGCATTTCATTGATCAATTATCAGTTACTAAAGATGGAGGAGGTTGAAACAAAGGATATTTCTTCTTATGCCATTCATCTGGAAGGTTGCTGGTGAGCCCTAAAGCCCTGGCAAGTAACACAGAGCCAGCTGGGGCAGAGTAGGGCTTACAGCTGGATGGTATTTTACACACGTTTGGAGTGTCTTGCAAGATGTTCTCCAATTAGTCATCATCACTCACAATATGTTTTACATATTACCACACAGTTTACAGTCAGTCAGACTAATACAATTGCAGTGCAGCTGCTCACAGCAAGACACAAAGGTTATGGCACTGTGTACATAAGCAAGCTGCGAAAGTTACAGCCATCCAGCTCCTTTACCCTCTTGTGCTTTTAAAAGCCAACAGAAGCAGAAACAAATAGTGAGCGCGCCTCTCATTTCAGCCCTGGAAAAACATTTGAAAGCATGGAGTGAAAGGAGGGATTTTGTTTTTATAATTTGATTCCCATTGCTGAAACTGCAGCCAAAACCTTTGGATTCTGGAAAAAGTTCAGAAAGTGCTGCTTTTTGGAAGAGGTCGTGTTTATTGGAAAATTACATCTTGCCCAGTAAAAGCTGACAGTATAAGTACTCTAGTCTATTAAAAGCTACAGAAGACACCGTTAAGAGTTTATTTAATGATTGCTACAGATGAAGTTGGGGAAGCTGGAGCCTGGCATTGCTATATTGGGTTTGAGATTGTGTTCTGGAACACAGAAACCATCATTGTTTTATTAGTGACACCCCTAATCCACCGACATGGTTAAACTAGAACTAGCTGGCACGGCTGAGCTCTGCCTGGTGACTAGGCCTGTTTTCCTGAAGGAAAATAAAAAGGTATTGGGATCAATGCAGCAGCTTGGTGAGAAAGCTTGAGACACTGTGACCAAAGGAGCCCAAAGCTGGCAGGCTTGGGATCCTGGCCCAGAAGTAGACTCTGGCTCAGACCAGGCTTGACCCTGTGAAGTTTCCTGGAACTCTTTGGATTATGGAACAAAAATACATTGTGGAAAGAGAGGAACCACTGCCTCAGAGTTGTTAGACCTGATCTAAACTCCATTGGAATGCCGTGAGCTACCAACAGTCTTTGAACTGAGCCCTTAAAGCGTGAACTGTCCTTGCCTCCATGACAGAGCTCTATGGAGAGAGGAAGCAAACACTGTAACCTGGAGTACTGGGAAGGACAAGGGTCTGTTTCTCGTGGCTGTTCTGCCTGTGAGGAAGGGAACAGCCTTTGCCTTGTCTCTAGTCCTTTTCAGCCAAATGTCCAGTCTCTGCAGATCATTAGCAAACTCAGGTACAGCAGAATGAGTCAGGTGGTTTCTGTCACTGGTTTCATAGTATGGCAGTCTTAGACAGCAGTTGGTGGAATTAGGACCAGGTAGGGCACTGCTGTGCTCTGTTCTGTGAGCCCCTATGCTCATCTCCCTGACTCTGGGGGCTTTCCTGTTCTCTGTTTAGGAAGCAGCAGTAATGTCTCTCAGGTGTTTGGAATTTTTTTCTATGAAAGAAAATGTAGGAAATAGTGATTTTGGAGCTGTTTTGGTAGCTATATATACACACGATCCTCTATTTTCATTGAAGAAAACAGGATAAAGCAGTGACTGATATTTGTAGCAGGAAGTGATGAGTGCTATGAGATATTTACTTTCTGGAGGACAGGCACACATCTTTTCCTCTTCTGTGGAATTTTGTTAATCCTTAATTATACCTATGGTCTTTCATGTTGTTAGAAACACTTGAACATCCATACAAGAGGTGGGCCAGGAGGATGTTGTCTACCAGTAAGTAAATCCAGAATTGTCTGTCACACTGTCCCTGGTGCACAGTGACAGCAGTGCAGAGGGTGCGATGCAAACACTTTTGCATTGTCTTGAACCTGCCTTTGCAATACTGCTCAGTCACACTTTGTTTCAAAAATGTAGAAGCTTTCAGCAAGTGGATGTCTCTCCAATGGTGTCAGATGTTTGAGTCTAGTCCAACCGTGCTGATTTCTTCTTTAATTTCCAACTACTGTATTTGCTTCAGTGGTGCCCTCTGCCTCTCAGCTTTGCACCATCAGAGAGACTTATTGTCTAGGATTTGCGTGGTGCTCTCAGTCTGTGGGCCATTTTTCCTAAGTTCTTGCTTCTGGGAATGCAAGTATTCCGAAACTCAATGTTATGTTTTGGTTCTGGGGTCTGTTGGCTGAAGACAGAATGAGATTTGAGGGACCCATGTAGGTTCTGCTCCCTGATTGACCCAACGTTGGATTATCTATAGCTATTTAGAAGCCAGATTCTCCTATGAATTCTCTCTTCTTGCTTACTTTCACCTGCTTCTGAGATCTAGGTAGAGTAGATAGTGAATTGCTGTGCTTTTGAGAGGAGCTGCCTTTCCCCTGAACATCAACTGCAGTTTTGCTACAGCCAGCAGAGAGTGCGTGTGTGTAAAGATCCTAACGTCACAGCTGTTCAGAAGAAATTCAATGTAATTCAGTTTTACAAGCAGTGTTAGGCTAAATCCAAATCAACATTGCTTTCAGCAAAATACAGTTATAATTCTCTTGGCCTGCTAACAAAGTGTGTGTTGCCATATTTGTCTTTCGGAAGCAAAATAAAATACGACATTTACTGACAAGCCTGCCTTGAAATTGGAATGGCCTGATCTTGCTTACATGCTGAGACTCTGGAGGCAATCCATTATTGCTCCTGATTCCATGGGTAGAGCTGCCATCAGTGTAACCCTCTGCAAAGAGTAAAACTCACCTAATAGGAGGGTCTCTAGTCTTTCTTCTAAGTAGACAACTGGCTCTGCTGGACTATGGATTTTTATCTTATGTGCTAGGCACAAGCTGCATTACCAACTCAAAAAGTCATGAAGGCAGCTGTAATTCTGGTAGTTACAACTGAAAACTGGAGAATTCAAAGTCAATGAAGAATATTGTAAGGCTCCTAGGACATCCTCAAGGAGCATCCCTCAGATCCAGAGTAGTCACTGTTAACTCAGCATCACTCTTTCAGTTTTCTAGAAGTTCTGTCTGCTGTGGGCAACATTTCTAGGGTCTCATTTACTCAGCCGTTGGAGGGATTTATTCTCCATTGGAAATGGCCTTGTTAGTCTACATACTTAGGCATCACCTTGTAGAGCCATCTCTCTCCCCATCATTAAGCCTGGGAAGAAGAGGGGAAAACCAGATGTGTATGTGCACACAATTACATTCTGTCCATCCTTCTCTTGGAGGTATTCCCCTTGTATATGTACCTCTTTGGACTCCAGGCTTTCTCCTACCCAGCTGCACGCTCTCCCGTGATACTTTACCTTCCGAACATGTGCTCAGCGGCAGATGCCCTCCTTTGCCAGCCCCACTTCAGCTGCACGGTGTTTGGGCAAGTGAACTGCTTAGACAATGTTGGCTGCTCTCCTGGCATTATTCTGTACCTCTTCAAACCTTGTTATGTTACTTTGGTGATAAATAGTCATAATAAATTCTTTAATAGTGTGAAGATAGGTCATCACTCATCACAGCCAGGCTGTGAGAAGATCATAAATCTGGAATAAAAGCCATTCGTTTGGTTGGAGAATCCAAAGCTTCACTGTTTAGAAGGATTCATTTCCACCACCGCCCTCAGTTAATCATTCTCTGAGTCCTCATAAATATCCCAGGCAAAGGAAAAGAATGACCTATTCTTGCTGTGCCATAAAATGTATGGTGTTGTGCTATGAGTTTTCACTTCTCAGCTCACATGAAAAATTCAGAGGTTGCAATGTGAAGTTTCTTGCTGACTGTGCTTTCTGGGCCAAGAAGGGGGTGGGCAGAAATGTATTCAAAGACAATATACTGTCCCAGGAGAAAGAAAGGAGGCAGTAAGGGTCACATGCATGCACATATGCATGTGTATTGACGTATTTTCTCTTTATAAAATCTGAATTAGTAGTACAAACTTTAAAAATCCTGCACCAAACCACTTTACCTCAGCATCTCTGGCAGCCAGACTTGAAAAAAAACTCGATTATTTCATTATTTTATCAACTTCTCATTCTAAATTTGTGGAAAGAGGGATTTTCAAGCTTGCCTATCAACTGTAGAAAGCAGAAACATTTTTGTAAATGAAGGGTGAGATTTTCAGGCATTTATTAAAAGTGTCTTATGAAAGACGTTGAAATAATAACGAATGAGTCGGGAAGATTTCCATACTGAAAAAAACACTGGAGAAAGGCATACACTGTATTTCCATTATAAAGAAAGATTAGGAACCCTTAAAGCCAAAGGGCAATCAGGCTTCGCTCGAGTAACTAGAATAGTTGTAGTGTCTACTCCGAGTCTCATTTCTTCAGGATTTCACTGTGTGTCTGCTGCAAGTCTACAGGTGGAACTGCTGCTAACTAGAGCACAGTTCATGAGTTGGTGTTGGCCGGGAATTCCTTATCCAGATGTGCAAGTTATTATTTCTTCCTAAAAATGCCAGTTTTCCTTGTGGGAAAGTTTTCTGACAAATTCTTGACTTGGATTTTTTGATTTTTGGAAAAATACTTTGAGTTTGTCAAAATATGTTATTTTGACATTTTAAAAACTGCAGTTGTCATCATTCTGGTTTAAATGAATCTTTGCTTTCGAACTTTAGTAAACTGAAGTAAAGATACTTTAAAAATGTTCAAAAATTAAATGCTTTGAAATATAGAAAAGAATTTGACAAAAGTGATAAGGTTTCTTTCAAGTGTTTACTTGTCTAGGTCGCTAGTTTTTGGCACCTTTAGTCAGATCAGTTTTTCATGTTTTGAGACTTTCTTGCAAAAAAACATCTCATCCATAGAGCTAAAATCTAGAACTGCTGCAGCATTCACCCTTCCTGAGACCATACAAAGTACTTTGTAGTTTAGGTACCTGAACTCTGATGGTTGAGAATGAGGAAGAGGAGCCTCTCTTTTCCTGTGAGCTGTAGAGGAATCCCAGGGGGCTGTAGAGACTGAACCAGCTGAGGTGGGTGCCTAAAGCTGTGGAACAACCTCCCATGGAAGAGATGTTGTTCACATCTGCCACATGAAACTTCCACTTACTTTTCCTTCCTCTCCAAAGGGAAAGGAGACAGTATGAGGAAATACTACTTTATTTAGGCAACTGAATATCCTAGATGGCTGTGGTGCTGTGTTCTTCTGCTATGGAAAGGTGAGGCTTCAAATGCCATCCACCTTGAATGAGAAACAGGCAAGTTTGTGGTTCCAGATTTCAGCTGTATTTTGGCGACATGAATATCTGCTTCATCTTCTGGTTACTGGCAGCAGTTGGTGGGTTTGGTTGCTTATGACCCAAATTGTAGAACCACTGGTGATGATTAAGACCATAGCTGCTGTTTAATGTGATGGAACCTTCCTTTGCTGGTCATCAGCTGGCTCCGTAGTGATGCCGTCAGTGACAGAGGAAGACTCCCTTCTCATGCGTGACTGTTGTTCTGCTTAAATAGGGAAATGAGGTTGGGAGGGTTCTTCTGGCCTGCGTGTGCTGGTTCTCAAAGAAATCCAGACTGAACTTTGGGGATGGAAAGGAGAGAGGTCGCTGTGGTGAGGCCGAGCAGCCTTTCTCAGGGCTGCAGCAGCAAAGTTCAAATGAATGTATTCAGGGGAGCAACCACTGTGATTGATTTATGCACCTAGCTTTGAACCAGAACCTGTATAAGCAAGTAATAAATCATGGCACTGGGGGAACACAGAAGCTATTGCCTGGGACTCGGCACGTTATGAGAAGGAAGTAGTAAAAAAAAAAAAAAAGAGGAAAAGAAGGAAGAAAAAGAAAATTATCTATTTTTAATAAATTGTTTGCGCTTCAGTGTTAAGGGGCTAGGCTTTGGTTTGGGATTAGGAGCCAGCTTGGGAGCCAGTGAGTGCTATCATTGCCTTCATATAACCTCATTAACTCTGTAATGTTAAACACATTCTTCAGCTGGGCTCCTCAGTTGTGTCTCTGTGGCCCGCTTTCCTCCCAGGGTAGCAGCCCATCTCACAAGCATCTCTGTGAAACCCTTGTAGTCAATGTCAGCGATCCCTTCTGAGCTGTTATTGTCTCTGCCTCCAGATAACTAAGCAGGTATACACTTAAGTCCAAGATAAACACTTCCTTGGCCTCTCATTTATTGCAGATATAAACTCCTATAAAGCTCGCCACTGTGCTAGCTATCATGCCCTCTATCGCCTTTTTGCAAAATGTAATCCATAAAATGCTTTCATGGTAACCCTATACATCGGCAACCAGTGATAACATCTCTAGGCCCCCGTGACAGACAGGAACTCGCAAGCATGGAGTTAATAATGCAAACTTTCAAAAAATGAAACTGGCAGAAGGAGACGAGGAGGGGAATAAAAGGGGCCGGTGTGGCCGTAATTGGGACCATGTGAGCTTCCTTAGAGAGGGATTAAGGGAAAGAGACAGGCCTCGCCCGCGAAGATTAGTTTCAATTAGACGGGCTGGAGGCGAAAGTCAGGACTTGGTGAAAGATTAAAACAAGAAGGGAGAAAGTTTCCATTGCTTTTGCTCCAGGCCTACACAAGAGGTTTCAGTGAGATCATGCTAATTGAAGGCAAAGCTTGCATGGAAGTTAGGAAGAACTCGCATTAATTGATTCGATGCTGCGATTTTTTTCTTTATCCGCAGTGTTCTTTGGGGTTGTTCTTATTTTCAGTCTTTTTTTTTTTTCCTTTCTTTCCTTCCCTTTCAAAACATAAAGAGGGTGAAACCATCCACAGTGTTTGCTGTGATTAAAATGAACCAGAACAGAGAGCAGTGAGCAGTTGCCTGGTGCCATCTCTCAGTGCTGCACCTCCATCTCCCTGCTCCCCTTCCAGTTTAGTATCAAGTATTAGAACCAAATTGATGGTGTCGTTGTTACTGCCATAGAGCTGAGCTCCTTGTTTCACAAATTAAAAAGTCTGTTCTCTTGACAGGTTTGTTTTTCCCACAAGAAGCTCCAATTTAAAGCATTATTTACAAGTATTCTCTGAAATATACAGTAAGAGAATCAACCAAGCTTGCAGTTTTGCTGTTGAGTAGAGAAAAACCACGTGGTTTCCGTACGGCTACCATAAAAAGGGGCTCGTCAGGAAACAGCAAACAGTGTTTTAGTCCGTCTCTGACGGAATACAGCACTGGTGTAATCATGACCCTAGTGAGGAAATTCAGTTCCTTTTCCCCTCCTGCCTCTCCCTCCCCTGCTTCCAGTTTCAGTGAAAAAGGAAGTAATGGAATTGTAGAAACTTGAATTGGGGCAGATGGGCTGGTCTTGTCAGGCAGTGCAGGGTTCTTCTCTGTGGTCTAGTCCTCAGTGCTTTGTTTGATTCTCAGTGCAGTGAGTGCTGAAATTACAATTACACCACTTTCTTGAAGAGGAAACTATTCCAAACATGAGCAGGTTTCCAGGTTAAGAATTTTCTCCCCTGCCCTCTTGATAATACTGAGAGCTATGGGAAAATGTATATCCAATCCTTCTATATTAGATCAATATTTTTATTCCATTAAACTCGTCTCTAAGGGGTGAGATACATCATCTTTTGCCAGATTTCTGTATCAGGTTGTCACTCTGTGGATTTCTGTTTCATAAAGCTTTGGAATTACAATGCCTAGTCAATTATAGTTAAATGCATTTTCACAGCCGGCCAGAAAAACATTAGCACTAATCAAAAACATCGCAGCAACAGGGATTCCCAAAGAGATTTTTTTGTTTTGTTTTGTTTTGTTTTATGAAAATGTTCTCTCAGCTAGAAACATCAAAAGATGACCCTCTAATATGAGGAAAAGGATTTGTGCTGTGGCTGCAGTACGATCTGTCTGTCCCACAGATGACAGTTGATGCAGAATTTCTGCATTTAAGGTCGTATCAGTGCCCAGCAGGGAGGTCACTCGTGACAGCTCTAATGCTCTAATAACGGCTTGCTACCATCCTTGTCTTTGGCTTCACGTATGCACATTGTTTCGTTTCAATTTCTTGGTGCCTGCTGCATTTTTCAAATTCACGATGAAATTGGATACTGGGGGCTAATTGCTGAGTACCTTTTCATTTGTCCCATTGGAAAAGGGAATGCTCCCCTGTCGGAGATCACCCGGCCACAAGATGGCTGTGCGAGGTTTTGGTCACTGCAAGAAGCTGAAACTCAGACTGTGGGATGCTGTGGTTGCAGTGGTGACTTTTCTTTCATACATACCCCTTGTTTAATGGCCGCCTCATATCACGGTGTCACAGCATCCCTTTCTTAAAGCGGTTCCACTTAGCACGGGATCTGGGAACGCTGCAGCTCAGACTTGGAGGGCTCTTGGTGGATCCCTGTGCTGTAGCTGCCACTGGACCCGGCCTTCGTGTCAGCCAGGGTTTTCCAGCTATCTGAACAACTCTCTGGCCATGTTTTAAGTGAATGCAAATGCACCCAGGGTGGGGGAGGCTGCAGTTGACTGAACATAAAATCTTAAAAGTTCTGTCTAAGACTGGACTATTGTTCAGATCTGAAACCGCTGAGCAGAACAAATTGACATCATCTGCTACCTCTGAATGGCACCTAGACACAAACATCGCTTTGTAATTATGATATTTCTTCTAAATGGAAACATTGACAACATTCCAATTTTTCCTCATTAAACCTTAGCATCCCTGATTTCCTCTCCTCTCCCACCTCCCCGTCAGGCTGCTCTTTTTTCTCTTGGCCTGGAGTTATTACATGGAAGGCTGATAAATGGATGCTATGAATGAATGTTTTCCAAACATTGTAGGAACTATTAAGAAAGTGGTTTTCCTTCTTCCCCTTTTCCCTTCCCACACTCCTCCCTCTCCCACCCCACAACTAATAGCACACAAATAGCACTTCATGTAATTTTGGCGACTCTCCACTATTCCAGGCAGACTTCAGGAAACCTCTTGATTTATAGCTGGGGCATCCAAAGGCAGCATGCTGCCTGCTTCCTTACGGGATGCCTAGTGGTGACATTTAGTGAGTCTGAGGTGCAGTATTTCAAATAGGCAATATCCATATTTTAGTCAGATAACTCTCTGTTTATACTTATAAATTGATTTAGTAATGAAATAAGCTGCTTTCACGATGCTTGCTGGCTTTAGGGTCTTTGTTACGGTATACTCAGATCATTCCTGAAGCTTAGTTTACCAAAGTAGAGCCAAAGTTTTCTGTCCATATTCCCATAAGCAGTCCGATTTAATTCAATAGGGCTATTCACATTAATAGGTAAAGCAGGATTTGGGACTCGGCTCAGAAAAACCATCAAGCATGTGCGTAAGGCCTGCTGTCCTTCTAGTTCCCCACTGCTGCTGTTGGCTGCTCTAGGAATGTCAACTCTGAAATTCTCTGTTAGGTTGGTGGTTAGTGGGGTCGTGTATCTGGTCTCCTGCAGATGGGGTTTTGGAAAGGATGTAGTTCAGACTGAATTTAAGGCTACAGCTGGGTGATTTGCCCCTTGTGTTTGGTTTTTGTCTTCTTCTACAGGTTGGTGATATCTCACTTGTAAGAGTTATTGAATAAAATAGATTCCCTGCAGCTGTTGGGTTTACAGTTGTTGTTAGTGTGCTTGGGCTTTCCTGCTGTCTTCGAGGAATTCTTGAAAACATTCTTAATCAGCTTTTTAAATTCCTTTTTTTAAACTCTTACATTTATTTCTGTGGGAAAATGTTCTTATGTAAAATGTGTTCCTTACAATTTCTGTTTTCTTTGTTTTAGTTGCTGTTTTAAACAAATTGAAAACATGTTTCAAGATGCTAATTTTGAGTTATGTTTGACAAGCTAGAGTGAAGCTCAGCCTTTGTGGTGTTCCCTTCTACCGTGGTGCTTATGCTTTAGTGCTGCTTATGTTTTACCTCTTTCTACTCCACTTTTTTGCTTCAACCAAACAGCATATCATATTCTGCCCAGGCCCCTCCACTAGGATACCTTTTCTCAGGACTGTAAAAGGTATATTTCCACCTTGAAAGCTCTGATTTTGACCCTAATCATTGTGAATGTTTCCCAAGTAATGGTACTCATTGCCACTGAGGATGATGTTGAACTAAGGCTGTCCTTTAAAATTTCTGGGTACTCCAGATGGGCAATAGTGCTACCTATGTGCTACCTGAGGATCACTGGGTAAAATGTGTTAACAGTTGCTACTTTATGATTTCCAGTGCTGTGTTGCTAGGCTCATGTGTTAGAGGCATTTCAGAAAATGACCTGGCTGTTACCCCATGATGGAACATGGCAGAGATTTACCAGTTTAACGCTGTACTTAATTTAAGCTCACTTTCTTTGGGGTCCTGTAAAATCTTTCCATAGGAAATACTAGAATAAGTCAGACTGCAGTTTGGGCTCTCCTTCACGCGAGACAGGGCTGTCACTGTTGTGTTTGGAAGCAGTTGCTCATGACTTCTACTTCTGAGTTGGTCTAGTCCTGGCGGCGTAAGAAATGTGTTTGCACAAGGCAGGCAGATTGTTTATAGCAGAGAGAGATGTCATTCAAGTAGAAGGACCTGTTTTTTAGACTTTCCTATCCAACTTCTTACCATGAATGAAAGATGCAGATGTATCTCACCTGGATTCCTGCAGTCCCAAGCTTAGGCAATGGCTTATGGCTCACGATCAAGGGGTTCTGGTTGCATTTGAAGTAATTTATTTACTCTGTTTGGTAGTGTTGTTCTGGAGTTTCACTCCATTTTACAGACTGGACAAGCGACCTGTGACATTCAGTTATTCTAGAGATGTTCTCGTTGCCTCATCTATAAACAGGGGAAAAGCCTGTGTCTATGTAGTGCTTGAATAAAAGCGGAGGGCTTTTAAGAAGATTTGCAGGTTTGGATAAAATAAAACTTGGTAGTGTGAAAGCTTTATTAAGTATTGTGCCAAACTGTGGCATCCTTGGACAATGCTGGGACATCAGTTCCCACTGAGAGTAGCAGGAATTTACCTGCTGCAAGAAGTGTTTGGAATTCTGCCAAGAGTTAAGAACATTTTTATTAATTTAGTCTTGATTTTGAAGGGAAAAATTTTGAGTGCAGTCACAAACATCTAAAAGCTCTTTTGGGGATGTAGCTTCAAGTTTCCCACCAATTTGAATAGAAAACTTATCAATAGGCAACATTTCTCTTTCTCCTACTGAAATGTATTTCTCCTTACATCGTGCCTTTTCTCCTTTATTATTCATTCTTTATCTTAAATGGAAAAAATCCCACACGAACTGTGAAACAAATGAGTTAATATTTTTCCACAGCATTCTGGTATCTTGTATATCTTCCTGGATTATGATGACAGGTGGAGCTTCTCCCAAGAATAAACTAAACCATGCTCACAGAGTTATAGAAATGAGGAAGTTTTTAAATGGAATCTTACAGTCCTTAAGTGGACAAAGCCCCCTGACAATTGTGCTACCAAAAATGTAATGTGAAGATTCTATTTTAAAGTTTTTTAGAGAAGTTTGAAGAGGGAAGTTTAATGAAGAAATAGAAAGCATAGTGAGCTCCCAAGACTCTGTTCCTGCAGTCTCTTTGCAGAGCTGCGTGGGACCAGGGCCTTTGTCTATTGAAAAATGGACCAAATAGCCCCTTCTCCTATCCCACTCCTCCCACGACTTCAGTTAAATTCTCGGATCGTGAGGGCATGTAGGGAACAGCTGCTTATGATCTCTTCACAAGTGCTGGGTCATTGGTAAACAACCATCCCTCCACCCTCTCGGAGGGAAAAAAATCATACAAAAAATGTATTCATTTTCCTGATGATGAAGAGTAATGAAGAGCACGTGCATGCTGCGCTGAGAGAGAGAGAGAAAAATGACAAATTAAATCATGTCTCGTTTGACAACCCTTTAAGTGTAACAGATCTGCACTTGTGCTGTCTGACAGGCATGATTGATACCACGGAGCACTCGTCAATTTTTAAACACACAGACCGAACAAAGAGGCACTTCATCCTGGGTCTTGTAGTTTACAGGCAGCCCCGCGCTGCACCGGGTAAGCACCCCTTCATGCGGCGGTGTTTTACTTGGCAAGACACTGCACCTCACTGTTTGGACAACTATATTTATTTTTATGATCCTTAAAATATTGTAACCCAGTCAACTCAACAGTCATTTAAGGTAATTTCTGGTCTGAACAGCATCTATTTTCTAGACAACTTTACAATAATATATGTTTGCTATGGGCCAAATTCTTTGTGTAGGTACCTCTGTTTCTGTGCTGTATTCATAGCTGTTAACTGGGCGAGAGTCACAGCATCCAGTAGTTTCTAATAACGCAAAATCTAAACCTCTGAGATGTTTTTGACTGTGCCACTTATAGATGATATTTTGCATGGCAAAACAATATGCTTTTCTTTAAATTTTATTTGTGTACAAACAAACCAACCTACAGATGAGCTATTTTATATTATTTTTGGGGGGAAACAGTCAGTCTGAAACAGACTTTTTCAAGATTTCAAGATTGAAAAGCTCAAGGTGGTAAGTGGAAAAAAAGGGCACAACTGTAAAAAGAGTCAGTCTTTAATTATCAGAGTTTTGCTATTGCACCCAGTAACACAGTTACTATGGGCCTTTTAAATGTGCCAGTAGGAGTCAAAGGATAATGCTCCTGAATTTTACATTTCCTCCTGAAAAACTGTGAACATCAACACATGTATCTATCACCCTGTGAAATGACTGCGCAACGTCATGAGAAAGTTCTGTACAGGAAGGCTCATCCATCACTGACATTGCTACGCCTCCGTGTCAGGGCTGGTCTGCCGCGCGATATCAGAAATGGCTTAGGGGTTCAGAGCAGCCAGTGAAGAATCCGCTATGGCACAGAGGAAGGGAGAACCTAGGCAGGAGCGCTGTAAATAGACCAGAACATAAGCAGTCCCGTGGAAGGAGACGGAGTGGTGCAATAGCTTTGTTTGTTAAGGACTTACATTAACCAGTCCAAAGCACAGTTTGTGGAGCAACATCCCATCTTACCCTGGGCCAGGAGCTCTGAAATCACAGGGAGCAGTGATGGTTTCTCTCATCTCTCAATGTCCTTGACTTGTGCTCTTATGAAATTCTATTTCATAATTCTATGAAATTATTTATTAGCAGGAAAAATGAATTGGCACAGCTTTTAATGGGTGTTGTGAACCGAATCCGTGGTCTCTGTAAATCCAAGACCGTCTTTAGCCTGGGGTTTAGGAGATGCTTACACACGTATTGGCTGTGTCTGATGGAATTCATCCCTGCACATCCAGGCTTTTCTTTTGTGCATCTTTACTACTTGTCCTGGCCCTTTCACTCCCTTAGGGGTAGATGAATAACTCTGTTTATTTAGGCCTTTTTAATCTGACAGTTCCAATCAAACTAATTCACCCGAGAGAGACCAATCATCCTTTTATTTATATTAAGCTGTTTTACCAAGGTAACCCAATCCAGACCATCTCCACATCTTGTTTACAAGAGCAGCCTTGGTGACAACATCTGTCCTGTGTAAAACGTCAAAAAAAACCCCAAAAGAAAAAACTACCAAACCCAAAACCTAGTAAAAATCATAGAGATATCAGAATTGATATCAGAATTGATGTTCAGACACACATACCAAAATGAGCCTCCAGCCTGCGCTGGTTGGAGAAGACAAAAAAGGTCAGAAGGAGGTGTCGGAGCTGCTGTCACCTGGGAGTGAGGCCACGGTCCATGGGGTGGAATTCGTTAGGTGCCATCCGTAGAGGTCGTTAGTACCCCACAGTCTCTGGCAGGAAGCAGTGGACTAACGGTGAGATGTGAAATTGCCGAATGTGTTGCCGTGGGCTGTATCTTTTGTCTCTCTTTGATGTATGTTTCCAAAAGTAGTAAAAGTATCATCAAGTTTTCTTCTACCCAAAATAGAGCTCTTCAACGATAACTTCAGAATCAACCCTATGCACAGGTAGGAACCTGTGGAGGAAATGGTTGTTTCAGGCTTGTAAAAGTGAGTTGTTTATGAGGCAATAGGAGGCAATCTTTTCCTGATGTAACTGATCAGATACCTCTCAAGAGAAGGTTAAAAGGAAGGAAAAATGCTGCAAAAATCAATCTGGGCCCTCTAATATCTGAATGCTCAGAGAGGGGGTTGAGCTGTGCTTGTGACTGTTTGTGTATTGAGCTCCTTGTAGATTCTGAGCTGCACTAAGGGGGGTTTGTGCCATGCTAGTAAGAACTGCTTATTTTAAATGATGATATGAAGTAGCTTTTGCCATCTGATAAATGAGGGCAAGTCTCATACAGTTCCACTATGAGGTTAATTTACACTGAAACAACCATTACAGCAGGACTTTCAAGAATACAGTGTTTTAGTGAGAGCTGACTGTGAGGGTGGCGATTCTGTGTGATCCACACAAGTGGCAGAAAACTGAGCAGCCCCATTGCTGAGATGCCTTGGCAGTACTCGATGGCTTGTCTTGATCCTTGCTGATCCCTGAGAGCTCTTGTGTTTCAGGAAGAGGTGGAAGCCTGTGGAATTTATTTGTCACTTGAGCTAGTGATGACCACCAGGAATGAAACCTGCATAGTCCATTATTGCTTGCCGTTGTGTTGTGGGCTCTTGTTTAATTTCACTGCTGCACGATGTGTGGTTTGAAGTGAACTTCATGCTGTGGAATGCTCCTCGTGGACAGACTGCAGGGTAAGGTTTTCTGCACAGCCAGAGAACAGGTAGTAGATGGCAATAGCACACGCTGCCTCTGTGCCTTCCTTGGCTCGGGTTTGACCTCTCAGCTTTGCTGTCCTCAAGAAGAGAACAGACCCTGGGGGTAGAGCTGGCAGAAATATGTTCCTATATTTTGGGGAATGCAAGCACATCCCCAAGCCAAGCAATAAAGGCATAATTATTTTGTAAATCAAACCTAAAATACTTGTTTTGGTCAAAAAGCCATTTCTTACAGTAAAAAACCCATTTTCACGTGAATGTTGAATATCTGACAAATATCCCTTTGCTACTAAAGCTGAAAAAAAGGATGTTCAATTAGAGAGAGGAAAAATTGCCCCTCTGAGCCTTCAAATTTCAACCACACCTGCCAGAAATAAATCTAATGGAAAACGCTGTGTACACGTTATAGGAGCCAAACAAACATACCTGAGAATGCTCTTTCAGTTTATTGTGACTGAACCTTGCTACACACATAAATGAGCCCCGTCTGCTCTTGGTATTGCAGTCGCATCCACGTGAAAGAAAAGATTAAAACAAGATACTAACATAAAAGTCGATTGATAGAGAGTGGAAGGAGATTGTTAGATAGTGACTACCTGGAATAGTTCCAAACCCCATTGTTGCACAGAGAAATTGGCTTTCTGTTGTACCGTGTTTTCTGTAATGCAAACCAGGGTGTGTGTGTGTGATTGTCATTATGAAAAGCTTGTGCCAGCACAGTAGCTCAGACACCAGGGGATAATGCATTACACACTGATGCTTTCCAGGACGCTGGTTCTAAAGCACTTGTGGGGGGTTGTTTCGATCAGAGGATGGAAGTTTCTGAGCTGCAGGCCCCCAAAGGGTGTTATCTTGGCAACACAAGGTTAAGATCCAGTCTTACTTCAGAGAAATGCCTTCACTTCCCTGTAGTTTTCAGGTTTCACCCAGCACCACTGCGTTTCGAGGTTAGAGGAGGGGTTTGGGTTTCAGACAATCGACAGAACAATTGGGAAAGTGACCCCCTGGCATAATCCCACCTGGGAGAAAGGCTCGCTTGTGACTTCAAAGCCTTTGCGTGTTAGAACACCCTGCTGGGATTAAAGCACTTGACGAAGGAGATGTGCTGCCTGCCAGTCTCTGTTCACATCCTGCAGCACTTCCCAGGTTCAGTGATGAGGGCTCTGGCCAGCATTTGGCTGGGGAACCACTGCTGGAGCTGAGGTACCGGTGAGTGAGGTTGATGATCCTGAGATGAGAGAGCAAACCCAGTGCTACGTTACAGGCTGTGTCGGTTTGAGGATCCAGTGTAAACATAGGGGCCTTGATCGCTTGTGGCCATTAAGGAAATCCTGGAACGCTGGCTTTGCGCTGAGTAGTGGCAAGATCAACAATTGAACTGAAAAGGAGTACTCATGTGTTGCTAAACCCTTACCTGCTGGAGTGTCAAATTAATGCCATAAATTTGGCTCCCTGTCCTCAGCTGGTTTGCTGTGTGCCGCCAGACCCCGTCGCATTCCGCTTCAGAGGCAGCAGGTGCTGATTGTTGGGAAACTTGATCCGTGTATCAATTGTAACGCATCTTGAAAAATTTAGCTTACAAAACTCTAAAAGGGAGTCTGATGAATGCGATTTTCTTCCCTCAGACCTGGAAAACCTGGTGGTGTCTGTGGTTTTGTAAAACCTCTCATACTTTATTTATTTTTAGTCCTCTGCTTGCCCTTGGGTACAGATTACTTTCAAACAAGCTGGTTTACTGTTTGCATAACACAGGCTTAAATTTAGTTAGAAATGGATCATTTTTCAAGTAAAATTCCCCAGAAAATAATTACAAGTATTTGGGGGTGTTGGGGAAAACATCAGAAAACTTTCTTGTTAAGGTCTGGTGACACCTAGCAATTAAAAATAAGAATCCATGTCTTGATCCAGCCCTTCCTCCCTCTCCTTGAGGACAAATTAAACCAAACTGCAAAATTTTCAAACGTACTTCTAAATCCAGCGTTGTTTGCTTCTGCGTAGATTGTACCTTCTACAAATTATTTCTTCCTGGGAAAGTGTCTCAGATTCATATTAATGAGGATTCCATGTTTGTGGTTAGGAGACATTTAGTCTTGTGGCTTAAGTAGCCTCAGGACTCTCATTAAGTGCAAGAGGTTAATAATCTAAACTAGCAGTTAACTAGCTATGGTCAGCAGGGCCTTATTGCTTTTGGCTGCTCCCTTGTCCTTTGCAGCGCTAGAGATGCAGGTGAGGAGGGGAAGACCAAACAAGGCAGTTGCAGGTGAGCCATTTCTAATCTTTGCACCAAAAGAGATTTTATGAATGGAAATGAGATCCTGATGGAAGAAAGAGTCAGTGTGCATGTGATTGTAAGAGGAGGGAGGTGGATTCTTAAAGAGTGAATGAGCTTTTCATTCAGGGGAGGTTTGTGCTCTGGTAGTTTGTAGACCCTGGTCCTGCCAATTGCGGTTCACAAACAGCTCGGACAAAACCCTCTTTTTGTGGTTGCTTCTCTGTAGCGCAAGAAGAATATGTAGAACTCCCGGCTGTGCTTGACTCACGGTGATGTGTGGGGACTGATTTCTTGTAGCATGTTGGAGACTCTTGTAACTGAGAGAAGCCATAGGATTACAGAATACTGGTTGGCATGAAACTCTGGAAGTCATCTATTCCAACGTGTTGTTCAAAGCAGGTCTAGCTAGGTCAGGTCGCTCAGGGCCATTTTGAGTTGAGTCTTGAACACATCCAAGGACAGAGACTCCAGAACCTCTCTGAGGAACCTAGTCTAGTACTTGACCTCCCTCATGGTAAAGAAAGGATTCCTTATAAGTGTTTGGATTTTTCTGTCCTCCAGCTTGTTTCTGTTAACCCCATCCTATTGCCATGCACCTCCAAGAAGAGCCTGGCTCCAGCTTCTCTGTATCCTCTGATCAGGTAGTTGTAATCACCAGTGATATCTCTTGATGCTGAACAGGTTCTTCCTGTTCTCTCAGGTTCTTCCTGTAGGCCACGTGCTCCAGCTCTTATCATTTTGGTGGCTTGTGGCTAGC
The DNA here is from genome assembly GCA_033558235.1 of Neomorphus geoffroyi. Classification (NCBI taxonomy): domain Eukaryota; kingdom Metazoa; phylum Chordata; class Aves; order Cuculiformes; family Neomorphidae; genus Neomorphus; species Neomorphus geoffroyi. The sequence continues at coordinate 1,493,634 of JAUMJM010000029.1, read as the reverse complement.
CCTGCTCCAGTCTGTCAATGTGTTTCCTGCACAGGTGAGCCCCAAACTGGACTCAGTGCTCCAAACACAAAGGAACAGAGGGAAAGGATCGTTTTCCTGGCCATTCTGGCTGCATTCTTACTAGTACAGCCTGGGACAGAGTTCATCTAACTATCAGCAGGACCAAGTTTCTTTTGTGGGTCAAGAGCTCTAAAGAAAGAGAGCTGGTATTCCTGACATTGAAGAATTGCTACAGAAGTTGGAGGGCAATCGCAAATTAGCTCTAACCTTCTGCAGTGGTGGAAACTTTAGTTTTAATTGCACAGCCCCCAAGCAAATTAAAAAGAAGCAACCAAATTGGTTATCAGGCTGGCTTCCCACAGTGTCCTGACAGGTCCCAGAGGCCTCTGCGGAGATGAGATTCAGCTGGTTTCTGCCTATGTTTAAAAAGGTAAATTCTAATCTGTAAGTGATCTTTGTGCAGTTATGGAGTAGACTCTGTTGCCAATGGAAAAAAAAGGACACAGATATCTTAAAATTATGCCCCTTTCCTTTCTAATGTGTTCTGCTTCAAGGATGTAGTTTATTTTAGTGTGATGTCTCCTGTTGGATCTTCCATGGATTTATCTTCTGGCATTTTGAAAAAGAGGATCCAAAATATCCAGAAAAATAAATTCCATTTAGTTACACCAAGCTTTGGTTTGAGAACAAGTATTGGAGATATTGTCTAGAAAGCCAAAACATTATTCTGAAGAATCAAACAGGAGCGTGGTCTGCCTGAGCAGACACATCTGGAAAGACCAGATCTCTCTTCCATCATGTGCTGTCCATCCCATGCCAGTGTTGGCTTACCCCACTCTGAAATGGATTTGCAGCGCACTCTCCATGTGCTGGCAGCGAAGGTGCCTGCAAGGAGGAAAGAGGTTCATTACCTGTTATTATTGTAAGAGATAACAATGCTTTTGGTGTCTGCGGTTCCTATCGGACCACGGCCTCCAGGATGACAGGGCTTCTTCCTGCTTTCTCAACAGCTCAAGGTTGGTTGGAGCCAGGGAAGCTTCGGTTGCTGGTCACAGAAAGTAGAAGAGCTCTAAATTCATAGGAGACTCCAAGTTAATGCAGCTTGGGTCTGTTCCTGAAGCCTCGCTCTTATGTCAGGAAAGCCGTCTCTGAACTAGCAGTTCCCCTTGGGAAGAAGTGCCTGGGACTCCAGCCTAGCCATACATCTCTGTCAAAATCTCTATGAATAAATTAACCTTTCTAAAGATTAGTGCACCCTAATACCTCAGGGTTTTTTTCTTGTTTTTTTTAACAGAACAAATGCTAAAAGTGCCTTGACAGACCTTGCTGGGTTTGTGCTGTGGATCATCTACAAAGGATTATGTTGCGAGTGGCGTTAAAGGCACAGCTGTGTGATTATGGTGAGTACAGACATTCTCCTCCTTTGGAGAAGGGCTTTATTGTATGGCAAAACACGTGATTATGAGTAGGAAATCCTCATTAAAGGTAAATAATAAAAAAGGTAATGAAAATTCCCGTGCTTTTCCTTTTAAAACACCTGGAATTCAGACACCTCCCAATGCTTCACAACTGTTATTTCACTAGAGCAAAAGCTCAAACAACTTTGAAGACTCAGGAAGCTCTGTTTCGCACTCAAACCTCAAGCACTGGTTGCTCGCTGTGTCTGTGAAAAAATAGGCTTGGTGTCAGCAGCCCCATGGGCTCTGCCTGCTCCTCTTCTTGACTCAAGCTCTTGCTTTGGTAGAAGGGACCGCGGGGAGCTCAGGTATCTCTCGCTCTATTCTCTTGCTGTTGAATTGCTGGAATTGATCTGATCCTTTCCAGGCAGCTGGGGGCAAAGGGGGCCATTCCAAAGATGGTAGAGAGTGTTTTGATTTTTGATCCTTTTGAGATGAATTATGGGGAGGAAGCTGTCTGCTATCAGAGGAGTTAGTCAAATTCCTTGTCAGATGTGCAATCCCATTAAAAATGCATTATCTGTTTTCAAAGCTTAAGCATGGGTGTTGGTTGAGAGTCTTTAAAATATTATTGTAAACTTTCACTGAGAAAAAGTATTCCTGAGCCTTTCATGAAGGCTAATCCCACTTCAACTACCGTAAACCATCAACTTCTGGGGTGGCCTTCCCGAGCAACGCTGGGCGAAAGGATGCAATTATTCTGGGAAAATCCTCCTGGAAGATGAGTACGTTTGGTTTATGGCATTGTTCACCGCTCTCAGCATTCAACTGATTTGTTCTGATGGTGTTTGCATCCTTCCTCAAATTCTCCCTTTTGCTTTTCTGCCTGGCACCTAGAGTTAAAATAGTGATCTGAATCTGTCCTAAATGAGACTTATAACTCTTGGTTCCTGCAAAGAGTAAGCTTAGAATGCCTGAATGTATGTGCTCGTAACTTGAATATCTTAAAAGTAGATGAAAGGAATCTCAGGCAAAGCTTTGAAGTATGTATCTGTGGAGGGAAGCTACAGTTTTTTCTGTGGAGGATTACCAGGATATCCTAGAGCCTCCAGTGTCAGTCACTCCTTGAAACATATTCCTTTGGATTTTTTTAATAAACGTATAAATGTGGCACTTAAACGTCGCTTTTTAAAGTAACTGTTAATTGCATAATTCCACACTCTTCCTAGTTTTTCTTATTTTTGATGTGTAAATAGGATTTCCAGGAAAATCTCATAGTTTTCTGAAGTCTTTCACTGACATTCATAACCATAAAATCACTCCAGTTGAGTTTATAGCAGCTACAAAACCAGACATTTCTCTGTATTCTAACTCTACTGTGAACTCACAAAACAAAGATCATCAAACCAGCAGGAGCACTTCAAATCTTTTCCTTACCATTTGCCTCAAAGCAGGGAACACGTGGTCCTCAGGTACCCAAGTGCCCTGTACTTTTAACTGTGTACCACGCGAGGCAGCTGCAATGCAACTTATTTTAATGCTGTAAAGTAGAGGTGGTGGCACTTTAATGTTTCCTTTTCTAGAATAGGTTTATGTTAATATTTTGCTTTATTTCAACAAAGTGGAGTGTTTACCGTGAACAGCAGGGCCTACAGAAAGACTTTTGCAGCACTCTCCCTACTGTGAAGCAGCCATACCTCAAGCCTGAACCAATTTAGGAAGGCATTGGCCATATGATTTTAATATTAACAAGTGGAGCAAATTTGTGAGTGGGTTGTTGGCCAGTTTCATAGTGAGGGGCACCTGCAATCCATCAACACGGCTCATACAACAAGGTGTCAATGCACAGGCAGAATAATAACAGGAATCTGGTGCGTACAGGGATCGCTCAGCTGGTGGGGAGGTGTGAACATGTGGGAGAAAAGAAAACATTAGGGTAAAACATGGTTATTTGTTGGTTGGTTAGCAGTCACCTAATTCTCGGAGACAGGAAAGAAGCAGGGCCAGAGATGAAACATGCAGGGTGGGTAAGGCATGGAACACCTATGGATTCTGCTGCTAGCCGGGTGTGAGTGCGGTGACAGTGAAAGTGGCACAAAGTGGCCATGGCCTTCTGCGGAACAGGAGAGGGGTGTCGTGGCACATAGGTTACGCGAGTCTGAATGCAAGCACTCTTGAAAAGGGCATTACAATTGTGAGACCCAATCCAAGGGTCAGTGAGAGGACCTAAGTACCAGGTTTCTTCTAGGGCGGCTCAGGTGGGCTGCTACAGAAAACAGATCCAAGCTATGGACATTGGCTTGGCTTTCACAGGACATGACAGAGAAGGAGATGTGGGTAGGCATGTCTGCTTGCCAAAGAGCAAAAGGGCAAAGAGCAGTCACCTCTGGAAAATGATTTGAAAACCTGAGAGGAGTTGGTCCCTCAACACTGTGTAAAATGGAGTGGACTCTCTAGAAGTCATTCTAAAACTTACGCTCCTTAGGAAGGACCCTTCCTAGTTGTGTCCTGAGCTATTATTTACATTTTTTCAGAGATATAATTGTAATTTCTTGCTCTGTTTCATATTTTTTTCCCTTCTCACAACATCCTGAAGGGTGATATAGACATGTTGTTATGTTCTTTCTATTGTGTGCCAACTTCAAGTATGTATTTTTATTTATCTGAATAAGTGTAGAGCTCCAGTGATGTGATCCAGTGTTAGAAAAATAGGGACTGTCACAAAAATATAGGCATTTGTTTGACACAACACAGGTCACCTCCTAGTCCCACCTTTCCCTCTGACAAATGTCTGGAGCCCCTATCTCTGTTTGCCTTTACCTCTCTTGCTTTATTTCTCTATCGCATAGCTAGTCTTGGTGCTCTAGTTCAGGTGATTCATCCATGCTACTGGCCACACGTGCTGGCTTTATTGTACTCATGGCATGCTTCTCTGCACATCTGAAATAACACCAGTCTTCTTTCTCCCCCCAGAAGAAAAAAACTTGAGCCTACGTTCTGCTTTGCCAGGCGCTGTTTCCTGTCACTCGCGATGGCCTCTTCCCAGGAGGTAAGGAAATAACCTTGCGTACTTTTTACCAATGGTAATCTGTTGTTTTGGCATTCTGTGAATGACTGGTTTCAGGCGATTCTGTCAATGTACCTTGCCAGCAACCAGGTTTTGGATGTTTGCTTTGGGAACATTTTGTGGTTGAATGGCTGTGTTCCATTCCACATGTAAACATGGGCAAAAACTTACATTTAACAGTTCTAAACAGTTGGGCACTGGTCAAAGAGGCTACTCTCCTTCTCTTTAAGACATTAAAATTTTGCATAAAGTACAGAACAATTTAATAGCAGGAATGCCTGGGTGCTGCCAAATGTATGATTTTATTTTATTTTATTTTTTAAAGTGCCTAGCACAGAGACTGAGGCTTTATTTGGAAGGAGATGTCAGGAAAGCAAAACTTAATTGAATCTCAGACTGTACAATTGGAGTCGTGTCTAAAAGGAAAGCTCTTTTCCCTCAGAATGCACTTGTACTGGAGGCCAGTTTCCACTCTGCTTTGTACGGATTTAAACCACAGTAACTCTAAGTGTGACTGTGCCATTGTGGCTTGAGATGAGAATTGGATCTTCAGCTAGTTCAGGCTTTGTTTTTGCTTTCTTAGTCATCTGAATGATCCTATTTGTGCTGGCCTGGTTGCTTGCTGCAGCCATGCAGGAGAGTCTGGCTGCAGCTGCAGGACCCAGTGAGTGCTCAGCACTTTTCAAAATCCAGGTTTGCGTGCTGTGCTCTGGTGGGAACAGGAGATATATGCATCCTTTAAAAATCAGCAAGCACTGTGGTGTGAGGAGCTTGTGCCAGCTCTTTACTTTGGGTAACTTTATTGTTCAGGGGTTTTTCCAACCATCCCTTGGAGGAATCTGCCTCAGCTTCTCAGACAATGGAGCCCATCTTCCATACAGAATCAACAGGGAGTTGCTTTTCCCACGTCACAGGGCTGAAGCCTGTCTGCTGTTTCAGGGAGCACTCTGCTCTCAACTCCCAGTCTGTCCATCTGTCCCAGATTCCCAGTCTGTCCATCTGGGTTTTTTTTACTTCCACTAAGCACTGCTGCAGAGTGCTGGGTTAGCTCTTGGGGAGGTGTTTGCTGTACAGAAAGCATGAAGACATTTGGAAAGAGAGGTCTCATAGGTCTTACAACAGAGTCCTCTGCGCACTTAGAGGAAAACGTGAACAGAGGTGGAGAATAAGAAGTCCTTTGGCCAGAATCAAACTGGGCTCCATTCAAAATGGAGAAACAAGCAGCTCTTTTCCTGTTTCATTTAGAAATGTAGCAGAAGATGAATACTTTGGGCCCTGTGTGTTTGGGTTACTTCATTTTATACCCTAGGTCATTTGTCTAGAACCAACCCCTTACACATAAAACTCACACTCCTTTACACACTCACTGGACACCACAGAAGTGTGATTTGTACTCCTTACACATATTTATGAAAAGCTGATGACATCCACTGTGTAGGAAAAAACACCATTTCCATACCTATTTTAGCTCTAAATATGTCCTTTTGGTCTCAGAGTGGGGCCTTTTCTCATAAGGCATCCAGGAATAGCATAGCTCAGCTGTTCAGGCATTTGCAGTTTAAGGCACCTTCTGGCTTGTTGAATGTCCCCGGTGTATTCTGTCCTGGGTTTTCATGCAGTCCATGGAGCACTGATGATCTCTGGTAGCACTTGTTGGTGCTCCACAGAGTTTCTGATCACATGGTGCTGGCACGCTGCCTTATTTCCAGCTGCTAAATTGCATTCAAAGGCCATTTAAAATACTTTCCTAATAAAACTTGCCTATAAAAATAGTTACTATAGCTGCTGCAAGGATGTTCTAGGAGCTGGTCCAAAAGACGGTCCCTACTGAGATGAGATCCACCCTACTAAAAAAAGCTGAGAAATCTCAGCCTTAGCAGCATTTCAGCAGAAGTTAAAAGCTGCATCGAAGTGGCAGCAGAAGTGTTAATCAAGCTGTGTGCTTTCTTAGTTAATGCACAGGCACTCCTGGTGCTGATGAATAAGATAGGGAGCATGGCTGGTTGGGCAGAGTTTCTAAGCTGTTTAAATACATTACAGCTTTGCTTTTAGAGTAGAAGAGCTTGGATTAATTGGGTAAGTGGCACTTAAGAGATTGCAGGTTAGGAGGATGCAGAGTGTGGGTAAATGCAGTGTGGGTGTTCACTTCCCTCCCCTCCCCCCCCCCCCCTTAAATCTGTGGCTGCACTTTTGCTGTAGCTATGGGGTTAGGACAAAGCTGCTCGAGTGCAGGTTTTATTGCCAGTGAGCTGAGCCATGCAGCTGTTTCAGGTCTTTGATCACAGAAGATAGCAGAACAAGCAAACCCAAAGCTGATGTGAACGTCGTTTTCCACCCCTCTCTGTGTAAGCTTCGTGCAGCTGCTTGGGCTCCCGGAGGTGGCAGGGAAAAGGGCAGGGGCCAGGGCAGGGCTGTTGATCCACACATCGTGTCCCTGCGGCACGTGGTACCTGCTGAGTCTTCTTGCTGGCCAGCTATAACCAGTGCCAGCGCCAAAGGGTGCTAGAAATGCAACTTTTAAAAAAGTTACATTCTCCATACGCAGAAGGAACTCTGGGATGCTGGCATGTGTCTTTTTTCCTTACTCATGGATGGGAAGTGTATGTGTCTACCTCGGTCTTATCTACGCAGCTAGTTTGACTCTTTAACTTATCCTTCTCTTATCATTAATTCATCAAGGAAAATGCTTGCAGGGCTTTCTGCCTCGCAGTTTGGAAACCTCTTTTTCTTCTCAGTACTTGGGCCCAGGATAGAGACTTGGTTTTCTTCATATTTAGCCATGCTGAGTGTATTTGCCAGATACCACAAATAACTCGGTCTCTTCTTCATCAGGCAGCATCTGGACTTTTTCCTTCTGTGTTGTTACAGGGGTAGACTTTGACCTTGATTCCCTGCTACAGAAAGGGTGAGAATGAAAGAACAAACTCAGAGAGTTTTCTGTAGCATCCTCTTCTTGTTCTCTCATCAGTCTTTGCCTGTGATTTCTTAAGAGAACATGTTGCAATGCCTTGTTCTGTGCTGAAGTCAAACCTCGGATGTTCTGGGTTGATGCTAATGAAATGGCAGTGGTGGAGTGATACGAGGTGTGGGTTTTCTGTCTTTGGAGTGGTCTCTGTTGTTCTGGCTGCAAGTGGAAAGTATCTCTTTTGGGAACATTAAAACACTGATTTTCAGTGCTTTCTGTGAATTTCTTCTTTTTTTTTAAACTTACCTGGGTTTGAACCATGTTAAAATTAATTTTTTTTTATTACTAACAGGACTATTTTAACAATACCTAAGATTGCATAAATCGTCTCTAATATGGGTTTCTTCATAGGAAGTGATGGGGTGTTTTTAGTGAATTATAAGTGAAATATAAGAACACTTCCCTTCAAACTTGTGTATCTCAGGTGCGAGCACTCAGAAATACTATTTTTCCATCCAGTCTAATCTCTAACTGTCTTGATTTTTTTATCTGCCTTAAGTGGCATACAGAGGGCTATCATATATTTCACCATTGTGCATTACCAGAATATGGTACTTCACACTTTTGGGATCATTATCCAAACAAGGGCTGTGTAAGGCTGATTTGGCCTGGATTGTCAATACCAGAACCAAAATTACTTTACTAAAGCCAATATTTTCTAAAGTACCATATGTGTTGGAAACACAAGTCAGCTCTTAACTGATATTAGTGCTTTTCCTTGTGTCTGTCCATGCAACTGATGTTTAGAACACTCTTAAGGATGTGATTTTAAGGTGCTGAGCACTGAGGTGCCCATGTTGGCTCCAGCAATACTTGGCCTATGTGGAAACGAGACACAGATTTAGGAACCTCACTGCAGGCGTTTGGTTTCCAGTCAAGCAAGGAGCACTGCGTGGGTCCTTGTCTGACATTACTATAACCATCTTTGCCAGTAGGTGGGGTTCCAATCCTGTTAAAACAACCTGGGAAACCTTGTCTCGAAGTGCTTGCTCCTCTTGCTCTTATACACACAAGCTGGCCACATCTGGAAATGTTTGATTTGATATAGTGTCGTTTTACATTGCAGAAATGAGCGTAAGCGGTTTTTTAACCCACCAAGTGAGAAATGTGATCTGGGTTTTACTACCGACCCTTTAAATAAAAAACAGATCGCTTATTAAACCATTATCTATCAAGGATATGGAGAGAGTTAGAAATATCCCAGGATCAGAATCAAAATTGAAATGGACACATTTCTGTCTACTGTCCGATGCTGACAGTGCGGTCCAGTCATGCAGAGCTGAAATACCTCACAGGAGGAAAAACAAACACAGAGAGACGGGATAAAGGAACAAGCTCATATCCTATTCGTCTATCTGTGTTTGCTTTCACAATTTCCATTCAAGTACAGGGCATTGCTTAAAGAAAATCACTGCAATGTATTATCATGAGTTGTTTGTTGTCAAGATTTGGATCAAATCTTCTCTTATGAGGTTCTTGAGCAGCAGTAGGTGCAGGAATGCCGGCTGGGTTCCTTGCTGAAGCCACTGTGTATTCATCACTGCCTCTGCTTTGCAGGCAAAAGGCAGCGAGGGGAGAAAAATCCTGCCTAGCAAAGCATAATCCAGAAATCCCGAAGCCTTTAGTGCTCATTTTGAATGTGCCAGTTTTTAACTCTGTGAATTGCAGCTGATCTATAGCTCTTTGGGTTCAGTTTAAAGGATGCATACTACCACACGCAACCAATTCATTCCCATGCTCTCACCCCCGTTTGATCAAACGCTGCTTCCTCGCTGATATGAGTACATCCCACTGGCTTTGATAGAGCTGCTCACGTGGGCAAAACCAGAAGGATTTGACTCTCTGTGAATTATGACAGTTGGCATCTGAAATGAAACAAAGATCAGATCTGAGATGGATTTTTGCCATCACGTTGCATTTAAAAGCTCGTATTACTTTGGTTGTATTACATTGCATCACACTCGACCGAGTCAATGTGTCATAAAGCTGCCTAATGTAATTGTACACTGCATAAATGCAACAGAATGCCTCCGAAAAGTGATATTTCATGCTTGCTAGCTAACGCCTCGGCAAAGATTAAATCCACGAAAAGTAGGTATGTCCAATTGTTCGTTTGGATCAGCAAATAATTCATTACCCACATTATCTTTTTTTTGAAATGTCACTCCACATTGTAAATCACTGAGATCCTGCTTAAAATGCCAACATAGGGATGTTTTAAAAGAGCAAACTAAATTTTAGGGCCAATTCACAAGGCAGTTTTCCCCTTGAAGGGGAGCTGCCCATCTCCAAATTAGAGCTCTTGTTGGAGCACTTCCCTCCCTTTGCAGGCAGTGATTCCCAGTGGGCACAGGTTATTCATCTTGGAGACTCCCTACCCGTGGGGGCTTTCAGGAGAGAAACCCTTAGACAGTCACTTGCCTGAGAGGAACAAACTGAGTATTGTGAGGTGAGATCTCAGGAGCCCCCTCTCTGCTCTCTCTTTTTGAATTCTCTTAGGGAAAATGATCGTTCTCTTCTCTTTGTGCCTCAGTTTGCCCTTATACAAAAGCTCAGGAGATCAACACTGTCTTAGCAATGTGAAGTTAGGCTTTCATAACCAATTCCTATAAGCTGTGATGAAGGTGGGACGTTGGGTTATGGGTGGCAAGCTGGGAGGACGTTGAATGAGCTCAGTTCCAGCAGTTTTCTTCCTGAGAAAAAGGGGAGGCAACTGGATGCACTCGTTCAGGTGGGAGCTGCAGGGAGCTGCTCCAGGGCCCTTCTACTGATGTGGAAACAAAGGCTCAGAAAGGCATGAAAGGGGACGAGAAAACCTATGATTTTGTGTGGCATTCCAGAATTCCTTAATTTGGCACCAGGAACAGGAGAGGCTGGGGGCCAGCTGAGACCAGGCAGTGCCCTCCTGTCTGGGTAGAGCTCATAAGGAAGGTGATGTGGGAACCAGTGGAAAAGCTGGCGTTCTGGCAGGTTCAGATCTGACTGATGGGCGAGCAAACCAGAGCGTGACCCTTCGAGGCACAATGGTGATTTTCAGTGTGAGCAGCAAGTCTCTGGCATGGTATAAATCTGAGGCGGTTGCAGAGGTGTTAGAGGAGAGCAGGAGTGCATGTTTGTATGTTATGAAGGATTGCTAGTGGAGCACATGGTGAGGCCGTTGTCTCTCAGCAGAGGAGCTCAGGTTATGTTGTGAATTTGACAGTGGACTAGGAATTATCTCAAGAAATGGGTTTCTTACACGCTGCTGAAACTGGCAAAAATATAATCCAAGTGACACATTACGCTTGAAAAACTTTATCCAGCCCTTCGTGCCTCTTCCCTTCCTGGGAAGGTGACCTCAGCTGGTCTGACTACCAACCCCGGTGCCATAGTCACAGCTCAGCTGTGCCCACCGCTGGGCAGGGTCCAGGTGTGCCCATACAGAGCTGATGAAACTCTCTCCTTGCCCACTCCAGTTTCTCCCTACAGAGCTGCTGCAGGAAGCGTGGCAGGGGTGAAGGGGGTCCTGCGTGCAGCTGCTCCTAAACCCAGCCGGTGGGACTATGGGCTGAGGGAGCTGCACGAAGAACAATGCCCACTTCCCAATGAAATACCCACTAAATCCCTAGGATTTCAGTACCTGTGAGGCTGGCAAGGAGGAAATCTGTTTCCCATCATGTGCTCCCTGTGACACACAGCCTTTCCCAGCACAAATTGACCTTTCTCGGTACTGATAACTTAAATAACATTTCACCATATTGTAAAATTAGAGACACTTCAGCAACTACTACAAGTGTTGTGAGTTTCCCCCTTATTAGAGAGAAGGGGGAATTCAGATCCCTCCCGTGCTGAGCCCTCGATTGGCTGTCACCCTGCCTGACATGCCCTGTTGCCTGCAGTGGATTGGCCGGAGGCAGATTTATATCCCCCTGTCACAGCCAATAGAAATAGAGTGTTTTCTGTATCCCTGTTTAGTTACAGTGACAGAACCCTGATTGGGTGAAGCCTTGTGATTTATGGGATTTTGCTGAAGAGTAACTGAGGTTTATCAGAACATAATGATGTGGTACTAATGCTCATTGCACGGCAACATGGCTGGCCGGGTTGGAAAGGGCAGTGCTTGACCTTGTCTGCGTTTTAAGTAGATCTGGTTGCATTGTGTGCTGGCGGGGGTTACTTGCACACAGCAAACGAAACCCCAAATCATCTATTTGTGGCACCTCTTACCAGCTTCACCCTCATCCCATCCCATCCCAAGAAATTAAGAGTTAAGGGTTGGGGTGGGGGGAAGCTTTTCAGGTTGGGGGCTACGGTTCTTGTTGTCTCCATATGGTTGATTTTCGAGACAAGGATGCCTTCTCGTTCCTGAAGGAGCATCAGCTTCCATTCTTCACTTCAGAAAGGTGGGAGCGAAAAAAGGAGGTATCTTGAAGGAAAGGGCGGAATCCAGGGCATCTACTGGAGGAAGTGCCAGGATTTGATCATCAGGCAATGACCAGTTATTGGACACGTGTAATTAATCTCAGGATGTGCTTTCCAAAATGCCTCCAGGGACTAGGTTAATGCAGAAAAGAAGATGCAGAGAGGTGGTTATTACCATTTAATTACTGCTTTTGATAATGAACCTGATCCAAAGCGTTCTGATGGTAGGAAGTTAACACCTCTGGGCTGGCCTGGTGGGGATGGCATCATTTAAACTTAGGATTTGTTGTTGTTAGGAATGTCAGGAGGTTACATTTGTTGGAATAAAGCAAGATTTATTTTCTGCATTAGTTAATGGCACTTCCTCTCCTCCATCAGCCTTCAGACTTGAGGGTACAAATCTCAAGTAGAGCAGGAAAACTCTTAGTAACATTTTAACTGGATTTATGAAGTTTCTTTGCTTGAATAAACATCAGGATCCTCAAGTGCTTTCTATTTTGAAGATTAACAAACAACCTGATTGCCTGACACTGCAATTCCAGCACGTTATGGATGTCTTTCCCTCCAGTTCCTTTGCAGATCCCAACCTCTATCTTTTGCTGGGTAGCAGAAGGGACAGTGACCCCTGAGTGCACACCTGTAGTGTGAGTGACTGAGCTCACAGGTAACACAATATTTCCACAGCTGGTTTGAACCCAGTTGTAGTCGGGTAGGTTCAAAAGATTCTACGTGCACATAAATCGCAGTGTCACCAATACATGCTGGTATAGATTGGCAAGATATTTACCCAACACAAATATGGTCACATACTAATATTATGAGTCATTCTTACATCACAGAGAGAGAAAAACATCCCACACCTTTCCTGTTAGCATCAGTTTGGAAGAAATAATATTGCAATTCATGTACATGCATAAAATTTTATAGCTATTATTTAATGCTTGTTACACCTCAGTTCCTATCTGTGTGTGGAACTTGTTTGTGCTTTATGTTTCTGCTTGTACTTTACGTTCAGTTTCTGACATCTCTCTCCTGCTATGTGCTTTGCCCAGGTAATGAGCTGTTTCACATTTGGTGCCAATTAGGAGACATTCCAGGCTACCGATACAGTTACAAATGTTGATTCTCAGAAATGTGTGGGCCAGATTCTGATCCATTAATTCCAAAAGAGATCGGCAGTAGTAACCTCAGCTGAGTCACTCTTGATTTATAGATCTGATTTAAACACAATAAAAGAGCCTGGCTCCAACTATTTCCCTGTTTCAGTTCTGTTTGCTTTGTGGGACCTATTATACTCTAGACTGCTGCTTGCATAGGGCTGACTGTGAGCTTACGAACCAAATGCAGATTGGAATATGCTGTAGGAGTTAGGAGAAAGGGTCTTTGTCTTGGGTTTGGAGCTTGGGATTCACAGATAACATTCCAGTTCGGAATGATCCTAGACAAGCTGCTAAACCTCTCCTGCTGTAAACCTATTTATTCTGTTTATACAGTAGATATAATGGGTTTTTTTTACAAAAATTTCCCAATAATTCTAATTTTTAAATAATCTGAATGCCTCCAGTTGAAACTTTTTTAAATTTAGAACAATCTTTTTATGCCTATATTGAAAATGTTAACAGACTGTTTGTGAAAAAAAAAAGGTTCCATTTCCATATGGAAAATGACTGAAGGGTATGTACAAATTAATACTTGCCTGTTGAAACATTAACAGATTTGTCACACTGTTAGTCTGAGCTAACCCGTGCAAAGTTGAGAAGAAAGCAATTCAGCATGGATTTGGAAGCTCCTGACTGTGTGAGGGGCTGTTCAGGATGCTGAGCAGGGATGTTCCTAATGTTTCTAAACTGTCTGGGATGCTTATTTGCAGCTCAGCACTCACCTGATAGGGAACTCTGCTGTGTCTGCATAAGACAATTGCCGTAGAGCATGTACTTTAACTTCTACATTTAACCTGTGAGGGGTATCTGGCTGGTAGGTCTGTTTCTCTTCAACCCATTACGGATACTGGAGTACCAGGATGTGCCACTGATGCCAGGGTCCCCAGGAAAAGGTGTGCAAAGAGCTCTTAATCAGTCTGGAAACCTGAGAAAGGGTAGCAGTTGAAATAATGCACATGCACTTGGGTATTTACTGCCCTGCCATTCCCACCATCTGAATGGTTGTCTTCAAACAAGTTTTGATGGCACAAACAGATTGAAATATTGTCCAAATTCCAGTGTGTTTTTGTCATGGTAGAATATGAGGGAGACCCCAAAGCTGTGTAGGTTTGATCTGCTGTGGGTTAATAGTCCCAGTGCTTTGTAGTACCTTGTTCAACAGCAATGAACCTGGAAAATGGAGGGATAATCAGGGAAGAGTAGTTCTTCTGTCCTGACTTAGACTGGCTTCAATACTGTATCAAAACAGGCCTCTGTGTGAATTGAAATGAGAGGAGATGCAAAGAATATCATGCACAGATATATGCAGTGTCCCTATTCATATACTGGCACCGGGATTGTGAAAAATGCCTGAAGTTGTCTCACATTGGCCGGATCCTTGGTTTGTAGTTCTCTTTGGTTGCATTCGAGTAAGCACAGAGAGCTACCGGGTCACACCTGCTTGATAGAGACTCAGCCAGCTGCTGTCCAGGTCACCTGCAACAGGTTCAGGCTTTGCCATGGTAAATGTGGAAGGCGACGCACCAAAACAGGCAGCACTGCATGATGTGATTGCTGTAACCTCAAAGGGAGAAGGAAATTAGTTTGTTTTGCTGCATGTCCCCCTGCATGTGCATGACTATGGGCAGCAACTGTATTCCATCCTGAAGCTGCACTTTGATCTCAGGGTATTCTGTTTTAATTTCTGTTTTGTTAGCTTTTATCCCCAGATCTTTCTGCCTGGAAGCTGGGGTTTTATGCCCACACCATAGCTTTTGTATCAAGTGTGGGCCAAAAGAGACAAAGGCTGGCATTTCCAGGCTGTAGAAGGCTATCGTTTTTCTTTTGTTTTGTAGTGTGGGGTTTAAGGGGTTTCTTCTTGTTGTTGCATTCCAGTTCTGATCCTATCTGCTAATATCATAGCTTGGCTTCACCCCCTGACAGTTTGATGTCCCAACTTTTCCTTGTTAGCACTGGGAAATCGTAAGCTTATAGTGAGTGATAGCCAGTAGGTCTGGGACTAATTACAAACAAAAATCCTAGATAAGATCATAAATTTAACCCATCCCTGTGATGTGATCGTATCAGGATTCAAGTATGTCTAAAAGTTGTTTCCGATTTTCAGCCTCTTCATCTGGTTTCCATACACCCCAGCTGGGAGCGAAGTACTATTGCGGTGGACTCTAATCCATGCCAGCCTGGCTTGGAAGAAGCCCTCATTTCTGTTATTATTGTATTATAAACATGGATGGAAATGCTTTAGATGAGATGGACATTTCAAGGAGGATCAGTTCAAACACTATTGAAATAAAACTGGCTTTCCCTCCCTGCTGCCATCCTTCCCATTCCCTTCCTGAAGTTTAGCTGCACTTAAATTCAAAATGGTGTTTTAACGCCCTGAAAGCCAGTGTAAGAAACATTAGAGATAAAACTTGATAATTGTTTAAATAAAGAAGAGCAAAACAGACATGGTCAATCTCAGCAAAACAAATGCTGGGATGTTTAATGCCTGTTTCTCCATTTCAGGAAGAGATATTTGTGCTTGGCTTGTCATCCTTCTGGAACTGCTGTTTGTTGGTTTTATATGCATCCTACATCTGAGCTGCCTGCTCTCCCTGCTGTAAATGACCGCTGGGATCCAGTCCCTTTGCCTGAAAGCAGATTGAGCTTTACACCTTCTGCAGTGCTGACGCCGATGCGCTCCCATCCATCCCCTCGCCCCGTGGTACCAGGTGATTTAATGTTACTGTTGCTTTAACGGCCTCATCGCTGCTCTGGCTACACAGTAGTTGTCTCCTGTGTGACTGTGCCTGGGAAAATCTATTACTGGAGTGCCATTAATCTGAGGCTGCCGCCTCTGGCACTTTCTGACTCTTCTATTTAATGGGCCTCTGCTTCCGGAGCTCTGGAGACATGCTGTTTTCCTCTCTTGATCAGCTTTGTTTAATTATCAAAATATTTGATGCAGAAAATTGACATTAGTTGTGAAGGTTTCTGCCTTCCTCCTCCTTACAGCCTCCCTCCCTGCTTTGTGGTGACATTGAGATCTTCCGCATGTACCACCTTCACCTTAAAATAGCAAAGCGCTTGAACAATCATTTGCTTGTCCGGGTGCAGGCTGTGTTAGTGAGCTCAAGGTAGAGCTGTGGGAACAATCCTGTTGTGGCGGGGTGCTGTGCTGCGCCCGGGTGTTTTCAGGGTGAGCTCAGCAGTAAACGAAGGCTCAGCAGGATTCAAAATCATGGCAGTCTCTTCAGAGCTGAGGTTTTCACTCTGGCTTCCTGCTCCTATCCTCAAAGCAGGAAGCTTTAGGTGTTGCAGGTGTTTCAGTTGCACCAGTGCATTTTGCTTACCCAGTGACCACATTCCTCATTCCAGCATTTGGGGTGGGCCCATATGAACCAATATTTGTTGCTAAAATGAAGATCCAGGGGCAATATAGTTGCCATGTTAAAGTAGCTTCACAGACAGAGAAGCCAGAGTCCTGAAGAAGTCCTCCGTTTAGCAGAAGAAAGTCCCTGCTGAGGAGACAAATGCAGACAAGGGAAATTATTCCTATCCCTGGGAGTCCTTAGCTGCTACCCAGTTCACAGCTGTGGACTGGGAGAGCTGGGTGTCTGTGCCTGAACTCTTCACATGAAGGCTGGATGCCATTTTGGAAAATATGCTTTTTCCAAGCGTAACTTACTAGGTTTAGTGCAGAGTAAGAAAGGGAAGGTGTCTGGGCTCTGTTGTTCTGGTCAGGCCAGAGGAGCTGGTACTTATTTTTGATATTTGAGTCTGCTTCTGCTGTGCTCCTCTCAGCACTGCCTCGTTACAGCAAAAAATACCTTTGAAGAGTGTCCTGAATTAGCGTTCCTCTTCTCAGCAGCCACATCTCTTATTTCTGCTGCCTCTCTGTAAAATGCAATGGGCAATGAAATGTGAATTACTGGGATTTAGGGCTACTGGGAGACAAAGCAGGGGAAGTACTTCTGTAGCACTGAAACACGTGAGTACCACTGCTGTATTCGTTCCTCAAGTGTTTGCTTGTTTGCTCCACTGGGCTGAGTTCCTTGCTCCTAATGTTACTCTCTTTCACCATTATACTGGCTGTACTTTCCTCACAAGACACAGACAGGCTGTAAGGAAATGTCAGTAAAGTACAGATGGGGCCCATAAAAGTTATCCAGCTCACTATTACGGTGACTTTCAACAAGTAAATCACATTCCAGCAATAATTGTCCTCTTTTACCAGCAAAACCTTCCATGCTGTTGACACCATCAAACTGAGATTAATCGCTGTGTGATGTTTATGTATTTAGTTGGTTCTTGCTATGGATATCCTTTTTATTTCCTATTAAAGGAATTATATTTATTAATTGATTCATATTAGAAGGCTATCAGAGAAGCTGGAATGCTTGAAGCCAGAACATTTTGCAGAGGGACCTGGATTTTGATGGGGAAGCTCCTCAGCATTAGAGTGTATTCTCCAGCCAAAGACAAAGGGACTCTGAAAGGTCTAGAACAGGTGACCTAACACAAATGAATTTTGCAAAACTGTTCAAATGGGGTTTTTTTCCACCCTATGCAAACAGAAACCATGTCCAAGATCTGAAAACCTGGCAGTGCTGTGTCACAGTACTGTTTTCCAGCTCTCGTTGTGCTTAGATGACCCTCAGGCAAAAGAATGAAAGTGTATGGGCTACGTTCTTACCTCCCTCACAGCTTAGGTAGCAAATATGGTAGATGCTATATCATCTTTTCCACTTGGACAGTTGTCTTTATGGTGTGTAAGAAACACATTCAGGAATGTTGAGGAGCTGTGCAGGCCAAGATGCTTCTCAGAAATGTCCTTCTGCTCTGTGCGTGCAACTGCCAAACAAGCTGGTCACTGCTTGTCCAACACTTGCTTTTCACTGTGTCTTTCCTACTTATGTCTTTCCTGTGGATGATTTCAAGTTAGGGCCAATGTGACAAAGGAATCTGAGAGCAAGGAGGGAGGGGAATATTCAGAGAAATACGCGCCAGTTTTACCTCCCCAGCAAATCTGGGTCTGCAGCTTTGTCTCTCCTCTGTTTGGTTTGGGCTGCAAAGATGTAAAATGAGAGAGGAAGGATGCATCCAGACTCCTAGCCTGATATTGCGTAGTAGACAACCAAAATGTTACCTTTTGGGCTCAAGTTTGTTAGCAATTTTTCATTAGAGCTCCCATACTTCCTTAAATTAAGGGGCAAATTGAGGATTCACAAAAGAACTGATGGGTTCGCTAGCCAGTCCATGCACAATAAAAGAAAAAGAAAAAAGAAACCAAGTTTGTAGGTTTAAATTCTTCAGCCTCTCATCTCTCTCGTGCGCTGTTTTTATCCTAGGAGTATTTCTGGTGAAGTCAGTGACGTTACCTGTGTGTAATTCTGGATTAATACATTGAAGGAGGCTACGGACCACTCAGGTAAATAATGAGTGCATGGCAAGAAGTAATCAAATTCAGACTTTCCTTGTGAATATCCATGGATAAAAGATCAGTTATGAGCCTCCATGCTGTCTGAGACTCGGAAATGCAAAGCTAGTGTAGTAATAGATGTATATCGCATCACAAATTTGGGCGTAAAGAAAAAGAATTCCTCTAGCTTCATTTATACTGCAAATGAAAATAATCCTAAAGATACAAACCAGCAAGGTGCAAAATGAGTTTTCCAATTCATAAGCACAAGCCACCATGAGTTAAAACCTCTTGGTTTCTTCCCATAGTGCCCCAGGCAATAGTTTTCATATATATTTCTCCATGGTCAGAAGTCAGAGCAGACCACTGCTATCTAAGACCTTGACTTTTTTTCCCTGACAGTTACAATTATTACAGCCCGGGGGACTCATTTTCTCAGTCTGGCCACCCGCTGACCTAGCCTGCAACCAGAATACACTTTAAAACAAACAAACAACAGCAAGGCTCCCCTCTCTGCACTTTTCCTCCCCCAGCTCTGGAATATTTTTACACCATACCCCTTGCAGAAGCATATTAGCCACTATTGCTGAAGGCACAATCACATTATCAGCACCATTCTCTCTCCCTTTCTCCCTCTCCTCCCCCCAAAGATAAATTTTTTATGTTGCTATTTTCTTCTCTTTTGTATTTGGCATTCGATATTTATGTGATAAACTGCAGAGCTGCTACTAAATGGGCCCTGATACAACTTAATAAATACATAACAACATCCAGGCTGCACTGTAGTGCTTTGCTGTGTCCTGGGCTGCTAAGGAACCTTGGAGATAATGTCTGCTGAATAAAAGTTATGCTTAGCATAGGGAAAACAGATACTTATATATTCTGGAATAATTACTTGTGCGTTAAATGACTGCTGTTGCTGCTGAAATGAGCTGGCTGATAATCCTGTCTCTCCCTGTTTGTCTTTCTGAAGTGCACACATGCTCTGAATTTCTCTCTGTCCTATCCTTGCTGTGCTGGAGCGCCTGCACTTCTCAGGATGAATATGTAAGTAATAAGCAATTCACAGCTTTTCTACGGGGGGGTTGTCTACTCTTCTAGAGTAGAAGTGTCCACAAGAAAAACCTTGACATTTGGAGCCTGAACCTTTAGAAAGAAGTCTGAGTTTCAGTGTCCTGCTGAATTGAGGTGTGATTCAGCAAGCACAGCAAGGTCCAAATATAGGGGCTTGGCCTTGCTGAGGAAAGATGGGAATGGAGATGCAGAAAAAAATTACAGGTAAAAGCTGCGATGGAGGTACCTCACTCTGATCTAAAGTGCACAAACTTTTCTCCATTCTCATTGTCAATGCAACATTTCTACGTTTTTTTTTTGCCAAATTTTCATATCTTTAAATTTTTTTTTTGCATAGAGAAAGCAATTTAATGGAGTAGTTGCTGGTAACACAATGCACAAAATATTCTTCCCATACACTCCAAGCGTTGACCTCAAATTCAGTGAGATTTCCCAGCTGTGCTGGGGTGATAGGAACCATCACTCAGGGCCCTGGAGACAGAGATCCCTGCCTCAGAGATCCTGTTTAGACCCAGATTTAGAAGCTGTGCACAAAGTGCCGTTTCTTCAGCCTTAGATACCTGGACATTTTAATATCCTCAGCCAATGCCGGGATGTTTTTGTGGCAATAGCATTCCCTTGTATAATTCCTGGTAATATCACAAGTGAGAGCCTGAAAAATTAGGATGGGGATAACCTCTGAGAATTATACACCTATGATTCGCATGAGGTAATGTGAGTTCCTATACCACATACACCGGTGTTTTATCTTTCCAGGAAGAAAGGAGAAATTTTTCCAGCGTTTGTATCAAGTGCAGAAGAACAGCCTGTGATAACATAAGCAGAGGAAGTATGTACGCACAAAACCACAGACACACATGGCCACATGCAGAGGTACATTCAGGAATCATTCCTCTAATCTTCATGTCACTTTCCTTTTCCAAAATGGCTGGGTTTTCTTTACCAGAGTCTTTTCCAACTGTGTCCTAATTGCTGAAACCGTTAGCATAAAGTACCATCAACCAAAATGAAGTGAGGCAGACTCACACAAGCTGCAGAACTTTGCAACACAAAGCCACTTTACAAAGAGTTTAGCTCTATAGAAACCACAGTGAATGCTAGGAAGAATCCGAGAAAACTTTGCATGATGCTTCAAAATGCACCACAGGGATCCTGTGCTTGTTACCTCCTGACACCATCTTTCTGCAAAGGAAAAGCACACAGCGCTCTGCAGAGCGATTACCCCGGGGTCCTGTGCATTCAGCACTAATATTGGGAAGTTTCAGATCACACAAAGAAGACAACAAGGACCTTTGATTGCCCCTGTTGAAGCTCCTGGTAAGAAGCAGGTCACTTCTCTCCAACCCCTCTGAGCCGCGATGTGTGGATATTTCCATGCCCGCTTGACAGGTGACTGTTTTACCAGACAGGGTTGTCACTGCTGCTGGGGGTTATCTGGATTTCGCTGTAGGCAGGAACTGAACCACAATGAGCATTAAAAAAGCTCACTGTTCTTCGTTTGTTTAGAGACAAGCCATCTCAAACTTGTTTGAAGCCTTTTTTATTGAATTCACACTCTTGTGCCAAGCACTGAAAGATTTACTTTGGCTATTGCTGTAAGATGGAAAGCATATGAATGCGTGGCCGCCTGCCAACTATGGGTGAGCAGTGAAAGGTCTGGTACAATGGACGGTTACACGGAACAAATGTGAATGCGCTGGGCAGACGTGACTGAAGAAAGGCTTTGGCATTCAAAGAGCTGTTAGAGGTTTAATCCAGTGCCTGAAGTAGGGTCAAGAGATAACAAGTCTAACCTGCAAAGCTTTGAACTGTGCAGCAGCTGAGAAGCAGTGAGCTACAGGTATGCACACGTGTCGTCTGCAGGAGCAGCTGCCAGCCTCCCCTTGCAGACCCCGACCCTTCCACAGGCTCCATCTGCAAAGACGAAGACTCAGTTGGACTTGGCCAATGCCAGGTACCCCAATTGCTGCTGTATATTTCTTGCAGATGTTGCCATAATTTTGTTGTGGTACAATTTGACATATGACTCCCTGCTGCATCCGAAAGGGGCACATTATCTCAATTAATGTTTCACAGCAAACATGGCACTGATAGTATTCATGGGACTAAAGACTATTACCATTTGCATGGTGACTAGCACAAGAATTATGACTATGTGTGTTTTCTACAGCAAAATTTGCCCTCAGGCTCCCTTTTTTTTTTTTCCCTTTTTGGCTTGTGACAATGTTCCCTTTTTCTTCCTCCTTCTGTTTTGATTTCTACTTAAAGTTTTATGGCTCTGTCCCCTCCAGGGTGCTATTATCTTGTATGCTAATAGGGCTATGCATATTCTATTAGCGTTGTCAGTGTGAGATAAGAGGCACATTCTGTAAGGAGCACTCAGGGGGTAATAATCACAGCAAGGGGTCTCAATGTTAGTACATTATCAGTCATCTTCACATTTCAGTGGAGCCTGTTTATGCACCTCTTCAGCTGCGCAACTCAGACACCGAAAATTGCTGAATGTTTACGGAAACTGTTGTAGAGGAACATAATGGGAGTTGAGATTGACTTGATAAAGGAGCCCTTCTCCCTTGTTGCTTCCAGATACAAGATGTTTGTATGCAGTAAGCAGGATAATATGTTCTATGGCAGTTAGCGCCTGTAAGCAGGCTCACATCTGTATTTCAAGTGGTGGAGCAGCTATCTAGGAAGAGATTTCAAAAGGAGCATGCCATCATTTTTTCTTAAGAGATATATCTTCCTTCCTCACTTTTTATAAGGTAGCACACAAATGCACAGACCTGGTTCACATCAATAGGAAGGCTGGCAATTTTTCCACCCTTTAGTCTTGAGCTTGAATGATTATAGGTAAGTAGGCCCATAGGAAATTGGTGACGGTGTGTGAAGGGCAAGTGAGTAACTGTTTGTGACACTGTCGGTTGAGTGACATTGCTTGGTTGCAGCAATGGACAATGGCACGGGAAATAGATATCATGCAGATGTTTTCTTCAACTGTCTATGACGCTGTGGGCTGGTGAGGCAGAGGGATTTCTGTTGTCAGGCGTAACTGTTGTTCCTCCCAGTTCATGGGTGTCCCCAGTGATTCACAGGAGTGGTAATGCTGCAGTCTACCATTGTAGCCACCCTACAGCAGGCATCAGTACCGCTAATGGCAAGAGTCTATCTGCTAGGGGAAGGTTCTGTTCTCACCCTTGACATATCTTGAACTGGTAACCAGCAAGTCTGTAAACTGCAAAAAATTTGGAGAAATTTGGTCTTATTTTCTACTTTTCTGACATCGCAGTTTTGAGGGAACCTTTCAGAATGCTCAATTTTCAGTGGAACTTGTAGGAGAACAGGTAAAGCACAGTGCTGGTTCTAGGTACATTATGTTAGAAATATGTGTACATAAATGGCGTTTTAATAGGGCTTCTGTATGTTTCTCAGTTGTTTAGTTACTTCTGTTCCAGCAAGAGTAGCATATTTATATATTGTCTGACACCTGGATTATAGCAGAACTCAAAATTATTTAGTTGAGCTAAGGATGGAGAGTGAAGGGGATTGTATGCATTTCCTAGGAAGGTAGAATCTGTAATTAGATCTAAAATCAGGGACTTTGTTCAGTGCCTGATTTTGCAGACAGTGGGAAAATAACCTAATGACAAATATACAGAGGTGAGGAATGAATCTCATATTTAGAATGAAGGAACAATCAATTTTTGGAGACAATTAGGAAACTTTTCCTTTCTAGAAATTGAAAACTAAACACTGTGCCATGGGCAAAGCTTTAAGAGAGCCTTAAAATGTTGCTCAGTGTAAATATGCAAATTCCTAAATGCATCGGTGCCTGGTTAGATGATCTAAACTTAATTCCTGGGAAGTAGCAGCTAGATGATTGCTGCAGCCAAACAATTGTAACAAGGAGAAAAGGGCTGTGTTTTGGATCACTTCTGTAGTGCTTAAGATTACACATGGATATGAACACTCCTTACTTTAAAAATATTTGTCCTTGACATTTCCAGACACATGGCTCACACCAAATGTATGCAGCTCCATCTCCTGAGGGTCTTGAGATTAAAACCCCTGCTTTCTCACCTTGTGATCTGGCATTAATAGCTGATAGAAAAATCACATACATGACTGACATCTTCCTAGAAATGTGAGACTGCGGAATTAATGAATGCCATGCTGGAAAGCAGGGGTCAGTTTGGAAATAGGATTTCTGTTGCCAGCCATCCACTCACGAACCGGACAATCTGCCGTTCATTTTTTTGCTTTAGCATTGAGGAAAATTGGTCTGGAGAATAAAGCAGTCAGAAAATAAGCCGCTCTGTTTCTTTGGCCACTGGAGGTTGATGGAGTTTAGTAACTTGTGGAAATCAGGCTGACTTCTTTTTTACAGAAGAGCTGTTAGCACATTCTTTGTAACTGCCAAGTTCTTCTTCCTGCTGTTATCTGCAGGATAAATCTGCAGATCCGGAGGCTTAGGTGGCTCCAGGGATTGATGGTCAGGCACTGTGTTATGGTAGGTCAATGGTGGTGGTGCAGTGGTGTCAGATCACTGAGCTCCCAGCCTCAGGATGCTCAATGAATCACAGAATCACAGAATGGTTTTAGTTGGAAAAGACCTTTAAGATCATGGAGTGCAACCATCAATGACAAAGTTTTTGGGTAAGGGCATCCCTGCCCAGTTTGTGTGAGAGAGCTATCTCCATCCCAAAAGTTCATCAGCTGATGGAGACAGATGGAGAGAATGGGCTGTGAAAGACCGGGCATTATGGGAGATGGATCTTAGTGAGGTGCTGGAGAATTCCAGTCACCGCAGCAGCAGTGTTGATATTTTTGTTGCCTGCCTGCTTTTTCTGCTGCATCTGCCTCCAGTTTTGACATCACTGATCTTGTCAGTGTGACCATGATGAAATTACATTAACATGCTGAAATAATATTATTCGTAAATGAAACAGCTCAGCCCCTCTACAGTCACTTTCATTAGCACTGCTAGAAGTTCAGTGCAACTAGTGATGATCTCAATGAGAAAATACGCTTTCCTAGAAGCTAAAATATTTCAACAAAGAAACAATGCCTTCCTGTGTATTTTTAGCATGAGGTAAAAACTTGGAGGCATTTTCTTTGGGGAAGATGGATTTCCATTTCCCTTTTATTTCTTTCTATTTTTCTGTTCCCTGTGTTTTGTCAAGAGCAAATGAAAAAGAAAGAAAAAGAGGATAGATACAAAACGAGCTAGAAGAGCAAGAAATGGAGAGGAAAACCTTTTAGTAAAATCAGGAATATTTGAACAAAAATATAAAAGTGCTGCAAACATTTCATTTGAGAGCGTCACGCCGTTTCTCATTGTTATGTCAAGGTAGCTCCTGCCACCTCTTTGCTCCGCTGCAATCGTTATTGCTGCTTCTGAGTGCACACCCATTATTTTGGCTTCCACAGTGAAAATGCAGAACTCCCGAGTCTGCCAAGCAAGCCAGAAAATAAATGCAAAGAAGGGAAGGAATGGCGTGTCTTCTTTTGCTGCTCTTTCTATTTCTTATCAGCAAAAGCTGTGCCCTGGTACCTTTCTGCATCCCCATTATCCGTATGCACTGAATGGCTTTAATCTGAGCCAGGGTGAAATCTGGACCCCTCTAACTGGATTCCTCACTCCAGGTGTGTCTGAAGGAAGGTTTATTTAATCACGACTAGGTTGTGTTCAGTTAAAGTGCTCACTGTAAATAGACTTTTTAAAGGGTCTCAATAACTGCATTTGTGAGAACTAAAAGGGCAGACCTGGTAAAAGACCTGAAGCCGTATCTACCTATGTTTTCTGGGACCTATTTATTGTTACAGAGCAACTTCTGGAAAAATAAATCCCAGAGCATCCTGTTTATCTCCATCTGTGGGTCTGTAGGTGATGTACGAGCAAAGCACTGTGCTACCAGTGCACTGCAGACAGCCTTGTCCAGTCGGAATTGTCAAACTCTTCATGGAAACTGCCCGGGTAATAACCAGGGGCCCAAACCCCTCTGCCTCCGAGAGTGACCCAAGAGTCAGGATGCTGGAAGACAGGACGGGACCCACATTCCCTTACATGTCTGAGAGCCATCCCATTTTCATCAGTGAGCACATGAACATTGCACGGGCAGAAATGTGGAAGCAATTACTTTAAGAGCCGTCTTTTGGGCAATTCCCAAAGAGACATCAGACCCTGTATTTATGAAGCCTATTGCATCGGGCCCTAATGAAGCAATTAAGCAAAGGGTCCTCTGTGTTTGATCTAAATGTGGTAATTTTTACAAAAACATCGCCGAGTGATAGATACCCATAACTCAGGGTCCTTAATTGTACTTAATTTGTTTGGAATACGAATGTGCATTTAATTAAGCCAGGGCTTTGCCCACATGTTTAAAGAAGGGCTGTCAAGGAAAATTAAGACCCAGTTTGTTTTCAAAGTTACTGGTTTTTATCAGGCCAGGACAGCGATCTTCGAACAGAAGGTTACAGATAATTAGGCAGAGACCTCAAGCCAAAAAAAAAATTCAGAGACACTGTACAGCTGAGAAAGCAGGAAGAAAAACTCCTTGATGAAGAAACATAAGAATCGGCTGTTCACATAATAAAGTCATGCATGGCTAGGATTTGGTAAATGTGACCTGTTGGTTAAAATGTGTTTTGCGTTCTTGAACTCCAGCAACGAGGATGGAGACTGGCAGTATTTGATGGCAAAGCAGCCGGGTCCAGGAGCTGAGTTCATGCCGTGCTCAAGGAGCACTGAGTACGGAGAAGTGATGCCATCTCCATCGAACAACAATAAAACTGAAAGGAGAAAAAACGTTTTTCTTGTTTGCTCGGATTTACTGAATCTAAAGCATTGGCTGTGAAATCTGGTTTTAAAAGTGACTCTTTCAAAAGCATAGAAATGCAGTAGGTGCTTGTCATCCTCTCAAGAATGTTGTTAGTCTGGGGCATGGACAGGGAGCTTATTCCTCGATTAGCAGTGCTTTTAGCTTGCTGATAATGTTATGGAAAGCAACACTGTGCTTTTTTCATGCAGAAAAATATTTCAGTAGAAGTGACATATAGGGAGGAAAGCACGTAAACAGAAACGTTGAGACAACTGTGGATTTAAATCTGTATTTTGTTCTTTAGTGAAAAAATAAAAATGCAGTTAAAAATTCATAATTCTTCAACACACATGAAGAAAAGGCAATTTTTGATACTGAAAAATGAGTTCCTCAGCACAATAGCAAACAAAGTCCATGTGTGGACACTGTAACCTCCGCTTTCTGTGACTCTTCAAGACTCACATGCTGGTTATCTGTTTCTCAACACTGCCATTTTTAACGTCACAGCGAGGCAGTTATGTCAAGAGATCCTTATTGTGGAAAAGACTTGCCGTGGTGTTACCTTGCAGTCCAAATAGGTTACACAGCCAACAAAACAAGCAGTGCACACATCACTGGT
Source organism: Neomorphus geoffroyi (assembly GCA_033558235.1). Taxonomy (NCBI): domain Eukaryota; kingdom Metazoa; phylum Chordata; class Aves; order Cuculiformes; family Neomorphidae; genus Neomorphus; species Neomorphus geoffroyi. The sequence goes on along the minus strand of JAUMJM010000029.1, from coordinate 1,466,732 downwards.
GAGCAGTGAACTAAGGCACAGGGAGAGCGACCCGTCCACATAAAGGTGGTGCCTCTGGAACAGAGCTGAAAATTGAACCCAGATTCCCTGTGCTGAGGGAATGAAGGTTCTGACTGGTGGAAATCGTATTTTTTGAAGTGTTTTGATGGGCTACTGTGCTGATGACAGCTGCAGTGGCTCTTAATTCTGAATCACATACAGAGAATCAGTGTATTTTCAACAAAAAACACCCCCTCCATATGGTATTATCTCCTGTTTCTGGAGCAATCTGCAGGTAAATGAAGCTGGCATCTCACTGTGAGATGGTACCTGGCCTTCTCTTCTTGAGTGACTCAATTGAGAAGTTGGCAAAATACCCAGAACAGCATCAAACCTAATTTAGTATAAAATTAGTCGACTTAAAATAAACAGAATAAAATAAAATAAATCCTCTGGAATTAGAGCTCTCTTGGCTGGATTGCTGCGTGCCTAGCGAAGATTTACGGCTGGCTCTCTCTACAACGTGAGAAGGAATGTGCAGTGCAGAAGTGCCCTGCGAGCCCTTCGCCTGCTTCTGACGTTCTAGCATGTGAAAGTTTGGAGACCCCAAAATAAGGTGCTGAAGGGGAAGAACGCCGCAGGAGAGCGGGAGGGTGCTGAATGGTAACGGTGAGGCAAAGCAAAGGCAGGGGGAGCTGAGCTGCGCCTGCTCCCAGGGTGCCATCGCGCATTCCATACCCCTCTGAGGAGGTCTCTTGGGTTTGATGTATCTGCCCAGCACATTGAACCAGTTTGCAAAGGCCGGCCCAGAACACAATTCTTCCTGTGGTAAATGAGTACGTCAGCCGCTTCACCCTCTTACTGGTGTTTAAAATTTTTGCAGCAATAACGGAGAATTTGAAAGGACATCAGAGGGGGATTTACGGGACCCCTGGGAAATCAACTGTTTCCTGTTTCAACAGCTTCTTCATCATAACTTGCTTTCTCAGTCACCGAACGATGTTCTATTAATCTTGGTGTGCAGTGATTACTGTTAAATGCAGCTCTGGGCTGCACCTCCATTTGTGAAATAACCTTTTTTGTCTCTTCAGCAAGTCCAGCGCACTAAACTTTGGGCAGAGACCTACTGACCAAGTGGGTAATTGTGTTCCAATGCATCCTGTGAATAATGCAGATAAAAAACCTCAAGTGAATAATTCATTTTGCCTCCACTCATTTTGAATTAGCCTATTCACATATGTATCCTTTCCAGCCTGCCTGTCTCTGTGCATGCATGTATTTACATAGCAATGTTGTAATTCGCAGGTACTTAAATATCAAAGCAATACAGCTACTACTGCCTGCATATGTTCCTGGCTATTCTGTGTGATTGCATATGTATAAGCAAGCATTGTATATTGTAGCATAACATTCAGGGTTTGATTTTCAGATCAAACATGACACGTTGTATTTACTGCTGCAATGGCTACCTAGGATTAATACTATAAAATATACAAATGAGGGCAAATCATGTTGGCCTGACTATAAGTTGCAGGGCAAGTATTTGGGGCTATTTAGTGCTTAAATACAAGTTTTCTGTAGTGATGTGTATTGCCAAGCATTCAGATTACTTGCTCACAGCTTTGCCTTACCTTTACCTTAGCAGTGGCTTCTGAACCCTGGGTCAAGCAAAGCGTGTGAGCAGGAGGAAGCACGGGGATGGCGTTGCCGGAGGGGTATGGACAGCATGGAAGTTGCCTCAGCTCATTGATGACGTGCCTGCAGCTCAAGAATGTTTGTAACAGGTTAGTATGAAAAGTAGAGAGAAGGAGTCTCTTTCCCAATTGGATCAGATTTGTCAGAGAAGGTCTGAGAAGCATCTGGAATTTGCTTGGATGTCTAACCTGCACGTAGCTCTGGTTTGGCTCTGGAATATGTAGCACTCACAGATAAGAACTGTAGCTCTCTGTTGGTGTGTTTGTTGGCCAAGCTGCTCTGGGGCACAAGGTGCTGTCACAAGCCAGTGGAACTGACTCAGTGGCCAACGGTTTATGGACATTCCACTGGGAATCCATTTGCCATGCTTTCTCCTACCTTGTGCAGCCAACAAGTTGCAAACATGCAGCTCCTAATCAGGGTTGGCAGGGCATAAGGTTTATCTCTGACTCCACAGAGAGAGGCGGGCGCTCGTTTTGACTCCTTGTCACAGGCCTTTCAGTTTCCAGCCCATTTCAAGTGACACAGCTGGTAAAAAAACTGTCCATCAGTGTTGTCCCTGGAGGGGTGAATCTTCATCCCTTCCTGTACTCATACTAGAGCTGTCTGCTCATGGCTTTTCAGATCGTGCTGGGCACCAGGTGAGGAGGGCTCTACTGGGAGCTGGATCCTGGCTTCCCAGCCCTGCCATGCTCTGGCCCACACACCCCTCTTAGCAGTCCATAGCCAATCACCCCACTAAAACAAACCTCTTCCCAAATGGGGATGGCAGTGCTTAAAGTAAATCACTGCCTATCATTTTCTGGGAGGGTCATAAGACGACTTGTAAGGCTGTGTTGTGAAAAACTCTATCCCACTGCTTGGGAAAGAAATGCCACAGCAGACAGCATTGCTCTGGATCCATCAGCCACGAAAGAAAAAGGGGAAGCAACAGTCTGATGGCTGTGGCCAGTCGTGATACATTTTGTGCAGTCACACGTGGGCATATATAGATCCTTTCATTTACAGAAAGCGAACATCTATAAACCAATTGAGGCCTTTCTGCTTTTCTTGGTGGGAATTTCACTTCCCATTTTGCAGCAGAGAAAAAGAAAGATGGAATTTATCTGTATTCAACAGGGGTCTTGCAGGCTGATCCAAGGGGATCTGAGTGGCGAAGTCTGCCCCACCAGTGACTGGTTCATGGCCAGCAGGGGGTTCTGCAGCAGAGCAGGGGACAGAGTGTGGGGGTTTGCATCCCAAAGCATCGACCTGAACACCTGTAACTGAAGTAGCACATCTAGATTTCTTTGCTAGGGAATAAGTATGTGGCTCATTGGTCTGAACCTCACCTTTTTCTTTCTAATTGAGCTGACCTTCTGCACTCCTGCCAGAGTCCAAGTGTTACTTTCCAATGCCCTTTTATGAGGAATAAAGACAAGACAAACATATATACATATGTGTGTATATAAATTCATTTAAGTGTTCTCCCATCTCACACTGGAGCAAGCTTCCTTTTCTCTGGCTCCATAATACCCTCTTTTTTTCTTATTATATCAATTTTACCTAAGTTTATTACAGTTTTGTGTCTAATATTCCAAGAATTATTTTCTAGGGTTAATCCCTAACCCAAACAATACTGTTAGGAAAGCAGTAAGTTGGAATAGTTCCTGCTTAGAGAAATCAGCCTTTTCAGTTCATCGGAATCTTTATTTCTAATTCAGGGATTGGAGAAACTGGAGCAACAATTTCTTCATATAAAGCATCATTGTGCTATAGCTTTGTCTGACAGACCTGTGCTTATCAAAAAATGTGTATCACTAAAACTTCAGTCCACAAAGTCAAAAGTAAAACAAGCCGTGAAGCAGACCCTGACAAAAAGAAAGTCATTCCTGTGTTTTGCGTTTCTTTTTTTCCTTAGTTCCAAGTAGTATTTGGAAATATTTTAAATTTGTATGGGTGGGACAGTGTGTTTATTCTGCTCTGTCCCCTGTTTCTCCTCTTTGAAAGGCTGGAGCTGGCTCTGCTGTGGACTCTGCGTGGCCTTCAGCAAGTCACTTAACCTTCCTGAGCATCAGTGTACTCATTTGTAAAAGGAGTATTATAATAATAGACACCCCTCGGGGGCTCTTCCAGATTTAAATAATTAATGTTGCTAAAGCAGTTTGTGAGCTTCAGATTAAAGGTGCTAAATAAAGGCAATAAATTAATATTGTTTACTCTAGCTCCTTACAGAAAGAGCAAAGCAAGAGCCTGAGAAGTGTTGGATTTAAAGCTGGGAGTTAATGTTGCAGTTCTCAGAGTATATTTTAGTTTCTGTGGTCCCCATTCAGCAGAGCTCTTAAATCCGTTCTTATTTTTGATAAAATCCATTAACTCCCAATCTGAAAAGCTTTTTTGACTCAGGCCCTGTAAGAACAGTGACAGCAGAGAAGGATAAGCTGTGCCTGTACGTATCTCCATGTGTTTATCCTTTTGCATTTATGACCTCAGCAAGAACATCATTGCCACAAGAGTATAATCAGGAAGTCTCACAAGGCTTGCAAAATTCATCCGGGATGCAAATCAATAAATGTAACGGGAGAGAAACTACAAGCTGTGCATTTCCATGGAGGCTGAGATTTGGCGGGATGGATAGAGGCTGCTGAGCATGACCTAATGCCGCAGGAAAAGAAAGCAACCACAGACCTCAGCATCTAAACAGTATGAATATTGAACCAGAGGTCCTTGAGTAATTGTCCTTTCTTCACTCCAGGGGTGAAAAGGCTACATTAGACATTCACTAGCAGCAAATGGCACCTGACATCTCTTTAAGTGAAAGTCAGCTTGGAATTTTTTTTAATGGCCAAGCATAAATCTTTTAAATTATAAATCAATAAATAGTTAATTCAATAATAGGAATCTTTTAAATATTTAATGAGTCATATGCAGAATGGCTCTATAACTGGATGTTGATGGAACTGTGTCAAAGGAATTTGAATCAAACTTTTCTAAACTCCCCATATTAAAATAGTTATTGATTCAAACATAAACTATGAAGACTGCTGCAAAAGTCAGGGGGGTTGGAGGGCTTTAGCATACATTTTCTCATCCAACAAAAAGTGTAACTAGCAACTTATTTTTAATGATGTATTCTTGAGCTTTCAGGTTGTATTAACGTTCCCACTACAAAAATGAGTAAGAACCCATGCAGAAAATATTTTGTGTGTGCATATTCATTAAAATCTTGTTTAAATGGCAGCTGTGCTCTTAAATAAAAGCTGTGGCAGGCTGCCTCTTATTAAAGGATTCTGCTAACCAGCACTGACACTGATATCCTGAACTATCTCCACCTGAAACTGCCCTAAATTTAAATTAATTTGCCCAAGTTTCAAGTGAAAGGCAATGGGAATTGTATCTACACACTCTAGACCTGAATTTGTTCATTTGTAGTTTTCTCTGAGGAGATCTGTGGTCAGTGTTCACGCTTACGAACCATGTGCTGCTGTAAACCAATGCTGTTCTTAATTCCTCTAAACTGGAGGCATTCTGTGCATAATCCTCAGACCACATCCAGTGCACTCATCCCATAGCAGACGTGGCATATTCACTTTTTGTGGAGTCTAACCTTTACTTTTGAAGTAATAATAATCCAGCTCATTATTCATCTCTTTTTACATGAAGGCTGGAAAGGACGGTGCTGAGCACAGGATGCAGGTGTTGCTTCAGTGGGGGAAACGCAGACAAACGGGCAAGAGAAGCATGAAGAGTTAGAAGAAGGGAAGAGGTTGCCGGGCAGGTGAGCTCAGATTGGTTTTTCAGTGTTGCAGAATGACTGGTAAGTTTGTCCTGGGTTTTACGTACATTCAGTGCCACACTTTTCAGAAAGAGGTCCTGGTTTTTGAGAGTCAAAAAAGGCTTTAATGCAAGGCTTGGTCACCATTTCAAGAGCTTTCTATCTTGAAGCCTGTCAGCAAAAATAATTGGTGTCTCTACACTCTACCAAAAATGCAATGAAGGTATTTGATGTTGCCTTCTGAAATAATGAGACATGGTATCAGAAACTCCTTATTGGAACACTGCATCGTACCCATTATACAGATGGCTAGACAGGTTTGCATTCTGAGGAGGGAAAGCATGACTGCACAGAATTGGTCTTACTGGCCTTGAGGGGTATCAGAACTTGCCAAAACCCATCTTTGGTGTTACCAGGAGCGCGACCCATTGTTTGCTCTGTGCATGCATCTGTGATCAATTGTGGTTGGTTCAATATTTGTAGCAGATTAGAGTTTCATTTGTATGCTGCACACCTCTGCTCTCCCCTCTCTGTGTGTATATATATCCAGAAAAGCTGCCTGCATATCCTTGGGTTTTTTTCCGCCGGATGACAGATACTGTAACAATGACAGTAGATTAATATCTCCTTAATCAGCCAAATGAACATGACATACAAGGGTGACAGTTCAATTTGCTGCTAACAGATTGTACCTATCAGAGCCCTTCCATTCCAACCAATGTTTATTTCTGGCAGAGATCATACGGTTCTGGGAGGACCCCAGCTTCCCACTAGCTCGTAGACACCCATTAAATACATCAAGTACCACATAGGTGTTACTCACCCGCCTGTCAGGACACTCGCTGCTCGGGAAATTAAATGAGCCTTGACACATGCAATGGAGAAACACTGTCACTTAGCTGGGCGAAGCGGCAGCATGTATTATTGACTACACGCTGCTGCAGGTCCCTCTCTTTATTGCTTTTTATTTTTTTGTTTGCTTGTGGACTGTTAGGCTGGTGAAACACGGATCAGACACCGAGTCTGTCTCCTGGGGAGATCCATAAAGAAATGTAATGGGGGGGAAGTGAAGCAGGGGTGGTGGTTTTAGGTGGGAGTGATACATTAAATCTCAGTCCCAGACCTGGCTGGGCTCAGGATTTCTTTGCAGGTGGGATTTCAGAAGGATCTAGTTTCTAATTCTGAAATTTAAGCTGCAGGATCTAATTCAAATCTTTCTTTTCCTGCTTCCTGCAGTATTTCAAAGGAAGGAACCCTAGATTCTGTACCAAGGGACTGCAAGCCCTTCTGAAGCATTCTCCCCATCCTCCCCAAGGTCAGCCAGGGCCCGTGCTCTCTCGTGCAGGCTTGAAACACAGCACCCACACTGAGGTGAGTGCCATCACCAAGAAACTGAGATAAAGCTTGGAATTTGCCCAGCTGTGTTTCTGAGAACAGAGCGTTTGCAGCCGCAGGTCCTGTGTCTGCCTGCCCTGTGCCAATAGTTCACTCTGGCACTGGGGCACCGGGACAGCTGTTGGTGAGCTGAGGGCCTGCCTCTGCTGCTGCTGTGTAAATCTCTCTGCAGCACTTTGAGGTCTGATCCTGTAGCCCTTGCTGCTCCCTGGGGGACTGTGACTGAGCAGGAGCATTTTCATTTGCTGGATGAACCCCAGTTATTTATTTTCATAGTGACTCACATCAGCCATCTGCCTGCTTTTGTTTAGACACCCTCACAGTGCCCTCCCTGCATATACGAAACTGCTTAATTCTGCAGTCCCACACAAATGTATAAATCTCATTTGTAGACCTCTGCAACCCCATCCCTGCATTTGCTCCCAAACCTTCCAGCAGACTCAATTCAGTGCTCTCTTGTTTTCTGAGGGAACCTTTTTGCACAGTTTACTCCACCAAAGATGAGAAGTGGCTATTTTTGAAAGCTAAAATGCAAGTAGTTTCAGTAGAAAGGCTTCCAAGACAAAATTCACAATATATTGCCACAACAGTGGCATTAAAAGGTATCCATGTGATTGTAATTATGAAGTTAATCCTTCCAAAGGAGGGTTCTGTCATTCCCTCTACTTGTTACAATTGCTGTCGTACGTGTTCGTTATTTTTTATCATTTTTTTCTCATTATTACAGACTTTGTCATAAGAATAACTCATCAAGGTTTTATGACTAATAAATTCTCTAAATTACAGTCTGAGGATACATTACTTTAATTTTTTCCTCCATATTCTGTTTTTAATTGCCATGCTATTCCCCACTTGCCTTTTTAAATGACTCATTAGGCTTAAGGGGAAAGAATAGCATTTAGTCCACCTAAGATCTTGCATCAAGGTTTGGGCACCTCAAAGGGAAGTGATACATTATGGGGGGGGAAAGGTGACTTGTGTGTCTCGAGAGAAGACTTCGAATTTACAAATATTAAACATATTCAAGGCAAAACAAAACTCCTTAAGAAAGCCTCAGATCAGGCATTGCTTACTAAATATTTTTAGCAATTATTTCTAATAAGGAAGGCATTCAAGACGTGTGATTTTTATAAGATATAGATACACGCATAGGTCTACTGGGACCATTTCAGAGTGTGAAGGTTAAATATAGACGTGTCCTTGAAACCCATGTGAAATCAGGACTAAAGACAATACGAGGTGATATTTTTGGTTACAAAGTCTTTTGGTGAGCTTCAAGCATTGCTGTTGGGTGCCTGCAAGTGAGGTGTTGGCTGGGCGCACATGAGGGTAGACAGACAGGCACACCTCCAGGGCACCTGCTGGGTCTCTGTTCTGGAGTAAAAGGGATTATTGGCCCTTTTGAGTTTGCTAAAACCCCTGCCTGTTCCAGCAGTGCCACGTGCCGTCAGAAGTGGTTTCTGGGCTACCTGCCGTGGTACCTGCGTGCACTACATGGGCCTGTGAAATTGCCTTTGCAGAGGTGACTGCAGGGTGGGTTTAGCATTCTTGGTGTGAATGCTCTCGTCTTTGCGCAGAGATAAAGGCCTTGCCTTGATTTCAGATACCAGAGAGATGTGAGCCCCAGGTAAAATCCTAGCCACAGGCTCAAGCTGTATAAAGCAGGTTTGTTGTAGGTGCTCCTGGAGATCTGTTCTTCCACACGCACCATGTCACCTGCGGTTCTCTTTCCTGGCATGCAGCGTGTGCCTCTTTCACACTCCTGCATCCACCCCCAACACCCATGATCAGAACTCTCCCTTCTTCCTTTACCTTGACGGAGTTCTTAAAGTGGTCACAAATTTTTATCGGCCATCCTTGGCATAGATTTGTGTTTTAGAGCATTTCAGTTTTGACACAAGGTTGTTAACAAGGCAGCTCCAGGCGGAGGGAAAGCTTTGGCCGTGTGCTCAGCGAGCCTCTTTGCAGTGTTTACTGGGCTGGCACAACTGCGCCATAGAGGCAAGAAGAGGGTTTAGGAAGTCGGGGCGAACCCTTTTCCAATTGCCTCATCGTCCTCCTCTGCTTGTTTATGGCAAGGGCTTTGCCAAGCCTCAGCCCAGCCTGCAGAACGCTTCCCGTTACTGTTTGTCTTGGATGGTTCTGAGGGGAGACGGCTGACTTGCATGTTTTCCCAATGTAAGAGTGCGACCACAGGCTCTCCCATTTTTCCAGAATTGCAAGAGGACCTCGCAGGGAGTTTTGTTCTGTGTTCCAGTGGTCAGAAAGGACTTCTGCTTACAGCTTATACTGGTTTCCAAATTCTTCACATGGTTCCCCAGCAGTGGAGAGTGTCAGCTAATCCAGGGATTCTGCTCATCCCACAGAACAACACGCTGCTGATGTGGGAGAGTGGCGATGGAGCAGCAGTGGGTTTTGGGTGGCCTTTTGTAAGCACCCAAAGTTTGTCCCTAGTGCCATAAGAAGAGGCCCTTCTTGTGACATGAGCAGCCTATATGGCCTAAAATCTCATGGAAGCCCTCGGCCACTGGGTTATCAGACCTGTAAGTGCCAGTGGCTTCCAAATTTTTTAGGAAGGCCTAAAGAGCAAGTGAAAAGCCCATTGACACATGTTAACAAAAGCAGAGAAATTATTTTTATGCTTGTGAATTCCAGCCAAGTCTCTCTAGAGGGAAGCAGAGAGCTATTTCTGCAGGAAGATTGGCTAGTTTATGTGTGCGGCACAATCAGCAGCAACAAAAAAGCACTCTTTGTCAAGTGTGTTTCATGTGGCAGCACAGGTCCTGCTAGTGGCAAAGTCCTTAAATATTCACCTCCATCACTGGCTCAGCAGGATTTTGCTCTTGCAAAAGCTGTACAGCACTTTTCCTGCATTTGCAGTTCTCCGATTGTAGCCCTTCTAGTGCAGAACCAGAGGGTGCTCGGAGGAAACTGGCTCTGAATTGGGTTCTGTCTAATCAAGACTGGAAGTCATAACAAAGTGGCCTGGTCCTCACATGTGTGCTTCCAGGAGGGTGGGTAATTAATTCACAAATGGGAGTATTATTTAAATGCCCATCCCCATATTTTTTTTTCCCCTGCTGACCCCGAGCAGTTTGCTATGGGTGTCTCCTTATGTGTATGCACTGATTCCACCTGGTGCTGACCTGGGCTTTATTCACAAAATCACACGCTTTTAAAATCGCACCCTGTACTCGATGTGGGATCAAGCCCTGCCTCACCGGAGCTGATGAAAAAAAGCTTGTTAACTTCAGCCTAGATTTTCAGATAATCTTCTCTCTCCTAAAAAAGATTCGAGTTTTTTTCCAAATCCTAAACTGACATAACAATCAAGTTACTAAGTACGTTTTAGATTTTACTTAGGTTCCACAGTTTTGGCAGCCCAGCATATTTGTGTATTTATTAAGCCTCTGCTTTTGTGAAAAATAGACTTGTAAAGGACACAATTCGCTGTACCGTGGCCATCTCGGGTATCCCACGCCTCGGAAACCAGCGTCGCTGCGGTAACTGGAGCAGGTGGGGTCGGTCTGGCACTTGTCCTCGTGTATTGGAGCGGGGTGAGGTCCTGTGTGCGAGAATCCGAAATGCAGTTCTCTGCAGCACACACAGTGTAGAGAGCTGCAGCTTGTTAGCTGGGGAAAATTCCTACCAGTAAATTGTGGGTCACACAAAAAAGTTTGCAGAAGCACTGCCACAAAGTGTTCTGAACGCAGCCGCAATTAACGGGCTGAAACATCTGCATGTATGTTTGCGGGCCATGTTTTCTCTCCAGTGATTCAAGTCCTAATATGCATTAACTGTTTAAAACCAATTTCTTTGCAGTTAAAATTGAATATGACTGTTAGTCTAGAAAATATGGCCTATTTCCTTTTACTAGTTAGCTTTTAAAGGTGTTTTACAATTCAAATGAGCCATGCAATTAAAGGTGACATTGCCAAAACTGGACAGACTAAAATTAGACATTCCTGCTGTGTGTTAGAGCTTGGCCCACATTTAGATCATGCTGTCTTTGGGCTGTACCTGTCTGCTCCAATCTTATGAGTCAACAGGATACTGAAATGTTCCAGAATCCTGTTCTTTGTGTTTTTCTTTTCTTTCTGTCTTCCACTATTACCCTCTCCTGCTTTCCCTTTATAGTATTTAATGCTCAAAACACCCTCACGTGCACACACTCGTGCACACAAACATTTTAGCATTGTTTCACTGAGAACTAGGAAGCCCTTTGTTATTATTACATTTACTGACCACTACAAACTCATAATTAGAAGGAATTCCTGCCTTACAGCCCCTGAGTTTTCAATCTGAAGAGCAGGCAGCGGGGCGACAGGCTGCTATCTAATAAACCTTGGACCAAAGGGGAGCTTCTGGATTCGTGCCACAGTCCCTTCCATGTGCTTTGATCTGCGTAGCTTCCATGTATTACTCCGGTTACAAGGGTGTTGAGAGAAGGGTCATCATTCCACGGTGGAGGGTGTCTGGCTCTTTGGGGAACACACGGGAGGTTCCTGACATCACACCTTTTAAATAACCCTATGCATTAATTAAATCCATAACTATACCATCCCTAGGTAATTGGTGACACAATTGCCATTAACATTTAACAATGTACGATTTGGGAACGAAGTGTCAGTGTGAAGACTCCTGAAACTTTCTCCAGGTGAATTTAGAAAGTCAAAAGTGAGGGATGTCTCTCAGAAAATGCTTGTTTTTGAAGAGAGGATGTGGTCATAAGGAAAACTCCCCTTCGTTTCAGGCTCAGCTCAATGGATTTGATAACGACATTCCCTGAATCAGTGGAGCTGGTGATGCCCTGATTGAGCTCACTGTAAGAACTTGTGTGAGTTCTCTCAGACCGGTTTCCTATCAGTTCACCTGAATTGCCTGACGTGATGGTGTTCCCTTGTATCAGGAAGGTGGGGAAAAATAATCAGCTTCTTCCTGGGAGAGTGGGCAAGGTTTCGATATTTAAAAATTTAAAAATATTTAATATTTACATGTATGTTCGAACACCTCAAAGTCAGGCATGGGAAGGATATTCTTATTCTGTGGGGAGGAATGGTGCAAACCCCCGATTATAAAATAGCATAGTGCATTTTGAGTTAGCCAGTGCAGCTCCCTGGCAAGACAAGATTATATTCTACAATACACAATAATGTAGTGTTGCGTAGTGTGTATAAGGCAGTAGGTGCTTTACAATGTGCTGTTTAACTTCTGTGTTATAAAACAGCATATAAATATGCTAAGAACTGGCTGTATTGCCTATCTCTTTCAGAAATGCCTTTCACGATGTATCACTGGAGTGCGAAAGCCTGTCACTCGGAACATGCACACAACCATCTGATTCCAGCAGCAAGGAACTTTTTTTTAAAGAATGAGTCCCTGTTTTATGGCACCAGTTACCAGATCCAACTCTTTTCACGCCGGGCCAGCCACTTGAATCCAGACCAGGTTGGTAGTTATGTCTGTTGAGTGACCTATGTGAACAGAGTTCTTGGTTTCAATCCAGCTCCTCATGGAAAGATGCCCAGGTTGCTGAAAGGACCACACCATCTGGCGAGGCTGTGAGCAGCGTTAGCTACAAGGAGAGCTGTGGAAGTGCCACGGAGCCGCAGCCCACGCCGCGCTCCCACAGGTGGTCTTTACAGGTTGAGTTCGAAACACACAGGTGATGGTGACACGGGGCTTGCATTATTTTATCTGCTATACCCATACACGGAAAACGTCTTTCTCTGGTGTGTGTTTTGGTGGCACTGCTCCAACTTGCTTTAGAGTATTGGTGGGTTGTGAGAGAACACTTGAAAAAGTTAAGTCCACTATCTCATGCCCGATTCAGTGCCAACCCTACAGGGCTTTTCTGCACAAGTAATTCCTGGAGTGACTGAGATATTTGTGTAGTGTTACAGCAGTGCAAAAATAACAAACTAGAGTGTACATATCTGAAGATGGAGAGAGTTCACCATTGGAATCACCTCCTGAGGGACATGGTGAACTCTCCATCTCTTGCAGCTTTTGGACTAGGATTGATGTCTCATTCCAGAGGAGATGCCACAGCCCGCACTGTTGTTAAGGGTTTGGTGAAAGAATTACTGCATGACGTTCTTTGGTTTGTGCTGTTTAAGAGGTTGGCCTGAGTCATCTTTTTGAGCTGGCCTGAACGTCTATGAATCGTGTGACTTGTGGAAAGATTGGCATGTGGCAATATTTACTCCGTAGGTTTTATTGTTGGCAGTAAAATGCCCTTGTGTTTATCCTTCAATAGCTGGAGGCTTCGTATCTGAACTCAGAGCTCTTTTAAGGTCTGGGTTAGTATGTGTTAGTGCTGTTAGCTGAATTCTCTGAGTCCCTCCAGCAACCGTGCTGGCATGACTTGAGCTCTAGATACACACTGGACCCTCACACAACAAGCCAAGAGTTCCCGCAGCATCTCCCCCTGCCTCTGCCATCATGTCGACAGGTACAAACATATTCCTTGACAGAAAGACATATAAACCCCAACTGTCAGGAAACAAAGCAGTTTTTAAACTTTAACGAGCAGAGTAATGGAAAGAAAATACAAAGGAAAAGAAAAAAAAATGACTAAAATGTTTTTTATTTTGGTATTCTGCAGGAAAAAGTGTGCACACTAAATAATAAATGAGCCATGCAATGTTTTTACAGCTTCTTTCTTATGCGTGAATATTTAAAACATGCAAAAATGTGGAATAAGCATTTACTGAGGACAAAAGAAGAGAACTTATTTTATGTACCGAGAGCGAGATGGGGAAAACAGAGGGATGCATGTTTAATGGATTGCTGTTCACAGAAGGGAGATATTTCCAAGTGTGAACATATTTGTAGACAAACCAATCTGACAACTTTGCTTGGGGATGATGTATTACAACAGAATTGGCCTGGGAAGCAGAACTGTGTTGTGAGGGTGTTCAGTGGTGTAAACAATGCCTGCTGGGGTTTGGCAGCCGCACTGTCAGGTCTTCCAGCTACCGGGAAATTGCTCCAACCTGAGTCCTGGTACCTGAGAGATCCTTCTCATAGTTCACTGGCAAAAGCTACACAGCTTCTTTTCATATCTTTATTATATTGGAAACCAGAAGGGACCAACAGCTGTGGCCCCTTCAACTGTTTCTCAAGAGGGGGAGGAGAGCAGGAGTGCTATGGGTACAGGGCCTTTGCCTGACACAGACCAGAAAGGCAGAGGGTTTCTTTCAGCATCGTTAACAGGTACCATGTGCAGTACACCTGCAAAGTACCCTCTGCAGGGACAGACACTTGGTCACAGAGCCAGGCTTCTTTATCAGGGGAATCAAAGGGCAGCCCTTGATGGTCTGGCTCTGTGATGGATCTCAAGAGGTTCAGCTTCTATTTCAGCCCTGTGCTCCTGCCTGAGCCCTTGAGTCAGTCACCCCCTTTGTGTCCCATCCCCTGCTCCATTGAGTAATGTGAACATGAGAACATCACCTGATTTGGGATGATCCGTTTCCTGCTGTGGGTGTTCTCCATGCTGGCTGCAGTGAAGCCTTGGTGTTGGCTGGGGACCGCTGGGGAGAGGCAGGAATATCTTCCCAGGAGTAAAGAGAGTGGCAAAGTGGGGAAGGGTGACTTGTGGGTTTATCAGGGACTTTCTCCATGGCTTCTTGGCTCATACCTTTATGTTGGAGGTAGCTGAAACCAGAGAAAGAAAGGCCTGTTGCCGTGACTGGCAGGGCTCATTATTCACGATACCATGGCTTATGGTTTAATGCTTGTTTAACTGGGCTTTTTTTTTTTTCCTCCTGACTTTTGGTTTCTTTTTGCCAACTTTATATTTTAATGCATGTTTTTATGGAAATATTTAGAGTGCACATGTTGCATATAAAACACCATCATAAAGCTTTTTTGCTTCAGTCCTGTTGAAATAAATGATGTTATTATTATAATAATTTCATAGGGTTATATCTGTTCTGTAATGAAAAAGTCCTGTGACTGCTTGAACCATCAGCCCAGGCAGGTTTTATAGCTTTCTGTAGCTACAGTGACCTCATGGAGCTGCTGAAACTTTTAAAATAGTCCTTTTCCCAGCTGAGGTGGACATACAAAGCAGAATGAGGAGAGAGAAGTAGGACATTTGCATGATGACCTGTCTGATCCCTGATCAAGAAACCAGTGTTGGCTCAATATTGCACACAATGGTGATTTTATATTTATGGTACTTGTTATTACAACACCAAAAGTCATGCTGGCCACCTTACAAAAGAGGTGCCAGGGAAACTCTGGCTCGACGAGACAAACAGATGAGCTGCACTGGTTCTTAGGAGCTTGCACAGCGCTTGTGCTTGTCAGTGTAGATGCTGCTGGCCTTCCTGTTTCTGTGTGCAAAGCACTGATTTGTGTTTGAGAATACCCAGAGATGTTGCTAATGTGAGGGGATGCAAACAGTTGGCAGCTGGCAGGGCGCAATTTTAAAATGTTACCTGTGATACCTATTCCAGTGAGGCTGAGTTAAAAAGTTGCTTAAGAAATTCCCTTCTTGTTGCAGCAGAGTATGGATTTCTGTCATCTTCTGTGCGTCCACCCTCCTTTCTGAGCGTTACCTGTGGTGTGGGATAAGCTTTGCTCCCCTAATTCCAGAGATAGGAACTATTTTGGGGCCAGGAGCTTACCCAGCAGCAGAGCATTCATCTGATAATGATGGGGGACAGATTTCCGTAAAGGACTTCTTCCATTTGTAGCAAATGTCTGGGTCCCAGCTCTGTGAAGAATTGAACAGGAGTTCAGTGCTTAAATTTCAGAGACTGCTCATCTACCTTCAGCTGAGAAGGCTTTCGGCTGCGTTTCTCAACCAGGATAGATCTAAACATGTGCTGGAAGGTGGCTGTGCCTGGGAGCAAGCATTGAATAGAGAGATAAAGTCTAAGTTTATATATATATATATGTGCGTGCATGTACAGTTGCAAGCTTTAATGCTAAATTTGAAAAAGGCCAGGCAAACAACTGTAAAGTACTGTGGATTTACTGGAGATTTTAAAAATTAATACTCAAACACGAAAATGCTTTATACAAGAAAGGAACCTTTTAGAAACTTCTCCATCCTGGATAAAAAGTATAATGAATAATTCAACTGTGCACCTAGAAAACCAATTTGCTGAACAAGTGTAAAATAAATCTGAGGGAGAACTAGTCCAGATCGCCTAAATTAAGAATCTGTTTCAGGAATGATGAGAACAAAGGTAGACATAGCACAAGTCTCTGTGATATTGTTATTAGTAGTGTTATTTATTATCATTAACCTTATTTGGCACAGTAGTGCCACAGAATCCTGAGGTTGTTGCTGTGCTCCAAACGTGTGCAGTCAGGAGCAAGGTGGTCAGGAGATGCGGCAGGAGAGGGGATTGCACACAGGCTGGCAGCTTCCCACGTGCTATGAGAACAGAAAGGTAATTACACTCAGTTTAAATTGACTTTCGGTGCAAGAAAAATAAGCACTGAGCAAAAGTCACTGGAACAGCCTGTGAGTTCAGCAACATTTGTGACCCTGGGCACTTGTCTGTGCTCTTGTCCTGAAGAATTCATGATGAGGTTGGTTAATGCTTATAGACACCATAGCAAGGCAACCTTGAAGAAGGCAGCTGGCGTTTTTTTCTTGGGGTCACAGTTGCCAGTTTGCAATACTTTATTTTTTATGTACTTGCAGTCTTCTGCAGCAAAGTCAAGTGAAAGCTGAGGTCCCCTGAAAAGCAGTGAGATTAAATCTTGTGCTAGGAGAGCTTTGCCAGTCAGAACTGGTTTGCCTGAAGAACAGGACCCACATTTGTTCTCTTAAGAAATAAATGCCGTGGTTGTCCCTGAACAACCCCAAGACATAAGCCAGTAATGAGTCTCTAATACCGTGTGCGGATAATACTATAGGCGTGAAAAGAATTTCATGTTAGAAGGAGCCATAGATGCCTGCTTTGGTTTGTTCTATCTTCACAAAGAAGTGTAGTACGGTGGGTGAAGCCAAGTTGATACCAAAGCTCTAAAGCAGGGAGGGCAGCACCATCAGGGTCATCCTTGGGCAGTGCTTAGAGCAGATGTGGTCGGTGAGTTTCAGACAGAACGAAGAGCAGGTTTGGGTACAGGACAGCAGATGAAACCTGAGTTACAGTGTTTAGGGGAAGGATAGGTGGAGAGAAAAAGTGGAAAGTGTTTTGATTTGGTCAGAGCCTCCACATAAAATGTTTTATATGTGCAGAGTATTGAGCTTGATTTACTCTCTAATTTTCATAAATATCACACTCTGGGCCTTTATTATTGCTCTTTCTGTGCTCAGATGTATGAATTGCCAGGAGCCTAACTCTACCTTTTAGGAGGTGATCGGTCCCTTTACTTCTAATAACACTCTGGAGCTTCCTTCTTAGCTGTGAGTGAACCAGATCCGAGTGAAATCACTTTGGTGAAGACCTTTGTCTCCAGCAAAGCTGCTCAAGGTTGGCCATGGTTTTCTGGAAATGACATGCCTCTGTGGTGCCCATACTTTGTGCAGTCACCTTCTTTTTGACCTTTACGGTAGAACTGCGCATAGATGGGATGAGGTGGAATTTCTAGGAGAAAGAACCAGTGTTTTCTCACTTGTCTATTTAATTCAGACACAAATCTATTTGCTGCACTTGAAGCAACCCGGTCAAGGCTGTGTGGTCCATTTGGAGGCCTGATCCTGTTTCTGATTCATATGAGGTGCTCTGCATAAACTGAGCCCTTTCTCTGCCACGCTATAAAAGATTTGGGTTTTTGCGTACTGCACTTTGGAATGAGCCCCTCGGAGGAACAGGCTCCATAAAGTTTTTATAACTCATATTTTATAAGGTATAGTGAGTTGGACGAAGGAGTTTGTTCATGTGTAAATGTGTGCATATGAATCCAAGCTAATACCCAGGTAATTCAGCCTGGCAGAGCAGGTTGGACCACAGGCCCAATCTCTGTATAAGTTGACCCTGGATGTGGATGAAGGTAAAGTGCATGGGGAAAAGCATGGCAGTGGTCAGAGAGACATCATAAAAACCTCGTTTTCTCAGCACGAGAAAAAACCGTTCTTGTTGTAGCCCACCACTTCCTCGAGTGATGCAGTACGAGGACTTTGCCAGTGAAGGACCAACCTTCTCCATGTGACGTTTTGTGGGTTTGAAGAATTTCTTGTAAGAACTACTCAGAAAATGACTGTTTTGTATCAGATTTTTGAACCTTACCCTGATTCCGAAGGGTGGTGTAGGTACACAAATGCACTCCTGCAATGGAGGTGGGAAAGAGAAAACAACACAGCACTGCTTTTCTCTTTTTCCAAAATGAACATTTACTTCAGCAAGACCCAGAGCTTTTGTAACGTGGTGCATCTCTGAGTGCGGAAGTCCCTGTGTTGAATACTGGGCACACAAAATATTTCTGAATATTTTTATCTCCTGGGCTCCACAAGGTATATTCCAGATGGTGAACTTTTATGTGGCCTTTTATCAGTCAAATATGTAGATTAGCCTCAGCGCCTAGAAATGTCTCCACCATCCTCCACCCCTTCTGCTGCAAAGATGCACAAGACATTGGCCCGTCACAATGGACAAGAGGAAATGGCCTCGAGTTGCACCAGGGGAGGTTTAGATTGGATATTAGAAAAAATGTCGTTACTGAAAGAGCGGTGAAGCCCTGGCAGAGGCTGCCTATGGCAGTGGGGGAGTCTCCATCCCGGAAGGGGTTCAAAAGACATGTAGATGTGGTAATTCAGGACATGGTTTAGTTGGCATGATGGGGTTATGTTGATGGTTGGACTTTATGATCTAAGAGGTCTTTTCCAACTTTATCAATTCCATGATTCTATGAAGGCACTTTGCTCTTTGATGTGTACAAAACAGGTAAAAAGCTCCTTCTGACTGAGGGCGGAACTCTGCTTTGGAAGAACATCAGAAAGTTGTCTCTAGTGGTACCAGCTGCAAGGCGGGAGAGAATTTGCTCCCAATATTTTGGAGTTAGAAAAAAAGCCCAAACCCATCATTCTGCAACAGTAATTTAGCCATGGTCAAGACTTGAGCCGTTGTAAGGAATATTACCTGCCGTAAAGTTTGAATGGTGTTGAATTTACAAAAATGCCTGGTGTCAAATCATACTGTCAGGAACAATTAGCCATGGTGCATAAAAAACCTCTTACAGAGATTACACTTCCCGTATTGTTTTACAGAAAAACTTTGTGTTAATGTTATGCTTTGAATGCCTTTTGCCATGAAACATTTAAGAAACAACAGTTTATAGTCTCTGATCTTTATGGTTTGGAAGAACGAACACGCTCCTCATGTTGGGCCAAATTGATGTTTTAAATTCAGGAGAAACCCCATCATGTTATATAAAAAAGGAGAGAATGTCCTAAGAAGAAAGTGGTCAAATCATTCCAAGATGTTATGGGTTTAAGGGGTTTTTCAGCTTTTTTTCCTACGGAAAAATTTTCATGAGACTGGGCATATGGTCAAAAAACACACAAGTGAGATATTTTTAGACAAGCACATTTGGTATAAAGTTACGCACTCTGGCGTGCGCGGGGACAACCTGGTCTGTGGGACCCTGGTGCAGAGGGGTGTCCCTGCTCGGTGCTGCTGTAGCGCTGTGATCTGGCTCAGGAACATGGAAGGTGAGGGTGGAAGCCTTTTGCTCCGCTGTGCGTGCTGTGTGTTCCCCAGGCCTGAGAAAGGGCTGAGACACGTGGTAACCTTCCCGTCCCTCGTGGTGAGAAGCGCTGCAGGTGAAGGGCATCCCAGCACTTCTGGGGTGCAGGCATCGTCCATCCCTCCGCACTTCCCATCCAACAGCGCCAGAGCATCTCTGGGGCCCAGCAGCTCAGACTTGTTTGAGTGATTCAGGATCCAACTTTCTAAGATCCGCTTGTAGTTTTTTTTCCAGCCCTGTCAGCACTGTGGAGCCAAGGCATCCCTGGCAGCTCAGGCTGGATTCTGTTTGGCCTCACGCATCATCACCAGTCTTGCCAGTTAATTCAGGCGGAGGGTGATGATGTGTGAGGCAGAAAAAGCACAGCCTAGCCTTCAGGTGCTGGGCACAGTCACCACAAAGGCAGTCGGGAAAGTGCTGTTTCCATTTGTACACTTGAGCGAGCGTGACCTGGGAATCCTTGAGGCTGGAACCGATCCTGGACCTCAGCGAGGTTTACTGCTCGGCCGCAGACGCACTTGGATGACTGAGAAACCACCACGAGAGTGAGTCTGTGTCACTGTGGGCTGTGCTAAGGATGGCACTTCAAGCCTGTGTGAGAATCTTTTTCTTGGCTTGGTAAGAGAGTGGTGAAACTCTACCTGATAGCGCATTGAAGCCCAGCCAGCATGGCCTGGCTACTGAGGGTCCCCTCTGTAATCCCCATGGCAGCAGTGGGGCTTCCTTGATGCCTTTAAGCTGAGATGTTGGGGTTGAAAAGTCTTCAGTCACAGAGGCCTGGCAGTCCTTTCTACTGCAAGGATGGACATAAAGGCTTTAAACTACAGCATCAGCTGTTGAACCCCAAGCCCCTTCTGTGCTCCCCACATACCCAGGAATGCACATCCCTGCATCACTGCAGGGCACAGGAGCCTTTGCTGCTGCTGCTGGATGGACACGGTGACCCTGTGGTCAGGGACCCACATTTCCTATTTGTGTGTGTCCGTAGGTGTGTGTCACACCTGCATGAAGGTGCCTACGTGCAAGGTTTTGCTTTGGTTCTGTTCTGTTTAAGGGGTGCCCTAGTTTTGATGGGTGCATGACTGTTTTTGGGATTGGCCAGCAGAACCCTGGCATTAGGTTAATAAATACACAGCAAGAAGAACTCTGTGTAATGTTTTCAGATCCCACTACCCTGTATTAGGAGATGTGGGACCAAAATAACTGCAAAAGCCTATAGGCATGCAAAGAACACAATATAAAACACAGACCAGGAAACAGACTGAGGCATGATCGTCAATAATGCTTTAAAGTCATAATCCTCGCAGTTTCTGGCAGGAATGGAAAAGCGAGCCGCACCAGATCCTGGAATATGTGTGCAGGTACGCACTGAGTTTATTCTGGCGCAAACCAAAGTATGGCCCTAATAAAAAGTCTGCGTCTGACATCGTGCGCAGTTCTTTTGGACCGACGTAGAAAAGGTTTATTAGGATGGCGACCAAACTACGTGAAGCTTTGGATTTTATAGAATAGAATCATGGAATCATTAAGGTTGGAAAAGACCTCCAAGCTCATCCAGTCCAATGGTCAGGCCAACCCCACTGTGCCTACTAAACCATGTCCCAAAGTGCCATGACTACACGTCCTTTGAACCCCTCCAGGGTTGGAGACTCCCCCACTGCCCTGGGCAGCCTCTGCCAGGGCTTCATCACTCTTTCAGTAAAGACATTTTTTCTGATATCCAGTCTGCACCTCCCCTGGCACAACTTGAGGCCATTTCCTCTTGGCATTTGTAGGTGACTAAGCCAGATGTTGGTCTGCATGTGCATTCTCAGCAGCTGTTGGCATCACCTGCAGCCACAGCCCTACAAACAAAACCAGTGAGATTACCTGTGAGTCCAGTTCTTCTGTTTGTAGGTTCCGTTTTGCATCCAACAGAAAGAAAAGGGTGAAAAGGGAGGTGGATATCCACGAGGAGGGGGAAAGTTTAGAGAGAACTCTCCTTTTCTTTACTTGTGGTATTTGGAGTGACTCACACTGCTCAGAAAGGCCAGAACCGGATCCAAAGCTGACTGGTACCAGGAGCAGTCTTTCCACTACCTTCAAGGAAAGCTGTATCTGTTTGTTTGGTACTGAGTTCTTGGGTTGAACACGTGCTCAGGCAGTGGTACCATACACACAGAAAGTCAACCCTCAGCTCTCTTGGAAATGCTACTGTTTGCTCCTATTTTATTAGTTTATTTATAGAACGTAAAAGTCTCACCACACAAGACAGATGGTGGTGCTCTAAAACCCAAAATGCCTCAGTTGTCCATGTTTGTTAAAATACTTACAAAATAAGAAGTCAGATGTAAGCCAGGCACTGTGCCTTTAAGGTGGGATTCCGCCAGAGTGAAGCTGGAGTGCCAGGAGTGCTGCTTTCAACTTCAGACTATGTGATATATTAGTTTGGTCTCAGAAGCCACGGTGCTTCCTTACTTATGTAGCTTTGATCTAAAAAGCTGTTTATTTATGTTTTACTGAACTATAAAACATCCAGTAAACATGCCTCATGCTTCTTTTATGTTCTACATGAATTCTGTCGTGAAAACGTCAAGGAAAAATAATGAAGATCTTTATTGTGTGGCTGCTGGTGTCTTCCTTTGGAAGTCCTTATGCTTTGTGTTTCTGTTCGTATGACTGTAAAATTCATAAGGCTTGCAGATGTCTTGCCTGCTGAGCATCTGGAGGAGAAGGGAAGTTTTTCCTTATGAAATCCCAATGGATCCGCTACCGAGGGCATGATGAGGAAATAATGATTTCTCTTTGGATGCAACGTGAGAGGGCTTCTCTCATAATTATCTGGAGGTATTAATTATTGTGGTGGGAATGACTTTCTGTGCTCGGCTGTGAGGTGTTCCTGCTGTCGGGTGTGCTCCTTGTTTGCGACATCTCCCAGCAGCCAACAGACTGCCTGGAAAACCTGATCAAAACCTGGGGCACAGGCGTAATTGCACCCAGTCCCTGCAGTGTACTTGGACAAGAGATCCCAGATTTTTCGTGTCAATGGTATCCCAAATTACGTACCAGTGCTTCCTTCCTAGTCATGGCTTTATCAGTGTTGTTTTAATAGAGCTGAGAAGGAAATTTGTAAATTCAACCTGGGCCTGATTGTTCTGCATGGCACATTGTAGTTTAGCCCAGCAGACAAAGAATTAACCTTCTGTGCTAATTAACTGAGGGGAGGCCCAGGTGAGGTGCAGGTTGTTTACGGGCTGTGAGAGCCTGGAGCAGCCAGCTGTGGGCTGAGTGGCTGCCAGGAAGTTCATAAAGCAGGATGGGCTTGGGTCTTCTCTCTCTCTGCTGATGCTTCTCTTCTCATGGAGCTTCCTTGTTGCTAGAGCTTCTGGTGGTAGCTCTGGGCCTTTCTTCTAGGAACCCAAAGAGTCTCCTTGACCCTGTTAACCATCCGCCCTTGTAGCGAGAGGTGTTTTGAGAGGTTCGTTTTTGTGTGTGATGGTGGGAACATTGAGATGGAGTTTTCTGGCTTGGTCTGGGAATGCACTTCTTCCCTTCTCAGAACAATGCTCTCTCTGCCCTTTGTATTGGGAGTTTTGGGAAGAAGGGAGAAGTTGTGGTTGTGTAATGTCTGAAATTGGCCATAGGAAAGTGAGAGGACAGCTTTGAATGTGCCCTTCTATAGTGGATGTGAGAGCCTCACAGAAACGGTGTGGCCAGGGTTGGTTTGCTGCCTAACTATCTCACAAACTGAGGTCAGCAGTGCTGTACTCTGTGTTGCCCTTATTTCAGTGATGTACATCTGTTGCGCGTCCCAGGCCCCTAAGCCAGCTAATTCAAGAAGAGAGCTTGAAAATGTGATGGTTTTTATACTGAAGAATAGGTACTTGTGGGGCACAGGCTTCTCTCCACAAGCAGAGAGCAACCAGCCCTTCTGGGGAGGTGAATGGAAGCATATTCCCTCACGGTGAAGAGGATATGGGTT
The DNA here is from genome assembly GCA_033558235.1 of Neomorphus geoffroyi. NCBI lineage: Eukaryota > Metazoa > Chordata > Aves > Cuculiformes > Neomorphidae > Neomorphus > Neomorphus geoffroyi. The sequence goes on along the minus strand of JAUMJM010000029.1, from coordinate 1,443,294 downwards.
GAGAGAAAACTACCTTGGATGCTGGAGGAACTATCCTACTGTCCTTCTGCATCCGATTCCATGAAATCATGGGGTAGTCACAGAACATGAAAGAGCTGGCAGTACTGGAACACAGGCTTGGAGCATGAAATCAGTTTAGAAAATGGAATGGGTACAAATAAAGATTCACCTTCCTGGGCTGTGCGTGGGGAGAATGCAGGGCTGGTGGAGTGGCCAAGAAAGGATGGAAAGCTGAGTCCTCTTTCCAGCACCCCTTCTCACTGCCTCTGCTTCTTACGGTCATATTTTGTCTTTTGTTTTATTCTAGCTCAAAGGAGTCTCATCCTCCTGCCATGCAGAAGACCCAGTCGCTGCTGGAGAAGCTTGCATTAACCAAGCAGGTCAGTCCTGTACGTGTGGGAGGGGAAGCAGGTTAGTAAAGTTGGGGGTCAGCAGTGAGAAAGTGTGGGAGTCTGGACAACTTCAAACCTACATTGTTATGGTTCAGTGTTTCAAAAGCACATTCTTGTGCTGGTCAGGATCTTGGTGTCGTGGTTTTGGTTCTTCCTCTACAAAATGTGCGTTTCAAGCTTCTCTGGGAGCAGGGTGCACAAGTCTCTTTTGGGGTGCTTGAAGCAAGAGCAGTTCAGAAATGTGAAAGTTTGCTTCCCTTCCATCTGAACAGAGAGCAAAAGGCTAATTCCATTTTACAGTCATCTTTGTACCAATATAGTTTGTATGTTGCATTTGACCTCCTGTAACAAGGTTAAACCACAAGGATCCCCTTGAGAAGTTGCTATTCATCTTTTATATGTGAAGATTTTCAAGTATAGAAAGGGGATAAACCTAATACGGTGTTTAATGGAAAAAAATTATGACACCAATAACACATCTGTGTCTGTAATTTCACAGGTTTTCTTTCTGTATATTTATGTATGTATATATGTATAATTTAATATCAGCCTCAGGGTTGTGGTCTCACATGTCATCAGCTTGCAGGAAACTGAATCCTTGGACTAAGTATCAGATGAGTTGCTAATGTTTGGAAAAAAAGCAAAAAACATGCTTTAGGTCTCTGTTTTATGGCTGTTATTGAAGTAAGAATTTGCGATTGTAACTTGACGCTCGCCTCACCAACATGTTTTCATTATTGTCTGGATAATTGAAAGTCCAGGCAAATCTGGATATTAGGAGATATTACACACGAAGGTCGTGGTGTTCGGCACAGCTGAATTTTGAGGTGGTTCAAATTAAGGATGAATATGTTACACTATTTTATGCAGGCTTAAAGATTGTTTTATTCCCCCCCACCAGAAGCCCAGATGCAGGCTGATTAACGTGCACTTAGTTTACTTCCAGGTCTGGTTATCCGGTGCGCCCAGGCTGTCACACATAAGTTCACAGACTCTGCTGTCTTATGAACAGCAGTGAGACTTAATTTGCAGCAGTTCAGAGTGATCTACCCACAATGATGGGGTAACGTATTTGTCCTGTATTGTGTAAGGAAACGTGCTGAGGGAAGGGCGCTTTGCTGTGTGACAGGGCTTGTTGTGGGAGGGCTGTGAGCAGGACTTTTCTGTTGTATGGAAGTGTACCTGTAGGAGGGAGATGCTGGATCTTTACCAGACTCTGAAAGGGAGTTTGAAAGTTTCTGTCCATATCTGCCCAGTTCTTGTGCAATTTCTGCTGGTTTTTGTTTGTTTATACTAAATAGGTGGTCATAGAATAATAGAATCACAGAATGGGTTGGGTTGGAAGGGACCTCCAAGCCCATCCAGTGCCACCCCCTGCCATGGGCAGGGACACCTCCCACTGGATCAGGGGGCTCCAAGCCCCATCCAACCTGGCCTGGAACCCCTCCAGGGATGGGGCAGCCACCACTGCTCTGGGCACCCTGGGCCAGGGCCTCCCCACCCTCACAGCAAAACATTTCTTCCTGAGATCTTATCTAAATCTTGCCTCCTTCAGCTTCAAACTGTGCCCCCTCCTCCTTTCCCTACAATCTCTTCTCAGAAGCCCCTCCCCACTTTTCCTATATGCCCCTGGGACCTACCCCACCCCGTAGGGTCCCCTGGTCCTGGTTCAGTTTGTGGGTTGCAGCACCAAGAAACCCCCGGATCCTTGGTTTGTTGGGCAGGAGCTGACATTTGTTGAAAATCCTCAGAATTGGAAGGAGAGATGATGGTGACCCAACCCTAAACGTGGTCCTGCGTCAGTGAGACATGATGACAAGGGGTACCTCTCTGCCCCAGTCCAGACTTGTTCCTGTTCTGTGGGTAAACACGTGATTCAAATCTGCAGGATTTATGGATCTAGCAGTTTCCCCACTCCGTTAACTCAAGAGCTGACATACGTAGAAAAAGGTAGATGACGTTTGTAAGTTAATCCCTATTAACTGAGCATAACTGGAAAATTAAAGCAAACAAAAAACTTTGGGTGGCTTTGAGAAACGCCATGGGACTTTTCTGCTGCATTTCTGAATCCTTTAATTAGATGCACGTGTCTCTGCTGACACGAAAACAGGACTCAATCATTCATTAATCTTCACACACAAGTTCAGTGCCCTGTTCGGCCACAGGACAAAGCAGTCACTGGACAACGGGAACGCAGACTTGCTTATTGCTCACCCGCTCTTGTGCTAAAAAGTCTTTGAACAATTGGGAAAAGCTAACTCCATGTTTGAGTTCTGCAAGGAACTAATTACTTGCCTGGACTCTCCCCACATACCAGCTTCTACCCCCATAAATCCACTGAACAGCAGGCATCCCTGAAAGTCCTCCACACTTCTCCTCTGAATCGGGCTCTTTATGTGTATCTCAGCTTGCATGTGGAAGATTCATGACCCAGTCTGCCTTAAGTATTTTTGTTATGAATAGGAACCCTTAAACATTTCCTTCTCATTTAATTTATCAATTTTTGGGGGGGGCTTTCAACACTGGGTACAAGCTAGAAATAATGGAAGGCAAAGCTTGTCCCTGAGAAAAGAGCCTTAAAATAATAAAATATACACTGGGAAGAGGAGGAATGAGGGAAATAAATTTGCTATTTACAAGCCAGGAAGATTTTATGTTGTGTGGCCGCAACATGGCATCCTGGTGTCTCTGAACATTGACTTAATTCTGTACTGAAGTATTTTTTTGTGCAGAAGTAGAGAAAATAGTGAAAGGAACAATGACAATTGTAGTGACTCCATCCCCTGCTCGCTGCCAGCGTGGGGATGTGGAGGTGTGCAGAGAGGTCCTCCCTCACTGCTGAAGTGTCTCGTAAGGATGCCCGCAGCCGGAGGTATTCACAGCTCAGTAGTTCCACCTCTCCAAGGTTCTTGTTAATAATTAATTATTAAGTACTGGTGATTTACTTACACTCACACCAGTGGGTTTTTTCACCACGTGGGCTGGGAAAGTTAAAGTTGTGTTTTGAATTAGGGGTTCAAACAACTCTGCTCAGCTCCAAAGGAAACAGAGTTGAAAACACCAACTTCCTCCCAGTCAGGTATCACCACAATAAACCTGTTGAGATTTCACTTGGAAATGGATTGTGGATTTGCTAATACTTTTAGTAAGTCGCATTTTACAGCTTTGTATGTTGTTTAAGTTCATAACAGAGCACAGAACCTAATACTGATAATATCTTTAGAGCTTAAAGCAGAGCCATGTTTGGAGTAAATCCTTCGTTTACAGCATCTTGAACAGAATAAGAAATGGCAAAATTTGAGAAAATGCAGATGTATAAAATAGGCTGTTCAAGCTATACGTAAATCCCCTGGATTATACAGTGAGGAAGACCTGTGTGCTCATAATAATGTCTATGAAACAGGTATGAAATGCAAGTCCTGACCGATTGCCATGTGCAGTTTGGCCAGCAAGTAGAATAACAGGCTACTTTTCTCAGCTGCTGAAAGCACTTTCTTTCAGGGGCAATTTGGTTCTGTGCCTTTTCAAAGCGAAATTTTATCCATCTTATTTTTTTTAATGTTCTGTATACACGTGACATATGGACTTACAAATGGGCAAATCATCACCAGCGCAAGAATGATCCTTCCCATTAGCAAATGGCGTGTGCAAGGTAAATGACCAAGAAGTTCTCATTTAGCCAAATCCTGGGGTTTGGGTTGGAAGCAACCTTAAAGCCCATCCAGTTCCAACCTTCCTGCCGTGAGCAGGGACACCTTCCACTGTATTGAGGTGCTCTAGTTGTTTTGGGGTGGAGCAGATCTCATCTTGTTGGTGAGCTTGCCTTCCTACTTGGTGTCTGCAAGTCAGTTCCTCTGCTGCTTGGGTGCTCCAGCCTCTCTGTAAGCTGCGCGTTGGAAATGAGGTGCCCAGACCTATGTGGTTGCCTTCCCAGAAGTCTCGGCTTATCACCTCCAGGGCTGCTCTGCTTTCCACTGACTCAGGAGGAGAACATTTTTCTCTGACTGTTCCAAACCAGGCAGGGAGGTTGAAGACAGCCTATATAGTTTCATCTAATCTGATGCTGGAACTCGGAAAGCGTTGCGTTGGTTAGCTGTGATTCAGAATGTTAACCACTAAATCCGTTAGAGGAATTTATAATTCATTTCAGCTATTGCAGGATTTAGTACAGTAAGATCATTATTGCCTTGAGATATCCTTCAGGTCGTTAATTTAAATTAGAAATGCCTTCGAACAGCGTATCATGCACAGCTCCTTCCATAGGTTTTAGAGCTTAAATAAGCTCAGGAAAATACTTCCTGCCAGATATTATTTTTGCAAATGTGAATCACTGCTTCCAAGCAGTACAATACCTGATTGTTTACAGTTGTCAAAGGTGGCATTGCAGTAGCAGACACACTCTTAATTGTGCTAATTATTGTTGCTGTTAAGGACTAAATTCTCCCATAACTGAGTCACTCAGCATTCTTTAGTGATTTTTGCACGATAGAGGTTGCTGACGTAGCTGGATTCAGACCTACAATAGCTGTGACCTTGTAAATGAGGTGGACGTTTACCACGGAACTGCTCTTACAGTAGAGGTACAAGAGCTTGGCAGGGGAACCTTCAACAACAGGGGGCAGTAGTGTGAGGGGGCAAGGTGCGAAGGTTAAAGGAAGGAAGGAAGGGGACCAAACTAGATGTGATGAGTGGAACTGTGAATGAAGATTGCAAAATGCCTCAAATAGCCAAGGCTGCAGAAGGTTTCTACTGCAAATATAGATTTGGTGTGGAGGTAGCCTTGAGAGTCATGAGTTTGGCTTGCTGTGGGGATGAAAATAAGAGTGGGAAGACTATGAATAGAAATAATTTGTCAAAATGAATTGGTAGAGCACCAGCCACCTGGAAGAGTGGTCTACAACTTATGCTTTTGAATGGAGTGGACTTCTAGAGTGGGAGCGTTGTGTTCACTGCACCATGAACTGGGGTCTTCACTTGCGGCTCAAACTGCTCTTCTCTCTCCTCCAGTGCAACGCGAACAATGACTCACTGGGATTCCGAAGGGCTCAGACTTCACTCTTGAGGAATGCTCAGATCACTTAATGCTTCTTTTCCAGTTCCTCTTCCCTTGTTTGGCACTGAGGGAGAGTAAAGCTTTCTCACTGGGAGCAGCAAGGGCACCCCAGGGCATGTCAGCCCTAAGAGCAAAGGGGAATGCTCCTGGCAGCAGGGACAAGGGAAAACCCAGGGAGGGCAGAGCAGGGCTTTGCTGCAGGATGTCACCCATGCTGGCTTATCTGTGCGAGGGGGGTGGTGTGTCCCTTCTTTTTGAAGATGGCAGTATGAGGGGCTTTTTGCTGCAAAAAGGAGTACCAGCCTGGATACTCGTGATAAATAGAAGGTGTAGCTTGTTATTCAGCTTCTGTGTAACCAGATTATTTTAATTACAAATGTGCCCTCTGAAATGATTTTTCTCCCTGCAAGGATACAGCTAGGGAGTGGGACACGAACGTGCAATAAGTGGAGCTCTGTGCCTTTGCAGCCTGCTTCTCTTGCCCTGCTGAATACCTGGGCAACCAGATTTAAAAAAAACTTCCCCCAAAACTTAGTAAAAAACTGTGCTGCAAGGATCAGCAGGAAAGACTCAGCAGCATTTAAATAAACAGTTCTGTCAGTTGCAAATACCGGTTTGAGTTGTTTCAGACAACTGCTTCAGCCTTTGATTATGCTTTTTTTTTTTTCCCGGTCCAGATTTCCCTGTTCAGATTTGGGGGTTACCTCACATCCATGGATTCTGTTCCACCTGGACCTTGAGCAGAGGGCTGCATCGAGCTGTCAGTCCTGCAGGCAGCTGGAGAAACCCAGCATTTGGGCCTGAGCTTCCAATCTGATGACTGTAAACGTACCTGGGGACGTGTGTTTAGTGAGTATTGGGTGATCACAGAACAGCCCTCAACTCAGGCAGCTCTGAAATCCTCTCAAGACTGGGGTAGGAACCATTCATTCCTGGAAAGCAATTGCTCCTGCATTTTTGCCCTTGTTTTAATGTTGATTTTTGAGGCTTCCTGGACAAGTTATTGCTCAGAGGTGGAAGAAAGGAGTTTGCTGTCTGGCCTGCAAAACGTGGTCCAGCTTGTTTCTTAGACAGCCGCAAGTCTTAGTAGGATGGCTGGCTCGTGGTAGATGTATCCGATTGTTTTTCCCTCTCCAACCACCTCTGCCCACCGGAGCTGCCCCAGTCCTCCCTGTTGTCTTCCCGTTTTTTGGCTAAATGGGGAAAGGAAAGCTCCTTGGCCGCTTGCCACGCCGAAACCCCCCACCCCTGATTTATTATCACCGAAACCAGCTGCAGATGTTGGCTGGGCCGCTGCTCTGCTGCCAATTAGGGAGTCTCATGCAGAGATTACTGGTCTGTTTGCCTGGCATTCAGCAAAGAACCTGGCTGAGGGGAGTGGGTCTGGGCAATAAAAATGAGTTTTGAGAAGATGAAAAATAAGTTTCACCTAGACAGGTAATGGCTGGAGCAGTGTTTGGTGTGGGGGGAGGCTGGTCTGGATTTCAGGGACTCGAGTTGCCATTTCTTGGGTCTGTCACTGGGCTTGTGAACCTTGAAATTCCATACTGAAACTCGCTGAGCCCGAGCCTCTGTGCTCTGGGAGCTTGGAATTGATCTTGGATTCACCAAAATCTGTCTGAACTGTTCTTGTGTGTGAAAAAAGTGTTCAGTAAAGCTGGCCTGAGCTTTCCATAGCCACCCAAACCTTGTCTCAACCTGTCCACATGGGGAAACGGCCTTGAGAGCTGTGCAGTTGAGTTCTGAAGCTGTTTTGCTGTGCTACCTGCTCTGCGTGGCAGTGGGGAGAGAAAAACATCTGTCAAATCCATGCCAGTCCCAATAGAGCTATTTTCTTCTGCTGTTAATCCAGTGTTTAAATCAAACTGGTCACAATTCTAGATCATCTAATTCAAAATTAGGCTGATATAAACCATGATCCCTTTTAATCCTTTTATTCTACTTCTATTACAGTTTTGATCTCTGATCTAGTGTTGCAATTTCAAGAATAATTTCATAACAGTGCAATCCCAGCACCATACACATTGCTCTGTGACCTATTGTATCAAAAAAGCCATTCTATGTATATGAACTCGATGAATATTGCCAACTTATGTTTTCAAAGCTGGATGTAACATTGCAATTGCAGTCTGACTGTGTGAAATGCAGCTGAGAACCACATGAGTCAAACTGGGGAAAAAATTATCTGACTGTAAAGTGAAATGAAGGCATGGAAAAAATATGGAGGAGTGAAATCTGTGACAGTCATCATTGATATAATCAGCACCTGCTGTGGTAGGATGCTCCTTTGGGTAACAACAATTGTGTCCCTTTTAACCTAAGCAAGAAACCTAAATGATTTATATTTTTCTTTATGCATTTTTTTAATCTTTTCTAAAACTCTACACTTCAGCAAAACAAAAGGTGTTCTGAAACTCACTGTCTCTCACAGACTTTCTTAACGTAGGGTTAATGCTTATGCTTTGTTCTGACACTTCCTAAAAATAAATATATACCAACTCCAGAAGGACTCAAACATGCCTTTTCCTAAACTTTTGCCCCTTATAGTGAGTGTCCTTGTCCATCTTTTTAAATGCTTTGTTTCATTTTTAAAGTTAATAGGAAATAAATAGAAAAAAAAATGTTGTAGTGGTAGTTTAGAACTCTTGAAATCAAAGAAGATCTGAAAATACAAAAGCAGCTCATACCGCCCTATTGGGGTATCAAGTGTTGAGTGCTCCAAATGAACTGCAAAAGCTAATCTCAACACTTGACCAATTGGAAGGAATTCCTTGCATATACAGGCAAGATCAGAGCCCGTTAGCAACCAATATTAGATTAAATGAGACTAAACATAGTGGGATTTTACTTGTAGGAGTTGTTCATTATTGCTATAATGCAAAGCACTTCTTCGCTGCGGTGCGGTTCCAGTGTTTAGTCTCTCCCAGTGAGCTCCCTGCACACAGGATGCTTGAAGGAGATCCTGCAGTTTCGGTGGCTTATCTGGAGAGCAATCTGATGCAGCAGCCCCAGAAGAACAGAGGGATGAAATCGGATAACCAGGCTTTACTCAAACTTAATAGCAACATAAAAGACTTTATTTTCTCTTTCAAGGTTTGAGATGTATTTCGCTATGAAGATGTGGTGTTACGTTACCATAATGCACACAGAGGTTTTGCAAGCAAAGCCTTCAATACAGCTTCACAGCTCCTGTATCCTACGGACAGTTGGGGCTGGTGAAGTGGGACACTTGGGAACAACCGAAAACACACACCTGAAATTAAACCAGGAAAGTAAGCTTGGATACTGTTAAGGATTCCCTGCTAATGACACTTGGCAGAGCTAGGCAGCACTCTCTGGGCCAAGCAGGAATGTCCTCACCATGGATGTAACTCTACCTTTTCGGTGTGGGGGATGAAGCACTGGCTGCCCCATCCCTGAAGGTGTTCCAGGCCAGGTTGGATGGGACTTGGAGCCCCCTGACCCAGTGGGAGGTGTCCCTGCCCATGGCAGGGGGTGGCACTGGGTGGGCTTTGAGGCTCCTTCCAGCCCAAATTGCTTGTTTTGTCTTGGCGTTGTTTGTTTGTGAAACTGCAAATTGATTCCTTCCAGTCGGAATTACTGCTGCTAAGGGGACAAATCCAGTTTGTTTAAAGTAGTGTTTTGCTGAATGAAAAGTTGTGCTTTGATGTGATAAAACTTTTCATTCAACCCAGGCTTTAAATCACCTGGTTGCTTGTGGTGTTTTGAAGTTTTTCTCTTATCTAAAAATCCATGAATTTTAAAATCCCCAAATTATTTATGCATTGGAACTCCTTCTGCATAGACCCGATCTTCCCCTCCTATGAGGTGGTGCAAGTCTTTCTTGGGGGGAACAGGAATGTGACATTCATATAAAACTACTGAGAGCTCATCCCTGTAGGCACCTTGTGGAAGATGGTCCTGGACAGCAGTGCTGACTGTGCATGGAATCGTGGCTCCAAGGCTCCATGTGCTCTAGAATGAAGGAAATGGCACTGATATTCACACAAGTAAACACATTCTGGGGGGCAATTAACCCAAAACGTGACTATTTCTTTTTTTAAGAGGAGGTGAATTGTCCCATCTCTTCCCATAGGCTGGGAAGTGATGTAAATAGTTTAGTGAATAGTTTAGACCAGCACCTGGTTGTCTGGGTGCTAATGTGTGCTGGGGGTGAATTCCCACTCAGTGGTTTGCGCAGGCTCCAAAGGACATCATCCTCAAAGGAAGGAATGGTCTTGGGTCTCCCAAACCCTAATAAAATGACTTAACCCTAACATTATTATTTCTTTTGGTAATTTTGTGGTATATGGAAGCATTTTATTAGTATGTGGGTTTGGACAAAACGTAAACTAATTAAGCAGACCACCAGCAGTTGCACTTAAAGGGTTTGGTAAAACTGAAGACAATTTGACTGTAGGTTGGCTTTTCCATTGTGCATGAACACACCTGATGTGCAGCTCCCTGGTTTGAGGGGCACAATGTCCGCTTGCCAAGACCTGGTCCTCAGGGTATTGAGGGCTCTGTTTGTGAGGAGGTGCTGCCTGGCTGTAGCCCAGCAGTTATGGCACTGCTGCAGATAAGACGAGGGGAAGGGTTTTCAACTGAAAGAGGGGAGATTGAGATGAGATCTTAGGAAGAAATGTTTTGCCGTGAGGGTGGGGAGGCCCTGGCCCAGGGTGCCCAGAGCAGCGGTGGCTGCCCCATCCCTGGAGGGGTTCCAGGCCAGGTTGGATGGGGCTTGGAGCCCCCTGACCCAGTGGGAGGTGTCCCTGCCCATGGCAGGGGGTGGCACTTGCTGGGCTTTGAGGTCCCTTCCAACCCAAACCATTCTGTGATTCTAAGAATATGCAGAAAGAGAAGCTCGCTCGTCCATGGTGAGCCTCTTGCCTGCTTTGTGTAGCAATCTTTCATTTACTAGCAAGCTCCATACTGTCAATTCACTGTTTAATTACAGACTGCCAGAACTTGTGTTCACATTTGTGAAGCTGGGATAATTCTCTTTGCGGCATTTGTGCTTCTGAGTCAAAACAGGAATAACTTTCTTTCACAGTATGCAGGTTCATAGCAGGGTAAGGCTGACAGGTGAAAGAAGGACACCTACACTAAGTTGCTAACCTAGGCATCATTCTGCTCCTAATAATTCATTCAGAGTAGACGTTGAGAGGGAGACAGAGTGGGGAAAATGCGTTGTAAAGCAACATATAGAAAATTTTCACCCTGTTGAAGCACCAGAGTGTATTCCCTTCTAAACCAGATTTAGCCAAACTGTCCCTGACAAAAGAGGAGCCAGGAGAGGTTGGTGGGCCAGGCGTGACTGGAACATCTCATCAGAGCGCTGGCTTTAATTGAGTTCTTTCACTGCTTCACAGTTTTAATAACATTTGGAGACGGAGAAGTGAAGGCAGCGGCTTCTGTTTCTGATAGATTCCTTTGCACTGAGATTTAATGGATTAGCCAAAATGATGTGAAAAAATGGATCTCTGATTTATTACCTGCAATTTTTTGCCTACTGCAGCAATTTTTTTCCCCTCAATCAGTGTTTTCCACCCTGTTAAAGTCTTGTGTGAATAAGTGCTATGTTGTGTTTCTGGATTTGCCTGCAGGGCTCATCAGACGACCCTTTGCCTACAGTCCCCACCAGGCCATTTAAACAGGAAGTTTAATTTTATAGTATTAAAAAAGAGAAAACGGTACTTAATTATCTGGCTGTGAAACAGCAGTACTCTTTCTTAATTTTAGTAGCTAATAAAATGCTGTTCCTGCAGTTAACTACTTCTGGTCCAAATGCACTACAATTTTGGCTATTTGAATAGAATATTTTATGAACTGTTATATATTGCACTACAGTTTTTAAACTCCACTATGACATATTTCTCTCAAGATTTATTAGCATTTTTTATTTAAAACAATATATTAAAGAGAGGAGAAAGAGTAATCTTAGCTAAAATTCAAATATTAGAAAAACATAACATAGACCAAATCTTTTCATTTAACTTCCCCACCCCCCTTCTCCTCTCCCACTGTTGCTATAAAAAAGTTTTTTGGAACAACAACCCACACCTGCATCATTAATTCAATATGTCTTCCAACATGACTCAAATCAGAGTATCAGTTTCAGGGGCCATTTGCTACTTAAATGACTTTATGAAAACAGAACAATGAACTACCCCTATGCAGTCCTTACTTTAACTCTGGGTAAAATAAACTTAGATCTTTTATATCACACTACACTTCTTTACTAACAGTTGCCTTTCTGCTTCTTGCCCCCTGAGCAAGCAGCCTCTCATTAATGTGATGTCTGTTGGGCTGAAACTGTCTTTATAAACTCGTTAATGCCTGCAGCGTGTGTGCAGCGAGACAGGAGCCTGTCTGGAGGTTTGCTGAATTGAAAATCCTTTGGGGAAAAGGCCTTTTGTTACAGGTGGTGCTGCTGGGGGCTTCACATCCATCGGAACAGGGACAGGCAATGTGATCATAGGATCATGGAATCATTTAGATTGGAAGAGACCTCTCAGCTCATCCAGTCCAACTGTCAGCCTGGCCCCACCGTGCCTGATGAGCCATGGCCCATACTGCCATGTCTACATGGTTTTTTGACCCCTCCAGCCACACCAGGACCACATCATTTGTTTCCCTCTGACCAGGAACAATCTCATTAACTTCAGCAAGGTCCTTCTTGAGTTGTACAAAGGTAAATGAGAGTCCCTGGGTGTCCTGTCTGCTGGGGAAGAAATTCAGCATAGATGGTTCAGACACAATTCCTTATGGGTCACGTTGCTTATGAAGGAAATTATCATTTGTTTGCATAGGGGATAATCCCCTAGTGAGCATCTGCTTTATCTTAGCTGTCACTTAGCAGTAGAGGATATGCAATTCATGCTGTAGCAGCAACCAGTTAAAAAGGAAACCATTGTCATCAATTACCTGAGTCAATGCTTTAGAGAAAGCATCCTTCACAACTGTGTTTCCATAATTTAGTTGTGTGTAGTCAGTTAATTTGGAGGCTTTAAGAGACTCGGTCAACTATCAATATTAGCCTTACAAGCATGCTGTATACCAGCCAAAATAAATGAGGTTATCATTAATACACAGTGGAGTCTGTTAGGAAGCGTGTTGTGCTGGAGTTCCCTTCCTCAGACATATACACACAGAGGAAACTCATCTAAATCTCCAGCACTGTAAAAGCCTTTTCTTTTTGTTAGTAATGCAGCTTCCACACTGCTCATCACATCCCAAATCCAGCTGTGAATTGCTTGGGGGGAAAAGCTGCCTATTCAGTTGCAAAAAGCTGCTGCTTATTATATCCATGGTGCGGTCACCCCTAATATAGACATGTCCAAACATCTTCCCAGATCTATTTTGAGAACTCTCTGAACACCAAAATATTTTTGATGGCAGAAAGTGTTTTGTTCATATATTTAAGGATCTTCGATGGCTAAATTGGGACTGGATGGGATCCAAGTTTCTGAAAAGCCAGAGACATTGGGGAGGACACTTTTATACAATCGATAGCAGGGAGGGCAATAAGGAAGGCGTTCAGGCTTAAAAGCAACACAATTCTGATGGAAACTGGGAAAACTCTACTGAAGATGGTAAAGCAATTGAAAGCAGAGTAATGGATTTAAAGATGGGCTTAACATCAGAAACACAGAAAGATACTAAAATAGTTTAAATTTAGCAGCTGGGTTGTTTGTCGTCTGTTATAGTTGCCTTGGATTCTAGGTCTAGGATTCAAAGTTGAGAAATGTGTTCATCAAGAAAGGCTGCAAAAGATGTCCCTGTGGGACAAGGTAACAGCAGATAACTCTCTGCAGAAAATGATGTGCAGCCCTAAACCAACAGCTCTGGATCAATCAATGAATGAAACAAAACCAGAGACTCTAACAAAAGAAATCACTCCTTGAGTGCTCCAAAAGTCTCTTGGCCAAGGGCATTTGGAGGAGCTCAGAGATTGAAGGGAATTGAAGCAGAGATTACGGCCTTGTCAGATGCCACTTGGGGATCATCACCAGCCCTCAGCAACGTGGGCTTCTCTGCAAGCTCACAGCGAAGCCAGGACAAGTTTGAAGTCGCACAGCAGGCACAAGCTGTCTTTTTGATCCAACTATAGGTTGGCAAACGGGCTTGTTCTCAGGCAAATGAAAGCCTGTAAGCGCTGGGGTAACATGAATCGATTTCAGAGGAGCGGAGGGAAGAGCATGATGTTAATTGGTAATGGCTGGACCTCATTAATTGTAGACAAAATGCCTGAGACACCATGTAAATTGTTAGTATTAACTGTTGTAGTGGTGGTTGCTTAACTTAAGGGCATAGGATGAGGAAGTCTGGCTAAGGCGTAACCCAATATGAGATGCGAGGCGATAAAAATCATGCACATCCTGTGTGGAGCAGGAAGCTGTTCTTCCTTCTTACAGCTCTACTGGACTGTGTGAAGGCCTGAGACACATCTTAGGGGCTCTGGGGTGAGGGAAGTTCCTGTTTATTATCTAATAATATGGGAAAGAAAGATGTTTAATGGGCATGCGACTAGAACACAAAACTGGCTGTGTATGAGCAGGTAGATAGTCCCTTGTATAACTGTATTGGAAAAGAAAGAGCACAATTCAAAAGCTGGTCTTAAACATCAAACCTGACTGAAATTTCAACCAAAAAAAATTAATTTACACTTCTGCAGTCAGACCTTGACTTTATGAACAAGTTCTGGTAAAATGTGGTAGAGATGGTTTTTGCTGAGGAAGCGAAAAATATTCTCGCTATCACAAGTACCAAACTGCTTAGTGTGAACAGTCTGTGCGTTTGAAGGCCTGGAGTGAGAGAATTAAACTCAGCTCTGTACTTCCAGCCTTGGCTCTCCATACTTTGTCCCCTGTTATCTTTACTTCTCTCTTCCCAGACCTGAAGCTTTGCCACCTATCAGGTGAAAAGCAATTAAAATGTCACATCTCTGCTTGTTCCCTTAAACGTTCTCAAATCCTCTCACCAGTTTTAAATAAAAGGCCCAGAAGAGCTTGTCCTGTGCCGCTTTAATGTGTGTTATAGCAGTGTTACAACAACCTAAAGCCTGTTGTGACTCCATGGTCAGTGAAAAACTTTTCCATCAGTGTGGATGTGATGCTGAGACTTGTGCATGGGTTTATCCAGAAGGAATAATGTGTGCAGGAAACACTGGGAGGGTTCAGGACGTGCATTTAACAACATTAAACTATACAATCCTAATGACTTCCTATACGAGGGCAGGCTGGGAAAGCTGGGGTTGTTCAGTCTGGAGAAGAGAAGGCTCTGGGGAGACCTTAGAGCAGCTCCCAGTGCTGAAAGGGGCTCCGGGAAAGCTGGTGAGGGGCTCTGGATCAGGGAGTGCAGGGATGGGACGAGGGGAATGGTTTTGAGCTGGAAGAGGGGAGATTGAGATGAGATCTTAGGGAGAAATGTTTTGCTGTGAGGGTGGGGAGGCCCTGGCCCAGGGTGCCCAGAGCAGTGGTGGCTGCCCCATCCCTGGAGGGGTTCCAGGCCAGGTTGGATGGGACTTGGAGCTCCCTGATCCAGTGGGAGGTGTCCCTGCCCACGGCAGGGGGTGGCACTGGGTGGGCTTTGAGGTCCCTTCCAACCCAACCCATTCCATGATTCTATGATAATGAGCCTTTCAGCGTTAATATCTGTGACTGTATGAGAAATCACCTCACCTTTTAAGAGCCAGAGGCCTCTGTGTAAGGAAGGGCTTGACTGCAGTGACTCCTTTGGGTTTTGACTCCTCGTAATTTTTATATTAAGATAATGCACCATTAAGTAATTCCTGCGCCAGTCGCATGCTGGTTGCCTTCTGTTAGTGCCGCCATCTCTCGGTGCCAAGCAGCCAGCACTGTTTACCCACCTGAACCTTATCGCCTGTCACTTAGTAACCTGGATTCATTTGCCATTATGTAGATTTCTTTGCTTTTTTTGGTTGACACACTCATTCTCTAAAGACAACAACCCAAAGAAGCCTATTGCAGCTTGTCAGTGATCCCTGCTAACAGGCTGGACTCAGAATGTTTGCACTTTGAATTTGCTCAATTGGTCCTTTTCCATTATTCAACCTGGATTGCTTCTGTTCACCGCCCTTGTCCACTGCATTAACTGTCTATTACCTTGTTTACCGTGGTTGTGTTAAATGCCAGCTTATGAATGTCAGTTTGTTCTCCAATTAGCTATGCCTTATTGACTCGCCCTTAGCCTTTCAAACACAAGCTTTCTGAAGTGCCTATCACTATAAAACTGATTTGTTTAATTTTCTAAAGGGATATAACTTTAATGCGTCCTTTTATTTTACTGTTATCTTGGTTACCCTTATTTAAAGTCTGTTTATGAAGTGGGGTTTATTCTAATAGCTTCATATCTGTGTTAATATTTTGTGACAGTTTATGTACTTACCTTGTGCAGAGGATGCATTAATTCTCTTCTCCTGGATGTGGCATAGGAGCAGGAACCTGTTAAAGATGCAAAGATTTCCCAGAAGTTTGAAGGGCAAATGTGGATGTGTTTTGTAGAAGATAAATTAAGAAATTCATTGACTTGAGCATCTCAAAAATATTTCTTGTGCTGTCAATAGGAGTGGAGGCAACCAGTGCTGGGTTTGAGAAGGCTGCGGGAAAGAGGGTGGATAAATCACGAGCTCTTGGCTCTGCAGGGCAGGTGAATACACAGTGTCCTGCACCTTCAGCAGCCCGACACATCCCCCGGGAAGTTCTGAACTAAGAAAGGAGAAATTGCTTCATGAAGCAAACACGATCCTTCCTCTGTCAGACCAGGTGCAGACTGGATTCTGTAGGATGCTTTAGAGCTGTACTGAGTTAAAAGTCCCCAGTATCTCAAGGCACATTCGTGATCTGCCGCTCTTGGTCCTGGGCTCTCCGCCGTGCCAGGAGGTGGGGTGCTCAGGAGCACAGCGGCTTGAGCATATGCTGAGTGATGCTACAGATGTTCAAGCTGTTTGACTGACTTCTCTGACCTTCTCTGCAGTGTTATGTGGTGCCTGGGGAAGCACAGAGTTTGAGGGATTCACAGCTGTGAAACTGCTTCTTACCAGGTTTATGCTCTTATTTGTGACCCCCGCATTGTTGGATGCAGTGAGCTGCTTTTAGCCATCAGATTTTAATTCCCTTCAACTGCTGAGAGTCCAGCATGATGAAATATAGAAGCTGAATTAGACTTTTCATTTTTCTAGTCTTTCATTTCCTCCTTTCTACACCAGCCTGTCTGTATTTTCTAACTATTTCATGTTTTCCAACTATTTTTTCTTGATACTATATCTCTCTAAAAAGCCCTGTACAGTTCGGTTCCTTCGTTCCCCAAGCACCCCAAATATTGCTTTTGCTTGCAGATCCGTTTCTATTGATTATATTGGTTCTGCTGCTGAGAAAGGAGGCACAAATCCAGGTTCAGTTCAACCCAATCAGTCTAAGATGTTCTCTGTTATGAAAATGAAATCCACTCTCTGGTAACAACACATCTCAAAGTCATCCTTAGAGCTTTTCTTTTATTTTCTTTCTTAAGGAAACCACCCAAAAAGTTACTTAGACTTGCTGAAGAAATATCTCTGGGACAAAAGCAGGAAGAACTCTTAGGAAGGAAGAAAAGCGATGCTGTGAGGGGTTTCCCTGCATTTTTATGAGTAGTGCTGGATAAGACAAGTGGTTTTTGGCATCAGAGCAGTGTCAATAAATGGCTTTTGCAGTTATCTAAATGTTTTAGCTGTGCTTGGGCGTTTAATCTCTTGTAAAAGCTGTTTATTGCCTTCTGCACTGCTCTGCAAGGCATATTATCCCTTAAGTATATGAATGACACAATTAGTCCTCTTAGAGCCTTACCAAAATACTGTTGATTAAAGGTCAAGCATAAAAATTCAGAGGCTACTCTCCTTAATTAAGAAAACCGGCCCTGCTGCATAAAGATCGGTATCAGAAGGGAAATCATAGTGATGGGAAGAATCAAATGGATGAGGCTCTGTAATGAGGATAAATGCTTCTTGGTCATGTTTGGTTTCTAGGTAACAAATTGAAATCACAAAAGGTGTTCATAAAAGTCCATTTGACTATTAGTGATCTTCTCAAAACAGATTGTTAACTTCAATATGCTGTAAAATGTAAGTGGCATTTATAGGTGGCATCACAAATAACAGGCAATCAGAGCTCATTAACACTGTAGTTTATAATTGCAGATTACTGTAATTTGCGAGGTATTCAGGATTTTGCAAGGGTGTTATTTCTACTGTTGGGAGCTAATGAACAGTGGCAGAAATCTACTGTAAATTTAGTCTTGTATTCTTCTTTAGAAAACAATCAAAGACTTCAGCTGTAATCAGAAAAAAACCTCAACAAGTATTACACAGAATTTTGTTTGGGGAAGGAACCCAGCCCTTTCAAGCGAATGGATGCTCACGTGTGCTTGCCTGCTTTAGATCCCTCGTTCTGCAAGGAAAGAAGCAGAAAGCAAGTAACACGCAGAGGAGAGCAGCACTTCGTCTTTGGGCACCTTTCTGATCTTCTCTAGCAATTTAATAAAAGGAACTCATTCTGGCTTGTTCCTTTATTTTCCTTTTTTCACTTGTAGGCAGCAGGATAATAATTTCTCATAACCATCCTTTGTGATGGCAGCAGCCTGGCCAGTTCAGGTGGCGCTCTCATACGAATCCGACTCCTGGCTGTACACCCAGACTGAGGTGTTTGAGGTTAGCCCTGCATTTATTTGCTTTCAAGTAGCATTTGATTGGTGCGTTAAAATACCTGACACATCCTTGCCATAAATTAGGAAGTCGTCCTAACCTTTCACAAAGGTTAGAGCTCAGTTACTCCAAGTTTTGGGGATGTTCATAATTAGGGACTTGAATTCACTTTGTATGAGCTTTAAGGGAAGCGTGAATTCAGGTCTCCTGAACTGTTCAGTAACCGGGGTGCTCACGCTTATGCCTCGCTGCTGGTAGAAAACTTTTCCTCTAAATGGGAAAACAGCTCAGGTTTTTGTCCATGGATTGCTTTGTTGTAGTCTGGCTGTAGTGGCTGAGGTAGATTAAACTTGCAACCACATCAACCCAGTTATCACCCAGAGCACACCGAGTCCCCACCCTGGCATTTAGAGAACTTTAACAGATTTTGTCGCTCCCTCCAGCCCAGCACCAGTTGTGTCCGAGCTACTGATGCCATTAGATCTGCAGGGCTGCCTTTGCCATTTTAAGCCTCTCTGTTCCCTCATCCCTGAGAATGCCTGCCTGACAAAATTAATTCTTCCTGAAGTTAAAAATAAAAATCACTTTTCAAAACAATGCTGACTGCTGAACCCACAGGTCAAATCAAAGGGAGTGGTTGTGGTAGGTGAATTGAAGGGATCTCTTCAAAGAAAGCTGCTCAGCAGAGGGAAAATGTACTCTAGGAGTGGACAAATATCAGAGGATGCTGGCAGTCAACCATGTATTTCAACCAACTGTTTCAAAGATAAAGACATATTGTAAAAATCAGATGGATTTGAGAGATTGCTGGGTTTTAGCATTGCAGGGTCCACTGCAAACACAGATGTACTTAGCTGGTTTCAGGCTTGGAAGTTGCTGCACTGGGACTACCTGAGCATCCTGCCAGGCTTCCAAACCAGGAAAGATTCAGACTTCAGTAACTGCCACCAATAGCAGCTGCAGCAAGAGCGAGCGGTCCTCCTAAAAAACCCCGTAGCATCCGTGCCCGAGGAGAGCCTGCGATTGCTTGAAATTCTTTCTCTACAGCAATGACATTAAAAGATGTACAAGTTTTATTTTTTGACTGTGTTCATGGTTCACAGGCAGAAATAGAAAAGCAAACCTTCCCATTTAAGTGCTTCTGCCAAAAATACGTCAATTTGCAAAGCAAAAAATAGCACAGATACTCTTGACGGATCTAGTTTTGCTGATTTTAGGAGATATCTCTAAAGGTGAGCTTGGAAGGATGTCATGTCTGAGCCTTATCTTTGAATCCCATATACTTATGTTTATTAAAATCAATATAATCCATTAGCCTACATTGTTTCCATTTTTAATAATCTATTGATATATTGCCTGGGCTTTTACAGGACTAAACAAATTTCCTCTTTATGTGCCCTGTAATGGCCGGAGGTCAGGCTGGTTGAGAGCAGTTGCTGTATATAAATGTTTATTTACTGCCTGACTACTGATTGAGAACATATCTGGTCCACAGGCTTCAGATGGCTTTTAAACTAGAGATTTATGGCTCACTTCCTGTTTTCCAGACACAGTACACCATTTTTAAATAAAGTAATGAATGCAAGGTATTGTGAAAATAACAGCCAGGGATTGCCCCAAACTCCACGTTTGAGAACACGGACTGTCGGGACCGCCGTTATTTCATCATTCGTCTTCTGTTGGGGTGGGTTTGTGTATGTTAAATGCTTTTCTGTTTCATTTTCCTTTGTGCCAGTCTGTCTTTTTAGTCTGGAGTTGCCCTCCTTGATAGAAAAAGTGCCCACCTCTGTCCCTCAGTGGCCAAGCCAAAGTGAGTTGGAAATTGGTGACAAAGAACTTGACCGAGTTTGCCCAGCAGCTCATTTCTGGTGGCTTCTCTTCTGTTAGTGCTCCGTCCAACAAAGCTTTTTCACTTAGGCTTGACTTTAAGTGTGAGTCCAGGTCCTTTCTTTGTGTGGTTTCTTGCCTTTTCACTTCTTGCTGGCAGTGTCTTGCAGAATATTCTTATTTTTAAGTCCCTAAAAGCAACTATTGAAATAGAATTATTTAACTCAGAGCTCTCTTCATGTATTTTTTTGGAAGCCATGACACATCAATTAACCAGGCTGTGTGAGTCCCGTATCCCACGTGGGATATGCATCTGCCTCATCTGTTAAATGTTAAACGTGCTCCAGTCTTTGCCCCTGCCACTTAAAGCTGGATCGAAGTAATGAGTACCAAGTTCCTTTTAGGCTTTTGTTCTCTAAAAGTGTGAACATTCATCTACCCCAAATTGCTCCTTTGTCCCTGCTGTCACAAGAAAAGGAAATCACATTTTCCTTATATTGTTGTGACAAAAGCATTTACTAATATCATATCTTAAATTGATGACAGCAAACAAGCAACTAATGCTGTTACATAGCCGTGACAATGGGATGTTTGTAATCCTTGGTCTCAGACTGATATCTGCTGCGCAGCCACCGTCAGGGAATTTCAGTTACAAACCATAATTTCATAAAAGAAAATTGGCCGTCATTTAGGACATTCTTGCCTCACAGGGATTCTTCCGTGTGTAAATCCTGATAGTCTAAATTTCTTGGCAGCAAATTGGATGAGAGCACAAGAGCAATTGACCGTAATTGTCCCCTGGGGATGGGATCATTTATTTATTTGTTTTTACAATTTGCATTCACCCAGCGAATATCACTTCCCTCTGGACATGGTGTGGTTTAAAATCATCATTGTTATAAAGACATTTTACCTCCTTATGGAAATCTGTTGATTTAGGAGTGGAACTCTGGCTTGCAGGAGGCAGGGATTTAAATACACAAATGAGCTGTAAGGCTGCTGCTTCGAGGGCTGATGGACATGATGAGCTGGATTTGACACTACTGACCACGGTGGGGATTCCAGCGGTGAGGGAGTTGTATTTACTACTGTGAAGACCTTTTCTCTCAGACCTTGCCTTACTTGGTGACTTAGATGGCAACCTTGAGGAGCAAGGGCTGGTGGCACGCTGACTGGAGTAAACCAGCTCCCGTTTGGGTGTCTTACAGTCACGTTAGCCACATCTCTGGAGGCATTTTAAGCCATTTCAGTCATGATGTTATGACTTGTAATAATGAACCAGCTCAATGGTGGGTTGTTTTTCTTGATGTAAGACACTGCATGGTGCATATCTACAACTAAGAAAGCACTGAGGCTCCTACGTGATGGACAGTCATGCTCAGGAGTGGTTATTTTTAGATCTCTCTGAGGGTCCTTGGTCATGTACATGCGACTCTTCCTGCTGATCTCTGCCCCCTAAATGATTCTCTTCATCTGGCAGGGAAGGTTCTCCCATCACAGAGATCCAAGTCCATCTTTGACACCAAATGGAGGATTTTGGCAATGCTGCAACAAGACAGGAGTTGGAAGAAATGTGCCAGCTACTCCGTTTTTCTTGTAGGGAAAAGAAAGTGAAGAGAGTGGCTGCAAAAGCATCGTGTTAGAGTAGCCCTGACACACAAGTGTAGGCCCTTTATGTGAGTTTTATGTACATTTTTAACCTGCTATTCCATTAAAATGAGCCCTAATCAAAGCAACACAGCGCAGTGTGGACCATATCCTGCCTGGGGACACAGAGCTCCTTCATGGAGAATATGCTCGTTAAAGTGTGTAACAACAAACATAACTCCCCAATAGTTTGCGTGCTCATTAAATGCCCAATATCGGCATTTTCTGTAATAAAAATATGGCATTCTTTATGAATGTATTCAGCACCAGCAAAAAAAGTGTCAGGGAGGGGCTGGGGGACTCGCCGCCCTTCTTGCACAGCGTGCAAAGGTTCCAGGAGTGTTGCCACCGTCTCTCTGCATAAAAGCACCGCAACTGTTATATCAAGGGTCTTTGTTTTCTTTGGACTGTGAAGTGTGAATTCTGATACCTGTGGGTACTCACAAGGCAAGAAGTGAGAGAGAGAGAAGTCAGAAAGCATCAAGGGCTTGATTTGACACCCGTTGGACCCTAGCGGAGAGCGATAGATTTTAAAGGGAACCCACAGATGCAATAGGTACTTAACAGGGTTTTCAAAGCACTTGGGTGTCCAATTCCCATTGATTGCACATAAGGGGACTGGCCTTCGCTTATAGGATGTGATTTCCAAACAGAGGGTCTTCCACGTGTGGATCCCACTGACCTGTAAATTACTTGGCAGCAAATTGAATGGGAATATGAGCGCGATTAGCTGGGTTTGTCCCTAAGGTGCAGGATAATTTCTTTGTGTTTACAACACCCATAACAGTCAGTAAACACAGTTTTCCTGAAGGGATGGTGCAAGGGGTTCCAAGGCGAGTGAGGCTTCTGGCTGCTTTTGAAAATCTTGGCATTTGTTTTTAAATGAAGAGCTTTAAAAATTTGGGGATCATCCCATTATTTTCTGGAGCAATTCTTGAAAGTTCAGAGGCTTGCCTTAACTTCTCAGAGCTGGGAGTGGTGTGGAGGATGATTCAGTTTCTGAGAACTCAGCAACAGGCAGGCAATCCTTGCTTCTGGAAGTCCACAGTCTGCAGGTGAACTTGGCTTAGAGCGTTTCCAACTGTTTACTTTCTCCCCCTCCGCAGTCAGCAAGCTGTCAAGCTTCTGGCCTTTGGATGTTAATGATTTCCTTGCTGACAAGACAATCCAAATTAACTTTGTATTGCCCTGTAAAACCTAAGCAGGCAAGGAGTGCACGCAGTGATTTTGGGCTCTAGCAGCAGAGCTGCGGCAGCAGGTTTTGGTGTGCTGCTTTTTCCTCCCTTCCTTTGTTTTTTGGGAAAGGTCTGGGACTGCGAGTGCTGGAATGAGCACCATGCAGCAAGTGCAATGTGTAAATATTGAAAAAATATTAAACATGTGGTTTGTGTTTCAAAACCCGGAAAATATTATGAAAGCAATAAAATATCTCTACTGCAGGCAGCCTTAGAGGGCTCTGCCTTTGTGAGTACATGCATTCAGATTTAGCCATACGTCATTCCAGGAGAGCCAGACCTGGGTCTTATGTTGCCTTAAGCCAGGCTACGCAAAGAAGCTGCAGAAAATACAGGAGCAACAGCTCCACTTTGTCCCCGATAGAGCCCATTCCAGACCAGGATAAAGGGAAGGTAATGAAGATCTGCCTCCACCCATGGGGTTTGTGCCGTACACCTGCAGAAGTCTCCTAACAGGCTGGTGCATGAACTTTCAGGCAGACTTGCAGAGATCATAGGTGCCTTGTTAAGGTCTGCAATGCTGATAATAATTAATGATGGTCACGTGGATCACGTTGTCTTTTTTGGCTTGGTATTCAACAGGATTCAGTTCTGTCTGACCAAAGTCCTACCTCGTGCAGCAGAGCAATATGAAACCTTCTCTAAAAGTGATCCTTGTTGTCTTTAAGGCAGGATTCAGTGGTGTGCTAGCCCTAGCAAATTCATCGTAGACCTGGTGCTTTGGCCCATGGATACACATGCAGTGGCGTGAGGGATGGCTAACGGTATCATGAAGTGTCACACAGAAACTTGAGAAGGAGTAATTACCTGGTAACTGCTCCTCGAAGATAGAGTAATAGGGTGAGGCCGTTAGCAGTAGGATTCCCGTGTTGGTGTGCCCTCAGATTTAATCAAAGCTACAGTTAAACAAGTCATTGTTTAGGGAGCATGGACGCTTTATTTTTTTAATAGCCTGTGACCTGCAATAAGAATTTGGGTTGGGTGTTAATGACCAAAGGTTTTGCAAGTAATTAAATTTGTGGAAAGCGCTATCCCTGAGAGGCTGAAGAGTGCATGTGAGAACAGGCATGCGTCTGTGTGTTGCTGCAGTCTTTAGCAGTTTAGCTATGCACAACTTGGATGGAGCTGATACTCACCCAGGTGACTCTTTTAACCTAAATCTTGAGTTAGAACACACTGTTCTACTTTATGAACTTCATAACAAAGTATTATGAAACTATGACGTGTGTTTAAATCATAGAATAAGATCATCTGATTTTTTTCCATTGGGCAGAATAAATGACATGAGTTTGCATGACGTATAACTTGTATGCACCACAGAAAAACGTTTAATATATTCCAGTTGAGAATCTCGTGTATATTATATATTAAGCTGAATATATCGATATCGTGCACTTTGCAAAGGGAAGGCATGGACTATGGTTGATGCTATAGTTCACTCCTAAACTGTAGCTTTGTAATATGTGCATTATTTTAGAATCCATGCACAATCAGAGTGAATCTTCTTATCTTTCAACCTTTCTGTTTCTTGCAAAGTCATTGGCATCTCCGTGTAGACCTTTGTGCTATCACGTAACATCATGTAATTCTTCACTGATCTGATAGGACACCATCTTTCACTTGAAGTATTGTGCCTGTATGAGCATGTTTCCAAAATGAACGGGAGACGTGGCACAGATAAAATAAGAGGCAGCCTTAAGTTTTACACAACATCTCAGATCACGGCTCTTTTGAGGGTATGAAATAAAAAGTCATTAAACTAAATATATGTAAAACATCATTTCCAGGGTTGATTGAGCATCCTGGTTGCAGTAAAGATATATGTGACATTTCTGCCTAGAAAGAGGGCAAGACTGTGGAAACCTCACCAAGTTCTTCCAATGGCTCAAACCCGATTTTTCACACCCTGGAATATTGGATTTATTTACTTTATTTAATGTCAGGCACTGCTTTGACTAAGGTCATGCATTTTTCATCCATTTCTGCCTGTCTGATACAGAACCACCTCTTGCATGCGTGATGAAATGTGTGGTGAGCACTCTGAAATGCTGTCTTATGTGGGATTAATTAGGCATGAATTAGAAAGAGGGCGCCAAAAAAGCCACAGAGGTGCCACGAAGAGGGGGTATTACCAAGAAAAGCCAAGCAGCAGCCTGGGGTATTATGGGTTAATTATTATGTAGCATTTCTAATGAATTGGAGACACACTTAGACGGGGTCTAATTAGTGCTGCTGAGCCCTTGCATTGCGTAGGCTGTAAGGGGATGCATGGAGATTGCTGGAGCAAAGGGAATGGAAGCAATTGGGGGAGGGATGTAGAGTCTTGGCCCGTGGTGGGGTGCTCAAACATGAGAGGAAAGTCTGGGGATGCAGGCAGAAGCGTGTGATCTTAATTCCTAGGTAAAGTTGTTTGTGGAGTCTCAGTTAGGGACAGGGTTAAAAAATTAAGAACTTAACATTTTAATTCGTTGTCTTCCATCTGTGATGGAGTGTCCTACAGGGGATCTTTGCCGGCTGAGGCACTACCGAAGTAGCTGAGTGCTTCTTTGACTAGGAGTTACCCTTTGCTGGATGTGGCTTCTGAACAGGAGTTCAGCTGATGCTGGTGGCCTGTGCTGGCCAAGTGCGTCTCATCCCCAGCGAGCTGTGAACCAGAGATCTGGGGAGGATATGGAGCATCTCTTGGAAAGTGCGTGGCAATATATGGGGAGAGAAAGTAAAGATAGCCCCAACAGAGCTGCAAGGGCAGGGATGAGGCACAACGTATCATTGAGTCTGAAGGGCCTTTGCTTCCTCGGTCACAGGGGTACTGTGAGGGGCTGTGGCTCATCAACCACGTGGTCTCTTCAGTAGCGTGTATGAGGACTCGGAGCTCTTTCTTGTGGGATCGGGCCCTAGGAGCTGTTTTAGGTTACGTGACTGGTTCTCAAGCAGTGAAAGAGGTGACAGCCCTGTATTCTGGATGGAAGAGAGTTTGAGATTACATCCACATGATTTTTTTTTGTCCACATTAGCAAAAGACAGTATGATCAGCCTGAACACTGCCTTCCTCCAAGAGTGAGCTGTCACCTTTAAAGAAAAAAGGTTTTAATACACAATGCTGGACCTCATAAAAGATAAAACCAGCAGTGCTGCCTGCCTTTTCATTCTGCCTCCTTTTCTGAGAGGATCTTGCTAAATGTATTTTGCATCACAGGGTTCATCATTTAGATTTGTGTTCTGACCCTTTTTTAGATAAACTACTTGAAAGATACTTGTAACACAACTGTTAATTGAAAATATAACAGATGTCAAAACCATTGCTCTTTTCCCCAGCCCCGCTGGGTGTGTTACAGCCCTCCAGTACGTTCTATTTCCATGAGATGGCTGTTCCATCCCCTCCATCAAACCGCCAAAGCTCAAATGACCGTTAGTCCAATCAAAATGCCAGATTTTGCGTGGTCGAAGGACTAAAGCACATTAGGGTTTCAGTAAAGGATATTATGAGGTATTCAGGGAGCAACATTTGTATTTCTCCTTAAAGACCAAAGGTTTGGGTATGATGCCAGGGCAAAAGCCTTGGGTTTTGGACCCAAAGGCATTGAGTGGTCAAGCAATTCTCTGCTTCTGCCCAGACTTGTAATGCTGAGAACTGAGTGCTGCCCAGCCCCACCTGGCAGCCCCCTTACCTGGAGGGTTTGCATCCGTTCTCGTGCTTTGTCAGGCGGCTGCACTGTCACCACTGGCGCTGGCCCCGAGAGAGTGCGTGTTAGACTGAGCTGGGTGCTGGATGCTGGTCCTCTTGACGGCTTGGCTGTCCTCAGCCAGAACAGACACAGTGAGAATCCAGGATTGGAGAACAAGAGGGAAGCATTTTCTTTTGTTTTTCTCAACAAGAAGGGATGGGGAAAGGGTTTAAACACACAAACCCAATGTATTTACAGTGGTTTTTGCTCAAGCTTTGCGTGCAGGATTGCCTCCTGTGTGCTGTGTCTTTAAAACACTAATGGGACCGCTGAAAAAAAGCCCCAACAAAAAAAGCCCCAAACCCATGACAGTCCACTAGCAACTAGCACACTAACAGGTTCTCATCTGACACCAGTAGGGAACCGAAGATATTTTATTATTTGGAAACTCCATATAGGGAAAGCCAGCCTTGAATCTGTCATTACTCCAAGAACCACACCTCCCCTGGGAGTTAATTATTTTCTTAAAATGCAACTTGTACTGTTAGTTTAAAACATTCCAACTGTGTTCGCACTCTTTAAATCTTCTGTAAACCTTAGAGTTTAAATCACTTGCAGATAAGAGTAATTCTATTAGAAAAAAAAAAAAAAAGTGCGGTGGAAGGGGAAAGAGAGGGAAATAAAAGGGCATTGATAGAAGCGTCCTTTGGGTGCCCATTGCCCTGTCACCTTTAGAACTTGGCAGGAGCTGCAGCCCATGGTAACTTTATAGGTCCTGGCACAGAATGAAACAAAATAGGTGCATGCCACATTTTCCTTCCAAAAAAACACCAGAGAGAGACTTGCCTCCTTTGTAAGGGGCTGGGTATCTGAAAAGGTATGCTGGATTCAAAAAAAAAGGACTAAACACTGTTGGGACCAACAGGTCATAACCTTTTCTGGGCTTCTATTTTGAAAGAAGGCATTGGGCTAAGGGCTGCCTCTGCCTGGAATCACGGCTGGCGGCTGAAGGGCTTGGAGAAGTGTTTAAATGTGGGGCGCTCCTGCGATGTTTGACCGCCTTAGTTCCTCTCGCTTTGGCTGCTCTCGCTGTTTCATGGGAATTCCGGGGCATTAAAAAAAAAAAAAAGAACTCATTGCTGTGGGTTTGCCACAAGAGAGCCAGGGCAAGAGTGTGTGTGTGTGTGTGTGTCATTTTTGGAACCGCCTGTGCAATCATTCGTGTGCTGCCTTGGCCGGGCTCCTAGAATCGAGAGTAATTCAGTGGTTCCAGAGCTTGGCTTTTTTTTCCCCCCTCCCTCTTGCCCTCCCCTGCCCCTCTTTCACTCTCTAATTTGCTTGGGCCGAAAATCAGCTTCCCAAATTCTTTGAGTGCTGTTTTTCCTTTTTAACCAGTTCTCTTTTGCCTGAGTGTATTTGCTGTGGTTTTAATCAGTGGTGAGGACCAAACAGCCTGCACCTGTTGGTGACAGGGATGGGTAAAAGCAAAGTGTCGTGAATTGTGCTGGGTGATGCTGACTGGGGCTCCAATGTAGAAAAAGAGGTGCCTGTATCTAATCTTCAGACACCAGTGACCCCACAGCCCCACTGCTGGGGGGACAGACACAGGCTGTGGAAACCATCCTCCAGTTCCTGTGAGCCAGCAGTGACAGTAACCGAGTGTTGCAATGGCCTAGCGAGGCTCTCTGGTAGCTGAAATAACAAACTCATTATTTTGTGAAGCAAATTCCACCCTACCCTCAAAAAAACCCTGCTGGATTTGATAGGGCTGTTAAGCTTGGAAATATCCTAAACCCGGAACCATCGCCCAGCCTTTCACTGGGACAGAGAACCTTATGGAGATCCAATTCCTACCGAACAGTGATTTCTGCAAGAAAGACCCTGCAAAGAATTATCTTCTCTCAGTCCTGCAAAATCTCAGCTTCATGAAAGAGCAGCGATTGCTGCGTGTTTAGGTAACATCAGCATTCTTTGGAAAAGGAACGAGCTGTTGGACATTGGACTCGGGGAGCCTGGATGTTGGGCCCTTACCAACCAGCTCATCTGAGTGACTCTGGTAGGAAGCTAAACCTTCAGGCCTTGGGGTTTGTTACCGTGAGACAAAGTAGCCCGTGAATTTTAGTTTTTCAGAACTTGTTCTGAAAAGAAACACCCATGATGTGATCCATAAATGTGTCAGATGCTTCCGCTTTACCGTAGGTGGGTGTCTTTATGCGCATTCCTAACTTAAACCAGATGAGATGTCAGTGCTGAATAAGTTAATGTACTCGTTATGCTCGTGGTTGTGAACAGTTCTGTGCATAGTGAAGTCATCAGGCTACAGAAGACTGGGATGAAGGTCCCACCTTTGCACGCAGGAGACAGGCAGAGTGATGGATTCTTCTGCAACGTTGCTGTATAGGTCAGTGTTGGCCTCACCCACTGGGGTTTCTCCTCGGTGGTGCATCGTGTCAATGATTTATGGCTTAAGAAATCTGAGTTTTGATGCAGCATTACCTCAGCTCTACTGGCAGTGCCGTTGCCTCCAGGCCCAGAAGGTTATTTATGTTCTACACCAGGACTTCTTTCATGGCTGGAGGAGCGTGCTAGGAGTGCAGCTACCCTGCGAGCAACGCTGCTCTGGGGATGACAGATTGGAGAGGTGTCTCCCACGGCTCTGCAGGTGGGACATTGATCTGGAAGGACAGTAGAGTGTCAGGATCCCCTCTCATAGCTTTAGTTGCATCTTCACAGTTTTTTCAGCCCTTTTAAAGTGCCCCATTAACTGTGTTGGGACTGAGGTGCTGTGTCAGCATGGATTCACTGCATGCTACATCACCTGCATTTACAGAACTGATGAAATCACATCCCTGCATCAAGTTCAGTTCTGGAGTCCTCAGCACAGGAAGAACATGGATCTGCTGGAGCAAGTCCAGAGGAGGCCACGGAGCTGATTCAAGGGCTGGAGCACCTCCTGTACGAGGACAGGCTGAGAGCTCAGGTTGTTCAGCCTGGAGAAGAGAAGACTCTAGGGGAGACTTACAGCAGCCTCCCAGTGCTGAAAGGGGCTCCAGAAAAGCTGGGGAGGGGCTCTGGATCAGGGAGTGCAGGGATAGGATGAAGGGGAACGGTTTTCAGTTACAAGAGGGGAGATTGAGATGAGATCTTAGGGAGAAATGTTTTGCTGTGAGGGTGGGGAGGCCCTGGCCCAGGTTGCCCAGAGCAGTGGTGGCTGCCCCATCCCTGGAGGTGTTCCAGGCCAGGTTGGATGGGGCTTGGAGCCCCCTGATCCAGTGGGAGGTGTCCCTGCCCATGACAGGGGGTGGCACTGGGTGGGCTTTGAGGTCCCTTCCAACCAAGCCCATTCTGTGATTCTGCGAATACCTTAAATCTAACCCTGGAAGAAAGCTCCACAGGTGGCATCCTACTCACCGAGTCTTTGATCAGGACGTGGGCAGGGGCTGCCCTTGAACACCACTCTCTTTGCAGCTTCAGTCACCGTTTCACAGAGAAGCTGAGGCAGGGGCAGATCCCAGGACAAGCCCCTCGCAGGGATTCGAGTGAGAATTGAGTTTAG
The DNA here is from genome assembly GCA_033558235.1 of Neomorphus geoffroyi. NCBI lineage: Eukaryota > Metazoa > Chordata > Aves > Cuculiformes > Neomorphidae > Neomorphus > Neomorphus geoffroyi. Next base: position 1,413,219 of record JAUMJM010000029.1, on the reverse strand, counting down.
GGGCTTTGTACCATCACGCTGCCTGTGGCTGAGCACGGAGATGATGTAGATTCCTTGTGCCACTCACAAGCAAAGGGCATCTCTGATTTCAGTACACTGGGAGCACAAGAACCTGCAGGAAAGAGCGATCGACACGTTCTATGGAACTGATCCTGCCAGACTTTCCTTCTTGAATAAAATGACCCCAGAGTCAAACCCTGGGATACAGGAGAAGACATTTGAGAGCATCTTTGCAATGCCTGACTCTGGTTTAGGCCAAAGAAAAAGCAGAGAGAACCCACAAAACGTACGTCCCAGCTTAATTTCTGGTTGGACTGGATGATGCTGTGATGAAGCTGCCACAAGAAAAGTCTGTTTTCCTAAGCTTTTTTTTGCATCACTTTGCAAATGCCAGGAGGTCTCTGTGGTGCACAAGTGCAGCTGAAATTTCAGATCTCTTCTATCTGCGTGCCGTCTGTCTGTATGAACCCCCTCTGCTTCTTATTTTTTACCCGTTTGTCTCGGAGTCTCTTGAGACCTGCGAAGTGATTAAATTTTGTGATGCAGATAGAGTTCTGTTCTGTAGAAACAGCACTGGTGATATAAGCGATGAAAGGGCTTTTTTTCCCCAAGCTGGTCTTATTGAATAAAAATTCTTGCACATAGGTTAAATTAGAACAGATTAAGAATATTTTCTGGCGATATTTGTGACTTTCTCCAGTTCATTTCAGGCAGATAAAGCCTTTCATACAAATGGATTATAACCCAAAGCATGGGATAGTCTTTATATAGATGAGTATCAGCAGAGTAGGAACCACTTATGATAATGTTCTCAGGCAGAATAAACCTTTATAAAGGACAAATTTCCCCTTCAAACTGAACTGTGTGTAATGAGACACAGGAGCCCACTGAAAATAATGAGCTGTTAAAGAAATAAACAGTTAAATTCATAACAAAAGGCTAAACAGCTTCAAGAAGACAAAAAAGAAGTCAACTGTGATAGAAAGATGTACTTATTTGCTTACAGAGAGTAAGGTGATCTGTTTGAAGTGCAAAAACCTGAGAAGCCTGGGGTAATATTGCTGCTGTTTGCACAGTTTACCCAGATGGGCTAAAATATCCTATTAATAATAATAATTTGCACTTGGGGCTTGGAAGCACTTTGTGAACTTAAAAGATCTCTTTCAGACCTCGCTGTGAAGGGAAGCGATTCCATTTGGCAGCGCTGGAACTGGTGCACAGCCCTGTCTGCACCCTCAAGGAAGCTCATGGAGATGTAGAATGTGATTGTGGTCACTGGACGCTGCCCCTTTCACGTGGTGTGATGGCAAGAGACGGAGGGAGCACAAGTTTTATCTCTGATTTCCACTGTGAATCCCAGTCGAGAAGGAACAGACAATCTTTGTGCAAGTGCTCGAGCTGAGAGGCTGCTGGAATGATTAACTGTGCTGGTTTCTACTGCCAGAGCAAACAACAAAAGCAACCAACACAACTCTTTTTTTTCTCTTTGAAAGCAATATTTTTTAAAAAATGCACATTGCAGGATATTATATGATATTTTGAAAACTCCAGGAGCACCGATGAGAGCTGAGGAGGGTAAGGAAGATCATCAGCAGGCCCTGGAAGGGCTGGAGCCTTCTCCTCCCAAGGAGGTGCGGTGCAGCCCGGCAGCCAGCACGAGGCACTGCTCCTACAGCTCCTGCTCCAGTCCTGCTCCCTTACTTTTTGCCTTATCAGTTTATTGATTTACAATTAATCTTTAATGTTGTTTTGCAAGGACCTTGGGATAAGATTCTATCACTTTTGTTTATCAGAAATCATGACTGTTCTTGCTGCGTAGGTGAGGTACAGAAAGTACACAAAGGGGGTTTTTTCAGGATAAAAAGTCTTTAGGAGCTTGACTGTGCTGGGGGCAGGAACTGTGTCTGAACTGAGAATTTACGTGCCTGAATTTTACCTGTTTCAGCATATTTATGGAATAGTGCATTTCTGCAGTAAAGGCTGCCATCACGTTTCTTTCCTGTAGAGAAAGAACTGAGTTTATTTTAAAAAATCTGTTGGATTTTCATTTTTTAGGTACTGTGCTCATTTCATCAGGTGGTCATGGAATCATAGAATAGAATCATGGAATGGTTTGATTTGGAAGGGGCCTTAAGGCCCATCCAGTGCTACCCCCTGCCACGGGCAGGGACACCTCCCACTGGGTGAGGGGGCTCCAAGCCCCATCCAACCTGGCCTGGAACCCCTCCAGGGATGGGGCAGCCACCACTGCTCTGGGCACTCTGGGCCAGGGCCTCCCCACCCTCACAGTAAAGACTTATTTCCTAACATCTTCTTTAAATCTCCCCTCTTCCAGCTCAAAACTGTTCCTCCTCGTCCTGCCCTCCCTGATAAAGAGCCTGCAAAATAGTCCTGTCATGCTCTGATCCACCAGTCTCTTCTGGGTGTGAACCGAGAGGTGGCCAGCGAGCAGGTTGTGGCCCTGGCTCTCTATTGGAAGCCTCACTGGTGCTGCTGTGGGCAGTGGGGACATCCACGTCTTAGCCCGGGTAATACCTGATGAAGCCCAATAACGTGTTGGGGCGATGCTGAGGAAATGGGATTGTTCCTAAGAGCTCTGCTGCTCAACACTGCCTGGCTTTTTCCTTTCATACAGTAAAGTTGTCCACTGGCATTAATTCCTATCCTAACTTAATCGGAATTTCTCATCCTACTGGAGCATAAAACAAGGAGTAATTAGTTTTAATGTATCTACAGCCTCTTCAACAGAGAAGAATAATCTCATACCCTTGGCTCTCCTTGGTGGGTCTAAGGCTCATTAAGGTTCTTGAAGTTAAAACATACAGAAAGAAATGTGCTTTGCATGAAAGAGATGTCCCTTTGTGTTTTACTTTTACCTGCTTATCTCTTGGGGACATGTTCATCCCTCTGGGTGTCCTTCCTTGAGGACACTGGTGGTACAGAACAAAGCTGGGTATGGTTTGGGGAGCAGATGCTTTGGAACAGGAAGCAGAGCCTCTGACTGAGGTGGACAGAAAGGCTGATGGAGTTGGGAGAAGATGCATTTGGTACAACTGGACCTCAGCCCTTGCTGCTTGACAGACTGAACCAGGCAGGCTGTTACGCTCTGGCCCTTGGAGAAAGTGGGGTTTGTGCTGGATTGAAGACGGGTGAATAGAAAGAGAGGATTAAATGCAGTCTATGTGAGACTTCTGGGCAGTAAGCTATGAACCACATTTTTGACCATGGAAAGACATTATTCCTCCCCCAGCGCGAACATCTAACTGGGGAAACTGGGCAACCAAAGCTAAGCAAGAAGATTTTTTGGATAGGTTGGCTCAAAAAAAGTCAAGGTGTTTCAGGAAGAAACCAGAAAAACCTTTATTTTGTTCTGCCTAGAGGCTCTCTTCATCCATCTTTTTTACTTTTTTAATGTTAAACAAGGCACTTTTTTATGCTCGGTGACCTGAATATTGGGCACACATCTTCTAGCACCTGAGTGAAGAGACAACAAAGTTGGCAGAGGGAAAGTTTGGGAGTTGGCCAGCCTTCCCAGTGCTAGCACATTACTCTTCCTGAGGAGGTGAGGCATCCAGGGAAGTTCATCCTTGTGCCAGCTTTCATTGGCCGTGGCTACAGAAACGTTAAGCGCTATTTCTTACATTGCATTTGCTTGTTTTTGTTTCTTTCCTCTATTGGTTCCATTCCAGAACTGCTGAGTGTATGAGGATGCAAGGAAAGTGGCATTCTCTGTTGCCTTCATTTTGTCAGTTGGAAAGCTTTAAAAGTTAATATTTACATGAAATGATCTAAAATTCATCTAGCTTGATGTGTGTTTGTTTAACATATTTAGGTGATGGCTGTATTTATTTTTTCAACTGCTTGCATGTTAATGTACTTCAATGACACATGCAATTTGAACAAAACCGATCTTTCTCTAAGCCCTTATCACAGTTGTTAAAGATTTTTATATTAGTTGTATAATTACACCTTTAAAAAAAATGTATATGTATTCTCACTCCAGGACAAAAAATGCGTTTTAACATAAAGTCCTTTATAGTGAATAGAAAATCAAACTTTTTGGTGCATTCTAATGAGTTTTAGAATAAAATACATTTCAGTTGCTCCTGAATGTCTTAGGAAATTAAATTCCTTAGATCAGTTTTTCAACCTGTAGAAAGCATTGCAGCATTATTACTTGGTACCAGATGCACAGCCCAACCCAAACCTGTCCTCTAAAGGCCTGCAGGGTTGCTAAATTCCTCGAGAGCTCCGCAGCTCTGAGCTGGAGTTACCTCTGTGAGGGAGCCGAGGGGTTTTCAGCGTTTGCTGAGAAAGAAGAGCAGTACTGCATGAAATAACCTCCTAATCGGAATTCCCTCCTCACTTAAACTCTGTTTAGATAGACAGTTAATTTATCTCTGTTTAACTGCTGAATCAATCCATCCATCAAAGCTACAAAAGCTAATTAGCTGGAGTGAAAGCAGCACCAGCTCCGATACCCAGTAGGGTATGTAATACCTTATAAAATTGCAAGGGAATACAAGGTACATTTCCCTGCACGAGCCTTAAAGCTGCCCATGAGGCCCCGGCGTCCAATCCCCCCTGTGTTTGCCAGCGCTGCCTTTGGTAAGAAATCTGACTGAAGGACCTTCTCCCTGTAGCCTCCTCCCCGGGTGCTTGGCCTGCCTGGTCCTCCAGCCAGCAAAATGATTTCTTGGGACTGAGGCTTTTTTGTGCAAAGCACAATTTCTTATTTTAGTAACGCATTTTGAACTGCCCATGAGTAAATATCGCTCTCAGCAGTTATTCCTTAGCAGAATGTCTTAAACCTTTCTCATTCCTATAGCCTTTTTCTATCCCAAGTCAATTAAATGAGGGAAGTCCGTACTGTTTATTAATCTCCACACCGGTGTCGTATGCAGTACGATCCATTTGACACCACATCATCGCTCCTGAGCATTATGGGGTACCCGTGTCAGCCTTCAAGCTATCTGCAAGAAATATCCACTCTGTCAAGTACAGAACAGCCTGGAAAAGTCCCACTACCTACTGTGGTTGTTAGACTGAGGTCTAAAACCATAAAGCAACACCCGAACAAAGGCGAACATAGTTCATGTAGGCTTTAAGACTTTGAGGATTTTGTGTTTTCAAGCTTCAGATAATTATTTTGATCAGGTGGGAGTGGCATGGGTCCCCGTTCTTGTGCGTGGTTCTACGCACGGTAGTTATTGCATTTTATGTCAGTGAAGTCACAGAATCACAGAATAGGTTGGGTTGGAAGGGATCTTTCCAGTGCCACCCCCTGCCATGGGCAGGGACCCCTCCCACTGGATCAGGGGGCTCCAAGCCCCATCCAACCTGGCCTGGAACACCTCCAGGGATGGGGCAGCCACCGCTGCTCTGGGCAACCTGGGCCAGGGCCTCCCCACCCTCATTGGGAAGAATTTCTTCCTAATGTCTAATCTAAATCTCCCCCTTCCAGTTTAAAGCCATTAAGCCCTGATAAGCTGTTTGATGCGGCGTTTGTCATGCTCTAGGACAGCACGCAGCCTGTGCTTTCTGAACACATGTTCCACGTTAACTGTTTTCATTGACTATGGATCCATAAAAATCCATATGGAACAGAGGGTGCACAGTACTGCCATGTCTGCCCGGCTCCTTCCCATTCTAATTGGGTAGCAGAGCTGTTTAATAGAGTCTGTGGAGTCTGTTTAACTACATTCTGCCAGAACAATGCTCTATTCATGTTCTCAACAGAACACTAGTGATTGGACTAATATCTTTAAACTAGAAAACAAGTCTTAATTGGAACAGATGCTGCAAATACCGATGCAAATGGGCAGCACTCGTGTGATCAAAACCAGGTACAGTCCATTGATTTGTTTTTAATAGCAGCTTTCATTTTTTATTAGTGTACACAAAGCTCGCTAACACTATACAAAAAGTCAGTAACAATATTCTGAAAAATCATCTTGTTTAAAACAGACTCTGCTGCACATTGTTTCTGGCAAGGTGCTATTAAAGAGTTTCCGGCCGATTTGGGCAGATCGGGTTACCGAAACGCTCTTCTCTGCTTTCTTCTCTCTGAGAATTTGAATAATCCCAGTGATTTTCATAAAAAGCTATTGCTGTTACATCTAATAATCTGTTTAGATATTCACTTACACTACAAGCAGGCATTCAGGTTAGATTAGGCTAAATAAATCCCCAGTCCTGGTAAGTCTGTGCGTGTTGGGTTGTGATCCTCTTGCTTTCGGTGCATGCTTCAGCACAACACAGCAAGTGTTCCTAGCACGTGGACTTGTTGTCGTGGCAGTGTTTGGCCTGGGGAAGCTCAGAAATGTTAAGAATACAAAGGTTTTTATGCTAAGAATAAAAACGTTCTGTGATTTTCTAGAACAAATTGACTTTGTCTTTAGGATGTGGAGCTGTTTGATAGTAGAAAAATATAAAAAGCCGCTCAGAGTAGAGAGAAGTTTATTATGGTACAGCAGGCACTTATGAGTGGTTTATTGGTCTGTTGTGTGTGCAGATATGTTCAGTTACCTCAGTAGCTGCTGTTTAGAATTGGAATATATTTATATGTATATATTTGTTTCTACACAAATATGTTTGAAACTGGCTGTAAGAATAAGAAGCTGTTTCACTTAAAATGAAAAGAGAAGTTGCAAGCAAGAAAAGAACAGAAGCTGGCTCTGGGCCCTGTTTCTGAATCTGTATTTTTTTGTTGGTTTTTACTTTAACTTTGTGTCGGGTTGGATGGGGCTTGGAGCCCCCTGATCCAGTGGGAGGTGTCCCTGCCCGTGGAAGAGGGGTGGGACTGGATGGGCTTTGAGGTCCCTCCCAGCCCAAACCATTCAGTGATTCTATGATTTAGCTTTGCAAGTCCGTGTGTTGCAGAGGCTCTTTAGACAGAGGTACCTGTTCCCTGATGTCTTATCCACAGCCCAGGGTGTGGGTGTGATCTGGGGAGGAGGAGCCTGAAAGGAGACCTGTGAGATCCGCAGTTGTGAATCATTTGGGGTAGAGCTGGCACAGCAGGGGATGTGAATAAAAACTTCCAGATAAATCCTGCAGATGTATCTCTGTCTCCATTCTTTGTCACAGCCGGCGTCCCTCAGGCCAGCACACGAAGCGGCACAGACATCTCCCGTGTGCTGCAAGCCATGGGGAGACTCCTGGCAAAGCTGGGAGAGCCGCTGTGAGCAGCGCTAGGGTTTCAGGCAGCAGGGTTGGGGGCCACGCTGAGCTGTGGGGAGGCTGCTCTGTTCACCTGCCGTGGTCCCAGCGATGAGGTACGGGCTGTTACGAGCCCCAGCTGCTGGGCTGACAGACAGAGGAAAACCCATCCATTCAGGTATGGTTTGAGGTCTTCCAAACAGAACAAATCTGCAGCCTCGCTCAGCTATTGTTGAGCTTCCAGCAGAGCCATCTGAGCTCATCAGCCTCAGCCCATCCAGAGCCAAGGCGTGTTTTGCCCTGTCAGGTATGTTGAAAAGGTTTGACATTTGAGGAGGGCTGGGGATTGACTTGATGAAAAAAAGGCTTTGCTCGCTACCTACCGCAGCCCAGCCAGGACAGAAACAGGACCGGAGAGACAAGATCTGGATGAGTTTCAGGAGGGGCGTCCCAAAAGGGAGCTGGATTGAATTTGGCTTCCTAAGGAAAAGGAGGGCCTGTCAGTCATCCCCAGCTTTGTAAAGAAATGAAAGGTATTGTGCTGGGCCAGCCGGCCGCGCGGGGACGCCGAGCCCCGTGCAGGCAGCGGCATTTGCAATTGAAACAGCGGTCGCTGTGGGCTGGACAGTTCTCTCCCCGTCTCCTTAGATCCGTGGTTTTTATTCCCCCAAAGACACGGGCGGCCCGATTTGTGTTCGCTATTGTTACTCAATGAGTAGAGGACTGTAGGGCTTGTAGGAGGGCTTTTCTAATATCATCTTTTAATGTTTATCCAAAGAAAATTCACTCTTGTGGCTTGATACATTAAAAAAGAGTCTTCTCTAAAAGGGCTGGTACAATCATTAATTGCGGCAGATAATCAAGGGGCAGGGTAGCTGCTTGAAAGTCGGTCTCTTTCTTGATACGCTTCTTTTTGATTAAAAGCAGCTCAGTACAAAAGCAGTGAATTTCTCCTTTTATTCTGAAGAACATGTGAAAAACTACAGGCTTGTAGCCAAGGAACTGGCTTGGGTTTAGGTACCCAGTTTAGATAAATCAGTGGATGTGTATATGAATTGATTAAGCCTACATAAAATTCTCCAGAGGCTCTATAATAAATGATGCTTTGAATGGACTTGGTGAGCTCTGTGATTTTCATTTAGTGCAGATATTGTTGTAGGTGTGCATAGAAAAGATTGCAGGTTCAGTGCGGATCTCATTAGAAGCCACTTGCTGATGGTTGTGCTGTCACTGCCTGAACTTCCATTTACTGATTTTTATGCTGAGAAATCATATAGAAAATTGTGTTTGACCGCATTTATGGGCTCTTCATACCATGGCCAGCAACAAGAGTCTTCCCCCTCTCCCTCTGTTTTTTTTCTCGCTTCTGAAGATGTGCTGCCCTTGCGGAAGAGCCTGGCTCTGCCAGGACGTTTCTGCCGTCGTCTCCTCCCTGTGGCCGTGCTGCCTGCAGGCCTGTTGAGAGCCAGCACTCAGCAGGCTTTGGTTTGTGCTGTGGGTAACAACTGAAGTGGTCTTTTGTTTTAATTAATGATTTTTAAGGTTTGGATGCCCATGAATTTGATGTGTGTGGAATTTGTCAGAGATTGTCCTCAGGAGGTTGTGCAAACGTTTTCTTTGGTCAAGCTGGAGGCAATACCCGACTGCCTGAATTTTACTTTGAGGTGTCTTGGAGTGTTCTCTGTGGGGTGGAACTGGGAGCTGTTGCGTTTTACGGGCTTTGATACAGGTGTCCAGATTTTCTGTGCAGTAGATGTACGGTCTTGCGTTTCCCCTGGGCTTTCAGCCAGGCTGGTGCTGGTGCAGGAGGAATATGTTGTGTGCTATAGCCCATGGCAGGTAAAGCAAAGCTCCATGGGAAGGCGTTTTAACCTTTTTTTGCTGGTGTCCATAGCTTGTGGCATCCTGGGATAGAAAAGACATTATCTACTGGCTCCGCACCAGCTCATGTGAAGCTCTACCGACATGCTGGGAGGGAGCAGACAGAGCTGGTGCCTCAGAAGGGCACCGAGCATCCCATGGCTTGCTCCACACACGTGTCTGAGGCTGATGGAGCTTTGGCTCTCACTGGTTTTTCCCTACTCCAGTTCTGCAAGCAAATTCAGAAGGGCTTTTGCAGAAGGAGGCTTCAGAAGGCTTTGCACCAAAGCTAAGCTGGGAACAAAGTCTGGTGCTAACTTGGAAAATGTAGTCTTTCTTCTCTGAAACCGCTTCCTTCCTTCACTGGGAACTGGATTACAACCAGCCAGCCCCACTCAAGCAATAACCATTTTGAAATGCAAGCGAAACTATCAGCAATGCTGGAGAATAAAAATACCAGAGTCATGGGGAATGTTAGGACAGCGGCCAATGGAAAGTGCAGTCCCTCCTGTAGGGAGCGCGATCCAGTCGTTGAACTGCCGATTAATGAGATCTTCCCAACGAGGTTCACTTCACAGAGCGCTGAAAGGAGCCCAGATTTCTTGCGCTGTCTTCGTGGTTGCACTCTGATCCCAGATGGGTGGATAATAAGGTTATAAATGATTTACTGCCGTACAGCGTATGTTATGGGAGGTTTATAGAGATCAAATCACACAGTGAGCTGGAAAATCCTCCCTATTGTTGAGGCTGTTCCCTGGCTGCTGTTGGCAGTGGTGCATTAATGGCATGTGAGGGAGTTTGCTTTATTCAAACAATAGTGTAGGCATTATATTATAATTACCCCCATCATTAGGCCAGATTTGTTAGAGAGAAAGAAACACCCACAAACAGAAAAACAGGGAGTTTTTTCTTAGCTGCATTTAATGAAGGCCTCTCAGTCCTTTCTGAAGAAGTCGTCTTTGCAACACTGTTTTACTGATGGTGTAACAGTAGATTTTTACTTTCTACTCCAAATATCCTGGAACAGATTTCCTCCATGGCTGTCTGTATTCCTGAAATTAAGTGCCTTCCTGACAAGGATTTCTTGGGCCAGATTTAGTAGCCTCCAATCTGCAACTTTAGAATAAAGGTAAAATGTATTCCTTGGGAAGGAAGTGCAATATAAGGAGTGGGAAGAGAAAACTCATATGAATAGTAAATATTGCAAGTACAGCCTAACGAGCAGCCAGAGCAGAGCAAGCACAGGAGCAAAGGGTTTCTTGACCTGTGGCCCCAGAAGCAGTGACGTGAAGTCCATCCCAGCCGCAGAGCTGGGATCCAGTATGCAGCCTGTGATGATGGTCCTGCAGATAGCAGCACAATTTCCCTTTGATGTATTTAAAGATTCCTTTCATTTGTCTATTTTTGCTGTCAAATTACTTCACTTGGGCCCTTGTGTGAGCCAGATACTGCTGGGTATCATTACATTCAGTAAACAAGGAAGGGGAAGGTGACACCTGAATGACAGTAAATTATGTGCCAGTTGCAAGGGGCCAAGTTGCACACGTGCTGGACTTTACTCACAGCCCTGCAGGGAGACGTCCAGGCTATTTGCTGTTTGCCCTCATCTGCAGAGGGCTTGTACTTTGAAGGTGCTTAGTGCTTCACCTGCCATGGATTACACAAGATTTCTCTCTGTGAGGTATTTCTCTGCCCAGAGCAGTGGTGGCTGCCCCATCCCTGGAGGTGTTCAAGGCCAGGTTGGATGGGGCTTGGAGCCCCCTGATCAGTGGGAGGTGTCCGTGTCCGTGGCAGGGGTGGCACTGGGTGGGCTTTAAGGTCCTTTTTGACCCAAACCATTCCATGACTCGTAGAAATCTGTTGTTTCCAGGTATCTGAGCGTACTCGGAAATTGAACAAGTAGACAATTCTCCTCCATTCCCAATCAGATGTGACCTGTCTGTTCTCCTTCACAGTTGCAGACAGCACTTTATTTAAGTGTATGATCCCCTTGCCATGAGGACACTGGTGGCTCAGATGGAAATTTTTTATCAGTACAATGTTTACGTTATTCATTGCTTTCCACTGTAATTAGGCAGCTGACAATCCTCTCAGAAGAGTACTGAGAGGAGGAGGACGTAGTTGTATGGAAACTAGTTTGAGGATCTTGGTTGTAATGTGCAGTCCAAGGTCAAAGTTATCATTACTGTTCTCTCCTGCTGCTGTCGTCATTTTGCAATCAATACTTCTGTTTCAATAATACCTCCAAAGTTATTTACGGTGTCCGTGGTTCCAAAATCAGGCCATCTCTAGCCAAAACCCTGCAAATTATGTGAGTGCTCTTGATTTTAACTTCAGCACGGACCTGTCATGGCCAGTATCCAAGGGAAGCATCCTCCACTTCTGCAAACGAGGAGTTGCTGTGGCAGGCAGAGCCCTGACCCTTTGGGGTGCCCAGTGCATCTCCTCGGAGTGTTTGGGTGAGCTCCTTTCCTCTGCACAACACAGAAAACAAGCACTGTGTGTGGGGCTGGGTGCTGCCCGCGCCTGTCCCACCCGCGGGGTTGCCCGCTGCTCTGTGGGAGCCGTTCCGAGCGGTACCTGTCGTGCTGGCACGGAGGGCCGGGGGGTTACTGCCAGCTGTAATCACTGCTCCGAGGCATTGTGCAGCGTGAGGCTCTTATTTGCTTTGTTTATTCAATCTCTCGTCACCCTGTAGGCATTTATTTCTTGCCCCAGAGTCACGATTACGGCTTTAATTATTAGCATTTCCTTTGCCAGCAGTTCCATAGCTTTCATTCCCTGAGTCAGCAGGGCCTACTGCAATTGAAAGCCTTGAGTGCTTTACCCCACCGAGACACAACTGTAACTCGATGAGCCGCTTGCAATGGCAAACCCATTTTTAAACTCCCAAACCTGAACAGCTTCGCTTCAGTAAGTGCTGCTACCAGGAGCCTTTGCAAATAATGACTTTTCATCTCAAAGATCTGGATAATTCGATAGGACAATAAGGAGTCGTTCCAGGTCTAAAGTTTGAAATACCTCGAAATTATTATAATTGGATGTTTGCAGGAGGGGAGGAAACTCCGTATCTTAAATACCTTTTCAAAAAATAAATTCATCAGATTCTGAGAACCAAGAAAGCAAATTTCATGTTTATTTAGGACCTGGGCAAAAGAAACGACGAGTGGGTTCTCTCCATTGGTTCTGCAACCAGGATTAACATGCAAACATTGGCCTGGGTTTTGAAGGCCTTGCTCAGTTTGTGCATGGTCAAAACTCTGACTGCGCCTCCTCTACATTGATGTCTGTTTGAGTGGGTGGCCCATGAAGTCAGATCCAAAAGCAGGGAGCAGCAGTGCTTTGAGAGGGTATAATTAAAACATAGTCTCTCTGTGGAGGAAAAACCAACACCGTTGCGTTCAGCAGTTGCTTGGTACTTTCTCTTTAATCTGCTCCCGAGAATTCGGTTTTGGAGTTAAACTTCTTTCTCAATATCTTCCTGTCTTTAGGCTTCTGGGCTGATTTCTGCATTCACTGTTCTGGTTTTAGTGATCTTTTTTCAAAGGACAAGAATTTCAGTTGCTACCTAAACATCCCAAGCAATTGGAGAAAAAAACAAATCCAAACAGATATATTAAATGTAAGAGTTTGAAAATACACCAGGGAAAGCCTCAGTGTCTACACAGACAAATCCAATAAGCCCGTACATTCTAGTAAGGGAAGTTCTGAGTGGCTCCCACAATCCTCCTGATTACAACACGACGAATTTTACCTAATGAAGTTCCCAATTGCTTGAGATTTTTCAGTCAGGTGGATGTGTCTAAACTCATCCATCTGCATTAGGTGCTTTTCCAGTTTCCATAGTAACTGGGCAGGTCATCATCTTTAACATATCCAGCCTTACAGTATCTCACAGAGAGAAATCCTGTCCGTTTTATAACTGCAGCCAGAGGCAGAGGGAGCCAAGTGATTTGCCCAGGGTTGTGCAGTTCATCTGCAGCTGAATGGGGGGAGAACATTGCTTTCCTGAGTTCCAGGAAAATGCCTCAGCTGCCAGACTGTCCTTTCCCAGGGAGGTGTTTGCTGGATCAGATCAGCCCCAGCTGAAGGTTGTTTCCCAAGTGTTCTTTTTCTCAGACTCGGCAAAGAGACTTTCAGAAACGAAGAGCCTGGAGTTTCCGAGAGGTACAGAACGGAGTGAGTAATGAAACAAGAAATCAAAACTTGCAAGTAATGTATTCAGCATAAATGCCAGGCGCATTCTTTGGATAAATAACTCGCAATGAATAATTCAACCAGCATCATCACTATGGGGCATAAGAACAGGGCTGGTTTTGAATCATTTGGCCTTTTTCTTCATGAAAAGGTCAACCCGGATTCAGCCTCCGATGCATTCCAGCTCTGAATCTGGATTGTGCTTGTGGCTCGGCTAGGGATGGCCCAGGGTCAGATTTGGGCCTGTGCTGAGCAGCCTCACCTCTCTTTGAAATCTAAAGAAGCTCTAGGGATCTGATACTGTATAGGATACAATTCAAAGCCACCCTTCAAAAAAAAATGCATCTGTAGCTCAAACCCTTGTGAAAATAGCAAAACACTGAGAGACATTGAGGAATCCTGGCCTAACACAGCTCACAGAACAGGGAGAAGGCTGGTGGCCTTTGGAACAACTTCTCACATTAATTTTCTTCCAATGCTGACAGCTTTGATTTATTGCCTTAAGGCTGGTTAGAAAACACCCAGACATGATCGAAGCCAGGAGTTATGGAGAGAAAAGGAAAATATGGTAAATGTAGTGATGAATAGCACTGGTAGACAGACAGACATTGCTCTACACTCCTACTGCACCCAAATATTGTCTTAGAGTGAAGATGGGAGCAGAGGTTTGGCTTGCGCTTGCAGCATTTCTTTTTTTGCTTCTCATATGAACATTCTGCTAGGAATCCTCTGGGAACCGTGGGTTTATTTTCTTTCTCCGTCAGTTGAATGCCAGCTACAGCACCAGCCAAAGGACTTCGAAAAGAAAGGAGAGAGACACAGTGGTTGAGAAAGTTCTTTAACTTGTTTTGTTGTGAGAATCCAGCATAGCGATTCCTTGCCTTCCCTTTCCTCAGACGCTGAAGAGCACTCCAATGGGCTCTGCATCTATAATTGATACCAAACTCTTGAGAGGTGGCTTCTCCGTCCGCCCACCCATCCCATCCTCTGCATCTTATCTGTCTCGTCTTTCTTCCATTTGACTTTCTGATATCCTGTTGTAAAATGGGACTTTTTTTCCCCAAAACCAGGTTCAGGAAGACCCGCATTTGCAGCACTTTGCCTTTATAGGTTCTATGTCATCATCAGCTGCTGGATATCCATCTCCCACATGTCAAACCATTAAAAAGCAGGTGAGCAAGCAACATCTCGGGGCACACAGCACACTGCACGGGTGTGAACAGTTCTGGCAGTGCTGGAATTGCTCTCATCAAACCAACAAGAGGGAGCTTGTCTTGGCATTTGCTGCTTTATCTTCTGTCAAGTAAGGACTGGTAGTAGGCTTCTCCATCAAAATGGAGGTTTGAAGGTGAGCTGATCAATTAGAAGTGTGATTGCCTGTCTGTGCTGATGAAAAAATGATGTTGCTTGCAAGTTCTTCCTCCTCAGAAGTCAAAACAATGTAATATTTCCCAACAGAAATTGGGTAAGATCGTTTCAAGAGGGTTTTCTTGGGTTAGCAGAATTGTTTGCTGGAATCCCTGGCTGCTCAGTGCTCTCACACCCCTTTTGCCGTATTGAATTCCTGTTTACAAAAGCTGAACTGGCCCTGCAAACCAAAATGAACCAAATAACTGAGGGGTACATCGTGAAAGTTGCCTTCCATTTCATCAATGGTTTTAAATATTTAGAAAGCACAATGTAAACACCTTAAGAGCAAGCAGACAGATTTCTCTTGATGTTCAGAGTTTGGGGATTTATAAACAGAAAGAGGCAGTTCTCAGGGAGTGGGACCGATGTTTCAGACTTTCCACCAAAGTCACATATGCTCATGTCATTACAGCTCTTCCTCCAGCCTAAATTGTTGGCTCAGTGTCCCGAAATGTTTCTCATTAGTAAACTTTTCATAACCTCCAGAACTGCAACAACTGTAGAAGAAAATGTACCAGGATGCCAGCTGGAGCTGGCACTTGGCGCAGGGCTCCCCAAGCTGTTTGCTTAGCTGGATTTGAAGGATGTTCCGGACCAGCTAGCAGGACATGTGACTGAGTTTTGACCTAAACCACTGGCCTGGTTCCAACGATCCTGCGTACTTCATGGGAATGCTTTCCACTTGTCGCTTTCGTACCTCAGACACAGCTTTTAACAATTTGCTTGTAACCCCAAGCCCAACAGCCATTGGAATACGGTGGTACTTGGCTAAATAAAGTAACAATGAGAGTCCGGAATGGCTCAATGTGCATTTAATGCTGAATTAACAGCTTTTCAGGGGTAAGAGAGCCCTTTTTTCCATCATACAGTCTCAAAACTCTCAAACCCTCTGATTTCTTTTACAAAGGCTCTTATCTGAGGAGCTGCGGGGCTGTGCGTGTACCAGGGAGCAGCACAGAGGAGCTGTCAGGAGATGGCAGGTTGGGCAGCTGTAGACCACGTCTTTGTACCATCACTCATCCTGAAGTGGTCTGATTGGGGAGGGATGGTAAAAAGTGATGCTTTGCTGCTGTTTTCATGTCAACTGTTTGAATTTGTGCTGAAAGGCATCCGGTGCAGTGTGGAATTGTCTGTGTTGAGATGCAGGAGATGATGTGTGAGGTGGCTGCAGTGATTTCATAGGTGGTCGCTGCAGCTCAGAGCTGGAGTGATGCTCATGCTCTGATGGGAGGTGGGAGATCAAGGAATAGCAACTCTGCCAGCTGCTCTTCTGGGTCTTAATCTGGAAATTTGTCTTCTTCCTACAAGTATTTGAGGGCACCCTGTAGGAGATGGAGTTATTTTGGAGTGGAGCCACAAGGCCTCAGTTCTACCAGGAATTTCCTCAGGAAAGGTTAATTTGTGGACGAGTGATTGAAGCTCAGCTCAGTGAAATTGTTTTACCTGATTCAGAACCTTCAGACAATAAAAAATATAATTCTTTTCCTGGACTTCTCTTCATATTGAAATAATCAAGACTATTATTTTAAATATATGAATTTTCAATGAAGACTTCTATTTATGCAATATTTATGTAATTTCCTAGGCATAGGTCTTATTTTTAATTCTCCAGCATGGAAAATAACGTGAACTCTGAGTCGTTCTCAGATGCTGATTTCCAAACCATCTGAATTAAATTTGAATCCCAGTGGGTTCTGCACCTTCCCAGTTGTTCATCACTTGCAGGGTTTATTACATTTTAGATGACATTATTAAATCCAGCCACCCCTAGAGATACTGGTTAGACTTTGTGAGCCTAAAGAGTAGAAGACGATGAACAAGTCTCCAGAGCTGTTCCAATTTAGCAACACAGTAATTTAAGTTTCCTTTAAAAGGACAACGCATTGTAAGGTTTGTAAGGTTTTTTAGATTTTATAATTTGTTTACAATTTCCATTTCCCTTCCTCCAATACCTTTTAGGAATTATAAAATAAATGCATTTTCCCCCCAATTTAGATCCTCTTTTTCTATTTAGCAAGCATTGATCTTACTCCATTCCCCAGTGCTTCAGTTCACTGCCAGAATTAACGTGTCTTTTTGGCTTTGCTTTCCAGAGGATCTGGGGACATTAACGGGAGCAGATTCTGGCGCAGGAGCGGGTCCTGCACCCTCCTCACTGGCGCTGGTTGGTGCAGCTGCCCGTGACACTACCAAGCAGGTTTGGTGCTGAAAGGGTCTTGGAGCCAGTACGGGGAGTCCAGGCCCTTCTCGTGCTTTATAGGGACTTTTATGAGACTGTTCACTTGTAACAGTAGACACTAAAACACAGACTTTTAAAACATTTTTGTTTCATGCCGCGTGGTGGAGGGCCCAACCTTCCTGGCTCTGAGTTGCTTACTGAAACCTTTTATGGCCCGGAGCCACAGACGTTGGCGAGACGTGTGGTCCCAAGTGACTCGACAGCATCCACTTCCAAATGCCTTCTGGGCTGCTGCTGTCAGTGCCAGGCAGGCAGCTCGTTGGACCCTGCTGGGCCCGGCATCACTCTCGGAGGCGGGCAGAGCCCCGTCACAGTCCTGAACTCGAACCACAGGGCAGCCTGTTTTCCTCGGGAACTGCAGCTGGGCCACAAAGCCAAGGTGTCCTCAGGGTGGGAGAGAGCTCACAAGCCACGAAGATGATCCGAGGGCTGGAGCACCTCCCATACAAGGCCAGGCTGAGAGAGTTGGGTTTGTTCAGCCTGGAGAAGAGAAGGCTTTGGGGAGACCTTAGAGCAGTTCCCAGTGCTGAAAGGGGCTCCAGGAAAGCTGGGGAGGGGCTCTGGATCAGGGAGTGCAGGGATGGGATCAGGGGGAACAGTTTTAAGCTGAAAGAGGGGAGACTGAGATGAGATCTTAGGAAGAAATGTTTTGCTGTGAGGGTGGGGAGGCCCTGGCCCAGGTTGCCCAGAGCAGCGGTGGCTGCGCCATCCCTGGAGGTGTTCCAGGCCAGGTTGGATGGGGCTTGGAGCCCCCTGATCCAGTGGGAGGTGTCCCTGCCCATGGCAGGGGTGGCACTGGATGGGCTTTGAGGTCTCTTCCAACCCAAACCACTACAATAAGTTCAGTAATCGAGCCCTGGTCACAGGAAGGAAGAGCTACCCACATCGTTTCTAATGGGCAATGATGTGGACTCCTAAAATCTTCCCTTGTTGTAGCTTGAGTCCCTCTCTAACACATGGAGGTCAGAGGGAAGCCACCTCTGGGCCAAGCGGCTGCATCAGGGCTGGGCTTCTGGATCTGCTGGTCACTGAGCTCCATCCTTGGCAGCAGCTCTCCTGTCCCCACGGCAGCTGCACGTGCAGGGTTGGCACGGGGAGCCCAGAGCGCAAGCCCAGAGCTGCAAGGAAAGTGGAAAAGGAGGGGTTTGGCCATGTGGTGCCCATAAAAAATGAATGCAAAGTTTCAGAAGTAAATGAAATGTGCAGATAGGCTTTTTATGCTTCAAAAGTGTTGAATATTAAAAAAAACCCTCAACAGGAGTTTAAACAAACACAGGCAAGTGAGTCAGCAAGAAGATATAAAATCATCAGGAAAGGCTGAGTTTGTTTTTATACAGGGATTACTGTAAACACCAGGAGTGCATGGTAACAATTTGCAGCCCATGTGTTTTGAAATATCATAACTGGTGTCAATAAACACATTAAAATTCAGCTTCAGAGGTTTCTGGATGTTTGGAGTGTCCTGAAGATGCTGCAAAATAGAGATTTTAGGTGGAAACAAGTGTGGGAGCAATCAACCACCGCCTGGAAGTGGAGAAAAGGATCTGCTCAGGCTGTTAGAGCCATCCGTGCTGGTAAGGACTGCTTCTTCCTGGTGAAGAACTGCTCTCAGCCCCTGATTTCTTTGTCTCCCTCACCTTCCACCCTGCCCTGCTTGCTTCTGTCGCCCACCTGCGAGGCCTCGCTCTCACACTGAAGGGCCTGCCCTTTGCTGGTTGTTTCTGCCGCCCCCAGGAAAGCCCGGCTGAGTTCCAGGCTCTGTCTCAGTATAAATAATCAGTTCATTTTGTATCTGCACCAGAGTAACTGAGGGAGCAAGCAAGAAAGACCGGCCTATAAACAACGCACTTATGTCTTTCTGCATCTTTCCAGTCTGGTGTCTGTGGGACAGAGCTCGTTTATGTTCACTGTGTTGTGGGAATTGGGATATGAACTGCATTTCCAATGTGCTTCTAAGCTTCAAGTTCCTATTCCATCCTGTTAGGAGGTGACAGACAGTGGGTACCATCTAGTCAAGGTGTTAGCAGCTTGTCTGGAATGGATTTGCTCATCTCAGTCCAGTTCCTTGTGTCTCTCCACAGCTGGCAGCCCCTGGCAAACATCAACAGCCAAAGACAGACTGGTTGATGCTCAAAAAATGAGCCATCTTTCCATTCCTGAGCAAAATCTTGTCGTAGCTGTGTGAGCGCTACCGCCAGGTAAGCACGAGAATGTTTTGATGTCTCATGTTGTCTCTTCTATGAGTTCGATTTACAATGCTTCAGCTAAACACAAGGAGTAAT
The DNA here is from genome assembly GCA_033558235.1 of Neomorphus geoffroyi. Lineage (NCBI taxonomy): Eukaryota > Metazoa > Chordata > Aves > Cuculiformes > Neomorphidae > Neomorphus > Neomorphus geoffroyi. The sequence goes on along the minus strand of JAUMJM010000029.1, from coordinate 1,394,070 downwards.
TCCACTTATCACAAACCCTGTAGTAATGAAGTTAATCCACACGTGCCCCTTTCAAGGTGATTTATGGCAGAACCGATCTGAGGGAACAGATGAGCATTCCTGCGTCTATGTTCAACTGCCATTTCATAATCACAGGCAATATTCCCTCGTTTTAATACTCAACATCGTGTTCCAGCCGGAGTGCTTCGCTGTAAGCCGCACGCGGGCCACGCAGGATTAAATGGGGCTTCTAGTGGGATGCATGTGAAAACCTCTTAAATGATTAGGACACCTGTTGACATTAATATAGAAGCGTGCATGGAAACAAGTGTGCCCCACACTGAAATATATGTACACAAATATTAAGAGGATTAGAGAAATTGCTAAAGTGGATAGAGTGGCATTTAACACAAACACGCCTGGAATCCAAGCAGAGTGGCAATAACACACACAGAGCTGATGCCTTCTTAGATGGCTTTTTCTTTTAGTACTTCATCTGGGACATAAACGACTCTGTACAAGGGGGTCTTTTTGCTTACATTTAAAATTTCTCTTTAATATATATCTTTGTTTGGAATCTGCCTCTAATTCATAACCACCTTCATTTAGGAGCTCGCACCTTCGCCATGCGAGCTGCAGGAAAAAGTAATTAAATTTAATAGAAGCCACCCTTGCTTTGAAGCTGCCCTGGATTTAGAGCCACAAGGAGAAGCAATTAAACTCTGGCAGATGAGGATTCAAATTGAAGTTATACAGTGATTTATTTTTTTTAGAAGGGACTTTTCTCTGCAAACAGAACAGCATTGTCAGATCTGGAGGGATTCAAAGCTACAGATATTTCCTTCTTTGGGAAATCTTCTCCTGAAGCGAAGTTAAAAAACCCCCAAGAATAAGATGTGAAATGGGGATGAGTTGTGACGATGTAGGATATTTTAATCCTTCTGAACAAACTTCCAAAAAAGAGTTTGTTGTTCTCAGCAAAGCGCTGGACGGAAAAGGGAAGCGTGGAAGGAAGACATCAGTGTCTGTTTATTTGCAGGCAGCTCAGCTTGTCAGCAGCTTGGGATATGGATTCATTAGGGGAAGGAATTCCTTTGCACTAGGAGGTATTACAAGCATCGGTTAATGCTTGTTTAATCAACAACAGGGTTTTTTAAACCAACAAGAGGCAGAAATTATTGTTTCAATTTATGATTTTACCAAAAAATAGTCTTTAAGTAATAAGGACAACAAAGAAAAAGACTCCAAAATGCCATAATCAGTGCCAAACATGGTTCTATCTATTGAAAAATATTTTTAGGGGTTTCCTATAAAGGATCAGAAAAGACTCAGTTGAAAAAGGTCTGCTTCTAATGCAGATGTTATTCAGAAAAGCACACTGGTAATTCACTTAATACTTAGAGGGAGGCAAAATTGTTCTAATCTTCACCAACTCTTAGAAATATTTGCAGAGTCGTAGCTAAGCCAGAGGCACATGTGAGAAATTTAATTATTGCCATGCTTGTATTTTGCAATATAGTTTTCTATTCTGAGTTACAAATGCTCGTTACAGGGTGGTTCATGGTCCAGGACCTGTGGATCAGACGCGGGGAACTGACAGTCCTTTGGCTGGAGTCCTGGAGACTACGCTGGCCGCGTCCAAGGAAGCGCCTGGGATCAGGTACCTTGTTGGGAAGATGTATTCTTGAATTGAGGTAGGTGGGGGCAGGCACGCTGGAAACAGCAAGCGGCCCAGCCCCGACAAGAGGATCTGGGGCAGCTGTCGTTCACCAGAAACGCTTTTAAGAGCACCAGACCAAGGGAATGGCTTCTTGAGCGAGAAGTCCTACGGAGAGCTGACTGACCTGAAAGGTGCTACAGCTGTTTGTGCGGTTAGGGGCTGGCAAAACCTGCCTGAAAAGGCATCCAAAAAAATGGTAATGAGGATATTATTGTTTATCATCTCTCTTTCGCTTCCCCTTGCCGTTCCCCTTTCTCTTGACCTTCCCCTCCACAGGGTTTACAGGTGCACACATATCCCAGGGATGCAGTAACTCCTTAACTGACTCACAGCCTACCTTGGAGTCATGTTGGGAGCAGCAGAGCTCCTCTGCTGGGAGATTCTTCCCTCTGAGGTATCTGGGGTTTCTATTCTAATACTACATAACAAAAATAACTCACATTATTTTTGACCTCATTAAAAATGTTTCCTTTAGAAACCCAGCAAAACCCCAAACAGAATCCAAATATAAATCAATGCAAATGCAATTACTATAACCAACCCTCCTCTGTGCCTGAGGGTCTGAAAAAATCCATTGATTTGCTGCTGTAATTTATCTGGGAAGTAAGAACACCCAGTTTCCCTTCCAAGCACGCGCCTGGAATCAGAGTGCTCTGCGTCGCTGGCTCCCTGGAGGAAGTGGCGCTGCCAGTGCCGCTGCACAGGATTGGGAGCTTGGTAGAGCGGTGCCTGTTTGTGACTGGGGGATCTTGGATGCTTCGCCGCTGCTGTGCGCAGCGGCCACTGCCAGGGATCATGCCCGTCCTGCGCAGGGTGCCCGGCTCTGCGGTAGCAGGGACCCACACAGGCATTTTTGACATTGGCTCTGGTTGTTTCTGCTGTTGCGGAATACTGCAAATTCAAACTTATCATATTTGGGGTGAGTCACAAGGACTGATACACGCAGGCTCTAACAGCCATGTGTGCCTGTGCCCGCACAGCTGGGCTGGGGCTGGAGAGTGGTGATGCTGTCACCACCGTGGTCCTGTCTCCAACACAGCACTACTGGGCTGGATTTTGCGAGCAGAGGTGTAACCAAATACCTTGCTAGGCTCCTCTCGGAGAGCAGGCACTCCTTCGTAAGCAGAAAGTGTCAGGGATGTGATGGACCAGCTGTTGCCTTAGATCCCGGCACAAATGCGCAGGAAAAGCCTGAAAAAAAAAAAGTGTGATAATTTTTCTTCCTTCTCCCTGGTGGAAGGGCTGTCAAGGCAGTAGAGCTGGTATTTTGAGCTCCCTTAAGTGCTTTTTGTGCCCCCAAAGGGCCAGTGGTTAGAGGAGTGGTCCTCTAGGGCATTACCAGGTGTCATGAGCATATCCAGTCCAACATCCTAAAGGACATGCTCTTGTCAAGGCAAGTCAGCTCTTTTCCAAGGTTTCGAGGAGAGGCTGCTGAAGGAGCTCCAGACAGGAGTTCCCAACACAATTCATATCAAGAGCATCTCACCACGATATTCTGTGTACTCAGTGTGGATTGGTGCTTCCATCTTTGCCAGGTTAAGATCATTTAGAAACGTGTGAGTTACCAGGGAAGACTGCAAGCAGCACTCCAGAGTAAATGCTTTTGAAAACTTCAGTAGGACCATCTAGGAAATTTTTTTAAGTGCCAATCTGAACAGCTGGAGAGCAGTTAATAAATCAGTATAAAAATAATTGATTTATAGTAAGTGATTTTATAGCTTACTAAAGAAAGGTCCCTTGTGCATTGGGTTGAAGAAAAAGTCCTTGTTCAGAGCGTTCGGTGCTTTCCAAGATGTTGGTTTTAATTCTAGAAATGTGTTGATCCCTGCTAGAACTGCAAACAGTTTGTCAGACTTTTAAACACTTGAGAACAAGCCACTTCCATCCCATGCCCGTGGGGGCTGGCTTCTTGCCATCCACCATAAACTGCCAAAGAGTGGAAAGAGACCTCTGATGGAGAAAGAGAGGGCTCAGGGCTATTGCTGGCCCTTCACCATCACACTGGAGATCTCCAACAGCAGCCCTGGAGGAGCTCAGAGGGGACTGAACTTCAAAATTGGGTTTTGCTCCTGAAGTGGAAGTAAGTTGACCTGGCGGGTAAAGCAGAGCCCTTGGACCTGGAATATCTCAGGATATGGAATATCTCTGTGTGATTAGCAGCCTTGCCATGGGGTTTGTTATGTCCCATCGTGTCAGACATTGCCTCTGCTTGTCCATCTGTGGGATTTCACCAATATTCCGGCCTAAGGACAATGTGAGACTACATTTAGATACCTTCTTATAATCTTAATTAAAATTAGTAAATGAATCAGAGAGCACAGGGAATCTCGTTTGGGTTTATTCTTAGAAGGCTCCTGAACAAATGTTTTTACATTTTGGAGATTAAATTTACAGAGATCAACTTTATCCACACCTGCAAACATTTGCACTGCATCCAGTCGGGTGATAGAAATCTCATCATGATTTGTCAAAGTGAACAGTGTGGGGTTTAGATATTGTTATTATTTAAAAGAACACCTCAAGATTTGTCTGGGAACTTCTTGAATTTGTTCAAGACTGACATGAAAATGGAAAAATAGCTCATGTTAATTATTCAATAGTGTCAGACTGTTTTCATTCAGCTCTGCAGATGAATCTTCAAACTCATTGATGCCCTCTGCTGCCTTGGGACTGATCAGTCATCCATCATCTCTTGCCTCCCTCTGGAGAGTCACAATACTCTTTTCCTTTTCTACAAGACATTTACAAGTGCCTCGAAGGGAGGCACACCTGACTCTGAGTTCAGTTGTCCACTGAGCCCTGGAGAGCTTCCTCAGCAGAGCAAGTGGGAAATAAAAAGTGCTGGAAGACCCAGCTGCAGTGGACATGAGTGACTCCAGCAGTAACTACAGCAAGACCCACCTAACTTCTTTATCCCCAGTGGTCAGAGTGACAGCATAAAGCAAAGAGTCTGGAGTGAAGCACGCAGCTTTCCCACTCCACTTGGGCCATAAGTGCTTCAGAAAGTTGGGATCGCTATTACTCCACCAAGTTAATGCAAGTATGCAGAGCACTTTTAGAGCTGTTATGAAATCAGCATCAGCAATCTTGGATCTTTCTTCTGTTACAGCATGTTACCTTTTAGCAGGCTGCTGGAAGCGTGTAAACAAACGAGGTACAACTGTAGACAGTTTAAATACTTTACAGCTCACTGACTTCCATATGAGAAGGGATTTGCAGCAACTTAAGTGTTCAGACTCCTGCTCCAATAATCTAATGCAAAGAAAAATGCAAAAAACTGTACTGGAAAGCAGAGGGAGCCTGAGCGAACAGTGCAGCCTGGGGTTGTGGGCAAGAAGGGGACAAGAAGAGCAAAGAGCATGGTAACTCTGTAACCCAGACACAAAATGTGTTTGAAGAGTGACACCTAGCAGAGCTCTGAGCGCTCTTAATGAGATGTTGCCCCTGCAGAACAACACGTTGCCTGATGTAATCCAGGATGAATTCATTGATACCAACTTGTTTTAAGTCAGGGGACCTGGTTCAGCTTCTCCCAGTTGAAAATCACTCAACAAACCGTTATTACAGGTGTGCAGTGCCCGCAGCACTGGCTTGGCCTGGCTGAGCCCATTCACTTCTTAGCCGTGACTTTACTCAAGGACACCCAACACAATAGCAGAAGTTGGCACACGTTCTGTGACTCGAGACTTTATATCAGCCTCTTCAGTCTCTTGGTCACCTTGTGCTTCCATCACTGCACAGGGCACTGGAAATTCATTGCTTCGTTTATGTTTCATTTTTGCTTCAAAGAGGTCTGAGGTCTTAATCATTCGGGACCTCCTTCCCTTGGCCCTTGTGGCACAGAAAATGATCTGTAGGAATCCTTTCTCTGATGCATTTCCCTGAGCTCTATCTGTCCTCTGGAGGCACAGAGGATTTCAACTGTAAAAGCCCGGGATCTTTCTAGCCTCAGGAAAGCAACATTAGTCTGGTGAATACAGGACAGGGTGCACGGATTAAAAAGCCCTGAGTTAATTCCTAGCCTTACCAGTGATTTGTTGTGGAATGAAAAGTTCAATCTTGGGCACATCGGACACTGGTTCCCATTTATGAACACCTTCCTTTTGTTCCATCCTGTACCTGTCCTGCCAGCTCCTGGGGTAGGTGCTGTGTCTTGCTTTAGGAGCACCTGTCAGTGCCAACACTGGGGACTCCGGGGCCACGAGATCAGAAACACAAAACCATTTGTGAAGTTTGCACTGGAACCACGTAAAAATCTCAGCCTGCTCCCGGTAATTTTTCCCGTCCCTCCCCAAGTCTCATTTAAGTTTCAATCCAGTGGCAGCTCTTTATTTTCTTTTAAATGTCAAACAATTCATCATTTTGCACTTTGCCCATTCCCTGTGAATTGAAAGGTTTTATTGGTATGCAGTCATGTCAGCCTGGGACAATGTGCACTGATTGCCCAAAACAGTGTGGTTCTTGTCACCCGGCCCGTTTTGGGCTGCGGCTCTTGAGAAGTCTACAAGAGCTCTTGCTTTCTCCCTCTCCTCCCTGTTATCATGCGCACAATATAAAGCTTGGTTTGAATATACACTAGACAAATAATTACTGTCTTTATTATTCAAATCCCCCGGCCCCTGCCCTTATCCACGCTGAGCTGGTGAGTGCGCTGCTCTAAAAGGTGCCCTCGCCCCTGCCTTTGCAGGTCTGGAGGAGGATGGACATGGGTAACTCATTCGAAAGCAGCTGGAGAGAGAAGGCCATGGACGTCTCTTCCAAAGAGGCACAGAGGAAGGTAGGGAAGTCAGGCCCTTCGTTTCCCCCGACACGGCGATGCCTGAACTTATAGATGTTCAGAAATGCTGTGCTCACATGAGGGCCCATAGCGAGCCTTGGCAAGCCAAGGCAGAGCCAAATGGCCTGGGTACATCAGGCATCTCCTCGCCCTCCATGGTCAGGGTGAAGTGATGCCGGCAGGGCAGCGCGTGCGGCCTCCACTGACAGACCCAGCAGAGTGGCCGTTGTCGGAGATGCTCAGCAATGCTCACACGAAGCAGCAGCTGTCTCAGAGGCCAGCAGAGACCCAGCATGGCCAGCGCTGAAGGAGGCGCAGCGAGGCTGAGGGTCTGCAGCAGACGGGTTCACAGGAACGTCCTGCAGAGCCGCGTCTGCAAACAAGTGCTGCGAAAGCAGCCAGAAAGGGTAACGGCAAACACCAGCCCTGCAGGTGAGTATGGGCAGCTCTGTCAGTCCATTCACCAAGCAACTGGGACACCCACCTCCATTTCTCCAACTTTGGAAACATCCGGGTGGGTACCTGAATATGAAGGATTTGCTGCAAAGGAGGTAAGAACATTCTAGAGCTTTTCCCAGCAGAGATGTCACTGTATGGGGTGAGAGAGGCTCTGCAGTCATTGCACACCCACTCCCACCAACACGTGCACCCACATACGCACACACTGATTTTATTAAGCCATTCCATGCAAGTATTTTATATGTATATAAGTTTTTATTATTTGGAAATCTTCAGAGTGCTTTTTTTCACACACAGTAAAGTTAGCCTTGCTGAGATTCATTAGTCCCCTTTCCCCTTGTGTGTAAATGGATCTCTCTCAGTTATGCAACGCAAGGGTACACAACCATGAAAAGTGCAGAGGCAGCCAAAAAAAGCATTGTTCTGAACTCGAACGTGTAAAATATTCATATTCAATAATAAAAAATAAAAAAACCAGCCCTTAATAAAAAATTCACAGCGTAAAATATGCATTGTCGTTCCATCCCCAGGGCTGCAGCCGTTTCCAGCCCAACATGTTACATGGGTTTTCACTGCCTTGTTTTACTCGATTAATTCAAAACCAATTCACTCACAGACATCCCAGTATTAGGTGCCTAAATTGATTCCGATTTCTCTAAGGGCAGTGTCTCTATGACTACAGGAACAGCTGGTGGAAGCTGCGCCTGTTCAACATGTAGGGCCAACAGTGCGTACGGCAAGGCTGTCGCTGTTCCTGAGCCGTGTCTGTACTGGGAATGCGGGCATGGACACACCAACCAGAGGGAACCAGCAGGAGTGCTCTCTGAGCACGGTGCTTGGGCCACCCTGCTACCCCTGTTTCTGAAATGAGCTAATTAGCCAGATATTAACGTGGCTGAGCAGCTTTCCATAGAAAAGGAGCACGTTTTGAACAAGCTGAGGTGTCTCTGTGCAGCGCTGCCCTGCACAACCACCTGCAGCACTTTGCAGAAGAAAAGACGTAAACTCACCGCTGTTTTACCAACAGGGACAGGTGGGAAGAACCGCCTGGCTCCGGTCCTGACCAAAGTGTGTAGCAGAGACAGGAATTTAGGTTAGATTTTTCTGTGTCCCCATCTAGTGCCGTAGCGGCAAGGCCGCGCTGCCCCCGTTTGTGCGTGTGCGTCCTGAACGGTGGTGAAGGCAGAAAGACAGGACCAGGGAGACGGAGCCACTGCGCTGGCAGGAGGCACCAGGACCGTCTCTTTCTGCTCGGGATCGTGTCATCAGGTAATGGGTCTGGAGAGACGTGGCACGAGATCCAAGCAAGGAGGGGCTCCTGTTGGTTTCACCCCACTTGCTCAACTGGTTTTAGATCTTCAGTACATTGTGGTGCTTTGCTTTGCAGAGGGCGTTGCTGAAGCATCAGAGAGTCTCATGCCAGGTTATACCACTGGGCACCAACACCAGTGGAAGGTGCCCTTTCATCCATTTGTTTTGCATAAATTGAATTTTGGTTGCCTTGCCTCATGTCCTTAATGACAAAACTGGAACTAAACTACCAATCCCAGTATTTAAATGGGGCTCCAGGAAAGCTGGGGAGGGGCTCTTCATTGAGGAGTGCAGGGATAGGATGAAGGGGAATGGTTTTCAGCTACAAGAGGGGAGATTGAGATGAGATCTCAGGGAGAAATGTTTTGCTGTGAGGGTGGGGAGGCCCTGGCCCAGGGTGCCCAGAGCAGTGGTGGCTGCCCCGTCCCTGGAGGGGTTCCAGGCCAGGTTGGATGGGGCTTGGAGCCCCCTGACCCAGTGGGAGGTGTCCCTGCCCATGGCAGGGGGTGGCACTGGATGGGCTTTGAGGTCCCTTCCAACCCAACCCATTCTGTGATTCTGGGATCCTCTGCTTGTTTAGGTGCCCTGAGCTGCTTCATGTAACCAGGGGCTGTGTCGGTCCTGCGAGTCCAGCAGCAGAGGAGAATATTAAAGTGGTATTATAAATGCTGCTAAAGAAAATAGAAATTGGGAACAAGAGGGAGGTTCTGAACTTAAAATATTGTGCCTGATGCTAAGATTTTATGAAGATATATGGGAGAAAAGAATGAGAAGCTCCAAAACAACCAATGCTTCAGATGTTTCTTTTATCTAAAGTATAGCTAGTTAAGTGTTTTGCATAGAACAAGTCCCAGGGCGCATAAATCAGGGGATGTAAGCTATGTTTTATAAAGAGCTCAGAATATAAGTTTACCTCCCACGCTCTCAGGCCAAATATTTTAAATGGAAAAGCATGTGGGACAATAAAGATGTATATTACCTACATCTTTAATGACCATTTCCACCAAGGTGATTTGTTCTGTGTCCACAGTTGGATATTTATGTACAAGGAAAAGGAAGAATGGAAAAAAATGCTCAGAAAAACATGTTAGATAAATTGTGGCCACGATTGACAGTGTGGAAGCTGTGAAATGTGCTGTGATGTGACAGCTGTCAGTCATGTTTGAGATTTATCTGCTTGGTGAAAATAAGTGGTAGAAACTGTTGTTTCTCGCTGTAAGCTCCAGGTGTATTTCTAATGGGTGTCAAATTGGCACTGCAGCACTGGGCTTCCTTAGAAGGAGATTTCAGAAGGCAGCTCAGTTTTTCACTTCTGTGGCCACACAAAAACATGATAAGAAATCTCCTTCATCTGCAAAACTTTCTGACAAATCATTTTCCTGTCTCTCAAACGCTCGCCCGTGCTTTCCTCCTCTGTATTTTTCAGGCCGGTGCAATGGGAATGTGCCGAGCGGCATGGATCTGGCTGGGAAAGTTGGCCGAGCAGTGGCCTCTGTCTGCAGGCTCCAAGAGTGGCTGCAGGTTTGCAACCCCACCCACCACAGTCATCTTGGGTTCGATGTATTGTGTCTCGTTACACTATCGGCTTCGTTCCTGTGTCTGAGAAGGGAGGATGTTCTGAGAGCCCTTCACATGCCGGCTGCAAGAAACCACATCCTCGCTGTCCCAAAGTTCAGAGCATCTGTCTTAATTTGTCTGGCCCTCAGTGCTGGGCTCTTGTAGCCTTGCAGAATTTACTGCTTGTTTTTGCAATGAATTTCTCTCACCAGGAACAGAGATGGGGAATTTGATGGTGTTAGAAAACATTACTTTCCCTGTGGTTCGCAAGACGTCTTGGATCAAAGGTAACCCTGCTAAAATCAGGGCCTCGGACTAAGGAGGGATCCACGGGTGAGCCTCTTAGTCCTGGTAATGCAGATGGACTGAGAAGATCTGGAAAGATTCAGCTCTTCAGATCCTTTGCTAGCCTGACAAATCCAAAGGGAAACACAGGCACTGCCAAAGTTGTTTCTATGGGTCATTCCTGAATTCCTACAGAAAACGTTATTTCTCAGAACAACACAGCAGAACTATGAAACGGTGCTGGTGGTCTGGTGACATTCTCTGAAGCACTGTCTTTCAGCCAAAGCAATATGTATTTCCTAGAAGCACACGGCCCTAGAGGAAGAAATCATGGACTATTAAGATATCCAAGATATCCAGATGCTGATTTCAGCTACGCTTTTATAAACTCAATGAGTGCAGTGGATTTACTCAGAAACTCTCTTTTTTTCTTTTACTGATGTGAGGCAACTGTTCCTTCATGAGGGGAAGAATGGATCCCTGCATATCCAGCGTAGCTCCATAACCTCCAGCTTGCCCTCTTGGAAGTGTTCTTTCCAGACCAGTCACAGAGTTTCTACAGATCTGGGTTCGTCCCATCTAACCTTTTACAACTGAAGAAAATAACTTTAAACTCCAGTTCAGAAAATAAAACAGCGGAGAGAGAGACTTCACCTGCTTATGAGCTGCTGGGCTTTTATCACTCTCCATTTACTGAAGATAAAACCTTTCTGGACTAGGTTCCTATTTCAGTTGTCTTCTTTATGCACATCGCTGAAACTTAATCCGGGCTTTCATCTTCCCGAGCCTCAGTTCCATTCCTGTGAGATTTAAATATTATGGGAAACCTTAAACTAATTTCAACTATTCATTTCCGGAAAGAGATTATTCTTGTTATTAGAAAGTTGTGTCTGAAGGCCAGGAGAAGTGAACAGATGAAAATGCTACCTAGGGTATCTGAAAGCAAAACTGGATCAAGTTAAAGTGGTTTCCATCTGAGGTGGTGATGTTGTAGGGTTGTGTCCTGCTCCATTTGCCTGATGTGGAATCTATGCTGACTTTCAAGTACTCCTCTGTGCCTGAGCAAATATTCAGAGGTGGTGACCACCATCAGAGCTGAGGGAGTCAAACTGAGTCCTGTAAAGAAAATATATTTAAGTACATGGAACATTATGAAGACTGTGACTCTCCAGCTTCTCAAAGCCACTGGTTCTAGTGCCTGAATGTCTCACAGCCTCATTCCATGCAGTTAATTAGCTGTGAGCTGACAAGCAGAGAGAGCTCTCGGTGAAGTACAGGCTGGGATACCTGACAAGGTGGCGTTTGAGCTGGTTCCATGGCCCCTCCTGCATGGACAGCCATGGGGCGAGCAGGTGGCTCCGCTCCTGAGCCACTGCTGTGTGCAGCGCTGTGTGTTAAGGCGAGCTGAAATCAGTGATGGTTACCTCAAAATATCAAGCCATAAGCCAGTATTTTTAATGGAGCATTTTTAGTGAGGGCAGCATCTCACGAAGTGTAGCCATGGGAAATCCACAGGTCATCTTGCATCCTGTCATTCATCGGTGGAAGGAAATGAACAGATACTGAGTGCAAAGACTGGAAAAACATGGATGGACCCGGGTGCATTTGAAGGAAAAAAATCCTAGTCAAGGTACTGGCAAATATTGTTCTCCTCTGGTTTGGCTTGAATCTTGCTCGGTGTCCTGGGAGGGGGTGCTGCGAGCTGCGCCTTTTCAAGGTGCACAGGGCTCTCTGACACCCTGGGGCTCCTGTGGATGAGAGTTTGTCCCTGCAGAGCAAATGAAGGGTGGGGGTGCTCAGAGCAAAGGTCCCCTACAATCACCTGCTATTTTATTCACTAGCAAAGAACAGTAGATTGTGCCTGTGAATAGAATTAGCCCAGCCCCAAATTACCAGTGTTAAACCCTGAAATAACCAGTCTCACTTATAAGGCAGCTTGACTCATTTAATCGTGGTTCCACCAGTTTGACTGATGTCCAACCATGTCTGTTTTTCAGTTTGTGTTTACAGGGAAGTGGCCATGTCATGAGCAACTAAATGTGTGAGGATTTTCTTTCAGGAGCCACAGAAGGGATTAAAACCAACAATAATCCATGAAATTACTTTAGGATCTTTTTCTCCTCGAATGTCCTGAAAAATTCCCCGACTCCCGACCCGTTCCAATTGGCACCATCTCGCGCTCGAGCTCTGATATCAGCAGAGTTTGTAACGTTTCCAGTTTTTCTGGTGAGGGATTACTTGAAACCGAACTAATTCTTTCCATGGGGGATTACACAGCCGCTTTTGTTTCTAATATTCCAGTCCATGAGTGAGGAACATGTGCTTGGGTACCTGTTCTTCTTCAGCTATGAGAGCTGGTGTTGTTTAGAATATCCAGGCATAAATCCATTTCATTAATTTCATTCCTAATCATTTAATTCCTAAAGGAACCTGATTAAGTAGCCTATCATAAGTCCAGCCTTTATATTTTGGCTGAATGCTCTTGGACAACGAATTTCACATAAATTATATGGCACAGCGTTCCCCATCTCAGTGACTGAAATGCATCTGCATGGTTAATTAATAAAAACTCACCTTGAAGAACCGTCAGCCCCTGATTAAAACGGCTCGTATTGGGGGGCTGGATATTGCTACCGATTTACAAGAGTCTGGATCAAATGTCTATTCTCAAGCATTCATTTTTTTCTGTTCAAGTACCAAAGCGAGCTTCGGGGATTTTTTTGGCAGCGGTTTTAGAGCAGGAAAATAGGAAATGAACTGGAAAATTTGAAGACTACAGCAAACAAGAAAATCCTGGAAGGAACACACTCTGTGGATCCACCCTGGCCGTTAATAATATGGAAACATTTCATTAGAAAAAGAGAGAGGGAAGAGAAAAGGGAAGAACGTACAAGGAGGCAGTGTTAGATCAGCCTGCACAGGGTGTCCTCACCGCTGGAACTTACAGGCGGGGCTTTTGCGGTGCGCTTCTGCCATCCCAGGCAACAGCCACTGCTTTAAAAACTGCGCTTGTGGGTAAGGTCATGAACCCCAAGCGTAAGGACTTGTGGCAAGTGGCTTTGGAACCGTTCTACAGAGGCTGATTTGGTGGCGATTGTGCGGATGGAGGTGCACAGGGGAGGTGCTTTCAATGCAGACCATCACATGGGCATCTCCTCTTTGCCCCAGTGTGTGGGGAATAAAACAAAGTTCCACTGCTGGCACTGTGGATGCCCAAGGCAGTCACCTGTCCTGATGGAGAAAGCCCTGTCGCCCTCACCCAAGGAACAGGTAGCAGGTGGAGCAGGCCCCCCAAAAGTTTTATTTAAGAGGGGCGCAAGAGGGCATTGTCTTCACACTGGTCTCTTCCTCATCTGCAGCCTCCACATGGGAGCCCCTGTGGACGGAGCTGACCTGTCAGGAGCCCCATCTGCATTGGGAGTGCTGGGACCTGGACAGGGCGCCTCATGGAGCCCAGGAAATTGCACACCTGTGCAGCACATACCTGCCACCCCACCGCTGCCACCACCCTCCTTGGAAGGGTCCCTGACAGCCAGAAAGCCTCCATCAAATGCTTGTGTAACCTCTAGGCAGCGTTCTGAACTCAGTGTATTTTTGTCTGGAAAGTGGTTTTGCTCTTCCCCGTCGCCCACTCGCGGTGATTGTCTGTTTCTGGTGTCAGGTCTGGGCAAAGCACACGGCGTTCAATCTCCCACCACAGCAAACCAGAGCAGAGCAATTTAAAAATGCCTGGTTTTGCCAAAAGTTTCTGCAGCGTTCTGTCACATCCTATACATCAGCGTTTGCTGGGAAAGGCTTGGGTCTTTTTTTTGGTCTTCCTGCTCTCTTCTGGAATAGAAACATCAGCAGGCCGAGCGACGCTGAGTTACGTTTTGTGTATTTCCACGCTGTGTGTGAGGAAGTTTGGTTTTCATACCTACGAAGCACACAGCTGCTGCAAATAAGAGAAACTAAGAACTGGAAATGTCAGGTGTATTAACTGTGGACCCTTTGGGATGCCTAACAGTTAACTCATCTGAGACAAAACCTGTCCCACACCCACCACTGCTGCCAGAGGTGCCTTTTCCGAGTAACCATAAGCACATGAAAGGGGGCTGGGCGGAGGAGCGAGGGTTACCTGAATGACACAAGATGAGCCTTAGGCATCACTGTGAATTATGGGCAGCCCACCTGAAATTCATTAGTTGTCTGGCTTCAGACTTGACCAGCTGAGTTATTTCAACATGGGTGTTTTGTTTCTGTTCCTTAGACTCTGTCCCGTTAGTCGATGCACCTGGAGAACACGCCCACGGCAGCAATGTTATCTCATGCTTCTGAGCCGCTGATACACAGGAATTGACTTCATATGTGAAGGTGCCATCTCAGGTGTAGGTGCCACACACTTTTCTTGCTGCCCTTGGAACACAGCTCATTAGAAAGCAGAGAGGAGCAGGTGGATTGTCTTGACATCCCCAGCTGAATGTCATCATGCTGCAGACCCCAACAAGACCTGGCCCAAGACCTGATTGAGTCCAGCTGGCTGCAATCACCTCAATCAATTCAATTAATCTACATAGGCAACTCTGAGCTACTCCCCAGAAGGGTCTGTTTTCTCTCAGAGGAAGGAATGGAGTCTTCTCTGCACCAGCTCGTGAGCCAGGAGGCTCCACAGCTTCTCCAAGGTCAGTATGTTCTTCACTTGTTGTGGGGCAGTGAACTACAGGCTGGGTCACAACTATAGGAAAAAGAGTCAGAGCTGCAACAGCAAAATGCAAGCTGGTTTCTGTTCTTGTGTTGTTCATCTGCATTGTGTGTGTGTCTCTGTAAAGTCTATGCTGAAAAAATTGTTCCTGGGTGATGCACAGCAGCGAAGGATTGGGCAGCCTCTGGTTCTAGCTTTGCCATGGTTCTAGCTTTCTCACTGTATGAAAAGAAAACTCAGCTGCCTCGTGATTTTCAGAGTCTCTACTCTGCTACCGCAGAGTGGGACTTGGAGAAGCCTCTCTGCTACAAGGGAATAAGCTGTTGGCTTCAACTTAGTAGTGCAGCTTTCCTTACAGGTTGGATGGGCTCTGGTGTTATTGGTACAGATACCCAGTTCCTGCATGTCAAGAGAAATCATCTCACCACAGAGGAACAGCGCAGCAGCGGGTGCAGACCTTGTAAGTAGGAGAGAACTGGTTTCCTTTCTAGAAAACCTAGAGGAGAGGAAGCTTTGAGGCTGAAAACAAAATAGGGAGAAATGGGGGTTAGTGGAATTCAAGTGCTAAGATAGAAAGTGGTCTGGGAAACCTGTGTTACTGTGAGGGCCTCTGCTCTGACTGAAATGCTCTCGTTTCTGGGTGAATATGGTTCATATTTAGCAACTGAGTGACAGCTTTGGGAGGTGAGGGTGATGGTATCTATTTGAAATGTCAAATGAAAATAATTAGTGGCTGTTGCTGAGCTAAGAAGCAAATGCTGCTGTTCTTGGGGAGCGCAGCAGGCGCTCCTGCAGCGCCGCCGCGTCTCCCGAGTTTGTGTCAACCTTTGTAGTTGGTATCTGTTCAGATGAAGCACTGGAAGCGTTTTTGGTGTTCCTCTGGATTGGTCATTTTGGAGCTTTTGTTGTGAGATTTCTGTGGGGAGACAAGAGAGACTTTGGTGATTTCCAGGCTGAGTAATTACAGAAGACCTTGAGGCTTCTTTCCAAGAAGTGGAATAAGGACAGGCTGCGTGGCGATGACGGACCTGACCTGGCTCTGTCAAGGAGAGCCAAGTGTTGTTCCTCCCCCTTCCCCTGTGTAGCCTGTGGGTGACGTGCAGAGAGATGAATAATTCTATGCCACACGTGCTTCTAAACGTGGCTTTCCTACTCGGTAGTGGCTGGAGCTGACCTTTACACTTTTGTGGTGCTAAAGGGCAAGTGGCACCTGAGCCAAGGGCTGTGGGACACCGGGTGAGGGAGAAGCATTGCTGCAGTCTGGGTGAGGGCTGCCCAAACCCGTCCCTTTCTCTCTGCGATCACAGCCGTGTTTGAACCACGCAGTCATCTGCTTCTGTTACAGAAAAATACAGCTGCTTTCTTACTGCAGTTATTGTTTAATTCATTCATGCTGCTTGTTGGAAACACCATCATTAAAGTCCTTCTGGGGCATAGTTTGTTTTAAAGAAAACTCTCCATGGAACAGACTTCCCTTTAAATTTAGTACAAAAGGAAAGCCCAGCTAGTTTTATTTATAGACCAGGGCATGAGAGATTTTCAGTTTTCAGGCTGGTGCTGTGTCTCTCTTTCTCCCATAAAAACATGTTTAACATTTTTTCTCATCCTTCCAGAATAAAATTTATTGTGATTTTTTTTTTTCTTTTTTTTCCTAAAATGCAGTCACTTGACTCAAAAAAATGTTGTTTTACCCATCGAATAGACAGTTCTACAAGTTGTGATTCTATTCTTGGATGATGTGTTCTGGGGTTTGGTTTTTCTTTAATAGACATCTCTTGCTTCTGTGAGTTTGTGACAGTTTGGATGCCTAAAGTTGAGCATCTTCTAGACCTGTGTGATAAATTTTGGGGGGTTATTAATAGGGAAGCATCTGGAATTTCGTTGTATAATATTTGTGTGTATGAAGAGTGAGAAAATGGTTAAGTGGTGAAATGGTCAGAAATATGACTTTCTGTCAATGTGGATGATGGGAAAATAATCTCTGTATTAGTTTGTGTGTGTTAAACTGGTTTGCTTGGAAAACTAACAGTGTCCAGGTGAATGACAATGCTGAGAACTTAGAACTTATTTTGTCTTATGTTATTATTATTTTATAGTTTTAT
This sequence comes from Neomorphus geoffroyi, assembly GCA_033558235.1. Classification (NCBI taxonomy): domain Eukaryota; kingdom Metazoa; phylum Chordata; class Aves; order Cuculiformes; family Neomorphidae; genus Neomorphus; species Neomorphus geoffroyi. Next base: position 1,377,199 of record JAUMJM010000029.1, on the reverse strand, counting down.
ATAATATATTTTAATATTGCTAATTTAATAATAGTGAAGTGTAGAGATTTGAATAGCTTTAACGCATAACTTTTGCTTTTCTACTGAAAGGCTGTGATAAACAAGTTCAGCTGTAAAAATTAGAGGCTGAGGTGATTACAATGCAGAAAAGCTGACCTGCTTTGTTGCCAGAGCTTTCACAAAGCTGGGTGTCAGCCTTAAAAAGAGCAGCAGCTCTTAATTAGTTTGAAAAGAAGTCAGAGGACACTGGTCACTTTTTGTCCCGTTGTGACTTCAGTGGGTTTTACTATCTCTGTTACTCTTTGCCCCCTTGTGCTCTGCCAGCCTGGATTTAGCGATCAATATACTTGGGAATAAAGTGTTTCCCTGCCTTGATGGTTCATTCAGCTGAGCTTTGTGCCAGAATAATTGATTAAGACTCAAATTCCCTTGAAAATGCCGAGTCCTTTTGTGAACTTTAATCGGTTCACATTCAGAGTTCCTTAAGAGCGAAGTTAAAAAGCTGTTGGTGGTAATTTCATAGGAAATATGTTCCCCGTGGGAGCGAGCCGTCCCTGTGTAATGCACCCGAGTGGCTGGAACCAAGAGAGCCCCCTGTTCCTTGGGGTGGACTCGCTAAATGCAAGCACTGCTCAGATTGGAGCCGTTTAAATTTGCTGTATGGATGATCTCACTCCATTATTTTTAAAGGAACTTCTCAGTTCACTCTATTTAACTTCATACTTCAGAGAAATGAAACTATTTCCCTATCTCATTTATAAACTGCAGTTAATGGTAGTCGAGCAGCTCCCGAGCTCTGTTTCAGGGTACTGAAAGGATCTGGAGTGGATGAGAAGTATGATAAAGTCCTGAGATGCCTGTTGGGAAACAGCTCTGTTGACGCTGGTGTGGGGTTGTTGGTGACTGCATTGGACTATGCTGGGTTTCCTCGGGCTATCGCAGCGTACGGTGTTGTGCAAAGCTTCCTTGCAGAGGCTCTGGCTTTGGAGAACACCCTGTGGAACATCAGCTGCCGTAGTCTGACTTTGGGACTTGGAGCCAGGATGTTTGTGTGGCTGCTGCTTTGTTTCAGCGCGATGGGCTCGCCTGCTCTCTTGGCTCTTTGCTGGTGTTTATGTGGCAGCTTCAAAGGTGATTCGTTCTGAAAACTGGGAGCGCTTTGGAAGTGTCCTGAGTAGCTTTGTTGTTGCCTACAGGATATAAATATCGTACCATAAATCCATTTTGCTCCTATATTTTTTCCTTGGTGAGTCTGGAAGCTGCTCTTCCAGCAGTAGAGCTTCAGTGCAGTAAATGAATGAAACAAGATTCCAAGAGAGGCCTGCAGAAATGAGAGATCCTTTCCTAAAGAATGGATTCAAGCTTGCTGCGCTGCTTTCGTATACAAAACTCTTCATGCTTTTTGGGGAACTTTTTGTGACACCATCTTATTTTTCTCTTAGCAGTGACAGTCTTGTGAGCTCTGCCTTCTGTCCAAGACTTAACTCTGCCCTGAAAAGCAGGAAATGGGATTCCCTCAGTAGATGGATTGAGGCAGTTGGGCCTTAATGCCCCAAGGAAATAAGATGGGCAGGACCCTTTCTTACTTGGGAAACTTCAAATACCGTGTTTGGGCCTCTGGTTTGGTTTTGCAGCACTTGCCCTTTGGACCAGCTTTGAATTGAACTGCGCCCAGTTTTCCTTGCATTGTGCTGCTTGGGAGTGACCACCTGAGATAGTGACATGTGCTTGATTTCTTCTTGGATTCAGCAAATGCTCCCAGCAGGCACTGGTCAGCTTTTTTCAGGCAAGTTTGGTTGGAGAGGCATCAATGAATTAATTGAATGAGAGAAAATTCAATCTGCTGCGCCTTAGCTGGGTAACTTATGAGTTTCTTTCCTCCCTGAGTATATTCCTCTAGGAAGACTATTTATTTTTTTTTTAGCTATTGAGTACACATTACTATTCAGCAAGATTTTTTGTTTGACCCAGACATCAAATGATTTTTTTACTTTTAATGCCACACCAATTGTAGAAGTCTTTCTTCTTCCCAGGATGTAAATCAGTGCTTTCATTTTTTGACAGGGAACAGTGCGTTTGGTGCTTTCCAAAACTTAGTGTTCCTTCCCCAAAGGTTCTGCTCTTTCCTCTGTTTTAACACGAGCCTCCACAGGAATAAACCCAATGGAATATGAGTCACTGTAGGAACAAGCGCACGGGCAAGGTGGGCTATGGGCTTATAAATGGTACAATTGTAGATACAGAAGTGCAAAGACTGTGCTGGTTGGAAAGCTGGCTGGAAAATAGCAGTCATAAGGTGGACAGACATTTATATTCATAGAAACCATTGGATATTTTGTATGTATTTGCATTTCATTTTCTAACCACTCTTTAAAACTGGATCTTGCTTTTGAGCTGCTCATCAATTCGCTCCTCACTACCTGCACCTCGTTCTTCTGACAACAAAGCTGCTGAGCTCCTCTGGGACTGGTAGAAGGACTGGCAGGAGTTTGCACGTAGCCAGTTCATGGGCTGAAAACCTAACAGGGAAGTTGAGAAGCACTCCTGTGTCTGGCACACTTTGTGCATCTATAGGAATGCGGGAGGGGCTGTGTGAAACTTTGGGTTTCTGAATGCAGAGACTGAAACCCTGACAGTGTGTTGGGGTTGGTCTCTCCGTCGCTCCCATTGCTGTGTTCTGAGCTGTCAGCCCAGAGCCCCCTCTTAAAGTCATGAGTAGTTTATTCTTTCACCTGTAAAATAACACTGTCACCGCAGCAAATGAGCGTGTGCAATGGAGAAAGATCTCTGTCTGTTACTTAAACACACTGCTTTTTTTTCTGAGATGAGCAGCATCCCAGAGCAGAGCTGGGGAGGAAACATTTTGGTGGCTTCAAGGGTTTCCATCTCTTCTATGAAAATTCAACCAAAACCTTGCAAAATTTAACAGTAAATATGTGGATAAAGGAGAAATAAGAAATAACGGTGGGACAAGCAGCCAGGCTGTCTAGAAGATCTATTTCTTCTACCCTTGTGCACTTTCCTGCACCAGATCATGTTGTCTTGTGTGTGTGTCTGCTTGAAAAATTACAGTAACTGATGTGATATTTGGAAAAAAAATTGTCAAATATTTTTTGCTTTTCAGTGATGAAAGCATTTTTAAAAATTCCTATCTAGCTCTGCCTCAGCCATAGCAGCACTGAAGCAAGAATTAGCTGGACAACAATACGTGAAGTGGGAGGGGGGAGAGATGATCCAGGTCCGCACTTGGTGTAGTTCTCTTCAGTTCAGTGAGTTTTACTCGAGGAATGAAGTTGACTCATTCTTCCTGGATGCAATCCACCTCTCATGGAATTCGATGGAATTCTTTCTGTTGCGTTTTAACACATGTTCTTACAGTTACTTTCTGCAGTAAGTCTTCATTAATTGTAAATCTAAATGAACTCTCGGTTCCCTACGGTTAAAATTATTTGTGGGACTGATGGCTTTCCCTGGGATGGATGGAGGCGACAGCGACCACTTAAAGGGTGCCATGAAATACTTTCCCATCTCTGGTTATGATCTACAAACCCGAAGACAGGAGCTCTTTGTACTCTATGCACACTTGTATTATTTCATGGGAGCATTTCTGCCGCATGCAAGGTTAGCGGGGAAGGGCTCGGTCCTGCCAGCGCCCGCTGAGCCTGGGGGGGTGTCCCTGGAGATGGAAAAAAAACCTTTGGGAAGGGGCTGGGGCGTGTGGCAGGGCTTGCCCTGAGTGGCTCCACGCGTGGGTGTGGGGAGCAGTGGGGTGCTGGGGGGAGCAGGCACTGCCTGGTGTGGAGGCACTGCCCTTTTTGTGGGGATGGGGGGTGTTGGAGAGGTGCTGGCTGAGGGGTGCTGGGAGGGGGGCACTGCCTGGGGCAGGCTGGGGGTGTTGGAGGGGTGGCAGCACCAGACTTGGGAGGTTGGGGGCGCTGAGAGTGCATTACCTGGCGTCAGTGGGGGGCTGGGGGTCCTGGCCCAAGCAAAGGGGCTGTTCAGGTTGTCTCCCCACACCCTCAGCCCAGGGTGCGTGTTCCTCGGTGTCACCCACCCTCACTGGTGAGCAAAGGATGACAGCAAAATCACCTCACACCCTGTAAGTTTATTTTCCTCTCCCCCAGCCCTTGAGTTATGCTCTGAACCACCACGAGGGTTTAAAGTTGGGCTTTCCTCTTTTTTTTTTTTTTTTTTTTTAATCTGCTTTGTATTAAATGAGTAAAATATGTTCCTGTCCCTTTGGGTCCCTGTTTGCTTCCATTATGCACCTCTGGAAAAAGGAGTCAGTCCCAAGTGGGTTGCCACTGGCTTTTTGCAGTTTATCGCATTGCCAAATGGAATCCTGCACCCCCAGCTCATTGGAGCATCTTCTTTTAATCTTCAAAAGCACAAATTCAGGAATGAGGGGGTTTGAAGGCAGAGATGCTGTTACCTTTCAAACAGCTTTCAAAACCCCAGTACGAACTGCAGTCTGCTTGCAGAGATGCTCCAGGCTTTGCCCTGTGTGAAATCCTCCCTGCTTTGATTTGTTCTCCTGTACACAAATGACACTTATTTAGCACCCAAGGTATTTTCAGGTGTGTTTGTAACAGATAAGCACAGAACTCCCAGTGTTTAAAGAAAAGTATCATTTGGGAAAGGGTTTGATTCTTTGCTTTTCCTGTTTGCTAGGGAGAAAAAAAAAAAATAAATGTTCTTAATTATGACTTGGGGGGTGAGGGGGGAGGAGATGCTTGGAAAGCTCTTCCAGAAAAGTAATTCTAAACAGTGAAAAAAGAGGGGGGGAGCTCTATGATGTTTTATTTTAATAAATCCTTTGCAGGCATGTGAGCCGGGCTCTGAAAAAACACAAAGTTTCAGGAAAAAGGCAGGAACAATACAGCCTTTAAACCTAAATCTGCAAACTTCTGAGAATATGCCCTCGTGTTGAATACACCGGATTTCTCTCCCTAGCAAAGGGGAAGGTTTTGTTCGTCTGGACAGTCTTTGAATACTGTTCTAAACTTCTTTCAAGTGGGAACTGAAGAGAGAAATGTTAAGTTCTGAGAGGAGACAATAAGTTAGCATCTTTGAGCCGAGCCCCCTGCATGCAAATCAGGCTTTTTGGCAATCTGGGGGAGTTTAATTGGAAGGTGGAAGTGTGTAAAGATAAGGATATGTGGAAGCTGGATCGGTGGGGTCCTACCGGTCACCCCTCACCTTCTCTGGGTCCCAGGGCACCCCCAAAGGACTTCCCTCAATAACTCCAGCGCTTAAAATTTTCTATAGTTTTCACCTAATGAATTATTTTCGTTAATGCTTTCCCCACCCCCGGGGTGTGTGTGAGGGGGTGGTTCTGTCAGCCCGGGCAGCCCTGCACTGCTCCTGGCTCTGCTCAGACCCTGCTTGGGATTAGTGGTCGGACTCCTCATTTCCCATCGCCGTAAAAGGTCTTGAACTCAATTAATAGCTAATAATTATACAGCCAGCCCCGCTGCAGCCCTCGTTAGTGGGGGCAGAGGGTGCAATGCAGAGCGAGCCCCTGCACCCCGGGGGCTCGGGGCTCTGCTCCGCATCCCTGTACGGTCGAGCAGCCCCGGGCGAGCGAGGGGCACCCTGGGTGCTGCTTTGGGGTCTGACACACCCACAGGCAGTGGGGGAGCAAGGGGGCACCCCCTGAGTCGCCCTCGGCTCCGAGAGCTCCTCCCGTCGGGGGAAGAAGGTCCTCTCCAGGTTGTGGTCCCACTGGTGGCTGCTCTGTGGAAGAGCTGGGAGAGTGCAAATCTCAGAGCAACGAACTGGGACGGGTTTTGGGTCGCTCACCTCCTCGTTACGGTTAATTAAACCCTCTCCTTGGGCTGCCGGAGGGATGGGTGGTTCCTGTCCTGGAGAGGGGAATTTTTGCGGTGCTGCTGCTCTGCTCTCCCTTCCAGGAGACATCTCCGGGGGGTTCCCATGGCCCGTCATCTGCAAGAGGTCCCCCCCTTGCCCCCCCCGTCCCATCTCTGGAGAGGTCCCCATGCTGCACATCTCCAGGAGGTTCCCATGGCCCATTATCTCCGAGGGGTCTCCCCGTGCCCCCCATCTCCAAAAGGTCCCCGTGTCCCATCTCCTTGCTCCACTGAATGTCACAGCTCCCTTTCACCCTTCAAGCAGGGGGGGAGTTGGTTAATTCCTAGAGGAAAAGCCGTGCTGATCGTTTTAGAGTCTTCAGAACGTTGTTTTGGTTTAAAAAAAAACCAACCAAACAAACAAAACCACAACACACCAAAAAAAAACCCCAAAGGACAATGATTGGTTGCAAATGACTGCCTGATGGCTCTGTGGTGCCACCTCCCCGGGGGGGACCATTCCCACCCCCCGGGGAGACTGGGGACTTGGGCTCCTTCCATCACAAAACCATTCCCGAATTACAGTGCCCATCATTTCCATTTCGCTCTCCCTTGGCAAGCGTTCTCCGGGCAAAAATATTTTGATCAAACGTCTTAAAAAGAAAAAAATATAAAAAAAATTTTGCTATAACTCCTTAATTTTCCTTCATTCCAAGAGCTGCTGTGTTTACATCCCCCGAAATCTGTCTGTTCAGCCTGGCGTTTAAAAGACAACACTGAGTGATCTTTGACGATTGTAATTATAATAGTTAGATATTCAAATGGAAATGGTGCTTTGCTTTTTACGACTTCTCATTTTTAGGACGTGCATTTTTTTTTTTTTTCTTTTTTAACCTTACCCTGGACCAGCTCACGTGGAGGAGTGTAACGAATTCGAATGAATTCTTATAGCTGAGCGTGCTTTTTAAAAAATCCTAAATGACAATTTACACGATGGGTTTTTTCATGGCCGGAGGAGCCAGTGTTTTGTTCTAGAAATAAGAAAAAACAAAAAAACAACAACAACAAAAAAAAACCCCAAAACCCCACAAACAACAAAAACTGATAAACGCATTTTGATGCAAAGATCGATTTTAGCGCTGCTTAAATATCAGGAAAGTGAACAAGTGAGCTGCACAGGTTTTGTGATGATGTTTTAACCTTGTTCCTCCCTCATTGCTAAAAGGACCCGTAAGGGTGATTTAGTTTGGTTTTTTTTTTTTCTATACAAAATGCGGACATTTCGGGCTTTCTCGGAGTTGTGCTTCTTCTGAGCTTCTCAAAGCTTTTCGGGTAAAAAATGCTGTTAGAAATGTTTGCGCTGCTGGGTGGATGTTTCGCCGCAATTCCTCTTTACCTGCACACAAGGAGCCCCGGCGCGCCCCGCTCCTGCAGAGGCAGCGGGTTGTCGAGCCGGGATGCGGGCACGGGGCGGCCCGGGATCGCGGAGCCCTCGAGCCGCCAGCACCCAGCCTTTGACAGAAATATATATATGTGTGTGTGTATATGCACGTGCTGATTTCCCTCCCCTCTTTCCCCCCTCCCCCGATTTTTCCTTCCCCCCCCCTTGTTTTCCCCTTGCTTTTCCCCCCTTTTTCCCCCCTCCTCCTTGTTTTTTCCCTCCTTTTCTTTCCCCCCCTTGGTTTTCCCTCCTTCCTACCCCCCTTCTTAGTTTTTCCTCATTTCCCCCGCTTCCCATTTTTTTCCTTTTATTTATTTATTTTTCCTCCTCCTGCTCCCCCTCTCCCAGCTCCCGGCCGGCTTTCCCGGCTGTCCCCAGGTGCCCCCTTGCGCCCGCAGCTCTACCAGCGCCTCCAGAGGGGTCGAGCTGCCCCGGCTTGGATTGCGGGGCTTTAAGGCGAGACCCTCGTTAGAGCGCGGCCGTTCGCGCGCGCCGCCTCCTCTTATTAACGGCAGATTAGAAGGGGGGGAAAAAGCCCCGAAGCCTCGGGAAGCGTGTGATGCTCTAATCTCGGTGTCCCCAGGGCAGCCCCGTCCCTGCCACGGGCTTCGTGCGTGGGTTAAAATATTAATTCTGGGTTTAATCTCCCCGCGCCTTTGCGCAGGAACAAGGAGGAATTGATGCGAAAATCCTCGGGAAAGGGTTTTTTTCTGCGTGTGCGGCGGCTGCCGGACGATCCAAACCGTTTTAATCTTCTTTTCTGCTTAAGAAAAAAAAAAGAAAAAAATTATACTACTGGTGCACAACACCTCGTCCCCTGCCCCGTGCCCGCACTGAGGGGGGAACCGGCAGCTTTACAGCTGCTTTGGAGCCAAACCCACCGGGGAGGCTCCCGTGCAAGAAGTTTTCCACCTGGAGCGTGTTTTCCAAGGTGGCTTCATAAAATACCTGCGAATGGGGGGGGGGATGTGTTGAGAAAATGCCAGGAGAGCCGCGGGTGAATTACATCCCTCCCTCTTCCCACCTTTTCGGAGCCGCCGTGTGGCGCGGTGCGGGGTTTGGGTGCTGAAATGCGGGGCGAGGGAGCCGGCGGGACAACACGAGCTCTGAACCATCGGGTTTCGGTGCCACCGGGCCGGGGTGCCCGGCGGGTCCCTCTGCCTCACAACCAGCTCCAACCCCACCTCCTGAAACCCCTCTAGCTGCCTCCTGATGCCCTCCCAGCCCCATACCCACCTTCGGCCGCCCCGCAGCCACCCCCGAATCGCAGGAGGACAGTTTCCCGGCACGCGGGGCAGCACCAGGGCTGCTCGTGTCCTTCGAGGAGACCATTTTTAAGACTCGGTGGAAAAGCAGGCGCCCTCGGAGGAGCCGTTTTCCCCTTCGGGTGTGCCTAAACCCGCATGTACCCATCTGCGCGGGGCTGCCTCTGCCCGCTCCTGGGCAGCCACCGGGCTTGAGCCGAGCAGCTTCCCAACGCCACGATAGTTAATTTTCCTTCCCCGTGGAAAGGAATTTAATTTTCCTTTCCCGTGGAAGGGCCGCGCATCCGGACAGGTGCAGCGGGGGAAGCGGGAGGCTCGCCCGGGCTGCGCATCCTTCCTGTTCTCTGCATCCCTGCCCCTATCCCGACCCCGCTGCGCCCCCGGCCCCCGGGGCTGCTCCTTCCCTGGAGCTTCGCGGCTGGAATGCGGCAGGGCACCCTCGGCAGCCGGGAGTTATCCCAAAGGAATGGCGTGTCCCGGCAGCGGCGGCTTGGGGCCGCTAGCCCAGAGGGCTCGCTGGTGGCCACTGCCCTTGGCTACCGCTTGCGCCGCCTCGGGACCCCCTTTGGTTGGCAGGGTCCCTGTCTCTTGCCGGGGGTGGCTTTGTCCCCTCCGCACGCCCCGCTCCCAGCGTGCCCCGACACCTCCCGGTCAAAATTCGTTCCTTTTCTTTCTTTTTCCCGTTTCCCCCCCCTTTCCCCTCGGCGCCTCCCGGCCCCACAGCCGTCGCTCCAGACCGCGGAGCCTTCCCTGTGCCCGCGGCGAGGGGGAAACGCCAGGAAACAAAACTCATTTCCGAGGCAAACGCAGGGCAAGCCCAACGCCCGGCCCTTCCAGCGGCGTTTCGATCGCTTCTCTGCGCCTTCGTTTGCAGAAGCATCAGCTAAAACCTTGGGGACCCCCCGAAAAGCGTTTTGGATCTCCCTAAATACCAGCGAGCTGGTGCTTCCCTTATTTACCGTGTGAACGGGTTCCTAAGGGGCAATCTGAATACTGGGGGGGGGGGTTGGCAAGGGCACAAAAGCCAGGCTTGTGCTCCGGAGGCTGCGGGGAGCCCTGCCCGCCGTCTCCCCCTTCTCACTCGGGCCCGCAGTGCCCTTTGTTTTCCCGGCCGGAGCATCCTCTCCTCTCCTGGGGAGCTGCGGGGTTGCAAGGGTTTTGCTTTCGCACATCCCAACCGCTGGAATAACAAGGAGAAATAACCGGAGAAATCACATTTTCAACCCCAAATCTGCCCGTCCCGGGAGCGGCTCGGGGGGTGCGGGACACAGCCGGTGTCCGAGGTCGTGGGGAAGAAAAATTCCAATGAATTGGAAACATTACAGCTCCTGTGTCACCGGGGAAGCTCGGGAGAGCTTGTTTTTCCAACCTCGGGGTGCCCGGCGTGCGGTGAAACGGCTACCTGTGCGCAAACGCGTTCCTCGAGGAAGGAATTCGCAGGCACCGTTTCAACATTTCGGGCGACACGTGGCCGCGAGCTCCCTGCAAACGTATTTATTTTATTTGGACTCCTGCTCCGCCACCCTTCCCTTTAACGACGGCTCCTCGGGAGCATCTGAGAAGGGCCCTGCTCCCATTTGCAATTAAAGAGTTTATTGAGAAGGGGAAAACCGGTAATGAGCAAGAACATCGCCCCCTTCCCCAGTTCCACCTGCAGGGCAAAAGTGCAGCTGGCAGAATGGCTTCCAGCAGGGAGCGGAGGCGCCCGCAGGAGCTGCGCTGGCGTTGAGGTGCCCTTCAGCGAGAGGGCTCCTGGTTTTCCTGCCGGGGTGGCCCTGGATGGGGCAGTCCCGGCTCTTCCCGACCTGGTTATTTTACTGAATGTTTGCGAAGGCGCTCGCTTTCCTTTCCTCTCCCTCTCTCTATATTAATCTCATTAAATCCTACCTTTCAACCTTCTTCCGTGACCATCTGACCTGGGCACTTGAATTCAAATAGCGCTTTCTCCGCAGGCAGAGGCAGCACATCCATCACCGGGCTATTTACCCTCCGCTCCTCTCTTCAAAGCTGGGGCTCCTCCACCTTCGCAGCTCCCGCCGGCATCGCTCCCACTGGGATTTACCCCCCTTTTTCCCGGCTTTCCCCTTCCCTCCACCTGAAACGCAGAAGAAAGCGGCACGGCCCCCGCTTCCCCCATCCCCGCACCCCATTTCTGCGCCCCCCCCCCCCAACCCCTAGGGCAGAGTTTTGGGTTCGCATTTTTTGGGGTCAAAACGTTGGCAAACACAAACAAAACAACTCGGGGGGGGGGGAGAAAGAGCAAAAGAAAAAGCCGGTGTTGAGCAGAAATATCCGCGAGAAATTACAGAAGACAAAGCGTAAATTGTATTATTTTTAAAAGTTAGGCGAGCGTAATAGGGCGAGAAAGCAAAAAAAACCCGAAACGAACGAACAAAAAAAGGGTAAAAGAAAATAAAGGCAGACACTGACTGAAAAGTTACTGTAAATTACTGTTTTTCAGATTAAAAATAAAAGCGCGGTACAATTACAAGATGACATCTATTAACAAACTCTTTATAGCATTAGTAATAATAATATAACGATAATCACCTCTTTATAGGATGGCACCTTGATCCTTAAATATTGTCCGGTGTGTAAGGTCAGCGTGCGGAGGGGCAGGAGCGGAGAGGGCTGATTTTCCTTAAAGGGGCAGCTCGGGGGAAGGCAGGGAGGGAGGAGGAGGGGGAGATAAGCAGGGAAGAGGATAGGACAGGGGAGGGGAAAAAAAGAAAAGAAAAAAAAAAAGAAAAGGGGAAAAAAAGAAAAAAAAAAAGAAAGAAAAAGAGAAGAAAAAAAAGGAAAGAAAAAAGAAAAAAAAAAAGAAAAGGAAAAAAAAAATCCCCCCTGATGATGATGAATACATTGGAAAGTTTTTTTGGCCCTGGTGAGGGTGTCAGATTGAATGCTCTGTGCGCATGTGCGAAGGTGTCCAAACTGACAATGCTTGGGAGATGAAGATAGTGTGTAGCTGCTTCTGGGCTCCGGGAGGAGGAGAGGGATCCGCACGCCGGCACGATGAGATCCAAGGCGCGGGCGAGAAAACTGCCCAAAAGTAGGTGCCCTCCTCTCCCTTCCCTCCGCGCCGCGGGGCCGGGAGCTTTGCGCGGGCTTTGCGCGGGGTTTGCGCGGGGGTCGCAGCCCCTTCTCCCTCCGGTTCCCTGGCCCCGCGGGTTCCCCCGCGCTGCTCCGCGCTGCAGCGGGGCGGCCGGGGGGGTGGGGGGGAAAGCGAAAGTTTAGCTGGAAGTTGACGAAAGGGGATAGCAACTTTTTTTTTTTTTTTTTTTTTTTATTGAGTCGTTCCAAGTCTTGTGAAATAATATTCCTGGTTTTTGAAATAGTGGGCGCTAGAGGTCTGCGTTTGGCATCTGCTGGGAGAGCCGGGGAGACTCAGCGATGGGAGGGGGGGGGGAAAGAAACCCTTCTGGTCTCGGGAACAATTATTGAGGAGAGAGAAGGAAGGGAATTTGTAGGAAAAGGGGGAAAAAAAAAATAATGGATGCACTCCCAGTGAGGGGCTTCTGGATTCGCAGGTCCAGAGGGAAGATCCTGGAGGCAGCTCGGGTGTCCCAGCTGGGGGTTAAGGAGGTCTGGGGGAGGGGAGCGTGGGGGGAGTGTCTTTAATTTTTAATTTTTTAAAATTTACTTGGGGGTGGAATTGCAGCTCCCGAGTCCCGGGCAGCTCTTCCCTCCGTCTGCCGCCGGACCCTTTCCCTTTCTTTCTTTCGAGTCGTTTTCAGACTGGATTTTTCAGAGCAGGAGAGAGTGGCTTTTGTAGGGAAGAGCGGGGCTTTTTTTTTTTGCCCCCGCTTTTGTAGAGCCCAGCTGTAAGAGCTCAGTCCCTTTCTTCGCAGATTCAGTGCCGGGCTGGGTGCCTGTCTCTGCTTCTCTGTTTCTACTATTGTTGTTATTATTATTATTATTATTATTATTATTATTATTATTATTATTATTATTATTATTATTATTTTATTACTACTATTAATATTATTATGAATAATATTATTATTACTATTTTTATTGTTACTATTACTATTATTATTAACTTAGTTTCTGTTTCGCTCTGGCTCTGTGCAAAATCAAATCTCCGGAGGCTGCAGAAGTTCAGCCGCTCTGCTAGGAACTCTGCTGGAGGAAGATCTGGGCGAGCAGCAGCTCCTGGCTCGGCTCAGTCGCTTTCCCAGGGAGTTTTATGGGAGGAGGAGGAGGCGGTGCGGGGGTTCCTGTCCCGCAAACCCCGCTGCGGGTGCAGTCCCGGGCTCAGCTTCATTCCAGCTGCCCAGGGGTTTATTTTGTCATTCGAGCGGGTTTTTCGGGAGCTCCCGCGGCTCCCCAAGGTCTCTCCGGGCTGCGGGTCCCCCTTCCCAGCTCCCGCACTCCCAGCGCGGCTTTGCCCCAAACCCCGCTTTTTCTGCCGAGTTTGCGGGCGCTGCCGGGAGCCCCGCGTTTATTTCCGAAGCCACCCAAGCACCCCCGGGCCCCACGGTTTTTACCTTGAGGCGGCCACGCTTTGCACCGCGCTCCGTCACGGCTCCCCGGCTCCCAAACCAGTCCCGTCCCTGCGTGGGGGCGACATCCCTGCACCTCCCAGCTCCGAGAAACGCAGCTCTGCACGCACAAACCTTGCTCAGAGGCGGGGAGGTTCCACAGGGACCCCATCCCGTCCCTGCCACGCAATTTGGGAATTTCTCTTTCCGTTAATTAAGGGGGGTATATATATATTTTTTTAAATTAGCAAACGCTTTAAACACCCCTGTTCAAGTAATAACTTTTTAAAAAACCTCACCATTTATTGTGTTAGGTCGTTAAGAGTCATTTTCAGAGCTCTCGTGGCTGTGAAAGTCACTTGAATAGAGTGGAATATTTATTTTCCTTTTATTTTTATTTTCCTTCCCTCTTTCTCTTTCTTTTTTGCTTCTGCGAAAGGCGTTGGGGGTTTGCAGATGTGAACCCGGGTGTGCAACGCAGGAGCTGGGATTTGCAGATGTGAGCCCGGGTGTGCAACGCGGGCTGGGTTTGAAGGGCGTGCGCAGGGAGCAGGAGTTCCAGCTGTGAGCCCGGGTGTGCAACACAGGTCGGGTTTTGCAGATGTGCGGGAGCCCCTCACGCTGCCGCAGCCTCTCCCCGTGAGCTCGGGGGCGGTGGGGCAGCTCCCGCAGTTTTTGAGATGGCTCCGGTGCCAGGGAGATGAGCTGGGAGTGCCGTGCCCGGAACGAGCCCCGAGGAGCTGCGGGTCCGGGCGCTCCGCTCGCTGCCAACGCGAGCTGGAAGCGTGTGCGGGAGAGACTGAGCTCTGATTAAAATCAGGTGTTTAACACAATACAAGGCCCAACGGTTTATGGGGTTTCAGCTGAGGATTTTTTAGGGATCACAGTTCAAAACAGTAGTCCAAAGCTAAGGTTTCAATATCCCAGGAGTATTTATTTGCAAAACAGATTAAACACGGACACGAGTGTGCGGGTCTCGCTGTATTTACACCGGCGAAGGATTCCCGCACGGAGTCCCTCCCGTCCCTTCCCAAGGACACCTCTCCAGCCTTCCTGGATTTAATAATCCCGGGCAAAGCGGGACACACGCTGCCGGCTGGCGAGGTGCGCGGGCCAGCAGCGCCTTAAACCCGCGATCTGTTGTAGAATTTCATTTCATTGGACAATATTTTAAGCAGATGTGAGGCTCCTCTGGGAATTCGACTCTATTACCTGGCTTGGGAAGGGGGTGAAGGCGTGTGTGCGCGCCGGGGAGAGTGGGCTTCTTGGGAGTTTTAATCCAGTTCGCTAGGAGAAAGGCAGGTACCGGAGCAGCCCCCGGCGAGAATCGCTTTCTCTGGCTTTGTCGCTCGCCTCGGGGGTGGGAATCTTTAGGAATGGTTGTAAATCCAAGGTTTTTGGATTTACAGGGAGCAGAGACCCGCATCCCCAGCATCCTTCGCACCCCCTGCATCCCTCGTACCCCCAGCACCCCCTGCATCCCTCGCATCCCCCGTATCCCCTGCATCCCTCGCTTCTGTTTCCATCGGGGCCCCCGGGAAGCCGCTGTTCCCGCACGGAACGCCGCTGGAGCCAGGAGAGCGGGAGGAGGCCCTGCCATGCTCCATCCTCAGCGGGAAAATAAACTCTAAGTGGCGAGGGAGAAGGTTCCGCAGGAGCTGATGGGATGTTTTCGGCTAAGGAGAAGCTGGGGAGGCGGCAAATGAATGAGCCGGGCGCTCCGCGTTTGGAGCAAATTCGTTCCCTTTCGAAATCTCTGCATTACGTTTGTAAAGCACAAACATCGTTCCAAACCGCACCCGGATGGGGATGCGCTGGGTCTCGCGTTCGAAATGTTCGTGCTGGGGTGCGGTGGGCAGTATTTCCGCCGTCCCGCGGGGTTTTCGTTGTTAGGAATACGAGAAAGTCAAAGTTTGGAGCCTGAGTTTTCGCATCCTCTCGGGAAAACGGTTGCGACTGCTGCGCTGCGCTTCCGAACCGTTCCAAGGGCGTCCCCGCTCCTCGGTTTGAGGCGTCGAAGCGAACGGGCTCCCCGTTCCCTGTTTATTTTTTAATTAAGGCTGATGAGACGGCAAAGGGAGCCGGGAGAGCAGGGACCGCAGAGGCTGGAGCCCGAGCCTCACTTCTTGCCGTGCCACCGCGTTTGTGCTCGAACAGAGCGTTGGGAACGCGGAGGGGGAAATTTACGGCTGTTTCGGGCGTTTGGGTTTTTTACATCCCTAAGCGTGTCGCCTCCCCTGCCGTGTCCCTACCCAGAGTCCCGGGATCCGAGCTGAGAATGGGATCCCGGATCCCTCAGCTCGCGGGGAAACGGAGCCCAGGAAGCCGGGAAAAATACAGAGAGAGGCTGGGAAAGCAGAGGGAGAAGCCGGGAAAGGCAGAGGGAAGCCGGGGGGAGGCAGGGAGCAGCCCCGGATCTGTTCAATTAGGCAATTAGGGATGCCGGGCAGGGAAAGTGGGGGGGAGTGTGGGGAGGTTGATCCGCTAATTAAGGTGATGTGTAATTAGCGCTTCAACAAAAATTACCCTGGATTTAAGATCAGTTTAGTCTTAAAAAAAAAATAAAAATCCCAGTTGTACCAATATAATTTACCAGCTCCCCTGCCCTCCCCGCCTGATTTATTTGCAGTTGTTCCCTCTGTACTTTCTCAAAGCGCTTCCTTCTCCCTTGTCCTGGGAAGAAACTTGGCAAACGGGAGGGCTGAGTGGGTTATTTGACGTGGGAGGCTGTTTGAACTCGCCCGCAGACAAGCAGGTTTAAGGTGCCAAAGCGGTGAAGGTGAAGACGCAGAAACTGGGGGCTGAATTTTGGCCTGCGATAAAGCTGACGCGGGTGGGTGTCCGTGCAGTTCGTGTGTGGAGCGCGTGTGATGTTTGATCCACGTGTGTTTGCATCACAGGGCATTTGCGTGCGCACATATAAATGCGAGTTTGCAAAGTGCAGCGGAGGATGGTGCGTTATTCCAATTTCACGCAATTCCTCTGTTCTGTAAAAACACCGTGCGGATGCAAAAGCTCTCCGTGATGCACTCCTTGAGCTGACAATGCACATGCAGAGCTTAAACGTAACGAAATAGCAGGTACTGTGTGGGCACAAACCAGTATGTTATGTGCAGCAGTTGAAACTTGCACTTTAAAAACTCTGTTCAACAACAAATGAAGCTGTTGCCCTATTTTTAGGCTTTGTATTGGAACTGCAGCGTAAGATTGCGTTCAGCAAATTGGGTCTTTGATAAGCTAAGGGGAAAAAATGAAAACAAGCCTATTTCTGAAGGTTGCTGTTAAAAATAGCTGATAAAGACACTGAGGTCAGAAAGAGCAAAGAAAGCTCTTGTGTTCCCTGCACAGGCAGACACCGTCCTGTGCCCGGTCACACGGCACCAGTAAAATAAGGCTTTGACATGGGCAGGATCCCGAGCTATCGAGTTGGAGAAAGCCAGGCGTACCTGAAACACACAAAATCTCCACTCGCTTCAAGGCAAAATGCGATGCAGGAGGTAGGGTTTCACAACACGGGAGCAGTGTAATTCATCGCTGTTGCTCACTGTAATAATACCCCGGCTCCTTGGTCGGATGCGAGCGTTCCGTGAGCGGTGCTGAAGGAATGCTCCAGCCTGCCCACTGCACTGGGGCTGCACCTGCCCGCGCTGCGCACACAGCCGCAATGTCAGCCCCAACACCTGAAGTGAGTGACAAGGGAGAGGGAAATGTCCCTGTGTGGCGTGGCTGCCTTCAGTAATGTTTGCAAAGCACTCTGAGATTCTCAGAAGGGAAGGCCCTATTGAGAGAGAAGTATTATTATTGTTATTAGGGCTGCGATTATTGCGGCTTATATATTTTATAAAAGCTCTGTGCTAGTTAATGCAGCGCTTCAAAGACAAAGGCCGAGAAGTTTGCAAACATCGACGAGGGAAGGCTCAGTAACCACCTTGACGGTGGCGAAAGTGGTGTTAGTTCCAGGGTAGAGCTGGGGAGCGGAGGCAGCGTGTGAGGACGTGCCGGGGGGTCCCTGTCCTCAGGGAAAGAACCCACATTTTTCAGACTTGCTTTTACCCTTCTAACTGTAACATTTGCACTCTCTCTGTTTATTATATATTTTTTCCTCCCTGTTGCAGTAAACTTCTGCTGGGAGAAATTGTTTACTGGTAGAAAAATGCGCGTTTACAGCCCAGGCCTTTTCCACGGTGCAGGGCTGGTGGCGTTCGAGCCTGCGTCTGCTCCCTGTGGGCCAGGGCAAGCTCTTGCTTTGTTTCCACAACTTGATGACTCTCCCACTATTAGTGGATATGTTTATTTTTTTCTCAGTTAGAGATTATTTAAATGATAAACTCGCGCAATTCCAAATGCTCACTGGAAGGATTAAAATCGTCGCTGAATAATGATTTTCTCATGCCTGTTTCCCACAAGGTATTTTTAATCATGCAGGGGTAGGTGACCAGCATATCAATAAATACGTGGCCACACAATGTCCAGCCGCAGTTCAGAGCGAAGACATTGGAAGGATGTGTGCAAACACATTTGTTTCCACTCTCTGCATAACAGCCTGTTGATATGTCGGTACTCCACAGCATTCCACCCCAAAACTACTGCTGGGTTTTCTGATCCTAAATATGCCCTTTTTAATTTTTTTTTTAGAAGGAATTTCAGGTCAGGGATGTCGTAGTGGAAAAGATCTATGACCTTATTATTTCTTTTATTTTCTTAATGGATTTTCATGCATCACTGCTACCTACTCACGGGCTGTTTATTTTTATTTTTATTGCAGTCGGTTGTGCGTTCTGTAGCGTCCAAATCTGTAACAGAGTGTCCCTGTCCCGGGGAGTTTTTTTCCTTCCCTTCGTTCCATGAATGATGTGACCCTCTCTGCTAATAAAAATGAAATATGACTTTTAACCCTGGAATAAGTGTCCTTCTCCGTGCTTCTGAATGCTCAGACCCTGAATGAGCAGCTTGCTTTTTTTTTTTGTGTATGTGTGTGTGAGTGGGAAGAATTTTCCCTGCACTGAGGGTCACGATGTGTGCTTAGGTAGGTAGGGCTGGAATCTGAGCTCCTTTTCCATGGAGTAAAGTGCTTCTCTGTGCAAAGGTATCACTTTGTAGTCGCTCTGTTCAGCAGTGCTTGAAGTGCGGGACAGTGGGAGGAAGAAAAGTGTCCATGTGGAGCTTTCATCAGGTAGCCCCAAAGATGTGCTTTGCTCCAATTTATGACAGAAAGGTACCGAGGGATATTTTTTTTTTGCACAACTGAACCCACTTTTGTTCTGCAAACAAGGCCTCTGGTTCTCTCGGGGAGACATTTTCCAGCTGAAAATGGACTGAGACAGCCAAATTATTTCCAGTAGGCCACCGAATAATGCTTCTATCATGGTAAATCTTGGTCCCCGTTGAGCTGGTGTGGAAAGACTTCATCTTCTCTTAACCATTCGCTTTTTGTAACGCGACGGACAGGGCTGGGGGAGGCTGGACCGCAGCGCTCTAGAAAGAAGTGACTGCACAGGCACTTGGGGTGAAATGTCAGCCCAAAATAAACTGGGTGGTGATTTATTTTTGTCTCGATAGTTTTACGTCTTTCAGGTGTTTTGCTTTAAGGTAATATTCTGATGTGGTAGGGTTTTTGCTGCTCTGTTGTTTTTGGCTTGCAAACTTTCTCAGTAAAGCTATGAGACACAATGCCCCGGCGTCAGTTATTGGGATCAATTTAGCCATCATTACTAGATAACGCTGTCAGCCCGTTTGAGATACATATTTGTTTAATAGTTAATGTTCTGTACAAAATACAGAGGGTGGGGAGAAGTCAAACTGCAGTGAATGCTCTGCTTATTTTATATCCACTATAACTATTTTTGTCCATGAAAATTGGCTTAATTATATCAATGGAATGTTTCTTTTTCAATTCTGTGTGCAATTAGTCCATCTTGCTGCCTGCAATTTATTTTAATAAAAAAATAAACCAGTGGCGTGTTCAGTTCCTCATCCCCTGGGGACAAATGCGATTGGTGTGTTTAATTTCATTAACTACAATGCGGCCTACTGGAAAAATGTATAAAATCAGCTTTATACAGCTTAAACACTGGCATTTGAAACAAATCATTACTGCATTAGCTGTCACACTGGTAATTCTAGAATCCAAGACAAAAAATATTATAGCTGTTTTTATAACCCTCCGCAAATACACTGTTAAAATAATTTGTAATCATTTTTTAAACATGCCCTGATGTTTTTAGTTAAAATATCTTATCACCACCAGAGAAGGGTGGCTATTCATTATCGCATGTGTGCTTTATTGAGTGATTCATAGGTTGCTTCCCCTCTAGAAAATCCACGCCTGTCTGCCTGAAGCTCCCCAGTTTGAAGATGTGCTTTTAGCACCGAGAAAACTCGCTTCCCTGGGTATTTTTTAATCTGAATTTGAACCAGTTTGCAAGCCTTGCTGTTGGAAAGGCAAGCGCAGGGAGCAGTTTTTCCTAGCAGTACAGATTGAGAACACTATGAAATTCAGCATCACTTCAAATACCACCCCCTCCTTCCACCGGCTTTTCTTTCCCTGCTACCCAGCGTGCAACATCTTCTCAAAGTAGTTCTGAGTGTTTCTTTGGTCTCCTGAGAGTGGGAGGGAAAAGAGGGGAGGGTGTGCGTGTCCCTCTCCTGGCACGGTCCTGAAAATAGGTTTCTGCTGTGGTTCCATGAGGGTTGCAGAAAGGGGCAAAGCCAGCAGGGCAGGGGCTCGGTGGGACTTCAGCCCAAACGAGTGGAGCAGAACTTGGCAATTAGTTCACAACTGTAATTCCTGCACTTCATCAGACAAGGTATTTTTAGGATACCACGATTTAGCCACAAACCTGGTTCTTTGCTATTTTTGTTAATAAATGTATCTTTCCTACGTAAGTATCAGTTTGAGACGCGTGTGTGATCAGGGAACGGTGCTGAGCAGGACACGTGTGCTTAATTCTTGTCTGAAAACTGAGGTTAAACTGGCAAAATTCAGGATTTTCTTTTTCAAATGAAAGGCCAGATCCTCAACTCATGTAAATCAGTATCAACATCAATGAAACTAATTTTCACCAGCTGAGGACATGACCCAGGAGATTTTGTGTGGATGTGCATAAAATACACAAATATGGGTCCTGAGCTCGTTGAAGGGGATTCACTTTTAGCATCTGCAGATCAATATTCGATGGAGAAATGGAGCTTGGGGTTGTTGTTTTTTTCCTTAATTTACGGACTGATCAGTTGTATAACCTCAGCATATTTGAGATAAATTGCTGTTTTCTGAAGTGGCACAGACTTTCTTTCCAAAGAAGCAATATCTGGAAGATGGGCCGTGTTGGACAGGAGCCATCTGTTCCCTCGCACGCATTGTGCTTTGATTTTCCCCCCGTTTCCTCTGCTGTCATAAACAGTAGTTAATTTTCTTTCCCATATCTTTAACTTTATAGCAGCAGTGGTTTGGTAGAAGCAATACCGAGTTATTGTTTTATTGGTATCACAGGGAAACAAAACAAAATCAACTTTATTTCCTACTTGGAATAAAATCACTTTGGGGGGACTAAAGAAGCTCCAGGAGGCTGAGGAAGAGCCTGGGCCTGGAGGAAGGCTGAGGCAGTGCCGGTGACCCCCGTCGCAAGGGTGGGTTTGGGCCCACGGCGGTGTTTGTGCTCGTGTCTCGCTCCGGAGAGCCCAGCCCTGCTCCTGGATGGAAGGGGAAGCTGCAGGACGAGGGGAGAAGGAGGCTTTTGCCTCTGTGCCCTGGAACCCCTCCTCGCAGAGTGGCTTTACCTGCGTTTCAGGCGCAGGAGTGGCTCGGGCCCAGCCCACGGTGCGAGCGGGCCCGCGGCGCACGGGCTATATTTAGCCCGGTGTATTTGTTCTCTCGGCCCTGCGTTGTTGTGCTCCGAGCCTGCGATCCCTTGGCTGTAAGGAAACATGGAAAGTTGGATGGGAAGTTTTGCTCAGAACATGGAAAAGTTGTGGCGCGGCGCCGCAGCGGAACGGGGGTGGGGTTATTGTAACAAAACCCACCAAACTCTGAGCGCATTGAAGCGGGATCGGTTGTCAGAGATCGGTGTGGGGTGCGGAAAAAGCAGGAATTATGGTTTTTGTGAAGCTGACAAATGAACTTTACCAGCTTAAGCAAATAATTTACCCTCGGCTACTTCGTCTGTAAAGCGGGAGGGCCGTGCGTACCTGCCCTTGTGATTTCTGGATAAACGTGTTGGTAATGAGCTCTGGGTTTGCTCCAGCTCCCTCTGAGGTCGCTGGGACATTCGTGCAGAATTTACTGCATCAGAATATTTTCTTTTTTTTGCAAGTTTCGGATCTGACTAAAAATCTTTTATTCCATCTCGGATGCTTATAAAAATGCTTTTGTTTACACGTAGTCTGGCATTTTCTTTCCTTTCAGGACAGTATTTAGTGTTTTTTATTTCACATCGAATGGACCTTTTGGGCTCAATCATGTAAATTAATTTTTAAATGGCTGTTCTTGAAGTTCATGTAATACAAAATTGCTTTACCATTTTTTTCTGTTTATAGAAAAGGAATGGTTCCATTTTATATTTTATTACATAAATGCGAAATAAAGAACGCGCACAACTTGCAAGTGATCATATATTTTATTTTAGAATTATCACATAGGAATAAAATAAATGTAAATCCCTCCATGGCACAATAGCAATATTTAAAAAGCAGCTGATACCTTGTGGAGAACTTTGAAAAGCCCTCTGCTCAGTAACAGTTCTGCTCATATATCCCATATATAATGAATAAAACCCAGATCTTTGTTACTTTGGGAGTTCTTAAGTTCTTCCTGCTAGAATACTCTTCAAGTATTTATCCAGATGAAGTTCAGAGCAGAATTTGGTCCTTTGTCTCCCATTCCTGATAGCATCTATTAAGGAGTGATTTTAGCAGCTGCTTAGTACCAGGGGCTTAAGGTGAGCCTTCAGAAATCCAAGTGAATTTCATGGATGTGTCCTTCAGGAAATGCCTGAAGGGCTCCTGATCTTTCCTCAGGCTGTAGGAGATGTGTGATTTTCCAGACAGTTACAATATTTGCACTTTTAAGGCCTTTTAGGTAAATTCTAGTGCTTCTTCAAATTGTTCATTGTGTGTATGGGTTCTAATTGTTTATTTTTATAATATAAAAATATTGCGTGCCTGTGAAACAAAATGGATATCAACCTGTTAAACGTGCCTCAGAACCCCCACTTCTGGATCTTCTGTAGCTGTTCAGATCAGCAGAGGTTGATGATAGAATCCTTGAGGTTGGAAAAGACCTCCAAGATCAAGTCCCAACCATCAACATAACACCAACGTGCCTGCTAAGGTACAAGTGCTGAAGGTCTGCGTGTTTCAAAGTGTGCATTTCATTTCCTCGTTAAACTTAGATGGCTTCTCAACTCCCATTTCAGATAAAGCCACATTTTAGAGTAGTTCTTCAGGTGACGTGTAGATCTCCGAGCCCTGAACAAGCAGAGCGGCTCGGTGCCAAGAGTCACACGCATCGCCTCCAGCCACAATCAGAAAGTTTCTTGCATGATCCAGGAGTCAATACCCCAGCTCCGTATTGATTCCTGTAATAGCGCTGGCTGTTCCAGTAGATCTGGAAAAGGAGCCTGCATTAACACCTCTCTGTTAATCCATTTTTACCCAATGGACAGTAACTGTTGGGGGCATCATTTTTCAGCAGTTTGTGGAATAACTCTTGAAGCGTTAACTGGAGGAATGTCCTGCCACAGAGTTAATTCTCTCAAGAGTCCCTTCTGCACAGCTGTGGCAGTGCTGTCTGGGTGACTCGCCTTGTATCGGTGAATTTTGCCTCTTGGCGTGACAGTGGTGGAAGGAAGCGCCTGTCTTGTTCATCTGGGGATGCTGAGGTTCTCCTTTGTCAGGGTCTCAGCCCATCACACACCTGGGAGCCGAGCTCAGAGCTTGGAACTGGTCCTCCCCACCCGGAAACTTCCCCGGCATTTACCCAAGAAACCAGTACTTCAATAAATGAGATGAGGGAGAGAAGGAAACAAGAACCTGTGGAAGATTTCTGGAGCGTTACTTTGGTTTGGAACCCTTCTTTCTTCCCTAACGAGGGCATAACTTAGGGCAAATTGAGGCTCATGTCTAACTCGAGAGCAGGCAATACCGATTCCACAGTGGAATCTGATCGCTGTCTTAAAGGAACCCTCACCATAGCCATCTACTCTCGAAAAGCAGCATTGCAATCTCACTGCTCACAACCCTAAACCTGCTGAAGTTCACAGTAGTCCTTCCTTGCCTTCACTGGACTTTGGAGCAGGCCCTCAAGGCACTGAACTCTTGGGGACAGCACTGCTATTTGCATATAAAGATTTTTCCTTATATCTGAGTTTGTGTGTAATGCTCGTTAATGATTAGCTACCGGGGGGCTGGTGTAAGATACACCTTTTTGCATGGATGAAATCAGCTGTGCCTTTGTCTCTACTTCTAAAGTCCTTTCTCTGATGTGACCTGGCTTTTAAAACATTGATAAATGAATAGATTTGGGTTTTTTTAATCTGTAATTCAAAGAGCTGCGTGCCTGATTCTTCTCAAACAGCCTAGAGGAATTCACTGCCCCTTCAGAATCCTTGCGTAGGTGGAATAATCCCATTCCATAGTTGTGTTTCAGTAATTAAAGGCTGAAGAGACAGCTTTGAGGACTTCCCTTTCAATATGCGTATATGTCTGTCTATAACAGTTGGCAGTCACGAGCTGTAACTGTCAGAGGGGTGTTCTTCTTGTTGATAATGACAGATTCATAATCTTCCTTTTTAGTTCTTTCAATGGAATTGCATCAAACATATGAAATGAGGAGAATCCCTGAAAACAGACAAATATCTGCCTGCTGATCTATCTATCTAGAGACTAAATATTGAAGGAGCAGTCATTTGGATCAATCTTGTGCCTCAGTGCTCGCGTTAGAACAGGGAAAAAAAAAAAAGCACTCTTGAAAAATTACTGAATTCTCCTTGCAGTGTCAGGTTCCCAGATAATGATGTGTCTGTGTGTGAAAATATTAAATTGCAATAACATGCAGAGTGAGTGGCTTTCTGAATGGGGTATTCAGTTCACAGCTTGGACTATACATAAAGCCAGTGAGTGACAGAATACAAATGGTGTCATAAAACATCAGGGGAATTTACAGCCAGTCTCCATCTTTTTGATCTATATTCTATCTCTGGAGCGCTCTCCATCTATCTTTAGTTAATGAAACAGTTAAACATATTTAATTATTTATCACTGTTTAATGTCAAGAGTTATCAAAACAGATTACGTTTCCCCTTACACACTTAAAGGTATTAGGAGAACTCTAAATTGTATGTACTAAAGTCTGGGATGTTTCCTGTCCGTACAGAATGCTGTAAAAAGCATCTCTGCCTGTAGAGGCTTTTGAATTGCAATTGTTTGGTGAAAGCAGAACCTTTCGTGTGCTTAATTTCTAAAACTTCGCTTGCTTCTTACACGAACTGCTTTTATTCTTCATAGAGAAAAACCAGGGAAATGAGAATTTGGTTTCACTTAAGATGAGAAATGGAGTATAATGGGGTGGTTCTGGGATGCTGACCCGCCCCAAGAACAGAGCCACACTGAAACTCCATCCCAACAGCGAGGCTGCTCTGCCACCCTCCCTGCGCTGAGGAATCAGCCCCAGCAGGGTTTACAGATCTCCTTTGACGATCCCCTCTAAAGACCAAGCATGGCACATGTTCTTGTGGCTTCCCATTGTCTGGGTCTTCTCACCCACGTAGGTGCGCGTGTAAGAGACTTTCTGAAGGTTCTCTGAGCAGCCGCTTGAGGCTGAGACCCCTCCTGACCCACATCAGGTGCGCTCAGCCAGCCAACCCGTGGGTCTCCCGTTTCACAGAAGGAAACCTCAGCATCACAAACCTCCCAGGACGCTGGGCTCTTGCTTTCCTCTCCTCTGCCCCCAGCAGAGGTGTTAATCGTCACCGTCTGAAGTTGTGCTGAGCTGCTAAAAGCCACCGTTTGTTACTGAATCTCATCTGCTCCCTCTGGGCTGGAGGTACGTGTTTGGGGTCCCCCTCTGCTGCACCACCTGGGTCTTCTCTATTGGCAGCTTTGATAAGAAACCATTCTTTCTTCTCTACCCAAGCTCTCTCTTTACCGGTGGTTTTATATTGCTCTCCACTCCTGACAGACTACCCTCGTTCAAAGAGAAACATGGAGGAGGCTGATGGTTCCAGTAAGTATTAGGAGTCCATTACCAGAGGACTGAATCCTGTTGGGATCTCCTGGGAGACACCCCTCCTTGGCCCACCAAACAGAGTATGGCATTGTGAGCGGAAAGGGCAGGGGGATAAAGGAATCCAGCCTCGCTTTTCTCTGACAAAGAGACCTCAATACTTTTATTCAGCGGAAAATGGAATAATACTTCTGGGTTTGCTTTGAAAGCCACGGCCACTGGCTGCTTTACGCGCTGCGGATGGTTTCCCTCTGAGGGAGAGGACTTTACACGTGAAATGAGATTAAAGGCAGCTCTGCGCCAACACGTTAAACATTTTGGGGGTTACAAGAAGTATCGATGTTTGGTTGCAATCTTGTGCCAGCCAGGAATAACCCCCCCCCCCACTGCTGTGCAGCACCACTCGCCGCACAGATGTGTGGGAAGCAACCCAGCCTGCTGGAAATAAAAGTTTTATTGTATGTCATGTTCCCTTTAAAATGCACCATGTAATGTTCTTTGAGTAAAGGCAGGTTGGGGACGACTCCAGATGTTACAGCACTCTTCGAAAAAGGTCACTTCTGCGTAGCTAAGTGACATCCCTGTATCTTTAAGGCTGATATCTACCTGCCAGTTGCAGAAAAACATCTGAGCAATGCAATCCTCCTTGCTTTTGCGTGTAAGAAAAGGCTTCATATTGTATTTATCGGTGAGAACACAGGAGCTAAATTTGAAAGCATTGGGGTTTTTCATGTCTCAATTTCTGATGTCTTTAAATCCATTTAAAATCATATCTTGTTGGTAAAAAGGAAACATTAAAACCAGAAGCATGCCTTTACAGCGAGGTGTAAAACTCTCTGTTAGTAGAGGTACAAACCCGGAGTTGTCACATTGGCATCCAGTTTTGAGGTACCGTGCTCTCTGGTGTTTCATTTCCCATGTGGAAGGGTGCTGGTACAACAGTGATTGTACACGGAGAGCTGATGACAAGGGGTGGTGGCCAGGCTGAGGTCCCCTGCCAGCAGCAGAGGCTCCCTTGCTGAGCCGTGACCCCTGATCAGGGCCTTAGTGGACCATGACAGGGGCAGAAGAGTCAAGAGGCAACATGGTCGACTCTTGGGGGTTTACGTATCTGAGAACCGTCTTGGGTTTAGTTTTGTATAGTTTCTATTTTGTTAAGAAAGGGAAAACCCGACCAGTGCATCTGCTGGTTCATTGAATCCCCTTCTGTTATTTTCAGTACTGTAGGGCAAAAGTTCCCTATGCTGTTGGATTAATTAGCGTATTAGATCTTATGATTACAGCTGATGAAGAGGAAAATTTTTAATGCAAAGTGTCAGAGCCAAAGAGAAGGATTTTGGTATCAGAAATAGCCAGTGAGGTGCTTCAGATGAGGTTTCTTCAGAACTGTCTGGCAGGGAGTTTAATGTTGGTAAATACAAGGTGTTGTAGATAAGTGAACTTGGGTTTGAAATGAGGAATCCTCATTTTGGTGCTGAAGGGCAGGTTGGATGCGGCTCAGAGCCCCCTGACCCAGTGGGAGGTGTCCCTGCCCATGGCAGGGGGTGGCACTGGATGGGCTTTGAGGTCCCTTCCAACCCAACTCGTTCTATGATTCCATGATGCTTTGATTTTCCTGTGGGATGGGAGTTGCTGGGACAATGTCTGTAATGAAACACTCGCACTGGCCGAACCAGGAAGAATGTTTTGATGACTGCAGTCTTAATTCTGGTCTTGAACTCCTCAGCAAGCGTGTGCTTCAGAGCAAGTGGCATTATTTATAAGGGTAAAAATATGCTCGTAGTGAAACATTTGTGTAACGGAGCCCGAGCTTATGGTTCTCTGTTTTCCCACCTGCCTACTTCTTGCTCTCAAGAGAGTAGGTAGAATAAAGATAAGGGAGAGAACGGAGAAAAAGGCACTGCTCTCAAAATAGCTATTTTATGAACACATTTTTCTCTGCATTTTATAGGCTCTTTTTTGCCAAATCCTTCTCACCACCCTTTGTTATCTGACTTCCAGAATCTATCGCTGGTTAGTGTAAAGTTGTGTTGGGAAGCATTGCTCCTTTTTAAATGCAAACTAGAATTGTTGTGGCCCTCCAAAACTGGGGCTGGGAGATTGAGGATTGTTCATTCTCACTGCTTGCTGTAATCTTAAAATTAAATAAATATATCTCTTAAAAACTCCACTTGATTTTTGAAAGGCATGATCTAGGCTGCTCCAATCAAAGTGAAACAATTTTTTTTCTGGCCTCTAGAACTGATATTTTCATTTCTAATCCCTTAAAAATTGCAATAATTTTGGTTGTCGTACTCAAGTTTGCTCATGGAAACATGTGGTAAAAGTAAGTGCTGATCTCATCGTTTGTGCTGTGCTGGGCCATGGGGAAAACTTCTCTGCTGAATTCAGAAAAGGAAAAGTCAACAGGATTTTGTGTATCTGTAGGAGAGATGTTGGGGCTGGGATTCCCTTCAGACTGCAGCTGTCACTTCAGTGGGTCACATTTCCTTTCAGTTTTGTCCCGTGGAACCGAGAAGTGGTATTTGTCAAGATCAGCACTTCAAGAATGTTATTATTCCTCCTCCTCTTTCTCTCCTATCGTGAACTGGAAACGCACCGATCCTTTGCTAAAAGCTTTGTAGCACCCAGAACATTAAAAGATGGGAACAATTGCTGTTTGGGACACCTTTCTGTAGGGCCGAGCCCTTTGTGATGCCACTTTAGCTCCCGCAGGGTGGTTTTGCCCTGTCAAGCTCTGGTACCTGGAGAATGCAGGTCTCCAGCGAAGCCACCGCTGGGTAGCTTGCCCAGTGTGTGAAAGGTGTGGTGAGAATGAGGGGCTCTCCTGTCTGTCCAGGTGAGTTATCTGCAGCCCTGACACGAGCACACGTGGACGTTGCAGAGAGATGGAGGACTAAGACGTATCTCGACATGTGTGTGACTCGAAGTTCTTATTGTCAAAGGAAGGTCAAAAATATACTGTTTTTTTTTTTTGTGCTGCGTTGCCCCCTACCTGAAACTGCCCAGCGAAAGGAGCTCCCTCGCTCCAGCCTTTGCACCCAGTGTTGCAAACACACGGAGGAGCTGCCGTTCCCAGCAGCTGGGCGGCACAGACCGGATCTGAGTAGAAGGTCATTGCAGAGGTCAGTCCTGGGGACGGTTCTCTCTCTGGTGAGGGGGAAGGTTATTTGTATTTATAGTGTTTATAGTGGAAGAAAAATCAGCGTCCATAATGTCATATTAAAAATATTGGTAAATTATCGATTAGTGTTTAGCCCAGGCTTCAAGTGTGAGTAACTGGCTTCCATAAATCACCTGGTTCCTCCAGGACTCCAGCGAGACGGAACATCGCCGTGCGCGCAGGTTTCATTTAGGAAGTAGGGTTCTGGCTGTGTTTCAGAAAGCGATGAGCGAGGCTGACGGTTGGTGCCAGCTACCCAGGCTGACACAAACACAGAATCCAGGTGCTTGTGGGGTTCAGCTGCTGCTGCTCCAGCAGGACAGATGATAATTTCTAAATGGTTTTGATGTTTGAGTGAAAGGTGACTCAAAATAGGATCTTTCAGTAAATGCACTTTTAACTCTAAACCTGCTGGACCAGCTCCCAGGGCGTCATTGCCCCAGGACAGGGTGATGCCACCCCTCAGATAACGGCGCTGTAAGGCCTCCCACTTCGGTGCTCACACTTATTCAAGGAAATGATAATTCTGGGTGAATTCTGTTTGCACAGTTATTGTGGGAGCAGTTCCTACAAAAGGAGTTCTTGTGAGTCAGGTACTGGGATTTTAGAACCAATCTCTTGCGCTGCTATGGATTCGATGTGCACTGTGCGATAAATAGCCGACATCTGACTGGCTTCGTAGGAGGGGTCAGAGGGCAGGACAGGAGATGCCGGCTTTAAAAGGCAAAACTCTCTGCCAGGGAAATGAATTCTGAGAGTGATTTTGCAGTTGCAGAAAAAGCCCCCATTCTATTGCTACACCTTGGTCTACATGTTGTAAACATATGCAAGAAGAGAAGTTAGAATTAAAATGGCTAAAATGAGATGAGCTCTTTCTCATTTTAGTGGGAACAAGTCTGTCTTTTAAGTTTTTTTAGTATATTGCTCTTTTCGTTAGCTCATGTAATCCAAAATACCTGTTAGAAGTTTGGTGATTATCCATTTCAAGGCATTATTTTATCCCTTGTTAAACTTGCAAGTGAAAACTTCTGCACAGTAGAGAAAGCAATTTGTTGAAAGAAAAACATAATCCCACCATTGACCTAAAAGCCAGACATTTATTCCTTTTATTTCTCGGTTTCATTTTTTTCTTCTCTCCTTCATTGCAAGAATGTCTGTGTTCCGTTCGCGGTTTCCATATGAGGAGAGGGAAAGGGCTGTGTTGTGGTCCCTGTGTGTTTTATTAAAGCCCCATCACTCACAGTCACTTGGCTATGAGAAAAATAACCCCGAATCCCCATCGCTGCACTGAACCAAGGGGCTCTTCTACATTCAGATGAAAGCCTTAAGGAAATCAATGTGAATCCAGAGCAGATTTCCTGGGAAGCAGTAGGTGCATCAGTAAGGAGCTGCAGTTCCACGTTGGGATTCCTTAATGTGATAGAATACACTGATATAATCGCCCTTGGCTTGAGGAAGAGGGATGGGTATGGTCCATCGTCTTTTCCTGCGCTTCTTTCCCCCATTGGGAGGGTTGGAACTGGATGATCTTTAAGGTCCCTTCCAACCCAATCCATTCTCCGATTCAGATCCACGCACCCTTGCGCTCCCCCCTGTTTTAGACCAACCGTGTCATTTTGCAGGAACCTGGTGCACAGTTTTATTCACGGTGGGGCTGGATTTACTGCCACAGCACTCGGAGGGATTCCCAGTGCAGTTTTTGTCGAGTTTGGATAGGCTGCAGGAATCCCGAGGCTCCGGCGTTTACCGGAAGCAAATGCCAAAGCTTTTGAAGTTTCCCCATTGACATGCGGCATGAGTTTCCTATTTGATTAAACAAATGATGCTTTGCTTAATTTGTCTATGTTGGCTATTTTTATGAAATATGCACTTAATTAAGTAAGAGAAATACAGAAACATGTTTATTCTCAAGATTTATGCGAAAAATGAGAACCCCACTGAAATTTCCAGTAGTGAAGCAATTAAGTAATGGAATTCTACAGTATAAACATAGTATAATTCAACTATAAAAACGATGTCTAAGTAATGTTAATGAGCTGACTTGGAGCTACAAAAGCTAGAAAAGTTCATGGTTACAGATGAAAATTGAATTTGTTGGGAATTAGAACTGAAAGGAAGGTGGTCTGCATGAGGAATAGCCTGCGGTCCCAGTCCGGGATCTGGCCATGTGTACAATGTGTCAAGGGAAACATCTGCTGGGTGTCGGGGTAGCGAAAGTGGTCAGGACTGCCTCTAGGTTTTGTGTATGGAGCTCTTATCCGTAACAGCATTATTATATGAATTATAATTTGCTCAACTGCTGCTCATTGGCGTTTGCTGAGAGAGGGAAGGGAAGAGCAGTTGTGTGAAGAAAATGATTTTACAGTTTTACAGGGCTTCCTATAAATGACCACTGCCAAGGAGCAAGCGAGTCAGAGTCTTATTGACGTCTTGGGAAGGTTCTCACACACAACCGTGCACTCAAACAAAGAAATAGGGCAAAGCGTGCCCTCCCGAGTCCTCCAGAAAATAGAGGAAGGAAACTCTTTTCTCTGCACTCAGCCCCTGGATGACTTACCCAGGGTTTGCAAAAATTGTAATTGCTTGTTTAAAGCTTTTTTTACAGTAGCTACTTACATATTCTATTTGCTGGAATGTGATGCAGAGCCCGAGAGCCGTAAATCAGTGACTGTGTCTGTAGGAAGAAGCTCAACCCAATTGGGTTCTTTAGCAGGAGTCCAACTTGAAAATCAACAAAATACATTTTTGGGTTTAAACTTGAACTCTTTAAAACTGCCAAATTTCAATATAAATTCAGTATAAGCTGAATCCAGTTTATAAAAAACAGCTTTTGAAGTTTTCCCATGGACATGCGGTGGGACTTTCCTATTTGATTGAACAAGTAATGCTTTGCTTAATCTGTCTGTGTTGGCTATTTTCAGTCTATAAACTGAAATTCAGTATAAATTGAATTTATATTGAAATTTGGCAATGTTGGAGCCAATGTTGGCAATGTTAATCTCTGTTTTCTGTACAATCTCCCTCACCACATGCACTGGTTTGTGATCGGGTGCTCCAGTGTCACAAGGGAAGTGGAGCCTCAACAATGGCCCATTTGGAGAACCTGATTTTATTTCTATGATTTTCCTTCCCTTTGCTATTGACGCTGACCCAATTTTTTTAAAAATTTTCTCTTCTAAATTCTTATCTCTTTTGGTAAATTTCTTTAAAATCCTTTCCTCAAGTGTTAACTGAGGAGTTTGCTGTGAAGGCGTGTGCTTACAGCGCTGGGGTAAATCCCAGCAGCCACGGCTCCACAAAGCCCAGGCCAGCGTTTCCTTTCAAGCTATGTTTTTAACCAGCTCCCAGGGGATTTCTCTGCACTCTGGCCTCCATACATTTTCTTTTCTTCTCTCATTCCACTTCAGAATGTTGTTTCTATCACCTTCTCAGCCTAGTAAATAGCACGCTGAAGATTTATGATGTTTAAACTTGTAATGCCATAACATATTTTATATATTTTTCACAGTATTATTCAGACGTGTTATGGTTTAGTTCAAGTTCTAGTGCAACTGCTCTGAGGAACTCTTTCCTTGTGGGTAGGTCCTCTTTGCCAACGAGTATTTGCACTTGCTTCAGAGGAGCACGAAAGGAATGTTCCATAAATGTGGCACAGGATTGAAACCGTAGATGGCCAAAGCATTATGGTTGGAGACGACAGCCCTGAACCTGCAGCCTTGGAGGAGCTATGAACCAGGGTTCTCTTTTGCAGAGCAGTCTCTGCTTGCTGGTTCCATGCTTTCCCGGTTCAAATTCAGTGCAGAATGATTCTGCCAGTGTCGTGGAGGATGGTAAAGAGAAAGACCCTACAGGGGTCTTGAGGAAAGAAGCAGATGAAGAGCCAGTGCGCTTAGTTCAGGTGGACATGAGCATTTTCCTCTCAGTTGCTCTCACAGAGTCATAGAATGAGAGAATGGTTTGGGTTGGTAGGGACCTCAAAGCCCATCCAGTGCCACCCCCTGCCATGGGCAGGGACACCTCCCACTGGGTCAGGGGGCTCCAAGCCCCATCCAACCTGGCCTGGAACCCCTCCAGGGATGGGGCAGCCACCACTGTTCTGGGCACCCTGGGCCAGGGCCTCCCCACCCTCACAGGAAAACATTTCTCCCCAAGATCTCATCTCAGTCTCCCCTCTTTCAACTGGAAACCGTTCCCTCTCATCCCATCCCTGCACTCCCTGATCCAGAGCCCCTCCCCAGCTTTCCTGCAGCCCCTTTCAGCACTGGAGGCTGCTCCACAGCCTCTCCACAGCCTTCTCCTCTCCAGGCTGAACAACCCCAACTCTCTCAGCCTGGACTTGTATGGGAGGTGCTCTGGCCCTCGGATCATCTCCGTGGCCTCCTCTGGACTCGCTCCAACAGATCTACATCCTTCCGGTGCTGAGGACTTCAGCTTTCACATTGAATGCCCCCCCCCAGCCATGGTTCTGAGCATCCCCTGTGCCAAGGGTTTGTGCTGTGGTGAAATGATCATCTTGGCTTTGCTGCTGAGATTGCCCACTTCTGTTGGTGGGAATGGTTTTCATCACGAAAATATCCAGGCAGGGACAGAGCTGAGAGGGAGCAGCACCCAGTGTTAAGAAGGGCTGGATTCAGCTTTGCTTTTCTCTTACATCGTCCCTCTATGGCTATTAAAAAGACAAGAAACCAAACCCCCACCTAGGATTAATTAGTCTTTGGGCACATCTGCCTGCCTTCAGTTACTTTCAAAGTGATACCAATTCTTCTGTGAAGCTTCCTGAGTTTATAAAACACTAAGTACTTCTACAAAAACAGCAAACATTGTTCTCTCCTTGCACAGTTCCTAAACCCCAGCTACCAGATGGACCAAGGCTTGTACCCAGCGAGGGGATATTAATTTTGATGGAGAGAGACTTAGTGCTCTGGGTATTAAATTATACGCCTTGGGAAATGCAGCACAGTAGATGTGTGTTTGTACTGAGTAGCGTCTTTGTCTTTCATATATAAAAACACTAATTAAAATATAATGTAAAAACCCGAAGTATGCTGGTTACATTTTAGTGTGCTGCGAAGGTAAATAAAAATGAAACAAAAGATGTATATGTTGGGTCATTAAAAGTGCATTGTTAAATCGCTTTCTGCCACAAAATTTCCGAATTAAAAGCTGAGCAGAAATACATCTGGAACTGGACACAAGGGCAGATTGCTGTTCCTTTACCCGGAGTTCTGCAGTTGCTCCATGGTTCATTGGCGCTGCCGGTAACCACTGTGCAGAGAAACACAAGCAAGCGCAGCCCCTGGAACTGTACCTTGCAAAATTTCCTTTTTACGACATCTCCAGTGGTCCAGCAGAACCCCGAGCAGCTTTACCCTAAGGCTGGGGGAGCCGAGCTCCATATGCTGTCTGCTGCGTTGGATAGAAGGTCCCTTTTGATACGTTCAAACCAGAAACAGCTTGGGATATTAACTGAGCTGTACCTTCCAGCTTACAGTCTGTAATGAGAAAAGGAGGCAAGCTGTCAAAGTTAGCAATTAAGATGGATCCTTTGCAATGTAAAATGTGGAATATCACACACATAAAAGTGAACTACTTGATGTTGTTTAATCAAAGCACGTTACTGATGGCAAACCAGCACAGGCCCACAGTGGCAAATGAGGCTTATTCTGATTTTATCTTCTCTATAAGCAAGTGGGTGCCATCTCTTACACTTTTTGGAACCAGTGCAGTGCATGCGTTTAATCGCTGCAGCCCTTTGTTGCCTAATGGCCAAAGCAGGTGCCTGGGCTGGAGGGGGAACCGTCCCCTCCAGAGTCACAGGAGGGCTTCAGGATCCCAGCAGTGGGTGCTGGTGCCGTCTCTGGGGTGAGGATGTGCCTGTAATGCATCATAGAATGATTTTGAGTTGGAAGGGGCCTCAAAACCCATCCAGTGCCACCCCCTGCCTTGGGCAGGGACACCTTCGGCTGGATCAGGGGCTCCAAGCCCCATCCAACCTGGTCTTGAACACCTGCAGGGATGGGGCAGCCACCACTGCTCTGGGCACCCTGAGCCAGGGCCTCCCCACCCTCACAGCAAAACATTTCTGCCCAAGATCTCATCTCAATCTCCCTTCTTTCAACTGGAAACAGGGCATCTTTATTTTGAAACTCCACTGAACTGATGGTACAGACTGGAGCCTGGAGCCATGCAAAGCACCTTTCCTTCAACGACGGCGTACCGAGCTTGCAGGGTCTTGAGGTGGCCACAGGTTCTGAGTATTTCCCTTCCTACAGTCAGGGTACACCCAGCAGCTGTCCCACATGGGACGGTCATCTCGGCAGCTTTGGAAGGCTTAGGCCAAAGCGTACCAAAAACTAGAAGGGTCTTTCTGTTGGAGCCATCCAGTTCTGGGTTTGTGGACGTAATAACTCATCCTCAGTACCTGCACTATTGGCCTCCTTATTAATAAATGTCTTCCTGGGCGGAAATCCAAGGCTGAAGGCCTGGGGTACCACTCAGGTTACCAAAGGTCACTTTTATCGCCACTGTATTGCTTTGATGGTATTTATTTAAGTCCCTTCCAGAATCTTCCCGTAGTCTTCCTGGCATAGTATACGGCCCCTTGATAAGGAGAGAGAGAAAAACCCATCTTTCTTTGTGTCACTATCCCCCTGAAGAAAAAGCTTAACATCTGATTTAAGTTTGCTGAAATAACAACAGATGTTTATCTTGTATTGTATGGCACATGGCACTACATCTCATAAACCCCCTCCTGGAGCTTAAGGCAGAGTTTCTGGTCCCTCATTTGGACACTTGCAGGCTTTGTGCTCTTTTTTTTTTTTTCAATGTTTTCATTTCTCTGGAGCTTAATCTGCTACCAAAGTATTTATAAGTATCACGTTATAAACCGTGAAACGAGGAATAGCAAAGGAGATTTCCAATACTTCCTCCCGCTAAGCGCAGGGCTGGGCGGCTGCTTACCTGCAGCCCCCAATAATGAAACAAATGTGCAAACTTTCTACAGGTTTTCATTAAACCAGAAAAAAATAATCCCACTCTGAGAAAGCAAAAACTGGGGAGGAAAAATGCAGGAGACCCCTGTTTTTGTGGGACTGGTGAAAAGTGAAATATTTTCACTTCTAAAATCTGTGTGTATTTTACTGTGAAAACAGTGAATTCCTGTAGCTGGTGTAATAT
Organism: Neomorphus geoffroyi; assembly: GCA_033558235.1. NCBI lineage: Eukaryota > Metazoa > Chordata > Aves > Cuculiformes > Neomorphidae > Neomorphus > Neomorphus geoffroyi. The sequence continues at coordinate 1,341,643 of JAUMJM010000029.1, read as the reverse complement.
TTTTGTATTTATACACAGCAATACTTAAATTCTGCTCATTGTAACTGCAGAGAAACGCTGTGTGGCAGAAAGGAGGGGTTTCTTCCAGCGCCGATGTGTAAGTGTTTGTGAAAGTGCCCGCGTCCTCGGGGAAGGAGAGGTGGAATTCCGGTGGGTAATTTCGCACAGCCCTTCCTGGGGCACTGGAGGATTAATGCTGGGTGAGATAAAGACACCATCCATGTCGGAAGGCCGGCTGCGGGTGTTTCAGATGGCAAAATAGATAGTGGAGATTGACGGGATGTGTCTGAAGGAGTGAGTGTCTGGGAGGAAGGAAAGTGGCAAACATCCCGATACTGCGCAGGAGGTGCGGTGCTGGTCAATCACGGGGTTGAAAAGGGACCTGTAACGTCTCAGAGGACGTGAAGGAGTGTAGAGCAGAAAGTCAAAAGGTATCTCCATTGTGGGCGGATAAGAGGAAGCACGTTGCTCTGTGCACCTCTCCACTTTGCCTTGGGGTTAGCAGCTCTTTCCCAGCAAAAAGGGAGGCTGGGAGGTGCATCAGGCAAGGGGACAGCTCGGGGCCGCTTCTCCCAAGTCACAAGTGATAGGATGAGAGGAAATGGCCTCAGGTTGCGGCAGGGGAGGGTTAGATTGGATATTAGAAACTATTTCTTTACTGACAGAGAGGTGAAGCCCTGGCAGAGGCTGCCCAGGGAGTGGGGGAGTCTCCAGCCCTGGAGGGGCTCAAAGGACGTGTGGCCGTGGCACTCTTGGACAGGGTTCAGCAGACACCGGTGGGGCTGGGCTGACGGTTGGGCTGGATGAGCTGAGAGGTCTTTTCCAACATTAATGTTTCCATGATTCCATGATCTTTCCCTGGAGCTCCAGACAGCAGATTCCTTCCTCTCTGAAGAATGTTCTAGAGAGACCACATTACTGTCTTCAACTGAGGCAGATTTTTTTGTTATCTTCTCGGTATTTTTGAGCTCACTGATCCATGAACGTCGTGGCTTCTTTTTTAACGGGCTCTCCAAAGGCATGGCTTATTTTATGTTTGAATCAGTGCTGTCCTCCTTTGTTTCCTCTACTGAATTCTTTATTTATTATTTCCTAAAATGATTTGATTTTCCCCCTCCTTCCAAACACATATGATTGCAATAAGCAGATACCAAATAGAACCGAGAAACAAAAGGCCGAACATGCTGATAATGTACATTTGGTTTGTATTTATCGTTTTAAGATGTGTTTTAATTGGTTCACTACCAACATCCTGTAACTTGCAGTCAGTCAGAAGAGAAACCTGTTTCATTTTAAAGCCAGTTCATTTCTTCCCCCTTTCAGCAATGGGCAAGACCCTACTGTGGTATCTCCAAATTTAATTTCATTAAAGCATTTAAATAAAGAGGATTACAATACATCTCGGTTTGCCGTTCTCCGTTGATGACCAGGGACTGGATTTCATTGTGCAATGGTTTTTAAAAAGAACAACAACGCAAAACACATTTTGTTGCTTTGTAACATAAGCCTTCATGCATAATTTCTAACGAAAACGTGCAGCTATAAACCTAGAGATAAACAGTTTGCCTGTTATTCCAGAAGCTTAATCTGCTTAGTTTAATGAAGAGAAAGTGAAAAGGTGTCATGAATGCCATCTTAAAGTACTGACCTGCCAACAAAATTTGATTCAGTGGACTAACAGTGTGACAACACCCAATTTAATGTGAGTCTTTATTTGAAAAATGAGAAATAATTTGGAAACAAAGAAAGTGGTGCTGGCAGAGCGGTTGGAAAGATCACTCTGTGCGTCCTCCTGGACAGTGGTGAGGTCACCTTTACCTCTCTGTATCTGCCAGAGGTTTGCTGAGTGTGTTCTTAAAAGCTGCCCAGGACAGGGTTTCCACTCTTGGACAATTTGCCAGTGCCTTGAAGTTTATTGCTGACAATTCAAACACCGAGGCTCGATGCCTCCTAAAAGGTCTGTGTGTACCGAACAGGAATTCATTTGAGGAAGTCTTGTTGTACAGGAGGTCAGCCTGGAAAACCGCAGCACAGTCCCTTCTGACCTTGCTTTTAGGAGGTTAGTGGCACTGTTATTTTGGACTTCCAGCTTCTATCTTCAAGCTACAATTTTGGATTAGCAATTTTCATAGGTATTTTATATTTTAAAGAGCAAAAGTTTCCTTTTGCTCTTGCTAAACTCAGATAAATACAAAATCTAGGCTTGGGAGAGGACAGTTGCACATATTTCTGTTTTCTACCTCCTCACAACACACTTTACCATAGGTCTCGACTTTCTTTTGTAATTGATTCTTCCTAAAGCTGTATTTATACACAAAACTTTGGGTTTGGTCGACCCATCAGAGCACCTGCACCTGGTGGAATTTGCAGGGTACTTTTAAATAGGGACTGATTACTGTGCATGGATGCTGAGGGTCCTCTCTCTTGTTCAGCTCTGTCCTGTGCCTCCAGCAGCTTTCAGGTGATGGTGTAACCCTTGCTGTCTCCTCATGGCCAGCTGAACCAGCGATGACCAAAGACCCATCCAGGCAAACTCGCTCCTATGTGGGAGAAAAAAGGTGTCCCAAAGCAGCCGCCCTTCTGGGCGATAATGGGTGTTTCTGCTGCTGCGGTGAAACTGTTCCATGTGGTTAGTCCAAATCAAGAAGTTTATTAACAGAAGTGGTGAGGTGGTGGAATTACCTGGAAGTTTACCTTGGTTGGTGTTTCAGAGGCCAGGAGGAGAGCTGTGGGAGCTGCTGGAGCCCCAGGCAGGGCACCAACAGCACCGAGGCCGCTTGGGCGATGGAAACCGGGGTGCTCAGCAGGAGACCTGAAAGATCAGTCCCTGAAAACCAGTCAGCTGTGAAGGTTTCAAAGCTGAAGTCTTGAAAAGGAGTTTTCCTGTCTTTAGGGAGGGTCAGTAGTTGGACACTATGCAGAAACATGGAAACTTTTGTTTTAATAAACGTTACGGAGTTTCCCTTTTCCATTTGGCTTCTGGAAATGTGGGGAGGGGGAAAGATGGAAAAAGATTGCATTTGTTTGCTGGCCAATTTGGTCAAAACAGAGCAAAACTGAGAAGTGTCTTTTTCCATACAAGCTCTTGCTGAAAGCCTCTGTCCAGCTGTGCTGTGACTGAGCCCCAGCCCTGCGGGGAGCTGGGACCAGGAGGTCCCCGTCCCGCCCAGGAGTTCCTGCAGCATCTCTGGGGTTTTGCAAGAGAGAGGGAGGTGCAAAAGTAGAGAAATGAGCAGCATTCGAGCCGTGGGTTGGAAGGCTGGAGTTAAAAACCAAGGGCCAGTATTGCACTACTGTGGTATGCAGACTTAGTCCAGGAAAGAGCTGTCCCTCGGGCGCTGCAATGACAGTATAAATAGTTCTCTCTGCTATAAAACAAACACAGAATCACTTATTTAGTTCAGCACTCTGGAAGTTTGCCCAGTCCACACTAATTATGTTGTATCTTGCGTTTATCGTGTATATTATAAATGATTTGTCATGCCAAAGTGGCTGGACACCTTCCCCCCCGTATCCTATTCCTCGTTTAGGTTTCTGATCATCTTCTCACTCATTGATTTTTCCTGTCGCTTTCTAGAAAACAGCCTTGTTTGTTACCTGCAGCCACTGCAGTGCTGCTTCGTCAGCTTCTCTGAGAGTGTGGAAGGAAGGAAAAAAAGCTGAAGTGCATCATGAGCAGCATCTCAGTCTGTGGCTCCCACGTATGGACCTGCAGTCTGGGTGTTTCCTTTTGGGAGTAGCGCAAGCTTTACTGCCTGTGAGCAGTGTGCAAAGAGCAGCATTAAAGCTCGAGCAGCTGTAGAGTGAGGAAAATAGCTTTTCTCTTGTAATATTCTTTGAAGGGGTAAATAAGTGGACGTGGAACGGTTGGAGTGACTCCAGAAGAGGCTACGGAGAAGATCCAAGGGCTGGAGCTCCTGCCGTATGAGGACAGGCTGGAAGAGTTGAGGTTGTTCAGCCTGGAGAGGAGAAGGCTGCGGGGAGACCTCAGAGCAGCCTCCCAGTGCTGAAAGGGGCTCCAGGAAAGCTGGGGAGGGGCTCTGGATCAGGGAGTGCAGGGATGGGATGAAGGGATGGTTTCCAGTTGAAAGCAGGGAGACTGAGATGAGATCTTAGGGGGAAATGTTTTGCTGTGAGGGTGGGGAGGCCCTGGCCCAGGGTGCCCAGAGCAGTGGTGGCTGCCCCATCCCTGGAGGTGTTCCAGGCCAGGTTGGATGGGGCTTGGAGCCCCCTGATCCAGTGGGAGGTGTCCCTGCCCATGGCAGGGGGTGGCACTGGATGGGCTTTGAGATCCTTTCCAGCCCAAACCATTCTGTGATTCTATGAAACATCTTTCCAAGTAGAAGGCAAAGGGGGGTGGGGTTTAGGGCAGAACACGGCAGAACTTGGAGAGAAAGAGCTGAAGTGATGGAATATAAGCATAAAGAGGATGCAGAGTATGATCAGATGCAAAAGGAGAATGAGGGTAAAAAAGGTGGCTAGGACAAATGGGGTCGAAAGGGCACAGAAAATAAGAAGTGGAGGGAGAGAGAGCTATGGTTTTTCGTAAGAGTTTTTAAAATAGACATCAGTTTAACTTGTGAGCAGGAAGAACCTCAAAAGTGATTAAATTTTATAATTTCAAGACTAATCAGAGTTAGATAATTTTTTTTTTAGTGGAGCTTTTCACCTTGAAAACTTTAACAGGAAGAGAAGTGATGCTCATTGCAGAAGCAAATGATGCTTGGTCACAAGAGTTTCCAGGCTGTCCAAGTGCCTGTAGTGCTGTGTTTTGGTCAGGTGCCCCTCCTGGATGACACAACTGTGCTGCTCCGTCCGTGCTGCCGTGCACGGAATCCTTCGACAGCAGCGGGGGTGTTGAGAACAGATGCTTTGCAAAGGGTGGTGAACGTCCCTGTGGGCCAGAGATTAATTGGGTTGTAATTACCCATCACATGCTCTGTGCGTGTCCAGTTCATGGGAGAAGTCAGTCACCCAAAGATGACAAAGGGGTCCTTACTCTTGATGCTGGTGAAACCCTCTTTGAGGTTTCTTTGGTTTCTTTCTTTTTCTCCTTTTTTTTTTTTCTAGTGGGTTTTTGCTTTCTGCCGAAGAACAAAAACGTAACTTCCCATGCAGACCTAGTCTGTGCAGGACAAGGGCTCTTTTGAACGATTTTACATACAGTCCTTGTTCCAAAGAATCTTCTCGCACTTCCTAAGGAGCCCTGACAATATCATGTTTGGGCAGAGATGGAGCAAGCCTCTCTGTCAGGAGAACAGAGATGACAACTGACCCAACCCCACCGCCGGGGCCCTGCAGTGGAAGCAGCAAATTTGCTTTGCCGTATTTCATAGAGCTGTTGGCCAGTGGTGAAATAGACCTGGAAACTGAAATTCTCATGAATAATAGACTTGTTCTTCGTTAGTTGTAGTTACTGCTGTGCTTTCTATTACGATAATGTGTGCAGCTTCTTGCTGAGTCTGAGGCCTCTGATGCCAAGAGTCGTGGCCAGAGTTGAAGACATTCCAGACTAAAGCCGGTCAAGCCCCCTCTGGCACATTTTCCATGCAAACATCTCAAATTTATAGTTTCTTTAGCAAAGAGATTAAATCCACTCCTATTTAAAAAGCAGCTATTTTTAATTCTGTAGATAAAAATAAATAAAAATAGAACATACTGGTCCTTCCTTCCCATAGGACCTGAACATCTGGGTGGTTGGGTTTTTTTGCCAGTTCTCCCCTGAAAAAGTTTGTATCCAGAAGGAAATTGTCTTTGTGCAAACGTATTTAGCTCAGATAACTTTAGGGGGGTGAAGCTCTCTGGAAAGCGGAGCACAAGGTGACAGGAAAGTGATACTGAATATGGTGAAAATAAAATGCAAGAGAACTCGGGGATGTGAGTTACAAGCGAACACGCTGTTCTTCTGGGGTTTTTTTCAGGTGAGGAAGCAGCACCTATTGTGGAAAACTGCAGTACTTTTGCTTGACGGGGTTACTTGAGATTCACGTTAACGGAGACAACACTAATTTAGTGATGATTTTAGATGACGTTGCTGTCCTGCAGGAAGGTTGCCCGTTGATTTACAAATCGAGCGAGCGTGCACGCTGAAATGGCTGGGAAATCTGATCCTCGCAGTACACAGGGTGCCCGTGCCAGCCGGTCACCAAGGATGCATTTCATCCTCTGCAGCACTTAAGTCGTGTTTAGCAGGTCAGGAGATGGTTAGCAAAGGCTTGGTTTGATAAGAAGTTGCCTAAATTAGGCTAATGATGGGCTCTCCTGGGTAAAGCAGGGGAGAAAAAGTTCAAAGCCTGGTATTTATGTGCACAAAGTCCAAATACCTGCCAAGTCTCTTTGATGAAGTGTCTTTGTCAGAACGATTAAATGGGGGTTAAAAAGGCCAGACCTTTTCTCAACATATTTGACTTGCTCTTTCTTTCCTCTCTTCAAGGTGTCTTCATGTTACATTTATTTGCTTCATGAATTCTTTATTACACTAATCAGTCCTGATGTACAAACTCATTAGAAAATGAGCTGGAAATGTAAGATCTGTCAAATTTCAGAGACTTCTGACATCGTTAGACTCAAGGGCCTTTCTGCAATGAAAAGAGAGAAAGGAAAGAAGCTAATGAGGAAATGTCAGATAATGTAGAAGTCAATCCATTTGGGGATGAAGTTTTACAAAGTTCAGAGAGAAAAGTTGTAGCGTTGCCAGGGTAAACACCTAATTTTTTTTTTTTTAATGTAAATTTTGGCACAGAGGCGTTTTTTTTTTACTGGTGTTACCGAACACTTCTGGTTTGGGTTTGTAATCGACGTCTTAAATAAGTTTACCATGTTACTATTTTAATGATGACACAGAAATGAAGGGAAATAATTATTTGAATGGGATTCCCTGTTATAGGAATTACCAGTCCGCATTCTGGGGCTTGTGCCAGTCTCAGCTGAAACCCCTGTCCCAACATGTGAGGTGCTGTACAGATGCACAGTGAAATAAACCTTTCTGTGATTCTCCCAAACCATTCTATGATTCTATAAACGTTCAAGGTCAGGTTGAATGGGGCTCTGAGCAACCTGATTTGGTTGAAGGTGTCCCTGCTCACTGCAGGGGGATTGGACTCAATGACCTCCATGGTCCCTTCCAACCCAAACCATTCTACAAATGCAGCTTTGGTTCTCTTTAAAAGGAGCTTAGATGGGTAAGATCTGTCAGATCTGTCAAAGGCCCCGTCATCAGCCTAACCTGAGAAGAAAAAGGTGTAAAAAGAAACAGCAGTGGAGAGAGCAGTGACTTCCCTGTGGTCACACACAGGTCTGTGGCTCAGATAGGGCGAGAGTCGCAGTCAGTGCCGTGCTCACTGAATCACACCTTCTCCCTCTGCCCACTAATGGCTTGGTAAGTGCGGTTCTTCTTCTGAGCAGTGCTGAAAGTGAGGAAAATGGGTGATTTACAACACCAAACAGCCTCATCCTGGTGAAGGGTGAGCCTGCCAGCCTTTGTTCGGCTTTGGTTTCCTTCGCACCAGTAGATCAAGAAGTAAGGGGCTTATTTCATCTCTTTATCGAAAAGCTTGGGACACCGTTGGGAAAACCGTTAGTGATGCCCTGCGTCTCCAGGGAGGAGGGCTTGTTGCTCCATCTACACAGACAGCAAATAGGAGCCTGGTTACATTTAGCTGTCAAATCCTTGTTGGTTTGAACATGGAAATGTCTGCTGTGTCCATCATCTGCCTGATGGACATCAGACTGTCAGTGGGAAGGAGCAGTGTCGGTCGCTGACACTGTTACACACCTGTGAAACAGTCACAGACAGAGTTGCTATGGGACACAATGAAGACGATCACATATGATAAATGGAGTGGGATGCAGGACATTTGGGATCTGTGCTTGGTCTTTCTAGGAACTCCCTGTGTGACCCTGGGCTGGTCTGTTTCTCTCGACACAGGCCACAACGCACGGCACTTGCCAGGCACACACAGCACTGTCGCGGTTACAGCTGGGGCTCCCAAACAGCAGTTGTAACACAGAGCATCACAGGTTGTTCTTGCTTTGAGATGGATGTAATTACCATTGCAGAATTATAGAGTCATGGAATTTTTGGGTCGGAAGGGACCTCAAAGCCCATCCAGTGCCACCCCCTGCCATGGGCAGGGACACCTCTCACTGGATCAGGGGGCTCCAAGCCCCATCCAACCTGGCCTGGAACCCCTCCAGGGATGGGGCAGCCACCACTGCTCTGGGCAACCTGGGCCAGGGCCTCCCCAATCCTCACGGTTAAATTAAGTTCTATCACCACATAAATTCTAGAGCAGACGACTTGTGTGCTCATATAAAGTAGAGCAGAGCTTTATGCCAAGAGAAGCTTTTCTCCAAAGGTTTTTTTTCTGTCTTTCATTGGTAAGGAGCTAGATGGCAACTCAAATGAGCAGGTCCAGAAGACTACCTACCCGTCAGGGTGTGTGAAGCTGAGGGTCCCCCATAGCTCAGCCTGCTTGTGTATTCACTAAGGACGCACACAGCGTTCTTCCTCGGGGTCTGCTTGTTGGAGGTGCTGAGCTGAGCATCCCTGTCCTCCCGTCTCCAACCGCAGCGAAAGTGAACAGGAGCTGTGGTTGCTCAGCACCTCATAAAAATGAAGCCCCTGTGGGTTTTGGGGGGATAAATGAGAGAGAAACTGGGCTCAACGAATAAGATAAGTTTGCTGGCAAATTGTAGTAGCAGTGAAAGCAGAACCTGAGACATTTACATACCCATTAGAGGGGGATTTCAGGGCTGGACTCAGGCCTGCTTTGCAATCATTGGTCTCCAGGGGACATCTCCCCGTATCCTGCAGACGCTGTGCTGAAGGGCAGCTGCTATTCAGGTCCATCCTTTCGATGACACATTAAGCACCTCCGTCCCAGCCTTGGCTGGGGTTTATGGCCGCGACTGCTCCTGCTCAGCCGTGCGCGGGTGTAGCGAGGGTACAGTGCAAGGTGAGCATGCAGAAACCCTCAAAGGCAGAACTGCTGCAGCACACGCGGCCAGGAGCGATGATTCATCCCAAGGAGTTCTTTTAAAATCAGATTAGAGAGGGCAAGCTAGTGAAAGGGAAGGGGGTATTTCTGCTTTGCAAATCTAACTCCATCAACAAGGTGTCAAAGAACTGATACTTCCTTCTTAGCTCTTCCCCCTCTTTCCTTCCTCTTTCTGTCTCTAGCTGTTGTCTTGCCTTTTTTGCAGACAAACCCCACACCTCCAGTCCCTCCTCTTTGAAGCCTATGGCTGCTCAGGTGAAGCAATTGCATTAGTCCCTTAGGAAAGAGTCAGGGGTGTTTTCCTTACCCACGGGGTGTGGATCTGAGTTGTGAGGAGCACTCTGGGTTTGTGTCAGACCCACACATCCAAGAGTTCCAGGGCAGTAAAGCGTGAGGAGCGCTGGAGCAGACTGGCTGCTAGCAGAATTCTGGTATGTGTTTCTATTTACTTTGCAGATGACTTTGTTTTAAAAGTCCCTTTATTCAGAAAACAAAATTGTATGTGGTTTTGCACATGAATCTGCTTAAAATCATCCTAAACTTCTCCTTTAGCCTATCACATCACTGTGGTGTTACCAGCCACGTCTTTAGAATTTCATACTGGTTCCTTTCATGTATCATGTTGTGATCATTACTGGCTTATTTGTCTTTGAGCACCTCTTCTAGGTAGCCTTTAACATCCCACAGCTCCAGGTATTCCTCTTGCCAAATAAAACCCACTTTGCTGCAGGTATGGCATCGAAATGCACGTCTGATTTGTTGTGTTGGCTTTGGTGTTCCAGAGCCATTGGCAACCCTTTATTTTGTCTTTAGTCTTATTTAGAATTTCAACCTGTGACAACCCTTTCTGGCTTTTGGATCCGACCTTCTGGATTTGGCTGTTGTGCTTTCCAAGTAGAACTTGGGAGCCACAGGGTTTCACTTTGATCGTCCTTTTCTGGGTGGTCACTGCTGCGCACTGAACTGTTCCCAGGTCCTTCAGCACTTATTCGGCTGTACGACATCTGTCACATTCTGCTGCAGGGCAAGGATGGCTGCAGAAACAGGCAAGAAGGGAATACTCATGATATATAATGAAATTATCGACCTATTTTCTTTCACCAGAACCTAAGATTACTTGAAATGTTACTGGGAAACTTCAAAATGAAACTTTTTGGACAGTTCTCCTTCAGAAAAGGTCTTGTTGAGAGCCTCAGGAATGGCAGATCTGTGTGAGGCCGGGAGGTCTCCTTTCCAGAGCCTGGTCAGCTCTTACTGACCCACACTGTGAAATGTTCAGCACTGCTGGTCTCCTGTCTTGCTGTTAATCATTCCTTTTAATATAGTTGCTCTTCATTTGGGTTTTTCTTGCCTGTCTTATCTGCTCTTCCCTCATCCACCTTCCGCAGCTGGGACAGCTGCTGATGGAGCTTCTTTGGGTGCTCATAATCTTTTGATTTGGATTCGCAACAGTTGATTATTTCTGTCAATAAATAAGCAGTTCACTATCAAACCAATTATTTTTACACCCCCCCAAAATACATTTTGATACTTTCTTTTACTGTTTTCCTCTCTATTGTTACGGAAAGATACCCAACATGCTGATCTTAACACAGTTCTCCTTCTCTTAAATCTAAAAACACTTCATAGGAAAAAAAGAACTTCTCCCATGGTACGACGTACCTGGGTTGCCTTTCTTATTCAGAATCCGAGGCCAAAAGCACCACTCAAGGAGTTTTCCCTCCTTGAGACATCTTTAGCTGGTTTCTCAGTAAGTTCAAACAAATTTATGAAGCCATATATGGGGAAGTTTACATTTCTGCCAAGTGCTCGTTGATAAAGGGGAGACTTTGATCCCTTGGCCTGTCAGTTGTGCCTCGTATGTGCTGGGTCAGGACAAAAGTCTAAGTGTATTTCCCTTAACAAATGGATTGTGCTGCCTGGAAGTATTGCTGCTGTGTAACAGTCAGCACTGAGCTGGCATGGGAGTTTTAAGAGATTTATTTCAGGAAATCTTCTGTGTGAGAACCAGTTCATAACAACTAAAGTTAACCAGGTTAATGTGAATTTGGCAACAGCTGATGATGGAAACCAATCTCTGTATAGATAGTTAGAAGTAAATGCACACACCTGTGTGTTTAACTGAAACACCCTATAAATAGAGCACCTGACAGTCTCTTGGTTAGGAGTTGTGTTGTTGTAGTGGCTGGGGCTTGTACAGGTAAGCTTTTTCTAGCTATATTTAAGTGGCTTATTTGAGAAAAAGGAGTAATTTCATGAAGAGTTAGTGCTGCTGCCAAAATGCAGCAATTTTAAAGCCAAGCAGCTTCCTGAATACTTGTGCTTTTATGTTAGCCTGACCTGAGGCTTGGGAAGTTAAGGATGCTGGAAACAAAAACCTATTAGGAAAACAAGATGAGCTTCAATGTATAATAGCTATTGTGTCACTTGGTGGCTTTGGGCAAAGGCTGGTGAAGGGTAAAGGGTTTTGTACTCGTTGTGGAAGTGCTTTGTGCTGCTAAACTCTGAGGCAGCAAACAAACTGCTAAGCCAGTTTGATATTAAATGTAATGAGTAATGCAAGCAGTGGATGCTGAGATGTTATTTAATTCTGTTTAATGCCTCTTTGTTTGTACTCGGGGCAGATGTGTGTGGTTTGCACTAATCTGTAGCCAGGCAAGCTTTGTGGATGTGCGGCTCAGGTTCAGGAAGGCAAGGTTTCTGGCTCTGCAGGGTAACCTTTACATGGTTGTTGCTTCTCTTTGCACCCTAAACAAGGGGTGTGAGGATGTGTTGGCCCTTTGGGGGGAGGGCTCACTCTTGCTAACAAGTGGTACCGTGTCCAGTGCCACTTTGAGGCCTCTGGGAATTACTGAAGTAGAAATAACCTGAGCTGAGTGAAGGCAAAGCCAGCTTGGTGGAACGGTGTGTGTTAATCTGCTTGTGCTCCCCTTGATCAGAAATCCAAACCAAAAATACCTGCAAGCAGCATAAGGTGGTTTTTTTCCCCTTCAGGTCTTGTATCTCGTCTGGGTCACCTGGATGTCTGACTTGCTTTTGACTTTGTAGCTCTGGAAAGGCTCTGTGTGTGTGCTAATAATAACCTGGAGACCAAATAGAAATGTGGTGTCACGCAGTGTTGAGTGAGTCCTAGAGATTCATCTTGGGAACTGTAGAGGGTGTGCAGAGCTTGGAGAGAGGAGACCTCTGTGAAGTGCCAGCAATTGCTGGAAAAGTGGGGCTGATGTGTTCCTGATCTCCTCTCTCAGCAGCTCCTCACGCAGTAGCCGGCCTGGATGAGCTGAAAGAGCCATTAGAAATACTTTATAAAAAGTCAAGAGGGTGAAGGGACACGGGTTATTGCAGAAGAGTGTTGCTCTCTTCCTCGGAGGAGAACCTTGGCTCCAGAGGGCCCCTCTGAAGCAGAGGTGAGCTGGTATTTTCAGGTGCTGTTATTATTTGGACACACACATGGAAAACCTTCTGAGCTGCCCGTTATGGGGGGCTGTACCCAGAAAGACGTGCCTTGCCAGGCTGTGCCGCCTCGCCAGCTTGGCTCAGTCCTTGTGTAAAGCCACTTGTGGCTGGTCAGCAGCCTTGGCCTCTGAGGGTTCAGCTGGTGTTCAGCCCTGGCAGTTGGTAGTCACCCCTCAAGTCTCTCCCAGGAATTGATGCCGTTAAGGGAGCACCAGGATGTGGCTAATGGGATGCTGAGCTGGCAACCAAAAGACGTGGCAATGATCAGTGGTCTCTGTGCAACCTGTGATGTCGTTAAAGTCTGACTCCTGTGAGGGGCTGAGGACACTGCGGTGTCCGACTTACCAGGCTGGCATCGCAGAGTTGGCCCTTTGGGTCTCTGATTGCCCTTTGGGAAGCAGGGGACTCCTGTGCCCCGTGGAAGAGCCTGGTGCGACTCCTGCAGGAGTCGCTTTGTGTTTGGAGGGAGTCAGGCTGCGTGCACGTGCGCTGCCCGCTCGTCCCGATCGCTGCTGCCGTCTGTGGGAGTGTTCCCTTCTGTTTTTTCCAAGCGGAGGCCCTGGCACAGCACTGCTGGGCTCGCAGCTCCTCGGGGCTGCAGAGGACTCCTCGGTTGTGGTCCCATCACACAGGGCCCTCATCGCTCGTTTTGGTGCTTGCTCTGTAAATGCAAGGGTAGGGAAAGTGTAGCTTCGAGTAGAGGATGCAAAAGCCCTTTCTTTTGATTCCAGGACCTACTGCAGAGATGGGTACCTCAAACAAAACGTGGCTCGCTGGGAGCGCAGGAGCTCCTGTGACCTTTGTTTACCCACAGATACCTCCCTTCCCTGAGGTGGAAGAAGTAGAGCGATGGGTGTGGCTGGTGGGGACCGGTGTGGTTGAGGGGGGTTGCAAAATGAATTTGATTTTTATGGTGGATTTCTTCCAAACACAGATCTGTTCTACCCTCCTGCTGCTACCACAAAAGTCCCTCACGGTGTTCAGGAAGCCTGTACAGAGTAATTTTCCTTCTACTTTCCCCACTTCCTCTAAATGCTGGGCCAGACAAAGGTGCTGCAAAAGTTATAAGCCGCAGTTTGATCTCTCCAAGTTAAATGGAGAGACTCTGGGCTCGCGGTGGCTGAGACACGGGCATCGGGCCTTGACATTTGTCTTTCTGTGGGCTCCCTATATGGTCTCTTATTTTTAATCTTATTTTTGTTCCTCGCATGTTCTTTCCTCCCTGCTCCCTGCGTTCACCAGCCAAAATAGAACAGAAAAACACTGTTTGAAGTAGCTTGGGAGGCGAGATAGAGTATTCCAGGATGCACGTGTAGCCCCAGTTAATGGTTTGCAGTGGGCCCGGAGTTTCTGGTGGGCCCTGGTGCTCTTGCAGGGAAAGAGAAAGGGTTTGCCAGGCTGTGGGCAGTGTTAGTCACTTGCTGGAAGATACTGGTCTCGCAGTGGCGTAATTTACATCAAGCGATGTGGTAGACAGGGCCTTTATCTTCTGAGAGGTGCAGCAAAAGCAAACCAAAGCCCTTCTGCGCCTGGAGCCTGCTGGGGGATGGAAAGGCCCGTTCCAGCTCAGTCTAAAGGTGTTGAAAACGTTCCCAGGAGCTGTAGCGAGCCCTCGAAAGAGGCTTAAAGGAGTTCACAAGAGTCAAAGACAAAAGGAAGCAGGCAAGGAGTGCAGACAGAGGGAGTCCCTGGTGGGAGATAGTGGAGGATATTGGCTGTTCAAACACCTCTTGATCGCCTTTGCTTCATAGGCTTTTTATTCCATGAAGCTGTAATTCCTGTCCTGAAGGTTCCTGGAGGCACTGGCAGGTGACAGTGGTGGGCCGGCAGTCCCCAGTGTGTCCCACAGTGCCATCTGATTGTGGTCAAATTTGAAAGAAAAACCCCAAACCAACCCACAAAAATAAGAAAACACTTAAAATATTCCGTAAGACCTTTTCTTTTCAACCCATCTGCATTTAAAGCTACTCAGAGAAAAAAACATTTACTCGTCTGATCTCGTTAGAGATGGAAAAACTTCAATAAATCCTCAGGGACTTGAACTTGTGGTTGAAGGAACTGAGAGGTCCCAAGCACGATGTTAAGGAAATATTAAGCTTTACCCTCTAATGGCCCCGTGTTGATGTGTGGAGAGGCTTAAAGGCTCTGATAGTTTTCCATGCTAATTTTCTTAGGGTAGAAATAAAAACAAAGTAGGAAGAAAAAAAATCTCCCATGTAGGTACATTTAATAGCAGTGGGAAGTGTCCTCACGTGTAATTAACATGAAAGTTTCGGTCACTGGTGCTGCTCTTGGACCTCTCGGACTGTTCATCTGCTGCCTAAACAATCTGCTGGATTTTGTTGGTATTTTGTTGATAACTGAAGCCTGGAAATTCAGAAGTTTGGAGACTCAGATGATGGAGAAAGGAGGTAAATTAATGGTGATAGTTGAGGCCATGTTTGGCGTTTGTTTATGTGAGACCCTGGCAGACAAAGTTGAGCATCTCTGCCTCCTCGGGCTGGTGGTCGGAGTCTACAGGATCCCCTCCCTGGGAAGAGGCAGGTGCTCCTGTGCTTTCACGAATGGCAGCCCACGTGTGGTGTTTGGCATCCATGGGTTTGTGGCAAATAAATGAATCCAACTGGAAAGAATACGGCGTGGAATATTTCTTCTTGTTGGTTGCAACAGCCCCCACAAAATGAGCACCACCACAAGCCCAGCGATGGGAAGGGGAGTGCTGGCATGAAATAGCACCATCTAGTGATGCCCCCTTCTTTCCTCTTTGCGAAGCAGGAGCCACCCACACTCTAATTAGTTCCAGGTTAATTGGAATGGTAGCTGCCACCTTCCTAGTGGACTGCGAGGGTGTTCTGCCAGGGGAAGAAGCTGTGCCATCCTTTAGGCACCCCGTGTCCGGTCTGTTGGTGGCCTTGACTGGGCTGTGTCTATTGAATTACACACTCCAGTCGCTGGGCTTTTGTTTTTTGGCTCAGCTGCTCCCAAACATTCACATCAACAACAGAGAACACTGCAACTTTTTTTTTTTTTTTTCAGCCGATTGAGTCATCCAAATATGCGGTTGTAGGATCAGAGAATGAAAGATGTGTGATAGCGAAAACAAAGCATCTTTGAGCGGGTCCACTGGCCGTAGGAAAGCAGCCCTGCGTTGATGTGTCTGGCAGGGGCGATCAATGCCAGCTGACGCGGTAGAGCATGGGCTGGGGTGGCTGTGTGAGTGCAGCACCTGCTGGTGCTGGGCTGTGGCCGTAGCTGATGTCTGCAGGTACTAAAGCACGAGTGACGTCATCTGAGCTGGGGACAATGTGCCTCTTCACTAGCTGGGAGTAGGAAACCTAGAGAAGAGCTTTCTACCCTCAGGTGATTTATTTCCCTCCATGGTTGCAAGATATCCCAAGTGGACAGATCTCAAGAGTGAAGAAAACTATTCCTTTTTTGAAAGTCAACTTTTTATTTATCAATTTTGAATTTTCCAGCTGTTTGGGTGCAGTGGGTTCTGCTCCAGTTGCTGCTTTGTTCAGTGGCTCAGGTAGCAGACAGCAAATTAGGATTGCAAAGCCATTGATCAACCTCAGCTGCGTGAGGCTGCACAAGTCCTGTAGCTCTGATCCAGTGCCCTTTGAGAAGGATGAAAAACTGGATGTGTCCTTCACACGCAGCCATTGAGCACTGGAGAGGAACTTCCCAGGCACACCTCCCCGCTTGCTGTTGTCTTCTGGGGGAGGTAAGAAACGCTGGGGTGGAAGGTGCATAGAGCAATTGAATATTTGCGATGAAGAGAACCCTTCAACGCAAACTGACAATACAATTCCAACAAAATGAAAAATTACAGTAGTTTGGCAGGAACTTTTTCTGTGGAAAAAGATCTTGGCACTTCAATGCCTTAATAGGGACCGTCACCACGAATCTGGCAGAGTCGCTGCAATAAGCATCTGCCTAGAATAATGTGATACTATTTTGAGGCTAAATCTGTATTTCTGCTTATTACCAAAATTGAAGCATTGGTGTCCAGAATATTTTCTTCCAGTGAGAAGGACATAAAGCATTTTGTTGCCACAAAGACTGATTTGTGATTTAGAGAAACAGTGATGGTTGCTCCTCACTAGGGATGCGAAAACTTTAGTGCTGCTGCCCTCTCTAATGATGGAGGAGTCTTCATCAGTAAAATGAAATCATCGTAGCACTTTGTGCTGTGCGGATGTGGTGATAAATGTCTCTATGGCAAGGTGTTTAGAGGACCTGCTGCGTTTTGCCGGTGTTTCTGCTGTACCAGCTCTGTGTGGTTGCCCTTTGCTGTGGTATCTGAGTATCTTTGCTTGGAAAGTGCAGAACTTGAGCTTCCTGCTCTGATTTAAGAGCAGGCTCCATCCTTTTAAGAGAACCACTTATTGCTTAAATTTAGGCAGTGCGTATCTAAGGAGCAGTGGTGGATTTCAGCCAGTGACAAGTGCTTTTCTAAATAAAGACCATAATGCAATAAATGAGGAGCTTCTGTTTGTTGAAATGCATCGCTAGGGCCCTGCCCACTGCGCTCCTAGAGGTGACAACACCAGTATCCATCTGCTTTGTCACCCAGCCCTGCCCACTGCCGATAGCGCTGGCATCTGTCTGTGCCCGCTCTCCAGCCTTGCAGCATTTCTCCTAGATGAGTTAAACTTTTTTTTCCCCCCTCTCCCCTTCCTTTCTCTTCTTCCCACCTCCCTCCCTCCCTCCCTGGTCCTTGACAGAGGCGCAAACACTCTTAAATGAGAGATAGTGGCTTCCATCCAATGGAGCCCTGGTTAATCACCGAACATCGTGGGAAAAGCACAAGATGAGGGCCGAGAAACAGCCCATTGTCTGGGCAAGATTAAAGCCCCAAAAGCCGTATTGTCTACTGAGGGGATAAATCTTCCTGCTGTCACTCAAGCACTGAATTAAATTCCCCTTCATTTCTAAAGGGGCTTATCTGTACTGAATAGGCTGTTGCGCCACAAGCGTAAGGGAACGTATTAAGTGAGCTCCTGTCTTGGGCACCTTCACAAATAGACGAAAAACAGGAGCAAATCTGGAAGGGGCGGGTGGGAGGGGGGACAAGCAAAAGTGCTTTGGACTGTGGAAAAGAGGAGGGATGTTAATTGTTGTTGCAGGTCGTTATGGATGGGGTAAATGAAATGGCCATTTTGGTTGAGTCTCCAGTTTCCTCACGGTATGAGGTGGAGTTTGAGGAAGGAGCATCGTGCAGTGCAGGGGTGGTTTGGGCAAAGGAATGTCCTTGCGTGCTCCAGCCAGTGCCCAGATGATGACAGCGTGTTCCTCTTGTAGGGTCCCTAAGGGAGGATCCAGCCCTTTGGCGGTGCGAGGCGTGGGCTGTAGGTGCGCTGCCAGACACCCTCTGCCACCCAGGTTGCCCCGGGAGGAAGGGCTGTGGCGGACTCGTGGCGAATATTGTTGTGACATGCTTGCTCAGCGGCTGGAGCTGGCTTGCCCTGAGCAGTCGAGGGGCTCGGCTCTGGTGAGAGCTGGGAAAAGGAGGAATGCTTTGAGCAGATGTAGTGTCTCAAGGAGCCCACAGGCAACACCACCACTGCTTCTTCTCTAAACAGTGCCTCTGGTGTTTGGTGAGGGTGCAGCACTGTGAGGATGTGGGACACACACAGTCATTGCTTGTGTCACTGTCATCCTCTCCTCCTTGCCCCCTTACACTCACCCTCACAAAACACCGTGCTCTCCATCCCACCTATAGATGCCTCAGTGGGGATGAATGTTGTCCCGTGATTTTGGAGTTTTCAGAGAAGTACTTTGGAAATGCAGCAGAGATGTGAATGCTTGGGTGGTGGGGACCCAGTGTCAGACACTGAACTTGCCTTCAAAATAAGGCATTATTGTGTAGGGATCTGAAGAGCTGAAGGTTCGGTTCAGCTTCCTTTGAACTGTTGTTCTTTTCCAGTGCACTTCTACCCCAGAGAAAGGTCAACCCAACTTTGAAACAGAAATCAAGCATTTTTTGTGTTGGCTGTTATTCTTTAATGTCAAGTTACAGTAATAGCAGCAACACAAATTTTAATATTGGCAAATTGAGGGTGATAGATCATCACCCAGTGTAGGAGAGACTGAATTCTGGCTCTTTGAGCTTTATTTTTATCTAATTGGAATTTATTTGTTCTTATGAAATATTACTTTGCCTTAGGGATGCTTGATGTTGTGCTGCTGCGCAGTCTTTATTGGTAGCCTGATCTGTTTGTACTTGTGCAAAATAAAGGGCATGTGGGAAAAGATAAAGGTTAGACAGTAACTGTTCTTCAGTCCAAACTGAGCGCGTTACTGATTTAATACACAATGCAAATGTCAAGGGACAGCAACATTTATATATATTTCTATTTACCATATAAAATATTAACTATGTGAAACACAGCGCTCAGAGTCTTCAGGTTAAGAAAACAGCTGACTGCACTTCACCTTGGTGTTGGTCACTGGATTAGCAGCAGACCGCGGCTCGCGTTCGGTACGATTTGGTAAGCACTAAACAGGATTTTCTGCATCCTGAGTGGAGTTTCCTCTTGTTGATAGGGTTTAATGCTCCCTTCTACAAATCTCTTACTGTGCAAATACCCCCAATCTCTCCTTTTAGCAACCCAAACCATTGCTTAAACAAGTGGGTTTACACCTGCTTACCAGATTAATTTAATTAGCCAAAAATAGAGTGAAAGAACTGGCTTGAGAACAATAGATTGCAAAGAACACTCTTTTTTTTTTTTTTTTTTTTTTCTAGTTGAATCTGGTAATCTAAGGGAAGCTGGATTGAAATATTATTCCTCTTGATTTCCTGGCTTCTTTTTTTTTTATGGACCAACTTGAGAAAAGAGGTGATCAAAATAATGTTGTGAGTTTGTGTTTTAAATAATACAAAGAACTTTTTCTACTCTTTCCACCCACCATATGAAAGAGTTGATTTCCTTGGCTGCTTCAGGAAATCCCATTTGTTTGCTGTCTAAAACTGTGTCAGTTTTGTAAAGTTTTGCTGAAGGAGAACCTGGAGTTGATCTCTCAAAACGGGTGTTACTTCAAGAATCCTGCGCTAACGCAAAAAAGGTTTTGAATTAAATTGCCAGAGCTTGATGTGTTTTGTGGTGTCGTTTTGTGCCCCCTGCCAACTGGTGCAATGTTGACCAATATTGACTGAGGCAAATGGAATATTGGGGTAAAACTGCTGCACCCGCCCTATAGCCCAGCCCCCGCATGGTGGCAATCGGGTGATGCTGTGCCCTGGCCCAGAGGGGTTTGTTCTGAGCAAATTGCCACTGTTTCAAGCTGCTGGAATTGGGTTTGCTCAATTTTTTTTAAAAAAGTGCAAATTATTAGTTGGAAGAAAATGGATTTGGCCAATAGAAACATTTTTATTTCAGTTACCTTAAATATTTATTTTAACTTCACCCTTTTCAGACTCCGTTACAGATCAGACCTCTCAGTTTAAGCAGACAGCATTTTGCAGCAAAAAAGCTGTGTTGTAAATGTCAAATTGTCTTTTTACGCTGATCCTCCTTTATCTTTTCTTAATTTTATTAAAAAGACATCAGACAAATTCCTGTTTTAGTAAATGCCCATTTTCTAATAAATACAGTTATTTAGAGGAATGCTGGATTGGCCAATTGTAAAGCCACTGAATTACATACATTAATTTGGTTAGAAATCAGCTGGTATTTTCCTGTTGAATTGAGATCACGGACTGTTCCATTCACTTTTCTTCATATTCTACAATCTCTTGGAAGAGGCACAAGATTTAAGTAAAGCACCTTCAGAGTCCTACATAATGCTACTTCTACAGTAATTTGTATTTAAAAAATAATAATAACAAGCAAACAAACTTGTCAGCCCATGGGCTGCTTCTGCCCTGTGGCTTAATGGCACAGGTCTTTATACATCCAAATCCAGCAGCTTTCAATAACAAAGGATGACATTCATGAAACAAATTGCTTCTCTCTTCGTAAGTCACACACTTGTGTGCCAGGGTAAAGATGTGTTGATAATATTAAAATACTTTGGTTGCTGATGAATTGTAAATTCCCACCAAGCCCTGGGCCTCGCGAGCGAGCTGTGAACAGCGTGATGCTGGGCGCAAAATGCATTCAGATTGTGGCATTCACGGCTTCATTTTTATAATATTTTTAGGATAAGAGCTGAGGAAAACCACTGGGAGGTTTGGGTAGGCAGGGGGGTGAAAGAGCAAACTCTGCAGAGGCGATTTAATGAGCATCCAGGGCTATTTGGAGCTGTACTGGTGTAAATGTGATCTCTGCCACTGCCACTTTTGGGGCAGGGGAACAAAGGATAAATATGCATGAATGTCCTTTGTGACAAAAGGTAGCGTGGCTCTTCAGCCCTGTGAGATGAAGCAGGTGCTGCTGATGGGTGCTTCGCCACCCAGTGCTCCACCGCAGCAGCAGTGTTGGGAGGAGCTCTGAAGGTGAGGGATTGCTTTGGTTTTCAGACTCCTTGGGGCCTGCTCTGATCAAAGGAATGTGGAGGTGCCCAAGGCTGCAGAGCTCCCATGGGCATCTGAGTGGTATCACTTGAGTGCCCCTTGGTGGCATTTGTGTTGGCACAGGTGGGTTAGGGACTGTTTGTCCATGTGCTCCCTGCAGAGTCGTGCGCCAGCCCTGGGTTTGCCACAATGCAGTAACAAAGGCCGGTGTTCAACTCCTCACCTGAAGAGCAAACTGATCTCTTGTGTAATTCTTGTAGGGTGGAGTCACCATAGCGCTAGGATGGACTTGTGTCCAGGATGTTTGTCTGCAGGATTCCACACATAATGAACTGTATATTTTAAAGAATAATGCTGTAGTTCTGCTCTTTAGATTTCCCTTTTAGCTACTGTTTTTGTCAGATCTTTGAATTATCAGGACAATTTGAACCCAAGCGATCTACAAGTGAGAAAAGCAGTAATAGATGGCTTGCCATGCCAGCTTTGGTGAATACCTCCCTAATTTCAGCACATTTGGAGGACAGCATTCAGCCTGCCCTCTGCAATTAGCACCCCGAGCTCTGCTGCAGGATCTGTGACTCCAGAGCCAGGGGAGGGGGGGACCCAACAGCGCGGGGTTCTTCGCGCAGGTCAGGACACTTTGACAGGACCCAAAAGGGTTAACAAACAAACTGCCTGCATTGCTTTGTTCACTGGAAATCTAATCAGATGTTAACCTACAGTCTATATCCAAGCAATCCTTTCCTTATGATAGTGATTAGTATTACACTCAGAATGAATAGACCAAGGAAAGATTCCTATGGTAACCTTCAAAATGCATTCCATCGGCAGGCTCTGCCTACTCACAATAATTACATTCTTAACTCGTCTAACAAACGGCATGCTAATTAGCTGCTTAACCAGCCTCAGCTCATTATTACCAAGGTTGGGCAGGCTTGAGTAAAGTGACCTAGAGAGAACAAGCCCACTTAAAAAAAATAATAGTAATAAGACATTTGTCAGATTTGCCATGAGGATGGACCTCCTCTGCAATGACAGCACTCTGTGCGCAGGTTGGCCTTTTGGCAATCCAGCATAGCCTCGGCGACACGATTCAGCTTCCGAGCTGTGCTTCAGTTGGCATCTGCGGGGCTTAAGAGTTGGCTGAAAGAGTGTCATCAGCGGTTGTCCTGAGTTTGCTAGGGATGTGCTGGTGGATGAGTGGTTCATCTGTTGGAGCGAGTCCAGAGGAGGCCATGGAGATGTTCCAATGGCTGGGGCACCTCCTGTACGAGGCCAGGCTGAGAGAGTTGGTTGTTCAGCTGGAGAAGAGAAGGCTTTGGGGAGACCTTAGAGCAGCTCCCAGTGCTGAAAGGGGCTCCAGGGAAGCTGGGGAGGGGCTCTGGATCAGGGAGGGCAGGGATAGGGTGAGGGGGAACAGTTTTGAGCTGAAAGAGGGGAGACTGAGATGAGATCTTAGGATCAATGACGATTTTTAGATGATCTTTAACATCCCTTCCAACCCATTCTATGATATGGAATGTTTTGCTGTGAGGGTGGGGAGGCCCTGGCCCAGGGTGCCCAGAGCAGCGGTGGCTGCCCCATCCCTGGAGGTGTTCCAGGCCAGGTTGGATGGGGATTGGAGCCCCCTGATCCAGTGGGAGGTGTCCCTGCCCGTGGCAGGGAGTTGGAACTGGATGGGCTTTGAGGTCACTTCCAACCCAAGCCATTCCATGAGTCGATGATTGTCTTGCTCCAGAACACACTCGATGCTTGCACCCCAAACAGCCCTTGCTGTCCTAGCAAAGCGCTCTCCACCTCCACACCTTCAACTCCAGGCGAGTTGTTCGATAACTGTTGAGAGCAGGTGTTTGTGTGTGTGAGTTCCTCTGCAAAATGCCTGACTTTCTCTGAGAGTAGAACTTTCCGCACTGCTTTAGGAAAGGTGTGCAGTGTTTTTTTTAATGTTAACACCCGAGATGAGGGAATGGAAATGGTTCTGTTTCCACAGCCCTCACAGAGGTGGTTTTCAAACATTTAGGAGGCTCCTGCTTGAAAGAGCATTCAACCCCCAGTTTTCTTCCTAGCTGGTCAGGTCAGCTGACAGGAGCGAATGTGGATAAGGGAAGATCGTGGAAGTGAGGGGTTGTAAAACCCTTTTCGCAGTTTTTCAGTGTCAATCCGCAAAGTTAATCCTAATGTAAACAAAGAATAGCACAGCTTAGACGCTGCTAAACGCAAACCTGTGATGTTGCAGAATGCTGCAATGGTAACATTTGCTCTAAGTACAATCTGTTCAGGTTTGGTGTCCTTATACCACCTGGAAACACAAACTCTCTTTCCATGATTTCAAATATTGATTTGGTTCGCATACATCAAAACATTACCTTACTATATTAAGCAACTTGTTTATTTTTGGCTTTCACACTTCCAGCCCTTTTAACACCTTAACGTACCCTTGCATTTTGTTGCACTCCTAATTATTTTTTGCCCCACTTCACCTCTGCGGTTTGTTCTTACGTTGTTGAAATCTGATCATACGAATAATGAAACAAAGCTAAGCGTGCTGTCTCCAACAGAAAGCAGTTTCCTTCTTCCTACTGGCTGGTCTTTCCTGCAGGTGGAGCAGTGTTTGGGAATAGTGTGTCTGGGGTGACAGAACCGAAATTTCTATTGGAATATAAACCCCCACGAATTTGAGTCTGAGTTCCTGTATAGTCACCAATTGCAGAGCAGGAACGATACCATGTGAATGATGCATCCAACCAAAAGAGAAGAACCGAGCTCGTATTTCAGCTCTTGTTCGGAAGCTGCTTTATTGCTGCAAGTTGTGAGCTGGGCTAGGAAAACAATTCAAGAAAATTATACATCACTTTCGGGCCAACTCACGTGTCAAGTGGTCGTTGCGTGTGAGTGCTGCAAGTGAGTGGGCCAGCTCTGCGCTGTGCTACAAAGGGGAAAAAGCCCAATTTCTTTGTATAAAGCAAAATATTTTTACTTAAGTTCTACATTGAATGGTGAATCCAATTTTAACTGCTGTGAAAGGAATGAGAAATAACTGAAGATGTCCACTTTGTGAAGGATCCCTCTTGGTCAGACACAAGTCTGACAGTTGTGGTGGCTCTCGGAGGAATGCAGCTTGCTGGATTCCCTTCTCTCCACTGCAATGCAACAAAAGCTCCAGTAATGTGGTCAGCAGAGAAAAGTGTTTTAAAAATCATGCAGGGGAATATGAGCTTTCTTAAATGGGCTGCTTGTGTTCTGCATTGGTAACCAGTAGGGCAGATGACGGTTTGCTTTTTGGAAGGCTGAGCAGGGAAGCCTTTTGGGGTGTTGGACTCATTTTAAATTTGCAATGGACTTTGAAAAATGTCATTGGTTTCTTCAAAGCAGCATCATCCTCCCCCTCAACCCAAAAAACTTCACTGAAAGGAATATGCAGCTTTCTGTAGAGCCACGAAAGCAGCCAAAGGGAGGGCATGTTGAGGAAAACAAATTCTACCTGCTTAAAAGAGAGGAGCAAACAAAGTGCCTGGTTTGACCTGACAACCAAGATTTCCTCATAGCACAGGAAGATTCCCACCGTAGCTTTGTGTGGTACAGTGATACGGCATGAAAGTCCCTTTGAGAAAGGATCCTTGTTCTGGTAGCAACCAAAACCATAATTATTTCTGTTTCCCAACCCCTGGAGGCATAGAATTTGATGCTGAGGACTGTTTCCTTAGTTGATGAGTGGCTTTTTTGTGCCTACAGTTGCTCCTCTGTCCCTCAGAGCGACGCACATGGCAGGTGGGCTGTTGGGGTGGCGCAACAGCACTGCTGCCAGTGTGGCACCACGGGTCGGATCCTGAGCTGATCCCACTGATGCAGGGTCCTTGGGAAGAGGAGGGTGGGTGTGGATGCACCAACCGGGATGTAAAGGGCTTTTAGTTCTTCCAGGTCAATGCAAAGTGTTAGAATTGTAGCACGCTATCTAGAATAAACGAGAGAAGAGGAAAATAAACAGCTATGTGGATGCAGAAGACTTCAAGTCATCTGTTCCCGGGGTTTTCAGCAGAGTCAAGTGATTTTTGTTTCTAAGAGGTTTCCTTTCACCACTGACTTGAGCAGTGAGATGTGCTAAGAACCAGCTGAAACTTTAGCGCTAAACCCTGTGGAATCTTTTGCTATCTTCTATTTTCGGTTATGTTGGAGCAGTTCTCTCCGTCTCCAAGCTGTAGCTTCTGGATTTGTGGAATTATCAGCAAGGAGGTAGCCAGTTTGCTAGAAGTAAACCAGAAAGTGCTGGAAGTCTTCCTTGCTGCGTGAAAACTGATGGGGTTTCAGGTTTTTTGGCTGTCGGTGGCCAGGACCCTGCGGGTTTGGGGTGCTTGTCTGAAGGGCACCTCCAAAGCCACCGGAGCGCTCCCCTCCTGGTACAGCTGGAGCTTGCGGCTCTGCACAAGCCGCTAACGCTGAACTGGAGCGTATTCATAAACCACCCCCATTTGTATAAGGCAGTGAAGGAACAAGGAATATGAAAACACAGCTTCTGAGATCGCTGTGAAAGATTCTTATTATCCTGCCCCAGATGGCACCAGCTGTACTCCTGGACCAGGACTAAATGACTGCGGCTTGTGCCAAATATGTACTTGAGTGGGTTGTACATGCCCTTTACAAATAGAAGTTGAATGTTAATAGATACTGAACGAACCCCCTTGCCAAACCAAACAGAGCCCCTGGATGTATACAGGGCATGCAGGGAAATTATACATTTCAGCAACGCTCGCTGCAGAATGCGTGCAAAGGATTTCAAAGTGTTGGTGGATTTAATGTGGTCGTCACTAATTCTCCGTATGCTAATGACGGCGCGGAGATGCGGGGAGAGGAGCGAGGGAAGGTTAAAAGACCACTGCACTGATATCATGTAAATTCAGGATAGGGTCAGCGTACGGTGTTGTAAACAACATCACATCTCGGAGTACATGGAGTTCTGATCCTTTCAGGTATTTGAGCCTTTGTCTGCTGATATAACGCTTGCCTGTCAGCCCCACGGTCAGAGGCCCAATCTTTTTTTCTTCGGTTGCTGAAAAGGTCCCAGCGCCACATCGGGGCAACATACTGGCTGCCTATTCTCCTTCCCTATGGAACGCAATCACTGGACAACTCTGCTATAATTCACTCCCTGGCCAGCCCTTTGAAAAGGTGGGCTGCCTCAGTGCTGTTAGCCCAGCAAGATAAATCATGTACTCGAAATTAACTTCCATTGAAAGGAAGGGGTGGAAGAAAAGCCGACTGGTCAGGCGGAGCATGCTAAAGAAAAGATGACTAGAGTTGATAAATGTCATTGCGGATAATTTGGGGGCTGTGATTAAGATCTTATCTAGGTAGGAAGTAAATAGAAAAGACTTAATAAAAGTCCTACCCAGGGATCCGTCCTTATGAACTTGTGAAGTTTTAATTTTTTTTTAAAGTGAATATTGAGGAGAGCTCCAGAAAGGTCTTCATTAAAGGGAAAGTTGTTTTCAGGGTGCTGCCTAAAGAGATTTAAAAAGCGCCTGGGTGAAACTGTACGTCTTCCCCCCCCACTCCTTTTTCTTTTCCAGAGGGAAAAGAAAGCATCTTTGTCTGAAAATTCCTTTAAAAAGTTAAAGGATAAACAACTTGGAGAACTGACGAGGATTTCTGTGTAAAAATCATCTGTTTTTTCTCTTCTCTTTTTCTTCCTTTAATGAATGGGCTTTGCTGCCATAAAATTCCCTACAAATAAAATGTAACCTTATCCCCAATATGTGCAAAGGAGAGAACGCAGAGGCCTGTTTGTCCATAAATTGACGTACTGTTCGCTCAGAAAGCATAAACTGCCTTCTATTTTTATTGTACTGGCTAGAATTTGCTTTTGTTGTATTATTAGCAGTAGTTTGCCTTTTTTTATTTTCAGTTCAACCAATTATTCCAGCAACCTGCAAGCAATGAGCAGAGAGCGGCAGTAAACTCTGTTCCCATCTGTGAGGCTGAGTGACGGGGATCCAGAGCCCAGTGTGAATTCTCTGGCGCTGGGGGGGCGCCCTCGCCTCCTCCCCTCCCGGTCCTTGGCTGGAGTGCGGCGTGCGCTGCCTTTCCAACGCAGAGGGAGCGCAGCCCTGCGCAGCTGGGCTCGGCGCACGGGCTCCTCTTGGCTAATGAGAATGGTTACAACTTCATTGAGGAGTGGATTCTGTGATCTACAACCTCCCTAAGCCGCGTCTCCAAAGGATATCGAGCTGCTAGAGGTTTCCAGAACCCTTGAAATGCCACCTCCTAAATCACCAAGGCTTCTTATTCTCTTATCTTTTCTACTTTCGCTAACATATTTCAATATGAAAACCGGGTACTGTACTTAAAATGGAAGAGAACGGGTAAGGGCACGTAGAAAGGAGATGTGGAGAGCCAGGGGCTCTGAATTGTTACCTGACCTTGACTGAACTGAGTATGGAGAATTGGGGAGATGGAAAAGATACCGGTGTGCCTCTGATCACTTTGTATCCCAAAGTAGTTTTCCTGCTGTTCCAAAACCAAATAGGGAAGGGCAAGAGGAGCGAGTAGTTCCAAGCCGTGCGTCGTTCAGAAGGGCTCTGATAGTGAGTAAATTATTACACAGCAGCGAAGGACAAAAGCAGAACCTGCGCTCACAAGTGCTGTTATTGTGCCCTCGAAGCAGCAGCTGCATTGAGAGGGGAGCTTTGGGGTGGTGGGGACACCTCTACAGAAAATAAGACATTTTCAGGGCTCAGTTGAAGCGGGTTTTTGGCACAGATGCATTTTTCTGTGTGTGCAGGGGTCGGTGTGATCCACACCGCGCTTCAGGTGCTGAAATAGAACGGCAAAGCTACCCGGTTCCAGGTGTGGGATGGGCAAGGCCCCGTCCTGTCCCACAGGAGGCACTGGAAAGCCCTCTGAACCTTGGGAAAGGAAAAGGATAACGGAGATTGTCAGGCTTTTACGAGGGCTGTGCCAGCTTTACTGGGGCTGCTGGCTGGAAGGTGCCTTAACTGCGGTTTCAACTCTGAGCCGCCTGCAGCTTTCTTCGTAATTAAACACTTACTTAAGTGTGTGACTGCGTTGTTGCTTGCGTAGCCTGGGGAGAGTTGTCTTGCTTGTATTTATTTTAAGATTCTGCAATAACAAAATCTGTGATGTTCCAGTGGAAACTGCGAATTTAAAAACTGCATATTCATCTCAACAAAAACGCTGATTTTGGAGGAGCAAGAGCTGAAAAATTCTCTTCTTTCCGTTGGTAAATTCCCCGTGCACTGATGCAGATTTCTATACGTGTATTCACTATTTACAAGTAGGAGCCAAAGTTGAGAGCTTGGTGCTTTATTAGAAGGGATGTCTGCCTTGGGGAGCTGTGGGGAGCTGCTTGCCATCAGAGTGTCGTTGGTCCCTTCAGCCACAAGAGACTCTGCTGCTCCAGGATGGGCCAGCTGGATTAAAAAAAATAAATCACAAAATGGCTATGAATGTTGGCTCTCGGCTCATAAACAGATGCTGTTCCTGGGGTGGTTTTTGTGCCTCTAAGTGTAGAAATACCAATGGTCATGACAACAAAAATTTCTGTGAAGGCTGCCTCCCATTTTCAGTGAATAGCGAATGGTAAGGGAGGTGGAAATGATTAAATGGGTCTTTAATCAGATTTTGGAGGGCTGTTTGTGCACAGTGTTATGAGATGTGGACACCTCTTAAATAAGGAGCGTAAAAATAGCAAACTGCCAGTCTGTAATATCGCAGATGCGGAAGGTGTTTCTGGGATTTAGGTACCACTCTGCGAGCTGCCAGCTCTGCTCTGCAGATAGCACAGCTATCCCCGTTCTTCCCTTAAAGACGCTTTGAAGGGACATCCTGAGCTGCCTGGTTTTCTCCAGTTTTCTTACTGCGTCAGATCTCCTGCCACCGGCCGCCTTGGTACGTTTGCTGCAGGAAACGAACTGTTCTTTAGCAATGTCTCCACTGAAATCTGGTTTCAAATACAAACCCCATCCCTATTCAAAACATTCTTGGAGTCGAATTCATGAACGCTTCCCAAGCTATCAACATAATCATTTCCCAGTGATCTCATCAGCGTGTCCCAATCTCCCTTGTTAATGACTCTGAGAAAACTGGGGACCCAATAAACTCCGTGTCAGGTAAAGAATACAGTGAGGATTGGAAAGTGACAGATAAAGCAAATATCCTGCTCCTAAACAAACACAGCAGGCCGGGAGAAGATGACAAATGATGGGATTGTGTCAGCTTGCAAACAGATTGGACTAATGGCACGCTGGACTTTGCGCTCCAGGGGATCAATACTCTATCAGGCAGGAGAGCTCGAGACCTTGCGAGTAGTGGCTGTGCAGGCAGGAGAAAGAGATTTGCTGATAGCGCGGTGCTTGTGGCTCGCACAGTAAAACCTGACGGGGGAATTCTGGGTGGTGGGGCTGCCGCAGGCTGAGGGAACCTGTTCTTCGGAGCGTTTCCTGAGATGCACAAAGGCTGTCTTTGCAAAGTTCTGCACTGCGCCGGGGGCTGCCGGGCTTTGGGCTCATTTTGCTGCTTTCCTTCAAACCTTCTCACTTTATTTCTTGGGAGGAGAGGTGTGAAGCTGAGTGCTTAGGAAGAGAAGAGGAAGGTTTATTTCTTGGGCTTTAAAGGGAGGCTGTGCACATAAAAAATACGTTTTTCCTGTCTTTGTGCACTTTTGTTCCCCAAACCTCCAGTTGGTTTAAACGGGGTTCACTCTATGTGGAACTTGGAAAAACTGCTAGGCTGTGGGTTTTGTACCCTATTTAGCCCCACGATGCAGAAACACACCCTTTCTTCAATACAAATATGCATTTATTTATGGGAATAAAAAGAGCTGGCAGTCGTTTGGGGCAGGTCGTGTGTTTAGGTTTGACCAACAGGCAGGGGAGAGAGGTGTCCCAGTGTGTCAGGAACTGTTCTGTGTTCCCCAAGCACCATCTCCTTGTCCAGCAGGATTTCTCTGTTATATGGGCATGCGCTAATTTTCACCCAAAGGAGTGTTTCCACCAGCAGGAGCCACCAGAAGTGCAGGGCTAAAGGTTTGTTTTCATAGCAGTGTTCTCAGCTGCTGGTTGCACCGACGACATTAACTTTGTGTTAAGCATCGTGGGAGCTTTCTCTTCGTCTCCCATGAGCGACAACAGGCAAGGGACGTGGTCTATAGGCTCTCTAGAAGGGAATGCCCCTCACAGATGGAGAGGGGAGTTTCCAGGGGAGGAAGTGATGTAGAAGAGAACCCTTCAGCCATCTCAATAGCTCTTGCAGGTCTGGAGAAAGGCAGATATGGTCTCCTCTTCCCCTCTATCTCTAGTGGAGGGGAAAAAAGGGCTTTATTTTTGTCAGTGGAGGAAGAGAAGTAGCAATGTGTGTGTGTTTATGTGCAACACTGAAATGCCACTGCAGTAGAGGGAAGAGCCTGAAAAATGCCTCGAAGTGAGGAATGAGGAGGCCACCCACTGCCTCCAAGTGGGCTGTGTGCTTCTATAGCTCTTCTGGGAGCAGGCAGGAAAGCTCAGACCGCCTCTCTGAGGCTCAGGCAGCACTTGGATTTATCCATAGCTGCTGCTCAAACCCCTTGGGTGCAACTTTGTCGAGCTTTTAAGTTTCCTACCCACCACCCCCCTGTGGAAGCACATTTTTAGGGGTCAGGTTTGGTTTTTTGTGTTGTTCTTCAGGAAGGCTCTTGAGACTCCTCCTCATGGCTAGCAGGTCCAGAGTCCTGCTGCGATTGCCACCCCAGGCTGCACCCTGCCTTTCCTTCCTTTTCCAGGGACTGCGAGACAGCCCCTTCCCCTGCAGCCGATAAGGAGCATGTGGCCGGACCACGGCGCGGGGGCGCTTCCTCGGGCAATTTTATATCCTAGATTACACCCGCAGCAAGGAGATTTAATCTGGAGCCTTTGCAAAGCTGCAGGTTTCCTGATGGGCCTCATCTGCGTGTCCAGACTCAGTCCTGTCCCTCCTCGCTTCATGTGTCAAAAGCCTCCAAGCCCTTTGGGTTGGAGGGGGAAGGAGGCTCTGAGCTGCACCCAGCTACGGCCCAGGGTCTTCCTCTAAAACACCCCTAATTGGCTACATTGGAGTATGTTTTATTAAAAATACACATTTTGATATTCCTATCGTTTTGGGAGTTTTCCCCTTCCTGGCCTGGCCGAAGGGGTTAAGTGTTTTCTGATTAATTGCACTCTCCTTGGTAGCTGTTGGCTGTTTACCTGAGCTAATGAGATGAATGTCGTGTTGGATATGGAGAACCCCTCCCTTGGACAGCCGAGCACGTGCTTTAGATTGATGTGCTGATCATCACGAATGTGAAATTAGTGCTAAGGAGACAGGAACGCTTTTGCTTGATCAGGAAAACTGAAAAAATTAAACTTCAGTGTGCCCTTCCAGCTCCCACCCTGCAGACCCCACGGGAGGGGATGGAATCGCTGGGACGGCTCGGAGGAGCCGCCTTGAAATGTGTATTTTTAACTTTGAAAGGTCTGGTTCAGAACCCAGGAGATCCCTGCATTGCTTGTGCTTTTCCAAGGTGTTTATTCAGCTTTAAAGTCTCTTCAGAAAGAGAAGGAAAGAAAGCCTCTTGTGTGCCTATCAGTTTCTCTGTTGGTATTTCTCTCTGCCCATTTGATATTTTAGATAAATAGGCATTATCTCATCTGAAGGAACTCTTTGGAGAGCAACAAGTATTTTTTATTCGAGTCGAAAGGCTGCTATTTTGGAATTCACGTCTATAGCTATGGCATGGAAAGGCGGGGTTTATGTGAAGGCCGTTTAATGAAGCAAGCAAATTAAATTCCAAGCAAAATATATAGAAATAAATCTTGGGGAAATTTAGCCATGAACAACATAAACATTATTTAATGGGGTAGTATTTAATTAAAATCAAGTACTCTCAGTTAGTGTGGAGGTACGAGAGCGCACAGGAGTTGCAATAGCCTGTATGGACACGTTGTAAAATGAACCAATTTAAAAATAAACACATTTTGGCCCCTGAAAGGCTGTGCATATTCCCCCTAATTTCCTTGTCTCATAAACATTGCTGCAATGCAAATTAAGAGTTCGGGAAATTGATGAAGCTTGGATGGAAACATGGTACTACTGGATTTGTGTGGGGGAAAAAGCTCTGCAGGTACGAGCCGTGCACACGCGTCCTTCCCAAAGGAACTTGCGTCTTAACTACGTTTTTGACCAACATCCTCTCCCATCTTTCCAGGACCACTGGAGAAGAGGGGATGCTTGTGTACCTTACTGTTATGGCTGGAGGCAAGGAGGTTAGAGAAGAGAGATGCCGGTTAAGGATCTCCGTTCCATGGAAGCCAACCTGGCTTCAAATGAGATTTGGGGGTGGGTGTCTAGGGGGAGGGGGGGCAGGCAGGAGAAGTTTAGTCTCAGTGTTGTCTGGCTGGCTTGGTTACTGACATGATCTCACTGCTTCTGCTTGTCAGACAGCACTAAAATAATAGAAATGATATGCTGAGAATGAGAAAGTGAAGGCATTTTACATATATTTCAAATGTTGCCTCTGCTATTCTGAATTTTCTTGCACACCAGCACTTTAAACCAACTAACACGAGAAAAAACCCTCACTTATTAGCTTTTCTCTTTCTTCCCCTGTAATTTATGCATAACGTGTGCTCAGAGAAGCTAGAGGAAAAAGGAGTGTTTTGCATTTATTTTGGCTTGTCTTCCCTTGTAACACGGTTGCTTGGCCCAGAGAAATTGCGCCTCGTATGGGTGGTGGGCTGGGGGCAAGCTTCGAGAAGCCCAAGAAACGCTTGTGCCTCTTCTCTGCTCAGCTCTAATAATAAATGCATTGCTTCACTGGGGCTTTAATTGGAATCAGTTGATGTATATAATAAATTAAAGCTAATTCCCCACTCGAGTATCTCAAAGGAATCTACTAATTTCATTTTCTTTAAGAAAATCAGAAAGCTTGGACGTGTCTGTAACCAAACCTGGAGGATTCCTCACCTGTGCAGCACAAGGGGTTTGCGTGCCCATATGGATATTGCATGAAATAAGGCTGCTTTGCGTTCTCAGGAGCATTTTGTCTAAAGCAGGGACTCTGAGAAGAGCCAAGATGCACGTGACGGGTTCTCTGCGGTGAACCGGGCCACAGTTACCGTAACAGCCAGCTGCACGCGAGGGAAGTGCCTGCCTTGTGTTTGACAAGTAAAAATGCATTGGCTCTGCGCTCGGCATTTGTCTTTATCGCAGCCCTAATTTGAATGAAAGCGAGCGCTAAGAGAGGACGCGCTGCAGAGGGCTCTGCACACGGAGATCTTGCGGAGGGACAAACTTGCAGCATGGTTTAATAGCCTGGTTTATCTTTGCTCCTGGCAAAGTTTGCTGGCGTGGTGGTGCTGGTTCCCGCTGCCGGTTTTATCAATGCTTAAAGCTTCCTCTTCCCCTGCCCCCCCAACTTCGCCAGTGAATTCATCCAGAAACGCAGCGGTTCCACGCTGTGCCGAGCGGGACAGGGCCCTGCTCGGCGGAGAGCCCTCGCTGTTTCCCTTTTATGAAGAGGCACAGGCTGTGTCTGTCAGCGGTGCTTGTCCTGCAGGGTCTTCCTTGTGGCTCACAATGCGAGCGCTCATCGAGGCGAGATAGACGTGTTAAATAACGTGCGCCAGGCCCGCTCGCCCGCGCGGTGGTGGCCCATTGTGCTGCCTACGGGCGAGCTGGGCAGGGGTTTGTCCCTTTGGAATGATTTTTAATTATCTTCAACGCGATTCCAGCTTGCCGTGATATTTCAATTGAAAAGAACTGGGGGGACAAGTGCCTTCTTCTGCGTCTTTGTAAATATTCCTGTGCTGTTTGTTCGAATGGGAAGTGGGGACAGGAAGAAGTGGGAAGAATCTGATAATTTAAACTGTAGACATTAAGATCTTGGATGGAGTAGAACTAGGACCGAAAGCCACCTATTTTCAAACATATGTTTTATGGTTGGTTTTTCCCTTCTTTTTAGCTATTTTTAATGCAATGTAAAGTGAAACGCAACTACTCTTTGACCAAATTCAACAAGTGCCAGGGCTGTAAAGATCTGTTTTGCTGGTGGGAAAGGCAACCAGATGGTAGAAATCGGTGAACAAAAATCATCTGCTCCATTTCCCCCCCCCCTTTTTCCTTGCCCCCTCTTCTCTTCCTGTCTTCCAATATAGATCCTAATATTTTATACTGTATTGATGAACCTGATACCTGACTCCCTAAGGTCTTGGCAGTTGGTTTGGAATGTAGTTTTGGTGACCAAATGGAGATACCTGAACAAGGCTGCAAGTTTTCCTCTCACATTCTGCTTAACCCTTTTTATCCTCCCTCCTGGTTTACCCATCACTTGTGTGAAACTGGGTGGTCCTTGTCAAGTGGTCGCGCTGTGGGCACTCTGAGCTGTGGGCTTCCCGCCAGCCGATGCTGCTGCTGAGATACTAAATCCCTTGTGGCTGCAACTTGGCAAGTGTGTGCTAGGTGGTATCTGAAGAGCAAGGCATTAATTTGAATTCAGACCTCTAGAGAAAGATTCTTTGTGCAACCAAACCCCTCCCAGCCCTCTAAAGCAATGTTAGGGCTTTTAATGGCGTGCTTTCTGGGTCCCATAGGAAGCTGGGGGAAATAGAAAAACTTTTAGCACTCAGGTTCTAGTTTAAAAAATACCCTAAATAATTAAAAAGATGGATACAGTCTGTTTTAGACCTCTTGTTTATTCAGTATTATTTAATTCCACAAATATTATGTTTCCCTCTTCCATCATCAACACCCCTCCCGCGGGATGCAAGTTACCACCAATTTTATTCTTCTGAAGCCTCATTAATGTCACCAGTTGTTCACTTTGACTTATGGGCTTAAATTACCAGAGACTGGAACAAGTGCAAATATAGTTGGGTTGCCCTTGGAAAACTCATCCACACTTAAAGCTTCATCAGTAAACAAGAGCTGAGAAAGCCAGGAGGCTGCAAGTGGGGTTGGGGCATTTAGATAATGCCCTCAGATACTCCCTGACAGCAGACAGAACCTAAACCAGTGGAACGATACCAGATGTGGCAATGTCGTAGAGGCGGAAGATGCACGGGTACTGGGGACAGGAGAAATATAACACTAAATACCTAAGCAAAAGCAAAGTAGATGGGTAATTGATGACTGTTCCATTCCTTGCTTGTGTTTGCAGCCCAGGGACTGTTGCTGCTGACAAGGAACACAGGTGCCTGCGCTTAATTACACAAAGTGTTCACAGCAAAGTTAGGGGGGAAGCTGGGATGGAAGGTTTGTGTTAATGACAGGAAAAATCGTGGCTTAAATGGGAATGGTGAGGGATGTAAGACACCCCTTGCCCTGTGTTGCTGGAGTTGTCTCCCCTAGCAGAGAGAGTGCAGCTAGAGCCCGTCCAAGGGTGAGGGTGCAGCACCTCTGGCTTCTCACAGAGGTTTTATTTTGGGCCCAAGAATATTTCCTTGAATGCTGAGAGGCACAAACCAACACACACGGAGGTTGCTGTCGTTCTCCGCTTTCTCCTTAGTCGCAGCAGTCGAAGAAGAGCGCGTGTTGTCAGCTGTTATGATCTGTGCCTTTTAGAACAGAATGTAATGAATAACGGAACACTTGCAGGTAACGGGGTGCTCTGGACGGTAGCATCAGATGAGCTTAAATAGGAGGAGGCCGAGTCCTTTTAAAGAAATACAGCAAGGGGAAAAATGGGTTGCGTGTAGAAACCGTCAATAATCTTCGGCTGAGCAACACACATGGAGAAATATTTCCTGAACCTCACAGTTTTACAAGGGGGTTTATAGAATTGGCACCACAGCAGGATGATGATTTAGTGAGAAGAAAGCTGTATTTGACTCACGTGCTTGTGGTGTAATGAACGAGGCCACACGAGTTAAATCATTTCACATGCAGACATTAAGCTCTTTGTACAATTGTTAAGTGTTAGAAGTTTCATACTTGCTATTTCTTCTGCGAAGAAGAGCTCTTTGGTATTTAGATTAGCAACAGGATATAATAAACTCGTTAACATGTCAAAAATCTTGCGCTGGGAGAACCTACGTGGCTGGTCTCTTCTCCTTGGTTTTGTTGTGCAGTAAAAGGCAGCAATTAGTGCGGTGGCTGGAGGGAACAACCCTGGCGCGGCCAGGGACGGCTTGGCAAGGCATTCCCAGGAAGTCCCGCCTGCTTTCCACCAGAGTGGGTATGGAGCCAGTGAGACATGGAAACGTGTGTTAGCAGAGCGCTTACACGAGCGCAGACACAGAAGGAACCCAGGATCTCCAAAATGCAATGTAGTTTTACCTACGGCCAAGTATCGTGGGGGTCAAAGGCTGAAGGACAAATGGGATTTTCCAGTGCAAAGTTTTCCTCTGAACAGATAATATAGATTTTTGTCCCATCTATTTTTTTCATTTCTTTTAAAAGTTTGAAATCGCGAGCTGTTTGGGCAATTACAAACTATAAACGCTAGTTAAGAACAAACCAAGGCAACAACGAGCAATAGGAAAAAGTTCCTTGATAGGGAACAAAAACATTTTTGTTGAGGCCTAATAGAAGTTTGAGCTTTGTCCTAAAGCTCTCTCCAGTCTGCAGTGCCTCTCGCTTATTGAATAAGTGAAATGAAGCCCTTGGCGAGAGCCAGTGAGTGCGGGACAAAGGGCAGCAGTGAAAAATGAACACAGTTTCAAAATGCAGAGAAACAGATGTGAATCTGCAGCAGAGCAAAGGAGGAAGGGAAGCCCGTTACAGCGACCGTACCGAGGGCAGGATTTAAAGCTGCAAAACATTTTGCTTACTGTGTCGCGAGCCCCACGCGGTATTTTACAGGCTTGTCCTCTTCGTTATCTCCGGTGCTGGGGTCTGGAGAGGCCGCTTGTCAAACAGCACCGAACATCTGAGGGTTCCTGAGGAAAACGCATCAAAAGAGCTCAGGCAGGGCGGGGGGAAGGAGAAGGTGGGCACTTATTAAGTCCTGCTAATGTTAGTGATATATTGAGTGAAACATCATGAAAAATGAAAGCAAATCCTCCTATAATCTTGACAGAACAAAAGGCTTTCAGTTAGAACAGAGAAATGCTAAGACGGAATGTATCAAACATAACTGCTCTATTGAATGT
Organism: Neomorphus geoffroyi; assembly: GCA_033558235.1. NCBI lineage: Eukaryota > Metazoa > Chordata > Aves > Cuculiformes > Neomorphidae > Neomorphus > Neomorphus geoffroyi. The sequence continues at coordinate 1,304,633 of JAUMJM010000029.1, read as the reverse complement.
GCATGTGCTAGAATATGGATCACATTATAAGAAATGTTGTTGGGCTTTTTTTTTTCCTCAACGAGCACCTAAAGCTCTTTCTTGGCAAACGCTTGGGCAGTGCGCTGCTTTCTGTTGGTAAAATTAGATTTTCTTGTGTTTTGTAATTACGAGGGATTTGCCCATCTGCACTTGGAAGAGAAAAAATTTTGCTCATCAGTCATTAAGTACAAGGTTTACATGTCCAGCCTGACGGAAAGGAGCTGTACTTCTCATTCATCTTTCCTTGACAGGATCAAACCAATACATTGGAGCAGTTATTCTTCTTTTTAAAAATCCCACCTTTTATAACCGCTTAATGGTATCAAATTTATCTGATGACTCGGTTTCTTTGAGCACAACTTCCCCAATTCTAATTACTGCACCCTTTTGTTCTAGGAATAATAAAATATAAGCCAGTGTTGGCACAGGAGCAGAGTGTCCCATAGCAAAAGTCAAGTGCTTGCAAAGAAAATAAAACCCTCCCGGTTCCACCAGTAGCTCTCGCAACAGCAGTTGTTTCCTTTAATGCATTTAATTTGTCACGACTGGAAAAATGTCTTTTCAAATACCTCTATCCTTAAAAGTGAATGTCGTCCTCTTTGGCTCATCTAGCCCAGTGCCGGAGTCGTCATCTTGGCAGCAAAGAGAATTCATGTATTACTTTAGGGCTCAAGCAACATAAACAAAACTCAAGTGGCTGGAGGGAAAAAAGGATCATTATGTGAGTGAAAAAAAATTAAACATCTTGACTCAACAAATGCTCCAGTCCTGTCTTATACCAGACTGTCTGTATGCCAAGTTACAGAAAAGTCATCTGACTTAAGGGGGGGAGAAAGGGAAACAGGGTTTCTGTTTTGATGAGCAGAAACGTAATGCAATAAAAAAGTGGAAAGGATTTTTCTGACTATAGTTTTTCAGCTCCTTTTTTTTTTTTCCTTCTTTTTGTGTATCTAGAAGTGTTCCACTTTAAATGTAGTTGTGCCAAATGCAAATAGGGGTTGAAAAGGAAGGTTCTTTTCCGTATGATAGTGGGGGAAAAACAAAACAAAACTTGAGCTGGTTTCTTTCTGACGGTCCAAGGAGGGCATCGCTGCATGTCGGGCCCTCTTCGAGAAGGAAACCATGACAGATTGGAGGGAAAAGATTTCTCTATCCATCTTGTTATGTCAGCTCTTATAAATCAACAAATCTTAATTAATTACATTCTTTTCATAGCAAGACTTTAAAATTGATGAGGGTGTGCCAGTGTGTATTTATTGCTCATTAGCTGCGTGACTCTTCGGAGTTTCTGTACCCTATTCCCACGTGTTTAAAAACTCCGCACATACTGTGGACATCTCATTTTACTCCCTGTACAGACAATTGTCTCAGTCACGGTGACTTAAGTGCGTTGCTGTCCTGCAGACATAGGAGATGCATAAAATTATTCTCTCTCTTTCTGTGCATTTTTACCTGTCACACGTGTGCACATAAATATCTGTACCTAGTTGGGCACACATCGGGATGGCAGGTTAATTCCACATAAGCACAACAGCACATTTTGAACACCAGATGCCTGTATTTTGCTTTTCTCATTTATAAATTACATGTGAAGTCGGCAGCCAAAGGGTTAATTCTGTATGGTATTAGCAATAGCCATTCCTTAGGCAACGCCACAATGCAGAAGAGCACCTATTAAATACATGAAATATTTGTCTCTCATTCTGATGTGCTAAAATTGACTTAAAAAAGAAATCAAGCCGAGGATGAAATGGGTCTTTTAACTTTGCTGCTCACGAGGCACGTTTGATAGGGGCGACAGCCTCAACCGCACAGAAGACACGGCACAGTTTCAAGGGAAGCAGTCTGCAATGGGTTCTGGTCGTGCTGGGACGCAGAGGCTTCAGGCTGAGGGTGCAGCTCGGCGTCGCTCTCGGGGCAGACCGTGCTCGTCCTGTCTCGTGATTTCAGCAGTTGTTTGAAGAGCACAGGCCATCCCTGCCCGAGCCACAAAGGAAGTGGTGAGGGACAGCGTGGAGAGGCTCCCAGGCTGCAGCGAGCACGGCGAGAGGGCGACCAGCTGGGAACTGTCAGGACTAGGGAGGCTGTTGCTGCTGCTGTTTGAAAAGGACCGAGGGGGAGAGGCTGAGTGAAAGATGGGTTGATTGCACCGAGGGGCGGAAGAGGAGATAGTGAAGAGTGGGGAAGGGGTGTGTGAGTGGATCGGGGCTAGAGGAGCCTGGCTCTCGTCTGAGAGGGAACAAGGACTTTGTTACTGAAAAAAATAAAGGAGTTCACAAAACTTGTTTTAAAATTACCGGGGGACAAAATATAGAGATCTTCCCGTGGTTGCATTAAAATCCAGGCAGATTTGGTCTCCCAAACACTTAGTGAAGAGGCCAATTGCTTGGGATGAAGGTGAAGGTTTGGATTTTCATCTGCTTAATCTGGAGCTGGAATTGAAGCCTGGGTCTCCCTCAGTGCATCACCTGCCCGAAAACCCACGTAGGCAGCAGCAATAAACCCCAGGTTAGTGGAGCAGCTGGTGTTCCAGCACGGCATTTACCTGCGATGGGAGGATGTGGGGTAGAATTCCTGTTCTCTGCCAGGCAAGGTTCCCCAACCATCACGTTTTTAGCTGGTTTGAGGTGGAGCTGTGGTTTGCATGAGGAACTGAGGAAACGTAAGGGAAAAGTTTCTGCCAGGTAGAAACTTTTCTTCTTTTATTCTCTTTGTCGGAGCTCAAATGAACAGTGGCCCCAAGCAGGCTGCTGCTCTCAGCTCGGAGATGGTCCTCGCAGCCTGGGCGCTGCGCTGCTCCGGGCTCGTTTCTGCTGGGCGCGCCTCCCTACTTTCTGGGCTTTGCAGTCAGGGATGAAGCTCAATGTTTTTACCAAAGATGCATCTTTGGATGCTCTCAAGCATTATTTAAGATCCAAGAGAGCCCGCGAGACCAACTGCTTTAAAATGTAACTCAGAGGAGCGTGAATCTGCACCACAAGAACTAAGGCAGAAACTGCGGCTGCTTTTTGGTGGGGAATGAAGCACTGAAACTGTTACCAGCCTGGACCTAGAATTTGTTTTACCCAGACACCAAATTTCTGTACCAAGAGCCAGTAAACAGCCTGATGGTGGAAAACAAACATCTGGTCCTCAAGAGAAAAGAGGAGTCAACCCTAATTTAGCTTTTAGTAGTAATTATTTCTTCTTCTATTAGTTGATGCTCAGCATTTTGTAAAATCTACTGCCCATTCCATCTCATGATTTAAGATGCCTGATTGATATTTTACAAACTAAAGCATCTTGGAGTTTTTTATTTCTACTGCAAAATATTCTTTAATAATTTGTTTAAAAGAACTTTTATTTCTTACATTGTGTTCTTTAGTCTTTGCACTTTAAGAACGAGCTACTGTACCTGTGGTTTAAGAATGTGCTTAGCTTTGTCCATATGAGGAGTTTCCCTTAAATTACATCTATAGCACTACAAACTAGTAAAAATATAGGGATGTCCATAAACATTTTCAATATTGAGGCCTCAGTTTTCTTAAGAAACGAATGCTGGTAAGAGAGAGGTTGTACTTACACCCATTCTTTTTAGGATATGAGTTGTTTTTATTGTGCTACTGGATTTTTTTGATGCATGTCTGTTTGCAGAATTCTTCACTGAGGTTACTGGGAATTTCTTTAAATGGTGTCAAAGTCTGAAATAAGAACAGTTGAGTTTGGGTGTATCCAGTACAGCTCTCACTTTGTTTTGACTGTGTTTCGGTGGAGATCTCAGTCTGATCTCACAACTTGTTCCTCATTTTTCACTTTATCCAAACCTGTCCTGTCCTGCAGCATAACACATTTATGTATTCTTAGTGTAACTATAAATATTTTCCATGCATTAAAACAGCAACTCTTCACCTATGGTGTAAGTCATTCGCATACGAACACATTCAGGACGCCAAGATCGCTGTGTTGTCTGCAAACGTTGTTCCCGAGAGGCACAGAAACCCAGGCTAATTTCTAGCTTTGCTTTCTTTCTTGCTTGTTGACGTGAGCGAGGGCTGTTCATAACAGGGAAGACCGGGGCATCTTTAGGGGATCTTGCATTAAGAGTGAGATTCCTATCTCTGGTTCTCAGGGTCTGGAAGCTCTTGTAAAGCAGACTTTTAACTTGACCTCTCCTAACTAATGATCGTGCTCTGCCCCAAGGGCTAAATAGAGCAGCCTTTGCAGAGGGATCCCCCAGCCGGTACCTGCACCCAGAGCCGTCCCGCTGGGGCAAAGATGAGGTGGTGACGTTAAGAAGGGATACGTTCAGTTGGAGTAGTCAGTTTACTTAAAAAATCACAATAAAAGCAGGTGATGAGAAGGCGACGCGAGGTAGAGGCGTGTAGCTGCCGTCGCTCTGGGCAGGGGCTGCGTGCCCGGTGGCTGAGGCTGGGAGGGACACGCTGGGGTTTTGCAGGGCTGTATGGGTGGTGTGGAGCTCAGGGCACCTTCGTTGTGCTACACCCCAGGGACAATTCCTCACCCACCGCTCCCCCCGGCCTCTGCTAGGAAGGGGCCCTGAGCATTTCAGGCTGCGAGATGCAGCTTTTCCTCCCCAGGAGCCTTGAAAGCCCCCGTGGCTCCGTGTCTTTTTGTGCGTGTGTGCATGCCTGTCGAAATAAAAGCCATGGTTAAACCCCCGTGGGCTGCGAGCAGCGCTGCCCCTGCCCTCCTGCACGCGGATCTGTGACAGGCAGACAAGGCCCCTCACTCAGCAGATCACCGGTGGAATTTCTCCCGGACTAATGGAGCGCGGAAACCGGAGTCCCTCAGCTGGAGCCACATGTTGTGCTCAGCCCCGGCTGGGGCTGGGCTGGCTGCTGTGGGCTGGCCCTGCTGACCCTGTGCTCCTGGCCGCATGGTTGGCCATACTGGGCCATACTGGGCCATGCTTGGCCATGCAGAGTGAACGGGACAGCGGGTGGCCGGTGGTGCCCGAGCAGCGCTGCACGCCTTTCTCCTCCCGTTCAGCACTTTTTGCTGCCTGCTCTGGTAAGTGTTGAACATTTGTAATGATGAAATGATAATGAAATGCTGCCCGCTGGAGGCGACGTGCCAGTGCCCGGCTCCAGCGCCCGCATTAGCCTAATTCAGTAAGTGCTAGATGCCCGCTTTGTTTGTGTGGAGCTCGCAGCCCTATTGATGTCAAGCAGGCTGTTAAAAAGCATAATGACATGGCATTAGAGACCCCGAGAGCAATTAACAGGCTGCTTAATTAGCAGAAGGAATTAGAATTTGAGTGGCTGATCTTTGCTTAAAGACTTGTAAAAAAAGCTGGAGCAGTTATCTGATTATGCATTGATCAAACGGGCTCACCCTGTCCTTAGGTAATTCTCTTCCCTCCATTGTGGGCTTTGAATATACAACTGTTTAAATATTCTGACCTGCCCCCAGAAACCGGAGAGGAGCTGGGACACGGCAGGGTCTGCGCCTCAGCCGTGGGGCAGGAGGGAGGGGTGGGCGCTAGGGGGCACGAGGGTGAGTGCCGTGGGGCTGAGGGTTGGCCAGAGGGCTGAGTGCTTCGTGCTGTGGGGCCGTGGGCTGGCCAGAAGGCTGGGTGCCGTGGGGCTGAGGGCTTGGCGCCGTGGGGCCATGGGCTGGCTGGAGGGCTGGGTGCTGTGGGGCTGAGGGGTGGGCACCACGTGGCCACGGGCTGGGTGGAGAGGTGGGCGTTGTGGGGTTGAGGCTGTGATGCCACAGGCTGGCCTGAGGGGCCAGGGCTGAGGCGTGCCTTGGGCCACGTGCCCGGGCAGTGCTGGCCCAGGAGCATGCCTTCACCCATGTCCGTGGCCACCAACGCTGCCAGCGGGCCAGGCTGGCTGCCCAGGGGCATGCAAAACCCTTTGGAGGGAGAAGGTGGCTGTCGTGGGACACCACCGAGGTGGGAAGCTGTGCCCGCCCTGTGGCTGCAAAAGCAAAGTTCTTCGGAGCAGCCTGCAAGGGGCTGAGCCGGGCGAAGCTGTGGCTGAGGATGGTGGGGCCAAACAGTGTTGGCCAGCCCCCCTGTGCCGGCCCGTGCGCACTCGCAGCGTCGCGCTCAGCTGCCGGTGGCCGAAAGCCCGAGGAACCCGGCGTGGTTGGCTTTTCCACAAACACGTGCGCACTGCGTTGTTTGTCCTGCCCGCGTTCGGGTTCGGTTCACTCCGAGTGCGCTATGGCGCTCTCCTTCATCGAATAATTGTGGAACCGTGCTCAGGGCAGGGGAGAAGCGTGGGCACCGTAAAACACTTGTGTTTATTTTAGGTGGTATTTGCAACAAAATAAACGCGTTGAAATGAAGAAAAAGAGAAACAAAACAGCAAGCTGGGACGCTGCGGTGCTCCTGTGCAAGGCGTTCCGTGGTGGCTGCTGGGGAAGGTCAGAGCAGATAATCTCTGCATTTCTTTGGCTGCAACGCTCCTGTGACACTTGCCTGACCTTGCTGTGCTTTTGGCAGGTGGCTCCCTATTACTGTGTGGCACCGAGTTATTAAAAAATCCATTAACGGTTGTGTTTGGGCTTGCCAGCAGCCCACCTTCCCCAAATTTATTTATTTTTTACGCTGTTTTTGTTGAATATTGTTCTCCTTTTTTGCTTATTGGGAAGATATTATTTAACACTTCTGGTGCAGCAGATACCTTACATTTATCTGGATTTGTGGGAGCGAGGGAAGAGATTTAACCTTTACAAGGCAGGGGAATTCAGTAACCAGGATCGCTGTCATTGTTTTACTCGCAGAAGTTTTGTTTGACCCAAGCTCGATTGTGTTGAGTTCCTGACAATTTTATTCTGGAAATGTTAGTTCTAAACATAACCACCCAGTCTCTAAAAGGCCACCATTGTTTATTGTTTTCCTTTTAATAATCTTATTTTTTTCCTGTCTTCTGGATGGCCAGAAAGGGAACAAAAACCAGCCCCCTCCCTATAACTTAGTCTACCAATAAAGCCTATAATACTTTTCTTACTGGACGCTGTTTGGGAGCGTAATTGTGCTGTGGGATCCATGTCCAATGATCTAAGTTCTGGAGAGTCTGATTAGTTTTTAACGCTCTGAAATGAGTAAATTGCAATTTGGGTTACAGTAAATCTCTGCTTACAGGAAAATTATTCTGTAGGGAAATATTTATTACTTCACTCTGAGTTCATGTGAGAGAGATCAAATCCGTATTAGATTTCATGCTGTAGAATTCACTGAAATATTACCGAATATTATCAGACTGAGGTTACCCAGCTCCCCCTTGGCTCGCTGGCGCTTCGTCTGCTCGCTCCTTTCTCACCACCCTGTACTCAACGCAGCATTTAGGGGGGTTAAAACTGGGGGGGTTGTTTCATTTTCGGTTTCCCCCCTGAAAAAAAGGTACAAATAGAGGTACTAAAAGAGAAAGAGGAGGGAAATGCTGCAGCTTCTCCTGTCATTAGGCTGCGTGGTGCCATCACCAGGGAAACTACCAAGCTGACATTCCAAGGTCTTGGTCTGGACATCGGCTCCGTGTCGTGATTTAACTGGGATTGCTTGTGTCTTCAGGGATGCGGGCACCGGGCTGCTGTCGGAGAAGAGCCTAGGTTGCGTACAAGCATTTCCCTCATCCTCCTGCTTTAATGACATATTTCTCCAAGAAAAATGCTGAATCTTTTCCAATAACTGCAAAAGTGTATTTGAAATAAAAATCTCATCCCTCTGGAGGCTTTCGCCCCTGATAAATGGACGGGTTTGCTGTTCAGCCAAAGAAGATATTAATGTCTTCCAAAAAATGAAAGAACATATTAATAACTGATCCTGTGTCTTAAATAAATTCCGTACTAAGTTGGGCAAAGCGGACTTTTAAGAAAAGGAAATGACAACAAACCCACATTTGCTTCGCATCGCTGGGTAAATAAGTGTGTAAAGTTACGCTCGCATTGAAATGTTTGCAGGATGAAAAATGAACAGTGTTAGGTGTGCTCTGCTAAATTCTGTGGGACTTCTGACTTTCTCAAATCCTTTACCCTGAAGCTAACTTGAAATTTTGATATAGCCTTTCCTAAGGGATATTTCGGGTCATCAGGTTCGAATTGATTGTCGGAGGGAGGAGCAAACACCCAGCCCGCGGTATCTGCCTCAGAGCAGAGACTCGCACCTTTCTCCCCCAGCAGTCATGGGGTTACTCTGGGCTGTCTCAGTCACTCCACAGGATGTAAAAAGGTTCAAAGTATTTGTATCTGGAGAAAAGAAAACTTGGGAATATCAGCAGGATGGGTAAATCCCATTGGTTCTGCTTCTCCTTCATTTTCCAGGGCTTATTCAGCAAGTGGGTGCTTTTGGTCTCAGTATCGACTTCAGCACACGGGGCTGCATTGGTGTTGTGTTGTCCCTCTGTATTCCACATATCCGTCACATCTTCTCTACCGGGCAGAATGCGAGCCGTGTGCCACGCTCCCTTGTGAATGACAGTTTTGTTTGGAGTGTAGGACGTGCTGTTATCTTTGGACACTTGAAGAAATCTGCCAGATTTCAGCTCCGATCGTTAACTACTGGGTAGATCCATGAAAAGCAGCGCTGAGAGTGATTTGGAGGCTGTTAATGTCATGTGGCTCAGCAGCACTTTGCACACTGTTCAGATGGTCTTAAAATAGCCAAGTGCTGAAGCAAGGTTCTTAAAATGCTCTGAATTTAATTGATTTTGAAGCTACTATGAAGTGTTAAGAGCATCAGGTGAGGTGAGGTAACATAAATCTGCTGAGAGTTTGCTGTGTGTGTTGTGTCCTTTTCCCCTAGCGCTTTCCCTGCCTAACCGGCACCTTTCTGCTTGCCTGGAGGGAAGGATGAGATGAGGAGGAACAGTGAGTCAGTTTTACCCTCTGTTATGCCCAGGTTACTCTGATCCAATCTAGCTCGGTGATGAAACCCTCCGCATCCTTGTTTGGAGGATGCAGACGGTGCCGTGTGATGAAGACAGGAAGGTGTTGTCTGACTAAAACCTACGCGGTGATCACAAGAAAAATGATGAGAGTGAGGAAGTAAGTGTGTGTGCGTACACAGACTGCTCTTGTCACGCGGAAACCCTGGTTAGATATCGCTGCGAAGCCCTGTTTCTGGTTTAGTCTGTCACGGTACGCTTGTCAAAATGCCAGTTAAACATATTCACAGCCTCAAACGCGAGTAAACTGCAAATAGTTCCGCTCACAACCTTTAGCAAAACTCCTCTTCATCTTTCCATTATGTTTAACAGCTTCCTTAATGTTGTAAAGATTGAAGTGCATGACAGTTTCCTCACTTCCATAATTGTGGACTCTCTAACCTCACGGTCTGATTGCTTCCGAGGACCTGGGCTCCGGCTCTTTTGAAGTCCTTTCAGGTCACCCCGGAGCGTTTATGTCCTTCCAGCATTTTCTACATAGGACTGAGGCGCAGCGCTCTTGTAGACCCAAAGTGAGGAGACACCGGCATGAGGATGGGACGGGGTTAAGAGTGATTGTGGAGCTGAGGTGACAGCTGATGGGAAGCCGTGCTGGGGGCCCACGGATGGGCTGTTGTCTGCTGGGTGGCGGCAGGCGCTGTTCCTGCCCCCCGGGCTGCAGAGGTGGCGAGCTGAGGGCGTTCCGCAGGCGAAAGGCAGCACTTGCTAACTTTCTGTGCTCTTTGTAAGGATGAAATGAGATGGAGATGTTCTACAGTCCGAGCTCCCTGGATGATGCGGTAAGGACAGTTTAGAGTTATCTCAGTGATGTTCAAGGGTAGAAGTGGAAGGCAGAGTGCATTTAGGTACTTTGACAATTCTGACTGTTCTTATAAAGCTTTTAGCACGCTCCAGTGAGCCTCCTCGGCTCCCAGCTCTTAGAGCCTGGATGAAAAACGAGCAAGCCTGGAAGTAGAAGGGGAGGAAGGTACTTTCTAGAATGACCCCTCTGGACAGTGGGAGGAATGGAAAGCTGCCATAAAGCACAGGGATGAGAACTCTAAGTCCTTTGGAAAAAAGACTTGTACTTCACCCGCATTGCTGATCTACAATTAGAGAACCCCCCCACTGCATTAGAGGGTGGATTAATGGGTGATGTACAAGGCCTGAACCAGCTTTGCAAAGATTAAAGGTGTGGGGCCTTGCTTTCTGTTTAGTTTTCTCCTCCTTTCCTGTCAGCAGTATTGATTTTGTACCTGGACCTAAACCTTGAACGTGCAGGTGATGCCACAGCAGTGCCCTGTCCCGAGATCTCTGGTCTGCTCCGCGCACCGTTGTGGCGCTGGGGTTGCTGGAGACAAGACCGGCCTGATGCTTTCTTGAAGTGCAGACCAATTCAAACGCCGTGAGGCTCAAGTAGCACTTGTTAACACTCACTGGAAAATTCTGCAGCTTAGGCAAGAGCTCTCAGCGTATTTTTGCGTAGGGGACTTTGTTTCACACAGCTCCTCTTCCTGTACCTGCAGCGCTGGCTCATTCTGCTCTCCTGAGGCTGCATGTGCCCTCTCCCCGGAGCTGGGCACGCTTTAAGAGCTCACCAGGTTTTACATCCCACTGAGTTTGAACATTTGCTGTGGCTCCAGCTGGTCGACTCCAGTGAAGAGCTTTAGGAGCTGAGATTCTACTTGTAGGTCTGCTGCTGCTGCTGCTGCGTAGGAGCTTTGCAGACTTGGTCAGAATTCCTTTCATTTTCCTTTAAGACTTTCATAGTGAAACAAATGTAGAAGGAATTCAAAGCAAAATCCCTCAGTGTGAAGAATTACATAAGCACATAAAAAAAAAATGATTACGATTGTCCCACGCGTGTTCTGAAGGACCTGAAATAAAAATAAATATCTTTGTTTTATTTGATCTCTGAGTTACAAGGCTCAGGTAACATGAAATTTGAGGGACTTTCAGAAGATACTTGCTTTCAGTGACACTGAGAATCTGAGGTGTGTGGGGAACCCCTTTTTGGGGGTTTCCTTTGTTTTCTTAGGTACTTGTATTACTCTTGAATCAGTGAAGCAAGCAGCCCAGTGTTGTCCTGGCTGTGGAGGCCATGAGAAGCCGGTACTGGAATAAAATAGAAACTGAAAACCAACCCCACAGGTTTGTCTGAGGGGCAGGTGGAGGGACCGGGGTACCCGAGAGCGGTGGGTGTTCTATTGATAAGCAGTGCGTGCAGATCTCTTAGGAGTTCATTTTTAAATCCACAAGCTCTTTTACATTTTGCACTGCTTTTAATTCATCACTGTTTGATTCAATGGGTATAAAAATATTTAAAACTTTGTGAAAGCCTCAAGAACTGAGAAAAGAAACAAAAATACCATCTGTCTTTTTTCATTAACAGGAGACAGTTGGCTAATAAAAGTGCTGAGATGGATCTGTGTTGTAAACAAAGCAAAATATAAGAATATAAGCAGAATTTTTTTAACCAGTGCCATTGAGCGCGGTTGTGCTGAAGTCAGGAAATGTTAGTGAAGTGTTGTCTGGTTTGGGCTGATGCTGAAGACCAAGAGAAGAATCCCTTAGATTCCACTGCTGTGTTCACCCGATGTTTTGGGTGGTTTGTTTGTTGATAAGAGTTGCCCCCGCACTTTGTGCTCTCTGGGGAGTAGAGAGAAAAAGAGAATAAAATTCCAAACAGTGCAGCTCCAGGGATGGGAAGGAGGGGATTTAAGTTGAGTTGGTGGAGTCGTACCGTTTTAGGTAATCTTGACCTAATTAGTCTAATGGAACGTAGTCCAGCACTAAGCATGCTCAGATTTTTCAGAAAGTAAAGATTAAATTTAAAGAGATTAGACAACTTTTTTTTTTTTCCCCCCTCTGCGAGATTTTAGCTGTTCAAAAATGACAAAAATGTTCTTAAGCCTCTCTGAAGGAAGGGTGACCAAACAGACGGCCTTTTGTTTGGCGATGGAGCTTGCTCGCAAGCCACTGAGAGGTGGTGTCCGGTCACTGTGTGCGGGACCCAGAAACATGACTTATCTATCGCCAGCAAAGCGAATCAGGCTGGGGTATTAGCAGGGGGATTAAAAGTCGAAGTTGCTAGTGCAGCGGTGAAAACACTGGCCACCCAGAAGGTCTGTTGGAGAGACAAGTTTGTAAAAGCTCTCTAAAGAGGAAAAATTGGGGCAATGCTCAATGTTAATGTGAATGAGCCTTGGGTTCCTTATATCAATACCGACCTGGTGTTAAGGTGTGGATAACAGATGCCACTGACTTCAAATAGCGTGTAGGCTTCTGCGTGTTCCCGTGACCTCTGAAAGTGGATACAGGTTCCTAAATCCTATCTTTAGGTAGTTCTGAGCCCTTACTGATGTGCACGTGCAGGTGGTAAACGTTTTAAGCAGCTCTATCAGGAATGACGTTAAGGTACTGGTTTTGCACGAGATACGAGGTGCCTGGTGCATAACTGGGTCTGGCTGAGACATTCACTTGTTAATTTTGTCATGTTTCATTTAAGGGGATAAAAGCTGCTCCTGATTGTGCAACGCCGTGGGGGTTTCAAACGACGATCGCCGTTCTTTTGTCCCTGTAGGTCGTATGCAGGACATTGTCCAAAACCTTTTCCTTCTGTCCTTGGCTGGTGGTCTATGTGAAATGAGTTTGTGGTTTAAACCAGTTCTGGATAAACATAACTGTATATTACAGCCCCATCAAGTTGATGTGCAGTGATCAGCTTCCCGATTTCTGTGATTGGGTTGGCCGTGAAGGATAAATCGTACTGTCATTTTATCTCGCCTTGCATTTTCTACCCTTCTGTTGGTAAGGATATTGCCAGACCTTGTGTTCATAATCTAATGGACTTGCAGATAATTGCAGTGCTTCATCAGGGTCAATCTAGCCTCTGTGTATGCACAGGTACCCCACGTGTCCAGGGGTAAACTGATTTCTGAGAAACGGCAACCTCCTACAGTTAAAAAGGGCTTGTTCAAAATTCTGATGTAAGATTGAGCATGGAGGCGTTTTGGTTGTAAATTGACCAAGGGCAACTGAGTCCTGGGGACCAAGAATGAAGCGGGATGTCATCAGACCTGATTTAAAGCCGTTGGATGGAGTTTGCCATTTAAACTGGAACCAACAATCAGATTTTCTAATCCTGGTCCTGAGCAAACTCTTACGTTGTGTGCCTGCGTTGAGACATTAGAGCCTCAAGTCATGTCACCCAATGCCAGTAGAGATTGTCTTTATTCAAAGTATGGCATTTTTCACAGTTTTATCTTGTATTTTTTCTATGGTTGGCATTAAACAGCATCAGTGTCTGAGAATCACTGGCAATTACAGGAGTCAGATTGCCTGATGAGAAACAGGTATTTCCATACTATCTACAAATCCCTCAGTGAGGTGAAGCACACAACTGCAGTGCTGCTGTTTTGCTGTCAAACTTGAGCAGAAACATTGAGATGCAAGCTTTTCCTTCTACTTGTTGGTTAAAAATAAACTTGATTTTCTTGCCCCCAAGATTGGAACCTTGGAGAAGCATTTCTTAGCATTTTGTATGGAGCTGGTGGCCTGGGAGAGTCTTATTCCCACAGCCGTACCCCAAGCCAAATCCAGCCTCTCGGAAACTGGAAAGCGAAGCAGACATGGCTACAAATTGAGTTCTTTCATGATTTGAAACTTGAAATATTTAGAGAGATTGAAATTCTAAAACTTGTTGCATACAATAGCAAATGTCAGGTGTTTATACCCATCCCTCACATTCTCTCCTTGCAAAAATATTGGCTGCTTTCTGCTATCCTGCTGGTCTGGGGTGTGACATCTGCCACCGTCTCCCAGAAGTACAGACGGAGTGGAGCTGAGACACTGGGCGTGCAGTGCGGTGAGGCTGCGTTGTCTGGATAAGGAGAGGAGATGGTTTGCCTTGTTTGGAAGAGCTGATTGGAACCGAGCATCTCCAAGTTATGACGTGGTCAGAGCAATCTGGTTAATGAAATTGGGGTCAGTATCTGCCCCATTTGCTTCCACTGGTTTCCAGTAGCTCAATATTGAGACAGATGACCTGGGAGGCTTTTGAGTATATAGTAGTTTTGAACTGTTTAGTCTTCACGTTATATGGGTTTGTGGGAGATTTGAACAGCTTTTCTGCACAACTTTGCACTTCCAGGTTCTGATGGGCCAGAAGCAAAATAAAAGGGTCTCAATTAGTTCAAAACCCATTGTTTTTTAAATCTGGTGAGAAACCCTCTTCTCTTGACTTAAGTTTTATTGGACTTGGGAGGATTTTAGTTATCCCAGATGGTTTTAAGGCTCAGTCATCCAAGGTGGAAAGGTTGTGAGACCCTAACACAGCACCCGGGCTCCCACAAGTAAAGCCTCACCTTTGCACCTGTGCTCCTTGTGGTCCATAAAAATATCCACACAAAAGGCTAAGGAGTGCTCACAGTGTCTGTGAAGCCCCGATTCTATCAGTGCGACTTTTTTTTATTAGCAAACCCTTTGACTTTGAAGCCTCAGCTGAAATACTTCTCGACCTTTACAAGTGAATCGGCGAGACACCAACCATGTGAGGTGGGTCATATGGAACAGATTTAGATACAAACTCATATCATCCTACCAGAGGAATGCAAAGTCCCTCCCGATCCCTTCCACAAAGCTGCATCATGTGTGTGAGATAAATCCAAGGGACATAAGGGGCTGCCAGACAGCGCAAAGGACAATAACTTTGCTATCTCAAACAAAACAGACAGTGCCGCTTTGAGATTTCACTCTTAAAGGTGTAGTAACCTTCTCCCTTGACCACCGTGAATTCCTGAGGTGTTGGGGAGAGGAATGGAAGGGGATTTATAGCTGTTTCGGGTTGTGGTGGTCCGGCAAAATGCACAAATCATTCATGAGCGTGGAAGCGCCTTTGCAAAGCTGCTTAAGAGTTGAAGAAATTGGAAACAATAGAGTTCAACTGTTTTTCCGAACCCTAGAGCATCCTGAGAGAGGGTTCATAGAATCGTGGAGTGGTTTGGATTGAGAGAGACCTTAAAGATCATCCAATCCCAACCCCGCCATGTGATGGTTCCGTCAGTTTATATTTTACACACCCCAACTCATTTCTTCCTGCAGCTACGAGGGTAACGGGGGCCTAACCTAGAGCTCGGAGGGGGGGGTTCTCCCCTTGTGTCACCGCTTCTCAAAATGCTGAAAGGCAGGGTTTGGATGCTGGCAGGGGAGCAGTTACCTGGAGCGCGTGCCGTGCTGAGGAGCACCGCTTGCCAGCCTGGCTGAGGTGGAAGCGTGTGGAGCGGAGGAAGCAAGCCTGGGTGGGAGCCGTGGTGATCACAGTTCAGCGCAGCGTTTTGGGTGTGCAGCTGGTGAGGCGGATCCGGTGAGAGGTAGGAGAGTGTGAGCACCAGGCCTGCCGAGACAAACCTGTGCGATTTTAGTTAGAGGGGTGTCAGGCTCTTGACCAGCATCATTCTTCATCCCCTTATTTCACAGCTTTTTTTCTTTCAAAGGGCTTTTGCCTTAGGACTCTACAACTCTGACCTCTAGCCCCAATATTATACCTTTAATTATGTCTGCCAGACAAATACGTCACCTTCAACTTACTTTAGCCACGGCGTGCGATGAATCTCCCTTGGCCAGTGCGCCGCGAGGTGCTGGCTCTGACAACGCTATTAGCGGGGAAGCGTTTGGAGCTGTTGGCTGTATAATCATCCCTGTAAGGTGGTGCTTTCCACCTGAATTGGCAGGGCTCTTATTTAATGAGCAACGATACCTGCGTGTTTTGCTTTCAGATTACAGCCCTCCGTCTCCGTGTGTCACGGTAAGCTGCGTGCTGCAGTTTAGCTGCTTTGTGGGATTTTAATAAGTTTGGCCCACGCGTAAGTAAACGTGTGCTTGACCTTGAACACAACAGTCGAAGAGGAGCCGTGACCCCGTTGGTGCTGCTGACAAAGCAAACGGTTTAAACGTGGAAATTAAAAATTCATTTTCTTTCAGTATTTATCCTTTTGTAGTTAACCTATGGCAGAAGAAAAATAGGGCACAGGCTACATCTGCACCAACCCTCGGATTATTAATATTCCTATTAAAGAGCAATGAGGATAAAGAGCAAATGGGAAAGAACAGGAATTTTGTTTGCTCGCTGACACTATGGCGTAAAGCATTATTGAGATGATTTGTTAAATAATAGAAAGGGTTTTTCATTTCCTAATTTTCCAGCTGCAGCTAAAGCTATCTCCCGGCAACCTGCTTCTCATTCCTTAATATTTAGACTTATGGACCAATTTGAGAGTATTTTCTTTCCCGCTATGATTAATGCTTCTATGAAACAATGTCATCGCAAGCCATCTACCTACCTTGTCAGCTTGGCATCAGCCTGGCTGTGCTGTGCTGTAATTTATGGCTTCAGCCAGTAATTTGCAAATCTAATGTTGGGGAGGCTATGAGGATCTGAAATTTGAATGCTTTTTACTGATTTGGTAAATATCTCCCCCATTAGTAAAACAAATGGCACAGGGATCAGACATCATCTCCAAGGCTCAATAAATATTTTATCAGCCATAATGGAAATTGTCAAATTGATCTAATTGTACAATACGTTATCAACAAGATATCAAAGTTGGACATGGCCCCTGCCCTTGTCTATCATTCCCAGGCTTTTGTCTTCGATTGCGACTTCCTGGGAGAGAAGCAGGGAAGTGCAGAGTTCATTGCAAAGTGGTGAGAATAAATACCGAGTGAATATCCATTCAGAAGATAAATTTTGGAGAAATAATTAACTCTCCCCTGCTTGACTATAAAGCAGGACTGCGGAAGGCTCATGTAAATCTCCCAAATGGTAACGGGTATTTTTATGTGGAACCCATACACGTTGGTCTAATACATAAAGGCAGATTATCCATCACTGATACTGCTTTTGAGGTAATGCTCATGGCTTCGTTCCTTTTAGAAGGAGCTGAGTGAATTGAAATTCTAGTTCTCTGGCAGCAGCTGTGGGGATTGTTTAATTAATTTATTAACAGAAGTTTAGGAGAAAAATGACCTAACTTTAGCTACAATCAAATGTAATTATTGCCCTGCTTGAATTCAGTGCAAACGGTCACTCACAGAAATCCAAATTTGTAAATAATTACAGATTTATTTGAATGCCTGATTTGAACAAGGTAAAGTTAGAAGACTTTGCCGTGCTAAAATTCATGCTTGTAGAGTTGTCTGTTCAAGCTTCATCCTACAGAGATGTTCCGTGTAACTCTCCAGATGGTTTTTGTGTGTATGTGAGGGAATCCCATTCACTGAGAGAGAAAAGTCCTCTCACAAAAAAGGTGGAAAATCTCGTTATCTTTTCTTTCGGAAAGCATTCGGTGTTCAGGCTGCTCTTTAATATTTGAGGGGTCGGACACGGGCAGACCCCAGGGCTGTGCTCAGAATGGCTCACAAAGGAGCATCTGACTGTCTTGAACTGGTCAGCCAGTAGGCGACTGTGTTGTTTGTGTTCATTTTCTCCCCAAGGACCTGTCTAGGAGCGATGGGATGCTGTCGTGGACCTGCTTTCTCTGTGCCTCGCGGTGCTTATTGCTAAAAACGAGGCTGTCAGCGGTGACGCTGTAGGCATTGCCCAAGTGCTCGAGGTCTTTGAACAAAGGGTGCGAAAGGAATGGATGTGTCTTCCTTTCTTTTTCTTGAAATTATTGTTTAGGTCTCGAAACACCCAACCTTGCCCACGTCTCATGCTGGATAACGTGCTGAAGCACATCAGTAGCCTTTTCGTAGCTAGAGAATGGGAACTGGGTTGTTGGATGCTGCCCCTAGTCATGTTTTTCATTAGATCTCTAGAGTCTTAAATAGGAGGTCTACACTTGATGGGTTTGGTTTCCTGTCATTTGGAATAAAAATAAGGATAGAGAATGTGGTATCTTAATGGGAACCTCGAGTAAAAGCAGCTTGAGGTAGTGCTGTCTTTAAGGAAGTGCTTAAAATATAAGCTAACGCGCAGCAAACGGCCGATAATGCATCGTTACTCTTAGTTTGTTGGGTACGGCCACTTTCTGCGTTGTAAATAGGGAGCAGAGGTGAATGGAAGTGTGTGTGGAATTAGAATCAATTTCAGGATGTTGATAACTGAGCGCAGGTAAGATCATAATGTTCATTAACTCAATGAAAGGTAAAGGGGCTGTTTTAACAAAACACAGCAGGCAGGCAGCTCCGACCAAGCTGGGCTGGGGCTTCAGCCCAGTCCGTAGCCTCAGGGCTGTGGAGTTGAGAGGTTTCTAAACATAAGCCATATGCTTGTTCTTTCTTTCAAGTGTTCTTTTAAAGTGTATGTTCAGTTTTCCACCCCTGCACTTGGTCATTCCGGGTTATGCCCACTGAACATGGGAGTTGTTTAGTGTGGTTTTCCCCAGAGGAGTTCTGGATGTGATTTGTTTTATATTTTTTATAACAGAATCTGAGCACGATGGAGATAACGCTGAGATCTTGACATTATTAAAAGATACTGAATTCCGATCGCTTCCGACTTTGTTCTGTAGCAACGTAGTAAGAAGTGGATGCAGTTCACTGTTTGATTAAGAGGTGACATCTCAATATTTGGTTGGCTCAGATGCAACATACGCTCATTTTTAGAGCAGTATTTTCTTAGGTTTGTTTTCAGACCAGCACTGTGGAAGAAAAATAAGCAGTCGCCTTGTCTGGCAATGCAGGTGGCAAATGCGAAGCATTTCTTGTTAGTAATTCTCTCCTGTTGTAATTTAGTAGTGTGTGAAAATGAAGAGTCTTTGTTATGGGACGGCTTGAGAGACGATGAGGGGCTGCAGTGCAGACCATGCATAACGGTCCCGGAAAAGGGGCACGTGTTCGTAGAATCATGGAATCAGAAAGGTTGGACAAGACCTCTGAGCTCACCCAGTTCAATCACCAGCCCAATCCCACTGTGCCTGCTGAACCATGTCCTCAAGTGTCACGTCTACACCATTTTTTAACCCCTCCAGGGCTGGAGACTCCACCTCTGCCCTGGGCAGCCTCTGCCAGGGCTTCACTGCTCTGTCAGTAGTGATTTTTTTTCCTAATATTCAATCTAAACTGATTTTTGGGGAGCAGTGAAGATTTGAGCCATAAAATCCCAATTATGGGTTTTCCTTTGGCCTGACCAGGGTGACTAATTCTCAGTCTCTTGCCTTCTGACTGTTGTTGTCTCTGCAGCACACGCACAGAGCTCACAACCATTTTGTCTGAGTGATTCAAGCGATGACACTTGTGGGCGTGAGCAAACCCAGACTGGAGCACCAAGGATCTGCTGCGTGTCAGTTAACTTGGAGCTGTTCATTTTTAATGCAAGGTTCCTGCACCCCTTTTCTTTGCATCCCTTGCGCGTTCCTACCTCCAGATCAGCAGACCTAGATTTTTATCTGTAATGGCTTCTGGTGAGAGGGGAGGGGGGAAAGTTGTTTTAAGCATTCATTTTTGGCCAACAATAACCCTGGCCTAGACGAGTAACTCCCTCCTAGTTCCTACGGAGAGAAGTGTTAGACTACACAGACAGTGAGGTCATTCATAGTCACTATTGTTTCTTGATAACCCAATTAAGAAAGTGCAATTTATCTAGCCTGTTTCCATTTAATTATCTAATTTGTCTGAGCGAGCAGGGCTGGCTATCTCTGCCGCACGCCGGGGTTGCTGTCGCGCTGAGGACTGGTTCCTGCAGCGCGCTCCCCAGGTGCTTTTCATTCATTTGAGCTATAGTCATAGACAGTTATAAATCAGGGAGGTAGAGCGAGCCATCGCCTTGCTTTCCTTTCCTTTATCATTAGAGGGGGAATGTGTGTGCGAGATTGAGAGTCACAGCACTGTTGCCCTCTCGCTAATCCGAGCCCAAACTTTAATAAAGGTATTTTATAGCCTCTCGCGTAGAACTAAGGATGGCTTGAAAAAAGGGGTTGTGTGTGGGGAGAAAGGTCTGCCCTCGTGGATGTTCCGCAGCAAGGGGTCAGACCCACAATGTTAATCTCCAGTGGAGAAATTATTGGTACTTGTGCATCACTGTTATTAACAGGCTCTAATGAATGTTGTGTCTGGAAATACTGTTGTTACTGCGATAGTCACTGCTGCCAAGTGAGCTTCTGGAGGAGATGCAGGTCTGGAGCTGAGGAATAATTTTCAAAGAACAGCCCATAGTGTCAGTCTTCTGCAGGTGCAACCAATGATAGGAGCCAAGGGAACAGCAGGAAGATGCCAGGGGAGGGTTGGGCTGGAATTTAGGAGAAGGTTCCTCACCCAGAGGGTGGTAGGGCACTGGAACAGCTCCCCAGGGAAGCAGTCACAGCCTGACAATATTCCAGAAGCACTTGGACAATGCCCTCAGATACACGGTGGGAATGTTGTGGTTGTCCTGTGCAGGGATGGGAGTTGGACTCAATGATCCTTGTAGGTCTTTTCCATCTCAGGACATTCTATAATTCTAAGGCTGTTTCTTTAAGGTTTGTTTTTCTGGATTCCTCATTCCTCTGTCATTTCACCTAGAGCCTTTTTGTTTGCCACGTTCAGTTCACAGAGTCGGGGATCTTGTTCCTGGAAATGTGCTCAGTGAACCTAACGTGGTTGGTGCAAGACCCTGAGGTCTGGACTCATGGGTTTTGTTTTCTTTTAGTTTTTGAGTTGTGATGGCTTGGCTCTGGACAGGCGTTCCACCTTTATGTCACTTGAATAAGTGATGTATAACGTTTTACAAGTGCTCGTGTCTGACTCCATGTAAGGGTGGTGGTGATGTGCTCAGTTTGTCCTCCTGACAAATTGGTGTTGATTCTTGGGAGTTGATGTTACAGATCAGCCCAGTGGCTGAGCTAATCCATCTCCTCTGTCTCGTGGGAATAGGTGTTTTAGAGATAGAAAAGAGGGGAGAGAGCCTGTGAGGGAAAGCTACCTTTCAGATGGGGGTTTATCTTAGTTCACATAGCATTTTCGAGACTTAATTCATGTTTCAAGTGTGAAAGACGTGACAACAGTAGGAGTAACAACACCGTGTCCTGCTGCTTCTCTGGTACCGTGCAATTGCTGCTGTGCCTGCGGTTATTTGTGGTTCATTCCTCTTTGGAAGGCCCACCCATAAATGTTGTACTAGATATGCCACAAACATTTATCAGAGGTGAAAGCCGCCTCCCAGCTTTGTGGTGCTCTGCTGGTTTCGGTGCAGAATCCACAGGCCAGGAAGACTTGGGGCTTTGTGGGGTGAACATGAGCCACCTGAAAAATTCTCCTTTGTGGTGATGGGAGAACATTTTGGGTTCTCCCTGTTGCCATTTTGGCTTGTAAGTAGAGCAGCACTGATCTCATTTACATTGGCTTTTAATTTTTGGAAGCCAGGGCCATCCGCCCTTCCCAAGGCTGAGGGTGTGAGGGGTTTCTTTTTCTCTGCAATTGTTTGAGCTGCTGCTGTTTCTGCAGAGGGGTGTTCCGAGCTACTTGAAGTTAACCATGAACTGCGCTATCTGCTGATAGCGCAGAGACTGTGTTTGCTTTGCCACAGTCCTGTGCCGTCCCAGCAGGTGGACAAATACCTTGGAAGGGTTTGGCTTTGTTTGTGTTGTGTGTAGGTTTCCTCCTCTCGCCTCTCCACCCTGTAACCCTGTCCCAGAAACACTCCGGCACTTCCAGGTGGGCATGTTTTGTCTTGCTGAGTTGACTTTAGAGAAGAGTTCAACAGCGCAATGAGAAACTTGGCGCTCTGCGTGTGTTTCCAGAAAATCACTGAACACCCTTGCTAAAAAGTTGGCCAGAGGATCGGGGAGGAGCTATTTGAATCGATCTGATAAATCGACAAATGAGCGTCTCACACCACGTCTGTAGCGAGTTATAATTCCACGTAATTGTACGGTGTGATTTCATGTAATCTGCTCTCTCTGTTTAGCAGGGATTATCAGATCACATGGCTCACACGACGTGTAGGGAAATAGCTCTTGAAAAGTTTCTGCGTGTGCTGATTCCCTGTTCCATAGCCTCAAATGCTCAGGTATTTGGCATATTGTTACAATAATGATTATAATGCACTGGTAACCTATTCCATCCATAAAGGCAAATCACCTTGGTGCTTCTGTTACGCTGGCGTGCAGAGCGATGCCTGGGGAGCTGTTTGTCCTGGGTTTACGCAGACACTAAGATCATTGTGTTTAAAGCCCTGCATTGTTGCCACCTCATCGTGTGTTGCCTCTCCAGTGCCTGACAGCGTGACGATAATGTAGGGTTTTTAAAGGTGGGATTTCTGAAACGGGTTCCATTACCAAATACAGGTTCAGATCTGTCCCTCCAGTTTCTGTCTCCCAGGCTCCTCGGTGGAAGCTTAGAGGCTGTAGCACTGATTCATAGCTGATTGTCCCCTTGCCAGTGTTAGCAGAAGCTCTGTGTATGTGATTCCCTTTGCAGCACTTCAAGGTTAATTCTTGATTTTCTTGATTGAAACAATGGTGTTGCGTTGTTTCACCTTCATGGGGAGATGCTGTTCTTGTAGGTGCAGTCAGAAGTTTCAAACCCAATCTTTGAGTCTGGAGCCCCCTGATCTGGTGGGAGGTGTCCCTGCCCATGGCAGGGGTTGGAACTGGATGGTCTTTAAGGTCCCTTCCAACCCAAACCATTCTGTGATTCAATCCCATCCGTTGGCCTTGTCGAACTGTGCTGTGTAGTAAAAGTTTGTTTCATATTCTGCTGCACAAAGGGCGACTGTGGCAAATTTCAGTGTCTGTTTGCTGCTGCTATTTGGGGCTCAGCTCAGCCAATGCTTCAGGTTTCCTGGAAGCTGCTGTTAAATCTTAAAGCCAATTGTGAAGTGTGCAAAATTATCGAAACCAACATGCTCGTGGCTTTAGTTTCTTATTCTTCTGTGTAAATGCTGGGTTGTAAGATTGAAAGTACTCTTCTATCTTGAATTGATATTTTGAGCTTTGTCTAAATAGTCATTCATGGCTAAAAATGGATTTGCATCGTGTTTTCTTAAAATTTCTCTCTCAGAAGTCTGTTGTCAGGTTGGTCGATAAATGGGGGGGGTGATGCTGTAAAGTGGTTTTAAGATGAAGATCTACTTTGTTATTTTCTTAAAACCCCTTGCATATTCTGTCTTGAAACACGGCTGTTTTCAGAATGCCGGCTGAGAAGCCATAGCTTTTCCTGGAACAAGCGGCACCTGTGTCCGTAGTTTTGCAAATGCATCTCAATTCTTACTTGGAACATCTCTGGTTGTTCCTTAGATCTTGGGAGAGGGCTCTGTGTGTGCTTTTCTGATTAGGAATGTGTCCCTGGGGATCAAGTGAGAGGGCAGAGCTTCCTCCTCTACTTCTGACCTTGTCTCTGGAACAGGTTTCCATCGGTAAGGTTTTTAATATAGGAAATGCTAATTTCTTTTACACTCAGTGTGCACAGAGGAGTGCATGGTGCTGTGATAGGGGTTAGGGGCTGGCTTCATAACAAATATAATCACTACCCGTTTGAATCCACACGGGATTTCAGATCCACGAGCAGAGGACCTGCTCATCAGGTCACTCATTGATGTGCTCTTCTCCATGAAACATAGTGAGGACTCTTCTAGATCATTGGGGAACGACATCTCGCAGCTTGTGCTTCTGCAGATGCTGTTCTGGGGTTGAAGGGCAGATCTTTGGTCTTGCTGGCCATGCAGAAGTTGCTGTATTGCCCTCAGCATCTCATTTAATCCTTCTTCCCCCACCCTCCCTCCCCCACGGTTCTCAGGAACCACAAGAGGAAAGTCTGCATCCTTTCACGCGGCAGAGCGCCCGAGCAGGATCCTGTGCTCGTTTCCATTATGATAAAAGACAAAACAACTAAATTAAATTGGAAGCAATCTCTGCATTACACAAGTCTGCATAGTCCAAAATTCTCAAAACAAAAGAGGTGCAGGGGAAGCCAATCACCATCGGAAAGGAGGAAAAAAGTGTCTCTGGGCTAGAACTTTTACTGTTCCTTAACTCAGAACTGAAATATTTTAACTCCTCTACAGCCAGAGCCATTTAAGTTGCAGAATGCGAGCAGCAAAGCCCAGACAGTTGCACTGAAGTTGGGTGTTCCCTGAATTTTGGGCTGTTAAGGTACATAATTTCCAAGGAAACATGCCTGTCGTTGGTGTCGGTGATTTTGCTGCAGTGGGGTTGTCTGAAGCTGCGGTTTGCACGTGTTCACCAGGGAGATGTGTTCGCCAACCAGAGGGAAAATGTGCTTGAGACTTGGCAGTGTAAAAATGCAGAGGAAATCCAAACTGTCTTCTAGCACTCAGATTCCCTGTTTTTTTTTTTTTCCCCTTAAAAAAAATAGTTGAAACTTTGAAAGACTAGACTATTCTTTGTTATGGTTAAATTGGCCACTGACCCACTGGCATAGAACACAAACTCTTGCAAAAAGTTGTTGCTAGATTTTATTTCATTGGAAATGGAGGAATGGAAAAGTTCGCTGATCAGGTATCCTGCCTCATCCAATTTAATTATTTCAAGGAAAAAAAAAAAAAGGTGGTTTCGGGGGAGGAATTCCTTGGAGCTCAAGTCACAACGTTATTATCAATTCAAATTCAGTGAGCTTTTCTGTCCCTTGACTCTGAATGGAACCTGATCTTATGAAACAGAGATGCTTTACCTGATTCTCTGTGTGTGCACAGATGTGCACTGAAAACTACCGCTAATATTTTTAACCTTCTTTAATCTTTACTAGAAATAAATGGAGTAACCTATATTATTTTTTGATATTTACATTCAAATAATAATGATTTGCTTTTATATTTATGATTCTATGATTGTATGTAGTCTGGAGCGAGCCTTTTCAAAGATCAGAGATGTGCTTTGTTGTCTACTTGTGAATGGAATTTTCAGGAGGAACACAGGAATATCAGGTCGCACTCTGCCACATTGTTAGAGAGAACCTTTGCCAAGATGATACCCGTAATCATAAAGGAACTTGAAAGCTCAGTGCTCAGAGAAGGGGAACTTCTGTTGAACTCGCCGATGGGATGGGGTGCTTCCACGGAACGCACTCAGCCCTCTGCAGGACGGCTGCCCTCCTGTTGCAGGGCACTGGTGGGACAACTCTGCTCACGTTGAAGGTGACCCGAGGGCCTCCCCCGGGTCCCTGGCAGGAGGGTTCAGTTACCTGTGAGCCGAGCAGTGGATAGGAAAGGTGACTTTGTGGCAAAGACTTTACAATAGTGTTCAGAAAAGAAAAGACAGATTCCTAGCCCTCGCTGTCTCACCTTGGCCAAATCACTCCTCATCTCCAGGGTTTGGTTTATTGTCTGGGCCACTGGGATAAAAATCTGATGGGTTTCTGTTTGTTCAGGTCTAAAGATTTTTGGGTGCAGATCTTGTGTAGCTTTTGTCTCTCTGGCATCCAGCAGAAGGTGGCCTTGATCTCAGTTGTAGCCTGTATAGACAGCACTGTAATCCCATCATAGGTTTGTGAAGAGGCAAATTGTGCTTTGTTTCATTTTTTGTTTGTTTGTTTTTTTTATGAAGTTGGGGGAAGTGTTTGCATTTGGAAAAAATAAGTCTTGTTTTTTAAAAGCATTTCAAACAAAGCGTGAGAATTCTGGGTTCTGCTGACAGACACTGGCGTTACCTGGCCGCTCTCCCTCTTGACTGCTAAATTACAGCTCTGGTTTGGTAATGCGCTGGGGGTGAGATGGCTGAGACAAAGGAGGGGCTTTTTCCCCTTATGGAAGTGCCTCCCCTCAGGTAAAGCAACTCACTTGTTCCTAAGTTGACCCATTGACCTTCTAATCACTGACAAATTATCCACTGCTTTATTCTGCAGTCTTCATTATACACTGTTACTAAACAGACTAATTTCTTTTTTATTAGGACAGGATCATTGAGGTGCAATAATGACCCTTTTCAGCAGCTTCGGCGAGGGGTTAGGGAAGCATTTTTACTTAAATTTTGGTGTTTTGCTATAGTTTTTCAGCCATTTGTGATGCAGAGAGTGACACTGTGAGCTTTCAAGCGTTGTGTCTTATGAAGTGTTAATGTTTTAGAAGTTGAAGTTGCTATAGAGGAAAA
Organism: Neomorphus geoffroyi; assembly: GCA_033558235.1. NCBI lineage: Eukaryota > Metazoa > Chordata > Aves > Cuculiformes > Neomorphidae > Neomorphus > Neomorphus geoffroyi. The sequence continues at coordinate 1,278,718 of JAUMJM010000029.1, read as the reverse complement.
GTCTTTGTACAAGGAATTCCCTGTCCAGGAATATGAAAATCACCCAAGTCACTTCTTGGAATCATAGAATCACAGAATGGGTTGGGTTTGAAGGGACATTAAGGATCATCCAGTGCCACCCCTGCCATGGGCAGGGACCCCTCCCACTGGATCAGGGGGCTCCAAGCCCCATCCAACCTGGCCTGGAACCCCTCCAGGGATGGGGCAGCCACCACTGCTCTGGGCACCCTGGGCCAGGGCCTCCCCACCCTCATTGGGAAGAATTTCTTCCTAATGTCTCATCTGGATCTCCCCCTCTCCAGTTTAAAGCTGTTCCCCCTCGTTCTGTCACTCCAGGCCCTTGGAAAAAGCCCCTCTCCACGCAGCCTTCTCTTCTCCAGGCGGAACAACCCCAGCTCTCCCAGCATTGGGAGGAGCTCCAGCCTTTGGGTCATCTCTGTGGCCTCCTCTGGACCCGTTCCAACAGCTCCATCTCCTTAAGCTGGGCATTCCAGACCTAGATGCGATACTCCAGGGCCACTTCCTCAGCCCTTCCTCCTGCAGGGATGGAACTGCAAGACCTGCTCCTGCCCTCTTTTGCAGCGCTGTGGCTTTGGTGGCAGTGAGGGAAGTGGCAGCTGGTTCCGCGTGTGTTGCTGAATTGGGTCAAACTCTCCTCGCACAGTCCCTCTGTCCCTCGCGCCGGAGCCGCTCGCTGCGGTTCCCGTGCCCACAGCGGGGCTTTGTGCAGGTGGAAGCACTGCCACAGAAGGGGGTTTGTGCACAGGTTTGGGAACCCTCACCGAGTGACCTCTGACCGCTGAGTGACAACAGCCCGAGCCCGGGCTCTACAACAGGCTTGGAGTTTGTCTGAAGGGAAAAAAGCAGGAAATATGTTTTGCCTAAAATAACAGAGATAACTTGATGTTGCCTGCATGATATTTTTTAGCTTTTCCCCTTAGTCTTTTCACTAAAGCACTTCCAGTTTTTCAAAGGATTTATTGTGAAGGTATAGGGAACGTGGGGGAGGGCAAACAAATTAGGGGTTTAAAATTACTATTAAGTATCTTACTTTCAGCCCTCTTGACTGAGATCCTCAGTTCAGAAGGAAAGAAATCAATGAACCATAATCTGCATTTTGAAAGAGAACTAGTGGGCTTAAGTTTCCAACACCAAGCATCTTAAAGAACCCCAAATTTTCAGCAAGCTGTAAATACCTCCGTTCTGCACAGATGTTTCCTTTCTGATGGTTCCGATGGGGTAAAATCAGTCTTGAAACAGCACGTTTGGTGTTTATTTCCCAGCGTTCTTTTAGCTATGGAGAAATGGAATTTGTTGCGCTTTCTAATGTATGAGCTAAAAAATTTCCAAATTAATTATTTCCCTGAGATTTATTTTTAAAATTGATCGTTGGGAGAAGTTACCAACTTCACTGAGTGAATAAGTAGATTAAGTTCAAATTTAGCCCTTAAAGGGCTTCTGAGAAGCTTGGTATTTGATGACCTTCCTCCTCCTTTGGTCCTGTTTGGGTTCTGTTTGGGTGCTCTTCACCAGCCGAGTTGGTCCTTCTTTAGTCCTGTTTTATTACTGGCATCAGAAAGCCTGATGTGGAACCTTGGTGGAACCCTGTCACGTTGAAAGAAACACCAGGTAGAGAGACAGAAACGGGGCTCAGGTGACAACACGTAGTGCAAATACTGTGCTAACGCGCTTCTGTTCTGGGGGACAGAGATCTGAAACGTGAGAACCTTTCCATTTGTGAGTTTGTCGTTAATACCTTTAAAACTGGGAGATGAACTGTTTGTCAATGGGAGCAGGAGTAGGTGCTTCATCTGTATGGTTGTAAAGCTTAAACTTCCATCCCTTTTGAAGCACGGAGCCCCAGCAGCCAAACCCACGGTGATGAGGAACGCAGAACACGGAGCTCTCGTTTTCAGACATTCCAGCTGCTCCAGCACTGCTCATCCTTTGTATCTGTAGAGGGGCTCCTGTTTTCCTTTAAGCACACGGAGAGAGAATCCCAATGGAGTCTTTGCCGTTGTTTCATCAGTGTTTGTAGGACTGAACTTCACCAACACCCAATCTCTTAGAAGACAATTGGTGAAAAAGCACGAAGCAAGGTTAGATTTGCTGAGATGGACAGTAAATAACTCGCTCATTTGCAATGTAAGGAATAAAGTGGTGATAAATTCTTGCAAACGGTTGGGTATTTCTTAGGCCACTGGCAGGGGGAAGCTCTGGGTATTTTAGTTTGAAGTCTTTTGTTGCAAGATCTTAAATAAATAAATAAATAAATGGAGTGAAATCAAAGGCTGAGGTTTGCATGATGGGAGCTCTGGGGAGCTTGTGCCTGGCGATTAGCATCTCTCACAAAAAGTACTCTCTGTTCAGGTTCACAGAATTATTTCCCCGCTATCTTTGTTGTCGATGGCATGATTGTGTATAGATTTCCCCAGAAGTGTTCTGTTATTTTGCAGTAAAAGGGACCTGTTGTATTGTTTGAAATGCACTTGTTCCAATGCTGAGTGCTTTCCATCTGTTTTCCTATTTCCTTCCTCTTGATAGGAGCAGCATTTCCTCCTCTTCTTGCGCTGCTGGAGGGGTGGGGAGGGAGATGCCGTGCGAAGCCGTGCTCGGCTCTGTGTTCTGGGATGCTGCCCAGTGTTTAAGCCCCATCTTTGGGAAAAGAAAAGAGGAAAGAGGGGCAAAGGAATAATTTGTGTGTGTTTGTTGTGAAGGCTATTTGAGAAAGCGTGTTACAAGGACTGCAGGTTTCCTTGTGAGGGTGGGGAGGCCCTGGGCCCAGGGTGCCCAGAGCAGTGGTGGCTGCCCCATCCCTGGAGGTGTTCGAGGCCAGGTTGGATGGGGCTTGGAGCCCCCTGACCCAGTGGGAAGTGTCCCTGCCCATGGCAGGGGGTGGCACTGGATGGGATCTAAGATCCCTTCCCACCCAAACCATTCTGTGGTTCCACGCAGGCTTTACACGAAGGGGTCCTGCGTGAACCAGGATCACCCGTTTTGCTGCCTGTCAGCTTGTGGGTGGCCTGGGTGGTACGAGTTGGGCCCCGGGCCAGGTGGTGGTGAATTAAGGGCCCAGAACAGAAGAACCCTTCCTCAGCCAGTGCAAATTTCTCCCTCCTCCCTCTCCCATCACCACACGCTTCTCTGATTCCAGTGGATGGCCAAAGGTGCTCAGGTGGCACAGGAGGAGCCTTGGTTCCTCTCCCACCCTTGATGCGTGGTTCCTTCAATGACCCTCTGTGGGACTCGGAGACGTTTGAGGCACTGTGGTTGGGTTCCTGCCTGTGCCATGTCAGCCTGAGATAGGCAGAACTTCTCCAGGCTGCCAACCTCCTCTTGCCTGTGTTAAATAAAAACAGAGAAAGACGTTAAGGGGAGAAGGGTACGAAAGAAACGTGGGTTTCCCAGGAAGGCACCTGGGGCCTGAGCGTCACGGCGGGCTCTGTCTCCCGCTGACCCCCGGCTGCCTGAAACAGTTCTTTTGTAACCTTGTCCTCCCCTCAGAGCTGTGCGGTAAAATGGATTTCTTTAAATTAATAATGCGTAAAAGGAGATTTACACTGCAGCGCTAAAATATTGTCTTTGCCTTTTATTCATGCATTTGTCACTGTAATCTCTAATAGAGGTGTTCAGCGGGGGGATAAATAATGAAGGGTAAAAAACTCTGTCATCATCCAGAACCATTTGCAAATTCATCACCAATATTCTTTTGGAAGCAGAGACAGAGCAGAATGAAAAATATATCCCAGTGCTAATATATCTCACTGATTTCCATCTCCCGTTTATTCAGAGAACCTACTTTGAGCTATGATAGAATGGGAATCCTAGGAATTGCCATTCCTTTTTAAAGACGAGTCTGAGGCTGCTGCCCAGCCTCTCGAGCAACAGATTTAGTAGGCAGTGAATCCTAAGTTAATGTACTTTATAGTCAGATGTAATACACCTTGTGCGTTTTTAGTAATTAGGGTTTAAGTTGCCGTGTACGAAGTAGTTAGGGAGTTGTAGCAATTCTTGAGCATTTAAGCTGTGTGAAAGCTTTTTATACACATTTAAAAGGCAAGAAAATAAAAATGAATATTTTCAAGTAGAAATCCTGTAAAGAGTTTCTGTTCATCCTTAAAAGTAAGGAAGACTTAAACAAGTGAGAAGAGCCATCCCGAAACGGATGCGGTTCCTCATGGTGTTCACATTCCTTTCACCTTCATTAAAAATGTTGCAACTCCAGAATTTTGAAATTGTGATCTTGGGACAAAAGAAGATGTGTTATTGCGAAAGAACTTTCCTCGTCGTGTTCCCTGGCCATCCAAGCCTGTGATTATTACAAAATTTTAGAGGGCAAAGACTCTCTTTTTGCGGGTGACGTGTGTCGTTGTGTGGGGTTACTTGGGTGAGGTCAGGATGTTGCATAGGATGAGGTCCCTTCCAACCCAAACCGTTCGATGAGATAAAGCTCAACACAGACCGTTTTATACCTTTTACTGGAGCCTTTGTGGTTGCACTGGTACAAACTGGGTAGTTTGAACCCAGACTGGCTCCTGGCATCCAAAGCAACGAGACGCAAAGCGATGGACTGAGGAGCTGGGTCTGTGGGAGCGGGTTCCCATCCGCAGGGAGCGAGCGGCGCTGTTGCCGCTCCTCTCTCGGCAGAGCCCGATCTGTGCTTTCACTCTTTATCAGAGATTTGTGCGGCAGCAGAGCTGCTGTCGAAGATGTTTTGGGGTGTGAAACGTTTGGGCCTAACGTAAATACTAAGGTAGTGACATTGTGTGTTGTAGCCTGAGCTTACGAGTGCTGGAATTTAATGGACTTGGCTGTTCCACGTGGGATCGCTCCATGTGGGACCTGCGAGCAGAGTGAAAACAGAATGTAGTAGCACTCTGAAACGGGGGAGAAGATGAAATATATCACAAGATAATAAGAAAATAAACCATTAAAAGGCTCTGTTTCCTATTATCATGTGGTTTTATGTTAATGAAGTTGTTCCAGGCCTGTTTGAGTTTAACTCAAGCAGGGGAATATGAGTAATATGAAAAATATGTGGGGATGAAGACCCTAAGTTAAAAAGTCTGTGAAACAGTCGATGTTTTCATTCACCGTACATTTCAGAAGAAGATATAAAGCAGCCAGAAAGCGGTACGGAAAGAAAACATTAAGTGCCAGATTTTCCCTTTTGTGATCTCTGGATCCCTGAATCCGTGTTTCCCAAAGCAGGGCAAACCTGCCGTGGGTGCCGGTGGGGACGGTCACGGTCAGGTTCGTTGACTCAGTTTGCCCACGTTTGGGTAAATGCTTTGATGAAGCCTTGCATTCTGGAGAAGACGACACGAGCAATGAACTCGTGTCTCTGTGCAGGGTGTCTGTCCAGACTGAAATAGCGCGTTAAACCGTTAATTGATTTATAAAAGAAAGAAAAAAAATTGGAGATAGAGCTTGGAAAGCAGCTCCAATCAGAAAAGTGGAAAAACATTAAAATGGCCGGAGACTTGAATATTTGTGTAGTGTTTGATTTCAGAAAAGCTAAAAAATTTAGCTCTGACCTGAAATGACTTAAATTTAATAAAAGGGATAGAGAAAGCATGAAAGGACTAAGATGTCCCATATTAACGAAAACAGATTCCGTTGTGAATTGAGTTGATCTAAATATTTTTAAATTAATTTCTTTCGGGTAATTAAAAACCTTAAAAAAAAAATAAAAATCTACTGTAATTTTGTATGCCCTGACCTCTTGAAATTAATTTTTTGCTTCGAGAATGGAATAAAATAATCATAATCTGGGATAGGAAGAATCATATCCAGGAATCAGCTGGCAAAGGGCAGCAGCAGCAGGATGCTTTCACAGCTTTTAGCAGTTACTGTACCTGACCATCCTAATGTTTGCTGACAAAATCGGAAGGCTTCGCACCAAACTGGGCGCAGAGGTGGAGTTTGAAGTCTGGTGCTGCACAGCCTAAGATTTAAACACCAAAAAGATGCAATAATTGAAATGTATTTATTTAAAAAGTGTTCTCTGCAGGTCACAGAGCTTTGCTGAGCATCTGGGAAGAGGATTTTTGTTGTTCTGGGCAGATGATGTTATTCAGAGGCGATATAGAAGACAGCAGCGGTATTTAGCTCTAAATAAGAATACAATGCTGATTTGGATTGGTTTATTTTCAGTGCATCTGTGTTTTTTCCTGAAAAATAAACAGTGAAAAGTAACAGCCGTTTAGGCACCTGATTGAGAGCATAAGAGTTTCTCCTCTTAAAGATCGAGCTTTACGCTTTGGTAGCAGTTAATATTTCAAACAATGCGGGGCTATTGCTGAGCGGTCAGAAGCAAAATGTAAAAATATTTTTATCTTAAATATTTTTCTTAATAATAGCTTCAAAGGGAGAAAAACTGCTTGTTCAACTGCAGTTGGCTGTTGTGTGCTGTGGTCTGGCAAAGTCCAACTTGTAGCAAAGAGAAGCCCTTGTGTTTTGGTGGTGTTACTGGGCAGCCTGGAATGTGAATTGTTTTGCCACGGGACGCAGCCGGACAGAAGGATTTCCAGCAGGAGCGACATGGGAGGAAGAAGTGTTGTGTTGCGTAGAGAACTCTCCAGGACTAAGAGCAGTAAATCCTTCCAGATTTGGCTGTCGGGTCTCACCATCGATAGTGGAGGGAGGAACTGGCCTGGGTGCCGTTGGGCCGAGAAGGGACAGGCAACCACCGGGTGTGCAGTGGGGTTGTCAACTTCAGCTCTTTCCTCAGAGCAGTGGGTGAGGAGCCAGGGGTGCTGAATGCAACGTTACAGGTGGAACTGGAGAGCATCACGGGGTCAATCTAGGAGGGGCTGTAGCCAGGCTGAGCGCTGCTTCTTTCCCCACCTCTTCGTGCCCCCTCACAGTCGTGCTTTTTCCGCCGGCCAAGGAATCGGACAGGGAGGGAGGAAGCACTCCTGCCTGAGAGAGATGGATGCTGGAGGCTGCCGTGGTATCACAGTCGTCTTCAGAGCCCGGCTGGGTTGGATGGCACCGCTGAGCTGGTCCTGGAGCAGATCACTCCAGACACGTGTTCCACGCAGCACAGGTTTTGGATAGAAGGCTGTTTATTAGCATTAAGGCTATTTTTGCATCCAAAATGAGTTCTTAAGTAATGGACGGTGGTTGGTTGTGTTGTGCACAAGGCCAGAGGAGCCTTCGCTAGCGTGAACGGGTGAGCAGCCCACCATAAAACCAGGGGAGCGGTTTGCACCCAGACCGGCTTGCGTTCCTCCTTAGATGTTTGACGTCTTCAGCAGTTGTAAACGGGACAAAACGGCTTCAGGGTGGCAGAGCAGAAATTGGCACAAGGTGGGCGCTGGGTGCTGTCAGCAGTGCTGGGAACGCGTCAGCAGCTGGAATCCCTTAGAGCCCTGGTCATTGCTGTATCCGAGCTGCAACATTAAACGGGAATATCACCTTGCCTTCTGTTTTGCTGAAATGAATTAACTGACAGGAAATCTTGGATTTCCGAAGCCGGCTTTCCTTACGGCATTCCTTGCTGCAAAAGGAGAATTAAACCGGTGAAAGTGAGTAACAAGAAACAGGTTCTGAAACGATTCTGGATGGTAAGGGTGAAACACCATCAACCTGTTCGGTGGCAGCTCTGCTCCTCTTAGAAAAGGGGTTTAGAGGAAGATGAGGTGTGGTGGGGGAACGGAGAGTGCAGAGGGTGGGTTAGTGCGTGGCAGAGGAGGGATAACGTCTGCTAGGGCTGGTGAGACACTGCCGGTGCTCCACAGTGCCTCTCCAGCACTGCAACAGAAGCCTCCTGGGGGCAAGGATCTGCTTCTGCAAACGCTCCCTTAAATCCCTTTTTAGGTCAGAGATGGGAAAAAGTAGCGAAAACTTTGAAAAGAGATTTTTGGAATTCTCACCATGGTTTTGTTATCTTCCTCCCTTTCAATGGTCTCAGTGTTGGAGCTCCCTCAGTGGGAGTTACGGAGCGGTGGGACAGGGCAGGACTGACAGAATGCGCTTTCTTTGCCCCTGCTCGTACAATACAGCGGGAACATTCACAACTATTGCAAAGATCCATTCTTTTCCTGTTCCTCCAGAGCCTGTGCGCGTCTCCTGCCTCGCGCGTTCATACGGGAACTGCGTTTCTTCCAGTTTCCCTTTCTGGCTGTTTCTACTGATGCAGGGTTTCAATTTTAAGGTTGCAGCCCGATGCAGGGCTTGTCCTGGGCTCCTGCAGCCACGTCAGAAAGACCGTGCCATTTGAAAAATTAAATTTTCAGAGTGCAGTGATGGCTGGGTTTGGTCTTTATCTTTCTGAATATTTTTCGCTGTGTTCAGAAACTCGGAATCATGGGCTGGGTTAAAGCAAAAGGCTTGGGGCTGTGTGCCAGGAAGCGCCGTGTGTTGCACTGACAGTTTCTTTCAGTGTTTCCAGGCACAAGTGGCCACTGCTCTCTGATCTGGATGCCAACTGCTTGCAGGGACCGTTGTTTTGGAAGCAGGTTAGGTGGATTTTTTCAGTTCCTGATGAAATGTGGTTACTCAGTCTTTAGAGAGAGAGAGAGAGAGGAGAGGCCTTTGGGAGCAATCACTGATCAAACCAACTGTGTTCCCAAGGATTTCCAAAACGGGCCCCTGGAAGCGCTGCTGATTTAAGAGGCCGCCATCTCTGCCTCGGATGCAGGAGGGGTGGCAGAGCTGGGCACAGCTCTGCTTCTCGCCCAAGGCATCGCCGTGGCTGCCTGCTTTTGGTTTCTGCCCGTGCCTGAAGCTGCCGGCTTCATGAGGAGCAACGGCGAGTGGGGATGGGAGGGCAGACCGAGATGGAAACTTGAACTTGGGCTGCTGCGAGTCCCCACAGCCCGTCTGGAGCCCTGCTCTCGCCTCACAAGTCAGAGGAGGGGGCTCTGAACCGCCTCGGCAATTAAAAGGAAATTAATGCGCAGTGCTTAGTGGAAGCACGTCTGAGTTGCAGTGGAGGCTCGACGCTTCTCCTGCTTTCCTCCTTCTCCAGCACCTTTGTGCCTTCCATGTGCCGCTCGCTGTTGCTCCCGTTCCTGCCGAATTCCTTTCTCCATCCCTTTTTTCCCTGCCTCAGCAGCTTAAAAAAAAAAACCAAACCCTTTCTTTCCTAGCCCTGTGGCTGTGCTCTCCTCTCCTCTGCTCGTGTCCCAGAGCCGTGCTCGGGTCAGCAGCAAGCTAACGCTTTTGTCAGCGTGATTAATAGCGCTGTGGATTGTCGTTAATTCACTGGCTAATGACTGCAACTCTGGCCGCTCCTGGAGTAATCGGGTGATGTATGTGGGGAGCGAGCACCTCATGGCAGAGGTGAAAATCATTTCGACAAGTCAAATATTGTCACAGGGAACAAATGGCTCTCCCTGTTAATAAAAATTAATGAATTTTTTTTACCACTGGCCTGCTAAATGAAGCTGTGGAGTGACTGAGTGGAGGGGACAAGCTCGGTGGAATTAAGCACTTTATTTGATGGTTAAAACTATAAACATCTTTATTCCGGCTGTGATAGGATGTGGCAAGTGGTGTTGGGGATTTTGTTTGTGTTCCAGAGAGGTTTGTTCAGACACACAGAGGCTTTTTGAAAGTTTGTGTCTGTGTTTGCGTTGGGAGGGAGAAGAGAGAGGAAACAAAAGAGGTTTGGTCTGGTATAGTGAGGATGAATGTTTAATATTAGGGAGAAGCAGAGCTCTGCCTTCCTTCATTCTTTCCGAGTGTTCTGGCCATACTGAGGCACAGAGCTTCGGCAGAGCCACCTCTTGGCGCTTGCCAAGCGCTACTGGCCGGTTCCGTCCATTCTTCCCCTTCCTTGCCCCATCGAGCCGCAGTTACATGGGTCTCTAACCGCTGCTGGCTGCCAAGCCCAGGCATGGAGAGGGCCTCTGGGAGAGGTCATCCTTGTCCCTGGTGGCTGGAGCATGGCCTGAGCAAGGAGAAACACCACGGCAAAGGCAGCAGCATCCTTGAAGTCAGAATTTTTGAGGCCACAGCTGTAACCGGTGCTCGGTTCCCTGTTAACCAGTGGGCTGCACCTTGTAGGTAATTACGGAAGAGTCTGGCCTTGGCCTCATGAGGACTTTTGATTCTGCCTGTGCTGATGAGAAAGGTTGGGTCCTATTTGTGGGATGCAATCTATACACCGCACGACTCAGTACGCAAGGTGCAGCCCACCAGCACCTCGGGTTCTGGAGAGCCCAGTGGGGACGCTGCCCACATCCGTGCGGTCCTGGTTGGAAACCACCGTAGGTAGATGTGCTCTGATGGAAATGATCAGGGAGCTTGGATCAACTCTTTTTTATTTGTGTTAGCCATAATTTTTATACTTTTGCAAGCAGAACATTTGAAAATCCCTGTATTAAGTAGGAGACAAGGGTGTAAGGTAACCTGGTATAGAAACTCATTTGTTTTGTCAAATAGGTGTGGGAAATTGTCAAGCAACTTCCCCATTCTAAGACAATGGATGTGAAGAAAAATACCACTTGACCTGTCAGATCTTTAACATTTGCCAAGTTATCATATATTGGGCCATTTAGGGAACTGAAAAAAAAAATAGGTATTAGAGAAGGAAATCGTGGGGAAGCTTTAAAATAAACAAAGAGGATGCTCTGGCAGAGGCTCTCAGTGAACACAAGGAAAAATACTTAAACTACTTAAAAATGCCTTGCTTTCCACAAGAAGGAGGCGCTGTCTTGGGAGAAGCTGAAGGCTTTGCATGCTTTTGAGTTGTGATTCCCTTAATGAACTTTTATCCCAGTCTGAATTGAATTTGAATGTGAACACGTTTGCTGCACCTGGGAAAGCGAGCTGAAAGCGGAACCTCGGGAAAGCGCAATGCCGGTTTAGTGATTTTATTCTGCTTTATGTGGATACGATTTCAAGGGCAGCAAAGTTTAGAAATGTGATTAAATCCCTGAACAGTAGCAGTAACTTTTTGCCTCAGGGATTACTAATTGTTGTGTAATCTCTAATGGAGATGCTCTCTTCCAGGCTAAGCACTAAGCAAAGCCTTGGTTGGTTTTAGCTGTTCCTGTAACTCCTGTTTCCTATGCAAAAATACATTGGATAATGATGTGCTGTCCAGGTTTCGTGTCCTGCTTCGAGGTTGAAGTGTCCTTCCCTTACGCTCGCAGCTGTGCAGTGCTCTGAGTGCTGTGAATGAGGAGTTTGGCTCCGAACACAAGTTTAGAGATGTCTAAAAAAAATATTTAACACCTGGTTTGTAATTTATACATTGGATCAGAGACCGTGGGGATCGTATAAATGCAGAGCAGCACAGAGCACCTTGCTGCAGCTTCTGCTTTCGAAGTACATTTTACTGGTGCGCTGGACCATGGGGTTTGCCAAGGATTTCCTAGGAAAAGCTACCTATTGGGACAGAATAAATTAAAACTTGATTAAGCAATCCCCAATCTGGGTTAGGCGTTACTGGGTTTAAAACCAATTTCATAAGAAACACAGAGCCTGTTTTTTGAAAAGGCTTTGCTAACTACGTTTAAGCTTGATAATTTCTGTTAAAAGTCCCGTGGTGACCACGTAAATCAGTGCTGCCTTCAGTAAAATGCATGTTGTTTTTCCCATTTATATTAGAACTTATTTCCACTTATATTGGAACTACTGGGGGCAGGAATTGGATGATCTTCGAGGTCTTTTCCAACCTAAACCATTCTACGGTTCTATATTATATCCAATAGGTGATATATTTAATATATCTCTGTATTAGTCTATATTTAATACGCTCTTCTGGAAGCATCTTGAAAAATGCTTTTAAACTACATCAAGGAGAATGGAAGTTGACAGCTGGACAGAAGATATTAATTTTCAAATTTTTAGTAAATGAATATCCTCAGATATCCTGAATATCCTTTGGGAGGTGGCTGACCTTGCTCCAAACAGTAACGTCAGCCAGAGCTTCTCCTTCCTGTCGCGCTCCTGATGGCAGCAGCCTCCTCCGCGAGAGCAGATTGACCAGTCCTGACACGAATCTCTTTACCGGGGCCACGTGACTGCTGAAATCCAGGAGCTGAAGAGTTAAGGCACAAATAAAATCTCAAGTTCAGACTGTCAGCTTAGATAGTGCTTAGCAAGGGTCGAGGAAAAAAAGCCAGTTGTGATTTAGAAGAAAAACAGTGAGATTTGACCAATTCCATGGAATACCTTTCTTAGCCCCAGGGCGAGTGGAAGTGGTACATTAACCAAGGAACAGAGCAGAGGAGGAAAAAGGCCAAATCACATTTCTTAGAAACAAAGAGGCTTTTTACCAGGAACAAGCCTTGATAAAAATTACAGTGGCATCGCAAGTCATTTCGCCCGCCCTGCCTGAGGCCATATTAAAGCAGTGAGGAAATAGGGGATGCAGCAGCCCTGAAATACAAATACAGGAGTCCCGGGAGCATTTTTAGTATAAATAATCCTTTTTAGAATAATGTGGTGGCTCTAAATAGGGCCAGGTGGTGGATGCAATGCTCCCGGTGACTTTGGAAAGGAGCAGAGGGAAGCAGGGCAGCATCCTCTGCCTGGAGGTGGGTGCGCGCCCTGCAAACGCCCCGTCCTCCTCATGCTCCTGCGTCCTCCACGTTCTGACTTCAAAGAGAATCTAATGGAATCAGCTAAAAAATCATGGTAATGGATCTGTCAGGCTAAGCCGTAAGAACACTGTGGTGTGATTGTGAACTGATCTACAACTGCTGCAGAGTTCCCCCGGCATCGGGTGAATTTCCATGGGAGACGATGAGATTCCTGCAAACGTATCTGCTGTACCTTGAGTTTTATTTGCAGCTCCTTGAGCAGATTCTTACTTTTCTGCAAACTGCTCAGGAACCCTACCAGTTTAACAGTTGTGTTCACAAAGTGGTCAGGATGGATTGTGTGTAGTGTTCTATCCCACCATCGTTTGCCTAACTCGCTGCTGTTCCTGTCCTAGAAAGAGCCCTTTCCCAGCCAGTGACTTGTAAATAGACTTCGGTGGGAAAAAGCCCTAGAATTGAACATGTGCTTAGTTCTTGCTCGAGTAGTTTGGGTTTTCTTACAGAGAGAGAAGCCAGGCTTTAAAGAGCACTTGAGTGTTCAGGAATGGTAGTCTCTGCAGAGGTGCTCACAACACAAACATTTATGGAAACCAGGATATACGAAACGTTTTGAGGAGGAATAGAGAGATCTCTGCAGAAAGCGGGATTTAAACAGTTTGGTTTCTTACTATTGCTGCTTGCCCTGTTAAATTTCCATTTTTTCATGGCAGTTAAACACTTGTGTAATCCATCAGGACGCTGGAGGAAAGGTGCTTGGCCAGGGCTGGAGTTCGGTGTTGTTCCCACAGTATCAGGAACTTGACTCGTTAGCCTAGAGGTGGGAAATACTTGGTTGATGTTGAAGTTTGCCAGATTTTTCTTATTTGAATATTCAAAACCCTACAGGTTAAACGTGGGCTGGAAGGATGCAATCGAAGGGGTGTCTCGGCCACAGGTGCGGATTTGAGGTTCAGTTGTCCTCTCTTGATGCAATGTTTGTCCCTCTATAAAGCTGCACCACCAATTCATGGGCACTCACTGTTGAGAAAAATGAGTTGGTGATTCCTGCTTTTAATGGTTGTGAGAAAAGGATGGACAGCGTGACCACGGGATGTCCAGGAGAGACCCAGGACACAGAGAAGATGCAATTACTTGTGACCCTCGTTGTTGCAGGGCCACCCTTAGGCTTGGTGGGCTCTAGAGGCAAGACTGAAAGCCAGTCAGACCCCACAGCATCCCGTGTGCTCAGGAGGTGAATCCATAGAAAGTGGGAAAGCCGTTTCCAGTTGGTTGGGTTTTTTTGAACAGAAGCCTCTGCTCCCAGCCCGTGTCTGAGCCGAGAAACCTGCCTCTGTGGTCGATGTCTCCCTGGGAGGGAGCTCTTCCCAGTCTGACCAGAGAGCCTTCCTGAAGGAGCCCCAGCTATTCCTGGTCATAGGTTTGGGACAGGGACGTGGGATTGTGACCAAACCACGCTTTCCAACGGAGGAACAATGAGGGTTGTGGGTAGGAACTCAGGAGCAGCAGCCAAAGCCAGGGCACTTTCCAGGAACAGGCAACACATGCCTGGGACTCCCAACCCCGGGAATTCGCTGGTTGGGGTGTGTGTCTGGGATTGGCAGCGGTTAACCCAGGCAGTGCATCTGGAGGAGCGCACAAGCCCCAGGTCCTGCTCCGAGGTCCCAGCTCTATGGCTATGGGCGTGTGCGAGGACAGAACCAGCCGAGGGTGCGGTGCCGCGTCCCCGTCTGTCCCGTTCGCGTGATGCCATGCCCAGAGCCGGTGCGTGTCTGTTCAGCGTTGCCAGTTCCTGCCGTTGGGTAAAACCTCCCGTGATAAAAGCTTCAGCCGAGGGTTTCACCACCCTTTGTGGCTCCCATTCGGGGCAGAACTCGGGCAGTCTCTTCTGTACCAAGAGGAGTTTTCTGCACAGTTCTTCACTCAACTTTTGGGTCTGAAAGAAACCCATTCTTGGGTCAAACAGAAGTCTGAGGCTGCTGCAAAAATGTGTCCTTGAATTTTGTGACTAAACCCTCCCATCAGTCCTACGCGGCCACAGGACGGCTCTGCTCAGGGACCGGGAGGGATTTATGTGCTGCTTAGAGGTCCTGAGCCGAGATGGATTGGTTGGGTTTATCCAGCGCAGGTGCTGTGCGGTGGATAATCCCATTTAGCAGTGGGACTGTGCATTCTCAGTGCTGCTGTTGGTAAATGAAAAGTATATGAGAGAACGAGAAATGCTCTCAAAGACTGAATTTTAAAAACTTGAGTTGGCTGATCCGGTAGAAAAAAAATGCAACAAGTTTTACAGCTTGTTTTGGCTTTAAAATAGAAGGGGGAGGTGGTGGAAATAGCTTGAACCCCAAATCTAGAAATTGCATAAACTTGTGCATAGCTGAAGTTAAAAAGCGTTATCAGTGTTGAGGACGATGCGGTTGGCAGAGTTCAGCCTTGCGCAGGACGCTGTGGAGAGGGTGCGAGGCCATTTGTCCTCGGTTTTGCTGAGCTCTGTTGCTTGTTCCGCGCTATCAAATCCGTGAGCTTTGCTGGAGTTTTTTTGGCCAAGGCTGGAAAATCCAACTTATATTGTGGCATTAAACTGTGCGCCTCTGTGCCTGTGAAAGCAGAGCCCTGCTTTTGACACCCACCTCACGGCGCAGCCCGCTGTCCGGCATTGATTCCCTCCTTCCCTTTCATTCTGCAGAGTCTGTAGACACTGTCCCTTCCCCTGCTCGGCCCTCCCTCCTCTCCTCCACGCCTGGGGTACGTTTGGCTGCCTCACGTTAG
This sequence comes from Neomorphus geoffroyi, assembly GCA_033558235.1. NCBI lineage: Eukaryota > Metazoa > Chordata > Aves > Cuculiformes > Neomorphidae > Neomorphus > Neomorphus geoffroyi. Next base: position 1,263,449 of record JAUMJM010000029.1, on the reverse strand, counting down.
GAAATAGAAATTGTTATCGATTAATATTAGTATTTAGCGTGTTTGTGAAAATGTCTTTTCCCAGCGCTATTAATCTGCTATGTTAATAGTGCCAGGACTCCTGTTCTGGACCCTGGGGAACCCACAGTGAGTGGAATGACAATGAGACGGTGACAACAGCCGAAAAGCTTTCGCTTGGCAAAGATGTGAATTCCAATTGCAAGGTCTCCTTTTGGAGACTTACAAACGCTTTATTCTTGTTCTATGGTTTGACATCCAGGACCGAGAGAAATATCCAGCGTCGTTTGTTAGATGTTGGAGAGCTGCTCTCGCTGCGTTTATTTCTGTATTCTAAACAGGTAACGTTTCTCTCAGCACAGAATTTGTCTTGCGGTCATTTTTGAAGTTGCATTTTACTGCATTTCCAGCAAAGAAATTTCTGTAGAATTGGGCCACTTGCACAGTGTTGCAGATTTTTAAAGGGGAAGGTGTTTTGTAGCAAAAATGAGCAAACACTGAAAAACAATTATGATTTTTCTTTACGAAGTGGAGGATTTTCTTTAGGCATCCATCTCTTCCTTTCCCAGTTTTCTTTCTGTGTTATTTCTGTAGATGCTCCCCAAATGTTTGCTCCGACCGCATGGGCAATGCACTCTGCATTTCTTGTGATGCTTCATCGGAGCTATTGTGTTGTAAATAGTTTAGACTCACAAATCCCAAGGGCTTTAATAGTAAGACAGTAGAGCTTTTTTTTTTTTTTCATTAAAAGAACCTACTTTATCTACTGCATTCAAATATATATTGAATTAATTTTTTTTTTAACATAGCACAGTTTGTAGAAATCTCATCTTGAGTTCAAATATAAAACAGAGCAGGTGAAGTGTAATTATGGACAACAACATTCTCTTCAGTTTGATTCTGACAGGATCTTACATGGAAGTATTTTTGATGCCTGGTTGAGCCGGACTTTTACTGGAAATATAACACTGGCTTTTAGGGGAGAGTTATTTGGATCCTTTCCCTGCTGGTTTTACTGGAGGGAAATGCACATTAAGGAACACATTGCAATACTGTTTTGAGTTTTCTTCTTCATTTCTGCCAGCAGAAGTCTCTTAATAAAAGAAAACACACAATTTTTTACTAAAAACTAAAGGCACATTAAACCCTTAATACCCGTTATTCTTACAGCCAACTTCTGAAGAAACTGGTTTTTAGAATGTGCACTAGAAAATGCACCCGATCACCCTCTGCTCAGTGCTCGTCCGTTCTCACAGCTCCCTGCCGACGGGAGGGGGTTCTCTTGCTTTAATAAAAGGGCTTGAGCCTGTGCGGAGAGGCCCAGCTACAGCCAAGGCAAAACAGACCGTAAATGTGAAACCTGAAAAATGAATGCACAAAGAAAACACGGGAAAGGTGTTACGTTAGGTTTGATCACAGTCCTTTTCCTTCGCATTCGCCCCGTCGCCTTCTCCCCCCCATCCCTCACTGTCTCCGTCACTGAATCTCTCCTAGCGTGCTCCAGGACTCACGTGGTTTTCGAGTCCCCCTGCGGCAGCTCCACATCAGACAGGTTGGTTCAGGGGACTCCCATGTGTTACGTCCTTAAGCACCACTGCGACGCTGGAGTCATTTGGGAGCCGCACTGGGACGCTCCAATCCAGCAGGAGCTGTGCAGGGTTCCTGTCGTGGGAGAAGTGCACGCTGCTCGCTCTTTTTCTCTGCTGAACCTTTTGGTCCTTCCCCTTTGGACTTGGTGACACAGATCAATATCCATTTCTAGGAGTAGCCGTGTGGGTGCTTTGGGGTGTGGAATTCGCATGGGTTTGTCGGAGCTGGTGTTAATCACCACAAAGCAAGGTTACCATGTTACGGCGAGCTGGGCAGTCGGAGCTTTGGGCCGCTGGGTCTGTGTTACCTGACCTCCGATTTCCAGGATCCTGTTTACAAAACCAGCATCTTCCTGACCTTGAGCATTCCGGGAACGCTGGGCTTCACAGAGTGTAAGCAAAACCTAACTACAGGGTTTCAAGGGAAAATACAGATCATCGAGCTAAGAGAGCCGGAGTTTGGATGTCTTCTAGCGCTGGGTGAGAAGGGCTTGTTGTGGTATCAGCTCAGGTCTGACTGTATTCAAACACTTCGAGGTCAGCAGGGTGTCAGTGTGACTTCTCTGTGCCTGCCTCTGCAGTGGGATGTTTGTCAGCCGGGACAGAACCAGTCACCGGTTGCATCTGTGACTGTTGCCACTTCAGCAGGGACTATGAAATACCAGAGCTTCACCTGGAGCCATTCTGATTGTCCCAAGTTCCTGCCAATTGTAGCACTTTGGGTGCTTTTGGATAATAAAGTCAGAGACATTGTGAAAACCTGTGGATAGGTTCTAAAGAAGAAACTGGGTTCTTCATGGAGTGTGCTTTATGTATCCGTGCCGGCTGTTATTCAAGGCCCGAGGTTTTTTGGGAGGGAGGATTCGGAAATAACCAAAGGGAAGAACAGTATGATTTCAAGCTGGGTATTTCTAGACAAGTTCAGCATCTATGGAGGAAAAAATAGGCAAAATCAGAGCAAGTTAATAGCCAAAGTGCCGGTTAAACTGAGAAATTAAATAGAGGATTGAATTAGCAGTATGATTTCTCAAAACAGATCGTGTGGCACTCCCTTGGCACGGTGGCATGTTGGCAAAACCACTTCCCATTTGTGACCACTTCCCTCCCTGCACATTTATCGCCAAGTCTTTTTTCAACTGTAAGACTTGTGAAAATGCAGGGTTTTCAGGAATGAATGAAAGCGCAAAAAGCCATTTCTAAATGTTCATTTAAAGCGTAATTTACTCTTCCTGCTACAGCGGTTAGAGTTGTAGGGGAAGCCTCCCAGAGCATCGCTGCGTCGTCCGAGAACTGTGCAGAGCACTGGCCCCACATGTGGAACCGAGTTTGCCCTTTGGCTGTTTCCATTTTGGTTGCTTCCCCTGGCGAATGCTGTGGAGAGCGACCAGTGCGGCTTCGGTGGGGAGCAGGGTTCTTGCAGGGAATGGAAGGAAGAAGCTGAGGCTAAGGGAGCTTGGGTAACTTGTTCTTGGCCATCGCAATAACGTGAACGTTGTCTGTGGATGCAGGGAAAGCTATTGCCTTGTGGCAATGAAGCACCTAACGCTTCAGTCCATCCTTATTGAGAGAGGAATAATTCCGGTCACTGCAGTTTCGACATGAATTTGCATCCTTTCTGGCAGAAGGAGACCCAAATATTTCAGATTAGCTTCCAGAGATGGTGCTGCACTGAATTTTAGGCCTTTGGCTTACGTAGGCAAACTCTGTGGAGTGTTACCACCACCAGCCCCTTTGTTTTAGCCTGGGGGGGATGCGCCTTTGCAGGTGAACTCCCTTGCCTGCAGTCGGTCACCTTCACCAGTAGCGCGACTGGGAGCCATTCCTAGGTGAGCTGAGTGATGGAGTCTTACTGAGAGGTCAGTGCCGGACCCCTCGATGTTTTTATTTCGATGCTGCTGTTCGCAAAGCGCGCTGCAGACCTGCAGCCTAGAGAACGTCAGCCCGTGTGAGACCAGTGCCAGCTCCTGGCGCCGCCAACGGCTTCGGATTTGTGGAAATGGGGCTTTGTAAGCAGGGCCAGCCAGATGCAGCCCAAGTGGGGAGGAGGTTTCTGATTTTCTATTGTATTTCAGCTGTGGCCATCAGGTGGCAATCTGATCACTGAGATCTTTCCCTGTTCTGAAGTCCCTGTTTGGGTGGGTGCTGTTTGGTGCTTTCAAGAGGCCTTTATGATTTATAGATGTGTCTCCTCAGGTCTGGTCTGTGCCTGGCTGTCGGCTTTCCACCCCAGTCAGGATGAAGTGAGAGCAGGGCACGAGGTTCATCCTGAACGGAGCAGGGGCATAGGATAGGTACTTGTAGGGCACCTGAAGTCGGTTACAGATGGGCAGCACAAATCCAGGGGTGATGCCCCCGGGCAGTGGCTGGCAGTGGTTACACACGCACTTGCTGAATGTGGGTGTTTGCACTCCTGGCTGAATCAGGCTGTGATGCTGATGATTCGCTCCAGCTCTGCTGGTCTACAAGTCAGTCATAAAAATGACTTTATTTTTGCTGATGAAACTTCCCAAGTGTCCAGCAAACAGAGACAGAGCTCCCTCACCCTGGAGCTAAAAATGTGAGCGGTCTTGCTTTCTGGAGGTGTGAAATATGCTGTGACTTCTAATGTAATTCTATATCAGGGACTTTTTTGTTTGATTGTTTGGTTTTCTTCCCTGGGGAATAATTCGGAAGGAAAATCCATACAGTGCAGGAACCTCGAGACATTCCATGGACTTGTAAAAGTGGTGGCAACGTCGCTCTTTGGGTTGGAAAAGATGTCTGAGGTCACCCACTACTCCTCCTTGGGAGTCAGAAATGGAAATGAATCCCAGGGAAGCCCTGGCCTAGTGGGTATTTTTCTGATTATGCCTTTTTTTCTGCATTAAAATAGCCCAGTGCAAACAGTTCTAGACAGCACTACAGCTTGAAAGCCTGGACGCATTTCTGAACTTTCAGCTAGGGATGAGTTGCAGAGTTTGAATAGTGAAGTAAAAACCCCTTTCAACAGCCAGTTAATCCCTAAGGAAAAGGAGTCCGTCGGTCTCTCACCGTGTTGTTTCTGTCTGAGGTTTGAAGTCACAATTCTGTGCACATATTTGTATTTTCTACTCTTTTGCTCGGATTCTTTCCTTGGGCCTGAGATTCCACGTTGGCTTCAGAGGCAGAGGACGAGGTCAGGGGTTGCCTGGAGTTCTCCTTGTAGTTTAGAAAATAAAATACCTGTTTTTTACACGTCTTGTATTAGTGTAGGGCAATTGTATGGTGGACTTGAGCCTGTTGTTATTTTATTCACAAGTGAAAATGAGCTGTTTTCCATGAACATCCCGTTCTGGAGCTGTCTGACAAATTTGAGCTTGGAAAATCACAGCGTGTCAGCGAGAGCGCAACGCAGGGAGTACGGCGGGGGTGTTACAGGCTCGCCCTGTGTTCTCTGTGCTCTCGCCATTCCCGGTGCTCTTGATGGGAGTTCTGAGTGGAGAATCGGGCCCCGTTTCGTATTTAGCTCAAGGTCAGTGAAATTCAAGGCAGATTGCGCTTACGGGTCAGACATTGGTTGCCCAATGTGAATTTGTTGTGATGTGTTCTGTCGGTGTCCCTTGGAGAAGGAGGTGGAGATGTTCCTTGCAACGTCCATGAGCGTAGAAGCGCAGTTACTCCAGATGAGTAGACATTCCCTTAGCAGAATTTCATATTGTGGAATAATAATATTAATAAATGTATGAAAACAAATACAAAACCTACACAAACCCCACCCGAAATCTGATGCATTGTTTCTTCTCCCCCCATTTCCTTTAACATCAGACTTTCTTTTTCTTTCATTACAGCTGCTAAATAGATTATTCATGAGGTCTCTTGCCAATACTCAAGCATCGCTCTCATTGTTGCCAGGACCTCATTGGTGTCACACAGATTTTAAGCCTGTGCCCATATCTGATTGTCTGTGGAAACAACCTTTCAATGGGGCTTTTTATCAAGTAATTTTGCCAGTGAGCTTTGAAGGACTAATTTCAGTTTCATGACAATAACAATAAGGTCAGCTTGTATTTCTGTGCTGCTTTTCACATAACCAGGCATTCCAGAGCACTGAAACCCTTGCTGTGAGAAGCGGGGCGGATGTAGGACAGCACGGCTGTCATCGGGGACCGGTCACACCCCGCGTGTGGCTCTCCAGGAGCCACCACAGATTGGTGAGGAGGCTCAGTACAACTGGAGGTTGTTCCTAACCAACGAGATGTTCTCTGCTTGTTGATGTGTTTCATCCAGAGTAACGCTGAGAGAGGCACTGAGGTTCATAAACATTGCAATACGCGGTGAGGGCAATCTAGAACATTCCGCAGCGCAATGATTGTAGGCCTGGCAGCAATGCAACAACCAGAAATTAAGGAGACTTAATCAAGACTGAAGAAGTAGTGTGAGTAGATGGACTTGTCACAGATGTTTCAACTCTAATCAAAGCCAAATCCCAGCTACTGATTTTGCCTAAAATCCTGGCATAAATATGACCCGTGGAGAAGATTTGCTGGCACTGTGCATGTTTTAGTGGTCCCTGGAAGCTCTTTCACAGCAGACTTGCCACTTTAGACATGCGCTGCCTCGTGTTCTGACCAGGTGGTGTCTGGACAAGGCGGGCACGGTGATGGGAAGGGAACACGTGGAGCTGTGCTGACTCAACACCCTGTGCCTCCTGTGCATCCAGGTGCCTGTTCTGTGCAAACAGTTCTACCTGGTGATGCGCAAAAGGAGCAGCAGGTACAGGAATGGCTCCGATCATCGTTGACAGCCCTGGCTGTTCATAAATACTGTGTAAAAGCCGTTGATCTGAGTGTTTGATTGTGGTGACAAACCCAGCGTGCGTACACGTGCCTCTGGTGACTCTGCTCACGCAGATGCCACAGGGTATCTCTTGTATCAGAGCTGTCGTGACCTGAAAGCGTTCTCTTTCATTGCCATTTCACGCTCCTTGCCAGTCCCTGAGAACGGGTTTTAGCAAGTGAAAAGGTTGAAGGAAAGGATTACCTGTGCTTCATGATTTCTCTTGAAATATGAGGTCAATCAGATGTGGGTTCAACATCAGAGTAAGTTAAAATGGAATCAGAACTGACCTGATTGTCCTGTAAAAGGAGTTAAATTAAGTGTTTGGTAGTGAGGTGCTTCTGCCATCTAAAAACGTTCACGGGTCGTGCTCCAATAAACCTGGTTTTGCTTTTCAACTCAGTTGGAATTCCTGTTTCTTAAGTGCAGAAGAGGCTAATCATAGAGTAGAAAATAATTTGACTTGCTAATACCAGGAGAGAAAACATTTGCAGAGACCACAAGTATTTTCAGGATTACGGGGTAGATCGTCCTTATGAAAGCGTGTTTCTGGCGACGTGTTTGAGTAAGGAGGGCTGCGCTTTTGAGCAGAGGAAGCGTTTGTAGCCGTGGCAGGCGGGTCTCTGTGCTTCTCAAAAGCCGGAGCAAAAAAATGTTGGCAGAGGAATCAAAGTCCTCTTCTTCGGCAGAGTCTGCCACCAGGTTTCCTAGGCATGAACTCAGGAAAATCTTTATTAGGCATAAAAACCCCCGAGGAGGAGATGCCTCTCGCACAGAAGGTGCTTTCTGAGGGGAGAGAAGAGATGTTCTGTGCGTCCCTCGGCCCAGCCTTGTGCTGGTGGCTATTCTTCCCCGCTGGTTGCTGTTTGGCAGCCGGCGCTGCCTTGCACGCGGCAGGGAGAGCTGTGAGCTGTGCTGGGTGCTGTTCCCCGGTGACATCAGAGGTCGGTCATTAATATGCACCGTGGGAGTCCCTCGCGCTTCGGCGTGGCCCACAATGAGGCGGTTGTTGGACTTGTTATCATAGTGGAAACTACTGTGCAATGAAAGCACAGTCCTGCTGCCTCATGTTTAATTGAGATGGCAAATCTGTTCCCAAAATACTTCAACTACTTGTACTGTGTGACAAATGTGTTTTTCTTTTCCCCTTCATCTGTTTTCCTCCCCCTTTCTTTTTCCTTTCTAGATTAAAAAAGCTTCGCTTTCGTTCCATATGAACGTTGTAGCTTAGCAATTGGCTCCTCTTGGAGAAATCCCCCGATGCTCTTCCCTGTGAGCCTGCAGTTTTCACGGTGAAGCTCCGCATCTCTCGTGCTTCAGGCTCCCTGGGACTTGCTGGGTTTCTTTTCCCCTTTTTATCTTTAGTACGTTCAGAACTGGTCTGGTAACTTGCTGCTCAAGTGTATTGCACGTCCATACTACGGCTGGCATCTTCATAGGCGTGTTCTTGCAGGACCTGGTCAGGAGGGATGCTTTTACACCCCTAGAGGGTGAGACAGGGAACATCCAGCGCTGGGTGCTGACCCTTTTTGCTCTGTGAACTGCAGAGCTGGAAGGAAATAATAATCCACGTTGAGTTTCAGTTAAGGAATTAATGTGTGCTACAAAGCTGATAGGAATACTTGTATTTTTGTTAATTCAGGATTAATTTGTGATTAATAACTATGGAGTTATTTTGGTGCCGCTGCAGACGGCTCTCTAAGTGCAATTTAATGCGAACCAATTTTGCTCTACGCAATGAATCTTCTTTTTCTTGTTGACTGGCAGTAGGGGATAATACTTCATGATTTTACCCAACTTTTTGCTATAACTACAGTTTTCTTGCCAGCTAACCCCCCATGTTTGGCAGTAGTACCCGTTCTGCTTCAGTTTGTTATGGGATGTGACTATCCGCTCATTACGTTCAGTTCAAATAAGGGATTCTAATATGCTAATGAGTGCTCCAATTAATGTGGCAAAAACTTTGAAGATACATAGTAATTTTAATACTTTTTTGTCTCCTGGCAGCTTTCAGTTTCAATTTGAAACTTCTTAATCATGAGTCATCAGAGTGAAAATGCTCTTTCAGATAGAGGGCAGTTCCTTTAATGATCTTTGTGCAGTGGGAAGCTGGAACTATATAATATCATTTTTCATATATGGGAAATACGTGCTATAAGAGCCCGGTTTGGATAACTCTTTAAAAGGTTTAGGATGCCTGGTTCACTTAAGTACAGCGTCTGATGTTGAAGTATAAGACTTGGTAAGATAAAGATTGTAAAATCTGTAGAGTGCCCTGTTTAGCATGGACGATCTGCAGAGGTAAAGGCATCCCAAAGACTAAGTCTGCTGTCTGCAGCGGGGTTCCTTTGGAAAATTCCTGTCTGGATTTAGCAAGCACTCGGATGATGCTGGAATCCTCTGGCCAGTTCTGATATAGAGAGTTCAAAAAAGTTGTTGAAAACCCACAGATGGTTGAGTCAGGAGCCTTTAGAGGGCTGGAAACGTGCGTTTCAGTGAGAGATATTCTATCCTATGTAGCTCATTCAAGAGGTTAAGAGGTGACATCCTCAAAAATTGAAAAGGGAGAGATGTTGAATGCAGAAGGTGAAAAGGAGGCAGACGGCTTGCCAGGGAGAGAGGAGACAAAGGGGCTTATAATTCCCCATTAGCGCTTGCTGCTGGGCTGTGGGCTCAGGGTGGGGGTTGTACAAAGCCTTTCCCTGAACAGCAGTCGCTGCTGGGCACAAGTGGTGAGCGTGGGGCGGCGCACCAAGGCTGGCCGGCCATCGCTGGAAGACCTCAAAGTAGGGGTTTTCAGCCCAAAAGCTGCGCGCCACCTTTTGATCTGGAAGATGGAATGAATTCAGAGGAGTCCCGTGCTCCAAGTAATGCAGGAGGTCACATGGAATTAGCACAAATCTGCTTTTCTGTCCTTAAAATGGGTCTGTTTGCAGACCCGGTGGTTTCTTTAGGCTCCATCCCTGCGTGGCTGTGTCGGAGCCCGCCGGGCAGCACGGCAGCTTGGCTCAGGGAATCCCAGTCCCTGGGGTCTCGCAGTCCAAATGCAGAAGCTGCAGTTTGTGAAAGAAACCGGGGACGCGGGGCTTGGTTCTGTTTGAGATGGCACTCCTGCCCTGTCCTCCAGCTGATGCGATTCCCAGCCTTTTGGAGGCACTGAGCTGAGCAGTGCTGTCATCGGACTGAACGTGCTAAGCATGGAAGGTTTGACCTGGTGTTTCTAGCTGGGCGCAGCCATCAATTCTGGCTGGTTACGTTAACTCCTCCTACTTAAAATTTTGCCTTTTTTCTGCACACATCCCACTCAAATCTTCTCATGTGTTTGAGGGGGTTTTTTTCTACTCCCTTCTACAACTGAAGTAGTTGAGCCGTAGGAAAAGCAGCTGCAGTTTTGGTGATGCTTTTGGAGAAAGAGCACAGAAATCGTCGTTTTAAATAAGATCAAAAAGCAGTAGTGGCTCACCTGAAATTCGTGCATCCTAAATAGTATGGAATTAAACGAGCACTTCGAGCTCATGCATTTAAGTGCTTGGGTTTCTCTTTAAGGCAAAATGTTCTGTGCTGCCTGGGTTAATCTGTTTCTGTCTGGTTTACGAGATGTTGCCTGGAACAGCAGGAAGTGCACAGCTTTTCCTCGCTTTCTCTTTGACGTGGTAGCACTGTTGCAAACCAGACCCTCGTCACGGGGAGTTCAGAGAAACGATACCTGTGCTGTGACTGGGAGCAAACCTTAAAACAGTCGCTGTTTGGGTGTGCAGGGCACGTTAGTCTTAAATTAGCGTTACAAACTAGTGGTGCTTTTGTTGCCCCTGGAAGGTGCATTGCCGAGGTGCAGCTGGAAGGTCACATCAGCCATGGCTTCTGTTGGACAACGCGTTGAGCCCAAGAAACCCAAATACTGGGCAACCAATTCTTGCCAAACTTAAGATGGATTTTACCTTAATTTCTCTTTAATTTCCTCTACTGAGTCAGTTAAAACCATAAACAGTTGCAGGGAGCCTCAAACACCTCTTGTGTGTTTTCGTCCCTCTTTCTGCTGTTGAAAGACCACCGCTGCTGTAGCCCTGATCCAGTAAAACGAGACAGACCCGCAATTAGCTTCCATCCCATCCTTCAGTAGCACTGAATATTGTGCAACCAGTGCGCACATTCTTACCCCAGCCCTACCTGAGCTCTGTGGGCGAGGATTAGCTTTTCTCCTGCCACTACTTCTATCTTTAAAGCATGCAAACTAGGCTTTGTGAAACTTTATCCCAAGAAGAGATTAACTAATGTTCACGTGAGTATTTCAGTATGTTTTGTTCTGCTGTTTCCCCTTTTAGGTGACAGCGAGATTGTAAATAATATGTACGAGACCGACCCTGATCTCCTTGCTGGCGAAAGCGCAGAGGAGGAAACAGAGGACAGTATTATGTCCCCCATTCCTGTCGGACCTCCATCACCCTTTCCCACCAGTGAGGACTTCACTCCCAAGGAGGGCTCACCTTATGAAGCTCCCGTCTACATTCCTGATGACATTCCAATCCCACCAGATTTTGAACTCAGAGAATCTTCGATTCCAGGGGCAGGGCTAGGGATTTGGGCCAAAAAGAAGATTGAAGTTGGGGAAAGATTTGGACCCTATATGACAGTACAAAGGAGCACATTAAAGGAAACAAACTTTGGATGGGAGGTAAGCGTGCTGGATGTGAGAACCACATTCATTTGTCTTCTGTGCAAACTGTTGATGAAGTCAGATTGAGTCCTGCCTGGCCTGGGGACAGGAGGAGTTACTTTACTAATGCCGTATTCCCTGCGTGATTTTGCATCCCCGATTTTGTGCAGTATTTAAAAAGCAGCAGAAATCCTTTTTTAAGAGCGCTTGTTGGGCTACAAATGCTGCTCTGGCACCATTTTAGAAAGCTGGTTTTAAATTATGTTGGGTCACTTCTTAAAGTGCTTGTCATTTTCAAATGGTGTTCAGAACTTGTCACAATGGAAGAAATCTGATGAGTCGCATCATGTTTTGTAGTTGGGTGTGTTACCTTTGACTCCCAGTCCGTGTTAGCTGTGCAGGCGTTATTAACTGCTCATAGAGAAATAGCATGTACCCATTAACACCCCAGATGTTCTTGAGTTCTTGTTCTGCAACAAAGATAAAGAAATGTGAAAGTCATTTTTCTATAAGAGCAAAACAAATCCCAGTCTTCAATAGGTGAGTTCTCTTTTTCTGAACCCAGTACAGGTGGCGTTTGGGGTGTGTTAGGACAAGGATTTTTTTGGAACGTAGTGCCATCCGCCTTGGCTTCTGGAAGTCAGACCAAGTCTGAGTAATGCAAATCATTTTTCTATGACCTTGGCAAAACTTTGTCCTTGTTTAGTATTTCTGATAAAAGTTTGTATTTACAGTCATGTTTTTAAGAACTGTTCCCTATACCCACTCTGCATGGAATGCCAGGCCTGATAGAAGCTGTGTTTATTAACTCTGCTCTACTTGACTTTGCGATACTGTTTATTTTCATAATGTAATCGAACAAACCCTCTCTCATGTGGTGCTGCGGCATTCCTTTGTTCTCCGCTTTGGCAGGTACGTTTCACACCTGAAAGGAAGGACTCTTTGTCCTCCATCAGGTGTCCTCAAACACTGTCTCAGACCCACCCTTGACACTATCTCTTCTGACCTTGCTCCTACTTGCAGATGCATCTTGAAGTTTACCACTTTGCCGTGGTTTACCACTTTGTTTAAAGAAAGCTCCACAATCCGGTTTTAGTCGCTCCTTTAGCTTGGGAACAACACCCAGACACCTTCATGTGCTGAATCGGAATTCTTGTAATACTGTCTCTGCCTGCATGTTAGTTTTGGAGCTGTTTCCTTTGGGTGTCAGGTTGGGAAAGCCTTAAAGAGATGTTCTAGGCAGCTTTACATGATGTCGTGTGTGCTGGAAAATTGTGGGTCGGGGCAGGTTTCCGTCCGCTGTTGAGAAAACAGCGGCAGCAAGAGAAAAAACAAAAAGGGGAGGAGAGTTTTGCCTCCCTGTAACTTGTTGGCTGGACTTTTGACTCTCTGCGTTGAATCTAACGAACGTAGATTTTGGAGTGTAATGAGAAGTGTTCCTGATGCAGTTGGATATTATTTTTTGACAATGCTTCTCTGTAACTTGTTTCGACCTACGGTGACTTGAAGGTTGAACGCTTCGTACACGTAACTCCTTATTGCTGGCTGAGATACTGCTGTTCACTTGAATTGCAGGTTCTGTAGTTATATTAGTGTTTTTACTTCAGGAAAGATACCTGTTCTTCACTCCCAACCTTCTTTCGTACTTATACTTCTAGGTTCATTCCTGTCGTTTATACTGTTTATAACACCACTTCTGTGGCAAATCCTGAAAACCTGGTGCTGTTTTGCTTGTTTTCAGTTGTCGTCCATTCCCTAATTTTAAGAAGTTCTTGCCCTTCATCGCAGGAAATTTGTTGTCGGACTCTGACCAAGCTACGAGGGTCACTAGGAGCGGGAATATCTAAAAACGTCTTACATCACACTTTGAAGTGGGCGATCATAGAAGTGTCTCAGTTTCACTAGGAACTATTGTTTAGGTTGCATCCGGCTTCGGGACATGGTCAGTAGAGAGGTTTCTTGGTATCGTTGGACTTGTGCCCATCTCTAATGGGCCCAATCGCTGCAGATAGCATAGAGGGCGAAACAGTGCTGGAGGACGCTGAAGGAGATTCCCTGTGTGAAGGTGCGTAGGAAGGCATGTTTTCATTTCTGTTCTGTGGATTCCTTCAGTTGAAGCTTGTTCTTGCTAATTCAGTGTTTTAAAACACAAATTAAAAATGCTTCAGTTTGTACTTCTCAATTAATATCTGTTTCTTTTGATTTCTGTAATTAAAAAAATCGATTGGGGGGTGGAAAATGTGCTGTTAACGACTTTGGTTTGAAAATTGATCTCTTGTCTATCCAAGGCATTAACACTGCAGCCAGAGCTTTCCCTTTTCCTACTTCAATAAGACCAGGTTTGTGAAAATTAAAATGAAACAACAGTTAACTGTATTTCTTCGAAGTCCTCAAAAACGGGGGCCTCCTGTCTGGAGGCAGGGCCAGTGCTTTTTCCTTCTGAACCGTTTGATCCAGGCCTGGCTCTGATGTAAAACATCCAGCTCCAGGAGGCACGAGGAGAAAGGGATTTGCTGAAACTTTCAACTTCAGTCATGACTTCCCCTAACAGCCCAAACCATCACAGGGCCCACAATGGAATGGGTTAGGTTGGAAGGGACCCCAAAGCCCACCCAGTGCCACCCCCTGCCATGGGCAGGGACACCTCCCACTGGGTCAGGGGGCTCCAAGCCCCATCCAACCTGGCCTGGAACACCTCCAGGGATGGGGCAGCCACCACTGCTCTGGGCACCCTGGGCCAGGGCCTCGCCACCCTCACAGCAAAACATTTCTCCTTCAGATCTCATCTCAGTCTCCCCTCTCTCAGCTGAAAACCTTTCCCCTCATCCCATCCCTGCACTCCCTGATCCAGAGCCCCTCCCCAGCTTTCCTGCAGCCCCTTTCAGCACTGGAGGCTGCTCTGAGGTCTCCCCACAGCCTTCTCTTCTCCAGGCTGAACAACTCCAGCTGTCTCAGCCTGTCCTTGGATCCTCCAGCCCTTGGATCATCTCCGTAGCCTCCTCTGGACTCACTCCAACAGCTCCGTGTCCTTCCTGTGCTGAATGCCATGTCCTACTTGCCGTATCTTGAAAAGAAGAGATGTAGTTTTTTATTATTATAGATGTGTTTCCCTTTAGCCCGCGAGGAGGGACAGGTCAGGATTGGGTGGACACGTGTCCTACTGTATCTGCAGAAGGCCTTCACTGCCTGGATTCTTTGTTTTTCCTCCCAGTGTTTGCTTTCTGTGATACGTTTTGAAAAATATTCTTTAAGTGAAACCCCACCCAGTATTCAAGGGCTGCTTTACCACGGGATGGCAGTGAGTGATTCATGCTCATTTCATAAAAATAAATGAGATGTGTTGCTCTTCCGGCCCCCGCCCCTCGTGGAGATGATTCAGTCACTGCTTGTATAGGATGGTGCACTGTGTTTTCCGTTGGTGCCTCATTCCCTGACACTGCTCTGCTGATCGTGTTTGTCTACCTTATTTTCCTTAAGACACACCACCCAGACTAAAAGCCTGGTGATAATTTAGTGACGTGATTGCGTTTCTGCTCTGCTCTCCTGATCCTATTACTTCCTTGCCTGCTGACACAGAACACACCGTTCCGTGCACCCCAAATAAATCACGGTGTGGTTTCCCTCTATTGCCTCTGGGACCTAGAAAAAAAATCACATAATGATTTTGATCACTTAGTATTGAGTAAATAATGATATTTGTCATAGCACTCTTTTTTTTCTAATTGGGAGAAGAGAGGAATTTAGCAATTGAATTGTAAGGAATTGGGAACGTGCTTTTAGCTCAGTTTGCTTCAGAGGTTAAATGCCATTAATAAAATAGAGCTATTGGTTCCTTTTTTTAAATTTATATTTAAAGAGGCATGAGTTGCTGAAACACAAGAGACTTCCCTCACACTAAAGCATGAGTCGGGCAGCTTCTTTACCTATGAAAAATAAGGTGAAGATAGAAGCTGTCCCGTGAAAGACAAATAACTGTGGAAAAAATAAGAGCTAACAGCTAAGGATGCATCTGTGCCAGTGGAAAACTCTGCTGCTTTCTGAGCAGGCGTTGTAGTGTCCGTGATTCATAGCGGTTCACCCTCCCTCTCCCCACTAAATAGAATATTTAAATTTTAGTGTGAGAGTCTTTTCTCGTTTCTTTTGTTTATTTTTTAGAAATCCTCAGAGGTGCCAAGGAAAATTTACTTCACCTGACTGGCCTTGATTGCTGAGAGAATGATATTGTATTTCTTTGAGTCTTAAAATATCAAAATAGGAAAGAGACCACAAATATTCTTCTAACTCTGGTTTTGTCATGCTTCCCAGGTAAAGGAACGTGCAGCCCAGTTTGCCTCCTTTCGCTCTAAGAGCTGGTGCAGTTTGTTAGAGCAGCCTGTTCTTGTCTCTCCTGTTTCTTAGCAAAAACCCTAAAGGACGTCCGAGTCCTCCCAATCAGCAAAGAAATCCCAGTCCGCGCTGGCACTCTTCTCTCGCCGATGTTCTTTCAGACTGGAAGGATGTGATGACATTTCCTTGTAGCTTTTCTTCATGCGTCTTCTGATTCATTCATTTTCTCTGGCCTCTGCCTTTCCCTTTGGCTGGAGGAGAACGCGGCCGGACCAGCGTCTGTCGCTCACGGAGCGCCGTTTGCAGAGCACGTCGAATGCTCCTGCACGGAACGAGCAGCCTTGGAGACTGCTGAAGCGCAGCGTGTGTGGCCGATCCTGAGCCAGAGCGTCACCTGCGCAGGAGACGTTTCCCACGTGAGGTTACTTCACGGTTTCTCAGAGTTTTGTTTGGCTTCAGTAGTTCTGGGAACGGAGGAATCTCTGGGTTTGTAAGGTCAGAGCGCTCGGACCTCGCAGAGAAGTCCTTTGCCTCTGGCGGTCGCTGCGGGGCATCCGCAGGAGAACGTACATCTACGTGCAGTTTGAAGCTGCAAATAACCTTTTGGTTTAGACTGAAACCTGGCACTTAAGTGGAAAAAAAATCATCTAAAGGAGGAAAAAGAACTTTCTGAATTCTAAATATTCTTACTACGCGATTTGGGGCCCATAAAGTTGCTCCACTTTGTGCGTGCTGGATACCCCACCCCCTTCCCAGAGAACGGCTGTGGTGAGAGCATCAGCACTTTGGTTTTCTCCGCAGGGTACAGCCTTTTTCTGGTGTTAGGAGACCATCGCGAGGAAGGGGAAGTGTCAGCTTCCAGGTCGTGACGATGGTGAGACGGTTTCCTTTGCCTGATGTTAAACTCTTGCCTGTAGGCACGTGCTGGTGGCTTTTGGTTCAGAGAAAGAGGAAAAAATAAAGACAGGGAGGGATGCGGCGGAACTGCTTGTTGTGTCAAAGGCAAAATCCCATCCTCTACAAGTAAATCGACTGTGAAGGACTTCAATTTATTAATTTCAACCCTGGATAAAAATGAAAAATTTATCTTATGACATCCAAGTGACACAACTGAGATTTGTACCATTTTTTGCTGTTTCGCTAAATGCTTCAATGCCAGGGTTAAAAGAGTAAGTCTTTTTTAGGGCCAGGAATGCCAAGATATCTTGCTCTATCTTAGGCACTTCTCTAAAACATGGGTATATAAGGAATGAAGAAAAAAAAGAGACAGGGGAAGGGAATGACTAAGAATACCTCCTGATATTTCTCCTTTATTTCCATAAGGGGTAATAACTCATGAGCAATCCGGCAGAGGGCACTTTCTTTAAATAGAACGTTCTGATTCACAAGCAGAAAAAGGAAATAAATATTTTCTTTTCATCTTTGAGAGACATCCATGAATACCAGCTTCTGAAACTGTGTTTTATCATCCAAACTTCAAAAAAAAAAAAAAAAGAAAAAAAAATACAGAAAAGAAAATCCTAAAGCAGCTCAGTGGGGACCACGGGGTTGGAAAAATAGTTCTTTTTGTTGTCAAAAGCCTTGCAGAATGCAGGGCACTGGTGCTTCCTCTGGAATGTTAACCTTCATAGAAGTCAAACCTTTATTTTGTCCATTCCCAGAAAAGCCTGGCCGATGGAGCATGGGGGCACAGTAAAGGAAATGATCAATAAGTTAGAGTTAAATGGAAATGTACACGGGACTGTCGGGGAGGCATCACTCTGCGTGCTGCAATTTCAGAATCGTGGAATCACAGAAGGGTTGGGTTTGAAGGGGCTTTAAAGTCCATTCAGTCCCACCCCCTGCCTTGGGGGCGATCAGGGGGCTCCAAGCCTGAGGTCGTTACTCAACTTGGAGTCAAGACTTAAATACTTGGTGCTGAGTTTAGACTCCAGAGGGCTGTGATGTTAGCAGACTTTTCCGTGAGCCTCGTTTGAGTTCCTGGTTAATCCTGAAGTCTGAAGCATTTGAATTGAATTTCTTTACCTCGATCTGTACGATAGGAAAAGTAACAACGGTGAATTTTCCAGGGTGAAATGTAACGCTAATTGCTTTTAGAGAAAGGGGAAATCACGTTCTCTGCGTAATTTGACGCCCTCCTCCTCTTCCCATAGTGAATGTGGAGCAGCACCAAGGATTTGGAAAACTGCTAAATGTAGCAACTCTTCCTTCGTGGGATTCAGCACTTCATGCGTTTTGGCACTTTGGTTGCTTCCTATTTGGCTGTGGGAATGCAAGGGAGTTACTTTGTTGTATCTAGAGGGGAAAATGAAAAGCTGGGTCTATCAGTCTTTCTGAAGTAGTGGCGCATAGGTGGGTCTTTGTCCTTCACTTGGTAATGTCTTTAATTATCCATCTTTTCCTCTTTTTGTGCATTTCATCCCAGCGAAGTCCTGGGACCAGTACAAAATGGGACAGTGTGGTACTCAAAGTTCACAACTTTGAAAAACACAGGCTGTTGATCCAAGGAAGACGTGAAGCCCAGTGTGAGTTGCGTTAATGGAAGAAGCACGTCTGCAGGAGGAGGTCTGGTGGCCAGACGTGGTGGTGAATTGGCCAGTTGGAGTGTAAGCAGCATTTCCATGCAGAGGGGTGTCTTTGGAAATTGTATTAGTAATCGCGTGCTTGGCTTCTCAAGGTGTGACTCAGCCCAGCTGCTTCACAAAGTGTCGGTGTGAAATATCCACCTCACCTCGTCTGTGCGTTGCTCTTCGTTTCCTGGTTCTCTCTGCCCTCCGAAGCAAAGAGATGAGGGCCATGGGCAACACGGGCCGAAGAGGAAGCTGGTGAGCATGGTCGGGGTCCAGGCTGGTGGCAGCAGGCTGTGACCGTTTAACGTGTTTGCGTTGACCCCAGACGTGCACGTTCAAGTGGGTTCTGTAAATAAGGGAGAGGCATCTCCCTCGCGAGGGCACTCGGTCTGTGCACACACCGGGACTGGAGTGCAGTTGGTCAGAACTTGCCATCCCTTACTCTCTTTGCCCCAGAAATGCATAAAATGTGCTTAAAAAAAAATGGAAGTGCTTTCCACTGAAGAGCACCCTCAGGCAGACGTCGTGCTTGTGTGTGCTCGGTGGCGCGGCGCTCTTTGGCTGCTCTTGGCGAGGCGCTGTGGCGAGGGAACTCTCGAGGCCGCGTGGTGACCGGGGAGGGTGCAGTTGTTGAGAAGCCTTCGCCTTTTGGAATCCCCTTTGTGTTTAATGCATTCCGTCCCCTTGCTGGTGCAGCGCACGGCCCACCCGTGCCCGCGGGTGCGCCGGTCCGTTTGTTCGGCGCGCAGGAGAGGGTATTTTCTTCCGTTTGATCTGATTAGCGAGCAGTCTGTTTCGTCCCTTTCAGATAATGCCTGGGCAAGCCAGCGCTTTAATTGTACATCTTATTGTGTCATCCCTGTTCAATCATGTTCAAAAATACCTACATTTCACCCTTGTCCCCCACCTCCCTTTTCCCATTTAGATCTCACTGAAGTCCATTCTACCTTATCAGCACAGTAATTTCATGAGCAGAGCTAGGATTTCTGCCGTTTAGGCCCCGGCCATTGTCTGTCACAGCTGCAGTCAAGATAAACCCTCACCCAGAACAAAGTTGGAATGACCTTTTACAAGCAGAATCTGCCTTGTTTCCCTCCAGACTAATTTATCAGCCTTCATTTCAGCCCAGTCTCTCAGCAGAGGCCTGAAAGAACATTACAGAGAGCATGAATGAACAGGGGGATTAAGATGCTTGGCTAGTCCCTCTTTTTCATCAGACACCTTCTGGATTTACTGGGATGTAAGCTGTAAATGACCGTAAGTGGTGAACTGCCTTCAACTTGGAGTAAGGGAAAGGGAAGGGGCGGCAGGGGGGGAAATCACCAAAGCCAAATGTTTGAGAAAGAGAAGTGATGTGGGGCACTGGATAAACCTCCTGTGTCCAAGTCAGAAGGGATGGGCTGAGCAGTAACCGAGTTCCCTTGGCTTCACGGGCCGTTGGTTGGAGGCTTCATGTCAGAAGGCCAACCCGGTGCCCAGGAGATGCCGGAGGGGGGACGGGCTGTGCAGAGCCCTGCCATGCAGCAAGGTGGGCTCTGGCCTCCTCAGAACTGTTAACAAGGGGTTCTTGCAAATGTATTGATTTAAAGCAAATTTTAGCACCTAGATGCCACGTGTATGTGCTGGAAGTATTTTTGTGCAGCAGTCTAGCAAAACTTTTATTGGGAGCATGGTTTGAATGCTGCGAGAGCTGAAATTTCTTTAAAGTGAACATTACAAGCGTCAAAGAGCGCGATTCGAGATACCAGATCCACACTCAGCTGATAACAGCCACGGTGCAAAGGACTTGCTCTGAGGAGGTGAATAAATGTTTGTCTGTTAAAGAATGGGAGAGCTGTCAGCTCTACATTGGGTGAACGTCCTGTCCGTTCATTGGCAGCTGCTGTTACCTTAGTGGAAGCGCACAATTCCAACCCTAATTCCCTAGGACATCAGGTTTCTCCTTAGTGCTTACGCCTTGGAGCTTTGACAGGAAAAACTGGTTGAACCTTTGAGCTTTGAAAGAAAAGGTTGGTGAGCAACATTGAAAAATTGCCGTTAAATCCCCGGCTGCTCAGTTGAAGAGGGGAATCCTTGTCGGTAAAACTGGAATCACTGCGGTGGGTTACTGTAATTGAGTTGACTTGAAAGCTTTTGCAAAGGAGGAATTAAATGCAACTTAGCCTTTGGTATTGGTCGTGGTGGCTGTGATGAGAGCTGGGTCGCTGCCTGTGTATCTTCGAGGAGCTCAGGAAGGCAGCCTGAGAACCCACCCGAGGGTGCTTTCTCCAGACTGCGTCCGGCAGGGATGCTGAGGTGCATGGGATGGGGCTGCTGGGTCCAGCTGTGTAGCAGCAACAAAACACCGAGCAAGCAGGTTTCGCCCCTTCAGCAAACCTTTGGCATATTTGAATGTTTGGGGATATTTGAACTTTTGGTGAAAAAGAACGGAGAGGCAAAGGATGAGATCACGGGTGAGGGGAGTGTGGAACCAGTCAGGTGAGCAGCAGGGCAAAACTGTGCTGAAGAACCAGCTTTGGAATTCCTATTGCAGTGTCAAGCGATGGGGAACATCACCCACATGATGCTTAGAAACTGGAGGGAGGTGAAAGACCAATGCTTTGAAGTTGTTTTAAGGTTATGAGGAGTTTAACCTCTTCCCTGGACAAGCCTGGTAGTTTGGCTACGGGACTTTGGTGTCTTCCTATGACCGTGCACACTGCGATAATTGATATTTTCCTTTCTGAGCAAGAAAAGCCTTGGAAAAGCACTGCTTTGTGGCGGTAGCAGAAACATCCAGGCTTTTCCAAACCTTTGGAAAACTTCTGATTAATTTAGATATTTGAGTAGAAGGTCAGGCTGTGATTTCTTTAGATCCATGTTGCTAATCCGAATTTGTGCCTCCGCAGCCTTTTAGCCAGTGGTATGGGAGTCGTAGGATTTTTAGAGTTGATGTGATCTTTGTTTGCTCTCAGCAGTGGTTGTGTTTAATCTCTTGTTGAGAGAGCTTAGCAATGCAAAATACTGCAGCGTTAGGAAGCTCACAGCTTGTTGAGTATTTACTTGCAGCCAAACAAAATGTGTGTGCACCTTGTCTCTGGGACGCTCGCTAAATGTTGTTCTCGGTACTGATTTACAGACACTTCCACTCTCAGAAGCCGAGCATCTTTTACCCTTCATAAGTGCTCCCATCATCTCCAAAATGAATTTCAGCAGTGTAGAAGGGAGATAAAAAGGCTGCCTTTCTGGAGAGCTGTTGAAGCAAAATGCAGATACTCCCTTTAAACACGACAGATTACTCTTGGCTCTTGTCCAGTTTCCTGGGAAATGGACAGAAAGAAGCTTAATTTCTTACAGGCCACTGCAGTTGGGCTTGGGTTTTAATAAGCATACGAGCTTGATTTAAAAAAACCCGAACAACAAACAACCCAGGAAGTTCAGGTTCTGGCTCGGTTGCCCATGTTCTTTGGAGCAGAAAGTGGGTTTTACTGCGAGGAGAACTATCAGTGCTCTAACGACATAAGTTAAGCACCAAGGATGGTGCTGGCTGAGGTGTCGCAAACCCTGCAAAACACTGAATGGGCAAAAATGCTGGCAGGTCACCGTCCGTTTAGATAAAGGCAAGGCCACGTAGTGCAGTGCATCCAGGGAAGAATAAATAATCCAAGCCAACATTCACAGTGTAAATTCCCTTCTTGCCTGCAGTTTATTGCGATTATTATTAGTTATTACAAAGTTTATTAATCTGCTGGAAATTTCAGATTTAGAAATTTGAACCAAAATTGCTTGGTTTGTACTGAAATAATTTCCATTATGAGTTTTCTTTAATTATGTAAATGAAAGGTGTTGTCTGTCTTTGATTAAACAAACGTAACGCTCCTGGAGATGTTCCAGAAACAAGTCAGATCCACCTAGTCATGGAGCAAATTCAGGATGGTTTAGAAGATGCTTGAAAGACCACTCTGGTAGAAGATCTAATCTCACATAATTCATGCATTCAGGAGAGGGGGCCAAGGTGCAATTTAGAAGAGGGGAGGAAAGAGGAAATCTTTATATTTTCTTATTTTGTGCCTGTCCCTTTTTGCCTACCGGGAACTTTACCAGTACGAGGTACTCCATGTGATGCTCCATAAGTCTGCGTTTACTTTCCGGTATCCATGTGTGCACACACCTCCTCAAACATTATTTCTGAAAGAGATTCTATTTATTGAGATTTAAACCCATGCAAATTCAGTGTGGTTGATATTGCGGCTGAGCTTGGGAGTCTTTTCCTGCTTTTCAGAGCAGCTTCATTTTGCAAAGGGTTTCTGTGTGTGATATAGATCAGTAAATCCATGTGTAAATTTACTGCTTGCTATAAACTGTAATTGGCAGGAGTAGGAATAGAGCAAATTCAGAATGTGAATGATAAAATACTGATACTGTATCCTTTAATTTATTACCTGTATTATCCCCACTCTACGTTTTCCACTCCGTTCTCTCCCCTTTATGAGTTGTGTTTTCACTGGACTGGCATTTTCCTACTCTGATGAATTAACTGTCAATTGAAGTTAGTGAGATAAATCAAAACAAATGGACACGCTGCTCCGTATTGACTTTCTCGCTCCCTGATGCTGAAAGCCACTTTCTGCGCGCCGTGCTGCTATTATGCTCACTTGCTTCTAAGCAAATGTATAAGAAAGCGGGAGTTGGGGGTGGTAGGTGTTTAGTAGCCATCAATTACATTTTCACTGTCTTTGTTTTATCTGGGATCTTGTCGACAAGGAGATGTGGGCCATTTGCCTGGAAGAAGACTCTTGGTGTGTCAGAGAATGCAGTGTCAAACAGCTGTCGGCAACCATACGTTGATGTTTGTCTTTTAAAATGTGGTCTTAATCTACACTAGACAAGAGGTTATGGGATAACTGCAACGGTTTAAGTGAAAAGGAGGACAGTCTGGCAGTGCGGGCGGGGTGCAGTACCATATCAGAGGTGTCCAGTCTGACCCAAGCGAGTTCGTTAGCATTTGCTGTGAGAATTCTCCATGTGTCGTTACATTGGGTAGGGACCTCGAGATGCTGAAGTCTCAGCTTTTATCCTAAGATAGCAGAACTGTTTCTAGCCCGATTGATTCTATTTGTGCAAGTGGATGAGTGATGCTCGGGCACCCAATAACCAGGGTCATTGGCATCCCCGACCAGACAAGCAGTGCACTACAGCGATCGGTAAAATAGAGCGGAAACAAAGACCTGTTGAAGACTGTTAGAGCTCTTGCAGGTGTGGTAACACTTACACAGTAAAGAGCACGTGGTCACGTGGGTACAGGCATTCATTTTCATGTTGTCAAAGTTAGAGCTGATGTTTTTAAACCATGTGAATAGAAGATCCATGTGCATGTCTGGAGCAGCGCTACTGCGGGGCTGTGGATGGAATACCAGCCATACCTCTGGCTGACCTCCGGCACGCCGCACGGTTTCGGGAATAAGAACAAGCATATGCCTGTCATACAGCGAGTGGTGAAATTCTTTTGTTATTTGTTTACTTGTATCTTAAACATCTGTGCCTGAATGCTTGGCTTTGAAACGCATTCTAGATCAAGCAGATTATTTTTTCTTGCCTATCACCTGATCGTGTGTTATGTCTCCCAGCGTAACCAGCACCACATTTAGCAAATAGATTTAACGCTTTCTCACCTGGAAGAGATCTTTGAAAGTTTAATTCAAGAAGTAAAAGGTTAAAGAAACGTACGTGCGGAGGAATGGATGGTGGAAAGGGGTAAAGCCTCTCAGCAGTAGGTTAATTGGAGAGTGGAATACCAGTGTAGATGGGAGCACATAGTTTCCTTGGACAATGTGCTAAAGAACTGGGAGCTGGGAAGGACCAGCTGGGATTGTTAGTGAATTAGCTGAAGTCAGAAACTGCTGAATGGAGCAAAGAAGCAAAGGGGAAATGAAGGTTAGGGTATAATTCAGTCTAAATTAGGTGGGCCATTCACAATGCATAAAAGGGCTCTGAGCTTCCTTTCTTGGGGAGAATGGGTTGGAAAGCTCACTTTTATTTGGATGCGTGTTGAGTGGTTGATTTTAAGAATGTGCATACCTAGAGCCTACTTTCTGGAAGTGCATTATCCCACATGGGTTTGGAGGAAGCATTGAAAATGCCATGAGCCTGAAAGACAACGCATTTCGTAAGACAGACTCACACCCCTTATGCTGCAAAAGCAGGTCATTTTACTCTCTTATGAACGGAAACAAGTGTTCTCCCTTTATTCTGTCTCTACTTGCTTGTTATTAATGATGAAAACTCTGTATCTTGAGTATTGGAATCCTGGGTGCTTGAAATCCACTCTGGCTTCGTTATTTTTGGAGAGATTTATTGTAGCGATTGTGTACTTTTATAAATGGCTAGGGTTTGTTTCTAAATGGATATTCCATCGAAAGTCATGTGGCAGAACAGCAAATGTTGTTGGAGAGTGGATTTGTTCTTCCTTAAGTCATGAAACAATAGGGAAGCCCCCCCCCTTGCATGAATTCATTGAACTAATAATTAATTCCAAATGGTACCTCGGTCAGGTGCAAGGCATTGAATGCACGAGGAGAACTGTTAGGGGATTTGGTAGAGCTCACTAAAATCTCATGAACTTAAGCAAAATTAGGAAGAAAGGCAATAAACATTTATTTATTTGTTCTTAGGAAGCGACAGGTCTAAAAGACTCCATGATATTTATTGATCTAAATCTTTAGAGGTTAACCTTGTGGTCTTATCACAACCAGAATGGGTTAGAATGGAAGAAGACAGGGTCAAACAGTTGGCTGGCAGCGCCGTTGCCATGTTCAGCCATCCACAGTCCACACCCCTATTGCAGCATCTGTTTCCTTCACTGAAATCCTGAAGGCAGGAATGGATTTGCCGCATCCTTGGAGATCAACAGATGTTGCCTATTTCATATAAAATGGATAAAACCATTTCCAAGGTGAGGGTTTCTCGGAGCAGCCTGCTGAGAGAACCTTCTCCTGATCAGAGCTGACCCTGCCTCGAGGGACGAGGAGTGTGAAATAATCGGGTCCACAATCGCTTGAGTGGCCTCTGACGGCTTCAGTTAATTCAGGTGTTGAACAGCATCTGCACGACCAACCTGTCAAAAGTTGGTGCAGGATTTGTACGCGATGATAGAGGAAAACGCAAAGGAAGTTTGTGGTCACAGATGTTTTTTTCTTTTTCGTGTTAAAAGCTTGTCTTTCACTGGTGTTGAGCTACGGTGCCTTGCTTTCTGATGCAATGGGAGGCGTTCTGCTGTGTCCCTTCTGGGGTTGCGCCATTAGGTTTCCGTGTAGATCTTCAAATTCATTTGCCCTTGATTTGCTCAGCATCCCCCCCCAGGTGCCTCATCCCTTTGATGACAAAAATTAGTCATTTTTCAGCTTTACAGATATTTCAGAGACCCTCAGAAATCGGTGTTGCTCTGATCTGTGTCATCTGTGAACGTGAAGCGGTGGTAACCCCTGTTGAATTGGTGTGGTCTCTGCGGCTGTGCCGCTCACACCAAGTTGCAGACCCTTCGGCTCCACAGACAGATAACGGTGTTTCTGGTTTAGATACCTGGGTGAGAGTCATAAAACGGTTTGGGTTGGAAGGGACCTTAAAGATCATCCAGTTCCAACCCCCCTGATTTTGATGCTCTGCGTATGAACCTGCAGAGAGACCATGTTGGGTCGCTCATCAGATAGAGCCTCTCTGGCTGGTGATATTCCAACCCTGTCAGGCACAAAAAGCTCAATAAGGAATACGTTATTGGCTGATTTTATCAGTGTGCGATGCCAGAAGCGCGCTGGCTGGAGGTGGAACCCCCTGGGCCCCCCCCATGCCGTACCTGACACAGCCTGGACTCGTTTCTGTGTTCCCTTCGGAGGCTTCTGTCAAGCCCGGTCGATTTAAATGAGATTCAGAACTGGAACGGCAATAAGTGTTCAATCAAAGTATTTGATAAATCACTTAAACCATCGTGCAGATTGCAAATTCTGTAAACGCAAGTTCTGCACTTATTCAAAAGTAGTGAATGTGACAAGAGAAGAGACAGCAAAGTCAAAACAGCAGGAGGAAAACCTCAGGTTCTTTGATGAGATTAAAATGCCAGCAAGTTAAGTGGCACGCAGGTAGGACCGTGCTGCTCGTGGAGCTCTAACCAACCCTTGAGCCTGTACAGGGAGAATACACAGATGGGATAAAGAAGAGAAGGCTGATTTGATGATTGCAGCATAATTTTGCCTTTACTTTGGGGTATAGGTGTTTTCCTTAATATCCTGAATGGTGTAATTTAGACGGTCAGGAAAGTTTTCCTTTGTATTTCATGGAATGACAAGTGACTGCAAAAGTCGGAGAAGGGAAATCTCAACAAACCCCAGATTGCTTTGAATGCAAAACAATTTTCATCGGATTGGTGAAATCATAGCATGAGCTTTTGCAGGGGGAATTTATTCTATAAGTGTCTTCACGTAAAGGGGAGAACAAAGTATTGAAACAAACTCTTTGACTTGACTTTAAGCTGTTTTTTTACCCACTGCAGCGATTTAATATGCCCAATTATGCATTTAATTATTATTTTTGCTACGATTTTGATTATCTCAAAGAAATATGGAAGAAATGAAAGCAAAGTTTTTTAGTTGCTTCCAGAATGAAACCTTGTGTTTTCTCCTTTGACCTTTTTCCTTCTTAATAATGGAGGTTTACCAAGTTGTGATGGGAGAGGAATACACATCGTCAGTTCCAACACAAATGGCAGGAGGGAGATTTGAAATAGGCGTTTTCATGGTTGCCAGATGGAAGACGAACAATTGCATCATTTTAGGCTGCAGCCAGTGCTGGTGGTCAGTGTTTCAATCTAAAAAAGAATTGTTGCTTTTGTGTGCGGGTAGTTCAATGTCCTCTTATCATCTTTGTCCTTATTCATAACGCGAGGGGTGTTTTTATTAGGACCCTGGCGCCAAACTTTTGTTGATGGTGTATTTTTCCCGTTTCCATCATTTATGTATTTCTAAGCCTCAGAAATCAGGAGTTTGATCACTTTGTGTTAAGATTACAGTAGGAGCCAATTGACCTCAAATTTGTGCTGTTCCCCTCCCAGGCGTTTATCTCTAAAGACACTGGCAAGAGACTGATCTCTTTGTCTCCGTTCCCCACCTGTTTCACTGTGGATGTGAAATGTCCTAATTTGTCCATAAAACGTGCATTCTGAAAACACGTCCATCTACTTGCAGACAGTGTGAGGCCTGATTCCTGGAAGTTTTTAACGACTTTGAGGTTCATGAATGAATGAAAACTACTGTAGTAATCCTATTGTATTGCAAATCATATGGGATAACAAAATAATGTTGGAACTACACTAAACTCTGCTTCGCCGCATGGATACAACTGTTAAAAAAAAATCTCCCTCTTAACTTTAAACCAGTTTTTTGCTTTTAGAAAGAAGGTTTGCTAGCAGTCATCGTTCTTCCGTAAAATACATCTGCTTAGCACATTGAACACGTATTAGTTAGTGGAAATCAGCAGCTGTAAGGATTCACATAAAACTACCTGGTGTGTGCAAGGTAGAATTACTTTAAACTCTTGATTTGCTTGCACGGTGCCAGTGCCTTTATTTTCTGGTATGTCTGTGGCTCTGTCTCGCAGATTTGGAGAGGTTAAGCTCTGTGTGTGCGTGCAAGCGTGTGTGTGCGTGCGTCTGTTGTTTCTTTCTGCTTGAAATGCTTTACCACAGTAGGCAAAATGGATGAAACACAGAAAAAGAGAGACAATAAATAGTTTCCTAACCTGGCTTGGATAATAGAGAAAGTTCGTTAGATTTATTAATCCTCATTTTCCTTTGGACTGTCAGGCTTAGAGTGACAGTAAAAAAGCTTGTGACGACTTTGGCTAATTTGCACTCCATTCACTTTCTCATGAAAACCCATCAGGATGACTGAAGAACTGCTCTGCAATTGACCTTATTCAATGGCAGAGTGATATACTGGGAAACAGGCCAGTTTTTACAATGCCGAAAAGAGCAAATTGGACGGAATCTTTGTTCCTCTCTTTTTTTCTCTTTCCTTTTTATGCCAGTCTTGCTCTAGTTAAGCTCTCTCATTTGTTCCAGCAGTAGCTCTAGGGCTCAGGTCACCCTCTGTGGCTGCCATTGCAGGTGATCACTGGGCCGCTTGTCTTGGAGGCGGAGAGGGGAGAGAGAAAGGGAAACGCTGGAGGATTCTGCCGCAGAGAAAAAGTCTAAGGCTCAGCCAGATGTTCAGGGGCAGCAGGCTGGTTTTGTCTCTGCACGCAGAAATCGCCCGTGCTCCAAGAGCTTGTGTGGATCCAACAGCAGGGGGTGAGGGATGCCCACACGTGGGGGTTTCCTCACTCTTCGGGTGAGGCATTAAAGCTGGTGGTGGTCATGGCAGAGGAGAGGGAGGAGATTCTGTGCTCATCTGGGAAACTTTTCTGTATTCCTTTTACATCCATGCTGGCAAAACCAGGATCTCTGCTCTCCCCCACGTGAAGGGAAAATGAGACCCAGAGTGGCCAGCAGGCTGGTGGTGCGAGCTCCCGCGTAGGGACAACTGTCCCCTTAAAGGAACACTTAATGCTTTATGCAAAGGAGAACAGCCCTGAATGAGAGCCTGACTCAGATTAGCACATGAACAGTCGGTAGTCTGGCAGATACTGAATTTATCTGGGGTGGTGGAGAAAGGCAAAACAATTTGAATTTGAGTCTGAGAGTGGGGCTGGTGATGTTTTGGGGGGATTCTCTGCCTGAAATTGCTGAAACCGCAGCTTTGTTTCCAGGTTTCCCCGTGAGTGGTTTCAGTAAAGATTTCTGAGCAGTAAGGTATTGCTACCGATGTTTTAGTAGCAATAATTCCAGACATCCCGTAGGTGCTGCCTGTCTTGTCTGCTGTACGACACGTGCTGCGCTTCCCTCCCAAAGCAGCAGGTTCTCACTTGTGGCTGCGGCGTTCTTGATACATCACCTCGCTCGGTGAAGCTCTTGGTGGAGCTAACGGAACACACCGATCGTGTGAAGCTTTCGGGTGGCTTCTGAGGACTTTGGTGACCGTTTCATTTCTCTCTGAGCCAACAGGCTTGGTCTTTCTTTGTGGAGGGTAGGATCCAACAAGGCAGGTGTAAGAGTTACCAGTTGGTATGAGTGCTATTAGGTTGCATCTTGAAGTAGCAGAATAAGCCAACACTTAAACCGTTGCCCATATAGTAGAGAGGCGTGTGGCAGCTGTCTGCTTGTGTCACAGAATCATAGAATGGTTTGGCTTGGAAGGGACCTTAAATATCATCTCGCTATGTTGATGCACATATCTTGTTCATCCTGTCCAGAGTGAGTGGAGAGCTCTTCTCTCTCCAGTCCAACATCCAGAAAGCCTCAGCCGGAATGTTCTTTTTAAGGATGGTCGCACGTGTTAGATTCCTGCACAAAAGGTTACAAAGCTCGATGTATTCAGAATTGGAAAGTAAACCAGCAGGGTGGGGACGAGGTATGTGTGTGACAACAGAGGAGGCAACCAAGTTTTTTCTACGCATTTTTTGGGGTAAGTGTTCGCACGAAGGAAAGGGTTGTATTGACACAACGAGTCTTGACCTGCAGGATAAAGCTAGATAGAGGTGTGATCCTCTCCGAAACGCCCCGCTGTCACTCTTGGGTCTCTCTCCTGATCCAAGAGGTCTCTCCAGCTCTGCTGAGTTGTTCCCAGGAGATGGCCCTGAGCGGAGTGACTTCCGCCACTTGCCGTTTCCACACGCTGCGCAGAGTCACTGGCATCGCGCTGGTCTTCTCTCTGTCATCTCCTTGCCCTCCTCCTTCTGGTGCCCTCAGGTCCTCCAATTTCCCCTTCTCTCTCTATCAAATTCTGCCCATGTCCGCACCCTCATTAATCAATGTCAAGTCACAGAGTGTACAACAAGGGCTGTATTCTTCAACTGCCCCCTCAGCCCTCATACATCCCATTGTTCCAAAAAACTGATTCAGATGGCAAGAAAACAGCCGATGCAGCACATAAAAGAGATGAGACAGAAATGAAAAGAATCAAGGAGGGGAAAAAAAGAGGAGGCATTTTTTTCCCCTGAAACACTCGAATAAATACTCGGCAATGATAATTTAAATTATTCATACATTTATGAAAACATCCATTGAAAAGTGAAGTGTATGATGCTCTTTGTCTACTTTACTTGTCTCTTGTTTGTGATTAACCTTTACTGTAACTTGGGCTGGCAGTGCCACGATCACAAAGACCAGACTTTTCCTTCCATGGGAAAAAAATGTTTCATCGTATCCAAATGAAAAATTAAGTGGAGATATTTAGTGCTGATGCGGCAATTTGTTGCAGAGCATTCAAGATGCAGCATTATCCGTGTCTGTGGTCCAAACACTGCCTACTAAAAGAATGAAAAAATAGACAAAGCCAGCTTTTAGCCCCATGTTCCCTTCCAGCACGGCTTGACGTAGATTCTACTTCCAGTGCCACGAGGTCCTTCAGGAGCCAGAGCGCTTGACACCGCGTGGTGTGTGGGATTTGCTGCCCTCAAGTAGGAGAATCCATGTCTTTATGACTACAACCACTGCCTCGAAAAATGGAAATGAAGAAAAAAGCAACTTGATTATTTTAGCTAGAGCTCCTAGGATCCGCTAACCACGTAAGACTTGTTCGTAGAGCAGCATTAATAGTTCCTCACTTGGACCCCGGTGGTCTGTGAAGTCCAACTGACTCTTCCTTTTACCTTCAGACAGACTTTTTTGCTCAACTTTGTGGTCACTGCAATACTTTAGGAAATCTTGGGTCGTGGCAAGATGGAGAGTAGAACATTAAGTGCCAGTAGTGACAAGCAATCTCATATCAGGAGCAACAATGACTTTTGAGAGGTTTCAAAACCTCGGAGCTGGGAGGGAGGTTCTGTTCTTTCACTGCATCTCTGCTACTCTTACTTTTTGCAGAGCCCGAGAGAAGCAGTCAAAGCAAAGCTTCTCCTGTGACGTTTGTGTCTTGCTTGTGATTCATCAAATTTCTCTCCAACTTCCAAACCAGCGAGGTCTGGATAATGTCATATAATTTATAGATAATCATCCAAACATTTTTATTCTCAAGTGAATGTATTTAGTCCTGCAAATATGCGTCTCTGCCTTTCCATAACTGGTTGATTACGTGGGAGGGGGAGCCATTGTCTCGCAGTCAAAGCCAGGGAATTTTAGCAGAGATCCAGTTACTCTTGTGTTGACTCTGCAGCTGACCTTGGACGTGTCCCTTATCCTCTGAACGCTTCGCCTCCTTCTGTAAATGGACAGAACAGTTCTGAGTACACGCAGACAAGTGTGACTGGGACTTGGGGAAGCGTTTGGAGATTTCCCTCGTAACGGGTGCTGTTGGGTGTTGGCAGCGGAAGCGAACAGCGCTCGGTGGCTCAGGGTGTGTTAAGCGGTGTAATTGTGGCACTCAATTCTCTCCATTTTCTTTCGTGCCGTTTTCCGCAGCTTTCACATTTCGTCTTCTATCTTTTTTTTTTAGTTTTCTACCTAGCAATCGCGGTACAAAGTGACTCAGAGTTGCACCTATCTTGTCTGGGATTGACTGGGTTTGTATTTCAATGCTGTCCCTGGGTTTGTCTTGTGCCGAGGTGCAGCGTGCGCCCTTGTTTCAACAGAAAACATTTTTAGTAAGTCCAGTAACGGATAAATCTACTGGAAGAGGCTGTCAGCCGTCGGATCCAGTATTTATATAGAAAGTGCGGTGGAAAACTGTATATTAAAAGAGGAAAGGAGCTGGAGCAAAAGTCCTAAATCAAACTGCTGGCAACGGACTGTCTTGGTGTGTATTTCTTGCAAGGCTGTGATTCCTTTTCCTTGGAAATTCTCCAGAGCTCCCTGGCTCAGTGATCTGGGATACTTTTCAATATACTGGATGTATGGAGCAGCGGGCAAACTTCAAACGCTTCAGAGATTTTTGGGGTATGGAGAGACATCCAAAATAGCGGTTCCTTTTCTGCGCTGATTTGCATAAATCCTCCTTCACCGCTTCCAAGCCTTCCTGTACTTCCTGGGCAAGAAAGAGGCATCAGATCCCTCCCTCCCATTCACACACCAACCCAGATTGTCTGGGGGATCCCTCAGCCTGACGCAGAGCCCGCTTGTCCCACAGTCGAACGCTTTCCACCTCAGCTTTGCTCTCCCCTTCGTTAACGAGTGGGCAAAGCTGTGGCCGCGTGCAGAGAGCCTGGGTTGGTTTATTGGCAGTAGGAGCTGTGAGGAAGGATAATCTCCTGCAAAAACACCCCCCTCAGACATCTCAGTTTTAAGGTTTGGGTGAAGATGGCTTAGTTGGGTCCGGTCTAAGCACAAAGTTGTCCTGTTGCTTGACTGTCAGTGCCTGTAGTTTATCAGTAACCACTGCACCTCTTTTTTCTGCTGGGTCTTTCTAGGCTGAGGAATTAAAGATATTTTCTTTAATTCCTCGCATTAGCGCGGTTTAGAAATAATTCTCATCTAACCCATTCCCCCGTGGCTCTTTTGGGGCAGGGCTCTGTCCCCAAGTGCCAGTCCCCACAGCGGAGTCGGGGTGGCTGGCTCTGCCCCCCCGGCAGCCCCAGCAGGCTTTGCCCATAGAAGGTACGGAGATGCCTTGTGCGGGGCTCCCTCCTCCCGCCCAGCCGCCACCACTGGGCTCTGGGAAGGTAGCCAAATGCCACTGAGGACACTGGAGCAATAAATCATCCTCCTTCCAACATCTGCAGGCCCCAAAGGCTACCCCCTTGCCGATGATGATCTCGCCTCCCACCCCCTGCTTTTTATCCTGTCCCTCTCTGACAAAACACCTATTGTCACAGCCTGAGTGAAGAAGAGTCCTTTTTCCTTCACAAAGGCCCTCTGAAGCCAAGTTGTGAGCTGCCAGCGAAGATGCCGATGTCTCGGCAGGGAGTCTATATCTCACTCTTTTTCTCTGTAGTTCATACTTTTTCTCTCTCACGGGGGTCACCCAAAGCCTTTCACTCCGGCTTCATATTCACATAAAGACATCAAGAAAAAGAAAAACCACACCAGAAAGAATTATTAGGCATGGCTGTCAAATGCTTTATGGGAGGGGGGTGTAGGGGGAAAGAACAGTAACTCTTTATGTGCTGGCATTGTTATAAGAGCTCATGTACCATTGCTTGAGCGTGGGGTGCGGCAAGACGTTATGTGCCGTAAGAATTGGAGACACAGTAAACTCAAATGTTGTATTTCAGCAAAAGGGCGTTTTGTATTCGTTTCTAGGTTTTTCAGCAGGTTTTTCTGGGTTATACGTTGCTCTTTCCTGATCGCACTTCCTTGGAGAAGTTTTGTTTGAAGAAGTCGTTAGGGATTGCTATCTGTGTGCTGCTCCTTAACTGCAGGGGTTTTTCAGGATCAAATAGATCCGCTTTTCCATGCGAAAGGAGTTTAAAAATCCAGACGCTGTCCCCAGCAACCACTGCCCGAAGTATTAATTAATATTTCCTCATGGACTGGGCAAAGCTGCATTAGTGCAAAGGCGCCGAAGAGGTGGAAGAGCAGAACCTCCTTGCTCTTCCCAGCAGCGACGCGAGCCGGTGGTTGCACTTTGTGGTTTTTTGGGGTGCACCTACCGCGCTAACGTGCGGGTTCAGGGCTGAAACTGCCCGTTCGTGACAGGTTAGCGCTGAAAAAGCATCCCTGGACCTGCTCCCCATCTCTCTCCATCGTGCTCATAGGGAACTACTTCGTAGAGCTGTGAACTGAAGGCTTCGCAAACAAATCGCCTGCCCAAGGTTCATCCAGATGCCACGTAGCCCTGTATGTTTTTAACCCTTTGAAGCTGTGCTCCTTTTCTTTGCTTCCTGAGAAGTGGGCGAGCTGTGCTGGGCACTGCTTTAAGAAGACCCCGCTGCCTTGGAGAGGAAGATAAATTAAAAACTTCATTTAATCCTTTGGAAGGCTGAGACTGTAAACTTAACAGTCAAGTAACCTATTAAAATTTACAGTGCAAGGCATCAAAACAGCAGAAAAGTGCACACATATAAAGTTTAAAGCATCCTTATAAAAAGCCGGAAACCTAACACTGCATTCCTACAAATTATTCCCTTAGCAAACATTTTTATTTCCAATTAGTAAAAGAAAAATTGCTAATTTGCTGCAGTTGGACAGGCCTGACGTCTCAATCTGCAAAGTGTCAGTGCTGTGAAAGGAAATGTTTCACACTGTGCTGGAGAGAGAGAGCAGCTCTAAAGAGGGTCAGGGCATTGGGCCCAGAAACCAGATTGACTGGCCATAGTGCTAAATTACTCACACAAGACACACATTGTCTGCTGTGCCAGCTACAGAGCGCTCACTTTCTCATTCTTTCCCTTTTTTAGTTGGTGCTTTGAGGGGGGAGGTGAGGAGACGGTGGGGTACGGCAGGCGGGGGCACGGAGGGGAAAGGGAGGGTCGCTTGCAGCACAACCACGTCTATGGTCTCATCCTCTGGAGACAGAGACCTTGGGACGCTGTGGTGAGGGGAAATGTCACTCTGATCCAACCACCGCTGTTTGGGAAACAGTTGGGCAAAGCAGGCACCCCTTTGTCGCCGCCCAGATGCGAGGTGGACACAGGTAGAGTTGTGCTGGAGATAAAGGCTCCGGTTGTTGGTGAGCAGCCCCTCTGCATCCTGCACAGAACAAAGTGGTGGCCAGCAGCAGCCGGAGTTGTTTTTAAAGATGGTTGTGGTGTTCCTGTGTGAGGAACAGGCTCGTGTGATGCGTCTCGCCATGTGAAGAGCGTGAGCCTTGAGAGCTGTGGGAGGATGCCAACAACACGACAAAGGGAGAGAGAGGAGTGGGGAGGGAGCAGTTCAAGTCCGTGGGGATGTGGAAGGCAAATACAGAAATCGGTGTTTTCCAGCACTGTTGTGGTTCTCTGTTGAAAACATTTACGTTGTATTTATTTCATGGTCTTATCGAGAGCCCTTGAATCCAAACACTATTTTGAGCATATTGGGAGATCTTAACCACGATATAAGGCTGGATTTTATGAGGCTCTAGTGATCTGCATCATCCCCAGTGCCTAAAGAGTGATCACCGAGGGTTTCAAAAGGCACCAACTTTGGTTTTCATGGCTTCGTCTTGATCTTTCCCCATTTCTGTTGAGCAGAGCTGAGATCAACAGGTCGTCACCGCTCATTTTTGTGTCATGCAGGCTGGTATTTGAATTTAAATAATGATAATTTGTTTATTAGTCGTGTAACAAAAATGAGACAAGAATCCTGTTCACAGAAAATTATTACTTTCTAAACAACAATCTTATCTGTCTGTGAAAAAGGTTCCTGTTTCTCCTTTGCTCCTCCCTCCACCTCTCACTCTACTTCTGTGGACTGTGGGCACTAATTAGCTGAAGGTGGAACCGGGGTATTGGAGGTGTGAAGTGCTTGGAAGCTTTAATCGTTTATTTGATTTGTGAAGATGGGCAGTGCTTTGCAGCACTGAGGTGTACAATGGGGACAAACTTTTGTAGATTGTTGAAAAAACCTGCTTGACAGTAACATTTCATTCTGCTGTGGCACTGGTACCTCTTGCAGAGCCGCGTCAGTGCACGAGAGAGACCCCTGTATTTCTCTTCCCTCTCTACGAGGCACCAGCATGAGGCAAGCACCAATTTATTTGAACTGAAAATCTTTCATGTGGGCACAGAATTCCAGTTAATTTGGTGGAGGGGACTAATTGACAGCAGCAGATTTGGGGTTGCCTGGAAGGAAGCTGCTGCACCTTGACATAACAACCCTGGCAGCCCTGCTGCCGACCAGACAGCTCCTGGGTTTCTTTCTGCTGATAATTCCTCCAGGACCTTTGTTTTCTGATAAAACCGGATTCCGCTGGAGAAACCTAAACACATTAGGGGCTCCATCACATCCCCGCATACTCCTCAAAACCTGCCCCGTGCTTCCTGTGCCTTAAACAGAGCAGACGCCTGCGTGGCCCCTCTGCGGCGCAGCCCAGCGTGGCAGCGACGGCCGATAGCCCTGAGCGGCTGCCGCGATAACACAGGGATGTTTTCAAGGTGTCCCTATGAAGTAAAGAACTTTTCCTTAACTCTGAAGTACAAACTGATGGTTTCTTGCTGTCAGGAATGAAGATGTGGTTCTTAAGAGTCAGTTTGCAGCTTCTTCATTCATGGAAACACAGAATGGTTTGGGTTGGAAGGGACCTCAAAGCCCACCCAGTGCCACCCCCTGCCATGGGCAGGGACACCTCCCACTGGGTCAGGGGGCTCCAAGCCCCATCCAACCTGGCCTGGAACACCTCCAGGGATGGGGCAGCCACCACTGCTCTGGGCACCCTGGGCCAGGGCCTCCCCACCCTCACAGCAAAACATTTCTGCCCAAGATCTCATCTCAATCTCCCCTCTTTCAGCTGAAATCCCTTCCCCCTTGTCCTGTCCCTGCACTCCCAGATCCAGAGCCCCCCCCAGCTCTCCTTTCTCTGTAGCCCCTTTCAGCACTGGGAGCTGCTCTAAGGTCTCCCCAGAGCCTTCTCCTCCCCAGGCTGAACAACCCCAACTCTCCCAGCCTGTCCTCTTATGGGAGGTGCTCCAGCCGTCGGATCATCCTTGTGGTCTCCTCTGGACTCAGCAGGCAGTTATTTATGATATGAAAGCAGTATTGCGTAGTTGATCTGGAGAACAGGTTCCAGGTTTGAACGTTACCAAGTGAAAAGCCAAATTTCTGCTTCCGTTCCGAGGAGGCCGTTCTCAACGCTCAGTGCCAGAACAGGGAGCTCCAGTGCTTTTTGTGTGAAACCAAGCCCATCAGTGAATCCAAGAATTAGTTTTCTTTGAAGAGGCACATTGTAGCATCTAGGACAGGAAGGAGAGTGAGTGATTCAGACTTCTCGGAGGACTTAGGAAGTTTTTGTTGGGGCTGAGTGGAAAGATCTGTGAGCCACGCTCTGTACTCCAGTGACTCAGGCGCTGCACTTGCCTCTATTTCAGTTTTCATTTTCTTTGCCTTGCTTGGGGCAGAACTTTGCCCCATACAATTTGAGAAGTAAGTCTAAGAAGAAACTTGCATGGGAAGCAGCATTAAATGCTCAGAAAGTTCTTGTTTTTAATCGTTATCCTACTGTCCAAAGAACGCAGGGAGTGAACGGTGGTGGGCCGAGTTCCTCGGGCTGTCGGCTGGTTCGGCGTGACCTCGTGTGTGCGTTGCTTTGGTGGGGAAAGCGTTTGTGAGCGAGTGGCACTTATGGTTCAGACATTTTTCCGGGTGAAGGAATTTGCTTGTTCCTCAAGTCAAATGAAATAATGACACCAAGTGCCCCTGGGTCCCTCAGTCATTTTTGTTTCTTTGTCAGGCGGTGAAAGGAGAAAGCTCAGAGCATGAGCCAGGAGTGATACGGGGTGTGCTCGCTCGCGATGCGCGCAGACACGGCCGTGCGCCCCGTGCCAGGAGCCAGCACGGTGGCAGGATTCGCCTGGACGCCGTGTTCCTCCCGCATCCCGTTCTGTGGGGCGGGAAGCAGGCCAAGGACTTTCCGCATGCAAACACCTTCACCTCGGAGCTGCTGCTCCCATCACACATTCTGTCAATCGGGCTGTGTACCCAGAGCGATGCCGCAGCCCTCGCCGCAGAGGGCTGCTTTCAGTTTGTTTCCATGCATCTGGGCTCCTGTGATGTGTGCGAGCGGGGAACTCAGTGCCTTCCATCAGATGGGGCTCCCTGCTTTTTTTTTGTTGTCTCTTTTCCCTTCGAGGCGTTCGGTGTTGTTGCTCTGATTACAGCTGCGTGCGGCTGCACAGAGATCCTTCGGAACCCAGAGGTCCCATTTTTTGACCCCTGCAGCAGGGGCAGTGGCCACATCAACGTTACAGGACGTGTATTTATCTTTTTGTGGGAACAGCCTTGATCTTCACAAGCAGCGAAGCACATTGGCCTTGATCTGTCGTTTGGAGAAGGGATTGTCCTAATTCCCTCTTCCTTGCGGCATTTCTCATGCTCTTTTTTTTCTCCAAGAGCTTCACAGTTCAATAACCCAGCACTGGCTGCCTCTGATGTACAGCTGGTGGCTGTGGGGACTCATGTCCAGTGCTGGAAAACATCTTCCAGCAGCAGGAATTTCCAAGGGAGTTTTCCAAAGTCTCATCTTCGACAACCGGTGCAGGTGCTGCAGCCACAGGAGTGGGGAATCCTTTCCTGACCCGCTCAGACAGGTCAGCCAGGAGGGGTCCAATATTGGGAGCTTGCAGGAATTGTGTCACTGAGTCGATGCCTGGGAACGATGCTCTGACGAACCCAAGGCGTTAGAGTTGACTTTTCAAATCGGGGTCTGTCAGAAACCCGTAGCTGGCACTGACCCTGGTTTGATGACCAGAATTAAGCCTGGGTTGCTACATTCTGCATCCTCAGGTGCAGCCAACGCTATCAAATGGAAGTGTAACTTTAATATTTGCCCTTAGGTCTGCAGGGTTGCTGTGGTGTGTTGGATACTTGCTGTGGCTCCGTGCTGGGCTTGGTCACATTTCAGTCAGTGTTTAATAGGTTCCTGTACCGGCAGAAACTACAAAGCACTTTGGGCTTTGCCAGGGTGGAGGCGGCACAGAGCACATTTAAAATGGTTCTGACCTGAGCTGTACGGATTTTGGGTTTCTTTTTTCCTTCCTTGGCTGTTTATTTCTTCCCCCGACAGCTCTGTTGGCTCTGGAGGGGACAGTTACACTACTGAGAGATAAACCCGGCTTCAAAGTCTGAGTTGATGTGTGTATAATTCTGAGCTTACTGGGGTCAAAGGTGTTCGCATCTGAGCAGGGATGGCAGCCTTAATGTTAAGATTAGATCTAAGGAACTGAAAGTCAATTTCTGTGCGATTTGGACACGTCACCTAACTTCTTGTCTCAGTCTTGTCTGTAACATTGGGATAGCAATCCCTCTCTTTCTGTTCTCACCATTTATCCGTTGTTTTTACCTATTTCACAAGGTCTTTTAGGCAGACTCATCTTATTTTGTGTCTCAGGTAGCTCAGCTGGGCTTCGGGCTCTTGTCCTGGGCGCTCCTGATAATACACGGCGGGAGCCTCGGGCTGGCATAGTGTAGCACCAGGAAGTTCAGTCACAAGGTGATCTGACACGGTGCTCCCCATTGCTTGGAAACATCCGGCAGGGGGGTAACGGAGAAAAATCTGTCCCTGTTTGCAATTTAAAGTCAGTGGCTTGTCAATACTGATTTTTTTTCCTGGTGAAAATGGTGGAGTTTATTACTGAGATTCTCTAAGTCCACCCACTTGAATATCTTTTACACGTTTTTCTTCTTAGCCAGCAAGAGCAGCACATTAAGAGAACGGTGATTTTCTCGTGCCGTTTCCCTGGATCTCACAAAACACGCGGAGCTCGCTGAGTCCACGTGTGGGATTGAGCCAGATTTGCTTTTTGACGTAGGGTAAACCAAACTGTCCTGGAGTTTGGAGAAATGACTTGGTACTGGGTTGTCCAACCACAGAAGGCATTTCTTCAAGTAAATTATCAGATAAAGGTCAACTCGTGTCACCTTAACCACGATGAGGCTAACAAAAGCGGTGTTTGTGAAGCAGCTGCTGATTATCATTGGTGAGCAAATGTCTTTGAATTTTATAGCTCCTGTTATCTGAAACTAATAAAAACACAATGCCCAGGACGAGTCGAAGGTCATCTCATCTCCACTGAGGAGGGTAGTGCTCAACAAAGCTCAGGATTACGCACGCTTCTTTGTCTAATATCATCTGTGAGTAAGTGTTAGACCGAGGGATGTAAATCAGGGATGGGTTCTGTCCTTCCGTTAGCACTTAAACAAAAATTTTCCTTTTTTTTTTTTTCACATATCGCCTCCTAACCTCTGTGCTCCAGAAGCAGAAAACAGGTAGCGTATTTCAGGCTCGATCGGGTGCCAGTTCAGTTAACCAAGCGACGGGATGGTTGAGAGCCACTTTTGAAAAATCAGATTTAATAGAAAATCTATTGAAACAATCAAAGCGCTCACCTTTCAGGGAAGCCATCGTACCAAGTGCAACGTAAAGAGACAGCAATAAATCACCATGCTATGCACCTCAAATAGATAATCAATTTAATTGAAAGCATCAATAATCATAGTTTGACATTTATTACCCTGTGGATGTTTTATCTTTTAGGCTAGGGGACCGTGAGGCAATGATGAATACCAGTTCTGCCAAGGAACGCAATTATATGGTGCAAGGAAAAGGATTTTATATTCTGGAAAAAAAAAGCAGTCAAATTGATAATTGAACGAGATTGGGGGAAATCTGACAAATAAATGCATACAAGTGAAAATCTAGTGTTGTGGCTCACCCAATAATGTTGCAAAAGCTGGTCTGTGTTCTTTTTTACGTGACTTAGGACAGTGGTTCTGCAGGGCCAAACCTCCCTCCACAGGACATCATTTGTCTTCATACATGCACGAGGGGAAAAAAAAGGAAGGCTGGATTTTTCCTTCTTTGGCTGTTTTTGATTAGTTTTGCTCATCTGGTTGTTTCATTGTGCATTCTCAAAGGTGAAAACTATACAAGAGTTAACACCGGTCGTATAGAGAGAATGCAGAGAGTGAAAGAGAGATCAAAATGTTCTCTCGTGCTTATTTTCCAATAAAGGAGAAACGTCCCTTCTCACCTGAGGAGTGGTTTCCATGCAGAGCACCTGCAGAACACCACCCGATGTACTGTCTAGGTAACGTAACGGAGTAGCTCTATCAGTTGAGCTTGTTGGGGAAGCCCCCGGTGGCCAGGGTTGCGTTGCATACGGCTGTTTTGGACACATCCCTGAAGGCTCTCAGGAATGTGAAAACCTCAAACTTCTAAAACTTAGAGTTGCAGAACACATTCCAAAAAAATAAATAGTCCATAATAGTTTGAATCCTGCACTTAACAGTGCCCCGGTCGAAGCCGCTATTGTACCTCGCAAAGCAGTAAAATAGCCTTCAACAGGAAATGTGTGAGCGTCCAGTAGAGGATGATCATGTTTTTCAGTGTAAAAGCCAGCTGTTTGTTTGTACGGGGGGGAAGAGCAGCCGGGGCTGTCTGACTTGCCAGGGTTTGGTCCATTTCCAGCTTGGTCTGTACAGGTGCCACGTGCAAACGCGGGGGAAACCACCCCAGCCTTTCACTAAAGAGTTTGCCCTTCCCTTCCTTAAGCCGAAAGAGGACCTGGTGACCCAGCCGTGTGCACTGACAAGTGCTGGGGAGTTCTGTTGCTTTTGCGGTGCTTGCTTTATTCTTTCTCAGTCCCAGGAGGTCTGGGGTGTTGAGGAAGGCAAGAACAAAGTTTGTGAGAATGTTCGACTGCTGTTACGTTATTCCCGCAAAGCAACAGTTTCCTTGATGGCACATTGAGATTATTGGGTGAGTACGATAGGATCTCCTGACTCTCCTCAGATCAGTCGTTATTTACTTTGGGTTGGCAGTTAAAAAAATGCTTTACTTCATCAAACCCTCTTCAGTGGCTTCATTCCATTGCGTTTCCAGCATCTGGACACATTCTGGACATTTCTTTGTCTGTGATCTATCGGTGGTAGTTTTTAAGGCATAAACAGAAGTGCTATTTGGCAAGGTCGTGTACGGAGCCGTCTTTTAACCTCAATGCTCCTTCTGGCACGAGATTAAAAAACTCCTTGTAATCAATAGTCAGAGCTGGATGTCCCAAGGTTTTCTTGCCAGAACTTCACTTGGGGTGTTTAATAACAGGGCTGTGTGTGCTTCTCAAAACTTGTAATGAAATCCTTTGCTTTTCTCCTGGTCCTGTTCTGAAAGAAGCTCCCAATGTCAAATCATTTTAATCCTGACAGCAAACAACTGGAGTTGCCGAGGATAACCCATGGGGTTTATTTAAAATGTTTTAGCAGTTCTGGCTTACTGCAGGACAGGCTTCTGCAGAGGCTTCAGAATGTTCTGGGCAAGCGCTCTGACAGTCAGGAGCATCGCTGGGAGCTTGTGGTCAAAGTGGGCGGAAGCGTTTTGTCCCGTGTCTGTTTGAAGTGGTTGGCTGTGAGGTCTTTTTGCTGAGAAGGTATCTAATCAAGAGAACCTGAGCAGGCAGGTAATGGCCAAGTTCTCCGACCTCAAGAAATGAAGTGCTCGCTGTATTTCTAAGCTCATTTCTCTGGTTATTCATTGGCTCTTTTAATGAGTGCTCTGTCTCGATTGGGGCTTGTCTCTCTCTTGGGGAATAAAAGCCCATTTCTGTCTGGGAGGCTCCGTGCATCCTTTCACTTCTAAGCGGGAGGTTTCAGTCTTCTCTCCCAGGAATTACTTACAAAGCATTTTACAGGCTTTTGAGGGATTTACTCTGAATGTTCCATCCATTCTAAAAGCTTACTTGGGATAAATGCCAAGTATCTACACAGATAAAAGGTCTGTCTCTCACTCTTGAGTACCTTTTACTATCTTTGTTTTAGGAAGTGTTGGACATGGGACCAACCCAACTCGTTGCCGTGAAGGTGTTCTGTCTCAGTAACTGCTTTCTGTACTCGAGAAGGTGAAAACCACATCCTTTCTTACAAGCTCACGATACATATGACATGCTATCATACATTTATTTTGAGAAGCGATTCCCATTTATTGTTTATACAGATGCTCTGAAAGTTAAAGATTACCTTAGGTCTGGGTTTTTTAGCTTGCAGTTGTAATTCTCTGATTTTTCGACTCCTGAAACGTTACTGGTTTACAAACCCAATGCAAAGTGAAGCTATTGACACTCAAGACAGTATTGCCTCCAAAACAGCCCTAGAGCTATAACCATCCCTATCATAGCATTACCTGAATGCTCTAAACACGAATCCCTACCTGTGGAAGACATCGGCAGCCCAAGAAAAAACCAAAAACTTATTTCCGTTTGCACTCGCTGAATTCCTGTCTCAAGAAAATGCATTGCAATTGCCACCCACTCTCTGTCTGGCTGATTAAATAAAATATTGACCTTTTCCAAGCACAATATTATCATTCCAAGCATAATATTATCCAGTTCTGTCTGAGATTGTTTCTACAGCTCTTAAAAGGGAACTCACCTGGCACCCCCTATCAGTGCAGATAAAACAACACCATGGGCTTTTAAATAAGAAACTGATTGTGCCGATGAAAAAAAAGGAAGACAAAGTGCCCTTCTCTGTCCCTCTGATGTTCTCTTTCCTTGCACACAGCATTACTACAGGGAATTCCTCTCCAAATCAACTCGTCATCCCAGAATAAGTACTATTCCGGATTGGAGCAGCAGCACATCTTGAGGACAAGTGGCAAAAGGGTGGCAGGTAGAGCAGCAGAACCTGTTCCTCCTGGTTCGCCCAGATCAGACCACAAAAGAAACACAATATCTTCAGTTTATCAAGGACTTATTTTGCTAAATTAAATAATAGTGAAGTGACGTGAACCTCCTTCGGGCTCCCTGTGATGGGCACACGTG
This sequence comes from Neomorphus geoffroyi, assembly GCA_033558235.1. NCBI lineage: Eukaryota > Metazoa > Chordata > Aves > Cuculiformes > Neomorphidae > Neomorphus > Neomorphus geoffroyi. The sequence continues at coordinate 1,220,136 of JAUMJM010000029.1, read as the reverse complement.
GTGGCCACGCTGGTCACCATCTTCTTTTCTCTCAGAAAAGACCCATCCCTGCAAAGGAGCCCTGAATATCCACATCTTCCACTAAAATGGGATTCAAACATCTCATAATCAGCCTTGTGTTTCTCTTCCAGTTCTCCTCAGCCTTTAATGGGCCATTTTTCTTACTGCATCGCGCTGCCTGACTGTGACCTCGTGTTAAAGTGACAGTTAGGTTATCCTGCTGATGGGTATCAAGTTGACGTATCCCATCCTTTCTGTCTGCGTGCCAGGCAGGGATACATTCCCAGACAGCCCACCCTCCCCCTGGACGGGACCAGCTATTAGGAAGGCTGCTGTTTCCCCGCGTTCCTTTCACAGTGTGAGCAGCAGAGCTAAGCTGCTAAATGAGACAGTGCATTTCCCACTTTAGACTTTTGAAATCGGTGGGAATGTTGCATATTGGCTTTATTTTCCTTCAAGTGTGATTAATGATCAAAAATCTACGTGTCACAGCTTAGCTATTTAGCCGTGGTGCACTACTCTGGTGCTGTTGAAGGCCATTATTTTGATGGAGCTGAGGATAAGCGCTAGACAGAGCTGCAGTTTGTGGAGCTGAAGGTCTGGCAAATTCTGAATGCAGAGAATTGCGAGCTGGCTTTTCTGTTTGTGCTCGTGATTTGACGGGATTGCACGTGGGGAGCTCGAACGCTTCCAGTGGGCTCAGCAAAGCTGTGTCACTTGGGCAGAGAAAAGCCTTGGCTTTTGAACCAGGACAGGCAAGCGTGGCTCTGAAAAAATGTATTCACTGTGTACTCTTTAAATGTGGCAAAGCCATTCATAATTCTTATCAGTGTGTTTTTATGCTGCGAGGAAGAGAATGCTATGAGGTCATTTTTCTCTGCTCTGTGTCAAATTCTGAACTGTCTGATTCTTAGGTTTAAATAAGGATGGAGGCCGTGTCATTCAGCATGGCTGATGGGAAAAGCTGAAACCAGCCGGCCCTGCTCTGTCTTGAGACCTGAAGAACAAAACCTTTTACCTTGGTACATCTAATCATGGTCCTCTTTGGCAGCTGTAACGCGTGGAGACACTGCAGTGCCAGGCTTTCCTGTTTCCTCCAATATTGATGCCCATCAGTTTCAGCATCGGGGCAAGAGTTTGTCTGTGATAAAGGGGATTTTGTAAGAAAACAGAAATAGTGTTGATGCTGCCGTAGAGGTTTGGAGAAACTTAACCTCTGCCACTGAAGGGAGAAGGGCAGGGAGTTTCTGAAAACTTTGCCAATGGAATTGAAAACTAATGCCACCCCAGCGATAGCGGGAATGAGGCAAAGCTGTCCATCAGCTGTGTATGAACCTCACCCAAAGGGAGGCATTAATGACTGGAACTCAAATAATGAATTATTCCAGGTTGGATGGGGCTTTGAGCTCCCTGATCCGGTGGGAGGTGTCCCTGCCTATGGCAGGGGCTGATCTTTAAGGTCCCTTCCAACACAAACCGTGCTGTGATTCTGGGACTGGGTGCTGCATTGAATCTCTATACAGTTGTTCCCGTTGAGGGTATTTCTAAGATACCCTGGTCATAACAGGTATGATTGCATACTGAGATTTGAGTGCGTTGCTTTATATAGATTTACACATCAATGTATGTCCTGGGTGGAAAGGCTGCAATTTAATATGAACTATGAGCTCCTCAGCCAGAGCCCAGAGGTCCCCATATGTCAGATCAAGCACGTCAACATCGCCATTATGAGATGATGTATGATCTCTCTTTATTTGTTTATGATTATTACTGATCATCTTAACAAACGGGTTATCAATATATGAAGCACACAGGAAGTTGGTTTATATTATTCTGTCAATATCAAGGTCATTTTTATAACTAAAAAGGGTCGAGAACAAAAGAGAGATGGATCATGTATGACTAAAGCTAACCATCCAATCCATTTACGTTGCTGCGAACAGCGGAGCTTTATCTGTTAACCAGAACATGACTCTTCACTCTTCAAGATGGTTTTGTGCTCAGATAATAAATAGCTCGGGATACATTACGTGATTGCGTTGGGCAGCTCTGCGGCAGGCAGAATTTAGAGTTGATGACCCTAAGCTTCCATTCCCTTGCTGTTTTCTCGGTGGTTAGGGTGAAGATGTAACCACTTTGCAGTTCAGAAGCACATTGTATCAGAGCAGCTTGTATTTTATTTGATACAAAAGCCTGCTAGGCATGTTCCCAGGTTTGCAGATGGACAAACTCAAAAGTACTGACACAATCCAATACATGAAACTCCTGGTTTAATCGTTAGACTCGCGCGCTGCTCAGTGCTAGGCTCCAGCCTTGGGACTCCACTCTTCTTTCGAGAATCCCTGTGTGTTGTAAAAGCAGATGTGCGCTCCCTGTGGAAATGTTTCTTCTCTGTACTTGGTAAAACCCATTTTCTTTGAAGAATTCTAGTCAGTAGATGATTCCTAAAGGTGATGTTGGGTGGCTGAAATGGAGCAGAAGAATAGAGGGAGGTCAGATGTGGAGCCCTAGGACAGGGAAAGGCATCTGTCCCTTGGATCCAAGGAACACGTGTATGAATGAAAGGCGTTCTCTTTCAGCAAAACTGCCAAGCTACCAAGTGCGTTTCTCGTGCTCGTTAACACTGGACTTTAAGAACCCGATAAGAACGCAATATAAAATCAAAGAGCCCCTGAAGACTGCGAGATTATATTTAATACTCTCCTATCACCAGGCCCTGAGTGCTTGGCGAGAGAACCGGTGACATTTACTAATCAGTCCGCTCTCTTATTTGTCTTGGCCAAAAGTCTCAAGTCCTCAGCTTATTGAAGTTATTACAAACGCTCTCCATTAGGTTGTGTTTAACTTCCTGGTTTGCAGTGAACTTGATCGCAATGTCCTGGAGGATTTATGCCTCTCAAAGCGATACCGCAGTTGCGATAGCCTGTATGTAAATTGTGGGTTTATTTTCTTGCTTGCAGTCTTTGTTCTTAAACACATTCTTAATGTTTGACGTTCCTTCTTTATAACATTAATTAACTACCCCTGACATTTCCCTGCCCCGTTCTGGACGCGTGGAAGCTCGTTCTGTGCGATAGAAGGTGCAGTTGCTCACTGAGAGAGGACTTAGGATGTTCCTTTAGAATAACCTGCAAAGATTCACCTCTGCAAACTGCACTTTGGTCACCTAAAAGCTGGCAAACAGGCAGAACTGCTCTGTGAGCCACGCAGGCAGGCGGGCGTGAGCAAGTGCAACTGACTCCCAGGATTTTGGGCCACTGATCCCTCCCGGTTTTGAACGTTTGTCATGCAGCACCGCACCACCTTTTTGTTCAGACTTTCAACTGAAAAATAAATGGTTCTAAAATGGTCTGTGGAGTGCAGACCACGGCTCTGCAGACTGTTACTGGTCCACAAACCACAGTTTGGCTGCTCTACACTGTTCCCAATTGTGCTGGGGTTGCCCTTAGAGCTGAATGCTTGGTTTATTCTTTATACTCTTTTCAGCCCTTGGCTTGTTTCTTGCCAGTCAGAGCCGTGCTGTTCATCCTCCTTCGCTCACGAGCCAGGAAAGGAAATTCTTCCTCTCAGACAAGAGCTTTCCTCCCTTCCCTCTTCATTCCAGGCACATTCGTTTCAAATTCCCAAGGCAGGATATTGAAAATTTCCTCAAGTTAATAGAGCTGCACAAATTTACTTGCTAGAGAAAATGTAAAATTTTGGTAAATTGGCCAGAAAGTGCTATAAAATCCCTGCATTTTAAAATTACGGCTAATGGTAAAAATTAAGTACTGGAATGGTTTTCTGTGGGTTCCTTCTCCCTCCGGCTTTCCTATGAAAGGACATCATCTGTGTGACTTCCCCATTGTAGGGGTGTTTGCTGATGTGTTTTCAAGGACCGTTGCAGCTCCTGAATGCAGAGTTTAACAACGCGCTCCCAGTCAGCGCCAGGGTGAGCCCATGCCGTGCTGGTTGCAGCTTTCAAAAGCTCCCCTTGCTCATCCTCCTTGCTCTGAGCTGCTCAGGAGGTCGAGGGGTGTGAATAGGCTGATTCTTTAGCAGTTGGAGCAGGGATGGGACAGCTTCCCAGTGGAAAACCAACTGACAGTGAAGAAATGCGATGCAAACCTGGCAGTGCCCAGTTAGGGGGGTTTATGTGTATTTTATGCGTGTGTTCTTCAACACCGTGTTCATAGGATTCTCCTGTCCTCATGAACCCACGTTCTGCTACCAACAGTTAATCTTGCGTGCACAGACAGCGTTATAGTGCTTTTTAACCAACTCATTTGACCCACATCAGCATATATAATTTCTGCCCAGCGTGGGGGGCTGGGACTGGTGGTGGTCTAAAGGCGTTCCTGGACAAGGCTTTCCTAGCTGAAGGTGCTGCATTTGTAAAGACAGAAGCATCAAGTACCAGAAATGGGCATTAGTCTTTGCAGTGTCTGAGGAACTTCAGGGAGCTCAGATGAAGAGTGTTTCTGTGCTGGAAGGTAAAAAGAGAAATGCAAGATACAGGTGTGCACAGAAAGCATCTGGATTAAAATTAATATTAAGCCAGCTCATTCCCTGCCAAGGCTCAAATAACATCACAAACTGGATTGACACCATTACTGCTTTTTGCAGAAGTTCCTGAATCTCCCGCTGGCCATGCACATCGCGTTTGGGCAGGGGAGGGAACTGACAGCTCCATTTGCATCTCAGGACTTGATATCTTGGGTGGTAATAGCTCAGATTATCAATTAATCCAGTTTAGTCAATTGGGAGGCTCCACAGCCCATTAGCGAGGGCACAAAGTGGAGAATTCTGCCACTGATTTGTCATAAAACTTCAGGCAACTCAATTTTTGGACCCTTCAAGCAGATATTTTTCTTCCACAGAGAGTTCAGAATTTACTGCAAAATTGACTGTTTATTTTTTTATATTTATGTAATGATTGTTCACAAATTAGTTCAACAGATCTTGTATCGATTCTGTGTGCTGTTCGAAGTTCCATGGAGTCCAGGATGATGTTGGTCTTTGGTTGCGGTTGTTTCTGGGCTGTGTGACAGAGGAGCTGCTGTGAAGGAGCAGTGTTTGATAACCTGGCTGCGCGCTAGGGAAGGCTTTTGCGTAGGACACCAAACATCATGGAAGAACCAGAAAAGCCACGGCTGGCGAGAGCAGATAAACCGGCACAGATTTAAACACTGAAGTGCTGGCTTAGCTCTAAGTCTTACTGACTTCAGCCGTGATGCATCGAGGTCTGACTGAAGAGTCAGATGATAACAAAGAACAAGTTATGACCGACTGCTGTGGAATTATTGGGCATTCCCTTCTGTTTCCAACTTGGAGCAGATGTGGAAATACGAGATTCAGGGATCCAAGGGAGTGGGTTCCAGTCTGTCATCTCCTTCGCCGTTGGAGTTTGCTGAGTGCATCAAGCCATGCCTATTGAAGTTTTCGGGTTTTTTTTAAATGACAGTTTATCTGAGCTCGCAGGATGAATGGATAACGTTACTATTTACATAAGCTCATTGTGATCTGTCTCGGTAATGTAATCAACTTAGGGTTAACTGCAGCTGGAGAATGCCAGCTTGTAAACTGTTTTTCAAAAAGAATCACATGGTGTTCCTTGACATGTTTAGTATACAGTCAGGAGGCCTTGCAAAAATTATAGCACATCCCAAACTCATGTAACGAAGTTGGGATTCGGTTTCCACCAGTCCCCTGGATCCAGGAAACGAAAGACAGTGGAATTCTTCAACAGCCGGTGGAGATACACCTCCAGCCAGAGCCTCCATCACCAGTTTCCCTGACCTGGCTGCTGCTGACATGTTGTCTTTGTTTTGGCTGAAATCAACGTATCAGTTGATAGAAAAAGCATATGGTGTAAATTTTGAGTACATTTAAGAACATCTGTGTTAACTGCGAAAGCACAGCCCACTCTCCGCGTCAAACGCTATATTTAGTCTTATGGCATTCGTGGAAGATGAAGTCCAGCCTGAGCTAAAATTACCCAATGAGTAGATTTTCAAAGTATCTTTTGTTATTCTTATTAATAAACATCGCATCTGGTACTTACTTTCCCTCTTTCTCCTTTAATTAGGAGGTACCATTTACATCCCGGGGCTGCAGCCACCCGGTTCTCCTTTGGTTGCAGAGAGGGATCTCAGCAGGCAATCCTTGCCCCTCAGAGCTTGATCTGCCCCAGCCTCCCTGCTCTGAATTTCCATCTGCCCCGAAAGGCGTTGCCAGACTCTTTCCATCCCAAGCTGGGAATGCGGAATGAGAATTCTGATGTTTCCTCCACAGCCTGGGAGGGTTTCCGGATGATCTGTTGGAGCCCTGGCCATGCTTTGGCCAGAGGAGGCTTGAGGTTCTGGCCTCTGCCCAAGCACACAATACGCACCACGCCCTGGCAAATACCAGAACCAGTTCAGCATCAAACCATCGACCTCTTCCACTGGCATGGGCAAATAGGAAATTGCGGCACTTACTGGTTATGGATTGTGTGCAGGTCAGCGCAGAACGTCTGAGGCAGAACTTAGTCCCGTGGTGTTGCATTTTGGCCATAATTATCTTTCTTTTGTGAAGTCCAGTGTAAAGAAAGGGTGGAAAATACCATCTAAAAAGAGATCCTGATCTCCCACTATTGCTAAAATACCTTCATCAACACATAAACGTTCTGATAGTTCGAGTGTGGAAATGGTTCCCTCAGAACTAAAGGTCAGGTTGGATCGGGCTCTGAGCAACGTGGTCAGGTTGAAGGTGTCCCTGCTCAATGCAGGGAGGCTGGGCTGGATGACCTTCATGGTCCCTTCCTACCCAAAGCATTCTATGGTTCTATGAAAACTAAAACTCTTCATGAAATCAGGGTTTGTTTCCCTAAAAATTCTGTAACAGAAGGAAATGGAAAAAGTATTTCACCTTATCAAAACTTGGCCGTTTTGAAATATTCTAAATGAACAGGTAGCAAACAGCCACTGGTGCTCTTCTGTACAAGCAGCATTTTGGAATATGTAGGAAATACTTCTACAAAAATTCTGTTCTCTACCAATTTTGAAATTTGGGATCTGCTCTGAATTGAAAGGATAAAAAAATAAATAGGATTTGAGAAAGAGAACTTGCCCCGTGAGCACGGGTCTGTCCAAACCAACAAAAGGAAGCTTGTGTTGGCATTTAGATTCAGACTCAGGAATTCCTGACTCTTAAGCCTGTTTATACAGGACTACACCACAGCCCAATTTGCACTTCATTTTGTTTTTTTTTTTCCCCTCGACGTTTATGGCCATGTTGAACGGGCGGATTATGCACTCCGAGCGCACATACTTAACCAATTGTATTTAAAGGTGTTTTGCATATAATAATTACAGTTAAGTGTCTTCATTTGGAAGGAGCAGTGTTCCATGAAGGCTTTTAAGTCGTTTCACATAGGCATATTTATACCGTAGCTCTGAAAGTTTCATGGCCTCGTTCTCAGAAGTCTTTGGGGATGGTTGGTTCACACAGGAGCTGTGGGTGCTGTCGGCAGCTCGGCGACGTGTGCTCCTGGCTGTGCGCTATAGATATTTATCTTTTGGTAATTCAGGGTGAGATTTCAGCGTGTGTGTGTGCACTGAAGGAACACAGAGGGTTTTATTGCTCTGGTGTTCACCTCTTGGTGCTGTTTGCTCTCAGCTACTTTCTAAACCGCAGTTTCAGTATCTATTAGGGTTGTTGTAAAATACAGAATGGTTGAGGGTTCTGGCTGTTTAAAATGTGACGCGTTGTTGTTACAGCTGAGCTGGGAGATCTTTTCCAACATTTTTGACATTTGTACGTTGGTTGATGTCTCCTGGGCATGGCCAAAGGGGTCCAAGGACTTTGCGCCAAGTCCTCAGCTGCTGAAACCCAACGGAGCCTCCTTGGCCATTTCATTTTTTAAGTAAGATTCCTTCCCAATGTCCAACCACTCTCGTTCTGTCTTGGGTTTCGATCTCTGCTCCTTAGAGCTTTTTTCCCATTCTCCTTTCATAGCCAAAAGGGGACTGGAAGACCCCATTACCTTGACCAACCCTGGCACTCAAGCCTATGTTTCACCTCAGACCCCCGAGATGCCACAGAGGTCAGCGGAGCCACTTAAACACTTGGCGTCTGGCTGCGCGACCAAGTCCTTGTAGAGCTTGTTTATCCTGATGGGGCTGTCCCGGGCGATATGAATTTTAGGTACTTGACCTCCCTGAATGCCTGCTGACCTAGATCTAATCTGAGGCAGAACACAGCACCTTTTAATGACTTGGATCACCACACCTCTGCTGGAGGAGGAATTAAAGGGCTTCCTGCGCAGCTGCGGGAAGCACCGAGGCACTGAAGCATCCCATGGTCGGTCCCTGCCGTTGGGGCTGGAAGTTCTGAGCTGAGCACTGGCTGCAGGAGGCGAGAGCATTAGTGTCTGTGAGGTGAAAGGAGCCTCCAGCTCACCCGGGGATGCCGGGAGTGCAGCCGTTGTTGGCCTGACCCTGCTGCGTTCCTTGGACTTGGCCTTCGGCAGGGCCAGCCGTGGCATGGGCTGTGGGCTTTGTTTGCGCTCTCCAGAGGGAGAGCCCAGTGGTCCTCATCCTCTTAGTGCCTGTACTCTGCATCACCTGCCTCTTGGAAAAGAAACACATGTCCTAGTCAGTCCAATCTGAAATTGTTTATGGAAGCTACAGAAAACCTTAAAAAGTGTGGGAGAACGTAATAGTAGTTCTCTATCAGCCTCCATCCAACTTCCAAACTGTCTGCGTCAGTCTGTGGCGGCTAAGAGTTTTGGCTTTTAAATGTAATTCTCATCATCATCATTGACATCTTTGTAATTTTTATACCATTTTTCATTGCAATTCAACTTAATTTTTTTCCTATTTTGTTTTTTATAGCAAATTCTGACTGATCCCGAGGTGACCTCCCAAGAGGGCAATATCAAAAAGGTAGGATACAGATCAAATTTATTCAAATGATTTCGCTGTCTGGCTTTGAAATACACCTAGACCCTTTTCTCTTCTCTTCCTTCTGACCAGAGGTGTGTATCTCAATAGCATTTTAAAAGTTTTCCAGTATTTGCTGTTACTTTTTTGGATTGAGTATCGTGACTCCGTTGGCATATTTTTCTGTCTTTTTGTGATTCCGATATTTATGAAAAAGAAAACAATAGTTTGAAGTATTCTTTGATTCAGCTACAATATAAACAGCTACCAGTCCAAATCGAAAAACCTCATTTACCTCTTTTCCAGTAAAAGAAAACGTTGGTCCTTTGTTAAAAGTGCTAAATTTTTAGAGGTCGCTTCGCCGTGTAAATGTGGCTTACGTGGAGTCCAAGGGAAAGGGAATAGAGATACAAAAGGATAAAATGTAACTCTCATGATGTATTACTGGTGCTTTTCATCACATTGTGATGCTTAAACTATAATACTGACCAGAGAAAAATGTGTTCCAAATACAGCCCAGCTGTATAAATCTCTCATAGTAGCTGTGCGGCAGCCTCAACACTGCATATTTCAGTAGCCCGTCTGCTCTTTGGGTTAGGGTTATTCTCGGTAACGCTGGAATGTCATTCTTTCCATGGTTATCTTTTGGTTAACGGCTTTACTAAAGAAAAGTGTTACAAGTCGTACTTGATTAGAGCCTCTCTGGACGTCCAGAGGTGGCGCGTCCTTGCCGAAATAATGAATTCTCTGCAATTCTTTTCATATGCAAGTGACTTATAGCGGGTATTCACAGCCCTGTTCGTAAAATATGACTTTCTGAAGGTGGAAAATATTTTAAACTGGAACTTGCAACAACTGCCATTTTTATTCGTTCTTTTAGGCAAGCTTTAATACCGTTTCTTAACTCTGAAAGCTAAAAGGAAACACTTGTTTCACCCTGCCAAACAAAGTGAAATATAATCCTTGTCAGGCTCCAGAGTTGGTTTGAGAAAAGGTATTTAGACACATGTCTGCTATGGGCCATTCTGCCCTTACCATGTCGAGAAAAAGAAGCTTTTATTTTATTTTAGAAAGCCAGGCTGTGGATACGAACCCTCCTTTGACCACGCCATGACCTTGCAGAGGACCTATCGCAATACCGCTGAACTTTTTACCTTGCTCATCTCCATAACTCACTTGCTGTTTGTCTCTGCCTCTGTGGGATCCTTTTGTCTGAGCGGGCTTGGGGACGAGGTGGCAGGTTCGTATTATCGCAACGCACTCATCACAGGGATGGAGTCGATTCTCCATGGCTCAGGACCGCTCGGCTATTTCTTTCTCAGTCTTTAATTACAATATCACAAATAAATTCTCCATCCCTACCTCACAGAGTCCACATTACCCTAAAGAGAGCAGGCTTTGATCGAAACAAGGGCAGACGGCAACGTTAGACTGGCAGCTTTCTATGTTCAGTGATGGCTTTGTGTTGAAACATCATTAATTTCAAAGGAGAAGGTTGCAAAAACTACAAGTCTTTGGAAAATACTGTGTCTTTAAATATTTCCCTGTACGGCAGGTATAAAACTGGACAATTATGATATTTGACAAGGGGGGAAGGACTGGCTTTCCACTGCTGTCTTCTAAATGCATTGTAGAGAAGCACTTGCGGGAGTTTATGAGGTGATAAATTTATTGAAGGATGGGCAGTAGGGTTTTACAGCTAGGGTAAGAAAGGTCAAAGCAGTAAGGTAAAGAGTTCAAGTCTAAACTTTATGGCTTGTGAAAAGACTACTGCTAGACAGCCTTTCAGCCCGGAGAAAATGAAAAATGAAGAATGAAAAATTATTCTGTACCATTTCTGTAGCATCTCAAAATTGTTTGTAAGTAGCCCTCTAGCATTTTGCTCCAGTGGTACAAAACCCTCGTGGGGGAAGATTTCCTTTTCCAGCCTCTCTAAATCATTCAGTTGTCATATCCCTAAAGACACAATGGTTGAGATTTGACTTCAATTTATTCCTTGTTCCTTCGGAGAGAAGTTGGTGGCGAGAAGGTGACTGCAGACAAGTGTACCTGTAGTGGGTGGGCTGATGGCAGCGGGGAGGGAAGAAATCAGAGCCAAACAGAGGACCCATCACTTTCCGTGACTCATCTGATGCCGCAGGGTCAGTAACAAGGACCAGAAAGAGAAAAACGTCTCCAGAATGCAGAGAAAACCTGTAAAACCAGTAAAAAATGGAGCAGGGAAGGGAAGTGTGATGGAGTGTGAGGGGTAGGAGGTGCGCAGGATGCGATCTTTGCTTAAAAATCGACCCCAACGGTGTTTGTGCTGTTCCTGTGCCAGGAAAAAATGCTCCCTTACCTACCTTCCCGTGAAAGGTCTGGAGGTGCGGCGCAGCAGGCACTGTGATATCGTGTCATAGAGCCGGCCTCGTCAGGCTTGGAGCAAAATCCAAGTTGTTTTGTGTCCCGTGTTTTTCAGTTTGTGTTGCGGTTGTTTCTGCTGGGACATCAACACCCGAGAGCAGATGTGTTTGGTAGCGGCTGTCTCATAAGAATTAAGATTTCTAGCAGTGTTGTTAAGGACTTGGATCCGGGCTTGTTTTTCCATATCTGGAAACATGCTGTGCTCCGACCGAGTTTTCGTTTTATCTCGTTTGCTTGCTGGTGGTTGAACGCGCACAAACCCCCGTCAGCTCCTCGGCCTGTTCGTTTCATTGTGAATAATTGATTGTGGAAGTAATGCTACAACAGGAGATCGGCTTTTTTCTTGTGGACTGAACGCAGCCGTTCCGAGGTGTGCCCAAATGTCACTTATACCTGTGGGTACGTTGTCCCATATTCCCAGACATCTTTCTGTCCAAGCCACCTTCCTGCACTCTATTTTGCTTAGGGAGGAGCTCACATGTTCTATCGCTCTGAATTTTCCAAGCTCCTCCGCTGTGTTTAATACATTTATTTTTTTTTTTAAAAAAAGGCTCGTTACCATTATCTTTGTTGTCATTTTGATTTAATGAGATGAAAGATTGAGCCTTCCTCCGACAGGAAGCACGGCCGGTGTCCGTTACCGGACGCCTTTTTTCCCAAGGAGCGAAGCAGGGTGTATTTCTCTCCTCTAAAAGTCACTTTGGCTGACGGTGCGAGGATCCTGGTGAAGGCGGCTCTGTGTATCCCGCTCCTCGCCAGCCGCCTCCGGAGGGGCTCTTTTTCTGGCTGCGGTGACAAGAGACCTCGGGGACTTCTCTGTTCAGTAGACTCTCTATTTAGTTTCTGTTTACTTAGAGGGAATGGCCTGAGGGGCTACTGGAGAGAAAACATCTGTGGGAGATAATCTATAGAGTTATCTATCTATCAGTCTTGTCGACCCTGTCTCCCCTGAGAGCAAGCTGAGAGACTTGTAATAAAAAGGCATCGCTGAAGAGGCTTTAGGGACAAATAAAGAGACATGTTAAGGGCCAGCTGAAAAAGGATAGAAGACATTATTAAAGCTCAATAGCCGTCTTATCAAAATCCAATAGGGTAGGCATTTGGCAAAAGGCTTTAAATTTATTCTTTGACTTTCTCGAGAGCTTGAATTTATCCATTAACAGGAATGTGCTGCCCAGGGAGCGGGAGATGCTATCGGCTTCAAAAGAGTTGGATTCAATCTGGTATTGTACAAAACACAACAACAACAACAACTGGAGACAAACCCAATTTTTTCCCCTGCTTTGGCTGACTTCGTAGGTTGTGAAAGAGTAGAAGCTGCTAATACAGTGCTGAAGATGCTATAAACGAGTACGGCCAGCTCAGTAATTTATTCTCTACTCCCAAATCCCATCGATTTTTAAAATTCAGGTTACTGTTAGAAACTGTGTGCAAGTAGGAATCTTGACCTCTTAGAAAGCATCAGGAGTAAACAAGGAATCTCAGCGTGGAAAGCTTTTATTCCTGAAACAAATGTACAAACCAACCAATGTTTGGTTCCTGCAGACACAAGCGGGATGGGGCCATAAATCTCCCCGGGTTTATTATTATACACAGAACGCTACAGGTCACAGGAACCATCTGATACTTCAGAACCACATTGTTCACACAAGATGATTGATTGATAATTATGATAATTTGCCAAATGATTATTTGGGTATTATAACCATAGTTTGTCCCACTGGATTGCTGTGAAGACATTTTCTATATCATGGGCCGTCAGAAATGGCCTCTGGCAACAAGGGATATGGAAAGGTCTGGCCGGTCTCTCCCGACGGGACCTGTAGGACTGATGAATGATGACCCAGAGGAGTCAGAAATCAGACTTCAATAAGCAGTCAGGAAGGTAGTTAGGGAAGAGCAAGGGAACTGTTAACTGTCTTTTGTGGAGCAATTACTGGCCGGGCCATACACCCTCGGGCTGAGCACAGCCTGTCAGAATATTGGACAGCAGGCTGGGAGATTTGAACTTCAGGCTTTAAAGGGCCCGGGTTTGTAGCACTTTGCGCAAAACACGTTTGCGTTTCGGCATTTATAACGGATTATGAAGCTATTTATTATCGCTGTCTAATAAAAAGTGTTCAAAAACTGTTAGTAAAGATTTAAAAATCCACCTTTCAGTGAGGTTTCTTCACATTTCAGTGAGGGTTCTTCACCTTTCAGCTCTGTGCATTGAGGAATAAACCTCCCAGTTCTGGTTCTCTTCATGCTTACTGGGAATTCTCACTATTAACCAGTCTGAATTATTTTTAAAGTATCCCCTGCTTTTGTGTTCTCAAATTTAGCTTAAAAAAGGAGAGCATGTTCCTATAAAATCTACCAGACTTACTGAGAGCGCGAGGGCGGCGCTGCACAGTGACCAAACCTGAGGTTTGTGACGCTTCACCAAACCCTTGCAGCAACCCAGTTATCGTTGCTAGCGCCTGGTTTCGGGATGATCACTGCCTTACAGTTACTGTTTCAGAAAGAGCCTCAATTTGCTTGTTATATAGGTTGTATCTTTATGAAATAAAGGTATGTTTAGCTGCCACAAATGGGGCAGCTTTGAGTTGATTTTTATAATCTTTTCTTGAATAGCCTTGCGTCATTCCAATAAGCCCCAGACAAAAGAGTGGACAGTTGTCTGAGAGTCTTTTTTATAACATTTCTCTCTTTCCTTTGTTAGGGAGCTGCTAATAAAAGAACCAGGAGTCCATTAATTCAGTGAATGAACATATAGTAAAGTCAGTTCCCTCTTGAGAACAATAATGTTGCGGTCAGCTTAGGTTTCCATGGAAACTAAGTACTTCTAAGAAGTTTGCATCCTTGATTTTGCTGAAATGAAGCATGTAAAGTAAAAAAGAGGTGCAAGACCGGCACAGAAAAGTCGGCAAAGAAAGTGATGCTTAGATTATTTTGCAGGAATAACACTGCACGTTTAATTTCTGTGATCCATCTGTTCAGGTTTGGTCATATAGTGTGTGTGTGTGTATGACAAATCATTCCATAAAGGGGTCTCGAGGGGGAGGTTGGACCCATAAATCAGGCCAAGTTAAGATGACCAGCAGTGGTTAAGTCTGCTCTCTCCCTGTTTCTATTGCATTCAAGTCAACTGCAGCATCACAACGAGATGTGGAAGGTGTTGCCTCAGCACGGATCTCTCTTTCCAGCAGGTTCAGCAGTGCAGGTGATTGGGGTGGTGGTGGCAATGTACCATGTTGGCATTTTAATGCAAAGCATGGATGCAGCGTTCACTTCTCACACAACGTGAAATAAGAGCTTTTTGTAAATTAAGTTGGGTCTTTTCTTCCCTTCCACACTAGGTGAGTTCACGGTTAAATCACTGCCGCCACCAGTGTGAACCAAAAAGCAGTGACACTGATTGGGATTTTTAGCCCTAATCTATACTTTGCTGTCTTATTTTCTTGAATAAGTAGTTGCTGTAGCTGAGGGGGAAGTATTGAAGGCATTGCTGAGCTATTTATGCGCGTTGTTCCAAGTGACACACACTCTGCTGGGCAATATCTCAGAAGATAACAGTGCTCCTTTAACTTCAGACACAGACAGTTATGAGAGGTCACCTTGTCTTTGTAGAAGGCATCTCAAACATAAACACACAGACTTTACGGTGCCCTCGAGTTATTAGCACCAGCAGCTACAGCTTTTTGGAAGCGAGAAGGCAGGCGGCTGTTTCCCTGGCAGAACAAACCAACCCACTCGCGTCTGCTTGAACCACTGATCCGTGAATGGGAAGTGTGAGCAGCAGAGCCAAGTCCAAGTTGGTGTCGTGTTTAACCCCTGTGCCTGACCACTGCTTGGCTTGAAGGGGGGAAAAGCCAAATCCACTCCACTGGTGATTTATTATAAGCGTCCGAGTCGTATTTCAGCGTCAGTGCGACCTCCTCTCGTTAGGGCAGGAGAGGTAATCCATTAGCTGCCTGGTCAAGTCGTTCGTGCTCTTCCTTTTTCTGTGAGTGGTTCAAAATACTCTGTGTCCCGTTGGCGAGTGTTTGTAGAACAGAGTGGTCAGCGATCCTTTGGCCTCGCGTTATTTACCTGCCCGGGTCGTGCCGGTGGCTGGCAAGCTCACCTGGAGAATGGCCGTTTCCGAAGCCAGAGGCTTGGAACAATTCCAATACAGGCGGCTTGTTGAGACCTTCTGGCTGAGGAATTGGTTGCACTACAAATGTCTGCAAATTTAAGATTTACAAACTTTTTTATTACTGAGAGCTTCGCAACTCACGTGAAACCCACCTATTGTGAGAACAACCCCCCATTAACTGCTTTAACGCTTTTCTCACAACCCTGCGTATCTGTAAGTGTATCTCGAATTAATGACCCCTTGTTGAAAAAACCATCTAATGCCATATGTGAAATTAAAAATACCCTACGTACGGGTTTATTCATTTGAATCCAGATATGGTTTTAATTGTTTGCATTCCTTTGAGCACATACTCTTTTTTTCCTGCTAACGAACTGAACTGCAAACCGAAAGGCTGGCATTTACGCCCCGCCTGTAAGGCGATTACTGGTGAAATAATATTCCGGATGATTAGGAGGCATTACAGCCTCTACTCAGTTTAAAAATGCCAGAATGCCCCAGAGATCCCCATGAATCTGCTGCCAGCCGGCCCCTGTCAGAGCTGAAGGCAGCACTGTCTGGAGCCCAAAATCAACTTCAGGAAGGTCATGTGAAAGAAAATCCTCAGTCATCAGGAAGCCCTTGGCCTCGTGGCCTTTCTGACATTTTCTGACAAACCTTAAATCACCAGAGTAGACAAAACATCACAAATTTTGGAATGGTAGCCCCTGGGATTGCAGAGCTGCATGTTAACTTGGAAGGTAACACCCCCCCCCCCCCTTGCTCTGATCCCTTCTTGGATGCGGAGGTTGAGCGTGCTGGGGGGGTCCTGGCTGATATCTGGGTCCCTGGCTCCTGGCTGAGGTCCGAGTTCGGAACCACACCTGGGATGGGCAGGCTGCAACGGATGCTGCGGCAGCGGAGGGAGCTGCAAGCACGCGGGGGGGGTGTGTTGCCACCAGTTATTTACATGGATCTGGGCTTATACATCAGTGTTGGGAGGATGGATTGCACCGAGCGGGACAGGTTTCTGTTCCAGGGTGAAATTTGGAATCAGGATTTATCGTATACATTACATACATTATAGGAGCCAGATGGTTCTATTAATGTAACCTGTGATCCCGAAGTGCGTGCGGTATTCGCTTAATCACATTGTGCAGCTATTAAAGAGAATATATATCAGGTAGGAGGGAGATTAGACCTCACTGGCTAAAAAGGTAAACCTGGACAGTAATTGGGGAGGGAAGAAAAAGGGGGTGAGTGTGTGTGCGCACATAGCAGGGAGAGTGACGTGAAGTTGGCTCCCAGCACCTACAGTGCTGCTTTAAAAAGCGATGCCAAAAAGCAGGGGACTGGATGCCAGTGACCTGTAATTAAATCTGTTTCATAGGAAACCCAAAAATGCTTCCGTTCTTTTTTTTTTTTTT
This sequence comes from Neomorphus geoffroyi, assembly GCA_033558235.1. Lineage (NCBI taxonomy): Eukaryota > Metazoa > Chordata > Aves > Cuculiformes > Neomorphidae > Neomorphus > Neomorphus geoffroyi. The sequence goes on along the minus strand of JAUMJM010000029.1, from coordinate 1,203,304 downwards.
TAATTCATATTTTGCTGTAGAAATATATCGGGGGTTTACAGAGCAGTAAAGATAGGGCTGTTGTCCCACGCGCGTTCCGGGAGCGCTGTATATTTTGATGATGCCAGTTAGATGGGAGTTTAGATTAGATGAGGTTTTTATGAGATTATAAAATATGCTTTCTGAAAAAAAGCCCAAATCTATTTTTCATAGGGCAGTTTTGAAAGAAAAATAATTACTAGGAGTCGACTACTTGGTGATGTTCAGAACCTTCTGTCTTCACCCATGGAGATTCCAGCACATGATAGCAGGACATCGTAAGCAGATTGGGTTCATTGCCTTTGCCCTTCGTAGCAGACAGAATTATTGCACGTGTGAGTGCTGTGTGCGAAAACCTGCAATGGGAAACCAGCCTTGTCTGAGGGTGATGTGGAAATTTTGACTCTTAATGATTGTCATCATTTTTTTTTTTTTATTCAATATGGATTTTTTTTTTCAAGACTTTCATTTTGACTTGGGCCAAAAATACCTCACTTGAACCTGATTTTGTTAAACTTTCGGATTATTTCCTTTAACTTATGATAAATTCTAATGCCTGTAAATACTTGGATTTAATGAAATCGTGATTTTTCGACAGAGTAGTTTTGAGTTGAGAATAATCAGTTCTAGTCTTGGCTTTAGCTGATATCTACAATGGGAGGGAATATTTATGTAGTGTTTGAACTGGCAAGGACTCACAACGTTCAGAGCCCAAAATCCCCTGCATGTGAATTCAGAGACACAGGAGCTCACAGGGCTGATTCTGTCTTTCCCAAGGAGGAGATAAAGCAGCACTTGAGGAAATTGCAACACATCCTCTGCTGGCATCACCCGTTCTCAGCCCCACCAGTGCAGTCAGAGTTTGTCCTCGCTTGCTGGGGTGGTGACCCAGTCTGCCCAGGGCTGCGACTGCAGCCGATGCCCGGAGAAACAGATCCACTGCTGGCTTTGAGTTTGGTGTGAGGTTCAAGGGACCTGTGGCTTTGGTCCTGCTCAGACTGGCAGAGATGAGTCCTTTTCATGTGTGTGTGGACTTCTAGGTGTAACTAGATCTTGGGGAGAAATGTTTTGCTGTGAGGGTGGGGAGGCCCTGGCCCAGGGTGCCCAGAGCAGCGGTGGCTGCCCCATCCCTGGAGGTGTTCCAGGCCAGGTTGGATGGGGCTTGGAGCCCCCTGACCCAGTGGGAGGTGTCCCTGCCCATGGCAGGGGGTGGCACTGGGTGGGCTTTGAGGTCCCTTCCAGCCCAAACCGTTCTGTGATTCTGTGATAATAGTGAGAAGAGGTACAAAGTCTGGAAGAAAGATGCTGTTTATAATGACCTCGGAGTCGTTAGCTGACCTACGGGTTAGTCATTTCTTCGCGAGTCAGACGTATGATTTCTCTTCTCCCCAGTAGCTGCTCAGCTGCTCCTGAACTGCGCAGCTCATCATGGCATCAGTAGCAGCAAGAGGAGCACCACTGCTGTGGTCCTTCACTTTCTTTAAGACCTGGTTAACTTCTGCCCTCTTTCTGCAGTGCTGCCCAGGAATGGCTTGGGGCTCCCTGCCGAGTTAGGCTGGCCAACTCCTGCAGTCTCCCATCCAGCTCCCGCTTCCCTGAAACGGAGATTAATAATTTTCCTTCTCATCTTAAAAAAGGTGAATCCTGAAAAACTTGTGGGAAGAGTTGAGCTGTGAGGAGGCCTGGGTTGCCATGTAAATCTGTACACTGAGAAAAACACTGTCAACCATCTGAGACGCTCGGCTCTGCTTCAGCCTGTCTCGAGTTGCAGTGGCCCTTATTCCGACATAATTCCTTTTCTGTTAGCTCATGTGCTTAACATGGGTGCTTGCTTCTTTTTCACCTTAATTCCTGTTGGGAACAGAGGTCTGGAACAATCCTCTTGGGCTTTTGTGCTCCATTTCTTACAGTCACACACAGTAAGGACGTGTGATCTTTCCTACGTAGATTGTGCCCCCCCTTGAGATAATTTCTTTCAGACTTTTTGTCTTTTGATGACTAGAACTTGTCTTCTAAGTTCCAACGTAAATTTATTCCTGGCAGTTTATATTTGCTGGTCCTTTTGCCAATAAAAACTTCTAATTTGAATGGTGTCCCATCTTCCATCCCAGTTCTGATGTTCCCCATATGCTTATTTGTTCTTTGCAGTGATGGGCTTCCTGCAGGCAGCATCCCAGCTCCTGCTAAGCAAACCTCATCCATGCCACCCCTGGTGGAAACCGGGCAACCCCGGTGCGTGGAAGCATTCAGCTTTAATTCCATACTCATTTTTCCAAGGCATTGCTATATGGGTAGACGTGTAACGTCTACAATAGCGGCATCCAGCAAAACCCCATCCTCGTCCTGAAGCTGGAATGACTTCACTGCTTTGTGCCTGGACTGCTGGTCACACAGTTGTGTGATGAATTGTGCTTTTTAATGTTATTTAAAGTCCAAGAAAAGAAGTCATAATAATAATAAGTAGACGTTATAATTTTTATTATCCAGATAACAAAATTTTCTCAGAGTAATGAAGTCAGAAAAACAGGTTTATTATTCAATCCTGGTAGGTGTCTGTGTTATTTCTGAACCTGCACCAAGGCTTGAGCTATTTGCTATATGAATGTTTGTGTTCTTGTGACTTAGAAGTGTTACACAGATGGAGGCTGGTAAAATGACCATGACCATGAAAGCAGATTATTCTGAGATGAGTTGAAATGGCCCTTTTTGCTGTGTGATAGGAAGGTTGGCAAACAAGCCACGGATGAATGTTGGAGTTTGCAGTCTTGTTTGGTTTGGAAACTCACTCCGAAGTTTGGATGCATCCCTGAAATTCATCAGAACTCCTTTGCTCTGAAAAACATCGATGAAAACCCTGCACATGACATTTTTTAAAAATTAATTTCTTCTAATTCCTTGCACTAACTGGGCTGAAAATACCCAAAAAAATAGGTTTCCTTACAGTATTTTGTCTGTTCCGTTTGCAATGCCAGCCAAGGTTTTAAAGCGTTAGGAGCTTATGTACAGAAATAAGGAGAAAAGGAGCTAGTGGGTTTTTTCTTTCTCTCTGGAAGTTCAGAAATGCTCGAATCCTGGGATCAGTTTTGGGCCCCTCAATACAAGAAAGACATTGAGGGGCTGGAGTGCATCCGGAGAAGGGGAAGGGTCTGCAGCCCAGGGGTTGTGGGAGCCATCGAGGGCCCTGGAGCTGTTTAGTCTGGAGAAGAGGAGGCAGAGGGGAGACCTCATCGCTCTCTGCAGCCCCTGGAAAGGGTCTTCTGATGCGCTGGGTGCTGGGCTCTGCTCCCAGGTAACAAGTGATAAGATGAGAAACGGCCTCAAGTTGCCCCAGGGGAGACGTAGATTGGATAGTGGGAAAAATGTCTTTACTGGCAGAGCGGTGAAGCCCTGGCAGAGGCTGCCCAGGGCAGTGGGGGAGTCTCCAGCCCTGGGGAGGGGTTCAAAACATGTGTGGAAGTGTCAGTTGGGGATATGGTTCAGCAGACACGGTGGGGCTGGGCTGACGTTGGACTGGGGGAGCTGAGAGGTCTTTTCCAACCTTTAGTGATTCTGTGACTCTTTTCTTGTTTATCTAAATAGATGTTCCATTCAAAACTGAGTGCCAAGCGCAGGTATGGTTGGCATTGCGAACAGATTTTAGAAGAGGACAAGATAGTAAGGGAAAGGTCAATATTATGAATAACAAACTCCTACCCCAGTGATTGTTTTCAGAAAGGGATGGATAACGAGAAAATGCCTGATTGCAACTCTGGTAGATTTGGCCCCTGCCTCGAGCTGCCTCCAGATGGATGTGGTCCCACACAGAGCTGTTGGAATGGCTGGGAAGAACGGCTTTTACCATGATAATATTAAGCCAGAGGAAAACACTTAACGTTTTCGGACTTGGAAGAGGGAGAATATATTTTTCGGCTATGGATCAAATTAATATTTAATGTCAGTCAGAAAATGTAATGGAGACACTGGGTAGGAAGAGCCCTGCTGTGAATCTCGCTCACCCCGTGTCTCTCCTTGTTCTGTTGGTCTGCTGCTCTTTGTACTCTGTTCTGTGATGCTTAAATACGTCACACACTGAATTATTACAGCCGTGCGTTCGGTAACTGTCTTTCCCAGTTGTGAAGAGCCGTACCCCTCTCGCTGTATTTGCACAGCCAGGATTTACCTTTGTTAGCAGCCCCTCTTCCCCCGTTTGCTTTCACTCACATAAAACAGTTCACCTGCATTTACTGTGCTTACACAGGGCTCCCCCTTCTCGTGCTAACACAGCACATCAAATATTTGTTTGGTTTTTCTTTAAATATCTACCTAAATGAATAGCCATTTCCTTTAAAAATAAAAGAGGAAAAAAACCTGCTGAGCATCTGAATTCCTGGGTCACAAAGCCAGTACGGTGGCAGGGGGAAACCCTCTGTAAAAGAAACAGAAATACCTCAATTAAATAAATAAATTTGGTCTGATCGTGCTTCTGCTGGAAAATTGCTTTAAGATAAGCAGGTGGCGTTCTGTAAAATAAACGGCTGAAGCTAAAAGTCACATTCTGCACCAAACTAAAGGGTGCTCAGCTGTATCCCACAACCATCAGAGTTAGATGAGAAGTCAGCGACCTCATAGCAGGAAAGGTTTGGTTTAGATTTTAGGAAAATTAAATACTAGGATAGTTTGGTACCTGAGCAAACTCTGGGGAGGAGATAAAATATCTGCATGGAGGGCTCTGGAGGCAAACACACCATCCGGCATTGGAGCAGAGGCAGCCAGGCTGGCTTCCTGAGACCCTTTCCATGACAGGTTTTTATAGTGCTTAGAAGTTTATCTTGTTAATTGGTGTGAAAGCAGGGCGGGAGCGCGGCGGGCTGGGAGGCTGAGCCTCTCCTTCCATACTCCCGGCAAGCTGAGCAGGCAGGCTGGAGCGTACGGAAAAATGGGAGATGGGGCAGGGAATGCTTTTCTTCTTAATTTTTGCCTTGCTTTAATGGTGCCTGGTAAGCTTTGTGCTCTTTGTTTTCAGTGTTCCTTATCAGCCAGGCATTTTAGTCCATTTTCAAGTGGATTCGGTGCTCGGGAGAGCTGGCAGGTGAAGGGAAAGTTACCTCCTGAACTCCTACTTAGTTGAGTTTCCTAGTGTAGAAACCAGTTGATCCTGATTCTAAAACATGAATTTATGCACACCTGGAAAACAGAAAATCAGAGAAAAAGAAAAGAAAGGGAGGGGAAATAGTATTTGTAAGCTGGAGTTCTGAATTGGAATAAGGAAACACGAGGATGATCAAATATGGAATAACAGATGCAATAAAGGATAGCAAGTGAATGCTGAAACGCATTATTTTTTTATAAAGAAGGTTTAAGGTGTCAAAATCTTTTTCAGTTTCAAGGTGGAAGTTATTTGTCCTTGTGGCTGACATTGCTGAGTTTCTATGTATCGTTGCAATGGGTGGAAACATCCTTTAACTGCCAGACAGCACTTACCGATAAGCCAGCCAATTAATAATGTTGATTTGAAAAGCCCAAGAATAGGTGAGAAAGCAAAGTCCTTCGGTAAGTCATATTTGCACAGTATTAAGAGTCCCCTTTTACCTGATCTAGTAAACATGGTATTAGGAACTCTGCGCTATTGAAAAGTGGAGAGACTATAATGATATGTGGAACTGATAATTGCCACTCCTAACTATTCAACACCCACTTATCGTGCCTTTTGTACATACCTACCTTTGAAACAGACAGCTTGCAGCATATGTATTTCTCTTTCCTAAATATCGACGGGGTTGTTTTTTTTCTGTTACATTGACCTGTTTTATCAAAGAAGTGAATGCAGAAGAATCAGCATTTCCATCAAAGCTGGTGGCCCTCAAATTGTAGACTTGACGTTAGGTCTGGGTATGCGAACGCCCACCAGGTTGTTTGCTCAGCTGATGCCATGTTCTTCTCTTACGGAATCGTTGTGTGCACCCAAAAGACAAGTGAATACAGTTTCTGATGAAAAAAGGGATCTAAATCTATAAGCAAATGGAAATGCAATTCACTGAGGTGATTGTAACTAATCCCATGCGTTGCCTTTGATCTTTGGCCTGAATCCACTGAGTCTTGAGCAGCAGAAACGCGAGCGATAGAAGGCAGTGACACACAGAACCAGCCTTAATCACGAGAGGGGCTTGGGCAGAGTAGAAGTTGTCAGCTGGCAGCAGAATGCACTCTATCATCTGTATCTCTGTGTGTTCCTGTACTCTTAAAAAGGCACAGGAATTGAATTAATTAGAAGTAGATGAAGCTGTTTGATTAAAGGGCTTATTTGTTGCCTAGATGTACGTGTAGGTATAGAAATGCAATTAGTTTGAGAGCGCCATTAGCAGTGTCAGAGACCAGAAGTAATAGAGCTTAACCCTCCCAGGAGCGGCACTGCAAAGCTGTGCCGTTCTGATCCCTCGGTGCAGGACGTGCCTTACGCTGGAGGAACCGTTCCTACCTCTTAACTCTTTCCGTGGGGTGACTTCCAGCAAGAGTCGCCCTGTTCTGGAAAGCACACATAGTGCCAGTGCTTTCCTGCCTGCAACAGGTAGGGCTGAAAGCAAGAAGCACATCAGAGGCTTCCCTTAACTTGTGCAAAATACAGAAATTCCTCAGCTTTCAGAAAGCGAAGGGCCCACTGAGGCGTCTGTCGTGTGTCCCTGCCCTGTTGCTGTGTGCTGAGTGTCAGAGTCTGAGCGTACGAGAGGGGACCCGAAAGGCGTCTGGGCAGCTCTGGCATTTGGGTGCCGCGCAGCGCTGCTGCCTTCAGCAGCTTCCCTTTATCAGCAGCTGCCTAAGTTCACGTAGGTGCTCTGAGAACTCATCTGCGTTTCTGGTCGGAGTGGACTTTGAGTGGTGCCGTGCTCTGTTCTAATGAGCGGCGCAGAATCTTTGTGCTTTGCTCTGTTCTCTCCCTGGACCTGCAGAGTAGGAAGAGGGGAACGCTGGCGGGGTGTAACCAGCGCCAGCATTTCTCTTGTCCCGTTTGAGTGGCTTTGGAGGGTCAGTGTTTCTGCCCAGCACATTGCGTGTTGCTGCTCTTTAATGAAAACACCATTGACTTAAGCGCAGTGGGGTGAGTGTTCAACCACGCGGTTCACCACCACCAACTTACTAACGTGCTGTGACGGTCCGCAGTCACAAAATACTTCAGTGCTTTCCAGTGGAGAAATATCTAGGCATGTGGTACCTGTGATGTGAGAAAACGTTCAGCAGCATCACTCAGTGCTGGGCCAAACCCACCCATCATCATCATCAATGTATATTCCATATCTGCTCTTTCCCTTAAGAAAGTGCCTTGCTTTAGATGAAAAGAAATGCACTTCATATTTCAGCTGATAATGAGAAGTTAATAAAATTGGGATTTTGTGCAATGCAGGACCTCTGACATCTTAATCTTTATTAAAGAGACTTAAACTACCAGGAACTGCTGGTGCTGACTGGCACAGCCAGACTCAAGAAACACCAGGAGAGACTGGTCAAATGAACTGTTAAACAACTCTTCCTAATCCATCGGGAAGAAACAATAAGTGCTGGAAACATCTATTTACCATGCATCAATCACGCTTACCTAAGCAATTTCTAAGTAATTATACTTCTGTTATATAGTTCCCGGGATGACTGGTCTGCTTGAGACATCGGCTTTATTAAAACAAAAAAAATTCACTCTGGTTGACGTCTCAAATGTTGGTTCAGAGTTTGACAAGGTAGTAATTTTTCTGGACATAACCTCTACTAATTGTTGTGTTCCAATCCTATCTGGAATTCAAATGGCTACTTTCCCCTTTTCAGAGCTTGACAAATGGAGGACTTTAGAATGTTGAGGTGGTAGAGATTTGGTCTATGGAACTTTGCTAAGTCAGTAAAAACGGGATTTGGACCAGCTTGCCAGGATGTGACCCATGGGAAGGCGATATTTTGAGGGTGGGGAGATGACAACTGATCTTTGCTGCAGGCAAAGCTTATGGCCTTTTCTTCCTCGTCCTTGCTTTTGTGCAAAGGCTCCCATGTGAGACTCTGCTCTCAGAACAGAGCAAGTTGTGTACATCAGCTGTTCTTGTTCCTAGTACTGAAGGTTTAAGTTTGCTTCTGTGTTTCCTGACCAATATAACATTCTAGACTAATACGTAAATTAAGGAAGAGCAATTTGTATCTACATTTTCTACAGCTATACAGTTATAATGTCTTGTGTCTTATTGACCGTTGATGTTTGGACATCGTTGTGTTATAAAACCATACATACGTGCACATATATGTGTGTTTTACAAACCTATCATTGTGTGGGGCTTTGAAATGTCGTTTTCTAATCCACTCGGAGAAAGGGGAGGGATGGAGTCTTTGTCAGTATCCAAGCAATTAGGATAATTAAAAAAGAAAGCTTATTGGGTAAACATGCTCTTAGATTGTGACCTCTTAATTAATGGACTACAGGGAGAAATTACAGCAGTGGCAAGATAATTAACACATGCATTTAAAAAGAACTGTTAGACAAGGGTATTATAGGATAGTAAGACACAGATTTGAATCACCGAAGGACCATGGAGGTGAACAAACACATTGAACAAGACAAGATTTGCATGTATGAGTGCCCCGGCACACAAGCAGGAACAGATTAGGTTAACTTCGTTATCACAGGGAGGCGGCTCTTTCAGTCCTGCGTCCCCTTCAGCGGGGTAATTTAGACATCCACGCTGATTTTCGTACCTCCTCCATGGAGGAGAGTTCTGCCACGGAACGTGTTGCTGTTTGTAATCATTCTGGATATTGCTAGGAGAGCACTGAGAATCCTCGTGCTGTCCTCGCGGTGACTGTCGGCAGCCGCCTGTCGGCAGGGGGGATGCTCATAAGGGCTGCGGGTGTCACTGGAAGAACCCGAGCAAAGCTGGCTGGGGCCATCTTGCATGTGGCGCAGGCTCTGTGGCTTTTACTAATCCTGACAATTCTAGTAAGTATTTTGGATACTGTATCAGTAATTTAAAAAATATTTAGGAATGAGATGGTTACATTTGGAAGTGTTTTGTGTTCCCGGAAGACAAAAAGAAAATTATATCACCTTAAACTTTCTATGCTGTAGGAGATCCTCAGCTTCGTAACATGACAGATGTGTCTATTTTTCCCTCCTTTCATCTCCATGCTGAGACCTCTATTTAAATTGAAACTTCCAACAGATTTCTGATGAAAATAGAATAGACTTTAAAAAAAAATCCTGTGTTTTTCCCCAAGCACCTGTGTATCATAGGATGGAATAAAGGAGTAGTTTGTGTTGGAAGGGACCTCAAAGCCCATCCAGTGCCACCCCCTGCCGTGGGCAGGGACACCTCCCACTGGGTCAGGGGGCTCCAAGCCCCATCCAACCTGGCCTGGAACCCCTCCAGGGATGGGGCAGCCACCGCTGCTCTGGGCACCCTGGGCCAGGGCCTCCCCACCCTCACAGCAAAGCATTTCTCCCCAAGATCTCATCTCAATTTCCCATCTTTCAGCGTAAAACCCCTCCCCTCATCCTATCCCTGCACAAGAGCCCCTCCCCAGCTTTCCTGGAGCCCCTGTCAGCACTGGAAGGAAGGTGTGTAACGAGCAGAGTTGCTCCATAGCAGTCGCGCCCTGGGATTTCTGGGATACTTCAGTCATCAGCAGTTAAAGCTGATCCCTCAGAAAGACAGATAAGCCATAAACAATCCACCTTCCTTCTGCAGCTCTGGGTAGCTCGAGGAAAGCAGTGCAGTGTTTGCCTGCTTACACAGCGATTGCAACCAAAGCTCAGGGATTTGCAGTCTTTTCAGGAAAAAACAAAGTGTGATTTGCTGTTTGGGGGATGTGCGTGCCGTTAGGTCCCAGCAGCTGATGACAAAGCCAGTCATCATCCCAGTCTGGAACTAGTGCAGCCCAGACAAGCTGAAATACTCAAACCAGACCTTGTTGGGTTTATTTATCACTGAAACGGTCTCATTCGTTGCAAAGGGGCCGTGGAGGCCATCGTGTGGGACGGCTCAGGCCTTTGTCTTTCTACAGGAGCAATAACTTGTACCCAGACTGGTGGGAACAGCTTAGAACCGTGCTGGTTATCAGTCATGGTTATCAATAATTCAGTAACTGTAGTTATTGAACTGTAGGCACACTGTGTGCCTGGCTGGAGAGGAGCTCAGAGACAGGAGTCATAGAACAATTTGGGTTGGAAGGGACAACAAAGCCCACCCAGTGCCACCCCCTGCCATGGGCAGGGACCCCTCCCACTGGGTCAGGGGGCTCCAAGCCCCATCCAACCTGGCCTTGAACCCCTCCAGGGATGGGGCAGCCACCACTGCTCTGGGCACCCTGGGCCAGGGCCTCCCTACCCTCACAGCAAAACATTTCCCCCCAAGATCTCATCTCAGTCTCCCCTCTTTCTGCTTAAAACCCTTCCTCCCTGTACTCCCTGATTAAGAGCCCCTCTCACCTGTGGTTATTTTTCCCCTACTTTGGACTTACATCCATTTTTTTAAGAAGAAGGGCACAATTACCTGTAAAGATCCGACTGTGACCATCAGAACCACCTCTAGAGTGGAATGTTTCTGGGCAGGCTGTCAGGATGTTCATGTCTGAGCAGCGCAGAGAGGGAGGTAGAGCTAAGGTCTTATCTGATGGAGCAGTGGGTGGCTCACAGCGAGCAGTAGCCGCTGTTTCAGAAGAAGTATAAAAACCTATCAAAGATGGGAGAACAGCAGATAGAATTGTCCAGGAGTCCGGCTGAAGCTCGCCCAGCCTGCAGCCAGCCTGTGGACAAGGTCTGAGCCTCAGGTGGGATACGGAGGTGCTTGTTCAGTGGAGGATGGCCATGATGAAGGCAGCATCATGACAGAGCTGTTTTCTGTGCTCTCACATCATTAAATATCCTTAACTCTTATTTATAAAGAGAACAAATGGCAAAAAAGTCTAAAACTAAAATGATTTGTGTTAGGAGATCAAACCTCGCGTTATAAATGTAAGCACAAGCCAAAGCCAAGTGATTATGTACAGTTTCAGAACATGCCATTTGCATAAGTCCCCACTCCTCACGGTATCACGGGGAACAAAGAGATGCTCTGCCAAGCCAACATTTCACATATCCAGCCGTGCACTTATCCCAAATCCCACCCACTTCTTGGTAAGTCTCAGCATTTCTTCTTTTGTCTGTGTATAAATGTCCCCGTTCAGTACAGTGTTCATCCTACCTGGAACATTAAAGATGCATGTAGACACAAAAAATAAAAAGAACAGCTTTCTGAATGTTTGATTAGTGACTTGGGCCCCAAATTTTTAACTAATTGAGTACATTAAATAGTATGTCTCGTACAAGACACTTTTCAAAGCTTCTTTAATAAAAATTCTATTTGGGATTTGACCATAATGGCTATCCTTGCTTGCCAAAACATGACTTCTTAGCAGGTGACTTTCATCAAGTACATCTGAAATAGTACCTAAATGAATTAGCAATAAAATGGACTTAGGCCTAGCAGTAGGAGCCTCCATTAATCTTGGGTTAATCACTAAAGAGATGCCATTCACTTTTCTTAAGAAGTCACATTTTTCTCCCCTTGCTGGCGACCAGATTTCATAAAGTAACATATTTCTAATGAAAGGGCTCTGCTTGAATTAAAACCCTGAAGGTTTATGCAGATTTTAGTTTTGATTACTGCTGGCATGGGCTCTTAGCAGACTCCGGAAGGTAGGTCCGCAGTGAAAGAGTCCCAGCATGCAGTTCATAATATTCTTTGAAATAAAATAGTGCACTTGTACTTAGTGGCTTTAATCAGCTCTGACTTTTGATAGTCAAACAATAGCTAATTACAGTAACACCTGCCTTCTAAGTCATGTCATGTAGGTTATTGCCAACAAGAGACCTTGTATCTTAGCTGCGTGATTATTATAGAGTCTAAAACCTATCTGTTAAAAAAAGGAGGGGGGAGAAGAACTGAGTTTGGTAGCCATTATACGTATTTTTATTGTCTGATGCATTTCTGGCTTTTCTGCTGGCAGTTTTCAGGGTTTGAAAGGCAAAGAGTTGGTGTTTATGGGCAGAGGAGATCTGAGGTTCAAGGAAAAGGATGTGGTTTTGCGGCTCTCGCTCACATAATGCTGCATTTCTAAACGTATTTGAATGTCTCTCGGTTTACAATGTGTTGTGAGTTGTTCGTATCATCTGATCTCCGGCCTGTGGCCATAGAGGAGAGTTCTATTCTGCTGTCACTAAATGCAGTGGTACGGCGAGGGGACGTTTAGTTCAATCTTCATCAAATTTGGAAGGGTTTCATAAAATAAAATGCCCAGCTGAGGACCTGATTTTGAAAAAACAGACAATGTTTCTGAAAAAATTCCAGTTTTCCCCCATTATTTGCCTTTGCTGTGAAGAACGCGTTCATGGATTTCGCTGTACATGCTCGCTGCTGCGGAAGCCATAAATTATTGTCTCATTGAAGAATCTTTTCTCATTAATTTTGCTAGCAAATAAGGCTTTGTTTTCACAAACTCAGTCAAGTGAATAATATCAGATGTTCGCCAGAGGCTCAACAGCCACTTTAACAACTGTCAGAACTATGGATACGTGTGCTGATGAGGGATGCTCCCCTTTCCAGACTCAAAAAGAGTCTGGGTCGAATTCGACGCTCAGCGCTGCCAGACTCGATTTCGGATCTGTGAGACCAGTGAAGCTAAAAGGGTATTTGACAAACTGTTCAGAGAAAGCCTGGTAATGAGCAAGGGACCAACCCGAGCCATGGTTAGAGCTTGTTTTACAAAGATATTTCTATGCGTGTTTTAAAAAAACCAGTGCATTACGTTTAGGTTGCAGAAATTCACCACTCTTTCTCCATGGTTTTGAAAGCAAAAAAGATGGAGAAAAGGGAAGAGTATTGTTCTCGGATAGCTTTGCTCTGACTGATGGTAGAATCTCAAAATACTTTGGGGTTTTGACACAATGTGATGTATCTCTGCTGTGGGTTTCCCATCTGAAATTGCTCCATCGCTGCCAGCAGTGGCAGAGCAGCTGATTTAGACCAACCGCTCGCATATTGACCTTTATTATCTGAACTGCAGCAGAATCTCCCTCCCGATCAAAGTCTTATTGTATTAGATGGTCTCTGTAGTCTTCAGTGGGAGCCCAAGCCTCTGACGATGTCGGTACAGGAGGAAACTGGAAGGAGGTGGTCTGCCTAAGGGGGTGTGCGGGTTGTTCTGAGCTGTGGGATAAGTGCACTCACCCCCCCCAGTCCTGGCACCAGCCGTGGGCAGGGGAAGGGACAGGACCCGCTCTGAAAAATGAAGTCCTGCCTCTCCATTTGGCTGGTGGAGAAACTGAAGTACAAGGTGTGGAGAGAGGGAACCGATCAGGCAGTGGCTTAGCAGGGAGTAAACTGCAGGGACTCTTTTCCTGAGTTCCAATCCCGTGCTCTGTCACGCTGCTTCCCCCTGAAAAGTCAGGAAAAGGGAGATTTGAAGCTGTGTAGAGCACTCTGCTGGCTGGAAGCATGTTAAGACTCAGTGCATGATCCAACTCAGCCCCTAGGACGGAGCAGTTTTCTTTCTTTCCTGACCCTTGGCACCTATCTTAATACCAGTTTTGCCAATTTGTTTAGTGATTTAAAGAGAACGTTAATGTAAAGCTGCGCGTTGGCCACTCCTCACACTGCTCACCTGGTACTCGGGCTGCCACGCGCGACAGAAACCCAGTCGTGAAACAGCACATTGCCCGCACGGTGAACCCTCATCTCTGAGTGCTGAGGATGTGCAGAGAGGGGTTAAATCTCTCTTTACAATCAGACTGTATGTTTAAAACAACATTCCTTCTGGATTGTACAAGCAGTTTGCAAGGGAATGTGTTCAGGGTTACCTTAATGAACAGGGAAAACGAGTGCCTGTTAAAAGGAATCGTTGTTAACTCCGCTTCCCAAAGCTACTTACAAGTTCAGTGTTTAATGGGCTGTTTTTCCCCCACTGTAAGTTACTCCTTCTCACTCCATCATTTGTCATGTTAACCTCAAACTGTGTAGTAAGAAATCTTCTTTATATCAGTTACCATGTTTGCCATATCTGATCAGTTTGATTGATCATTGCCCCAGCCACAGGTTGGTAATAAGCTGTTTTGAGAGAGAGACACATTTCCCATAGGACAAAATTGGCATGACAGCATTATAAACCGGCCATTTATCAACCTTCTCCCTGGTGGTCACTGTCTGCAGGCGAGTCGGCAGGCAGGCGAGCTCGGCTTCCGCGGCGCTGCGGGGGAGAGGATTGGAGCCAGTGGGCACGGTGATGGAGCTAATGCGAGAGACAGTAACAAATGACGCTGTGTTAGAATCAAAATTGTTAGTGCAAATGTCACGCTTAGAGGCTACCAACTTCCTTCTCTTAAGAGCCGCTCCTGCGGACGCACGTCACAGCGTGCCCTGCCCTCAGCTGAGAGGTCCCTGCTCCAGATGGGAGCAGGTCAGAAGTGGCAGCGTGAGGAAAGGGCTGCGCCACAAGACGTGGTGGGATGCCCGTTGTGTACCACAAGGTGACAAGGCTCCCTGTGCTCTCTGTGATACTGACTGTAGCAAACACATTGAACTACAAACATGATCCGAGGGTTGGAGCACCTCTGCTACAGGGACAGGCTTGAGAGAGTCGAGGTTGTTCAACCTGGAGAGGAGAAGGCTCTGAGGAGACCTTGTTGCGGCCTTTCAGTTCTTAAAGGGGGCTTATAAGAAAGATGGGGAAAACCCTTTTAGCGAGGCCTGTAGTGGTAGAACAAGGGGTACTGGTTTTAAGCTAAAAGAGGAGAGGGTTAGACTAGATGGTAGGAAGAAATTTTTTTCACGGAGGCTGCGGAGGCCCTGGCCCAGGTTGCCCAGAGCATCCCTGGAAGTGTTCAAGGTCAGCTTGGATGGGGCTCTGAGCAACCTGATCTGGTTGAATATGTCCCTGCTCACCGCAGGGTGGTCAGACCGGGTGACCTTCATGGTCCCTTCCAACTCAAACCATTCTATGATTCTATGATCTTACTTTTCTGGACATCTTGGGATTGACAGCGTGCGTGATGCGTGTTAGAGGAAGAAATCCATCTTCCAAGCAGAGCTGAATAAGGTGTTACAAATCCTGTGTTATTTTAACCTGCTTTGTGCCTTGTGAATTTTTCCCCCAGAATTTTGGTAAAGTGACTTTTATTTTACAGCTTGAGTGTGAAGTTATTCCCCGACTGCACAAACTGCAATTTTTAATCTTAACGATAGATTTAGTGACCACTGAAGTGTAAAATAAACTACTGTGGCCTAATCAATCAAATCTGCATAGTTCAGAGAAAGCACCTGTATGAGGCTTTTATATCCAAACGTCTGTAATGGTAATAGATGTTTATTAGCAACCATAAAGCTGTTTGAATTTAATATCTCTCTAAATAACACCAACAGCATTAAAACAAATCTCTAAAGCAAATGCAACTGCGCCATAAACAGCCCACAATGTAGGGTTTAAAAGCCATTACAAGAACCCGGCGAGATTCATGGTTTGTTCTGTGGCTTTGGACACTCGACTGAGAGCGAAAAAGCCCCGCCGTTATTGTGGGAAGCCCTGGAATAAAGCACTTCCCAGGTATTAATGAATGGAGAGAGCTCGGGTTTTAGCACAAATTGGGCACAACTGTCTGGTTAAATCGAATGGGCAGCGGAAGCTCCTCACAAGGCTGTGGTCACAAGGCAGCACCCCTGGAACGTCTTCAGAAATCAGGTTGTGAATCGAGTGCCGTCAGCTTTTACCCAGAAGCTGGAGTGCTGAGGGCTCTGGGTGGTTCTGAAACACCACAGAGGTTGCAAGTGCCCAAAACTTGTTGTGTTACTGATCCTTCATAGCTGGAAGGGAACAAGAAGCACCTCATGACTGTTCTTTCAGGCTTTCCTGGCACTTCTATGTCTGTTTGGTTGTAAGAAAATAGTGTAACAGAAAACCCCTCAATAAACCACAAAGCCCCTGTCAATGCACCTTGAGGATTCAAGAAGTTTTGGGGGTTTTGGGAATTCGAAATAGGTCAGGGCTTTTCTGTGTAATCATGAGTTCTTCATTGGTCTTTGTTTTACTGGAATTGTTAAAAAAGCTTTGGAGATAGCGATAAGTTGGAAAATTCTCAGAGCTGCTTTTAAATCCTCTCTGCGTCTGCTTGCTCCTCAGGTTTGGCTTTGTACAGGGAGACCTGCAGCAGGGTGGTAGATCTCCATTTCATTACTGCTTCTGAGGCAGGAGTTGATGGAGTTCAACTCCTTGTTTGCGTATGTGCCTTCTCAGCAGATCAGTTGTCTAAATGCTACCAGGGCTTATTTTTAAAAACTTGCCAAAATGCGACTTTTTTCTCCTGAAAATACACTTACGACTGAGCGAGGCCACCTAGGGACTGGGCTCTGGTGTGAAGCCACCCTGGGAATTTTGTGCTTGGCTCCTTTATCAAAGCATCATCTGGTTCCATGGCAGGGGGGGGGTGGAACTGGATGGGCTTTAAGGTCCTTTCCAACCCAAACCGTTCTATGGTTCTGTGGTCAAGGGCAACGGGGCAGCTTTCCTCGAGACACGTGGGCAGTGGCTGGCTGAACCGGGTCGATGGGGATCAATCTCAGGTGCGTAAAGCTCTGCTTTTTGGATGGTGAAGGCGGCTGCTGCTGTCCCGTACGTTTATAGGACATGGGAGCAAATAAAACGTTGTTTTGTGACACTGACGCAGGCTGAGGTCGGGGCCCCTGAGAAGCAGTTGGTTTTTTTGGGGTAAATGTGGTCAGATCAAAGCGTTTGAAAAGAACAAGACATTCAGATGACAGGAGGTCGCGGACGCGTCGGAGAAGAAGGGCCGATACTGTTTGGCCGCAGCTGTGGTTGCTGCCGGCAGCGCGGCCGGTGGCTCTCCGGGGGCAGCGAGCCCTCCCAGCCAGAGGGAAACATTGGGGCGCTCTGTGCTTTCAGCAGTGCCGGTGCAGAGCCGGCACCCGCGCTGCCCAGCTCCCTCCTCTGCCGGAGGATGCCTGCGCCGGGGATGGGGTTTGTGGGGCACCTTGTCCAAAAGAAGGGAGGCCCAAGCAGGGGGGTTTCCCAGCACAGAGGAGCGGGAGAGAAAAGCAATCCAGCAGCAGCCTTCACTGGGAGTGAGCAGGGACAGGGCACCTGGTGCTCAAGGAGCATGGCTGAAATCTCACTTCTCCCTGGGAGGGACTGGGGTAGGAGAGAAGACTCCCTTGTGGACAGGGAAATGAAATTTCGGGATAATTTTTTGTTGATATCAAAAAGCCAAGTCAGCCTTTGTGCTGCTGTCGGCTGGCGCGCAGGATGCTCAGGGCTGTCAGGATGCTCACAGGTAGCAGGATGCTCAGGGCTGTCAGGATGCTCACAGGTAGCAGGATGCTCAGGGCTGGCTGGTGGCTGCCTGTCACAGCTGGGGCTCCCAAACTCTGACCCTGGTCTAGATGAGTCTGGCAGACACCGAATGTGACGCCCGCTTGGGGCCATCGTTGTGGTGAGGGCTGGAGCGCACTGACTTTGCATTTGTGCTCTACAGTGTGCGAATGCACCGTCTGCATCAAACAGGCAAACTCCTGCTCCGGAGGCAGTTTGGGGGAGGAGATGCGAGACGGAGAGAAGCCTATCGCGTATGGACTCCCAAAAGAACCGTGAATGATCAACATGAGCACTACTTATCGTTCGTAGGAAGTTAAGGATTGATACGGGGCATATGGAAGGCGTTACGAAGAAAAGGCTGTGTGGTGGGATGTGCTGTCCGCCTCCTCCTGTGTGTGAGCAACGGAGCAGCTCCTCAGCTCTTTAAATGCAGCTCCATAAGGGTCCTGCGTAACAGCAGAATGGTTTCTGTTATGAGAAATCATTCTTATTTTGCTATAAATTACAAAACACAACCCCCAAAAAGTCTGCCTTTAGCACAAACAATTCCAGGAGACAGCAACCAGGGCTGCCTCCGCGCGATAAGAAGCCGTGGTCTCAGCGAGGGAAGCAGAGCGGGGACAGCCGAGCAGGACCACAGACTTTCTTTTCCGTGAGAGAGAGGGAAAAAGTTTAACAGAAGGCAAAGGAGGGTGCGATTGGGTGCTGGAAGTCACAAACCACAAGGAGCGATTCAGGTGCATTGCTCTGCCCCGCACAGAGTGCTGTGGCTCAGCACATCGGTTCCCGTTCTCCAAACACGGGAAATGAGGCTTTGTCCGTGGGAGGTGGAGGCTTCCTCAGCAACGTGGTGGTGCAGCACCTTGTACAAAGCCTGGAGCTCCGACAACCTGTTGCAATATACGCATATGTCGCAGATGGCCTCGGGTTGCGCCAGGGCAGGCTCAGATTAGATATTAGGAAAAACTTTTTTCACCAGAAGTGTTCTCAGGCGCTGGCACAGCTGCCCAGGGGGGTGTGGAGTCACCGTCCCTGGAGGGGTTTAAAAGATGGGCAGATGAGGCACTCAGGAATAGTTTAGTAGTGGACAGGTACGGTTGGATTTGATGATTTCAAAGGTCTTTTCCAACCAAACGATTCAATGATTCTATGAATATGACAGTAACGATCCCTGAAGGATGTGTTCCTGATTTACCCATCGGTGACCGAGGTTGGCAACAAAGCTGGCACCTGCTTTAGCACAGAGACGGCACGGCATGAGACGCTGTGGACTCACAGTGAGGAGGTGCCATCCCCGCACTGCAGCGCTCTTAGAGCTGCACAGCCATAATCAAAGAGTTTATATAGAGTTTTGTTAAAAAATAACTGTGTTGTCCAACCACAGCACTCGTTTTTCCAAATGAAATAATTTGTCTTTACAATGCACTTTTTCTACATCTTCCAGCAGAGCCAAAGGCCTCAGTCTGCCGTCAGGATTAGCAGCCAGTACAATTCCAATTTATAAATGAAGCCCTTTTTGATTTGCAAATAAGAAGCATCTGAAACCACTAACCAACTTGGCTTTCCTTTTTATGCCTATAAAAATGATGGAACCATTTGTTTTTTAAATTTTCTAACTGTAAAACGTGCTCCTATGAGCAAATATGTCCAAGTTTCAATTGGAAGAGAATTCCCTTTTTTGATGAGAGGAGTTAAAAAAATCCTCATATTTGCAAGGAAACTCAGGGCAATTGGTCCTCTGGAAGCAGGCTAATGAATTTCTTTTTAAATGACCACCAACACCCTGTCACTGCACCTGCATCAGCGACACAAAGGGCGAAAGGGCTGCTTGTACTGGGAGCCAAAAATTCAGGTGCAAAAAGGTTGCCCAAGCAATGTGAGGAGTTTTCATGTGGGTTCTGGGATTGGGATTTGGGTACGATTGATCAGTCATGTCTGGAAGGCCCGCGCATCTGTCTGGAGGGAAAGGTTTTCCCCAAGAACCACTGTTCACGCTGCCATGCTCTTTTCTCCTTCTTTCCCCCCCCCCTTCTTTCCCCCCCCCCCCCCCCCGGTTTTCCCCCCCCCTTCTTCTTTTCCCCCCCTTCTTCTTTCCCCCCCTTCTTTTCCCCCCCCTTCTTCTTTTCCCCCCCTTCTTCTTTTCCCCCCCCTTCTTCTTTTCCCCCCCCTTCTTCTTCCCCCCCTTCTTCTTTTCCCCCCTTCTTCTTTTCCCCCCTTCTTCTTTTCCCCCCTTCTTCTTTTCCCCCCCTTCTTCTTTTCCCCCCCCTTCTTCTTTTCCCCCCCTTCTTCTTTCCCCCCTTCTTCTTTTCCCCCCTTCTTCTTTCCCCCCTTCTTCTTTTCCCCCCTTCTTCTTCCCCCCCCTTCTTCTTCCCCCCCCTTCTTCTTTTCCCCCCCTTCTTCTTTTCCCCCCCTTCTTCTTTTCCCCCCCTTCTTCTTTTCCCCCCCTTCTTCTTTTCCCCCCCTTCTTCTTTTTCCCCCCCTTCTTCTTTTCCCCCCCTTCTTCTTTTCCCCCCCTTCTTCTTTTCCCCCCCTTCTTCTTTTCCCCCCCTTCTTCTTTTCCCCCCCTTCTTCTTTTCCCCCCCTTCTTCTTTTCCCCCCCTTCTTCTTTTCCCCCCCTTCTTCTTTTCCCCCCCTTCTTCTTTCCCCCCCTTCTTCTTTCCCCCCCCTTCTTCTTTTCCCCCCCTTCTTCTTTTCCCCCCCTTCTTCTTTTCCCCCCCTTCTTCTTTTCCCCCCCTTCTTCTTTTCCCCCCCCTTCTTCTTTCCCCCCCCTTCTTCTTTCCCCCCCCCTTCTTCTTTCCCCCCCTTCCCCCCCTTTTTCTCGTTTCCCCCACTTTTCCCCCTTCCTCCCCCCCTTTCCCCCCCCCTTTTCCGCCGTGTTTCTGGTTTTTGTCCTTTCCCCTCGCTTTCCCCCTTTCCCCGCGGGGCAGGGACCCCGCTCGCTGCTGGAGGAGGGGGCTGCGAGGACACACACCGCCCCCCCCGCCCGCTCGCTGTGCGCGGGCGCCCCCTGTGGGCGGCTCTGGGCGCTGCAGGCGCTGCGGGGTTCGAGCTCCGCTCCCGCTCCCCCGGCCCTGAAAACGCAGCGCGTGGGGAGGGGAGGGGGTTCTGCTTGTCCAGGTCCAGCAGCTCGGGGCGTGGAAGCTGGGTCTCATCGTAAACCGCTTCCCTGACAGAGAGGGACTGGGGTGACTGGGATGATGGGGGTGACTGGGATGTGCTGTCGTTCAGGTGTTTCTGGAGCTCAGCACCCCCCTTCACATTCCCAGTTTGCTCTGTGTTACATATCAACCCTCTGGGACTCATTCTCAGCTCTTCACCCTGTGAGGGTGGGGAGGCCCTGGCCCTGGTTGCCCAGAGAAGTGGCTGCCCCATCCCTGGAGGGGTTCCAGGCCAGGTTGGATGGGGCTTGGAGCCCCCTGACCCAGTGGGAGGTGTCCCTGCCCATGGCAGGGGGTGGCACTGGGTGGGCTTTGATGTCCTTTCCAACCCAAACCATTCCATGATTCTATGAAAGGTTGTCAGTGCCTCCAGTCAACAAACACATTAAAGTTCCCAATGTTATGGTCAATGAAACTCTTATTTCAGAGCCGTCCTTTGGAAAAGGGAAAATCCCATGGTTTTACTGCCTTTTGCGGGTCTGGTCAGAGATGCTGCCGTTAATGGATGCGTTGGCTAAATTCTCGCCTCGGTTATGCAGGTTTTATATTGGAAGAGTCGTTCCCGTTTACATTGGTTTGAGGAGAACTTGCTTCAACAAATTGGCTCTTTTGTTTCAGGCGGGTTTGGTTTCAAAGGGGCTGTGTAGTAGTTCAAGTCTCTATCAAGTCCTTGTTCCTAATATCGGATCTGTGAACGCTACATCAAAAATGACAGCGCTTTTCTGGATGTTGTTCTTCCAGTAAAATAAACTGTTCCGGGATACATGGCTTCCAGGGCACCAAGAGTGGAGCTGGGCAGGGATTTGTTAGGAATGAGGCACAGCTTAGGAGTTCATTTATCCACGCTGAACAACGAACGCTAAAACAAACAGGCAAACCAACCCCAGAAGCCCTGTGATGCTGTTAGTGCCGAAATCCTTTCGTCTTGAGCCAGAATGCCGATTCTTAATTCTGCCAAAGCAGCACAAGACTGAACAGGAAGATTTCTCTGGAAGTAGCTAAATGTTGCCTTGTAAGTCAGTTTATTAAATTATTCCAAACACTGTTCAAAAAAATACCACTTTTTGCATTCCGACGGTAGGAATTTGGCAGCCACCCCGACGCAGAATTTTTGCTTTATTGTACGATTCTCTGTTCCTTGTTGGATTTGGGTTGGGGGTCTCCGCAAGGAGGGATGAGTCTTCCTCTGCCCCGCTACAGGAGCCAGGCGGGAGGATGCCAACCCCCTGCTCCATCCGCCCTGTGTGCAGTGGGAATGCAGAGGGAAAATAGGGAATAGGAATATCGAGTGGCTTTGGTAGTAACAAACCTTTTGTGAAATTCTAGATTGGGTTCTGGAGATCTTAGAGCCTACAGGACCTTGGGAAAGGTTCCAGGGTTTGTGAATGTTGAAATGCTGTTAGACATGTTCTGAATTTGTGGTTAACTTGGAGCTGCCTGAACCGTGTTTTAATGTCGTTGCGGATTCCTTTAACCCCTGAACCGTAGCA
This sequence comes from Neomorphus geoffroyi, assembly GCA_033558235.1. NCBI lineage: Eukaryota > Metazoa > Chordata > Aves > Cuculiformes > Neomorphidae > Neomorphus > Neomorphus geoffroyi. The sequence continues at coordinate 1,181,280 of JAUMJM010000029.1, read as the reverse complement.
GGATAAGGCTCTAAGCTAACAACATAACTGAGAGCACCGCCTTCCAAATGGCTCAGAGTTCCAACGGCGCTGGAAATGTTTCTGTGTGTGACGTTTGCTACAACTTTCTTAGACCTGCGCTTGAAAATTAATTCACAACCGGCAGAAGCAGGAAAACCTTAATGAATTGTTAATCAACCACTTCTGAACACGTATTTATACAGCAAATTGAATGTATTCCGTGATGATTTTATCTCTGTTTCAGAGCAATGGTGAATGCTGTTTATTTCTTATTGCTACTTACAAAAATGTGGTTGGTTTAGTCTTTTGATTTTATACTTTTCAGTGTCTGGAAATCCTCAGAAGGCTTTATGTCCTGTCACAAAGTATAATATTTATACACGAATGCAAGTGCACAGGTATGGGTGGATGTTTATTATATTCCCAAATCATAAGTCAGGGAGTTCAGTTTCTCTCCTAATATTCGTAATTTCTGATTTTCATGAAGGAAAATTGATCTTGGTTTACATGAGGGACATTTTGGCTTTTAGGAGTTGTGGGAGCAGGGAAAGCCACACACCTGTGACCCATCTGAACCCCACTGCAAGGTTCTGGGCACCATCCACCTCCTGCGCCTCGCTCTGCTGGCCCCGGCGATCCAAACTGGAAGAGCAGTTGGTTTTCCCACTGATGCAACATTTAGAAGTTATTAAAGGCCAATGAACGTTACCAGTACCGTTCCTGCAGCAGTGATTTCTGAGTCGGTAACATCATAAACCCCACGCTACTTCAGCGTCATTTGCTAAGTCCGGGGCAGAGGGGAATCTCCATCCCTGGAGGGGTTCAAACCGTGTGCCCGTGGCACTTCGGGACGTGGTTTAGGAGGCACAGTGGGGTGGGGCTGATGGTCGGACTGGGTCATCTTAGAGGCCTTTTCCAACCTTATTGATTCTGTGATTGCTGATTGCTTCTGTGAGTGATGGGGTTCTGCGTGAGGGAACCCTTGGTTATGAACACCTTCAGTTACTGCACATTGTGTGCAAAAGTCACTTCTGTTTTCACCTAAAGAACTTGGATGGTTCATGGTGGGCCAGCGTGGATTGAGGAACTGGAAGAGGCTGGGCTTTTTCCAAGTTTATTCCCAACTGAAAGTCCCTCTTCAGATATTCCATGTGCGTGTGTTCTTGTTTGGGTTTATTTTATTACTCTAAACATAATTTGTGTGAACCATGCTTTACAGTTACAGGTAACGGGCTTCCAGTGTGGGAGACTGCACTGAGTCCGGTGCGGGTACGAGACAGTAGCACAACAGGAGGAATATAGACTTATTTTCTTGCATTTTCAGCTTGCTTTCCATTAATCTATGAGACATTCTTAGGCCATTTTTTATTTCAGTGCACCTGTAACTGTTGGTTTGAGAGGTGAGGAAACTCTGGTTCCAGACGCCTGAATTATCTGAGTGTATTTGGGTTAGACCTGCACCCCAAACCTGCTGAGCAGGGGTTGACCCGGGAAATTCCTGATGCATCCTCTTTACCTGCACTTGAACACAATCGAAACATCTCTTTTAGTGTGACTGTCCAGCTGTAGTTGGACCTGAGGAAAAGGCGCAGAAACTAATTTGAACCCAAGCAATGTTTATTTTCTGATCCTCTTATATATTGTATGAACCAGTTTGATAACATTTTGAAAAGTTATGCTTTATGGAAGTGCATTTATTGGAAATAAGCAGGGAAAATGGGGGAGGTAAGGGCTCTCGGCTGTCTCAGGGCAGATTTCAAGCAGTTTTTCTCAGTGAAATTAGCAGAGTTCTTAAAGACAATTTCAGGTCACGTAATCATCAAAGGGTTAATTCTAATTTTAAACTTCCCAAATGTCAGTGCTCCTCTATCCAAAAGTACAGCAACTGCCTTTATCAACATATGCTTTTCATTACCTACAAGACTTACGATATTTTTGGTGTCTGTATCAACTTGATTCAATTACTGGTACCACTGCGAGGGAACATTACCTCCAGGGAAAAGGGGGTGAATGCATCAGTGCCCATGGATACAGTGTACAGAGCAGATTAATATAACAGATTTACATCCAGACTGCTGACTCCATTACTTTAAAACTCCTGTAATTGACTTTTTTAAAAATGACATTAGCATTTAAATGGTACTATCGTTACAAGGGTGAGGGTTCAGCAGAATATGATCAATTTATTGAGCTCTTCAAATGTTCTTTTGATATTTATTTTTTGTTGTCATGCTGGAGGGGTTTTTCGGTGTTTTGTCAGACACAAGAAAAAGTCTATACCGTTGAGATCTTGGTCTGTGCAGCTGCTGAGTAGAAACGCGTGAAAAGCTCACCTAAGCCTGTGTGTGACCTTCCCAGAGTTCTCGTTGTCACCTTCACCCCCGCACCCGCAGCTCGCTCCGAGATGTAAAATTCCGCTATGACAGAAAGAAATCATTTACAGGAGCTGTCTTTGGTCTGTGAGGAGAGACTGGTGTTCGTGCTTCTTACACTGAAAACAGCTAGGGAGATGATCCACCATGAAGCCCGTTGTCAGCATCGCACATCAACTTTGTTTCAGTTGCGTTTGGAACAGATTCAGCCGCCAGCTCAGCCGGTGCAGCCACCGCGGCAAATTGGTGTTGCCAGGAATTTCACATTGGCCTGGGAGAACGATGTCCTCTGTATCCCATGGCGTTTTGTCGGAGCAGGGTGCCTGATGTGTACCTTTTCAGATCTCCGCGTAGTGCAGGCTTTCTCCTGGGAGCTTTGCCCTGTGGAAAGTCCATCACAGTGTGTGGCCTACAGGCTCTTGGCCATGGGAAGTGCTTGTCTGCAGGTGAGAAGCTCCGTGCTCACTGTGAACACTGAAAACCCGGAGTTTTACTGGACTGACAGAAATTTTGATTAGAATCACAGAATGGTTTGGGTCGGAAGGGACCTCAGAGCCCACCCAGTGCCACCCCCTGCCATGGGCAGGGACACCTCCCACTGGGTCAGGGGGCTCCAAGCCCCATCCAACCTGGCCTGGAACCCCTCCAGGGATGGGGCAGCCACCGCTGCTCTGAGCAACCTGGGCCAGGGCCTCCCCACCCTGACTTAAAGATGGTAATAAACACTCAAGAAGGTAATCTGACAACACCTACTACTTTGCAGTTACAACTCATTGAAGACTGAATGTTTATAAAGAGTTATTTTTCAGAGTGTCTAACAATAACAATCCGAGTGCGTGGCTTCGAATTACATTGTGGAAGATCCCTCTTACACAAACGAAGCCGGACACAGCCTGGTCTCACAGGGTTTCTAACCCAGAAGCCTGGGATGGCCAACGACTGATACCTACCCACAAGATATTTGTGTGTCTATCCCTGAATGCAATTGTGTGTGCATATGCACCTGTAAAATCGGTTAATTCTTGAATGTCAGCTCTGAAGCAAAGTTTTGGAGATCTTTGAACACAGATCAAGTACCCCTCATGGAACTGAAATAGACTAAGCAGGGCAGCTTTTCCCAGCCAGCACGAGGCAAGCAGTGAGCATTTTAAGAGTAGCTTTGAGGTCCTTGCTTGTCCATATCTATTTGTGGATAAACAGGCTTTTAAGCCTTTTCCTCCCGAGCCTTCTAATGCCACAAAAGCAAGCACGAAAATATAGCAGTCCGTGAGGCTTTGATGAGTCCAATTTGTTTCCTCCAACTCAGAAAAAGCAAAATCTGAAAGGAGAAGAAAAGAACAACTAACATTGATTTTTTTGTAGTTTGAATCAATCGCTCTTTGGCTGCTGCTGGTAAAGTTGATGGATCCCAGTCCCATCCTGTGTGGAAAAGCAGGTCTGGGACGCCGAGCCAGAGTTCAGACGGCAGCGGCAGTAGGTAACCCGGTATCCCTCCTGCTTGCCTGGCTATAAAAATGCTTGGTAATGACCCAGTTCGACCCTGCCAGCTCTCTCTGACCTCCTCCTTCTCAGGATGCTGCTTAATTTGCACTAATTACATTCCTTTCTGACAGGAACTTGGACATTGTCTCAAGCTTTCAGGTATTTTCACTGCTGTATTCCAGAGCAGAGCACTCTTGAGGCTGAGTACAAAACTGGCAAGATGTTATACTTGAAAAGCCACTTTCTTTAACACAATACGCGAGTCGTTTGCATGTAGTGTGACCTATGTGTATAAATACCCCTGCAAAATTGACTTTGTGCTTTGATCTTGAGTTCTTGCTAGGATTCAGGAAGGTGTGTTAAACCCAGCAGTGGCAATTTTGAATAACTGATACATTCATTGGCTTTGGGGTTTGTATCTTTTTTTGTGGTTTGCCTCCAGAATCCCGGGTTAAATTGCTAATGACAATAACTCTGAGGTTGACACCCCCCCAGAAAATTCTGCTTCAGGGAGGTCACAGGCGTAGGGAAGATCTTCTGCAAAAAGGGAAACGTTCAGCTTTGCTTCTTCTAAGATCAAAGGTGAGCGAGGGTGTCTGTGCGTGTGAATAGACAGATGGAGAAAAGTTCATTCAAATGTGTTTGTGTTTTACAATAGAACGAATGAGAAACCTGCCCAACAAGTTGTTAGCAAAGTTGAACTGTGTCAAAACATCTGCTTTGACCAAAATATCACCTTTTTACTGAGGAGGGGCTGAGGCCCGGCACGAGTAGGTGTGTGCGAAAGGCTCTCTCGCTTTGCATTAACACAGAATTTCTGTTCCCTGTTTGCTGATTTCCATGGGGTTTCTGATCCCAGATCCCTCGGCATCCCAAAGAAAAATGGTGTTAATGCTAAGTTCCCAATGTTTCCTCCTTGTTTGGGCCTGAGGAGAGCTCAGAACCCCTGGGTGCTTCTGCATGCCCGCTTCGGAGTCAACGGGACACAATTCCCTGTTGCAAAGAGTAAATGGACACCGTTTGGTGTTCCATTAGTGCGACCACTGAACGCGACCCTGCCGTAGCAGCGACGCACAGCGGGCGACGAGCCCACTCCGGGGGGCTGAGGATCCGGGGCTGCAGGGAGAGCCCACTCCCCTGTGGGTGCAGATCTCAACACGAAATCTCAAAGCGATGCATTAGAAGTACCAAACGCTTGCCAGGGCTTTGTATTCCTTTCAGAAGAAGGAGATAGGAGCCGTTGTTGGAGCCGCGCTGAGGCTTTTAGGCACAGACGCTATCAGTAAAGCAGTTGCATGTTTCAAAATATTGTATCATCTTAAAGCGTGGGGCTCATGAGCTCGGTGAAACGGGATACGCCAATTTGAACCAGGTCGGATAATGCAGCTCTGTCCTCGGACAGACAGAGGCACCCCGGGCCCAAAATCCCTGGAGCTGTCTTTCAGAGAGCGATAGTTACGGAAATTAGCGGTGCAGAAATCCATACTAATCATTCATCGGGACTCTTATTAACTGTCTTACCCGGGCCGTGAGGAGGGCTCGGCCCCCGGGCAGAGTGACGGGGCAGGAGGCCGCCGCTCCCACACCAGCATCGCCGCAGCCCTCCCGCATCTCGGCCTCTCCCTTGGGGTAGGAACCGTATTGTGGAGTGAGGGAAAATGTGATCAGACCTTCACGGGAGTGTAAGTGACGCCTTGTTGTGCCCGAGAAGCTGATGCAGAGCGAAGGAGGTGAGACTCAGTTCTGAGGATGACCCTTCCACTCCTCTGCGAGTCCTTGTTTGTCCCTCCTCGCACAGAGGGTTGGCGTGGGATGAGCTGGAAGGGCGATGACTCGAGCGGGTCTTGGAGTTGCCCCAGTTGACTGAACCCACTTTGGTGCCCGGGGCGTGTGGTTCCATGAGGCCGGAGCTTGCGTTGAGTGGTGACGGGGGGAATGGGCAGATGCCCACAGCACACAGACTGTGTCTGTAAATACTGTATTTAATGCACTCGGAGTTATCACAGCATCTCTTTACTTATTGACAAACTTTGCCTAACTAGGAAAAAACCAATAACGTTTGCCCCTGCTGAGCTTCCCGTAAGGAATTTTGCATTAAGCTTTGCCCTTATTTTTATCAAACCATTTTTTTTGAGTATCGGCTTGAAATGCATTTCTTAGGAACAAGAACGCCTTAATGTTTCAGAGTGGTGAGTTTCAAGTTTGACCCTTGCTGTTCCCATCTGATGTTGGTTTCAAATGAAAGAAAATTAAATTACATACTTGGGTTCAAGGATTTAGGTCTGTGGATCTTACTCCAGCCAGTATCTCCACCGTAAGGGAAACAAAGGACATACAGGAGATAAATGATACTTGAAAAAGACAGAATCTTTTTTGTCTGCGTCTTTATCTGTGGTTTGACTGTGTTCCTTAAGTGTTGAAAGGGGCACTTTCTTGGCAAGTATGACACAAATAACCTTCACCCTTGACTGCGCTGTCTGAGACAGTTATAAATTTGAGGATAAAGGACATGAACAAGAGTTACTTTATATGACATTTTCTCATGATAACAGAGGGTGGAGGAATGAATGAGTATCCCTGTCGCACTTGTCCTGAGATTGTTTTGTCCAACAATGGATTTATAGCCCAGCGCTGTCGCCGTGCCGTAGCAAGTTGTCGGTGCGGGTTTTAGTTTCTCTGCTGCAGCGCGGAGCCTGGGCAGGCCGGGTGGGCGGTTGTTCCTGAGTCTCATCATGGTGCGTGCGTACGTCCCATGGCTGATTTTCCTCCGGAGAGGGCTGAGCTGCGGTGGTGAGCAACCCCAGCCCCACTTGGAGCAGGAGCAGAGCATCCACAGAAAGGAATTCGAGCGCTGGTGGGCGACAGCGTTGAGTAGTAAAAGCTCCCAAGTGTTTGTGTAACCGCAGTATTGGTGGGAAGGAGCGTGGGTTTCAGTACAGACGTCCCACGGAGGCTGAATGTGCGCACAAGTGGGGTTTTCCATCGTGTGTGGAGGGGTCGTGTGCCCAGCCAAGGGGCGAGCAGTGGGCAGCGCGTGGTGGGCAGCATGCACCCTGTTCCTCGGGAGCCGTGCAGAAACCTCAGCCTCAGCATTTAAATAACCTGATCCTGTAATCTTGTGCCCTCCACTGGGGGCGGAAGGAGAGTCTCCTTGTTATGAGATAGCTTAAAAGAATGAATTTTTTCAAAGAAAATGTTTCTGATTTTTAAAATTAAGCCTTTTCTGTTCAAGGTAAACGCTTATCGTAGAACTTCAGTGTCCCACTTAAGACAGGCACTGCACACCAGTGTATTGAAACTGTTTTAAATGAACACAAACAGTTGAAAAATAGGCACTGAGTTTATCAGTTATGTATTCTTAAAAACAATTTCATAAGCCTTTTAGATACATGCAAAAGCATTTCTCCAGATTTTTCACTGTTCTAAACATTTTTGGTTACGTGACAGCAATCCACGGAGTGTGGCTGTGACTGTACTGATGTGAATGAGCTGAGGGGCTTCTCTTTCAAAGTATTCCTTTTGCAGAGGGAATTTTTAGGACTTTTATAAATGCATTTTTAAGATTTTTAAAAACATCTCTTTGAAGGATGACATTTTCTTCCTGGTTGCCCAGAGAAGCCATGGCTGCCCCATCCCTGGAGGTGCTGAAGGCCAGGTTGGATGGGGCTTGGAGCCCCTGACCCAGTGGGAGGTGTCCCTGCCCACGGCAGGAGGTGGCACTGGGTGGGCTTTGAGGTTCCTTCTAACCCAAACCATTCTATGGTTCTATGATGCTATTTAGAAAATTGCAATAATTTGCATTAAAAAAGCACAATAACATCTCGTCCCTGACAGAATTGTGACCCAAGAAGCACAGAGGTGACCAGGGCAGCTCCTGAGGACAGGTTGTGGATTTATCTCCCCTTCTGTTTCTGTACCGGGGTTTGTGCAGTCAGTGCCTGTTGCTGGCATTCCCGACAACCCAGCGTTGGAGGGGACCCCAGCCTCTCTGCAAATAATTTGTCACCCATATTAGAGCGGTTGCAGCTGCAAACGTTCAGGGATCTTGGAGCCGACAGTCAGCAATGACATTTGCATCTCAGCCCTACGCCTACACGCGATGTTGTAATGAGCCCTTCCCGCCTCGCCACAGACACTGGGTTTGATAACAGCGTCTGCGTCGCTGTCTGTGCCGTGATCCATCCAGCTGTGAGCCTGGACAAGGCTTTAATAGGAGGCACAATATTGCCCGGGGCAAAGTTAGAGCGCAAATTTATCAAAGGCGCTGAACTTTGCTTCCGCGCTTTCGGTCAAATTCCATTATTACTTCATAAATAAAGAGGTTAAGGTACGGGGGCCGCGAGCTGGTGTTTGCGCGGGAATGCAGGTGAGGTGAATTCATGAATGGTGTTTGGGCTGGGTCTCAAGTGACGTCATAGAATGATAAGGTAGGAAGAGACCTCTGAGATCACCGAGTCCAACCGTGCCCGTCCCCCTACTGAAGTCCCTACGAAACTCATCCACCCGTTTTTTCTGGACCTGCTTTCACAGAGCTCGTTGAATAGGTTTTGAGCAGTTCTATGGGCTTGGCAACGGAGAGTACCGATTGCTTTAGGTTCTCCATCCGTCTCACCTGTTTCCTTTCCTTTAAGGGTTGTGATTAGTTCTCATGGGCCTTTTTTGGCCTTTTGCTGTGAAGTCTTAACTGTTACCCCAAACGAAAACCCAACCAAAGGCAATCAATTACAGCTCAGCTGTGGTTTCTAACTTGTGGTTACTTGAATAATAAAATCTATTGAATAATCAACTCCATTCCCATCCATGCCCTTCCAATGAAGAGAACTACCTAAACATTCACTCCCTCACTATTTGCTCTACGCCTGTGACAACGTACACAGATCTATTTTCTGTCGAGGCAGCTTCCTGCGCAGCCACTCAATCAGCAGAGAACTTTTCCAGACCTGTAAACCTATCAGTGCTCAATTAACTGCACTTGGATCTCTTTTCTTTAAGGAATAGAGGGAAGCTGGGGAGGGGCTCTGGCTCAGGGAGTGCAGGGATAGGATGAGGGGGAATGGGTTTCAGCTGAAAGAGGGGAGACTGAGCTGAGATCTTGGGGAGAAATGTTTTCCTGTGAGGGTGGGAAGGCCCTGGCCCAGGGTGCCCAGAGCAGCGGTGGCTGCCCCATCCCTGGAGGGGTTCCAGGCCAGGTTGGATGGGGCTTGGAGCCCCCTGACCCAGTGGGAGGTGTCCCTGCCCACGGCAGGGGGTGGCACTGGGTGGTCTTTGAGGTCTCTTCCAACCCAACCCATGAGTCTATGTTTCTATAATATTAGGTCACTATTACTGCACGGAGTGGTGGAAGAGAGTGACTCGATCTCCTCTGCTCCATTTTATTGTGTTTCTAGGTGATTGGGTTTTAGTATTTTGTCCTCTCTGGTTGTATAAGACAAGAAATATGGTCCTCTTCCGTCTCCATCAGGCGTTCTGTTGTCTGATGGTTTCACCTGGCAGTAAATTCAGTTCCCCACTTACTCTTCACACCTTTTGAGTGTTTGCAAACTGACATTGCTGGATGTGCGAAGTGGTGCCTGCAGATAACGAGTGTGACTGTGGAGCTGGCGATTCCACATCGATAAAGGAGAGAGGGAGAAAAAAAAATAAATAAATATATTAGGTATCTTTAATGCAAAACTACTCTGTTCAAAATAGGATCTTTTATAACAGGAAAAAAATCAGAAAATAATAAAACCAACAGTGAAATAAATCATCCTGATTTACACCCTTTCTGCTGGGGCTGCTGCGTTGCCCCACACCCCGGGTGGGCAGTTTGGCCCTGTGCCCTCGCGCCCCGGGCTGTTCCGCTGGGCAGGGAGCTGAGCCATCCCCTTCCCCTTTGCTTCTCCCACCAAGGAGAGCCTCCCCCTGCCCTGCTGGGCATTCCCTGCGAAGTTTCCCAGCGCTGGAAGGGGCAGCCAGCGAGCTCAGAGCTGCCGGGGAGCAGGTTTTCCGTTTCCCATGTTCCTGTGGGATCCCAGCACAAGGTGTGCAGCTGATAAATTCTTTAGCAGGGAGGTTCCGTACCTGCTTGCGTTAGAGCGAAACACAGCTCTGTGCCCCACCCTGATTTGCTGGGGTGTTTGGAGCTTTATTTTCACAGGGAAAAGGTTTCCCTAAAACAAGAGGAACCCTGTAGCCTTTCCTTCCAGCAACTGCTTCCTAGAGAAGCGTGCTAGGACTCTCTCCCTCTTCCTTTTGTTTAGTCTCGACTGTGTTTGGGTTTTAGGCTTTCTTTTCCCTCTACAGCCCCACAGGTGTAAGAGCAGCCAGCGGGGACTCCACAAATCCCTGTTCCTGTTCCTTCTTGGTGCTGACGGCACCGGGGAGCCTCCCGCAGCACCCACAGGGCTGGAGCTCAGCCTCTGTGTTCGGGAAGAATCAGCTTCCAAGCAGGTGTTAATATATCCCTTAAAGCATTTAATGTACAATAATTTAACCTTAAAGTCCCCCCTACACGTTGCATTTTTCAGATAGCACTAGGAAATGGCTTTTTGCCCAAGAAAGTCCTGAAAAGTTTCTGTCTGTGGCAAGGGCTCCGCAAAACAAGTTTCTGCTGGGTTTAGGCTTTTATATAAATATTTATTTAAAATACCTATTCATTTTTATACCATAATGCTTCAGTCTCGGTATTGAAAACGACAGCTTCATTTTAAACGTTGTCGGTGTGTCCTTGCAGGATGGGGAACGAGGCAGAGCTCGGCTCCAAAGTGCTCTGCACGTCTTTCCCATTTGTGCTTCGTGCATCTCTCTAGGAGGGTGTCTGGGCCGGACCCAGCCTAGGATGCGAAACAAGTTGTGTTGTTTTGTTAGGAATTTGTTAAAATAAATCGCTAGAGGAGATGATATGAATGAATTTCTCCCTTTACGGGTGTTTTTAAGGTTGCAGAAATGATGCATTTCCATTTATCTTGTTTGTAAAGAAAAAATAAATTCTGCTTTAAAATGTAGTTTCATTCCAAAACGTAAGCCAACATTTTAATACAAAGATTAATCTTACTTTGTATCATCTCCGGCTTCAGTCAATGGAAGTGCTGCAATAGGAATTTCTTGTGCATAACAAAGCAGTTTCTGAGGGCTTTGAGCCCTACAACAAATGGAAGAAGGGAGGAAATGTTCAGGGGCTTCATGGAGACGTTGTCCAAGTTCAGTTCTAACTTCGGGGTCTCTGAAGAGCTGCTGGAGTTTGACCGGCTACTGCCAGGCTTTACCCATTTGGTTGCTTCCCTACTGTGGGATTATTTTAATGAATTGCATTTTAATAATATTACATCTGTTAAATTTGCTCTGTTGCTGCTGAACGTGTCACAAACTTTAGAAACAGCTGTGACAGCGGGAGGGGGGTGGTGTATTAAAGGATCGAACAGGAAAGGAATGCCGTTTTACGTGGTCTTCTAATGCACATTGCAGTCTGCTTAACCTTCCACGCCGGGCGATGACAGAGACCCTTTGTTTGCTCCTGATTGATGAACTTCATTTTTTTGTAGGATTATCTATAATTAGCGAGGCCCAAAATTTCTGAAGGCTCAGGCCAGGCCGTTAGACCCCAGCCTTGCAGGTCAGGACTGTTTGGTTTCCCAACACGGATGGGCTGTGGTGCTGTGCCGCGCCTCAGGTCCCCGTCTGCGCAATGGGTTCGGCGGCTTTCTGCCTGTCTGTCGGCAGCGTAATCATATTTAATTTGTACCTCTCAGCATTTGATTCCATTTAAGCACTGAGCATTCGCATTTCTTTCCTGGATTTTGTTCTGGTCTGGAGTAGCTGCTGTTGGGAAGCGTCACTTCCCACTGGTGGGACGGCGTGGGGCACGTGAGGTCCCCTCTGTGTGAGTGTCTTGGTGTCCAGGGCAGCTGTGTCACGCATCGCATGTCCTGTCCTCTCCTGGGCACATCCAGTCAGTGCTCGTTCTTCCCTTGTGACTGAAATGCCTGCTTTGGGAAAACCGTGGCTTTAATGTACACGAGGATGTTTGTCATCTTCCTTAAGTGTGAAAAAAACCCCAAACCTTCTTCATCTGTGATGGGTGTAATCTTTTCTTTTTTTTCACTCCATGCTCCCACAAACTTATGTCAGAGAATCATGGAATCATTAAAGTTGGAAAAGACCTCTAAGCTCATCCTGTCCAACCGTCAGCCCAGCCCCATCAGTGCCTGCTGAACCCTGTGCCAGAGTGCCACGGCCACGCCTGTTTTGAGCCCCTCCAGTGCTGGAGACTCCCCCACTGCCCTGGGCAGCCTCGTCCAAGGCTTCACCGCTCTGCCAGTAAAGACATTTTTCCTAATATCCAACCTAAAGCTCCCCTGACACAACATGAGGCCATTTTCTCTCATCCCGTCTCTTGTTACTTGGGAGAAGAGCCCAGCGCCCACCTCACCACAACCTCCGTGCAGGGAGTTGTTGAGAGTCAGTGCAATGTACATTGTTTTGTGTTTTTAAAACATCCCCCTTTTCCCCCGTGATTAATTACAGCTGTATTCTGATCCATGTGTGGAGCTGTGTCTATGGCTGCACATAGAACTGTATATCGATATAAAATAGATACCACCCTTGAAATTCCAGTAGGGAACCAGAGAAACAACAGGCATTGCTGAGATCCTAGAGCTGATTAGGAGTGCAAATTAGATTTAGATTTCCTGACTGTCTAACAGCAGCTAAGCATTTTTTTGTCCTTTGTGTATGAACATTTCCATTAAATTTTACAAAGGGCTCGAACTGGATTAGACTCCCACAGTCGCTTTGAAATAACAAAATGCGACTTGGCTGACAGGGGCTGTTTAGAAACCTTTTGCAAAAAAATTATCTTCAGCAGCATTAGCACTTAGCAGTTACAAAATGTCTGCTTTTGCCTTGCCCTCTCTGCCAAGTTCCCTTTTTGTCTTGCCGTGAGGAGGATAAATTATCCGACTTGCAGAGATAAACCGCGGCGAGGTGAGATTGCTGAAGCTGAATGCTGGAAACTCCCCGTGCTCTGTCCTCCTCTACAGTTTGAATTTAAACCCCTGTTTCTGACTGAGTCAATCACTCACTTAATGAATACATTACTAAATGTCGTTGGTTTTTTGCCTTTCTGGAAGATGCAATTAATGTTTTGGCTTAAGACACCTCGTTTATAATAAATGTATGGAGTGCAGCAAAAGATCTTTGAAGTAATTCAAGGAATTATCTGAACAGAAAAGAGGCATTCACTGAGCTGCTTTGAAGAGGCTGAAATGCGCTGGCATAGGGCGAGGAGGAGGAATGGTACTTTCTAGGCGCTACCATAAATGCTGTGCGACCCGACATCCCGTGGCTGCGCCGAGCATCAGCGGGGGATTTGTCCCTGCCCATGGCAGGGGGTTGGAACTGGAGGGGCTTTAAAGTCCCTTCCAACCAAACCACTCTGTGATTCTGGGCTGAGGGCAAGAACGCGAATGGAAGTCTCTGCTGCTGCAGTCGTGGGGCTCTTTGGGGGCATCTGTCTACAAGAATGCGTTCAATATAAAAGGGAAGGGGGATCCTAAGAGATTTCCCCCCAGCAAAAAGAAGAGCAGGATTGTCCTTCTGAGATAACTTCTTCCAAAGCGCCGGTGCATTGCAGGCTGGCTGAAACACCAGGGTGGAAACAATTTTAGCAATAGGTGGTGACAGTTTCTTTTAATCTTCTTTATGTCCTGGGTGTATTGGTTTAGCGGCGGCCAACAGTATCTCTGGATTTATCTATCCAAGAAGTCTTTTGGCAGAGTCATTTTTTCCCCTTATTTATTTATTAAGATCTGTGCTCTGAGGATGTGCTGATGGTGACATTGGAAGGGTCAGAGGCTTGGAGGGGGTTGCTCTGTTTTTCACAGGTAGGAATAGAGCTAAGGCATTACACCAGGGCAAAGCTGTTCCAAGCAGGTGAAAGACTGGTGGAGATGGTGGCTAAAATCTAGTCTGTGAGTAGCTCTGTGACTGATGCCTTCCTGGTTGAGCGAGTTGGGACTGGGAGGGGAGGTGGCTGTTGAGAAACAGGAGATGTCAGGAAAGCTCATTCCAAGTCAACCTTTTATCCTGGTACATTCTGCTTCGCTTTTTCATCCCGTGTAATCTGGAGGCAAAAAAAACCCCTAATTAATAGAGCTCAGGCATTAGGTAGATGCAAGTGCAGTGGTGAGACAAGAGATGAGCATGAGCTCAGAGATCACACCACAGCCTCTGTTCGTGCCCTGCTGGACCCTGCAGACCTTTCAGCTGATTTGCGTTGGGTTCAAGGTCTGTAAAGGAAATTAAACCTGGAGTTTCATGTTTCAAAACACAAATTTTTCACTGGCCTGGTGTGAACAGTGCTGTATAAAGGTAGGATATTAGTTATAAAACTGGCACCAGGAAGGGTTTAGAGCTTTGTAACCATCTGCAGGTGGTACAATTTGCTTACATTACCCTGAAATCTCAAAAAAGTACGAAAACTTTGCCATAATCGTGCTCGTTCGGGCTGGTTACTGTAGAACGGGTGCGTTTTGGCAAATCCTCTGGCTGGAAGTACACAACTACCAAATTACCATTTTCTGGTGAGATTCTGTACATCCTGTCAGTGCCTGATGTGCACGACACCACTTTGACCTCTGCTAAGCTCGGCTACAAACATCACCTGGAGTAACTTCGCACTGGTCTGCGCAGGCTTTCAGGTCCAAAGCTCACCCGTTATCACTGTGCGTGCCATGCCAGGAGTGGGTGGCCCCTGGCTGGGCAGGTAAAGGGTTAACTGCCCACGCAGAACCAAACAGGAGATGCAAGCAAACAGTCCCCAGCAGAAATTGGACCCATCACTTCCCTCTAATGAAAACCAGATCCACTCTTACAACAATCATTCCACTGTTCCTCGATATCATTCCTAGCTTGAGAGAAGCATTATTGTTGTTTCTATTAAAGAAAACCCTGAACCCATACATTATATGCCTAGAATTGATCTATTTTATCATCTGGGAAAGGAAAAAATAAAGTCAAAAAGCTTGCCAGGTCTGAGTGCTGAGTCTCAAAGAAAAAGGGAGGGGGTTGCTCCAGATCCTTGTGTAAATTAGTGCAGACAAAATAACTGAGGTTACACTTGTTAGAGCCTTAAATATGTGTCTGGCAGCCCTTTTGGGGGCATGAGAGCATGTACAGGGGCTGTTCCACTTCGTTAAGCTAAAGTTGTTCTCATCCTGTCTGCCCCGTTCCCTCCTGTCTGTGAGCTCCATTTCCACACCCGGCCACGCGCCAAGGGGAGGCTGGACCTGAGCAATATTTACTTTATAGTGTGCAGTTGCACTGATTTCGGATGGATGGTTGGAGTTTGTCTGGATTGGTTCGCGTCCTTGCATGGACCAAAGCACTTGTTCCTGATCTCCTTAGGCAGAGGTAAAGGGACTACAATGGTGACAAAGAGGTTTTTTCCTTTTTCCAAGTTTAAACCCAGTCTAGTTTCGCTGGAACCTTGAGAATCCATTTTTCTCGAAGGCTTTTGCTTGAATTTCAAATATTTTTGCACATCCTTGTTGGGCTCTCACATCTCTGGTGCCTGTGTTTCTTGGATGACACGTGAAGCCTTGTGTGTGCTTTCAGCTCGCTGACCTTGTCAGCAACAGCAACTCAAGTCTTCAGCAGCTTGGTCAAAATATGCAGTGCTGAGGCTTTTTGTAGCTGTTGGTTTAGATTTCATGCTTTGTAACTGATTTGTAGAGGATAGAATGAGATTCTGGTTTGACTGCAAAAGAATCCAAATTCAGACTTACCAAGCATTTCCTTTAAACAGACAAATCATCTACAAGGTCTTTATAAATGTATCCTGCTCTGATATCTCTCAACAGTCGAGCTGTTCTTCTGTGAACGCCAGTATTTCAAACCTACACAAATATTCCAAGGCTTTTTAAACGTATTCCAAATAGACATTTATGTTGGCTACAACAATATTTTCTTTTTATTGCTGTTATGAGATTCAACATTTCCAGAAATAACTTCTGAAAGGTGCTTGAGGGTCTTGGCTATCGGTGTTGTCAGCTACAGCGGAGAAGTATTTTAAAACGCACAACGTATGCTAACGCGTCTTTTGAAAAGTAAAGATTGCATTTGAGATGCTGAAGTGTTTTTTTCAAGACGTTTCTTGTGAGTCATGATGAAACATTATCCTTTCCTGCACCCCACAGTCTTGTTATTCCCTAAACTCATTGTGTTAGAGTTGACTCGGTGCATCTGAGAATCTCTGACTGATGCTTAGGATGTTGGGTTCCTTCTGAATAGACTTGGTGAGTAGGATGGCATCTGTGAAGCTTTCTTTTGGTGTTAAAGTTAAGGTATTCATAGAATCACAAAATGGTTTGGATTGGAAGAGACTTCAAAGCCCACCCAGTGCCACCCCCTGCCATGGGCAGGGACACCTCCCACTGGATCAGGAGGCTCCAAGCCCCATCCAGCCTGGCCTGGAACACCTCCAGGGATGGGGCAGCCACCACTGCTCTGGGCAACCTGGGCCAGGGCCACCCTCACAGGAAAACATTTCTCCCCAAGATCTCATCTCAGTCTCCCCTCTTTCGGCTGAAAACCATTTCCTGAAGGCCACAGTGGGAGTTCAGTGCCAAACCCCCAGCTGTGTGGTTCTGAGGTGTCTTCTCCCGCTCATCCCGTCCAGTAACCCCACTGCTCGTGTTTGCTGGGCAGAGCACGTGTACAAAGCTCTTGAGGGATGAACCTCACCAGTTGCACGTGGATGCCCAGAGAGCTGTTGACATGTTCAGCCATTCCTGTGTGGTATCTTGCCTTCTCCTGGGTCCTCCGTGAGTGATCTAGGCTGTGTTAGAAGACAGCAAACTTACCACTAACTGCACCCAGTGCTGGGCTCTAGCTCTGCTCTCTGGAAACAGAAGCTGGACTTCATATTACCGTGGGATTCCTTTCCTTTTGCCTTCCCTTGCACCACCGCTGGGGTTTTTTCCAACAGGGCTTGCCTGGAATCACTTAGTGCTCAGGAAAAATGAAATTCCAGTCTATGCCCATTTCAGATTCATCCTAGGGTCTGTTGCAAATGTTGCTGGAATGCTGCACAGTTGGTTTTGTGAACGGCTTGGTTGGTTTTTGCAGAAGCGCGTTCTTCACTCGTGCACTGGTACTACAGGGCTGGAAGAAATCTTGTCAGGCTTCTCTTCTGTACATTGATTGTAGGGCTTCTTCAGAACATCACGTAGGTGTGCAGGTGTGTGCACCTGGGTATCTGAGCCTGTGACATAACGAACGTGCGTCTGTGAAGAGCTCACGCTGTCAGAGCCTGACGTTCGGCAGGGACCGCATCACTTCCCATTCAGTTCTGTCACATGCCGGAATCTGCCAACCCAAGCCAAAACTTCTCCACTCTCTTCTGCTCTCGGGGAGGAGTTAGGGATTTGTGAATGTGTGAAAGTATTAGCTGCCAGTTACAACTGGAATGGAGCCTAGAGGAACCCAAATCCTTCAGCGGGAAAGTTTGTAATACATTATCTCTGGAATTGGCCCAGCTTTCAAAACCAGGAAGTATTAATAGGAATAAATGTGCGCACCATTAGCACTTCCAAAGGCGTGATTTATTAGCCATTTTGGTTGCAAAATATTGTTTAGTTGCAGAATCTTGTTCATTTAAATAGGAAATGTCATTAATGGATTCGTGTATGAGACGCAGACCCGAATGTGAGGGAATCCCCTTCAGCATGCAGCCCGTCTTTACAGTGGTCACGTTTACCCCCACGTTGATCGTGCTCTGAGAGAGAGAAAGCATTGATTTTTCTGCTTAGAGGAAACTTCTGAGCTTTTTAAAAGGAATGAAAGTAGGAGGGAGTTTGGGCTAAAGGTGGGGGGTGCAGGGCGCATTATCGGAGCGGTGTCGGTGGGCCCAGGCACCGCAGGAGCGACGTCCGGATGGGAGGCAGGGAGGACTGGAAAGAAGGTGCCAGGTCTTCTCTGTGAAGTTCAAATTCTGGTTTATGCATCCATGCACACCACGGGTGAAACCGGAGATGCTGTTCCTTCCCTGGCTCCAAATAACACACAGCGGAGAACCAGGCTGCTGGGAGCCAGGAGCTGCTCCGGCCGGGGTGGGACAGCACGGGATTCGGGTCGGTGCTGCGACGGTTGCTTGGGGAGTCCTGTCCAGTTGGTCTCTCAGATCTGGTGTGCACCAAATACTCTGAGGTTTGTGAAAATTCTGGTCTTGCTGCAGTTTTGGTTTTGCCGGTCAGTGAAAAGCAAGTTCGCAGCACTTGCACGTGACCAGCCGTTACGACTTAGAAATATGTACTTAAATAAAACATCAACGTGTTGTGCTTTCACAGGAACAAACGGTTGGCCAGTGGTCATTATAGTCAGTTATCTGCTCAGTTTTTCTCAGTATCTGACTGATTCGTAGAGGCAATGCTAATTACACTGGCTTTTTTCTGTTACAAGACGTTTTTTCCCCCTAATGTTTTGCCCCTGTAGTCAGTCTGCTCCCTGTAAAATCCTCTCCTTCCCTCTCCCGCTTTGATCTCCTGGTTAGGGTTCACCTCCTTCATTTTTTGCAATTACCAGTCTGGAGTGAGGATGCCCCTGACCTTTTACCAGCGGTCTGGCAGACACATGGGACAGGAAGCTTGGGTTTTATTTCAGGCTTTTCTACTCTTCATCTTGGATGGATTACAGCAGCGGCAGCTCCAACTGCTGTGGAGCCCTTGTTGTGATAAAGCAAAGGTGGCCTCACAGAGAAACGCGCCGGCCGGCGCTCTCTGGTTTGGGATGGGTGGAATCACATCTTTGGTGGGTGATGGGATGCGGTAGCGCCTCATTTCTATATGTTGCTATACTGGGAAGAATTTCCTTTGTGTTCAGCAGTTACCTCAGAGCGCAGTCCGTTCTGGAGAAGAATCTATGTGGATGTCAACACAGCAGATGAGTCATTTGCTCCCAAAAAAAGGACTCGCTTCTGTTCTGCTGCTGCTTTGCTGCATTCTTTCGCTTTCGAACTTCTGAGTCTACAGCAGCAGTGGAACAGGCGAAATAAATCAAACTGCCATAAACGCTTTGCAAAAGATTAGGGTAGAGCTTGGGATTTGTGTCTGGATTTCAAGAAGATGGGTAGGTTTGTTGTAAAGCAATGCTGGTGCTGCCAGTCAAGAGTTGACTGAATTGCAGTTTTCGCACCTTGCAGAAGCGATCAGGAGAGCGCGGTGGCTTACGGAGGTACAGCTCCTTGGTGGGAAGTGGCAGTAACTCGTACTTTCCCTTCTTTGTTTATATGGCTTAATAATAAAGAAATCAGGTTTTCATAGCCAGTTTTAGCAGACAGGTGAGTAAGAAGTTGTGAGCGTGTGAGCTTCTGCTTTATCGTTTCACAGCAAACCACACTAAACCAGACAGACATCCCCACAGAAAGAAAATGTGATCATTCCTTTAGAGGTGCTGTGATTTATAAGAAGAAGAAGTGAAGACAGGCTCCTGTGTGCGAGGGAGGGGGTGGGAGCCAGAGAGATGAGCCTCTGGAATGACATTATAACTTTACCTGCTTGCTGAGCATATCTGTGGCTTTAAATGACATCTCGGGGGACAGTATCAAACTTCTAAATTCCATTCATCCGTCAGATGGGAGAACAAGACCCGGCTTTCAGTCGGGCGGGAGCTGGAGATTTCTCCTGGAGTAAATGAGCTCAGACCACACAGATAAAGAGCGTCTTCTGTTCCGCTCGGAAACATTTCAGGGGAGAATCATCTGTCACTCGGCTCCGGGCTGGAGACCCTGCAGCTCCGGCTGAGCTGCCGAGTCCGGCACAACAGCGATGCTTTTAAAGCCTTTCCAGTCCTTCATTCCATTTCAACTCCCTGAATTTGCTTCCCAGCTTCTCATAGTTTAAAACCAACTGCCCGGCATTCGGCCACCGCAGGAATTGCCCTGTGCGCAGCCGTTTCCCCGGGAAAGGGGAGGCCGGGTCGTGCCCAGCAGGCGCTGGGTCCCCAGTGCCTTCCACAACGGCTGCTGTAGGAACTTTGCTCACTCTTTCCCTTCCAGCCTTTCCATCCCAGCCAAACCCAAAAGGAAATAAACCAAACACCAAATGGAGGAGGGTTTGCATGGGGAGTCGTTTCCCTGGGTGATCCTCAACTCATCTTAAGTTTTACGTAGATTCAAATATAATTTGTACTGTTAGAGTAGATCTATTAGAGTGAGTCGAACCCGGTGCAGACAGCGACCTGTGCTCTTCAGGCAGAATAACACCTAGGGAAGGAGTGTGGCTTCCCATGGGAGCCTGACTAAGAGTGGCTGTGAGAGGGGTTTGGAAAGTTTTGTTCATTTTATTATACCATTTGTGCTCATCTCATCCCAGCCCACTGGTACTCTGGGCTACGGCTACTCTTTTAATAATAAAAACTGTTTATTCATCAGGAAATTCCTTTTCAGGAGGCTGAAACTAATTGTGGGTTTGGCTGATTTTAATGGATGTTTTTAACTGAACGAAAGGTGAATTTAAAACTGTCCGACATCCACAAGTGGTTTCAGAGAAGGGTCCTGAACAGGAATCTCCCCAGGCACTTTCCCCTTCCAATGGCTTCAGGCTGCTCCCACCTGGGGCTCTCTCAGACAATATCACAGTCTGCCTAAATGTTTGGCTGAAGGAGGATGACAGGTTTTCCACAGCAGAGCGGAGCTGCCTGTCTGTGTGTGGAGCAGAAGAGCCTGTAGGCATCGTGCGCAGAGAGCAGGAGAAGCTGGCTGGCGTTGCAGAGGGGGGCAAACGCTCAAGGACTGGTGTGAGCTTTGCAGCTCATTTAATTGCCCTGAAAATAAAAAGTGAGCATGGAGGTGGAAGAATTGTTCTTCCAAGATCAACAAAGTACATAAGGATCAACCTTGGTCCCTCTGGCTTTGTCTTTAAAGAGAAGCAAAACCCCCCAGGCTGTAATGAAATGCCCTCATACTCCCAACCTGTCAAACCCAAGAATCCCTGGAAAACTCTACATCTGATTTTTTGTTAAATATTTCATCTTCATTTCCAGAACAAATGAGTTTGGGCAAACTGGAGATAAGGATCTGAAATGTGAGGCACTGGCTCGTTTCGTTGGAAGCTGCCATGGAAACATCCCCCCAGTTAACTTTGCTATCTACAAAGGCTCAATCAGTACATATGATCCTAATGATTTCCACCCAATTCACAGCTCTCTGGGTCAGACACAATTTGTGGAGTTTGACAAAAGAATGTGTGCCTCGTGTATTTATAGTATGTTTTTCCACGCAGAATGAGAAAAATACACAAGGGTGGGGGGAAAAAAGGGGGGATGTATAAAGAAAAAATTCATTTTAATTAAAATAAAAAGCAACTTTTCAAATATGAAATGTCAGGCTGGTTAACCTTGCATCCTGAGACTGGAAAGATACATTTTCATCTTTGCGGTGCCTTAGTTAGTGGTTCCTGGCACATTACATTAACTAATTTGAGATCGAATTATCAAATTTGCTCATTGCTGCTAGCACTAATTTGAAACCTTACAATAAAGAACAGTTTGAGAGGCAGATGAAAGGTTGCCACCCACAGAGGCTCCAAGACCTGTCCCTGGTGTATCGCAGCAAGGTTCGGCAAGATTTGGGGTAATTGCAGTCATGAGCTGGAGTTGATTGAAGAAAATTATACCCCAGTTTTTTACTACAAGCTTTTTTTTTTTCCCCCTTTTTCTTCCTTTTATTGTGTGTGTGGCTTTTCTTAAATTATACTGTGGAATACTACGGCAAGGGAGACAGCGTTGCACTTTTAATAACTTTACTAAAACTTCATTTACAACTCTTCCAGCTCTAATACAAGTGATGTTTCGCAAGAATTCTTTCCAGGAACGTTACCTGTAATTTCCAAGACATTTAAAATGTTATTGTGTCTGAGGTTTATTGACTTTTGCTCACTTTTAGGCAAAAATATGTTAATGGATTTCAAACCAATGTAAAATCTTTTGCATCCACAGAGTCTTATTGGAGTTTTATGAGGAAAGTTTCTCAGTTTCTAGATTTAAGGAGGAAAATTGTGAGCTGAAAGCAACTTTCTAAACCTCAGCTTTTCTTAATTGTTATCAAAAGTGATGCATCGGTTTCTACGCTGGTTGAATTACCATCCTCAAAGAACTTGCATTTTAACAAGTCACACAGGCTGAAGCAGCAGGGGTCCTGAGAGAGGCATTTTCTTCCTGACCTTCCTGAGATAAATAATTAAGATGGAGTCTAGATAAAGATCACTGTCAAAGGTGAGGGGTCAACTGGGCTGGCTGACCTGAGAGGTAAAATTGCCCTGCTTGCTGCAGCAGCGACTTGAAGGCAGCTGTGTGTCAGCGGGAAACAAAAGTTTTTTGCTCTCTTGAATAGGCAGAGCCCTGGAAAAGAGGAGCTGGGGGAGTAAAGGGCTTCTGTTTACAGTGTGTTCCGTCAAATGGGCTTCGTGAAAAAATATTCCCTTCTTTGGTCAAGGTTAAGGGAGCAGAGAAGGGGATGGTAACAAGGCTTGAAATTTGAAGAGTGCAAAGGTTAAAATGTTCTTCTAATTCGGAGCCTGTGGGCACACCTGGGTTCAGAGCAGGCTTTTCCAGTTGTTCGCGTTTGGTTCTGTGAAATAAGTCATTATCAAACACGTGCTTCTGCATTAAACCCTGCCCCGGGGGCTTTGTTGTGGTGAGCGCGCTTAGGCACCCCTGCGGAGGCTGAGCGAGCTGGCCGACAGTCGCAGGGGGTCTACCTGCGGTGGGTACCTGCCTCTGCCCACGCTTCTCGCTTTCAAGGCCCCTGGATGGGAATCAACCCTTTGGGTTGGCCATCGCTTCTTGGAAGTGAGTGTGACCTCAAGGGAAGGGTGCCCAGGTCCGGGAAGGAAGGGTGTGTCGTGTCCTGGAGGGAAGGGTTCCCGTCTCCAGCCAGGCCCAGGGCAGACTCTCCTCAAGCCTCCTGAGAATGGACTGAGCCGTCCCTCCCGTGCCCCTGCTGGCGAATGGAGACGGTGGCTCTCGGTGTTTGGGCTCCCTGCGGCTGCAGGTCGCTCCCTGACTCTAGACGGTGATTTTATCCGAATGAAGATGCTTTGGGAGGAAAACCATCCCTCTTTGCCCTGATTCCAAAGTTGTGCTGCCTCACTTCATGAGCCGATGGTCACTGAGAAGCAATTAAACTGAGCTGAAGGTTTAGGAGCAGTTTGGAAATGGTTTATAATGAACCAATCCATTATCATTAAAGAACCGGAACATGAGAGGGAAAAACAGGGGGAAAAAATCCACCTCCTCTCCAGCCGCTGCCCCCTCTGCATCCCGGGCTCATTCCTGTTTGCGGCGCTCTGCTCTGGGCAGAGAGCTCCAAACGTTGGGGGTTACCCCTCTCATCGTTATGAGTGCGTGTGCGTTTGTCCCCTGCATGGAGCGAGGCCACATGTGCCAACTCTCCGCAGGCGACTGCCAAGCTCGCACGCGCCCCATGCCATGAGGGAACGTGGCCGGCGCAGGGGACGCCGGGCTGACCCCACACTTGGCCAAAGGCAGAGGAGCAGGAGCTGTGCCTTTAACTGTCCCTGCGAGATGTCTGCAGCCTGGGCCGCCTCTTGTTTGGAAGAGGGAGTGCTGGGGGGCGAGTTCCAGAGCTCAGTGACAGAGAGGAAACAGGGCCAGGAATAAATGGCCTGTTGATTTACTCAAGTTACATCATTTTCTTCCCCTCAAGAGCCTATAAATCTCACGCTCCTTGTAAAAACAGAATTTAAAAACAATTGAGAGCTTCTGAGACGACCCCGTAGCTTCCAGCTGCTGCGGCCTCCGAATATAGAGCTGCCTTTCACAGCCTGCCCCACCAGTTTCATATTAGATACTCGGGGAGCCCCGCTTCCAGCTAAGCAGCAGAAGCTGTTAAGATATTTTATAGTCGTCCTAGTGGTTTAGATAACGCTCTCCCCGCACGCATCACGGGGCTTTCGCTAAAGAGCAGGCTTCCTGGCTCGGCCGCGGAGCTTGGCGAGTCGTTAATTCACACGTTGGGGTTTCTCTTCTCCTCGGCGATATTTCTGATCAAAGACACCCAGGCTGGCAGAGGTGCCTCCGGTAAAAAGTGGAGTCTTCTGATTATTGTACAATTTACGACCTCTTTGCTCCAAGGGTTTGTGTTTTAAGAAAAATGCTCGGTTGTTGAGCTGGCTGCAGCGCTCATTAGTTTTGCTTTCAGTCTCACATCCAAAGAGATTTTTTAATTCACCAGAGATTTGTGGTTTATTATTTTTCATGGCTAATGGGATACAATGGGCTGCAGCCCCTTCTGCAGCTGGGTTAATCTTTTGGGTGCTTATCGGTGTTGTGGAGGGTGGAAAGGGGACTTGCGTGGAACAATGTCCGTTCCAATGTTGCGGTGCCCCAGGTGAGTGGCAGTTTGCCACTTGTCACCTGTGAGTGAGACGCTAACCGAGAGGAGCTGGTAGCAAATCTCTCTTGATGGTAGAAGCCAAATCTCAATGATAATTTTTATAATTGTTACTTGGGGACGTGGAGTTTATGGGGAAAGGGCAGCAGTTACTAAAGCTGAGCTTCATGCCTTAATCCGTGGCAGTTAAAGCTCCGGTTCAGAAGCCTCTAGGAACCCTGAAGAAACACAAGGGCCTTTTCTCAGTCTATTTGCAGCCTTTTGCCACCGTGTGTAACACTCTGATACCGTGTGTAATGATGTCAAAGTGCCGCTCCCTAGCCTGGTCCAAGCTTTCTAATGGCTCACGTCCAAGTTTTGACACCAAAGCCCTAAAATTCTGCTCTCTTTATTGTAGCCGATAAGCTCTGAAGTGGCTTCTCTGACATTGGGGGTGTAAACATACAAAAGTCCGTGATTTAAAATACTTTCTTACGCGCACTCTGTGGGCCAAGAGTGTTCTTTTCATTCAGCAAAGGAGAGAGGAATGGTTGCTCCACTTGGCCGTGCTGTTCCTGGCAGAACTTGTAGATGGGAGAGTTTGTGTTGTACTTATCGAGGGATGCTTTGATAATGATATTGTGGTTAAGTGCAGGAAGAGCAGAACTCAGTACTGAAACCAGCAATTCCTTCTAGACTGATGTCTTTTTTTTTTTCCCCCAAGAAAAGAAATAAACATACAAGTTGACATAATTCACAAATGCCTGTATTTGTGCGTTTCTGGCTCGCTGCCATCCAGAGTTAGCGCAGGGGGGAGGAGGAAGGAGTCCCTGCAGGCACAATTCATATAAACTAAGTGGATTTACTTATCATTTATGAAAACACAAAGAAGGTATCTGATTAATCACTCTGTGGATTGAGGTCTGCATCGCCGTGGTTTAAGCAGCCGTTTATCGTGTGCTGGGTCCCTACTACGTTCTGATTTTAATTTGCACTTTCTTCTTAGAAGTTTCCAAGTGGCTCAAAGGCTGGGTTAAAACATCTGCTGGATGCTCTCCTCCCCAAACCTTCTAGCCTGGTGAAACTCTGGTAGTGAAAAAGGATGTCTGTAGGCATGAAGACAAACATGGCTACATAGACGTAAGTTTAAGGTACGGTTTACATAGGTTACACACACATGTACGGAGGGAATGGTTTTAAGCTGAAAGCGAGGAGATTTAGGTGTCATACCCGTCTCGTTTGGTGGTGGTATGGCGTCAACGAGAGGTAGGATGAAAGGCAGCGCCACCCAAACTGGGGGACACTCGGGCAATCGCGTCATGGAATGTTTCAGGAGCTTGTAGTGAGAGCTTCATGAGAAGCTGAGGACAAAACATTCCCAGCAGAGAATGGAAAGTTAGAGTAAACTTCCAGGGGTAATTTGAGAATCTGGAGTCTGTGCAAATCCCCCCCTGCTGAAAAAAAGGCTGTCTTTCATAAGTAAGACAAGTGCTGGTAACACTGGGGAGCTCACTGTCATAAACTGCGTAAGAAAGCTTGCCGAAGCCTGTGGGGAGCAAAAACAGGGCTTTGGGGCTTTGGGGAGCAAAAATTCTCTGCCCACTGATAATTTTGAACTTGCCTTTGCGTTACCCTAATGGCACTGATTTTGCACAGAGATTTGTAGGAGGGTAATACAATAAAATCTGGAGCAACCCACCTTATGCTCATACGCAGCAGTTTAAGGGGCTGGACATTACAGTCCTTTTCTGACGTTGGTGGAATTTCCTTTCTCTTCATTCTCAAATAATATAAAAATAGAGGAGCATTCTCCATGTATTTGATGTAACTTAATTACCTTCATACTTTCAGTGCTGTGAAAGGGAGATTTAACCTCGTTTTATTGGAATGGAGGCATTTTTTTGCTTGTTTTCGATTGCCTGCTGCTGCTGCCATCCCTGTTTGTGCGGTGTCCTGTTTCATGGCTTCCAAAGTAACTGAGATTACGCACAGAATTTGCTAGATTTGGTATTGAATAAACACCTTGGTGGACCAGCTGCAATCTTTGAACCAGAGATGTGGGTCATGTAAGCACACTGAGCTCTTGGTGGCAACTGAAGATGCTTTTGGAGCCCCTGCTGATAGAGCACCCCAGCAGGTGCTGTTAGGTAGAATAATGTGGGGATTGGGTCCTTGCTGCTGTGGTTTTCAGTTTATGCCAGGGAGGGAGGTATTAGTTTCTAGAGTGTAACTACAAATAGGAGCATCCTGATTTCTTATATTCATTCATATCTTATGTGATCTTTTTAAAAACTTCTATAATTGTTTAGTATGCTTCAGTTACAGTTTCTATTCTGGAGGCAGCGCAAGCCACTTTGCATACGGTTTTGTGTGTAACTGCAGGGGCAAAATGCAACTTCTGAGCAACACGGAGCGTTGTTCCTGTGACTCTGATACACGTTTTGTTGTTCTCTTTGGGTCTGTTTCACTGTCCCGGTGAGCCCAGCACTGTAAACCAGCTTGGAAATTTCATTCACATTCCCGTGGAGGCTGCAGAATCTGCCCCCTTTTCCCTCCCCTTTCAAGGAGAACAATGCCTGCTTCCACATCTCCAGGAACCACCCGGTTGACCAGCTCCTGGAGCGCTTGGTGAGCAGGAGCAGGTTCTGAATCCCCCCGGTGCACACAGTATTTTCTTTCACCAGGGTATTAAAAAGCAACTAAGAAAGAGACCTCACAGATGCCAAGAACTGTTGAGCATTGAGTTGTAGCCTCCATGGTGCTTCAGTTCCTCTACTGGGGAGATAGGCAGCGGTTTTCATGCTGTTTGACAGTTATCTCCTCAGCAGCATTACTGGGCTTATACATCTCCTTTCAGCAGCCCCAGATAGAGCTGACAGCAGGGGGATTCTGTTTTGTCTCAGCGAAGGAAAAAAAAAGGTGGTCTTTTGGCAGTAGCCAAGGCCACACTCAAGCACCAAGGGGCACAATGTCTCCTCTGTCTCGGAGAGAAAATAGCTTCTGACAGGAATCAGCTTTCAGTCAACTGCCAGGCATCTCTCATTATGGGAGGCCCGACCTGCAGGCTGCTATGTAGATAACCTGTTATCGGAGGAGATTGAATGCGGAGTTAAATTGCCTCGCGCTGCTCTTTCTGCAGGTTCCGGGGGGAAAACGTAGAATACTACCCTTAGGAAAATGTATCGAAGTTGAAAAAAATGGGAGTTGAAGGGAGGCAGTGCCCCTCCGTGGGCGTCCAGACCGCCAGCGTGCACCTCTGCTGGCTTTCACGGGCCCTTCCGACGTGTTGGAGGCAGCAAAGCCGATCGTGTGCTCGTCCAGTGTAATGCAGCGGGCAGCGCTGCGCTGGAATCGGCTCGTGCAGAGTTCCAGGCTGATCTCCGGACTCTGAAATGTTTCTGGTTAGAACCTGGAAAGTCTCGGTGACTCAGTGCTCCCTAAAAGTCACGGAGCTGGCCCTTGCAACCCTTCTGTAGGGAGCATCGCGACAGGGAGAAGGGAAGGACGCCCTTGCAGGCTCCTCTTAATCCCAGTGTGCTCCGGTTGCCCCCCCCGTGTGCTGGGATTCTGTGCCCCAGCTTTGCCCGGGGGCGTCTCGTCTGAGAAACACAGAGGTGGGGTGCACGGCGCCACTGGTAACCACGGCCTTTCGCGTTCCATCTCAGGCAGCCGAAGTACCCAGAAAATCCGAATAAAACCCCAAACCCAGAAAGCAAACCCGGTCGTGGCTCCTGCAACATCGGTGACAAAGGCAGCAGCGCCTGATCGATGGCTTCAGGCCAGCTTCCCATAAAGCTGCACTAATCTCAATCCAATAATTTTCCTTAATCCATGTGTCCTTGTATCTGGTGGGAAGGGATCAGCTGCTGCGGCCGTCTCCTCGAGCCCGCACACCCTTTGTGCAGCAGGAATCACTTTTAATTGAAGCCGTATACGATTAGGGCCAACAAAGTCAGATGGGCCTATTATAGTAATTCTGTTTATGCTGACAATAAGTTATTTGACCTTCAGGCTGATCATGTTTCTGATACGCAACGTATCGGCTCACCGACTTACCTGCTGATCATGTGAAATCCGTTGCACCGTCATCTGGGATGCTGCAGTCAAACTGTGTTTATTAGAGGCAGAGAAGCATCAAGGAAGAATATTTCACCTTAAAAAAGCATTTACATCCTCTACTGAAATGTCTTGAAATTAGGACGTTATTCTTTCTCCTGGTTGGGAAGAAATGTCTGAATAATTCATTCCAGATAAACTGCAGTAGCTGTTTGTTCGGGCTGTCTGGAAAGGTGATAAAACCAGTTGAGAGGGGATGAAGTGCAGCTGAAAGCTTCTGCTGGTCACCTGTAGGTGCAATTGAATGTTCACAGGTTGAACTGGGATGCTTCAGTTACAGCAGCATTTTGAAAAATGTGTGCTGCACTACTCTCACTGAAAGACCCTTCCAAACTCTTCCGGCAATGGCTCTGATTCTCCCCAAATGTTTAAGGTAAAAGGGATGTCTACTCTCAACTCACCTGTACCTGCACGAGCCTTTGAGAGGATGGGTTGGGTTTTGCAGGGAGGGCCAAGGAGGTTTTGTCAGTGTAATGAGGGAAGGTAATGAAATAAATGAGCCTCAGGAACGGAAGCTTAGTTTCCTGCTGAAGAGCTGGCCTCCAGCTGGCCGTCACGACTTCAGGGTAGTGTTCCTCACTCTCTCTTTTTATTCTATGATTGTGAGTCACTTCTCTTTATTCCCTCCTGGCGTGCACAAATAGCTACAGGACTCTCAGGGAAGGACAGATATTTTTGAGGTAGTATTTATGTTTTTCTGTCTTCATATCACAGTAAAGGAAATAGCTGTTCCTTTCTTCTGCTGTGCATCCAGAAGGACCTGTCTGAAACCCTTGTGTCGCAGGATCATTCCTCTGTCAGTTGCAGTAGCAGATGTCTGCTTGTCTCTTGACCCTCAGACCAAGTGCCTGTTGCTCCTTGCAGCTCTGCCTTTTGCACCACCTGCCCCGGGGTCTGGAGCAGTTACTAAAATAAAGAGGAGAAACACACAAAGCTCCTCACAAGTTCAAAGGACCACGAACGCTTTGCTAAATGCAGGCTCTTGGTGCTATCTTGTACGTGACATAGCTTGCTGAACAATTTGGTGACCTCTGTGCACTGTCAGCTCTCACTGTCCCGCCGTGGGACACGGGCGAGCTCTGAATGTGGTGAAGAGAAATGCTTTCATGTCACTTTTATCTCACACCGGACGCCTGAGACAAGAGGTAACACTGAATTCTTTCTAATAAATAGCGGTGAGACCCTGCACAGCTTTGCTCATGCGCTGTCCTGTTTCACCGGGTCCCTCGTCTGAGCCAGGATGGTGCCATCCTGCAGAGGACCCAGCCTGTGGGATGGTTCCCTCGAGGAACCGTTTCTGCCGTTATCCGGGTGCCGCTGGGTGAGGTGGGACAGGGACTGTGCCGTGCCGCCCTCCGTCACTGGCTGCCGTGGCTGCTCTCTGGTTGCAGGGGTTGGTTTTCACTCCTGGAATTGTTGGAGGAACAGTTATCTCGCCAGGCGTTCCTTCTGTTAGGGATCTGAGCTGCCTTCCAGCTGCAAAATCAGAGACAGCTGCGGCCACCCCAAAGCAAAAGGACGATGCCCGGGGCTGTGCTTGCTCCCTGGGGCAGAGCAGCAGCCCTGGCAGGAGCACAGAGCCAGGAGTGAAGGTTGGCATGGGGAGCTCCGTGCCCGCAGCTCCCAGGGACTTTTCATTGCCTGTCTGACCCCTCATGTGGCCTGGGCAGCTGTCGTCACCCGCTGAAGTGCTCTGTTCTGCTGGGTGCTCAGGTACCCCCCGCGTGGCCGAGCTCTCCTGCGCCGTGTGTGCCGCTTGCCCTTGGCAGCCCCCTCTTCCCTGGCCTCTTCCACCAATGCCAACTTACGGCAGCGTTTCACTTGAACAGCAAGGTGGATTGTGGAAGACATTGTAGCAAAAGTTTTAGTAGCCATAAATACAAAAATCAATTTTACTGCCAGGCTTGGGAGTTTTGTATGGGTTTAATTTGCAAAATATTGAGGAGAGCTGCAGGCTGAACGATGAAACCCAGCTCACGCGCAGGGACAGCGTGGGGACCAAGGGCAGAGCACGAGCCCATAGGGTAAAGAGGTAAAAAAAAGTAATAATCCTTAGGCTCGCGTAGTTCATTTTGAAGGGCAGCAGTTCCAGTGTTGTCTCACAAGCAAATGGTTTTTCTCCCAGATCGTTAACATTAACACATCTATTTCTGCCACTTTACATCTTCACGGGCACTCATGTTGGAGTTACCTTGCTTGTCTCCTGTCCTTTCCCTGCTGAAGCTTCTCAGCCTCAGTGATACGGCGGCAAGACCTGATAAACCTCTTTCAAAGCCAGGCTTAGCGTGAGAGCAAGTTGTGATAAGGGCTGTTACGTAGTACCCTCAGCGACGAAGCCAGTCAGTCGTCCAACAGCCACTTCCAAACTTTGAGCTTCAGCGAAAGAGAAAAATCACTGGAACCGCCCGTTTTTATTGCTGAATATACTCAGAATTTGAGGGGATTCTGATTTTAATGCAAGTGTCCCAGTTCCTAAGATCCATTTATAAAGGCAGGTTGTTGTAAAGGGGTTTGGCAGAAGGAGATGTGCTGTATTCAGCGCAACAAGCAGATACTGGAAGATGGTGTTGCTTTTGTTCTTTAGAGACAGAGCCAAAGGACTTTGTCACCCGCAGAAATAAAACACTAGATGCGCAGCCATGACTCAGGGTCAGGAGGTAAGGAGATAAGGCTCACTTTTGTGAGTGGCAGCTTGGCTTTCAGGGAGCAGGAAGTCGGGATGAATGCGAGGAGAATGGCAGGAGTCAGGATGCTGAAACTCCAGCCTGCTCTCATCAGATAAGGAAGAGACACTAAACTTCACACTGCCTGGGCCACTCTGCTGGGAGGCGGAGGAGGCAGCTGCTGCCCTGCCCGCCTCTGTTCTGTCTATTTACAATACACAAATATCATGGAGCGCTCGGCAGCGGGAGCGATGCTGACCCTGCTCCTCTCGCCCCAGCGCCTCCTGCTCTCTCTGTGTGCCGGCCGCGCGCCTCGCTCAGGAGGGGCCCTGCTCCAGGAGGATCCTTGTGCAGGAGGAGCCTCCTCAGGAGGTGCTCAGGCAGGAGGTGCCTTGATCAGGAGGCGCCTCCTCAGGAGGTTCCCTGCTCAGGAGGTGCCTGTTCATGAGGTGCCTGGCTCAGAACGTGCCCTGCTCAGGAGACCTGGAGATGCTCTGGGAGGGAGGAGTCTTAGGATTGACATTAGGAAAAAATTCTTCCCTGAAAGGGTGATTGGTCACTGGAACGCACTGGCCAGGGAGGTGGTGGAGTCACCGTCCCTGGAGGTGTTTAAAGGGAGATTGGATGGGGCACTTAATGCCGTGGTTTAGATGATGAGTAGGTGTTGGTGTTGGGTCACAGGCTGGACTTGATGGTCTCAAAGGTCCTTTCCTACCTTGTGATACTGTGAGTCCTCCCGAGCACCCCACTCCAGGTCTCTGCCTTGGAAACACCCAAGCGTTGCCACAGGCCACCGTCAAGGTGTGATGGCACTGCTAATTCCTGCATCTCTCTCTCTCTCCACCTTACGCCTTTTTTCCCTTTCTAGTAATGTTTTGAGGCTGAAGGAAGACAGATCTTCTGGTACCGTAGGCAGAAGTTTGAGCCAGATGTTTCAGGAAGCGGCCCGTGAGTCATCCCTGCAGAATAAACTCTGGAAGTCAGTGTTCCTCAGCAGGGGAAGGCAGTGATGGGCTGAGCAGAACGGGCAGGGTAGCAGAGGGTGCAGTGCAGGCTGGGTGTCCAGAGCCCTCCACGTGTCTGGACTCCTCCTGCAGATGCCGACCATGCTGAGATGAGGCCCCGGGGAGAGCCCGCTGGCGTGGGGTTTGTTCTGCTCATCGCAGCTGGCAGAGAAATGATGCTGGGGCTGCTTTCCTTCTCCTCCGGTCGCAAACTGGCACTTAAACAGGAGCTGTTCTGGTGAAAATAACCCAGTGTTACTTCAAAAATCTATAATGCGTTCCAGTTTTTCCTAGACTGTGTAAATGTAATTAGAATTTGCCTTCATCAAGCAGCAGTTCCCCAGAAAATCATCAATTAATTGATTCCAATTACTCGTAATTGTTTCTCATACATTTCAATTAGGCTGCTGTGTTGTTACCAGCAGTACAAGTCAATTATACAAGTAATCAACATGCCTTTAATAACTGTCATGAAAAGAAGTTGTGAAAAAGAGTTTAGGGAGGAAGGACAACATTCTGGATGTCAAAAAGTGCCAATTACACTGATTTATCCTTCAGCTGCAGCAAATTCTGGAGACAGAAAATTGCCAAACTGTAGCAGTCAGATGCTGTCAGTCGGCAAGGGGCTCTGGGGGAAGGCACCGCCGCCTCCCCTTTCTTGCACAAATAGTGAATAAGGCTGAAGACCAAAGGGGCTCACTGGTGATTACCGCAGAACACCTTATCTCATCACCCACGAAGGGCGATTCTGTTCATTTTACAAACAGGAACACAAGTTTGCTCGAGGATTGGTCTGGGTTGGAGTTTTGGACGTGTCTGAAAGTGTCTGTTTCCCCTGTGGCGATCGCACAGGTCACCGTGATCCATCGGAGATGTGAAAACACGGGAACGGTGGGTCTGCAGACCTCCCCGGCAGTTAAAACATTAAAACACAAACCCATTGGAATGGCGAACGTTTCCATTTTTATGCAACAGTCTGGTGGGATTTGTCCCCACCCATGGCAGAGGGGTTGGATCTGGGTGATCTTTGAGGTCCCTTCCAACCCAAACCATTCTGATTCTACAGTCCTACCCTTCCAGTCTTCTGCTGTAAAAGGATTCAGCATGTTCAGTGGGCAGAAATTCCTCTGCCCACTGCAAAACAATTCATTTTGTAGCTGTTTCACGTAAAACATTGCAGCCTGTGAACAAAACAACCCCTCTGTGGGCAATGGGACAGAGGTTTCAGTACTCAGCGTGGCCGTCGCGGGCTCTGTGCCTCTGACGGGTGCTGCTGCCCGGTGTTTGCCTGGGACTCCCAAAGCTGCAGGGTTTCAGTTTACAGGCATTTTACTGCAGCCCTGCTTTGGGAGGCTGGCAAGGAGCAAACTGGAATTTATTGTGTAGCTTCTCTCCTGAAAGGCTCATCGGCCAGCGCAGGACTTGCGGTGGGATGATGCTTCCCCTGCTGCTGAGCACCCCAAGGCCGAGCGCTCGCGTCGGCACCGATGTAACTGGAGAGGGTAGGAAATGTTTTTGCTGAACTCTCCTAATGACAGGGCAGTGACACGTGCTATCAGGACTTCTTCCATCTGTGGGATCCTTTGGAAATAGGGAAGGCGCTTCTCAAGATAGCGTTGTGCCATTCTGAAAGGGGTTTCTCCTTCGAGTGGCATCAATGTGTGTTGGAGGTGTGTTTGTCACAGTGGTGTTGTAGGCACGGCAGCCCCGCCAGCTGTGACTTTGGAGGGGTGGTCTTGAAGAGAGAGAGCATCCCTCTGCCTGCCTTGCTGTGGGGTTCCAGCCCACGAGGCACCTGGATGAGCTGTGGAGCTCAAAAGGCTCCATGTCCTCTCGAGGACTGGTTTTGGCCCTGCCTGGTCCCCTCAGCAGTGGAGAACCTTTTCATCATAGAATCACGGCGTGGTTTGGGTTGGAAGGGACCCCAAAGCCCACCCAGTGCCACCCCCTGCCATGGGCAGGGACACCTCTGACTGGGTCAGGGGGCTCCAAGCCCCATCCAACCTGGCCTGGAACCCCCCCCCCCCCGACAGATTGCCAGAATATCCGTTGTGCAGGGAGATGTGCTGGTATTTGCATTTTTAATAATTAACTCTTTTTTGTCCATTAGAAAAAGAATGATGTAGAATCTAAATATTTGCTCCTCTTGTGCTGTGTATAGACAGGTTTTTGACAGGTTTCTGACTGTCATACTGTAATATCCACTAATTCAAACGGACTGTGGGTCAGATGAAAGAAAGTCCTGGAAATCTAATATTTTGAATGAGAAAAGCATTGCTGAGGCGACTCAGTGTGACCTGGAAAAGCCCATTATTCAGTAAAGTGATAACAGTATCTGTGATTTAATTAATATTGGTGTTTTTTTGATGCGTACGGAACTCCATTCTCACCAGAGTAAAGATGTAGCCCTACACAAAGCGTGGGGTCCCTGGGTCAGGGACTGTCACTATGGAGCTGGTATCAGTTACAGAACAGACAGGAGCAGATTTCGTTTATCTGACACGGAGCATTGTGCTGGAGAAGTTGGCAGTGCTAATAATTAGAGATGTGAGGGCTGGCTAAAGAAACCCTGCTCAGCATGTAATCCATCTTTGCGGGGGGAAAAGAGAAAGGATGGATCAGCCCACACCTGTGAGGGTACCGGGAAGTTGAAAGGAGCGGAGAAAGTAAGATCCCATCCTGGGCGAACACTGGAGGCTTTCTGCACACCCGGCCCGCAGCTCGGGGTGCGTGGGAGCAAACAGCCCCGTTCCTGGGCTGGGCTGTCGTTACTCCAGGGCGCTTCTCCACGATTCCCCCTCGCTGGAGTTGCCCTGGCCGTGCACTTCAGTGTGGGGGCAGAGCTGCTGGCTCTGCGCGGGAGATTCTGGATGAGAGCAGCACCTCCTGGTGCAGCCCCCTGAGGAAGTGCTGAGCCGCCCTGCTGCTCTGACTCTGAAGACCATGCCTGGCTATCAGGTAATTATGAATTCTGACTTCCCATAAAGGCTCTATGAGGCCCTGGAGATGTTTGACATCATTTGAAAAATACGACATTAAAAAATTCCCCAATTGTTCTAATGCCAGAAAGCCCCAGAACTCCAGTCGTAGCGGAGGTGACACGGAAAAGAAAAAATGCTTCCACATTGAGGTAATACTTTCATAATGCTTTAAATTCTGGGGCCATACAAGAATAACGATCAGATCTATTTTTGCTCTTTTTGTTTTTCTTTCTGGAAAGAAAAGAAAAGTTTGAAGAAGGAGGAATTGGACTAGAACGTTGTGTTTGTTACAAAGTGAAATGTCAGTAGGGGATCGGGTTTTCGTCATGGAGGTGTGGCCAGTTTTTTACCGGTTTCTTCTTGGAAGCGTCGTTGTCGAAGGTGGGCCAGGTCTGGCGTGGCTTGCTCCGACAGCAGATCAATTCCCAAAGCTGCTGCGGCCCAGCAGGACAAGTGTGTAACATCGTGGCCTCAAGTTGCACCAGAGCAGGTTCATATTGGACACCAGGAAAAATTCCTTCACCGAAAGAGTTCTCGGGCACTGGCACAGCTGCCCAGGGAGGCGGTGGAGTCTCCGTGCCTGGAGGGATTTAAAAGAGAGGTAGATGATGTGCTCAGGGATCTGGTTGGACTCGGTGATCTCAAAGGTCTTTTCCAACCAAACGATTCTCTGATTAAAGCATCCTGCAGCACAGCACACGAGGGGCGCGTTGGAAACCTCACCGAGACCCTCATGTGCGTCGGTGACATCACTTCCAGGTTCCTGAGCGCTTCCTGAATGCGGGCGGTTAATGATGGCACTGTCCAAAGGAGAGAGAATGATGACTAATCAATTAATGATGGCACCATCCAAAGAAGGTGGATGGTAGGGACCACTTTTAGAACCCACGCAAAGCTGAGATGTGGAAGGGTGAAATGAGCTGCCGGGAGAGCTGGGTCGCTCGTCCCGGTGGCCGTATTCGATGCGTTAGACAATGCTGCCTCTAGAGCGCACAGAGGTGCACTGACTGCCTGCGGGCTCTAAACAATATGGGCTTTGTGAGACACTTGGCTATTTCTGCTCAAGTGGAACCTTCTTCGAGCAGCGTGATTTTGTTTTATTTTTCCAAAAATTACTTTTCCTGGCATGTTGGGTGTGGAAAATGTTTATCGGGTTTTGCTTTTGTTTGTGTCATGGGAGAAAAGTCATTCTGATGTTCCTGGTCGGTTTAATCCACACAGAATATGTCAGCCCCATGTGTTTGTGTTTTCTGCTCGGTGCGTTTAGTCAGCTTCTTTTCCAGCTTTCAGCAGGACACTGCGTTTTCCTGGCAGCTCATGTTCTGACATGGTGTTACCCAGCGGGGGAGAAATAAAGGGAGGATGTTTAGGTTAATGTGCTTTAATGAAAGAACTGGTTTTAAGTCTGGAAAAGGCATTGAGAAGAGTCTTTATCCCAGTGTTGATTGGAAGGGATCTGGTAGTCTCCAAGCTCCGCCATAAATTTTTGGATATGAGGAAATAATAATAATGGAAGATCTAATGCTTTTTCATAGCTTAACGACGGGAACTGGCAGAGCTGTGAACCTGACGGCCACCAGGTCCCACAAGTGGATCTTTCCTGGTCCTGCCGTTAGATCGCTTACAGAAGAGAGAAATGTGAGGTCAGGTTGGTACGCAAACTACATTTTACTACTCCTCAGGTCTTAAAGTGGTAGGAAAATGCCCCTAATCATTTAGGAGAAATGGTATTTTATCAGGAGTGCCACAGGCAGGCTGCACTCCCGAGGGGGATTGCAGCTCCCCAGTGCAGTTGGATGAACTGTTGAGCTCGCTGCCAGAGCTGGGCAGAAGAGAGGCACCGTCAGACGGACGTTTTGCGGTGTGATGCCAGATCTCTGGGTGTAGTTTTGCTTTCTTGTTTGATTGCTTTTAATTCTAAGCAGTAAATTTGTTTAGCAAAATTTGACGTTGGTGTGGTGCAAGGTGATGAGATCTGAGGATCGCGCTGGCTGTGATTGCCCCGGCTGTCTGAGATTGTTACACACTGTGACTGTATTTGCAGTTTTCATTCTCTAGGATGGGAATTTCAGGTGTTATCCACCTTCGTAATTATTCCAGAATGACTGTTTCTAGCGGCGAGAGGTCCAAACCGAGCCAGAGGAAAGATTGTTATCACAATTTTATAGATGAAGCATTAAGAACCTTCCTGAAGCTGCGCAGGCATCAGCAACACACCAGGGCACGTGCCCAAACCTTTTGTCCTCCCAGCCCAGTGCCTGGAGCAGCAGATCATCTTTCCTATTCATCTCTTGAAACAGAGTGGGTTTGCCAGCTGCACGCCCCGAGAGCGAAGAACGCGGGGCATTGTTCCTGTCTGGGTTTGATGGGATGTGCGAGCTCGGCTGTGGCTGTTGCCTATTTTGGTCCACTGAGCCCTCCTGGCTCACTTGGCAGCGACCACCGCGCTCCCAGTGGGTTTTGGATTTGCTCTGATTTAAGTCCGAGGAATTTTCCCATGTGATCTGGGCTTGCTGGGTTTTTATTTGAAACACCATTAATGGGCCCATTTACTTGAAAATGTGCGTGCCCGCTGTATTTTGTTCAAACAGCAGCGGCAGGGTGGGTGTTGGTTCTTGAAGATCTTGATGCCGGTGGATTGAAACCACCCGGTCCTTGCGCTTCCCTCCCTGTCTTGCTGAGTGTTCTGTGTACATCAGGAGGATAGACAGCTTCTGCCACTTAAATGTGCCAAAATATACCTTTAAACCCCATGTTTAGAAAGGTAACACAAGTCTGGACGTTCTGGCATCGTTTGAACCTCCACTCCAGCTGTCAGGAGCTGCTGTAGTTCGGGTGTGCTGCTTTTTCCTCCAGTTTCTGATTGTGAAATGCAAAAAACCAGGATTTTTGTGCAAAGAAATGAGAAAGTACTATTGGGATTTTCCAACATGGGAAGAGAATTCCACTGCCTAGAGACCAGGAACAAGTCTGTGTTTTCATAAACGGAAGACACTGGCCCTCGCTCGTGTAACGGTGATGATAGGAGAGCAAAGCAGCTGTGCTCTGGATGCGGAGTGATGGAAGAGTCCCAGTAGCTTTGGGCTGAAATTACAGTAATAATTCTTGAATTATAGCAGTCAGAAGTTAATGCATTTCTGCTCAGTATTGTCAGTGGCAAACCAAAGCCCATTAATTTCCCACTCAGTGTTTGTTTGAGAAATCATCCCCTGTCAGCTGCTGCTGGTGAACTTGTCTCCTCGCCGCATTCCTAGACGTGCTCTCTGTCTCCCAGCGAGGGTCCTAGCCCTGCAGGAGATAAGATACAACCGGTATTCACTATGAGGTGTCAACGGGCTGCTTTATGACACATGATGAGTGATAAAGGCTGTGGAGAGGTGCTGATGTGGCCACATTAGTTAATGAGGTCATAGCTGAAGTTGCTGCCCCACTGATAACCTGCAAATCCAAATAATGTGCAGATAGCAGGAGGGTGTTTAGAAGTTCTGTCCTCGTATTCTTTTGCTGTCCATCACATTCAAGCACCCAAACAAACAAAAAAGATGATGCTCATTCTTTTTGCAGCTCCCAGAGCTGGTCCAAGCTGTGGGAAAGCAGTGGGATGCGGGACATCTCTGCACAGGCCGGGCTGTCGCAGGAGCCCTGCGGTCCTGTCGCGATGGAGAAGAGAACGGTTATTTTGGATTAATGGTTCGGAACGCGGTTGAAAAAGTGGATCTTCAGTCAGCTGTGCATGGGTTGTGGAGGGTATTGAGTTCAGCTTAGATGTACTGAGGTTTAGTGAAGTCCTTTTTGCCACTCAACGCATCTCAGCAAAGTCTCTGTCCCCAGACAATGACCTTTTCATTGATGATTCTAAATCTGTGACGGGAACATTGCTCGGGTCTCACAAAAAAGGGTTGGATTTCAATAACAATATTTTTAGAAAGGAGCAGACGGAGTCTCCCTGCTGTTCCTTGGGAAGCTGGGAAGGATGGGACATGGAGGTCCCAATGTGGGGCACAGGCACTTGGCTTCTTGGTCAGGAATGGTGGTGTGGGAGCATTCGCCTCCAAAGGGCACCCACAGCATAGAACCACAGAATAGGTTGGGTTAGAAGGGGCCTCAAAGCCCATCCAGTGCCACCCCCTGCCATGGGCAGGGACCCCTCCCACTGGGTCAGGGGGCTCCAAGCCCCATCCAACCTGGCCTGGAACACCTCCAGGGATGGGGCAGCCACCACTGCTCTGGGCACCCTGGGCCAGGGCCTCCCCACCCTCACAGCAAAACATTTCTGCCCAAGATCTCATCTCAATCCCCTCAATCGTCCTCCCTCATCCTCTCCCTGATCCAGAGCCCCTCCCCAGCTTTCCTGGAGCCCCTTTCAGCACTGGGAGGCTGCTCTAAGGTCTCCCCAGAGCCTTCTCTTCTCCAGCTGAACAACCCCGGCTCTCTCAGCCTGGCCTCATAGCAGAGGTTCTCCAGCCCTTGGATCATCTCCATGGCCTCCTCTGGGCTTGCTCCAACAGCTCCATGTCCTTTGTGTGCTGAGGGCTCCAGGAGAGATTTTGGCAGACCTGGTAGATGCCCAGAGTGCTGAGGGAAGGAGAAGAGAGCTTTTCAGGACAGCTCACAATGAGAGCTCTATCGCCACTGTAGTTATTTCTCTGTCCTCCGCACGGAGGATGCTTTGCTGGTCCCTTTTCCCTCTGCAATAGTGACCGTTTCTTGGCAGCGGTCAGAGCCATGATTTGTATTTGCTTTATTCAGAAATCACATGTGATCTCATCGATTTGAAAATCGAATTGTCATTTAATAATGAAAAATGCCTGGAATTCAGAAATCTGGTAAAATGTGCTGCTTTTTTCTCCCTTGTAAACAAGTCAAGACCTGGCAGCGTCTTGTCGTGCTGGTGGTGAACTTTCTGTCCTTCCCTTCTTAGCAGATCAGGTCTAATTTATTTAATCATTGGAGCAAACGTTCAAAGTGCTCCGTGCCTCCTCTTTTGTTTCTGAGGTTCAGATGTATTTTTAGCGCTTGTTACTGAACTGGGTCTGTGCATTGGAGAAGAATTAATTATTGTTTTGGGTTTGTTGTTATTCAGACATTCAAAAAAAAGGGGGATTTGCAGACTTTGAACACCTCAGGGGCTTTGTTCTGTGCCATTTGTGTGTTGTTGGGGTTTTAACGATGATTTGGGTTTTAATGTGAGTTTAGCACTGTTGAAAGGTGACGGCCTGACCAGCCGTCAGGTTGGTTGCCCAAGGAACAGTTTTAACCAGGTCCCAGCTGTCTGCTCCAGGGCTGGTGTGGGAAGACCAGCCTGGAACGCTGGAGGAGGACACCAGCTCCATAGAGAGGGAAGAAACTCGATTTAAGAACTAAGCTTTCTCCAAACACTATAAAAGTAGCTGGAGTTCCTCCTTTTTAATGATTCCATCAAGCTTTTTGTTGGTAGCCTCTAACATTCCTTGATGGAGCATTTACCAGTCGATCTCGTGCTATCCAGTCCTTCTATCAATCCTTCTAATCATACTTTTATTGGATGTTCTTAACCTTACGGATTCATCAAGGCAGTTGGTAGGACGCAGATGTGATCTCACCGCCTTCTTTTGATAATAAATGGAATTTTTTGGTTTCACAATGAGATGATTGTAGAAAAAATGCTCTGGTGTGAATTTCCAGTGAGTTTCCAGCATTTGGATGCAGGTTCCCGCAAGGTTCTTGCAAACAAATATTAACTGTGTGAGAATTTGTGGACATTGGAGACTGATGGGGAAAATTTAAAGAAAAAAAAATATCTACAGTGCTCACCAAGTTTTAATTTGTATTTTGTTTCATCCATGTACCTGAACATTGAATATTTATGCACTTTCAATTACAGAGGGAAGAATCCAGATGCCAGGTAAATCTGTTGGGGTTTCAGGGACGTGGTTGAACTTTTGGCTGCTTGTTCTTAGCCAGGCTCTGGATATTCACGAGACCCAGTACTGGTTTTGCTCTCTGTGCTTGGTTTGCCACAGAAGATGCCTGTTTGGTAGCTGCAGGTCACTGCTTTCTGTGGAGGAGGTGATGGTTACCGTTGAGGCCAACACTGAGACTCCTAAACTCATGCTCACCTCGATCACTGTGCTCTTCATTCCAGAAAATACAGAACTTCTCTCCTTGTTCCAATTCATCCTTTTAAATTCTTTATAAGATCAGTTCTGTGGTGAGCGTGTTGTTAAAGCTTCTTTACAGAAGAAGCCTCCCCCGGTTCTTGGAACCCGTGGCTCATCTTAGTGACAGGAATACTTCGAAAGGATGAGTCTTCCTCACTTTTATTTCAGCTTTGTATCCCTAGAAGAAAATAAATAGGTGTAATGTGAAAGTTCTCTGCCGAAATGATAAAATGGAGCTGGAGGAGCAGTCCTAGAGCCTGGCTGGTGTTTTACTTCAGAACTGCGATGATGCGCAGGGCAGGAGGGCAGAGGATGCTCCTCTGGCTGTCGGTGCCCGGGCTCCCGTCTGCCGGGCAGTTTGTCGGGCGCTGCTGCAGCTCCTGCTGCTCCCAGGAGGGACTTCCAGGCTCCACAGATTTAGGAGAACATAAAGGTTTCCTGACTGTAAGAGAAGCTCAAAAACTCCTGTCCAGGACATTTCCTGTGTGGCCGAGTCTGCTCAGCTTGTGAAAAGCTGTGTTTATAAAAGGCTTCATTTTTTAAAGCACTATGAACGTTGGTTGGAGCCTCTCAGTGCCCACCACCGCTGCAAACGAGCCCGTTTATTGTGGGGTCTTAATAGTTTTAGAAACAGAACCTCATGTGCCCGTGTTTTGTTCGTGCATTTTGGCCACTTTATTCAAAGAAGGAGGCATCGCTGCTCCTTTTGGTATCGAGCAGCCTTTTGCTGGCACTGCATCCTCCTTGCTGGCACGCTCTGTCCTTTATAGCAGAGAGAGTGAGTAATGTGCAACCTTTTAATG
Source organism: Neomorphus geoffroyi (assembly GCA_033558235.1). Taxonomy (NCBI): domain Eukaryota; kingdom Metazoa; phylum Chordata; class Aves; order Cuculiformes; family Neomorphidae; genus Neomorphus; species Neomorphus geoffroyi. The sequence goes on along the minus strand of JAUMJM010000029.1, from coordinate 1,139,351 downwards.
GCCCAACTGGTCCCATAAAAGGTGTCACAATCCATTAATCTCTTTCCCTGTACAGTTGGTCTCAAGGAGTGACAGCATCGAACCCTTATATTTTATATCTTTTCTTCACCATACACAAGCCGTGGCTGCCCCATCCCTGGAGGTGTTCCAGGCCAGGTTGGATGGGGCTTGGAGCCCCCTGATCCAGTGGGAGGGGTCCCTGCCCATGGCAGGGGGTGGCACTGGATGGGCTTTGAGGTCCCTCCCAACCCAAACCGTTCTGTCATTCTATGACTCTACAATTTTTCCGGGGCCTTCTGCCACCGCAACCTGTTCTGCTTTGGGTCTTATTTTGTCTTTCTAAAATTTTTGCCATTACACCGTAAGTGATTTTCAGCTCTTTTGTTCCTGCCTCGTAGCCTCCTAACGGTGCCTGCTCTGGCTTTGAGAAGAGATTTCATGTTTGAAACATTTTTGGACAGAGATTTTAAAGAAAACCTCCCCCGGTTTCATGGCTGGGCTGAGCATGAGTCAAACCGCGCGCTCCTGCACCTCTGCTCTATCATTCTATTCATTCTCTCCTTTTTTTTGTGCCTCGCTCTTCCTCCCTCCATGGGCCCAGCCTCTGTGATTAAGTCTGCAGCTCTCCTGCTGTTTTTAATAGGCCTGTAGACCTGACCATCTGATGAGAACCAAACTGCACAGCGTGCTCCTGAATACTTTCACTGGAATCTCCTAATGCAGGGTATTAATCATTACTGTCAAACCATTCAGGCCCTAAATATGTCCACCCAGTATAAAATTATACTAAACAGGAGGGGGAAAAGGGCTTGGCCCGTATGAAAAACAGACATCAGGCAGTGCCCTGGTTCTCGAGCGCGATGGCCGAGGGCACTGGCCAGTGTAACAAACAGCGGCTTGTTCTCCAGAGCCCGATCGTGGCCGATGTTCACCAAAGTTGCGGAAAATCAGCATAATGAGTTAAAGGAAATATAGAAAGACGTGGCTTCCTCCGGGCTCCACCGACACACGTTCCCGGGAATACTTTGCGTGTGTTTGCGGTTCAGATCTATCTCCATTAGTGACCTTAATAAATAGTTTGTGTGGTTGGTTCTGCTGCTGCTGCAATTAGAAAACAATGATTGCTAAATCAGTCGCTGTCGTACTGAGTTATTGTGGGTACAGAGCCCGGGCTGCCTTGCTGCTCTCCGTCCCTTGGATCTGCTCCTGGGAAGCGCAGAGCCCGGGGCATTGCTAAAGCATGGGGCTGCTTGGCAAGTCTTGAGAAAGGTAAGGCTGTTTCTCTCTTAGCTCTGAATTAAACTGTCTTTGTTCTTGGTATTGCTGAGCTGCCAGGGAACGCAGCCCCGAATATCAGAATGGGCTTTATTCCGCTTCTCCCCCCAAAAGGCTGTTTCTAATTCTCGACAGTAAGAACACCTTTATTCTTTGGAGTTGGTAATAAAAGTTAACCGAGTGTAAAATAAAAGTTGCATAAGGTGAGTGCTAAAGTTTTATTATTCCTGATGTTGGGTTTATTGATGGCTCCGTTCGGTGTTATGAGCTATGGCAAAGCACCAGCCTGTGCACGCTCCTGCCAGTGCGCCTGGAAGGTTGCGCTCTGCAGACGCCCAGCGGTGCCGCACGTGCAGGACGGGCTCGTTGCTCCACGCTGCAGCTCTGGGCTGCACCGGGCACGGCCGCAGGGATTTAGAGGGAAAGCTCTCCAACTCCCAGTTGCAGCATCCTTCGGTAAACCCAGGAAATGTTGCTGGCGGTCGGTGCGCTTGGCCTGACAGCATCAGCGGAGAAGCCCGCTAACGGTGAGCCTGCCAGCTATCACCCACCCAGCGAGCGCGAGGAGCCAGCTCCTCTTGTCAGGAGTTTCTCCCCCTCCACGCAGACTTTTTCCAAGCCAACTTGTATAACTAACTAGCCCGCTGCGTACTGACCAGGGATCCTTTCACAGAAGCAGAGAGGGGGGGATATGGAGGTTGAGTACCCAGCACTTCAGCCGCAAACAAAAGGTGCCACTTCCCGGTATAGTTGCTTTGACTTGTTTTTCACACAGCACGTTCAGGTCTTCACTAATTTTTCCCTTCTTTTATTCTGTGCCTGGCAGAAGAATATATAAACCCAGTAAAAATAAAACAAAATACCTGTCTATATCTCTGCACAAGCTGAGGAAGTTTACGGCTGTCATTAGCTGTACTTGAGGGGCCGATTCGATAGTGTGATCGTTACTGGTTTCATTTATACGTGTTGTTCAGTACGCACTGATTTAATGCCAGGGTATTTGACACTTCTGAAAGTCTTGCTAAGTTATTCTTTGTTTCCCTTTGAGCACCTGATCCAGCCCAAGGTGTCCGTGCCAGTGGCAAGGGGATGGAACTGGATCATCTCTGAGGTCCCTTCCAACCCAAACCATTCCGTGATCCTGCGATTCCAATGGCTTTTGCATTTGTTCCTCTAAAAGCTGACTGAGTGACAAAGAAACAAGCCAGCTGGTACTGGAAAAACCAGTAGCAATGCGGCATTCCCCACCTGCGTTTGGTGTTTACTGTGCCGTGAAAGCCTCCCGCCCCCCGAATACTCCTAGAACTGTGATGCAGTCGGTTGGTTATCACTGATCTCGGCGAGAACGCTTAATCCTGCCAACTGTGTTACATGCTTGGAGTCTCCAGACAGGGATGTAGCAACCAAGCGTCTTCCAGCTGGATTTTGCTTTTGAAATTAAGTAGGTTCTAGAAATTGGGGTGGAGGTCAGTGCTCAGCAACAGGAACTTAACTCACCCTAAGAGGATCTGGTTTTACTTATCTGAGAGGGTCCAGCTGCCAAAATAGTGTTCTCACCCAGCAGGGCTGGGGCTCATCGGTCTGGTGGAGGTGCTCTCCCCTCTCCAGTGCCCACGGCTGCTCTGGAGGCATCAGGGTTGCGGAGCTGTTCCTCTGACCCAACCGCATCGCAGTGAACACGCGCTTCCTGTGCCGCGCATCTCTCTAACCCTCGAATAGGTCTCTGCCCTCCAACGCAACGTCTGTGCTTTGCTTTCATCCCTTTCCAGCCCTTCCCGAAGGTCTGTGTTGCTCCCTAGCGGAAGCGTGGCCGCATTATGTTGGGCTGCTCTCAAGAGCACTTGGCAAAGGCTTTGCCTGTGCCCAGGCTCCCACAGAGAGGGGCCCACGTAGCTCTGCTGCTGAAGGTGAGGAAGGAGAAGGTCTGGCTGCGATCTGGACCGTGCTTTCGCCCACCACGGTTCCCCTACCCGTTAAGGATGAGCTGTTTCCTTCTCGCCGACCGCTTCAGATGACCTCTAGCATTTTAAGAGCAAACAAAGCTCTTAACGAAGGCGACCAGGCTGGGTTCATGTGAAGCAAACTTTGCTGTCCTTAATTGTACGAGTAGTTTCTGGAGATGATTTCACCTTACAAAAGGGGATTCTATAGAGTTTCCATCCTTTCCCTTTCCTCTGCAAACTCTCTGCACGATGATTCGCACCCAGAGGGTGGCGAGGATATCATGGAATTCAAACCATTCTGAAGGAAATGGGCTCTCAGTGCCCCAATGAAAGTATAAAATTGTTAATAGCTGAAAAATGGCCAAATGGTCCCCTCTGAAAAGGCGTTGTGAAACAATTATAACCACTACTGCTAATATTGTCAGCTTATGCTTTCTTCTCGCACAGGTGAAGGGGGGGGACCAATTTGCCAAATGCAGACTTTAGAAAATAGGGAATCATTATTCCCCAAGATCAAAAGATCAGTGGCTGAAATTAAATGTGTGCCGAGAGTGAACATTTCCATCGCGTGCACACGTGTCCGCACACCTCTGTGACGCGAGGTGTCATGCCTGGGTGTGAAGGATTTACTTGAATTTACCTGTTTAAAACACGCTGGTTCCAGTTACGTGTCTCTTTATCGACATTTTATGGATCCTACCATGCTTTCTTTAAGAGGAGAACTCCTGCACCAAAGGCCGTTTATTCCTTAGGTGTCGGTACCCGTGTAGCGTGTTTCCATAACCGAGTTATTAGTTATGTCCAGCCTACAGGAAAAAGTGATCCTGTAGCTGGCATCCCAGTGTTAGGTCATATTAAAACCATCTGTAACAAATCTTTATTTGCAGTTACTTTGGAGTTCAGATTTCAGCTTCTACTCCACCTGTCATCAGTGTTTATCCTCATAAACTTTCACAGCTTCTTTTATTCTGTTTCTTTTTTTTTTTTTTCCATCTGAGAGACCTTTTCAGGATTTTTGGCAACCTCGTGCTTGCTTTGCCTGGCAAAACTGCCCTTGCCTTGAGTTAGAAAAGGCGCAGGTTTAAGACATTTATAATATCTTTAGGAGAAGAGAACGTTTTAATGTGATTTCCAAGATTTCTGATTTCTGTGGCACAGGAAAATAAAGCCTCCAGGGGTGCCTGCAGAGTGTTCTCGCAGGAGTGTGTGTTTGCTTTGGTCTGGGTAAATAACTGCTCACACTCTGAAAAGCTGTGTAACGGGGATTCTCACAGATTTTAAAGGTGGGTTCATTCAGACCTGTGTGTTTTGCTGATTTAGGCTGTGGCCAGCTGGTTTTAGTGTTGTATAACGAAATGTAAAGGCAAATTTAATTCAGAGCGTTGTCAATTAAGTAAGCCGTGTGTATTTTGTGGTACTATTTAAAACATCTCTATTTGGCATCATCTCAGATACATCGTTAAGGGAGCAGCCTTATTAAAAATTTGCATTTGAACCTCCTGGAAAACACTTTTTTGCTAAGAACGCTGTGGTTTGGGTCTCATGTAAGAGCAGACAAAATTTGTGTGTATGTATATACACACGCTGCTGATGCTGTACGTGGTCATCACATGCTTGCGGTTGGTGAGACCTTTGTTCATCCTAAAAGCCTCACGATCTTAAAAACCCTCCTGAATCTTCTACGTCCTTTGACTTTGAAAACTAAAGAATTCTTACCTGTTTCCTTAAAACAGCTCCTACTGTGTGTGGTGGCTCCTTGTACCAAACAGGTTGGCAGTCCGGCAGCCGCTGCGACTGGAGGAGCTGAGCTCCACATCCCTGTCCAGAGACAACCTGAATTTGAGGGCAGTTTTGTTCTGGTGGCTCTGCTGTTACAGCTGTCTCTTAACTACCTGGGTTAGAAACGTGGCTTTCAAGTTCCTCGTTGACCTCTGCGGTGGAGCCTGGCAGGTGTCACGGCAGGACTCACCCATCTGGAACTGGCAGGGATGCGAGCCTGTCCTGGACCCTACTGTGACCTCTGTCCCTGCCCGTGCCCGGGTGGGCAGGCGACGGGTGCCAGGCCCTGGCGTGGGGAGGGTGCGTGGGAAGCAGGCGGCTGCACAGGAGGGACAGAAGTGGTGCTGCAGGCTCGGTGCCGGTGGGGGGCAGGGGTGGCTCTGCTGTGCCTCCCCGACATACCAGGTGGGCGTGCGACTACGCTGGGTGGGAAGCGATAAAGACCCCAGCAAGGATGTGAGGGAGCGGTGGGTGCACAGCGGGGCTGCGGTGCCTGTCTGAAATGGCATTGATGCCATTTCTGTTTAATTCAGTAAAGGTGCTCGTTTGGCAGTCGGGTGGTGCCTGCGCGCCAGGGGAGCTGTGGCTGCAGACCCCGTGTTCCCGTCGTGTTGGGCAGCGAGCGGCAGGCGTGGAAGCACAGCCTGGGTGCCTTCCTTTGAAATATGGGCTGCGTTCGGCGCATTGAAACTTCATTACTCAGCCAGTGTCCGTGTTCATCCAGAAGTCCTGCCTGTTTATTGATGCTGTTTGAGTTTGGGTTAATTTGCGCTCGGATCGTCCTACAGGAGGTCCCTCAGCTGCGTTTGCTGTAAGGCACAGCCTCCTCAAGGTGTTGGCTTCCCGGAAAATACTGAAGGCGCGTTGTTTGAAAGTGAGCAGCGGCTCTGGTGCTTTGATTTTTGTGCCTCGCTTGAGAAAAGGGAGGCTGCTCGCTCTTCCTTTGGTGTCGCTGTGTGACCGTGCCTTCTGCCCGCCCTCGCAGGCAAACCCACGCTTGGCCAGGTGACCACATCAAACAGGGCACGGCGCTGAAACAGCAAACGCACAAACGCACCCGCGCTGCAGCTCTAACAGTGTTAATGAGGAGCTCTGTTCTCGTAACTGCTTGGTATGTATAAACTTTGTGGGTTTTGGCTCATACACTGTAAGAGAAAGGTTTAAAACCTTTTTTTCCCCCCTAATTTATGTTTTTTAATCAACCTCATTGGTCTTCTAAGCAGAACCATTTTAAACATTGATCCTTTCTGACTGTAGTTTATGCTCTCAGATTGTTGTGGTGAGCAAAGACGGGCACGGCAAAGGGAAAAACAGACCTTCTTCTGCGTTTGGAAGAGTTGCGGTTTCAATAATTCTCTATAAAGTGTGTTTTCCACTGCGATATCTGCTGTTGTTCTGTCAAGTGGGGTCTAGGGAACAGTTAACGCGCACATGTTTTCTCTCAGCGTTTCCAGAGCTGCCCAGCAAGGGAACGCCAGAACTAATGCTCCGGTATCAAAGTGTGGGATGATCTTGAAGGAAACAGGACGCTCTTACACTGTTCGGGTTTTTACCACGTCCTCGATAGGACTGTAAACACACCGTGAATCGAGTGATTGATTGGAGGATCACGTAAGATCATATTAAATTAATGAACCCTCGGAAAGAAAGCAAAACAGAAGTCACTTATTCTAGAGAAAATTGCGCTTGAAATAGCTGATGATCACAGTCGTTGAGATGATTATGATACGCGCTTGTAATTTGTCATGTTGACAAGTTGCAGCCAAAGGAGGAGGACTGTGCTCTGGCTCCTCGTAATCTGGGTCTACTCGGTATCTGGAGCTGCTGTCGCCGTGATCACTTTGTTAGCGTCAGCCCCATAATCGTTGCATCATGAAATGGGTTGGGTTGGAAGGGACCTCAAAGCCCATCCAGTGCCACCCCCTGCCATGGGCAGGGACACCTCCCACTGGGTCAGGGGGCTCCAAGCCCCATCCAACCTGGCCTGGAACCCCTCCAGGGATGGGGCAGCCACCGCTGCTCTGGGCAATCCTTGTCCTCACGGCAAAGTATTTCTGCCCAAGGTCTCATCTCAGTCTCTGCTCTTTCAGCTGAAATAATGCCACATAAGGCTTTTCATCTCCCATGGGAGACGTGCAAGCAACAGGACAAAGAAAATACACAAACTGCTCTTTAACAAGTGAATTAATCAGCGTTTAAATGGATTTCTGTGAAGTATTTTAAAGTCTGTTGAGATTCTGAGTAGTTCTGTTTATCTGCGCCTCGCCGGGTATCAGCCCAAAAGGAAGGGGAAAGCAGAGCGTAGGTCTCTGACCCGCAGCAGCCTTGTGCCGTTTGCCAGGGGTCAGCTCGTAGCCCGACGTTTCCAGCTTGATTTTCAGTCAAGCAGAGCGTGAACAGCCCCAGTTTGGATGTTCAAGTAGAGCTCTAGAGCGTCTTCTGTCACCACTCCCTCTGTGTTGGCTTTCTTTTAACACAGAAGTAAACGCAGGTGTATATTTGTATAAAATAATTGCTGTTTTCTGTCTTGTGCGATTTGCGTTCTCGTTTGAGGGCTCCGTTTGAGGTGAGCGGGGGGGGGGGGGAGCTGGCTGCAGCCATAAAGTGGACGGAAAACAAGCTTCATCTTTGTGGCTCCGAAGAGTGCATTATGGATGTTTTTAATCTCTTTGACCTCGTGGCAGAGAAAGAGGGAAGTGAAGAAATTGTGACAAACACCAAGTCTTTAATGCCAGGTTTGTTACTGCCTGGAGTGCCCTAAGGGTTAATGTCACAGTTTTAAAGTCCTTCAAATCATACCCACCCCCAACTACAGAACACTTCCAAATAATCCCTTTATAATAGACCCTTTTCCACAGATTGTATCTAACCCCAGCATTAATGGGGCCCACTGGTGTCAAGCATTTCAACAAATACGGGCAGCGAGGGCTCGGGGAGCCCCTCTCTGCCTACAGACCTTAATGATCTTTTGCCCCTCTGACTTAGCTCCCCTGCTGCCGGGACAAAATTAAACCACTGCGGATGGCAAAATAGTTATTTGCTGCCCAGGCAATTACAGACTTGCAAACCTCTCCGTCGCGGAAGGCCAGATGGACTTTATAGAAACCAGACCCGGGCCGCAGCTTTAATTATCATAGTCCTGTCAGAAATGAGTGAAATTCTGAATGACCGCATGAAACGAACCAAAAGCCTTACACATGGATTTTTTCCTCAATAAAATTTTATGGCTTCTTAAAGAAACAGCATTCATATATTTTACGAGGCCTAATCATTCACTAATGCCTGTATTAGTGCACCTGTGGCACCCGGCCCCGTGGAAATTACAGCCTGGGCCCGCTGTGCTCTCCTGCCGGTTGTTGCAGACCCCTTGCCACAAGCGTTCCAGGGATAAGCTGGGTTCGCTTTTGTTACCGGCATCGCGGCGATCGGAGAGAGAGATTTCAGACCCGTTAGTGCTGGGACGAGGGGAACGGTTTGAAGCTGCAAGAGGGGAGACTGAGATGGGATCTTAGACAGAAATGTTTTGCTGTGAGGGTGGGGAGGCCCTGGCCCAGGGTGCCCAGAGCAGCGGTGGCTGCCCCATCCCTGGAGGGGTTCCAGGCCAGGTTGGATGGGGCTCGGAGTGTGGGGTTTGTGTCCTGGCTCTTCACTGTTCCTTCCCATCCCAGGCAGACTCGGGGGCTGATCCCATCAGGTCACATTTGGGGACAGCGAGGCAGTCAGCGCTTCCGTATTGGCTTTCCAGCTGCTGTCTAGCGGGATGAGCCGAGTGAAGGGTGAGCCGGTCCGACCCAGCCCGTGGCAGAAGGAAGGTGGCACCAAGGAATGCATCTCCCCTGCCTGTGCCGGCCAGGTTTGCTCGTGAGGTTCGCTGCGGCGCGGTGCTGACAGCCACGGCACACACTGGGTGTGTTCGCCCCGGCGCTGCTGGAATGAAGTCAGCTTTCTCTCCCTATGCTTTCTCATTACTTCATGCACTTGGCAGCTGCGCCCAGACTGGACGAGCTCAGCCAAAATCAGACCCGATGTAGAAACATGGAAAAGTCTATTTAGCGTTTCCAAACATTCTTCCTGGGGAGATGGCAGGAGAGGGAGGAGGAGCTGCTGGATGCACGCGTTTTCTCTTGGCGGTGCTCTCGGAGGTGAGCAGGGAGGAGGACGGGGAGGGCGCGCGTCTCTGCTGGGCACGTGCTCGCGTCCCTGCAGATGGGTGGCTTTGTCCCCAGCCCCGGCCCCCCCACGCTGCTCCGTCGCGTGCTGCTGGAGATGCAAAGTGCGTTTGGATTGAATACATCAGTTCCAAAAGGGGCTAGGAGTAAACTGAGAATATTTGGATAAACTTGCCGGCCCTCAGGACTAGAAAAGGACTTTTGTTCATGCAAAGAAAAAGGCTGTTGCATTACCATGGGACGGCTGGACACGGTCCAGTAAAAACTGAACTTGAAGTATAAAAAGTGATTAGGAGTGTCAAACGAAGGATCTTTTCCTTGAGGTCAGGTATTTATTTTTATTTATTAGAATGTCAGATCTACATCTATGGCCTCGCTTTGGTCTGCGGCGGCGTCTCCGGTGGGAATATTGTCCTTCAACAGAGCGAGGGTTGTGAGGAGGGAGGGAGCTCCCCTGTGCTGCTCCCTCTGTTCACTGTCGCTTTCCCCAGCTTCTTTATTTTTTGGCTTCTTGATCTCAAGTGGCAGGGGCAGCGCCCAGGGTGAAACGCCTCAGCTCAGCACTGTTTGCTGTCAGACCTTAGAGCGGGGCTGGAGTAGCACCTGCCAACCCCAGGTCATAGCACAGGGGCGTCACCGAGGGGGTTTGTGCACACCTGAGGGGCACGGAATCACAGAATGGTTTGGGTTGGAAATCACTTTAAAGCCCACCCAGTGCCACCCCTGCCATGGGCAGGGACACCTCCCACTGGGTCAGGGGGCTCCAAGCCCCATCCAACCTGGCCTGGAACACCTCCAGGGATGGGGCAGCCACCGCTGCTCTGGGCACCCTGGGCCAGGGCCTCCCCACCCTCACAGCAAAACATTTCTGCCCAAGATCCCATCTCAATCTCCCCTCTTGCAACTCAAAACCATTGCCCTTGTCCCATCCCTGCACTCCCTGATCCAGAGCCCCTCCCCAGCTTTCCTGCAGCCCCTTTCAGCACTGGAAGTCACTACAGCTTTGTTTTCCAAAAAGCTTTTCCACCCCCAAAGTGTGTTTCAAGCATTTAGATGATTCCTTACAGACAGACTCTTCCTCTTTGCTCTTGGAAAGGGAGAAGCACAGGGAGCTGGCAGAGCCCCAGCGCTGCCGACGGGGGACGCTGCCCATCCCGGGGCAAAGCGAGAGAGGGAGCAGCTTTGTCCTCTCTTGGTTTGTTTGGTGATGTTAGCGATGACACCGCCGCGAACGGAGCGTGGGGAGGTAGCAGGTTTGGACAGAAGAAGTAGATTTGTTAATCAAAGCAGAGAAAAAGAGAGAGAGGGAGAGACAGCCGGATCCCTATGAAGTCACCACCGAGGCGCAGCCAACAGATTATTGACTCCGTGCGCCTGCTCGGGTCGTTTTTTGTGATTTGCTCCAGTGTAAAATGTAAAAGACATATTTGGTGCAAATGTTTTCCTAAGATTTATTTTCATCTAATCGCTTATGAAAGTTTTACTGACTTTAAGGAACAGCTTTGCTAACCACCCATAAACCATGTTTTGCTGCTTTAATTAAACCATTTGTGTCCATGAGGCTTTGTTCACACACTGACAACATCAATATAAATATATCTCTGCCAGAGTAATTAATACAAGCCGGCAGCTCAAGGGAGAAGCATGTGTGTCGTCTCATCTTTGCAGGCTCCACTATTGTATAGTTCTTCCAAAAAAAGTGAAGAATTGCCCCAGTTAAAATGTCCTGTGGCTTATGTATGTTCAGATTGAATTCACGCTCATCCTTCGAGCAGTGGTGGGGCTGCCAGATACAGACCGGGGTCGTTTGTACCATAGAAATACTCTGCTATTGGGGTGGGTTTTTTACAGGCTGTAGGATTAGGTCTCAAGAAACCGTTTCAGCAGCATTGCAGGGCTGGTAAGGTTGCTTCAACACGGCACGTGGGGATTTCTAGAGGGACTGAGGACAATATTGTTGTTTTCACCGCATGTTTCACTTATTTTGCAGGCTAAAGCGCTGCTAAAAATGTGGTCCCGTGCTTCCTATCTAGCATTAAACTCATACTTCTTATTGTGGTTGGAAGGAATTTGTGAAGTCCTGTGTTCTTCAGTTGCTGATTTTTAACTTTTAAGTATGTTAATAAGAAAGCTGTTGCAAAAAAGCATCTCCATTGGTTAATGAAGCCGACTTTCAGATTGCTTTCAGGTGGAGTTTCCAAACATTTGAAGGCTTTGTGTTCTTTTCCAGCAGTCTTTCAGTGGTGGGAAAGTGTTCAGTGTGAGGAGACACAGCCATCCTCATGTTTATTGAGGAGTTGAGAAAATCATATCAGTTTTTGTGCTGCTCATATGTTTAAAAAATCCTAAACTCTTTTTTTGCAGGCAGTTTGCTTTGCGTCCTGTCCTGGGTTTGGTGACACAGAGGGGTTTTGCAGTTGGCTGGTGGGAAGGGGCGCAGGGCGCAGTAGCTGCTCACTTGCTGCAGTAAATGTTGTGACACTGAGATCCCAACAGCAAACAAACTCCACAGAATCACAGAATCATGGAGTGGCTTGGGCTGGAAGGGGCCTTGAAGCCCGTCCAGTTCCAACCACGCTGCCATGGGCAGGGACGCCTCCCTCTGGGTCAGGGTGCCAAAGTAAGAGGAGGAGCAAATGTTTTCCCTGTTTAAAACGTGAGACAAGAGCAGCCCAGATGGGACGTGGGTCCCCTTTTCCTGACCTGAGATCCTGATGTCCTGGATTTAACAGCCCAGGCACGTCCCCATACCCTAGTGGGGCTATTTTGGAAAGCAAATATTTGTCATCCTCAGCTTCATCTTCTGGACCGAAGCCTGGCCTTCCGAGAGTTGAGAAAACTGCTGTAAAAGGCAGACACTAGTCCTTCTTTTTTTTTCCTCTCCTTCTGTTTGGCTTCAGAACAGCTCAGCTTCTAAAGAGCAGGAGTCCTCTCCTATTGGATCAAAGGTGGATGTTGGGTCTCATTGCTTTGGGGTGTCTCTAAGGCTTGAGACCAGTGTTCGCAGAAGATAAGGAATTCTGGGGGGGTATCAGAGCCTCCTTAACTCAAACCCGAGTCGTGCGGGCATTGCAAGGTGCATGGTGTGTGAGCCTATGGATTTTGAGACCCAGGTGTGTTGGAATTGCCTTGGCAAAACAGGAGCAGAGACATCTGTGTGCCTTCGGCGCTTTGCTGTGGCTTTCCCGCGGAGCAGTCACCTCAACAGCATCGTTCTGCTGAGCTGTCTTTTGACCCAGAGATGGTACAAGATCCAAGCGGGAGGTTTTGAAATGTTGTTTCTCAGCGTATTCCAAGGGCAGATTTGTCATTAGAACGAATGCCCTGGAATATGTAATTTCATAAGTAGGTGAATTGGCACGGGGTAAAGTTCATCCAGGCGGCACTTGGGACTGTGCAATTCACCCTTGTTCTTCCTTGTAACTGAGATCTCAGTTTGTGGTGCCAGACAAGATGCTACTGGCGTAGTTTCAGCTGCAGAGAGGGCAAATCACCGAGATTGGGAAGGAAATAACTGAACCAGTTTTATATTGGTCATAATTTTGAAAAAAACATCAAAATGTGGCTTGAAGAATTCTAGAGCTTGCTTTTTATAAAGGAATCCAAGTGTTTGAGCAAGAGAGGGGGACAGCCAAATCTCTTTGGAGGATGCAAATGCCAGAAAAGGAAGGTAATTATTCTAGGATGATGTGAGGAGTAAAAGGTCTGTCAATAATTTGTTCCTTGAGCCAAGACCTGTGCACATCACTTCTAGCAAAGACCATGACAAGACCCCTGTACCAGGGTTCCCTGTGGCTGGCACACGGAGTAACAAGCCATGGTAATGGGATAGAACTGGGTGGTGGAGCTGGGCTGTGGTTCCTGTGCCTCCTTCTGGAGCGATGGAGCCTCCCAGGCTGGAGCCACTTAAAGGCTGTTGGAAAAGGGACTGACGAATGCGTTGCGGAGAGTAAAGCTCTGCTGGCAGGGCATGGACCTGGTATGAGCGTATCTCGGTGTTGTGCTTCTACAGCAGCACTTGGAGCGCTTTAGAAATAGAAACACGATCATCTCAGGGATGTCCTGGAGATGCCGAAGCAGGGACCGAACGGGTTTGTGCTGATGGGCAGCGTGTGGCATTGCAGCTGGGTGGCTCTGCTGGCCCTGTCCGCGTGGCTGAGCGTCCCCAAAGGAGCGAGTCAAGCACCCGGCCTCACAGAAATGACAGGTTCTGCCTTTGTGCTGGGAAGGTCTCTTGTGATCTTGTGTGTAAAATCATAGGCAGCTTTCATGCAGGATGTTGCTCAGCAGGGTGGGAGCCTCTGGTGCTGCTGTGGAAAGGGTGCACAGGCTTCATCACCTCATTTTTGCACCTTCTTTTGGTAGTGTTTTCGGTACGTATCATCTGTAAAGAAGTCACACGTCTCGGCTCTATGAGAGGAGAGCGTGCTGCTGTTGCTGCATCAAGAGGAAAGGTCGCTTTGCCTTGGTGCGAGCTGGCTGCTTTGTTTTGAAAGCTCTTTAAACAGGAGCTGGTTCCTGGTTTTGATCAGCTGCTTTGCTCAGGAGGGAAACCTAGAATATCCTTTCATTCTTTTGCTCAGTGCCAACCCAGTTCACAAACTCGTCTATTTCACACCTTCCGAAGAGCATGGGAACAGCCTGCAGAGCAGCTGCCTTACTCATTTCTGATAAGAAAGGTTACCAGGACTTGCTTCCTCGGGTGCCTGTGGCACCTCTGGGGGGGTTTCCTGTGTCTGTGGGACCTGGGTGCAGCTGCGCTCGCAGTGGTGTTGGCGCTGGGGGAAGGGAGCACCTGGCTTTGCTTTAAATCTCGGTTCTGGAAGTGTAAGGTCACGGCGAAAGCTATGGTAACAGAACCACAGGATCATGGAATGGGTTGGGTCGGAAGGGACCTCAAAGCCCATCCAGTGCCACCCCCTGCCATGGGCAGGGACACCTCCCGCTGGATCGTGGCTTTGTGTAGCAACTCAGCCCCGTTCCAGCAGTGCCTACGGCAGGGTGCTCGTGCGCAGACACTTCTGCACATGGGACAGAAGCCATGAAGACAGAAATGAGCCCAACACAGTGTCTGTCGTTGCATGGATGCAACCAGCACCACTCTTGTACAGAATAAAGCCTCGGGTCCTTTCCTGCCTCTCAAGAGGTTTCACAGCACTGGCACTCTTGCATTCGAGACCTGACCTTGTAGCTCCCCATCTTCTTTTCGAAGCAGCACCAGGCTAGGCATGCCCTAAGCCGTCAGTATCTCCATGGAAGCTGAAAGGCGCTAGCGAATTGCGTCTGGTTTCATCCCTTGGACCAGCACCTGACTGAAGGACTGAGGCACCGCTTGCTTCTGCTCCCTCTTCCCAATTCAGAGAAATGAAATGTCCTAAGTCCTCATCTGCCTGCAAGTAGTCTCTCTCTTTTGGTTATCAGATCAAGACTTCTCTCCAGTTCCCATTTATTTTCCATCTATTGACCTTTTAGAATCCCACTGGCCCGGGTGCAATCCAGCTGGGCTGCCCCACAGTGGAGGTTCTCCCGGCTCTGTCTCAGCGTGGACAAGACAGCTTGATGCTTCTTAGGCACAAGGAGATCCATTTCTTTTCCTCTCCTCTGAGCTGTCCCGGCGCTGGGATACGCTGGGCTTTTGTGAGAGCCCACGGTTCCTGTGCACTTGGCTGTTCTGCTGAAAAGCTGGAAGTCTGCCTGCAAACAGGGAATGTGGATGCTGGGAACCCTCCCGAGGACCCTCCCGAGCACGGCCTGACAGCCAGGTCACGGAGCTGGGCAGTAGGACCCAGGGGGGTTAAGTTCTCTGATCCTGCAGTCCCTTAGATGGCCCTTCGAACGTGGAGATCATCCCCGACACACGCACACGCGCCCGTGGGTGCACAAGTGCCTTGCAGACCAGAGCCTGAGTAGCTCGCTCGGGGCGGTGGCGAGAGCTCTGCGGCACACGCATGAGGTAAAGCACAGGTAGAGGCTTTCAGGGAGCGGCATTTTCTCTCCTTATCACCTGGCATTCCTGGGAATGGGGAGCTGACTCCAGGCTGGACTTCACGTTTGGACAAGCAATTTACACCAAGACAAGCAGTTCTCGCTGAATGTGCTCAGAGATTTCCCGTGGCTGGGGGCACAAACGAGTTGGGTTTGGCTGAGCCGCTCTTCCCATCGGTTTTCAGTGCTATGACCTGTTTGTGTCTGACGCGTTTCTCATTAACTCTTTGTCAAACCACCAGGAAGCCCGCTTAATTGCAGGCAGAGTGCTGAATTTATGAGTTCACCTAGGCTTCGCGTCTACACATTGGCAGAGGTGTTTCTCTGGATGGAGGCTTTTTCTCTTCGTTTCGTGGCAAGAATGGACTTTCTGTTTCAGTTACTTCTGAAAGTCATAAATTGCAGCAGTCCCTCCCTCCCCTTTATTTGAAAGAAACACAACAAAACTTCATGGCAACAGTTTATTGCTCTAAATCAGTTCGTGGGTCATTAAAGCAAAAAGGGGAAAAGGGAAAAAAACAGGGGAAAAAAATCTGCCTCGAACTCCTGCCAAATAAAATGCGGACATCGGCCAAACTGTCAAAGGCAGAGCCTGCAACTATGGGATGAGAAGGTTTATTACACTTCAGGCTTCTGGGGAGGGATGTTATAGCAACAGGACGCTGGGTCACTGATGGCAAACTCATGGTTGCTTCGTTTCTTCATGCACACTAGGAATCCATTAAGCTAACTGACGACAGATCCCCAGGCATTCCAGCCCCACGGCACACCTCGGCCGAGGCCAAATGTTGGACGCTGCCCATTACAACGTGAAAGAAACAACCCAGCAGAGAGCCCACAAATTAAGAGAGGCAGGAAACCTCAAATGATGTGCAAAAAAAATTATGAACCTTCAAGAGGATTTTTCCATAACTTTTGCTTCATAACTCAGCATTTCTGATGTGAATAAATTATGAAGCGGAGCCTTCGCAAGATCAATGGGCCTTTTGGACTCAGATCCTGCCTGCTGCTCAGCAGACAGCAGGTGAGGCTGCAAAGTGAGCCCTGGAACATGACAACCATTTCCTTTTGGCTGGGTAGAGACGAGTCTGAACCGCAGCCACAGCCAGCGTCCTGGCTCCGGGTCCCAAATCCCTGTCTGCAATGGGCCAGATAAACCCCTGCGATCCGAAGGAACGCGAAGGTGCATTTGCCTTAACCAGAGAAAAGGAGAAGGATGGGGACGCTGGAGTGGGGAAAAGATGTAATAGCGTTCTGGGAATAGATAGCAGCTGTCTCGGCAAGGCAAAATCCCGGCGCTGTTATGGGCCAGGAAGGGGAGTGGAGAGCACTCGGATGAGCTGCTGGATTTGTAGACGAAAGCGATGGAAAGTGCCTTGGGTTACTGAGTACAAAGTCTGTCCTGAACTCACCATCTGCAAGAGCAGGAGAAAAGGTGAACTTCGGTTTTGGCAGGTTCAGTGAAAAAAACCCAGTGAGAAATGTATGACAAGGGCCTGGGCGGGTGCGAGGGAAGGGAAGCTGCTCCGGCGGAGATGAGGCAAAGGAAGCGCTCCCACAATAATGGAATCTCAGCTCCACCCAGTCAGATTCCTGTGAATTACACCTGATTTTCTGTTGGGTTTTTTCTTCCTCTGGTGTCTTTTTTTTGCTGTTGGTGCCAGATACCTGATGTTGGCCCTCACCTGTCCAGAAAAACAGGGATAACTATGGGTGAAGAGTCTTACGATTAAAGCTACTGATTGGTCCTTGATAGAGGTGAACTTAGCTCTGCTCTAACTGTGAATAACCAGTTGCTTTGATAGAGCTAGTTAGGACTTAATGAGTACATCCCGAGGTGGCTGTGGGATGAACCCCTCTGTGCTTCCGTTTGCTGTCTTTAATTTACCCATAAATTATTTGCCTCCCTTTTCTTTCTCCATCTGGTCATCTTCAGAGCATCGGTCGTCTCTTAGTGCTGCTCACACTTCAAAACAACGTAAAAAAAAATGAATGATTTATGCCCATTCCAAAAGGCTGCGAACAGAAAGGCTTTTTGGTTACTGACAATGACTCGTAAGCACTTGATCTGGAGAATTTCAGCAGGGGAAATTTCAGATTTCCTTCTGGTCTAAACTGGAAGAAGATGTGGTAAAAGATTTCAGTTTGTTTTTTCCGGAGTTTTTTAAGGTGAGAGGAAGAGGGACTGAGAATATTCTGTGTGCGCGCATGTTTGGCAGAGGAAAAGATCTCTCCAGGTGGTAATTTGTGATTGCTATTGGACTGCTCAGTGTTTTCTACCCTGTGACACAACTTTCACACAGAACATCAGAAAAGAGCGTGAGTGTGTGAACTCAATCTTTAATTAGAGGTGTCAACCACAACGAGCTGGACTCGCTCAAGAACGCTCCCACTCTGCAAGCGGGACAGCAGTGCTTTGCGTGCTCCGTTGATTATAGGTGCCGTATCTCACCCACTCTGAGAGAAAGCACCCTTTCCGTGCATTTTGACCCCTCGATAGACAAATATTGAGGCGTTCTAGGGAATTAACATTGGAGGCATTTGCCAGCCTTGGAGATACCACCCCATACAGCCCATGGCAGTCGCAAGGAAAAACGCATTTCCAGAAATCTCTGGAAATTCCCTGGTTAAAAATAAAGAAAGCCCATTAGTGATCCATGGAATGGGATAGGAGAAGCGATTCATCCCTGTGGTTCAGCTGGCAAGGGATAACTTATTGCTGTTTAACAGTGGTGTTGCTGGTAACGCCCTGTCCCTCTTCTACTTCCCTAACATTTCCAGCTGTTCCAATCTCAAAGGCTCCTTATTGATAACAACAGACACAAACCCTTCTGTAAGGGACAGGAATATCCAAAATCTTGTTCGGTGACGTTACTGGGCCTTAGTTCGTGATCCCTCGTTCTATTTATGGAGTAGAGTGAGTGTGTGAAAAACAGGGGCTGAAGTTCTCAGGGTTTCATACAACCTCTCTTTCTCATTTTGATCTGTGAGATTTCACACCCCGTTTGGGTTTCAAAGCTCCACTCAGATGAAACCACAAAGTTTCAGGTGATTTCTAGCGAAGATGGCACCTCATTCTGAGCAGTCGAGCCTTGTGCAGGGCCCTGCAAAACAGCTGGTGAATGGGAGCTGAGCCCTGGGTTTGCCAGAGCCCTCCGAGTGTCTCCAACCAAGCGGTTCTGGCGTGCGGCAGTGGGAGCCTCTCTGGTGCAGCTATGAAATAAAACAGTTTGCGTAGTCCTGGAGTTTGCTGTGTTGTATTCCCAGGGTCACTGAATTTCACCCCGAATAAATGAGTGGTACTGGGATGTCAGAGGGCTGCTGCGTATTCATAGAATCATAGAATCACGAGATCGTTAAGGTTGGAAAAGACCCGTAAGCTCAGTGCAGCCGTCAGCCCAGCCCCACCGTGCCTGCTGAACCCTGTCCCAAAGTGCCACCTCACCACGCTTTTTGAGCCTCTGCAGGGATGGAGACTCCCCCACTGCCCTGGGCAGCCTCTGCCAGGGCTTGACCAAACCACTGAAACCCATAAGCTATCCAAACTGCTCAGCAGCGTCGAGTCAACAGCTGAACATTGATAATTTGTCTCAGTTTTGTTTCCCAGGTGATTTCTGTGGGAGCTGTTATCCCTTTATTTCTGGGTGTGTCCCCTCTGGTGTCCCTCAAGGCACTGGTTTGGCCATTGAACTTGGTTAACCCGTTTGGGGTCAGGAAAGCTGAGACCAGAACTTGATATCTCAGCAAGAGCCAATAGCTTTAGTCGGCCTCCACATTCCTAGAGGTTCCCTGAGATAAAGCAGAAGTTATTGCTTACTGGGGATGCTGGAGGTGCCCGGCTCCTGGGCTGGGCTGCGGGGTCGTGGGGCTGGTGCTGCCCAGGTCTCAGTGCCCATGGGTGTGGGGAGCTGGGCAGCAAGAGCTTCACTGGCAAAGTCGCGCCAAGATTTCTCAGCCTGACCTTATACTTGAGTTGTTGCCGTCATCGCCGTGTTTTAAGTTTTCCTTGCCTTTGTTCCTACCTTTTCTTTTTTTCTCTGTCTTGAAATAGATGGGAAAGTATTACCGTATCCCATGGGATTTTGAGAGAATTAATTGCTGTTAAAAGCATGTTAAGAGCTTTTGATGACTGAAGTAATTTGCAATGACACAGGGGCTGCTGGGGTAGAGGGAAATCCAAGTCCAGGGGAAAAAGGCATTTCTGTATCAGGGAGGCCCACTTCTGAGCACAATACGGTCTTGCCGTGCTTACTGCTCCGAGGGCTTTTCCTGTTTCCGTAGTGTCCTGGGTGATTTTTAAAGTGAGCTTTTTCATGAGCATCTTCGCTGTTTCTACATCATCGAACTTACTTTGCTACCTTAAAAAAGAAAAAGTGCAAAGTCTCTTCCTAGTAGGACAGTGCCTTCTTCAGACCTGAACCCCTCAGTTAACCCTTTATTCCCACACCTGGGCTTTTAAGTGTTTGAGGGGTTTTATTTGAAAGGATTCCTCTTCTGCACACCAGCCAAAGTTCATCTCATCTCCAACCACACATCCTCCAGTGCCACTGGATTCTGGTGTAGTTACAGAAATGAAGGCAACACTGGTTGCAGAATTCTTTAAAATATAAAGACGCACACCGTGGGGTGTGATCTGTGTTGAAAGTTTCCTCGTTATTTATAATAAATGATCCTGCACGAGAGACGAAACAGATAAAGCGAAGATGGAACAGTTCATCAACGTTAATATGGTTTGGAGAAGTTATCTGCTTCAATTACTTAAACTGGTGTGGATACTGGAACCAAGTGTTTGTCTCCATAATCCTGAGCCCGTGGACAACTCCAGTCTCTGTCCTTGAAGGTTCTACTGGCCAGGAACTCCAGGCTGGTTTTCAGCCCTGCCATATGTCTCTCTATCGATTAAATACACCATCCAGCTTTCTTATTTCTTGTCTGGAATCCCACATTGCAAATAATTCTCCTTTTTTCTTCTTTCCGCAGCTATCATTTGCTATCAGATAACCCATGTGTTCCTTCTTCTCCCGTCCTACAGATTGCTGACGACCTGGGAAATCAGAAATTCTGTCTTGATGCCAGCCAGAGTGGTGCTGGGAACTGGCTGAAGTACATCCGCATGGCCTGTTCCTGCAATGAACAGAATCTAGCCGTGTGTCACATCAACGACCAGGTAATGACCTTGGCAGCTACCAGGCTGCTGTCCTCCCCTTGCCACCCCACCAGCTACCAGGGGGAGCTGGCTGGAGGACAGTGCGTAGCAGAGGCGACGGAGGGATTCATCCGTTGAGCAGCTCTGCTCCAAAGGCAGAAAACACCTGAACAAAAGCAAAACACGCAGCCCCGTTCTGGCCAGAAACGCAGGGGCCAAACTTCACCTGTGCCCCGGGCTGCACAGCGGGCAGACCCGGTGCCAGGGGTCCCACCGGCTCTCTGGCACAATTAACTGTTTGCAAGGCAAGAGCGGAAAGCAGCCGCTTTGGGCTCATTGGGAATTGTCTCTATCCCTCCCCGCCGCGCGCCGATGCCATGAGTGGGGTTGGGTTTTGCTCTTTAAGGAGCCTCTTTTCTCCGCTCTCTAAGGCTCTGCCTTGCCTGCAGTACCAACGTGTTGCGGCGGCGACACTACGGGAAGCGGCAGCCATAGCTCAGGCAGCTGGAAAACAGGGCTGTTCCTTATGAGAGACCCCGGAGTAATGGGAGAACGCTCGGGCGCACTTTTCTCACTTGACGTGCTCCATCCCCGTCACGTCCCTCGATGCTGGAAACACCCAACTGCCCCAGTGTTCGAGCGCTCTCTGTCTCGAGAGCACTTTATCTCAGATGATGCAGCTCAGCTTGCTTTGTGCTCCGCTCTGAGCCACATCGGCCTCGGGATGCGATCGGCTGCTGCGGTTCGGTGTTATCGATACTGGCAGGGATTGCACCGCACTGCTCGGTTACGCGCTGCCCAGCGTTACAGCCAGCGCCAGCTTCGTGCTGCGCCGCTTTCCATCCGCAGGGGCAGTCACAGAGCAGGTCCCCACATCACACCCAGGCTGGAAAAGGATTCCTCTGGGCTTTTTTACTTTCCTTTTTTTTTTCTTCTCCCTCTAGCGCCTCATCCCTAGAATAATTGTGACAAAAATCAAGAAAGGGGTACGTCTCATCTGTGACAGCATCACCCAAGCCCAAGTTATTTTATTAACTATTTTTAACAATTAAGCTAATATTGGTAGCTATTTTGTGTTAAATAAAACTAACCTGTCCTCAGGAGAGGGGCCCCTTGCGCTGAGAAAGATAAGAAATGATAACGGGTGGAGATTTTATATAAATGATGAACAGCGGTGATTTATGAATATTCTGATGGGTCAGTAAATCTGATTTTTCCGGTGCACAATGAATACAAAACAAAAGGAAGCAGCAGTAATTTCAGTGAATTCAGGCCGTCGGTAGCTTGGTTGGGAGATGAAGTTAATTACTATCGTGACACGTTTGGTGACATTCAGACTCCCGCGGGACGCAGCTTTCCCCGGTCACTCGGGAAGCTTGTACTGGATCTGTATTTGTGACAGTTTTTATGCCCAAGCAGCTGCTTTGGTCGGGAGGGCAGAGGAGTTGCAGGTGCTGGGGCGGTGCCCACCGTCCCCGGGGTGGGGGCGGGGTTGGCCGCTGTGAGATCCGTGGCTGCACCTGAGACCAGGTGTGCCTTTGCCACCGGCGGCTGTGGTCAGCGCTGCTCTGCTTCGGGGTCTCCGGCAGAGGGAGACGCGCGCGTCCGGGGCTGCTCTGGGGCTCGGCCGGGGGGTGAGGGGGGCACCCACCCCCCCTGCTCCCACCCCCCCCCCCCACCCCGCGCTGTCCGGGCGCTGCGGGTGGGGCCGCCCCCTGCTGGGCGGGGGGAACGCGACAGCGACCCCAGCCCCGACCCCAGCCCCGACCCCAGCCCGATCCGGCTCCCATCCTGTTCCCAAACCCATTCCCTCTCCCGCTCCCAGTCCCGCCCTGCTCCCGGCCGACCTGCCCCGTTCCCAAACCTGGTCCTGATCCTGATCCTACCCCACTCCCACTCCCATCCTGCTCCCATTCCTGCTCCTGTCCCACTCCCGATCCCCAATCCTACTCCTTTCCTGCTCCCATCCCATTCCTCCTCCCATCCCACTCCTGTTCTTGCTTCTCTCCTGCTTCCATCCCCTTCCCGCTCCTTTCCCACTCCCCTTCCCGTTCCCTTCCCACTCCCGTTCCTGCTTCCGTCCCACTCCCATCCTCTTCGCGCTCCCGTCCCGTCCCGTTCCTGCTCCCGTCCCGTTCCTGCCGTTCTGCTGCTGACTCGTTCCTTGAGGAGCTCTTCATGAAACGCCCTCCCAGGCGAAGTTCCTGAGCTCCCTGTCCGTGCCAGGGCTGCCCAGCCACGTGTTGGGTGGTGCCCACGGGCAGTGGGCAGTGACGAGTGCCCTCAGACGCCCTCAGCACGCTCCTCCTCTGCCGTTCTGGCAGAAAGAATGAGGCCACTGGGTCCGCTGCCCGCGAACGCGGTTGCCTCTGGACGTGCTGCTGAGGGGTTTTGGGATGGGGCAGTGAAGACGACGGGTGCTATGTGTGAAAGTACCTGCTAAGGTGTCAGCGCCTGGCGAGGTTACACTTGGTTACACCTGGGATAAAGGGGATTTCCTTCTCCTCGTATCGATTTCTAAGAAATGCGTCCTTGAAGTGCGGGAGCCCCGTATAAAGCCTGGGTGTCCTGTAATAAAACAGCAGCACGGATGGGGCACTCAGCGGGTGTGGGGTCTCTGGCCTGGTCTGAAGCCGATTTCCGTTCCTGGGTTTGCGCTCCGGCGTATGACGAAGGTGCGGCAGGTGAGCAGTGCGGTGCTCGGCACCATCCAGAAGGTTCAGGGTCTGTGGGGAGACGGGAGCTGTGCATGGGGATAAACTCCTCGCCTGGAGTGTGAGCACATCGTGTCTGTAGGGATCAGGTCCTCAGGCTCCAGGTGAGAGTAACCAACACAATAATTCCATGAGGATGCACTAATTCAGCTCTCTAATCATCAGCCCAGTTTCGGGTTAGAGAAGTGGAGACTTAAATGTGTCAATTCCATCAAATTAATCTTCCCTTCACTATAACAAACACACTGAGCTTATAGGAGGTCGGGAAAACAATGGGAAGATTTGGTGTAATTTAAAGGAGAGAGGCTGTTACCATAAATACCACTTTATTGTCCAAGCCGCGTGAAACACCAGCACGCACAGAGTAAAATAAAGGCAGGCGAAAAGAGCTCTCGGTAGCAATTATCGCACCAATCAAGTGACAGCCTCCCCTATGAGCTGGGATAATTTGAGTTATTGGTTAAAATGTAAAATGCAAGTCTTTGCATATTTAACGTGTCTCAATTTTTTTTTGTTTTTGATCCCCAGATCTATTATAAAGTTATTAAAGAAATTGAGCCAGGAGAAGAGCTCTTGGTGTATTTGAAGGAAGGTGGTTATTCCATTGGGAACATGGCGCCCAGCATGGAAGGTAAGGCCTCGTTTTGCTGGATAGGGCCCTTTTCCACCTCTCACCAGCAAACCTAGGGATGCTGAAAACCTCAGTTAGTGCTGAACTGGGACAAAATCCCAGTCGGTACCTGCCCCTCCTGCCTCCGTTGGTATTTCATGTTTATTGTCACTCTTTCTCTGGTGAGAGCAGCTGTCCTAGACCGCAGGCAAGTCGTTATTATGGTCAAGGCATGCAACAGGTTAACTTGCTTCTTCTCTGACAAACATTGAGGGCTTGGATATGAGCGGAGGTACCTGTTTAATTCCCAGGGTCACTGTGTTTCTTTGGCTGCGATAAAAATGGGCCAAACCATTCCAAGGCTTGCAGAACACTGGTCTTTAGAGCTTGAGAGCACATGGAAAAGGGAGATCCAGGAGAGGATGGAGGAGTCGTCACTCGAATTATTATTGCTAGAATACAGACAATGCCAAACCCCTGAAATGATGCAGCGAAGGCCAAAAGAATGGTTATTTTTAAACAAAAGGTCACGTTTTTATTAGTTCTGTGTCTCTTGCCGTGCATGGTTGGGCTCTCAGGACGAGGTGCACAGCTCAGACAGGCTCACACGGAGACGAGTTCCCTGAGCTGCTGATCGGTGCGGAGCACTTGGAAATCTAAGCCTTATCCGCTTCTCTGTGTGTTAGCACAGCCCTTCTCCTCTGAGCACCCTGCTGGTCATTACTGGAGTCCAGTGATCACACAGACCGTCTAAAAGCCGCCATGCTTTCCAGGTTAAGCGAGGAGCAACAAGGTTGGAGATTTGGATGCTGTCCGTGCACCAGCCCGGTGCCGTGTGCAGCTTCTGAATTCCCTTGACATTTGGTTACAGTGAAAATCAGAGAACAGCAGAAAAGGCGGATGGATGTTCTTAAGTGAAGAGATTATCGGCACCTATTACTTGTGTCTTCTGCTGTTCACTCATTGAACGCAGAGCCTGGTGCAGGTTTCACGTTGTTATGTGATGACTAATTTCTATAAATAAATTCTCATCTACCCATCTTTTTTAAACCATTAGTTGGAAATACTGTTCTACATAATCAATCGCTGAAATTGGGGTTATCTCACCTGGACGCAGAATCACAGAGTGGTTTGGGCTGGAAGGGACCTCAAAGCCCACCCAGTGCCACCCCCTGCCATGGGCAGGGACACCTCCCACTGGGTCAGGGGGCTCCAAGCCCCATCCAACCTGGCCTGGACCCCCTCCAGGGATGGGGCAGCCACCGCTGCTCTGGGCACCCTGGGCCAGGGCCTCCCCACCCTCACAGCAAAACATTTTTCCCCAAGATCTCATCTCAGTCTCCCCTCTTTCAGCTGAAATCCCTTCCCTCTCATCCCATCCCTGCACTCCCTGATCCAGAGCTCCTCCCCAGCTTTCCTGGAGCCCCTTTCAGCACTGGGAGCTGCTCTAAGGTCTCCCCAGAGCCTTCTCCTCTCCAGGCTGAACAACCCCAACTCTCAATACATTTTTTTTCTGTTTCCTGTATATTAATATGATTTTCAGGTTCAAATTTGTAGGGAAACTCTAAGAGCATGCGTACGATGTGCAGAAATGGTTTGAAATACTTGTGAATAACTGGATGGCTGGAGGAGGATTGGTGCTGCTGAAAGCTTCTGCCAAAGGTCCGTGGGTGGGTGAATGAGCGGGCGGTGTGACAGCCAAGATGGCAAGGCTGGCACTGTTTTTTCAGTGTTCTCCCCCAAAAAGTTAATAATTTCCCTGAGGCCAGCACACAGAGCTGGATAATTTTTACATTCACAGCAATGGCGTCGCGCTCACCTTTTTGTTGATGTTGGGGAGAAATCAGAAAGCAAACTCACCCCTGTTTTGCATTTTGGTTTCTGAGAGGCTTTTATTCCAACAAGCAGAAAGTGCCCCTTGTTTCCATCTTTGTCCCCATGTAACATTGATCTGTGTCTTCCTGGTAATGTCTCCTGCTTTTGCCACGTAATTGCTTTCAAATTATAATAGGGCAACATTAAATATTTGACTTCTTAATACTTTTTCCTTTCGGTAATGCTGTCTTCCTGCTGCCTCGCACCCCCATTCCGATCCGGAATTAACAAGAAAGAAAATGCAAAATTGTTCCACACAAAGATAATTATCATAAAAATCTTTCATCCAAACCCCAGCCAAACAGAGCAGACCCCTTATCACTGCAGGAATTTTGAGTAGGGCACTTGAACTCCTTTGAGATTCGAGTCTGGTAGATTAGCATGTAGATGCCACATAATTGTGTTCCCCTTGGTTTCTCTGAAAGCTATTAGGCACTGATTTATTTTTCTGTTACATTCCTGCTTTGTCCTGAGCGTTACTGATGGAACTTCAGATAGACACATACAACCCTGCATTTGACAAACAAGACGGAGGGAACAGGCAGCAATTTTTTTGTAACTGGATTTTTTCCTTTCTTTTTATCCCTTTCTCCCTGCGAGGCGCTGAAGCAGGAACCTTTTTGAAGGGCAGCATTTTCATTTGTGGTGCTCAAAGAAAGGAGAAAACTTTAATGAGAACTTGTTTGGAAGGACAGGATTTTTATTTTTGGTGCTTAAAGAAGGAATAAAACCCCTCCCCCTTTAATGAACCTGAAGTGAAGACACAAAACAGAAACCAGGTCTTCTTAGCTCAAGCCTTTGGTACTTTGGGGTCATTTTTGCAAGGGGGCGGGTCTGGCCCCACATCTACAGGTCAGTGCCTTTCCCTGCAGCAGTGCTCATTGAGGAGACTGATGTTCAGGCATGGGAATGTTGGAGGAATGGTGTTGGACAGTGATGTGATACAAGCAGCTCTCCCAGCCAGTTCTTCCACTGTTGAACCTGTCTGAGCATCAAAATAATATTTACAACCAGCGGTAGCGTCTATAGTGAGTGACTACAGCGCTCTTAATCCTATTTTTGTGGGTTCTCAAATTCTTCTTTCCAATGAAAATGTCTTTTTCCAGTCCCAAATATTCTGAAGCACCTGCATTTCTTTTCTTACCTTTTCTACCTGTGGAAAAGCCGTGGTGTTTGATGATTTGCTGTTACTGAGCCTGTACAAAACAGACGCGTTAGTTCTGAATTTAGAGACAGGCGAGGGCTCGATCTGTAACATCTCTGTAGCTCTGGAAGCGCGGCAGTGCCGGGGGAGGAGGTGCACACGCCACAGCCGAGCTCTCTTCTCTCTCACCTTTCTCAGTACAAGTTGGACGCGGCAGCTCCTCAGCTCGGCTGATCTCAGCTGCGCCGGCTCCCACCCGCACTGTGTAACTCGCGTGAGCTCAGCAGTTCTCCTGACAAAGGACAAGGAGAATTAAATCCCTTCTCTATCAGTCACTACTGAGGCTGCTAATGCCTTTTGTCTGTCTGTCTGTCTCTCTGCCTCCTCTGTAATCTCATCGAAAGGACAAACGCGAGGTTATTCTCGTTGCCAGCACCCGGCCGTGCTGTGTCTGGCCGTGTGCTCTGGGAGGGGATGCTCCAGGCTGTCCATCTCCAGCCAGGTTTACAATAAATAGTTCTTCCTGGCTACTTTTCCAAAGCCAAGTGGATTTCTGGATCCTAGAGGACAAGTTGGGAGAAATAAGATACAATTAATCATGTAAATCTCAAACTGAAGTGGGAAGAATTCAGTACGGATTTGCAGAAGGTGTTTTGGTGCATTTTCTCTGAAATCAGAAGAAACCCCAATCTGTTCCCTCCGTTCCAGGTTTTCAGGTCTGGGGAGTTGCCAGTGGGAGCTTGAGAGGTGCTGAGAATTTCGCAGGAGCTGCTTAAGAGAGGTGAAGCTCTCTGGGAGGTCTCAGGTTGAGCTCCTGCGCAAAACCCCTCTCACCTTGAGCCATCACTTTATGGGCGTTGGAGCAAAGAGGGGACACGTTTGATTTGGGGCTGAATGCTGAGGTAGACGAACACCTTGCCAGAGTGGTTCCACGTCATCTGGAGCTGCAGAGGGATTTATCCGGTTACTCCACACTTCGGTGGGCTGCGTGAGTCAGATGAGCTTCTGTCCCACATTGGGCTCTAAGAGACGAAACCAGAGCGGGAGTGAGGTCATGTTTATTAGTGCCGTGACACTTTGAGTACTTTACTAGGTGGCATCGTATGCTTCGTGCTGTTGTTACAGGTAAAATGCAGTAACAAGGCATTGCATGATGCTACAGTTCTATTTATTTAGTTATTTATTTGCCTCATAAAAAGTAGTTTGGATTATTTGAACGGCTGTACACAGTCTCTCAGTCCTGCTAGGTAGGTTTTTATAGCCGGATTTCCACTTTCCCCTCCCCAGGGATGTCAAACACAGGAGATAAGCATTGGTACTGCTCTACAAAATGCTGGAAAAGAGCGTTTCTCTAAGGAGCAGAGCAGAGCCCGATCCACGGCATCGTGAGGCTGCTGACAGCAATTTCAGAGCATAAGAGCTGTCAAACGTAGCTGAAACGGGAAAGATGTGGGCATTTTCTTCCCTTAGGTCTCCCTTTTCAGTCAAAATCCCTTTCCCCCTCAAAGGAAAATGTTGACCTGCTGGATTTTATTTCTCTTTACGTCCCTCTCTTCTGCAGTTCAGGGAATCCTGTAGCAGCTCTGTGTTTTCTTCATCCCGTGTGTCCGTGTGTCCAGCGCACGCTGCTCGGGTGACAGCGCTGCTGGTGTCTCAGGGATGTTTTCTTTCTGAGCTGCCTTTGACTTTTTCCAGTCCGTGGGCATGTCGATACTTTCTGTGTAGGTGTGGACCACTCTGGGTTTCACCTGCCTACAGAGTTTGCTGCAGCAGCTCATGGGATCTGCTCTTTCTTAGTCACCGCAGTAGCGAGGCGCAGGCTCCCGGCGCGCAGGGGCACGGGGCGAAAACCACAGCCGGGGTTTGCATGGGCTGCACCGAGAGCAACGGAGAAGGGAGCTCGTCACCCGCGTGGCCGCGGGGTGTGACACTGCCTGTGCTTGCACTCCTGTCACACTCAACAAAATTAACCCTGATTTATATAAAACACAATTTCAGGCCAAAAAGCACAGCGCGAGCGGTGGTAGTTGTGCAAAACTTGGGGCAGGCAAAGGACGTGGGGTAATTCATGCAGTAAGGTTGCAGATTTGAGAGCGGCTGCAGGCAGAAGCGGCCACGAAGCGGTGAGAGCCACCCACCTATTCCCCCTCGTCCCCATTCCCACAGAGATGGAGCTGCTCCATCCCACCGTCGGCTCTTGGCTGCATCCCTTAGGAAGGATACGTCCCCTCTTCCCTCTGAGCTAACGCGTTTTACCACAAGCTTTCCTTCTGAAAGTGAAGTTATCAGGAAAAGGGAATAAAACTTAATACAAAACAGAGCCCCCGAGTCCGGAGGAAGAGGGTAGAAGAAGCCAGGGAACCGCGGCGGCGGTGGCAAAGTGGTGGCTGGAAGCTGCTGTTCCAGGCTGCCTGCTGGGTGGAGACACCCGGAGCTATCCCGACTCCCTCGCAGAGGTCGTTCTCCTGGAAAATTTACAGCCCTGAGCTGATTGTTTGGCTTGGCACCATGGTCAGGATGCTGCCTTGTAAACTTAATAATAGCTGCCCTCTTTTTAATTTGTTTGACCTTGACTACAATAATTTATTACGTCCATTAGATCTTTTTTTTTCCTTTAAAAAAAAAAACCAACCCAGCACAACAAGAAGGAATTTGGCTCCAGTTTCTCTCTTCCAGGGTGCTCTGGGTTTGCACTGCTCGCGTCTGATGGCGCACAGCGCGACCACAGTTGTGCGGGACGAGTTGAAAGGATAACGTTACGAAGAGGTTTCCTTAGACAGGAGGTCCCTCAGGTTTGCGCTGAGGAGTTTGTGTTTTCCCCGTGTGGGTCTTTCCAAGGGTGCTTTGTTCCTTTTCCCCTTGCAAGGAAGAGTCATAGTTTCAAAAAAACCTCATTGCAAACAGAATAGTCCAGAACAGCCCCCGTGTTTGTGATTCGGCCAGTTCTCGCAGGTCTCCACAGAGGCCAGGACACCCAACAAGACCTCTTCTGGTTGCGTGATTTATGTTTTTTTTCTTAATGCTTAAAGTGAAAGTGCTCTGCTGGCACAGCCTGCAGCCTGCCTTGGTTTCTCTCTCCTGCCACTTGCAGATTTCCTTTTGCTTTGTTTGATCGATCCTCACACAATATTGCATTTGCTGTACAAGCCCAGCGTTGGGTAGAATAATTAGACCTGTTTGAATGTCCTGATCCACAAGTCAAAACCCTCTTCTCTCTCTGTTGCAGAAGAGCACACGTTCCGCTGCGAGGACTGTGATGAGCTTTTCCAGACCAAGCTGGACCTGCGGCGACACAAGAAGTACGCCTGCAACGCCGTCAGCTCCCTCTACGAGAGCCTGAACGACGAGATCAAGCAAGAAGGTCTTGGAGATGGACAGGTCTATGAGTGCAAAGACTGTGAGAGGATGTTCCCCAATAAATACAGGTACTGGAAAGCTGTCAGAGCCTCCTCTGCCCTCCCCCTCCGCGCGGTCCTGGCTGGTGGTGGGAGGCGTGCGACCACGGTGGGAGCTGAACGGCTCAGGACAGCTATGGGGATCCACCTTGCCTTTCTCCATAGGGTTCAGGAAAGTTGTTTTTAGGATCCCTCAATGTCATCAGTGGTTGGGCAGCATTTTAATTCACCTTGATTTCACAGACTGTGATGCTTTTCATTATCCATTGACAGAAGCATCCACAGATTATAGAAGATCCCCATCCCTGGAGGGGTTCCAGGCCAGGTTGGATGGGGCTTGGAGCCCCCGATCCAGTGGGAGGGGTCCCTGCTTATGGCAGGGGGCTGGAACTGGATGGGCGTTACGGTCTCTTCTGACCCAGATCACTCTATGATTCTCCAATTATTGGCAATATAAAGTTGGAAGGATTGTTTTCTGAATACCCTATGATTTTTTTCAGACTCGTTTACCAAGCATTTTTGTAATAGAAATGTGAAAAGGAAAAAAAAAGAAGACAGGGTATTCCCCATCTTGTACTTGTATTTGCAATAATTATTTAATTATTGTTATGAGGCAACTCTAAACAGAATTAAACTTTTTATAAACAGAATAATTCTTTGCCCCAGTAAGTTTTAACTGACAATTTCCACCTTTCAAGCATGCTCTGACAGTGACCAAATGCAGCTTTAAAGAAGAAATCTTTGGGATTTCTGATTCATTTACAAAGTGAAATAGTTAAATATTAGGATCCAGTTTTAAAAGTTTGAGGGGTACTTTTTGATCATTTTAGGATTGTGTTTATTTGCTTTCTAAGCCTATTTGCATCACCACAGCGTGAGGACTAGAGTTCTATCTGATTCTGTGATCTTCACCAGCATTAGTCAATTTGAACTTAATTCTGTCTTTACTTTCAGACCTTGTCTGCAGGTAAGTGAAGAGAAAAATCTGTTCTAACAAATATAGAGGAAGGTGGAACATGAAGACCATTCCACTGGTTCATCTGAGTTAAAGAGAGCTTGGCTGTGCTGTGGGCGTTGCAGAAGTTGGTAATAGATAATTCTGCCAGCGATATCTGTGTAGTGATTTTCTCAGCACAGTTTGATGTCTTTATATCCCTCACCTTGTGTTTCTACCTTGGCTACTTTGGGTTAGCAACGCTCTTCACTTTTTTTTACCTGCCAAGAAGAAGAGAATTTCCTTTAAAGCTTTTAAAAAATTATGATTTTGAGGAGAAATTGCAGTCCTTTTCTCTCTGTGCGTTACAAACTTTCTCCTCTTTAGTTTGCAGTTCATTTAGGAAATGCCCTTTGCAATGTGTGCGTCCTCTTCTTTTTGTAAGGCGGGTGTTGTGTTTCCTGCTCCCTTGGGGTTCTGGAGCGGCACCGCGTCCCTTTCGCAGGGGTTGAGAGAAGTGGGCAGATTTAAGTCCCTTTTTCCCTTTAGCGCTTGCCTGTCCCTGTGGGTGAGACGCTCAGATGCTCGGTATTCAAGGTCCTGGTCTCCCTTGGTTTCTGGGGAGCAGGGGGTGAGCGGGACCTCGACTCTCCCCGGGGCACATCTCCGCTGGGAGCAGAGCCTCCCGGAGCAAGCTCTGCTTTTCTGTGTGGGGAGGGAAAAGGCAGATTGCTTGTTCCAAGACACCCAAGGGCAGGACATCACTTTTACGAGCCCTGTCCTCATGCGTTTCAGGACCTTCTCCTGTAGAGGAGATTCTTCTAAACCATTGCTCCTAACCCTCATTTCGTGATTGTAATTAAGAAGGAAGCGTGGTGGAACATTTACCGGTCATTGAGGTGCTGGACACAAATATCTTGAGCTTGAGCCCATGCTTGTGCTGCCAGGGGTTCCCAGTTTTTGAGCACCCCGAGGAGATGGAGAGGCCTTTCAAGGCATTCCCAGCTGGACTCACATGTACTCCAAGTCGCTATAACCAGGCCTATGTGCTTGGAATATATTTGGAGTTGTGATAGAGACTCCTGGTCTATAATACCATGGATTCCAAATATTTGGGTTGGGTTTTTCTTAAACAAATAATAGGAAGTAATTTTTTTTCAGCAACCTCACCGTTCAGGGTGGTGCACGCTGACAGGTTCAGTGGAGCTGGGAGACAATGCCCACATCTGTCCCTCCCCCATCGATCTGCTGCGCTTTGTGTAGCAAGAAAGCCACCAACACACCGACTGTATCTCGTCAGTCTACTTAGATGTTCTTATAATTTTTCAGAAGTTAACGCAGATCCAGTCAGGTCTTCCCCTGGGGAACTGGAATCGAGCATTTAGCAGCTGACTAAATAAATAAATGTTTTGCTAATCCCAGTAGGTACTTCTCTCTAAACAGCATATTAGTTTGTCCATATTTTCTCTAGATGAACTCATAAATCACAGTTAACAGGAAGGTGTTTGGGTGTAGGTGTAGGAAAGGTGTGTATTTTTTTGCATGTGTAAAAAATTTGTAGTGTTAAGAGCAGCATTTCTTTAGCAAAATGGATTTTGCTTCTTCAAAGTGGATTGGAAGGTTATAAGGGGCATGTTCAGGAACGTTAACTGTCGGACATGAAGGAAAAGGAGGGATTAGCAGGCTGGTGGCTGCTTAGATCTGCATGTGGAGTTGCCGGGCAGGGTGCAGTCCCACCAAGGCCGCTTGGGAAGCCACCTTCTACACGGTGGCTTTTGTTTGTGTGCCAGCAAATGCTCTCAGGGCACAAAGATTCACGTGCAGGTCATTTGTCAGTGCCATTAGCCTTGGCCCTGGGAATCTCACAGGACCCCAGGGACAGGTCCTACTGCTCCAGGGTCGGGGCGCCTGTGGGTGTGTAGGACCGCTGGGCACACGCATCCCTGTGGGCGTCTGAAGAGGGGGAACAATGTAGTCATAGAGTCATGGAATGGTTTGGGTTGGAAAGGACCTCCAAGCCCATCCAGTGCCACCCCCTGCCATGGGCAGGGACACCTCCCACTGGGTCAGGGGGCTCCAAGCCCCATCCAACCTGGCCTGGAACCCCTCCAGGGATGGGGCAGCCACCGCTGCTCTGGGCACCCTGGGCCAGGGCCTCCCCACCCTCACAGCAAAACATTTCTCCCTAAGATCTCATCTCTATCTCCCCTCTTGCAGCTCAGAACCGTTCCCCTCGTCCTGTCCCTGCACTCCCTGACCAAGAGCCTGAGGACCCAGTCAGTTCCTGGGTTTCCAAATCCCTCAGGCTCTGTGGGAGTGCCCAGCAGATAACCCTGTGCTGGGAAGCTGCCCCGTAGCAGTTCACCAAGACTGGCGGGGGTTTCTGATAGTGTTTGGTTTTAATGTTCCTATAAAAAGTACGGCTGTGCTTTAAAGTTCCATAGGAACGGTTTAATATTGACCTGCAGGGGATTTCAGGGCAGTTTCACGTAAGTTCATGAGAATTCACAGTAAGGAATATCCATAACTCGTGTTAAACCGCACTGAAGGCAGGAAAGGACACAAATTGTCTCCCTTGGTTTCTGAGGAGCAGCCTGAGAGGATTCCCAGCCTCCTTAGGACGCTTTACAGCACTCGGTGTTCAAGGAATGGTTTCTCAGGCCCTGCTGCCACCAACATTGCCTTCCCGTGCCGGGCACGCAGGGTTGGGTGGCGCAGCAGCGCTCCGTGTGCTGGTGCACCGTGACGGTACCCGAGCACAGGGCAAACCCAGCGCCCTGCGCGTAGCCCTGGGAATCCATCCCTGCCGTGGCCCTGCTCCAGCAGCCACTTTGCTTCGCCATCGTCCTCCCCGGCTGGGAGAAGCTGCCAGTTGGCATTAGTCGGAATTGCCGAGTTAAGTAATAAAAGATGTCTGACATTTCGAAGTGAAATGTGTTTGCACCTTATCGGGTTTCTTTCCACTGCTAAGTCGCTGTGTTCTGGGAAGCTGTGGGCTTTGTGCCCACGGAAACGGCAACGCGATAGTCTGGGCAGCACCGGCAAATATCTTGTCTTCCCCTCTGGGGTGCCACGGGAGTCTTGGTCACAAAGTGCCTCTTTTTCCCTGCAGGAACCTGCAGGTCAGGTCTGGTTTTACCTTCCCTTCCCCCCTTGTAAACGGACTTTTTAAAAGGGCATGGAGTGACACGGAGGAATGTCTTTAAACTGGAAGTGACAAAGGCATCAGGAAGAAATTCTTCACTGTGAGGGTGGGGAGGCCCTGGCCCAGGGTGCCCAGAGCAGTGGTGGCTGCCCCATCCCTGGAGGTGTTCCAGGCCAGGTTGGATGGGGCTTGCAGCCCCCTGATCCAGTGGGAGGTGTCCCTGCCCGTGGCCGGGGGTGGCACTGGGTGGACTTTGGGGTCCCTTCCAATCCAAACCGTTCTCTGATTTTATGACTTGGCTGTTTAATAAGAAACACCATAAAACACAGCGATGTTTCGAGGCAGAACGGGGCAGCTTCCATCAGAGAAATAAATGCCAAACCAGAAATGGCATCCGCGTGCTGCTGCCCCTCTCCGGTCGATGCGCTGCTCGCCTCCTTTCACAAAGGCTCTTGCAGCCGCGCTCCGAGGGAGCAGTCGGTCCTGGAACCCCCACCCTGTTCCCCATCGCCGTCCCTCCTCACCTGTCTGGGTTTCAAAGCCCCCGACACAGGGCAGGCGTTTGGTAACAGTCGATGCCGTGACAGCAAGTGCCCGGTTCCTGAGGGCGCGCGGGGCTCCGCTTGCCGCCGGCCTGGGCTGCGCCAGCCGTGTGAGCTCAGCCTGTCTCTCTTTCCCAGCCTGGAGCAGCACATGGTAATCCACACTGAGGAGAGGGAGTACAAGTGTGACCAGTGTCCCAAGGCTTTCAACTGGAAATCCAACCTGATTCGTCACCAAATGTCTCACGACAGTGGGAAGCGGTTTGAATGTGAAAACTGTGTTAAGGTACGGAGCACGACGTGGTGGCCGGGGGCAGCTCTGCCTGGGAGAGGGCGCTGGGAGCTGGGGGAAGAGATCCAGAGGATGGGCAACCCATGCCGGCGTGTTGCCTGGCCGCGGTGTAGGGCATGGTGACCCCAGGAGAGCAGCAGGCTCAGCTGGCCCCAGCACGTCAGCTCGGATGTGGAGCTCAGCCTTGCCCTGTGCAACCCCCTTTGGCCGTTTCCCGGGTCTCAGGGTCTGCTGGGGTGCTGGGCGAGGGGGTAAGCGTTGTGCAGGGCAGGTGTGGGTCAGCAAACTGAGAGCACCACACTTCCAAGCGCATCCCCAGAGCCTGGCAGGACGTGCTCAGCCCTGCGCCGCTCGTTATCTGTTCGCAGCGGTGACAAAAAATGGAAGAAAGCCAAGCTTTTTGCGTGTATCTCTGCTCCCCCCTGGTTTGTTTCCCTCCTTCAAGGCGTTCTTCTCTTTCAGGTGTTTACCGACCCCAGCAACCTCCAGCGGCACATCCGTTCCCAGCACGTTGGCGCGCGAGCCCATGCCTGCCCGGACTGCGGCAAAACCTTTGCCACCTCGTCTGGCCTCAAACAACACAAGCACATTCACAGCACTGTCAAACCTTTCATATGTAAGTTGTCACGGCCATCACGGCGCTCCGGCTCGCGCTGTAATTGCACGTATCCTGCAGGGCCCCCCAGTTCTAGCTGTCCCTCTGCGAGCAGCCGCTGTAATTTTATAGGTCAGAGCACAAGATGAAATTCCGCAGCGATTTCTTGCCTTTTTCTTTTGC
The DNA here is from genome assembly GCA_033558235.1 of Neomorphus geoffroyi. Taxonomy (NCBI): domain Eukaryota; kingdom Metazoa; phylum Chordata; class Aves; order Cuculiformes; family Neomorphidae; genus Neomorphus; species Neomorphus geoffroyi. The sequence goes on along the minus strand of JAUMJM010000029.1, from coordinate 1,103,625 downwards.
ATGCTCCCTGTTTTTTCAGTAAACATTCGTGGCAGTTTTTGACTTTCTTGACAAGTTAAAAGCTGAGTCTCTCAGCAGTCCCAGCGATGCCATTTTCTCATATCTTTTCTTTCTCTCATCTTTTTTTTCCCCTTAATAATTTTTGAGCGTTCATGTCGGTGACATAAATAAATAGCTGACACAGCCTGATCGAAATGTTTTTGAGGGGTGCCTCAAATCCCCCAGCCCTTGTAAAGAATTTGGAATAGGCACAGAGATGAGAAGAAGGTGGTTTTTAAAGGGTTTTTGCCTTCTTTATTTTCTGCATGTTCCATCTGGATAATCATAGAATCACCGAATTGATAAGGTTGGAAAAGACCTCTCAGCTCACCCAGTCCAACCATCAGCCCCAACTAAACCATGTCCCAAAGTGCCACCTCACTATACTTTTTTAACCCCTTCAGGGCTGGAGACTCCCCCACTGCCCTGGGCAGCCTCTGCCAGGGCTTCACCACTCTGTCAGTAAAGACATTTTTCCTGAAATCCAACCTAAACCCCCCCTGGCACAACTTAAGCCCATTTCCTCTCATCCCATCCCTCCTTACTTGGCAGCAGAGCCCAGCGCCCACCCCACCCCAACCTCCTTTCCGGGACCTGCAGAGAGCGATGAGGTCTCCCCTCAGCCTCCTCTTCTCCAAACCAAACAGCCCCAGGGCCCTCAGCTGCTTCCAGAACCCCTGGGCTCCAGACCCTAAAAATGGTTTTTTCCCCTTCTTTTTTTTTTCCCTTCTTTTTTTGCCTTCTTTTTTTTTTTTTTCATCTTTTTTTTTCCTTCTTTTTTTTCCCTTTTTTTTCCCTTCTTTTTCCCTCTATAATGCTTGGAAGCCAAATAAATCGCAGCTTAACGGTGTCCTCAGTGCTCTCTTTAGTGGAATACTTCCCAAAGGTGTTTTCCCCGAGGGCCACACTCTTGTTGCGCTCAGGGCTGTATATTTTTTAGTTGACACAGCACCTGTTGGATTTTGATAACGGTGCAGAAAAGCAGATTATGTCACGACAAAGCTATCGAAGCTGTAGGCACCGCTTCCTGGCGCTCTCCAAAATGCGCAGTTGCAGCACGGGACGCGATCTGTGTTTGATTCCAGGGTTTGATGTTACGGTAGGGAAGCCACTGATCCCACTCCGCCCTCTCTTTCCCTGTTGGTCTGATGGGAGCAGCATCCAGGGCATCCTGGGAGACTCGATTCATTCTCGTGTTCCGAGAAAGTCGGGTGGTGTCAGCGGAGGAAGGAAAAATGCTCTTATTGCTCACGGTGACGCAATCCTTCATGGGATGACGGGCACATGAAAGAGGTCGTTTGAGTCTCGTAGCGTTGCTGCAGCGAGATGAATGATTTCTTCTCATAATCTCCTCACTCTCACCTTGTCAGAATTTGGGAGTTGTCAGTGCAGATCAGTGTGTGAAACAACCTGCGCCTGATTCCGCCTCACTCAGATGCACCAGGCAGAGCCACCGCCACGGAGATGGGATCCATCAGCAGCCTCAGGGGTGCCGGGAGGGTGGATTCACTCGGGAGTTTTTCCTTCCCGTTCAAGAGAAGAGAAGGGTTTGGGGCAGGCACGGTGTTTGTTTGGATTTTACTATATTTTACTTGGCTTTAAAAGCATCCCCAAACTGACTTTATAACTGGAGAACAGAGCACGGCAAGAGAGGACAGCGCACGCAGAGGGACCAAAGCGTTGCAGAATGGGAGACTCAAACACACATTTCCCATTTTTCCTTATTTTGGAATGAAAACATGAGCTCTCAGACCTGTCACACTTTTCGTTAGGGAATTTTGAGCTGCATCAGTGGGAGGGGTCCCTGCCCATGGCAGGGGGTGGCACTGGGTGAGCTTTGAGGTCCCTTCCAACCCAACCATTCTATGGTTCTATGATTGCCAGAAACTAGGGATGGCTTTGGCCACAGTAGTTTGAAAAGGCCGTTAAATATTGAAATCCTCTGCTGACTTCCTGGCTCTCCCTCTGTCCGTGTGTCCTTTCCAGCTCCGTGCTGTATCCGGACCCAAGGCAGAAAGGCTGAATGACTCTGAGAAAAGATGGTTGATATTAAATTTCTGGTGCAATCAGAAACCAGTTAGAGCAAAGCCCTCAGTGACCATCACGGAGTTTGGGGATGCTCGTTGGAACTGAATGTCACATTTGTTAAATTTTAACGGTCTTTGCTCTGAATTTGAATAGGAGGGGCTCCTGCAGGTGAAATACCCTCCTGCCAGGCATTCGATATTCAGGCACTGAAGTAAATCCTGAAGATACTTTCTGTATCCATTGCAAAGTCAGGCTTGCGTGTACCTGTCAGCGCAGGCTGGGAGGGAGGGAGGACGGCTTTGTCAGGAGAACTTGGATTCAGATCCTTGCCTGCCCAACTCCAAACAATACCCTTTCCCTCTCTTTGTCTCAGTTTCCATGTTTATGGAATGGTGATAACAGCAGTTCTCCGGTGAAAGAAGTTAATGCACTACAAAGTAGAATTTATTCCTATGTTGAAAGAGGCATCAGATAATGAAACGTTACAGCGCTTTGGTCTATAGAAAAGCTTGGGTGGGAATTTTTTTTTCCTTTGCCCTGTTCCTTCCTCACCAGCAAAGCCTGTAGGTGAAAGAGCTCATAAAAATTCACGTTTTGAAAGCTTGGTCTTTACAGGTAGTTAAACGCTGATGTAGAGTTACCGTAGCGTTGCCAGGGTGTCTCACTAATTTAACGAATGCAAGACCTCACCCCACTTGGAGCTGCGGCCCTGGCTGGCAAAGGGTTTATAGGACATCCCAAAGGAGTTGTTACTTAATGGCATTAAGGAATGGGTAGGTTTGATTAAATGAGGCAAAGTTCTTGCTCCTTCAGCCTTCAGTGCTTCTTGCCATCCCAGGACTACAGGGAACGCAGGGCAGCCAATATAAGCAGATGCTGTCGTTAAAATACATTGTTGTCTGTATTGACAATTCCAAGGAAATGTTTGATACTGCAGCGCGTCCCCTCGGATTTCTGTAGAGCTGCTTGGGGAGGTGTTCTCTAGGAAGGAGGTTTATTGGGAGGGCACTGTGGTTTCACTGCTCGGGTGGGAGCCTGGCCCGCGATGCCTGGGATTCCGGGACACATTGCTTCCCGTCAGCTGCTCCTGGGGGTCTTCCAGCCTGCTCCCCACCGCGTCTCTTCCAGCATCCTCAGCCAGGATTCCCAGGGCTGCTTCTTCCGTTTCTAAAGGTGGGCAAGATCACAGCCCAGCGGGGCTGAGTCCTCTAAAGAGGGAGATGCTTGTCCCACATTTTTGCGATCCAGAGAGGCCAGGTGGACTCCTTGGCCTGATTTTATACAGGGAGAGGTGAAGGATGACGGAACTGAACTGTGTGCTAAAGCTACGCAGGGAAGCCTTAGCAGGGGGAACTGAGAGCTGGGTCTCTAGAGATCCAGCCCAGCACAGAGCTATAGCCTGCTCTTTAACCCCTTTCTTCTGTTTTTAGGAAAAGGTGATGCTGGGGCTGGGTGGAAGGGGTGGGGGATGCTGGTGAAGCTCCTAAAGAATTCCCTGCCGTGTCCTGTTAATTTCATATTGTTTTTGTTGTTGGCTTCTGTTGATGCTTTAGGTGAGGTCTGTCACAAATCCTACACGCAGTTCTCCAACCTCTGCCGTCACAAGCGGATGCACGCGGACTGTCGCACCCAGATCAAATGCAAGGACTGCGGGCAGATGTTCAGCACTACCTCCTCCCTCAACAAACACCGGCGCTTCTGCGAGGGCAAGAACCATTACAACCCAGGGGGGCTTTTTGCCCCTGGCCTTCCCCTAACGCCCACTTCCATGATGGACAAGACCAAGCCCTCTCCCAACCTCAATCATGCCAGCCTGGGATTTAATGATTATTTCCCATCCCGCCCGCACCCGGGCGGTCTTCCATTCTCACCCGCCCCCCCGGCATTTCCTGCCCTCACTCCGGGATTCCCAGGGATTTTCCCGCCGTCTCTATACCCCAGGCCCCCCTTGTTACCACCCACACAACTGCTCAAAAGCCCCCTCAACCACACGCAAGACGCAAAGCTTCCAAGCCCCCTTGGGAACCCAGCACTGCCTCTGATCTCTGCGGTGAGCAACAGCAACCAGGCGGCCTCAGGGGAGGAGAAATGTGAAAGCAGCCTGGAAAACTCCTACCTGGAGAAGCTAAAAGCCAGGAACAGTGACATGTCCGATGGCAGTGACTTTGAGGATGTCAACACAACCACAGGCACGGATCTGGACACCACTACTGGCACCGGGTCTGACCTGGACAGTGACGCAGAGAGTGACAGGGACAAAACAAAAGATAAGAGCAAACAGACTGAGAGCAAACCAGATTTCGTCAGCAGCTCTGTGTCTGCGAGTTCCACCAACAACACGAGTGAGATCCCACTCTTCTATTCTCAGCATTCCTTCTTTCCTCCCCCCGAGGAGCACCTGCTGCCTACCACGGGAGCAGCCAATGACTCTATTAAAGCCATCGCCTCCATCGCGGAGAAATATTTTGGGCCGGGCTTTATGGGGATGCAGGAGAAAAAGATGGGTTCGCTCCCGTATCATTCCATGTTCCCTTTTCAATTCCTCCCCAATTTCCCCCATTCCCTCTATCCTTTTACAGAGCGGACCCTCAATCACAACTTGCTGGTCAAGGCAGAACCAAAGTCACCCAGGGACCTCCACAAAGTAGGCAGCACCAGCTCCGAGTCCCCCTTCGATCTCACCATGAAGCCAAAAGAGATTAAGCCAATCTTGCCGCCACCTAAGGTCCTACCAGCCCCGTCCTCAGGGGAAGAGCAGCCACTGGATCTGAGCATTGGCAACCGCATCCGAGCCAGTCAGAACGGAGGACGAGAGCCGCGGAAAAACCACATTTATGGGGAAAGGAAGCTAATGGCAAGTGAAGTCTTGCCCAAGATTTCCCAGTCGCAACTGCCTCAGCAGCCATCCCTGCACTACGCTAAGCCATCGCCCTTTTTCATGGACCCCATCTACAGGTATTAACATACCCTGCCTTAAGCGTTTCCTCTAACGAGCTGCTTTCCCAGCTGACATCCCAACGCGAGGCCGGTCGGGGTGTGGGTTGTTTAGAAAGGGCAGTGATGATCTGCTGCGGTTGGTTGTGCTTCTCTCCCTTTGTCACAGTGCGTTGAAATGCCTGAATCGCAAGGGCTGAATAATTGAAAGGAGTCCTCGTAATCAATATGGGTAAAGAACACGTCCTTGTTTTGATAAAGAAGAAACTTGACCTATTTCAGGACTCTCCCACGAGCCAACACTAAGATGGCACTTCTGCTGGGGAAATTCCAGAGGTTTGATTCGATAAGAATGCAGAGTTCAGATGCCTCAGAGCCCGGGCTCTCATGGCTTGGGAATGAGTCAGGAGCCCTGGGAGCCTGGAATTGCAGCTCTCCCACTGACTGACTTGATGGCCTTCTGTGAGCCACTTCACCTTTCTTTTTCCCCACCCTGCTTTTTCTTTCTAATTCCTTTTCATAGAGTTTTTCAGTTCAGAGGAACTGAGGGTGCTTAAAAACACTTTTAGGCCTGGAGTAGTGTGTAAATACACAGTAGTGTGTTATTATCCGATTCTCTCCCAGATACATTTCTTGCAGACTGACCTTTCTTAGAAGATATGTTATGTTAGGCTTTTCTGGTTTCACTTGGAATGGATGGGTTTTGAGGAAGGCTCGGTTCATTATCTTATACCGAGAGTAAGATGAACGTGGAAGGCACCTGTAGAGCGGAACGCATAAAATTATCCAAATTCCAGTTAAACTTTCAGAAGGAATGAATCCAGAAGAACATTTATGGGGAGGCCTTGAGTCCTTTGTTGGGTTAGAGTGTTTTATAAAACCTATTTCTAAAGGAAAACTATTTTAAGGTTTACGGTGAGGATACCATTGAGTTTGTGTACGATCCGCCTGGGGCACTGTCACTGCCTTTGTTATCCTCCTGCTACGGATTAGATGTAGGACGAGAGGAAATGGCCTCAAGTTGCACCAGGGCAGGTTCAGATTGGACATCAGGAGCAATTTCTTCACTGAAAGGGTTCTCAGGCACTGGCACAGCTGCCCAGGGAGCTGGTGGAGCCCCCATCCCTGGAGGGGTTTGTAAGATGAGTAGATGTGCTCAGGGGTGGTTTAGTGGTGGACAGGGACGGTTGGACTTGATGATCTCAAAGGTCTTTTCCAACCAAGTGATTCCATGAATCTATTTGTCATTTGCTTGGTTTTAGTGAAGTCCAGTGAAAAGAGATATCCCAAACCAGTTTGATTTACCCTTTAACGTGGCCATTGATTCTCCTTTGGGACAGGATGCTTCACAAAACCCATTCCATGTGGGGATTTGGCCCCTGGGCTCAGTGTCCCATTGAGCAGCCAGTTCCTGGAAGGGACTGGCTTGTTCTTCCATGATTGAGCTAAATGCGAGCAGTGAGCTGCGGGGCTGCGTGGTGAGCCCAGCCGTGACCCAGCCTGCTGGAAAGCACATGGATGTGGGGGGTTTTCCTAGCGCTGGATGGAGCCAGAGGCACTGCAGGGTGATTATGTCAGCACTGGGATGGTTCACTTGCGTATTCAAAGGATTGTGAACAACAACGGGCGGCGTGGCCTTCGCTGTCAGCGGGAAGGCAGGGGGAACAGCACCGATGTCACTGTCTTGCTGCCGCGGTATGGCTGATAACTGTGGGAAAAAATGATGTCAATGTCTAGGGAGGCCAAAGAACTGTCAGCTGAGCCGAGGATTAGCGAGCCCTCGTTGCTCGCTATTAAGAACGTGTCTCTGGCTTTGCCAGCGCTCTCGGGGTCGGTGCTGCGCTGCTTGCTTACACGCTCGCCGTCTGTGATGGAAACGGCTACATCACAGCCCGGGGCATTAGTGTGTTCTGTCTGGGACCCACCATGGTCATCTCCTCCTGGAAAAATACGGAATGATGTAAATAGTCCAGCATTTATTTTTGTAAAAAGTACTTCTGGAAAAAGCCTAAATAAACGGGATAGAAAGGGAAAAGATTTGAGTTTGTTTCGGATCCTGCCACCTCTGGGCATTCTCAGTCGGAACGCTAAAATAGCAGGGGTTGGAAAAGCTGTTGCCAATTAAAATAGCAGCCTCGGGAAAACCGTAAAGGTCCAGAAGACAGATAGAAGGGAAGGGTGAGGGCATCATTTGTTGCATTCCAGGGGATGCTTATAGTTTTAGTAGTATATTAAAATAGAAAGGCAGTAGTGGAGCTGGTTGTGAGTCAGACTTCTGATGTAACGAGCGAACAGCAGAGCTTCCAAGTGCCGGCTTCGAAAATGTGGAAATATGTTGTTTCTAAACTTTTCTTTATCAGACTCTCTCACATCATTTGGCTCCTTCGTTTTTCTCCCAAAGGCCACTTAAATCCTTGACATTTTCTCCTGGTGATATAATTTAATGCAGCCAGACAGCCTGAAGTCAGTGCAGTTTTTAGCTCAGCCTCGTTAAGGTAACGTTCTCAGGCACTGGGCTGAAAAGATTGGCTTAATCCTGCGGGCACTGCGGAATCCGGCTCTGACGGGGACGTTTGTGCGTGTGTCGCGCTCCCATTGCGCACGCAGGGAGCTGGTGGAGCTGTGCGAGACACTGTCACTTCCCTGAGGATTTTGGGTTCTGATGCCGAGGCCCGGAGGGCATTCCCTGGGCATCAGAGTGGGTTTTGGCCTCCTTCCCTTCTCAGGGGCTTTCACTGCTCTACCTGTGTCAGGGAGAAACTTTGTGCGTGTTGTTTTACAGATGCTTTTCTGAGAACTCGCGCCCATGGAAACACAAACCTTCCAAAGCCCAGGAGCTGTGACTGCATTTCCAATCCAGCTCTTCTCTTTTCTCCTACCTAAGAAAAATTAAATGCAGATTAAGTGCAGTTCGCTAAATAGCACCCTGCAGGAGCCTTCTGTTAAACGCTTTGGTAATTTGATCCACACACCAATCAGCTGAACTGCAGCAAAATAATTTGCTCTCATTTATGCTGGACTAATGTAGTTAAAATTACTCTTACTATTGGGTTTTTGCTGGTTTAGCTGAGCTGGACTCTATTCCAGTAATTTAAAGATGCGGCTGCTTTTATTGGAGTGACTTTCCTAACACCTTTTTTCCCATGGAGGACATTTCAGTTTCTCTTTGTGGGTGATGCCACTCCACGGTTTCCCTGCAAGCGGAATCTTTGGTGAAAGCAAAGCAAATATTTTCAAAAACAGGAGCCTAACTTTAGGACTGGTTCTGCATGGTACGGTGCTTAAACCTGGAATATCTGAATGGACTAAAGTGACTCCGGAATAACCTGGATCCTAAGTCACTTCAGAAATCTCCCACTGCTTCCTAACTTTTTAAATTGTTGTCCGCATGTGTTTGCCACATAAACTCAATGCGTGTTATATCTCAGCTGCAGGGGAGGAAATATGAAACACCTAATGATTTCAGCACGCTTGGGGCTACAAAGTAAGATAAAGGCAAACTCCCAAAGACAATTTTTTTCGACGCGGCCGCTGCTTGCCGTGGATTCCAGAGCATCTCCCACTTAGACGTCGCTTTTGCTGTACATGTAATTTTTTTCATGACATATCACTTATAAACCAGCGCAGCAGAGGCATCAGTTCTCACACAGAAAGGTCAGAATGTTTTCTTAGTCATCAGTCTGATGGCTAAAACAATATTGGCCAAAGGAGGGGCCCCAGTTTCTTATCATTTCCAGTGCCTTTTGTGGGGCAACCTGGGCAATTGTGGGGCAATTTGTAGAATCCAGTAGAAGGGGAAAACAGACATTTGTGTCAATGGGAGAAAAGGCTCCTATGTATAATTTAAACAGCTCTGTGAGTGGTTTGGCTGTTTCTTTTCTGCCTGCAGCCCTGTGAGGTATGTAACCCTCTGTGTTGTTGTCCAGCAGGGTGGAGAAGCGGAAGGTGACGGACCCTGTGGGTGCCCTCAAGGAGAAGTACCTGCGACCCTCCCCGCTGCTTTTTCACCCCCAGGTAAAAGCAGAGAAGTTGTCCCGCAGTGTTGACTGAATGCCAAGAAGTCTGAGGTGCAGCTGGGCCACTTGGATCAGGCTCTGCTGTTTCCCACCAGTTACATTCAAATACTTTTAATTCCATTCCTGGTTGTAGCTGTGCCTTGCTCTTTCTTTCACATTAAGAGAAGAACAGGGATGAGGTCTGGACAGCTGGAATGAGCTGCCAAACTCTCATGTGCCAGAATGCCTACTTAATTTTCCCATTGGGAACACCTAGTGCAGTCCTTTGCAGTGGTGCCAAGTGGAGAAAGCATCCAATTGGTACCATTTTATACCTGCTTGGCGTTCCCTTACATCATTTGACGCAGAGCAGCGGAGAATCAGGCTCAGCTCTGCCTGATCTGAAAGGTGGCGGCTCATTTGATGGAGAACTTGCACCCTGTCCTTCCTGCACAGCTCTCTCTCCTCCGTTCTCCTGACGACTTGCGGGTACTTGCTCCCTCTGCACCTCCCTCAGCTCCGAGTCAGCGTGGCGCAGTGGGAAACACTGCTGGACAGCCTTCCCGTCTGAGAGTGGGCTGGGAACGCCAGCCCAGCACCCCTGGTGCGGAGCAGGCCCTTAGTGCCACTTTGAGAGGCACAGCTGAGCCCAGGACGACCACGGCTTCTCACAAACCCCCTCGGCTTAGAAACTCTCCAAAAGCCACGCCACTCTGTGCCCGGAGGATTCCTTGCTCTGTAGGGGTAACGCAGTGAGTTCTGCCACGCGCTGCCCAGCATCCTCTTGGGTGTGAGGTCCCAAGTTCTCCTCTGTCTCTCCTGCCGTGACCACACGCTGGGAGCTGAGCTCTGTGGTCATTATTGTGCTCTCCTTTATATTCACAGGCATTGTTCTCCTCTGATAATGTTTCCCACCTTAGATAAATAACTTGCAGGTTTGTGAAAGCTGGATCCTGGTTGCTTTCACAGCTAAACTTAGTACCCTCATTGTTTCGCATCAGCCTCAGAGTTTGGTTAATAACTTCCCCCGATTTTTCCTTCATACAGGCTGGATAATGGTGACAGGCTGGCCAGGAACATCCTGTGTTTGTGTGAGTTAGAATAGTGGGGATATCTGCCTGTAAAGAATCTGATAGCAGGGAGGAGCTAGTGTGGCAAAGCAACCCAAGGAGACGATGAGAAACGTCCAGACCCTGAGTAGGAGCAAGCATTGAGTGGAAGGTTGTTAACATTGTTCCTGAAATCCTGACCACGTCCTCTTCCCATGGCAATGAAAAGATGTGGAAGGTCTGGTTATCTCTAATGGCTTATCACACAGAATAGCCTCAAATTTACAATCACTCCAGCCTGGAACTTCCTGATAACTGGTTTTTAATAAAGCGGGTTGCTGCGTAAAGATCACTGGGACTCAAGAGTTGCTGTTCCCATGGTGTGTAATCAATCAGGTATTTCAGCTCCTCATGGTGAACAAAGACAGGTTGTTTATTCAAGAATATGTGAGATTTTACTACCAGATCCCCATCTGATACTGTCCTGGACTCGATGATCTCAAAGGTCTTTTCTGACCTAAATGATTCTGTGAAATCCTATTTTCAGGGCCTCCTGCTTCTCTCTTCTTGTCCCAACATCTATATTCCAGGTCAGTGTGAGGCACAGCTCTACGGGTGCTTCGCTCTAAACACCCGTTTGGTCTCAGCCTTTTCTTCTGGGAACGACTGCCCAGCTCCCACCAGGACCCTGCATGGGATGTGATAAGGACCAAGCATTTGGAAGATGCTTTCTCTCGCAAAATGAGTTTCAGGCCAGTTTATCCTTAGCCAGTCGTTGACAGGAGTTACTCTGCAGTGATGGGAGTTATTCTTACGTTGTCTCTTTTAAATGAAACTCAGGACAACATAAATAAATGGTGTAACTTTTTGATAACTTAATGGAAAACCTTTTCTCACCTGTTAAGTTTCTTTTCTTCTCCCCTTCTTTTCTATTATAACCAGGCAATTGTTCCCTAAATAGCAAAGTGCCTTTGCCACTGGAGAGGCTACGCCGGTGTTTAGAATTTTAAAATACGCCTAAGGCTATGAAGCCAGCAAACATCTCTGACTAAGTGCCTGAAGAACAGGGCACAACAAAAGATATCTCCAGGTACTCCAGCAAAGGGCTGAGTGGCAGAGCTCTGAAAGATCCAGATAGCATTTTAACGTCATGGTTTTGTTACATGACTGGCAGCTGGGGCAGAGCTTTCACTGTAAATGATCAAGTAACCTTTTCAAGTGGCTGGCGCTAAGTATTACTTACTATTTATCATGGGCTAGGAGCCTCCAACTAAGGGGCCGTGGATTTATTATCGAGAAATGGGTTTTACTACTCCTCTTTTTTACAGCTTATGAATGGTTGTCAGCCTTCCACAATGTATTCTTCGGTGATTAAGACAACTTTTTTTTGGAGTCATACATTTTAAACAATATCTTGGCTCTCTTCCCCTCCTGCCCGAGCCCAGTTTAATAAAGTGTAAACGTGCAAAAGGTCAGCCCTTCCTGTACAATAGAGCATCCAGTTCTGATCTATGGCTTCCTACTGCCTTCCGCTCGCTCGCGGTCCCCTGCGCCCGCGCTGGTCTCCATTCCGGCTCCCGTCTGTCCTGGTGAGGTCATCTGCAGGGAGGAGGCAGCTTTATTGCTGCCTTGTTTGTTTTATCCGTGTTTTCTGCTTGATATCTTGAAAGTACTCTCAAGAGTGCGTAAACATTGGAGATGTCAGCGTAGTCCTCGGAGCTGCCTTTCACTCTTGGATCTGGATTTCCTCTTTTGCTCTAATGAAAGTAAAAGTGCTTTTCTTTAGGTAGAATTTTTATGTGGATCTTTTTTCTTGCACCCAAACCAACTGTTTTCTTTCCTTTTTTTGCTTTCTGCTTCTCCTGCATCTCGAAGTTTTCCCCTTCCTCCCTTTTTCTGAGTGGTACTTAATCCACTGTTTGTGTGAGAACGCGACCCTTGCTGAGTTGTAGGAACTAAAGTGGGTAAAGGCCCCCAGAAATGTTTTATTCAGCGTTGTGTCCCCAGGCCTGTGTGCCTGCCGCTCCCATCCCACCAGGCTTTCCCTGTGGAGGTCGTGGTCCTCCTCACCATAACTCATCCAGCCACCGCTCACACAGAGCATTTTGGCTGCAATTCCCTTTCACTCCAGGAAGCTCAGCCATCTCCCACCCATCCTTCCATCACCCCTCCTGGCTTCTGAACCTTTCTTAAACATAATTAACGTGTTGACCTTTTTTCTAGGCAAAAACTCTCTGTGGACCTACTCTATCCTGAGTCTGATCTTAACTCCTCCTCTTCCCCAGCTGCTCCTTCCTCACCCCTCCAGCCTCAGCCTCTCCTCTGTCTCAGCTGCCTGATGAGCAGTCACACATTCCCTGTGCTCCCTCCCACTCCCTTTTGGCCAGGGTTCTTCAGCCTCCTGCCCAGAACTCCTGTGCCCACCCTTGGCTCGTTGCTGCCATCCCTCCAAGCCCCTGTGAGGGCAACGGATGCCGTATGAGAAATCAAACCTTGCTTTCCAAGACTTTGGTTTAAGTTTGAGAGGAGGGTTTGTGCGGCGAGTTCTACACCCAGCAGTTGGCCACGGTGTCTGATTTCACTGTCATCCCCGGAAAAAGGGAAACCAAGCGTATTTTTAATCTGAAATGCTGAAAGTAAGCACATGCACTCTGCAAAATGTAAAAAAGCGCCCAACTTCTGAGATCGAATGCTTGCTGTGTGGCTTTGCCAGTTGTATCTTCCCTGATTTCTCTGAGCCCCACAGGCTATTTCTCCCCTTCCTGACTGGATTCGGTGGCTCCATCTCACACTGCAGCTCTGGCTTCTGAGAGTCAGAGCACGTATCAGCAGTGGGCTTTGAGCAACGTACTAGTGCTAAAAGACATGTTTTATGCATCAGATATTGTTCTTCCTGTGGATTTTTATGACATGAGGTCTTGCCTTGTGCTTGTAGATGTCAGCCATAGAAACGATGACAGAGAAACTGGAGAGCTTTGCAGCCATGAAGGCAGACACTGGCACGTCCCTGCAACCCCTTCCGCACCACCCCTTCAACTTCCGATCTCCGCCACCCACGCTATCTGATCCCATCCTGCGCAAGGGCAAGGAGCGTTACACCTGCAGGTAAGGGCTGGGCACCTCGCGGGAGCGGGACCGGCCCCCCAGCGTGTTGGGATGTCACCTGCTTGGGAAGCTGCGCCAGCCACCAGCACGCGACAGCACAGCTTCACATGGGCGTCTGTACTGTCTCAGCAGAGGTGGGAGGGAAAACAAGGCACAGCAGAATTAGAACAGAGCATTCTGGTGACTAAGTCACTCTGAAATAGCTTGTTTTGTCTGGTAGAAAGTCAGCATCTTCTGTTTTCTTTGTAATTTTTAATAACCTTGAGAGCAGATCTGGAGATTCTCAAGCCAACAGAATTCTCTGAGCCAAGTCTCTCGTGCATGGTAACAAATGCTACAGTTCCCAGCACAAGGGCAATCTCTGCTATGTAAAATAATGCCGTTTTTAAAACGCCATACAGTAAACCACCCTTTCAAACACAGAAATACTTAGGTATCCACTGCAGCTCTAAAAGCTCCTATCAGAGCAGATCACGGGGGAATAAATTCCTGTATCTGCTGATGCAGATTTAGAAATTTGAGGTTCCTACTTACAATAGGAATTAAACTTATATTTAGATATACACTAGCAAGTCAATATTTGGATTTTCATTGTTGATTAACAGTCATGTTAACCAATTCCTCTCAAGGACACTGAATGGTGCTGAATGTCTCTTAAATTAAGAAAGTTACTCAGTGCTCCTCCAACACCATTAAGCATCGGGTTTCAGAGTCACAGAATGTAACCCTTCATCCTTAATATTTTATTTCCTAATTGATGTTTTTATTTATACCTCCCTTCCTTTTGAGTTTACTGTGAATCAGATTTATTGGGGAACACAGTTCCTTCTCTTATTTCATTTCCTATTGCTGCATTCCCCTGTTCTAAGCGGACTGTCAGGCTCCCAGCAGTGCATCTCGAGAGCAGTAACGCAGCGCTGCAGCATTTATCCAGAAGAGAGAGAATTCTGGGAATTCTGAGATGGATGATCAACAAAATTCTGAATGAGAAGCAAATAAACAGAGCTATAAAGGGGATCTATAATAAATAGACAGCGATTAAACACTCTTTATCCTAATGCAGGAATGAGGTGGTGTTGAAGGCATCTACTGAGGTTCAAACAGGACCCAGAGTTCAGCAGAGGAACTCGTAGCTGGACGAGGTTGGGGTGTCAAAGCTTTTGTGCATTCAAAGAGCTTTTAGAAAAGTAGACGGAAGGAACTCAGCACAAGGGTACTGAACACAACTACTCAGCGTTAGGCTGAGCAGGATCTTCCCCTTCAGGTGGGAGTTGGGAGGATGTATTTGGGATGGGGTCACCGCATCCTTGCTGTGTTCCTTGGTGCCCAGGCCTCTGAGAGAAGCTGCTAAGTCAGCATTTGGGTCTGAACTGGGTGCTCTTACAGGGCTTTTTCTTCCTCCTGCCATTCCCATGATGCATTGTGATTGACGGTCACCCCGTCCCTCTGATGGAAACAGGTTACACCCATATCTCACCACGTGAGCCCCGTTGTTCTGGGGTGGTGCTGCTCTGTTAGTTTTTACCTCCACGTCCTCATCCCTTGGTACATGGAGGGATCGGTGCAAAAAGGGATTTTCTGTTTTGGGGAGTGGTGTCAGATGGGTGAGGTGGATGGCACTGGTGATGTGGTGTTTGGGAATGATCTGCTGTGCAGGACTTCCTTGCACTGATGGTTCCTCTGGCTTTTGCTGTCTAGGTACTGTGGTAAGATCTTCCCACGCTCAGCAAACCTGACAAGGCATCTGCGGACACACACTGGAGAGCAGCCCTACAGGTGATGTTGTCCCCCAGATAAAACCCTTTTCCCAACACGCTCCTCATTCACCACCGTGCTGGTTTTTTCTCCTTTCTGTAAAGCTTTGCCAGCATCACCCGCGGTCCCGTAGCGTTACATACAACGATTCGTGGGATTGTATATTATGTGCACCAGCCAAAAATAATCAGCCTTGGCAGCTTAAAGATAGACACTTAACTTATATTTAGACGTACGCTGGCAAACGAGCGGTCTGATCTGCAGTGTTGTTTAACACTCACGTTCACCATTCATCTCAAGGACAGCTGGAGGTGCTGAATGTCTCTGAAAATCGGGCTATTTTGAAGGGCTTGCCAGCGAGTTAACTGCTGGCTCTGCTTGGAGTCTTTTTTTTTCCTTTTCCTAATGCGCGTCAGAGGTGCCTGGAGTAGGGGATCAAAAAGCAAAGCAAAGCCCTGTAGTCCATCTGTTTTGAGATCAAAGTTAGGGAGAGTTCTACCTTAAATCCCAAAGTTTAAAAAGAGTGATTGGAGTGGGAATCCACACCGTTTCGCAGGGTCGGGTGGGAGAAGGCTGAGCTACTGTTTTCTGCTGGCTGCGGACAAGGTGATCTGATTTTTAGCCTTGGCTTTGCATCGTGTGTGTGGGCAGAGCTGCCCATCTCCTCACCAACAGCACCCTGTGCGTAGGCACCATCCCTACCCGCAGGGCGCCGGTCCCAGAGAGGGAATCCTGTCGGAGTGAGGGGTTTAAATCTGGATAAAGCTCACGAGCAAATGTATGTAGGTATGAGAAGGAGCATTTCACGTGGAAAACCAAGGAGGAATTTCTTCTTCCAATATTTTTTCCTAGTGTTTTGCAGTCAAAAACCTTTGGCAAAATAGGTGCTTTGGTTGATCTCTTATTAAAATGTGGGCAAAACTGAGTGAGTGAGGAGTTGAGAGCTCACCGAAAATCAGACGCTGTGTTTTCCACACTGTGAGCAAGTGTTTTGTGCATCATCGGACCACACTAACAATGCAGACAGCTTCATTTGTGCTAATATTGTGGTGTTTCCATGCACAGCCGTACGCTCACAGCAAAGCTAATGGAATAATTATTATATAAAGAGAAGCACAAATTTCTCAGCAGCAAAAGGCCACGTGGTCAAATACATCACATTTTCATGCTCTTTAACTTCAGAAGCCCCTCTCTCCTACATTGGTACAAACGGAGTCAGATGTTTTTTCATACAGAGCGATACAAAATTTTGAGTGTAGACATTAGGTAAATTAAAAATTACAAAAGCTCTCTACGAGCAGACATATATTTTGGACCCATTCCCTGTTGTGATTTTTGCAGCCTCGTTATTCGATATGCCCTGAATGGATCCTGTGTGCTCACTGCTCGCCCCTGTCTGACTGAAACGCTCGCTCCCAGTTTTTCAGAGATTGTTAGTTCAGTTTTCTTCCAAAAAAGGAGACTTGCAACTTAACAAAGGTTAGGAAAATAAAGATTTATTTGATCTGGTCGTCTCCCAGAAAGTGGCCTGTGTGGTTTTTTTTGTAATAGAGGTTTGACTTCTGGACAATGTTGCATTATAACAGCACTCCGGAGAGTTAGTGCTGCGTTTACAGAAGAGCTTAATTATCATTGATTTTCCTTTTTGCTCAGAGAACTGAGATTTCCAACTTTTGCAGCAATAATTGTTTTGAAAGCTTGTTTTTCAGTGCCTACTTTATGCAGGTTGCTGACTTTTCAGTGTTTACTGATGTCTTTCTTATAACTTTTCTTTTAAATGTGTTTAAATGTGATTTTTTTACTCTGTCAGTGTTTCATATTCATCCCAGTATGAATTAAAATGTTCTTAACGCTAACACAGGCAGAGCAGATGTCCAAGTGTAGATCAAGAAATAGGCAGGGTGCTTGGTTTAGATTCCTGATTGTCATTGGGATGTGGTTTTTACCAAGTAAGTTAAAATTCTTTGGTGTCTGTTTAATTCCGTATAAAGTAGGAATAAAGTAGGAATAGCACATGAGTAATAAGGAGACAAATTAAATCTTTCTGTAAAGGGGAAGTGCTACATGTTTTATAAAGAGTTAGAGATACCTGGTAATGTGCTTTTTATTTCCTAAAAATCAACTGATTTGAAAAGACTCAAAACAATTCACTCTACAGCACTTTTCACTCTTCCACACCAAATCTAGAACCCAGTAGCACGTATTTCAGAACCCCATGGTAAAAATCTAACTTAACTGTTTCATTCCGAGCGATGTAAAATAAGTTGGGGTTGTAAAATCATGTCACACTCACCTGGAAGTGCAGGGCATAAAAAGAAGGACTTTGCTGTTGTTCTGAGCTTACCAAGCTAAATCCGGAAGAGGGAGTTTTTAGCGAAGCTCCTTCTCTTGGAGCACATGAGCATGAGGAGCTGTTGCAGTTGCGGGTTTGCCACTTAGTTTTGTTTTCGTTCTCTGAAACCACATAAACTGCATAAAACCTGGGCTGGGAACAACTAAAAGTGATGTTGGTTCCCTGCAGGATGCCATCTAATTGATTCTGGAATTACACCCGTTCCGAAGCGTTGCCTGCAAGGCCGCGATTCCTCCCATAAAGATTGGGCTTCCCGACGTCTGCTTTGAATTCGTTGTTCTTTAATTTCCTTTTAGGCCCCCGTGTCCTGTTATCTGCATTAATCTGAAACTAAAAGCTACAGCTGGCATCTACCCCGTCATTTAGGACTGCACACAGCTCAATAAAAATCTCTTCTTTCTCATTTTATCCTTTGTAAAATGCAGCCTAAATTCACCCCTGGTGTAAGTGCCCTCGGGATTAAGGAGCTGCTCAGAGGAAGAGTAGCTGCCAATCACATTGATCAGCAAATAAGTGTAACATTTTGCAAGCGCTCTTATGCTGCTGAAACCCTCAGAGCCCGGTACCCGATGCCTTCCTGTCCCATTTGGAGTGTTCTCAAACTGTCGTAGGCAGAGAGTGATGAGTTCAGTCACTCGTTTACTGGGTTTTGCTCTCTGGTTTTGCCCTCCCAGTCATTTACCCCAGGTATCTGAGTGCCCTCAGGCTCCAAGGATTGCCACTCCTCGGAGTCCCGAGTTCCAGCTTTGCTTCTTAACCATCATTCACTCCCATTTTATATTTTTTTAGTCCATTTATGTTTTACTTTAAGCTGATAAGGAAGAAACTTTACTAGCATTTTGTCAGTGTGTTTACAAAGCAAATACTGCTGCTTTGGAGTTTTATTCTACTCCTGCCTCCATGTTCACCTCTTTCCTGAATTTCAGCTGGTTCCTCTCTCTGGGCCATTTATTTAGATTAAAACCAGCAGAGATCCAGACGCGTCTGGGACCACAAATAACACAGTTTGTCTCCCTCATCCCTCTGCTCTCAGACATCACCGGGTGCTCCTTTCGAACGCCTCTCTGGTTTCTGTTTTTTTAACAAGCTCTTTATCCTTTCTCTGTCCCCTAACCTGGATCCACAGAGCTCACGCTCAGAGCGAGGACCTGTCAAAAGGAACTTTTCAAAGACTTCCTGGACATGGAAATAAATCGGCGTACGGGAGGCCAGGCCTTTCTTGCCTCACGTGTGCAGACGTTCCCTTTGAAGTCCCTGGGACTGCTGGCTGAGTAATGCAGGCGGAGACCCAGCGCTGGTGAACGCTGGCGCCCGGCAGCCCCGATGCCCTCGTTGTGCCAGGAAAATGGGAATAAAGGAGAGTTTGGCTTAGAAGGACATAGAGCTGGTGGCGACAGGCTGGGAATGAAGCCTTGGGCATCAGCAGAGGCGAGGAGGGGGCTGATGGTGTAAGATCAGCCGAGCTAAGCTGGACAAGCTAAGCTTGTGGAAGCGCTGTGGAATAACAGGGATATTGGGCTTTGGCTCTTTTGGACGTTGCAGTTTTCTGAGCAGTAGAAGCTCCTGGAAGAGATTCATTGGTTGCTGGCAGATAGGAGAATAAGAGCTGGAAATCTGTGTGTGTTTAACTCTCAGTATCTAAACTGTGCTTGCTCTTGCTGATGTCCACGTAACATCTTGTTTTCTTTAGTTATTCAATTCATATTTTTTGAAAAAATGGAAAAGAAAAACTTTTGGAGGCTGGTTTAAAAACAGATGTTGCTTTCTTCCTAGGTTAATCATAATAAAGGCTCTCTATTTGAAATATCTTTATTCTTTTTGGTGATTTAACAGTAGGAAATTTGGAGGTGGATGAGGAATCCGTAAACATTCAGTGAGGAGAGTGTTTCATAAATGTATCTGCTATTTCCAAAAATAATATCAATTTATTTTCAGAGACCAAATAAAAATCACAGCAGTAGCACATCTGGAAATTGTGTGTGTTTCACAGCATAGATTTTTTTTACACTCGTACCTCCTTCCTGTAGTTGAACCTGTTGTGTTGGTAGGAAACAATACTATGTCCTTAGTGTCAAGGCAAACCCAGTTTCAAACAGGCACAAGGCGAGTTCCACGTGCCCTCTTCACAGAACGAACTGATGGTATTCCAGAAATGTGCACAAGTGCTCCACCATCTTCACACCTTTACAAACCATAGCTCAGCTCAGTGGGACAAATTTTGCTCTGTTAGAGGAGCACAGAGTGGCTCTGCTAATGCAAACAGGTTTGTCCCGGGCTTAGGGGGGCTGAGGAGCAGGTTCATGTTGCTCCATAAGCGTACGGGACTTGCAGTGGAGATAGGATTCTACTTCTCATGGGGGTTTGGAAGTCAAGCCGTGAGGAAAGCAGCTTTGCTGAGGTACAAATGACGTCTTTACAGGGAGATCTAATGAGGGATTTGGGTGATTTCAAAGAGGAATGGGATTTCGTGTAGAGCTCTCCATCGTGGCTCGAAGCTGCCCTCTGCAGTGCACGGCGCTCTCCTCCTCCGGAGCTGGAGGGATGGAGAGGGCCCAGTTCATGCAGCACTGGGCTAGCAAAGCCTTGCTCTCACCTGGGGGGAATCTGAATCCAGAGGGATGGCAGCTTTGAACACGTTCCCAGCAGCTTTGAACACGTTCCCAGCACCTTCACCATGGGTCCTGCAGAGGTTTGTTTCAAAGAAGGAACATTTCTTCACTCAGCAGTTCCCCGAAATGTTCTCGCTTGGCTTCTCACCTTCCACAGTTTTTCATTATAAACCAGATATTTGCTACATCAGAGTAAATCTTGTCCTGTTTGGAAACTACGCTGTGTTTCTTGGGAGCTCTTGTGCTATAATAACCACCACGATTACCTGCTGCCTGCACCTCGAGTGCCACACGGAACGTCACAAATAAACCTGGAGCTTTCTGCATGTGCAGAGCACCGTGCCATGTAGGGCTGTGCTAGCTAGTGACTATTTTTTACATTTTACCTCCCTTGTTTCTTCTCCTTCTGTTTTCTTCCTCCCTCCACAGCCACATTTCACCCACTTCCTCTACAAAGTGAGAAGGGTGGAAGAAATAAATTCACCTTTCTTATTTTACATTGAAGGGTGGATAAGTAATTATTTTGTTTAAAATTCTTATTTGTTTGGACAGCTCACTTTTTAATTAATCCTAATACTTTTCTTTGTGCTCCTTGAGTAACAGTAATATCAGATTTGTCTGGAATGATTAATGCCTTGTGCTTCCCAGGTCCTCAGTTGTGTAAAGATTTATAGATCAACATTTTCTGGTTTTCTGATAGTCAAATTTTTCTTTCTCTTTTTTTTTCCCTCACGTTGCACTCTTTGGCATTTGCTTCTATTTTTCAGGTGTAAATACTGTGACAGGTCATTCAGCATTTCCTCCAACCTCCAGCGGCACGTTCGAAACATCCATAACAAGGAGAAGCCATTCAAATGTCACCTGTGTAACCGATGCTTTGGGCAACAGACCAACTTGGACCGACATCTTAAGAAACACGAACACGAGAACGTTCCAGGTAGGAAGGGGCATTGCTGTGCGGTCTTGCTGGGGTGCAGGAGGGAGAAGACATCATGATCTGGTCTCTCTGGTTACCTTGGGAAGCCTTTATGGAAAGCACTGTTTCTTAAGGCTGAATCCCAGAATCCCAGAATGGCTGGGTTGGAAGGAACCTCTGGAGCTCATCCAGTCCAACCCCTGCTACAGCAGGGGCACCGCCAGCAGCCGCACAGGAGCATCCAGGTGGGGCTGGATCTCTCTGGAACAGGAGACTCTACACTCTCCCTGGGCAGCCGGTTCCAATGCTCAGTCACCTGCACTGGGAAGAAGTTTTTCCCATTGTTCAGGTAGAACTTTCCATGCTCCGGTTTGTGCCCATTGTCCCTTGTCCTGTCACTGGGCTCCTGGTACAAGGCTGATGTGGCCATGCCAAGCTCTGTCAAGTGTTTTCAGCCTGAAATGCCTTTCTAGGTTTGTGTGAGATTTAAGAAGATAAATGGGCTTTGCCTTAAGATAAAAACAAAGGAAGAAATCCCTGTGCTGAAGCCAGCACAGGAAAAAATAACCATTGTAACGTTATAAGTGAACAGCTCTGCAGTGGACAGTGGTTCTTAAATTATACAAACTGTCCATAAACACTAAATATCTCCTATATTTCTCTCTGTAGTTCAGGTCTGGAAAGCACAAGCTTCCTTTGGCAGCGTTGGTCTGTGAGATTTCTCTTAGAAGTTAATGCATTAAGACACAGTGTGAGGATTGTTGCGGAATGTTCCTCCCTTATTTTTCCTCTTAATAACAGCTTTGGAGATACCTGATTGTTTGTCCCGCTCTCTTCTCTCGTTTCTCTCACCCAGTGAGCCAGCACTCTGGAGTCATCACAAACCACCTTGGGACCAGTGCCTCTTCCCCCAACTCGGAATCAGACAACCATGCACTTTTAGATGAAAAAGAGGATTCATATTTCTCTGAAATCAGAAATTTTATTGCAAATAGTGAGATGAACCAAGCATCGACTTTAGCAGATAAAAGGTAGACAAGCAAATACAATTATCTGGTGACGTGTATCATTAATGTGGTTGAATGATCAGGCAGCCTCTGTCCTGCAGAACAGATTTAAATAGCTCCAAGAGAGGAATGTAATCGTTTGGAAGGAAAATGCATCCAGTTCAAGCTCTAAGCCCAGTGTTAAGTCTTTTCAGAATGTGACTTAAGTTAGAAGGGCTGACACCAGAGAGCCACAAACAGCTGGAGATGTGGCTGGATCCAATGGGAGCAACCCAGGGAGCAAACGTGAGGAGAAGCTGCTCTAGGAGAAGGAGGCTGGCTGCTGCCATCGGCTCCAGCATCACAGCTGGGAGAAAACACAGTTTATTCTCTAGATAAAAATATGATTCTTGAACCGTTACCTTCTGCCATGAAACCACATGGCCTGTTCCATCACAGATCAGAGTACTGGTGTAGGAGACCAGATGCACCTGCTTTTCTGGTCTATTTGTTTTAAATCTATCCACATCACCAACTTTATTTTGGCTGAGTGATATTTCACCCACTGCTATCTTGTTTTCACAAGGAGCTATTTAATGCCAGAACTTGAAGGTTTAAGTCCAAAATGCAAGTATGAGAAATCTACACCATGACGTGATCCATGCAAAGAGCAGTAAGAAGTGTGGGACATGTGGACAGAAAATTTCTGCTGAAGGTGTCAGTCTTGCTTTCTGTCACTTGGTGGCATCCTATTGGGTTCCAAGTCCATAGCGCTGGTGATCCCACTCTCCTCTTAACGTAGTGTAAACCTGCTAGTTTTGTGGAGTCTGCTAGGTCCATACGGGCAAGAATAGAAAAATTAATACCAGAGAGACTTTAGGCTGGGTGTTAGATGGCACCGCGAGGAGGCTTCCTCCTTCTGGCTGATGGAAGGGAGATGGGTAGAACACAGTAGCACAGAGGAGGAGGAAAGCCACCCATCCTACGGATGTTACATTTTAAGAGATGGAAACCCATCATTTCAATCCAGACTAGAAAAAAATCCTAGTTTGAAAAGCACTGGGGTCGGGATATACTTGACGTGCTCATGAGCCCTTAAGGCACTGTGAAGGTTGATTTTTAAATATCTGAAACCTGTTGGTTTTCCTTTTCCTTGCAGCTGAAATAATGTATGTACATAAATATGTCTCCGTATAAAATTATCAAAGCCTTGCAGTACAGTGAAAATCCATGACTTACGCATTTGGCATCTTCTCTTTTTTCCTTTCTTTCTTCTTCCCCCCCCCCCGCACAAAATCTTTCAGGCCAGAAATCCAGGATATTGATGGCAATTCCCAGTGTCACGGATTAGCAAATGAGAAAACAGAAGATGTGGATGATGAAGATGAAGAACTGGAAGAGGAAGATGATGACAGCCTGACAGGGAAATCACAGGATGAAACAGTATCGCCTACCACAGAGCCCCGAGGAGCATTTGAGGATGAGGAAGATGAAGAGCCCACATCTCTCACCATGAGCTTTGACCACACCCGAAGGTGAGGTGGGCCATTCCATTTGAGAAGTCTGACCCTGTGTCAGCAGTAGATTGTGAGTGCTGTTGTTTTATTTTTCAAGCCATGTGTCATGCCTCCAGTTTGATTTAAGCATTCACTTGAGAGATTCCATTTTCACCATGGTGGGGGACACAAAACAAGTGGACTGCAAGGAGAATCTGTGATAAGGTGTTATGTCCAAGCCTTGAGATGTTCATGTCAGGAGAACACTTAATCCAACATAGAAAATAACATTTTCAGGGTACCACAGTTCAGCAGATAAAATGCTGATCAAGGGGAAGGGAAGAAGCATATGATGAACGCGAGGCATTTTGTGCTGCGCTGCCCATTTTAGTTTTAACAAAATGCTGTTGACTTCAAGTGAAGTTCTCAGAGCTCAGTGAAGCTTCTTTTCCCCCTTGGTTAAGCCATGCCTAAACACCTTAAAAGTTAAAGTTTGCTGCACATAGTATAGGCTGAGCTTTCTTTTTGCCTCAGTTTCCCCACTGGTATTCGTAACAAACGTCTTGTGATGCAGAGTTGTATCTTACTTGATTCCAGTGCATCCCTGTTTTCACTGCAACTCAAAAAAAATCCAGTGTCACACATTGCAGGGAGTGGACAGCAGCTGGACATAAGGAGGGCCACAAAATTGGTGAAGGGTTTAGAGGGGAAACTCTGTGAGGGGCAGCTGAAATCGCTTCTTCTGTTCAGCCTGGAGGAGACTGAGCAGAGACCTCGTCACAGTCTGCAGCTTCCACACACGGGGAGGAGGAGGAGCAGGCGCTGAGCTCCTCTCTCTGACCCGAGGGAATGGCAGGAAGATGCCAGGGAGGGTTAGGTTGGATATTAGGAAGAGCTTCCTCACCAGGGTGGTGGAGCACTGGAACAGCTCCGCAGGGAAGCAGTCAGGGTGCCAAGGCTGACAATATTCCAGAAGTATTTGGACAATGCCCTCAGGCACACGGTGTGAGCGTTGGGGTGTCCTGTGCAGGGACGGGAGCTGCACTCAATGGTCCTTGTGGGTCCCTTCCAACCCAGAACATTCTATGATCTCCACACAGAAAAGCAAAGTGAATTGTAGCCAGGCTGAATCACAAATATCTCTAGCAATGCTTGTTTGTGCACAGCCATGCTCTCCACTTTTTCTTTGCTCCTTGCATTTTGTGTCGTTTTTGTGTTTGTCCGTCTGTCTGTTCACGCATGTGGCTTGTGAGACCCCCGTGGAATGTGCATGCAGGCACTGGGTTAGAACACTCACGTTGGCTCGATGTGAACGGTGAGATGAGCTAACAACAGGTCAACCCTGGTCATTGGTACAGGTGTATTGAGGAGGACGAAGCCGGCTTGTTAGATTTGGAGCAGATGCCGAATTTTGGGAAGGGGCTGGATCTTCGCAAAGCAGCCGAGGAAGCATTTGAAGTTAAAGATGTGTTTAATTCCACCTTAGACTCTGAGACAATAAAACAGACTCTGTACAGGCAGGCTAAAAACCAGGTAGGTACATGACAGACCATTTTATCTAGCTTGCCGCCAGCACGGACGGTAGGATTAGCCAGCAGCTGGGCTCCTTTAGCTAGACTATATTTCCAGGGAGCAGGAATTCTGACTGTCACGCGTGAATCCTACGTGAACCGTGTCTTGTGACAACTATACTGAAACAGAGGAGCCACAGAGTGGCCGCCAGGTTTAGGTCAAGATCAATTTATTGTTTAGCCTGTGCTGTGAGAACAGGCTTATATAGAAAAATAGAGGCATCTGTTTTTCTCTGTCTGTATAAATGTTTTTATAACTATTATTTATTTACTCTTTGGGATGGGTATTACGAGTTATATACTTATGAATTTATACTTAAAAACTCCAGGTTTGATCGGCAGGAACAGAATTAAAGTGTCCCTGGGTTTGATTATGAAGGTGTAACAGACATCAGCATTTCCAGGACTTGCCAGCCAGCCAGTCTAGAGGACTATCTTCCTGATTTCCAAAATCAAACCATAAAATGGAAATCTGTCCTGGGAGCCAGACCCGTTCAGGCTCTCCGAGAAACCTCAAAATGACATCTCGGCACCTATTGGAGCTTTGAGAAGAATCTGGAGGTACAGGGCAGATCCATTTGTGCTGTTCAGTGAAGTTACATCACTGGACTGGACTGGAAAGAGCAGACTCAGCTCTTCCTGGGAACGAGTAGGGCTGTTGCCTTGGAGTCCCTTTCTAACCTCCACACAACATAATTTGCTATACAATCTATTTTAAATGTCCAGCAAAGCAGTAGCTCGATGCTTGCCAAGCAGAACATAATTTTTGATTTATTATCACCCAGAACTTGTGAAATACATGTCCTCCTTCACAGTAGATGCTAGTACTGAAGAGGGGGGAAGGTCTGCTTGAAGATAGGTTGCACAGAGTAGTTGTGGCTGTCCCATCCCTGGAGGTGTTCCAGGCCAGGTTGGATGGGGCTTTGAGCCTCCTGATCCAGTGGGAGGTGTCCCTGCCCATGGCAGGGGGTGGCACTGGATGGGCTTTGAGGTCCCTTCCAACCCAAACCATTCTACGATTCTATCGGAAACAGTATTTTTCTATGTGAAACTAATTTAAACACAAGCCACTTGCCTGACCCTTACGTGTGTCTTGTTACTAATACGCTGAATGCACTAACTATTTAGGAAGAGCTTGCTCCTTTAAAAGTTGTACCATGTTGTTAGGTCTGTGCTTGGATTGGGGGGGATTTTTGGTTTTTGAATCAATTTTATGCTGAAGGAGATGCAGAACTGGTTACACTTACATCACAAGTGACAAATAAGGTGAACGATCTCTTGTGCAGGAAATGTAACAGTAACACATCTGTGTGAGCAGCACAGCGCTCCGCTGTGGCTGTCTTTAAGCAATTTGAGACATGTGCACATCTGTACAATACAAAGCTCCACCTCCTTCAGCACACACCTTCAGAACATCGGTGACTTGACATGTAGATCTGACTCTTAGCATTTAAGAGGAGAGGCTGAAGTTGGATAACTCCTTAGTATTGTCACCGTTACAGCTGTGTTCCTGAGGGTCCTACTGAGCTGTACTGAGCGTTGCACTGATGTCCCAGATGATGTATGAGCTTTGTCTGGTGGGTGCAGGTGTCCAAGGCCAGGTTGGATGGGGCTTGGAGCCCCCTGAGGTGTCCCTGCCCATGACAGGGGGTGGAACTGGTTGGGCTTTTAGGTCCTTTCCAACCCAAACCATCCCATGGTTCTATGATACAAAGGCATATGAGACAAGTAGTCTTGGAAAGGGAGAACATCTAGGTCACTAAGAAGCGAGCAGATTGTTATAGAGAAGACAGAAGTACAGATGCATTTTCCTCAGCAGACGCTTTTAGCCATTTCACTGCAGCAATAAATCTACCCCAACGAGAATGTGTGAACACACCAGTAATGCCAAGCAATGAGCATTTCCTGCCTAAATATGCATGTGTTGGTTCCTGCAGACCCCAGTGGGTTCACGCCCGCTGCCTGCAGGTGCCCACCGGGCCACAGCTGGCGTGGGTGTTGCCGTGCCATTCCCGGGGCCCTGGCCTCACTTAGCCACTTGCTTGTCTGTAGCGGTACTTTTTTTAAGAACAAAACGAATCAATTGTCATTCAGCACGCAGCCACCTTCCCCAAAGAGCAGAGCCCAGAACATGGTGTGGGTTTGTGACCAAGTGCAGAGCTGGGACATGATGGATTTGGTCCTGTAAAAGCTGATGGGAACGATGGCCTTCCTGACTTAACCCTACAGCTGCCTGAAAACTCTGTGGCAGATTTGAGTAGTGGGATTGGGGGATGTCATCGCAGCGTGTGGATGTAAATGTAGACCTGCTGGCAAGGCTCTTGGCCCAGATCTGCATTTCCCGCATGGTGAGATGGTGCTGTGCCTCACACGATTTATTACAGCCTGTCCTGCGTGTGTATTCACAGTGTCCTCTGCGTTGCTCTTCTCTCCTGCAGGCTTATGCAATGATGCTGTCCCTGTCTGAGAACGCTCCCCTCCACACGTCCTCCCAGAACTCTCTGGGTGCTTGGTTGGACATGGCAGGAGCAGCTTCAGAGTCGGGGACCTTTAACCCCATCAACCACCTCTGAGAGGTCAACAAGGCACTGGCCAGAGTCCAAGCGAGGAGGCGGTGGTGCTGCAATTATCCTAGCAAAAATCCTAGCAAGCAGAAGACGGATGAGAGGGCCTCAGGGAGTTGTCTGGACTTTTGGCTGAGAAGGAAACCTGTCACATCCGACCTACAAGCCCTGCCTTTTTTTATCTATCCAGAGTTTTCATTTCTAATTTATCCGAACAAACCTCTCCAAAACTGGATAACCCTGATGCAGCCCTAGGATTTCACAGTCTGCAGGAATAGCATGAGCAAGACATGAACTGCAACCGTGCAATCAGATGTTGGCCCCTCTCACCTTACCGAACAGTGTCACTGAGCCAGTAAAGCCTGCGTATAACGAAAGCTTGAAACCATTTCCTTTCTGAAATTCAGCTCAATAGTGAAGTAATAAGGAAAGAGAGCCAGGGGTGACCTATCCCTGGTGCAATTCTGACTATGGAGTTCTGCCACTGGAGTTCTACCAGGGAAGGATAAATTCAACCCATTTCATTGATCCTCCAAAGAATTTGAAATTCTGTGCTCCCATGGAAATACCGTCCTACCCTTTGTTCCCAACAAAACACATTGGCACAGGGCAAAGCTTCCTGAACGTGAGGCCATGTTGCCTGCAGTCATGCTTTGTCCCGGTTGAGCAATCTTCAGCCTGGAGCATCACGGAGGTTGGGGTTATTGATGCATTATGTGAATAAGTGGTTTGGAGTCATCGGCTGTGCCCTAAGTGCCCTCTGCCTGTGCCTGCGCTGCCCAGTTCAATGTTTTCCATCACTGGAAGTGCCTGCACCCAAGCTGCTGCTCGGACTGGGAGCATCCAGAGTGTTTTGGGAGAAGCCCAGCTCAGCGTGTCTGCTGGTCAGGGGGGGTAGCCCTCTGCCCTGCACACCCAGCCACCGAACTGCAGGAACCGCTTGGGCTTCCCAAGTCAGAGAGGTCCTGGGGTGAACCCTGGAGAAGGCATAGTTGGGTGTGTGGAAGCGTGGACGGTGGGCGAGTCTTGCCTTGAGAAGAGCAGTTCAGACATAGCTGGTTTATCTCCCAGGGTTTCTTAGAGGGGCATCCTTTCAGTGCTGATGGTATCCAGGAACTGTGGCAGAGATTTCTGAGTAATGCCGTTGTTTTGGTGTGCTGGATGGTTGCTGGTCATCATACACTGCTATTTGGCCTAGAATTTAATGATGAAAATTAGAATTTCCTTGCTTCAGCAGCCTCAGGGGTACAGCCCATAGCACACAGCTAAGAAGCGCTTTGTCTCTCTGACTCTAAAATTGCTCACAGATATTTTATGAGTGATTTTGAATCACTTGAAAGTCTCATCTTCTTAACTGATGCAAAGCAGCCTCCAGAAATACCATGATGTTTATGCTATTCTGTGTTGCAATTACAATCTGCTGTCGTAGCAGGGATTTTGCAGGTACAGAATAGTCAGGAAAGCAGTTAGAACTTGCAAAGGGTAACACTGGCCACATGGATAAAGTTTAGAATGTGGGTCCTGAGGATTTTCTAATTACAGCAGCTAAAAATTAGAAAAGCCAAGGACTGGACTGCTGCTACCATGGAGTGTGATCAGGTCCCTCTGCATCACTGAGAGCTTTTCCCATTAATTCCAGCATATTTTAGTGCTGAATGTGCTCTTAGTAAGTACCAGATCAGGTTGTAACAGCTTGCAGAACCAGGTTACTGGCCGATGTCAGAGAAGCTGCCCGCAGTGGTCAGTGTATCCGCCTGTAAGTATATGGCATGCGTAGCCTCTCCACCTGCTTGGTGCAGAAAAGAATAGACAGAGGCTGCTGTGCCACCCCAATGCAGAGAAACACCGCGGCAAAGCTACTTAAATAAAGTGGAAGTTGTGTTAGGGATGATACCTTTGCAATTCACTCTGCATCCAAGAGTACACATGAGGCTGGTTTTAGATAGCTCAGACTGTCCAAGGAGGAAAGCATCTAGGGTAGCTTTGGTACAGGATGAACAGAAGGTAAATTAGCAGCATCAGCCTGTCTTCTAAGACAATTTATGCTTCCTTTTTGGTTTTCCACACACCCTGTGAAAGTTCCTGAAGGCTCTGAGACCAACAGTCAGCGTAACCCGAACTGCTTCAGATATTTGCACAAAGCTCGTGGGCAAATAGAGCCTAAGAGCTGACAATGTCAAAAGAAATCAGGCTCTAAGAAGGATGGGATGTCCCTGTCCCAGCACATCTGCCTCTGCTGCTGCTGCAGTTCAGCCCTGCCAGGCGCTTGGCCTTTAAATTATTCCCACAGGGGCCAACTGAAAATAATAAAAGAATTGTTTCTTTTCCTGATGGAATTTATTTTAATCTGTATATAACTTGTAATTTTTTGCTAATTCTTTTCTTATTTTATTTCTTCCTTAACAGTATTTTTTGCATTAGATATCATTATTGTGAAGAAATAATGTTAATATAAGTCTGTAGTGAAGGACCAAAATTGTGTAAGTAAGGTTGTATGTCGTATGATTGGTAACCAGGGAGTAGGAAGATGTTGTCCATGTGCCAAATGACCCTGACCAACCTGCCAGTCTTGCTGCCGACTCTCCAGACAATCAGATGTTTTGTTACATTTGCCTTTAAGCGACCGTCGCACCAAGCACAGGTTTCTCCTTGGCCGGGTGGAAGGCGAACGCAGCCTCGACCAGCGAGTGAGTGGTCCCTCCATGGGAGCCCTTCCACTGCACACGGCGAGCCGGGCTGTGCAGGGCGAGCAAAGGGATGGGCAAAGACCCAGGAGCCGTTGGGTGCAGCCGGAGGGGCCAGCAAGCAACACCACTGTGCCAGCAAGTGATGCCCCCATGCTGGCAAATGATGCCACCAATCCAGCAAGTGATGCCACCGTGTTGTATGTCCCACCAGCAGCCCCTGCTGCCCACTGGCACTGAGGAGCAGAGCTGGGAGCTGGAGGATGCAGTGCCTTCCCTGGGAGGCAGTAGCTGACAGAGCCAGGGGTCAGCAAGTGTTTCTGCCAAGGGGATGCAGCCCAGCAGAGCTGCAGCAGCACTTGATCAGTCACAGACTCACTCTTCGTAGCAGCAGGGTTGCACACCCATGCCCTGCCCCGGGGAAGCCTCCAGCTTTCAAGCCCTGGCCTGCATCGAGCCATCAGCTTCACTGCCCGGCACACGCAGAGACTCATCCAGCGAGCACTCGGCCCAGATGGGACTGGCCAGCCCTGCAGGTTCCCAGATCCTCCTCCAGGAGAGCACAGAAGCGTAACCTGTCCTTAAGCATCAGGATAGATCGGTCCTGTCCTGTTACAGCATCAAGGCCTGAGCTGAGCTCCGTGGCTCCTGGCAGCTGCTTGGACCAAACCGTATGTCAGAGCATGGGACCATAGCACTGCCTGCCTTGTTGGAGCAAGATTTGTGGGTGACAGTGTTTGCATGCTCTGACCTGATGTTGTGTTCACCGTTGATGCAATCTTTGAAGAGGTTGGCATTGCGCTTCTCAGCACGGGGAGGTTCCAAAGCAGCAGTAAGCGGGCTCCAAAACACGGGCCAAGCACTGAGAAATGCAAATGCTCCTGTGGGGATTTATTTGGGGTGACCTTTGAGACCCTTGAGTGTCTCAGCCCTCCCGTCCATCCCATTGTTTGCCAGCAGCTCCCAGCCTGCCTGAGTTTGTGCAGGGCTGTCCCGTGCTCCCCACGGCTCTGCAGAAGCTGGGCTGTGCTTGCAGGGCACGGGGGGTACAACCCAGCCAGGGGTTATGAACATGAAAAAGAGAGGGTTTAAAATCATGAAATTATTTTTTTCTTTTCATATTCCCTTATCCAGCTTTCTTCAAGCTAGTGTCTCTGTTGTAGGATCTCCCAACTCCTAAATTTAACATTGATTACAAGTTTTAATTTTTCCATAGGTAAATAAACAGAAAGCCTCACTGAATCACTATTTATCTTCTAGCTTTCATTCAACTGCACTTAATACGTGTTGCAGCTCATAGCAGATGTTTAAGTTCTGATTTGCTGTTGTAGACAAAAGCAATCTCTTATTTTGAAGGATGTTTCCCAAGAGGTGTGTGTCAAGGAAGGTTCTTCTATCGGAGCACAGCTCAATTCCCAGCATTGGGGAAGCTCTGGGTCCCCTTGGCTTGGCTAAGACGTGAGCTGCAGTGCTCAGGGCCAGCCCACACCAACACATTGTGGTCGGAAACTGGGACGCTGGTGCGATGCAGCGAGGTGTGGGTTGCAGTGACTGGAATGTGGCCTGCTGTTTGTTGGGAAGCCAGGGCACCACTCGAGGTGGCATATAAACCAAGAATCTTTGGATAGGTTCTATTTATTGAAAGTATTTTCACGTCTCATAGCCATATTGCCACAACAGCAAGGAGGCAAGATCAGGAGAGCCCTGTGGGTTTTCCGTGCATCCAGATAAAGTTGACAGCCCTGGCTGTTCCAGGCTGCCTGAAGCGAAGCTGCACTGAGAAAGGTCCTCACTTTGACCACAGGTAGATCTTTCTGCCCGAGCTTGTTGCAGAGGAGAAAACAGGGCTGAGGTCCATGTGTTCCCTTCTCTTTCCTGTGGCTGATGCAGAAGGTGCGGCACAACTGCTGTGGTGCTGGGTGCGTGGTGTGCCAGTTTCTCCCGCTTTGCTGTTCGGTGCATGTAGGTGTTCTTGCTGGGCACCAGCTGTTCCAGGTGCACACCTTTAAAAAGCATCCCGTGCCAGCCAGGTCTTGTGCTCCCGGATGGCAGCAGGATCCTGCTCTGCAGGAGCAGCCGAGTGCCAGCAGCAAAGCCAACCCAAACAGGGCTAAACTGCAGAACAAGGAGCTGGGTTCGCTCAACCGCATTCCAGGACAAAACACAAAGCTTGGTTTCTGTCTTGCTTAAACCAGACTAGCGGAAGCTTCAGGTTTCTCCCTAAGCAGCACTTAGACTCCCAATAGGCGCTCTTGAAAAACGGCTTCTTCTCCACTTCATGCAAAGCGTTTCAAAAAGCACTTGCACGTGACGCGAACGCGTTTAGACTCTAAGCATCAAAGCACTGGATCGTGAGCCCCCTCCCCTCAGCCGCCTTCGATCTACTGACTGACATTCAAGTTCTACGTGCTGTATTGTGTGTGTGTGTGTGTGGCGGGGAAGGGGGAGAGCACCAAGGTGTAGGAATCTGCCCGCTCCTGCCCGTTGGAAACGGGGCTCGGCTCAGCGCTGGCAACATAAGGGCAAAACCCTCAGCTCCTCAGCGATGGTCAGTAGTGGTTTCACAAAGCCATGAACCTTTTTTTTTTCTGTAGTGTTGAGTGATACTGTGATTAAAGCGTTATTGAATGATTCCAAGGTTATTTTTCTCTGTCCTTAACTCTTATTACCACTTTGGAAAAAGAATGAAAAAGAGAAAAAAAAAAAAAAAAAGGCAGCTTTGATTTCCAAATGTGCAATTCACATGTGAACAAAGTAATTCTGAACGTCACCCTCAATGTATTTTACATTCTTGTTGCTCTCTTCAAAGCAAGAGACGTTTTGCCCTGATGTCATTTCCAGCCTGCAGAAGATGTAATTTAAAACATATATATATTGTGCTTGCAAGAATCATAAATCTGTGCATCCTATGTCATTCCTTTTCCCATTGTTACAATACAGATATGATTTAGGGTTTGTTGTTTTTTTTTTTCCTTTAGGACTGTATAGTGTTTTTTTAAATCAATTGTAAATGTCTGGTTTTCATATAATGTTTAAAAAACATTGAGAAAGAGGATGGTGCTTGTTCCATATCATTCTTGATTGTATATTGCTTCTGTTATGTTTATAAGTAAACTGTGCATGACTTGTGTTTAGCAGTCATTATGGTGTCTGTTTGTGAAATTTTTATTAAAAAGAAACAAATTCCGTAGATGCACTTATTGTATATGTGATTAGATTGTGCGTCCGGGGCTAGAAGCCTCCAACTGCCAAGGAAGAGGAAAAAAAAAAGAAGTGTTGGCAGTTATTAATTAATATGAAATCGCTTTTGTTTGGGAGCATAATGAAATAAAAGATATGAAGTGTAGAAAATAATTAAAAGAAGCGATTTTACAAATTTCATTTTGATGCTTGTGATAAAAGACAAATGTACTTGTGTAGAGAAATTCCTTTAAAATAATGAATAGAAAAAGCTGATTTTGAGGTTAATGCTGTAGAATAGGAATGTATACCAAATGTAATCTTTCCAATGCTACAATGAATTTATACATGAGATTGATATGCAATAAACCTGTGTGCTTTTATAAGCAATGGTCCTGTGGGCTTTCTTTCTTGAAGGAATGGCAGAGATGCCAAGTGGCTTTGGTACAGAAGGAACGAAAGGTAAATTAGCCACAGGTGGTGGCACGTTTGGTTGGGTTTCTTCCTTACTTTGCTAACAGGTCAGTTGTGAAGGTACAGTATGGGAAGCCCAAGAACTGAAAGGAATGGAATGGAAATCGGAGCTTGTACAGAAGTATTTCGAGGTCTTTGATAGGAAGAAACAGGCTGGTGAAAAATTGGATTTCAGAGTTTTTACAGTCAGCAAAAATAGCAACTTCTCTTCCTCCTCTTCCCAAGCGGCTCATTCAGGTATAGAAAAAAGCCGGTCCTCCGTATCTCTGGGGCTCAGCAGGCAGCAGCAAGTTCCCAGTGAGTCCTTTGGTTTTTGTGGAGTAGGGATTGAGATCCAGGGCAGGTGTGGGCTGAACATGCACCCATGCAGTCACCTTCTCATCTGAGAGCTGCACAGGCCAGGATGACACCTGTGCAGCGATGGACCCAGAGCCAGCCGAACATTCCCACATGGAATAACGGCATAACACTAATGAGCCTTGCCGCCTCTGCAGGACTGGCTGTCTGGTATTTGATGTGCTTGGCTTGTAATACTTAAAAAGAGCTTCAAAAAATTAAATGATGGGCACCCCTCCTTGCTGCCGAGGTCTGGAAGGAGCAACAGTGCTACAATGCCATGTCTGTGTCCTGCTGAGGGGATGCATCGCTCCTGGGGAAGAGTGAGAACACCCTGGGATGGGGCAACAGGTTAGGACAAAGAATTGGTGAGTGGTCTAAAAAGGTCAGGAATATTCCTTTCACATCCAAGCCCAGAGTTAGCGACTGCTTTAGTGATACCGGTCAGATGTTTCAGCAGGGGCCCTGGGAGCAAAAATGACTTGAAAGCAAGGTCTTTGAACTAACAACACGCATTACAAATGTGATGAATGGTCCCTGCTTCAAAAAGTCATTCATCGTGA
Organism: Neomorphus geoffroyi; assembly: GCA_033558235.1. Lineage (NCBI taxonomy): Eukaryota > Metazoa > Chordata > Aves > Cuculiformes > Neomorphidae > Neomorphus > Neomorphus geoffroyi. The sequence goes on along the minus strand of JAUMJM010000029.1, from coordinate 1,068,988 downwards.
TCAAATGATGGTATCCTACATACGGCATAATAGCCCTTCCCTGGAGTTTGCCGTAGAAGGGTTTCAGTCTTAGCTGAACTCTTGAGTAGAAACCTCTGCTTCTCTGCGATGCTGGCAACCTTTCTCCTTATTAGCCCCGGAGGGAAAGGAAAAAAATCTATCGGAGAAGAAAGCTCTGATAATGGAGCGATTGTCAGGCAAGCCTTGGAGAGAAGAGAACACAGTCTTTCAAAAGAATATTGCTGACAAGTGGACTTTGTCATCCAGAAAGCACTTCAGATTCACCATAAATGAGTGAGAAAAAAGCTCCATTTGTAGGAGGGGGGGAATCAGAGTGGGGGGCAAAAGAGAAGGTCAGGGAAGAGTCTGTTCCCAGTAAATACACAGAGCCTGGCATCTGTGGAACTGGGCAGCTGTCAACAGCCTGACCCTCAGATCCTCTTTCCCCGGCAGCTGCACCTCCTAACGGAGTGTGTATGGTACCAAAGCATCGGAGATGGGTGTTTCATGAACATGGAGGGGTGGTGTGTGATCACGCTTCACCATGGAAGTTGTAAGCCACTACAGCAGCCTTACGTGTAAGGAACAGTCCCCAGCCTGCTTGAGACAACCGAGTGTCTGGTTCCGGCTGGGCCCTGAGGAAAGTCAGGGCTGTGGTTCATTCATGGAATCACAGAATGGGTTGGGTTGGAAGAGACCTCAAAGCCCACCCAGTGCCACCCCCTGCCATGGGCAGGGACACCTCCCACTGGGTCAGGGGGCTCCAAGCCCCATCCAACCTGGCCTGGAACACCTCCAGGGATGGGGCAGCCACCACTGCTCTGGGCACCCTGGGCCAGGGCCTCCCCACCCTCACAGCAAAACATTTCTGCCCAAGATCTCATCTTAATCTCCCCTCTTTCAGCTCAGAACCGTTCCCCTCGTCCTATCCCTGCTCTTCTTGATCAAGAGCCCCTCCCCAGCTTCCCTGGAGCCCCTTCAAGCACTGGAACCCAGTTTGTCCCTTTAACACCATGGGAGAACCCCAGACAACCCCATAGCCCTGAGTGCCCTCGGTGAGGAGGCTCTGGGGAAAGGAGGATCCTGAGAGAGCCTGGGAGGCCGAAGCACCGCACAAACACCCTCCTGAGGAAATGTCAGGGAGCAGCAAAAGAACACCCGATTTGGGTGAATTTTAGTCAGGTTTTAGGCACAGTGGATGGTGAGCAGGGCTCCCCCTCACGCCCAGGTGCTGCGGGACCGCCTGCCGGGGCCCAGGGCGGCCCCAGTGAGGCCCCAATGAGACCCCAGGGCGGCCCCCGGGAGACCTCAGTGAAGCCCCAGGGCGGCTTCAGATCCCGGCGCTAATGGGGGAGGGGGGGAAATGTCCGGTCCCTCCCCGCTTCCTGCTCCGTTCCTCTCCTGTTTTCTCCCCGGTCCTTCCCTGGTCCCTGCTCCGTTTCTCCCAGGTCCCTCCCAGTTCCTCCTCGTTCCTCCCCGATGTCTCCCTCGTCTTTCTCTGATTCTTCCCCAGTTCCTCCCAATCCCTCCTCAGCTCCTCCCAGTTACTCCCCAATTCCTCCCCAGTCCCTCCCGAGTCCCTCCCACTTCCTCCCCAATCCCTCCCCAGTCTCTCCCAGCTCCTCCCCAATTCCTCCCCAATCCCTCCCCAGTCTCTCCCAGCTCCTCCCCAATTCCGCCCCAGTCTCTCCCAGCTCCTCCCAGTTCCTCCCCAATTCCTCCCCAGTCCCTCCCAGTTCTCCCAGTTCTCCCAGTCCCTCCCCGCCCCGGGCTGGCTCTGAGGGTTCCTAGGGCGGTGGGACCGAGCCGGGCCCCGAGCAGGACCGAGCGTCGCCCCGGGAGGAGCGAGAGCGGTGAGGAACCGGGGGAGGAACCGAGGGGCCACGGGATGGGATTCGTGTCCGCATGCCGAGGGGTGAATCCCGCCCGGCTCCCAGGGATGCTCTGAGGCCAGGGTGGGAGAGCTGGGGTTGTTCAGCCTGGAGAGGAGAAGGCTCTGGGGAGCCCTCTGAGCAGCTCCCAGTGCTGAAAGGGACTGCAGGAAAGCTGGGGAGGGGCTCTGGATCAGGGGGTGCAGGGATGGGATGAGGGGAATGGTTTGAGGCTGAAAGAGGGGAGACTGAGCTGAGATCTTGGGGAGAAATGTTTTCCTGTGAGGGTGGAAAGGCCCTGGCCCAGGGTGCCCAGAGCAGTGGTGGCTGCCCCATCCCTGGAGGGGTTCCAGGCCAGGTTGGATGGGGCTTGGAGCCCCCTGACCCAGTGGGAGGTGTCCCTGCCCATGGCAGGGGGTGGCACTGGATGGGCTTTGAGGTCCCTTCCAACCCCAGCCATTCTGTGATTCCATGTTTCTATGACTCCCACCATGCTCATGGGCCAGGCTGTGCTCACAGGGATGAATCCCACCAGCACTGCACGCAAACCCCTCAGGAAGCCAGGCTGGGAGCACTGGGGTCATCGCGGGGATGCGAACCTGAGCATGGTTCATCCCTGTGTGCTTGGGGTGGGAATTGAAGGCCCTGTGGAGTGGTCCAGCTCTGCTTCCATGGCTTGGACATCTGGGGGATGCTGTAGCACCCTGTGCCTCTGTGCTGGTGCTTAGGGTAGGCCTCATTCCCAGCCAGGGGGCCAATAAGGGTGGGATACTGCACTTTTCTCATTTGCAGGCCTTTTGGGAGACCTGTGGCCAAGAGGCACGTGTCCCTCATCCAAGCAGCGTCTTGATGAAATGAGCTTTTGTCAATAGGTTTGTTTTGTCCTTCTGCCAGTCACTGATTCAGGGAAATACGTTCAAGTCCTGCTTTCTGTTTCCTGATCCGTGGTCTTTGAAAAGGAGATGGCGATGGCATACTATGAGGTCACAGCTGAGAGAAATTAAGCCATAGTTTGTCCTTAAATTACGTGATGGGGTGTAGAATGCTCTGTCAAGTGTTTGCTCTGTAGGCACAGGAGGAGAAGCCTAACCCCGAGCAAGGAGCTGTAGGGCCTCAGGCAGATGTGGAGCTGCTCCTCGGAGCAGTCTGGGACAGGCACAGGCTTTGGGAAGCACAGGGCTCATGATGAGGTGCCCGCCAGGGTTTCACAGCGTGTCAGGAGGTGGAAGCCAGCTGGAAAAGCCCAGGCGTTGCATCTCAGGCTGGTGGCACCCCTGGTCCTTGATGGGGATTGAAAGGGGACACGAAGTGGTGGCAGAGGCAAAGCAGGAATTGATGGCGCTCCAGGCCCACCCTGGCTGCTTGCTCAGGTGCAAACCTGTCCAGTGTCTGCTGCATGGCACCGCTCTGCCTTGGAGCCAGACGTGGGCTTCAGGAGCCACCAGCCCAGCCCCTGTGCACCGGGTGGCCCAAGAGAGGTGCACGGATGGTGAGAGAATCACCAGTGTGTCTGTGTGGGATCTACACCCTGGGAAAAGGGCGGCTGGGTCCTGCACTGTCCCAAGGCTCCCCACTATGCATAAATTCCCTCTGCCTTGCTAAGAGATGTTCAGCCGTCTGTCTGTCCATCTTGCCCAGCTCCCTGGTCACCTGTGCCACCGTCATGTCTCAGAGTCCCAATGGCAGCTCTGTGGATGACAAGGCCTTTCTCCTGGAGTACCGATGCCACCCTGTGCGGCCGGAGCCTCCCAGCCCGACCTCCTTCCCTGGGAATCGCGGCTCTGCTACAGCGCCCAATGCCACCTCGCTCTTGCCACTGGGCTCGCCCACCTCGGCTGAGCCCCGCCGCATCGTCCTCAGCACGGACAGCCCAGTTGCGCTGAAGGTGGGAACCCAGCAGCTGATCCCCAAAAGCTTGGCTGTCTCCACCAAGACCAAGACCAACCCCTCCCGGCACCAGAGCTTTGGGGCAGCTGGGTTGAACCGGGAGCCCCTGAGCCCCAACCCGAAGCGGGCGTCCGTCCCTACCTTCTCACTGGAGGCAGAGGTGGAAGATGTGGATGGGGGGACCCTCAAGCGCAACCTGAGAAACATGTCCTACCGCGCAGCCATGAAAGGCCTGGACATGGAGCCAGAGCTGCTGAGTGCCATCCCCTCGCTGAAACCCGTGTCGGAGGAGGGCAGTGCCCTGCCTGCCCGCAGCCCTGGCAGGAACAAGGTAGGTTTGGCACCCGATTGCTTTCAAGCAAGGGTCAAACTTTCCCTCATGTTGAGCTGCTGCGAGAGGATCTGCAAAGCCTTTTCCTGCAACTCCTGTCAGCTACAGAGTCAGCGTGAAGCTGAGCCTGGTGACGTGACTTGTGCCCTGGGAAGCCTGCGTGTCACTAGCAGATGCTGTAGGTCCCCAGAGAGCCCAGAAATAGCTGCCATGTCCTCCATGGGGAGTGTAACTGGCTGCTCCAGGGCTCCCGCTTCTCAGCGGGCGGCTGTGGGCATGTTTGCAGGGTGGGGTTGGCCGGGTGTGTGGCTCCGAGGTGGCAGCAGGTTGTACACAAACATGGGTGAAGCAGCTCTGGGGAAGGAGAGAGGCGAGCGCAGGCAAAGTCCAGGCGTGAGACAGATGAATGTGAAAGCAGCAGCATTAGCTACAAGATGGCTTAGATCCTGACCTTGATATTGTGAGGTGAAAGCTGAGTCACTTCGGGAAGGCAAATAACAGCTCAGACAGAAATCAGGCTGAAAGAACAGGGTAGTATTTGCTGACTGGTCTGCAAGTAACTTCTCCCCTTTCCCGAAGGAGTGAAATGCTTCCCTGGGCCACAGGAATAAAGTAACTGCAGCCTGTTCTCCTCTCTTGCAGAGAACCTTTGGGCGCAGGCGGGTGCAGAAGCGTGGTGGCTCATTCAAGGACCGTGAGTGCTGCCTTCCCTCTGCCCAAGAGCTCTGGTTTCCTCTCTGCCTTGCACCTGGGCGCTTCTCAGCAAAGCAAATCCCTAGAATCCCTTTGCCATGTGTGCTGCTGCTCATCACTGGCCTGGGACTGTTGCTTTTTCCTCCCTTTCCCTACCTGCAAGAGGAACTCTGCTTTTGCACTCCCCGGGGCGTGATGACACTCAGGTTGTTGCCGTGCTTGCAGCTGGAGTGCTCCCAGCTTTGCTCGCTGTTGGCAAAGACAGAAGAGCTGCGCAAGGTGCACTGGCTTTGGGAAGCTGTTGGGAGCTTGAGCTGTAGATTATGTGGTGTTGTGCAAAGTCCAACCTTGGTGGGGAGGTGGTGGCTCACCAACGCGCATGGCAGGGCTGACGAGGTGAGGTGGTGGGAAGGGAAGCATGAGAGAGCAGCTGGGAGAGGCTTCGCTGACTTCGTACCTTTTCCTCTGCAGAGCCCCGGCTGTACCAGGAAATCCGTGAGAGAGGGCTGAACTCTGTCAGCCATGAGTCAGATGAGGATTTGCTGGAGGAATCCATCCCAGAAGAGCCATCCCCTCCGGATGCTGCTATCGTGGTGCAGAGCTATCGCCCAGCACAGGTCACCTGGAGCCAGCTCCCAGAGGTAGGGGCAGCAGCCCAGCTCAGAGGATCCAACTGCCCTGCTTGCCTTCACCACAGGTTTATGATGTGTTGCAGCCACAGCTGTGTGTACTTTAAAAGCTGTCTGAGCTGCCAGACCAGCTGTGAGTGGATAATTCTGCAGCGGTGGGATGTCCTGGGGCTGTCCAGCCCTGGCGGGGACATGCAGGTTCCTGTCCAGGCTCATTGGGATGCCAGTGGAGCTGCTGTGGTTGTGCTTGCAAGGGTTCACCTGCAGAGGGGGAAGCCCTGCTGGATACCTGGGCGTTCCCTCCTGGCCCTTGGGGAAAAGCATCTCCTCCCGCAGAGTGGTACCAGCCGAGAGCCACGAGCTGTGGAGCTGTGGGAGGCTGCACTGCGAGATGCTGTGTGTGGAGGGTGTTGCAGGGCTGGTCAGAGCCCCAGACCACACTGCAAGGTGTGCAAGGACTGGTGATCCTCAATGGCAGCCACTGCTAATCCTGGTTCCCACCCACAGGTGCTGGAAGCTGGTATCCTGCAAAAGATATCACCTGAAGAGCGCAAACGGCAGGAGGTGAGCAGCCTTAGAGGTGCCTGAGAGTGCAACGTAAATGCTGAAGGCAGCAGGGACACGAGTGACTGTGTCCAAGCCTTCTCCCACAGGGACTGGCTCAAGCAGGGCTGGGTTCAGCTCCTGTGTGCAGGGTTCATGGTGCTGCTGCTTCCACAGCTCCAGGGCTGGGCAGCACTGGAAGGACTCACCCGCCACTATCACGGGCGGGAAGCGGGCAACTCCTTTGTATGCTGATGGGAAATAACCACAGGAAGGGAAAACATCTTGATGATGTGGCTTCCTAATGAATGAAAGTCCTAAAACATGCTGAAGTTATTGGTGTAGGCCAGACAGTGCATGAGATGATTCAGGGGATGCTGTACTGTTGGAGCAAAGTCACTTCCAGTGGCTTTGTGCCAATCCAATGTAAATAAGATACAGCAAGTTTTGTTTCGCTGCCTTGTGTAGTTGGTTATAATCCCGTTTGTATTGTTATGCCTTCACTGCCTGGCTTTTTCAGGCAATGTTTGAGATCATCACCTCTGAGTACTCCTACCTGCACAGCCTGAGCATCCTGGTGTGCCACTTCATGAGGTCGGAGGAGCTGAAGGAGACCATGACTCAGACGGAGCACCACCACCTCTTCTCCAACATCAGTGACATCCTGACAGTCAGCACCAGGCAAGTGGAGCTGACCCCACGCAGAAGGGGTCCAGAGCCTTTTCTCCTCTGGGTGAAGTGGGGAAGAGTTGCACTGGGAACATCATTAAACATGAAATCTGTTCGGTTTGTCCAGCCCTGAGTCATGCAGTGAGGTTATTCACAATTCTCTCCTTAGATTCTTTGAAGACCTAGAGAAGCGCCACCAGGAGAACCTCCTGATTCCTGACATCAGTGACATAGTGGAGGAACACGCCTCGAATCACTTCAGTCCCTACATCAGCTACTGCTCCAACGAAGTCTACCAGCAGAGGACCCTTCAGAAGCTGCTGTGAGTACTGCTGTGAACCCGGGCTTGCTGAGGAGTTGCTTACAAGGGCTCTGGGATACAGGGATGCTGACTGGCTGCAGGCAGGGCACACATGACCCTGACCTGCCCGTGGCTCCCTCACATCCTTTTCCCCGAGGAAGGCTGTCTCCTTTCTGAGCAGAGTTCAACTCCTGCACCTCCCGGTGTCTGTGAGGGTCATTAGGACGCAATTTGTGTTGTGCTGTAAGAAGGGAGAAGGATGGGGTAATGTTCCCAGGTACTGCAGTCAAATGGGTCTTGTCAAGGCTGGCAATGTGTACGGGTGTGTTAGGGACATGTACGGGGGCTGTTCATGTTCGGATCGTACTGGTGGTACAGGTCAAGTTGGTGCCCTCTGTTGGCTTTACCCACCTTTTGATAGACAGCATCTCTAGGTGTTGCTCCATCACCCACTATCAGATCAGTCCCTTTTCCACCCCAACTGTGTGCTTGGAGCTCAGCAGGCTGCCATGGAGCACCAGAGGCAGAGCCATCACTGCCCTGCTTTTCTCTTGCATGGAAAGCTGCTGGGAAATCTTGAGGACTGAAAAACAGTTAATGGAGCTTTCTTGTCCTGTTCCAGAACCACAAGCCCCTTATTTAAAGAGACCTTGAAACAAATTGAAAGGAAACCAGAATGTGGAGGCCTGCCAATGATATCATTTCTCATTCTCCCTATGCAGAGAGTAACACGGCTTCCTCTGCTGTTGGATGTAAGTAAGGCACATGGTGGCATTGCTTGGCCACTCCGAAGAGGGGGCTGTGTTGTACCCTTCTTTGGTTTGCTGAGCCCGGGGCAGTCTTCTGCTTGACCCCATCCCTCTGGGAGCAAAGGCTGGGATGCTTGAGCCTGTGCTCAGAATTTAGATCCAGAGCGATCTGCTTCTTGTGGGTGTCAGATGTGCAGCTTAAAGCTTCATATGTAACTCTTAACATCTTGGTGCCATCCACCTGAGTGACTTCAGGTTCTTCTGTGCCCCCTGCTGTGCCTGGATACCCAGGATGGGGTGGCACAAGCATCCTGTTTCATTCATAGCTCAGGAAGGGAGAGCAGGTCTTGCGCAAGCTCCATTGAAATCTAGGACTTCTGACCTAGCTGCTCTAAACAGCAGAGCTGCTGGATGTGGGATTTCTGGTAACTGCTCCGAGGCTGTAGTGGTCTGTGGGAGTGAGGGCTCTGGGGATGCCAGGTGTGTAGGGTGGTGGGGATGCTCAGGCCGTATCTGATGTGAAAGCCCCAGCAGAGACCAGATCCACAGCTACAGCATGATTAAATCTTGCTTTGAATGCAGTCCCGCTGCCAAGCTGACTGTGGGGAACAGCTTGAGCATGTGTCACCTCTTGGAATCCCAGGGCAGCGGTTGATGTGCAGTTCTTAGTCTTGCAATGTCACTAAAGCATCTTATCTTGAAATTCTAGACTGTCTGTCAAAAAACAAAAGCATGCACTGCAGCGTATGGAGCTGCCACCAGAGCTCTGAAAGCCATCAGCAAGGTGAGGCCCGGCTGCCAGCTCTCCACTTTTCCTCCTTCCAGCACACCACGCCGTCACTCTGGCCCTGAGCCTGCCATTCTGGCCTCCCATTTCTTCTCTCTACATCGGTTCACTTGAGATTTTTCTGCTCCAAATTAGCTGTCGGATCTACACATCTTCTGCATTGCTCACCTTTTTTACCTGATCTTTTTTTTTTCCCTTTTTCTTGTCATCTTTTCTTTCCTTTTTGCCCCTTCTTTTGCCCTTCCATTCAGTGACGTCCTCTCCCCGAGTGACTCTCCCTCAAGGTGACAGCAAGCTGCAACACTTAACTTGCCTTGGGTTTTGGGGATTTAGGCAAAGAGCAGTAAATGGAGCAAAGAGCAAAGGGTCTAGGTGTGCAGGAACAACGGGAGCAGTGGCACTTGTCAGCCATGTGCTGTTCAATCATTTGTCCTCCTGTCTTAACGTCCTCTCTTCAGATGATTAATTCTTCCTCTTCGTGTTGCTCCATGGTGAAACTTCGTTTTGGTGTGATTTCACTTGGTCCTTCTCCAGGCAGAGCAAATGTGCTTTCTCCTGGAGATCTCTCCTGGCAGGAGAACCTGCAGCTGCCTTTCCCCTAACCTGATTTGAAACCTGTGCTGGGATTCAACTGTTTATTCTCTTAAAGCCAGCTGCCTGACCCTTCACTGGTAGCACTCGTGCTGGCACAGAGGACAGATGGGCTCAACCTCCCACAATTCTCTGCTCTCCTTTTTTATTTTCCTAGCTGGTTAAGAACTGCAATGAGGGAGCTCGTGCTATGGAGAGGACAGAGCAGATGTACACCCTGCAGAAACAGCTGGAATTTGGAAAGAAGAAGGTGAGGACTTGTGGAAGTGGGTGAAAATCAGTCTTCTTGGTTAGAGGGGCCCATCCCAGGTGTGTCCAACCTGTCCCTGCAGGAAGCCTTGACCAGCTGGAGCATCGCTGCTGCCATGAGCGGCGTCACGACTTCATGCCCGGGGTGACCATTATTCTGGCTGTTCTCACTTAAATACAAGTTTCTGGGTGCTCACCCTGTCAGTTTGGAGAGCTCAGCAGGATGGTCCCAAGGCCATCCATACTCCTTCAGAGCCCTCCACTTTCTCCTCTGCCTCGCTCTGTGCATTCACCTCCTGTACACAGGTGGTGAAAGCTGGCCTTGTCCTGACAAGACAGGGGTTTTTCTGACAGCAGTGTTGCCCTTGCTGCCTTGTTCCAGACAGACACGGGGCTCCGTCTGTAACCGCTATCAGATACGGCTGTACAAAAGCCTAGACATTGTGTCCCACCATGGTGTGAGGGGCTGCGTCTCCAGGTGTGCTGGAGTGGGTTGTATGGAATATTCCAGTGTGTGGTGTGTCCATTCCAACTGACCCCAGGGCCCACTGTGAGCTGAAATGCAGCTCCTTGACATGATTTTCCATGCTGCTTGTGAGACAAGTGGTAAGTGAGCCTTTCCCCTGATCTGTTTCAGCCTTTCCCGCTGATCTCCGCGTCCCGCTGGCTGCTGAAGCGGGGGGAGTTGTACCTGTTGCTGTCGGAAGAGCCTGGCATCTTCCGCCGAGGCGCCGGCAGGCTCTGCTACCTCTTCTTGTTCAACGATGTCCTCATCATAACCAAGAAAAAGAGGTAAGGTTGAGAAAAAGCACAAGGGGGCTAAAATCTGAATTTCCCAAGCAGGTGTAGCCTATGAAATTCTCCAGATTTCTGTTTTTGACATCTATTCAAATGTTCCTTGTTAGCCAGAAGGGAAACACCCAGCTCTTCAGCCCTTGGCTCTGCTTCTGTTTGTGGGTCGCTGGCAAGTCCACAGAGCTGTATCCCAGCCCTGGGCATCAGCTCACATCCTCACCATGATGGTGATGCCCACTGAACTTCTGCTGGGGCTCTGGTCCAGTGCTGGGTGGCACCTTGGTCCCTGCCAGCAGCATCCGCGCTGTGGCTGCATGCGGCTGAGGTGCTGATCCTGTCTTTACTGCAGTGATGAGAGCTACACAGTCATGAACTATGCCACGCTAGACCAGATCACAGTGGAGAAGATCGAGAACATGGACCCACCTTCTTCCCCTCCTCCTGGCAAGACCGGGAGTGGTGGCACATCCCGCAGCACGGCTGGCGGACACCTGCTCCGTGTGGTGATGGAGAAGGACAGTGAGGGCAGGCGGGAGGAGATCGTGCTGTCAGCGGAGACGCTGTGAGTGGCCTGCTGGGATTTCATAGGATGCACGTCCTTGCTTGTGGGATAAATGGGTACTCTGGAAATCCCTTGAGGCATCTGTGAAGCGCTTTTCCCTCTCCACTCCTCTTCCCAGAAAGAGGCACCTGCCCGGGGTTCTCCCCTTGCTCAGTTTCTTCCTCTCTCTTTAGATTTCCCTTTGTATTTCCCATATTGAGTTCTACTCTCCAAATTAAGCAGTGGCTCGATGCTGCGTGCTGCTTGTGAAGTATCTTCACGTTGAATGCTCTTTTCTGTCTGGTCTGACTTCTGATCAAGTATTTGTCCAGTCTGATTTCCCTTGAAAACCTTTTCCCTGCTGGGAATTGCCCAGCTGCTGTTGGCAACGTGGGTGCTGTCCCTAAAACCTTTGTGACATGGGCTTTCCCTCCGCAGGAGTGACCGTGCCCGGTGGATTGCTGCGCTGATGCACAGAGGGAAGGAAAAGCCTGACACCACTCCCAAAGGAGGTACTGCTGTGCTGGAGGCCTGGCCTGGCTGGGCAGGGATTAGTGGTCAAAGCGTCTGCAACAGCAGGGTTTTTTCCCTGTTCTTATCTGCTCCTGCTGGAGAAGGATCCAAGCGTGTGTGTCAATGGAGAGGAGAACCCAGACTACCACTTGTTAGGAATTGCCTCCCATGAAGTTATCAGCCACAATAACACATTTCCTAGGAGGCACAGTGAAATTCAAGGAATGTCTCAGCCTGTCAATATGATTCAGCTTCCCCTTCCCATGTGCTTGGAGGGGGCAACAGGAGAATTGAGGGGCAGGAGGGATAGGTTTGCTGTAGAGCCCTGGCAGGGTGGGGATCTGTTCAGGCTGGTACAATATGCCCAGCCCCAGCAAACAGCACCAGGCAGGGGTGCCAGGCTGCAGCTCCCAGCCATGCCTGCTCACTCGGTCCCTGCTGTCCCCTGCAGATCTGAGCCAAGTGGAGATAACCCGCGCATACCTGGCTAAACAGGCGGACGAGATTTCCCTGCAGCAGGCTGACGTCGTCCTGGTGTTGGGTGGAGAGGACGGTAAGCGTTGGTGACCAGGGATGGCTTATCTTAGGTGGGGAAAGAGCTTCAGTGAGCCCAGAGAACCGGAATTCCAGCGCTTTTCAGAGGCTTCCAGGAAACCCTTGTCTGTGTCCCTGGGTGGTACTGTGACCCAGCCGATGACAACACGTCCCTGAAGGCTGGCAGAGGTGGCACTGCCATGGGTGGCTGCTGTGTTACTCGTGGTGGTAGCCAGTAGCAGACACTGCAGAAGGGCAACAAATAAAGCCCAAACAGGCAATAAATCAGAAATCTTCTGCCTTGCAAAGCTTCCCCTGAATGCCTCTAGCTGGCACCTTGGTGGGAAGGAGAGCAGTGCAGGCCTCTCCTTCCACACGCATCCCCGGCAGCCGTGGCCCTTCCAGGCTGCGTGACCAGCTCTGTTTTCTCTCCTAGGCTGGTGCTGGGGTGAGCGGCTGAGGGATGGGGAAAGGGGCTGGTTTCCCCAGTCCTGCGCTCGGCAAATCACCAGCCGCACAGCGGTGGAGTGCAACGTGCGCCGGATGGAGCGGCTGCGGATAGAGACCGACGTGTAGGCTCAGAGCCAAGGAAAGACACCTCTGTCGTGACTTATTTCAGAGGTCTTCAACCCTCTGCAGATTGAGCCCATAGCAAGAAGGGAGCGGGAGATCCTTTCTCCTTGAACTTCGTTTGTCTGGAGCAGTCACAGATCCTATTGTTCAGGACTGGTCTTTGACGTGGCCGTGACAGCAGCTAATTAACATGAGATCTGGCATCCGCCTGCTCCTGGTCACACTGACATTAATGACCCGGAGCAAGCTTCACGGGGCAGCCAAGGGGTTGGCTTCAGTTGAAAAGGCTGCGGCTGAGCTCTGTGAAGTGGCTCCTACTGCCTTCTCTTTCCCTGCTGCTGTCTGGGCCTGGTGGCTGCAACCTTGCGTGGGAGGACCTGGGGTGTGGTGAGATCATACCCGAGTTGAGCATTTTTTAGGAACTTAATTCTCTTCGCTAGGCTTATTCCTTGGCCCAATTTTGTCCTCCGTTTTTTTTCCCCTTTCTTTTTTCTCCCCTACAATTATTCCTGATTCTTTTGAACACACCCCTGACCTTGGCAGGGTGGGGTGATGCCCACTGATTCAGTCAGATGCTGGAGGCTGGTACAGTTGGAGTTATCTCATTGAGTCAGCTCTGGGGCCAGAATTGGGATGCTCTAGCCAGAAGGAAGGAATTTCCAAGTCCTACCTGATTAGCAAGCCAGGACCATGAAGAAGAGCAGCACCCACTGCCTGTCCCGTCTCCTGGTGCCAGCTGGTGGATGTGCCCCAGCAGAAGGTCCTGGAGAGGGACTTAGTCTGGAGTCCTCTCTCCTCCCCTTCTTCCCCGGCGTTAACGCTGACAAGTGACTAATGAAGAGCACAGAGCAGTTCACATCTGTATTTTTTCATGAGTTGAATGTTCAGCACTGTAGAGCCTTTGATGTGGAGGTGGGAATGGGCTGTTCCGCCAGCTGAGCTGCGATGCTCCACTGGTCACATCTCAGGGAGGGCAAATGGCACCTACAATTTCTGGATGAGTAGGCTCCATGCACTCCCTGGCTTTGGATCCATGGGGCAGCATTATTTTTAATGTGTGTGTTTTGATTAAACTGTTAAAGGATTGACTGCATAAGCAATAAATTCATGGGTGTCAAGGAACCACACGTTCTCCTTGCCCAAAGTGGAACAGCACTGATGGGTCCCTTGTTCAACCTGTTGCTGGTGATGGGTGTCCCTGAGCAGGACAGCTCCGGGCTGGGTGGATGCCAGGGAGCCAGGTTTCCCCATTATGAGCTCTAATAAGAAAGCTGTCTTCTCATGGTGGCATCGTTCTGGCCTCTGCTTGTTCTTGACATACACCTGTCTCAGGATCAATCCTCTAGAAGAGCTGACTAAAAAGCTGCAGCACATTTCAAGTGTAATTGACTGAGATAGACCATAAAAACAGGAATGCAGTGAGGCTTTCTGTTTATTTAACTGTGGAAGAATGAATTTTTTTTTTAATCAGTGCTAAATTAGAGGAGATGGGATCCAAAAAGAGAGACAGTAGCTGCAGGGAAACAGGAAGAAAAGCTGTATGAGGAGATATGAATGGGAAAAAAATAATCATTATATAAAAATACAGGTACAGAGTCACTGTGGTCCCTGTCAGAAAGATGCTCAGAGGTGGGATTTGATCAAAGCACCTGCCAGGAGCTCAGCTCAGGCTTTCATGTCACGGGGCACTCTGATGCTTAAGGTTTTTTGTGCTCTCCTCAAGCAGAGCCATTGGGGCAGAGCCCTTCATTGCACCTCAGTCACCCAATACATGATGGCCATTGTGTGCCAGCATAGGGGCATCACTTGCTGGCACAGTGGTGTTGCTTGCCGGCCCCTCTGGCTGCACCCAACGGCTCCTGGGTCTTTGCCCATCCCTTTGCTCGCCCTGCACAGCCCGGCTCGCCGTGTGCGGTGGAAGGGCTCCCATGGAGGGACCACTCGCTCGCTGGTCGACGCTGCGTTCGCCTTCCACCCAGCCAAGGAAATAAATAGAAACCTGTGCTTGGTGCGACGGTCGCTTAAAGGCAAATGTAACAAAACATCTGATTGTCTGGAGAGTCGGCAGCAAGACTGGCAGGTTGGTCAGGGTCATTTGGCACATGGACAACATCTTCCTACTCCCTGGTTACCAATCATACGACATACAACCTTACTTACACAATTTTGGTCCTTCACTACAGACTTATATTAACATTATTTCTTCACAATAATGATATCTAATGCAAAAAATACTGTTAAGGAAGAAATAAAATAAGAAAAGAATTAGCAAAAAATTACAAGTTATATACAGATTAAAATAAATTCCATCAGGAAAAGAAACAATTCTTTTATTATTTTCAGTTGGCCCCTGTGGGAATAATTTAAAGGCCAAGCGCCTGGCAGGGCTGAACTGCAGCAGCAGCAGAGGCAGATGTGCTGGGACAGGGACATCCCATCCTTCTTAGAGCCTGATTTCTTTTGACATTGTCAGCTCTCGGGCTCTATTTGTGCAAAGCGATGCAGGGCCGCTGGCCCGGGATCCCCGCTCCGTGCTGGGGCCTTGGCGTTCCCGGTTGCTGCAGGTGGCAGCCGAGGCTTTGCCATGGCTCTGCTCTTGCTGCTGAGCCAGGAGCCAACTGCGGCTGTGCAGCCTCCTGGCTTTTCCTCCTCCCTCCATCCCCTTCCCAGCTCCTGGATTGAACTGGGATGGAAACGCAATGCAGGGGCCAGGGCTGGGATGAGAACACTTAAATAGGGATTTGCATTTACCAGATGATGCAGGAGCTTTGTGTCTTTCCATGCAGATTATTACACCTAATTTAGGCTTGCTTTTTGGTGAGCAAATGCCAGGAGCAGCCCATGAGGGCTGGAATTCTCCTGGTGTGGAAAGCCCAGTTCCTGATGCCCTGAAAAGCTCATCAGGAGCACCGGGACAGCACTGGAAATGCAAACTGGGGGCACTGCTGGCAGGAGGGGGGTCAGGCTGTGGGCACTGGCGCTGCAGAGGAGGTGCCGTAAGCACTAGAGCCCAACATCATCTGCCCACAGCAAATGATGATTTACAGTACAAGACCTTTGCAAATTCAAATTACAAATACAAATTCAAGTGAAGTGGCAATTCTCCAGGAGGCACAATTGCAGGAGAGCTGGGCACCTTCAGCCCTCAGTTCTGACCACACTGTTGTGCAGTTTCCCATAAATATTGTTGCATAAATACCTGGGTTTGACCAGCATTTCAGCCCCCTCCCCAAGCCCAGCACCCAAAAGATGAAGGCCAGCAATTTGCCACGTGGTGCCCAAGTCTGCTGACCAAAGTGATCACTTCTGACCTGATTGGTCCTGGTGTCCTGCTGAGGGTGTGCACCGGTGTCGGCGTGATGCCAGCCTGTGCCACTCTGGTGATCTGGTTAACGCTCAGCGCTTCAGCCTTGCTCAACCAACTCCAAAAGCAGCAGCTTAGTCTGTCAGAAAATGATAACTGTTCACGTGGCTTGTAAACATGTTCCTTAAATTGGTCCTTGGCTTCTTCAGGTGGCTGCTCGGGCACACGGAGGCGGCTGCAGGGCCTACTGCTCGCCCAGCTGGAGCAGAGGCGACCCGGTTGGTGCCCAGGGCTGCATGGCTGGAAGGGAAACCAGGACAGATCAGTCTTTGCTGTGTGCCCCGTGTAGTCTGCAGAGGGGAGATGCCATGGGGTGCCCCTCCAGCACTGCTGCCTTCACCCCACTCCCTCCCTGCCAGGGCAAGGCAGGAGCTGGGAGTGCTGGCCCCGCTCAGCACCCACAGCCGGGCTCTTGCTTCACGTTGAGGCTGCATTTTCCGGCTGTGCAAGAGATGTGGAGCACAACGGGCACTTGTTGGGGTCTGTTAGCGACCTGGGAGCAAGGAGGGGTGCTCAGCCAAGGGCCAGCAAGGTGCACCCACCTGCAAAGCCAGTCCAACCCTCCTGCCACCCCTCCCTGTATGTGCAGCACCCACGGGGCAGTCGCTCAGAGCCAACAGGCCCTGGCATGGTTTGGGCAGAAATGAGTGGTGTCCTGGCTTTATCAGGGGCACATTTGGGGTTAGACTGCTTTATTTTGGCTGCACTGTCTGCATGCAGCCTGTGTTTTCATCAAGTGCTACACTATGTCACTGGGTTTCATTGATGACATCACTACCAGTACCCACCCAGCAGGGCATAAGCATGGGTGCCACAGCATCCCCCCCCCCCCAGCAGCTGCTGCTGAAGTGGGAGCCTCCCACGGCGTGCACCCCGCAGTGCTCACTGTGGCACCACACCTATACGTTACCTTCCCGACACGTCGGCCCCAGGTACCCGGTCAGGCAGCGGCACTGCCCGTTCTGAGCGTTGCAGTAGGAGCTGCTGGGGGCACACTGGCAGACCAGGCTGCAGTCTGGGCCGTACTTGGTGGACTGGCAGTCTGAGGAGGGGGCAGAGAGGTGCTCAGGCTGCTGCGGGTCAGCCTGCTGCCAAGGCTGAGCACAAACATTCCAATGTTTCCCGCTGTGCTGCAGGCAGAACTCGCGGCAGAGGTTGGGGACAAGACAAGGCAGAGAGCTTTTTGCCTCCCCTGGTCCCCCCAGTCTGCTTTTGAGCTCTGGTGATGCAGGAGATCAGAGCATCCCAAACAAGGTGTGCCTTCTGCATTCTGACTCTACAGCGCTGAACACACAGCACTGGCGATGGGGGGGGGCATTGGCGTTCAGAGCAGAGGCTGAAGAGGCGACTGCTCCTGTTCAGGTGCCCTCCTGCTCTTCGAGGGTACACACGAAAGGAAGAAACACTCTTCCATGGGAATCTCTCCACAAGAGAGGTTTTGCACCCATTTAAGGAGTGGGCTTCTAGCACCCCGTGTCCCTCCGCCATTGTCCCCTTTCTCATCTTCCCAACTCACCTGAACTGCACTTGGGGCCGGTTTTCCCCGGGGGGCACAGGCAGCGCCCCGTGGCTGGGTCGCAGGGCGCGTTGCTGATGCAGTCACAGAGCTGCTGGCATCCCTCGCCGTACGTTCCTTCCTGGCAGCCTGTTTTGGGAGGTGAGACACGGCACAGGCGCTACAAGACTGCGCTTCGGGATCCCACCTGTGTCTGGGGAAGCGGGAGGTGGACTGGGTACCTGTCTGACAGCGCTCGCCACGCAGCCCAGCGGGGCACCGACAGCGCCCGGTGGCTGGGTCACAGCCTGCTCCGTGCTCACAGTCGCAGCGCTCCTGGCAGCCAGCTCCATGGAAACCTGGCAGGCAACCTGGGATGGAGCCAGCGCAGAGATTAGAGCACGGCCGGTTGAACAGGGGCTCGGCTGCAGGTGGGCTCTGCAGCAAAGCCTCCGCCAGCCCAGCAGAGAGAAGCCCAGTGCCCAAATGAACGCTGCTGTTCTCCGTGCAGGGACCAGCACCCTGCAGGAGGTCCTGCTTGCAGAACAGCGTTTCAGCTCCAAAGCATTTGCTCAGCTACCCAACCCTAAGCTGTGCCGCGGTGACGAGCCCAGCTGCCTTGGAACACCTCCTCTGTGTCACAGACCCATAGAATGGTTTGGGACGGAAGGGACCTTAAAATCATCCAGTTCCAACGCTCCCAGAGAACAGAAACATCAAGAAGAACCAAGAAACACCAATGGAACACCAGGAAGAGCCCAACAGTGCACGCAGCTGGGCGGGTGACTGCAGGAGGTCACACCTTTGTCCTATGGTCCTGCTCTCTGGATGAGCTTCAGGAAACCACCACCACCACCACCACCCCCCCCCCCCGCAAAGCCGAAGGTGTTTGAGCTGTCACAACTCACTGTGTTCACACAGGGGCCCGTAGTGGCCCGCGGGGCAGTGGCAGGCGCCCGTCACCGGGTCGCAGGTGGCATTGTGCAGGCAGGCGCAGTGGAGCTGGCAGTTGGCACCGTACCTTCCTGGCGGGCATTCTGCAGGGGAGAAATGTCAGTGGAGCTGCTCAGCGGCCGGAGAGCCAGCCCTGGCCCCACTCCTGCTCTCTCAGAGGGCTGGGGTGTGCTAAGGCACAACAGGCACAGGTGGGGTAACAAACCGGACCCAGTGCGAAGCAGGACTGAGCGAGCTCCACGGTTACTGGGTCAGTGCAGGACAAGCCAGGCTTACCTAATTCGCAGGATTTCCCCATCCACCCGAGCGCGCAGGCACAAGAGCCGTCAGCTGGATCACACAGCCCCCCGTTGCGGCAGGAGCAGCTCTGCTGGCAGCCCACCCCGTACTGGTCCTTCTCACAGCCTGTGGGACAGGAGGAGGTGGCAGTGGGCACATGGAAGGCGGCAAAGTGTGGATAGGAGCGCCGCGACACGGGCAGAGGACTCAGGGCAGGGAAATCGGTTCCTGCTCAGGACCTTTTCTCACCCACTGCCTGAAAAGCTTGTCCTGATGCAGGACCCCGCAGCCAATATCTACCTTGCTCACAGTGGGCACCAGTTCTTCCGGGTGGGCAAACGCAGTCTCCGGTGACGTGGTGACAGGTAGCACCGTCTCCGCAGGAGCACAGCCCGGCACAGTCCTTGCCGTAGCGACCAGCAGGGCATCCTGGGGAGAGAAAACCCCTGAGATGCCTTGGTCACACCAAAGCACAGCTCGCTACGTTGCTGGAGAGGAAAGGCTTCGCAGTGGCAAAGAGGGGGCACAAGGGGAGGCAGGAGGAGGCTGCAGCCCTGTCGCCAGGGCACAGGGTGGCTGGCAGAGCAGGAAAACAGCTTTTAGGTTTCCGTCTGCTGGAGGAGCGGAGCATTTTCAGCAGAGAGACAGCAATACCGTGATGCAGGGGCTGATGGGGCAAGAGGAGAAATCATTTTGGTGTAAAATGGAGCAAGGGAATGTTTCTGTGGTTCGGACAGACAGCAAAGGAGATCAGCGGCAGCCGCATTCCCACAGGGGTGGCACGGGGAGGGCATTGCTGACAGCACAGGTTGCAAAGTGGAACAAGGAGCTCTTCAGGAGGCCGTCACTGCAACGCTGCTCATCTCCCGCAGGGTTGGCAGCCTGCATTGGCACACACCACCATTCACCTCCAGCAAGTTCACATCCCCTCCGGCTGAGCAGGGCACTCACCGACACTGCAGTCAGCGCCAATGTAGCCCGGTGGGCAGTGGCACATCCCGGTGGCAATGTCACACTGGCCCCCGTTCCTGCACTTGCAGGGCCTCTCGCAGTTGTGGCCGTACCAGCCCGGCGAGCACGCTGCGGGACAGAGAGAAACAATGGGCTCAAGCCTGAAAAGAGGAGAACAAGGTCCAGGCACTCTGGAAAACCCCACCACACGGCTTTTAGGTCCTTCCAGGGTCCATGACTCCACCACTGCCCAGAGCAGACCCTGCCAGTGCTTGACAACCTTGTCTGTGAAGGAATGTTTCCTAACACTCAGTCTAAACCTCCCCGGTGCAACTTGGGTGCTTCTGCTCTGCCTGCATCCCCCTGCAGCACACATGGAAGTGCAGGAATATGACAACCACTCCAAGAGGCCGATTGTTCAGCAGGAGCCATAAAACACCCCAAAAAGCACTTTTAATCAACCTCATGGCAAAGAAGCAACAACTCCAAGAGCTCCTGGCTCTCTGGGCAACCTCCGTGCTGAAGACACAGCGGGTGAATGTCCCACAATGCAAAAGCAAAATGGCAAAAAATCCCAGCCTGAGTGTGGATGAGAATGGAGAGCTGCTCATGCGAACTCCTACTCGCAAATTAGTCACTGAGAGGCACCACAGAGGGCAGAGCCCTGGGTACAGGGCCAGGCTGGCACAAGGGAGCAAGAAAACCCTTGTGTGGGCAGACTCAGCTCCTGAGCTGTAAGAGAGGGGCAATGGTTAAGAAGAGGATGAAGAAATACCTCAGCCACACTGATGAGGACAAAGGTGACCATGGCAAGAAACCAGGAAAGACAACGGGTCAGAGCACGGGCTTTGAAGCCGCCCCAGCGAGACCTCCTGCAGGCAGCCCAGTGCCATCCTCGGGATGGGAGCGATGGCTCTGAACTGGCATGGCCAGCGCTCCCGGCACGGCGCAGCCTGCACAGGTCTGCGAGGCAGAAGAGCACAGGAGTGTGGACTCACCCAGCTGGCAGGCAGGACCGTGGGACCCAGGGGCACAGAGGCAGGCGCCGGTGACGGGGTGGCACTCCTGGCTGGCACCGGCACACTGGCAGATCTGAGCACAGTCCTCACCGAAGGTCCCAGGCAGGCAGGCTGTCAGCAGAGAGGGCACCGAGGCTTTAACGGGAGCTATCCCACCCCTTTGCACAAGAATTCTCCCTTCCCCTTTTTTTTGCTAGGATTTCGGAAGCATTTTATGATGGTGAAGGTTTTCTGCCATCCAAAAGGCAAAGGGAGCTGGTTCGCAGCACACAAATGGTTCTCACTCCAGGAAAAACTCAGATTGAAGAGAAACCTGAGTACTTAAAGGTGTTTGATGCCTCCCGTAATGCTAATTCTACCTCCCCTCAGATTCCCGCAGGCTTCCATCCCCCCCCACCGCCGGCACCACAAATACAGCCCCGTCCCCTGGGTAAGGAATGTGCTCAGGGGCCTCCTCTCTCCCAGACCCACTCACACCCACAGGAGCTGCTTTTAATACCGATTTATTGCTAATCCTCTGGGGAGATACAGAGCTCTGCTTTCCCCTTGGCTCCCTGCGCTTTGTGGGCGTGCATCCCGCTGCCAAACCGTGAGTTGCTCCTTGGCACAGGATGCTGCTGGGGTTTGGGGTTTTTCCTTGGTTTTCTTTCTTCCCCCCCTATTTTTTGTGGTAACAGCTTGACCAGTCATGTTCCCAGGGCCTGTCAGCAGAGGATCACTCCCATCTCCGTACGTTTTTCACATGCAGCGCCTGTGAAGCCTGGCGGGCAGCCGCAGCGCCCGCTGATGTGATCGCAGGGCACTGCCCGGGGGCAGGCGCAGCGGCTGGCACAGTTCTTCCCAAAGGAACCTGGCAGGCAGGCTGTGGGAAAACAAGCAAGGAGATGTAAGTCTCCTGACTGCCTTTGGAGTTACTGTTAATGCCTGAAAGGCATTAGAGCCCAAGGGTGGCCCCTGCCCTCTCACCCCCCTGCCACACGCGGTGCTGAGCCAGGTCCCGGCCGCAGCAGCGGGCTGGACAGCATTGTTTTGCAGGACTCCAAATGCCTCCTCAAAACATTGTGCCACAATTTGTAACTCTTACCAAAAATGAAGTTTTCCTCCTTCCCAGCTTGGGCAGGAGCCTCAGTTCCCCCTGAGCCAGGGATGTGCCCAGGGGTGCCCGGACGCAGTGCTGCCCAGGTGATGCCACCTCACCTTTCTCGCAGCGCCGGCCCCTCCAGCCACGGGGGCAATCGCAGACGCCAGTAACATGGTGGCACGAAACATTGTCCCCGCAGTCACAGAGCTCTTCACAGCGGGCCCCGAACAGCCCCTCTGGGCAGGCTGGGGAGGTGCAGACACAGAGAGACAACAAGTTACAGAATAAAAGGTGACTTGGGTCCTTTTTCATGGTCATGGAATGGTTTGGGTTGGAAGGGAACTTAAAACCACCCAGTGCCACTCCCTGCCATGGGCAGGGACCCCTCCCACTGGGTCAGGGGGCTCCAAGCCCCATCCAACCTGGCCTGGAACACCTCCAGGGATGGGGCAGCCACCGCTGCTCTGGGCAACCTGGGCCAGGGCCTCCCCACCCTCACAGCAAAACATTTCTCCCCAAGATCTCAGCTCAATCTCCCCTCTTTCAGCCTCAAACCATTCCCCTCATCCCATCCCTGCACTCCCTGATCCAGAGCCCCTCCCCAGCTTTCCTGGAGCCCCTTTCAGCACTGGGAGCTGCTCTGAGGTCTCCCCAGAGCCTTCTCCTCTCCAGGCTGAACAATCCCACTCTCTGATCTTCTATTACTCTTAAAATAATGGAACAGAAGGTGATCTTCACTTGGCATTTTGCTTTCACTGTGCAGGTAGTGGGGCAGGGGTTGGGAATTGCCCCCCATGCCCCACTTACGGTGCTCGCACTTCTCGCCAATCCAGCCCGGCTGGCAGACGCAGTGGCCCTTGTGGCGGTCGCAGAGCCCCCCATGCTGGCACTCGCAGCGCTGTCGGCAGTTGGCCCCGTGCTGTCCCTGCGCGCACTCTGCGAGGAGGCACACGGTGAAACACAATCACAGAATCACAGAATGTTTGGCAGGATTGGCAGGGCCCTCTTGAGCTCACCCAGTCCAATCCTCGCAAAAGCAGGGGCACCCCCAGCAGTTGCCCAGGAACACATCCAGGTGGGTTTGGATTTCTCCCCAGAAGGAGACTCCATCCCCCCTGGGCATCAGTTCCCGGGCTCCATCACCCACACAGCAAAGAAATTTTTCCTCCTGTTCAGATAGAGCTTCCCGTGCTCCGATTTGTGCCCCTTGTCCTGTCGCTGGGCACCAATGAGCCTTTGCTCAGTGGCCCCGTCATCCTGCCCCTCACCCTCTGGATACGGATCGGCACTGATGGGATCCCCACCACCTGGATCCCCACATACTGAGTTCGTGAGAGGAAGGACCCCAAACCTTTGTGTGTGGGCACGCGCCAGCAGCACTGTGCACGCCACACTGGCATTCGGAGGAAAGCAAGTCCAAACCAGGACAAGCTTGTGCCAGAGCCCACTTCCCAGCACTGCCGGCGCACCGTTACTCACCCAGCTCGCAGGCCAGCCCCGTCCATCCCTCGGGGCAAGCACAGAGCCCCGTGGCAGGGTCACACGTGCCACCGTTTTGGCAGAGGCAGCGCTGGCGGCAGCTCCTCCCGTAGAAGCCCACCGGGCACACTGCATAAGGAACAGATCAAGCATCCTGGTCGGAACCCAGCTCGGAAGCCAAGTGCTGCTGCCAGACAGGTGGATGGGATGGGCTGCAGTGAGAGCTGTGGAGAGGAGCCAGCACCACCCCAGGCTGTGCAGCTGCCCACACGAAGGTGGTTGGTGTTTTAACCTGCTCAGGTAAGAGGCAGCGATAACACAGGGCACTGGGTGCCCCAGCTCTTTAGAGCCTTTTGAGCTCTGGTGGTGGCAGACACACAACATGAGAAAGGCTGGGGAGTTCAGTAGCCAGAAGAGGCGTTCAGCGCTGTCACGGCGTTCAGTCCTGAGCTGCAGAACGTCCTCCTCTGCTACACCCAGACAGTGCTTGGCAGAGAAAACAGAAGCCATTTAAGTGCACGAACAGTTGTTCTCGCGCACAGTTTCGCTGAGCTGTGCCTAAGGCATCGCTGCCTCGGCGTGCTCGGTGCGGTGGGCGATGAAGCTGTTGCTCTGCGCGCTGCTCCAAGTCAGAGCGATTTCTGGTGGCCCTGGAGCAGCAGCCTGCTGGCTTCTCTCTTTGTGAACGAATCAGGCGGCGCCGCATGGCTAATTGTGATCTTAATTGCCATTTGGCCTTGCTATCCGACTCTCAGCTCTTCGTATTGAAAACTCCAACCTACCCCGAGAAAGGTATTTTCAAAGCAGGCAGTCGGGGTTGGGAGGTGACCGTGACGGGTGTTACCTTGCTGGCACGTGGGTCCCGTCCACCCGGCTGCGCAGACACAGTGGCCACTGACGTGGTGGCAGGTAGCGTTGTTGAAACAGTTGCACGTCTGGCTGCAGTTCTCGCCGTACCTGTTCTCCTGGCACGCTTCGTGGGAGCAGAAGCAGGCAGAACTGTTAGGTAGCAGGTATGGATCACATCAGCCAGCCTCCTGCTGACCTTCCCAAAGGGCCTCGTCTGGGAGGGGAACCGGCCCTGCTCTGCGGATGCTTTGGACGGCTGTGTCAGCTGGGTTTTACGGTGCTACGGGGAACAACAGCTGTATTCTACCCATGTCTGACATCCAAACACGGAGCCCCTCCCCAGCTTTCCTGCAGCCCCTTTCAGCACTGGGAGCTGCTCTGAGGTCTCCCCAGAGCCTTCTGCTCTCCAGGCTGAACAACCCCAACTCTCAGCCTGTCAACAGCAACGTGCTCAGCCAGAGCCCCTGCAGCCCTTCTCCAAGACCAAATATTTCTCTGCCACACAGAATTAACTTCCATGAAGAGAAAAATCACACATGGGGAACAGATATCGCAACCTCTGGTCACTGCGACCCCCACATCAAGAGGGACAGTGAGGGCTCCCGAGTGCCTCGCTGAGGGCTGCTCCTGCCTGGCTCCGGCCCATGGCCGGCAGCAGCGGCTGTGGTGATGCTCACCCTGGCCACAGCGGGGGCCGTCCCAGCCAGGGGGACAGTGGCACTGGCCCGTCACAGGGTCACAGCGGGCACCGTTCAGGCAGTCACAGGCTTCCCGGCACTCCAGTCCATAAAAGCCATCAGGACAAGCTGCAGAAAACAAAAGACAAATCCCCACAGAATGCCGGTGGAGGAGACCATAGAGCCATGGAATGGGTTGGGTTGGAAGGGACCTCAAAGCCCATCCCGTTCCAACCCCTGCCGTGGGCAGGGGCACCTCCCACTGGATCGGGGGGCTCCAAAGTTTCTGGAAGAGAGCTGAAGCAGCCTTCCCATGGAGGGAAAAATACTTAAATAAAACATGTTATCCAGTAGCGTGGAGCTGCCTCCGCCTGCTCTGCCTGCATCGCAAATTCAGACAAGGATTGCAAAGTGGACGGGATCCGTGGGAGCCACTGGGTGCCCGGGCACGGGTACTCACGGTGCTCGCAGAAGGTTCCTCGCCAGCCTGGGCTGCACGTGCAGGCGCCACTGACGTGGTCACAGGCAGCCCCGTTGTCACACTGGCACCGGTGCCAGCAGCTCTGCCCAAACCATCCCTCCGGGCACTCTAGCAAGGAGAAGTGAGTGAGACTGAGAGCCTGGTCCTTCCTGGCAGCCCGGGAAGCTGTGCCGAGCAGGAGCTCAGGCTCTGAACGGGAACAGCAGGATCCCCTGCTGCCTTTGCAGGGAGAGCGCAGGAGCCCCCTGGGTGCCTGTGCCAGGGCTTTCCCCTGCACAGTGGATCTGTGTCATTTGGCTCAGTTTAACGGCGAGCAGGGCAGCGCTGGCAGCACTCACTCTTCTCGCAGCGGCTGCCCGTGTAGCCGGCCTGGCAGACGCACTGCCCTGTCGCCGCGCTGCAGCTCCCATCGCCGTTGCTGCAGTTGCAGGTGTGAGCACAGTTGGGGCCCCAGCGCCCGGCGTCGCAGGCTGAAACACAGGAGGGAAGGGACCCTCAGTGGCGTGAGCTCCACGCTGCTCTCTGGCGAGGAGAGGTGTGGGCACAGCAGCAGATGGCAGCTGCTCACTTGGGCAGAAGGACACACAAAGCAGGTGCTGCGTCAGCACCTGCTGGATGCGAATTCGTGCTGCAAGCAAGGCCACTACGGAAAGGCAAGCGGCAGCCGGTGGCACCGGCAGGACAGAGCGGAGAAACCTAAAGGATTCCAGAGAGCTCTTTGTGGCAGAGGCAAACGTAAGGATGGCAGCGAAGCAGACGACAGCGCAGCTTTGCAGAGGGCAGCGTCCTCTGGGAGCGATGGATATGGCAGCGGGTACTCTACCTCTCTGGCAGTTACGGCCCGTCCAGCCCGGCGCGCAGCTGCACGTCCCCGTCACAGGATGGCAATGCCCGTCGTTCCCGCAGCTGCAGCTCAGCTGGCACTCTGGGCCAAACCAGCCAGGCGGACACACTGCCAACACAGACATGGACTAACTGCAAACGGGCCGTAGCGCCACGGCGAGGGCTCCCTCCTGACCAACCCATCGAGCCCTGCAGAGCCGCCACGAGCACTGGCGCTCCTCGACCGAGCGCGGGTGCCCAGCTCTGGGCTGAACGGGAGGAGGGGCTTGGGGTTTTAGGGTTTTACCTCCCTTTCTGCTCATGCAAAGTTACCCCTGTGAAGACAGGACTGGAGGGGCTTCAAGAGAAGAAGCCACCCTGCGCCTCAAAGTGTGAGGCAGGGGAGGCGTGCGTGGTGCCAAGCCCTGCTACGGTGAGGGCAGTGGGGCCTCGAGGAGAGCTGGATGCCCTCTTTGCCAGAACAGGTGCCCAGGCCAGCCTAACTGAGCCCCACTCCAGCTGGAGACAGGCGTGAGGAGCCCGATGGCACTCACCGTCCTGGCAGCGAGGGCCGGTGTAACCAGACGGACACAGACAGGCTCCCGTGGCGGCGTCACAGCTGGCGTTGTTCGCACAGTCGGGACAGATCTCCTGGCAGCCCAGTCCCCAGCGGCCGTCAGGGCAAGCTGCAGCGTGGGCAGAGAGAGGAGACACAGGCATGGGATGACAGCGAGGTGCGAGAGGGCAATGTCTATCTTCGGGTCCCTTTTCTCATTCCTGTCTGTGCTTTATGCAAGACAGGGACCCTGGTCTGGCGATACGTGGCGACCAGCAAGGACCACATTGCTTTATTGGTTTTACGAACAGCACGTGAGCTCTCCTAAGCGCTGTCCTGACCTCACTCCAGTAACTCCATGTCCATTTTGGATTCACATCTACTGGTGGCGAGCTACAAGGACCCCTCGCGAGGAAATGGTGTTGCTGGCAAAGGGTCTTGGCAGCTGCTGTCCCACTACGGGACAGCACATTAGTCAGCATTCCCAGACCTGCTTTCTGCTGCAAAGGAGAAGCAAAAGGAACTGATAAAACTGGAGCAGGAATCCTTGTTTAACTGCTCCTGAGCTGCTCCAGAGCCTTCCAGACTCAGTTCAAAAGTCAGTTCAAAATGTATGGTAAGCACTGTGCATGTGTGGTTTTATTGCGCGGTCGAGCTATTAGGGGAGGACGTCTACATGTGACTAACATCTTCCAGCTGCTGTCACACGGTATAGTCATGTAAAAGCTTTTGATTTAGGATTCTCTAACTCTGCAGCACTCAGAGAGCAATATGGTGAAGGCAATTAAAAATACATGTCAGTAAAGAAACGTCCTTTCCTCTGTTAACGTCTGCAACAACTGAAAACAGCACAGAATGGTTTGGGTCAGAAGAGAAGCCCATCCAGTTCCAACCCCCTCCCAGGGACACCTCCCACTGGATCAGGGGGCTCCAACCCCCATCCAACCTGGCCTGGAACCCCTCCAGGGATGGGGCAGCCACCACTGCTCTGGGCAACATGTTCATCTTTTTTATTACATATGTTGTTTTCTTCCTTGCACTTCACCCAGTTCCAACACCAGAGCTAAGCCAGCCAAGGCTGTTGTTTAAGACTCACCACCAAAAGCTGCTTTTTCTCCTGTTTTTCCATGAGGATGATACTAATGGCAGTAGAGGCTTTAAAAACTGTTTTTAGCAAAAGGAAAATAACAGCCGTACACCTAAGTCCCTACCTCGGCACATCTGCTCCTGTTGCCTCCTCACCTTGGCCGCAGTCGTGTCCCGTCCAGCCTGGCAGGCACTGGCACTGCCCCGTGGTCCGGTCGCAGGGTGCTCCACCGCAGGAGCAGGTGTGCTGGCAGCCCGCCCCGAACGTCCCCTCCGGACACTCTGCATGGAAAAGAGCAGTGTGAAAGCTGCGGTGCCTTTCCCGAGAGCACGTCACTGCTCAGAGCCCGCGCTCCAGGCCTCCAGGCACTCAGGATCTGCACAGACCAGAAGAACCACTGTCTTCCTCAGTGGTGGAGCCACTGGCTCATTGCGCACCAGGTAACGGATCCGTATTTTGGACAGCACAGGGGCCTCTAGCACTTCCCTGCCCTGGGGGAGCTGTTTGAGCATCACATTCCTGCTGTCACTTCTCCTTTCAACAAGTTTTCCCTTCTACAAGACCGAGTGACCTCCTGGCCAACGCTGAGGCCAACGTGGTCTCAAGCTTTGAACACGATTCTGCCAATGAAGTTGCTCCTGCACCACTGCGCCCCTGCGGGGCCGTGTCCGGGCAGCAGTCGCAGCCACCCGCCCTGCAGCACCTCTGGAGGCACCCTCAGCCTGGCAAAGGGCTCAGGAAAGATGTGCTCAGCCTCCGCGACACACGTGCTCGTCCCGTGGGCAGAGATCAAGCCACCCTGCTCCCTCTGCGCTGGGGTGCAGACCCCCCCCCCCATATCCACAGCATCCCTTGCCTTTTATAAGGTGCTGTGAGGGCTTTTTACTCCCTTGTCGAGTGCCTCTGGAATCTGGGCTTTTATGAGGCGGGTACCCCTACGCAAAGCAATAAAGCAGGCGCATCCCCATCCTCGGCAGGAGCAAGCGCTGTCCCTTTGCCCTGCCCCGAATGCCAGGGTGGCACTGCTGACACCAGAAAGCCTTTCATACCCCGCGACACAATTTAGCAGCCAGCTCATTCCATGCAGACTGAGGCCCTCAGGCACAAAGATCCTTAAATCCTATCCGAGTGTCCCAAAAGCTCCGTGCTCACGGTGCCTTCTGTTCGCTGAAGCCAATGTTTCGTAAGGCTTCGGCAGATGCAAACACACCAGCGCTCGCAAGTCACGGAGGGAAAGCACACCAGTGCCTCGACTGCGAGCGACACAGTGGAGTTTTTGTTATTCCTCCTCTTTGCTAATTGATGGCAGATGTTTGTCTTCACCCTTTAATAATTTCCAGATCGGAACAACAGCCAAGAGCCTACTATTTCTATACAAATATTTGTGTTATTTCCTGTGACTCCCCCCTACAAGGCTTAAGCTCCTTTCTTATTCTTTTTAAAAATACCCCGACTGAAAGCGCCCAGCCCGGCGAGGGGCCGTGGGGCTCTGGAGGCAGCAGCATCCCGCCACGTGGAGGGGGCTCAGGGCGGCTGGGACCCCTGCGAGGGGGCACGAGCTGCTGGCACCTCGCCTCCAAACGCTCTGCTAGCGCCGGCTGGCACCGGAACCTTTGGTGATGCTCTGCAGCTTTTGCTCTGACCAGCAGAGCTATGTTCTATCAGCTGTGTGTGCAAGGTAATTATGTGCTGGCAGCTTAATTAGGTTAACAGTTATAACCCGAGGGTTGGGTGTGGGCGGAGAGCTTGGTTATAGGTAACTTAATGTAGAAGCTCCTGGGATGCTTGAATCAAAAAGCAGATGCTGACTCCATCCTACAACGTGTCCTCTCTGAACACAGCGTGTCTTCAGATGGGGCCTCGAGTGTCCGACGCTTTGCATCTCCTGTTGGATCCGACCCACTGAAGTGTGATTCCGAAGGAGACAGGAGGGGGCTGGCTCTCCCACTGCAGAGCAGCTCAGAGGTTGGCACAAGTTATCATTTTCAAAGAACTCTGTTCCTGTTCTGCAAACACCACCTCGTGCCATTGACTCACTGCCTCTAGGGCCACTCAAAACACCTTTGTTCGAAGAAAGTCGAGCTCTCTGACACCCTAATTATCTCCTGGGATCTTGAAAAGCTGCACCCTCAGAGCTTGAGTGTTACAATGCACACAGGGAGCTGGGCAGTTCGATTGCTGCCAGCCATCCCTTTCCATGAAGAGAAGAAAACCACTCCCGGAGGCTCACACAGAGGCAGAAGTTTAAATCCTAACGTAAATGAAATCTAAAGTTTTCTTTTCCCCTTGCAGATCAAATGGAGTTTCAATGTGGAATGGAGTGGAAAATATGACACCGTTCTGCTGGGCACTGAAGTAAAAAGACATCAAAGTGGGGGAAAAGATAACTGGATATCTACCACCTCCATCTGCAGAAGCAGAGATGAAGCGAGACCTTGTTCTCTCAATCAGAGCCATTATGAACGAGCGATCCTGCTTCCCCGCTTTAAAGAGACCGGGGTGTTGCTGCTGCTGCAAAAGGCAGCTCCTGCATCCTCTAAAGCTGTTCCAGCCTCCGCTCATGACACAGCTGCAGCGGGCTGGGGTCTGAGGGAGCGCAGGGGCAGTTCTGAAAGTCCTTTCACGTTGTGTTGTGAAGGAAAGGTGGAACGTGTGAGGAATCGTGCGTTCACAGCAGGCTTGGAGCTGCCTTACCTTGGTGGCAGCTCTCCCCATGGAAGCCGGGGGGACACTCTGTCCGGCACTCCCCGGTGACATGGTCACAAGGCGCGTCTGAAGAGCAGCTACATCTCTTCTGGCAGCCGTCCCCGTAGTAGCCAGGGTCACAGCCTGTTAACAACCATCATTAAAAAGAAAGAACATCTGGCGTTACCCAACTGACCCTGGAAGAGCAAGCAGCCCCGGATCCCAGCGACGGCACCGACCAGCGCCCTCCCGAGCAGAGGGCTGGGCACCGCAGGCTGGATGAGGCCCATCATCCGCATTCCCACCCCGCTGTGCTGACTTCATGTGACAGAGCCCAACAGCAAGTTTTGGTCCTGTTCCAAGCAACAAGAAGCAAGACAGCCTTAGGGGGGTGGGAAGCGAGCCGAGTTTTCCCCCAGAATGTTAGCTAGGGGACAAGAGGCTGAGGGAGGAGCAAGGGGGATGCTCCGGGAGGACCTCTGGGCAACTCACTCATCTCACAGCGCTTGCCGCGATAGCCGGGTTTGCAGCGGCAGGAGCCGTCCCTCCTGTCGCAGTCGTGCGTGTTGAGCTGCGCGCAGTGGCACTCTTCCGAGCAGCCGGGGCCGAACGCCCACTTGGGGCAAACTGGATGCAGAGGGAAAGAGCTGCTCAGTGCCCCGCAAGGCAAGGACGGCAACTTTGCCACCCAGTTCTGGCCCTTCCCAGGGATGGCACCTAGAAAGGCTGTAATCCCACTGATCTAGACACGTATGACAAAGAACGATGAGGACGAGCTTACCCAAGTGGCAGTAGCGCCCGTATAAGCCAGGATCGCACAGACAGGCTCCGTAAATCCGGTGGCAACGACCCCGGTTGGCACAGTTACACTTTTTCCTGCATTGTTTCCCAAAAAATCCTTTAGGGCACCCTAGCAACAGAGAGAGATTTTCTGGGAAGATGAGCCAATTTCAGCCTGGCGTTTCATTTTCAGCAGATCACAGGAAGAACATCCCAACCCCGATGCTGTACGGCGTCAGGAACGAACCAAAGCAAAGCACGTAGTGAGTGTTGAAAGAAGGCTGGGTTGTTTCTGGCCAGGAATGCGCTTGTGTCTCGGAGCAATAAGGTAATGAAAGAGCGATGAGACTCCCGGCATCAGCTCAGAATTGCGGCAGCAGCCAGCCCTCCTGCCTGCCCGCAGCGCGTCCCGGCCCTACGAGGTGTCTCAGGGCACCCACCAGCTGCGCTAACGCTGGCTGAAATCCACCCTGCAGAGCTCCGAGAACTCAATCCTTCTCAAAGGTGAGAAAGGGATCCATGAGGCCATTCCTATTGATAAGGAACAGCGATATCTGCACTATTAAGGGAATTAAATTATTCTTTCTCTGTTATGCTGAAGATCTTCAGATGGGAAGCACATGGCAGACGGGCTGTGTCAGCAGAACGCTCCGGGCAGCATCTGCCCAGGAGCAGCGCCTTCTCCCGTATGGTAACAGACAACTCCAGCAAAGGAAATGCCACCCTGGGACAACAAATCAGTTCTTCATTGTTTATTTGAATCTTACCTTCCCGTTTTCGCTCTGTACCCCTCAACCACCTCCTTCCTACAGAAAGAAAGAGTTGGGGTATCTCTTGCATTCGTTTACATTCTGCTTGGTCTCCTTCAGTAATAGCTCCCACATGCTCCCAACAATTTGTCTGAAGTCATTGGGTCTGAATCTCTTCTTGTCTCACTCTTCCTGTGGTTTTAGATTATGTCCCCCCGATTTAACTCTTTAGGACAACAAAACCCAGCAGCAAGTGACACCTCGTGCAGCGCTTTGGGTAACTACTGGTTTAACTAATCCTTTGGTTTTAATTCAGAGGAAAATACCCCCCACTTCTGTAACTTCACCACTGGATGTCTGCTTCTACCATTCCTTTCTGTGTCCACCACTGAGTTTCCCCCCAGCTGCCCATGGTCATTGCTGAGCAGAAACCAGGGATGGCAAAGGTCTCCCAGTGCGAAGATAAGGCTTACTACCCAGAGCACTGCTCTGGGGGCAAACAATCCCTTTCACTGTCTTTTCCTTATTGAAAGGACTTTTTTCCACTCGAGACCAGGTGATGGCACTGAAGTCAGGGATGTGTTAGAACCACTCAGACTGGGGTGGTTCAACAAAAGACTTGAAAGATGCTTTCAGCCAACAGCGACAAGGGAGCAGTGTAGGGCAGCCCAGGGGAAACATCTGAAGGCTTTAGAGGGGCACAGGTGGAACCTCTAAGAGTGGCACCAGAGACGGCTGCCGCAGCCGTCTCTCCGATTGCAGCAGACGCTCTGCTAACACACTGAGAGAGAGAGAAGGGAGCTGCCTCCGCGGGCGAGGGAACATCACTCACATCTCGCTGTTGCCATTTCCTTACAGGAAAACCTTTTAGGGAGAAAAGAAAGCTGCAAGGGAGGCCTCAGGCTGCTTCCAGGGCGCTGCAGAGGGGCCACCCTGCCTTTTCGCAGCGAGGCGAGACATCCTGCATGCCAGCCGGTCCCCACGCGTCGCCGAGGGCGGCGGCGAGAAGGAAGGGGGTCACCCTTGCTGCCAGGAGAAGTGGGTGGTGAGAGCCGTGCACTTACCATCCTGGCAGAGCTCACCCGCCACGCCGGGCGGGCAGCGGCAGGCGCCCGTGGCCGCGTCGCAGGTGCCACCGTTCTGGCACTGGCAGGCCAGGCTGCAGTTCCTCCCGAAGGTGCCAACTGGGCAAGCTGGGCGAGAGAGAGAGTCAAGGCTCGGCCGCTGCCTCTGTGCCTCCCCGAGCAGGGATGAGAAGAGCTCTCTCGCCCGCTGCCCTCCAGCATCACTCACTCTGGTTGCAGAGGACGCCGGTCCAGCCGGCGGGACAGTCGCAGCCGGTCTCCTCCGCGTTGCACGTGGCTCCGTTTTGGCAGTCCTCGCAGGTCAGGCTGCAGTCAGCGCCGAACATGCGCTCCAGGCAGACTGCAAGGAGAGGCACCACAAGTGAAAAGCCTTCCCCAAGGCTGCTTCAGCATCGTGGAGAGCTTGGGCAGAGAAAGCCCCTGTGTGGGGCTGCGGCAAAGCCAAGAGCATCCGTGTTGTTACACAGGTTCTGTGTACGTAGAACAGGTACTCCATAAGTCATGGAATCAGGGAATGGTTTGGGTTGGAAGGGACCTCAAAGCCCACCCAGTGCCACCCCTGCCATGGACAGGGACGCCTCCCACTGGGTCAGGGGGCTCCAAGCCCCATCCAACCTGGCCTGGAACCCCTCCAGGGATGGGGCAGCCACCACTGCTCTGGGCACCCTGGGCCAGGGCCTGCCCAAGTCTTGTGGGTACGTTCACCAAACACAAGTAAACCCAGCATGTGTGATTAATTCTGAAGGCTTCCAAGCAAACTGTGCCATTTACCAGTGCTGCAAAATACCCACCAAATTTTTCTGAGAGCGTGTGCTCTCCTCTTGCTTCCATCTCTTCATCCTCTTCTTCATAGTCATCATTAAAGAGCTGGGTAAATTCATCTCGCAGGATTGCGACGTGAGGGATTGGGCGGATAACGGGGCGCCGAGCATCCAGAGCTTCCACAGTGTCCTCTATAGCTAGAGAAGCAGTCACAGAGATGAGAAATCAAAGTGGGAAGAGATACAAGATCTTTAAGGGGTGAATAGTAGGATGGAACCTCTGTAACAAGAAAGGAAAGCAGAAATGCCTGTACAGGGCAGCTGCACGAGCTTTGGTGGCGTTTGAATAGCTTCTCTATTGACACCTCTAAAGCTTTTGCAATGTGTTTGCTTGTTTGTTTTAGCTGGAACGACTACCGGACTTCCAAATCTATGGGAGAAGCTGTGACTTTAACCCTGGCGACAGCTCTGGCTTCCCGAGTACCTGAGCTCCTCTGCCCCGCAGCTGCCTTGAGTTTTCAGGTCAGTTAGCCAGCTGGACAAGGTGGTGTGCAGGGCTAATGAGCTGCGGCCCCTGCTGGCCCTGGCTGGGCCAGGGGGTTGAGGATGCCCCCTGTTCTGTGCCAGGGGTGCTGTGCCAGGGGAGCAGGCAGAGGGGCAGCTCGCCCGCAAGGCACGGACGTTGCACTCACAGATGCAGCTCCTGCGGTCGTTGTCCAGCTTGTATCCGATCTCACAGCCACACTGGAAAGACCCCAGCTGGTTCTGGCACGTGTGTTCACACCCGCCGTTATTTGCGGAGCACTCATCCACATCTGAAAAACAAGGGACACCCCGGTGTCGGGGGAGCAGGACCTCTGTGCAGGACTGGGCACAGAGGTGTTTCTGCCCACACGTCAGCCAGCGCGCTCGTGGCATCCTTGCTGCCAGCGGAGCGAAGCGTTCTCACTCTGAAAATCGAGACTACAAAAGTGATTCAGAGAGCCCGGCTTTCAAAATACCACGAGCGAGGTTTCAGCTCACACCTGTCACTAACTGTGTAGGAACAGGAAGAGAAACTTGGTTTTCCACCTGTGAATTGTTATTGGAGAGCTTTGGTAGTGAGGATAACTCATCAGGAGGAAAAAAAGTCCCCAGTTCTTTATGCCAAGAAGGTGACTCGTCAGAGCTGACAGGAAAACTGGTGTGGGCTGGGAGAAACTGGAAGAAACGCCTGGCTGCTTGCAACCAGGTAGGACAGTTTCTGCTTCTCTAAAGATTTTGTGCTAGTTGCTGTCTTGGCTGTATTTTTACAGCCGCTTTTATTCGCCTGTATCTCTTGAGTGAAAATGATGGGCGACATCGGCCTCTGGGGCTGAACACCAAATTATTTCTGTGAATTAACGGGACTCAGACCTGGACCAACTCACTTTGAGGCCCTGACTGGAATTCGGTGGGTTCGGCTACTCTTTGCTACTCTCCAGTTGTGCTGGGTCAGAGTTGCCTTCATAGTGAGCAAACTGAGGAGGTTTTCAAAACACAGCAAAGCAGAGGCAGGGGAACCCCTCGCGTGTGGTTCCCGTGCCTTGCTGGAGGCTGAGGACTGGGTTACTTGCTGGAGTCCAGCTTGATGTTTCTGCTTACCGTCACAGCCACAGCCGTCCGCGCTCAGCCTGTACCCAGCGTAGCAGGCGCACTCGTAGCCTCCGGGATAATTGTAACAGTCTTGCTGACAGCAGTGAGAGCCATCGTCACATTCGTTGACATCTAAATAGAAAGCAAAGGGCAGGGGGTGTCAGCACACACCTGGCTCTGGCAGCACTCGTTCAGGTCGCTCCGTGGCTCTTGGCGATGCGCTCTGACTGCCAACTGCTGAGCTGGTGTTCTTGCTTTCCTGTTGAACTGAGCGAGCTTTGCGCTAACGGATCATCCTCGGCAACCTTAAACTGCAGGAAGGAGGTGATGCTGAACAAAGATTCAGGATAACGTGCACTGCAACTCTAGGCTGCGTGGAAACGTGTAAGTACTGTCACTGCCAAACACCGTCACCCTTTGCCAGCAAGCTCCGAATTGCTGGTTTTGTAGGAAGAGAAGCCTTTAGGTACCTCACTGCACTGAAGGCCAGACCTTCCCACCAACCTGCAGGAAGGGTGTCAGCATTTCTTACGGCTTTGGGTGGCCTGAAGGATGGAAATGCCCACCCAGCCCTGCTGTGAGCCTGAGCCACCGCCCCACCGCGAGCGCAGGAGCGAAGCAGAGCCCGAGGTGCTGGTGCAGTAAGGGTCTGTCAGGGAGCCCCGCAGCAGCTTTCTGACGGGGTTACGTGCTGCAGGGGGCTCAGAGCTGCGCAATGTGACGTGCGTGTCTCAGCTCTATAGCATTTATAGAGCTTGAGGTGCATTTCGCCCTCACCTCTCCATCGACACACACTTGGCAGAACCGGATGGGGCTGAGCTACGCTTGGCTTGCAGTCAGTGACTCGTGCCCATCACTCACTGCCTCCGATTACACTGCTGCTTCCTGAGAGATAACAGGCAAGACTGCGCGTTTCAAGCATGGTCCCTTCCAGACGTAGGTTTATAGGTATGAGATGGGAGCCTCTCTATCTGCCAGTGCTGCTTCAGAGGAGCTCCAGCAGGGAAAAGCAAACTGGTTCTGGAGTCAACGCTTGCAGTCCAAGCAGGCCTTGAGTGGAGGTTTGAGGATGTCTAACAGAGCAGTATCTCATCTCCTTTTCCTTGGCATCTCTTTCCAGCCTTGTGAAGCTGTTTATAGTGCACGTACACCGCGTAGCTAATGCAGAGATCCTCCTCATC
Source organism: Neomorphus geoffroyi (assembly GCA_033558235.1). NCBI lineage: Eukaryota > Metazoa > Chordata > Aves > Cuculiformes > Neomorphidae > Neomorphus > Neomorphus geoffroyi. Next base: position 1,032,783 of record JAUMJM010000029.1, on the reverse strand, counting down.
ACTGCAGAGGAGCTTGTAAAAGTAAGGGTTGTACTTTTTCCCCTGCCTTACCAGTGCACGTCTTCTGGTCCTGCTCAAGCCGAAAGCCAAAGTTACAGGTACAGACGGGGCCAGAGCTGGTGTGGTGGCAGATGTGGGAGCAGCCACCGTTGTTGGACTCACAGCTGTTCACAATCTCCATCTCTATCCCTGGAAAAGGCACACTGATTAGGATCCTGCAGCGTGTGCTGCACATGGAATCATTAAGGCTGGACAAGACCTTTCAGATCATCCAGTGCAACTGTCAGCCCAACCCCACTGTGTCTGCCAAACCACGTCCCCAGGTGCCATGTCTGCATGTTTTTTGAACCCCTCCAGGGATGGAGACTCCACCACTGCTCTGAGCAGCCTCTGCCAGGGCTTCACTGCTCTTTGTTAAAGAAATCTTTTCTATTTTCCGGTCTCATCCGTACAGACTGGCTGGCCCTGCCTTCCCTCAGTGCTGCGCTTGAGCAGGCACCCATGCAGCAGCTTCCAGCCGAGCCCCTTGCACGTGCACGTTTACCCAAACGTGATCCACAGTGGTGAAAGGATGAAAATAGTTTTGCACGGAGGCCACTGCTGGCCTGGGAAGTGATGCATAAAAATAACCCGATGGATCCCAGGCAACGCCCCGTGGAGCCTCTCAGGGACAGACTCATGGAGCAGGCTCTGGACAATCTCTGAGATGAACCAGACTGCAGACAAAACTGCTCCCATCCTGACAAGCGGCAGGATGTGCTGCCAACCCAAAGTTGGCTCGGCCTTCCTAAGTACAGAGCTGTTCTGATGCCAGCTAGAAATGGGAGCAGCAGAACACAGCTAACGACGGAAACATCCAGCTGCCTACAGCTAGAAACGTTACTGACATGTCAAAAATGGTAGGCACAGACATCAACAGCAGCCACACATCTTCTTGGCTTGGCAAAGCTTATGTAAACTTCAGTCTAGTTAATTAAGCTTTCTTAAACCAAAAGCAACTTGTACTGTGGCGTTCTGACTCAGTCCTGAACCTCAGCAAAACAATTTCTGCCTACAAGAACGTTTTTGAGTGCAGTCAGACCCAAGGAGGATGAAAGAAGGGGAGCCTGATGCTCCCCCATGGATCTGTGCGTGTCAAAACCAAAAGCTGTGCCGTGCTGGAAGACCTGTCCAGATTTCACAACACAAACACAGATCCTCTGACTTTCCTTTTCTTATTAATGCAAGATCAGCCAGGGGTTTGTATAAAATACTTGCTGGAAGGGTCAGAGGGAAACATTGTTCATACAAGAAGGCTACTGGATTCTGTAGCTGGCATCCAAGCGGAGGTTTTGTCCATAGTTATGGCAATGAGTCACAAGAATTGGAGGAGCTGTGTCAGAACACGAGCGGGGCTTGTGCTTCCCCTGTCCCTGCTCTCAAGAGTGACCCCCAGGGCTGGCAAACCTGGAACTCACGGCTAGAGCAGCAATAAAACTGAGGGGTTTGCCACCCCAGGGCCAGTTAGCTGAAGCCAACAAAGGGGAACCTTCCCTGCTGTGTAGGGATTCTTACAGAATATGCAGTGCTCCTAGGCAGAAAGGGGGGCACATGCTCAGGCACATCAAAAGCCTAGTTCCTTAGATTGCTCTGTCTGATGCCTCTCAAGACCTGTTTATGGTCTGCAAAGCCTTACCCTTCTAACCTTGGCAGGCTCCCAGTAAGAGCTGGTGGAGCATCACAGCTCCCAGTAACACCAGCTGCCAGCACTGGGACCGCCACAGCACCCCTTCACCCCTAAGGGGGCTGCTAGTGCTAAATGCTGGTACTTTCGCTTCGGAATACCCCTGCTGACGTGAATTAGCTGAACAAAGACATATGGGCAAGCTGGATCATTCTTGCATAATAGTGTTTATTTCTTCTCTTGATGGGAGCAGATGTGATCACTTCACTTGCTCAATTCCTTCTGCAGTTACACATCTGCAGCTGACTGAACTCATCCAGCAAAGTCCCCAAGAGCAGAACTTGGCCTTTTTGAAGCCAAATGGCTCCAAATAAATTGCCTAAACCAGCAAAAGTAGCTTCATGTTTATTTTAAAGATCAGACAAAGTTTTTATCTTGGTGGGAGAGTAAACAGCCCCAAACCTGCCTGTGAAATTCTTCAAACCCAATGGCTATAATTTGGCTCCATCAGTTCCCGGAGGACAGGCACAAATGCTTGCCTGCAGAAGCAAACCCGTCCTCGCCTAAGCACGAGCTCTGCACGCAGTACTCACGATAGCATTGCCGGCCGTCGGCCCCCAGCTCGTAGCCCGGGTTACAGGTACACTTAAAGGAGCCACGAGTGTTGAGACACTGGTGTGCACACGTGGCTGCTCCGGTCAGACACTCATTCACATCTGCAAGAGACAAGCAATCAATAAGCAAAGCAAGTTGAGCCATAAATGTTCTTTCAAAGGGACAGCTGTCACTATCTTCAAGTTTTTCACCCATTTCTTGCACCCTAAATCCTTCACTGGGTTCCAGAAAGACAAAGAAACAGAGTGAAGGGCTCAGAATTACTGTGAAGCTTCCTAGGAAGCTTGATCACATGAAACTGTTCCAGATGACTCGAGCGGGGCTCTTGGACAGACGTCAACCGAGTGCTTTCATGTCACCCCTCTTGAAGGCTCGTGCATCACTGTTAAACTCCCACAGTTACTAAGACTGAGCCCTACTTCACCCTGTGAGATGCAGCTGAGTTCCATAAAGGCTTTGTTGCAGCGAGCTTACCTTCGCAGCCCTTGCTGTCAGGCGCCAGCCGGTAGCCAGGGTGGCACTCGCAGCGGGCTGTCCCGCGGTCGTTGTGGCATCGGTGCATGCAGCCCCCATTCCTGTTGGCGCAGGGGTTCCTCACTGCAGGGCGAAGCCGAAGAGGCAGGCTTATTTTGTGCTAATTCTTGCTCTTATTTACATCACTCTTATGGGAAAACAGAGCAGCAAGCAGTTACTCCTGGCCAAAAGGTCTGCAGCCTGCGAGAGCCCATCCTGCACCAGGAACCCTCTGCTGCCGTTTACTGCTCCTTCCAGGCAGGAGGATTTACACGGTGCGAGATCTCGCACAAAGCACCAATCTGAACGAAACCTTTCCAGCAGGAGCTTGGCATGGGCATGGGCATGGGCATGGGCATGTCCCTCTACAGGGCTTACAGCGCAAGCACCGGGCAAATCTGCTTCAAGTTCTCCCACCGAGAGGTTTGCCAGGACCTGGGCTGATGCTACAAACCCTTCCGAGTGCAGCATTTCTACTACCAGAGTTGTTCCTTTTCCCTTAGCAACCTCCCAGCTAAAGGCTCCCCCTTTGCTTAGCGAATGCCAGCCACTGCGAATGAGATCAAACTTCTGCTCTGTCTCCCCCTCAGCTTCTCTCCCTGCCGCAGCGGGGAGCAGGTCAGCCAGAAAGCTGTCTGCGAGCAGAGGGAGAAGATCCCACCTCGCTGCAGCGCGCTGCTGCTCCTTCACCTCCTCCGAACCGCACGCACCTTCATGCAGCTTCATTTCTGTTGGCTGCACTCCTGCAGCTGCCCCGTGCCCGTCAGAATGGGTGCAGACCGCCCGCAGCGACAGAGCACACGGAGAAGCACCCTGCTCTGATTTCTTTGACTCCCAAACACCAAGTGCTCCCTATTTCCCGCGGCTCCCCCTGAATCAAAGGCCAAAGCGAAGCTCTCCGTGCGTGCTCGAGGGGACTCACAGACGCAGCGCCTGCCGTCTTCCCGCAGCTGGTAGTTGTGCCGGCACTGGCACTGGTGCTGTGTCAGCGTCACCTGGACGCAGTCGTGCTCGCAGCCGCCGTTGTTCAGGGCACACGTGTTCACGGCTGCGAGGCGAAGGGACAGAACTGTCATCACAAAAATAATGGCTCCTGGATGAGTCTCTTGCACGGGACCAGGGGACAAGACACACGTTTTCACAGAGCACTGCTAGTGAGAATCTGAAACTGGGGCATCTCAACCCATGCCAAACGGTGGAGACGTGGCTCTCTGGGACATGGCACGGTGGGGTTGGGCTGGTGGTTTAGCTTGATGATCTTGGAGGTAACCGCACACCTCCGAAGCGATAGAAGTCTCCATGGCACTTAGTGCCAGGGTTTAGATGATGAGTTGGTGCTGGGTCATAGGTTGGACTCGATCTCAAAGGTCTTTTCCAACCTTGTGATACCATGATAGTGTGACACTCTCAGACCCTTGTGTGTTTCCTGAGTGAGCCTGCCTACTCCTTAACCACTGAGCATCTCAGAGACTGCTCCAAACAGAGGTGACCTTATGGGAATTCGGCAATTGGCCTTTAAAGTCTGTTCTTCCTCCTAGGAATCACAAATGTCCACGAAACGCGCAACACGCTGCACATAAAAGCTGTGGGGGTGCAACACGGCTAAAACGCAGCCACGGTCTGGGATGGAACCCTGGCCCTGGTTTCCATCAGCAGCATGGTACAGCGCTCTCACACGTTTCTGACCTCCTTTTCCAACTCCAGAAAAAACAATGCGCTGACCCTCAGGAATCTCATAAGGAAGCTAAAAATATCTGTAATGCAAAGCAACTCTCCACAAACTAACGCGTCAGGTAAGCGCAGCGCCCTTGACAACCCCGAGAGCTTTGCTAAGCCAGCGAGTCTGGAGAGCACATGTCTGTAAAAGTCTCTGCTTTTAACGAGGTCCCTGAATCCCAAGGGAAGTTGGGTCTGGCAAACACCCGTGCCCGGGCGTGCGGATGAGCTGCAGGCGGCTCGCTCGTGCTGGCTACAAACGCATTTGCAATAGGTGGGTGTGCAGCACCGCTCTGCCAGCGCCTCATTGCAAAGAGCATTTTCTATAGACAAAGTACAGTCAACAACTTGATTTAAGCCTCTCTTGTACATTTAGTGAAAAACAATTATTTGGCACAGGAGGAAAATCAAAGACAAAACTGAATATTAACGCTTTCTCTTGCAAACCGTTCCCCTGCAAAAAACTGTCTTGAGTCAGAGCTGAGGAGAATTCTCATTTCCAGCTTTTAAAATCTGAATTCCCTTTGTATGCCTCTAATTAACTAAACATTTAGGGGAATAAAAGTGACTTAATAAGGTCAAAGCATTGCCATACACAGCACGCGGCTGGAGCAAGAACTCTCGGTTTATGTTAGTTGTACTGACATTGTTTCCTTTAATCCATTTGGATGGGAAGAACAGAAATGCTCGACGTTCCTGAAAAGTCCTGGGTCAGAGTTACGGGGCTTGAGCTTTAGCAGAGATGGGTGGTCATTTAAAAATATTCTGAGATATTCAAGCATTTAATGACATATATCCAAAAATACCCATCAATAATGTGCTTGTTCTTCTTGGAGTCAGTTTTTTTTTATTAAAAGAAAGTAAAACAGTGCTGATGCCTGCCAAAACATTCCTTCAGATGGGAAAAGTCCTGGGCCAATGTATAACAAGCCAACACATCTATGTCTAAAAAAAGCCTCCCAGGACGCAGTTGTTCGTATGGATTTACACTCTAAATTGCTGCCCTCCTTGCATGACTCTAAAACACAACTTTTCAGAGTGGAAAAACTAAAGTCTAGGTTCTTTTCTATCATCAGAACTTCCAGCATACAGAAATCCTGTAAGGTTGGTTACAACAGATTTTCCAAAGGGATTATTCCCACGTACAAGATCAACAGGGTTGCGCTGAGGCACCACATCCACCCGATCCCCAGCAAAAGGCGCGTACGGACAGAGCTTTGCAACGGCAAAACCCCTTCTCCAAAGACAGAAACCTTTAGGCATTCAACAGACATGGCAACACTCGGCCACTGGAAGCAGCTGGAGTCAGGTATGGGCACGAACTAAGGGACGCGCTCCTGTTCCAGCAAGTCTTCCTCGGCCAAGGTGTGACCGAGTGCCAGAACCCAGATTTTAACTGATGCCATTTGTGGACCCCTAAGAAAACGTAAAAGGAGAAGCAGTGAGAATGCAGGGCTCTCAGAGCACTTTATTGCCTCCTGTGCTCCTTTCAGCACAGCTCATTCGTTAGCAAATGTACTCTTCAAGACCAACAACCCCATCTGAGCCTCCCCACTCTGCGAATGCACGGGATGATGAAGGGGCCAGCGGGCGCCGTTGTCTCTGCCACCGCGGGTACATTCCAGACCACTCCGAGTAATGGGAACCAGAAGCCCTTCTCTGCCAAAAGGTTTATGTACTGGAAGAGGTGGCTGGCACCACTGGCTCTACGATGCTCCTAAGCCACACGCGCAGTGGAAGAGCAAGGCAATCGCGTCGTGCGGCGTCACACAGAGCCACCCACGGCGCCCTGACCGGCAGGGGTGCCCGTGTAGCACCGCGGCTTTGCTAAGATACGGACTGACTCAGTCTAAGAATCAGGAATTACAAGACAAAACAAATGACACATTAAAATTGTTTGGGGTCTCTTTCCATCAAAGTCAAGGCCTTCTAATTCTGAGTCTCCTGAGCTGGCTCCTCGCAGCGTAACAGCCAGTAGACCTCACTGCTGGCCTTGTTTTAATTACTGCTCTTTTTTTAATGTTTACAGAACCACTCTAAAAATATTTCCATTCCCAGATGCTTTTCCTAGCTTAACATATTTGTGACAACACTGCCAAATCCAGTGTCACCGTGTACCTCACGCAGATTTTTGTAATTACAGCTCAGACAGATTTTCCACAGATGATACCTCATTGTCTGAGGTTACTTCCATCCCCTCTGCCCGAAGGGAGTGCAGTGCTGCTGGAAGATGCTAGCTCCTACCTTCTGACCCTCTTGGGCCAGGAAATGGATAAAAGGACATTTTTACTACTGGTTGCACGTGGGAAGCAGGTTTGTGAAGCAGCAGCCTGGCACGGGAGTTGATTTAATTTAACACCTGTGCTCTGCACCCTCCAGTTGCCCTTCACAAACTGGGAGAGCTGAACCCAGCGCCTGCAGCTACACCACAACCCCCGGGGAGCCAAGAGGTGCCCTTGCTCAGCCCTGAGCAGCTTCAATCACGGGCATTCGCTCCCTCTGCAGCTCTTCTGCAAGGCTCCGTGGCAGAGGCCAGCTCAGCAGTGCGGGCCTGCGGACATTTAACTGCCCTGCCAACCTGGGGCACAATCCTCGCGCCACAGCGAGGTGGTGGTAACACTTCACTTGGTTTGATGAGAGGAAACAGCTTCACGTTGCACCAGGGGAGCTTTAGGTTGGATATTAGGAAAAATGTCTTCACTGAAAGAGGGGTGAAGCCCTGGCAGAGGCTGCCCAGGGCAGTGGGGGGGGTCTCCAGCCCTGGAGGGGCTCAAAGGACGTGTGGCCGTGGCACTCTTGGACAGGGTTCAGCAGGCACTGGTGGGGCTGGGCTGACAGTTGGACCGGACTAGCTGAGAGGTCTTTTCCAACCCTAATGATTCCATGATCCATGACTCAGGCTCCCCCACTCTAACTTCTCTTTCCCGTCCGTATCACCTTTCCCTCAGACCCAAGTAATTTGCCATCAGAAGCAGTGAGCTCATGCTCTAAAAGCAACCGTAAGCAGCTACAACCAGGACTGAGCCTGACATTCCAGCATCACCCAAACCACGAAGAAATGGCTGAGAAAGGTCCCACTGGACAAAGAAAAGGGCAAGTTTTGTCTGTACGACACATGCAGATTGAAAAACCTCTACGAAGTCCATACGGGCGATCGCCCTCTGTGCACGTCGTTCAAGCCCACACAAAGCTCCTTGGTCCTCCTTCTCACAATATAAATTGCTGCTCTAGTTGAGATTTCTTCATTCGAAGTGCCCTTCATATAAACAAGGATACATCATGCAATCCCAAACTGATTTATTCTAACCTCCAACAATTTCCAGAAACATGTTGTGTGCTGACACCGACCGTTTCTCCGCTCAGCAGGCCAACAAAAGAATTGGCTCTGATTAAATTCTTTGCCTTGGACTGGAGTTCATCCCTCTGCTGAAACAGTGGAGAAAGACCTGAAGATGTCAGCTTCCTGCCTCCTGCCCATGTGGTTCTGATAAAGGAAGAGGTAATTTCAGGACGTCCAATGACTCTTTGTTCTCTTTCACTTTTAGTAGAAGTGTCTGCTCTTTTCCTCACTCTTCTCTACTAAAATCATCCCTGATTTGCTATATTTGAACAACAAAGATGCAGTAAAATTCTTGCATAACAGAGCTGCAGATTACCCAAAACATCAGCAGAGGCTGGGAGCAGCTGGAGGGACAGAGCAGGACGTAGCAAGGTGGCTTTTGGCTGGGTTTTGTGCTCTCCTGAGCTACAGCCACCAGAGTGGCTCCAGGTGCAAGTGAACCCTGGAGGGCTGCCTCAGCCTCCTCGGTTGCATAGGAGCATCTTCAGGAACAAAGGCTTTCACTTTCCAGGTGGAAGCCTGACACAACAGCTCAGCCAGAGGGTGGAAAAGGACAGATTGCCCCGAGCCCACCCCCCGGGAGCCGAGCTCCTCGCCCATCCTGCGCTCCGGGGTTAACGGTCACCAGCCTCCACAGGGGAATTCTGCAGCTCCAGAGCTGCTGATTAACTGAAGCTTTTGTGGGTTTTGTGGCGATTGGAAAACATTTAAAGAATCACATCCATGGCTGTGCAGACCTTAACTAGAAACTTGACAGCAATATTCTTTTTCTGTCTCCAAAAGCTTTCTGGCCAGCACCGCCGCTCGCTGGAGCTGCCAGCAGCGTCCTAGAGCCGATCTCCGCGCTTGACCCAGCTCGAAGCCGCAGTCCTCCTGCAGCCCTGGCTCCCATCACCGGCAGCAATTTCCCTGCCTCACGGGCAGAGCAGTTCTGGTGCAGAGGGGAACGGATGGGAGAGTCTCACTGACTCCAGTTCTCCTTACTCCTAGCCTGGCTCTGTTGTTTGGTGGCACTTTTTTCTGTTTTAGCAGCACTGACTCTTACCTGCCCAGCAAAATCAAAGGAATAACCCACCCTGAAGAGAAACACAGCTTGTACCCGTTACCATAATCCCTCAGAACCACGCAGGGCAAAATACCTTAGTCAGTACCCAAGACTTGGTCCAGTGGGAGGTGTCCCTGCCCATGGCAGGGGGTGGAACTGGATGGGCTTTGAGGTCCCTTCCAACCCAAACCGTTCTGTGATTCTGTGACTTCACATGGCTTGGGTCTTCCTGAGCAAAACCCAGCACCTCTCGCTACCTCCAGCACAAGAAAGCAGCTGCCAGGCACTGCAACATCCCCACTGTGTTCCTTCCAAGGGACGTTACGTGCCCAAAGACACCCATTCTGACCTGCTCAGCATCTCGCTGCAGCTCTGGCTTTGCCATGCGCCTCTTCTGGTTTGAGCTAAAGCAGAATCGATTTTCTGACTTTCAGCTTGTAGAAGCAGCATCGCTTTCTGAAAGGTAACGGGACGTTTGCAGACAGTGTCTGTCTCTAGAAGTGATAGCGCTTAAAAATTATGATTATCACCAAAGTAACGGGGCGCTGGTAGGCAGAAAAGCCATCGCTTACGTCTATCCCTATGGAGACGATGGCCATCCGCAGGGTGGTGGAACGCTGTGAGTGAAAGGGGTCGAAAAGGGTGGCACCCGCAGGGAGGAGCAGACGGGACTGGGGACCCAAACTTGGCCAACAGAGAATTCCACCCCACAAACGTTTAAATCTGAGGGATCCCAGGACCTTTTCCCCATGCTTGCTCTGCAGCATCGGTGGTAGCTACAGTCATGGGCGGGGGCGTCAATTTCTCGTATTTGTGTATATTTTATTTATTTATTATTATTCTGTTGTTTCTTTAAAGCTGTTTTAGTTTCCAACCCACAAGTCTCTCTCTCTCTTTTCCCTTTCCCGTGCGGGGGTGGCACTGGGACACAACTGCCCCTATGTAGCTGCCGGTCGGGCTGGGCCAGGGCTAAACCGTGACACCACAAACCATCTCTTCATAGGAATCAACCAATGCAAGAACAATTAAGCAGTTCATGACCAGGTAGAAGCTCAACTACTTCATTTTCCCCACAGTTCTACACTGCCCTCCCTCACCTCCAAGGCACGGAAGAGCTGCTTGTCTTCGGGGACGTCCTGTTACAGGTCCCCAGCGCCTGCAGCTTGGATGGGTGCTCACGCCACGTCCCACCACTCAGCGCCATTGCCCTGCCTTCCTGTTACAGCTGGCCTCCAGCCTGGCATCCAGCGAGAGAAAATCCTTCCCTCTTCCCCCGCCAGCACTCCTGGCACACGAAAGCTGGAGGGTGGAGGGAGGGTGCGTTGAGTGAGGTCCCGCCTGTGCTGCTGCTGCCACCACCGCCTGGGAACTTGTCAAGAATGCGGCTTAATGAAAACCGTGTGATTTCCAAGATCAAGCCGGAGCAAAGCCCCTGACTTTGCAGTGTAAATATTTATGTAGACCGAGGACTAAAGGAAAGAACCACTTGCGTGTACTTGTGGAAACACCACAGAAAGCGAGCGCACGCTCAAGGGCCTGGGATTACCAGGACGTGACCCACGGAAAGCTTCCCCGGGCAGACCACACGCTGCTGCCAGGTCACTACTCGCTGTCTGAGCATCGGTGAAGGCAACAGGTGGGGGAGCCCATCACACCGCAACGACCAAACCTGGGGCGAGAGCATCCCCATGGTGGCATCCCCTTAGGAGCATCCCTGAAGCCGACAGCCAAGGTGCTTCCCTTGCCTGGGCTCTGCCGCGGGTTGGGCTCGTTCTACAGACACAAATAGCGTGTATTTACCCAAATCAGAGTGTATAACCCGCAGCCCATCATGCGGGGCTGCCGTGCAGCCAAGCAGAGGCAAGGAGACGGCTGCTGGGCTCCAGCACCAGGAACCACCACACAGAATCTATAGGGGCAGAAAGCCGTGTGCCAGGCACCGAACGGGGCAGTCAGGGCATGCGGGCACCCATGGCCCAAGGCAACCTTACACCTGTGGCTGCACTAAGGGCACCCACAAACACCAGCAGAGGAGAAACCTCTAAGTCTGAGCTTTTACAAAGAAAAATAAGCTTACTTTCACCCTCTAAGCAACTGCCTTAATAGGTTAGCACAGAGCTGTGGTAAAGGTGTGATATATATTTACACGTATATTCACATTTCTGTCACCGAAGTGTAAAGAACAAAAGCCACCAGTCCTGGAGCAAAAAAAGCCAGATTTTTAGGTCTGCTTTGTTGCTATTTTAGAAACAGCACCGGACAATTAGCAAGTTTTCACTTGCCCTGCCTGGTCTCCATCTCCTCGCCTGTACTTTGTGGACCCCGGGGGTACGGGCACCGCTGTGCTCAAAGCAAATCCTGCCAGCTCTGCTCCCCAGAGCGCCCACAAACTGCCCGAGTCTCTCCCGTAGTAGATCAGGTTTCATGAACAGAGACCCCTTAATTTTGGCAGCTGGATTCCAGCACTGCGCGCGTTACGGCAAATACTCGCCCAGAAGTTTAATGCAAAGCAGGTTTGTGGTGCTGAGCGGGAGCAGCGCGGAGCAGGGAAGCCCTGCCTGGATCCAAGCAGAAACGCTCACCCCGCACATCACAGCCACACGAAGCCTGAAGAGTGAAAGCAAAGGATGGAAACGGCTTTTACACAAGAGAGCCCTCCCTACGGTGATCCCTAGGAATTGTTTCACCTCCTGGGCTGACCCTGCTGAGGACATCAGCGCTTCCCAACAGTCGGCTCCTGATTTGTTCCGTGAGGCAGAGGCGGCAGAACCACTCAATACCGCAAAAAAGAGAACTACACATTGTAAAGACAATTATTAGATGACAGACCACACGCACGCTTACACAGAAACGGTAGCAACGCGTAGCCATGAACACGAGTTTATGTGTTGAGTGCGAGACCGGGGGCTGGGAACAATGGGCTGTTTTCTTAATTTTCTTAATTCTCTCTGAGCTTCTGGATTTTCCCAGGGAAATACAGAGCACACAGTGACTTGGCACCTTACGTTTATGTCTCCCTGCTCCTATTAGAGTATCGTCACATAACGAGGCAACTGTTGAAGGCTGTGCAGTTTGTGCTGCTCTGGGCACGGTGGGTACCGCTTCACAGTATCGTAAGGTAGGAAAAGACCTTTGAGATCAACGAGTCCACCACCATTCCCAACTGGAACACATGGGCTCACACAGTTTTCAGCAAACTTAGGAACCTGACTGTGTTCTGTGGAAAACAAATGGCCTCGGCAACACCATCGCCCAGGAATTCTTTCCACTTGTACAAAAATATCACTCAGAAAAATGGAAAAATGCGTCAAATGAAGCTGCAAAGGAGATGTGGTTTAACAAAAACAGCAACAGCGGCAAATGCTGGAAGGCAGACTCCAGGCCCCACCCCAGTGTCTCTGAGCCTCTGGTTTGGGGCAGGCAAACAGCAATACTTCATGAAATCAACCCAGAAAACAACTGCAGGCCAGACCGGGCATCGGAATTGTAACGTCTGGACACGCACCGTCCAAGCAGACGCGTGACCAGCAACCCAGGGAAGAGGGCCTTGAGATTATTATGGCCACGGTTCCACAGCCAGCGGTGCTTATTGTCCCCTGGTTGTCACCCCCAGCGCCTGCCACACGGACATGGTAACTCAGGTGGGGTAAAAACCACGGACCTAAAAGCAGATTATGAAACAGTTCATTCTGAAAATGCCATATCTGACACAGCTTGCACCAAAGCACTGTCAGTTACTGCTCCTGACCCAGAATAAACCAAGGAACGGCAAAGACAACTAAATTGTGCACGTCCAGACCGAAGAACGGGAAGCTTTATGAATCCAGTTATAGCAACCTGTTCGGGAAGAGTACCGGGACCCTGAGAAACAAAGGAACAGGCAACCCATCCCCATCATCTCAAACTGCCGGCACGGAGTGCAGATGGGAGCAACGGACCCGCTTTGTTTACAATGCCACACGTTTCCAGGTAAGAAGAGGACTATGAAGAATGAGAGATTCTCAAGAAATTCAGTACAAGACTCACCAAGGCAGGTCCTGCCATCTGTGTGCAGGCGAAAGCCCGGCTTGCATTCACAGTAATAAGATCCAAGGGTGTTCACACATCCGTGCTGGCAGCCCCCGTTATGGACCTGGCACTCATCAACATCTGCAAAAGCAACGGGAAGAGCAGAAAAAAGGGTTCAGAGAAGTGGACATGATGGTATCTGAAGCCAGGATTATTTATCCTCTCCTGACTGACTCCAGATTTGAGGAACGAATGCAGAGGCAGCAACTTTGCCGTTTCATTATGTTTAGTCAGTAAAGCTCTTTAAGACATTTCAAGGTCAAGCATGCAATCAGAGAGAAACAAAGGCATTTTATTTTTCAACCTGCATAAACACCCGTCTTGTTCACCTCGCAACGGTCACTTCTATTTGCTCAAAGATTATCGTTTACTAAAATTTTACACTTCCTTACTCTTTAGAGAACCACAGAATCACAGAACGGTTTGGGTTGGAAGGGACCCTAAAGCCCATGGAGCTCTGTGCCCCCGCTCCCTCCAGCAGGATGACACAGAGCCAAGCTGCGCCGTGAACCGGCACCGCTTCACCCACGGCTGTTACAAAGAAGATAAAGAAACATTTCCTCAATGAATCACGGCAGGGCGTTGCTCCTGACTGTGTCTTTGCAAGCCAGTGGTGTGAAAACCTGCTCCAGCCTCACTCTTGCCCAGCGCCTGCTCTCCGCTCCCCTGCCCCGAGCATCGCCCGGCTCCGTTCGCTCTGCGAGCTTGCTCGGACCTGAGCGCAGCTGCAGCTCTCGCTGGGGTGGCAAAGGGCGTCGGAAGCCACGGGAAAAGGAGAAATGCAACATTACTGAAGCTTGTGCGAAAGTTTTACATTAATTAGATTAATTTTACAGCAAGTGGGCCGATTGCCAACAAAAGCAGCCAGCAGCGAGCAAACGGAGTGGGACAGGAAAGGGAAGAGGGAAAGGTGGTGCTGGTTGCTCTCAGTGTTTCTAAGGACACAATAATAATAAAAAATGCCTTTTTTTCTCAGAACATTTTTCATTAGAAGGCTTCTCGCTGCTTAGAAAGTTAAAACCTACGGATGACAATGCCCCCCTGTCCTTTCTGCCCTAGAGATGTGCGGTGAACCCACAACCCTGATTTCGGCTGTCCTGCAGCAACGGCCAAACAAGGCCCCTTCTTCTGAGCTCCCCATTGTAGCTGCAGTCTTCATTAACCCAGCAGAAAACGGCTGCTGCTGTAACTCCAGGTCTTTGCTCATTCACTGGACATAAACTCCTCCTCTGGGCATTTCAGAAGGTTTTGGTATTTAATTCCTGTTTTTTTCCAAAACACTTAATTTTTCAAGAAAGGAAAATTAATACATTTTTGAGGTAAAACATAAGCTTCAAGCAATGCTCTGCGAAGAGTAACCCAAATCCAAACCAGCTTTTCGGGGGGAGAAAAATGCTGTGGCACAAATCTGAGATGCCTCCCAAAGCCACCTCACTCCAATCATTTTTGTCTGCAAAGGCTTTACACAATTTGGATGCTCCAGAGCCCTACAGCTCCCGACGCCCTCACTCCTGCGTTAGATGACTATTCCATTGTTTCCCTTCAACTTTAATCGGAAACCCTAGGGAATTTATTGTCCAAAAAAGTTAGTGATGTGTTGAATAAACTTCTCACTTTCACCCCATCACTCACACTCAGTAATCACACATCTGCTCTCCCAATGTCTCTTCTTCCCCCTTTGTAGTTTTCACCCTCTAAATCTCTGTCCCCACCCCACAGCCCCCTCTGCCCTGTCCCACCTTACCGTGGGACGGCAGCCAGGCCTTCCTTGTGCTCTGGCTCTGCCCCAGCTGCACCCATCACCTTCACCGCCCCACGGTTCCTACACAACCCAACGTGTCCCGGTTTCCCTTCCGGAGCCTTGCTAAACAAAGAGGGGTTTGGACATCTGCTACGCAATGGTGTGACCAAAACAAAACCTCCCACCCTCCGCACCCCGACAGGCGGGCAGGAGCATCATCCCCCAAGAAAGTTCTGGTATTCTCAGCACAGGAAGGACCTGGAGCTGTTGGAGCGAGTCCAGAGGAGGCCCTGGAGATGATCCAAGGGCTGGAGCACCTCCTGTATGAGGACAGGCTGGGAGAGTTGGGATTGTTCAGCCTGGAGAGAAGAAGGCTCCGAGGAGACCTTAGAGGAGCTCCCAGTGCTGAAAGGGGCTCCAGGAAAGCTGGGGAGGGGCTCTGGATCAGGGAGGGCAGGGATGGAACAAGGGGGAACAGTTCTGAGCTGAAAGAGGGGAGACTGAGAGGAGATCTTGGGGAGAAATGTTTTGCTGTGAGGGTGGGGAGGCCCTGGCCCAGGGTGCCCAGAGCAGTGGTGGCTGCCCCATCCCTGGAGGTGTTCCAGGCCAGGTTGGATGGGGCTTGGAGCCCCCTGATCCAGTGGGAGGTGGCAGTAGAGATAGCCGAAAATCTACATGATGCTTTGTGCGATGCGGTTTGGGGCACGCTGAGGTTATTTTCCTACTGGAGAGCTGACAAAATCTGGTTGAAATTAATATACCAAAGGAAGACAATCAGAAACATACAGGCTACTCTCTTGAGGAGGGCAGCTGACACCAAGCATCCCGGAGCCAATGATGGAGCGTGCCAAGCCCTCGTGCCTGCATGCTCTGCTGTGCCGACATGGATAGGGCAGTGAGTACTGGCTGTAGCCCACCAAGGCAGACACAACCAAACACAACAAGAGCCTGGGAGTGGGATTTGGCTTGGGAAGCTTCTCCGCTGCGTAAGGAAACTGGAGGTCATGTCCTCATCCACGAGGACACCAGGCTCACCCGAGAAACAGCTGATGCTCCCACCAGCCTCTTCCCTGGACAGAAACCACCCATCAGACCTCAGATCCCGGCTACGTGGACCAACAGGGGTAATGCTGTAATTGAACGTAGGGAACACCAACATAAGGGCAAAAAAAGGGTGCAAGGAGTTGACTTTGGTTCTGACCACGCACAGGTCCTGCAAGAAGAAACAGTGTGATTTATCTCCAAGAGATCTGCATCAGAAGAAAGCAAGCAGCAACAGCAGCTCTGCAGATTACTGAATATTTGGTACAGAGGCAGCTTATCTCCTCCAAAAGGCTGGGGAGGAGGAGACGGATCCCAGCTGGAAGCAGAGGCAGCAGATCCGCTGCGACGGTTCGCGCTGTCTGGCCAGGCAGCAGTGCCAGGCTTTAATCCCCGCAGCAATTAGCCTGGATTACAGAGCAGGGCTGCAGGGAAAAGGTTAATTAAAATCCAACAAGATGAGCGTGTGTGGGATTTAGCGACTTTATCTTTCCGGTACCAGTTTGTTGAGGGCATTTCAGCGATTTTAAGAAGTAAAAAGACTGGAATGAGAAGAACCAACAGAGCGGGATGGCCGCAGCCGACCGCTCCAAGGCAGAGGAGCACAGGGTTCCTGCTGCCGCCCCGCACAACCGACCCGGATTAGAAACTCAGGGCACAGAACGGTGCCGCGATGTGGCAGGAGGAAAAACCCCGATGCATTACTGTTTCTCTTGCATATATTACACAGCCCTGAGCACGAATAACGCAGAGACAGCGGAGGCCCTTTTATTCCGCGTTTCCCTTGTAGACTGTGCAGACGACTCAGCAATGGCAACGTCCAACAGCACAAGGATGACATGGGAGAGGATGAGACCTTATCCCCCTCTGCTAACCTGGAATCTTTCCCTCCTCCAGGATGAGGAAGAACAGTACCTGCCTCAGGCTGGTCTCAGCTTGGAATCCGAGTAACTCGTATGAGGAAAGACGAAAGGTCATTTTGGGGCGGTCAAAATGCCTCCACACCCTCAGTTTTCATCATGCTGTAAACCACGCATTTGGGAAAGCCTTAAGGGCTCTGAAAGAGCTTCACAAAGCTATTCGGGCTGGCATTCCTCCCACTGCAGCCTCTCCTAGGCAGTTGGGAGATGCCTATAGCTTTCCCACGCTACTATTACCATCCTCACCAGCAGCCGTTTCCAAAGGCTCTTCAGGAACAGACGCCTTGGATTTACAATAACCTGCTGAAGTGAGAACGTACCAGGGAGCTGGTTTGCCTCAGTCCCTTGCTTTGTCCTCAGCTCACCTTTCCTTGCCTTCAAGCACAGCAGCTGGGAGAGTCGCCCAGCGCTTATTTGTGCTCACATTTCTGTCTCCGGATGGTGCTGATAATTAGGTATTAATCAGAGTGGAGCAGAGGTGCACGCAACAACAAGCAGCCTGCTCTGGACTTGCTGCTACACTCACATACTCCAGCCTTCTTTCATCCCTGCCCATGGCAGAGGTGTTGGAACTGGATGATCTTTAAGGTCCCTTCCAACTGAACCCATGGCTTGTGGCTTTGTTGTACCCCACTTCCCTGGGCAGGATGTCATTTGGGCTACAAGATGTACCTGTGTGCTGGCTTGGTCACCGTGCCATGGAAACTAACGGCACAGAGGTGAACACTGACACGTAGCCGGCGATGGTACTGGCTGGTGGGAACGCAGGTCGCTGTTGAAGGAGCTAATGGAAACCACGCGACCAAACCAAAGCGACCAGCTATGCTCTGGGCTGCTCCCTGACACACTTTAGAGAACAGAGAGGGTATCAAAGCACCAGGTCCGATTCCCTGTGAGGCTCTAATGCAAGTCCCCAGCAGAGCACAACGCTCTCTCCTGTAAAGGGCGGCTGTATAAGGACGTAACACGGAGCCCGGCAATCAGCCGCTCTACGCTGGCACCAGGATCCAACAGAGCACTGTTTGTACACACAATGCATTTTAAGGCACTCAAGACCTCAATGAAATGTACACCGCTATTACACAAACCACCTCTTCATTCTCCAGTTGTACAATAAAGCTGCTGCTGAAATGCACACACAGCAGCTCCTTGTGTTCGCTTTGCTTTTGCAGCTGGCTGAGGAGAGAAACACGTCTGTGCAGAAGCGTGCACCGCCTGGAGTGGCAGAGGGAGCGCACTCCAAACAAACCAGTGCATGGGACCCTAAAAATCACAGAACCACAGAATGGTTTGGGTGGGAAGGGACCTCCAAACCACCCCCTGCCGTGGGCAGGGACACTTCCCACTGGGTCAGGGGCTCGAAGCCCCATCCAACCTGGCCTGGAACCCCTCCAGGGATGGGGCAGCCCCCACTGCTCTGGGCACCTTGGGCCAGGGCCTCCCCACCCTCACAGCAAAACATTTCTGCCTGAGATCTCATCTCAGTCTCCCCTCTTTCTGCTTCAGACCATTCCCCTCATCCCATCGCTGCACTCCCTGATAATGAACCCCTCCTCAGCTTTCCTGTAGGCTCTTCATCATATGATGAAGAGAACCTCTGCTACTCGCTGTTGTAGACAAGCTCAAGCAGCGACGGAAAAATAACCAAATTCACAGTAATAGCAAGTTGTGGGTGAACAACGCGTCTGTGGTTATCTCCATATATTTTATTTTAGAACCTGCACCTACTACTTTTCAGTAGATGTGTTGCTTTTTTCCAGGTTCAGATCACTTGGGAAAAACAGCCAAAAGGCCTGGGTGAAGGTACTTTGCTTTTCCAGTTGGGGCTTTTAAACTACATCCTTCCTGAACTGGAGAAAACCCCCTCAGCCTTGCAGACTGCAAGATAGCTCACACAAAAGCCAGGACAGACCGAGGATGGGGCAGAGATAAGCACAATTAGGACCAAGTGAACTACACGGTAGGGATGGGAAGGCTGGAGGTTTATAATTCACACAAAGCTGGATCGCAGGACCTTGCCTTGGAGAAGTCGCATGAGCTAATGTAGTTGGATGGAGAAAGCAAATGTGATCTGAGTTTGAGACAAAGATCTGATCTATAAACAATAAAACAGCAACTCATCCCATTTCCAAAGGTCTGACACATCTCACAAAAACACTGCTATCACTTTTACAATCATCTGCTTGGGGCATTTATTTATCAGGATTATCTCATGATGAGATAATGCATTCCCTGATGTCTACATTACTCAGAAGCATCCCGAGTCTTCAGTCAACTTCACATACTCTCTATTATTTCCTAAATCTCCGGGCAACCTCAGACTTTATCTGCTGCTAAATCAGCTGAACACACACACAGAGGTGTGAGTGTGTAGCCATGGAACTTGCACCTTGCTCAACGTCCCCATCTACCACCACGCACGAGCCATGCACATCCGTGCTCAGCAAGAGCTATGGGAAAGAGGCCAAAAGGTATTGATAACCCCCTCGCCGTCCCTGACGCAGGGCAGCAGAAAGCACAAGTCTCATTAAAAACAGAAACGCAAACCTCTCAGTGCCAGGGAAGAGCTGCGCATTTTGCTCCTTACTACATGGGAAATACAAACATGGAAGGTGGTCGTTCACCCTCTGGTGTGCTTGCACCCCCATTGTTTATTGGCCGCCCCGTCTGTCAATGCCTATGACTCCCCCATAGCACAGGAGAGGACAAATGCTGGGGTACCAGCGGCAGACAGCGCTGCACGCGTGCAACGGGAGCGCAGAGCGACTCCGTCCCCTCCACCTGCTCGATGGGAAACCGAGCTCTACCCGCACGGCATCCGCTTCGAGATAAGACGTGCCCCTTCCAACCACACTGAGCAGCTGCAGCCCATGGACTGCCCAGCTCCCGACTCCGGCCACTGCTGAAGGACTCCCTTCACACACAAAATGACGCTGAGTAACGCTGCACTCTGCCCTTCACGGGGCTCAGACGCACAGCCCAGACGCACTCAGGTTGTCACACAGAGAGAAAACCAGGCTTGTTTCGTGGTAAAACACTATCACGTTTCATCAGTCGCCCTGGATCAGGGCGACATCCTTGGGAACGGAGGAAACAACGAATCCACGTACCCTAACAAAGTGCGCGCACCCGGATTTTGCAGGAATATCGCACAGTAGTGATCTTTAACGGAGCCTCAGAGCGGCACAGCAACCAATGGGAAGAGACAAGGTCCTTCCCCTGCTGCCGGGGGTGAGTTTTCACAATGACAAATCCACCGAAGCCAAGCTGTGCCCACGATAACACAGAGGCGATCGCTCACCCCCTGGGACGCTGGGATCCATCTACCGCTGGCACCCACGGTCGCTTAATGCTTGTGACCTCCTAAGGCACAGAGGAGGGGACAAACACTGGGTACCACCGACAGACGCGTGTGACACCCACAGCCCCAGCCAGCTGTGCCGCCAGGTCCCCACTTGGTGACTTTTGGGACTGACTCCCGCCCAGCTTTCCACCTCCCCAGCAGCAGCAGAGCCTCTCGGGCTCCCTGTGCCGTGGGCAACCGAGGAGCTGAGCCCCTGCACAGCCCCCCGACCCGGCTACGTACCCCACAGCTCGGCGTGCCCCGCTCTGTACCCCGAGCGCCCCACGTAGCAGGGGTAGCAGCTCCTCCAGAGGTACTGGTAGTGGGTGCCAGCGGTGCCAGGGACGCCTCCCAAAAAGCCGAGGCACCACAGCAGCACCCAGCACTGCCCCCGCTCCATGGCGGGCGCTCACGCGGAGGCAAACGGGAGCAGCCCCACGGAGAGGGGAAAGCGGGGAAAGAAAGGAGAAGCGGAGCCCGGCGGCGGCGCGGGAGCAAAGGAGCCCGAAAGAGGACGGGGTTGAGGGGGGATCAGGAGGGGAGGGGGCATGTGGGGAGGAGGGCAAGGGGGTGCGGGGGGGAGGTGAGGAGCAGAGCGGAGAGGGGCACACGGAGGATGCGGGGGGAGTGCGGGGGGGATGAGGAGGGGAGTGCGGGGGGGATGCGGGGAGGGGATGCGGGGGGGAGGTGAGCAGCAGAGCGGAGAGGGGATGGGGAGCACGGGGAGATGCGGGGGGGATGTGGAGAGGGGATGAGGAGCGGAGAGGAGCACAGGTGGGATGCGGGGGGGATGCGGAGAGGGGATGAGGAGTGGAGCGGAGCACAGGGGGGATGCGGGGGGGATGCGGAGAGGGGATGGGGAGCACAGGAGGGATGCGGAGGGGGTGCGGAGAGGGGGTGAGGAGCGGAGGGGAGCACAGGGGGGATGCGGAGGGGAGCGCAGGGGAGATGCTGTCCCGCCGCGGGGATGCGCGGGGAGCCGTTCTGCCCGCGGCGGGCGGTCCCGCCCCCGCACCGCCCCCACGGGCACCGCCGAGCCCGCAGCGCCCCTGCCTCCCTGCCCAGCCCGGAGCCCCGGGCACCGCGCAGCCCGCGGGAGGAGCCCCGCAGCCGGGGCTCGGCTGCCCTCGAGGAGGGGGAAAAAGAACGAACGCGCGGTTTCCCATCCCGCATTTTCCTCATCCGTCATTATTTCCCATCCATCATTTTTTCCCCGTCCCAGGTCTGGACGCTGCTGGGCACTGGGGAGCAACATGCCCGCCCAGGATGCTGTTGGGGTGGACGGATGGACAGACAGACGGCTCCTGCCCGGTGCAGAAGGAGCCCAGTGCTGTCCCCAGAACACTGGCATGGATCAAAGATGGGCGATGGACCCCCTGCAGCATCCACCCAGCCCAAACCCAAGCAGACCCTTTGCCATAAAATAAAGCCACACGTTTGCCCAAAATACCCCTGGTAAATGCCCAAAAGCAGCCATCGTTGGCATCCCAGAGCATCCCAGAGCATCCCTGCGGCACTTTGCGCGCGGGGACCTCGGATGCGGAGCAGGGAGGCAGAGGGTGAGAGAAGCCAGGAGCCGCCTGCAGGGCCACCAGACCGCGAGCCTCGTCCCCCACATGCAGGTGGTCCCTGGCTACTGAGTTTCCCGAGTGGCCACTCCGGGTCCAAGCACGACCCTGCATGCACAGGCTGGTAAAATCCAGCTCCTCCACAGCAACCCAAGCCCCTTGCGAGCCCTGAACCGACACTGAAAAGAGCGCTCGCCTTGAACCCTCGCCGGGCTTTTCTTAAACGAGTCTAAAAGAGAAATCTCCATCAACGAATTTGAGCTCAAATGAGGAACAGCCACCGTGCCTGGTCCAGGGGAACCATAGCGCAGCCGTTTCCTCTAACACTGAGCCTAGAATTTTATTTTACATTTTCATTAAACAAGAAGCAAGAATAGCTTATTGGATTTTCCAGAGGCAAACGCAAAAGCCTCATTTAACTTTCTGGAATGTTTTGAAACAATGTTCTCGCAGGGTTGAGCTGGGGGGGAGCAGAGCTGCTACTTTGAGACTTTTTAGCAGTGTTATTTGGCCGTAGTAAAATTCCAAATTAAAACTTGTGGTTTAGGCTGCAATGAACAGCATTCCATGAAAAATTTTGAAAGGCAGAGAGAAGCTGAATTGAGGATGAAAATCACAATTTGAGTCTATGGCTGTTTCCACTGGTGGACTCTGGTCATGAGTCCTCTTTGCAGATCATTCCAAGCAAGGGCAGCTTTCAAATGTTTCATGGACTGCTTCAGCTCATCTTAATATTCACCCATCGCCACAGGCCACATGCTTTTCATTAATATTTTGAATTTAACAGAAGTATCTGACCCAAATATTGGGCAGTTCCTTTGTGGAAAGAAATGTAACCTTTTTAAAAGATGCTGCAAGTTTTTAGAACAGTCTGGAGAAGGAAAACCAGTGGGAACGGCCAATGTGCCACAGCCCACCAGCTCTTCACCACGCACCTTCCTCCCGCTGCCTGGTGGGTCTGCCAGAGCTTCCCGAGGAGATGCTCAGCACGGGGAGAGAGAGGACACGGGGCAGGAGAGGGACTGGAGGAGGGGAAACACTGGAGCAGTTACAGAAAGGCACCAGAAATCACTCCTGGACTGTCCAAGTCCCGTGATGAACCGATTGCCCCATTTCACCGCTTCCCAACACGCCATCGTGTTGTCGTCCTGCCAGGAGCCGCTTTTGATCTACCAAATACTTCCCCCTTTTAAAATTAACACATTGCCAGACATAATGAATTTTCATAGCTGGCCCGGATCGGTTCCTTGGGAATTCTCCCCCTGAACAGCGACACTGAAGCCATCACAACGGCCAGCGGTGACACCGTTCTGTAAATTCTTCCAGCAGTGTTGACACGCAGAAATGAAAAGTTGCCACAAGAGCTACAAAAAATGGGTAAGAGCAACTTCCGCAGTTCAGCAACGTTATTAAGACATTGTCTACATTAAATCATCCTTGCCTGGAATGTAGATGAATCACAGCAAGCACAGCTTTTCAAGTGACTCTGTGACTCCACAAGCACCACCAAAGGGACTTTTCCACTGACTCCATAAGCTGGAAATTCCTCCTACCTGGGGGCACACGCAGCTCCTGACAAAGAACCCTCACTCTTTGCCCTGCAGAAACAATTGCAGCACAACTGCTGCTGCTCCACAGATGATGTGACAAACTTGTTCAATCTTGTATTTTCTTAGACCGCTGAAATAAAAGCAATCGTAAGCGGCCCCGACAGTTCCAAACAGCTCTGTGCTACAGCTCATGCATCACAAGAACGTCAGGCTCAAACATAAACTGAATGTAACTTAGGTAATAAGTTATGCTTGGCCAGGTTTGAGCCAGCTCAAGCTTCCCTGTCACCTAATTTACCTCAGCTTATTAAGCACTACGAGTTGGGTTGAGTATGGCAACACGTTGCAATCAGCAGCAGATCGTTAGCGCTTCCTGTGGAATTAGCTAGGAGGGCATTAACATCCAGAGAGGTTCTTTAAACAGGGACCAAGCTGGACCGAACCCTTAACTCGCCTGGAATTTCATTCAGATTCAGCCTTTGCATTCATAAATTCTCCTAAGAACCCAAACAAATCAGAGCTGATGACGTGGTGCTTCACAGCTCAACGGCGTGCTAAGTCCTGGAGTTAATCCCTCCATCCCTGCACAGACACAGGTCAACCAGCTTAGGTAAACACGAGCCCTTGAATCTCCATCCAAAAATCACCCAGACCCGGAACCAAGCTCCTTCTGACTCTGAACGAAGGAAATTGCCAAATGGAGAATGGGAAAGTAGTCCAGAAAAACGCAGGAGAAACACGGAAGGGGAACTGAGAGGCACAGGCCAAGGCACGGGGTCTGCGGTGCTGGGGCTCAGCACAGCACCAGCCTCGTGCGCTGTGTAAACACAACGTGGCACAGGGCTGTGGGGAACAGGAGCGGTGCAGGAAGATCCACAGCTCGTGCATTCACACCACGCAGGGGGGAGCAGTGGATGTGAGTTTCATGGTGCCTGCTTCAGCACCTCCTCCCTGCTTCTTCCTTCCATGAGGACCTTCTGCCTGTTTAGGATCAGCTTTGCAGTCTTTACACATTCACACTTGTTTTAAGATCCCAGTGACCACCAACCAATCAATACGCCGGCACGAAAGAAATTCCTGGGGTTCCCCCTTAGTCCAGCTACAACATCCCCCGCTGCCTGTAGTTCTACTGACAGTGAAACAACATGACTTGACCCAATTCTGAGCAGGAAAAGCTCTCCCAGAGCTGCACCATCCTTCTGTTTCTGACCAGAGGTGAAGCTGGGAGGTCCTCGTGGAGCTGAGATTAAGGGGTTTTTTACATCAGAAAATGTCCTACCTTCGAAGCAAATACTGGGTTCCTGGCAGTTTTCTGCCTCTCCACACAAAGCATCCCGTGATGTTATTGTGTAGCTATTTGTTTAGCAGATACTTCAAAGAGGAGGACTCTGGAGAGTCCAGCGTAACATCGCCCCGAGCCAGGCAAGCGCCAGGACCAGGTCACAAGGGTGAAGCAAGTGAACTGCCACCCCCTGAACCCACGACTCGTCTTCTGAGGCCACGCTCCGGAAAGAAGCAAAGTCCAAACCCTCCTGTGCAACACAGAGCCAACAAAGGGCTCCAAACGTCTAATCTCACGGTTTGAAGCCCAGCCTGCTTTATCCAGGCTCCACCAGGGATTCAATCAAGAAAAGCTGAATATTTTGCAAACTGTAAACATGAATCAGTGCCTTTTGTCTTTTCTAAAGTCCCTCATCTGTACAAACACGGATCTAATCCCGTCCAGTCTGCTTCATACGTGCATGGGATGCTCTGAGGACAGGCTGGGAGAGCTGGGGTTGCTAAGAAAAGGATCCGAGGAGACCTTAGAGCAGCTCCCAGTGCTGAAAGGGGCTCCAGGAAAGCTGGGGAGGGGCTCTGGATCAGGGAGTGCAGGGATGGGATGAGGGGAAGGGATTTCAGCTGAAAGAGGGGAGATTGAGATGAGATCTTGGGGAGAAATGTTTTGCTGTGAGGGTGGGGAGGCCCTGGCCCAGGTTGCCCAGAGCAGTGGTGGCTGCCCCATCCCTGGAGGTGTTCCAGGCCAGGTTGGATGGGGCTTGGAGCCCCCTGATCCAGTGGGAGGTGTCCCTGCCCATGGCAGGGGGTGACACTGGGTGGGCTTTGAGGTCCCTTCCAACCCAAACCATTCCGTGATTCTACAACAATAAGATGAGGGGTGGAGCCCAACGCAAATTCTAATCTCAGTTAATTCAGGGCTTAATCTTTCCTGTGCCCTCTTTTTTGTGTGTGACGGACGCTGCAGACAGGACAAATGCAGCCAGAATGAACGAGGAGCTCCAGAGGGGTGACGGCACTCGCTGCCCACCAGCACAGGGTCAGGCAACGGAGAGGGGCGGTGCTGGGCTGCCATCTCCACCGCGATGCTGGGGAGAGCTGGGGCACGGGCAGGCTAATTACACAACTAATTACAAATGACTCCAAGAATACATGCAAAGGCATTCACGTTGTCTCCCCCAAAACAGGAAAAAAAAGAAGGATTCTTTGTTTCCACAAAAATCCTGAACCTCTTAATCATCCAAGAAGCTAATCCTCATCAGGGGAATTCTGGGGAAACTGCAAATATTCTAGCTTGGCTGAGATAAGGGCAGAGCTGTTTATTTCACACATCTCGGCAGTGGTACCGAGCCAGGAAATACTTTTCAGTTAATTTCAACAAAACAAGACAAATGTACCAAATTGGCAAGAAAGTGACATTTTTCTGCAGAATTCTTCAGTGTCCAAACCGATATCCACAGAAATGACTCTTTCCCAGTTTGTCAGCAATCTCTGTTAGTTATTTTCAATATTTTTGGACTTCAGCTAAGCAAATCAGTGCCAAAACCACGCGAGAGCTCCACCACAACCCCCTGCCCAGCCTGAGCGATCAATAGAGCGCCCCGCTGCAGCATTTTAGCGTTGAGTACGTGAGCTTCAGCTCCACGGTCTGCAGGAGCCCAGTAAAGGTGCCTTGCTCTGGTACTGTCAGCGAATGCGGGAACTGCAATGTACTCTAAAAAATGTATCTTGTTCTTGGCTCTGATAAGCAAATAGCTTTTTGCATTTTTCTGACTCTCAGCCCCAGCGCTCGCACAGATGATAACGGGCAGGGAAACAGGGATGGGGAACGTACTCAGTGCACAAGAGCTCAGATTCAGGCTGCAGGAGCCGGTGAGGTTTGCTCAGGGTTCTGTGCTCACGCAAATCCCATCTACTCTTTTCATTTTGCAAACACAGCCTCGAGTCTTCTCTCCCACTCTGGCTGGAAAGCTGGAGGTTTAAAGTGGAAGGCAGGGAGCAATGCGACGCTATAGGCTCCGAAGGAGAATTCTCCTCTCTTTGCAAGCAATACAATACACGCCATCGACTCCAACAGGGCCAAGATCTCACCCTGAAAAGCTCACTTCTACCCAGGTCAGGTTTTCCTTCCATTGCTACCTTTAAGAGCACTTTCCCTGGATGGCAAAGCAACATCAGAAGCGCACACGAGATGGTTACGGAGAGGGAAACCCCAGTCCCTGTGCTGCCCCTCAGTGCGAGGCTCAGCCCGTGTGAGGTGGCAGCCCTACCTGCACACGTCCTCCCGTCCTGCTCCAGCCTCGTTCCCGCCGCGCATTTGCAGTAGAAGCTCCCGATGGTGTTGCGGCACTGGGACTCGCAGCCACCGTTCCCCACCTCGCACTCATTCACATCTGGAAGAGGGGAGAAGAGGGATGACAGATGAGCTTCTGCAGCCAGACCAGGTTGGGGTGCTGCACCAGAGCAAACCCAACTGCTTTTATTATACCTTCTTTTCCCATTAGTACATTTTCAGTGCCAATAAGAAAAAAAGAGCATTAACCAGTACACAATGATTCCCCTCGTTACAAGCACAAACACTTCAGATGTCACTCCCCAAAGGCTTCTCCCCCTGGATGAACACCAGCACCCGCACAGGTAAGAACATATTTGCTATCACAACGCGGTGCCTCACTCGGTAACGGCCACCTTGTTCATGAAAATAAGACCTTTTTTTTTTTTTACTTTACAAATATGTTGGTTTAGAAGTTTTATTTTCTTGTATTAAATCAGAGTGGTAGAACTATCACAACCTTTCCACTAAAATTCCCTCAAATAAAGCCCCTCAAGCTGCCTGAATAGTAATGATTCAGAGAAGACTGATCTAAAACACTGTAAAAATGAAAATACACCTTTTCTACTGATTTTTGTAACTCGAGTCCAGAACAAGTCCTGGTACCCTACAGAAACCAGAGGTTTCCCTTCCCCTGAGGGGAGCAGGGTCAGGCCTTCCAGGAATACGGAGCATCTTTCTCAAATTACATTTTAAGCATGGTGAATGATTAATCACCAGGTGAAAATGTAGGAATTGCCAGCCCCCTTGTTTTCCTAAATTGCCAGCCCCCTTGTGTTACCTAAACACAGGCTCAGCTGGAGGGATTTAACGCTGGGGACCCAACCAGCCGATACCTGTGCTTCTCCTCTAACTCTGAAGCAGCATCCTCCCCAAAGCCCACCTGGAAGCTGTTAATTAGCACAGGAGATGCTTCCCATTCAAGCATTTTCACACTTCACCAAAGTACAGGATAGCTATTTCAATCAGTCTAAAAAACCCAGACTGCATCAGTTGCCAAGGCTCCCAAAGTACAAAACATCAGCTGGCTACGTGACCCTAGACTGAAATCTCCGAGCTCTGCAGCCAACAGCCCACAAGCACCAGCTGTCCAGGCTCTTTGGGAGCGTGTGGGCAGTGGGATCAGGTCAGGCAGACAGGGAGCCTCCCCCACTGCTGCCGGGCAGGACCTGGCTCCCACACACACCTTGCAACCTCAGTCCCTGCCTCTGAAACCCCTCCTGCCTACAAAACACGGGGAGCGAGATGGCAAGGGGGAACCCTTGCACTGCATCATCGTTATTTGTGGCTTCAGATCAAAATCAAGCCCAGATTAGGAAATGCCAGGTTTCAGTTAGACATGGGAAATAGATGAGGAGCTTTTAAAAAGACTTATCAGTTGCTGGCAAATTTTTGACATTTGGCACTAAGCGAGCCACTCTAAAAATGTAGTAATGCCTAAGAAGCTACTTTTTTTTTTTTACTCTGTAAAGAAGTCTTTCCTTCTTAAAACAAAGTGGAAAAATGGAGACAAATACTTTTTTAAGGCATTTGGTCTGGATGGAAGAATAATGAGCTGTAGCGCTGCCAGAAACACGTGCTCCAGCCATCCTGCGCTCCGTACATTTCCTTCTGCTACTGCAGATAAATCCTGGTTTTCTTTGCTCACCCAGCGCCGACAGAGCTCGCGGTCTGTTGGGAACCAGCCCTGTTTCCAACTGCTCCGAGCTGCGAGCCCGGCTCGAGCTCTGCTGCCTCCGTGGCCAGAGGTGGCCAGAATCAGTAGAGAAGCCGTGGGGAGCAAGGGTAGGACAGGAACCCACCGAGAGAGAGCACACAGCCCCAGAAAGGCAGCCAGCCTGGATTTAGAGCCACCGCAGCAGCCAGCAGGGATGGGGACAGGGATGGGGACAGAACCTGCACCCCAAGCATCCACCGCTCTCTGCCAGCAGCACATCCCCACCCAGGCAAAAGCTCTTTGCAAAGACACCCGTGCAGCGACGCTCTTCATCCAGGATAAAAGAGGCTCTGGATCGCTCCTGCGACAACAGCAACAAAAGGGGTCTGTGAGCAGCACACAAACCTGTCAAGCCATGAAGAATTAAATGTATCACCAGCCAAGAACAGAGTCAGAGAAGGACAGGGATCCAAACAAAGCCGATCTGATCAAAGAGACACACCGTTTAATTCCCTTGGCCTCTTCCAATTCAGTCCTGTCTGTGCTCAGAGTTTCCCAGCTGCTTCTGAGACACCAGACCAGGCAGGTTTTGTTTTACTTTTCAGAAATCCTAAGACCTGCAGGAGCTTAATGAAATCCCCACGGGTTTATATTTCCTTAATCCTCCCATTGCAGCAACCTGCCAGCCTTCGGAGATTCACAGCTCGTTCCCAACACTTTGTGCCAGAGGGAAAGGCTACCAGGGGGTTAAGCAGGAGAGCTACCCAGCAGCTCCCTCGCTCTCTCTCTGACAGTGGATTTTCACATCACAGGTGCTAAAAGTATGAATTCAATAGCTCCAAAAATGTTAATTATATCTATGGACCGTAATTTCTCACGTACCGTAACTGCCCAAACGCAGCATCTGCTCGAAGGGACCGTTGCTGTCACAGCTGTAAGAAGAGGAGTTTTAACCCAGTTCTGGAAGGTTCATCCATTCCAGGCACCCTACTTGGAGCAAAGCCACCGGCTTTTCAAAAGGCTTTGCTGTCAGTGTTCGTAATCCCCGACAGCGAGATCCGCAGAGGACTTTGGCTCCAAGCTGAAGTGGCTCCTCGGGGCAGGTGCTGGCTGCAGCTGGAACCTGCTGCACGTTGCTCACAGAGCAAGAGGTGAGTGGAGGCAGCACTGCACGAGCCCCTTCGGGTTATCTGCATCCTAGTTCTGTGTCCAAATTACTCCTACAGCTCCCGTCACCCGGGAAATGGAACTGTTCAACGTGCACTGGGTGATTTTTCAAAATGAAAACAAATCCAACCTCCAAGAACTACGGAGTTGGTTTGAACACAGCAAGGAAAGGCTGATGTTCTGCACGTGCACCTTCTCAAGGCGCTAAGACAGCGGAGGGCTTGCACGGCAGCAGCAGCGTGCTCAGGGCTCTGCTCACTCCTCCCGTCGATTCCCTGCAGATCCTGGAAACCAAGTATGGGTCGCCTTGAATCGCACCCACAGGCTCCACCGACACTTGATTTCCAGGGTCGCGCACAGCAGACGTCAAGGAGTTCCCAGAAATCTGTTCCTCGAGAAAGGCTTCTTCCTGACCTTAGTTTTATTCGTAGGTTACTGAAGTGCCATGGAAATGTAAATAAATTCAATATGAAACTTCTTAGGACTTAAAACTTGGTTGGAATTCATCTGGTTGTAAAATACATACATTTGCTTTTCATTTTTTAAGAATGAGTTAGGAACAGGTAAGAGAATCCTGTCCTGAACTCTCATGTAACACGTCTTTCCAGACAATCTGTGCTCATTTAAGCACACCAATCTCCAGCTCACTCACATCCCCACTAAATTAAAGGGAGGCAGGAATCAGAGGTTGATTAGAGGGAGATACAGATGCAATTCAAGTGGCAAAGTTCTCACTCCAGTCCAAGGGTAAGGCAAGCTCTCCAGGATCGTCTCCGAGCGGAGCAGAGAGGCTCTACCGCCTCCCTCTGGCCACTAAGGAACCGAGCAGCTGCTTGGGAAGGGCCACTGGCGGCTCTGGGCTCAGCTAATTCGCTTCAAAGAGGAAACTCTGGATAATTACGTTCTAAAAATCAGGTTGCTGTAGCGCATCCCCATCAAAAGAGCCGTGGTGTGCTGAGACTCGGAGCTGCTCTGGCTTAGAGCCACTGTGACACGCCTGGTTCACGCAGTATTCTCCCCAGAGCAGGCACTCCTGATAATCGAAAGGGAAGATGATTTATTGAGTACAAATGTGAGCAGTTTAGCACAGACATAGCAGAACAGCGTGGGTGCTGCGGGTGTTCCTGCTGATGTGGCTGAATTTGGGTTGGTCCTCAGCGCAGGAAGGACATGGATCGGTTAGAGTGGGTCCAGAGGAGGCCACGAGTGCAAACGTTCCCGGTTCCTGAAGGTGTTCAAGGTTGGATGGACCATTCATTCTTTACAGAGGTTCCGCTCACACTTCACAGCCCTGCCCTGCTGAAGCCAGGGGCAACAGCCTGAGGCTCCGCAAGAGCAACCTCAGACTCCCAACCTCCGCCATAAAACCTTACGGACTATAAATATCACTCCATAGCGGAGAGAATTCTTTTTTGACACACTGTATAATGGATGCCTTATAAAAATATACTGCACTTGGCAGGCTTTCAGAGGCTTCCCAAGGCTTCCCTTTGGGAGCTCAGCGAACAGGCTGGTGGTTGATGACTTTTTTCCACTGTACGGCCAAGGCAGCATTTTGCAGAAAGACGGGACGATGGCTCTCCTGGGAAAGAACCTGTATTCCTCGTACGGAGAAGCCGGAGAGACTTCCTTCAAAGTTTCCAAATCTTTCAAGTGACCTCAGCTCCATGAGATCAGGGATGTGTTTGCCAGGGCTGGGGGTATGAAGGCGTGAATGCCAGCGGCAGATTTGTCCTATCATTAATTGCTTCTTGCAGCGAAGCCCATGCCAGGGTGACCTTCAGCTGCGTGTCCCCACGGCACTGAACGGACCCCGGTTATGCCTCCTGCCCTCGAAGCAAAGCTCCCACGCTGAGCTGGACTTACTGCCATGGATCTGAAGAGACAAGGCAGCAAGAACGTCTGGGGTTTTGTTCTCGCTCGTTACATCGCCCTGACCCAAAGCCAATGAGATTCACACAGAATCAAGGAAAAAGATATCAAAATCTAGCTGGAGGGCTCAGAAGAAATGCTGTGAAGAGTTCAGCCAGGGACTGAGAAGGAGTGGGTCGGTCTGAGTGCCAGATGCACGTGCTCCGGGGGGCAGGAGATCCAGGCTCCAGCCTCGCCGCATCGCCTCCCCACGGGCCAAGCCACGGAACCTGCTGTTCCGATTCCTCCCGTGGAAACATCAAACGACAAACTTGCTTCAGGAGCTCCTCTCGCTGCAATGCTGACTGCTCCCGAGGCTTTACGAGCTGCTGTGCGCGTGTGGCAGAGTACGGCTCATCCGTGGACCTCGCTCTCCTGGAATACAAACGCGGCACCGACGCTTGCGCCTCCCACTCAGAGTTAAGCAGAATATAACCCGGATAAAGGAAAATCAAAGGTCTCTTCTCAATTAAAAAAAACCTAAAGCATTGACTTCAATGTAATTATTCCTGTTCTGTAATATCGCATCCACAAGAGACAATTCCAGCCCCCGCTGTAGCTGCCAGTGGAGTCCAGCTGCCCTGGTTTGGAAGAGTGTTGCAAAATGAGTGAAGTCAAGTGAATTTCAAGAAAAATGCCTTCCATGAACAAACCATGCACATCTAATTTAGCAAAGCTCCAGGTATCCTTACAAACAAACCAGGCCAGAGAACTCAGAAGAGAAGCCTTCTCACAGATGCCTGTAACACCCCAAGGCTTTTCCCTAAATTCTTGGTTGTTGGATTTGTTTTTTCAGCAGGAGGAGGAGGATCCAGTCTGAAGCAGAACACTGACGGCGGCCTGGCAGAGAATGCTCAGGTACGGGAGATGTGACATGGCAACATATTTTCAGGACCAACAATGAAGGCCCTGCTGCCAAAGTAACATCTGAGAGGTACAGGGAGAACTGGTTTGACATCTTGGTATTTCACCCATCACGTTTAAACTTACCCATCTGAATCGGAAGCTTCAGGAACCACCCTCTGTTCAAAAGGAATCCTAAACCAAGCACCTTTCAAAGCTCTGAAGCGTTGACTCTCGGCTGCTCCTTCCTCCATTTTTTGGCAGGAACAGTGTCAAAAGTGGTGAAACACCATAAAGAAGGTGATGACCCTGGGTAGAAGGGTCATAACCGGAACAGTCAGCGATGACGGTCTTTTCTTGCTCGGCCTTTCTAGGCACTGTGCCGAATTGTGACTGTACACGGCGAGGCGGATAGAGCCTCGGTTTTGCGGCACGGCTACCACTGCACAACGCACAGCACCCATCTTATTCTAAAGAGCTGGAAATTCCCTGGGGAGGGGAAAAAAAAAATCTCCTTCTCTCTTTGTTTCCGTATAATTAAGTTGAATATTACACAGCATCCAACTGGGGGAGGATTTTGCAATGATCTCAAGAGCTGCAGTAACATTTCTAGTACAGGATGGTCTGTGTAAATCTATTGATCACTGGTCTCATTATTTATATTTTACTACAAAAGCCACTGCTGTTCCCAGATGCACAATAAGTGTCAAGAGTAAGAACCTTGGAAAAGAAATGGAAAAAGTTACAATAGCAAATGGCTTGTTCATGCCATAATTGGTATTAGGCAATTAATGGTGAGCTGCAACATCACATTGCCT
The DNA here is from genome assembly GCA_033558235.1 of Neomorphus geoffroyi. Taxonomy (NCBI): domain Eukaryota; kingdom Metazoa; phylum Chordata; class Aves; order Cuculiformes; family Neomorphidae; genus Neomorphus; species Neomorphus geoffroyi. Next base: position 999,654 of record JAUMJM010000029.1, on the reverse strand, counting down.
CTGAAAACAAAAAGCAAGGCTGTTTAAAGAACAGTTAATGAGCACGTTTTATGTTGTCCTCAGCAAGTTTACTGCCAAGCCACAAAAGACATCTACACACACTTCCCTTTGTCTCTGATGAAAGGGTCACTGCTACTTGCTCCCTGTTCAATTCACAAGTTTAAAAGGAAAGGGCAAATGCAATGTTTCAAACTCAAAATTCACCTTCTAAAAGGAGCAGCTGTGTGAGTTTGAAGACGTTGGCTTGGCAGAGCAAGTCCCAGCACCGCGCGGGCTGTCGGAATTAGAGGCAAAGCAAACACCTCCAGGCAGAGGGACAGAGTTCAGTGACCGCCTGCCACAGAGACCTATTGTATCACTCCGATACCCAGACCCTCCACATGTCTGACATTCCAACATCTTCCCTATTAATGAGGTGAGATCCTGAGCAACTGGGAAAAATGAAGGCAGAAATAATGTATTTATTTGCCAGGAGTCAATACTGTGCTGCGCAATTCAGGGCAGCTTCCCAGACCACAGTGGAGGTGGCTAAAGCCTAAATCATCTTAAACCAGAGAAATTACCTGATCTGCTGTTTCCCAAACCCCATTTTCTCCATCTGTTTCTCCTACGCATCTCAAACATCGCCGCTCTGCCTTGTTACATTACAACAGGTCAGAGCCAATCCGCTGCGGGAGAAAGGTGCTGCATTTCCAACAATGGAAAGCTTCGGTGGAACGTGGCAGTAGGACCATCTCCAAACCCTGTGACCAGAGCCCTTTCTTCCCTCAGCTCCTGCAGGTAGGAGCACACGCAGATACCCATCCAGATCCACCACTGCCTGCCCAGCGCTGAGCTCCCACCTCCTTCCCCTGGCCCAGGCACGGCCCGGACAGACGCCCAACAGAGAGAGGCGTTAGCAGCGGCAGAGGAGCTACAGGGACATAAGCTGGTGGCTTTGTTCTCCTTACAATGAAGCTTTTTTCTGGGTTTGAAAAAAATAAAATGATCCTTCAAATCGTTTCAAGAAGGCAATTTTCTGAATTCTGCCTCGGAACTCCAGGCAGGAAGGATCAAACTTCAGCAGGCTTAGAGGCGGCTGCATTCACAGAGCTGGACAAGCGTATGTCGAGATGCACCAGACGCCTCTGACACCTCACATCAACCGATTCCTTCTGGTGAAAAGGCTGTGTAAAGCATGAATACTTCCATAATTAATTTACCCCTTAGTGTTCCACTGTGCAGTCTGTATCCACGCTGTCTGCGTGGTAAACGGTCCATTTTCAACCATTTCTTCAGTTTAAAAATGTGCATTTTTGAAGAGTGTATCCGGTTACATCAGAGGCCGCAAAGTGAAAAGCCATGCCTTATTGTCACATAAGTGCAAAAACATCGCTGGCATGCTTCCGCTCAAATCCCGGGAGTTTTCTAAGGGTTCATTCCACAAGTTAAATGTAGAAGATAATTTTCCAGGCAAGTTTGTCAAGGCAAATCATAACAAATGCAAATCAAAACACATTATTTGACTTTCCCACACGTGACTGGTTGGGGCTGCACTTATTACTTATCAGTTAAAGAGAAAGCTGATAACATCTGAGATACCAGTAAACTGCGGGAATTTAAGCTTCTTGTGATGGAAATGTAGAGGAAATGATGGACAATTTGCAGCTGGTAAAAAGAGAGGCATCCTCTAATGACTGACATCTGGCACCCATTATCCCGGCATCTGCTGTACTGAAACCCAACACCCCTCACAAAACACAACGGTATGTGAGGAAAGGCACAATATCCCCTGGATTCTCCTCCAAAGATTAAGACCCACCCGCCCCCTTTATCCACTGCACACTCTATGTTAAACCAGCGAAAGAAACCCCGCGTCCTACCCATCGCCTGCGTTTATTGCACAGGATGCCATTAGTTTGGCCCTGTGATCGCTGACACTCAGGTCAGGACGCTGAATCAGCAGAACCGACCCATTATCAGCAATTCAGAACAGCTCCTGGCTGGAAGAGCCCTGGGAGCTCTGGCAGTGATCATCCCAGTCTTTGAGCAAATCACTGAGAGAGATAGATAGATAAATATATAAATCCCTGTTTACCTGCAAGTATGCAGGGATGGGATGTGGGCTAACAATTTTAAGCTGAAAGAGGGGCAATTTAGATCACATCCTGGGGAGAAATGTTTTGCTGTGAGGGTGGGGAGGCCCTGGCCCAGGGTGCCCAGAGCAGTGGTGGCTGCCCCATCCCTGGAGGTGTTCCAGGCCAGGTTGGATGGGGCTTGGAGCCCCCTGACCCAGTGGGAGGGGTCCCTGCCCATGGCAGGGGGTGGCACTGGGTGGGCTTTGAGGTCCCTTATGACCCCACCCATTCTGTGATTCTGTTCTATGATTCTATGACATATTCATAGATACGCACATCTCTGCACTACAGTAGTAATTTAAAATTATAACATAGCTGCCCTCAGTGAACACAAGCAAAGCACCCAGGAAACCTGAGGATAAAACAGGATAAACAACACCCTGATCTTGTTCTTTGAACCTGGTGCCGCATTCTCGGGGAATGAGGATTCCCACTTTCAGAGATATCATTTTCCATTTGAATTTTGCAACATATCTAGCAGGAAAAAAATGCCTGTACCAAACCCCTTTGCTGGCTGCTGCCACCCTGGATTTGTTTCTGTCGGTTGTCAGTGGGAGATTTCCCTCCTCCTCGTCTCCTATCAAACCACTTGGTTTGGGTTCCAGCTACACGGTACAGCGAGTGCCGGCCCGAGTCAGAAACCTGCATCGCGCCACAGGAATGCAGAAACACTTGAACCTGGATCAAGGATGCATGGAAAGCACCCTCCCTTTCTCACACAGCTCTCATTAATTAAACCCATGGGGCGGGAATCCTCTGAGCATCTTCCCAGAAAAAAAGAAAGCATTTGTAAGCACTGGGATCTCTGTTTGTTTCGTGAATTATCGCACAGATTGTACCGTAGCACCGAGACCACAGAGCAGAGAGACTGAAACACAGCAAAAGAGGCAGAAATTAAAGGATTAAAGGCAACCCTGTGGCTGAGGTGGAGGTAAGGAGATGGTTAAGAGATGTTATCAGCTTCTAGAAACCACGGTGTTAAAAAGATGCCCTGGAGAAGGCAGCAAATAATGCACTAAAAAAAGAGTTTTCTCCACTCTTTCCAAACCCAGAAATTGAAAGCAGAACATCCTGACGATTTATTACAGACCACAGCATGTATTTAAGCATAAATTAATTCTAAACATTCCAGGAAGGTTCGCAGCTCTGCTGATCTGTTCTGCTTGGCATTCGCTCCTCACTTCACTCGCTAAGCACCTATTTTGGCTGCAACCCATTCCCTTGTGCCGGTGGCAGAGTGGATCCCTACACCACCAATTTCAGGGGACTTCCAGAAAACCAGGGAATTTTGCAGGTCCTGAGAGCTGGGCGGCCTCGTGTCCTTTCAACATAAACCAGCCAAAGGCCGAAGGGAGAGGTGCTGAGGCCGGCAGCGGGAGGCCCATCTCGGACGTGCCGGCTCTCCTGCACGGGCCGGACCAGGCTGTGGTTCGCTCTCGTCCTCTCTTGTTCCAAGAACCCAGCCAGCTGGCTGAGCCACTGCGAGCTTGGGGTGGCCCCTGGCTACTTGACTGGGGGATGGTCTCGTCCCCTCCAGTAATGGTCCAAGGATTCAGCATTAATTCAGTCTACTTGGCATTCGCATATCAAATTCCTCTTATTCCCAATTACACGACGGGATCCCAGCGGTCCATTTTTAGACTGGAGTATTTTTCATTGCTTGGAATCTGTTCTCCTGTATAAATATCCCTTGACTCACCTCCGTGCTCTGAATTTCAAGAAGTGGTTTATGAGGAGAAATTACTTAGGGTAGACTACGCAGCTCTCAAAAACGTCCAGTTCTTCGGACTCGGTTCTTGCTCAGCTTTGCAAGTCGCTGAGGTTTTGCAAACACAAACCCCCTCTTTTTAATTGGTCACAGCTGGCTGCAAACCTTCGCGGAAATCCTTGAGAGGAGATTAGAGCGGGGCTGACATTTCGCCATGGTGCTGGCACTGTGATAATGAAGGAGGTGATCACGGGAGGGGCTGAGGAGTTTCAGTCCTCACTAAGGAGAAAACACGCATCGCTTTGAAGATGCCATCCAGTATTTCACATGACTTGGCCCAAGGTACGAATCCCTCCGCACGCAGCATGGATTTGGTCTTCTCCAGATGGCACAATAAGCAGTTTCCTTCCAAGCTTTTCTTACCCCTGACAGATCGTAACGTGAGGAGCAGTAAAGATCTATATGAGAATTCCAAACCGGTGCAATGTCAGCGATAGGATTCCTCTCTCATTTATTTGCCAAAATCTAAGCAGAGAGCTATAACTCATCTAAGGGACTTGAGCCAGGCATTTTCTGTCACCCAATATAATCACCTCTTTTAAATGATAATGAAATCCTTAATTCTTGGGGTTTACCCAAGGAAAGCTTGAAAAGAACAAAGAAAGCCATATTTTGAACTCATTACAGTCTTTAAAGATTTCTGTCTCTTAAACTAGCAGCTCTCTTCACCCACTATCATGTTCCTTTAAACAAACACGTCAGTAATACTTCTGCCTATGTGTATGCTCCATCACTCATCGACAAAGCCGGACAACTTTAAATATGCGAGTGTACATCCAAAAGGCTGTTTGCTGTACTCCAAGTCACCTTTAGAAACTCAGATCCTGTGAACTATGAAGTTATTCATAGAGTAGCTGCCCTACATTTGCATCCAGATTTGTAAAACCGAGGCCGTGCCAGGAAGCTGGCAATGAACGCCGTGCTGAGCATCTCTGTGAAGGACGCTGGACCTTGCAGCACCCTGGAGATGGAAGTCTGGGAACTCTTGTTTGTGCAGGTACGGCCCCAGCTGTTCCCTCTATTTCAGCACATTTTCCCTTTTCTTCAAAGCTCATTTGACAACAGATTTAGTTGGGTTTTTTTTAGTTGGATAAACCCCGACACAGCCTTGGCTTGTTTCCTCTCGCCGACTTTTTCAAAGGGTTCGGCGCTACCTGTTTGCCAGCTATTAAATACCTAACGTTTGGCCGATGGACAAGCAGATAGCGCAGGACGAAACCAAGCTCTGCACAAGCCGTCCTTGTTCCACTGCCCTCCTGAGCCAAAAGGGAGAGAAAATCCCAGCAGGGCGAGCACAGCAAAGCTGTGAGTGGCAGAAATTCAGGCTCTGTTCTCCTCTGCGGTAGAAGGTGAAACCTTTGAATCAGGCAACTGTTAATAAATAAAAGTATTTGGACTTCTTGGCTGTTGGAGAAGTACTCTGCTTAATTTAGCCCTGGTATTATTACCAGTGGATTCTCTCCAAGAAGCCGCCAGCTGAAGAACAATTGCTGCTATTTAATCCCACAAACGGATTTTAAACCAGTCTTGTGAACTGTAAACCCATGGAATATCGAACACAATGTGTTGCTGCTGTCCTTCGGAAACTGGCCCTGGGGTTCTCTTGGACCAGGGAAGTCACTCAAGTCCAAACAAGCGTTATTGCACGTGCACGCTCGCTGGTGGCATCTTCACGTCTTGGAAAGAAGTATCTGGCTCCCGGATCCAAGATGAGTCTACCAGGTGCTTTCCTTTGCTTCCAAAGACAAAACCTTTCCTGTTTTGACCTCAGCACCTTCCAGGACTCTGCAGCCCTTTTGAAAACCACCTCCAGCCCGCAGGCTGCAGCAAAGCCCTCTCTCCCACCCCTCTGCCCAAGCAGCCCGTGCCCTAACACACCCCAAAGGCTTCCAACTGAACAGCTCGAAGAGATTAGCAGGAGAAATAGGGTCATTAGTCAATCAAACAACACTGAGGGCACGTCAAACGCTTGTGTCAATGAGGGCCGTGCTCTAAAAGAGACACAATAATGGTCTCCACAAAGCCATTTCAGCTGGCCTTGCAGAAGCAGACACTAATCACGGCCCTGCTCGCTTACAGTTGACCTCTCCTTTGTGAAAAGCTAAAGAAGATTTGGTCTGCCCGATCCTTCAAAACACAGCCGGGCTAATTAGGAAGGGCCCTGTCCCTGTAGCGCCTCAGAGTTCCCACACGACAGCCCCAGAGCCCGAGTGCGGTCGGAACGATCCACTCCCCTGCGGAGCTTGCAGTAAGCAAACACTGAAGGCCAGAAGCTGATTTACGGTACGAGATGCAAATAACAACAGCATTTATGCTCCCCACCCCCACCTCGGAAGCGCAACCCCCCGGCGCGCAGAGGTCCCGGGCACTGCTGCAGCGGCTGCGCTGCATTCACTCGGGTGCACCGTGTGCACCAAAACCCGACCCCGACGCATCGGGTGGTCCGAGCATCCCTGGGAAGGCTGGGCAGGCTTGGAGCAGAGCCCAGGTTCCTCCACCCCCCTCCCTCCCAGCACTGAGCCCTCCACAGAAAGGTCATTTATGCCCACGCTCAAAGAAAGGAGCTCCTAGAGAGTCGCAGCCCAAACCAAAGCTCAAACACCCCATTTACAGCCCTTTCATCTGTCAGACATGGAAGATAACGGAGCAGTTTGGGACATCCCCACTGCTTTCTCAGCTCAGAAACAGCCTCTGCAGCCACTATGACACCGTGCAGCTCAACCTTCTCCTCGGGATTGCTGCACCTGCCAAGCCCCTCGCAGGGCACGTAGGGGATGCCTTGTGGCACAGAAAAAAGAAGAGAAATGTCTCTGCCAACAGCACTTCAGAGGATCAAAAAAGTCCCCAAAATGCAACAGAAAAATTGTTGGAATCCAGACAGGTAAACAAGGTGCACAGCAGAGCTTCCCGAAAGAGCTCACACAACCCGACTGAGAGGTGAAAAGATTCAGCGCAGAAAGAGAGCACCCAAATATTATCACTTTCAGCAGCTCAGGAGCTGGGTGCTCCCAGTTGGCACTGGTTGGGTACTGCCTGCTTTCCAGCCAGGGTAAACACAGGAGTTCCGCTGCTCTCGGCTGGCCAGTAAAAATATCCCATGCTGAAAGGTGTGACAGGAGTCCGGCCAGGCCAGGAACGTCCTTTGGAACAGACACGGCTGTGTTTCTTTCCAGAAAAGAAAAAGTGATACCATTAAGATCAGACACAGAGACTTCTGGAAGATGAATGACACCACGAAACATCACTGTGGAGCAACTTCATTCACTCCCGGCTATTATCAAGTTGTTTTCATTGGATCACAGGATTGTTTGGGTCCTCCAACCCCCCCGCCATGGGCAGGGACACCTCCCGCTGGATCGGGGTTTGGCCCATCTACAGGTTGTACCTGGCAGAGAGAATCCTCTTTCTTTAAAGAAATTCTCCAAGTGCAAGTTAAGGGCATTTTAAGCACTTCTAAATTGACATTGTAACCGCAATTAAAGTTCCTTAAATCAGATGCACCATGAAAAACGCGCCAGAGCAGGCTGGCTCGGGCGCTGCAGCCCAGCCCTGCCGCGCAGCTGGTGGTCGCAGGCTGAATTGGCAAGACCTCCCGTCTGCCTTCTTCAAACACACTTTCCCCAAGCTGATGAACTTTCTGCCCTCTGTTCTGTTTACTCTGGGGTTGGAGGGTTCCAGGCTTTCTTTCCAGCCCTTCTCAGTGGGAAAACCCAGCTGAAGACAATTCCAACATCAGCTCCCCTACCTCTGCTTCTGAAAGAGCAAGGAACCGTGTATCTCTGAAGAAAGAGATACACACTTAAAAAAAAGCTTATTATTTAATTTGCTGTTATAAATCAATATTGTTTAGGCATAATTTGATTAATGGCTCCTGCCCGCTACCTTGCAGACCCGGCAGTCAGAGGGCAGAAAGGGAGAGCCCTTTCCCTCTACACCAGCACAAGGAACACTCGCTCTCGTCACATATTTGGCACAGAGAACCACTACAGCTTTTAGCAGTTGTTTGCTACAGAGCATCCCCTTACCGCACCGGAATTACCAACACAGGAAACTCAATAACCTTAAAGAGAGAATTTGTACATTGCACAAAGGTTAATTAAATAAAGCTTAGCAGCCCCAAAATAAAGCCCAGCCAAAGATATAACCGATGGAGACAGTCGGAGCTTAACTACTTTCCCTTCTGCTGCCGCAGCCCGTCGCCACGCTCCCCCGGGCTGAGCTTCACTCCACAGGCCGTGACCCCAGGGTTTCTTTGTTTGACCCAACTTTAATCAGCTTCCCTCTCCGATTCCAGCAAATCCCTCTGCTGATGGCAGTCAGGAATAAGGGCTATTGTACAGCACCGAGCTACGTTTCACAGCAAGTCATGATAAGCATTTCCTTTCCAAACATCCAAGTTCCCCAAACACAAGAAACGGTGGCCAAGAAAAGTAGAGAGGAGATTATTGGAGTTTTGCAGATAAAACAATGGTGAGGATAAAAAAACCCAAACACTGGGGCATCCCTCACTCTTTATCCCCTCTGCTTCCAACTGAAAATTAAAGGAAGAACTGAAAAAGACCGCTTACCGTACTGACAGCGAGGACCTTGGAAACCAGCAGGGCAATGGCAGAGCTGTGGGGATCCCTCCACGCAATTCCCACCGTTGAAACAAACCCCGACACTGCAGAGCGCTGCGAGGAGGAGGGAGAGGATAAATGCTGAGATCACGATCAGAGGTGTTTGTGCACCAATAAAAGCCCATTCACTCATCGAATTCCACAGCTTTGGGGCAAACTGGAATAGTTACAGCAATACCGTTGAACCCCTATTGACAGGCGACTCTTTTGGTCAACAATACTCAAACAGCACACAAAGTCCTTAAAATTTAGGAGAGGAAGTAGAGTACCTTCAGCAGTGCCTCAGGGCTTTTCTTACAGGGCAGCTAGGTGAGAATTTGCTGGAAAACATCAGCAGAGCTGCAGGGCTGTTGACAAAATGATGCTTTTCCAGGCCAAAAGTGGGTAAAACAGTCAGAAAATTACTCATGTGGCAACAAAGGAACTTATGGATTTTGAAATTCAAGGCATCTTTCAGGAACAAACCCCGAGAAGCTGGTTTCCACCTCTCCACTGTGCTTTCCTGAAGAGCTGGCTGCCCAAACGTGGCGTCACCTTCTGAACGGCCGAGAGGGTGAAATGGAGCTAAACTGGACGTGCCTGAGCAGCCACGTTTCTCTGTTCTCACCAAGTGAAGTGTAAAATGGACACAGAGACAGAGAATGCTCAATTAGGCTTCTGAAATCCACCTTTTCAAACCATCTAAATAAAGCCACAAACAGGGAGAGGTTTTTCCAGTGAAAAGTATATTTCTCATAACTCATGAAATGCACTCAATGTTTTGTATTTCCCCCTGGAAAACGCTGCTCTCAGAAGGAGAAATGTTGTTAACAAGTGATGCTGTCATGTGTGCCGGGCTTTGTCAAAGTGTAAGGACGCAGAAAAAGTGCCCATCTTCCTTTTTAAGTCCATTAAAAGATGCAGACAATGAAATTTTCTCTCTATTCACTGATCTGGACATAGCTGTGCTGCCGGCCAATTCCTCTTTTCTTTTTCCTGCACTCTCTCTTTTTCTTTCCCTTTTCACCTCCTTTCAACAATCTCCAACGCAAGCCAAGAACGATGGGATCAGCCAGGAGCAAGAAGAGCTTCACCTGTCTGTGTGGTGCAAGGGATGCTGCGACAGCACCGGGGCCACAGTTCCAGTTTGCAGCAACGGGACCCAACGCGTTGCAGCTCCTGCATCCCGGGAAGGGATGCTCTGCAAGTGCCAAGTGTGTCACGGTCACCTGTGCCGGGGCCCTCGTGCTGCAGTGGACGGATCCAGGGAACATAATAATTTCAAGTAGCTGCAATCACAAAGGCAGACCTGGCAACCCCAAACCTGCTGGCTTGGAAACTCACAAGAGTAGAGAATGCAGGTGTGGAGACAAACACCGACGGAGCCAAGCGCAGCTCGCACTGCGATTACCATGAATCGCGTCCTGCTGCCCCGCACGGTCACTGCCCCAAGAAGGGAACAATCAACCTGCGAGCACATCCAGCACCTGCTGGAAGATGCCGAGCCGCCTCCGCTGGAGCAACGATGAGGTTTGCCTTTGAAAGCCAGGGTGAAGAACTTCTCCAAGCATTTCACTTGGTAAAGGGAAAGCCGGAGGTCTTTCAGAGCAACAGCAGAGCCCTGCGTGCTCCTGGCCACTCGTGATGTGTCCACAACACCTTGTGCTACACCCGCATCACGGGGAAAGCAACATGGCAGCATCTCCTATGTTAGCGTCACCTGGGCTCACGAGTGCCGACAGACCAAATTAATTAATAAATATATAAAACCTCCTGGAAGAGCCTTTTTTTTCTTCTCCGAAGCCGCAAGGCTGCCAGCTCCACATGCCCTGGCTGCCTTAAGGAAAAAGCTGGGGAATCCAACACCTCTCCAGCAAGAACAGCCTGGGAACTGACTGCCAGGTACCCCAGCGCGCTCAGTGAGGCCCCAGGAGACATCGGTGGCAGCGACCGGCGCGGAGGAGAGCCCAAGGTCCTGGGCACGGGCCGGTGGAGAAGTTCCTGGACAGAGCGCTCTGGGTGCTGCTCAAGGCCAGGGATGAAACAGCGCCTTTGCCGTTATCACCTGAACATTCAGAGCCCGCGATTCAGCTACAACCTACGCACAACACCAACCACCTGCAACCAACGGAAACAGCGCTTGCCGGGCTGGGGCTGCCTCTAAGCTCTCCCTCCTCTTTGCAAGTTGGGAGCACCCAGGTTCCCGTGCCATTCCAGCTCAAGCTGTAACTAATTAGCAACAGAAGAAGCAGGTCTGTGAGTACACATTTCACTTCGCGTCATCATCACTGGAGAGGAAAGGCACCCTGTGCAGGCTTCAAAAATGGCTCCAAGTCCTTGGCACAAACTGTTCCATGCTTACTCCAAAACTCCAATTGTGCATTCAGAAGGAAAAGGAATCGCAGATGGGACCAGCACAAGGAAGTGTTCGCATTTTGGGGGCACGTTGGCAGGACATTTTGTGCCCGCAAGAAGATACATTTGCAACGCTACCAATGCATTTCAAAGATAATTTGGAAGTTTCAGACGTAGACACAAAACCAGAGATGGGGAAGGGCAGGGACCACCTGCACGAGAGAAACACAAAGCTTGGGGGTGTCAGCTTGCCACGCCTGAAGCATCCTTCCCTCCTGATTTAGATTTATTATCTAAATCCCCCCTCCAAAAAAGGATTATTTACTGACACAAAGGTGGCATTGAAGTCTGAACACGCCTCTGCCCAAAGTAATGAAACGGTGATGAGATGGTGTTTCAGAAAGGTAGTTATCTCCTCATCTAACGTTTTAGCCACCTTTCACAGCCAGGTATCCCTGGGGACCGCGGCGATCCCGTATCAATCCCTTGCTCGCCTGCTGGTGCAAAATATTGGAACTTGAGAAACGCCTTCCCGAGCAACCGCGATGCCTGTGATCACAAACACCTCCGCCTGTGTGAGGGACACGGCGAGGCAGAGGGAGCTCCTGGCAGCGAGGGTTTCATTGCAGCTTCCCATCTCCAGGTGTGCACTGGGATTTTCGAGGGCCACAGCCCTAGGTTTTGCTCGTCCTGGTTTTGCAGGAAGGGCTCTCTGCTGCTTTCTCCCTTTCCTCCAGACCTGAACCCCGTTAGAACCTACTGAGCGGCCAAATTTCATAATACAGTGGTTTTCCCTGAATCTTGCACCTTAATCACCTAAAAATGGGACTGCAGGCAGGGTCCCAGTACAGTCCAGCCTGGCTGGGGGATGCCCTGTTTGCCCTCAGAGCTCAGCTCTCGGTTCAGCAAGACCCAAAGCACAACAATGGAAAATATTAGAAGCAATTGCAGCGACACAAATGAGGGATTAGGAGATACGGGTGTTATTCTTGGCTGTGCCCCAGATTTCCTGAATGACCCGGACAATTCCCTGCTCTGTGCTTCAGGCTGGCACACACAGAGTGGAAATCATAATAACCTACTTCCCAGGCCAGTGGGCTGAGGGGCCAGGGGGTCTCCCTCCTCTGTGCCTTCCAAGCCTTCTGCAACCCAGCTCCTAATTCAGAGCGACACAATTTCATGCGATGGAAATTTGGTAAAAAGGGTAGCGGCGCTGTGCTGGGAAACGAGAGAGCGAGGAGGAACTGCAGAAAGCATCACCTTCTTCTGTTTGAAAGGCCAGGCAATGCCTTCGGTGAGGATTTAGCAAGGCAGGAGATGATGGAGAAGCACATTTCTCCTACAAGGTAGAGGCTCACACAAGTAAACCCAGCCACCCTCCTCGAGGACGGAGATGGTCCCCGGGGGCAGCGAGAGTTGGGAGTTTAACCAATACCAGGCTTGATCCCAGGAGAAAGGTTCAGAAGTTCAGTCAAAACCTTTCAGCTGACAAAACAATGAGCGTCCGGGAGCCAAGAAGGGATGAACAAAGGAAAGTCAGCCTAATAGGGAAATGAAATTTTTAACAGAACACATTTCCTGCTGAGCCTTCCAACCTGTACCACAAATAAGGGAGCCGCTGCCCTGGACAGCTCAGCCAGGCTCCCCGGGCGATGCAGAGAGGGGGCTTGGTGGTGCCTGCGGAGCAAGCACAGTGACTGCGGCTGGACCCGTGGGGCACCCTTCCCTTGCTCGATGGGTGCGACGCTGAGCTGAGCTGGCAGTGAGAAACGTGGTTCAGTGCGGGGTAACTCACTCTGGAGCCTTCTAACCGCCCGCTCGTGAGTCATAGAAGTTTCTCTTTTAATGAGGCAATTAAAATCCAACTGCTTTCTACTCAGCCCTTGGGGATGGTCAGAGGGGTTTTTGCTGTGTCTCAGACTCCGATGCTTCCTCCCACCTCCTCACCAAATGTTTATTCTCCCTCTTCACCCCAGGCCAGGCTCTATCCGAGCTAAAAATCAGAGCTAAGCATGATCCAAACGAGAGCTGGATAAAACCTCAAGACAAAGAGAACCAGAGTTGGTGACCAAAGCTTTGGACCAGCAGCTCAACACCAAGCTCCTCCAGGAGCTCCATGGAGGTATCTGACCAATGCTGCCTGCCTGGCGCTCGGCCAGGCTGTGCTCACCTAGGCGGTCCCATTTCCTTGAGCTTGGTCATTAAAAATCCCCTTGGGTATCTCCATCCCACCCAGCAGCAGGGCCAGGCTCTCTCCCACCTGCAGTTCTGGGTAGGACTTGGCCTCGCTGCCGTCCCAGTGGAGCACTGGCACCTCCTGCGTCATTTACGGGCGACGTCGCAACCACGACAAGGTCACCACTGCTAAAGCTCCCAGGAGTGGTCTCCTCTTTAGCCTCTTCCATACTCGGTGCTCTCCTCGGTGCCTCTCTGCCTCACCCACATCATTTCTGAGCACGGCAGGGCCAGCCCAGGAACACAGACACGGCGGCCGCGGCTGAACACCGGCTCTTCCACACAGACCGAGAGCTACAGGCATGGTGGGACTCAGCTTTTCAACATCTCGAGCTGAAAGCAGAGATCACGGGGATTACCAGACACGCAGGCCCTTTGTCACAGTCGGCAAGGGCTTTCACTGTGTTACTGAACCCATGTGGAATTTAAGGAGCACCTCAGAGGCCACTTGAAACTGAGAAGCCTGGTCTGAAAGTCAACCTATCCATAATCAGACAGGGAAAGAACTCGATGCCATGCTAAAAATGCAAAGGGTGCCTTGACTTCTGACCTTTTTCCTTCCCAATGGGAATGAGCAGTTGAACGTTCCGAGACAGAGGGCAATGGAAACACAGCAAGCCCTCGCACTTCTAGAAGCAGAAAAGATGGGACAAAAAGCAGACGCGCTGCGAGGGAACCGGGCACCCTGCCCGTACAAGGTGAGATCCGACAGCCTGGGGGGTGTTGGGAGCAAGCACTGCTGTCACGATTCCAAATGGCACGGGAGGAGAGGAACGCAGACATCAAATATTCTTGGATACCCGTGCGATCTCTGTGGAGCCGTTACTCCTCAGAGCACTTGGCTTCAGCGCCGTTTTACGGGGTGTTTCTATGAAATTTTCCATCCCTTCCCACACCCCTTGCTCCCAGCAGAGCCCGCGTGCTCTGAGTCACCGAGTCCTGGCCGTTTGCTCACCTGCAAATGCTCAGAGACACAAATCTGCATGGGAGGAAGAAGAGGACATCCCTTGTTTTGCTACAAACCAACACCAACCTCGGCCAACCAGAAACACGCTCGGCACAGGGGCTGCAGCGGGGCCAGCCCTCACCTCCCCGGCACCAGCACAGGCAGCAAGAGCCCAAACAAACCAACTGAACTGGTACCCAGGACGGCGCTGGCGCCTCCCATTTCATAATGTTATTTATCATTACTGTCAAAAGCCAGAGAGGGGGGTCGCATTCAAACGAGAAGAAAGCAGCAGGCCTTGGCCATCTCCACAGGATTCTACAGTGGTGAAAATTTCCCCTAATAAAACATCCCATGGGTTGGGTTTTTTTCATTTGTAAGTGATGAGCTGCCCAGCATTTGGAGCAGAGAGAGCGCGGCAGGGAAGAGATGCCAACCTCCACGGGAAAGCAAGATAAGATGTCCTTACTGGAGCGATTCCACTGCACGGTGTCCAACTGCTCTAATTAATTTGTCAACAGCGATGGCCTTCCCTGCCTTTGTACTCCTGGAACGTGATCAACGATCACTGAAGACAGACAGGAACGGTCACAAATCCTGTTGACATATTTTGGCGTAGCTTCGTTGCCTTCAGCAGTGAACGCGGGCTGACTCGCAGCTGCTACACGCAAACCAGAAAACCCTCTATCCCCCACAACACCCCGGCTGTTTCCCTGCCTCAGCAGTTTGTTAATGCGTACCGGCTCGTTTCCCTCTGGTCCAGAAGACGGTACTGCTACTGTTGGGAATTACACATGGAACAGGTTATCCAGACCCATTTAAAAGAGCAACAGGAACTGTTGATGCATGCATGGCAAGAAAACAAACCCTGATGGCTCGTCCGTCACATTGGCAGCAAGTTTGAAATTAGTGGATGGGAAAGCCCAAGGATTTTATCTCCTCCTGCTCCTTTTCATCCCAGCCCGTCGCTGCAGCGAGCCCTGCTCGGCCTCCGGGCGCTGCTCCCTGCTTGGGAGGATGAGTTAGGAGCGTGCCCTGAGCAGCTTGATTTCCTTTTCTCTGCTTCCTTCCTGGATGGAATCACTCACTTCCTTGGCACAAAACCTCATTACAGAGCGCGCTCGTCTGAGTTCATCTGAGGTTTTTAGCTGCTCGCTGATGGGGGGTGTCAGGCACCCGCGGAGTTTCCTCTGGCGCGGTGGGGATGCTCCCCGATGTTGCAGGCTTTGGAATAGGAAGGATGAAGATCGGTTGCCAGACACACCTTTTATTCTTTTCTTTTTAAACCTCTGCTTCAAAGCATCAAAGCGCAGGGGAGGCACCCCCAGCCTCTGCTCCGACAAAAGACGAGGAGCTGTGGGAGCCCTTTCCCTAG
Organism: Neomorphus geoffroyi; assembly: GCA_033558235.1. Lineage (NCBI taxonomy): Eukaryota > Metazoa > Chordata > Aves > Cuculiformes > Neomorphidae > Neomorphus > Neomorphus geoffroyi. The sequence continues at coordinate 984,260 of JAUMJM010000029.1, read as the reverse complement.
GCTGTAGGTTAATTACAATCAAAATCGCCTCTACAATGGGCTTGGACACGGCTGGCTTTCACTGCCTCGACGGCGCAGCAGATCCCAAATGCTTTGTTGGTTCTCCTTTACTTAAAATGAAAGCTGCTTTTCTACGGCGAGGGCAGGAGAGCCCCTCCAGCGCCTTATTCCGAGCTCCCTGGTGCAACCAGGCAGAGAATTCATAACAAATCCCAGGAAGCGTGTGTGATCCTGCCTCGCTGGTGACATCTATTCCTACACATACGCTCAGAGAAACCTTTGTTTGATTCAGGAGAGGATTTTTCCTTTGCTCTCAACACCTCAAAAGCCAAGTTTAGAGTTAAATATTTCCCCAGCTGGATGCGGCCATGGCGTTGCGGGGGGGGGGGGGGGGGGGGGGGGCAGGAGCGACGCAGCATCTGCCTCCCGTGCCAAGCAACACAGCCTGAAGGGGGGGGCAGAAAGATGGGGCCCACGAGGATAACGCTGCCTCTGTCTTCTGCAATAATAGCATAAAATCATCTTATATACTAATATTTGCAAATCCTTGGCCTGCCTCGTGCAAATCTGAACACACGCGGCGCAGCTGGGAAGGAGGCTCTTCCACGCCTGTTTGCAGCTACACTGGAGCAGCCACGAGAGGGGAGGAAACGCGGTCTCAGAACACAAAAGGCTCAAATTCTGGCTCTCCGCTTCAGACCTCACAAGTGCCACCACTTCACCCCCGTGGCAGCTTGGTTTCTCCTCCAAGGCTGGTGCTGTGACATCCCTTGGTGGATCCTGCCAGTCCTGAACCCAAGCGCTCACCCTTTGGATAAAGGAGGGAGCAAAGGACAGGAGGACAGCAGAGATCTGGCAGGGGGACCCCAGGCTCAAGGAGTCTTAAAAATAACTGAACCTGACGCACACAGCTTGCCGAGCAGTTGAGGAGCTGCATCTCATTATGAGTCGATGACCGACTCCTGCTCTGGCTGCGGCTTGGGGTGACGAGCAGGGAATGGTCAGGGACCACACTCCATCCAGGGACCACGTTCCACACGGTGACCTTGCTCCATCCAACAACCACGCTCCGCGCAGCGACCTCACTCTGTGCGATGACCACACTCCACCCAACGACCACGCTCCACCCAACGACGTCTCTGCCAGCCCATCTCCACCCAGCACTGCAGTCCCGCGTCTCAGCCTGTGCATAATGAGCCCAAGGGCACCTCTTCCACCAAGGCAGCTCTCACGGGTGCTGAATGAGACCAGCTAGCTGGGAAATCAGCCACCACCGGCACGTTCAGTCACACCAGGACTTTCCAGAACTTCTGCCAACAGCACCATTTGAAACCCCACTTTGGGCTGGATTTTAAGCATTTAGTAGCATTTGACAACTGGATAAATGAATGTGACTCTAAAAACACTTCCGCGCTGCAATGAGGAAATTCTACAAAAAGGGGGAAGCAGCACCCAGACTTCCTGGGAAGCCGAGAAAAAGCCCCGTGACACACAGCTAGAATAAATAAAAACTTAAAAAGGAAAAAAACAGGAGCAAACAACAAAAAGATCCAGTTCTTTTTAAAGACACGTTTGCCAGAGGCAGAGCCCAGCACTGCCAGTAGCAAATGAGGAACGTCATGCGACAGCGCAACACTTACGGTAGAGGCAGCCGGCATCGCCTCCGAGCTGGGACCATCCCGGGCAGCACCGGTACGCGGTCTGGAACCCCACCTTGTACGCCTGCCTGTAGCCCGTGTAATACACCGTTCTGGAACACAGCAAAGCCAGACACCGCGCGGGTAACGTTAATCCCTGCTGAACGAGGAAGCTGGGAAGAACAGAAGTTACAGCTCTACCTGTGGGTGTAAACAAATCGAGGAATTTGGCTTTTAAACATGCTGAGTTTTCTTCCTGCCTCGTCCAGCTGAGAAAATGCTGCTGAATTCACTTTAATTGGGAACACAAGAGACTGGGTTGTCCAGGTCCTCACACACCCCTGGCTCTCTTCTCCTCCAAGCTCTTCCACAGCTCTGAATTCCTCTCAAACTACTCATCAACAAAGGAAATTCAAATTTTTAGATCAACAGGTATTTCAGCCCAGCTTCTGTGAGCACGAGCAGATGTTTGCAAGGATCTGTGGAGCTAAAGCATCATCAGAATCCTGGTGGGAATATCAAGCACCTCAAAAAGCTCACGTGCAGCTGTGTGTTAAAAATCAAAGCTCTTATGGGTTGAGGCTGGCAGAACAGATTCCCTGATGGAAAGGGCTTTCTTCTCCTTGATCCTCCTTGCGCCGTGCCCTGCGATGCCCCTCAGAGCAGCCAGCACCATCGGGCACGAGAGCACATCTCTCCCATCCTCCAGGAAGAGCTCAAAGCCTTCTCCATCCCAGCACCAGCAGGTGGTGGTGGCCACAATCTGAGCAGGGACGCTGTGCGCAGGTAAAAGCCACGGGTCCCTTTAACAACCCCAAGCAGTTATCCCAGGGTGGGAGCTGGGGGGGTGAAGCAGGGATTGATCCAAAGCACAAATAAACAAAAGTGACACTTGTTTTCCCCCGGAAATCTGCCGGTGTGTGTGTGTGAAAACTGAAACACAGATAAAACTTCTGAAGCTGGTTTTTACAAAGCTCCTTTGGCAGAACATGAAACTACTCAACCAAAGCAAATCAGGCAAACAACAACAAATATTTGGCACAGCAGATGTGTTGTACGTGTTCACTGAAAATATTTACCCCAACTCAGGCGAGTTGTTTGGTTTCGTCTGAATGTTTCTACAAAACAACCTAAATAACGGTGAACCATTGAGTCCCGTGCAGGAAACCTTCTGCTGCTCCTCCGTGCCAACCAGTACGTGGGAGCACAGCTGAGAAGAGCAAAAGCAGATACCAATTCTCTTTTGTATGAGCTGTTAACAAATTATGAAGGAAACGCTCGTATTCCAGAAGCAGCTGAGAAAGTAATTTACAGGCACTCAGGCACCCGCACGGATCCATCTGGATCCTCCTGGAGTCAAGAGCCACCTCCCCACCCAGGGCTCTGACGCCGAGGGCAGGGAGCGTTTGGAAGGCGACACCATGGGTGCAGGGTGCTGCGTTCGCTGCAGGGGTTGTTCTGGAAACACCACCCTTTTCACCCCAAATGAGAAGGAATCCATGGCAGCAAGTGGCCTCCTCCCTCTGCCCTGCGCGGGCTCAGAACGAGGAGGAAATGGTATTCCAAGAACCAGCACTGTAGGACTAATCCCGGCCTCCTTTCTGCCCCCAGCAGCACGGCGAACACCCTCGTCTCCGCCAGCCTCAGTGAGGTCAACCAGACCCTTCAGACCCTTCACTCAGCCCAAGTGGGTTCTCAAGGAGATGCAAATATTTTGACAGGCTGGGATGCCTGCGGATATCTGGATGCTGCAGACTGGAAAGAGCCACATCGGAGATAGAGTATCTTCAGCGTTTCTGTTTTCTTTTGTGTTTCAAGGAGTCCCTGGCACAGAAAACGTTGAATGAGCCAGAACTAATGGAACCCAGGCTTAAAAATCCTGCTGCTGGAAAATGCGCTTCCAGCCCCGCTGGGGCAGAGCCGTCCTCCCTCCAAATTCTGCTACTGAGGGCTGAGCAAAGCTGCCTTCCGTTCTTACCTAATTCGGGGACATGACAGAACCAGCAGCAAACCCTTGGCTTCGCCAGGAACAAGGAGAAGCCCAGAGGATGCTCAGTCCATCAGACCCCTGTCCTGGGGAAGCAGAGCAAGGCTGGTCCTGGTCTTTAGGAAACGCAGCAATCCAGGGCTCCAGGCAGAGACACAAGTCTTATAAAAACAAACACTACTGGTTTGGGAATGCACAAACTCGGCAGCCAATCACCCTTTGGCCGACCCCATCCCCTGCCTTCGGGTTTAGGCAAAAAGCTGGGAAGGGGCTCTGGATCAGGGAGTGCAGGGACAGGACGATGGGGAACAGTTTAAACTGAGAGAGGGGAGACTGAGATGAGATCTTCAGGAGAAATGTTTTGCTGTGAGGGTGGGGAGGCCCTGGCCCAGGCTGGAACTCCCAAAAGAAGTCCAGAGACGGGATGGGAGCAAAGCCGTGTCTGAGGAAAGTTCTGCTCATCACCCTTCCATTGTACCTACTTTTCACTGGGGGAAAGCCCTCACAGCACCTCTAGGCTTCACCTCTGCATTTCATCAGGAGCAGAGTTTTACCATGAGGCCGCTCTGATATTTATAGGAAAGCACGACAAAGTTTTTTCATTTCAATCCCTTGATTTATAACGTCAAAACCTTGCATTAAAGAACAAGAGGTACAGCTGGGTCTGAAGAGTTCCCGGCCTTTGAAGCAGCAGCAGACAGGGCACCCATCATTTCAAAGTCCTCTCTTAAAACATGGTCAAAAGAAGGACTCTGTCTGCTCCTTTATTACCACTACACAGATATCATCACCAGGATAATTACTGGCAATTACAAGTTGGAAGGAATTCCTGAAGTCAAGACTTAAAAGCTGTCTCTTGTCCAAGATGTTTCTTTGAAAGCACCACTGTCATTATGATTTTGTAAAGCCTTGTAACTGCCTAATGGGGCCGGAAAAGCAGGTGGAGTACTGAAACATACTGGGCACGTTGTAGTTTGGCTGCTGAGTAGGTAAGAAAGTGCATTATTTGCACGGTTGCACACATTCATAGCCCTCCCTCTACAATTCCTCCTCAGATTTCCATCTCCCAGAAAGGGGAGTGGGTGACACAAGGGATGCTGTGCTGAGCTGGACAAATGCGTCGGTTCCCAGTCAGTGCACATCCAAACTCCTTTTTTGCACGTGCAGTGCAGGCTTGGTTAAACACTGACCCAGGGTGCCCAGAGCAGCGGTGGCTGCCCCATCCCTGGAGGTGTTCCAGGCCAGGTTGGATGGGGCTTGGAGCCCCCTGATCCAGTGGGAGGTGTCCCTGCCCATGGCAGGGGGTGGCACTGGGTGGGCTTTGAGGTCCCTTCCAACCCAACCCACTCCCTGATTCTGTTTTCGTCACACAAGGAGCAAACCAAGCCCTAAGGCAGCTCACGTACCTCTGCTCGTAGCCCGTGCACCAACGCCGTCCTCCGCAATCCTGCTTCCAGACTTTGACGGTGTGGGTGAAGGCCTGGACGCACGGCTGCCGGCGCCCCACGACCGCCAGCTTCTGCTCCGCGCAGACGTTTGGCCTGGCAGAGAAAAACAGTGCAGGGAAAGGAAATCATTTGATTAACGCTGCTTGAAATCAGAGTTCAGTTTGCTGCCTTAGCTGCTTTCTCACTCATTCGGAGCCAAGGGCTGCCAGGCTCATTCCAATAAATAAAGGGAACGTACATAACTCAGTAAGAAAATAAGGAAAACACCGTTTGCAATTTATATCTTTTCTAATCCCAACTCCTTCACCAAATACAAGTCATGAGTTTTAACTAAGAAGGAAGAAGGAAACATTTGTTGCTGACTTAATAAGTTGGGAGCTATTCATTATTCAGGACAAATTCTGTTGCTTCCAGTTCTTCAAAGGAGACCGCGGGTTTTCACAGAAATGCCTTTTAGAAAAGCAGTTAAACGAAATAGTTTGGAGGTGGTGAAGCACAGGTCACAGCTGGCATCCTCCTCCTCCTGTCCATTCAATTCCACCGCGGTGACCGCACGCCTGGCAGCGCCTCTGGGATTAATGGCAGGGTTCCTTCCCCCTCCCTTGGCTCCACAGTCTCCTCTCGTCATCCCCACGCGTGGCCACTCCGAGCTCCCTGGCTCACAGAGCTCTGCAGACATCGCTTCACCCACACAACGGCTAACGGGGACCCTGCCAGAGGAGCTGCTTTATCCCGTGAGCAGCTCCATGCACGGACAATTGATGCGAGGGAAAGGCATTTCCCGACCCCGGGACCTCCTCTGGATCTCCTAGAGAAGGACTGAAAGGAACCAGGCTGGCAGCAGCATCGCTTCGCTGCAGTTTATCACAGCGAAGACGGGTTCTGTGGCCCAAGCTGTGGTTGTGCGTGAGGGCATCGTCACCAGTGTCCCAGGGACAGCACTTCCCAGGCGCTGGCATTTGCCCTCCCCTGACGCTTTGGCACCCAGCTCATCTCCAGCGTCTCATCCAAGAAGTCCTAAAAACACTTGTCAAGGCAGGAGCACAAAACCCCTGACGTCAGGAGAAAAGGCAGCTTCCTGCACAACCTTTATCTGCTGAAAAGAAGCCCTTTTCCATCAGAAAGGGAAAAAGCTCAGGGAGAGCAGCAAAAAGAACGAGACGGATGCCCCAGCTCCGAGAGATCATCTTCTGGCTGGAGACCAAACCAGCAAGGAAGTTTTCCAAAGCAGCCAAATCATTAACACCAAACTGTACTGTAAAATCTAATTAAAATGAACGGACTACGCGCTGCTGAGTAACGGCAAAAGGGGCAAAGGGACACGCAAGGAGGGAGAGATGCGCGAAAGGCAATAAAACCAGCGGCTCTGTGAAGAAAGGTCAGACTGTTTCCCCAACAATCATGCTTGCACTCACACAACAGCACCATTCCCATTACAACCCTCCTCCAAGCAGAGATTATCCAGATATTCAGATTCCTATTCTCCTTTACACGTCTGGTACAATAGAAACAGGGAACAGCCTGCCCTCCCCTCGTTCTCTCTGCTCCTTCTTTCACCTTTGATTTTAAAATATTGTATTTAACTCCTGCTTTACAGGTCCCTGCCCTACAAAAACGCTCTGCTTCTCCTTCCTTGCTACTTACATGTGGGGCTGAAGTGTGTTCCCAGCAGTGAGAGCAGATACTCGCAATGCAAGGACGAATGACAGTGCCACCGCCTGAAACCCCATCGCAACAGCTCCTCTCTCCCCAAGGTGGGTGCCCAGGAAATCCCACAACCTTCTCATGCAGGACTTGCAGCTCCTTGTCCCCAGCGTGCCGGTGCCTTTCCCTCCTGCATGAGACAAAGCAATTGGAGCACACAGAATTCTTGCACTGGGAGAGCAGATCTTTCACTCCTGGATGCTTCCTCCCATGTGGGTTCAGCTCAGTGAGTTCCTTCAGTCCATGGGAGACGATTACGGTGCAGAACGTCCCTGGGTTCTTCCCAGACCCAAACCTGGCTTCTCACGCTCATTGGCTCATAGTGAAATGCACTGATGGGACTTTTCCTCCTGGCATTTGCTCCTCAACAGAGCCCCAAGACCTGGTGGCTCACAGGACCCGGGTTCTGCCCGGCAAGGAAGCCCCATGTGGGCTTGGATGGTTTGGAGTCGCGATCTGCTTTGCAAGGCAATGCAAAAATCAGCACTCGGCAAGGGAAAAGCAAAAGGAGGAGGGGTGCCCTCCTGCACACGGAGAAATCCACCTCCCAGAGGGCTCTTCCAAAAGCAGGCAGGGTGCTCCTTTACCCCATCCTCGCGGCTGAATCCATCCCGCAACCCTCCGGAGATGGGACCGGGTACCTCCTGCACACACACGCTAGGAGCGGCTCCCCTGCATTTCAAAGGAGTGACAAAACTTCCCTCCTGCCTTTCCCAGGTCCAGCTCCTCTCCCTCACATGCTCACTTGTTTCTTTCCTTGCTGACAGTCAGAAATCCCTCCCACCAGCTGTGTCCAGCCCCGAGCAGAGGAGGGGGAAACCCTGTGGAACAGTGGCAGAAATGAGCCGGGTTTGTTTCTCCAAATCCAGCTCTTTCGCACTGCCCAAGGCCAACTCCGCACACACCACCCAAAACCTCTTTCCCAGTCGCTCTAAAAACACCCCACGGAGATTTCACCTTTCCCGTGCACTCCAACAGAAGGGATCACTTCCCAAGGAAACCCTGCTGGGCACGTAAAACAAAGAGGGACGCATCACCCGGCTGCTCCACTGCCGTTGTCCCCAAACCCAAGGGTGGTGGAGGAATGCGCTGGGCAAAGAGGGAGCTGGGGAACAAGATTCCATTGCCTTTTCCCACCAAACTGCCAACTACACAGAGAAGTGGCACTAAAAGAGGAGCTGATAAGGGTTTTGCTGAAGCTGGGTGTCCGCTGGTCCCTGTGAAGTGAGAAACTGGAGAGAGAAGAGCCCAAGGCTAATTCCGAGATGGCTCATTGCTGGTTCTTCTTCATTGTCACAAATCCCACCCATTGTTCTTGCCTGTCTTGGCAGCAATGGTGAGGAGCGAGGAGCTGTCTCCTGCCTTCCTACCTGGAAGGACTGGCACAGAAGAGGATCGGGGTGAAGAGAGCGGAGCAGGGATGCTGCCCTGAAACTCTCCTGCCTCAGGAACCTGCTGGCAAACCCTCACCAAGAGCGAGGAGGAATCCGAGCGGCACTTGATCCGCTGCCCTGGGGTGGCCCAAGGAGACCTGACCTTCGGCAAGTGGTGGTTTCCGAGAGAGGCAGGACTGGAAGGCCAGGGTAGATCCAGTGGCCACACCATGCACTTATTTTGCCACTCAAAGACACCCATTACACCAGGACTGAAGTCAGCAACGAGCCATGCCCCAAAGCTGAAAAACTTGGAAGAAACCAAGGCAGTGGCTTTTAACACCGGAACCCTCCCAAAGTCACAGCAGTTGGGAATCATTTTGCTGGGAGAAACGAGCGGGGAAGAAAGGTTAAAGTTTCCATTTGGATGTAAAGTATCCGCCAGGTGCAGCAGATGGGAAGACATTAGCTTGTATTCTTCCTGGAGAAGAAAGGCAACCCCATAAAGATGCTCTTTAGTGATGGAGAGAGCTCCAGGGTACAATAAATTCAGGGCTCTGTTTTCCTGTCAGGGTTTTAAAAGCCAGGACTTTCCGTACAGTAGGAAACCGTAAGACTGCTCCCAGCTGGTCCTTCAGCGCTAACTTTCTGCTGGTACACCAAAGCTTTCCTTACCCTTACCTGAGCCTCTCCTGGGATCCAGCTTTGGCAAAGGCAGCGCTGGGTACGCGGGACCTGGATTTCCAGGTGAAAGCTCCAGGCACGGGGAGGCACCAGGGCACCAGCCCTGCCCGAACAGCCTGGCAGGGCTGGGAGGGGACAGGGGAGCCTGGTCTCCGGCTCAGCAGGCAGGGAGCAGGCAGAGCCTGGAGTGTGGCTCCCTCTCCAGGACACGGCTCAGTGTCCAGGGACAGGGATTCCCGGCCCAGTCACAGCCCCAGGTGACAACCCTGCACAGGAGACAATTCGCCAGGAGCCCCAGGCTGTGGGCAGCAGGGCTGGTGTCGTGGTCACCTTCTCGGCCACAGCCACCCCCAGCAGGAGAGAAGGGAAAGCTCTGGTGGAATTCACTGCGCTGAGCGCGGTGCGCGGTGTCACCGAGCTTAAAGCCAGCTCTGAAATTCCCGTTTAAGTCACTTTAAAGGAAGCAGCAAGGCTTTCCCACCGGAACAGGCTCCTGTGAGCAAGGGCTGCCGGAGGACAGCACAGCACTCGTGAAGCACATGTGAGAGATGGATATCTGCAATCCAACACTGTCTGCGAAGCCAATTTAATATGTTTTCAATTTTGTACCATTTCCCAGCACAACCGCCTGCTGGAGATGTCATCCGCTGGCTCGGGGCAAAACCGCCCTGGAAAGGGGTCAAAGGTACAATCCATTTCCATAAATAGAGATGATAATATCTGCAATAACGCCAGAGACCACAGAAACATAAATATGAGCTTGCCCTTCATTCCCTCCCATTACGTGATCTCTGCTATCGAGTCTGCTGGACACGGCACGGCCTTTAAGGGTTTAACTTTACAGCTCTGCCCCGCTCTGTCACGTTCCCGTGCTCCAGCTGCCACGGCGCATCTGGAAATTTTGACCAGGTGGTACCTAAGGGATTAGTACGTCTGAGCAAGACGTGATTCACGGTAGCTGTGAGCAGCCTCTGTGCCTCCACGCGTCTCACTGCTTCGCGGATCCGCCAGGCTTCGTGTCAGACTGCGCGAGCCGAACCGCACATTCACCGTGCTGAGCCCAGGGCCGCGCACATACGTGCCCGGCAGCACACGTGTGCCCACCACACGCCTTCCTCGGCCAGAAAATCCATGGCAGACAGAATCCCAGAATGGCTGGGTTGGAAGGAACCTCTGGAGCTCATCCAGTCCAACCCCTGCTACAGCAGGGGCACCGCCAGCAGCCGCACAGGAGCATCCAGGTGGGGTTGGATCTCTCTGGAAGAGACTCCATCCCTGCCTGGGCACGAGAAAGTCTTTCCTCGTGTTCAGATGGATCTTCTCGTGCTCCGGTTGTGCCTGGTGCCCCTTGTCCTGTCCTGAGCAGGGTCCGCCCCCCTCCTCCTGCCCCCCCCCGCCCCCAGTTCAATTATGGATCAGCACTGATGGGACCCCCCCCTTCTCCTCTGAGGGCTGAGCAGCCCCTGGGCTCCAGACGCCCCGTTAACTCCTCCCCCCGGTACCGACCCTGCCCCTCCCCACCCAGCCCGACACCGCAGCCCCCCGTTACCCCTCGTTACCGCCCCTCCCCACCCAGCCCGACACGGCGCCCCGTGATCTCCCATCCCCGTTAACACCCCCCGTGTTCTCCCCCAATCCCCTCCCCTCCGTCACCGCCCCTCCCCGATCCCGCCCCCCATCCCGTCACCCCCCGTTCCCCCCGCCATGCTGCAGCTCCGGGACGCGGAGGAGGGGGATGCGGGCGGCGCGGGGGCTGCGGCGCTGCTGGAGCCGGGGGACCCCGCGTCCCCCCCGCTGCCCCCGCAGCGGCTGCGCCCGCTCCGCGTCCACACGGCCACGCGCGCCGGCCGCCTGCGCCACTTCTTCGTGTTCCGGGTAGGGCCCCGCACCCCGGCACCCCTCCTCCTCCCCTAAACCCCCGCACCCCGGCGTCCCCACGCCCCGAAACCCCCGCACCCCGAAACCTCCGCACCCCGAAACCCCCGCACGCCTCCTCCCTGAGCCTCTTGCACCCCGAAACCCCCGCCCCCCCACAACCTGAACCCCCCATCCAAAAACCCCTAAGCCCCCGCACCCCTCCTCCCTGAGCCTCCTGCACCCCAACCCCCCACACTCCGAAACCCCTGCACCCCATAACCACCACACCCCGTAACCACCATGCCCTGACACCTCTACGCCCCCAAACCCTGCACCTCGAAATCCCCACACCCTGAAACCCCTGCATCCCAAAACCCCTGCCCTCTGCCCCCCATAATCATTGCCCCCATAGCCACCCCACCCCCCGTCACCACTGCACGCCACAGCTGCACCCCCCAAAACTGCTGCCCCCCATAAACTCTGCAGCCCATAAGCACTGCTCCTTGCAACTGCTGCACCTGGAAACCCCTGCACCCCAAAACCCCGCACCCCAACACCGCTGCATCCCAACATTGCTGCCCTGCGTAACCCCTGCACCCCCAAACACCCACACCCCGTAACTGCTGTGCCCGGTAACCACTGCATCCCAAAACCTCTGCATCCCATAACCACCATCCCCTGACACCGCTGCCCCTCGAAACCACTGCACCCTGTAACTGCCGCACCCTGTAACAACTGCGCCCTGAAATCACTGTTCCCCGCAACCACTGTGCCCTGTAACCACTGCCTCTCCCCCGCAGCCTGGCAGCATCGAGCATGCCGTCAGCGAGATCCGCCCAGCGCTGGTGCCCACTGAGGACGGGGACGTGCAGAGCGTCTGGCTACTCACCGAGTGAGTAACAGGGATTGGGGGCTCCAGAGGGATGGGGGCTGCAGGGCCTCAAATCCCACACTGCCACCTGTTCCCAACTGGCACCTTCCCAACCTGCCCATTCCCCACCAGCGTGTTCCCTAGAATCACGGAATGGTTTGTGGGGGAAGGGACCTCCAAGCCCACCCACCCAGTGCCACCCCCTGCCATGGGCAGGGACACCTCCCACTGGGTCAGGGGGCTCCAAGCCCCTTCCAACCTGGCCCTGAGCACCTCCAGGGATGGGGCAGCCACGGCTTCCCTGGGCAATACGCTACCAGCAGGGCATTAAACACTGGAGGTGGTGCTGGGGCCTCACCTACCCCATTAAGCAGTTTTTGTTCTCCAGTTACAGGAGGAAGCACTGGAGCTCCTCTTAGGATCTTAAGACTTGTTCTGATTTCCCGTTAATATTGTCCCGTGTTGGGACATTCAGCCTCTTACCAGACTTGATTCAAAGCAAAGGCTGGAATGGAAAATGCAGCGTTTCTAAGCCTTCAGTTTGTTCTCTTTGGCGACTCTTGTCTCTGCCAAGCTGGTAAGCGTTCCAACCCTTGATCCAAACTGCCAGAGCTCAGCCATGTTCTCTTACCAGAATTGACCACTGGAACAACGAGAAGGAGCGTCTCGTTCTCATCACAGATTGGTCCCTCCTGATCTGCAAATACAACTTCATCAGCCTGCAGTGCCAGCACGTCACGCGGATCCCCCTCAGCGCGGTCGACACCATCTCGGTCGGAGAGTTCGAGTTCCCACCCAGATCCCTCAACAAGTAAGTTGGCATGGCCATGGGTATTGGTACGGTGACTCTTGGGTTGTTACTGTGAACTGTTGGAGCTGTCAGCCTTTGTCACCAACCACGGGACAAGTCTCAGAGTCCTTCCTTTTGCCCGTGTGGCTTTGTAAACAATTACCGAAGCTTCATTAGACCCGAGAGGAGCTCCTGCTTTCCTGGGACTGTCAGCAGTTCTGTTAAAAGCGGTTGCTCAGGGCCTTTCAAGACAAGATGAACAGATCTGGGAGCCGTCCCTCACCACTGTGCAATACAGGGAGAGGCAGCAGAACCACCACCACCACCTTGGCCTTACTGGAAACCCCACCTTTGCCAGGTCACACAATCACAGGCAGTTGCAGGCAAAACAGCTCAGGCCGTACGTCCTCGGTGTCTGAACAAGCTTCACCTCCTTGCACTCAGCTTAAAAGAACACATCTCTGCATATCTCAGGGGTGAAGCCTTCCATGGCAGTTCTAGAGGAAAACCTGTCAAATTTACCTTTCAGCTTCCAGGTTTAAGCAAGTCTTTTTCAGAGAGCCCATTTCTAACTAAACTTGCCTTAAAGACTCCAAGCCTTACCGTGTTAACTCTGCAGGCGAGAAGGTACCGGCATTCGAATCCAGTGGGACAAGCAGAGTCGCGCCTCCTTCATAAACAGATGGAACCCGTGGTCCACAAACATCCCGTATGTCACCTTCACCGAACATCCGATGGCAGATGCCGATGAGAAGATCGCATCCCTCTGCCTGGTAAGGAGGTCACCTCTCCTATTCTTGTTGCCCTCGTAGGTTGTTTTGAGAAGACACAGCAGGTAAACCAAATAGCAGCAGTTAAAGAGAAGTTTTGAGCTGTAAGCTCAAGTGATGAGGGCAGAACTACAGTCAGAAATAAACAATATTGGTTACTGGTAAATCTTTACGCATCCAGCTTGTATGTTCAAGTTGTGGTAAACAGCATCCTGGTGTGAAATAAGCTGCATCATCGAGTTCTTGCCTAATCGTTTTTCAAACTATGGATTTCATGGTGGTTTCTTTTCTTTCAGTTGGAAAACTTCAAAACTCAGCTAATCCAGGCCGTGAAGAAAGCGCACAAGGAGTGTCCACTGCCGGGAAGGGCTAACGGTGTGTTAGTGCTGGAGCGTCCTCTTCTCATCGAGACCTACCTGGGGCTGATGTCCTTCATCAACAATGAGGCCAAACTTGGCTACTCCATGACAAGAGGCACAATTGGGTTTTAAAACCCGTTGTGTTTAATCATTTCAAGGGAAAGCAATTTGATACTGGGCTCCTGGGGGGCAAAACACTGGGTAATCAAAGTGGAGAAGGGGTGATGGAGAACTAACGGGAGGCCCTGGTTGTTATGGAGCACACCCAGGTCAGGTTAAGCTGAAGTGGGCACAAGGCAGTGCCATTCTTGTACCTAATTTACAGCTCTCACTGGTTCTTATCCCAAGCTGGTGAGCAGCAGGATGCTCCATTTCTAACTATATGTTCCTCCCTGTTAATTCTGGGTGATAGGCACTTGCTACAAACACTCCACAAACATCCAAGAAGCAGTAGATGTTCGTGCTGTATTAAAGCTGTATCCCTGTGTACCGTGTCAGATCCTGCAGCGTGCTTGGCATCAATTTGTATCACTTTAAGACACACTCGTGTTCACAGTTGCAGCAATCTTAGACTTTGATTAATGCCTGCTCAGAATTTTGAAGGCTGTGTCTGTTATTCTTTAGCAAAAGAGTTGGCAGAACCTGTTTTGCCCTCTCAGAAGTGCTGTACCTGAACTATGGCTTTGTAAACTCAAGTACATGGCTGAATATGCGTTTATCAGCTCTTTGTAACACCTCCTCCCTCCAAGATCGCAGTCCAACTTCCCTGTTCCTTATGTTTCCTGTTTCAGGAAATCGAGACTGAGAATATTGCCAAAAGCCTCTCAAAACATTTGCCTTCAAAGCTATTATTTATAGAACTGAAAATGAATTCTATTTTGATTACATTTATATTCTTAGCTGTTTTCTTTAAATCTTCTCTGGTTTGGGACAGCAGCAGTACCAGGTTTTAAATGGAGACGGCTAAAACTCCAAGCACTGTCTCCATCAGTCTTGATTTATACATTCTTGCACTTAAACCTCACACAAATGCCCAATACTGAAATTCAGAAGCAGCATTAAGAGAAACCACAACTCAGATTGCTCAGGAGGTCACTACTCTAACAAGCTTTGTCATTGTGTATCAGCTTTTCTACGTGGCATTTTATCAGAGCATTTATCCGTGCCACTACAATGCTGAATAAATGCTGAGCTGCAGTGGTGTTTTTTGAACTCAAGGTAGATGTGTGTTTATTCAACTTACGTAAAGCTGAGGCTGTGATGGGATGCAAGAAGCTGCACGCCCCTCTCAATGCCTTTTTAAGATATCTTTAATTTTCAATTATCTTATAGTAAAATTCAGTTTCAACTCAATTTGCTCTTTGTTCTTCATTTTGTGGAAATGGAGGCTGTGAAATTAAGTAGCAAAAGTAAAAACATCCAATAGACTCCAAAACAAGGATCTCACTCCCTTTGGAGAACACAGGGCTCAGGTGAAAGCTAAAGGACAGTCCAACTGCTCCTTCCCTGCTAGGAAGTGTCTGACAGATGAACCTACTTCCGCTACAATATTGAATTCTAATAGACCAGAAAACTCTTGTTTTGGAGTCTCTGATATCAGCTGTACACCACTGTGTGCCAATAACTGTTTCCTCGAGCTGGGATAAACGGCTGCACAATCACATCACTGGTAATGCAGGAACAGACTTCAGAATGGAGGAGTGCAGGGTCAGAGCCACAGTAACTACCAAAATATTTATTGGAAATTATAAAATATAAATAATAGCTATACATTATGTACACACAGCTACAGGTTTAGAAAATAAGGTTTCACAGTTGACAACGCTCAAGAGAAAGTTCAACTCCATCAGTACTGAAGTTTTCTTGACATCCTTCTCTACTTGAGTTGCTACATCACTCAGTCACACTTCTCTACACACCAGAGTTTGGGTACACTCCTTCAAATAAATAACTTATCAATAGAAAATCTTCAGGTTGGGCAATAGGGTTTGACCCCTTTCCTCATTCTTCCTCAAACTTGTGAGCATTTTTAATGCAAATTACGTTATTTTACCTCTTCGCTTTCTAAGTAGCACACACAAAAGTTGTCCTTGCTCAGGAGCACCACGGAGTCTCCACTAGCGCGCCAGCAGAGAGAGACGATCTGGAGGTCACCTGTGGAAATAGATCAGAGTTTGTTAGCAAGCAGCTGACAGTTTGTCCTCTTCCTCCAGGAAAAGGCATCTGGAGTCAGTCACACACATCACAAAAAACACCTTCCCCACCCTGGAGCTCACAGAAGTTACTGTACCTTCCATCGGAACCTGCACCGACACACATCCCACGGGGGACCACAAATAGACTTTGCTGTTCCCGGTGCACAGAGCGAGGCGAGGCTGTCGCGGATCCCACTGGAAAGACTGGATCGCACACAGCTGTTCTAGGACTACAAACAGTTTCAGCTTTTGAATGTCCCAGATCCAGACAGCATTCGGAATGTTATCTGTCAGAAAAGGAAGATGTAATCACGTAAACACCTGCAAGATAAACAGATCACACTGGTTTTAAGGAAATTAGCATTAATTGAGGTCTAACACACCCAAGCCACGGAGGTGCACACAGGTTTAACCCCATTGGAGTTTTGCCAAGCAGTGCTTTCAACTTCACCTTGAAAAATTGCAAAAATGATAAAAGCAGTGACTGTGTTTGTGTTTCAGCCCTTCACTGGCTCTGTCAGGCTGTTAATCACAATTACACTGCTGTTGATGGGCTTTGCCTCCAAACCACCGCTTTTGAGCCCAGACATAAACAGCCGTTCAGTGCCACCGAAGGGAAAGATTAAAAACGTCAGTTCCGTGACTTTCACTACTAGAGGTGACCAAAAGCCCCACTACCATGGGTTGTGAAGGATCCTGCCTTGCAAGAGACAACTGCTGTCAGTGGAGGAGGGATTGTGCACTTCATTTCCTAACAGAGGGAGCTCACACACACTTGAAGAAATACAGAAGTAAACTATTTTCATTAAATACAACACCAAGGCTGAGTCAACACACTGAGGAGCAGTTCTGGCAGCTCACAATCCCTTCCGTACGCTAGAAGGTGTATGCTATGTGTTTGCACAATGGACCGGACTTTAAACAGGGCCATGAGTCATCTTGTAGTGCCGAACACCTCACCAGTTGTCTTCTTTTCTTACAAGAAAAACACACTCCATGTAACAAACAGGCTTCTCCTTTAACACAGGGCTGCAGGAACTCACCGTTTCTGGTTGCCAGGAAACAGTTATCTGGACTGAATGCCAACATCCCAATTCCCATTTTGGGATTTGCTCTATCAGCAACTGGTTTGATACAGTGTAAAGAAACTGGCACCTGGGCAATGTCATCTGGAATTTGAAATAAAAGGACTTTACTAAGCAAGCCTGAATATTTAAATCCCAACAGTTAAAAACCCCGCTCGTCTCTGAAGTGACAGGACTGTATTTTACTCTTCTCCAATATGTCCCAATTAAGAACTTCCACGGTTTTAAAACACTGTATTTTCATATAATAGCTCACTGCTCCTGCCCTTCTACAGAAAAAGAAAGTAGGGAAATCCAGGCAAGGCTATGAAATAAAGGAAAAATCAAATCTTCCACTACCTTTTAACTGGTATTTCAAGCCCTTATGCAAAACAAATGGGATTTGTAGCACCACAAACAGTGAGACAGTGAAAAAAACCAGAAAACAAATACTGATCATGCATTGTCTGCCACCCCTTTAACCCCTTCATTGCTAGAATCAGAGGAATTACTGCGATTACCTGCACCAGGTAAACTACGTCATGAAATAACATTGCACAGATTGAGTAAATCAGAAAGAATCCACATGATGTTACAACGGGTTTTGCAGCAACTCCAAGGCTGAGACCTGGCCGCTATTCCTACACCCAGGCACTTACAGCTCTTTTCTACAACGTGCTGGCAGTCTCTAACTGCCTCCAATGCCCCCCACAGGCAGGGCCCCCTCTAGTGGGGTGCTCGCTGTGCTCGGAGCTCTCCAGTCAGAGCAGAGGATCCAGTCCAACACCAAAGAAGGAAAGCTCACCTATAGTGTTTGTTTATAAAAAGACTTCACACTGCAAACTCAAGTGTCTCATTTTAGTAAACTTTGGCTTACATTTACTTTGCGTGTTGAAGCGAGAACTCGCCAACGCTCTTGTTGGAAGGAAGGAAGGTCTCTCAGTTTCCACGCATGGGGATTTCTCTACTTCCTTATACACAACCTACAGAGAAACAAGTGAGAGTTCTACACGTGGGCCTTGGAGAATTTGGCTGTTGCCAAACCCTCCGCATCCCATGCACTCCTTTTCAAGTGTATTATCGCTCCACATCCCCTACTTCATCTGGGAAGGAAAGGGACTCGGCAGGCAAAGACCCAATCCAGAATTCTCAATCATTTGAAACCACAACCGGAAAAACTTCCGTGACACATAAACAAACCTTGAAGTCTACTAAGAATGAGTCTGCCAGAATGCCCCACATCACTTATTCCCGAGAGCTAAATCTGGCAGTACGAAACATCGCTTTCATCACATGGGAAGAGAGGTTTCATTTTTGCAAGCAAAATCTTTACTCGAGTACTATCACAAATAAATGCAAAGCGCAACATCGCAGAAAGAAACAGCAAAAATATTTTAACAGTGGGCCTACAACACGTTGTTCCCAAACAGAAGCATCAGGATAAAACACCAACCGCGATTTCTGTCTGCGTAGCAGAGATTTAAAATGCTATTTCCACTCTATATTTCATACCTAACAGGAAGCCTGGGCATTTTTCAGCTGTGAGAAGTTTGGCTGAGGTGCATTTAATGGCTCACGTCTTGCTTCTGGGTAAGAGGCATCACCGTTGCTCACGTGAATATTGCAGACTTAAGGCTACATGTGAACTCATACAGGATTTCTGCCCTCCGCAGCAGCGGCACGCAGCACTAGTGCACGGTTCGTTCTTTTTACCTCAGCAGATGAGAACAGCTTGTGATTTTTGGAACAAAAGCTGCAGTTCTCCGCCCACTGCCAACTGCCCAGAATCTGTTGGGCCTTGCATATACGTGTACACAAGGATAAAAACAAACGATGACAGACATTGACAGGAGGTGAGCTGGGTGAGCCTGTACACACATGACATAAATCTGATCACAATCCAGTTCCAACACTGTTTAAAATCACGAATTGTATAAAGCTGAGACAAATTTCTCCTGTTAAGTTTCCCAGCTTGCCATCATCTGCATAACCAAATCTGTAACGCAATCACCACACACATCAAAACACCCTGGCAGATGACAGAAGCCATCTGAGAATCTATCAGTGCTCAAGCTGAGAGGATCATATGTGTGCATTCCATCGAACTTGAAAGGATTCCTCTGTTTTTCTTACAACCCTAAATTCTCATGCAATTCCCCAAGCGATATTTATGCATTAGGAGGGGGAAAAACAAGGTCTCCAAATGAAATGTACTTTCAGATACAAACAGCGATGTCAAAATGCTGCTAATGGTTCAATGGGTTTTGGATCCTTACTCACAGTCTTGGTGTTGGCAATGCTTGCTGGGTGCTCAAACTCTGTGATCTTCTTCCACGTTACATGGTTCAAGATACGCACCTAAGCCAAAAAGCAGTGTAAGACAAAGCTGTTCTGACAAAGTTCTACAAATGGTTTAAATAAAAAGAGAGAAAGTAAAGCCATTTCCTACCTTTTCATCATAGCTGCCGATTGCCAGAAATTGACTGCTGGGGCTCCAGGCAATGGATTTTATGCCTAGGGACCATTCGTAAGCCCGATAGGTGGACAGCAGTCTGCCATCAATGGAGTACAGCAGTATTTTATACTGAAACATAAACAGATTCATGCTAGAGACTACCAATGTTGTTAAAAGCCACAGACAGGCAAAATCATCCCTTCCAAACTCTTTTACCTGTGACTTGAGATAAGAGGCTCTAGGCTGCTACTTTGACATTCTTGGAACACGTCCATCCTGTCCCCAGGAGCACAAACACCCCACTTACACAACAGTTTGCCTACACTTGTAAGGACAGCCATTACCAATACAAGCATCATTAAAATGGTTTGAGCTCAGCTTTTGTTATGTTTAAAAGAAAGATTTATAGCACCCAGTATTTTAGTTACTGCTTTATGAATGGCAGCTAAAAACCAACTTGAACTCTCCAAGAAAGTCACCGCTTTCCCCTCCTACCTCCAGACACGTGTCCCACACTGCCAGGACGCAGCCGTTAGGAGCCCATTCGATCCCAAACAGATCTTGCGTTTCAGTGTCAAAGTGCTGTCCCAAAAAGAAAAACCAAACCCATTTGAAGTATTATTCTAACAAATACTGGTGCATCTGATCTCTTACAATCCTCAGCTTTCTTGTTTTAGGGGCTACCACAACTGCACAAGACCTTCTGGTACTTCCTTTTGTAACAGTGTTGCTGCAGTCACCGTTTCTTTGGTTTCCTTTACAGAAAAGGCAAAAAGCTCCTGTACCTTAAATTAACAGCACTTCATAAGACAATAAAAGTAGTTAAACAGAAACAGTCAAGAAATTTTGCTAGCCTAATTCCTTACCTTTGGAAGTCCACTACAGGATAGTTAGGGAAGAGCTCGGGAACATGACAAGCATTTAGTGATGTTTCCCAAACTTTGCTGTCTCTAATGATACTCAGAATTCCTGTGGCAGAGACAGCACCACGTATGAACTAAATCCTAATGGGTTTTAATTTCTCAGTTCCATCCAGTCGTCCCAAACACACTGGTACACATCCTTTGCAGGCTCGCCCCATTGTTAAAGACAAAATACAACCATTTCCTACATCCCAAATGATCTCTTTATCAAGCATTTGATGCTTTCATTATTATTAATGTAGCATAGTTTAATGTAAATAAGCTCATGCAAGAATTTAAAGGTGAGCTTTATCATTCAATCAGAAATTCCTTAGGCACACACATAGCACATGCTGGCCTCCTGAGCAGAAAACGGCTACGGAAGCATCTGCAGGCTGAGGAAGGAGCCAGATGCTGGAGAGAAAGTGCCCTGACAAGTCTAAAGCCAGACAGCCCAAGTGACCCCGTTTAAAGCCATGTGCGAGGCGTGCTCGCTGCCTGCACAGCGGTGGTGGAAGGCAAGGACATAACTCACCCTCAGCAGCTGCCAGTCACTGCACACAAAGATGCTAATGAAGTCCTTGCAGTCGCGTCTTTCTGCGACTGCCATATAGCGGCCATCCCTGGTGAAGGTTATCCCTGCCAACGAGACAGAGCTAATTAAAAACAGAGAGCGAGAGTGAGACAGCAGAGCAGGCGATTCTTCTACAAAACTGCCCATTAAAAGAACTAAAAAGAGAAGGAAAAACATCCCACGGTGGAGCTGACCCTCAACGGGGAGGTTGCCAGAGCTCCTTCCCGAACTCACATTTCACTGTTACATGGCAAATTCACATTCCCCTTCCTGTCCTACTAAAGAACACCTTCCATGGCTTGGATCTGTGGCACTCACCCTGCTGACAGGCTTTGGGATACTTGATGTAAGAGACAGATTTGGTGCACAGGGACCACACAGTTATCCGCAGCTGTCAAAAAAGAGAGAAGGAAGTGGGGTTTTTATCTACAAAGATAAAAAAATAAGTAAGTAGAAACCCACAAACCTAATTCAGGAACACAAAGTAGATCAATACAGTTTCTGTAATTAAACTTTCCAGAGATTCTGTGTTGCTCAAACCCAAAGCCCTAGGAAGTAACTGCCTGGAGTTATCTCCCTCAGCCAGCAGAGTTACTGATTCCAAAAAGATATTGCAGGCCCTCTGAACACTCCAGAGGGCCATGAGAGAGGCAAGACACCGATACGGAGAAAAGCTCTTCATTACCATTAAAGTTACCGATACTGGCATGACTCTCACTACGTGACCGCCAGCATATCCTACACAGACTCTTTGCCATTGGAAAAACAGTTTCATCACAGAATGTGGAAGAGGTAAGTTTCTTGCACTGACAAATGGGTGACACCTTAGAGCACCTCAGGAAGATTGTGTCTCTTGAGACAAGGCTCCTAAGCCTGAAAGTTTGGCTGCATTTGTCAACTTGTGGACAGTTCAGCTTTGACAGCGAGTTTGGATTTTGCTCTTCCTGCCCCACCCACAAGGAGGCAACGTTATGGGGTTACTGAAAGAATTAGAAAAGAACCAAAAGCTGAGATGCAGAGTAAGGCACTAAACATCTCATTTGGGGTATTTCTGAAGGGCTGTGCATCCATAAACCACAAGAACTGTGGAGAAGGCAGCCAGCTGCCAAACGAGCCTCTCTGCAGCTCAAGGTCACAGCCTGCATTCTGGAAGCTCCATGTTGCCATCTGCAGATTATTCAATTAAAAACAAATACTTCCTCTCCCTTAGCAACGGCAGCAGCACCAGACGTGTGCATTAAGCAGCACGGCACGTGAACCTTTGCGTTTATATCTGGAGTGAGGAACGTTTCCAGGGTAAGTGTTTTCTTCTGTTTTCCTACATCTCATTGCACCAAGGTAGGAGATTCCAGGAGAGGCGCGGGTGAAACTGGTTTTGCAAAGCACCCTGGTCACAAAGCTGCCTTTTCCCAAACTATTGACAACAAAATGAGTTCTGATCCATTCTATCAGTAAAACCTCAGCACCGCCCACTCTCTCATGACCCTCCTGCGTCAGACACAGACCAACCACCAGCAGCCCAGGGATGAAGCTTCTGCTACCCCTGCGCTTCAGGGTTGTCCTCAACGCACGTTTTCCTTCTCTGAAGTAACTGCTGCTATTCAGTGGTGACAAAGGACTCTGAGGTGGCATCCTATATATCTGTTCTAGCTCACAATGCTGCAGACTGTGTGTTGCAACAGACCTTAGAGGGAATTTTCAGTGCTGACATTATCATTTTTTGTTAGAAAGCACGATTCGAGGGACTAACACGGAGTTCAAACCGAGTTACAGAATCCTGATAAACACTGCTGCCTCCAGAGATGCATGGAGTCTCACAGCAAACAAGCCACGTTCGCTGCTGTCCCTGCTGCTGTTGTTTTATCTACAAAAGAAAATTGTGAGATCTGAAGAAAACTCAGAAATGAGGGCTTCGATTCATTATAAGGGGGGGGGGGGGGAAATAAAAATAAAAATCACAGCCAGGTCAGATTCCAGCCCGCTTTGGTTTAAAGTTAGGAAAGGTACTGGTCCACTATTTAATGCAGTGTTTATTATTCTATTCCTTTATTTTAAAGGTAGGAAAACACAACCAGACATCTGTAGCGCCACTGTTAAGTGCAGCAGGTCCTGGAGAAATCCACCAGACGAGCAACATTAATCAAGTTTTATCACTGCGACTGCTCACTTCCGGACAGACAAAAATACAGCATTGTTAGGCTGCTCTTCAGGCAAGATTTACTTTAAAAATACCAACACAATGCCTACACACATTCTTCTACAGCAACTGCAACGGCGATACGTTGCTTGCTCCTATTAATCGCAGCGTTAAATGTGCTCGCTGCTGTTCCTCCCTTGACCAAAACACGCAGCATACACAACACGCATTCTGCAGCCACTTAATACGAGCTTAGCAGCTGCGAGCTTTGGATGCTGAGGCCCAGATCGTAATTCCTCCTGACAAAGGCATCCCAGTTTACATTTGTGCTGCTACTTGGCCTCACACTCGACTCACCTGGCCTCCTTCCACCCTGGACCATGCAGGCTGGCTCGAAGCCTCAGAACACGGCCCAGCCTCACTGTTTCCATTGCAGAGGAAAGTGTCTGGAGGTGAGAAACAGCACAGCTCATGCACAGCTCCTGCTGTCACCTCTGCCTTGCCTGGACTCCACACAGAAAAGGCAGTGTAGCTTTGTTTTGAGAAGTCTTCCTGCATCCACCACCGCTCCATCCTTGGGTGCAGCGCTCGGCCCCTCAGACAGAACCTTCTCCAAAAGGATCGAGCTCTGTAACCCCCATGAGAAGATGATAACTGCTTCCCTGTTCACTCTGGTCATGTCCCGCTTAACTGCTGAGCATGTGCTTCACCGACACCAAAAGCTTCCGGAACTTTAAACGCCACGGCTGTTGGAGTGGTGCTGTGCTGTCCCCACACCTCCAGCACAGCATTTCTAGCCCATATGGCATAAATGGCAGTAATGCTGCTGCAGTGCTGGGGTAAGGGTACAAAACACACTGCACTCCTCTGCGGAAAGCCCCACAAAATACACACAAAGACCTGACAGCATCCTGGAGGCCTACAGCCCTCATAACCAAAGCACTCCATCATCAGACTCCATCTACACCTACATCTGCCTACAGGAAAGCTGGGGAGGGGCTCTTGATCTGGGAGTGCAGGGACAGGACAAGGGGGAAGGGATTTCAGCTCAAAGAGGGGATTGAGATGAGATCTTAGGCAGAAATGTTTTGCTGTGAGGGTGGGGAGGCCCTGGCCCAGGGTGCCCAGAGCAGTGGTGGCTGCCCCGTCCCTGGAGGGGTTCCAGGCCAGGTTGGATGGGGCTTGGAGCCCCCTGATCCAGTGGGAGGGGTCCCTGCCCATGGCAGGGGTTGGCACTGGGTGGGCTTTGAGGTCCCTTCCAACCCAAACCATTCTATAATTCTACACCAGTCACAACACACCGATAAAAACCAGTAAGATCCTCTAGTCCAGTGTCTCTCCCGAAAAGGCTGCAGGCTGGCAAGTGACGCGCACAGCTGGGAGTCAGAGACCGTAACTTCTGCCACAACCTCATTGCAACCTCTCGCCCAAGTCACACAACACAGCCTAAAATTTGGGGCCTGGTGTTAGAAACACATTAAGGCAAACCATTTTTATTCCCTAACTCAGGATTGTTTTCAGCTGTTCTGTTTGTGTATCAGAATCATGGATTGGCGACAGAAAGGGAGAACCTTCGTATTCCCGACTGGAACAGAAACATCTCTCCACAATCCTGCCCAAGCAGCCAATGCAATCCAGTCCAAGAAAGACTATTTCACAGCTGGCAGGTACAACTGAGAGAAAGAAACATAAAATGCACAGAGGATGAAAAAAAGGGAGCCAAACACTTAAAAAACTACCATTAAGTGCATCGCTGTTATTTGCTTTTCTCAGAGACTCCATAGAGCAGGGCCACCTGCTCTCACAGCAGGAGAACAGACTGTGGTCAATCAAGTCTGCAGCGGGTGCTTCTTCCCAGATCATTTTGAGGGACACTTTCTCTTTAGATTAAGTGGAGTTGTCAAACACAAATCCTAATGATAATGGTGTCTGAGAAGTTTTCAGCTGTTGTTTTGCAGTGGAAAACCAAACCAAAAGCAGAAGCATTTTTAAAATAGCCTAAAAACAGCTGAGAAATAAAAAGTATTTAGATGGTAACGTGATAAACAGTCTCCAGTGCTGGGTTCAGGACCGTGTCCCAATGTTGACAGCTACAGGCAGGTGTAAGGCTGGCGATTTTCAACAGATAAAAACACACTTTTAAACAACCTTGCATCTCGAGTGACTGTCAACTTTTGTCCCAGACTTGACTGGGTCACAGGGCCTCCTTACATAGCAGCGTCTGTCAGCACCGGATTTCAGAAGATTATTCAGAGCACATTCCTCGACAGAAAGCATTTTTCAGCCAACGCAGTCATTTACAGTTACTAAGGATTAGCTCCAATACACAGAAACCCACACTTCTTTTCCCTGTTGCTGTAGTTTGAAAGAGGCTCCTCAGTGCTCAGGACCTAAGTCGGAACTAGAGAACGTACAATACATGTGGGTTTTACATGTGGCTCTTAAAAGAAACACTCGAGAACAAACAGTCTGAAGATCAGCAGCGTTATCACAAAACCCAAGTCATGGGGAGGCAGTAGATCCATTTGCTCTCTCCATATTCTCATTTGCAGCTCTTGTTTAAGCTCTGTGTGTCTGTGAGTTCAGGTGGAATGACAGCACTGTAAGAGCAGACACACCTGGTACAGCTTCTGCAGGAGACACTGATAACGTGGAGCCCTCCAGCAATCAGCTTGCTGTGTCGCACCACGCGGGCACACAGAAACACCTTGGAGAATGGATTTCAGCAGGAGAGGAAGCACCCACCAGGAATCAGTAACAAACAGTCCTATGGGACAAGCTGCCTCCCAGTGCACTGCTGGAATCAATGTAATTAACACAGTGCTCCAGCCTTTTCAGATTCCAGCCAGACTTTGTGCAGCAGCCTTTCAGAACGTGATTTTCCAGTTCATTTAGATTTGCTCTTGACTGGTTAAATGAGAAGTTCCTCCATCTCCCCCCAAATCCCTGCTTTTCCTAACAGGACTCTGGCTCAGTATAAACAACCAGGTGATGGAAAATCACACTGCAACTCTTCTGACCCCGTCTCACGTGGGCCCCTAAGATATGGGCAGACAGTTACAGAAAAAGCGCCTTCCAAGCTGGCAAGTATGTTTCAATATAACCAGCTGCCCAGTAAACTGGTTTTTGCCTGGCAAAACCCAGTAAGCCTGTATCTCACCTTGCAGTCTGCCAGTCTGGAGAGCAGTGCTGATGGTCCCCAACAGAAGGGAATCCTCTAATCCAGTACTGCAGGAGTGTAAGAAACAACCCTACATCTTTTCTACCTCTCAGCAGGTTTTCCACTCTAGAATGACTCCTCTCTACAAAACACATGCTAAAAGACAGCACAAAAATGCTTTCAAAATTTGGACAAGTAACTGGGTACAACACAGACTGTAATTAAGCATGATAAAAGCACAGCAATTCCTCTGCATCTGCCTGAAATCCATTATTGTAAAAAACCAACCCACTATCCAGTGAGAGGGGAGAGTCTCTGTATGCTTTCCCCAATAAGACGGGATCAAGTTGCCTTGTACATCACACAGCAACTGTGTAAAGATTTAGGATACCTGTGCCATTCAACATTCCTGTGCATTGCATATCAATTCTGGGACTCAACCTGCTCATTATTCGACTCATCCCCAATAATATGATGGCATTTACAGGGTTATGTTAACATTGAGTGCATGTAGACCATTGTTGTCCATCTCAGAAGACATTCTGGAAAGGCACGTCAGGATTCTGCTGCACTCACCTCAAGACAGGAACTGCATCAGTCAGATCAAAAACCCTATATTCACTATGATGCTGACCACAAAAAGAAATGTACTGCAAGTTAGCTGAGGGATAATTTTTCTGAGGCGCTAGCAAGTGTGGATTGCTAGAAATAAATGAGCATAATTGTACCATCCAAAAAAAAAAATCTAGGAATAAAAGTTATTCATGAGCTTACAGAAGAGCTCCCGTGTTGACCTGAAGAATTACAAGTGTGAGTACTTAGTTGGTGCTGTTTGGAAACACCAGGGTACCAGAGCCAAGCTGTGCTGGCAGGGAATCTCTGAGCAATCCTGGAATTTGATAATATACATAATACTCCAATATTAACTATCCGGACAGATTCTGTCTCGAGCCCCACTCATGTCTGCCCCACCAGACTATGGATTTAGCAGAGGGAGAGTAAACACAGCACAGACACAGGCACAATCCAGGCAGCTGTCTGACAAAAGCTAATTTAGCACCCTGCTTACAGCTGGAAAGAAAACTTATCCCAACACAGATGCCAGCTTGGCAAAGGCTTAATGAAATCCTCTAAGGTCAAACCAAGTTCTGCTGGGAGGCAATAAATACTCACTAGTCCACCCCCACACGCGCATGCCACGAGATACTCGCTTGCAGCACACAGCCCCAGCACTCAGTGTGGGTTTCCGAACACAGTGCTCCTGCCTGACCAGCAGACACGGCTTCGAGTGGGAATTCTGGGCTCATTTTTTACTCTAATCACCATCAGGGTGATCCATTCCTGGGAAAATCAAGGCCTAAATTCATCTCTGCTCATAACCCACTTTCTAAAGGGGCAGGGGAATGGGAAACGACTGCGTTGTAGCCAGAAAATCCCTACCCCAGCCAGCACAAAACACCCTTGCTGGGGAATTCCACCACATGTACACCAGGAACTACACTGCAACTGTATGCAAGCTTCAACACAGGCTCACTCAAGAGCACCAGCATTTGCGTTAACTCCAGCCTGCACACACCAATCCCCCCCCCCCCACATTCCACTGACACAGGGACTCGTATGAAAAAAGAAGAAATCCTGCAGCGTAACTCTTGAACTCGGTGCTAGTGAGGGTTATGACACAAGAGCCTGTCACCTAACATCCACCTGCTGTTTCAATAGGAGTAAATACAGCCAAGAGAAAAGTGTCTGGTGCAGAGTTCTGGGCTATTTTCTGACGACCATTGTACTGAATAACAACTCCTCAGCTCTAATTCAAGGACCATAAAGGTGGAGAGTCAGGCATCCACACAGCTCCCAACCAGTGCCCAGCATCCACAAACCAATTCTCCCTTAATGTGGGTTCCAGAACAGCACTCTTATCGATAAGCACTTACAGGTGGTTTAATTTCACCTCTGCAAGTGGTTCTAGCCACAACAGCTTGACCTCTCATGTAAAATCATGAATGTACTTCCAGAATCTGGATCCAAATCTCATCTCATAGGTCAATAAACCCCAGACCGCATCTGTCAATTCCACAGCCACTCTTAAGCATTTATGGTTTGGAGTTTTTGCTAGAAATCCTGAGCCTACCCTGAGCTACAGACACCATATTTGATTCCTAAAATTGCTCTGATGAATGAGTTATCCCTACACTTTCTCAAACACATAACTCATCCTTCAAAGATAAGTGTCCATTTTCTATCTTATCATCAGAAGTGAGAGGGTAAAATGTTAACAGAATAACATCTAAACCGGAATTATCCTACACTGCATGTATGGATATAGGAGAACCACACCCGCGTTCTTCACCACCGCTGCAGCTTTAAGAGCTTTAGGTTATTTTAAGAGGCAAAGAGCAGACGGTAACATCTGATACCGTCGAGAGTCACCGTGACTTCACACTTACATGGAACTCTGTTGTGTTGAGAATGTGACGACCATCCGGACTCCAGCATGAAGCCACCAATCCTGCCGAGCCCTCGTCGATCTTGCAGTGCCAGTCAGGCTGCTCCAAGGACCAGACCTAAGGCAGAGAGGAAACCAGACAGCGCACTGAAGGAGCAGCTCGTCAACAGCTCCGCTTACGAGCGTACGCTACAGCTGAGATTGCCACACTGCATACCAGAGAGGTCAGGAAACCTCTGAAAGCCTCCAGCCATGAAGGACTGGCGCTGGATCCCACTACAAAAGTAAGCCCCACACTCTGTGTGTTAACATAAACTGTAAAGTAACTTAAAATGGGGGGATTTTTTGTGACAAGTACTCTGAACATCCAATACTTAGAAAACTTTTTAGTTCTTTTAACAAGTCTGCATGTATTTATTTCCTACTGAACTAAGAAACTGGTGAGATAATTTCCAGTTTTGATTTATTTCGATAAGTATTTTTATGCTAAATTTGGGGGGGGTTAGTCAAACTAAGATGTTTGTTATAGTTTTAAAAATAAAGGCATGCTGGGTTCTCCTCAAACCATGCGCTATCAGTAACATCAGTTACTTTAGCAGAAGCGTTGAACTAGTGCTTGCTCTCACTCACACCACACACGAACCCCCAGCAGGAAACACATTCTGCCCTGCTTCTGTCCTTACCTGGACAATCCCTCGCTTGTACATAGCACACAGGATGAACAGGGAATCAGACGACCACTCTATGTACTGGATCTGATCCAGGCAAGTGTACAGCTGCAGGATCTGGAGGGTGCTCGCATTCCGAACCACCAAACGGTACTGCATGCACGAAGCCTGCACAGGAACAAAACCCAGGCTGAGTTTGCACATGAAGCCCAGGCTCCAGAGCCACGATTCCGACTGTGCCGGGATGGAACGCAGCGCTGATGCCATCCTGACAGGCTGCAGAGTTAGCTGGGACTCTGGGTTTCAGAAAGGCTCGATGTGAATACTACACACTACAGAAGAAAGAGTAAAATCAGGATGGGGGTTATAGGAATAAAAAAAAAGTCCTCCTTGAACCTGACTGCAGAGCCACAACTCCAGCCCCACCAGAACACTGTGCTGGTGCTGTCCTGACGGGCTGCAGACCCACCGGGAGTCTGAATTTCAGAAAGGCTTGATGTCTGCAACTGCAAACTACAGTAACAACAGTTAAAGCAGGAAGAAAGTGGGAGGTGGGGGGAGAGGAACAGGAATAAAAGGAGTCCACATTCATTCTACTACTACTACTGCTGGCCAACTTCCTCCTTTAAAAATTCATAGAATCACAGAGTAGTCTGGGATGGAAGAGACCTTAAAGCCCATCCATGGGCACGGGCAGGGACACCTCCCACTGGGTCAGGGGGCTCCAAGCCTCATCCAACCTGGCCGGAACCCCTCCAGGGATGGGGCAGCCACCGCTGCTCTGGGCACCCTGGGCCAGGGCCTCCCCACCCTCACAGTGAAGAATTTCTTCCTAATGTCTGACCCAAACCTCCCCTCTTTCAGCTGAAAACCGTTCCCCTCGTCCTATTCCTGATCCAGAGCCCCTGGCCAGCTCTCCCGCAGCCCCTTTCAGCACTGGAGGCTGCTCTAAAGCCTCCCCCGGGCCTTCTCCTCCCCAGGCTGGACAACCCCAACCCCTCAGACCAGCCCAGCGCTCCCCTCAGGCCTGGCCCGGGCGGGAGCGGCCCCACCACCGAGGCCTTCACTCACCAGGCACTTGCCGTCAGGGGAGAACCTGCCGAGCAGCCCAGAGAGCTTGAACAGCTCCGAGAAGTTCATTGCGGAGAAAACGGGGAAGAAACCACAGCCGCGCCGAGATTCAAACCCACTCACCACCACCCCCTCTGCCCGGGGCGGAAATGGCTGGAAGAGGCGGGAGCGAGCTGGCTAGACAGCCAATCAGAGTGCGGGGCGGAGCCCCGAGGCACGCCGGGAGTTGTAGTCATGCCACGGAGCTGCGCTCAGAGGTGGGAGGCAGACCGGAAAAGGCGGGAGCGGGCTGGCCGAGCAGCCAATCAGAGCGGCGCAGTGCCGCGCAGCACGCCGGGAGTTGTAGTCCTGTGGCGGGGCTGTGCATGGCGCGGGAAGCAGGCGGGAAGCCGCCTCTGGAAAGTGATTATTATGCAAATGAGCCGTTTAATGAGGCGTGGTGCGGTGCGGTGCGGTGCGGTGCGGTGCGGTGCGGTGCGGCCAGACGCCGGGCCCAACCCGCCTCCCTGTCCCTGCAGAGTCCCGCGAATCGGGTGCTTTTCCGCGCGCAGCATCCCGTGTGCTGCCGCTGATCAGCGCTGCAGCTCATTAAGCTGTCCCGCCTAATTGGCGCTCCCGGCTAATTACTGACGGCCACGGGACAGCAGGCGGGACGGCCTGCGAGGTTCCCCAGCTCGGATAGAGGAGCTGCAGATTGCAAGAGAAACGCAACCGTCAACAGGGTGCTATTGGGTTCCACTAAAGAAGTAAACGGGGTTTGGGGAGGGGAAACAGCCAAGGGTCGGGAGACGGGGGCGGGGCGAGCCTGGACAACTTTTCCCAGGGTGTGGATTTCCCTTGGGTAACAGCCCCCTGCAGCCAGGGAGCAGAGGAGCCAGGGACTGAGGACCATGATGGGACGCACCTCCTGTACCAGGCTGGGAGAGTTGGGGTTGTTCAGCTGGAGAGGAGAAGGCTCTGGGGAGACCTTAGAGCAGCTCCCAGTGCTGAAAGGGGCTGCAGGAAAGTTGGGGAGGGGCTCTGGATCAGGGGGTGCAGGGACAGGGCGAGGGGAATGATTTCAGCTGAAAGAGGGGAGACTGAGATGAGATCTTAGGCAGAAATGTTTTGCTGTGAGGGTGGGGAGGCCCTGGCCCAGGGTGCCCAGAGCAGTGGTGGCTGCCCCATCCCTGGAGGTGTTCCAGGCCAGGTTGGATGGGGCTTGGAGCCCCCTGACCCAGTGGGAGGTGTCCCTGCCCATGGCAGGGTGTGGGACTGGGTGGGCTTTGTTGTCCCTTCCAACCCAAATCCTAAAATTCTGTGATTCTGTCCTGGAAACCTTCCAATAGTGCGGGCACTGAGCACAAAAGCTGAGGAGGCCTCCGTGCCCCTTCCTCCTGCCACCTCACCAGCCCTGCGATCGCGGGTGGGCAGCAAGCCCCACGCCACCTGCAGCTCAGCCTGGTGAGGAGAAGAACCTCATTCAGCCTCTGTTGAGCGTGCTTCCTCGCCCCATCGCGATTAGAGCCCCGCTTCTGCTGCCTCAGCCCTGGGGCCAGCCTGTCGGGGAGCCACTCTGGCACTGGTGACCGGCTTAGCTCCCCAGCACGCTTGGCTGAGCACTCCCCACCCCCTTGCAACTGCCTCCTATTCCAGGAAGGAGCCGCAAGCCTTTGCCTCACTTTTCACACAGCTTTCAGCAGCTCCAATGTCATTGCCTAGGCGACCGGGACGCTACTCGATTGTAGTGCAGTAAATAACGTAGATCCTCAATCCCAGGCCACGGGAGAGACCTCCGCGGGAGCTTGAACTGCTTGGGCAGCCGGAGCAGGTAGGAGTTAAAAAATGCCAAAAGGGAACCCCTTGCCATTTGCGTGTGGCAGTTTCTTAGCACGACCCTCTCTTGAGGGCTCGATATCGCAGCTGGAAGATGGTTTGTGGCAGCTTTACTTTGTAGAGTGGCTACACAATCTTAAAGTGTTTTGGAAAGTTTGCTCCCAAGTGCCTTAAATTCGGAGTTAAAGCACTTGCAGAAGACAAACCAGCCAAGATTTGAATGGGAAAAGCAAGCAGCAGGGCTGGGTAGCGGCAGGATGCGGAGGCTGGTGCCGGGTGCCGAGGCAGGGCTGGTCCTCGGCTGCCGGGGAGGGAGGAGAGTCGGCTGCTTCAGCCTCCTGCTCCATCACAAGCTACCGTCGACTCTATCCATTGCTGTTGAGTCTGCCTCCTCCTCGGAAAGAAAATTTGTAATAAGCTGCTGGACCCCAAGGAGGGCTCCTGAGATCCAGGTGTGCTGTAGGAACGCTCTCTTGGTTGCTTTTAGAACCCTTGTTTCGCAGGTGTGAGTTCAATAATCTGGGAGAAGTGAGCAATAGTGCTGGCACCTTGGGATCCGTCAGCGTTTTGCAAACGTTGAGTGATCTGCTGCGGGCTGGGCGAACCTGGTGGTTCTCATTGTGCAGAGAAGGTCCAGGTTCTCAAGCCATCAAGCAATGCACAGCGGCTTGGTGCAGGAGCTGGAAATTCTTCCTCTCTCAGGATGGGCCAAGAGTCATTAGGAATTAGGAATAGCTTTGTTAGGCAGGTTTTGTGCATTTATTTTCCTTGAAGGTGGCTGCAAAATGCTGTCGCTTTTCATTCTGGGCTGTTGGAGTGGTGGAATAGTGGTGGAGGTGTTATTGCCCGGTGAAATAGCAACAGACTTTTCTAGGTGCCTAAAACTGAGGTGGCTTAAATTTAATGGTGAGAAAAAAGATGCTCCTTCCAGAGAGCACAGGAACTCAGCAAGGCTTCAACACCTCGTTACGCCCGTGGTACCCTTGGCTTTCCTTACATTGGTGAAAGAAGGGAGTTGAATTTCTAATGACTATGAGAATATATTCAGACTGTGTGATCAAAACACAGTGCATGAAGTGTGGTTGAGTGTATGCAAGTTCATCTGCTCTGCTTCTGCAGAGAGCTGTGCTCCAGTCTCGGGACGGCTGTGACGGAGCGTGGTGTGTGCTCTTCATTCTCCTTCTGTCCCTGGGGCTGGGGGAGAAACGACGGCTTCAGCCGAGCTGGGGCTGGTTTGGCTTCTCGGACGCAGCCAGAGTCACAGCAGCGGGGGAAAGCCTGAGTGTTTCCATCCTAATCCTTTGGAAACCACACCGACAGTTCATGGGGAAGGGGTACGGGCAAGGGCAACCGGCTGCTGGAGCGACCCAGCTGCTCGCGCAGTCCCGGGGCCGTGGCAGCTGCACCTCAGAGCCGAGCTGAGCCCCAACACGAGCAGAGGTGCTGCAGTGCCTCTTGGCAGGCTCTGTCTCTGCATTCCCGGTCTCTTTTCCCGGTGTGCAGTTTCCCTGCAATGCACTCGCTCGCAACAGAGGGAAGCAGCAATCCAGCGATGGGTGCCACGCGCCTGGGGAAGCTCGCGGAGAGCGGCTCACCCGCGTGAAAACAGGGAACCCCTGCCAGCAGCCCTGGCGCCCAGCACCAACCCCTGGTGCGAACGCTTCGCTCTGTCTTCCCCCAAAAGCCCGCGTGAAGCCGGTGCAGGTCCTGCCGCAGCTCCCTGAGTGGATGGCAGCCCCCGTGCCAGCCATGCCAAGCATCCCCACCACCTCCCTGCTGCGTTGAGGCAAAGGGGATGGGGCATCTCTTCACTAGGCAACGAGATCCTTGGTTTAATAAGCAGGTTTGGGTCTCTGGAGGTGTCAAACCCTCCTCAGGCAGAGGAGAACTCTTTCTGGCAGCAGTTGGGGGTGATGCCTCAGGTTTTGGGGTGATGCCTCAGGTGTTCCCTTTGCTGCTGGGCAGTGGGTGACATGAGGGAGCTGACACAGCCATGGCAGAGGACAAATAGCCTCCCAAGGGACCTGGGGGGGCTGGACGTGGCCGAGAAGCTGAGCCTGGCTGTGGCACATCTCCAGCTCTGCCTCTGCTGGTGTGTTCAGCCCCAGATGAGTCGCCTCCCAGTGCCACTCGCGTAGCCTGCAGGTGCCGGGAAGGTAACCACATCCAGACTGCCCCTAGCAAACCGGAATTAGTCTCTACGGCTCTTCCTAGCTGAGCTTTATTTCAGCTGTGCCA
This sequence comes from Neomorphus geoffroyi, assembly GCA_033558235.1. NCBI lineage: Eukaryota > Metazoa > Chordata > Aves > Cuculiformes > Neomorphidae > Neomorphus > Neomorphus geoffroyi. The sequence continues at coordinate 950,055 of JAUMJM010000029.1, read as the reverse complement.
CAGGGTCCCGCTGCTTCTCGTGGGGTGATTTTTCCTTCTGCTGGTCCTCGTCTTCAGAGCGCTTTCCTGACTTCCCTGAATGTCGAGAGCCTCCACCATTCATTGCGTTGTGGGACTCTAAAGGGCACCCTGGGTTTGAGCAAGTTTTGCTGTCGTTGGCACCGCTGCCAGTCTCGGGCAACACTATCAGTGAAGTCTTTTGTGGTTCTGTGTCACCCCCGCTGCCTGGCTGGCACTCCTGCTGCAGGGGTGCCTTCCCACGGCGTGCGGTGGTCACCGCAGCGGGGATGTGCGTCCCCAACGCCAACAGCCCTTGCTCCTCTTTTTACCATGGAATTTAGAGCTCGGACGTGAGAAGATACCGGCCTGGCTTTGCCAGCATCGATTGTGCTTTGAAAGAGAAAGGGAACTTCCAAAACGCCCTTAAAATATTCAGATTTTTTTTCTTGCAAAAAAACGAGTGCAGCCACGTGGTCAGAGCTGGTGTCACCCATCCTGACCACGCAGCCGGGGCGGCACGGAGGTGCTTTCTCCACCAAAGGGAAAGGCCTGGCTCCTTCCTGAAGCTGCTGCCGCCCTGGGCCAGGGAAAGCAGCATGGAAGCAGGGTAAGGCCACCAGCAGTCGCCTGCCCCAGCTCTTTCCTCCCCTCAAAGCTGCCGCGTGCGTCCTTTCGTTTCTCTGTGTGTCACTCGTGGGGCGGGGAGGATGGGAGGACACCAGACGCTCACTTGTAGCTGTTCTGCCATGAGGCCGCGGGGCAGGAGCCTTCAGCTGCTGGAAAGCCCTCCCAGAGGAGCACCTGGGGCTGCCGCGTCTCGCAGGGGCAGCAGAAAGCAGCTGCTGGGGGCCACAGCCCTGGTTTCGTTTTGACTCCCCAGCCCTGCAGCCCCAGCTGCCTCCGAGGGCTCTGGGAGAGCGCGGGCATCGCTCAGGGAGCGGCTGCCCTCGCGCCCTGGGTGCCGGCAGGAAGCTGCAGGCTTTCACTATGAGATGGCGGCACCGGTGCCAACAGAGGTGCTTGCAGGGACGAGGGGCAGGGACACTGTGCCTGGGGCACCTCCGTGCCAGCCAGCACAGGGAAGCGGGTCCTGCTGCTTCCAGGGAGCAGGAAAGGGAGGAGGAGGAGGAGGATGGCAGCAGAGGAAGGCAGCGCAACTCAAGATGGCTCCGGAAAATCTCCTGCCGCGGGGGCCACAGGGGTGCTGGGCGCGCAGGGAGCACCCGGGCCCGCTGCCTTCTGCAAGAAAGAGGCCGAGAAACATTGTCTGGTGGCCAAAGGAACATCTGGCTTGAGGAAGGCTCTGGTTGTGCCTGTGCGGGAGTGCTCAGGAGGCTTTGGGTGAGGAACAGGCTTCCCCGTGTGCCTTTCTCCCGCCATCATCTCCCCATCAGCACAGGCACCGTCCCTGCCCTGCGTTGCTTGGGGGGCACAGTGTGACATTCAGTGATGTTTGCAAGCTGCTTAGAGGCGAGCAGGTCATTTTATCGTCCGAACAAGTCAGATTTAGGATCTCTGCATCGTGACTGTGCTGTAAGCTTGCCCCACGCATCCGGGTGTCTGAGCGGCCGCTACGCCTTTACAGGTCGGAGGGTGTTTGCAACAGGGGCTTCATGAGGAAAACATCAGTGTGGGCAAACAGTGTTCCTGGGAGAAAACCTGCCTAAAAGGGATAAACCAGCATCAGGGCTGAAGGGCTGCAGCAGAAAGGCTCTCTTTCAGAGTCAAGCAGCCTGTGGCTGCGGGCAATGCCTCGGCTCCTGCTGGCGCTCAGAGCTCTGCAGTCCCCGCTTTCCAGGCGCACCTTGCCCAGAGGTGGTGGCAGCTGAGGACATTTCATAACCCAGCCTACAGGGTGCTGCCCATGGCCTGAAATTGTGGCACTGCTGCGATTCAGAAACACCAATATCTCTCCTGTGTTCCCCAGGTTCACAGAGGAGAATTTCCCACCCCAGAGCAGGGACCTCACCATGCAACCAGGGCTGCAGCGAGGGTGCCCTCAGCCCTGGCTGTGCTGCAAGACTTTTTTTTATTTTGCCATAGCTTGGGGTTTCAGTTTGATTCAGAGAAGCAATACTCACGGGTTTGTTATTGCCCTGTCTAACCCGAGAGCATAAGCCCTTTGCTGAATGAAGCTGGTCAAAGTGATTACTCCGAAGAGTTGTGTGAAGCCTCCCCAGGGCCGGGGGAGCTGTTTGAACTGTGCTGAAGCTGTAAACATCATAACTGGGAGCCCTGAGACACAGGAGCAGCGCTTAGCAGAGATGAACTGACATCCCACTACCCTGCTGCTTTGGCCCTTTCCAAAATACTCACATAACGTAAGAACACTGGCCCCAACGTCATCACCAGCAATATCTCCCCGTGGGAGAGCCTGGCAGTTTGATTTTGTTGTCTAGTCCTGGTCTCCAATGATGGTGTTTCTATTCGACTCCAGTCCTGTGCAAGCCTTCAAGGCAGGATCAGCTTGGAGCACCCCTGCCTGCAGCCCCAGTCGGGGTGAGGGACACCGTCTTCCCAGTCCCTTGGGGCTCCGGTTCCTGCTGTGCTGCTGGGAGCGAGGTGGAAACCTCCTGCTCTTCACCAGCTGCTTTGCTGATGTGAGATATCCTTGAAGGTGTTCAAAAACCATGTAGAGGTGGCACGTCAGGACATGGTTTGGCAGGCACGGTGGGGCTGGGCTGACGGTCGGACTGGATGAGCTGAGAGTTCTTTTCCAACCTTAATGATTCCATGATTCTATGCGATGGCACTCTGGCAGTGCTAACCTTGCTCTTTCTCTTTGCCCCTAGAGTGTTTTACCCTCTGTCAGACTCCCCTTCGGCGAAGATGTCCCAGTCACCTCCCGCTGATGAAGGCGCGACGTTTGAGCACCTCTGGAGCTCGCTGTAAGTGCTGGCTGATGTTTGCTCTGTAAGCTGCGTTAGCACACAGCGTTACTGTGGCCCGAAGGGAGGCAAGTTTCTTCTGCATCCTCCAGTTTTCACCTATTCCATTTCCACATAGAGAATCTTGCTCCTGCTCCTGCTCCTGCTCAGACCATTTCAGTTGCCCTTTTGCCTGGTGACAGTAGGCAGTTCAAAGACCGTAGAGTGCACATGTCCTGAAAGCAGGGCCCCACAGACCTCGTTTCTAGGTGTCGTGTGCTGCTTCTGAAAAGGGTTTTGCAGGCACGAGCGTTTTTGATGTCCAGGGTAAGTGCAAAGGCAGGAGAGCTGCAAAGGGCGGCAGCATTCCCACTGGCATTGGTTCGTGGCATTGACTGTCTCGTGCATTGGTCCTTTCTCTGATGCAGCGCTCTGGGGCCACATGGAGATGCTGTCGGGGCCAGAGCAAAGGCCCCCTTTTGGCTGTGACCCTTGCCTGGGCTGTGACAGGGGACACTGGGAGGATGCACTCATACCCATCAGTCCCCACGCATGAGGCTCAGTGGCTGCCTAATTAAAATGGATATTTTCTAAAATTAAACATCTTCCATCCATGCCAGGACTTTTGCAAGGCTCTGGCCTTTGAGCCTCACACTCTAATCAAGCAAGGAAGGAGAACTGTGCTTCATTTCATCCTCTTTCTTCCTTGGTGTCCTGTCAAAGACGTCCTGAGGTGACAGCTATGCTTGAGCAGCTGGGTGGATGGAAAACATCCCGTGTCTGCCTGCTTTACCCACCAGGCAGTAGCTGGCAGGAGCAAAACCTGCTCTGCCCTGTAAAAATGAAAGCAGAAGGTGGAGGGAGAAGTTTAGAAGGGGGCAAGGTTGAAGGGAATTGCAAGTTCTTGGGGGCAGTGGTGCAGGCTGTGCTGGGTCGCCAGGAGGCTGACTGTGTGCCGTCACCTTCTCCACAGGGAGCCAGACAGCACCTACTTTGACCTCCCAGCATCCAACCACAGCGGCAGCAATGAGGTCTCCAACCGCACAGAGGTCACCATGGACGTCTTTCAGATGAGAAGCATGAACGACTCGGTCATGGTGAGTGTGCTCAGTCTGCACAAACAGGAGCTGCGTCAAACACGAGCCTGTTTGCCCCCCTTGCACCGGGGGCTCTGGGATGGGAAGCAGGATGCTGGCTGATCCATTGACTGGAGCACAGCCTGCAGGTGTGTCCTCGTGCAGGCTCTGATGAGCTGTAGCAACAGCTGCACTGCAGGTTTGCAGCTGGGTGGTCCGGTGTTCCGTAAAACAGTGGTTATTTATGAATAGATAATATTGCTGCATGTGGCTGCAGGGGCTCCGCGCTGAAACGGCGACGGAGCTCGAGTTCCTCCGCAGGAGGAGAGCGCAATTCATGACACTGCTGCGCCTCTGTCCAAGGCGAAGAGTTTAAGTGCATTGGGCATGCGAGACATCCAGGTCACCTGTGTATGCCCAGTGCCCTGAGCGGGGGGACCTGGGGGCACCACGGAGGCAGCTCCGGCTGCTGGCAGCATCTCCCTCCAGAAAGCTCCCATTTCCCTCCTCACTGGCAGCATCTCCCTCCAGAAAGCCGCCGTTTCCCTCCTCCCCAGCTTGTATCCCCTCCCCCAGCCCCCTTTTCCCTCGCTTTTCCCTGGCTTTCCCTCCCTTCTCGGCCTTTGTGTGCGGCGGGCAGGAGCCTGGCAGAGGGATCGGTGCTAATTGGGAGCTGCCCCTCGCTGAGTTGCTGTCGCCTTTCTTGCTGTAACCAAAGCCGAGCTGGTGCAGCCGCAGGTGCTGCCGGTGCCGGGTGAGCCCTGGCCGAGCGCACGCGGGGCAGCGCTGGCTCTGGCCCTTGCCTGGGGTAATGAGCCCGTAGGAAACGTTCACCTTGGCCCAATGGTGCGACCAAGTGCTGCCGAGCTCCCCGTGAGCTCTCCCCTGGTACCACCAGAACGCGTGGTGGGCTGACGTGTGTGGAGATAAACACACTGAGAATGTGATGCTGCCAGCCTGAAAGCAGAGATGCAGGAGCTGCAGCAGAAGGTCCATGCTGTGATGCTGCTGCTCATGGTGCTCAGCAGGGCTGGAGTGGATGTGCGGGAAGCAGCGGGTGCTGCAGCGCTGGTGCTGGTGCTGGGTGGCTATAAATGTGCCACCCAAATGCTCTGTGACATTTGGATGGGGCTTTGAGCTCCCTGATTCAGTGGGAGGTGTCCCTGCCCATGGCGGGAGGTGGCTTTAAGGTCCCTTCCAATCCAAACCATTCCATGATTCTATGACTCTCTGACCTGCCCTCCAGACAGGCGCGACGCTCCCTCTTGGCGTCGCATGGGCGCTGCAGTGCTCCTAAAAACTCATTTCAGGGCCCTGTGGGAGGAGCTGCAGTAATTAATGATGTGAACAATTCCTCAGCCACCCTTTTCGCTTAGAGATGACAACTTCAGGATGGGTGGTTTGCGCAGCGTAGGTTTCAGTTCAACACTGCTGCTGACCTACTCGTGCGTGGGTCCATGTGCACTCCGGTGTTGGGAGGTGGGCAATGCACGTTCGTTCCACCTTTCACAATACACCATGGCACTCTTTGAGCTGCTGATCTGCTTGTGCAGCCTCCCACAGTGGGGTCTGGCTGTAGGAAACACTGTTCCCCCATCTGCCTTGAGTCTGAAATCTGCCCGATTGCTCTAGTTGTCTGCATATCCATCTACTCTTGTCTGTCCACCTACATATCTGTCCATCTCTGTCCATCTAGATATCTGCTAGCCACCTATCGATATCTGTCCATATCTATCCATCTATATGTCCATGTATCCACACCTATGCCCCTACACACACATCCATCCACACCTATCCATCTAGACACCCATCTGGCCATATCTAGCCATGCCTATCCATTTAGGCAGGGATAACTCCGTCTCTCCGAGATATGGAGCTATCTCAGAGTCACTGCATCATCTGGTCAACACAAGTGCATCCACTTCAATCTGCTGGTAAAGGCTGTTGGCCAAAGGGGTTTCCAGCCCAGTGCAGCTGCAAGCAGCTTTCTGGAGTGGAATCCGTGCTGGATTTGATGGAGCTGGACCCCCACTCTCCCCACGGTGGGAATGGTTGGTATCGCCCAGTCCATCACTGGGCAAGCTGGGGCCTGCCCTGGGCTTTAATGAATAGTCATGAGGGAGAGAAGGGGGTGGGCCCCGTTTTGTTGTTGGATGCAGCTCGTTGACAGAACTAAGGGAGATGAAAAAAGCAAAAAAGCCAACACACGGCGGCACGCGGGTGGCCAGCGCAGCATCCCTGGTGCTGCCCATCCCAGCCCCGCTCCCGCGCTCCCGCATCCCTCCTGCCTTCCTACCCTGGCCATCCCTGCCGCTACCCCGACCCCATGACTCCCGTGGCAGGACGCTTCCCAGCGCGCCGTGAATCCCGAGACGACTAAAATGCTGTATATTAGCGACCCGATGCAGCACTACACCACGGTAGGTGCTACTTGTTCTTAAGGGGTTTGCCTTGCTGCTGTTATGTCCTGAGGCAGGAGCTGGGCGCGTGCTCCAGCTCTGCCTGCTGAGTCTCTGTGCCCACTGCTGCCTGGGATGTGCCAAGGGCTTGGTACAGCATGAGCCTTCCCTCGTCCTGAGGCTGCACGAAGGAGCTGCAGCTGCTCCGGTCCCATCCGTGAGCCATAACCTGTGTTTGCGTGGGATGCTGCGGCCTCGGTGGCTCGGTTGGCGTTCCTCTATACTTCACCCGTTCCGGTGCTGACAGAGCCCAAGGTGTGATTTAAACCTTTGGTGCAAAGGGCTCCAGGCTGCCTCACCCGCGTGTGTGCAGACAGGAGGGCTGGAGCATCCCTCTGAGGAGCGCCCTGTGGTGCTGGGCACCGCCACCACCAGTTTGTTGGCCACTGGACACCTCCACGGCCGAGCTCTGGGCACGCACCTGCGGCCCTGGGCAGGCTTTCCTTCCCTGGTCTGAATTCAGGGAGGGCAGAGCAGATGGGCCAGTACCTGCGCTTGCAGGTGATACATTTTCAACCCTGTCCTCAAGCGCTGAGGTTGCTTTTCTGAGTCAAAAGTTGTTTGTGTCTGTGCTCTGGCATTCCCAGAAGTGAGACAGAGCAGAGATGCTGTTCAAGATAGAAAGGTGCGGTGCTGCACTTCCTGACCAGAAATTACTTCACTCCTCATTTTGTCTCACATGTTAGTATAAAGCACATTCGCACCGGGCTCGTTCTGTGCTGTTACTTGGGAGGCGCGGCTGCCGCTCTGAATGTTTGTCTGTGTGTGGATAAACCTCTGTGTGTGTGTATTTACACACAGAGCACCGTGTTGGGTCTGTGGGCACCCACACAAACACCCACGCCTTCGGTTTGTCTTTTAAGGGACTATTTCCAAAATTCTGTTTGTTTTTTAAATGAAGTGGGTTATTTTTCCCCCGCTCCTGACTTTGGGTATCTCTGCCAGTGGATTTCCAAAGCCCTGGTTCCGGGGGCACTGCCTGTTGTTTTGTGCTGGCAGGGGATCCTGGCTCGGGGTGGCCAGCCTGGCTCACAGAACTGATGCTCCCACTCTTGCATCTCCTTCGTGTGCTGCTTTTCCCAAGGGAAGGCTCTCTTACGTGCAGAGGTCAGGATGCTCTTCTCGGGGGTCAGTCCTGATTTCCCTGCCCATTCAGGCTTTCCCTCCTGGCTCCAAGCACCACAAACTCACAAAATCATGCGAGGATGATGGCTTTTTCCGGACACTTCCAAGGGTGCCTCATTCCGACCTGCCCTGCAGCTCCTGAGCTCGTGGCTCCCGAGCAGCAGGCACCGCCGGGACGCAAAAGCCTCCCCAATTATTCCCCATTGGAGCAGGAGCACACGTGCCATGCTCTGCCGGGCGCTCCAGCTGCAGCCGCTCGTCCTGACTGTGCCCGTACAGGTGCGAGGGCAGCGTTGAACATCGCCCTGTGAGCATTTACTCTCCATTCATTCCTAAAGCCAGCACGTGGCCGGGCGCAGGGCGTGTGTGCAGCCCGTTCCCTGCGGCCCTTCCGTCGGCCCAGGAGAGCAAATCAGCTCAGTCGCGATGCTCAGGGATTACTGGAGCTGCGGATCGGCCCTGACAAGCAGCAATCCCTTTTCCCCTTGCTGCTCTCGTCCTGTCCAGTGCCTGTCACTTGTGCTGCCACCCCCAACTGCTGCCACCCACTGCCGAGGCTGCCCTGGCCCCACGGCAGCTCCGGGCGGTTTCCCGACTGGACAGCGAGGGCTTTCCATGTGCGATTTTAACACCCATTTTGCTGGATTTTCTTGTGAGTTCTTCTCCAGGTGAAGCCTGGGATTGTGGAAAACTTGGCTGGGGGTGGTTTGTCCTCGGCAGGGCTATTTATAGAGCGACGAGAAGGAATAGGGGGGTTTGCGCACATATTTTAGGGGAGAAGATGGCTGGATGTGTAAAAGCAAGCCAGGTCTTGTTCAGCATTCCTCCCGTTAGTCACAGGCTCCAACGACCTCGTGAGAGATGCAGACAACAGGAGAACTTCCCTGGAGAACGATGATTGCCTTTAAACCTTAACAGACGTTGGGGTGAGGTTGGGATCCCAAGTTAAAACACGTCTCTTGATTCCTAAGCCATGAGCCTCGCAGCCCTTCGCAGGAGAAGCAGCGCTGGCACTCGCTGGGCTGGGGGACCGTGGCAGCCACCTTCCCGTGGTGTCTGATTTCCCAGAGCCACCCCGGCTGGTGCTGGTGGCCAGAGGGACAGTCCCTACTGGGGAGGCTGGAGCTGGGGGAAGCGGGAAGCACAGCCCCATCCCTCCTGCGACGCAGGGTGCTGCGGGGCAATGGGCAGCGAGGCAGTGGTCACCGGCAGCACCCGCCTCTGGGACTGCCAGGATGCTGCTGGCTGGGAAATGCTGGGAGAGCAACCCTTGGGCAATGTGTGAATTGCAGAGTTCTGGGGAAAAAAATATCCCACTTGGCTTGGGAAAGTTACATTTGGGATATATTTTTTTTAATAATTTATTTCTCTACAAAAGAGAAGGTTAATTTTTTAAATCAGATTTTCAGAGGAAAGGTTAAGGCTGCTTTAGCCACACGGGTTTTGAGAACAAAGCTTTGTTTAGGCTATGTCTGCAGATAAAAGAGCTGCCAGCTCCTACTGGAAGGGTCTGACAGGGATTTTCAGAGGAGGGATGAGAAAATAAAGAGTCAGGATTTCTGCAGTTGGAGCCGGTAGATGCAGAAATAGGAAGGTTTGCTCTGTGACCTTGCTGCAGCGTGCGGCACCACAGCTACGCGCTGTGCAGGTTTGAGGTTTCCCCCAAATTAGACGTGCGCCAGCAAAGCCGCTGAAAGCAACCATCCCGGCTGGGAATGAATTACCCAAACCACCACTGAGGCTGGCTCTTCCTCGAGGAGCACTTCCACAAGTGCTGTGCCCGCGAACGTTTACCAAAAGGGAATGCATGTGGGAGCTGGCTGGAAAACAGTTCGGACGCCGAGTGATGCAGTCGCGCTGCGAGTGATGCTGTGGTCACCTCTCGCTGGCACTGAGCACCAGGACAGCTTCCCCAGGTGCTCTGCCCACTGAGGCCAACGCCGGGCACTGCACTGTGCGCAGGACGGGGCCATTGCTCCCCACTCACAGCGGGACATCTCCCACACCTGAGCAAACCCTGGAAAACCCCTGCCCGGTTCCCCACCGGCAAAAGAGAGGATTTGCATAGCCAGGTGTGCTAGAAATCCAGGGATCTTGGCACCTCGCTGCCTCCGGTGAGGATGGAGTGCAGGGAATGGAGCGATTTGAGTGCATTGGGTTTATCCCTTGCACAAGTGGTGACCTGTTCAGAAGCCCAAGCGACCCCAACCAGGTCTTTTGGCTGGCTTTCCGCACACTGGCCCTTTAAGGAGGCTGTAACAGGACACCTGGAGCCCTGGAGAAGTGTGGCTGAGCTTTCCATGTCTCTAAACTGGCTGGTGTTTTCTTTTTTCCCTCCTCCCCTTTTCCCTTCCTCCAGTCCCAGTTCAATTTGCTGAACAACAGCATGGATCAGAGCATCGGCAGCAGAGCAGCCTCCACCAGCCCCTACAGCTCCGAGCACACCTCCAATGTCCCAACGCATTCGCCCTACTCGCAGCCCAGCTCTACCTTCGACGCAATGTCCCCAGCTCCTGTCATCCCCTCCAACACTGACTACCCCGGTCCCCACCACTTTGAGGTGACCTTCCAGCAGTCCAGCACCGCCAAGTCAGCCACCTGGACAGTAAGTCGCACGTCTTCTTACCTTCGCTAGGGAGATGCCGCTGCAGACGGTGCTTTCGTCCGGCGGCTGCAGGCGCCCCGGTGTCTCAGTGGTGCTTTGCAGTGGGACGCAGAGGGCACGCTCACGTGGAGGGGCTGCAGGACGCAGCCACCACCCCATGGGGACATCGCCCACACTGCTGGCCCTGGAAAACACAACGTGCAGGGAACATCAGGGCTTTTTCTCCAGGGGTTTTTTCCAAAGGGGATGTAAGCACAGTGGTTCCAATGTAATTTCTGTCACATTGTGGGTAAATGCCCCCAGAAGTGCAAAGATGGAGAGCTGCCCTGGGGAAGTACCTGCCTTGTTCTGTGGTGCGTCCATGCATGTTTGCCAGTGACCGCTGTCAGGGGAAGGCGGTGGCAGACTCGGACTTTTGCTCAAATCTATTTGGGCCATTCTCAGCTTTGCTATAAATTCTTGCTTGTCATTTACAATTCTTTTTCGTGTCTTATCAGAAGAGTAGCTTAATCTCTAGAAACCCTGGCAAAACAACAGGGTAGGTTTTTAATCACAGAAGGGTCACAGCACCGTGCTGCATGGGATGTGGGCGCTGCAGCCTGGTCCTCGGGGGCGGAGATGCAAGTTTGGTCTAGCCCTGGTCTGACCACACGTCTGCAGCCCCAGCAAATCAGGGACCCAGGAACCGGGCTGAGTGTACGAGGCTGCTTTGCTTTTTGTGGCAAAAGGTCCTGAATTCTCATCCTGGCTCCTGGCTTAGCGTAGCTCTGTCCCAGTTTTAAGGAAAAGCAGCACTTGTGGCCGGTGTCGGAGGCGTTCCTGCAGTGGAGCTGGGAGAGCCACTCACCAGCACGCGTGAGCCAGGAGGGTTTCCTCCTCCGGGAAACGTTAGTGGAGCAGAGAGGCTGGGATGAGACCACTGACACAACAGGGGAGCAGTGGGTTTTGCTCTGGGGTGGCTGTTTTCAGCCCTGGGTGTGATAATGACTTTTATTTTGGGGAGCTGATGTGTTTAATTGCCAAGACAGTCCCACAGTAGGCAGAGAGCATGCTCGGGTGCTTTCATGCAGGCAGGTCGTGGTCCATGGCCGGTGGGTGCTGCTCCGCTCGGGGGTGCTGTCACGGTGTTGTGGGGAGAGTGGGCAGGAGAGGATGGGCTACGGCAGCGGCCGCAACGGGAAGTGGTCCAAAGTGAGGATTTAAATGCCTGAACTGGCTTTAATACCTGGCAGGGCAGTTGGTGAGGTGTGTGCACCTCTGAACCACGATGCTGGGGTGATCGTGCATCCCTCAAAGCAGGCTGGCTGCAGGGCTCGTGCCCTCCAGCCCAGATTGCGCTGCGCTGCAGCTGAGCCTCGTGGAGAGCAGAAACAATCGGCAGCGTCTTGCACCCCGGAGAGCGTGCGGAGCGATTCATTCACAATTGTGACCCTGCAGGAGCATGGCTGGGGGTGCAGCGTGCAGCTCGCCGAGACTGCCACACAAAGAGCAGACCTGCTGACAGCCAGACTCGCTCCATCTCCCTCCGGCTGACGGCTGTCACAGCCACGCAGCTGCATTTCTTGTGCTGGAAGACAGGGCTGCTGCCTTCCTCCCACTCTCCTTGAGCTCTGCGTTGCCACTGTTGCGCTTGAAATTCTGTCCTGGTTAAATGTGAGGCCCTGGCCCAGGTTGCCCAGAGCAGTGGTGGCTGCCCCATCCCTGGAGGGGTTCCAGGCCAGGTTGGATGGGGCTTGGAGCCCCCTGACCCAGTGGGAGGTGTCCCTGCCCATGGCAGGGGGTGGCACTAGGTGGGCTTTGAGGCCCCTTCCAACCCAAACCATTCTGTGGCTCTGTGAAATGGGGAAAGGAATTCAGAAACCCCCCACACATTATATATCAACAGTCAGCTGATAGACAGGTAATGATGCAGGTACACGGTGTGATCTCTACGTAAGCTGTGAACGTGCCGTAGCAGCGTGGAAGAAAGACTTGGAAAGCTGTTGGGAAATGCAGGCATTTGGGAAGGAAAGGTGAGCACAGGGTCAGTGGGGCTGGGGACAGCGAGCCCTGACAGCCTGGTGTTGGTCAGGCCAAGGGCAGCTGCACTGACCATCTCCGTGCGCCAAAGGACACGCGTGGTGCAATTCAGCACTTTGAAGGAAACAGCACTGCCTGTTTCGTCCATAGCTGGGGAAGCCTCATGGCTACTGGATATTTTAAGATCAACCACACCAAATAATTTACACCAGGACCACTGCAAGCGCTGACCACAAATTCCGCAGTTGCCTCGCCGGGCAGCGTTTCAGAGCAGCGAGGAGCCCCCTACCCTTGGGAAAGGCTCTGCCAGACCAGCAGCTCCCAAGGCCTCCTTGCAATCTGGGGTCAGATCAAGGAGAATCCAGCCAAGGAGGAACCGATTTGACGTAGGTTTTTGATACAATCATGAGCTCTGGTTGGTGGAAGTGTGTAGCCCCATAGATTCCTGGTTTTGAAGGGTTTTGACTGAATCCCTCTGGCTGTTCCTCTGGGACACCTGCCATTATCCATTCTCCCGTGCTGAGGAAAGGGGGCTCCTAAGGAGCCCAGGGCTTGTGGCCAAGGACCATTTGGAGTTGAGCTGTCAGCACAGCATGCATGGCATCACCAAGCCCACTCACTGCCTTCACATAAAGTTCTGGTGTCCAAACTTCAAACCCCCTGTTGACAAAACAAGAAGGGTTTGGGAAGGAGATCCAAAGATGAAAATTTTGGAATTAATGCCTTATAGTTCAATACCAGAGAAACGTTCTGCGTGACAGGTCTCCACGAGAGGAGGAAGGGTGGCTTCACTGCAGCCTGCAGAGGAGATGGTTTCTGATAGCAGACAGCTCTTTAATCTAATAGAAAAAGGCATAACGAGATCCAGCACTTGGAAGCTGAAGCCAGGCAAAGTCAGACTAGAAACAAGGTGGAACTTTTTTAACAGTAAGGGTAATTAACCCTAGGAACAATTTACCAAGGAATGCGGTGGATTCTCCAACTCCTGAAGTATTCAAATGAGGAGTCTGCATATCTCTCGAGGGATAAGCTGTGCTTCGAGCAGACACCGCTGGCTCAAGGCAGAACAAGCAGGCAGGGGCTTAGGCCAGCGGTGAAGGGATGGAACCAGAGGATCATCACCTCTGCTCTCCTGCCTTGCAAAGCTAAATTTCTAAACTTAGGAATAGGTGAATGGAGAAGGGCTGAAGGCTTGAGACAGGGGTTTGGGGCTCACGTTACCAGACCAGTTCTGTCCTTGCAGAGGGATGCTGAGCGGCAGGTGGGTGATGTTTGACATCTCAGCTCCCGGGCTCTGATCATCACACGTTCCACGTGAACCGAAGCTGGTCTGTGCTGTGCGAAGCCCTCCAGGCTGCCACTGCCTCCCTTTTCATTTTTAATGGCCTTCTTATCAGCAGAGAGCAATGGCCAGATGCCGAAAATAAGGTTTTCCCTGTAGGTTTGAAGCCCCCCTGTGGAAAGCTGCTTCAGTGGGGCTGGGAGGAGGACCGGGAGCTGTGGCGCTGCAAGACGGGGCACGCCGGCAGCCTGCCTGCTTGTTGGAAGCTATCAGGACTCTTGGTTCCCCGGAGCTGCCCGTACACACTAGAGCCGTGAGCCGATCAGGGCTGTTTTCTCACAGGCAGCCCCTCGCCACGCCGGCCAGCTGGTAACTGATAGATAATTAGTATTTTTCTCAAGTGGGGTTTGCGGTGGGTCGGTGCTCCCTCCCCTCTGAAACGCTCTCACATGGGCCAGCGCCAGCAGGAGCGTTAATAGGGTCTTTGGCCTCCCATGGCCAAGCTGCAAAAGGACGCAGGGGCTCGATCCCCCGGTGCAGTGTGGCTGCCTGGGCTTGCACAGAGCCCCTGGCACTGGGGCAGATGGACAAACCTCCCAGCTAAGCAGACAGGGGCTGCTCAAGCCCGGGCACAGAAGGTCCATGGTCTTGCCTGCTGCTCTGGGGAGCAAACGTGATGGAAAGGCTGGAGAGGTTCAAAGCTGAGGGGAGATGCTCCTACCACAGAGGATGCTGTCCAGCAGTTCCCCAGAGCAAACCTGCCTGCGTCCCAGCTCTCGGCCAGTGGGAGACTGCCACGTTGACCTGGTCCCAGTAGATCTTGCAGCTGGAGCACAGGCACTGGGGCAGTTGAAATGGTTTGTCTGATGCTAACAACGAGGAGGATGGAACTAACTGGTGTGGCAGGAGGCAGGTTCTCCCTGTCTGGAGCTTGTTGGGGTAGAGGAGGGAAAAACTTTCAGGACCATCTATAGAAAATGAGCCCTCTCTTCAAACTATATCTGGTACCACATGTTAAGGAGGTCTCTGTCCAACAGCAGCAGCCTGGAGATGAGCAGGGGTGGCTCTGTACGTTCTGCCTCTGAGCCATAACCATCTTTGTTTCCATTCGGGTAGCCGGGCATGGATACTCTGGCGTGCCAGAAGTAGGAAAGCAACATCAGCACCAGCCTGCTCCGAACCCAGCAAAGCCAGCCCACTGGAGGCTTTCCTCCAGCTTTCACAGGGTGTGGATGAGGCTCCAGGAGCACCAGACACAATGGAATTAAGAAAAAAAGGCAAAGGAATTCAGTGTGTGATGTTCCAACACGATCCCGCTATCAGCTCCACTATCTCGGCCGGGTATGGTATGCGCAGGTCAAGGGAACGCCATACTGGCAACCGCCGCTCCCGCGGGAAGGCAGCACTCCTGCAGGAGAGGCTGGAGAGGAGGCACCTGGAGAATGAGGTTGTCCTGATCAGCTGCTCTGTGCTGGGATCCAAAATGTACAGGGGAGGTGGTGGCTGAGGGACCTGCTGGAGGAACTGAGATAACAAAGAGGCTGCAGACGGGGGAGAGAGGCTGGATGTGCCCTTGATAAACCATGTTCTCCGCCTGTGCCCGCTCCAGGTGGTGGCTCTAAGGAAGCAGAAGCAGCTCCCTCCTGCTCGGAAGAGCTGCCAGATGCTGCGAGATGCAGTGGTCTCCTCCTGCACCTAGGTCTCGTTGCCCTGTTTTTTCCATTTCCTTTCCAGCAGTGATTCCCAAGCCCTCGGCCTCTTCCCTCCCCTCCCAGCTTGTTCCCCATCTCGAATCTTGATAACGCAGTGCGAAATAACTGAGTTGCTGGATTTTCAGCTTCCTTTTTGGATGAGAGGGAAGTCCAGCACCTGAGGAGGAGTCAGACTTACTAGGAGAGATTCAAACAACCCCGTTTGTGCCAGCGCTGGCTGGCTGAGCGGTGACTAAGAACGGCTGTGATCCCGGTTGGCAGTTATTTTAAGGCTGTGCACACCAGGGAAGGAAGGGAGAGGACTCCTTTGGAGGTGAACCAAGGGATTTTTAATTAGCAGTAATGGCATGATAATAAAGGTAGGAGTATGCAGGCTGGAGCGCATGCAGCCTCTCTGCGCTGTGTCTGCTGTGGGGCAGCCCCGACCTGAGACATCGCCGGTGGTCCAGGGCTCCTGGGAGCAGGGATGGGGACCTGAGGGTGATGGGGTCCCTGGCAGCTGCTGATGGTCAGAGTGAGCAGAGGGGCTCTGCCAGGCACCTGGAGAGCCTCCCTGTCCTGGGGTGGACTGGCCACCACCCCAAAGCATCATAACCGTGGTGCAGCATCCCTGCTGCCCAGCCCACCCATGGGGATGCTCTCATCTTGGGTACCAGTGATCCACTGGACATCTTCAAGCCCAGCTCAAAGTAAATGAGCAAGAAAGTAGCTTTGGGGAGAATTTCCAGCTCAGTGAGAAGTTATAGAGGCCGGTGATTAAAAAATAGTTATTAAAAAAAATTAGAAAGAAAAAAATGAGCTCTGCAGTCGGTGTGTCTTCCAGGATCTGTCGTAACAGATTCGTCCAAGCCGGTTAACGGTATTTGCGGTTTGCAAGATGCTACATGTCTGAGTAAGATGACAGACACATTATTATCACCTCTCCGCTGCGATCTGTCCGAACCTGTCCCAGGATGCAGCTCTGCAGCTGCTTGCTGGGGAGCACAAGGAAATTAGCAGCCGGAGGCAGCACTTTTCTTCTCTCTCTCTTGCCAGGCTAGTGGCTTTATTGGGATCCATTGACTGCAGTCCTGGACACGTCTTGAGTAGAGCTAATGAGGAGACTGGAATGTAGAAGAGGAGGAGGAGGCGGCTGGTAGGGAGACGGGGGGGAGGATTTGTGGAAAAAGTAATTGTTGAGCAAATCATTTCCTTCAAGAGAGAAAGGAGGACTTGGCTGCAGCGCTCCTGAAGCAGGCAAGTCTAGACACTTCGGTGTCAACAGTTGAAGATAAATAAGATTTTATCAGCTCCGAATCTGTTGGGACACATCCTCCTAGCGGTTCTGCTGCCCGGGGAGGGCTGGGGGAGATGGACGTTGCCGGCAGGTCTTCCCACACACAAGATTCAGGTTATTTTTCGTGTGAGGGTGTCAGCATCCATGGGGAAAATCACCTCTCCCTCGTCTCACTTCCTGCGCAGGAGAGGCAGCTCTGGCTCTAAGCAGCCTCTTCCAAAGTGGGTCCTGGCTCAGGGTGGCCAGTGGAGGATGCTGAGACTACATTTTAATGCATCGTTGTGGCTGCAGCAGTGCCAGTCACCAGGAATCCTTGTGGGGCATTGGCTCATTTGGATCTCGTGATGTGCAGAACATCCTTGGGTACCACGGCAGCGCTACTGAGATAAGCTTGGTCACACCCACAGGGGCTGATTGCCCCACGGGGCTCCTTCGTGTTTGTTTCCCGTTACATTCAGCACTGATGCAGCGTGGTCTCCATCTCATCCAAGAAGTAGCTGCATTTCAACACAGAGGTGAAGGAAACCCTGTCTAAAGACACTTTGGGGTACCGAGTTCGTAGGGAAACAGAGGTCGATGCCGATATACTGCTAGTGCTTAAATACTTCGGCTTTCCCAGTTACTCCTGGTGCTCTGGACTTGCAGTGCAGGACAGTGACAGCAGCAGGGAAGGGACAGCGATGGATGTGGCACTGTGCTTCAGCCCCAGCAGATGAGGTCTGGCACTGGGCCTGCACGACTGCAGCAAAACCCCAGAGTGATGCAGGTTCTGCGAGTTGACGTGAGGTTCAGGTGGATCACTCAGTGCTGTTCACACCACACAGCACCCACAAGCTGCACTGACAGGGGAAATTGTGCTCTGCAAATGTGCAGCAACAGAAACCCTCTGACTTTGTGAGCAGAGACCTCACCAACACCAAAACGGCGGGGCAGACACTGATGGTCCAAAAGGAAGGGCAGGGACTGAATGTAAAGGCAGGGGCAGAACCCACCCAGGCTCTTCTGTAGGTGTGAAAGAGCTCTCAGGGCTGAGGTCTGGCAATGCTGAGGCACCAGCACTGGGATAACGTTCAGGTGTCTGGAGATGCTGTTCCCACATTTGGAAGCAGCAGCACAAGTGATGTGTGAGCTGTGGCTGGGACCCAGCTGCCACATGTGGCCGGTTTCAGGAGGTCAGCTTGTCCGAATGCTGCTGAACAGGAAGGACATGAGTGAAATTTGAGGTTCACCCCTAGTGCAGGTGACAGAAATGTGGCCATGGCAGAGAACCAAGTAGCGAGGCAGCTGCACCAGTCTATGTGGTTAAATACCAGGATTTTGATCTCTTGGGTCCCACTTCACAAATGTTTTATAGAATCATAGAATAGAATCACAGAATGGTTTGGAGGAGACCTCAAAGCCCATGCAGTGCCACCCCCTGCCATGGGCAGGGACACCTCCCACTGGATCAGGGGGCTCCAAGCCCCATCCAACCTGGCCTGGAACACCTCCAGGGATGGGGCAGCCACCGCTGCTCTGGGCACCCTGGGCCAGGGCCTCCCCACCCTCATAGCAAAACATTTCTCCCTAAGATCTCATCTCAGTCTCCCCTCTTGCAGCTCAAACCATTCTCTCTTGTCCTGTCTCTGCACTTCTTGAAAAAGAGCCCCTCCCCAGCTTTCCTGTAGCCCCTAGGAGGCTGCTCTGAGGTCTCCCCATGCCTTGCACTTGAGGAAAGCTCGTTGCCTTTGTGGTCTCTGCAAGCCGGGCGTGCACACCTCAGCTGTGGTTTGTGAAGTACCAGTAACTCGGATGATGCAGCACAGCCGTGCGCAGAGATGCGCTTGTGGCACGTTATTAGCAAACACAGCTAATGATGCAGGAGCAGAGGCACCCGCTCTGCTAGGTGTCTGAGCATTTTGACGTTCCCTATGGAGAACATGAATGGCCAAGAGCTCTTCCTGGCTGAAAACACAGCCGGGGATGTAAAGCCTCTGAAAAACACCAAGCGCGTTCTCCTGGTGGCCAGGGACAGGCTGGGAGCGCTCGGCCCCAGCAGCGGCTGGAGATGCGGCTGCAGGACGGCTGCATGCTGCGAGGAGCCACACAAGGAACAGCCTGGACTTTCCTTGCCCAGAGTTAACAGCACGGAGTTCCTTAAAAGAATAGTTTGTTATTGTGGAAGGACCTTTGAAGGCAGTGCTGGAGCTGTTAAGACACGATAAGGTTATCAGCGGAGGCATGCCTGCGTGGAGCGGCAGCCTTTCCCCCTGCGGGGCAATCGCTCTGCTATTTAACAGAGATTTATCCATGTCATAACATGGTATAATGAGAGAATTTGTTACCAAAGAACTTGCCATAATGCACCTCTTCTCTTCCAGAGCAGTTATATTTCCCAGGCATGTCGAGGGCTGCCCGGGAATGTCTACATGAAAGGATCCCTTGACAGGAGTTGTCAGTATTTTAACACCTGGCAAGGAAGAGCCCCCCTCCCAATAACCCTTGTTTTGCCGTGTTGTCTCCTCAAAACGAGGGTGCTAAACCCCCATCGCACTGCGAACAAGCAGGTTACGTGGGTCACGGCCACAGGAGAGCCTCCTCTTCCAGCTGGGCAGAGAGGAGGAACAGCATTCCAAGCGGAGCCTTTGCTTCCAGCTCCAGCACAAGCCCTGCCGCAGACCCAGGGCTGCCGCCGGGGCGCTGAGCTGGCCGCAGCATCACCAGGCATCAGGGCAAAATTTGGAGGTTTCAGTGAAAGGCCAGTATTTCTAAGCAACCTCTCACTCTGTCCACAGGCCTCCAACACAGGGGATTAATTCCTGCTGCTGGACTCAGCCACATGTTACACCTCACCACCCCACCCTCTAATGACCACAGCATCCCCAGCCCAGAGCAGGTTCTGGACCCCAGGACACACCATCCCACTCTCTCCTCACCTCGCTGGGAGCTGGTACCTGCTGCTGGCTGCTCCCCCATCCACCACATCCTCACAAGAGCTGCTGCCTGAGTAGAAGGCTCTCCCTTTTATAACTTCCCTAGAAATACCACCTGGAAATGGTTTATCTCGTTTGCCTCTTCAGCAGTTGTGGGGTGGTAGGAGCCCATCCAGCCCCGGTGGGAGCCTCTGTGGGCAGAGGACCCTTGCTGAGCTCCTGGATGGATCCACTCTGACAGAAAGGGCAGTGGAACTGGGAAACACAGATCCCTTCTGCAAACCTGCCCGAAGTGCGGGTGCACCGGGCTGGGCTGATGGCAGCAAGGATCGTACGATGGTTTTGGTTGGAAGGGACCTCAAAGCCCATCCAGTGCCACCCCCTGCCATGGGCAGGGACACCTCCCACTGGGTCAGGGGGCTCCAAGCCCCATCCAACCTGGCCTGGAACACCCCCAGGGATGGGGCAGCCACCGCTGCTCTGGGCACCCTGGGTCAGGGCCTCCCCACTCTCATCGTGAAGAATTTCTTCATAATGTCTAATCTAAATCTTCCCCTTTCCAATTTAAAGCCATTTAGATGAGGGCTGAGCCACCCCTGCCAGCCCCGCGATGCCCAGATGGTCCTGTCTGAGCTGCTTGGGGCAGCCCTGGCTCAGACCCCCCCACCACCAGGAGGAAGCTTCGCTGGCCTCTGCACACCTGTACCTGGCTGGCTAAGGACAAGCGTTAACATCCTCGCAAACACCCTGCACGGTGGTATTTTTTTGGCACCGGGCTTTGTGTTGTGGGGATGAGATAAAATCCTTAGTGCAGGAACATGCCCTGCCGTGCCGGGACTGGCTGCTCGCTGTGCGCAGGGGTGGGCTCCCGTACAGCAAACACATTCTTTGTGAGATGGAAAACAGCATGGCACTGCCGGGCTGGAAGGGAATTGCGCAGCCCCGCACCTGGGAGCTGAGGCGCGCGGTTACTGGAAGGGGAAGGACAGGCTCTGCCTTCCCCACCCCTCTTCTGGAAGTGGCAGGCAACCTCCTGTGCCCTGGCACCCGCTGGCAGTCCCTGCTGTGCCGCAGACCCTTGCTCGTGCTCACAGTGGACCTGGGACTGGCGCTGAGTCCCTGCCCTGAGCTCAGCTCTGCCATGGCCGAGGGGCTCTGCCGTGCTCGCTCGCAGCGATGCTGCTGTTCCCTTTTTCAGTGCCCTCGTGCTGAGCAGGTCCACGGTCCTTGCAAGAAGAATTTGAGGTGTTCAGGACCAGGTTGCAGTGGGAGGTGTCCCTGCCCATGGCAGGGGGTGGCACTGGAGGTCCTTTCCAACTCAAATCATTCTATGTGATTCTGTAATTCCTAGCTAACTAAATCCCGTTGTGGCCTCACAAGGAACATTTTGGTGGCAATGAACCATTTTCTGTTAACGAGCAGCTCCATTTGTTGCCTGCAGAACATCGTCCTCCCGCCGTCAGCCCAGGAGTGGTACCCACCACGGCCCCGGGAGCCACCGGTGCCTCTGCCAGCAGCTGCGAGGGATCAAGCCGTGGTCAGGAGAAACCCTGTATCACACACAGAGTTCAGAATTAAACCCTGAGGTGTTGCTTAATTAGCTGTGACTATTTCTGATGTTAAGCACAGTTTCCCCAGGCTGTGGTGCTCCCAGCCCTCGGCTCAGCCAGGAGCTGCGTGTGACAACGGACTCAGGGTAGAGTTTCCAAAATGAGCTGAGCGATGCATGAACGAGGGATTAAGCTGATTTTCAGGAAGATTTCCTTTAAATCACAACACAGTGGGTGCTCCTGCTTTGCTGCAGCACTCGGGCTGGCAGGGAAACCCTTCCTGCAGTGCCTGGACCCAGTAGGTGTTTGTGTCTGGTTTCTGTGGGAAGCGGGTACGACGCAGCGTGGGCGAATTTGGTCACATTTAAATATTTCCAGGGAAAACCAAATATTGAGCCTAGAAATAAACAGACAGTGCAAAACCAGCCAGATTTCCTTATGCCACTGTCCCCTACAACACACTGGGGATGCACAACAGCAGTTTGCAGCGCTGTGATCCACCACAGAGCCCGGGCGATTCCCTCTGCTGGGACACGGAGCAGCTGTGCCCTGGCACGGTCTCTCCAGCGTGGTTGCGATACCTGAGGGTAATTGGGTTTATAACGAGTCATTATTTTAATTTGCTGCTTTGTTGCCGTGCTCATGTTCCACTGGGAGCATTGAGGGAGCAGCGGGTGGGTGGACGAGAGGAGCTGAGGGCACAGAAATGCCTGTGTCGGCGCGGTGGGAGCATCAGCCCGAGCTCCCACGCAGGGAAGGGAGCCTGGTGTCTGCACCGCAGCAGCGGAGGAAGCCGACGGCGAGCAAGGAGCGTCTGCCATCCCATCAGACCCAGGGACGTTCACCCAACAGGCGTCTCTTCTTTTCCAGTACTCCCCACTGCTGAAGAAACTCTACTGTCAGATTGCAAAAACATGTCCCATCCAGATCAAGGTGTCCACGCCGCCACCGCCGGGCACCATCATCCGGGCCATGCCCGTCTACAAGAAGGCAGAGCATGTCACCGAGGTGGTGAAACGCTGCCCCAACCATGAGCTCGGCCGCGACTTCAACGATGGTGAGTGCTGCTCTCCCAGCGCTCCCCGGGGCCGCCCCGTGCTGCAGGCCTGGTGGGCACAGGACGAGCACCATGGGCAGCCACGTCCTCTAACGCGAGCTTTGCCTTGCAGGGCAGTCGGCCCCAGCCAGCCACCTCATCCGGGTGGAAGGCAACAACCTCTCCCAGTATGTGGACGACCCTGTGACGGGAAGGCAGAGCGTGATGGTGCCCTACGAGCCCCCACAGGTACCCAGATGCTCTCAGGGTCAGGGGGCAGGACCAGCCCCTGCCTCCAGCTGGGCTTCTGCTGGTGCTGAGGGTGACCCTGCTGGGGACAGGGCTGCTTGGTAGGAGACAAAAGGCTGGAGCATCCTGCTTGCCCTGGCACACCCAGGCCACACCCTGCTTGCTCCTTGTGCTGAGTTTGAGCGTCTGCAGCTCCCAGCCCTGTGAAGCATCCCAGGGCATCCTGTTCCTGGGAAGCAGGTGCAAAGGGAGATCCTCTCCAGTCCTGCCCTGGGGGGCAACAGGGCCCAACAGTCCCTTCTTCGTAGGTGGGACCCTCCCCACCCCACCCTCCCTGATGCTCCCCTACTCATCCTGCCAAGGTGTCAGCCCCGTGCTGGGGGCCCAGCATGCACCCCCCATCACTCCCTGCTCAGCGCCTGCTCTCCCCTCCTGGGCAGGTGGGCACCGAGTTCACCACCATCCTGTACAACTTCATGTGCAACAGCAGCTGCGTGGGAGGAATGAACAGGAGGCCCATCCTCATCATCATCACCCTGGAGACGAGAGAGTGAGTGCCTGAAGGAGCAGGGACTGGTGTCCCTCCCCGCTGCGGGAGGGCTGGGAGCCCTTGGGAAGGAATCCTCCCCAGCACGGAGCACAGTGAAGGGGTCACAGTAGCCCCCCCAGCCCACGGCCAAGGAAAGCTCTTCCCTGCCAGCCAGGAAAAGGGCTGGCATGAAGGGACCAGGGACCCATCCCAGTGTTGTCTTCTTCACCAGAGCTGGAGCCTTCCTCTGTCCCAGGAGCTCCTCTTCCTCCCGGAGACACTGCTGGAGGCTCCCTGCACTCAGTGCTTTGGGGCTTAGTTACTTCCTTAGCAGCCATTCATATGGAGGGATGGGAAGACGCTTTGCTGGGCTGGTTTCTGAGCTGGACCATCATGTGCTGGTTGAGCTTCCCAAGCAGCAAGAGCATCACCAATCTCTCTCTCCTCCCAGTGGCCAAGTCCTAGGAAGGAGATCATTCGAGGGACGGATCTGTGCCTGTCCCGGCAGAGACCGGAAAGCTGATGAAGATCATTACCGAGAGCAGCAAGCCTTGAACGAGAGCGCAGCTAAAAACGGCAACGCCAACAAACGCAGTGAGTGCCCTGTGCCACAGCTCCAGGCTCCTGGCCACCCCCTGCACCCCCTTGCCACTCAAAGCCGTGTGATGCTTCCCCCTCGGCTCCCTTCCTATCGCACCCAAAACCACAGCGCTTCAGAAGTTTGGGATCCAGTCCACATCCAGGGACGATGCTCAGCTAAATCTCAAATCCATTCTCTTTTGAGTGCAAAGCTTTTGTCCGAGCTTTTGTGTCCAGGTGTATTTGTTCTTTGTTATTGTTATATTGTATAAAGGGATGTCGTCCATGACGGAATCCAGGGGAACCACCAGCACCCTCCATGGCTTGAGCTTGAATCCCACAGGGAGCTCCGGTTCTCCACGCTGTGTCTTGCCCTCCCAGCACGCTGACGATCTCCTCTCTCTTCCCAGCCTTCAAGCAGAGCCCACAGGGGATCCCAGCGCTGGGGGCTGGCATTAAGAAGCGGAGGCACGGGGAGGAGGAGATGTTTTACGTGCCTGTAAGTGTTGGTGAGCTGCACTGGTTGGGAACTTGGCTTGGGATGGTGGTGGCATCGTCCCCTCCGTGAGAAACCCCTTGGGGATGCGGTGTTGGGCAGGATGGCGTTGCACAATCTCCTGCGGGGTGGCAGGCATGGGGGATGAACAGAGACCTAGAGAACCGCAGCAAAGGCATCTGTGGGTGGGAGTCCTGGACCCCTGAACAATCCCTGGCCATCGTGACACAGGGTAGTAAAAAGGGGCTATGAGGAAGGGGGCCAGGTGGGATGGGAACAAGGCAAAGCCCTGGGCTCGTTCCCTCTTCCAGGTGCGAGGCCGGGAGAACTTTGAGATCCTGATGAAGATAAAGGAGAGCCTGGAGCTGGTGGAGCTGGTCCCACAGCAGCTGGTGGAGTCCTACCGGCAGCAGCAGCAACAGCTCCTGCAGAGGCAGTGAGTATTGCAGGGAGCAGCCCTGGCCCTGGCTGGGGAGCCCCCAAGCAGCCCCAGATCGGGGCTGCTCTGCTGGCTCACAGCACGTCTGCTGGACCCCCTGCACCCAGCCAGGGCTGGCAGCCGCCACAGAGCAGTTTCTGTGCCGAGTCCACATCAGCGCGACTGCCTGAAGCCTCGCTGGGGAATTCTGGTCGGCGGGGAGCTCTGGGTCGGGGCAGGGGGCTCCATCCCACCCGCTGCAGGCTGACCCACTGCCTGGTTTCCCGAGCAGGAGCCAACTGCAAATGCCCTCCTCCTATGGTCCCATCCTTTCGCCCATGAATAAAGTCCACAGTGGAGGAATCAACAAGCTGCCCTCGGTCAACCAGCTGGTGGGGCAGCCAGCGCAGCATGGCTCCGGCTCCGCACCCAGCCTGGGGCCCATGGGTAAGGTCCTCACCTCGCCAGGTGGCACGGACCCATAGGGTCAGCCCCTCGGCTCCCTGCTGAGGGAGTGGGTGGTGATGGCGGTTGGGGTGATGTCTAATGGATCTCTCTGCTGCCTTGGCATGGCTGCTGCCCAGGACCCGGAATGCTGAACAGTCACCCCATGCAACCCAACGGAGAAATGAACGGGGGCCACTCATCCCAGTCCATGGTCTCCGGATCTCATTGCACCCCTCCTCCACCCTACAACCCCGACCCCAGCCTCGTCAGGTAGGGAAGCGCCCGATGCCCTGTCTGTCTCGTCCGCTGGCGTTTCTCACTGTTGTCCCTCACTCTAACCTTCAGATCTGTCCAGCAACTGGTCAACTGGTCCCAACTGAGAAATCACTGCTCACAAAATCATAGAGCATTCTTTTCACCTCAGAAACCAAAGCCCAGCTACCTACTGCTTAGAAACCTTGACTGCCCTCCTATACCTCTATCTGGGCAATCCTTAATTAAAAATTAAAATGTATTTAATAAGAGTTTTTTCTGCATGGCATAGAATCATGGAATGGCTTGGGTTGGAAGGGACCTCACAGCCCACCCAGTGCCACCCGCTGCCATGGGCAGGGACACCTCCCACTGGGTCAGGGGGCTCCAAGCCCCATCCCACCTGGCCTGGAACCCCTCCAGGGATGGGGCAGCCACCGCTGCTCTGGGCACCCTGGGCCAGGGCCCCCACCCTCACAGCAAAACATTGAGCTCAGTGCAGCCCCCACCTTCCCAAGCACAGTTTGCCCCCACAGCGATGGTTGTGAGTGCAGCTTTGATTCATGAGAAGTTAATGCCACTTGATTGTCCCAATTCTTTCTGCAGTTTTTTGACAGGACTGGGGTGTCCAAACTGCATCGACTATTTCACCTCACAAGGGTTACAGAATATTTACCACCTGCAGAACCTATCCATAGAGGTAAATGCTTTGGGAAGATCTGTTCTTACCACTTCTTTCTCTCAGCTGATGATCTGAAAAGCAGGGACAAAACCATTTTAAAGGAAAGGGGAAACTGTGCACCAACCCATTACACAGAATAGGGGCCCCCCAGGATTTACACCTCCCATTTACACAACCTTTCTGGTCCTTCAGATTTAGCAGGAGCTCAGTCATGCGTAGCAGCCATGATAAATTCAACTGGTTCTTTCATGCTGTCAGGAACAAAAGAGCTTAAAGATCCTCAGACCAGACCTCAGGTGGATTTTCCACCTAACACAGGAAAAAGAGCCGAGGTGCTCAGCCCAGTGACCCACAGCCCTTGGCGTAGCAAGGGCTAAACCTGAGCTGAGCTCTTCCCTTCTTAGTCTTTAAGACAAAGAGGCTGAAAGAAGGGAGTCAAGTTCAGGGCATTTGTATGAAGGGAATCCTGAAATAGCCCAGGTCAGGCAAAAGCTGGCAAAATGAAGGGTAGAGAGGATGCCAGAGGTACCCGAGCGTGTTTGAATTGCAGTCTCTTGGTGATGAAACGAGGGTGGCACTGAAACAGGGGCTCTCCAGCCCATCAGGGTAATGAGAAGAGGGGGAGGAAAGAAACCTAAACCCTTTGAGCTCTAGCAAGCCTTGTAAAGCCCACAGCCGCTGTTTCAGCTGAGACAAAGCTCCCACCCGGTCCTGATTTGCCCCCGGGGCAGCTGGCAGTAGCTGTCTCTAACCAGCAGCTACGACCCAGGGTGGCACCCTTGGAGACGATTTGTCAGTGGTAGCCGGGGCCAGTTGCGTAACCCTAGCCGGGTTTGGACCATTTTCTGAACTAACTCCATGACCATCTCTAAGCTGTCAAAGGAGATGTTTGGCACCACCAAACCTTGTACCAGATTGCTGAGCTGTGTGTCCGAGTCGGCGTTTGTAATTACTAATTGCGTACTCACTGTCTTCTCTAGTTAACCCTCCCGTGAGTCTGTGTTTGGCATTAACCCGGCTCTCTGGCAGCTCTGCGTCGTGTCCATTGTGGTGCAAACCCCCAGGCCTGAGGTTTTGGACCTCATTTGGCTTTAGATCACAACTCCACTGCTGCCCCATCTTGCTGCTGCCATCGCAGCGCATTAGTCCCAGCCCACAGCTCCCACCAGGAACGTGGCTGGTTCACTACAGCCATCAGAGCCCCCGGGGTGGGAGGTACCCAGATGTGCTGCTCCAGCCTCCTGGTCCAGGATCAGAGGAGAAGACTTCTTGGCTGAAGGCTCCTCACCCAGGTGGACAGAGGATGCTTCACATGCTGCTCTGCAATCTACATCCAAAGTGGAAAGGTCCCCCCTCCCTCCCATTTTCCCTTCAGTTTGATGTGAACCCACTCCTCCTCCAAAAAAAAAAAAGACTTAAAAAAGAAATTCTGACCTGCAGAGCAGTGTTTAACCGCTCAACTGGCCATCAGTTACACATGAGAAATCACCCGTGGGGGATGCGCCCATGGGCTTGATGCTGAGAGCCAGGGGAGGTCCACTGCACCATGCTGGGTGCTCGGCCTCATGCCCACGAGCCCCCCCCAAAGCACAAGCTCAAGGGTCCAGGACTCACTCCCGTCGGTGCCTCTCTGCTGGCTGTGTCTCAGCAGTGTTGTTCTTCCAGGATCTCGGAGCACTGAAAATCCCGGAGCAGTACAGGATGATCATCTGGAGAGGTCTGCAGGAGCTCAAGCAGAGCCACGACTACGGAGCCCAGCAGCTCATCCGCTCCAGCAGCAACGCCTCCACCATCTCCATTGGCAGCTCGGGCGAGCTGCAGCGGCAACGCGTGATGGAGGCCGTGCACTTCCGCGTGCGCCACACCATCACCATCCCCAACCGCGGCGGGGCCGACGAGTGGGCAGACTTTGGGTTCGACCTCCCGGACTGCAAGTCTCGCAAACAGTCCATAAAGGAGGAATTCACAGAGGGAGAGATCAACTGAGGCTCTCCAAGAGGCTGTGGCGAGTGACCAAGGGGGCAATGAGACCCCCATGAAACACATTTTCAGCCCTGGGTGTCTGGAGCAGTGTGACTGTTGTGTGGAGAGGACCTGCATGCCATGAGCGAGAGCACGGTCCTGAGCCCCATGGGAGGTGCCTGCCCTGGAGGGGAACCATGGTAGCTGGGCCAAGGAGGGCAACTGAGGAGCTCAGCGAAGGGTTCTCTGCCTGCCCGCGGCATGGGAGGCACCGGCGGCCGCTTTACACTGGTTTGTGTCTCACTGGAGGATCCCCACATCCCACAGAAGCAGCATAAAGACAGCAGATTTTTCTCTCTGAGACCTTCGTTCCTGCTAACCCCACCCTGCATTCTCCGTGCTGTCCACAACTGACAGGTCTCGGTGTCTGTCACCCTGTCCTGTCCTGTGCCGTGCAACACTGACTGATCCAACGCCTCGCACTCCGCTTTGCCGACGGACTGCCAAAAAGTACCCATGTCCTCCTGTTCTTTGTTTGTCCGTTCCTGCTGTGTTCATGTACTTGACTATTTGTGTATATAAACCGAAGCAGATGTACATACAGTCTGGTCATTGTGCTGTAAGGAGAAAAGAAGATTTATTTTCATGTAAGCTATAAAAATTGATACTTACTCCTGAGACACCACCGCGTCGAGTAAATTAATTTCATGTTCTAGCACATAAACATGCAGCAAACCCTGTCTCCAGCCTTATCTATTCAAAATTCCATTTTGTTTCTCCCTCTGAACATCCTTCACACAATTCAGAGGACAGGGCAGGCCAGCGAATCCTCTCTGAATGGCAGGGGCCTGGATAACCTGGTGGCTCCAGGTGGGGAATTTTGCAGACAGGGTAGATCTAGAGAGCAGGAATGCGGGAGGTGTAAATTTGATCCAACTTTGGAGCAAGGAGATGGACTCTGTTACCATGTGAGGTCCTTGCAGTTTTGTTTTCTGTTTCTGGTCATTTTTTCCAGGTGTAATTTGTCTGTTGATCTAGGCTGGGAAAAACCTCAGCAGAAGGCAGGGATGCAAGGTGTGTTCCCTGTCCTGCTCATGACATGTTCTGAAAGGTGACGTCCCACAACATATGTCCAAGAGGAGCATTATAGAAGCTGTGCTGTACAGGGGGTGGGTGGGCAGGGAGCAGCTTCATCTGCCCCTTAGCCCTGGGGTGCTTGAGATTTTGGGCATCCTGAAGGGATCCGTGTGGAAGCGACGCTGCCCCACACCTTTCCACTCCTGCACCTCCTCCTCACGTTGCCTCTGCAATGGAGACCTCCAGGAGGCAGAACTACAACAATTCCCCGTCTCCCCCAGGCCGAGGAAGGAGCTGGGACACCCTTCACAAGCCCCTGGATGAAAGAAGAGCTTGAGTCCCACCTAGGACATTCAGGGTTTGCTTTCTGCTCCTCAAAGGCTGGTATCCATCCCCACTCGAAGGGGAGATCACAGGGAAAAGGAACGGGAACTCTGTACACACTGGAACATCCCAGGTTCTCCCTCTACCACCTTCATCTCTGTGTGTGCAGCAGCTACGAGCCTCCTGTGTGCAGGGGTGGCCTCCGCTCCCTCCACCCCTCGGCGATGGGCTCAGCCCCGCTCTCCCTCCCAGAGAGAGTCCACCGTCCTCCAGGCCATTGCACCCCTCCATACTGCACCGAGAGGAATCCAACTGCTCCGGCGCTGCTGAAATGTGACCCCAGATAACGCCCAATTAAAGCACTTTAATGCTTTAAAGGTTTTGAAACAGTCGTTCATGTTTTCTGTGTTAACTAAGGCTTCTGGCAGTATTACCTGACACGCTCCAACCGTGGTAGGAATGGTATATTTTGTAATGTTATCTTTGGAAAATGTGGTATTTTTATAGCTGTGGTTTCTCTCTCTTTTTTGGTTTTGTAACACAATAAAAGCACATGTGGGAATTACAGCATCAGCCAACTCAAATCTTGCTTACATTGTATGGAAAGCACCCTCATGTACCTGCGTAAGCCTCAAAGCATAAAACTTTGAGGAGCCTGAAGCTGCTTTGGTTCATCAAGCAACCATGAAGCTGCACCTGAGGAGCAGACAGCTCACAGAAGGCACAGCCACACCAAGCCAGCCTGGAAACCCCCCACACCAAACAAGCATTAACCTATTTGTTAATAAAACAAAATATTAACAAATCCCTAGAGT
Source organism: Neomorphus geoffroyi (assembly GCA_033558235.1). NCBI lineage: Eukaryota > Metazoa > Chordata > Aves > Cuculiformes > Neomorphidae > Neomorphus > Neomorphus geoffroyi. The sequence goes on along the minus strand of JAUMJM010000029.1, from coordinate 920,306 downwards.
GGCTGCAGAGGGGCAAACGTCTGCTGCTTTATAGGTAAACCCTTTTTTCCAAAAAATGACTAGAAAATAGAGAATGAAACCAATAGCCAACTTTGTCGGTACAATACAGCTTTCCTGAGTTTGAAAAGCTACACACCTAAAAAAATTTCCACATGAGAACCATCTTTAGTTATAAATGTCACTGCTGTTTCTAGTTTTAGGTAATATATATCTCACATGTAGGAACTGGAAATGGATTGAACTAAAGAATCTTGCCAGGAGTGTCATTTAGAAACTAATAATGCAAGTCCCCTATTTTAATACAACAGAAAAAGCTTTCAAAAGATCTTGGAAACCAGCGTGTGAGGATGACAAGAATGGCCCGATCTGCACATGTGCAAGAAGCTCAGCACAGGAATAAAAAAGGTACAAAGCACCTGGTTCGGAAGCAGCCCCAGTGCTGCTGAAGGCACTATCCCCATGTAGTCCAAATCTGCTGGACTGTAACAGCAAAATATCTTTAAAATACAAAATCAGATGCCCTCCCTGTACTCAAAGAGAAGGATTATTAGTTCAATTTTGCTACTAAAAATGTTAACACACAATATTTGTGCTTAAGTAAGGCAAATAACCCCAGAGAGCTGCTTTGCTGCTGCAGTGAGCAATGCCAGCACCGTTCGGGATGGGGGCTGGATAATGCCCTGTGCCTCCACAACAGAGGCTGCACAAAGTCCCTGTGCAAATCCAGCGATCGCATTCTGAAAAACCCTTCAACAAAGCAGCGTTCGTTACTGAAATGCCCAGTTATGCTGCTCCTCCACGGAACAGCCTTAATTTATGGCCTTGCCACAAAGTCTCGTCTCTCGCTCAGGATGCTCCCGGGTCTCCCTCCTGCTTTTTCATTGCTTTTCCCCATTCCTCAGGAAAATCAGCTCATTGCTCCTTTTTAAAAAGAAGGTTCAGAAAACCCAGTAAAAGCAACAAACAGAACAATAGACAGGAGGCCCAGAAGCGAGATCAGCTCAGAACTCACGTCCCTGCCTACACGGAAGGGAAAGGAGCTTTTTAAGCGTTTTACAGATATTGCCCCCCCAATTCACCCACGGATCCTCTCCAGTCCCCGACTCGGAGTTTACACTTTGCCTTTCAGTTTACACTGCTCCTCTTTAGTATCCGTCACTCTTGGCTTGCACATAAAAACACCCCGGAAAGACAGGAAACCACGGAATCACAGAACGGTTTGGAGACCTCACAGCCCATCCAGTGCCACCCCTGCCATGGGCAGGGACACCTCCCACTGGGTCAGGGGGCTCCAAGCCCCATCCAACCTGGCCTGGAACACCTCCAGGGATGGGGCAGCCACCACTGCTCTGGGCACCCTGGGCCAGGGCCTCCCCACCCTCACAGCAAAACATTTCTCCCCAAGATCTCATCTCAGTGTCCCCTCTCCCAGTCCAAACCCCTGCCCCCTGCCCCCTGTCCCTGCCCCTGCCCAAGCCCCCCCGCTCTCCCGGAGCCCCTTTGGCGCTGAGGCCGCCGCTCCCCAGGCCGCGCCCGCCCCGCCCGCAGCTCCTCCCCAGGCCGGGGCCGGGTGGGGGGGGGGGCGGCTCCGCGGCTGCTCGGCGACCGCGGCCGGAACACAGCGGGGCCTGCCCAGCCCGCACGGTACCCCGGGCCCTTCGCCCTTCCCTCTGTCCCCCCTGCCCCCTCGTCCGGCCTCATGTCCACTCTCAGCCCCTCACCCATCTGCATGGCTGTGTCCATCCCCACGTCCTTTCCTCTCCCCTCGTCCATCCTTGTGTCCATCCCCAGCCCCTCGTCTGCCCTCTCATCCATCCCCTTGGCCATACCTGGTCCCTCATCCATCCCCATGTCCATCCCCAGCCCCTTGGTCACCCTTTTGTCCATCCCCATGCCCATTCCCATCCGCTTGTCCAGCCCCAGCCCCTCGTTCATCCCCATGTCCATTCCTGTCCCCTTGTCCATCCCTTCACCCAGCCCTTTCCCCTCACCCAGCCCTGTGCCTGTCCCTGTCCCCTCATCTGTCCTTGTGTCCATCCCCACAACCATCCCCAGCCCCTCACCCACCCCGTCCCTTCGTCCATCCCCTCATCCGTGGTTCCTAGCCCAGCCCTGTCCCCTTGTCCATGCCTGTGTCAATTCCCAGCCCCTCACCCATTCCCAGTCCCACATGCATCCCTGTGTTCATTCCCAGTTCCTCATCCATCCCTGTATTGATCCCTGGTCCCTTGTCCATCCCCGTATCCATTCCCATTCCCTCATCCATCCTTGTGTCCATCCCCATCCCCTTGTCCATTCCCGTGTCCATCCCCAGCCTCTCACCCACCCCTGTCCCTTCGTCCATCTCCTCATTCACCCCTGGTCCTTTGCCCAGTCCTGTCCCCTTGTCCATCCCTCTGTCCATTCTCAGCTCTCATCCATCCTCATGTCCAACCCCTTCCCCTCGTCCATCCCCAGTCCCACCGCTGTCCCAGCAGACCCTGGTGGCAGTGCACATGCCCAGACAGAAGGGCATGGCCACCTCCAATCTCTGAGCCCACCTGTCTCCACGCAGCAGCCTCCTGCCCTCTCTCTCCACAGCGCGAGGATGGAAGGGGCGAGCTCGGGCGAAGCGGAGCCTGATGAAGCCTTCAGGGATGCCGACACTGGTGAGGTTTGGCAGGAGTCAGTGCAGACGGCCAAGTTCATCAAGGTCCAGAAAGCCAACCAAGAGCTCCGCGAGGAGCTGCAGAGAGCAAGGGACGACTACAACATGGCCACAGGTACCTAGGGAAGCTGCCCAGGAGAACCACTCTCTTCCTAACTACCAGGTTCCTCCTCTTGTAGTTCTGCTCCTTTTAGCCTGGAAAAATTTCCAGGTTACATGTTCACAAGTGCAAAGCCTCCTGCTTTCAGTTGGTGCTTACAGAATCCCAGGACGGTTGGGTTGGAAGGGCCCTCTGGAGCTACAGCAGGGGCACCCCCAGCAGCTGCACAGGAGCACGTCCAGGTGGGGTTGGATCTCTCTGCAGAAGGAGACTCCATCCCTGCCTGGGCAGTTGGTTCCAGGGCTCCGTCACCTGCACAGGGAACAAGTTTTTCCTTCTGTCCAGCTGGAGCTTCCCGTGCTACGATTTGTGCCCAGTGCCCCTAGTCCTGTCGCTGGGCACCACTGAGCAGAGTCTGACCCCCTGCCCCCTTGCCCTTTGGATACAGGTCAGCACTGATGGGACCCCCAAAATCCTTTATTAATTGGTGTCACTGTGGTTGCAGTGTTGTCACCCATAGTCCATGCTCAGCCAGTCACAACAGCAGCTCTGCACATGCTTACTTGAAAGAGATGCCAGGAGGCTTCTGGTAGGGATTCGGTTTGCTCACAGTAGTGTTCCAACCCTACAGGCACCATCTCTTCCTTGCAAAGACAACTGGAGATCCAGGAATCCCAGCTGCGGAGAATCAAATCTGAGAAGGAAATGCTCCAAAGGAAGCTCAGAGAGCAAGAAAAGGAGCTCGAAACCCTGTGTGCCAAGGTACTGCCCCGAGCTGGGCATGGGAAACTGGGCTTTATGGAACAGCTCCCTTCTCCTAGAGAGGAACTGCTCCTGTGAACGGCACCTCTGAGGTGTGAAATATTTCCCCTCGAGTTTCGCAGTCTGAGAGAGGAACAGGAGCACGTAGTGATGATGGCGACGATGGAGGAGAACAGCAGCCTTCAACAGGTAAACACGGCACAAAGCCGCTACAGAAAACTCTTGTCTCAGCTGCTTAGTCAGGGCTTCTTTTGGGCTTGGGGGGCTTTGTCACATTAAAAATCCTACAAATCCAGCAGTTTTGGAGAAAACACCATGTAATAATGGGTCCTGGTGCTGCTAAGGTTGCTCGTCTGTAGATGCAGTCGAGGAAATACAAGAGGTGTTTGGACCAGATACTGGGAAGATGCAGCCAAGCCCGCTCGCTCTCTTCCTCACTCCTAATGCCTTGATTTATGATCTCAGGTTGTCACAGAGCTCAAGTCCACGGTGGCCGAGCAGAAGGAGCAGATGAGCGAGTTGCGGGGGGTGGTCAGCCAGCTTCGGGCAGAGCTTCAGAGCTGCCAGCGCCACAGCCACGCGCAGCAGCAGGAGCAAGCGGCGCTGCAGAGACAAGCCGAGATGCTGCAGCACAAGGTGCTGCAAGCCACCGTGGCACTCGAGAGCATCAGCAGCAGGGTAAGCACGGCCACTCAACCCCCACCTCCCTCTTCAAATACATCGAGCAGAGAATCCAAAGGCTCAGAGATGCTCCTGGGGAGCAGCACATGGGAGATGCACCAGGACCTGGCTTCCCTGTGCAGCCACAGGGCTGGAGGAGCAGGACACTGTCCACGTGCTTCCCAGCTTTTTAGCAGGCAGTTCTTCTGTCACTTACAAAGCAAACAGGTCTTAAATACCAGAAGCCCTTGAGAAACTTGAGTTCAGAACAGCAACATCGTCAGATTTCTCATTTCTAAGGTAGCAGATATCACCTTAAAGCCATTATTACACTTCTAGGGCCTGACTAAAGGCCCACTCAGAAATACATCATTATCACAGCACTCGCAGTGAAACTGTCTCACTGCCCGTAGTTCCACATAAGCAGACTTTCCATTTCATCATTCACTACTACTTTGTCCGAGTCTGACGGCATAGTCTATAAATCCATGCAAATGCCAGACTAAGCACACCTCTTTCTTTCCTCTTTTATCTAAAGTTTGAAAGGTATCGAAACAAAATAATCCAGGCTACGTTCAGCACGGCAGGCAGCAAACCCCCCCAGGCAGAGCTCACGGATGAGGAGGTGCTGGAGGCAATGCAGGTACCTGGCTCTTCCAAAGTCTGCTTCCGGCAGCCAGCAAGGGACTGGTGGGGTAAGGGGACACCCTGCAGTACTGCCTTCGCCTAACGCTTTCCCACCCTTTCCCACATCCTTCATTTTCAGAAAATAATTAACGAACGGATGGAGTACTATCAGATGCTGAAACAGAAAGGCATCAAGGTCCCATCACCCTACAGCATGGACAGGTCTGCATCGCCCATCGGCACAAAGGGAAAGAGGAAGAGTCCTGCCAAGCAGCACTTAGCAAATGCCTGAAAAGCAGCCGAGTCAAAACATGTCACTGACCCCGGGCTCCTGTTCCTTGGTTTTCAGACAGTGACTTACTAACAAATTAAACTCACTTTACTAAAACCAAGTCCTGCAGCAGTATCCAATTCAATTGTTCCAACTGACTCAGAGCACAATTCACTGTGAACCATCAGTCTGTAGAAACACTGACACAGGAAAGCTGGGAGCACCAAGGACTGCTTGCAGCAGCGAGGAAGCGTTACGTTACCTTTTAGTAGCGCATGATAGCTGCTTCGGCAAGTTTGTGCAGTTATACGACTGGAAAACTCACCAAACCAAGTCACTGTGACACGATTGCAAGAACTCCTTTATTTTCCCATTCAATAGGCAAGTCCCAACACGTGGTGTTTGACAGGGTATCTGGGAGCTCAGTTAGAGCTCTGCACTGTTTTTAGCAGAAAAAAGATGATCTCCCGGTGACCCCAGCTTAGGGAGAGGTTTGCACTCACGGGTAGCAGCTTTGGTGTAAAAGTCACTCACAGACTGCAAAAATGAGGACCAGACCATCTGTTTTGGAAGATGTCCCCAGCACTCTTCATGTGGGAGTGTGACAGCTCCAGGAGGGTCACACTGGGTGGGAGCGCTCGTATTCCAGGGAGATGGGAGTTTTAATGGTGTTGATGTAAGGCAGTGCTACCCTCTGAACAGAACTGAGCTTCAGGAGTAAATCCAACAGTACCTCCATGGGTGCACAACAAGGTCACTGAAACCGGTATTGGCACAAGAACGGATGATGGCTCTACAATGTCCCAGAACTCCCAAACCCCTGCAGACAACTCAGCTGACTTCACTTAAAAATGGAAGCTCAATTATGTCTGAAAACAGAAACCGTCACTTTAAAACTCGTTCCTCAAATTCTGACAGCAATTAAATTCTCACACTGTCTCCGTATGTGAAAATCAAATTGTGCAGGAGATGTCAGTGAAACATCTTTGGGTTTGGGTTCTGCCTCCACTACCGGCACGCAGCACTGCACTTGGTTTCAGTGCTGCCACCGACTGGATGGCTCGGTTTAGCTGCCAAAATCACAATCCAGCTGAAAACCACCAGGAACAACCAGTGCTCATGCAGAAAAACACATCTGCCCTCGTTTTATAAACACTGATATCACAATGATTTTCTCTACCAGTTAATGCGTTCTGACTTCCAACATCTTCTCTCTGTTTCAGCTGGCATCTGAAGGTGCTGTTACCTGGTCAGAACACTGGTGAAGGCTGAAAGAACACAATATTCCTTGCTGTAGTGTGATGGAACATCACAGTTTTACACACCCAGGCAGGATTCGCTGCGTCTTTTCATCATAACCCAATGAGCTCGTTGTGTACTGGCTGCGTTGTTGAATATGAAAAACAAAAAAGAGAACGGAATCCTGTTCTTGGCTTGGAAAGCTGCTAACGTATTACAGTCAGGAGAGAGGAAACGGTACCCAGGTCAGTTTTGGAAGGATAAAGTACTTTCAGGTTCTCATCCGTGTCCACCACTCGAACCTGTTCCACCACCAAAGGGAGACTTGTGGGCTGGGTGTTTTGGCTGGAGTTTGAATTCACTGGTCCACAAAGAGCATCAGGTTCACTGTCTGAGCCTGAGTTTTCCTTGTTTTCCAAGGTAAATCTGTTCAGTTCTGCAATTTTCTGTTAAAAGCAAAATAGGGAAAAGAAGATTCATTCTGTTTAAAGTCAAACTATAAATTGCCATTATTTACGCTGGTGAGCTCTGAGCTCTGCCAGTCAGGACAGAAAAACACAAACACCTCTCGTGACGCAGCAAGGATGGAAGGGTAAGTGATGGAGAGGGAACAAAAACGCTACTAAAATAAAGATTAACCTCTGTTCTTCTCAGTACGTGTGAGCGACTAAATGTGCCACTCAGAGGCACACCAAGAACAGGCAGGATCACTTCACCGAAGTCCTTACCAGGATAAGCGTGTCCATGACATCTTTGCATGTCTGCAAACTGGTATCGCTAGTCACTTCCAGAAACAGATCCCGGGTGTCTTTTCTGATCTGCAAGGATTTCACAGGTAAGGCAAGGAAGGAATTGGAGCAAACTCACCTAGTCACTTGGCAAGGCTTCAACACGCACTGAACCAAAGGCTCCCATCCCATTCAGCCAGAGGCAAAGCATTCCCACTCTTCAGGAGTCAAAACCCCTACTTTTGCCCTTCAAACCAAGTCACCTCTGAGAGAGAGATTGCCTTTGGAACAGCTGGCCAGAGCTCTACAGATCTACAGAGGTACAAATGTAACTCCAAGATCCACCTCAAGCTGAGGGTCCAGCAGAGAAAACTCAGGCTTTGAAGATTTATATTTGGAACGCAATGACAAGTTTCATGGAACTGTGCGCATCTTTGTACCTGGAGTTACACTTCTCACTCAAAAGAAACACCGTTTAATTCTGATTTTATGTATTTCCACGAACAGAGAGCACCTTTGTTTTCTCACTGTTGGTTATTGGTGGGAAAGAAATCACAATGCCTTCAGCATCCACAAGACACGGGTAGTGATCTTTGCCATCCAGCAACTGGAGATACCTGCCAAGGAAAACAAGGAAACAAGAAGCAGGGAGCTGGAACAGCAGCAGCACACGATGGCAGCAAATAGTTTCAAACAGAACTGAGCATGCTCCTCACCCCAGAGCAAACCCAGAGCTTCGAGCACTAAAATCGTATCACAAAAGTACAGCTGAGGGAAGGCTGAGGAAAGGAAGCGATGGGCTCAGACCATAACAGAACTCAGGCTTCAACAGCCACGCTCCCAGCACTCAGATTCCAGCGCTCAACCAGGAATATCAGAGTCCCCTCGGATCCTTCCCGCCAGCTTACTTCATATTCCCTCTGTCATACACAGTTCTCCGAGTGACAAATGCGGGTGGAGCAGCAAACCCAGCAGGGCAGGGCCACGCACTGCCTGACGGCTCCTCCCTTCCTGCACCTCCAATTTGCTCTGTGCGTGACATCCACTTCATTGCCCCTCGTTTCCTTTCTATTTGCTGCTCTAAAAGCCATTGTCACCTCTAGGAACGAACCGTACAACAAGAATTTACTCTTGATGCAGCCAGAAATAACGGCAGGCACTCAGCATCCTCGCTTCACTCCACGTTACTACTTAGGCATAAATTCAGAGAATCGTGGAATGGTTTGGTTTCGAAGGGACCTCAAAGCCCACCCAGTGCCACCCCTGCCATGGGCAGGGACACCTCCCACTGGATCAGGGGGCTCCAAGCCCCATCCAACCTGGCCTGGAACACCTCCAGGGATGGGGCAGCCACCACTGCTCTGGGCACCCTGGGCCAGGGCCTCCCCACCCTCACAGTAATTTCAGCTCAGTGTTTTTCATCTCAATCCCTAAGAGCCCCTGCTGGGTTTGTTACCCCACACTCCAGAATACACTCGAGCACATTGTCCTCAGCACCGTTTTCCCATACGAGCCTGAGTCACCAAAATTCACGTGAAGAAAATCAGAAAAGCTCACTTGTGCAACCCAGAAATATTCTGCCGCTTCTTCTGTTTTCTTTGCTCCTCAGCTTCCAAATGCAGCTGCCGGAGAAGATCCTTGGCCTTGATCTCCTTTCGACCCAGGGGTGTTATCTACACCAAACAGGAAAACAAACATTTGTATCAAAGAGTGACTCAAACACTGGGTCAGAAAACTCTGTTGTAAGCAAGCTGATAATTAAACCCACACTTCATTCCCAAGTCCTTATTCCATATGGAAACACACTACGACCATACCGAGTTTAAACCTTCGTATGAGCGAACAGATGGACAGGCGGACTCTTAACTGGTCCGGGAATGATATCAGGTTGCTCCGAGAGGCTTGTTGGAGCAGGCTTTGTTACAGCAGGATAGCAAGAAGGTTTGCACAGCTTCTACACTAAAGCTCCTGGAGTTGTTTTTTCTAGGATCTATGAGCTGAGAAGAAAACTCTTCCCGTTCTACACAGTTTCAGAAATAAAAGAAAAACAAGTGGAAAGGCCTGGTGATGCCACCAGCCCTACCTTCAGCTCCTCGGGAGGCTGAACGTCGTAGATCAGGGGCCCTTTGATCAACCGCAGGTCGTGGGTGGCAATTGTGGCTGCTGTGCGCTTCTCACAGATGTCTTCATGCAGTTTAGTCTAAAACAGAAAGAATGACATCAAAACACACCAAACCCATCGTTTATTCCTCCTAAGGTTCAGCATTCTCAGGTATTTAATGTTTGTAGCATTGACAGCCCATTGAGTGACCCTTCCGTGTAAAATGGAGCTCTGCCCATCACCAGTGAGATGAATTTACCTGAATCACAACCCAAACGTGAAGCCGGTGCAGCACAGCACGCGCCGCACTGCCCAGCTGCGGCAAAACCGGTTTTAAATCAGGAAACAACCCCAAATTCATAAGCCTTGGGACCTGAGGGCAGGCAGGGCCGGCCATTGGCCAGACTGGGAACGGCACGCTGGGCGCAAGGCGTACCTTGGCGAGGAGGAGAGAGGTGCCAGACAGCTCCATCACGGACTGGGAAACCCGGAGGCAGGCCAGGACACCCCTAACGGGGACATGGGTTTGTCTGGGCTCTCACCAGGTTCTGCAGCACTGAACAAGTTGCTGTTGGAGGACACGCAAATGCGTGTGCGTCGGTCGCCCTCTCATGGTAATGGCTGAGCTGTTGGGTTCTTCGGAAAACCAGTTCTGCTCATTATGGACTGAGCGGGCAGCACCGCCCTCCTGCCACACCCCCACCACAAACCAGGTAGCCTAAGCTTCGTGAAATCATGGAATCATTAAAGTTGGAAAAGCCCTTTAAGCTCATCCTGTCCAACCAGCAGCCCAGCCCCACCGTGCCTGCTGAACCCTGTCCCAAAGTGCCACGTCTGCATGCGGTTTGGACCCCTCCACGGATGGAGGCTCCCCCACTGCCCCGGGCAGCCCCTTTCACTCTTTTGGTAAATAAGATTTTCCTACTATGCAATCTAAGATTCAGCAACTTCTCTGCTGGAAGGAGCCTGGAACAGCCCATTTCCAGCATCGTTAGCAATGTTCCTGTTGCAAACGAGTAGCGCGGGGCCGCAGCAGTTACCTGCACAGACAGGAACCTCTTCAGAGCGTTTCCTGGCTCTAAGTTCACTCCCTTCAGCACGCAGCACACGATGAAGGGTCGGACGTCTTTGATGCCTGGGCTCACTTTGACCACCAAGGGGGTGGAGACGTGCAGAACCTTCACCAGCAGCTTGCTGGCCTCCTCCACCTCGTCCTGCTCCCCATCCCCACCATCCTTCTTCTGCTGCTTTTCCCTCTTCTTCTTCCTGGCCTCCTCTCGGGCATTCTCGGCCTTCCCCTTCCCACGGCCGCCAGCCCGCAGGTACTCCAGGATGGCCTTGGTCTGGCAGCCGTTGACCATCTTCTCCAGCCGCTTGTCCTTCAGCCGGTTGCCCCTGAAGTTGGCCTCCTTCAGTCGCGGGCAGTCGGCCAGCGCGGCGGGCAGCTCCTGCAGCTTGTTGTTGGCCACATCCAGGCTCTGGAAGAGACGGAGACGGGACGGTCAAAAATGGTTAAAGGGTGGTCAGAATGGTCAACGGTGGTCGGAGCTGCTTGGGGGGGAAGTCAGGGGTGGCATCAGGGGTGGGCAGCTACAGGTCAAGCGTGCTCAGGGACGGTCAAGGATGGAGATGGGACGTTCAGGGCAAGGAGGCTCAGCGCTGGTTGGGGGTGGCTGGGGAGGTCCAAGGGGGGTCAGGGATCATCAGCAGTCGATGGGGGGGGGGCAGGGGTGGCCGAGGAGGGTCCGCAGCGGTCAAAGGGGGATCAGGAGCGGAGGAGGGACGGTCAGGTGTGGCCAGGGGTGGAGGCAGGACTGCTGGGGGTGCTCGGGGATGGCCAGGAGGGGTCGAGAGTCGCTGGGGGGAGAGGGACGGTTTCGGGGGTGGGGTCAGGGGCGGAGATGGGACCGCTGGGCACGGTCAGGGATGGCTGAGAAGGGTTTGGGCCCGGGACGGGGCGCGGGTCCGCTCGCACCTTGAGCGCGGGCAGCGCGGCGATGGCCGCTCCCAGCTGCTCCAGCTCGTTGTCAGCCGCCTCCAGGCAGCTGAGGAGCGGGAAGGCCCCTCCGGCGGCGCCCCCGTCCCCGTCGCCGTCCCCGGGCAGGAGGCGCCCGGGCAGCGCCCGCAGCCGGTTCCCCGAGAGCAGCAGCGCCTGGAGCTGCGGCGCGGAGCGGGCGAGCCCCGGGCCCAGCTCCCGCAGGCGGTTCCCGCTCAGGTTGAGGCTGCGCAGCTGCGGGAAGGCCGGGGCCCCGCTCGGCTCGGCGCCCCCCGCCCCGCCCAGCGCGGGGGGCAGCGCCTCCAGCGCGTTCCCCGAGAGGTCGAGGGTGCGGAGCGCGGGCAGCGCCCCGCCCAGCCCCGCGCCCAGCCCCGCGGGCCCCAGCGCGTTGTCCCGCAGCACCAGCGTGTGCAGCGCGGGCAGCGCCGCCGCCAGCCCCGGGCCGAGCTCCCGCAGCTCCGCGCAGCCGCTCAGCTCCAGCTCCCGCAGCAGCGGCAGCGCCCGCAGCGCCGCGGGCAGCCGCCCCCCGCCCGCCGCCACGCGCGCCGCCACCGCCGCCCCCTCCAAGCGCAGCTCCCGCCGCCCCGCCGAGCGCAGCGCCCGCAGCTCCGGCCACGGCAGCAGCTCCGCCTCGGGCCCCCCCGCCGCCTCCAGCTCCGCCGCCGCCATCGCCGCGCGAGCCCCGCCCCGAGCGGGAGGGAGCGGGAGCCACCGCCCACGGGAACCACCGCGCCTGCCCGGGAGGGACCGGGAACCGCCTCCTCTCCCGGAACCGCCTCCTCTCCCGGAACCGCCTCCTCCCGCCGGAACCGCCTCCTCCCCCGGAACCGCCTCCTCCCCCGGAACCGCCTCCTCCCGCCGGAACCGCCTCCTCCCCCGGAACCGCCTCCTCCCGCCGGCAGCCGCTTCCTTCCCGGGGATCAGCGCTTTCCGTCGGGAATCGCCTCTTTCCCTCGGGAATCACCGCTTTCCCGGGAACCCCGTCCGCCCCCTGGAATCGCTGCCTCCGCCGGGAGCCGCCTTCCCAGGGAACCGCCGCCTCCTTCCCCGCAGTCGCTGCCTCCTGTGGAGCAGCCAGACCGCGCCTGCCCGGGGGGAACCGGGCACCGCTGCCTCCTCCCGGGAGTCACCTCCGCCGGGGAACCGGCTCCTGCCTGGGAATCGCTGCCCCCCCGCGGGAGGGAGCGGAACCGCTCCCCCGGCAGCCGCCGGCTCTGAGGCCTTGAGGAGAAATGTTTTGCTGTGAGGGTGGGGAGGCCCTGGCCCAGGGTGCCCAGAGCAGTGGTGGCTGCCCCATCCCTGGAGGGGTTCCAGGCCAGGTTGGATGGGGCTTGGAGCCCCCTGACCCAGCGGGAGGTGTCCCTGCCCATGGCAGGGGGTGGCACTGGGTGGGCTGTGAGGTCCCTTCCAACCCAAACCATTCCGTGACTCTGTGACTCCACAATCAAGGAGAAATAACACCACACGTACGTGTGTTACTGTATATTCCCAGTGTATGCATATTTATTAATATCGGTATCTGGAAGAGTTAAACAATTTATATAAGGAGTAAAGCAATCCATCTGCTTGTAAAATCCATGAGCTCACAGAGAGGCTGCCCCCGAACTATGAACCCCGCATGTTACACAATCAGTGCTGTAAACACCAAACAACGCCGCAACTCCACAGCATCGTAGCACAAGCCCAGCCTCTCCTGGCATTGCCACCATCCCTCACTCTGGTACCTGTGGGTGCGCTGGCGTGGCAGCAGTGCCTCTGTCCTGGAAAGCCACTGCCTAAACTGCACAAGTGGAAGCGCTGGCGTTATTGCTTGAGGTGCAAAGCTTCACACGCTGTGTCGTGACAGAACACGTTCTCGTTGAAGCTCTGAAGCAGCCACACGCTGTGGCCGATGAACGTTCATTTCAACCCAGACCTAACCCCAGAAACTCAGTCTCACAGCTGGATTTAGAAGCCAGCTGACACTACAGCAGAAGAAAAAGGTCTCAATTTATCAATTCAAGCTTTTCAGGGCCCCATGAGGATATTTTTCCTTTCTTGGGGATATATTTCAGAATAAACTGTGGGATTTTAAAGCGTAACTTCAATTTTCACAGTAGCTCCATCAGTACACACCGTTATTCTGCACCAAACAGGAGTCCTGTGGTTTGGCTTCATCCTCTTGTCAAGTGAACAGATAAGGCACTTTGTGCGCAGCGAGAGGCAGCGCAGAGCAGCGATTTCGCGTTCCTCCGTACCGGTACATCACAGGCAATATCCAACCCGACCCTGTGCTTTTTCATCCCGTGCCAATTCTCGGTGTTGAGCAGCACTTCGGGCACTGCTTGACTGCCTTGTAAGCTCTAAACCTGACATAGATGTAAAGGCCAGGCTTCTGCAGCAAAAGCCCTGCTCACCAGCCATGGCTGATGGTGCTCTTGGAGCCCCACGGAGCCTGGGAAGGGACAGTGACACTATCCATGTGCCCCAACTCAAATTACAGGCACCTGAATCAGCGAGGAGAGCAGGTATCTGTCAAAATAACATTTCTATGTTTTAAAAAATGTGTGGAAGCACATTATAATGGCCCTGACCCAACTCCTTGCACGGCCAACTAGAGCTTTGGGCTTACACAGGACGTTTCCGGGATATGAGTCATAGAAAAAAGTACAGTTCCCACTTCCATCGAAGGAACGCGGGGTTTTAGAGCCTGGCACAAATGAATGGACCTGTGAGCTTTCCCAGTGGCTGTGGATTTGCCCCATTTCAGCTGACACGTGCACGCATTTCTCCTTTCACCCTCTGCCAGCCGCACATCACAGCCGATGAAAAATGGTACTGCAGGAACCTGTGTGATGGCAGCGAGCCCCGTTTGCTCCTGTCTGTCCGTATTTTTCGTGGAGCTTCCTCATGCCTGGTGATAATGAATTCTCTGGGAACGCGCTGCTGCAATGCACAAACACACGGGATGCCCAGCTCCTTACACACAGTTTATCCTGTAGTTGTGTGTCTACCACAAGCATCGGAGGGCAAGGGATACAAAATTACTGACACCATTACTTTCAGCTGTTACGAAGGCAATTTTTGCAGAAGACTTAGCGATTATTACATGGAAGCGGATCAGGCGGGGAAGTGGCCGGTATCGGTCTCGCTTCCCAAGCCTTCAGAATGTGCAATTGCAAGGACAAACGCTTTTCAGCTCTGTCCTGAAAGCCCAGTACAATTTATGCTTGGTGGGTCTGCTGCTCTTCCCCAGGAGAAACGCAAACCACAATTGGCTCTGGGTTTTGGTTCTTAATTCCATATTGGATCTCAAAAGGGCCCGGCCTCTGTGCTGGCCGTGACTGCAGCTACGCAGTGAGGCCAGGTTAACTCCACGCTCATTGGGGAGGGATTTTAGTGAGAGGAACCAGTCCAAGCTGAATGCACGGCCTTCCTTGTGCCATCCAGGGAATGCAGCAGCCTGGATCTGTCCCAGAACTCATGCGTATTTGACGTGCACACCTCTAGGAGAAAACCACGGTGCTGCACAGACAGCTAAGAAGAGAGTCGCGTCCTGCAGTGCTCAGACCAGGTAGTGCTACTCAAGGCTGATAAACAGCCCCACACAGGCAGATGAAAAAGATGCTACAAGTCACCCACAATTTTTAAATAACTATTACCAACTGAGCAGTTATTAAAACAAAGGAAAAATACTTGTCGTGTCATCGCTTTGAGTATATTTTGCCAGTGGGGACCCCTCTTGAGGTTGGGATCTTGCTTCCTACCGAGGGTGATTGAGCTGGTGCTCCTGAAGGACCTGGTTTCCTTAAATACTGGCCACCTATTTTGCCTGTGAAGAGAAAATACAGATTGCTACTGCAAGTACATCCACTCCCAGTCCTGAATTTTGTCTCCTATTTTGATTCTCAAGATATATGGTCTGAATGACTGACTCTGGCTACCAGGAACTGGCAGGCAGCCTGAGGTGCGTCTCACACCAGAAGCGGTAGGACTAAAGGGTCAGGGTACCCTTTCTATCTCTATGGAATTGCTTGAGAGCTTCAGCTTTATCCAGGCAGGACTTAAGTTCCTTCTGACGAGGTTTCCAAACTCTAAGCAGCAGCCCATTAACTTGCACTCTCACTGGGCAAGCAGAAACAGCAAAGCTGCAGACAGACAGGATTGCAGGGCCAGTTCAAGACTGGGAACTGTTGAATTTAACTCTATGCACTCATGACAGCTGAAAGGCACAACTCCACAGCTCTTTCCTGGAACCTGGAGTAGCTGTGAAACGCAGATATGAGCCCAGCAAGGACCTGAATGTGCAGCAGACTAAGGAACTGTGAAAGAAGTCTCAAGGAGGAGAGGTCCTGGATGTTACTGGCCAAAGGAATTCTGGTGCTGTGGGCACTGAAAACAGCTTGTTTGTTTAGCTTCTGTGTTGGAAATAAAAGGATTTTGCATGCGCTTCATGAATAAAGACGACTGTTAAAAAACCACCTGACATCAGCATCAATTTGTCTTTGCAGGTGAAGAAGCTGCATGATCACAAATTCTGCCCAGGTCTGAACTGAAAAAGAAAAGCTGCGCGCAGCACTGACTATTCAATTCATCTCGTAATTAGGATTAGATTAGCATCCTCTGATTGGGCATTAAAGGCTACATCAGGCTTTCTGTTCTCTGTGTCAGCATTCAGGAGCTTTCCATAAGGTTCACTATTTGGTATCACTGCGATCGTTCTGTTTGTGGTCACACAGAAAACCCCTGCCCTTCCCAAATTACCAGATGTGCCCATTTCTCCAATCAACTGCCCCCACCCTGACAGGAGGATTTGCTCCCACAGTCGATACGAGCGTAAGCAACATCAGTCAGGTCACACAAACGTAAGAACCCTGTTGAACAATTAATTAAGAGCCAGTTTGTTCTCGAGGATGAAATACTTTTCTTAAGGAAAGGCAACACAGTAAAAACATAGAAATCATTACTGTCATAACAGAATAACTTACCAGGCTGCAACACAATAGTTTTATTTATCGTGGGTAGTCTCCGTTGGTTCATTGTGCAGCCGTCTCTGCCCACTAGGTGAGATTTCCAGGCCTAAAGTCAATTAAAAAGTGATGTTACCGCACCAGCAAGGTTAGCCAAGCTTTTCTGCAGTCACTACAGATGCACACATGCTTTTTAAAACCTGGAGATAATGACCATTGGATACAGATTTTATGGCAACAGCATTTTGATCTGCTTGCTCATTAAAGCATGAACCCCTTATGGCTTATTAAGTGAAACAGCAATTAATATATCCTTTTTTTTAATAGAAATGAAAATCCCAATAAAGAAAAAACAGCTAGGTCCTAGAAAAGGGTTTGGAAAATGCCTGGTTTTGAGCGCAGCAGCACCACTCAGCGGTGCCATGGAAAGCAAGGAAATGACCCAGATCTCATACCAGCCATTGGCATTTAACTGGATTTCATACGACAGAACTGTCAGCTGCCTCCTGGATAACCTTTTCCAAACATTAAATCCTACACAGAACTACCTGAATATGATGGTAACGCAGTGTTAGATTGTTCATATAAGAGACTGGAATGGGCCAGTTCTTCAGTCGCTGGATGTAAGCTGGTGTTAGCAGGACACAAATTCAGTCCCAGTGACAAAACATCAGACCAACCCGGAAGGCAGCCTTACCTCCTCTCCTGGGGAGAAGTTCTCATGGCACAACGGGCAATGGTTTGCTATGTTTTCTGGTTTGGCAGCTGAAATGATTAGAAAAATAATGTAAGAATTGCAAAGACAGGCTGATTTCAAACATGAGAGGAAAACTTGCACAACAAAGAGCACAAAACTACTCCATGGCTAAGCCAGTCCCATCATTAACTGCTCTCGGAGAGGTTCGTGTTTAATCATCTACATCAAAACAAGACCAAAAGGAACGACAGGGATTAATCCACAGGGATGTGGCAGAGGTTTCCCATTCTCCTCACTCATCCTCCCCACATACATTCATAAAAGCAAAGCATTTCAAGCACTGGGACTGACTTAGACTTCTAAATTTAGATTTCAAACTCCACGGCGTGGTACCCAAACTGAAGTGCTCCGCCTTGCCAAAGATACACAGGACCTGGAGGTCTGACTGACTTGATGATCTTTGAAGTTCAACTTTCCTTTTCAAAACTACTCACGATTGCAGGTCTTGCTCTTAATATGTTTGGGCAATTCGTCTTTCGGGAGAGCCTCACTGCATCGCTGACATTTCCCAAAGCTCTCCTTCTTATCACAATCAGTCAACATGTGCTCTGTCAGGCTCGCTATTTCCACCACCTGCAAGAGAGCAAGAGGCCCCCAGGAAGGTTCGTACTGTACCGAATGCATAAGGACAGCACTTAAAAAACTGCTTATGCAATTTCTGGAAGTTAAATCTCACTTTCCTAAATGACAACGGGAAAATCACAGTTTAGTCCAGTTATTAATACAATTTATAAAGCTGCTCGTCTCGAAAAGCACCACCTAAGGTCACACAGTTGTGTTCAGAATTCATCTATCTGACTCTTAAATATCTTACAGCACCTTAAAAGCGAAATAATGACAGTTAATGTCTCATAGCAGCTCTAGAAAGTTGATACCCGACCTGTTTGCAGTGCTCACATCTGGTTAACACAGGGCAGTGTTTCCAGTAGTGGAGATCCAGAACCTCCTCTGTGAAGGATTCATCCCTTTCACCACAGAAAATACATAAGCTAGGGAAGAAAACGCAAATGTCAGTAACATCATAGAGTGAAATGGATGAACCCCATTTCTTCTGTTGGAAAACATTCTGAAAAATAGCAAACACCTCTGTACACCTCATTTCCCCTGTACAGTGCTGACCCCAGCATAGGGCACAAACCGACACGGTTATAGAGTTTATGGTAAACACAACTATAAAGCATTTTACCATAAAGATGTAATTCCACAAAAGCACTGGAACAGCACGCTCAAACCGCCTGTTGTGGCTCCAGAATTCCCAGTGGCTTTCTCCATGCCCTTACCCTACTGCACACATGAAAGCTACCCCACATCTTTGCATTATTCTATACTGACAGTTGAACTTTAAACTGCGGCCATTTCACACCCCAGAAGCAACTACTCCAACAAAAACCTCAAGGTCACGCTATCCAAGAACTCACAAAAATCAATATCTGGGATTGGCTGGTGAGGACTCCAAAGCCGTAAGAAGGTAATTTTTTTCATTGTTTAAATGCTGAAGGTATTAGCTTTGATTTAATGGAGAAATACTGTTATCATTATTACCCTGCAGGTTATACTAAGTGCTCACAGTGATTGGCAGCTGCTCATCTAACTTACTTATCCAAGGAATTTCCACCAGAGGGATGACCCTTTGGGCTCTCTGCTGCTGCAGGCTGTGGGCTTTTGTTTATCTGGTAACCTGTAAAACGAGAATTATTAAAACCAAGACCAGGTTTTAATCAGGTTTTGTGAATGCCTATAAATAACTTTTAACAGCAGGACACCTAGCACAACTTCACCATTTCCAACTTGGTAAGCAAGGACTGAAAGACAAAGTCCCTGTAGGCAGCTGGGAAGCTACTGCTTTAGTGATCCACAACGGTAAAACGTTTCAGCAACTGTTTTTACATGCAGTAGATGATCTGCCTCAGGTTGGGGAGACATGTGAAGTAGTTTGGAATCAAACCATACACATCTCTTATTCAAATTTTCAACTGAGGTAATTCACTAATCCATTCTGCACCCACAGTGTTTCAAAGACATCTTGAAATATCTCTACAGTTCTCAATCCTATTGGAAACAACCTACCTTGATTCTTTGGCTTCTGAAAATCAGATTCTTTCTCCTGTTGAACAGAGAAATTTAAGTCAGAAATTTCCTTGATGACTGTGATGCTTGCCAGGTAGAAAGAGAACAGATGGCACCCTGAATCTCCTCTGGAATTCAGAGCGTAGAAGCAGAGCCAACGCATTGCAATGTTGATGCCTCGTCTGAGGATGGAAACCAGTCCTGCTTCCCAGCCCTGGGGCAGCCGACTGCCCCGTGGAGGCTCAGATACAGTGGGAATGTGGTACAGCTGCTACTGAGGGCCTTGCACTCGACACAATTCCTCCACTCTAGCTGGCAGAGAAACACTCTGACTTGTAGAAACACTCTCAAATGTACTATACAATAGACAAAGCTGTCACAAAAAAGAACTCAAACTTTAAACTACGTTAGGAAAAGCAAGCCCCAAACGTCAAGCTGGCCTGCTGAGAATGAAAGACTTGTGGTGTACGGTGCGCACACAGTGAGCGCATGCCATCGAGCCTCTCTCGTGGTTTCGGGGGCATTGTTTTGGTTTTTACTTTACAGTCAGACAACAGCAGTGTTCATGATCTAACCTGTGATTGCCAAGGAAAAAAGGATTAAAAATATAAAAATCAAAACCAAAACATCCTAACCTTTCCAGCTTGAACTTCTGCTTGTGTCTCCCTGAGACCTGCCAGCTGACCTTGTAGGACTTTCCTTTCTTCCTTTTTCTGTTTCTCTGTCTCTTTTCTTGCCGCCTTTCTCTGTGTCTGTCAAGAAAGACATTTTCAATTACAGAATTTTTTAACCATTTCTCAAACAGAAAAGATCACAAAACACACCAGCATGGAGCCAATGGCCAACGCAGCACCAGAAAGATCCTGCTGGGTTACAGGACCGGTCTGTGACAGTAACACCTCCCTCCCCCAAATTCCTCTGGGCTAACTGGGAAGAAAAACAAAGCATTTCCCCTGTGCTTGCCGTTTCCAAGGCTCGTCAGCATAAAACAGTGTATGTGTATCTTCCAAATAACTGGTTTATTCCAGAAGAACCATCTATGTGTTCTTTACAGGTTTTATTCATAGGAGTGAAGACATGTAATAAACGGAACACCAGCATTCTACACTAAGCTATGTTAACTGCACATCTTAAAATACTCTGCTATGTGTGTCGATCCAGGTCTGATAGAGCTGTGAAATCAGTAGATTGCTCAGTCAAATACAGTGTTTGAAGTAGCTACGTGTTCGATAACCTCGTTACCTACCCTAATCTCGGCTTCAGGAAGTTTCCCATCTATTTTAGCAAATCCATCAAAAAGAGTTTTATAGAGAACAGTCTTGCGAATGTTTGCATTGCTTGGAGGAAGATATTCCAGTACAGCAGCCTTGTGCTTCCTGTACATATCAAAGATAATCCGCAGCGCTGCGTCACGGACTTCACAGACCCTGTGCTCCAAAGCTCCTGTTGCAAACTGAAAATAACCATAATAACAAAGTTATGCTTCTTTTCCCATGTGTTTTTAAAGAATTGTTCATTATTCTAAGACAATTATTTTAATGCAGCAGGAGACATCTGCACACAGACAGGTTTTTGCAAACACTTCTCGACCCAGTGATTCTGTTTTCCTGTGTTGGCACGCTGCCTCCTCTTAGGTTGTGTTGTAGCCTCCAAGACGCTATTCTTGTTAGCAATTCACCAACCTCTCCAAGACAGGCAGACAAGCCGTAAGAAAGCAACAACAGAGAGAACTTCACGTGCTGCAAACTCAAACTCCTACCTTCATGACGTTGCTGATGGTAAACCCAGTGTTTTCGGTTCCCATGTCTTTCAAGAGGCTTCCCACCAGTTCCACCTGACTCATGGCCAGGTGTGCTGGGGAGTTCGGTTTTAATGGTTGCACCAAATGACCTGGAACAATCTGAAGAGGTTTAACTTCACTGCTCAGAGCCATTTCCTACAAACACAAAGGAGAGTCAGTGTGCATGTAGGAATGCTAAAGCAGAGTTATTCTAAGTTACTTATAAAACTTGAAGTAAAACAACAAGGCTCCCATAAGTAGTGGCTGCTTATTTGTTACTTTAGCAGCCACAAGTGGCTTGCAAAGGATTTTAAGAGAAGATCACACAGATGTTTGGTCTTGCTTTTGACAACAAAAAAACACAGAGAATCGATAAAACTCTTAAAACATGCTAAAACCCTGCTGTTATTCAAAGCTCAACGTCTGTCTCTTGGCTGTTGGCAGAATGTCTGATAACATGTGTGGATGCAAGTGAGGACAAATAACTCAGAGCCAGTGACCCACGCCACTCTCGGGAGACCCCTGTCCCTTCTTCCAAGTTCTATTGGAAAACAGAGCCTGTGATCCCCTAGGATGTTGTACCTTTCTGCTCTCACCTCTGCGGATCACTGGCAGCTAAGACGAAGAGAGCACGAGTTATGCCTTTATCACAGAATCACGGAATGGGTTGGGCTGGAAGGGACCTCAAAGCCCACCCAGTGCCACCCCCTGCCATGGGCAGGGACCCCTCCCACTGGATCAGGGGGCCCCATCCAACCTGGTGTCATCCACCTGCACGGTCTGCGACAACACTTAACGCAAGCCACACTGTGATGTGACGAAAAACACCCACCTGGATAAAGTTAGCAGCCACGAGGCGAAGGCGGGAGGAAGAGTCTCCTGTTCTAGAAAGCAAATTTGGAAGCGTTTTTTCCACACAATGAGCAGTTTCTAGTTTTCCTAGTTTATGTTTTGGTATATATTGAGTAATGATCATTTTTAACAGTTTCAGGGAAGCTTGAAAAACCTAAGTTACAAAGAAAAAGGAAACACTGAGCAAAAATACAACACAGATCCCTGCTTTTAGCCAGTATTTCTCTATTTCAATGTGTAACAGCAGCAAAAGTAATCTAGAACTACAGCTCCTAAGGGAAGCTACTTCAGACACCTCTCTTCCTCAGAACACGCTGCTATGGCTTGGTGAAAGGCTTCAGAATTGGTTTTATAAAGAGCGACACAGCTCTTGATTTTTTTCTTTTCTCCTTGTTTAAGGCTTATTTGGAGCCCAAGTCTCCTGAGGGTAACTGCAGCCTCTCAGATGGAAACCGACAGCTACTTCACTGCTGTATTTCAGCTTTACAAAGAAAAGAAAAAAGGCTCAACCGTGGGACACATTTACAGCATCATCAGTTGCCTCTCAAGCTCATTACTCAGCCCAGGACAGAATTTTCCACGCTGTTGAATGCTAGACAGTGCCCAGGCCTTGATCCTAGCTGAAAGCTGACATTTCAGTGGTTTTATGGGGTTTTTTGTGTTTTGTCTTTTTTCTTTCCAACTTACCCAACAGCAGTTTCACACACTATTGCTTTAAATTATTTAAAGTCTATTAACCACACAGTTCTACAATTTTTGCTTTTAGGTCTTCCCTGGAGCATTTCTTATCACACCCATCACCACTCACTGAAGACACCATGTCCTTGATGGCTCTCCTCACAAGAAAAACAGCAGCCCTCAGCATGCTCTTTAAATCTTCCTTCGGAGCGTTCACTGATGCTTCCATCAGCTTCTTGTACACAGCCAGCAACGCATCCTCGCGGAGAGACCATGTTTTGGAATATGCTCCGGAAACCTGGACACAGAACAAGTCTATTTCTTGCAAGGTCAATACTGATAACTCAATATTCAACATTTATCTACAGACACAGCCTCAAAAGAACATAAACTTAAGCATGAAATCCCCAGATGTTTCCTACAGAAATATGGGGTGTTTCTGCACGTTTTTGAAAACCAATGAGTAAAATGGATCAACAGGTCAGGCTCAAGGAGCCATTTCAGCCACAGTGATGGTTTCTCTCCCTACAAAAGACCATTTGCATGGCAAGCTGTGGGTATTCTAGCAGAAGCTGTACCTAAAGCACTCTACTGGACATTCTCTGCTCAACAGCACATCAAATAATCACTCAGAAAAGCTACAGCACCATACAAACACTGGAAACAGACACCTATATACCCAAGGCCAAATTTTCACCTGATTTTTAAGTAACAGCTTTGAACATGTAAAAATCATGTCAGTAAGTCTCTGTTGGCAGAGCACTTATCGAATCAAGTCAGAGATCACAACAACCCATGTGTCTGTTGTGTTGCTCCTTACCAGAGCCTCTCCGAACACTTCAATGGCAGGGCTGGCCTCCCTCAGCGCCTTCTCCGTTAATGGCTCCGGTTCCCCAGCGATGCCGCTTCTCGGACTGTGGCTGACATCCTCCTCCGTCATGTCCGGCTCCAGGTACGTGACCGCCTCATCAGACTGCTTACAGACCGCAGGGAGGGGTCTCTCATCATAGGGTAAAAACTCCACCTAACCGAGAAGATAAAAAGTGCTAGTCTAGAAATGACCTAGATGTGAAGCTGTTTCATTCCTAACTGGGTTCACCTCAACGCATTTTTACCCTGTCCAAGCAGCATCGTTTTACATTTAAGTACAGGTGTTGGAAGCTCCATAACATCATCATGAAAAAATAAAACGTATTCCTTGTCTACAGAATACAACAAAACACACAAAATGCCTTCCATGGAAGTGCACACATTTACAGGAGAAATGCCAGCAAGTCAAAGCTTTATTTGTTACAGACTGACACCCTGTCAAGAGAGGACACCAGGGCTGCTGGAGCTTAGGAAAGTCTGCTTTGCCAGAAGCTGGAGCAGCAACACCTAAGGATCGAGTTAACTAGATACCATAACTCCCCTCCTCTCCTCAGACACAACACCCAGACTCTTACCCCACTGCCACATTGCAATGAATTCCTTTGCTGCTGTAGATTCATCCAACATCACCTCCCAGAGTTATGAAGCCATTAACAGGGAAAGCAGAATTCAGCTTCCACCATTCCAGCCGTGTGACTCCTGATTGGGCATTTAATGTCTATTTGCTTCCATCAGGTTTAATCCCTTTTTGCCTCAATCTCAATTTCTAAAGGCTTCCAAAGAATTTTGGGGAAGAAAAAGACCGGTGCCAATTGTCAGATGGGCACCGCTTGGCACTACAGTCAATTTCTGTTATAAGCCATCAGAACAGCCCCAAAAGCCCTTGCTGTTTTGAAAGGCTGAACACAAGGCCGTTTGCTCTGGCAGATTTGTGCAGTGACAGAGGTACAATACTCACATTTTCTTTGAGAAACCCTTCCCTGGAGGTTGTGGGAGGGATTACAGGAGGAGGAGGAGGAGGGGACTGGTGGGGAACAACGGGCTCAGCAGAAGTGGGATCTTCTGACTTCTTTTCCAGCAAAGACTCTGCTCTCCAGGGCTCTCCTTTCTGCGCTTCTGAGTGCTCACAAGGAGGTGAATTTGTAGCTTTTGTGTGCTGAGGACTCTCAGTATAACTCGCTGGCTCCAAAGGCAATTCAGGTGGGTTTCGAATCTAAGAAAGAGAAGATTTTGTAAAGCAAGGTGACCAATGTACTAAAATCAGAGTTAGTGCAGCTACAACTCTGACAGGCAACAAGACTCTGGTGCTTTCAAGTAAACATCTGACCTCACTCACAGCTGTGTAACCATTTCCACTGGATGCAGCGTTATGAAACAAACACAAAAGAATTCTGTGTGGGTTTGTGTGTAGAGAGATTATAAACCTTCCCATGCTGAGAACAGTATGTAACTATATATATGTCTCTTATCACATTAACTCTGTAGGGCCAGCCTTGATGCCACCAGAAGCCTGTCGTACCCCTTCAAAATACAAGAAAGTCCCTTATTAATCTCCATTGGGTAGCCCTGAAATGGAGCACAACATTAGGGTTCAAATGCCACTTGCTTGAGACCTTTATAGGTGAACGTAAGGTAATTTATGAAGAACCAAGCGCATTCATAAAACACCACGTGCAAATCTTTGGTCAAGGAAACCCCCAATCCAAACAGAAAGCTTAAAATTCCTATGTAATTGTCATAAATTACCTGTGCAACAACTTATTCCCTGAATTCATTTTGGTTGCTCTGCCTTTTCTATTTACAACACCTGCATGGTAAAGCCTCCTGAATTAGGAATAACAGCACCTACCATGAGCTCTGCATCCAGCAGATTGTGGAGCTCCAGCTGCTGATATACCTTCAGCCGATACACTTCCATTTGCTCTTTCTTCTTTTTAGCAAGATCATAATCCTCTTTCTCCACGGCACAGCGCTTCTCCACCTCGTACCGCCCAAGCCGTTCCCCCACCTAGAAGACAGTGTAACGAGCTGCCTTGGAATCACAGCACTGTCTGCATGTACAGGCTTCCAGCCAAGCTGTTAATTCATGGAATGGTTTAGGTTGGAAGGGGTCTTTAAAGCCCCTTCATCCCAGCCCCCCTGCGGTGAGCAGGGACATCTTCAACCACGTCAGGCTGCTCAGAGCCCCCTCCAACCTGGCCTTGAATGTTTCCATGGATGGGGCTTCTCCCACCTCTCTGGGCAACCTGTGCCAGTGTCTCACCACCCTCACAGTAAAACATTTCTGCCTTAGATCGATCCATCTGATTTAAAATCACTATTCTGAAAATAGACTGGAAATCATTACGATTCCCCAAGAATGCTCGGGTCCCTGTCGGACCACTGGAACACTGCCTGCCTTAAGAGATAAACAGCCTTTCAACACCACCTTTTGGAGGTCTGCGATAGCTTGTTTGAGCTTCTTGGCGTAATCGTAGCGCTCGTCGCGGACAGCTGCGTGCTTCTTCTCATCCAGCCTACGTATGATCTGAGCAACTTCGGGATCCTGGTACATGTCGAAAGCCAGATCGTCCAGCGGGGAGATGCAGTCAGGTTTCCTGAAAACACAGAATGAATAAAATAAACTTTTAGCTAATCCAAAAGAGACCGGGCTGAGCATGTGTGTTCTGTTTTCACTAGGAGGGAACTAACAAAGCATAAAGACTGAGAACTACTTTAGCCTGGCCAGATGTTTTGCCAGCGAATATGCAGAACATCCTTACCCCAGGTAAGTTCTATCCAAGGCAGGATCATCCGATTTAATTCCTAAGTAGTGGTCTATCAGCTTCTCCCTGGAAGGCTTTGTAAGGAGAGAAGAAGAATCTTAATTCACATTCATCAACCTCAAGCATGTGTTCAGGACAGACTTTCTGCCTTGCTGCAATCAACATAAGCTGAGCAACTTGTAGCACTTATGTTTCGGGGCACATTGAAACAGGAGAATTAGGAAAGGCTGGAAATGCAAACATTCCAATTGGTTATGTTTTATTTTTTTATATCTACAAATTAGGTTCAACTTTTGAGAGTTTCAAGATAACATTAAAAAATGGCAGCTCTTCCCCAGCACAGAACCAGCAGAGGAAAGATGCGTCCCACGACCCTGAGAACCCCGTAACCAACAGTAACACGACAGGGATGATCTGCACTCACAGTGTTATTGCAGTCAGCGCTGCAGTCTGCCGGGTCCCCAATGATGTTGATGGCCACCAGGGCAACCTGGGAGAGATGGAAAACAATGTAAATGCATGAAGTCATTACTTTTCCCATATCTTATGAAAACTGAAACAAAAACAGTTAGAACAAAGCGTTGTACAGAAGAAAATAGGAGCTGTGGTCTCCAGGGTGGTGAGGGAGCAAAGCAAAGCACCGAGTGCTAAATGTACTTCGCGCTCCACTGTGGTCTGTCCACAAACCACAGAGCACAGCATCAGTTGTTCCCTTTTCTGCTCTGGGATGGAGGTGGAGTCACTGCAGAACGGAGGCAGATACTTGCTCTTTCTGTACCAGGGTGACTGTACAACACCTCCACTTAATGCCACATCAGATTCTAAAGACTAAGAGCGGCTGCGTAGTGTCTGTGCAGCTGCTCTCAGAGGAAGTCTAACACCCAGAATGGAAGGCAGTAACAGAACGTGCAGTTGGCTCATTTGTTCTGGACAAGTCACACGCACAATACAACCTTTTATTTCTATATCCCGTTTCAAAAGAAACAAAAAACAAAACTAAGAGCATCTACAAATGAAGAGAGCAGATTTCTGCCTGTTCTGTACTACTGAAATGTCATCAAGCTTACCAAGTAAGGACTCTTAAACTCACCTGACCGTATAAGTTGTACTTATTGACATAATTCTTATGGAAAATCAGCTTCAGGTACTGGCCAACAGCATCCACGTACACAGATTTCAACTCCCGTGCTTTGAAATCAGTCTTTTCGTTGTCCGAGAGAGGGACATAGCTGAGAAGGGAAACAGAACAAGAAAGCATGGGAAGTGAACAAATACACAGGCTGGTGCTCTGATGAGGTTTAAAACTCCCTCATAACTGAAACAACACACGCTGACATCTGACAAGTGTTCATCTGCATCACCCCTCTTACACCCACACCTTCAGCTATGTTACAGATCTAAGCCAGTAGGGAATCTCCTCGCTGCTTGCAGTGCAGCACATCAATGTCAAAGCATAATGAGCATTATTTCCTCCCGAGGCCGTTGCGATCAAAGTGATAAAACCATTCAAGAGCTGCCTGACTTACCCGAGTCTGTGAAACCTCTCTGACTGATAAGGAGCAAAGTATTCAGGCAAGCTTTCACTGATGTAGAACTCAATTTTGCTTGAAATCATGTACTGGTGCGCCAGCAGCTGCAGCTTTCGTATTCGACACCTCTCCACCAGCTGCAGGACGATCTCCTGAGGGTACTGACAGAGCCTGAAAACACACACAATGTCTCAATCACCTTTTTAAAGACCCCTTCACTGCCAATCTGAGCAACATCTAATGCTGAAACTTTCCAAGGTTATAGTTTAACTCAGCATTACAGACAGAAGAGCAGAGTAGAAACACTTTGCACTTCATCGCATGTGTAGGTTGGAGTGCCTCCCAGATTTTTAACGCTAACCCAAAGCAGTTGCAATTTCCAAGACTGACAACGACAGAAAGAAATGCCTCTTTTCTTCTGAAGGACTCCATTGAAATGCAATGCCTTTAGGTGTTAACCAAGGCTTGTTCTTTCTCCCCAGGATAAGGATTCCATGGGATTAAAGTAACTCTTTTTGGTTTAGAATCAGTTTGGCCTGGGATGCTGTAAACCAGTTGGAACATGCATGGCACATCTCCCACTCACGTAAACTCGCTCAGTGCTTCAGAACCTGCTAGTTCCTCCCATCTGTAATACCTGGGCGATCGCCATCCATTTACTGTTGGTGCGTGAACCATCAGCTCTTTCGCACTGAAGCCGTCTTCGTGTCCTGATGAACTAACGACTATAAACCCGATTTTGTGCGGCATCCCGCAGCAGCCAGCCAGCCAGAGCAATTAAGTTCAAGTTTAACCTAGTCCCTGGCAAGACAATAAAAGAGCACTGAAACACTACAGTCAACGAATCACATCTCGTGGCCCATCAAGTCAGTTGGTGATGACTGCCAAGGTAAATTTTCTTTAATTAATATCGGCACCATGAACTGCACTGTGTTCTTATGCTGAGTGTTTTGTTAGAACGCAGTGAAGGGAGGGTTTAGCCAACTTGTACAGCAGTTTGCCAATAAAATCCATTAAATCTGCTAATCTAAGATCATAGAATCACAGAACGGTTTGGGTTGGAAGGGACCTCAAAGCCCATCCAGTGCCACCCCCTGCCATGGGCAGGGACACCTCCCACTGGGTCAGGGGGCTCCAAGCCCCATCCAACCTGGCCTGGAACACCTCCAGGGATGGGGCAGCTACCGCTGCTCTGGGAAAGCCGTACCAGCGCCTCCCCACCCTCACAGACACACAGAGACAGGCAGTCACAGACACACAGACACACTGACCCCAACCCCCCGGCTCTTTCTCCCCAGGCCGCGGCACCCGCAGGCCCCAAGGGGTCCCAGGGCGGAGGCGGGGAGCGGGATTGGGCAGGCGGATGGGGCTCCTCCACGGTAGCGGCATGCGAGGACTCCAGCGGAGGGAAGAAAGGAAGAGGGAGAGGAGGAGAGGCAGGGGGAAAGCAACTGGGTTGTGCCTCACTTGCTTCGCCACGGCCGCGCCGCCCGGTCTCATAGCAACGGCGCGGCCACCGCGCATGCGCGCCCGCCCGGCCTCCCCGAGTGCGCATGTGCACCAGCCCGCCCCTCCCCTTGTATGCGTCCACCCAGCCCTTGTGTGCCCATGCCCCGCCTCTGAGTTCTTCCGGTTCTGAGTGCGCATGCGCATCCGCCTACCGCACCGCCTGGTCGCACACGTCCCGCTCCTGAGTGCGTCTTTACGCCTCACCTCCCTGAGTGCGCATGCGCATCCATGGCTCCGCTGAGCCACCCTGCCCCGTTCCCTGAGTGCGCATGCGCGCTCTTCCGCCCCGCCCCGGGTGGTGTCGCCCCGCCCCCCGGGTGGTCTCGCCCCGCCCCCGGGTGGTCTCGCCCCGCCCCCGGGTGGTCTCGTCCCGCCCCCGGGTGGTGCCGCCCCGCCCCCGGGTGGCCGCCGCGCCGCGATGGCGGAGGCGCCGCGCTCGTTCCGTGTGCGCGGTGCCGGCCGCCCGCAGCGGTTCGGGGTGGCGGCCGGGAGCCTGCGTGCGCTGCTGCGGAAGAGCTGCCGGCTGCTGCAGGTGCGGGCCGGGGGCCGCGGGCGGGGCGGGGGCCGCGGACGCCTCTCACCCGGTGCGCGGTGTGCAGGTTCCGCTGCCGGGCAGCCGCCTCTGCCTCTACGAGGATGGGACGGAGCTCACCGAGAGCGGCTTCCGCGCGCTGGCGCCGAACAGCGAGCTCGTGCTGCTGGGGCGCGGCGAGACCTGGCGGGGCTGTGAGTGCCGGGGGCGGGAGGGGGGGGGAATGCGGAGGGGACCCCGGGGGGGAGGGAGGGACTCCCGTGGGGGGGGCGGGACGGGGCGGAGGGAGACCCCCACTGGTGGTGTGAGAGTGTGGCAGAGTGGGGACCCCACAGTCGGTGGGAGGAGGGAATGGGGGGAGACCCCAAGTGGTGGCGGTGGGGGAGCAGGAGAGACCCCACAGCTGGCAGGGAGGGGTGAATTGGGGGGAGACCCCAAGTGGTGGCAGTGGGGGAGCAGGATGGATCCCACAGCTGGCTGGGAGGGGAGAGTTGGGGGAGACCCCAAGTGGTGGCAGTGGGGGAGCAGGAGAGACCCCACAGCTGGCTGGGAGGGGAGAGTTGGGGGGAGACCCCAAGTGGTGGCAGTGGGGGAGCAGGAGAGACCCCACAGCTGGCAGAGCTGGGGAGCAGGGGACACCCCACAATCAGTGTGGAAGAGGGGGTAGGGAGGAGACCACAACTGGTGGCTGTAGGAGCAGGAGGGACCCCACAACTGATGGGGAGGGGGCGACAGAAGGGACTACAATGGGAAGCATCACAGGCAGAGGGGGACACCACCGCAACTGAGGGGATGTGGGGGGCCACAACCGGTGAGGAGGGATCGGGGCACAACCAATGGAGGGAACCACAAGGGGGGGTGGGGACAGTGCCCAGGCCCAGCCGCAGGTCCCGAGGCAGCGCTGCCTCGCCCACAGGTGCCAGCGACATCGAGCAGCTCCTGGGCGCCTGCTGCGAGCGGCGCGGGGCTGTGGTGGAGGCAGCGCGGACTCTCCTCGCCGGCGAGCGGGCCCCGGGCCGGCAGCGGCTGCTGGCGGATCTCATCCACAACCTGAGCGAGAACAGCCAGGCTGAGGGCAAGGAGCAGGACGTGACCTGGTTTGAAGGTGCGTGAGCAGGGAGCGGCACTCGGTGCTCGGACCATCATACTGCTCTTGAGAAAAAGATCAATAATTTGTGCCAGCTGACCTTTCTTTACATTTTCTTTATATTTTCCTTGCGAGTCCCCCCTCCGATTCCCGAGTCATCACTACAGTTCTCCCTGAACAATTCCCTTTTCCCAATGTCTTGGGTTTCCGTGCATGTTCATTAAGGAGAAATATTTAACAACTGTATCATCAGGTCCTGCTCTCACAGCAAATGCTCTGCGTGGTCCTTCTCGGGACTAAGAGCAGGGCAGTCTGGAACCAGTAAAATAAAAATGGGCAAGAAAAAGAAGCTGTGCCTGCTGAGGTGGTGAAAAGCAGGGGCAAATACCCCGTGAGGCAGAAGCAAGCCCGCAGTTACAACACAATCTTAACTCCCTTCAGGTCTAGAGTCTCGTTTTAAGAACAAGTCGAGCTACCTGCGCTACAGCTGTGAATGCAGAATACGAAGCTACCTGAGAGAGGTAAAAGTTTCTCTTGAAGCAACTTCCTTTCAAACTGCTGGTAAAAATGATTCTGTGACCACGTATATGTATAACCCTGTAACGGTGCAGCCGACTGCAGAGAACAGCCCCGGGCTGCTGTAGGCACCAAGGAGTAACTGGGTTTGTTCTTTTCCTGCTCCTCTAGGTTAGTAGCTTTATTCCCAGCGTTCATCCGACAGCAAGAGATGAGTACAAAAGGATAATTGACCTGATGTCGGATAAACTGAAATCTGTGAAGTACAACGGGTGCTACTTCGACAGAAGAGAGGAGGAGGCAGCGCGCCTGTGCACTGCGGAGGGGTGGTTCTCCTGTCAGGCAAGTTGAGTCTCGGTTCCACCAGCAGCAGCACAACTTGGGAAGACAGCATTCGAGGAAAGAGACGGCTTCTTGGGTGCTGGTGTAGAGAAGGATTGAGTTTGGGGGGTGATGTCAGAGTGTGGGGGTCGCTGTTGGGCACAGCAGGCAGAAGAACGTGCTGGGGTGAGGAGCGGTGCACCTTCATCGCAGCCGTCTTGTTTTACAGGGCCCCTTTGACAGAGCCGACTGCCCGTGTAGGCATTCTATCAACCCCTACAGCAACAGAGAGAGCAGAATCCTCTTCAGTACCTGGAATCTGGATCACATGTACGTATGAAATCTTAATTCCTGGTCTGTGCCCTTCACCTTAGGCAGGAAAGACGTAGCCATGGAGTCTTTACCCCACACTGTGCAGTCAGCTCCGCCGGGAGCAATGTGCAGGGATAAAAGGTGCTTGGATGCTGCAGTAACAAAATCCTGAAGGCAGGTGACAATGTCATCTCTCGTGAGCTGCTTTATTCTGTTCAGATTTACTTTGTATGGAAACACACCCCTCCTCACCACGTTATCCATTGTGAGGGCTCCTCCTGGACCTGTTCTTGGGTGTCGGGTGCTTGGGAAGCAAATGGGATTGACCAAACTGATTTCATCAGGAAAAAAATAAACCCTAAACCTAGTTATGGCAAAAATAATTTAGATTCTGCCTGGCTCTGAAAGGAAGACGTAGACTTGATTATTAGGAAAAACCTTTTGATGGCAATATTGTTTTCTTTTGTTTTCCAAAGAATAGAGAAGAAGCGTACCGTTGTCCCAGAGCTGGCAGAAGCTGTCAAAACACGCGACGGAAGAGAAGTGAACTGGGAGTACTTCTATCGGCTGCTGTTTACTGTGGAGAATTTAAAACTTGTCCATATCGCTTGCCATAAGAAAACCAATCATAATCTCAGCTGTGACAAAACTAAAATTTACAGAAAAAGGAAGCAAACCCAGGAGATTCCGTAGTGCTGCCTCTGGAAGTGACCCCTATTTTCCAAAATCATGTCACGTGGAACATTTTTAAATGGCTCTGTTCTCTTAAAGAACAATTTACCGAGGAGTCCCTGGCAACAGAGACACAAGTAATTCAACTGCAATCTCTCAAAGCCTGCGTTCATAGCGTGCCTAATTCCCCTCTCCAGCCGGCTCACCGCACGCCTTCCTGGGCTCCCACGCTGTTATGGGTGATAAAATAGAGCTGGGAGCCAGGGTACAAATGTGAGCTTACACCCTGCGGTCTCTCGTGCCCTGACAAATGCAGGCCCAGAATGCACAGTGAAAGCAGCCTGAGGGACTGCAGGTTCACCTCTCTGAACAAAGAATACTTGAGGATAACTCCTGCTCTGTGCCTTTCCAGGGAGACGGCCACTATTCCTGCGGCTTTACACGTGCGTCTCCGAGAAGGAAGCACGAGGCCCTGGCGTAGCTTTGCTTTTTCCACCTTTGTTCTTGGCCGTCTTTCCCACTGAGTTCCCTCCCCTTTCAATCAATTTCTGCCTCTTCAGGTCGAGTTCGCTTGATGCAACACAAGCAATGGGACTGTACAATCATGTTTACCTGCCTCTTCAGAAAACTGCCTTTAGGAAGCGTTTTATAACTCGGGGAATAAAATACAAATAGAGAATTTTTACTTGAATTTTTTTAAATATCAACTGATCACAACTGGACTCTTCAGGAGTGCCAACATAACCTGTGAATTTTTTACAATAAAAGAATTCCCACCCCCTTTCCGTGTGTGTGTGAAGGCAGAGTGCACGAGTGGGTGATCAGGTGTCGAGAGACTGGAGACACGGAGCGCAGGGAATGTGTTCAGGAAGGGAGCTCTGTAAATAACACCTCATCTCCCGTTTTCCCTGTGCTGCTGCTCCTCTTCCTTACCCAGCAAATCCAGCTCATCCCCCGTTAGAGCAGTATTGCTGTGAGCACTAACTGAATCAGAAACGCAGGAGCCTTGCTACAGAGAAACTGCTTAAGCAACAGACTCAATCCCCCTCCCAAATATTTCAATGTGAGAAGTAAACTGGTGCGTTTTCTGTACAGGATTTCCAGTTCCAACGTACTGAATCGACCCAGCGGGCCTTGCCGAGCACGCGCCATCGATAACCGATGTAGGAACTGCTGTGTGACACCGGGGAAGGCACCGCACCCAGGATTGTGATGACAAACACGATGTCATCTGTACAGCACATACTACCAACAAAACCACCACTCTGCACCGTGCTGAAATGAAAATGAACGTGTGTGTGAAAACATACTTGCGAGACAGTAGCAAATACAGCATTTGAAGCAAGCTGGGAGAGCTGCTCCAGAATGGATGTGTGCTGAAAACCATGAATATGCTATTAAAATATTAGTTTTTTCTGTGTTAAGGAAGTGGAGTGAAAAGGAGCCGAGAAATATGGTTGACAAACAATGCATCAGCTGGAGTGGAAATGTGAATAAATTAACATGTCATGCATATGCAATGTGCTTGGCTTACAACTCTTGAATGTTTTACAGACTCTAGCTGCAGAAATTAATATTTATTTAAACCATCTGCTGATAACGTTTTCTCTATATTTTTAGAAATGTACAAGAAACTATTTATAACAATAAAGATCTGGAAGCTTATTGCATAGTCACACTTTCAAAGAAGCGTTACCGGGTGAGTTAACAGTTCCTGAGATCAGCTGTGGTCACCCATTATTTCCTAAAAATGCAGACTAAAATAACAAATCTGGTGGCCTGACCCCATATTCTTAGCAGTTGATACTCGTTTGGGCCTCACACTGAGATCCTTCATTGCCACCGATGCATCTGTTTAGAGAATTCCTATTCCCAACCCATGGAAGTCACCTGAAGATACTGCACAAGCTGCCTTCTGTGCCTGTTACAAAGGGAATGCTTACGCTGAGCTGGTGGGAGAGGGGAGCGCTCAGCTTCACGTGGTAGTTGTGTCTGAGAATAAAAACACGAGAGCGACAGCCCTGAAGTCACGTTGACACCCCTGCATTTAGTTTTTGCCACCAGAACCACGCATAATAGGTTCTGGTTTCAGTGTAAACAGTGCAAGACGAGTTGCACACCACAGCCTGGTGTCTCTCTTTGTGATCAACCACCAGAATTACCAAGCAAATGCCACAGTGCCAGACATTGTAAAATTAAAAGGAAAAGGACCTCGTTCCAACATAGTTTGCTCGGCTATTTTTAAAAAAGGAACAAGACCAAAATGTTCAGCCGAGATACGGGCTCAAATTTATAGAAAAGCTATGAGAATTTCTATTTTCCCTGTTTTTTTCTTAAATATTAGTGATAAATTACGATTTATTGCTAAATCACTGAACAGTCTGTCAGTCTTTCCCCAGGAGAAAACGCTGTATCTGCCAGTTCCAGAAGAACAAAGCCGACCAGTTCCCTGAGAAAAGGCAAACACAGACACCTGATGGTGGTGGCACAGGCGGCCACCGTAAGGTGGTGCAAAGAAAAAAAGGTTTCATTTGTTTACAGTTTGTTGTTGGACAACATCCTCTTCTTCCTCCTCCTCCTCCTCCTTTGCAATGAAATGCAGCTTTCTGAACTCTCGCCTGCTCGCGGCTGTCATCGGATGTGCAGCTGCTGGGACATCCTTTAAGAGAAAGATAAGACAATTCAAGGAAGTGTGTTCTGGCAAATCTCAGACCTCCTGCCTCTGGAAGGGCTCACACACTCCCACACCGGGTACAGGAGGCACCACCACGCACTCCACGCTCAGGAGCGGTGGTGTAAACCCGTGGCTGAAGCGGAGGAGCTCAGGGAGAGCCTGCCCAAAGCAATCAGGCTCACGCTCCAGGTGAGGGCTGCACCCTCTGTGGGCTCGAGCAGGACTCAAAGAGGGGGAAGTGCTCCACAAATGAATCCTCGCTACTCCTGCCGAATACCAACCAGCCTCATGAAACCCCTGAAAGGAGAAGGCACCGCCTGCCTGAAGTTATCCAACGGCAAAGGCAGCAGCCCTGGGATTTGAATGTAAAGCTCTCGCCCTTGGTCCAAAAGCAGAGGTCGCCAGAAACCGGCTCCCATTCCAGAGATTTACAATAATATCAATTAAGAAACAGGGACCAGTAAAGAACTATTCCAACAAAATAACACTGTCTTTTTAAGTAAAAAGATCGGCCTTGTGGAACTGGAATAAACACCTAAACAAGAAAGATCTCCCATCTGAAATTAGCATGCCTTGGCAACTGATTCAATCTCCGAGACAAGTAATTTTACCCAGGGAACAGGGATCTGACTCCAGGCAGTCAGGCTTCCTTACAGTTTTGCAGCCAGCTTGTTTCTGTTTGAGGATGCAAGACTGAACTGGGACAGAACCTAACCTGTAGCGTGAGCTGAACAGTGTCATCTTACCTGTAGGAACCCGACGTCTCCGAAGAACCGGTCCACTGGCATCGGCTGATTGCTGTCCTCATTCAGGAAAGCACTGTGGTCTGGTTGTACTGGCTTCTTTGGGAGCGCTGCCTCCTGCGAGCTGGACCTATCTGAGTGTACGCTCCCACCGCTGCTCTCCTCTTCGCTGCAGGCACCGCTCTGCAGATCTTCAGCACTGTCCATTTTTGGTGGAGCACCGCTTGACTTTGCTGCACATGGCTCCAGGGAAACATTCTGCTCCTTTTCCTGTTTGGCTTCTTTAGCCTCTGGAATGCTTTCACCTTTTTTCTGTTCAGTTACACTGTGGTCTCCTGGGCCTTCTGAACGTTCATCCCCATCAGACGTTTCAGGGGTTTCCCCCAATGCCGCAGGGTTTTGACTTTCTCGTGGAAGTTCTTCCAGTTCGGATTTTACAGGACTGCTTTTTTCATATTTTAGCCGCTTAAAGGGCCGTTTGTCAGCTGCTTCGTGTGGAGAAGACTGTTAGAAAAAAGATAAGATCCTAAACCTTACCAAAAAGTAAGACCTGCCAGCCTCCCTACAGGAATGGATCCCATCAGGAACGACTCCCCTTGGGAACGACTCTGAGCAGGAATGACTCCGAACAGGAATGGCTCTGAGCAGGAATAATTCTCAGTGGGAATGACACCAGACTGATTCCAAGTGGCAATGGCTCCGAATAGGAATGAATCTGAATGGGGAAGACTCCCAACAGGAATGAGTCCTAATGGGAATGGCTCTGAGCGGGAATGACTCCCAACAGGAAGGACTCTGAGTGGGAATGGCCCGCAATAGGAATGAATCTGAATAGGAATGACTGCCAGCGGGAAGGGGTCTAAATGGGATAATGCTAAGCGGGAATGGCTCCAGAGGGGTGCGAGCGCTAACGGGAACGGCTGAGCGGGAACAGCTCCGAATGGCAGCGACTGCTGTGACTGCCACCGGGAATCACTCTGAGCAGGAGCGGCTCAGAATGGAAATGACTGCCACCGGGACTGGCCCCGAACGGGACTGGCTCCTCGCTGTGCCAGGGGCGGGAGGGCAGCAGAGGTGAAAGATCTCGGCTCCCCCGGCCGCTCCCGCACGGCGCCGCTCCCGCACGGCGCCGCTCCCGCTGCCAATGATTACCGGCACCCCCGCCCTCACCGCCGGCCTCGCCGCCTCCCCTCCGCCCCCCCTTACCGGGCTCGCCGTGCGCTCCTGGCCGCAGGCCGGCT
This sequence comes from Neomorphus geoffroyi, assembly GCA_033558235.1. Taxonomy (NCBI): domain Eukaryota; kingdom Metazoa; phylum Chordata; class Aves; order Cuculiformes; family Neomorphidae; genus Neomorphus; species Neomorphus geoffroyi. The sequence continues at coordinate 883,321 of JAUMJM010000029.1, read as the reverse complement.
CTTCCTCCGTTGCTGGCGGGCGCCCGCCCTCCGGGACCCCCTTTCCCCGCCGCCTCCGCTGAGCTGCGAGCGCTGCGCCCCCCGCCGCCGCCGCCATCTTGAGGCGGGCCACGCCCGCCTCGCTGCCATCTTGGGGAGGGCAGTGCCTCCCGCCGCCATCTTGGGGAGGGCAGTGCGGCGGCCTCCGCCATGTTGGGCAGCACTGAGCCCGCGCGCGCCGTCTCGTGGAGCCGCCGCCTCAGCCCCGGCCCCGCTCCCGCTCCCGCTCCCGCGTGGGTCGCTGTCTGGGGAAAAAATACAAACAACCAAATTCTTCCCGATGGCTGTATCATTTCTAAACGTTTCAGATCTTCTGCTTCCCCTTGTGCCCTCGTCCTGGAGCAGCGCTGGCTCCCGGCTTAGATGTGCAGGGAGGAGCTGTTATCCAGATGTGCCTCTCTGTTCATTCCCACAGGGGAGCAAATCGTGTCAGTAACTCAAACCCTCTTTAACTTAAAGGACTCTCCCCAGAGCAGGTGGATTTCCATGTGGCAAAGCAGCCTTCCAGTTCCCAAAGGGGGCTACAGCAAAGCTGGAGAGGGACTATTGTCAAGGTCTTGTAGCGATAGGAACACGGGGGAATGACAGGACTCGAGGGAACGGCAGGAAGATTCCAGGGGGAGGGTTAGGTTGGACATTAGGAAGAGCTTCCTCACCAGGGTGGTGGAGCACTGGAACAGCTCCACAGGGAAGCAGTCAGGGTGCCAAGGCTGACAATATTCCAGAAGTATTTGGACAATGCCCTCAGGCACACGGTGTGAGCGTTGGGGTGTCCTGTGCAGGGACGGGAGCTGCATTCAATGGTCCTTGTGGGTCCCTTCCAACTCAGGACATTCTGTGATTCTGTAATGGCTTTCAGCTGAAAGAGGGTAGATTTAGATTGGATATAAGGAAGAAATTCTTCGCTATGAAGTTGGCGAGGCCCTGGCCCAGGTTGCCCAGAGCAGTGGTGGCTGCCCCATCCCTGGAGGGGTTCCAGGCCAGGTTGGATGGGGCTTGAAGCCCCCTGACCCAGTGGGAGGTGTCCCTGCCCATGGCAGGGGGTGGCACTGGGTGGGCTTTGAGGTCCCTTCCAACCCAAACCATTCCATGATTCTATGATTCTAACTCATACAGCGTGCACTGAGTCTTTATTGCACAGGAAAGTTGCTTTTCCCTCCCCACGTAAATATCTGCCTACGCAGTACGCAAATGCTATTCTGGAGAGATATACAAATATCCCTGAGGTAAACAAATCCAACACTACGGAGACTATGGCAGGGGATTGGAACTGGATGATCTCAAGGTCTCTTCCGACCCAAGTCGTTCTGTGATTCTATGAAAGCAGCCCAGCACCTGACTTTAAGTACGTAATTATCCTCTCTTTGTTACAGGGGGATGGGAGGGGAGGTAGCACGCTTGCTGGTTTTGAGAAGTTGTAGGTACTGCGTGCCCTCAGTCTGCGGCAGAGGAGAGACGTCCGCATCCACCGTGATGGAACCCAGGGGCTCCATCTGTCACAGTAAACCACAGTTCCTTCTTTAATTCAGTGCCTTGAGCACCCTGTGGGGATTTTCATAACCCTGTCCAGCTGAGGGCACCAGAGCTTGTTTCTGTACAGCAGCCTTTAATGCTGTGGCTCAGCCCAGAGCTGTACCACCGGTCTCAGTGGTCTGAGGATGTTACTTGTACTCGTCAATCCACCTGAGCTGATGAAGTGCTTGCCTGTTCATCCCAGCCTTAAAAACATCAACAATTTAAATTGCAGAAATAAGTGGCAAGACTGTATCTATGGGAATACTCAAGTAAGACTTTTTTTCTCAAAAGCATAAAGTCTCCCCGTTGAACCGCGGCAGTTCGGAGACAGGCCTGATATGTTGTTCTGCAATTTCTCTCGGTGCTCAGGGGTCCTTCTGTGCTTTGTTCTCTGGCAGAGATAATTCATATTCTCCTCCAAAAGCTTTTCAACCGCTCCACTCTCTCGCAGTGTTGTTGCTTGCAGCCACTGAATACAGATGATTGTTTTTATTAGGCAGTGAAAACTTATACTGTCTCGTAAACAGAAGAGGACTAGGGCTGGCTGAAGAGCAGCATTTCTGCAGCTGGAAAACTTGGTTGATGTTTTAATTTCCGCAATGAACTGAAAATAGTAAGAAAATTTTAGTTTTGAAAATGTGAATAAATACTTTCCACAACACTGTATGTTTTTCATTCTTTATGCTGCTTTGTAAAATCAGCATGTGTACGTTAGCGGCAAGGGCAGGGGTGGCTTAGCCCTGAGCAGCCTTGGGTGCTTCCATAACCCAGCACGGATGTGGCTCACAGTCCAGGGCAGCTCCTGCAGGTGGACACACAACCACAAGCTCCTGAGATGATGCGGTGTGGCCTCCAACATTTCCAAGGGACAAAGCACCTTATGCAAATGAAGCCAGGATGCCAGGGCTCCATGAAGAACTTTTGTGCTTTGGTCACCATGCTCTGCCCTGTAACCACATTGCTTTGTGAAGAAGGGCTGACAAGTTCTCAGCTGCAAGTGTTGTTGCATTTTCTGGAATATGGCTGATCCTGCTCTGAGAAAACAAGTGTTGTGTGGTGCAGAGAACACCCCTGGAGAGGCAAGTTGGAACACGGATCCCCTCGAGACCAGTCCACATCTCAGCAACCAGCAGCATCTCCCAAGTGACTTGAACGGCTACGCAGGGACTGCGAACAGCCGAGCAGCCCTTAAAGAGAGTCACAGCAGCACAAATTATTTACATTAAATTCACATTTCTACATAAAAGAGGGCTTATTTTCAACACTATTAAAGAGTGGTTTTTATTAGAATCTGTTGTCTAAGCAGGCAGGCAAGCAAAAAAAAGAGATTTTGTGAGCTTGCTCATCCTCATTTTTATGAAAGCTGGCGGGCATAAAGCAGCAGCTGATGAGCTTATTGAGCAGGAAGGGAGGTTCAGGCTGTGAAACTCGATGTGTAAATTAGCTTCTTGCAGCACTTGTCCCCGCGCCTGTCACTTTCTCCAGTGTCTCTGTCTGTTATAATCCTCCCAGTTCATTTGGCTAAACATCGGTGACACGCTAGGACAGCAGCCAAAACCTCTGTCGCCTGTGAACACGCTGGCTGTTAACTGTTGAGAGGGGTCTGTCGAATGGGAGTGCCCTCCAGCAGGAGCACTGGCTGGCCTTTTCCTGCTCTGGGAAAGTTGTTTTTAGTTAAGGTGGCTGAATTCTTTTTCATTAGCAGCACCTGGGGTGGGTGCAGGAGGAGGAGGATCCACTCCTAATAGCGGGCATAGGGAGCTCGGTGCCTGCCTGGACCACGCTCTGGCACCTTCGTGCTCACCCCCTTCTCAGCCTCTTCGGCAAAGTGAGCGCCAGCAGTGCGGGTTGGGCTTCTGCTCTGGATTTGACAACACAACTTTTTAGCGGTTCTCTCCTGTCAAACCATGTTGTCGTGCCAGCTCGAGTAATGACAGTGGTTATGGAACCATGGAGTTTGGGCTCCCAGAGGCACTGTTTCTTGGATGAGTGTCTGAGGAGTCTGATGCAGTGGTCCTGAACACGGAGGTCTGAGGCACCTTTGCACCACTCAGATTGAATCAGGCCTTCATTTTCATTGCTGAGGAGCACTTGCACCAGGAACTGGAGAGCCCTGACATGGAAAGCAGAGGGAATTTATGATACATAATGAAACTTTACGCTTTCTGTGTCAGAAATCTCTTTTTGAGCCTTATTTTGGATTTCTTTCTAGTATGTTATCAAGGACTAAATGTGGAAAGCCAGCATCTGAAGAAATTAATTAACATAACCGAGCAGAGTACACAGGCTTTGTAAGAAAGAGCAGCATAGAGAAAAGCTATGAAATTCAATAATGAAAATCCTTAGGGGACATCTGAGAAACAGCGAATCAAATCATAGAATCACAGAATGGTTGGGGTTGGAAGGGACGTCAAAGCCTACCCAGTGCCACCCCCTGCCATGGGCAGGGACACCTCCCACTGGATCAGGGGGCTCCAAGCCCCATCCAACCTGGCCTGGAACCCCTCCAGGGATGGGGCAGCCACCACTGCTCTGGGCACCCTGGGCCAGGGCCTCCCCACCAACACATTTCTCCCTGAGATCTCATCTCAGTCTCCCCTCTTTCAGCTGAAAACCATCCACTCATCCCCGCACGCCCTGATCAGGAGCCCCTCCCCGGCTGTCACAGCGGAGCCCCGGTCGCTCCCGCTGGGGGGCGCGTTCTGCCCGGTTTCTCTGCCGGGGACCCCGCGCTGCTGCGTTTGGCAGCTCCAGCCGGGAACCTGCACTTCCCAGCTGGCGAGGGGCTTGGGAACAAACAGCGTCTCCCTGTTCCCTCCAGCCCAGCCCTGCCCTTTCTCTTCCCTGGATGCAGGTGGCTGAATCCTGGCATTGCCTCCCTGCCCTGCCATCGCCGCTCTGTCCTGACATTATTGTAAAAACATAGAATCATGGAATTATTAAGGTTGGAAAAGACCTCTCAGCTCACCCAGCCCAACCATCAGCCCAGTCCCACCGTGCCGACTAAACCATGTCCCAAAGAGCCACCTCACTATACTTTTTTAACCCCTCCAGGGCTGGAGACTCCCCCACTGCCCTGGGCAGCCTCTGCCAGGGCTTCACCACTCTGTCAGTAAAGACATTTTTCCTGAAATCCAACCTAAACCCCCCCTGGCACAACTTAAGCCCATTTCCTCTCATCCCATCCCTCCTTACTTGGCAGCAGAGCCCAGCGCCCACCCCACCCCAACCTCCTTTCCGGGACCTGCAGAGAGCGATGAGGTCTCCCCTCAGCCTCCTCTTCTCCAAACCAAACAGCCCCAGGGCCCTCAGCTGCTTCCAGAACCCCTGGGCTCCAGACACTTCCCAGCTCCTGCCCCTTTCTTGTTCTGAGGGGCCCAAAACTGAACTCAGGATCTGAGGTGCAGCCCCACCAGCGCCGAGTACAAGGGGACAATCACTGCCTGGCTGTCAGGTGCACGAGGTGGGAACAAGGCTGAACTCCATCCAAACTTTGAGCCTAGGGTGTTATTTGCCTTATTAGACTCAATAAAGGCATGCTCTCCCTCTACCCTAGGTGCCAGCACACATCAGGCTTGCCCAGCTCTGGCTGGATACTCTACCAGTGACAGGTCACATTTTGGTAAATATTGTACATTATTTACTGTTGTTTCTCTGGAAAGATTAGAAATTATTTGAGTGAATGCAGCTCTCTCCCATACACACCTGACAATGATAGAAGAGGCTGTTTTACACGAGGCTCATTAAAAATAAACCCACAATGTTGATTTCAGCAGCTTAAATTACTTGAGCCGGTGTAATGGGATAAATATTTGATGGTGAAGTTTATTAAATTTCCACCATTATGTTGCTGCTAAAAATATAAAGGATTCTTTGAAGCCTACTCATGGTCTCCAAAAGGAGATGGCTGGAAACCTGTCTCAAAACCCTCCTGCAGGGATTGCTTTGGGGATGGGAATGAATGCTCCTCTTCCCTCTATTGTCTGAAGGTAACAGTAAATCCTTTCTGCTCCCCTCAGAGTTGGTCCCTGCTAGCAACGAGAAAGCAGCACAGGCCAGGTCTGCGCTGCTGGGAAAGCACCCCGCTCCGATGAGGAGTAACACCCACCGAGGGCCTGTCCTGCTTCACGACTGCTGCCAGGCACAGGATAACCCTCAGGAGCAAGCAGGGGAGCATCCTGCAGGAAGGTGACTTCAGGGTGACTGCACTCCGATGGTTATCGGTTTTGAAGTCTTCCAACCTCTCAGCATATGCAGACGCAGGATCGCGTTCGTCTCCTGTCCCCGGCTTCTCCACTTTGCAGCACTTTGCTTGGGCAGCAGAACGGAGCGGAAACATTGTGGGATGTGTCACGATGGGGAGACACAGAGACCTGAGAAGTGAATGCCTGCAGGAACTGTTCATGTACCCAAAATCTGGGCTTCCAAGGCAGCAGCAAGCAGTGCCTGAAGGCGACTGAGCCCAGAGCAGTGGCCTTGGGAGGGACACGGGTACACACTGCCTTGGAGCCGGCGGCGTGGGGCAGTGGGGCAGCAGCTCTGCAAGCCCTCATGGCTGCACTGGTCATCAGTGAGCGATACCCACAGGGAAATTTAAAAGGACTGAAAATAGAAGATCACTAGGATATTTTAAAATTCTGATTTTACAAAATTTTACGTGATTTTATCACATTAGCAAATGCCTTCAAACCCTGCTCAAGATGAGACTTAGGCCCACACGACTGTCAAAGCCCCATCCTGATGTGTTTCTCTGTGAATCAGTAGCACATCCCATGTCAGAGCGCAGTGGCAAGTTTTGCAGTCCTGAGTCTATAAATATTTCCATTTGCCTTTGAAATGATTGCTACGCAGTGACACTTTCCCTCTCTGTGACATAATTAACTCTTGCTCATTTTCCATCATTTATCTTATGATAATTCCATACATGCAGTTCATAAAGCCTCGACAATTTAATTCTTGATGCCTGAGAATCACCGGTTCCTGGGCAGATGGATGACATCTCCCAGGACAGAGCTGGCCCAGGCAGAGGTGCAGTCCCCACTGGTGATAACCAGTCTGAAATGGAGAAGGTGCCGGGCCAGGTAGCACCTTCTCAGCAGAGCCAAAAGCCATCAGCATTTCCCTCAGGAAGCATCTTTTTCCCTGATACCTTACAGGAGTGGGAGTTTAAGCCACTCCAGGAATGTTGTTGCAGTTCAATAGCTCCCCAAATTTAAAAAGTATAATTAATTAATTAAATTTAATAATTAATAAAGCAGGACTGTGGGATGGGCCACTGAGGTCAGTCTCTTGTCCAGTCTCACGATCTCCTTCCAGAAGAGAAGCAAGCTTCAGCAGAAAAGCACTTGGATCTCTTTTTTCTTCCCCTCCATTACCAATGCCAGAGGTTACATGTGCAGAGCTGTAACTGTACCTCAGAGAAGACCTTCTACCAGTGGGGATCCTCAAACAGCATCCATCTCAAAAGAGCAGGGAAAAACAATCAGAGGAGACATGTTCTGTTCATGCAACAGCAAGCAATATTGTACCATTGGCAGGATTCATGCTAAGACAACTGCTCCAGCATCTTAGAGTGCCGTGTGCGTGCACATTCATTCCAGCTGGGGACTTCAGTGCAGCAGGAGCGATTCAGTTATCAGCCCTACGAGGCTCCGGTAATGAAGCCGGATCTTCATTACAATCTGTTGAAGTATTTTCTCCATGCAAATGTGCCTCCATCAAGAAATCGCTGGTGGGTCTCCTGTGCACTGACTCTTTTGGAGCGGTGGTTTTTCCCAGGAGGAGCTCTGTCACACAGTGCTGCAGAACTGAAGTCCTCTCCCACCTCCTTGCAGGGTCGGCTGTGCCTTCCCATCCACACCACTTCCTTACTGTAGGGAAAACTAAGTGTGACTGTCCCGGCACTGTCCTGGTGTGCAGTAGCTGCGCTTCAGACAGAGGCAGATTAATCACTAAGTGGACAAAGACTTCAGCTGGGAGCTCCTTCGCAGGCAGCGAGGTGCTGAGGGTCTTTGCTGTGTGCACGGATAGTGCTTAAGGCTTGGTCAGAGTCAGAATTAACAAAAATCCAAGAAGGAGGCTTAGAAGTGTTCCAGTAACGCAAATACTGTCATAGAGCTGGAAAATTGGCTGCTACATCTGTCTGTCCCTCTTTCTGCACCCACGGCAGACACATGGCAATTGAGGCTGCTTTCCCAACTCAGACACTGGGCACCCTGTGGCCAGCCAGGAATCCCAAGCCCTCCCTGGAAGAAGCATCTCTAGCCGGGCGTTCACAGCACTCACCGTGGCTCTGCTCTGGGGCTGCCCAGCACGCGGCAGGGATGCAGCAGTCAGAGGCCGCCGTTGTAACTCTGCTCTTCTCAGACTCTGGTAAAAGTTTGTGCAGTACAGTTTCTTCTTCCTGTGTGCCTTGGGTCTTCTTCACTGAGTAGCCCTTACTGGGTATCCTTTTCAGCTAAAAATACCTGTTCCTCAGATGTCCGTGCGGTGGCCAGAAGCTGTGGCTGCCATACCACGATGTTATTTGGACACTTTGATTTGATGTGAGGATACGCGAATAGAAAGCCACCAATGAATAGAAGAATAAATCTATATGTTCCTTGCTGTCACTTCAACTAGAAAGCAAAGCCGGCAGCTCTCGCTCTTTAGGGAATCTGAGATTATTTGGACAAAGGTTTCCCCATGGGTAGCACACTTGCAGGAACAAAGAAGTAGGGTTCACAGTAGGAACAAGTGTCCTACAGCCAGCGTGATCAAAAGCAAGCCCTGAAACAGTGTGTAAACCGGGTTAGGTAGGAGAGATTTAACAGCTATCAGGCTGCACAAGAAATGTATTCAGATAGCAGGTTCTGAGAGAATTTAAACAAGCGTTAGCTCTGTCACTTCCAGAGACAACTGGTGCAGGCAGACAAACCGCTCTGTCTGCAGACAACAGCAAGTGTTTAAGGAGAAGCTACTACAATATACGGGGCTGTGATTTTGTCATCCTGCTTAATAGGGAAAAAGCCAAGTTCCCAGGCAGCACTCAGAAAGGCGGTGGGGAACTTACCCTACGGCTGCCGTCACAGCCTCCTTGTCTGTCCATGTGCTTGCCAAGGCTTGTCATTGCTTCTTTAGGTCCTGCCGAAAACCAGCCACATCACCAAGGACATCTGTTCTCATGCTTAGCTCAGTGCATTTTGGTGTTCAGAGTGTTTCAGGGTAGATTTTAGGGTTGAAAGCAGCAAATGGTGGAGCTCTCCCACCTGCTCTGCTCTGGCTGTGGGAGCAGTGCTGTCTTCCAAGGTAGTGGTGCTGTTCCATGGACCGCCTGTACCATCTCCTGTCAAAGCCAGCAGAGCTGCTCTCACCCTGACCCTTGGCCATCCAGGATCCAGATCTGGGTGGTCCTCTTGGTCAGGGATTTCTTACTGCAAGTGAAAGAAATGCCGTGCCCTGCATTGCTGAGCACTGGCTGCTCTTCCCTCAGAGCTCTCCAGAGGCAAGTTTCTCTGGCCCAGAAGCCCGGAGGCACACCGGTAGCTACACCACCCCCTGGATCTTGCCCTTCTCCCCCAGGCACACTGCCTTGCTGCTGTTTGACATTTCCACTGTGTTATCAAGGCTGAGCTCCCCGCAGTCCGTGTGCAGCTTCCCCAGCACTTGACCCACGGCAATGCTCCCTGTTTGCAGCCACTCGTTTCTTACCGCTTTGTGCTTTCAGTCACGCTCCTTTGCAGGAAAACATGTGAATTCCTCAATTTTGTCTCTACGCTCAATAACCAGGGAAGGAAAAACCCCTTCAGAAGTGCCTAGGTTGCATCTTTGGGAAACAGAAATGTACAGGTGTGCACTGCCATCAATATCACAGAAAGGAGTTTATTAGATTCCACTAACACCGCAACTGCTGCATTATGGGTGCCTGAGCCTTTGGAATGGAGCCAACCCCCAGCTTCCCAAAGAATGTTTTTATTGCCATGGCGCAGTGCTGAGCAGGGATTCTTCTCCTCCAAGCATGGATCCTTCTCCAAGCATGAATAGCTGGGTGGCAGGATGAGAGGGGCCACCCCAGTCAAGTGGAAGCAATTCTTCCTTGTGTCGTTTAATCCTCTTCCCTCCCCTTGATACGCAGTTTATTTAATTGCAGAGACAAGATGCATTTCTTTCTTGAGGGATTGTGGGAGAATATTTGTAATCCAGGGGCTGTAATTGAACGCAGTAAAAATAATTATACTTCTCTTCATTAATATGTCTTAAAGCTCATTACAAACTATTTTTGTGCCAGCATCTTTGCCAAATCCCTACAGGGTTAGAGATAACTTTATATTCCACTACAGCAGCAACTTCAAAGTGTTGCAGGGTAGCAGCAACAGCCGAAACCATTAGCTTGATGTTAGGGCAAGGGAAGCCCGGTTCCCAGCGGTTCCAGTTGGCCAGGGGCTTCCCTAGGAATGGGACCCCCAAAGCTTGCTGTCCCCCCAGCCCAAAGAACCCTCACTGCTCCCCACTTCATCCCAACCAGGGCTGTTCTGAGCAGGGACCTGTTTTACACACGCACACCACAGACAGAAAACACCCTTCCAAGCCAAGTAGTGAACAACAGCACAAAATGTCTCGCTTGAGTTCCCATCTCCATGGAAGGGGAACCTTTCTGGAGCCATGAGGTGTCTCTGAGGTTTTCTGGGTGCTGAAATGCAGACGAGTGCTGGGACATGGCTGTGCTGTCCTCATGTAGCGCACATGCAGCAGGGACTGGGACGCGCCTTCGGCATTGCATACCCCAAGGAGCAAATCTAAAAGCAGATGCTTTTCAGTACAAGGATGCCTATTGCACATCACAAGTCTGTGATTAAGATGAAAAATTCAAACTCATTTTACTTAGACAAGAGATGGGAGGGATGTAGTGCATTAAGATGTTCCAAACTCACAAATCCCATTAACGCTGAAGTGAGGTCCTCATGCAAATCCCAGTGTGCAGAGGGGAAAACATTCCCTAGATTTAAGATAATCTGAAGCCCCTCGCTGGCGCAGGGATGCTGCTCTTTCAATATTTAAGCTCAGTCCGTGAAACACGCGAGTTATCCAACATTCATTATCCTGTTTATGCCAGCATCTTTGCCGAGTCCCCAGTGCACCAGGGAGAACCATTTTCCTGCTCCAGCAGCAGCACGGAGGTGCACGATTGCAATTACAGGGGAACATAAATTGATAGCTCTCCTGAAATCGCAATGCTCCCATTAAGGCAGCCCCCCGGCTCTGTGCTAAATTTGCCCAGACAGCGGCACGGCCAGACAATGAGGGCCTGGTGAGATCCGCCAGGGTACGGCAGGTGCTGCTGAGCTGGCTTTTGGATGAAATGAAGTCCTCTTTCACCAGCAGCCCAGGTCCTATCAGCTTCAAGAGATAAAAGGATATGAAAAAGGAGCAGAACAAGTGACAGCAGCCACAATAGGCTTGCTTTGAAGCGATTCTCCCTGGTGTGTGTGCACTTGCTCCCTAGATCTGCAAGTATTTGTCAAATGAATTCAATTAATTTTCTGCAACAACCGTTACTGCTTTTCACTGGAAATTGTTGAGCTCACTGGTGACTTTTTAAGTTCTTATTCCCCAAAGAGCCGCTCTATCTAGCGGGCAGCACGCGGTGCTGGGAGTCCCAGGAGGGCTGCTGCCGGGGACTGTGGATCCGTTACTCCTGGCCACGGGAGCAGAGCTGGATCATCAGCTCCAGGTGGAGTTTGCAGGACCAGAAGAAAGCAGCCGAGAACCTGCTTAAAATGATGAAATTAGGAGGTTTGAGTGGCAGTCAGAGATGCCCGGAAAATCATTTCCATGTCCTGTTTTGGAGCAGTGCAAAACAGAAGAGATGTCAATAGGCACTCTGGCTGCAAGGAGACCGTTCCCTCCTCTCCATCGCCAAGATCCATGGATGCATAACCCTGGGATTTAAAGAACATCAGAACGCCCCAGCAGCAGTTGGCTCGGCTGGAGACAGCAGTGCACAGAGCAACTACTTGGAAATCATTTCTGCCTGTCTTGAAGATGCCTCTGTGCTGTGAGTGACGAGAGCAGCACGGATCTGTATGGGAGCCAGACATCTGGATTCAGACAGGCACAGCCGCGCCAAGCTGGTGCTTGTCATTTCCTTCTGAAGGGGCTGCGGAGGAGCACAAGCCGCATGCCTCCACTCCTGCTGGAACCTCCTCTTCTGCAGGTGAAACACTGCCAAGTGCTCACCTGAGGGACACCTGCCCTCCCTGTCCTGTGGGAAAGAGGATCAAACCTCCTCAAAATGCCTGCGCTCGCCATGTGCATGGTCTCCTATCTTTCTTCTAAGCCATTTAGAAGATTTTTTTGCCTCTTGGTTTCAATTCTCCTTCCAAAAACATCACCTCTCCCTCAAACTGACTTGCATGTAAACGATGCAAATGCAGGAAGAAGGTAATTAGTCTCTGGAGGCTGCGACTGGGATGTAAGCAATGAAATCATTGTACATGGGTATGATTCTTCCTACCTGGGAAAGGGAGAAATCCCCAAAGAGCAGGCTGGTTTAGGGAGGGGTGGGGGCTGTCGCTGCCAGGAGTTGCCACCCTTCTCATGCAGGAACTGCCTTGGATTTAAGCTGCTTTAAAGGCTTTAAGACAGGAGACTGGGCTCAGGCTGATGCTCACCTGCTCCCAGTGACACACACTCTTTCCATCTCCATCTGCTCAGCCCCATAGAAACGCACAGCCCCTCGGAAACACCCAAACACTCATCCCCCTCGCCCTGGAGTTTACCCCCATGGGCTCTGTGCTCCCGCAGTGCCCGACTGCCAGCAGCTATTTCTGCTCTTGGCCACATCTCGCCCCCGAGTCCTGAAAGTCCTGTCCCACCCTGGGCCAAGAGCTGCAGCTGCAATCATCTGGCTGGGCTCATATGCTCCAAATCACCCTAATGGCACTTCAGAAATGCAAATAAAAGTGAGATTATGATATTTTACGTAAATAAGCAATGTGGCAATCCCAGACTGGCTTGGCCTGCCAGGGAAATTCGCTGGAGAGATATTAACATTGAAATATGTGAGCGTGTTTGCATGGAACATTTATTGTATAACTCTGGGCTCCAATAAAGGCTTGTATAAATTATTCATTTTGGAACTGAGATGAAATGCCAAAAACCCCACCCACCAAGGGACTGCGTTTATTACTGCCAAAGATCTAGTCTTCGTTAGCAACTCAGCTATTAAGGCAGCGTGCAAGGTAATTATGAGTGGGAAATGCGCAGTTACCCCCCTGATGGCAGATGCCGACCATCCCTACACCGGGCTGCTCTGGGTGGTGCAGAGCCAGGTCCCTGCTTCACGAAGAGCTCCTGCCCGTTGCGCTCAGCGAAGGGATGAGCCTGGAAGGCAAGCGCTTGCTAGAGGGAAGCACAGCTCGGGCAGGAGCATGGCGTGCTCAGAGCTGTGGGCAATGAGCGGCCATCACGCTGCGGGAGCCTCTGGGGCATCAAGTCCCCACAAGCAGCCACCGCAGATGCGCCCACGGAGGAGGTGGGCACCGCGGGACGTGGGCTGCCTCAGAGCGGAGCAGAGTGGGCAGAGGAGCATGACCGCAGCGCCAGGCACAGAGTGCACGCATTTCCCTGTCCAAATCTGCAAAAATACCCGGGTGGCAGTTGCCATGGCAACTCCTCTTTTTAAACAGTGCTGTTAAACAGTGGCATTGAAGCCTCTGTGAGCATCACAGACCTCTGCGAGCATCAGCGTGGGAACCGCAGCCGTGGCGGGGGCACCGACCTGGCTGCTGCGTGGGCTCATGCTGCTCCCTGCCTGGCTGGCTGCATCCCAGCGCTACGTGGCGAGGTGTTACCACAGGTTGCTGCTCTTTCTGGAACTGCAGAACCAACGTTAAGGATCCAGTTACCAATTTGCAGTTGAAAATTACTTCTTTCCACCTCAAATGCCTGCAGCACCCACAGTCCCGAGGTGTAGCTGCAATTAGTCTTCCACACACCCCCTCTCTCCTCCCACCTTACGCCTTCCCTTTTGAGTTTCCAGGAGGCAAAACAAGGTGATGGATCATGGAGAAGAATTTGAGGGCTGCTGGCTTTCCTGATTTGATTGGGGAGGGTTGCAAGGACTCCCTTTTTGAGCTGCACGCAGCCTGCTCACAGGGGCAGTGGATGCTCCTTCAGCTTCCACACCAGCAGTGCCCTTGCAGCCCACCATGCCCTCCCGCCCCTCCAGCGCTGGGGCAAGCAGAGCTCCAGAGCTCTTCCTTACCCCTGCAGCTTTTCATAAGGTGCATCTGAAGTTCATTAGGCTGCTCTGGCACCTACATGAACCCTCTCCTGCCCACTCCCATGGCCCTGCCCTTTGCACACAGGGTGGGATGTGGCACACATAGCTGGAGTGGCCAGCTGAAGCAGTTGGATATCTCACTGACTCCTCTGCGCGCCAGCCCTTCCCTTGCAACAGGGGTTTTGTGCTGCACCAACCGCATCAACAGCACCAGCTTCAGCACATGGTGTGGAAGTTAGGAAACCATAGGTGCCAATGCAGTTCTGAGACAACGGCCCTGCTGGCACATGGCACTTGGGACCTGATATGGGAATCTGGGAACTGATGCAGGAACCACAGCAGCAATGATGCTGTATCTCTGCATTAGCACCCCAGCACTTGCATCCCGTACAACTGCAATGAGTTCTCTTTACCAGCTCTAACTTTCTTACCTCAGCAGCTGAGTCTGCCTCCAGCAGTGTTTTGTGGGTCATAGGAAAGGCTAAGTGGAAGTTTTCACCCTTTGTTTTTTTTTGGAAGCGGATCAAATAGCCCTGGTTGAGCAGCTTGGTGTGGGCTGGGGCAGAGCTGTGTGACAGCCGCTGGGGTGGGGGGGGTTGGGAGCTCTGCTGGGTTCCTGCCACGCTCCCCCAGGGAAAGGACGCATGTCCCACAGGCTCGTCGGGGAGCCGCCCCGTGGCCCTGCACCACCGTCCTGTGGCACCAGTGGTGGGAGCACAGCAAGCACGAAGACAGGAGCCACAGAACAGCAGCTGTAACACGGTGATCCTGTGCACCAGGCTGCTCCTGGCTTGTTCCGGCTGTAGGATGGGGAATAATTCCATTGCAGGGAATGCTAATGAGAGGTTTGAGTGAGAGAAAGGAGCAGAGAGAGGTGAAGCTACCTATCACAATAGTGAGTAATGAAATTAGGAGAGTCATAATTACCAATGCATGAGATTCCAAGCAGAATAATTATCATGAGTGCTGTATCACCAACTGCCTTGGGTCTCCACAGACGTCTCCCACCCCTCGGTTTGTTTGCACACCGGGCGGCTCTGTTCTCCACTACAGCTGCTAGCACCATCCCACCCTCTGCCAGCCCTGCACCTTGCAGGCACTGGAGCCAGTACAGCCAGGGAAGGGCTGGAAAAGCATTTTCTTGCCTTGCTTTTACTGCCTGGGGAAGCAGCAAAGTTATTCCTTTCCTCCATAATCCCATGTTTAGAAGCTGAAGACAAACAAGCCCATGTCTGTTCTTGGATCTCAGGGGTGTTGGGATGGGTTTAGGAATAAACCCTGCAACGCTGCCTGCTCTAATGCTTCTAAACCCTCCTAAATGCGTGGGGAGCACTAGGGCAGTGTAGTGGGTGATGTCCAGCTGTGTCACTGCCCGATGCTGCTGACAGCGGTGGGGCGAGCCGCTAGCACGGCCGCCCTGGGAGCAGAGCCCTGTGGCTCCGTGGGGAGGCAGCCGGGGCGTGAACACTTCAAATAAAAATGCATTCTGGATACGTCTGAAAAATGCATCTCAGGCTTCGGGGGCCGAATCCTGCCATCTCGTTGTGTAACGAGAGACGAGATAATTCCAGATCGTGGCATCTTTAGTGGGGATGTTATTTCTTAGCCCGCGGCGATGTGTCTTTGGGAGGGCTCAGTGTTTTGTTAGGGAGATGATCAAATGGCTCTGAGGACCTGGAGACAGACAGCAATGTCAGCTTCTCTTCACCGAGTTTGTATTTAAAGCCTGTGCATTGTGCTGGAACGCTAATTTGACGTTTCTGAGGGCTGCCTCTCCTCAGCATCAGCCGGCGCTCGCAGGCGGGCGCAGAGGGGGCTTGGGCTGCCCACGGGGCTGGGGCTGCCTCTCGCCTACCCGGGCACTCGGGGGAGCAGAAAGTGGGATGAGGAGCTGCCCTGCGGGAGATGGGCGAGCATTCCTCACATCTCCGGCACCATTGGCACAGGGACTGAACTGTGGCCCCTGGGCTTCCAGGCGGGGGGTTGGGGCACGTGCGCAGGGGAGTTTGCTGCCACTTCCCAGCCAGAGCATGGCAGGCAAGTACAGCTCACAGGGGCCGTGTGCTGGGCCCCCTCCTTCCCATGGCAGGGGAGTTGGGACTGGATGATCTTTGAGGTCCCTTCCAACACAAACCATTCTGTGATTCTATGATTCTTCCCCTCCTGGCTGGCAGGGAAGGGTCTCATCCTGCACAGGCACCCTCCTGTGCAGCATCGTACGGCCGCCAAGGAAACTCAGCCCTGCAGAAATCCAAACAATGAGGGAAAGTGTCAATAAACATATATTTTTTACAGTCCATTATCTTACCCTTGCCAGCTTTTAGACTGTTATTGCACCAAGCCATTAAATCCCCTCCATGAGCGAAAGATGCCATTTGTGTAACACAGTGTAATGGGACCATTAATGCCTTCCCTCCCCCCGCTGCCGAGTGTTTCTAGGAGAGGCATTAATATCCACATTCACCAAAACAATCCCTTCGTTCCAGGTTATTTGCACTTAATGCAATGATATTGCTAAAATTCCCCCTAAAATTCGCACAGATGATTTTAACAAAACCAATAAAACCTATTAATTAATAATCTCTGTGGTGAATGCATGAATATAAAGAGGTCATTAGATCTAACTAAGAGCTCTTCCAGGAGCACAAGGGCTCCTGATTCCTTGACGAGGGTCATCAGAGAACATGAATAATTTGCAGCCTTGTGGCCAGACCCAGGCACAGCTGGCTCACCCTGAGAACACAGGACACGTTTTTTGCTGTAAGACGTGGCCGCGCTGTCTGTGCTCGCTGCTCTTTACAGTTACTGACCTTCCAGAGCCTCATTTTAAAAAAATAATTAAGCAATGTTTCCCATTGAATCGTGTTCTGCTCTATCAGCGGGAGAACCTGAGATCCAGAATTAAAATAAGGAGGTGAACTGGTGAGCGTGCAGGGTCTCATGAAGCCAGCAGCCCCTCTCCAGGATGTGGCCCCACCTCTAGGCTTGTGACAGCGACGGTGACAGGGACGGTGCCCGTGCCGGGCTGGCAGCAGAGCAGAGCCCGTCCTTCCATGGCCCTGCACAGCGGCTCTGCCAGCTCCAGCCCCCGGCTCCTCTCCACCTCCTTGCAGTTTCCTTGCTCCTCAGCTCAGAGCTCTCAGCTGAGCCATTTTTGCTCTTTTGCTGCTTCTTTCGCAGCGGCTGAGGCTGCCGGCAGGGTTTGCCAGCAGAGCAGAGCGTGCGAAGCTGAGGTTTATTAGCAAGCCCCTTCCGAAGGCGTTGTTATTAGGAGGGTGACACAGGGACAGCCGCCACGGTGCTGCAGGCACAGAGCTGGGACGTGCAGCGAGTGGGAGCATCATCCAGGGCCAAAACCAGCTTAGGGAAACCATGGTCTGGGAATGGCTGGTGCTGGGAGAAACCGGAGTTGCTGTGCAGTGCTGGGAGCGACGCAGAACGCCCCAGACATCCCTAGAGCCACTCAGCACGAGGTGCAGCGGGACCAGGCCTGGAGCACCCGCTCCACCATTGCTGCTGCAGTGCCAAGCTCACGTTTCTAAATGTTTGGATACCGCTGAGATATCTATCGACAGCAGCAATTAATCCCTCGATTTATTTGCTGCCCTTCTACATAAGAGGGGTCACATTCAATTCAACTCCCAAAGTGTGCTGTTAGCGTTGCAGGCAGCGGTTTACCTCGTGCCTCTTGCCAGCTTTTGCGTTTTATTCTTCTCAATCTCGGCACTAAAATGCATAACCCCAGGCAGCACTCGAGGCTCACGCCTGGCTGAGACGGGAGAACCAGCGAGGAGCTCTCGAGGGGAGCATGCACTCAGGACAGCCAGGGGTAATTACACCACTTCCCTGCCAGCCCTAAGCCTGCGGCACTCTGCGTGGGTGAGAAGCAACGTTACGTGGGCTGTGCCCTCCTCCTCCTCCTCCTCCCAGACCCAGCTCTCATTGAAGCAGCTTCGGGAAGGTGTGGAGGCTCTTGGGCTCATCCTCATGGATTTCCCAGCGTGCACATGCAGTCCAGGCAGTAACAGGGAAACCCAACTCACAGGCAAACGCAGCCACGCATTCACCTGGGGATCTTGGTTTTATGAAGACCCGTTGAGCAGATGAGGAGCTGGGACCTGAGCTGGCAACTCCTGAGCATCCTGGTTAGCACCTCCTGCCACCCTGAAAAGCACCTGGGGCTGCAGCTTGGGCTGGGG
Organism: Neomorphus geoffroyi; assembly: GCA_033558235.1. Lineage (NCBI taxonomy): Eukaryota > Metazoa > Chordata > Aves > Cuculiformes > Neomorphidae > Neomorphus > Neomorphus geoffroyi. The sequence continues at coordinate 865,306 of JAUMJM010000029.1, read as the reverse complement.
GGATGTGGGCAGCACCACTCCGCATCACGCGTGGCCGGAGAGGCTGGGTGCAGGGGGAATGGGGACAGAGGCTCTTGCTGGCCACAGCACCCACTTGGCCACTGCCCTCAAGGTGCCAAGGACATCCTGGGAGCAGGAACCCCCACGTGCTCCTGGTCCCAGCTTTTTTCTAGCTTCTCCTTTCAGCACCATCACTTGCACATTTTCTATTACGAATTAATTCCTAATCCCCTTTCAGAGAAAGATCAAACAAGCCCTTATGTCTTTGTTGGCTGCTTCCTTTGCTTACTTTTAAGTCGTTACCTTGGGTTTGAAGTATGATTAAAAGGGAAGTGAGGATCCCGAGTGTGGGGGGCACAGCTGGGTGAAGCTGTTGCGGGTTGGAGGCACAAGACCCCAGAGACCTTGACTTCCCACGGCACTGTCACCCGCTGCCCCTCCAGCCTGCTCACAACGCCCCCGCTGCTGCGGGGGAAGTCAGCGCCCGTAGCCTCGGCTCTTTGCGCTCATGGTTTGTTTCTTCTGAGCAAGACTCTGTCATTAGCGTTTCTCTGCTGAGCTGTGCTGAGCAGCCCAGGCAGAGGAGTTTAGGAATTCATAGCACTGTGGTCAAGCATAACTCAGTTTTCGCTTTGTGCCTGTGCAGCCGCAGCACCGTTGCTGCTGCTGAGCCCTTTGTGCATCATCTGGGCATTGCGCTATGTGAAAAACCTCTCCTACAGCAGTGGCTGCTGTGCCCCGTGTCCTGCCAAGCCCACGAGAGGGCTGGCAGGAGGAGTCTAGGACAACTCTCAATGGTAACTCTCTATTGGGCACCTCTACATTGTCAGCTCTCCATGGAGACAACTCTACATGGCCAACACTCCTTGGGGAGCCCCAACCCTAACCCTCATCACGTTGAGTTGTCTGTGGAGAGCTGTCCCTTTCTGGGCAGGAGGGAGGGGAAAGGATGCATCATGGACATCCTTGGGTGCTCATGACCAGTGCTCCTCTTTGCAGCCATCCTAAAGCCAGCCAGCACGTCCCTGGCTGCCTGTAAAGCCATCTGCCTCCGTGTTAGCGAGTGCTCCGTGTTAGATAACGCCCGTGTTTTAAACCTTTATCCCTTGTCGTATTGTTAAGCCCTGATTTTTAAACAGCAAAGCTGGAATGCACTGGAATTTATGAGATTTTTATGTACATGCCATCATCCTGAACAATCGGCAAGAATCTCAGCAAGCCGATGCCACTTTTCTCCCGTGGCATCTTGAGGACAAGCTCGGAAAACGAATTGTCTCTCTGAAGACAATGCCCTTGATGCATAATAGCGGAGCCATCTCTAAACAATCGGGGGCTGATTTTTATTTTGGCTTTAACTCAGCTTCCACAGCACAGGTGTCCAATTTGTTCCCGCCTGTATAAATTCCACCATTTAAATGACTCAGCTGTTGGCACAAATCACCCCGGGAGAAATTCCCCTTGGCCGGGTTTGTACCTTGTGAAGGCGGTGAAGTCCTGCTGGTAAAGCAGTCAGCTGTGATGAACCGAGCCCCAAAAGAGATTTACTGGAATAAATGGCACGTGAGGTTCAAACAACGGCAATTTCTCCTCCGTGTCCCTCGCCCACGGACTCGCACTGCCCAGGGGCTTGGGCGGGAGCCACCTGCCTGAAGCCCCACCGAGCGCAGAGGCGCGCAGAGCGGCTGCGGATTTACGGCGGGGCCGGCAGCGGGTTAAGTGCAATAATCTGAAACAGCATTTCTGTAACCTTACGACAAGGGTGATAAAACCCAACGAGGTGCACGTTGTTCCCTGGAATTTATCAAACGAAGGTCGTTGTTCTCGTTCAGGAAAGGTCGCGCTGCGCCTTGGTTTATGGCGCAGGAAAGAGCAGGGGCTGCTGCCCTGGTGCGTGACTGAGCGTCTGCTTAGCGAAGCGACAGGGGAGAGCGCGTTGTTCCGGGAACTTCAGAGAAAGATGAACTTCAGATCCTGGGTTCGGTTTTGGGCCCCTCACTACAAGAAGGACACTGGAGGGCTGGAGCTGGGGAAGGGTCTGGAGAACAAGTGTCATGAGGAGCAGCTGAGGGACCTGGGGCTGTTTGGTCTGGAGAAGAGGAGGCTGAGGGGGGACCTCATTGCTCTGGAAAGGAGGCTGTGGTGAGGTGGGTGCTGGGGTCTGCTCCCAAGTAGTAAGTGCTAGGACGGGACGAAATGGCCTGCAGGTTGCAGCAGTGAGGTTTAGATTAGATGGGAAATGCTCGGTCACCCTTGGCTGATCACCCTTGGCTGCCACAGGGAGCTCTGGCTGTTGGCAGCTTTGCAAAGAAAGGTTCAACATGTGGGTGCTCCCATCCCCCAGCCAGGCTGAGGCTCCCAGCTTCCCTTGGACCCCAAAATTCCTGAGCTGCTGTTCCTCCATTTCCACCCTCCAAGAGTTGCCAAAGGCTCAGCAGCTCCTGCAGGACCCACAGCTGCCTCGGGTTGTTGTGGAGATTCAGAGGATCTTTCACTCTTTGAGGCTGAGAAGCAAAGTCCGTGTTGTATAAAGTAATTAAATAAAGCTGCCGGTCTCCCCTCTGAAGTGGCTGCTGCTGGTGGTTTCATTATGGGTTTTAGTCTTTGCATTATGACCCAGACAACACTTGCATCATCATAAGGTTTTGCTTCAAGGGTCTTAAAAGGAAATCAATTATTTTTAGAAATATAAATATTTTATGAAGCTGGTTCTTTTTCCAATGATGGAATAAAGACAAATACAGTCGTTCTACTCTTCAGCGATGGAAAGCGATGCCGCAATCCAGTCTCAGCGCCTGCAGCGCTTCACCTGAGTCACCTTCTCCAGGCATCTTAGGAAGGAGGCTGAAATGCAATATTCTCTGCTAAATTATGCACCTTGGAGCTGCCCATCCTGCCGTTGGAGTGGAGCGGTCAGGCTGCGGTTGAAGCCTGCCATGCCCTGGCTTTCTCTGGAGAGTAGCGCTGGCCATCGCAGCCGCTCCTCCTGCCCTGGTGACCCCAGTGCCTGGGGATGGCGGTGCTGGTGGCATCAGCAGCTGGAACAGTGGTGGGATCCCTTGCGATGGGCGTACTGCAAGTGGGGAAGGTGGATCCCGTGATGCATCCCATGACGGGCTGGCAGAGCTGTGCCACTCACTGCCTGCACCATGGCTGAGCCACTGCTGGGAGGTCCCTGCTTCAGACAGGATTTCTGTGCCCAGGACGCACAGCGAGCAGCAGGGATGCGAGTGGCAGAGGTGGACAAAGGGCAAAACCGGGCCACGCTTCAAAGATGCCATCACAGCTGCCCATGCGCTCGAACTTCCACCCACGGGGGACCCAGCTCTTGCGTGCACTCAGGGTGGGAGCAGACACCCAGCCCTGCTCCCTCCTTCCACCTGGGAACGCAGCGTGGCTGAAAAACCCAGGGGTTTTTATATTATTATTGTTTGTAACAAATGAGCGAATTCCCAGCCGCTTTGGTTTGCTCTTACATAATTCAGGCCAATCAGTGCGCTTCCCAACGCAACAAGCTCTTAACTTCGCCGAGCCCTAAGGCATCGCATTTATATTCTGTTCTGCTGCTGTGAAAATGAATGGTGTGACGGTGACAAGGGGAGGAAGGAGATTTAAAGAGAGAGAAAAAGCCAAAGAGAAAGAAAGATAGTTGAAAGAAGCAGAAAGCCAGGCAGAGGAGAAGATACAGAACAGCAAAGTGGTTTATAATGGAAGGACTGTAATTTATTTTGACACTAATCATGTATTATTCATTCAGAACAAAAATAAACCTTATTAACCAGGAAAAACAGATCTCCCATCTCCAGCCCACGTTGTGACGGGCGAGTGGCGGTGGTGAGGATCCTGACAGCCGCCAGGCTGGCTCCGTGCCGCATCCTGCACCGTGCACCGGTGCTCGCTCGGCGCAGCAGCACCCACGGGCGCTGTGGGCAGGAGCAGCGCGGTGCTCCCGCAGCAGTGCGAGTAATTACTGCTCTTACTCACTAAGGAGGGAGGACTTTGGCTGCTGGGGCAGCCAGAGGATGCATTGGTATTGTTTCCATCCTCAGTCGATGTCCCTCATCTCGGAGGCTTTTGACATCCTTTCCGGGCTATAAATAGCGAGGTCACTCCATCCACCCCTCGGGTGCTGGGCACTCGGAAGCCCAGAGGAAAAGTACCTCACCCTTCAGCAGCAGAAGGGCACGGCCACAGCCAGTGTGGGAACCCAGCCAGGCACGCTTCACCCAGGAAGGTGAGACAGCCCCGCTGTGAGGCTGGTTTGGGTGTTCTGAAGTAGCACCTCACTGCCTGCAGTCAAGGTGTGCGATGGTGCTTCTCTTCTCTGGGCTGAACAACCCCAACTCTCCCAGCCTGTCCTCGTAGCAGAGGGGGTCCAGCCCTCAGATCATCTCCATGGCCTCCTCAGGACCCGTTCGAACAGTCCCGCTTCCTTATCTCTCACGCTGATCCTAAAGCACAACACAGCACCTCTTTCCATCGCGGAGAGCTTCGCGTCCCACTCGCACGCTTCCGGTATCCCCGGCCGGCGCAAGCGCAGCCCTTCCCGTGCTGGAGCAGGACCTGCCTGTGCTTCCCCAGAGCTCCCTCCCTCCCCACCGCAGGTACCACCAATTGTCTCCGCTTCCGTACCGAACCTGGGCACAACACATCAAACACAGCTCATCGGCTCCCGGCGTCAAACCAGCCCTCCCTGGCTCCTGGCAAGATTTAGAGTGGATTTTAAAGCGTTATTACTGACTTATGAGGCTTTAAATAATATTGGACTCTGCATATCTTTCAAATCTACTTTCTTTTAATATCCCTGATCAGGTTTTAAGGTCTAAGCCTGCAGATTTATGGGGCTGTCCTCTCCGTAATTCCGAGTGGTGTGTGGCTTGTGATTCCAGCATTTATGTTCCTGGGTTTTGAAGCAAGTATTTCTTCACGCTTTGGGGCTTCTATTTTAACATGAAAAGCAAACACATTTCCAGCCGCGTTTCCTTTTTGTCAGCGTAAGAAGAGTCCTGGAGAGGGAGTTGTGTGCTGCAGCGATGCTGGCACTCAGCATCCCAAGGTGTTTTTACACCTGAGGGCTGCTGGGATGCTGTGGAGCAGGGAGCAGGCTCCCTGGGCTGCTTTGGGTTTGCACCACCCCTTTTCCCCCACCGGGCTGGGGTCAGTGAGGGGAGTAGGAAATGCCCGGCCGCCCCACAGCAAGGGGGGATTTCTCAAGGATGGCACAGCAGCATTGTCTGTCATTGAGAAGGCAACCCTTCCCTCTGCCGTGTTATTACGTGCCCTCCATGTCAATCTTTATTTCTCTTTTTTTACCAAGGTTGAAACCTCTCATGGGCCGATCCGAGGGGATCCCTGGCACCCAGCTCCCTGGCAGTGCTCCGGAGCAGGATGTGCCCACCGGTCTCCCAGCTGTTGACCTGGGAGGCTGCCAGGAGCACCGGTCCCCCTCTCCAGCAGCCAACGGAGCCAGCGGAGGCAGGGAAGGAGAATCATAGAATCATGGAATGGGTTGGGTTGGGAGGGATCTCCAAGCCCATGCAGTGCCACCTCCTGCCATGGGCAGGGACACCTCCCACTGGGTCAGGGGGCTCCAAGCCCCATCCAACCTGGCCTGGAACCCCTGCAGGGATGGGGCAGCCACCACTGCTCTGGGCAACCTGGGCCAGGGCCTCCCCACCCTCACAGCAAAACATTTCTCCCCAACATCTTATCTCAATCTCCTCTCTTTCAGCTCAAAATCCTTCCCCCTCATCCCTGCACTCCCTGATCAGGGGCTCCTCCTCAGCTTTCCTGCAGCCCCTTCCAGCACTGGAAGGCTGCTCTAAGGTCTCCCTGGAATATCCTGGGGTTCTGGTTGTGCCCCAGGCAGTGCCAGGCACGGTGGGGCTGTCCTGGTCCCCTCCCAGGCAGAGGGATGCTCCTGCCGTTCCCATCCCCAGCTCCTCTCTCGATGCTGCGGCAGCACAAGGTGCTGCTCAACTTCGTATTCACCCCCGTGTCTCCACACGCTTCAGATCACCCACTGACAAGTTTATTTACTTGCTATAACACAGAACAAATTATGAAGGGCTGGCTCCCCGAGACCCCTTAGGCAGGAGCAGGAGCGACCGGTGCACACGGAGAGCGAGCAGCGCTGATGGAGTCGTAGTTGGAGCAGGCTGCGAGCAATAGGACAACGTGCTTTGGGAAGCAACCAATTATAAATGGAGGTATTCAGTCTCTAGAAAGCTTACACATTTAATTATCCCACAGACCTTCAGGGAAAGGAATTAGAACAATAATTATCAATTTGTTCTTTGTATCCAAGGGCAAATTTAGCATTTAGAGGACAGAGTTGTTGCTGGGTTCTTTTATTCCCCTGCTCTATGTAATCCTGATTAACAAAATGTACTTCAGTCTCTGAAATTAATGATTCCTCCTTTCTGTTTCCTTGGAAAACACCCCGGGTGCTGAGGTTTTTGCTGGGGGCAGCACTGAGGATGGAGCCGGGTTGGAAATGGGCAGGGGAAAGGAGAGGGCGCTTTTTGCTGCCTGGTCATCCCGCTGGTCCTTCCTCAGCCTCTGCATCCCAGAAGCCTTGGCCGCGCTCCTGCTTTGTCCCAGGCAAGGACACCGGGGTCTGTCCCCAGGTACCCCTCCCACACCTGCAGAAGCAGCTTTGCCTGGAGCCTGGTGTCACCCAACGCTTGCCAGTGATGCTCTCTGTGGGTTTCCTTGGTGACCAAAAGGCACAAGGTGCCACTTGCAGGAGGACATGGGCCCTCAGACACCCACCTGCCACTCACCTCGCTGCCCTTACGAAGCCCCTTCCCGCCGGGGGTTCCCATCGCACAGCGGGTTCCCTGCACTGCCTCGGTATTGATTGCAGCCCCCGTTGACAGCCCCTGTCATAAACCACAGCGACAATAATGAGGCGTTTAATGTTGATTGTTGATCTATGGGAATTTCCGGAACCGCATCCTTTATGTATTCAGCTGCCTAATGGTAATTCAATATCGCAGCCATGCAAATCAAGGCGCTTTTTTTTTATTTCCTGGACTGGAAGCTGGGCAGGAGATGATTATCCAAAGCAGAATTGCTCCTGAGCAGAGGAACGAGGGGAGTTTGATCCGAAGGACTGCCCATCCAACAGTTCCCTCTCCAGCTGCAGCTCAGAACTTGCCTGGCTGCTCCTCCCGGCTGGATGAAGGCTGCTTATCCTCCTCCTCACAAGCCACAGAGCCGCTTCCCCTCTCCCTTCAGCACTGCCGCTCATCACACCCTTCTTGTCCGTTTGGGCTTTGCTTTTCCAATGGCATAAGGCACTTAGGAAAAACCCCTCCCATATCTGGACCTTCAGGGAGGTTGGGAACCTCACGAGTCCTGAACAACTGGGTGTGCCTGTGGGATGGGTGGGAAAGGCAGTGAAACTCCACACACCACCGGAGTCGAAGAGCTCTCTGCGTGCCAGGCTGGGCGATGCGCGAAGCGTCCCTGCTATTCAGCTCGGTTGCAAGAAAAGGCTCCTTCTGCTGGGGGGTCCTGACCCCCAGCCCCCTGGCAGAGGGGGGAGGGCTGCAGAGGCACAGGCAAACGGAGAGCCTCAGCCCACTGTCCTTAACACCTCGCAGTTACCCGCTCCTGACAGGCTTTAATTTAAACATAATGGACTTTTTTTTACAGTTATTGTTTGAATCCATCAGTTTCCACTTGACCTGTCTGAACAAATTTGTGATGGATATTCAACCTCTCTCCTGAAAGGAGCTTATCCTTCAGCGTGGGGAGGAAATGAAACATTAACAAGAAATATAAAATGCAATTTGTCCTCTGCATGAGCAGGATAAGCCCTGGGCAGGGTTGGATGTGCGCACGATGGGAGCCGCTCGACCCATGTGAGGGCCCCGGGGACACCGGGCTGGGGTGGGTGAAGCCAGCACAGAATCACAGCATGCCCTGAGTTGGAAGGGACCCACAAGGACCATCAAGTCCAACTCCTGTCCCTGCACAGGACACCCCAACGCTCACACTGTGGGGCTGAGGGTGTTGGCCAAATGCTTCTGGAATGTTGTCAGGCTGTGACTGCTTCCCTAGGGAGCTGTTCCAGTGCTCCACCACCCTCTGGGGGAAGAACCTTCTCCTGTTACCCAACTTAACCCTCCCTGGCATCTTCCTCCTCAGGTCCAGAGAGAGGAGCTCAGCGCCTGCTCCTCCTCCTCCCCGTGTGTGGAAGCTGCAGACCGTGATGAGGTCTCTGCTCATTCTCCTCCAGGCTGAACAGACCAAGTGATTTCAGCCGCTCCTCCCACGGCTTCTCCTCTAAACCCTTCACCAACTCCGTGGCTCTCCACCAGCATCCCCAGCCCGTCCCCTCCTGTCATTCTGTGCGTGCAAGCACAGGCTCTGCTACACGTGCTGAACCCAGCTGAGTTTTCAATGCTTATTTCTTCCTTTGGGGCCATTTTTAGAAGTGTGGAAAGGCTAAAGATGCTGGATCTGGTGTGGAAAACCTCCTGGAATGAGCTACATTATTAAAAATGCTCAATTTAATTCAGATTGATAACTGCATTAAAGTAGCGGGTTTTCCCTTCTGTAATTGAGTTACACCTACAGCATTGAAGTCAAAATGATCTTAATCACCGCCAGTGTTAGGTGATGTATGCTAAATTCCTGGTGTCACTGTGAGTGCTTAGAAACATCAATTAGAGACGCCGCTCTCCGCTCGCTTCTCTCGTTGCTGTCAAACACCGCCCGCTGGGGCAGAGCTGGGGCTCGCTGGTGGCTCGTGACCCTCTCGTTCTGCCCTCGGCGAGCTCGTGCAGCTGCTCCTCGTCGCCCTCCACTGCTCCTCACCTTTGGGAGCATCTCTGGCCGCCAGTAGCCCTTTCTCATTTGCCCTTTTCTAGGGAACATACTTGAATGCAGGTGCCTTTCGCACCAGTGGGTCCGTGGTGAACAACCCTTGGCATCACACAGGGCATCAACCTCGCCCCAAACCTTCACCCTCAGCAATGTCAGGGCTGGAGCCTTCAGGCAGAGGGGAAGCAGCTCAGCCCTCTTGTGGATCCAGAGCACATTCCCAACAGACTCTCCTGGCCGCGAACAGGGAGGCCGCGGCAGCGTGGCCTTGCTTTTGCTGCTACCACCTGTTCGTGAGACCCAGATCCTCGGTGTGGACGCGCACAAACACGCGGCGCCCCGCAGCTGGGGAGGAAAGCCAGGCTCTCTTTCATTTTGACATCAGATAACCTTGATAAATTCTCTTATTAAATTTAATATCTTTGATCAATCACAGTAAAACTTGAGGAGATGAATTATTAAAATGAAGGATTGCTTTGTAGGGTTTATGGTTATTGTGCTCCCTAAATTAAAAATGTAGGTGCTGTTATTTAAAAGAAAAAATATTCCCACTGTCCCTAAAGCCATGTAGATCTTTTTAGCTGCAGCCAGAGATCGCCAATAAGCAGAAATCCCATCAATCTCCTTGAGGACACTAATTAAGCAGCCCATGTTTTCCTAGGCCATGAATTATGGGTGTGAGGTGGTGGCCAGGTCACTGCATGGCATGGCAGAGGGCATCACCTCGCCCTTGGCAGTGGGATTTCTGTGCCAGGCTATTGTGACTCTGGGACGAGTGGAAGCAGGGACGTGGCTGGGTTCAACCCGTTGGCTTTTGGCAAGCGAGCGGCTGGGTGGATGACGAGCGAGCAGACATGACCTTCTGTTGGCGGCTCGGATGGCTTTCGGGCAGCCCGTGCCACCCATGCAGTGGCGAAGCCACCTCAATTCACTTTAAACCTTCACGGTTTAAACTATTCTGGAAATTCATACCCAGCTCAGAACTGAGGACATTGCAGTTTCTGCTGCAGGGGCTGCTGAGATCCAAAGGAGATGGAAGAACCTGAAGCCTGGTGGCTACTCCGGCTCCAGGGGTTCTGCTTGCAGCCAAGCTCAGGGTGATGAGATGTGTCCTGTACGGGATCACCTTCTCCGGGGGGGCTTCACGCTCACCAGGCTGCTCCATAAATGATGAAACATTGATGCTTGGATGACCTTCCTCTGGGGGGGGCAGAGCAGAGGCAATGTCCATGTGTGCCGGAGGAAGGATGGGGGAAGCTGCTGGCAGACGAAGAGCCTCAGCTCCGATATCCGTGTTGCACATCACAGCCTGCGCGCCAGCCCTCATCCTCCAGGAACAAAGTGCCACTTTTCCAAGCTGCTCTCTTCGCCGAACGCTCCACTCCTCCTCCTCGCCTCTTGTTGCAGCTGGGCAAAGTGTCATTACAGTGATTGAAACTAAACCCAATTTCCTGGAGGGCCGTCGTCGCTCCGTGCTGCCGTAAGGCGCAGGCTCCCCTTTCCCAGCTAAGCACCTCCTGATTTTAGGCTTGGTGGGAATTCAGGGTCCAGATTCCGATGGGAGCTGGATGCAGCTGGCTTTGGTGGGGCAAACACCATCCCCAGGGCTCGTGCTTTACCTCTCACTGCGCTGAGCACGTGGCATCAACCACTGCCAGGCAAGACCCTGGCCGCAGGGCCAGTGCTTGGCAGCACCTCACTAGCCACATTGGGAGCCACTTGGGCAACCAGCCAAGCCCAGAGCCCGCGAGGGGCAGCAGGATCGGGCAGCTCAGCTCTGCCTGCGTCCAACACCCGCACGGCCGCCCTCAGAGAAACGCTTTAGAATCCAGGGAGATGGTGAAGATGCAGCTTCTCCAGCTTAGAAGCTGGAAACTTTACATGCTTTCCCCCCCCTAGATTGCTGGGAAAGACAATTAGAAGGGATAAAATCAAATGTTTTTAAAACAATGCATTATTAGGTGCACGCAGCGCCGCCTTGTCAGCAGGAGCTGCGAGGGACCAGCGGGGTTCGGGGTGGATTATGTGTTTAGAGGGATAAAGAGCAAATCCAAAGCTACAGTTCTGCACGAGGGAAAACCTTGCAAGGATTTAAGTGTGTGAGTGAAGCAGCTGAGGTGCAGGTGGGAAATCATAATTACCTGCTGCCACCTTCCCTGCAACTCGGTGTGCAGGATCGGTTACGGGTTATTTTGAGAGAGAAGGCACTGAATGTAACGGGCTGCTGCTGCCTTGGTACCCTGCGGAGAGGCTCAGCAGGCCGATCGCGGGGTGGCAGATCCATCCCTGGCATCTCTTCAGCTCAGGAAACATTGGCAATGTCATGAGAAATAACAATCAGCCCGGCTGCCAGAGCGAAGGAGCGCAGTGAGCCGCCGGATCTCAGGCTCCTTAATCAAAGTGAACTTCTACATTTCTTACTCATCACGAATTTTCTCCGTATCCTTAAAAACAGCTTTAAGCTGCCAGGCTGCAGATATTTTCCTCCCACTGCTTCCTCGGTGTTGGTTCTTTCCATCACAGCCTGTCACCGCTCCCGCTCACAGCTCTTCAGCGGTGATGTACGAGCGAGCCTCCGGAGGACCTCTGGCTGGAGGCAGCGCTGCCATGATGGATGGGCTCGGCGCCGGCTTTCCTGTAGCACCGGGCTTGCTGGAACTCTCCAGGATGCACTGAGCCACACTTTCAAAGGTGCATTTTGGTTTGGGTTGGCAGGGGATCCAGCTGTGCAACACGGGTTGATGCTCACCAGTGCCACCTCCTCCCTGGAGCTGCCACAGCTCCTTTCTTCTTGTGTGCAACCTCACAGCTTCAATACTTGGGGTAAAATGCAAACGTAACCACGGCTGTGGCCAACACACGAGGTTGTACACGAGGCCAGTGGTTGGGGGTGCTGGGACAGCAGGAGTAGGCTGGAGCAAGGTGGGAGAGCCCAGGTCCTCACGGTCCCTGGGGAGCTTTGGGTTGATAACCAGACTTCCCAAACCTGGGGTCATCTCCCATCAGGTGGGGTGGGAACAGCCGCCGTGCCGCCAGCCCCCAGGAAATATTGCCGTTCCATTGACTCTTCTGCTCCTTTGGCACCTGAAATTAATTTTGTATTTGTTTGGACTGTGATGGTTTTTAACCTACAGTAACAGCGAGCTTTTGCCAACCCCAGGCAGTTTAATAGCTAAAGCGTTTGATTAAAAAATTTAATAGCCCCAGAATGACGGAACAGCTTCTGTCCACAATATATTAAGCTTCTGGCATTCAGATTTATATTCAGTGTAAACTTCCTTTATATGAAAACATTTGTTTCCTACATCCACAGCACAGCAGATTCTTCTGCTTCGTTTCCAGCCCCTGGTTTAATTGCAGATGTTTTTGAAGCCGCCACAGATGGGGAGGCAGGTCCCAGCAGCCCCAGCTGCGCTTACTGAAGGAGCAGAAAGAACCATCACTGTTGGCAGCCGTGGGCAGCCCAGGCTGTGGCTGGGCAGCTCCAAACGTGGGGCAGAAAGGGCTCCATGGTACCAGATTTTCCAAAGAACCCCAAAGCGAGCAGCTTTCCAGTGGAAAAGCTCCCAGGGAGTCTTGTGCCATCATTAATTTCTCGTTGTGGTCAATTCAGCTCTCGCGTCCAAGCTTGGCTGAGGGACGTGGCCTCTCTGCCATCCCATCGAGTTACATATCTATACCCCTCTCTCAGGAGCACTTTGTAGGAACCTAAATAAACTCTTGCCACCGGCAGACCCCATAAATCTTCATTATCGTTGGCCTCGACCAATCTGCCCGACATTACTCCTCTCCCTGAGAGTTCCCAAAGTGGCCATAACTCTTCTCCAGGTCAAGGAGTTAATCATATTTTACAGCAGATGGATACCTCCAGTTTATATTTTATTCCTCAGCCTCCCGTTTTTAGGCAAACATTGTCACTTCCTACAGGAGGAACAGCTTTGACCTGGCAGCCAAAGCCAAGAGCTGGGACCATCTCTCAGAGAGGGATGTGAAACCCAGACAGGCTCGATGAATGGCCAAGGGATGGACCAAAGCGTAGGAGGGAGGGGGACAATTCAAGGCATCGGCTCAGGCTCCTTGTCCGAGGAAGGACAATTTCAGCCACCGGCATCTCTCAGCATCCAGCCCCCTGCCAGGAGGGGCCCCGGCAGAGCCTCCTCCGCTCATCGTCTGGAGAAACTGGCATTTAATTTCCCATCGCTCCTAATCCTCTTACTCCTGTGGACTTTGCAAGGGTGGATTTGCAGTTTTTCTAGCTGTATCATAATGTCAGGCAGGAACGTGGGCTTTAGGCTCTGTGGTGGGACTTTAATAGAGATTTTTGTCACCCTGGAGAAGGAAAAGTCCCCCCAGAAGTACAGCTGGGATGGGTGACTGGAGGCTGTGGTTGGCTCTGAGGAGCGTGGGGCTGGGGACAAAGCAGAGGACCATAAATATCAAGCCCAGGTACAAGCTCTACGGTAAAAGGAAATTGCCGATTATCTTCGGCGACACTTTATTAGTGAAGAACAGTTTGTTCTTACACTCCTCTGACTGTCTCCTTTTTTTAAGATGAGAAACTATATGAAACATGCTGTAAAATACCTAATGTGCCTTTTTGGGATAATAACTCATAGTCTGTGTTCATAAATTCACATTTTGTTAAAAAGGGAATAAAAAGTAGCAGGAGATCTTGGGTAATTTATAACACTTACTCTGTTCTATTACTCCCCAGCTGTCCTGATGCTGCTGCTTGGGGATTTGGATCCTGCATGGAGATAGCACTCAGTTTGCAGCCCTGCATTTGGTCGTTCAGGCTACACCAGGTTTTTCAAAGCTGAAGAACAATTTGGAAAACATGTAAATCCACTTCTGAGAGCTGGAGGAAAGCATCATATCCCGGGAACGGCACGGCGTTTATTCCTGTTGTGATACACCAGGCAGTTAAGGATTACCCACAGAACTGGGACATTTGCATCAGAATGTTGTTTCCTTCATGACAAATAGGACTTTCCCATCTATATTTTACCTTGAGGACAATCTCATTTCATTTCTAGTTTGAGTTTGTCGCTGTGTGCTTGGCTTAAAGCATCAGTCACTCAGTGGTAGAAAACGTGTTTGTTTCTCCTAAGAGGATTTTGCTGGGTGCTGAGGATCAGTTGTAGCTCTGTAACTCAGGACCCACAAAAGGGTTGGGGCTTTTCCGAATTTATAGCTGTTTCACCTGGGAAAAGATAGAGAATAGTGGGAGGTGTCCCTGCCCATGTCAGAGAGTGGAACTGGGTGGGCTTTGAGGTCCCTTCCAAGCCGAACTGTTCCGTCACCCCATGAACAGCTCCACACAACGGTGCTGGAAGAGAAGAGCTGCTGTGGGATGGCCAGGGCGCTGCAGTTTTGAAGGAGACCGTGTTCCCCAAACCTGCCTGCAGCTCTTACCTGCTGCCGAGGTTTATATCCTGCGGTGATTTAAGGTCTCCATTTCTGGGTTAAGAAGATCCGCTCGCTCGCAGGGCGGAGCCGGCCTCGCCTCCGGGCTCTGCAAGGGCTCTGCCCTTCCCAAGGCAAACAGCAGGACAGCTTCTCTGTTTGCTTTCTCTCCTGCTTGCAAAATTGAATTGTTATCCCCGCAATGATGTTCTTAAGGTTAAGAACAAACAGATACAAGAACATCATGGAAAACTTGTCCACTTCAGAGCTGCCAGAATAACACCGGATTTAAAGCTGCATTAACAGTTTGTGCTGCCTTAATGGTAACGTTTTTCGTTGCATTAGAGCCAAGAGCACTCATCAAGCTGTAATTTCCAGATAGGTTTGTGTGTGAAATCCGAGCAGTCTCCACTTGAGGCCACACGATGAAGGCTGCACCCGTGCAATGAGGCAGCATCACTTGGTCCTGAGGATGCTCCTGTTCCCAGGATACTTGGGAAAAATGGGGAGCACCAAGCTGTGCCCCCGCACCTAATAAAGCTGTGGCAAACCTGAGTTAGGATTTATTGCATCAGGCAGACGTTTCTCCAGGATCTTGAGTCAATGACCTCAGTGGTCGCTTTGAACTATTGTTCAATTTGCACTCATTGCAATCTGAAGCTCAGCATCGTGATTAATCACCGGCCCGGAACATCTCCGGGCTGCACAAACAGGGAGATGGAGATTAATTAGTGAAGGGTTTTTGAGTGCATGGTTCAGCATCTCAAGTAATCAGAGCCTGAATTCTGCCAGGGCATCCCTGACCTGAGGCTTCACTGCAGGGCTTCACTAGGGGCAAAATGTGCCTGACAGATTTGGTGGCCTTCTATGACTGGGCTTCAGCACTGGCAGATAAGGGAGGAGTAACCATCATCATCTGCGCAGACTAGGACGGGGGGAATGGTTTTGAGGTGAAAGAGGGAAGGCTGAGATGAGATCTTAGGCAGAAATGTTTTGCTGTGAGGGTGGGGAGGCCCTGGCCCAGGGTGCCCAGAGCAGTGGTGGCTGCCCCATCCCTGGAGGTGTTCCAGGCCAGGTTGGATGGGGCTTGGAGCCCCCTGACCCAGTGGGAGGTGTCCCTGCCCATGGCAGGGGGTGGCACTGGATGGGCTTTGAGGTCCCTTCCGACCCAGCCCACTCTGTGATTCAATCATGACCTGCAGAGAAGTGCTCTGTTTCTAATTTAGGTTGCTCTGCACAAGCACCGACCCTCGGGAGGGGTGGGATTTGGTTCCTTGAGGTGCAACCAGGGTGTGAGGACGCTCCTGCCTGATAACAGCTTCAGGCAGTCACTGCACCTTGTGAGTGGCACCAGTGACCCCCTGTCACTGAGGGCCTCTCACCTCCTTCTTCATTAACTGAATGACCTGACAAAGCTGTTCCCATCCCACACCTGAAAGCATTTCAGCTGTGGCCACAGGTGTCCTGTATTCTGCCTGTTGGTCCTGTTTAACGAGGGGATGTGTAGAGTCAGCATTAATTGCAGCTCTCCTTGTGCTCTGGCTCTCAGATCTGCCAGTCTGTCAGACAGGTAAAACAGAACTGAGGAATTGTACACCTCTGCACAAATCCACGTGGCCACAGACCTGTCAGAGCTTTCAGGGAGCTGTTTTCTCCAAGCAATTAACTCAAACAATGCGTTGATAGACAGCGATTCTTTAAAAAGGTCAGTGCGTTGTATTTGTTGTGTGCATTTGCACTGGGAAGTGTGGAAGCTGTTCCAGATTTCTCCTGGCTGTGAATGAATCCCCCTCGTGACTCCTGCGCCGCGGCGTTCCTTGATGCTGCTTCACATGCAGGTTCTGCTCCGCTGCTTGAGTCTCCTCGAGGAGCGGCTCGAGCAGACGCGCGCTTTCCTCCCTCTCCAGACAAAGCCTGGGGAGAGGAGAGCGATGGAAGCTCTTCAGTGGCTCAAGTGGAGATAAAGTGGAGGCATGTGGGGGCTAAAAGAAGGCTTTGTTGGTGCTGCTTCCTGCTACAAACAAGTATGAAGCGTCGTCTCGTTCCGTGCCAGGTGCACGAGTCGTATCAGACGACGCTGGGCGCAGCGGGAGCTGTCCCTGTGGTTCCATGCGCCGGAGCAGCGCTGCCCCATGCGAGCCCTGGCGAGACGTGGCCGGGATGCTGGGGGTGTCCATGGTGGGACTCCCCGTAATGAGCCTTTGCTCCCACTTGGCTTTTATTGAGCAGATGCGCCACGCGCTGGAGCAGCCGAGCCAGGGTGGGAACATCAATAGGTGACGGCTGGAGTCGTGGGGGACAAGCTCACTGCCCAGGTCTGGGGCTGCCAACAGCTACACCAGAGCCTGATCTTTTCCTCCCATCCCACTACAGGTCTCAAATTTTTTATAAAACTCTAAATTATAATGAAAGGTGAGGCAGAGGCGAGCTCACAGCCTGGAGGCGGTGTCAGACTTCATGGCTTTATTAAAGTTTTAATATTCTCTTCACCTCTGCCTAATCTTGCAGTCATTACGGTGAGGGAGAGGAGAGAATGAGGCCGAGGAGATGCTCAGCGCTGTGCCTGGAGCAGCGCTGAGGCCCAGTGTGCCCCCAGCTTGGCCACCCCCCTTTGTGCCAGCCTTCTCCTACCTGTGGAGGAAGGGCAGCGCCGCTGGTGCTCGCGCTCACTCGGGTCACGTTCCCGGAGCCCCGTCGGTTGCTGCGAATGTTAATGATGCCATTAAAAAAAATACTTCAACCAGAATGTATTGATTTGCTGGAAATGTCCCCAGCTCCTGCGAGGATGTGTTTTAAAATGGAAATGGAACTCTGAGCAAAACCCAATTTGCTTAAAATCACGGTAGAGGTTGACTTGTTTTGTGCTGGGAGAACTAATAAACAAATGGGGGAAACGGAGTTTGAGTAACGACAGCGAGCTTCCTGTGACACGTTTTAATATAGAATTATGGATGGGCTCATCGCCGGAGCACATCCCAGCTGGGCTGCAGAACGCGCCGGCTTGTTCAAACAATCGCATCGCAGACCTGAGCCCCGGCGGTCGGCGCGCGATTATTAATGAGCGATTTGCCGTGGCTTTCTTTTGCGGAATTGCTAATAACAGTTTAATAAATA
This sequence comes from Neomorphus geoffroyi, assembly GCA_033558235.1. Lineage (NCBI taxonomy): Eukaryota > Metazoa > Chordata > Aves > Cuculiformes > Neomorphidae > Neomorphus > Neomorphus geoffroyi. The sequence continues at coordinate 847,954 of JAUMJM010000029.1, read as the reverse complement.
TGTAAATGTGGCCCCATCCGTTTTGGCAGCGCGTGCCAACAATGCCGAACACTCTGCCCAGGGGAGCCTGCAGTGGGCTGCCAGCGGGCATGGACGCTGCCAGAGGGGCTGTCATGACCTGACCCGGGGGTCTGCACCCTCTCTCCCTTGGGGGATGCCCTTTGCAGGGACACTAAGGAGCTCTGTGCCCAGAGGGAGAGCTGCCCGGGCATCGCCCGTGGGCAGCTCTGGCTGCACTGGAGCCGCAGCATCGCCGGGTCCAGTCGATAGGTGACACAGTTACAGTTTCACCCAATTGCCTTTTCACAGCCGCTGCTCCGGGCAGTGAGAGGCTGACAATAAAAACAATTTGGCAGAGGGCTGTTGATAAAACCCTGCTTATTGCGAGCTGTAAATTCAGCACAGACACTTTCACCTTTATTTCTCACCTGGGGAACAATATCCCCCTGCACCAAACCCGGGAGGAGAGGGAAGGATGTACTGCAATCGTTCTGTTCCACCAGCCTTACTGAGCAGCTCGTAAAAATTAAGGAATGCTTTTTATGCAGCGAGATAAGGGTTCTGGTTGCCAAAAATGAAGCACAAATTGCTCCAGCCTGAAGAGACGATTGCAGCGTAGTGAGGTTTCCTTTGCCGTGGCCAATTTACCAAATTCTTGTAAGTTACAATTAAAGAAGTGGCAGCAATTCCAGATGTCTCGTTAGGCTTTTCCTTAACTCTTAATTTTGTCCATTGTGAGCGATACGCTGGCAGTGCACAGGCTCCGCCGCGGCTCCCACGCCTGCTCCCAGGTGCCGGAGGGGTGGAAATGGGGGAAAACCAGCAAGTTCAGGGGTTTTTGTCTTTACTCATTCCCTGTGCAGTTCCAATGCTGAGGCTTTGCTGAACCAGGGGCAGGCACTGACGTGGCAGGGGCTGGCACTACTGCACCCCAAAGGAATTCACCACGGGACTTTGGAGGTCACTGAGGCTGGAATCTGCCTTTCGGCAAGCACGGGGGCGCTTGAGAGCGGGTGGGAAGCCTGGTGGGAACCAGGTGTGAGGAAGTAGGCACTGGTTTAGTGTTGGCATCTGGGAGGAGCCCTCGTGCGTGTGGTCATGAGCTCTTGGAGACCTCTCTCATCCTGGCATCCCTGCTGGCTCCCTGTGAGGGGTTTGGGTGCATTTATTTGGGATGCAGAGGTCTAGGACGCAGCTGTTTGGTAGCAGCAGTGTGGGATGAAGCAGTTTAGGAGCAGCAGTTGGGATGCAGGGGTTCAGGTGCACCAGTCTGGGTGCCGAGGGGTGCAGGAGCACCTCGTGGGTCTGTGCAGGTGCAGGCAGGATGGCAGAGCTGCTCCTCTTCCCCGGATTGGCCAGCAGGGAGACTGCATTAAGGGAGAGATCCATCAGTCCCGTTCCCTTTCCTTTGGGATACCCAGCTCGTGCGGGGCGGCTGCAGGGGGAGCGCGTTCCCAGGGCAGGGCTGAGACACTTCAGCTTTGCTTTGAGTGGGAGCCAAGCCAAGCCCTGAGCTGCTGCGATCGCTTGAGGAGCCGTTTCCCATCCCTGCCAAGCTCTGTGCTGCCAGCACGGTTGCTGCTGCCGAGGGGGTGGTGAGTGGCTTGGGGTCTCCGGGCAGCCAGCGCCATCCCTGGGCCCATGGCCAGGCTGAGCCTTTCACCCCGTGCTTTGTAGTGCTTGCAAGTGACCGATCAATTGTTCTTTATTAGGTTTATTTCTTTCATTAGTCATTTCTTCTATGCTTTCAAGGTTTCATTAGTCTCCTCTCAAGTTACGGTGGATTTCGAGCACTGTGTGGAAGAGGATAATTCATTTTATTAGGTCATTTATTTTCTGGGTACATTTTTAAAGGTCAATTAATCCATCTAAATGGAGGAGGAAGTACAGAATTCCATACAGTCCCTCCTGCTGCCGCTGCCCGGGAGAGCTGGGGAGGGATGCGTCAACATAGCGAGCGCTGCGCGTCGGCATGACCTTTGAACTGGGAATTATGCTTTCATAACCTGCTTTCGGAGGTTTATTAAGTGGCTCCTTCCGAGGGATGGAAGAATTCCTCTGGCCCAAGGGAGGGCAGCCGGTGCCTGCTCTTCATTTTCAAACTGAGAGTTGGGCAGCACGGGCATCCCGGTCCCCTCGTGTCTGAGCATCTCCTGCTCGGGGGGTCGGTTTGATTTGCACCGATGCAAATGGAGTCGGGTTGGCCATGTCCCCGCAGTCGTGTTGGAAGGGCTTGTGTTCTGTCTGCGCTGGCTTCGGCCGTCAGTAACTCAGATGAGGGTAAATACTGTCGTGCGGGGATTCAGACCCATCATTTTATAAATGTTTTCACCCGAACAAGGGATTTAGTCCGTTCTAGGGCCGCAATCATTACAGAGTTTGGAAGCCACAAGCTGCTTGTCTCGCTCATGTGAATCATCCCATCAACTTCCCAACGAGCAGAGCCGGCAGGGCCGGCATCGGGCAGGTTGTGAGCAGCATCGAGGAGCATGGGGGCACCCGAGCCCGTCCCCATGCCAGGCAGTGCCGTGCCAGGCGCTGTCACCCCCAGCGATGACCAGGGGAGCCCACGGTGCGGCCCGAGAGCAGGGAGGGGCTTTGGCGAGGAGGCTCAGCGGAGAAGCTGGCCCCACTCAGACACCTCATTATTATTCCTTGCAGGGATCCAGAGACCTGCCAGTTCAGCCCAGGGAGCAAAAGCCAGAAAATCCATTGCTGCTGCTGCCTTTCCTATTTGTATTTACATTTTTATTGATGCCTACGGTGTAAAACACCTATTATTTTAACTGGAAAATCCATCGAATGGTCTAATAAAGCTTCCCTTAAAAAAGGGATGGAAAAGCATGAGCAGCTTGACGCCTCCGCTGCAAAGTAAAAGGGTTGTTTTATTCCAGCTGGGAAGTACCTGGAAACCTGTAAAACACCAAACGCTCGACACACAGGAGCCAGAGAGGAGCCCACGTCCTCTGTGGTGAAGGAAAGGCCCCTGCGCCTTTCCGGGGATGGCGGTGATGCCGACCCTGGCGGGAAGGTGCTGCTTTGCCAGAGAAGTTGGCTCCTGTGTCAACTTGGAAGCTTGGCTGCTCTCTCCATGGGGGCTCAGGCATTGAGGAGCTGCAGCCCTCAGGGGTCTCAGGAAGAGCTGGAGACCCTGGGAGGTGACGGTGCCAGAAAACCAGGTGCGTTGCCTTGCAGAGGTGCCGTCAGGTTGGGGCCAGCAGTGCTGGGTGAGCCCAGCCTCCTCTTCCCCAGAAAGAGCCACCAGCCAGGAAAGACAGTAGTTAAAAACCCCCGATGTGACACGATGAGATCAATCCAGAGACCGTTTTTTGGCTACGTGGTGACAGCTGGGCAGTAGAACGCTAACGAGGCTGTGTAATCAGTCCCGATTCACATTAACAGCTTGGTGCGCCGGCCCCAGCTCGGCGTTACTCCATGGGTGCTGGCGCAGGATGCGACCCGGCCGTCCCAGGCTCTGACCTCCTGCTTTGCTCACGCTGGGGAGGTCCTCGGCTCCTTCTCCTCCTGGCTGGGAGGAGGATGGGGAAGCACAGAGCCTGTGTCGGCTCAGAAAAGGCTGCTCAGACGCGCAGGTCCCCAGGAAGGACAGGGCACTCGTGGTTTTTGCTCTTTCAGAGCTGGCCAGGGTGTGTCATTTCGCCAAGGGCAGAGGCGCGAGGTTCCCTCCGTGCAGGTTCATTTCCGCTTGAGCCATCCCTGCCCAATCCCATTAAATGTGCTGAAAACCTTTGCTGAGTTTGGTTATAAAACCAAACAAAGCAACGGAGCGATGTTTGAAGCAGGCGCAGCTGAAGGGGACGCTTCTGTAAGTGCAAAAGAGAGAGGGCTTTTTCTTCTTCCAGTGCAGGAACAATTTAAGAAGCTCTCGTGATGCAAGGCAGGTTTCACACCACTTCTTAAATAATGCAGAGCAGGAGTTAAAAATTGATGCTAAACTTTATTTTCTTTGGCCTCCTGAGAGGCCGCTCGCCTTGTTACAGCCCGGCGACGCTGCCGTTTATCAGGAGCGGGAGGACTCGCAGCATTTTAATGCTTATCAAAGCTTGCGGTAAATCTCCTTTTTCATCTCCTTTCCACGCTTTGACTTTTTCTGTGCGATAAAAGCTCTTTGCGGAGGAGCCCCCTGTGCTGTGGGGGCAGAGGGCCTCGCTCTGCAGCGGGGCAGCGTCTCGCTCGCCGCCCTGCCCGCGCTGCTGGTCCTGCTCCCTCTGCACCCAGACGAGCGCGTTGCCATCCCCTTGGGACTTTGGAGCAGAATGAGTGGGAATAGCGGGTGGGAAACCTGCCGCTGCTGTGGAGTGGTTTATCCTGCCGGCTTCGCCACCGCAAAGCTGCTCCTCAGTCCTCCGGTATCCATTAGGCATTAGACTCCCCTTCCTCCCTCTCCCAGCCCAGAGCTGATGGCCTCGTGTTTTACAGCCCAGGGGTGTTCGATGGCTGCACCCCTGACATGGGACAGCGAGGAGGCAATTTAAGAGGCAGCTGGAGCATCCCCTGCCCGGAGCAGAGGTGGCAGGGTCTGCTGGGAGCCTTGGCTGCAGCAGGGACAGGGACCAAACGCCTCCCTCCAGCCCTTCTCTTCAAAGCAGAAGTCGCAGTGGGATTTTCACATGGTCTGGAAGCCCAGCAGGGAATTCCTTGCTGGCCGTGATCCCCATCCCCGAGGCGTCACCTCGCCGAGATGCTGGGGACACATGGGATGAGCGACCTGGGTGCGACGGCAGCGCACGTGTGGCACTTGGGCTTTGCTGCTCAGGGTGTTGCCAGCTGCCAGCTCCAAGGGAAAACCCTTCTGGAAACTCCCTCTTGGCTCTCTGAGGGTGCCCGGGCGCAGCAGCGGCCGAGTGGGGAGATAAAACCTTTCTAGATGTATCACAAGTCTCCTGCAACACACTTGGCTTTTAAACAGGCTAAATAAATATTAATAAACCATAAAGAACACGGGCTCCGTTAGAAAAGTAGAGGAGAACAGATGGTCTGTAGTTAACCATAAAATCATTTTCAGCTGAGGAGCCAGGCTGGTAGAAGAGACGGCGCGAGCAGCGCTCGAGCTCCTCTCAGGGCTCCTTGGACCGTGAGATGCGAAGGCTTTGATGAACTCCAGCCCATCTGGTGCTCCCGCTGCAGGAGGAGCCCTGGGCGAGAGGCCCCGCACAGCCGCATCGCTGTGCGTGTGGCACCCAGCACCCAAATCGGGTTGGAGCCATAGCAGGGTAAAAACCAGCTTTCTTCTTGGCATCTCACACCTTCGGGAAGGCGAGGGGTTCCATGGACGGGAATTGCCCAGCGCGAGTGCAAAAAGGAATTAACGGGGAACGAAAACTTCCTCTGACAGCAGAGGGGCCAGGAACCAGCACGAAGCAGAATGATCTTCAAAGCAGCTGTTGAAGCAAATGAGAGAAGAAAAAGCCACTCTGCTTTGTAATATTTTGTGCCAGGCTTGGGAGAAAAAACAGTAATGAGAGCAGAAGGGCAGAGCAGCATCCTCTGAGTTATCGGGGGAGCCTGGGGCTTCGGAACGGTGACACCAGGACTGGCAGGGGCTTCTCCGTGGCTGCTGAAAGGATGGAAAGGGAGGGAATCGTGGAATCACAGAATGGTTGGGGTTGGAAGGGACCTCAAAGCCCACCCAGTGCCACCCCCTGCCATGGGCAGGGACACCTCCCACTGGGTCAGGGGGCTCCAAACCCCATCCAACCTGGCCTTGAACCCCTCCAGGGATGGGGTTGAGGGTTTTATAAATTTGTTTTCTGAATTTCTTTTCTTTTATTTGGGTTAATAATGTAGGAAAAATGGTCTGGCCAGTTCTGATCATCATCAGAGGGAGATGAGGAGGCTCCTGGGTTCACTGCAAGTGTGTGGGAGAAAAGGAAACAAGAGGAAAGGATGGTGTTTATAAATTGTGGCTGTTAAAGCTAAAGAGGGGGAGCGAAACAGGAGATAATTGGGGTAACCAGGCATTGCAAGATAAAATGTGAATTTCAGCAGTCAGCAAGAAAGTTTTCATAAACAGAAATACCAACTGTTCAGGTGGAGAATTAGAGATCTCTGCAGAAGTGAGCGATAAAAGAATTGCGTGAATACATTCAGAGCCCATTGTTTGGGGAAAGAAAGCAGTAAAGAAAAGGAAAATAGGGCTCCTCAAAGTAATGAGCGGAGCAGATGAGGGAGAACAAAGGCCCGGCAGCTCCCGTATCCAGTTAATTTGTTCCTATCTCATTGAAGAGAATGAGATGCAGGCACGGCAGCAACGTGGCTGTTTGATACCAGAGAAAGGGGACCGTTATTAAAGCTCAGATAAGTAACCAGAGAGGCTCGAGTCGGGGGCTGATAAAGCAGATCAGGCTCTAGAAATTGAGCTTGGCTTGCAAGTGCTTCCTGAGAGGGTTTAACATCTCAGGTGGCTTGATAACGAATCCGATTGCAGCCGTTCTCGCACCTCCGGCAGCCCTGGCATCCTCAGGGATGCTCCGGCACTGGCATCCGCGCAGGGCGGCCACTGAGCCAGCGCCGCGCTCCCTGCATCGCAGCGAGCTGCCCATCGCCTCTCCTGCCACGCTGCTTGTTGTTCTGGGCGCCGCTTATTTCCAATTATGATTCTGTTTATCCCAATTAAATGCCACTTCTACGTCGATGTAGTTATCCAGTCCAATACTCTTAATTAGTTTGTAAAGTATTAGAAGTCAATTTTAATTATTTCCAGTGGGTTTCAGGGAAATCTCTACTCAATGTTTTGTGCTTTGACTCCGAGCAGTGGCTCTTCCTTTGCCTCCCCAGGTGCCACTTCCTCCCGCACATCTCCCCTCACCCATTGACGGTGCCCAACCAGAGCCGTGGGGATCCAGCAGAGCCCAGCTGGAGCTGCAGGGATCTGGTGGGACCGAGCCAGGGGATCCAGTAGTATCCAGCCAGAGCCGTGGGGATCCAGTAGAACCCAGTCGGAGCCGTGGGGATCCAGGACCAGCCCAGGAAGACGGTGGAGGGCTCAGGGACCACCGGAGGGGCACCCACCTCCCACGTCAGGGCCAAGGGAGCATCCCCGCCTGCGGGTGTCAGGCAGGGCGAGCGGCCGCCACCCCCTGGGGAGCCTCCGCGCTGATCGTTATCCAAGTCATCCGGTGCCTGGTTTTGGTAATTGCTTCGTTTTGCACGGAATTTAATGACAGGAACCCACGGGAACGGCCACGCTTCGGGTTTGTGAGGAGCTGGGGTGCTGGAGCTCGGGCATCCTTCTCCTTTGGGCACCCTGAATAACCCTGATCGCTGCTGAGGGGCGGCGGGCGCTGGCCCAGAGGGCAGAGCACGCACGATGTGGTCCAACCACACTGGGCTCCGGCAGCCGGAGAGCGGCTCCATCCTGGCATCCCCGCGCTGGACCCCACACCCCTTTGGAGCCGCTTTTTCTTCTTTATTCCATGCAGAGCCAAGGCTGGACGGATTCGTCCCAGCTCCTTCTTGGCAAGAGCACCACTGGGTAAAATTAATTTTGGGCTCAAAATTCTCTTTTAACCCCTCCGTTGCCCGAACAAGGTTAGCTGATCCTTAGGAGAGCGCAGCAGCTCCTCGTGCCGCCCCTGCCCGCTGCCAGGCTGCGATGCTGCTTTGATGCAGCCGAGATGTCACCCCGTGCTGCCGCGGCATTGGGTGCAGCGCCCACGCTGGAGCCTGGTGGGGTTCGGGGGTTGGCAGGGCTGAGCCACGGGGCTTCAAGGGCAACGGGTCGGGCTGGGCGTGTTTGGCAGCGAGGGATGCCTGGAGGTGGCTTCATCCAGTGTCTGGTGCTGATTGGGGTCCCTGTGCCGTGCCATGCTGTGCCAGGCCGTACCATGCTGTGCTGTGACATGCTATGCCATGTTGTGCCATGCTGTGACACACTGTGCCGTGCCATGCCATTCTTTGCCATGCTGTCCCATGCCATGCCATGCTTTGCCATGCTGTGTTATGCCTTGTCATGCCAAACCATGCTGTGCCGTGCCATGCCGTGCCGTGCCATGCTGTGCCGTGCTGTGCCCTGGCCACCCACGCACATCACACAGGAAGCTCTTGGTGCCCGCTCTGTGTCAGCGGAGTCTGATGCAGCTTAGAAATGGCGATGAGGGGAAAAGACAAGTCCTCAAAGTGATCCAAACTCACGTCCCGGGTGGGCTGTCGATGCCCAACGGGCACAGCCGGGATGTGCAGCATCTCAGAACACGTCCAGAGTCACCTGGGGGAGCGGCACGTTACGAAGCTGTCGCTGCCGACGCAGACGAGGAGCTGTCGGGCGTTCACACTGGTAAATGCTCCTCGCTTGATCTTGGGGAAAGCCGAGCAGTGGGATCCCCACATTAGGGTAACAAAATAACACCTCCAAAAAAAAATGATAAAGCAATTCTCGGCTCTGACTGAAGATGAATCCTCCTTTTGCTCATTATAAAATACCTATTATCTCCCCTTATCTCCAAGCCTACAGTGTTATTTCAATTTAACTGTGTATGAGAAATGCAAGGAAATATAATAAAAGAGCCATGGATGCACTATTTAATGTCAGGATGACAGATGCTTCAATTAGGCAGACAGGGCTATTTCTCCCCAAAATAGATAAAGATGAAATTTTTATAAGATTGCACTGTTTGTGTTTACGATACAGTACTGGTACAAGCTTTCATTACAATATAAATTAAAATAAAATCTCATATTTCAGTGGAAACCCAAACGGGTTCTCCAATAACTTTGCGAGTCGTCAGAGCAGGCTCCCACCAGGGCCGCACGGTGCTTCGGTGCCACCGGGAACGGAGCAAGGGCCACGGGCGGCTCTGCCATCGGTGGATTCCCTGCTCGGCTCAGCCAAGGTGTGGCGGCAGGAGCCGGGCAGGGGTCGTGGGGCGAGGCCACACCTCGAGTGCTGGGTTTGGGTTTGGGCCCCTCATGACAAGAAGGACCCTGAGGGGCTGGAGCGCGTCGGGAGAAGGGAACGGAGCTGGAGAGGGGCTGGAGAACAGGGGCCCTGGGGCTGTTTGGTCTGAGAAGAGGAGGCTGAGGGGAGACCTCATCGCTCTCTGCAGCTCCTGGAAAGGAATTTGCAGTTCCTGGATCTGCACAGTTCCCCACGAGCCCTTGAAGTTGCTGAAGGTCTTGCCTTTCTAGTGCTGCTAAAGTCCCTGGCATATTTGTACAGTAAGTGGGTCAAGGAACAGTCAACAGCAAAGTTATGGCTGTATTTACCCGGGAATTATGTATTGAGTCTGAATTATGCATGAATTAAAAAAAGTCAACATGACCGGCACAGTAAACACGTTGGCTTCGCCCGGGCTTGGAAGAGGGGGATCATCTGAGGATTGTGCCAGGAAGCTTCTTGTGGTGCTGGAGGCATAGGTGGAATGGTGCTGTGCCATGCCATGCCATGCCATGCCGTGCTGTGTTGTGCCATGCCATGCTGTGCTGCGTCGTGCCATGCCGCGTCATGCCATGCCGTTCCATGCCATGCCATGCTGTGCCATACCATGCCGTGCCATGCTGTGTCATACTGTGCCATGCTGTGCCATGCTGTGCTATACCATGCCACAGGGCCCAGTGGCGTGGTACCGCCATGGCCAGAACTGAACTGGGCTCAGGGCTGTGGAGCGTCCCAGCCCAGGCGGCAGCCTCGGCGCCCACCTGCACACACGCACAGTTGCGCTTGTGCTGTTGAGTTTATTTATGGCTTGAGCCTGGCTTTAATTGTTTCCATCGTGGATGTTTTAGCCGTTTAGCTCGTGTCTGATTTGTCACATAGCGCTGAGGATGTTTTGGTAACTAAGCGCTATAAACATTATTTATTATTATATTTCAGCCAAAACAAGCATTACTCTAATTTATTTATTAATCACTTTTCAGATTCAAAGGAAACATCTGTGCAGATTTGCAATTAAGTGGGTTTATGGCTCAAGTGAGATTTCCCTAGAATTTCTATAAATAGCTCCAGTGTTTATTGCTCATTGTCTTAATATTTCTGAACAATAATAATTATAACAATAATCCTCCCAGGCTGCTGTAACCCATTCGTAGCCCTGTGACCCGGCTGCATCGCGCCGGGAAGATGCGGTGATGCAGAAGTGCTGCTGCTCCTCTCCGAGCGTCCCCGCTGGAGCCGCTCTCACGAGCTCACCCTTCTCACGTGAGCCTGGGGGACTGAGCCAGCCCCACCCCTGCACCCTCGGGGCTCTCCGAGCTCCCCATCGCTCCCCGCACCTTTGCTGTGTTCCTGACGGAGGCCACATCGGGCTCCTCGAAGCACCACGAGTCGCTCTCCATTTGGCACAGGATGTGAATAATCCGACAGCATCCTCGGGGATGGAAATTACAAATGAGGTGTTACGACTCGGCAGTTTCATGCAGTTCTCAAACTTAATAGATTTGGTGATGATAAATATATTAATGGCATTAGCGTTGCAGAGAACGAGGGGATGATGGAGCGCAGGAGAGCTCAGGACACAGAGGTGCCTTCATTGCAAGGCATTGGACAGCTGGCAACGTGCTGCCTGCGCTTTAAGTGAGCGAGCGGCTTCACCCACGGGACGTAGCACCCAGAGCAAGAGATTCGGGTCTTGCCCCGGCTCCAGCATGACAGGAGCAACTCCTCTCCTCTCCTCTCCTCTCCTCTCCTCTCCTCTCCTCTCCTCTCCTCTCCTCTCCTCTCCTCTCCTCTCCTCTCCTCTCCTCTCCTCTCCTCTCCTCTCCTCTCCTCTCCTCTCCTCTCCTCTCCTCTCCTCTCCTCTCCTCTCCTCTCCCTCTCCTCTCCCTCTCCTCTCCTCTCCTCTCCTCTCCTCTCCTCTCCTCTCCTCTCCTCTCCTCTCCTCTCCTCTCCCTCTCCTCTCCCTCTCCTCTCCTCTCCTCTCCTCTCCTCTCCTCTCCTCTCCTCTCCTCTCCTCTCCTCTCCTCTCCTCTCCTCTCCTCTCCTCTCCTCTCTTCTCTTCTCTTTCCTCTCGTCTGGGAGCTCAACTGCTTTTAAGGACATTGGGAAACAAGCTCTGTGTTCCAGTGTTTTCCTCCATTTCACTTTTGGCTCTATAAATCACTCTCTTTTAGCAGGAATTTCCATATCCTGGCCGTGCTCTGCTCTGCCAGTCGTCCCCTCCAAGCCGGGCTCTAACCTCGTTTGCTCCCCACAGACAAAAGTAACACATTTAACCTTTTTTCTATGAGGCATATTTATTGCTTTCCAGGGCTCCCCTTTCCAAATCTCTCCCAAACAGACATTTGTCTTCCTGAGGTTTCCGGTGTTTCCAGAGCAAAGCCTGAGAATCAATACAGCTCACGTTGTTTCAGCTTTCCCAGCCTCCAGCTCCAGATTGGATTTAAGCCGGGCTCTGTCCCCCATTTACACTTTTAAGCATCCCAAGCCAGTGCGCGCTCACACGGCTTTTATTGACTGCAGTGGGGACAGCGTGATTTATCCTCGCTGATCATCAGTTCAGTTTGCCCAAAAGAACCACTCCTCGGGATGGCTGTAAGTGGGGCTATAAACGTATTTCATCCTCTGCGGTGGAAGAGGGAAAATATAGAGTAGATGGCTCTATTATATCAGCTTCTGGTTATTCTTTCTAATATTTATTTCAAAAGTCCGTTGCAAAAACCACTTTGCGCGGGGAGGAGATAAACCTGCGCTTGAACCACTTGCAAATCTTTTTTATTGGCAGAGAAGCTGTGCGAGGGAGACTCTGCTAAAACACCGGTGGGGTTACGTTAGCGTTTGCAGTGCGCGCCGGGGAATCCCGCGGGGAGGAAGGCAGAGATCGAGTAAACCCAGGGCTGAGCCACTCGGTCTCCTCCTTTTGCCTCCCTGCGTGCTACTCGGACGTGGTTTTACGCCACCTTTCAGAAACAAAGCCAGGAAGATTATTCTTCCCATGCGAGCTTGTGTTCCTCATCCGAGACATCGGCAGCTGCTGCCCCGGGTGTGGGTGCCTCTCCGGGCTCGGCTCCCGCGCCATCCCAGTGGGCGATGGCAGAGAACCCATAGAGTGGCACGGGGCTATCAGAGCTGGAGCCGCCTCGAGCAGCTTTGCTGTTGGGAAACCTAGGGAGAGCAGTTTACGGGACGTGCTGTGCAGCTGCTTTGCTCTTTCACCCTTACAAACCCGCGCCCAACAGAACCGGTGCCAGCGTCGGAGCTGCAAAAGATCTGGCAAAAAGATAAGGGATGTGGAAGGTGGCCTGGTGGTCCTGCAGCCACTGCCCGTCCCCCGCTCCCTGCCTGCAGCCCAGTGACATCCCTCCGGGGCGCTCTCTGGCCTGTGTGCAACGGCAGCGTGCAGCTCGTGTGAACGGCAGCGGGCAGCTCGCGTGAACAGCAGCGGGCAGCTCACATGCAATGGCAGCGTGCAGCTCGCGTGCAATGGCAGCGTGCAGCTCGCGTGCAATGACAGCATGCAGCTCTCATGCAACAGCAGCGTGCAGCTTGTGTGCAACAACAGCTTGCAGCTCACGTGCAACGGCAGCGGGCAGCTCGTGTGCAATCCTACCCTGCAGCTCGTGTGAACAGCAGCGTGCAGCTCACGTGCAACGACAGCATGCAGCTCTCATGCAACAGCAGCGTGCAGCTTGCGTGCAATTCCACCCTGCAGCTCGCGTTCAACAGCAGCGTGAGCAGGGCACCCGTATGTGTCCAGAGCTGGGATCCTGCTCAGATCCTGCTCCTGTCAGGACGGACGTTACTGCTGCTCCGCGGTTGGCAGCACACGCAGGGCAGGAGTCGGCTCGTCCTATGTGCAAGCCATCGTCTGCTCAGCTGGGAAAGGGACCCCTTTCACCAGAGCCGGCTGTTCGTGGCACTCCCTGTAATTATTTGCTTGTGGACAATTTCTGCAGGAAGTTCTGTTTCATCCCAGGAGAGGGCAATGCCACACACGGCGCAGCCGTCCCACCGGGAGGGCTCCTGGGCTCCAGAGATGCCTCTGCCAAGAGAGAGTGGGATGGGACCACACCTGCCTGCACGGCTCCTGCTGCCCGTCCGCAGCGTCGGCTGTCCCGATGGAGGCAAATCTGTTTAAAAGCAAACCCTCACTTGTCTCCACTGAAGATGGCAGAAAATCCCAGAATGGATGCGCTTTATCAAATCAGTAGAAATTAAACCAGCTTAATCTCAGGAAATCATCCTCCCCCCAGACAGGCAGCAGTGACGGCTGCTGGCATCCCCCCAGCTCGCCGTTAACAAGCCCTGAACGCGCGGCAGTGAGATCCGATGCGAATTATTTGTGCAAAGCCGGAGGATTTCATCTCAGATGAGCTGCCAAAGTGGGAAGTTTTAATAACTGAAATCCTCTACCGTAATTATCCGGTGGTGAGATTGGCCCTGCTAGGTTTGAGCGCCACGGGCTTCTTGGCGCTGCAGACCGAGGGCTGAGAATGGAAGCTGAGACCATGGCAGAGCCCTCACAGGGAGGGACTGCAACCCTCCCGGCCCCGACCCAGCTGGGAATAAGGCAGTGTCTGAGGGAAGGGCCAGCTCTCCCACACACAGAGACCACCACGAACCAGCCAAGTAATCGAATTCGCTGAACCAGAATGCATTTGTCCCATGGCGAAACTCGTGTCCCACAGTACAGGGCTGGCACCTCATGCCCTTCTCCAGGGCCAGGGAGGGCACAGCCTCATCTGCCCCCTTCCTCTCTTTTTTCTTTCCCATCTCTTCCCAAGCAGCAGGAGCAGGTGAAAAGCCTTGGTGCAAGCAACCCACCCAAGCTGAAAGAGGGGAGACTGAGATGGGATCTTAGGGAGAAATGTTTTGCTGTGAGGGTGGGGGCCCTGGCCCAGGGTGCCCAGAGCAGCGGTAGCTGCCCCATCCCTGGAGGTGTTCCAGGCCAGGTTGGATGGGGCTTGGAGCCCCCTGATCCAGTGGGAGGTGTCCCTGCCCATGGCAGGGGGTGGCACTGGGTGGGCTTGGAGGTCCCTTCCAACCCAAACCGTTCTGTGATTCAGTGAAACCATTCCATAAAGGCAGCACTGTCCGTCCTCCCCCTGAAGATTTCCTCAGGCAGAAAGCCCCGAGCAAAGCGAATCTGAAAGAGCCCTTGCTAAGCCTGGGTAACACAGAACGATTTGGAAGTTGATAAACAGGAGCCCTGCAAAGGGCGCTGGTTTGGGATGAGACCGTGCTTGGCTGCAGCTTTTGTTGGACTGGGTGGGTGCGGGAGAGCCAGTGCAGTTCATCAGCGTTCCTGACTGTCAGCTCCCTGTAATTCCCCAACAAGCAGAGTTTCTTAAAAACCCGTATTAAAGCAATCATGCCGTCTTCTGCACGCTGCTCTGGTGACAGCTTCCCCTGACACTGCCGTTATTGGAAGCTCTATTCCTGTCTCATCAGGAGTACAGATCGACTCTCTGGAGGGTCCTTCTTTACTGGGAAGTGGCGTCTCTGTCGTGTAGTCCGGAGAGAAATCAATGCGAAAACTACTCAGGGACGAGCAGACGAGGCTGATAACTCTTCTCAGTTACATCGCGAGCCCCGTGTTGGCTTGTTTGAGGGGAGAAACGGCAGAGGCGCCGAGGACACTGAAGGTGAAGAGGAGGCTGCCCTGCTGCAGTGGGTCTGTTCTTTCCCATCCCTCCCTCTCCCTCCCGGCACTTCTGGGCAGCCACTTCCCCTGGGACCACAGTGTTTCCCATCAGGTGTGCTCGGGGTGGATGTCTTCACACTCCGCAAGTCTTTCTTGCAGCAAGCAAAGACGGGAAATGCAAGAACGATGATCAGATTTCACCTTCACTGAAGCAGCTGGGCATTGGCTCGAGATGCATAAGACAAAGCAGGGGTAGAGAGTCACGTTTCCATTAGATCTTCTTAATTGGGCTTTTTCCTGCAAGCACAAAATCAATATTTTCATCTACACCCACCCAATAGGCTATTTAGGTCTCTTTTAATAATGCAAATCTGGCCTCTGTGTGCACAGAGTGATGGGTGCAGGCGGCTGCTGCAAGCAGGGTGCTCGCAGGGTCTTGCCGGGGGCCAACCCAGGGAGACGCCACGGAGCCGGGCATGGCCCCACGGCACGTGGAGAAATGCCACTCGCCCGGGCCACGCTGCAGGGATTGGTGGTCGGGAACCCAGCCAGGAGCCGGTGGCGTGCGAGCGATCAAAGGCTTCGGTGCTGAAGGTAAAAGCCAATTCTGAGCGCAGCGTCCTCAGTCAATATCTGCCAATCCCTAAGAAACTGGCCACCTTGAAGTAACCGAAGTGACAAAATTGAGCCGATTAGAAAAATTAAACTCAGCCCGAGCTGGAAAAAAAGGCTATTTCAGCTCACTGAAAACATTATCTGCTCTAATTCGAAGCTTTGTTTAATTTGGCTTTGAAATTGAATTTCTTTTCCTTCCTGGAGAACTGTTATTACCTTAATTCTCTGCTTTGAATAAGACCATTTATATGGTCAAATACGGCAAACTCACCGAGGGAAGCGGCGATTGGCCTCTTCCGTGCCGGCTGTGCTGAGCAAGTCACGTTTATCAAGCCCCTGCATTATTTCCTCACATCGGTGCTTTTTCACCCTTTTCATTTTGCTTTGGCTTGGTAATTATTTTATTCATGAAAAGAGTGAAATATCTGTTTTAAGGTCATTCTCCTTCCAAGGCAGACGCAGGCACTCGCCACGCTCCCCGTTTGTGTTCAGAGCTCAGGGATGGGAAGACTTGCAGCCCAGGATGTCTCCAAGCAGCCGGTCCCTCCACAGTCACGGTTTCAACCGGGGCTCAACAGGCTCCTGGGGAAAGGAGCCCATCCTAAAGCACTTGTGGCTGCTGCAAATCCAAGGTACAAATCATGGACTCCTGGAATGGTTTGGGTTGGAAAGGACCTCACAGCCCACCCAGTGCCACCCCCTGCCATGGGCAGGGACCCCTCCCACTGGGTCAGGGGGCTCCAAGCCCCATCCAACCTGGCCTGGAACACCTCCAGGGATGGGGCAGCCACCACTGCTCTGGGCACCCTGGGCCAGGGCCTCAATGGAAATGAAAAGTGGGTTTTCCCATCTCCGTACCCGCTCATTTCACCAATTCCAGCCGGCTCGCTGTAACGCAGCTTCTTCGCAGAACGGCAATAGAGGGAAGACAACAGCGTAATGAAGGCATTGCATCCCAATTTCCAAGTGTGGCCAACAAGATCAATCAGGCACTTTGGAAAAATGAAGAACTTTATCTCCAATCAGCCAGCTTTTATCTGCCTAGGAGTAAACACGGCTGAGGAAGCTGGTGGTAGCACAGCTGCATCGTAAATAAGCCTGAAGCCAGACCCTTCTGCTGGAAGTAAATAATTGATCTCAGAAAAATTCTGCTTAGGCAAAGCCATTTCAATTACCTGGCAGATGACGCCGAGTGCTGGGAGAGGTTAATGGCTCTAAAATATTTAAGGAGAAGATGTTTGTCTGGGCACACCGTACTTTGTCTTTCATTTACCCAACAGAGGGAGATTATCTGAGTAACTAAGTGGCAGGCAGGTGTGACATCCCATCCCGCTCCGGTGCGATCCCTCACTGGGAGGGTGTTGAGAGGCACCGAGGGGTGAAACGCAGAGATGGCTTTTGCCTGGCAGCATTCCTGATGGAGATCGTAGGTAGTGGCACCAGCCTGAACTACAGCTTCTCCAGCTCCTGCAGCGCACCAAGGGCTGCGGGGGTTCCTGGGATCCGTCTCTAAGGCAGCAGACAGCGGGCGCTCTGCGGGGCCGGGGAGGTGAGACGTGAACAGGGGTTGCTGTGAGTGAGGAGCTGCCGTGCAGCACAGCACGCCCAGGGGCACCGAAACCTGGGCGCGTGGTTTAGTGCTGGAGTATTTCTCCCTCGGCAGAGAGAGCCTCCTGATCCACCCCTCGCGCTGCAGGAGCCGAGGAGCAGCGGAGCCGATGCTCTGAGCATTGTGAGCAGCAGATCTTCCTCTGGGGTGGGGGGGGAGCCCTCATCCCTCTTCCATTGAATTTGAAAAACAATAAAGTTTGTTTGGGGGTCTGTTAAAGAAGGTTTTAGTGACACAACGGCTCTCAGTGAGCACTGTGTGCCTGGCGCCTCCAAGTCATTCCCCAAAGCGCGGTGGATCCCCAGATGGCTGCACACAAGAGGGAACCACCCCACGCCCAGCTGCGCCGCTCGCAGCGCTATCAAAGCCTCGGTGTTGATCAGCGATCGGCTTTGGTTTTGCAGGAGCTTTGATCACGGTACCTCAGCTGCGGGAAGCGCGTGGTTCCCTTTGTTTCCGTTAACTTTCCTTTCTTCACTTTCATCTCATAAATAATTTATTCTTGTTTGTTCTATTCACTTTCATATTTTTGTTTTCTTCCCCATTAAAATTCTGCTTTGGTGGCTTGTGGAGAAACTTTGAAGCTCTCCCTCCCTGTCCTCAACCTTTCTGGAGGAACAGATTCCTCCTCAGTACGGACTGAAGGGAGGGAGAGGTTTAACTCCCTCGCTCGTGGCTGCACTTTGCAAAGCGCTCGTGCTGGGGAAGCCCCATCCCCCTGTGCCTCTGGGGTGAGGAGCATCCCTGGGCGCGCGGGCAGCAAACGCGCTAGGTGTGAGCTGGCACACGGGGTGCCAGGCAGCACCACCGCTCAGCGGAGGAGCTGACCGAGAGGAGGAAACTATTTCTGGCATTATAATATATTCAGCTTTGGATATGCTGGGTCAATAAAAGCCTTCTCCAAAGAGGGCTTGCTTCTCTGATGTTAAAAAATTATAAATTTTCAAAGCAAAGCACGGATTCAGCGGACGAACCTGCCCTTCTGCACAGGTCTTTCAGAGT
This sequence comes from Neomorphus geoffroyi, assembly GCA_033558235.1. Taxonomy (NCBI): domain Eukaryota; kingdom Metazoa; phylum Chordata; class Aves; order Cuculiformes; family Neomorphidae; genus Neomorphus; species Neomorphus geoffroyi. The sequence goes on along the minus strand of JAUMJM010000029.1, from coordinate 830,191 downwards.
CACAGCACCGCTCGTCCCTCCCCCGATGTAAGAGCAGCTTCCAATGCAGCAGCTTCTTTAGCTGCTCCCTTCTTTGTGGAGCTCTGGTTTTGTCAATATTTTCTCCCCATTGAAAGATGGATTTTATTGTATTCACCCTTAAATGAGGCCTCCGAAAATAAACAAGGTGCATCTGCTGTTTCCCATCGCCTCCATCGGCCCACGGCGGCTTCCAGGTGTAGTAGCTCCACCTGTGTCCACATTAGCGTGGGGTGGCTGGGCTGGAGGTGTGCAGGTGTTTCTGCTTTGGCAATCAGGCCTCGGGCTTTCACCCCCCCCCCGGGGCTGCGGGTGAGGGCAGTGGGTTTCTGCCTTCGGGGAGCTCAGTAGTTCTGCTGGGGTGCCTGGATGGAGGCTGGGGGTGCTCTGGGGGAGCCAAGGACCTGCGTGCGGAGGGGCAGGTGGGCTGCCTGCTCTCTCTCGGATGAAGAGGTCATCTGCAGCCCTTTACAAGAATCAGAAAGGTAATTACTCGAGAGGGAAGTGAAATGCCTTTGTATTGGGAGGTATTATTTGTTGTAGGGTAGCAAATTGCGCTGCTGTTGTGGTTATTACTTTGACAGCAGCACCCAGGGCCCTTCCGAGGAGGGAGGTGCCGCTCCTCGCCTTCGTGCGCGTGGCGTCTCTTGTCTCCTCCGGTTACCATCAATATTTACAAGTGTATCGTGGAGAACCGGGGGCGCTTCCGAGTTTACGGAGGCTCAGTGTGTGTGTGTCACCTCGAGCTACCCGCTGCAATAAAGCAGCAATTAACAATTATTACCAAACATGCCACGGCACGATTTGCCCCGGAGGACCTGGGAGCACTCTTTAAGCTACCGTCCCCAATCCTGAAGGCTGCATTCAAGGAAAGGACCCGTGAAAAGCGACTGCGAGCGAGCCTTGCCCCTTGTGGTGCAGGGTATCGCGCCAGCGAGGCTGCCTCCGGGGAGACGTTGCTCTGATTGTAGCTCCTGTCTGAAACTTCTGGGTCAAGTTCATTGATTGGGATCATTAATTGGCCTGGCTTTGCGAGGGGTGGGGATGTGGGGGCTCCTCGAGGAGGCCCTCGTGGGCACATCTGCTCAGCAGCCGGATGAGGCTTTGGCTGCGCTTCTGTGTGAGCCTCCCGGGGCTGCTGAGCCTCTGCCTTTTCTCTGCCCCTCTCCCACTCAGGCACCGAGCGGAGCCTCCTTCCCTCATCTCCACCTGCAGGGCTTGTCCCAGGCGCCATGCCCAGCTCCGCTTGGGTCAGGGCAGTGCCAAGCACAGTCACAGCCTGGGTGGGGAATGGGTTGGGAGCAGCCCTGGGGAGAGGCGCTGGGGGTGAGGACCTCAACGTGAGCCACAACGTGTGCTCACAGCCCAGAGACACCCCCATGTCCTGGGCTGCATCCGTGGCACGGGGACCAGCAGGGCGAGGGAGGGGGTTCTGCCCCTCTGCTCTGCTCTGGGGAGACCCCCCCTGCAGCCCTGGGTCCGGGTCTGGAGCCCTCGGAGCAGGAAGGACAACATCGGAGCTGGCAAACCATTGCGGTTTGTGTGGGATTGAGATCAAAGCCGCCCAGCGGTGCTGATTACTGCGATGAGCCCTGACACCGAGAACTATTTTTAATTCAAAGAGTTGTGTCTGCCTCTGTGCCAACCTGTGAGCTCTGTCAATTTGCAGGGAAGCAGTCAAATCCGATTACTACAGAAAATATGCAGGGAGGGTAACATGGTGTGAACTGACATAATACGTGTTGGTTAAGGTGCCATCCCGGGCTTGACTGTTTTCTGGATGTTATAAATCCCACAGCAGTAAAGAAAGAGGGTTATTATTGCCATAAGCCCTTCAGCTTGAAAAAAATATTCGCCCTGAGGGTCGCAGATATGAAGTCTCCCTACAAATGAATGTGTCCACAAGTGAGGTTTGCGCTTCCCTTTCCTATGCAAGGAAGTAAAACCATCCTGGCTTTATTCAAGATTGTGGATTGCAAGCTCCTAAACATCAGTAACAGCATTTCCCGTTCACATTCCGGTTCTCCTGATCCCCAGGAAGCTCTGAGGACCCACAGTGACGCTGGCACTGACATCTGGGGCACCAGTAAGGAATGGGTTGGGTTTGGAGAGACCTCCAAGCCCACCCAGTGCACCCCCTGCCACAGGCAGGGACACCTCCCACTGGGTCAGGGGGCTCCAAGCCCCATCCAACCTGGCCTGGAACCCCTCCAGGGATGGGGCAGCCACCACTGCTCTGGGCACCCTGGGCCAGGGCCTCCCCACCCTCACAGCAAAACATTTCTCCCCAAGATCTCATCTCAATCTCTCCTCTTCCGTTCTCCCAGCGAGCCTGTGGGGAGCAGCTCTGTTTCCAGGAGGAGCAGAGAATTCCTCGCATCCCCCAGCTCCAGCCCTGTTTGGTTGTGACAGGCGAAGAAAAGGCACTTGTGAAAAAACCAACTCCCAGCTGCAGATTTTTCAGCAGCAGTGGCTGGTTTGAAGGAAATTGGAATTTCTTAGCCCGAAGGAGGGAGGAAAGGCAATAGATACAGTTCAGTTAAAGAGTAATCACAGGTTGAGGAAAAGAGCTGAGAGATTTAAAGCTAATTAAAAGTATCTGAGTTTTTCTAAAACCACTTTGAAAGCAGACAAATGGAAATAACCCACTGGGTGATGATGAGCTTTGGATTTTGTTAGAAATCACGGAAGAATAAATTTAGCAAATCACCAAGGAAGCCTAATGCAACATCGGAGCTGCGGCGCGCAGTCGGGACTGGTAATTCTCCCAATTCCTGACAATTAGCCCTTTCGGGAGACACTGCCACTTCTCTCACCTCACCTAAACCCTCCCTATTGAACCCTGCCTGCGATTAATGCTCGCTCATGCCCACCTTTCTCTCTTCTCCGTTACTGCTTTCCTCTGTGTCTCAGCCTGGCGATGTCCATCCTCACCTGCCTCTCCCTTTTCCTGCTGCTGCTCCGGTTGAGAAGGATTAAGCTTTTAGCTGCAGGGGGGGCCTTTTGCCTTATATTGCTGCGCCTGGCAGGGCTATCGGGCAGCGATTTGAGGCTCCTGGGGCAGCTCGGAGCCTCTAGAAATCTGCAGCCCAGTGGTGACCCCCGATGGGTGGATGTTCCCAAGAGCAGATCCCTTCCAGGAGAAAGGAGATGGGTCTTGACCCCAGCCAGAGACAGCAGTGAGGATTGCAACACCAGGCTCTGGCAGCTGACACGGGAATGCTGATATCTTTGTTTTCTGAAAGAAAACAACGGTGGGAATTTTCCAGAAACTCTGTTTTTTCAAGGACAAATGCAAGAAGGAGAAAATGCAGCGTGACCAGGGATGCCGGCCCCGAGACATCCCAGCATCCCTGGGAACAGAGACAGGGAAAGATGATGTGGTGGCAAAGCAAGAAGGAGGAGATGATGACAGTAATAAAAAGGGAAATGAAATAAACACCAGAGCAAACCAAGCCGCACAGAGCGAGCGTAGGGTTCAATGAGCAGCTGGGACAGAAAAACCGCTAACGCCGTGGTTCCTGAATAATACAGAGATGGGAGCGCAGGTGATGAGGCGACCGAAGGAAGGAAGGAAGGAAAGAGAAAATAGGAAGGAGAAATTGCTGCAGGGAGAAGCCTGCAGGTGATGTGTGATTCTGCTATGCTAATAAAGAGATGAAAGCAAATGGAACGGGAGCAGAGACTGGCAAAAGTCTGACTTTTGTTGGGAAGAATAAGAGGATAAACGTTTTTAACATTTATGAAGTAGCAAAATAAAGCAAAGAAAAGCTGAGAACATCAAGCTCGTAGATGAGGAAATTAAAGTACATAAAATATTTATTCATTTGTGCTTCGTGGCTGTCAGCCATGCATGCATTGGAGAAATGGTGTGTTTCTAGGCATGGTTTTATTCTTGCTCCTATTTTTCCCTCTCTCCCAGAGATGAACAGGAACAATTTGGTAAATAGTGGCTGAATGCTCAGTTCATTTCCTACATTCCATTAATGTTTCATTTCTTCGTACCCTCAGAACAAGAATGGGAAGTTGGTGTAAAACATTATTCTCCTTTCAAATCCCAGTGAAAAGGAGCGTGGTTCCAGGCCAGTCGTGAAGATTACAAGCTGGCATCTGTGTTAAAATGGGGATGTGGTGCTGATGACACGTGCCAGGCTGGGAGCAGCGCGTTAACGAGCCACGGAAGGGGAGATGGAACCCAGGGTTTGTGTCACCAGCTGCTCCGTCCCAGCCCGAGAGGACCATTTCTGGAGGATGCTCTTGGCTTCTTGTCCTCTGAACGTTTCACCCCGTGTCCTCACTGAGGCAGGCAGCAGATTCCTTGCTTCAGGTGACTTATTTGTTACTGCACCAGAAATAAAGCACTTTTCTAATCCCGGAGGTGAGCCCTGGTGGCCTGAAGTGGCAGCAGGGCCGGGCGCGTTTCTGACGCTGTCGTTCGGCGCTCATTGCAGAGGCCTTGCAGGAGCAGCACCGCGCTCCCGGGAATGGGCGTGGGGGCCGAAAGGAAGAGCTGGCTTTGGAGAATCCCCATCCCCCCCTTCCCATGCCTTCCTAGAAGAAAGGTGGAGTCTCCGGAAGTGGTGGAGTCTCCATCCCTGGAGGGGTTCAAACCAACCTGTAGATATGGCACTTGATGATGTGGTTTAGCGGGCACGGTGGGACCAGAGGAGCTTGGAGGTCTTTTCCTGCCTTAATGATTCTAAGGAAACCAACTGGGGGGGCAAGAGCGAGGCACAGATCCCACTCGGAGCAGGTGGCTTGTCCCACAGCCAGAGCACCATCCTGCACACCCCGGCAGGGAGAGAGGTGGGCAGGGATGCATCTGCAGGGCACCCACCTGCCGTGCCCAGCTGGGGCCAGTGGCACCGTGCAGCTCAGCAGCCCTCCGTGCTGGGAGAGTGGTGCAGGGCCGGTTTGCTCACCGGTTGCTCATCCTCCTCGTGTGCGTGGCAGCGCTGGCCCCAGGCGGTGGGCATGTCAGCCTCTGGCCTACTGCTAATTTTAATTTGTTTGATGGAGAATCCTGGTGCTCCGGCGACTTGGCTGGCGTCGCCTGCTGCCTGTCAGAGCCGTTTATCCTCCAACAGCAGTGTCTAGGATTTACCAACCCCAAGCTGACTGGCGGCTCCTCTTGCTCAGCAAATATTTTTTTTTGCAACCCCTGGGCTGCCGTTGCCCGTTTACCCCCCTGTTTGTTGAGTCCTTGGCAGCCCTGCCGAGCTGGGACCCCAGACTGGGCAGCTGGAGCTTCCCAGGAGCTGGGTGGGCTGCAGCGTGGGACGCACAGGGAGGTGGGCAAGATGCGGAGGTGCTGAGCCTGAGAGTGGAGCAGGGTGGGACTCTGTCCTCATCTCGTGCCTCGCCTGGCTGGGTGTCGTGAGGTGCTGCAGCACCAGGATCTCAGCTGGAGCGGGAGGTCAGGGCTGGAGATGCCCCTTTCCAGCAGCGCTGCCTGACAGGAGCTGCTTTGTCCCTCCAGCCAAGGTCGGGTGGGTGCCTGGTTTTGCAGAATTACGAGTGCTAACGTTGCATTTTGCGTTCCCTGGGCCTCTTGGGATAATGGAGAAGCTGCTGGGTAGCCCAAGGGCTTTTTTAAATCGTGCCCTTCCAGGGAAGGTGTCACCAGAGAGCTGTGAGTGAGCCTTGGGCGTGGGAGAGCCTCCCTCTCCTTGTGCAGCCTTTGCAGCCTTCTGTAAACATGAAGATGTCGATATTAATTTCATTATGAAGCTCAGAAAACCCCTTGATCTTGGCTTTATCAGAAATGATAAATTCTTGGAGAATTTGTTAGGCTGGATATTCTGGTTTCCAGCGAGATGCTTGGATAATGTAAGCTAAAATCAATTAATAGACTCCAGTTGGGATCTGCCAACTCGTACCAGCTGAAAAGATGGTCTGATTTTGTCTTCTGGTGAGAAATTTATCTAAGGAAAGCTGACCCAGCCTGCAGGAAACGAGGAGAAGCTGATAACCACAACAAGCACACTCAGATGATGCAACTTTCATCTCTGATGCGGGATCAGAATTTTTGCAAAGAGAGAGAAAAATAGAAGCACCGGTTTCTCAGGATCAGCCCTGAGAAATCCCTGTAACAGCTGATAATGGTGCTTTATGGAAGGCGCGTGTGAACTCCCACATCCCTGTGATTACGGTGTTTCTGAACCACGGGCACTGCCGCGCGCATCCCGACCGTGCCCAATGGGAAACTGGGCTGTGTGGAGAACTGGTGAGCAGCCGCCCACGGAAACGCGCTGCCACGGCCTCGCCAGCCGTGCAAGTCAAAGGAAACCCACGTGTGGGGGAGGTTTAGATTGGATATTAGGGAAAGAATTCTTTACTGGCAGAGGCTGCCCAGGGTGGTGGGGGAGTCTCCGTCCCTGGAGGGGTTCAAAAAGGGTGTGACCGTGGCACTTTGAGATACGGTTTAGTTGGCACGGTGGGGCTGGGCTGACGGACTGGGTGAGCTGAGAGGCCATTTCCAACCCTAAGGATTCTCTGATTCTCTGCAGGGACGGAGCCTGCAAACGCAAGGGGAGCGTAGTCGAGCCGTGTGTAGGTTTAACTGTGTGGGGGAAAGGGGCTGTGTGGGAAGAAGTCTTCCGTAGGATTTCCTCCAGCTTCCCTCACGTCCCTGGCGGTGGTTGGCAGCAGCAGTCTTGGTTTATGTGTTCGGGCTGTTGCGAGGCACTGCGGGGGTGCGTCCATACAGCTGCAGGGTGAAGCATGCGTGTTTGCCTGTTGGCTATGCTCGCTCTGTTGGCCTCGCTCTCCTCTGAAGGCTGCGCTCCGCGTCATGTCTTTGCTGGGCTCCAGAGCCCTGTGTATTTCCCCGTGGCCCTCGGCGTCAGTGCTCTGCACACAGACTCTCTCGCAAGCCCTTGCACTTGATTCAGTCACTGCTTAATTTAATCCTCTAATTTAATCAATACTTCATGGCGCAGGTCTTTCTTTTTTAAGAAAACACAAACAAACAGAAAACCTTCAAGCCTTTTTTGTTGATTGCTTTATGCAGGTATTATTAGGTTAATGCAATCAGCGGTGATAAAGCTGCCCTCCATTTAATGAGGGAGCAGCCGTGCTCTGCTTGTCCTGGAAGGGAGGGAAGGCTGGAGGAGAAAACCAAACACTGTTGACATTGGGTACTTGAGGCATCGCCGCTGGCACCATCAGATTCACAGAGGTGACCCTTTCTGTTGCAGATGACGGGAGGCACCAACAAGGACTCCACCTCCTTTCCAGATGCTCCACAAGATGAGAGCGAAAGCTGGGATGCGCTGTGGTCTCAACAGGCAAGGAAGGATGGAGAAAGGTAGGAGGATGGAAAGCGCGGTGAGCGAGGCAGGTCGTGTGGTTTCTCTGAGGTCGCGTGGTACTTACGGTGAGGAGTGTGGTCTCTGGTCACACTGGGGAGCTGTGGGAGCTCCAGTTGTGCCAGGGCACTGGTGCAAGGCTCCCAGTCGCAGGCTTTGCCCTCCCCATGCCTGCCGGTGGCATCGATGGCGCACGTGCTCGGTGCTGGCTCCGTATAGTGAGTTGATGCGCCTGCTCTTACAAGCGTGAATCCTGCAGCGGTTGTTCTATCTTTAATCAAGTTTGTAGAGCCTCAGGCCATTCATGGGGAAAAAAGGGTTTTCAGTCTGTAATAAGGGGAAAATTTGGCTGTCAAGGAGCACAAATCCTGAAAATGAAGTTATCCTTCCTTGTTGCATTTTACTACGAATTTCTTAAGCCCAGTCTCAACAAAGTAATGGTGCGTGTAGAAGATTTTTCAAGTTGTATAAGCAGGCCGGTAAATGGTAGGGGCAGCTTCCACTTCCAGGGCTTAGCGATGCTGTAGCGCGTCTCCAGCTCCCTACGCGCCGCTGCGCAAAGCAGGTGGGGAAGTTTGCTTATCCCAAACCGTAGCATGGATGGGTTTGGCTTAAAGGGACAAATGTGCAGGTTTAGGGTACCTGGCAGAGGGTGAGGTGGGGGAGCAGCCGTGCCAGCTCCCGTGAAGGAGCTGCTTTGCCACCCCTTGGCCACCGGGAGCCGTGGGACTCTGAGATGGAGTGGGTGGTGTGGGGCTGAGATGGGGAGAGCTGCGCAAGGCGGGTGGAACAGGAGCTGGGCTGCTGGCAGCTGCCTGCTGGGGCTTTTCAGTCCTAGAGCGTACGTTTGCCATTGGTCCTTGGGCTGGTCCTTGCCTTTGGCCCTTGCGTCTCTGTCTTCACCCGTTAGGGCCAGTTCTCCTTTTCTGCCTGCAACTTTTAGTGCTTTGGTTGTGTTGCCCCTCTGTTGAAGAAAACCAACCGCCGCGAAGCTAGGGAGGAAATAAACCCCCAGAGAACCTACGATAAACACCAGGAGGGCGATAAAAAGCAACAGAAACGCCTCTACCTTCTTGTTTTTTCAAGAAAGGTCGATTGACTCCCTGCAACCTTGGAGTCCGTAACAAAATTGATGACACTTCATCTTTAATTTGATTTCCCCGTTCAATAAGGGTGGTGAGCATTAGTGTCACTGTAATTTTACAGACTACCATTAGATAACAGAAGAATATCAAATGTGGGGATTATGTGCGGTATCAATGGCAAAATATTATACCCGGCGATGATTTAGCAGAACATTAATGTCCCAGGCATGCCATCAGACATGCCATGAATTGGACAATAAACTGTCTGGTTCTTCAAATAATTACTCACGGGCTGATGTCTGGCTGTGCGGGAGGCGCCTGTGCGGCCAAACACCCCATCTGCAGCTGATCACCTGCCCACGGTGCTCCTACGGCAGCACCTCCGTGCTCCTGCGGCGCATCCCGGGGCGGGCGGCGCGGGAGTGACGGATGCCGCCCATTTTAAGCAGGTCGATAACAGAATTGGTGTAGACCACGGTTATTTTTGTGTTTAATTCACTGAACAAAATGAAACAGGTAAATCACTCAGGAGATGTGAGCTGATGTTAATAGGCCTGTTTGCAGTGCTATCTATAAACGAGCTCTGCAATTACTGACTCCTGCCGTCGTTTGCGCTCCGTGGGCTGCAGGGGGGCAGCTTTCCTCGCCAGCCTCCCCGGGCGCAGCCCTCGGGCTCCTGCAGCGAGGGCTGGGGCTCACTTGGGTTGGGGCTTTGCCAAGGTGGTGCCCAGAGCCTGGCAATGTGCAGCAAGCGTGGGGCACGCTCTGCTTTTCTGTGGCCTGGCAGGAGCGGGGCTGAGCCAGCAGAAAGCAGGGCTGGGCAGCTCCTCCACAAACAGGGATCACCCCATCTTCTTGCCTTCCTTGCCCAAGGGCGGTGAGTGAGCAGTAAGCACCCCCACGGCAGGGACTCGGCGATCTGCTCAGCCCTCTCTGCTCCTCCAGCTTCCCCCCAACGATTGCATTTTGCACGGCCCAAGGAGCTGGGCTAATCTGGAGCTGCGGCTGCCGAAGGGCCCACTCACCCAGCGCTAATAGCACGGAGCAAAACGCACCGCCGCCAGCAGCAGCCGCGGCTGAGGACGAGAGGCTCCAGGATAAGCGTGAAATTGGATCAGCGCGCCGGGTACCAGCGAGTGACTCCTGCAAGGAGCTGCAGCGGTCTCGGCTCCCTGCGGAGGAGGCTGAGCTGGCGTGGAGGCTGCCTCATGGCAGGGGATGTTTGCCTTGAACCACCCTGGAGGAGCCTCGTTAGAGCAAGGGGCGTCTGTCCAGGAGGAGAGAAGAGATGAGAGAGAGCATCAAATGATCAGCGGCCGCATCTCAGCGCTGCTGTTCTCACCTCTGGCTGCGAGCGAGCCCACCTGCAGTGCTGGCAGCTCCTGCTGGGCTCGCTGCCTGTGGGCTGAGTGCGCATCGCAGGGGATGCGGCAAAGTGGCTGAGCTGGAGGGGCTGCAGGCAAAACGCCAACGGATGGGGGAAAGTTCTGTGTTGGTTCTGCTGAGTCAACCAGCTGGCAGCACCCCAAGGCGCCCGGGGTGCTGGGGTGGGTGGGGTGGGTGCTGGCAGCTGCTGCCTCCTGCTTGTGGTGGGACTGGAAATACCCACGGCGGTGCGAGGCAGCCCAGAGCGTGTGAGGGTGCAGAAGCAACGTCTACACTACGATATTTCAGAGTCTGTGCCAATCCTGCACAGCCACCAGCTCAGAGGCAGGGTTTTCTGTGACTGATCTCTACCCTGCTGCACTCCTGGAGGCGTTGCCAAGCTCTTCGCCCAGCTTTGCCATGGAGGATGCGGCGCCTTTGTCCAGAGGAGATGCAGAAGCTCGGCTGTGGGGGTGTTTAACCTCTCCCCTGTCACCGGGGTGGGCTGTGGGACCTCCAGAGCATCCTCAGCACTGACCTTCCCAGGCCTCTGCGAGGAACAGGGCGCTGGGGTGGGCGCTGCGGGCACTCTGCCAGCTTCCCAGAACAGCATCCTATGCGAGGCAGGACTGGTGCCCACGGAGCCACCGCTGGAGCAGCCCCACTGGCAGGTGGGCGATGAGAAGCATTTCCACCTCTGCAGAAGGAGGAGCCCAAGGATGGGGGACCTGGATGTCATGGCCACCAACCCTTCTATGGGGAAGCAGCAGAATTAGTCACTGGGGTCAGCAGAGTCATCGTGGCTTAACGAAAACCAACCAAAGCCAATTATTATATGAAATTGTCGGGCTAACGCCATTGGGCACTGGGGGAACCTGGTGGGGCTCATAAAGCACTTGGCAGCCGCACAAAGCAATTCTGGTGACACCTCTGGGCCATTTGAGGGGGCGCACTGGAGGCTCTGCTGCTCCTTGGGGCCAGGGACTTGCAGAAGGGACACCCCGGACTGAGCACCCTGTCCCATCACTGCCTGCCTTTGCAGGGAGCCCCTTCTTGCCAGCAGTGCCTGGTGAGTGCTCTTCCTCAAGTCTATCCTAGTGCCTTTTCCCACGCAAACGTGTTTGCTGATGCCTGGTCAATACCCAGCTCTGCAAAAAACACAGCAGCAAAGCAGTCTGGGGGCTGCAGGACGGACCCCTCCATAGGTGCCCTGAGTTGGCAACGTCATCCTCGTGGTCCCGTGCCAAGAATGGTCATCCAGAAGGCACTGGGCACGTAACCCTCGTAGCACTGCGGAACAAAGATGTCTTGTCCCAGAAGGTGGTAAATGATATTTACGGGCAGCAGTGCAGGCGTAATTGAATGGCATTAGAGTCATGCTATTTCTTTTTTTTTTTAATATAAATCTTAAATCATTCCTCGGCTCTCGCTGCTGTTCCAAATTGTAACTTGGCTTTTTAAAAGTTTATCGTGCACTAATTCATTCTGGCCATTCATTTAAATTCTGCTGACAGGGTACAAAACGGGTTCTTTTTTCAGCCTGGAGAATTCTGGCTTTGGCAATTTATGGTGCCTTTTGGAGTTAATCGGGATGTTTCCTAAACTTCCTTGGCAATAGGAACACGTTTATCAAGAAGCACCTGAGAGATGGCCGGGGGTTACCGATATGCCCGGTGCACACAGCATTTCTGAAGGATCGGGGCCAGGGTCCCTCCAGCACCGCTTGGCTGTGCTCCCTGTGGTGCTGAGGGACAGGCTGTAGTGGTGAACTTGGCAGTGTTTAGTTCACAGTTGGACTTGATGCTCTTAAAGGTCTTTTCTGTGACCTACAGAGCCCCTCTTTTGCCCTTGTCAAAATTGCCCACGCGTCTTTCTTCTCATCCTCCCACCCCGAAGGAGCCCAAAGCCTTTGGGGAGCCTCCAGGGAGAGCTGGGTGCCCCAGCCCCTTGGCGGTGCCATCGGAAGGACCCGCCGCCACCGGCACGTGGCTCGTGTGCCATGGACAGAGGCCCCTTGGCGCTGCTCGGCAGAGCCACTGTCATACCCTTACGTGCTCAAAGCCTGTGCTTTCACGCTTCCAAACGCTGTCAGAGCAAGTCACAGGAGGGATTATTCTGGGCTCTGTTCAGCATAGTTACCTAGCAATTTGCGGGAGCCTTGGTTCTACTGGGTAGTTACTCAAGCCGTGCGAGCAGCTTTGCAGCGAGCAATTCATTTGTTGCATTTGGTTCCTTTTACTGCTCACAAATAGTCCAGACGCCAGCTTGGAGTCTTACAAATTCGTTCTCTGCTGGAAAGATTTCAGCCCCGTTGGTTGTTTGTGAAATATTTCCTCTGATCGTTGCTTTTGAGAGCTCGCCGCCTGTAATTCCCAAACCGCGCCTGGGCTCGGGCCATTGCTGCCACGCGGTGCGGTTTCTCTGCCCTCTGCAAGAAAGGGAAGGCAGCAAGGCGGGAATTCACAGGGCATTCCTTGGAAAAGTCTTGTGATATTTTGCTTTCGGGTTTCTCAGGTTCATAAGGAATAACGTGCAAACACCTTCCTCTTCCGGCTTCTTCCCATGCGTGCGCAGCGCCTCTGCTTTAATGAGCCATAAATATTGTTTACATTTGGCTTATTATCTCCAAGGGAATCTGTGCTTTTTTGCTCATCCAGGGTATTTACAGGCCTTCTGTTCCCCGCAGAACTTGAAGAATTGTGATGAGGAATTGCTATTATTCAGCTAATGAGCAATATTGATGGCTAAAAAGCCAAGTCACCACCTTCCGTCCTCCCGGTGTCAAACTGGAGGGGAAAAGCCCCAGGGAAGATCCCAGGTGGTGAAGAACAAGGCAAACAGCACCCAGGTGACAAAGAGCCACGGCCCTATGGCAAATGTTCAAGAATCTTAATTAGGAACAATTTGAAGCTACTGCCTTCCCCGTGTCGTTAAGTTACAGCTAAAAGAGAGAACCTGTTTGAGGCTTCTGGCTCTTACGGGCACCTTGGGCATCCTCCCCTGGTGCTGTGCAGGCTCCTGGGCACTGGGTCTGCAGCCCAGCCTGGTGCTCATCCTGGTGGGTGTCTGTGCCAAGAGCCCACTGGGTGCCCACCCACTGCCCTGGCCACGTTTTTGGCGCTGACCAGGCTGGAGGAGGTGGTGATGCTTCTCCCCGTTTCCTCCTCAGCCGGCGGCTCTGGCTGCCCAGCAAGAGCTTAAGGGAGGCCCCAGTGATGGTTCCCTTCCCTTGGACACCAGCCCCGATCAGCATGGCATGAGTCGATTCCTTGCTGGCACAGCACCCGCCTGGCAGCTGGCACCTGGGAGGGCAAAATGCGTTTGCTCACGTTGCAGCGCAGGTGTGCGCTCAGCGTTTCGCAGGTGGCAGTTTCCTTCCCTGACCAAGCGTTCCGTGCAGGCAACAGTTTGGGACTAGTTTAGCTCACGAGTGCCCCTCAAACAAGGCACCTCCTCACCTCCAGCCCCGCTGTTCTACCACCCCTCGGTGCTCGCAGGTGCCCAGGTCGGGTTTGCCTGCTCGGTTGGAGACTCCTTGCATCACCTGGGCACCTGCCCGAGGCTGGGCACTGCTTGGGTGTCCGTGGGGTGGGAGCATCCCCGTGTCCTGGTGGGAGCAAGCTATGGCCACAGCTGAAGGACCCTCATTTAACCCCGTCGGTGCCGCAGCCGTGCTTGTCCCGCGGTCAGGCGTGGTGACATCGCCGCAGGCACGGCCGGAGCTTTTCAAGGGAAATGTGTTTATAAAACTTTGCTCCCAGCACATAAATATTTGCTCGCTCTGTGATCCTGACCGTTTTCCTCTCCAAGTGTTGCAAGAAGACTGCAAAGAGAGCGAAGGTTCTTTCGGAGCTCCAGCAAGCGCTGGATGTTTGCTTTAAATAGAATTAACCATGCAAATTGAATCATGTGAGCGCAAATTAGCGCTCATTTCGCTGGTGCTCTCGGTATCACTTAACCTACCATTTACCCCAAGACATCTGCTAAGTGCCATTCTCTCAAGCACTTAAACAGCACCTATTGCTACCAAAAAAGCCCCAGCCCCACGGAACAACAAAGCTGCCGGAAAGCCTGTAATTATCATTAAAGGGCTATTGTGCTTTGGGCGATGATGAAGCCGGCGGGTGAGGCTTTCCACGGCTGGTTCTCCTGCTTGCCAAGGGGAGGTGGAGCGGAGCTGGGGCTGAAGCCTCCAAGCTCCCTTCCCCTGGATGCTCCCACAGCTGGGAGGGTCCTGGCACAAAACCATGCTAAATTTCATAGAATGGTTTGGGTTGGAAGGGACCTCACAGCCCACCCAGTGCCACCCCCTGCCATGGGCAGGGACACCTCCCACTGGGTCAGGGGGCTCCAAGCCCCATCCCACCTGGCCTGGAACACCTCCAGGGATGGGGCAGCCACCACTGCTCTGGGCACCCTGGGCCAGGGCCTCCCCACCCTCACCATTTTTTGCCTAAACCCGTCTTGCTTTGAGGCAGAACCCATCCCCTGGTGCGGCTCTGCAGGACGAGGCACCGAGCAGCATCCTAAGGGCGGAGAGCCAGCACAGCCGGCCCGGGCAGGAGCTGCTGATTGTCCCACGGTTTGGCACAAAGAACTGGAAACGCGCTGGAAGAGGAACACTGGACTGGGGTTGGGCTCCCCAGCCAACGTTTCCACCCCATGCAAACCTTGGGGAGGGGACCATGCGTCTGCCGGCAGGTTTCAGCCTCCGCTATCTCTTGCTGGCATCGTTTTCTCCTCAACTGGCAAGGAGACAGAGGGCCCAAGGCTGCAGTGAGCTCGGTGTTGCTCCTCCAAGTCTTCTGCAACGAGATCTATTATTTACACGGTTATTTAAGCCTTTGTTGTCATAGCTGGGAGAATTAATGTATCAGCCTCGCAGAGAAGATGCAGTGCCGGCACGCTGGAAGCGCTCGGCGCTCTGCCCTTCAGCACGGGTTCACTGCTGCGCATCAGATCAGAGCTGGAAGTGCGATGGGTGGGGAGGAAGGGTGGAGGGCAGTGGCATCTCTGGAGCCCGAGCAGATCAAAGGGGTCCCATGGGTTTCCCCTCGTAGGAAACGTGGCTGTTGATACTCATCAGCTTCTCCCAGGATTCCTGCCCCCTTCCCGCAGCGTGAGAAAAATTCATTGTGCCTGGAATGAATAGAGTTGGACACAATTCCTGCACAGTGGTTATGCAAATTCCCAGCCATAATGACACATTGTCTTGTGTGATCCTGCAAACAGATGGCCTAAAGACGGGCTCAAGATCTGAATTAGTCCTGGGCTCTTGCAACATAGCTGGGAGCATATGGTCCTCACAGATTCATGGTTTAGCCTTAACAGCAAAGTGAACGGTTTCACATGAATAAAAGGGAAAAAAGAGGAGAAAAAGCAATATTGTGATGATTCAGTGGCACTCAGGCTCTTCTGAAAAGCCTCAAACTCATGTATCCTTCCAGCAGCAGATGAAGTTTTACTGCCGGTGCTGCATAAGGAGGCGAGCGGCTCCTCCCTGCAAAGTGCAGATCGCTCGGGCAGGTGCCCGTTCCCAGGCACGTCCTGGGATGGCAGATGCCGCGTCAGCCTGGAGGAGAGCCTCCATCCATAGCACGCGGTTAAGCTTCCTGTCAAGCTCACGTCACCCAAAAGCCTGGCTGTGGTGAACCCGTCCTGGTGGGATTTGTTTCATGTGGATGTGCCGGAGCTGGGCTCTCACAGAGGTCTTGCCAGGGTATCATGGACCACACGTGCAGTGGCCAAAGGCTGGAGGACCCTGGCCTCATCCTCGCCGTGAAAAGCAAACTGCTGCCATCTCCAGTACACGTTCCCCTCCACGGTGCAGAAGCTGGGCTGCGGGCAGGGCTGCGGGCAGGGCTGCGGGCAGCAGCACGCTCCCGCTTGCAGGAGCCCTGCCCTTTGCCCAGGGTGGCTCCTCTGGATGCCGTGGCAGGCAGCTGCGGGTACCGAGCTCAGAGCCTCCTTCAGGTCTGTTATTTATGCTACAGCATCCCAGCCGGCTCCAAAAGTACCAGTGGTGGTTTATAATTCCATTTGGCATTTTGTTTTATTGCAAGGCTTCAGGAGTTGCTTTGATAGATAGCTTCTTTTCTCCTGTTTGTCACATCTGCGCTGCATGTTTTATCAGTTGCCGGTATCCAACTTGGAATCCATCAAGAGGGGCACCTATTCCGGAGAAAGGGGCATCGTGTGTGCATTTCTTATAGTTTTGTAAATCCGTGGGTTTCTTTTCTGGTTTATTTAAACCCCAAGGTGGTTTTAAGGCAGCTCATCGCTGCTGCCGGGGATTTCTCTGGGGACCAAATAGGAAGGTAATACATATGGTGAAAGTGCTGAGCCACGGTGATTAATTCTGTCAGTTAAATATTGTACAAGTACTAAACAGCAGATGCTGCTGTAACCGCCTCCCCTCCGACATCAGAAGAACTGTTCTGTTCCCGTCAGCAGAGGAGCTGGCACCTCAAGTCCAGAATGCAGCATCTGGATGAAAAGGGTTGATTTTTTTTAAAGCTATACCATTTCTAAACAGCTGGGGGGCTGGGTCCTCCTATTTGCTTTGAGCAAACTCTTTCTGTAATCTGAGAAAGCGCTCCCCAAGGCTCCTAACTGGGAGCGTGCGAGGGCATTTTGATGCTGTCATGGTGCTGCAGGGGTGGCAGTGCCAGGACCCGGGCAACACTGTGAGCTGCTTCACCCGCTTCAGGGCACTCCTGTCCCAGTGCTGGGGAGACTGGTGGCTGATGACTGGGAAACACCACAGGCTTTGCACGCCTTGTTCATACACGTCCTGCAAACACCTGGTGGGAAGGGTTTTCTGGCACCCCCAGCCTCGAAGAGAACCAGTCTGGGGTCACCTCGCCCCTGCCACTCCCCGCCTTCTGGCTGAAGCTGAGCAGCCTCTCCTGACCCTTCCGAGGGGTGCGAGCAGTGCTGTGCAGTTCCAGCATCGCTGGCTGTTTCCCTCGCCTGTAGAAGGGGGTTCAGCAGAACCAGCCCCCTCCTCCCCGCTGCCTTTCCGTGGCCCTTCGCGAGCCAGCACTCCACTGTCCCTCCTGCTGCCACCCAACAGGCATCCCAGACTTCGGTTCAGGTGCCCCTGTACTGACTGTCAGCTTGGCAGCGCCGCTGGCTCCTTTGGTTTCCAAGGCAACCGCAAGATGCTGTGCCACGGAGCTGGGTACCCCTGAGCTGGGTATCGGTGCGTGCCGTGGCACTGCCAGCTTCTGCTGGTTCCCTTGGGAAGCGAGTGGCACAAGCTGCCTCATAGCTGGAGGAGCCCCAGGGAACGCAGGCGCAGGGCACTGTGTGTGGCCGGAGCCAGCTGCAGGGGATTTGTTCCACGGCAGGAAGGGAGCGGAGGCTCTGCGCTGGAGGGGAAGGCTTGCAGCCCTGCAGGGAAGCACAACATGTCTCTATATTCAGCGGCGCAGCCCGACAAACGAGCCCGGCTCTTTGAACCATTCATCGGACTCGTGTGCCCTGGACCCCTCTTGCCACCACAGGCCTTTCCAAGTAAATTAACTCCTGTGCCTGGCACTCTGTCTCGAGCGAGCTCCGAGGCGCGGCAGCCTGCGGTGGGTTTTCGGGAAGCCGTGCTGTGAGTTGGCTCTGTCAGCAGGCAGGGCACGAGGCAAGCGAAGTGACGGGGCTGCATGTGGCACAAGCAGGAATTCAGCCTTATCTGCCTCTGCTGCCAGGTTCTACCTTGCTGAGCAGGCGGCTTGCAGGCTCCCAGCCCTTCCCAGCGCCCGGCAGGCTCGCTGAGCCAGGGCTGTTACGCTAAGCAAGGCAAAGAAGCGAGGAAAGCAAAGCCCTGGGAAGAGCAGGAAAGCCACCAAGCTGGGCCACGGCGGGAGGCGCCACTGCTGGAGGCGACGCCGTGGGGCCGGAGTGGCAGACGGGGTGCTTTGCTGTTTGAACAAGGCTTGTCTCTCGGTTTTGCTCACACAGAGCCACAGCTGCTGGGAAAACTGCTTTCTCTGCTGCCTTGGAGTGAAAAGTTGGGATTTTATCCCTGCCTTCACCAGTGACACCTTGGCTGGATGCTCGGGATGGACCATGGCCCCACTGTGACCGTGGCCACCCATGGTGATGCCCACAGTCCCCAAACGGCACGGCAGCTTCCCCCCCCGTGCCCACCCCAGGCAGAGCGAGCGCCCAAGGGGATGCAGACTGTTAAAATACAGCCCTGGTTTTGTTCGAAGAGCTCTCTCCTGGTGTGCCGAGGCTCCCTGCTGCCTTCCAATCACTCTCAGCTGACACGCAGCAGTAAAACCCGAGCAGACCGGCTGCCAGCTGAGGCTCCGGATGTGCTCCCTGTGCCCGTGGCGGGTGCTGCTGCCTCCCGTTCCCGGGCTGTGCCGATGGGAATCATTAATGCTTGGAGCGGAAGGGCAGGGAGGGATAGGTTACAGCTTTTCCCTGGCCTTGGGCAGTTGACTGATGCTCTGCCATTGACTTAATTTTCGTGTTTCTTGTCCTGGAGGTGCGGATGGACAAGGTGAGCGCGATGCTGAGCGCCCTGCGCTGCTGCCCTGCTGGCGGACACACATCCCTCTTTCCATAGGTTGGATCTTTTGCCTGTACTGTAACTCGCGCCGCTTCTCGCTGGCTGTGGCGAGGAATTCCTCTCTCCTCTGCCCAGACCTGGTCACCGCAGGCTATGAGGAAGCTGGATTTTTAAGGCAGCAGTGGGTGGGCTCCCACCCCCCAGCTGCTGCTCTGCACCTGCTTTTGGAGTGAGAAATGGGGGTTGAGCCCTCCTTCCCACCCACAACCATCCATAACAGCTGGAGGGAGGAGGTTGGTGTTGGCATTCACCCACAGCAGGACCATGCAGCTCCTCGCTGCTCGCATCCCACTGGAGGGATCTGAAACAGAAAGCTTTGGTGTTTTGCTTATGTAAAGCAGTCGCTCCCTGCCTCGACGTTACATCTGAGGAACATTGCCTAAAACAAACGCTTCCAAGGCAAGATGTTCTGTTTCTACAGCCGTGGTCGTGCCAGCAGTGGAGCAGCAGGAGGTCTGCAGGACAGTCGTGCCTCGGGGCTGGTTGGCCAGATATCCACGACGTCAAGGTCCAAGACCATCATCTTGTTCAAGCAAGGTCTGGAGGTCCGTCCAACTGGCAAACGGCTGTGCGCAGATGCACAGTATTTCCTCATCAGTTTTAACAGGCTGGATTGTCTTGAAACCATTCACAGCTCAGCTTTAAATGCTAAACAGAAATCGCTACTGAACAGAAAATGACTTTTAGGAGCCTGATGGAGATCCTCAGCTGACCTCCATGTCCAGGGCTGCCTCAGGAGAAAGCACAAGCTGCCCCATGTTCGCATTGGTCTTGAGTTCCTGCTCCCTTGGGCTGTTAGCAAGCACCAAGAAAAGCCCCCGGGTGCTTCCATCTGGGGCCAGGGAGAACTCCTCCTGTGCCATGGCCGTGTACGGATCCTCCTCAGAGAGCACGGCACCCACACCCACTCCCGCTGTGCCTCCCACCCCTCTGGTGCGAGCGGCCCCCCCTGCGATCGCACGAGGAGCCGGTGACTTATTACTCTAATAAAAATGGATGCTGCTTACTTGAGCATCTGCTGAACCAGGTGGAAAGGCGGGATTAATCTCCTGCGCATCACACTCTGTCGGCATCGCAGCCCCCGTTGACGGGGCGGCTCTGCCTTCCCACCCCCTGTGCCCGCGAGGCCGTGCCTCTCCCTTCTCCTCCCGCTGGGGGCTGGGTGCTCACCGTGGGTCCCCGCGGCCTCGCTGCCTCCCCTCCCAGCTCTGCTCGGGCACCTTGGCAGCTTCCCCGCGCGCGTGATCGATGCACCTCGTTCCTCTGTAACGACCCCACAGCCAATAAAAGGGAATAAAATGCGAAACGCCACGCAAACGGCGTCCCCGAAGAGCGGTACAGAGCTAAACTGCTGCTCCTCCTGACAATTGGATGAGGTTTTTGTCTTTAAACAAATAACCCTGGTTAAGAAAGAAGAATATTCAAATCCTGGGCAGTGCATTGAAGGGGTAGATGCAGCTCCTTGCGGGCAGCGGGACGTACCCTGCGCTCAGCGGCAGCCGCAGCCTGGCGCAGCGGGTGGGCAGGGGTGGGATGTGGCACTCTGGCCCCAGTGCCCAGCTGCGGCTGAAAACACCTTTAATTTCACCTCGTAGGAAGCAGCCGAGCACCCAGACCTCGCACCCAGCAGGTCCAGATGTTGCCTTGCAAGCACAGACAGAGGTAATTTGGGACCTTCCTGGCCCAAATGAGGTTGACTGGTGGAGATGCCCAGCACGGCGCGGTGGAGAGCTCGGTCTCCCTGGCGATGGTTGCCATGCGATCGCAGCCGCCTGCCTTCACTCAAACACGGTTTTCATCCCAAGGGAATGCGCCTGTGTCAGAGCCCCCGGGGAGGCACCGAGGAGCCCTGCGCTGCGACAGCTCGGGGCTGCGGATGGAGGGACCCTGCTGATGGGGAGAAGGGGCAAAAGGAGACACCTGGAGCTCTGAGCCCCGAAGGTGGAGCTGCCCCCCAAACCCTAGTGGGAGTTGGGGGTGGCGGCAGGACCAGGCTCACCAAACCGTGCCCACATCCTGCCCTTCCAGGGTCCTTTCCAGGCACAAACCCCTTTCCCGTGGTGGAACCATCAGTCACAGCCCCGCAGTAGACGTGGTTTTCCAAACGTAATGTGGCCTGGAAGACATTTATAACCTATTTTTGGTGGGTATTTAACCCTTCCATGTTGATGCCGGAGCTGCGCTTTGCCTCCATAGTCTCACAGCCTCTCCTGTGCTCCTGAATTTGGTGGATTAACAGGTTTATAGCGGTGTTTTCTGTCCTCCCAGCAATCTGAGCTACAATGTAAGATAACTCTGCTATTTTTAAAAATGCATCCTCTATGGAAACGTGAGTTTCTTATTTTAAATCCAAATGTAAAAAATACATCACATTAGTGCGAGAAGGTAGTAGAAAAACAGTGGGAAGAGGCAACACCCCCAGCTGAGCAAGTGCTTTGTCTTTTGACGTCCCGTGATCGGTTCAGCTCAGCGCTGTGCACCCGTTCATGCTGCGTCACGCCGTGAGCGCGGTGACAAACAATGCCTGGGGCACAGGGGCTGCTGAGATTCCCACAGGCATCGCGTGCGGAGGGGGCCTGGCTTGGAAAAGCATCTGATCACACGTAGAAAACAAGGAAATATTTAAAATGTGTTGAGAAATGTGCAGCAGGGCTGGAGCCACTGGGCAGAGTCGGGTCCTGCAGCACCGCCTGTGCTGGGCTTTGTTGGCTTTATCCATTGGCAGCGATTCAGGAATTGTCCCAACAGGAACTGCCTGGCACTCTATAAATTACTTGCATCTGATTTTTGTATCCACTTTTCCACATGAACAATAACGTTGAGCCGAGTGTCAGTCATCAGACAGGCATAATTGGATTTGGAAAGTGTTATATTGTGAATTAAGCTGACTGATGGGGAAGTGTCAGTTTTATTAACAATCTTCCTTCAGATGATAATTTTATATCTATAAGGATGAATTACAAAAGAGTACTTGAAGGCATCCGTTCAAAACGATGAAGTCCTTTTAATAAAGGCTGACTTTCGCTTTCATATACTTGTTTTTAAATATTTTATCTCCTTGTGGGAAACTGCATCCAATTAGGAGCCAAAACCAGTGTAAGAACTGCCACGTAATCAATTAGCTCACATTAGCCGTTAGTTTGCATCCGGACCCCGGGCATGCAGAGCTGCGCGCGGCCGCTGAGCAGCGACTGTTGGTCCACGTGGAGGTTTGGGTCCTGTTGTGCTGGGGGGGACCTGGACTCTGGACACGATTGCTGCATCTTGGCTTATTAAGGAGAGCAGAGCGCGCTTTCCTCCTCGCACACCGTGACCCTTCACCCTCAGGAGAGCTCCCGCGGGCACAGCCTCGCAAGGAGCCCTTGCAGCAAAGGGGAAGGCGCTGGCCCCGAGCACAGCCCTGGCTCCGGGGTGACGGATTCAGGATCCATCCTGGGATGCTGTGGGGTCTGAAAACGTTTTGCTCCATTTTTCCCCTCTGAACAGCTTTTGTGGTTCGTTTTTCACATTCTTCCCGTGGCTGTGGGGAAAAGTGAATGGGTTGAATCCTCCAGGCAAGAAGAGCTGGACAATTTGTTCTGCCTTCCCCAAAACAGCCTTTAGGAGGAATTCACTGCAATCCAGTACTTGAATAAATCTGAGGATTATGCCGGCGCGAAGGAGCTGGAGTTTTGCATGAGCAACCTGTTTCTGTTGTGTATTATGATAAAAAGCCGTGTCACACGCAGATAAGAGCGAGCAGTGCTCCAAGACACGGATTTGGGATTGAGGTAACACCTGAACTGACCGGTGCCAAGCCAGGACTGGGCAGAAGGCACTGGCATCTCTTAGCAACCTTTCCCAGCACGTGGAACAGAGCTGCCTCTCGCTGCCACACACCTTCAGGAGCTCAAACCACCGCCCGGCCAGCAAGAGGTGGGAGGGATCAGCACTGCTGGGATCCGGTCTCAGTCTGCTCCTCTCCAGGCTGAACAGGCTCAGAGCTCAGCCTCTCCCAGGAGTGACGTTCCAGGCCCCTCATCGTCTCTGTGGCCTCTGCCGGACTCTCTCCGGTCGTTCCTTGTCTCTCTGGAGCTGGGGAGCCCAGAACTGGACACAGGTCTCTGGATGGGGCCTCACCAGGGCAGAGCAGAGAGGGAGGAGAAGCCCCCTGAGCTGCTGGCCACACTCATATCCACGCACATCAGGGCACCCTTGGCCTTCTTGGCCAAGAAGGAACTCACGATTGGCTTTGTTGAGTACCCTTCATAACAAGGAGATGGTTTTCCCCTCATCGTTTCCAGTCAGGGCACTGCTGGAATCAAAAGGGGCCGCTCAGAGCCCTCTTCTGAAGATGCAGGTCACCGCTTCCTTTCCCTTTTCTACTTAAGCTTATTCTAATTAAGAGTGTCTTCATAAATAATTGATGTGTGTTCCAGTTGAAATGGAGATGGGGAGCCAGGCCTCTTACAAACACCGTGGTCAATGCAGTCTGCAATCCAGGAGTCACCTTTGACCACTCATTTATCACCAGACAACGGCCACTTCATTACGTCTCTATTGATTAGATAAATACTTTGTGCTTTATTTATCCCTCCATGGAGAGGAGTCTTGTAGGAACAAAGAACAATCAGGTTAGAGTAAAACCTAAGGAAGAAAAACGAGGTGATAAAAGCTGTGCTGCTGAGCTTCCCTTTCAGAGGGGGCTTTGCAGCACTTGGAATGGGTTCTTTTAAACTACTGAATAAAAAAAAAATAGGCTGCAAACTTGTAAATAAGTGAAAAACCTCTTTGGCCAAAATTTTAGTGTTCTGAGCATTTGCAAGTAATTCTGCAGGTGAAGGAGAAGTTGTTCTGCGCTTTCCAGGGGAGCAGAGCCTAAGGCACAGTGGGGCTCAAGGGAGCTCTGGACTTCGGTCTCCAGCTCCTCTGCCTCGGTGCCCTGGTGGCACACAGTGCCATTTCCCTGCGGTCGGGCAGCACAGAGGTTCTCAGGGCTGAGATGCTGGGAGCCAGGAAGGGACAGCTCTCCGCGGGACAGTTGTTCCTGGGGAGCCATGGGACCTAGTGCCAGGCTTAGCGTTACGGGTAAGGCTAGGCTCAGGGTCAGGCTTGGGGTTAGAGTGGTCCTCAGAGAGAGCTGTCCCACAGAGAGGTGGCCGTGAGGAGCTGTCCCAGAGCCCTTGGAGCGTCCTCGCTCAGCGAGGTGGCCGATGCGGGCAGCGAGCACAAGCTGGTTTCCAGAGGTGCCTTTGCCCTGTGCTGCAGATCGGAGAAGGAGAGCAAAACCCACTCTTTTAATTTGCTGTTGTTCTAAAGTGGGTCACGGGGAAACAACAGGCACTGAGCAAAATCCTCCGTGACGGGGTTTTTCCCAGCTGTGCCTTTCCCTTCGCACTGTGCATGCTCTTCTCCCGCTGCGAGGCAGCCACTGCTCACACCTGGGAGCTGGGGACGGACCAACGGCCGGGAGGGACCGACGGCCAAGCAGACCGGCTCCCAGCACCACGGCCCCTCCAAGCAGGTGGGACAGGTGACCCATTTATTTGTGTTTTCCTTGGGAGGTGAATGGAGAGAGCGAGCTGCTGGGCTGGCCAGCAGCGTGACCAAACACACCTGTGGAACACTCTGGGAGCACCGCGCAGGGTGTTCCTGCTGGCTGGGGTGCCACTGTCACCAGGATAAACCCCTGGCATTGGCAGGGACCCGTCCTGACCCACCGTTACGGATAAAACAGCGCTCCCTCGGAGGGTGCTACCAGCTGTGCCCACCACTGTCTCTCACAAAAGGAATCCCAGATTTCAAAGCAAAATTAGAATTCCGGTTGCTCTTTGGTGAAGATCTGAATCTCTGCCTTCTGCTGGAATGGTTTTGTGCTGGAATGGTTTGAAGTCAGCTGCTTCAGCGGCACAGAGAGCGTGAGGCCAGATTTGCATGTGAAATGAATCATGCCTGATGTGATTAAAAATGCCATAAAGGTTGAATTCAAGACTTTTTTTGTTACTTACTATTAAAGTTTTGCAGTAATTTTCCACCCCCTCAGATGAGCATCGTTCAGATGAAATGGAGAGAAACTTTCTCTGCGATTCATTACCAAGGGGTCTGAAGGGAATTCTTCACTTTTCAGTGAAAAAGCAAAGCTAAAAATAAAGGTTTTTCCATGAGATAAGTATTTTTGTGAAGGCTGAGGTTCTGGGAAGCACAAGGGCAGCATTTTACCTTGTGAATTGTTGGCAGTAACTGATTAGGAAAGGGAGAGGGAGCAGGCAGGGAGCGGTGTGCGATGGCACGGCGAGGGCTGGGCACGGGGAATGAGCTGCGCCCGCTCCCAGTGCCCTCCCGTGCATCACAGAATCATAGAACCATGAGGCTGTGAAACATAGATGTGTGAGCAGTGCGCGCACCCCTCTGAGCATCGGCAGCCCCTGGAAAACAGGGACGTGCAGCTTCCACGGCTGCTCCTGTGCTCTGGGACACGAAGCTGGGATCTGTCTTCGGAGTCTGCTGAATTTGAGGACTTTGGCAAAAGAGGGTTGCGGTGCTTAAGCACGTGGGGGCCGTGCAGGAGCCGCACAGGGTCCATGCAGAGCACCTCTGGGCACCATAAGAAAACTGGAGGTCAGGCTGGGTTTGCATTGCTCCACGTCAGCATTTCAGCATCTGAGCATCGCCAGCGCGACCACTGGGAAAGCGACTGCTGGGCTCAGCGATGAAGAGCTGACAAGCGCCTTCCTGAGCATCGTTGGCACCATTAGCACAAGGCTGTTTCCAGCTCTGGAGCTGAATATGAGCAGCCAGAGTTTGCACGGTGCCTCTCCATCCCAGCCAGCACAAATGGGCCTTGAGGCCCAGGGGCAGCTCCTGCCTGCATCCCTCTTCCACTGCATCCCCACCCCCCCTACACCCCTGTCCCACTGCATCCCTGTCCCACTGCATCCCTATCCCACTGCATCCCTGTCCCACTGCATCCCTATCCCACTGCATGCCTGTCCCACCGTATCCCTATCCCACCCCCATCCCTGTCCCACCACCTCCCTGTCCCACTGCATCCCTGTCCCACCCCCATCCCTATCCCACCCCCATCCCTGTCCCACTGCCTCCCTGTCCCACTCCCATCCCCATCCCACTGCATCCTTGTGCCCATGGGCACAGTGCAAAGATTATTTGCATGATTAACTAAACCCAAGACACATCACAGGCAGCAAAGCACATCCTTACCCGCGCCCGTATGACACAGACGCGTGTCAGCGTATGTCTTAATAGAACCATCCGTAGCGTTGATAGCAGAGCCAGTCAGTGCTGAAAGGAAAAAGGAGAGATCTCTCCATCGATGTCGATGCGAGGCTGAAAGCATATTTGTATGTAAATGTGGTGTTTCTAAATGCGCGCTAACTCACCAGTTGCTACAGGAGATATTGTGTATTCATAGCAGGAGAGCTTTTTACCAGAACAGGAGTTTTTGAAAGTACTTTGCATGATTTTTTTCCCTTTTTCTCTAAGTGTCGGCGTTTGACTAACACATTGAAAATTAAAAAATAATTGAAACAGATCATATGCAACTCAGCAGGGGCATTATTTTCCGGTGAGTGGCAAGGGAACGGCAGAGTGGTAATGCACGGCTTTTGTAGCCTTGTCACTTTGATGAATTCTTTAGCACCATCAGAGGCAGCGCGAGGGCACTCGGGCTTTACGCTGCCTCTCCCGTTGGGGTGATGCCAGCTGGAGCGCAGCGCAGGGCTGGGCTCCGGGAGCCTCATTCCGTTAGGGAGCGTCTGTGGTTTCTGCTAATCAGCAATCTCCTCTCCCCTTGTAAACACGAATTGGACATGGGGAGACGTTGTTAGAAGGAGCTGGGTCATGTCTGAGCTTTTCCCCAGGAGCGGAGCCTTTGGCCAACTGCAGCCTCTGGTCAAGGGTCCCCTCTGGTCAAGGGTCCCCTCTGGTCCAGCCCATCCCTCTCAGAAAACCACGCAATGTCAGCAGGGGATCGCTGCCAGCACCTCCTCACTCTGCGTGGACACTGTTTCCCCAGTCCATGCCTTCACCTACGAATGCAACCGGTTTGCCCACTCATGGCCAGGTTCACCCTAGGCGTTGCTTTATTCAGAGAATCAGAATTGTTCAGGTTGGAGGAGACTGTGATGGTCTGTGGGGCGAGCGTCTCTGGGGGTCACCAGCTCCTCACAACACATGGGTTGCTGCTGTGATTCCATGTGGGCAACTGCAAACCCTGGCTCCTTGTGGACCTCACTGTCGAGCCTGGTTGGTGGGGTTTTCTGCCAGAAAATCCTGCAAAAACCTACCCCGATCCCCTGGAGGCACAGGGTGAACAAACACAGGGGCCCTGGGGAGGTGGCCGGGCTGGGTGCTCCTGGGGCCCCCAGTGGGCTCCAGGCTCGGCAAGGTTGGGGCAGCCAGGAACAGCTTCCCTGGGAAAATAAAATCAACTCACGGCTTGGAATCATATCTGCCTGCAAATGTTTCCATGCCACATCTGCTGCTTTGAATTAGGACCTGAATATTCATCTCCAAAATGTATAATTTATACTTACAGCAGACAATTCATAATTTAAGTGTTATTGCTCTAAATTAAGTATAACATTTAAGCTGGCTGCGGACCAGACAACTAAAACCAAGACTCCATGAAGAAGGAAACGCGCTCCCGCAGCGTCTCACGCCGCAGGGTACCAGCTGGGTGTGGATGCCCAAGCGCGCACCCGGGATGTCCAACGGGAGGATGCTCCAACCAGACCAGGACCTGGCTGCGCGTGGGGCCCCAGCCAGTGCCTCTCCCTCCTCCAACAGAGAAAGGACCAAAAAAAGTCAGAAATGAAAAAGGAAAATTAAACATGAAAATTTAATTAAATCGCCCTTTGATCACTCTCTGTGGAATGGACTTAGTTCAGAAGATTATTTGTTGGAGAGCAATAATAGCTTCTAATTAGGAGAGGATTCAATGTGAAGTGAAATTTTTATTATTTTTTTTAAATCAACCCGTTTTTCCCCATCACAAATCAACAAAGCTCCATGAACATTACCAGCTAAATATTATTAAAATTGTATTTTATAGCCCGGTTCCTTGCCATTGTTTATCCATTTCAAACTCCTGGTTTAAAGTCAACACAGAAATACAATCGACGCGGTCGATGGAGAAGCAGATTGTGCTTTAATTGCAAAGAGCGGGTGCCGGGCGCAGCTGCGAGCTCCTACGGAAAGCAGGGTTGGAGACGAGTGGTTTTCCCCACAAAGTCATCCACCTACCCATGCCGTGCTGCGGTGGCCGGTGCAACCCCAGGGGCCAGAATGGCCAGCTCGAGATGAGAGGCCGGGGAACTGGAAGAGCTGCAGGTGGTGGAGCACATGGCAGGTGGCACTACGCCTCCCAGCCTGGTGAAGAGTGGGCACTTGGTCTGTTCAGCCTGGAGGAGACTGAGCAGAGACCTCGTCACGCTCTGCAGCTTCCACACACGGGGAGGAGGAGGAGCAGGCGCTGAGCTCCTCTCTCTGACCCGAGGGAATGGCAGGAAGATGCCAGGGAAGGTTAGGTTGGACATTAGGAAGAGCTTCCTCACCCAGAGGGTGGTGGAGCACTGGAACAGCTCCCCAGGGAAGCAGTTACAGCCTGACAATATTCCAGAAGCATTTAGCCAACACTCTCAGCCACACGGTGTGTGTTGGGGTGTCCTGTACAGGGACAGGAGTTGCACTCGATGGTCCTTGTGGGTCCCTTCCAACTCAGGACATTCCATGTTTCTACGACTCGGGGCGCCAGGCTTTGGCTCCCATACAGCAGATCCTCTGGGGGAGCGGCCGTGGCTGCCTCGGCTTTGTGAATGAGGCCCTGCAAGATTTGCATATATCATAATAAATGTGAGTCATAACCAGCCCGCATTTAAAATGCACACCGAAAGAAAGAACCAAATATCCCCATTAGAGCTTTTATCCCCTGCTATTTCATATCACAATAAAATGTCAAAAGGAAAAGAGAAGCAGATTTCTGATATTATTACTTTGAACTTTTCTTGGCTATACTCCCCTGAAGCATGACATTTACCGAGGAGGGGAAAAAAGAAGAAGCTGGAATATCTCCTTAATCATCTTTATTTCAGTTCTGTGGCATCGAGCGGCCGGACCTCATCTCCTGCCTTATGGGAGTGGTGAGCTGGGGTGGCCTTGGGACCTTGCCTTTGCCCGCATCACCTGCTGGGGACCTGGCACCTTTGGGCTGCTCTGCCTGGGCACAGCGGAAGAGAAACAATGGCAACATTATCATCATCACCATCTTCCTCTTCATCATCATCATCTTCCTCTTCATTGTCATCGTCATCATCATCATCCTGCTCCTCCTTCTCCTCCTGACCTTACTGGGGGTACCTGGAGCAGCTGTTGGAGCAGCACTCGCCCTCCGGGCTCTGAGGAGCTTTCAGGGCGATTGAAGAAATAAATAATCGAAGGTCCTGGCATTGAAGACCCTCGTGCAGTCAGGATTCAAATGTGACTGAAGACCCAGCCAGCGGAAGTGTTGCCCTGTTCCTTCGAAAGGCAGAAGTGCTGCCGAAGCAATGCTGCACGTGAGGCTCTGGCTTTGCCCAAATGATGCCAGAGGCACCGAATCCTCCAAAACTCAGCCCCAGAGCCAAACTGTTGAGGGGCTGCATCAAACCCTGGCAGCATCGGGGGTCCTGCCCGCACCAGCACTGGTGGGGTTTGGGGGCAGCGGCAGGAGGGGAGCGTTGGCCGAGGTGCAGGAGGAAAGGTGTTGTTATGGAAACAAATGGCTTGTATTCTCCCAAGGAAGCAAGATTTCTGTTTAATAGGTGGAAAATGCAAGGAAGAAGAAAAGGACAATATTTCAAAAATATTTAATGGGACAGGAGCTGTGGCCGTTCGCTCTCTGGAGTGGGGAACGGCCGCGCAGGGAGGGCGAGTGGGGTTTGCAGCCTGACGTGCCGGGCAGGGCTGCTCTGCGCGGCCAGAGCTGCACCCGCGGGGAAGCCAAACTTGGAGGCACTCAGCTCCTCTGACACCAGCGAGCTGCCTCAGCTGGGCTGCCCCGCGCGCTTTATTTGCTCCGACACCTCACCTCTACCAAAAGCCAGTGCCAAGGCACCCTACGTAGGGAACTCTGGCAATGGGGAGCACCCAAGCAATGCGGTGGTGCAGATTCCCGGGGGAGACGATGCCCTGCAGGCAGTGGGATGCAGGCAGAGCTGCCCTCCCCTTGCCTGCCCACTCGCCGTGGGCCCCTGCTCCAGGAGCATCCCTCCAGCGCGGCACAGCCGTACGGGCACTGCCAGTGCCAGGCTTCCCTTGCTGAGCGCTGCGCCGGCTCCTCCGCCCAGCAGCGCTGATTTGCCGGGGGAAAGCAGTGGTTTGATAAGGAACACAATAATTAGGAATGTGCCAGAAACCAGGTATTAATAGAAGCGCTATTAGAGAATTTATGGATGATTTAAGATGCAGCCCATTCTGCTAGTGAATGCCTCGTCTGTTTAAGAGCAGTAATTGCCTATTATCTAGCAGCTTCTGATGTGCTTGGCTCGTGCTGGCACGACACACGCGAAGATGCAGCACATATTTAAAGAGCTAATGCCAATTCAAAGGACCTGCTTGTAATTTTAAACACAAGAAGCCAATAAAATTCAAATGGCAGCTGGGAGGTGAAAAAAGCAAACGGCAGACGCCAGGCGCCGAATCGATAAACAGGTAAGTGCCCCGTGGCACAGAGGTGGGGGCAGCTCTCGGTGGTTGCTTAAACTGCAGAAGACAGTTCTACTTATCTATAACACGGGTAGATTGTACCCCTGCCTTACTGTATGCCACTTATTTTGTGCCCTGTAGCAAAGACAGTTTCATTGATCAAACAGAAGACAGTTAATGGCTAAAGGAATGTGAAAAATAATGTAACACCGAGCGAGCCTGCGAGCATCCTGCTTGTTTATCTCCGTGTACATCTTTCGAAACACATTGAGTTGATTTTTTTCACAATATTGTGAAGCCTGTTTCCTCTTTGAAGTGCACTAAACTGCCAGAGAAACCTTGATTTCTGGAGCAGGGGGTAAGCATCCTCTCTCATTCTCCTGCTGCTTTGTGCGCCCGGCCCCTCTTGTGAGCGGGAGAAGCACGATGAGCGTGGGCTGCCTTGGAGACACAACGCTCAGGGCCTGCAGGAAAGCCGGGGAGGGGCTCTGGATCAGGGAGTGCAGGGATGGGATGAGGGGAAGGGATTTCAGCTGAAAGAGGGGAGATTGAGATGAGATCTTAGGCAGAAATGTTTTGCTGTGAGGGTGGGGAGGCCCTGGCCCTGGTTGCCCAGAGCAGTGGTGGCTGCCCCATCCCTGGAGGTGTTCCAGGCCAGGTTGGATGGGGCTTGGAGCCCCCTGACCCAGTGGGAGGTGTCCCTGCCCATGGCAGGGGTGGCACTGGATAGGATTTAAAGTCCCTTCCAATCCAAACCATTCCATGACTCTATGAGTATCGACCAGTAGAAGTGTTGAGTCAGGTTCTGGTCCCTCTCTGAAGCCCCATAGCTGCATTGACCTGAGAATGCCCATTTCTTGCACCAAGGATGGAGCTGGCAGCCTACGGAGGAGACCTAGACCCACACTCACCCCACACCAGACATCCCTGGATCTCCCTGCCTGCAGACACAAACCCTCTTCTCCCTCACCCTGGCGATTCTGAGCCCAACTCTGCCTCTGGCACCGCTGCCGAGCCACCCTCGCGCCTACGCTGGGGTCCTCGGTGCCCACCTGCTCGCCCACCCATTGCCAGAACGGTGCACAGACCACCACAGCAGAGGTTTTCATGTCTGCTGGAAGGATTCTTTTGGTGGCAAAAAAAGCTTTCTTGGCAGCAGAGGGAAAGTTCCCACTGTTCTGCTTGCAGGGCTCTAGCTCGCTCTGCAAAGAATGAATGCCTTTTGAAACCCAGCCACAGCAGCCGGGAAGCGCGTCCGACTGTCTTCTTGGGGCCTTTTAATTTATAGTGTGTGCACTTCGACGTGTTGATCTTTGTGATTGCACAAGGAATTGAATTTGATTCCGATTTATTTGTTCTAATTTGTGCCTCCTGTTACCTACGGCTGCAGCACCGTGGGCTGCGGATGGGTTTTGTTCAGCCACCCCAATTAAAGCCTCAAAGCGCAAATACACACAAGAGCAGCTGGAAATACAATGAGCAAAGAGCAAACAGGCAAACAAGCCAAACCCCGCAGTGATTGCAAAGCCCGAGCCATTTCGCTGAGAGTTTCTCCTCCCAATCGCCTTCCCACCGTCTGCCACCCTGCTACGAGCCCGCGGGGCAACCGTGCCCAGTTGGCATCCAGTGGGAAATCGTTGAGCAGGATCCAAGCCTGGCCAAGGCTTTGCCCACCCAGGGTGGGTGTTGGGGACCGCACCCGGAGGGCACAGTGGGGGCTGCTCCATGAGCCATCTCTGCCTCGCTGATGAGATCGTGCTAACGAGAGCGCACACGCTGCTCCTGACGATGAAATACTGTGAGAGGCCCCTCCTGAGCTGCAGTGTCCGTTCTGCTGCCCTGGACATCTTCCCGCTCAGGTCATTCCAGCCTGCCTCCCCCCGTCCCCTGCAGTCTCAGTTATTTAGAGCCTCATTTTCGGAGGGCTGAGCGCCGGCAATTCCAGCTGACTTCAATCTCCTCGTCTGCAAAAAAGGGGACAAGGAGAGCAACCTCTGTTATAAAGTACTTGGAGATTTACTGATCAACAGCCGCGTCCAGGAGGTCAGGATTAGCAATAATGATTTGGAGTACAGATAAAAGGGCGCTGCACTTTTCCGTAGCCGTCCCTTTCCGGCTCACACGTAATATTTTTCCCCTCTGAGCCACCAGGTCCCAGCCTGGCACCTCCCCTGCTGTCCGAGGTGAGCCTAGTGCCCAGCTGGTGCAGGAGCATGGTGGTCCTCAGCTGCTCCCTTGGGAGAGCAGGAAGGCTCCTCCTCAGGCTGGAAATGCCGGGAGTCCATCATTTCTCGTGGTGCCGTCGATTGCCCATGGTGCTGTCAGTAAAACAAGCCTGCGGTCTCGATCGGAGCATGGCTACTTGAGTTCCCACCCGCTGGCTCTCGCAGTCCCCTCCGCACCGGGAAGCCCTGCTGCTCCTCCCATGCGGCTCCTCATGCAAAAGGACCGAGTCATCCCTCGGTCTTCTTGTAAGAAGCCCAAAGACCTGAGCTCTTTAATTTCCTTTTGGGGGAGATATTTTTCCAGCCCTCAATTCATGTTTTCCTGCCCTTTCTCCATGCCTTTTGTGGAGCGTTGGCTCTGTTTCTGTTTCCATCGAGCAGGATTTTCTTTTCTCCTGTATAAAACAGCCTGTGTTCCCCTCACAGGAGGCTCTATAGAAATCCATAAATAAATAACAATACCATTAAACGGCTCTGGCGGGTCCCATCATCAGACCTGGTTCTCTGGAGTTCGGAAGCGTTCGGGGTTTGCTCCCCGCTGAGGCAGAGTCTGCCAGACCCTGGCATCCCTGCGCATCCCCAGGGAACCACAGCTCCTGCCGGGCGCCCTCACTGTCCAGCTCTGCCTCCCTCCCGTGGTGCCCAGCAGTGACAATGACATGGCAATCAATGGCAATGATCTCCCAAGTAGCCTGGCTGATAAACACGCTCTCAAGGCTGCTGCGAGCGAGTCTGAGCTGCCTGCTCTGAATAAATTGGGTTTGATGTACACAAGGTGAGGTGTACATACTTCCAAATTTATTGCTTCAGTCCTGCCCCAGCCCCTGCTGCTGGGAGGAGGAGGAGGAGGAGGGTGGGAGCGCTGATGAGCTCCCCGACGAGGTGCTGGGCCACGGCCCTGCCTGGCAGCTGCAGGGACAAGGGGTCCTGGCCATAGAAGCCCAGCACCCACCTTCGGAGCCGCTCATCCCCGTGGCTCCCTGTGGGTTGGGGCCAACCACGTGCTCAGCATGAGGATACTTCTCCCCCTTGATTGGGAGCCTGGGTAAAAGCAGCTGCCAGCAGTTATCCCATCTATTTAAAGATCAGTGGTTACAGGTGAAGTGCGTGCATTCACTCCCACTGGGAGGGTTCAGAAAAACTTGGGCTTTAATGGCTTCACCAAGGCTGCAGGACAAAGCAGCAACGGTGGGAGCACCACCAGTTCTCTCCGGTAGCAAGGTTGTCCTGATGGCAAATCTTTGGATCCGAGCAACCTGCAGGCTAGGCCGCTGCTGCAAGGGGTGAGTGAGGGGCTGTGGGAGCTGGGCTGGTTTCCAGCAGGGGATGGTTCGGGCTGGCGTTGCATTGAATGTTGTGTTTGTGTTTGCTTTATTTGTGGAGTCCATATGAAAAACGAATACAAAGGTGCTAATCATACGTGCGCCTGAACATGAATTTGTTGCGAGGATAAGCTGAATAGCAAGTGGAGAGGAAGTTTTTACTGGAAATGAGGTTTTTTGCTTCAGCTGGGGAGCTATAACTAAAGCTCAGGTCTGAAATTATAATGGGCTTCACAGCCTGAAGTCTGTCTGGGTGGAGCGAAGCAGACGTGGGGAAGGGGCTGGGAGGCTGCACGCAGCAAGCACAGGGGGCTCAGCCGGCCCCTCAGCACCCCCAGAGCCACCTGCTGGGCTGCAGTGCCTCGGTGGGTGCCCAAGTGCAGCTTCCAGCACAGCACTGGTCTCCCAGTCCCCTGTCCTCGTCCTGCGCTCGACCCACTGCTTGCGGCTTTACATAAAACCATGGTGTTTGTACAGGGAAGGTGAGAAACCCCGTCTCCCTGCCCCCCCTCGTCCCCCAGGTCCTTCCGTGCAGGTATCCACCATCTCCTTTGTTTGGTTGCCTTAATTGAGCTTGCTATTTATAGCTGATTATTGGAACCAGGTCGAACCCATCTGGGTGCGATTTCCATAAGGAGACGAGTGAGTCACTGCGAGCCACTCCTGCGCGTCCCTGGCGTTGTCCTGCGCGGTGGCAGCGTGGGATGCAGGTGCTTGGGGGGACGCTCTGCTCCTTGGTTCAGCCCTGCTGCTGCCTTGCGTCCGCCCACCGAGAGCTCCTCTTAATCCAGAGGTCAGCCTTTGATTTACAGCCTTGTTCTGCAGAAAATATACATTAGCCTTTTGATCCCCAAAGTGGGCTTTTGAGAAGGATTGCAGGGAAGTCTTCAGGACGCGAATGCTGAGCTGCGTAATTACGCCGCTGGTAACATAATGAATGGCCCCAGCCAGCAGTTCTCGCCGGGGCCCGGCGTACTTCAGCTGCCGTTTAACACAATCATTTTCTTTTGCTGGCTATAAATATGTTTGAGTTCTCTGACCTCATGAGCCAGCATTATTCTTGGAGGCAGAATTATTTCTTACTCCAGGGCTCGTAGGTTGGCTCTGGCCTTGGAGATCTTCAGCCCTTGACAAGCGTGTGAAGCCCAATTTACAAAGCAAATGAGATGCGGGCAGCAGACCTTGGAGGGAGGCAGAGTGGTGGAGCAGAGCATCCCTCCGTCTCCAGCCCTCACTGGCATCTTGGGGTTTGGGTCACAATTAGCAAATGATTGTCCCCATGGACATCAGTGCTGCAGCCACAGTGCACACGTGGGCGGTCGCGGTCCCAAGAGCCGGGATGAACCTGTCCTGCTCTGGTGCCCGGGACCCTTGATGCTACGTGGATGTGTGCAAATGCATTGCTGCTTCCCTCTTCCCGCACTCCTCATGGCAGCTTGAGGTGAGTCTGTCCGTCTGTCTGGCAGGACCGAGCAGCCCAAGAGTTGCTTCCTGCAGAGTCACCTCGTCCGGGGCAGAAACCAGCCCCACCTCATCACTGCTGCCTGCTCCTGTCCCCATCCAGTACCGTGTGCTCCCTCAGCTGCAGCAACCTGCGTGTATAAATAATTAACCCTACGGTCCCCTATGCCTTGTTCCTCGCCCTCACTGCTAATCCCAGTGAATTGTTGAAAACCTGTTTCTTATTACTCGCCTGTGTTTTACAGTAGCTCTGAGCTGTACAGTCGCTCACTCGCAACCCCGTCGCTGCACCGACGTTCTGCTGATGGTGACCTTGTCCCTAAACCCCTCTCTGCTGCTCTTCCCTATGAAATCACCAGGCCATAATAGTGCTGGAGTGGAGGGAATTTACTGCTTAAATAATTTATCTAGATTCAGTACAGAAAGTCTTTTGATGAGATTCATCAGCTAATAAAGAAAATTGATTCTGGAAGCCAAAGTCAATACAGGGTTAGAGAAACGCCGCTGCCCACCATGGGCTCCCTTCCAGAAGCTGCCGCACCTGGCTGGCATTGCCGCACACCTCCTGAGCTCCTCCACCTTTCCCAAACCAGCCCAGCACTGCCTCCCCACCTGCCAACACCTGGGCACCTTTTTTCCAACCCCTTGTTCCCGCAGCTCAACAAGGAATGGCTCCACTGTGGGAACGGAGGGCGTGAGGGTGAGATGTGTGACCAAATGCCATGCAGGAAGGTAACACCTGAACACAAAGGTGATGCAGCCCCTCCCTGTGCACGCTGGCCTCCTCAGTGTAGTTGCTCCATCTCCAATTTTGGAAAATGGCCCAGTACAAGCCGGACCCTTCTGAGCTCGGGGACGAGACCCTGCTTGTGCAAAGCTGCTTCCTGGCACAGGTTTTGTTTTAGTCAGGTGTCACAGGCACGTAGGCTCCTGTTGCCCTTGCTCCGTCCTTACCTGTGGAGGCTCAAGGTGAGGGCAATGCACAGGGCCAAGGGGAGGCGAGAGCGATGCTGTAAACCCAGAGCCAGTGGCAGGGCAGTGACGACTCTTACCTGGGCACCCTCTGCCCAGCCTTCTCTGGGCTTTAGGGAATATTTTTGCCTTTGTGTGATCTAGAAGGCAAATACAACAAAATTTAAGAAATGGAAGCATCCAGAAAACAGCTCAAACTCTACCTTAAAGAGGGAGATGGGAAGAGATGCTGTGACTGGGGATGAGGAGGAGGCTGGGTGTGTTTTGTGGCAGCCTGTGGAAGATGAAAAATAGCCAAAGGAAATAAAGAGTAAAGAAATTTTGGCAGAAAGGTTTGGCCAGATGGCTGATCTGTACTTCGTGTGTGTTCCTCCATATGCTGTACGTACGTGTGTTTGCTTACCCCCCGTGCACTTTGCATGCCAGCGATGGTCTCAAACCCATCGAAATTCTCTTGTAAAAGACCGGGGAGCTTTGGGCACTCGTTCCTTCCCTCAGCTGTTCCTCAAAGCTGTTTATCCAA
The DNA here is from genome assembly GCA_033558235.1 of Neomorphus geoffroyi. Taxonomy (NCBI): domain Eukaryota; kingdom Metazoa; phylum Chordata; class Aves; order Cuculiformes; family Neomorphidae; genus Neomorphus; species Neomorphus geoffroyi. The sequence continues at coordinate 793,656 of JAUMJM010000029.1, read as the reverse complement.
ACCGCCTTGATCACGTTGGAAAGTTAAAGCCGCCTTTGCCTCGATGTGGCTGTTGCCCTCCCTGAGCTCTCCCAGTGAGCCATGCAGTGTGGGGTGTGCGGCGCTGCAAGCGCTCGGTGGGCTCAGCCAGTTAATTTACTGCAAGCCAGATGACATTTGATGGGAGAGGAACCGCTCGCGCTGTCTTCATTGCCTCTGCCGGAACCCGTGTACTTATCAATAATTCAGGTGGCCTTACAGCTCCCACCAGCAGGTCCCTCCCTGCCTGCTTAATGGGAAGGCACGTTTCAGTGCCCGGCGCACGCAGCGATCCACAGGCGAGGAGCCCCCAGCCGAGTGACCAACTTTGACCAACGGAGCTTCCCGGTGTTGCCCAGGCTTGGTCCCTCCTGCTGGGCTGGGAGTGGGGGTCTCGGGGGGTCTGCTGCCCTCTGAAGCCAGGGAGATCAGACCTGAAGGTGAGGAGTAGCACAAAACTGGGAATGAAATCCAAACTCATTGCAATCATTGCAACAGAGCGAATATCTCCATGTGCCAAGCTTGCTCTCGGAGCGTGATTTAAGCTGAAAATTCAGAACCATTTCCTGGTACAAATCATTCGAGCGGGATGAAACAATCAATGGGAGATATAATCTGCCATTCGTCTCTGCAGCCAAAAACATCTCATCTGTGAACACAAACTCATTAGGAGTGTGATTAATGGGGTCTGGAGGCAGGAGTAGGGGGTGGTGAAGCTGTTTGCAAGCTCTGCCCTCTGCTTAACCTGTGCAAGCAGTGCCATGCTGAATGGCAGCAGCCTTGCTCCTCCAAAGCCAAGAGAGCCAAGCTCGCCCGTGGAGCCAGCAGAGGGATGAGGAGCTCTGCACTGTATTAACCGCCTCAAAACTGGTGCAATGCTTCGGTTTTCCAGCAGCTTTTTCTTGCTTGAGAGAACGAATTTTGCACTTGCAGGAGCTGTGAGGAACAGCTGGACCACAACGTGGGCAGGAAAAGCTACCCTGGGGCTGTTAAAGGTAGAAATAACCACTAAAAGTGTTCTCAGAAGAGCAGAACCTGCAGAGGAAAGATGCAAAAAGAGGGAAAATGTGACTGCAGTTCCTAGAGGACAGATTCGGGGGGGGGGGGGGCTCTGCTTGGGGCTGGTGTTCCTGCAGTGCCAGGAGCCAAAATTCTCCCTGAACTGGGAGGTCCTGGAGTGCTGCCCGTTATCAATGTTGCTGAAATTTGTATTCAGAAGGGACCCAATTTGGTTTCTTTTCTAAATTGCCTGCTTGATTGGATGTATCAAAAGGGCACTTTGAGGAACAAAGCTCGCCTTGCCGCTGTGACCTGACATCGGTGTAAGAAATGACCTAGAGTTGTTTGCTTTCCTCGTCCGGCGCTGATCCTTGCTGAGCAGCGGCTGGGGCTGCCTCCTGGCATGACCTGGTGGTCACCCTTGCTCTGCTCCCCTTGGCCGCTGTGAAGCCTCACCCTTGTGTTCCCCGTGCTCTGGCTGGCGCGTGCCCTTCCCTTCCATCTGCCAGGGGTACGATCCCTCCTGGGATGCAGCAGGGGAGGGCACAGCCCTGCTGCCCACCCTCCACCCCCTGCTTTGTGGGACACGGCACCGCCGAGCTGTGGGAGCAGTCAGGTGCGCAAGGATGGTCAAGGTCAAGCAGGCTCAAAGAGGTGAACGGGGAAGACTTTAGGAATATGGTTCAAACAGCAAAGGAATTAATTCAGGAGATGCCATGAAAATGATGGCACATAAAGTTAATGAGATATTGCTGAAGGAAGGGTAAACAATTAGGACTATTAGCTGCAAAGATAAACTGAGACCTATTGCCCTCAGAAACACTGAAACTAATTAAATTGAAAATTACAACATAGGAGTACAAAAACAAAAGCAAATAAATTGAGAGAAAGAATTAACTGGCTTAATATCATGATAATATTATCAGCAATAGGAAGAGGGAATTGTATGATTAAAGCTGTTTATTCACAGCATTTTTCACTGGAAGCAGGCAGAGAGGGACTTGGGGTAGGAGGGGTCTTGCAGCTCCTGGGGGTCTGCTGGGCTCCCAGCCCAACGCTGCGGCCCCGCACGGAGGAGGTGGCGTTGTCCCCGTGCCGTCCCACCATGCCGGGCTGGAGGCTGCGCTCCTCTGCCTGCAAAGCCTCCAGTGCCCTCGCCAGCCACGGCCTGGGAGAGACCGCCAGGAGAGTCATTAGTGCTCCAGTAATTGGTTCCATTTAAAGGGATTAGAGCCAAATTAACTTCGTGCTTTGCCACCCTGAAATAATCCTATTTTAAGTGGACAGATTCTTCCATAGTGTCCAAGGAGACTGTGAATGGGTGAGGTGCTGCTCCAGTGAGTTCCCAACAGCGAGGGGGCTCCTGGTCCTTCCTCGAGGGCACCTCTGGCACCAACGTAACTCATCCATCGGGGTGGGTGAGGTGGGGGCTGGTGCATTAGCAATGGTCTGGGCTGGCACGCCAGCGTGGGCAACCAATCGAGGAAGAAAACCCAGGCTGAGAACAACAGAAGGATGCTTCAGGTGGGAATTCGAGCACCGTGGAGGGAAAGGAGACAAAATCAATCCAGCTGTTTGCAGAGCGCTTGCTCCCAAAGCCAGGTGGCCCTGCCTGGCCATGTCCCGGGGGTGTGGGGGCACAGGCTGTCCCCCCAGTCGCCAACCAGGCGTGTGGGCAGTGCTGAGCAAACCCTGCCCTGGTAACTGCCAAGGAAGGTGCCCACTCGGCAGAGCATTCCAGAGCAGATTTCCAATGTCTGGGGTGATCTTTGAGAATCTTTCCACCTACAGGGAAGCTGGGGAGGGGCTCTTGATCAGGGAGAGCAGGGACAGGACAAGGTGGAAGGGTTTTAAGGTGGAAGTGTTTTAAGCTGCAAGAGGGGAGAGTGAGATGAAATCTTAGGCAGAAATGTTTTGCTGTGAGGGTGGGGAGGCCCTGGCCCAGGGTGCCCAGAGCAGTGGTGGCTGCCCCATCCCTGGAGGTGTTCCAGGCCAGGTTGGATGGGGCTTGGAGCCCCCTGATCCAGTGGGAGGTGTCCCTGCCCATGGCAGGGGGTGGGACTGGATGGGCTCTGAGGTCCCTTCCAACCCAACCCATCCCCTGGTTCTAGGATTCTAACAGCAATAAAGTGGACGCAAAGGCGGTGAGGGCTGCAGTTCAGCTTTGCATCGCTCGCAGCTCCTGGCTGGGAGGAGGCCCTGGCACGAGCCCTGGGCTAAAACCCGGGGGTTGCTGGGATCAGCGCAAGGCTCCAGCTGATAAAACAGGAGTTTCGCTCTTGTGCTTTTACCCTTTCTGGTAGTTTCTCTCCTGTTGCATTGCCAACCCTGCGTTCAGATAAGTGCGGCTTCTTTAGAAAACAGTTCCTCCTCGCTTTCCAGGTCTGAGCATCTTGACCCTGGGTTTAACCCCGTGTGTGATGTTCCCAAGACCCTGACGTGCTCTTCAAGAGCAGAAATAAAGCTGAGCAAAGGCAGCCAATGCACTGGCAATCAAGTAAAAGCCGAGGGGTTTGGGAAGGCAGAAAGAGTCTGTAAAACGGGTTTGAGTTTATCGCTTGGTTCCGTCCAAACGCCTCTGCAGGGAGAGTCAGCCACCACGGACAGCCCAGGGCCGGGAGCCCGCACTGTTATCGAAAGACGAGCCTGAGCAGAGCCACTGCCGCAGTGGAGGAGCCACTCCTGCCCCGCTGGTCTCGGTGCCCTTGCGTGCAAAGCCCGCGATGTGTGATCGGGTGATGGAGAGCAAAATCACTTTTTATAGTCGTTTCATTACGATGCTTAATTTCTTCTGCAGAAGCAATTACGTTCTATGGGTGGAAAGCAATATTGGAGATGTATGATTGCTATTGCTACCCCACCAGCTCCGGGGTTGGCAATGCCTGAGCTCCTGCCGCTGCAGGAACAGCTATCCGGGTGGGAGCCAGGACCTGCCTGCACCAGGACAGATAAGAGACTTTGTGAATGGGGAGATAACCCTGTCCGGTGGCTAAATATTTACCAGAGAGAGGGGTGCGTATCACAGCTGAGGGACGGCTCTACGAGGGCTGAGCAAACACTCTGACCTCTGGGAACAAACAAAATCCATGAAGTGCCCCATGGCTGCCTCCTTTGGTGTCTGTTTTCATCACCAGGTTCCCCAGTTATTGAGGAATCATCGGCACTGTGTGTGGTTTGGACTGTGGGTTTGATTTCTTGCACCGTCTTCACCCACCAAAAGGAATTCAGGCCAATGGTTTTAATTTTCTGCTTCTTATAGGATAAAAAAAAAAAAGTAATTTCCCAATCTGGTTAAATGAATCTGGCAGGAAATAACAGGGGTTTTTCTAGCCATTTTCCCAATCTGCACAGATATTGAGGGGTCTAATTACAAAACTTCTGAACCGATTAGTGACCTTGCAGCCATCAAATGTCAGATTGGTTGGAAGATCAGTCTATTTAACAATGTTCCCCATGACTGTAAGTGGTGTTTCAGGGCTTACAGGGCTGGAAAAGCAACTGCAAAGGAAAGAATTGCCTGAAGATTTGCGTGGGGTCTGTGTCAGGATACCTCCCCGCGAAGCTGGGATGGTGCTGAGCATGTCCAGGACTGCACTGCATCCACAGGCAGATGTGCGCCGCAGCGTCTGAGAGATCTTGGCAGGAGGTGCTGAAGACAGTGGTGGCTGCTGCCCGGATGGCATCCATCAGGGCTCATCCTGGCTTTGGGTGTCAAGGGCTGAAGGGAATGAACTGTGGTGGCTGTGGGAGCTGGGTGGTGTGGAGATGGCACTGCCAGGTGCCACATGGTGCACGGGCTTTGCAGGATGGGGAAGCTCGTGCCAGCCAGCGGTGCCCAAACAGGCAGCAGGGCAGCCTCAAGCTGATGCATTGTGGCACCTCGTTAGAGTGTGGTGACATTTGTGGAGCCAGATGCCGGTAGGAGCCATGGACAGGAATCCCTGAGTGCGTACGTGTGGTGTGTGCTGCCCAACAAGAGCAGCCAGGGCCGAGGTGTCCGCAGGGCTCTGCTTGCCATCCAGTTGTCTGCTTTTAATGGATATAAATGGTCACCTTTAGTGTTGAAAAAGCTGAATAGATACAAATATTGCCAATACCTTAAGGGTGTGCTGGGCCTCATTATCCTTGGGTAATCGAGGTTATGTGGAGCTCTTCTCCTTGATCTGTCACTGTCTCTTTTGGGAATGTGCTGACACAGAGAAACCTCCAGGAGGAATCGCCCAGGCAGCTGGAGAAGGGCTGGGACCCCAAAACCTTGCTGGGCAGAGGGATCGCCCTTGTCCTGCCTTGCTGTGGGCACAGCGGGGGGGATGGAGAGAGCCCTTCCCTACGTTCCATGCGTAACTGGTTTCAGTTAAATCTCTGTGGGTGGTTACCTACTCTGTCCGTTCTGTTTCCCTCGGTCTTTGCCAATCGTAGGTGAAAAGCCAGTGGCTTCCTCAGACGGCTCCGTGGCAATTCCTGACTTTCTCCCAGAAATACTGCAGTGAGATCTCAGGCAGAAATGTGTTGCTGTGAGGGTGGGGAGGCCCTGGCCCAGGGTGCCCAGAGCAGTGGTGGCTGCCCCATCCCTGGAGGGGTTCCAGGCCAGGTTGGATGGGGCTTGGAGCCCCCTGACCCAGTGGGAGGTGTCCCTGCCCATGGCAGGGGGTGGCACTGGGTGGGCTGTGAGGTCCCTTCCAACCCAAACCATTTTGTGATTCCAATTTGCACAGCGTGTGCTGAGTCGGTGCCGCACAGGAAAGTTCCCCACGTAAACATCTTCCTACGTGCTCCCCAGCGCCGTGAGCAAATGCTATTCTGGACAGATACGGAAATATCCCTGCAGTAAACAAACCCAATGCTACAGTCTACCCCCGGCAGTGAATTCCGGGGAGTTTATCGATCTGGCGAAGCTGGCTCTGCTAGGGAATCCCACCCGCCACGCACATCTCTTCCCGCTTCTTGGTGGGAGTTATCTCACAGCGCAAGTTGTGTTCTACTACTGAATCCATAACGCAACATTTGCAAGCGCCAAACGCACGAGGATTCACGCTGAGAATCTGCTTTCTGCAAGTATTCTTACTAATAAAACTGAGGATATAAAATATTCCTGGAAAGTGCTTACAAAAGGCTTTCAGATGTGGGAAAATATGTTTTTCATGTTATCTCAAATTTGCTTTCTGTTTCTAAGGAATACTCAGACTTTCAACTCCCTCCCCCTCCTCCCCCAGCCGTGTGTGGTTTGTAAGGAGGAGCGAGGCTGTGGGCTGTACCTGTGACTGCACAGCACTGCATCCACAGATCTCCTTACGGAAATACTGAGCTCCATTTTGGAACTCGATACTTTCAAACAGATTCACCAGGGCCCAACTCTATTTACTCCATCCCTAAAAAAGAGTTTCAAATAGTTCTCCTTCCATTGCTTCCACTGCAGAGGAGATAAATGGTCCACAGAGGCCAAATCCCATCCCAAAGCGGCGTCTGCCAGGCAGGAGTCGGGAAGGAGGACCCGGCAGATGCCGTGTGCATCCAGGATGGGGCTGCCTCTTCGCCGACTGCTTCCCGTTTGCTGCAATGTTCATCAAAAACCGCTTCTCTGCAGAAAAGCGATGACATCGCGAGGACAGAGCAAGCCCAGGTGCTCTGCTCACTTCTTTACTATCGGCAAGAAAACCATTAATATGATGAAAATGACCTCAAATTGCTATTGCTGGATTATTTAATCTGGCCAGGCTCCTTTCAGCTCTCAGCCGCCATAAAAGAAGACAAATTGCCTGTCTGGTGTTAAAAGGTTTTAGAATATAGGATAGCATTGATTTTGTGTATCTGAAAAGGTGACGCTCCCCAGGCTTGCCAGTGAGTGGGGGTTTTGATGACAAAGCATCTTCCTCGCTGATGCCGTGCATCTGCCTCCGCTCGGGAGCACGGCTGGTGGGTGTCGCGGATAACCTGGGCAACGGGGAGGAGGTGGGATGAGGTGATGGGGAGGAAAGCATCACCTGCCTGGGCTCTCTGCTGTCTGACCTCGGCTGGCTGGGACCTGGCTTGGCTCTGCAGGCTCCTTGCTGCCCGCTGCTCCTCTGGCAGCCGATGAGCCTCCCCTTGGATGAGCCAAGCAGATGGAGCGCTTTGCCTCTCGCTGGGAAGCATTATTTCCAGTCCTTGACTCAAAGGGGATAAGTGCTCCCGATTTCAGGCATTTATGGAGCCTGGAGGGCAGCCTGGTCCCTGCGGTGCTGGGCTCACGCCTCCCGCTCTCCCAGCACCGGGGCATTTCTCACTCCAGCCCATCTGCCACCAAAATGGGTGGGAAAGTTCCATCACCACCTCAGCCAGCTGCTGGGACCACCAGACACAAGAAGAGCCAAAACAACTCTCCAGGACTACTTCCCCACTCCGAGAGCCCCATAGAAGGGGGATGTGGGCTGTGTCCCCCCATCTCCTCGTGGAGTGCCAGCAGATTAATGGGTCTCCTCTGCCCAACTGAGCTGTGTGCCCACAAACCAGGGCAATTACACCCTTGATCTAGTTAACACGAAAAATAAAACTCATTCCTTGATCATGTTTCCTTCCTCAAACTCCCAGAAATAGCCCACAAAGGGGAAGCTCCGAAGGGAAAAGTGATTAATTCTCCGTGGCACATTTAAACACCATTTTTATTACAATTCAGCCTTTTCACGCACTTTGCCCTTTTCTGATTCATTCTTGCTCTTTTGAGGTGGAACAAGGCTGATGTTTTGCAGCTTCTGTTTCTCAAGAGGAGTTTTTAACTCTTGATTTGCTGTTGTAGCTCCATCAGTGAACTAAAGCCTTTCCCACAGGGATGCTCTGGGGATGCTCCCTGGTAGTGGCAGCGTCCTCTGCCCTCCTGGCAAAGGACCTTGCTGCCCTGCAGGACCCATCCAGGTATGACGGGGTGCAGCTGGGCCAGGGCCATCCCCAGCTGAGCCATCCCCACCCCCATACAGCGATGTTTTACAACACAGTATGACAAAACCTGAAATGTACTGGAAATAATTCTACTATCAAATGCATTCAGCTCTGTTTGTTTGCTTTTAAATTAACATTGGGGATGAAATGATTCACTGAACTACAAAGAGATCCCTCGACAAGAATCGCAGGCAGGATTTCTTCCACTCTCAGTTATCACAGGAAAAAACATTTCAACATCTTGTCTGCTCGGTGTAAGAAAAAGAGTTTTGTTCTCTCTGCCTGGGAAACAAGGAACTTATCAAAAAAATCTCAGGCATCAGAGGGATGAGATGGCAGAGGCACCGAGGAGGCACCTTTCCTCTCTGCCTGCACAGCCAGGAGCTGCTGCGGGGCAGCGCGGGGCTGTTCTGAGCCGCTGGTGCCCATGATTAATGGGACAGGTCCTGTGGGAGCAGGAGTGGTGGCACTAACTGGGTGCTCAGGGCCAGCGAAACAGGGAAAGGGGAACCTTTCTCAGCAATTGCCCCACAGAGAAGAGAAGGGAAATGGCCCAGGGATACAGGGTGAGGAGCAGACAGCGGGGTCTGTGCCCCCCTCACCCTGCATGCGGGTCCTTCGGAGGTCGCTCGCCCCTCCTCACCGCACAGCATCCTCCCAGCCCACGCAAGCAAAGCCTCTCCCTGCCAGCAGCCTACAGCGGGGGCACTGCAGGTGCCTCCTTCATCCAGACACCGTGTGCACACGAAGGGGTGGCGGGAATGACTGGGAGCTGCGGCAAAACAAGCACGAGTGGCTAAGGACCGGACAAAGAGCTCATAAGCCCAGAGTCATAATTAGGCATGGAGAGAGGAGCCATGACCTTGGAAGAATTAGCGAAGAGGACTTCTAATTAGGAGGCAAAAGGGCCGGGCACTGTTTAACCTGTTCATAAAAGTCATTAAACTGCCCTGGATGGCTTTGTTGCCAAGAAGATTTGGAGGATGAGCCGAGGAGCTTTACGAAAGCTGATGGAGCGAGAAGAGAGGCCGGGCTGGACGCAAGGCCACGCTCCTCCAAGAGCCGGCCCCGCGTCCCCAGGGCTGCCCCCACCACCGACCAGGCATGAGGTTACGGCTCCCCAGGACTGGCTGCAGCCTGCGAGGAGCGGAGGAGCGGGAGCGTCCAACAGCTCAATTTGCTGTGCCTGCAGGGAACAGTGCGAGGTGGTTTAGGGCTGGGGAGAGGAATTTAACTCATGGGAGAGAGTGGTGAGGTTTTGCTTCTGGGAAAACCAGACAGAAAGATGGATGTGAAGGAGAGGCTCCAGGAGAACATCAGGCCACAGGTCATAAATTTCCAAACCATTGTAGTGCACAAATCCCTTTAATTTTGGTGCCTTGGGAGAAACACAAAGCAAAGCTCAGAGAATTCAATAAGCCTGAGGAACCGAAAGTTTCTCTCCGTTGGTTGCCCATTAGGTAGGGAGCTCCAGGTGCTGGTTCTGCGGTGTGCAGAGGGCGGCCAGGGGTGCCTCGCCTTTCCCGCGTGGTGCTGACACATCCTCTGCAAGTGGGCTTCAGCGGAGGGACGTGGAAGTTGAAGCTTTAGGCTGGTTTTTATTTCTTTTTAATTGAGCTGGTTTGATAATTCCGGTTTGAAAGCTTCTGCCTTTTCCAGAGTCAACAAGGTTACTTGACGATCAAGCTCTCTGGTTCCATCAGGCCTCTTCCACCCACTTAATGAAAACAAATGCCGCCGGGGACAAGGGCCATCCTTCTTATTTGTCTTCTCAGGCTCTGAGAACGGGCTTGCTTTAGACTGCATTTTTAGATATGTTATTTTAACAAATGAATCAAATTAGATCCTGGCTGCTCCCAGATACATCTAATTCCCAAAGCGTAATGGAGCTGTTTCTGCTCTCTGGTCATTAATCCTATCAGTGGCAGCCGTTGCATCGGGTCCTGGGCACGTAAAATTCAAGTTATTCTAAGAGGGCCCAAAGTAAATGCAAGCTCCTGGAAGCAGTTTCCCTGCTAAGCAGGGCTTAGCAGCCAATTAACAGCAGCTAATTCCCTCTGCCTGCCCTTCGCCCAAATACCCTTGGAAGGAGGGAGCTGACTGGCCCGATGGTGGTGGAGCCGCAGGAGGGGAGAGTTCATCCCTTTTTATGAATTTGTGATCCCAGCTTTGTAATAAAACCCAGCATTTCAGCCAGTGAAATAAAATCGCCTTTCAAAAAGCAGAGAATTAAAGCTGCCTCGACAGCTCAGGGTGGCCCCCAAACAGAGGGGAAGCCGGGCAGCGGGAGGGGATATTTGTGCCATACAAGCCAGTCCTGAGCCCACGCAGGCAAAACAAACAAGAGCTGATGAGAAGCAAGTGGTCTGCAGCGGGACCACGACTGCAGCAGCTCATATTTCCAGCAGCATCAAACTTCATTCACCCTCAAGGACCTCCAAACTTTAAGGCTGTTTTTTCCCCCTCAGTCTGCAGGCGCTGGCGCAGCCTCCTGCCCGCGGCCCCACGGGTGCCGGGGGGATGAATGAGTGCGGCGTGAAAGAAATTGGAAACCGCAGCTTACTTTTATTGTGAGATAAAAAAAAGCAGACAAGAGGAGAGTGGAGAAGTGCTTAAATAAACCTGCACAGCTCGGGCTGGGAGTAGCGAAAAGCGGCAGAGACAGGCAAAGCGGGTGATGGCAGGGATGGGCATCTCAGCTCCCTCCACGGCTGGTGCACAAATCCAGCTTGTCTGTCTGTCTGTCCGTCTGTCTGCCTGCAGCCCCACATGCTCGGTCGGTGCTTGAGCCCTCGTGCAATGCGTGCACACGCGCTCCGCAGCCTGTGAACACACCCTGTCCTGCAGGGACACCTCCTGCTGGCTCCGGGTGCTCCAAGCCCCGTCCAGCCTGGCCTGGAACGCCTCCAGGGTTGGATGCTGGTGGGCACCGGGGCAAGGAGCCAGGGAGCCTCGCAGGGGATACGTGGCACACCCGCTGCCTCGCTGTGCTCGGGACGGAGCAGCAACGCGGGGGACAAAGCCCTGTGCCAGGGGACGGTGCCAGCCAGAGTGGGCTGTGCTGAGGACGGGGCAGAGCGAGCAGCTCGGGGGCTGCTGGGGAGAGGGTTTTACCCTTGAGCACTTGTTTTCCTTTTGTTCTCTGGAGCAAGACACCTGCTTCTCCCACAAACAAAGCCATAAATTGTCATGTAAGCAGGTTTCAAGGGGAAGAAAAAGTGGAGCTGGGCTGACAGCGACAGGGAGCTGCGCGAGGAGGTGAATTACTTGAAATATGGCTGAAAACTTCCACGCCATAAATATACTTCTGATCACAGCTAATAAATCATCATAATTATTCTATAAATAAGGGAAAGGCTGGCTGTACGGTACCTGACTTTTTTCTGCGGGTCTCTGGAGCAAATTTGTTAGCATCTTCAAATAAACTATTTGCTCCAGATAGTTTGTTTGTACTCTGCAGGCTGAATTGTCTTCTCATTCATTTTTTATCACCTTTAGTTTGGTCGTTGGGAATCTTTCTGTGCTTTTTTCCCTGTCTGGCTCTGACAAAGGGATACTGGAGGGGGGAACATGTTTTAAAAAACAACCAGAAAACGCTTGCTTTGCTTCTGTTCCATGAGGGGCCTTGACAGCAGAGATCAAAGCTTCGTTCCATGTCCCCCAGGCTGGCAAACATCCACGTTTGCCTCTCGGATGGGGAAGGAATAAGCTGGAGAGGGGAACACATGGGATTGTGGTGATCCTGTGGTGCAGAGCTGTGAGTGCGAGCATCCCAACCTGCCTGCACCCAAACCAGAGACCTGCCTGTTCACAGCTCCCTTCGTGGTGATAAAGACCAGGAGATACAAGCCAAAAGCACAGAAGGAATGATGTACTCCGGGCAATTCTGCTTCCATCCTGGCAGCTGCAGGAAGTCGTGTCTGGCTGCTGGGTAAGAGGGGACTCAGCTGGGTGGTGAAACCTGCGCAGAGGTTTTCCCCTCGCCTTGGAAATGACAGATTTCATGACCAGTTTGCCTCAACATCTCCCCTGCAGCCAGCTGCTGTTTCTGCTGGAAGCAGCCTTTCAGGGAAGTACGAGTGCCAGGCGGCCTGTGGTGCCAATGCCAAGCAAGGAGGGTCCTGAGCCGTGTGTTAAAGGCACAGGAAATCTCAGACGCAGAGCCTGGTGCAGAAGGAACGAGGTTTCCATCCCCTGTTTGCTGCATCCATTACTGGGGAGACCGGAGCTCCCGGTGTGCGTGAGCCGCAGCAGGAGCACCCACGCCGCGCTGCGATGGAGTGCAGCAGGGGAGCATCGCTGCCTCACCTGTCAAAGCCTATTTATTTCATTTCAGGCTTCTTCAGTGGGAAAATTATCAATCAACTCCACTTACACGTAAAGCGGTTGTTACCGGGAAAGCTTGTGCACCTGCAGGAATGCATTCCCGGAGCCCCCCCCCCCCCTACCCGCAGGGAAGGAGCCGCGGGGTTTGAGTTTAATTTGAGGACAGGAGTCCCCGCAGCCTCACGTCACTCCAGCGCCTGCTCACGCACCTGCTTCTCTCAGAGTTTGATAAGCAATATCGGCCGTGATGGCACAAAGCGTCTTGCACCAGCTTTCACCCCAGGCAGAGGTGAGGGGTGCCCAGCGCCCCTGCAGCCGGTTCCCTGCAGAGTTCAGCGCCCCCGGTCTCCCCAGAGCGCTCTGTGCTAAGGAGGCCTCCCTTTAATGTCTTTTCCAAAGGGCTATAAACTCGCAACACTATTTTTTCCCCTTTATAGATCAGCATTACTAATTTATTGGAAGTTTACTATTTGGAAATGTTCTCATATAAATTAATGGGAAGGTAATATTAAACCTTAGTCTCCGGGGGAGGAGAAAGCCAAACAAAAGCCACATTCCTTGTGCTTAAGGAAGGGCAGCCCGGTAAATCATCCTCTTTGCTCTGCAGAAGCATCGCCCTGAGGGCAGAAGCTGCGCAGAGGCACTTTGGAGCTGAATCCAGCTCTTCCAGGGCTTCCTGCGCGTCCCGTACCGAGGAGCCAGCCTGGGGCACCCGAGTTGGCATCTGTTGGTCCTACAGGGTTTGCTCCTCTGCAGCTCCCAGGTCCGCACCATCTTCCTTCATGGCTTTGGGTGGGAAACAGGCGCTCTGACTGTTCTTTCTGTAGTGCTTTCCAGGCGTGCAGACGTCTCCAGGCACTCCAGCGAGCATTTAATTACATGCCAGGGGAAGAAGTGCCCTACTCAGACAGCTCCCACTGCTGCGCACCAGCAGCGTCCTGCGCCTTCGTGCCAGTGAAAGGGGATAACGAGCCTGGGCATCCCTGCGCTAAACAGACAGACCTGTACGAGCACCGGCGATAAGGAGCCGCGATGGGCGTCAGAAGGAGGGGGTTTTCAGAGGCACGAGCCATTATTAAGGATTGCTGCTCCATCTGGAGCAACAACAGAAGTTCTCTGCCCCAGACCGAGCGTCTCCCGGCGCCCGTCTGCGGCACAACGCTCTGGAGAGGGGGCGGGGGGACCTCACGGCTCTCTGCAGCTCCTGGAAAGGAGGTTGTGCTGGGGTGGGTGCTGGGCTCTGCTGCCAAGTGACAAGCAATAGAATGAGAGGAAACGGCCTCAAGTTGCACCAGTGAAGTTTAGATTGGATATTAGGAAAAATGTCTTTATACTGACAGAGCGGTGAAGCCCTGGCAGAGGCTCCCAGGGCAACGGGGAGCACTGGAGGGGTTAAAAAAGCTTGTAGACGTGGCACTTCAGGACATGGTTTAGTCGGCACGGTGGGGCTGGGCTGACGGCTGGACTGGGTGAGCTGAGAGGTCTTTTCCAGCCTCAGTGACTCTGATTCTCCTTCTCTCTCCGAGCTGCTGAGAGGTTTCCCAGTGCGGGGGCGCAGCCCCCCGTGCGGGGTGGGAGCGGGAGGGGGGCTGGCTCCCCCCGCTGCCGGGAGGCGCTTTGCCTCAGCACCCCCACTGCTGGCACGGGGCCGGTGCCGAAGGGGAGCGGTGTGTTCATTTACACACGCCTCCTTTCATTTGATGAAACTATTGCCATTTATGAGAAAAGCTTATTGAGCTAAATCACTTCTCCCGCAGTAATATAAAATGCTGTGGCTCAGGAATACTGACATGCATGAGAGTCGGGCTCACTTTTCTTGCTGAGCAGATGAGGAACAGGAATGATTATTCTGTATCACTTTAAGAAAGAGACCTTACTGTAATATACCTGCTGTGCATTGATAAATAGCACCAGCAGATAATAAGGGCTTTAGGCAAGGAGCAAGGAAGAAAAAAGGCTTTCCAGCATGTGAACACAAATGCTTTAAATGTGAACTAAATTGGCCTGATCATTCCTCAGATTTGCAAAATTAAACCGTGCCCAATTGTCAACATCACTGAGATTCATGAGATGAACATAGCCAAAGCAAAGGGAATCCGTAAGAGCCCTGCCAGGGATGCTCGTGGGGTTTAAGCAGCACACGCCACTTACGAAACCAAGTGCTCTAATTCCATTATGCAATGTACGACCTCCCAGCAATGGGGGGCTGGAAAAGTTCATTGGCCAGAGATGTGCTGGAGGTGATTATACTGGCCCCAGAGCTGGGAACGAGCGGGCTTTTGCAGCAGGCCTCCGCTCTGAAGAAAACCTCTTTATACAAGGAACCCTAGAGCTGGACTCGTGGACTCTGTGACACCATCGAGGTAAAGAACCTGTAATTCAGCATGAATGAGTGTCCTGGAAGCTGCCCACTGCAGGGGTGCTTGGGCAGGATGCACGAGCCCATGCAGGGCTATGGAAGCCAGGAGCCAGCTCTTTGAAGCTCTGCAAATGCCGTCTCTGTCCAGGGGCCACAGTTTTAAAGCAGCAGCTGCTCTGCACGCTGCAGGCACTGCACGGCCAGCGGGAACTGCAAGTTAGTGAAACCACAGCTCTCTGCTATTGCCCTGACCACCCCTCCCTTACCCAGGGCTCAGACTCCTGCCATGGCTCCAAGCCTCACTCCTGCAGAGGTCTGGAAAGAATCCCCATCCCCCTGCACTTCTCTTCTCGTCTTTGTTTACCTTCCCCTATTCAGCAAACCAGGACTGGCCTGGCTTCTCTCTCCCCGCGAGGAACAGTGCGAAGCGTTGCACCCTGTAAGGGCTCCTCTCCTTTGCAAGGCAGAGGAGAGCTCTGCTTGAGTTCCACGTCTCTGGGTTGTTAATGCCTCCAGCCGCAGCCACCGCGAGCCTCCTTGCTTCACCTTGCAGCAGTGAGATGTGAAACCTGGGGAAACCATGGCAATGCTGGAGTCAGTGTCACCTTTCTAATGATGCCAGGGATTTCTCAGCGGAGTTAACAAAGGCAGGTTACCTCTTGAGCTGATAAAAGCACAGTTTCCAGTCTCCTGCAAGTGCTGTTTCTTAGGCATTTGCTTCTGACCCCAGCTGGTGCCCCTGAACTCTGGCCCCTGCCTGCTTGATCCCTTGAGATCTACAGCTCCTGCCTGCCTGGACCCCCCAGGATCTCCAGCCCCTGCCTGCCTGACCCCTCAACATTTCCAGTCCCAGCCTGATCCCCCCAAAGATCTCCAGCCCCTGCCTTCTTGACCCACCTGGGACCTCCAGCCCCTGCCTGCTCTGTAACGGAGGTGCCAGCAGCCGAGGCAGAGGGGGCAACGGCTCAGCGTGCCAGAGATGACGCCAGCCAAGAGCTGACTGTGTCTCCATCAAAACAAAAGGTACCCAAGCAGAAGCATGGGGCGAGCAGGTGGATTTTTGATGCTTGTTCTGAAGGCAATTAAGCTGCTCAGATACTCAACAATCTCAGCATTCTGCTTCAGTTAGGGCTTTGCAGCCCGGCCAGGAGGCTGGGGATGCAGCGAGGAAGCCGCTCAGACAGAGGGGATTGATCTGAGCTCATTCCCATCAGCCGTGCTGGAGCAGAGGCAGAGCCAGAGGAGCTCCTGCATACACGGGACTGCTGCTGCATTCAGGACACTTGTGCCTGGAGGGATCTTGCTTGTGTCTCCATTGTCCCCATCCTATCCCATTTACAGGCAATCTGAGAACCATGACATCCCACCCCACCCTGAGCTCTGCCCGTGAATTTCCTAAGCGAGCACTTGAAATAAGAATTCTAAGAGCATTTCAGGGCTGTTGCTAAATATCAAGAGGAAAACGCCAAGCTTCCTGCTAAGCTCTAAGAACAAAGTGATTCCCAGCTCTGTCCCCACCACATCCCCTGCCCAGTCCTCAGCCAAAGAGCCGGCAGGGGCCCTTTGGATGGCTTAGAAGGGATCTGCAGGCAATAACCATGAGCACCTGAGCCTGGGCAAACTCTATATCTGTCGGTGAGTGAGGCTATAGGGGCTTTGGCTTGCTGTGAGGCTGTGTTAATGTATGGAGAAGGTAGGCATCTTCCTCCTTTCATTATTCTCTGAGGCTTTGGTTTAATTATGCTACTGGGCTGCTAAGTCAAGGCTTCATGCTTTCTAATTTCTTCTTTTGTCTTGCATACACATATGAGGCAGATTTTGCTTCCACGAGGGATATTTATAGGACATACGTTGGAGCTTGAAGAAGCTGATTAGCAATGTTTAGATTGAAAAAAAAAAAAGGAGAAAATGCGTGAGAGCATCCCAGGCAGACAAATGCAGCACAGGGCGATGGCTTCTGGGTAGCAGTTCTTTGCTGGGTCTCAGTACTGGACCAACCCAGCTGCGGAGGGTGCAGAGCTGGGTGTGCGAGGCTCTGCCGCAGGGCTGGCGTTAGTCAGCCGAGGCAGGACGCTCTGCCTCCTCGCCTTGGGGAGGGGCTTTGGGGACAGAAGTGGCTACACAGAACACTTCCCTGCAAAAGTGAGCCGTGGCCGGGAAGCTGGGTAACATCCCCGGGCACGCAGCCCTCGCTGCAGGGGCTGTGGTGCCTCTGCCAGGCTAGAGAATGGGCAGAGAGCAGATGCACCCCATGAAATGCTTTGCAGCTTCCCCACATCTCCTCAGCTCTCCCTTGCAGCTCTCCTGCCTCAAAACTCTTTCCTGGTGTGCTGGAGCTGGACCTGGAGCTGTGCCTCACTATCCAGTCCCATCAAAACCATTAGAGAAGATTTTGAGACCCGGGGGGCTTCTTTCTGAAATGAATACAAGCCTGAGTCCCCTAAGAGCTGCTCAGAGCACAAAACCTGCAAGGTGCCTTCCAGAATCCTATTCCCTGCCAGCACCGGTCTGAAAAACCAAAGCAGGAGGTAGAAATTGCATTATGCTCCTCTTTTCTTCACAAGCTCTCAGTAACACTTCTGCTTTTTCCATATGAAAGGCAAATGGGTAATCACAACCTATTTCTATTGAAGAGACAATTTTCACTCCTCCTTGGCAAGTGTAGCCAGGACAGAGCTTTTCTTTCCTCTCGGAGGCAAATTAACAGATTTTGCCTCAAGAACAGGATGGGTGAAGTGCGGCGCAGCTGGTGATGTTTCCCCATCGTGGCTGGCAGCGCCCTTGGGGCGCCCAACACCCACTGAAGCTCCCAGTGGGTGGGTGCGTGCTGCTATGGGAACCCTGGGAAACGCAGTTTGGATCATGTGGGAACCCCCCTTTCCTTCTAGACTCCGGGTCTGTGAGCATCGACACCTGCAGCGTGGCGGCCAGCTCCAATCTCACAGCTTTGCAGTAGCGTCAGGAACTTTACTCTCTGGGAGAGATGACTCGGAGAGGAACAAGTTAGACAAATTGAATTCGCTAATGACTTCCTTCCCTCCTCCTTAAATGGGGCGATAATTCGCAGTTCCTGCTCCTGCTGCTCCATCGCCCGCCCCGCGCTCGGCAGCCCCGGCAGCGCTGCTGAGTCAATGAGACAAAAGGGGCCAAGATTGCCACTTGGCACCAATCCGCCTTGGAAAATGGCACTAAAAATGGTGTGCTGGTTATTTTAAGAAGGTGCAGGAGCGAGTGCCTCACGTGTCGCCTGGCCCAGCGGGCAGGGCTCTCTGGAAGGCAGCAAAGACACTGCTCAGACACCCAAACTCTGGCCAAGTTTCTCCTTTCCCATGAGGTTTGCACTCCAAGCGTCTCAAAGCAGCCCTGAAACCAAATAATGGCCTATATAGGAAAGCTTTGTGTGCACGCTGGCTTTGGTGCTCTTGAAAAGCCTTAGCTTTCCTTTGATATCTCTTTTTTTATTATTTTCTTTTTCTGGTTCAAAAATACTCTGGGAGCTCCTGGTTGGTGATGTTTCAGTGCAGGGCAGAGGCCAGAAGTGCTAGGAGAGGCTCAGGGCCGGAGAAAAACTGGTGGCAAGGGCACAGGGCCATTCAATACTGGGGCTCGCTTGCCTCACTAAAGCTTACAGAGGAATAAAAGATGTTTAAAGCCAAATAAATACAGGCACTGTTGCCTGTAGACTCCCAGCCCTTCAAGTTATGCTGCTGGGACCCAGAGCTCCCCAGACCTGGTCCTGGTCCCCCAGCACCCAATGCCCCCACCAGCTCCGTGCTTTGGTACAAAGGAGGAAAATGACATATTTTTTTACATGAGGATGAGTTAAGAGGATTTGTTTCAGATGCAAGATAGCTCTCATTAATGTTTGCTCGTTTGGGTTTATTTAAGCCTTAATTGATTGTCTCCTACTTAACTGCATTCCGGTATCTTTCAGACTCCAGAACAGACTCTTATGAGGCTGACAATTGCATGCTCGCCCTTTCTTCTCTCTAAAGATCTCTCATGTTCCGTAGCTGGGTTTAATGGCTGATAAAGTCCCTGGGCTTGCAGTGGAGCCAAGCTTTCTCTTTCAAGTCACTACACACGCAGCCTCCAGAAAGGCTGCGTCCAGGTGAGCGTCGTGCTTTGAAAAGCTGAAGCTGTTGCAATTTGCAGCTATGAACACCATGCGTAAAATCAGGGTTTGCATGTAAGGAATGTCCCTGGGTCTGTGGCTCCGTCCCTCCAGGCTGCGGAGGGACGAGGAGCCTGCCTGGGCAGAGCTGCGGCCCAGTTTGTAGGTGACCTAACCCCAGGGAGATGGAGAGGGGGCTGTCACCAACCCTGCAGCGTCACCAAGCACACACTGCCTGGCCTGGGGTGGGATCGCAGCAGTGCCTCCGAGGGAGCCGTGCCCAAGGTGCCCCAGGAGGTCAGAAGCACATAGGAAAAACCTGGCCATTATCTAGGGCGCTTTCATAGCCCCGGTTCTGCTTGGGCTTGGAGAGGAGAGGTCTGTCTCCCTGCAGCCGAAAGCTCACGGGATGAGCTTTCTTCTTGCCAGCTCCTGAGATTTCACCCTTCCCAAAATAAGTTCCTTCTGACCAGGAACCCAGCTCCACATAACTGGGGGTCTGGATGCTGAACTGCAGCACTTGCAGTGGCAGCAGGGGCTGATCCAGCCGGAGTGCATGGAAGGAGCAGGGACTGTGAGGCACCACAGGGACAATGCTGACCTTTCACGGGGCTGCCTGGCTTAGAGGAGGCTCCTGCTGCTGCCACAATAAGTTTATGTGGAGGCAGAAAAGAAACCCAGTGACTCAGAAAGGCAGCAAAGAGACTTATTTCTGCCTAAGCCTTGCTTTCTGGTGTGACCTCTGAACGAAGCGAGCCGTGGCCGTCCAGTGCCCCTTGCCCGCTGGCCCCGGGCAGAGCCGAGGCACGCGGAGGTTTGTTCCCGCGAGGGGATTGCCCAGGCAGTTCTGACTCCGCAGGCTGCAGCCCTGTTCCTCGCTCGTTGCCAAGAGCAGCTTTGAAGAATCTGCCCCCAAATTCATACAAAAACTTCTTTTATTGCAGCAACTGAACCAAAACCATCGAGAGGAGCTCGCCTTTTCACGAGACGCTGCTCTTTCAAAGCACGAGCTGTAGGAATAATTCAGCTTTTTACTGGCAGCACCCCTGGAAAGAGAGAAAATGCATCAGGCTCTGATGAAACACCTCCTAAAATAACCAACGCCTTTCCCAACACGTTCCCTTGTCCTCTTTGTGCTCTGTTGTCTTTAAACGAGCGCAGAGCGAAAAAGGCAGGAACTTTCAGCTGAAGGAAATTTGGTGGCAGCTGCTGCAGATCTCTCTGATTCGGGAGCTGGAGCAGGAGGTGGCTGTGGAGGAGATGCCGCTCACCAGCGGATCAGCACGCTCACTCGCTCGGCATTTTCCCCGCAGAACAGATGTGTGGGGCCAGGAGTGGAAACTCCTCTTTTTTGGGGGGGAGGGGAGCAGAATGCCAGCGGGAGGGGCTCTCTTTGGGCAGTGGGGCCGGGGGTCCTGATGGGGCTTCTGCACCCCACTTTGGGGCTCCCACACCCAGGGATGAGGCTTTTGCACCCTAGTTTGGGGCTCCGGCAGCTCCCGCATCCTGGAACTGGGGCTTCTGCACCCCGGTTCAGGGCACCCGGGCCCCAGGATGGGGCTCCCACGCCTCCTGCACCCCAGTTCGGGGCTCCAGCAGCAGCAGAGGGGTGCAAGGGAGCCCCCGTGCCTTTCCAAGCCCGAAGTGAAGATGCATTCCGTTCCGGGGGGCTCTGTAGGCGATGCCTTCAGCACCCGCGGCGCTCCTCGGGACCGGGGGGGCAGCGCGAGGACCCCTCGGTCGTGAACTCGGCTGGGGCTGGAGCGGTGCGAGCCGGGCAGACCCACGGCGAGGAGCGATTCCCGGGATGCGGGGAAAAGCAGCGCTCGGTGCCCGGGGCGGGGAGACGTTACCGGTAAAACGCGGTGCCCGGGGGAGCGCGAGAGCCCGTTTGCCGGCGGGACCGTGCCCGGGGGCTCGGGATCCGCGCTCAGCCCCGCGGAGGGGACGCCCCCACCCTACCCCACCCCTGCGTGGAGCGGGCGAGCTCAGCCCCGTCCCCGCGGAAAGGAGCAGAGGGACCGCGCTCAGCCCCGGCCCCGCAGAGGGGCGCGGGTGGGCTGCGCTCAGCCCTGGCCCCGCGCAGGATCCGCCTCCAGCTCTGCGCGGAGCGGAGGGACCGCGCTCCGCCGCATCCCCAGCCCCGCGGAGGGTCCCTCTCCACCCGTGCGCGGAGCGGAGCGGAGGGGGCCGCTCTCAGCCCCAGCCCCGCGGAGGGGCCGCGCTCCGCCCCCTCCTCCTCCCCGCGCAACTTCCCCGAGCTGCGCCCCCTCCCCTCCCCTCCCCCGCCCCGCGGGTGCGCGCACGGGCGCGGAGCGCGCTCAGCACAGCCCAGCCCAGCCGCTCCGCGTGTGCCCCCGCCCCGGCGCCGTGCATGGGGCGCGCAGCCCCCGCGTGCGCGCAGCTGCCCCGCTGAGCGCCGGGCATGGAGGGCACGGAGAGCTGAGGCGCTGAGCCCCGCGCCGCGCCGGGACGGGCGGGCCGGGATTCGTGACGATGTGGATGCGACGGCTCCCGGGAAGCAGGTAGGGCCGGGGCGCGGGGCCGCGCGGAGCTCCCGGGAGCGGGAGGGTGAAGTTCTGAGAGCGGGGCTGATGCTGCTCGCTGCTCCGCGGTCCCGGTTCCTGCTCTGCATTTCCCTTGCGTCTCCCATTCGCGCTCCCTGCGTCCCCTGCCCCGGGAGATGCGCGCCCGGTGCCGGTCCCTTCTCCCGGTGCCGGTCCGTTCTCCGGGTGCCGGTCCGTTCGCCCGTTGATTCTCCCTTTCCCCGGTTACCGGTCCCTTCTCCCGCTGCTCCCGGGAAGGTTCTCCCGCCTTCGCCGCCCCGGGATGTGTATGTGTGGGGTCCAGGACCGGGATGGGGGGGGTCCGGGAGCGGGGGCAGGGGCGGCGGGCAGGCAGGAGGATGGAGGGATGGATGTGTTCGGGAGATTAATCCGGGATCGCGAGGCAGACGAGAGGGAGGCAAAGTGTTATGTAACGCGTTTTCATTACCGCTGCGAAGTCATCTGAGCCCAAATCTTGTTATTTCCACGGCTCTGTGTGCCGAGAACCCCGCTTTCCCCTGCCCCGCGCTCTGCCCGCCGGCCCCGAAAGCCCCAGGGAACGTCTCATTTTCCAGCTTTTGTTCCCGTGGTGGTGGAATGCATTGAAAGCGTCGGCGAGAGAAGCGAGACCACCAGGAAACCCGCACTGCCGCGTGCGGCGGGAGCGCTCCCCCTGCCCCCGCCCGGCCGCCTGTCCGGGCGGTCCTGGCTGGGCTGGCGAGGCGCCGCTGTGGGGCGGGGGTCAAAGCCGCGCCAGGCGCCGGTGCTGCGCAGCGCGACCGCCGTTCGGTCGCGCCCTTGGCGTTCCCCGGCTGCGGGGGCGGGGTCCGGTCTGGTGCTGCACACAGGGGTGCTGAGGCCGGGGGTCCCGAGCGGGCGGTCTCGCTCCCACAGCTCCCACCGAGCCCCGCGGCTCTTCCCCGGGGAGCGGGACCGGGTGCCCCACGCGGCTGCGGGGCGAGCGGGCGGATGCCACCCCCGCTGCCACCCCCGCTGCCACCCTCTCACAGCGGCGGGGGTCCCGAGCCCCCTTGGCTCCCGCACCCATCGCTCCGGCAGAACTTGGGGTGCGGGAGGGGAGGCAGGCAGGGCCCCCCGATGCCGTGGGAGCCGCGAGCGGGGCGCGGGGGGTGCGAGAGGCCGTTGTTCGTCGCTCTCCGGAGCCGCTTGGCCCCTCAGCCGGGCTTGGATGGGGTCCCGGAGCCAGAAACTTGAACAGAGGTGGTGTCTGCGCCGAGGAGCTCGGGAAGGCCCGGGGCTCTTGTTTCACCCCGCGTGTGCCACGCAGCCTGTTCCGGGGGCACTTGGCAAGTGAGGGGCCGGTGCCCCCCGGCCTCGTCCCCTGCCCCCCGCCTGGGCACCCCACCCGTGTGCCAAGGATGCGCTGGGAAGGACAGAGTCTCCCCGGAGCCTGCAGGGATGTGGTGACCTGAGGGCTCGCTCCCAGGGAAGGCGCGCGAGATGTTTTCGGGGTGCCTGGCGTTGGGGTTTGTTCGTGGCAGAGGAGCAGCCCGGTGGAGCCCGAGGGCCGTTCCCCAGGCTGGAGGCAGCAGTAGCCGGTGATCTTGGAAACGGAGGACGCCCTCTGCTTTTTTATTTTTGTGAAGAGTTTAGCAATGAAAACAAGAGCCTTCCGGTCGCTTCTCTCCTCGATTCGCCTTGCAGATTTCTTTGTTGTGTCTCCTGGATCCTCAGCACCCGGCTGTCCCCTCTGCTACCTCGTCAGCTTCCAGTTCTCCTTGTTTTATTTTTGATAAGGATAACTTTACTGCTAACCTTGCCTGCTGCTCTCGCTCCTCTCTAACTCTAATTGCTTCTGGCTTTATTTCTGACATTTCCCATGTCATTTCCCCTCATTTTCTTGAAGACTGCTAGAAAAATAGCTCCAAGAGAAGCAGTAGACCTTTCCAGCGCCCGCTTCACCCTGTGCAGTCGCTGCCTGGAGCTACTGCCTGGTGCGGGGAGATGGTACCTTATTGCTCCTTTCAACTCGGATTCCTTTCGCCCGGGGTGGCAGCAGCAGCGTGACCTTGCAGTCGACCCTTGCTCTGAAGCCAAGGAGGGCAAGACCTGCAAACCTGCATCGCTCTGAATTATTCTGCCCTTGCTTTTGTGAAGGGGAGCTTGGTGCTCCCCAGTTCAGAGCGGGGCTGGGGGTGCAACGTGGCCCCTTGAAGCCCCTGCGAGGTGCCAGGGATGCTCCAGATCCGTGCTGTGAAGGGCAGGGCAGTGTGGGTGCTGCAGGGCCAAGGTCTGTGATTTGGGGGGAACGGCAGTTACTTTGCACCTCCCGAGTGTGCACCCACATACGTGTGTGTGCGTACGTGTGCGTCAGTGCCTGTACGTCTGCAGCGTGCCGTCTGCCTGGCTCCCAGCTCTGGCTGAGGACTTCCCTTCCATAGCTACAAATAGAACATTTTAAACCGTATGCCACGGTTTTTACAGCATTTAGGGCCGGAGTGATTTGCAGTATGAGTAAAAACACTGTTTGCAATTTCTTCTCGATTGTATAAAACAACTCATTAAAAGCATACATCCCTGCACATTGGCACCGAGGAAACTTTATGGGCCTCGTAGTCACTGCCAAAGCAAGTATCTTCCATGAATTTCGCTCATCAAGTTCACGCTGTCAAATGTAGATTCAGCCGCTCGTCAAAGATGCAAGCCTTGCAGTCTGGGAAGTAATGAGAGCAGCGAGCAGTGGGAGTTAATGGCCTCCACCAAGGAGTCCTTACTCATCCCACATCCACGCAGGGGCTGAGCTGGCTGCTCCCAGGTGAATTGATTGCCGCCGGAATTCATCTGGTGTCACCGACGATGATACTTAACAGCCACAATAATGCTTGAATAAACTGCACTTTTGTGCAGCCGATCGTGCCTCCTAACTGGCAGCAATTTCGCAGATGAGGCAGGGAGCGGGGCTGGTCTTTAGCAGCCTCTTCCCCATAGCATCAATAATTGTCGGAATAACACCGGAGCCGTTGCTGCTGTGGTGTCTCCGATGGAGTGATGGATGGGAGCCACAGTGGTGGCAAAGCTACCACTTGCCCTGGATGCTTTGAGGGTTGCCCAGCGTCACCAGCCGCCCTGCATCACCCTCGGCACGCGGGACCCAGGACATGGGAGCTGCCGGCTCCAGGCGTTGGAGCGCAGCGGCCTGGGTTTGCTTTACGTAACCATCGTCTGCTGGGAACAAGGAGTTGCTAATTCTCCTTCAAAGCCCAGCCTGTGGAAGGGAATCACAGCGAGGTGGAGACCAGCTCTCCAGGTGGCCTGATAACCTTGTTCCTACCTTTCCTCAGCCAAGCCTGAGCCGCGAGGTCTCCCAGCACGGCTTATTTACATTTGTACCTGTGTTGCTGTGTACAGGGTGGTGAGCTCTGAGAGCAGCCTCGTGCGGCTCCATAGGGTGTGAGTAATCCATATGACTTCCGACAGGTCTGAGGTTCATTATGGAAATGTATGCATGCTTAAGCCTTTAAATATAGCTAATAGGAGAAGGGCTGGGAGGAAAGATTAGGGGAATCAATATGCGGAGCCGGAGGAGCGGGAGCTGCTTAGCCTCAGGTTGCAGTGCCCATTATTTTTGTTAAGGATTGGTGGTGAAAAAGTGGGTTAGAGCAGTTCAAACCCAACAGAGCTTGGATTTGAGACCTAACTAGCGGGATAACTCCTGGAAGCCAAATGTGTTGGGTGGGGTCAGTGGGGAGGATGGAGCAGCATCATTGGCGCTTTCATCCCCTTGCTGAAAATAAAGGGGTTTCCTTCCATTTGTTTGTCCTTCCTCCCATCCATTCTTCCTTCCCATATTGGATGGTACCACTGGGAGGAGGCTCCCTGGCCAAGTCCAGCCATCTGGTGGCCACCGCAGCTGTTCTGGGGATGCTCCTGGCGCTGCCGTTGGGGCCCTTCTTCCCCTGGGTGCATGGCTCTCATCAGAGAGAATTCTTTCACTGGAATAATGTAAAGCTCAGGACCTGACCTGCCTCCTTAAAGATGGAATTTGAGTGTATATGAATATTTCCTGTGGCACTTCTTACCAGGACCTGCACCTACAGACTTTGATAGCTTACATAATTTCCTGTGATGGAGATGTACTTCATCTAATTTCACTTTGAAATGCATTGATTAAATCAGAACTGCTGGGAGATTTAAACTTAGTCTCTGTGGCCTGAACTTAACCGTGGGAGGTTTACCTGCCTTCATCCTTCAACATTAATTTGGTTTTATGAGGATTCCTCGTGAAATGAGGTTTTGCCTGCTGCTGAATTGCTGCTGCTTTCTGGGTTTATCAGCTCCTTTCTCTGGCCTCAGTGGGTCTCGAGTGGAAGCTGCACTAAAGCCTCCTTTCAGCACGGTGCTGGATGCCCTTGCATGGAGCCGCGTGGAGACCGATGGGCATTGCTGGCGAGCCTCTCTCTGGTTGCCCAAGCTGGAGGTGAAACTCGTGGCATGGTTGGCAGGGGCAGGTGATGGTGCAGCAAAGCTCCTGCCCGGAGCTAGGGCTGCTGAATATGTTGCTGGTTGAGCAGGATGGAGACCTGCAGCCGTAACCCTGAGCGCAGGAGGATGTGTCCTCTCATCAGTGCCGAGTGATTCAGCCTTTCTGGTACCAAGCAACAGCGATAAAAGGGAAAAAAAAAATCGGGCTTGGCTGGAGATGCATGAGTAGTTGCATGGAAATAAGCAGGGATGGGGTCAGCGAGTGCTGAGCACCCCGGGGCAGGAGGCTGAGGCACCCACTGGGGACTCACTCGAGGGTGTGCATTGCTGGCAAAGCCTTTGAGCCTGGCACTCGTTTTCTGTGCCAGATCATTACCCACCTTTGGGCCAGCACGCAGCCACTGTTCAGCAGCAGAGGCTTCCCCAGCCCTCCACCTTTGCTGGCTGTCCTGGAGAAACTAAATGGACCTCAGCCCCCCCAAAATATATGCCAAACAGGCGAGATTGGATGGGGCTTGGAGCCCCCTGACCCAGTGGGAGGTGTCCCTGCCCATGGCAGGGGGTGGCACTGGATGGGCTTTAAAGTCCCTTCCAACTCAAACTGTTCTAAGGTTCTGTGATTCTATGAAATAAATCATTCATAAAGTGTTCATTTTCAGCTCTGATCTGCAAAATGTCTCATTGTGACTTGGAAGTGATGTGTAGGCAGGAGGTATGCTCTAACATGTGATGAATTTTGTTTAAATTTGCTCTGAAGGTCTTTCTCAGCAGCTCTGCTTTCCTGGAAGCGGGGTTGCACCCCCAGCGGCGCCGTGTCCCTTGTGCCGGTGGCTGCCCGTGGGTCCCTGCGAGCGATGCTGCCGTGCACTCCAGCAGTAGCCAGGTTGCCCAGTTCTACGAGGTGCAACATCCCTTCCTTGGTGCTGCATCTCTGGCTGGAGTGGGTAACAAAAGCAACTCGCCGGGTCCTGCTAAAGATATCTGATAGTGAGGAGAGGCAGAGCCTTGGCTGCAAATCTGCTCTTAGCTCCATGGGGTGGAGGTTTGGCTGTTGTGAGGTGGGACTGGTGAAGGTTTCCTCTCCCTGGCTGGGGTGCGAGCGCTGCGAAGTCCGCTGGTGTCCGAGTAAAGGCTAAATAAAAGCTGCTTCAAGAACAATTCCTACTCTGGAAGCGCTGACACGCGTCCTGCAAGAGAAATGCAAGTCTGGACCCTTGTGATGGAACCACTGGAGCTTGTTGGAGTGAATGTACCCTAACGTGAGAGAAGAGAGGGGATGGGGTTGTGCTGGTGCAGGGACCTGTGGTGTGCCCTGGGAGAGCAGCACACGGTTGGTCCCATCCATTAGGGCCTTTGGCTGTGCCTGTCTTTCTGCAGCATCCTGGGATATTCAGGACAATGCCCTTGTGCTACCCACTCCTGCCACAGGATGGATGCTCAGGACAATGCCCTTGTGCTACCCGCTCCAGCCATGGTTTCTGGCCCTACAGACAGGGAGTGTGGCTGTGGAATGCTGGCTTGGTACCTGCATGAAGCTTTTGTGGCTCGGAGTGCTTGTTGCTCAGCACACGGCGTTTGAGGCTCCGGTAAGAGCGAGCAGCACTAATTGATGTTGCCACTTGACTGCATGTCATTCAGGTTAAAGACATGCAAGGTCAGGGAGAAGAGCTGGGCTTCCCTTCCCCCTGGGATCTCCCAGCCTGGCGAGCCTCCCTGCTGCACGTGCAGCTTCCTTGGGGACGCGTTCTGCTAATTGCTGGAGCCCCAGCGTGACCCCAGCCCTGCTCCCAGTGCTGTCGATAGCATCTCCGACTGCGGGGCTCGAGTAATGAACCATCAGTTAATTGACATGGATTAGGACATGCACTTAAGCACCCACCGAAATGTGGGTGATTGATGGCAGGAGCTGTGGCCACGTGGCCACCATTCCCACCGGGAGCGCGGTCGGGCTCTGCAGAGGCTGAAGCTCAGCTGAGCCTGTGGTGCCTGGACCTTACAGAGGGCAACTGCCATTTCAGGTGCTGGCAAGTGCTATTTTAGAAAGAGTTTCTGAGAAGAATAAACTCATTTTCTACAAGTAGTTGCCTTTCATTGGTTTTCTTATTAAGTTTTCTTAGGGAAGGATGAGGATGAGTTACTCATCTTTCCTGGCTTTGTTAGAGGCTCTACTCCTTTAGTGTCTTCCAAAGGGAAATATCCAGACCTTGTTCTGGGTTCCCATCACGGCAACGTGTGCTGGGGCAAAAATAAATGTTGTTAATTTTGATCAGTGAGGATGGAAATGTTTATTGTGGGCATTTCCTTGGGGATATTCTGCTCAGGTGTCCAGTGGGGAGGGATGCAGCACCATGTTCATCCCTTTTCTCCTTCCAAAGGACCTGTGCAGCATGAGGGTGTTTGCGGGAAGCTGAGATATCATGGGAGATGCACTAAATCGTGGAGGTTTGCAGAAAGCAGTGAGGGATTTAGGAGCTCTCCTGTCACCGCCGATCTCCTCTGGAGATAACGCTGGGAAAAGTTTAATCGCTCCCGCGAAGGGGATTTGTTAATGAGATGGAAAGCAGAGGGATATGTGACTCACTGGCAATTAGGCTCCGCTGGGTGTGTGCCCACAAAGCGCACCGTGTTTTCCAGGCGCCCAGAGCCTCTGGTGACTCATGTTCACCTTGATCCAGCAGGATTTCGCTGCCAGAGCGCGAGAGCGGGCGAGCTGCCCGGCTGCTGTGCGTGAGGTGAGGTGGCCATGGCAGGGAGAATCGCTGTGCTCCGTGGAAAAGAAACTGTTCGGTGCTAAAAGGGGATTTAAACCTCTGCCTGAAAGGATCAAGAGGCTGTGCCCTGGATTTCATTCCGGCTATTTTGGTTTGGCATTTGCTTCCTCTCTCCACGCTGTGTCACGCCAGGAGCCTCTCGGCAGCGGGATGTGCCCTGGCTTGGGAGCGGGACCACGGGGGCTGCAGCCTCGGCCGGGCGATGCGACGCCTCGCGCTGGGCTCCCCTCCCTCGCGCCCCAGCTCAGGTGCCTTTTCTTTCTGCAGGCTTTCCTATTGATGTTTCACACTTTCAAAGAGTGCTCTGCTGCTTCTGTTTTTCTTTTGTATTGTATTTCTTGCTCATAAAAGCCATCTGTCTGTCTGCTTTAGAGCCTTTGCTCCTCTCTTCTCCATTTCTGTAACAGTTACTGGGTCTGTTTAAACTCTTCAAGCTTTCCATGTGTTCATTCCCGTGTGTGGCCGCTGAGGTTCCAGGGCAGGCTGTGCATCCTGGGCTGCCGGGGACTTCCCAGGAGAAAGCCAGGCTTGGATCTTGGTTACTCCAGAGGAATTAAGACCTGAGATGCTGGGATTTCCCAAGGGTATGGACATCCAGCCCTTGCCATGGGAACAGGGAGGGTTTGACCCCATGCCAGTCATCCAGGTGTTTCCAGTGGGGTCAGTGCTTGTCCTCACTTCTGGGAAAATGGAGTTATTTGGGAGAGCATCATTGAAAATCCCACTTGGAGATCTTTTAGATTGTTTAACCTGGAGAAAAAGGAGGCTGAGGGGAGACCTCATTGTCTGCAGCTCCCTGAAAGGAGGTTGTGATGGGATGGGTGCTGGTCTCTTCTCCCAAGTGACAGCGACAGGATGAGAGGAAATGGCTGCAGGTTGCATCAGGGGAGGTTTAGACTGGAAATCGGGAAATTTTCTTCATGGAAAGGGTTCTCAGGCACTGGAACGGCTGCCCGGGTTGGTGGTTGAGTCTCCATCCCTGGAGGGATTTGAAAGACCAGGTGCTCAGGTATCTGGTTTAGTAGTGGACAGGTACAGTTGGGCTTGATCTCAAAGGTCTTTTCCAACCAAGTGATTCTATTGATTCTCCTTGGGTATATTCCCCAGTGGCCGTGTTTCCCATTGAAGTGGGTGTCTCCGGGCAGAGCGATGGGCTCTGATGTGCGGTTCCCACGAAGCCGTGTTGTGTTACAACAGTGCAGTTGGGCACGTTTTAATTATTGTGCTTTAAAGATCGTTGAGCTCCTGCTTTATACACACTGAGCCAACTTATCTTATTTTTTTGATCAAAGCATTTCCTCTGTACATTGTAAGGAAGCGTTTGAGCACGTTAATTTAGAAAATAAGATAAGCGCTCGGGTTATTCACCAGTGGAGCGGCGGGGTTAAAGAGCGGTGCGAGCAGCAGCTCCTACCACGGTCTTGGTCTTCCTCTCTGTCGGTCCCTTCAGAGCCAGAGGGGGTTGAAATGGTCACTATCTCTTGAAATCACTGTGCCTTGGTGGATATGGGCTTCAGAGGAGGAAAATCCCTTGTAAGGCTCTTGCTCCAGCCTGGGATCAGGCAGGATTATCGCAGTCCTGATGTTTGTCTGCTCAGCTTCCGATGGGGAGAGCCCCTCTGCTGCCGTCCCATCCCGCAGCGCTCGGGCTCTGCGTCCCACTCGTACGCCCTGGTGCCGGCGTTTCGTCAGCGCTGGACACCCAGTGGTCCTGCAGAAACCTGGCTTTGTCCACAACTCAGTAGCACAGGGGCTGGGCCTGTGGCAAGGGAAGAAAATACACGAGCAAAGCAGGGACATGAGCAACTCCTCCGTGTGTGGCTGCGGGGGAAGCACATCTTTGTCTGCGAGCCTGTATCCGCGCTGGGGAGCTGCTGAACTGAACCGCTGCCCTTGGTTGTTCTGTACGGCATCAGGGATGAGCTCTAAGCTCCCAGGTTTATGTGGCACAGCCCCGTCCCTTACTCAGACTGGTGTTTACATGTGTTTGGTAAAAGGGGAGGTCTTCCCCGCTTTGTGGCAGTGATGGGAGAGGCAGCGTGGTCCCACGTGTCCAGAGACCCCCTGGGTAGGTGTTGGCAAGCAGAAACTGGGACGTGGTTTTGTGGTGCACACGAGGTTGTGGAGTACATGAGAAAGTTCAGGCAGAAGCTAAAGTAAGGGGGAAAACCCTCTAATTTCTTTAGGTTGATGAGATTCTTTTGAATGTCATGAAGAATGGAGCTCGAGGCTGTGACTCTGTGGCAAGGTTTTTGGTGGATTTGAAAGTCTGAGAGAAACTTCCCAGCAAGTTGTGTCTGAACTGAGGCTCTGGTTGCTGCCTGGTCCCCAGCACTGGTGCAGAGTTCGGGGAGGACGAGTGAAATAAGTGGGCGACAGGTGCAGGTTTGGGCTGGAAAGCCAGCACTTACAATCCTCCTTTATCCAGTGGGACAAAAGCCGAGTGTTATTTCCGACGGTTTGATGAAATGCCCCACTGTCCGGCCCTGCCACACTAAATGCATGCAGTGTTTGCCGGCTGAGTTGGCGGGGCGCTGGCGGCAGGGAAGCAGCGCTGTGCCCGCTGGGGAGGGTGCTCTAGGGGTACCCGGGGCTGCAGGGGCTGAGCCGCCTGCCCTGGCTGGGAAGGATGCTCTTAGTGGTACTCACGGCTGCAGCGGCCGAGCTGTCTTCCAGCTGGGGAGGATGCTTTAGGGACCCAGGGCTGAGGGGGCGAGTCACCCCTCCCTGGCGAGTGCTAAGGACTGTTTGTTTCCCAGCTGGGGCAGGAGGCAGCCTGAGTGCTGTGCCCTGCCTGCAGCACAAGGATGAGCAGCGCGGGCAGCTCACAATGTCTGGCAGATGAAACCACAGCCCGCTGGGTCTTCCTGGAAGAGCTAGACCATGCATGGAGCTCCTTCTGCCGGAGCAGCGGTGGGTGAATTGCCAAGCGCTGGTTCTGCACAAGAATTTGCTGAAGACATTTGTCTTCAGGCGCATGCTGACTTCTGGGCTTCCCGCTCCTGGCACTTTTCAAATCTTGTCTGAAATAATCCCACAAGACCAGGGAAAATGTTCTACAGCAGGTGTTGTGCCCTTTTCAGAGCAAATCGAACAGGCTGCAAGCTTGGGCCACGTTTGCCAGCTCGCTGCGATAGCTGAGCTCCTGTGCTCATCCTCAGCCCGGCTGCAGGTGCTGGGCACCCCTTAGTCCTGATGGCATCCTTTGAAATGGGAACTGAACTTGAAACCCAGGGTTAAAGGTTGACTCAGCTTTGGCAACGCTCAGGCATGTGGACCAACCTGCGGTTGCCTTTGCAGCGATGCCACTTGCACCCGTTCTCTCTGTTTCCTTCTTTCCCTTTCCCCCATTCCTCTGCAAGACCGTGGGATGTGCCAGAGGGGTCCTGCCTGGTGGGTTCCAGCTTCTGCCCTGGGCTGCTGCCCTTGGGGCTTTGCCCTTTCTCTGCCTCCGGTGAAGGATGGGACCGAAGGCGTGAGCAGCCGGGGCCGCGGCTCTGCTGCGCCAGAGCAGCTCCCTGACAGCCTTGGCAGGGTCTGCGCCTACCGCATCAGCATATTGGCGGTACCGCTGGGTATTAATTATGCCTTCCGCACTCGCGGCTATTCAAATGTTAAAATTGTTTAGTTGCAGCTGGGTGAGCTCAAGGCAGAGGCAGAAAAGCCGAGCGCGAGCAGCTCCCCTCCACCACGGCCGCCCTCCTGCTCCCCTCTGCTCTGCAGGATGCGATTCCCCAAGCTCAGGCAGGGACCGATCTGGCTGCCTCTGTCCTGGGCAGGAATTGGTGCTCCCCAGCCTCGGCCAATATCTTTCCACCCCATTTTCCCAGAGAAATGGGTGCTGCTTGCGTGGCCCTGAAAGCGCAGTGGTGAGGATTGAGCCTATTTCACCCTCTGCTGATTTCCCTCCATGATAAATCCCAGCCCCGCAGCTGCGGGAAGTGGTATCGCTTTAATTACTTGTGGGGAGAAGGGGGAGAGCAGAGGAACTTAGGACTTGTTTTAAATATCACTTTTATTAGCAGGTAATCCTGAAGCTCAGTTCTGTAATATAGATAGGTAGTGATGTGGCACATTTAATTTACCCATGTGCTACTGTGTATCAGCTTTTGTGCTTTAATTCCCAGTCCTGGCTTTAAAGAGCTTGGCCAGACGTATTTTCTCAGATTTATAATTGTCTTGGAAGAAGTTGTGGCTGCAGACAGCGCAGGGAATAGTTGATTCCCAGGTCCCGTTGGGTCTGGGTCAGAGGGACTCGTCCTGGCCAAAGCATTGCTTAGGAGAGAGGTGCTCAGGTTAGCAGTGCCCGTGGTCCTGCGCCCTTCGCTGTCTGGGGGAGCGGGGTGGGATGTGGTGGGCGCTGTGCTGGGTGGTCCACAGGGTGTCCTGCTGATCCCACAGCGTAACTCGCCACGTGCTCTTTGGTACCGGTTTGTGCTGCCTTTGCCCGGGAATGTGCTGCTTCCTTCCTCCCAGCCCCGGCCAGCGTCCCATTCTGGCCCGGAGTGCAACGGTGATGCTCTTATTTCCATGGCGATGGCTGGTGGTGTCACAACAAAGGACAGTTGCGGCACTGCGGGGATCCTCGCACACGGGAGCGGGGCTGGAGAGAAGAGTGGCTGCGGCAGGTGCCAGGGCTGCAGTCCTCACCTCCGCAAGGACATGCGATTGCAGGCCAAGTATCTGCCACCACTGCCGGAACTTTCCCCTCTTCCCCTTGCTCCAGCGTGAAAGTCACCCACTGGGATGCAGCGGCCTCGTTCCTTCTCCGCGTGGAGCCAGTGAGTTCCTGCAAATACTCCTGGAGCGTGTCACGCTCCAAACGTCTTTGTAGGACATGCGGCCGCGCTGCCAAGGATGCTTTTCCTACAGCCTGGTGCCCACTTTCCTGCCGTGCCCTCCCTCGGGCAAGCGAACGTCGCCCCGTCCCTCCAGCCGCGTCTCCGACTTGCGCTCCAGGCGTTTGCCAGGGTGGTTTTGTCTCTGTCTCGCTCGGTGGTTGGAGATAGGAAATGCTCAGAGTTCGTAAATCATCCCAACAAGGACATAACCTTGATTCCCCGTGCACGACGGACAGATTACCGAACAGGAGGCATGAAATGGAAGAATGGCTCCATTTGTATAATTCTGCATTAAAAATCAGCCTATTCTGCATTTAGTGCTGCCTGTGAAGTGTTCGCACAGCCAGGGGAGAAAGGGGCCAGCGCTGGAGAGCCAGCGGGTGCCTTGTGAAAGGGACACAAATAGGCACCTCTGGCTGGGATCCACCCGGATGAGCCTTTGGAGGCTGCAGGGGAAGAGGGTTCTTTGCGAGCGGTTTGCAAGCTGCTGCTGGTTTGTGGTTCGCAGTTTGTCCGAGCCGCTCGGTGATCCCAGTTAATTGCTCGGACAGATTACGAAGTCGGGGATTGCTGGGGGCGCAGCGGGCGCCTGGTTTTGCAGCCGCCGGATTAACCCGGGCTCGCCAGCGGTGCCGCCGTCCTCCAGAGGTCCCTGGGACAGGAGCAGAGGCGTTTCTCTCCCGCTCCATGCGCCTCCTCTTGTGTCTCGCCGTGCGCTGTTCCTTTCCCTCCCTGCGCGCGTGCGAGTGGTGGAGGCCGATTTCTGAGACAGCGTCTCAGACACTGTAGCGAGGTGGCAGCTTCTCTGGAAGCCTTGATTCTCACTGGGGCACGGCAGAGTGCACGTGGGAAGTAGCCTGGCACAAGGGTGAGGTGGCACCAAGGACCCGGTGCCGTGGTGCTGCCAGCCCTCAGCTTGGGACATCTGACTCCCATCGTGCTGCCGGACCCCCTGTTCCCACCACCACCTGCACCCTGGGAGCGCTCATGCGGACAGAAAGGCGTGTGGGAGGTGACAGAACAGGGGTTTCACTCCCATTGTCCTGAGTGCTCTCGTCCTTTGTCCGTGCCTTGTTTTCCCGATGGGTTTCTGTCCCACTCCCACCCTGTGCTGCTCTGCCGGCGCCTGCAGCTCCGTTGTTTCAAAAGCACGAAGCAGCCCTCAGTGCTCTTGATTCATTTGGAACCATTGTGTGGTTGATGCAAACAGCGCTTCGAGCCTGCGTAGCCCGAGCACATGCTTGACTTGCAGCAGCGATGCAGGAGCTGCAGCTGCAGAGCGGCAGCCCAGGGGCCATGGGCTGGTGCCAAAGGGGCAGCGGGTTTGGGTTCGTGGCCGCGATGCAGTCGAGGGGGTCGGGGGCTGCCGTGCTGAGCCTACTCCTTCACTGATTATAAAGTAATCCCAGGGCAGAGATAATCTTGCTTTTTCAGCTCTGCCATAATCCAAGAGCACTAATTGCAAAGCGTTTCTCTCACGTGTGCGTGCTCCTCAAAACACTCGCGGGCTTCGATGTGAGCGGGCAATGTGCAGTGGCAGCCTGGAGAGCCACCCGTGTCCTGGGCTGCATCCAAACCAGTGGGACCAGCAGGCCCGGGGAGGGGATTCTGCCCCTCTGATGCTCTCTGGTGAGACCCCCCTGGAGCTCTGCATCCAGTTCTAGACTTGTCAGCACGGGAAGGACCTGGAGCTGTTGGAGCGAGTCCAGAGGAGGCCACGGAGATGATTGTAGGGCTGGAGCCCCTCTGCTGTGAGGACAGGCTGGGAGAGTTGGGGTTGTTCAGCCTGGAGAAGAGAAGGCTGTGGGGAGACCTTAGAGCAGCTCCCAGTGCTGAAAGGGGCTACAGAGAAAGGAGAGCTGGGGGGGGCTCTGGATCTGGGAGTGCAGGGACAGGACGAGGGGGAAGGGATTTCAGCTGAAAGAGGGGAGATTGAGATGAGATCTTGGGGAGAAATGTTTTGCTGTGAGGGTGGGGAGGCCCTGGCCCAGGGTGCCCAGAGCAGTGGTGGCTGCCCCATCCCTGGAGGTGTTCCAGGCCAGGTTGGATGGGGCTTGGAGCCCCCTGACCCAGTGGGAGGTGTCCCTGCCCATGGCAGGGGGTGGCACTGGATGGGCTTTGAGATCCCTTCCAACCCAAACTGGTCCATGATTCTGTTCTGTGGTTCTGGCTGTCCATGAAGCTTTGTTGGGGTGGGAGGGAACCTGTTGACCTGACTTTTCTTGCCAGGAGGGCGCTGAAGGCGCAGGGGGCTGGTTGGAAGAGCTCTGTTGCTGCTGCCCATGGGCTGGTGAGGCTGGAGGGTCTGGGCAGCATCACCATGCCAACCCCGGACATGAAAGGACCCCAGCATCCTCTTCCCAAACAGCGGAGACCATGGCGAGCTTGTGTCCCCCAGCCTCCTTGAAATTAATCTCTCTTAAGTGCCACCTTCCCTCCTCTTCAAAGCAAACGGCTGCGTCTGAAGGGATTTGAGGAGACTTTTTCACACTGGGGAGAATTCTGAAATGTTTCACGTATGGCGAGGAGGCTGCGATGGCTCCATCAGAAGCACCCTCAGCACCTACAACTCCATTGCCTTTAAACCAGGAATTGGCTCGGTTGGGCTCAGCACAGCAGCCCTGGATTGCTTAACCTGCATAATCCCCATAATTATCTGAGTGGTTTCCTTGCAATCCGCTCTCGTGCTCCTCGTGAAGCGCAGGTAAATATTTGTAGGAGTTTCCCTTGCTGTGTGAGAACGCGGCCGCCTCTCCCTCCAATAAAGCCATGGGAGCGGATTTGTGGTTGGCAGGAACAAAGGCTTTGGATGAGGAGGGCAAGGAATGGATTTCATCTTCTCAAATATCTCCACTGCTCGTTTCGTTTTTTAACCCAGTTTCAGAGTTTGGTTACTTTTTCCTGGAGTCTGAGAAGTATTTTGGGATAGTGCTCTCCCCCCGCTCCAAGATGGGGAAGTTGCACTTGCCCCATCTCTCGTTGCAATGGAAGGAAAGGGGTGTGTGTGCTGAGTCCGGAATAATCAAAATCCTTCCTTCCGGAGGGTTCAGCAAGTGGTGGATTGTGCCCTTGCTTGGTGCATCCCTGCAGCCCACCGCGTAACCCCAGCCAGGGCTGGCTCCGTGTCCCTACACCGAGGAAGATGGGTGCTGCGTGCGTGGCCAACTGATTCATCCCCTTCCCCGTGACAAAACCCACCTTGCGGAGCAATTGGTGAGTTGTTCCTGCACTGTGAGCTCTGAAGGTTCCTTTTCCCCGTTTGGCGGCTCAGGTGCAGCTCGTGTGGTTGGAGGGTTTGTGTTCTTTGATGTCTCAGCAAAGCTCAAACATCCTCCTGGACTCCAAGCAGCGGTGACTTTCTGCTTGTGCTTCCCAAGAGGCGAGCGGGTGCCCTCCTGCCTCTTATGGCATTGGGGAGGCGGAGGCATGGGGACCCTGGGGACAGCGTGCTGGGACCCGTGGGCTTTTATGGGACAGCCTGGGTCTTTTGGGGGCAAGTGCAGGGCAGCAGGACCTCTGGGCTGGACACGTCCCCGCTCCGTGGGCTGCCCTTGGGATGTGCCTCGCTGCCTGGTTTGACAAGGTGCTTGGATAGGGCTGGGGGAGCAGGTGGGGTGGCAGGGGGAGTGAAGGGTGGTCCTGCCTGGAGCCTGGGGTCCCTGGCTGCCACTGGCTCCGCCACGCGCTGCCGCATCCCTGCCGCCGCGCCGAGCACATCGCGCTGCGTTGCCTAGACAACGGCAACTCCTACACGCTGCTATTTATTCTGAAGGACACTTGCTCTTATCTGTTGTTGCAAAGCCCTCCAAAGATTGCATGCCACGCAAAATTCCTCCGAGGTAACCGGACTCGCTGCTCCTGTCCCAAAAGCTGGGAATGTGCCAGCCAGCGGGGTGGCCGGGAAGATGCTTCTTGGGTGACAGCATCTTGGCTGCCACCACTTGAAGGGACGCAGGCGGGATGGTGGCCCACGCTGGCCCTGGGGCAGGACTGGGGCTGCTGGGGGCTCCATTCGCCTTGCACTGCCCCGTTCGAGCCATGGGCATCTCCCATCGTGCCCCTCCCCATCACCAGTGCCTCTGGCCTGGGGTGATGCTGGGAGCAAGGGACACCCCTGCGTTTCGGTGTCACCCGCTGCTGCCGGGCCGTGCTTGGGCACAGCATTTCTGACCTGTGTGGAGGGTTGTGCATTCCGGTTTCCCACGTGCGTGCCCTGATGCTGCAGGGAGCGTCGCAGCGACGCCTGGGCAGGTCCCGTGTGGGAGCCAATCCCTGTGAGCTCAGGGCTGCTGTCCCTGCCACATGAGAGGTCACGAGCAAGCAAGAGTAACAGAAAAAGGGAAAAATCTGTTTTCCCCGCGAGCTGCCCATCCCGAGGACGGAGGGCTGGCATTTTATCTTTCTGAAGCTTCCTCACAGCAGCTGGGATTGAGTGAGCACCGAGTTTGGGCTGGGTGCATCTTCCCTCCCCTCGTTCAGTGGCTGCTGGTAGGAGCGCACCGTGCGCGCCGCTTGCTTGCGGAGGGCAGGGGAGAGGTTTGGGTGCAAGAGGTGGTGCCCGGCGTGAGCGAGGAGACATTAGGGAGCCGGGCAGAGGCTGAAATCGAGCCTGACGGTGCTGCTGGAGCGAATGCGAGTGTTGAGAAGGTGACTCTGTGCTCTGAGCTCCTGCCTCCTCGCTGGTGGAGCCAGGGTTGCCTGTGGCCCCGCTGATGCGTGGCACGCGAGGGACGCTCTTCGTGTTGCCCCCCCAGCACTGCCACATCTCTGCCAGCCTCTAAAAAAAACCACCAGCAACGTTTTTGGGGTGGGTTTGGGGTTTTTTTTTGAAGCCTTGAAGTCCTTCCTCCCCCAGCCTGAACTATTTTGGTTTCTGTTGTCTGTTTCTGGCTCTTCCCTTTCTCCTTCTGTGCTCGTTCCTTGCGTCGCCTTATTCCTCCCCAAAATAAATGTTGTTACGCTTTGAAAATATACCCAATTAGGGGAAAAAAAAGTGATCCTCTGAGCAGAAAAAGGCTGTGCCTGAGTATCCAGGTCAGCTCCTTTAGCTTCATTTGCTCACGCATGGAGGGAGTGTACAAATGCTTCTGTCAACCAGATGCACATTTTGTCTTGCTACCAAGGACTTTACGGGGCGCAGCGCTGCGGAGGATTAGGCTGTTTAGCCACGGAAAGCTCTCATTAACTCCTGCTGAGTTCGACAAAAGTATTTCTTGTGTAAAAGCTGAATAAAATGGAGGAAAGATTTTTGGGCTTTGGCTTAATGATTTTTTTTTTTCTGGGGGAAAAAAAAAAGGAACAAGAAAAATGGTTGTGCTGGGCGATTTTTTATGGTGAAAGCAGTGCCTCGTGTGGGGTGACATCTCAGGGCACGGTGTGGCGCTGCTGGGGAAGGGAGGGGGCTTTGGCATGGCCTGGCCTGATGATGGCACGTGAAATCAAAGCAGAACTTTCAATAATGAGCTCGCTGAAGTTCACCGTGATCTCCAGCTGTTCGCTGAGAGGGGCTGCTCGTCCTGCCCTGCTCAGCTGAGGGCTTCGCGCCAGCACGGTGCCCAGCGAGTCCCCGTGCCACGGCGTCGCGTTTGGTGGTCGCAGGAGGGGACGCTCCCGCTGCGGCGTGGGCGACCTGCTCAGTGGGAGATGGGCTGTACGTGCCAAGGTGGGGCCACGCGCTCTGCTGCTTCAGCTCATTGCGGGATCAACGCTGCTTGCTCCTCGTACCTTGGCTTGGGAAGCTGGGGAGCAGGGGCCGGGCTCCCCAATTCCCCTGCGACCGCACAGCAAAGGCTCTGCCTGCTGGCCCCGCGCTCGTGCCACCTGTGCTGGTGATTCATCTCGAAGGGCTGAGTTTTGGCCGCTTCCTCGGGACGTTTCATGGCAAACCCCATCCTCGAGGCGTTGGTGGTGCTCATGGATCCTCTGGAAGCAGCGAAGTCCTGTTTTTGGATGGGGGTCCTCGATCTGCCCCGTTTGTGGTGCTGGGGTAGGAGGAGGGCAAGGAGGGGGTGCAGGGAGCCATGCACTGCTGCTTCAGGGGTGCTGGCTGGGGCACAGGGAGGGGGATGGCACTGCTTCCCTGCGATGCTTGAGGGGGATTCAGGGAGCTGGGTTGCTCCTCCACCTCTCTAACACGGTCGTGTCTGTCTGCAGGTCAAGTTGCCCGCTCGGAAGCCATGCTTGGATTTTAATAGCCATGTTCCACCTAGCCATGGACCTCGCCAGCTGCCAGCCCCCCGCCAGCGGTGCCGGGGGGAGGCTCTCACCACGGCCGGTGCTCCGGCATAGACTGTCACGCGGATCCTTGTGGGGCGCAGGGAGTGCGGAGGAGCTGCGGCGCCCCGGACCCCCTTGGACCTGCACCCCCACACCCCTCCTGCAGAGACCTCGCTTGCGCCGGCCGCCCCCCAGCGCCCCGCTGCCCGCTGGCCGCCCCCCGCGCCGGCCCCGCTCCCGGAGAGGCCGGCGGCACCTGCGCGGCCGCGGCTTCGCTCCACGGGATGGGCGACCCACGGCGCTGCCCGAGGTCATCGTCTGGGGCCCCACGGGCGAGGAGGACTCCTTGGAGAGCAGCACGCTGCCCAGCGCCTTCACCACCACCACCACTTCCACCACTGCCGCAACCACCACCACCACCACCACTGCGGCCACCGCCGCCGCCGCCGCCACGCCGCCCCACGTGCCCCCCAGCACCCCGGCTCCTGTGCCCGGGGGGGATGCGTCCCGCAGCAGCCCTGGCCGCACCAGCACCGCCGAGCCGGCCGCCGGCCACAGCAGCGGCAAAGATGCTCGCCCGCCGCGCGGGCTAGGAGACAGCACAGGTAGGGAACGCCGGGACCAGCTGATTCGGGAGGGTTAGGGGGTCCTGGAGCAGAAGGATCACTGTGGTATGACTTTCCCTGATGGCAGCACTGCCCAGGGCAGAAATCAGTGTGCACTGTTAAATAAGCGCACTTGGGAGGCGAGCGGCAGCTCTGATTCATCGCTTTTATCCGAGGCGTTTTCCGGCAGCTCGCTGTGTTTTTCCCATTAGCGGGATCCATCCCCAGCCCATCTCCTGTAATCGTGTTTAGTGCAGGCACGGCGATGCGTTCCCCCCGCGCTCTCTGCTGCGCAGACATGGATGGGAAAGCTGTTTCCCATTTATTTCAGATTATATTTGCTATTGCCGGTGTTAAACGGCGGGGAGCCGCTGGGTAGTTTACGGAACTTGTTCACCGTGCATCGACTGCCTTTAGCCCACAGTGCTGGTCTTGTCAAATCAAAGAAGAATTTTATGGCGTAATCTTAATCCCAATTAATTATCTACCCTGCCTTGCCTGGCAGAAAGGGACTGGCCAGCCAGAGTGCTGGTCCTGACCTGGAGGTGTCGGTTATAGCAGCGAAGAACCTTACACCTTTGAGAAAACCGCTGGAATTGGCTGGGTGAATGAGCAAGGGGCTGTTGGTAACGGCTGTTGGTAATGGTTGTCGGTGGGAGCTGGGAGCTCTGGGATGGCAACTTCACCTGATCTCCAGCCTCGGTGGCTTTGTCTGGTCTGGGTGCGCGGGGTCTGATGGGCTCGTTGCCCT
The DNA here is from genome assembly GCA_033558235.1 of Neomorphus geoffroyi. Lineage (NCBI taxonomy): Eukaryota > Metazoa > Chordata > Aves > Cuculiformes > Neomorphidae > Neomorphus > Neomorphus geoffroyi. The sequence goes on along the minus strand of JAUMJM010000029.1, from coordinate 752,755 downwards.
TAGCCGGCTGCAGCAGCTCGTCCACCTGTGGCGTCTGTGGCATGTGGGAGGGAGGCTGCGGGCACGCGCTGGCGCTCGGCGATTTATTGGACTTGGCTGCCTCGTTTGGGTGAGGTCAAACTGCTGGTGCTGCCACCTGCTTTGCCAGTGCTACCTCGTGTTTTGTTGGTGCTACCACCTGCCTTGCTGGTGCTGCCCGCATGCTTTGTCGGTGCTGCCCGCGTTCCTTGCTGGTGCTGCCCGTGTGCTTTGGTGGTGCTGCCCGTTTGTCGGTGCTGCTGCCGCTGCCCTCTGTGACCGCAAATCGGCTGAGAGCTGCAGCCCGAGCTGCCGGCGTGCCTGCAGCCTCCCGAGGGGCTGCTTTAATCTGCCAGCTCTTCGCTCTCGTTAGGGGCTTTTTCTGGGATCGGACTTTTTACTCATTAACGTCGTTTCGGCACGTGGTGAACGCAGTCAGCTCCTTCCCGGGGCTAAAGGCCCTTGTTGATCTCAGCCTGGCCACCCCGAATTGAAAAGGGTCTGAGCTCCAGGGCTGCTTCTGCTTCCACGGCCGGTGCTGAGCACCCAGGAGAGCCCTGGTGGGAGCGCTGAGCCCCTGCAGCACCTCAGGGTGAGCCACCACGGCCCAGGAGCACTGGCTCCCAAGCACGGGTTGTGCTGGTGGGGAGTTGTGCGCGGCCGAGCATTTGTCGAGCCCGGCTCCTCTCTGTTACATAAGCTTTAGCGGCTGGAAGTGTTTGTTCTCTGCTGGGAAAAACATATGGCTACAAATTAGGATTAGGTAACTCGTCTGTACTTTTTATTTGCCTCAGCAAGTATTGCAAGCCCGCATCCTGTAAGGCACCTCCTGGCCATAGGAGCCAACGTGGGAAGGGAGGGATGCTGCTCCCACAGCTCTTGGTCCTCCAGCTCTCTCTGGTCGCAGCTCTGGGGGTCGGGGTGGTCCTGCTTGCAGTGCGTAAGGAGCTGGGGCCACCGCAGGCGCCGGCGGAGACATCCCATTGGAGCGAGTCCAGAGGAGGCCACAGAGGTGATGGGGGGCTGGAGCAGCTCCCTGGCAAGGATGGGCTGAGGGAGTTGGGGTTGTTCAGCCTGGAGAAGAGAAGGCTCTGGGGAGACCTTAGAGCAGCTCCCAGTGCTGAAAGGGGCTGCAGGGAAGATGGGGAGGGGCTCTGGATCAGGGGGTGCAGGGATGGGATGAGGGGAAGGGTTTTCAGTTGAAAGAGGGGAGACTGAGATGAGATGGGATCTTAGGGAGAAATGTTTTGCTGTGAGGGTGGGGAGGCCCTGGCCCAGGGTGCCCAGAGCAGCGGTGGCTGCCCCATCCCTGGAGGTGTTCAAGGCCAGGTTGGATGGGGCTTGGAGCCCCCTGACCCAGTGGGAGGGGTCCCTGCCCATGGCAGGGGGTGGCACTGCGTGGGCTTTGAGGTCCTTTCAAACCATTCTGTGATTGCTGGGAAGGGACTTGCTGCTGGGTGACTGGTGGTGCTGGGGCTCCGTGGGGCGCGGGCACTTCGAAGAAGGCAGCAGCGCGCACTTAGATGAGCAGTTAAAACCATGGAGATCCTCAGCTCCTTGGTGAAGACGCGAAAGAAAACAAGTCTGAAACAACATCTCTGTGAGTCACTGGCAGCAAAAACAAGCTTAAAAAACATTCCCTGGAACAGCAAACGCTCTGTTTGTGGGTAGGGGCGGAGGGAGGCGAGGGGTTGCTCGTAATGCCCGGAGAGAAAGGAGAGGCTGGTGCGTGCAGCTCGGCTCTGGAGGTGCCCGCGCAGGGGCTGCTTCGCGTGAGCCGCGGCTCAGGTGCACGTGTCCCGGTGCCACCCCTGCCTGCGGCGCCTGGCACAGCGCTGATGGCAGGCAGAGGGGGATGTGATCTGTGCACCCAGGCGTGGTTTGTGCTTATGCTTTTCAAAAATGTGCTCCCTTTTTCGGGCGCTGTCATAATCATTTTACGGTGGAGCATGGAAAGAGAGAAATAATTAAAATTCCAGCGTGCTGCGAAGAGGCAAAGGCTGGAAGGAGCTTTCACCGGGGCGGCTGTGTGGCTGCTCTTCGTGCAGATGCTCTCAGCACGGACTCGCCTCCTCCGCCAAGGCAGAGCGTCCTCCTCGGCTGCAGGCTCAGCCAAATAAAACGAGAAAAGCGAAGAATGATTCAGAGACTGAGAGCTACGGCATGAATTGCACTGCTGGGTTGTCTCAGGCTCTCCTTTCAGTGTTATTAGAATAAAACCCTCTTTAATTAAACCTTTAAGTGCTTTATAAGGCAGAAGAGTTTATATGCCGTCTGCTGCTCTTAATGGTGATGTGATCGCCCGTACGCAGCGAGTTTGGCAGCGTGCTCGGCGCGCAGCGTGCTCGGGGTGGGGCTGGTGCTGAGCAGCACCCCCATATTCAGGGCTGAGGCAGAGGCTGGGGCTGGGTTTACTGGCTGGGCGAGCGTGGAGGTGAGGGGCTGCGTGGGTGCAGGGGGGGCACCCGGGGTGCCAGCAGCCAGAGCCAAAGCTCGTGAGGTGCCCCGGGTCACCCTCTGCACCCTCCACGCTGCTGCCCAGGAGCTTTGTTTTGCGGCTGGGAGATGACCCTGCCTCCAAAAGGAGGGTGCAGGAGAGGGGGTGCTGGATGCAAGGAGACGGAGGATGCAAAAGGCTTCAAAGGAATTAATGAATGCGTTTAAAAGAAGACCCTGGGCGGTCGAGCTGGAGCCGCCTCTTTGATCCGCCGTGCAAAGGCGTGGGGAGCCAGCGCAGGCGGAGGCTGCGAGGGGGCTGGATGGCATCTGCTGGGCCAGCACCCACCGACCACCGCTCCCAGGAGGGGCCCGAAGGAGCCTTTGTAAGGGAGTGCATCGGCTGTGGTTTTCCATAGGGATGGAGAGTGAGGGCTGAAGCAAGAAGTGAGCGTGACCACAGGCTGAGCTCTCTCTGGGGAGGGAGAAGGGACTCTGTCTCCGCAGGATTAGCAGATGCCGTGTGTGCCCTCACCCCCCTCTGCCTAAATGAGCCAGAAACTCCTCTGCTGCTCTCAGAAGTATTTATTGCTCAGTGATATTTGCTGTAACACCTGAGAAGATAAGTCCCAGTGTCTTTAGCATAAGCCTGGAGGATCTTCGTTCTTGGCAAGACTATTCCTCAGCAGCTGCAGCAGGATCTTCTCCTCCTTTCATCAGCCCAACCCAAGATACCAGGAGGTTTCCAGGAACCTTGGTGCTTTTTTTTTTACTGAAGAACTGTGTTTTCACTTCAGGATGAGCAGTGCTCACAGGGATGGATTTCAGAGCTGTTCGCCCTGGTTTACCGAGTGGAAAACCGAGGGGCTTTGCCTGCCCAGACTCTGCTTTGAAGGTGAGAGGGATGTGAAGAGGAGCAGCCCCAGGGCAGTTGCCCAGCAGAGCAGGTGAATCAGCGGATGAACTGGCTTTCCAAGAAGGCACCTGCTGTGTTTCCTCTGCTGTATTGTAGGCTCCTGTTTATTATACATTATTTTCCATCCAAGCTGTTGGTCAGCAGTGGGGTTCGTGTTCTGGCAAAACCTGCCTGATCCCCCCTGGGAAAGGCCGTTCGTGGCTGTGGCGGCTGTGGAATGGCCACACAACACTCCTGATGGAATTTTTCTGTCCGAAAGCAGCTTTATCGGCTGGATGACGTTTTGGAGATCAGGTGCATTTTCTGATGGCTGGGGAAGCTGTAATGCCTCTCGAGTCCAGCTGGTTTTCTTCAGCCTCACTGTGATGCGTCCTGGTGCCCAGGACATGCAAGAACAGAGGAAGCAGACTCTTGGCAGGGATGGGGACGATGCTGAGCCCTGCAAGAAGACTTTTCTTTGGAGAGAGCCTCTCCTCAGGCAGCCGCTGGCTCTGGTGTCCCTGCATCCAGAGGCAGCTGGGGATGATGCCCAGAGCAGGCAGAGCTGCTGGCCTTGCACGCCCAACTGATTGGGTTTGAGCAGAGTGGATCCTCTCCACTGGTTGCCGTCTCAGGTTGCCCACTCTGCTCCCTGGAGATGTGGTACCTGGCGCTGCAGACCAGGGAGGCTCTGCGGAGCCGGTCAGCCTGGCTGTTCCCTCGTCCAGGACCGTTTGACTCTTCCAGCTGTGTTTTCGCTGCTGGAACACCAGCAGGGAGCCCAGCTGAGCGCCATGGACAGTTGCTGAGCCACCAGGAGGAGTCCTTTGCTGGTACGGCTGTTCAAGCAGCAGGTACCGACGTGCCCGATGGGCCAGGGGATGTGGTGTGAGCGGCTGCCCGATGCGCTGCCGTACCGAGCTGAGTGCAGGGCAGGGTGCTGACTGCTGCTTGGGCTGTGATGGTCATGGTGGAAGTTGCTTAGAAGGTTCTTTTGGCCAGGAACAATTGCCACAACACCAGTTCCATCTGCATTTTCATCATTTCCCTCTTTGTAAGCTCTTCAGCTGCTCCCAGGAACCGCTTTCATTTCGATGCCCGGTACTGGGAGCCCATTTGGGATGGACTCTCCCTGGCTGGATGCGATGCTCTGGTGAGGAGGGAGAGGAAGAGGCGTTCGGGCCTGACCGTGCTGGTAGAAATCCTGCTGCCATCAAGGACCTGCCTTGGGCTCTCCCCTGCAACACCGGGTGGGACATCCCTGGCTTGTTTACATCTGCCCTCTTTGACATTTGGACTCAAACTGGGAGTTACTGGAAGGCTGAGACAGAAGAGGGAGAAGGGAGCATGGAAGCGATCCGTGCGGCACATATGCGGGAAGGGGCTGAGGTGCTCACTGCAGCCCTCCCAGCTGGGCTGTCGCAGGTACTGGGAGCATCTGTTGTTTTCCTGCCACCGACGGTAACTCAAGATTCTGCTCTGCAAAATGAAACGGAGCTCCTTTCGCCTTTTCTAATTTTATACAACTTGGAGGCCTTGACGAGGGTCTTCAAAGAGTTGCATCTCAGAGCTGTTTTTATTGAGAAAATGAAAAATACGGTCTCCCTCGCCAGAGCTGTTGAATTAAAGGCCCTGGGGGATAGAGGTTCTCTTTGTTTTTAATTAAGAGCTTATATCTCCTGTTCGCTGCCATTGTGCACTTCTGCAGGAGAAAGACATTAGATTGGAATGGATTTTCTTATGGAATTAATTCCGTTGACGCAAAGCTGTCCAGGAGCTGTTTCAAAAGGTGGCCAGAAAGGCCAGAATTCGGTGCTTTCGTCTCAGAGGCAAATATGTGGTCTTTAAGCCTGTAAAAAAAGCCCTGGTGTTTGCTTGCTTTGAGATGATTGGGTTTTTCCCTGGACTGGGGAATGTGGACCTGCGTTGTGCCCGGCTGCTGCCTGCGCAGATGCTGGGACTGGTCTGCCGTGGCTGCAGGGGACGAGTCTCATGGAATCGCAGAATGGTTTGGGCTGGAAGGGACCTCACAGCCCACCCAGTGCCACCCCCTGCCATGGGCAGGGACACCTCCCACTGGGTCAGGGGGCTCCAAGCCCCATCCAACCTGGCCTGGAACCCCTCCAGGGATGGGGCAGCCACCGCTGCTCTGGGCACCCTGGGCCAGGGCCTCCCCCGCCTCCCAGAAGTCCCAGCCAGAGCAGTGTGCGGTCAGACAGTGCGGGAGTGGAAAAACCCAGCACTATTTTAGCATCTCCAGGTTCAAAGAGCGCCTTTGAAGAGCTTTCCCTCCTGGCAGGCAACACATTAAATTCTGCTGCACTAGCAGAAGCGCAGGGGTTTGGACACACTTTCAATTCCATTAAATACTTCTCCTGTAATTACCCTCCAGTTAAATGGTCACTGCGTCAAATTGCCTTGTAAAAGCCTTGTAAGAGGGAGCTGCTCGCCGTGCCCTCGCAGGGATGAGGCATTTCCAGATGCCGGGGCCGGCTGGGGCAACATCTCGCCGGGCATCCCTCTCCGCTCCCGCGCGCCAGCCTCTGCCCTTCCCGCAGCTTCTTTCTTTGCCGGTTATTAACGTGTAATTAATTGACTGCTGGGTTCTGTAACTCGCCGGGATCGGAGCTTTGCTGTTTGAAGTGTTTGCCAGGGAGATGAGCAAACACAACCAAGCCACCGTAATTCCTGCTTCCAGGTTGTTTCCCGCGTTTTGGGGGCGCAGGCTCTCGCTGTGAGTTACGCGTGCGCTGGAAGGCTTCCCGCGCCAGAGGAGGAGGGTAATTTTGCTTTATGAGCTATTGATTTTTATCCTCCAGGTCCCTTTCCTCCAGACAGCTTGGGCTCCTAGGGCTGCGGTTAATATAATGCTTTGCTCTTCGCAGCCATCTCTCTTTCATCTCGCCTGGCCCCCCGGGTGGTGGCTGTTATGGGATGTTCCCCTCTCTCAGGATGCTCCATCCATTAACACCTTCCTTGCAGACTGGATATTTCTGTTCGATTTTGCTTTGTCTTTGAAGGCCTAGAGGAAAGGAGCTGATATATTTGTAAAGTAAGAATAAAGACCCATTAGTGTTCCTTGCAGCGGGCATTGCTTCAGGGCTTCCCAGCGAGTCCTCCCAGTTCCCCATCAGGTCCCTTCGCCTCTTCCCATCGCTGCCGTGGTTACCAGTGTTGGGAAAAGCATTTGCCATCCCCTTGCAGTCCCCCCCGGGCTCTGGTGCAGGATTAATATGCGATGCCAGGGAACTTTCTTCTGTGCCGGTACATATGGCAACTTATGTATGTGATGGAGTCTAAAATTATCCAGCCCTTCTCAAAATCCATGTGTCCTGCTCTGAGGAGCTGCCATCCTTCCCAGTGCTCAGCCACCTGCAATCTGTTCTGCCTGTGCCTTTCCCATTATGTAAGCGCAAGGATTAATTGCATCGTTAGGTTCTCCCCTCTCCCTGCTGCCTCTGCCTTGGCTCCCATCTTTGCAGAAGGTCTCGTTTCCGACACCGTTTCTGTTTTCAAAGGCATCGGGTGCTGGGCTGGTTTTATTTTATTTTTAGAGTCTTTCCTTCTCTCTTTTCCAGCAGTGCCCCACTGGGAGCTGCTCCAAGATTGACACCAAGGCTGTGGCCGGGCTGGCGGCACCGCGCTGCTGCCGAGGTGGGTGTCACTCCCGACCTCGGCACACGCGGGAGCACCGGCGCAGCAGGGCGGGTGCAAACTGGGGGCTGGGAGCTGCTGCCTGCACTCCTCGGCTTCGCTGGGACGCGGCTCCCATCGGGACCGTCCTCCGGGGACCCAAAGCGTGGGGCCAGAAGTCTTTCTCCGCGCCTCGCCTTCAGCGGGTGGGGTGCTGGCAGGAGGTGGGAAGCCCTGACGCGTTTTCCCTGTGAATTCCCTAGGGAAACAAAATCTGGAGGCAGAGCAGCCAAGGAGGAAATAATTTGGCTCTGGCTGCTGAGTCGCTCGTGGGAGGTGGCCGATCTCCCCAGCTGTGGGGAGGGTGACTCCAGCAGCCCGGGTGTCTCCAGACTTGCTGGATCCAGAGCGATCCTGCCCACCCTGGGTGTCCCGGTGAGTGCTGGCTCTTGGTTCGGAGCCACAACAGGCTCTGTGAGGGGTCCCCTTCTCAAGGGCACAAAGGGCTGCTCTGTGGCATGGGACCCCTGGGGCTGGAGCTCGTGTGGAGGAGGAGGTGGGTGCTGGGTCCTCCCTGTCCTCTGCCAACGATGTCCCCAGCCTTCGTTTCTTCCCCTGCCCCACTCTTTGTGCTGGCAGCTGCTCCATTCTCTGGAGGAGCCTTGTCACAGCCTTGTCACCCTGTTTGAGCCAATTGAAGGGTAATTGGGAGTAAACGGAGGAAATGGGTCGTTTGCAAAATAGGTGCCTGAGTCAAGGGAGAAAAATAGCCCTGACACAGGGGTTTGTGCCTGCCAAGGCGCAGGGTTGGCGAGCAACCGTCCATCTGTTTGTCCAGTGGCTCCCTAGGGAGGGAGCACATGAATCACAGCCCTGGGGAGTAGAGGAAGGACCTCCAGGTATGTGGGGTTTGTGGCATTCCGCTCCTCCCTGTGTTGTGCTGGGCCCTTGCCTTCTGCTGGCGTGGCGCTGGGACCGTGCCAGGATCAAAAGGGTTGGCAATTTGGAAGTGTTGGCCCTTGGAAAGTCATTTCTCTTCAGTCCTGCCTCTAAAAACCCGTTTGCTGGTGATGTCCATGCATGGCTGACTTCTGCCACCACCTCCCTATCCGGAATACGTCCTGTCCTTAAAATCAGTTCGGATCCCTGCTCTTTTCTCCAGTTCTCCTGGATCCCCTCCATTGTGTATCCACTGGCAAAGTGGAGTAAGTGCTGGGTGTGTGCTTCCTTCCAGAAAACCTTCTGCCTTTCCTTTGGAGGTCATTGCATTTGCACCGTTGGATGCGAGGCCATCGCTGCCCTCCCCTTCGCACCCGTGTTTGAGTCGGTCGCTGGCTGCTGCCCACCCTGCCGTCTCGCCAGCACGGGGGCGAGGAGCGCAGCCTTCCCCGTGAGCGATCGCTGCCCCGGCGCTTGGCACTGGGCGTGTTTTGGTGAATCAGACTCACCAAAGGTCACCTTGGTTTTATTATATTAAACTGTCAAGACTCACATTTCTGAGCATCTGATTTACGCCTGGGATGCATCCCGGCAGCCAAGTCCGCAGCACTCTCTGAAAAGATGTCCCTGCTGGCTGGCCTCATTGCTCAAAATCTGGGATTTTATGGGTCTCTGCATCTCGAGCAGGGACTCTGCCTCCTTTCTGCGGCGGCCAGCGGCGAAGCCTTGGTCCTGCAGCCTGGGCAGGTCGGTAGTGCCAACAAGGATGAATTCATGGTGGATGTTGATGCTCAGGTGGCGAGGTGTGGTGCTGAGGCACACGTGCCCATGGGCTGGGCTAGGGAAAGCCAGGGTAGCCCCTCGAGCTGTGGGATGTTGCACGTTGTGCTCCCAAAGGCTGGGAAGCTGCTGCACTGTGTGCTGGGTGTAGCCTTCAAAGGGTGACTTATGTTCCTTGGTGCGCCCATGCCAGGTGGTTTCCGTCTCCTCTCAGGTGTCGCCGTGGGTCACAGCAGCTTTGCACAGCCTTTCTCCCACTCTTCCCCAGGCTGGAAGCTTTTTCCATCGTGTTTCTGAGGGATTAGCGGTTCTTCGGAGATGTGTGGGCTGGGGAGGCGTCAAACGCTGCGTGCCCTGGGAGGTGGCAGCTCTGCCCTGGGATCCAGGCTGGGCTCGAGCAGCTCTTCTCCCTTGATGAGATTTGTCCGCAGTGTGGGCAGAGACCTAAAACCCCTGGGGCACAGGGATGAGCAGGGGGAGACGAGATAACGAATTTCAAGGGAGTTAAAACTTTTGTCCTTTGAGAGAAGAGCATCAGAGCAGCAATTGTGGTTTAAAACAGCACTGATAAATCTTGTCTGGCCTAATTATCCAGCCTGGTGCTCAGGCTGCTGCTCGGAGTCTTGCACCAGCCTGCTGAGAGAGCGGGTCCTCTGTGCGGAAAGCAGGGGAGCCACGGTGTGGCCCCAGATCCGCTGCTCGGGAGGGGTTGGGTGGCATTCTCGTGGGAGCGTGGGGATGCTCCACTCTGTGGAGAGCAGCACTCTGAGCTGCAGCGGGAGCACCCACCTCCAACGTGTCTCTCCCGAGCAGTTTTTCCACTCTCCGAGGAGAGGGCATGCTTAGCACACGTTGCTTTTGCTGGGGAAGGGGTGTGCGTGCGTACGGCTGCTGGGGCTGGAAGAGCTGCGGCCGCTTCACAGGGTCTGCTGCGGCCGGTGGTGCCCACCGCCATCCTGCACCTGCAGACAGCGCGTCCCCACGGTCATCTCTGGCTCCAGCTGAGCTGCAGCATCCCCAGCCCCAGCCGAGCCTCAGCATCCCCAGCTCCGGCCGAGCCTCAGCATCCCCAGCTCCGACCGAGCCACCACAGCCCCCCAGTAGCCCCCGCACTCCTGTAGAGGAAGAAGCCTCAGTTTCCTTGCCCTGCACACCCGCACAAGTTGCCTGTATTGCACAGCCACACACACACACACATATATAAGTGTGTCTATATGCATACGTATACATAAAACCGCTTGTCCTCCTGTCATGCTCGCACTTATTTATTAAAAGTCCCATCCATCCATCAGGAGCTGCAACATCTGTTTGTGAAAATAGCACATCCTTGGGCTGCAGCCAGGAAAATCATTTCGTTATGGAATTGCAACTGTAAAGCAGCACAGAATCGCAAACATACTGTACATGGAGATGCTTTTGTTTCCAAACCGCTCATTAGGAATGATACACGAGCCAAAATTATACCCTGCGTAAGGTGAATTAGGAGAAAATGAGCCCACCCGACCTCCTAAGCGAGCGGCGGTTGGTGCTGTAATTATTATCACTGGTTAATCCCGCACCCACTGCAAGGCTGCGCTCAAGTTTCCCTTTCCGTCCCGGAGGGGATACGTCTTAACATCTCTTCCGTTCTTCGTGCCTAATTCGGGCTGACAAGGAACATACTTGAGAGGATAGGAAATGAGAAGCCTGGCTTACAGATTATTTGATGTTAGGCAGGAGAGAGGATTGCGTCGCCGCTACCGGGGGCTGCGTACGGCCCCGCGCCAGGAACACCTCGGGGGGAGAGGGGTCTGTGCACAGCAGGGGCTTTGCTCGCTGCTGCCGGGGTGCCCGTCGCCACCCGTCACCTCTCTCATTTCTTCTCTCCGCAGGTCTGGCGGTTCATCAGATAATCACCATCACCGTGTCCCTCATCATGGTCATAGCTGCTCTGATAACAACTCTTGTCTTAAAAAATTGGTAAGGTCCCCTCCTGGGTCTGCTTGGCATGGGAGGGGTGGCACAGGGATGGGGCTGGCTTTCCAGCTGTGAGCGCCAGAGCCCCTGGCATCCGCTGGGATGGCATCAGAAAGGCAATGGAGGAGAAAGTGGGGTTTTTTTATGATGAAGCCTCCAGAGGAGGCTGCAGCACCCGGGTTCATCCGCGCCCCTGTGGCTCTCCTGTCTCTCACCACGGGGTGGGTGGCTTTGGGGACCAGCACGTGGCCAAGTCCCACATGGGGCACGTGGACATTGCTGCTCCAGGATTGTCTTGCTGCAATGTGAGGGCAAAGCCGAGCATTCGGCCGCAGCGGGCGTCCCCACAAAGTGCCAGGACGTGCCCTGCGCTGCGTGCCATCTCCTCTGCCCCTGCCTTAAGCAGCTTTGTGGGGCTCCTTAGATCGGCCTGGCCAGACAAGCAAGGATTGCGTTCTCTGCCCTTCCCCACACCTCTAGGGACTGAAGGGCACCTCCTGAGCCCCTCGGGTGCCACCAGTTTGAAGCGTATTCCGTCCCTTGGATCATCCGTGTGCTCCTCCAGCTTCATTTGCTCCCATTTATTCTCTCGGCGTGGCTGGGCGTATGGCAAAATAGGTTAGCTTTTCGCTTCAGGCGCTCGTGACTTCACCTATTTTCCCAGGGAAACTGCCCTACTTTGAGGTCAGCGTTGCTGATGGAGCCATGGGGTGCAGCTCTGGGCCGGCAGGAGAGCTGCCGTGGTCCTCCCCTCCGGCCACCTCCTGCGGCGTGGCCGCCTCCTGCCCGCCCGAGCTCTCCCCAGCTGCTGCAGCAAATCGATTCCGGCACCCAGGAGGAAATTAGAAAACTGGGTTGATGAAGAAGCCTGCTCGCTCCCTGGGATTAGAGGAAAACCTATTTGCAGAGCTACAGAGGCATCTTAATCTCGGCAGAGTTGTAACGAAGCGTTGCAGCTGGCCGAAAGCGCAGTTAATCGCCCCGCAGACGCGGTGGCTTTGCTGGGAGCAGCAGCCCATGGGAGTGCAGCTGGGGATGCTGGGTTTGTACCTCAGACAGGATTTACTTCACCGAGCTTCCCCAGTCGTAGCAGTGTTCCCATGGAAGAGTGGAAAACACTGTATGGAACACTTGTGGGAGGTTTCTCTCAGTGGTTGGAAGCAGGACGTGTTGTTGATGCAGCCGACACGGCCTGGTGGAACAGCTTGGGTAACCTAAGGCTGGAGCCAAAAAGGGGGGGAAATACAGTGATTAGTGTAGGATAGAAATTGCTTACAGTAATAGAAATGGGGAAATCCCTGGGGGATCCCTGCAGGCTCAGCCAGCACTCAGCGGCGTCACAAGCCGGGAAGCGGCACCCTGAGGAGTTTGCTCGGCTCTTGAGTTTGCCCGACTCTGATTTGTTTTTTCATGCAGTTTTTAGGCTGCCTCGGGCGCCGCTGGTGCAGGCGAGGACGGGCCGCGGGCTGCGTGGCAGAGCTGACCCAGGTCACCCTCAGTCCCCGGCCCCAGACGCAGTCTCTACCCCTGTCCTTTTGCTTGTCCCCCTCGGGCAAGACGGGTGAGCGATGGCTGCGCGCCATGGAAATGTCCTTCCTGTCCTCACTGCGTCGGCAGACGCGCCGTGCTGCAGCCCACGGTTGTTTTGGTGGCTGTCCCTTTCGGTCATGTCAGCAGTGCTGGCAGATGCTGCCGCCCCGGCCAGAGCCGCTCCCGAGGAGCTCGTGGCCCTGCAGGTCCCCCTCCTGCCAGCATCTCTCTCTGCCCTCGGAGTCGCCAGCGTTAGGACAGGCTTTGTCAGTCCTGGCTGGGGAAAAGTGACATCTTCATTAAATCAGCGCCCAGGACCAGCGTGAGCCACGCAGGTTCCTGGTTTTGCACATCCCAAACCAGAAGCGTTGCACGGCCACGAGATCCCATTGGAGCCTCCAGAACCGGTGGAGTGCCCGGGAGCTGGGCTGCCCTGCCAGCCGTCCCTCGGGCAAGCGGGAGCACCTGCCCTGTCACACCAGTTCCTGAGCTTATTTACCCCGAGCAGGCGGAACCTTCCGGTGCCTCACAAATAGGAAGGGTTTAACTTCATTGTTCTCACCTACATCTTTGCACTTAAAAATAGGCTTTCGTTTCCTGCAGGTATAAATGTAGGGCTTGCTAAGTAATTCTGGTAGTAAAAAGCTTGTATCTAACGTTTAAATTTGATCCTTAAAAAAAAAAGGCAAGGAAAATGACGGCTTGATTGTGGCTGGTGTTTCCAGGGTGCCTGAATTCTAATCTGATGTTGAGCGATGTATAATTAACGGCCAATAATGCAAGTTCCCCTGCCGAGCGTCAGCGACGCGCGGTGCATCGTGTCCCTTCTTGTCTCCCCCACCACCCCAGCTGCGCGCAGAGCGGGCGCCCGCGCCGCAACAGCCACCAGCGCAAGCTGGACCAGCAGGAGGAGAGCTGCCAGAACCTGACTGACTTCGCCCCTGCCCGCGTGCCCAGCGCCCTCGACATCTTCACCGCCTACAACGAGACGCTGCCGTGCTCCCACGAGTGCGTCCGGACCCCCGTGCCCGTCTACGCGGAGGAGGCGTTGCACTCGCCTGGGGATTATAAAACCACCTTCAATGGAAACAGGTGAGGCTGGCGGCACAGTTGCCCCGCGGGTTGGGGAGCGCCGTCCTGTTCCAAGGGTCCACTGTCCCCTCTCTTCCTTGGGGAGTGCCCAGGGAGAGCGTCGCGGAGCTGCCTTCCTCCGGCTCTCCAATCCACCATGATGCTCGCCCGCCCCGCAGCTCGGCATCCTCCCATCCCGCCGCTGAGGATGGGCAGGCGGCTCGGCACACCCTGGCAGCGTTGGGCACCGCACGTGTTTCGGTTCCCGGCTGCTGCCGCCAGCACGTAAATGCTGCTGGATCCATCTTCCAGTGTTCGTGCTGTCTCCTAAGTGGCATCAAAAGAGCTGCTGGGTTGCGAATGAGCGGGTGATTAATGGAGGAGCAGGCGGCGAGAGCCAAATGAACCGTTTGTCTGGCGTGAAATAATGATGCATTAACAAGGGGGCTTAATAGCGGCTGGCAGCGCGGCGTAAAGACTGCGAGCCCTCGCTCTGCGCGCCCCTCACCTGCGTGGGGAGGGGGTGGTTGGGGGTGACCTCTCCCCACGCCCTGGGCTGGCTCCCAGAGCCCTTTGCGGGGCGCTGGGGCAGTTTCACCACCATAAATGCACGTTCCCCGTGGAGGCTGGAGGGACGAGCGGGAGGAGCATTTGGAGAGAGGAAATGAGCAACTGGAGCTGTGGATGTGCAGCCTGGCGGGACCGCGGCGTTCGTGCCACCTGCAGCTGATGCCCACCTGCATGAAGGACAGGAGCCTGGAAGCCAGCAGCTTTTAGACACCTTTTAAGCATCATCTTCTGCGTGCACATGGGCTTTTGCTGGCCCACATTTCTGGGGGGTTTCCTCAATCTTGGAAGGCAGAGAACTGGCAGGGATTCTCAAACCGTTTCATTCAACGTCTGCGTGTGTTGGTTTTGATGTGAACCCCAGCCGAGCGGTGCAGGGGTGCCTTCCCTTGGCTGGAGGGGGGTCGCTGCTTTTCTGCTGCCAGGTGATGTTTTCTGGGACGCTGCTGGCTTCGGTGCCCGTCCAGGCAGACCCTGGAGAGGCAGCGGGCACTGCACACCCCGCAGTGTGGGGCAACCCTGCTTTTCAGGGGTGGAGGGACAGAGAGACGGGGACGCGGCAGAGGGGAGATGCCCTGCTGCCGTTTGGGGTCAGGTGTCCCCAGAGCAAGAGTCTGCGTTAAAAGGTGCTTGTGCATGGGGTGAAAACGTTTGGTACTGCAGTCCATCTTTTTCCCTTTCTGCTTTGCACCCCACTGGTTCCCAAGGCCATTGAGCCCGTTCACAGCGTTAATTCAGAGATACAGATAATTTTTTATCTCTAACCAAGCTGATTCGTGCAGCAGGCTGCCCGGGCTTGCTGCTCGCATGTTACATCCCAGCACACGCAACTCCTTTTTCTGCTCGCTGCAGACCCTCTTCTTCTGACCGGCATCTTATTCCCGTGGCCTTTGTGTCTGAGAAATGGTTTGAAATCTCCTGCTGACTGGCCGAAGCCTGTTTGACTTCTGGGGGCAGGGCAGACGCCGTCGGGCTGTTTCCTGGTACGTAACTGCGCTCCTCCGCGTCCACCCTGTGCCCGCCATGTGCCCATCGCCCCCTGCCCTCCAGCAGCCGCGCTCTGCCCTGCCTGGTGCCATCCTTCCGCTTGCGCTTTTGGGATGCTGGACCCCAGCAGGGCTGCTCTCTCGGCTGGGATGTCCGGACACATCTCGTGCCAGGGATGGGGCGCTGGGTACCACAATGGCTTTTCCATGGAGGTGAATTACAGACAGGCCTGAGCTAAAAGGCAGGGACTGGGATGGATGTGGTCTGGAGAGCAAAGGGGTCCCTGGGGCAGCCTTGAACTTCAGCCTGGTCGTGTGGTTCCAGCCCCCCTCTAAAGCCCCAACAGGCGATGGTGATTTCCGTGTGGAACTGGCCTGCTCTGTAATTGACCTCTTGTTGCATGAGGGACAGCCTGCCTTGTTCAGGAGTCACGCACGCGACACGCACGCTCCGTCGCTACCCGAAAGCTCATTTGGTGATGTTTGCTGTCACAAACCCTTCCATGCTCCCGCTGCGAGGATGTCAGGGTCCTCCTCCTCCTCCTCCTCCTGCTGCTCCCTTGCCTCTGGGGAAGCCGAGCCCGCAAGCCCGTGTGCGCAGCCCCCAGCAGCCGGGCCGTGACGCCCTGGTTTTAACAGGACATTTTTGAGGGATGTTTTTCTCTTTTTTTTTTGAGTTGGCTTGAGCTGTTTTCACCTCCTTGTGTTGCTCCTGAAGGTGGCACGTCCAGGAGTGGTGGCAGACAAAGCAATTAGGGTTCACTGCGTGCCAGCTCACCACGGGGCAGCTGTGCCCGCTCGAGCCGTGCGCTCAGGTGAATTAATTGGTCTGTCCCAAGTCCCTGCTGTAATGAATCATATATTCAGTGTAAATGAAATTTCCAGCCTTCCCTGACTGCTGCTTACTCGGAATAGCCTGTTTAACATTGTGCTCAGCAAGTGAACACAGAAATATAATTAGATTAGAATGGAAGGGAATAAAAAGTTAATGGTCTCGGCTGTGCTCGGGGCTGGCTGTGTCTGGGCAGGCCGGGCGAGGCGTGCGCCTGCGCGTGGAGCACAGAACACAGCAAGCAACGGTTCAGCCGTCTGCCCAGCAGTGTCTTTGCCTGCCAGGTCCTGCTGGCACGGCCCTGCGGCTCAGCCGGGCAGCTCTGTCGCCCGAGAGCCTCTCCTGGCTGGAGGGGCTTTGCTGTTACATTG
The DNA here is from genome assembly GCA_033558235.1 of Neomorphus geoffroyi. Lineage (NCBI taxonomy): Eukaryota > Metazoa > Chordata > Aves > Cuculiformes > Neomorphidae > Neomorphus > Neomorphus geoffroyi. The sequence continues at coordinate 736,741 of JAUMJM010000029.1, read as the reverse complement.
AAGAGGCTCTCAGTCCCTTTGTGTTAAATTCTTGTATTAAATTCATATTTTGTTATGGCCTGTGGTGGGGGCGCCAAGGGACCTGGCCAGAGAGCCGGTGTGAGTGAGCAAGGGCAGCTGCAGAACAACCAGAGAGGTTGTGCAGGGTCTTCCTCCGCAGCCTGTGCAGACACCAGCTTCAGAGAGCAAACAGCGACAATCCACCCTGCCTTTTCCACCATGAGCTTTGTCGGTTGTGATGTCTCTCCATTGGCTTAAGATGACTTTTTAGAAACAAACCAATGCCAAACCCAAGGCAGTCGTGCTCGGATGTCACCAGCAGCTCTGGTGCTTGACGTAGAGGGAAGGAGAAGAAGCAGCTCTGAGCTGTTGCCCACTGTGGGAAGCCTGGGAAATTCCCCCAGCTCTGCCCTTGCTTCTGTAAAACTCCGGGCCAAAGATTGTCATCATCATCTCCACAGATTTCTTTAAATGGTCCAAAGCCGGTCCATTATGCCTTATTAAATCCTTGAAATTCTCATTGACCCATTTTCCTGGAATCCATAAAACACATATTGATGCGCTTGGGAAAAATCTATCGGAGTCGTACCTGGAGCATTAGCTCCGTAATAGCGTTTCAATTATTTATACATTTCTGGAAGCTGGTGTTTGGTTTCATTAATGTTAAAAAAATGAGATCAATCCAAAAACTATCTCTGTGTGCGTACGTGTGCACGTGTGCATTTTCCCCGGGGTATTTCTGGAACACACGTGGTACATTGTAGTAACGACCAGGTGACTCTTACAGACCCCTAGGGAATGTCACTGTAGAACTGGTAACAGGAGAAACTGTCCTCATCCCAAAATGGGGTCAACTCAAATCCTTTGGAAGCTCAGAAAAGGTCACTTACTATTTTTCCATGCTGTACTATTTCCCGTGCACGTTTGCCTACATCTTCTGCGGGGCCGTGGCCTGCCAGGGCGAAAGATGCGTTGCAACCCCACGCAAACAGCGTTCTGTCTGAATGTGTATGTGCCAGCTGGGACATCCCACAGGCAAAATGAATAGTTCAGGTTTCCCGTGTCACTGTGTGAGGGAAAGCCTTCTGAGAGCAGATGGTGTGGCCGGTGGTACCGAGAGAGCTCCCTGGTAGATTGTCCCCTGTCGTTGTCGTTGCCGTGCAGATGCCGGGCAGATGCTGCTGAGTGCAGGGAGGGCAGAGGGGCTGAGGATGCCTTTCCAGCTCTCATTTCTAGAGGAGAGGCTGGTGGAGAAGGAGCTGCAGCTGCTTCGGGCTGCGCCTCTTCTGGAAGGACAGCTGTTTTCCTGGCTGGCTTTTAAAGCAGCAGCAACGTAGCCTGGAGGTGACAGCTGACGTTGACCCGCTGTGTCTTGGCAGAGGTGGAAGGATGCTCTAGAGCACGCGGAGCGTCCTGGCTGAGAGCAGCTTTCTCCTCCCAGCCCCTTTCTCTTGGCAAGCGCAGAGGACAGTGGGTGACACGAGGGGGACAACCCCACAGCCAGGACGAGCCAGGGTACGAGGGCTCTCCCCGCTCTGCAGGCACTCAGCCATGCAGCAGAGGGGTCAGGTGCTTCACTGGTCTCTGTGCCAGAAACATCTCTCCTTGGGAAGGCTCAAAGCACTGTACAAGTTTGAATTGGTGGCACCTCACGGCTCTTAGCTGTCTAATAAGGAAATCAGCGTGGACAGACGTGTGGAGCTGGAGCTGGAGGCACAAGACGGACGCTGTGGCCAGGGACAGGGAGGGCAGCGCAGAGAGGGAGTGTGGACATTTCGGCTGGATGAGCACCAGGAGGCTGGTTGGAGCTTGATGTGGGCTTCACGTGTTGCAGTCCCTCGGTGCTCCGCGCGTACGGAACACCGTGCTGCCCAAATGGCAGCCTGGCATTTGACAATGCTGCAGGCACCGCAAGGCTGGGCTGAGCGGTTGCAGGGAGCAGATGCGAGGGCTGACGCCGCAGAAGGGTCTCCAACCTGAAGAGCTGCAGGCAGCGCTGAGGTTGTGTCGGGAGACCTGGTGCAGCTCACCCGGTTACACGGCAAGCAGATGTTCGGGTTGTTTCCTGGGGTCAGACTCATCCTCTGCCAAGAGGAGGGATGGGCATGGTTCCTGTGCCAGGGCGCTGGCCTGCGAAGGCGTGTGCAGTGAGCAGTTGTTGGAGCTTTCCTGTAGCTTCTGCTCCTCCGGTGGCCAGATCCCACGAGAACACTGCCCTGCAGATGGGAGTCACGCCCAGGCAGCAGGCAGCCCGCTGGCTCTCCCTGCAGACCCAGGGTTTGGGCTGCCCGGGCAGCCAGCGTGCGGTGCCACAGCAGCAGCGCAGCCCAGGGCAGTTTTAGGTGAAGAGTGAAGTGCTGGTGCCAGAGAGCATCTGCACGGGGGTGTGAGAGGCAAAACTCTCTGTGCCTCCGTCCATGACAGAGGAGATGCAGCGCCAAGGCCGCTGGAACCGCCGCCGGTTTGCAAACCCGAAGGTGAGATTTGCTGAAGAGCAGAGTCTTTGTGCCCCACAGCAAACTGTGGCTGGTTTGGTGGGATTCCGTACCAGCTCCAGGGCTTTCTGCAATGAAGTTTGAGATTTCGCATTATTCTTGTCCTTAATCCCGCTCTCTTTGACTGAAAAACCCCATGGAATGGGATTATACAAAAATCTGTGAGGTTGATCAAGCGCTGACCTACTTTGCACAAAGAGTCTATTTGGAATACAATATAAATGTTACATCCTGCAATGCGTGCATTAAACAGTATTCATCCAGAACTATGTAAATGTTCAGCATCGCTGTTCGAGAAGTGGCGATTTGAGACCTGAAAATCGTGCTGGTACGGCAACATTGAGCTGACCCTCGCTTTTGCACAAGGCAGTTAAATTTTAAAGCATTGTATGGTAATGCCGTGCTGTGCACACGGCGAGCAGCTGCTGTGATGGCCCCGTTCTGCCTAACAACAGCAAATGGGTTGTATTAACATTAACAGATAATGAGTCATCATAAAACACCCAGGCTTGTCTTCAGAGGAATAACAGCAGTCCCAACACAGCCCCCGTGCAGGAGATTAGGGACTCTAAAATCTGTCTCGCTAATTAAGGCTTCGGCGTTGGTCTCGGAGATGGTGGATGTTGAGCATCTTGCTTAAAAACAGTGTTAAAAAAGAACCCTTGAACGTAAAGCGCATTGCATTTCTGGATGCGGACGGCCAGCTCGCCGCAGGTCACAGCGTGGAGGGGGGCGTAGGTGCAGTGAGCTATTGGCAGCACTTCTGCATGTGCTGGATAGAAAGCTCTCAGGCAGGTTTAGCGGTATTAGAGTGTGCATGGCTGTACGTGAAGTCACACGCACGTACAGCGAGTGGCCACACACTAATGATGGGCAGTAATTGTCTTTGTAGAACGGTTTAAAGATTGCGTAGGGAGAAATGTTTCAGAAGACGGCAAATAAATAGCTTAAGAAGGACTTCAATAGCATCCCTGGTTTTGATGCTTAACCAATTCTCCATTGATTTCTTTAGGGCGTTTAACTTTAGAAAATCTTGTTAGTACTCATCATCATCTTCTCATCTGCCAGAGCACTCGCGGCTCTGAGCCCAAGTAGGAAAAGCTCCAGAATGCGAGGATGCTCAGAAATAAATCACGCCTTGCAGAACGCCCTGGGAAGATAAAAGCGTGCAGTGAGGCTCTCCAAAGCCTCTGAGTCGCTCCCACTGCATCCTCATCCCAACACCTCCATCCCCGTTCAGAAGGCTCCCCGTGAAACACAGCTGGAAAGGAGCTGGGCGAGGCTGGGGCTCCCCAGGGAGGCAGGAATTGTGGTCCCAGTCCCAAACGCAGGGAGGAGGGAGGTCACCGATACCCCGCTTCCTCCAGACCCCGCTCCCCGGGATGCTGCTCGCTGCCATCGGCTTTTTGCCCTGCTGTGCGTTGCTGGGAGGAGGGGGAACCCTCGGGGCTCCTGGGTGGCATCAAAGAAGCGATGCGAGTCGGGATGAGTTTCCCTGTCGTGATTTAATCTTTGTTTTTCTTCTCATCCTCGACAGGATTCCATTGGTGAACCTGTAAAAAATATAAAAAATAATGGGTTACCTGTACCTACCATTTCTGTTTACCAGTAGGAGACTCAGAGCAGCGTTCTATGGGCCAAATATATTTTTATATAAATGAACACGCCTATAGGGAACTGCGTTTTACAAAGAGCGCGTTTTTTGGAGAAGAGAAAGACGAACGTGCGAGTGAAGAATCCTGTGGAGGAAGAGGAACCGGCAAGGGGCTGCGAGGGAGGGACCGAGCGCCTGGATGGGGACTGTGACTCTGAACCTGTGCCAATAATACCATTATGTGCCATGTACCGATGCAAAGACTTCACGAGAGCCCGAAGCTGAGTCGCGAACGCCTGGAACCGCTGTGGAGGACGAGTGGGGGCGTCTCTTCTGGTGGGGTCATTCATTCTGGTCCATACGCATCCATACATACGATATATGTAGAGAGGAAATATATATATATATATATACACACACAAACACTTTTTGTACTGTAGCAATTTTTGAAGATCTTAAATACTCATTTTTAAAGAAGATGTCATGGCCTAAAAGTCTAATTTCTTTAACATGCATAAGGTGAACTAGGTGAACCGATGTTTTCTACTTTGGCAGCTTGCCTTTCCAACCTATATGTGTATATATAGGTAGACATATATACATATATATACGTGTGTGTGTATGTATAAACATATATATGTATGTATACATATATATATAGTTTTGGTTCTTTGGAAATGCTTTTCCAGTGGTGGCAATGTGACCGCAGCAGTGGGGGCGGCTGGGGTGCTCCTGGCGGGGAGAGGGGGAGAGGCTTCCCGAAAACCAGCCGGAGCGCTCGGCCGGATGGTGAAGAGCTCGGGAGGCTGGTCTGGAACGAAAGGAGGATGGAAACAGGGGTTATAACTCGAAGGATGCTTCTGGGCCAAATTCACAAAGTGCATTCCTGCTGTGGGAGGTCATTGCAAGGCCCCTTTCCCCGATGCAGGACGCTGTGTGTGCAGGGCAGGTGCTGCTCCCGCTCCCCACGGACGCCGTCTGAGATGGTGTTTGTGCACCATCGCGTTCGCAGCAGCGGGGCGGTGGGTCGCGGTGCGGGGCAGGGCGAGTGGGAAGCGAGCGTGGAGCTCACAGCAGGTGGGTCCCCCTGGTTCCTGGCAGCCTGTGAAAGCCCAAGGCAGCGGTGAAGGGCATTTCCAGGCTCTTGCAGCCCAGCGCATCGTCGAAGTAGATGGGAAGGAGCCTGAACGCTCGTGTCCGCCCGCTGTTCCGCAGTCCCTGCTGTGTTAGGAGTGATGCCTCAGGGCTGGCCAGGGATGGCTTCGAGGCATGGACCTTCAAAGGCTGGGCCTCTTGGCACAAGACGGATTCCAGGAGTGAAATGTGGGAGTTTTTTTGGAAAACAGCTTCTAAATTGGCCACGGCACCAAAGCTTTCTCAGCCCTTTGTGTGAAGCAAGAGGGGAACGAGCCCCTTGCCTCCTGGCGCAGCCCAAGGGCAGCGAGCCCCAGGGGCCTCTGTGCTCTCGTGGTCTTGGCTGGGTCGGCCGTGGCGGGAGCGGATGCAGCCCTCTGTCCGCAGTCATGGGGATTATTTAATGCAGTAAAAGGGGAATTTTGCCTAATGAATTGCCAGGAAAGTAGGTATCCCCTGGCTCTGCGTTGCTCTGGAGAGACGTCCCATCGCTGGTGGGTGGTTTTGGGGGGCGCTGACAAGGACGATCGCGTACTCACAAGCCCCCAGTCCACGTCTTTCCATGGAGTCGGGTGCTGCCATAGGTGTGGCAGTCCGTGCCATGCTGTGCCCCTCCAAACCAGTGGGGCTGGGAGAGCCAGGCAGGAGCAGGGGATGCCCGTGGTTTGATCTTCTCTTTACCATGTGCCCTGTTCCAAGCCCAGGCTTTCCACGTAGACTGTGTCAAGGCAAAGCTTGCAGAGGGCTCCCCGGCAGCTGCACTGAGCGGGTTTGTGCGAGGATCTGCTTCAGGCTGAACAGCGAGGTGGGTTGCGGTTGGGGTTGCTTCAGTGTCGCATGGGTGGAAACGACAGCAGCGTTCAGACCAAAGTCCTCCAGTTCTTTTTGTAAACTGCCCTTCATAACTATTAGTGACTTTTTAGAGTTGTCCAGAAATGCGTTTCTACTCATCTGCTCATTATTCACCTCCATTTCTTTATTATAGTGAACGTGCAGTTAACAAAGCAAAAGTGAAACCTCCTGGTATTGCGCATAGCTACGTGTGCAGTCTCTTGTTCCTGTACCTTTTCTGTCCTTTCCTGATGGAATTGCACAGTTTATTTTTCCCGCGTTGTTGGAAGCTGCCCCGGGAAGAAGTCTTCCTTGCCAGACCTGACAATTGCCTATACACTTGAACCAAACATCTCCAAAATCGTCAGCAACGTTCCCTGTGACTCCGATGATCCTCAAGCATCACCTCAGGTGCGTTTGGCACCGGGGTCGCTGCCAAGCAGCCGCCGGAGGGGAGGAGGGGGAGGTGGGTCCTGTTGCTCCTGGCCAGGTTTTAGTTCATGTCTAAACGCGTTCCTTCTGAAGAGGTGGTTTCTCGTGGGTGCTGAGCTGGGTGGGCACAGGTGCCAGCAGAGATGCACATCCCCGGAGCTGGATTGGTGTTGAGGGTATTGAACAGAGCTGGATCCCCTTGGATTTCTGCAGCAGAGCCAAGACCTGCTTTTTTTTGTGTGTTTCCCAAGAGCAAACCTCTCCACAGTGGGGCTGGGTGCTGGGCACAAGGGTGTCTGCTGGATGACTCCCTGTCCAGGTGCCCAGGCTGTTGGGAGGGGGTGCCTCCCCGGGTTGCCTCCGGAGGGGGACAGTGTCTTTCTGGAGGAGCAGCCCCCTGCAGCTTTAGCTTTCCCTGGGTTTGCCCTTGGGGTGTCCCAGGGGATTCTCCCAATACAGGGAGGCACGGCCGGGGTGCATGGGGTCCTGGTGGTCTCACATGGGCACCGAGGGGCTGTGGGTGCAGCAGGGTGCGGTTGGAAGTGCAATGTGTTACCTTGTCTGGGTTACCAGTGCCCCCACTCAGCGGGCGCACGGGGCAGCACCCCCGGGCTCTGCCGGAGCAGCCAAAACCCACGCAAGGAGCGTGGATTCTGAGCAGCTGCACCAGGCAATCCATCACCTCATACCAGAGCTTTTGTGTTTTACTGATGTAAATGGAGCAGCCCCTGCAAATCACCCTTGCTGGCACAGTTTTTGAATTCTCCTTCTTTGTTTGACTTTGCTGGCATCCATCCACGCCAGCTCGGGAGCCGCGTCTGTTGTGCTTCACCCATTGATCTCCCGATTTATTTGTACGCGCTGGCTGCACCCAGCAGCTCTTGTGGGTATTCCGGTGTAATCTCAATAGCAATTTGACATCGTAAAATATATCTCGGCTCCCTCGTTCCCGAGCGTTGGAGGCGTCGTTCTGTATTTATGCGTGTATGGAACCCGCTGCCTGGAGGCGAATTGTCAGGGGGAGCTGGGGGCTGGTGGGGCGGTGCCGGTGCCGGTGATGGTGATGGTGATGGAGAGGCGCCCTGCCCCAAGCCCAGCACCCGGCTCCCGGAGATCTCCTGCGTGTCTGGGGCCAGGGAGAGAGAAGGAGGGCAAATAGCTTTGACCCTGGGTGGTGGGAGCAGGTTTCTGACAGCAAGACTTGCAGGAGCGTTCCACGTAATCTGCAGAAGGACACGTCCTGGTCACCGGGAGACGGGCGGTGAGCCAGGGAACAAAAGTAGATGCACAATCTTCCCTTATTTATAAGGACCAACAGCACTTGCACTTTATCAGAGAAACCCTCCCACCCCTATGCACGCCAAGCACAGTGACAAAGGGACAACTGCCAGGAGGAAGGGAAGGAAGGAGGGAAGGACCGGAGCTGCACGTGCAGTGATTTACGAGGCAGGATCCTAGCGTCCCGATGTCTTTGGAGTAAAGCAAAACCAATCCCTACCCTTGATGAAAGCGTCCCTGCTGTGTCCAGGGCGGCCACCTGGCTGCAGGGCCGTGCTGGGGCGCGGTGGGCACGCGTGTGCTGGGGCTCGATGGGCTCAGTCAGTCCAGGAGAGCAGCACAAGGTGCAGCACGGACCCAGCATCCACCACGGCACAGCAGAACAGGGCTCCAGTGTGCTGTTCCCTAGGAAAAGCAGAGCTTTTCGCTGCGTTTTGTTTCCTTGTGGGTCTGGCAGCTTGGGGAGAATGCAAAGGGTTGCTCCTTGCTTTGCCATTGCCTTCCAGCTGGCTGCTGCTCGTTCCTTTTTCGTTCCTTTGACAGATTCCTGCCCCTCAGTAGTTCCTAAGAAAGGCGTCCCAGCTGCCGAAAGGCTGCCAGACCCCCCAGATGTGCAGGGGGGGTGGCTGGGTGTTGCTTGTGGCTCCGTCTTGGAGAACAGCTTGGGATGAGCCCTGCTCACCGCCCGCGTCTGCTGGGAGCCGACAAAGCCGGCTGCTCCCATGCCAAGCCGGTGGCTGCTCCGCTCCCTCCGCAGAGGAGAGGCTGGCTCTGGCTCTTCTGGGGCTCCGCAGCAAGCCCAGAGCTGCTGGGGCTGCGCGCGACCTCTCTTCCATCAAAAGTCATTGCAAACACGACGCTGAGCCGGGCAGTTGGCGCGAGGGCTGCAGGTGGGCTCTTTCCTGTGCCAAACGGAGCCGGTTTGGGGCCGCAGGTCCGAGCTGCCGTGTTGCAGCACCTGTGGGTGCAGCGGGGGGGGGTGGGGTCTGGTACCCAACCCCTCAGTTTTGTGCATGGGAACTGCGAGGGCAGCATCGTCCTGTAGCATCCCCGGGCAGAGCGGGTCCCGCGGGGCTGCCCATCTCCCCAGATCCCATCGTTTACCTTCACTCTGTCTTCCCAGCAAGGGGAACGGGCAGCCCGCGGCGGGGGCGCCGCGTGGGGGCTGCGGGGTCCCCCTGCTCCGCAGTCAGGGTTTGCAGCAGCAGCAGCGTGGGACAGCGTGCGGGGTGGATTTCGGGTTCCCTCTTCTCCATTGGCAGCTCAGTGCGACGGAAGGTGGTTCAGCTAAACTGGTAGTGAAATAGTAGATATTCTACACATATTCTATATTTTGTAAAAAAAAGATTAAAATAAAATAGAACAAAAATATCTATATATCCTATCGCAGCCCCCCCCCCCATTTCAGGATGAACGTGGTTGGAATTTTCATCCAGCCAGGTATAAAATCTGTAAGCGATCTTTTCAAAACCAGCAAGAAATCCCTCCCCATTTCCAAGTCCATGGGTTTGGTCCCCATCCCATCTAACGCTTCTCACACATTTTTAAAAGTTATTCCCAGCGTTTGTAGGTACATTTTTAATAGTGTCACGAGTGGAGATAATATTTACTTTGAGAAAAAGTATATGTTGCACAAAAATGTACACTAAGGGCACAGATTTCTGACCCAGATTCTTCTATTTTAGGTTCTGAGGGGTTTATTTTTCTGTTTGATGGGACCATGTACAGTGAAGTTTACACTTTATTTTTCTTTTGCCAAAAATCCGTTTTCTAACATGAGACAGCTTTTCCTTTGTAACCGGTTTGACATCACTGAGTGCTTCTTTCTTTTCCTGGGAGATTCCTGTGCCGCAAGGCATCCAGCGTCTTCCTGTTGGATGCTCGCGGGCCCTGCCCGGCCAGCCCAGCGCCCCAGGCCGTCGCCTTGTGGCATCGCGGTGCCCCCCCGTGCGAGCCGGGTGCTGGGGAGCCGGCGACAACCGTTTTCTTCCCGAGTGGTTTTTAATTTGTCTCTGTACTTGGAAGCTGTGTATTTGGAAGCACTGTAAATGCCACCCTATACCGAGTTCCCTGTGTATATTTAGTACTCTGATGTTGCTATTAAAACTGATATGAGAACCGCGCAGCCGGGTGGTGACTGGGTTCCTCGGCGGCCGCGGTCCCTGGGGAGGGGATGTGGTCGGTTCGGGGGCCGGGGGGGCTGACCCCGCAGTGAGAAGGAGCCCAGGGGCTTCGCTGGAGCAATCTCCCTGACTGCACATCCCCTGGGTGAGCCCTGCCCGAGGAAAGGGTCTCACACATCCCCTCAGGTCCCCACCTGTGGCCCCCCCGGCAGAGGCAGGAGCTTGCTGGGTCCCTGGGCTTGCCCAGTGCCCCTGGGGCTCGGAGGGGATGCGCGTGTGTGCATTGGGATGAAGTGTTTGAAGGGGACACTGAGATGAGATCTGAGGGAGAAATGTGTTGCTGTGAGGGTGGGGAGGCCCTGGCCCAGGGTGCCCAGAGCAGTGGTGGCTGCCCCATCCCTGGAGGGGTTCCAGGCCAGGTTGGATGGGGCTTGGAGCCCCCTGATCCAGTGGGAGGTGTCCCTGCCCATGGCAGGGGGGTGGCACTGGGGGGGTTTTGAGGTCCCTTCCAACCCAAACCATTCTGTGGTTCTATGAAAGAGGGAAGCCAAGAGCAGGACAGTTAGGGCGTCAGTTAAATGCCACCGATGATGTTTGTTTAAAGCAGCTCTGCAGCCAGGTGAGCCGCTGTTAGGGAACTGCTCGCCCTACACCTGCGTCTCACGGGAGGACACTTTGCTGTGTGCAGATGTGTGTTAAAATGATGTTCCTTGTGTGCAAACTGGGTTGAAATGGGTGATGCTGGTTGGCACTCGGGCCGTTGTGCTCACAGGAGGGGCTGACCCTGCTCTCCTACAGCCGCGCTCTGTCCGCCGGACAGACAGACGGACATGGGCATGTGGGCACCGTGCGGAGGATGCTCTTGCAGCGCTCGCCAGGGAGCGGGGACAGAGCCCTGCGCTGCTCCTGCCGGCAGCCTCCCTTCCTCCGGGCACCGCGGGATGGCGTGGCTGCGGTTCTTCGAAACGCCACCTGACCTAGAAAGGAGGTAAAAAAGCTGTTTCTCCGTGTCTGTGTCAGCTTTGAAGAGGGGTGACCTGAGAAGACAGAGCTCGGCACAGCCTCCTGCTGCTTTCATTTCCAGGCTGTGGCAGCAGCCTTCCCGCGGCGCCGCGACCCTTTGCGGCTCCCCGTGCCGGGGCAGCCGCCTGACAGCACGTGGGAACGAGGAGCAGAGATGCCACCCTTGCCCTGCCCAGCCACATCCTCTCCCAAAGCTCCCTTCTGCAGGAAAATATATAGGAAAATAGGGAGGGACAAAGTGAGATGCTCTTCATTTTAGGGCCAAATTGCCAGCTTAAATCACCGTGACAGTGTGTACAAGCCAACACGATGCGAATGGCCCCGGAGCTGCATAGATCAGCCCAAGAGCTGGGTTCATTTCCAGATACAAGTGGGATTTCAGGGCATGAAATACAGTGTTGGGATCTCACTCCTTTCCTCGCTATTTATCACAGCCCGAAGCGTCCTCGCCAGCTTGAAGTGTTGCAAGCGTCGCTGCTGGGAGCACGGAGGAGAAATACTGTGCTGAGCCATGCAGTGTGGCAGAGGGGACGAGGAGGAGCTGAACGGCTCAGGCGGGTGGGTGCTGCACGGGTTTGTTGGTTTGCTCGCACAGTCACAGCCTCACGGCCATGGGCAGCCCCTGCAGCCGCAGGAGCAGGCGGCAGCGCATTCCTGCTTGCGTTTTGGGTGAATTCTGCTTCACGAAGTCCCTGCCGGGCCCAGCAAGCTCAGCTTTCTGCATTGCAGCCAAAGGGGAGAACCTGCCCAAAGGACATCCCCGCAGAGCCAGCCCGGAGAGCCGCCCGTCCCTCCGCAGCCGGGAGCACCCCCTCCTGCTGCCACCCCCACCGCGTGATGAGGACCGGGGCACAGACACCGAGTGCCGTGCCCTGAGTTCAGCCGTCCCTGGGGCTGGAGGGACCTTGGCTGGGTCGGCGTCCCCTTCCCGGAGCTGGAGGCAGTGATCTCTGCGTTCCTCGGGGCTGCCTCAGCCCAGCAGCGGCGCGAGACTGAAAAACGAGGCTGGAAACAAAACACGGGCGCGCTGGTGCTGCAGCACACAGTTCTGTTAAAAAGTAGGGCTAGGCATTATCCAAGTTTAATTATTATAATTATACCAGGGCGAAGTAATTGCTGGAGCTATTTTAAGCATCCATCAACATGCTATTTTGAAAAACGAAGCCCTGGTTTTGCCAGGCCTAGGTAGTAACCATCACCGCACACCAACGCTGCCTGCAGGAGGAGGAGCCACCGAGGAGGGGGGGCTGAGCTGCTCACAGCTGCTTCCTCGCAAGTAGGGGAGAGAGACGACAAGAGGGGAGATGGGAAGTGGTCCCCTCACCATGGGCAGCTGGTTGTGCTGGTGTCCCTGCGTAAGGTGTGTGCTGGGAGCCAGGCTCCCGGTGCCAGGCTGGGCTGCGGGAGGAGCGTCGGCTTTGAGAAGAGGAGCCACGTGTGAGGTGGTGGCTTTGAGGACGATTGGCTGGGCCCGGGTGATTTAGTGATGCTGAAATCATTTAAGCTCGTTACTGTGGTTTCTATGGCTCTCTGGCTGGATGTAACAAATTGTCTGCATCATTTTCCAGATGGATCATTCTTAAATCATCCTGGACAGGCTTCAGGGCTCAGCGCTGAAGCAGTAGAAGGCACTTCAGTTCAATAAATGCTGGGAATGTGCTGTATTGAGTGCTATCTTTTATTAAAAGTTTAAGTACATCATTTGAGCTGATGAGTCTCACAGCCAAGATCTCCGTGCATCGCGCGTCTCCTGAGTGCCGTTAGTTCCCTGTGGGGCTGGGGGACAGGGCAGGGCCTCGCGTGGTGCTGTGGCTGAAGGGGACATCCCTAGCCTCAGCCTCCCCCATCCCTTGATGGGTACCAGACCTGGCGTGTGTCCGGCTCCTCATGGGTGCCACGGCCCGAGCATGTCTGGACTTTGGGCTGACCAAAACCTTTTATTGTAATTGAAATCAGATACATCAAAAAGTTCCACCACCAAACGGAGAGGTTCATCCCTGCCACTGTCGGTCGCTGAAGCAGACCATGGGTCACCCACCCCGACCTCATGCCAAGCCCCCGGCAGGAGCCCTGCGGCGGGATGTGCTGCCGAGGTGGCCAGGCTGCATCTCAACATTTGGCCGTGGATGCGCTCGCGCAATAAATGACGAGCGCTGAGAGAGCATTTTATCACTGCCAGGCAATTTGCGCTAATAAGCAGTTTGAAGCAGCAGAGCCTCTCGGCAGAGATGAGTTATGGCAGAAGGGTGTCGGAAAGGAAGAGCCCCAAGGATGCTGCAGTGGAGGAGTCCTGCGTGGAAAGTGCCGGCACAGCCCACGGTGAGGTTGGTCCATGGTGGGTTCGGTCCATGATGGGATCAGCCTGTGGTGGGGTCAGACTGGGATTTGGATCAGCTCATGATTGGGGTCAGCCCGTGGTTGGGATCACCCCATGGGTCTCCTCTACCTGCCCACCTGGGATGGGGGGCGTGGAGGCTGCCCATGGCTTGCGCTGGTGGACCTGCTCCTCGGTGGGACTCGTATCTTCTCCTGAAAACTCGGGAGCCCATGGGGCTGCGATTCACAGAATTCCAGTGCCAAGCTGGTGTTAGACCTAATCTCGAGCTGAGCCCTGGGACTCTGGGATCTGTTCTGCTCTGCAGCAGTGACAAGTCTAGATGTTTTTAATAAACTTACCAGAATGAAATCCTGGCTGCTCCTGGAGCTCTTTTCATCCTTCGAGCATGATATTAACTGAAAATTCACATTTATCTTAGTTGCCTGTCAGGCCAAAGTGGGGACAGAGTTTCTTCGGGCTTGTTATTACCTTTCCCTTGCAGAATTTCAAGCGTGAATAAGTGACATGACAGGAGCAGAGGATGGGAGGCAGGAGCTGGTGGTGGGCATCCTGGGAGCCCGCTCCTCGCTTCTGCTGCCGCAGAGGACGAGCACAGCAGGTGCAGTAGCCCCCGTGGGACCTCAGGGCTGCTGCGAGGCGCTGTCCCTGTGCAAAGCCAAGGTGAGCAACACATTGGAGCACAGTGTCCATTCCCAGTGCCCTGTGCCCACCTGAGCCAGCTGTCGCTCATCAGCGATGCCAGGAGAGGCACATCCACCCTGTGAGCAAGCGGTGTCCTCTCAGGTGCGGTATTTATTGACCTGTCAAAGGGCTTAGACACAGCTGACTGCGCTTCCCCCTGCAGCAATTGATTTCAGTTGGCTTAGATCAGGGAATGGTTGATTTCTTTGCCTGATACTCGCTCTGGCCTTCGATTGCCTGAGTGTTTAGGAATACATCACCCGGTCTCACTGACTGAGAGCATCACCTCTTGTTCCCGACAGGCAACGCTAATACGTACGGGGCTCTCATTTCCCAGAAAAAGCCAGAGTTAAGGAATGCTCGTTCAGCTGCTGGTTCCACTGTTTCCAAGTTCTCTGCCAAACTAAACAACTTCTCCATTTGTGATGGCGCTGGGGGCCAATCCTCATCCCATTTTTGCCTGAAAAGTGGGATCCACTCCGTGACAGCTCAATGCTTTCCTCCAGCTCTCCTCTATCCGACCCCACTGGCTCTGTGCTTGGGGGAGATCTGGACCGGCTCAAGCCTGGGCTGTGCTGTGAGGGACACAGCCCCTCTCACCTCAGTCAAGCAGAGCACAGTGCAGGGAGTCGGAGCAGATCATCCCGGTCCCGCGCTGACCGGCCAGGTGTCCTGATGGGCCGGGTGAGCCAAGGAGCGAGACTGCCAAAGTGCCCCGAGCGCGTGTTTCCAATTACCAGCACATCTTTCTCTGCTTCTCCACGTTTAAAAGTATGGCCAGCACTTTGCCCTCAGTCTATAAAAAGCACAGCTTGACATTTGTTTTTCGCTATCTGTTTCTCGTTCGTGTTTTCCTTCTCCTTGCTGCAGACTCCGCGCTGACATCCAGACCAACAGTCTGTAGCGAGCAGTGGATCACAGCCAGCACCATCTATAAAACGGTTTTGTGAAGCCACGAGAAGAGCAATATCCGTGTAACAGTCCATAAACCTGTACATCAAAGCAATTAGCCATGATCACGGTCCCTGGTAAAGAAAAGCCCCACATTCACCAATTTACTTTCAATCAACCCAGAGAGCTGCTCAACTGGGAACCATCCTGCAGCTGGTGACGTCCATCGCCGCTGCTAATGCTTTGGGCTGGTGGATTCGCAGTTATTCTCCTGAGGTTCTGGAAGGCAGGAGCCCTCAAAATGTGTCCCATCTGGGCAGAGGAATGAGGACGTCAGGGCTGTTCTGTGGCCAGGGTAGGAGCTGGCTTGTGCGTGCTCAGAGATGCTGCCCTTATCCCACCAAGATCTTCCCAAGTCGGGTGGAGCGTGCGGCTGAAAATCAGGAGTCAGGGCTGATATTTAAAATGTGAATAAAACCTTTTCCCTCAGGGTTGGCAGGTTTTAGCGCTGTCTGGCGTCAAATAATTGACTCCCAAAGCCACTGCAGCTGCCTCTACTTGGGCAGAGGGTAGGGCTGAGCAACGCCTGCCTGCACTGAGCTGTTTGCGGTGCCCGAGGTCTCCTCCACCCTTGGAGAAACTCAATGGGATGCGGGGAAGAAGCAGCCAAGAGCCCCCAGAAAGCCTTCCCTGAGCCTCTACCCCTGCTCAGTGCTGGGAGCAGCCCGCGGGTCACTTGTGCCAGGGAGACTTCGGAGAAGACCCTGTCCGAGGACACAGAGTTCTGGCAGGGACAAAGCCTGGTGGCAACTGAGTGGCACCGAGCAGTGGCTGCCCAGGAGCATCCTTTCTCCAGGGGCTGGGAAGAGGCCGGACAGTGCAGCCTCCCCGCTGCAGCCGGCCAAAAGCGCTCAGCGCATTGAAAGAGCAAACAAAGTGGTGGGACAAAAGGCCCAGAAGCTTTGGTGCTCGCTGGAGCGGTTTGAACCCTCGGAATTGATTTGGGATGCTTTTCTGGCCAAGCGCAGCCCTCGATCACGCGGGGGCTGTGCAAGAAGAGTGGCAGCTTGAGCAGGGTCTGAGGGCTGCGAAGAAAGAGAAGAAAGGAAGAAATGAAGGTTCACAAGCCCCGTGAAATTCCTTCCCAGAGCCCAGCTGAGGCTCCCTGCGAGGGAGCTGAGTGATGGGAAATGCGGCAGGGCCAGCGCCGCAATTCCCAGGGGAGCAAGGGAATAGGGGCTGTGCTTTCATGGAGAAGGAGATGAGAAAGGGAAAGGAACCGGAGAAAGGAAGGAGGCGAGACGTCAACAGGACGTGGCAGGGACGGTGCCAAACAGGCGCTTCTCGACTTAAGCAAAGTTTGGGAGAGCTATTAAAGCAGGAGATCAGTGAAGGGGGAAATTAAAATGTTAGGAGCTGGAACGGAAAATTAGGCACAGATAATGGCACAACAGCAGCAGGGCGTAGAGCACCCTCCGATAATCTGTTGTGAGGAGCTGTAAAACACTCCCGTGTGACATCGTCGCGGTATCCAGACGCCCAGCAAGCGAAATCCTGAAAGCAGCAGCGTGACGGGCACGGCTGCCCTGGGTCACGAGTTCGTGCCACCGCTTCCCGGCGTTACCGATCGGTGCTGTAGACAGCGGGGTCAAACCCAGAGATGAAGAAGGGTTGGAGATGCTCAGGTGAAGCAGCAGCAGCAAGACCTGATGGAGCTGATTTCCACAGCCCTGTCCAAAAGCAGCGGGAGGTGCCTCTGCCCCTCCTGCCACGGCTCTGCTGGAGGAGATGGGGCTGGTGGGCACCTGTGGCTGGGCACCACGCTCAGCACCGCTGGCAGCGCCGCAGCAGCAGCAGGGATTGGGGCTTTGCCTGGAAAGCCAACTGATTGGGCTGGGGATAAGAGAAGGTGCTTTGAAATTAGTCAGTCGAATGCCTTTTGATCTAAAGAGGATTTGGAGTGGAGTCAGACGCACTCATCCCCCCACGCTTTCGCTGCCAGAAGCGGTTAGCGTGGCTGGCATCCCTCTCCCACCAGCGCTCCCACCGAGGCCAGCGCTGTTCCGGTGGCAGCAGATCCCAGAGCCTGGGCTTGTCGAGCGTTTGCAATCCCAGCACTCGGGCAGGGGCTCCCCTGTGGTTACGTGGTCTCCGCGTCGGTTCTCCCTGGCCTGCTGAGAGGTGCACATGGAGTCAATCGCTCCGGCAGCCTTGCAGGGGGGTTGCACCCTCTGCCAGCAATCTGCCATCAAATACAAGCACACGTGGAGCACAGTTAACACGGAAGGCTGCCTCAGACCCATTCCTCTGTTCACTGGGGCCAGGGGAGGTGTCGGGAATTGTGAATATAACGCACGTAATGTGCCAGAGGCTGAGCGAGCCGCGAGAGCTGGATGGAGCGAGCGTGTGCGGTGGGGTGGGAACCGTGGCGAGGATGGATGGAGAGCCTATCCGTCACACTTGCTAGCAAGAAGGGCTTTGCCATGGCTCTGAGGACTCGGAACGCCGTTCGGTCCATGAAGCAAGAAAATCCCTGCAAGGAAAACTGGCTGGAGCTGCCAAACGCAGCACCCAGGGCATAAACGCTTTAGAAAGAGAAGCCTCTGCTGCCGGGCAGGTCACCCTGGGGCGGGGGGAGCTGGCAGCCACAGACCCCCAGGGATGGGCGGGATGGGTGCTGAGCCAGCCCCTCTCACAGGTGGGCAGGAGGGTGGGCAGGTGGAACCACCTAGGCTTGATTGGGCTGGGGGAGAGGTTATTTAATGCACAGGTGAGGAGCACCTGCTGCTTGTAGCTCGACCCCTGCTCATCCGTCCCAGGAGCCCGGCAGCAGCTCATCCCTGGCAGGTACGTGGTGGCCTGAGGGGAATTGCCCTGGTTTCGCAGGCTGGCGTCGCACACTTTTCCTTGCAGCTCTCCAGCTCGCGGTGCTAAGCCTGGTTTAGAGAGATGTGCTAATGTGGCAGTTGCTATGAGACCCACTTGATGTTTTTGATGCAGTGTGGAGGCAGGTGAGTCATTAAGAGGAATATCATGTTTTCTGGCTCCGTTTGAGGAGCCACTGAAGTTTCCTGGTGGTCGGTGGGATGTGAATGCTGGCAGTCTCTGCCCCCCTGCACCAAGGGCTGGCACTGCCTGGAGAAGCCAAGAGCAGCGGCTTCTCCCATCGCTGTCTCTCTTCTCTTTGTGGCTTTCCAGGCTGTCGATCCCAGCAGCCGCCAGCTCCTTCCAGGAGAACATTTCCCAGGGTTAATGCTGAGGAGGAGAGAGCTTAATGTGTGCTTCACTCTAATTGCGGCGCAGTCTCTGCCAGCAGAGCCTGGGCTGCCGCCCGGCATCTCCCACTCTCTGTCAGCGCTTGTGGCTCCTCTTCAAAACAAGCGCAGATGGAGAACCGGCCGGGAGAGCCGGCGGTGCCGCACGCAGCCCTTGGGAACCACGCCACTGCCGGTGGGATGCCAGGGCAAGGGGGTACCTGCATCCCCCAGCAGCAGGAGCTGGGGACCCCTCCCCAGTTCCCAGCCCTGAGCAGGAGGGATGGGAATCATCCAAATGGGGTCTTGGGCGTCAACCCCCGCGCCGTGCGTGGTAACTTATGTAACGGCGGAAGGAACCAGCGCAGCAGAAATTTTTAATTATGTGTTTGACTGTAATATTCTCCGTTTGAGTTCACGCGGTGTTGGTTAGTTACCTCACTTAATTAGAAATTTTACAGATGGATGAAAAGTTTATAAGGCGCTGAAAAGAGCAGGGCATGCGAGATGGCAGCGCTCTCTCCCTCCGTTTGTTCTGGAGAACCGAAAGGCTTTGGAGGAGCCGTGTCTGTGGGAGAAGCCAAGCTCCCACTCACACCCCACCCCCCCCCAGTGGTTTTGCTGGTGGGTGCAGGCCCATCCCCTCCCAGCGTGGGGGTCTGGGGCTGCTTGGCTGGTGCTGGGAGGGTTCAGAGGGAGGTGCTGAGCATCCCCTCGCGGGAGCTTTAAATGAGGCTTAATCCAGTGGTAGTCTGAGGTCACACGAAACGTGAGGGATGGGCCCCAGAGGTGGGGATGGGGCAGGTGCCGTGGCAGCTGTGATTTAGGAGCAGTCCAAGGCCAGGAGAGGGATGGACCCCGTCACATGGGTCCCCCAGCTCTGATCAGCGAACCCCCAAAGCCGCTAATTCATTAGCTAATTTGCTAACGAGGTTTTCTCCTTCCTCCCCGGCATCTCTGTATCGAAGGCTGATGGGGCAGAGGTTCAGGGAGGGTTTTAACCCTCACTTGGACATTATCAGGGTGTTGGTGATACGAGTGTTTGTTCCCTCACTGCCTGGGAAGCGGCCCCTGGAGATGCTGAGCCTGCTGTGCCGGCAGCAGCGGCTGTTGCTCTGCCGAGGGGTTTCTGCAGCTGTAACGCATCAGCCTGGAGCATTTCAGTCCTCGGGGGAAGTGGGAAGGAAGGAGGGAAACATTAAAATATTACCTACTCTAAAGGAGTGTAACAGCACAGGCCATTATTTACATTTGAAGTAATAGCTCAGCGCTGTGGTGGCTCACAGCAGCGAGAGGTGTCTGAGGGCTGCGTGTGACAAATAAACCTGATGGATGCTCGCTCTCTCCTGGTGTGCGAGGCTCGTGATGGAGGGTGCTCCGCTGAGGCAGCCGAGCACTGTGAGGCTGCTGCTTGCTGGGGCTGGAAACCCAGTGGCCAACAAACACCCTTGAGCCGCCGGCCAAGGGTTCAGTGTGGAATCTTTTCTTCTGTCTGGGCCAACCTGCAGGAGGGCCCTCCCTGGGCAAACTCTTGTCCATACGATTTGAATTTATTCGTTTTAAAGCCTGCATAACTTTCACATTTGGTGCCATTGATTTACAGAAACGGTTACAGAGCACAGAACCATGGAATGGTTTGGGTTGGAAGGCACCCTTGAAGCCCTTCCAGCTCCATCCCCTGCCATGGGCAGGGACGCTTCCTGCCGGATCAGGTTGCTCAAAGCCCATCCAACCCGGCCTCGAATTTTTCCAGGGATGGCGCATCCGCCACCTCTCCGTGCAGCCTGTGCCCATGTCTCACCACAACGGTTTCACGATGACTGCTGGGTCGTGCAGCTGCTAACGTCTCCTCTGAAGCTTTCAGCCTTGCAAATGGGATAAAAGTGTTTCTTCTTAAAGTATTGGAAGTCAGTTTTATTTATGTAATCTGACAAATTATTATGCACAGTTCTTATCTGACTTCATGATTTATGGGAAAGATTCTCAAATCTATATTTAAAATTACTATTAAACAGAATTTTTTGCCTCTTCAGCTGAGATAGAAGCACCATTAAGAGTTGTTGCCCTAGAGCTCAAGTACTTCATTAGTTTAGGAAAATTAATTTTTTTCCATTAAATCTTCCCAGGATTCCGATGCTGGTTTGCTTGTAAACTTTTGATAATAATAATTTAAAAATATGTTCTGCTTGTTGTGGTCTTTGGCTTCCTCTTCTCTTGGAGGTCTCTGGTAGGTACGATGAGGGAAGATGTGCGTCAGGAGACTCAGACCTTGTAGTTGAGGAGGGAGAGAAAATCACCCTTTGATTTAGAAGCTCATCTCGTACTGCTTCTGAGGCTCTCAAAGGGTTACTGGGAACGCTGCTGTTTCTGTGGCCGGGCTTCAAATTCTGTCTCTAATGCTGAAGCAGCCCCGTTACCCAGGTTTGTGGCCAAAAGGCACCTCGGTGCTCGCACTCAGTGGTGTCACACGAGAACGTGGTGGCTGGGGAAGGCGGCTTCTCCCATCGAGAGCCTGGGTGCTGTTTGAGGGGTCCCTGGGGATCTCCCTGCTGCTTCTTTGCATCCCTGGAGAGGCAGGAGCCGGGCTCGGGGCTCTCTGCCGCGTCTGCCCATTTCTTGAGGTCCGTAGGGATGCTGTGGCTGGAATTCAAGTGCTGTTGCAAAGCAGGAGGACCAGGAATGAGAGCAGCTTCCCAAGAGTTGTGGAGCCAGGGCGGGGGTGTCCAAGCCTCACCCCAGCTCTCGCTGCAACGCTGCCTGCCCTGGGCACCCGTGGGCAGGGCACGAGTGGGGGTGCAGGTGCTGCGGTGTCGAGCAAGGCGGGTGGGCAGGGGGAGGGCCAGGCACCGGGGCTGCAGCCTCTGTGTCTGTCCCAGCCCTCACCGTGAGCGAAACCCCCAGACTCAACAGATCGCACGTCGCCGTTGCTGTTAACGGGGCTGCTGTGCAGAGATAACGGGTTTCATTTAACGCTGGACTGTAAACAAATCCCAGACTGAGGAGGGTCAGATGAGAGGTGTTGGCTGTTTGAGATCAGCTGATCGCCTGGTGGCCGATGCTCCCTTCCACGCGATACTGCGCGCTGGCAAAGCACGAGGAACCCGACGTGCCGGTTATGCCCTTTACCAGCTCTCCCTGTGAGAGCACAAAGGAGGCAGCTTTTAATCCCCCTCTTGATGCGGGGAGAGGAGCAGAGCTGGGGTGCTGTGCCCTCGAGGGGCAGAGGTGCCACGTGTTGCGGGGTGCAGCGTCCCACCTCTGCGCTGTGGTGGGGTCATGTGGAGAGGACCGCATCAGGAGGCCAGCTCTGATACCAGAGCTCGTTGTCCACAGTGAAAGAGGGCAGCGCCATGGGATCAGGGTGGTGCGGAGGGGTTCGTGCCCATATCCATCTCTTATAGACGCAGTTTGAATAAAGCTCATTTGGTCAGAGCTGGGTTGCTGTCAGAGGAGGCAGATGGGATTTTGTCACCACGGGGCACCGGCCAGCCCACTGCCGGCAGCGGGTTGCAGCGTTCGTATCGCACGGTGGTGCCCAGGCAGTGGGAGATGCTCCAGGAGCGCTCTGGAAGTGCACATTGCTCCTCTTCTCCATCCATCTGCTGCTGAGATCCTGCAGAGAGGTGGCTTTTCAAGTGAAGATTAATGTGAATTCATTTGGCTTTCTCTTCATGAGCCCGGAGAAAATGCCAAAGACTCTTCTCGTGTATCCAGCTACTTCTGGCAGGTTTGAGGTCTTGTTAGAAGACTCGTTACTGTTTTCATGCTCCTCCAGCTTTGTAACAAAAGAGCCGATAGCAATCGTGCATATATATGTGTTCATTATTCCTAACTTGGAATACTAATTTATATTGAATTCTTACATCTTTTTCTAGTTTAAATTTTTCTTCTCTTACTTGGATGCTATTCCTACATTTTAACTCAAAGGTTAACAGAGGTGGGGTGCAGGGCTCCTCCAGACGCTTGTGTCTCTCTCGGGATGCTTCCAGTGCTTCATTTACCATGGCATAAGGACTGGGGAGGTGAGGACCTCTGAAACAGGACAGGGAGGCAGCGGTTGTGTTTCAGAGCACCGACCTGTGCAGCAGGGTTCGTGGAGGTGTTCAGTACTTCATGAACAGCACGGTGACTTTCTCTTGAATTGAAACTGAAATATTCCCTCTCAATATTTCCGTAAGTGTTGTAACAGCTGCCGAGGAGTCCTCAAGGACTGCTTACGGAGATAGTCCTGGTTTGAAAATTCCTTTAATGTGCTTTTCCAGAGGGATTACAGCCACATCTATCTGGTCAGTAAACACGCGTGGCCCTCCGCGGGGCTGGAGGGCAGACTGGGGAGGCGGTCGAAAACAACCAGACAAAAGGTATCTGGATTAAGCTGTGTTTGTTTCTGCCTTGGCTCAGTTTGCAGCCAAACCCAGCTCAAAGTGATACCGTGTGTGCTAATTAGCTGCCGAGCCTGAGCGATCAAATGCATGACTGATAAAATCAATCAGTGCCCCCAACGAAAGGTTTTCCTTATCCAGCTCACGGAGATGTTTGTGCTGGAAAGGAAACACAGGCTTTCCCGTCTTCCTTAACTCAGGCAGGGAGGCATTCCCCGTGGTTACACTCGTCCTGCGTGAGCCGGGACTGCGGTTGTGGGCGGTTACGGATCATGAAGGTGTTTCTGGGCCCTTTGGAGAATGTTCATTTAGTTTCTCAGTTTATGACCTTCCCCAGCATCTCCTGGCAAGGACGGGCTTTGCCGCTGTCAGGCTCCCTGTCACCACCCCGCGTTCTGCCAGGGCGCCGTGCTCAGCACTGTGGGCTGAGAAGCTGGAGCTGCTCCTGCTCCATCTCGTGTAAGAAGTTCAGTCCCCTTTCAGAGCCTTCCTCAAGTCCCCCGTGCAAGCAGGCTTTCCCGGTGGCTGCTCCGGGAAGAGCCTGGTTCCCATCTAAGAGGAGGTGAAGGAGACTGGGTTGCCAAATGCCTCTCAAATTCAGCAATAGGAGGGTGTTTAACCCAAGTTCAATGGAATGTGAGGATCTGAAGGGCCTGACTCCTTTCCCTCTTCCAGCGTCTCAGCTGGCCGTGCGTGGGAAGATGCTAATTTGAGCTGGCAGCAATTCATGTTCACTTTTCAGGACAACAAGGCATCGGAGAACAGGCAGGAGCGGAGCTGGGCTGCCGAGTAGCTGAGAGGCACGGGGGGAGGGGTGCACGGGGAGCTGCGCACAATGGAGGAAGACGAAAAATGGAGAGAATTAGACTGCTGGTCTCCAAGAGCGCTCCTGGGCTCAGAGATGCTTTCACAGGGGATTTCATGATGTTGCTCTTTGTTTTCCTGGCAGGGCAGGGGCAGGAGATGAGGAGGGGCAGGAGTTGGGCGCAGGTGTCGGTGAGGGCACTGTTTCATCCGCAGCCCCTGTGTTGTGCAGGTGGCCAAGCAAAGCAGGGAGCAGGGGCTGCTTGCAGACCCCACGTGCAGTCGGTTGGCAGCGCTGGCAGCAGCAGCTCTGACCTCTTTTCCCCTTCCCTTCTGCTTACAAAATGGGAAAATTTCCCTTGGAATCGTGAAGAGATAATAAATATGGATCGTGTTGCTTTACGAGTTTCCAGCACGGAACAGCACTTTAAATTAAGCACTGTAAAGCGTCGCTGAATGTAATGGGAGAACAATTCTGGGTTGAACAGAATGCATAATCACCTTTCCTTTTCCTTTCTGTCCTTGACTTCTTTCCCCAGCCCCATTGAAACCTGGACCCCGTCCTGATTCCTGCTGAGCCGGGAACTACTGGCTGGGGGGGCTCACCGTGGTGATCCCCATTTCTCTAATTCCTTGACTCTGAGCCTAAGTCCCTGGAATCTCATCCGTGTGGCAGAGGAGCTCAGACTAGTTAGGCTTTCTGGGTTGCCAGCCTGAGGTCCCTCAAGTGAGCGATGATTTGCCATGGAAGGTGGTAGTGCACCAGCCGTGCCATCCCCGCAGTGTCAGTGCATCACCCATCAATTATTCACAGGGTGCAGCAGAGCCCAGCTTTGCCTTTCCATCCAGACCCTCATCCTGCAGGACTTGCACTTCTCCTGCTTATGAATATTTGATTGTGGCTGGGGTTTCGGTGCGCTGTGAGCTGCGGGGCAGTCAGTGGTCGTCCCCCTGTTCCTGTGCGATGCTTCCTGAAGGGCTGGGTTGAGGCAGTTGGGACCAGAGTGATTGTACACAGCGACTCAGACCCAAATCTGCCCACTGAGAGAGGTTCCACTAACTCTGCCCTGCCTTTGAATCGGCAGAAGTTTACGGAATTGAAGCCGGCACTGGTGCTGATTTGCAGTGGCTTCACTGAGCAGCGCTGCCTCCCTGAGCCAGCAATGTTGTGTTTGAAACCTCTCCAGCTCTGTGAACTTCTCCTGCCTCCCAGGCTGGGGTCTGGGCCTGGCAAGCTGCCCTGCGGCGAGGGACTCTCTTTGGAATGAGCCCAGATTCAGGAAAAGATGTGGTTTCCTACCCATCCGAGCCTTGTTCTCCTTCAGTTTGTGCCCCTGTGAGCTCCAGTTCCAGCCCGTGAAGCTCCAGCACGGCTCAGTTGCAGTTCTTTGCCCTTTGGAGGAAAGGTATCACGGTACCACAAGGCTGGAAAAGACCTTTGAGATCATCGAGTCCAACCTATGACCCAACACCAACACCTACTCATCTCTAAACCCTGGCACTAAGTGCCTCATCCAGTCTCCCTTTAAACCCCTCCAGGGATGGTGACTCCACCACCTCTCCAGGCAGCGCATTCCAATGGCCAGTCACCCTTTCAGGGAAGACTTTTTTCCTAATGTCAAGCCTAAACTTCCCTTGGCAAAGCTTGAGACCGTGTCCTCTAGTTCTGTCACTGGTCACCTGAGAGAAGAGACCAACCCTGAAGGTTTTTCTGGGAGGTGGCTCCCTTGAGGTGGTGCTGGTGATGGGGGTGGAAACCATCCCGGAGCTTGTGCTGCTGCAGGGGCTGGGGCAGGGGATGCTGTGCACAGGGATTCAGCTCCATTCGTGGAGTCCCGGAGTGGTTTGGTTTTCATATCCTCAACTGGACCGGTTCTGGAGCCTCTGCTGCAGGAGTTAGGTGAGGGCAGCAGGGACCTGGCAGCTTTTCCCACCGCTCAGACTCACCCATTTTCAAAAGCCCGGCTTTCAAGCCCTGCGTCTGCTCCCCACCAAGGCTCATTTTCGTCCCTGGCGTAAGCAAACATCGCTCCATAGAAACTGCGCTTCTCCTGGGCTGTCAAATATTGTTTTGCCTGTGCTCCCAGAGGAGACAAATGAAAAATTTCATAGTAAACACTTGGGAATAGGTGTAGGGGAGAGGAACCGTGATGCTTGGGATATTCTCCGTCTCTGCCAAGACTATACATACTCCTTTTAATTTCAGGAGGTATTTATGGCTCCTTCCTTCCTTTCCAATTATCGCCATGAGAAGGCGGTGGAAAGGAAGAGGAAAACAGGAGGGAACTGGCTCTGAAGCCCGTGGACGGGAGCTGGGTCTGTCTGGGGTTTCCTCCCTGCCCTCCCTGCTGTGGTCCTTCCTGCAAACATCCAAGGTTGGGCTGCGTGGGGCTGGGGAGGCATCTCTGTACTGAGCACTTGGGAAGATCCCGCGAGGTGCTGGCTCAGACCCAACCTTGTCCCCTTGCAAGTGAGAGGGAACCAGGGGAGGAAAACCAAAGCCAGAAAACAAGCAGCAATTTCAACTTGTAATTTTATTTGCTATGTAATAGCTGAAGCAATAATTGTATTTGTGGAGCTGAAAAGTGAAAGGAGATAAATGGTTTAATTTGAATCAATATTAATTTTATGCAATTTAACTTTTTATCACAGCAAATACAATTATCGTACTTGGGATCCATCAAGAAAGGAAAAAAAAAAGTCCTTTTAGCTCAGAAAACGCTTAGCTAACCAGGCAGGGTGTTTGCAGGCTGAGAAAATTGTTTATTACTTCAATTTTGATTAGCTGCACAGTTCTGTTCTAACAGAGACCCTGTGGGAGCAGTCAGGGCTCCCCTCGGGTATTGCTGCGGAAAGCAAGGCTTGGCAGAGCACCCGAGCCTGAGCCTCGGTGCCTCCCTTTCCTGGCGCTTTAGGCCACCGTAATAAAGGATGTGTCGGAAAAGAAGGAATTAGACCTTCGGCATTTGCTAAGAAATAAAAACCCATGCCCCTTGCCCTCTTTCTGAAGAGACAATCAGTCAACAAGCAGGGAAGCTGCTGCAGGCTGAGCAGCAGCGGCCTCGCTTGCAGGAGATGCGAATGTGTTTGTGGTGACACCCGGATGAACGAGGTTGTGAATGGTGTAACCGGAGCCGGGCGCGGCGCTGGCTCTGCTGTGAGCCTCCATAGCTTGTGACCGTCTTTTAAAGTTACCAAAAGGCTGCGTCGGGCAAAAATGATCTTTTCCTTAGGAGTCCGTTCTGCCTTTCTTTTGAGTTTAAAGCTGTGAGAAGGTCACCAGAACTGGCCACGCTTGGCTCCAGCAATGCCCCAGGGTATCCCCAGTCCCAGCACGGGGTCCTCTGACGGCTGTGGGGACAGAGGTGACAGACATTGCGTGCTTGGTGCATCCTTGGGTGCCAACCCTCTTGATTTGGCATGGGAGCCCAGTTCATAGCCCCCTCCTGCGCCTCCCTGCACCTGCCCTGCAGAAACGCGGGTTTACAAACCCAGAGCGTCGGCTGCCAGGTGAAGTGTTGGCACCCTTTAAACCAGCAGTGTAAACCGCTTTAAAGTGAGTCCTCACAGGCACCTGTTTTATCTCTTTCTGAAATGTCTCTCCTCAAACCGTGCGGCAGCCAAGGGGCTGCGTTGCTGATGCAAAGGCATTAATTGGGAGATGCTGGTGCCGTCTCGTATACACCAAGGACGGCTGCTTGAGCAGTCATCGCTGCAAAGAATTAAACACAGCATTTATCTTTCTGAAAATTGGTACAGGCTTTGAACATTGATTTTTACCTTAGGGCTAACGTGTTTCTTTGGGGAAATGGCTGTAGAATAAAGGATGTTTTGATCTGTTTTGCTTTAACCTTTTTAAATACATCTCAAGCACAAATGCTGACTGCTCGTTCATTACCTGGGTTTGATCGTCTGCAACATTTGGAGGAGGAGAGGAGGGGGGATCAGAGGAGCGGTTATTGCTGCCGACAGCAGCGCGTGTCCGCAGGCTGCATCACAGCCTGCCTCCCCCTCGCTTTGGGATGCTGCCGCTCGGATGTGTGCGCCACGGGGATGGGCACAGGGCAGATGCTCAGCCCGCGACCGAGGCCGGCGGGACCAGCTGTGGCACAGTGTGGCATCTGGGTACAGCTCTTTGTGCTGACTCGGGGTTCATCTCCTCTAACTTCAGGTAGCCAGAAGCTTGGCACAGCGCTTCGGCTCAGCTCCCTCAGCATCCCCTGCACCTGCAGGGACTGCGGGATGCTCGTCTGAGCGTCACCTTGCAGTGCCAGCTGCGAGCACAGGCACGGCCGCAGCGTGTAGAGCGTGTGAGACATCGCTGCGCCTCCTGCCCAGTGCCGTGACCGTGTCCCAAAGCCCCTCCAGTACAGAGTTCAGGGTTGGGGCAAGTCCAGGGTCCACAGAGTTGGGAGATGAGTCTCCCACTGGGCTTTGCAGAGCTCTGGACAAGCCCTTGTGGGGGCTGTGGCGCCACAAAGGGCACTTCTTGACTTGCTGACACGGAGATGCTCGGGCACTGACGCAGCCAAGGATTTTTGGCAGTGAGGGCGGGATGGCCAGAATAACGCGTTCTTTCTGCACGAGCCCGGGGGAGCTCTGTCTCTGCTGCTTCCTTCTGAGAGCCAAAGAAAAACCCACCAGAGACAGATGTCCACATTTTAAGGTCATTTTTTCCCCTTTTCTGTGGCAGTTGAGTAGCTGAGCTGAAGTAATCGTCAGCGAGTGCCTTGGGTCAGAGGAGCTGTTTTAGGGAACTGGCTGGCAGATACTATCTTTGACTTAAAGTGCAATAAATAAATAGACTTTCCTCCTCAAAAAACATGAAGAAGCTGTGCCGTGAATCTTCCAGAAAGTTAGAAGATCTTTGAAGCATTTGGTTTTAGTCATCCTCGGTCATGTTATGCATTTAAAAAGCAAGCAGACTGGGAAGGCAAACCACAAACATCTCTTTAATGCGCAGGAGTTCTGGGAAGTTCTGGTTTTCCTGGTGGCCGAGGGGGCCCAGCCGCTTGCTGAGATCTGCATAAAAATGGCACTATGGTCAAATTTATGATTTTGTTGCATGTCTTTCACATGCTCCACTAAATCCCTCATGTTTTACACCCCTTCCTTATCAGTGCCAGGCAGGTGTTGTAGAACACTGAGGCTCCGTAGTGTTAGCAGGCGCCTGGACGAGCTCCCACGCTGCGAGGGTTTGGTGCTGTGATGTGTGGCTGCTTACGGCACAGTCCTCTGCCCTCGTCCGATGGGAAAGGGGCTTTGGCCGCTGCGCTGGTGTGGGGGTCCCACTGAGGGGAGATGGGTCTGCAGTGGCATCATCCAACACAGCCTCTTGTAGTTTGAGTTAACTCCTCGTTGAAATGGTTGTTCAGTTTAAGTGATCTCTCATTGCGATGCTTTTCTTTCCTGTTAAGAGTCGAAACCATTAGAAGTTTGGTTCGGTCTCAAAGAGGCGCTGGCTGCTGGTCAGGCTTTTGAACACAGAAGGCTGGAGGGACCCGTGGTGGTTCAGCGGTCACGCCGGGTGGGCATCACGATGAGGGCATCACTCATACCCATGCAGCCAGGAACAGGCACAGGGCTGAGACCCTGACGGTCGGCATGAAGCCGGTGCCACGATGGGGGAGGCGTTGCTCACCCAGAATGCTACAGGCTCCGGCTGGAGCCGATTTTCACGGGTGCAATCTCCCTCGAAGGAGGTTATGACATTGTTACTGAAAGCCAAGGCTGGTCTGGCTTTCCTTCCCTGCGCACCAGAGCCAGGACCTGGGAGGAGCCTTGCAAAGGGCACTTAGCCCATTGCTGAATGACTGCATTCACGAGCGCACACAGAACAAGGGAGCAGAGGCAACCAAGAGTCAAAGCAAGTGGATATGAAAAACCGCTTGGAAATAAAACTTATTTGGGATTCATTGTTCCCTTGGAGCAAATCCCACTTTTAAAGTAGAAAAGCCTCTTGACTAAGTGCAAAAGCATGTACTGTGTTCTGCTGGACAGAAAAACGTGTGATTCGCATCACTTTGAGTGCCAAACCCTCCCAAACTGATGGAGAAAGGCTGCAGCAGTCGTTCCGCTTGCAGAGGTCCCCAAGACAGCCGTGCCCCTCATCTCGTGTCGAATGGTGGGCACAGCATCTGCCCAAAGACCCAAAAATGCTGCTGGGAGACACCAAGCAATCCTGCCCAGCGTCTCGGCAGCCTGGCTGAGACCAGGGGTCAAAAAAGGCTCTTCCCTTCTTCTCCCTGGTTTCTGCTCCGTCTCATCACTAATTAGAGCGTGTGTCTGCATTCCTGCCACGGTGTTGTCACTTTAAATGCGGCCGAGGTCATGAATTCCAGAAGCAAACACTGTGGCATCTGTTTCACATGGAATCTCACCAAAAGGAGGCCAAAGCATTTTAAATATCTGTGTGAGCTCCCCTGTCTGTCCTTGGCCACCGCTGTGCCTTTGTCTGAGCCAGCGTCCCATCGGAATGGTGCTGCCTGTGCCCCAGGGCTGGTGGAAGCTGTTCCCAGGTTTTTAAGAGGGAGAATAAGAACAGAGAAGGTGGTTTGTGGATTTGAGCAGAGGTCTCTTGGTGATGGAGGGAGCTGCGTGGGTCGGTGGCTTTGGCCAGGATGTCCTCGGCGTGATGGCTCTGGGTGCCCAACACCGCCCTCTCCACCCCCCTGTCCTTGACTGCGAGGTGTAAGAGGCAAAGCCTGCGAGGATGCGGAGCTGGGTGTGGGTTTGATGATCTCTGCGCCGGCCGCTGCCTCCCCTGGCAGCATCCACACGCCCGGCGAGCGCGTCCTCAGCTGCTGCCCTTGAAACTGCAGTTAAAGCCAAGGGAAAGGGGACAATAAACTTGATGGACAATAAACAGCCCCGCTCAGGCTGTTAACTACTGCTTTCCCAGCAGCCTTCCCCGGGCTCCCATCCACTGCCCAGGCTGCTTTTGGCTGGGCCCCCAGCCCCTGCAGCCTGGGGGATTCTGCGCAACGCCCATCGGTGCTCAGCGCGTCCTGAGCAGGTTGGAATGATGTTGGTACTCTGAAAAAACAGCGAAACACAACGTGTTGTGTCAAGAGCTATTGCTTTCTACAGCGTTTGCCATTCTAAGGCAGCAGAGTGCACAGAACCTCTGGAAGTTAAGTGGGATGAGGTGGAACAACAGCTTTCCCCGAGCTGGTATTTCCCTGCAAGTTTCCCTGGTTTCGATAATGTAAAACCACTCCAGTGCATTTCTGACATTTTCACATCAAAACATAATTATGTTTCTCTATTCAAATATTTAGAAGAAAGTTCTTAACCAGTCCTTGCTACATTAATTATTCCTATTAATTATGTATACATTTATAAATAGCAACATAATTAATATTTAACAGTATTTTTATTAAAGAATTTCAGAAGTATTAAAAATCTGCATTTCTGAAGCCCTACCTTTTAAGTCAAAGGACAGTTTTCTTCCTCATCTTCCTCTTTGCTCCCTGTCTTATCAGCTTAAACACTGTCCACGCTTCTCCCCCAGGAGGATATTTTTAGTTTGGGGGGAGGGGTTCAATCATCATCTGTAATGGGTTGTATTAATTGGGTGCTGCTAATTAGAGCTGATCCCACGCCTGTGTTATTCCTGGGCGGGGAAGCTGGGTGAGGGCTGTGCCCTGCCCCATGCCAGGGGAGCGCTGCACCTGCGCCTCTTGCAGGGTAATTAATCACCACCAAGCTGATTGCTTTCCTCCCCGGAGGGCTCCGAGCGGCTCGGCGCTGCCCTGCGCTGCTGGCTGGAGCTGCAGCTTCCCTGGATGCAGCCAGGTTGGGGTGGCCGCAAGGCTGGGTTGGAGGCGTCCTTGGCTGCCACCAGCGCGGTGTTTCCTGAGCTTTGCTGGCACGGGGGCGCTGCCGGGGCGTCCTGCACCCGCACCCCTCTCTCAGGGAGCCAGGAGGAACCTTTGCGGCACGACCAGCACCCGCTGAGGCTGAGCCTTGCAGAAGCCCCGCAGCTCTGCTGTTGGCTGTGGAATTCGAAGCCCAGCATGGAAAGCACAAGTGATGGCAGGAAGACTCAGTCCCACCAAAACCAGTGAGCGAACGGAGGCTGCAGGGTTTGCCAAGACTTTAACCAGGCTGTTGTTTCGCTGCAAGGGAGACAGAAATTACTCAGGATAGGGACAGAAAAACCCAAAGTTCTCATTCATCACGCAGATACCCAGCGGGAGGCTGTGCTCCCTCCTGGGTGGAGGGGACCCTGCTGCCTCTGGGTACGCATTTCACAGCTGGCTTTGTGCTCCAAGAAAGCAGAGCAAAGGCTCCTCTCCTGGCAGAGGGGACGGGGCAGGAGGTGACACCTTCCCCAGGGAGGCAACGCATGCCGGGCCACCCTGTCCCCATCCCTGGGGCTCTGCTCTTGTGTCACAAACACAGCCTGAAATGGCTCCTCCTCCCTGTTCTCCTGCATCTCTGATGCAGGAGCGAGTGCCCTGTGCCGAGCGGTGCCGCCCAGCGAGCACCCACCGCCAGCGATGCCAGGCTGTGGTGAAGCTGCTTACGTACAAACCCCCTGGCTCGCAGGACACAGAAAAGGCAAATGAGCACAAATCCTCCCCGCTGCCCCAGGTACGCCTGCTTTCTCTATTAACATAATGCCATCCACCCGCCTGCCGTGCACACCTTGTGTTTTTGTTGGCAGTGCCTTTTTCTTTCCCTGTGGCATCCCCGTCACCCGGGTGCGGCATTTCTGGCCTCCGAACGTCGGCAGGGACGTTTCTCAGCAAGTGCTCTGGCTCAGAGATGGGCCCATTCTTGCTTAACTCATCACTTCCTTGCTGCTGTCTGAACAGAAACTCCAGGCTTTGTTGCTGATTTGATGCAGTGCAACGTCCCAGGAGGAGCTGTTGTACCTGAAAAGGGCACAGCACCTGCCTGGAGTGCTAAACGACGACATTTAAGTCCCTGCGATGGCCAGTCCTGTCTGCTGCAGCAAGGGGACCCTGGCCAGGTGGTGTGGTGGGGTTGGCACCGCAG
Source organism: Neomorphus geoffroyi (assembly GCA_033558235.1). NCBI lineage: Eukaryota > Metazoa > Chordata > Aves > Cuculiformes > Neomorphidae > Neomorphus > Neomorphus geoffroyi. Next base: position 704,475 of record JAUMJM010000029.1, on the reverse strand, counting down.
ACGGTGATTTTGGTAAACCTGATGGAACTAAAGGATGAGGGGAAATGGTTTGAAGCGGAAAGAGGGAAGATTTAAGCTAGGTCTTAGGAAGAAATGTTTTCCTTTGAGATGGTGAGGCACAGGCCCTGGGCCAGGGTGCCCAGAGCAGTGGTGGCTGCCCCATCCCTGGAGGGGTTCCAGACCAGGTTGGATGGGGCTTGGAGCCCCCTGACCCAGTGGGAGGTGTCCCTGCCCATGGCAGGGGGTGGCACTGGGTGGGCTTGGAGGTCCCTTCCAACCCAAATCCTAAAATTCTGTGATTCTATTTTCTTGAAAGAATGTGCTTCTATTAAAGGAGAAAATAATATTCATCTTTCCTCCTGGCCTGTTCTGCAGACGAGAACAAAAGGAGAAAATAAGTTAGAATGAACTAATGGAAAATTTCAGTACAGTTTTAAAGTGAGGAGAAGGAAACAGAGCTGATCTGTTGGCATCCCTGACTGCTGGAGAGGCTGCATTTTAAGCCTGCGTGATCCCAGCACTGGTCCCCAGGCCCCGGGAGCAATCCTCAGCGAGAGAATTGCTGCACTCCTGCCTTGCGTCTTGAATTGTTTCCAGTCTTCCATCACCTTGCAAAAATCTGCATATGCTGATGACACTTGGGTCATCAAGATTAATAACGATAGACTTCTGCTGGTGTTTAGTCAGGGAAAAACACCTGGAGCTGCTCTTTTATGACTGATTAATTAGGGAGGAAAAAAAAAGCCGTGGTTCTAATTGGCATTTGAGTTCTTTCTGAGTTTTAACATTCATGCTATGCAAATATATCAATTCCTAACAATGTCTAACAAGATCATTTGAAAATGAGTCTCCCTGGGGGACTGCAATCACGGCTTTGGGAAAGGCCTCAGCCTGTTTGGCTTCCATGTACTTAGTGAAGTCAACACAAAAGTTAGTCCCTCCCATTGGGCGGCCAGTAGGCGTCCATCGGGCATTGTCCCGGGGCGAGGGCTATCGCCTGCTCCTGAGCACTGGGAGAAGATGCTGTTCATCTGGTCCTTGTTTCAGCGCCCAAACATAAGAGAAAAAATGAACTCCCGGCCTCTCTTGCTCTTCTCGCTGCTCCTTTGCTCGTTCCCTGCCGATGGGAGCCAGCAATGCTGCTCTTCCAGCCTGGGAAGACGAGGCTGTGTTGCGCCTCCAGCCCCTCTCCTCCCTGCCTGGCACCAGATGTCTCACCAGAGGGAACAGAATTGCCCATGATTAATTTATCCTCATGAAAACCCCGTGTCTGCCTCCGACTAATAGCTGGGTTTAAGGGTGTTGCGTAACTTGGCTCTGGAAGGGAGAGACCGCTGGTGCTGTCTTGGCCGTGTAAGGTGTTCCTGGAGGTCTTGTTTACAGCAAGTGATAAAACAAGTCCTCAACATATGTTAATGTGCTAATTGGGGGTTATTACGGCCCTTTTTATTTACGCTTATATTACAAATGTAATACTCTGTCTCATTTTACTCTGCACTAAGAACTCTGAAAGGATGATAATTACCTCTCATGTAAACCTATACTTATATAGAAAAAATGACGTGTGAAATGAAAGGCCTGAAGAAACGGCATAATCTGTGTTTGCTTTGCGGAGACGTGCAGGATGGGCGCCCGCTCCGCTCCTGGATGTGTGCGGTATTTACACTGAGCAGCTCGTTAGCACCGCTGCCGCGCGTGGGCACCGAAGGCAGCGCGGGAGGACCCGTGTCCCTGCCACCTCCCTGCTGTTTGCTTAATATTAAGGCAGCCCTCCGCGAGAAAATGCTGGCTGGGGGGGATGAATAATTCATGTCTGGCACACAGAGCAGGGGTGTTTTGCCTTGTTTTCATGCCCAGTTGAAATCCTGCGTGCGAAGGGCATCGTTCCTGCCCCGCAGCCGGTCACAGCCTCCCGAGGAGAGCTGAGGTGTCGGGAGAGCCTTGCGTCCCACTCGTCCCCCGTGGATTTAGGGCTGCAAAGCTATCGGGGTTGGAGGGTTTGCTGGTGGTGGTTTGCGTTGCTCTGTGCTCAGGATTGCCTTTGCATCTGTTCTCTCGCTACGTGGAGTGCGTCGTGCCGTGGCGTGAATAATTAGCCATGGATTTGAGACAAAAAACCACCAAAAAACCCAAGTGCAAGGCTGTAAAATCAACGAGTGGGCAAGGAACGAAGAGGGTACTGAGCACCCAGCTATGCTGTGGCTCCCTCCTTCGGTAGCGCATCGCCAGCCCCGAGCCTGCAGGAGAGCTGTGCCAGCTCCCGGCGCTGGCAAGGGAACTCATTGCTGCAGCTCTTCCCTCTTCTGTTCTGCTTCCCCTTTTTTATAGCTCCAAGGCCTCAGGGCGATAATTATTTTTCCACTGGAACAATAAGCCAGAGCTGGGCTGGCAGGGATGGGTTTGGGTTGTTGTTTATTTTCAATGACTAAGCTGATTTGCTTAATGCTCGTCTCTCGGCAGGGGATGTGGAAGGGGCAGCTCGGCTCGCCCTCTCCCTTTGCCGCCGCAGAGGAAAGGTAAATATTTCCTTGGGCAGAAAGTTTCTCCAAGCGTTGAGAGACGTGGCAGCCGCTGCCTTCCAGCGCGGGATTGGCGAGTAGATTTAACAGGGACTCCGGCCCCACTGCTGTCACTGCCACCCTGGGGTCCTTGCGGGGGGCTGGGGCAGCAAGAAAGCCTGGAGGGAGGGAGCTGATCCTGGGGAGAGCCAGCCCTGAGCTCGGGGCTCCCGATGCCACCTTCACAGCCCCCTGGGAATGAGGCCGGAGAAGCAGAAGGATGCGGTGGGCTGTGCTGGGTCTTCTCCGTGCCCAGTGCCAGGGTGCCAGCACCCCGTGGGGGAGCGAGGCCGGACCCCCAGCACCCAAAGCCCGTTCGGGCAGGGCAGGTCTTGGTTGCATCGAGAAAGGAATTCTAGATAAATTTGGATATTTTTGTCTTGGTTTTGAAGTTTGCCAGGAAAGTTGCTAAGAAGGCTAATATGCAGGTTTAAGCCTTTTCAGAGCAAAGCCAGCTGACCCAGTTAAGTCACCTGTCCCCCGGCGTAACGGGATATCTGCCAAGCCTTCCCTGCCGCCGCGCAGCCACTGTGACTGCTGCGCTGCATCGCACCGGGAATGGGCCGGTGTCCGTGCTGGGGTGAAGGGGTAACACATCCCACAGGCTCCATGCGTGGCCGCATCCCTCCTTGCAAGGTTTATTTTGGTGCCTGGAAGGACTGGGATCACCTCTTTATCCTCAGGCTCACCCAGGTGCTGCGAAGGGCTTGCCCTGCGGTGGATGCAGCTCGCAGCCCTGCTCTGCTGCGCGCTTGCCTCTTTTCTTTTGACTTTCTTTTCCCAAAGCGTTCACAAATGAGCCCGGTCTGCGCTTTACGACCCTGGCAGGCAGCAGCTTTGCCGCATGGCTGGCTGCTGCGGCTCTGCGGGGCCTCCCGCGCCGCCACCCAGGTCCAGCGGACGCTTCAAGGGCACTTCTGAAAACCCAACCAAACCACTTCCAGCTTCCGCGCGCGTCACTGCGCGGCTCTCGGTGCTGCAGCGGAGCAGCTTCGCGCAGGAAGGGCTCTATGGGATCGCTGAGCATCCCATCGGCACGCGGGCTGCATCCCACCCGCAGCCCATGGAAGATGCTGCCGAGCCACGAGCGGATGTTTTACACCAACACCCGGGCCAGGAAGCATCTCTGGTAGGAGCTGCCACAATCCTCCCAAACATTTGCATTGCAACAGATGTTACTTTATACATTTTCTTTCCCTTAAGCCTGTGGTTATTACTGAGAGGCAGAGATGCCAGGTGGGACTCTAACTACCAAAATCAGGGCTCGTTCAGTGCTTTGATGACATCAATTACCTTCAGGGTGCAAGTGCCAAGATTTCTCCAATTACAGCAGGTAAATCTCTCAGTCTATAATAATCTCATTTGAAGTGGTTCAAATTAGTTCAGTTGCTGTTACGCGGAGACACACATCCATATGCACCCATACGCAGAGAGAACTTCCTGCTATGCTGTGACTTCTGCCTACGACTCTGTGTTTACATATGCACTATTTTTTCTGGAAATCTCCATTGAGGACCGAGCCAGTCACCAGCCCAGGGACCTTTCGGCAAGAAGAGAAACACCTTCTCAGAGCCAGCTGAGACCTTCCAGGCAGCCACTGAGAACTCGTATCCAGATCTATGTGGGAACAAACCTACAGAATTATGTTAAAACCAAAAAAAGCACCAAACCAGTAAATTTTTGAGATTTGGGAGATGAATTTTGGACTGTCTGGGGAGTCTGTTCCCTCAAGGACGCTGTAGCTAGATGAGGAATAACATAGTTTTCAAGTTCATTCATGAGAAGGGAGGTCCTCGGTGCTGCTTGCCACGGTCCGTGGTGGCAGGTGGGCGCCCAAGTGGATGCCTCTGCACTGGGCAAACTCCACTTGAGCCGTTCAGCCCAAGCAGGAGAAGGGAACTTCAGAGATCAGCTGTGCAGAGGGAATAATTCGTGGCCATTCTTCATTTGGAAAGCACTTCATTTAAATCTTTTTGAGAACTGGGACCATGGTCCTGCATCGCTGCCAGCGATGGGCGCAGAGCGAGTGGGAGCAGCCGTCCTGCAGGCAGGGGAGAAGCCTTGTTGTCCCTGGTGGATCCCTTCAGTGGATAAACAGCCACGTTTAATCTTCCGGGCTTTCGCTCAGACACCTTTCATCAGAACTGTATTAACTTCTTTTCTTTTTTTAATGAGAGAGTATTAAATCTGAGAGGATTTGCAGCAGAAGGGAGTTTCATATCCCAATTTCCGCACCCAGGAAATCAACTGCTGAGTCCAATCGTTGTCAGAAACTGTTACTGAAAAAAAAAAAAAAGGAGGAAGAAGAAACTCAAAATCTGCACAGAAGAAGAAACACAAAGTCTTTGGTGTGAAGGGAAGAGGCGTATCTCCCTGGAGAATATGATAATTTATAATGAAACATTATCTACAGACCCATATGTTACATTTTCTATTTATGGCTAATTTGCTTAAGCATTTATAATGTGCACCCCAAGGGAGGACAATTTGTCTTTGGGCAGCTGGTTGGCCAGGGAAGGAAGAAACAACGTGCTTTTTCATCTGAGCACGCCAGCAGCCGGGAAGCAAACGGCACCCGCCAGACAAGGTGCTTGGAGATACCTTTGGGGAGGTGGCTGCCGGTGAGCGATAGCCCTGCCTGCAGCCCCTGCGGCTCTCGCCAAGCTGCGGCACAGCCAGGGCGTTTGTGGTGGTGGAGGGGACCCCAGAGAGGAGCTGGGGGGGGTCCCACCACCCTGACTGTCCCTCGTGTCCAGGTCGCTGCTGTACTGGGGAGCCCTGAGCGTGTGGGTCGGCTCAGGGATGAAGAGGTCGACCTCCCCTGCCTAAACTTTCTGGTGTAGAAAATTAGGGCCAGATTCTCCCACACCGCAGAGCATCCCTGGCACTGCCTGCGAGCATCGCATCCCTCCTGGCTGGACCTGCTGAGGGAGAGGCTGAGGAAAGAGCTCTGTCTCCCTGATGCAATCAGGTTAGAGCCGGGAGCGGCGCTGGGTGAGAAAGCCTCGCAGCCACCCGAGGAGCCGTGTATGAAAATGATGAATGCTCATCTCAGCCTTGCTACGAGGCTGAGGAGATCCTGGGATATAAACATGACAGTTTATACGCCGGGTATGACTGCTCTGCTCTTCCCGGATGATATTCAGCCACAAACATTTCAATCACAGCCGCAGCGAGGGGTGGATAACCCAGATGACTCTGAATCACTCTCTGCATCACTAAAATATTTTCAGATCTGATCATAGACGTCGCAACAAGATGTTCACAAATCAGCCCAGGAATACATCTCCCTGCCTCTGATGTTCAAATTTCGCCCTTGAGCTCTCAGAGAAAAAAAAAATCCACAAGATTTCAAGATTTCCTCCTGCTGTTTGACCCAGACGTGTCCTTGCGAGTGCCCAGAGCTGCTCTGGAGCCGGGCTCTGCTGGCTCCACGCTCGCGGCAGCAGTGGCCCCAGCGCAGGAGATAACTTCGTGCTGCTGTGCTGAACCAGAGTTATGGGTGCTTTGCACCCGCGGGGCTGCAGATCCATTCCTCATCCTGCGATTCCTTCAGTGCCTGCGGCCAATCTCGTGGGCACGGAGCAAGATCATGAATTTATCAGCTCTCAGTTCAATCAGGTTTTCTTTCAAGGGACGAGTACAAGCCCAGATTTCTGCTTTGATGACCGTGTGTGCACAATCAGTTGGGAAGTGGAGCTTCGGTGAAAGGAGCGGGTGTAGCGCTGGGGCTGGGTGTGAGTGTGGGTGTCTGGCGGTAACGCGCACTTCAGAAATGAAATACTCTGTCACTCAGCTGCTGCTTTTCCCTGGCCGGTCCCAGCCCCTTCCAGCTCAGCAGCAGCGGAGGAGAGCTCACCCTCTCCGACTCCTCGGATGACAATTTTATGGATAATTTACATCCCTGCAATATCAATCCGGCTCTCGGCTTTGCCCAGGTTATTGATTAAATGCATATTAAGAATCGATAGCCGGTCTAATTGCGGGGCTGCTGTGACGGCTGCCTCTTGCAGCTCCCTGCTCTGGCCACGGCCACCATGCTTGGGAGCAGCAGCAGTGACAGCAGCAGTGACAGTGGCAGGGTGCCATTCCCCCTCCCTCGCCCCCCAGAAGCCGTGCAGCTGCCTGATGTGTGACCAGGGATCTCACGTGCCCCCGATCCAACATCAGCCTCCTGGAGTCGACTTCAGTAGAGGAAATCAAAGTGAACTATTAAAACTCATTTCCATTTTTATCTCCAGTGCTGCAGATCCTGTTTGCTGTAATTTTTTCCGAATGCTTGCAGTATGTGCATAGGCAAGAACACCCGCTCTTTCTGCTCCTTGTTTTTGTTCTAAGGAACACTCAGTCGTAACCATAAGGGAAGAACAGCAGCCGCACGCATCCCTTTCACAGCCAGGCTCTGGAGAGAGAAGCAGGTTTGAAGTGCTGAAGCGCGGGGGCTGCGGAGTCGCTGGGAAGCCTGGATTGCAGGGAACGAAGTTCAGTGATACAGGCAAATGTTTTAGTGTGTTTAAGTGTTTCAAACCAGCCAGCGGGGTACTCGCCAGTTCTTTTCCACATCTTAGTGCCTGTTGGCTCCGAGCTGCATTAGGACAAATTGGAAAGCTGGGCTCCAGGAGCCCCCCCACTGCCCTTGCACCACCAGCCCAGGCGCTTCGAAGCTGATGCTGGAGTCACTTCCTTTTGCCAAATGCAATGTTCAGGGGCTGTTTTTACAGTGAATCCTGGTGCTGTTTTACCCTCAGCTTTTGCTGGGGATGGCTCCTGTGCTCCCCCAGGGCCATCACGCTTGCCCTGCGGAGATGCACGCAGTGCCAGCTGCCCACGGGGAGCCAGGTGCTGAGCAGCAGCCTCTTTCCCTCTGCACCCCTTAAACCAGATGGATTCAATCCCCGTTGCGCTCGGGCTGCCTCATCAGCCTTTGGTGCAGCCATGGGCACCGGGTGCTGGTGCTCAACAGCAACATCAAGAAGCTCGACGCATCCCACTGGGGCTGTTGGGAGGTGGTTCAGCTCCCTCCTCGGCAGGGAGATGCCAGCTGGCAGCGTGCTGCCAGGCGCCAGCGTGGCAGTTACCCCCGCGGTGCATCGCCGGGCAGGGTCCTGCCGGGGGGTCCCTGAAATGGGCACAGCCAGGTGCCCCACAGCATCTGCCTGAGTCTCGCTTCCCGTCGCCCACCCAGGGGGACTCATTTTCACGCCTGCCTCCTCCCTGGGAGGAGCAGCACATTTCCCCTCCTATCGTGTGCGAACGGTTTCACTGCAGCCCACGGGCTGGTTAAAGTTAGAAACAGATTAACATGATGCTCGCACCGAGATGTGGCACGGAGCAGCTCGGAGCCCCGCAGCTCGGGGAGCAGGGAGCCCCCCAAACCCTCCCTGGGAGCTGCCAGGCTGGGATGAGGCTGGTATCAGGAGCATCCCATGGGATGCTGGAGCGTGGAGTTTTCCCCACTGCCAGGGTTCCTGCGGTGGCAGCAGCACCAGCACCACGTTTCCCACACTGCTATAAATGACCATCAAGTGGCAGATTAATACACGCCTGTAAAGGCAAAGAGCTCACATCTTCCTCCAAGGCTGAGCTTTGATGTTTCACTTAAAAACACAAGGAGAAAGTGCCAGAAAGGGAGAGCCACACGCCAGTATTTTTAGAGCCCAGCATGTGGCTGTTGCAGCTGCAGAAGCTGTGGTGCATTTAGGCTCGTTACAAACAGTTTGTGCATCTCCAGCAACAGCGTGGCCGCAGGGATGGAACGATTGCAGCTGATCGAGCAGCTCCCCATGGCTCCCATGCCGTGCCCTGGCTGCGAGCCCCTCCAGAACCGCCGCTGGCAGGTACTGCCGGCGTTGCAGGCACAGTGATGCTCTTGGCTGTGCTGGGGCTTGCGGCTTTCCTCACCCCCTGGCAGGTGTTTGACGAGAAAATGCTAATGGGAACCAGGATGCAAACTGTAAATTGCGAGGCGAAATGTCACCTTGGTGTTTTGGACATGTCCAAGAAAGGAGGTGAAGGAGCAGGGGCTGCTTGTAACCCTTCCCACCTGGATATGGAGCAGGAGCTCAAGGATTGTTTCCCTCCTGGAAGAAATGATACCAAGCTGTGTTTGCACCGGGCGCTCACCTGGTCGTTCGTGTCAGCCACAGCAATGCGAGAGGAGGAGCCGTGTCCCCCCATCCTTCAGGCCTCCTCAGCGCAGAGGCGGCTGTTGGCGGTGATGGAGATGGGGCTCGGGGGATCGCGTGGCAGGGAAACGGAGAGCTGCTGCCGTGTCCTGGAGAGCAAAGGTTTTGGCTGTTGGAGCAAAGCCTCTCTGACCTTTTCTGCAGATGCAGAGGGGTCTGGGAGCCTCGGTGGGATGAGGCAGCATCAGGACGTGACCATGGCAGGAGGTCACAAACTCCTTCCCCACCCTGGTTTCCTCCTCCTCTACCCAGCGCCAGTACGTTGCCATGAGGGTTTTCATTATGAAAACAATAGATTTCATAGTTTGCCAAAAGAGAATAACAATATCGATTTACCCACAACAGCACGTTTCGTTTGCCATTAAACTTTTATGGAGCATAACGAGCAGTGTGGTGGGTGGATCATTCCTGAGCATTAACGTAGGAGCTTCGGGAGATGTGAACATCGCTGGTGAGAGCGTTCATACAAACCAGCTGCTCCGTCATCACCAGGTGCTGAAGCTCCCTGGCCCCAAGAACCTTTTTCTGCTTCCCACTGAAAATCCAGCAGCTCCTCCCCCAGCCTCTGCTTTGCTGTCACGCTCCGTAGTCGGGCTGAAACCGGCAGCAGATTCAGAGCCGCAGAAAGAGGCTTATTCTCCAGGCAGAGAAGATGCTTTGGTGCAGCTTGCTCTCCGGTGCGGTGAACATTCTGTCTCTGAAACAGTTTTCCCCCTTCCAGCTATTGATGAGTCTCCCAGAGACGCAGCTCTGCCTGTTGATGCATGAAAATCCACTCCCTGCCGTGCGTCAGGGCCGCGTCTCCCGGCGGTCGAGGCTCACGGCTCAGAAGGCTGAGGGGGTTTTTCCAGCGCTGGCTGCTCTGAGCTTTCCCTCCCGTGCGCCACAGATGCCAATTCCAGCTGTAGCCCAGCCTGAGAGGGCACGGCAAGAATTTACAGCTGGGAAAAGACGTTCTGGCTGAACGCAGGTAACTTCCCAGCTCTTTCCTAAGAAGCGTTAGGCAGCTTTCCGTGATTTCTCTGTGTAATTTGTCATTGTTACTGCTGTAAATCCCGTCTGGCAGTGGGAGCAGCAGATGGTCCGTGGCAATTTATATTTTAATGCCTGGGCCATGCGTAAACGAACCATATGTAAAACCAGTGGAACAGGTATCTCGGCCTCTCCTGACAACCACCCTGGCTTTTTGGCCCGTCTTTTGCTCGCTAGCAATATTCTGTTTGAAGAAAGTTTCTTAATTGGGTTGCAGACCTCCAAGAGCCTCAGCCCTGTTAATTCTGAGTGCCCATTCCTGCCCCCCAGGTGTTGGGAAGCTGAGCTACAGCAGCCTCACCCCACAACTGCCGCAACGGCACATGGCAAAGCAATAAAAACCAAGTAGTGAAGTAATAAAGCAACTAAAATGCTATCAAGCAATAAGCAAAGTAATTAACAGTAAAGCATTGCACAAGGGGACACAGAGCGTAGCGGGTCTTGGTTTTGCTAAGAAGAGCGGAGATGCGGTAGGTTCAGTGGGATTATTCATGTGGAGGAAAATAACCCGTGGAAGAGGTTTGTGGCGGTTTTGTGCAGAGACACTCGCTGCCCGGAGGGGGATTCCCGCTTCCTGCTGTGGCTGCTGCCTGACCTGGCTTCATATCCCATGCTCAGCCCGGTTGCTGCTGCTGAACCAGCCGCCGCTCCCCATCCCCGCGTCCATCCTTGCTGTCAGGAAGGGCCAGTTCCCTGTACTCTGCTTCCACAATCCTTCACCATATAGGAAAAATCCTTCAAAGGCAAAGCTGCTCTTGGCGACATAAACGGAGTCACTGAGCGCCTGTTCCTTAACTGGGCAAAGCCTCAGCCCTTGGCCGAGTTATGGCTGGACGTCGTGGTAGCACGTGTGGGGATTGCATGCGGGCGCCGCTGTTCTCCCCTGTGCAGGTACGAAGAGGAGGAGACACAGGCTTTCCCAAAATGCCATGGTTTCTGGTGAAATCCTATCCCCTTCCCAGGTTTTAGCATGGAAATCTCATTTTTTGCAATGAGCAGAGGTCCTTCTCTGACAGCCGAATTAATACTCATTATCCATCAGGGAAGAAAATGCTGAGCTGTTTATCATTGCTTCATTAGATTCAGCCAAATACCAGCAAAACATAATTACTTGCATAAATTCCTGTGGCAAGGCTTGGAATTTGCAGTCAAAAAAGTAAATCTAAGGAAGGATGGTGGAAATCGGAGCGGTGGGTCTGAGGTCCCCACAGGATTCTGAGCTGGGGGGCACTGACAGCAGGGAGGGCGGAGCTTCTGAAGCATCTCCCAGTCTTTGTCAACTTCTTTTCTGTTTTCTTAGAACTGGGAGGAAAACATACAGGCAGCTCCAAATCCAGCACGAGGCACAAGCAAGGCTTGGAACGCCATTGCCGACCGGGATTTCTCTGTCTCTCCCAACAGTGCTTGTGGGAAAAGTTGTAACAACGTCCCCCCCTCAAGCTCAGCCCTTCGTAGCTGCCCCAGAAAAAGAAGCAGGAGGAGAAAAACATCCTCACTTGCTCCCTTTAGCAGACACCTACCCCGGTCTTTGTTTATCTCACGGAGGATACTCCACACCCCAGGTGTGGGGAGAGAGGGGCCAGCAGCCCCAGGTGCCCCCCTGGGCTTTGTGGGTGGGTCCTACAGGCTTAATTAAGCTAATCAAGGCTTCCCTCTGCCAATAAAGGCAGCAGGACAGGGATGCACCCTGGCTGTGATGTCCTGCTGAAGCCCTGCTCCATTCCAGCCTTCCCCATGGAGCCTGGGATGCCATGGGATGCTCTCCAGCACCTGTGGAAGGCAAGTCCTCTCTTCTTCTTCCCTGGGTCCCAACCAGCATCAAACACCTCTGACAGGCACCCAAAGAGGAAGGGAAGGCCCCTCTCTGCCTGAGAGATCCACGTGCTAATTACGGAGTGCGTTCGTTGTAGCACCCTGCTATCCCATAATTGATGTTGGATACCTCTCACAATGAGCCTGATTTAAATGTATACATGTTTCTCCTTCTCCTGAAACCCTGCTGGCTCCGAGACACCTAATTAACAGCAGAGCTTTCAAAGTCTCCCTAACAAATGCATCCCTGTGTTTCGTAGCACAAGGACTCTCATTAGTGAAGCTGTGCTTTGTGATTATTTATACCCCTTCTATAATTAAAAATTCTGAAAGCTAATTACAATTATCCATCAGTTTTTCAACATACCGGGATGAGAGATCTTCACCTTTTTTTGCCATTGTTTTTGTGTTTTGACCACCATCCCCTTGTCCTTCAGCCCTGGGCGAGCACAAGCCCTCCCCGTAGCCTCTTCCAGTGCCGCTCTTTCCCATTGCGCTTCAGAGCTGCTGGCTGTTTGTTTTTGTTAAGTGTTTTGTCCCGTTGTTGCCAGCGATGGTGTTTGCTTTGGTTGAAGGGAGCAAGGGTCAGCGATGGCTCCTGGCTCCCGAGAGCCAAGGGAGCGCGCCAGGCGTTCCCGCGTGCGTGCCAGGCGCTCGCGTGCACCAGCCCTGGCGAAGCTGTGGTGCCGAGGGGTCGCGTGTGGCAGCGGTTGGATTCCAATCCCAGGACCAGTTGCCACATGCCCTTTTCTGTGGATTCAGGCCAGTTATTCCGATTGCCGTGGGAACCCACAGATTGAACTGGGTGCTGCATCCCCCAGCCCGGTGCGTCGCCCACACCTCCCTGCTCCTCGTGTCGTGACCCCCCCGGCGCCTTTTGGGGTTTCAGAGCGGGGCTGGAAGGGGGCTGTGAAAAATGGCTTTGGAATGGAGCGTGTTCTCTGCACGGCCCGAGTCTGGGAAGTCATAATCTTAATATGAACATCTTTAAATATCTTTACTAATGGGCTCATTCTTTAATTTCCTGAAGCAGTGACAGTTTCAACAGACTCTATATCACAACTAAGATGGGATCTGTCACTGAATGGCTGAATTATATTTCATCCTTTATTTTTATCAGCTCCACTGACTTATTTATTACATTCAGAGTCTCGGCTGGCTTTTGTCTGGCCTGTACTTTGCTGCTGCTCGTAGAGGAAAAAGCAATAGTTTATAAAGCCATTTTCACAGCGTCCCCATAATTTTAGGCCATGTCTGAAGCTTCGTTTTGAATGAAACTCTGTAGATAAACTGTTATTCATGGTGATGCCTGTGAAGTCCTTGGCAGCCCCCGGAGAACGCTGCCTGCTTAGGAAGGGTTTTCTCACAGATTTATTTTTGAAGAACAAAGGGCAATTTTCCCATCTCTGCGGCACAGCAGCAGCCTATGTGGCAGATGCCGCTCAGGGTGTTATCTTGCAGCACTTTATATTATTGAAACCGTAATAAAACCCCAGGCCGTGTGTGGCTGGAGAGCGAGCCCAGGGAATTGCTTCCAGCGCCGCAGCTCAGGGGGTTTGCAGGAGGCGGCTGGGCAGGCTGGTGGGAAAGCCCCTGTGGGTTTCCCTGCCAGGCATCCCAGGGTGGTCCTGCCCCGCTGTCAGCTGTGCCGCAGGCACCCGGCCGGTTTGCCCTGGCATAGGGATGAGAAGGTGACTTCCCACCCAACTTGTCCCCAGTCTTGCTTCTCCAAGAGTCTCGCTCGCAGCAGCTTGGCCTGAAACGCATCCAAGGCAGGCTCTGAGCATCTGGACCCTCACAGATCCGGGTGTTACTGAGCCAACAGAGCATTTGGTCGTGTTCTCCTGGATGCATTCCCATGCTCCGCTCGTGTGCTGGCTCCAGGGCTGTGCGTGCCCCTGGGGACGGCGAGGTCTCCAGCCCGGGCGCTGCCGACATCACGGTGGGCTCAGCTGCTCTGCAGCACCAGGGTGGCTCGGAGCCATCTGCGAACCTCGCCAGCCTCTCCTGCTTGCCGAGCATTGCGGGGCACAGAGAGGAGCTGCCAGCGTCAGTGACCTCCAGGCAGCTGCGATTTCGGGCGCAGGGAATTTTCTAGGCAGAAGAGGAGAGCAGGAGGGAGCTGGGGGAGCAGAGGCGAAGCACACGAGCAGCTCCCAGAGCTTCTCCCGAGACGCGGCAAGTGCCAAAGTTAATACAGTTAATATATTTTGTGTGCGCGGTGCCAGCCGCTAGAAATGTGCCTGCTCTGTCATTGCTCTGAGGCAATCGCGGCGCAGCATTTGTCCTCTGAGTGCATGGGGGAAAATTAAGAGTGCTCTGAGCTGAACTGGTCAGCCAAAAATAATGTACAGCTCTATCCTTGGAAGGAAATTGGGCATTGATTGGAGGACAGAAGTTCAGCACAATACTTAAAGCAATGCGACGTTCCCACACATTAGGGAACGTGCGCACTAGGTGTAATTCAGGGTGTAAATCACTGATCCCTGGCCTGTGGCTGTGGGCAGAGGAGAGCGGCTCTCACCAGGTGCCGTGTCCCAGTGCCCGGGCACGGTGCTGTCCTGCGGGAGCAGCCACCATCCTGTGCCAGAGGTCACGGCAAGGGCAGGGGATTTAGCACCGCTGTAAAACCTTGAGCGGGAATGATAGGAAAGCAAATGCAGTGGTTGCTGTGTGGATGGATCGGCCGGCGGAGATGATGGAGCAAATTGATGTTGGTGTAAACGCTGGCATCTGGCCTCATCCTGACCCACAGATCCACTGTCTTCCCCCCTCTGCCGCTGTACAGGGTAGGGCGGGGTGAGAGAGATGTGGGCAACTGCTTCGGTTTTTAGGTCCATGGGTTTTGCCTCAACAGTATTTCCAAGTCTTTTCATATTGTTATTAAAAATCTCCTTAGTGAGTGTTTATATTCCTTCAGTTCCCATGCCAATGGATATTAAGAGGAGAAAAAAAAGGCAACTTCTGGCTTAGGTAATTATGAGATTGCTTCTATTGCTGCTGACACAACAGTGGGAGTATCTGAGCTTGATTTCTTCCCGGAGAAAGGCTGAGCCAAGACCCAGGAGGGCGCCTGCACTGAAGGATCCCGCTAGCACGAGGCGTTGGGCGTGCGCGTGTGCTGCCTGTGCGGGGTCCTGGCTGCTCAGCCAGACCCAGTGTGCTGCAAGGCCAGGCTGGATGGGGCTTGGAGCCCCCTGACCCAGTGGGAGGTGTCCCTGCCCATGGCAGGGGGTGGCACTGCATGGGCTTTGGGGTCCCTTCCAACCCATTCTGTGATTCTACAACCCATTACCTGCCCTGGGGAGCATTTCCAGTCTCATCATGAGATGTAGGAGGGACAACCTGTTGCCACTCATGGAAAAAGGAGGCCCATAGGAAGATTCAGCCTGTGACTTTCCCTGGGAGCCTGTCCAAGCCCTTAGCAGCCTTGGGGAGGAGATCTCATTTGCTCCCATGCATCCACCTGAAGAGGTGGAAGCTCAGGTTGGAGCGACGCTCGCAAGAGGAAATTGGCAGTTGGCTGAGCAGCAGCTGTATCGGTGTCACAGCAGTAACAGCAGTAACGCCACTCGGGGAGCCTTCGGGATACGTTCCTGCAAGCAAACTTGTGCATCAGGGCGAGAACATGGTCACGGCGGATGTCGCCTGTCTCACCTCACCACAGCTAAAACCTGGAACAGCCACAGAGCAGCGAGTGACCTGGAAAGAAGGCCAGGGTGTCCTCCTCCTCCTCTCGGTGGATGACCCTGTGTGAGCTCCGAGTGCTGGGCTGGTGCTGCCGGTGCTGTGGGCTGGTGAGCCCTGGGTGAGCAGTGCAGCGGTGCTTGGGCTGGGATGCTGGGGGGGGGGAATCGGCCCAGCCCCCTTGGCTGGAGATGCTTTCCCTGTCGCTGCATGTCCAAGCCGTGAGAAATTTCTCTCGTCCCTATGAATATTTAAAGTCACTTGCAGGATCTCAAGGGCTCCCTACCGTCCCTTCCTAGGGGTGGTAATGATCTCTGAATATGAAATAAGGAATAATTATAATCTATTCATCCCTTTAATAATGAGTCAAATTATTCCAGTGCTTATTGGCAGAAGTTCTCGGAAAGTTTTCTGTCCTGGATGAGCTGAAAAAAATTCACTGCCGGCTGAACTAATTCATTTTCTCTTGGAAGCAATTCCCGATGTTCCAGCAGCCGGGATGGTCCAGCTGGGCAGTGTGTGTCCCCCGGCTCCTGCCCTTCGCGTTGAGTGTTCCTCACTGGTGCTGCCACACAGGCACTGGTGGACAATTCCCAGTTCCTCTCCCTGCCTGGGAAAAGACATTGGAAGTCTCCTGGTTTTCTCCTTGATTTCACTGTGATTTTAATTAGCAAAAGGGGATCAAGCTCCAACTCTTTGGTAACGAGCGCATTGTCTGTAGCTTATTTATGTTTTTCCATTTGAAGTGCATTGGTCTTTGCATTGCTTCATTCTTCCCCTTCATACAACTGACTCACAACTACCTGTTCTACAGATGGGGTGCTTCCATCTCACCAACTTGGTTCATAAAGGCTGCTCATAGCAGAAATGGCAGAGAGACTCTGCCCACAGTGGCACAAGTCGTGCCGACTCCTGCCCTGGCTGTCATTGAGCCCCTCCTGACAGGGCACCACCAGGGTCCCCAGCGCGCGGGCGTGAAGCATCCAGGAGCAGCAGCTGGGGAGCCATCTGGAGAGATGGAGAGCTTCTATCTGAGAAGGCACGTCTGAGGACAGAAAGCCAAGTGCTCCCTTCCCAAAGCTAATACGTGTATATACAGACAACAAGAGAAAAAGGCGCTCATGACTACACATTACGGTAGCCTGAAGAACACAGCATTATTTTAAGCTCCTGCCTGCTATCTTTGGATTGTGACTCTCTGATGAGTAACTAGCTATTTGCTTTTTTTCCCCTTTATGGGTCTGTCATTTTGCTGGCAGAATCTTGTCCTATTGACCCAAAGAACTTCAACTTCTAAGCTATTAAAACATAATTTTCTATACCAGGCTCCTGAGTCAGCCACTAACTTTCACAGAACAACTCATTTCTTCCCTCTGAAAGAAAAGAGAGAGGAGAAAGACGCAAGAGCACCCATTCAAAGAGAATCCTGGGATGGAGCCGTGCAGCCACAAAGTGTGTGTTTGCTGCTGATATTCCTGTCCGCAGTGTCCTTCCAGGAGAGGAGCGGAGCCACCGTGCAGACAGACGCCTGTTCCGTTGTGGCCGAGCGTCAGCTGTGTTTACAGGAGACAACTGCCGGGTGCTGATAAAACACTGAGCCCGTGCTGCTGCGTCCTGCCTGCGGCACAGCCGGGCAGCCAAGGTCGGCAGCGCTGCTGGCAGCCACTCATCACCTCTTCTCATGGGACAAGGGAAACTTCCAACTTCTTCCTCTAGAACCCTTGGGTTTGCTTTATTCGGGAGCTCAGTGCTGGTCTCTGACTAAGCCTGAAGCCTGGCGTCCCGCGCTGCTCCCAGCATCCCTACAAGGGTCGTGGGTCTGTGAGAGTTTGTGGCTGTTGGGTGAGTCAGTCCCTCATCATTGCCACTTCCTTTGCCAAATGTGAACGTAATGGAAGAGAAAGGCGTGACAGAATAACACCTGAACTGCATTTCGGAGGGTCTGCTGAAGAGCAAAGCCGTGATCCCGGTGGGGGATGTGTTTTCTCAATCCATCACAAAAGAGCGGATTTTGAAGGCTGATGCCAGCTTCGCTGCCAGGGCCATGCTCAGTGATTTCGTTATTGATCAAAGCGCACGAGGAGGATGGGGATGGTTGCAGCGAAGGAGTGGATGCCGTTTGCTGGGGCTGGCAACTCCTTTGGTTACTGGGTAACTGGTGATTCAGCCCAGGGCAGTGGTGGAGTCTCCATCCCTGGAGGGGAACAAAAAAATGTGTAGATGTGGCACTTTGGGATGTGGTTTAGTAGGCACAGGGGTGTTCTGTTCATGGTTGGACTTGATCTTGGAGGTCTTTTGCAACCTTAATGATTCTGTGATTCAGTATCCCCAGGCTGCCTTCAGCAAGGGCAGAACAGGGAGCGTTTGGCTGGGCGGCGAGTACGAAGGGGACCGGGGCGCATGGGGAGAGCTGGGACTTGTGTCCTGGCAGCAAACTGAGCAGAATAAGTTGGGAATTTGGGGACTCCCAACTCAGATACTGGAAGACCAGTGGGAAAACAGTGGTGTTTGGCTGGGCCCCAGCTGTCCCCTCCCACTGTGAACTCCTCGTGCTCCTCACTCGGGCACCAGCAAACCCTGCAGCTGGCAGCGCTCTGCTAAGCCACTGCTTAATATTCTCAGTCATGATAACACTTTGTTGGATAAGTGCTTTTTAAACCCTACAGATAGATAGAGTATCTGGAGTGGCATTTTAAAAGAAAAAATTGAGACAAGATTCATTACAGACACCAGTAAATGTCAAACATTTTATCAACTGTGTAAAGTGCCATGTTAAGCTGTCTTTTCCCCCAAAAGCTTGATTAAAACTATAAATGCCTTTTTAATATTAATATTATTCTCTGTGCTGCTTGTTTGGCTATTTGCACTGGCAAGAGGGGGCTGCTGGTGTGCAGAGGGGGCAGTGTGGGCAGGAGAGGCAGGGGTGCAGCAGTGGATCCCCGAGGCGTCGCTCAGCCCCAGCGATGCGGGTGCCAGGCTCGGGGCTGCCCCTGGCGAGGGGAGCAGTGGCTCACCCACCGCCCTGTCCCAGGCTGCACCCCCCCGGGTGTTGGGACCCCCATCCTGGGGAGCCTTTCCAACTCGGTCCTGCTCTGAGCTTCTCCTGCACGCATTCCTCTCGCACAAGGAGGGTTGTCTCTAGCAGTTCCTTCTCGCTAAGCTGTGTTTAATTAAAAGCTGGCTCTTTGTTGCGTGTGCTAATTAGCATCCTTTGCTTGGAGGCTCAGACTCAATCGATATCTAAATCCGTGGTCTAAATCTAGCGCAATAATAAATAGCTGCGCAGGCTGCTTCGCGAGGATCCCAAAGCTGCCGTCACTGTCGTCTGCAGCGTGAATTCCGCACCGGCAGCGCAGAGCAGGTGCCAGCGCCAGCCCACGGGGCCGGGAAGGGCTCGCGTGTGTCCTCAGACTCCCTGAGTTTGCAGGAGTTGTGCACTTTAATGCAGTTTTCCTCCAGAAATTCTGTGTTTCCATAGGCTGGAAGCCCTGGGAAGAGCCTTCCATGCCGTTTTCTGGGAGTATCCTGCTCACCCAGCACTTGTTGCCCTCCCTAAAGCAGCTGAGCAGGGTTTGGTTCCCGTCTGCAGCCCCTGAGAGCCCACAGGGATCGCCGATACCCACAACATCTCCTGCCTGCGCCGCCGAGTGAGCCAAGCGGCTGTTCTTTCATGATCAGAACCAGCTTTTCAAACAAATGATTCGTTATAAAAGTTGCTTCTGTTGCAGACATGTCTGCTGCTGTTAGAGGGTGAAGTTTCTGATAGCAGAAAAACACATCACCTGCAGTGTCTCTAGGGTATTTATTTGTCCCGTGAGCCTTGCGCAGGGAGTCAGGGCACTGCCAAGGGTGGGCTGCGCTGCCGGACGCCAGCACCAGTAGCTGCCACCTCCAGAGCCACCGGCTGCCACCCCACTAGCCCTGGGTCTTGGGTTTGGGCATGGCCAGTGTTCCTGTGTGCTGCCTGCAGGCTCCTCGCTGGGTCTAGTCACGAGGTTTTAGGGGCAGGTGCGAAGCTTTGCTGGGAGACAGCAGGTTCTGCCCTGCTCAGTTTGCCCAGGCTCTGGGGAGCCGCGGTTCCTGCTGCTGCTGGACAAGGCTGAGCCTGTGTTTGTCCTGTGTGTTCCTGAGCTTTTCCCTGCAAGCCACATTCAGCCAGGAGTTGGTCTGGCAACTTCAGCCTGGCTTCCTTTCCCTAATTGCGTTAATAATCCCACCGTGCTGTTGGAGGGACGTGCTGACACAATGAGTGATGCTGGGCTGTGCCATAGCAACAAGGCTGTCAATTAATTTCATAGTGATACGTAGAATAAATGATGGCAGATGAATTAACTCTGAGGATTAAGGCTGCCGGTGCATGGATGGAAATGCTTGTGCAGGGGTCAAGGACAGCTCTCCATGGCCAACTCTCCCATCACAGGGACTGGTGCTTTCCGCTCACATCAGTCCTGGTGAGGCAGGAGGGTGGCACGGGCACTGCCTGTGTGGGAGCTGTGCCGTGGCTGCCAGGGGGAAGGGAAGAGCCAGCAGGAGCCGTGCTGAGCCCCGAGCCCGGGTCCTGTCACCTCATTGCAGAATTGTGAATGAATCATAAATTCATACGGCTGTGCTAGATCTACAAACTCATCCTTACAGGTCAGCGCTTCTTGGAAAGCGACGACGTTCACCGGTAGGGAGATCAGCTGCTGGTTCCTCTCTGCCTGTGCCCTCACACCCGCACTTCACCTCGGCGACATGAACGCATTTAGCAAAGTCACTTAACAAGGCGTGAAAATTGAGAGGGAAAAGGGCTGCAGAGAGAAGCCCAGTGAGCGCTGGGGGGAGTCTGGAGGTTGCTCAGTTGTGATAAAATAGGCATTTAATGACACTGGGCAAGACTTATGTGTGCTCTGCGGGCAGCGGATGATTCAATCCCGGTGACTTCACCTTGACTGCTGGGGCTTTGTAAATGAGGTAGCTGGTACCTACTTTATTGCCCTTTAACAGCCTCGATGGGTTTGGGGTGCCCTGGTCTCCTGCCTGGTACCGGGTAGGAGCAGACATGTCTCCCTCTTGGCCCAAGAGATGCCCTCCAGGGAGAGACACGGGAGGGAAAACACTCTTTGGAGATAACTTCATCCCTGCGTCGGCACCGACACTAACCTGCACGTTAAACCAGAATATCAGAGTATTAAATCTCATACCAACAGCACCACTGGAGTGGGTTAGAGCCAGATATTTAATTGCCATAGCAAGGGGTTTATTTATTTTGTAGGTATGGGCTGGGAGCAGGAGGTTCTTGTGAGCACAGAGAAAATGGATGGTTGGCAACTCCCATCTGTGCAGTCCCACAAATCACCCGTGATTCACAGTTACATAAAGCTTCTTATATAGTAAACAATCTTGTTAATAAAAGCAGAAGTACAAGGTCCAATGTAATCCAGCGAGTGTGACTAACTGGATTTATAGGCTCCCTCCCAGTGCCAAAGCACAAAGATCCCTCAGATCTTGCAGGAACTCATTTTTGCTCAGATCCCCAGCAGTGATCGTTCCCCTGGAGAAGGGACAATGGCACGGAGATAGAGTAGCAGGATTTATTTTGTTTAATTTGCTTTCCCAGAGTCACAGGTGGACCAGCCCACACCAGCAGTGCCCGCTCTCTGCCTACGCCAGCTTTGTGTCTGCGGAGGCAGGAAGAGTCGCGCTCCCATCTCTATTCAAAGCTGTGCCGGGGAAAGCCCAGACCCAGCTGGCAGAGCCCAGGTCATGCAAGGGTGTTGTCTGGCCACCACTGCTCCCATCCTTCAGCCCTTGGGCCATTTGGGAACAGTGGTTGATTTGCTCCAGAGGTGATGATTCCCACCTCATGCTGGGCTCGCTGCTGCAAGTGACTCCCAGGATTGGGCCCATGGATGGATATCCCACTGCAAAATCGGCCTTGGGGTTTCCTTTCTTGCTTTGTGCCAGGACAGAAAGATCCTTTTCCTTTGAAGCTGTGATTGTGGCGTGACCATCACCTCCTGGGGTCGTTTCGCACAGACAAATGTGTTCCCATGATCCGTGGTGCTTCGTTGTCTCCCCTTCTCCAGGTCCGGGGTGCGATGAGTTGAGCCTTCACATTCCTGTGATGTTTTTGTTTGAGTCGTTTTTCACCCCTGGAAAAGGAACAGTGGGATTTGGTGTGCGGTCTGGAGAGAGGATTGGGCTTTGGGAGGGCTGTTGAGAAGGAGACTTTGAGAACAGACAATATTTATAGAACGTTACAGCAGTGGCATTTGCAGATACTTTGGGATATTAAGGGAAAATAGCAGCATGTGCTTTCCCAGCTACACAAGGTATCGGTGCTGACAGCCTTCCCTGTCCCCTCCCCATCCAGCGAACACACAGTTCCCGTAAATCCTCTCACGACTTGTTATTCTCAGACATGAGTGGGAGAGTTTCCTCCTTCCAGAGGGAGCACCAGCCTTGGTGATGCCTTTAGCACCCCCGAAGTGGGAGCCCCATTGGGTGTCTGCCCTGGGCATTGGCACAGCCCCGCCGTGGAGGTCTCAGTGTTGAGCCTCCAGCCCTGCCCGCTTGCTCAGGCTGCTCCACTCTTCAAGGGAATGGAGAGGAAGTGGAAACAATCAAATTAATTTACGCACCTGCCAGACCTCTGCCTTCGCTCAAGTGGAATCGAATTTTATAATTACGAGAGTGCGTTTTAATTATATATTTGAGGAAGCAGAGGTTCAGCTTTGGCATTGCCAAGGAGGATCTTGTTAATCGGTTTATTTCATTGCCGGGGCCATGTGGTTTTGCTGGGGCGATGCTGGCGATGCGCGCGCCTGCAGGGAACGGCACCCGTGGGCTCAGGAGGCAGCAGGGAGCATCCCGGTGGGAGCGGGCGCCCTCCCCGGGGAGCACCGCTGGGCTCTGTTTTCCCTGGCCCTACCAGTGTTGATTAAACCGTCGTAGGCTGCGGTGCCATATGTCATCTTTTCCTACAGCCTTTTGAAAGTGCGAAGAAAGAGACAACTGTGAGAGATGGCATTTCCACACTCGGTACCACAGCATATGCTTGTCGTGCATGAACCCAGCCCATTATAATGCCGGCAACAGGTAGCGGGACGCAGTGCTGGGCTCTTCTGGAGACTTGGGAAGTACAAGTGGTGGCCTCTGGGCTGGCCCGTGTGAAGATGCTGCCTTCCCAGTGTGTGTTTGGGCTGAGTCCCGCTGGGAAGGACACCAATATCCCCCCTCCGGGGGCCGCAGTGCCCCAAAGGCTGCGGGGAGCGGGGGGTATCCGGGCTGCCCAGTGCTTGCGACGACTGCTCTCGGCATAACTGCAAATCCATAAAGGCAGCTTAACTCACCACTACAAACCCTCTTTCCAGCTCGTTTGGCTGCGATAGCTGTTCAGGCCCCTAATGTAGGAGCTCCAGCCGCTCGCTGCGAGCTTCCCGCCTGCCTCATTTCTCAGTCTTCCCTTAAAATTCCACTTGATGCTCCTCAGGTTCTGGAACCGTCGCAGCATCCCCGGTGGAGGCCGTTGGGTCTGGCTGCCTTATGTAAGCGAGGGAGGCACCTCGCAAAACTTCCCCATTCTGAGGCTTGTTTAATTAAAAGCCAGTTTTATGGTGCATGTGCTAATTATAACTTTTTAGCCCGGAGGATCAAAATGAACTTGTTGCTTATAATTCTCTAATTCAAATCTGCTGCAATTAGTTTGGATGCTCAGAAATTCTCAAAATAATTCATCTCTATAAATGTGCTTTGCTGAGGTGATTTTTTTCTCACTTGAACTTCTTTTGTACGTTTATATGCAAAGGAAACTGCCTGAGGATAGGTTTCTCAGTAAAAGTAGGGATGCTGATTCTTGAAACTATTATGCTGGTGAACAGTAATAATTATCCATGTTTTTTAATACATCAGTGTAAGATGTCCCACGCAACGGAGCATTGCAGAAGGGGAAACTGCCCCGGGGAAACACTGAGCCAATTTCTCTAGTGAGAATGGCAGCGATTTCCCATCAGGATGAGCTGGTGAGGCTTTATTTGGTGTTTTCTTCAGAAGTCCGTAGGCTGCTGAAATGCTGGACCCTGTCTGTGATTGAAGGGGAAATGATGGGCAAAGCAAGAGGCCGTTAGTCCCTTGTTAACGATCTGTGGGTACTTCCCCTCTTGGGCAGCAGTAAAGATGGTTCCAGGGTTTGGCCGCGGTGGTTTCTGAGTCACGAGTTGGGTTCAGGGAGGGCTGAAGTGCTGACTGGCAAAAGAGAAGCCTGGTGTGGGGCAGGCGAGGGCTGCCGTGCCAAGTGCCCGCGGCTCAGCTCCGCGTGGTCCGAGCCGGTGCTGCACTCTCCGTTCCCCCTCCCCGTGGCTGGAGGCACCCACTGCTCTGCGTGACAGCGAGGGCAGAGCCACTGGCCGGCAGGGCTGCCGCGGTCCCGTCTGCGGAGCCCTGTGTGTCTGCCAGCAGGGACCCGGGCTGCGGGTGGATCCCAGCCCTTCAATGCCGAGGTCCCGTTGCCACAAGACAATGATGATTTGGAATGACATCCACGTCCCTCCTGGCCTGGGTGCTGTGAGTCGCGGGCATTCCGTGCCGTGATGAAGCCAATCAGTGCTGCAGCTCTTCTGGCACGGGAGGAAGGCGCACTGGGCGAGGATGCCTGTGCATCCCAGGAGCAATCCAGGGGCACCAGCCGTGCCAGTGATGGATCCGGAGCCCGTGCTCCCAGCATCTCCCTTCCGCGCTGGCACAACGCAACCAGAGGCTGTGAACTGGGGAGCCGCAGGGAACTGGAGAGGCCACACAGGGCGGCAGCATGTCACCTGCCCCGGCTGTGTGCAAGTCACAGCGGCCCGTGCCCCGGCGGGAGCGCCAACCTGCCCCACGCGTCCAAAGAGCCATTTGTGGCCTCTGCGTTGGGGGAAAGCTGAAAGGCAAAATAAAAGACCAGTCTGAGTCCAGAGTGGCGAAGGACAACGCTGGATGGATCGCAGAGAGCAGAGCTGGCTCTCCCGAGTACAAGCAGCAGCTGGTTTTCCTGAACATGCAGTGAAATATTGGGGCAAATTCTCCCAGGAGTTTTTAATTTCCTGTCCAGTGATTTCGGAGCTGTTTCCATCCCGACTCGCGAGTCACGGTGGCGGGAGGCTGCACGTATGCTGATGTGGGGAGGCTGCCAGCAGCGCCGGCTTTCCTAGCTGTGCCCCAGCAGCTCCTTTCCCAGAGCGCAGATCACACCTTCCAGCTCCATCCAGAGGCAGCCTGATGAGAAAAGGACCTGGAAATGTTTCTCACTGAGCAGCAGCCCCCATGAGCTCCCCACTACCCTCCCTGCCAGGGTGGTGGCAACCCGTGGGGCAGCCTGCAGACACCTTGCACTGGCAGCCCTTTGTCTTTCAAGATTATTTTGATAAACAGATTATTAAGAGGGAAGAAAAAGGCTATCTGTCCTTTTTCAGGATGATTAGGATGAAATCAGTGGTCTTTCATTTTCCCAGTGACTTTGGGATGCCTGGATTTGTTTACCCTGGTTTCTGAGGCTTTGAATGAAAGTCAAGTGCCAGGTGCTGCCATGGGTCATTCCGGTCCTTGGTGGGCAAGGGCTCAAAGTGAGGCACTGGGTCACAAATGCTGCCGGCAGGGCGTTGCGCATCTTCCCCGTGCCTTTTTCTGTGCTTCCATGGAACGAGCTGCTTGCTCCGCTTCCACTGGGGAAGATGGTATTTTGCTCCAGTTCATTATAAATAAGCATCCAGGGAAATATTAAGTCAGGAATTAAATTCCAGCTACTTACAGGGCTGACACGGGAGTAGATCATCTTAGTCTGAGGCGTAAGACGACAGAGGCTTATGTAAATAGAGCTCTGCCTCCCAGCACTGTGCGAGGCTCCCCGAGCCCCTGCATGGGGATGTGGGAGGGGGCATCCCGCCCATCCCAGGACCAGCCTCGTGGGCTCAGTCTCTCCTCCCAGAGAGCAACGGCGATCCTCGGGGACTGAGCACGACCTGGGTGCTGCCAAAGGAGGAGAGAGCAGAGGTTCAGAGCTGGCCGCTCAGCCCCATCCCTAGACGCATCCTTCCTCACTTGTTGTGCGCGAGGAGTTTGCATTGAGATGGGGGAAGGCAGGAAATCTCATTGAAAAGGTTGCAATCTGTTAATAATTGCTCATTTAATTATCTTAATTATGGTTTTGCTGAGCTAATATTGCCAATACAAAGGGAAAAGGAGAAAAGAAATTTCCTGGATAGCAAAGCCTCGATCAGGAGCAAGGGAGTAACGTTCCCTTCTAAAGCTTCAGTTTCTCGCTGTGCGCTTCTTGGGCCCAGGCTGGAAGAACTGGGAGAGAGAGAAGTTCCCCCCGCTGTGATCACCACCCGTCACTGCCTCACTTCTGCAGGCTCCGGCCGTGGCCGCGGCTCCGTTTGCTCTTGGCTTTTTACTGACAAATTTCCTTGACTTTGAAAACTCAAGGCGAATGCAATGAAGCCGGTGAGAGCCAAGGGGGAGGCTGTGCCCTGCCCGGGCACGTTGCACGGATGGGGCTCCACACACACTTTAACGCTCTGTGAGGGAGTAAAATGATGTTGCGCTGGTACCCACCAGTGGCACCGACCAGTGTCCCACACGGGCGCTGACATTGCCAGCTCCCCGTGCAGACTTTCAGATTAAACTGCATTTTCCCCTCTCAGCCGAGGATGGGGAGTTGGCAGAGCTCTGTTGGGGATGCCCCTCAGCGTGGCCGCACTCCCACGGCTCCATCCTCACCCTGGCTCCGCGTTCTCCCCATGCGATGAGCTCTGCAGGCAGATGTGACTCTGTTTGTGGCTGAACCTCGCTACAACCACGCACCGGCTGGGGTCACAACAGCTTCCGGGTTTTCAAGGGGCACAAATGTCAGCGTTCCATGGGCACAAGGCGAACCGGGAAGGGCATGGTGCCCGCTCAGCCGCCTGCTGGCAGCCCTTGCAGAGCGCACGATAAAACTGCCACCGAACAGCGATGTCTTTAAACGTATGCTTAAACATTGATCTCATTAGGGCTCGTGAGAACATGTGCGGTAATTACATTTCTTTGCCGCTAAAACTGCAGCTACTATTATTGTATAAATAGAGCAAAAGCAAATACGTTTGCCTCCACCTTACCTTGTGCATTAGAGGAAGAATCACCAGCTGCCTTAAAAAACATATTTATTATTCACTCAGAACACACTTTAGAAAAGCAGGAATAAACAGCAAAGTCAAAATATTTGCTTTCCGCAGAAGCCGAGGCTGCCGCAGGACTTCTTACAGCACGGAAGCTGAGGAGCCAAACACCACAGAGCTCTGGTGTAAAACCAAGGGAAGAACATTCGGGGATCAAAAGGTTCCCGTTCAGATTAGGTCGCTTTGGCAAGAGCTGACCCAGCACTGAGTTCTGTCATTCCAAGGGCATGGATCCACCCCCGGTGCTGGAGCCAGCCACCTACACCACTCACAGGGGAATGAAGCTTTTCTGAAGCTTCCCTTTTCGCCGGCTGTTCCCACCCAAAAAACTCCAGCAGCCCCTTGAATGGCTCCTTGCAGCAACAACCAATGCAGCAGAGAATTGCAAAGGTCGGAAGATCATCCGGTCCAACCACGATCCCAGCCCCACCGTGCCTAGTGAGCCATGTCCCGAAGTGCCACATCTACACCTTTTTGGAACCCCTCCAGGGATGGAGACCCCCCCCACTGCCCTGCGCAGCCTCTGCCAGGGCTTCACCGCTCTTTAAGTAAAGGATTTTTTCCTGATATCTGATTTAAGCTTCCCCTGGTGTAACTTGAGCCCGTTTCCTCTCGCCCTATTGCTTGTTACCTGGAAGGAGAGACCAGCACCCACCTCACCACAACCTCCTCTTAGGAAGCTGTAGAGAGCAGCAAGGTCACCCCTCAGCCCCCTCTTCTCCAGGCAGCCCTGCAGCACCCTGCGGCCGCAGCAGCTGAAATTCCCCGCTCCGAGGTGGGCGGTGTGCACGCTCAGCTGCCGCAGCGCAGTCACTTTGCTCATGGGACAGGAAAGTCCTTGGCAGGATTTACGGGGCCGGTACACGAGGCATGTCGCTGCAGGCGTTACTGGAAGGGATATTGGCAGATACTGGGCTGGGAGGAGAGCCGGCTCCCAGCAGAACAGGGATAATAATTTGGTCGTTGAGCAGTCGGGCTTCTCTGAAGGACGCCTTTTCAAGGTGCAGCGGGCGAGCGTTCCTGATCCCATGATAGACCCTGATTGCATTTTCTCCTATCAAACTGGGGCCCTTTTCAGTTTCGATGATGATAATGGGTTTGGAGGATGAGTTATGGGCAGCAGGGAAAGCACAGAGCTCTGAAAACCACAGGAAAGGAGGCCTTTGCCTCGTGTGAGCGCTGCGACCGGTGATGCACATCACCTCGTGCCCTCGTCCTCCCAATCAGCACCGAACTGATCTCGACAACCTGCTCACCACCCCAGAGTTGGCCAGACTTTGACGTGCCTCGGAGCCCAGTTATCCGGGGTGGGAGGTCTGGAGCAGCAGGTGGGCACTGTCGGAGAGCCAAGGGATGCGCGGTTCTCACCACCCACCTTTTACGCACTGGGGAGCCAAATAATCCGTTTTTCCCCAGCCAGAACAGGCACGGCATAAATATTCATCTGAGCAACTGAAAGCATCAGCCCTTGTTTCCTCGAGTGGAACTAACTGAAAATTGATGATAGTTTGCTGAGAAATGTGAGATTATGTACACAGAGGCAATTATATATAAACTTATTAATTATTTAACAGCTTGTTAATGAGCGAGTTTCAGTCTTGTAGCTCAGGCCGTCCCACCTGTTTGACGCTGCCGGCAGGGGGAACCGAGGGATGGAGATGCTTTTCCCATTTTAAGCGATGGCCTTTGGGTGCTGAGCTGCAGGAGGTGATGGTGGAGAGGCCAGCAATGGGGCCAGGAGGCGGTGGCACAGCAGACCTTCAGCTCCAGCTCCAGATGCTGGCTCACAGCCTGGAAGCGTTAGCTGCATTATACACTCTTGAAATTCTCATTAAACATGTATAAATGGAAATAATTTGATTTTCTAATGCAAGTGAACGATTTGCATTGATAGAAAATACATGTTCCTTGAGCAGCGCTGGCGTGCTGGGGCAGCCCAGCACCACTGGCCGGGCCGCTAGGACCCACTTGCAGGCTGCAAGTTGAGTTTCTTACTTCTATCGGAAGTCCCAAACATTCCGATCTCTGTGATGCGCGATCGCCATTGGTCGATTTGTGTTCTTTGTGCAGGAGGTCTCGAGCCGGGTCGTGCTGTGCCACCAGCAGGCTGCAGGGACTTTGGAGGTAGCAGCAGTGAGAACCATTTTCTCAGTACCTGTTGTGGTGCTGCTTTCAGAAATGCTTTTCACATCATGACGCGCCTGTAAAGAGATGCGCGGCACGCGGGGATCCGAGGTGAATCAAATCCAACGATCTGTGTTCCTTGAGCTTGGTTGGGAGATGTGTGCATAATAGAAGTAAAAACTAATAAACACTGGCAAATGCAAATGGGAGAAGGTTCATCAGTTACGTTAAGCGTATTATGTGCATTACTTACAAATAGATTACTTACATGTTAGTGGACACAGAAAGCAAATTATTCCGTGTAATCGTGTATCGGGGTTCCTTTACCTGGAGGAACAGCCCCCACCCCAGCCCAGGCCTCCACGTGCAGCAGGATGACAATTCCCCAGCTGAGAAGGATCAGCAGGAGCCAGGGCAGGGGCTGGGGGGGGCTGTGCTGCCTTGGGAAATTAAACTCAGCTGCAGAGGAAGCTGCCTTGATGGCAGAGGGTGAAGCTATAAATTACCCTGTCAGAGGGCAAGCTGCCTCGCAGCACTTTCACAGCTCGGTCTTTCTCTCTGTGTTGTTCCAGAGCAGAAACCCTTCCTCTTTCTCACAAGACAAAGGCCGTGAGCCAAGGGAAAGCAGCATTTCCCTCCAGTTTGGTGTTGAATTGGCATTAAGGGAGAAAGGCAGGACCGTCCCACAGCGAGGGTCGGTCAGGGTTCCTCCTCTGGGCAAACCGTGTCCTTTCTCCGTGGCAGGAGGGCTCCAGCTTTCCCTGTTGCACGTGCTGCTCGGGGACATCTCATTCCTCGGGGACACCGCTGCCCAGCCCAGGCTGGTGACTGGGCTGCTGCTCCGGGAAGGCAACCTGGGCAAAGGTAAGAGCAGGACAGGAACCACAGAAACGATGAGCAAAGCACGGCATCGCGGGCACTGGCACGGCAGGAGGGGCAGCGGGTGTTGCAGGCGGGCGCACAGCTGTGACTCTGCGGCAGAGCCACCAGGCAAGGCAGCCCCTTGCAAGGGACCCGTCAACCAGTTTGCACTTTAATTCTCTTTCCTCTACAGACAAGAGGAAGTTTTAAAATTCAGTGCAATCTAGATTATTCATATTTCATATAATCTGCTTCCAGGTTTCAGAACCAGGCTGATGACAATGTTTTTTCCACTGTGAGTTAATTTGCTTATTCCTAAAGGAAGGGGTGCAAGATCTCATTAATGGAAGCCTGCAGAGAGTGTGTTTTAATTTTGTCAAATAAGAAAACTGTCAGGCTGTAATTTGAGCAATGGAGAAATTATTAGGGACATTATTGGAGACACATAAATCCCATTAGCATAAATGGGGACAGGTT
The DNA here is from genome assembly GCA_033558235.1 of Neomorphus geoffroyi. NCBI lineage: Eukaryota > Metazoa > Chordata > Aves > Cuculiformes > Neomorphidae > Neomorphus > Neomorphus geoffroyi. Next base: position 674,565 of record JAUMJM010000029.1, on the reverse strand, counting down.
TTCTCATGTCCCAGCGATCATTACTGGGGAAATGGGATTTCACATCTGTCAGGAAAACACATTCCCGTTACTTTATTGATCGTTACGAACACGATGAGCACAGTGGATGTGACTTCTTTGCATTCCAAACCTTCAAACCTGCTGCCGAGGCTCGCTGGGCCCTGGCCGGGCAGGGACCCGGGGCAGCTGCTCAGCCGGGCAGGCTCGTTTCCGTGGGCAGGCGTTGCCTCCCAAACCCTCACGGTTAAAAAGTTCTTCTAAAAGCCACTGGCAGAAGCTGCTGGCAGCGGGTGCGTAGATGTCATGGTACAAAGCCTTCCTGCAGGAGATGTGTAGGTTTAAGGGAGAAAAAAGGAGTCCTATCACATTTTGCAGTCCTTGCTGATGAGGAGTTTCATTGCATTATTCATCCTGGAAACAGCGTAAACCAAGACAGCTAAAGAGAGGGGAATCGCGCTGTGCGCTGCGGTGTTTTAACATGCAAACGATGGCTTTTGTTCCTAGCAGCAGCACTGCTAGATTTTTAATTTTACACGCTGTGTGCCTGGTTCTCTCCGTGCAGACACAGCACTCCTACAGCTCTGACTGGGGTCTCCGTGTTTCCATTCCCATCGAGCAGCTCTCAGATCTGTGATAATTTAATTAACCTGCCCCGTTCTGTGGGAGCAGGGGAAAAGGATCCAGACACCCAGGGAGTTATTTCTTTGCCTGAGCCCATATGTCTCCTGTACAAAAGTAGCAGAACAGCGATTTCCACACCTGGAGATCTCATTGTGGGTATTGAAATTACAGATCCTTTTCATAGACTTGTGTCAACTGCTCGGGGTGAAGAGGAAAGCGATCCCTTCCATGGATGGTGTGTGGTCACATCTGAGCTGGCCCTGTCTGCTCGGCTCCAGGGGAAGCTGGGAGCCAGGGCTCGCAGGCCGCGCTCGCTGGGAATCGTGCGTGCCGTGTTTGACAGCCGGCTGAAAAACCAAGGTGCTTGCACAAGGGCAAAGGAGTTTCAGAAGTTTAAAGGTAAGCTTTGACCCCGCCGCTTGTCAGTGCGATGCTTCATAGCTCTAAAAATAGAGCATCTCTGAGGGAGGAAAGCTATTTTTGGAAAAGCTGGTTACTGCAGCCAACCTTGCGTCCTCACTGCAGCCGCTGCTCGGAGCCTTCTTTAATTTCCTCCTGCACGTAAATTTGATGATGTGCCAAGAAAGAGCTGGCACTCGCCCTTGCGAAGCAGCACCCCCAGGACGAAGGGAGCCCCCTCCTCCCTGCCCTCCTGGGGCTCCAGTCCCACCCTGCGGAGGGGAGGTTGGGGTCTGTACCCAGCCTGGTGGCACTTAGTGGCTGTTGCAAGTCTCAACCAGCACCCAGACCCTAATGTCGGCAGGGGACATCAAACCTGACCAAACACCCATCCGTGCCTCCACCGGAGGGTGCGGAGAGCTTGACAAACCCACGGGGGGTGCAAGGTGCTGTGGGAAGGGGAGTGCGTGGGGCAACACCACATCCAAGATTGCCATCCCTGTCCAGAGATGACGGGGCTTTCAGGAGCAACTAATGAGCTGCTCGCAATCAGGTAGCAGGGCTGGGAAGCGATGGGAGCCCCAGGAGATGCAATTAGTCATCACTTCACTCAAGGAGCTACAGTGAAGCCTGATTTGAACCATTAGAAAATCTGATCCCGTGGGTTGCGCACGTGCCTCGTAATGAAGTGAAGGGAATGCCCCCGGCAGTTTATTTACTGGAATCTCTGCTCCAAACACGCTTTGAGAGGGACGCTAAATACAGGGAAGTGGGTAGAAATGAACTCCAGCTAGAAATTTACTTGGAGAGAGCAGGCACACGAGGTGTATTTTTCTTTTCGTAAATGAAAAAAGAAAAGTACACACTTTTTGCTCTTGGCTCCCGGCTGACAGCTCACGCCGGCTCCGCCGCGTCTCCCCGATAATGATGGGAACTGCCTCGCACGTCTTTTACAAGCACTGAAATGAATACTGTTCTTCATTGGAAGTGGCAGATTCAACTACTCCCCAAAAGGTGAACATTAATATTCTGATTTTCAGTTGTTAGACCCGTGCTTTGGCCTTGGAGCTGCAAGGAATGAGGGAGGGAAGCACAGCTCCAGGTGGGAGCCAGGCAGTTTGGGTACCCCAGTGCCATCCCTGTAGCATCAATGGAGGGAAGCACCTCTCATGGGGCTCGATCCTATCTTAAGGGTTGTGCTGTGACATCAGATCTCTGTCACAGAGCATTTTCAGTGCAAGCAAAGGAGAGATAAATCTTCACGGATTCAGCCTCATTATCTACGTGGCATTTAAGCGTAATTTATGCCCGATGTCTCGCCACTTCCCTGGTAGGAAATTGCATTGTTGGTTCCCCAGCTTGCGGCTTCTGCGGCAACTGTGTCAGAAATATTGAAATAAATTGATCTGACTTGAGTTCCCCGTGCATTTTTATTGCCAGTTTATCAACGCAGGCGAGGCACTAAATGAGTTATGTTGGGAGGAGGAGGAGGAAGATGAAGGCACGGTGGCCTGGCTGCCCACACCTTTGCTAAAAAGGGGTTCAGGCATCCCAGCTGTCCCTGTGCTGGGGATCCAGCTGAGTTCTCTGTACCTTGAGTTTTCCCTCTTTTCTTTTTTTTTAATCACATCCTAATTAGGGAAAAAGCAAAAGCTTTAAAAAAAAAAAAAAGGAAAACAAACAAACAAAATTAATGAGCAGCGCCAGGGGAGGAAAAAAGCATTTTCTGGCCAGAGTCCTTGGCATGGGTAGGAAATAGCTGCTCCTCTTGGAGAGTGTCGGGTCCGCTGTGAGCTGCCAGCTGAGGAAGTCAAGTGAAAACCAAGTGCCTGGAAGCTGCTCTCGCTCAGCCTCCCTCTGCTGAGCTCATGTAGCGCCTCAGCCTTAGCAGTGGGTACTTGGGTGTTTATTCCCAGACTAAATTGCTTTTGGAGCTCCGTCTCGTTTGTCAGCGCGAGGGAAAACAAGCTGTCGTTTGGACTAACAGCCTTCACAGCTCCTTCTCCGGGTTGTTTGTACTCGCGGCAAGGAGGCACGCGGCAAGCATCCTCAGCCAAGGGCCAACAGCACCCGCCTCGCGAGCGCCGCCTGGGCTCTGCGACCGAGGCGCCTGGTGAGCAGGGCAGGAGCTGGCGGTGCCCGGCTGATTAAACTCTTCTGTAAGACCCAGGCTGGCTGCCGTGCCCCCGGGCAGCGGTTCCAGGAATCCCCCAGAGCAGCCCATGGGAGAAGCCCAGGCTCCCTCCCTGCTCCTTGGCAGCTGCGCTGCCCAGAGATGCTCAGTGCCAGCATGGAGAAAGGGCTCCTGGCACTGGCATCTGCGTGAGAGAGGCTGGCACACGCGGAGCCGCAAACTCTTCACGTGTCTGGGGAGCATCAGAGTCTCCAGCAAACCTTGGAGCTTTCCGGTTCCTCTGGGAGACCAGCTTTGCTCAAAACAAACCTGGCCAGGTGCCTACCTGCTCTGGAGCTGCGTGAGTGCTGCAGACTGCGAGTGCGGGCAGGGCTGATAAACCTCCAGCAATTGTTTATCGCCACAGCTCCTGGTCATGGACAGCTCGGGCAGCAGCTCGCGAACCTCCTTCACTTGCACATCCCCCTGAACAATCCGGGCTCCAATTTCCTGCTGTTGCGGTCGGTTCTTTCTGACCACTCTATTTTGGATTGCTCTTTCTTTGGGGTTTTTTGGCTGGTTGGGCTCTCTTGCCTGCAGGGACCTGGTCTGTCCGAAAGCTGAGCCTCGCCTTGCATTTGGGCATCCCCCGCCACCGCCGGCAGCCGTGACGCCTGACTGCGGCCAGGTGAGCGTGGGGCTGCCTGCAAGAGAATACTGACCCTGGCGGGTGTTTCTGGAATAACAGAATCACAGAATGGTTTGGGTTGGAAAGAACCTTAAAGCCACTCAGGGACCCCTCCCACTGGATCAGGGCGCTCCAAGCCCCATCCAACCTGGCCTGGAACACCTCCAGGGATGGGGCAACCGTGGCTTCTCTGGGCAACCTGGGCCAGGGCCTCCCCACCCTCACAGCAAAACATTTCCCCCTAAGATCTCATCTCAATCTCCTCTCTTTTGGCTGAAAACTACTCCCCCTCATCCTGTCCCTGCACTCTCTGATCCAGAGCCCCTCCCCAGCTTTCCTGGAGCCCCTTTCAGTGCTGGGAGCTTTCATTGTGGAGGTTGTTGGCATCATGGGCCGTTTTTGCAGCCTTACCCACAGCAGCAAATGTTTTCCTTGTAAGCTGCTTGAAAAACCCATTGCAGCGGAAAGATCCACGAAACCCGATCTTCCTGCCCAAGGTCTGCTCTGCAGAGGCAGCAGGAGGTAACTCACTGATGTGCAGTGACTCTGCCGTGCACTGGTCTGTGGAAGTCCTTGCTTGGTGGAGAGTGCTCCTCGTGGACACGTTCCTCCTCTCTTTCTCCATGGACCATCCCAGTGCTTCCCAGAGAAATCAGCAGCTCCCTCCTCATCCGTGGGGAAACGATGCTGAGTTGGTTTTTTTTTCTTTTTTGCAGTGGTCCTTTCCAGCAAAACTTTCAAATTTGCTCCAAAGTTCTAGGTAGGAAGAAGAGCAGAGTTTTCTTGCTTTGGCGTGAAGTTAGAGTCCCAAATGGAGACATTTAATGCCTCGTGGGGGTTATTAGAAACAAAAAAGCATTGGAAAGAAAGCATGCCATAAATCCAAGCCTTTTTGTAGGCTTTCGATCTGTTACGCGTTAGACCGTGGTCTTCTAAAACAGAAGTGACGGCGCCAAATAGAGACTGTTATTGTTTAGGTATCTCTGCTGGGAAATGCTGTCTGAGGAGCAGCCACAGTAGCTGCCCTGACGCAGGATTGATCAGGGCACGTTGGCACCGGTCTGTTGGTAGGGAGCAGAATATGCTTGTTGAGATTATACCAGATTTACAGTGATTAATAACGGATTGGACATGGCAGACTTCAAAGGGTTCGGCTCCCTCGCAGTTTGGTGGTAGGTTGAGTTCAAATAAAATTGCAGATTCGCTCCAGTGGTTCAGGCAACTGTTTTTCCCCGGAGAGTGAGGCTTTGGGCTGGATAACATCAGCGAAGCCCTGCTGCTCATACCCTGCCCCCCTCGGCTTTGTGCAAGCGGCACAGCCGGTGCGGTGGCTTGCTGAGGGGGTCACTCAGCTCGGCGCAGTTCCTTGTGGAGTCCTGCTCGCCACAAGAGCTGAACCCAGGAGGTGCCGTGCTCGTGGAAACTGCTGTGCTGGCCCAAAACAGCCCTGCGGCAGGGAGAGCCGGCCGCTGGGACAGCTGAAGCCCTTCATTACAGGGCGGGTTCTTCTCCGAGATGGAACAGGGAGCTCACCTGCCCAGCAGGATGAGGGGGGGTTTTGTCACCAGTCTGAGGGATTAAGCGAGCTGGGAAATGTAGGACATCCCCGTCGCTGGCATCGTTGTCTCTGCACACGCAGACCTCGAGCTATTTTTAAAGACCTTCCAGTGTACACTGTGGCTGTGGCTTCTGGTATTAAACACTTGAAATCTCCTTGCAGCAGGAGCTCCCTCTCCCACTTTATGTCTGGAGGCTCCCGACCACGCGAAGGACAGCACAACATGCACAGATCAAGACTTTTAAAATTAATAACAGTGTTATTCATGATGTGTTATTATAAACATGCTCTCACTTGATCTTTCTCAGGCAATTTAGTGGGGTCCTGCGGGCTGCTGCGACTGCACTTTGCCCAACCGCATCACTTCTCCTTCCCCTCTGCTCGAGCACTCGGATGTCTGACTGTGTGTCTTAATATACAAGATCAGATGAGCCAGGAGAAGGCCAGGGCAAGCGTGAGTTCCTGAGGAGCCTCAGACAAATGTATTTCATAAGTGATAAATGCTTCAGCATTAATCAAGTGTTATTGTGTGTTATAGTTGGGAGGCATCTCGAGCTAATGAAGACGTTTTCCCTCTATCTGCCATTATCTGGGCGCCTGGCAGAACCGCGGAGGAGCTCTCATCCCGCTCCAGGCAGGGCTGATGGGATTTGCACCGGTCCCAGTTGCCATGGAGAAAGTGTTAGATGGCTTTAATACATCTCTGCGAATTTCTCCCCGGAGTTTTCCCGTGACAAGCTGGACTGGAGGTAGTGAATAAGAAGCTATAATCTTCCAACTCTATGAAAAAATGATTGATGGAGCACGAGGGGCGTAAACAGCTTAGTGGGGCTCTGGTAGCACGTGGCGCAGCAAGGTGAGTGCTGGGAGGGACCGGCAGTGGTCCTGGGGGCTCCTCTGGGGGACGCGCCCCTAGAATGGGCTGCACTGTGCAGCCCTGAGCCGCCCCAGCCCCCTCTGCCATCCAAACCTGGGTGTCACCCTCACCCCACGCCGCTCGGGGGTCACCTGGCTGAAGCCCCTGGCCCTTTCTGGGGGGATGGGGGCTGTCGAGCTGCGCTCCCACTCCTCTCCTTCATCGCCAGTCCAGGCGCGTGGTTCATTACCCACCTCTGTCAACAGCGCAGCGCTCTCCCGCCTCTCGTTAACGTGCTTTCACCAGGAATTAAAGGGAAGGAAATTAAACCCCTGTTTGTTTTCACTTCAGTGTGTTTCCCTCTAAAACCCCGAACGTTTATGTTTGCCTGTTTGCTTTTGAAGTTGACGGAAACATGAATGATTCATAAAAACAAAGGGCAGAAGGAGCCCCAGCGCAGCGTGCCAAGCCAGTCCTCCACCTGCCCGACTTTTCATCTGGGCTTTTTTCCGCCTTCGTTCATCCCATTTCCCTGCCTTTCACCCAAAAGATAACAGGACACGAATTGGGCTGGAATCAGGTAAACCTGAGCTGGGCGTTTTCAACGAGAAAGGAGGTGGCAGGAAAATCAGGAGAAGCAGAGGGAGAAGGCTGCAAAACCTGCAGTGGTTTCTGGAAGCTTCAGGAAGGAGACCCGGGATGGTGGGTGTGGGAGTCATCGGTGCCCTCTCCTTCCTTTCCGTTTTTGTGTTGTTATCTCCCTGCTTCCATCCCCGGTGGATTCCCTAAACCTTTCAGCCACTCATGGGCGTCTGAAGGATGAAGTCCATCAGCCACCCGTTAACGTCCCCTTGGCAGCGGGTTCTGCTCCCGCGTCACCTCCACCATGGCTGGGAACCGCGCCACGAGGGGCCGGTTTGGTGAGCAGCTGCTGATGTGGCCAAAAGTCAAGGTAATGCAGCTCCTCATTCCCTCTTTCCTTTATTTTCCAGGAGTTTTGGTGAAGTCCCCTGCCAGCACAGCTGCCCCACCGGAGGCTGCCCGAGCACCTGGCTCCGAGGGTGATTCCCAGGGAGTGCTGTGGCGCGGAGAGGCTGCACAGCGAAGCGTGCGCTTCGGCTGCTACACCGGGGTTAAAATGTAATTAATTAACAAGTTTACGGTGTTTTCCCATCTGAAATTAAAAACAAAAATTATGCAGAACATACAAGGTAATTAGGAAGCAGCAAGCTACAACACACCTTTAAACGAGAGCGCTAAAAACATGGTGTTCGGCGGCGGATTTTTAATGTAACAGCTAATAAAGACTTGCACCCTCGATCGCGTCCCAGAGAGCACTCGTCAGTCTTCACCCTTCCCTTTGGATCCAGGTAGGGCTCCACCAAGACGCAAATTTTTCATATTCTTGGTCCTTGTCCATGATCAGATTTCCCATTTAAAATCTATTAGCCAGGCTGAGAAAATTGCTTTATATTTTATGTGCCTGGTTTAATATTGTTTTTCCCCTTGCCTTTGCGACTGGCCCCTCGTGTTTCTCCACCCCCTGATGATTTAACTGCGCAAGATGTTCCACCAATTCATTAGAGTGGAGTGCACGGAGCAGGTCGTGCATATTAAACGTGAAGTTTGTACTACAGTTGGTTCAATAATCTGAAAGGAAAACAGTGGGGTTTTCCCCATACGTTACTGGGTGCCAGCTGCTGCTTTTGGCAAGGCAGCTCCTCAGCCGGACGAGCCAACCTAACGAGGTACCTTTCACTCCTCAGGAGAGGAGGCAACTGTTGATCCGTGCATCTCTTCCAGTGCTAAATTAAAGCTGGAAATGGAAGGTTTATGCTGTTTTTCCTTCCAGCCGGGTCTGCGGTGCCGGCAGCAGAGGAGTTGGCAGCACTCGCCATCCCTCCCTTTGCCAGCCTCACCTAAACTTGCCTTTAGGAGTTTTCCTCCCGGGTCCTTCCCCCGAGTGCATTTCCAATGACTCCTCATTTTCCCACAGGAGGTAAAGGCTCCTTTGGGAGCCGTGACTGAGGGAGCAGCTCCCCACCTGGCGGGGCGACCACCCTGGGATGGCCAGTGGCCACTCCTTGAGGGCAGCCGGGGCCACCCAGCCATGCAGCACCATTCCTGCATCTGGGAAACACCGGTGTCCCCGCAGCCCTGCTGGTGCCCGACAGCCACTCCAATTTCCAACTGCGCTTTTGTCACCTGCATCCCTCGTCTCCTGCCCTCGTTTGCTGGCCCAGAGGAAATCTTGGGTCGGATGCAGTGGTGATTTAAAGTATTTTGCTGGGGTTAAAATACGGGGATGCTGGATGCCAGCCGGAGGCAGAGGACCCAGCGTGTCGGGCACGGCCCTGCAGCCCAGCCCGGCTCTACCGGAGCTGATGTGCAGCTCTCACCGCAGCTCCCGTCGCTGCCAGTGCACTCAGGGACAATCTATTCCTGCGGTAATGCTGACTAATTATCACACAGCCGATCGCTGCCGCTCTGCTTTCCCGTTCCTTTTGCTTGTCAAGCTCCAGTCACGCTGTGATCGGAAATTTTTAGGAACAAGAATTTTACGTCAAGTACTGTGTTTCTTCTGTTTTCCTCCCATGGGGTGGCTCGTGGTCCCGGCACAGCCGAGGGCTGCTTTTCGCTTCCCACCGGCACCAAAACCAGCTGAGGGCTGATGCCTGGCAGCTGGCTCAGACCACCAACCACGGGATGGCCGGGTGCCCTCGGAGCCAACTGAGGCAGCAGTGGAAGGGAAAAGGGAGAAAATGGGCAAAAATATGGCCTGGGCATCTTCTGATGCGGGAGCCACGGCGCTGGACTCGCGGTCCACTGCCACAGTGGCCAACCAGCAGCAGTGGCTCCCAGGGGACTCCAGAATGAAATTTCTGGTTATTATGTGAAGTAATCAAATCAATTTAAAGAGTTTTGAAGAAAGACCATTCTTTTTATTGCATCTCCTAATGGTTTTCCCTATTTTCAGCCGTTTCCCAGCCTGTGTGGTTGAGAACAGCGCTGCTGACGTGGAGAACGCGGGGGCTCAGCGTGAGGAATGGTGACGATGCGAGACGAGCCAAACGGCGAGAGGAAGAAAAATCGTCCTCACAAAAATGCCAACATCAACCCTGTCAGGGAGAGCTGGAGAAAGATGGTGTTCCAAGGAGGACAACGTAAAAGCCGCTGGGGGATTGGTGCCTGTGCAGGAATAATTGCCCCCAAAAGACCAGGGTTGGGGTGTCAGAGGTAACTGCTTTTCTTTGCTTTATTTGCTTTGCACACACCCTGGGTGACGACTGATCTCGTTCACACCGGTGCTTCTGCAGTTTTCTCTCTATTTCCTATTTGCTTCCTTTCTTCAGTTTCCCTTCTCCCCCCCCCCCCCTTTCCCTGCTGCTATCTCCTTTTTCCTCTGATCTCAAGCTGCTCCCTCCCAAAGAAGACAGGTGGTTCTGTATTCCTTGCAGCAGTAACAGCCTTATCTGCTGCCCTGGTGCATCCTCACTTCTCAGGCTGTCTTGTATCTTCACCAAATCTGCTCCACCTGCAGTGTCTGGTTGTCCCTTATTAATAACTTTGCCCAGGCTCACACTGCCTGGGGTTTTGGTGCATTTTCCGAGGCCACCTGGCAGTGCCATCCTTCGTGCTGCCTTCTTCTTGTCTGAGGATACTTCACCTCCACAAATAGCACAGGGTCCCCCCCAGTGCAGCAGCTCAGGTGGGTGGGAGAGGCTTTCTGTGATGAATTTGCTGCAGGCAAAGGCCTTTTATTTCTATCCCGGAGCTTGTGGGTGAAAAGGATTGGAGGAGCACGGTGCGATGCTGCTTTGCTCTCCCCTCTACACGTGAGAATGAGGGACCAGGGCGGCGGCGAGGAGGGGGCAGGACCTGATGGTGGTGAAGTCACTGAGGACGGTGGGTGCAGAGCAGGCACCACCGATGCAAGGGCGAGCGTGTTGTGGGTTTGGTTCGGTGCCTGCAATCAATACGAGCTTGCTTGGGGTAATTTTTTTTGTGTCTTTGGAACAGTTTATTTGGTTTCTAAAGTGCTGGTTTTCTCAAGTAATTTCTCAAGCCTTGTCCGAGCCTCTTGTCATGTTGGCACTGAGTGAGTTCGAGGGCTGTTTTCTAGTCCACTTTGTCATTTCGATTTTTTTTTTTTTTTGGTGGCTCTAAATTTACATTGAAGTGTAATTCAGTTTTGTTTTGCCAACCTGGACATGAAATGAAACACGTTACCATCATCCAGCAACCCCTACGAGGCATTTGTCTCTTGGGCAGCCTGCGGAGCCTTGTGGGTTCTGCTTTCATCGAATCATGGAATGGTTTGGGTTGGAAGGGACCTCACAGCCCACCCAGTGCCACCCCCTGCCATGGGCAGGGACCCCTCCCACTGGATCAGGGGGCTCCAAGCCCCATCCAACCTGGCCTGGAACCCCTCCAGGGATGGGGCAGCCACCACTGCTCTGGGCACCCTGGGCCAGGGCCTCCCCACCCTCACAGCAAAACATTTCTCCCCAAGATCCCATCTCAATCTCCCCTCTTTCAGCTGAAAACCCTTCCCCCTCATCCCTGCACTCCCTGATCACAAGCCCCTCCCCAGCTTTCCTGGAGCCCCTTTCAGCACTGGGAGCTGCTCTGAGGTCTCCCCAGAGCCTTCTCCTCTCCAGGCTGAACAACCCCAACTCCCTCAGCCTGTCTTCCTGTGTCCAAGCCTTTCCTCACCCCAAGCCCTTTTCCCCCAATTTCTCTTCCCCTTCAGTGGGTTTGAGCAGTGCCCAGGCGTGCGGGGATGCCGCGTCCCACAGCCGCAGCCCTGCGGCTCCAAGCCTCTCTAAAAACCAAGCGGTAAATTAAAGGATGTCCCTCAAGCACAGGGGAGGGAAGAGAAAGCCTGATCTTTACAGATGACATTTAAGCCTGCACAAGGCCGATGAATTTTACCCACTGTCACATTTAAAAGCCACTGAATTCATTATACCATTGAATAAATCATTTTTTAAAAAAATGTATTTATCCATAGAAGAGGCACTGCTTTCCAGTTGAGCTCCTCCTGCCAGGACAAAAGCTGCCAACGTGGGAGCCACCAATCCAGCGCTCTCCTCTCCTCTGGTGGTGTTTGGATCCCACGCCGCTGGGGGAGAGTCTGCAGGCAGAGTAGAGTTGGGCTGATGGTTGGACTGGATAAGTTTAGAGGTCTTTTCCAACCTTCAGTGATTTTCATGTGGGTACGGAGGACCAAGGCATCGTCTGGGGGAGTGACTGAAGGCTGACAGCGCTCTGAGGTGCTCTCACTCCTCTGCTGCCAACAGCAGCGAAGGGTTAAGTTGCTGAGATGGAGCCTGGTAAATCAAGCAGGAAAATAATCAGCTCCCGACTGAAGTGAGGTGTTGTTTGATATTTTACAGCCTCTTTCATACACTTTACAGAAACTAATGGTTACACAAAGAATACCTGGGGGATGATAACAGGCTATAAATAATACAGGGTTCTCCAGCACAGAGCTGCCGTGCGCAGGTTTGAGGAGCACAGGGGCGCCTTGGGATGACTCCCATCCCAGTCGTCTCTAAAGAGACCGGGGCAATGGTGCCCTCTTACCGTCCCGGCAGCCCTCTCAGCTGAGCCATTCTGGCCTGGCTCTGCTCTCCCCTTCACCCCCGCGTCACCTGCTCCCCTCACTGCTGTGGTCGTCACTGGCGATGCCCTTTGCCAGTGGGGCCGGGAGAAGCCGGAGGTTTCCCATGCAGGCTGGGAACAGCCAAACCCGTCGCCATCCGCCCAGATTAGTGCGTAAGCTGCTCTGACATCCACTTGTCCTAAAGAAGTGGATGTGTTCCTGCATCCGGGCTGAGCATCTCTGGAGGGCGACTGCCCCTGCTACTCGTGAGTCAGGGCCAGGCTGGTGCGCAGGGAAGCAGCTCTGCCTGTCCCTGCGCTGGCATAGGAGCGGTTTTTCATGAGCGTTTGAGTGTCTTTGAGCCACAGTGCAGAACTCCCCATCTGCAGATGTAGTGGTTTCAGTTTAACTCTGCCGCTAAATATTTTGACAGCCTGTCTTCTTACAGCCTTGCACAGTGTGTCGCGTTGTACGGTAACAGTCCCCTCCGCTCCCTGCCGCATGCTCCACGCTGTTGCCGAAGCAGCATCGGGCAGCCATGACCCTCTCGGGGTGGAAAACACTCCCAGCTCAAACCCCGGAGATGGGAAAGGGATGAGGGAGAAAGCAGCCCCGCAGCCGACTGTCTCAAAGCAGGGCAAATTGGCTGCTGGGGGGGGGCTCATCCTGCATCCCCCAAAATATTCCCAACATCAGGTCCTCTGGCTGCCCCACCAGCTTTCCTAACATTTAGCCCACGAATTAATCTCTCACTGAGAACATGACCAGAAAAGTTGGTGGCAGGACCCACAGCTTGATAAACCAAGAGAACGAAACCCTTCTACATCGCAATTTGGCAGCGGGTTTTTCCTCCACCTGTTTCACAAGGAGGGACTGATGTGTCTCCTCTCCTGTCTGTGACTGTGAAATTGTATTCCCCTATTAACAGGCTTACAGACGTTACAGGTGACCAGTTCAGGAGACACGCTGCCAACGGCAGGGATGCTGAAAAGGGACACTGGGGTTTGCTCACTTTGGGGTAGAGGAACCAGAACGCAGGAGCGCCAGGGTCTGCATCAGTCTTGAACCCCCACGCTGGTGCCCGATTCCTGCGTGGCTTGGGCTGGGGGGGTCTCTGTGTTTGGTTTCAGGGCAGCATCTTCAATCCCTTCCTCATCTCCTGCCTACCTGCATCCCATCCAGATCCGCGGTGCAGACCCCCCCCATGCCCTCTGCAAATCCCAGGGGAAGAGGAGTCCACGGCAGACCTGACTCTTTGCTCCGTTAATCCCCATTTCCTACGCACGGAGCTGCCCAAGCTGATTCCGGCTGTGTGGATGGCCAAGTGTCCCGGCTGCTTGAGCTCCCCATCGGAGTGACAATCGCTCTTCCTGCCTCTCCTGCTGTCATCGCTGTGTCTTCGCCTCTGCAGCTCCGTCAGCTGGGTTTCTCCACGTTCTCACTTGCGAGTTTGCGGGCGCTGGCTCTGCACTTCAATATTTGCGTTGCAAAAATGTGAGCTGACAACATCTCATCGGACCGACGCTCCCACCCCGTGCCTGCCAGGGGCTGTCGCACTCGGAGGTGACCCCAGCGTGGATGGGACGTGTTGATGTGAAGTGTCTCCAACCCTGTCCCTGCCCTCCGCTTACGCCCCCAGGAGACGTTCCTGGGATCAAACAGCCGAGGCGAAGCAGAGGTGCGATGTGTTTGCTCCGACCCAGGAATCTGGGGCTGCAGAGCAGCAATCCCAAACCACTGGGAAACGGGCGGAAAAGGCAGCCTCCTTCCCGCCTCGCTGCTTCTAGAAACCTGCACAAGCAAGGGAAGAGAAAAGCATGCCAGCCCCCGCGATGATGCTGTTTGATGAACGTTTGGAGCAGCCAAGGTGATCTCTCTGGGGGGAGATGGGTGCCGTGCCCACCCCGCCATCCCTCGTGCCTGCCCGGGGATCGGGCCCTTTGCAGGACTCGGCTGGGCAAACCCCCCACCCCCACCGGGGCTCTCATCACCAAACCATCACAGGATTTAAATACGTCAGATTAATCGCTTTATCACCCAAACACAGGTGGATTAATGCAGCCGCTTAATGCTCTGTTTAAGCAGCTGATTTTTTTAAAGAAGCCAAATAATTGAGGGAATTATTGTAAAATTGGAAAATTTTACAGTTCATTTGCTGCTTATTGTCAGAACACGTGGGAGAAGTGTGTGCTGTAGAGGGTGGAACCCCTGTGCCCGCTGCTCGGGAGGCGAGAGACGAGGGCACAGAAAGAAGTTTCTTGGTGGGAAGCCAGTCAGGGTGTGGACTTCGTAGCCCCAGGTGAGCAGGTGCTGGAGGTGAGGTTGCAGGCCCAGCGCTGGCTCCAGGAGCCCTTTGGTCTCCCCAAAATTCAGCTGTTGAGTGGGAAGGGGCTCTTGGAGCCATGGATGGGTCTCTTGTCTGGACTGAGCAGCCAGGCGTGACAATAACTCGGTCGTGGGAAGAAACAAGCTTCATCTCCTCGTGTTTTAATACGGGAAATGTCACCTGCTCCTGCAGCTTCTCTCATAACCACAGAATTTATCTGTCAGCAAGCTCAACCAATATAAGTTGAATAATATTTGTTGATTAATGTTGTCGATGAGTTTCCTATTTTCTTTAAAATATTTGCTGCATATTTCTGTAAATTATTCATCTGGTTTATAAGGCAAAGCAAATATTTGTGAATAGATATGAATTATGTGATTTATAAAAATGAAATATTCATGAGATTTTCATTATTCACCTCGTCCCAGCGTTGCTACATAAATCTGATCAAGCGAGTAGATTTGGTGAGGCTGAGCCCGCATTTGCAGATATCATGGAGCTCGCTGGCTCCCGCACAGCAAACCCGAGTGGTTTTGGACCAAGCGGTTGGATGCCGTGCTCGACTGCTGCTGCTTGGGCTGCGGTCCCACAGCTTCGAGAAGACGCAGGAAAGGACGCGCTGGCAGAGCCCGCGGCAGCTCTGCAGCGCCTGCTTCATGCAAGTCTGCTTTAAGTGGAATTTCAGCAGAGACAAGGGCAAGAAGAGGAGACCAACATGTTCTTTCCCTGACAAGGACGCCGCGGATGCCAGCGCTGCCAGGAGGTCACACAGCACCGCAGGGAAGGGTGCCAGGGAGAGGTGTTTCGACTCAGAGGGACGAACGCAGACAGTGGCTGTGCAATGTGAGTGAAAAACTGGCTGAAAAGCCTTGCCTTTGTGTGGCTCCAAACGTGGCACTGGCCGGTGCCCCTTGCCAGCTGTCAGTGTGGGTGCACAGTTGTGAAAGGTGCCCCCAGCTTCCCGTGCGTCCCTCCCAGCGTGGCCACTGCCGGGCTGCTCGGGCTCCTGCGTCCATGGATGCTGAGCGTCGGGACGGGAGGTTTCGCCCTCTGCTCGCTCCCCCAGCCCACCGGGGGCAGCTGCTCTCCCCTGCGCAGCCCCCAAAACGTCATCCTTGCCCTCTGCCTTTTCCCTACAAGCAAAGCGTTTGACGAAGCGCTGCCCAAGGGGCGGCAAGAGAAGCGTCTCATGAAGGGCAGGCAAGGGATGTTTATCTCAGCCTTTGCTTTCCAGAAACCAAAAAGCACCTTGGTGCTGTGAAAGGAGGACAAGGGTGGAAGGCGCTGACGGCAGAGCTGTGACTCCCCAGGAGAGACCCAGGACGGTGGGAGCCCCGGCCACGACTGCCCCACAAGGTCCAGGTGAGTCCTGGAGCAAATCCAGTGCCAGTTTTGGTATTAAAATATGAGAAGTGTGATGTTAAAAAAATCGGTGAAGCAGATGTTTAACTTCTAGGATGTGAGTGACGCCTCCGACTGTGCTGGGACTGTGGCTCCGCTTTAAGTTATGCACACGCTGAGTGCTGCTTGGATCGGTGCCACTGGGTGCTCGCTGCTGCTCAGTAATGAACTCAGCTTCTTCGTAAGCTGCGAAATGAGCACTCAAAAATTCAGCTTTGGGGACCTTCATATTTTCTAAAGTGTTAAAGTGCTTTCTTCTTAAATAGCAAGCTTCCATTTAGAAAATAGACTGTTCCACAGATCGCATTATACATTTCCTGCCATCCGCGTGTTCTGCTCAACACGGCACGGGGACATCATCAAAACCCTGTGCTTAGCCAAGTGGAATTGCTGACTCTATTACCCTGGTCAGAGAAAGCTGTCTGTCCTCATCCTCCCTCTTATCCATCAGGAAGGGGCTGGTGGTTCGGTACCGTTATGGGCTGCGCATCCCAGATCTGCAGCCAGAGCTGACCAAGCTGAATTAGGAGGGAAACTCCCCGGGGGTGCAGAACCCAAGGCCACGGCTCCTCTTCGCCTCGTGAAGAGCTTGGATTGACCCATAGGATTATTTAAACCCACCGGAGGGAGGAGCCTGTGCTTCCACCCTGAGGTCACAGGTATCAAATCCAGAGGCAGCAGTGGGGCTGCTGCTTCAATAGCACCCCGGAAAAGAGGGAGGTGTTCCCACAGGGGCTGCGGGCAGTGATTGCTCCTCACCTTGTGCATGGTGGGGGCGGTCAGAGGACCAAATCCCCCAGGCAAGGGTGGGTGTGAGGGACCCCTGGGCAGCAGGGCTGGTGGCCACACCAAGCAAGGGCAAAGGAGTTTTGGGTCCCCAACAGCTCCCTCTGTGCTGCTGTTGCGCTCGCTCACAGCCCCGCTCCCAAAGGTCACATTGCTGCCTGCAAGGCAGAAGCAGCGATGTTTTATTCTGGCCAAGGCAGTTCTTGAGTTTTCACACTAAACTCCAGGTTTGTTCATCCGTGGGATGGCATTTTTCCCCTTGCCGGCTCCGGAACAGCCACAGAGAAGCCATTTATCAGCACTGTGTGTGCATCCAATCTCCGGGGCCCTCTGCTTCACCTCCCGTTATCGGCCATCTCCGCGGCACTTAATGAAGCAGCTATTTTGAGGTGACAGCCTAATGAATCTGAAAAGTTTTTGACCCTTTTATTGCAATGCCTTAAATATTGGGTATCTGGAAAATAGTTTTAATGTTGCATGGACCATTATGAGCCAATGGATTTATTGTAGGTGTTCTACTCTGGGATGTTCCACGGGGCTTTGGGAGAGCAGCCAGCAAACTGGAATAGGGGAAGATTCTGCTGGTAGGGCTTTTCTTAGAAAGATGTCTTCATTTAATGCTCCTTTCCCATAACCCTTCTCTCCCGTGCCTGGAAAGCACGTTGCTGCGTTGGGAGGCTGGGCTTAAAGCAGACTCACGGCCACTGTGGACAGAGCCGGCGTTGGCTTTGCTGTTGTGCCAAGGCTGGTTGTGCCACTGGTCTTTTCCAAAGCATAAAGAAAGAAACTCTTACTGGGTCCCAAAGGAAGGTGCCCAGGGGTACCTTTGTCCCTTGGAAAACAGGTCGCAGTGTTGAGCGTGGGGTAAGACCAGGCTAAGGCAGCAGTAAGCAGTAGGGAGCCAACCTGCAAGTCTTGCACAGGCACACTTCATGCTGGCACAGCAGCACTTCCAGCCCCTGGGAGGGCAGGTCTGGTGTTGGCCACGGGGCACCGAGAAACAAAGCCTCTCTTTCCAGAATACCAGCCTTTCCATGAATACACTTTGCCCATCAGAGGGCACAGCGGGCTGCTAAGGTGCTTAATAGCTGCCAACTGCAGACATGGATGATGTGGCAGCGTCGACAGTAGGAGAGGCAGCGCGCCAGCAGTGCCCCCAACAGCAAGCAGGACTCGCCACTGGCATCTCTCCGGGCAGCATCCCTGCACAGAGTCCGGCCACAACGGGGTCTACTGCCGGGTCAGCTCCTCGCTGTAGCTGCCATGCTATGAAGAACACATTCCCACAAAACAAAGCCCTCCTGGGTCCAAGGGAGTTTCTGCAGGTTTTGAGGCACCAGCAAGAACACAAAGCCCCAGGAAAAAGCTCTTGCCAAAAGACCAGAGTGCATTCTCCTGTATCTGCACTCTCGGCAGGAAAACACGTTTGCCTTCTGTGGCTCGTGGGGTGATGGGAGGGGGCTGGATGGTGCGGTGCCTGTTTCCTTCTACAGCCCCATCACCCCACTGGCTCCTGGATCCGGCCGGGAGCACCCACGTGCTCCTCTCCCTCCCAAATCCCGGCTTTCAGGGGATGCTGAGCCAGCTTCTGCAGGTGGGTTGGAACCACATGGGGTTTTCCAAAGAAGGAGGGAGGGGGTGTGGGGAAGCCAGGGGCAGCACGGCTGCTGCGGCAGCCCACGGGAGGAGGGGGCTGAACTGAACCCACCCAGCACGGCCTGGCTGGCGGCCGGGAGAGGTTCCCACGCCTTGGCCCCGGTTCAGTAACGATACATGGGTTTACGACAGAGAGAAATTGCGCCCTCGGGTTAGCGCAGCTCGAAACACGCGTGCCAATATTGGCTCGTGTTTGTTTGGGTTTCTCCTCCAGCTCTACACGATCTCGACAGAATGAAACGGGGTGCACAGGTGAGGGATTGGAATCAGACAGCAGCCTCTGTAGTGGCTTGGGATAATACAGAATTTTACATGAGGAAGTCAAGAGTTTGGTGACTTGGGGGCGGCCGAGGCTCTCAAGGGCAAGGCAGTGACTTGTCCCTTGTTCACAGCTCTGCTCCGGAGAGCCTGCGGCTGTGGCTGCAGCCATCACTGCTCGGGGGGTGCCGGTTGAGTGATTGCAGGCACGTCTCGATAAATCCAGGGCGGCGTGCGGTCCCCTCGCCCGGGCTCACACACTCAGGGGAGACCCCAGACACTTTCCTGGGCACCGCAGCCTCCCGTGCCGCTGGCTCCCTCCTGGCAGGCAAGAGGAGAGCTCAGAAAGCAGTTCCTGCAGCCTTCAGTGGCAGGAATTTCTCCTCTCAAACTTCTTTCCCCCCATCTGCTTTGGTGAAGGACTTTGCTCCTCAGTCATTTAGTTTTTAAAAGAAAACCAAGATGAAAATCTCCACTCCTCCGAGGGACATTAATTGCTGTTACTTTGGAGCAGACAGGGCTGGCAATTATATTTTTTGCTCAGCAGCTGATGGGCTTGGAAACCACTTTTAGCATTAAAATGGAAGGGAGAGGGATGCTGTCTCGCAGGTGAATGCCCCTCAGTGTCCGTAGGTGTTTGTCAGCACCCTTTAGCTCATGGCAATGCTGGCTTTCGCTGTAAGGGCCGTTAAATATGATTTAAATATTTTTTTTACTCATTAGCAATAATTTAGAATGATTCTCTTTTTTTTTCCTGAAACTTCAGCTATGATTATAATAGCTTTGTAAATTTGGTCTCTATCATTAAAATTAATGATATCCTAATGCTCTATGTGCACTAGAAAAGTCTGATCAGTTTTTTCCCCTTTATATATCATTACTAATAGAACATTTTAATGGCTGTAATTTCCAGCCCTGTAGATGGAAACCTAAAAATAGGAAGAAAGCCTATTTCATCACACCATGCCAGCCCCTAAATAATTTAATTACATAGACCGGAATATCTGGAGCTGGGTGTGTTCCCAGCTGCAGATAACCAAAACCGCTTGATATTACTTTTAGAGCGGGGCTGGTTATTACAAGATCTCACCCTCTGGCCCCCGCCAGGCCACTGCTGAGGGTGGCAATGTGCAGATGGAAGGGGACAGCTCTCCTCAGCCAGCTCTTCGCTCAGACAACCCTCCGCAGGACAACGCCGGACGCCCAGCTCTCTGCAGCGGCAGCTCCGTACGGGGTTAGGATTACAGCTCGGGGCAGGGATGTGGTTAGGGTTGGGGGCTCCCTTGGTAGAGTTGTCCCTGTGGAGATCTGGCCATGTAGAGTTGTCCTGCAGAGAGCTGGCCATGGAGCGTCGTCCCAAAGCCTTCGCAGCTGTGGTGTATGTTTAATGCGAGTCAGATTGAATTCCTGGAGCCCCGTCCCTGCCGCGCTGCAGGATCCACCCACACCCCGGCAGCGCCCGCAGCCCCCAGCTTGGGGAGAAGCTACTGTTGCTGCTGCAGCTCCCCCTCTCCTGGGCTCCTCTCTGAAACCGTCCCTCAAATGCCCCTTGCTGTTTCCCTGCAAGCAAAGTCTGTCTCGGGTCTGTCCTACCACAGGCAAGGGCGAGAGCAGCATCGCGACTGAAGCCTAAAGCTCCTCTAAAACCGTGCTGAGCACCTGGTTTATTACTCCCTACCACCTTTCCCCTGCCTAGGTACTTCTAAAGCCTTTCATCATCCTACGTACAGGTAATTCCTTCCACACCTTTACCTTGTAGAGTTTA
The DNA here is from genome assembly GCA_033558235.1 of Neomorphus geoffroyi. Lineage (NCBI taxonomy): Eukaryota > Metazoa > Chordata > Aves > Cuculiformes > Neomorphidae > Neomorphus > Neomorphus geoffroyi. The sequence goes on along the minus strand of JAUMJM010000029.1, from coordinate 654,530 downwards.
TCAAACTTATTTCTGCTGTTTATTTGTTTAGGCTTTACCTCGACCAGCAAGAATTTGTGATTAAATTCACACTCTGGGGGATTTTTTTTAATGTCTGTCTCTATTTATTTTTTGCCTCTGACAGTAAGAGATCGTTCTCGTGTGCTCAATACGGAGCTGGTATCTCCCTTTGGCAGCTGGACCCAAGTGGTGGGTGGGAGCGGAAGGACGCTGCGGGTCGGTTCTCAGCCTACGCTTTCTCTCACCTCAATAACTCACCATTTTGCTCCAGGTCTGCTGTCTCCGCCAGTCCCTTGCAAGCAGAGCAGAGCATGGGCTCACTGAGGCTGCGGCAGAGGTGGCAACCGTGCCATCGCACACCATCGGTGCACTGGACCTGCCAGCCACGCCTGCCCACCCTGCCAGCCTCACTGTGCCACAGCTTCGTGGGCAGCACGGCGGCACCCGGCACCGAGTGCTGCTGGGAGAGAGAAAGAGAGGTCCTAGGGTCACTGTTGGAGGATAGAAAAGCAACCTTATCTTTTTCTTTATTGATTCTCCTCTCTAGGTTTACGTCACCTGTGCGCTGCAGCCGTGCGAGCAGCCCCAGGCAGGGAGGACGGCACTGAGAACAAGGTGAGCTGCTCACCTTTGCGTTGAATATTGAGTTGAATACAATATTTGCTGAGCTTTTCTGTGCTCCCCCAGGTGCCGTACCCCGAGCGTTGCTTTGCACCACTGCGTGGGGAGGGACAGTCGGCCTCTGGAGGGGGACGGGGCAGAGCTGGGACCTGCTCTCCCGTGCTGGAAGGGATGTCAAAGATAATTATTTAGTGGGATGAACCCAGTTTTCCCCCCAAACCCATCAGATTGTGAAAGTTAACCCTGCTCTGCAGCTGCAGGTATGGAGGCACCACCAGGCTCGTAGCGTGTGCTGGCAATTAGACACTGCCTGTTCATCCCTCTTGAAGTTCTCCTTGGGCTCAATCATCATTTACCACGTAATAAGGACAGCTTTTAATTTTGGCGTTTCTTCTCCCGTGCTTGGGAGAAAAAGCCAAAGGAACAGAGAAAATTAGAGCAGCCGCAAGTTATTGGGCTTGAAGCAGGAACGAGCGCGGGAGCATCCCCGGTCTGTGCCGTGGGGATGGAATGGGATGCGCCTGCAAATGGCACATGTTGGGCGAGAGCGCATTAACCCCAGCCCGCTGCTGGAGCAGGGCCCTTCCCTCGTCCATTAGGCAAATGAGATTGGCAGGGGTTGAAACCTCACCTGAGAAATGAGCGTGGAGGAATAAGCCAGAGATAATTAGGGAAATGTCAGAAATTACGAAATTAGAGATGAAAGCCCTCCGAGCGTGGAGTGGCACAAGGCGGCTGAAGCGAGGAGCGGAGCTGCCCCCGCGCTGGGCGGGGCTGGACAGGTGGGCGAGCTCTGTGTGACTTTTTGTGTGTGTTAAGCCCAAACCTCGAGCTTCCCAGGCTGTTGGGTTTGGCAGCCTCTGCCTGCAAGGAGCTACAGGCACAGCTCGGCTGCAGCTCTTCCTGTGTGCTTGGGGTCCCTTGCAAGCCCACAGCAGCATCCACAGGAGATCCTGCGTCCCCTGTGAGAGCCGTCCCACTGCCCGTGGGGTCACAGCACCCCCAGCTCAGCCCTTCAAGGCAGTAAAGCTGCAGCCAGTTTATGCAAAATGTTGTCAGATGGAGCCCAGAGGGTTGTTAAATCGATCCGACTGTTCTTGTGTATCCATGTCAGAAGGAAAAGGGGCTCTGCCAAGAAAGAAAAATTAAAGAAAGTTGGGGAAAATTGCATTTATTTTTGAGTTGATGCAAACAAGGGCAGCTGGCAGTGGTCTCAGCCTGGCAATTTTGCATCAGGTCTGCAAATCAATGTTTACACAGGATAAGGCATTTAATGTAGGCTTTTCCAAGGAGCTGATACTGACCAGCTGCTAGCTGTGCGCTCAGGAAAGAAAGAAAACCCTTCTATTCCACCTCATCTTTCAGTTCCCAGCGTGGCGATGCTGTAGAACCAGTCCATGTTTCAGTTCCTTTCATGCTGAAGTTCGGGAGCCAAAGGGAGGACGTGATCACCCAAGGAGCAGCAGCCACCGCAGCCGACTGTAGACTCATAAATCAAATTCAAATTGGCAAGAGCAGGCAGAGTAAAACAAGGTACCGTTCCTTCCAAGACACTGATTTACAATGCATCAGCCCTGACCCCGCCGGCACTTTCCCCGCGAAATGGAGCGATTATCTGCTCCCAACCCTCCGCTGGAACGCAGCGTGAGGAATTTGAGCTGCAATATTCAGTATTTCAATTACCCCATACAAGTGGCTGCCCGAGTTCCCAAATGAGTCGGGATGCGTTTTGCTGTGAAGCTGCCAGCGCTCATCCAGCCCTGTGCACCCTGGAGTGGACAAAACGGGATGCGGGCACCTGCCTTTTCTCAGGGATCTGTGGATGGGTGGATCTGCAGCGGCGCTCCCAGCAGGTTAATGTATTGCCCTTTCTCCCTCGGAGGTGAGAAGCAAGGTCAGTCAGCAGAAGCCTTTCCACACTCTGTAACGGGTCAGAAATCCACAATATCTGAACACTTGACCTCGTTCCTAGCCTGTTGCTGCCTTAAAGATAGTTAATGCATTAAGACACAGCTTCCATGTGCCCTGTGAGCAGCCCCGGGATGGCTGAGCTGTGGGTATCGTCCTCTCCTACAGTGCTATGTTCAGCATCTGTGCTCAAAATTGATGGACTTTTCTGTCTTAAAGATATTGCTTGGTCTTTATTGGTTGCATCAGGCTTCTCCATGTGATTTCTGTTCCCCTCTCGGCTATACGGAGGTTACAGTGTGGTAAAAGATACTGGAACATATTCTAAACCTGTAATTTGCTCTTCAGAAACTGAATTCCCGATGGGTTGTTCTAACGCTGGTTCACGGAGCCACCACCACCACCCCCATGCTGGGATCGCAACCCTGAGCCCGTGCAACCCTGCAGCACAGGCGCTGTGAGGAGGATCCAGCGCAGACCACGCGGAGGCTCCAGCTCGTTCCACTCCGCTTCCTTCCTCGCGTTCCCAGTCCTGAGCCGACACTCTTTGAAGGAGATTGCCGAGCACAGGAGAAGGAACGATGGTGACCTCCAAGCAGCAGTCTCTGAGCCCGCGCTGCTCGGTGTAACTCTCCAAAACTTCTTTCCTCGCAGTGGAGAAAGCGCTCGGGGCAGCGATTAACGCGTAATCAGTCAGTGTCAAATAAAAGTCATCAGAATACGACTGAGTCTGATTGCCTGTAACCAACGCAATTAGAAGGTGAGGATTTTCTTTCTTTTCCCTTTCTGCAAGAAGGCTAAAAGCCTCCAAAATCAGAACTAATATCCTGTGTCTGGAGTGAGGGGAATTCACATTTGACCTATTGTTCAAATAAAAATTCTTCTCAAATGCAGCTCAGCCTGGCGATGGCAATCACAGCCGGGGCTCGGGCACAGACCCAGCCGAACACCGAAGAACATAACCCCTGAAATTTGTTTCTGTTCAGTATGCGCGATCAGGCGGATTTCAGCAGTGTTGGAGCAGGAGAGAAGGTCTTCGCCTTGCTCATTAATCACCGCCGGGCGAGCAGCCTCTGGCCCAGAACAGGTGAGCCCCACCTGGAAGCATTTGTGTGCATCAGCCGCGAGGCAGGGGAGGGCGAGGTAACCGGGCAGGGTGGGCGAGGGGGTGTGCTGGGGGCAGCTCCCCCTCCCCATGGTCCCAGCTTTGGAGCAGCTCCACGTGGGAAGACCCAGCCAAGGGCAGCGGGGAGCACCAGCTCCCTCGAAGGGGCGAACGGCTCCTGGTGATGGGGGCCCTGGCGTGGGCCAGGAGGATGGTGAGCTGCCAAAGCCTCCTGCTTTTGCGATGGCGCCAGCAGGTCCTGCCAGGGCTCTGCCAAGGGTACGGCTGCTGCCTCCTGCCCGGGCAGTCCTGGGCTGGGACGCAGAGCGTGGCGCCGCTCGGCTCGGCAGCGGGGGAGGTCAGCTTGGCTGCTCCTCTCAGGCTCATGCTGAAGGGTTTCCATCTGTTTTCTGCACAGAACAACGACTTTGCTGGGAAGCAGACGGTGGGACTTAAGCGCGGCCCCCATGGTGCTGCGATGCTGCGGGGCTCTGGCCAGGCTCCAGCGCACCCACACGGCGCCGGCGCTGCTGTCCTGGCTGGTCCCAGCCCGGGCATCACAAGCATCCCATGTCAGAGCGGTCTTCTTTGCATCCCCAACACCACCGTACCGAATCCCTCAGGCTGACAAAAATAGGCCGTGTTTCCATATTCCCTGTCACCACTTATCTGTCTCCTCTCGCTCTCCAAATCCTCTTTCCATTTATATTGGCTCTAATGAAGCGCTGCCGTCCCGCCGTGCCCTCGCCCGTCTGGCGCAGCGTCCCCCACCACCACCCCGACATCGTCCAGCTGAGCCCAGGGCCCAAGTCAGGGCTCTGCGCCCACACCTGCTGAGGTGAAGCGCGAGGGTCTCTGCCTGGTGAGCTGTACCGGCTGCCTGACAGTTAGGTGGGGGTTTTTTTTCCCTCCAGCTGTTTCTTTTTTAGCAGATATTTGATGTTTTCCTCCTGTCGTCCTGCCTTTAAGGTGATCTGCAAAGGAAGCAAACAAATGAGGTCTCATTATTTCATCCTTTTTTCTTTGCTCCTTGAATGTTTTATTGATCTGTTTCTTCCTCACCTCGTTTGTGCGTGTTTTGGCGTGGAGCTCATTTGAGGACGTTGATGGTGGGAAAGGCAAATTCCTTTCCCGATACAGCTTTCCTTCTGATGAAGCCCCAGGGATGGTGGTGGCACTGGAGGGGCCAAGCATCATGATGGGCTCCTTGGACAAGTTTTCTTCTTCCCAGGGCTGGGTGATGTTGGGAGCCCTGGCGGTGCTGAGCAGTTTGAGCACAGGGATGGGCAGCCTCTGCCTCCGCTCTCTCACATCGTCTGCCAGCTTCACCAGTTCTGTGGTCCTTGGCATGGCCCCAAAAGGTCCTCGGCATCTGCCACCATGGGCTCCTGCCTGTGCCAGGCATCGCCAGGCTGCCACAGCCAGCAGCCAAACCAGCTGATCTGCTTTCCTAGGCACTGAGTAATTAAAAAAACCCAGCAAATGGAATTAATTCCCACTTACGAGAAAGGGCCTGCTGGAATCCGCACTGGGAAGGAGCATCCAATGGCTGTGTTAGCATTGTGGAAACAGCATGAAACTCGCAGTACGTGGAGCTGCCCTGCCCACCCCTGCACTGCCTACTGAAAGGGAAAGTCAGAATAAATAAACCCAAGGAATGGTAGGGGTGGAAGTCCGGGTCAAGCGTGCTCCGGTCTTGCTCCCAGGACTCTCCAGCGTGGGGGCAGCCCAGCTCAGTGTAACCCAGAGAGGGCTCCTTCGGAGGTGGGTGCAGCACAGCCCCTGGCTCCCGCAGCCCCCCCGCACATGCTGACATTTCTCCTCGGGCGCTGGCGTTTGGTTTAATCTGTCTTGGTTTTGCATCTCCCTCTCAGGGTTAACCGGCGAAGCAAGGAGCTGCCAATCCCTGAGGATTAACTCGTCCCGTGTGGGCATCCCTGCCACCAGCCATGGCCTGCAGTGCGACGGGAAACTGAGGCAGCCTTGGCGTCCCATGTGAGGGGTGCAAAGCCCCGAGAAAACCCATGGGGCAGGTTTTTGTGCCTCTCGAGTGCTGGCAGAGGGCGGCAGCCCCACGCACACACGCGGCTGAAGGCCCGTGCCCGCCCCCCAGCCAGCTTGGACTGCAAAGCTCAGTGAGCTGACAGCCGCTCTCCATCTCTGTCTGGGCACTGCCTGGCAGACGGACAGATGGACAGACAGACAGGCCGTGGCACATCGCTCTCCGGGCACCGCCTGGGAGACAGATGGACAGACAGCCCGCTGTGCGACAGCCGGACAGCCGCTCGCAATGCAGCGTTCCTGCGGCGCATCGTCTGCCCACAGGCTCCATCTTGTGGAAGATGCTCCCCCAAGAACACGAGTGGGAAGCAGCCCCTCAGTGTGGGACCAGCGTGCGTGGGTGGGCTCAGCACTGCTGGCTGCTGGGGCACCACGAGGGTCCCCCGGCGGTGCTGGCACTGAGCTGGCACCCCAGCTCCCTGGCTCTGCCTCCGCAGCTTAATAGCACCTCCCATCCCCTGCACAGAGACTACGAGGAATAAATGTGGTGGAATTTATCTCAACAGATGGAGGACAATACAACCAACACCGCGCACCTCCCTTCTCGGGGAGGTGCTGCAAGAAGTGGGTATGGAGAGCGGGCACACTGCGCTGTGCTTCCCCTGCGCTCTGCGATGGAGAGGACTCATCTCTCCCTGTTTAAGGGAATTGAGAGTCATCAAACAAGAGGAAGGAATGAAGAGTGATGGTGAGTCATAGACTCATAGAATCATGGAATTACTAAGGTTGGAAAAGACCTTTGAGCTCATCCAGTACAACCCTCAGCCCAACCCCACCGTGCCTGCTGAACCCTGTCCCAAAGTGCCACGTCTGCATGCGGTTTGGACCCCTCCAGGGATGGAGGCTCCCCCACTGCCCTGGGCAGCCTCTGCCAGGGCTTCACCACTCTGTCAGTAAGGACATTTTTCCTGAAGTCCTGCCATGCCAGGTGGGGTGGCGCTGCCTGGGGCTCCAGTGCAGCAGCACCGGGGCTTTGCCCGCAGCAGAACCAGGCAGCTCCCACCGTCCCAGCCCCAGCACCGCGCTGCGGCAGAGCAGCCTGCCCCTCCTCACACCTCTCGGCGCTCAGCTGCGGGATAAAACTGAGTGGGTTTCGGTCTGCTGGGTGTTCTGCCCGCACTGAGGTTTATTTACCATATAATGTGACACAGTCATTTCCCTGTATATAATTTAATCACATGTTAGGAAAGGATTAATCACGGGAAGCATCACCCACGCCAGGCAGCTTTGCTGAGGTCTGGAGAAAGGAACCCCACTGCCAAACCGCACTGCCCGGTCCTGGGTGGGGCAGCCCCTCAGGATCAAGGGTTCGGCATTTCCACAGAGAGGCAGAAATGCTGTCGGCACCATAACTGCCGGCTTTCTCTCCACAAGTGGCCCAGGTTCCATTCAACCCCACTCTGTCCCAAGGCTGGAGGAACACATTTGGAGATGGCACTCAGCAGGGAAACAGGATACCCAAAACTCTCAAGAGCATATCTGATTTCCAGTCATTAAGCCATAATTTCCATCATTTTAATTACACAAAAGGCAGATAAATGGTGACTGTGCTCCTACTTGTGCCTTTTCTCTTAATTATTAGCCCTTTGCACGGGCCAGTTTGCAATGAATCAGCCTTTAAACACTGTTCAATCAGAACATGTTCTGCTTTATTTGAATTATCTTGTTGGCCGATCATTCCCCAGAACATAATAAAACAAACATTAATTACTACTTCAGCGGGTGTAATCTTCTTGAAAACACTCAGCACTACTCGAATGCCATTGTAGCCTCGTGCTCTGCACTTTGAGGCGCGTGGGTAAACAAACTCATCCAGCAGGTCTGAGTGCGCAAGCAGAGTCCCCGCTTGCTGCTCCGAAGAGCTGGCTTGGTAAAAGTTTGGAAAATGTGCGGGATCGCGAAAGAAAATGCCAAGGTTGTTGTCCAAAGCGGATGGAAGAGCTCGGGGGATGCAGCAGGGTCGCACCACATCACGTGCTGGGCTCAGGGCAGCCTCGAGCAGCAGAAAGCCGTGCCGACACGTGCCTTTCAGCTTGGACAGGGTTTATTTGGCTCTTGCTGCAGTCGATTTGGAACATTTCACGTACGTGTAAATGGCAACTCCTAATCTCCACTCAGAGTTTGCGATGACATTTCCAGCGCTGTTACTAAAAGCACCGCGGGCACTGCGCCTCGCCCGGGACAACAGAGAGCCAGGCGTGTGCAAATGTCTGCTAAACCGCGTGCTGATGGCTTGGGATGGGTTGGCCAGCACGTGTCTCCCTCCCACCTGTCCGGCTGCTCTGCCAGCCCCAGCGAGGTCAGCCGGAGGCAGGAGGAAAGGAGGGGCTGGGAGTGCTCCCTCCCCAGCTGGGGATGCTCACAGGTGGGGGCACTTAGCACCATCCCACAGCTCCCCTCCCAAAGGCTGCTGCCGAGCCCAGGAGGGTCCTTGGTTAAGGAGAGGTCTCGCTTGTGAGGGCTGCTCACTCCTCCTGCTGAGTTTTGCTTTAGCAAAGCCCTGCTTGATAAGATCTGCTGAGGAAGCCTCTGAGCATGCAGGCTCCTGTGTGCAGCCTTTGCATCCCTGGGGTTTCGCTGCCCTTGGGATAGACTTTCCTGTTGGCAAAGTGACCAGAGAACCAGGACAACGCCCGTGTGGGGCAGGGAAGAGGATTTTTCAGGAGCAGTGAGCTTCGTTGAACGTGTGTGAAGCCTCCTCATGGTCACCCCTGAGCCAGCACTGAAGGTACAAAGGGGGTTGTGTTTGGGCTTTTTGAACTGGGCGTGCCAGCTCGAGGGTGGCTCGGGAGGTCTGGTGGTCTTGGGTGCCAACACCAAGGCTTGGGGTGGTCCTGTCCCCCAGGGGAGAAATGCAGGGATGTGGAGAGAAGGGGAAGGCAGGTCTGCAGCTGAAAGCCGTTGTGATGCTGATCTGAGACCAAGGCAGTGCTGAGCTGGTTTCTGTGCTGATAACTGCAGGGATTTGTTCTGTTGGGGACTTTCAAACGCAGGGGAGAGAGGAATAAATCTCAGTTCTCGGCCTCTTTCTGCCACAGTGACTTACAGCAAAGCACTGCACATCCACCTGATTAGGAGCAACGCTGCTGGTTGTCGAGTTTCTCTCTCTAAGAGAAGTGGGATTTCTTCCCACCCGTGCATTTCAAACCCTCGCTCTGTGCCCCTGCGGCCCCAGTAACCCCCCAGGTTCCATTGTGTGTTGTGGCTGAGGAAACACCGGTGTTGCTGTCGTGTAGACAAAGTCTCTTCTTGTACCTCTGCCCTTGGGGGACGCCGCTCCTGGCCTGCTGATGCCCCAGGGCGCGGATGCTGACCCTCACCAGAGATCCAGTGTTGCCCCTGGTGTCTGGGCTTGGCTGCAGGCAAGGGGGGTCTGGCTGGGCGCAATCCAGCGGTGTTTGAGCTGGGGGAGGGAAGAGCCGTGTCTAAAGGAAGGCAGCAGTATGACATTTTTACAGCCAGTTTAAGTTCAACATCATTAGACATTCCTCCTACGCAGAGATGTTTCAGCAAGGTCTGAAGCCTCTCCCCACCTCCCTCCCTCCCTCTCCTCCACCTGCAGAAACCCAGCCGCTGGGGTTTTCTCTTGGAGTTACTAAAAGCTTTAAAAATGAGGGCAATTTTCCTCGGCCGTGGCCCCGCTGCCAGCTGCAGTGCATTTCCAAGAGGATCTCTGCATTTCATTAGATGCAAAGCCTCTGCTGAGAGGAATCAATTGCAGCCTGAATCTTAAAGACAAAAATCAATTGTAACTCCACTTTCCAAGTGTGGGCTCGTACGCATACATTGACCGAAGAGGCTTGGGCCGGCTCCGGGTCCGAAGGGGCTGTTACAGACTGTGGTGTTAGGCATCTGCAAGGATGGAAATCGGATAGGAACGCAAAGAATGCTCAGGCCTTTCTTTGGGTTCTGGTTGTTTAAGGAGCTGGTTCGTGGCAATGTACCCCCGTGTAGTGACAGTTCCACCCTCGCTGCAGGAGGTGGATTCAGTGGAGAACTACAGTGAATCAAAACTTGCCCTGTATTGACATTCCCAGGTGTACCTATTCAAGCACAGGTACCAGCCCAAAGGAAAACGCCTGCATTTCCTAAATATTGAGTAGTGTTATTTTAAAGCTCTGGTCTTGTATTGGTAGCAAGAAAAAAAAAAGGAATTTAAATGTGCTTTTAAATAAGAAAATAGTTTCATGTCATTGCGTAAATACCCCACCCACCCCCAAAGGGCTGTGCATTTCTTTTCCTTCGGTGTTTCCCCTGAGCAGGGTGAGGGGCACAGGGCAGCCAGGGATAGCCTGGTCCAGCCCTGGCATCCCGGTGGAGGAGGAGGAGGAGATGCTCTGCGGATAGAGCCATATGTTGTCAAGTTAATAAAAGACCTTGGAAAGCATAAATCCTCTCTATGCTGGCTGCTGGCCCAGGTGCATAATTTCCTTGCCACTGGGGGGGAGCCGACAGCATCTGTACAGCTCCTGTATTGTGAGGTAATGAAATAGTCCACAATGAAACGCTCCATCCCCCACGGACGGCGAGGGAACTCGGTGCTCTCTGTCAGAGCCGTTATTTGTGTTGGAGAGCCTGGCACGGGCTCAAGCAAGGCTTCCTCCAGCTCCCCGTGCTGGGGAAACGCTTTTCCTGCTGCAAACTGCTCCTGGCTTGGAGATGAGCATCCAGGGGTCCTGGGAGGCACAGCGTGGTGAGGGGCGTCTCCCCGGAGGGTCCCCAGGGAATGGGCGAGCCGGGTGTGGAGGGGCACAGGGAGCCGCTCCTGCGAGAGGGTGAGAAGCCCGTTCTGCTGCTGCGCATCACTGACCTGCGAAGCCATTGCTGCAGGGACAGAGTTCCGGATGGGATAAGTGTGGAGGGGACCGGAGACCTTCGCTCTGACCCAGCCAGTGCTTTGTCAGCCCTGGACCCTGCCGGCTGTGAGATTTATTACTGTAAACCCTTTTTGATTTTACAACGTCCCAATGACCCACCTGAGGCTCAGAAGGAACAGGGAAGCTGTTGTGTGTGTGACTCAACCCTAATGCAAAGCTGTTTCTTTTCCCATTTGCGATCCCGAACGTTCAGACGTACACAAATTAATGAGTGGTGTTATGAGCCTCATTAAAAGAACTGTTCTTTAGGGGGAACCATCTTCCCCAAAACAAGCACAGTGTTCTGTTTGCTCGTCTATTAATTGATGGCAAACTGTGAAGTCCTCAATTTCATGATGATTAACTCGTGCAGGCTGTAACGTGCCGGCTGGTCGCCTGTCCAGCGTGAGCCGCAATGACGCAGGGCCCTGCTTGTGCTGGAGGAAGACCTGGTCTTCACCTCCTCCACTCACCAGGGCCCAGAGGGACCAAGCCGTGTTGCTCCGAGTGTGGTGTTGCTGTGAGGAGAAGAATTCACTTCACTTCCCTCCGATCCAGCAAAGATGCTGGGCTTTATAGGGACGTAAATACCATTCCGGTTATTTTTTCCCGCTCATCCTCCTGTGGATTGATCCAACGCAAGTGTTCGTCCTCACCTTAAGTAGAGAACGGGCGCTGCATCTTGAAGCCTCATTTTGCCTTTTGCCATTAAATTACATTAAAAGGGCTTTCATGTTATCTCTTAAGTAGGTGCTTCTCATTCCATCCACGCTCCCTCTGTTACAGCCAGACTTAAAGCAAGAGCTTTCGTTGCGTGTACGGAAACAGCAGGCAGCTCCCTCGTTTCTCTTGTGCAGCTTTCAGGCACTTGGAACGTGACGGGGTGCTATGACCTGAGTGGCAACCTTTCCCAGTGGGCTCCTACCCCCTCACTGCATCCCAGGGGTCTTTCTGGTGGCTTTTCCATCCTTTTGGAATTAGAAACACTCACAGTGATACCTGAACACCAGCAAGTCTGGAGCCGTACTCGTTCGCTGGGGGTGAGACTTGTGTTTTCTACTGCACGCCGAGCTCTAACGGAGGTGCTGGAAATGAAGAGCTGGGTGTAGATGCTTCCGATTACAAGCTGTCAGCAATTTTCTTCCTGGGAAAGGCTGTGCTTCCCTTGCAGGCGTGAGGACCAGGCCCTGGGGAAGCAGATGGGGTGCAGAATGGTCTCCTGCCCGCCCGCTGTGGTGGTTTCCTTCAGATGCCTTTATACTGGGCTTGGAAACTGGAAGAAAAGGGCCGCTCCCTCAGCTCGCTGAGCGTGCTCACGCGGGGCTGGGACACTGAGTGATGTCCCAGTTACCTCCTGCCCACGGGGGACGGTGCCGGATGGGGAGCAGGGGGACCAGAACCTCTCTGCTTGCTGAAGTCTGCAATTGAACTGGTTGAGGAGGAGGAGGAGGGATGGCCGGCTCATGACCTGACAGAGGAGAAACCATCACGGCAGCCTCACTGGCCCCTTGGATGCCTGAGAACACCAACTAATTGTGAGTGATGCTTGGCCCAAGCCTCATTTCAAGTCTCGAGCAGATTTTTCTTTCACAATGGATGAAAAAACTCAATTCTCAAGAAGTGCATCAAGCCCTTAATTGGGATTTTAATTCCTAAATGGCAGCAGGTACAGCAGACCTGGCTCCCCAGGCTAATGCATCCCGGTTATTAGAGAGCAGATACCCCTCGAACAGAGGAGAGGCGGCAGCATTTGCATCGCAATGAGGTGTTCTGGCAGCCCCAAGAACCAAAGTTGATTTCCTTTTGCATCTAAAAGCAGACATGAGTGGTACTTATTAATTTGAGTCCACCTCTGAATGCACTTAACGATTCAAGTCCAATTAGTTTGCAGAGTGCCCAGGTAGGAAGTAATCATTAAAAACATGTAAATTAAGTTACTGGGGAGCTTAATAGATTAGTCATTGACTTTCTAGCTTATGTTGGTCCTTAACCTTCAGCTTAAATTAATCACCAACAATTTCTCTGAACTGGCTACAAAAGGTTAGAGCCCAGGGACTGCGGCATCGCCCAAACAAGGGCTGACTTTGCCGGTGAGCGGGCAGGGGCCCGGCCGCTGTGCCAACGAGAGGTGTCTTCCCCTGCCATCTCCCTTGGGAAAAGGAGCCCATGCTGGATGCTGTGCTGGAGCCCCTCTCCTTCCAAAAGCAAAGGCCCTTTGGCTGCTGCAAGCGCTTCGTTTGCAGGGAACGAGCTGCTGTGCCCGAGCTGAGCGGCTGCCCTGGAGCAGGGGCATCGCCCCAGGCATTGTGCCACCCTGGAGGTCCCGCTCCCCTGTGCCGCTACGGAGCCCAAAGCCATTCACTGTAGCTGAGAATGATCGTTTTATTCACTTACCAACAGCAATGTGTGTCGTGAGTCGGTGCCTCAGGGATGAACAGTTTATAAGGGCAACTCTCCATGCAGTTCTCCCACTGACATCTCTCTTGCTGGGCTGTTTTCCCTCTGTATCACCAGGATATTTCCCATCCTGCAATAATTGAATCTCAGTTGCAACTGGAGTTAATAGGAGTTAATCTGAAATTATTAGAGGACTCCTAATAGATTAGGAGGAGCCTAATAGAAGATGAAAACTCCCGGGGTGTACAAACCCCTCGGTTTGTGCTAGGGGAGCACCCGCAGAGCCCCCCGCGGCACCCCCTGCCCCAGCTGCCAGTGCATGTGCCAACACCACCGTGGGCAGCAGCTTTACCAAGGAGGGGAAGATGAAGGAAGCATCTTCTAAAAAGATATCAGGCTGTGAGCATTTGAGAGAGCCATTTCTAAAATTGCAATTACCAGGGAAGAGAACAAATTACCACTTCAGGGACCGTCACACATGGAGAATCAGAGCTTTGGGAAATAAACAGAAGAATATATTCACAGAAGTGCATTATTTATATTGAAACATTTTAAAGTAAAGGTCACAAGGAGAAGCTGAAGATTAGTAAATAGGAAAATGCAAGGATCGCTTTCCTGCTGTAGTGATTACGGTCCATTTTCGTTACGACTGCATTAGTGACCAAGACACATCAGTCACCATGGATGCCAGGCACAGGCTTTTAGGACTTAAGGAGATGATGGATCCTCGCTCACCCTCAGCAGTGTCGCCTTGTTCCTGCTCTGGACCAAGACCCTGAGCCCTTGGCCTCACCAGCCTTCTCAGCAGAGCCCACGCTGCTCTCCTCTCCTCTCGCCCTTTCAGGACTTTCACCCTGGGAAACGATTCCTGGTCTGTTCGGCCCCGGGGCCAGAGGGACCCCAGAGGTATCACAGCTCCTGTGCTTGCACAGACCCTACGTGCCCTGCAGTGCCACCGCTCGCCTTGCATCGCATCAAGGTCTGGGTGTTTATGGATGGTACCGAGCACCTTTAGAGAAAGATCCCAAGCTTTCCTCCTCCAAACCCGGCGGTGCGCATTGTGCTTTACAGCAGATCTGTTAATCACATTCCCTTCCCTGCCTTTCAGAGATGACTTCTTGTAAGATAGCTCTCTCTTTTTCCTCCCCTTTTATTATCATAGATCATTTTTAATACTGCACCAACCTGTCAAGCGTCCCCGGGCTCGCTCTAAGCTATTACAAAGGACTTAAAACAGATATGCAGAAAGCAGCCTTCCTGGGTGATGCCGAAGCCCCTGCGAGGCAGGAGGCAGAGTTGCTGGGACATCCTGAGCCCCTGGGCTCCCAAGAAACTCGGGTGTAAGCTGGGGGCTCACAGCCACTGCCTGCCTTGTGCATCCTCTGAGGGATAAAACAGCAGTGTGAGCAGGAGTGCGAGGCTGACCCGGCTGTGCTTGGCTTTGCCAACAGCCGCTGGCTCCTCTCCTCCTCCCTCCTCTGTGCTGAAGTAACCCTAAGAAAATATTTGCCATTTATAAGCAGCAAAAATAAGATTGATTTACTGTAGCGACATCTCAAAGCGTGAAGTGGCACTTTTGCACCCCTGTCGCCCATTAGACATCTGAAGGCATCAGCACAGCCCATTTCATTTTTAAAGACATACAAAATGCTCGGAGGAAGCTGTGTGACAGCCACATCCTGGGAGCTATGATAGCGTGCTGGAAATAATACAAATGCATCAGGAGTCTTACGTTCCCCGTGTTCCCTTCCAGTTGTGTCAATGTGCTGCTAAAGAGCTTGTGAGCGTTGCTCTGAGTTTTCTAGGTGTCGCAGCTGCTGAAGAGGCTGCTGGGGACGGCGCGCTCCCATCGAAGCAGCAGTCGTGCCCACGTGTGGCAGAGGCTGCGGCGCCACATGCGGGGAGCAGCGTCCGGGGAGGCAGCAGCACCAGAGCTGTTCCTGGAGGCAGCGCGTCTGAGCAGCCTCTGCTGCCCAAACGCAGGAGAAAGGCACTTCGGGAGAGGAGATTTCCTGCTCTTCCCTGAAGCTGAGAGAGCCTCTGAAATCGCTGCCCTGCACAGAGCGTCCCCTCTGTGTCCGAGCGTGGAGGAGCTTGGCGTGTGGGCACCGTGGCGGCACAGGGGCTATTTCTCACCCTCCAGCTCCAGGGCTTCTCTCCGGACCCGGCAGCAGCTCCGTGCTGGAAAGACTCGTGTGTTTTAATGGCATTAATCTGTCACTGGGTGCAGGAGAGGAACGAGCCTGGTTGTTTCTGGGCAGCAATTGCTGCACACTGGGTAGCGCCAGCCCTGCTTTGTTAATGAGATCTCACAGGCTCCCGGCTACTGACAGATAGTCACAATTCTACGCCCTCCTCCTTTCAATCAATACCTTTTAATCAAATCCAGTCGTACCAAATCAAATTAAGGGAAGTGTCCAAAATAATCCCAAAGATTCAAGGGTGCCGATCTGGGCCCAGGCCGGTGTAGAGAGCTGTGGGCGTTAATCACCTCTGTGCTGCCAGCGAGAGGAGCCCCGGAACCGGCAGGGCAGGGGAAGACAGGGTAAGAATTCTGCCCCAAGCACCAGTGCAAGGAGCCAGCTAATCCATGCAATCCCCAAACCTCCTGAAATTGCCAGGACCAGGGATGCTGGAGAGCACATTCAATGACAAGGTGTCCTGCGGCCCAGGGCTGCTTGGACACAGCGTTTGCACCACCCTGGATGTGTTGAAGCGACACGAACAGGAAACAAAAGGACTAAATACACCTGTGTTGAGCAGACAAAGCTAACGGTGCTCTTTCTCCGGTGTCTGTCTTGGCACGGGCAAATCCATCCTTCTGCCATGCGGAGTCACAGACCGGTTTGTATTGGAAGAGACCTTAACGACCATCTAGAAGGAGCAGGTGGCAGAGGCCCTCTCAGCTCCTCCCATGGCTTTCCTCACACCCCCTGTAACCCAGAGCCCTGGCACAGCTTACAGGAACTACCTTGGAGTATGTTTTTATCATTGCACTCTCGATTCCATCGCGTTTGTGCGGTTCCCTTATTGTTCCTCGGGGTTTGCTCTATTTAGCTGCTCACGCTTCCACCAAGTTCTAAAGCTCTTTCTGCGTCTGAATTATTCCCTGACATAATTTTGCAGCGCTGGTTATATTTAGAGAGCTCCTTCATTGGGTGAGGCTTTCTCATTTCCCCTTCCATTGGGTGAGCTCCTCTGGTTTTTCTATTCCACATTTCAGGCTCCAGTTGGTGCGCGCTAACTAATTACATTGTGGGATGCCAGACGAGGCCGAGCCCGTGCTTCCTCCGGTGTTTGTAGTGATATTTGTTTGTGATAAGGCAGAAGCAGCCGTGGAGAGACACATCCCCCTGTGTGCGTATTACAACTGTATCAGCTCGCGCTGGATCAGCTGTGAAGGAAACGTTCGCCGTGAAAAGAGAAAAGCCGTTGCAGTGGGACCCGGATTACGTTATTGTGTTTTCTGTCTATTAAGGGCCTGGCTCCGCTTTTCACACCCTCATTTCTGTCCGCGTTTCACACCCTCAGCTGAGCACAGCTCGCTTCAGGTCCATCTGGTTGGCTTTGCGGGATGCCCAGCACCTCCTGATCCCTGTGGGGTTTCCCTGGGGGCTGTGGCGGTTTGTCTGTCCGTCCTCACCTGGCTGGATGCTCCCCCGTATCTCACACTGCTCCTGGCAGGGGCTGCCGTTTCCCCGGCCACCTCTCACCTCATTGCTTTGATCTATTTTAATGCTGATCGTGTTTTTCCTCCTCATCCTTCTGTCTTCCATAAAACACTTGACTTTTCACAGCCTAACTGGCATTTTCTGGGTACTCCTCTTGCGTGCCCTGGCTCCCCCGGTGTCCAGTACAGTGTCACCTTGCTCCTGCCAGGACCTCCTGCCACCATGCGGT
Organism: Neomorphus geoffroyi; assembly: GCA_033558235.1. Taxonomy (NCBI): domain Eukaryota; kingdom Metazoa; phylum Chordata; class Aves; order Cuculiformes; family Neomorphidae; genus Neomorphus; species Neomorphus geoffroyi. Next base: position 637,682 of record JAUMJM010000029.1, on the reverse strand, counting down.
GGCTTCGGTGACCAAGCCCTTGTGCTGTAGCTCCTCACCTGGGCCCAGCATCCCAGTGCAGCCTCTGGAGAGGATGGCTGGGCTGCTGGAGCTGTGCCAGCTATGCCAGCTGGAGCCTGGCAGAATTAAAGTCTTAATTGCCTGTGATAATTAAAAATCTGAGGAAGTTTCCCCAGAGCACAAAGTTGTGCCCTGGTCCAATCTGAGTGTGGGCAGTTATGGATGGCGGAAGGACGATTTGCTTGTGCCTCCCAGTCAGTCCCTGGATGGGCTGGGAATGGTTTGAGTTGTGTTTTCTCAGACAGTGGCGGACAGTGAGGTGAAGCTGCCCCAGGAAGGGATGTGACCCCAGCCCTGGACCAGGGATGCCATGCACGTGGCTTCTGCAAACTGCGTCGTCGTCCCATCCAGCGGGTCCTGGGGAGGGGGTTAGAGCGCTCGTTAACAGCAGAGCCAGCACGTGGCTAATTAACAGCTCCGTGCAGAAGCCAGGGCTGCAGGATGGGGGACACAGCTGTCCCAGCCCCCTCAGCAGGCTCCAGCCCTTCGCTGGCAGTTTGGGATCCGCGTGCCGTTGGCCTCACGTGCCATGGGGAAGGTGCCACCAGGAATGAACATCCTGAGCCACCGACTGGGGAGAGAGGGCAGGGACCGGGATGGAGCTGCGACGCCAGCACCGTTCTCGGTCACCAGTGAGGGAGATGATGCAGGAAAGACCTTAATAACCATCTTTAGTCCTGTGCATGCAGTTAACAGCAGCTGCAGATTTACGGTTCCAATTAACTGTGCGACTGAATTAGAGGCACACGGGTGAAACTACAGACAGAAGATGTTTCCTACGTGCTTTTCCTTCCCTGGCACTGTAGAGCTCAGTCCTGCCCCACTGAGGGGGACATCGAGGATGCTGGTGTTTGTCCCCAAGGGCTCCCCTGGGAGGGGTCTCCTGCCCCAGTGCTGTCACCTCCTGCGCATCTCCCATTCCGAAGCTCCCTCCCTGCTCCCCGGCATCACCGTCAGCGCTACAGGGTCCAGACGTTCCCAACACCATTCCCAGGGGCTCGTCCTGTCTGGATGAACACTCTGTGCACAGTAGTGCACGGTGCTGCCAACTCTTGTCCACAGCCATTCCTTGAGGATGGGGGCTCATAGGGCCAGACTGGTGCTTGCAGCATCCCTGTGGCCTCGGAGCTCTCCTCCCTCAGTTGAGACGAGCCCTGGCAGAGCACTGCTGCTGCAGGAGGATGACCTTGCAGCCCACTCTCCTCTGCTCCCTCTCCTTTCCAGCCCTCACGCCATGGGTGAGCCGCTGCTCCCTTGGAGAGAGGTCCATCACCCCTGTCGACAGCGCATGCCGACTCCCAGTCATCAAGCAAATCTCATCAAGCTCCCTCCTAACCTTTGTGCAAAGGTTGTGAGAAATGCCAGGGCCGTATTTCACAAGAAATATGAGTCTGAGCGCTCCCAGGCTCGTAAAGCCTCGGGCAGGAGGTTCATCGGGATGGCCGGGCTCTGCCTGCAGTGGGAATTGCCCAGCCCTTTTGTGCCACAATGGGCACGTGGGGTCGGTTCGTTTGGAAGAAGCCAGCTCGCTGCGATGGACTGGGAGAGCCAGGCTTGCCTGTGCTGCCTTATCTGCACAATAACTGAGCAGAATAAGCTCTCTTATCTCTCTGGTCTGGCTTTTCCCTGGCGGCCCTTTATCTCGTAGCCCTTGGAGACTGCGAGCAGCCATCGTGCCTCTTGTGCGGGTGCTGCATCCTTCTGCTCCTGACAGGTTTGGGTGTCCTGGCACGGCCCCTGCTCTGCCCCTCATCCTGCCCTGGAGACGCGGGTCCTGCCGGGGGTGGGGGGGGGGGGGGTGTCCGGGGACGATGGTCCAGCTGGTGGCTGCAGGAGCAACGGTGCTGCAGGGGCTGGGGCTGCAGTGAGGGGTGTGCCAAAGCCTCGTGTTTCAACAGAAAGCACCAGAAAGCCAGAGGGGACCCTGCCTGGGTGCCCAGACCGCCCAGGGTTCCTGCCTTTTTCCCAGCACAGTTGTCACTGTGCTGCGTCCGCTACGTGGTTTGCTCGTTGACTGGCTAATAGAGGGGAAAATCGAGTGTGCTGCCGGTTACAGCTGCGGTTCTGGGGCTGCACGGGCCGGTGGATGCCTCTCCACACAGGCAAAGGTAGAACTGAACTCCTGGACACCAACGCAGAGAACGGGGGCATCCGTTTTCTTACTCTTTGCTTTGTCTTTGTTGAGCACCTTTCGTGGCGGCACCCCAGGCCCCGTCTGTCCGACAGCTTCACGCAAAGGTTGTGAGGAACAATGTCACATATTTGGGTTTGGTAATTTGATTATCGGTTATCGTTGACTGTGTGAGAAAATTGAGGCTACAAAGCAGCTGTGAGTGAGTGCCACTAGATGGCAATGAAAATGGCAATGTGTTTTGCCATCAGCAGCCCGGCAGGGCACGTGGCCCGGCTGCCAGCAGCACCACCTGCGCCTCTGGAGCCATTGCTGGCTGCTAAAGGAAGCCCAGAAGCCAGCGCGGTCCCTGGGCCAGGGCATCCTGGTGCCCCCGCAGCCTCCTGCCCATTCCCAGGCCCTCCCAGGGAACCAAAGGAAGCAGGACGTGAGCTGTTCAGCTCTTCCTTTTCTCACCCAAAGCCTTGAAGTCATTCCCCTGCCCCCCGTGATGCCAGAGAAGATCTTTGCGCGGGCGAAGCGGTCGGCGGTGGGGGTGTATTTGCGATGTTCAGTCAGCCCCCCGCACGTAATTGAGTCTCTCAGGTAAACTGCGCCGGAGTGCAGGCGGCTGCAGCTGTAGAAGCTGATGGACCACAGAGGAGACATTAGCATGTGAAATGATGACCATTAACTTGATTAAAGAAAGGACACAACACACATTTTGCTCTTGTATCGGAGCCGCTTCTGCCCCTGAATCGTTGGTTGGGGATTTTGATTTCCTTATGCCAGGAGATAAAACACCTCCAAAATGATGGGTAATTGCTTATGGGCTGAGTTTTTCTGGGCTAACCTAATCCTGCCAGGGATTTGCTTTTAGCTTCAATGTGGGGATGGATTTTCTTTAAAATCAGGATGAAAAACACTATCATATATTAGAAGCAGAATAAATGACTGCTGAGCACTGGATTTACACAGGCTTTTCTTAAGTGATGGCTAACCGGAAAAAGCCACCCTGGTCCTGTCTGCAGGGATGCAAGGAACTGCCGCAACGGGTGTGATGCTTACCACACTCCCGCGGAAGTGGCCATACCCATGGCAAACACAGTTGGACATCCACTAGCCTGGGATTATGGCACAGGAAACTTTGGATGTGGAAAGCTGGGCATGGCTGGGCAGCACCCAGAGCTCACTGCCAGGACCAGGAGGGACGATCCCAAGCCCCTGGAGAAGGGCGTGCGGCAGCGCTGAGCAAGGATTGCTGCCTCCTCCCTCCCTCGGCTGGCCCCGGTCAGCCGGGACGCTGCCGGAGCAGGCAGATGTGCGCGTAATTAGGATGCATCAAATCAGTTAAAGCTGAAGACAAAGAAAATTAGAGAAAATGAAGAGGAAATGAAATGGCTCGCACAGATGCAGGGAAAATATTTTTAGTCCTTCTAAGTCCATGGCGTCTGTTGTTTCTGAAGAGTCCACGCTGCATCCTCCCGGGACTCGCTTCCTTTCAAATGAGGTTCTATCTCCCAGTGCTGCAATTAGACTTGTCCGCATGGCTTCTGTTTAGTACAACCAAAGCACTTAATTTTCATTAAAAAGATGACATTGCGAGCAGTGATGAAGGACGGGCGGCAGCTACCGGTATCCACGTTCCTGAGGACAGAATGGGACACACAGATGCATAAATTAGCAGACTCCTTTTCCACGGTTCTTCTTCTGCTTCTCTGCAAAGAAGATTGACTCGATTGTAGGTGCCCCTCCTGATGGCCCTTTTAAATCCTATTTACATTTGTGTTAGATAATTCAGTATATCCATAAATTAGTGCTGAACATCAGTTTGTTTTATGGAAGTGTTGAATCATCTCCACCTCATGTATATTCATGGTCTATCCCAGGATCCCCAACAGAGGTAGGAGAGGCTGGTGAGCATCCTCAGGAAGGAGCTCATCCTCCTGCTGGACCCTTGTGGGCCCCCACTGATTTCCTTCTGACCCGTCACAGACTGGGATGCCGCTCAAAAGCTGGAGCCCCAAGGACATAAATAGAGCTCTCGCTCGATTTTAGCTCTCTGTAAGGTGGGAGGCAACACCATGTGGGCACCTCCCTTGGCATCTCACTGGACAAATGCTGCCCTTGCTCCAGGAGAGCTTCCCTGCCCCGGAACAAACCAGAGATGCCCTCAGAGCACGGACGCTGTCTTTCGCATCCGACCCCATCCTGCCGCTGCTGGCTCTCATAGCCAGACTTCTACAGTGCCTTTTCCTGCTCCTGCCAAACCATTGCTGGTTTGTAAAACGTAAACCCCTGGCGCTGCTGCCTGCCTTGGCCAACGCCGCGGCAGCCGGGAGCGCTCTGCACATCGCGCATATTGAGGTTTACATCGCGTCACTGTCAGCCTCCCTGGGAGCAGCAGCAGGCCCGTGCAGCCACACTTGTCGAAGGCAGCCGTCCTCACGTGCTCCAACACAAGCCCTGCGGTTGAAACCTCACCGTGTGCCAAGAGGAAGAAACCAGGACCGGATAAAACAGGGTCGTTTTTATTTTTCAAGTTTTCCATGTTCATGAAAGCAAAGTTTTGTGTGGCTGAGCCTGAAGAAAAACTGCTTCAAAGAGCAATTTTAATTGAAATGATAATGATGAAAGCTTTGCAGACAAAATTGAAATGTGCATTACGAGTATTCCCTCCTCCTGCACAGCGCGTCCACGAAGAGCAATAACAAAAACAGGGGGCTTTCATGCGAGCCCTTTGGTCTCTGTCTACAAGTGGTGGCAGTTTCCTCAGTCCTCGGGTTATCTTTTTCTCTGCAAAAATCAATAAGTTGCTGTACAATCTGACTTCTCTGCAGCTTTTCTCATGTTCCTCCTCTCCCCCTTGCTCCAAGCATCGAGGCTGGTTGAGCATCACGACGGCACTCGCCTTTGCCCACGGTTGGCCAGGCGCCGGTCGCTCTGCGTGCCACGCGGGCAGCGCTGCCTCACGCTGATGCATCTCAGCACAGCTCTGCTTCTACTCTGAAATCCTTCCCAGAGCTGGGGCTGTGCCGTGTGTCGCTGGCATAACACCCCCCTGAGAGGCACCATGCAAAGCGCTGTGTCCCAGTAATGAAAGGGGAGTCCCTGGCCAGAGGCTGCGCCCCTGGCACGGCGCGGATCTCTGGGTAGCATCAGGAAACCTTCCCTGGGCAAAGACCATCCAAAAACCACCCCAAAGATCCCTCAGTTCCAAACCCCAGTATTCATGGCACATTCCAGTGCAACCTGTGACCGTGCCCAGAGGGATGGGTAGATGAGACCGTGTGTCATCCTCGTTACCTGGCGCCAGGCATTTGTTGTTGCCCTACCAATTCAGGAAAGAACGCAGCAGCATCCAGCAGGAGGCTGTGACCGGAACCTCTGTCTTTTAAGAGCTCGGCAGCACAGAAATGCATCTCGATGGAGCCACTCTTTTCTTAGCCGGGCAGTAGGGTGGGTTGGTTCCCAGCGGAATCGGGATGGAGCCCTGAGGCCGTGCCCTCCCAGCTGGGCTGCTGCCAGCGCCTGGCAGGAGCGCAAGAACCCAGGGGTGAAAAGCTCCTCCGCTCCCCAAACAGAAAACGAATGCTGGTTCCCCTCTGCTCAGCATTAATCTCTGTCCCTCCTGGGAAATTACGCCACAATAAATCTTTATTTCTGGTGATGGCTTGCCAGCTTTAATAATGCTTTCGCGGGGGACAGGAGAAGCTGGCGAGCCGGAGCCGGAGCCAGAGCGCAGGCTGGAGGATGCTCCGCAAACACCCATGGGTCGGGACTGATTTATCCTCCCCCCCAAGCCCTGCTTGGCCGGCTGTCGTGTAGGGCCAAGTGAATAACTGTTTCCTGCGTAAATTTAGTCTCTGCTTAATCTTCAGGCATCCCTGGAATTTATTTGCTACCCAAACGGAGCTGGATGTGAGAGATGTAGGTCTTCAGACCCTTCTTAAGCAAGGATGCCCACCTCACTCTTGCACCCACAAATGCGGGCAGAAGGGGTCCATGCTGGGTGCTCCTGAGCCCTGCCCGGAGCCAACCTCATCCCAAACCTCCGACCCTGGCAGGGCTGAGCGGCGCTGAGGGGTCCCACCGCCAGCAGCAGGACACTCTGCCCTGCAACATAGTGCTACCTGCAGCCTTTTCTGCTGGCATCTGGAAGGGGAACACGTTGCATTGCAGCACCTCGACAGGGCTGGTTGGTTGCTTCGTCTGCTTTAATGCACAAATGTTGCAGTGCGAGGGATTTCTATTGTTTTCTAACTCAATACAAACCATTTGTGGAGCTGCGTGTAAGAAAAATGGAATTTGCTCTTAGTTCCCACAGTATCTGACTGGCGGATGTGAATAATTGTGTTTTCCCTTATTTGTGGAAGTAACTGAATGGCCAAATCCAATTACTTCTGGAAATTCTGCCGCGATGCTGAGACCAACGTGAGCCATGAATTGGTTTTCTCTGCACAGGAGCTGCCGGCGGCCGGTGCTCTTGGTGAACTCAACGGCCAGGCTGGCTCAGCCATCCGGCTGCCCTCCTGCTCCTCTTCTCTGAGGAGGAGGCTGGGTGAGAACAAACGTTTATGCCCAGAGATGAGGAAGAAGAGAGAAAGATGCTATGTAGGGAGGAAGGACTTGTTTCACCTTGTCCCGAGGGCTGCGAGAGCCGGAGCACAGCACTGCCGTGCCCGCCAGCACCCGGCTGGCAGCAACCTCACCTCCCGTCCCACCTTCCTGCAGGTGTTGCTCAAGGAAACGCTGCCAAATAAATAAACACCAAAATGGAGATGCTGCTCCTGCGAAGGCCAGCGGTGACCCAGGGGTGCCTGTAATGGCTTAAAGTGAGTCCTGTAACAGAGGGAGAAAAACAAATGCGGAGACCCCTCAACCAGGGGCTGCCCCGCTCAGCCTGGCGACCGGGGCGCGGAACTGCTTTCACCAGGGCGAGTGTCAAATGGTTTAGCAAGGAGTTACTATAGAAACTATCTCAACTCTTCTTTCTGTGCAGCCTCGTTGCTACTAATAAATAGCCTCATTATTTTGCAAAAAGTGCTTTGGAAACCAGCGGCACCGTGGTTCAGGCCAATATAAAATTAATGATCGAAAATAGTGGGGCCATTTTTTTCCTGCACCATAAAAAGCGGGGAGGCCGGGGTTTCCATTAGGGAGAGTTATGGCTCATTTCTCTGCTTTTGCTGTATTTGTGTTTTATGTATTCGAAAGTGATTTCAGGCACTATCACAAATTACTAATTCCCACATTACGTTAAACGTCTGTGAACGGGAATGGCTCCTGCCTATCAAAAGGAAGCAATAAGTTACGCGCTGGCAGGGGAGCAGCCTGGGCCCCAGTGATCCCTGCTCCTCCCTGGCGCTTGGGCGATGCTCCTGTGGGGCTGCCCTGCCGGCTGATGCCAAGGAGACCCATCAACAGCAGCCTAATTTCCATGACAAATTTCCCCCTTCGCCGCCGCCCCGGCAGTCGCGGCCGCTCTGCCTGGCTACTTAAACCGTGCAATTTCCATTCCACCTCCAGCGTGCACTTCCCAGCAGCCCCGAGCAGCCCAGGAGAGGAGAGTTAAAAATAATACCTGGAATGACACAACCCTCCAGAGAGAGAACACGCATTGTTCTTTATGTATTAATAAGGCCTGTTGTTAATCACATTTATTGCTCTTTCTCCCAGCTGGCACAGCTTTCTGTCTGCACAGGGCAGGTGCTGCACCTGGGCACAGGTAAGTGCCAGGGAGTAGACAGGCTTCCAGGATTTGTGCTGAGTCCTCGGCATAAGAAGTATGCGGGTCTGTTGGAGCGAGTCCAGAGGAGGCCACAGAGACGATCCGAGGGCTGGAGCACCTCCCGTACGAGGACAGGCTGGGAGAGTTGGAGTTGTTCAGCCTGGACAAGAGAAAGCTCCGGAGAGACCTTAGAGCAGCTCCCAGTGCTGAAAGGGGCTGCAGGAAAGTTGGGGAAGGGACAGGATGGGAGAGAATGGTTTTCAGCTGAAAGAGGGGAGACTGAGATGAGATTTTAGGGGAAATGCTTTGCTGTGAGGGTGGGGAGGCCCTGGCCCAGGGTGCCCAGAGCAGTGGTGGCTGCTCCATCCCTGGAGGTGTTCCAGGCCAGGTTGGATGGGGCTTGGAGCCCCCTGATCCAGTGGGAGGGGTCCCTGCCCATGGCAGGGGGTGGCACTGGGTGGACTTTGAGGTTCCTTCCAACCCAAACCATTCTGTGACCTCTTTGTTGGTGGACAACAGCCCTCTGACCGGATGGACGTGGTCACCATCCCATTGTACACACCCAGATCTCAGCAAACCAGCTCCTCACTGATCCCTTCGGGGCTGGAGCCTCCCACAGCTTCCCTCGGACCTGGACAATCTTGTCTGACTTGGGCTCTTAGCTCTCTCGTTTGTGTAATCTAAAGAACCTCCGGATTTGGGTATCAAAAGCTGGAGCATTTTGCTGGTGCGGCCAGGCTTCACTTTGTCACAAACACCACCCCATTCTCTTAACCACGCGCAGTCACACGTGCAGCTCCGTGACGAGTCACACTTGCAAGTGAAAATGGAGCTGATTTAGGGAGGAGCTCCACAGCCGGCGCTCAGACCGCGTTTTCTCTCACAGACGGCTCTTGCTGTGCACAACCTTCGCCGAGAAGGGTTGCAGTTTGCTTTTCCCTTTTGCACCCCCTGCCCGTAACTGCCAGACTCTGACTTTGCTAAATTAAATATTATAATTCATGGATCCGAGAGGCAAATATTGCCCAGAAGGGGGGTTCGATGTTTCCCTCAAGGGTGGATGGAAGCTGGTAAACCGCAATAAAACGGCAGCGTACGCACTGTGTCACTGTGCACCTTCCCCCATCCCGCAAAACCTTTCACAGCCACGGTTTTCACTCCTTTTCCTAGAGAAAGCTGGGTGTCATTGTTTATATTCTCATGCCACATCTTTATATGTAGGTATTTTTGTAAAGATCTGAAAGAAAACTGGAATTGATCACACTGCTTTGCCCCTGGCATGAATCACCACGTACAAATAGGAAATACTGCTCTCCATGGCTCTTCTTGGAGATCACGTTAATGACTTTCCATGGTGCAGACCCAACATCTCGATGGGAGGCAGCCAGGCATCAGAGAAAATGATGGGGAATATAATGAATCATTTGTCTTCTCTCTAGAAGGAAGAGTGGCAGTGGAAAAAACAGACCTTTAACTCTTCAACCGCCAGGTGCTGCTGCTCCTCCGTCTGCTCCCGGTTCCTGGGTGAGAAAATGAGGGGAAAAAGGAGCACAGGAGGCAGAGGAAAGAGGACATTGCAATGCCGGCACGTTTGCAGTCTGAAATAGATGCAGGCTTGCTCTCCAGAACAGCCTGGATGTCAGCAGCCGCTTATTTTGCTGTTAACAACATCGGACCACTTATGGAAAAGGATTTCACATCCTCGATAACGGTAATAAAGTGGATTTGGCTTCGTGTGCAGCATCCTTCATCTGCGGTCCGGGGGATGCTGGAGGCACCTGGAGAGCTGCGCGTCCAACACGGGCCGGCAGTGGGGAAGCTGCATCTCCTGGGAGCCCACTGAGAAAACCAGGCAAGGAAAATGCCAACCCGTGCCCAGAGCCACCCTTTCCCAGGATGCTTTCACACGGGATCGCTGCTTCTCCCCAGTGCGGCTCCGGGAAGTTCATCACCCAAATTTTGGGCTTCATTGCCCCACCGGGACATCCCTGTGTGCTGCTGCCTGGGACGGAGCTGCCCACCCTGCCAGCTTGCGGCTCCGCTGCCGAACTGGGCGCACAGGGCAGGTTTGGCCACGTCAGCTGCAGCTTCAGCGCCGCGGGCTGCGAATGGGATGATGCATCGCAATCAAAAAGGGCAGGAGTCTTAAAAGCCTTGCACTTAGGAACTCGGTGACAGCTAAAGTAGAGGAGCGTTTGTTCAGCATGCGCAGCACCAGCCCTGCGTTACCGGTGCTGAGCCAGTGGTTTCGTGCAGCAGCACCAGCAGCTTCTTTAGGAGGGCTTTGACCTCTCCTTTATGGGACAATAAAAACCAAAGCGCGGGTGAAAGAAAGGTCGTTTGGGGAGGGCAAAGTCGACGCATCCGGCCAACCCGAGTGCCCTCGTGGTGAAGGATGACGGAGTCTGAAGAGGCGCGATGGGGCTCAATAATCCAAAATCGGGACATTTTATTGCTAAACCTGCTAGAATGTCTCCTGCTGCGTTGATGTGTTTGCACACTTTGTGAGTGGTGCTCTTTGAGCGGCGCGGGGAGCGCGGGGCACGCGGAACCGGACCGTTAGCCATGACCATGAGCAAATGACTTCGCTCTGATTAGGGCTTGGAGGGGGCACAGACCCCACCACCCCAAAAGCCGGAGTGTGGGCAGGGCTGGCTGGTGCCCCACGGCCGCATCCCTGGGGAGGAGCGAGCGCGGGGCGGATGCGCCGTGTCAGATGGTTCTTCCTTTCATTCAAACATACGGCACCAAATCCGTTAGGATCCCACTGCCACCAATTAAACCAGTCATGGAGGGGACAACCTGGAGCCAATCCATGCAAAACAACACCTGAGCTCCCGGAACAGGGCTTTTTGCTGTGACCTGTACAGACGTAGAAGGGAATCACTTACCTGTCTGCACTGGGTTTGTGTTCACAGGAGAAGCACCCAGAGGCTGCTTTTCAGGTCACTTCTGTGTCCTTGCTGCCACGAGCCAAGGCCAGAGCTCAGGGGAGTCGGTGAGAGCCACCCACTGGCACGGGGAAGGCAGGAGGGGAGCAGACCCAGACCTGAGGAAGCAGGAGCTTCTGATGGCTGGAAATAAATTACCAGCTCCCATTTAATCAGCTCTGCTCCTTGTTTCCCGTTGAGTGAATTAAAAAGCTTTCAGCCGCACATACAAATTGCAGTCCGAAGTGACGACTGATAAATGTTTCTTCTGGACTTCAGCACAACAGGGGAGCAGATTAAACTTTCAATATTTTTAATCATAGAATTTATTTAAAATGAATTATCTGGAAGGAGAGAAAGTGTAAGATTTTTTTCTTTATTATTTTCTTAAGAGAAATTGATGTTAGGATGGATAAGGTAGTGGGTAATCTTGGCTCTGACGTTGCTGTTCAGCCTGAGTCCCAGAGTTTGGGCTGAAATTGCTGACTTACAGTGAAATCTGGGCCTCAGCCAGGGCAGGAATTTCCCCGGCAGCGTTTGGCAGCGGTTTCCCCCCAGCCGGCCCCACACCAGAGCGGGCAGCGAGAGCAGAGCTGAATGCACCTCACGAGGCGAAATGGAAACGATGGCTTCCTTGTCTCTGTCAATTAAGGAATTCAAGTTGTTTCCCTGATAAACCACTCAGAAAGAGAAATAATCAATCCCAAGCAATTTCATTAATACAAATACAGTCATCTTTTTTTTCCTTTTCAATAAAATGTGATTTCTCTTCCTGAAATCCAGCTCTGCATCTTAACTCAGCTCACACTGGGATGGAGAAGGCACAGTCACCCTTGAAGCCTGACAGCACAACTAATATTTGCAATTTAAATAGGGCAATTGCTTGAGGAGCACGAAACGAACATTACACAGCTAACGAACACCCGGCGCTGCTCCCGGTGCTGCCGCGGCGCCGCACTCTGCCCCTGCCCACCAGCCTGGCACTCACCATCCCACAGGAGATTCCAAGCCGTATGGACGGGGTCTCATCAACCACCACACATCCCAAGTGGGATTTGCATAGAACAGCACCGCACACATGGATCACAGCCAAGCGAGCTTCCTGTGATTATTGCTATTACAATAATTGCCAAAGGAATTAGGAAGGACAAACCATCGAGAGTTCAAGCCCTGGAAGCTGAAGAGCCGCCCGACACAGTGAAACGCTGGGAAGCGTTTTCCTAGCTGAGAGCCATAGCTGGGATGGGAAACACAAGAGGGTGCCGGGTGCGCAGGGCACTCAGTGTGGGAAATGCCTGCAGGAGAGGATGTTGGAGCAGAGATGCTGGGCTGCCCACGGACCAATGCGCGTAAGGGACTCCTGAGTTCACAAGACTGAAAATCAATGCAAGAAGGAGAAAAACCGCTGAGTATCTGGGCTTGGCAAGCAGAGCTGAATCCCACCTGCCCTGGACTGACAGCAGGGATGCAACAGTAATTCCTGCCCCGGCTGCCGCTGCGGAGCAAATCCCTGCTGCAGCCCAGCACCATGGGACATGCCAGGAAGCCACACCTGGGTTTCCCAGCCCCGTTGCTGCCCCGCAGCGCAGAGCTGCTGGGATTGCGTCTCCAGCCCCCAACCAGGGCCACTGCCTCCCTCCAGGAGCTCATCCTCTCCATTAAGCCGGGTGCCAGCGCGGGTGGCAGCCAGTGCTCGGGCAGTTCTTATCACCGCACGGCTCCCACCTCGGGCAGCAGCCTGAAACCTGGCCTCTTGATCTTTTTGACAGCTTAATCTTTATTTGCTCCCGACAACAATATCTGTAATTACAGCCCTTGACAGATCCGATAGACGGAGCGCTCCAGACACCGCAAGGAATAAATGGTAACACGTGGTTCAAGCCCAGCGCGTCTTCGCCTCGCCTTGAGGAAGCCGCGAGCTGCGCTCCAGCAGCAGCAGTGAGAAGTCAATGCTCCTGCTGGGATGTGCTGCGAGCAGCCTGAGCTCAGCCCCCTCTGCAATGCCTGAACTTTCACACCCACAGGAAATTTGTGTTAAGGCCACTGCATCCCCACACATTCCATTAGTTCCAACAGATGCAGGTGCTCCGGCACTTTTCGTGCACTTCCATTTTCAGGGAGGAGGACCGGGTGAGCACTGGGATGCTGAGCAATCGATGCCTCCCGCAAGCCTTACTGCTGTCTCATAATCAATATCCCTGCCAACAACGGTGCCAATAACTTTAATTTTTGATAAATGACAGGCATAAAACTGGGCTACTGTGTTGCTAAAGGAAATTTAATTAAGGGTGAGCAGAAGGGATTCATCACTTGGCAGCGTAGCTGTTGAAGTCTCCTGGCTGTCCAACCCCCATCAATAGCCTTTCAGCTCCTGCCGCAGCTCGAGCTGGTCACAGCGGGTCCCTGGGCACCGACTGCATTGATCCCTGCTCCCTAAAACCAGCTCGTTCCCATCGCGCGGCTCAGTGCCTCTCATTGCTGTACAGCCAAGAAAGTCTGCAGCCTCCTCAATATCTCCCTGAGCCTCCTCCCTCAGCATCTCCCCTCAGCATCCCTCTGAGCATCCTCCCCACGCTTGCCAAGCATCTCCCCCTGTGCCAGGGCACATCCTGGCACTGGGGACTCAGTGTCACCCAGGACTCGGGGGCTGCCACCTCTTGCGGCCACCTCCAGCCCACCCTGTGGCCATGGGGCTGTTTGGGCCGAGCCCCTGGGTGTGCGCCGAAGGGATTTTTGTCTTTGCTAAGGTTTCAATTACGGGCACCCTTATTTAGGTCTGATTATTTTTCCTATCGCATCTGTGACATAATCAGGGTTTCCTCTGCACACACAGGAAGACCGTCTTCATTAGTTATTAGTTTTCAGCCCCCGAAGAGCAAATTAGGGGACATGAATATGCAAATGCAATGCTTCTAAACTGATAACACCAGAGCTTCCTCCGGAGGGGATCAAAGCAGCAGTGACATTTGGCTTCCAACTCTTTGCGCGCTGGGGGTGGGGGTTGTTCTGTCTTTAATTGTTTTTTCACACTGGAGAGAGCTAAAAATAAAACTTGCGCAGAAGTTGTTCTTTTTTGCTTGCTTGGTTGTGTTTGTTTTGGCTTTTTTTAGATAACATTTGCCCCATGTTGACAAGCTAGGCAGCTTCCAGCCCGAGGGGCTGAGGCTCTGCCAGCCCATGCCCAGGTGCCGTCCCAGTGATGCTCTGCCTGGTCCCAGTTTAACACCACAAGCCCAGTCCCTGTTTGCTGCTGCAGCAGGCGGAGGGCATTGACACGAGCGCGGCGAGATGATTTCACCCGAGGGACAGCTTGGGGATGGGCTGGATGGCAGGAACTCTGCGGCATCACAGATGGCTTCAATTTGGGCTGTAACTTCCCCAAACAAGCCATTTCCCTCATTTAAGCCTTTCCAATCCCACTCTCGGGAATCCTGCGGCACAGGCAGAGAAGTCAATTAAAAGAGCTGCCAGCTCTGCTCCCCGACCGGGGTTTGCTTTGCGAAGGAACCCTGCGCAGCCCACGCAGGGTTGGACTCGCCGTGAGACGCCAGCGCCTGACACGGGACGGCGAGCTCGGAATTCCAAGTCGTTTTGCAGGAGGATATTCAGCGCCCAGGTCAAGGATTTTAACTCAACGTGGGTCAACAGTGGTTCCTTCCCACCTCCCAGTGCCGGCACAAACGCCCGGTGCTGGGGTCCAGGACAGAGTCCTGAGTGAGGGGGCAGGATCGGTCCCAGGGCATCAGGCGGTCCCACACCCCTCTGGCCAGCGGGACCCTCGGCCCCGAGCAGCTGGGGGTCCACAGGCAGCACCACATTCAACCACAGCAACCAAAAAAGGACTCCAGAGGGTAACAAATGCAGGAACGTCAGCAGCAAGGGAAGAGGGAAGAAAAGAGGAAGAATATTAACTTCTGCCCATTGGGAAGGAGGGATATTTTTAACAAATATTCCATTAACTGCAGGCAGGATTCCATGTTTTTTTCTTAGCATGCAAAATGCTCAGGGAGTTTCAAACGGTGTTCGGTGGCAGCTTGGCTGCTCCACTCCCATCTGTGCAGCGCTGCGTTCAAATTAACAGCGATGCTAGAGCAGCCCCAGCCTGACCCACCCCCCGCTCCCCCTCCCAAGCCTCCTGCATCCTCCTTCCTGCGGGGGCTTTGGGTCTGGACGACTGGTTTTGGGGGGCCGGATCCGTCTGTAGCTGCCTTGTGCGGGAGCACGGAGGGATAGGGAGAAGAAACCATCCTCACCGCAGGGTTATTTCTTTACAAGAGGAAAAGCACCCTCTTTGCATCTTTATAAGAGAAAAACACCCTGACCTGGCTGGAAATGAGGTCAGTGCCACCGGGACAGCCATCAGCACAATTACCGTGAGCAATCAAACCGTGTCTTCTCTGGGCAAGGGGACTCCAAGGCGAGCACAGGGAATGAAACGAGTCCCACTGCCATTAACCACCCCGGGCAGGCAGGTGGGGGTGGGCTGCACTCTGCACCTCACCCTCTGCTCTCAGGATCAGAAAAGGACCCCGTGATGGACATAGACCTGGGTGTGGGAGAACCGGAACACCGGTAAAAGAGGCAGAAATTTACCAAACCTCTTCTATCTGACTGATGTGGCACTTCGGAAAATTAAAGGTTCCACCGAAGGCAGCAGCCCCCAAGTTTTCAGTCTCGAGGAGGAAATATGAGCTCGCCGGAGCCATGGCATGGGCATTTGCAGAGCATCAGGTGTAATGGATTTCATCATTCTTTGCTGCGGACTGGAACAAAACAGCCTTTCCCTGCGGAAGGGAAGTCAGTATTTCATGGAAAATGGGTATTTGTGAAATCATCAGGCAAACCAGCATAAAACCTCTGGGAGAGACACAGCAAACCTCCAGAGGAGCGCCGCAAACTCACAATGCCCTCACACCTGCGCAGAGTTCACACCCTGGACATGCCAAAGTGCTTGCAGGATCCAGACCGGCTCCCGGCACTGATGCACCCCATGCTCCGACATATGGGAATTTCTACCAACAGATATGTAGGGCCCACTGTCCTTTCCCTGCCTCACAGGGATTTTTTTGTCACTGCCCACATCTCATAGAGTTCATCCTGACTTCCAAGGTTGGAGCCACCCATTGCGCGTCGAGCCATGAGCTTTCCCAGTGGATCCTCCCGCGGCTGCCAGTGATGCACGTGCAAACAGGAGGCTTCCCCAGGAGGGCTGCACACGGTGCACGCCCACCCCCCACTCCTCTGAGCCTCAGGACCACCCAGCCCCACACCTGTCCCTGCACTCATTAATAACGCACTGTAAACGAGAGCACAGCGCGCTCTTTTTATCTCTGATCGTGGCAGGGAGAGACTTAGCTGCTCCAAAACAAATATTTGTATTTTCTCTGGCTTTTTGTGGGCACTCGCGGCCGGTGGAGGTGAGGCAGAAATGCAGGCTGATGCTCATTTGGGTAAAAGGCAACGTGTCCCTGGCCTGAAAGTGCCCACGTGCCTATCCGTGTTCCCTGCCTGATAGAATTCAACACGCAAAGCCCCGTGTGCAGGGGGATCAATGAACGCCAGTGCCAAGAGGAGATACGGTGCCACTTGCCACACGGGAGCCACGCTCCAGCCAATGAAACGCCCAGCCACCTGCTTTCCAATAATGCGGGAATATAAACCCTGACCACCGACCACGCGGCCCCCATAACGCAGCTCAACGTCGCGCCAGCAGACAAACACGCCAGGCGCAAGAAAGTGTCAGTGTGGCTTGGCCAGCAGAGAGGGCTCTGTGCTGTCACACCCTGCGTCCCCATGGGCACCTCCATCCCGGGGGGTCACTGAGGCAGCTCGTCCATCCGTAATTGGGAATCAGAGGGGTTAATAAGGAACTCAACCAAACTCCTTGCCAGAAGCAGCCACCAGTCCATGTACTGGCACCCAGGGCTGGAAATGCCCTTGGCTGGCTTTCGCCCTAGTCTGTGCCAGCTCAGCCTCTGTTAATGAGTAATTAGGAGATAATTAACATTTGTAGCATACAGTGGAAAACATCTGGGCCTGATAACATATGAGGAGGAGCCTTCCAGGCTGATTAATGGGGTCCAGAGAAAGCAGAGCTGTGGGTGCCTTGGCAGAGCATCATGCTGGTGGGGGTGCGCTGGGGCAAAGAAGGAATGAGATGGGGACCAGCAGTGACGGACAGGGGACCAGAGAGGACAGGCTGGGACTGCCCATAGGAAGCTCCAGGGACAGGGATTGGGATGGGGACACCACTTCCGACCCTCCTCCCAAACAAGAGTGGGAGAGCGGCATCGTCCCCCTAAGAAGAGCGTTTCTCAGTCGGGAGCTGACCCAGACTCAGAGGAAAACCAGAGGGCGTTTGGTGGAGTTAGAATTTATTTCCTATGACTCCTACTTAATTAAGTACTTCATTTGCATAACCTTGTGCCGTTACTCACTCCTGTCATCAGGAAATCCAACCATGTGCAAACAGTTAGCAAAAAATAACACCCATAACTCAGACTTATGTTTGTTGTAGAAATGTTTTACACGATGTGGTTTAACGGGCCCGACGTGCAGCCCAGAACCACCTTTCCTTCCCCGTTAAAGAAAGGAATAAATCTCCACACCAATGTTCTGGGAAGCTGTTTTAGGTTTCGCTCCCCTTCGGCAGGTTTCCATTCCAACGGGGCAGCTGCCAGGCTCCCTACAACCATTCTCACGTTTATTCCCTGTAAATTAGCAAAAGGCCAAGCTGCGGGGTCCCTGAGGCGTGATGCAAACTTGTTAAACCTTTCTCTTGCTGTGAAAGGTTACCTGTGCTCGGGTCTCTCCAGCCTTTTAACCAGCAGCTTGTGCGGCGAATGACGAGGAAGGCAAACCCACACGTGTGCATACAGATGTATTTTTAGGGCTGCTCTGACCTTCGGCAGCTTGCTGCCGTCCCCCCCGTGCCGCACAGGAAGAAATATCCCCAGCGACACTTGGCAGCCCCTCGCAATGGCAGCGCCGCGCCGCGCGGGCTCGGCAGCTGGGAGGGCTCAGCGCTGCGGGATGCTGGGCAAACCCAGCTGACATTTCCCACCCTGTTAATAAGGGTGGGTTTGATTGATGCCAGGGATGAAGGGAGCTCTGGAGGCACCAGGGGAGAAGCCAGAGCACTCCCGAGGATGGGGATATCAAGGACCACTGGATCCTGCCCTGCTTTTTCCTTTTCTCACCCGTGACGGAGCAATGCTTAAAAGCAGCCTGTCCTGGGGCTGCAGCGCGTGGCTCTGCACGTGCCCCTGTGCCCACCCCTGCGCCCACCCCATGCTCCTGCCACCCACCAGCACACGGGCAAGCATCCTTTCTCCAGTCTGGCATTTCTAGGGCACCCGTGTCCACAGCAGCTTGGGCAGCAGCTGCCGAAGGACTTATTGTCTCGTGGACCGAGGCTGCAGCTGAGCAGCCCGGCATGGGAAAAAGCATCCTCACAGGCTGAGGTTTTCACCAATATCGAAAAGTTTCAGATATATTTGTAAAAGTTTTAACACATTAAACATGAATAGGTCTGGTCTGCTGGTCGCTCTGCCACCCCGGGGGGGCTGCAGCATCGCTGCTGAGCCTGGAGGTCAGGGGGTTACTTCCAGGCAGCCAAACGATGCCCACCGGGACAGCTTACCCTCGGATATCCTTGCTATGGAAAGACTGCCCGTGCTCCGAGAGGCTGCAATAAGCAGGGATGCCCTGACGTGCAGGGGAGCTGCTCGGGATCCAATCACCAAAAAGATCAGCAACCACCAACAAACCTCCCATGTCCCCTTCTGCTCATGGGCCCAGGCAGCCGCGCGGTCCGGAACGCACACTGGTTTCTTATGGCAGAGGAAGAACAATTCGAAATGCCTGCAACTAGTTGGGAAGGTAAATGCATTGCCTTTATCTTGATCCTGGAGTGCAATTACGTAAAACCTCACTCCCAAGTAAATTAGTACATTAATAACTATTTTATTCCTATAATTACTATCATTTCTTAGTTCTCACAGCTATTTGCATTTCCGCCTCCAAGCCCGCCGCTGCCTGCGATGGCCCAGCCTTGGCCGAACAGCTCTGTGCAACTCGCAGGGTCTCAGGAAACCTGAATTTGGACTACAAAGGCTAATAATCATTTAAATAAAGATGCTACATACAAATCAACCTGATTCTTGGTCAGGCTGGTCCTCACCTGAAGACAGGATGAGACTTCCTGCTGGCCAGGCTCCCTGGGGACCAGCTCTGGTGGGCAAGAACTTCCCCAACAGCTTCTCCGAAGGCCACGTGCAGAAAGGAGCTGCAGAGCGCGTGATGCTTCAGTATTTAGTGATGCACTGAGCAAGGGGGCATCAGCAGAGAGCAGGAAAGCTGTAGCTGGGGAAGGACACGAAGGTTTTCACAAGGTGCAAACACCAGTCACAAGGAGAGGTCTTGGGAATTCCTCCAGGACTCTCCAGGGAGAAGCTGGCATTAATTGAGCTATTCCTAACCACCTTCCTGCTCGGTACGTGGTGGGGATGGGGACCAAGCCCAGCCCGTTGCAGGCAAAGCAGAGCAGCTGCCATGTACCACACGACCAAAGACATCGGGTCCACCAGCAGCAGACGTGGCTGCAGAGCCCCCAGGTGCTCAGGGACCCCTGAGCCATCCCCAGGAGGTGCCTCTCCATCAGCTCCAGAGCAGGAAGGAGCATCACTCAGATCTCCATGGAAACCCACGCCGCGCAGCGGGGAAGGCTTTAATTTGAAGTGCTGATTTGGCTGCGACCCTGGGAGCAATCGGCAGGAGATGAGCTGCATTAAGCAGCAGCAGGGGTGGGATGCATCCCTGGAAATGGGTGCCAGAAGAGTATCTGATGCCATTAGGCTTGAAAAGCCGCTTCCAGAAGGCAGGGAGCTGAGGTGGGTCAGCCCATCACAACAAAGGATTTGTTCAATTCATTTGAACCCTTTTTTCTGTGTGCAAATCATCCATGAAAATACGTTGTTGTTTTTTTTCTTTCTGAATGTGACTGTTACCTTATCATAGAATCCTAAGGGTGGAAGAGACCTCAGAGATCACCGAGTCCAACCGTACCTGTCTCCCTACTAAACCCTGTCCCTAAAATGTGCCTGGTGGATAATGATGTGCTGTAATTCTGGGTAGGAAGGGCAGCCCCGCAGCAGGTTCTGTCCTGGGCTGGCAGCACTGGAGATGCTGTAACAGCCCCCCAGCTGATCTGTACAGGTCTTATCCTTCTCCTAAAAAGGACCCCCACCACCACCACACACCTTTCTTTAGGGAGAAAAGGCGAAGCGTGGCAGTATAAATCACTTCGTGGAGCTGCAAAGTAAAGCTCGCAGAGAGCTGGCTAAGCCCTCTGGCATCTCCCGTTCCCATCGCCCACTCCAGGCGTATTCAGGAGATAAACAGAAGGCCGTAGCCTCCAAGGCTTTTATTCCAGGACTTTTCATTTAATTTAATTATTGAAGTATGTTTCCCCTGAGATAAGATCTGCGTGACATTTGCTAAGCCGTGCCTCCTGGCAGAATCCGCTCTCCACACGCACCAGGCACCAGCAGAACAGATTTACAGGAGCTAATGACAGGGTCTTATCGCAGGAGGTGAAGTCCTGGGGCGCCTCCGTCGAGCATCTCATGGATGAGCAAGAGGGGTGGCGAGCCAGAGGAAAGCAGGGTGCGAATCGAGTGTTAGTCTGGGCTGGGAGGTGACAGAACAGCTGTCAGTGCTCGGCTCCTTCTGTCCCTAAAATCAATTCAGGGGAGCACTCTGCCGTGGAGACCCCCAAGCCAGCTCCCCCCACGGAGCCAGACGACGCAAGCAGCCTCGCCAGGCACTTTCCCTGCCTGCAGCACCCCCTCATTTCCTTTAAAACCCTTAATGGTGTTTGGAAATCACACCATTGGTGAAGGCTCGATGCCACTGACCTTCTCTCAGGTGGACGCTGCGCCCCACCCCTGCACAACACATGAACTGGTAAATGAACACAACACCTCAACTCTTTATCAAATGTCAACCCCGGGACGGAAATAGGCAAACAACTTAGAAGCACCCGGCAGTTCATAAATGCTGCGGATTTCTCATTATGTGGCTGTGAATTATTATTAAGAACTAATCCACTTTTCACCTGCCCAGAGCAGCCCGTGGGGAGAGGCCCCCCTCTCCTTCCCTGGTGGCTGCACAAAGTCCCAACAAAGACCCCCAAGACCCTCAGAGCAATGCAAACTCCACAGCCCTGCTCGACCTTAAACCCAGGCGGGAGACGAGCTCCATGGGGAAGCAGCCGACGTTCCTCGTGGTGGGTTTTGCAGTGTACGTGTGAGCATCATCCCCAGCCGAACCTCTCTGAGCTCGCCCCCCTCTCTAGGCAAGGGCTGATGTTTCAGGATGTTCCACCTCGGAGCCCACGGGGATGGCTCCCATCAGCCTCTTCCCAACAGGACCTGATCAGACAGCAAGGACATGGTTTGAAAATGCCCTTCACATCTCATCCATCCCGGCTGAACGGCAGTGCAGCAGGCACAGCTCGGAGGCTCTTCATCTCCTCTGCCAGCCGTCCTTTCTGCTGGAGATGCTAATAAAACGCATTTCCTCCAGCCATTGTTTCACTTATGGAACCTTCAGCCTGGTTTTGATTGAGTGCACTTAATATAGTTGCTCTTGGAGAAAGGATTTTGAGCCTGGTATTTGACAGCCTTGATCTTAAAAGAAATCCATTAAGAACAGCTTTATCTCTGGGTTTTGTAACCCTTAAATCGGTTTTTTATCACGGCGGTGGTGTGCTGGCAGGAAGACGCGTGGGAGAATTGGGGAATAAACTTCCCAAATTCCAGCGCTGGGACTGCTGGGCTGGATTTGGGCTGCATGTTAATAACCAAAAGGGGGGATTTCTCTGCAGAATAACAACTTACACCTCCCTTTGGAGAGGCACAGGGCCTGAATGTCCAGCGGTGGCCGCATCCTGCCCATTGTGTGCCACATCCCACATCCCGCAGCCGCTCGAGCCCAGCGCCCACCCCAGCGGCAGCGAACAGCCCGCAGGTCGCGTTACCGTGTTCCTGCCAAAGACAAAAACTAATAAACCCACCTCAGGTGAATTAAAGCGTTTCATTCAGATTTTGACCTTTCAAAAGAAAATGAATAACGCATTTCAAAATAAAAACTTATTTCAGAGCTGAGAATCAGAACATTTCCAGCTGGAAATGCCACAGCAACGCATCACAACACCAAAGCTTTTTGATTCCTTAGGTGGGAACATTGCAACGTAGATTCTGGTGCCAGCAGCCACCTCGCAGGCAGCTCCCCTGGACCCTGGGTTTCCTCTTCCCTGCTGCTCCTCCTCCTTCTCCAGCCCCACCGAGCTCCTCCAGGAATTCATAGGAGTTTGTACAGAGCTGGTGGAGCCATTGCATAGGTTTGCTGGTCACCCCGGGCTCCGGCAGCACCACCAGCCGTGCCCGGCACCGGGAACAGAGACTGTACACCAATAAATCCATAGTGAAACCACCCTTCACGTGTTGTGGGTTAACTGACAATGAAAATATGTTCCTGGACATAATTGCCCTAAGGAGCACCTGGTCACCAGGGCTGGCACAGGGTGACAGGCTGGGCACACCCGAGCTGCCCCTATGTTCCAAGTCTTCTGCTAAAGGGTTCACTCAGAGGTTCCCCATCACTATGGGCACTGCTCGTTCAGCCTGCAATCAGGCACTGCAACAGCCAACTGGCTTCAGCAACAGCCGGAGAGCCAGATCAGCCTCTCTCAGCTGCACTCATTCTCCTGCCACAGCAAGAGAAGGCAGCCAACGCCAGCCAACAGGTGATGCCTGGCACCATCAGCGGGCATCATGGCTGCTGTCAGACAATGCCACACCACACTGGCAGGGGTTGCCACGGGGCACCCTCCCACCCTCAGGGTGACACAGCTGCCCTCTGTCCCAGCAGCAGGAGCGTTTGCCCGGTGCCGCAGAGCCACTTCCAAACGAGTCTATCAGCGTTCAATTTGGCAGAGACTCTAAATACTCATTTCAGCTAATAAAGGTACCCGGTAATGTCGTATTACGAGGCTGGCGAGCTCCCAGCAAATACTATGGTGAGCCTTTGTTTAATTAGAGGTTTCTCAGGCAGCCACAATTTCATCCTTGTAATGGGAAAAATAAGCCAGGTTTAAAAGTTGAGGCTGGAGGCGTATCCTGACGGTATGGGCTCCAGGCTGCCGTGACACCCAAATCACTGACCTGCGGCTACACACACTCCTCTCCCAGGGACCAGCCGGGAGGGTGACGCCTGCAAGTAGCAGATTTAAGAGACTTGAGGCTGCCCAGGTGAGAGCGATGGCGCAGCGAAGCCAGTGATGCTCAGGGCTCTGAAGAGTCCTGCCCGCTCTGAGAGGGTTAACCCAAGGGTTACCGAAACCACGGAAGTGCTTCCCAATCTTTCCTTCCCCATGCACTCTGGTGATGAGACAAGAGCTGAGATTTTTTTAGGGTAAATTAATTATATCATTACTGGAATGCAATTTTCTTCCTGACATGAATGAGATGGGAAAAGAACAACAACCTGCATGCCAGGCACGCAGTGCTATGCCTTTCTTGTCATTAGCGGGGACGACTTCATTAACAAGTGTGAACCCAAGGAGCGGCTCCATCCCAGCCTCCGCAGCCGCTGCGTTTGCCCCACGCTCAGGTGGCAGCAGGAGGAGCATTTCCGACACCAAGCAGCACCAGGCACGGTCACAGACCCTTTTCTCACACCTCAGCACAGGCTCTTTGCTCTCCAGCAGGAAGGGGTCTCGCCCCACTGAGCCCCTCACCCTCAGGGATCCCCGGTGACAACAAACCTGCTCCTACTCACAGGTTCAGGCTCAAAGGAAATTAAAGCTAATGTACTGAAAACAAACTAACAGGCACCAGCAGGGCATGTTAAAGCCCTGTGAAGATTTATGGGGCTGTGCATGCCCACGTAGGAAAGGAATCCTGGGCTGCAGAAGGTGGCACAGCTGTCACCTGCGCTGCCTACCTGGAAACGCAGGGGAGAAGGGAACCTCAAGCTCACAACTGGTTCCCAGATTCCCCCGCCCCAAACTGCACAGCTAAATACAGGCGTGCGTAAATAACCCAGCACCTCATTACACCTTCAGCACCCACAAGGCTGTATGCACTGATGGAGCCGGGCCGGGGGCAGCTCAGGCACCCGGCTCCACGGAGCGCTTGCCCACGCTCCCTTACATCACTAAAAGGGACCAATTCTCACTTCAGCTTCTCAGACCAGCGCTTCCACCTTGCCGCAGGCAGCACCGCAAAGGGGCAAACAGGGGCATCCAGGTCCCTCCCAAAGGAGCCCGGACATGAGACACCTCCAGCTCCTCCCAGAAAGTCTTCCCAACTTTTTTCAACAGTTTCACCCTTTCTGATGATTTTGGGTGACAACAGCCAGGGCACAGCTGTGCATTTTGGTGCAGCCGGGCACCAGGCACATGGGATGTGCATCAGCAAGAGCCAGTGGCAGTTAATGGCAGCACGGCTGCCGAGCCACCAGCTCAGCCTCCCCTACCCACCAGCAACCCATTTACTGGTGGCTGCGACCGCCCAGTGCTCACTGCACCCCCAGAGCTTCCTTCTCTGCCACAGCTAAGGGTTCGGCTCCAGCTCCTCCATAAGCCCCAAGAAATATCATTGTATGAAGAAGTAATGAAAATTATTCAGCTAATCTCCTTTAATAACCCAACTCGGGGGCCTCTCTGCACTGCAGACAGTGCAGTAATTTTTAAAATATTAGCTGTCGTTTCCGATCAGTCCCAGGAAGGCAGCAGAACTCGGCACACGGCTCCGTCAGGGCTGCCAAGTCAGCAGCCTCCAGCCTCATTCAGAAAAGGGATGTGGGGTCCCAGGGCTCTGGCCACGATGGCAGAGGGACACAGCAAGGGAGACTCCCACTCCCTTTGCCCTCCTCCACTGTCTTTTTTCTTCCCACCTCTTTGGGGTTTTCCCCCTCCGTACAGCAAACCAAGTGCATCCCAGCCCTGAGCGAACACCCACAGATGTGTTACGATGCCCTGGGATGGGGCTGTCATCCCTCAGCACGAGAGGTGTCAGCCCACATCTTATTTTCCCATTGTTCTCCTCCGCGGCCCCTGTCCTGACCACTGGAATGCTCCAAGGAATCAGGGGTGACACAGGGGACCTTGAGCGCTTCCCACCAGCATTCGCCTCTGCGGGACAAGGAACTCCAAAGGTTTCCATCTCCCACGAAGAAAATACCGCCACACACAGCCAGCTCAGTGCAAGTTTAATTCATCAAGAATGAGTAAAAACCATTAAAAACCCTTAGAAAACTGGTTCAGCTTGTGCAAAACTCACTGGAATATAAAATACTTCAAAAATATTCCGCAGAATTAGATCTGCAAGTTTTTCTAAGTTATAAAAGATTACAACACACCTGAAATACAGTGACACTTGACCAAAATAAAGTCATCCTGGGTGGTAGCAAACACATTCGCCCTCCCCAGTTTGGGCAGATGGAGCCGCGTGGCACCACCAGCGCTCGTGGCAGTGCCTGGGATCCTGGCAGCCAGCAAGACTTCCTGGCTCGGTGAGAGGACTACGAGCAACCGGCTCGTGACACCTATCTGCGAACAACGCAGAATTCAGAGAAAACATGGGTAAGGATTCCCAGAGCCACCTTTCCCTGAGCCAGTACGGCCAGACAGTGCCCTCACTGGTAGAGGACCTTCACACAGAAGGTTTCCTCATTCTTGTCCTCATGGTCATTGATGTGAATCAGGATCTCCTCCTCACCCGCACTCTGGCTCGGGGCAAACCGCAAGCCGATGGTGTACACCTCCCCGCCGGCAATCTGTGGGAGAACAGGCAGGAGGAGGGATGTGGCACAGACTCTCTCGATGCTCCCACCCTCCCCAGGCTGGCACAGCCTTCCCGCAGCAGCGCCCCCTGCATCCATAGAGCATTGCCCCCTGCATTTGCCCAGCATCCAGAGCATCCCGCACCCACCGAGCATCCAGCTGGGTGAGGGGGGGGTCTGGCAAGCAGGGAGCAGTGGGAGGAGCACGTACCTCGAAGGAATCCTCCTTGAACTGGAGGAGGTCGGGCCGGTTGGTGCACAAGAAGTAGAGCCTGGGCGAGGGGTAGGGGTTGGTGTAGGTGATGCGCTTGTTGCAGCCTCTCCCGCCTCCTGCGGGCAGCGAGATCTCGAACGCCTGTAGGTCGAGCAAAAGCCGTGGCAGAGGAGGCACAGACCGTGGCGGGGGCAGAGGAAACAACGGGCTCCCTCCCAGACTCCCTACAGAGAATTGCCTCCTGCGCAGAGGAAGCACAGGGGCGTTCTGGAGGGCACACTGCCTCGCCTCCCCTCCCCTCATTCCACCCCTTATGTTTGATCTCTGCCAACAGGTACAGAAAACCACCTTTGAGTGAAAGCATCCTCCTCACACGGCCACTGGCACCGGTGCCTTTACAAAAGTAATTACGAGCCCAAACAACAAAGGGCCAGGGGAGCAGCTGGGCCCAGCAGCTCCTTCTCCAGCTAATTACAGGATGTCCACGGGGAGAGTCGTGGCCCTCGCTCTCATAACGCCCCGTGGCAGCAGGAGAGACTTGGCACTTGGCAGGACGCCGAGGCATCAGTTCAAACACTGATCTGAACTTCGCTGGTACCAAGGGCTTTGGGAAAATATTTTTAAACAGGAACACATGAGCCAGAAAATCTAATTTTCTATCTTGGAGGCAAGGCCTCCAGGAGCACCGCGCTAACAGAAAGGCACGCTGCGGCCCTCACGTCACAACTACGGGTACTTCAGAGCCAACACTCCTCAGCACGAGACGCTTCAGAGCGGTCTGAAAGACATTGCACCCTGGTCTTCAGGGAGATTAGGCGAGCATGAGAGGGCTGAGTGTGTGCTCAGGGTGGCAAGTGCCAAACACCCCACAGACGTCAAGAAAGGAAGAAACAAGAGTCAGCCCTGAGTCACTGGTTGGATCATGGCGCCAGCCCAGCGTCATCATTGTGTTTTTACAGTGCGAGAGTCACCGTACCTTGGAGATGAGAGGCTGCCGGCAGGACAGGCAGAGCAGCCAGGAGGACACCAGCTGGTGGGACTCCACGTCCACCAGGTTGAGGTAGATGAACCTGCTGCCAGCCCGCCGAGGCCTGATGCCGATGTACAGCTCTTGCATGCCGTTGGCGGGGAGAAGGAAGGCACCGTCCGGGTCCACCTGTGGAAACCAACACCAGCAGCTGCAGCCACATACAATGGTGCAACGCACCACCGAGACGCCCAGCTTGGTGTACAAACTAGACCCAACTGCTCCTACAGATCAGGGCACGCACACCACCACCACCACCAGCTCCCACCCACATGAATACACCAGGACTGGCTGCGTTTCAGGAAGGAAGAGAGGCACTGGGGAAAGCCAACTCCTCCCCAGCACAGGGACTCCCACCCCTCGCAGGCTTCGCCCGGGGATGTTTCCTTTTGTTTATGGGACAGTGATGGAGTTTTTGTGCCTTTCATTATTCACATTCGCAATTACAGCCGAACAAATTCTAAAGAAATTGTTAGTCTTCAGATGGTCTCATTAACGCAGATAATTTGCCCTCCGGGGTTTCACGGCGATGATCCTACACATGACAGCTCTAATCAAAAGATAATTATCGCAAACACTTTACGGCGGAAAATCGTTCATAATTCCGAATGGGCTGCCTTTCCCTTTCCAAAGGGGATTTTCACTGGGCTGGTCCAGGCCAGCTCCCCACTTGCCGCCACCGCAAAGGCCCCAAGCGCCCACAGGCGTTACCTGCAGCTCCTGGGGGTGGGAGGTGAAGGCTTGGACCCTCCGCGGGGCCGGGGTGCCCCGCAGCAGCAGCGAGAGGCGGGTGAGCTGCCCAGCCACGCAGCTGACATCCAGGCGCTGCAGCGAGTGCAGGTAGAACTGCCAGATCTGCACAGGCGCTGCCAGCCAGGCGTCCCTTCAGGAAAGACAGACAGACAGGGCTCACTGACAGCACCGCAGGCACAGAGTGAGCAGCCAACGCCAAGCAGGGAGCCCGAGCTCTGAGAAAGCTTCTAAGGACCTCAACTCCAATGTCCCTCGTTTTTAAGGCTCACGCAGCAGCATCCTCTGATGTGGAGATCATCTGGCTGCTCAGAGGCACTGGCTGCACCCAGAGATGCTCTGGCCAGGGATTATTTGGAGGAAAAGAACAACGCAAAACCCTAAGCTACAAACATCCTGGACAGCCTCCTGCTGCTCAGCGAAGCCAGCCGGGCTTGGGAAGCCACGAGCAAGGGACACGCAGCGCGAGCTCCCCTCCTGCCCCACCACACGCTCGGGGTTAGCATTTCGCACTTTTTTGGGGTCCAGCTACTTACATATAAATAGCAACAAAGAACTTTTTAATCTGCGGGCTCGGTCCTCCAGCTACTTTTAAGAAGATGTCCTGTGGCTCCCCGGGCCCCTGCGTGCAGAAATCAGAACATGGTTCCACCAGTTAACCTCGACATCAAACCAGCTAATGAGGACTCCAGGGTTTCCTTCCCATTAACGGAAACGCCCGCCACCAGCCCACTCACGCAAGCAGATGCTTCCAGCATCTAGTTAAACTATGTTATTAAGTTATTACGCAGCTTGGCTGAGCTCTGCCAGTATTTTTAATTACAAAAGAGGATACAAACGACAACTGCGTTCCAGGTCTGCATCTGTAATCAAATTTTGGCAAATTTTCCCCAAGTTTTCTAACAAGCCATAATCCAATTACCACACTAACGCACTGCTGCAACAGCCATTAGCAACTGCCCTTCCTCACCATCTGCACACACGTGCCCAGGTTTATCCTTCCCTCCCACCTCCCTCAGCCACAAAGCATGCCCAGAAAACTCATGCTGGGATTGGGAAGCAAGGTGTGCGCTTGCAGAGGGACACAGAGCGATGGCTTGGCCCAAAAAGCCAACCCAGCCTGGCAGGGCCCTTCCCACCGCCCTGGCAGCATCCAGCAGAGCCGCTCTGCCCTGCGCTCAGCACCGTTCCTGCCGCCTGAGCAGTGGGAAGGTCTATTTCACCCTCAACAAAAGGCTGCTGTTCCCCAGCATCTTAATCATCTGGTATTTGCTCAGAGGCACAAGGGAGTACAGGCTGCTGCGCGATGCGATAAGGTGCAACGTTCAGCTTCGACCGCAAGAACAACGCTGCTCCTTTTAATTGGGAATAAAGGACAATTCCAGCTTCATCACTGCCAGCGTTTCGCTACCATGGGCTGATAAATGGGGATGCTCCACGGGCACAAGGCATTGCCAACGCAAACAGCCCAGAGCACAAGGACACGGAGGACAGACCGACGCCCGCACGTAACCAGTACCATATTTTTTGTTTCGCAAATGATGTCAGGGTCGCTGCAGCGAACAAACATCTCAGGCTCGCCCCCTGGCATCCCCACTGGTGCACCTGCAGAGAGACCGAGGCACAAGCAGAGTCAGTGTTTTCTCTTTGTGTTTGCCACCCTGCGCCCCACGCAGCTGCCGACCTGAATCTCTTGTGTCGCGCTACCAGCAAACAAGACAAGCACAGCGGAGCAGGGAATCAGGTACAAAATTAATGCAGGTGAGTGGATGAAGAGCAAGAAAGGAGCCCAAAGCTAAGAAAGGGCAACGAAGCATAGACAAGCTCTCTGGAAGCCACCTGCACCTCCGGGAGGGTCCCTACGAAGCACAGATGCTAACAAGGAAGAGCCCAAGCACCCACCGGGCATGCTGCGGGCTCACCGGGCAGGGTGTGCCAGGGGGGCAGCCGAATGGTCTTCTTCAGGAAGGTGAGCTCAGGGTGGTAGAAGCGGAAGGTCTGGTCCACCACGTGGGGCTGGGGCTCCACCTTCACCCGCAGCAGTGCGATGGGCTTCCCCCTGCTCACCTGGAAGGAGACCTGTCCCGGGGGCCAGCAGGAGAGGGATGGAGCTTTGCAAGAGCGATACTTCTCCTCCCACACAGTCCCCTGAGCAGCACTTTCCCCAGCTCCCTCACCTGGATGTGCGTTGCCCGTCCAGCCACGCTCTTCCCCAAGGAGCATGCAACCGACTCAGCCGCAGCACCCAGCCCCGCCGGCCCCTGCGGGGTGCAAAAACAGGTTGCCTCGGGATGCAGCAGCACTATGGCTGCACAGTGCTCCCCATGGCTGTACCCCCCTTCCTTGTGTCGGCAAACATTGCCAAAAGAAACAACTCCTACTGGGAACAGCTCAAAACGAGGGCCCGCACATACCTGAGCCATGACAACTGCAGGGTCTGCAGAGAAGGTCTGGTACTTGAAGGGGATGTGGACAGTCTCGTGAGGACGCAAGTAGACTTGAGGCCTGAGGTCATCACGGAGGTGGAACATCTCCTCCTCCACTGGCGTAATGCTCTTCGTCAGCTCCTTGAAGTAGCGCCACTCTCTTGGGTCCAGTATGACACTGGGGGAGCGAGCAATGGAGATGCTGGCAAGGACTGGTTGGGAGCACCTTGGCATCTCCCGAGGCACACGGATACCCCACTTTTGGCCCCCACCTGAGCTCAGGGTGGTCGATCTCGATGGTCACAGTGTGCTGGATGCTATAGGGGTTCTTCAGAGCAAACTCAAAGAACTCTGCTGTTCCCAGCACAGCATGCACGGTATGGGTGGCAGTGATAGCCTGGCTGAGCATCTGGGAGATGCTCTTGGCCTTGATGTGCTCCCGGTAGGCGTCAACGATCTGCAGGTCCCGCATGTGTGGGTTGCGCTGCTCCTGCTGGGAAGGAGGGCACCATAAGCCTGGAACAACCCTCAGCACCCCCAGCCCAGAGCCCCTCTCCTCACCAACAGCTGAGGCTTCTTCCCTCCACCGGCATCCTCCTGCTGCCGCACCAGTGCCATGCGCCGCAGCTTGCGCCGCTGGGCAGCCGCGGCCTCACTGGGGGCGGCTGGGGGGACTGGCCTCACCACTGGCCGACGGCTGCACAGCACGGCCGCCAGCTCACCATCCACCTCTGCCAGCCTCCGCGCCCGGGACTCTCGCCCACCTGCAGGGAGAGAGCACCGTGGCATCAGCGCGGTCCCAAGCGATGCTGCGGGGCCAGGAGGGGAGCTGGGGGCAAAGCGCCAACACCACAGCAGCAGAGACCAGCAGGAGCCCTGCCGACACAAGCCAGCATGAGAGGACAGGCTGAGCCACAGCCCGGCATGACGCACCGCCAGCCACATTCAGGGAGAAGCAGGCGCCTGCTGGGACGCTGCTGGTGCGATCCACTGCGGGCACGGTGTGGAAGCGAGACGGCGGCAGGGATGACAGCTGTGCCGGGGTCTCCTCACATGGGTGGCCTTGCCAGGAGCAGAGAAAGAGGGTGAGCAGAAACAATCCCTTTTTCATCATTATAAAGCTACTGCAGATTTTCATCCCCACTGCAGCTCCTTACAGACAAAAAAGCTGGAGCAACTATCTGGCTGCTGTCGATGCTCTGCGAGCCCTGCGGTGCTCCGGCCAGAGCCCAGGGCTGCTCCCACCACACAGCCTCCCACCCCAGGATGGAGCACCATCGGAAGCACGGCACCATCCCCAGTGATTCGCTGCTGAGCCCCTCACCAGCTGCAGTTCTCATTCCTGTGTTCTGTGTCCGTGGCTGCGGCGCTGCCACTGGCACAGCCACGCATCACTGTGTCTCTTCACGCTCCCACAAAGGCGATGCCCAGCAGCCCCAGATGAGGCTGTAAAGCCACCAGATATTTACCCAGCTTAGAAATCCCATCCCTGTCCTTTGGGCAGGGTCACCACGCTTTCCAACACGTTTTTAACAAAAGTATTTTGAAATTTTAAAAAAAGAGAACAAGGAAAAAAAAAAAATCAACCAGGGCAGCAACTCTGCTTCCTCTCTCCCTCTCTTCTTCTGCAGGGTGGGAGTTAAACCTCTCCCTGGGTTGTGAATCTCAGATTCTCCTTCCCAGGAGCTTATCGTCTCTTTGCAGGCAAAGTATGGGAACTATGATTTAAGATATCTTATAATGAAGCTAATCTTTCTTCTGAAGATAAGATTTTAAAACCTGGAGTCACTGCACATTTATAGGACGGGGAATTAAATATAGAAAATAAAAGCAGCCAGCAGGTTCTGGGAAGAATAATGTTCTTACAAGCGTGGTTTTCGTTCTGGTACAGCCCTCTGCACTTCTCCCACAGCCCCATGTTTGCCAGCACCCAACTGCACGGTGCTGTCCCCACTCCACCAGCCACCCCACCTCTTTGTGCCAGCATTTGCACCTGAGCAGGGACCGCAAGCACAGCCAGGGGCCACAGGCCTCTGCCCGGAGTCGGGCAGCTGGCACCAGGACGGGGGCTCTGGTTGGCACCAGATATCTGGCAAGGATTGCGCTGGCACCCAAGCCTTTTGGACACTGCAGTGGGCTCTTACCGATGTTGGCCAGGCAGAGGTGCAGGTGGCCCCTCACGGCCACGCGGACGCCAAGGGGCCGCAGGGCGCCATGTCGCAGAGCCTCCCGGCCCATCACCGTCACGTCCGGCTCGTACTCAGTCGTGGCCACCTCCAGCTCATGGTGGGTCCTGACAGCTGCCCGGCCCTGGCGCAGCAGGGGCTGGGGACAAGCAAGGGCAGGCAAGGTGGGTACCCAGCATTACTGGGTAAGTCAGGGGCTCAGGGGTCTGGGTAAGCAAGTCTGAGTGTCCTGGCACAGGAGAGTTTAGGCCTAGGAGGAATTCCAAGGGAGGGGAAGGAAGTCAACATTTGCCATCACTTTCAAGAGGATGACAAATCTCACGATTAGGGGCTTGTCAGGATGTCATCAGTCTCAGTTCACAGCGGGGCTGACAGCAACTCGATTACTAAAGACGCACGGGTAATGCAACGGCATCTCAACACGGGACCAAGGGGAAAGTCAGGCTCTTCCTTAACACTCCTGCATGCTAAGCAGGGGCCTCCTTCATCCTTAGCAGTCCTGACGCTTCAGGGGAATGACCTTCAATTTAACCCATACCTCCAGTTTCACGGCAGCAGAGCCGACAAGGAGCAGGGAGTCTCCATCCCAGACATCAATCTGGAGGCTGTGCTCAGCCAGGTACCGCACGAACCAGCGCTGCTCCCCTGGGCGCAAGAAATTGGGATCCACCATGTACTTCAGCTGCAAGCCCGGAGGTCCTGCGAGACACAGAGCAATGTCAGGGAAATGGAGTTGGGACAGCCACTCTCTTCTGCTCCAGAAAAGTCTGCCCACGTGCACACCCACCCTCCCCGACTTACTAATCAACCCATGGGTTCATCAAGGTCCAAGTTCCCCTGAGACTGACACCCTCCCACAGAAATACTCAAGACTGCGTGAACCCCTCCTCTCATTTCCACTAACAGCTCCACGTGGAGAAGGAGCTTCATCAGCCACAAGCGCTTGGTGTCTCTCGGGACCAGAATTCAACAAGACACAGAAAGAACCAACGCAAAGCCTTCTGCGGGAGGATCAGAGCCGCTCGCTCCGGGCACCGTGCTCTCACGTGCTGCCTTTCTTTTCAAAGGCACTGCTGCAGTGGTAGCTGGCAGCCTCAACATGTGAATCACACCCCCAGTGCTTACCGGTGTGTTACTTCAAATGTTGGACATCGTGAATGTTTCTCACGATGGGCCATGCAAACGAGCCAATGTTTGCTCTTAGAGCAGACACCAGCCTGTTAGTCAGCCCAGAGGCAAGTCCAAACCGGACCGATGCAAGAGGAGAGGCCACACGAGGATGCTTTCAACCCGAGCTTACCAGTGCTGAGGGTCCCGTCCTTGTTCAACCGTACAAAGAGCTGTGCTGGCACAGCTGGCCCAGCCACTGGGCCCCCATTTGAGCTGACCAGCTGCAGCCGTGGTGTGGTGACCGGCGGGAAACGGTAGAACTGGAAGGTGAGGAAGACTGTCCTCGGCCAGTTCCCCTCTGCACTGTCCCGGGCATCCCTTAAGGGAGAAAGAAGGGATTAGATTAGCTCGTGGCACAGCACTGCCTCCCCGTCATGAGCTCCTCATGCGTTTGGCACACGCTGAGAGGCAGGAGAACAAGATAAGATCGGCAGCATCACAAGTATTTGGACTTCTCTGAAGACAGCGGGCATATGGTTTGCTTTGGCTTTCCAAAAAGCTTCATAATTCCAGCTGTCTCTCTCCATATGCTGCGATGGAAGAGCCCAGCAAAGACAGCGTTTTACCTTCACACAGCGCACTGCCATGCGTGGAAAAAACACAAGGGGGGCCTTATCCTGCTAAAGCCACCCCGAGGGGTGCTAGCTTTCTCAACTCCATATGCATCTACAGCGAACCCCTGCAGTAACGAGCTCTTACATCACATTGGCCAATGGATAAAATTGAAAAGAAAATAGAATATGATTTAAGAGTGCCCAGAAAGGACAAGAGCATCATCTTAAAACCCTCCGGGGCTTTGCCTCCACAGCAGGTGCTGCAAGAAGTGCCTTTGCAAGGATTTCTCCTGCTTAAGCAGGCAACCAGTTTGGAGGGAGTTGGGGTAAGGACTCTCCCCTAGGAGGCCCCTGGGATGTGCCCACAGAAGGCACCACGAAGAGCTGCCATCCCACCTGCCAAAAGCCAGGAACTGCAGAATTATTTCGTTGCCTTGCAGAGGGTCGGCTTCCTCCAGCTGCAGGTTGAAACTCACTGGGTCCACCAGCTCCGAGATCTCCACTGGCTCCTGGTTGTGGTCCAGGATCTCCGGGAAGCCGGAGGCATGCAGGCGTGCCAGGGAGGCACGGGAGAGCATCGTGCAGGAACTGACAGAGAAACAGGGGTGAGCTGCATGGAAGTGGCCATGGGGGACCTCAGCACAACAGGGTGGGAACGTGGGAGCCTGGGGAAGGGCAGCCGAGCATCACCTGCCCGCCTGCAGCCCCATGGCAGCGATGGGCACCTGCAGCGAGGCAAACGGCAGCACCCGCAGCTGGTCATCTGTGCAGGGCTCTGTGTCCGGTGAGCCGAGGTCAGCCTCCAGGTGAGTGATCCCAGGCTCCAGGGGGGAGCTGTGGCCACGTGGTGCTGGGAACTGGCCCCTGCCCCACGGCGAGGCCGTGAGCTGGGACACCGACAGCTGGCGAAAGAGCAGTGACCATGAGTGCCCACAGTCCCCCAGCCAGGGAACAGCCCCAAGACAGCCGGCTCTGCAGGAAGCCTGGGGTAAGGTGGGCCAGCAGTCCCTCGTGGCTAAAGCAGCTCAGATGCCACATGCTCCGGCATTGTTGCTCCACTGAGAAACAACACAGCTCGGCTTCTCAAGTTTTCGCACCTCTGCTTCCTATTTAGCGCTAAACCTTCCCCGGCAAAGGGAGGAAAGAGAAAATGCAGCAGGAAGATCAAACCGCTTAATGCAGTCTTTATGAAGCATTTCATTTCAAAAATATTTGTGTGCATTGATCCCTGCATCAGATAAAAAAAAAAAAGCATAAAAGAGGATCTCTGTATTCACAGCTTTCCTTAAAACCCAGTGGCTCTGCACAAAGAAATCATGCATCACTGTCAGCACGTAGCAGGGACAATAGTATCCAGCAAG
Organism: Neomorphus geoffroyi; assembly: GCA_033558235.1. Taxonomy (NCBI): domain Eukaryota; kingdom Metazoa; phylum Chordata; class Aves; order Cuculiformes; family Neomorphidae; genus Neomorphus; species Neomorphus geoffroyi. The sequence goes on along the minus strand of JAUMJM010000029.1, from coordinate 602,313 downwards.
TCTGGGCTGTCAAAAACCAGAACTGCCCTTAAAAATACATTTGGAGTGTGAAGAGCTCAGAGAATCGTGCCCAGCACGCTATACGTGGGATCCATTTCTCTCCCCTGGAGGAGGTGGATTTGAGCAGGACACTTGGTGCCTCTTGGCCACAGCAGGTAGGAGGACAGGACTGGGTGCTCAGTGCGCGGGCCACCCCCCAGGAATGCCACTGCCCATCACCTGTGCCCACTGGTGCACGTGGCACTTACCCCTGGTCCCTGCGGAGAGCCTGTCACTTGCTGAGGGGACGGTGGACCTGCAGAGAGGGACAGGAGAGACACTGCAGCAGAGCCATCACCACAGCTGCACCCCCCACCACTGAGCCCCCTCCAACCTCCCACCTCCCCTTTTAAATTTTGGGGTGAAAGCAGCTCAGCGAAGCAGCTTACCATCTCTCAACCACTTATTTGACTTATTTTTCCAGTACAAATGCTGCCTGAGGGGGGGAACGTAGCTCATCTCCAGAGCCATCCGTTATTTTGCTGGGAATTAGGCTAACTCTGCCGCAAACGCAGCTCCCCCATCCCCAGACAGTGCCGTGGTTCCCCACGGCCACACGGCACTGCCTAAGTGGGATGCTTAATGAGACGTGAAAGTTTTAGGATACTTAAGGTTTTCGTCGCTCCTCCGTCATTTCTTGTCACTCTCTTCATCTGTTCATGCATTCGTGCCCCGAAACAGTATGAGCTTTATCATGTTTATATTTGGCTGCACGGCTCACGCGTGCCAGCACAGCTGAGCTCACTGTACCGCTGAGCCACGGGTCCTTCAGAGCAGACCAGGGGCACAGATGTTCTATCTCTGCATACACGTGATGCCGAGACCTTATTTCCCTTTCACCACCACGTGTATCCCAGCTACTTCACACTGTCTGCTGCGAGAAGGCAAGCACCCCATCTCCCTTACACCTGAAACACTGTTTTCTCTCAGTTAAGGTGGCTCTGGCTGCTGATAAAGAGATGGACAGAGCCATCAGCACCACGGGCAGCTGAGCCCACAGAAGATGTGTTCACCTGGCCAAGAGTCAGACAGCAGCACATTTTCCAACAGAGCACTACAAAAAGTTAACCAGATGCTCTTTTCAGCAGCCTGGGGCACAGGCTGGCTCTTGAACACAGTCGCTCACCTTGCAGCACAGCTCCAGGACCATCACCGTGCTTCCTGAGCTCCTCCCGGTGCCCCTAGCCCCCGAGAGCCAGGGGAATGCCAGGCAGCTCACCCCCTAGAATCACCCTGCCGGGGCACCCCCCCTCGCCAGGCACACCCTGCCCACACTCCAGCATGTTCCCCCCCAAGCCAGCCCTCACCATCGGTGCTCATGGCTCCCTTCAGCCCCCTGCAACCTCCTCCACACCCTGGCCACCGCCAGCTGAAAGGCATCCAGGAAAACCTTCCGAGCAGCACCAGGAAGGTCCCAGCAGGAATGCTGAGCGGAGCCCAGCCCAGCGTACCCCCAGACCTCTCCTTTCCCCTGCAAAGCTCTCTGCTCTGAAGGCCCTTGCACCAGCTAATGCAGCTCCTCGCCAGCAGAAAGCCTGAGGCTGGCAGTGGGCCAGCGGCTCGCTGCAGCAAAGCCATGGTGCCACTGCCATCTCCTGGAAGGCACAGCAGCACCAGAGCTGGCACAGGAGCTGGCACCCACGCTGCACCCACCGCACCAGGCATCGCCCAGCCCCACAGGCTGGCAGCTGCCAGCTCTCCAGAGGAGCCGGATAAGGTCATAAAACACACTTAAAGGCTGTCAGGTATCCAGAGCACCGCACCGAGCCCTGCACAGCAACCACAGCAGGAGCAGGAGCGACGCTGTAGAGGAAAGGAGAGTTTGTCCCCCACCAATCACAAAAGGGGGAGCAGATAGAAGCCAGAGAGGATTTCCAGGAGCACAGGGCATTGACTTGGCTCTGCTCCCCAACCCAAGCCAACAACAGTTTCCTTTCTGCCTCCACCACACAGCAGATGGGCACTGAAACCCCAACCACCTGCCCCCACGCGCTATAGATAGAGGTGTACGTGCACGCATACGCAGCCCGGTTCTCCTGGCACAGCCCGCGCACACCAACCACGAGTGCTGCTGTCACGCTCCCCGAGCGGCAGCACGAGATGATCAGTTCCTTCCTCAGCCCATAAGTGACATGTCTCCTGTCCCCAGCGTCCCGAAGGATTTGGAGAAGGGTGCTGGGGCGGAGTGAGAGTCCAGACACAATCAGAGCAACCCAAAACAGGGCCAGGCTGGTGCCGTGCTCGAAACACCTTGGGATTTTGCATGTGGCTCAGCGTCACTATCACAAGGGAATTTTGCAAGTTAAAAAGGAAGAGCTGAATTCAACTTGATGGAAACTTGGTTCACTCCAGTAATTCATAAACCAGCTCACTGAAACCCATTGAAGTCGTGTTTCTTCTCCTGAGCAGACACCAGTGCCACAATCTATATTTTAAATGTCAGCGATCTGGAAAACACTCACTCAGCGATGGCGTGGGAGGCTTCTCCAACTTGTCCCTGTCTTTACGTAGGATCTCCGCAGCAGTTACAAGATGTTCTTCCGAATCGGTGAAAACGTGGAATTGGACAGTCCCGGACTCCACGTGCTTCCCCTGAAATTGGAAGAGAAATACTTTCAGACAGCGTACTCCACGCAGACTCCTTCGTGACTCCAAGAGACGATTCCCTTGCCCTGCAGCAGAGAAACAGTGGTGCAAGCTGGAGGCAGAGCTAGCAAGGGGTTCTACTTTAATTTCTGACCAAACACCTCTGTCCCTGCAGAGACATGTGCACCCATGCCAACTCCAGCCGCTGCCACCCAGTTTAAGACTCACTAAGCAAGTTCGGCAGCTGCAGACACCAACCCACCCACCCTTGCCCGCAGCGGAGAGCAACCCAGCCAGCTTAGCACCACGGCTGTATTTCACCACCTCCTTCGCCCCAGCCCTAACCTCCTTTTGCTGATAAATGCTTTGGAGCGAGGTCTTTATCTTTCGCGTGCACATGATTCTGAATAAGCCAGCTCAGGTCACAGTGTTCTCCATGAAGTGTTGTGATAAGTATAATCATAGCATCGTGGAATCATTAAGGTTGGAAGAGACCTCTAAGCTCAACCAGTCCTTTCCCAGCTCCGTTCTCCTTCTCTGGACATGCTCCTGCCTTTCTTGTACCAAGGAGCTCAAAACTGAACCCAGGATTTGAAGTGCGGCCTCGTCAGCGCTGCGTACAGGGGACAATCCCTTCCCTAATAACTGCTGACCGGCTTTGTGACAGCTCAGTCTGCGCCTTTGCGGTAACTAAAGCCAAGCAGCACCAGACACCAAGCACGCAATCCATCAGTGCAGATGCTGCTGGCAAGGGGTCGGGGCCGCCACCCTTCTTCCAATCACAGATTTGCAGAGAGCTTCTCTATCACCTGGGCCCTTACGAAGGTTTTGGCAAAGAGCCTCTCTAACAGCGAGCCTGTCTGAGCACCAGCCACGTCCCCACGCGTTTGCAAAGCCCTTACCCGGCGGGAGCTCCTGCTGCTTGGTGGGGTCCGGTAGACCAAGGCTTGGCAGGGGCCACGGCAGGCGCCACCGCGCAGGGGCAGAACCACCTCCGCCTCACTAGTGCCCAGGACGGGGCTCCAGACAGCCCAGCGCACAGAGCGCATGTCGGCTGCTTCGCTGTGGGCACTGCTGGGCAGGGCCTAGGGAGGAACAGGGGGTGCAAAGTCAGCACTGGGCACCCCCACCTCACCACTGGGATGGGGAGTGCGTGCTGCCAGACAGATCCGGGCTCCGATCTCCCGCTGCACCTTCCTACACCCAGCTCTGGTGTCGCAGAACCCACTCCCCTTCAACCCATTCCAGACACCTTCCAGCACCTTATTTCTCTTTTTGCCCCATTTCCCGACTCACACCAACTGCACCTTTCTGCTCCGTCGCCTCCAGGCTCTGAGCTGCACCAGGAATGCTCTGACACAGAGGGGTGGTCGGTCCCAGGGAGGGGACGCGGGATCAGGAGCCCTCTCAGTGAAGCACCGAGCTGGCCTGCACGCTTTCCAGGTTTGCTTGTCACTGCTCTGTCAGCAGCATCGCAGGCAGAACCACCACCTTCCTACATGTTTTCACCTCCTCAAGGCTGACCGCAAACCCACGGCCACAGCTGCACACAGGTTTGAATCCCACTTTGCCCCTGCAAACCCCACACTACCTTTCCCAATGTGCATTCTCCACGCTCCAGGTAACTGCACCCCGTACCTTCAAAGTTACGCAAGGGATTACACCTCCAGATTATGGATCAGCAGAAAATAAAGCTGATCTATTATAAAAGCACAATATAAAGCTTTTAAAAACTAGCGGTGGTTTTATTCTTGCATGTATTTAGCACACATCGGCTCAGACAAAGACACCAGCACCCAGCCAAAGGGCTGTAACCCCTCACCCAAGCAGCTGCATTAAAGGATGTATCCTCAACCCCCCATCCATGGCCAAGGGGAAAGGCAGCATAAAGGCTTCCACTTACCCAGGTGCATCCACAGCCTCCCCTTAAGCGGAGGAGAGGTGCAAAAGTGAACAGAGAGGTCTCTACTGGTGCCTGCAATCACCCTCACAGCCTGCTAATTATGGCACAGCAGGCAAGGTGATCAGCTCAGAGAGTGGCTTTAGATTAACTGCTCTGCCCAGGGGCTGCACCACTGGAATCAGCTCCACCACTGCCCTGGCCAGTGCTCCCAGCACAGCCAAATAGATCTGTCTGGAGCCCCAAATCTCCATGGGTGCTTGGGTTTCAGCTTTTTAAAGGAGTTGAACCCAACACAATTTCAGACAGCAAGGCTCAGCTTCTCTTCCATCCTCAGTTCAAATCCCTTTGGCCTGGCACGTGTCCCATTTTATAAATAAACATTTTACCCCCAGTTTTGCTCTGGGCAGCTCTAACAAAACAGGACACTTGCTGCACTTTCAGTGAGTATCTTAGCTGGATTATTGGGGCCTCCTAATGACCCCACGGCCATCGATTCAGCCACAGTAGGAGCTAACAGCTCCAGGAGCAGAGTCTCTGGAGAGGACGACACAACTGCTCACTAAGAAGCCTCTACTGGTTTTAAGGTCTGGAGAACATCAGGCTGAAGCTCCCAGAAAAACTTTAGGATTCAGGAAAAAAAAAAAGGAGGGGTTAACATTATCAGCATAAATGTGGAATTCTAAAGAAAAGCCTTTTTAGAATTTAATAAGCTGAAATTTTCCAAATTAGCTTGCCAGAAGACTATGGGACTGCTGCAGGCTGCTCTCCTCCACACACGCATACACAGTGGAGAAACATAACCGCACGTCATCAAAATGATTCAATAAGTCCATTTGCAGGACACTTTGCACAGCACTGTGGAAAGCACCTGGACACTGTGAGGCCATTCGTTAGCCAGCGCAGCAGCACCTGGGCACTTCAAGAAGCTGTTCATTAGGCAGCACAGCCGTGCAACAAGGCACTGGTGCATCTTTGAGGCGTGGGGTGACAGAACAGGGGCAGAGGATGGAGCTGCTCGGCAGAGCTGGCTCCCCACCAGCAGATCTCCACTCTTTAGTAAGGGACGGAGACAAGGTGCACGCACACTCAGCCCTACCTTCCCACCGGCTCTCCCCGAGCTGCAGAAGACGTACTCCAGCTGGAAGCAGACTCCAAACACTGGGTGAGGGACCATTTCACTCAGGTGGATGCGGCTCCTCAGAACCAGGGCTTGCCCTGCACCCCTGCACCAGGATGGAGAAGTGGCTGTGGGCAGTGCTTGAGGCAGGAGGGAAGCGGCACCAGCAGCAGAGTGTTTCCCCCTTACCTGGCTCCAGAGCTGGACAGCCCTGGGCCGCTGCCCCGCGCTGCCTCCGACTCTGGCACCAGCACAGCCACCTGCGGCACCTGGACAAAGCGCAGGCCGTTGTGGACACCAACGTGCAGCCGCCGCTCCCGAACTGCCACCCCATCCGGTGCGGTGTTAGCCTGCAAAAGGCAAGTTTTCCAGCTCAGACAGTGAGGTGGCACAGGGCAACAGAGCATCCCTCTCCGCACCACCTGCAGCTGGGAAAATTCAGGTAATACCTCACAAACTAAAAAAAAAATAAAAATAAAAAATAAAAAAATAAAAACGGGACAACCCCTCCCAGCAGGTGATGGATATTAAAATCTTTCATCTTTATGGCAGAGTTGGTGCCAATCTGGCAGTAAAGGACTTGGCCGCGGTCCTTGCAGCGTACCAAGCACTGCCATTCCTGAAGCGACACGCTCAATACACACTGCGTCTTATCTTTGCATTCTCATAGCGCAGCAAACCCCAATTCTGCTTAGAGGTGTCCAAAACAAAGCCTACACAGAGCATCTGTTGCTAATCCAGCAGTAAAACAAGCGAACGGCTCACACAGCAAAAACAGTCTCCAAACAAAAGCAAAAAAGCCCCATTCATCTGAACCTTTCCACCCTGCCTACAAACACAGCGCTGTTTACAGCTCATGCACTGCTCTCCCCCAGCTGTAACATCAGCAGTACCTGAAGTAAGCGATCGCTGTTCAGTAAGTCCAGCAACTCTTCCTCAAATTCCTCCAGGGAAGGGTAGAGCTGGACAGAGAGCCGCTCCAGATAGCAGGTGACCGGTTTCATCAGCCGGGGTTTCTGCAAGCAGTCACCTCAGGAGACAAGGGGGTGGCCCCAGGTCACACCACGGCCAGGGGACATCAATAGGATGGAGGGACATCTGCAGCCACACCCAGGCTGAAGGCAGCACTGGGGAAAGGTTTTGGCCACGCGTGGGCTCCCTGGCTGCAGGGCCACCACCTTCATGTGAACATGGGGTGTTTGCAGAGATGCACAATGAAATGTTCCTGCGTCATCCAGCTTCCCAGACACCCTTTACGCCCAGGAGAGACCCAGAAATGCCTTCAGTGCCAGTGCAATCCATTTATTTAATAAAGCCACAAGCACTGCAGAGCTGAGGTGCCCTGCAGCACAAGACGCTGGCTCTCCTCTCTTCTGCTTTTGAGCTGCAGTCTCAGCAGCACCGGGGACTTGGCTGCTTTGGAGACTTTGCTCAGTTTTACATTTACAGTTGCAGCCCCCAGACTGGTCAGCAGTTGGGTTTTCCAGGCAGTAAGCTCAATAATAATTCAGCTGCAAAACTGAGAGTGCTTTTACCCTCTGAATCTTCAGATCACAATTTTAATTGCATCAGCTCGAACGGCAAGGCTGCTACCCACAGGGAGAGATTAACAAGGGCTGAGCTCATCCCTCCGAACCTGCCAGACCCTCAGCCCTAGCGCTGAGGAGGACGACTTTAAAAAAGCTGCAAGGGCTCCTCCTAAGACTCTGCTGAATGACTGTAATTAAACCAACCATCACTTATCCCTAGCAGCTTCCCAGGAGCAAAACAATTAAGGGAAGAAGAACAGACTGAAGCTATTTTGACATCTTTCAGAATGAGCTATGAACGCCAGCCCCGCTGGCCCACGCAGGGGAAGATGCTCTTGCCAAGGGGCAGAGCTGCAGAGAGCCTGGAGTGTCCAGAAACCCCACGCCAGCACCCTGCCTGCAGCCTCCCTGGGCCCGGCTGCTTTCAACAGGAGCCAGTGCAACCTGCAGGGACAAGGGAAGAGCCCTTACTCGTGTTTCCGCGCGCCGGCAGCAAGCCAGGAATGGTCTGCAGCCCAGACACCAGGAGGTTTTCAGGAAGGAGGTGAAATATCTTCTCCAGTGGCTGGTGTGGCTTCAGGGCATACTGCAGGTGGCTCTTCTCCATCACCATCAGGTGTTTGTTCTCTGAAATAGAGAAAACATCCCAAAATGACCAAAACCAGGGGCACAAATCTTTGCAGCACTGCTGTTGAAAAAATCATTTTCCACAAGCACATGGGTTGGGAGCAAAACAAAAACCTGCCCAACCAGGCTTTTCCCAGGTGGAAGTAAGACATGTCCACTTAGCAGTGCATCAACCACACAATATTTAATTTGGATAAGAGAGGTCACCAAAAAAAGGAGTGAGACACAAAGCCGTGCTGCTGCTTACTTTCCATGGGGTCCTGGAAGCGTGGGTGCAGTAAGGCACGGGGCGTCCCATGGTACAGCTTCAGTCTGAAAGCACAAAGCATCTTCAGCATCAGTAACACTCTGAAGCACATCATCTTCCTCAACGTAAAAAACCCACCCTCCTACTCTACCTGTGGCAAAAATCCCTATCTATATCCCTATTGAGAAGCATCACTCAAACCCATCACTGCTTCCCCAGCAGTGAAGAATTCCAGGTTTCTAAATGCTGGCTTAGTTTCCGCAGCCCAGGATCACCCTTTCACCCCCTTGAGCCATCGTGCACATTCCCACTCCAATTCCCAACACACCCCACAACAGAGCAGCGGGGGCAACCTACGCTCTGTCCTCGGTGGTCGGGTCTGTCACATCCAACCCGCTGCGGAAGAGGGGGATGAGTCCAAAGCCGCAGGAGAGATGCTGAGAGCCCCCATCCCCTTTCCTGGCTGCCGCCACCACTTCCACAACAGCAGTGATGCCAGGGTGGTTCAAGGAGGTGTGGAAGTAAATGGTCTGGGATGGGAAAGGAGAGAAAAAGGGCATTTCAGAAGTGCCAGCAGCTGCAGGCAGGGTGATACCTGTTGCACCTGGACAGCCAGTGGTGAACCAGAACACCAATTAAAACTTCCAGACAGCAGCTCACAATAAATGACCTCCAGCACCGCTTAGAAACCTCAACCTCCTTAAATCTAACACATTAATAGTCTTGTTCTTTACTTTTTTTTTGTTGCAACACCCATTTTCCAGTAACTCACGGGTTGCAGAGCCCGTAAGAGCAGGGCTTCGAGGGGCCCCTGACCTACAGCATTATAGAAAGCCTCACGCTGGGAAAGCCAAGGAGCTGGAAACCCTCCTGCCGCAGGGAGGGGAGATGGGGGTGGCTCAGACCTGCAGGCAGGAGGGGACGGGACACAGGTCACCTCCCCAGGATAGGATTTAAAGCTAGGTTAATCTTTCTATTAAAAACTCATTACTGCAGTGTCCCAGGGAAAACGTTTACTGTAATCACAGGCTGTCAGGAAGGGATAACGGAGAGAGACATTACCGTGTCAACCCAGGGAAATAAATCGTTACTCTATTATCTTTTATTGCAAATTGTTGAAATAATGACCGCTGGCTGCAGACCGATGCCTCGCCCTGCAAAGACACCCAACGCCCTTAAAGTAGATCCCTTGTAAAGCCAGGCTTGCTGTTCCCTCTGTCAACGCGAACAGCTCTTTGCGACAGCACACTCCTCTGCCCTGAACCCCATGAGGATGACAGCAGTGCAGGGGTCACCTTGTCCCACTACACGTGCAGACCCCCGGTCCATGCGCCTTCCTCCTCCCGTGAGGCTGGCAAGCACACAGGCAGCAGCTCAGCACATGGTTGGCACAGGCAGAGGATGCAACGCCCTGCACACCGCCAGGTCCTGAAATCTTTGCAACACTAAACTACTGAATATCACGAAGTTCAAAGCCCCCAGACTCCCTCTCCTCTGTCCCCTCACTGCCACAAGACCCTGAGGGCTGCAGCTGCACCATGAGCACGCAGGGTGGGCTGCAGGGGACACGCAGTGCAATTCAGCGACCGCAGGCCCCTAACACTCCGAAGCTCCAGCTTCAAACTGCTCACGACCCCACAGCAAATGCCCGGGAAGCCTGCAGACACAGGGATGGTGATCAGAAAGGCAGCTCCAGGTGGCACCAGGGAGGCAGGCAGCAGCTTTTCTCACCACAGCATGCCTTTTCTCTATCCTTCTTCAAAAAGCCGGGGTCAGCCAGTAACTAAACACTTGTGGAAGAAAGGCGTACACCAACACCCCTCAGATATCGCTACCAATTTAAATAAATGACGGACCATGGCTCTGATCGGTGCTACACTTCACCTGCTGCACTGGAGGGGGTGGAAACAGAAGTTATCAATTAGAAACCCCTCTGCTGTCATCCACGCTACAGGGCAGCAGGATCTCCCCAGTAATGGAACACGCCGGTGTGCTGGTATCGGCAGGGGATAGAAGCACGGATTTGGGGGAGTTTGGTTCCCAGGAAAGGCAAGAAAAGTGCTGTGCTGGAGGGCAGGCGGCTGCTCCTTCCCTTCCTTCCCACTTGTGAAGAAACACTGCTCTCTGCTGCCAGCTCCGAACACAGCAGCTCCGCACGGAATTAACCCAGAATCCCGATTCCCCTTGCCAAGAAACGGAGCATAAAAGCTTAATAACCAGGCACTGTCTGGGATGCACCCGAGGCAAAGGACTGGGCGGCGCTGGAAGGCAAAGGGGTTGTTGCTGTCTGCCTGTGCGCAGAAGCAGCAACCACCGCAAAGAAGGCTGCGCAGCAAACAGACAGATGACGGGCCAGAGCCCGCGCACACAGAGTTCCCACCGCTCTCAAAGGTTCACGAGCTCCCAGAGCTGCCCAGGCTTCATTTCCACCAGACTGAGTGAGGAAACCAGCACCAAAGGAGAGCAGCTCCTGGCTGAACCAGAGCAAAGACGCTTTTCCTTTCATGCATTCAAAACCTCTCTGCTCAGATCCTGCTCCTGCAGACCCAGCCACCTTCCCATGGCATTGTTCACCATCCCATCCTGGGGTGCTTGCCAGCATTGTCCCAGACCCAGCCCCTCACTACCCTACCTCATTGAAAACCGCCCTAGCCAGGCGCGGCGAGGCAGCGCGGGCAGCTCGCTGACTGCTCCTCCACGTCCTCCCGAAGAAGTGGCGGTAGGTGGCATCGAAAAGGGAGAGGCGCAGCTGGTACTCAGCTCCCTGCAAGGCACGACAGCACGGGAGGCAGCAGCATCTGCGCTCACTCGGGGACACACCGGCACAGCGGCCCCACACTGCAAAAACACTTCGGGAAGAGAGGACAAACGATTCCCGTTCTCTAATTGACGCCCCAGTCAGGCACGTGGCTGTGTCCAGCTCCATGCGTGGCTGGAGAGCCCTTCGGAAAGGCAGAGGTGGAACAAGCACAGCAAAAGCGGGAAAAGTGAGTATTACAGGGCAGCAGGCTTTAGAAGTGCTACGCAGAGATTTTAATTTAAAACCACCAATTAAATATTAACGGTAATTAAATTAAAAATCAAGCCAACACCAACATAGATTTGTGGGTATAAAGGCATGGGATTGAGACACGGCTCTGACTGGAGTTTCTGGGAGATTCACGGCCAGTTCTCCCCAAAACAAGTGACCTTGTTTCAAACCCCCCACCACTTGGGGCTGTGGCCCACCAACGCAGCGAACCCCGGCAGCGGGCAGAAAGCAGGGCCTGGGCACGAAGGGGCCCCGCGTCTCCTCGGCAGAGCCGCGTCCCATACCTGGGCGAGCACAGCCCCTTCCAGGTACTTGAGGACGCAGCGGAACGCCGTGGGGCGCGGCAGGCGCGACCCTCTGCGCTGGCAGTGCGGGGGCACCGCGAGGTTCCGCAGGAACACCTTCTCCCACTCACTCGTCCTGCTCCTCCAAAGGTCGCCTCTCCCGGCATCGCCTGGATGGGAAACGGAGCCTGTCCGGGGGAGCGCACGCAGCGGGCAGAGCTGGGGCCCGGGGGTCCCATCCCTGTGGCACCCACGCTGCGCGGCCTGTGGGCGCGAGGCTCCACGGGGCCCTGCCTGAGGGGCCACCGCGGGGGGAGGTGACACCGCTGGCCCTGCTGGGCCCTCGGCCCTGCTGCTCCTCTCATACGACACCCACCCACACGCGTGTGCACAGGGACCCACACAGACACCCACCCACATACACAGACACCCAGGCGCCCACACCCACAGGCAGACACAGACAGACAGACACCCACCCACCTGCAGACACACAGACAGGCGCACACCCACAGACAGACACACATCAACAAGCACACACTCAGACAGACACACACACTCAGACAGACAGACACCCACACAGACAAAGAGATAAACACACATCCATCCATCCACCCACCCATCCACTCGCAGAGCCCGAGCCCGAGCCCGAGCCCGAGCCCCCGCAGCACCAGACGCACCGGCCCGACCGCCACCCCCCGCACCGGGACCGGCAGTACCCCCCCACCCCTCCCCGCACTCGCGTTCGCGCTCACCGCGCGCCGCCGCCATATCCTCGGGGCGCGACCACCCTCGCGGCCGGCCGGGGGGGGTAGGCACGCATAGCCGTGCCATCGCCGATCACCGCCCCGCCGCCCGCCCCGCCCCGCCCCGCCGGCGAACAGCGCTGAGAAAACGCTGAGGAGAAGCGGCTGGGCATGGTGGGGAGAGCCAGAAGCGGCGGCGGCGGTGGAGGCGATGGCGGAGGTCGCCCCCGCCCCACGCGGTGGTCGCGCCCGGCTCAGCATCGGGTTACTAGGGCGATGGTGCCGCACCGCGGAGGGCGTGGCCTGGCCGCTGGGCCCGCCCGGCGCGACAGCCAATGGGAAGGGAGCGCCTCGCGCGTTATTTGCATGCGGCGGGAGTGGCGTGCGGCGCGGCCAGTAGAAAGGGAGCTCGGCGCGCGTCATTTGCATGCGGCGTGCTGCGCGGCCAATGGGCGGGGCGTGGGGCGGGGCGGGGCCGGCCCCCCACGAGGGCGCCGCGGCGGAGCGGAGGGAGCGGCGCGCGCCGGGCAGGTAAGGGGCTGGGCAGGTGGGGGCACCGGGCGCCCCAGCTGCGTCTGGGCCGGGCGGGGGCTGCGGGGGCGTCTGGGACCCTGCGGCACGGGGGCTGCGGCGATCGCCTCCCGGGCACCCCCAGCGCTGCCGGGCCGGGGGCGAGGGGGGACCGGCGGGATGCGCGAGATGCGGGAACCAGCGAGGGATGCAGCGCGGGTTGCGGGATGCTGCACTGGTTGCGGGATGCAGGGTGCAGTGCGGGATACGAGATATGGGTTGCATGGGATGCGGGAGACAGCGCTGGGTGCGGGAGGCAGTGTAGAGCCCAGCCCGCGCCGGGCCCTGCTGCTCCCGCAAGGCCAGAGTCGCACACCGGCTCCGCCGTTCCCTTTCCCCAGCCCCGTAACGGCTCCGCTCGCCGCCAGCCCCTGCTCCGTCGCCCCGCAGGATGGGGGGTCGCCCCCGTTCTCCCTGGGTGCCTGGGATGGGGCTCTGGGGAGGGCGCGGACACCCGAGCCTTGGCACCGCGGCGCGCTGGAAACTCGCAGCCAGGAGAAAAGCACCGTGTTTCTCTCTCCAAATCGGAGCCCCTCGGCGCGCAGCCGGGACAAAACTGCCACGGCTTCGACCCGAGCTGTTGGGTCGCGAGTTCTGAAACGACGCGCAGGCCGCTGGGCAGGAAGGCCCTTCTGCGCTGTGGAGGATTCCCGGTCCTGCTCCCCAGACGCCACCAGCGCTCCCCGGGCGCTTCCCAGAGGGCCCTTTATGTTGGAGAAGACCCAAAAGTCCGGAAGCCGTGTGTTCCTCTGGCTCGCCAGCCCCTCGGCAGCCGCGGCCCCGCTGGGCTGTACCCCTCGCCATGAGGGAGCCCTCGGTGCCAAGGCCGGGAGCCCAGGCTGTCATGGTTAACGCTGGCATCCAGGACGGTTCACGTGGGCACCGGGGCTCTCGTCCCTGCAAGAGCCTCTGGGTAGGAGAGCAGAGAATGGTTTAAAACTGAAAGAGGGGAGACTGGGGAAAAGTTCTTCACACTGAGGGTGGGGAGGCCCTGTCCCAGGGTGCCCAGAGCAGTGGGGGCTGCCCCATCCCTGGAGGTGTTCCAGGCCAGGTTGGATGGGGCTTGGAGCCCCCTGACCCAGCGGGAGGTGTCCCTGCCCATGGCAGGGGGTGGCACTGCATGGGCTTTGAGGTCCCTTCCAGCCCAAACCGTTCTGTGACTCTGTGACATAAACACATATCTCATATATCTGGTTAACCATAAACCCCTCTGCTCAGCTGCTGACGGAAGCAGGAGCTGCTTCTGTTATTATTATTATTGTTATCATTATTATTACATTAATATATTATCATATTATATATTATTATATTATTGAGTAATAATAATAACAATACAAATAATAGGAGGAGGATGGCAGTGGGGCTGGCTGTCGCCTCCCCGCCCTTGGCACATAGGTCTGTGGGTCAGATGCGCAGCAGAGTGAAAGCAGGAAGCCTCAGCGTGCCCAGGCGGTGCCAAGCAGGTCCTGGTCAGCGCCGGCATGGCTCAGAGTGGGCAGCACGCCTGCTGGCCCCATTGCTGGCAGGACTGCGCCAGGAGGGCACGGAAGCTGGCAGGATGCCGTGGTGAAGCTGAGCAGGACTCGGCGCATGGAAAGAGACTGGGTTTTCCTAATTTATAAATGGAAAAAGCACGGCTGCGCGTTTGCAAAACTCTGACCCCTTTTTGCTGGCTTGGCCTCTGGTTTTCGTGTTAAATCCAAGTGCCAGCTGCGTTGGTGCTGTTATCGCTCCAGGATTACGGTGCCAGGCTGCTGCCAGGGACCAGCCTGCTCCAGGGACCAGGGCATCTCCAAACCTGATGCTCCAGGGTGGGTTTTTTGCCAAGATGCCACTAATAGGGCACAATTGGTGTGCATGGAGAAGAACGGGTGACACCCCAGTGGGGTGAGCCCGGTGAGCTCAGCAGGTGAGCCCGGAGCTGGGAGGCAGCCCCGCAGCATCGCCTGTGGCTGCCATTGATTTGTTTCTTAAGGAAAAATCTTGGCACGATTTGAAGTCATCTGGTGATGGATGCGTCCGGCTCCAGATCCCTGCGGCCACCAGCCGCGTCTTCACTCGCCTGAGCCACGGTGGCAGCCACTCACTCGCCCACGTGCGCTGCCAGGCTGTGGCACCGACACGGTTAAGCTCCGGTGGGAACGGGAGCCGGGCTGCACGCCACCACGGCTGCACGGCACGGCTGCACGCCACCGCCAGCCAAACTTGCCGAGTCAGGATGTGAAAGCGACAAGGACAGAGCTGCAGCGTCCCTGGGTGCTGCCGCATCCCGGGGTGCCCAGGGCTCGGCGTCCCCCCCTCCGCCGGACACCTTTTGCCGGGGACGGAGCAGGAATGGGGTAGGAACCGGCACCTGCTGGGTTTGCCTCCGGCTGTCAGGGCTGTCAGCGCTGCTTCCCAGAAGCTGCAGAGCCTCCAGCGCTGCCGGCAGCTGGGATTTCATCCCATTTTTTTTTTTGCCTCCTGACTGCGCGTCTCCTTCCGAGCACCGGAGCCAGGTAGGTGCGATGCTGGGGTGTGTGTGATGCCAGCAGGTCTAGGTGCCATGGCTGCAGCTTGGCTGTGCCCACCTGGCAGCTGCAGCGCGTCAGGGAGTGGGGAAAGGGCACGCGCTGGCAGTGCTGCGCATCAGGGACCCGCGAGTGCTCGGCAGCATGAAGGACCCGATGCTTTTGTGCCGGCATACGTGAAGGTGAAGCAGGAATAACCCCTTGTGCTGCACTGCCTGTGGGTTTGGGCTGTGTCATTGACTCCGGCAGCTGAGCGGCACCGAGTGCCTGCGCTTCGGCACCATCACGGGTGACCTCATGTGTTGCAGCTCCATCCCCAGCGCCAGCCGTGTCCGTTGGCTCAGTGACCAGCTTGTAAACACGCTCGAGCCCACCGGCTGCGCTGGCAGGTGGGGGGGACGCCGCGCTGCAGCAGAGGCTCCCCGGGCAGAGAGAAGGGCAGGGCTGCTGCTCTGCGGATCCTGCAGCGCCGGAGCTGGGGGCTGGGGGCGGGGGGGGCACAGGACGCAGCGTGGGGCAGAAGGAGGGAGGTGACAGCACTGGGGTGAAAGCTGGTTGTGAGGCAGAGCAGGGCAGTGTGAGGAATTGTGCTAAAGTCACCTTTCCCGTGGTGCGTTGAGGGGTGGCATTTGCTGAGGGTGATGCTGGCACACTAGGAGAAAAGGGGTAGAAATATGGGAATGGGTACCCAGAGCGGGGAGATGCTCGGTGCTGTCTCCCCTGCATCCCTCACTGGAGCTTCGGGAAGGATGCTGGGGTACCAGGGCAGGGGTCCAACAGCTCCCCTGGCCCCAGGACCTCCCCCTCAGGGGCTCAGGCTCAGCAGTGGGTGAGGAGGCTTCACCCTGATGTTCGGAACAATTCCATGCCCAGATTCATTCCTCTTGCTGCGATGGCAGAGTGGCCAGGAGGCCGCGGTCCAGAGACCATCCCCACGCTGGCCCAGCAGAGCTTCAGCTCCTGGGGGCTTCTCAGTCATAAACCCTCACAGGGTCTCAGTGCTGGTGTTCTCCAGCCCCATCGGTGCTGGATGGGGATGGAATGAGGGTGAGGATGGAGAGGAGGATGGGGATGGGGATGGAGCCAAGTGGGAGCACAGACTCTTGGGGCAGCCTTCACACCGGGTCCCAGGTGCATCCTGCAGGAGAAAACACTTCCCTTGTGGTGCATTGCCCTGCAGAAACTCCTGCAGCTCAGACTCGCGGTGGGGCTTGGGGAAGCACCAGGCTGCCAGCATGAAGGGGACCAGGCTTTGGCAGCACCTTTGGCTCCAAGGACCAAAGGTGTGGGCTTGGCTCCAGGGACTGGGATGCTCCGGCTCCTCGAGATGCTCTGGCTCCTCGGGATGCAGACCCCATTCCATGTCCCGGTGGTCCAGCAACACTTCCCAGCAAAGTTCCCCAAGTGCTACTGGTGAGTTGCCAGCCACCGTGCTCGGTGTCCCCGGCATTGGCACAAAGTCATGGATGAGGGGTGTCGGGCCCCACTGAAAACTGTTGCGACCGTGGCGAGCTGAGCTCATGGCAGCACAGATCCCCAGGACGCGTAAACAGCGCCAGCCCTGAGCCCTGCGCGGGATCTGGGTCTGGGTGCAGGCAAGGAACCTGCAGCTGGGGCACAGTGTCCAGCCGTGCCCCCCATGGGCATCCCCCCAGCTCACTTCAGCTTCGTCACGCTGCCTCTAATTAAGTGACGCTGGGTGGGCACGAAGCAGCTTTCAGGAGCATCTCTGGGCCAGCAGGCACTGCTGACTCTGCAGGCGAGGCCGTGGGGAGCCACGAAAGGACCAGAGCAGCCACCGGGAGAAGCCGGGGGTCGCGATGGCTTTGGGGGCGCAGCAGGGTCCTGTGCGGGACGCACAGTGGGGTGGGGGGAGCAGCTCCCTCCTGCCCTTGCAAATAACCTGCATTTATTGAGCCTTATCTGCAGCTGTGGCCAAAAGGAGCTGGGTTCCTGCGGCGCTTGGGGGAGGAGGGAGATGGGGCTCTGCAGCGGGGCTGGGGGCCACAGCGGGGCCGGGGGCCGCGGCGGGAGGGGGGTGCTCCACGGGGACGGGCTTGGCTGCCGCAGCCGCTGCCATTGGGCCGCGTGGGCTGCAGGGGCTGCGCCAGGATGCAAGCACAGCGTGCCAGGATGCTGGAGGGATGCGGGATGAGGGAGGGATGCAGGATGCAGGCAGACTGTACTGGGATGTGGGAGGGATGCAGAAGGGATGCAGGGTGATAGAGGGATGCAGGATACGGGAAAGATGCAGACGTGCCCTGCCAGGATGCAAGAGGGATGCAGGAGAGATGCAGGCATGTCCTGCCAGGATGCCAGCAGGATGAAGGATGTGAGAGATGTGGGATGCAGGCACACTGCTGGGATGCAAGAGGGATGCCAGATGAAGGAGAGATGCAGACTGCAGGCATGCCCTGCCGGGATGCGGGCGGGATGCGTGCCAGGACATGAGGATGCTATGCAGGGCCACACACCCGCTGTGCCCAGGGCAGCTGGGAAGGATCCCGGAGATCTCTGAGTCCCTATCCAGGGGACAAAACAGCTCGTGACCTGCGGTGTAAAGATGGCATTTACAGGCCTCAGGGAAGATGGGTTGGATTGAAAAATGAGCCCCAGTTCTGTAGGCAGGCATTGCAGTTTCTGTGACACTGGTGGTGGTGTGGGATGGGGAGGGGAGCACAGCTCCCTAGGGAGTCATGCCAGCTGCCCCCTGGCATGGGGATGGGGATGGAAATGGGGACAGGGATGGGGATGAGGATGAGGACCGTGAGGTGCCTGGGGCAATCTCCCCTTCCCCTCGGAGCCCCCACAGCCCTGCTCTCAGTCACGTATGGGCTGCGGGAAAAGCCCCCCTCTTTGCCTTTCCTTGGCTCGACCCCTGGCAGAGGCAGCCTCTGGGGGCGGCTTTCGTGGTGAACACCAGCAAAACGGCCAATTCTTCGGGCCTCTGTTTTTTCACCAGTTCCCGATGTGTCATAAGACCTTGGCATTCGGGTCAGTGCCTGCTGCCCCGCAGCGTGGCCAGTGTGTCCTGCTCAGCTCCAGCAGGCAGAGAGGGGGGCGGTGAGATAGGCAGCGAGGGGACAGCAAGGGGGGGCAGAGAGGTGGGCAGCAAAGGGGCAGCGAGGGGGGGGCAGAGAGATGGGCAGCAAAAGCGGCAGGGAGGGGACAACAAGGGTGGCAGTGAAAGAGGCAGAGAGGAGGACGGAAAGGGGGCATTGAGGGGGCCAGTCAGATGGGCAGCAAGGGGGACAGTGAGATGGCAGCAATCTCCCCGAGCTCAGGAGTCATCGGCGCAAGGCAGGGATGGACAGGTTTGGGATCGGTGGTGGGTCAGGGTTGGGGTTGGTGGGGTGCTGTGCCCTGCCTGCTGCTGCTGCCTGTGCTGCACACCCATCCGGCTTCAGCAACAGGAAGCAGCGTCATCCGCATGCCCCAAAAACCACCCATTTCTTCCTCTTTTTCTCTTCCCCCGTGGCAGGGGTGAGGCAGCGAGTGGCTCCGGGGAGCCCAGGCTGGCTCCATGTATCCCGAATCCACCACTGACTCCCCAGCGCGACTCTCGCTGCGGCAGACGGGCTCCCCCGGGATGATTTACAGGTAAGGGCGTGAGGGGGCTCGGCGCGGCTTCACACCCCAACGTGCTCCCTCAATGGGTGCCCTGGTACCACAAAAACTACCTTGGCACTCCAAAACTGCCCTGGTACCCCAAATCCATCCCAGCACCCCTAAACCAGCTTGGCACCCCAAACCCATCCCGGCACCCCAAAACACCATGGCACCCTTAGTGCAAAAATTTCCAGGACCACAAAAAACAGGCGGCAGCGTTTTTGGGCACTGGTGCCTGTTCTGGGCAGAGGGGGTTCCCCTCGAGGAGCATCCCCGTGCCTGCTGCTTGGTGCATCACAGGCTGGCACCACCAACCCTTCCTGCTGCCGCCGGCTCTGCCGCTCGGTCCCCTCCACGTTTCTAACGGGGTTTGTGGCATCTTTCTTCTTTCTCCCCTTTGCTCTCGGAAGCGCGAGGTACGGGAGCCCCAAGCGCCAGCTCCAGTTCTACAGGTAACCCAGCCTCTCCCCTCCCCAGAATCCCTCCCGGCACGCGGACGCGGCCAAAGCCCCTGCCCATACCTACAGCACTGCTGCTGCGGCACTGCTGGCACGAGTCGCCATGCAGGAGTCCCTCCGTGCTGGGTGGGCATCACCGGCGCGGCACCGTGTCTTCGCCCGCTCCTGGGTTTGGTGTGGCCGGGTAAGCGGGGGCTGTCGTCACTGGGCTCCCCAGGCAGTGGCCAGAGCGTGGTCAGAGCACGGCCGGAGGGCTCCCAGTGGGCAGGCACCGCCGGGGAACAGGGCTCGGAGCAGGGGGGAGCATCCCGTGCTGATGCTGCGCTGGGAAGAGCCCGCCAGCTTTTCCCAAGAGCAGCTGCAGGAACGCAGCCAGCCACTCCGCTGCTCCTTCCATTAAGAGAAGCGTCATTAAGTGGTACCGAAGGCAACACTTTCCCCCCCCACGTCCTTTTACCGTCTGAAATGAAGGTGGCACTTTTCCCTGCGCTCCGTGGCAGCAGCCACATCGGTATTGCCAGGGCGCGGCAGTGAGGCAGCTTTGGATTGCGTCCAGCCTGGCCACAGTGGGGCAGGGAGGTGAGGGAGCTGCCCTCCAGGGTAGCCATGATGTCCCCATTCTGTCCCCACGTGTGCTGGGATGCACTGGGGTGGCTCGGTGGCACCGCAACCATTCCTGTCCTGCTGCCGTGCCACCACTGGCACTGCCAACCCCTGAGCCGTGGGTGGGTTTTGGCTGCCAAACCAGCCAGGCACAACCGCTCACCCGAACTGCTGGGCATATCAGGTGTGAAAGGGACGCGAGCAGGACAGGCAGGAGCCACCCTGCCTGCTGCTGTCTGTCACCCAGCCTTATTTCAGGGCTCCTGACACCATGTTTCAGTCCTGCCACAGCCCAGCTCCGACTGCGCCGCCCTGGGGGTTGCGGGAGGGCTGTGTGCACCGCACAGGACCCGCTGTGCTCCCCACTGTGGCCCAAGCACCCCGCGTGCCGATGGCGCGGGACCTGTCACTGCGGGGCGAGGGTCGACTGCAGGCAGAGGCAGCGATGCCAGCATTCATAAAGCAGCAGCGCATCCCGGGGCTTTTAGCAAAGCGACCATGAATAATTTAGCTCCCCTTCGCGGGGAAGAAAATCCCCTAATAGGGCTAATGGAGCGCGGCGAGAAAGCCGGGCTCTGGGGGGCCGAGCACTGCTGCCAACCGCTCCGGACGCCAAGCGCCGACACTCCCCTAATGCAAAAAAACCCGGCAGCCGTGCATCTTTTATAGCTGCCCCGGGGCAGCCCGAGCTCTACCGTGGATGAGCAGCATCCCCGGTGCACGGGTGAGTCGGGGCTGGCAGTGCGGGTGGCAAGCGGGGATGGGCACAGCCAGCGGGGCAGCAGCGGGGAGGATGTTCTGCACGGGGCAGCTCAGGATTCGTGCGTTTGGGGAGTTTTTGGGAATTTTTGGTCTTTGGGTTTGGGCTGTTGGTTGCCCATCAGCTCCCAGCTTGGCCTGTCCAAGATGCTGCCCTGCGTGCCCGGCTGTCACCCACTTGTTCTGCCCCTGGCGCACACTGGTGGTCCCTGGTTCCCCTGCGGAGCCTGTGTCCCAGCCCCAGCCCCGTTCCTTCCCTGCAAAACAGCCTCTCCCGCTTGGCTTTGGCAGCTCCCGCAGCCCCATCGCTTCGTGTCCCTCGGGCAGCGATGGGATTTCTGCTCACAAACGGCCCAGCTGCCCCCGCGCTCTCCCTGCTGCTCCAGCCTTGCTCAGCTGAACGTGGGCAATCCCACCCCGTTCCCCAGCGCGGCGCAGACCCAGCGCCCGGCGCCAGTTTGCCACTTCATTGCAAAACGGTGAATCCGTAGGGCAGCGGTGCAGCCGCCTATGGAATTTCCCCGGCCGCTGTCAGGCAAGGGGATCCCATCGGGACGAGGGGGACCCCCTGGGTCTCCCCCAGGGGCAGGTGATTCCCATTGAGGATGAGGGGGGGGTCCCACTGAGGATCCCCCCAAGGCCGAGTGCTGTGCCCATGCCCAGCAGGAGCCACCAGCGCTGCCCTAATTAAAACCACCGTCTCCAAGAAGGGCTGGTGCCGGCAGTGCCAGCTCCGGACTCCGGCTTCGAGGCACAGCAGGAAGAGGAGGCTGGTGGCCAGGGTCCAGTGTGGCTTTCCTGCAGGAGAAGGGTCCCCTTTCTACGTCTCCCTGCGTTCCCAAGGGAGCAGGAGCAGCATGGGAGGGTCTCTGGTGGTGCTGGGCATTGCAGGAGCTGTCAGGGCTTGGGTCGCCCCTTGCCGGATGCTGCGCCGGATCTGTTGGGGTTTCTTCTCCCTTTTTCTTGAGGTCTCACATTGCTGGGACGTGGCCTTCGCTTTTGGCTCCTGCCATGTAAATTTGAGCTTCACAGGGAAACAAAAAACCACCAGTGGGAGCTCGGCCGGAGCTTGGTGCCGGCGCAGTGCCCTACCAGCAGCCGCTTCGGCACCAGCGCTGTGGTTTTGGCCCCAGTCCCTGCTCCTCCTTAAGACCCCGGGCACGAGGGACGCTGCAGAGCAGCAGGGAAATCAGTGCTGGTGCCACCACCACAGCCGGAGGGGCGGTGGGTGCCATGGCGTGTGAGGAGCCGGTGCTGCGGCAGGCTATTTTCGGCAGCCCTCGCCGGCTGTGAGGTCGCTGCCGCGGCGGTGGGGAAGGTGTTGGCTGGCGGTGCAGGTTGCGGCAGCCTGACGCAGGCATGGCTGCTGCCAGCGAGCACCCAGCACCCACAGCCCCTCTGCAGTGCCCACCCTCCCCGGCGAGCCCCACCGGTCCGCCTTTCACATCCTGACCTCTCCACTCACTAACGGTGCCAGATTCTCTCTGGTGACCCCTGCGCCGCAGCTCAGCCTGCCCAAGGTCACTGTGTCCGTCGTGGGGATGCAAACCAGGGGCAGCGCAGCAGGTGCAGGCACAGCACAGCCCGGGGCACGTGCCCAGCTCGGGGCAGCTGTGGCCGTCACCGCCGAGCCATGGGCAACGCCGCATCCCTTCCTTACTGTGCTGCCGACCTCGCCGCTCCTTTTCCTCCTCCACCAAGGCTTTGCTCGGCTGCAGTGCTGGCTTGGCTAGGGTCCCTGCTGCCCCCTCCTCATGCCACAGCCCTGCCGCAGGTCCTGCAAGGGTGGGTGCCACCAGGGCTTTGGCATCGCGGTGTGGGCACGGCTCTGTCATGAGCCCAGCATCGCAGCGGGGCGCTTTCCCAGCTCTCTCCGTAGCATCGCTGTTGCGCAGAGCCACGTGGCGGGATGCTCTCCATGACGTACAGCGAGAGCCTGCGCAGCGTGGCCAGCCGGCCCCCCCCAGAGTGGGGGCTGCCCCCGGCCCCCCGGCCCACCGACGGGCTGGAGCTGCGGCGGCTGCGGGACGTGCGGGCGGCAGCGCGGGCGAAGACACTGGAGGAGTTCCTGCAGATGCACGGGCTCTCGCTGGCTGACAGCACCGCCCGCGCCACCGGCATGACGTACAGGTAAGGCAGTGCCAGCGCCTGCCAGGGCAGCGACCGCGGTGAGGGCCAGGCATATGTGGCCCGAGATGTGGGGATGGAACAGGCGATGCTGCTTAGCGCTGGTTTTGTACCTCATCGGGGAAGAGCCCGGCCTGCAGGAGTTCTCTGGTGTTCCTGTGGTCCCTGTGCTGCGCGAGCTCGGGAGGAGCCGGTGTCCTTGGCACAAAAGGCCATCTCATGCGGCGCGTGCCGGGGAGACGGCAGCGGGGCCGCACTGCAGCCTCATGCTGGCTTAGTGATCGTTGAGCTTCTCACTCGATTTTCCTTGTGGCTGTTGGGAAGTTGCGAGTGCCAACACGCTGGGTGCTGTGGGAGCTCAGGCAGCTGGAGCAGCCGGCGACACAGACACTTACTCCCTCTGATGAGCATTTGTTGCAGAGCTGCTGCCCCGTTAATTTTGCACGCGGTCCTGGGCACGGCGTGAAGTGTGTCAGGATCGCAGCTGATTTTTGTCCTTCTCGTTACCTGCCCGTGCAGGGGGGACGCGCCGGGCAGCGCTAGTGCTCCTCTGAGTGTACATGGCTGGTTTTCCAATGCAGGGTGCCAGGGAGGGTCTTCACCCTCCCGCTGCAGCGAAACTGTGAGGGGGCCAATGTCTCTGCCACCTCCTGCCACGCTGTGCCGCGCCACGGGTCAGGTTCCCCTTTGCTCACAATGGCAGAGGTAACATTTACACAGTGGCAGGAGCCCATCTAATATTGATGGGGTGGTTATTTATTGATGGGCAGAGGCTGGCACGGGTGCTCCCAGCACAGCTCCTTTGGGCGTTTGCCCAATGTCCCCAAAATCTCTGGGGCTCGGGAGCTGCCGATTGCTGCCAGCCCCCCCAGCCCTGACGCCGGTGCTGGTGGGATTACCCAGCTAAGCAGCTTTGCGGCAGAGGGAAGCAGAGGAGATTACAAGATTCCTCATTAGGTTGGGGCTGAATGGGCATCATTTCCCCCACAAACCAAGCACCAGCCCCACTCTTTGCTCCTTACCCAGGGGGGCACAGCTGGTGTCAGCAGCCAGCACGCGATCCCAGCCGCAAAACGGTGCTGGCGACGACTTGTGTCCTCGCTTTGTCAGGAGATGTGGGGGTGAGTTTCACTTCAAGCCACTGGGTGAAATCTGGGGGATGCGCTGCCAGGGCCAAGGCCACGACGGGCTGGCAACTGGTCCAGTTTCTGCAGACCACTGGGATCTACCCCTGGCGAGCCAGTGGCATCGCCATCGCCTGCACTCTGCCCCCGGAATCCTGTATTTGGCAATGTGCAAGCACTCTGCCGGGAGATTTTTGCTCTGGAGGGGGGATGCTGTGCCACCCTGGCACAGCTAAAGGGAGGCAAGAGGCCCCAAAGCGGGGCTGGGTGAGAAGCGTCACCTCGAGTGCCCGTTGCGGCCCCCTCTCCCGCCCCCCACCTGCCCAGTGCCGCTCACTCGCTTCCTGAGCTCATCAAATATTGAGGGCAGGAGGGTTGACGGGAGCCGTCTCTGCGCCCGCAGCCTCGCAGCCCCCCGCCGTCACGTTGGTGGAGCAGCGTCGCGTGGGCGCGCGGGAGGAGCTCCCCGCCTCGCCCGGGGCGCCGGCTAAATTTAGGCAGCTGGCACGGCTGCCCGCCGGAGCAGCATGCAGGTCTCCTTTGTGTGCTCCGAGCATAGCATCAAGAGCCGGAGCGCGGAGGATCGCCTGAACCGGCAGAATGCCGGCAGCCCCAGCCTCGGCACCCGCGGCAAGTTCCGAGCAGTGGCCATGGTGGCACGCAGCCTGGGGCAGCTCTCGGTGCAGAACGCCCCCTCGTCCAGCGAGTCCAGTGTCAAGCAGCCGGGGATGAAATACCGGTAGGAGACGGGCGCGCGGCTCGGGCGGCGGATTTGCTGCCTGCTCAGCTGCTCTTGCTGTTCCTTTGGAGGCAGCGAGGGGCCTGGGGGGGCTGGTTGTGCTGCACTCCCCTAATCCCTGGCTCATGTCCTGCTCCGGAGGCTTCTCGGCACTAAAAAGTGCTGATCGTGCCTCTCCGTCGCTTTCCTCACCTCCGTCGCCTTCCTCACTGCTCACTCCTGTCCCCTCTCCAGGCAGCTTTGATCCAGCCCTGCATAAACCAGGGTGATGTTGGGGGAAAAGGGACCCTAAAATTTAGGATGGGATTAGCAGGATCCCCGGCGCCTGCGGAGCCGAGCAGGCTGCGAGCCGGGGGGCTCTGTGAATTGCGGTGCGCGTTAATCCGCGGGCTGCCATGGCACCGTTACGGCACTGCCGGAGACTCGCTGCCCTGCCAAGCGCGCACGGAGCTGTAACATAGGATTCAGCACTTGGCTGCCCGTGGTGGGTCTGGAAAGAGAGGGCAGCGTGTGCTCACTGTGCCCCCCAACCAGCACCCACTGGGTTAACGTGCTGCGCATCCCTGGAACTGGAGCAGAGCGCTGAGGGCTGGGGGCTCCCACGGGATGAGGGGGCACCCATGGGGCACCCCAGGATCAGGGGGCAGCCAGGTGTGAGGCCGGGGTCTCCTCAGGATGAGCAGGCACCCGTGGGGGCTCTCATGGGCTGAGGGGGCACCCAGGCGTGAGGCCAGGGGCTCCTGGGATGAGCAGCCATCCCACAGTCCAGCTGGCAGCCGCGTGCCCCCGCCGCAGCCCGGATGCGCCAGCATTCATTGCGGCGGCCGAGCGCAGAGATGAGGCTAACTGTCACCCACCATCATCATCGTTGTCAGCTGAGCCCCAAGCCCAGGCACAGGGAGGGATCGGGGTGGCTCTCAAACACCAAACCCTTCTGGTGGCGCTGGGGCCAAGTGTGGTGCCATCCCTTGCGCTTGGCACTTGCACCCCACAGTTGCATCCCCGTGCAAAGGGGGAGCACGGCATGGCCACGCTCTCCTGGGCAGTGGGTGACCGGCTTGGGGGGTCCCTGCTGGCAGCCGCAGGAGGGACAGTGGCACGAGGGGATGCTTGGTATAAGCAGAGGGGACGGGGGGGCCACGGCGCAGTGCAGGGGATCCGGGGCCTCCCCCAGTATCCACCAGCACTGGCACTGGTCAACACGCTTGGGGCAGGAAAGCCGAGAGCAGCAATGGGCACCCACCTGCCCAGGAGGACCACAGTGATGCCAGGAATGGCTAGAACAGGGCTGTTGCCACCCCCTCCCCACCGCGACCCCCACCGTGGGAGCCTGAGCTGCCCCATGGCCTCTCCACGCTGCAAAAGGCTCTAAAAATAATGCAGGGAGCGCCCACACCGCCAGATGTTGGGCAATAACGCAGCGGCGCGGAAGGGAGATGCCCTGACCACCACCGGCGACCGCGGCTGCTCCTGCCCGGCTCCCAGTGCCACGGTGCCCGTGCCGGCGGTGCCTCCCGGTTGCTACGCGACACCCGCGCGGGCGAGCTGCCGTGGCTCACCTACACTTTATTTATTTTAACACTCGTTGCTGGAGCCTTTGTCATATTTAACGAGAACTAGCTCTCCACCACCAGGGCGAAGGCGTCTGCCAGCCTGGCCCCCAGCCCCAAAGCTGTTCGGGAGCTCCTGTGCCGGCTGCTCCATTTCCCCGTGGCCACCGTTTCGCGCCCGAGCACCCACTGCCTGCGCGATACAGCGGGCACAGCTCGTGCCCTAAGTGGGAGGCTCCAGGCCTGATCCAAACCTCTGCTCCCGCCCTGTCCGCCTGTGCCCACGGGGCCATCAGATGAGCCGGACACCCTGGCCTTGTCGCGGGGAGCCACGTTAACGAGGTCGCTGCCCGCTGCGGCTCTGGATGGCCCTGCCGGGCAAGCCATTACGTTGTCTGCAGCGAACAGTATCGCTGCACCGGCACTGGCCGTGCCGCCCACAAGCCATGCCGTGCCCGACCCGGGGGGGCTTTTAATCCATTATGGGGAACCCCTCCCTGCGGGGATGGGGATGGGGAGCAGGGGTTGCCACCGCAGCTCCCAGTCCGCACCGACAGCGCACTCAGTGCACAAGATGCATTTTGGGGCTTGCTGGTGGCTTCCCTCATGGATATCTGTCTTCCAGGAACCTCGGGAAGTCTGGGCTGCGCGTGTCCTGCCTGGGCCTGGGTAAGTGCCGGCGCTCCCGGCAAGGGCAGCACTCACCTGCTCCGGGCAGGAAACGGTTTTCCTTTGGCCCGGCAGCGGTTTGAGACACAGCCCAAAAGTTGTGTCTCCTCTGTGGTGATGGAAAGTGACCGGGCTGTGCCGGCAGCGCTGTGCCGCGCCGCACATGGAGTTGCCAACTGTGGCCACCACGTGCCCCAGGAGCCGGGGTGGGTGGCCGGGGTTTGGGGTGGCAGCGTTCGGTGCTCGCTGCGTTCACCACGCATGCACCCTCTCCTCCACAGGGACATGGGTGACTTTCGGAGGGCAAATCACAGACGAGGTAAGGACCGCACCCCTCGCCCCCGCGAAGTGGAGAACGGATGGGGCCGGCACAGCCACAGTGCTGTCACGGGGCACATGGTGCACCCAGCTCACAGCGCTGTGAGTGCACCTCACGCTCTGGCTCTCCTGACCCTGCCCGCTGTCCCCTCACAGATGGCAGAGCAGCTGATGACTCTGGCCTACGACAACGGCATTAATCTCTTTGACACGGCAGAAGTCTACGCCGCCGGCAAGTACGTACCCCTCTTCAGCAGCACCACAAGGGGCCTCATCCTGTGCCCGGGCCTCCAGCATCTCTGAACTCTGGAGGCGCTGGGAGCCTCCCGGGTTTGCTGGCTGAGAAGCCCAGATGGGGCTGTGAACGCTGGCTGATGGCGTGATGGCTCGTGCAGTTCCACACTGGCCATTGCTGCCTGTGCTGCGCTGGCACCGCCGTGCATCCCTCCCGGCACAGCGATCCTTGGCAGAACCCAGGGCACAGCAGCCCAGAGGCATAGCAGCATGCCCACGCGCCCACATGAAAAATAGCAAACTGGCACACGTGGCAGCAGCTCGGCTCTGGGCGCTGCAGCCAGAACGGGAAACAACATCCCCGCCACCACCGTGTGCCCCGCACAGCCTCCCAGCAACCCAGGGTCGCGCCCTTGGCCGCACCAGCCGGTGACTGATGTCACCTTCTCTTGTAGGGCTGAGGTGGTGCTGGGAAACATCATCAAGAAGAAGGGGTGGAGGTAAGCTGGACTTCATCCTGTGAGGCAAATCCGGTCACCGCGGAGCCAGGGAGAGCGCGAGAGCGGTCCTGAGGGTGAACAGGAGCGGGACACATGGGGTTTTGCGGGTGCCACCCCCTGTGACTCTCTCTATCTCCCTGCAGACGGTCCAGCCTGGTCATCACCACCAAAATCTTCTGGGGAGGAAAGTAGGTAGCGCGCCCGCCCCGTGGCAGAGCGGCCAGAGCGTGCCAGGCTTTCACCCACCTTTCCTTTTCCAGGGCGGAGACAGAGAGGGGCCTGTCCCGAAAACACATCATAGAAGGTAGGGATGCTCGCAGGGCGCTGCCAGTCTTGGCCCTGGGCTGTGGGCACAGAGCCCGCCGCGCCTGACCTTCCCATCGCTGCGGCAGGTCTGAAGGCATCGCTGGAGCGGCTGCAGCTGGAATACGTGGACGTGGTATTCGCCAACCGGCCCGACCCCAACACGCCGATGGAAGGTGGGTGCCATGTCGCGGTGCCGCGCTCCTCCCCGGTGCCTTTCGTCACTGTCGCAGTTGGTTTGCACCAGGCTTTTATTTCAAAGGCATTTTCCCTTCCCAAGCAGAAATCGCTGTTCCACCACCACGGACAGCCCGCACCACAGTTTAGCTCTGCCGCCCTGGGTTGCGGCGCGGGTGGCTGGTGATGCAGTGGCGGTACGCTACCTCCATCCCAGCAAGCCGCTCGCTGTGCTCCGCTGGCAGCGGCCGACTCTGCTCTCTGTAAATCTCTCTTTTATCACCAGGGCACCCATTTAGCTCTTCCAAGTCCAGGACTTTCATCGTAGAAGGTACTCCCTGCCCGCTGGCCGCCGCCTGTGTCCCAGCGGCACCCCTGGGGCAGAACCCCCTCCTCTGTGACCTCCATCCCTGTCCCCTGCCCCAAGCAAACCCCGCCACAGAATGCACAGGCAGCGTCAGCACAACAAAACCTCCCCCCACCCTTTCAGACTGAGTAAAGGGGAAAAAGCAAAGCGCTGGCAGCTCCCCGGGACCACGGCAGGGTCCCTTGTCACCGGGCAGCAGCTCCGGCTCTGGCCAGGCGAGCCTCGCGCCCCTTGCTCTCCCTGCTGCCCACCTTTGGCTGCCAGAGTTCGCCTTGGCTTGGCCCCAGCCCGCATGGCTCTGGGCCGGCTCCCCCGAGACCCCTCGCGGCCCTCGTACGGGATACGGGGTTCCCTCCCTCTCCTGGGTCTCGACACACGGGCAATGATTCAGGTCCTTCCCGTGCAGCGGTGCCAGCGCAGGCCCCCTGCAGGGTGTGGGGCCAGTGCCAGGAACCTCGGGCTGCTCCCTGTGCTGGGAGAGCCCTGGCGTCACCAACGGCATGTCAGGGTGGGCTGTGATCCCTAGCACGTCCTGAATGGCTGCTCCCTTGGTCCTCATCCTGCTCCTCTGAAAGCATCTTCTGGACGCAACCCAGCTCCCACACCAGCGTTTGGGAGGGGGATGGTTGCCCGCGGTTGGCGCAGCGCAAGCCCCCTCCTGCCGGCACAGCGCCCTGCTAACCCCCGCTGCCGCTCTCCCCTTCCCTCCCGGCAGAGACCGTGCGAGCAATGACCCACGTCATCAACCAGGGGATGGCCATGTACTGGGGGACCTCACGCTGGAGCTCCATGGAGATCATGGTAGGGGCCAGGGGGGCTGTGGCACAGCAGCGCCGGTGCCGGTGATGCTGATTTAATTAGACAGCAGCTGGCGGGGAGGCAGGCACGCACAGATGTGCTCGAGCCTTAATTATTTTTCAGGGCAGCTGCTCAGGGCTTGACTGGGGGGGGGGTCAGTGGGGAGCTCACGGGGCTGTGGGATGCTGAGGGTCCCCGCTCTCCGGCAGGAAGCGTACTCAGTGGCCCGGCAGTTCAACCTGATCCCACCGATCTGCGAGCAGGCCGAGTACCACATGTTCCAGCGGGAGAAGGTGGAGGTGCAGCTCCCCGAGCTCTTCCACAAGATAGGTATGGGGCAGGGGTCCCGCCCTGGCCCCCCCCCAGAGCACAGAGCTCCCCATGCCCAGCGGTGCCACCGTGCGTCCCCAGGGCCAGGCAGCCCCTCTGCTGTGGTCCCTGGAGGAGCTGGGGAGGGAAGGGGGTGGGTAGCATGACCCCCGGTTTGCTCTGCCCGCAGGTGTCGGAGCCATGACTTGGTCCCCTCTGGCCTGCGGCATCGTCTCGGGGAAGTATGATGGGGGGATCCCGCCCTACTCCCGCGCCTCCCTGAAGGTGAGCCCAGCCGGGGGGGGTGGGGGGGGGTTCACAACAGGATGGACAGAGCTGGGGGAGCAGAGCAGGGGCACCGCAAGGTCCCCAGGGGAGCAGGAGGTGCAGGAGCCACGGCCCAGGGAGTTTGGGGATGCTCTGCCTGCACAAGGTCCAGATACACATCGATCCCCCCGTGTCCCCCCCTCTGAGCGTCCTCCTGCCCCTCAGGGTTACCAGTGGCTGAAGGACAAGATCCTGAGCGAGGAGGGCCGGCGGCAGCAGGCAAAGCTGAAGGAGCTGCAGGCCATCGCCGAGCGCCTAGGATGCACCCTGCCGCAGCTCGCCATCGGTAACGGGCCGGGGGACACCAGGGTGGGGACAGGGGACAACCAGGGGAACGGAAATGCCAGAGGCGGCCGAGCCATGCTCAGGCTCTGCTTTCCCTCCTGCCCCAGCCTGGTGCCTGCGCAACGAGGGCGTCAGCTCCGTCTTGCTGGGTGCCTCCAACGCCGACCAGCTGATGGAGAATATCGGAGCAATACAGGTCAGTGCTCCCGCCTGTCGGCGCGCCGGCAGCGCCGGGGGAGGCTATGCCACGGGCAAGCGAGCAGATGCTGCTCACAGGGCTTTAACAGGGCAGCACCTGCTCGCACGTGCTTGGCTGCTGCAATGCACAGAGCTGCGCTGCAATGCTCGCTGCTACAATGTAGGAAAGGGAAAAGGAGGTTGTGAACCGCACTCGAGACAAAGGTTACAGGTTTTGTGCAATCCAAAGCTGAGCGGGGGCTTTGCTGGGCTGAGAAGGCAGGAGCTGAGCCAGTCCCAGCCTTCCCGTAACTGGGTCACTCAGCCAGCAAGCTGGGGGTTGAGCATGAAGGTGGCGGGTTGGAGGCAGCGAGCATGGCACGGCCGCGTGCCACCAGAGCCTGCATTCTCAGTGGGCACCAGTGGCACAATCCTGGCTCCAGCGGCATCCCTTGTCCCCCCCAGGTCCTTCCAAAGCTGTCGTCTTCCATCGTCCACGAGATCGATAGCATCCTGGGCAACAAACCCTACAGCAAGAAGGACTACAGATCCTAAGCACACGCCCAAGCGCACAGCCCTCGCCGCCCGTTCGCTTGCTTACGCTTTGTTGGAGCAAAGTGGAGAGTGTGGTTTGCACCACAAGCCCGACACGCCGCGAGCGCCGAGTGCCAGCGCTCCCACCCGCGCTGCCCCGGACCATCGTGCCGCTGCCACCCGATGGAGCTCTGGAGCGCAGGGCTGACCGTGGGAGGGGGGGCACAGGAGGGCGAGCCCCGAGCTGCCCTGCCCGTGGGTGCCGCCGCTGCGGCGCAGGGAGCCGTTGCATGCGTGGCTGCCGTGCCTCGCGTTGCCGGAGGCGGTGGGCGTGGGGGCGCGAGCAGGTGCTGTTACGCCCATGAGGCCGACAACACGAAGCTGTTCCCCGGCCCTCGCCTCTGCCCTGCCTGCAGCGCCGCTGTGCCAGCAGTGCCACGCTGGCATGGGCACCATGGGGGCTGCGCCAGTTCCTGGGAGCGGGGAGGGGGTGGGATGGGGTGGAGACAGGGAGGGGGCACCGGTGTACACACCTGTGTGTGCATACAGACAGGCGTGTACACACACAGGTACAGACAGGGGACAGACACTCACAGAGCTGCACATCCACACCCATGCTTGTGCCACAGTATCACGGTGTGTCCATGTCCCGACATATTTAGAATCACAGCGTGGTTTTGCTTAGGAAAGACCTTTAAGATCAAGTCCTGCCAAGTCAGCCAACAGACCGTGTCCCCCAGTGGGACATCTACTCATCTTTTAAACCCCTCCAGGAACAGGGATGCGTCCGCCCCCCAGGCAGCCTCTGCCAGGGTTTGACCACCCTTCAGTAAAGAAATTCCTCCCAATATTCAACCTAGAGCTCCCCTGGTGCATCTTGAGGCCGTTTCCCCTTGTCCTGTCACTGGCTGCAAGGGAGAAGAGAGGGACCCCCACCTTGCTACAACCTCCTTTTAGGCAGTTGTAGAGAGCGATGAGGTCTCCCCTCAGTCTCCTCCAGACCAAACAACCCCAGCTCCCTCCCAAGAGTTGTGCTCTAAACCCTTCACCTGCTTGGCTACCCCTCTCTTACGCCTGTACATAAGCAGATGCACACACAGGAACACGTGTGCTAAAGCTACAAACACATCACATACACATGTGTACAGAAGTGCACGGAGGGTGTGTATGTACACACGCACAGGTACAGCAGTACCCAAACAGCCACG
This sequence comes from Neomorphus geoffroyi, assembly GCA_033558235.1. Taxonomy (NCBI): domain Eukaryota; kingdom Metazoa; phylum Chordata; class Aves; order Cuculiformes; family Neomorphidae; genus Neomorphus; species Neomorphus geoffroyi. Next base: position 569,952 of record JAUMJM010000029.1, on the reverse strand, counting down.
GCTGTACCTGTAGCCACAGGCAGTTATAGAGACATGCACACATAGAGAGCTACACACTGGTTCTGTGTGTCTACACATACACATGGATGCACACACATCCGTACCTGGACAGGTGCAGACCATAGGGAGCGTACATGCACACCCGTGTGGACACGCACACCTGCCGTACCTGCACGCACACACGTGTTCATGTGTCCGGGTGAGCTGGGGCTGCTGGGCTGGGGAGGGGGCAGCCCCGTGGGTGCATGCAGACGTGTGTGCGGGGTGGCGCAGGGCCAGGACTGCAGTCAGGACGCCCCAGGATCCCCCTGGTCACCGCAGCCAGCCCACCGCGCTGTCGCCCCCCGGGCTGCTCGCCCTGCCAGGCTCCCCCATGGCATCCTTCCCAAAGGATTTATTAAAACACAGAGAACAGAACCCGGGATACACAGAGTACAAAGTGAGCGCGGGGGCCTTGCTGACAGCTGCCATCAGCCTCGGGCGAGAGGCCAATGCCGCGGCGCAGCCGGTGGCACCACAGTAAGAGCTCCCAGTCCCAGCTCCAGCTGTGCCCTTGCTCCCACCACGTCACCTCCGCCCACATGCCCCAAGCCTGGCACGCTGGGAGCTCCAGCACCGCTGCCGGGGCTGTGCCAGGGCTGCCCACAGCAGTGCCAATGCTCCGGCCAGTCACGGGCAGGCTGCGGCAGCAGGGCTGGTGGCACGCATGCACTTGCTCAAACACCACGAGGACGCAGAAAAGGACCTTACAGGGAAGCTTGGGAGCCGGCTCGGCCCCAGACGGGTGCCCTGGAGCAGCCAGCCAGGAAGCAGCGTGCCTGCTGGCCACCCCTCACACCCCACACGCGGCAACAAAACCAGACACAAACACCGTGACTCCCTCCCCTCCCAGCTCGGCCCCCTCACCTAGACAACTCTTCAAGTCTTCAATAAGAAAGTGCAAAAAATGTACACGGAAACGACCCCCCCGTGCTGGCCGTTAGGCGATGGCAGGGGGGTGGCAGGCGAAGCACACTTGAAGCGGGAGAGCCTGGCAGCAGCTCATCTTCCACGCAGGCACCACTGTCCCTGCCCTTCCTCCAGCAATGGGCGGCTTTCGGCTGGGGGGCTGCTGCGAGGAGAGGGGAAAGCTGCCCACCAGCCAGGCTCCAGGCCCTCCCCGCACCAACCAAGGGGCACGGGGAGCCAGTCCGAGGGCTTCAGGAAGGATCCTGCTCCTGCTCCAGCCTCCGCTGCAGCTGCTCACGCCAGAGCTGCAGCCAGACACTGGCACTCGGGAAGCAGCCCAGGGCAGAGTCCTCCTACAGCCCCCCAGCCCCTCGCCACAAGACCCTGGCGAGCAAATCGTGGCGAGCGGCGAGCACAGCCTTACCTTCAGCTGGAAATGGGAGCTGCGGAGGAAAATCGTGGGAACAGCTAAATATCTGTGATGGGAGAGAGGGAACACCTGGCTTGCCCGCTGTCCTTGATACTCCAGGCCCCTCCAAGCCACCCCCCGAACGTATCTGCCTGGGAACATCCCCTTGAAACCCTGACCTACCAGTCACATATGGTCCCAGAGGCATCTGACTGTAGTTGACAATCCCACCCGGTCCAGGACCTCGGAAATTTGGCCCAAAGTTGTTGTTGTAGATCTGGGAGGAGCCGAAGGAGCCCTGGGCAGGCAAGGAGGGAGAAGAGGTGCTGAGCTGCAGCCCCAGTCCCACTGTCACTCCCAGCCAGGGGCTTGGTCCCCGCTGACCTGCTGGACGGTGGGGTCCCCCCCACGGGTGGCCAGGCGGCTGAGGATGCTGCGTTCGGACATCTGGAGCCGGGCGGCCACAGGCGGGATGCGGGACAGCATGGAGGGCAGGCGCGTCACGTCAGCCTTCATGTCGCTCAGCAGCTCCTCAAGCTGGTTCAGCACTGCAAGCAGAGCGAGGGGGCACTCAGGCCGGGGAATGCACGCCTGACCCCCAGCATCCCAGCCCCTGGGAGCCACGAGCTCCAGCAGCCACAGCCAATGGCAAAGCACTGCGGCCACTGCCGGCTGCAGCAGCAGCATGGGCTTCCCAGTGCCCCACTGGAAGAGCGAGCTGGGGAGGAGCGGGCAGCTCCTGGCCAAGGGAAAGCGAGACAGCCAACCTCCCAGCTGGATCTCCCCATGGTCAGAGTGGGAAACACTTCCCAGTCCCCTGGAGCAGGCTCCCCCCACCTCTGCCGGCACCCACCCTTGTGCAGGACGGCGTTGGCGGGCTTGTTCCCAGCCAGGGACTCTTTGGAGAGATGCTGGTGGCTCTCGGCAAGGCACTCCACTTCAGCCAGACGAGCGTTCAATGCCATGGCCGGGTGATTGGGGTCTTGGGTCATGTTGAGGTACGCAGCCCTCCGCAGCTGCTCCTCGATCACCAGGGCCTGCTCCAGCAACTGGGAGGTACAGGAGGGGAAGGGATTCAGGACCAGACCCCACACCAGCATAAACCAGTACCGCTGTAGTTTCTGTCAGCAGGGCCTCTGCGCTGTGTGCACCCCACTGGCCTCACTCCCAAAAACTCCAGAGGGAGCAGGCTTAACTCTTACATTTTCTTATCCCTTTCAGACACAGAGCATGCCAGAAAGATTGGGGCAGCACTTCCACAGCATCGCAGGTGTCAGCAGTGCGCAGAGCCCCCAGCCCAGCCCCCGCGCAGAGAGGAGCCCAGAGCACACAGCCCGTCCCACGCACAGCACTGCAGAGCTGCGAGCTTCCCAGGCCCAAGCCATGGCTGCTGGGTGCCTGGTCCCCTCCAGTGACCATGAGCCTCTCGCAAAGCACGCGGCTGCTCCCTGCATCGCTCCCAGAAGGCGCTGACAAGCTCCCACCCGGCTTTGGGGCACCATGCTGGTCCTCCCCACCAGTAAGGACTCACTGGCCCCAGACCAGCAACTCACCTTGAACCGCCGGGCGAGGAACTTGTTCTTCATCTCAAGGTAGTTCCCCTTGTGGATCTCCGACTTGAACGGCTCGTTCAGGATGACGTAGCGCGGGTCATTCTGGATGTCCTGCCAGCGGGCATAGCCGTGGCTGGTATGGAAGGAGCGTCAAGGGAAGAACCGGCCAGCTGACAGCACACCCACCACCACGCAGCAACACTGCACAGCCAACCCCCTCTGTGCTCGCCACTGCACCGTCACCCCGGCCCCCGCGCCCTCCCGACAGTAGGATGCACGCTCTGCCAAGCCAAAGGGTACGTGACAATTCCTGCCAACAGCCAGTAGTCGTGTCGGCGGTGCCAGATGTCGTAGATCTTGCCGGAGGAGATGGCAGCCCTTTCCTCGTTCTGCCACAGCGTGTGCAGCTCTGCGGAAGCAGAAGCGAGAGTCCAGTCAGGCAGTGGCGCTGCCAGGGACAGCACACGGCGCATCAGGCAGGGCGAGTGATGACATTTCCCAGGCAACCGTGTGCACAGGGCAAGACACCTTGCTGCTTTCTAAAGGGTTCCTGTTTCTTGCACAGGCTCAGAGCTGCCGTGCAGAAGCTCTGCAGGAGTGGCCGATGCCTTGACGCTCTTACCTGTAAAGCCACCATCAGCAATGTTGAACATGAATCGGAAGTTCACATCCTTCTTTCCATCCTCCTCCTCTTCTTTGTCACCATTCTGCTGAGCCTCGCTCTGCTCCTTCTCCTCCACCTTGGCGTCCTCTGCTCAGCAAACACAAGGAACCGCGCATGTTAATTGCACTCTGCCAAAAGACTGGCCGGTGTCACCCCTGCCCTACTGGCTGCCAGAGGAACTCCCTGCCTAAAGCCACTGTTGGAAAAGCCACCAGCCCACCCTCTGCTACACAGCAGGTCCAGCACCCTAATGGCATCTTGCTCCCACTCGTGGCTCCCACACATCACCAGAAGGCAGGCACCAAGGGCTGCGGGTGCCAACAGCTGTCCTCACCATGCAGGCTCCCTCCCCTCTGCACCGGGCACCTCCCTCGCTTTGGAAACCCTTCACACCACTTCTCTCCCCAAAGCATCCTTGCATATCACCTGCTTTGACTTCTCTGTCCTCCCCTTTCCCTGGGCTGCTGTTCAGCTCCAGCTTCTCCAAAGGCTTCTCTTTGTCTTGAACCTCCTCATCTGCAGAAGGGAACGGGACATGAGAAAAGCTTCACATGCAGAACACTCTTCAGGGAACAATTTACTGCCTGGATAGACTTTCCCTTTAAAAGTGGTGTTTGTGTGTTCAAGGAATTCCAAAAACTTCAAACCGAATATGCTTCTGTGTTTTATTTTAAGAAAACTTATTTAGTTTTCCCTCAACCTTGAGACGTCTGGAGGAACATATTGCTAGGAACAGAAAACGCCCTCTAAGTGAGCATTTCTCTTTATTTACAACCTGGAGTTGTTGTTTTTTCAGGAATTCCCGCAGGACCTTGGGACATTCAGGTTTGTGATCTGGAGAAGAGGAAGGCCCAAGCAAGGTGCAAGCACTGGAGTCTCCCACCAAAGGGAAAGGCCACCTACCAGCAGCACAAGCATGTCCAAGGCTGTTAACACCCTGGTGCCCCCACAACTTCAGCTGCAGAACTTCTCCAGCACAAATCCATGTCATTGCTGAGCACCACAGCCTCGGAGGCCCCGCCACGGCTGAGAGGGGAGCCTGCGCATGGGGATCATGTTCATCCAGGTCACAGAGACTCACCTTTCAGCAGGGGCTTGGGAGAAGGCTCAGCCTTCTCACTCTCCTCTTGCTTCTCTTCCCTCATTTTCTCTTTGCTGTCGCAGCCTTCTGGGTGCTCTTCACTTTCCACCTTCTCAGCACTCACAGGCACCTTAATGTAAAGCACCCACACCAGATCAGCCCCGCCCTTTCCTCAGGGACCACTCTGAGCTTCTGGGCAGGCTGCGAGAAGCCTTCCTAGAGGAAATGCTGAAGAGGCCACCCTACCTGGCTCTCAGACACCTTCCCGGACTTCTGCTCCACTTGGTCCTTTTCCTCCTGGAACCCGAGCTGTGTTTCTGTTTTGTCTGTAGCACAGCAAAGCAAGGCAGCTATTGAGAGGGGCCACGCACACTGCCAGAGCAGGCAGACACCTGCAAGACCTCCTGGTGTCTTGGCCCACCTCCCTGCCCATGCCAGCTCAAATCCAGGATCCCTGGAAGCCTGTAGGCAAACTCACCAGCAAGGGCCACAGGTCCTGAGTGCACATGCGCTGGGCTGGCTGGCACAGGGGTGTTGGGATCTGAAGACACAATCTCAATGGACTTTTTGCTGTCTGGGCCCTCGAGAATCAGATCTGGGGTGCTGTACTTCCCGTTGACGTGCTCGAATTCCTGGACCTGCGGCAGATATAAACCAACAAGTCAAAGGCAGCAGAGCCGTTTCCAGCCCGGTGCTGCAGAGCCAGCAGGTTCAGGTTGCTTCATCCATGGATTCACAAAGTGGCAGGATCGCTACACCCACCCAGCCAGGGACGTTTGACCCAAAGAGTCTACAGTGTGATTTTTCTGCCTGCTCACCCTATGTCCCTCCCAGAGCAGCAAGGTTTAAAGGCAGTTTGCATTCAAGGCCAGGTTGGATGAGGTTTTGAGCCCCCTGATGCAGTGGGAGGTGTCCCTGCCCATGGCAGGGGGTTGGAACTGGATGAGCTTTGAGGTCCCTTCCAACCCAAATCATTCCACGATTACCATCACCTATGTGTTTATGACAAAAATGGATGTGCACTGAGCCTGGGAGATTCAGCAGAGATCCCTGGCAAGGGGCACTCAGCAGGCAACAAAACCCACAGCTCTCCAGAACGTTACCTGAAAGGGCACGTGTAAAATTCTCCTCACCCACCTTCTTCCTTACGAGTGACATGACTCCTATCCGAGTCAGCACGTGCTGGCGTGACAGCCCTTCCCGGGGAACGCCATCGGCAAAGGTTTCGGCACCGTCTGCCCCAGGTTCACACAAATGCCTCATGAAGAGAGAGACGTACGCCCTGCAGGAGGAAAGCCTGACCTCAGCCCAGCTCGGCCCACGGATGCCGTGCTGAGCCAGGCACCCCCTCTCTCTGCATTCACCCGTGGGCGAGGGCAGAGCCGCACACCCAGGCTGATTTAGGGATCACAGAGGGAATGACAGCAGCCCCCTCGAACGAAACGTGCGCTGCCTCCCCAGAAAGAAACCACAGCAGGCACTGCCGCCGAGCTTTGTCCCAGCACAGCCTGCACCTTGCCCTGGTGCGCAGCAGAGACGGTGGTGACTGCAGTTCATCCCAAACACGCAAGCTAAGCGCTCACTGCAATCAAGCAGAGCCCAGGACAGAGCTCACCCCACCTGCCAAGCCTGCCCCCCATACCTGAACTCCTTCTCACTCTTCCCGCGCAGATCCCGGACCAGCCAGTGCGAGTTGAAGGCGTCCTGGGGCGGCATCCCCCACCGCATGATGGCGTTCAGGAAAGCCTTGCGCTGGCGGGCATTGAAGCCGAGAACCTGCAAGGAGCGGAGGTGTTGCTGGGATCACAAGGTGCCCTTGGAAGCATGTGGCACCTCGGAGCCTCGTGGCTGTTCCAGGCGTGCTGGACCTGGACCAACACACTGGGCACGGAGCAGTCCAGCCCGCGAGCCCAGGGCAGCCCTGGCACAACCGATTGGAGGCGCTGACGCTCACCTCGATATTCCCCCCAACTCTTGCCAGCAAAGGAGGGAGAGGCTTGTCCCGGTCACTCTTCAGCTGCCTCCGGGATTGTCTTCGGCCACCTAGAGTCAAGCAGCCTCAGTGAGGGACAGGTCAGGCAGCGAGGAAGGACGGCTCCGTGCCCCAGGCTCCCTGCACTCCCTGCCGAGGTGCACCCACCCATCCCGCTGGTTTCCCCACGCTGGGACACCATGCCTGCTCCTCCTGCCATCCCCATCCTTCCACTGCAAGGACCAGCACAGGGTCCTGCAGCAGCCACTGAAGGAAACAACAGGGCACGTTCCCTGCCCTGGCAATCCCCTCATGTGGCAGGCAAGGGGGACACCTCCCAGAATGGAGGCCCAAAGCACACCAGTCCCTCCAACTCAGATGTTTCGGCTGCACCAGAGTGCCAGGGCCTTCCCACAGAGCAAGATCCCGTGGAGGATCAAACACATTAACTCACTCTGACCTTCTGGCCTCTCTTCAAAGTCTTCATCCTCATCCTCGGAGCCAATGGAGTACTCTGACTGGTTGTCGGACAGCTCGTCCTGCCACTCTGCAGAGCACAAGGGAGGCCAATTTGGCAGAGTACCCAAACAGCAGCACCCTGCCCAGGAGGGACACGCTGCCACCTGTCCACAACTGCGACTGGCCCTGCTGCTGGGCAGCGAGAGAGGACACAGGCAGCAAGAAATCACATTCTCAGGTTCCCCAAAATCAGTATTCTCCTCTACAGAAAACAAACTGAAATATTTAGCCCACAGACATTTTTCCTAAATTCTTCTGGCAAAACCAGTGTTTACTGACCAAAAAATGAAAAGCGAAAGTCTTAGAAGAATTTCTATCCTAGAAAGTTTAGGAACCTGGGAAGCACTGAGCCACACAGGGTACCGAACTGCAGAGCAATGGCTCAGCCAGCCTGTCCAGCAGGGAACCTGCTTGGGCAGCTTTTCAGAGCCAGCCGCGGGCCCGCTGCCCATCCGTGCCCAGCCAGGAGCCACAGTCGTACCTTGGTCCTCCTGTGAGGTGTCGTTGTAGTTGACCTGCTTGCGGATTCTCTTCCCTTTCCCCAGGTTCCTGGCCAGATCCTCCTGTTGCTGCTCGTAGTGGTGCCGCAACAGCTTCTCCCAGTAGTCGGGGTCCACATTCTCCTCTTGCTTGATGATCTCGCGCTCCACCTCCTCCTGCAAAGCAAGACACAGGAGGCTTGAGATGAGGCAGCCACAGACCTGGCGCATCACCCCACTGCCCGTCCTTTCAGGGCACTCCAGGGGCAGGAGGAGGGAGAACACTGAGCCACTGGCTGGAATCTGGCTCCAGGGTCTTTGCCCAAGCGTAGTGACCTCGGTGTAAGATTGTCAAAGGGCCAAGACAACCTCCCATCCAGAAAGAGCTCCTCTGAACTCTGCCATCCATCCTGCCCTGCAGCACCCGCACTCACAACGAGAGAAACACTATGGACCTACAGGGCCCGGCCAGAACAGCAGCTGGCAATCAGCTTCATCACCAGATGAAAACACAAGCAGCACCATGCCCTCCTGTTCTGCATGGGAAGGGTCTCCAGAAGGAGAGAGGAAGGGTCTCCAGAAGGAGAGATGTCTACGGATGCTTTGATTGAAATGATGCCCTATGACAAGAGGGGCAGAACCCAGCCTGTACCATGGCCGCATAGGACAGAGCCAGCCGTGCCGCCTCAGCCCCACCAGCCCTGGCACAATCTACAGCAGCTGAGAGGGAGCAGGAGGAGGTCTGGCGCCACACCGAAACACTTGCAAGAATGGGAAAGGGAGCGGAAGAAACACAGAGGGACATAGAAAGAGGTGCGATTGTAAGACATGATACTAATCACATTACCACACCGTCCTCTTCTCTCACAACATACTGGGCCACTTTAAAGGAGCTGAGATACTCGTTCATGTTCTGCAGCTCCGTGTCATCAGTTGCATCCTGGTTTCGGTCCAGAAGCTTGGAGATGGCAGCGTCGTCATAGTGGATAACACTGCTGTCATCCACGTCCTTATTGTCACCTGAAGAGCAGAGTGAGGGCAATGGAAGCACAGTCCCTGGGCTGGAGATAGCCCATTGCCAGAGCCAGGCGAGCTCAGGCTGGGTGCAGGACCAGAAAGGGGGACAGGTCACCCCAAAACAGGGGGGTACACACCTGGTGGGGTGCCACCATGCTTCTTTTTCATGCTGGGAGTCACCGTGCCCCCTTTCGTTGAGAACGAGTCAGAGAAAGGGGTGACAGCATCGGGCATGCCGATCCGCTGTCCCTGAGACACCATGCCTGCGGGCCAGAGAGCAGAATGAGCCTCAGCCACGGCCCTGCCTCACACGGAGCAACCGCAGCACCTCCCCACCTCACCTTCCACATCATCCTTGAAGAGCTCTTCTGTCCCAAACTTGAGGATGTCATCCAGCTCCTGTTTGGTCATGGAGCCTGACTTGGAGCCGAGCCCCGGGCGGACCACCAGGTGGGTGAGCATCATCTTCCTTTTGGCCACCTGGGTGATGCGCTCTTCAACGGAGGCTCTGGTCACAAAGCGGTAGATCATCACCTTCTTGTTCTGCCCGATGCGGTGAGCTCTGCTGAATGCCTGCGGGCAGAGGACAAAGCTGCCGAGCGGAGCACCAGGCCACGCGGGACGAGGGGTCTGAGTTTGTCACCCCTCCAGGCTGCACAAAGGCACCGCAAGGGCGAGGCTGAAATCAGCATGGGGTGGTGGAGTGAGAGGGGCTCCTCAGAGCCAACACCAGTGCTCTGGCCCCCTCCACTGACTGCAGGCGAGCCGGCTTCCCCATGCAGAGCCCAAACTGAAGGGTCTGAAGGCAGGCAGGGAGGACACTTTGTCCCCAGGAACCCTCTCACTGCAGATTCCCCAGACCTGCACTGCTCCTTCCCCACCCGGCACCAGCCCATCCTCTGGCCTAGGACCCAGGGGAGGAAAACGCCAGCACAGATGGCAACAGTGGATGTGGCTTTGGAAAGGACCTTCTCCCAGCCGGGGAGCATGGGAGGGAGACACATTTCTCTTCACCTTTCCATTACTTTCAGAGGCACTGGCTGCTCACCCGCTCCAGCTGCCACTGGTCAGTCCTCAGTTAGGGTCTGCCCCAGGCTGGCAGAAACACAAGTGGAAGCTCCCCAGAAGAGGAGGGGACAAAAAGCAGCAGAAGAAAGCAAGAAGCCCACATAAGAGAGCCGGGGCTCTCCCCTGCCACAGACAGGCGAGGGCAAGTCTGCTGGGTGCAGGAAGGGGGCTTCTGAGCAGAGAAACACGCCCCATAAATGATGCAGAAAGGGTGAGCAGCTCGAGAGACAGAAGGGCAGAAACAGAGGACAGAGCCAGACAGGTACTTACTATACAAGAAGGAAAAGGAAAAGTCAGAAACCTGGATGTCATTGTGGGGATTCCAGTCAGAATCATAAATAATGACTGTGTCGGCTGTAGCAAGGTTTATGCCCAGACCGCCGGCGCGGGTAGAGAGGAGAAAGCAGAACTGCTGAGCACCAGGAGCTGAGAAAGACAAACCCACAGGTGGCAAACGGTGAGACAGAAAGGTGCAGCACTGCACTGTGGGTACAAGCAGCGGGAACCTTCGGTCTAAGCCAACAAGCAAGGGGGCAGGGAAGGCAAGGAGCAGAAATCAATTACTGGAGAAAAATGCAGCCCCAGAGGCAAAGGGGAAGCTCTGCCATGCTTGAAGGGAAGCGCTGGAGTCCCTCAGACTAAGCAGCCCGCTGTTGACACACTCAGGGTTCATTTTGGGACACCGCTCAAGGGTTTAAGGACGCGGTACGAGCAGCCCGTGCGGTGCCTCAGGAAGCCAGATCCCCACCAACACACAGGCAAACCCCCACGGCCGGCCCTGTGGGCGAGCTGGGGCTCTTGGGCACAGCCAACACTGCTGCGGGTGGTGAACCCGCCCCACGCCCTCTCCTCACAAGGCAGGAAGGTGCGCACGTACCATTGAACCTGTCGATGGCCTCCTGGCGCAGCCCACCAGTGATGCCCCCGTCGATCCGCTCGTACTTGTAGCCTTCGTACTCCAGGAAATCCTCCAGCAAGTCCAGCATCTTCGTCATCTGCAGGGCAAGGCGATGGTGGCAGGGGCAGCTCCGCACAGCCCGGCTCCCTGCATCCCCCAGCTCCTACCCTGCCCCAGCCAGGCTCGTGCCTGCAGCCCAGAGGCCAAGGTGACAGTGGTGCCACCAACCCAAGTATGGTGACAGGCAACTGCCAGAGGAGCAACACTCGCATCTCACCTTCTAGGGGCAGCTTTGGCATCACAAGGAAATCGTGTCTGAATGGTACTGTTACCATTACCTCCTCTTTATCCATAGGTAAAGAGGTTTTAAACACTGCAGGGAGTCCCTCAGGAGAGAGCTGGGACCCCGTCCATCCACAGCTGCCACACTACCTTGGGCACGAGCTGTCAGCAGCTCTCCCACCTCTCTTTATCTGTTCCCAGCACAACATTCTCCTACAGAACAAAAAAGTGTATTTATTATCAACCCTTCCCTACGCTCACCTGGGAGAAGATGAGAACTCTATGACCCCCATCCCGTAACTTCTTCAGCATCTTTTGGAGCAGCATCAGTTTCCCAGAAGATTTGACCAAAGAATTCCCATCATAGGATCCGTTGGGCAGAACTGGGGCCTCCTGTGAAGGCATACTCGTTAGCCTCTTCAAGGACAATGCTCGTTAACTTCAGAGAGAATCTCACAGGCATTTCAAAGACAAAAGCCTTGTGTGAATCCACACGCAGGAAGCCCCACACCATTAACCAAAGCCAGATGATGGAAACAGCCCCACCGACAGCTTACACACACTATTGAGCAATGTCTCCACGGTGCAAATACGGGTGACGTACCACCGCCGCCACGGGGAAGAGGTACGGGTGGTTGCAGCACTTCTTCAGGTCCATCATGATGTTGAGCAGCGAGACCTGGTTCCCACCACCTTTCGAATTCAGGGCTTCAAAATTCCTCGTCAGTATGAACTTGTAGTACTTCCTGCAGGAATGGGGACGGGACAGACACCCCAGTTAATTCAGCCAGAGGTGGGACCGGCATAAGCAGGATTAATTAAATCCCCACTCACACCACTTCAAAAGGGACATCTGGATGTTTTTAAAAGCAATGGTTCTGCACTCTCCGCCCGGGTTGGGCTGCTCTGTGGACATCACAGCCCCTAACCTGCCTGACAGTGGCACGGACTTGGGAGCACAGTGGCCAGGAGCGCTCCTGGCTGCTGGGTGTAAACTGAGCTCTGCCCCACTGTGCTGGGAACAGGCAACAAGCCCGCCCCTGCCAGTCCCCAGCCTCTGCAGAAGGTGCTGCTGGAGCTGACCCAGTCAGCCCAACACAAACAGAGCTGAGCAAGCACCCCGGTGGCAGCAGCGATTGCTCAGACTGGCACCAGAGCAGCACATGCTGGTGCCCCAGTGCCAAGAAGGGGGTTCAGCCTCAGAGCTTTCTCTGAACTTCCCAGAACGAGCAGCACCACGCCGAGAGGCTCCCAGCATCAAATGTTTCCTGCTGAGCAGCCAGGACCGCATGGCGCCCAATTTAAGCAGGCTGAACGCACTCCCCGGTGAGACAGAAAGTGCTCCAGCTCTTCCCGCAGCCGGCCCAAGGCCAGCGGGGTCTCTCTGACCCCTTGAAGCCCAGTGAGGCCCCGCTGCGCTCAGAGGAGGCGAGGTGCGGGGAGCCGGCCACCCCCGGGAGCGGCGCCAGAATTACTCACTTCTGCATCTGGCTCAGCTCCACTCTCACGATCAGCTCCGTCTTGGCTGGCATGTTCTTGAACACATCCGCCTTGAGCCGCCGCAGCATGTGGGGACCCAGCAGATCATGGAGCTTTTTGATCTGGTCCTCCTTGGAGATGTCTGCAAACTCCTCCAGGAAGCCCTCCAGGTTACTGTGAAAGCAGCGAGAACCCCTCAGTGCTGAGCGATAACGGGACCCGAGAGCAAAGCTATCTTCTTCCTTTATGACTTAAAGCCAAGGGTAGAGCTCTCATGGCATACGACGAGAAGTCGCTCCCGCGTCTGTATCTGAGCAGAGCAAAAGACAGAGCGAGCAGCCACACAGATGCCTGAGGGGAAGCTCACACTACATGCGCTAACAGGAGGTCAGAACAACCTCCCCAAACACCTCTGTCTCCTCAGAGAGGGAAGAGAAGGCCGATTTCAGTTCCTCACTCACAAATCCCCTGACCGATAGCAAGGCAATAGGTACCCACAGGACCCAGACCGTGGTAGCCCACAGGAAGAAACGTGGGGTCACACCAAATGTGCCTGCAGCTGTTTTGACAAACCACAGGGGTGACGTGCTTTGCCATCTGCCTGCTGGCACAAGTAGTGACGCCGGCACAGCCAGAACTGGATCCAGGCAGCCCCACACTGACAGGAGCCCAGGAACTACTGAGCCATCGCACTGGAACAGGGTCCAGCTCCTCCTTTTCGCAGTGTGGAACTAACACAACTCACTTAAACCTCTCCGGAGTCAGGAAATTGAGCAGGTGGAAGAGCTCTTCCAGGTTGTTCTGGAGCGGCGTCCCAGTGAGCAGCAGCTTGTAATCGATCTTGTAGCTATTTAATACTCTAAAGAACTGGGAAAAGAAATGAGATTAGGTGAAAAGAGCTGGGAGGAGCCGATCAGTCACCTGGGAACACTGCAGACCGCGCACATGGACATTCAGCAGGGATCTCTCCCCGCTGCCAGGCACGCAGGGCAGACCGCAGCCGCATGTCCTGCACCGAGCTGTCCCCACCAAGCACAGGCAGCAATCCCGAACAGCCCTGGGGACTGTATGAAGGTCTCTCTGCATTCAGTCTCAGATACAATCACAGAACCACAGAACTGTTCAGGTTGGAAAAGCCCTTCAAGATCATGAAGTGCAACCATAAACCCAATGCTGTCACGTCCACCGCTAAGCCACGTCCCTATGCACATCTGCACGTCTTAAAGGGAAAGAGACGGATTGACTCCCCTCCATGACAGTCCAACCACTGCTGAAGGATTTTTAATGCCAGAGGAGGTTAGAGGCAGCAAATCCATCAAAACACAGGCCGCAGGCAGAGCCTGTGCCAGGCGAGGACACCTTTCTGCTCCCAAGGAAGAAGGCATGGAACGACAGACCACCAGAGCTGGGGTGCCTTATCTTTGTGGCACCACACCACCAAAATGGCTCACAAACGACTGCTACCTACTTTGGACTGGTTGTTCTTCAGCCTGTGCGCTTCGTCCACCACCAGACAGGCCCACTCTATGGAGCCCAGCACCGCCTGGTCAATAGTGATCAGCTCATAGGAGGTGAGCAGGACGTGGAACTTGATCTGGGCTTCCTTCTGGAGGAGCAGAAGGAGAGAAAAGCCAGGATAAGAGAGCAGGGAATGGGATGGTCATGACCTTCGCTGCTCCTGCATGTGACCCAATGAGAAAAGGCAGGACTGCCTGCGCTGCACAGCGCCAGCAGCAGGGCTGAGGCATGAGTTGTGCCAGCAGAAAATCTATCCTCTTTGGAACGTTAGAACGAAGCAGGAGACTACAGAAACAGAAGAGGGTCTGGCAGAAATCTTTAAAGCTCATCACAAGTCTCCCGCATTTGTAAACAGTGCCAGCTTCCCTCTTTGGAAAAGAGTCAATTAAGTACCTAAACAACATCCCTCTCCAGGTCAAATTCTGCTCTCTCCCATTCTTAGTGATGGTTACAGTACTGGGCAGGGCAGAGACTTAGCTCCCACCTTCATCCGGAAGACCTTCTTTCCACTCCGGATAGCATTGTCTTCAAAGGAAAACTCATTTTCCCGGATGACGGACCGGCTTTCTTTGTCCCCCGTGTAGGTCACGACGTAGAAGTCGGGTGCCCACATCTCAAACTCGCGCTCCCAGTTGATGATGGTGGAGAGAGGGGCGCTGACCAGATACGGCCCTTTGGAGTGGCCCTGCTCAGGGAGACAAAGTCCAAGCTGTTTGCCCCGTACCGAGCAGCTCTCAGCCACTTTGGGGACTGCTGGATGCTCCACTCACTTCTTTGTACAGGGAATACAAGAATACAATTGTCTGCACAGTCTTCCCCAGCCCCATCTCGTCAGCCAGGATCGTATCTGTCCCTTGGGCCCAGGAAAATCTCAGCCAGTTCAGCCCTTCCAGCTGGTAAGGATGGAGCGTGCCCCCCGTGGCGTCGATGTACCACGGCTGCTTGTCAAACTTCACTGTAGGCTGCAGAGAGCAAGACAGGATGCAAAGCGGTGAAAACCAACTCCACATCCACTCTCTGCGGACAAACACAACCCTCTTCAGCCTCGTGACACAGGACAGCCCTAAAGAGATGCAGACATGGTCCACAGCCCCCAGCCTGCTCACAGTGAAGCCACCCCAGAACTTTGCATAAAAAAATACCAGAAAGGAACTAGAGAAGAATATAACAGGATGGGGGGGCAGAGAGACCTCCCTCTTCCTGGGCTCACACCCTACACTGCCCCCACCACTCCTACTCACATCCACAAGAGGCGTTTCTGGAGGCTTTTCCAGCTTCTCTTCTTTCAGCTTTTTCCCTTTCTTGTTCAGCTTCTTCAGAGGGCGCGTGTCCTCCCCCAGCATCAGCTCCCTGCAACAGCCAGGGCGTGTCAGGAGAAGGCAGGTGGGCATCCCTCTCCCAGGTTCCAAGTCAAGGGACAGAAACACCTCCCGAGCTCCACTCTTTTCCCCACAGGAGCTTTTCTGGCCCATTGAGCAGGGGCACTCACTTTCCCCTCCCAACAGGCCAGGTAACACCACCCAAAATAAGGAATAGCAATCTCATCAGGACACTGTGGTTTTCCCGAAAACAGGCAGGCAGCAGCACTGCAGAGCTGCCCTGAAGCGCAGTGAGACTGTGAATGTTAGATCAGTGTAAACACAGGGGAAGGGGAGCCCAGGCTGGAAAACAACAGGGAGGATTTCCCTGCAGCATTCCAGGAGGCCCAGCTTCCCCAAAGCGCTCGGCCACTGCTCCATGAAGAGACGTCCCTGCGAGCGGTGCCACTGCGTTCCGAACAGGGACACCTCTGAGCCCCTGGCCACCCTTACGCCTGCGCAGGCTGCCCCAGCCCTGCCCGCCCTTCTGGGCTGCAGCCCCACCGCCCGCCTGGCTCGTACCTGTGGTTCCAGTAGAGCTGTTTGAGGTTTTCATAGTACGGGATGTCTATGTCGTCGATCTCCCAGGTGCACTGGTCGTACGGCAGGTCCTTCCACTTGATCAGGTAATGGATGTCTCCCTTTTTATCGAAGCTGCAGGGCAGGAAAAGCCCATCAGCGAAACCCACTCGGCCCTTGGGAAGCAGCCAGCCCTAACCTGCTTCCATCCACACGGATGCCTTATCCTCTGCTTTTACTGACCAACCACAGCATCAAAGAGAAGTAGAAAACCAGAAAGTATCGATACGTTCCAGCAGAAATGCCTGTTAATCTGTTGATCATTAAAGGCTGCTCTTCCACTCCACTGAACAACCTCATTCTCCAGTTTTACCAGGGCTGGGTGGATACCAGTGCTCACCCTCCTTCTCCTGCAGCGTTCACTGCTCCGTGAAGTTCTGCTTGCACTGACAAATGAACAAACACACTACTGAGCCTGAATATATGCCTACGGGGGAAAATCCCTTGCCTGATTAGCAAACAATGTAAAGCTTGCACTAAAATTAGACAGGCAGATTTGTTTGTTTTCTGCCAAGCAGCCTTCAAGCAGAGCTGCCACTTGAAATTCCAAGTTGCCACTTGAAACATAGAAATTCAACACAAAGGTGTCTCTAGCTGCTCAGTGTAGAAATAACACCTGCACAGCACAGTTCATACGCAGAGAATTCCTTCCACAGAGAAGAAACACAAATGCCAGGGCTTCCTGAGGGAGGAAGGCACCTGCTCACACTCAGATCCCTGCTGGTGCCTCAGCTTTGCTGGGAATGCAGAGGGGCCGTGTGGCTTCCGAGAGGAACAAGCAACCTACATGGAACTGGGATGCTGTTCCAAAACAGTTACAGTGAGTGGCAGCAGTCGCAGGACACAATCCATGGAAGCAAGACCCAGCACTGGGCTGCAGCTGAAACTCAGGGAATGATTAGGCTGTAACCAGGACCTAAACGATACATCTGGGAAGAGCGGAACAACTCTTCCTCTTATGAGGAGCAGCTGAGAGCCCTGGGGCTGCTTGGTCTGGAGGAGGCTGAGGGGAGACCTCACGGCTCTCTGCAGTTCCTGGAAAGGAGGTTGTGGTGGGGTGGGTGCTGGGCTCTGCTGCCAAGTGACAAGCAATAGAATGAGAGGAAACGGCCTCAAGTTGCACCAGTGAAGTTTAGATTGGATATTAGGAAAAATGTCTTTATACTGACAGAGCGGTGAAGCCCTGGCAGAGGCTCCCAGGGCAACGGGGGAGTCTCCAGCACTGGAGGGGTTAAAAAACCTGTAGATGTGGAGCTTCGCGACACATTTTACTAGGCACGGTCGGGCTGGGCTGACAGTTGGACTGGATGATCTGAGAGGTCTTTTCCAACCTTAATGATTCCGTGATTCTATAATTCTAACTCTGCATCCACCTTTGGGAAATTTGCTATCTCTACTTTTAACGTGCAAAGTAGCAGAAATGAAAACAAGGACGGTGCCCTTGGCTTCACCTCGGGAGCAACCTCCAAGGCAACACAGACCTCAAAACAAGCCAGCAGCTGAGATTTCACCAGCCTGAGACTTTGGCTTTGCAAAAGGAGAGCGAGAACTTCCCAGTCCCAGGGAGAAGAATTCAGCCAAGCACAGAAATCCCACGGCAGGCAGTCCCAAGGGGTCGGCTAACGGCGCAAACCATCTGTACGAGAGCTGCGCACGAAGGGGAACTTGCAAAGAGCTCAGCCCCGCTGCTCAGAGCTTCCTCTGCAGGATGGGCAGGGATCCCAGGAGCACAGCAGGGCACACCCCTGCTGTCTCCTCCCTGGGGCATAGCAGCATCGCCCAGTGCCAGCACTACAGGCGCTCAGGCAGTGCGGTATGTGCCTTCCCACAGCCCACTCACACGGCTCACCTGTGGTTCAGGATGCGGTGAATCATCATCCACTCAGGCTTGATGCCGTAGCGGTAGAAGCGCTCCTCCATCTTGGCATACTGCGGGTCCTTGTTCTTCCGCTTCTCCCTCTGGCTGTCCTCGTCCCCAGAGCCGTAGTCGAAAGCCGGCGGCTCATCCATGTCGTTCTTCCGTTGGTAGTTGCGGTACATCACGGTGTGGTAGAGCTCTAGCTGCAGTAGGAGGGAGCCACACTCAGCCCGCGGGCAGTGGGACAGTGGGCCAGGCAGGGGCACCACGATGACGACAATGACACGCTGGCTCACCTGCAGCTCCTTGACCCAGGAGCAGTGCCAGTAGGACAGGCCTGCCCACTTTACAAAGAACTCGCGCTCCGGGATCCCCTCCAGCACCTTCGGCGGGGGCAGAGCCCGCTCCGTGTCCGGGGTGGGCAGCATGGGCGGGAGCGGGGCGGCTGGCGGCTCTTTCCAGGCCCAGTGCAGGATGCGTTGGACTTTGCCTTTCAAGGGAGGGCACTGGGGGTAAAAAAGCAAACAGGCAAGAGCACAGAGTTTAAGGTGAGCTCCCATCAGGGGCTGCAGGGAGACAGGCAGGAGGGACCTCGCAGTGCTGAGCTGACAGCAGCCGTCCAGGCATAGCAGGGAGAGCACGGCCAGGGCTCCGGGGAGTGCGGCTGGCACAGCCTGTGCCAAACGCTGCTGCCAACAGGGAAGCCCAGGGCGAAGAACGACCATGGATTCACCCTTGGCTGTGGGGAGCAAAGCATGGCAAACTGGGTGACTGGAATGGTCCCAGACCCTGCCTGCATCCATCTCGCCCCACAAACACCACCCCAGGTGGACAAAAAACACTCCCAGCTCTTAGGCAGAGCCCCTCGTTTGCTCCTTCTAACAGGACCAAGAGAAAGGAGGCGGTGGGTGTGCGTGGGGCAGGCGGAGGCTGGATAGCACAGGTGTGTTCAGCAAGCATCCGTGACACTGCTGCACCCCCTGTGGGGACCAGTCTCACCACCAGGGAAGAAACCCTCCTCCACACAGGCCGTGCATCAAATGGGGCTTGACATCCCTTCTAAGACCTGGCAGGGAAGCCACCAGCCAGCCCCACAAGGAGAGCCCGCACAGTCGTACAGAGCCCCAGAGTGTGCGTGACTTGCAGTGATGCTCCACCAGGGGAGGGGGTTTGTGGCAGAGGGCAGCAAACTGGCCCTTTGGCAGGGCATGGCGAGAGGGTGTGAGGGGCGGTGGCAGCTGGGAGACGCAGGGCGGGGGCATGCGGGAGCAGAGGGACAGGGCGAGGAATGCTGGCAACACTCACTGTACAGCGAGGGCAGAGCCATTCACCGTTTGGTATTTCTGGCAGTGGTGGGTTCAGGCAGTGGAGGTGGTAGGAGGATGGGCAGGTGTCGCAGCACAGCAGCTCCCCTCCGTCCTTACACACCCGGCAGAACTCCATGTGATCATCCTCCTCATCCTCACCACCTTCCTCTTCCTCCTCCTCCTCCTCCTTTGGCTCCCACTGGATGCCCTCCTTCTCCTGGGAAAGCACAGCCAGCGTAACGCCGAGGGCTTCTGCCGCCCGCCCAGCGCACCCACAGGGCCCAACCCCACTCACGCAGTGGGGGCAGCTCCACTTGCCCTCAGGGGCCTTCTCCAGCTCGGGGTCGAGGCAGACAAGGTGGTAGGCGCGTGGGCAGGTGTCGCACAGGATGATCTCCCCTCCCTGCTGGCACACCTCGCAGTAGTCCTGGTGGTCCGTCTCATACCCGTCCCCTTCTTCGACTGCAAGCAAGGGACAGGCACACGGTCAGTGCGGCAGCAGAGCTGCAGGCTCTCCCAGGAGGGAACGGGACACTTGCTCCTCTACCGAACAGTTAAGGAAATAACGACAGCATTTCGCCTCAGACCCCTCCTGTCGCATCCCCCTACCTCTCTGTCCCTCAGCACCAGTTCAGCTTTGCACACAGCATCATCTCACCTCTGTCTCTCTCTCCACACTGTATCATCCTTTGGTTCCTTCAGGCTCTCAATGGAGAATGCCAGAACCTGGAGAGGTTGCAAGGGAGGCCGGTCAGAGAAACCTCCCCAGGCACCAGCACCACCAGCTGCAAACGCACCATGCAAGGGTGACACGGACTCCTCTCCTGGGACTAACTCTGCTCTTCCTGGGCGCTCACCAGCACAGAGGCAGGAACTCTCAACTCAGCAGGGATGGGAAGAGGAAGGGAGGGAACAATCCATCTCAATTCCCAGCTCTGCCACAAACTCCCAGTGCAGACCCCTGAACTTCTGCTCCTCCAGCAGGAGCTGCCTGGCTCTGGCACGAGGGTCCTTGTGTGGCAACAAGCCGGGAGGAGAAGCAATGCCCTTCACACGAGACATGGAGCCATCTGGCCAGCCCTGCCTCACCGACCAATGGGGAGGCATCACACCCCAACCGTCACCCAGCCCAGAAGCCACTCTATCACTTCTTGGGAGCAAAAACTAATCAGCAAAGCTAAGAAGCCAAAGAATGCACCTGGATCTGAAGCACCTCATCCCAAATGAGGACACAAGGCAGCGCGCATCCTGCAGTGGCACAGGAGGCAGAGATGGCACTGGGAAGCCATGCAGGGCGGCACCAGGCCTGGTAGTCCCTGTCACGCTCGGAGCTGGAGCAGGGCTCAGAGAGCTTGGCACCGGGGGCTGCTCCCAATAGGAGTGCGGGGATGGAGGTGCCAGAATCCCCCTGCAGCCTCCGCAAGGGAAGGGATGAAGGGATACGCATGCAAACACAGCCACGCAGCCGCTGGGAGGCCCTGACAGACACTTTCCAACGTTGTTTACATGCCTCCCTCTTCCTACAACGCTACCACAGACCTACCGCTCACCTGCCCCGCTGCCTGACCACACCGCATGAAGAGAAGTCCCTTGTCCTAATGCTTTCTCACCCACAGCCTGTCCTGCTCCGCTGGGAGCTTGCCCCAAGTTGTGTCTCTCCAGGGGCTGCTCCTCAAAAACCCACTTCCCTGAAAGCACCTCAAATCCTGGAACCTTGCTGCCACGGGACAAATCCTGGTGGGATCACAGGTGCAGGCAGGGTGCCAGCTGCCCTCGCTGCCCATGCCACATCCCAGTGCCCAGAGCGCACGCCGGGGCTCGGTGCCCAGGGTGCTGGGGCTGCGAGCAGGCAGTGAGACGGCGCAGGCGGGCTTTGCGAGCCACGGCACCGCACAGGGCACAGCACAACCACAGCTCTCCCAGAGCTACTCCGAGTGGCAAGACCGAGCTGCCTCGGGGGGAGCTGAGCCCCAGGCAGTGACTGATGGCTGGAGAGAGGACTGGAGGGAAAGATGACTGCAGATTGTCAGAAAAGCCCTGCCACCAGGCTGCTCCACTTCCGAGCAGCACCATGGGAGCGAGCCAGCGCCCTGTGGCTGGATCCTCTCGCTGCCTTCTCGCAGGTGTGAGCCCACCAGCAGCCGGGCTTGGACACCAAGCAAGCTCCTCACACTCCACACACAGACAAGCACATCCCCTCCCACCAAGCCAGCGCCAGACATAGCCTGGAGCTGCCAAGGCCAGGAAAGCGCCATCTGAAGAGGGAAATCCAAACAGAACAGGAACAGAGTACAAAGGAATGGCCTACTCCTCTTTTTCTTTCTCCTCCTCTTCCCTCTCTTCCCCAGGCCAGCCGAGCACTCGGAGCGCACTGAGGAGCTGTTGATGCTGGCACTGTCGAAGTCGGATTCCTCCCGTTCCTCCTCTTCGCTCTGCAGAGGGGAAAACCAAAGCACACATGGTCCAAGGGCTGGCATCCCAGCAGTCACACCCTGAGCTCCGCAGTGAACAAACCCCCAGAGACCCACATAAACCCACTTGCGATCATCCACCAGTGGCCAAGCTCCATGTGGCACCCTCCTTTCCGCACCAGCAGGGAGGGTGGCAGAGCAACCACGCTCCTGGCTCCAACATATGGGGGTCACAGGAGTGTACAAGGCATTGGGAAGCAGGGAAATCTCTATGAGATCAGTGTCCCAGTCAGGGGATGAATCAGTGCAGACCTGCACTGCCACCAGAGCCAGTGGGCAATCACCTGGCACAGCTCTGCACGGCATCAGGACAGCTCAGCCGCTTCCCAACACCACCAACATGCAATCACCCAGCAAATCTCAGAGCAGATTTAAAACACGTAAACCAATGTGTTGAGTCCTTGCTTGGCCTGACCGACAAGAGATGAGCTCTGGGCTTCCCCTGAAGCCCACTGCCCCCACCAGCAGAGATGTCGCACAGTGCAGCTGGCCAGGTGCTTTGGGAAAGGCTCAGCGTCCTGCGGGCATTGGCCAGCTGAGAGCCCACTGCTGTGCGATGTTACCATGGGTGCAGACACCCCAAAGAACAACACAGGGGGATGATCCCCCTGCTCCCAACTCCTGTGCAACCAAGGCCTCCTTCTCTACTACTCAGCAAAACCTTGCTCCCTCTCTCCCTCTCCAAATATTTCAGTTTGTGTCAGCCCACTGGTGTGCACACATGCAGGTGTTAAAGCCCGACCTTCCTTACAACGTGACAGGAGTTAAACAGTCTGAGCGTTCAGTGGCGTCAGAACACGACAACGCATCTGAATTCTTATTCTGCAGACTGATGCATGCAAATCCCTGAGCTGCCAGGCACTAATCGGGTGCTCAGCACTCCAGCTGCAGGAGCGGCCCAAGCCCTCTGTAACTCTCAGGAACAAACGCACAGATTCAGAGTGCGCTGGAAGAGGGGATGAATTTTCCATGATGTGGGACTGAAAAACACAGAGCAGTGGCTGCGTCGCATCGTTCCCTTTGCTGCAGCCTCTGATGCACAAAGGTGTTGACAAACAGGTTGTGTGATGTGAACTGTGAGCTCGAGTAAGGGTGAACAAAAAGGGGTTCTGATCAATAATGTTATCAAGGCCTTCAAGAGTTCCACTGCTGTCCAACAGTTATTAAAGAGATTTATTCTTCAAAATGCTCTGCTATTCTTTTAAACGCGCCTGATGCCCGAGTGCTGAGAGCACAGCGCAGAAGCTGCAGCAGAGCCCGGCTGCCGTGCTCTTCCAGGGAAGCTCTGGTGCCCCTGGGCTGCGCTGTGGGATCGCAGCTGCCCAGAGGCAGTGATGCTAATGTAATTAAAGCGTTGGCTAATTCTCTTTGACGTACGGCTCAGCTGGAGCGCAAGCCCTGAAGAATTCCTTTGCAAATGAAATCTGAAATGATGGCTTTGCCAACCTCATCACTGCACAAAATGCACTTGAAGGATTTTAGCAGAAATCAGGCACAGACACAACGTCTTTCCCAACCTGAGCCCGGACACAGCTCTGCAGCAACAGGTGAATGTGTCGACCAGCGGCTGGTGCCTCGCCGGGGGGGGTGGGGGGCATGAACAAGGCTGGAACACCCCCAACACAAGGGAGGCTTCTAGAGGAGGGCTCATCCCGGCACCTCCCTGCTGTCCCCCCAAACCCACGCAGGAACAGGCACGCACACTTACAGAGGAGCCCTTTTTCCTTTTGCTGGGGATTCCTCCAAACCGGAATTTCAAGCCTGCCATCTTTTTCCCTTTTCCCTTTTTCTTCCCATCTTTGGAGCCTTTGATTTTCTTCCGCACACCTGGACCTGGAGAAACAGAAGACTTGTTTGGTACCCTACAAACAGCCAAACCCCAATGGCTCCCCAGCCCAGCCCCAGCGTTTACAGGGGAGGTGAGGAAGCACTGAGAGCCCAAGCAGCAGCGAGCGCCGTCCTCAGAGCAAGTCCCAGGGAAAAAGGCTGCAAGCAGAGCCCCAGCACTTGTGAAGAATCAGGGAGGAAAGACTCTGCCCCGGGATCCATGAGAAGGACTGCGAACCACAGGGCTGTGAACACCGAAGAGGGACTTAGGGCTGAGCAAGGCAGGGAGAAAAGAGGCGGCCACAGAGAGGCAGGAACGCGATGCCAAGCCTGCCACGGGAACGCTGCTGCAAGCAGCACTCCTGCTCAGGACCGCTTGCTCCCAGCCTCTCGAGGCATCAGGAATTGACGACTGCAACCTTCCCCAAGGAGCACAGCACAAAGGGAGATCCCTTCCTTTCCCACCACTGCCCAGCTTTGACAGCGATTTGCTCGGCCCCTTCCAAGCGTGACAGCCGCACCCATCCACCCCCAGGAACAGGGAAGTGCTTGCAGCAGGAGACTCCTCACGATACAAATCAGACTGTTTCCAGAGGAGCTACAGCAAATTTATACGGCTGGCTCGCTCCTTGCAAGTGGGCTTTGAAGAGGCTGACTTTTGCCCAGGTGCCACAATAAATCCTTTATTCAGTCACAGGACATCTCGCATCTCAGAGACAAATCACTCCCCTCGACTGCCAAACGGTGCACGTTCACATGGCCAGACCACACCTGCCCTGCCAACACCCCTCTGCCCCAGCCTTCTTCACCTACAACCCCTCTGCAGTCTGGACACCGGATTGTGAGGATACTGCTGGTTTCTGGAGGACTTTAAAACCCCTAGCAGAGAAAACAGCATGGAAATATGCGA
Source organism: Neomorphus geoffroyi (assembly GCA_033558235.1). Lineage (NCBI taxonomy): Eukaryota > Metazoa > Chordata > Aves > Cuculiformes > Neomorphidae > Neomorphus > Neomorphus geoffroyi. Next base: position 545,755 of record JAUMJM010000029.1, on the reverse strand, counting down.
CTACAACACTTATCTAAGAACAATGTTGAAGATTAATTGACACAAACTGCCAAACATGATAGAATCAAAGAATCATGGAATCGTTAAGGTTGGAAAAGACCTCTCAGCTCCTCCAGTCCAACCGTCAGCCCAGCCCCACCGTGCCTGCTGAACCCTGTCCTGAAGTGTCACCTCTACACAGTTTTTGAACCTCTCCAGGGCTGGAGACTCCCCCACTGCCCTGGGCAGCCTCTGCCAGGGCTCCACCACTCTTTCAGGAAAGACATTTTCCCAATATCCAATCTAAACCTCCCCTGGCGCAACGTGAGGCCACTTCCTCTCATCCAGAAGCTCCAGAGGCTGCAGGGTGATCTGCCATGGCACACAAACCACAGGACTTCTGCAAGGGAAATGGGAGCTGTGGACACACCCCTGGTGCTATCTTCACCTCCCTGGTGGGCCGACGCACATCTCCTGCCTGGAGATGCTTTGCCACCTTTCCCAGATGCAGCTGGCCAGCTCTGCGGGCCTGGCAGGTGGGCAGCACGCTGCCAGAGAGAGCAGCCCACCATGCTGGCACCTACCCTTGCCCTCCTTGGTCTTAGCCTTCCTGATGATGGTGGGCAAGGTCGACTGCTGGGGGCTGGTGGTGAGTGGCGGGGCGACGGTGACAGTCTCCACAGCTGCAGCAATGGCTGCTGCCGCCGCGGCTGCCGAGCTGCCCTTGAACGGGTTGTTGGCACTGAACTCTCGCCACTTGGCACCGAGCACAGTCATCATCTTGGACATGGGGATTTTGGGGTTCTTCTTGGCGATCAGAGGCCTGCAGGGCAGGGGAGAGGGATAACCATGCATTAACAGAAATGCTTTGCTGCACGTCTGCTCATCATGTGCCCAGGAAATGCAGCAGCAGTCGCTGTGCCCTCAAGAAAGGCAGCAGCAACCAGTTTTCTTAAATAAGCACACACACAAACCTGGGCACATCTACACTTCCTCAGAGACTGCTCTGCCCTGAAATCTCCATCGTGTTTTGAGCAGCTCACAGGACAAACAAAAAATTGTTACTGTCTCTCAATTTTTCTCATTAAACTTTACAAAAAGTACACATAAAAAAATGGGCTTTGGAGAGGAGAAAGCAACACCTCTGCTGTTTTCCAGTCAATTCTGCAGTTATAATGAAGTCCTGAGGACCATCCCTAGTCAGGCAGGGAGAAGTGACAGGGAGCCTGAGATGCAGAATTTACTCCACAACTTCACCCACTTGACTGAGCAACACCCAAACCTCAGTAAGCACACGAGGCCCCGTCCAGAGCTGTGGTTTCCCACCTGAGGAACTGGCTGAAGGCCTTGTAATTCGTCAGGGTATGGTAATCCTCTTCTGAGAAAACGTAATCGACGTCATCGAGGCCCCACTCCTCCATCAGCTGGGCTGAGCTCTTGGGCTCCTGTGGATTTACAGAGACACCATTAATGAAGACGACAGCAGCGCTGCAGCTGCACAGTGCAAGACTGGGCCTGTCGTGTGTTGTGTAGCAAACATCCTCTCCCTAAGCAGCGACACGCACCAACTGGTCGCTGTGATTTAAAAAGCAGGGCACGCACCACTGCTTAATAAACTAATGCTTCAGAGACTTCCACCGAGCAAATTAATGTGGCGCCATCCAAATGCTCCCTGTAATACAACACAAAGCCTTGGCAGGTTTCACGTCTCCAGGAAACTGAATTTCCCTCTGCACGTAAGATAAATGGGGCAATACAATCTTTCCTCTCGCATTCGTTCACCTGCAATCACTTCCTCACTAAACCCAGGATGAGCTCCCCATGAAACGCCCCAGCTGCATCTCTAAGCACGCACTGCTCGGCCTCTCGGTCCCCGTGCTCAGAGGGCAGACGGGATGAATCTCTCTCCGGTGGGATGTGGGCAGATGATCCAGGAAGGCAAAGCTGCCTCAGACTGAGAAGCTGCCATTGCCAGAAATCCAAGTTATCCGACTAGGTCTCCATCCTCAGAGTAAAACACACCAGCCTCACCCTCACAGGACGTCCTGAGGACTTGTGAGTGCACACCAACATGCAGCCAGATGCCCCTCCTGCCAGGAGCGCTCGGCTCACGCTGCCCGGCTTCACGCAAAGGGAATTTATGCCCAGTGCAAGGTGAACACCCAAAAGCCCCGCTCCACTCTCACAGGGACTCAATGGATGAGGAAACTCACAGGGACTGGGCCCCGTCCTGAGGTCTCGTACTCTAGCACCAGCTCAGGATAAAGGAATCTTTGATACCTTTAGACACCCATCCTCGTTGTCATCCTCCTCTTCATCCTTCTTCTTCCGTTTTGGCTTTTTCTCCTTCTTGTCCTTCAGTTTTTTCTTTTTCTTTTTGTTGGGGGAATAGTCGCTCCCTTCGCTCTCCGATTTCTCCTCCATCTCCTCTTCATTGTCTGACATTTCGTCATTGCTCCCCTAAAACAGAATGAGACAGTGGAGAAGGAGCAGGGCCTGCCCCTCTACCAAACCCTCCCAGGCAGCACGCAGCAGCCCTCCCTGCAACAACCCTGCTGGGGGAAAACACCCTGGAAAGCGGGTTTCGGAATGGCTCTGCAGCCATTACGGACTTCTGGTCCTTCTCAGTTCAGAACAAACCCAGCCTTTCCTCTAACGGGGTTATAAACAGTTGTAATTTGGCATGGAATAATTGGTTGCCATGGTAACTGCTGCAGCACAGGTTGACATTCCCCCTCTCTGCTCCCTCCCCTGACAAGGACCCTCATCTCCATGCGCCGAGGTTCAAACCGCAGCCTGGTTATTTTATGCAGATTTGTCGGGGGAGGGGGGGGTTGCAGCATCAATTCCTGCACCAGGACTGCTGGCAGCATCGCTGCAAACCCACCGAGCTCCACTGCGGCTGGGGCAGGCGAACGCCCGTGCGGGCACAGCACAGCAGCCCTCCTGCCCCTCGCCCCAGTGACAAAACCACAGGGGAATACAGGGTGGCAGTCAGGGATGGTGCAGGCACCAGCACCATGGCACAGGCTCGCACTTCTCTCCACCTTCCTCTAGCAGGGGGCACGGCCGCTTACCCCCCAAAACGCTCGAGGAGGAGTTTAGGAAAAGGAAGACCCATCCAAACCACCCCTTCATCTTTTCTCTCCTCATCCCAAAGGCAGCCTGGGTGCTGCTCAGTGCCTCCTGACAGCTACAGCAGCAGCTTCTTCCTGGCTTCAATGGATGAGGGCACAGGCTCCCAGAGGCAGAACCGAGGTTCGTTAACACTGCCCACACAAGGCATTAATTAAAAAAAACAACCACACTCAGCGTTCAGCCAGTTATTTCATCCCCACCCTCAGTTCGGCAGCAGCTGCACACGCTGTCTCGGCCAGGCTGGCGTTGCCAGAGAACGAACAGAGGTGAAAATACCACCAAGGATTTTATTTTATTCTTCGCCCAAAATGCAGCGTAGGAAAAGATGCATCCAGTGATGGAAGAGGCAGAGGGAGAAGAGGGCCTGAGCCAGCTTTGTGTGGTGTCTGCAGGAGAACATCACCACCATGGCCACAAAGGAAGGGAAAAAGCTTCCTCAGGGTTGCAACTTCTGCAAAAGGCTGGCAGGCAACGCAGCCAGGACGGAATCAGCTTTCTTTAAATCAGCAGCTCATCACAGTCCCATCGAAAAGCACTTTAACGCGCTGCCTCATCCAGCCAATCTGTGGTTACAGATGCCACGGGGCGCAGCACCGCGCAGCCCCAGCTTGGCAAGGGAAGGGGTGGGATGTGCCTGGGTGAGGGACTTGTCCCTGGGCAGAGCGTCCCTGGGCAGGAAGAGTCACAGCGTTTGCCTGTCCCTCCTGACCAAAAGCGCCAGCACACAAGACAGATGCTCCCGCCCTCAGGTCCAGTGCTGCCCAGGGGCAGGAGGGCACAAGGCAGAGCCTCAGTGGCACAAGGCAGCCGCAAGCCCTGCTCCAAGCCTGGCACAGCACATGTAGCGCTGGTCAGCCTTTCCGACCAGACACAGCCAAGGGAAAGCCTGATAATCGAGGACACGGTGCCTCGTCTTTGTTTTCCTACGGAAGGCCCAACAGCCCTTCTGTGTGCCAACTTCCAGAAGCCTCTACACTGTCCCACTTGTAAAACACCCTGGAGGAGCGCAGCCAACACCAACACCCACAGGAACCCCCGCCCCCTGCCCTGGTCGTGGTGGTTTGCATCCCCCTCCTCAGAAATACAAGTCGTGTCAGTACAGGAGGTTCCAGAAAGATTCAGTGCCAGGCCCTGGAGACGATGGCAGGGAGGTGTCGTGCCACAGCACGGGCAGGACGGCTTCGGCAAACAGGGATGGATGACACTGTCACCCACCCCAACGTATGCACCACGGCCAAGACCCTCCCAAGGGGCTGGCAGCCAAGTTGCTGTCAGAAGGCAGAGTGGCCCCTTCTACCCCAGTTGCTCTCCAGAGACCACTCGGAAGGCGGATTGCCACTCCAGAGCACCTAAGCGGGACAAGAACCGCCCTCGCCCCAGCTCTGGGCCACCTTAGGGCCAGGAGAGCACCCGCTTGGTGAGGGAACACCCCGGTAATGCCCCTCTTTCCAACCACAGCCACCTGCGAGGTGTCCACCCCAGCAGCCGTCAGTGCCCTGAGCCACAGCCAAAGAGCCCAGTGAGAACCCACAGCGTTACCTCCTTCTTCCTCCTCCTGATTTTGGCAACTTTGCCGTCTTTCAGCTTCTTGGGCTTCTTTTTTTTCTGCACGGCCACTTGGTCTTCTGCGAAAAACTCATCCAGGCCTTCCAGCACCACATCATCTTCTTCTGGGGACAAAAGGGACAGCTCACACGGATGGACTGCACGGACACCGCGGTTGTGTTCGTCGGCTCAGGGGAGCACGTCCGAGCGCCAGCACCCAGCACAGAGCTCCATGGCCTCTCCTGGACACCCTCCGGCCGGCTGATCCGCTGCTCGTGCCTGGACCACGCGAGGTTCTGGCACTGCGGGGGTCGCTCTCAGGAGGGCAAATCCAACGGGAAGGAGCTCAACCCGCCCCCCCCCCGTGCCCAGAGGGGGCAGCGGGGCTGGAGGGCACCAGGGGCTGCAGGCAGGGCAGGGCCAGGGCCACTCCGAGGCAGAGCCACTGGCTCCAGGCACAGCAGATACCAGGGGTAACGGGGATAACCGGGACAGCAGGTATAACGGGCATAATGAGAATACTCGGGACAATTGATATAATGGGAATAACGGGGATACCGGGAATGACTGGTTTAACAGGGGTACCGAGGATAAGGGGGGGTAACAGGTAAATGGGGATAACCAAGAATAATTGGGGATACCAGAAATAATGGGGATACCGGGGACAACCGGTATAATGGGGATAACAAGTATAACGGGAAAAACAGGGGATAACTGGTATAATGGTGATACTGGGGATAACAGGGATAACCAGTGTAACGGGGATAACGGAGATACAGGTGTAACGGGATAACCGGGGATAACGGGGCCGAGGGGAGACCCCGCCCCAGGGGCGGCCCCGCCCGCTTCCACCCCGCCCCGCCTACCCGAGACGTCCTCGTCGTTCTCGGCGTCCTCCGGCAGGTCCCGCCCGGCCGCCGGGCCCCGCATCCCGGGCAGCAGCGGCACCAGCGCCGCGGCCCCGGGCGGCGCCACCGCTCCGCGCCAAGATGGCGGCGCCGGGACACGCCCACCACCTCGCCGCGCCCACTTCCCCCGCCCGCCGCGAGGCACCGCCCGCCGCGAGGCACCGCCCGCCGCGAGGCACCGCCCGCCGCGAGGCACCGCCCGCCGCGAGGCACCGCCCGCCGCGAGGCACCGCCCGCCGCGAGGCACCGCCCGCCGCGAGGCACCGCCCGCCGCGAGGCACCGCCCGCCGCGAGGCACCGCCCGCCGCGAGGCACCGCCCGCCGCGAGGCACCGCCCGCCGCGAGGCACCGCCCGCCGCGAGGCACCGCCCGCCGCGAGGCACCGCCCGCCGCGAGGCACCGCCCGCCGCGAGGCACCGCCCGCCGCGAGGCACCGCCCGCCGCGAGGCACCGCCCGCCGCGAGGCACCGCCCGCCGCGAGGCACCGCCCGCCGCGAGGCACCGCCCGCCGCGAGGCACCGCCCGCCGCGCACCTCCAGCTCGCTGCGCTCCCAGCGCCCCTCCCTCGTGTCCCCGCCCACCGCGTACCTCCCGCCTCCTGCCGGGCCCCGCCCACCGCGCGCCTCCTGCCCTGGGCGGCCCCGCCCCCGCCGGAGCCATTGGACCTGCCCACAGCCCCGCCCCCACGCTCCCCGGCCCCGCCCACCGCGCTCCTCACCTCCAGCCCCTTCCCCTCCTCATCGCTCCCCAAAAACCCCCAAGCCCCCCAAAATCACGCCCCTGCCGGGCGGGCGGCAGCGCAGCGCAGGCTGTCAGCAACTCTTCCCCACTGTTTATTCCAGGAAAGTAAAACTGTACAAAATGGCTGCCGGGGGGGTCTCAATCCTCCTCTTCCTCCTCCTCCTCGTCCTGGTTGATCTGGAAGTAGCGCAGCTCGTAGCTCTCCTTGCTGTTAGCAACAACGCGCAGCCAGTCCCGCAGGTTGTTCTTCTTCAGGTACTTCTTGGTCAGGTACTTCAGGTACCTGTGGGGAGAAGCATGGCTGAGGGCAGCTCTGCCATCCTCAACCCCGGCTCTGGCACCCTCCAACTCCACCATGGCTGATTTGGCCATCCCAAACCCTCCATCCCCATGGGTTTCCACCTCCTCTGGCAGCAACGCGTCCCACCAGGCACATCCCACTGGGAAGCACCACCACCAGGGCAACCACACTGGCAACACAGCCCAGGACCCCGCTCGCTCCAAGGCTGCAGCCACACCCCACATCTCCACGCTGCCAGCCCAGCCACAACCAGCCCCATGTGAGTGGAGATCAGCCACTGCCAGCTCCCACAGGAGCTCTAGGGATGTGTTGGGAGCGGCACCAACACGGAGACACCACATCAGCTGGAACATGGATGCTCATAGAGCCGGGCAGTGCTCCAACACCGCACACGGTTTCCCTCCTCCCACCATTTCAAGAGCTCCGGTTGCCTCCCTGCGCCGCCTATTGCCGCAGCAAACACCACGCTTAAGGAAGCCCAAAGGCCTGGCAGCAGGTAGAATCCCTTTCCCAAAGACCACTTGGGAATGTGCATCACAGCGTTTAACAGAGAGTCTTGACACAATTCCTGCACCAAGACACCTCCGCACCAGACTCTCCTGTCAGCCCTGCTCCTGTCTGAACACCAGCGATTCCCCAAGGCCAACTGCTGCCAGCAGCGACCAACTGCAACTCTGAGTGCCGGCAGCAGCCACCCACAGCTTGGCACAAGCCCAGTGCGAGCCTCCTGATGGCACCTGGCACTGCCGGAACACGGGGCTGCCTCACCACCTCACCTCTTGGAGAATGGGACCTCTGATGTGACCGTGATCTTGCTCTTGCTCCTCTCAATGGTCACCACGCCCCCGCCCAGGTTTCCCGCTTTGCCATTCACCTTGATCCTTTCCTGCAGGAACTGCTCCTGTAAGAGAGGAATGACACCGTTGAGCCAGAGCCGCCAGCTCCCACTGGATAAGGCCATCGTGGCTCACCTGAACCTGGTGCTTCGGTTTTGTGTGAGAGCTGGGGAGGGGAGAGAGTGCCATTATGCCCGGGGGAAGCAGAGGAAAGCTGCCTTCCTGCAGGTCAGGAGGCTCTGTGCCTGCCAGCGTCTTCCACAACAAATCCAATCGGCCCATCCAGACCTGCACGTGTGAGGTTCTCCAGTCTAAACACTGGACTGGTGAGGCAGGGATACATTTCCTGCCTTCCGAGGGGGCAGCCGTGAAGTGACGGCTGAGATAGGGTCCTCCGGGACACTTCAGCCACAGCCCCATCCTGCAAACCCGCACTTGAGCACAGATTGAATGAAACCAGGTCAATCAGCACTGAAACACAGCGCAACAAGCCCTCAGCATAAGGAAAACCAACCCCACGAGGGCTGAGCAGCAACGCTGGTCAACAGGCAGGGAAAACGCCTGCGTTTTAACTACAGAATGGTTACAAACAAGCGCCCGGGCACCTCCAGGCTGCCTTTGTCTGCGGGAAGTTTCCCAGTGCTGCAGACTTTTACGCTGCACCGTGGTGAGGGGTGGGAACAGAGAGGGGGAGGCAGGAGTTGACAGGAGCTCTGGCTCTCCAGCTGCTGTTGGGAACGGAGCAAGCAGCCTCCTGAAAGGCCCAGGAGGGCAGCAGGGTGGTCGCCCCTGGCCCAGGGGCAGCCTTGCACTCACAAAGTTGGCAGCGTCCATGATTCCATCCTCCACAGGGTGGGTGCAGTCCAGGGTGAACTTCAACACCTGCTTCTTTTTTTTGCCACCTTTCACTGCGGGCTTCTTCTGCAGTGAGGGGAAAGGGAGAGCCATAAGGGATTGGCTATGGGCCCAAGGCAGGGGGGAAGGAAAATGGGACGAGTTCAAGCTCCATCCTGGAGGGGAGAGACGGGGCCCAGGCCAGGGCAGCGAGAAGAGGGATGGGAAACAAATCAGGATTTGGGCTGGGGGCACTGTGAAGGATGGGGTCCACACCAGGATTTGGGCCAGAGGCAGTGAGGAGCAGGATGGGGTCTAGACTGGATTTGGGTTCAGGAGCAGAAGCAAGGCAAGACCAATGGGAAGAGGGATGGGATCTGGGCCAGGATCCACGCTAGGCTTTGGGTCTGGAGGCAGCAGGGAGAGGCATGGTGTCTAGGCTGAGGACTCAAGCCATGGGCAGAAAAGAGAGATGGGATTCAGGTAAGGCAGAGAGAGGAATAGAGCCAGGGCCAGCATTAGGGCAGGGGCAACGAGAAGATAGGTGGAGTCTGGGAATAGTAAAAAGAGGGATGGGGTCCAGGCTGAGATTCGGGTGGGGGGCTGAAAGGAGCGGGATGGGTTCTGGGGGCAGCAGGGCAAGGGATGGGGTATGGACCGGGATTCAGGATGCGGGTGGCGAGGAGGGGGATGGAGCCCAGGGGCGACAGGGAGAGATGGGGGCTGAGATTAGGGCAGGGGGCCGAGTGAAGGATGGGGTGGAGGGGCAGCGGGAAGCGGGTACGGGGTCCGGCCCCGGATTCAGGCGGTGGGCGACGGGAAGGAGGATGGGGCCCGGGCCGGGGTTTGGGTCCGAGGACAGCGGGCAGAGGCCCGGGGGCAGCGGGGAGCGGGATGGGGCAGCGGGGAGCGGGATGGGGCAGCGGGGAGCGGGATGGGGCCCGGGCCGGGATGCGGGCCGGAGGCGGCGGGGCGCGGGGCGGCAGGCGGGGCGCGGGATCCTGCGGGCCGCGCTCACCACGGGCGCCATGGCGGCTCCGGCGCGGGGCGAGAAGGGAGGGCCGGGCGCCGCGCACGCGCATAGGATCCCGCGGGCGGGCATTGCGCATGCGCCGCGCTGCAGGCCGCCCGGGCGAACGCCGACAGCGCCGATGGCTTCCGGCCCCGCCCGCGCACGCCGCTGACCGCTCCGCGAGCGAATAGTGCTGCCTAGTGGGGCGGGGCTGTGCTGAGGGCGGGGGAGGGTCGAGACGTTGTGGGTAGGGCTTGGTGTTGTGGGCGGGGCTTGAGCTGGGGCGGGACTTGGAGCTGTGGGCGGGGCCTGGGTGGGGCGGGGCCTGGGTGAACCGGGGGAATAAGAGGAGGAGCAGAGGGGAACCGGGGGCTGGAACATGAGGGGGTGCCCGGGGGGCTGCCCGGGGGGCTGCGCTGCCCACAGCGAGCGCCCCTGCACCCCGGGGACTCCCCACTGCCCCGGGGGTGCACCCATCCCCGCTCCCCGGTCACTGCTCCAGAGCTGCCCCTGCACCCCGGGGTGCTGTGCTGCTTGAGGGGTGCACGTGTCCCTCCACCTTGGTCGCTGCCCACGGGGCCACCTCTGCACTTCGAGGTGCCTCACTGCTTGCAGGGTGCACCCATCCCTGCACCCAAGTCACTGCCCGCAGGGTGCCCCCCTGCACCCTGCAGTGCCTTGCTACCTGGGGGGTGTCCCCCTGCACCCCAGGGTACCTCCCTGCCCACGGGCTTCACCCATCCCTGTACCCCAGCCCCTGCTTAAGGGGTGCCCCCCTACCCCCTGGGGTGCTGCACTGCCTGCAGGGTGCATCCATCCCCACACCCCAGCCACTGCCCGCAGGAGCACCCCTGCACCCCGGGGTGCCTCACTGCCCTTAGGGTGCCCCCCCGCACCCCAGCCACGGCCCGCAGGAGCACCCCTGCACCCCAGGGTGCCTCACTGCCCTTAAGGTGCCCCCCCGCACCCCAGCCACGGCCCGCAGGAGTACCCCTGCACCCCGGGGTGCCTCGCTGCCCACACAGGGTTCACAGATCCCTGGTCACTGCTCGAGGGGTGCCCTCTGCACCCTGGGTTCCTCGCTGCCCATGGGTGCCCCCTCCCCGGCTCCCTCAGCAGGCCACAAGGACACCCACATCCCCACAGCCACTGCCATCACAGGGCTATTTTTGGGCCCTGGCGTGGCAGCCACCCCGCAGTGCCAAGAGGCTCCGCGTCCCGGAGGCAGCTGGGCCCTGCGCCATCGCCCGTCGCAGCAGGCGTGCGGGGAGCAGCGGCACCGCTCAGCTCAGCACCGACCCCCGGCCCACCGACCAGGAGAGGTAAAGCCTTCGCCTGGCCACGGCACCTCTGTGTCGGGTGGGGGGTCCCCAGCGTGTGGGGGGACATGCCAGGGCAGGCGATGCTCTGTTGCTGGGGATGCTCCCTCCTGGGGGACACCTGGTCCTGGGGCACCACCCCCCGGCTCAGGCACAGGGTGCAGGGGGTCTCCTCCACATGGGGCACCCCATCCTGGGGGTCACCCCATCCATGGGAATGCTCCTGCTCTGGGAACACCCACCTGAGTGACACCCCACCGTGGGGACCATCCCACCCAGCCTTACCACCCCCAGCCAGTGGGGCTGGGGCGCGTTCGGAGCGGCCTCGTGCCACCGTGCTGCTCAGAACCTAAAAATAGCTGTGAGCTTGCAGGCCCTGGCACAGGGTTGGTTCTCTCTGTGGCAGTCGTGATGCCGCCTGGAGCCCCCCAGACGTGCGGGGACCGTTCTGTGCCCCACAGATGGCCGGTGGCATCTTCTCTCCTCTGGGGAGCTGCTCGGAGCTGGAGAAGGCCAACTGCCACCCGCTGGTCTGCCTGCTCTGCCACGAGCCCTACCAGCACCCCTGCCTGCTCGACTGCTACCACAACTTCTGTGCCAACTGCCTGCGTGGTCGCGCCAGCGACGGCCGCCTGTGCTGCCCACTCTGTGGGTGAGGGACGAATCCTGCCTGGGCGCGCAGCTGCATGTGGCATCGCTCCCGAGGCTCCCAAATGCTGCCCCGCCTGCCCTAGGCGGGTGTCCCCATCCTTATCGCATGTGGTCCCTGTCCCCATCCCATCCCTTCCCATCCCATCCCTGTCCCCACCCCGCAGGCACCCCTCGGTGGTGAGGGGGGGCACAGGGCTGCCCCCCGTGGACCGGCTCCTGCAATTCCTGGTGGACAGCTCAGCCGACAGCGAGGAGGACGTGCAGTGCGCCAACTGCGACCGGTGCTGCACCAAGGCGGTGAGGGCAGCAGGGAGGGCAGGGTGGGCAGGGGACCCTCACCGTGACTGTGCCCGCCGCCAGCCACTCCCCTGCCCACACAGGAGCCGGACACCATGTACTTCTGCAACACCTGCGGGCAGCCCCTCTGCGCCCCGTGCCGCGAGGAGACCCACCGCGCCAAGATGTTCGCCCGCCACGAGATCGTCTCCCTCTCCAAACGCACCAAGGACATCCACAAGAAGTGCCGTGAGTGTCATGCCAGGCTGCACTGTGCCAGGCTGCACCGTGCCAGGCTGCCCGACACCCCCGTTCCTCGCAGCGCTGCACGAGGAGCCCTACATCATGTTCTCCACCGAAAAGAAGTCCATGCTCTGCATCAACTGCTTCAGGGACATGCAGGGGTGAGCAGCCCCGGCCCCGTAACCATCCTGTGCCCTCTCCCATCCCCTGCTCTGATGCCCGTGCCCGCAGGGAGAGCCGGGCGCACTGCATCGACATCGAGACAGCATACATGCAGGGCTGCGAGCGGCTGGACCAGGCGGTGATGGTGGGCAGGGGCTGGTGCAGTTGGGGGGTCATGGGGGTGCAGTGCTGCCCGCAGCGCTGCAGTCATCCCACTACCCCTGGGCAGGCTGTGAAGGAGCTGCAGACCTCCACACGCGAGGCCATCGTCCTCCTCAAGGCCATGATTGAGGAGGTGCACAACAGTGCCAGCGAGGAGGAGGAGGCCATTAACTCCCTTTTCAGCCGCATGCAGGTGCGGGGCAACCATGCACATCGTGCCCGGTGCCCAATGCATGGGCAGGCAGAGCCAGAGGCCGTGGGAAGGGACGGGGTGGCCATGGGGTGGCCATGGGACACAGCAGCCACAGGGCACAAGGTGGTTGCACTGTTTGCAGGAGCAGCTCTCTGAGAGGAAGAAGACGCTCCTGAAAGCAGTGCAGAGGTGGGGGGTCACACCCCAGCCCTCTCCTGGCAGTGCCCCCCCTCTCCCAGGGTGCTTTGGGGTGCTCTGGGACCAGGCGGCTCTCCAGTGCCCCACAAGGGCTGTGTTTTGCTCCATTTGGCTGCAGCCAACACGAGGAGAAAGAGAAGGCGTTCAAGGAGCAGCTCGCCCACCTCGCCTCCCTGCTGCCCACTCTGCAGGTTGGGCCCTGGGCTGGGCAGGGCTGGGCTGCCACAGCCCCCAGGGGCACCAGGACCAACACCTCACTTTGCACAGATCCACCTGGTGACCTGCTCGGCCTTCCTGAGCTCCGCCAACAAAGCCGAGTTCCTGGACCTGGGCTACGTGAGTGGTGCTGGCGCTGCAGGGCGGCTGGCACACCCCGCTGCAGTGCTTGGCTCTGGGGAGGGCGCTGGGCACCCCTCATCACACTTTCCTGCTGCCTTTCAGCAACTGATGGAGAGGCTGCAGAGGATCGTGAAGCTGCCGCACCGCCTGCGCCCAGCACAGACCAGCAAGGTAGAGCCCTGCTGCCCACTCACCCAGGGCCGAGCCCCTGCCCGTGCCACCCCATGGGCAGTCCCAGCCCCAGCTCTGCCCCCTCTCACCCCACAGATCAACAGCGAGTACCGGGCAGAGTTTGCCCGCTGCTTGGAGCCCCTGCTGACACTCAGCCCCCGCCGCTCCATGGTGGGCAGCGCCAGCGGCATTGGTCCTGGCATCACCAGCACAAACATGTGAGGTGCTGGGATGGCACTCGAGACCAGGGTGCATCCTGCCACGCATGCCACACATTCCCTCCAGGCACCTTGCCGGGCTCCCCACTGTACCAAGCTTGCCCCTGCCATTGCCCTTGAGACTGTCCCACTCATGGTGATGGGGACACAGTTGTGCTGACGAACGACAGGCACAGGGGCTTCAGGTGACACTTCTGGGAAGCAGGGCTGGCAGCGGAGTGCCCGCGTGAGCCTGGTCCCCAGCCTGGCCCCCCGCTGCCAGCCCCACAGGGCTCTGCTCCGGGGCTGCTCCTGCTCGCCCATGTGCCCATGGTGCCACAGCCTCTTTGCCTGCCACTATTTTTATCAGAATTTCAGGGAAGTGCCCGGCCGTTCCTCGCCTGGGATATATTTAGGCCCATTGATGTCACAGCGGTTCTGGTCCTGCCAGGCACTCCCAGCCGGAGAGGACAAACAGGCACTGCCGCGCCATGGGGACCACTGCTTGCCCCCAGCCAGGCTCGGTGCCGTGGAGCGGCTGAGCTCGTGGACGTGGGCAGGGGGAGCAGTGCTGCACGGTAGGACAGATGGCAGTGGGGAGGCAGAGCTAGGGCAGTGGGCACCATGGGGAGGCTGTGGGACTGGGGGAGATGCAGGGGCAGCTGCACCCACCAAGATGCCAGCAGTGAGGGAGCGAGACTCACCTTCCCTTTAGAAACCGGAGTGTGCCAAGCTCAGCTACTCCCTTCCTCCTGCTGCAGCTGGTCCTGAAGCTGTGAGCATCGGGAGGGCAGCCCATGGCAAACTGAATTCTGGGGTGTTGTAGGTATCTGACTGATCCAGAGTGCGCATGAAGGGATGTGCGAGGTTGGCACAACCCCTGGCATCCTGGGGGCGAGTGACAGTGGGGCTGAACTGGCAGTGTGACCCCTGGCACCTCGCCCCTGCCATTGGTTGCCCTCAGTGTGCCACTGTCACCCTCTCCATGCAGGCTTCCTGGTGGCCAATGCTCGAAGACCCTCATGGTGCCCGGCTGCCCTCCTGCTAGCAATAAAATGTCCAGCAATCCCCTGGTGCGGAAGCCGACGATGCACAGGTACATCAGCACCAAGGTCCTGCTGGCCGAGGGCTGTGAGACCCCCTTCGCCGAGCACTGCCGCAACTATGAAAACACCTACCGGGTAGGGAGCGCGGATCGGGCGGGGTGGGTCGCAAGGGGAGGGCGATGCTCATGCAGTGGTGACCCCCGGTCCTGAAGATGCTGCAGACAGAGATCCAGGCCCTGAAGGACCAGGTGCAGGAGCTGCACCGTGACCTCACCAAGCACCACTCACTCATCAAGACGGAGATCATGAGTGAGATCCTGCAGAAGTCCCTGCAGATGGATGTGCAGATCGCTGCTCAGTACTCCGCCGTGGAGATGATGCGCAGCGTCTTCGAGGAGGTACAGCCAACGCATCCTGGCACAGTAGGGTCCCTCCATGCCGTCGTGTGTTGCCCAGCACCCTCTCCCCATTGCAGGTTTGGGAGGAGACGTACCAGCGGGTGGCAAACGAGCAGGAGATCTACGAAGGTACTGGCAACCCCGTTCTCCCACTCCTGAGCCCCCGTGCCCACTCCATGGCTGCAGCCGTCTCCTCTCGCAACCAGCCCAGCTCCATGACCTGCTGCAGCTGCGCCAGGAGAACAGCTGCCTCACCACCATCACCAAGCAAATCGCGCCCTACGTCCGCTCCATTGCCAAGGTGAAGGAGCGGCTGGAGCCCAGGTGAGGGACGCGGGGCAGGGGGCAGTTGGGGGCCAGGGAGGACCCAGCCATGGCTCATGCCCCTCCCGCCCAGGCTGCAGGAGCCCCGGGAGCCCAAGGAGGAACATGCGCAGATGCTGCTCAAGATCTGCGATGACAGCGAAGCAGCACCAAGGTAGGTAACGGCGAGTGCCCAGGGACCAAATTCCCCCTTCCTGCCTGCTGACCCTGCCAAGGCACCTTCCCTTGCCCAGGGATCCCTCATTCAGCAGCACAGAGGGGGCTCCAAGCAGCGCTGGGGACGCCTGTGCACCCAGTGGCACCTCTGGAGACCCCTCCCCGAAAAGCCAAGAGTACTGCAGGGGAGAGCAGAAAAGTGGGGCCAAGAGCGCTGCCCAGAAAGAGCCTGTGCCATAGAGCCCAACGCTGAGCAAGAGGTCAGAGCTGCGCAAAAGCTGTGCCTCGGTTGTCAACTGGCTCCTCTTGCCTTGTGCCATGAGCAAAGGCAGAGAAAAACAGCCCAGGCATCCAGCGTCTCATAAACCAGGCTTAGGGTGATTCTGTCTGCAAGAACTGTCCTTCCACTCTCCCTCTCGTGTGTTAGAAGTGAAATAAATGGGCGCACGTGTACGTGTCCACTTGGTTCTGCGGCTCCGGGCAAAATGGGGCTGCCAGCCTAGGGCGCCTCGCTGCTCTTAAAGGCAGAGTCTGCAAACACAGGGGGAAACCACAACACCCCTGGAGTAGGGCAGCAGCACCTTCCACAAGGACACGTACCAGAGGCACTGGAAAGCCTGAGCAGAAGCCTTCCAGCTCCTGCTGAAAAATCGGTGCTATCTGGCTTTTCTGTTTCCACACTCACTTTTCTCTCCCAAGCTAAAACACGCTTGGTGAAAGAGAAAAGCCCAGTGAAGGTGTTACACTGATGTTCCATACAGAACGCATTCCGGAACACAAAGCAAACCCAGTGAAGGAAGGAAGGACACTGCACGCGTTAAGTGAAGCAACATGGGGACTTTGCCCCTCTCTGTGACTGCACAGCCCTGGCAGTGACTGTGAGCAGCGGTCATGCTTCAACACAGCGCTGGAATGCCCTGAAAACCCGCTGGGAACTGTAACAGTAAGGATTCCAGTCCCGATGGTGCCACCTTGGCTCTCCAAATAACCACCAGACACAAGTTGGCAATATATTTTCTCATTTTTTTATAAAAAAATCCAACCCCAAAGCAATTCCCAGCAGAGCCCCCTTTCCCAAGCTGTTCCACAGCACCTTCACCACGGAACACCCCGAGCCAAAAGCGTGAACAGATGCAACTCGTTTCCATTCCAGCTAGGAAGGATAATTTAAAACTCAAGAAAACAGTGAACCTCTTTGGTATATAACGACAGAATAAGTTATATCACAAAGCTCAAGAAGGAACCATTTCGAAAATGGTAACATTTAAAATAGCATTAGCCAGCCAAACTGGTTTCCCATTTGGAGAATTCCCCGAGAAGCACCTCCCAGTCATGCCGACACCCCAGGTTTAACCCAAAAAAGCAGGCAAGGATCTTGAGCACTAACACCCTCGGCAAGCCCAGCAGCTGCAGTTCTTTCCCAACCCCAAATCCTGGGATCTCTGCAGGATGGAGGTGGCCTGGCAGGATAGGAAGCAACGTGATTTGGAAGCGGGAAGAGAGGTGGGGAGGCTCAGGTTGGCGGCGGCTGAAATGGTGACCCAGATTGGTGGCAGCAGCCGAGGGAGGAGGGAGCAGGGTCGCTCTCCTTCTGTGTTTCAGAGATGTTTGCAATCCAGCAGCATGAGGCGAGAAAAAAGGGCTCCCTGTAACCTTTAGTGCCTTGGGAGCACTGACTGGCACCATGCTGCTGGCTCTCCGGCAAGCGGAGGGTGGACACGCAGCCCCGCCCCTGGAAAGCCAGACGTTCCGTGAGCACCAGCTCACAGAACTGAGCCTAAAGAGATTAAAGCCACGCTGCCTGGCTCGCAAGGTCAAAACGCTTTAAAATGAAAGTAAGCCAAAGGAACAATCTGCCAAGTGCTGCCTTTCCCGCACAGGGGTGGAGGAATGGATGGGCATTCCGGTACAATTCAGCTGCTGCAGCCAGGAAGGGTCGATTCTCTAGGGTTGCTAAAGGCTAAGTTATCTGGAAGATCCCTGAATGTGCAACGAAGGACTTATCTCGAGGAGGATAAAAGAGCTTCTGATCCACTAGTGACCTGGCTGGCCGCCCAGCCCCATGGCCCTTCGCCACCTCCTCCTGGGCAGCCAGGAAACACCAATGGGCTGTTCCCAGCGCCGGTACCACACATCGTCCCTCGCCGTGCAGCGCCTGGAGCTGGGCGTTTGCACAGCCAGTCTGGTTTCTGCCCACACTACAGTTCTACTTTGACTCCTCTAATAAAAGGGAGACCCGAGGGCACCTTCCTTTTGTATTCCAGGTACTCTTCACCAAAGAAGTGAATAAGTGTGATCTCCTCCTCCTCGATCCGCTCCCTGAAGAAGCGCCAAGAGGCCAGCGCGTAGCCCACCACGCAGATGGGATTGCACAGCAACACCTGCGAACAGACACCGGCAGTCAGGCCGGAGAAACTCAGGCAGCCTCCCACCCCCACAGGCTTACCGCCCTTCGTTAAGTTTGCCAGGACATCTAAACACTCTCCAAAGAAAACAGAAGATCCTAGTGCCTTTTGTGGAATTTCATTCCAGGGAGAAATCAGTGCTTATGAAGAAAGAGGCCCAAGGGGATGCCCCAGCTCTAGAGCCCAAGTGCGGCCGCGCTGCTTCACGTGCAGTCCGTATGGTCTCTTCTGAGAGAGATAAACCCAAATGCCAGCCAGGAGAGGAGCTCTACAAAGGCAGCGTTGGGTACAGCTGAAGGCAGCTGGCTTCCAGTTTACCCTCTGGCTGGGCTCCTGGGCGTTCTTAGAGAGAGTTTCCCTTGCCATCCAGCACAGGGCTGGTATTTGGTAGTAGGGAGGTGGAGCCCGACTGCTTACGGGAGGCATTTTGGCTGTAGGGATGCAAGGGAACTCTGGACACCAACTTTGGGCTAGCAGCAGATTTCACCCTGAGCTCCCGAGGACATCTGGGCTCAAACCCCGGCCCAGCCTGATTCCACACAGATAATTCAGGCGATGGGGTCTTCCCAAAGATTGTGCAGGGCTGAGCGCTTGAAGCTTCCTGACCCATTCTGCGCTGGTGGGAAACGTCAAAATCCATGCCCAGGCCACCCCTGGATGGTTTGCATCCCACTCTGGTTGTGGGGCAGCGTTAAGGAGAAAGACTCAAGTTAGAAAAGTATCCGAGTGCGCTGTATACAGTACCTGTGTTCCAATACTCCAGTAAAACCATCCCACGTAAGATGGGTGCCGGAACCACCCGTACACCCCACTCGTCACCAGCGTGTGAGTATCTGATTTCTCGTTCTGCACAATGTGGTTGAAGTTGGAGCCGGCCGTGAGCATGGCAGCTTTCCTCAGGCAGTCCCCGAAGATCACCATCAGCAGCCCCACGGTGCTCAGCCAGGTGATCTGCTTCAGCTCTGCCGGCGAGGGAGCATGCGTCACAGCGGGGCTGCGCAGCTCGTATTCGCAGCACAAGGGCTGCGTGGGCTTTTTCTTACCCTCTCAAAGCACCACAGCGTGTAAAACGCAGTCAGCCTTCCCTGCGCTGCTGTCCCACCACCAAAACAAATAAAGCCAGTGTCCCCTGTCACAGAGTCACCCCCAACATGGAGTCTGTGCAGCCTCACAGCGGATCGCCCCGAGGGGAACCCGGTGCCAACGCAGATCCCGGCTTTACAATGCAAAACACAGCCAAGCAGCAGCACTTGGGCTGGACACAGGGAGCTCCACAGCACACGCAGCCATTACAAAGTGAGGAAGGAGAATGTTTCCCCTCTCCCAGAAAAAAGGAAGCAACTCAGGCTGGGTAAACAGTGACAGTCTTTGCCAGTTTGATTCTATTCTCGGTCAAAAGAAGATGCCAGGTGCAAGTGCTGTGTTATTCTTTGTGCCACCAAAGCAGCCTGGAAGATGCCAAAAAGGCCCAGAAAAAATAGCCTGGTGTGTCTGAGTGAGTGGAGTGCTCCCCCCACCCCCCAAGACCCAAACGGAGAGCACAGACGGGCTGAAGCCACATCAACGCCCCTACTCTGCAGCTGGCATAGGTCAGCTAATGGGAGTGTCACCAGCTGGAAGGGCACTGGGCAGAGCTGCAGAACAGCAGACAGGAGGGAGAGTGGCAGGGAGGGGCAGGACAGCCAACCTGGAAAAAGGAGCTTCTCTAGTGTGAATTCCACCCAGGAGGAGAGGGCAGCCAGGTTGTACTCAAAGCTGTGGTTGAGCAGGAAGGAGTCCAGTGAGAGGCTGCGTGGGTTGTTGATGGCTGTGACCAGGTACTCCGAGTAGTGGAAAAGGGAGAGCGAGCACATGTACCTGCAGCGGGAGGAAGGCAAGGCTTAGCAGGGCCCGACGCCGTCACACACGCCCAGCTCTCTCTGGCACCGCCCTTACCATCCGAAGTGGCGCCAGGCAGAGCGGCCGGCGCTCAGCAGCAGCCCGCAGCCGAAGGCAAAGCCCAGGAAGCAGGCGCGGACGGCGATCTGCAAGCAGAGGAAGCAAAGAGCACGCTGTCACTGCTGACCTTGGGTCTCGAGTGCCACCAGGGACTCCCCCTGGACCTGGTGCCCCCCAACCACCACCACACCCAGGGCCTCTCTTGCCCCCAGCCCCCTCCTCGCCCCAAAGCCCTGCTCCTCTGGGTCTTCCCCTCTCCCTTGGGCTCCCCTCGACCCCCGGGCCCGCACCCCTATGTCTTTCCTCATCCCCGTTCCCCTTCACCCCACACCCCAGGCCCCCTTTACCCTCCAGCCCCACTCTTCTTTGCCCCTCCTGGCCCCCCAGCCCCGCTCCTCCAAACCCCTCCCTCACTTCCCAGCCCCGTTACTCTTTGTACGTCACCCCAGGAACCCCCTTACCCCTCAGCTCTGCTCCCCCTTAGCCCCCAGCCCAGCCCTCGTCCCCAGCCCCGCTTCCCTCTCGCGCCACCCCTCTGGATCCTCTTTACCCCTCTGCCCCACCTTTCTCCCCCCCAGCCCCGCTGCCCTAGGCCCTCCCCTCGCGTCCCAGCGCCGCTCCTCTTCGCCCCACACCCCTGTCCCCCCCGCCCCTCACCCTGTACAGCGGCCGCGAGTAAAGCAGCAGCAGCGCCGCGTTGACGCCCGCCACGTGCAGGGCGAGCGCCAGGCGACCGCGCAGGCCCGGGGCGGCCAGCAGGCCCGGCGGGGAGCCCAGAGCCACGGGCAGCGCCGCCACCGAAGCGCCCATGAGGAACGCGGCCAGGCTCGCGCGGCCCTCCCGGCCCAGCCACCCCCGCCGCGGCCCCGCCGCCGCCGCCATCTTGGCGGCTCCGGCCCCGCCCGCGTCGCCCGGGAAACGGCGGCGCACTTCTCGCGAGACTTACACCGCGACTGTACAGTGGATCGAGGGCTGCTCCACTCTCGCGAGACTTTTGCCAGGCATGCGCAGCAGCCCTGGGAGCGGAGCAGCAATTGCGAGAGCTCCGCCCCGTGTAGGCGCAGTGGGTCTGGGGGCAGTGCTGCTCTCGCGAGACTTGCGCGTTGGCCCTAGCAGCGGTGCTGATCTCGCGATACTTGCGCCGTGAGGCGGCACGGCTGCCGCTGGTGTGGCTGGAGGCTGCCGAGTCCGGCGTGGCCCCGCCCCTCCCCCCGGTCCCGGGGCTGGTTTTGTTCTCCGTCCTCGTTTATTCTCGCAAGTGCTGTGCCCCGGCAGCGGCGGTGCTGCCCCATGCGCCCTGGCCCGGCCCACTGCGGCCCGCGCGGTGGGGAGGAGCCGGCGGGGCCTGGTCCGCTTGGGGCCTCCTCTGGAGTCACAGAACGCCGGGCTGGAAGGGACTGTGTGAGGCTCAGCCAGGCCGCGTACCGGGCCTGAACTTGGGACACAACTTCCCCAAGCTCCAGGCTCCAGGCTTGGGGAAGAGTGGCTGGAAAGGTGCCCAGCAGAGAAAGACCTGGGGGTGCTGTTTGACAGCAGCTGAACATGAGCCAGCAGTGGCCCAGGTGGCCAAGAAGACCAACGGCATCTTGCCCTGTGTCAAAACCAGCATGGCCAACAGGAGCAGAGAAGGGATTGTGCCCCTGCACTCAGTGCTGGTGAGGTTGCACCTCGAATCCTGTTTCAGTTTTGGGCCCCTGAGTATAAGAAGGACATTGAGGGTTAAGAGAGAACAAGGAGAGAACAAGGGTTATGAGACACAGCTGAGGGACCTGGGATTGTTTAACCTGGAGAAAAGGAGGCTGTTCATGCTCACGTGTTTGCTCCTGTTGAGTCTGTTGTCCACCATGACCCCCAGGTCCTTCACAGAGCTGCTCCCCAGCCGGGTGGAACCCAGTCTGAGCTGCACTGCAGGTTTATGTATTCCCAGGTGCAAGACCTTGCTTCTACTGAACTTCATAAGGTTCCTGCAAGCCCACTCTTCCAGTCTGTTCAGGTCTTCCTCGAGGCCAGCTCTTACCTCTGGAATGTCAACATCCCCACTCAATTTGGTGTCATGAGGAAGGGCCATTGAAAAGGCAGACTTGCCTAAACTGAGGGGAGAAGCAGCTTCAAAATAAAGCCCCTGTGTCAACACTGCTTCATCTCAAGACTGAAAAAACCCACAGTGGCGCATGTTTTATTTCAGTCAACGACAACAGACTTTAATTATGCCACAGGATTCCTTAAATAACTTAGATGTGCACAGAGAAACTACCTAGAGATGTCAACAAAACGATCCAAGACATTCAGTACGACACCTGGGTGCGGTGCTCAGCACGCAGGTCGTACGTAAGCTTTGGTGTGCAGTTTTGGGACATTACCGGCATGTTTAACACAGCATCACAAAGACTTGTGGCCTCGCGCATCCCATGTGCCGCCACGCGCCTCTGCCCTGCTCCGGCACGGGTGGGAGCGTCGCTTATGGGACTGAACAGTGAGAACAGGGCTCAAGGGATGAATGGCGAGCGACTGGGAGTGCTCCCAGCGGCTTCTGTGGCTCTTAACCCACCTAAAGCACAAGGTCTATGGCGCTAAACTGATCAGCGGTGAAGCAGCCGCCCCGCAGCTCTGGCAGCAGGCTGGAGCAGGCAAAGGCGCGAGGCTGGCACGGACCGGACACAACATTAATGGGAACCTGGACGTTTGGCGGGCAAGTGCGGGGTGGTATCAGGGCTGGGCAGCCTGCTGCATCTGCGCCTGCCGCTTGGCTTTCGTCTGGAGGTACCTGCCCTTCCCTTCCTCGAAGCGCCGCTTCTCATCCTCTGTTTCCGTCTGCAAGTGGCAGAAAGAAAGCAAAGCCACTAGCGTTAGCTGCCTCGAGGCAGCACAGTTCTTCTGCCCTGCACTTTGCAAGTGTGTGTGGGAGGGAAACTCAACGCTCCGGGCAGAAAACTTAAAGCAAAACTTGTGCTCGGTGAAATACGTGTGTTTTGACAGCTGGTGTCTAATTAGCCAACAAAATACTCGGGAACACAGAAGAGCACAGAGCTGGAGGAGACCGCACTGGATAAAATATTCATCAAGAAGCTGCCCTCAGGCAGTGGTGCTGCATCTCCTGTCAGCAAAGCCGGCACCAGGAGAGCTAAGAACAGGCGAGGGATAGAGCAGGGATGCGGCAGGGATGGGGGATGCAGGAGTGTGTTTGCCCCTCCAGTGTGGGCAGGATGGGAAGCTGCCTGCCTGTCCTCAACCATGAGAAAGGAAACCCCTCCCAATCTCAACAGCAGCAATTTTCAAAAGAAATCTAATCCCAAAACCCCTGGAGCCTGCTATGAAAAGGCTTGTTCATTCACATATTTTTCTGCTGGATAACCCAAGGGAATATGATCTGTTGGACAAAAAAGCTGGCTGGCGTCTGCCCCGAGAGGAGCAGGAGAGGGCCTGGCATGCAGCCTGATAGGGAGAGCTCTTACCAGCAGCTGCGGCACAGGCAGGGGCTTCCCCTCCTTGCTCAGGGAGACGTAAGTGAAGAAAGCGCTGACAGCACGGTACCGCTCCCGAGGCTCATCCACAAACGGGTCGGCATCCACAAAGACTTCGATTTCCATGGATTTATTGCTTGTGAAGGTCATGCGCCCCGAAATGGTGATGACGCTGCCTGCAAAGTGGAGAGGGGCCGATTGAGCAGATAGCCCCAGCTTCTGCTCCGAAGAAGGGAGCAAGGAGTCCCATGTGTTGTAGGCTCAAGCAGAGCTTTTCAGCACAGGATAAGCCTAACTGGGACTGAATCTCTCTGCCCATATCCTGAGTGCACAGCCAAAGTTGCCAGCCCATGGCACTAGGAGAGCAAAGCACCCGCCACCCCCCAGTACCTTTTTTGATCTTCTCATGGAAGTTGATGGCGTCCACTGAGGCGGTAACAATGTTGGTCTTGCAGTGGCGGGCGGCCACAATGCCAGCAACCTCATCCATGAGCTTCATGGTGACACCTGGAGGAGGAGGCAGAGAGTCCTATCTCAGGGAAGCTGGGGGGATTTAGAAAGAGCCCTGAGTAGCTTAAGACCTTTGCACGACCAATGCTACGTCAAGGCGTCAGACTGAATCCCAGCTGGAGGAAACCCCCAGTACCAGCACAAAGCCTTCTGTCAAGAGTGGCATCAGGGTGACATCCTCGCAGACCCGGCTCTCCTCAATTTCTATGAACAAACCTCAGCCTTGCAAGGTAAGATCAGTCCCATAAACCTCCTGCTTGGAAAGAGCCCTGAGCCATATTGTTGGGGTTTTTTTAAGCACGCAATTAGATGAAACACAGCATCCAGTGTCGTCCCAGCCCTTGGCAAATGTGCCTCTCCCTGGGCTCACACCGCATATGTCTGCCCTGTCCTGCCCACCCAGCAGGCAATGGGCCAAGAGGAAATTGCTCCAGCAAATGCCAGCTGATGGTGTTCATAATCTGAGATTTGCAGTATAAGAGATGATGATGAAATTGTAGGATTTACAGTTTCAGAATGTCAGTTTTTGGGATCTTCTTTAAGCACAGAAAAAGACAAAGCTTCTGCCTCAGCTGAAGCAACGCTGAACCTTACAGATGGTGGAAACAGATCTGCACACCCTCAGAGGCAGAACCTGCCTCCTGAAACTCCAAGACGCACTCTTGAACCACATTTCTGCTTTCAGGAGAAACCAATGCAGCTGTTGAATGGGGCAGTGCTCACTCACCTCCGTGCACGAAGCCCAGCAACGTGCAGTCCGATGGTCCCACCAGGTGGATCAGGCTGGACTGGCTGTAGCCAACAGTGTGTGGCTCTGTTAGAGAGAGCAAAGTGTAGGTCAGAGCTGCTCACCAGCACCCGTACACCGCTGTACACCCCTGTCTTAAACCATCTGAGGGAAGAAAACCTGAGGCTGGCCTGTGCAGAACTGAAGGATGTGCAAAACAGCATTTAAATTGGCTCCAAGCCATCCCGAGAGCAGAGCCCATACACCACCTGACCAGCTGCTGCCTCCCTCTAGTGCCCACCCATTAATTTTAATCCAGCTTAGCTGTTTTCTTCTTTCAAAGAGCCCAAAAGCAAATGGGAGTGAACTGGATGGGCATGTGGCTGTATGCTTCCCCTCCTCAGGCCCCCAGCTGCACCCTGATCTCCCAGAACCTGCCACTTAGTGGCATCTCCAAAGGACCACACTTTCCCCTTGCTGTGAAGACCCTGGCCCCAGACCCCCAGTCCTGGTACATGCTGCGACATCAGACTCGCCACTGAATCCAGGTGCTAGAGACTGTACCCTCTGGCTGCCGGCAGAGGAAAACCGCGCTCGGGGGTGGCTGCATTTTCTGTCTAACAGAGATGCTAAAGGCACTTAGTGCAGCAAAAACCACCCAAGCCCCTGACTGCTCCGCATTGCCTCCTTGGGTAGGACGCTCGCGCAGCAGCGCCCGCAGAGGCTTACCTTTTGTCTGCCTGTCTGTGAGCAGGGAAAACAGAAGGGAAAAGTCACTTGAGCAACTTTCATCCCACATCACCCCCCAACAACCCCTGTGTGCCACCTCTCTGCCTCTGCCCAAGGACCACAGCTAGGCCTGGAGGCCACTGGCCGCTCCCCACTTTGGCTTGCCATCAGCACAGCCACCATGTTTCCAGAACCCAAGACAGCGCTTTCAGTAGGAAAGAGATTCCCAGCGACCCCTCAAGGAGGGCATGACCCTCAGCTCCTCCCCATAGTTCATCCTTCCCTTTGAACACCAGCCAACGCTCTTCTTGCTAAAAAATGACTTCCAGAGAGAGGCCACAGCTGCAGAGTGCACAAAACCCTCCACCCAACCCTTGTGTTCACCCTACACTGAGAAAAACCAACTCCTGCAAGGACTGGTGGCAGGAACTGTGTTTCGGCAGAGGGCATCCCACCCACCAGCCCCAGTGGGGGATCACAGGTGGCCACCCCACTCCCTCTCCATGGTTCCAAAATCCTATCTCCACCCCCAGTGCAGTGTTTCAAAGCACACACTCGCAGCCACGGGTGCCCGGGGACATCAGGAGTTGACTTAGGAACCAGTTTGGCCTCCTGGTGCAGCCAGGATGTTTCCATAGGCCACACACTGCCTGCGTTACCTGGGTTGATGACAGGGAAGATCACGTCGCCATTTCTCTGCTTAGTTTCCAGCCGATCCAACTTTTGCTCCTCGTAACGCTTCTTCCCCTCATCCTCCTGCTCCTTTCTCGCATACTGGAAGGAAAGGCCAGTAAGAACAGGGTCGGAAAAGCCACCAGCACAGCCAGGGGTGCCGATGGGGCCAGGTTAGCTCTGGTGTTTGGAAAGCAACATGAGCTGTTCTACCTGGATGGGGGGGACCTCAAGGACCTTGTTCACATTCTTCAGGGACAGCGGCACGTACCACAGCGTCGCCTTGTTCGTCACCTTCTTTGCCCCTGGAGGAGAGGGGGGCAGAGAGTGACCACACCCATGCCAGCAATGTTCCACCTGCAACCACCAGCACTGTGGCACCACAGCCCCATGCCCTGCCAGCTCCTGCCACACTTTGGCTCAGCATGGAAGTGACAATGTGCTTTTGGGAAGGCGTCCTGGCAAGCGGAGCCGGTTGCCACAGCAACAGCAGGAAAAGGACCTTTTTGAGGCTGAGAGCAGCCACGGGTGAAAAATTAGGCGGGAGGAGCTAAGGGTGGATTTTTCCATTCTTCACTAAAAACAATCAATGGACCTGTGATCCCCAGGGAACCTGCTTGGCTTTCCTTCCCAGCACCACCCTCCCTGCTGCCCTCAGTGCTCTCAATAAAAAGACAAGATTTCCCCTCTGCTGGCGATGGTGGGCAGAGTCACTACCATGAGCTCTCAGCTTGTCACAGTTATTCTTGCGGTTCTGGGACAGAACCACCAGCAGCCACCCACCTGTTAAGATGTTTTCAGACATGACGTTGACCTGGACCTCCACGGAGTGCCGGGAGGTGTAGGTGATCTCAGCACTCACATTGGCCACCTCACCAATGCACATTGGAGAGAGGAAGTCCGTCCGCTCCACCCGCGCCAGCGCGGCCACACAAGGTTCCTAGGGACAGTGAGACAGCCAGGGTAGCAGCCGCATCCTTGCCATGCAAGACTGCAGCCGGTGGCCCCCTGGGGCTGGTCCACGCTGTGCATGGCTCCGGCACTTCAGCCTCTGCCTTATCAGATGGTAGCTGCACTTCCTCCCCCACCCATAACGGATGCTGGGGCTGCTGCTGCTTTGCCCTTCACAGGAGTTAAAACATTAACAGCAGCGTCATAACGCTTCTGCTCATAAAACACAATTTCTGTGGGGTATTTCTGCCTGCCGGGGCCGTGCTCCAGCAGCAGCCAGACCCATCAGTGCTTTGCACACTGCAGCAAGCACTTCTGGTGCAGGGGGGTGACTGGGGAGACACCCAGGGATGCCCAGTGGTCCCAGAAACCCCTGCTCCCGGGAGAACCCCAAGGCATGATGGGGAGGTCAGAGAGCTGCCCGTGGGTACCCGGGCACCTACTCACCCCACCCTGGGAGTTGCAGTGGCGGGTGCTGATGATAGCTCCCGCCTCCTCAATCATCTTCAGGATGGTTCCCCCATGGACATTCCCCACGACATTGGCATCGTCTGGGCGCATAATCCTGCCAGGGAAGAACACAGGAGCTCACACTCCTCCATCGCACCCCCATCCCTGGTCCCGGTGCAGCCACCCAGAGGCACCGCTGTCGCCCTACCGGATGAGCTGCCGGGCCATCTCACCACGCTGATGTCGGCAACGTCACGGGTGCTGCCTGCACACGGCTTCCTGTGAGCGGTGGTGGAAACCACCCTAAATTACTGCTGGGAGTGGAAGGAGGCATCGCTCCCCTGCTGGGG
This sequence comes from Neomorphus geoffroyi, assembly GCA_033558235.1. Taxonomy (NCBI): domain Eukaryota; kingdom Metazoa; phylum Chordata; class Aves; order Cuculiformes; family Neomorphidae; genus Neomorphus; species Neomorphus geoffroyi. The sequence goes on along the minus strand of JAUMJM010000029.1, from coordinate 518,433 downwards.
CAGCCGGCTGCTTGGCTGCGACCGCATCTCACTGCCACCCCACCGTGGCAAACTGAGACTGAGATGGGCACGTGCCACTGCTCAACCTGGTATCCCAGCTTTTGCTGGAGCAGCAAATTAATCAAGTGAAGGAGGGAACGCGAGGCCCAGTGGTGACAGGGCAGTGGCTGTGCACCGGCCTGGAGAGGAGCCGTACTTTGGCAAGGTGGCTGCAGCAGGAAAAGGTCGAAAACTGGCACGCGTGCTGCGCTGCCCATCCTGCCAGCTCCCACCCACCGGGGCAAGGGCACGGAGCTGCTGCGCTGGGTACGGTGCAGGCAGTGTCAGCGGTGCAGGCAATGTGACCAGTGTCGGTAGCGTTACCGGTGCGGGCAGTGTTACCATTGCCAGTGGGAGCAACGTTACCGGTGCAGGCGGGGTCACTGGTGCCGACAGCATTACCGGTGCAGGCGGGGTCACTAGTGGCAGTAGCATTACCGGTGCAGGCAGGGTCACCGGTGCCGGTAGCATTACCTGTGGGGTTAGGATCGCCTGTGCAGGCAGCGTTACCGGTGCGGGCGGCGTTACTGATGCAAACAATGTGACCGGTGCAGACAACTTTACCTGTGCCGGTACCACCGCCGGTAGCCTGCCGGTTGCCCCGTTGCCGACCCGCGGTGCTCCAGCTCGCCCTGCCCTGCCCAGCTCCGCCCTCCCCTCGCTCCCGGCCGCGCGGGGCTCACCTGGACACCTGGATGGCGGCGGGCCCGGGGCCCGCGGCGCCCCGCTCCGACATGGCGGCACCGGCGCCCCGCCCGCAGCACTGCTGCGGCACCGCCGCGCCCGGCACCGCCCCGCGCCCGGCCACGCCCCGCGCGCTCCCATTGGCTCGAGTCGCCACGCCGCACCTCCCTCACGCTTCTATTGGCCGGCAGCGCCAAGCCTCGCCCTCCGCGCCAAAAATGGGCCGGCGCCGTGCTGTGCTGACTGGCGCCTCACTGGGGCGCAGCGGGGAACCGGTGCCGCCGTACCCGGCGGGCGGAGCCCCGGTCCTGCCCGGAGATTGGGAGGGGGCGGGTGGGTCTCACCTGGCGCAGGTCGGGAGGGATCGCGGCGGGCGGGAGACACACGGTGCTCTGGTACCGGTACCGCTGCCGCCTTCATGGACCGCCGGGACAGTCAGTGAGGCGGGGGGGGCGGAGGGGTCGCTGTCCGCGGTACTGAAGATATGGCGGTGCCGCTGTCCGTGGTGCTGACAGCGGGGTGGGGGGAGATCTCAGGCTGTGCATCCCGCTCGCGCCTCCTGCCATCCGCGCCCGGGGAACTCCCGCCACTGCCCGCGGCGCACATGGGTCCTGCCGTCCAGTCCCGCCGTGCACACGGGTCATGCTGTCGGTTCCCACAGTGCCACCCCCTTACACTGCCGGTCTCGCTCTCCCGCACCGCGAGACGGCACGGCAGCACCCCCCCTAAGTCTCGCCCCGATCCTGCCCGTGCTGCCGGCACCGCACGTCGGGGCTGCCGGAGGCGCCCATCGTCGCCGGGCCTGTTGGGGACATCCGCGGAACGGGGGGCAGCAGTGGCTCCCCGGGCCACCCCGGTCCCGGCCGCAACCCGATAAAGCTCGGCTGCCCCGGCAGGGACCGTTGGGAGCTGCTTGGGGGTCCCGGCGAGCCGCGGCGCCGTCGGGCGGGGCGGGAGGAGGGGCGGCCCCCGGGGAGGAGGAGGAGGAGCCGGCGGGGCCGGGGGGCGGCGGGGCGGCAGCGCCGCGCAGTGCCAAGCGGCGGCCGGGGCCGCCGGGGCCGGGGCCGCCGGGGCCGGGATGGCGCTGGAGCGGGCGCTGCTGGCGGCGCGGCAAGGGGACGTGGAGGCGCTACGGGGGCTGCGGGCAGCGGGGCTGCTGCGGCCGGGGCTGCGGGACGCCCTGGGCGCCTCCCCCGCGCACCACGCCGCCCGCGCCGGCCGCCTCGCCTGCCTCCGGTACCTGGCGGCAGAGGCCGCGCTGCGCGGGGACGCGCGGGCGCGCAACGGGGCCACCCCGGCACACGACGCTGCCGCCACCGGCAACCTCGCCTGTCTCCAGTGGCTGCTCACGCAGGGCGGCTGCGGCGTGCAGGTGCGAGCGGGGGTCGCGGGGAGCGGACGGGACCCCCGAGGGCGCGGGAGGATGGGGAGGTTCTCCCGGACCCCCGTGGGACATGGGCACGCGTGGACCCCCCCAGCTCCACCGCCGGGGTACCAGGCAGCACGGGAAGGGCATGGCCGTGCAGAACTGGGGAGCATTCAGAGGGTCACAGCGTCCCGGAGGGGCTAAGCCCCGAAGGGGGCACAGAGACCCCCCACTCGCCACCCCTCCCGGGGTTACACAACGGCGGGAGCCGGGCAGTAAGCAGCTTTGACCGGGGCCGGGCGGTAGCTAACGCCATGTGATGGGCCCGGGGAAGAGAGACTGGGAGCGAGGATTAAGCAGGAAGGACGGGGTCAGCACGCTTCGATGCCCTCCTGGCTGGAGGCCAGCTCTGCCAAGCACGTAGGGCGGCTGGGCTGGCAGCACAGTGGGGTCTGCGGAGAGTCCCCAGGGCTGCCCACTGCCATCAGAACAAGGGGGACTTTGTGCAGCACTGGCTGGGAGGGCAGACAGGCTTGTCCCACAGCCCATCCCCTCGCTTCAGCCCTGCTCTGTGCAGCCAGGACCTTTGCCCACCCTCCCCAGGACCAGCTCCCCCCGTGGAATGCCCCTCGACCGCCCACTGTACCCAACCCCACACAGGCTTCTTGATGCCAACAGCCACCCCACTTCTTCCTACAGGACACAGACAACTCTGGTGCCACCATCCTACACCTGGCAGCCCGCTTCGGCCACCATGAGGTGATCGACTGGCTCCTCCGCTTCGGGGGCAGCGACCCCAAAGCAGCCACTGACACGGGAGCACTGCCCGTCCACTACGCCGCGGCCAAAGGAGATTTCCCTTCCCTGCGACTCCTCTTGGGACACTGCCCAAGGTAATGGCTCCTGCTGCTAGCAGGCAAGATGGGCACCATGCTGGGGGCTCGCCAGCCCACCAGCAGGAGAGGGGCTGGTGATGGAGTGGGGTGCCTGCTGCCACCCCATCCCTCCCTCCAGCCATTAGGCAAGGTGCCAGTGCTGGGGACGGGTGCCGCAGCCACCCTCGTTCCCTGGCTCCAAGGGCAACACAGCCGCCTTATCAGGCAGAGCAGCCAGCTGCACCTTCTTTATGGACCGGGGAGAAGGGGCAAGGAAGAGAGCAGCGAGTGCTGGCAGAAATATTGCCTCTGGCTGCTGGGTCAGTTCCCTGAGCTCCTGGCGCAGGGCGATAACACAGCCGTCTTTGTCCACCCGCCGCCGTTATGTAAATGGATTAGGCTGCCCGCAGAGGAGAGGCTGCTCCCCACACCAGTGGCTACCTTTCTGCTGCCTAGGGCCACACGGCAGCCTTGCGTGGCCAGCATTGCTGCAGCAGCATCGCCACTCGCCTCCCAGGCAGTACCCGGGGCCAGGCTGGATCCCCAGGGTAGGTGTCACAGCAGCCCACCAGGCTCATGGTGCCCAGCCTCACCTGCAGCAGGCGATTAGGTGGCCCCTAATCTGATTTCCCACAGTGGGCAGAGGCCGCTGGAAATAACTCACTGCTCTGGCTGAGGTGGAGCCCAGGGGGACACGCTGTTGCCCCACACCATGCCGTAGTGGGCTCAAGGGCTGCAGATGTGAGGGAGTGCACGGCTACCCTACACCCCGAGGCAGCAGGAGGTGAATCAGAGCTCAGCATCCCTCTGTCCCTGTGTACTACGACCCCAGAACCCCCCCAGCCTTTCCAACAGGCATGGCCACAGAGCCCACTGCCAAGTCCCTGTAACACTCACCAGCTGCAGCTTTCCCAGCCCCAGGTATTTATCCCCGTGCCGTGCCCCGGGTCCCAGGTGAGCTGCCTCAGCCCTATTGATCCAGGACTAATCTGCGGGGTTAACCCCTGCAGCCCACAGCCCGGCCCAGCCATGGCTCCTGCCTGGTGCCCACAGTGACTGCCCTGGTGTGGCACAGCGCTGGTGGCTGCCCTCCCACGTTGGCTTTCACACTTCTTGCTGGGGTTGCTCTGCTGCCGTCGCTGCCTTCCCCCTGAATTATTTAGGGCTGGCCCCGCTCCGGGCCCCGTGCCTGCCCGGAGGCTCCGTTACAGCCATGAAATCCAATCCCTGGGTGCTGTCGTGGGATGCTGGTGCTCCCAGCCCACCCTCACACCAGCCCCAGCAGCCGGTGGCCCGGCGTGGGGTCTCAGCCATCTGGCAAAGCAGTTTACCAGCACTCGCCCAAGTGGCTTAACCCCTTCCTGATTAGTGGGAAACAGCAATTATGCCCAAACCCGTGCCCATGTCCCCGCTGTCCCCTCACATCCCAACTCCAGATCCCCGGCTCGGGGAGCACCCAGAGATGTGCCAGCCCAGTGCTGCAGCACCGTGGGGCAGGTGCCATGCGGCACAGCACAGCATGGCAGGAAGGCGGCGCTGGCTGCAGCCCGTCTCACGGTTACAGGGATCAATTATTCAGGGCCCACGATCATTGCGATAACAGAGCAGAGTATTTATTGCTCTTCCTTTTTTAAATATTCAACAGGGTTTTTTATGGAGTGCTTAATAAAAGAGCTTCCTGCACAGCGGGGATGTGGGATGCAGGGGTGTGGGGATGTGGGATAGGGGATGCAGAATGTGGGCTATGGGAGGTGGGACACAGGGATATGGGATTTGGGGTGCAGGCAGTGTGATTTGGGATGCGCAGTGCGGAATGTGGGGTTGCCAAGGCCCACCGAAGCAGCAGGGGGGATGCCTGTGCTGGGCTGTGGGGCCAGGCAGCACCATGGTGCAGGCTGGCCTTTCCCTGCCAGCTCCCCTGCAGCCGGTGCTGCCTAAGCCGCTTATTTAAAAATACTGCTAAATTGCAGTGTCCAAAAACAGCCGGAGGAAGGAGCTTAGCCTAAGCAGGCTGATTAACTTAGTGACCTCCCACTGCAGCAGCCACCGCTGCCGGGACGCGGCAAGGAGCTGTGGGGTGGACAGCCCCCAGTTCACACTGCCCAGTCCTGGTGCTGCAATGCCTGATCCAACCAGTGTATCTTCTGTGCCCTGTGCATCCCCTGTGCCCCCACATTTCCCTCCCAGCCCCCATGTCCCCTGTGCCCTGTGTATCCCCTGGGCCCCCACATGTGCCCCCAACCCATGTGTTCCCTGTGCCCTCACATGTCCCCATGCCCACCCCCCGCCCCATATCCCCTGGGCCCCACATGTACCCCTCAGCCCCCATGTCCCCTGTGCCCAGCCATCCCAGCACGCTGCCAGTGGCTGTGGGTGACAGGCGCTGTGCCCTGCTTGCAGCACGCTGAGTGCCCAGACCAAGACGGGGGCCACCCCGCTGTACCTCGCCTGCCAGGAGGGCCACCTGGAGATCATCCAGTACCTGGTGCAGGACTGCGGGGCCGACCCCCATGCGCGTGCCCACGACGGCATGAGCCCGCTGCACGCTGCTGCCCAGATGGGCCACAACACTGTCATCGTCTGGCTGGTAAGAACTGGCTGGGCACAGTGTGGTGGCACGGTATGGGGCTGGTGGCACCGACACTCAGCCCGCCTGCCCATGCAGATGAGCTTCACGACGGTGAGCCTGTCGGAGCGGGACGCCGAGGGGGCCACGGCCATGCACTTTGCTGCCAGCCGCGGCCACGCCAAAGTGCTGAGCTGGCTGCTGCTGCACGGCGGGGAGATCACCACCGACAACTGGGGCGGCACGCCGCTGCATGACGCTGCTGAGAATGGCGAGCTCGAGGTGGGTGTCAGCAGCTGGTGGGTGCCAGGGCATAGGGTCCCACCCTCCATCCCCACCACATGCCCCTTTCTCCCCAGTGCTGCCAGATCCTGGTGGTGAACGGTGCCGACCTCAGCGTCCGCGACCAGGACGGCTACACAGCAGCTGACCTCGCTGACTACAACGGCCACAGTCACTGTGCCCAGTACCTGCGCACCGTGGAGAACATGGTACAGCGGTGGGAGCACATGGGGAGCACACGGGGTTCTGTTGCTCCTGCCCCACCGCCTGACCGCGTGGCTGTGCTGGCAGAGTGTGGAGCACCGTGTGCTGTCGCGAGACCCCTCTGCAGACGGGGAGTGCCGGCAGCCCGACTCGGGCATGTCGTCACCCAACACCACAGTGTCGGTGCCCCAGGCACGCTTCGAGGTGGGATCCCCTGCCAGCACCCTCTCCAACTACGACTCCTGCCACTCCAGCCAGTCCAGCACCGGGGAGAAGAGGGGTGGCCCCACGGGGGCCCCTGGTGCCCGTGAGTGTGGGGCTGGGGAGGCTTGTGGGCGATGGGCACAGGGCCAGCCCCCTCTGACACCCTTCCCTGTGCAGGGGTGCCCGAGCCGGCGCTGGCGGACATGCAGGCCTACATGGACATGCTGGACCCCGAGACACGGCCACGGGGCCAGGGGCCAGCAGGCAAGGGTCCCCTGCCACCGCCGCCCCCTGCCTTCCCACCACCACCACCCCCTCCTCCCAGCACCCGGCCACCCCCACCGCCCCCTGGCTACCCCGCGCCTACACCCCCTGCTGCTCCCCACACCGCCGACATCTACGTGCGGGCCAAGAACAACCTGCGGCACGTGGAGAGCCAGGCACTGCGCCGAGAGGTACGGCCCTGCGCACCGTGTCCCATGCACCGTGCACCTTGTGTCCCGTGCACCTTGTGCCACACGCCCTGCTACTCCTGGGGGGACAAGCATCAGCCACTGAGCCCTGTGGGGAGCTGTCAGCTCTTGGTGGCACTGAGAGGGGACAGCCCTGGCTTGACACCATGTGCCGGCAATGCTGGCACACACCGAGGGGCCGGGGTGCAATTGGCAGCCCTATTCCATCACCGCGCTGGCTGGGGCACCTGGTGGCACCATGCAGGCCGGCACAGGGCGGCCATCACGGCCGCGCCCACACGGCCCTGGCGATTCCACCAGCACCACAGTGAGCTGGGCGTGGGCAGCTGCGCAGGCTGTAACAAGAGCAGCCGGCTCCGGTGTCACCTGCATCGCAGGTGTTGGGTGGCACAGCCGGCGCTGCCAGGAGCTTAGAGGGCTCAGCCAGGTGTGCACAGGTAAGAGGGGTGCAGCCCCCTGGGGACATTAAGGACAAAGTGGGCTTGGGGCACCCAGACCCCCCGCCATGGCTCTCACCACCCCACTGGTGCCGGGAGTGTGGTGCACGGCCAGGACTGGGGCACTGGCAGAGTCCAGCACTGAGGGGACAGGGAGGCATGGGGTGGGGGTCTCAGAGGAGCAGGGTTTGCCAGGCCCATGTGGGACTCAGGACCCTGTAGTGCTCATTGTGCACAGCCCTGGCTCGTTAGCGCTTGCCAGGGTAATGAGCAGTCCTGCTGGGGCTGCAGAGCCCAGCAGCCCTCTGGAGCTGCAGACGTGTGCCAGCCCAGTGCCAGAGCAGTATGGGTGCCCCACACTGTGGGGCTGAGTGGCACAGACCCTTGCGCTGGGCTGGGGCTGCCGAGCAGGAGTGGGGTTGGCACAGCGCCTGCGGCAGCTGGAGCAGGAAGCACCGAGCTGGCACTTGTTGACTCAGCTGGGGCTGGGGCTGAGTGCCCGGGCTCGCTATGCAAATGCCATGGGCAGGGGTGGCATGCAGAGAAATGCAAATAACGGCCCCCCCCAGGCACGGGGAGCGGGGCCGTGCCCCTGCAGCACCCCCAGACCTGGGCAGCTAGCACAACCCACAAAGCTACTCAGGAATGTGCTGGGGTGAGCCGAGGCTGCGCTGCCCGAGAGCCCCGATCAGAGGGAGGTTTGGACCCGGGCCCTGCAGGGGATAAGCTCCCGGTAATCCACAGCCAGGGCTCTGGACTCCTGTTCCCAGGAGGTTATCCCGGGGGAGGCTTGGCTGGGCTCTCCTGGGCACAGGCTATGGGGTCACAGTGCCAGGGGCCGATGGTTCATGGTGCCACCCCAGCGTGCAGCCCCCAGTGCAGCCTCGTGCCAAGCAGATACCTGCCTGTCTGCCCCCCGCCTGGCATCTGCCCCACGGCCACCGCCGGCCCAGCCCTGCTGCACCACAGCTCAGCCCCATGGCCACTGAGCCATGCTCCCCGTTGCAGCTGGTGTCGCGGGAGAGCAGCCCCGAGGGCCTGCGCCGGGCCGACTCCACCAGGAGGTCAAGGAATTTCGGCAAGCAGCCGAGCACCAGTGACTACTACAAACACCTGGGGCACGGCACGGCCGAGCAGCCAGGGCCACGGCGAATGGCACACAGCGAGGAGGTGAGAGCCCGTGCCGCGAGCCTGCACGTGGCTCAGCAGCTCTGGGCGACGCCTGCCCCTGCTCCCCTCCAGGCATCGCCCATCTCGACGGCGACAATGCGCAATGGTGAGAGCAAGGCTGCCGTCGAGCTGCCACCACCACCACCGCCACCACCACTGCCTGACGCCGCCTGCCCGCCACCCCCGCCACCCCCACTGCCGGCTGAGACCCCTGCCGGCCCCCGCCGCTCCTCCTCCTCTACGGGAAGTAAGTGGCGGGTGCTGGGCGGGCATGGGGAGTGATCGTGGGCACTGTCCTGTTGGCTGCACCGTGTCGGTGCGTCTCCTCCCGCGGCACTCTGGCTGTGCGGCTCCTGACGGCCTCTCTGTCCTTCTCTCCTCCGGTGTCGGCGCGGGGGCCCCCACGCCCACCCGCCCCCGCCTGCTCTCACTGCTGGCCGCTTCTCTTCTCTCTTGTCTCGCGGTGGCCAAATCCTTCCTCTGCCGCGCGCCCTGCGCCACTTCTCTGCTTCTCCCCCTAGAAGGAAAGGCGCTCAGGCAGATGAAGAGTAAGTACCAGCACGTCGTCGCCCCCTGCTCCGGGGGTGCCGGGCACGGCCGGAAGGGCTCAACCTGGCACCATCCCATGCCAGAGCCATGGGGCATTGATGGCCACTGCCTACACACTGAGCCCTCGCTGCCGTGTTGCCAGGCTGGTGCTTCCATGCGGGTGCACCAAGTGTTGGCACGGGGCTGCCAATGCATCCGGGCAGGGCGCCCCATGCCCCACAGCCCAGCCACCAGCCCCGCACACAGAGGGCCTTTGTTTGCACTCAGCTGGCCAGCGTGACCCCGCCACGTGAGCGCACCCGCCGCTCCCCCCGCTGCTGAGCAGCCAGCGGGCTTGGCTGACGCTCAGCACCCGCTTTATTAGTGCCGGCTCCCGCGGCTGGGGGGGTTCAGCTAGCGCTGGATGGCAGCGTGCACGCCTCGCTGCACCTGCAGCACCCGTCTGCTCCCGGCACGGCTCGGCCGAGTGGGACGAGCTGCAGGCACCGGCGGCGGGGAGGGGGCTCTGCCTTGGCACGGTACCATGGGCCGTTAGGGACCCCCTCCCATGGCTGGCACGGACGGTGGGTGCTCGTGGAGCGCGTGAAGCAAGCAGTGGCGTGGGCACCCCCATAGGCACTGGGTACCCTGGTGCCGATGCTGTGCAGCCCTGGGGGTGGCAGTGGGGCTGGCATGAGCTGTCGGTGAGTGGCATCTGGGGGCTTTAGGGGAGTGCAGGGAGTCCCGGCCCCTGGTGAGGTGGCGTGGGCTGTCCTGCTGTGCCAGGGCTGCAGCCGGCTATGGAGCATCCTTTCACGGGCAGCACGGTGCCACGAGGGGGTGGCACTCGGGACTGGAGCCACAGGAGCTGGGGGCTGGGGGCTGCTCTAGTGGGGTCCCGTGGTCACGGGTGCTGCGGTGCTTGTTCCTATGGACCCAGTGAGCCGGGCGATGGATGCTGGCCTGGCTGGGTCCCAGGGGCCCAGGGAGCTGGGTGCCAGGTGCTGCTCCGATGGGGGTCCCAGGGCTCCCAGGGGTGGGGGCTGCCAGCAGTGGGGCCCTTACTGCCCGCCCTGCCTCCCCTCAGGCACCAAGTCCTTTAACATGATGTCCCCCACCGGCGACAACTCGGAGCTGCTGGCTGAGATCAAGGCCGGGAAGAGCCTCAAGCCGACGCCACAGAGCAAAGGCTTCACCACCGTCTTCTCAGGCAGTGGCCAGGCAGGCGCCAACGTAGGTGGTGGTGGGAGTGCAGGGGAGGTGGCGGCACGGCATGGTGGGCACCCACCCACCCACTCTCCTTCCTCCACAGGCAGAGTCGCCGGTGTCCTCCCCATCACCCACCAGGACGCCCACCCCGCCAGCCACCCCTGAGGCCACGGGGCCACCACGCTGCCTGGCAGGAGGCTCGCCCGAGCTGGTGTTGAATGGGAGCTCCCCGGTGCCAGCGGCAGGCGCGGGGGCAGCTGTGGATGCAGAGGTGCTGGTGCCGAGCCACGACGAGCAGGGTCGGCCCATTCCCGAGTGGAAGCGGCAGGTGATGGTGCGCAAGCTGCAGCTCCGCATGCAGGAGGAGGAGGAGCAGCGGCGCAAGGTAGGGGGGTCCCACGTGGTGCAGCGGCAAGCGCGGCGCGGGCACGGCCCAGTGGCTCAGGACCTGGCGAACCAGAGTGCGTGGCATTACCCCCGGCTCCCAGGCACACCGGTCCCACCCCAACCTGCACACAGGGGCGTTGCGCCGTGGGGGTGCCATGTGTGGTGGTGGCAGCAAGAGGTGTGCGCGAACCCTCAAGAACACCTTTGCCCTCTTTCCTGCCGCAGCCCAGGAGCCACTCGCCACCCCTGTGCCGGCACAGGTCCCCCATCTGCGGGGGTGCACCGGGACCGACCGGGCAGCCGCTGCGGGAGGAGGATGTGTGGCACCTGGAGAGGCGGCTGGGGAGCCTGCGGGTGATGCACGGGGCACGGCCCGAGGAGGAGCTGCCACCACTCTCACCGCCACCTGCCGCCCCGGCACCCCAGCGCTTCGCCCTCACCCGCGAAGACCCTTGGTGCTCCACGTTGCTGAGGAGCGCGGCTGTGCCGCTGGCCACCCTGGGTGGCCTGGAGGGCCTGGGGGGAGCAGTGGGTGGCCCTGGTGCCCAGCACGATGCCCAGCGCGAGATCCTGGGCTGTGGCGTCTCTGTCCGCAGCCTCAAGGCCAACTACGAGGGGCCGGGGGAGGCCCCCACGCCCCTCCCCAGGGTCACCAAGCGCAAGCGGGCACAGCACCCTGGCAGCACCCGCCGACCTGTCCTGGAGGAAGAGTACGGGGATGGGGCACCGCGGCGGTGCCGGCCAGCACCAACAGAGCCGAGCAGCCCACGGCAGCGTGCCGAGGCACGGAAAGAGCGTGTGGCCTTCCTCTTCCTGGAGCACTGGAAGAAGCGGGCGGTGGTGGCAACATCTGGGGAGGAACAACCACGGCGGCCAGGGAGGCGGCGGCTCGCAGCAGGGCAGCTGCTGGCCCGCTGGAGGAGCATTGCCCGCCGGGTGCCAGGGCGGCAGATCCGGCGGCTGAGCCGTGCCACGGTGCTCTACTGGCCACAGCACTTCCTGCCGCATGTCGGCGGTGCGCCCATGCCCCACGACAGCCTCCCGCTCGACCTCTTCATGCTGGGCTACTTCCAGCTGCTGGAGATGCCGCTCAGCCCCGAGGAGCGGCGCTTCCGCCACCTCGTCTGCTACGAGATGTTTGACCGCCTTGGCAGCCACAGCTGGCACCGCGTCCGCTGCTTTCACCGCACCGTGCTGGAGCAGGTCGAGGCTGGGCACCGCTGCTGGCATGACGGCTTCAACGACCTCGTGGAGGAGTTTTTCGGGGGAGGCCCCACCACTGTGGCTGAGAGCCTGCAGGAGCCGGCCTCCCCAGCCCCAGGAGGGGAGGGGGCGGCAGTGCCAGTGCCGGTACCAGAGCTGGGCGAGTTCAGCGAGGAGGATGTCTGCCGCTTCATCGACCGCAGTTTTTCCTTCTGGAAGGAGAAGGAGGCAGAGATGTCGGACACCTGAGCCTGGCAGGATGCTGCAGGCGGTGCCAGCAGCGTGGTGTGGGGCTGATGGAGAGCAAGCGCCGGGGGCAGCAGGACCCAGTGCCCGGGTGTGCTCAGCCACCTCTGTGGCTCTTGCAGTGCCGTGGTCGGCAGAGGGCTCGGTGCTGGTTCGCGTGGCCTCGGGCTGAGGTTGCAGTGTGCCGCTTGCTGTGGCTGTGTGTTGTGCGGGGGGCGCAGCGGGGGGGCTGCGCTCCCCTCTAGCGTGGCGTTTGCAGTGCCAGGGCGGTGTGGGGCCCCGCGTGTCAGTGCAATAAAGCTGTGGTGTGCTGCGAAGGGCTGCACTCCTTCCTCCTCCCCATGCCAGCAGCCGGCAGGTGGCAAGGGGTGACGTCAGCAAAGCCATGTGCCAGTATTGTGCCAGGAGTGCGGCTCAGCCTGGCTGCCAGTGGGACGCAGTGCCATGCGCCAGGGCGATGCCACGGGGCGAGGGTGGGCTGCTGATGGTGCCAGTAACACGGGTGTCTGTTGCAGGAGAAGGAGGAGGAGGCGCGCCTGGCCAGCATGCCAGCCTGGAGGAGGGACATCCTGCGCAAGAAGCTGGAGGAGGAGAGGTGAGCTGGGCCCGGGGGCTGCCATGTGGCACAGCCACCCCCGCGCCCACGCTAACCCCATTCTTCCCTTTGCCTTCGCAGGGAGCAGAAACGGTGAGTGCCGAGAGACCCTTCCCTGGGCAGGCGAGTGGGCACGGTGGCTCCGGCAGCTCCGGTGACTGTGGTGCCCCGTGCCTTCTGCTGCCAAGCAGGAAAGAGCAGGAGAAACTGAAGCGAGAGGAGGAGGAGAAGGAGAAGGAGCAGTCAGAAAAGCTAAGGACTCTCGGGTACGATGAGACAAAGCTGGCGCCCTGGCAGCGGCAGATCATCCTCAAGAAGGGGGACATAGCCAAGCACTAGCCACGCCACGCTGTGCCACGGCTCTTCGTGGCGGGAGGAGGCCGGCAGGTCCCACTGCGGGCCGGGATGTGCCTCAGTACCCTCCTCCCGCTGCGGACGGCCACGTAGCCTGACCCGGAGGAGCCCCCGCTGCTGCCCCAGGCACCCGTAGCCCCCATCCCGCTGCCACCAGCCCGTGGCCACCCCCGCGCTGCCCTTCATGAAGCGAGCTGCTGCGACGTGGGGCACCTGGGCCCTTGCGTGCTGCCCGGCGTGACTGCTGCAGCTGGGCCCACCGTGCCTGCGACTCCCTGTGCTTCCCGCTGGCGCTGCTCGCCGCTGCGACCACGGCGCACTCACCTCCACTCCTGCCCCTCCGGAGCTGCCCGAGGCCAGCTCCTTTCTGCCCCAGATCGCCTGCCTTTCCAGCGATTAAATCGATAAACCCCACCAGCAGTGCCCCGCGCCTTCCTGGGGCTGCCCACGCTACCCCCTGCCCGCACCGCGCTGTGCCCACCGCCCCATCACCTGCGCTGCCACCATCACTCACATCGTCACCATCGCTCGCATCTCTGCCGTCACCCTGTCCAATCACCTGCACTGGCCAGTGGTGCCACAGTGCCCTGCCAGGCTGGCACAGCCGCAGTAAGAAGAGCCAGGGCCCAGCGGATGGAGAAAACAATTTATTGGGGTGGGGGCTGGCGCGCCTGACAGTGGGCGGCCTCGAGAACTTTCCCATGGGTTTGTGACAGGCTCGGCGCCCACTCGTCCCGCGAGCGGCTGGGCAGCCGGCGTGCCGGGGCATGGGGTCCCCCCCAGCCCCGGGAGCAGGACATAAATTAGGGGGCTTGGTGGGTGGGCGGGCAAGAAGGGGGCATAAAACTGACATAAAATGTCTACACGGCATAAGTAACAATACTTAGGGGTACGGCTTGGCTGGGGCACCTGCCGGCACCGCCCTCTGCCGCGGTGGCAGTGCCGAGTCAGGGCCCTGCCGGCAGGCTCCGGCGCAGCACCTCGGCACAGCCGGCCAGATCCATGTGCTCCAGGGCAGCGAAGACGCGATCGAGCGTGGCACTGGTCTGCTGGCACCAGCGCTTCAGCATCTCGTACTGCTGGTCACGGATGTGGGTCACCTCCAGCTCCACCAGCTCGATCTCCACCTCCCGCAGCTCCAGCACCCGCATGAACTCTTTCCAGCGCCGCACTGGCACCGCGTCGATGACAGCGTAGAGCTGGCTGCCCTGCAGCAGGGTGCCGCGGGGCTCCGGAGGGGCAGAGGGCTGCACCTCTCCATGCTCCTGCACTGTGCCGCTGGGCTGCTCCCGCAGCAATGCCCACTGCTCAGGGCTGCAGCTCGCTGGGCCAGTGGCATGCGTTGTCACCTGCGGGGAGCGCGTCCAGGTCCAGTGCAGGCCATCCTGCTCCTGGGCACTGACCTGGGACTGCGGCGCAGCCGCAGCCCCGGTGGTGGGGCTGGCTGCCTGCGCTGCAGGGAGGGGGCTGCTTGCCAGGGCGTCGAGCCGGAGCCGCTTCCTCTTGTGGTAGATGGCAAGGGCGCCCAGGAAGAGGGGCCCGGTGAGCGAGAGCAGGAGGTATTCCAGCCCCGAGCCTGCAAGGGGAAGCGGGAGCATCTCTGTCAGCCGGCTGGCACGGCCTTTCCCACGCCACTGCACCAGCCCCGCTTTGCCTGTACCTCGGCCACTGCCACACACTCGCTGGCACTCCTTGCTGCACGTCTCAGGGGTGCTCCTGCAGGAAAAAGGGAGCCGTGGGTGCCACGCCACAGGCCTGCTCAGGCCCACAGTTGTGGCATAGGGAGGGTCAGGGCTTACATGTGGCATGGCCGGCACTCGCTGCCTTCGGCGTAGAAGTCAGGTTTGCAGCCGCCGCAGAGCGTGTCCTGCGTCTCCGTGCCTGTGGAGAGGGCAGCGTCAGGCAGGGTGGCACTGCCAGCATGGTGGCATGGCCAGCATGGGCATGTGGTGGCCCTGCCAGCAGCACTCACAGGGCCGCTGGATGAGCCGTCCGGCACAGGGCTGGCACTGCCGGCATGAGAAGTGGCTGCAGTGCTCGTCGACGCAGTCGCGGAAGTGGCCATGCTCGCAGCCGCAGGCAACGTTGCTGGTGGCTGAGCAGTTGCTCAGTACGCTCTGGGACGCTGCAGGAGGTGGGCAGAGAGTGGCACGGTGCTGCAGGGCCCAGCACAGCACCAGGCAGTAAGGCGCAGGACAGCGCAGAGCTGCACCAGCTCACCTTGGCGGTCACACTCGTAGCAGGCCTGGCACTTGGGGAAGGTGTTGGGTTGGGCACGGAAAGTGCCGGCGGGGCAGGCAGCACAGTCGCTGTGTTTGCTGTGGTTTGAGCAAGCATGGCGCAGGAACGTTCCTGGGGGAACAGTGGGGTGGCAGGGAGCATGGCTGCCCCAGAGCGATGTGCCCAGCGTGGCAGTGAGCTGTGCCATGCCGCTGGGGCCACTCTCACCTGCAGGACACGGCATGCAGCACCGGCTAGCCCCCTGGATCCAGTTCATGCCGGTGGGGCAAGGGGTTCTGGCGCTGTGCCTCCGTGGGCGGGTGGGCAACTGCACCCTGACTCGCTGCCCCCATGATGCCGCACAGTTCTGGCACCCCAGAGCCTGCGATTCACTCGCCGCCAGCCACAGCGCTGCCAGCATTACCTGTTTGTGGGGACAGGGCAGGGATGCAGGCAGCCGGGCACCCCAGGAGCCGGGCACCCACCCTTCCAGCTGCACGCGCTGGGCTGCTCGAGCCAGCGCTGCTGCCAGGCAGGATGGCCCGAGCCACAGCCCCGTGTGTGGGTGCGTGGCCCCAGGAGTGGGAATGCCCCACAGCAGCCCCTGTGCCACGTGTCCCCGCACACCGCGGGGGCCACTGTGCCACCCTCTGCACCGGCAGAGCCCTCGGGCCCTCTGCAAGTGGTGCCACCGGGCTGGGTTCGGAGCGCTCAGCCCTCTGCTCGCTGCCGTGTGAGGAGGGCGAGGGATCTGGGTGCACGGGCTGCCAGCGGCGCCAGCGCTGCTGCCGCGGGCTGGGGAGGTGCCAGCGCTGCTGGACGGGCCGTGGCCGTGCTGGCAGCCGGGGCCGGGAGGGTTAACGGCTGGCGGTGCCGGTGCGGGGTGGCGCTCCCGGCAGAGGAGGCGGTTTCCTCCCCGGGAGGAAGCGGCGCCGCTCGCGCTGCCCCCGATGCTATCGCGTCCCGAACTGGGTCACCACCCCCCCGCCCCGCGCCCCAGGGAGCCCCGCGGCCCCGCGGGGGCGCGCAGGGGGTGCCCGCATTGGCACCCCCGCAGCGGGAGGCGCGGGCAGGCGGCCAGGGGATTCCTGGCCGGGGGCTGGAGTTCCCAGCCGCGATGGCCCCGATTCCGGCAGCTCAAGCGTTCCCCATCGAACCCGCCCCGCCGCGCTGCGAGCCCCGCACGGGTCGCTCCGCGCCCCGACGGCAGCGCGGGGGGCTGCGGGCCCAGCTGAGCCCCCCTTGCCGGGCAAGCGCCGCCCTTGCCCGTAACGCGGCCCCGCCCGCGGGCTGCCCTCGCCCCGGGTGCCCGCGCCGCAGCCGCTCCGCTGAGGCAGGTCCCAGCCCCAGGCGCTGAGCCGGGGGGCTGGGTGCTTTCGGCACGCTTGGCACCAAAGGTACACGCTTCCCCCCACCCCGATCCCCGCAGCCTCGCCCCAGGGCACCCCGCAGTCAGTGCCAGGGGCCGCGGACCCCCGTGCCACCACACTCACCCAAGCGCCGCCCAGGCAGCAGCGCTTCATCCTTGCAGCCGTGGCGGCTGGGTCATGCCGGGGCGCCGAGGGCACCGGGGCGGTGGGCTCAGCGCTCAGACAGGGTGCCCTGGCACCCCATCGCCACCCGCAGCGCGCGACGCGTGCAGAGTGAGCAGCGGCCCTGCCCACGCGGGCTTTTACACCGAGTGCAGCGGGAGGAAATGCTTTTTTGGAAGCGAGTCCAGAGGGTGTGAAAGCACGCAACGGGCGCGGGAGGGACCTGCACCGCCCCAGCGCCACCCGCTGCCCTCCACTTCGCACTGGCACAGAACCCACCGTGGCGATGCGGAGGGCATGGCGGGCAGCGCTGACCCCCTCCCCAGGGCTCCATCCCCACCCCAGGGCACGAGGCTGGAGCTGCCCCAGCCCCACCGCAGTGTCTGCCACACGGAGCCCCTCGGCTGTGCCATGGGCCCATCCCGCTGCTGCCCAGTGGCACGGTGCCCGCGGCCGAAGGAGAGGCGAGGCGGACACGAGCGTGCACCAGCTGGGTTTATTGCTCAGCCGGGATGTGGAGCACAGCCCGGCACGGGCTGGCAGCTGGCGCTCTGGCCACCGCTACCACCACCACATCCCCTGTGGGCACAGAAGCTGCTGTCCACTGCTGCCCGTGCCACCCACAGGGCAAACACTGCCCCGGCCAGACCCTGGGGCCACCGCCCACCCCAGTCCAGCACCATGCCCTCCAGCCACTGGCCCAGCCTCCTCTCCGTGCTGCCCGTAGCACCCGGCTGCCAGCACTGCACCCCTCTCTGCACCTTCCCCACTCACCACTGCCAACGTAGTCATCCCTTCCTCACCCACCGGTGCTGCCCCACGGCCCCCACAGCCCCAGGGTCGCCTGGGCCCCAGTCGAGACCCCTCATCTCTGTAGATGAGGGCTCAGCCCGAGCCCTGTGCCACATCTGTCCCCATTCTGAGGACAAGTGGGCAGCCCTGTGCCACCCTGCCTGGGGCACATCCTCGCCGAGTGGACCAGTCTGCATCCCCACCCATGTCCCCAGTGGCGCAGCATCCTAGTGCCCACTCTGCCCGGCCCCAGTGTTACGGTTAGAAGCAGGAGCAGCTCCTCGGTGCGGCTGCGTGTCCGTCCTTGCTGCCCCGGTGGCTCTCAGACCTCCCTGCAAGGCACAGAGTGGGCAGAGATGCCCTCAGCGCTGCTAGCGATGGCCCGGGAGGGCTGGAGCATCCCCGGGCAGGAGTGCACTTACGAGGCAGTGAGCGTGGAGTTGAGTAGCATCGTGGTGCGGATGCGGTAGAGCTGTGCCAGTGTCAGCTTGCGGTGCTGTGCTGCCTGCAGGTCCGAAAGGGTTCGGCGGGCAGCGGGCAAGGGGTCACGACTGAGCTCCCCTGGCAGGGACACTGGGCTCTCCACCTCTGGCTCTGAGAGCTCCGAGGTGGAGCTGCCACTGCTGCCAGGGGCAGCCGGGGGGCCGGAAGCTCGGCCAGTCCAGGGGGGGCCAGCGCGGAGGTCAGAGAGGCTGTGACTGTGGCTGAGGGGCACCAGGGGGCCAGGGGGCAGGAGCTGGGGCAGGTTGGCCTCCGACTTGGACTTGAGCACCCTGGCTGGGCATGGCAGGAGCTGCACGGGCGTCCGGCGGCGCAGCCGGGGCGAGGGGGGCCGGGGGGTCCCAGGGGGACCCCACTGCCGCCTCTCCTTGGCCACCACTTCTGGCTGCTGGCTGAAGTCCGGCAGGGAGGCAGGCGAGAGCGTGCCATAGGCGCTGTCGATGGATGATGAGCGGCAGCCGCCAGCTGAGGTGGCTGCACCGTGGGGCAGGGGCACAGGCAGGGCGCCCACGGGCAGCTCCTGGGTGGGGGTTTCGGCAGAGGTGGGGGGCTCAGCAGAGGTGCCGGTGCTGATGGAGTTGCTGGTGCCAACAGAGGAGCCATCCGAGGTGGAGCCAAAGGGTCCTGCATCCCAGTCCGGGGAGGAGAGCTCATCGCCACCATCCACCGCCACCACAGCGAGGGTCTCGGTGGAGCCATCGGAGGGACTGTGGGACAGCAGGGTGAGGAGGGGCCTGCAAGGGGGCGGGGGTGTGCAGGGCCCCCCTCCCACTCTGTACCATCGCTGTGAGTTGGGGCTTGCGCTGCTGCGATGCAGGACGGTGGGTGAGCTGGCAGCTGAGGTGCCACTCTCACCATCTTCTTCCTCCTCCTCCTCCTCCTGCAGGCGCCAGTGCTGCCGCAGCCTCTGCAGAAGGTTCTGGGGAGGGGGAGGCATCAGAGAGGCACGGGGCACCCACAGGACCCCTGCCCGCCCCCCGCATCCCTCACCTGGGCGTTGCGCACTGCCTCGACCCAGCTGCGGCACAGTGACTGCCCGCTGGCTTGGAATGTGTAGGCGGCCACCGCACTCCCCAGCTCATTCAGGTAGATGAGGAGGAAGGAGCCTGCGGGCAGGGGCCGTCAGCAGGGCCTGGGCACCCCTCTGCAGCCCCCAGCGCCCCCCGCGCTGCTCACCCGGGTCCCTGAGCTCCCGACAGACGACCTTGTCCATCAGCAAGGGCTGCCGAATCACCTTGGTGCGCTCAGCCTTCTTGAGGGGCTTGGTGATGAGGAAGAGGTCGGTGAAGAGGAAGCAGTAGACATCCATCTGCGGGGGAAAGTGGGGCCGTGGGTGCCAGCTGGCACAGTGGGTGGGTGCGGGTGGGCAGGGGCCGGGGCCAAGGCTCCCCATCCCCCGCAGTCCTCACCTTGCTGTCTTTACCTTCCCGCATCCGCAGGCTGCCCTCGAGGAGGAGCTGCCGGGTGTTCTCCGGGGAGGTGCCAGGGATGGGGGTCGTCAGGTCCAGCCGCAGAAACTCCTTCAGCAGCTGCCAGGAGAACCCGGCATCAGCACCAGGCACCACGTGGCATGGGGTGGCACGGCAAGGTTTGGGCTGGCTCGGCATGACATGGCATGGCATAGTGTGGCATAGCACAGTATAGCATGGCATGAGCTAGCGTAGCAGAGGGTGGCACTGAGGAGCACAGCGCGGCAAGACACAGGGTGGCACGGCACAGCATGGGGTAACATGGAATGTGGTGACAAGACACGGTGTGGCACAGCATGGCAGCTGTACCATGCCCAGCCTACCTTGTCCACTTCATCCGTGCTGCCCTCCACCACCTCGTAGGCATCGATGCGGCTGAGGATGGCGGCCAGGCGCTGCTGCTCCTGCCGCTGGCGCATTCGCGAGTTGACATGGTTGATGAAGCGCTCCACAGAGCCAATCTGCAGCCAGGCTGGTGGGTGCGAGGGACTGGGGGCACGACCCACACCGTGCCCTGCCGCCCCCTGCCCCCAAGCCCCTTACCATGGCAGTGATGGCGTCACGGGCACGCGGGTCATCTGTCTTCTTCAGCACAGACTTGAGGAGCAGCGGGTACTTGGTGAGGCGCTGGTGGGGCTTCACCAGCATGTCGCTCAGCTTCAGGCGGCTGCACTGCTCGTGTTTCTCGGCCCACTGCGGCGCACAAGCATCAGCTCTGGCATCGACCATGGCACCGGCACCGCACCCCCCCTGCTCCCCTTACCGTCACGTAGGCGCGGAAGAGCTCGCTGTCCCGCAGCAGTGCCCGCATGTACTCCATGCAGCCCTCCTCCTCCATGCAGTACCGCACATAGGGCTTGAAGAGGGAGCCGAACTGGGAGGCACAGGGGGGTCACCGCAGGGCACGGCCTCGCACAGCCTCACACCATGGCACAGGGTCCCCACTCACCATCTTGAAGCCATTGAGGAAGTCAACAGGGTCGAGCAGCGCCCCGGTCCGTCGTGCCTTGGCCAGCACCGGGGCCATGACGCTGCGCCACAGCTCACGGTGCAGCCGGATGATCTCCCCGATGTTGCTGAAGAGCCGCTCAGCATCCACCTGCAGGGGCGACAGGGGCAGCTGCATGGGGACCGCGATTTCACTGTGCCAGTGTGGCCGGGCCGAGGGGCTGTCCCCAGCCGGGGGTCCCTGTCCCCCAGCCCCGCTCACCTCGCAGAGCAGCCCCGACTCCTGCAGGTTCAGAAGGCAGCAGAGGAAGAGCTGTGGGGACACAGGGGAAGCCGGTGGGGTGCAGCCCTGGGCCTTGGCCCCCTGCTGCAGCGCGGCGGCTGCCGGCACTCACGTCAGTGATGACTTTAAGCTTGCGGATGTAGCTGGCCTCAGTGTGCAGCAGCTCCCAGATGGCTTCCTGCTGGTGGCACTGCCGGCGTGACAGGGCCTGCGGGGCTGGCGTCAGCATCGTGCCAATGCCCGGCAGAGCCGCTGAGGTCTCCCGGGCCCCAGCCCTACCTCCACGCCGTGGATGATCTGCTGCCAGGTCTCCTCCATCGCCAGCCCGGCCTCGTCCCCATCCTCCTCCCAGGAGTCACGGTCAAAGCGGAGCTGGGGCGGCAGCTTGGGCAGCCCAAAGGTGCCGTAGGTGTGCAGACGGCTCGCCAGCTGGTCCAGCTTCTCCGTGTCCTGGCCCAAAGTGGGGGCAGAGCGGCTGGGCAGGGGCTGGTGGGCACATCCCACAGACCCCTCACCCTGTCCATGGAGCTGGGGGGGGGTTGAAGCCCCATGGGACCAATCCCAGCTCCCCAGCAACACCTGCTCCCACACCCCTTCCCCACACTCACACATCCCACCTACCCGCCCGAAGGAGCCGGTGCCGGTGCTGGAGCCAAAGAAGCCGCTGAAGCGGCTGGCAGCACGGTTCTTCCAGGTGTCGGTGCCGTTGGTGGGCAGGGAGCTGCCCACATGTGGATGCAGCTCAGGGCCGGGGATACTGGCGTCCCCCAGGAACTCAGTCATGTTCTTCCTGCGCCGGCCGGGAGCCTGCAGCGGGCACAGACGGTGCCCACGGATCAGCGCCCGGCACCGCGCACCCAGAGTGGCCATGCCACCATGGCGTGGACCATGGCACAGCACAATGCCACAGCAGCGCTGGCTTTGAGTGCCTGCGGGATGGACAGACACCCAGGGGACACCCGGGCAGTGCTCCCCTGCCTGCACTGACCTGCCTACCTGCATCCCGGGGACACGGGGCCAGCACCCCCTGCCCAGGGGCTCAGGGCATCCCGCGGGGCACAGACCCAGCCGAGCTGCCCACCCAGCTGTGCCCAGCTCGGACTCTGCAGCCGGAGCTGGACAGGCTGCAGTCGGGCTGCTCCGAAACAAAAGGAGGTGGGGCCAGCACCGAGAACATAATTTCCCCCCTCGCCAGATCAGCTCACCAGAGCCAAACAATTCACCGTGGAGATCAAAGCCCCCCGGCTGGCGGCGAGAGCTGGGTCATGGCCAAGCAGCTCCCACTGGCTTTGGTGCGGCTGAGCCAGCGGTCTCCCAGCATCTCCCTGGCTGTGCTGGGACATGGCCGCTGCCAGTGCCTCATCCTCACACATGGGCAACAGGGCAAGGTTGCCAGCCTTCCACTGAGTCATGGGATGTGGCACTGCCACCGCCGACACAACCCCAGCCCTGTCGTGTGCTCACCCAGGGGAGCCACTGCAGCTCCATCCCCGTTACTCACCGTGCCACCGCATCCCCAGGTGCCCCAGGCACTGTCATCACCATTGTCCTGGCGTGGCTTAGCTCCCGCCTGCCCCCAGGATGGCAGCCAGGGCCGAGACCCCCGTGGGGATGGCTGGGTGCCCACTGCCCCCTCTGCCCTGCTGGCGCCGTGCCGGTCCTGCAGCCAAGCGTCATAGTGCTGGACCCGGTCGGCCACCAGCCCTGGCCACACGGCCAGCTTGCCACCTTCAAGGGGCACCGGCACAGCGCCAAGCGCTGCATCCCTGGTGCTGGCACCCCCAGGGCCACTCCCCATGAGCATGGCAGCAAGCCTGGCCCCACGCCTTATCTGGGGCCAGGGTCCACAGGGCAGGACCGAGCCATGCCCTGCAGCTGCCAGGCATCACGGCAAGAGGAGGGTTGGTGGCCAGAGCGAGACCTGGGGCAGCACCGAACAGCTGCCATCGCTGGGGCCCCTGGGGCTCCTGTTTGCATTTGCTCTGTTGCCACCGGCTGAGCTGCCACGCCTGGCACAGGGCGCTGCCTGTGCACCCTCACCATGGCTCAGCAAGCAAGGCACAGCCAGGAGCCGTATGGGCTCTGGGGGTGTTTTCAGCCATCCAGGAGGTGCTGTGCTACCATCCCATGCCCCCACCTTCCTTGCAAGGATGGTTATGGCAGAACCCACACCCCACCACCCTCTCCCCAGTTCCTTTCCAGGGCTGGCTCCAGCACTCACCAGGCTGTCAGTGCCCTCCCGGCGTCCTGGCACCGGCCCAAGGAGTGCAGCGGTGCCAACAGGGTTCAGGATGGGCAGGCTCGTGGTCCTGGCATCCCACACTGCCTGCTCCACCTTCAGCTCATCCCCAGGTTTGGCTGTGGGGGCACAGGGCGGTCAGAGTCCCCTGGGAGCCCTGGGACAGCCAGGCCTCCCACTGTTTCCCCACCGCACCTTTGACCCGCAGGTAGTGACCCCCAAAGCGATACGCCTCGAACTGCAGGGACAGTGGCGTATGGGACTGGTCCAGGTAGATGTCCACCTTGCTGGACTCAATCGCCTTCCTCTCCAAGACTGGCAGCAGCACCTCCCTGCGAGGACATGAGCCCCACATCCATCTCTGTGTCCATCCCCATGTCCATCCCCGCACCCATCACTGGCACACTCACCCCAGGGACTTCTTCTTCGCAGCTGGCACAATCTCTGTCTCAATGTCAACGCTGAGGTCGAACTTCAGGGTGAAGCATTCCTTGCTGGGGTCCTGGGGGAAGGTGGCAGCCGCTCGCCCAGGGTCCCTTGTGCCCGGCAGAGCCACGGTGCTGCCCCACAGAGCACCCGGGGAGAGGGGCTGGTGCCTTACGTCTGTGTGCCTGCGCCGAGCCTTCTTCTTGGGCAGCTTCAGTGCCGAGCTCCTCTGCTCCCTGCGGGCACAGCGTGGGCAAGGTTACAGGAACACCATGGCTGGGGGTGGGCAGGGGACAGTGGGGGCCGAGGGCTCACCCTCTGCTCTCCATCGCTCCCTCCTCCTCCTCCTCCTCCAGGTCAGAGGCAGGGCTGGTGCGCGGCGGGCACGAGCGCGTCGACATGTTGCGGGCCAGGATAGAGCCTGCAAACAGGCATCGAGCTGGGCTGTGCCAGGACCCTCTGTCCCAGCTCCACCTGCATCCCCCTCCCATCCTTGTGCTGCACCCACCCTGAGTGCTGCCCATCACTGCACTGACGCGGTGTTGCTGGGAGCAGCGCTGCCTGCATCCCACGCAGCTCACCTTGCGGGGGCAGGTCAAAGCGAATGTGGCCGTCGAAGTGCATGGCGCCATGGAGGTGGCCGTCACAGAGCTCACACAGGCTGAGGGGGCCGCCGCCGTTCAGCTGCTGGCACTCGGTGTGGTGGCATACCTGTGGGTGCACCGATCAGCCAGGTGTGGGCTGCGCGGACGCTGCTGGCCATGGTGTGGGAGGGATGGGCAGCACCATAACCAGCAGGGATCCCTCCTTGCCATCCCCATTGCTGCTGGGACATCACTCGTGGGCAAAGTTATGGCCAGAGTGGGCACAGGAAAAGCAGTGTGAGCAGAATATGGCCACAAGGCTGAGAGTTCTGCATGGCTGAGCCCCCTCCCTCTGTGCTGCACTGAGCAGGGACCCTGGGAAGGTGGGACACACCTGGGCACAGGGATGGGAGCCAGGGGCCAGCGCCTGTGCCACCTGTGCCTTGTCGGGTGCCAGAGAGGCTGCGCTCCTGTGCTGCAGTCCCTTTGTGCTGGTGAGAGCAGCGTCCCCGCGCAGCACAGAGGAAGCCAACGTCTACACTGAAACAATGCTCAAAGCCGGGACGCTTCCTCCGATTGTGCACTGGCTGCGGCCGTGGCCCCAGCCCCACCGGGCATTCACAGTGGGTTATTTTTAACCCCTCAGCCGGGCCCCCAGCACAGTGACCCCCAGCCAGTGCCCGCACCAGTGAGAGCTCCCGCTGGCCCCACTCTCGGCCACCGTGGCGCTGCCAACACTGCAAGCACATCCCGCTGCACCGCCGGCGCATCCCGGTGTGGGACCCAAGGGGTGTGAGAGGCTGACGGAGGGAGCGCGGCCTGCCCGGGCCTGCCTATGCTGCTGTGGAGAGGAAGCGCCCGTGCAGCCCCAGCCGCCCCCGCTTCCTGCCCTCCCTTGTCCCAGCGCTGCTGAGGTCAGAACTGACGTGTTCCCAACACCCGCGCACTCCCCCAGGGGCCTCCAGCTTCTCTGTGGCACCCAGAACCAAAGCTGTGAGGTGGCCACAGCCCCAAGACACCGGCCTCATCGGCAGCCCATGCCGCCCTGTGCCCCTGCCCTCCTCCTCTCCCACCGTGCACCTGAACCCAGCACAGCTGTGGCCGTTGTGCCTCCTGTGGGACCTTGACTCCAGGGCAGTGGCCGCAGCCAGTGCTCAGTCAGTGGTGACGCCCTGGGACCCTCGCAACTGCCCTGTCGGGACGCGGGGCTCCCTGCCCACCCTGTGCCAGCCCCTGGCTCGCTCCTATAGGAGGGGCTGGGCAGGATACTCAAACCCCTTTGCCCACCCCAGAGATCAGTCCCGGCCCCATCGTGCTCCCAACACACGGCAGCTTTCCCCTCAGCCGCGGCCCCAGTGCAGCTCCATGTCACAGCAGGTCAAGCCCCAGGCCCAGCTGGGACCCCTGCCCCACGCTACCTGCTGGCACCATCAGGGGTCTCTGGTAACAGTAGCAGGGTGGCCCCAGAGTCCCTCCCAGCTGTCCCCGGGCAGCCACAGCCCAGCACCACGCATGCCAGCACTGGCCCTGCCACCCTAGCTGTGCAAACAAAGCGCGGTGGCACACCTCCTGGTGAGGCCGCACTGCCCTCCTGCCTCCGTGCCAGCAACACCACCCGTGTCCAGCATGGGAACTCCAGGGATGCACCGGGAGCCGGGGTACAGGTGCAGCCTGGCCCAAGAAGGGACCCTAAATGCGCTCTGACTCCACGTTTGTGAGCAGGAGCACAGCCAGGCTGGAGCGGATTAGTCCGAATCACACCAGCTCAGGTAAACAGGCAAGACACCGCCGCGCCGTTGAATACCAAGCAGGACTGCAGCACCACCAGGGAATGCACGACCAGCATGGGCAGAGGCTGCCAGCCACGCCAGGGGGGCTTTGGGGAGCAGCGGGTCAGGCAGAGCTGCCAGCTGCCCCTTTGTCACCCTCGAGACTGACGTCCAGCGCTGCCCATCCACCCCCCTCAGCACCCACCTTGGCCGCCCTCCGTTCGCCGTTGCAGTTGGGGTTCTGGCAGCGCAGCACCGTTTCCTCCGCCGGGCACAGCTCGCCTGTGGGAGAGAGGGGTCAGTGCTGGGATTGCCCCTCCAGCCCCGCTCCCAGCCTACGGCCGCACCAACACTCCCACACCCAGCCTGCGGCCGCACCAATGCTCCCACACCACAGACCCTAGGTTTAAGAGCTTGGCAAAGCACTTGGGCTCGGCCCGTCCAGCGGGATGCAACCCTGTGCCCGAGAACCAGCGCTGCGTCTCTGCTAGGGAAAGGTGCCACCCCGCAGCATCAGGACCCACACTTGCCTGGCAGCCTGGGTCACAGGATCAGAGCCGACTCAGCTCCCACGGGGCAGGCGTGGAGAGGGGCTGCAGCAGGAACACTAAAGCTGCCGCCTGCCGGCCCCAAAGGGGCTTAGGAGCCCATTAAGCTTTGACAGTTAAATCAGCCTTGGGGACAAATCCTATTTTGACGGCTTTTGTTATATGTCTCATCTAATCATTTAAAAATAACAGACTCGGGACGGCTCACGGCAACCGGGTGGCACGAACGCCATCCTGCGGGGCAGCCCCTCTGCAGGGCAAGGGGTGCTGTGAGGGGAGGCTGCCCTGCCACAGAGCCGGTGCAGGGGATGCAGAGACCAGGTGGCACAGCGGCCCCAGCAGCAGCGCAGCCGGCACAGGGGCTTCCCCACTGCACCTCTCCTCTCTCCCGCACCCCTCCTGCCAACCAAAAGCAGCATCTGCGCTGGCCCAAGCAGGACTGCAGCCAAGGCCAGGGTTAAATTCAGTTTATGGGTAAAGAGCTTTTTGGGACAGCACTGACAAATCGCTGCTGCTGCCCGGTGAGGGGGCTCCATCCAGACCAGTGCCGGTTGCCCCAGCTCCCAGCCAGGTGGCGATCCTGGGTGGCCCGTGCCGGCAGGGGTGGCTGCGGCACAGTGGGCACTGATGGACGATGGCATGGGAGCAGCCGGGCTGGGCTCGGGCGCTGCTTGCCATCCCTGGGAGAGCTCTGGGAGCCGGGGCTCAGCAGCCCCCGCAGCCAGAGCACAAAGAGGGCTCTGTCCCCCGGCTGCCCCGCAGCATGGCCCCCGCCCCCCGCTGCTGCCGTTTCACTTGACCTATCGGGAATAATAACGGAAACAAATAAGGAATTTCTGCACGCACCCAAGGGAAAGTTTTCCCAACTCACTGAGAATTCAAGGTTGGCCAGCGTGGCCGGCAGTGCTGGGGAGCAGCCCCACGCTGCAGCCATTGGCACAGCCACAGCCACTGTGCCCAACGCTGTCCCTGGCAGCAGGACACACGTGCCAGGGCCTCAGGTGTGCAATAAGGGCTACCTGGCACAGGGAGCACACGGGGAGCCCCAACAGCAGAGTAAGGAGGGTGTTGGGGTCCTCACAGACATCACAGGGGCCAGAGGAGGGAATCTGTCCCCACCTGGTCACCTCCTCCTCCTCCTCCTGCTGGCTGTGTCATCACACCTGGCCCTCCCAGAGATGCCAAAGGAGTCTGCAGTCGGAGCATGGTTGCATCGGAGCGCACTGCGTCAGCGTACGGCTTCTGACACCCGACCGAGCTGGCAGGGCATGGTGCTGGCAGCACATGGTAAAGCAGGGGTGCTCCCAGCTGCACCTGCGGCACCCCCACTTCATCCCCACCACACCCCTGCTGCAGCATCCCTGCTGCATCCCCACCATGTCCAGAGCTTTTCCCAGCCCCTTGCCCTCATTGCCAGGGCTGTTGGCTTTTGGCCCAGCGTGACTGCCCGGGCCCACCAGACCCCCCCATGCCCACCTACCCCCCAGCTCCTCGCTGACGTCCAGGCTGGAGCTCCAGGAGAAGCGCTCCACAGCTCTGTACTCCAGTGCGGCCAGCCCGGCAGGCAAAGCCTCCAGCTCGTACGCACCCCGCTTCCTCCAGTACAGAAACATCCTGGGGTCGCGGCAGGGCCCCCCGAGCCGTGCCCGCCTGCCAGTGGGACCAGCCAGGGGAGCCCAGCTCCGGCTTTAAGAGCGGGTCTGGGTCTCTGGACAAGCAGCGCATTGACGGCAGCGGCTGGGAGTCGCAGGGCAGCGGAGGGTGCTGCTGGAGGCTGCCCAGCGCCCGCGCGGGGGGCACACAAAGGGCCTTTCTTCAGCCTCCTACAGACATTGCACAAATTTCACTTTCCGCAGTCTATGAGAGACGTTGGGCCACGCAGACAAGACGCGCTTGTGAGTAAAATAATCGGCATGAAGAGGGGGCTGTTTGGTGGCTCTGCCGTCGCATGGCTTTTGGGGAGACAGGAATGTGCTGCCCCGTGCCCCAGCAGCACCCCCGCACCCAGAGGCCCGCAGCCCGCATGGGGAAAGCCAGGGGTCCTCAAGGGGGCTTTCCCCCTGCCAAACCTGAGCAAATGGGAAAGCAGCAGATAGCGCTTAAAACACACAAAGGCAGCAAAGGAGGTGCCTTTGTCCTGTCCCATGCAGAACCCCCCCTGAAAGAGGGGGAAACCCAAACACCGCATAGGACAATCACCCCAGCCCCAAACTCAGAAGCATCAACACCACCCTCTCCCTGTGGTACTGCACGCTCCCCCGAGTTGTGCTGGGCACCCTTTGCCAGAAAAGAGAGCCAGGAATTTAAAATAAATCATTGCTGCAAAGTTAATAGGTGCCAACTTATTAAAAATCCCAACCTGCTTTATTCAGCACATCTGTGATGCTTTCAGTGCCAAGTAACAGCTTTCCCAACAATCACAGTGCCTGGTGTCCCCACCCGCATCAGTGGGATGTGATACTGAGGTCTGTGCTCCAAAGCCCTGGCCAGCCCCGCGGTAAGTGCCAGGAGCCGGCACAGTCCCTGTGCCCGAGGCTGCATCTGCAACCCATGGCACCAGCAGGGCTGCAACCAGACATGAGGCTGGGCGTGGGCACACCAGGTGGCTCATGCATCCCCCAGCTCCATCTCAGTCAGCCTGGGGTCTGTCACCCTCGGCTGGGGCCCTGGCACAGCACACAGGGGGGTGCTCAGCGCTGGGAGTTCAGTGCTGGGTGTTTCACCCACGTTGCTTGCCAATCTCACCTTTCCCAGCGCCTTTTCCGTCTGCTGCACTGTGACTTGAACTCCTGGCTCGCCCAGGATCTTCCCACAGGATCTTCCCCCCAGCTGCAGGCCGGCCCCTGTATTTATTTTAGCCACTGCTTAGGCCAGGTTGCCAGCCAAGTCCTTCCTCACTGCCAGACTCAGCCAGATGGGGATAATTAGGCCTGGATTAAGCTGAGGCTTTAACTCTTTCCAAGGCAGCAATGCTGACAGCCCCTCGCAGCTCCTCTCCCGTCCCCTCCCCACCAGCCCCCCTGTTCAATTTGTTCCTTTACCGGCCCAGTTCCTGACCCCTCCTGGGACACCAGACACAAGGACTCCTAGCAGGTCACTCCCACCCACCAGGGCCACCAGCCAAATTGAAATGGTTTTCCCAAAAGGTCTTCAGCTCAGCCTGAGACACTCACTCACCTCTGCATGATGCCCACCATCCTCATCCTTGCTCTCCAGTGAATCCCTGTCCCAACAAGGAGCTGCAAAAAGAGGTAATTAAAATGATGAAGTTGCTCCACTCTTTCCAGTGGGGCAGAGCCGGGCAGGAGAGCCCAGCACGGCATAGCACTGGGGTACGAGTTCCTCCCCTCCCGTTCCATTGTAGCCTCCACCTGCAGCACAATACACTCAGAGCCGAGTGACACTTCGGAGCCTGATCTGGAGCTCGTCCCACACCTGTGCCCGAGGAGCTGGACTGAAACCCTGGCAGCAAGGCACATGGCTAGGGCCAGCAGTGTGGTGGGACTGAGCCACATCCTCAACCACTGAGCCTGCTCCACAAGGACACGCAACGAGCAGCCACGCTCCTCCAGCAGCTCTATCCGCAGCCAGCCAGGCACAGACAGCATCCCCCAACTTGCTCCTTCCTGCCCATCTCCTACAGGAGCAGAGCACTCAAAGGTGCCATCCAGCTGCAGGGCTGTGTCCAGAGCCACCAGCACAAGCTCCTCCCCAAGGCAGGAGCAGCCCCACTCACAGCACCACGGTGGCTCTCCCAAATGCAGCACTTCCCAGAGGCTGTGCCGCTAACGGAGAGCCACTTCCCATCCAAGAGAGCCCACCTGCGTGGCAGCCACCACAGCATGTACCAGCCGTGAAAGTCAATGCATGCTGACAACACTCCAACCACCATGCTTTTAACAGACAGGGCTTTATTATAAAACACCGAAATACAAACCGCGACTATAAAACATCACCTGAACCAGACACACTGTGGTATCCACACCAGATACCCAGCCAGGGCCTCTCTGAGCTCGGCAGTGCCTGGGGCTCCATGACCTCCCCTGGCTCTTGCCAGTCTCCACACAAACCAACCCTGAAGGCCCGAGGCTTCAGGTGTAATCGCACTCGAACGTGTACTCCCTCCGCTTGAAATGCTTCTTCTTCAGCTTCCCAGAGCCCAGGATGCTGTAGTTGTAATCGGATGTGACATAGGGGATCTCTCCCTCTATGCCTTGCTGGAAAGAAGGAAAACAAAACCAGAGACAACCTTTAATAATGTAAGAGGAAGGATTTTCCTCTACAGACAGAGCCCAGAGCCAACCACTGTAAAGGAGTGAGCTATCACTGCACAAACCCTGCCCTGGTATCTGAAACATGAGAAGAACGCTCTCCTCTCCCTGCCTCTATGCCTTAAGGACAATTTCCTATGGAGATACCAATCTGCTGGTGCCCAGACAGCTCTGGACATGCACCAGCCAGAAACAGGAATGGAAAAGCCTGCCAGCAGCCTTGGTGCAGCCAGCTGCCACCCTCTTCCCACACAGAGCCTACCTGGCCCACGAAAACGCAGTTCGGGATTGAAACATTGCCCAGGAGCAGGCAATTCACTTGTCTCAGGTTCTCCGGAGGCACTGGCGTCAGAATGTGGTAAAGTTTCTTCTCCATATCGACCCCTCGGACAATTCCTGAACAGACAGACAGGCCAAGTTCAGTCTGGGCTGCCCCGATCCCTCCAGGCTGTGCAACCAGGTGCAGCCGAAGCTCCTGGAACAAAGGGCTCTCCCAGAACGGAAAGCAGGATCCAAGAACACCCTGAGCAACACCTGCAGTGCTGTACCCACTTTGCCAGGGTCTCAGCATACACACGGACAGCTGACTCCCCAAAACAACTCTCCTTGTGCACCAGTCGAGTTTGACAGAAACTGAAGGAGCTCCGTACCAAACTCCAAGTCAGAACCACATCAAATACAGTCTTAAGAGGAAACCGACAGACAATGGAAGAAATTCTGTATAAGCCACATGGAATCTGCTTTTGGGAACACGAACCCAGACAGCAAACAAACGGTCACATCATGAAAGGTGAGCCAGGCAAGGCACTGCGCAGCGCCTTCCCCACAGCTGCTGCCACCGGTTAACACAAACCAGAGGACTTGAAACTCAGCTCCGTCGCAGACCCGAGGTTTCCAGGCTCGCTCACCGAAGCCGAGACAGTCACAGACCGGTGTCTGTGTCAGCAGGACCGGCCCCTCCGTGTGGCAGCGGATCTCATCCGGTATCCTGCAGAGCCCGACCCAGCTGGCGTTCAGGGCATACATGATGTTGGTGGGAGCGACGTCCGTGTGAATGACCCTGACTGCTACAGCACTGAACGGGACCTAGGGGGTGGAAACAAGAAAACCCTTTCATTGGCTCAGAACTGACACGCTCCGAGAACAGAGATGAGATAATGCCATGGACATACAACCTGAGAGCTCCAGCCCCCCAGCATTCTCTCGGTGGCAAACACACCAGTTTGAAGGTGAGCAACGGCACACGCAGCACACACGCATGCCACACGAACACCCCAAAAAACCCTCGCCCCCAGAAACACTGAGCAAAGGCTCCACCTCTCTGCAGAGCACAGAGCCATTTTCCCTCTTCTGGAAAACACATGCTGTGCAGACGGAACTGCCAATTGCTACAAGCTGGGCTCCACACAACATCTCCACGACTTGCAAAAACGCTCCTTTACCTGATAGGGCACAAGGCTGTGCAGTGGCAGCACCGCCCCGATGTCTGGGTACTGCAGCTGACCCAGGTAGCCCAGGATGGCCATGTCCCGCAAGATCCCGCTGTGCACTCGCCTGGAGGAACAACCACAGTGAGTCAAGGGGAGGTGGTGCACACGCACACAGTAACCTGAACCAGACACCCCCAGCTCCAGGACACCATGCAGCGTTAGTCACTACCTCACACCAGTTCAGTTTATAAAGCCTTTACTGCTGAAGAAAGTTTAGAGCTCTGTTTTATTGCCTCTAAGAGATCACAGCATTTATGGCACTGTTTCAAGGCCTTAATTAACAAGGGTGGTGTTTACTTTGTTTTTTAAAGTTTGTTATTGGACGAAGGGTGAGGAACCTCCCAACAGAAAAGAGAAAAGATGCACTATTCAAGGAGTGACCAGCAGCAGTCACCGCGAGCAGAGAGGGAGGGACAACCCCTCCCACTTCATAAACCCAACGCCCGGCCACCGCCTTCCCAGAGCGCCTAGAACACCCAAATGATGCCCAAACACAACCCATGAGCTCTGACTGATGTCACAGAGCAGAGCAAGAGCCTCCACTGCCAGGACCAGGCAGGATTTTGTTAAGCCCACTAACACCATCCAGTGCTGAACTTCCTACTTACGCTTCACCAGCAATCCCGGCTCGAGGGAATTCCGGATGGACATACAGCAACTTAAACTCAGGAACCGATGCATCTCCCTCCCCTTCCAAGGATTTCCAGCTCTCCGCTGCATTCATACCCAGCTGCTTGCACTTGGACTGCTGTTTGCCCTTGGTGTACAGCCCGGGAGTGAGGTGGACGTACTCTGGGGTGAGTGGCGCCATGGCCTTCCAGTCGTACACGTCCATCTGAACAATGTGACTGGGTGACAACAGCCGAATGATATCAATGAGAAGCAGCAACCCCTCACCTTTAGGGAGCAGAGAAAACACGATTGCTGCCGCTACCCGAACAGGTCAGAATGCTGTTATGGAGACCAGGACTAGCTCAGGAGGTCAAGCTGTATTTCTGGTTCTGGACCTCAGAAGCGTGGTGTGGTACCGCTAGGTGCCCTCTCTCCGCACCACCTCCCAAAGCCAGGTTTAGCCTCCTTACCTTTCACCCAGCCCATGGTGTTGATGACCAATGGCACCTCCTTCCTGTAGGAGCTGAAGACATACTTGACAACATCGAGGTATCTCTCCGTGTCCTGCTCACAGCTCGTCTGCCCGTAATACACCATCTTACAGGGCGTGTGCTGGTGAGTGAATGGGGGCCCTGGAAAAGCAAACAGCAAACCTTTAGTGCCTCCTGTAAGGCAAACCAAACATCCCTTCCAAAATAACCTGTCCTCTTTCCACACACCGACAGTCCTTGTACAGCCCACATTTACAGGCTTTCTGTCGCTGGCCAGGCTCCACACTAGCAGTGCTGTTTTGTTTGGGGCTCTGGGTTTTTTTCTTGTTTGTTTTAAATTGTTTTTTTATACACTTGTGAATTTTAAAACAGTGTTCTATGATGAACTACCCAAAAAGTAAACCGATTTGGCCATATCCTTTTTAGACAGCAACCCGAATCCACAAGACAACAACCACCAGCTGTTTCCCTGGCTCTAGGTTTTTTTACACTCTTAACAGCAGTACCCAGTGCACATGGATCCCACTCTGTGTTTCTCTAATTTATCTATGGATACTAAAGCTAGGAAAGACGTTCCCGAAGAAACCTTTCAAATCTGAAAGGCTGAAAAGCCACTTTGAGAAGCCACAGCCTGTTCCACAACCCTATGAACAACTGCTTTCTCTCCTTAAAACAGAAAAAATAGGTAGGGAGAAGGGCTCCACATCACTCAGCAAGACTGACATGTGAAGCTATAATGCCCCCAGCAAGACAACTTTATCAGCCCTTGTATTTTCTCCGTGCATGTTTGACAGACGTGGCAACTTCCCCCAAGCCTCAACTCGGGAAGCACCACTGGAAACAGAACAGCTTTCTGGCAACTGGGGAGAACAGGAAAACACATACCCAGAATTGGCTCCGTCACGTTACTTAAGGACACGCAGCCAGGCGGCGTAAATTCAGTTTGACCTATGTCACATTCCATATATTCAACCGAGGGAAGACTGCAGGGAAAGAAGCCTGTGTATTAGCGACCACCGACAAACACGACACGACCTGGAACACACCAGAAGCACCTCCTGACTTTGCTCCAGGTCATCATTTACATTCTTGAATACAGTCAAACCACCATTCATCTCTCCTCCCCCTACTTGAGAGGGGATGAGGGGAGAACGACAAAGGCTCACTCACAGCTCAGTGGGTGTTACAACAGATCCATCCCCATCCCGCTTTAAGGGTAGTAGAGAAAATGACTGGAGATGGTACTGATCAGTGTATCCCACATTAACTGGGCACCCCCAGTCCAGCCATTACAGATTTAGGAACATCATCGTTATTCTAAGCACACAGTGGCAGCAAAATAAGCTTTTATACCTTGCTTTGCCAACAATCCTCAAAGACACGAACAAACTATAACTTACTATGTGTTTTTAAGCACTGCAACTCACAGTTCCTTACTGAACGCTAATTGCTCCGTGCCCAATTAGCTCACATACTCCAGGACAGCAACTCAGTACCATTTCATAAGAACTGCTCCAGATGTCACCGTTTCTGAAAGGAACTCAATACAACGATGTCTACTTTTCAGAGTTCTTTTTGGCCTGTTTATTTTTTAAAATGTATCCACCTTCCAGTCATAACAGCTTTTTCTGAGAATCTTGGCAGCAGGTTTTTTTTCCTTCTCCTAAATGCCACGCAGCACCTAAAACCCCGTAGAACGCACACAGACTCACCGGTTCAGTAACAGATTAATCAGGTATCTGTTAAATGTTGATTTCCCGGTGTTTTTGGGGCCACACACCAGAACCACAGGGATACCTTCATCTTCCGCTGGAAAAGCAAACACACTCTGGTTTGGGCCGATGCTGTCCCGACATTGATGGTCACATAAATTCACCAGGGGAAAAAAAAAACCCTGAAACCCCTACAGACTCTGGGGTCTGACTAAAATATATTTTAATAAAAAAGAAAAGAATGTCTCAAACAGAAGTATGTGAAGTGTAACATAGTAATGGGAAAAGGCTTCTAGAAAGAGAAGCGAGCCCTAGCACCACAATTCCAGCATGCACGAACTCCAATGGCTCAAATTCTTTCACGTGTTGCTGATAAGTAAGGGGGTGTTTTTCCCACCTGCTACAAAAGAGCAAAACGAGGGTTCTGATGTCAGACTGGAAGTGCCGTTGCAGCCGCAAGCCGCCTGCATGGCAGGAGAGGCACAAACCCACTCGAGGGGATGCACGAGCTCAAGACTCTGGGTCTTTCTGAGAGAACCACGATGCTGCAGCAGCCCCCCAGCTCCAGCTCACGAGAAGCCTTGCGGATCTCCTTCCTTCGGGCTCCCAAAGTGCCCAGCCTCGCCTGGCACGGGCCCACTCACCGCAGCATGCCTGGATCAGCTCCTCCAGCGCCAGGACCATGCTTTCCGACACCAGCAGCGCACGCTCAGCGCTGCACTGCGTGATGCCCACGGACGCCAGGACTGCGGCTTCGGGCGTGAAGCTGGATTCTTCCTTTTTCTAGGGGAGAACAGAAAATGGCTTAGAGAGGCGTGTGGGAGGCGCCACGGCCGCGCTGGGGGCACAGGGGGTGCGCTGGGGCGCAGTGGGCAGGGCCACACCGGGGGCTCGAAGAGCTGGGAGAGCAGCGGGTGGCTGAGCAGGAACCGCGTCACTGGCGTGTCCAGGTGCTGCAGCAGCACCAGCACGCAGCCGGGCGAGAAACGCGCCATCAGCTTCATCCGTGCCTCTGCAAGGGGGGACAGACGGACAGCACTGGCTCAGGCCATGGACAAAATGGTGGCCCCTTCCCGCACTCAAAATGGCCGCCGCCCCGCACCGCCCGCCCCGCACAAAATGGCGGCGGCCCCGCACCGCCCGGAAAATGGCACCCTTCCCGCGCAGCCCCCCCCTCCACGTCCTCCCGCAATCCCGGCAGCCCCGCGCTCTGTCCCACACTCCCCAGCGGCACCACATGGCTCCCCCAGTCCAGCACTCGCGGCTCCCCGTCCCGCACATCGCACTAACGCCGCATTCCCGCACAGCACGGCTCCCCTCATCTTACACTCACGGCAGTCTCGCGCGGCTCCCCTCGTCCCATAATTCCCTCTGCCCGACTCCGCTACCCCGCACTCCCCATACCCCTCTGCCCTGCTCCCTTATCCCGCACTTCCTGCGCCTCTATCCCGCTCTCCTTATCCCCCTCATCCCGCACTCACGGCGGCGCACACGATGTGCGCGCAGGGCGGCGCGGGCGGCGTTGCGGAGCTGCCGCGGGTCCCCGTGCGGATGCTGTGCGGGCAGGGCCTCCATGGTGAGCGCGCAGTGCGTGGCGGGGGCGAAGAGACGCACGGGCGGCTGGTGCGGCGCCAGCGCGAAGCCCAGCACCCGCACGGCGCCCTGCAGGCACCGCAGCCCACACTTCCCGGAGAAGCTCAGCGCCTGTGGAGGAAGAGAGCGGTGAGAGAGGGTGTGCGGGGCCAGTGTGAATCCCGCACCAACTCCGCATCTCCCGGAGCAGCTCAGCACCTGCACGGTGCGAGACCAGCCCCAAACCCCCACCAACCCTGCACCTCCTGGAAAAGCTCAGCGCCTGCGGGAGAGAGCGGTGACCGGGGGCGACGCGGGGCCAGCGCAGACCCTGCACCGACCCCAAAACCCGCACCTCCCGGCGGAGCTCAGAGGCTGCGGGAACAGCCCGGACCCCGCACCATCAACCCCGCACCTCCCGGAGGAGGTGAGCGCCTGCAAGGCCAGTGCGAACGCCGCACCAACACCGCACCCCCCGAGCAGCCCAGCGCCTGCGGGGAGAACCCGGTGAGCGTCGAGGGCTGCAGGACCAGACCGATCCCCGCACCGTCCCCGGCACCTGTCGCGGCGCCAGCAGCAGCACGGCGCTGCCCTCCGCCGCCTCCACGGCCGCCATGGGCGCGCGGCGCGGCGTGGGGTCCCGGCGGGGCGGCGCGGAGCGGGCGACGCGGGCCGGGGCGCGGCGGAGGCGGCGAGCCGGCGGCATGGCGGGGCGCGGCGCTGCGCCTGCCCGGGGCCGCCCCCCGCCCTGACCCCGCCCCCAGGACGAGCCCGCCCAACCTCCGCCTTCAGCCCGTCCCTGTCCCATCCCCATCCCCATCCCGAAGCAGCTCCTGCAAAAAGTGCAATATTCTGATTTACTCTGAAGCAGAGCTCGGTTTCATTTAAGTAACTGCGTTTTCAGACAGAACGTTCCCCTCACAGCGCGGCTCCACAGCGCGTTTTTTCCACAAGCAGCGTTTTTCCAGGCACGGTTTTTAGGAACACCAGCGCCCCGCGCTCGCTGCGGGTTGGGGTGAGCAGCAGCACCTGCACCGCCGCGGTTCGCAGCCCGCGCCTCACGCGCAGGGCGAGACGGAGCTGGCTGCGAGGCCCGGGGGCAGAGCTCTGGCTCGGTTAGCAGGAAGGACCGGAACGTGGACGCGATCGCCGGGAGAACTCACCCCGCGGGTGCGTGGGCAGCACTCTCTGCCCCGCTCGTGTCTCGTTACACGCGACTGACGGCACCGACCCCTCACGCGCTGCAATAACAGCGCCGCTTTCGAAAGCTCTCTAAGGCGCCTCGGAGTTTATTTGCCGGCGCTTTGGGCACCGAGCCCGCCCTCGCCCCGCCCCCGCCAGCCCCGTTAATAGGGGGCTCCCGCGCCGCCTCAGCCGCCGCCCGCGATGCCACTGCCTGCTCTGCTGTGTCTCTGCGCGGCCGCCGCCGCCGCCTGCCCGGCCGCCGGGCGGTACCGCCTGGCCGGGCTCTTCCCGATGCACTGGGCGCCGCCATCGCCCACCGCCCGGCCCGCGCTGCCCACCTGCGACCGGTGAGACCGCCCCGCAGCCCCTGCCCCGCACAGCGGCTGCGCCTCCTCACGGTGGCCCCGCTCCCCGCCTGCCCCGCACCGCCCCTGCAAACTGGCTGTCCCGCATAGCTCGTTCTCCCCCGCAAACCGGCTGCCTTGTCCCGTCCCGCCCCTTCCCCGCACACCCGGTCCCTGTCTCCCCACACACACCGTCCCTGTCCCCCACAGCAGCACCGCCTTCAAAAGCCACGGGTACTGCCTGTCACAGGCCATGCGCTTCACCCTAGAGGAGATCAACAACTCCAGCCGCCTCCTGCCCGGGGTCTCGCTGGACTATGACATCCACGACACCTGCTCAGAGCCCGCCAGCCTCCGTGCCACGCTGCGCGCCCTGGCCCACGGGGACAGCACAGACATCCAGCTGCTGCCCTCCTTCCGACACTACCAGCCGCGGGTGGTGGCTGTCATTGGGCCAGACAGCACCCAGCTGGCCCTCACCACTGCCGCTGTGCTTGGCGTCTTCCTCGTGCCAGAGGTGAGGGCGATGGACTGAGGGTGGGTGGGCTTGCAGCCAAGGAGCCCTCCATGCACGCATCGGCCTGGGTCTCTTCCTGGGCACCAGCAGCTGCCAGGCAGGGATTGGGGCTGGCTTGCTGTGCCCACCCTTCTCTGGCGACCAGTGACAGGACCTGAGGGAATGGCAGGAAGATGCCAGGGAAGGTTAGGTTGGACATTAGGAAGAGCTTCCTCACCCAGAGGGTGGTGGAGCACTGGAACAGCTCCCCAGGGAAGCAGTTACAGCCTGACAATATTCCAGAAGCATTTAGCCAACACTCTCAGCCACACGGTGTGTGTTGGGGTGTCCTGTACAGGGACAGGAGTTGCATTTGATGGTCCTTGTGGGTCCCTTCCAACTCAGGACATTCTCTGATTCTATGATTCTCGTGGCAGCGCTTGGCTCTGGGTTGCTGCCTGTGCCATTGGCTCTCAGGGTGCCGCGGCCCGAGGGAGTGCAGCCCCCTTTCTCCTCTCCCGTTGCAGATCAGCTACGAGGCTTCCCTAGAGACACTGAGCCTGAAGCGGCGCTACCCCTCGTTCCTCCGCACCATCCCCAGTGACCGGCAGCAGGTCAAGGCCATCTTCCTGCTGCTGCAGCGCTTCAGGTGGACCTGGGTCGCATTGCTGGGCAGTGACAACGCCTATGGCAGGGATGGCCTGGACACGCTCTACAAGCTGCTGAGTGCCAGCGAGGTGTGCGTCGCCTACCGGGGCATCATCCCCCTCCACAAGGACACCAACAGCCCTGAGCTCCACAACCTGGCCAGGATTCTCATGGAGGTCAGGGTCAACGTCACCATCGTCTTTGCCAACAAAAGAATAGCCCGTGCGTTCTTTGAGGTGGTGGTCCAGAGGAACATCACCGACATGGTGTGGGTGGGCTCCGAAGACTGGACATTAGCACAAACTATCTGGCAGGTGCCTGGCATCCAGGGGATTGGCTCTGTGATTGGGATTTCAGTTGAGAAGACAGAGCCCGTGATGCTGGAACGCTTCGAGTCTTGGAAGGCAGCAGACAAAAGCACTGTGGCTGAATGCACCAGCGGCATGGGGGCAGACAGGGCAATGGGAGGGAGCGCCCAGCTGGAATGCACCCAGTGCTGCACTGGCTGCCGCTTGCTCGCCACCGCCCCCGATGTGTATGATGCTCAGGCCTCCTTCAACGTCTACTCAGCCATCTACGCTGTGGCCCACGGCCTCCACGACCTGCTTGGCTGCACCTCGGGGGCCTGCA
Source organism: Neomorphus geoffroyi (assembly GCA_033558235.1). Lineage (NCBI taxonomy): Eukaryota > Metazoa > Chordata > Aves > Cuculiformes > Neomorphidae > Neomorphus > Neomorphus geoffroyi. The sequence goes on along the minus strand of JAUMJM010000029.1, from coordinate 478,849 downwards.
GCAATGGCACAGTCTATCCCTGGCAGGTAAGTGCAAGGCCAGGAAGGATCTTCCTCCTGGCAGAGGATCTTTCCTCAGGGGAAGGATTGTCCCCTGAGCCCAGGGGTTTCCTGTCCCTCTGGAAGGCTCGTGTTCAAGCTGAAGAGCCCTGTGGGCTTCAGCTGCCTGCAGAGTCCAGGCAGCCCAAACCTGGACCTGCTCCTGGCCCTGGCATCACTCTCAGCCCTCATAGAAACCTGGAGAGATTTCTGTAGCCAGGCACGCATTGGCCGTTAGGGCTGGAAAGAGGAACAAGAGCAAGGAGGGGCCCTCCAGCACCCCTCCTCCCAAGCCAAGGCACCGTGCTCCTCAGCAGGAAGGGCTCTTCTCTTTTACAGCTCCTACAGAAAATCAAGCAAGTGAACTTCACCCTGTACAACAGCCACATCTCTTTCGACGCCAACGGAGACATTCGCAAAGGCTACGACATCATAATGTGGAACTGGAGCGGCCCGAGCTGGGCGTTTGATGTGATAGGAAGATTCAGTGTGGACCCTGACACGCTGCGCATTGACCAGGCCAGGATGCTGTGGCACACGAAAGATCACCAGGTACCACTCTGCCGCCAGATCTTATTTATTCCTTCTTGCTGTGCCAGCTGCACCCCCAACACTGCCAGGCATGGGGTGTTTCCCCAAAGCAGGACAAAACTGGGGTGATGGGGGGTGTGATCTACATCCTGAGCATCAGCTTTCAGACTGCAAACAAGCAGGGCACAGGAACCAAAAAGCCTCCCAGGTCCCACTTTTACCTTTGAAAGATCTCATGTTCTCTGTTAAGAACCACAATGTGGTGAGCTTTTGGCTCGGCCCAGGTTCTATTCCCAAAGCTGGTAGCAGCTGCCTGCACACTGACGGGCCCAGGCCTGGTGCTCAGCAAGGCACCACGCTGCCTGTCTCACACTTATTGTGCTCCCGCAGGCTCCCACCTCGGTCTGCTCCCAGCCCTGCAAGCCAGGCGAGAAGCGACTGCAGCGGAGCCGCCACCGATGCTGCTTCACCTGCATGGCCTGTCCACTGGGAACCTTCCTGAACAGCTCTGGTCAGTGTGCCGGGGGGCCTCGGTCCCCTGCCCGCACCCCGCTACCTCTTCCTCCCAGCTCCTTGCTTCCATTCCCACAGCCTCTCCTCCCCTCCTGCTCTCTGTTCCTCCCTGCGATCTGTAAAACCTGGGAGCTGACCTGACTGCGGTGCCGTTTGCCTTCCCGTGGCTATGCAAAGCTTCCTGGGGAGCGCGGCCACAGCCGGGTGTGGGTGAACAAGCGGACAGCGGAGCGGGGCCAGCACAGCCCCTTCTCCTGCGGCCAGGGCACACGGGGCTTCCGGCCACACGGCTGCTTCCTGCACCGCATCCTCTGGGAGGGAAATTGGCCTCGTGGTTGCCTTTGTGCTGCAGGTGGCACTCGGGGCTTCCACACCAAACAGTCATATGGAAATGTCCACATGGAAATGACCCCTGCCTGGGACAGGCAGCAGGAACCTTCTGTCCTGGAGTCACTGGCCATAACGTGAAGCCCCTTGCTCACTTGGCAGCCCCGACCTGTGCTCAGGGTGAGGGGGTGGAAAGGGCCAGCTCAGAGTGACAGGGGTCAGCATTGCTGTCCCAGAACTCCACCAGTGGTAGGGGGGCTGCTCCAGACCCAGCCCAGCCTTTGCCCATGGCTGCTGGACACACAAGCCCCCTTCCCACTCATCCCCAGCTCAGCCCCCGCTGCCCTCCCACCTCTCAGCCCAAACAATAGACTCCTGGGAAGTCCATGGGGGCAAATTTTGGGATAGAAGCCCCACCCAGCTCCCCAAGGCTTGGAAATGCCCAAGGAAAAGGCACTGGACGCAAGGAGTGGGCAGCTCTGGCAGAGAGCTGGGGCTGTGAGGGCGGGGTGCGGCACCACGGTGGGTTCTTACCAGTGCCTGTGATGCGCGAGTTGCCTGTGAGCTCTTGTCCTCTGCAGACCCCTACAGCTGCCAGCCCTGCGGGATGGACGAGTGGGCCCCACCGAGGAGTGCAGCTTGCTTCAACCGCACAGTAGAGTTCCTGTCCTGGTCCGAACCCACCTCGTTAGCACTGCTGACCCCCACTGTCCTGCTCCTGCTGCTCATGGCAGCGTTGGCCATCCTCTTTGCTGCCAACGCCTCCACACCAGTGGTCAAGTCTGCGGGCGGCAAGATGTGCTTCCTCATGCTGGGCGCTCTGGCCTGCGCTTGCAGCAGCCTCCTCTTCTACTTTGGGGAGCCCACCTGGGCCACCTGCCTGCTGCGGCTGCCCCTCTTCGCCATCAGCTTCACCCTCTTTCTCTCGTGTGTGGCCACACGCTCCTTCCAGATCATCTGCATCTTCAAGCTGAACTCGCGCTGGCCAGCGCTCTACGAGGCCTGGGTGCGGCATCGGGGCCCGGTGCTCTTTGTGGCCGCCAGCACCGCAGCCCAGGTGGTGCTGTGCCTGGCTATGGAGGCCACCAGCCCCTCATTGCCGCACAGGGACTACAGTGTGTCAGCTGAGCACGTGCTGCTGGAGTGCGGCCCGAGCATGGCTGTGAGCGGGACGGTGGCCATTGGCTACACCCTGCTGCTCAGCACCTGCTGCTTTGCCCTCAGCTACGCGGGCAAGGACCTGCCCGCCAGCTACAATGAGGCCAAGTGCCTCACCTGCGCCCTGCTCCTGCACCTCGCCTGCTCCGCCACTGTCTTCTGCACGCAGGGGGCCTTCCGCGGGCGGAGTGACACGGTGGTCCGGGTGCTGGGCAGCCTCTGCACACTGGGTGCACTGCTGGGTGGCTATTTCCTCCCAAAGGCCTTCGTCATCGTGCTGCGGCCGCACCTCAACACCACCGAGCACTTCCAGATGGCGATCCAGTGCTACACCCGGCGCCTAGCCGATGCGTGAGCCACGGCAGGAGGCAGAAAGTCCGACCTGTCACTTCCTGAGCCTCTGGAGGCTGCAGAGGGTTCCGATCCCCAACTCAGCCTCCAGCGGATGCAGGGGTGACTGATCTCCACCTCTTCAGCCTTCGGGGGGACATGCAGGGCCCAATCTTTGCTGGCAGGGACTCGGTAGACCCAGCCTGCCACTGCCTAAGGTGCCAGGGGACATGGGGGATGCTGAACTCTGCTACTAGGGACGCACACAGCCTGACCTGCTGCCAGAACCTGAGCCACCGCGAGACACGTAGGTCCCGATCCACCATCCAAGGCGCCGAGAATGCTGGTGGACACCCCTATCTCTGCCTCCTGAGCCTCCACGGACACAGAGAGCCCGACCAGCCACTTCCTGAGCCGCCGGGGATGCGGGGGGTGGGACGACAACCTCCGACACTGGGGCTGCTGGGGCCCCGATCCGCTGCCTGAGGTACCAAGAACGCCGGAGGACGCCAAGAGCCCCTCCCGCCGCCGCCTCAGGAGCCAAGAACGCCGGGGAGGCCCCATCTCCGCTTCATGATCCTCTGCGGGATACCTAGAACCCGTCGCACCACGGCATGAGCCGTAAGGGACGTGAGGGTGGCCGCACCTCCGCCTTCTGAGCCGCCGGGGACGCGAGGGGGGAGCAATTCCCACCGCCGCCGGAGACGCCAAGGGACACTCCTTGGCCGCTGGGGATCGCGCCTCCCGAGACGCCGGTCCCCGAGGCCGTGCGTTCTGACGTCACTTCCGGCGCGCCCCCCGCCGCGGAGCCAAGATGGCGGCGCGCGGGCGGTAGCGATGGCGGCGGCGCACAGCGTGCGGGTGCTGCGGGAGTTGAACCGGCAGCGCGCGGCCGGGCAGTTCTGCGACGCCACGCTGGGAGTGGGCGGCCGCGAGTTTCGCGCGCACTGGCCGGTGCTCGCCAGCTGCTCGCGCTTCTTCCGGGCCCGCGGCCCCGGCGGCCCCGTGGCGCTGCCCGACGGGCTGGCCGACACCTTCCAGCTGCTGCTCGACTTCTTCTACACCGGCCGCCTGGCGCTTACCGCAGCCAACCGCGCGCGCCTGCTGGCGGCCGCCGAGCAGCTCGGCGTGCCCGACGCCGTGGCGCTGTGCCGGGCTTTCCGCCCCGCCGGGGGGGCCGCGGGGCCGGGGGGGGCCGGTGAGGGGGCGAGGGTGGGCGGAGGCAACGGGCATGGCGCGAGGGGGGACAAGGGTGGGGGCAGGCATGGAGTTCGGGGCGGGGGGTGCGCGCGGGGGCGGGGGCAGCAGCCGCGGGGCAAGGTGTGACGGGGAGGGAGGAAACGGGAGAGAAGGGAGGGGGCCCATGGCAGGGGGAGTGGGAGTGGGCAAGAGGCGGGGGGGGGCAGCTGTGCGTGAGAGCAAGGGACAGAGAGGGGAGTGGGCACAGAGTGGGGGGGGTGGGCTGCGTGAAAAAGAAGTCGGGAGAGCAGGGGGACAGGGGAGATGGCGGGAAGTGGGCATGGAGTCCCGGGGGTCATGAGGGAGCAAACGGGGAAGATGGGAGCCCCATGGTGCTTGGGGGGCTGGGGCGTGTCAGGGGGCTTCTTGGGGCGTGAGTGGGTACAGAATGTGGGGGGCTGGTGCGTGAGGGAGTGGAGGTACGGCCTGGAGAGGGGACAGGGATGGGGCTCACGAGGGGGAGGGTGGTGATGGCCAGAGGCCTAGTGATGATCACCTCTTCCCTGCGGCCTGGGGATGAGGGGAATGGGGTTATGGTAACTCCACGGTGTGGAGGGGACAGGAGGGACAGCAGCCCCACAGCCTGGCAGTGCGTGAAGGGACAGGGGGGATGGCAGGGAGGTGATGGCTGGAGGTGGGGTGATGGGCATCTGTCCCCTGCAGGCCCCGGAGGTGGTGGGCGATGGGCAGGTGGACAGTGGGGCCGTTCCCGGGAAGAAAGCCCTGCGCAGCAAAAAGAGCCCCTCCCCGGGGAAAGCGTCCGGGACACCGGGGAGCGGAAAAGGTACAGCGGCGCCGGTCGAGTGCCCCACGTGTCATAAAACCTTCCTCAGCAAATATTACCTTAAAGTGCACAACAGGTAAATGCTCCGGCTTCTCCTTCCCCTTGCACGTGCCCCACCGGGCTGGGTCCTTCCCACTGCGCTGCAGGGTGGGCACCTGGCGCTGCTGCCAGCCCCTTGGTGCCGGGGGGTGGCTGCAAGCTGGAGAAGGGGATTGTGTGTCCCCAAAACACTTCTGAGAGCCACAGCATCCATCCTGGGCTTTGGTTGTTGGTGTTGTGGCTGGGCTGGCTCTCAGAGGCCGTGTTGGGGGGTCTCAGGCCGCACCGGCTGTGGGTGGGCAGTGGGAAACGTCCCAGGCTCTTAAAGCCTGTGTGGGCTGTGCGGAGTTTGCCAGGGTTGTGGGGAGCTCCGGACGCCTGAGGTGCTCCAGGGTTGCTCAGCAAGAGGGCACGAGCTCCGGCTCAGCCCTGACCCCTGCACACAGGGGTTTTCATGGGGCGCAGTGGGAACCCACACAATGCTGTGCTCGCGTGGGATCAACAGAGCTGGTGTAAAGGGCAGCTTTTGGGAGCGTTGGTGTGTGGGCGGGGTGTGTGAGAGCTGTCAGGTCGCTCCCTCTCCCTCCTTCCCAGAGCCCTCACTGGGCCGGTTTTGTGCGTCGCTGCGTGGGGCTGGCAGTGAGGGCTGCTCTCCGCCTGTGTTCCCCTAGGAAGCACACAGGAGAGAAGCCATTCGAGTGTTCCAAATGCGGCAAATGTTACTTTAGGAAAGAGAATCTCCTGGAACATGAGGCCAGGAACTGCATGAGCCGATCCGAGCAGGTACGCCTGGGAAGCTGCCCGGGAGGTGGGCAAAGCGGGTGCAGGAGTGGGATTAGAGCCTCTTTCCAGCCGCAGTCCACATCCTGCTCGGCTACCAAACAATACCCTCTCATCACTGCTGTGCATCACACGAACTACAGCCTGCCCCCTCCCACGCCCGCTGCGAATGGCAGTGGCTTTTGTCTGATTTGCAGACACTGTTGACTTTGCCTGTCCTCTCCAAGCACCTGAGGGTGCTCTTCGGAGCGTAAACGATCCCAATGGCTGCAGACACAGCTAAACACTGTAACAGGGCCCCAGCACCTGAGTGCTAAGCACTGGCCTGGGTTGTGGGTGTCTGACAGCCTCGTGGTTCTGTAGGAGCCAACACCTTCCTGTCTCCTGCAGGTGTTCAGTTGCGCCGTCTGCCAGGAGGGGTTCAAGAGGCGTGTGGAGCTGCGGCTGCACATGGTGTCACACACTGGGGAGATGCCCTACAAGGTCAGCATTCCCTGGGCTGAAGGACATGGGATGAGCCGTTCCGTTGTGGGGCACCCTGGCTCGGCAGAGCCGAGCGCGCCGACTCCCTTCCTTGGTCTGCATAGCCCTCTGAGTGGTCCCCATTGCTGCGCCGGAACATGCTCTGGGATGGCACCAGGGTGTATCATCTCAGCATGGTGCTGCCCTGCCCACTGTGCCCGCGTGCCACTGCGCCTCTCCTTTTCTCAAAGGGGCCGGTTTAGGGGCAGGAGGGTTACTTTTCTCTCCTGCCCCTCAGTGCTCCTCCTGTGCCCAGCAGTTCATGCAGAAGAAGGACCTGCAGAGCCACATGATTAAGCTGCACGGTGCGCCGAAGCCCCACGCGGTGAGTGGAGCAGGCAGCCATGGGCTTCTGGAGGGGGTAACCTGCACTGAGGCCTTGCTGGCTCTGCTTGGTGCAGCGAGGAGCTACAGAGTGGCTGGAAACGGTGGTTTGGGGTGCAGGATCAGCCCTTGTCATTTTTTGGCTGACATACCCAAGTTCTGAGCAGCGTTTCGCTGTTATTGGGCTGCCTCATCCCATTTGCACCCTTGGAGCTGATGTGCGGCTGCCAGGAGGGCCCTGGAGCAGTGGCAGAGGGACGGGGCTGCTGCAGGCCCGTGCTGTGACCAGCACCCGGTGATGCTGCCTGACCCCACACTCTCCTGTGGCCTTGCAGTGCTCGACCTGCTCCAAGTGCTTTCTGTCCCGGACAGAGCTGCGCCTGCACGAGGCCTTCAAGCACCAGGGAGAGAAGCTGTTTGTCTGTGAGGAGTGCGGGCACAGGGCCTCGAGCCGCAATGGCCTGCAGATGCACATCAAGGCCAAGCACAGGTATGGCATGGCCCGCGTCCTCCCACCATCAGCCAGGCTCTCCTGGCTGCGCTTCCTCCCCCGTGAGCCTGGCTGGCTGCTGCTGGGAGAGGAGCTGCGGGAGCCGTGGCTGCAGAGCAGCATTTGTCGGCCTCCAGATACATCCATGTGAGCCGGGTTGCAGTAGGATTTAATTACAAAAACGCTGGGCGAGGAGCAGCTGCTGATTGAGGGGCTGGAGGTGGCAAAGGCAAGGATGGTGACATTTCTCCCGCCTGCAGGAACGAGCGGCCCTACGTCTGTGAGTTCTGCCACCACGCCTTCACGCAGAAAGCCAACCTCAACATGCACCTGCGCACGCACACCGGCGAGAAGCCCTTCCAATGCCACCTCTGCGGCAAGACCTTCCGCACGCAAGGTACTGCCTGGGCGCATGGCAGGGCCTGCGAGTGCTGAGCTCTGGAATCCGCAACTGTCAGAAAGCAGCCATGCTGTGAGACCTGGCTTCCCCAGGGGGCCACGCCATGCTCTTGCTGGCGTGTGGTGACCCTGAGGAAAGCACCTTCCCGTTATTTCCATTGCGCTCATGGCACAAAATGGGGAGGAATTACTGGCTCTTCCCCAATAATGCTCAGCCTGGAGCCAGCGTCTTCGCAGCCATCCCTTCCCTGCGCCCACGGTCTGTGCTACGGCATGGCACATTCCTGTGCCTGGGCACAGGGGGATGTGCCAGCACAGGGGGCACGTGCCGCACCACTGACCAGCGGCTGCTCCCTTGTCTCTGGCTACGACTGGCAGCGAGCCTGGACAAGCACAACCGGACACACACTGGGGAGCGCCCGTTCAGCTGCGAGTTCTGTGAGCAGCGCTTTACGGAGAAGGGGCCACTGCTGAGGCACATCGCCAGCCGGCACCAGGAGGGGAGGCCCCACTTCTGCCAGATCTGCGGCAAAACCTTCAAAGGTAACGGCCCCGCTCTGCCCCGTGGCACCTTGAAAGCCGCCCTCCTTTCCCTGGCACGAGCCTGCATGGTGCGGCGCTGCCACCAACAGCTCTTGCTTCCCTTGCAGCCATTGAGCAGCTGCGCGTCCACGTGCGCCGGCACAAGGGCGTGAGGAAGTTCGAGTGCACTGAGTGTGGCTACAAGTTCACGCGACAGGTGAGGCGTCCCCGGCTCTGGGGCTGCAGAGCTCGCTGCGCCGAGCCGGGGGAGCTGCCCTCAGTCCTGCACTCTCCTGTTTCAGGCTCACCTAAGGCGCCACATGGAGATCCACGACCGGGTGGAGAACTACAGCCCCCGGCAGCGGAAGCTGCGTAACCTGGTCATCGAGGATGAGAAGGCGGTGGTGGTGGCCCTGCAGCCACCTCCAGAGCTGGAGGTGGGCTCGGCCGAGGTGATCGTGGCATCCCTGTCCTGTGGGTCCCTGCCCGAGCAGATCCCCGTGCAGAGACTCTGCTCCAACGAGAGCTTCTCCACGGATGTGATTGAGCAGTCGCTCATCATCACAACGATTCCCTAAGACTGAGAGACAATGCGACTGCCTGTGCGCATCCTTCCTACCAAAACCCAACACAGCATTAGGCTGCAGCCCCTATGGCTGCGTTGCTGCACCCTGGGTTGCGTGCCTGCCCCTTCCCCACAGAGCTCCCACCCCAGGGGCAGCGGAGGAGTCACAGCACTGTCACCAACAGGAATCCAGTGAAGAAACAGACATGAAGCTGCTTCAATAAACGTGCGCGTGCTGCACGAGGCAGACGGCTCCCTGTGTCACGCTCTGAATTGGTTTTTAACAAGCTTTAGCGCCCGTTTGCATGCAGGGGGTGGGCTGGCGCACGGTTCCCCTTTCCCCAACACCAGCGGTTCTGCCCCTGGGTCTGAATGCTCCCCATTAAAGCTCATCTTCCCCACCAGAGCCTGGCTCTGCCCCTTCACTTATTGCTTCCCAAAAGGATTGTCTCCTCTATTAAGTCTGTGCCTTATTTCTCTTTGTTGAGCTTCTGCCAGTCACTGCTGCTTTACCTCACTGAAGGTGGGGCACGACCCACCCTGTTACTTAATGAACCACATTATCACAAGGAGCCGGGCAAAGCTTCAGTCTCTGGGGTTCAGGTGTGGGGATTTGTGCCTGAAAGAAGGGGATGCCAGGTGTCCCTAGGGTGAGGGAAAGGTCACTATGTGTCCCAAAACCACAGCTGCGCTCTCTCCCTTCCCGCTCTTCCTCACCAAGAAGGCAGAGTCTTCAGTCTTAGCAATGCAGTGAGAACGCACTGCAGTGATCCCTTGGACGTAGCAGGTGCATGGCACACAATTTATTTAACTTGACTGCTGCAAGTAAATTTAAAAACAAACCATGAAACTAAAAATACATGATCTGTAAATGCTGGAGGCTTTTGTTTCAAAGGACGGTGCTGTACTCAGTGAATTGGACACGAGTTCTACAAAAAATAAATATGGATCTGTCGCTGCAGCTAGTTGGGGCCACGAGTCTGATCGTGAGCACAGCGGCACCAGACAGCGCACATTAGCGATAGCTCAGCACAGATACCTAGGGGTGCAGATTCGGCTGCACAGCGCATGCCATCCCTCCCAGGCACAGCACGAGCCTCCCAGAGATGGAGGAGCCACCCTGGATTGCAGCTCCTCTGCCCATGGGGGTCCTGCTACACCCCAACCTGTGCCAGCAATGGCTCCAAACCGTGGGCTGCTGCAGGTGGGCACTGCCCCTCTGCCAGCACGCGGCAGCTTCAAGGCACTGTCAGTGTTTCAGAATTGGTGTAATGAGCAGCTTTCCTGCGTTCCACAGCTGAGGAGCGTGGCACAAAATGGCGTTGAAGGCAAACAGGATATTTTTAAAGCTGTGAGGACGCTGATGCTGTGGAGAGGGGGCTCTGGCACCGCTCAGCTTGGCGGCAGGTCAAGTATGTGGGCTTCCACCTCTGAATTACCCTTTAACTGAAACATTGTTCCTTTTGGTTAGAAAGATGGACATAGCGAACACATCCAGGCACCACCTTGGCCGCTCTCACGCTCTGCGGTTTTCCTGAAGGTGCGGCTCGTTTCCGGGCAAGCCGTCCCACAGTTTCAGTTGAAGAAACATTCCTGGAGCAAACCACAGGCAGCGGTCGCTTGAGTCTAAAGGCAAATTGTACACAGGCTAAACCAGAACCAAACCCCAAACAAAACTAAACAAAACCGCTAACCCTTCGCAGCACTGGCTGAATCGATACCTTCACCGAAACACCTGGGTGTCTTCCACCCACCTGGATCCCGAAGGCTCCTGCAGAGCAGAGGCACCACAGGCACGAGACCGCTCGGAAGGTCACAAGTTCCCTCGCGCAAGGGAATGCGATTCTGCATAGAGGGATCAAACCCTGCCAGCAGTTCTGCAAGCTGGCAGTGAATCCCCCCAGGAAGTCACGCTCACCTTTCCCAGTAAGCTGGGTTTTGTCTAAACCAGGACAATGTTGCTCAGCTCCTTTGCTGCGGTGCAGAGCACTCCCTTGCCCGGCTGCCCACCCTGGCTGCAGGCTCGGCACAGGAGAACTGGAAGCAAACGGCTCTGGCCACGAGCAGCAGCTCTTCCTGCCGGGTTCAGCCCTGCTACCCATGAGCACTGGTGCAGGGGGAAGGCAGGGGGAAGGCAGGGGAGGCAGCTGTGGAGCCACTGCGCTGGCTGGTCAGGGGGAGTATGTGCTCTCCCTTCCCCCTGAAGGAGGGCGCAGCCAGGGTGGTCAGAAACAAAACCGATCTGCTGTGAGAACGTGGGTAAAAGATAAATAAGGGTGTTTCTGCCTAGAAGGAAAAAGTGCTTTGCTGGGAAGGGCTGGAAAACAAATGCCAGAAAAAAATTAAATGCTGCAAGTTAAAAAAAAAAACAAAACACCAGAACACAGGGAGACCTGGAGCTCGGACACAGGGAAAGGGGGAGCTTCATAACCTGGCCCTGGCAAGATCCCTGCTACAGGACCCATTCCTTCTGCAGGCAGGACTTGGAACCGGCGATGGCAAGAAGGGCCGTGCCCACACACCAACCCCTCTGCCCCAACAGCTGCTCCTCTCCGGCCACACAGATGAAGGTGGGCACAGGTCTGTCTGGGGACCACAGCACCGCCCTGCCAGACAGATCCCTCCTAGAAAGAAACTGAAGGAAGGAGTTTGGTGGCAGACAAAGTGTTAGGGGTGAAGGAGCTGCAGTGGGAGGTGTCTGGCCAGAAGCCGGAAGCTGTGACGCTGTGGCGATGTTCAAGGCAATCGCTTTACTCAGAGTTCGCCCCTTGGGTCTCCTCTCCCACCCGGGAGAAGGGCCCAGGGGCACCACAGCGAGGCCATGCTCTCTGCTGGCTGCAGCTCCGCAACAGCACATCCAGTGCTCAGTTCTCACCCCCTCTGTGACCAGTACGGTTCTATTTCCAGGTTCACCTCTACCTTCTCTCAAAGCAACACGTGCTCCGGACAAGGAACAGCTGGGGGTCAGTGCCTGCCCCACTAACGAAGCTCGTTCAGGTTCTGGTTGTGAAGGTTTTGGTGCTGCCTATTCAGGTCGATGGTGTTGTCCAGCGTGATGCTGTCATCCTCCAGCGTGGTTTCCGGCATGAACTGCCGGAATATGCTGACACTGCCGTGCCAGAAGATGGGCTCGGGCAATCGGCCCACCACACTCCATGTTCGCGTCTCGGGGTCGTAGGCTTCCAGGACGTCCGAGAGTTCAAACGTGTTATCGTAGCCACCAGACACATAGAGCTTCCCGCCCAGCACGGCCACGCTCCCCCCAACGTGAACCTACAATTTAAAAGTGCACACACAGCAATTAGAAAGTGGCTTTGCCCAGTCAGGCAGAGGACAGAGGGGCTGTGTGCTGTCCTGCAGCCACCTGCTTGGATGGCACTCAGCGCCCACCAGCCCCAGGCTCTGGACCAGCCCTGCTCCAGCACCAGGAGCCGACAGTCCTTCAGCTCGTGCCTGCTGGGCTGAATGCCTGGCTGCGCAGTCGCAGTCCAGTTTTTCTTCCAGGTGACTGTGCTTAACTGCACGTCGTGTGCAGGGAGTGAGAATCTAAACAGCACCTGGTTTTCCAAAGGTAAATCAAGCTGATTTTTAATGCTGACAGGCGCCCCATAGGCCAGTGAGCGTCTTACCTGAAGCATGGCAGGGATCTTATCCCACTCGTTCTTCACTGGATTGTAAACGTCCACTTCAGCCGAGTCATCTCTGGGGAGGTAACACAGAATTACTCTTCTGCGTTCTAAAAGCCTCCTGCCTGCAAAGCCTGAGTCCCACAGCCTGAAACACCACCCTGAGCCCTTCTGCTCCAATCCTGCTTCACGTATCAGAGACCAAGGGGCTCCTGTATGGAGGCGCAGGTCTCGATGCACATTGACCCTGCTTCCTCGAGAAAACTCAGAACCAGAGCCAGTGCCTTGGGACGTAGCACCTGGGAGCCGAACGCTGCTGTGCAGTGTCTGTACTGGAAGCACCGCTGCTGCGCACAGCACTCCTGCCACCACAGCAGCAGGAGGGTCAAATACTTCCAAGGATGAAGTGAAAGCCCCAATGGAATGGAAGGGAAATGAGGGGCTTGTCACACAGCTCTGGGCACTGGTGATGGGTAGGGCAGGACCTCCTCTCCCATCCCAGGGTCAGCTCCAACAGGGATGCAGCTGAGGACAGAAGCATTGTGCTGGGCCTTGTTTAGGGCTGTAAATCAAGTCCCACTGGAGGGGATCATCAGGCAGCAGCTTCAGTCTGAGCTATTTAACCAAAAATTGAGTCTGCAACTGATTCCTCTGTCCTCCAGAGATGATCTTACAGTTTACACGGAGCAGCAGCCCACGTGAAAAGAGGGGAGGAAATCCTGACCCTGGTCGCCTCCTCAGTAACTCCTGCAGATGCACAAGCGATGGGAAATCCTTATGTCTCAATCACCAGTATTTTAAAATGGAAAAGGCAAACCTACAGGATCGGCTCGTGACAGGTAGCAAACAGCCCTGCTGCTGTTACTGAGACCAGGTGACTCCAACCATTCCCTGCGAGCGGCTGCTAGGAGCCGGGACGCTGGCCTGAACCCAACTGAACCAAACAAAAGCTCTTAGGTCGAAGCAGCTGCTTTGTGCAAAGCCAAGAGGAGATGAAAACAGAAAAGTGTCTGGAGGCCACCGCAGACGTCAATGTTTGTTCAAAGTCAGCACAGCCAGATGAAACACTTCAGTGCTAGCGTGCCTTTCTGGTTATTTTTAATGAAGTGGATAACCTAAGTGTTTGCGCCACCAGCACAGCTTTGATGGGCAATTGGGTCCCAGTTTGGAAACATCCTTAAAAATAGTGACCAATCACTTCATCTCCGGCGCTGTTATCTCTGCCGAGAGGGAGGATGCCCTCCCAGCGCTACGGTTTAACGTTTTCTTGGAGCTTACTGGCTTATTTATAGCAACAAGGGCGGGAGGGGACCAGAAGCCAAGAAAACCGAGAAGTCTAATTCCAAGCCGTGCTGCTGACTCCGGCCAGATTTACACCTGGCTATTCCCAGCCCTGGGCTTCAGTCCAGACATTTTTGCACAATTTTAAGCGTAGCTCTTTGAGGTCGAGTCACAATGGACGTGAAGGAAAGAGGAGCAGTGGTTTATAGACCTCCTATAGTACCAAAAGAGCACCACCATGCTTTTCCAACCCCGTGCTCTCCTACAACTGCTCACAAAACCTGAGCCCCTTCCCAGGAGACCCTGGTTGGTGGTGGCCCTGCTGCTGCTCACCGTATGAAGTACATGAGGCCGTTGAGGGTGACAGTCTTTGGGGCAAAGGACCAGGGTGGCAGCTGTCCACAGCTGACGAGGGACCAGAGGTCGCTTTCGGGGTCGTAGCACTGCATCACCATTGACTCCTTGCCAGTCAGGGAGCCGATGGCAAACAGCTTGCCGCGGCAGGAGGTGGTGGAGCAGTTGTCCATGGGGTACGGCATGGGCTGCAGGGCCTCCCAGCTGTCCACTGTGTGGTCGTAGCGCTCCGTGCTGTCGGAGGCAATGATGTAGAGCAGCCCGTCCAGGACCGTAGAGCTGTGGTATTCTCTGGCTTTCAGCATGGGCGACACCTCCGTCCACTCGTTCACACTGGAATTGTACCTCCAGACACAGTCGTAGAGCCTCGAGCCATCCGACCCCCCTGCAAAAGCACATGGTTCAGAGCCTGGTTTCGCACAGGGAAGTACACTGGGGCGGCAGAGGGGGCTTGGCTCGAGACAGGGATCTTTGCTGTCTCCCAGCTAAGCCTTCTGAACATCCATGGGCGCTTCTCTGCTTCCCAGGACTGTATGCTACGAAAACACCTCAGTGCTTAGGACCACAGCGCCTGAGAGGTTAAAACTCCACCGTGGTTTTGTGCATAAAATCCACCATGAGGACTGTAACAGCAGTTTTGCACCGTTCCCTTCCCAGCAAGCCAGGAAGGATTTCCTGTGTCATTCCTAGAATGCACTCAGCCATGCCTCAAAACTGAGTCTCCCAGGTTTGACTATTTCCATCCTTCCAAATAACCACTTTCTCTCTCATTTTCCCGCTCCGCCACTATCCAGAGGCTACTCTGACGTGGTGCAGACCAACGCTTGCAGCGCATGGCTGCCCAGGCACCATTACTGCTAGCAGCACAGGAACCCCCCCGCCCTGCCTGCACTACAACACTGACACCAAGCAGAACGACTGACGATCCCCACTGTCAGCAGCCTTGCCAACACATGGTGCTCCCGACAGTATCAGCACCCTCAGATCCACCAGGATTGCTCTGGGAAGCTCTCACGGGATGTAAGGGCGTCCCTACAAACGAGCTGTGTGGCAGCCCATCATTTTTACAGCCCTGCCCTTAAAGAAGAGCCTGGTTTTCTGCTCCTGGTGAGAGAATGGACAGATTTCTGTCCACCTGCATCTGACCTGCCCTTCACATCTCTGTCAGCACATCCCGCAAACCCGGGACAGGCTGTTGCGCAGCGCCCAGAGTCCCAGCCCGTGGTTTGTATGGCTGCCGCAGGGTGGCTGCAACAGCTACAGGGATGTAGTTCAAAGGACTCTCCTAGATGCAGGCTAACAGCCAGATTTACACACCCGTGTCACCTTGACAGGAGTAATTATAGCCCCAGTGCATGGTGAGGAGGCAGGAGACGTGCTGGGAAGGTTTGGTGACTCAGGCGCTGGCTGGCTGGCTGCGGGGCTGGGGTGTTCCAACATGCCTCAGCCACTCGGCTTGTGATTCAGGGGCTCTGGACCCAAACCTCGTCTTCACAGCCAGAAACCCAAAACCCTCTCAAGTCCCTGCTGTCTCCTTGAGCAGCCAGTTAGAAACTCCTAGCAGAGAGCTGTGACTCCTGCCCATGTGCTCAGGAGCGTTACTCATGGCAAAATACCTCCTGGACTGAACCCAGTTGCTAAATCCAGCGCCAACCCCAAAGTCAAAGAATCACAGAATGGTTTACATTGGATGGGACCTCAAAGCCCAGTTCCACCCCCCTGCCATGGGCAGGGACACCTCCCACTGGATCAGGGGGCTCCAAGCCGCATCCAACCTGGCCTTGAACACCTCCAGGGATTGGGCAGCCACCACTGCTCTGGGCACCCTGGGCCAGGGCCTCCCCACCCTGACAGCAAAACATTTCTTCCTACAATGTCATCTGAATCTCCCCTCTTTCAGCTGAATACTCTTCCTCTTCGTCCTCTCCCTGCACTCCCTCATAAAGAGCTTCATTCTAACAGTCTCCAGCCCTGCCTTCAGGCTGCAGCCATACTGAGCCTGAGCCAAGTTTCAGACTCTCCGCTACCCTGAGAGAATCCAAGCCTTGCTGCCAGAGCCCACACGTTCCCAACAGAAATCTCAGCACTGGTGACTCTGTGCCCTTACCTGTGACATAGATGTCATTGCCCAGCGCGGCAACACTGTAGCCCCCACCCAGGTGCTCGGGGAATTCGGCCAGGTAGCGCCAGTGGCCAGTGCGTGGGTTGTAGCAGTCGACGGTGACGAGCTCATCGCAGTCGCGGTCACAGCCACCAACGAGGACAAGGATCTCGGCAAGGCCGGTGGAGGGCCGGGGCCGCATGCGGGCACAGGGGCCCCGGTCGTGGCGGTCAAGGCGGGCAGCCTGGAAGTCACGGGCCTCACGCAGGAGGCGCAGGCAGGGTGGGCAGCGGGCCACGAGTGGCTCGCCCTCCACGTGGGCTAGCAGGTAGAAGCGGCGCACAAAGGGCAAGCGGACGTGGGCCAGGAGCTGGGGCAGCAGTGGGGCGCGGGCGGCGGGGTCGGCACGCACCCAGCGCAGTGCCAGCTGGAAGGCGGCCTCCTCCTTGGGGACGCAGAGCCCGTCGTCCCGCAGGTAGGAGAGCAGCCGCGGCAGAGGCAGCCGCTCCAGCTGGGCGCCCAGCTCACCCACGTGCCGCAGGATGAAGCGGTGGGCAGCAGCTGCCAGCTCGGGGCAGGCGAAGGCCTCAGCAAAGTCCTGCATGTCCAGGGCGTTGGCGGGCTCCAGCTGGCGCGCCAGCCAGGCGCCGCAGGCCTCCTTGACGGCCGGGAACTGCAGCAGGTCAGCGGCACGCAGCAGGCGCTCGGCGATGTCGGGGCCCAGCCCACCCACCCGGCCGGTGTAGGCGAAGTCGAGGAGGCGCGCCAGGCACTCGGGCTCCACGCCGTGCAACCGCACGCGCTCAGCCCGCGCCTCACGCAGCGCCCCGCCGAACATGGCGCGGAAATAGCCGGAGGCGGCGGCCAGGACGGCGCGGTGTGCCCCAAACTCCCGGCCACCTGCCACCACCGTCACGTCGAGGAGGCTCCGCTCAGCGCGCAGCGCGCTCAGTCCCCGCAGCAGGGACACCGCGTGCGCCGGCTCTCCCGTCACCGCCGCCGCCGTCCCGCCGGTGCTTGCCGCCATGCCGTGCCTGTGGGAGAGCGCTCGCTGAGTCAGCCCCGAGACCAGCTGGGGAGGCAGAGGAAAAGGTGAGCCAGCAGAGGGAAAAACGTCCTGCCTGGGGTTCGGGAGAAACTAAAGAGCCCTGGGAAACACCCTCCGTCCCCGTGGCACGGTTGCATAACCCGCCGGCAGCTGCCCCCCCTCTCAGCCCGGTGATATTTTTAACAGGCCAAGCTGAGGTTTGCCGGGCTCAGGCGGCTCTGGCAGCCAGGCAGGGCTCCGCACAGCGGAGAGCTCGGGGGACGCCTCGGCTGCGAGCTGGACGGGAGAGAACGGAGCAGAGAGCAGGGGAAAAGCTCGCCCCCGGCCGGGAGGGGAGCGGGGGTAGCTCGATACCCGAAATTCCCCTTTCCGTAACAGTAACTACCTGTTGTATCAAACGGGAAGAGGCGCTGCCCGCTCCCCCCGCTGCTGGGGATTTCCTTCCCCTTCTCCCGGCCCCTTCGCGGCCTTCCCGGACCCCGCGGGCCCCGCACGGCGGGGCGTCCCGGAGGCCGCAGCGGTCACAGCGGGTCGCCCTGTCCCGCGCCTGCCCACCCTCCGTGGGCCCGTCGCGATGCGATACTTCGAGCTCACCGCTCCGCTGCGCCCCGGCCCCGCCTTCCGCCTACTCCCCGAGGCTCCCGCGGCCTCTGCGCAGGCCTGGGACGCAACTTCCGGCGGCCCCGCGCGCGAGCACCACAGGTTTCGACTATCCCGCAAGGAACTACAACTCCCGGCATGCCCCGCGCGCAAGAGCCACAGCTTCCGGCATCCCAACACGAAGGGACTACAACTCCCGGCAGCCCCCCCCCCCCCGCGCGCAGTCCAACTTCCGGCCCCCCCGCACGCAGCCGCCCCCTCGCCGCCTCCCGCCGGTACCGAGCGCTCGCGGGTGTCGGCGCTGCCCGGCTGCCGCCGCTGGTCCGGTCCCGCTTCCCGCCGTCGGACATGGATTCCGACTCCTGTGCCTCCCCGTTCGCCCCAGAGGTGAGCGGTGGTCCTATGGTGGTGCCGGGGGGCGCATCTCCCGCCGAACGGTCCGGTCCGGTCCGGCCCAGCCCGGCTGCCGGTGCTTCTCCCCGCCGCGGGGCTGGGGCCATCTTGTGCTGCCCGGCGCCCTGGATCGCGGCGAGGGAAGGTGGCCCAGCCCGCCTGAGGAACCGGTACCGGGACGGGGGTGGGGACGACGAGCAGGCGGCGTTGCCCGGTACCGAGACGTGAGGGGGGGTTCGCTGCTCAGTGCTGAGACCAGGGGGAAGTAGGGGGAGGCGGCACTGCCCGGTACCGAAACGTGGAGGGAAAGGGTGGGCGGCGCTGCCCGGTACGGATACCCTGGGGGGGGTGGCGGGCGGTGCTTCTCGGTACCGAAACGTGGGGGAAAGAGGCGGGGTGCGGCGGCCTAACTGAAGAACCGGTACCGAGAGACCGCGAGGCGCTGCCCGGTACCGAAACGAGGAGGGAAGGGGACGGGGAGCAGGGGGCGCTGCCAGGTATTGAGACCGGTTGGGGGGGGGGAGGGGGAGCGGGTGGCGCTGCCGAAACGTAGAGGGGGGGAGGGGGGCGTCCTGAGGGACCAGTACCGAGAGACCGGGGACTCTGCGCTGCCCGGTACTGAGGCGGGCGAGGGTGCGAGCGGGAGGTGTTTCCCAGTACCGAAACGTGGAAGGAAAGGGGGGGCGCTGCCCGATGCTGGGACCTGAGGAGGGGGGCGAGCGGGCGACGCTGCCGAAGCGGGGTGGGGGGTGGAAGGGGGAGGCGGGGGAGGGACGGCCTGAGAGACCGGTACCGGGAGACCGGGGAGGGGCGGCGCTGCCCGGTGCTGAGACCTGGAGGAGGGAGAGGACGGGGTGTGCGGGCGGTGCTGCCCGGTACTGAAATGTGGAGGGAAGGGCGGGGGAGGGGTTGGGCCGCTCCGTCCAGTACTGAGACCGAGGAGGGGCAGTGGGGCGGCCTGAGAGACCGGTACCGGGAGACCTGGGGGGGCGGCGCTGCCCGGTACCGAAACGTGTAGGGGAAGCGGGAGGGGCGGTGCTGCTACCGGTACTGAGAGCTGGGGGGGGATGAAAGGGCGGCGCTGCCGAAACGTGGAGGGAAGGAGGGGGGGGGCGGCCTGGGTTCCAGTACCGAGGTGGGGGGGGAGACGGCGGTGGCCGGTATCGAGAGCCGGGGGGGAGGGGGCGAGCGGGAGGATCTTCCAGGTACCGAAATCTCGGGGGAAGGGGGGGGGGTGGTGTCAGGAGGCGCCGTTCGGTACCAAGGAGGGTGGGGGCGAGCGGGCAGGCGGTGCAGCCTGGTGCCGAGTTCCGCGGGGAGGGGGAGTGCCAACATTGGGGGGGGGGGTCGGGGGGCTGCGCCGCCGCCCGGTGCCGCCGTGGGGAGTGGGGGCGGAGTGGGAACGGCGGGGCCTCCTACCCCCTCTGGCGGTTCCTCCTCCCCCCCCCCCCCCCCCGCCTCCCCTGGTGGGGCCTCCCGTCCCCTCGGTGCCTCCTCCGCCTTCTGCCGGCAGTTCCTCCCACCGCGGTCCCCCCCCCCTCCCCGCCGCTGACCCCCCTCCCTCTCCCGCAGGATTTCTCCCCCGCCTCCCGGCGCCACCGCACCGTGGAAGACTTCAACAAGTTCTGCACCTTCGTGCTGGCCTACGCGGGGTACATCCCCTACCCGCAGGAGGTGAGGGGGCCCGGGGCAAAGGCAGCACGGCGGGGGGGCGACCGGGCTGCTTTGGGGTGGGGTAAAATCATACAGCTCCCGGAATCGCTTCCGCAGCCTCCCTGGGGCCTGGCAGCTCCGTGCCACGGCTCAGCCCAGCTGCAGATCCCCATATGGGACACGGAATTGCTCCTGCAGCTTCTCCAGGGCCTGGGCGTCTCTATGTTGCTGCTCTGCCCGGCTGCAGATCCCCGTACGGCTCCCAGAGTCACTCCCGCAGCTTCTCCAGGGGCTGGCAGCTCCAGGCTGCAGCTCTGCCTGGCGGCAGTGCAGGTGACAGAGCAGTGCGTGGGAGGCTTGAACTTGGGTGAGATCAGCCGTGCAAGGCAGCGCCTCAGGGACAGGCGCAGCACCTCAGCACCACACGCGAGTTGACTCCAAATTAATGCCTTTATCCACTCTGTTGACATTGTCCAGGAAACGCCGCTGAGGAACAGCCCCAGCCCTCCCAACAGCACCGGAGGCACCATCGACAGTGATAGCTGGGATCCCCGCTTCAATGATGTCTCCTCCTCCATCTCCTTGCCCGCCAAGAACAGAAAGAACTTCAGTCAGCTGAAGCGAGTGAAGCCGTATGGCTCCCTGTTCCAGCGGGCAAAGCCCGGCAACTTTCTGCCAGAGCGAAAGCAAATCGACAAGATCAGGAAGAAGAAAAAGCTGAAGAGAAGGGAAACAGAGGAGGACTATGAGGAGAAGCTCCTGGAGCTGGAGGCGGAGGACTCTTACGTGGAGACACCAATGAGCCCTTCGTCTGAGGGTGACCCTCAGTCTGCGACCGAGCACTGCTCGGTGTGGGACTCTGACACTCCTTCCAATGTCTCCTTCCCTGCTGTGACGGCCGAGCAGACAGTGGAGATCCAGAGTGTGGGCAAGCGGACGGTCATTCGGCAGGGCAAGCAGGTGGTCTTTAGGGATGAGGATGGCACTGGCGATGATGAGGACATCATGGTGGATTCAGGTAGGTGGCCTGGCTGCCTCAAGGGGGTGAGCCAGGTGCCAGCAACAGTGCTGCTGCCTATCTGTTTAGTACCTTGTGGCATGGGATAACGAATGCCAAGGCGTGCCGTCTGGGCAGGATTAAGTCATAACTGGGGTTTTAAGGGGAGAGGGAGGTTGTTTGGCTGATTTTGCAAAGAACCGAGTGAAAAGCTGCAGCTTTATAGAAGCATCCAGTTCTCCTGTCCCAGATTACGGCCTCTTGTGTACTGCTCAGGGTCTCTTCCCATGCAAGGGAGACCAGTTCATCTTTAGGATGTGGAAAAAACAGCAAAGCACCTGTCTTTGAAACCCAAGTATCTCATTTGGCGCAGAAGGAGGGTAAATTCCCGGTGCCATTACAAATGTAGCTTGCTGTTCTCTTTGCAGATGACGATTCCTGGGACCTGGTCACCTGCTTCTGCATGAAGCCTTTCGCCGGGCGGCCGATGATCGAGTGTAACGAGTGCCACACCTGGATCCACCTCTCCTGTGCCAAAATCCGCAAGTCCAATGTCCCAGAGGTCTACATTTGCCAGAAGTGCCGGGACTCCAAGTTTGACATTCGCCGTTCGAACCGCTCCCGGACGGGCTCGCGCAGGCGCTTTCTGGACTAGGGAGGGAGGCGCATGCTGGTGCACTGTGCGTGCGGGCGGGTGAGCCCCGGCCGGGAGCTGGGAGGGCTCCCCTGAACTGCTGCTGCTCAGGCCGATGGGCTGCCCGGCCAGCTGCGCCAACAGGGACGAGGAATCGCCAAGGCGTGGGCAGCGGGGCTGGCAGAGGCTGACTGCTCAGAACCACTGCTGGGTACCGGTCGGCTCAAGGGACAGACCATGTGCTCTGGGATTGGTGGGGTTTTGTCCGGTTACACCATGAACTGGGTGATGCCTGGGGAATGTAAAATACCTTTGCCACGTATGTTTTCTCATCCCATCAGGAAACTGCAAACCTTCTCTGTGCTAGGAGACTCCTCCTCCTCCTCCAAAGAGTGAGGAGAAGGAGGAGAGAATCTGTGTGAAGAGTCTGAAAAGTAAATGGCTATGTGTTTTACTTTTAATGTGATATTATACCTGCCCATTTGTCCATATATATCGATCTTAGATATTCTGAGGCTCCGTAGGAGGGAGTGTCAATGCATACTGACCTCTGCGCCATCTGCCTCCTCCTCAGTGGGCCCTGGGCAGCAGAGAAGTTCTGTGATTTGGCATCATTCAAGTGAAAATGGGACTTCTTCCTGCGCCGAGGGACCGGCGCATTTAAAGGAAGAGAGCAGCCCTTTTCTGGACAGGCAGCGCTGGGGATTAGCAACAATGGATTCCATCTTACGGTGATTTTTCGTGACTTTGCTTTGCATGATCGGCTCAGATATGTGTGTGGGGGGATGCTGTTTATTCCATTTCCTGGCCCTTTGTTAAACTCTAAGGTGCTGTTTTAAAAGGACAATGACTTCCCTCAGCCCAGAATTCAAACGTGGATTGTAAAGGGGCTGTAGTAAACTTAAAACCTGGCAGGTCTGGTTTGGGATTGGATCATTTCCATTTGAGTGCTACAGCTGAGTTGACTTTTGTTTTCTCTGTTTTTTGAGACTGGATTTGTAATCAAAAAAAAAGGAATCTTTAACCTATTGGTTGCAAATTACACAGATAAAAGCAAATGCAGGCTATGCAGCTGGGAAGATGAAGTGCAATGAAGATCCACCCGGTGTGGGGGAGGACAAGAGAGCGCCGAGGCCCCTGCTGACACTGCGGTCCCTCCATGGGACTTTCTGGGGCCTCAGCCCAAGGGAAATCCCTCCAGAACCGTGGCAGGGAGTTGAGGCTCTTGCACAAGGCCACCGAGATGGCGGCGTTGTTCCTCCGGCCAGAGTGAGCCACATATACTGCACAAATTTGGTTTGCGTTTCGAGGTATTTCTCCAACATTCGACTGATCAACGATGAGTGCTCAGTCTGGTGAGACTGAGAGGTGACGGGAGTTGCTGGCTGATACTGTGGCCAAAACGAGACTGGTAGGGACGCAGGTACAGCCTTAGCTGAGTGCTGCCTCATCAGGAGATGCATCCTAGTGCTGACCACGGGTCTCAAGTACAGAGGTGGGGATGCTCCTCCAGACATCTGACACAGTGCTGCCAGAGCTCCAGGCACAGCCCAGCGCTGCAGCATTGTGGGGCTCTGCTGCAGGGACGCAGGGGTGAGAAGGTCTGCTGGCCCGGGTGGGGATGGCGGAGCTGTGCGACGTGCAACAGTTCTCCAGTCCAGCTGCTTTGTAAAAATCCCATTCCACCAGCTGCAACAACTGACTCTGGGTTCTGAAAACCAGCTCCAGCTTCTTCAAAACCTTAAGACCATGATGGTACGTTGCCTTCCAGAAGCTATGTGGAACCACCGAGGAGTTTGCCAAAGACTTGCCCCCGACGGCTGCCTGACTGTTCTTTGCAGCCAGAAAAATAACCAAAGTTCTCAAATGCTGCCATTTCACTCTGCCAACAGAAAGGCTGTAGAGATCCCAGTCACAAGATGCGTAAGAGTTGGACCTGCTCTGAAAATTGGTATTTCTGTGTTTACAGTGTGTCTGCAATTCAACTGGGCCTCTGTGGATCGCGCTCCTGAAGTCTTCATGGGAGAAATGATGAACTGCCAAGTGAGCTGCCTGTGTCACAGAGACTGATACTCATTGATGTGACTGACTCCTATTCTGTTACCTGTTCAGATCTGTCCCATAGATGTGTCTGACAAGTCCGGCATGTTACAGTATCAGCAGACAGACAAAAAGAAGTAACATCTCCATTCTTTTAGTTTGTTACTTTTGACCATGTATAATTATAGTTTAATTCAGAACTTTATTTTTTCATTAAAACTGTTTTAATGAACCGTGGTTTTTTTCTTAAATGCGAAGCAAGTCGATGATTTTGTTTCATTCTGAACTTAGTAGTCTGCTGTTATGATTTACTGGTGTGTAAAGCAGTTGTGTGGGTGGCAGCAAGACTTGATACTTGAAGCCCCCTTCCCTTAAATGAGTGCTGCCAACGTGTCTTCTGTGGGTGGACAGGTATCCCTCCCTGCCTAGGCTCTGCTGTGAGCAAAGTAAATTGTGGTGGAGACCAGTTGGTGGGGCAGTGTGGAACGATGGGAGCAGGCGATGCCCACTGCTGTGGGAGCTTGGAGAGGCAGAGGGCAGCCCAGAACGCTGCACTGGAATGGCTGAAAGCAAGGTGCGTGGGCTGGGGTCAGGATGCCTGTGGTGTTGGCAGCGCGCAGTCCTGGCAGGGGTCCTTTGTGGAAGACGGTCTGCCAGGGTGGCCCCATGCTCATCCTCCTTGCCCAAGAGCCAGGTCCCTGCAGGACCGGGCAGTGCAGCCTCAGAATCAGCCCCCGGGCTGTGCTACACTGGGTCTGCTCAGCCAGATGCAAACCAAAACCCCTTTAAACCCTCTGGGAGCTGGTTGAAGGAGAGCACCTTCCTTCCCAGCCCTGTTGCTCCACAGGGTGGCACCAAGGACCCGGAACCACCAGAGCGATGCTGGTGCCTGGGTGCCAGCCCTCAACTCCTGCACCACAAGCTCAAAGGCACCACTGCTCAGCCAGCTGCCTTCAAAGCAGCAGCCTTGAAGATGGCTCAACTCTTTGGAAATAGCACTGAATCATGTTAGAAGCTGAGCTCTGGTTGCTCAAAGCTTCTATTTTAATTATGTTTGGAATTTTGAATGATCTAGATCGATAAGCAGAGCTCCCAGGGGAGCTGTGGCTATAAAATGGCAGCTCCTAGAGCGGGCCCGGCGGTGGAACGCTGTGGCTTCTCAAGGGGGGATATTTTTACAGTCTCTTTAAAACTTTGCACTGATGGCAAACAAGGAAGAGAAGAGGGGGTGGCTAGAGTAAGGATTCAGCAGGAGAGACCAACACAATACCTGGCTTGAAGGGAAGAGCTGCGCAAGCAGCAGACTCCACCGTGCGGGCACAGCTCAGCCTGGCAACCACAGTGCAGGGAAGCAAAAATGGAGCTCAGGCTTTAACTGCGGCAGAGAAGAAAGAACAGCAGCCGCCTTGTGGATGGGGAAGGGCACTGACAGTACTCGAAAAGGGAAAAAGCAAGAGTGGATGGATTCTTGGTGGGCTGATCCGGCAGGAAAAAATGAGCTGAGTACTTTTAACGATGCTTAGCGAGGGAACAGGGCAAGGCCCGCACCAGCATTAATGGTGAGGGATTTTAACGAGAGTCGCAAATTCAGGTGTATGAAGCTCAAAGTCATCAGTCCCTTGCACAAACTTCTTTGTGATTAGGCAGAAAGCTAATCCCGAGGCACAGGGGGAAGGCAGAACCAAGTCAGCTGTCTGATGGGAATACAGCTATGAGTAAGAGGAAAGCATTCTTGGAGCTGTGAACACACCGGTTGACTCTCATGGGAGGGGCTTTAGATGGCTTTTACACAGCTTTTTATAGCCTTTCACTGGCTGGGCCACCCTGGGCCACAGGTGTCAAAGACGAGAGCACCTAGAGGAAGACAAGAGAAGACTCTAAATCCTAAAACCTCCACCTCAAGAGTTACAGTTTGAAGGCTCTGGCTGAAACGACCAGTGGGTGTTTCCAGATCCTCAATAAGGCATTTTAAGCATTTGCTGGGTCCACTGGAGACAGATGTGTCCTCTCACATTTCTGTGGCATTTTAAAGTTAGCACCAAAGTGCTGCACTGTGAGGTTTTAGCTGCTGGAGCAGGAACAATGCACTCGGCCCCTCAGATACGTTATTTTTCCAGTGTAGAAATACCATGGGACATCCTAAAGTACTGAAGCAGTTTTTAGAATCACATCGCTGTTTGTCCAGGCAAGAAAACACTTCCCTGCCAGCAGGAACTGCAGCTCAGGAAGCTGTCAGAAACAAGGAGAGTTGTTTTACTGTGCAAACATCTTTCAGGAACGCACTCCTCAGCGTCACAGCTCTGAGACACAGGGCTGCACTACGATTCTTCTTTGTAATCAGCAGTGAAGGTGTTGTCCCTGTGTTCCTCCTGGAAGTATTTTGCCACGTCCTGGTCACCACAGACCAGCTCTCTTGACCATACACGTCATACAGTGCCAAGACATGAAAGAGGAATTTCTGGTGGAGGTTTCTGCCCAGTTTAACCAGTTACACACACAAGCGACCAGCAGAGGTCAATGAGCAGGATGTGACAGAGGGTGCAGTCACATTTCCAAAACCTGCAACCCTGGCTTTGCAGTTTATTTTCAAGAGCCCTACAGATGCAAAGGGAATGTGGGCTGCTTTTCAGCTGAATATAATTTATTGCACATTTTACATTTGATTTCAGATCAACACAACACTGGTTGTAAGTGAAAAAATCCTGCACCAGGAGATGGTCACCACTGAAGAGTTTGGATTTGTTTTTAATAAAAACAAGTCAACACCTCTTCATTGTATGAACTTGTTTTTTAGAGGGGGAGCATCTCTTTCAGATTGGCTCAAGTACGCTTTTGGAACTCTCCTTCACCTGTTACAACGACCTGAGCAAAGAGAACCACAGTTGCACAGAAAATGGGGCCGGGTACGTGTCAGGAAATGATTTATGGTAGTAGTTGGCAAGAGCAACAACTGCCAAAATACGTTTTTCCCCCTTCTGTCTCTCACATACGAGCAATGAAGGCTGCTCTAGGGCTCACCAAGAGCAGAACTATGACCAAGAAGCAGCCACGATCATTCCTTTGCTCTAGAAAAGCCCTTGGCAGTGTTGACATACGCAGCATGTGGTAGATGCTATAAGGCTGCTGTTTCCATCGGGTGTGTCACTAGAACAGGACTGCCCAGCTGGTTGGTAGATCACCAACACGGCTTTTATGCAAGATTCATCCAAAGGACTGACATCATAACTGATGCTGTTTAGAAAGGGCAGCTGAACTTTACGTTTTCAGCTCTTTACTCATTTGGCACCTCTCTACACTTTGGTCTATGCTCCTCGTTTTCCCAGAAATAAATTAGAAGGGAAGAGACAGTTGCAGCATCAGGATCAAATTAAAGGAATTGCCGTCCTTCTCTCCCACTTGCTTCCTTTTTTTCTTGAAAACCTTGACAGAACATGGTTCTAAGTGGCAGAATAATTACTTTATACACTGTGTCCTTGTTAGAACAGCAGTTTGAGATTAGCAGCTGGATGGATGCATGCTGAAGAGGTCCGTGTTACTACAAAAGGCAAAGAACATAATTCCAAACATACTTGTTCTTAATAAGCGCATTTCGAACACAGGTTTGAGATGGAAAATTATCTCTGTCCTCTTTCCAACAAAAGGATTAACAGAGAGGCCTTCCAGGAGGTGGCCAGAGAACTTAACATCCCCTCAAGAGCAGGAAAAGTTATGTTACCTACCCCAGGAAGTATGTGGAGAAGACAGAACAACAGGTCTTCTTTCCCACTCAGTGCAATACATATGTGAGACTGCGTAAATGGACAATCAGAGCATGAAGGACTTGGCTGTGTGACAGGTAGTGCTCAGTGCCCACTTGTACGACCTCAGCAGAAAGCACTGCGTATTCAGAGTCACGTTGCTTTATTGGTTACTGAGCCATAATTCAGAGAAGTATTGCTTTGGAGCCACCTGGAGAAGCAGGTTCTCTCATTTTGTCTCCTAACATAATTCGTGGGACACTGCCTGCTATAGGACAGCAAAAATAAAAACGTCTCTGTTCAATCTTGCAGCGTGCAGGGGAAGGCTTTGCCGTTTCCGCTGACCCAGGTACAGTATTGGACATGGACACTCCTACCAGATTAGCCGTCCGCATCGATTCTGTGAGCTGTCAGAGGAGAACAGTAACTGGACACACGCCACTTGTGTCAGACGAGACACATCCTAGCTTGCACTTGCCACCGTACAGGGGACATACAGGAACCTGTCTTGGTGCTCATTAAATACAATTCATATAAACCTCCAACGTACTTATGGAAGCTTTGGATCTGCTTCTTAAACTGGCCCAGGGAGCTGGTCTAGAGTAAACATGAGGTTTGTGTCCTTTAGCTGACTCCCCAGACCTACAGGGGTACCAGTAAAACTCATAACTAGCAGACAACGGTCTCACTAAATTGTTTTGTTTTGGCTGGTAGATAAATGGGGACGAGGAACAAATTTTGCTCAGGCTGTGAATTGCCCAGCAGGGAAACCAGCAACTAAAGGAGTCCCTGCTTCTAACTCCAATTAGATACATACCGGTGTGATGGTACCAGCAGCTGCGGCAGCACTGCTGAGCCCTTTCATGTCACCCTCCAGAGGCACACCATGTCAGTCCGCTAACCCCAGTTCTGAGCCCCAGAACCCCACTTCTGTGCGCTTTGCCACACAGAGCTGAAGGAATCCTTCACTGATTCCTGAAGGAAGATGCAGGGTGGTCCCACCTACTCACATTGCTTTGGTATCCTGAGGGCCTCGTTGTCAGCTGACATCACTTGGTGCATAACTCCTCGGAACTGATAAAGCACTTTTAGACTCTTCTCCTCACCCACACAGGGGTCGTAGAAACCTGGCAGCCCAGCCTTGAAACAGAGAAGGACAGACTGAGCATCAGGGAATGGACTTCACAGCTCTTCAACTGACCCAAACCATTCCTCAGTGCCAGAAAGAGGTCTCATTTAAAAAAGGGAGGTTTGTGCCAATGAGATGAGCAGCTAAGGAACTGCCTCTGCCGCGGCAAGTTTTAAATGCAGGAAAGAGTGAAACAGGGGGTTGGGAAGTTTCTGGGTACAGCCCCAATGTCTGTAACACAGGCTGTCACACTGCAAATCCACAGACGTGGTTTCGTTGATACTTGAAATGCCCAGGGAAACAGAAGTTTCTGGAGGCTTACAACACTTGGTGTGTAAACAGCTTCTGCAAGTTACCTACAGCCACCAGCACAGCGGAGAAATCCTCTGGTAGGAGAGCACACGGTTTGATCGGAATTGTAGATTGGAGTCACACATTTGAGCCCTTGAATTGGGGTTTGACAGAACCAGCACGTACCTTGGAAGCCTCTGTAAGGATGAGTTTGGAGTCTTTCACCAAGCACTGCAGGGGCACGGTCACATCTATGACTTTCACCTTTTCGTTCTTCCTGCTGTTGTCGTTAACAAACTTCCCATACCAGGCGTTCACCACAATCAAACCTGCATTTCACAGGAAACCACGGATGTGATGAACAGCTCCCACTGACAGCTGGGCAGACACTTCAGAAAAGACCATCCAGGCATTTTCTCTTGCTGCCAATATTTACATTTTCCCTGCCTAGGATCACATTTCTCCAATCAGAAGAATGTTTCTGCTTGGGTGTTTGTTAGCAATCTTCAGAGAACGACACGACTTCAGTGCCACACTGATGTGACAGCCAAAGTGGATGTCTGTCCGCTTTGGAATGTTCTCTTGGGTACTGGTAGCAAACATCAAAATTCTGATTTTCATGATGATCCAGGATCAAAGGGTGCAAGCTAGAGACCAGTGAAACCTAAACTTCAGACTATAACTTTTGCACGTATTTGTACACACACCTCTCTCCTGTGCAGAGGTGAAGCCAGACTATTGCCTTCAGCCTGTCAATCCACCCCACAGCACATACCAAGACAATATTCAGTGGATCCCTACTAAGTTCAGGCACCAGAACCCGAACCATAATGGACCCTGCCCCACCACATACGCAACAGCAATACACGCTGTGCTTCACTGGGGTGGAAATGAAGAGACCATACCTTGCATTTCTCCCCATCAACCACTCAAACTTTTCATTGTTCCTTCCTCTCTCCAAACTTATGGAATAAGTAAATGGTGTTGTAATCTTTACCCATTCTGGCTTCCTCTGCTTCAACTATCCTCCGGACAGACTCTTGCATTAACCGGACCTGTCACAAGACAAGGAGCAGAGCAAAAATCAAGCGGTTTCAGACATCGTGTACAAAAGAGAAAAGCCCAGAGTGAAAACAGCTGAACTAAGGGGGACAGGTTACGGAAAAGACTCACTGCAGCTTCAGCCTCCTGCTTCTTCTGAAGGATGTCGCTGGCTGTGCTCTCCCTTTGCTTCTCAAGCTCTCTGGCATAAGAAAGTCACAGAATCACAGAATCAGTAAGGTTGGAAAAGCCCTCTTGGATTATCAAGCCCTACCCCACTGTGCATGCTAAACCATGTCCCAAAGTCAACATCGCATCAGGCTGACGCAGCGGATGGGGTTCAGCCACAAGCTGGCAGTGTCTGCTTACCCACCCCAGTTACAGCTGACCCACAGCCCCACAAGGATAAGCTCGGTTTTAAGGTTCTTCCCTATCTTTCACAATATTTTTGTAGACTTCCAGAACTCAGCAGTATTGATGATGTAGTGACCAACAGTTGTGTCAGCTGGATTGTCCAACCTTTGCTCCAAGATCCCAGAAGCCCCTGAGTGGGACTTTCAAGTTTTGAATTTAAAACAGTCTTTGCAAGCTCACCTCTCCTTTTGTGCCCTGAGGTAGGGTTTGATGATCAGCCTATGCATGGCAAAGTAGATAACTAGAGGACCCACGGTGGCATAGAACACAGCGCTGGGAAGCAGCTGATCTGTTAGGTGGACAGGGAAGAAGTAGGTCTGGCTAGCCCTGTTCAACCTGGAACAAGAAAAAAGCAGAGTGACAGGTAAGAGGAAATACAGAGTTTAACGTCCTTGATGAGGCACACTTAACAGCAGTGTGTGAGACGAATGATGAGCTCAAAGAGGTGAAAATCTGATAAACCAGAACATGACAATGGTAAGACAGAGAGCTGACACCACCCAGAGGCAGAACTTTATGTAGCAGACACCTCTGTGATAGTACCTGGCCATTTTAATGCAGTTTTTAATCTTACAAGAATTTATTTGGTCATGAATCTCACCAAGGAAAGGGACCGATATCATCATCAGTAGAAAAGAAAACACTTAAAGAGAAGGTGTCTGTTCATGGCGTGTGCCTTCAAGAAAGGAGCACATTAATGTTTTCCTCATGCTGATCATAACATTTATTTTAGAACATATTCATTTCCCAGGGATGGAGCTCTATGCGGCTTCACCGTTCCTGTCACTAACTCAAGTACATCCTTGTGTACAGTTTTATAAAAACCAAATGCAATTATCAATCCATTTTTACTAATAATATTTTCAGAAATCTTCCATCCACCCATCGTATCGCTCCAAACCTTACTTTAGGCTCTATTTTCAGAATATTTTGATCCCCCCCCTCCATCCTAACAGAAAGGGCTCAGGGCCAGAGTAACACTGGCAGAAGGCACACTTTCGTTCTGATGGGCACCACTCAGATTAGAGGCGAGGGCAGCTGCAGCTTTTCACAGTGATTCATCAATACACCTGTACTGCCCTAAGACCGGGACCTTCCCACCTGAACACTGGAAATGGAATAATGCAGGTTATGGTCAGGCTCTGCAATCTAAAGTTGTAATCTTGAACTGACTTGATTTTCAAGGACACTCCTTGGGGAACACCAACACTGACGGTGGCTCCTAAAATGCTGTGCCTGGAAATCTTCCTCTCTGCTCCATACTCCACTATGGTCCCGAAGAAGCCCGCCCTAGAAAGACAGAACCGAGAAATGGTAAGGCAGGGAAGACTCCTGAATTTCTCTTTACTGAGTTCTGTAATTCCCCAACAAGTAAAACATAGAAATACATCTGTGTGCAGCTGATGTGGGCTACTGGAAAATTCACAGTGCATCTACATGGCAAGACCAACCTTTTTAGGTCGCAGATTAGTGAACAGACTACGAGAACTTCTGGCTTTCTTATTGGTGATGACAGAGAGACACCACACACAAGTATTTAAGTATCTGAGGAGGCACACGGAGCTAAGCCTTCAAGACACACACTTCAGCATTTACTAGATTTAATTACTGAAAAGCAAGTTCCCAAAGCCCACAGAAGGATTTGATTTGTGTGAAACCTGGAGGAGTCCAACAGCAGTAGAGGACAGAGTCTTCGGGCTGTGAGCAGTATAAATTTCCTTTTCACAGCATCACAGTATTACAAGGTTGGAAAGGACCTTTGAGATCATTGAGTTCAACCTATAACCCAACACCAACACCAACTCATCATCTAAACCATGGCACTAGAGTGCCTCATCCAATCTCCTCTTAAACACCTCCAGGGATGGTGACTCCACCCCGCCCCCAGGCAGCACATTCTGATGGCCAATCACCCTTTCAGTACACTTTTACACACTTACTTGAGAGAACCTTTCACTCGTGTCTGATCCTCATCCTGAAACTTATGCTGATAACTGACCATCATGAAAGAATGGGGGATTCCCAGCTGAAATACAAGAGGCACAAACGTATGAAAATGTGACCTTGGCCACCACTGAATATTCCCTCAGATCTCCTTTCTTACCCTTGAAATGGCACAGAAAACAGCAGTGCTTGCCACTTACTTGTCCCAGCCTGCAATCCCTGCAGTCTGTTGTGCATCCTGACCCCTGTCTGAGCTGATCCGAGCCAGATACGACAACGCTGGGTGCAAAGCGCTGTGCTCTGCCAAGTGCAGCTGGTCACTCATGAGATGTGTTCGTACGAGACAATACCAACTGCTCCATTATCCACTAGTCCCAACCCAAAATACTGCTGGGACAGAGGAGCTGAGGTACTTCCCTCCCACGGGGTGGGACCAGCGTCCCCTGCGTCTGGCGACAGGACCCTCACCTGCAACGCCAAGGTGAAATGGCTGTTTTTTGTATCCCGGACAATGCTCGTGTTCATGGCTGACTGGATGCCCCACCGCCACTGTAAGTACCCCATCGTGTTCTTGTCGAGGTTGCGGGCGAGGACCGTGGTGAGGCCTGGGCGGATCCCACGGGACGAAAACTGCAGGGCACAGTTTGTAGTGATGAAACTAGGAGAAACAGGGAAACCCCATCAGTGATAAAACACAGGCTCCCACATGGGTTCCAGTTTCTTCTTCCCTTGCTGAATACACGGAGTCTGTCCCACAAAGAGCATGATGCCTGAGGGTTCTGGGAAAAACCCAAAGCTAATTCAGACTGCACTGCCCGCAGCACCGCCAGAAGAGCAGAGCCATGCTCTTGTTTATCGGCATGTGCCACAATGCTGCAGCCAATGCAGCACGCCCGGCTGCTGAAGAGAGCAGCCCTGCTATTTAATAATCCTCAAGCACCAGCTCCAGAAAACAGTATTAAAGGACTCTACAGGGAACAAGATTCCTGTATAAGCTCTGAGGAACGGCATCTTTACTAAACTAGAACATCTAAAGAGAAGCAGGTCTACACTGGCACCTGCAGCGCTCTAACATACATCTTCAATCACAACCCCTACCTTGAACTTTCCTTCGCAACTTGAGGTCTCTCTTCAGTTGTAAACACCCCACTAGTGGCAAATTTGGCATTATTTCCCTAAAATGTGACATTTTGTCTCATCTTTTGCAGCCAGAAACTCCATCTCACAGATGGAAGCCCCAGCAGAGCTCCCCAATTCTTTTGTCTGCTCCCAGAGCAAACTTCTTTTGCTCTGATTGTGAGATCACACCTTGAGTATCACGAATTCATGATGAGATCAAATGCAAATCTAAGGATGCGGAACACAGACCTTCCTTAAACTGGAAACATGAAAATGAAGGACACCAACACACAAAAAGAATATAATTTTGATCAGTATTAAAGCACAACCTCAAGCCTAAAGAAAAAATACCTTATTTTGTAGGGCAGAAAACAAATTCAAAATAAACACAGAAGACAACACAAGCCGTTTAGTTCCCTAGTGTGGAATATTAACCACTAGACAATTTTTCTAATATTTACCATCTTGGTGTAAGGTTACGGAATATCTTCAGACCAAAGAGAGGCCCCTGAAGGTCTCCTGCTCCAAACTCCAGCTGTTAAAATGCACAGTGCCAGATTGTTAGAAAACATCTTTTACCACATTGACAAAGTACTTCACAAGTGTCACTTACATCACAGACACTTCACACATCTGAGTAACATTTACCACGTGTTTCAGCATCCTCTCTTTTCTGCTTTGCATCCAGAGTGAGAAGAGTCTCACCAGTAAAACAAAGCCAGTTTCGTGGTGCTACAGGCTGCTGCTTCCAGTGCGTGAGGTGGTTCCTCCAGTGAAAATGGAGGAAACAGCTCCACCACAGCCCCACAATGGCAAACAACAGGGTTTGGCTGTTGCCTTCCGAGGCCAGGAGTCCTCAGGACAACGTCACCGTCTCAGCATCTGCAGAATGTGCCTGCTGACTCACCCACTGAGTGGTGTCCAGGGCTGCGATTCAATGTTTCCTTGGTGCTGTTCAGCCTCATCAATAAAAGCAGCTCCTGGGCCTGATCCTTCCCATGACAAAACCCGCAAAGGCAGTTCCTACTGCACCTGCATCTCCCAACTAAGTTTATCACATGGGGTTTTAAAACCTGTTATAGTCAACTGAGTCATGACAACATCCACAAAGTCCTGTATTGCCAATATTAAAAAATCCTGATGCCTGAAAGGCCTCCAGTCAATGAATTCTGAAACAAGAGGACATCTCCTATTTCTCACAAGTTGAGAAAACGGGTCAGCAGGCACTATTGTGTAAAAAGAAAAGTGCAGAAAGCAGCCGTCTGCCAGCCATAACAGTGATGAAGTAGAAAATGAGAGAAGAAACAGAGCTAAAGTTCTCTAAAGAAAATAACCACTTGTTAATTGATCCAAGCAGCCCGAAACAGAGTGGACATAAAACCACACAACAGCCAGCACTCTCACCTCTCCCCATCCCTTGGCAGATGTCACTCGTCTCAGAGCAAGATTGATTGAGCCACCTCCATTCCCATTCTGGGTGGAAAGGTTACCAGACAGGATTGCTGTGTCCGTGGCCGTCAGCGGTGCCTGACAAAAATAAATGGTTATCAGTCCCGATTCACAGGTGCAACGCCTGCTCTGCAAGGGCAGAACTGCAGCTGCAGAGGCTGCAAGCACAGAGAGACGGGCACGACTCTGGCTGACTCGTCACCCACTGAGCCCAGGTGTTTGAACCAGACATGGCAACACCTGATGTAAATATCATGGTCAAAGACCAAGAATGGCAAGCCGTGAGATAACTCTTACAGCACCAGACATTTGTGACACCTTTAACGAACCAGGCTGAAGTCCTGACCCTGAGCTGCAAAGTCTTCTAATCTCTCCAGCAGACTAAACTCCAACTCTCTGGAGCAGAGGAAAATCTCCTCCTCCTCCTCCTTACCCACATCCTCAAAACCGGGCACTGTTTGTTTTCACACATGAAGCTCTTGGCGCGCAGTGAGAACAAAACACCCATTCCTGACCTCAAGTGAGCCTCGAGGGATGGCAGGGCTGGTGCAGCCCAGTCACACTAATGCTTGCTGCACAGTCCCCACGCAGCCCTACTGGAACCGAGCAGCCTCCCGCTCCCCCCAAGCTGGCAATCGCCCCCCTCTGTAAACGCGGGCGAGAGCCCCCCGAGCAGTGTTACATTTTCTGCTGCTCCATACGGTGCTGCCGCCCTCCCTACCTCGATGGACTGGGAGATGTGCATTTTGTTGATCTCAATCTGGGGAAAGCTGCTCCCAGGCACATCTTCGTATTCTTCGTCGTAACGATCAAAGAGGTCAGTGGCATCTATTCCAACACTAATTGTTCCCTAAGGAATGACAAGGGAAACAAGCACTTAGCTTAACAGCACAAATGGCTGAAGCATCCTTGTACAAGACTACATTTTTTTGCATTTTTCTCTTGTTCTGCAATTACCTTTTCCACTCTAAAATGCATTTCTTATACAATCAAGACAAACTAAAATTAATTATTAAAATATTCTACCCCAACAATATAAATCACAAAATAAACTGAATAAAAAGAGTTTTTCAGCAGGAAAGCAACCTGCGATACTCACAGGTAATTCTTCTATCATAACACATTACAGAAGCAGGCACAGCAGTTACACAGCAGGCTTTTCCTTCCCCCACAACTGATTCTGCACTGCCAATATTTTAAAGTTGAAATAATATATTTATATTATATTGATTTTCTTCAATAGAACTTGGCAAGAAATCCAATAAATGCTTTCTTCTCATGAGTTATTTGAAACAAATCAGTTTTGAGGTGCATCGTTCACTTGCCATTGACCTCATTAGTAAAAAATGCTGTTTCCTTTTTCCTATTTTATAACTTGTGATCTGGTGAGAAAAGCTTGACAAAGACAGGAAATACTTACCACTTGCTAAAAGTGTTTCTCAGATCACAGAAAAGCTTTTTCCTATGAAAAGAGTAGGCCACAGCTAAACAGCCTGCTCCCTGCTGCTGCACTCATGCGAACAAGCTGCAAGAGCAGGTTGGTTTGGAAAGGGCACAATTACATCCTTGTCTGGGTCGTGTAACTTCACGAGGCTTTGGAAACCTCCTCTACAGTCCTACCACGCAGCTTTCCAGCTCACAGAAAATGTACCAGTTGCAATAAAAAACCCCAAACCCGCACAGAATGAACTCCAAGCAGTTTGTATAACGAAACCCAATAGCTGGGTAGGTATAAAACCCAATCACTGAGTCCAAGTACAGATGCAATAAATTCTTAGAATCACAGAACCATAAGGTTGGAAGAGACCTCTGAGATGACCGAGTCCAACCTGTCTCCCTACTAAACTACGTCCCTAAGGAACTCATCTGCCCATTTTTCAAACACCTCCAGGGATGGCGACTCCACCACCTCCCTGGGCAGCCTGTTCCAATCTCTGACCACTCTGTCAGTAAAGAAATTCTTCCTAATGCCCAGTCTAAACCTCCCCTGGCACAACTTGTGGCCATTTCCTCCCATCCTATTGATGTCACTTGTGAGAAGAGACCTGCACCCAACCCCGTCACACCCTCCTTTCAGGCAGTTGTAGACAGTGATAAGGTCTCCCCTCAGCCTCCTCTTTTCTAAGCTAAACAACCCCATTCCCTCAGTGTCTCCTTCTTATTTCAATACCAGTGAGCATTTTTCCTTCCTCGCTCCACTCCAATCAAATGCTGAACCATAAACACAGGAAGAATTGCAGAGTTTGACAGGACCCAAGACTTCTCTCTCCAGTTTGGCTCCCAACTGTTTATTCACTGGGGAGATTCCCGACCTCTTCTCAATGTTTATTTTGTGACTTCTTACACACGAAAACCTGGAAGGTGTGATTATTTCTGGGAGAACTCCAGAACAGGGGCTGTGCACCAGTGGGTTACAAATGACTCTTGGAAGGCCGTTGAGTTTCAAAGCAATCACATTCAAGGTTCTGCTTGTGGCAGCACGAAGGATGAGCTCCTGCCCTTTATGCAGAAGAGTCACTGTGCAGGAACCATCGGTAGTCACCTTCAAGGGCTTTGCTCTGCAGATGCTACAGCTTCTTCAGTTTCACCCTCTCCTATGTTGTGCTGTGCCTTGAACCGAGGCCAAGATAAGTGTGAAGCAAGGCAAAACCGTGAGCCACCTAGGAAGCGGCGCAGCCCCATGCTGCTCCAGCCCTCTGGGAAGGCAGAGTGGAACAGCAAGGGCCAACTCCATGGAATTCCAGCAAATGCACCCCGAAGCGGCCGAACCAACATGTCTAAACACAGATGAGCGTTTCTTTTAAAAAAAGAGAGAACCATCTCCAATCTTCCCCGACGCTTTTCAACTCAAGGAAGAGTAAAACCCAAGATCTTCCATAACAGATGCAAGATGGAAAGAAAGGTTTTCCACGTGAAGTGCCGCATTCAGTGCAGAACTGTTGCCAGATCGCAACTTTAAATTCCCAGTGGAACATTTCTAAACAAGGGATGCCATGCAGAGCAGCAAGTGTGTTCAATTTCAATGGCAAAAAGAGAGAAAACTGCGTATCCTCAGCTCAGGCTGGAACAGAAGCAGCAGCAAAGCTTTCTCCAGGATCTGCACTAAAAGCCCATTGAAAACCATCTCGCTGTGCTGTGCTCCTGACGCACCGCTTGGACTCTATTTGTAAAGAAGCACCAAGGTCCACACACATTCCTGAACTTCCTTGCATCTCCTTTCTCTCACCAAACTCAAAATCTTCTGATTTCCTTTTTTTTACCTCTATGAAATTTAGAACAAGTTTCCCTCCCAAACACCTGAACCTATCCATGAAAATCCACAAGGCCTGTCCCCAGGAAAGGAGCAGCTCTGGTCCCTCCCTGGCTCCTCAGACCTTGGCTCTGGCTGCCTGTTTGCTGCAGCGAGTGGTGGGCTCTGTGCAGCCGTTTCACCTCCCAACGCGCAGGTGAAGCCACCCTTGGAGGTCCATGGATCCTGGCAAGGAATCTGGCTCTGGCGCAAGCACAGGAAAAGCAGCAGATGGCACAGTTAAAAATATTTGCAGGGAAGGACAGCACCCCCTCTGCCACCGGATAACAGAGAAGGCACCGCTGCTACTCACAGCTCCCCATTAGCCACCCCCTCAGACCCTTGGAAATGAAAAAACTCTCCCCAGAGGAAGAGCAGCAGGGAAAAGACAATAAAGCTCTGCTTGTGAGCCGGCGGTGCGCGCACGACACAAGGCGAAGCACAGCAACTCAGACGGGCAGGGAACAGCACTGCAGAACCGTCAGAGCTGTGACCTGGTATCAGCCTGTAAGACCACCTTTATGTGCCATCCTGCAAACACAGAACAGACTTTACTGTTGGAACTGAGGTGTGACACAGGGGAAAATACTCCCTCCTCACCTTTTCTCCTAGGGCTTTACCTTCTGGAAGGTGACACATAGAAGCTGTGCCAGACTAAGCACTGAGCGACCCGTGTTTCTTAGATGTTGACCTTCCACAACAGGAAAATAACAGGATTTAATTTCTCCTAACAGGAAGTAGTTCTCAAATCAAGTACTGAACTTTTCAACCCTTCTGCACATCTTTGAAAGCAAACCCAAAGCTCTAAAAGCAAATAATAGACTCAACTTGAAACCTGCCAAATTGCCTGCATCTGGTTATTGTTCAACATTTCTGGTTAAAGAACTTTATTTTGCTGTAACCGTCACACAGAACTGAGAAAATGTTGGGAATTTTAAACTAATTCATGCTCATGTATGAATGGCCCACGGCTGCACTACCCAGTTCTACAGGAACACTGCCTGGAGAGACGATTCTAAGAGCAGTTAATAAACTGGCAGTTTGTTTCTTGGGTTATGCAAGTTACACTGCAACACTTCAGAAGTCCCTGCGTGAACACAACACAGGAGATCTCCTCTTTCAAAGCACTGAAAGAGCACAGCTGTGTGCACGTCAGGATGCACAATCTTTGTTGGCTGCAGCCTCCGGTGAGAGCTTTGGGACTGAGAGGTGGGAATGGAACACTTGGTGATTCCCATCCCGAGCGCACAATCAGGCACTCACAGTGAAAGTGGCAACACCCCAGTCCTGTTCAGGTGGATTCTGCTCACTGCGCTGCAGCCGGAACAGTTCTGCTCCACAACTGCCTCGTGTTTTTCACTGGTTTCAAAGGTGCATTTGAATATCTCCCCACACTGCTGTGACACAACAGCAGTGCAAACGGGAAACTGTCAGGAAACTGCAGGGAGTTTCATTTTATTTGGAATATTGGAAAGAAATCATAAACATTTTAATGTTGAGTCTGTTTTCTTGAAATTGCTGAAAGAGACATTTTGCTCCTACGAGTTTCAACAAAAGAAGAAAAAGAACTTCCAGCAGAAGATTCTGTTCAAAGAATTGGCCGAATTCCCTGCATTTTCCAGAGAAACTGCATCTTCAAAAAAGGGGAAGTAATTCCCTAAGTGCAGATACCCAAGGGGCTATTATAGCCCCTCATCTCAGGTCATCACATCTTGTGTGTTCATAGTAATTTATGGATTCACCCTCGAGAATAGGATGAAGTCTTTGCTTACCTTTGGATTAGTTCGCTGCTGCAGCCTTCTCTCTTCCCTCTCTCTCTGCAAACGCTCAAACTCTTCCCTGATCTCAGCTGGAGTTCTCTTCCTTTCCACAACCTGCCCAGAAAGAAATTAAAAACCCAAAAGATTACCAGACAGGATGGTCGGGGCACCGCACTCCTGACAGGATGGATGCTCACTGGCCCGGCGCATGCTGACGCGGTGCCCTGCTGCTGCTGTGAGCTGCTCTGTGTGAATTTCAATACTCAGAGTCTGGGAGCAAACACATGGCAGGCTTGAGAGAAACCCCCGCTTTGAGAGAAGGGAAAATGGTCTTGTTATTCCTATTCCTTCAAGAAAACCAGAGCAAACAGCTTTCAAACCACAAATGGAAGACACTGCAGCACCGCCGTGTCCAAAAGCCACCTGTCAACCTCTCTGCCAAGTGCAGGCACAAAACAAAAACAACTGCAAGTTTCTGGCCTGAGATAAATCGATTAAGTGAGAGTCTGGGGGATTTCAGGCCACACTGACTCACATCTGTTTGCCTTACACAGCTCAGGGAATGAGAGTTTTAAACAGGTACAGCTCTAGGTGTGGAGACAAAGCGTTACATACAGCTTTTCAAAACAAGATCAGGTCTGCCACAAGCAGCTCAAAACTGTTCCGTGCTGTCATTGTTCCGTGCTCCCTGCTGGCTACACACTTGACCCTTGATCTGACCCAACACAAAATGATTTTGCGGCAGGCAGCGCAGTGCAAACAGCAGGAATGGTAAGGAATGTACAAGTTCTCTTTCTAAGCCCACAAAAAAACCAAAGTAACAAAAAAACCCAGAAAGCACTGAAAGAAAAAGTAATTTCAAACTCAGAGGGTTGGTGCTGAAAGACAAGTTTCAGATGAAAAAGATGAGACTGGATGGACAATAATGACACGTTTGCCTCAGATAAAGATGTTGCCCCTCATGGCAGTGTCCTACCAGGGAACTCCGAATGTCAGAATTATTGTTCTCGTGTGAAGTGAAAAACCCAAGTGTTCTTGAAAATCCATCACGGTGTTTCAGCAATGAGAGAGACAGAGATAACTGAACAGGACGCCTTCAAACAAACAGGCATTTATTGCCATCCAGGCACCAGAGCAGCTCGATAAAGCAGCAATGTCCGATAAAGGTAGGTTTGGCCAACCCCACTGACCATACGGGGCTAAATTTCTCTCACCTCCCATCCTTCCATTTCCAGTCCTCTCCTCCCATATATGTCATAGATGGCTCTGGTCTGTGGGTCACTGAGCACTGCAAGTCAAAACCAAGAGAGGAGAGCGCTCAGATTTCAGTTTTCTCCCTTGAATTTCAGATCAACACACTGTGTTATTCGGAGTTCAAGCACAGAGATCTTGGAAACGCCCATTTTTCACATTAACCCCGTTCACATTTTCACATGCTGTACAAACACCACACACTGACTTCTACCCCCAGCAAACTCCTTTCTTTTCCTTCTTACTTCTAAAATCAAAGGTAACAAGAACACACGAGAGACGTGCAGACTAACTGAATATGCAGTTGAATATGAATACGAATGTTTCCTTTGACTGAAGGGTGAGAGAAGCTCCCTGAAGATCATTGAAATTGCTAAATTTCATGGGCAGATCTTATTTTATAAAATTGCTGTGTGTTTGCTAATTCTAACAACTCACTTCCTTGTGCCTCTTCACGTCACCTATGGTGACATCGAAAGTTAAGTAATCTCAGTTTAATCTGGAATATTTTTAAAGGGCTTTGGCATCCTTAGACAAGAAAAAACGTCTGCCTGCTATGAATCCACTGTCCTTATCTTGGTCTCAGGGTACAGAGAAAGCTGATGAAAAACAATGGAGACCACAACCAGGTGACAGAGAAATGAAACTCAGAAGGCACCAGTTCAAAAGTATATGAGGAAATTTTCTGTTTGAAGCTTTTGAGCCTTCAGTCTCTTACAGGAGAGTCTTTTCAGAAGTAAGGGAAGTGGTGAAAAGATTATTTACAACAAGCAGGAGACAAGACAGAGACTCCACACCTCATTCATCGCAGAGTTCGTACTGTACTGCTCCTCTGATTCACAGGACAGAAGCAGGAAACAAAGCACTGCTAGGTGTCAACAAAATTAACTCTCACTTTGAAATGGTATCTATCGTCTCCAAAAATCGTGCAAACAGAGCCCTCCTCCTCCTAGAAAACCCCTGAAACAGTTCCTGCAAACCCCAGGCTGCCCCTCACCTTCATAGGCTTGGTGAACAAGGTTGAAGAGCTGCTCAGCTTGTATTTTGAGCTCCGGGTCTCGGTGCTTGTCGGGATGGTAGAGCATGCACAGCCGGCGGTAGGCAGCCTTCAGCTCCTCCTGAGAGGCCTGTGGAAAGCAGTAAAACCAAAGTGCAGTCTTTAAAAAAGACCGATCTCAAGATCAGCCCGAAGAGAGAAGTCCACCCACTATCACATGACATTATTTTTTGTTTACACAAAATCAAGAATGGACTTTTGTTTCGCAACATAAGTTAATGAAATGTTGAACTGTGCACACCAGTATTTTTGTCACTATTTGTAGAGCAACAAGTGACAGCAACAGCCCATCAGCATACATCCAGGTACAAATAGTTCAGTAAATTTAAAAAAGCCACCCCAGCAATCTGTGTTCCCACATTATTTTCATGAGGCAACTGCTGTCTCCTCAATTCAATGCAGAAGAGCAAGGAAAAATAAGGTCACCTCAGGGTAAAGACACCTAAATCCAGGGAACTACAGCAAATTCTCCTCATATTTCAATCTTAAACCCTGAAGGTGGCATCAGAAAATAACTTTTGATAACAGAATTTAAAGACACAGTTTTCATTTACCCTCAGTGCTCTTCAGTGACTCAAGCTTTCACAGCTTCCAAGTTTGCTCCATGCAAATAAAGGCCCTAAAGGTTCATTTCTTACAAGTAACATCTTTTTTTTCCCCGTTTGTGGGGAGGAGAGTCTGGGTTTTCAGCAGAGAAATGTATTTGTTCTTGGACCAAACTCAGAAATTGCCTCCATTGTGAGTTCAGTTTAGAATAACTGTTTTCTCTGCACATTTGCTCCATTTCAAGTTAGTGTTTCAAAATGATACAGCAAAAGAAGACCTGTCTGATGCGCTGGCCCTAAGACAGGAAAGGCAGTGACAGATGAGCTCTTTGCTTTTCAGTGCCTTGTGCTTTCTCGAACATCGAACTGAAACTCGACTGAGAAGGCCAAGGAACATATGGGTCTAAAATGGCATTCTTTAATCAAATTAATGATAAATGGTTTAATGTGCTATTGATTATCTAATGGAAATGAGCAGCTTCATTTTTTAATAAATGCCATGTTCAATAAAACGTTAGATTGGGCCTTTCATCATCATTGAACAGCTCAGGTCATTGGTTCAATATTTCATGAGCAACAGCCTATTAGAAACTACTGAAGAAACAGTGACAACACTTCAGACTGCAACAAGTAACAACTGCACCTACGTTACATTTTTTATTACCAAAATTCCAGGCAAAATTAAAAGGCGTCTGGTCTCCCTATTTGGGGTTTAAAGGTCTTCATTTAATATCTCAAACACGGCATGATATTTCAGGAGACTGCAGCTGTATAGGAGTAAGCATCCATTCACACAGAAAGCGCTGCTTGCCGGGCGGACTCCCCTTACCACGGCTGCAAAGCCCAGCAGTCAACGATAGCTTTGAGCTCGGCTGCCACAGCACGGAGAGCTGGCCCAGCACACAGAAATGTGAGTTTGCTGTATTCCACTGCCACATGGGGTAGTGCTACGGAATTTAATTAGCAGGGAGTAATTAGCAAAACCACAGTTGGAATTACTCCCTGAAAGACCATTGTAACTGAGTTTCCAGCTCCCTGTTGTACCAAACCTGAACCCTCTGGTCTCCAGCGCGAGGCCGAACGCTGGCTCAGTCACTCCTAAGCCTTTGCTTCTCCCAACCCCTATGCAGCTCCTGCCTCTCTCTTTTTGCCTCTATGTCTGCACACAGCTGACACGCGGGAAGGTGAATTACGAACACTGATGACTGAGCTAAATGCACGGCCCGACAGCCTTTTACGAGGCTCGGGCTTGGGTCACACAGAAATTCTTCCTAAAAGAGTGGCCTTTGCTGCATAGCAACCGACAGCTGCGCATGCAGAGCTGCTACCGCACACTTGTCCTGCTGAAACGCAAGTTTCCCACCTACGGGAGCTGCCACTGAGGCCACACGCACTGACATCAGCTCCAACGACAGCTTTGTCAAAGCTGTTGGAGGGAATTGGTTCTGAGTCTTGAACTCCTCTCACACACGGGAAAAGCCTTCTTTAACTGAAAGTGTGATGGTCTGTTCACACTCATCACACGCCTGTTGCTGGACCCTCGCATAAGACAAACTACAACATAGCTTCCGATCTGCAGACATGTTCCTAATTATTACTACTAACAAGTAGTTACTGCCTATTGAGTGACCAAGGCCGGGACTGGACTTGGAGCCCCCTGACTCAGCGGGAAGTGTCCCTGCCCGTGGCACGGGTGGGACTGGGTGGGCTTTGAGGGCCCTTCGGCCCAAGCCGTTCCGTGAATGGACCCTGGCCTGGCCTGAGCAATGAACTGTGGGTGGCTGAGCCGCGGTGCTCTCACGAGAAACGCGGTTTGCGACCGGCGCGAGTGTTTGAGGCCCCAGGATGGGGCCGGGGGGGCCATGGGAGGGCCATAGGGGCGCCAGGGGGGCCCCACCGAGCACCCCCCGCGACCCCCGACCGCGGCGCCCGCCCCTACCCGCCTCCGCGCCCCCGCGCCAGGCGCACCTCCCGCCGCACGTTGAGCAGCGAGTAGTAGTCCTCGTTGTCCGGCACCTCCTCGCCCAAGGCCGCCGCCATCTTCCCGACCTTTCACCCCGGACCGACTCAGGAGTGGGCGCCGCGCGTTGCTGCGCCCCCTGCCGGACCGGCGGGCCGAGCGCCCCGCGTGTGCGCGTGCGCCCCGGTGTAGCGGCGCCAGGACACCTGCGCCCCCTGGCG
This sequence comes from Neomorphus geoffroyi, assembly GCA_033558235.1. Classification (NCBI taxonomy): domain Eukaryota; kingdom Metazoa; phylum Chordata; class Aves; order Cuculiformes; family Neomorphidae; genus Neomorphus; species Neomorphus geoffroyi. Next base: position 434,354 of record JAUMJM010000029.1, on the reverse strand, counting down.
GCTGGGTAGCCCGATCAAGAGCGCATGTGCACAGCGCTGCCTGAGCGCCCTCCTGTCGACAGCGCATGCGCTGACAGTTGCTCAGTCCGCGCATGCGCAAATCGATGCCGACCCAGTAGGGTCGACTGCGCATTCGCCGTAGCCGCTCATTTTATTGCGCACGCGCACTTCGGCGCCGACGCGGAAGAGCGGTATGCACATGCGCTCAAGCAGCCCGGCTGCCCTTTTTCCGGCTCATGCGCACTTCGGACCGAAGCAGAAGAGCTGTCTACGCATGCACTCCACCTGCCCAGCTGCCCTTCCTCTTACACATGCGCACTTCCTTCCGAAGCAGCAGAGAGATCTGCGCATGCTCTTCATGGGCCCAGCGCCCCTTCTTACTGCACATGCGCACTTTCATCGCGCCGTGTAGGGGCGGTCTGCGCATGCGCTCAAGCTGCCCAGGCGTTCTCTTCTGCGCATGCGCACTTGGGATTCCACTCCGCGGAGCTGTCTGCGCATGCGTCCCTCGCAGACGGGCGGCCATACGTTCTGCGCATGCGCCCCCTAGCGGCCCGGCGGTCCTCCCGCCCGCGCATGCGCAAAACCGTTCCCGCGCGACGGGTGGGCGCGTGCGGTCAGGCCCCGCCCCTGGTCCGTGAGGCGGCGGCGGCGGCGGCGGCGGGCGGGATGCGTGGTGAGTGCGGGGCCGGGCTGGGGGCTGCGTCGGGCAGGCAGGTCTGGCTCGGCCTAGGGCGCAACAGCGAGCGGCCTCGGCCCCGTGCCCTGAGGCGCCCGTCCCGCTGCGGCCGCCCCGCGGGGGCTGTGGGAGGCGCGTGGGGCCGCCTCTGTCCGGTTCCTCAGGGCCCGGCTTGGCGGGAGACCCCAGTTTGACCCGGTGTGACCAGAGCGGGGCCCGAGCGCGACCAGCAGGGGCGGCTCGGGAGCGCGACAGCCAAATCCCGAGGTCAGACCTGCTGGGATGTGCGGGGCAGAACCACAGAACCGCCTGGGTGGCAAAGAGCTTTGAGAGCATCGAGTCCAACCGCACCTGCCCGCACTGAGCCGTCCCTGAGCGCCCCATTCGCCCCGCGTTTAAACCCCGCCAGGGATGGAGACTCCACCGCCTCCTGGCAGTCTCTGCCAGGCCCTGAGAACCCTTTGGGTGAAGGAATTGCTCCTCATCTGTCATCTGAGCAGGAAGGCGAGCGAAAGGTGGGCTCAGTGGTGCGAAACCTGCTGGCACAGAGCAGCCGGCAGGGACCGAACCGAGGCCAAGCCTTGCTCTCGTTTGTCACCGATGTGAAACTGGAAAGGTTTTCTTTAGGTCAGTAGCGCCGCTCTGGGTTCTCACCGCAGCGCAGAGCGTGGCCCTGGGGTCTGTGCTCCGTTGTCCTCCAAAGAGCAGACAGTCCTGATGGTGGGTGAACCACAAGAGGGCACTTACCGAGTCTTATGCAGTAGCAAAATGGAAGGAAATACCCCAAAATTGCGGGAAGCAGAGGGAGTTTATAGCAGAAACACTTCCCAATCTGTGCCTCGCCTGCTGGCAGACAGGCTGGGTCGTGTTGGCGCTACCGCTGGGATAAGGCAGACAGGAAGAAAGGTAAGGCCTTTCCTGCTCATGGCTGGATGTTCCCCAGCAGCCTTATCAGAGGTTTGTGTAGGGATGCTGGAGTGGTTTGGGAGCACTGCTGTCCTCAAAGGGGAGCTTGTGGAGGAGCGCTCGTTAGCACCAGAGCAGTTTAGAGTGAGGCTAGAACTGTGCCTTCCCATTGCAAAGCTCGGCGGATCTGTTCTGGATTTTATCTTCACGTAGCTTTTGTTTGAAAACAGGGATGTTTTAATGTTTAATGTTTTTTTCTGATCCAAGGGTAGTTAACAAGGAAGTATCGATCTTGTTACAGAGGTTCCTCTGTGCTTATAGTGAGATGCGGTGCTTGGAGCAAGAGGTCCCCAAAGGCTCGCTTTCTGATAAACCCCATAGAAATGGGTCTGTTTTACAGGGAATCACCTCGCAGGAGGCTTTTCCTGAATGAACCCTCTTGCTAGACTCATTTTTATTCCACGTGGTTCGGAAGGCATTGAGTCTGTGCAAAATGCAGAGCAAACTTGAGTTCTTCTTGAGTCAGTTGCCGTGGCAACGCTATTTCCCATGGATTTTGGTCCTGTTGTGGTTGTGCCTTTTTTCTAACGTCATCTGGGAGCTCTGCAGCCCTCGGGGATGTTAGTGGCCGAGTTACTGGCTTCCCCTTTCCAGATTGATCTAACACTTTCTTAAAAGCCCCAGCTGCTTGTTGCCAGCGCTGGCCGTTCCTCCTGCGTCACAGATGATGCAGGGGAATTTTTTGGGAAGAGTCCACAGATGTCACATCTTGGCAGGGAAATGTAAGAAGAGAGAATTATGACTTTAGGGAGCTAAATATGAACTGTGCTTTCTAAGCACGTAGAGAGAGTTCTTTAAAGCTGTAAAATATTACAGGAGAAATTTAACATCTATGGCAAAAAGCAGTTTTTTGGGAAAAAAAAGAGAAGTGCTTGTTTGTGCTCTACTGACGTGCCAGGCTTTGGTTCTGGGTGCAGCACTCCCCTTGCCTAGGTCTCTAATCGCAGGTCCTTTGCACGGTTGTCCAGGACCTCTTCTCCTCAGATGTAACTGGTTGAGTTCCTCCTTACAGTGGAGCATGTGGTCCATGGCAATGTAAGAACTTTTCATTGTTACTTGTTTTTTCCTAAGCTTTAATGTGCCAGGTTCTTTATAGACAGAAAAGAAACTGCTCAGTTTAGAAGACAACAAGCCTGCACCTCAACAGAGAGTCGAGTGTAATGATCCCGAACATCACCATACTTAGCTTAAAGCATTGCTTTCATATCTCACGTTAGATGCGTCCTCCAGGTGGGCGGTGGGTTCAGAACATGCCTGGAAGGGTTTTCAGGGCGGTCGCTCAGGTGGGCTTGCACGGTCTGTCTGGATGTGTTGGGAGGACGCTGTGATGCCCCAGCGTTCATGAGCTGAGGCACCACTGAACTGTGCTGCATGGTGAAAACTAGGCAGCAAACTGTGGACATCCCTGCCTGGAAAATCGAGTTTGGAGTTAAAGTTGTTTTTTTAAGCCAAGGGAAACGCCTATGCTTGTGTTTCTCTGGGATGCTGACTCTTCTGCAAGGGGCAGAGCTGCTCCAGAATTGATTACCAGAGGTACCAGAGATTCCTTCATCTGCTGAGTCTTTTCTCTAGGCTGGCTGCTGGATGGGGACCCATCATCCCTCGTCTGGCAGGAGTGGCCGGGGACTGAGGGGAGGCCTTGTTTAGCAGGTTTTCTTAGTAACTGGAATCATGTAGTCATCGCCTGCAAAATTGCCCCTGCACGAAGTGTTTTTGCTAATATTAACTTTAGTTCCATCTCAGCTCAATGGAGGGAAAAACGAGAAAGTGCCATAAATTCAGCCGAGCTTGTCAAAGCTGTCAAATTACCCCCTGATAAAGCTCCTGCCTCCTAATGATTGCAGCCATCAGCCAGGGAGGAAATGCACGCAATGGGGCCGTGAGTAGCAGTGCCGGGGTTCAATGCTGTTAGACTTCTAATGTAGTGTCATCTGGGGGCTCTTTGGTGCCAGTGGAGGGTGACGCGCTGAGCTGAGTTGGTTCTTTGGGAAAACAATACGAAATCCGAGGACGTAGACAAGCGCGCTGCCTCGCTCTTACCAGCCAGATTAATGCTAACTGCTGAATTTTGGTAAAGGTCTTCTCTGGTCCCATTTGTTGGCATTGGAAGTCCATCAAGATAATGTCTTTTCACGTCTGAAGATGCCATTGATTTTCTGTTGCTGTTGTCCTGAATTGTGTGTGGTGCGTCTGTGGAGCAGTGACAATCCTCCATCACTGCCTTTATGGGAAAAGAATGGTTATTGAATCTCTTCCCATAAAATATAATCTCTTTCTCTCTTCCAGAATTTGCCAGCCCCTGTAGGAATCCCTCGTGTTATCTCTTTGAGAAAATTGATTTTTTTTTTGTCTCTGCTTTGTACACTCATGTTTGGTTTTGGTTTTAATTTGGCTTATGTGGTATGAAATGATGGCTTCCCCAGCATCAAGCATGCTTTCTTGGTGTTGTGTCACTGCTTTTTCATATAGATTAACGCTTTCAGAATGTTTTACAATAAAATAAAGGTATTTGCTTGACACAAGTCTCTCTTCTTGTTGCGGGGAGTTCTTTCACTCCGGGTGAGCCTCTGCCCTGCTCTCTCTTCCAAGTGGGTCTGGGGTACCAACAGCTTTTCAGCTGCTCACAGGTAAATCCGAGGTGAGTTCCTGGAGTCAACACCGGTTGATGCATTTCTGATGGACGACACCATAGCAGAAAACACAACATGCAGTGCTGATTGCTCGAGGAGCAGTGGCACAAATGCTCTGTCAGATTTGTCCTGTGCTCTGTGTCGCAGATGACTGACGATGGGACTTTTTCCTTTCAGGGAGGAAACGGCAACATGAATTCATAGATGATGAGTAGGATGCCAAAGCCAGAGATGACAGTGCTCTTGAAGAAATGCTGGGTAGAACAAAAAGGTAAAAGGAACAGCTCACTGAGTGCATTTTGGAGCCTGCGGGCCTTCATGTGGTACCTTCCCTCATGAGGCAAATGGCTCCCCCCCACAAACCATAGCCAAGCGTTCTGTATTCCCTCCTCCTCCACTTGCATGAGCCCCAGCAGCACCGCTTGCTCCTGACCCACTCTGTGCTGGGTCTTCCCCACTGCCGTGTCATCCTGTACCTGAGCCCCCACCAACTTGTACTTTGAATGTGTCTTTGCATGCGTGCGCGTGCCGGCCCAGCCGTCACCTCGTCCTGCCCTGTAGCTCGCGCCGCCACGTTAGCCTCATGATTGGCTGCGGTGTCTACTGCCCTACTTTGGGATGAGAGCAGAATGGGAAGTCAGAGGTAAACCAGACTGGCTGGTTTGCATCCAGTGCCGTTCTCCTGAGGGGTGTTCAGTGCAGCCGTTGCCTGTGCTGTTTCCTGACTCAAACCCGGGCGGATACGCATGGTTCAAGTGTTTGAAAGGCTTTGTGAACAGGTTGCCTCTATGAGGTCTAAATGGCTCGCTGCTACTCTGGTGCTTTTTACTGTGTTTGTGTTAATGCTGTGGCAATGCCCAAAGGAGCCACTTCTTCCTGGCTCTTTCATTCGGAGAAATTATCTCTGTAACTGAGGCGTGATGGGTCCACCTGGGGCTTGGGGCAGTGGGAGCAGCTTTAATCACACCTGCGGAGAGCTGTACTGGATTCAGGCCCTTTGTTACCCTCAGCCAGCGGCACCAGAAGTGGCTGAAGTAGCTGACAAGCAGCAAGAAACTCTTCATGAGTAATGTAGCTCTCCTTGGCCTGTTTTCCTGCTTGTTTAGGGAGGACTGACTTTAATTCCCCAAAACTCAAAAGCAAACATTCTCCTTGAAAGTGTTCCAGGTTTGTAGTAATGATCTGAGCGTTGCCCCTGCCTCCTGGCTCTTTCTGGCAGCGAGCGTCTGGGACAGAAGGGCATTTCTGTGGCAGCAGATCCTGACAGTACGGGAAGCAGGATGAGGTGTGAATGGTTGAATGTATAAATAGCAGCTTGTTCTGCTGGAAGCATTGTCTTCAGAACTACGATCAGGGAGGAATTTGCTATGGCTGAGTGCTGGTGCCATTTGTAATTTTTGTGTTTAAACCATTTCTAATCAAGACAGGGTCTGTCCCGCAGGGCAGTGTGCAGGGCAGGGCTGAGGCTTTTGGATGTGCGAACACCACAGCCTTTCCGGGAGGTCGTAGCGCAGTTTTGACAGGGACAGAAATTACTTGTTCAGGCTTTGTACTGCTGGGAAATCATCTGAAAGACCCAAGAACTCCCTGTGCTCACCGGGTGTCTGGGAAGGGAGGTGCTGGGTTTCTGCTGGCCGTTAGCACCTCGTGCCCACTGAGTTGTGTTTTCTGCAGCAGTGCAGCTTGAACCAGCATGCCCGGTCCCTGTGCATCCTTTCAGCCAAGCATGTACGGAGCCCATCACGGGGACAGCTCTGCATTAAGCACCGCTTTCATCTGTCAGAACCTGTTTTCAGAACACGGAGGGCTTGCCGGGAAGCCAACTGTTTACACTTTGAAGATGAGTAACATATAGGAATTACTTAGAGATCCCATTTTCCACGGACAGACCTCTGAATTTCATGCAGTGTTGGGGGCTGGAAGCTGGGAACCTGTATTCCCTACAAACTCTTCTCTCCAAAACCAGCCTCCATCTCACCTCGAGTAGAACAATTCTCCGAGAAGTCTCCTGCTCTGTCAGTGAGAATATTATGTGGGCTCAGTTCTACAGTTTAATTCTGCCTCTGTTTAGTAAAATATTTTCCCATTGTTGCCACGATAAGGAGCTGCTCTGGGTTCTACAGGATGTCCTAAGATCCTTGTGTTTAGGTCACGTGATGTTATGGGGAAGGAATAACGCTAGGTTCAACTCTTGTGAAAGAGTAGTAATTTGGGAAATGTAACCATGCTCAAAATATGGTATAAATATCGTCTGAACTGCAGATTGCTTATTTGAAACGGTCGTTACTTGCATAAGCTGTCATATATTTAAAATATACAATGATATAATTTTTAGTTCAGTAACACCAGAGTTGAGGATTGAGGCATTACTTAAAATAGTAATTAGCAAATTTCTGTGGTTCAGTCTGTATTTTTGGCGATCTGATAGTTCTGTTCACTCTTTTTCTGTACGTGTGTCTGCTAAGGCTGTTGGTGTGTTATTCAGCTCTTTATAAACTCGGATGTAAATCTGTTATGGTGTTGAATTCTGAAATTCTTCACCATCAATCTGGAAAGCTTTAAGTCTGCTAAAACTGGAGAGCAGTGAGTGCTGGCAAGCGGCTGTGTCCTTTCAATGTCGCTGATTCCCCAGAGTCAGGACTTGTGGCCATGCCCTGTTCCTGCCACTCGCTAGTTGGGGCGCTGGAGCCAGGCCAGCGTGCTCAGTGCCGGAGCACAGCACCCCGCAAGTGCGGTGTCACAGCGGGCTGGAGAAACACAGCATGGGGAGCTGTTTAATTGTATTTGCTGTGGTTTCGACCAAGAGCACTACCGTACTTGATATTTTACAGTTCCTGCCGCGAACCCTTTGCTCAGGGAAGGGGCGTGGTGCCTTTGCTTTGAGGAGGTGAGAGCCATGTTCAGCATCACCTGGGCCAGCTCCTGCGCCGGGGCACGTGCTGTCAGCTCAGCAGTGGCTGGAATGCTCCGATAGGACCAGGTTTGGCATCAGCATAATCGCTTCCACGGGCTTTGTGCTTTGGGTGTTGCCAGCTCCTTGCTGTTTGTTCTGTCTTCCAGCACGTGGTATTTGTGTGACCCTGAGGACAGACAGTTGCCTGCTAGAGCAGCGTGTGGCTTCCTGTTTTTTTCCCTCAAACTTGTAGCACTCAGGTTTTCCATTGCAGGGAGCGCTGGGAAATACGGATCCCGTTTTACTTGCTGTCCTGCTGAGCTGCTGTCCGGCTGAGCCAGCAGGAGATGGCACCAGCAGGAGCTGATGTGCTGGTTGTTGTTCGGGTGGCCCAGCTTGGAGCTGGGGATGGCAGGGGCTGATCTGAGGGAGCTGCAGCAGTTGTTGAGGCGGTGAGCATCGCCTCACCACTCGATGCCAGTTCTCGCTCAAACGCATGGAACTTTTCAAAGCACCTGATATTATGTTCGTGTTTAGCCCATGTGTTGCTAGCGCTCAAGAAAGGAAAGTGAATCACTCGCTTGTATACTTTGATCTTTAAGTTCAGTGCTGCTCCTTCTCTGTAAGTGGTTTGTCAGACAAAATTTCGTAGTCATTTTATTTGAAGATCTCGCCCTTAATGCCAGAGACGAGGCAGCTGGAGGAGGCGCAGTCAGAAGCCCTTCAGCCTGGGAGTGTTTGGTTTGGTGGGGAGTGTTTCAGGGGCCCGTTGGTGCCTTTCTGTCAGAGCACACCCCCTCTCAGTGGCTGCAGCTGCAGCTCTGCTCTCTGGAAGGGCTCTAAGGTTTGCAGATTTTGGTTGTGGGGTTTTTTTGCTTTTGTTTTGTTTTTCCCCAAGAAATTGTGGGCATTTTGACTCGTACAGGTCAGCTCCTCAGGTGAGCCTTGGACAACTTCTCACTGCTACTTTGGGTGTTCAAATCCTGATTCTTGGTCTCAACAAACCCACTGCAATCCATAAAGGCACCTTTTGTTTGCACGAACTTTCAGTATCACTGCTGGGAGCAGGAGCGGAGATTTTGAGTCTGTGGAAGTTCAGATGAGCGCATTGCTGTCTGCCACATGGTTTGTCTGCTTCCAGCCACAGCCTGAGTGAAAATTCACCCTTTTGGAATAGAAGCTGCCAACTGACTGGCATGAAACAAGTGAGATGTTTTCAGAGGCAGACGGGGTGGCTTTTCCCATGGTAGATGGTCGGTACCAGTCCCTACTGCACCCTAGATTGCAGCCCTTAGGTTGTGCTCCTAATCATGGCTTAAATTCCTGGGCAGACCTCACAGATCTGTTTCTGAAATGTGCTTTTTAGGCTGCTCATGCAGGTGACTGCCCACTGCCATTTATCCCATACTAACTTCTGGTATTAGAGCTGTTTACTTTTCATACTTCTAGCTGATTTGGATCAGTCCTATGGAAGGATTAACTTCTGGTTTTAACATTACCATAAATCTACTGAATATTTTAAAGGAGAAAGAGGTGCTATAAAAATGGACACTGCAACACTAGGTCACAGGCTTTACTGTTTAATCAGAAATGGAAGTTGCAAGTATAAAAGCTGATTCCAATATTAAGTTCCCTTACTAGTTAATAAGAAGTAATTTTTATGCACAATTCTTTTCTTTAGGAGTGCTTGTTATTTTTGAGCATGTCTCTTAATCTAAGGAGGCAGTGGAGGTTATTTTAAGGTGCACTTTGTGGCTGTTGTTGGTGAGTTGGTGGCACGTATCCTATCCTGGGGTGGTGCTGTGGTATGCTCGGCGCTGCACAGCGAGGTCTCTTCAGCACCATGGGGATGGCAGAGTTGGGGTCACGTGGAGCTGATTTTAGAATGAGCCTGACGAACCGTTTGTGGATGTATATTCTGATAAAGAGAGGGTCCTGGACTTCATGTAAACATTCAAGTGAGTCTGTGCATAGAGGATATTGTGCATTGTTTCCCTGGCAGAAATAGGACTGATGCTGTCAAAAAAAGAGACTGCATATCACTGAATTGTGAAAGCAGCACTATCATGAGGACCTTTTTCAATTTACACTTGAGTAAGAAGGGCAATCTCTGCAGTGATGTCCTGTCCTTGCCTACAATTCTGCAGTTTGACAGGATCATGTTCCTGGTTTTACTTTCATGCTGTCCCAGGCCGAAATACTTCATATTTAACACTCTGGGATCTGTAAATAATTGACATGCCTGTCTTAGCAATTGCAGGTCAGCAGCAAATTGTATTGTTGGTGAATAATAGTGGTGATGTTTGGCATTCTTTACTCCTTTACATCTTAATTTTCACTCTGTGACTGAGAGTGTGGGAACTGATTTACTGTGCTTTGGGAGAAAAAGCATTACTGTTCCAGTTTTTTGGGGGAGGAAGTTTAGGGGAGAGTCAAGAACTTGCAAGTGAGACCCTCTACGTAAAGACCTTCTATTTCTGTGTATTTCCTGGAGGTACCATCTGTATATTCCTGCTTCTCTGCGACTCTTGTGGGTCATATAGGAAAGAACTGGTTTAGTGGTTAGGCAAGGTTTAGGCAAATCTAGCAAAACCCCTCTATAGCTAAAATTAATGAGACAGTATTACAACAGTCATTTTTGTTGGTAAGAACCACTGCATATCCGTGATGACAGAACAGTTTGTGTAGTAGGTGCCGGACCAGCACCCCAGAGAGAACTGGAGCAGCTGCATTGCCACAGTCCCACAATGGGCAAGTCAGGATTGACTCTGGTTTGTGATAGAGGGATTGCACTTCCACTGGGTTTATCTGTTCATAAATAATGGTGAGACCAATCGGGGAAGTTCCATCTGATTGTGCATTTATAGCACGGCAGAGTCCAGTCATGGTGGAGTCCTTTAAAGACTGTAGGTGATGATTTCAGCAGTAGTGCTTTTCAATTGAAAGCAAGTGCTCTGTTGTTCGTTAGTGATGCTTTGGTGTTACACACGCACAGAATAAATTGCAGGAGTGTAGGAGTGGAATCTTGGTTTGGTAACCCCAGAATGGGGTTTTGGGCAAAGGGCAGAGCCTGGTGCTCATGTTGTCAGGAGTTCCTTGGGAGCAGACTGACTCCCTTAAATGTGACTTTGCCTCTGGCTTCCAGGTCCTGAACCGCCTTTGAACGCCTCCTGCCTGTTACCATCGTCGGTTTCTCCTCCTTCAGTTCTCCTTTTCATCTTCTCTCGTCACCTTTCATTACTCACTCTTCTGTTTTCAGTGCCTGAGGCTGACATTTCCATACCTCAGTGACTAAAGTTTGGCTCCTAGATCCGTATTTATTCAGTTAATATAGACAGCAGTCCAATTTCAGAGGAGTTGAGTATCCTGGAGAAGATATTTGTTTAAAAGCACGAACACAAATTTAGGAGCATCCTTTCAGGGACCTGAGACTTCAGCATGCTTTCCCACTGTTATTTACTTCAGCTGTCACTAGAGATCTGGTATCAAACTCAAGAAGATTGTGCTATCCTGGGCCTGTTGAGGGGGAAATAAGAATTATGGACAATGTCCACTGGTTACTGTCTGGCTGTCGGTGGGGGTCAGTGAGCTGGTGCTCCGTTCATTGAGCAGCGTGTCCTGGCCGGTCCCGAGCCAGGAGCTGTTCATCCACTGCTGTTCATCCGCTGCTGGAACAGAGCCAGGTGTGGACAAGCACTCTGCACGGGAGCTCTGTCACTGGTGGCTTGTAGGAGTCATACCTTCTCCTCGCTCCATAGGCACTAAATGCGGTGCTGCAGGGGAGAGAGGTTGGGATGTGGGGGGACGACACTCCCTGAGAGCAGCAGTCAGGCTGTACAGCTCGCCATGGAATGGTGACCACTTGCAAAAAGTAGAATTTTAAAGAAATCCTTCCATGAAGTTCATCGCAGTCTGCACTGAAATGGTAACTGAGGCTACGTGGGTGACAATCATATTGCCTCCTAAACTAAATAACTCAATTGTCTTATTAGAACAGAGAGCAAAGAGAAATGTCCTGAATATACTGTAGGAAATTGTCTTTACTAAATCTAACCCAGCATTTATGAGCATTGTATATATTATTTGATTTTGCCAGAATTACATAAACAGGGGGGAAAAATTGTTAATGTAAGTTGACTACCAGAGTAAATCACAGCCTAATTATTCTTTTTTTCTGGCTAAAATTAGAATTTGATATAACGGTCAATAGACTTTTTCTTTAATTTTTGAGACATATTTTCTAACAGCTAATCCAAATGAATTGGGGAAAGTTGCTGTAGAATTGAAAAAATAAATTATCTGAATTTTATGGTGACTTACTAGTAAATCCCCTTAGTTGGAAGCTTTAATTTACCTCATATTTCAGTTTGTTCTCCTCTAACTGGCTTAGGGGTGTATATCAGAGCAAAAGGATCGTTATTTTCTCTTAGTGCCACCAGGGTGCTTGGAGCATGAGCAGCGCGCCAAAGCAGAGACAGGACCTGGCCTGTTCCCGTAGGGAAAGCAAAGGCGAAGGAGCGCAGAGGAAGAACCACAGGGCTCGTGGCAGCGTGCTGGGAATGGGGGGCTGAGGCTGTTGGAAGGTGAATGGGCACCCGCGGGGCTCTGGCATTGCGGCTTTCCCAGCTGCTTGTTTCCTTCTGGACCTGGTGACAGGGTGGAGAACAGCATTGTTGCCCTTGTTCCAGGTTAAACACTGAGATGCTGTGTTTAGTGTTGAGGCTTAAATAATCTGTGTGAGGCTTTGCACAGCAAAGACTCCTTTCGTCCATGGTCACTTGGGCTGGAGTTACGGATGGGCTCAGCCTGGTGTCAGTTCCCCAGAGCCATGGAGCTTTACTGGAGATCATTTGAATGTGGTCGTTGTGTTTCTGAGGGAAATAAATGGGCTGAAAGTGGCAAAAACAGTGGGGTTACGAATGTATCCCAACCCCAGGCTACGGAAGGTGACTGTGTTCAGTTGGGGCACTGGGCAGTTTCACCCATGCCGGGTATAACCCTGTATCATTTGCTCCCAGTAGAGGATACGCTGCTTCAACTTTCACACAGCACTTGGGGCGAGCTATTGGGATGGCAGAGCCCTACACGGTGTGCTGCTCTGTAGACTTCTAAAGAAATGTGTTGGGGCATATTGACCAGGTTTTGATGAGCTGAGGGGCTGGCAATTCCCCTTCACAAAGGCAGTGATGTATTGGGAGGTAACCATAGATTTATACATGGTCACTGACTTGGTTAAGCCTTGGGTTCACTTCTCCAAGAAACGACTTTTGATTCTGGAAGTGGAGGGCGGAAATGGCAAAACTACAGCACTTCTGTCATAGGGAGGGTTTTTTTAAACATCTCTGTTCACACTTCTAAGAGTACGTGTATAAAAATGCTTGGCGTTCCTTGCTTCTGTTGTGAGGAGTTAATTTGTGCAAACACCTCAAAAGAAATGGGGTTCCACCATTGCCATTTGAGCCACTAAAACTGGCTGAATTGTTTTGCTTTTTGATGCTCGCCATAGCAACGGTGGATGTATCGTTTGCTGAATATCCATAATAGGATACTTGGAAATACTCTGTGCACTTTTCCTTCTGCATTCAACTAAACCTTTCAAATCCTTCGTTAACCCAGTTAACTAGGCCAGACCCACCGTTGCCGTGCAATGACCAGGAAAGGGCTTTTAAAGAACTTTCTGTTTCTCCTCCCTCTTGACAAACCCCAAACACTGCACATCAGAAGAGCAGCAGCTTTTATCAGGGTGCTGATCAAAATTATTCATGATTCCGACTGCAGAAACTCCTGGCACATCCACTTCCGTGCCACTTATCAGCTGGAGGTTGCTCTCTTTGTGCCCCTAGAAAGGTAAGACCGTGGCGGTTTGTCCTCTGCCCTACGTGCAGAGACTCCTGCAGCTCAGTGCCTCAGCAGCGATTAGACTTCGGATTTTTGAACAGTGGGAAGCTGGAAACTTGAAAGATACCAGTGCACTCCAATTCTAATGGCTCCTTTCTTATCACTTTATTGGACGAGGAATTAAATGGAAATATTTGAGACTTTGCTGGCATGTTTGATGAAAAATGCATGTTCAAATGGCATCGGTAATATCACATGGATCACATCGCTGCAATAACCTATATGCCAATGTTAAAATTATGTGTGATTTGGGTGTATAAGAGTCAGTTCATCAGGGTTTTTTCTTCCTGGCAGAAAAGCTGAGGCAGAGAATGTTTGGTAGTTGCGTGCAGCAGAATTCATTCGCTATTTCAGTAACCCCTTAAAATGCCTTTTTCGTCCTCATCCACACAAATTCCCATTGCCTTTGCGGATCAGGAAGGATCTGGAAAGCCAGGCAGTGCTCCCGATGCCACTTCACAGAGCGGCTCGCACACTGCTGCTGACCCAGTGCCGGCGGTGTTAGCTCTGTAACGGAGCCATTCCCAGCCTGTTCCATGGAAGTTCCCCCTTCCTCAGCTTGCGGTGGCTGGCATCCTCCACAACCTTGTCAGTCAGAGCACATGGACCTTGTTACTCTAATGAGCCGCAGAAGCACCTAAGGAACTCCTTGAGCTTTGGAGAGAGAGGAGAGATGGACACTTGTGCACGTGTGTAGCTGCTTTTTGCATCTCATTATGTTCCTGGGTAATCTCAAGGTCTGACCCCCTGTGGAGCACCTTATGGTTATCCCTTCTTGAGAGCACGAGAGGGAATGCTGAAGCGCGGGCTGCAGTAAATGTTTGTGCTCGTCTCCCCAACAGTAACGGACAGGCTGTTTGTGGCAGGAGTTGCTGTCTCCGTACTTGGGAGCAGCCTAGGTTCCTGCTTTCAGCCGCAAGCGCTGGTGTCTGCAAAGCCGAATCCGAGCAGCGCCCCGACATCATTTTGTTTGGTAGCACAGGGAGCATCTTTGTCACTCGGAGGAGATGCAGTAGCTCCACCATTTCTCATCTCCTTTTTGTTACATTGTCCTGCCCGAATATGCAGGTGGAAGCTTGAGCCCCTTCCAAATACCTGCCTGAGGTGATCTTGGGCAGAGACCGGCATGCCAGGAGGCAGGCGGGTTTGGAGGAGACAGGCTGTGGCTGGGGTCGCTGTGCTGAGGCACAGTAGGACGTGTTGCTTGGCTAAGCCAGGGGCCCATTGCTTGCTGGAGAAGGGCGAGCAGGCAGGTCTGTCCACAGAGGAGATACTGACACCTGCTGCTCCATGTGCGTGAGTTCCGTGGGCTCACCTTGCACCTCCAGTGAGGTGTCACCTCAACATCTGATACTTCTGGACACTGACCTGCAGCTCTGACTGCTGTGGGGGCCTGTTCTCATCTGCTACCCTTGCCTCCACTCAAACCGAGGAGCACCAGCTGTGCAGCTGCCCCGCGTCTCTGCGGAGTGTATGGGTCATCTTGGAAGGATGTCCAAGGAGAGACACACAATCCCTAGAACTCATCGAGAGAGCAACAGCTTTTTGCCAGCGTGGCCACTGGAAAGGTTTCCAGTGTCTCCTGTGCAGCCAAAGGGAAGAACTCTGCCGGCCGACCCTGGGGCTACGCGGCTCTGCGTGTGCTCGCAGGGCCGGGCTGTATGACCGGAGGGAGCGAGCCTGTCATTCCAGTGCATCTCGGCCAATGTGCCTTTCACGCTCCAGGAGATCCGCACCGCTGGAAACGGGAAAAGGAATTTCCCTTCCCTCTGCCTTGGCAGAGCCCATCGCTCCTCGTGCGACACCTCAGACTCGGCTCCAGCCCTCGCCGCCACGAGAGCGCCCAGAGGCTCTGGGGGAGCTCGGGGAAGGCCTTTATGTGTGACCGAGCACATGGCTGGGTCGGCGTGTGCGCTGCGCGCTCCGGTCCCGCGGCGCTCGGTGCCGGGGCGGCAGAGCCAGGGCTCCCCAGCTTTGATGCGATGGGAGAGACCCGAGACGTTCGATCGCCCCGCAGCGCGTTTCGTTAGCGTAGGGACGGGGCGGCTGCTGGGGGCCGGGGGGGGCTGCTTGCGGCCCCTTCGCTGTCCCGATCCGAGGGCGGCGCGGTATGGGCTGCGGGATCCCCCGGAGCGCGGGGGGGCAGCCGGGCTGGGCGGGAGACAGCGCCCGCCGCGGTGGGGTCGCCCCCGCCGCAGGATTGGCCGCCACACCGCCCGCCGGTCCAATCAATGTCTTTGTTTAGGGTCACCGGGCGCGGAGGAGGTGGGCCCGCACCCGCAGCCAATGGGAGGTGTGTTGGGCTGGGCTGGGCGGTCCTCCCCTCCCATTGGGCACCCGTGCCGTCACTCCGGCGCAGGGCGCACCTCGTTGGCTGCCGGCTCCGGGGGCGCTGTGCGTCAATCGCCAGGTCCCGCTTTCTCCGCCTCACTATTGGCCGCGATGGCCGTCAGTCGCGCGGCATCGCGCCCTGAGTGGCCGTCATTGCCGTCAGTTATAGCGCCGCATCCCGCCCTCCCCCAGCCACCCTGCGCCGCTGCTGATTGGCCGCGGCACGTGCCACTGAGGCATTGCCGCTCTCCCATTGGTCGGCAGGGCCGTCCATCGCGCCCATCCTCTGGGCGCTCCCGCCCCCGGCGAGCCGCGATTGGCCGGCGCGGGTGTCAGTGCGGCGGCTCCCCCAATGGGCGGCGCGGGGTGTGCGCCGTGCGCGCGGGGTGGCCGGCCCGGTGGCGGCGGCGGCGGCGGCGGCGGGAGGAGGCGGCGCGCGCCTGGGTCCCGGTCGCGAGGAGGCGGAGGAGGATGTGGCGCGCGGAGGGGAAATGGCTGCCGAAAACAAGCCGGAAGGTGAGCGCGCCGTGGGGCCTTCCCGCCGCGGGGCCTCCCGCCGCTCCGTACCGCGCGGGCCGGGCCGGGCCGGGCCGGGCCGGGAGGGCGGGCGGGCGGGCGGCGGGGCCGGGAGGGCGGGTGGGCGGGCGGCGGGGCCGGGCCGCGCAGGGGGCGGCGAGCAGGTCGCGGGGCCGGGGCCCAGGCACGCCTCCCGCCGCCCGCCTGCACGTGCCCGCCCGCCGCCGCCATGGAGGCCGCGGGGCCCGGCGCGCCGCGCCGCCCTGGGTCAGAGCGCACCGCGCCGGGCCAGGCCGCGCCGCCCCCCCGCTCAGGCGCACGTGCCGGGCGGGCGCGCGCCTGCCCGGGAGCGGCGGGGAGGCCGCGCCCGGGGCCGCCGGGCCGGGGGTGGGCCCGCGGCCGGGGGAGGGGACGCGGGGCCACCAACTCCGGCCCAAAGTTCCGGCGTGCCCGCAAGGGGGAATCGCTGCTCCGCCCGCCCCGCGCCCAAAGAACTTTGTCCGCCCCGGGCGCCGCCGCCCCCGGCCCGGTGCTGGGCCGGGCCCGGGGAGGAGCCCGGCTGGGACACGTTGTCACGGCCCTGTTCTGTTGGGGCGAGCGGGCACCGGGCTGTGGGGGCTTCGCGTGCCCCGGGCAGCACGAATCGTTTGCAGCCCGCCCGCAGCTCCCTCACACCTAGCCCATCTCTGCACCGGCAGCTCTGCTTGGTAAAGCAGGGCTGTTGTCTCACCTCTCCGCCGAGATCTCTGTTTGCAGTGCCTTGGGGACATCTGTGTTTGGGTCGGTCCTTGTGACTCAGGAGCTGTAGAGCCCTGTGGGCAGTGCTGATTTGGTTTGTCCAGTAGGATGGACGCCAAGAGCTCTCAAATGTCAATTTTAAGTAGTAGGGGTGATTATGAGTGCTGTCAGCTTCATCTTTTGTTAATCTCCTTGAGGCTGCCAAATTCATTAGTTCTGTTTTTCCTGGAAAACGCCGAGCTCCATTCTTTTCTCATTTGCATTGAAGTAAATGATGAACTCCACCGAAGTGGGAAAATGCTGACTGGTTAACAGGCTGTGAGAGGATAATCTGTGTCAGTGTGGAGCTGGTAGCTCCAGCCATGAGGTTCTGGTTCTTTAGTGGATGGAAGCACTGGCACCAAAGCACACGTGGCCTTGGTTCTCTTTTGGGGCCTCCTGTGCCAACACAGGATGACGTTTTTTCTGTGTAAAACACAGGTTTCAGCAGATTCGTTCCTCTGAGGCTGTGGCCGTACAGAGCTATGTGGATCGGTGCTCCTTGACTTGAGAGCTGATTTGGCCTTTACGCTTGTTTTTTAATGCAACTTCCGCCACATTCCATGTCGGTAACTGGTTTTGGTGGACTGGTGGTGGGTGTTCTTGCTAAAGATGTGGGTCCACAGCAGCAGTGGCTCTTGTAGTGTTGTGCATGAGCTGGTGGGGAAACAACTGTTGTGCCCAGTGTTTCGCTGCACCCACACGATGCCGTGACCCAGTGTTTCACTTGGCTGGTCTGTAGTGGGTTCGCTGTGCGGAGCCCAGGCGGCATCACTGAGATGTGAGTGGGGAATCTTGGTGGCTCGGCACCAGCTCTGGTGTTGCTCTTGTAGTAAGGCACAGAGCAGCTCCCCAGGCTGACCTAGTTCTGCACTGTGTTTTCAGGGAGACAAGATAGAAACCATTCATTCCTTAAACTTTAACTCCGCCTGTCAGAAACTTAAATGGGAATCATTCTAAAGTGTGATTCAAGAGAAGAAGTGTTACACCAACAGAACTGATGGTGGAGGAGAGAACGCCAGTCGCTTTTCGTTTTTCTTAATATTTAAAACCCAAATATGAAGGGCAGGGTGCAGAGTGGTTGTTTTATTGGGGAGCAGCCTGTGCCATCCACCCGAACGGAACAGTAGAAGAGAGCCTCGTGAGCACGATGAACAGCTCTGCAGACCTGCCTGGTCCTGGAGCTTCCCTCTGGTGCTCCAGTCAGGGCTTCTCATGCCCAGCTGGGAGCAGGAAAACCTTGGCGCTAGGTGGGGTTTTGAGGTGAGGCTGGTGTCCCTCTTCCCTGGCTTCAGGAGAGGTTGCTGCACCGTGCAAAACCTTGGGTGAGTTTCCTCTTTCCTGGTTTACTTAGGCAGGATGAAGTTGGGCTTGGTGACTGAGCAGCTCTTCCCATCCCCGAGGCAGAGGGTTTGCGGCTGTTGCAGTTCTGCAACGTTCTGGGTGTCTGATCTAGGGTGGGAGGATGGAGCCTGGGCAGCTGGAAGGGGCTCTGGGCTTGATTGGGTGGGGGTGGTCTTCAAATTGCAAAAGAAAGGGTTCTTTAAAGAGGTCAGAATAGAAAGGATGTGTTCAGAACACCCTCCTTGGTGTTTGTGCACACACTCATGGACAGGCATTGGAGACCTTTAAACAGGATTAAGCTGATCCATTTGGATGGTGCCACTGGCGCCGTGTGTGCCGAGCCCACCAGGTGCGGTTCCGTCTGTTTGTTCCGGTAGGGGCAATAGGTGGGAAAGCCAGGAAGTGGAATTTCTCCCCATAACTCCCACTGGAGCCGAAGGTATCAGGAGGATGACGGCAGGGATATTGGCAGCTCTGCTGGGTTTGTGTTTGATACAGACCAAGGAGGTTGGAGCTTCAAATATTGTTGGATGCAGAGGGACTGGGCAGCACCTCCCAAAAACAAAACATTTGGATTTGGTTGTTAAACAGCAAATATTCACCTCTCTCGGGCAAAGCGTTGCATAAGTGTTTATTGCTTAAACAAACCAGAGCTTCTTGGGAGTGTCGTGGATTGGTTTCTGTGCCATGCTCGGTGCTACTGTCCTTCCAGGCCGTAAGGGAGAAGAGGCAGGGTTTGACACTAGGCTCACTCCGCTTCTTGCTGCGCAAGTTTTGCTGAATTTCAGCAGTTGGGAGTTTACCAGAATTCCTGTTGTTGGATATGGAAGTGAACTGGAAGTGAAGTGCCTTCCATTAGAGTTTCTAGACCGCTCAGAGGGCTGTGAGCCAGCGGGGCAGTTCCAGAGAGTGAATTGGAGTTGGTTTTTCCAAAAAGCAGAGGCTACGTGTCCATGTGAGGTCAAATATTTCAAGGGCTTTCGTAATTATAACTTGTTTTTCATGCAAGATTCCTGATGTAAGGCATGGAACTTGTTTTAAGCTCTGGTTTTTAATCCAATTCCACATCTCTTGTCGTTAATGGCTTTCCCATGTGCTTTGGCTCAAAGGCTTTGGTGTATTTGTGTGGGTTTTTAAAACGCTTCTGTAGGGACGTTTCCTACAGACCTAACTCAGATTTCCCTTCCCGTGTCAGGAAACAGTGAAAGGATTATGTGCGAGTTAAGGTTAAAACAAGTGTTTGTAAAGTTTAATCTTTCAAGACTTGGTGCTAACTCCACATTCCTAACATTTTGAAATGCCTCCTTTCAAACACGCGGTCTGAGACCTGGTTGGAAAGTTCTGTGTCGTTGGAGGAACAGGAAAGAGCTGTCCTACCTCTCTGGCCAGACAGACTTCAGGAAGAAGGACCTGGAATGTCACCTTGCTTTTTTGGTGTCCCTTCTGTGTCTGCTTCAGTGAACCAGACACAGGACCCAACCCTTTCCATGGGGCTGGTGGAGCCTGTTGTGGTACATAGTGCTGGTTAACTGAAATACAGGGCTTCCAGCAGCTTCTTGCCCCTTCAGTGCTTCTGGGCTTCCTCTTTCACACCTTGCTGAGTTTTTTCTTTTCAGTTTTTTCCCTCCCTTTGTGTTTGGTTTCCACCTTCCCTGGCTTCCTGCACCCCTTTCTCCCTGCACTGTGTTAAACTCTGTGGGCTTTGGGGGCAGCTCTGCCGGTGGGTGCCGACACCTGTCTTGACCCTGGTTTTCCTGGATGAGCACCTTTTCTCTTCGTGGGGCGGTACTACCAGCACAGCTTCCCACTACGGAACAGTTACAGCCCTGGGTGAGCGAGAGCTCTGGGGCTTGTGAAACATTGACTGTAGTGTTGGGAGCATTTGTGGTATTGAAAATTTGTGGTATTAGTTTTGCTAAGCTTGACTTCATGTCCATCTCTTTGTAGTATCATCGCAGTTGAATTTGATGATGTAGTTTTAGTGAACACCAAGGGATGAAGGAATTTATGGCAGATCTAAAACAAGTGAATTGGGAGGAATGGTCGCATTGTTCCATTGCACTCATCGTGTTTAAAAGCACCAGGGTGGAGACCGTGCTTGGACATGCTTCGAAGCCGCAGGAGGAAGTCAAAGGGACTGTGCTGTTCTAGCGCTCCTGAAGATTTCTTTTAAAGTAGATGCTACTGTGCCTCTCTTGAACAGAGCCGGCCTCCTGCCCAATGTGGAGACTGGGGTGTCTGAGCCGCCTGCTGCGATGGGGAAGGGGAAGAGGAGTCAGTTCTGTTGGTTGGGGGACGCAGGCTCTTAAGCACAGAGATAAGAAATACATTGCTAATTGTTAAACCAGAGCTTCCCAACCAATGCATAGGCTTCCCTGAAGAACTGTGCTATCAGCTCTTCCCCAAAACGCACCACTTGCAGTTTCACAGAGCTGTGGTGTTCAAATTGAATTGAGTTATAAAAATGTCAAGAAACTTTCTGCTCTGTGGAAAGGATGCAGCAGCTCACAAGTGTGTGCTATGGGTGGGGAGAACCAGGCAACAATACGCAGCAGCGGAGTTTAAGTTATATTTCTGTTTCTTACAGCTCCTGAATGGTTTGTAGAGCTTGTCATAGCAACAAAGTGTTTATCAAAGATACTCCAAGAAACAAGGGTGGAGTCAATAACTTACTAGAGGAAAATTAGTTCCCTAATCATCTTTGATGCTCCTACCATTCCTGTGATTCCTCCTCATCCTTTTTGGTTTCCCTCGTTCCTCCCGTTTTCCCTGCAGTAGCAGTCACCACTGCACATGTGCTGGTTTGTTTGTCATCTTCTCTTGCTCCTACGTCGTGTTCTTTATCTTTGCCATGGCCACGTACTCCCTGCATTCTTCCCTCAGCCCCAGCTTCTCCGGGGGCTGCTTGCATCCTTCACAGGGAAGGATCAAGATCCCCTTTGCTCAGCCAACGCCTGAGCCGAGTGCTGGCATCCAGTAGAGCCTTGCTGGGAAGGCATTGCTGGAGAGCGAGACCTGGTTATCTCATCTTAGCCACCCTCTACTGCTGTTTAGAAATCAGCTTTTGTTGCCAAGAGATTTACAAGTGTAATTGTCCAAATATTTCTAGAAAACAGACCCAAAGCTGTTGGGTTTGCTTATATCGCTCCTTGTTTACTGAGGGAAAATGCCAGGAGTGAAGTTTAACTATGAGAAATAGAGTGCCAGTCTTTCAGATCTTCATATCGGGGATAATTTTTGGCATTTAATTCTGCCAGATTGAATTCATTGGGTTTGTCCAGAAGTCAGGAAGTGAAAGGATGTAGGACTTCAGGGGAACCTCATACACCTACCCACAGCCAGGACCCGGCAGAGCCAGATCAGTACATGGGAAATACAAATATGTAGAAAAAATGGTTTTCTTTTGACTAATTCTAGACATCTTGACTTGATTTTTGTCTGTGTCTTTGTGTATCATCTTTAGGAAAGTGAGTTTATTGGAAGAGGAACTTTCTGCAGAGGGGAAGAGTTTCCAGTAGGGTTGAGAATGACAGCTCCAAGGGGAAGGCAGTGGAGGTGGTGCTCTTGCTTTGGGTATTGGCGTAATCACTGCTGAGCTCTCTTAATTAAAGCACGCATTGG
The DNA here is from genome assembly GCA_033558235.1 of Neomorphus geoffroyi. Classification (NCBI taxonomy): domain Eukaryota; kingdom Metazoa; phylum Chordata; class Aves; order Cuculiformes; family Neomorphidae; genus Neomorphus; species Neomorphus geoffroyi. Next base: position 412,699 of record JAUMJM010000029.1, on the reverse strand, counting down.
TTATTTTCCTTGTGAAGAGGGCTGGTGCACAGGTCAACGCCATGTTTCGCCGAAGATGGGAGGACTCCAGGTAGCCTATGCCACTGTATTCACTTGGGTGCTGCTTCTGTGCTGTGTTCACTCAGCTCCACTGCTGAAACAGTGCTGTGGTGAGTGGCATCATGGTCAGCCCCACGCCCTCCCCTGCCATTTGAGCAGCTGATAATGACATTGTGATTTTGGCCATTTGTAACGTTTAAACACCTTTTACCTCTCTTGTGAAGTAGTTAAGAAGATGGCCAACCCTAGGTTACTACTTCATGCTAATGGATTTGTAAAACTTGCATTTGTGATTTTATAGGCTTGTTCTTTATGTTTATTTCCAGTGTAGAACTGTCTGCAAATCAGCAGTTGATCAACACCCATTCAGCCATTTCTGTGTTCTCAATTATTCGTTATATTGATAAACTGCAGTAGTTAAATGCTCTGCAGATCTAAATTCAACTCCTGGATCACAGGAGATTTAAGAACCAGTTAAAGAAAAAACACAAGGCAGAAGGAGGGGTCGTTTGGAGAGCAGGCTCGCTGTGTGATTTGCTGTTGTGTGCTTTAAAGTTTTATGGCCCATGTTGCATCCCTGGGGAGGATGAAGTGCAAGAGGCATGAACAAACCCATAAAACTACGAAGGGTTTATGTGATATAATTAATATGGAACTTTCCGTGAACTTTATAATAGTTGTACTTCCTTAATTTTATGCAAGTTCCTGCTTTGCTAATCAGTAATCTTAAGGATTGCTAATGGATGTGAAGTTTTGGCTTTTCACCTGGAATTATAACATGTTGCGTTGTGGGGTGCTGCATTTCAGCAATAGGTTCCTCAGAGCTTTCCAGATTGGCTGTGCATGCCCTGTGAAGTGTTTTTGAGCAGTCGCCAGCTTTTCACTAAAAAACCCCCCCACGTCGATACAGCTTTACTGGCAAATCCTCCTTGTGCCAGTGAAGCTTTGCTTGCAAAAGCACTTTTTATTGACACTGGATGGGTCTGTGGATCACAATGTCATAAGTCGCACCCGTAGCAAAAATAATACGAGGAGGAGAGTTCAAGTGCAGGCCTGGCCTGGATTTGCACAGGAAAATCAAATCACGTTGTGAAATTGCAGCTCCTTTTTTTGAGTACAGAGGGAGATTTTCCAAATAAATGTAAGATGTTTCCTCTGGAACAGGCTGATTTCTCCAAGTTGGGCGCAGATGCTGAGCAGTGGCGATTCTTGCTCCTCTGACTGCAGTGGGTGGGTAGGTACATCGGGTTGGCTAGAAATGATGAATTTGGTTCAAACCGAAGGAGAACTACTGATGTTTTGCTCCACCTCCCTAAAGACTGGCCTGGTTCAATTGGGAGGAGGAGTGCAAGTAGCAGAGCGACAGTTTGTTTGGAGGAACGTGAGCTCTTGGTAGCCAGTCTGTAGGAGGGAGGACAGATCCTGTGTGGTGCTTGGGGATCTGCTGATGGCAAACACTTTGCAAAGGAAGCCAGATCCTGCAGTGGAGGCCCAGGAGTGACCAAGGTCTGCCAACACCATTAGTGCAGGCAAGAGAGCACTCTCCTCCTCTGTGCTCGGTGTCCCCGTTTATCTGCACAGACTTTCCTCCCTGTGGAAATACATCATGACGGATTCCAGCGGGTGGAGGAGCAAGTTCTAAAGCAACCGTGTGAGCATCATTTGGAGCAAGGCACATTCTTGTTCCTAATCCTCATAGCTGGTTGGCCAGCTTTGTCCTTTTCCAAGGTCAAACTTGTTTCACATGTCACTGCATTCAAGATTCCGTTCCCACAACGCAGTTGCTGTCTGTCGTTCTGTCTACCTGGCTAGAGGGTTCCGTAATGGAACGCTTGTTGGACTGAGCAGGTGGCAGGTGTTGTTTTCCAAGTAAGGGATCTTTTGCAATGAAGAGGTGTTGCTAAAGGCAGAAAGGGAGGCGCATGTGAGATGTAGGCACGTTAGAAGGTGGTGGCAGTGCCCTGCCATCACAGGAAGAACACAAAGGTAGGAGATGCCAACAAAGAGGTTTGGGAGGCTTGGAGTCAGCAAGTTCTGATAACTTCTACCAAATATTTTTAAGGAATCTATTATCCATAGGCGCTTTCTGGATTAATAATACTAATAATTGATGACAGTGGAAGAAAGTTAATAAAACGAGCTGAATAATTAGAGGTCTGCCAGCCCTGCAAAATAATGGAATGAATGATAGCAGACTTGACTGATACGGAGGTAAGAGGAAGTAATACAATTAATGTCAATTAAAATGTGCCCATGGAAAATAAGCTGATGAGATGTAACTGGGGATGTAGTTTGGCTGATAAAAGCAATAATGTGTGCTGTAAAATACTTTGCCGCCTTAATGAATTGAATGTAGTGCAATGCAATATTTTGAATGGAAAATGAAAACGATATGAAATTAATGTAGAGAATGTTAAGTGGGCACCAGCTAAATGGGACAGCAGGTCTGAAAATGAAGGTAGGAACAGCTTTGGGACTGCTGTGAGGTCTCCGTTCTTTGCCCCAGGCAAGTCACTGTCTTTGTTGGTAACTCAGGGTGTCGTGATGTGAGAGGATGATCACACGTGCAAAACATTGACTGGGAAACAGATGTGGCCAAAAAACCCTGCAGAGCAACTGTCCAAGATATTCGGTGTCAAGGCAGAAATCCCGGAATGGCGTAGGAAAAATTAGACAACCTTCTTCCCGATTTCTTTACTAACTCAGCAAAGATCGCTACTGCCCGACTGCCAGTTCGCCCAGGAAGTGCTGCTGGACTGGCAGCCGCGCAGCCACGTTCCCAATAATTCAGGGAGCACACAGGACTCATAAATTATAGAGCAGCTCACGTTTATCATACACATCGCTGCTTATCTTGTAAACTCATCTGCTGTGCTTGCACGAGTAGTTGATTTAACAGCGTGTATATTGTTGAACCTGACACATCCCAGAGTATAATCAAGCTTTAAAACTTGTAGTGGTGTCTCACTGCTGGTTCGCGCTCTTCGCTCGCTCTCTGCAGTGATGTGGGGTGGGTTCTCTGCTGGGGTCATGGGAAACGTCTGTGTTGGACGTAATGACTGAGGAGTTTTATCACGATGCTGGCTTGTGTTTAATGACGTAAAATGATTAAGTGTGTAAAAGGAAAAAGTTAATATCCTTTTTCTGTGCACTTCCAAGTGGGAAATGACAATTAATGTTGTAGGGTGAAATGCCTGTGCGTTAGTGTACTTCTTGTATACCACTGCCCAGGGTCTGTTGTGTGAAGTGGCAGAACAGTGGAAGAAGGCAGAGGTGGGGTTTTCAGAAGAACTGGTAAAACTCCTGTTCTGCAGCTGGGATGTCTTCTCCTGCTGCTCCGGTTCCCTTCTCTGAGGAGACTGATGTGGTCTTTGAACTGCATAGGTCGTGGATGCTCAGATTCTTTAAGCGGTGTTAGAGGCAGTAGAGACACATAATCGAGTTGATGCATCTGGGGCTTCTGCGGGCTGCTGGGGGTGCTTGGCATTCTCGCTTGTTTTTTTTTAAGGGAGATCAATGCACCTTCTATGTTTTAGGAACAAAAAAGCATGATTTTGTGTTCTTCAGTTTTTCTGCTTTGGAGACCCTAGGTGTGTTGAGGTAGGAAGACTTCCATCCCTCTGCCTTACGCTCATGTTGAGAAACCACATCCACTTTCTGAGCTCTCTGTGGAAGGAAAAAAGTAACCTGGTTTTAATCAGGTACAGGGCATTTGAGTTTTGAATGAACTAATGGACCTTGAGTTGCATTTCTGCTGCAGCTTGACAAAATGATAGCACGTACTGGGGCTGTGTGCTTATTTACTTGCAAATCCTGTCAAGTGTGAACTTCATTTACGACTTTCCTGGCAGGTCATACCGCTGCGGTCACAGCTTCTGTAACGTTTTGTCGCTATTGCTTGTAGAATTTGTCACTGAGGGAAATAATGAGCTAAAATAGGCGCAGGTAAGCACACACACAGGCTACTCGTCCACAAACCCATCAAAGCTCTTAAACTTTGCAACCTCAAGGACTTAAACTGTGTTTATATTTCTGAAATAAAGGTGCAGGTTCAACAGAAAGGTGTATTGTTCTTTGCAGTGACCAAGCGCCTGCTCTTTGACAGGACACTGGTGGGTTCCAGGTCTTGTCACAGCCTGGGTCTCCCAGTTGGGACCTTCTGCTCATCATCGCTCTCCTCTTCTTTCCAGATGATCACGGGAACAGCAATGGCAGTCATGTAAAAATCTTTTTACCGAAGAAGCTGCTTGAATGTCTACCAAAATGTTCAAGTTTACCGAAAGAGCGGCACCGCTGGAACACTAATGAGGTAGTTAGATCTCTTATTTTATTCTTACGTGTGTCACCTGACTTGATGTGCATGAATTATTTTTTGAGAGTGTGCTGTGTAAGTTATGGAATATAAATTCCCTGACTCTGGAGCTGTTGTTTAAATAATGCAGTCCTATTATGTGTTGAAAGTGAAATTTAAGCTAGGCTTGAAGAGACCTGTGGGAGCTGAGTACTGCTACAGCAGGAGTCTGTTGCTTGTGTGTGTGTGTCACCCATCTGAGAGTCCAATCTTGTAGCATCTCCCTGATGCATTTCAGAACTGCTTAAAATCAGACAGGTGATTTGGTACTATGTTAAGCACTATCTTATCTTACCATGGGAAACACTCCAAACAGAACACCAGCGCATGTTCTTTCCTGGCAGACAGGGGGTCCTGAGATATAACGAGCTTACTCCTACCTGAGAAATCTCGTTAAGAACAGGGACACAAAGAGTTGGGTGGTTTATACGGGAATCCAGTTCCTCTGACTGTGCTGGTTTGCACATCTCCTGTGAACGCATCAGAGTTCGGTTCACTGGAACGGAGCAGAAGTGTTGAAAGCGCAGGTGCCTGGTGGGCAACGGTGAAGGTGAGGAACCCAATAGGGGTGCAATTCCTTGCCTTTATTCCTTCTAAGCAGCAAGGTAGGAAGTGACACTGCAACTCTCATAGCATAGTTTGAGTTCCCAGCAGCGCTGTCTGACCATGCCTTTGCCATATTTGGGGGAATCATTTACCAACAGGAGCAATCAAACTTGAGAAATTACTGTTAAACTGCAGTTGGTGCCTGCACTGTTCACATCCCTCTGCCAGTCATTTGTGACATCCAGATGCGTTAACAAGAACCTTATTCACAAGTTTAACGACTGCAATGGTGAAATGAGCGCAGGATCAAATGCAGGCTGGTTAATCTGTGTGTGTGTTTCAAAGCTGGAGTCTTTCCCTCCCTCCTTTTGTCTGAAAGATGAAGTCAAGTGTCTGTAATGAACTGGGTACCGTGACAGAATTGATCGGGTCTTTGCAGAGTGAGTGGGATGGACTCTTTTCTGTAGATATTTTTGTCTGGGGTCACTGAATTGAGAAGTAAATTGTAGAAAATGTGGATTGCAATTTATTCTGGTAGCGCTTGTACTAATGGGCACGGGGTATGGAGTAACAGCAATCCCAGTGGCTGGGAAAGATGATGTATTGACAAAGACTGTTGAGAAAGAAGGCTCTTTGCACAGGTTTGCGGCAGAATGATGCCCCTTCTCGTTACTGGGAGCAGCTTGTGGGGTTTTAGGCACTCTGTTCTGATGTTTCTGCTGTCCCTGGGTAGAGGGGGATGGTGGATGGTTTTGGCGGTGCTTGTCAGTGCGTTGCTATTGTAGGGTGGGCTCAAACCTTAGTTCTGGATGGGTTGTTTGCTAATAACACAGGTCTTCAGATGGTGTGTTAAAAAACACAGCCAAGCCACTTCTGCCTGCTGAGTGTCAGGTTTGTCACCCTCATCTGTATCGCCCTCCTCCCAACCTGCTGCTGTGGCTGCCGTGCAGCGGGGCTTGGGAGCTGGCACTGTATACAGGTGTTATTGGTGCCGTCTGCCGGCCACAGTCTCCCTGTTGCATTATTTCAAAGAGCTGCTCTCGCGGCCAGAGAGTTTTGGCCTTGTTAGCTCAGAGAACAGAAAATGGCAGAATCATCTGCTTGGATGAAGTCTTGGTGAACTTGTGCTAATTACAGGGGAGGAGAGAGCTGAGCTTACAGATTTTATTTCACTCCTCACCCCCAGCCTGGAGGTTTAATTCTGTTTGGTGTTATGAAACTTGAGTTTTTCTCAGGTTATAATCGAATAATAATGCAGGGCTGTGTTTTGGAGACAGTCCTAAGGGGGTGTGGGTTTTGATCTGAGTACACAGGTGTCTGTGCTGATGGAGCCATGAGTTGTAAAATATAGGAGAAATAAATGTACTTTGTATAGTGGTCCTTTTAGAGTTTTTACAAGAACTTCAAACCGCTACTGCTGCTGACGAGGTCTCCCCAGGAGGATGGGTATTGGAAGATATAAGGATATAGAAAGTGTGGAGTAACTCGCAGGTCTGAATGTCTGTGATGTTTCTGTCCTCCCTCTGTCTCCTCTGTGTTTGGACAGACTCACAGGCATCTGGGCTTGCTGTAAACTTCTCCAGAGTGTGAGCGCGGTGGGAATTGGTGTGGGATGTGCTGTGGGGGTGCCGGCTCTCCTGACCCAGCTACTCCCAACTGTTCACCAACACCCTTGAGCAGTGCTTTTTCTGCTCCTTTGTGTGTGATTATCCAAGGAAACTTAAACACCACATATGCAGGGCCTTGGAATCACGCATAGACGTGTTTTCAGGTGTCGGGGCTGGCAGGCAGCATGAAGGGCAGGCTCAGTGCACTGCGAGGAGGCCGGGTCTGTGGGTGAGTCCCTCACATCCACGACTGAGGCACTGGAGGCAGAGGTCAGGGGGTGGCTGGGGTTGGTTCTCCCCTGTCCCAAGGCATCGCCATGGGAACGCCATAAAGAACTTCTTCTTCATGCTTTCGTCCGCTGGTTGAGGGCAATGGTGAGGTGTTGCTGTGGACGGGGAACAGGGGTGGAGAGCGATATCCTTTGGGAGCTCAATAGCCTGTGGCTGGCTTTACCCTTACTGAAATTATGCTGCGAGCAGCGAGAGAAACAGGGCATTTAGGAATGCTTCAAACACATTATCATGGTGTTTGCTTCCTGTCAGATCGTGCAGTTTTAACTGAAGTGTTTGATGGAAATATATTTCCATATCAAGATGTCATCTCACCATAAATCAAGTTTATAGGAGGTTTGTGTTTTCTGGTGAAGGAAGTGTTCCTTCAAATTCAGTGTTTTTTTCCAGAGACACAAAATCACCAGTTTAGCCCAGCATTTTCATTACAAATGCAGAGCTTTGGAGGAGCCCAGGAAAGCGTTGGTGCACTTATTTTTCCTGCTCTGGGGGAGGATGCAAAGGGAGTTTCTTGCATTAGGACAAATCAGTTAATTGCCAGAAATTCTCTGTGCATGTGCAGGAGTTCCTTGCTCTTGGGTTTGTGTTGCGGTTCCTTTTGTACTGTTTTGGTGTTTGTGTAATGTGGATCTGGTTTGGGTTCCGTGAGAGGATGGAGCAGAGGCTTCCTGTAAGGGATCGAGGCCTGTAGCTTGCATGGTGTGCACCCAGCCTGGATTTCAGGAGCATGAGGTCTCAGGCCCCTTTAATGAGGAGCAAAGCCAGGCAGAGCTGGCATCTGCGGGTCGCTCAGGGCACATGGGTGAGCCCGTGCTCTGCCTGGCAGCTGCTGGCAGCCCTTTGGCCTCGTTCCCTATTAGAAGTGCCAAAGCGCACTGTTAATCACTCCTCACCTCGGGCAGCTGGAGCTGTTGTCTGCAGGAATGCATCCTGCTGCTTTCGGGCCGATGAGCAGGTTGTCTGGGAACTGGGAGCTTCCCTGGCACCGGGTGGGTGCAGGGGCTCAAGGATGCTGGAGTAACCTTGTCTCAGCACGGTGCTTGCCAGGAGCGAGATTGCAGCTTTGAGCAGAGATGCCTTTCATTAATGGAGTTGGCAGCCGCAGCCATTAATCATCCTTGTAAACACTTAATGACACAGTAAGAGAAAGAAGGAAAAGTTAAACATCTGAACTGTAAACTGCTACCTAGGGCTTTGGTTTCTGCCAGGGGTCTGGGTTAACATGCTCTGTTGGGAGAAGCCTGGAATCTCCATGGCAGGAAAAGCAGTGATGATGGCTTTGTCTGCTTGGGCTTTTCCTGAGGACAGGGCAGGAACTGCCCCATCTCCAGTGTTAGACCAGCATCAACTTGACAGATTCCAGGTTCTGGTGCTGCTTGACAGAATGCAAATATGCACAATTATGGACCTCTCAAGTTAAGCGTTATTTAGCATAGGAAGGTGGCCGGAGGGTGACCATTGTTGGGAGAGCTTGGCAGCTGCCTGGCTCTTGCAAAACTGGAATGTTCTCATGGTCCACATTGGTCTGTGATCTCTCAAGTGCAGTGTGAGTTTAATTTGGACTAATTGCCTACTGACCATGTGATCACAGAATATGATATATTATGGTGGTGCTGGCAAATGCTGTTATTAGGAGTTTTGTTGTTTGTTCCACTTGATGATCCTCTGGTAGGGGAGGAGTGGGGAAGTGTTGACAGTTGCTCATGCATGCTGGCTGTGCTGCATCTCCTCGTGGCACCTAAGGCTTCCCTAGGTTTATGTCAAAGTGGGGGCTGAAACAAGTTACCATGAGGCTTTGTGAACGAGAAGAAGCCCCTGGTTGAGGGCAAAATGTTTGCCAGGTGCTGGAACAGCCAGAGTGTCTGTAAAAGCAAGTTTGCTGGTGTTGGTTCATGTCCTCTGGACTACTGGCTGCTCCAACCAGGACCTGCCAGGGTTTGCCCTGCCAGCTGTTGGCACCTGTTTCCCAGCACCTGCCCATCCTCGGATGAGTGCAGTGTGTAAGGAACCTGCTCGATTTAGAGAGGAGGACAGAGCTCTGGCGGTGCAATCAGAAGGAATAACGTTTCCCCGTGACTGGAGCTGAGCTGGGAGTGAAGTGTGGGTACACCTGACGGGGGCTGTCTGACACGTGGGCGGCTTCTCTTGCTGTGTGTGGTTGGGATTTACGGCTGATTGGTGAGCGAGATGGGAAAGTCTCTAACAGCAGCACTTCATTATGGGTTTATTTTTTGAAATTAATGAAATTCTGTGCCTTGCTTGACATACAAAGCAGAAAATCTGCTGCTGGCTCTGCATTTGCAGTTTCCCAGCCATGTTTACACAGTTAGTGCCTCTTGTGAGCAGGCTGGGGGATTACAGAATGGGAAGGGCGCTGTGCAAAAGCTGTGATACCTGCAGTGCTGTGTAGGCTCCAGTAGAGAGAGATTCCTCACCTTCCTATTAGGGAAGTCTGGCTTTTTCCCTTCCCTTTTGCTAGTGTTCGGGCTGCTGTTGCACATGTGTAAAGGCTTATGGTGCAGCTCTGTGTCAGAGTCCTGGGACCAGGCACAATCCCACGGAGCGCAGCAGGCAGGTGAAATACGTCTCTCTGGAGAATGTACTGCCCTTATGTTTTTTTTCCAAGTGAATCTGATTGAATAGGTTAAATTATCTTTTTACACTTAGTTTTAGCGTGTTACACAGTACAAAACACTGATGGTATTGAACTCACTGGATGCTGATTTAGTGACCTATCCAAATACCTCTGAATGTTTTCACACATTTTGAAGCTTTCAAGCAATTAGGTTAGAGTGGAATTGGTCCAATTTGTTTTGAACACTTGTGGCTGTGGAGGCTTTCCGCTGAGTGTCCTGCTCCGGGGCATGGGGGTGCAGCTGCTGTTGGGGAAATGGGTGCACATTTGTGCACTGCCCTAAGTGGAGGAGCAGAGGGAGCTGGGTGCAAGGAAGGGAAGCCCTAGAGAATCGGCCAAGTGCATTCCTGGGGGCATTTGTCAGCCGTTTGCTGACACCAGCAGGGTGGGTGCCACTGCAGCACTTGGAGTCTCTGCTTCCGCTGCTCTGAGTGAACCCTTGGCAGTGCACTCCACCAGTCGGACTTCACCATGTTTCACAAGGAAAATGCTACAACAAATTGGCTCACTTGTCGAATGAACGGAAACAAAGGATATTACATTTTGTAGGTGACTGAAATCCTGTCTTGAGTCTCCTGTCGCTGCTTCCAAGGGTGGCTGCTTCGTTTTGAAGGGAAAAAATAAAGGATTAAGAGAAAAAGGAAAAGTAGATGTGAAAAAAAAATAGTGCCTATAAAAGTGAAGATTTTATACAGGGGTGGCGATTGAGAAAAGGAGCTGAGAATGAAACCGGTTTGTATTCTGCATAAGGAGCGCTCATCGGAGTGACAAGGAGTGCTCACTGGGGCAGCGGGGACGAGCGTGCCTGGGAGGGTGGGTGAGAGGAAAGCCTTTCTGTTACTGCTTTGGGGTTGGCTCTGCTCCCAGGTCTGTGCAAACATGGCTGGGGTCAGGAAAATGGGATCAGGGAGCAATTTGTTGGGTGGAGGACCGCAGCATGAGATTAGCAGAGAGGGGACAGGCTCTTGGGGGCTGCCCCGCCTGTGGCTCAGGGCATTACCACCCACTGGGAGAAAAGTTCTTGGAGTTACATAGAACTCATCTTCATGCAAATTTTGTGTTACCTGAGCGACTGGGAGGGAGCCAGGCTTGCGTGGAGGATGCAGCGCCCGCAGATGCCGGGTTCACTTCCCCTCCACTGGGGTCTTGCTGATACCAGGATTCATGTTACTGCCTTCAGTGTTAATGAGCTGCTGAGTCATGGCAGCTTTGTGTCTCTGCTCCCAAATTATTTCAAGTCGCTTGCTTTCCAAATTGCTTTCCTCCTAAAGAGCCTGTTCCACAAATGCTTGTGTGAATGGGGATTGCAGGACCCGGCCTTGGCACATGGTGGGCTCACGGTGGCAAAGCTGACTTTCTGTTTCGTGTCATGGGAATTGAAGTGGATAAGCATTGGAAGTCATGGCAAGAGCAAGAACTCGGTTTTAACTCCAGCGTATGGGGAGAGTTTATCAGACTCTGTTGATGGGGAGTGTTAAAAATGCAACCTTCCTTGGCTGCGGTGCAGGTAAAGCAGGAGCAATGCAGCAAGGGGCGGAGATTCCTGGAGGAGCGAGCAGGCAGGTTAGGCCGTTGCTCTACACTTCGTCTTGGATCTGGTGATTTTCTCTTGCTGGTGGCTGCGTTGCCTTACAAAGACAGAGTTTTGTGAGGTGGGTTTGTTCCTTGGATTCAAGCATGGAGCTGTTGTGGTCCAGATGAAAGACTCCCGAAATTCAATGCCTTGCCAGGCAGGAGGAGAGGGAGGCAGGGGGCAATGCTGAGATGGAGAGAGAGGCAGAGCCCTAGGTGGGGGTCCTTCTGCAGTTATCTGATGGAAATATTACTATGTCTTGCTTGGAAATGGGCACCAAAGGGGTTTTATAGCTTCTGTATAATTGAGATTCCAGGAGGAGAGGCCTTTGTCTTGGAAACCACATTTGAATTACTAACAGCTAAACTGTTAGGAGTCTGGTGTGTGTGGTCAGTGACGGCTGCACCTCCGCAGTTACAGTGAGGAGAGCAAACTCCTTAAAATGGCGTACGGTGCCCTCAAAGAGAGCTCTGAAGGTGGCACTGACGACTGCTTGCATTTTGGTATCCGCACGGCAGGACTGTGCTGCACGTGGCGGCTCAGGCACCCACACCACGCGAGTTTCTGTCCTGAGCTCGGGAAACATGTCCTTTGTTGTAGGAAACCGGTGCCCAGTGTGGGAATGGAAGGACATGTAGAGGCCATTCCCCGGGCGGGTCAGACCAAGGCTCCTGGACACTTGCGGCTGCTGTCAGTGGTGGCTGCTGGGGGGGAGCAGGGCGGCCACGGGCACTGCCGCGTGCTGGGTGTGCGGTGCGGAGTGGTGGTGCGGTTCCCTGGAAGGTGCTGGTTTTACTCACTGAAGCTCCTTTGTTTTGCAGAGATCTTGATGCAGACGCCCTTTTGGATTTCTTTTTAATAGTGTGTGACCCTTCACCTTTGATCCCCTGACCTGCATTACTTTGGTAACCATTTCATTTATTTAATTTCATTTCATTTTTAATTTTGGTGTGCAAGCTGTAACATTTCATCGTTTTGAACTGTAGCGTTCTTTGACTTCCCCAAATGTCTTTTTTCTGTGAGGATGTAACATTGGCTTTTCTTGAATAAAAAGTATTTTGGTTTTTAAAATAAAGTATGTAATTTTCATTGGGTTTTGCCTCTTTTAAGTTGAACTGTGTGTATGTTTCTTGCATAGCACATTGCTTTTTTTTGACCTGTATTCTCCCAGTACTTACTCTCATTTATTTTGATATTTCTGTCCATCTTTGGGTTTAATTTGCATTCCTCTGCAGTTCTTTTGGTCAGTAAATCACGGGCTTTTTATTCCTCACCCAAGCCTCATGCTCCCTTCAACCCGGTCACATTTTCGTGCTCAGAGTAGTCATAGGAGCATTTAAGATACTCTTTGGAATTAGAAATATTCTTTATTGTAAAATTGTGTTCCCTAACGATCAGCTTAAAACTGATGTCTGTTTTAATAAAAGATTAAGGTTTAGACCAAAATGAAAATCTCAGTTGAACCTCAATTTACATTTCCTTTTACATTACCCTTGATGCCAGAAGGGAGGTTACTTGTGCTCCAAGATGCACTTTAGGAGCAGAGCTGTGTGCACATGGGATTGTGGAGCCCCCAGAGGTCAGCAGCTGTTTCTTTCCATTTTCCTGTTAAAGGGGATGGCGTAGGAGACGCTGATTTTGGCGGGATCCTATTTTTATCTTTTATGCGATCATCTGAGCTCTGAGCGCAGCCTGCTGAAGCACAGGTTATTTCTTTTAAGTGTCGCATTATTTTATTCTCTAACATTTAATGATGAAGCTTTAATTGCACACAGATGAAGCTGCTAAATGAGCACTGAAATGGATTTAGGTCTTCTCTGAGCCTTGTTGATGCTTGTAAAACTTTATATCGTTCATTAGAGCTGCAGGTGAAAATTGTCCTGAGCTGTTCACGTCTGGCCTGTCGGCTCTGCTGGCCTTGCCTGGCCGCTGCTCACGCCCGGCCATGTTTGGAGGAGCCCAACACCTGCCTGAACCCCTCCTGTTGATTTCCCCGGGAAGCAGAGGCTGCAGCAGGCTGGGCTGCAGGGTTGCTGCGGGTGCTGCTGTGAGCCTGAGCTGCCACACCCGGGTCTTTGGCGAGGCTGGGTGAGCTGAGCCCTGGCAGGATTTACCCCAGGGCAGTGGAGATGCACCATCATCACCAAAGTCTGTGTCGGGAAGCATCTCCTGTTTTTAATTAGCGTCCATGCTTGAGAAGGTGGAGTTTCCAGTGCAGATCTTTGTGCTTCAACAGCAAGGTCTCTTTCTACACTGTCCTTCATTGTGTTTGCAGAGTCACCTCTTAAGGTACAGTCAAAGTCAGCACTCACACGATTCTGTGGGGCAAGATCCCCTCTGTGTTGAAGCACATTTCTCTGACCCGGTGCTTGTAGCTGAGATGGACAGGCACAGCCCACAGCACTGTTTGAAGTGGTCCCGTGGTTTTCTTTCTTTCTTTCCCCTTCCTGTTTTAAATTTTAGCCATAGTGGTTTTGGTGGGCCTAGAGTCATCGTCTTGGTGTACAGAACTACTGCTGCTACAGCCAGTGCGGCTTGGGTAGCTGGGATTTGGCTCTTACTCTGGTTTTAATGCTGCACATCAGCCTGAGAAGTGTCCTCTTCCAGAATCAACTCAGGCTGTTTCTGCAGTCTTCAGAACAGGGTTTTAAAAACTAGATGGCAATAAATATTTATTTTGCCCAAGAAAACTCCTTGAAAGCTATTTTTCTCCTCCTGGCAACACATATTTGATACCAACAGCCATTAGATGTGGATGCCTTGACTTCCGAGGAAAGCAGTTTTAGAAGGGCCTTTATTTATTTGTACATCTGGAAAGCAAAGGGAATCTCCCTCCTCTGTGCACAGAGCTGGTTCCCTGTGCCTCTTTGTAGAACAAATGGCAAGGAAAAAAAGGTGATGCGATACAAATGTCTGATTTAGGGAGCCTGTAGTCAATAATATATAAACACGTGAGGTTAAAAGCTGGCTAGAATTTCTTGTTTCAGGAGTTTTTTTCTTGTGTCCGTCCTGCTGCCTTCTCCTCAGGTAAGCACTCTGAGCAATGCAGTAGCCGGGTTTATCACGATGCTGCGGTGACGCGGGGCAATGCACACAATCTCTTCTGTGGCCTTTCCATGGATCTGTTGGGTGCAGGTGGTTGTTCACAGAAATCGGTGCAGTGGGTGTGGATTCTGCCATTCCACTGCTGCATCGGCTTCCAGGCCACTGGAGCTGCTGAGGTCCTTCCTAGGAACCCTTGGAAAGGGAGGGTAGGGGTTGTTCCCACTTTTCTGTGTAACTGCAGTGAATATTAGTAAGGAAAGCTGCTTCATTAACACGCAGTAGCGTTACTGCTCACCCAGGTTTAAAGCCTGTCTCTGGGTTTCTGCTGCGCTGGGTGATGGCAGGGAACAGCCGCAGTTGTCTGCTTTATGGCAAGAGATGATGGAACTTAATTCATTTTAATGAGCTTGTTCTTTACTGAACGGGAGTGAAACTACACATTTTCTTCAGGCACACTTAAGAACTACACAAATGCTGCAAAGTGTTGGCAAAAGCATTTGTCTATTTAAATATTAAGAAATCGAGAGATTTGTTCCTGCTTACAAGGTGTTTTTGTTATTTAAAGCCAGGATATTGATACCATCCACTGCTAAAACAAGTCTTAATTTTGAAACATATGCAATCTCTTCTGCTGCTGGATGCTTGCATGTGTGAGCTTTAACATACGGCCAGGTGGCTGAAGTACAGTATCTGCCACATGAACTGAATTAAAAGCATCGCATGCCTTGCTGTTCAAGTACTGCGGCTGGGGCCAGATTAACCCAATCAGCTTCATTCAGCCTCATGGATGCACTTGAGCATCAATCATCTGTGTGTGCTGTGCACTCAATAAAATAGACACAGGCAGCAGACAAACCGCTCACTTCAGTCTGGGCTGCTTTGAAAACCAGATGTGTTGGTCAGCACATGCAAACATTGGGTTTGCTTTTAATAATAAAGCTCACTCAAACGCAGGGTGAAAAAGCACCCAGGACAGATACCCCCCAGCCTGTATCTGCCCAAGCACCGATTTCTGCATGGAGTCTGTGCAGTGAACATCCCAACCCAGCTGATGGGCTGGTGGCTTCTGCGTGTGAGTCCCGTTTCCCTCATGTGTGGAGGGGAAGGGGAATCCTCACTTCTCTGAGGGTGGCTGTGCCCAGCTTGCGGAGCAGCGGCTGTGGCAGGACCCGTGCCCCCGCAATTGGCTGCTTGGGGAGTTTCTGCTAAGGCTGGGGGTGAATTTCCCAGGTTTTTGCCTGCTTGCTGCTCTGTGTGTGCATTGTTTCGCAAAGCCCTTAAATAGTTTAATTATTGCTGTTGCTTTCATCTGTAAATTCTCAGAGTGCATTAAGGTCTTTGGTCACTGAAAGGACAGCCTTCTCCAACTCGGTCTGTGCTGCTGCTTTTCCTCTGCTTCCAGCAATAGCGCTCCTGTAGCAGTCAAACCCCACATTAGACTTTCTGTACGCGCTAGAGCTGGGGTCTTCGGCCTTCCCGTCGCTCGTAGCTGCAGGCCTCGGCTCAGAAAGCGTTCCGTGATAAAAATGTGTTTTTATTTCTCCTTCAGGTTTGGCTTGTCTGCTTTTCAGCTCTTCTAGACACTGGAAATTCCAGTTTGTGTTTTGCTCTGGATTTCTTCCTGCAAGACAGAACTGAATTCAGCATGGATTGTTGGGGAGAGCCTTGTTGGAATAAGGATAATAGCAGTCTTTGGCTGTACCACACATTTGCTGATGATTTCTTTTAAGTTATTCACCTGCACTGTATCTGTTTCCTCAGCTGTAAAATATGGGTAATTACCTCCTTTGTAAAATGTTATGGGGTCTGCTGGTAATTATATGAATGAAGTGCTAATTACAGTGATTATTACTTGGACCTAGCCTAGATCTAGGTGATGCTCCTGTTGTGATGAACATGTGAAACAAATACTGCAACTTGCCTTTCTCCACTCTTCGTGAGGGGCCTGGAAGGGGAAGGTGCCGCGGCACTGGAGTGTGAAACCCTGGCGGGAAGCTCTGGGTGCTCACCCCAGCTAGTCTGTTAACTCACCCCAGCCTGTCTGCCTGGCTCCTCAGGTAGGAGTGGGGCACGGGGGCTGATGAGGAGCTAAGAAATTACTAATTCGGTGGCTGGATCAACATGTAATTTGGTAAATGAGGGTTTATACTTTGGCATTGGCTTTTCCTCTTGGAGATGCGTGGATGGTGGCAGATTGGGAAGTGGGAAGGGTGCTTTTTGGGATACCAACAGGATTGGGGCCAGATTGTGGCCCACCTGTGGCCTTGGTTCCATTGGAAGATCCGACCTTCATGCAAGGAAAGGCCTTTCCAGCTGTTGAGATTATTCCCCCCGTAAAAGACTGCGGGTAGCTCTGCTCTCCATTAAGGAAGGCTGGGGAGTGTGAGAAGAATTGATATTCCTTAAGGTAGAGCAGGAGTGATCTAATCCAGAAAATTCTGCTGCCGCCTGGATGGTGCTGTAGTTTCTGACAATGGTGATAAGGAGTGGTGTCCTCCATCCGGTAACGATGAGAAGCTCCTGCCTAGTACCAGCCTCCCGGCACACACGTTTCATGGCACAGTAAGAGCAACAACAACCATGTTCTTGGTTTGTCCTGGTGCAGTTCCTGACCACTTTGTTCTGCCATGGCTTCTGGCTCTGCCTTTTGGTGCTCTGTTGGATGGGCTTCAGCTCTCGTCTCCACACACCCACTCGCTGTCAGCCTCAGCCTTGCTTTGCTGTGGCAGAGCAGCATAGACTCGGTCACGCTTTCAGGTTTTGGTGGCGAACTAGAGGGGATGTGCTGAGCAGCTCTTCCTTTCTCATAGTTACATGACTGCAAGAGGAAGGTTTAGTCTAGCCTGATGATATGAAAAGGCTTTCCGGAAAGACAACTTTTAATTGCAATTTTGTGCTTGAATTTTACAAACTAGATACTCATTTCTGACAGCTTATTTCTCATTGATTCTGTGTGTTGAAATCAATTGATCTGGAGTCCTCGCAGTGTTTCAGTTGCTGGCAGTGTAGTCCCTCTGATGCAGCTTACCGGGTTGCTGCTCTCTTTGGGGATATCCAAGGGAGGTGAATGAGTCCAAGTACAGTTTTTTTCAAAGGCTTCTAGGTTTAAAACTTTTAAACCCTAATTGAAAATTCACCCAGTATTTGTGTTTATTCACACCTGTCCACACACATGTATCTGCATTGACCTGTGCACCTGCTCTGCACAAGTTGCTGCTCTACCTGGAAGTGCAGGACCCTACACAGCAGGCCTGCAGTGATGGCATGCTGGCAGCGTGGTTCCCACGTGGCATGCCCCACTCCGACGGTTTGGGCTGGTTTTCCCTCTGCACACCCTGCAAGCAGAGCTGCAGGAGCAGGGCCAGCAGCTTGGCATTCCCGGAGCCCTCCATACTCCTCTGGCTGCCTCTAGCCAGCCACCCAGCACTGCTTGTGTAGTTTGGCTCTTGGCTTCATAATCAACCTGTATTTTCATGGCAGAGGGCTTGTGTGCTCTGGTCATGCAACGTGTGGTTCCAGGCAGGTGAGAAGAGTCATCACCAAGTAATGAGAGTGTGGAAGGCACTGACCTTGTTTGGTGGGGGAAAAAGTACTGAGGGAACATCCTTCCTCTCTCTATCATTCTTTCTGCACTTTAAAGCATCTAAAATAGCAGCACCTGCAGAATGAGCGAGAGATCAGGCCCAGCCAGCATGGATTTAGGAGGGGCAGGTCCTGCCTGACCGACCTGATCCCTTTTACGATCGTGTGACTCGCCTGGTGGATGAGAGGAAGGCTGTGGATGTGGTGTTCCTGGACTTCAGCAAGGCGTTTGACACCGTCTCCCACAGCAGACTCCTGGAGAAGCTGGCAGCCCGTGGCTTGGATGGGAATGTTCTGTGCTGGATTAGGAATTGGTTGGATGGCCGAGCCCAAAGAGTGGTCGTGAATGGTGTCTCATCCAGTTGGCAGCGGGTCACTAGCGGTGTTCCCCAGGGATTGGTGTTGGGCCTGGTCCTGTTTAATATCTTCATTGATGATCTGGATGAGGAGAATGAGTGCTTCATCAGCAAGTTTGCAGATGACACCAAGCTGGGAGGAAGTGTCGATCTGCTGGAGGGGTAGGAGGGCCCTACAGAGGAACCTTGACAGGCTGGAGAGATGGGCTGACTCCAATAGCATGAGGTTTAACAAGTCGAAGTGCCGGGTTCTACACTTTGGACACAACAACCCCATGCAGAGCTACAGGCTGGGGACAGAGTGGCTGGAGAGCAGCCAGGCAGAAGGGGACTTGGGAGTGCCGGTGGACAGGAAACTCGACACGAGCCAGCAGTGTGCCCAAGTGGCTAAGAGGGCCAATGGTGTTTTGGCCTGCATCAGGAATAGTGTGGCCAGCAGGACTAGGGAGGTCATCATTCCCTTATACTCGGCACTGGTCAGGCTGCACCTCCTGTGCTGTGTCCAGTTTTGGGCCCCTCAGTTTAAGAAAGATGTTGAGATGCTGGAGTGCGTCCAGAGGAGAGCGATGAGGATGGGGAAGGGGCTGGAGCACAAGCCCTATGAGGAGTGACTGAGGGAGCTGGGGTTGTTTAGCCTGAAGAAGAGGAGGCTCAGGGGAGACCTCATTGCTCTCTACAACTACCTAAAGGGAGGTTGTAGTCAGGCAGGGGCTGGTCTCTTCTCTCAGGTGACCGGCGACAGAACGAGAGGACACGGTCTCAAGCTTCAACAGGGGAGCTTTAGGCTTGACATTAGGAGGAAGTTCTTCACTGAGAGGGTGATTGGCTATTGGCATGCGCTGCCCGGGGAGGTGGTGGAGTCACCATCCCTGGAGGGGCTTAAGGAAAGATTGGATGAGGCACTTAGTGCCATGGTGTAGTTGACAAATAGGAGTAGGTGTAGGTGTTGGGTCATAGGTTGGACTCGATGATCTCAGAGGTCTTTTCCAACCTTATGATACTGTGATACTGTGTGATACCAGGTTGCTGCGTGTTTGTGTGTGCACCTCCCCTAATAGCAATATGTTAAATTTGTTTAAAAACCTTTTGGTTTGGGAAGTGACCGACTTGGTTCCTTCCTACAGACAGATTATCTGTTACGATTAATTAATTTTGGTGTACTTCAGAAGTGAATAATGTGGTGTCAGTGTCCTTGCTGGTTGCACAGGTGAATCAGTCTGAGTGTGCTCTGCAAGTCTTGTGTGGTCAGGCACAAGAAGTTTCTCCATAACCCAGAGGATAATCAGGGATTTGGAGTCGAGATTAATTCAGCTCTAATTTTACAGTGTTCTTGTGAAGAGCGGGGAGGTGTGTGGTGTCTGTGGGGTTCCTGTATCTCAGTACCACTCTGAATGCTGTCAATCGACAGTGTAAGGAACATGAACTGTTTTTAAACTGAAATGCTTAGTAACATAATAATTATAACTCTCTGCAGTCTTCCTCTTCTTAAAAAAACATGAACTGTCTGATTTCCATCGTGGTGGCAAAGTGGTTCACAAAACCACTGTAGCTTATGATAAAAATCCTTTCAAGTATCGGAATTAAAATGTAGCATCACCATGAAAACACAAGTATTAAGGAGTGAGAGACTGCAGAACAGCTTGCTGCTAAATGGAAATTTCTGTAGTTGTGAGAGCAGGTTCCCAGCATTCCAGATCCTGTTTGGGTGGCAGCCGCGGTGCCAGGGAAGCAGGTGAGGTAGCGGTTTGGCTTGTCAGTGGTTACGACAGCAAAACCTGCAGCACGTGCCGGCAGGACAGCCTGGTGTGCTTGGAGCCAACGGCAAAGGCAGCTTCTGCTGCCTGTCCTGGTGGCTTTGCCGGAGGAGGAGGAGGAGGAGGATTTCCTTTGCGCCCCATTTCCAGCTGCCCCTGTCTCTGTACGGACACGGAATCCCCACAGGAGGGTGCTGTGAAGGCATTTAATGTGCAGATTTTGCAGGGAAGAGCAGAGTTCTGAGGAAACAGTGATTATAGTGAAGCCAAAGCTGTGTTGTTCCAGCAAGGACAGCGCAGGGATTGTCCCCTGGGAGGGATGTGGGGAGAGGCCCTGTGTTTGTGCTTGCCTGCAGCGTCCTTGCTGCCCATGCAGGTGTCAGGGCTGCCAGTGCCAATGGCCAGAAAGCCAGGGCTCTTGGGTGCCACAGGGTAACCAGCAAAGCATCCTGGGCTGATCCCACACCTCATGGGCTGGCGTTGCATCACAGGCACCAATGGAAAATGATGTCACGTGGGGCATCCCAGCAGCATCTCCAGCGAAGAACTTGCTGTTCTCCACGGGATGAGTTATGAACAGATTGCACCCCTCCACACTGTGTGCTGCATTTACAAATTGGATATACAGCATATCAACTTAAATGTTTGATTGTCTGAGTTGCAGTTGTTCTAATTAAATTAGTTTGGAAATTATGCCTGTTTGCCTTTTTCCCTGGACTTTGTTTCCTCTTTGATCAAAATCCTGCTATCCCTAATCGAAAAGGTGTGGGGGTGAGGAGAGGGAGCCGATGCTGTGCTGGGAGCAGGGCATGTGGTTGGGAGCATCAGTAGAGGTGCTGGCATTCCACATAGGAGTGGGCTGAAATGCAGCATGAGACGTGTGTATCACCAAAAGAACACAGGTATTGTGGAAGTGATCAGGTGTAAGTTACCTGCTTGGCACATTGGAGACAGCTCCTCCCCCGTGCAAGGCCAAGTGGCTCTGAATGCATCCCCTGGGATTTGGTGTTATAACGTGTTCACTGCCAGCTGACAAAGGAGTCGAGCTCCGATTTATTGCACGGGCACCTGCAGTAAAAAATGACAGATGAAAATGTATTTAATTATCGTTCAGTGCCACATCCCTGCCTGCCCTGGTCCCAGAGCTGCAGCTGGTGGCACACGCTGTATTTTAAAGCCCGTGTGCTCATCTGGAGAAGATCCCGGCCTTCTGAGTGAACGGGGTGGGGAGCAGGAGCTGGCGCTGTTCCGAGGTGCAGCTGAGCAAATGCAGAGCTGCCTCGCGCTCCATGCACCGCTTCCTCTGGAGCTCCCAGCAACTGCCCGCGCTATAAGGAAACGCGCCCTCTGCAGGCCCCAGTGGAGAGCTGGGCAGCGGGAGAGGCTGCCCCTGCGTGGCCACGGCGAAGCTCCGGCTCCGGTACAGTGTGCAGGCAGATGCCATTGAAGAGCCTTGCAGCAGGAATGGGCCACAGCTGGGGGAGACACGTCTGGAAGGCGACTGAGGCTTGCAGCAAGGTCAGGGGGGATGAAACACATGGTTACTGCAGCAGAGGCATGAGAAGTCTCCTTTCCAAACGGCAGTTCCTCCACCATTCCCTTTTTCTGTTGTAACTCCAGATTCCAAAGTGGAGCAATCAGCTGGAAATGGGAGCTTGTGAGATGTCTTTGAAGCTGGTGGTGTTGATGTTCTCACTTCTCCAGAGCTTTGGGCTGTGTGGGCTGGGGCCAGGCATCGCTGTCCTGCGAACCCCAAACCGAGAGTAGGAGCTGGGAGTGAAACAAAGCAGTTTTTAGTATTCATGAAAAATGCTTGTGGCAGCCCTACCCCCGGTAATGAGAAGCCACCTGCAGTTAGGAGCAGTACTTGATAATGCTGTAATTAGACTGGAGATGCAAAAAAGATCATTAAAATTAAATAACATATTTGTCACTATTTTAAGAGGTGCAGATTGCCTTGTACCGTGCTGGTCTCTTGACCTTGAGTGTTTTGGTGAAGTGCTTGATGTTGGGAGCACGAGAATAATGGAGCATCCTGCGGGCAGCTTTGTGGTCAGGTTTTCAGCACAGGATTGCAGGCGGTTGCTTTCCCATGGTCACATTGCTTGGCATTGGCTGGATTCCTCTGCCCTCACTGAACAGGGCTGTGCTTCCGGCAGCTGGACATGGCGGGGACTTGGATCCAGCCCCACGGTTTGCAGGCTGGGGGACATGGGTGTGAGAGGTGGCCGCTCCTGGGAAAAGCAGTCCCTGCCGGGCTCCCCGCAAGGCACAGGGCTGCTCTGCTCTCCTCCTGTACCTTTACAGGTTTCTTGCCTTGCCGTTGGGATCCATCCCTCATTAGGTGAGAAGACTTCTTCCCATCCTCCCGGGAGAGGACGCTGCTGATTGCTGTCAAACATGCCAAGGGCTTCCAGATTTCCTGGAGTTTGGGGTGACTTTTCCAGCTGCTAATGGTGTGTGGGCAGCTGCCAGTGAATTCCCCTCTTCTGCACCATGTCGGAAGAGGGGATGAGAGCTCCTGGTGGAGCAGAGCTGGGCGGAGCTGGCGCTGGAGACCCCACAGTGCCGGACCCCAGCTCCCCAGAAATCCTGGTGAGTAATGTGCAGTGATGGCGGATGGTACTGAGACGCCGCGAGCTGGAGAATGGGGATGCAGCTTGAGCGAAGATGGGAAAATCCATGGATACGATGGCTTTTCCTCCTGGCGAGTGCACGTTGCAGATCCGCAGGTCGTGGCTGTGCAGCGCACGCTGCCAGGGGTTTGTCTCTGTCTCTTCAGACTTTGATGAAATACAGTAAAATGTATTTTATATCCTTTTCTCCCTCCCGCCTGGAAAGGAACATGCAAAGCCATAACAGCACCTATTAGCAAGACTTCAATTTTCCCAAATTAATTTTTAATAACTAATTTGTCTTGTTTTCCCATGTTTTGTAAAACACCTATTGTTTGAAGCCCATTTGTTTCTCCACAGTGTCACCATGAAGGAGACCTCTGCTGGTTCAGGATCTCCAGCAGAGCACCCCTTGCTGGCTTTGCCCTCACCCAGGGAGGCTGCTCCCCCATAAAAGGCTGCGCTCACCAAGGAAGGACTCTGGGGGAGGCTGAGGTCACTCTTTGCAGAAGGGATTCCCCTATTCCCCACCCAAAATAGGGCTGCTGCTGAACAGACCATTCTGCTTGCTGCGCGTCCCTCCCTCCCTGCTGCCCTTCCCCTCCAGAAGCATCAGCCAGCCAGGGCCGTCTCTTGGAATTGCTTCTGTATGTGGAGGAGAGAATTAAAAGCCAAAAGTGGGTTTTTCTTCCTCCTCCTTGTGAGTAATTCCACGTAGGTGTTGTGGAGTGGGAGTGTTTATGGATACTCCTCCGTGTCTTCGGATTGCAGGTTTTCTCATGTGACGCTCATGATGTGAACGGCACCAGAAGCCCTGTGACTGCTCGGCCTGAGCCCGAGTTGCCCCCCTGAGTCAGGGTGGGGTTGGCCCCATCCGCCTCCCCCTCTTGACTGAGTACAGTGTTATTAGCAGAATAATCCTTGCCCGTCATCCCAGCGAGGGAGATGAGAGTGAGCAGGTCTCACCATCGATTCCCAGACAAAATGGAAAGTGTGATTCTCGATGTGCTCGGAGCAGAGCAAGGGCTGTCACGCTGCCTCGCTTGGGCTCCTGGTCCGATCTATGCAGGCCCTTTAGGCGAGTGTCTGCAGCTTCAGAGGAAAAGAAAAACCCCAAACCCATTTATTTTGTGGTTGTGCTGAGGAATCTTCTGGAAGAGTAAACCCCGGGTAAATATCCTCAATTTGCTGCCTCCTGAAATGGAGCAGCTTTTAGAGTTTCCAACCACAATTTGTATTCAAATGAAGGTCATTTGAAAGGTGTAACACAGTAAACAGCTATTATTTCATTTTGATAGTGGTACTAAAATTATAGTGTTGGTTGAATTATTTTAGTGTAGGACCATTACCATCTCCCTAAAACACTTAGAGGGATGTTATATCAGTGCTGCAGTCCTGAAATTAGAGGAAAATTAAAAATCACACCACTGTGGTAGGGAGGTAATTTTTTTGTGAGCGTGACTTTGTTTTATCGTGCATTCTTTCCCTCACTTCTCTGCCAAGAGAGACGTGTGTCCTCTGTTGAGGCTGCCACTGACAGATTGCTGCTGCTGGTCCTTTCCCCTCCTCTGCCACGAACCACGTCTGCTTTGGCTACGAATTGCACCGGGGCAGCATCCTTATCCTGCACAGGCTCTGTGCTGCTCAGCAGCTCCCGCCTGCACCTCCATGGTACTCGTGGCTTGAAAATAATGCGTTTGTTGTTGGTGACACCTCCACAATCACCAGGCTTTGGGGAAAAGTCATTGGGAAAAGTAAATGGAAAAAAGAGGGGTGAAATGCTGCAGGGTTGCATTTGGGGACCTCCTGCAGGAACCTGAGACATTTCAAGCCTCCTGCTTCACGGGTGGGAACATCTCTTGCTGGTGCCTCCACCCACACGGCGTTCTCCTGGTACCTTCAGCCTCCAGCCCATCTGTTGGCCATGGTGCTGAGCGGTGTGCTGTTGTGGCAGAGGTGACTCAGTGTTGCTGGTGCTCTCCTGCTTCCTGGGCAGGGCGCTGGCACTCCTCACACCCACATGAGCTTTAAAGGCTCACCCATGTGAGCAGCAGGGTGACCCCAGTTTCCTGTTGGTCGGGGCTCTCACCAGCCACCTGCAAAACTTAGGGGTTTTTTTCAATAAAAAAAGGTGTCAACAATCTGATTTCAGTGCTCTGTGAGTATTTGGATGTGAAAAATACTCATGTACGGGAGCAGAGTTGCACCTAAAACTGCATTTATTGCCTTTTAGGAACACAGGTAATACCAGTTGGAGTTGTTAGACTGAACGTGATTCCCCAGAAAGGGTTCAGACAGCTCCAGGTGCTGCCAGTGAGGGTGGCTGGACAGCACGGTAGCTCCAGCTCCTGTTTCCGCTGCAATGGAAGGACTGGGGCACAAGGGCTGAGTGTGAGCAGGGGCCATCAGACGTGAGCAAAATCTTAATTGTGAAATTCCCCTGGTTTATTACAGCTGCCTTCATTAACATTTTCACACTCGGCTGGCTGGCAAATGAGAAGAAGGTCTTTCAGTACTGCTGGATTGATGGTGCTCCCAATCCACTCTGTACCTCGTCGTGTGCCGGGGCTGTGCTCCCGCCCCGTGCTGCGCTCGTGCTTAGGCAGAAGGGGTTGCCTCTTTTTTATGGAAGAGAGAGGAGAAAACAGAGATTCCCAGAGAATTTTTTTCAGTGAAAATCTTTATTGGCGATGATTCTCAATAAAATACAGGGATACCCTGCAAATAAAATTACTTTTAATCTATAATTCCTCCAAGTACATTTCTATTTTCTAGCTGCATCTTTGGCAAAGTTCAGACCAGGTTTGATCTGTTTTTTATCTATTATTGCTTAAACTCCAGGGTTTTTTAGTTTCATGAGGGCGATGCCAGCTTGTACCCACTGGGAAAGAGCATAAACACTTAAACCTTGGAAGTTCTGCTACTTTAACAGCACTGAAGCTGACACAAATGCTGCACCAGCCATGGAAAGTGTTGGCTGTGGAAGGCTACCACATCACACTGCAGATGAAGGACATGCCTGGTGTCTCTTCCCCTACCTCACTGTGCCTGGGCTTGCTCCTGCTCATAGCTCTGCAGCTGGAGTACTCCATGCCGGCAGCATGAAAATGTGTTTTCATGATGAAATTGTGGTGCTCTCGAGCACAGGGTGATGCCAGGGTGGATGGTCCCCGTCCTTGGGTGAAGGAGGCTCTCATAGAGCAGCTCCTCAAGAGGTTTCAGATGGAGGGAAAACCTGCAGCTGGATTGGGATGCCCTCAGAGATGAGCATAGCAACCTGTTCCATATTTATTATGGGCAACAATTTGACTAAGGGAGAATTTAGATTAATAACATTCAGCCCAGAGAAGTAATTTCCTTTGAGAAAGCGATTTACATGCACTCTGCCAAAAAGAGCCGTCACTGTGTGCTCTTGTGGTGTCAGCTCCAATAATGAAGTTGGAAATAACATGGGAGGTTAATAGGTCCTACTTATCTCCTTAGTGCCGGAAAGGAAGATTTACAGCGTGGAGCCTGGGTTGCATATTTCCATTGGAAATGGGAAGGTTCTTCCCGGCCGAGATTGATGAGACGGGGCGGTTACAGGGTGTCTGCTTGACTGTTGCTTGTGGTGGAGGCTGTAACCTCCACTGCAGGGGATGAGCTTGTACTGGAGGGAGCTGCCTGTCCCTGGGTTGCTTGCTGGGGAATTATTCAGATGCCTGTGTTGCCATTCCAGCGATAATTATTTTTGAGTAGCTGTATCTCCTCCAAGCCTGGAAGTTCACACAAGTGTGGTGCCACACTGTGGTTATGAAATGGGTTGGAGTCTGGTGGATTTTCCCTGGAGCTGCTCGTGGCGTGCAAACAGGAAGGGCATGTGGAGATGCGGTGGGAGGAGGCAGCAGCACGGAGGATGCCTGCGTCACCTCTCAGGCTGCTGCTTGTGCGATGCTGTCCTTCGGGCAAACATTAGAGCATGTTTTACCCTGCCTTGACCCTGGGATGGAGATCTATGGGATGCTCCGTAGGCCGGGGGCTGCTGGCAGTGCAGCGCCGTTAGCCAGGACCTGTTCCCTTCGTCAGAAACAGCAATGACCTTGGCATTGCTGGCGAGGACGCTGCTGCCTTGGCTTTGCCAAGGCTAGAAATAGCCGAGCTGCCCTGTAACTGCGCCATCCCTGCTCTGTTGGCCTTGCCAAGGGACGGCAGCGACACAGCAGGAGGGGCAATGTGTGAGCGCTGCAGCCCTGTCGCTTCGCGTTACTGTCCTCAGGCTCCCAAAGGACTCGTGGCACGGTATGGGCTGTTGTAGAACCACTTCCCTTCAAACAGGACTATGAAACAGCTCTCCTGTTCTCCTGCTTTCCTCTTCTCCCTCAGCCTTTCAGAAAATCATCCCTGACCGCGGTTCTCTCTCAGCAGGTTCACGTTCAGGCGCTCTGCAGGCTGCTGGGCTCCTCCAGGCTGGGAGTGAAACAGACTTTTTAAGGAAGTAAATATTTCTTCGATAATTTCAGTCTTGGAGCACAGAACCTGCTGGAGAGAACAACTCTGAAAGGGGGAATGTTTAATAAATGTTCTGTCTAGCACAAACTGTAAAATATTCATTTCAGTCAGTTATTTCACATTGCCGAGTAAGTGCAGGAATTAACTTTCTGCACAGCTTAAGGTACGAGTCAGTAATAACCTGAGCCATTTAATGAATGAAATATTTAACATAATTTGCATACATTAAGTGATGGGGTACTGGGTATCACAGAAGCAGCTCAGAGTCAGAGAGGACAACTGGGTGGCTGCCTGGTGACTGAGCCCTGGGCAGCACAGAATGGACCTGAGGGTGATCAGCGCGGCCCCCGGTGATGCCAGTACTGCAGCACCATTGATTCATCCGAAGGCTCTATAATCTTCTATTTCTTTATCCTGCTCCCTTTGCATCCTGGCCCTTCCCTCCACACCACCCTGGCGCACAGTGCAGGGGTGCTGTGTGCTCCGATGCGCTGCTGATCTCAGATCACCTGGAGACGATGCCATTAGCGCCGACCCGCGCAGACCCTATGAATAATGCATCCTTCTCTTCCAATCCCCATGATGTAGCGCTTTTTTTCCCCGACCACGCATTCTGTTTCCATCGTGTTGATCGTTTGCCCAGTTTCCAGTTTGTTGAGGTCTCTTGGCTGGTTTTCCAGCCTGTCTGATCCTCGCTCGTAAATGCCTTTTGTCATATTCAAATGACTGCTCGCTTTCCAGGTCGCTGGTAAACATGAAGCACTGAAGGATGTAGGCTGAAGACTAAATATGCAAGGAGTTAGACAGGGAATCCCCATCTGGCCAGGAATGCAGAGCTGCTTCTTGTCAGAACTGACTCTGGAGCACTTTAAATGCTTAAATATAGAGAAGAACGGAGGAATTCTGAAACACACCCCTCTCTCTGTTAAACACGGTTTATATTTTTAAATAAGTTATGGGATGAGCCCACTGCGGGGGGTGTGAAACACACTTGGATGTGTATTCGTGGCCCCCTCTTAGCGGCTGCGCTGGGACTACCTTAAAAGAAGACTTGTTTTCATCCCTGCTGCCGGTTTGCCTTGACAGCCGTTAAAGTCAATATTACCCTAAAAACGTTCTGCTTTTGTAACAGACCATTCTGTTTGTGTTGAAAACGCTTTGTTTGATTTCTGGAGCCATTCATTACAGGATCAAGGCTTCAAATTGGAGCCAGTTAGTCCTCAGAGTTGCTTTTAAAAAGCTTTTTCCAAAGGCCAGAGCTTGAAGGTTGAAACACAGGGGAGGCAGTGGGAAGGCAGCCTTCTGCCCTGCAGGCAGGAGCCTTTGTAGGGGGCATTGGGTCCCACCTGGGCCCGTGTCCCCCTCGCTGGGGCTGCATCCCTGGCGCGAGCTAGCGACTGCCATCACGCTGTGCACCGCAGCTCACCCTTCTTCTATATTTAGTAACAAATGCATCAGCATCCCTTTTCCTCCCTGAATTCCCTCTGGGAATGGAGCTAGGAAATAGCTGTTGTGCTAAAAATACCACCTGCCCCAGCCCTTGGCAGCCTCTCTCCCTTCTCCTGCCAGACCGGACCTTGAGGGCTCCCCAGCGCAGGCCCAGAGGGCTCCCCCTGCCCCCAAGCGGATGTTTTGCATTATGATTATTGTAATTTTAAAAAATAAGGCAGAAATCAACCCCTTAAAGATTAAAGCAGCTGTAACGCTTCACCTTTGGAAAACACGATTAGTGCTATCAGCTGGCTCCTCTCTGTTCAATTCAACCCAGGCAGCCCTGACACGGCCTGCAGTGATTTTCCAGCCCTCGCTGGCAGGCAGAAGTGACCCAGGACTGCACAGGCGGCCACTCTGGCACCATGTGGCCCTCCCTGTCTCCCTGGGAATACGGGCATCGGCTCTGGCTTTACACCAGTGCTGATCAGCTCCTTCCAGGCAGAAATACAAGAAATCCTGGGTGATTTGCTGCCCTGGCCTTGCTCAGGGTTGTGGATGGCTTTATCACACAAAGAATGTCCTTTCTCTTGTCTTGTTTTTTCTCCAGTTTCACCAGGGGAGGTTTAGGTTGGATATCAGGAAAAATATTTTTACTGACAGGGTGGTGAAGCCCTGGCCAAGGCTTGCATAGGGCGGTGGTAGAGTCTCCATCCCTGGAGGGGTTCAAAGACCATGTGGCCGTAGCACCTGGGGACATGGTGGCGTTGTGCTGAGGGCTGGACTGGATAAGCTGAGAGGTCTTTTCCAACCTTAATAATCTACAATTCTATGATTAAATAATCATAGTAGATAAAGCCACTCCTTTATTAGCAAGATTTTTGGGAGAAGAGAGATCCTTGCACTGGGAGGGTGGGAGGGGATGTTTGAAGCATGAAAGCAGCAGCATGCGGGACACTGTTTTGCTCTAATGAAGATATGGGGACCGAGTTCATTGCAGGCCAGTGCTTTCAACCACGAGGGCAGAACGTACTGGTTTCTGCTGTTTCCACTTTGCTGGGCTTCGTGGCGCTTGCTCTGACCGGCACCATCATTCGAACATGGTTTTTCTCATGATTTAATATGTATCTTTTAAGAAGGATTTTAATTCCCTGTTTGAAGTAAGAAAACGCCATAAATCAGAGACAGAATCTTTTAACATTTACAGTTTTAAATGAATTCCTGTTGAGAGTCTTTTAAGACAGATTTATATCGGATTCTGCATTGAACTGTGTCGTTATGTGGGGCTGAAAAACTCTTACAAAATTAGGCATAATGCAAAAACATGCTGAAAAGACAGTTCTGCAGGAATTGGAACATTATTATGTTAGAGAATATTGGAGTGAGGAATATGCAGAAAGGGACAATTACCGTGGGTATTTTCGTATTAATGAACCCTGCACAGTTCTTTGGAAGGGTTTGCTGCTGTCTCCTTGCAGGAAAAGGCAAATTGAGAGAGCACTGGTATTTCCATCCCATCTGCCTTTGCAGCGTAGCTGCCTCATTGAGAGGAGCAGGGCTCTGGCACCACAGGGTGGGAAGGAAGACTAGCCGGGCAGGAGGGCGCCAGAGCAGAGCAGCCGCTCCCCAGGGGCTGGAGGCAAAGGACACCGGGTCCAAGGGCCCACACTGCTGGCTCCTTGGTGAGCGCACCATGTTCCTGAGCCACTGGGGAATGCACAGAGGGTTCTGGTCTCAGCTCAGGACAGGAGCTTGGGCCCATGGGGTCTTTGTGCTGGCACTGGATGGAGAACTGGTGGGTGTATGGGCCATATCTGCACAGCATCCCTACAGCACCCTCGTAGCCCAGCACTGCCCGCTTTGCTTCAGCGCTGTGTGTTTGGCCGCTGCGAGTACCCAGCCCAGTGCTCTGCCCTGACCAGGGGTGAGGATGCTACTGGGCACCTTTAGCTGGTTAGATCAGATTCTCCTTTCCATGCAGTCTCCGGAGCACAGCAGTTCAAGCACAGCTGTAAACATGCTGGGGCTTAGCTTTAGACGATGTCGGCTGCACAACTACACCTCTGACCTTCGTTTTTTTCCCCTTTTCCTTTCCCCCCATCAGCACTTTTGTCTGTTTCCATAAGTTTTCTTTGGGAACACGTCCAGGCCTGTTTGAAGCTTTTTTTTGTGTTGTGCTGAGGCTGCTGTTGGTTTCTTTCTTTTCCTCTTCCAACATCAGGAATTAAACCAATGCTCAAGCATTGCCGCTCGTGGAGCTCCCCTTTCGGCAGTGCCCGGGCTGTGGCTGCCCTGGCATCACCGCAAAACGCCTTCACAGTCAGATGTCTCGATCAGCTGTTGGAGCCCAGGATTCCTAAATGTCACCCTATAATGTCTAATTAGGGTTGCAGTTTGAAGACATCATGCACTTTAATTGAAAACTGTAAAAGTAATCTATTCCATTTTTTTCCTTTAAATTAATGGTGTGGACCTTTAGCAGATGGTAAGTGAGACGCTGTTATTAATGACAACACCCACTGCCTGCAAGCAGCCACTCGTCACCGTGTGCAGCTCCAAGAAACTCAACACACATCTCCCAACCAAATGCATTTTCCACTCCATGGCTTTATTCTCCTCTGGTGCCAATTAGTGGTCCCAGCGCTGCCATTGCACCTCCTTTGCAAGATTTAAACTTTGCCAAGGTGTTTTCTGCCAGGCGAGGCCAGGTGAAGGAGCTGGCAGCACCCTGCAGGCTGCAGGTCCTCTGCTGCTCCCTAGCAAATCAGAAACAGAAGTAACACTTCGGGCCCCCTACATTGTGTCATTTCCATCCATTCAGGCAGCAGAGCAGCCGGTCTGGCTAAGCAGGTATCAGTAAGCGCCTCTGGGTGCGCGAGTGCTCTGTGTTAACCAGGGTGAGCCCTGCCTCTCCATCCCTGCAGCAGGGGTAAACATCAGAGAGCTGTGTTTCTCAGTCTCAGGTTTTGGTAATGAAACTTTTGTTCCCCCTCTCTGCTTCCTCGCTCCCTCTCCCCTCTCCTATTGCCTTCCCACTTCCCAGGGGAGAAGCAGCAGCAGCAGCAGCAGCAGCAGCAGCAGCAGTGGAGACGGGGGAAAGCCAGAATATTTATCGCTCTCCTACGCAGAGGCTCTAAAACAGCTTCTGCAAAATAAATCTCCTTTAAGACCCTTCCAGAGCAGGGTTTGGCTTATTGCTCCAGGAATAAAGAAAAGCCTTTCCTTCCCCAGGCGCCTGGCTGGGAGCCTGGCGGTGATGGCTCGAGAAGCTGCCTCAGCCTGGCCACCGAAGCAGTAGTGGAAGCGTAGCCGTGGCACTTCACACGTGGTTCTGTTGGTACAGTGGGGTTGGGCTGATGGTTGGACTGGATGAGCTGAGAGGTCTTCCAACCATAACAATTCCATGATTCTGTGAAGTGCGGGTTTTTGAAAGGAGATTCATGCTATGCTTTGGAAAGCAAAGCCATGCCAATTGGCCTGACAGCCTGCTGGGGTTGTCCTGGCACAGCACAACACTGAGGAGCTCCATCCCAGCTGCCACCAGCTCCTGTCATGGGCTGCCAGGAGTGAAGGACATGTGGTGGTGTTGAGGCTGTCGGTGGTGATGGAGACCTGCCCTGCACAGCCTTGCTTGCTCCTGTCTCGCCGCTGGTCTCTCCCAGCTCACCCTGCTGGCCCTTGCGATGCTGCAGTGCTGTCTAAAGCTAAGCAACTGGTCGTGTGGAGTGGTGCTGCAGGTTTTGTTCTGGCGATGCTGAACAAGGCAGCAAGAGGGTCTGAGTGGCTTCCAGATCAGTTTGTACTGTGACAGTCGGAATATTAATGGCTGTGAGTGGGGACAGTGAGAAAATGAAAACGGCTTGATCCCAGCTGAGAAGATGCTACACAATCAACATGAATTTGTATTTTCATTTTCAGAGGGGAAGGAGATAAGGAAGCGATGGGCTGGAATTTGTCTTTATAGCAGCAAGGACGTGGAGATTTCCTAAGAGAATAAATGTGCTTGCTTAAGAGATTGCGACTTTATTACCGCTGTGGTATAAATCCAGGGATGTGTACAAACTCTCCTCCTTTCTCTTAGAACATGCATATATTTCAGGCTTATTAATTTGGATGCGTATAATTCATACAAAGTAATAACTTGAAATTCAGACTTTTTTTTTAAACGGATAATTTATTACTTTGAGGCGAGGTCGGGGGCCTGGGCTGCCTGGCTCGGGGAGTGCCCTTCAGGTTGCAATTTCTCTTTCTCTATTGGGAGCTTGGGTGGGAATTGCTGATACCCTCAGAGTGATGCAGTGATGACCTGGAGGGGGTCAGGCTGGGAGAGAGCTACTGCTCGAATCCACGGCATTAGCAGTGCCTTGGTGTGTCCCCAGGACAGTGAGGATCCTGGTGAGCGGGTGCCAAGGAAAGCCTGTGCACGGGGTCTGGGTTGGATGCTGTACAGGAGGACTGGCTGCACCTCTGGCAGGCAGTGTCTGCTGTCCCTGGAGCTCAGGTCTCTGTTGCCCAGTGAGCCAAGCAGAGGCAAGTGTTGACTCAGCCCGGGGCACTCTCAGGGCTCTGCCCGTACTCCCCTGCCTCTGCTGTGGGGTGGGATGCTCCGTCTGGCAGCATCAGTGGGAGACGTGACTGCAGCTGCATCCCAGACACAGACCCCCCATGCAGTGGCCTGGCTGTACCGTTCCCCTGGGCCTCGTTCAGGCTCAGGGCCTCTTCTGCCAGGTCCCGCTATTGGCTGTGCATTTCAGAGCTTCGATAGCTTGTTCTGTTCTTTCCAAAGCTGTGTTCCTCCGCAAATCCTTCAAGAGCAGACCCACAGCTTCCCTGCATGTGGCATGGGTACCGGGCCTCTCTGCTGCTGCCAGTGTGTTGGATCCCTGCCCATCATCTGTCCCCTGCTCGGGGATGGCGTCCTCTTCAGCTCCTGTACAAAAGCACAAGCACATTTCCAGAAGCTGTGGTGCGGCTCCTGGCGGCTCCTTGTCCCGTGTGCCAGGCTGCAGCGCTGCAGCTCGTCCTCTCCGCGGCAGCAGGGACACGGAGGTGAGATCAGGCTGCCTGGCTGCTGCAGCTCCGGGTGCTTTTGTGTTGTCGTTAAATATTTAAGTGGCTGAGAAGCTGCAGTCACGTAACGGTGGGTGGGGAGTGTGGGGCTGGCTGTCCTGCCACGGGCCCTTGACCTTGATCCATGAGGTCTGCAGCTCCTTGTTCTGCCCGGCTCTCACCAGTCTGAAGGTGCAGCGCCAGTGCAGGGCCGTGGGGCAATGCCGGAGGATGAGCAGTGGGAAGGGCTTTGGGGCAGTCATCCAAAGATGCTGTAGCCCACGTGCATCCCATCTCATGCAGTTAACTTGGCTTTGCAACTGATGCCTCTGATGCATTCAAACTAATAATGCTAAAAAACAGGGGAACGCAGAGAGAAACAGATGTGCATTTATATAAAGGGCTTTCAGCCTGAGCAACAAAGTATGAATTAAACCACTAAATTATATGGCCAAGTTTAGGATAAAACATAACTCGTATGATGTTAATGTTAAATTATATAATTGCTTTACGGGTGCTTCCATTAGCCGATCAAATTAAGCCTTTTTTCCTCACCAGTGGCCATGAATGCAGGGCTCAGTCTGCAGGCTCTCACATGGGTGGCAGAGCCACGCTCTGAGCGGTGCCGTGAAATAGGCAGGCGCAGTCAGAAATGGATCTGGGTCTGCACAGCTTCCAGTGCTTCGACCTTTCTCAGCGCTGCTTGCTTGGTTTGCTTGCTGATGGTGTAACCAAATCTGAGTGTAGAAGGGATGTGGGGCCAGGAGGGACATCCCAGCCAAGGGGCTGCTGGGACAGTGCCCTCGCCCATGGAGATGCTCTTGGGTGGCCTTGGGGTCCTGATAGGTGCTGGGGTGGACTCGCCAGTGGTGATGTGTTGGGCGTTTGTGGCACGTGTCCTTTTCTTTCCTGTGCTGGCTTTGTAATTAAACAGCAATGCTGTGGGCAGAGCTGGGATTTCAAAGCCAGGCTCTGTCTCGAGTGACCTTGCTGGTGCCATGCTGCCTTTTGTTTGCATTCTCAGGCAGGAGGCAGCACAGAGAGGATTTGATAGGAGACAAAAGCAAACAATAGTCTTGCTCTAGAGATGCGCTGAATGGACTGTAATTGAATTTTTTTGTGAAGACATTGATTTGACCCTGCAAGACACACAGAGTGAATCATTAGGGAATTAATGCACATTAAAATGCAGGGTTTTTATCAGAGGGCTTTTATTGTGCCTATAGTTTTGTTTTTAATTATTTAATGACTTTGTGTCTTCTAGTGATAAATCTATTTCTTCTCCCTTCTTTAAAGGAATTCTGGTGCTGTTGTGCCACAGAGGTGATGCCCAAGTGGCTGCGGGGGGTCACCGACTCCTCATGCCCAGCCCCGCTCATGCGCAAGTGTGCGGACAGGCCTACTGTCTCAAACAACATCTGTGTGAGCTGTTGACAAACCATCGGTGCTGGGCTGACCGCGGCCTTCTGGGCATTTCACATTTATGCTTTTTCCAATCTGGGTACAGCAAAAGCTCTGCAGGAATTAATTTATTGCAGGAAGCTGTGTGGGACATGGTATTTGGGAGGAAAATTCCCAACCCGGGGTTGCTCAGGGTGGGTTTTCGGAGTGCTGACCACTCCTGACTGCAGCTCAGTCTGCCTGTGCCTGGGATCTCGCTGTTTCACCTGGCTGTGCGAGTGTTTGCTGCGAGCATCCCCGCGCCGTCTGCTTCTTGCAGTTCTGCTCTGGTTTGAGGTGCCAGACAAGAGCCAGTTTGGCCGGAGCCCCGGGCACATGTCAAGAGGTGTCAAACCACACCTGGGGGGGATTTCTGCTGGCTTCCCCCTGCACAGGGCGTGTGGTGGGATAGTGTCCAGCTGCCATGGCAGGAGCTCTGCTGGCAGCAAACCTGGTTCAGACCCTGCGTGCTGGTTTCAGCTCCTCCTGCGCCGGTGGCCATGTGAGCCGGATAGAGGAGCCAACAGCGCGGTCGCTTGCGATGCCGAGTGCTTGGGCCCCTCCTTGCTGGTGATGTCAAGGTGTCCAGTTGAAGGATGTGGCACTTTGGGCAGCGGGGCTGCCAGCATGGGCAGGGCAAGCGGATGAGGCAGGAAGGGTTTGGGCGGGGTTTTGTCCCATTGGCACACCAGGCCTTGTAATCCTGAGTACTCAGGGCACGAGAGGCAGTGCGGAGGAGCTGCCGTCTCATTGCCGTATGTGTTAATTTATAGCACTGCCGTGAGCTAGATTTTCCTTATTATCCAAGGTATTTCCTCTGGAGGAGGGAAATCAGGCTGTAATATATCATTAGGCAGAAAGCCTGGGGGAACTCCTCTCCTAGTTGATGTGAATCCTTCTTTTATCCTGTTAGAGGAATTAAATTATACGTTTTGAGTGGTCTGAAGATCCAGCTTGGAGTCTGGCTGGAGCCATGGCTTTCCATGCCATGCAGCAGGGTCGCCCATGTACCCACAGCATCGATCTGCCATTTATTCTCTCATCTGCCCAAATCTGCAAGCAGGCCCAGGCCAGCAGCGTGCAGACAAGCGTTCTACCTCTGAATGGGGGCATGTCATTGCTGCGGCTCCTCTTGTCAGTGACAGGGTTGGAAAGGAGATGTTGAGCATGCAGGGTATTGGCCTGCAGGAAGGAATAATTAAACGAACCTTGGGTAAGGACATTCATACCTGGAATATTTTGGTTGTCTCTGCTTTGGCAGTATGATTATTCAGCCAATGAAGTTGTCAAGGATGTAACACAGGATGGTCTGGGAATAAAATTCCACAGCCCTTAGCACATGTGGTGGGAATCCTGGGCTGGCTTTAAAAAAAGCAGAGAGCTTGATTCATAGGTTTGGAAGAACTTCAGTTGCACAGTATTTTATTATATATTTATATACACTAAATCAGTGTTGGCTCATCCAACTCGAACCCCGTGTTGAAGCTGTGAGTTCATGCGGCACTGGTGGCTCCTGCAGAGTGTGATGGGTGGTGCCCAGTGGACACCTGAGCCAGACGTTTTTGTCAGTGCAGTGTCTGAATTTCAGCCCTTCCTTCTGATTCAGCTGCAGCTCCTGTACAAGTGCAAGGCTTGACGCGTTCTCCGGGAAGGTCACGTGTGCGGATGCTGTGCCAGTGACTGGCGGAGAGCTGTGCTGGGTTATTTTGATATTGAATTTTATGTGGCGATTAGCCAGAAATCAGGAAGAGGTGTGTTCAGAGCTTGGTGTCCCCCACTCCTCCTCCCAGCTCGCATCGAAGCAGCACTGCTCCCATTGCCTGCTGCCGGGGTGATTGGTTAAGATGCAGAGCTGGGCTGGGGAAGCAAGGACTGCGGTGGTGGATTCTGGGAGAATTTATTTGCAGTGTAAACATGTTGGTTAGAAGTCATTAATATGACATTCACACAGCTCTAATAAAGTACATAACATGGAGATCTGGCACCACTGCAATACCCAGAGGACATTAAGTATGAGTCTTAAAACCAAGAGTATTGGAAACAAGATATTTTTACGTCTCGTTTGGGAGTAATATAATTGCATTTTGTGGCTCCAGCAGATGCTTGGGCCAGCTGGTTGGAGAGCACTGTGGGTTTTTTAGTGGTGGTACTATACTGCTACACCGTCTTATAGAACTGGCTTTTACAAAAAGCAAAACAAGATCCCATCTCCTGGTGTAAAGGTCCGTTCCTGTGTGTGCGTCACCTTGGTGCACATTATGGTGCAGCCTGTGACGCTGCTGTGGCAGCAGTGCTGGAGATTAAACCACACGTGGGTTTGGGGTGTCATAGTGGGGCACGTGGTCTGGTGGAGGACTTGGCAGGGCTGGATCGATGGTTAGACTTGATGATCTTAAAGTTCTTTTCCAACTGAAACCATTCTGTGATTCTGTGTGATTTGAGGCACTTGAGCATTCAGGGCAGCTTTGCTGACCTTTCTGCACGGCTTTTGCTGTCGCAGGTCCCTGGGAGGGGAGACTTTGGACCCTGCTGGGAGGCAGTGCTTGGAAGAGAACCATCGAACTGTATCTATTGCCGAGGGTGTCTTCGCGGGTGGGGTAAAAAACTTTGTTCCCAGCAGGCTGTGGAGCGCAGCCCCAGGGGTCCTTGGCCATCTTGAGGTGCTGGTGTGGTGGCAGCTGGCGTCATAGTGAGGGATGGTCACTGGCCCTGTGTCTCCTCTGGTGCGATCGCCCACTCTCTCTGGGGCTGCTGAGGGCACTCAGCCTGTCCACGGTGGGCCACCCCCCAGCTGCTCTGGGTTTGTGCCAAGGAAACGGATGGGCGGCCACCCTGCATTCATCAGTGCACATACAGGCACCATTGTGAATTATCTCGCCAGGGCCGATAAT
This sequence comes from Neomorphus geoffroyi, assembly GCA_033558235.1. Lineage (NCBI taxonomy): Eukaryota > Metazoa > Chordata > Aves > Cuculiformes > Neomorphidae > Neomorphus > Neomorphus geoffroyi. The sequence goes on along the minus strand of JAUMJM010000029.1, from coordinate 375,006 downwards.
TTCCTGTGAACAAATCGGTTCTGATCTGGAAGTAATCGCCCGTATCATTCCTGCAAGTGGGAGTGATGACTTATGTTGATGTCACCCGCTGGCTTTTTATGGCAACGATTAATAATTCAGTAATTCTCTCTGCAGTGATGCTGTTCTATTTATAAATATTTAATTTACCCTCCTGTGTCCGTGTTGTCGCTGCCCTCCCCACTGTCTCCTGACGGAACGCCAGGCTCCAGCGATGCTGCGGTCACCAAAGTGGCCAGCACCTTGTCTGTGCTGGAGAATGTTAACGCTTTCCCTTGTTTGTATCTCTTCGTTACATTATTTAAGCCTGTCCTTGGTGGGGCGGACCCGAATGCTGACCAAGCACACCGTTCCAGTCAAACCCAATTGAGGCTGCAGACCTGACACGAGGTCGGGGGCTCCTTCTCTCTGTGATGGAACTTCTCTGTTTTAAAACTTTCCTGTTTCTAGCACAGCCATGAAATAACTCTTCTCTCTTTCTGCATTTCTCTTTCAGGAAATTGCAGCTTATTTAATAACGTTTGAAAAGCATGAAGAATGGCTAACAACTTCCCCTAAAACCAGGTAACGTTGCTCACGCTTCAGCACATTGACTCATTCTCACTGATGACTTGACTCGCTAATCAATGCCTTGGCCACCCATTGAAAACTCCCAGTCATGCTTGATGGCTTGTGACACCAAATTCTCATTAATTGACTTAATGAGTACTTTATTGAATGAAATCAAACAGCTGCAATCTTGACAGGTTAAAGTTTTAACCTGATTGTTGGGGGTTTAATTGTGTCCCTTCAGATGGATGGGTTGGAGGGCTCTGAGTGGGGTTGCAGGCTGTTTATCTTTCCAGCACTCCCTGTAGCTCCCACCTTAAAGGCGCAAGCCCTCACTGTGCTCTGCTGTTCCGTGTGTGGGCACAGGGACTGTTTGCTTTCTGGCATTCTCCTTGCTGGGGGTGTTTGACGGCGAGGAGATCCCCAAAAGCAGCAGTAACAGACGTGTTTGTGGTTTATTATTCAGTAAATGTCATGTCTTCTCCGTGCTGCTGTGAATGCTGAACTCCTTCACTCCCTCGGGAGCCAATATGGGAAGTTTGGGCCGCGGGTGTTTGCCTGCTGTTTCTGCCATGTTCAGGTCCAGGGTGCCCGGGGCTCACTAACACAAAAACCAACTCTTGCTTTCTAGTGTTGCAGGCTTTTTCCTTTTTCTCTTTCTTGTAACCTGCCTCTTTCCTGTTGAAAGGGCTGGGTTCCTGGAGGGCGGAGCCCACTGGGACCGAGGCGAGAGAAAAGTCTTTCTCAGCATCCCGAATCCCATCGCCATCAGCCACAGGGACACGGTGCAGAGGTATCCTGTGCAGCTTGGTGCTGGCATTGGCATCGCCTCCCTCTGCAATGGGTAGGGCAGGCACCGCAATGAGACAAGGGGTGTTGGTGTTGACCCTAACGACCAGCAGATCAATTCCTGGGTGTTGCAGCTCCCAGCCGAGGAGAGGCCAGAGGTGGCGGCGGGCGGTGCAGCAGTGCCAGGGCAGAGAGGAGTGGCTTCCCGGAAATACGGGAAAAAGATCTGTGTCATTTCAGTGTTTCTTTCCACAATGTCTGTTGTATATTTGCGGCATCTTTCAGAAGTCATTTGCTTGTCACATTAAAACGTGTCCGTCACCCTGGAAAGGGCATTGTTTGAAACCCATTGGCTTTCTGTGCAGTTCTCCAGGCCCTAGAGCACCTGTAAGGGGCTGAGGGGCCCTTGGATGAAGCTTTCCCACCAGCGACAGTGGGGAATCTCCCCTTGGGGAGTGTGTGAATGCAATGTTTCCCTCCTGTTCCCGATGGCAGCACGGCGGCATACGGTACCATCAGAGAGAGCTTCTCCTGACCTGATAATCCCAGTTCCAAAATTAATGCAAAATCATTCCTGGCTGAACCTTTGCCAGATAAGCTGATTAACAGAAAACATCTTGCCTGGGCTGGGCGTACACGGCATCGCTAAAGGTATGAGAGCATAACTGGTTTTGTGGCAACATCTTTGAAGAGCTTGGTTTGCTAAAGGCAGTGTGTGAAAATGATTTCCTAATTGATATTACAGCCCCTTCCTCCTGCGTGTTCACACTGAAAGCAGCGGTGTTGTGGGAGCAGGCAGGCTGTGGAGGCTGTTCAGGGACCTGCTGGAGCTGCTCAGTCACTTTGCTGTCTTTTTTTAAATATAAAAATTAATTGGAGGAGTTAAGCGCCGAGTTTGTGCAGTCGGGGCTGTCAGTGTTACAGAATTAATGCCATCGATCTGGCATTGAGCTGCAACGCTCCCTGCTTTTTGTTTGCTGCTGTGGCAGATGCTAATTTTACCTTAGAAAAGTAATGACAATGAATCGCCCCGCAGACACACGTGGGGTGTCCAATGTGGTGCGATACAGCGGGACCTGAGGAGTTGCGCCGGGAGCCACTGGAGCTGCCAGATGCTGGTGATGGGCTTTCCTTTGCAGTCCAGCTTGGGTTCCTGCAGAGGAGCTGCTGCTCTGCCAATTCCACGTGGCAGGACTTGAAACCTCCTGGTTACTGAGCTAAAGCCGAAGGTGGCAAAGAGGGATGAGGTTGTTCTGAGCTTTCCCTACTGTTTGTTTATGGCCTGGTACTAGCCAGGCTGTTGTGGGGGCATTTAAGGTGCGGTGAGAAGGCTTTAACGATCTCTCAAATGGCTTTTTAATGGAACTTGTTGCCGGATGACTCCAGCTGATGAAATACACTGATACGAATGTGCTGGGGTGTTATTACAACAGTCTTTTGAGTGCTCTGGTTTATCAAAATAAATTAACAAGAGCACCTTGCACAGCATCACCCTTGATGTTTCCTTGAAGTGGTGTTTGGTTCCTTGTCAGTGCCAGAGCATCCACCCAGGCTGTGGGCTGTGACATTTCCGAGTTTAAATGTAAATCATGACAACATAACAAAAATTACTTGACATTTGTATATCAAGTAGAACTTAATTGTTATTTACATTGGAATTGCAATGACAAAGCTGGCTTCCTTACTGCAAAATAGTTCCACTGGATGATGACACTGTGCCTATCTGTGTCCGTGCCTTCTGTCATTGTCATTGTTAGAGTGTTTTAAAATCACACTTGAGTGATCCAGTGTAGCCTCATCTGTGTTTCACAAGTGAGGCTCAGCCAAACTGCAAAGCCTTGGCCGTGCGCAGAAGCTGCCAGGTGAGTTTTCCATCTGGGAATGCCATTCAGATGCGTTTGTGCCGCTGCTGTGTTGCATTTGCATTTCTGCTGCGCATACGGCAAACCCAGGGTTTTTGGGCAGGCTGTGAGCACCGAGCTCTGGTTTTATTCCTTGCAAAGCCCAGCAGATGGATGTTCCTTGGAAGCGTTTCAGGAAGCCGACACTGTGACCAGCCCTCACTTGGACTGATCTGCAGAGTGGTGGTGGAGATTCCCAGATGTGGGTTTTTCAGCCCAGAAAGAGCCCAAACGCTGTTTTTAGGCAGTGGGACTTGGCAGGGATCAATATTTCTGCAACTGAAAAAGCTGGGTGGCAGCTGACTCCTGTGAATCAATAGCAATTTACATGTGCCGTCTGAATCCACTCGGAGTAATTCGGTTTCACTACTGCTTCCCACTGTGTTATTTTCAGTATTTTAATTCCTCTCTCCTGGCTTCAGGCAAACAAGGGTTGGGGGGCAGGCAGGGGCAGGAGAGTGGCCAGCTTTTCCCACGGATAATCCCCACCTAATGAATCCCAGGGCTGTCAAGATGGCAACAGTGAAAAGGCAAAGCTCCGTTTGCCCGTCTGGATGGGAGCAGGAAGGGCTTGATGCGTGGCAGCTCAGGGGAACTATGCCCAGCTCAGGGCCTGAGGACGACCCAAGGAGCAAGAAGCAGAAATAATAAAGAACTGGACTTTCTTTTGTTACAGTCATCGTGCCCTTGCAAGGAGCCTTCTACTGTTTGTTCACCTCAGCTGCTGCTGCTGCTGGTTGCTAAACCAGAGGCTGTAGGTTCCATTAGGCTGGTTAGAAATCACTTTGCCTGATTGAAAATGCACTCCCAGCAATCACTGGTTTTCTCTGCTCCTTTTTTAGCATTTTTTCTGGCCCCAGAGTTCTGAAATTTCCAGAGAAATTCAATTTGTTTTGTTAAACGTGGGCTGAAGCTGGGGCTGGAGTGGAGGGTGCCAGGCTGCAATGAGATTTGGAGGGAGCGTGGCAGGAAAATCCAATGCAATTACTGTTTCTGCAAAACTGCCCCGGGGGATGTAAGAGTGAGGAAAAATGCACTCTTGTACCCTGGAGAACATCACCGCGTGTGGTGAGCACAGCTCTGAGCTGGCCCTCCCTGCTGCCTGAGATGGGGTCCGCATCACCTGATCCCTCTGACACAGAAGGATTGCTGGGAGGACCAACCCTGCTCCGTGGTGGAGAACAGGATGAGTCCTGCCCCTGAGCCTCACCTGTGCCCTGTCCCACTGCCCCGTTCCTTACCTGTCTGCCAGGCCAGCTTAATGAACGGATTTTACCTTGGATATCTTTATTGGAGCTTCTTAAAGATAAGTTAGGATCTTGCAGTGTATTAATTTTGTATTAAATAATTAATAGTAAAATTAATTGAATTATTCAATTTTCAGGTAAAAAATAGGGTAATAAATATTCATAACTTATTTTATTAAGGGAATTTCTATGTCCTGTGTCATTAAAGTGAGATTAACTAAGGTTGGGTTTAAATGAAGACTGAAAACAATTGTGCTTACGAATTAATTTCCTGCATTAGACCATTCCCCTGCGAGGTGGCTTTCCAGTCACGGTGCGGGAGCCACTCTCTGGTCGCGGTGCAGGAGCCCTCCTGCTGTACCAAGGAGATTCTGCCAGGGTGTTGGGGCACTGGTGAAAGGAGCAGGAGGCTCCGTGTTGAGCAGAAGCTCCTGTAAGCAAGAGGTCACAAAAAGGCAACTTCCCAGAGCTTGTGATTGATGGCAAAAGCTCTGTCCCTCTCCCCTTCTGCTTGTTGCAAATAAAAATGCTCTCCAGACCTTGCTTAGGGATTCAAGGTACAATTTAAAGGTCTCTGCTTCCTCACGTAGGTCCTACCCTCCATAGCATCCAGTAGTACCAGCCTTACCCGTGCGCAGTGACGGAATCTGTGATTCTTCTGCTGCTGGGAACTGTTTACTGTCTGGGGTCGCGTATGACCTATTTTTCCTCCCTCAAAGGCAGCGTGTGTGCTGTCAGCTGCTTCTGGCTTGGGATGCTGCTTGACATAATCCCTGCTAAATGTGGCACATCTCTCTTTACACTTTAAAGATTTCATGACTCTCAACACTTTCTTTTTGCTGCTCTCAGTATTTCCTACTATTTTTTTTTTTTTCCCTGAAGAGGATAAACAGTACAGAGATGGTTTTAAGAGGCATTGATTCATATAGATTTTCAGCCGCTGTGGTCCAGGGGTGTTGAGACGCCAATAATTAATTCCTTTTAACAGTTCACCCCGTTTGTTTTAACATGACCTTACGGCACAATCGCTGGGAGCCATCAGGATGCCTGACCCAGATTGGCCAATGGTCTTCAAATGTTTCATGCAAACCCTTCCAAGACTGATCCAGCCTGGGCAGTGGGTGGAAGCTGGTTTCTCTTCATAGTTAACCAGGGGCTCAGGAGAGCTTCATCGCTGTGGAAGACAGCACCCTCAAACTTGGACAACCACGGCAAGATGTCTGTGTATCCATTACGGATGGGATTCACCTGGTACAGATGCTGAAAGTTGGCTCCTCCAGCCCACTGATCCATCTGCAGCCACTGTGCATGGTCACCAGGCTCTGACTTTGCCATGTGTCAGCTGGGTGTGTTTTCAAAGATGCTGGCTCCTTGGCTGGTCCATGGACATGGATGTCTTCTCCTGTCCCTGCTCCTGGCTTTGCAGGGAAAGGCACTGCTGGGGTGGGAAGGCTCCTCCTCACCTTTATGCAGAGTTGGGGAGAGTCCCGCCGCATTGCTCTTGGAGATGCAGAGAACCCTGGAAAACATGGAATCACCAGAAAAAGCAATTATCTGATAATAGAGCAATTGAATGATTCAGAATGCTACTGTCCACTTTCAATGAGGCTTGGTGAGCTCTTCCCATCAGTGGATACGGCCAAGGAAAACACATGGCATTTGGTTTTGGACAAAACTGACATCCCAAATCAGGGCAGGCTCTGACTATTTTTAGATCAGACATCACAGGGGTTGGAGGGTGCCCAGAGTTTTGGAGGCTGCTCAGTATGAGCAAGTCCCCCATCTTGACCGTGTGATCTGGGTTTAATGGGCTGCGAGCTGAGTACGAGAGGAGTCGCGTTAGTCCTGATCAGCACAGAAGGGTCAGAATATGCAAGGAGAGATTTTTGGGTTGAGGCTCCTGATGGTTGGAACCAAATCTGCTGGACCATCTGGTGTGTTCATGTGTTTTCTGTATCTGGTCACAATGTACCAAGAGACTGGAGGGTTCAGCTGCTGCTCTGGGACCACTTTGGAGATGCCTTCTCTATGTAACATGTAGAGGCTGCAGAAGGGTGAGAGCACCTGGTGTTTGTTCAAACTGCTTTAAACAGCAACAACATTCAGGTCTATGTCATGTTTCAAAGGCTTTGCAACTTAATTTGTATTCTGGTACGATAACAAAGAAGCATCTTCTGTCCAGAAGGTGAGCTGATTGTGCCCCTGTACTCGGCACTGGGGAGGCCGCACCTCGAGTACTGTGTTCAGTTTTGGGCCCCTCACTACAGGAAGGACATCGAGGTGCTAGAGCATGTGCAGAGAAGGATCATGAGGCTGGTGAAGGAGCTGGAGAATAAGCCCTATGAGGAGTGGCTGAGGGAGCTGGGGTTGTTTAGCTTGGAAAAGAGGAGGCTGAGAGGAGACCTCATCACTGTCTACAACTACGTGAAAGGAGGCTGTGACGGGGTGGGTGCTGGTCTCTTCTCTCAAGTGACAAGCGACAGGACAAGAGGAAATGGCTGCAAGTTGCGCCAGGGGAGGTTTAGACTGGACATTAGGAAATATTTCTTCACTGAAAGGGTGGTCAGCGATTGGAACGGACTGCCCAGGGAGGTGGTGGAGTCACCATCCCTGGAGGTGTTTAAAAAACAGGTGGATGAGTTTCTTAGGGACATGGTTTAGTGGGGAGACAGGCACAGTTGGACTCGGTGATCTCAGAGGTCTCTTCCAACCTAGTGATTCTGTGATTCTATATGCAAAAATAACCTTTAAGTTGCTCATAATTAACTTTTAATAATCTCTCATTTTTTCCAATACATTCTCTGCATCAAAAACAACACATAGAAAGAGTGCCTCATCCTGCTTGTTGCATCTTAATGCCCTGCAAATATCAGCTGGTTAGAGAAACTATTTATTGGGATTATTTGTGGACATAGTTTTTACCTCCAGGAAATCCTCACTGAGATTGGAGCGCTGGGCTGGAGCCAGGCGTCATGGCTCTTCCTGCTCTCACAGGTACAAGGGCTCAGATTTTGTTTTCTTTTTCTTCTTCCTAGACTTGAGAAACATAGCTTTACAAAACTTGGCAAAGATTCTCCCAGAGTTACATGTGGTTGGCATTCTCACTACGTGCACTGTAACAATGCTTTAATATAATTAAATTTTAAATTCCTTGTAGGATCTGGTAGGTAGACAGATGTACTGGAATGTTAAACTTTATGTCACTTAAAAATGGTTTTCAAGTACATCGGAGGGAGACCATCCAGCAGTGAAATGATCTGCTTTATGATGCTGCATCGCAGCTTTGGTCTTTTTGTTTAATTAAAAATGTACCTTAAATCTCACACCCTCAGATAATTCCACCATCCCTTTTTGTTTTCTGTAACTTAATGATGGAACTTAAACTGGCCACGATTCTTCCACCAGTTTTTGGAATGATTTAGAGAGGGGGAGAAGTTTGTTAATGAGGATAAACATGGTCCTGTTTCCTCAGCTAATTCAGTGCTGGATGTCCTTCTGTCCGGCCCTGTGACAGCAGGGCTGGGTGCTCCTTCCAGCAGAACAAGTGTTAAAAGGAATTTATGAGTGGCTTTGCAGCCAGTGGGCGGCCTGGGTGCATATCAGGTGGAAAGGGACTTGGGAGTGCTGGTGGACAGGAAACTCAACATGAGCCAGCAGTGCGCTCAGGTGGCAAAGAAGGCCAATGGTATCTTGGCCTGCATCAGGAACAGTGTGGCCAGCAGGACTAGAGAGGTCATCATTCCCTTATACTCGGCACTGGTCAGGCCTCATCTTGAGTGCTGTGTCCAGTTCTGGACCCCTCAGTTTAAGAAGGATGTGGAGATGCTGGAGTGTGTCCAGAGGAGAGCAACGAGGATGGTGAAGGGGCTGGAGCACAAGCCCTATGAGGAGCGACTGAGGGAGCTGGGGTTGTTTAGCCTGAAGAAGAGGAGGCTCAGGGGAGACCTCATTGCTCTCTACAACTACCTAAAGGGAGGTTGTAGTCAGGCAGGAGTTGGACTCTTCTCTCAGGTGACCGGCGACAGAACAAGAGGACACGGTCTCAAGCTTCAACAGGGGAGGTTTAGGATTGACATTAGGAAGAAATTCTTCACTGAGAGGGTGATTGGCCATTGGCATGCGCTGCCCGGGGAGGTAGTGGAGTCACCATCCCTGGAGGTGTTCAAAGAGAAATCGGATGAGGCACTTAGTGCCATGGTGTAGTTGACAAATAGGAGTAGGTGTAGGTGTTGGGTCATAGGTTGGACTCGATGATCTCAGAGGTCTTTTCCAACCTTATGTTACTGTGATACTGTGATACTGTGATATCGGACCCATGTTGGGATGTGTGCAGGCGTGCGGCCCCTGTGGGCTCTGCCCGTTGGTGCAGGGAGCTGCTCCCCAGCACTTCCACCCACCTGGCACATGCAGGGCTGCCACCAAGAAGCCTGCACTGCTCGGCCAGTGGCACTTGCTCGATGAGGCACAGATCTCCAGCACGAGGAACAGGACTTCGCTAAATCATTAGTGGTGCCGTTTCTGGAATTGAATAAAAGGCCCAGTCCTGAGGTGTCCCACATGATGATTCACCAGGTTTTACAACGTGATTTATGATTGGCCGTAGGATTATTGTTTCCTATTGATTCAGAGTGAAATAAAGCAGCAGTAAAAGCCCATCGTGAGTGTCCTGGTGGAACATGAGAACTGGAAGCTCGCCTGCCAGAAATCCTGCTGTCTCTATGGTGGTGACCCTGCTACCATCAGCCCAGCTGGTCTCGAAGTGAACGTCGCCTTGGCTCTTCTTCCTTCCCTGTTCAGCATCACCTGGCTTGGTCCCACAATGCTGAGCCAGGGGCTGCGGGAAGACCTCTCTGGCCCCAACACATCAGTGTGATTTTAGGCACTTGATTCGGGTCCGGCAATGCTGAAGAGGTTTCCTGGGCTCTTCCCCACCATGTTGTTGTTGAATGCGATCTCTCTTTGCACTCTCCTGCCCCACTGCTGTCATGGGGTGAAATTAAATTTTCTTGTCCCATTTAATTAAAGTGAAGTTTTGCTTAAAAGTGACTCCACTTGCCTGGAAAGCACTGTTCTTCCAGTCTTCGCCAGCGTGCTCTTGTCCCAGGGCATCTTTTTCGTGTGCTGCTCAGTGCCTGGCACTTCTACAGAACGATGTTGGCAGAGCTGTTGTGCCTTTTGCTGCAAAGCCAAAATGTGCCTGTGCGTATGGTTTGAATGGGTTTTTCCAGCCTGGTTTAAAAGTACCATGTGCAGCTGCTGGGCAGTGTGGCTGTATTTTAGAACAGTCAAGTGATGGTGGTCTGGAGCGCTGGTCCAGATATTGATGGGAAGAGCCTTTCCCAGGAGGGCATGTGGACACATCGAGTGTGACTGCAGAGTTGTGTCTGTGGCTTCTTGTGATCAACAGCTCAGAACTGCTGGGTGAGATGAATCATGTATCCCTCCTCTGACAGAGCTGTGGGCCGCTGGACCGTGACACCTGAAACTCGGCATGCTGCAGGCTGCTGATTTCCCTCTCCATTGACAAACCCCACATCCAGGCATGCTCACTGCGGGATTTCAAGCAGCAGGGAATTGTTTAGGGGAGAGGCACTAGAGGATGCCTCAGGGACCAGCTAGCACTGTCCAGCTGCACTCCTGGTGGGCAGCAGCATCCCTCCCTGTACCTCTTGGCGCACGTGTGACTCATGTTGCGGCCAGTGAGAGTGAGTGTGGCCATGGTGTTATTTCTGTGTTTATTTTATAAATGTCAGTGATGAGCTAAATCAAGATAAATCAGGCTTTTCCCATTCACTGTGTAATATACAAAATTTTAATGAGACTAATAACATCTGTACTTGTTCTGTCTTTGGGCTGGCTGGAGGATGACTGGCGTCTCTGACAGCTCCCTGCTTAGATCGTCTTCCATAATGTTAAGAAAAGGAAGGTTTTATAGCTGTGGTGCTAAACTGTTCGGTTTTGTCTGTGCTTTATCTTGCACTGGTGGAGAAGTCGAGGGAGGGATGCAAAGGGCAGAACACCCTGCTGACAGGGAAAATAGTTGGGTTGTTGTAAGCACCATTGTGAAGCGCAAGCGATGGGCAAATGCGTCACTTTGCATCGCAGGGATGGAGACGAGCAGAGGTGGGAGTAAAGCCTTAGGTATGGTGTCTTATGTGCAGTCTTCTCCATTCTCATGGAGATGCTTGTCTCGGAAGGGGGAGCCCTGGTCTCCTGTGGTTTCCCCAAGGGAATCAGGGAGACAGTGCTCTCCCTGCCCACAAGGAGCCAGCAGGTTCCTGATGTGTTCCTCTCCCTCCATACTCTGCAGGGGCTGGTTCTGGGTTTGAGGACCGAAGGAGAGCATGGAGCATCCTGCGCTGCCGCTTCGGTGCCCTCAGGAAAGTGACCACTTCCTTCTCATCAGTCAAGCCTCTTGCACAGCAAATGGGTCGCATAGGGGAGATCTTCTTGCTGGATAAGCAATTAGCTAAAATAAACTACTCGGAGGACAAATTGTGCAGGACTCTTGCTCTGTACCAAATGACAACTGATTCTGGGATTTGTGGGATGTTCTTTCTGTTTTACTCAACTCTGGCTAAATGACTCCTGTGTTTCCTCCTTTTTAATTTTGGGGGTTTTAGTGCTTTTTGAAAGAAACAGGAAAGCTTCTGTCTTTGTTAGTAGCATTTCTGATGCAGTGCGTAGGGAACAGTCACTGCCCAACACTTCCCTGTCAGCCTGGGCTCAGGAAAGAACAGAGGAAAGAGCAAAACCAGGGGGGGTTCATCAACGGAACTGGGCAAACATTTACCCTACAATGCATGGTGCGCTGTGCAGCTTTGCCAGTGGTCAGACACAAGGTTTAAAAGCATGATTCCTGCTAACTTAGATGGTCCCAAATTAGGGCAATCAAAAAAGGATTTTCTGTTATCAAAAGTTATTTCAGGCTAAATTAATCTGAAAATGTGTAATTTCATCTCAATTAAAAATACTGCAATGTAATTAATTCAAAAGTAGGATGAGCTGAGAGGGTGCAAGAGAAGATAAGCATCGGACTAAGACAATAATTGAGTTTGTGTTGTAAACACATTCCTGTAGGAATTTGGGATTTTTTAAACTGCTTCATTATAAATTTTAAGTAGTGAGCACTGAGCAGCAGTGGCAGAGTTTGGAGAAGTGACTGACCACCTTTCTGTTTGTTTGTGTTCTTTGTTTGCAGGATTTTCTATATTTGGGTTTAATTCTGGCTTATCATCTATGAGTCTATTAATAAGTTTAAAGGCGAATAAGGCTTAAAATTGGAAGGTGTGTGTTTCCGTGTGAAACTGGCTGGTTTGTGGATTTGTTTAAGCTTTTAATCTAATTTTTTTAATAATTGGATCTTTAATATATAAAATTGTTGAATTAGATGAGTATCATTAAAATACTCAATGTATTAATTCTGAAGTGCATCACATTGGATACTGGAGCGGATAAGCCATCTCTGTTCTGCACAGAAGATGTTTGCTCAGGTCATTGTGCCAGAGGTGTAGGGACAGAGTCAGGGTAAGGTCACACCGCAGCGTCCTTCCATTGGGGTGGCCTGAGCCCCACGCTGTTGGCAAGGATGAGTGTTATAGTGAATCATCATTTGAATAAAATTGTAGAACACTGATTTGAACACTTTCAGCCCCCAAAAATGACTATCAGGGTGTTTGCGGAGCTCTGCTGTCAGCTGTTGTTGGCTGTCTGAGACTCGTTTTCCCTCTGCTGGCATCAGTGTCTTTGCACCACGAGGGATGGATGAGGAATGGAGAAAGTGAACGCTGGCTAGCTCTTGGCGTGATCCAGAAAACAGGCAGCATGGGGACAGGAGGTGCTTAGGAACTGTGTCTTGTAGTGGTGACCATGGCCAATTTAATTGCTCTGTTGCGATACTGCACAGTCTGCTCGGCACCGGTACCTTGCGTTGTGAAACTCTAGGTTTGGGCAAAGGTTTGCAGGGAAAATGCAAAAATGTTTCCTTTCAATTTGCTAAAAATACTTTATCCTTAATTCTGAAAAATGACTTTGCGGATCTTCATATTTCACAGACCATAACCAGATTACTGCCTTTTACAGGAATGCTTTGTGTTAATGAAGACCGATTGGGATTACAGAACAGATTTCCTCTGAAGAAGGCATTATGTGGTTATTTTTTACTGTCTGGCATTCTAGTTAATTGCCTTGTCATCATTAATTGATGGGACTACATTGATATAAATAAATAGATTATATTCCTGAGGTTAGTTTAAAGGAGAGGAGAGGCATAAACCAGGTCGCTGCGGGGTGTTTAAGTGAGTTCCTCAAATGCAGCATGTGATGACTGGCGGAGAGCTCCTGCACCAAAGGTCATGGTCATGCTTGGTGTCACCGCTTCTAAACCTGCTGGGAAGATGGGATGCGGCTGAGCCCTGCCTTCCTGGGGAGAAGAGGGAGCGCTCACCTTTCCCAGACAAGGCCAGGGCAGTTTGCGTGGCCCCATCTTTTAAAACTGGCCTCAACAGTCCAAGGAGTTGGGTGTCAGTGGCATTGTGGCAGATTCCCCTGGAATGCAGTGTTTTGGACAAAGCTGAGGTAGAGCCCCACTTTGGCACAGCTGGAGAAAACCTTGTTAGCCCTGAGCCAGCAGCTGCAGTGAGCAGGGAAACTGAGCTGGAACTTAACTAAATAAATGGAATTTTTCTTCCCTGTTCTCCCTGCCCCATAAGAACGCAGCAGCAGCTGCTGTGTGTCCCTGAGTGCTGGGAGGTCCCCTTGCTTTACAGCTGCCATTGGTAGAGCCACAACCAAAGCAATGCTTGCAGAATGAGGCCATCGCAAAAGAAGTTTTGTAGAAGTTAATTGGAGCCCCAGATCCTTACCGTAAGGACCCATTTCCGTGGAGAGGGCAGCAGGGCTGGGAACCCTTTAGGTGTATGGTAAGTGGCCGATTGGATGGGGGCTCTCGGTGTGCTGACAGATCTGGGGGTGATTAATCTGAAAATAGTTTAGAGCATAGAGGGGAAAAGCCATGCATTTATTGGGGAGGGGAAGGGAGGGGAAAAGACAGTTTCTAAACCTCTTCCTGTGTGATGTGCCAGTACTCTGCCACTGCTGGGAGGCAAATGCCGTGCACTCTACAAGCTCTTACACGGCTTTGGACCAAGACCGCTCCTTGGAGAAGGGTATCCTTGTGCTTGTTGCAGGCTTGTTCTACATCCATGGGAGGAGTTGAGGTTTCAGGGGTGAAGGCAGATTCCAGGACTTTGTCCTCTTTGTGTTCTTGGGCAAACCAGGGCAATGATTTGGGGCAGTCATTTGTTGCAGGGCTCTCTCTCTTTCCAGGGCTTCATCCAAGACTCCAGCTTTTCCCAGCCAGTGTCTGCTTCAGTAGGCTGCTCCTTTGGGAGCGCAGAAGTTAATTTCTCATTATTATCGTGCATGGATTCAGAAGATGGAAGATAGATAGTCCTATGTTCTGTCCTTTGGCTCCGTGATAACTTCATAGCCAGGGAAAATAAAGCTAACACTTGCACAGGATAAAAAATTGCACAATCCTGACTGTTAGCAGGAGCTGTTTCTCAGAGCAGAGCGTGGCAGGGGCAGGCGGGAGGGAGGGATGCAGGAGGCATCCTTACCTCCAGTCCGGGGGTGGCTGCTGCTCATGGATGGGAACAGTGCCGAGCAGGTCTGGTGTGTGATACCCTTTGTTGCTTTATTGCTCCAACTGCCGGCGGCTTCCAGCTCTGGGGCGGGTGCATATGGGCAGTGTGGGGTGAGAGGCAGCCGCTGCCTCTGGCTGTGGCAGAGCCTCGTAAGCAGCCTCACCTCTGAATTGTGTTTTATTGTGAAGAGCTGAGCTGCTTTAAATACCCACCTGGACAGGGAATTGAAATAAACATAGGATGTTAAAATAAAAAAAAAATCAATTTTAGAGTCATGGGCCTTCTCAAGGAAGGGCTCTGGCTGATCCTATTATGTTGTCCTGGGAAAAGAGTTGCATTTGGCTTTGCAGTATTTACAATTCCCTCTTGGCAACCCGAGCTCCCTGGGCAATAAAACACAGTTTTCATTAAATGATACATCTGCCATTTACCAAATCTTCATGTGACAATTTAGTAGCATTGAATGGCCTTATTAATATTGCAGTAACATGATTAGGGGAACATCTTGGTCTTTTAGGGCAAAGGGACTTGAAATTATGAGCATGATGGAGAGGCAGATACGAAGCATCAGTTGACCAAAATATCCTGATCTTAACTTGTTTCTATTTGCTCCCTCCTTGCATCTGATTCCTGTTCATGGTAAGATCAGCTTATTATCCAAGTAAGGACCTTATAAAAGAAACTATTCCCCCTTGGAATGGGACCTGGAGTGCAAGGTGTGTGCAGCTGGATTGGGGGCCAAATCCCAAATGACATTTCTGCAATATCTTACCCTCTGTTTTCTGCCTGTAGAAACCCTCCCTTACTGCCTCTCCCTGTGTTACCTAAAGAAACTCCAGGATATCCGATGGCCTGGGCCACTCCCAAGCTGGAGGTGAACATTCCCAGGAGCCCCCAATGGGCCTGAGCAACCCAGCCGGTCCCGAGACCTGTCAACTGCAGAATATGATTGTTTGCTTTAAAAATCAGTCCGAAAATGGAATGTAGCATCTTCTCCCTGGCTGTAGCAGGAGCAATTTGGGCAAAAGTAGCTCTTATGCTATTGTGGCAATTTATGTGAGAGCTGTGGTGGTAAATAACAGGGGAGAAGGAGGGAAGCATCTTAAATCTCATCAATACTTGAGACAAAAAGCTTTGTGCTCTGCCATTACTCTTCCCGTCCTTTTCTCTTCTTCCCCCAGGCCACGAGCAAGAAACCAAAATAGAGATCAGGCAGCTTTTAAATGCCACAGGCTCATAAAGGAGAGGAAATTCAGAGCTGTGCTGTCTGGGTCTGTGAGCAAGCAGAGACCATCCTGCAAGCTCCACACAGTGGGACCAGGGATAAGTGCACCATCCCTGCAGAGGTGCCCACTGCCTTTGCTGGGGGCTCAGGCCTTCGCTCCTCACAGCTTCTGGGGAGCCAGACAAGGGACAAGTGGCTGCTGATGCCAAGGGCAGGTTCCTGCCACACATCCGGGCTCACAGGGATCGAGGGGCTGTGAACTGGGTAATGGGGAGCATGTCTCTGTTCATGGAGCAGCAGCGGTGGTAGTTGCAAAAGTTTGCTGGTGGTGTTTCCAATGGAAATGAAACCCAGTGATGTCCTTCGTGCAGCGAGGCAGGCAAAGGGCTTCTCTTCTCCTCCTGGGGTCGTGTTTTGGTATTGCTCCACTCTCCTGTTCCCAGTCCCTTTCCTTTTGTTTGCCGCTTTTCTTTTTGTAAGATCAACAGACTCTTTCTTGTCTCAATGCAAACAAAATCATTCTGAGTAGAGCGTGAAATGCTCTTTACCTTTCCACGTTGTCCCGGGGATCAGCTGGGGTGAGTAAGCAGAGCAGCCTGGTGTTTGGTGTCAAGCAAATCCAGGTGCGGTGACCTGCTGTGAGGTTGTGCTGTCATTTCATGGCCACAGCTCTGGGTTTTGTCACACGTGAGGCAAAACTGGGCTGTGACCGTCCTAGTGGGGAGGAAGGAGTGGGCACGGCTATGGCCAGGCTCTCTGAGGTCCACTCAGCCCTCCCGCAGCCCCAGCTTTTGCATTTGCAGGCACAAACAGCCTTCTCGTGGGTTTAGATCACTCTGCTCCCTTGCTTTCAGCTGCACCATAATATTAAAGCACTATTTTATTATTTCCCATTTAGTCCTACATTAATGAAAAGAGCACTGCGTAGCTGCAAAGCACTAGCTAATCAAATCAAGTAAATTGCTGTTAATGCTCCTGTACTTATTATTGCTGTGCTTCCAGGTGGAGTTGAATACAGAGGGAGATGGTTGGGTTTCACATCCAATGCTGCCTAGGGCCAGCCAGCCTGTATTAGTAAAAAAAGTGTTAGTACTTGGAGTATTGTGTCCAGTTCTGGAATCCCCAACATAACAGGGAGATGGAACTATGGGAATGGGTCCAGAGGAGGCCACGGAGATACTCAGCGGGCTGGAGCACCGAGGGGAGGCTGAGAGAGCTGGGGTTGTTCAGCCTCAAGAAGGCTCCGGGGGAGACCTTAGAGCAGCCTCCAGTACTGAGAGGGGCTCCAGGAAAGCTGGGAGGGGCTCTTGACCAGGGAATGCAGCGACAGGATGAGGGGGAATAGCTTTAATTTGGGAGAGGGAAGATTTAGATGAGATCTCAGGAAGAAATGTTTTGCTGTGAGGGTGGGGAGGCCCTGGCCCAGGGTGCCCAGAGCAGTGGTGGCTGCCCCATCCCTGCAGGGGTTCAAGGCCAGGTTGGATGGGGCTTGGAGCCCCCTGATCCAGTGGGAGGTGTCCCTGCCCATGGCAGGGGGTGGGACTGGATGGACCCTGCAACGCCTCCCCTCTCAGCCCCTCCCCCTCAGCGCGCACCTCCCTCAGTCCCCGCCTCAGCGCGCGCCCTTTCAGCCTCCCCTCAGCGCGTGCTCCCTCAGTCTCCCGTCAGCCTCCCCTCGGCGCGTGTCCCCTCAGCCTCGCCTCAGCGCGTGCCCCCTCAGCCTCCCCTCAGCCTCCCCTCAGCGCGCGCCCCTTCAGCCTCCCCTCAGCGCGCGCCCCTTCAGCCTCCCCTCAGCGCGTGCTCCCTCAGCCTCCCCTCAGCCTTCCCTCAGCGCGCGCTCCTTCAGCCTCCCCTCAGTCTCTCCTGAGCGCGTGCTTCCTCAGCCTCCCCTGAGCGCGTGCCCCTTCAGCCTCCACTCATCGCGCACCCCCTGAGCCTTGAGAGGGACCATAGAGGGGCCACACGGATCATCAGAGGAGCTGGGGAACCTTCCTTAAGGGATGAGAGAGCTGGGTTTGTTCAGGCTAGAGAGAAGGATGAGGGGGTACCTCATCACCAGGCACCAGTTCATACAGGGCTGCCAAGAGAATGGAGACACATGGAAAACACGAGGCAATGGTTACAAGTTGCTTCTGGGTGGATTCTGATTAGATTCCAGAAGAAAACTTTTCACCATGAGAACAGTGAAATATTGGAATAATCTTTCTAGGGAAGCGGTGGATTCCTCTACACTGGACGCTTTTAAGGCTCAGTTTTACTGGGCCATCTCATTTAAACTACAGATCACCTGAAGAGGTTGGACCAGATGATGCTGGAGGTCCCTTCCAACCTGGCACTCTGTGATTCTGCCCACATTCATTGAATCTGTGATGTGCCTGTGCATTCCGGGGGCACTGGTGGGCTCAGTCCAGGCTGGGGACCCTGTGCACGTGTCTGCGATGCATGCAGCGTGCAGAGACACAGGAAAAGGAGGGGACTGGGAGCAGATTCTGTGGTTGCTGTTGATGGATTTTTGGTGGAGGAAAAGTGTACTGGTTGTTGTAGGCAATTCCAGCTGGCCGGTGGGGGTAGAAAGCCATCATGAGCTTGTTCTCCTCCTAGCAAGATGCCTTTATCCACTTAATGGAGCATTGGGGTGAGTTAACTCTGTAATTAACAGCTTTTATGTCAATGTTCATGCCCATTATTATGTGATAAACATGGGTGAAGGCAGCTATCTTCAAATGAAGTGTTTTGTTAGAGAAAAATGAGCAGAGGGTACCTGCAGAAGCCTGTTCTTGTGCTTGTTTCATGGCATTGTGCTGTTTGAAGCACGGGGTGGTTGGGAGGGAGGAAGGAAGCGCTTCTGGCTGGGCCAGGCACTGAGTTTTGCCTCTTTGGCATGGCTCTTTGATCACAGACCAATATTGCATGGACACAAACCACTTAATTTGGCTTCTTTATTTCAAGAGCTTCAGTGGGGCTTTTAGCCATTCCAGGTATTGCTGTGCTTCCTCTGAATGTCTCCCTGCTGATGTCCCACAAGCTGTGAGTGCAAAGCGTGATGTCAAGTGGGACTGGACTTTCTTGAAAAGCTGCTTTTTGTGGATTTGCTTTGTTTGTACAAGTTCAAGTGCTTTGCTTTATCAAAAGACTCCAGCCAGAGCTTTCTGGTGAAGTTGTTTATTACTGCTGCTAATGTAATTGTTTTTCTTTCTATTCTTGGTGTCCTGAAGCCAAATCGCTGTGACTAACGCACCGCTGTGATATCTGCAGCACCTCCAGTGACACTGCCTGCCTGGGACACAGCCTGTCCTTGCAGCGAGGTGTTCGGTCCTTGTAGTGATGTGTTTGGGGGGAAATCTATTTTTTTATTTTGCAGTATTGCAGCAGAAATGCCCCTGTTAGGGTGGAGCAGTGATAAAACCTTTCAGTGATATATTGTTCTACACCAGAAAGACATTGCCTGATGTCTGTCGGGCAGTGTCAGTGCCCCTGCACTGAGATTCTAAGACATCAGCATGGTTTCTAAGTGGAAAATGTTCTCATGTGTCTTTGAAGTCAAGGAGGTGCTCAAAAGAGAGAAAGTTATTCCACAACTCTCACTGATCTAAGCAGGAACAGCAAAAACAACGTATAAAATGATGCTTTTTCCCTTCCATTCTTTTTTGCTTGCTTATTGCCTTTTTAAGCCAGCATCTGTATTCTGGAGCTGCTCTTGAAGTAGCTGTTACTAATCTTGCCGATGCCTTAAAGAGAGAGCAATTGTCTTTAATAAAATAATAACGATCCTTTTATTTCCTTAACTTTTCTTTCCTTCTAATTTTCAGTGTATAGCTGAGCCTGGTCATAATTTCTCCTGTGAAACACTGGCTAGTTTATAAGATTTCTTTTTTTTAACACAACCTATCTCAGTGCACGCTGACTGTATTAGGAACAAGAGTCTCAAGTGCAGTTTTGCAGATTGCAAGGTGTCAGTTGATCCATTTAACAGCACCAAAAGGAGAAAATCTGTATTATGCCAAACATAGAATATTGCTTTTCTGTGGCAACTTGCGCTGCTCTGCAGTGCATCGCTTCCTGAACTCTTAGGGTGCTTTGTTTTTTCTTTCTTTAATCCCAACCTGTTTCTTGTTTTCAGACCACAGAATGGTTCTATGATCCTGTACAACAGGAAGAAGGTGAAATACAGGAAAGATGGATATTGCTGGAAAAAAAGGAAAGATGGGAAGACCACCAGAGAGGATCACATGAAACTGAAGGTCCAAGGAGTGGAGGTAGGAGAGCAGAGGGGGTGGGTTTGGGCAACAGCTGAGCTGGGAAGCAGCAACTTCCCAGAATACGCTCACTGTGAAGTTGTCCACATGTTCAGAACTATGTTTGTATTTCCTGAATTCCAGCTTTTCCCCCTCCCGCTTCCCAAAAAGATGTGTGTTCTTTTCTACTGCTATGAGCAAAATTTGAATATAGCCTTGCTGTCTGACTGTGTTCCTGATGTTGTGAGGCTGCACAGCTGCAGTGCTGGGGAGGGGCACACAAGTGTCCTCACCCTGAGGATCTTCTGGGAGAGTCAGTGCTGTTTGCAGCAGGTACTTCACCAGGGTAAACAAACAGCTTGTGGTGGGTTGCCAGGCATTTTTTTTAACCATGTAGCACTCTATGTATGTGATTTGATTCTCACAAAATACGTGCTGGATTTTGGTAGTAATTGCCATCATTTTCCGTATGCTTATCAAACGTTGGTCTTACCGTCTACACAAGTAGGATTTGCGTTAAATCCAAATTAGAATTGGACTGTGCTTCAAGGTGTGTTTTAAGGACACCATTGCTTTCCTGATGGCATTCAGCCATTCAAAGAAATACATATGGATGATTTCACCTGACGTGGTATTTTTGGAGTAAGCCGGTTTGTTCTAAAGTGTGTCATTGTCTGAGACATCTATTAGAGCTCCAACTCCATCTATGGGAGGGAAAGGTTACTTGATAGCCTCTGATCTGATCACTGATCACTTCTGATGATAAAGGTTTACGCAGGCATGGTTAAGGACATTTTTTTTTTCTTTTACATTTTATTCAGTGGAAATTGTTTTCTGATGGTGAAAGTCCAACTGCTTAGTTCCCAAGACAATAGAGGTGTACTCCCTGTGTTTTGTACTGAGCTGCAGACCAAAATGGTAAAAGGGTGTAAAAATTGTGGCATTTAGCTGTGTCCTCAAAATATACTTGTATTTCTGGGAATAAGCAGTGAAGCTGTAAGGGTTTATACTTGTGTGAGCTGTACTAATTCCTGCAGTTATTGTGATGAGTGCATCACTGTGGGTGGGAAGCAGCACACAGTTACGCAGAGGAGACACAGCACAGTTTGCTGCGTTGGGGTGACCGGTGGTGTCCAACCCCTTACCTCAAGACATGTCCAAGAGCTCCCAGGCCTAAGCCAGGCTTCCCCACCTCCCCCGAGCCCATCTCAACAGATGTTTTGCATGGAATTACCCTTTCCTGGGTGCAGGTGCTGTGCTGCCCAGCGTGGCTGCGGGAGCTGTGCAGGGTTTGACACCAGCACAGGACTGCGAGGTTCAGCGCAAGGAGTGAAGCAGCTGAGCGTTTGGCATCCATCTCGTGCTCCAGCTTCCTTCTGGGCAATTTGTCATTCTTACGTTCTGTCTGCTCTAATGAGGTTTTTGGGTTTAAAATAATATTAAATGGATTGCATTATGTTACACCAGAGAGGCATAACTTTGTTCCATAATTTTTACATCCAATAACAATGTTTTATTATGACAAGCTCCAAAAAAGTCAGCATAATAGAAAGTGTGCATTGTTTTTGTTTTGGGTTTGCAGAGCATGATGTAATTAACTTCTGTGAGTCTTAACTATGCAGAAAACCAAACCCTGTGCTGCAGAACTGACCTGTGGGAGGGGGGTGGTGGCCACTGGCTCCCACACACACAGAGAAGTAAATAAATACTCTCTGATGTGTTTTTCTTAACATGGATGTGTCAGCTCCTGGAGTGCCCGGCTGCGTGGATGCGTGTGACAATCAGATATAACTCAAATATCCTGCACTGAACCCAGTGATTTCTGTTTTATCAGTGTGTGTGTTCTGGAATGTAACAAAGCTGAAATGGGATGTATCAGGCACTGGAGAACACAACTTTCCGGGTCTCCTCCCGTGGCTGATCACATCCGCCACTTAAGAAAATAAGCGTCAAGGTACTTGCTTTGTGATTTGGATGTGCCGGGGTTCAGCCATTTATCCCTACAGCTTTCTCCAGCCTAAGAGCCCTTTGAGACCTGATGTTTTATCTCGAAGAAGGTCCTTACACCCTCTCATCAAGCTGCCCCTCAATCTTCTCACTGCAGAGCCCAGCAGACCCAGCTCCAAGCCTCCTGGCTTTGGCAGATGCAGGATGCAGCCAGTTTGCCTGGGGACTGATCTTGCAGCAGGTAAAGTGATAACCAAGCACAAACATGGTTCCTGAGCCAACACTGTGACAATTAATGGCAACTTTTACTGAGGCTCAAAACTCGAGGAACACGACTTCTACATAAGCCTGTGTGTTAAGTATCTCTAAGTTTTATCAAAATCCAGACTTATTGTCTCAGTGTAGAAAAGAAATGAGTGTTTTTTCCCCTGGTGATCAGAGTGACTAATGCTTCAAGCCATAGTAATTTGTGTATGGAAAGGCAGAAGAAATGAAAACAACAGGAAGAGGCAAATAGAGATTTGAGTCTGAAATTTAACTCTGGCACAAATCTGCGTCTAGAGGAGCTGGGTTCACTGTAGAAATATCTCTTGTACTGAGATGCCTGAAAGTGCCTGTGATTTCTGAGGGCTGGAGGAGAATCCTCCGCACTCTTCTACCCTGGTGCTCCCTCGCTATCCCGCCTCAACTGGGCGACGTTGGAGCGATCGCTGCCTGGCTTCATTCTAAACAACATAGGACAAGTTCATTTTCTTGACCTCCAAGTGCTGCTTGGGCCACATTATCTGTTTTCAACTTTCTTAACTGACCAGTGCACCATGCTGCTTCACAGAGAGCATTAGGGGTTTCTGCTTCTGATAGCATCCTGATGGAAGCAATGTTCTTTACTTGGACACACGGGCAACAACTTAAAATAATAAAAAGGGCTTTTTTCAGAGTTGGAGTGGTGCTGTAGTTAACCACATTAGGGTTTAACAGGGCATGAAATAACTGTCTGCCTTGTGGCACTGCCAGATCATCTCAGTGACTCTTGCAGCCAGAAGATAAATAGGTATCATCATCACACTGATGGAAAAATACTTGCAGAGCCGACAGCCAGGAGCATCAATAGCATCCAAACAGAGCTTGGAAACTGCAAGCAAAAGCAAGAAGGAGAAGCACGTTGGCCCGTGAAACTACTGACCAGCCAGTTCTGAAAAGGGATTTGTATTAGCGGATTTAATAATTGATTTCCCGAGAGTCATCAGTGTGAGGGCTCCTGCATCTTCCCAAGTTGTGGATAAGGAGAAAAACACATTTTGAAACAACGTTTGCCCCAGGTGCCTGGGGATGTGGGTGTCTGTCAGTATCGCATGGGGGGATCTGGTGAGCTCAGGCAGGGCACTAAAGCAAATTTAGGAGATAAATAAAGGAGTAAACTAGTCTTAATAGGAGTACAATAATTTAAATAAATGAGGAATAAGAGGAATAAACTAATTAACCAAGCGGATGTGAAATGATAGCTGCCTGCAGTTCCCAAGCTGTTGTCTTTGTTAGCATCACTGGGCGTGAGGGGTGTGAATATTACGTGGTTAATCTGGTGCACAATCCTGTTAAAAATCACAGGATAAACCAGAAGAAGTTAATTTGGCAGTTCCCTTAATTTACCTCTTTGTGCAATTCTTTGTGGAATCCCTTAAAAATCTCCAGTCTGTGATCCTTTTTAAAATTCTAATTAATTAGGATCCCTGGTGATGTGTTCCTAATCAATCCACATAATTAAAAATTTTAACTAATAAATAATAGTAAGGGGAGAGTTGAGAAGGCTTTAACATCATTCCAGACTGGTGCTGCTCCGACTGCACAAAGGTTGGCTCAGCTGATCCGTTTGCCTTTTCTTGTGCCTGAACCTTTCCTGTGCCTATAAATGGCGCATTCACGTGAATTCATGGGAAACTGCTGCTAAAATTAAAATGAGGTCATGTTTTTATAGTAAATTTCCCTCCTGTCCCCTGCGCTTTGGAAGGTCGACGTTGATTCTGTTGCTCTCTATCCCCTATTGAGGATATTTTGGTCTCTCCAAAGCCCAGTGCCTGAAGAGGAGTTAGGGAAAAGACTACAAACTCGGGGCAGCGCTGCGAGGATGGGGACTGGTGGGAGCCTGATGGGTTTCACAGCAGATATCCCTCAGTGGGGATGCTCCACTTCCTGTGCTGGGTGCAGAGGGAGCAGTGCTCCCGGCTGAGCCATGACCGCCACGGCCAGCAGCCCCGTCTCGGCTGGAAGCAGCCGTCCTCAGCCGTCGTTCAGTCTGACGCTGCTGATGTCAGATCAGAGGAATCAGAGGACAAGAGGAACGCGGCAGAACTCGTGTATGTGAAATCCCTCATTCTCACCTGTATAGACCTGTGTTAGCTCAGTGCAATCTGAAAACCTTACGAATTCCTTAAAAAAAAAGGCAGAATCAAGTCTTATTAAGCGTGGAATCCCTCATGGAGATATAGATGCAGAGTATCCATTTTGTATGCAGGGCTTGTATTTAATTATTATCATAACAATCCCTTAACACCATTATAGATGAGTCCATGAGGACAGGGATGGAAGTTTTAGATTATTCAATTACTGCATAAACCCTGGGACATCCCCATCAAAACTTTGCGAAAGGCTTCTTCAGCACCAGGCTCCGATGCCGCCTGCCTGCATGGGGCGTTGCACAACCACACGGCCTGGCAGTCACAGCACCAGGTATGCTCACATCCTGTGAGCTGAGAACAACTGCGGAGAACAGGATGACTTCTCTGTTTCGGAAATGACCAAATGGGCTTTTCTATACTATGTAAAACAACCCATCGCGGAACATTAAACTGCGAAATGTTTTACATCTCTCAATTCCTTGCTGTTGTCAGTGCGACAGCAGCTTCAGAGCTGGCACATGTCAGCAGCACTGATCTGGAGAATCATTCCTAGAACAGCCAATCCAATTCGCTTTAATTTACATGGGCTGTGCTCTCCCTCAGAGGTGACCTGTGTAGTGTGCAAGCTAATTAGGATTGTATTGTTCAGTCACGCTGCTTAATGCATTCCAGAGAAATACTGCGGGATGGCTTTGGAGGAGAAAGGAGAGTTTGGTGGGGAAGGTTTTGGGAAGATATTGCTCACACATGTGCATATGTTAACACAAACAAGTGTGGCCCAGAAGCAAAGGAGAAAAACCGCTCAAGGAGTGACAGGTTTTGTACAAATCTATTCTTTATCACCCTTATATCTCTCCCAGTATTTGCCTTTTGCCATTTCTAAACAAGCTCTCCCTTAATCTCCCATAATTCATTAGAAGGCACAAGGTCCAACACTTTCCCCTCGTTGCCGTGGTGTGCACGTCCCCTACAGTGGACACAACAGGCAGACGCTCATACAGAAATGTGGGAGGTGTTGACTCCTCCTGAGCTAGGGCTGGATTTTATCCTGTTACCTGTTCTGATGGTGTTTATGGCATCCAGAATGTAGGGTTGTGGTGGCATCTCAGTGATTCATGCGTCTGTGGCAGTCCTGGGGAAATCAGCACTGGTTTACCGTTCCTGAAGGGGAATATGGATTATCATTAAATTAGGAATGGGTCTCCTGAGAGTCTCTTCTGAAGGGAACATACATATCAATAATTCGTTTTCTATATTGGGATCCTAATGTATTTACTTGCAGTAACATAAATTCACAACAAATGGTTGTGGGGTTTGGCATCTTTTCCTAACGCCTTATATGTGTCGAGGAGCTTCAACAAACCCATGTCATACCTAATTCTTTAATTGTTGAACCTTGTTGCACGGTATGGAACTTTAGCAGTAAAAGCTCAGAGTGAAGATTCAGCTGAAATCAGGGCTATTGGCTTGTGTCTGTATATTTATTTTTGAGTGGGGCTCCTGAAAGGAGGCTGCGTTAGTTCCACTCCAGCCTAGGGATGTTGGAGTGGATGCTCTGCCTAGGTCTGGCGCAGTCAGGATCACATCTGCTTGATCTGTGCCTTGGACACCTTTGCTGGTATTTTAGCAGGAGGGCTCATGCAGGAGTTATTTATTCAGAGACATGCTATTAAATACTTGACTTTATTTCCTGCATGAACTAACTTATAGCAAGGCAGTGATGCATTTCTGTGTGATACTCCAGGGTAATTCATCTTCAGGAGAGAACTTTTAGAGTTTAAATATTGCAAACGTGCAGCTCACAAAGCAGGTCAGTGGCATTGCTGCCTCTGGGCAGCGCAGCAGGAGGGGGAAATGGACAACAGACAGTAGGAAATGACAGCAGGCTCAGGCAGCTGTGCGGGATGCTTTGGGTCGGATGGAATTACCTTATGTGTGCATGGAGCTCATGGGACGAGGATTTGCTTTGTGGCAACAACTGAGGGGTTTGCACCAATGCCATGAAGCAAAGCGAAGAGCAGGAGCTTTTGGGATTGCAGCTCAACCTGTGCACATTTGTGTGGAAGATGGAAGGTGCGGTGGGTTCAGCGTGTGCAAGCGTTGCAGCAGCAAAGGATGCATGCAGGGTGGGCTTGGGTTCTTTGCCTGAATTATCCTTTTGGCTTGGATGCTGTTACATTAATGTTGAGCCCTTTGCGGGGTCACTGCTTGTGCAGCAGATGGCATGTGCTGAACACAGTGAGAAAAAAATAGTCTGTGGACTTTTTAATGTTGTTTAGCAAACAAAAATCTTTGTGGCAGTAAATTAAAAAAATAAGTGAGCTCTTGACTTTACAACTCACCTTAAAACACACTGAGGAAGCCCAGCAAAGGTATCTACAGCAGTTATGTGGCTGTGAAGTTTCTGAGATGATGCTGATGGCTGCACCAATCACAGTGCGTGGCCTTGCTTCATCAGGTCCCTGAGGGCAGGGAAGGCAGCAGAAAGGCAGAGACCTGGGGCTGACCGATACCTGATGTGGCTACAGTGCAAGACTGGTAAGGAGTCATCAAAGCCAGCCAGAAACAATGGGGGGTTCCTTTTGAGCATAAGTGGGGGGCAGAACCCCTTTGTGGGCAATGGGTCGATGGCCCATAGGCAAGTTCTGCCCGAGTGAGGCAACAGGTTTGCAGCCAAGTTCAGGTAATTGCTGAGTGATTGACTGCCTCACCTTTTCCCCCTGTTTAATAATTAGTGTGAATAAAGCACAGTCACAGGTGGTGGGATTGTAATTCAAATCCCATTCACCAAAGTCTGAACAGTTTTCATTTAGCATGGAAAGGCAGTTTTGATGTAAATTATTCCAAAAGGATCTCTGTGGACTAATGACATTAGCATCAAGATAGATTGAAATTGTTGAGTAATTGATGCTGCAACTGCACCGCCCCCTGCGGGGGAAAGAGGGGCCTGAGGATGCGGGGTCTCACCCTTCTCTATTTAGGGGAGTTAGGAGGCTGCGTGTGCCGGGTGGGTGACAAAGTGCAGCCCCTGTGTCACGCTGCAGCCTCAGAAGCAGTGCTAGTCCAATTGCTCCTTCTTCCTCTTGATTTACCTGCAAAGCAGAGGTAGACATCATACTTCTATCTGGGCTTCCCCAAAATGAAATAATCAATCAAACAAAATTAATATATATGTACACACTTTTATGCTATTTAGCTATCCTTATTAAATAAAACCATAGAAGTGTGCAGACACAAACCAAGGTAATGGGCAGTTGGTGTCACTGTGGAGGCTGCACAGCACAAATACGCAGTGACGTTTATATTGACTATTTCAGTTTAGCGAAATTCAAAATTAAATATATTTTCTGCCAGCTCTGTGGGAAAATTCATTTATGAAAACAAAATCCAATAGGACATCTAAAGATTGGTGGGCAGAAATGAAATATTTTGAGAACAGAATATATGGAGATTGGATTGCTGGCTCTGTGGTCTCAGTATAACTTGGGAGATGGGGGTGGAGGGTTATTGCTCGGAACTTCAACCCAGTGTTTGCAATTCAGATGAGAAAGTTTACAGGAAAAGAGAATAAACAGGAATACTTTTTGGATCAGAGGCAGTGATCTGCATTACTTCTGTGACCATGCAGTTGTCTTTCTGTGCAAGTGCAGAGAAAGCCTGACTACAAAGATTGAAGTCTGACTGTGGGTTGTTCATCAGGCCTCTCCTGTGGCGTTTAATGGGGTGCAGTGCGGCAAGGTAAAACCCTTGCCATTCCTTCCAAAATTAAGAGGTTTCCTTTTCCTGTAGGGTTCCCTGTGATTGCAGGGAGGATCCAGATGCTGAAGCAGCATGTGCCTTGTAATCTTGTAATTGCATTGTGGGCTGTGATGGAGATAAGGGCTTCCACTGGAAGTGAGGAGCCTCCATGTCTCTGCCTTACGTGCCTGGCTTTAATGCAGATTTATTTATTTATTTATGTCACGGTGTGTTGAGAAGGAAAGCACATCTCCTTTGCTGTATTGCTGCTAATTTTGTATACATCCGAGATGCGTTAAACATTTTAATTTTCCAGGTTCCTATTGGAAAGACGGGTATGGTTTATCAGGGTGTATGTGGAAGGGGAGGCAGGAAGAGCAGAGTCGTGTTGAGAAGTTGGAGACATTGGACCTCCTAAACAAAATCTGGTCTTGTCCTCAAAATGCAGCACAGACACCAAAACTGCAAAGTCGGATTTTGTCGTGTGGTCCTGTCCTGTACCTGGGCACATTCTAACAACCACAGCTTTGTAAGATATTATTTACTTACTTTTTTATTGGCAAGAGGTAAGAATTAATTAGTCAGTATTTGTACAACTCTTTGGAAATATAAAGCATTAATTGCATACTGATACCCCATTGTCAGAAAGGGAAGGGAAGGAGATGCAGCAGAGGAGCCGGGCTGTGGCAGCTCGGGAACACTGTCGGCAGAGGGTTCTCCAGCTCTCACCTGGTGCTTGGCCAGTGCCTCCATCACCACTTGGAGCCATGCCCTCCCCAGAGCCAGATGCAGTGAGTGCAGGCTGGCAGTGATGACCGTGGGGTTTACTTCTGTGTGCCAGTCCCCCTTTGTCAATTTGAGTCACAGTCGGCTCCAGGGAGTGCCCAGACATACCCTTAATGAGGGAGATGCCTGAATGCAATCTGGGGAACCGAAGTCCTCCAGGATTCAGGTGGGATGTTGTAGCCACGCTTGGATGCCAGGTGTCTGCGAGCAGACAGTGAGTTGTACCTATCTGCTCAGCCTGATGCTCTGTCAGGGCTCTGTAGAGCAGGGAGTGCCTGCCATGGGATCCCTGGTTCCTGTAGCACTACAGTGAGCGGAAGCTGTTGCGTTTCAGAGGGGAGGGCTGTTTCCCACTCCCAGCCTGAGCACGGTTGGACTTAGCGAGGTTCGGTGTTCCCCATGGCTTTGCCAGCCCTTCCCCCTCCCCTCACACCAGAGTCTGGGCATCACAGAGCAAGGGCTGCTGCCCTGCATGTCTGTGGGGCTGCCAGCTCCCACAGACGACTGAGTCTCACCAAGTTAGAGATGCAGATCTCCAAATGAATGAGTAAATTAAGATTGAAATCCTCAAATGTCAGGTCCGAGGGCTGGTACCACAGTGCCCCGCGAGGCTGCGGCGTGGTGGGTGGCAGGGCTGTGCTGGGCACCCGTCCCTCTGCATCTTGGCTCAGGCTGGCATCACCCACCTGCTGTGGTCCCTGCGCCCACATTCCCATCTCACTCCTCCAGGACCGCATTTCTGTGCCTGCTTATGGCTGCTTCTTGTCACTTACCGCAACAAATGTGTTGTGTTTTTCCATTAAGAGGCTCCATGCTACTGAGGCCTGCGATGTTTTAGAGCACTATAAATATGTGTTTGAAGATTATGCCTTCTGTCCGACATAAGTGTGTTCTGTAATGCTGCGTGGGTGTTTGTTGATGGTTACACTTTGCTTGCAGTTTTTGTGCGCCTGTTGCCATAAACAAATTTTGAATAAAACAAGAATGAGGAAATATATTTATGCTCAGGCCCTAGCAGCTGGTTATACAAATGCCGTGGGATTGCTGCACTGGCACGCTCCTGCTTTGGAGTGTGTGTGATGTCAACCACTGATTCACCCCATCCATCAGGCTGACCGTCGTCCTGCAGACAGGTTTCCATTCGGTGTGTAACCTCCTACCCACTAGAGGAAGAACAGTTCATTTTAGCTTTTTCCTACTAAATGCAAGCATGTTTTTGATCTTAAAAATGGAATACCTTGTCTCCTGCCTCCATGTCCTTCCCCTCACACCCATCTCTCATAGAGAGGCAGCTGTGTCCATCACTTGAACTTGATTTTTCATGAGTGTTTCCCTTTGTTCAGGTTTCTGCAGGCTCTGTGCAGCGCTCTAAGCACAGAGCTGTGGACTCTTTGGGAAACAAGTGAGCAGAGTTTAATATGATCCAACTTCTGCAAACAGGTGACAGTCTAAGAAGCAGTGTTTCCCTCCCCGATAGCACAGGCAGATTCCCAGCTGAGCTGTCCTGCTCTGCCCCGAGCAGTGCATGTTGCTGCTGTGCACAGTGCAGACCAAGGAGGAAGACAAATATGTCTTTTAAATAGTGACTAAAATATCTGTTTCTAACCTACCTGTTCGCCGTTGACATCTGTCTGTCTTGACATTTGTCCTGTCCCAGTGAGTGCTAGGCTCTGCTTTTCTGGGTGTGTTTTCTGGGTGGGCTGGAAATGCTGGCAGATGAACTCTGTGTGCTGTGACCTTGTGCCCTCGGGGACAGCATCTGCAGCCCAGGAGAAAGGCATACATTTTGATCACTAGTGATTATGCTTTCTTGGCCCATTGCCTCATTATCCACCTATCACATCAGAGGCTTCATGCAGTAAACATATGAGAAATGGTTCGTATGCGTTGGATGAAGGTTCCCTGCGCTGGCAGCCCCAGCGTCAGCAAGACGCAGCCGAACTATGCTGTGCACTGCTTTTG
The DNA here is from genome assembly GCA_033558235.1 of Neomorphus geoffroyi. Taxonomy (NCBI): domain Eukaryota; kingdom Metazoa; phylum Chordata; class Aves; order Cuculiformes; family Neomorphidae; genus Neomorphus; species Neomorphus geoffroyi. The sequence goes on along the minus strand of JAUMJM010000029.1, from coordinate 344,569 downwards.
GTAGAGTTGGGAGTAAGGTATATGGTGGATAAAGATCTGTTTTGAACATTGGCAGGGGTATATTAAAATATTTGAGAATCATCCAGCTAAAAACAGTCTGCTGCTTTTCCCTCTTTTCAGGTGAAGAGACACATTTAGTCTTCAGCACCTTTGTAATTGCTCCTTGTTGGAATAATAAAAAACACATTTATAATTTCAAAAACGTGAACAAATTTTGTATGTCAAATCCTGAACTTCCTTGTGAACCCTTGCTGAGGTTTCTGCCCCTGGCTCCCAGACTCGTGGTCCAGAAGCGTGATCCTGCCCCGTCCCTATCCTTGGGGCAGGCAGAGCCGGCAGAGGGCGTTCCCAGCCCCGGAGGCCTTCCGTGTCTGGTTTGTCACGCTGTCTCATGAACACTTTTGAAGTGCAGTAATTGCGTAAGATATGTGGCAGGGTTCAATGACAAATCCAAAACCTGACGGTTTATTAATGACTGGAGGGCACTGGAATTCAATACTTGCGTGTCATCTTGTCAATTCACAGTGTTTAAAATCCAGCGGCGGCTGGGATGATTCTATATATAGCAACTTTATTTGAATAGCCTGCATAGCTTTCAGAGTAAATATTAATTCCATTATGCTATAAACCGTTATTTATCATGACAGAAAGCCGTAAAGTTTTTTTACTAGAGTACAGCCATTAAATTGCACATCCTAGATGAGATACAGCATGCACTGAATTCTGGTGGCAATTACCCAACATGCTTTATACATGTTGGTATTAAACACACTTCAACATGATTCGCAGCTGACGCTAATGCGGAAAACCCTCCATAGCCGTTATCCAGGCAAGGCAATGTGTCAGCCGAGGACGGCTCTCACGCCACAGCGCGTATGGCCAGATTTGGAGAGCAGAGTGCCATGGAGCAGTAACTTGCTGATACTGCGTCCTGCATGTTAGGCGTTTGACTTCTTTAATTACCTAAATTGCTCATTGGAAGTGCCTCATAATTACCTGACTCCAAGGTATTGCGAGAAGTCTAGGTTTTAATTATGCTTTTTTTTTTCTTCACTGTGTGATGCATTTAGACTTGTACGAGGCAATTAGCTAAAAAGATAGATTTTCACTAATTGTTGTTCTAAACGAGGGTAGGTGTCCCTGCCAGAGGTGGGAGTTGCTGGTGAGAGCATTCAGCTTTATCCTTCTTCGTGAAGTGTGCGTGGGGTTAAACTGGCTGCACCAGGAGCTTCCACGTGCTCCAGGTGGATCTGTGCATCAGTTCTTCCTCGTACAAGCAGTGGTGCAGTAGGGGTGCTCCCAGCTCTGCAGCGTCCTGGGTAGAGGACATATTGATAGCACCGCTGTTGTGACAGTCAGAGGATAAGGCACAATATTACAGACTTTGGTTGGTTTTGTGACTGCTCTTGGTTTTGTCCCTGCTGTTGGTTTTGTCCCTGATCGCAGCCCTCAGTGTGGGCTGACCTTCACCATAGATCAGATCTTCCATTTTATAGCAGAAAACAATGTCAGGGAAACATTAAGGTTCATCGGCAGTTGGATGCGCTTGTGCGAGAAAAACAGCGGAGGCTATCTGCCAAAAATTGTTGACTTGTTGACTTTTATCCACAAAAATAACTCTTTTTATATATAAGCCATGAGAGCTGTGCAGCAGCTAGCATCAGAGCAAAACTCCAACAGAGTATTCACTAAAAGAATTAGTTTTAAAAAAATTAGGTTTAGTTTCCTTTTCTTTAATGACAGGTGTCAGCCAGCTGTCTCACACAGTGTTGCCTTAAGCAGGAGAACATAAAGTTCATTGTATCAAATTTGTAAATATTTTCTATATTTGTGTGAAAACTGGAGAGAGAAAAAGGCTCGTTTTATGAGAAATGTCTGTGATCAGCTATATCGCCTTCAGTACCAGCGAGATTAGAACGACCAGATTGTTGTTGGAGGGCTGTTGAGATATCAAAGGATCTCAGTGTGCAACCACACAGTATTTGCATTGTAAAAACACCCGTGAAATTGCTCAACTCTTCATTAAATAAACAAAATCTGAAGTGGGTTGGGGAGAGTTCATGATTTTAACATTAGATTATCAAAATCAAAGAAAAATCCATAATGATTGTTTAAATAAAGTCCATTTTAGGAGGGAAAACCCCAAGCAGAAGATCGTTAGCTGTGATGTTTCTTGATATCCTATAACTGGGAGGGTGCATTAGTTAAAATACAGATTGCAAGGTCAGGAGGAACGGCTGTTATCACCTGAAAATTCCACCTACTTATGCCTGAACTCACTCAGCGCATGACTCCTCCTTAAGCCCTTATCTTCCAAAACAATGTTGATTGTGATTTCAGTGTAGGAGAAGACAAGGAACCTGTTGCAAGCTTAGGAATGGTGCTTCAAGGGGCCAAATGCTCATACCATTCAAGCGCTGCGTTTATCGCTGTGCTGGCTCTGTCTCTACTAGGAGCCTGCAGCTGGATCTCTTCCACCTGGCAAGGTTCACGATGCCGTCGTTAGGGGAGGAGAAGTGCTGATCGTGGAGGCTCTCGGCAGCTTCTGTGAGCCCCCCGGCAGGACGGGGGACCAAAGCGGGGGCTGCTTTGCAGGGCGGCAGGCAGGACAGTGGCCATAGGGACCGTGAGTCACCTCTGGGACAGTGCCTGTCCTACGTGGAAGGGGCCTGTGGAAATAAGCTGTCCTAAACCTAGGTGGGCTGGGAAGAGCCTTTCTGAATACCTGCAGCCTCCCTGTTCCCTCTGGTTTTCCCTCGGGTAGGTAAGGCTTACTGAAATCACAGTGGGGTGGGTTTGACACTGCAGGCATGCTCTTGTGAGTGCTGCAAATTTCACCACTTTCCCGGTTTCTGTTTGCTTGATATTCCTGAGTGTATACACCCTAGGAGTTTGTGAGAGCTTCTTACCCTGTGCATGGCACATCTTGCTGTAGTTCCGCTACTTATCTACCATCCATCCCTTCTCTGGGGGGTTCCTGGCTTATTCCCATGGTCTCCCTCGCTCCCAGGCTGCATCGGCCTCTGGCTGTGTTGCAAGGCCTGTTATTTGAAGGGGCCCATTTTCTCGAAGGAAAAGAAAATTTTGTTCTGGTTCAGAAAAACATAGTTTTATTTCTCCCATTCTTTGTTTGAAGTTTGAGTTTTAGGTTGCAAGAAGTAGCTTTATTTTAAATTTTCTGTTTTTTTTCCTGCTGGAAGCTGAGGCAAAATCTGTGGTTCTTTGTAGCCAGAGCCCTTTGTGATGCAGTGATGCTCATGGGACAAAGATGTTGGAAACTTGGTCTACGTAGTGTGGAGAAGTAACCCAGCTTCTGGCAAAAGTGCAGAGCTAAAGAGAGGGAGTCTACCAAATACAGCTTAATTATAGAAGGTTGTAAAAATATCTTGATGGAAAATTTGCAAGATAGGGCAGCATGCGCTTTGAGCAGGATCAGCAGAGTTGGAAAAGCTGCCCATCAAAGGCCAGGCTGCTGGGTTGCATGGGGAGAGGCAAAACGATGGGGAAGTTGTCAGTGTAGGTGAGCAGGGTCTGAGAGAGGCCCTTGTCCCTTTCTGGCAGGTGGGAGAGGACCCGGGTAGGGCATACATCCCACCCAACCACTAATGAGGCAGGAGGGAATATGGTCTGACCCTTGAGCTAGTTCCCAGTACAGAGGACAGGGAGTCACTCGACAGGCCGTGCTCTGACACACATGTGGTTGGTACAAACAAGCCCAGATGCCCAGGATGTTGGGACAACACAAGAGGGAATGCATGTGTGTCAGAGGCCACTGACTGATTGCCTTGGTCAGGAGGATTGCACATAGCCGGGGACCTTAGTGCCAGCCAGGAGATGAGTCAAGGCCATGCCCTCTCCAGTCCCATTGGTGAGAGGCACAAAGCCAACCTGGGAGAGGCATAAGAAGCAGAACCTGAATTTTGATGTGTGTTTATGAGAGGCTTCTGATGACACCATGTGACCAGTGGATCCGTTCCCCTTTCCGCTGTGCCACATTAGTTTTTATGTATTATTGCTGCTCTGAGCGGTCCTGTCTCTTCTCTTGCATGAGTTGTTTTAAAGCAACATTTTTGTTGCTCTTTGCAGAAGCCTACAGCCATTCCCTGTTCACTCCAGCTGCTGCTGGTAAAAGCCTTCCCATATGCTCCGACAGCCTCCTTGTCCCTCCAACAGCTCCCCTCGAACCTCTGTTCAGCACTGCCCTTGCCTGCCATCCCAATTCTGTCACCCTTTGTTTGGAACACGTTTGTGACACCTTGGCCCTTTCTGCATCTGTTTCAAGGCCCTCTTCACCTTTAATGTTTTTAGAGTTTTCCCATTTGACGTGTTCTTGTCCTGATTTCGCAGTTGGTTCTGTAATACCTTTTACCCCTTCCAGTTCTGTCCACCATTTGTTGCCTCTCCAATCCTGTCCATTGGAGGCTGCATTCAATGCCTTTTCTTCCTCTGACCTTGTTTGCCCCCCCATACTATACTGTGTGTTCTTTGGGGCATGCAGTGAGCCTTTATCATTTTCAGAGTACTGCGTACGTCTGCAGGGCTGTATAAATGATTAACCACGCCGATGATAAAATGTCAGGCATGCTGTGGTTTTGGGTAGGAGCTACACTGCCATTGAGGATACATTTTGCTTCTAGTGATGCAAATGTCTTTCACCAAATAAAAGGAGTGTCTAGGACCTTCATGAAAGTCCTGGTTTTACTGCACAGGGCTCAGGGTAACAAACAAGACCTTGAAACGCTTAATCTGTGTGGGTGAAGGTTTTTTATTGTTGTACATAAACAGAAATAGCTCTTCCTCTGGGTATTGTTTTTTTCCTCCCTGAGACCCTTGAGGAACCTGCTAAAGAAACACTCTCAGGGGTGTACAGACCTCTTCTGATCTCTGCTTTTGTGAGGCTGCCAGTTGAACTATTAATCAGATAACCATCCCTGTGATGATGGAGGAATTTTAGTAGCAGTTTGCTCTTTCCCTACGTAACTTCCAAGGTTTACAACTTTTTCACGCCAGACTGTGGCTTCCCATGCTAGACTCAAGAGAACAGGGAAGGGCATGTTTGGGAAGCACTGAGAGACAGCAGGTGAGCTCGGCTGGTGGCAATTCCCTGTGTAATGTGGGAAATAAAGGAAGCAGTCCTCGGACAACCTGATGGGAAGCTGCAAGTCAAGGTGTAAACAGAGCAACAGGTAAGGAAAGGAGATAGCGCTTCTCCTGCCCACACGGCGCATCCAGCAAGATGCTGCCCAGTAGGTCTGAAGGTCTTACCTGGAAGATGTGGGAAATAAAAGCCGATTGCCTGGCTGCTTCTCTGTGCCTTCCCAATGTAATTAATCAACAGTTACAGCCTGTCACTTAGGCTAAGTGGGGAACAACGTGTTTCTGTCATTTCAGCAACTTCAGCTGAAATGTGTTCCCATGGGTCGGGCTGGCAAGTGTGACCCGGTTCTGTTCCCTTTTTATAGCATCTGTCTGCTGGTTGGCAATGAGGGAATTGGGTAGAATGGACAAGAATCACGCGTGCTGTGGGTCAGCAGGAGTGACCCTCAACTTTTGGAACTGGGGAAGTTCTCAGGAGATGGGGAAATGCCTTAAGGGAGGTTACGATGTCTGAGCTTAATAAGGTCAAGATAAAATCTTTGAAGTTCCTCTATCAACATTCACAGAAGTGCTACTTTTGGTCTTTATCAGAGTTGAGGTTAAACATGAAGATGGCATCACTTGCGGCTTTGCACAGGATTTACTGCAGGATGTCTCCACCAGAAAGCACCGCAGCAGCTTTGGCCATGGGTGCACACAGCGTGCGACTGTCATACAAGAGGGGCAGGGTGTTCCTGCGCCTTGGCCTTCGCATGCCATGGGTCGGATGCCATCCCTCTCAGGTGGCTCCACATCAGCACCAGTGTCACATTGTAGCCCATGGTACCTCCCTAGGGGACTGTCCAGTGAGCCCACATTGACTGTGGGTGATTTATGGGCATTTTTTGAGCTCAGCATAATCAAATCATCTGAAAAACATGAGGGTGTCCAAGAGACAGAGGAATAGTAAAAATCCCCATCCTCTGTACTCTGGTGCCCTGATAAAGCGTTTTCTACCCAGGATCTTGGAGGAATGTCCTCATTTTATGAATGACTTTAGGGAGAGGAGCAATCCCCACCATGAAACCATTGGGGAAGGTGGATTTCATTATATTTTGCCAGTAAACAAAAATTGGTATATTTAATACTTGCCTGAGCCCTGTGGGATCTCTCTGACTAATGTAAAATGACAGTTGTCACAATATTCCGAATAAATACTTGTCTGTTTGCAGGTGTCTGTTCTATTTTTAATGCGATCCCGCCTTTCCTGCCGTGAGGGAGAGCAGAGTGATCGATGGATTCTGCACCTATGTCTATCATTTTTATTGTTGTTCATAAGGATTCAAGGATTTTAATGCACTTACCAGCTTACCACGGTAATTGTTATTCATGTAATTTAGTGCAAAGCGCAGACTGATGAGGTGAAGCTGAGCTGGTTGCTCAGTCACTCTGCGTGGTGACGCAAGCGGTCAGAGCCTGCACAGCAGCAACGTGTGCTCTAAGGAGAGCTGTCATCTCGGATCAGGCCAAGGTGCAAGATCTGGGGTTGAGGGAGAATAAAACAAAGTGGGAAAAAATATATTTTAAAAACTGAGGAGGTTTTATAGTGTCTGTGGCTGGACACATTTACAGGCTGTTCCTTTAGTTTTAGTTCTACGTGTTTGAGCTGGTAGTAAGCAAACATTCTTGTGTGTCTGGTACTTTGCCTTGTGGATGACTTGAGCCCTTAATGTGGTGATTTGCTTACATACATATCTGTTCATATACATGCATACCTTTACATTTCTATAATTTACTTGCTCACATCCAGTGAATTATTTATGATGAAGTTTTGAATTTTAGTTCATCAGCATCTTGTGTAACGCAAACTGGGAATGTATTTCTGACCTCAGACAGGAAAATTCGCCAGGATATTGGTCGCATATGCTCCCACACAGCCTGGAGGGGCTGCAGTCGAGGGGGAAGTATCCCAGTGCCACCGCTCTCGCCCCAGTCCAGCAGCACCCAGGTTGCACTGATCAAACCTGCATCCCACTCATTGCAGTGACTCCTGATTTCAGGAACCCGGAGTATGGAGAGAGTCCCGGAGCCAGAACCCCTGGTGTGATACCCATGTACCCGGAATATTGACTTCCAGTGGAAGGCGGCAGCTGGTGTGTTTGCATTCTGTGCTGGGTTTCAGCAGCCTCAGCCAGCCTTTTGCTTTGACTACTGAATAAAGCATTTTTGTAGCCTGCTTAAAATCTTCGAGCTGTGTTTACATTTTAATAGGCACTGCTGTAGAATAGAACATATTTTTATTGCTTGCATTTATCAGTAAGAGCAAAAACCAAGTGCCTGGTTGCAGCTCTGTGGAGAATTCGCTCTTCTAAGTAATCAGTACATGAAACTGTTTAGGGAAAATACCAGGATTTTTAACCTGTCAGGTAACTGTGCTGCCTGCATTTGATTGCTGATATACATTACCAGATAGAAATTCTATTTAAAAATAAAATTTTCAGCAATGTCAGTGTGGGATAAAATGAGCAGGGAGCAGAAAGATGCATCTGTGTTTCATGACAAAGGGGACACCTCTCTATTGCCTTCAATTAGACAAAAGATAAAATTAAGCTAAGTATGTAAGCTTTTGGAATTGCTTGTTCAAAGTGCGTGGCAGCTGAAGGATGGTTTGCCTTCCTGGTAGCACGGAGGTGTTTTGCCTAATGCTGTAGGAAGTCTGGGAAGGAAGGCAGAGGAATCCCAGCAAGGGGGTTTTGTGGCACTTCTCCATTTTCAGTGGGAAAACCCTGACTGATGGCTGCAGAGGAGGGAACCATCTGGGGCTGTGGGTGACTCCTGCGCGATGCCCCCACAGTGGTGTCAGGGCTCCTGGGCGGAGCTGCTGCGCAGTGGGGATGTCACAGGATGCACCATTGGCAATGGAAGCCTCTCTGTCCCCTCCTGGCATTCCCACAAGGCAGATTGGTAAACCCACCAATGCCAACTGAAAATACACTTCCCTAGTGTTTGGTTGAGAGGAGTGATCCTGGGTAGCAGAAATGGATTGGGCTGAGGATGGGTGATGCTATGCCATGACCATTCTGTGGGTTGTCACTCTGGGTATGGATGGAGCTGAATTGTAGAGCCAGCCCCGCCAGACCATAAAGCAGACTGCTTGGAAGGCAGCAGCACATTGGCAGTTCCAACACCAGGCCTCTGACACAGCTACAAAAGCCAGCTCTGACCAGCACACGGCATGGGGAGAGGCAGGAGGGAGTGCAGGCTTTGCAGTCTGCAGGCAGTTTGGGCTGGTGGATCTGCCTGCTAAAGCTGACACAAGTCGGCTCTGAACAGACTGCTCTGTCGGCAGAGCCCCTGCTTGGAAACCTTTCGGTGCTGGTTTGATGGGAAGTGTGATGATGATGGGTGGGCAGCACCCACAGGCTGCATGTTGCTTTAAAAAGTCCATCAGGTGCTTTACAAAGTTAAACCGAAGTTCTGGGTTTGAATATCATATCATTATTCAGATTTTGTTTTCCATTGGCAAAAGTGAATGTTGGTGAATCTTATTCTCTCCAATCCATTTCTTGTAATGAATTGACTTCGTATTTTGCTTAGGGTGACAACTTGCAGGCAGCAAACACCTATCAGCACATTTACCAAAAAAAGTATGGATTAAGTCGTAGTTAAAATAGGAGCTGGTTTACAATATGTAGTGATTTCAAACTGGTTCGGTCACCAGTGTTGGGCAGTTCTTTGCTTATGCAGCCAGGGAGCATCAGCTCATCACACTGTGTTGGTTCTGAGCTGGCTTTAACTTGTGACGCTGCACCTCGTCTGGAGTTATGGTGTGTTCCTCAGTCCGGGAACACACACAAGTTGGGGTGTCAGGAGCAGACTGTTGCCTTTTTTTCTCAAGAAAAAAGAAGATTTAGGTTCAAGAAGTTAACCAGCTCCTCCTGATACACAGAGCGCACACAGTGTCAGCTCATTGACCAACCCAGGGAAGTGGTGGCAAAAGGAGGAGCTGTCGGAACTGATGCTCTGGGGACCCTCCTGTGCCCACAGATCTTGGTGTCACTCAGCTCCTACGATTGTGCTGGGTGCAGAAGGCGCTGTGGGTGCTTCAGAACAGCCCTGTGATGCATTCCTATGCTGCTGCTTTTCCCTGCTCGTTGTCTGTGGGAGTACTTTTCCGGTTTCAAATGCAGAGAGAGCCTCAGATCCTCTGGCAAGATTTTAACCTCTTTGTTCACCAGCCACAGCTAGCTGTGTCAAAGGGAGGAAGGAAGGGGAAGACATTGCAGCCCGCAGATTCCTCGGTGTCCCCTTGCCAGATCCAAGTGCAGGCATTTTCCCTGCCATGGCTCACCGGCTCTTCTGGGACCAGAGCGCTGCCTGTAGTGACCTTGGCGATGATCACTGGTCACATTGGTTCCTCTTGAACCTCATTGTTACTGGAAAGAGGTGGGATTAGAGACTTGGGAAGGAAATAAAAATGTAACTTATTGGGGCTTTAAAATAGCGGTGCATTGTGACCTTCAAGGTTAATTCAGCTAAATGACCTTGAAATAAGCCATTCCCTTCCTGCAGAGGCAGTGACATTTTCGGAGCATTAGAGAGAAGGAGTTTCCCTTTTTTTCTGACAGACAAGAGCATGACTGTAACGGGGTTTCCGTGCTGTGATGGCTGTAGGTTGCTTGCTACATATCCTGGCCAGGAGCGGCCACTGCTGCCTATACCTTCTCTCAGCAGTGCGTGTTCTGGCTGGTCATGGGCATTCTTGTTCCGGCACCCTCTCCTTCGCTGTTGTTTTTAGGCAGCTGCAGGCAGGCAGCTGCGGGAGCTTCCCTTAGAGGGGCAGGTCCTCTTGGTGCTGGTTGAGTGTGCTTGCCCAGTGTGGCTGGCTGGTAGCAGCATGGTGTGGAATAGGCTCAGAATGTTCTCCCTCCCTGCCAGCATCATCTGTGGGCTTCACCTGCCAGCAGCTCAGCACAGCAGTTTGGTCGGTGTCCAGTGGCTCCTCCGCAGAGTGCTCCATCACGGCTGGCTCCATCTGGGCATCCTGCTCTCTCCAAGGAGTAAATAATGCTCCAAAATGGACAAATGTGGTAGCTTATGCAGCAAAATGAAATTTCATAATAATAGAAGTGCATTCTATAAATGGAGCACTCTGTACAATGGGAAGAGTGTTTGATTATTGAGGTGAAGAAAGTCTCTGTACCAGCTGCTAACAATCGTGGCATCTCAAGGATTCCTTCTCGCTTCTTGCTCTCACGCATTCAATGTTAATTTCTGGGGTTTTGCCTGCTTTTCTGAATGCTTTCCATGTGCTCCTTCTGCCTCACAGCCTTTTGAATGGTATTTTCCCACCTTGGTAGGGATAATCCTTCAAATTCCAGTGTGCTGCATTATTAAGACTGCGTGGTGGCCCCTTGAGCCTGGTGATGCCGGCCTGGTTGCCTGGAACAGGCGTCACCTGGCAGGAGTCCTCTGGATCTTTTTCTTCCAACATCTCTCATGGCTAAAATATTGTCCTGTGGATTTCAAATGAAAAGGGTACAACCTTATTTCTTCAAAGATCAGCTGATCTAGCCCAGAGGTGCAATAAAATTCCAAAGTTTGCTTTTAGGAATCATCTTTTATAAGTAATATTTTTCGGAGTTAAGTGGTGGGTACACAGTTGAGAAATAAAATACCAAGGGTCAGTGCCTGGGAGCTGTGTAGGGGTTTATGTCATGATGATGGCTCGGTTTTGTTAGGAGAGTTACATGATGCAAGGATGGTCCCTTCTTCTGTGGAAGGTGCTTCCGTACTGGCTTAGTCCAGTGGCTGCTGGTTCTTTCTCAACAAGAAATGGTATGTGGGTGTGCGCTGCTCTCCCCACAGAAAATTTCCAATGTCTGATCTGAGGGTGGAGGTACTCTGAAGTCACTCACGTTAATCTTGAGAACTATAAATACCTGGATTTGGTTTTAGAGTTGAAGTAAGGACAGAGGCATTGGGAAGCCCATTCAGCAGGACCCCAGCCTGATTGTGCAGACCCCAGGCATGAGCATCCTTGTCACCGAACATCCTGGTCCACGCTGGCTGCGTGACCTTACACCGTGTGAGCAGGGAAGGTGTGGTTACTGGGCAAGAACCTGAGTCCTGTCCTTACGGTCTGTGCTCTGGCCATTATTGGGAAATGGAGGTAGCCTCGTTCCATTCTGCGGCAGTAAGAGCGCTACTGTTTTTCATGCACAAAATGGGTTGTCTGTTGCCAAAACAGACACTTGCCGTCTGCCTGTGGGTCTTGTGCCATCAGCAGCTGTGCTCATGGGGGGGGTTTATGGCCACGTGGTGTCAGACAACAAATCCAGAGTGCTGTGCGAGTGTAGTCATTAGGATTCTGTGCTTTTGCCTGTTAATAGTAGCACAGAATAGCGATAATTATACAAAGCATCATTTAACATCATTGCCAGTGTGCTGTACAGTTTTATATACACATTTTCATTCACAGTCAGCAGAACCCAGACTCTAAAAAGCACCCAATAAGTAGAATATCCCGTGCTATTACTGTTACCAGGCTGCAAGTATTGTAATCCCGTTTGCAGTACCATCAGCCATTTTCTGAGTTATCTGAGGGACCTTCCATGTCTTTTCAGTTCTTGGTTCACCCTTGCAATACCAGAGGCCTAATTCCTGAAGCAAATGCCTGCCACTGCGTGCTCCTTCTCAGGAATCCACTGAAAGGTCATTAAACTTTTCACAGACGTAAACTCAAAGTGCAGAAAATTGCTGGAGTTCAGAAAATGTGGGGAGAATATGAAAGGCTCAACAAGAATACTTCTTGTTGAGCGATCTCACTTCGTTGCTGTGAAACAGCTTGGGTGGCCAAACCAGGACTCCTGTCCATGGGGACACTTTGTTTCGAAACCGCACATTGGCTTCCAGTTGTCTATCTGTGTTTTTCAGAGAGGCGTACAGCAGCGCTGGCTGCTGATTGTGTCATTGTGGTGGGATCATACCACGGGTGTTTTGTCTGGATGTAGAACACCTACAGCACAATAGGTAAATCAGCACTTCGACGTTGTCGGGGATGTGGAAAATTTATCCTGCTATCTGGAAATCATGGAAGCAGATATAAAAATGGACTTGATTTTATTTTACAAGGAGTCAGTCATCCCTGGAATGGAGGAGTCAGCAGGGATGGCTGCAGGTGGGCATCTGAGTGCAGATACATCAACAAATAGAGTTTAACCAGACCTGAGACGGACTCTTTCTTTGTGCCATTTCAGATTCCTCCTGCTAGCTGGGGAGGTGACCTTCTCTGGAAGCAGAGTTATTGCGGGGGTGGCAGGGTCATATTCTGTGTGAGGTCAGCCGGCAGTTCCTGGCAGGGGGAGGTGCAGACCCCTTGCTAATGGAGCTGTTGTTACGAAACGCGGAACTCTTTTGGTGTGTTCAGTGCATTGCAAGAACAATTCCACAGTCAGGGGATAGGAGAAGGCTTCCTCTGCTTTGCTGCGCTGCTGTGGTCACTGACTCCCTCTCTCTGCTGCTTTGGAAGGAGCAGTGCGGTCTCTGTGGTTAAAATGTCCTCAGATATACGGAAGGAAGGTCAATTGGGAAGGTTTCCTGTGAGATCCTGGGGGATATGGCTCGTGAGCTGTTACAGCCATTGTCAATGGTAACAAATGTGGTCTCGGGGTGAGAAACAGGAACCTGTGGGGAAGAAGTCTCACCAAGCTGGGAGCTCTGAAAATTCCCCATTTCATTGTCACTTTGCACGCTGTCTGTGCGCTTGCTCACATGTTGCATCCTCAGAAGTGCCCTGCAGCACACTGGAATCCATTTGCAAACTTTTTGCTGTACCTGCAGGAGACCTTGAGCTATAAAATAGCATTTTATTATCTGCATAGCGCTGGACTCTTGCAGTAATGCCAATGTCAGAAAGATTGTTAATAAATAATGAACAGCAGAGTGAGCCAAGGGCTGACCTTTTGTGGAACACCATCTGTCAACCAAGCCTCACTTCATCCTCACTTCCAGTGCTGATTGGTTTTCCCATCCCCCTTTGGGGATGTTGGAGTTCTCACTCATTAGTAGCTTTTGTCTGACTTGTAAAAACTCAGGTAAAATGAGGAGGTTCCCAGCTTTCATGAGAGGCAAATATTTGGGGAACTAAACCAGAGATGTTTGTGGCACTGCCGGTAGCTGGAAGCGACTCCTCCTGACAGGGGAACGCTGCTTGCAACAGCCCACTTCCGTTGGGCGAGGCAGAGCAGCGAGGAGCATCCTCGGGGCACTGGATCGTAACCTGGATCTATAGCTGCTGTGGTTTGCACTTTCTGTGTTATCTGGCAATGGCAAGGTAAGAAAGAAGTCAAAATACAAGGGAAGAGTTTACCAAGAATTTTAGGTTGGAGCTTGGTCATGTGTTCTACGGAAACTGCTCCAGCACACGCTAAGAGGGCACCTGCAGGTGAGCAAGGGTTTCATAGCGAGCACATGCTCCTGGTCCTGTGCAGGGTGAGCAGCGTGTGTCTCCTCACATAGTTGGGAGGAAATCACTGGAGAGTAAATGCCGTAGTTTTTCACACTGTTGTAAATAAATTGCCTGTTACAAACATAGAGTCCATCCCCATGGGTTTGAGGGCAGAGTGACATGTTTGGAAGGTGGTTCAGGTTTACTCTCCCCGCACCTCTTGGCAGTAGTGCCATCAGCTGAAGGAAACCATTATCAAATATGATCCCTATAATATTTCCTTCCTTAATTCTTTGTAATTTCCAAAGCCTTGAGTCATGACAAGCAGATGCAGGGGCAACCTATTAAGTGATTTCTGTGCCTTTGAAGGCAAAGGTGGATTGTGCCATGCAGTCAATTTGCTAACACTGTGCAGAACATGAACTGTTCCAAATGATGAAACTTCCATTGCTGGGCCAGGAGGTGATTCTAAAACATTCATACACTGCCACCGAGGTTTCCTTGCTGTTCTGCCTGGGCTGAGGAAGAATTTCCCTGTTTCTACCTACTGTGAATTTCCTCCCATCTACAGAAATACTTCTGTTGATGACAGTTTGTTTTCCATCAGCTTTCCAACTGCATCCATCTTTGCTCCATCCAAGCAGGCTGGTGGGCTGGGGCCAAGCTCCTTCGCTGGTGTTGGTTTCTTTTTTTTCTTTCTTCCTCAGTGTTGGTTAGTTTGAAGGTTTGGATTGAGCTCAATTTAGCTTCTGTCTCCCGACTTGGCTGGAAGGAGGGATGTTCATAGGGACTCCCTGCATTTCATCTGTAGCTTTCAATGAAGTGGTTTCCCAGTTTAAATGTCTTGCTGGATCCTATTTCAGAAGTATCTTCTGCTTTGCGTTGGCTGCAGTTTGGACGTGAATCATTCCCTTTCCCAAGTGTTGACACAAGCTGAGGGTTTGCAATGGTATTTGTAACATTAGAGATGCTGCAGAGATGGGCCTGACTGTACCGATCTCAGGAACCCTCCCTGAGTGCCATCGCTTTGCTTTTATTTGCCTTTTGGCCAAGGGGGATGCCAGGGGTCTCTGTCTGTGACCCTGCAGGTTCTCCTCCATGGCCCAGCTTGCCCAGTGTCTCGGGCTGTGCTAGGGTCAGTGTCTCCAGGAGTTACTGCTGGAGTCAGCTGTGCATCAGTAACCAACCAATTTATGTAAAAAAGTAACCTTTGCCTGCGTTTCCCCCTGTTCCTGTCCTCCCTTCGCAGCCTCTCTCCCAGGGAGTGCTGACAGGAGCTTTCCTCCTTCCCTGCCACTTCGGAGATCGTCAGCAAGCCCTGCAGAGAGGTGACCTCCATCAGGAGAGCACAACCGGCACTGGACGCAGCCCAAGCGAGCACTTCCTCCAGCCAGCAAGGTGACTTTGGTCTCACGTCAGCATTCCTGGTGACTCCCTGTCTTTGGAGAGGAGGGATTTCTTCCGGAGTGAGAGGTCCCATGTGCAGAATAGAGCCCTCAGTAACAGGGCAGGCGCCCAACCCTGAGCTCCCCAACCTAAGAGGGGCACAAAGCCAACTTCCCGTTGCAGCAGCTGTTCTGTGTGGTTTGAGGCTGTTGAGGCACTGATGCCCCAGTTCGACAGGCGAAGGCCCCTCAGTGGCGTGGACTGCCACCACTGCCGTCCTGTCCCGCACTGCTCCCAGTGCGTCTTGCATGATAAGCACACCTTTTTGTCTGAATTTCCAGGGCTGCTTTTAGCTGCTCCTTGGCCAGGTGTAGCAGTTGCTGTGTAGGTTTCCTACAGCATTGGCACTGTATGGCAGGAGGCAGCCATGGGTGCCTTGAGGGGCCAGGAAGCAGAGAAACTCTGGTTTTAGTTGATATATCATAAAAGTAGAGAGGTGTAGGTTTTATGAAGCCAGGTGTGCTGTCGAGATCCATTTAAGCTCCAGAACCAGGCTCTATGAGGTGATGCCCATGCTGAGGAGGTAATTAGAACGCCCTGCAAGTGCTGGGGCTGTGGGTCCAGCCAGCGACACGGGCGAGGGCAAAGGGAGTGCTCATGCCCAGCACTGGCACAGGGACGACCTCTAACAGAATAGACCTCATGGCCAGTGAGAGCCAGGTGTCAGGAGCCAGAGGGTGAGGGGCTCAAAGGGGCAGGGCTCTCCTGGGGCTTGCAGGCCAGCCCCGGATGCTCCTGCTCACACTTAGCTTTCTGCTCACCACAATATTTGTGTTGAACTTCCTTGTCTTTTTTGTTTATTTTGAAGCTAACTGTAGCTAGAAGAACAGGAAATTTTAGGACTTTCCTACTTTGTCTCTGGTGGGCACTGACACTTTTCATTGGATATCTGGACTGTGCTCATGGGACTGCTCCTCATCAGAAGGAGATGCTCCACAGCGTCCTCCCCCTGAGCTGCAGAAGCAACTTTCATGCTAACTAGGCAGGAATATGAAACTTAATCGTGGACTTAAATGTGGAAAAAATGCAGGAAAAAATGGTTATTATGGTGTATGCTAAATTTTAATAGCTTTTAGGAAGTGTTTTGTGGTGTAGAAAGGAGAAGCAAACTCATCAGAGCTCAGCCGTGTTCTGCTTTATACTGCAGAACTCTTTCCTGCTGCCATTCAAAGGCTTTAAAATGCAATAATGTATGGTTGAACCCAGGGGTGTCCAGTTCCATGTAAAAAGTGTGCATGTAAAGGAGTAGAACAAGAGGTTCCAGTGCAGAGCAAGTAGACTTTAGGCAGGGATGCTTTTAGTGGAAAAAACTCTTTGACTTGTTCTGTTTCGTAGATAATTATTTACTGAGGTGTCTGACTACTGAAGGAATAGCAGTTTGAAAAGTTCTGAAGGCCTGGAGCATTGCTAATGTTTATGGTTCTTCTAGTTAAACAAACCCCACCACCCCAATTGTACTGATCTGCACTGTGAACTGCATCCACAACATCAGTAGGGGAAGCTGCTGCTCTTGCGTTACAAATGTCAGTGTGAAGAGTGATGTGTTTCACCAGCTTGAAATGTTGGTTGTCATTCCAGCACTATCACAGGTGATGCCCTCTTCTCATCTGTGATTTTATTTGTCATTGTATTTCTTTTTTAAAGATACTATGCTTTCTCACACAGATTTATAGTTCTTTCAGCTCTGTACAGTAATAATATGTTGTTGTGCGCTTTTTGCAAACTACTGCAGAGAATTAAGCCCATAAGTCTTCCCCTGATGTCAGTTCAGGTATTCTGTCCTGTTACCAAGCGCGTTGCTCTTTAGTAACAACACTGGAAAAAACCCAACCAGAAAATGAAAAACAGAATCCAGACTTAGCTGGATTTTGCTCTGACTTGTCATGACGTGGCCGACAGCTGGAATGGCTTTCCCAGTTTTCTCAGGTGAGTGATCCGGGGTTTCTATTTGCCAAATGGGAGCCATGAGTTTCCCGAGTGACAGTGTTTAAAAACTGTGATTCATGAGTGTGTCCAGGCCAGTCTCTGGCCAGTTCAGCCCTGCACTGATGCTCAGGCTTTCCCCTGGCTATGAGTGGTGCCTGGGACTTTATATCTTACACTTCCCTTTGGAAGAGCCAGTATAGACGCATATTTCAGTGGAAGTTGCGCTGAGCAGGAGAAATATTGGTTGGGGCTGCTGCACCAGCGGCCTGGCATCAGGAAAATCAGATGCCAGAGCTGAGGTACTTCGATGTGTTTTGTGGCATTATTTATTAAAATTTAGATTATAATTGTATGGATAAATCATGTTTCTCATAGACCTCATTGTCCCTGCCAGTGGAGTGGAAGTTTGCTTGGGATTTAGGATAATGTGCTCAGAAGCTCCATATGTCTCACTTGGAAGCCTTTCACCCTCCTCCAGCACAGCTCATGCTGGTCGGTGTCAGGAACAGGAGACTGGGCTGCACGGGGATGGATCCAGTGTGATAACATCTCCATTTCATGCCTGTCAGTGTATAATCCCTCCCAGATTAAATTCCAGACACGTTTCCATGAGGATTCATTTCCCCATGTACTCTAGTGACCCTCCCTGCCACATGCAGCCACAGGTGAGCCCCTGGCAGGGACCAAAGGGGAAGGCATGAACAAGAGCTGCTCTCCCTCTGACTTCTCCTGGCTCAGACTGTGGAAACCTGTGCGTTGTCTGAAGAGTGATATTAATCCTCGGCTTCTGAACAAAGCTGCTGCCTGAAAGAGCGCTTTGCTTTTGAAACATAACTCCTGGAGTTGTACAAACACCCATCAGCAGTGCAGCGGCTCATTGCATTGGCCCCCGCGCATGCAATCTTCATTATTTGCACTGTTGGTAAAAGGCAGCGTTTCTCGCAGATCTGCACTACTCCATTTAGCTGAGAACAATGATTTATTCCCCCCACGCCATCAGACATCCTCTGCTTCCTCAGCTAATAATGAACTGGCTGTGAGGGAAGGGACAGGGAAGGATGGCTCTGCCACAAGAAAAGGCAGCAAACCAAGCGCTGGGAAGAAAAGCTCCCACTCCCTCTTGGATGGCAGTAAAACACGTGTACATTGCCTAAAGCCCTCATTTCTCCATGGGTATGGACATTACTAAAGCAGGCTGTGATTCCGAGTAGTCTGGCACCCCGAGCAGGGCTGCAGGTGGAAGGTGCTGTCTCGGTGCTGGTGGATTTGGGCCACCCATCCCCTTCTTTGTACTGCTGGGAGTGCCTCTGTCTTTCTGCCAGCATTTGGGCTCAGTGGGTCTGGTGAGTATCACCACAAACTGTAAGCCCACCTCTGGCTCCACATGGATGGCCTGCCCTGCACTTGCTCCCCACTGGCTTTCCCTGCAGAAGCGTGATGGAGCAGATGAAAGAGAGAACACACAGGAGAGAGCAAGGATGTTCTGGTGGCTTTGTGTGTTTGTTATTGAGGTGCGGAAATCATTTTAAATTTCCAAGACTCAGCACTCTGGGAATTTGGGATGACCTGCCAGAGAGGAAGCACAGGCTGCTACTGGCAGAGGCATTAACAGGGGCTCTCTGGCTCCTCAGTGTGAGACGGGCGTAGGGCAGCTCAGTGCCCAGGCTGGACTGCAGACAGAGGCAGCTCTTCCAGCCCTCAGAAATCCCTGAGCAGCCACTCCTGGTGATGGAAAGAAACAAACACCGAGGACCTCTGACTGCCAGGTGTCTCTGCCTTTTTGACTTACCACCAGTGAATTTACATCAGAGATGATCAATAAAGCGCCTGCGTGCAATTTGTGGGTAAGGACAGAGAGTGCCTGAAGTCCAGTGTGGCTGGGCTGCTCCTTTTGCTGTGGTTTAACAGCTTGTGCATGCTGGATAGGCACAAAGAGCATCTGTATCCTGGGACAAGGACAAGGAAGGGCATCCGTGCTGTGCTGCTTTACAGATTTGCCCTCTTTAAAGCTGTTCTAACTGGGCAAACTGGTATGGCAGAGCCGTGCGATGGTGACTTGGGCAAAGGAGGAGATCTGTTGGTATCTGTCAGGCTGTCACGCAGAAACCTTCCCTGGCCGCTTCTCTCTGCCGTTTGTGCCAGTCATGACAGCAGTTCGGTTTCACGGTTGCATGCACATGTGGGCTGAGTCATTTGTCCACTCCAAAGCCTTAACTCTTCGGAAGTCGTTGCTTTCCAGGGTACAGCTGCCTCTCCTAAATCTCCCTGTTCAGTTATAGTTCCCAGCTGACCACTGCTTCTGAGCTCTGTCAGCTCGCGCCAGCTTTTAATCCATTCAGTGTGTGTGTTACCGATAATGTATAGCGATGGGGTTTGACATTAGAATGCTGTTTGGTGCTAGGTCAAATGCTGTACAAACTATTAAGTGCCTTTCAAATATGTTACCTTTGTCAACCAGACTTTGAACTGCATCAAACAATGAAGTCAAGTTTATTTGACGAGCTGTTTCCCATGGAACAAGTTTGATGGGCATTTGGTGTATTCACATCCTTTAATCCCTTATTAACTCAGTTTTTCCACTGCTTTGCCCAGGACTGGTGCTAGACCAGTCAGCCCAGCAGGAGAGAATGAGAGCTTCAATCTGCCTGACCTTTAAGGGATATTGATTAAGAGGGAAATTACATAGGGTATGTGTTCACAAGTTAGTAGCCCATCCCATGTTCCAAGTGGCAAACACGACTGCCTTTTTACTTTGTCTCATTGCATACTGCTGTGTGTTGCAAACAGATATTGAGTGTAGCTGTTAATTAATGCCATCCAAAAATTAGTGTTTCTGTTTGTCCGATAAAACCCAATGTCTCTTAGCGTTCCTGCAGATGTGCAGCGTGGGCATCGTTACCTCTGTGTCTGATAAAAGTCTAAATCTGGGTAGGGAGCAAAACTGGGGCATGACTGAGTGCACGGCTTCGGGGTGCTGGGTTGTTGGGGGGTGAGTGAGCGCATGGCTTCATCCAGTGATGTATTAGAATCAGCCATCAGAGAAGCCTGCAAGTCTGCTTAATCCTGGGCAAAACTTGGTGTGTTTTTGTTTTTTTATTTAAACATCCCTGCTTCGAGCTCGAGTGTTCTTATTTGGGAGAATGTTTCCAGTTATTTGCAATGTGCTAATTACCTGGTGGCAGAACCTAAGTGGGTGTAAATTGTCATATCTCTGCTGACTTCAGTGGAGCTGTGGCAATTTGCACTTCAGGAAGATCTGTCACCTCGATTCTCGCCAAATGTGCAATCCCTCTGCACGGGTTTGGCTGGGGAGCCTCTGGCTTGTGGGAATACAGAAGAAAGCAAGCATTTTGCAGGGCTTAAAATTCTGCACGTCTCATTGATTTGTTAGTGCTTGTGTTTGTTACTCAATCCACCACGGTAATGTGTAATGGATCCTTGAGCCATCTCGACTGATGGGAAAGGAATCCTGCTTCAGATTGCACCGTTGCCATGGAAACTGCTGCGGTGGTACACACACGGGCTTCCCGCAAGCTGGAGGGGGGCATGTCTGATAATTCAATACAGTGGAGGCAGGCACATGTGCAGCCTTCAGAAGCCTCTGTGAAGTCAAAGCAATGTTAAAGTCTTATGTCTTTTACTGCAGCTTTTGGCATGAGCAAGCATCTGGCCCGGACCTCTCAGTGCCTGTGGAGTGGCTGGAGGTGGCAGAAGTCCCCTTCCTCCCCGAGCAGCCAACCCTTCCTTTGCAGAGCCTGCTGAATGGGAGATGAGTCAGGGTGATGGTAAATAGCAAGTGGGAAATTCCAGGCAGAGGGGCATAAATACAGATTCGCTTGGCCGTCCGGCATCCTGACATTTCCTGCTGTAATGGCCTTTTAATTGATTAATCCTAATATAAAAGATTCATGTTGTCAGCTCCCTCTACAGGTTTTCCAGTTCAGTCTCATCTCGGGAGCCAACAAAAACGTCTCTCCAAGAGCTGTAGAGAAGACAGTGGTGATGGCAGAGCAGGGCATGGGAGACCCAGGTGCCTCTGCAGCGGCCAAGTGTCCTTCACCTTTCCCAAGTGTGAAAGGAAAGGTTGTTTCTGTGCTGGCTGGAGCCAGCTGAAGCTGTTCTGCTAGCTGACTGCCCCAGCGAGGCATCCCGTGATGGAGACCGGAGATGACGAAGCTGCAGCTGGTGACCTGCACTGCCTGCTCCATCTCTTCGTGCAGGGCAGGTTCTCCTCATCTGAGCTGTTGATGGGGCTTTTTGTACCTTGGTACGTGGATCAGGAACCCCCCTTTCCTATCAGTGCCTACCAGCCTTCCAAGGGGTTTCCTCCTGAGATGTCACAGGAGGTGGTCAGCTGGTTTTCTGTCTGCCAGGGCTATAAAATGTTGGAGGTGATGATGCTGCCAGCAGGAGGATATCCAGGAGCCTCATGAGGCTCTGCTACTGCATCTGGAGGCATCACTCAGCCTCAGCTGGAATTTGTCCATTGAAAAGAGAAGCAAGAGGAGAAAGCAATCCTTGTTGTTCCTTGCTCTCTTCATTCCTCAGTCGCATCGGTGCTTTCTGCAAGTTTTATAAAAATCTTCCCTAAAAACCAGAGTTACACGAATGCCTCTGAGAAGATCTCCTACACAAAACCCTTCCATTTTTTAGATATTGTTATTAAAATTTACCTTTCTCTTTGTAAAACAAAGCACCTGCATCCCTGCCTGACTCCACTCCATGTCCCCTCTCGTGTCTGACCTTACTGAGCACACAGCTTGCAGGCTTCCTCTGCGTGCCCTGCCCTCCTCCTGTTGTGGCCACGCTGTGATCCAGAGCCCTTCACACTCCTCTGATGTCAGCTTTGCTCAGGTGCTGCACAGCCACCCTCTTCTCCTGTGTCCTTGCAAGTGCTTGTCCAGTGAAATTCCTGTGAGGTGGAATGTCATTGTTTCCATTGCTTCTGTATGTGTCTGGCAAGGTCCCTTACATGAGACAAGAATCCTGTCCCCGTCCCTTGTATCTCACATCCACAACAGTATTATAACATGAGCTATGATCACAGCAAAGGACCTGGGAGCCCCTTGCTTTTCTGCATAGCTTAAATAGTGGTGGGGTAAATAACGAATTTCTCACTCTTGGTATTGTTAAACACTGTCATTATGTTTTTACCTTGGCTGATGCAAACTGTATTTACTCACGTTCTCTAGTGCCTTGCAGGCATCAGTGTTTGAGTGGGTGGCTCAAACGATGCAGCCCTTTCCACAGTTCTTACTGCCTGCAGGTATGTGGAGGCGAGCAGCGCAATCCTCCAGTGCGCTGGGCAGGCTTGCTGAAACAGGTAAATCCACAGGCAGCAACAGATCTTTCCAGAACCTTGTTTATTGCCCATCTGCTTTTACGTCTCATCCCTTTCCCATTTGAGGGAATTTTAAGACCGTTAAACCCTGTTTCCAGATGACAGAGGGGCAAATACTGGGGTGGGGAGAGCGGAACAGGCTGCATGGGTGCCCTGCTGCCAGCAACTCTGAATTCACCATTTCCACCTGTCCCTTCTCTGTGAATGACTAAAGGTTACAATAAATATCCATGTTGGTTTCACAAGCAGGTGTCACGTACCAGGTAGCAGATTTTTCTGTACTTTGGCTCTCACTCATTAACATTTTGCTTGTGCAGGCACATCGCTGCCTTTATAGCCCTTCTCTTGTTGGCCAGATGGGTTTGTTGGCTGCATTGTATTTTTCAGCAAGGATGCGGCAAATTTGCCATATGGGTGATATTTGCCCCACTACTTGAAATAGTTCTTTTAAAATATGGACATAAGAAGAACCTTTCTGGGACAGCATGGCCAATATCAAGAAGGCTTCAAGAACTGCAGTTACCCCTGTGGTTTATAATAACCTGTCTGCACTGTTCTCCAGTGGCTCCGTTTCGCATGCTGCTGTTACTGTTGTGATGGATCATTTCACGTGCAACTTTAAGATGATGTCTTCTAAATTTAGGGCTTGGCTTCATGAAGCCTCCCTGAATGTCTGATGAAGAGCGATTCTGCCTGTAGGTGCCAGCAGCTGAGCTGGGTTGCCAAACCCTCTCATGTGTGCATCCTGCTCAAACAGCTGAGTTTTGGCTTCTGTTTAAATCAAATGATGTGTGGTGGTATCAAATGCTTGGTGATGTGTCTGGCTAAGGCAGCACCTTCTGCAACTGAAAATGGCTGGTTTTATATGCCAAAAGAGATCAGGGTGAGTAGGATGGTGACAACAAAGCAGGTATGTGCACTACCTGCAGAAAGCAATATTTTTATAAAGATCCCTGAGCAGTTGTGCAAACACAGGTATTTATTTGTGGTAGTTGCGTTGTGCTCGTAAAGTTTTGGTGGTTTGATGATCCTTCAACAGTGCTCTGTGTCCTTGCACCATTTATTGTGTGTCTTTAAGTTACCCCAGGAGAGTTTTATATTTCAAACTGGATTTGTGCCCTTGGCAATCATGGTAATAGAATTAATAATTACATTTTTATAGAATTTCCATTTGCAAAGTGCATTACAACTGGTCTGTAATTAATTGCATACCTGTAACAGCACAGAACTCTATCAGAGCCTCTACAGCAAGAGAATTATTATTGCTTTAATTTTTGAGGGACTGCTTTCCATCCTTTCTCCTGGGACTGACAGGAGCACCCCTGGGTCCCTGCTGCTGCAGCTCTTTCACCGTGGCTCATCCTTTTTGTTTGTTGACCATTAATAGAGTCTTTAATCTTAGCCAGGCAACAGCAACCAGTGCTTTTTGCATAAATAAGCTCTGCACAGATATTTGCTTTAGGCTTTTAACTTTCTGCTTGAATATGTTTATTTCAGCTCTTTTGTTTGAGCATCCTCTCTGTAGGGATAGTTTGAACATTTCAATCTCCTTGTCACAAGCAAAGGACGTTAAGTGAGGTGAGACAGACGTGTCAGGGAACAGTCATGAAGTCAGTCCCCTCCGAATGTCAGAGGGTACCAAACCCAGGTGAACTATGAAGAAATGTCAGGAGGTCAGCAGGAATATCCATGAACTAGGAAGAAGGGTCTTTTCTGCTTTGTGAATAACACTGTAATGACTCTGACCATGTAAGTTTAGGTGAGTTATTTAAGCTTGATTTGTCATTCATCACAGCAAATCCTGAGAGCCAGGGAAGATATTTCATAGTGGAGGTAACTGAAGGTTGCTGGGATCCTGGATGCTGGAGGCAGGCACAGCCACAGGGAGAAGTTCAGCCCACGGCTGCACACTCCCTGCTCAACCTCACTTTCACTGGGCTGGTGTTCAGGGGAATGTTCTTCTTCTCCATCTGCTCACTGTGTTGGTGCTTCTCTGACCGATCCCCTTCTTCTCAGATGCAGGTTTCCCTCAGCACTTTTCCCACTTAACCAGTTTTACCCTTAGTTCTGTTCCCTTGACCACTCGCTGAGTGTGTGTATTTTGTGAGGAGTCTAGGCCAGCTGTCCATGGGATCAGCTATCTGTGTTGAGTCCCAAACCCTAAACCTAGCTCTGCCTGTAGAGAGTTATCCTTTTCTTGTCCTTGGTTCTTCTGAGTCTGTTGGTTCACTATTTTTTGAACTGTATTTATTATAGATATATTTATTTAACAAGGTAAACAACAAAGTAATGAAGCTCTAGCTGAGTGTGCCTTCACTTATTTTATGTATTAGAACCTGAAGAAGATCATTTAAAGCAGTTACTTTGTAAGGAATTTTGTCAGGTTTATTGATTCTTACTCTTGTGTGTCCATGTATTTCAAGAATAGTCACCAGAAAGCATCACTTTATTGAAGTTGTCCTGCAGCTGCACTTGCTCAGGCGGAGGGCAGAGCGCCTGCCCGTGGGGAAAGCCTCACACACCCAAGGGGCTTTAAGCCTTGAGGTGCATTGAGACCTCTCCACACTTCCCAGTCCTTAGGGTGGCTGATGCTCCCAGGCCTCCTGGCCTGAAATAGCAGCAACTCTCTCCCGTGTGAGAGCAGTTCTCCTCATCCTGCAGCACTTTTGCTGTTATTCAAATAATGAGGAACATTATTATCATTAAATAAATAGCTATAATTAATGAATAATGGACATAGCTTGCTTTGCTGATTTGCCCTTGACCCTTGCCAGAAATAGGTGCCTGCAGTTCCTGGGCAAGGCAGCTCCAGGACAGATCTGCTCTGGCAGGTGGCGTTCAGACCACTTTCTCTTTGTTATTAAAGTGTTGTGGAGGGAGAGCAAATGAACCCAGCAGGGTGAGCCGCTGCCACCCTGTGCCCCTGCAGCTGCCTGGGTTCTGCCAGCCCTGGGAGCCAGGCTTCGAGTCCTGAAACATTTGGTTGATTCTCATGCAGTCACCCTCCAGCACCTGGCGCTGTGGGCAGAGCCATGCACAGCGCAGCACTGGCACCAATGCAGGCGTACTGGTCATGGTCTAGTACAAACCAGCTCCTGCAGGCAGTGGGCAAACCTCCTGCATCGCCTCTGCTTGTGGGCTATCCCGCACTGGCCAGCCATGGAGCAAGGGCAGCGGCCACAGCCCAGGGATCCCTTCCCACCCAGGGTTAGCTGTTCTTTACTTCTCCGTAGGCACAAAGCAATTTCGTATTTGGTTAGAAGTGTGTCCGCTCAGAATGAGATAATTGATACAAGCAATTTCAGTTCCCTTTAATATAACAGATCTCAAGTGTGAAACCTCCTTAGTTAATGACCAGCATAAAATAAAAGTCTTTTTTTAGTGTAAGTTCTCAGTTAATTTTACAGTTCGGTTGAAGTGAAAATATCATTAAACAGGGCAGCATTAAACTTTATATTTATTGGACCTCCCCTACTCTGCAAGGGAGAGATAAGCTGGTGTCTTGACAGTTGCTGTTGTGAACCAGTCATTCACCAGTCCCTGTTCTTTGGACACTCCTGGCACTGCCAGCATCACAAGTGGGAAGAGGCAGGAGGAGGAGGAGGGCTGGGCTGCAAGCAGCCCCCCGGCCGGCAGGCACCGTGCACACTGCGAGGGACACACATGCAGGGTAGGTCCCGTCTGTAGATCTGCAGGAAGAAATGTGATAAAATAGCCATTTCTCGGTGCCACATCACCACCTCATGTGTGCGTCATGCAGGGAAAGACTCAAATGTAAGACCCCTTGCACTGCAGCATACATCAATGAGGGCAAAAATATCTCCCATGGAAAACATTTGGGATCCTCATTCGCATCGTGTTCGCAGGCACTGGGAGGCACTGACAGAAGGGACTCAGAGCACTGGCTGACAAACCAGCTTTGGGCTGGAAAGTGCAGGGTTTCCTTACCAGCTTGGTTTCTGACTGCTTTGGGTAACGGATGTGGATGATGGATCTCTTACTAAGGGGCATCACTCACCAGCTCACTGCCAGGCAACGGTATCTGTTTTGGTCACTGATCCCAGGCGGAAACCACTTATAAAGTTCTGGCTGAGCCAGGCACTCATCGAAACCCTGAGGAGCATCCCGTCTGGGTGGGCTCCAGTGTTGGAGCTGAACCAGGATAAATTCCCAGAGTTCTGCCTTTCAGCAGCTGAGGATGATGCTGACCAGGCCGCATGGCAAAGGTCACAGACATGGGCACCTGCGTGCCAGGTGTGTGTCAGACCTGCTGGCCGGTGCCCTTGGAGCACCATGCTTGCCCACACCCTCCAGTTGATCTTGTCAAATGATGCCCAAGGTGGACCAGAGTGGTAATAAAATGGCGTGACTGCTGTTTGAGCCTGCATTTTGATAGGGTGCCCAACATCGGCTCTGAACAAGCACTAGGGCACTGGTAGGGTTCAAAAGAGTCTCCAAGGGTACAATACCCTCCCGTAGCCCTGCAGGGATGCTCAAATGATGGTCCCTCTCTTTTCCTTGATGTCACTACAGAAACACCTTTTTATTCCAAATAAAATTCGCAGGCGAACCTTGAAATAAAGTAATGATACTTGCATTTTATAAAGCAGAAGCCAGCATTGTGAGGAGGCAGCCTTAATATTCAGAAGGTGATGCCTAGTTTATTAAAGCTGCATACAGAATTTAAAACCAGAAAGGTTTGAAGATGAGCTTTGTCAATGCTCTTTTGGCTGTAGTCACATTCAGTCCAGCGCTGACCTGCAAGAAGTCCTCCATATGGATCCGAAGGCTGTGCCTGCTCTGGGGCGAGAATGGGGAATCACCGTGGAGAATGCACACACAGAGCCTCAGTAATTGTTCGCCATCCGCCTGCAAGCAACAAGGAGCTTTGAAGGGTATGGGAGCTGCAAGCTTTGTGCTGCTGACAAAGGACAAAGGATGCGGTTTCAGCTTTCATCCTGCTGCTTCTCCTCCTCCGAGGAGAGCATTAAGTACAGTTGTGATTGATTTTGTGTGAGCTAGGTGAAGCTTCCCTCCCGGAGGCATGGTGGGTAAACGGCCACGTTGGCTGTTTTTAATGCTAAACTGGGCTGTGAGCAAGGCAACACTGCAGCCAGAGAGCTTGGGAAAATGAAGGCACAATAACGGTTCTCAATTTAAAAGAGAGTTTAATGCTGTGAACAAAAAGATAATGAGGAAACAAACTGTTATTTGCTGGAACTCCGGGAGCCACTGTTGTTAGAGATAGGAATGTGAAAGATGCTCTGTTAATGTGAGGAGGAAAAGGAGGTTTGGGAGTCAGAAAGCCCTGCTTTCATGGAGGTGGGTGCTCTCGATCTGCTTTGCAAAGCCCCCTGCCATGAGCTGTGCAGCGGCCATGGGCTCTTTCTCACTGTCGTATTTGCTTTGCAGCTTCTTCTTTGTGTTTGTTCCAAATCCTTTATCCAGTTCTTTTAAATTGCTCTGAGATATGCGTGTGGTAAAGTTCTCTACAAAAGGAGCCTCTAAGCCCTAGGGATAAACTTCAACCCAAAAGTTAAGGTAGCGCCTGCTCTAAGAGGTTTTGGGTGGGGCCTGGAGATTTCTAAACAGAAAAGCAACTTGTTCAGCATTTCTGGGCAGCCACTCAGGCCCAAATTCATTTGTCTTTGGGATCTGCTTGAAACAAAACAAATCATAAAAAAACTCTGAAGAAGCAGAGGATGGATTTGGAAGGAATGATGCCACTTGTTTGCCAATAGGGAATGTTTTATAACAATATGTCCTCTAAATTGACCTTAATGATGCAGTAGTGTCTGGCCAAGGCTCTGGTTTCACACTCTGAAAGTTTCACTCTTCTTGCGGGTGGCTCTAAACCCAAATAAATCTCAGGCAAAGCAGTAGGACACTGCTTTAGGGGATGTGGCAGTTACCAAGCCATCCCCATCAGAGGTGCCGCTCACAGCACAGGAGAGCGTCCCTGTCCTTCTCCCCAACTGCTTTCACCTTAGCAATGTGACGTCTTCATTAGCTGCCCTGCTGGTAAAATGTACTGCTGATGGAGATTAATAGATAAAGTATTTTCTAAACACTTCTCCATACGTTTTCATTAATCCGTGCTCAGGAAATTAATCTTGTGGGGTGACCTGCAAAAGGTGTTAATTGCACTTTCAGAGGAGGATTTATCAAAAGTTTGCGGAGGTGCTGCAACAGCTGCCCCGTGGTGGCAGGATCCCAGCGGGAACATCCCTGTCCTTCAGCCCCTGCACTTAATGCAAATTAAACCATTTCTCTTGAGAGGCTCTTGGAAGGAAAGTGGCTCTGCGGGGCCATGGTTTTACCCCTTTGGGTTCAGCATGGGATCAGAAAAGAAGGAGTAGGTGAATAAGTGAATTAATAGCCACCCTTAACGCTGTATCGTTGTTTTTGAACACTGCTCAGACAGAGACTTGCTGGGTGGTTTTTTTAGTTACCAATAAAGCAATTTGGCCTGAAAATGAAGCTGTGTGTTATGTGAGAGGCTTTGGTGTGATGATGATTTATTTTCCACTTTTACTTATGAAAGCAGACTCGGTAAACTCCTTGTGATTTGTTAACCTACAGACAACGGATTGGATAAAAATGATGGATTGCACGGCTGAGGGAACAGATTTCTGTCCACTCATGGGACCCATTTTTCAGGGCACTTTTGGCAGTGTTAAAAGGTGGTTTGGGGAAGTGAGCGACCCTGGATTTTCTGTGTTTGCTTCTGCTCTGCCTTGAATCCTGAACGTGAGTTGGTTTCAGTGGCTGGGAAAATATTGCTTTTCGATTTTGTGTTGTAGCTGGCTTAAGTGAGACTCAGTGTGCGGTCAGCCTCAATGAAGCGTTTGATATTGGCAGTGAACAAGTCTATGAGCACGCGTCCATGCCCTTTCTCCCAAATGCTGAAAAGTTTCTGTTTACAGAAAAGAAACAAACCATGTTCAGATTTATGTGTGTGGCTGTGCACCTTCCTGTGATCTCTTTGGCACCTTGAGCGTCTGGGAGCTGTGAAGGGAAAGTTTCAGAAAGGGTTTGACGTTTGTACGGACACCGGTTTGGTAAGCGGGGGCTGCTCTCAGGGGATTCCATTCTACCATTTCCCTCTTGAAAAAGTTGAAATAGTGATTTCACATTCAGGTTACATTTGAGTTCTTGCTCAGATGATGTCCTTAATGGAGTTCGTTCACCTTCGGGGAGCTGAGAAGGAAGAGCGGCCTCGGCCTGGGCAGATGGGGAGGTGAGGCTGAAAGCTGCACTTTGAGAACCAAGCTGCTTGTCGTGCTGGAAGTGGAAAGAACAGGAATAACGTGGAAACTCTGTTCTCCAGCAGTTTTGTTTCCCACATTCAGGGAAAAATTGTCTCGGTTGAGAAAACCATTGATCTGCCACAGCCAGTAAAACATTCTAAGATCCAGGAGGGTGAAGAGAACAGACCTAATGGCATAAAGTGTAAAAGGTTGTTTTGTGAAGTCTCGTGGTCTTTCCCAGTCTCTGAGCCTATAAGAATTATTTTGGATGTTTTAACTGCTGTGAAGGGACAGATGGAAGATTCCCTCTGCGTGAGAGGAGGTGATATATGGAAAGTGATTCCACATTCTGTTTTGTCAAAGATCTCATCAGCAGTGCTTGATTTTGTTGAGAAAATGTGCAGGAAGCACCTTACAAGAAAGGTTTGCAACTGCCAGCCCATCACTTGACTTCCATTTGCTGGTGCCCTGTGCCTGCCAGGGTCTCCTTCCCTGCGCACCAGCACCTGTGGCACGGTGGGACCCTGCAGCTGGGGCAGAGCGGGGAGGTCATGGCACCCAGAGTGGGACAACACCTTGTGCTGCGGTCAGCTCCTGGCAGCCAGGTCTGGGTGACCTCCAGGAATGCAGCCCTCATTACCTGCCAAATAACCCACGGGTTCAGCTGATGCTGTGTCAGCATTTCCAGCTTGTTAGAAAGTACAAAAGGTTGAAGAGGGATGGGTGAGATCCCATCCATGTGAACAGAGTTTGTGAGACTAATTTGTGTGGAGGCTTGCATCTACTTAATCCGTAATTAATCAGCAGAGCCCACCGGTTCTATAATTGGATGTTAGTGACAAGTTAGTTAAAGCAAAATTGAATCCCTTCATGTCACCTTTGTGTATGGGAGGCACTGCAGATTCCGCACTTAATCAATGCATTGGGTACCTGGTCGCTGCAGTTGCAGCCGAGTGGCTGGGGAAGCGCGGGAGCATCCTGACCAAGTGGCCAGTCCGTGGCCCCGGCACGGTGGATTTGATGGTCTTGGGGCTGCACAGCAGCTAATGCTACATGGGCCATGTGTGGTAGGACTCCGAGTGTCTCTTGGAGGACAGTCCATGCACAGGAGCACAGGGAGTGCTCTTTGTGGAGCGCCACTGCACCTTCTCTGCTCCTGGCTGAGCAACCCAGAGAGCAGGGGGAAAGGGAGCCCAGTCTCACAGTCCAAGGTACCTCCATCTTGAAGTCCCGTTCCACCTGGAAGAACGCAAATGAACTTTTTGTTTGCAACGTGTAGACAAATACTCTTTAGACATCTGTACTTTGAATGCTAGGGATAGATATTGCTGTTATTTTACAAACACGAAGATTATTTGCTCTTAGCTTGCAATTTTTGCTTGTATTCTCTGTAATACCTCAGGGTGTGTGGAAGATATTTGCTGTTGTGTTTCGAGTTGTGTTTTCCTTCCTCAAAAGTCCAAGGTTATAACTGTTAAATAGCCCTGATGAACTCGGCAGAAGGCAGAGGAATAACTTGCAATATCTCAGAGATAAAGTCACCTCAGGAGGACACGAGGAAGGTCTCCGAAATGCTGCTGTTGGTCATATGGAGGTGACACCGGTCTTGTGTACCCTGCCATAGCAGACCTCTTCTAACATTCAGTGTCTGTCACAAAAACGAGTTTTCCATTTCTGATAAAATATTAATACAAGTAAAATGTCAACCTTTTTGCTGCTTATTGAATGTCAGGAACTCTCGGCTGTTTGCTGGTGAACTTCAGTAAACTGAG
The DNA here is from genome assembly GCA_033558235.1 of Neomorphus geoffroyi. Taxonomy (NCBI): domain Eukaryota; kingdom Metazoa; phylum Chordata; class Aves; order Cuculiformes; family Neomorphidae; genus Neomorphus; species Neomorphus geoffroyi. The sequence goes on along the minus strand of JAUMJM010000029.1, from coordinate 313,309 downwards.
GCACATTGATTGTGAGAAACTGACGCTTTGCTGTTTGGGTTTTTGGAATGGAAATGAAATATTTATAAGTAGGTTGCAAGCAATATAAACTTAGCATTTCTACAATGGCTTCTCCAGAAAGACATCCTTAAACGCGTGCTTACTGTAGCTCCTGCCTTGCGCCCCGAGTCGTTAAATTATTCAGCCCTTTTCAATCCATCCCTAACATCGAGCTCCCCTTTTTCCACATGCTGACTCCCAAAGCCTGGCTGTCCCCTGGAAAAAGAGGATTTCCTCTTTGTTTGTGCTAAGTTTAGCAGACATTAGTTTAATCAAGAAGCCCTTTGTTACAGCAGGTGTTGAATTGGAATGACTAATCACTTTCCAAACCTTTTTATAATGGTGTATTTGCTACCTTAGTCAAATCTCCACTAAGACGGGCCAAATAATCCTTTATTTAGTCAATGTTTCCATAGAAATGTACTTAGGTGTCTACCTATCTTCATTAACCTCCATCGAATCTGTTCGGTCTCAGCCCCCCCAACAGCTGAGGTGACGAACACAGACATTAACAGTTTGTACAGGTTTGTATCTGATTTTCCATTTATGTTGTAGTAGACGTGATTAAAGCCTGCGAGTAAAATCTCAGCTAATCCTGTCATAGCTTGGCCCATTAGTTTTTTGTTCTTCTATTAGGATTTTAGGCATTTCTTTGACACATTTTTATTGCCAGATTAGGAGGAAAACACTTGACTTGTTTGCAGCGTTCTCATTATATTGTCTTTATAACATTTCTAGAAGAGAATAAATATAAAATACTTCTGTGTATTGTGGCTGTATTTCAGGCTGACGTTAATATGCTTCATGATTTTCCAGCTCACAGTTCTTCTAACCTTGTGGTGACAGCCAAAAAGCCCTTGTACCTGGGGAAGCACAAGCTGCTGAAGCCAGGATGATGTGTGGGGACCTGGGCAACATCTCTGTCCTATAGGCTTTATGGATTCCACTTGAGTAACTGCCAGGACAGTGTTGGTCCAGCAAACCATCTCATGGAACCAAAGCAGCCTTTCAAGCTGCTGCTTTTCCTCCTGTTAACTCCTGGCTGGTGTTGGGTTGTTGGGATGCTTCTCCCTTACCTGAGAATATGGGAGTCTGGGTTTTGCCTTGCACTTCTGTCACTCAGATCTCCCTTAATAATTGCTTCCAAACTCAGACTGTTTCATACCTGGCAGGGCAACATCAGACCATCCCTCCGCTGGGTGCACTCCACCCTGGTTGTTCACCGGGCCCAAACGAGACAGTTTGAGGTTAGGAAGTGGAGTTAAATGTTGGACATCTTGCCCAGTGATGCCTGGCTGGGCTGACAGGGGGCAGTCCAGTGGCCTCCAGGATGCCCGACTGTGTTATCACAGTCATCCCCTGTGGGGTTATTTTTATGATTTATGGGGTTTGGGTTCGGTGGCGAGCAGTGTGGGCAGCAGGGTATGAGGTGGGTAGTGTGAAGCTTTTTGTGTCAGAGCAGGAGGCGGTTCAAAAAGAATATTTCATGACTAATTGGCCGTGACTGCTGTCCCCAAGGAAACTTTCAGCTCCTGGAAAGCTCATAATTCCATTGAGGATCCCGTGCATGCTCCCCACCTGAATTGTTCCCAAGGGAAAGCTGCAGCCTTTTCCTCCTGTGTCTCACAACTTTTTTCCTATCCAGGCAGCATCCCCCTGGTACGGTTCTCACTGAGGCTGGGGTGATTAAGCACTTAAATTGATTAATCAGATTTCTTGTGATGAGAACTACTGTCATTCATTAATCTGAATAGGATTATAAATAAGAGTTGGCAGATAGGGGAGACAAACATGTTGACAGATAGACCTGCTGCTTTGAATACAAATTACCCTGCTGCATCTGGAGGGGTTTCACTCCTAGCAGCCGCAGGATACAGCTTCCCTAAAGGTAAAATGAGACTGAGATTAAAGTATCCCCACATTAATAAAGAAATATGCATTTATGAACAGCAGCCGCTGCAGGTGGGTGTGTGGGGCTGCATACCAATGATCCTACAGCAGGGCTGGGCTGTGGGTTTTGGTTTTTATGTAATTATGAAAGATTTTACGAGGTTAGTTTTAGTCAAAACTCAAGGATAACCCAATTGCAAGTATGTGGCCAGTAGCAGTATGAGGAATAAAGTAGCAGGCTAGCATGGGCAGTTCCTGTTGAATCATCGTCATCATATATATAATAACAGATAATTCGTATTAAATTTTGCCCTTGTAGAGCTGTGGTCTCATGTTCACTTTTTGGAGAAATAGCCTTGTGCTGTTCATCCCATGCGTAGTGCATGCAGTGATGTAGTGGGTGGCTCGGGAAAGGTGTTGAAACCCTCGCCACATTGCAGCTGATGGCAGAATTCCCACTGCTGCAGCAGGGCTGGAGATTCCCTGCCGGTGATGAGGTGGCTCTGCAGGTCATTTCTCTCATTGCAGAGCAGCAGGCAGGATCGCTGCAGAGCGCTCTGAGATTAAAGCTGTCGCCACTTGTTGAACTGGCCTCATGCATTGCTTTTCATAAATATTTAAAGAATTCTTATTAAAAGAATTACCAGTAGAACAAATTAAGTGCCATAGCTGGTGCGTAGTGTGCTGCTGTGTTACTTGAGTCAGCATTGGAAGGTCAGGAAGCCAGCATGCTGCTCGCCATCATGGAAAGATGGATTTCTCTGGGTTGACACTGCTGACACCTCCCCAGGGACGGCGAATGGGTCGGTGGCTGGGTCCGTGTCCAGGCTCCCTCAGACAGAGACAGACAGGGGCTTGCGTGGAACCTAAGCAGCCTGGCCTTGGGCTGGGATTTGCTGTTGGGCTGTGGGCCAGAGAGTTTGGTAGCCAATGGGCAGCTCCTGCAAATGCCCTTCCTGAGAACATGGGCTACCAGCACAAATATCACATATGGAAAAGAGAGGCTTAGGCAGGCTGGAAGACACAATTACCGACTTGCTTGTTATTATAATAACATAACCCATTCTGCGACAGCCCTGCTGCATTTGTGATAACAATTCTGTGTAACTTTTCCTTTTGGCAAGTCTGATGGAGAGGACACGGTAGTGTCTGGCTGTGCACCAGGCTGAGAACATCTGCGTAGGGCTTGGGTCACTGAGCCCCTTCCTGTGAGGAGAGTGGCTGTGCGCCCTTAGCACCTTAACGGAGAAGGTGGGAAACCCAACGGGAGTTTCTGTCAAGGCAGAACCACCACATCCCCATCCTCTTCCTCTCCAACGTGACATCTCTCCCTGTGCTGCCTGCACGGTGAACTTCAGGAATGACAGTGCATCAAATTCCTGGACCCAGGGGTTTTGGGCCATGGAAAAACCCAACACAGGTGTTAAAAGAGAAAATGTCACTCTCTTTCAGTACTGAACAGGTAATACAGCTGAGCCTGTCTCTGGTGTATGCATCAACATAACACAGAGAGAGTCTAAAGGCCAGGCCTAAGGGAAGTAGTGTTCGCTTGCAAAATCAAGAGACAATGCTAAAATCCATCACTTTTTTGGGACTGCTCTCCTTCATGCTTGTGCAGAAGGTGCAGCAAAGTGTGCTGCAGGCTGGAGTGGTTCCCAGAGCTCTGGGGGAGGAGTATTTGGGTGAGGAGCCATAGTCTGTGTAGTGGGACTGTGATAAAGAAAGGGATGAGGGTCAAATCAGGAGGATGGAGACATCAGTCAGGCAAACAGTGTAGGATCTCAGGAGTAAAATCTACAGTTTAGAATTTGGGCCATTGAAGATCTGTACCCAAATCTGCAGATTTCTACCAATTAGCCAATGTCATTAGAAGCAGCATTTCTAACAGGGAGAAAGTTAAAACCTGCAGTCCTTGCGGTGATTTCAGAACTCCACAGAGGGAAGACAGGCTTTGAAAAAGAGACTATTAAACATTTAAATATTTCATTAAATATTGAACATTTCAAAAATTCAAAAACAAGTCCTGAGGTAAACAGGACAATATTGGGTAACAAAAGCAACCAGAAGTGACACAGTCCTGCAGCGCATAGAGCTTGGCCCCCAGTTTTGAGGCTGTGGTATCCTCTCCTCCCTGGATCAGCCATCAAACGGGATCCTTGGGGTCAGTCCAGAAACTCTTATGTAGGTGGAACTGCTGGTGATGTCCAGGGCATCAGGAGCATTTGAAACACGGCAGGAAAAAGAGCCAGTAGGATTTGAACCAACACTGTGGCAGCAAGCTGAATGCCTGAGCAGCAGGCAGCGCTGATGCTGTGCAGAGGCAGGCTACGATGCTGCCACCGTGCCAGCTGGAGCCCACAAACGAAGGGTCAGGTTCTCTGGGGTTTGCAACTGTGTAGAAATTCTGAGGTGTTTTTGTGATTGGCTGTCAGTGTGCAGTGACTTCTTGCCCAAAGCAGCAAACTGTAAGCAATTGTTCAAGTTTTGTTGACATCAATAAAATGGAAACCTTGCCAGCAGCGCAGAGCAGTCCAGCACTGAGATATGAGCAGGCTTTTGATGCTTTGCTGAGTCAAAACTACTGTCTATAAACGTCAGAGGAAAATCCAAACCTGTCTAATGTCTGTGTTTCACTGAAATCAGGAGTGAGAAAACATGTTTAGCAGTGTTTTAGTTGAAGATTTGCTGCTGTGATGGGAAATTTTGGATGCCTCCCTATGTTATGATGCTTTTTTTCCCGTTTTAGATCAAAATCGCACCTGCGGGTGCAACCTGGGGGATTCCTCAGCACCATGGGGTTTGGCCACGGTTCCAGCCCCCTGTTTTAAATGGCTGAACCGGGGCTGACCTGTGCAGAGAAATGTTGAGGTCAGTTTCTTGTTGCATCGCCGTCAACTCGATGTCCCTGTACAGAGGTGTCAAAACCTACTTCTCCGCTCACTTGGCCAAGCCCCCAGCACTGTTGCCCCTTCCCCAACCACATCTCGCTGCTGGGGGAAGACAAATAAGATTGATGGTACTGGGTTGCCTGTGCATAGTGTTGGCATCGAGTCGGGGGTTTTATAGCAGCACGTTGGCTTTTCTCCCTGAATTTTGATTAATGGAGCAGGCGGGAGCTGCTGCTGTCTGCCGGCTCCCGCAGCTGACAGGGACAGCCTAATCTGATGTTGAAATGGATTTGGAACGTGTCCGTGGCTTTAGCATCCCTGTCCTGAATGAGGGACCATCAGCTGTGAGATAACCCAATCTCGGAGGGTGCTTTCTTCAGGTCGTTTTGAAGAGAGGTGACACATAAAATTCGAGGGGTTTCCCTGATGCTTGCTAATTTGGCAGCCAAGAGGCAGCTCACATTAGAGACTCGGGGTTTTCAGCTGCTTTGCTTTTTCAACTGCACTCTGCCCTGTCAGAGATGATCGGCAGACAATTTTGTGGGTGCTTGTTCCAGATACAAGTGGAAGATGGCTCCTACATGTAAAAGAAATGCATTGCTATGGACAGCTAACAAAATTCTGTGATTGTGGTTTGTATGAAACCCGGAGAAACTGATTCCAGGAAGCTTGGAATGGTGTCTTTGGTGGGATATGAAAAAGTTGGTGAAAAGAATGGGATAGCCATGGTATCTATTTAAACAGACAATGGAAACGTCAGTAATGGGACTGGGAGAGTGGGTTTTGCTGTTGCATATTGGTTGGTATTGCAAAACACAGGTTGCTGATTTGAAGAATCCTGATATGAGAACTTAGAAGCTGTTTTTCCATCTTCCCTTCTGTGTCTGAGAATCTGTCCCAAATGCAGCCTGCATGCTCTTGCAGGGCTGCCGCTCCTGCACTGGGGCCATCCTGGTGCAGTGTGTGGCTGTGCAGGGGATGGAAAGCTGAGGGCTCAGGTATAGCCACTGATTTAGACCTGCACCCTGTCATCAAGTGATGAGCAGAATGAACCTGGCACCTCCCTTGGCTCTCCCAGGAGGTTTGATCCATGGCAGCAGTGCTGCTGCTTCAACCAGTATGCTGTTTCCTGGCGGAAGCTGGTGGAGCAGCTCTAAAGTCGTTGGTGTGATTACAGAAAGCGATCCTGGCAGGACGGTCCTGTAATGGGGATGCGAGTAGCTGCTGGACTTGAGTGCGTGCTGCTCAACACCACCATAACAGCCAGGAGCGGTGTTGGGGGAAAGGCACTGGGGCAGGAACCTGTCCCTTGGTGCTGAGCAAGGAGCCTGGTCCATCCCTGCCTCCCCAAGCACCCGTGGCTGAGGACAGGGTCCTCTTTCCCCAGTAACCGGTGCAGGTCCTGCCTCTGATGTCTGCGGGCTGTGGCATGTGGGAGCCTTATGCCATAAAATTACTTGAGTGTATTTTAATAATTTAGAGCCGCAGGTCTTACGTGATTTGTTCTCTAAAGATTGATTTAGCTTCTTATTAAGGGAATTGGGGATTCAGTGTGAAAATCTGAACAAAATCTAGGCAATTTTTAGGGTTTTTTTAATACCCATCAGTGTAACTCGGCAGGGAGAAGAATTTCAAAGTCTGTCCAGCCCTACCTTGAATTTCTGATTCTCCTGCTTTCCTATTCCCATTCCCAAGGTGTTCTTGTTAAGGAAGAAAACCTCAGCATTATTGTATTATTTTTAAATAAGCCAGAATCACTTTAAGGAGCTCAGGATACAAAAATCCACTCATACTTTGATTTTTTCCCCCCTTCATTTTCCAGAATTTTGATTCCACAAGATGTGGACTGCATGTAAATGGCATGGAAGGCCGCTGTGACTGCACAGAGAAGGCCCTTTTCTTTAATTATCAGTCGGTTTTAAAGAGGTGCAGGATGCAGTGGGGCTGGCAGGGCCTGGTTCTCTGCTGCCAGAGTCCAGAGGCAACTGGGGATTCTGTGTTCTGGGGGAGCTGCATGGCTGCTGCTCGCGGCTGTTTGTCTGCACAGAGCGGTCCCCCCGTCGCAGGACCCCGGAACATGCACACCTCTGTCTGAAAGGCGACAATGGCTCGTGCTCAGGAGCAGATCTGCAGCGATGGACCCCGCCGCTGCCATGGGCAGCCCTGTCCTACCACAGGGATGAGAGCGATCCCCGCAGGCCAGCGTCCATGTCCCTTGGCTGGTGCTGCTCACAGCTTCTCCAGGGCCAGGCTGCTGGCACATCCCGTGGGAGGTGACGGCCACTCGCAGCTTGGCCGCGGCTCTCCCAGCAGCAATCAATAAGCTGCTGAAGTGGCATTTCTCCTCAGACCATTCAGAAATGCCACTTCTTTTCTCCAGGAGATTTTGTAAACTCAAAAGAGAATCATGGAAAAAAAAAATGTTCTCTCCTGTCCAACCCATTAATTCCACCTGCTCAGGACAGAATTAACCTTGGCAAGCCTTCCAGAGGAGAGAGTCGTTCTAACCTCAAAAATCTGCTGATTAAAGCTGGTTTCAGGAATTCGATTTCACTTAATGCGTTGGCTGGGAGCCCAGCCAGGCATTAATGTGGCTGCAGACATGCAGCCTCTGCGCTTTGTGCCTCCCTGAGAGAAAAAATAACATGAAACCCTCAGAACACCCTGTGGATGGAACCCTTTGGCCTGTCTGGAGTGGGAATTCATGGTGAGGACCCCTTTAGCTGAAGGCATTTGGTTTGCCCCGGTTACCTGTCACTGAAGACCAGCAGGGAGGCAGTTCCGTTCTAATCTGTTGGAGCGCTGTGTGCCAGGCCATGTTCCGTGACCCTGGCTCAGCGTGCAGCCCTGGCTCAGCGTTGGGCAGAGGGGTTTGCACTGCCCCGTGTTGGGCACAGGGAAATCTCTTCTATGTACCCCCTCCCTATGAACCTGCATGTCCCGCGCTGTCAGACCTCAGCTTTTGTGTCGTCTCATAGCACTGAGCTCATTAACCCTGAGAATCCTCCAAAACAATGAGGCTTAGATTTCTAAGGTTTCTGTTTATATCTTAAACATTTTTATGCCTTTTTAGCTGAAAATTAATGTAGTTTTTACTGCCACTGTCGCTCAGTTTCTCTTCGCTGCAGATGTGGGGTTTCCTGGGTGTTTCCCTTACCACGGTGCATTTCCCCAATGCTCTCAGTGCCAGCACACAGTGCTATAAGGAGGAATGCACTGAAACTGCTGCTCAGGAAAGGCAAATCATTGTGCATTGAGTGGTTGTATTTTAATTTATTATTATTATCATCATAATCTCTCCTTTTATTGTTCTGTTAAAACTTTTTTTATCTCAACCCATGAGTTTCCCTTTTCCTACCCATGAATTTCCCTTTTCCTTTCCCGATCCCTCTCCCCATGAGGGGTGGCTGTGCCCTGTTCAGCTGCTGGTCGAGGGCTGAACCACAGTACCAAGTTAGAACATCTAACACCAATACAGAACTGGATTCCTGCATTGTGCCACATGGCCGATGCTCTGTGAGTTCTGTGAGCTGTTAGGATTTTCTTAGCAGTCTGCTGAAATGTTGAAACCCATTTCCATGGATGTGGGATACTGTTATGGAGTTGATCATTGACACCTCTGGAATTGTGTGCCAGAGATCTGGAGCCAGCGGACAGCTTTCCGGTGAGTGGCAAGGAACTCAGTGTCACTGCTCCCATTTTTTTTTTTTGTCTTAATCACGGTGAAGTTTCAACCGCCTTCCCAGCAAGACAGGGCTGTGAAGCATGCGGGGCTGTGCTGGTCTGTATTAATATTGCATGAGGCGCTGCGGAGGCTTCTCCAGCTGCGTGCTCCAGCCCAGCTTTCCTATCCGCACTGGGAAGCTGGTCGGACTGGGAGGTGCTGCACCTACCACGCCGCTTCCCGAAATGGGGGCACTAGCTCTGAGTCAGCAGAACAGAACGTTAAAGCCCTTTGAATGCAGCCCCTAGTACCAGGAGTTGCTGTCAGGGATTATCCCACACAAATGGCGCTGCTTTTGCCTGGGCAGAGTGGGGGGATTTAAATGTTAAGCTTCTTTTGGATTATTTTCTGCAGGGTTTTTTCCCCTCTGTTTTTCCTACCTACTTTCTGTGTGTGTGGAATGCACACTTGACACATTTAAAAACGTTATTAATCTTGGTCACTTGTATTTTAAAAATAGCTGGGTGACAGCAGCCAGCAGTCCTTAAATCCTCTTTAATTCAGGGCTACCTTGCGAGTGATGAGCGTGGGGAGGAGCCGCTGCCACCACGCTCTTGTGTGCTCACCAATAAGCGTGTGCGTTGGCCAACAGCTCCGTGCTCGCCCCGTTGCAGGACATGCCAACAGCACTGGGGCTGGCGAGCTGACTGCCTGTGAGGTATATTCACAGGTTGTGAGGTGCCTCCAGGATTTTAAATGATGATTTACTGGCCCTGTTTTGTTCGTGCCAAATGGCCAGCGTTCTGCACTGGTAGGATGGCACAGACAGAGCCCTGTCCTGGCATGGCTTCATGCATGACCATGATAAAAGCATCACCAGGGCACTGAGCATACATCACCTCCTGCAGCGCCAGTGAAGTCTTGGTGCCACATGTCAACCTTTGCATCACTGTTAATGTGGTAGCATCCGTATCTGCAGAAACGGGGATTCGAGACAACTGGGAGGGTGATTTAGCACTAAGTGTTTTCCAGTACCCATATACTTAGGTCCCACTTAGTGCCGCGTAGAGTCTTGCTAAAATCCAGCCAGAGCCAGGGCTACCCTGTCCTGCAGTCACTGCTGCCGGGTGGATGCACGGTGACGATTCCTGCACCCCAGGCTGGTGAGAAGCCCCTGAAAGGGTGCAGACAGGGCTGAGCGCAAGGGAAGAGCGCATTAATCGTGAGAGTCGTTGTAATTGACGCAGCTGCTGGAATACAACAAGAAAAGGAAATTCCCATTAAAAATATCCTGCAGTTGGATTTATTTTTTTTTTCCTTCTGTAATGGCAGAATGCTGGTGTGCCTGGAATAGGTGTAGCCCATGATCTTCCAGGGGAAATATCTGAAGAAAGCTCGAGCAGATTGCTGGACTGTTGCAGTCTCGCATTTAGGGAAAACTAACCACCTTTGGTGTGGGAGAATGTGTCATTGCACACACACCTGTCCCCATATGTGCTGTATTAAAAGCCAGCAGAGTCAGAAAATAATATCACTTTCTTAATAATAAACAAATCTTGTGAACAGGAATTGTATTGAGATCTTTTAAATTAAAAATGGTTTTGTGTTTTTGGTTTATGATGGGCTCAGCTTCCAACCGACAGCAATAGAAATTTGATTTTTCCTTCAGAAAGAGATCCTCAGCCTTACCCATTTAAGTTAATCAGAGAGAGTTCATTTTGAAAAGAAGAAGAAAAAAAGGAACTGTGTTTTGTCATTTTGCAGTTCTTCCGGTTTACAAATGCCAGATTTTCAGTTTACGTACCCAAGTGAGAAACATGGAAAAGGAGATTTGTGTTGTGTTTATTAAAAAATAAAATGATGTTGCACACAAATTTAAGCACAGCTGCCACCCCTCTGCACAGTGTGGCGGGCGCATGGTGCCCTGGGTTCTGGCCGCCTGGATGGACACAGTGCCCGGCCCAGCGGGGCTATTGGGCAATTCTGTCACCCAGAGCAACGATCAGAAAAGATTTTGAGTGCTCTAACCCGGTGTTGAGTGTTCCCAGCCCTGGACTGCCTTCTGAAACTGCACCCTCCAGTAGTGGATAGCACACTGCTGGTCCCATCCCCAGTGCTGCATGCTCGGGCCATGGTTTCCTTCGTTAACCTGACTTTGCTTTCTCTCTTTTTGTGTCCCCAGTGCTTGTACGGCTGCTATGTCCATTCCTCCATCATCCCCACGTTTCACAGAAGGTGCTACTGGCTTCTACAGGTAGGAGGACGACGAGTTTCTCTCTCCTGGGGTAACTGCAGTCAGCTCGTATGCCGTGTCGGACCGTGGCTGGTGGTCCCATGTTTCAGTGTGTGCAGAGATTTTGGTTGTCAGAAGGGGATGTGGATTTTCTCTTTTGTACATCTCTGTTTAGAGGCATGGTACATTTTCTTTAGGAGATGCAGAGCTGATGCCATCTCAAACGTTCTCCAAGCAGAGTCAGCTCAAGTGAGCCTTTTGTAAGGTTTTCAGTTCGGTGTTTCAGCTCTGGAGCAAAGCAGCAGGAGTTTGGCAATCCGACTGTTGTAGTGGCACACGATGCTGTGGGAGAGAAACCAAACCCATGGCTGTGTTTAAATTTGGGGTGAACCTTGTAGCCAACCTTGCAGTAGATCTGCCTCACTCCAGTGGGCAGTTCAGTCTCAAGGGGATTTCTGGGGTCACTCAGTGATTTTTCTTCTGGCGACTGTGACACAGTGAGGCCCTTGGAGGAGTCGAGCTGAGTTTTCCTCTTATTTCTGCGTGGTCTGGACAGTGGCCAGATTCCCCAGGGCTCCTCAGGCTGCAGTGGGTGTGCGTGTGTTCATGGGTGGGCATTTGCCAGACCAAGGTGCTAACCCTGAGTTGCAGAGCTGTTTCTATTATTGACTGGTTACCCTTGCTTAGGAAGTGGAAGCAATTTGGTTTCTTTTGTTAGAAAACAGCATTTGACACATATCATAATAATGATATTGCTTTAAAGATTAAACCCCCGCAGTTCTGAAAACAAACAGGTCTGTGGAAAGTGAGGCATCTGTTTCGAGACACAATTGGAAAATAATCCCTTTTCCCCCTGGTTTTGCAATTGTACTTCCATGTTAACAAAGATGTTGCTGCTGCTGTCAGTGTTGCGTGACAGAGCCCCATGACCTGCAGAGGATGGCGAAATCCCAGGGAATGTGCACAAAATGCCACTGTCCTTTGTGGCGTTTGTGTACACCTCAGCTCTGTTTGCATCCTCCATGTCTGAGTGCCGTGTGCAGGTGGAGGGGAGACACTTGGCTACCATGGTGGGAGCACCGTTCACCTCTGTGGAGGAACCCAGACATTCAGCACATCTCCCTGCTGCCTCTCAAGGACCCAACCTGCATCCCTGGTGGGATGTAACGAGTGGCGAGGGGAGGGAGGTGTCTCTGTGCCTAAAGAAGCTGTTAAATGCTTGCAGTTCAGTGCGCTGAGTGGAGCAAAGCCTCTGCACTTGCAGTCGGGTTTGTTCCGGGGCAGCAGACAGCTGCTCGCGTTGTTGTTTGGCATCCATCTCTGCCAGTGTCCATGATGGATGGTGTGACACGAGAATTCAGAGGAAACCCTCAATTCCCTCTGAAAAACTGCTGGCATGACACAACGGTACTTCCTGAGGCAGCATCTGTCCCAGACGTCCCTATGAAGGCAGGGGAGACCACGGTGGGTGGAACTGCAGGTCACTTGGTTCCTCTGCTCTTGCTTACTCAGGAACAGGTTGTCGGGCTGGGGCTTGCTGGAAGCATCCTCCCTCGACCACCTCAGGAGCTTGGGGTGGTCCTGGTCCTGCACAGGGCTGAATGATGCTGCAGGTCCACCCCTGCACTGGTAGGCAGCAGCCCTCAGCCCAGGCACAGCCCCTGCAGGTGCCAGGAGGAGGTTCCCAGCGTGTCTGAAAGACTGCTCAGCTCATGAAATGTTTTCAGACAAACTACAGAAGGGGTGTATTTCTGTCAAAATTTGGGGCAGATGGCAGAGGCCTTCTTCTTAGATCCCAAAAGGAACAGATGATGCAAAATCAAATAGCAGAGCTCCAGCCTAAAATTGGGCTGTGACCTTTGGGGAGGTTTGCTCCTGGCCCACAGAGCTTTCTCTGTTACCTTTGAGGGAGGATTTTCTAGCTTTGCCCATCTTTCTGTCAGGAAGTTTCTCATAATTTCAACCCATTATCCAGCAGCCTGAGCAATGTCCGTGCAGCTCAAGTGCTCCCCAACCATGGGAAGTCCCCAGATCTGGCTCTGTTGTGCTTGTCCTCCACAAAATCCTCCCATTGTAGGTCTCCCCTCTTAACTTTAATTGCAAGTTTTGTATTTCTTTTTACTTTTGTTGCATGGCATCTCAGGTCATTGCTGGACTTGGCCATTGTGGCAATTCACAAGCTCATATCTAATGATCCACATCATATCTCCATAGGATCTTCTCAACTGCATCCTGAGATCTGGCTCATACGCATTCAGGGCGGGGGGATCGACATTTGGGCTCCTCTTTGCTCTGGTAATTGTTCTGGTTTGAGATGAGTGGATGTGAAGTATGTTTCTTACAAGCCTGTTTATAGAATGTGGTGCAGGGCATTGCGTTGTGGATGTGGAACACTCAAATCCAGAAACAAGGACACGCTGTGCCTCTGCTGTGGGAGGAACAGTGGGACTGTGATTCATGATGGCATCTCCAGGTGTAAATGAGCATCCTTCAACCATGTGCTCAAGGTTGTGCAGTTGTAGAGAAAGGAGCAGCCCAGGAACCAATGATGCTTTCGTAGGGGCTGCACCACGTTTCTGTTAAGCTCCACAAGAGATTTGGGGCGAGTGGGAGCAGGGAAGGGAGGTATTTTGTGCATCTGCTTCAGAGTCTTCCACTTCAACACCACCTGATAAAAGACTTTCATCTTCCAAAATGGGTACAGACAGGGCAATGTGGAACAATCACCTCCAGCAACACGTAAATGGGCAGTTTTGCTTTTCTTTGAGAGCGAGGCAATGCGTTCCCGGGATACGGAGCGCTGCCTGCGAGTCGCTGCTCAGTAGGAAGTAAATACAATGTCTGTGATGCCGCCTGCGATTTATGGGATGATCTTCCTCCAAATCCTATTGTCAGGTTAGATATTGATTAAAACTCCGCATGCAATTGCCTTGATCTTTTCTGACTAGTGTTTCCAGCGCAAAGGCCAAGACTCAAACCAGCTGCAGAGACTGGCAGTCTCTCCTGTGCATTTAGACTGTGCTGCAGCCATTAATTATACGCTGGTATCTGATTTCTTACTTAAACAGCTTTGCGTTGTCATTTTTGATTGACACCACATGCCTTCTCCCCGAGGACTGGTCAAAGGGATAAGAAATGAGAACTGCTTAGCCTGAACTGTGGGAAGGCAGCGCACAGCGCTCTCAGTCCCTGCCACAGGAGCCGTTCTGCCGCACAGGGCACCACAGCTGAGGCCTCCTCCCTTCCATTCAGAAGGGCTTCACTTTGTTCAGTTTAAGCTTTCTTCATAATGGATTTTAGATGCTGCCTTACCCCAAATGCTGTTAGTATTTTTAGTAGACGTAGTTGCAGAGCAAGCCCTGCAGTGTCTCTGCTGGAGACCAGGAGAGAGCACCCGGCACTGGCAGCCACTCACATGGACCTCTTGGAGCTGAAGGAAGGAAAGATGACCAAGGAGCTGTTTGCCTACATTAGATTCTCATGTTTTTCTTTCCATTTTCTGATTTCTAGAAATATAAGATCATGCTCTGAGCAACAGGCAGGGGAAAGAATGGGGCTGAGGGTCCATATCGGCTCTGCAAGGGGCGTAGGGAGGACCTTCGCTGCCATTCTGGGTTCCCCCGTTCCCAGAGGCTGTTACTGAGTCCTTGCTGTCGAGCTAGGGGAATCCAGAAAAGAGCGCAAATGTATGGGGGTATAAATTGTGATTTACTGTTATTATGTGGTCAGAGACTGTGGGTACCCAAGGGTTAACTTCTGCTGAGAAGTGCGGAGCTCATGGCAGGCAGAGCCCCAGCCAGGATGGGCCACAATACCAAACTGAGAAACTCCTGCCTTCCTAAAATGTGGCCACAAGCAACATCTAAAGGAAGAAAAAGCCCTGCCACTCTCATGTTCAAAACGTCAAAACGCCATAGTTTCTAAAGGCTGAGGTGTTTCCTGGCTACTGTGCCACTCTTCAGTGCCCTCCTCTGACCTGAGCGCTTCTTCGCCTTTGTGGTGGTGCTACTGCCAACCCCAGTGGTTGTTCTCAGACGCATCTACCCCAGAGCCTCCTCAGCACAGGTGTAGCAGTCCTTTTGCGTTGGAAGGGATTATTTCTGCAGGACCAGGCCGAACCTCCCCCAGCAGGTGGGTATTTACAGAACAGACCTTTTAAGCAGGCACGCTTAGTTGCCTTGGGTTCCTATTTTTAGTGCAAAGTGTGCCCATGGAGCTGTACTGTGAGAGAAGATGGTAAGCGTGGTGGGAGCAGGCAGTGCTGCCAGGAGAGCAGAATTGCCTTTTGCATCGATCTGGCTCTGAGCTGCAACAGAAAAAGTACTTTTGATACCCATTCTGGCCAGAAGTTGATAGGATAGGGCCGTGAGGCCCCTTGCATCTTTGCTCTTCTTCATGGTGCTTCCATGTGCAAAAGCATTTGTGGAGAATGAAAAAGTTGTGGATACTCTTTTCATGCTTCCTTAACATCGCTTTGACATGATCTCTCTGAAGGACTGTGCTCTACTTCCTCTCTTTTGCCTTCTTGCCAGCTCTCCTTGAAGGCACAGTTCTCCTTGTCCTGTCTTTACTGCCATGTGATCACGGGAACAGCCATGTCTCCAGCCCTCCCGTCACATTATTCAGGGATCATTAAAGATCTGAATACTCTGGGAATTGGTAGAGCTGTGCAAAAACTATGCTTAATCCAACTGAAATTCCAAGGTTTTCATTAACTCTTCTGCAGTGCTTCTCTGTTTTTATTATTTTTTTTTGTTTGTTTGTTTCTAACAAATATTTACTCCTGAAAATTAATTTCAGAGAAACCTTGTAAGAGAGGTGTTAACTGTGCCTCCACACAAGCACCTAAACCCTTGTCATTGCTTATGGCTGGCGGATAGAAGCTGCCAGGTGCGATAACCTGGCGCCCCGCTGCCCATCTCAGCAAGCTGGGATTACTCTTGGCAAAGCTCTGTTTAGCAGTGGGGTGAACAGTTTAATGAGTTTGAAGGAGCCTTTTTGCTCTCTACATATTGCTTGAAATCCAAGTTCTATTGAGCACAAATGTCCCAAGAACTTCATTTTCATTATCATTAGAGACAGCTTTAATGGTAACAACTCATATTGAGCTCTGCTGTACTCCAGTGCTTTCGTGAAATAAAGATGAAGCCAAAGCTGTGACTCCACATGCTTTGTTGCTGGAAGACCTCTCTCCTTTGGCTTCGGCATCAGAAACAGGAGAGGAACTGTTTCTCTTTGAGAGGAGCCAGCTGCTGCAGGGCTGTTCTTCGTCATCTCCCTCCTCATCGCTCCTCGTCTCCCCAGGGCGCTTGGGGCCGTCCTCACTGCCAGCTGTTGTGATGGGCATTGAGAGTCACATGCGGTGATAGCAGCACTCTTCTCCAGACACTGGCGTCCAATCACTGCCGTTAAATGTCTCCTGCGTTCTGCAGCGAGCGCAGGCGCTCCTGCACCCTGTGCATTCCACCGCTGGAGATGGAAGCACTCGCCGTTCAACTCTTGGAATGCAGCTGCTGGCTCTGGCTCATTGCTTGCTCACTCCTCTTGGTGGTGGCTCCTCTTGGTCAAGATGCTGACCTGAAGGTGCTTGGTTGGTTTTGCTGCATTCCTGGCAGGCAGAGCACTCGCTGGCAGTGCGCAGCTGGCCTGGGCAGTCCGGGGACAGGGTGGGTGCAGCGGCGCTGAGCCCTGTCCAGGCTGCTGAGAGAGCCAGGGGAGCAAGCCCAGCGATGACTCTTCAGTGCCTGGAGGGGTTCACCTGGGGGTGATCCCATTTGATTCCCACTCCTCATCCCCTGCTGCTTTCAGAGCAGCTCCAACCTTTGAAACTCAGCTCTAGTCTCGCAGTCTTCTTTTAGCACAGACATACAGGATCTGCTGAAGTTGAAGGCTGATTTTGCTTGATTTTTTCTCCTTCAGGTTCTACTTGTTCACTAATGTGTGCATCTCATCGAGCCTTTACCTTCACTAAAACTGAATTCTGTCTGGCAGAGCCCATCACAAGCTGTTTCACTCCTTCCCGTCTCCTTCCTCTTCCTAAAAGCGAAGCCGTCCTGTGCTCCGTGCTCCAAATGCTGCTCAGTTCCGCAGGGAGCACGTCCCGTTTGGGGTTGGGGAAGGGTAAAACAGCATCCACAGAGCCACCTTTTTCAGGAGATCCGGCAGTGCACCTGCATTTTACAGCCATCCCTGCACAAAGGACCACGAAAATAAATCAGAATGCTGCGTTCCTGGAAAACACTTTTTGTGACAAAAACCTGTAGTAGGTAAAATTGAGCTTGTGGCTCCGGCTTGGCTGGGCCCAGGTATTGGTCTCGATGCCCTCAGGACAAGAATGGGGTTTGACACTGCAAGATGAGTAGAATGGGGCTGTGGAGAAGGGCAGCAGTAACCCTCGCTACTGTTCAGTGAAGGGGAGGTGGGAGAGGATTGCAAATGAACGGGTATGGCGAAGGCTGGAAACATTTTAGCAGGAGTGCTTTATCTTTTGTAATGTTTTTATAAATTATGTATTAACACACTTGCTGCGTTTTCCTGAGAAATTGGATGGAAAAGCAAAATGTATAGCCAGCAGATTATATTCCAGAAGAAAGACGCCAGTGATTAAAAAACAATTTCCAGCCCTTTCAAACACATAACTTTATTTGAGATGAGCAGCCTGCTATTTTTGTATCACTCTCCACCATTTTAAAGAAAATCCCGAATTTGTTCCCCAGATATATGAGGAGACTGACGTTAATGCGAGCAAACTAAAAAGCAGTCAGAGTGCTTTAGTTGTTGCTTAAATAATCTGTTGTCATTTATAGAAGAGATGCATTTCCCGAACTGCTGGGAGATGTGCCTGGGCTGCTGATCAAGAGGAGTTATTACAGGGGAGATGTAAAGAAGTCCGAAACATGGCTGGCTCCACAGAAACAGAAAGCAGGTTTTATGCTTTTGGCTTTTGGTCAAATGATGCACCATTTGCACTTTACACTTGGCTTGGGGGATGAAATGCAGCGTCTCCATCACTTTATGGTGCCTGCAGTCCTGCTGTGTGCGCGCACGGCTGGAGGGGAGCCCCTGCCTGCCCGGCAGCGGCTTTGTGCGCACAATACGGGCAGCCTCATGCACACAGCCTTTCCCTGCCATTCCCAACAGCTCATACGGGGCTCCTGCCGTACCAAAAATGTGTTTTGCCCCTGTGGCTGCAAAAGGAACCGAACATGGGGCTGGTTCAGGGGGCTGGGAACCCCTCAGTTGCCGGGGAACATCAGCATTGTGGCATCCCGAAGGGACGCAAGTGGAGACTGGGTTCCTATCGCTCTCACATTCACCCACATGTTCGCCCAGGAGGACCCCAGAGAGCAGGACTGTGCATCTTCTCGGATTCTGCTCTGGCTTGGACTGGTGATCCTATCACAGAGACACCTTCACGGCAGGGATCGCAGTCATGCAACAGCACAACTCAGCTGGAAATTAAATCAAACCACAGGCTCTGAGACACTTATTAATATGCTCTCTATACTGAGGATTAGGCTTTTAGTGACATTTAAATTGAATTCTAATGCTATTTTGAAATATATAATACGCTGAATTTACTTCACCTCAGGTTTGAGTTAATGGTTTATTAAATTATGCACCTTGCAGCAGCAGGGCTGTTCCCAGTGTAGGACAGTGAGGCTGGCACAGCAATGCAGCAATTCTGCTGATCTCATCCCCATCCTCCCTGGTCAATTATTGGACCTGCAGGTGTCCCTGAATGTATTACAGCACTGGCTGAAGTTTCACCCTTGCTGGAGAGGCGTAATTGGGGACTGGGTTGGGAATGCTGTGGTGAAGCAAATTACACTTGGAGTTTGGAGTTTGTTTTGACGTGGGCAGCAGAGGGCTTGTAACAGATGCTACCAAAGCTGAAGTCTCCTTCTAACACAGGGTGTTTTTCCTTATAATGTGCAGTGTTTTGGCCTGCAGTGTTACCTCTCTTTTGTGTTTTATCTTAGACACACTCTTATAAGAGTTTTGGATCAGTCACTTCCGAGGTGCCTGCAGTTTTGAATGCTTTTCTTGCCGTCCTTCTTGCCTGCATGAACTTGTCCCTTGTTACCCTGTTTGCTTTTATTCTCCAAATCATCTTTTATCTCTGAAGTGTCTGTGCTCCCTTTCTGTCTGCCTTCAGCTCTTCCTGGTCTCCCCAGTGTCTTGTGCTGCTGTCGCCTGCCCCCAGGTGATGAACATGTGCTGCCCCTCTCCATCCCAGTCACCTCCCGCAGCCGCCACCATTGTCTCTGCATCCCTCTTGCCAGTCGGTCCCTGCCCTCGATGATGTCCATTGTCAGACTGTTGGGTGGGAAAGTGACCCTTGTGAGCAGGAACACACAGGTGGTGCACTGCCCTCAGTGAAAGTCAGTGAAGGTTGTGAACCACGGCCCCAGGCTCACTGTCTGTGCTATAAAATGATTCGCCTGCCCCCACAGCCGCAAGCGTGGTGAATCCAGACCATGGGCTTGGTCCTCTGTGAGTTATTTGATGGTTTTCTGTAATGTGTCAGTGAAGGGGCAGAAGCCAGAGGTGAAGAACCAAAACGGCTTTTCCTCCTGAGGAGGCGTCACATCTCAGGGGCATCGTTTTCTGGGTCAGGGTAAAAGTGCGAGGTTTTTCTTGTCATACATTTGTTTCACATGAGTGGCAGCTGGTTTGCATCTGCTTCTCACACCTCTGCAGGATGTGTGTCGTGTGCACGCGCAGTTTGCACCAGAATTAATAGCCATCAGCAGTTGGGAGAGCACAGTTTGGAGGAAGGGGAATAGGGTGTGAGTTTTATCAGTTTACCCTCTGTGAAATGGGGTGGCCTCTTCCTGGAAAATTAGGTTTCCCAATAGTCTAACCAGCACAAAACAAGTCTGTTGGATTGAATGTGTCTTATTGTCCTCCTTTTATAACCAAATACTGTAAAAGAAGCCTGAGAAAGATTGAGGGTACTGGGGGCATTCCTGATCCCCTTGCAGCCAGTGCAGTAACGTCCCAAGCAGGAGGGCCAGCGGCGTGAGCTCAGCTCTGGTGACGCTCTGTCTGCCTGCGACCCGCTGTGGCATACATGGTGTGCATGCTGGTCTGCCTGCAGTCCTTAGGGGTGTGCAGGACAATAGTAGTGTTGGAAAGACATGTTTGACTGGCGTCACCAGTTGGAGCCTCATCCAGGAAAGCATGAGAGCTGTGAAGGAAAGGAGACCTGCAAGACTAGGACTAAATCACGGACTAAAACCTGTAAAATAATACTGCCTTATGAACTAAAACCTGCAAAAGAAGCTGTGGGACCTCATCCCACTCCAGGGCATGGGAAGCAGGCAGATTGCTAGGATGCTGCAGCCGTGCGTGGCAGGGATTCCCTGTGCTGTCCTGGCCACAGTGGTGGCACGCACACCGCTTCTCAGCTGCCCTTTCGCTTGGTGCTCATGTTAATCACCATTTATAGTTCAGTGAGCCATCGCAGATGCTTTTTGCTGGAAAAGGGAGAGAGGAGGCTGACGGGAGTTTCACCATTTTTCATTTATATTTGTTCCTAGCACTTTAAAAGCTGGCATCAAAGGCTCTGTAATAACAGCCTTTATTTACAGATGCAGAACACTTGTGCTTCTTCTCTCTGTAGCCTGCACTTGAGCTGCCTTCTGCACGGACGTTGCGGTGTGAGACACAGCGCCGGTGTCTGGGGCTTCCAGTGCGTGAGAGCCTTCAGCAAGTTGGCTTAGCCAAGCATCCCCGTGTGCCTTGGCCTCCATGGTCCCATGTGGAGGCACGGTCTTTGTGGACACAAATAATCTCTCTCTGTAGTGTCCACACACGGAGTTAGGGCTTTGGAGAGGTGTGGCCTTTCTGGAACATATCAGTTGGATTCTGCTCATCTCATGCTTTTGCACTTCGTGTACGTGTCCTGCCAGGAACTTGCGTTGTGTGCACAGGGTAAAACTTTGTAGGAAAAGGAATCTGGGTAGAAAACAAATCCCCTTCCCAGCCCACAGTACAGAGAGTGGGGCCACAACGCCTGCTTTGCTGTGGCCATGTTGAGCGAGGTATGGAATCCAGTGCTGACTCCTCCTGCAGCACTTGGCTCTGGCACAAACAGCTCCAGCCTGGAATGCTGTTAATCTTTGGGGTTTATTGAACATTAAATCCATCACAAAAATATGCAGAAAGAAGAATGAATGCAACATCTTTCAAGGTGACTGGTTTCAGTGGAGGCGATGTAACTGTGCTCGGCTCTCTGTAATAAAGCAGTCAGTGCAGGAATCCATACATTTCGTATTTCCAGCTTTGGATCATGTAACCATGTCCCTCTTTGCACAGAAAAATACAGCAGATATGTCCTGTAACCTGCTACCTGTGCAGTGTGGCACTCCGATAAACAGTAACTATAACTATTATGGGATGTTATCTCCTGTCTGCTATTTGTTGACCTTTTCTCCAGTGTCGTTTTCTTTTTGGGAACCCGGGTAACTGAACATCCAGGGGAGACTGGCTGGTGAGAGTCTAGGGCAGCACAGCAGCTGCAACCCACTGGAGTTCTGAGAAGTATCAATTTTAGACCCATTTAATGTTTACATTATGGTGACAAATAGGGAAACCTTATAGAAAAGAAGTTTTTTCTGAGATCATCTTGTAGTCATTGTGGGGAAGAAGAAGTTACCACTGTCAGATGCTATGAAGCTGCTAAAAGAGTTCTCTAAAATAGCTTTTCTGTCTGTAATATCATTTTATAAGCTAGAGTCTCTCCAAGCTCAAGGTGACCCATCATCTTGCTTGTACAATGAGAATTATCACCCTTCTCGGGAACTAAACCCTCATTTTTGGGTTTTGTAGAATCAAATATGAAATTCAGGAATTAGTACGAGCATCGTAATTCTTGGAGGGGCAACTCTGAGTCTAAGGAAATAAGTGGTATCAGATCTGGGTTTTGACAGTGATTTGGTGAAATCATGTGAATTAATATGAGCTAAGAACATCAGTTGCTTTAAAATGTCAGTTCCTTGTTATTTCACTGTACGTGAAGCAGACCCAAACACTGTCTTAGGCATGGCAGAGGGTGGATAGTCTGTCCTCCTTGCTGTGACCTTCAAAGTGAGCATCCCTTCTGCTGCCTCTGGTCCGTTAGGGACCGGGGCTGCATGGGTTCAGATTTCCAGCCTGCCACTTGTGTTGCAGGGGAAAGGAAGGAGAGGATGTGGAGTAGACTTGATTAAAAAGTGCTTTTGCTTTTTCTCATGAAGGATATTTGCAGGGAAAACTGTACATGAAATTTATACTCCTCTTGTATGATTTTGACTGGTTTTAGTGCACAAATTCTCAGTAGAAAATGTATTCAATAAAAATTTGATGTGGAACTATAGCTCAGCAGAATCTTTTTTAAGAAATCTAGCTCTGGAATATTTATTCTGTTTCTAGTTTCAGTTTTAGTGTCTATTCCTGCTGCAGATGCCCGTGTTAGCCTGCTAACAGTTTATGAAGAGCTCAGCCCCTGCTGTGCCTGGATCCCAGCATCCCAGCACTGCCCAGAGCATTTCTGTGGTGCCTGCGGGTGAGGTTTTTGGGGAGAGCACAGCTGCGTGGAGCGCTGCTTGGGGCTGCTGCAGACTTTTGCTGCAAGCAAATCCACGCTTTCTGTTCATGAAGAAACCAGAGGGCTTAGGACTTAGGCGAGAACAGGGGGCTAAGCCTGTGGTAGGGAAAATGTTACTATGCTGGTGGGCAGCATTGAAGCCAACAAGAATAGGGTGCACTTGTTTTATAGTGAGTCTCCTGGGAAACAGTTTTAGCAGGAAAAGTGCAATAAGTCTGGATTTCTTCTTCTTTAATGCTCAGCCTGCAAAAGGAGATTGTTTAGGAGAAACAGGAAAGGGATCCAGGATGGCCACAATCGAAATTTCAGGGTGAACCTGGCAGCTGTGGGCCCCTCAGGTGCTGTTTCTTGCTGAGGAATAGCATCCCTTCAGCACCAGCCAGCGGGGCAATCCCGGTGAGATATCCAGGGTGAGCTAAATCCAATGTGTAGGGGAGAAGTGACTTCTCTTCAGGCTTCAAAGCGAGTGGCAGCAATGAATAAAATCCTTACTCACTTTCTTGATTTCTGACCATTGTGCCAAAGGCTCCTGTTTGTTTCCTAACATTCAGTTGAGTGTTGCTTTATCAGACGGCTGTTTGCCCAGCTTCCTGCTCCAGGTCTGCGCTGGGAGAAACATCCCAGAGCAGTGGTGACCAAAGAGGCACACAGTGACTCTCCAAACATAAATCCCAAGGTTGAACCTTCTGCTTAGCCTTTCAGGGTCACCGAAAAGATTTCTAACAGGTTTCTGGTCCATCATACTGCAGAGAATGGTTCCCAAGCAGGGAGACTTGAGAGCTGCCCTTGTGAACTCCCAGCTCCTCAACACAGTTCAACACAGCACTGCACGCTTGAAGCACCAAGAGTTTTTTCTTAGAGCTTTTTCTTAATGTTTAGTGATAAACTTTAGTCTCCTGTGAGTAAACAGTCTGCTTGCTTTGCCCTTTTTTCCAATTTAAATGGGAGTTCACTGAAGCCCTCTTGCACAAACATTTATTATGTCAAGCAAAACTGGGGGATTTGGGTTTTGTGTCTCCAGTCTTTTTTTTTTTTTCTTTACTTCTAGTGTTCTCATATCAAATTTTCACTCAAAAAATACTGCCCAGAGGCATGAGAAATGGAACTTGGCTTTATGAAATATGCCTGCATCCTAGGATACACCATGTTTTTATTTTGTGACAGTCCAGGATTCAGTGCATGGCCTAAATATCGTGGCATCCCATTTGATTTTTGAATTGTTGGATGGACAGGGAGCTGTAGCTCATGGCCAACATGATCGTTTTTCCTTGTGGTTTACCTCTTTTCCAGATTACTGTCTGTAATCTGTGTAAGATTCAAAATGGAACAGGATCCCTCCGTGGTTTATAAATTAGGGCCATATTACAGCAGCACCCAATAGTGCTGCTATATTTTAGGTGGTGTCAGAGTTTCTATTATAAACCTCATTTTTCAGAGGTTTATAGCTTGGCCATAAAAATTCACAGTATGCTGGGACCAGGAGTGTAACAGCTGCATCTCAGCCATGCAGAGAGCGTGTTTGCATGTATTTTTTACATGCAAAACAAAGCATGCTTTGTGTGCATGTTTGTATAGACAGCTCAGTAAGATTATTTTAAAAATCAGTATAAATTTAGCCTAACTTTTTATTTCAAAGTTGATGTTTGGAAGTTAGGAAAGGCCCCTTCTGGCAGCCTGAGCCGCCTTAGTTCTTCCCATTGCCAGCCTGCTTTGTGTGCTGAGACAGGATGCTCTTTAAGAAATAACACAGGGGTGCAATTAACGACTGTTTGGCATTGCCTGTGTCTGGGGAGCCAGAGCAAGGCTGCTGCCCTTCAGGAGGGAGCACTTAAAACGTCAGCTGCGGCAGGAAAGGCTGTGTCATTCTGAGAAGATGCGTCTGGAGCCCAGCCCCACTCCCATCCCCACATCCCTGTGGGAAGGACATGTGCGGCTGACGTGGAGGTGCCTGGCTGCTCTCTGCAGCTCCTGGAAAGGAGACTGGAGCCAGGCAGGGGTCAACCAAGTAACGAATGATGGGACAAGAAGAAAGGGCCTTAAGTTGCACCAGGGGAGGTTTAGATTGGATATTGGGAAAAATTCCTTCATGGAAAGAGTTGCCAAGCACTAGAAGAGGCTGCGCAGAGCAGTGGTGGAGTCACCATCCCTGGAGGGATTTAAAAGCTGTGGAGATGCTGTGCTTAGGGACAGGGTTCAGTGGTGGAGTTGGCAGTGTTGGGTTTACAGTTGGACTCGATGATCTTAAAGGGCTTTTCCAACCTGAGCGATTCTGTGATTCTCTTGTGTTAAGGCTTCTTGACCTCAGTGCTCTTGGACTGCCTGAATTCTCACTCCAAAGCTCTGCCTGGTGAGAGGTGCCCGATCCAACCTGTGACCTCTCTTCAGATGCTGTGGTGGCAGGAACACACAACAGGCTGGTTTGTTTTAACAGTTGTATTGAATTACTGCAGGGAGTTGCTGCATCTCTTCCCCAGGTGCTCCTCAGTGTTTCTTATCTGGATTGAAACCTGAGTAACAACATGCAGTTACATCTGGGGTGTGTGATGACAGGGAACTTCTCACGGCACACGATAGGGGTGTTCTGCTGCAGCTAACCCCTGATCTGGCTTCCATCAATGCGCACCAAGCTCGGCTGCTTTCATGAACACACCTGCATGGCCTCATTAATTAATATCATGTTTTACATTTTGCTTTAGTAAAGCCTTTTCATTACAGAGCTTGTTCCCATGGTAGGAAAAATTGAAATGTTTTGCAAGAGTGTCGTAATTGAGCTGTAATGCAGTGGGGAGGAATGTAAGTGTGTCTGTCTGAGCTGCCTCGCTTTATTGGCGATTCGAGCAGACTTGGGCAGTGCTCCTTTGGCTTTCTGAGGCAGATCTATGTCTGAGAGGTGCTGCCTGCCCATAATGTTGCACTTTGGCTTGCCAGGGGCTTCAGTTGTGGTTTGAGCTCAGCCCACACAGCCGCTCACCCTCTCCCCTCTCCAGGATTGGGGAGAGAATTGGAAGTGTGAAAGAAACTTGTAGGTTGAGCTAAAGACAGTTCAATAGATAAAAGCAGCTCACACCAGCAAAGCAAAACAAGGAATTCATTCACCACTTCCCATCGGCAGGTGCTCAGCCATCCCCAGGACAGCAGGGCTGCATCACGCGACTGTTACTTTGGAAGACAAATGCCGCCACTCTGAATGGCCCCCTTTCTTCCTCCTTCTGAAGGCGGCTGAGCTCAATGCCGTAGGGTATGGGACATCCCTTGGGTTGGTCGGGGTCTTGGCACCCCTAGCACTCGCTGGTGGGCTGGCTGAGCAACAAGAACGGCCTTGGCTCTGTACAAGCACTTCTCAGCAGTGACTGAAACATCCTGGGTTACCAGCACAAATCCAAATGCAGCCCCATACCAGCTACTGCAAGGAACATTGACTCTGTCCCAGCCAGACCCAGCACTGCCACAGTCCCAGTTCTGTTTTGCAGGCTAGAGGGATGGAGGACAACCTCCCTAAGGCAGCAGTTCCCAACGTTAGTCTGGCTGGATCGTCGCAGCTCTCAGACTTGCACGCAGCTGGCCAGGGCAGTGGTAGGGGAGCAGCTTTCACTGCTGAGCTGGGTTCTGGGTTATTTATTTACTGTAGGGTGCAGGCTGGGGCTGTGCCCGGCCGGCACCACAGCGAGAATGAAGGGTTGGGAGGTCTGGTGCATGGAGCCGCCTTGGGGTGTTTCTTCAGTTTAGTGTAAAATACCAAGAGTGGCAGTGTAGGAGGTAAAATACTTTGTTATTGTAGGACTGTTGTGGTTTGCTCCTGTAGTTTAAAATCCATATACCTGGTGTATAGTGATCAGAGCACGGCGATTCCTTCTGATGAACATGAGGAAACTAGGGTTCACAATGGGATTAAAGCATCACTGTTCAAGAAAGGCAGCTCAGCAAGGGGAGTTAATTAAGTTGTGTCAGAATTATTTGTGAATTTGGAAACAGATTTGTATTTTCTCTTTGACAAAAAACAGGGTTTATAAAATTAGACAGAGCTTGCCCAGGAGGAGCTGTTCTGTTCCTGCGTCTGACCTCAGGGATGCTTATTTACGAGCTGTTCGGCAAGAAGATTTAAATGCTTCATTTAAATCTAGTGAGCAGCATTGCACGTTATCTGGAGGAGATCCTAATAGAGCAAATTAGGAAGGAAACATCTGTTGCTTTCTGCCTTGGTTTTAGTGCTCAATCTGGTGCTAATTCTGGCCTTTCGTGACCTTTTTATTCATCCCTTCATCCTAAATAGAAGCTGTGTTTTGTTCATTAACTGGGGATGTGTGTTGCAGCCTTTGAACTGAAATGCCTCAGAGTTCATCTCTGCCCTCTAGGAGAGATTTGTTCCCTTGTTATTTTCCTTCATTTCCTTGACCTTACAGACACAGTGTTAGAGGTCGTGTTGAAGGGGAAGGAGGCCGAGAGGCGGCAAAACCCTGCACCAGGCAGAGAGAGATGGGTGTATATGCACATGCAAGTGTGTATATGGTGCAGAGTTCTGCCCTCTTTCCCTTTTTGTGTAAGAATTTCATCAGTAATAAATAGCTACAGCCTAAAGCAGAAAATTGTGGCACATTTAGGAAAAAATATTTCTTGCAGCAGCTTCACATCTAAATATCCAGGTTGGGTGCAAAGAGAGGAGGGGCACAGAAATTCCCTTCCTGAATCACCTTCCAGCAACCAACACGGTGCTGGCAGGCACGGGGCACTCGGCTGCTCTGGCGGATTCGGCACAAGGTGTTGGTGCGGTGCTGTGCCCTGCCTGCCATGAGAAGCTCCCCTCGCATGCGAGGAAGAGGAGCTGGAGTCGATGGGTGCTCTCTGTCCAACATGGGGGAGCTTTGATGCCGTAAGCACCAAGTTGCAACTGTCATCGCAGTTGCAGTGGAGTTTTGTTCAAGGCTTGAAACACTTGCTCAAATTAATGACCAAAAATGTCAAGTGTGTCCACAACTAATTATTCATTAGATGCGTAATTAGTGTGAGATGATCATGACAGTTTACTGTTACTAACTTTTATACTCTAATAGGAATTAAACGACGCTACAATCACGGAACACCAGTTTGAGCTCTGCACTGGAGGATACTCCTCCAGCCCCTGCTGCCCCAGGCTGTGCGTTAGGGCTGGGAGTGGCATTATTCTGCCCTGGTCAGGAGCAAGGGTGCAAACTGGGAGCATCGTCCTGCAGAGACCTGGGCAAAGGCTCTGGGCCTCACCCCAGGTAGGAATGTGTTTGTAGGCAGCTTGTAAAAAGAAGGTGAAATGACAGTGAAAGAGCTGAGATTTCATTTGGGTTTGTTGAGAAGGGAGTGGAAAGAGCTGGATTGGGTGAAACCCTCCAGCCAGCCATTACTTTTAGGTCAATTAAGGGGGAGTATCCTTAAGTTTATTGCATTATAACGCACGTTATCCCTAGACATTGTGTTCTAAATGAACAGCTTCTGCCTTTTCTGACCCGGTAAGGCTTTCACTTGGCAGTGGTTTCCCCAATTGCATCGTGTTTCAGCCCGTGCTGGGAAACCCGCCTTGGAAATTCAGTATTGTGATTAATTTATATGAAGGATACAGTGTTGAGTTTCATGGCTTATTTTCCCTTGCAAATATATTCATTCCTCAAAGGACATTTAGAGCTTTCACATCGACAAGAATTTGGGATTCTCTAGCAAGTATAAAAATAAATAACCCTGAGAGGCAACATTTCTGTTAAAAGTATTTGTTCATGCTGTACTCTGCTACTGATCAGTGCTGAGACACTTGGCAGGAAACTTGATGGTTGTCCGTATTTTGTCTCCCTCCGTTTCCCATCAAAGGACACAGGAGAAACCAAATGGGGAACCTGGGCACCTTCCTGATTCGGTCAGCCCAGCTGTCTTAGAGGAAAGTGTGTGAAGGCCAGCTGCTATACGCAAGGATTGCTGGCAAGAAAGCCTTCCCTCTCTCATGCGTGGACTCCAGTTCTCATTCTGTGGTGGGTGTCCTTCCCTGTCTCATGGATGCCTCGTCAGACCTGTTCTGCAAGTCCTGGTGGATCTTCCCAGCAAGTATTGTCTGGTGAGGAGAGCAAACCGAGTTACACAGGACCAGAGCAATAAAAATTCAGTGGTGAAGGGACAGGTGCCACAAGATAAACATCCATGAAGAAGTCCTCAGTAGACAGAAATGAAGTTGCTGCAAAACTGGGTAAAAGTTTGTGAATATAACAAATCAAGAATATAAACCCCCTTAAAATCCAGGATTTCCTAAGCATGCAGCTTTCTTCATCAGCCTGGGATGTTCTGCTGCTAAAGAGTCACGGCTCTGGGGAATGGAGTAAAAGACCTCTCTCCCCAGATGATAATTCCTCAGGCAACAGGAATTCCTGAGGAGCGACATGGACAACTGGCGTTGCAAGCATAGTTCAGTTCATTAACTGAAAATAAGTAATTATTACTGCATGCGTTGATTTTTATGGGGTTTTGTTCTGAGAGCACTGATGCTGTTGAGTTTCCTGAGATCAGCTTTTAACTCCTGCTCTGAACAGAGAGTTGAGGGATGCAGGTCCGCAGGCTGAGCGTCCTAAATACCAAGCCTCACTGTCTTCATTAAAGCAACAATAAACTCGGAAAGAGCAAAGCCAGATGCATTGGGTTCTGTTCATTAGGAGAGTGGTGAGTTTTTGGCTTTGTTGTGTTTTAACGCACCGAGAGCAGATGCAGGTTGACAAGTGGCATCAGCCGAGGGACACAGCTTTGCAAGGCTGTGTGGAAGCAGGCTTGGAGAGAGCCCATCGAAATCTAATTTGTAGCCAAGTGGAATAAATTGGAACTGATAGTTATTCAATTAATGGCATGGGCAGCAAGGTGAGGTCTCCTCTCAAAATAGCAGAATAAGGCTTCTTGACAGGGAGGTTTGGGAGAACGGGGCACAGCACCAGGTTTTCAATCATATTCAGCCATTAGCCGTCTCAGCAGCAGAGGGAGATGTGATTTTCATAGAGAGGCTCGGCAAAATGGTTTGAGTGAGCCCTTCCCAGAGGTGTGGTGGAATCCAAACCCATGCTAGTGGACGTGCCCCAGAGCCTGCCCGCAGCCGAGGGTGTGGCAGTGCTGCGTAAACTGAAAACCAAGAAGCAGCAGTCAGGACCACAGGTGAACTGTCCTCATGGGGCTCCTCACACGCTCGATGGCCTCCTTGGGCACAGGGACCTGACCTCTTCTGCCATTGACCTGCTAAATTAGAAGTTCCTGCTCTGTGCTCCGCTTGCTTGCTGAGGAGTTCACTGAGAATGGACAACTTTGGTGTCTTTCTAGTACACTTTGTGCACCCAGGGGTGCAGAGTTGGTGGATCGCTGATGTATTCACTGGATCCCGTGGTGCAGTGTTTCAGATCTTTGGATAATTGCAGAGAGATGACACTGCCATAGTTCTCCCCACCAGAAGCAGACCAAGAACTATAGAAAGGCTTTGTTAATTTTAATCAAAAGAAAAATGTCTTCCTATGCAAATGGACTCCATAATAACATCATCAGTGTTGCCTCAGGCTTGCTCAGGCTGAATGGAGGAGAAGCTGAGTTTATGGTTTTCGGCAGAATGGTTTTAAGCTGTATCAGCTCATTGTGTAAGGAGGAGAGGAAGACTCATTTCACCTGGAATAATGGAATTCTTTGGTTGCATTGAAGGATAAGCCAAACAAATAACGTAAAAGGAAAGTTCATGTCAGGGCTGGAAGTTGATTGGATCATCTCTGTGCCGCTGTTCTCAGGGCACCGAGAGCCTGGGCAGCTTGGGCTGTCAGTGCAGCTTGGACCCTCATCTGGAGCATGTGCTGCACACTCCTCTGTCCTGTACACTGTCTTCCGCCACCTGCTCACAGCACCACAGCCTGTGCCCTCAGATGTCAATGCGGCAGGGTCCAACATCTGTGGTCTTTCATTAAAACCAAAGTTAGAAGAGTGAGATTTCACTCAGTGATGCTAATTTGGTGCCTGCAAAATCATTAACAATGTGATATTGTAGCTTTCTCATTATAAACTTCTGTAGGAAGGAGGAATTAATTTTTCTGTGCAGTCAGGAGCTGTCAGAGGAGATCCTTACCTTCCTGCATAACTGGATCAGAAACTCCTTGTATGTGCATTGACCTCTTCTCTCCGGGGAATGCTTTATTTGAAGTTGCACTTCTAATTAAACTTGTGCTGCGGAAAAGGAATGTAAAAATAATGCAGAATAACAGTGGCAGGCCTGGAGGAATTTGTAGGAGCATGAAGGCCGGGGGTAACACATCAGGCAGCTTTAGACCTCCAAGAGGAGTCTGCTCCTGGCAAATGTTTTCTGCTTGTACAAAGGGCATTTTTCTGTAAGCCAGACTATAACAAAAGTCGTAGGATTTCCGTATTGCGATAACATCATGAGCTGTCTCTTGATGTGCCAGCACTTCATCACCCAGCTGGAAAGCAGAAGGCACACCAGGAAGAAGAGTGGCTCTCTCTCCGCCTCCGTACTTTCTGGTCCCTTTAGAGCCTGTTACCATGTGCACGCCGTCCCTGCTCCCTGTGTTCACCCAGCGGTGCCAGAGCACACCTGACGGGGAACTGGAGACAAGTGAAATACAGACCTGGTCGTTTCCCCATTGTGTGGCAATCCGTTATCTTTCTGACTTAAAGTATGCTAAGGGAGAAGTGATAATTCCCCTTATCAGGCCCATCTGACAAACCTGTTGTGTTTCTGGCTGGTTTTGGTTTTGCTGATGAACACTTCTCCCCCCTTTCTTTATACATTGCACCCAAAGCCAGTGCCACATGTGTAGCTCCTGGTGAAAACAAATGCCTCTGCTGTGCATTGGCAAGGGAAGAAGCACAGGGAGGGATGGGGGTTTGGGCAGCAATGAACAAAGCTTCATCTGGCTGGGAGTGTGTCCCGCCGGGCTCTTGCCCCATCATGAGTAGAGATGACTTGCTAGGGCCAGCCTGCACATCTTTTCCCTCCGTTGTTTGTCCTTAGTTTAGGTTAGCATATCTGTCAACAAAACACGTGTAATTCTATTGTGAAAAAAGCAACTTATATAAACAAAGAAAATGGGAACAGATGCAAGAAGTCTTATCTAGACCTGGTACGAATTTCACAAGGTAGAGAAGACCTATATTCTCCAGGGCTTCATCTTCCCAGGCTGGATTAGTAATGATGGATATTTCTCTTTGGCAGTGCGATATTGACGGAGGATTCACTGTGCCGTGGTTGTGCTCTCACAAAAGCCTGGGAGAGCCCCTGGTGTTCTCTCTTTAATGTTGCATGGATGGCCTGGTGGGTTCTAGCTGACAGAACTTACACAGTTCTTAATATCAGCCTCTCTGCATTCATCAGCTGCAAAGGTTTTCCCTCCTGTCGGATACCGGAATAGCATTAGACAGAAAATGGAGAACGCATAGGAAGCCAATGTGATCATTTTTCAATCTACCCCCTATGCCAGGAAGTTTGGTGTGCTGTGATGTTTGGGCGTTGTGATGCAAAGTGAAGAAATGCTGGATGTCACCTTAGTGAAGCGAGTGGAAATAGGTTTTTCAATGTTCTGTCTGTGTCCAGCTGCACTACTGGAACAAAAGCTCACGGGCCGCACAGAACTCCTATACAAGTCCTGTACAGAGCCTTTGGAACACGGAGTGGTCCTTGGAAGGAGCTACAAGTCCCATTCAGCAGCCCATGTGGATTGAAAGGCAAGGAATATCCGTGCCCTGCTCTGTGATCCCCTAGAGGTTGCTGTCGTCAAGAGCAGCCATTGCTTCTTTTTAGACCATCCTACCTTTTCTCAAGGAGGTGGTGGGCGGCAGCAACGTAGTTCAAACTCTGTATTCCTGCAGTGCAGCCAGAGGTCTGTTCCCAGGTGCCCACAGAACTTCACGCTGGGGAAGAATGAGCGTTTAACTTCTAACCGCTCTCTTTGCCATAAGTATTAACGTCACGTGCAAGAGTTCTCAAATTGGCACGTGCTCTGGAGATGCAACAGCTCACTGGCGGATCTCACCATTCCTTGTTAATGTGAGATTTATCAGTTTGTCGTGGCGGCTCTGGGTGCGTCCCTGTGAGGCTGCTCTGGAGCCCAGGAGTATTCAATATTTTATCAACCATCTGAAAGAAATTATAAAATCATTACCTGCAAGTTTTATCCCCACTTCCATTTGTGAAGTTTTACAGGGTAATAAATATTGATGAAGATTGGTCATAGAAATTAGTCTGAACTCGGTTATCAGAGATGGGTGGAGTTACCAACATGTGTTTGAGTTGAACAGGAAGCTTTTGCATCAAAAAGAAGGAGTGAGAGCAGTTTGGGGACCTGTGTGTCCCACCTGGCCGGGAGCCACCGGTGGAACCAGCGCCGGAGTGCGCCTGTTTGCATTGCTGTGCTTGGTGTTGGTGTCGTCCCCTGGCCTTAGCAGTGGGAAACACACGGGATGTGGAGAGTCTGCAGGATGAGCCATGAGTTCTGCGAGAGGTTCATTGGCAGAGCTTGGAGCCTGTGAGTCTGCAGGGTTTCTACTTGAATCTCTTGCACGGCTGCAAGGGCCTTTCCGAAAGAAGGGAAACTGTGGGAACTGCACATCCAGGATGCCCGTCACGAGGTTCTTGAGGCAGCCATGCCTGTGAGCCTGCAGGTCCTGGAAACCCTCATATGTCCCTCCCAGGCAGCAGAGAGGCCAGGAGACGTTGACTACCCCAAAAAGCAAAAGTCCCTAACCCAACCAAGTGAAAGCCTCTCTTCAGAGGGCACTGCCAGGGCAGAGGCTTCCTTGGTGGCTTGGGGCTCTGTTGATGCGGGCCCCGCTCCTGCCCGGGTACAGGAGCCGGCGGGGATGCCAGTGGAGCAGGGAGAAGGCAGGAAGGGGGGAGCTGGGCTCGGAGGATATTTATGCGTGAAGGACTGTCAGGACTGGGAAGATGAAAATCTGTTGTGCTCTCCCAGGGCTCCTAACTTTCTCCCCTCCAGGCAGCTGGCAGGATTTCTCTAAATATTTGAGATGGTAAAGGGCTTAAACTGGATTACTCCTGGACACGAGCAATTATAATTGTAAATGCGCTATTATCTGAGTGCTCTCCTGGTGCTATTTTGGCACTGACGCATGAGACAGGGACAGGGAGGGTGTGAAGGTCAAGTGCAAGGTAAGGAGAGCCCTCCCCTTGTTCCTTGTGAGATGATTTGCAGTAGACCTGACTTACTGGGAGTTGTCCCTTGAGAAGCATCCCCTTCCCATAGCCCAAGAGATGCAAAAGGGGCTCCCAGATGCCTCAAGCTCCAATAATCATGCTGTGTTGGACCTGTATTTATTAAATGGATAAATACCAGTTAGGAGCAGGTGTAAACCTGGTGCATTTTACAGTGTATCAGTTGCAGTTGGAGTTTTCTGGACATGAATGTTCTTTAAGAGGTCTTAGTTGTTTTTTTGGAGCAAAGCACTGTCTTCTGAGTTTTTTCTGAAGTACAATATTTAGATATATCTAAAGCTATGCCATCTAAGGGGAAAAATCCATATTCAGAGAGCAAAATGGTGGCAGAAAAGATATAAACCCTCTATTTCAATACAGCAGTAAAAAACAGCCCTGAGACTTATCGTGGTGTTTGCTGCTGCTGGGATGCATGGCAGCAGGGGAGGAGGGTGGTTATCCCGGCTGAAGGCTGCCTGGACTGCAAGCTCCATGTTTTCACATGATATTGCTCTCGGCCTCTTTCCTGCCTCTCCATCTTGAGCTCCAGTCACAGAGGTGTCAGCTGTGTGCAGCAGAGAAACACGTCTGTGACAGCCTGGCCGATGCCCCAGGCTGAGCTGGAGGAGCGCGTGGCCCTATGTGCCTGGGACCCCACACACCCGGAGCGTGGGAACTGGGTAATTCCAAGAAGAGTCCAACAGAAGGATCTTGGAAACTGAGGTGCCAGTCTGAGGACTATTCTGGATGGACAGAAACACAGGAAGGACGTGGCTGCGTTGAGAAACCCATGCAGATGGAGTCACTGTGTGAACAGGGTGGTTCATTGAACAGTGCATCAGGAGTGCAACGGGCCTGCAAAGGCCAGCGCAGGGTCCTCCTCGCTCTGGTGGCAATGCCGTGGTACCAAAGCAGCTGCCAGCGAGGCTGGAGCAGTGGGAGCGTGTTGTCTGGTGTGGGCAGCTGGTGCTCGGGCAGGGGCTTGGGGCTGCTGGCACAGGGCCTGCATCAGCTATGGGACAGGGCATAAGAGATTGCGCAGGGAGGTGCGCGGGCAGCGGGGGCCCCCATGTCACCTTCCCTTTATGATTTTGAAGGGGATGTGGTGTGAGAAGAATCTGATGCTTTTAAAGGCGTTTGTATTTCTGTATTGAATTTAACTGATGTTAGGAATTGGCAGTGGATCATTAAATATAGGAAATCAGTTTCTTGGGTCCCAAGTGAGATCCCCATTCCTGGCAGCAGAGGGTTCATCATGAGGAAATGCAAAATGCAGCATTTTCTACAGCCTGAAATCATTCCCCTTCCCGGAGCCAAGAGGTCAGGAATTCACCTCCTGCCTGGTTTCCAGAGAGATCCCCGTGTTCCTGACACACAGAGGAGAACAGATCAGAGGATGCTCAGCGGGAGCTCAGGAGGCTGCTGGTATAGAAACCTTTTAAATGAAGTGTTTGCATATAGCAATGTTGGAAACAGGTAGCCAGTGAGTCGCATGCACACCCACACGCTTGACATCCTCCACATCTCTCTGCCCTCTGGGAAAACAGCTGCCTCCCATTTCCAGCAGTACAAGCCATGTGGCTTCAATGTCCCCCCAAGCAAGATGACGTGCCTGAGCATCCAGCACCACAGGAAGGACCATGATGTCCCATCTACTTGTCTAGAAAGCTGGGCAAAATCATCCAATATAATTTTTTCTATTACTTCCATTGGGAAAATGAGGTAGAGTCTTAGCCTTGTGATGGAATAGCTTTCAGGACTGTGTAAGGCTTGATTGCAGCTCTTTACTTAGCTGTCCAGCTCGTCCCTCTGCAAAGGGTGTTGTCGATGGTGGCTGCACACCAGGAGAGCAGCGCCATGGTGTTACCGGTGTTTAGGTTGAAGCCTGCCATTTGTGCGATACAGAGCTTCCTTCACAGGAAGGGTCGATGTGAATAAAGACAGGACACCTTCTGCGTCCCCTGAATATCTGCTGATCTCTGGTGCCTTGCTTGGTGTTTGAAAATGGTTTGAAGTTGAGGTGTGGATAAAAGGAAAGCTTCATAAAACAATGCCAACAAAAATAAATTAAATCCTTTTATCTGATCCCTTGCTGGTCCCCAGAGGTTCATGAGATGTGGGGTGGGGGAACTGCAAGGTCATTGGCGAAGAGGAAGCTGGAAAGGCTGGTTTTTGTATCTGCGTGAGCAGTTAACTGGAGCGTGGAGCAGAGTGTTTACAGCAAGGTTCAGCTTCACAATGGATTAAAAGATTTTTAAATCCATCTGCAGAATATCTTGAACTTTAGCACTGTTGTGTGCTCAAAATAACGTTAGTCTTTTAATGTTTGATGCGCTGGAAGCCCAGAGAGGAATCAAAGGATTCTGAAATGGCAGGAGAAGGGCAGGGTGGCCCTTGGCATTAGCAGGGTCATTTTTGGATTGGTGACATGGGACCCCCTGCCCGCAGACCGGCAGATATGCAGCTACAAGCTCAGAAACCGTCATGCAGAGCCAATGTGTGAGGACAGCTTGGGAGCTGTCAGGCTCAGCTCAAGCATCCGAGCTGTTCGTCAGCCTGCATGGGGCAGCCACCCTGGTATGGGCTGGGGGCTGAGCTGTGGCGTCAGGG
This sequence comes from Neomorphus geoffroyi, assembly GCA_033558235.1. NCBI lineage: Eukaryota > Metazoa > Chordata > Aves > Cuculiformes > Neomorphidae > Neomorphus > Neomorphus geoffroyi. Next base: position 277,204 of record JAUMJM010000029.1, on the reverse strand, counting down.
CAGAGGCCCCATCCCTTCCCCACAGCCACTGCCAGCTTTACTCCTGCCTCAGTCAAACCTCTGAGTGACTTTGTTTTATCTGGAGAAACTGCTTTGTGAGGGAGGTGTTGGGGCTGGGCCTGCAGTACGAGCCAAGGCTTTCACCCTCTCTGTACTATAAGGTGCCTTGGAATCTCCCAGGGCCTGATGTTACCTGGAAGGCGTTCACTGTGCTCAGAAGGGCTCTCTCTAATTCTTTGTGCTATGTTTGGTGATCATCTGGGGTCCAAAGCACCTATGACAGCAAGTGCCCTGTTGCCTTTGCTGTGTTGCCCCTCACTCCATTCTCTTTCCAGTGAGGAGGTAGAAACTTGCAGAAAGAGGAGCGACGGCACCACATGTTTGCAGGGCAGGTACAGGTACAGCCGAGGAGGCTGGGGAGGTGGAGGAGACAAAACTGCTCTACCTCTGGGCAGAGCTCCTGCTCTACCTTTTCGGGGCTCATGTGAGCTTGCAAAGCTCCTTTCTAAACCTGCAATTATGCTGATTTTCAGAATGACTCAGAAACGTCATCAGAATCAATTCCAAGGTCACACAAATGCGTGGCCACATGGAAGAGTTAATCCATCAGTAGGAGCAGGAGTTGGTGGCTGCCAAGGCTCGGGCCCCGCGGCAGTTGCACATCTCGCTGTAGGGTGCTGCGGTGGGGAGGTGCCTGGTGCTGCCACCGGACCCACTTCTGGTGCCTGGGACAATCCCGCGTCTGCCTGAGCTCCTGCTGCTCTTCCCTCTCGAGGCACAGGAGAACCTGCCAGTACAAGGCCGTGACAAATCACTTTTTAATTGCCACAAGGAAGAAATCCATTAGTCTTCCCTTTACGTGAGAACCATAGCAAAACTCTGCTAACCATGCGCAGATGACGCACTCCTGGTCGTGCCGGCACTGCTGCTGTTCCAGTACTTGTCACTGCCCAGTCAGGAGCATTAATTTTCAATCCAACAAAACTGAACCATCAGAGCCCCCGCTGTCCCCTCTAAGCAGATGCTGGAGAAAGCTCTGCTGACACAGGGACTGCGTTACAGCGATGCATTAATTATCAGGGACGTTTATCTTGTCTTGGTCCCCAGGTCCTTTTTGCTGTTGTTGTTGGGGTTTTTTTTAAGAAAATGACAGTTCTTTCTTTTCTAAGCGATGCAGCCAACAGTACCTGGAGGGCTCTGACCCTTCTGGCCACCTCATCCCTCAGCTTTCCCGCATCTCACGATTGCAGCAAACAGGCAGAAACCTCAGGGCATGTTGCTACAGCAAATTATTGCCCTGTCATCTTAATGTAAGGCTCTTTGCTATAAAACAGGATTCAGCAGGGCCTTTGGGCTGTTGACCGCCATGGCAATCAAAGGCTGCTTTTGCTGGGCCTGGTGGTCCTTTCAGCCAGGTTTGTCGGTGGTTTTAGGTATCTCTTATGGGAAGAAATGCATTTAATGGCAGAGTCTGAGTCTTACCAGGCTGAAATGGATTTTCCCTCTGGGCTTTTCCCATTTTGTGCGGATTCAAAGCATCCTGGCACAAGTTTGGAGCAAGACAGCAAGAAGAAAATCCCGGATGTGGGATCACCTATAAAGCCAGCCTCTCTATCTGCTTTTCTAGAGATAGCTGATAATATAGCAACAGTTGTTCCCTCCATCGCACACCATCTTCACGGCAACTGTTGTGGGTGAGAGACCTGACAGGTGGATGTCAGACGTGGGCATCCAACCTGCTGCTGCTGGTGCTTCCGCCGGGGTTGGAGCAGAAAGCAGCCTGGTGTGGAGCCAAGTGCAGCCATGTGCTGCTGCTTGTCCTGGGGATCCCTGCAGTGTGGGTTAAAAGAGACAAAATCTGGCTGGAACATGTATAGAGCTGAAATAAGCCGCTCTGGAGCCTTGGTCACCCGTGGCGTGATCTCAGGTAGAAGAGCAGCGATAAATGTTCCTTCATACTATATAATCAGGACTTAAGTGCAAGGAGAAGCATTTTCCCAGACAAGGAAAACCATTGTTGGGTGTTTTCAGTGTAAAAAGTGAGACCAGAAAAGGTGCCTGTAATTGAAATTTGCTGCATAGAAAAGGATTGGTGCTGCTAAGGGGGAATGCAGGGTCAGCACAGGCAGTTTCCTAAACCTCTGCAGATTTACTCTGTTGATTCTGTTATTTAATGTGTTTTCTAAGTCATTCTGTAGAAACAAATCTCTTAACATTGGCACGTTTGCTCTGCTCTTATAAGGAATGTGTATCTTTAAAATTGCAGGCTAACATTATGTTAAAATTCATTATTAAAATGTGCACAGGGAAATTATTCTAATATAAACATTTATGATAGAGGGTAATTGTTGGAATTCCAGCAAGCAGTCCCAGTTTCATACCCAACCTGTAACATGAAACACTTCTCTGGTCACAGCTCTTTCTTGCTTATGGGACCAATAAATGAATTCTCATTTGCAAGTTAGATAAACCCTTTGAATGTATTATTGATGCAAACAAATGAGGACTGGGGCTCTAGACAATACCTAATGAAGCTGACTCAACACAGGCTGTTCCTGCTGAAGGGTGCCAGGTTTTGGTGTGGGAAGATGGATGCCTGTTTCATCCCCTAATTATCCCATGGCTCACACTCGCTTTGTACATTCCTTGGCTCGGCACAAAGCTAAGGGCACGATGATAAGTAATTAATTACTGGGGATCCACTGGCAGCGATTAAAGAAAAATCGCACTCCGTTGGTAGTTTGTGACTGTGTCTGTGCTTTCATCTCTTTGTAGCTCAGGGTGTTGACTCTCCAGATTGTTTTTTCTGGTAACTATTGCTAATCAGAAGATCTTTTCGAAGAGGTTTGTACCTTTTCTGAAGAGGGTTGCTTTTTTCAGCTGCAGACTCCAACTGGCGCTAAATAAACTTAGTTAAAAAACCCTACTCCAGACATCTGAATTATAAATAAGGTGCACAGTACTGGAATAAATGCCAGCTGAAAGGCTGCAATAGCACGCGGTGGAAAGCACCTTTAACCTGCTGGAGAGCTGAACATTTCCCTTTCCTGACAAGAGAACCACCTGGGAGCAAAAGGTTACTCTCCTCTTATGTGGTTAGGGAAGGCATTCCCAGCTTCAGGACTTAATCCAGAAAACAGATCAGATGGTTTATGCAACAGGGTGAGGTGAAGCTGCTCTGTTTGCTTCAAAACTGTATCCGCAGGCTGCGAGAGCCAATTATTTCCACATTGAAAATGAATGTTTGTGATATTGTAAAATGGATTCAGCCCAAGTTAACAGGATCCTGTTTTCTCCCCAGGCATTTCTGGTCTCCGCTCAGTTCTACAGGCCACGTATTCATTCACGCATGCAGTATCTGCAAGCCTGCTTCTGGATGCAGGGCACAGCGGGTGCTCATCAACCCCGTCCCACCAATGCTGCGGGCAGAGCCTCCAGCTGCAGGTCATGGGCTTGGAACCTTCACCTCCCCTTCCCTTGGAACCTTTAGCTCCCCTTCTCTTGGACTGTGAGCTGCAAAAGGCTGTAGTCTGTTCCTAAACTTTTTCCCTAAAGAGTTTTGTGTCTCAGGTTGAGTGGCCTCAGTGCAGCAGCACTCTGTTTGAGGGTTGGAGGTACCCAGGGAGGATGGAGAGCCTGGGGGTACTGCAAGGTTTTATTTCAGCTGCTTGGAGACAAGTGCAATGCTGCGGAGATCTTCCAAAACAGAGAGGCCAGGCAGCTGCCCTGAGCACCTTTTGCAGTTGGTGTATTGCTCCTCAGAAGGGCAAGCACGATTCTGGGGGATAGCCCTTTGCTCTTGCTGCATAATTTAGAAATCAGCTCATGGACATTTGTTACTGTCCTACTTTTTAACTGTCTTGTTTAGCACCATAGTTCAGGTGACTCGGAGATGTGACATCCCAGATAGCATCCTTTGATGGGCTGCAGTGGTGGTGCTTCTAATTACAGGTTATGCTGCTTGAAAATTCGTTAAACTCAGAAAGACAGCAGCAAGGTAGGGCAGGAGGGTTGGTGCTGGGCTAATGAGACCCCAGATACCGCTTCGCTCACTGGCTCCCCTCTGGCACAATGTGGCAGACGATGTTGGTTGTTCTTGTGTTCCTCCGAGTTTGAGGCTACACTGCTGAAAGTGGTTATTTACTGTGGGAGTCACATCTCTGTGGACCTTTCTGCAGGAAGGTGTCCTTGTGCAAATGCAGCTATCGGGGTAACTTCCCGAAGTGCCACCAGGGAAGAAGAGCTCAGTGAAGCCGAGCTGGACTTGAGTCCTGGGGCCAGCAGAGAAAAAGACAAGTTTGCTTTCAACACCTTAATCTAGAAGTGACAGCTGGAGTTTGCCGGCCTCTCGGCTTTAATTGTCACTGATGGCAACTTGAATCCATGGACCTAATGGGTGGCTTACTCTTCTGTGCAGCTAGGAACCAACTGGCCAGTCGGCAAGGAGCAATATGCTGGGTTAAAGGCTCCAGAGGGCTGGTTGTGTGGCCAGAGAGGTCACAGAAACTGTTGTCAAGGCCTGAGCACCAAATGGAGCTGTAGCAGCTTGATTAATTGGCCAAATTAGAAAGGCTTTGACCTGGCTCACGGAAGTTCAATGAATTAGTTGGTTAGTTACAGAAAGTTGTTCCACCACAGCAAAGCAGGAAAGGTCATTGGTCTCCAGAAAATGACCTCTGCTGGAAACTGCCAGAATGATGCTTTTGGACAAACTGTTCTGTGAGTGAATGAGCTTTGCAGGCCCTGGGCAAAGCACAGCAGTAAGGAGTGCATTGAAATTGCCAGTTCTGCAATGCACGGGACCTTGAGTCATTTTTCAGCATCCCAACACCGCTCAGACCAGCTTGCATGCTCATGGCTTGTGCATTCCTATTTTTCAGCCTTCCTTTCTTCTTTTTACCTCTTTGTTGGCTGTGTTGGTGTTTGGAGAACGTGCTTCCCTGCCTCCTCCTTTGTGCTGGCTCTGCCTTGTATTTGGTAGGGAAGCTCATTCTCCAGGTGCTACTTGGAAATGACCTAAACAGATCATTTTCAAACATGAATTAAAATTGTATCTCCGAAAATACCTTTATCAATAGCAGCCTATTTTTAAAAGAAAAATGTCCTCTATCTTATAGTCATCGTTGCTGGGCAGGAGTTTGTGAGTTGGGATGGGTAGGAGGGTTGGGATCATGGCCCGCAAACCTGATTTGATCAATAAAGCAACTGCCTGGAGTGGAAATAGAACAGCAATTGTGAACGTGTTAGACAAATAAAGTAGTTGTGTCTGCTGTACATGAAATGAAGATCCCAGTTTCCTTGTGAGTTATTGGGTTATATTATTGATTACACAAAAAGTACAGATATTATTCATTTGTGTTTTATTCATTTGTGAAATGTTGAAGACCTGCACTGTTGTGTAATAGGAAAATAAAGGAGTAGATAGAAGCATGTTAAGAGTGTGTTGGTGCTGCGGTTACAGTTTTCATCCAGAAATACCCTGCACTGCTGTTCCTGCCTCAGTTTAAAGGCTCAGTACCAGTCTGCACCGCAGAACGATGTGCAGAGCTGCATGTGGTTTGGCAAGCTGGAGTGCGGAGGTAGCAGTTTGGGGTTAATCGTGCTTGTGATCCAACAACTTTATGTGGGGATGCTGAAGCGCATTTGGGTGAGTTTGGGCTTCTGCCTGTGTCCACAATTTTGGGGAGAACGCACGGTGAAATTGGCAACAGAACGTCTGCTGCGAATTGAAGGCAAGTTGTGTCCCCATGACTTGAGGGTGGAAGACACGATGGCAGCAGAGCAGGAGGCCACTCCTGTGGGGCTGCTCTGCCCAAGCTGCAGGGGTTTCCCTTGCCCGACCTGCTCCTTGGCGGAGCTGCCAACAGCACAGCGGCGCATGGGCTGGCGTCACTTGGCTTGGACCCTCTCCTCACTGGGATGTGGAGGGACCGGTTGCACAGCTCAAACACTTTGGGATGCCCAAGTACAGGAAAACGTTTTCTCTTCCCTTTGAGGCACCGGGGTTCATCTTCAGGTGCTGGATAAGAAGGGACTGCTAGATTAGAATTTTGGAGCTGGCTTATTACAAGTCATGGCACTTTTTAAATGAGTTTCCATTTACATTTTTTGCTGAAAGGCAGCTGTGAAAAAGCCCTTGGACTAAACTCTCTCCTCAGGGGGTAAAGCAACCTCCAGTATATTTTAATGGATTCTTGTCAAATTACTGATCAGAATAAATCCAAGTGCTCTTGGAGACTGAATGTTTCTTGTTAAACCCTCCAAAAAAGAATAAAATTGATTTGGAAATGTGACTTGCGATTTAAAAGCTTATAGGTGAGAATGTCAGGATATAATTAGTAGCAGCTGATTTTTCTTTTATTTATTCCTTGCTGTCTGCCTGAAGATGTGATGTCCCCCCAGTGACTTTCCCAGCCCGAACTGGTGGCCAGCGAAGGTGGAACTAAACCAGAGGCGGGTCAGGAAAACCAAGCAAATTCAAGTGACAGCAGTGTGAGATGAACACCTCACATTGCCACCTTCTGTGCCACTTTTTGATTAATTTTAAGTATGTGAAATATTCAAGTTATTGCAGTTGCTTCCTGCTGAGGCCCAGCAATGGGTTCAGCCCTCACCGTGGTGATCCTGGGCTGCCCAGCCCTTCCCACAAGGAAAACCTTTAACATCTCTTCGGGGACACTTGTTTCGCATGAACTTGCTCATGCGGCATTAGCCCTGTCCTTGCTGAGGAGCTGAAATTGTGGAGCCAAGAGCGAGGATCGTGCTCTTACCTGCAGGGAGAGCTTCGGAAACTGCCATGGGACTGACTGTGCAGCCGTCTCCTGGGGGATAAAACACCTGCAGAGAAAGCAAGGTATTCTCTTTTCTCTTTCAATGCAGGTGGTTCCAACTGGGATTTACCGCTTACTGTCATATGGTGAAATCAGCATTCCCCAGCACAAGGCAAGGCAGCAAAAAATAGTGATATTTAAACAGTAATTTTATCAGCCAAAGTCAGTCTTATAAAAGGGCACCAACAGGGAGAAACTTATTGGGTCCTCAGTGCTTAATTTAGTTGGTTTTTTTCTTAATTGAAGGAAAGAGATAAGGTCCTGCAACACGATATTGGTTTCCAATATTAGGAAATATGAGTGTGCAAGACTCCCGTCATCTCCACCCGAAAGCCAAGAGTACAGCAGGTTCAGAAGTGGGAGGAACAAGGTGTCCTTGCTAGGGACGTGCAGAGCGCAGAGCACTGTGCTGCATTTCCCTCTCTGATCAAGATGAGCAGGCGTTTGAGCCGCAGGACATAAGGTGGTTCCTCCACTCAGCTGGCTCCCTCTAATAGGAGAGGCTGTTTCACACAGGAGCTTTCTCCTTTCTTGGGCCGTGCTTTGAGCATTGACTTTCTGCCTTCATGGTCCTTTCCATGCCAGGGAGAGTGCACGTGGGATCATTTCTTGCTATACTAGCATTTGCAAATGCAGCTGATGCTTTCTGCGGTCAGATGTGCTGCAATAAAAAGTCCAGAGTTATCGCCCTGATTTGAAGACACTTTTCAAAGAAATCTTCTACCTTTGGGAGGCAATTTTGCAGCAATTAATTGTAAAATTATATTCCAGGGGAATGGCATACATCGTTTTAGAGATTAATTCTTCTGGAAATACGATCTTTCTTTGCTCTTGGTATTACTTGTGAAATAAATGCCTTTATTTCTCAAAAATAGAATGTGAGCCTATGAATAGAAATCATATTGAAAATTCAGATTTAAACTGAAATCACTAATATAAATAGACAAGATACAGTCTTTGAAAAATCTGATTATGATAGTCCCACAGCATTAGAATCATATTGTGCCTCCAAAGGCATGAAAAGACCCAGTTTCTTTTTTTCCCATACAGTAAGTGCGGCCATAGATCAGGAACACCTGGTCCATTCATTTCCCAGCTTCCTGATGATGTGCATTTCTTCTGGTCATATTATCTTTGTTGAATTTGAATAACATTCGATTTCCTGACATCTAAGGCTCTTTGTACCTTGCAAATTGTTATCCTTAGCTGTAAAAGAGGACACATTCATTATGCCCTCTGATAACTGTGGACAGAGGCACCTGCCCAGGGTGCACCCCTGTGAATCTGAGAGCCCAAGGCAGATGGGATGTGCCATTCGCTCTGCTTGGTGCATGCCCGGCTGCCGCGGCTTCTGGAGCAGCTCAAACAGCATCTGTAATGGCTGGATTTGCTGGGGTGGGCAAAAATGTGTCATGGCTTAAACTGGGAGCGTGCTGGAGGACATTGCTGAGGCCGTGGTGGGCAGAAGGGGTTGCCTGAGCGTAAAGCCCAGCATGGTTTAGATTTACTTTGAGTGGCCTGAAAAAAATCTGCTCTAAGAGCTCCACTGATGCCCAGGAGAAAAGCAGAAACCGCTCCTGGAGTCCAAAGTAAGAGGTCCCAGCTTCCTATAGCTCACTTCAGTGATTGCACCGAAATCTCCCTTTGTGTCGTGATACTGTAAATGTATGTGAATCCCTCACTGAGAGTTTGTGGAGGCAAAGGGCAGGAAAGTGTTGGATGCTGCACCCGGAGCAGACAGTGAAACTCCCTGGTTTTGCTCCTGCTATCAAGAGCAAGCAAATCCCCTTCCCAGCCACATGGGATCCATCGCTCTGCAGCCACCTGTGCTGCAGCAGGAATGAAATAATGGACAGAAGGAATTGTGTGTCGATAGGTTTGCCTGGTGCTTATGCTGATGCCGCAGGTTACCCTCTGTAGCGCTGCTGCCACGCTTTTGTATTCAGCCGAAAACGCAGGGCTGCACTCAGCCTTCCCTCCCAGTACTGGTAGAAAACAAGCCCGTTTCCTACCTGTGCCTCTTTACCTGGCAAACTTGTGCTGCTGGGCATGGGTACAGTGAGGCCAAAGGAGGTGACCCTGGAGCTGACGCTGCGGCACAATGGCCATCGCTGGCATCTGTCGCTGGGGGAGCGTGGCGTGACGCGTGCTCCTGCTTGCTTGAACCATGGGTCTTTGGCATCAGCCCTTCCAGGAGCGAGCATCTTCTAGCGCCAAATTGGAGTGATTCCTAGAAACTACATCCCAGTTTGATGTTTTTTTAAGGGAAACCCCATCTTTGAAACAAGTAGGAACGACGGAGGGGGGAACACTGATGTTTGATGGGTGTAACACAGCATATGGGTGTGCAAGGCTCACAGCACCTGCAGGGAGCAGACAGCAATATTAATGCCTTTTAAGTCTGGCGAGGCAAGTGCTGGAAAAATCCTTCCATAAGTCCTTGCTTGTTGGCAGGGTGAGGAGGATTTTTGGAGCAGGAGGGTGCTGTGTTTGGCAGCGTGCCCATCTCACATGCCTGTAGGTGCCGCCATCACTGTTCAGAAGCACTATGCCTCATCTGTGCTTGGCTGTCGGTATCGGCTTTGTGGCACTGAGGGCAAAGACGAGGACGGTGTAACCCCACACAACAGGCACCATGAGCTCACCCTGACCCTCGTGTGTGGCCCTGCATCCCCTTTCCCTGCAGTACTACTGCAGGAGTCAAGGATGTGTCCTCATCGTAACCAGCTGCTCTTCTTTTTACCTGGCAAAGTTGCAGCTGGCACAGCAGAGCCTCTGGGCCAGGGTGTGATCCATACCACTCTAGTACGGCAGGTCCTTGCATCTCTCCATCCTTGTGGCACCTTACCCTGCTGTCTCCTTCCCAGGCCTGGCAGCATCCTATTAGGGCTCTGAAAGTGTCCTTGCGGAGTCTTTCATCCGTCAATGTTTTTCTGGTGCAGCTCCGGTGACATAATGAGCCTTTGTCAAGGAGTGAATGAGTTTAGAGAAGGAATGACCTGATCCAGCTCTTTGTGAGGGATTAGCGGTGAGTGATGCTGCCTGGGACAGAGCAGGATGAGCCCACAGGTGCCAAACAGAGCTGGCTTTTCCTGGAGTGGTCTCTGCGGTGGTCCTGGCCTGTCTCTGCGGTGGCTGGGACGTGGGCAGTCCATGCAGGCAGGGGACACTGGGATTGCGCAGTCCTTCGCTTGCTAAATACAGGTTGAAGTGATGAACAGGGTGAAGTGTCTTCAGTTTCCCTGGATAAAATCTAGGCTTTCCTGTGTTCCACATACTGACATCTCGTTTCCCTTCCATGTCCTTGCAGCCACCATGATCTCAGGAAAGAGATAACACCAAGGAGAGGGACCTGCTCTGCCTCTGCTGTAGCTGCAGAGGATGTGAACTATCGCTGCTCACATGCTTCATTTCTGCTGCCTCAGCCATTTTTAGGAAAGAAATCTACATTAGGCAACTGTTACTCAGCATATTTTGTGGTATTTTGCCCAGGTTTGAGTGTGTGAAGTCACTAAGCTGTTCAATTCAACACTTTTCCTGTGTAGCTGCGTGGTGTAACTCTAAGTTCAGCTTCTGTAGCTGCAGCCTGGAATAGGGACCGCGGCCTGGGGAGACTTGATCTTTGATTGCTGTCCACAAAACTCTTGCCACGGTGTCGGTGTCGGTCTCATGGGTTTGCTCCACCACTCTGGCATGCCATGCTGTGGCAAACAAGGGGCTTGGCCTTTTTTCATCTCCTTTCTAATAGCCCACCTGTGCTCCCCTGAAGAATGGCTCGGAGTTTGCTGGTTGTTTGTTCCTCTGGTCTGTTCCCTTGCTAGTTCATTGCCTCTAACTTCTTTCTGTATTTTTCATGCTCTCCCAATGGACTAGCCATGAGGATGGCCAGCAGGTTTTTGGCGTCACCTCCAGGCTTCCTTGCAAGTGGTCTCCGGATGGATCCAGCTGTGTTGGACCTACTGTGCTGTGCCAATATGATATTTAGCAAGAAGCAAAGTATTTCTTATGTGCCCACCTCTATATTCGCATGTGTGGTTCCAGCCCTCAGGATAAGGGCACTAATGCATACAAATGTGTGTGCTGCTCCAGCTTATCTGTGGGTGACTCCTGGAGCCAATGCCCCCCCGCTGGGAAGGCCTGGTAATGGTGCTGTTCCCTGGGCTGTGCGGAGATGACTGAGTCTTGGGCATTGGCAAAATCCATCCTATTTGCAACTCAGAGTTCAAGCTCATGGCAGAAGCCCTTTGTTATAATGCTGAAAGCAGAAAATAATTTGTTGGTTCCTGTAGGACACAGTGGGAAACACTGCCTCTGGCGTGGGATTCCCTGAGAGAAGCGGGTGGGGGTTTGATGAAGCAGCAGGGTTGGAGCGATGCCCGTGCTGCATCTCACAATAGCAGCCTGTCTCCTCCAGGTGCGGTGGGAAGAGTGACCACAGTGGGTACTTTGGGAAGCGTCTTCCCAAGGCATTCCCTGCCCTGCTGGAGGCTCCCTGCTGGAGCATCTCCGCCATCGCAAAGTCTTGGTGTTTGAAGAGCAAGCGTGAGGCTGCCCTGATTAAAATTTAATGAGGCTTGGTATTATAGAGTGCCCTTTAGTGTCAGTTCTGCACTCCTCAGCAAATAAATACATCAGTTGGTGGTGCGGGGGCGAGCCCCATCTCTGCCAGCAGCCTGGGGCGCCGCGGGGTCAGCTTCTGCTGGAGACATCAGTGGGGAGAGTGCGTCTCGGGGCAAGGTGGGGAGCTGGGCGGCTGTTCCTTTTCTCTCCAGCCGCTGCTGGAGCAGGGGTTCCCTTTTATTTGTTATTTGCATACTTTAGCCATTGGAATTGAATTTGTGCCCATTAAAACTAAATTAGCAGTGCCTGGAATTTTAAATAGGCTCTGGCAGAGCAGCCCATTAACCCTATCGGAGCGGTTTCTGGAGATCTCTGCTCTTCAAGCTCACAGCGGACACTGGAAACCACTGCAAAATGCTGATGATTTTTTACGTGTTGCTGAGGACAGCTGGAGTGCCAATATTAGATATAATGTATTACTGTTTGAAAGCCATCAGCATGGCTTGAACATGGGTTTAACTTCCTCTAGTTAAAAAAAAAGTACAGTGTAAAAGTCTCACCAAATCGGTCTGCAATTCCTTGGGTTTAATGGAACCATATTAATGCCAGGCCCCCAGGTCCCTGTGCCCCCCCCCCGCCCCCCCGCCCCATCCCTTGCACGAGGCTCTGGGTCTGCCCTGGCAACCCTATTGCCACTTCCCAGGGTTGCCCTGCTCCACCTTGGCAGGTCTGCTGGCTCCTCCTGATGCCAGCTTCCTCTTCCTCATCCCCCCACAGCCTTTCTGCTCTCCCAGGTTCCCCATTAGTGCCCTGACTGCTCCGGCCTCGGCTTTGGAGCCCTGTGGACTGGAACCGCAGGAGCCACCCTGACTCCTTGCAGTCTGAAGGGATGCTTTGTGCCTTCCTCCCAGCCCCCATCCCCATCCTGGGCAAGGGAGCCCCAACGCTGGGTCATTCCTAGAGGCGTGCAGGACACAGGGAGTTGTACCAAGTCTGGCAGCAGGACTTGCCCAGCAGCTCTGACAGTAAATGGACACCATGTGTTGGACTTGCTATCAAAATAATCTCTTTTGTTCGATAGTCTCTAATGAGAAAAGATAAAATACACCTGAGAGAAACAGAGTCTTGTTTACAAAGAGTGGAATTTAATTTAAATCTTATTCTTTCCAGAAAAAAAATCCCAACCAAAACATGTTCAACCAGCCATACATGCTCCAGCAGAGTTTATGAGGTGAAGTTTGGCTGCCTGCTCCCAGTACCAGCCAGGATCCTCAGATTCTGTTGGATTGTGTATTGGATATCTTTCATGATTATGAAATAAGTGAGTGGAGCATCACACTGGTGCTTTTCCAATGTTACGTGCTTCTTAGCAGTCCCTGCTCCAGGTATTTCCCAGGCACGCTTCCACCAGGCCCTGCTGTTGGCTTTGTTTTGCTTGGCTGTGTGCATGTGTCTGCTCACCAGTACAACTGCCAGGGACTCTCTCCCCTGAGCCCAGACAAACGGGTCAGCACTGAACAGGACACACATACGTCTTCATTTTTTTTCTTCCAGAGCCCAGCCTTTTCCTGAAATGTCCAGAAATGCTTTGTGGCTTTCCAGGCTAAGGCAGATCACACAAATGCAAGGCGCGTTGTACCCAGTACAAAATGACATCACGCGCATCCTTCATTGCTGCTGCGGCTCCTCTGTCCGAGGGTAGGCGCTGACCACCTGCCACCTCAGATGCAGAGTCTCCATCTCACAGTCCTTCCCCACATAATGATCAAAAATACGCTGTAGACATCAATAAACGTCAGTAAATTCAGCTCCTTTGCTTTTGCAGAGCCAGAGCAGGACCTTCCCTGGTGCTGCTTGCTGGGTGCCCACCAGGCCTCTGGGAGGGAAACGCTGGGAATTGGTACTGCGGCTCTGAGCTGCGCAAAGCAGAATTTCTTCTTGGATTTGATGTAAAGTGGCCAGCATGACTCCTGGGTAATTGCTTTGAATCCAATTAATGCTGCCTGAGTAGATGTTAGGAATTCTAAAGAGGAATAGAGTGTGAGCTTGTCACCTGAACTACGATAATATTCCTTCAAAGGAGGCACATTTGCAAACATTGTTAATTACCTGGGGAACAGCTCAAGGTTTAAACTGAATTAAGGGGGGAATGTGTTTTTGTGATTTCGGGTATGATTGAGAGAGAGATCCCTGTGTTCTGGAACAATGGAGCATTTCTTTGTCACAGACCTGGCAGCAAAGTACAGGGAGTCTGCGACCCCCAAACCCAATTTGCCAGTCAGGATGTGATGCCAGGAATTACGTGGGGCCACAAGAGCTTTCAAAAGCCTTTACACCCATTCCTCTGTCCAGAAAACCCAGGACTGCAGAGCTAAAATTGGACTTCTTTGTGTTCCATGAAGAGTAATTTGCATTGGGGTTTCTTTGGCTTTGGTTGTTCTTGGGGAGGGCTGCAGAGACCTTTGAGGGTCCTGCAAAAAACCCCACCTTGAGGTGGAAGTAGAGGTTACCACCCACTGTCTCTGACTGCTCAGGGCAGGCAGGTAGCAGGGAAAGGACAGCAGGACCTCGAAGCAGGCGGGTGCAAAGTCAGGCGGGCTTGGGGCTCGCATGGGAGCAGCAAACCTGGACATGGTACAGGCAATAAAAACCAAAGGAGCTAGCGAAACACCTGCAGCACAGGCTGCGTGGGAGCTGAGTGCAAGGCTGATGTGAGAGCAGGACTGCTCAGACCCTGTGGGCCAGGGAGATGCCTAGGACCTCCAGGTTTTTTAATCTTTTTTTTTTTGCTGCTCTTGATATAAAGAAATCGTCGGCTTGTCTGAAGCCGACTCCACCCTAAGCCAGAACTACCAGGCAGGTCTCACCTTCAACAGAGGTCTGCCTGTCTGAGAAGGCACCTGGAGCTGGTTTCAGTAGCCGCCCTCCCCATTCTGCTGGTATTGCTGCACCTGTGTGGATTTAAGAGTGTTTAAGAGACCTAATTACTATAATCGAGAGCATAGCTGTGTGGGTCCTTTATAAACCTGCTCTGGTCTAGTACTCAGGCACCCTGGGAGAGAGACTTGGCAGATGTGGTGTCTTTTGACCAGATTTGTGTGACTGTAGGGTCTCAGTGTTGGTATTGAGATGACTTTTCCCACAAGCCATGGAAACCTGGTGCTTCCTTAATTGCAGTGCACAAGCTCTGCGCTCAAAAATGCTCTCAGAAGGTGTTTGTGTCTTGGCTCAGCTGTGAGCTGAAGATTTCAGGGAGTTTTGCATGGAAATAGCACCTTCCTTTGGCCTTTGAGTTCCTGCTGTCACCAAAAGCTAAGTTTTATTTTAATTCTGTAGTGGTAAAAAACTCGGCACCTCTGGCAGCGTCTGGCTGTGTGCGAGGAGCCTGCAGTCACGTCTCTGGAATTGCTAAGCAACTGTGGCCCATTCGCTTTCATGGAGCAAATTGAAACATTGATTTATCTATTTGTTTTGCAGCCAACACCAGGGCTTCATTATTCCAGTCCCTGGGGACGTAGTCCCACGTGCCTGGGTTGGAAATTGACTCTAAAACCAAAGCCATGCACATTTTTTGGTAAGAATTTTGAAGAAAAGTCCAGAAGTGCAGTTCATGGCTCACCGTGTGTTTGGATGTGGCTAGGAGCTGTTCCAGGGAGACAAAATGAAGACTCCCTTCCCTGGACTGCTGATTTCACATCCAGGTCTGATCCAGGATGTCTTCTTGAGCCTCATCTGCTATGTATAGGTCTGTGATGCAGCTGGTTCTCTGCAGACAGATAGGTGAGAGCAGAATTGGGCAGCTGCGCGGGCAGAGATTGCAGATGCCCTCCCAGTCCTGGCGCCAGAGGGGAGCAGCACACCCCAAACTAGCACAGGGCAGGTGAGAGGAAGATAGGAACCTGTTTGAGAAGTGCCAGCCTTTGTGCACCATTGCTAGGGATGCTTTACCAAAAGCAGCTACACAAACAAAGTTGTGGATTTGCATGTACTGCTGGCAAAATGCTGCAGCCTCAGGTTTTCTAGAGTATTTAAAAGCTCAGTGGCAGAAGCCTGTGGCTCCCCGACCTCTGCTTGCCAGGCACCTCAGGCATAGCTTTGTGAAGCAGGACTGTTTTTTAGGGACAGGTCAGTGTGGTCCTTGGCAGAAGAGTTCCTCTGTGCCTTTTTTGGGTCTGCTGGTTGTCTTGTAGCTTGTTGGAGGGTTTAAGGTCTGAGAATCAGACTGTGATTTTTTTGGGGACTGTCACAGGTCCCTGGAGGGGATCAGTATTTAACCACAGTGAGCTGAGCTGAGTTGCCACTGCAGGAATCGCCCTTTAGTAACACTCATCAGCATCCCCAAACCCGAACAGGAGCATCTGCTGAAACCTGGCTAAAAGACTGGGAAAATGGAAACATGCATAAAAAATTAGATGATCTGTTCCCTTGTGTTGAGTCTTAAAATATATAATAATGTGATATAATACTTAATTACATGAGTGAATATTTTGTTACATGGTGTGCTCCCATATAGGAGTGCAAGGAAGGTTTGAACGTGGGACTTCTGGATTCTTTTCAGCTAAAGAAATACCTGGTGGCAAAACTGGGCTGGAGCCTTTGGGGTGTTAGAGCACAGGGGTTTATGTGCACTGCATGGTTTATAAGTCCGCAGGTGGGAGCTGCAGGACTCTCCAAGATGCCGATTCCTAGATCAGGAGGTGGTTGGAACAGGTGAGGCACAGGATGTCCTGCCCTGGAGTCTCACCTCGGGTGTTGTGACATTTGCCTTTCGCAGGCATTTCTCTAATGATTGGGCCACGAGATAGCACTGTTTCATGTATGAAGCACGCGCATAGTGGATCTGCTCCATCTTCCTGCCTGTGCTTTGTGCAGCCACAGCCTCCTCGCACTACACACACCCACCCATGTGCTGGTTCTGCCAGGACGTGCTGTATGTCACTGGCACGTTCGACACTCTTGGCTGGCTTTTACCTTTGTGCAAAGCATGCCTGAGGTGTCTCTGCCCATGTTTTCTCCTGCGCCACCCTTTAACGATCCAAATGGTCTCAAGGTGGAATCTGTTGGCCCATCGCTGTTCACTTTTGATGTGAACTCTTCAGTTTATCCCCAGAATTAGGATGCTGCTTTTCTCAGTGGCTGGTATTTTCATAAGCAAACAGAAAATAGGTTATAGCAAGTCTATAATCAAGCAGATTTAGCTTGATGAACTGAAACAAACTGTACAGGTTGCAGCAGCTGCAGTACATCCTCCCCACAGGAACCAAAACCAGAGGCTGGCTTGCAGCTGCTCTAAATGTCATTGCGCAAGGATATTTTCAATTGGCAATCTTGGCTCAAAATATACTGGTGGCACACTAACGTAAGGATCTTTAACTTCCCCCTGGCAGCTAATCCCTTCCCTGGATCTGCAGCGTTTCAGCCACCTCTCATGGTGAGACTGGGTGGTCCAGAGCCCACTCTGGGGAAAGACTGGAAGAGAAAAGTGCAGAAAGGTTCTGCTAAAGCTTGGGTGCAGGACATCTGTATTCATTCTGTGTGGTGTTGGGGGTTAAGTCTGCACTAAATTTGCCCGTTTTGCTCCTTACAATTCCTGGACCTCCTGAGAGCATCCTGCTGCTCACAGGTGCTGCTCGCACCTCCCCAAGCTCACAGTTTCACGAAGAAGCTTGTTCTGCATTCCTGAGAGTGTTGCACCTGGTGCAACCTGAAATCCTGCCATTGCAAAGCCTAGGCTGAGCTCTTCTGTGCCTTTGGGATAGCTCTGCTCTTCAAAAGTTCTCTTTCAGGTCAAAAGAAAATAGAAGTACCTGGGAAATAGGAAGAGGAGAGGGCTAAGAAGGTGCATCACATTTGAGGAGTAGAATAATAAATTACCAGATAAACAGGTTATCACTTGGATTGTCCTAGATCCTGCCCCATGTTGATGAACACAAAGCCTGTTTGCTCCTGATGCCCAAACTGCATTCACAGTGATTTTTCACAGAATTTTCAGGAAAGTACCAGTAAATAATAGTATTTAAAGTTTGTGCAAGTGGTGCTCATCCTGAGATTTCTTTTTGGACTAGTGTGCATTCCAGCTCCCAGGCTGCAGTTCATCTCGCTGCTCCTCACATGCAAAATGCATCATTAAGATGCACTTAGGCAAGGCACAGCAAATGGCTTCCCCTCTCAGATGGAGCAGAGCCGTCCGCCTGCACCACTACCAGCCGCAGGTAGCTGCTGGAAGAAGAGAAATGAAGTATGAGGTTATTTAAAGCTCAGTCTGCCTTGGCGCAATGTGCTTAAAATGAAGATGTTGGTGAATAGAAGAAGAGTGGAAGGTGCTGGGCCAAGGGTGCTTGGCAGCATGGAGGGACTGCGTGGTATTAGCAAAACTGTTGAACCAAGGACTAAATGATATTTGTAGGTTTCATGGTCAGAAAGGGCAGGACATGGTAGTGCAGGACTGAGGGGTTCCCGTGCCATGGATTTCTTGACTGAGGCAGAACTGCAGGTCAACGCTTTCTGTACGTCCATTTCTGAACATCCAGGATGTTACTGCTCGGGATGATTTGGGTAAAAACTGTTCTCTGGGTTTGCTGGCAGTGTCGTCGTCTCAAGAGGATGAATTGGCACAAACATTGCTGCCTTTGAGGCTTGCCCTGCATTCATCTGGCAGTGCTAAGGAATTCCCTAGTAATGAAATCAGGCTTCAGCAGTGTCTGCGTATGGCCTTGTCCCCTGTAGGAAAGGCAGGCTTGGCTTTTTTTCTTGCTCCACTCACCATGGAATAACTCTAAAGAAACATCAGTTATTCCATAATGGAATTTAATAACCCCTATTGTGTTCGATGTTATTTTCTGTTAGTACAGGAGTATTCCATGTGCTGCGCATCCCAGGGCAGCTCTTCCGAGCTGGTAGACAGTGACGTGTATCTGTTGGCTTTCCTTTCCTGTGGGGAAGCTGCAGTGCTGGAGGAGATGCTGTCATCTAGCTGTGCTTCGGTCACATCATGTGGCATCTCGTCTATCCCAAGGACTTCTCTCCTGAGCCCTGCAGTGAGGCACTCGCCTCCTGTGCAGCACAGAGCTCACACTTGCCGCGCGCTCTCTCCCTTCTCCAAAAAATAAGACATTAAGACGACAGTTTTTCCTGCACTTGGAGTCAGTTATCTGTTTTAATTCCCACTGAGAAACCAGGGCAAAGAATATACATCGACACCATGCAGACACTTTCTAAATCGCCAAAATCAAGCTTAAATTCTTCTTATTCTTCTCTGTAAACCTGTCCTAAAGTAGGTTAGTGGATCAGAGCAGATGTGCTCTGTATTATTTATAGACTGTTTCCTTTTGGTTCGTGCTGCTTGGCTGGGTGCTGCTGGAGAGGACTCCATGTTCCAGCAGTCGTTCTTTTTCTGCAGCTTTAAAACCTTCTATTTTTGTCTGTAGGAATCCCATCTCCCCAGCTCCCTTCTCCGCTAAAATCAGCGTTCTGGCAGTGCTGAAAGCCTTTCGTTGTGTGCCATGCCAAGATCTGACTATGATGACAAATGCTGAGCCGCTTTGTTAGCGAGCAAGCACAGGTAGCACGGGCAGCACCCAGCATGCGTGTTCCACTGCTCCCAGGGCCAGCATCCTTCAGGGGACACTTCCAGGAAAAGCTGATTTCCGCTGCTGAATGGATGCTTTGGCCAGGATATTCCTGCACAAGCTCTGTTACCCTTTGAGCCAGACAACCATTTGGCAGTGTTTGCAGCAAAAGCAAGAGCCGTGTTTTGTTAGGAGGGTGTTTGAATTTGCAGGCCCCAATCCTCAGCGGTGCAAGGAAGGGGCCCTCATCATTCTCAAGGAGCTCTCATAATTTAAACCTGCTGTCAGGTGAAGAGGCTCTATGCCAGCAGTCAAATGTAGGCAGGGCAGGGCTGCATAATTTATGATACTGCATTTCTTCTTGATAAGATTTTGAGTCTGAAAGCCGTGGGAAGGGTGTACTATTTTTTATTGCATCTATGAACTCAAATTATGTCAGAATCTGTGGGCACAGTCTGTGCTTATAAGAAATAAATAAATAAATTACAAAGTGGAGCCTCCGGTCGCCTTGGCTGCATGAGCGTGCCAGGTCCAGGTCAGTGCAAAGTAAAACAGCTTCTTGCACGGCTCTGCCGAGAGCTCCCAAGGATAAATGTCTCCTTGTGAGAGAGAGCACAAGCTTTAGTCGTGTGCCGGGGATTATCCGTGTGTCCCAGCTGCAGGATACCTGGGGGCTGGGGTGTTCCCAAGTGCTCTCTGCTGTATCTTGAATTACAGGGTTCAGCTGTGTGCTCTTAGGTGAGTCGGCTTGGGTTACCCTCATGTTCAATATTTCTGTCCCGGGCGCCTTCTCTGTGCATGGCACAATCTGGCTGGGGCTCGGGCCCAGCACTGGTCCATAAAAGCTTCCTTCCAGGTGTTTCATGGTCCTGGCTTGGACAGCAGTGTGAAACGTTCATCACAAGTTAATTCCCAGTCACACTGTGGCCCCTGAAAGAATGGAGATTTGGGGTCACTGCCTGCTCTTCTCTGCATGCCACAGGTCACAGTGCGAGAGGCGCGTGGGCAGTCATTGCTTTGAGCAATATCAGCTCCTCTTCCAACGAGTTCTGGTTTTCCGTGCAGATGGGGCCTGATGCTGGCAGTGTTGGGACAGGCAGCCTGCTTTTGGTGCAAAGGTTCCCCTTTTGGGCAGATTATTCTGAGTAAATTACTGCAGGCAGTAGTTCGAGGTTGGAGAGGCTGATACCACTAACTGTACTAATGTGTAAGGATTTGGGAGACATATTGATATTTTCTGGAGATAAACTGCTAGAAATTGGAAAAATGTTATAAAACTGCAGCCCGAGTTCCTGCACCCTTATCTCTGCATGAGCATTATCGAGAGTTTAAAATGTGTGTGATAAAGCACTTCATGGAGTGGTTGCAGTGGTGATGTGTCCTGAAAAGCATCTCCACCTTCCTCAGGGACAGGAGAGCCCAGGAGAGCCGTGTCCCTGGGAGGGGAAACCGGCTAAGAAAAGAAAAAGCAAGTGCTTACATAAACTGTGTGAGATGAAGAATTGTTCCCAAAACTGTAGAGCAGACACTTCTGTCCTTATTCAGTGTTATAAGATAAAAGGGGACAATGAATTTTATTGAAGAGCAACAAAAGTCAAATCTGATTTAAGGAAACAGTGTGAAAATGCTGCCAGCTGTCATTCAGTTCTTGGATGTGGTAAACGCAAAAAATGGAATGAAAATGTGTGTGGGTGGTGAGAGCATCTAGAGAAATAACGAGCATCCTTGTTGAGGGGGCTGCCAGGAGGGACACTGGACCTTGGACCTTAGTGGGACTGGCCCCACTTTGAGGGCCTCTCAGGGCTTTTTATCAGTATCCCTCTGTGCGACTGTGTGGCTTTCCAGTCTGATGGCTCCTGGTTACCAGGCAGAGAAGCAATACCCAGTGCTCAGTAAAAAGCCCAGCTCTGGCCTGTGAAAAGGAATGAGTGCTTGCTTAAGTGCTTCAGTGCTGAGACACATCTAAACCAGATTCCTGGGCGAGGGGTGGGTTTGTGCCATGGGGCTGGCAGCTTCCCTCAGACACTAACTGTGTGCGATGCCAGAGCTGAATACCCTTCAGAGCTGCTTAAGAGCGCCTCTTTTCCATTTTGGTGATATCTTTCTAAATTATACATTAAACTTATCAGGGTGAGTAATGCATCACAGCTTCCCCGTGTCAGACTCAATGTTACTTACTCAGCAGCAGCTCAGGATTTGCCTTTCCCTTCTGTTTATCTTCAGGCTCTGCACTAGGACGGAGCAGACCCTGGGGCTCCTTATGCTGTGGGGATGCTCTACAGGGAGCCAGAGCAGGATTTGTGGCCTGAGCGCTTTTGGGGAGCTGCAGTGGTGCCCCGAGAGCCAGGCACCCCATGTTGCAGTGTCTGTGAAAGGTCCCTTGAAATGCGGTATTGATTCATTCTATGCTGTTCCAAAGGGTGCAGGGGCTTCACTGTGAGCAGGTTTTGTCAATAACCCACAGGGCAACACGCAGGAAGAACAGTCACAGTACTTCAAAAGGTCCAAAGGCACTGATTTTAGGTAACGAGGGACCAATAAGATAGCAATTGTAACTTCAGGTGCTACAGGAAAAACAAGTAATTTGCTACTTTTCCTTGCCAATACGTCTGAACATGAGCAGTATTTGGTGAAGTGCAGCTTTGAAATTGAAACCCAAGCAATCTTTTTCCAGGGGCTTTTCAGAACATTGCACAGCAAGATGGAGCAGAGAAGAAATGCATATCTCTGTGGTTTAAGTGCTGTGTGTTAATGCTGGTTTATTTTGTGAAATTATCAGGCTTTGTTGCTGAAATCCTGTACCGTTTGCCCCTTGTATAAATTGTCTCTTGTCTTTAGGCACTACCAGAAAGTCTGTTTCTAGAGCTGCTGCAACTCCTTCTGAAATGTTGAGGTTGCACAGAGATGACAAAGGAGGAATTCCTAATTTTAGGGGGTTTCTTCTCTTGCAATCTCCTTCTTTTGTGATGCCCTTTATATTCATTCTTTTGGCTGTAAATAATTCACTGCCAGGCAACCGACTGGAGTTCCCTCTTTCTACGCTGTCTGTCTTCAGTCCCCTCTGCCGAGACTCCCCTGCTGGAAATACCTGTCCCTTTGGCTACACCAGGCACATCAATATGCAGATGGTCTGCAGGGCCGGTGCTGTTTTGAGCAGTCCTTTCATATTGTTCCACTCCATTTTGCTCTGATGTGTGTCTAAATAATGGGGTGCTTTAGTGGGTTGCAGCTCTGCTCTGCTCCTGAGTCATGCTTGCACCACTTGTCCTCTGCTTTTTGTGCAGAAATCAGTAGGTAGATGTGGGAATCGGCACTGCTCTTCCGTAAATGCCGTCACTCAAATGTCTTTAGCACCTGAGTGTTTTTTTCTGACAGCTTTCACTGTTTGTATCACCCTTTCATCTTATTATGTTTACATTTCTATAGCAAAACACTGAATGTTTTCAGCAAAATTAATCAGTATAATTATATGTGATTTCCAATGTCAGGTTCAGCTGAAACACTAATTTAAGGTGGTGATTAGTCTTATCCGAAGCAACGAGGGTGGAGAGCTAATCTGTGCCTAAAACTGTTATTTTGAAAGATGGCGTTTATACTCTGCTCATAAATTGGAAATTTCCTCTGAACTCCTCAACCAATTTGAATAGAAAGGCATTTTTAGTAGCTGGCAGTGCACCTTGCTGGGGTTAGGTTGCTGCTCACTGCTGTGTGCAGAGGCTGCTGGCATTCACACAGAGATTGAAGTAGGGGTAGGTGTTTATTAACAGGACCTTGGCATCTCTGTATTTGGCTGAGGTTTCATCAAATGATCTTAATTATTTCAATCTGCATGGTCTTTATTTTCTCCGATCCCTAAAAAAAATAACAGAATAAGAAGTCCTGTGGGTGTTGTTTATGAACAGTGCAGCAAGAGTAGGTGAGTCTTGAAATGCTATTCTTCCCACATAAAACCCTGCCGGTGGCTCACCGCCTCAGTGCATCCCTTCCATAGAGAAGTCCTTGAACTCTTGCCTGGCTCATGAGACAGGTTCCAGGTTCGTTATGAACATGAAAGAGTCACAGAGGTGTGAATTTATTCTTTTCAACCATGCAGCCTTTCAGAATAAGGAGCATTTTAAAGATTCCAAGCTCCAAGAGTGATTAATTTGCTATTTTAGTCCTTTAGAAAGTGCAATTATATAGAAACCAAGTTCCTGCATCATAAAAAAGTTCAGATCAATTAAAACAATTTACTTTGTTGCTAATGACTTCAGACCACTGTAATTTATTGGTAAATAAATGACTTCAAAAGCACGTTCATTCAGTGAGTGCACAGAGCAGATGTTAACAGGTTCTTGGATAAATTAAGTCTTGAATTTGGTAATGGACTCTTGCTGCAAACCAAGACCAAGGGGCAGCTCACCGCGTGGCTTGAGGGATTCCAACTTTGGAGAACATCAAAAGGTTCTGACAGGGTTTGAGTGTTCAGAGAAGTGCAGATAATGAGGGAGCGGTCATGGGCTGGATGCTGGAGTGGCTGAGGTCCTGCTGTGTTCTCACAGAGCAGGGATGCGCTCTGCTTCCCAAGGACCTTTTGGGGATGTGCTCCTTCCTGCAGCACTGCCGTCGCCCATTGGGAGGGGCAAAATGCAAAGGGCTGCCCACAGTCTGTGTGGGTGTTCCCTCTTCAGAGCTGTGGACAGACCAGAGTCCCATCTTGTCATTGCCAGCAAGGGGCACACGAGCACCTGCCTGGCCTCCAGCCTTGGGAGTGGCACGGGGCGCTGCCTTCCATGCATCCCTGCGGCTTCAAAGCATGTATCTGCTGCGCTGTATTTATTTTGAGAAGATTTTTAGTTTGGTTTCCCCCAATTATTTCAGTTACAAAGAGTGTTTTCCATACGCAGACAAACTATCTGAATGAGGCGAGTCACCTCCCTTCAGCAGCCCTAAGAGATCCCTGGTGCTGGAGAGCAGGCAGTGCCCACTCAGCAGTGTTGGGAAGGCAAACAGCAGTTATCGACCAGCTGTGATAGCAGCTGCCAGCCTGTTCGGGGAAATCTTTGGAATGGTCTTTCAAAGTGGACCTTTCTTTTTTAGTAGGTCTTAACAGCATTAGAAAACCAGGAGCCAGGGCTGGTTTTGTCAGGGTCTCACTAATCCTGTGGACAAGTTTTGCTGCAGCTTCAATTTACCTGCCTGGTAAAAGAGGCTGTCAGGTGCCAGGGACAGCCAGATCTGTCAAGCTCGCACAGTTTTCCTTTAATAGTTCTGTGGGGTTTATTGTCTTTCGTATGCTCTGAGGGATGATGATTGTTTAGTGACAAGAACCTGGCAGATCATTCAAGCTGACAATGCTTTTTAGATTTCATTTTTTTCCTAGTGTCTCTATCTATAAAAAAGAATGACTTGACGACACAGTGATCTTAGCAAGGAGCTTGGGGTGTTACTGAGAACTTGCCTTCATACTGTGGGCCCTGCTTTCATTGCTATTCCTTCATCACCAAGCTGTGGCGATGTACAGACCCTCACCTGCTAAACCAGGGACATGCTTTGGGTTTACTTACTTACAGTAAGTAACGGTCTGCCTTTGATTCCCTCATGCCTGGCCATTGTTCTGGTCGTTTACAAACTGGATGCACAAGTCAGGAAAGATCTTTCATGTTTTCCAGGTTCTCGCAATACTGAGCCAGGTGAAACGTTCCTAACAACTCCAAACACCAGGAAACCTGGAGAAGACAAAATCTGAACTAGCTGTGATGGGGTTCTCTGGCTGCGCATGGGTTTTCACCATTAAACAGTCTCTGCCTAAAGAAAGGGAAGGCGTATTCCTTGGAGTGTGCTGTCCCAGAGTAGAGCCGAAAGGAGACTCTGCAGGGAATCCATGTGCTCACCCACACTGTTTTTGCTGCTTGCAGGCTGGTGCATTCCTTTACAGGGTTGTTTAATCCCTCCGGAGAGGTGAGCAGACAGCAAGTGTCGTGTGGAATGCCTGCCCTTCAGGCTGGCAAGGTGGGATGTGGTGTCCCTCACGCCTCAGCGTCACAGCAGCTTCAGTGGCCCTGAGTGAGCAGTGCTGCTTCTCCTGTCCCAGGGTTTAGGGATAACATAATCAGCTTTTGCATCTCTAACGAGGTCAGAATCCCTTTCACTTTTCTGCTGTTATGTCTGTTGTGAATGTGTGGTGGAGGCAGAAGGCAGGTGGTGCCAGCAAAACCGCTTCAAATGGACAGTGGGCACCAGCCGCACTGGTGTCAGTCCTGGCAGGCAAGGTGGGAGCAGCCGCTCTTTCGCAAGGCGTTTTCCACTTCCGATGCCTGCTTCTCTGAGAAGGAATAGGCAGTAACATAGGGAATCCCAGTGACTTGAATTCCTGCTGCAGCTGATGTTTCTGATGGTTCTCACACTCTGCAGCCGCAGTGGGCAACAGAAATATTCCTGATGGCAACAGAAATGTTCCTGGTGAATGGGAGAAAGCAGGTGCAGCTCCTGTGTCTCTGCCAAGAAGAAAGTCTTTCCTGTGGTGCGGTTTGCAAGGAGACACGACTGCAGCCGCCCAAATCACACTGCTGCTGAGTCAGCACCAGATCTCCATTCCAGCACTGCTGGAGAGTAATGATCTGCGGCTGGATGAGTGAAGACACTTGTATCTAGCAACAAATGGGAGGCATCTGGTCAGGGTTTCTGACTCCAAAGGCAGTCTTTTCTGGTGAAAGAGAAGTGTTTCCAGGCAGAAAACCTATGCAGGATATATACAAATGCTAAAAAGCTAAATATTGGCATTTACTGGCACAGCACTGTATATTTGCTCAGGATAGATTGTGCTATGAAGATAACGCTGCAAAAAACCTTTTGATTAATTCCATCCCTTAATGTAAGGGATATACTTGTACCTTTGAACTGGATTTTAGTTGAAACTAGTACAAGGGGACTAGAGCTTATCCCAGTGACAGGGAATGGGAAGTGGAGCAAAAGAGAAAAGGATGTGCTCTACTATGAGTGTCCCGTTCCACTCAAGTATTCCTCTCAAAAATAATCTTATCTGCTGTAACATGTGCCTCACTTAACAACAGATGCTAAGATCAATTCTCTTGCCTTTATCTTTTCTCAAGGCAGTGCGTGATGAAAAGTGACCCATATACGTGGCTGATAAATAGCCAGAAAGCTGCTGCTGCAGCTGCACTTACCTGGTGCTCTCCACAGTCACTGCTGGCAGAGTGCACACCTGTGGCCAGATCCCTGCTGTGCTTGGGGGCTCTGCTAGCTGGCCCTGCACTCGCACCGGCCATGGCAGCAAACGGCTTCACCATAGGGATGGAAGCTGCAACTTTCCTTACTGCAGCACTAGATCACGTTTTTCTTCTTTTTCCTTCTCCTCTGTCCTACATCTGCAGCAGTGGCATTTCTAGATATTAATGCTAATTTATAGTACTGATAATTCTTCATAGTATTGAGAGAGTTCAAGATCTTAGATACACAAGCTGAAGAATTAAAACTGGTCTTATCCTTTCTTAAAGGATGGTCAGACAAGGGTCTCCATTCCTCTTCCATGTTTTGTGCAGCCAGGAAAAAAGTTAAATCTCAGTAAATCTGGAAATGCGCAGAGCACTTGAATCTGGGTAGGGGAGAATATTGCTCTTCCTGGGATTTCAAGGACTGTCTCCATAAGCTGTTCATTCCTCGGAGTTACCTGTTTCTTAGGTGCTGCTTGAGATGCATCGATGCCTAACCTGAAAAAAACCTTTTGATCTGTGCACATTTTCCTGAGCATTTACAAACTTCGGTGTACTCGTGTTAATCTTTAATCATTCCCATGTCTGGCACTGGGTGTTCCAGCTGCTGCTGCTTTTTTGGGATGTCTCAGAAGAACCAGTGGGGTCAAGTAGCTGATGAGTAAAATGGGCAATTACTTGCTGTGTGTGATAGTCTGTCTGTTACTGAAATTTAGCAGCTTCCTTGCCTTTTCATATTTTGTGAAGTATTCTATGTTATGTGTTCTCTTGCTGATGTGAGTGTACACCACAGGCAGCAGCACTCCATTTATAAAAGATCTCCACTTCACAGACACTTCTGGAGAGTAAATTTAAAATAAAAAAGGGAATTTCTGCATATAACAGCACACGAGTTGTGCCTGTTACTCAGTTATGCTCTTCAGAAGGCATTGCCAAAACTTCCCTATTGTTGCTAGAGCATACTGTGAAATAAAAGGATCAAGGAGACTCTCCGAAGGGACAAGGTGAGACGCAGCCATGGAGTCACTGAAGAAGCTGGTAATTCCCATGAGCCAAGTCTCCAAAGGCTCACCTAATAAATTTGCTCTCACTACTTAAAAATCTAATTGGATGTAACGTCGGCATCTGTCATCCACTCAGCCTGAGCCCAAGGGCTAAACAAAGCTCACCTTCTGCTTAAATAACACTGCTTTTGAGGTTATCGGTGTGCTGTCATCTGCTAGGAAATTACCGGGCTGCTCCCATGCAGTGGATTGGAGGCTGATGAATTAGGCTGAAGGGCAACTTAGTTTGCCTTAGCCAGGTTGGAGCACCCCTTCTGCTCATCACGAATAACCTCTAGTTAGCAGCCAGGTTGCTTGCTCTGCTTTGGCAGTTTGAAGCAGAACAGCACTGGCTATCCAGTTTACCATTCTCTTCTCCCAGTGCATGAAAGACACTGGGGCAAAAAGGAATCAGGAAGAAATGTGTTGACCTCCTCCGAATTCAGAGTCGTGTCAGCGCTGACTGGAGCTGTTGGTCCACCCTGGGAGTGGTTCTGTGTTTGCCCTCTTATGTGAAATAGAGAAACAAAATCTGGATTTCAGATGGTACAAGATCTCCCTAAAAGAAGCCTGAATCCCTGCATGGCTGGAAAAGAGATGGAGCCCTTGGAGAGGTCTGATAAGGAGTTAACTCTGCAGGTCAGAGAAGCCCCTCTGAGCTGCACAGCAGCACTAGAGGGAGGTTCACGTTACCTTTCAAGATTTCAGGGCATCCACTTGGGAGTCTAGAAATACAGGAACCCTGAGCGCTGGTCTCCACCTGTCAGAGCCTGCAGCAGCAGCTCTCAGATGCTAATCTCTGTTTGTTAATCTCCTCTGTCAGGGGAAATTCGAGGCTTCTGAGTGATAGTGAAGAAAGAAGGGTGTCTAATAATCCTTTTCTTGCAATTCAGAAGAAATTCAAGTCTGATACTTCCTTTGCCTTAGGATTCAATGCTTCCAGTCTGAAGTGCTGCATCAGTTCCCAGCTGGCTGCTGTCAGTCTCTTTCAGGACATAGTGCCTAACACGTGAAAGCCAGCAGCTGCGGTGACAGTGGAGGAGTCCGGTGTCTCTGACCCGGCAGTTGGCTGTGTCCCTGGTACCTGGCCATCGCTGCCTATGGGGACCATCCTGCTCTTGCTGCCCTCCCCATGTATCCATAACTTGGACTCTCGCATCTCTGAGCCCTCACCTCCAACGCAAAGTAAAGGTGGACTCCAAAATATGTGTCACAGGAGGAGAACTTTGGACTCCTGGGCTGTGGGGCTTCCTCTTGTCCGGAAAGGTTATCCAGATGCACCAGAACCTTCAGCAAATGCCCTGTGTGCTGTGTATCAATGTCACAAGGGCTGCGCCAGAGGAACAGAAAGGTTACAAGACTATCAAAGCCAACATCATGAAAGTGTTTTGAAGGATATTGATGTTCTTCCTCTGGAAATTGTATTAGCAGTCACTGATATCAAAAGTAACAAATTTAAAGAAGCTATAAATGACAGAGCCCTTGGAGCAAGAGCAAAGTGTAAAAATAAAAGGACTCATTGGCTTAACATGCAACCTATAGGCTATGTGGAACATTAAATAGCATTTATCTCTGTTCCTGAGGCAGGCATCAAGGTCATGCTTCACCCTTTCCAGGCACCTGGAGCCCTGTGTCTCTGCACTTGCTGTGCTGTGCCGGGGCTGATGTGCACTGCGTCCTGGTAGGGAGAAAGCATGAGGTGTGCTGCGTACATGTCCAGACACCAGGCAGAAATAACAGGGAGTCACATAACAGCAGAGCACGGCTGTGCAGAGTGTCTGTCACATCTAATGAGAGCTCACGGAGTCCTGCATCCTCCTGGCTGTGGGACGCCACAGCAGAACCAGGCAGAGCTGGCTTCTCGGCACAGCTCCGGCCCCTGGGATACTGCAGGAGCTGCTGGCACTGGTCCTTTTGTGGTTGATGTGTGTGGGTGGGTTGTGCGGGGCTGGGAGCCCATGGCACCCTGCGAAGTGCCGAGCTGCTGGTACATGTGTGCAAAACCTTAAGCGTGTCCTTTGTCCTGCATCCTCCACTCCTGCATGCTGCTGCTGTGGGGGGTATGTATAGGTTTTGAGGGGCAATCAGCTTCCACATGTTTTTAGCACATTTGCCTACTTATATAAATAGCTTAGAGCTCAATGAAGCTTTAGGAGTTGTGCTGAGGGGCAGCCTGTCTCTGAGGGGAGAGCTTATCGGGAGCTCTGGATGCATCCTCCTGGGGTTTTCTTGTATGGTATTTGGAAATGTCAGCTTCCTCATGCTTGGGCAGCCTACAACAATGCCAATTAGAAAAAATAATTGTGAGGTATCTTCAGGTACACATTGAACAGTGCTTAATTCACAGGAATGCATTAATATTTAAGAGTCAATAGTACTGCTGAGGCAGACCAAGCCATCAGCACATGGGAGAAAAGCTTGCACCATCTGCATTCAAGACAGAACTTGAAGCAATGCATTCTGTTGATAGAAACTTTGAAAGCACTTGGTGAATGTCAGCGGAACTTTGAAATGAGAATTTTTGTCTTATTTCAAACCAACTATTGTTGCCTTTCTGGCTTGGGTGAGCTGGGAAAGGATAGGAGACACTTGGGGCACACTTTGTAACGCTGGTATTTCTGGAAGATGATGAAGACAGAAATGTTTTGAGCTGAGCTCTTCCTGAGCCCGTTTGAAATGCAATGACAGAATTCCCATGTAAAGGTTGTGATAAAAACTGAAAGAATGAGAGGATGAAGAAAATAAACTCCTCACAAATATCAGCTGGGGGCTCTATGGCTTTCCACTTGGTGGGGAAAAACAGTCTGAGTGCAGCAGCAGATCTTTTACAGTGACAGTCTGCAAAGACACTGTTTGATACCTCGATGTTTGCGTGTGCTGATCCAGCATGGCTTTGTCCATGTTTGCATGGGTGGTGTAACATGGGTCTGAACCATTAGTGCAACTGCAGAGCTCTGCTCTGCACCTGCCACTGCGGTGGCCATGGGGCTCCTCTCCAACATCCATGTTACCCTAGAAAGATCTGTGATTTGTGTTAAATGAAGTAATCCCAGCATAGAACCTCAGCCGTGTTGGTTAGCAAATTCTGTGTGATGTTCTGGAAATGAAAAGCACAATTCAAGTGCAGGACACTTCTAAATGTATGATGGCTTTGATTGTCTCCTCTGCACCACTTTACGTGCAGAAGAAATTACACCAGGCTGGAAATGGTTCAATATGCAGGTTTAATATAAGAAAACAGAGGCATTGTTTAAGTGTCAGTCTTCAGAGATGGAGAGTTGGGATATATGCACAGCATAGCAAGGAATCCATGTCTATAACAAGCCTCGTTTGTCAGGAAGATCACTCATGGGGATTCAGACCCAAAGAAACCTTTGCTTCACCCTCAGAGTTATTGTTTGAAAAACCTCAAGGCTTTTGCAAAATGAATTGTAAAACATAGGGCAGCTGGAAAGAGCAAATGAGAAAGGAGGAGGAGCTGCTTCGATGACTTCCCTGGAGAATGTGTCTCCCTCACAAGGCAGTCAACACCAGCGGCAGTGGTGGGGCTGAATGCATCCACTGCCGTTCTGACGGGCTTTTCAGGAGCAGGATGTGTATTAAGAAAGAACACCTCTAAGCAAGCTGAAGTAGGGCAAGTTGCTCTCCATAAATTTTCTCTGCATGATTTTATCACAGTTATGTCTTTATACATGAGCAGCAGTGTAGCTTGAGAAGGCTGTGGAACTGACTGAGCTGGCCAGGCCCCTCCTGTGACCTTCAACGGCTGTTCAAGTCCAGGGCTGGTGTTTCAAGAGTCCAGCTGTGCTGTTATAAAGGATTGAATGGAAAACAGTAAAACTATGGCTTTGAAAGAGGCAACAGCAGCTCCTGCCTCTCCAGCTCCTCTGCCTTGCCCTGCAATTTGAAGTCTAAAGTCACCACTGTCCTCAAAGTGAGCCCCTTGCAGGCTCCACAGCTGCAGCAGAGGGGGATGCACTCCGCTTTGGGGCCCTGCATGCATGGTGCTGCCAGTGTTGGGGTGCTGTAGGCTTGGGTCTCCTCAGCCCTTCCCAGGTGGATGCTCCCATGGTCTCTGGTGGGTTCATGGCTTGGGAGTAGTAAGCAGGACAGGAGACCTTTCCTGCCCATTACTGTCCCTGGGCACCAGGACACGGGACTTGTGTGTCAGCACCGCCAGCTCAACTGGGTGTTTGTAGATAAAGGGAAGCTGTCCCAGCTCCTGGCAGAATTATCTTGTCCCTGTCAGCTGCCTGTGTAAGTTAAAGCTTCCAGCTGGGAGCAGTGACACAGATGAAAAGAAATTTCCATTGTCCAGAAGAATAATACCTGTGTGAGAGAGAGAAGTGCATTTTGTTTTATTCTGCTGCACGTTTCTAGTTGTGCGGCATCACCCGTCTGTTCTACCTTCTCCTGGCACAAGAGAAGTTGCTATGAAAGATAACAGGTGACTCAGAAATCAATTTTTGTTTGGAACTTTGGAGGCCAGGAATGACTGTGTTTTTCTGTGTCTTTCAAAGTGCATGTTAAATAAACATGATCCCCAGGAGTATTCAGAGGCAGCTCTTTGTATATCAAATATCTTCAAATAGATTTGATGATGCATTAATGTTTGGTATTTGTTCTATATTAATACTCTCTTACTTTGCTGCTTGCACCATTTAAATGCTGCCTGATGGTGACCGGGCCGATACATCTGCTGTCTGTAATCCCATGGGGTTGCTGCCAGGCTCACCTGCAAGGAAAAACTTCTTCAGAGGTCTCCAGCCTTCTCCCTGGACTTGACTCCGCTTGTTCCTGGGGTTGTTTTGGGGCAACTCAACTCAGACCCCCCCTGTATTGCTAAATCCTGAACACCACCCTGGACCTTTGTTTCAGGAGGGAGAAAAAGCCTTTGGGACCGTTTCCACTCCCCTGCTGTCTTCTCCTGACGTTCTCCGCCAGGATCCTCTGCATTCAGCTCTGCCGGATCGCCTTCCTTGCCTTGCCCTCGCACAGGGTCTAACTTTGGGGAGTGGGAAGCAAACAGAAGGCGGTTGCTGAGATGAGAGTCGGGTTTCCCTGTGTTGCTCGTGGTGCTGCCATCCCCACACCTGCACATCCATCACCCTCACCATTTCGCTTTGCGTTTCTGCCCTCCCTGCCTGCTGCGACTGGGAGCTGGAGCAGCCTGTCTTGTTCCCATATTGTGTTTCTGCTAACGTGAAGCACAAGCATGGAGCGGGCTGGTGGAGCAGACAATAGCTGATTTACTTGGTTAATTTAAGCAGCCTGTATGGGTAGTACAGGGCGGCTGTGGGGCTGCTCCAGCTATCGTGCTGGGAGGGAGGTCTGCAGTACCAGGACGTGCTGTTATTACTTTCTGGATAATGTGTACACATTCCCTATCACATAGTTTTTCTCCTTCATTTTTCATGAGAACTGGCACTAGATTAATGTTTAAGCCATGGAAGAAACCTAACGCTGTGCCAGTCTGATTTATCGACCACTTAGTGCTGATGAAGCTGCAAACAAGAGTCAGACAGATGTTGCAGCTGCATTTTTCTTTATCAAAACTAACAGATTTTTGTGGGTTTGTTAACCACTTCTTGTGCTGTTTCCTGCTTTTCCTACAGCACCAGGGGTACTGGAGCAAATTCCTTAAGGCTCTACAGAGGAGGCGGACTCAATGCCTCGGGTGCTGCATGCCCAGGGGACGGATGGCAGCACCTTTGACTTGGATGCGTGGGAAACAGAGCAGCTCTGCAGAGACTCCGGGCACCGAAATTACCAGCGGCTTTCTGATGGGCTCAGTTTCCAGAGCCAGCTGCAGCTCAGCCCAGGGCTCCCTGTAGGACAGGGGAAGGTCTTCGGTCAGGGCACGTCCCCTGTCCTGGCACATTTCCCACATGGAAGTTATATTTATAATTCTCTTTTAGTCTTTCACATTGCTGTGCTCTGCTGCTTGGTCTCCACACAGAAACAGAGATTTTCCTCAGAGGTTTTCAAAAGATATCTATTCTCTTAATTTGTGTCAAAGCATTTCAGTTTACTTGGTAGATTGACATTCATGAGACCTGCCAGGCTGAGGTCAACTTTTAGATGCAGACAGGGAACAAACCTGTTGGGTTTGTGTTTAATTTATATGCTTTTACATATAAAAAGTATAAGTTCCAGTGCCAGCCCCCTGCTGAGGACTGCTTGCTCCTGCTGCAATGAAGCCAGGAGACCCTGTCATCCTAGCTTGCTGGGTGACAAACAGGCACTGTCAGGCTGGGAGAAATGCAGTTTATCCAAAAGCAGCATCTGCAGATGTACCGAGTCACCCCGCGCCACAGTGCAGCGCATCCTGCTCTCGGCTTTGAAACTTCTCTGAAAGCAAGAGGTGTCTGTACACGAAATCTCTGAACCATATTACTTTCTTATTACCTCATCATCTAAATCATTAATTACATTAAATTAGTTGATGGAGACTATTTGGGGATATAGGTACTCATTTTTATTATCTGCGTCTTTTCTGTATTATGCATAAGGACCATAATGTTTCAGACCTCCCCTTCGTCACCTCCCCAGCCCTGAGCAGCCCCGTCCGCCCGTGATGGAAGCAGCTCAGCCACCTTGTTAATTCTTCAGGAGCTGCAGCTGCCACCTGCATCACCTTTAAAGAGTGAAACAGGAAGGCTGAAAGGAATCTGTGAAAGGATTTGTTAACTCAGTATGGAAAGAGACGATGTGATGGTTTAACGTGTCCTCTGGCTGTCTTTCATTTGGGGCAGATGTGCCCTGAGAAATGGAAGATTTTGAACATGTAAAAACTGGACATAAAATATCCAAGTGTTTGTCTCCAGGAGAATCTCAGAAACAGGAGAGCTGGCAGTTTTCTTTGCTTTAGCACTTTCCAAAACTCCTTCGAAATAAGCTGTTAGCAGTTTCTTACTAGTTTCCTTGCCTCTTCCCAGTGCAATACAGCTCTTTTTAACACAGGCTGCAAGAATTTGATACTGCAATCTAGCAGAATCTTCATAAAAATTCCCCCACTTGCAGTTTTCATTAATAGAGGGAAAAAAAAGTGTAAGATCCTGCTTGCATGCCTTCTTAACGTAAAAGAGAACTTCTCCAGACAGAGGGACACATCTAGTTCCTGCTGGGTACCAGCACGCAGGGGGATGCAGCCAGAGGGAGGGCACACTCTGCGAGACTGCTGCACATGGGCACCACGTGAAGGGCTGCCTCTTAGCTGCCAGCACCATTGTGGCGAGCCTCAAGAAGCTGGGAGCAGCTGCCCTCTCATCTCGGGGATGCACAGGCATGTCAGGGGCTGCATGGTCACCCCTACATCTGGCAGCGGCCACTGCTGCCTCTGCTCCCACCCCAGGCTGGCTTAAGAGTTTTGGCTATCACAAGTACCTTCTGCTCTCCTTTCCTCGCTGCAAGTATCCACGTATGGCTCCAGCCCTCTGTGGGTTTCATAAGCAAGTGCTCCCATTAGCACAACCTTTGCAAACGAGTGATGGCTTGTGTTCCTACTCAGAACAGGACTCTAACAGCATTAGTGAAACGTTAGAGTTTTAATTACAACATTATCCTATTTATTTTTATAAATAATTCCAAAGCAGTCATTAAAGTTTGTGAACTTAGGAGTAAATGACTTAAGGGAAAGAAATCAGCTTCTCAATCTTGTTATTATCTATTGTACAATCTCCCTGGGATGCCGTTGTGAAACTGGCGGAGTTGTTTCTGTTGCTGTTAAGATGATTCATTTACTCACAGGGTGGTAACACGCCACTCAGCGCGCTCCTTGAAGCGCCTGTGTCAGTGGGACAGCACTGCAGTGCGTCAAAGCAGTGTTGCATCCCCGTTCAGCCCCAGAGCGAAGGTGCACAGGGAGAGAGGGGAGTGTTACACAGCCCTGCAGGAGCGAGCACCTTGCAGTTGTTCTGCAGCAGCTCTGCAAAAGACACGGTCCCTTCCAATGCTGACCTTCTGCAGCTTGCCTTTTTCGTCACAGAGCTGCAGGATCTTCAAAAGACAGGGAATTCGGGGCCTGTCTGAAAAGACCCTGTCCTTGGGGCACTCTAATACTGTTTGGGACCTCCGTGGCTCTTCCCTCCCTCTTCCTGCCACTGTACAGGAAGCATGGCTGTTACCGATGTTCTCAGGTGATTTTCTGTGTATTCAAAGTAGCCTAATGTGGACCAGAACTGATGAAAGCATTGAATCAAACAGACCGCAGGTCCCTGTAACCAAAGCAAATTGCCTGATGTTTGTTGCAACTGATGTTTGCAGGACTCTTGCGAGTATTCAGTGTTGGAAGGGTTGGAAAAAAGGTTTGCGCTGAGCACACACGGGGAGAGTGATGAGCAACAGGGGCTGGGGGGAAGCTGCATACAAACTGTCGTGCCTTGCCTTTTGCCACTTCTTTTAAAGAATAGCTCTGATTTCAGGGAAACCTCGTACATACTGGGATCTAATTATGATGCTTTCTGTCATAGTTTTAATTAGGAAGGTAAATGCAGAGAGCCCTGAGTGAGGGAGAGGCCCAATGATGTGACTTTTGCTCTGCTCTCCCTGCAGAACCCAGACATCGTGTTGGTGCACTACCTGAACGTCCCTGCCATCGAGGACTGCGGGAAACCATGTGGCCCCATCTTGTGCTCAATCAACACCGACAAGAAGGAATGGGCAAAGTGGACAAAAGAGGAACTCATCGGACAGCTCAAACCGATGTGTGAGTGTCTGGAGGCCCTCTTGCTCATTTGTTTTATGAAGGGTTAATTTAGAGTACAATGTCTCTCACTGCCACCAGCCTTCCCTGTGAAGCAGTCATTTGTCACCATCAAACTCAACTCACATGTGCGTGCATTTTCTTTCTGCCCAATATTGAACAGTTCTGGGGTGCGTGGTATGAGAGCTGCCCAGGCTGTCCCAAACAAGGTCATATCCCCCCAAAAAAGGTCCCCTCCACACGCAGGGAAAAAAACGTACCTATGGTCTTGCATTTTCAAGTGCCATTTGTAGGTACCTACTTGCTTGCATACAGCCTTGCAGTATTGGCAGGGCACTCCATGATTGTGTGGTTCAAAGTCAATTGGAATGGGTTGCTGTTGCTTACAGAGGACTCTGTGGAGCTGCATGTTCCAGGGTGGGCAGCATTTACGACTGTTCTCGGCTTTGCAGTCTAAAGAGAAGGCTGCTTAGATGTGCAGCATGATGAGACAGTTCACTTTGCAAACAGGGAGTTCTTTGGACTTCTCTTCATCTGCCTTGGAGTACAAAATCTTCTGTCATATCACAGTTATGTTGCTTGTCTTCCCCTTGAGAGTATGTCCCAATGTGCACACAAACATCTTTTTGCAATGAAAGAAAGATTAGGCATCGTGTGGATCAGTAAGCAAGAGAAAACTTAACTGCAGGAGCCACAACAGCAAATCTAGGTGCTCGCATCTGAGTCAACAAAAAACACGCCTGCCTTTCTCCCTCACCCCTGACCCAGCTGGACGCTGGTGTCGTGCCCAGCTTTCCATAATGAGAGGTCACAGCCATGAAGTACATTCTGATTTGTCTCAGCTATCGGTGAAAGATTAGTCTTATGCTGAGTGCAGCATTAGAAATCTGTCCGCACCGCACCTTTGTTGCATCCCAAGTTCTGCAGACCCATGTTATTCCTTTTCCACGCAAAGTTGGAGGGCAGAAGACAAGCAGTAGAGAAAAGAGAAAATGACACATTTGCTAAACAGAATATTGCTCTAGGGACCGATTACCTCAGACAGAAATCCAGAATCTTGACAGTGTAGCTGGAACTGGACAAGTACCTTAACATTAAACAGGAGAGGAAGTGGCAGCCTGTTAAAAAATCTGCAGTGCATCAAGAAAATTATGTGAAAACTACAACAAACTCGCCGTAAATTTAATAACACTTGGCTCTTATGTCTCAGGAGAGAAGATTGAAATTCTGCACAATTATTCAGAGTATGTATGCATATACACGTCTCTGTTTATGGGTACATGTCCTGGGAAACGCATTCTTAGAAATGTAGCTAAAATAAAAGCTTTAGATTCTGATCAGACCTAGAAAAAAAAAAATACATGGGTAACCATGTTTAGGGAACACAGAGGGGCACTGCTCGCCAAGAAGCCATCAGATTTGGTTCCAGTCTTGGGTACGCCATGAAATTCTGAAGCCAAGCACATTAGTTTCATCACGTTTTTGCATTAATCACATTCTTTCACAGACTTCACAGTTTGATTGCCTGATGTTTCCAAATTTCTCTGCCCTAAAGCAGATTTGTCTGTGACTTAATCAAAGCACTGTGACAGTCTTACTCTTTTACCTGTTCCATGTCGAAGTTAATCTAGTTTTATTCCTCTGGACTTGGAAGGTTAGAGGGTTTTGTCGATTCTTTTGTTTTCTTTGTTGCCATTTTTCATAAGAATTTCATATTTAAGACAAGGTGATCCAGCCAGGCTGGGCACAGAGCTCTGAGGCCAAGAGCTGTACCTGCAGGGAGGGTTTGGCATCCTGTTTCTGGCATTTGATGTAATTCAGAATTAGGAGACACTCATTCTAGTTCTGCCTTTGGGGGAAATGCCTCCTCCCTCCCGGTCAGAGGCTGGTGACAACGTGCAGTTCCTGACACGCTAAAAACAAGTGCTGTTTGGTTAAGTCCTACTTAGTCCCGACTGGAGTCAGATATTAAAGCTTTTGACCTCTGTCAGGTGCTGAAGCTTTTATGTCAGAATCTAGGATAGCAGTCAGTGGTGTGGCAGCCAAAGTCTGAGAGCATGTTCTCTTGGCCGTGTGTGCCTGGAGAACTAAAAGTGATGTGGCAGATGGCTGGCAGGGAGAGAGGCATCGGTCTGAGAGTCTGAGCCAGACAAATAGATCAGACTGTTTTTCCTGAAATGCAGAGAGGCTCTGACTGGGATGAGAAGGGAGTTTGCTCGCATTTCTTGCATCTGTAATTCACTCAGTTCCCTCTTCCTTCCCCGCTGCATCATCCCAAAGTCAATCCAGGCTTCAGCAAGTTTCATCAGGTAGCTGAAATGGGTTCCTGGTTCCAGACTGTGTCCCTTGTGAGGAAAGCAGCACTCTGAGTCTGGGGCTGTGGGGCGGTTAGCTCCTCCTGCCCTGGTCTTGCATGACACCCCTGTGAGCCCAGAGCTGCTCTGCTGGCTTCATAAGTGACTTTTCCTGGTGCCATGACTGTGCTTGCGCTGGTGGTTGCAGATGAAAAAATACCTTTTCAGGGTGGCCATGCAGCTCTGAGAGCTGTATGGAAACACCATTAACTTGTTCTAACATAGCTGGGCTATGAACTAATTAAGAGACTAAAATTAACCCATCTGAACATCCATGAAAGGTAAATACAGCAGATGCTCTGAGGATTTGGGTTTTTTTCAAGATCTGTAACTGAGTTGAGACCATAAATAATTAATTAATCAGCCTGGCCAGTTTTCATGGCTTTGGATTTTTTTATTAGTTTAGGTGTATTTATCACCTGCCTTTGTGCTGGGACATCCATGACGTCCGGATTGCCCTGTCTGGACAGGCCTCAGTTTGGCTGTCCTTGGGGCTGAAGCAGCCAAGGCTGGAAGGGCTGGATACACTCTTCATGACCTCCAGCAGGATCATTCCTTTCTCCTTCCAGGCTAGGAGATGGGGTGCCTTGTCTTAGAAGTGTAAACGTGATCAGGGAGCACAGTGAGGGCTGTGAATCCTCCAATGAAACATCCTGCTGCTGATGGCAGACCGGTGATAATCCGACTGTCAGCAGCTTCCTCGCTGGTTTTCTGATTCAAAAGGCTCATCGTGTGAGTTGGTTCTGCATGAACACAGCCTTTTGGGATATTTGTGCAAAATGAACAGTGATAATACATTGAAAATTCTGCAGGAACATTGCCTGAGACACCTGTAAGTCATTTCTGGAAGCCTCCTATGAAGAG
This sequence comes from Neomorphus geoffroyi, assembly GCA_033558235.1. Lineage (NCBI taxonomy): Eukaryota > Metazoa > Chordata > Aves > Cuculiformes > Neomorphidae > Neomorphus > Neomorphus geoffroyi. The sequence goes on along the minus strand of JAUMJM010000029.1, from coordinate 238,070 downwards.
TGGGGCTCAATTTGTCATTGCTTTTGATTCCGCCCCTCCCCCTCGTGCCCCGTTACAGCCTTGCTGTGAGGTTTCTCTGAACAGATTAGCAGATGTCCTCAGAGGCATCTGGTGGAAAAAGCAAAATGCAGTGGCAGATTCCAGGACAGCAGAATTCTGCATATAAACTCCATATGATCAGCGAATCATGGGCCAGTGCATGTTGGGGGTGTCTCCAAATCATCCCCCTTTGGCTTTCTCATCCCTCAGCTGGCAAAGGTTGAGGAACGGGCTCACAGCTGGTGCTGCGTTGCTATCCTTGTTTCGGGTCCGCTATAATTAAGAGCTATCTTTCTTTTGGAAAAAAGCTTTTTACATTCGTCTGCTGCTTGGAAACTGATGGCTGCGCTCCTGCCGCCTGCACAGAGCCAGCCCTGGGGGAACCGCAGGTTTCACATGGCCCTCATCACACTTCAGACCTCTGGGCCCAGGCAGCTCCTGCCTCTCCCCGGAGTCAGCAGTTCCCGCTCTGCCTCTCGCAGCGAACCCCCAAGGGTGGCTGGAATTGCGCCCTGCGCTGCCGCAGCCGGAGAAGGCACTGAACGCTTGTAGCCCAGAAGGGAGCTTGAACAGCAGCAACCGGCGTTAATGCGGTTTGAAAAAATGGATTGGGCACTTTTATCTTGACTTAAATTTATGTTCAGTTTCAGTAATTGCGCGTGTGCCGCCTCCGCCCCCGCCTCTCCCGTCCCGCACCCCCCGCCTCTCCTGCCCTTCCCTCCCGCCCCGTTCCTTATCCGCTGGCGCCACCTGGCGACGTGGGGCGGGCGGCCCGGGTGCCGCTCCCGGCGGGGGGCGGGGGCGGGGCGCGGATACGGGGTGCGGTGTGCCAGGGGCGGTGTGTCAGCGCTGCTGCCCCGGAGCCGCGGCGGGGGAAGCGCGGGGCGGCCCCGCTGGCTCGGCTGCGTCCGGACAGCGCGGGCCCCACTGAGCACGCGTTCCCGGCGGGCAGCCCGACCCCCGCCGGGGGCCGCGGGGGAGCGGCTGGAGCCCTAAGCGCGAGTGCTGGAAGTCTCTCTCCGAGCCGCGGCCCAGCGGTTTCTCCAGGGGTGACCGGGCCACAGGCGCCCCCCACTGCGTCTGAGCGAACCCTCGCTGGGGCAGAAACCCTACTCCTTAAAGAGCGGCCGAGAGCCGGGCGCGGGTCTGGCGGGCACCGGCGCTCCGGGGATGTGCACGGGGATCCTCCGGCCCGCGGCATAGGGCCAGGACGTCTCCTCCGTAACCAGTTACGGGTGGAAGTGCAGGGCTGGAAAATCAGATCTGGAACCGAGTGTGGGCGTCAGTGCAGAAGGATAAATCTAATGAGAATCTCCTCCAGTCGAACTGAGAAATCGGAGCGAGGCCTTTGCTTCTGTCAGCACCGACCCCGGGAAAATGGAAGGGACGATTTGTCGTTCCCCCCACCCCCCAGGCTAACAACGCCATAGAAACAACCTCCCCTCAACAGCGGGACATGGGCCACGAGGCTTTCCTTGAGGTCAGCACGACGGTGGCACAGAGGCCCCGTTCGCACTGCCATCAGCCCTCGTAGGATATTCAGCGTATTTTGTGTTGGTCGGGAGCAGCCGAGCACAGGACTCAGACACAGGGTCTGTTCTACCTGGACACCTGCAGTCTGGGTTGTGGCCCTTCCTCCAGCCTCACTTCTCTCCCGGCTCCCAGTGAAATCCCAGTAACTCTCCTGGCTCCACTGCCTTGATGCTATGGGTGCTGCACGGAGGGTGCGCAGCGCGGAGAATGTTGCTGGGGTAATGCAGCAGTTTTAGACCCGTTTGTGATATTACTGGAAAGTAGTGGAGCGATTCACAGCAGGAGGAGCCTGAACAGAAATCCAGATGAAAATATTTCCAGGATTTCCGTTAAGCTTCAATCTTTTTTTCCTGCTTTATGTTCCTACATTATGGCTATATTTAATCAAACCTAGTTCTACAGTGGTTTCACTTTCTGATCCACTAAGAAACAGGAAGAGTGCATGTCTGTATGCTTTTTATTAACCTTCCTTTCCTAATGCACTTTCTTCCCTATAGAAATCTCCTTTCCTGCTGATTCATTATGTGTCAGGAAGCCAAGTGTGACATGTTAAAAGCCATCTTGATAGTATTTGGTATTCAGGACTGACACTCATCAGCTCACATGAGGTTTTCTTTAAAAGGAAGGGGGAGGGAGAAAATCTGCATATTGGATGTGCCAAGATAGTGGATAATTTGCATTAAGCATCCAGACATTCTTTTTTTGCAATCTGTCACCCTTCACTGGCTTTTTATTTTATAACCTTCATAACACAGGAGGAGCATAGCGATAAAAGAAGTTGCACCACGTGGGGAGAAGCTGAAGCTGCAGCTCTTTAGGACCAGCTGGAGCAAGGCTAGAGCAGGACCTGTCCTCAGCGGCAACAGACCCACTGTGGGACTTTGCTGTACTAGAAGGACCTGGAAATATTAGGCATGGCACTAGAAGTGTCCAGCTATGAAGCTGTCCGTTATTTCATAGCTTCCAGCTCACAAGCTGAGACACTCGCCAGCCTTGCCCCCCATAACACGTGGCTCAGCATTGCATTTAGCAGCAGTAGGGAGCGAGCTCTGACACACTGCTGTGAAATAGACTCTATGCCTGGCAACACAAGCGTCAGGTCACTTTTTAGCAAAGCATTTCTGAAGTAACCAGAAATAACACAGAGCTTCTCAATAATAATTACAGGTCAGTAGCTTGATGTGGTATAGCCGAAAGTGTTCCAAGTATGTTACTGCATTTACGTCACTGTCAATGTAGTTTTTGCAAAACTGCTTCTTGAACTTCTCTTATTAGGCATAACATCACTTGTCATGTTGTCACTACGTGACAGGATAATCTACCTAGAGTAATAAAATGGATGTGAGTGGAGGTATTGAAGCGTAAGTGTATATAAACTTAAACTTAGGCATAATAACAGATACTGAGTGTTAAGAGGAAATTCAAAATTGTGAACATACCAGAAAGCAAGATCTGCTGGGTACGATAACAATAAATGTGGTTGTCAAGCAAGCATAGAGGGACTCATTACTAAACTAACTGCAGCACTTTAAATAGTCATATGAGGAGGAATACTTGTAAACCTTATTTACAGTATTTCTGCAAGCTATACAGCCTGGCCAATAAAAATAAGAGTTCTGTAATATAAAACTAGACCAAGATGCAGTGCTGTTAGGCAAAGTAGCATCAGTGGGTAATGAGGCAACAGAGCAACAGAGCAGATCCAGGAACCCTGTTGCACTGGCTGCTCAGGACAGACTGAATCGGCAGCATCAAAGAGGAGAATGGGAGATTCATGCAATACCCTGCCTCTGACAACAGTCAGTAGCTGTCACCAATGTGCCCTTGTTTGCCTTCTGATCTTCTTTCATGGAACAGCTTACAGCTTGTTGCTCCCAAGCCTGCAGATCCTGCTGGCTGTACAGCGACCATCAGCAGCTCTGTGTGCTGTTGCCAGCATTTCATGACCTCACATCAAGGACCTTCACCGTGCAGGGATCTCTGTATTTAGAGCTTAATCCTACAAAGTCAAAGTCCACGGAACTTTTAACTTTGATTTGGCATATTCTGGATAAGGATCTTGGCATAAATTGTGCAAGGAACCTGCTTTGCGAGAGCACGACAAAGACACTTGTGCAAAGAAGCAGCTCTTCAGGCCTGAGCTGTTAGGCATGGAGACATCTTGAAATTATGTTGCCACCAATCAGCACTTTCCAAAATTTGCAAATGATCTTGAGTGTATACAAAGGATAAATAAATAATATGCACATATATATTGCTTAGAGAGACATCAAAGGAGACAAAAGATGCATTGAGTCAGTTATTATGGAGAAAATACTTTGTAAATGCTATTTCCATTGTAAGTCAGTTTGAGGACATCACCATTTTGTGAAATTCTGCATCTAAAAAATTCTGAGGGAGACTTTATTCAAAAGTAATTCAGGCGCATGCAGTTTATCATTACTATTTAAATAGATAACAGGCTGAGTCCCAAACACCAGAACCTTCAGTCTGCAACATGTTTTGCAACGTTGTCCTCCTGTCTGTTTTTCCAAATTACTAAAAAGTTGTCCAAGTTGGAGGAGGAACCCACACAGCCTTGTTAGTGACTCCCAAAAGATCAGTCAGTCTTCACTGCAGCAAGCCAGGATCTGACAATAAAGACCTGGGAAATATTTGCTATTATACTGGTGTATTTTTGGCTGCTGAATTTATTATAAAACTAACGAATTTTGGTTTCACATTAGACAGAAAAAGGCTTCAAAATGCTCCTTGGAATTGTACTGTTATACTTCAATGAGACACAAGGATTTTGTTGCTTTCAGGTCTTTAATTACATGCACCATTCTGAAAGTCCTCACAATTTTTCAGCTTAGTTGGAGAGCCACCATCAAGCACAAACTGAAATACAGAAAGATATTCTACTGGGTTTTTTTCCCCCTCTGTATGTACCTAATCCAGAAATTGTGTTTGGAAGCCAATGGATATCAGGGAGCAGAGAAGAATAAAACAATAGCCTTTAGTTCTGACAAAAAGCAGCAGGAATGGGTTTCTGCTGTTCTTTTGACAGTTTCTGGTGTGATTTTGAAGTTTCTGATGGGAGGGTTTCCTGTTCTCTTTGCAGTTCATGGCATTAAGTGGACGTGCAGCAATGGAAACAGCAGTTCAGGGTTCTCAGTGGAACAGCTCGTGCAGCAGATCCTCGATAGTCACCAGACCAAACCGCAGCCTCGGACACACAACTGTCTCTGCACTGGTACCTTGGGTGAGTTTCCTGGAGGGCCCAAAACTGACTGCAGCCTAATCTTGGCTTGGGTAGGGTAGGGTTTGTAGCACTGAAGTACTAGAAATGCTATATTGTGAAACGTTGAGACCCAGAGAACTCAAAGGTGCCGGAAGTCTTCAGCGTAAAAAGATGCAGCTGGAACTTCTGGAAAAAATGTCACACACAGTGTAATGTGCGAGTTCTAATAAATGCTTTCTATATGTGACCTGCTCATATTCTCTTCTACACGCTCAAATTTTGTTACTGAAGCCTCAAAATTTGATGTTCTTCCAGCTTTACCCTCTGACCTCCTTGCCCTGCAGCCCACTTTGCTACAGAAAATGGGCTCAGGTGGTTAATGACAAAGCATCAGTGGGATAAGACAGGCTTTATTTAGGAATCACAAAAATACAGGAGATTTCTTTACTGTTAAAGAAGATGGCTTTGTCTTGAGTGAGACTACAACAGCAAGGAACAGCATCCTTAGTATTAGCATTTTATAGGGAGTGAGAAGCTGAGTGATTCACTTTTCCAACTCATCTGTTTTATAGCCACCCCTTCCCAGTACTTTGGTCAAGTAAAATAAATGACACATTAATTAGTCTGTAGCAAAATTGATAAAGAAAACCTGTCAGTGCTTCAAAGGGTTTATTTTTTCTTCTTCTTTGGAGCAGTTGCATTATACAATCAAGATTTAAGTAAGAATGATGTGACCTCTGAAATACCTGAGTTTGGATTAAAATTCAACCCTTAAGGCTCAGCATTTGATCCAGGCTTGCAGATCTGAACATGAATCCTTTTATTCTTCCCTTTGATGTTTTGTCTTGTGCTAAGTCTGCTGCATGCTTTTTAACATAACAGTATCGCTTTGTTTTGTAACGGCTTGCACATTGACTTGTACATTCCCAATTCCTTACTGTCATCCGCAAAGACGGCAGCGTGAAAGCCTCTCCCTTGTTCCTGTTCATCTCTATACCTAGGAGAATAGAGAGATTTAATATGGCATTTAGTCTCAAAAGCACTGTCCTGAACTACTTTAAGTGACCTGATTCAAATCTTGAGCACATAATAGAGAAGTTCCCCTTCAAGGGCAAGGAACAAAAGATTTAGCAAATTGCAGCAGCTACACAGGCGCTTTATGTTACCCAGAAGATGGCATTTATAATTGTAGCCATTAGCTATAAGGAGGAGGTTCCTTTCCCCCTTTAGTCATTATACAGTACCATAATTAATGTTCTTACCTCATTCTAGGGAAAATGAATCAATTAAGGAAAGAAACATCAAAAATTCATGGGCTGTTCTTCTTTAAACAACAAAAGCAGTCCCTGCACCAGAGTTTGTGGCTGAGATGCCTTTGCAGACAGAGTTGTTTACTTCAGCCTACCTGATTTCCAAGCCCCTGGGAACTCAGGTGATGTTCATCTTCTGTCAGGCCAGTGAAGGCACCAGCTGGCTGAACTCCGTGGAGGGCTGTCTTCTGGTGACCTTGGCTTGAGTGTCCTTCAGCCGCTCTGATACTAATCGTGTGCTCTTCGTGTGACCTCTCAAAGTACAAAATGTTTATCTGTCAGCATACGAATGGCTTAGAACAAGAGCAACGCATCACCGTCCTTATGGGAGGGAAAGGTTTCTTTGTACCGCTAACGTGCTGCTTCTTTAGTGATGTGACTGGCAGCTGTAACAGACACAGTGACGACAAGATAAGGGCTACAGTCTACGTGGCAGAGTGATGCCAGGGACAGGAGCATGATACGGCATCTGTCACCTCCAGATTGCCAGTCAGCATCCAGCCCACGAGAGCAGTTGTCAAATGACCCGACATCAGCCAGTGTGAAGAGCCAAGCATCCGCACTGCAGGGGCTGAGGTCTTGTCCGTGGTACAGATGAAGCAGGGCCTGCGAGGCAGAAACTCTCTGCCACAGCTGACAGCAACAGCCCTCAGTTTGCAGACTTTCCACTGAGATGGAGCATGTTTAATAACGCTGAAGCTTGTCGTAGATGCCAGTTCCTCTCCTCCTAACAAGTTGGTGGGGCAGGGAGGAAAGGGGTAGGTACTATGTGGGGTGAGGGGAAGGGTGCACATGCGCCTATTTTGAGGTTGTTGTCTTTGCACACAATGGATCTATGTAACAGATGGAAAGGCAGCTGTAAATCTGGCACTAGTGAGGTGCTCTCATATGTGTGCTCACTCTCGCTCTCTCACATAGGCATGCATAAGCACAGCCCTCCTTTGCCACAACCATAAGACACCCCGCTAGCATTGTCTTGATTTTGTATTTACTAAATTGTAAATATTGTTTTTTTCTGGCACAGGGGCAGGAAGCAGTGTGCATCACAAGTGTAACAGTGCCAAACATCGCATCATATCACCAAAGGTCGAACCACGGACAGGTGGGTACAGCGCTCATTCAGAGGTTCAAAATAACGATGTCTCTGAAGGCAAGAACGAGCACAGTCATGGCAAGGCCTCCAGTCGAGAGAAGAGGAACGGCAAAGTTGCGAAACCGGTGTTGCTCCACCAAAATAGCACTGAGGTTTCTTCCACCAACCAGGTGGAGGTCCCTGACACGACCCAGAATTCTCCTGTGTCCATCAGCAGTGGATTAAATAGTGACCCGGATATGGCGGATAGCCCAGCTGTCACTGGTGTGTCCAGTATGGCTGTAGCATCAGTTATGGGAAGCTTGTCACAAAGTGCCACTGTATTTATGTCAGAAGTCACCAGTGAAGCTGTGTATACCATGTCACCCACCTCTGGCCCAAATCAACACCTTCTGTCCTCAGATGCAGCTGCACAAGGACTGGTACTTGCTGTGAGTTCAGATGGACACAAGTTTGCTTTTCCAACTACTGGCAATTCAGAGGGCTTGTCAATGCTGCCCAGCACAGTCTCCGAGGAACTTGTACTCTCCACAACTTTAGAAGGAAATAGAAAAATACCAGAAACCACCATGAATTTTGACCCAGACTGTTTTCTTAACAATCCCAAGCAAGGGCAGACTTACGGTGGAGGAGGGATGAAAAGTGACAGCATCAGTACCAACATGAGGCAGTCACCCACAACAGAACGTAGCTTCAACTTCAGTACAACGCTCACAAAAGAAATAAAAACTGAGGACACGTCTTTTGAACAACAGATGTCTAAAGAAGCGTTTTCCTCCACTTCTGCATCTAACACGCTCACCCTCACTACTGGTTCAGGTTTGCTTCCATCAGGAGGAGGTCTGAGCCCAAGTACTACCCTGGAGCAGATGGACTTCAGTGCCATTGACTCCAACAAGGACTATTCTTCCAGCTTCAATCAGAGTGTCCAGAGCCCTCATGTTCATCAGACCCCTTCCCCCAGCTTCTTTCTGCAAGATGCCAGCAAACCTCTTCCCCTTGAACAAAACGCTCACAATAATTTGAATGACACAAGTGGTTCATTTGTGAACACATTAGGAATTCCCAGTGTGAAAACAGAGTCCTCGTCCCAAACCACTTCCAACTGTAATGGCACAGTGGAAACCAGAATAGAGTCCACCTCTTCTCTCCAGCTCATGCAGTTCCAAGCAAACTTCCAGGCTATGGCTGCAGAAGCTGAAGTTCCTATGGAGACCTCCCAGCAGGCAGAAGGCAACGAAAATCTACTTAAATCAGGGGATCTTCAGGCCTGCAGCACAGAACACTACTTGCAGCCTGAGGCCAATGGGACTATCAGGAATGGAAACAACCTCCCTATTCTCCAAGGTAACATGGTACAAGGACTCTATCCTGTGGCCCATCCCAGCTTAAATAACTCCTCCAACATGGAGCTTAACTTGGACCACTTTGACATCTCTTTCAGCAACCAGTTTTCTGATCTAATTAATGATTTCATATCGGTAGAAGGTGGGAGCAATGCTCTCTATGGACACCAGCTGGTGTCAGGGGACAGTGCCGGACTGTCTCAGCCTGAAGACAGTAACAGAGCAACCTACAACCAGGCTGAAATGTGCATTCCTTGCTGCAGTCCTCAGCAGGCCAACATGCAGCTCAGCAGCACAGAGAACGGAGCGAGCACCATGGCGTACATGCATGTGGCTGAGGTGGTCTCAGCAGCTGCGGCACAAGGCACTCTGGGGTTGCTACAGCAGAGTGGGCGCTTGTTCATGGTGACAGATTATTCACCGGAATGGTCTTACCCTGAGGTACGTCTAGGGCTTTTACTCATTAACTTTACTGCCTTATCCTCCGTTGCTTAGTTAACAGGGGCTCCCAAGAACTGGTTTGTTAAAGCTTTGACAAGACTTTTAAAATATTTCTCTTAGAAGCATCCAAGGCCATTAGCATGTCTGAGTGTACTTTTAATTAAGCACTTCATTATCCTGCCAGGACCCTTTCTTCACTTAGGAAGCATCTGAATGAAGGTGCTTTGTTGTTTCATTGAAAAGCTAAGCATCTCCCCTATGATGGCTTCACGGTGCTGCCCAGCCACCTGAGAGCAGCAGAGTTTGCAGAGCGGCACTGACTCTTAAATCTGGCTCTGATGGTCATAGGAGAACAATTCCTGACCTGTACAGCCGTGATGAGTTCAGCATTTGCCTCCGGCCACAGACTCTCCAAAGTCGGCCGAGTGCACCGCAAGTTTGTGTTATCAGCTGCGCAGACTTCCCCGAGGTGCAGGAGTGCTGGAGGAGAGAGGCTGGTTTGGGCCAGCGGTGGAGGAGAGGCAGGGTGTTTGGAATTAAAAACGCGCTCCTCTGTGTTTCTGTAAGCGCAGCCGCGGAGCTGCCTATGCTGTGACTGTTCGGGAGGAGATCGCTGTTCCCGAGCAGCGCGGCCAGCAGCAACCGCGCCCCGGTGGGGGTGGGTGGCGAGTCTGGGGGCGGGGGCGTAGCAGGAACGTGCGGTAAGAACGAGAGGAGCTGAATGACCCTGCGGGCTCGGGTGCTCGGGAGCGGGGCTTGAGCGGGTGGTCGGTGGCTCCCGGATGTCACGGGCCCTGCAGTGCCGGAGGCTTCCCGCGCGGGGGCAGCAGCGGCCGCGGGGAAGTGGCTGCGGGCCTGGAGAGGCGGTGGGGCCGGCTCAGGGCTCGGGGCAGCCGGTGCCAGGTCCTGGGGCCGGGCTGCGCCTCACGCACCGCCGGGCAGGGACCGGGACAGGAGTGGGAGTGGGCTAGGACAGGGACAGATGGGGCCCACGGTGCCAGCGCTGCAGTGCAGACACAGCCCCGCTCTGGGTTGCCCTGCTGTTCTCACGCCCCCTCATTTGACCCAAGTTCACAGCACCCAGCAAAGCACCAGCGACACCATTGCTGGATTTAGCCGAATCTTCCAATCGTTTGCATTCGCGGTGCAGCTCCTCTGGTGCCTCCAGCCGTGCTTGGGGCCGAGGTGTCGCCTGTTGTGCTCCACCTGTACCCGCAGCCTCGCACCTGAGCCGGCAGGGTCGGGGAGGTGGCTAGCCCGCAGCACCCCTGGGTGGCCCTGTTGCACCTCCTGAGGCGAGGGGACCCGCCTGGAGCCTGCGCAGGTGGCAGCAATGGTGGGTACAGAGCCCCTGGGAGTTACTCGAGCTCGTGGTGGGAGTGGGGCCTGGCACGCCAGCGCTGGAGAGGTTTGCCATCACCTTGGAGCTGTGCAGGGGCCTCTCTGCTTCTGTAATGCTTTTCTCTAATTTTCCTCACAGGGAGGAGTAAAAGTCCTCATTACTGGTCCATGGCAGGAAGCCAGCAATAATTACAGCTGTCTGTTTGATCAGATCTCAGTGCCTGCATCTTTAATTCAGCCAGGAGTACTGCGCTGCTACTGCCCAGGTAAGGAACACCTCTGTCCTGAAGCGATGGCCTCAGAGGAAGCTCTTAGCCCAGCAGTGAGTGAACTCGGGCCACTATGGAAGGTCAAGCATAAACATTGAATAGCTTTTCCTTTTTCTTTGACCCATTTAGTGTGAGAAGAGCAAATTAGGATCTTCATACATCACAACGAACATTATTTAGAAGCTCTGAATTGGCTTTAAAGTAATTACTTGAAGTAATTTGAAATAAGCATTTTTTTTAGTTTTGAAGTAGCAGATTAAAGAGTAACTGTTATTCAGGGGTGCACTTACTGCTCTGCTGACTCTTAATTTCCCTGTGTTCTGCACTTTGTCCATGCTACTTGCAGGACGAGAACACCTCCAACCTCCTTGCAGATATTTTCAGTAGCGCTGGCCCTCAGTGTAAGACTTCAAGTGTATGCAGACTAACTTGGCTTCTCCCCCTGGAAATGCAGAGAGGCTGGTTAATCTTTAGGAACACATGTGATTCTGCTCCTGACAAAACAACTTATTAGATGGCTCTTAAGCTTACAACCTGCATGTTTGAAACATAGATTGGCATTTTGAACTCTTCAGTTGTTTAGTCTTAAAAATACTGTGAAACAGCCCCTCTCCTCTTATGGCATCTGCTTTCAGCCTGCTGCTTAGCACATGGGGAGTTCAACAGGATCATGCCTAGCTATGAATTTCTGTGGGGAAGCCTCTGTCTCACCATGTGTGCTTTCCTTTTAGCTCATGACACTGGGCTCGTGACTTTGCAAGTTGCCTTCAACAATCAGATTATCTCCAATTCTGTGGTGTTTGAATATAAAGCCAGAGCTCTGCCAACCCTGCCTTCCTCCCAGCATGACTGGCTGTCCTTGGATGGTAAGAAGCATGCAATAGTCAACAAAGCTTACTGAATGATAGGACTGTGAATGAATGGAGCCACTCCTGGTGTGGGGGAGGAATATTAGAGAGGCAAGTTTTTTGCTGTGGGGAAGATCTGTTGCACAATTAATCAAAGACCTCTTGCTGAAATTTCTAATTAATTCTTTTGATGTGAACAAAATGTGGGAAGGAGACAAAAGAGTGTTTTCTTTGTCTGAATAGAAAGCTGACTGTTTCCTCAAAACAGGGACTACCCAGTCTCTAGTGGGAGAGTCTGTTCCTCGGTCAGTTAGCCTCGTCCTGTTTTGTCTGTGAGAGGCAAACATGGTCACTGTACACATGCTTTGGGAAATCTGCTGTGGGTATTACTTTTGATACAGGTTTAATGCCTTTAAAATATTGCTGTCATAACAAAGATTTGAAGCATATGTTACTGTGGAGTTGTTATTACTTTATATCTTTGATGGACATGGCAATACTTAGAACTGTTTAACTGGAGAAATATCGGACAAATTTAGCTTTTTTCAGACCTGTCAGCGTAGGCAGGTGGCGTTTGAAAGGCTTTTGGTGAGCTCCCTCCTTCTGTCTGGAAAGCCATGGCAGAAAAATCTTTCTTTATTAAAGCATTTGTGAGAAGCTTTCTCCCTATCATTAGCAGCAGTGAGCCTGGGGACTACTCACGTGAGGCGAACCTCAGCGCCCTGGCAGCGCTGCTGAGAGCGCCCGCCATTCGTCTGCAAACCGTGACTGCTGGGCGTAGTGAGGACAAGCCCTTTTGAGCTGGATTCTGGCAGAGTGATGTGTGTACGTGTGCAGAGTCTGAGCTCATGCTTTTGGAGACAACTGGGGGGGAAGTATCAAAGTACCTTCAAGCATGATTTCAGTGGCACAGTGCCTGTGTCTTCAGCTGTTCAACGCTGTCCATTCACATTTGAAGCAGACTGACACACCCTTCCATGGCTCTCCTTCCTGTTAACATCACAGGACACAAATGTTTAGTTTGTCTCTGCTTTTGGACCTGTGGCTGCTGTGTTTCTTGTGCCACACACAAGAGAGACGTTTCAAAGAGAGTGAGGGCAGTGCCGCTTCCGATTTTTGTAGAATGTGTGGAACAGAGACAGATCGCTATGGTTACTGCAGGAGTAAAGAGAGGTTTGTGACTTGGCTGCTTGGCCGAGAAATGGAAGCAGCTTTTAAAGATGGAGAGCACATAGGCTTATGTTCAGCATCAAAACTGAGTTTGCCTGACTTCTGAGTACTGGAACAGTCTGCAGGTGCTGCTGCTGAGGCTGCACCTTGCATGTGAGGTACAGCCGGTGTGATGTGACGGAGATTGATACTCAGCTATTGGCAGTCTCTCTGGGTGTGGCATGCAGAGCGGATGGGTTTTAAAACCCTTGTCTGACAATTCCCCCGGCACTGGTGAATTTGGAGGAGCTGCAGAAGATGCCTGTGAGTGCTGTCTGTGGCGTTCCTGCAGTTTGCCTAGGAGCTCCTGGCTAGCAGGCAAGCTCTCAATGAGAGGTTGTTATGATGTGGTGGCAGTGGAAGGGAGGGGGACTGCAGCAGTGAACAAACGAGGGCATCGCTCACAGGGAGGGAAGAAAAGGAAACGGACCACTGCATTGCAGAGGCCCTTCAGGGAAAACGACTGAATAATTACACTAACCGTGACTTATCAGAAGCTTCTGCCTTGATGCACAGAGCTCCAAAGGGAGCACATTACACTCTTATTTAAAGGACCAGCAATATCTTCCCGTTTATTCTTAGAGAACAAATGTTAGCTTAGCCAGCTGAGGTATAAGCTAATGTGAGTTGATTCTATCAGTAGACTAAATAACCAAATGCCTGTTTCCTCTGTTTACTTTAATTGCCCTGCTTCAAATCCTTGCCCTACTGCCTGTTATGTAGTCTTGAGGGAAGGATCTCAAGGAATATTTGTAGTCCCAAAATATTGACAAGAATATTAAAATTCTTTTTTAATTCACTCAGTGGAACACTTGGAGTTCTTCTGCACTATACTGTTAAAACACAGCTAAAGATTCCAGCTAGTATGACTCGCGGCAAGAGAGGCGGGGTTAACAGTCAGCCATAACCCAGGGCCGTGTAGTAGGATAATCAATTTCCATCTTTTGTAAGTTTAGATAAACAATTGTCTTCCGCAATCTCTTTATAATATAGGAAAAAACATCCTATTTGTGAACCATTTATTTTCAGTTACATTAAGAAAAAAATTAGTCTGCCTTCTTTGTTTAGTTCTACAGACACCTGAAAACCTTTAGCCTCTGTTTCTGAGGAGGCAAATTTTTAGCTGCCCAGCGCACAGCATAGTGGCTTCAATTTCTCTGCAAGCTCCTCTTGAGCGCTGTGTGCTTGTTGTTTTCCTCTGCAGGGAGAGGCTGTAGCACAGCTCCAGGCATAAAAGGGCAGACAGCGGTAGCTCAATCGTGAAATGATGTGTTGTAAACCAGACCGATAAATAAACTGATACATACATGAAATTGCTGCTTTCAGGTACACATGGCTCCCAGTTAAAGCTAAGATAGTAGGCACACTTGGAATCACACTGCTGTGGAAGTTTCCAGATTTCAACAAAGACGGGCTAACAAGCATCTGAAACCAAGATGCAAACCCGGAGTTCCACAGTGACCAGCTGGAAAAAGTGAGCACAGTATTTTTTTGCGTGCTGAGCAGCTCTCAGTGCAGGCTCGGAGCAGAGGCACCACTCGCTGGGGCACATTGCTGTCCCTTCTGTCCCAGAGGAATGCCATGAGAGCCACGCCTGCGCAGCGTGGCAGCAGGATCTACATCCACCCAGCTATGGCACTAGTAAAGACCAGCAGGGGTACGATGTACTGCTCTTCCTTTTGTAAGCACTTAGAGCAACTGCTAGTTAAGTTTTCTTAGAGGTAGGTAATAGTAAGATTATCCAGGGCACCTTTAACCAGTGCCTTTAGGGCTTGGGGTCTGAGAGAAATATGATGGACAGGAGGGTGTTTTGAGTGAAACAATGGGAATTATGTATCCCATAGAAAAGCACGTCATTAAATAATTTCCCAGTTTATACTAATTGCTACTCATGGAAGTACTGAGCTTGGGAAAAGAATAAAATCCCACCTTTTTGAGCACAGAGGGAGTATTGTGTATCAGTATCAGGGAGCAGTACTGCAAATGACTGGGAAGTGTTGCGAGAGCATAGTCCTCCATGCCTCCTGTTCATGGGAGTGTATGGAGCCAAGTGGAGCAGTGTCCAGAGAAGGAGTTGTAAGGGGCAGCAGGCTGGGTGGCCACTTTCTGAAAGGTTTTGTCCTTTTCTTGGTGTCTGTGCTGCACTGTAGAGGATAGTGTGCCCTTTTCTGAACTACACACAGGCACCCTGGCTTTATTCCAAGTTTTCTTTACCGTGCAGATGAGTTAGATGTTTTACAAATGGACACTGGACACCAGCTCCTGATGCTCCTGCTTTTTTTCTAGTTAATTAGAACAGTAATGTTTTTTTCTTTCCAAAGAAAGCCCTTCTCATAAGGAACCAGTCCCACGTGATCTCAACTCCTCTGATAAACTTGGCAGCCTCTTTTTTTTTTCTCTCTATAAAACGGATAGTTTTCAGAAGCCATCACGTGCCTTCTTGACCTCACTTTTCATTCACTGTTTGTAGAAAGGTTCTCTTAAGAAAACAAAAAGCTGACAAGACCCCTTCTGAACCAAAGGACATAGATCTTCCAGTGACAGAGGCGTTACAAATTTGAAAGGCTTTTCAGTACACATTTCCAGTGGAAGGCACACATATTTGCCCTCCACTGAAGCCTGTGCTGCTTTCAAAAAGTTTCTGTAGACGTGATGTTTCCTTGGCATGGGACATGCTCAGAAATCCCCAGGGAACTGGTATGAGCGCTTCTTGGCGTTACGCTTATGTGCCTGCAGGAGGGAGGCTGGGGCAGAGTAACAGCTGCCATAGGGAGACCAAACAGAGCTTAAAAATGTGGGCGGGCAACGTGTAAACGGATGAGCTGAGCGTGTCTGGAATGGGCAAGGGTGCGACTGGTGCTGAGCGCGAATAGCACTGATGCAAGAGAGCACAACGGGCAGTCTTTCCGCCCCTGTGGGATTCGCAGTTCAGGATGTGGCTGTCTTTCCCAGCTGGAAAGCATAAAAAAGACTGTGGGTGTGGTGGCTCACTCGTGTTAGCGTGACGTGGCCACACCAGTGGCACCCAGACTCTCGCTCTGGGGTGCAGGAGGCGGATAGGATCCCGGTTACCTGTGGCGGTGCAGGTTGGTGTGCTGCCCGGAGCGTCTGAGGGTCGTGATTTCTGGAATGCGGCGGTCGGCGCGCGGGACGGTCGGTGCCCATCGCCCCAGTCCGCGGGGATGTCTGTTTACCGGGACCGGACGCCGTTTCCAGCGTTCAGGTGTGCCGAGACGCACACAGCAGCCTCGTGGGAGGGAGTGCCGTGTCCGGTGTCTGAGGGCCCAGAGGCAGCGTTTGTCAGCCGGGAGGGCCGTCTCGGTCAGCGGGAGCGCGGCTCACCCCTCCTCTCCATTGGGGCGGACGGGGCTGCGTCTTTAACTTCGCATCTTGGGTTTTGCCGTAAAAGACGATGCAATTGGGTTCTCTCCAGGAGCAGCGACGCTGCTGCGGTGCCGCGCGCGGACGCCGCGTTCGCCCCGCGCTCCCACGCGCCCCGCTCTGCCCTCACTCCCTCTCGAAGCGGGGCCGCCTATGCGGTTGCGTTCCCGTCACGCACGTCGGGCTCAGCCGCCCCCGCAGTGGCTGCGGCTCCCGGCGCGCCCGCCCCGGTTGGACCGCAGCAGGGTCAGTGCGGGCCCACTCGCTGCAGCCGGAGCAGCTGCAGCCGGAGCAGCCCCCACCAGGCCGCGCTGTAAACACGGAGGCGGTCGCCAATAGGTTGGTGGCGTCATCGGATAGGGTGGGACCGGCGGCCGCTAATGGGAGCCGGTGGCGTCACCGCGGGGGCGGGGCAGACGCCCGACAATCACATTTGATTACGTCATCCTGGGTGGGGGCGCGGGGGGGGGCAGGCGGGCCGCCAGGCACAGACAATGGGGCCGCGGGGCGGGGCAATGGCGGCGGCCCCGGCGCCGGCATGGGCTGAGGGCGGCGCCGCTCCCCGCCAGGGCCCGAGCCGGGCACCGGCATCGGCGCTGCTTCGGCGGGTGGGAGCGGGGTGACGGGGCTGCTGCCCCCCGTGAGGTGCCCGGCCCGCGACCTGCCGCCGCGCCGCGCCATGGCCTCGGCCGCCCGACCCGCGTCCCTGCCCGTCGTGGGCGGCCGGGCGGTCCCGGCCCCGGCGCGGCCCGGCGGGCGGTAGCGCGGGCGCCGCGGGGCTCCGGCGGGGCTGAGGGGATGCGAGAGGCGGCGGAGCCGGGGGCCGCCGCTCCTGACGGGCTGAGCTCCCGGGGCCGCGGGCTCCCCGGTCAGCCCGAAGCCGGTGCTGCCGGGCCGCTTGCCCGAACCGGCTTGCTGCCCCGCGGAGGGGCCCGGGACCCTCGCCCCGCGCAGGTGGATGCGCAGCTGTGACAAAGCGCTGCTTCCAGTGAGTATGAGAGGGGCCGTGTCGTGCGGTGTTTGTTTGGGTTGAAAGCCGCATGCTCTGTGCCGTCCCTCCGCGCGCTCGCGGTGCCTCTTTGTGCCCCAGCTGTGGGACGCGGTCGCGTTTCCTTCTGCTCGCCCCCCCTGCTGGCCCCTAGCCCTTCCAGGGTGACGTTAGGATGCGCACTCAGAGCTGTGACAGCACTTTGTTGTCGCATCACACGTGCCGTATCTGAACGCCTCCAGGTCACAGACTCTTGTTCTAAGTTCGGGCAGTGTAGGGCGAGTTCCGTAGCCCAGACCTTCACTGGGCACTTTAGGGATGCGTTAAGCAAGCCCCTGCTCCACGTCAGGTTATTGCAAAACTCATTTTTCAGGGCACTTCATCAAAAAGAGCAGAAATAGGAAAGGGACTTGAGCAGACTGTGCAGGCCGCTCTGGGTTTGGAGATGGGGTAAGCGTGACTCTCTGAAAGATTCCAGTGAAGGAGATCTCAGTTTCTTAGTGACTTGTCATGTTTCATGGTTTTGTACCTTGCAACAGTACCTATTTATCTGATTTTGCAGCAAATAAAGGCCATCTCCCATCATCCTCATGTCTGGTGATTTCTGAGTGAATATTTTGATTCTCGAGTTTGCAGTTTTTATGAAATGAAACTTGGGTCAGAATTTTTACCAGGCTTACAGTACTGTAGCACAGCTACCGTGTAGTGCGCCATGAGGTGCTTTTTTCCTGTTTCCAGCTCCTTAGTGTGTAACGCTTGGAGGACGGTATCTCCGTGAGCAGTGCGTAGCGTTGTGCCAGGTGAGCAGCAGCACCATGTGTCCTGGGCTGTTGGTTCAAAAGCATCTTTCATGGTGTTGGCACCTATCGGAAAGCACAGCCAAGTTCTGATCTGAGATGCAAAGTGACCTTAGACACCCAACTGTTTTTATATGAGTTACCAAGTAGCACTAGGAGCCACATCTTTAGCAGTCTGCCCTGCCTCTAAAATACATCAAGTCCGTATGGCATCTTTAAAACATTCCCTGGGTTTGCTGAAGTAGCTGTTCCTGGATAGCATGAAAATCTCACCATCCCTAAGCTCTGGGGACGGGAGGACTGAAAAAAAAAAGGCAGCGGGTGCTTTATGGCTGTTGGAGTAGAGATTGTCCCTTAGGGAAGAAGTTGGCCACTCCCCTTCTCTTAGTAACAGCATGATAAAGAAAAATAGAAGTACAGTCCTTTGAGGAAGCACTGGCTGCTGCGGGTGATGGAGAGGAACAGAATAGTCCCTACAGCACTGGAAGAGCTCTGGGAAAAGCCTTGCTGGTAAGAAGTTTTGCCCTGGCAGTGGGCTTAATGGCTTAGAATGAATGACAATGCCTGTACGTGTAGATCTGGATGACTTCATTATTCCTGCCTGCGTTTATTTCTTCTGTGAAAGCACAGACTTTCTTCAGCTGTCACTTAGCTTAGGGTGTAAATAAAGTGTTTTCCTCATCTTGTGCTTCAGTAGGTGTGGCATTTTGCACTAATCGAAAGGCCTGGAAGTGACCTGTCTCACTAGCACCGATGCACATTTATCTGTGAATAATAAGCAAAAAATGTGCTTTCATTCACTGGTAGAGACCATAAGCAGTAATAGCTTACTGCTGAACAGAGCTTTTTGTAGGATACATTGAGGTTGCTATCACAGTTTCATTCCAGAAACGTTTCCTGCAGTGACAACACCTCAAAAACCAGATCAAATGGATGCTGCGACATGGAGGGTGTTCGAGGTTTTTACTGTGTAGAAGGGTTGAGCTAGTGACAGGTGATTTGTAAAATAGGAGCAGAGCACTGCCACACGGAGCAGTGATGTGTCTTTAGGCTGCTCCCATCTCCATCCACAGCTTGCACTGGATGTGAGGATGTGGCGTGTCTGACTTGCTCTGCAAAAACATAAAAGTGTCTGTGTGCTGCACATTTTTTTTACAGTGCTCAGCTATAGCACTTGCTAAATTTGGTCTGCATGTGTTTGCATGGTGACTGTTGTAACCCCAAAACTGCCTTTAAAGAAACAGTGCATGCTGAGAAGCCAGTGGCCTCAGAGGGGCTTCTTCCCTACTGAGTATTCAAGCACAGTATTTTGGGAACATGTGCAGATGCAGGTCTCGCACAGCATCACCAATTCAGTGCTTAGAAGTCGGGGAAGGGGTAAGTAATTCTGTCCTGGGTAGATACTGCCCCAGTGAGGGTGCAGGAGACCATGCACCCTCATCCTGTGGTTCTTCTAGTCCAGTACCATCTGCCATTTGGATTGTGCAGCGTGGCAAAAAAGGACGAGACCTGCAGATGAGAGCGTAAAACAGAGCAAGTGGCAGAGACACTGCTCACTGTTGAGAACACCAAGGGAGAAAACAGAGGTGTGACTTGCAGAGTCTGGGAGTGCAACTAGATCAACCTCTCTGCTCACTGCATTTCCCAGCTGCTGTGCCTGCTGTGGTGGCTCACGGAGCTGTTGGTGCAGATCGGCTTTAGATTCATTGGTGAAGGGATCTGAGCTAAGAAACCACCACTGGTTTAAACCCACCCTGCCAAAAGAAACTGTTAACGTGGAACTATATCCACGTTGTCTGGACGTAGCTTTGTGAGTGCACACGCTGGAACTCTGTGAAATGCTAACTGATGTAAATAACCATGCATCCTTAACAGGCTGTACTAGAATAGTTTTGCATCTCCAAAATGGCTTGTCCATAACTTGCTGTCGTTCCTCTGAGTACAAATCAGAAAGAAGCTCATCCTGCACTCAAATGATGGTTCATGAGCATGAGATTCAAACCAGTTTCTCGGTACAGGTCAAAAACTGACAGAGCAGCTCTTCCTGGCTCCTCGCTGCTGGGACAGTGGGCTCTCCTAGGGCTGCCAGCACTGTGGAGCAGCTCAGCTTTGATACCACACTGGAATGACTGGTTTTCTCAGGAGGACCAGACACTGCAAATAAACACCGCCATGAATAGTTTTGCTGCATTTTTCTAAGCTTGCTGTTGATTCCCTTGAATAGCTTCTTCCCTTGTGAAAGTCGAGGACAGCAAAGGTGAAAATGGCTGTGTGTGATGGAGCAGATCCCTCAATTACCACGTGAGCCAAAGACGTGCCTGGGTCTTGCGGAGTTTCACAGAAGGTCCAGGGCAAGGGTGATGAAGCATGAGCAAGCGGGTGCGTGTAGCTCCATCAGATCCTGAAAGCTTCAGAGCTCCCATCAGGAGAAAAGCTCTGTGAGACCAGGCTGTCCTCCCTTGTCAGGGTTCCATCTGTTCACAAAACGGACCCTTGGGGCCTAAAGCTACCACCTCTACCTGTTCTCCTAAGGAGTAATGATGAGAAGTAATTTTGATGTTACATTTTTATTGTTAAATTTGAAGAATAATAATTTCCAGGAAAGACACAGTGTTCCGAATGTCTTCTGTGAATTTATGAGGTGTCTCACAGGTAGAGAAACACACTTGTTTTCATCACCTTCAGTGGAGGCAGCCTTGAAGAACGGCTTCAGAATCCTGCTGTGTGGTTTCTTCAAGATTTCATTCAAGAAATGGAAAACTTTGCTAGTCCAATATTTTTGCCTCACAAAAAATCTGAAATTTGATCATCAAAAGTGGAATCTTGGGATAAACCTTAAATATGTGCATATGTTTGTATCCAGGTGCATCTTTGCTGCCTTCGGAAAGAGTTAGCATGCTTCCGGTGCAAGACATGTCCTTGTGCTGTGCTGGAGCAGTTCAGAGTTCCTGTACAATGTAGCAGGAGAAAAGCTCTTTGAGACAATTTGATTTCTGTGCTGTTGAGCTCTTGTCTTCAGTGTGCTGTGAGGCAGACACTTGCCATGAAATCCTCTGTTGAATATAAAGGACAAGGACATGGAAACCGTGTTCCTGTGACACTGTTGCCTGCTAAGCAGGTGGCTGTGCACGGACCCCTGAAGGGAGCGAGAGAGGGGAGGGTGACAAAGCAAGGCGTGATGAGAGATGGAGGGTTTTGAACTTAGAGCGATACCTGTAATGTTCAGCCCTGTGGCTCTGGTAGCCCATATCTCCGTTATTGCAAGGTAAATTGCGTAACTTCAGACAACTTGTCTGTCCTCATGTGCGCTTCATTCTCATCCTGTGTGTGGTGACTGGGCTTTGCTGACAGCACTTTTTTGGGCAGTTAGGGTTTTCACAGGAAAATGTGTTGGAGAGTTAGCAGGACCAGGTCAGGTTTTGTCATGTTGTCTTTACAGTAAAACATGGTTTTCTTTTGCAATGGAGCAGGGTACCTTGTTTAAAGAATGTGCTGACATTTATTGTTGAGCTAGAGGATCTTGTTTCACACCTCAGTTGTGTTCAGTACGTTACACACACCCGAAAACCTTTGCTTACCTTGGTGTACTTGATGCCAGGGAATTTACTATGGAAACACCATACATAAATAATTCTAAAATTGCCATTAGCTGTGGTTTTATTCTGGCTGCTTAGGTAGTGAGTTTAATCACCTGGGAAATGGGTGGCATAGAGCAGCTTTCCACACGCTTACCACCCACTTACCTTGTTTTGTGCCTGGAGCTTTTCCATTAGAGGATGCGCCCTGCTGCTGGGTAAATGCCCGCAGTCTCTGCTCCACATGAAAGGGGTTCCCTTTGCTCTGTCCTGGCGCTCCAGAGTGTTTGTTCCGACTTCCCACTTTACTAATAGCATATATTTCTGACCTGCCTGTAGGCTGAGCAGCAGTTTGCAGCCATCAGTGAAAAACACTCTTGTCTTAGTAAGATGCTACAGTTACAGGCTTAAGGCTGTGATGAGTTTGTAGAATCTGTCCTTCAGACTCTGGTTAAGTCGAACTTAAAATCAGTTAGTCCTGCCCCATATGCTTCCTGGGAACACTGCGTGTCGAAATGGGAATACGTGGGTGCACTAGAGATACTGTTTAAAGTTCTGTTCCCTAAGAAATGTTTGCTGTTTTTCTTTCCTTGTTTTAGTGTTCCCAGCAGGGGACGGTGGTGGTGACAGGCATCCCTTTAACTTCAGTCCTCTGACAAAAAGTGCGAGGAAGTGCGTGGTGTCAGGAAAGGTGCAGGCTTCTCTCACTAGAGGTCACGGAGCCTAGAGAGAAGTGCCTTGAAGATGGACACAAGCATGAGGCCCTCCGTTTCTGTGTCACAGGGGTTTCAGCTTGGGGAAAAAAGAGGGGAAAACAGTAATCTGCACAGTATAGTGCATCTCCGTGGAATAATTTTCTTCTGCTGTTTCTGGCTGTACAGAATTATTCCCTTTTGACAGCTACATGGGTAGGAGCAAATCCCCAGGATCTTGCAGCCCTGGGCTGCTTATTCTATAACATCAGTCCAAGCCAAATTTCTTCTTCTTGTAGAAGATGCTACTTTTACCTATACAAATTTGAAGGCTCGAATACGATACCCGGTGTGTGTTGCCCCTCTTAGTTCTAATGAAATGGAGATGCTGACCACCTGACTAGAGAGAGTGGCATTGAACATGCAGAACGGAGCAGGTAACTGGTGTGGCAGACGGGGCCCCTTTACCTGGTGCCTGAGTCGTAGCAGCCAGATTTAACACAGGTCTGCGGTGAGAGGGGAAGGCTCAGCGGCACCAGGTCTCTGTCATTCTCTGCAGTGTACGTGCTCCGCCTGGCAATGGGAAGGAGGAGGCAGCGGCGCAGGCTGCACTGCAGCACACTGCAGCACTCCGGAACAAAGGCTGGCTGGGAAAACACGGCTTGCGTTGCTGCTTTGTGCTGACTGCAGTTCAGAGACAACGGCCCTGGAACCACGTCTGCCACGTCAATATTTCCTCATGTAACTCTCAATCACTTTCCCAGAGGCTTTGCAAATAACATCTGAATTATTAATGAGATGCTAGTAATGACTAATAATGCTTTGGACTAGGTGAGAAAAGGCCATAGCATGCTCCCCTCTGCAGGGAGGTTAGAGGGGTGTGTGAGCCGCGCTCCTTTTTTTCACTGGCTCTCGAGTAACCAGCATGGGATTCTGCTTTACAGTCCTTTGGAGCTGGCCGGAAGGGGAGCTTTTGTCTGCTGTCAGACAAGGGCAGCTCAGGGAGAGGGGGATGGCTTTAGTCAGTGGAGCTGAGCTGTCTCTCATCAGTGGTCTGCAGCATGACCCTCACTGCAGGACAGCAGAGATCCGCATCTCTCCAAGACGGGGTCTAGTGGGAGCTGTGCCTGGCCCAAGTGTAGTGTATAGGTACTTCTGCACCCAGGGAGGACGCCGCATGTAACCAGGTCACTTGGAGACGACTTTCGCTTTTAAAACCTCATCAGAGCTTGTTCATTTTGATTGCATAGATTCCTGTTGCTGTCAGTGGACTCTGTTCTGGGGCTGTCAGTGCTCTGCACCACCACATCATCACGATGGATGCATGAAACCAAACAGCATGAGGGTTGTCTTTTCCCCACAGTTTATTATATACGCTGCTGGCACGATAGCAAGATTAATTGGATGTTATCTATCTGCAAAATTATCCTTCATAGCCTCACCTGAGCTGCACGAAGCTTTTCCTTTATGGGTCACAAGACAGAAGGAGCCCTCAGTGTTTGCAGCCACTCAAGCTGCACTGACTGGCCCTAAAGACAAAAACATTGTTTGAGTTGAACTCTACAGCACCAGATTCAGCAACATCCTGTTAACCTGTCTAAATCTCCTTGCTCCGCTGTTCAAGCGTTAGTAGCTGTATCACAGTTATAAGGCAAGGAGAAAATAACTAATACAACCTTTAGACTTCTGCAAAGCCCAGAGGGCTCAAGAGTTGTACTGCTTTTCAGAATGATGTCACTAGATTATCAGTGCCTGTACCCCATGATCTCTGGTAGTTCTGTTTCTGGTGCTTGGCTGAAGCTGTTTTCCAAGAAAGGGAGCCTGTCAGGGAAGGAGCAAGTGCCTTTTAAATACTCCTTTTTTCTAAGCAGAGAAGGAAGCAGAAGA
Source organism: Neomorphus geoffroyi (assembly GCA_033558235.1). Lineage (NCBI taxonomy): Eukaryota > Metazoa > Chordata > Aves > Cuculiformes > Neomorphidae > Neomorphus > Neomorphus geoffroyi. The sequence continues at coordinate 214,098 of JAUMJM010000029.1, read as the reverse complement.
GTCTTTTTCCTGCAGATGCCATTATCACCTGGTTTCAGGGGGCAAGCCGAGCTCAAGTCAAGGGGTTAACTCTCGGAGAGTATTTTGACAAATGTGATCCTACTGAAATGCTGTCTGAGTGGTTGTATTTGTTCTAGGTTTACTTGTGTTTTCAAAGTTACATTACCCAAGTACTTTATTGTGTGGATACAGCTAGAGTCACAAGGGAAGGGATCTGTCTTCTACCTGTGTTTTTCATTTTTCTGCCTGTTTCTGTAAGGAGTTCTCTGGAATTGCAGTCAAAGGGCTGCTGCAAGAGCTAGGGTGCTGCAGGGCAGGTGTCCTTGTGCATTGCCAAGCAGAGCAAATCTTCTGTGTGACTCCCAGGATAGCTGTGGCTTCCTGCAGAAGGCTGCCAAAACCTGAGTTTTCTTTCTGTGGAAATATCCTTATTTTGGCTTTCTCCAACCTAGACAACCAGTTCAGGATGTCAATATTGGAGCGACTTGAGCAGATGGAAAGGAGAATGGCTGAAATGACAGGCTCCCAGCAGCACAAACAAGGAGTAGGAAGCGGGAGCAACGGGAATGGGAATGGAGGAACGCAGGTGCAGGTACGAACCCTGCCGTGTCCAGACACTGCAGCTTTATGCTTTTGGTTTGTTTTTGTTGGGGTTGGAAAGGGTTAGAGTTTTTCCTAAACAAGTCTGGTTTGTGGGAGTCTTTAACAGCAGTTGGCTTTCACTGGCGTTTGTCACTGTCTCCGTACTCCTAGAGGGGAAGGCTGCCTTCTGGGGGCAGGTCATGGTTCCCCTCAGCAGTTCAACTAGGATATGTGTGGTGTTTCAGTGCGTTTCTGGGACTGGGACGCTGGGCAGCTGCTTTGAGAGCCGCGTGGTGGTGGTGTGCGAGAAGATGATGAGTCGTGCTTGCTGGGCAAAGTCCAAACACTTGATCCATTCAAAGACTTTCCGAGGAATGACACTGCTTCACCTCGCCGCTGCCCAGGGCTATGCTACACTGATCCAGACCCTCATCAAATGGCGGTAAGACCCAGCCCGCTGGGCTCTTGGGTGTCAGTAGAGGCATGGCAGGAGCATGTGTAAGCTCTGCTTCCACATTACTAGTGGTCCCATAAAAACAGCCAAGTCCCTGAGCTTGCTGCTGTCCCCTGATCCGAAAGCATCAGTCTCTTGAGAGAGTAAGTCCAGTCACCAGTTGTATCATGCTCTTTGGTTGGGAGCCATCTGTAGTCAACATGTGCCATGGACATACGCGTGGCCACTTCTTTGTGATGTGGTGTGTTGGGTAAAGCTGTGCATTTACGCAATGATCCTAACATGGCTACAGAGCGCCATTTGTTCTGTCATCTCCTCTGCAGCACCAAACATGCAGACAGCATCGATCTGGAGCTGGAAGTTGACCCTTTGAATGTGGATCATTTCTCCTGTACTCCTCTGGTAAGAGCAGAGACTGAAGCTTCTGAGAGAGTTCAAGGACCCTTTGGAGTTTTTTCTGATGTGTTGTTTTCCTTATGTGTTTCACAGTCTGAAAAGTGTTTCATGTGTGTCCTTACTGTGTAAATGCTGAGACATGACATAACCAGCTCCCTGGCACTTTGTTGAGAGAGACCACACAAAATACCTTGTAATTGAGTAACACAAGGAAGGGGGACAGGCAGGTGGTTCTGGTTTGTGTTTTATCCAGAATCCAGTCTCCACTACTTGCTGGGGAAAGAACTTCACGTGCCTTCTCTCAAGTTACTCTCTTTTGCTGACTGACTGCACAGATTGTAATGTCATTATATCATCTTGGTCATTGGAATCATGAAATCGTGACTGAGAACTTAGACAAGCAAAAAGCCAAAGCAGGTGGAACCAGAAGTGCCAGTTTACAACAACGGAGTGTTGATTTTATTGTTACCGATCTTTGGTCCTATATGTGTGTTTCTGATCTCACAGATTCCTTTGCGTATGAGGTTGTTCTGTCTCTGCAGTGATGCCAGTGTCAAAAAAACAAAGCCCAGAAAACAATGTTTATCACTAAATAGGAAATTGTCAAACTGTCAGCTTCGCTTGGCAGATGGAGGTTTTTTCTGACATAGGAGAGAATCGCATGCACCCAAGCCTCTACAATGGCCTTTTGTTGGGATAGGATATTTATAAAAGTCAACTGCTGGGGTTCAAGCATGTTATGGTTTTGTTTATCAGAGTCTTTTTTCCCACGAGCTGGGGACCAGACTCCACTGCGTTAGCAAGAAAGGAAGGAGAAGGCCAGTGACCCAATTCATCACTTGTCTTCTCTTTTCCAGATGTGGGCATGTGCCCTGGGCCACATGGATGCAGCTGTTGTGCTGTACAAGTGGGACCGCCGAGCCATCTCTATTCCTGACTCCCTTGGGAGACTACCGCTGGCCATTGCCCGGTCTCGGGGCCATGTGAAGTTGGCCGAGTGCTTGGAGCAGCTACAGCGAGATGAGCAAACTCAGCTTGGGCAAAACCCCAGGATTCAGTGCCCCTCAAGCACGGACTCCAACACAGAGAACTGGGTATCCCAGTGGCACAGTGATCTTATCACCTCTCAGGAGCCTCAGAAGGGAGTCACTGTGATTTCCAGTACAAACACAGGTAAAACAACCCTCAGGGGATGCCCTGCTTTGCTGACATTTGGCATGTGAAAACCTGGGGGCAAGGAGCTCACCTGGGCAGCAGATAATACCTGTAGCCCTGCTGTCCATGTGTAATTCTTTTCCATGGGCTCTCTGTCATGTGCTCTGTGTGCTTGTGTGGGTATCGGACAGGAGTGAATGCCTGCTGCGGGAAGACATGTGTGATAGTTCTGCCCTTTGCACATACTGTCAGATGTACAAAAGCATCACACAAGCTTCCACCTGCAGCTCTGTGGCAGAAGCTGTTATAGTTCCTGCAGCAATCATGGGCTCCATGTTTCATTTTGACTGCTGATCTGTCTGTTTCCAGAGCTGAGACGACCAAGATCAGAACCTTCCAGTTACTACAGTAGTGAGACTCAGAAAGATTACCCTGCACCCAAAAAACATAAGCTGAGCCCTGAGTATTTTCAAGCCCGGCAAGAGAAGCTGCTTTCCACTGCACTGAGCCTGGAACAGCCGAGCATAAGGAAGCAGAACTCCAGCTCCAAGCAATCCACCACTGAGACAATCAGCCCCAGTGAAGGGATAAGGGACTATGGCCGGGAGATCTCCCAGCACATCCCGGAAGTTACTGGGTACCGGGGCTCTGGCAGCCAAGCAGGCATCAAATGGAACCCAAAAGACATTTACATTGGTGTGTCTGCAGTGCAGGTGGTGGGGAGCCAGAAGGGAGCTGCGGTGGGGAAGGACACTGTTGCCCATCGGCTTCGTCAGCGAGAGCAGATGAACGTGCTGATGATGGCTGACAGGGAGATGGTGGATGCGGAGCTCTTGTCCTACAGGGACAATGCAGGGGATGAGGACTGCTTACACCACATGGATGACTTGCAGGTAAACATACCCATAGCACCAAGATCAGCAGTCACAGAGAACACAGTGCGTGCACAGAGGAGCCTAACTGTGAGAAACTTCTGTGGAAGCCTTTAGAGACTCTGAACCGTGCTTTGTGAAAGGAGATGATCGTGCAGCCAGTGTATAATTTCTTCCAGTTTCAAAGGGAAAAGCCCTTTCAGCCCAGACGCAAAGGCTAATGGCTAGCATTCAGGGTCATGTACTGGCATACACGTCAGCGGTGTACAGAATGCGCAAAATTGTTTGCAGTTTTGCAAGGAAAAAGGAGAAATTGGAGCCTCCTGGTCACCTCAGTAAATGAGACTGTGGCCTCTTAGTCCTTGGGGAACTGGGAAGCAGTGCTGTGGTTGTAGGCCAAGCCGCTTTAAACGGCAAGGAGATAAGAGTGGAGAAAGGGAGAGACAGCAGGTTTGAGGAAGTAAAAGTTCCCACCAGGTATGGAATAGAGATGTAAAAACACAATAGAAGTGGGACAAACAGATGAGCAGTAGTCACTGGGGGAAGGATACTGTATTTGGTCTTCTGAGCGGGAGGAGTAATGGGAACACGGCCTCCATACACTGCCTTGGCTCCTCTAAATATTCTCTTGCTGGCATAGCACAGATGAAGCAGATGTTTGCAAAACATGAACTGCTCTCTGTATTAAAAATCCCTGTGAACCTTGGTGGGCGGAGGGGATGTGGTTCAGGAGAATTCTTGACAAAGCTGTGATCACAAGGGTTTTAACTCCTGTTGATGTGACTTTATCGTCCTGTCCTGCTCTACTGCCCATCTTGGAGAAAAAGTGTTAAGATTGCTTTGGAAACAGTAGAGTAGTGGCAGCTGTCAGCAGTGTACGGCAAAGGCCCAGTGGTGTAAAACTTTCACCAGATCTCTTAGACTCCCCGTACACTCAATGAAAAAGAAGTCTAGGGAATATGAAACCTGCAGTGCTTTGTTGGAAGAGACAGAAAGGCAAATGAGCTTTGGTTAATGAATTTCTCTCCAATGCTGAGGCAAACAGGCTCCAGCTACCAGGATTTTTGGGAAAATGGAGCAGTCTGTCTAAAGCTGGGCTGTACCACGCAAGTACAAGGCTCCTGCTACAGGGCAGCAAGTTTGCTTTCCTGTCCCCCTTCCCAGGTGAACATGATGACACTTGCAGAGCACATTATTGAAGCTACGCCTGACAGGATCAAGCGGGAGAATTTTGTGCCAATGGAGTCACCACTGGTGGAGAGAACAGACAGTGCTGCCATGAACACCACAATGAGCTGGCTGGCCAGTTACCTTGCTGATGTCGATCATCTGCCGAGTGCTGCACAGATAAGGTCAGTAAGAGCTGCAGAGTTGCTCTGGGGTTTGGAGTGGTTGCAATGCTGGGCAGCATGCACCGATCCATTAGCCTGCAGATGCTATTTCTCAGTGGAACTCAGTGCTGGTGTTCCTAGGCCAGCTACGCTCTCGTGGTCAAACAAACGATGGCCAGCACAGCTGCAAATTCATGGAAGAATGAGAGTGCATGCAGCAGGAGGGAGGAGGGAAAACAGCCACAAGGCCTGACTTGTGACTTCTCTTCCAGTGCCAGATCTGTGCGATGTGGTACAGACAGGCTCAGGAATGTGGGATGTTGCTTGGAGAGAGGGAGGGGAGCATGAGCTTCTGCCTTGAACTCAAGAAGTGTTATAATCATTATCTGTGATGCCAGCCCAGGTGCTTTGTGAGCCAATAATTCCTCCTGTGATTGGTATTTCAGAAGTCTTTATAGTGAACCCCTGACCCCTTCTTCGAACACCAGCTTGAGCCCTGCAGGCTCACCAATCAGTGAAATAGCTTTTGAGAAACCCAGCCTTCCCTCAGCAGCAGACTGGTCTGAATTTCTGAGTGCATCCACCAGCGAGAAGGTAGAAAATGAGTTTGCACAGTTAACTCTGTCTGATCACGAACAGAGAGAACTCTATGAAGCTGCCAAACTCGTCCAGACAGTGTTCAGGAAATATAAGGTATGTGGCCAAAACATCCAGTATTTTCCTTGTTAGGTGACAGCATAATTTGTTACAAAACAAAATGTGGGTGCTACACGCTCTGGGACAGAAATACAGTTTCTGTCATAACTTTTCAATGCTCCTGGCTTTTGCTGGTCCGTGTTACCCAGCAACTGCTGTACTGGAGAGAGTGTGCCATGCCATAGCATGCCTTCTGTGCCGAACAGCACCCAGAGCACATCCTCAGAATAGACCCCAGAGGTTCTAAGTAGTTGCCTGCTTGGTGTAAAGATCAATTTTAAAGATTTCTCCCTTATGTGAATTGACTGTAGACATTTATCTAGGAAACGCCTAGACCTGAATTGGACCAGGTAGCACTGATAGGAGAGATTTAGAAGTAGGTGCCCTGCATGCTGCTGTGAACCACTTACCTGGTTTTTGGTGTGCTCTGGCTAATTATTGCTTCTTTCCTTCCCTACATAGGGTCGTCCTCTCCGGGAACAGCAAGAGGTGGCTGCTGCTGTTATTCAGCGTTGCTACCGAAAATACAAACAGGTAATCAAGGAAGTGAAATTTTATGAAACACACGTAAGTGCCATGAACACAGCCCCTTGTAATGGGAGTTATCCCGCTATTCCTCTTTGTGTGCTTTTCAGCATGCAGTACTGAAATACCCTGGTCAGGCAAAATAGAAAAGGGAAGAAAATTCATGTCCTCAATTTTGATTTTGGAGGGAATCTTTGAAAATATTTTGTTGGTGGTGATACCTGCATTTTTGTCATGAGACGGGGCAAGGATGTATTCTGTATTGGCCTTGTGCATGCTACAGCCTGGTGAGACTATTCTCTGACTAGTTGCTTGCCAAATTTCATTGTGAAATTGAAGTTGGTTTGCCTTCGATAAAGGTGAAGATGAAAAATAGTTTGTTTCATTTTGCACATACTAAACTTTTAAACTGTGGAAAGTCACGTGTTTTAGCTTGATGCGAGTTGTTCCAGGAATGAGACTGTTCTCCAGGCTCGACTTGGAGACATGCTTTGAGGCTGAGTTCTCAACCCCAGGAAAAGAAGATAGATACTTTTTCGGTTTGGGGTTTTGGTTGGGTTTTTTGTGGGGTCTGGAGCCCCTTTTTGCTGTACCTTGCTAGACTCACGCTGTCTGTTGCCTGGTGGCTTGTTGTCTGAAGTGAAAGGCAAGAAGCCTGTGCTCTTTTACAGCCTTGGAAAACATTTATTTGGGAAGCCTTTTTAGTGTTAGGTGACTGCATCGTGATTCACATTCAACCTGTCACGACTGTCATTCTGGAGTGATGCTTCCTGTAATATGGAGGCTTAATTCCTTTCAAAACTGCTTGACAGACTGCTTTGTCTTGGATCCTGGAATTGCTTCTTTATTTTTTTTCATTCTTTATTTGCAGAACTAACATTAACTCTGTATCTTTCTGTTTCTCCCTAAGCTTACTTGGATAGCCTTGAAGGTAATACAAATACACACACTTTTGGAAACAGTTCCATGTGGGTCACAAACTTTCACGTTCAATATAAACCAGGAGAACGTGGCTTTTAGAGGAATGTTTTAATGGCATCCGCTGATAAATCCTGTGGTTGAGAAATAACTGACAAACCAGACCTTGTGGGAGATACCTAGGGGCTGTTGTGCCACAGTGTATCAATATATCCAAAACTAAAAAAAAAAGGAAACAGGAGTCTCCTGCTTTTGCAGGTGCTCATAGGAGCAGAGGTGGGCTCCAGTGCAAGGATGGTTTTGAAGCCAGTTTCCGGAGGACAAGCTTTCCTTTGTTGCTGCTGATTAGTTGTCAATCAGTAATCCTTGCCTTGACAATCGCGGAGCACAGGAGAACACTTATCCCACCCGTGCAGCCAGTGTCCTCTGTATTCTGCCTGCAAGCCGAAGTATTCCAAGCATTCATCTGTGAAATAGCTGTGCCCAGAATTCCTAAGACCACGATCCCATGCATGTTGCTGCTTGTGCTGAGGGCACGACTGCGGATGCCAGCCTTGGATTGCTCATGGCCAGTAGTTCTCTACTGTAAAAATGCACTGTGCAACATCTTGGTCTCATCAGATACTGGGGTCAGCTGAACTTCCCTGGAGACAAGGCGTGCTCTTCCAGGAGAGAATGTGTCCTTGGGGTAGTGTTTCATCCACAGCTTCCTCCTGCACCATGATTTTGTATCAAAGCACTGTTCTGTCAGCGTGAGCGAGCTGAGCTCTCCAAGGCAGCTTTACTCGCTGAAGCTTGCCTTTTCACCGAGGTTAGGTGACTTCTCTGCTTGTCTCTTTCCAGCTGGAGGGATAAAGAGAAGAGGGAACAGCTCACCATCTAAGTGGGTCTCAAAATTGAATGCAAACATATCGGGGTCTAGTCTGTCCAGTGACTACTGTTTTCTTTCACGCCTTGTTCCTCAAAGGTGTTACTGTGTTGCTGAGATCAGCACAGGCTTATGACTAGATTTGAACAGTCATAGCTTATACCACAGTGTCATATTTGAACCCTTCTGTTCAGGGGTTTGTAACTCAGCCACAGAAGTCTGGGCTAAAAATTTGGAGGAAAACCATGATCAGCCCACGAGTGGACTTATTTAAAATAGCTAATTTAAAACCACAATCTGATCCATTTAAAATGTTAAAAAGAAAAAAGAAAGCAAAACAAACAAAACCAAAACAATGAAAATGAATAATGGCAAAATACAACTGCACTCAATGACTGCTTCAATTCCAAAAAGTGAAATTTGGTAAATGGTGGTCTGTGATGGTATTGGAGGGGTTTTTGCTTTGGTGTGATGCTGGGGTGACAGTGTTCGTTTGCTTTTTGGGTCCTTTGAGATAGGTGACAATGTTACTCTATACAGGGCAGCGGCTGCTGTTTCTGTGACTCCATGCAGACTTGGTTCTGCACCTAATCTCACAGTTGTTCAGGTCTGCTGTCACCGTTTTCTCACACGGTTCTCAGTCAGTGAACAGATGTTCATTTGCTTCTCATCATGTTGTAGTGGCACAAGAGTCTTTCGCTGTAGGAACCTACTTCTTGCTGGTTTTATTGGAATGCCTCAGCTTCTCTTTGTTTCTCTTGTAGTATGCACTTTATAAAAAGATGACACAAGCTGCCATTCTTATCCAGAGCAAATTCCGAAGTTACTATGAGCAGAAGAAATTCCAGCAGAGCCGACGAGCCGCGATGCTGATCCAGCAGTACTATCGCAGCTATAAAGAATGTGGGAAGAGGAGGCAAAACCGTCGGGCAGCCACCATTGTACAACAGAAACTCAGGTGAGCTGCTGGGATGTTGGGTGCCACGAGAATCTTTATATGTTGTTTTTATGCTACTCAGGGCTGTGCTGTAGCTTACAGACAAGGGCCAGAGGGAAAAGGACAGTGGTTCATAGGATAATTATTCTTGCATTTAGTATTAGTCTCCCCAGTTTTGCCTACTCTTCAGTGTTGGATTTTTTTGTGTTTAGAAGCAGTCTGCTTACCAAGAAGCAGGATCAAGCTGCTCGCAAGATTATGCGTTTTTTACGACGCTGCCGCCACAGGTATGACACTATCTTTTGGTATCTGCCCTTCGTTAGAGCAACACAACAGTGTTCAAGTGCGTCAGCAATGAGTGCAATGTAAAGGACAACAGAATCAGCTCACTGCAGATCTTTTAACCAAATAACAGAGCCCAGCTGCTTCCAAGTTAGACTGACAGAAATGACGTCTCTTAACTTGGGACAGTTGCTGAAAGGGAATCATGTTCAGCTCCATTGTTGAACTGGTAGAGCAGCCCAGGTCATGTTGGGCAGATACAGAATAAGGAAGCCTTGAGCAAAGTGAGGCACATAACTTTAAAATTTGGACTTAAATCTTTGTCTCAAAAAAGAGCTTATTGAATCATAGCTACAGCCTGTAACTGCTACACAAAGCACTGGTGGTATGTGGGAATGTGCAAAATGTGTCCACATCAGGTGCACACTTGAAGTGCCTTTAGTTTGGTCATAGGATCATTTGGTAAACTCTTATCAAATATGGGTTCTTTTTCATTTGGATAGGGTTTCATGTGCCAACAGAGCAGCAGACACATTAGTTTGCATCAGCCACTCCACACACACCTCAGTAAGCTGGGAGTGCAGACACAGACATGAAGATGAATCATCTCTTGCTGGTGTGGGAACCTGCACAGACTCACCACAGTGCTCGTACGTGGCCCCTAGTGCTAACATACGAGACCTCTGCTACACACAGGGCATGTGTTTTGATTTTTTTCAATGAAAGCATCCTGCATTCGATCAGGTTGCAAACTTGAACTTTGTCTAGATGAGGTGAATTCAGATGTTTCTGACTCTGCTCCCTCCATTCTCACCACACATGCATTTCATCCACTCAGGAGCTGGTCAGAGCCAGTGCAGTTCAGCCCAGTGATGTTTGAACAAGGAGAGCTCTGAGAAGCAGAGGTACATACTTGTTTTCAGAAACAGACTTGGTCCTTTTCGTAGGATTTTAGAGCTGCAGTTTGCAGGAGGTCAGTGTGGCTTACCTGCAGATTCAGTGTGAAGTAGCATGTGTGGACAAGAAAGAGGGCTTTGTAGTTTACAGACCAATTCCAAATGCACTTGAAACAGCCGCAGTTGTTCATAAAGAAGAACAACTGGCTTCTTGCTCCCAGCAAACCATGCAGAAGAGACCAAAAGATTTGGTTTGTTGTGTTTGGGCAGCATATCCTGCTGAAGCAGGCAGAGGCTCAGGACTTCTGTGTCCTCTCCAATCTGCATGAGATCCAGGCAGTCCCTGGGGAAGCCGGATGCTTGTTTCCATCTGTGGAGGCCCTGGGGTAAGCCTACCAGAGGCTTTTACAGCTGACTCTCAAACGCGAGCCCAGAGAATGCTTCACAACTAGCTGTATCTGTGGGTTTCTCACCACGGTCCAGGATGTGCCTTGCATTTCAGCCATGCTCAGTTCTAAGTCTCCAGTTGTCAAAGAACCTGAACTCTCCAGGGCTTAAATTGCCCATGCTTCCAGCAGTTTTTCTTGCATTCAGGTCGTTCTCTTCCTCTTCCTCAGCGTCTCCCATTTCCTTTGTAGAGCTAGAGCTTGCGGGCAAGACCCGTCTCTGTGCCTGTAGTCGATCTCCTCTCTCTTTGGCAGCACGGTCACTGCTGCTGTGCACCCCTGAGAGACAGACAGATGGAGGTCTTGGATGTTTAGAGATAGGATACAAGCAGCAGCAGCAACTGGAGGGTTATTGTCAGTAGACTCTCTCTGGCCTGTGCCACACTGCGCAGTACTTGAGTTTCTGCACCAGTGCAGGCCTGTCTGTGTCCATAGGCACTTTGTGGGCAGTTGTGGTTACTTGGGAATTCACCCTTGCTTCTTGGCTAGGATGCAGAAAAAGTGACTTACTTCCACTGAAGATATTATCTGATCTCACATTCATGGTCATGTACTTTCTCCAAGCTGTCATAAGGGTTTAAAACTGTGTTAGTGTAATTAATATTAATAATTGACACAAATTTTAATCAGGAGCATTCTGGTATTGATAATGCTAAAAAAAAAAATCAAGACTTGCTAAAATGACAAAACCAGCATTTAGAATCTGCTTGAAAAAGACATACACTTACCTGCCTACTAGACTTACAGGTCTAATTAGAAATGTGACAAGTTTGGGCCTCTTTCCCCTTATTCCTCCTGCTTGTTAAAAAAAATCTTCCAGCAAGCAGTTGCAAAGAAAGATGATTTCATCTCTAAGCTCTGACCCATTTTCTTCCTTGTCCCCGCCCTGAGGGGAGGTCCATATACTTTCCCCAGGGCAGCTGTATCCTGGCGAGATCACCCACATTTGTTCCTTCCCATGCTTGGCTCTGCAACCCCCTTTCTGAGCTGTCCTGCATGTGGTGCCTGTGCATGGGGGTACCAGGGCGAAGGTGAGCGATTTGCTTCCTTCTCATCTGCTCTTCTTCAGGCTTTCTGAATTTTCTTTTCTGTGTCTTACTAATTACATTTATTCCTCACTGCTTGACTTTTCTTGCTTCCCTCTTTCTAAGAATAGACTAGTAAAGGTTAGGATGTTAAGTAAGTTTAAAACCACCTCTATATAAGCTTCCTGATTATATCCATTCAGTCTACTGTCCGTCCTGTGTAACACTCACACAGAATGCAGCTGATGATGATGATGTGACTTAACAGCCCTGTGCACTGTTTCAGGAGTCCTGCTTGTTGGAATCCCATGCCAGACTCCTCATGAAATGCTCAAAATTAGCACACTGCTGCTATAAACAAGAAATTAAGAAAGCCTCAGGTTCCATAAAGAAATACTTCAGCCATTCAAGCTTCTGAACATCCAGGCACAAGCAATAACAACAAAGATGTAATGTTAGATAAAGCTCTGTAGCGTAAAAAATGACACTGTGGAGCCACTTGCTAAACCGCAGTGCCTTATCAGTACAAGGGACAGAAACGACAGATATTTTTGGAAAATCCGAGGGAGTGAGAGAAAAGAGAGCGTGCACAGGAACATCCAAGAAACAGGATCTTGTAGCAGTTTCTGTCAGCTGATAGAGGTGGGGGAGAAGGCTGTAAAAGCCACTTGCAGTCTGTCAATGAGCCTTGGGAGCTAAGAGAAAAATCAATAAATTCTTAAAGTTCCAAAATTCTTAGAAAAATGAAACTGTTTAACGTAGGGTTTTGTCCACAAGGAAATGCCGTTGTTGGGCCAGTCAGTGACTCCTTTCCAGTGGCAACCGTCTGGTTTGTTGTGTTTTTCCCGTTTTAAATTGACCAAAGTCTACTTTAAGCCAATTATGAGAACTTTTTCTCTGCCAGCGTCAGGACAGCTTAAATGGTCTTCTTGTCCTGTTTTACTTGTTAGTTTTTTGGCACAAAGGCTCCATAGCACAAACTTGATTCCTATCAGCTTGAGGATCCAGGGTGCATAGGCGTGGTGCACTTGTGTTTTCTGACCTCCTGGATTTCTGTTGTTGTCTGATCAGGCAGTATTCCGGATGTTCTGAGAGAGTTAGTGAGTGAGGTTCTGTGGTTGGTGCTGTCTCAGTAATGGATGCTTAGACATTGATGAAAATAAGAAAAGAAATGTAAGTTTTGATCAAATGTATTCTTAGAGAAGATAGAGAGAAGGAGCTCTAGTCAGTGAATGTTACCAGGTGTCATGAAGACAAAAGCGGTCATTCAGCAGCAGCAGTCATTCCGACAGTCAGACATGTGTCGTCTCCTTTTGACTGTGAAAAGAAATCTGTATTTATCCATCTGTTGTCATATTCTCAAAAATCTGGTGAAAAACATGCATCAGCCATAACATGGTATCAACATGACTTGTCACAGAAGTGTTGTCTGTTGAGAAGAAGAAACAGAAGCTCCCTGACCTCCCAGGAGAGCTTTGCCCATCTTCCCGTGGTGCCCAGACCTGTCGACTGTTTCTTGACTAGCTTCGCACCTAAACCCTGCCATTGCAGCAGCTGTGGGTTGAGCTGTCTCCTGGCACACTGTCCTGTACGAGGCAGGATCAAGGGTTTCTATATCTAGTGGTTTTGGAAAGCCTCTACCTTCTTAGTGACCCCCCAGGTATGACACACATAGAACTGCAGGGTCCCACAGTGGGTTTGGGTATGCTGAGCTTAATCTATACGTGGTCCATACAGTCAGCATTCACTGGGAAGGTAACTTATTTCCTATTCTTTCTCTGATTCTTAGGAAAATGTCACTCTTCTGAGAGGTATCTATGCTATTGCAAGGCTGCGATTATGATTTGCAGTGTTCGTTGTGGAGTAGCATTTGGAATGAGATAGAAGGCACGTGGTTGCTGCCGGGGAAGGCAGGATGCAGCAAGAAATGCCACAGGGATGACAGTGTTTGGTTTATTTTACTTGCTTATTACTTCTGCCCTAAAACACCTAAACACAGGACTGTTCTTCCTGATAAAGAAGAGTGGTCCAGTAGGCAGGCGTGGGAAGGGTTCTTTCTCTCCAGGCAAGCAGAAGTGTTCTCTCCTCCTCCCTGAAGTGAAGCTCTGGGTAAGGTATGGTTATTGCCATGTGTGTGCTAATAGCTCTTTGGTATTGTTTTGCAATCTGAAGCCCACTGGTGGACCATAGGCTGTACAAAAGGGTGAGTGTAGCTGCCTGCTAGCCAGGTCCTCTCTTCCATTTTAAATATTTTTGCTTTCTGCTTGCTTGCATGGGGCTGCAGCCAAGATATGCCAGTAAGTTTCACCTCCATAATTATATAAAAGAGAATCCTGTATAAACTAACCCTACTGCAATGACTAACACTGCTGCTTTTGTAACAGGACAGAGCTCCGCAGTAGATGTTACTGATGCATGAACGCGTGAAAAAGGACGTGTATATTCATCGTGGGCATGCTTAGGCATCGTTGTTGGTGGGATATTTTTTCCAGTATCCGAAGTGGCTATTAGTAGATTTTGGAACTTGACTGGGTCTGCACTCACACATGCTTAGTGAGTAATGACGCCCTTTGTCATGGGACTCTGACAGCATTCGGGCCAGATCGTAGGAAGCTACAGTACCAGTGCAGCCTGATGTAGATGAGTGTTTGTTTCTGCCTGAGCCAGAGAGAAGCGGAAGAGCTCTTCGTGTGGCTTTTTACTCCATAAGGTGGTCAAGCACCAGTGCTTCTCTTCTAGAAGTCGGTCTTCAGTAAGTTACACATCTGGTACCTTACTAAGGCCAACTTTTTGACAGCTGCTTCTCTCAGCTGTCAATCTGCGTAGTGGTGTGGAAAATAAAACCCCTGAACTGAAGATTAAGATGATATAACTGTGTTATAGTATATGCCCAGTGAGCTTCTGTCGGGAGTCTCATTCTCAGCATGAAGAGAGTCCACTTGCCTGTGTGCTTGGTCACATTAGCGGCCTGGTTTGCTACAGGATGGGAATATGCCACAGCATTCCCATGGCAGGTCATGGTCGCTGTATGAGCAGGGAATGCTGTGACTTTCAAGGCTGAATTGTCAGCAGGGCTGCTCAGTCCCGTCTTGCATTGAAGAAGTTGTAGGACAAGGGTTTTGTCAAAAAGTTGGGAATAACACCATTTGTGTGCTTGTTACTGCTCCCTTCGGCAAGGGAGGGGAAGGCAGAGTAGGGGATGACATAGACTCTTTGCTTCCATGTAACATTCAGAAAATAAAACTAAATTGCTGATCATGGAGTTTTACTGACTTTCAATTGCAGAGGTGATTCTTATGACTTAAGAGTGAGAGTAGGAATCAGGCTTAAGCCTACTGGAGGCATGGTTATTTCTTTAACTACTGAGCCTAACAAAGAAGCGATAGCTGATGACATCTCTTTCCAAACTGTGGCTTTTGTGCTACCGTTTTTTTGTTGCATATCCTCAATATTTTACAAGTAACAATTTGAGTTCTTTACTAGTAACGACTGAAGTAAGAACTGGATTAACTGGAGACGAAGACCCCAGATGTGCCTTAACGTTTGAGTGCTACTTTCATGGATCTCGCCCTGATGGAGGAAGGGAAATGTTACTCCTGATTGCAGAGACACCAACACTGTGAAGTTGTTATCCAGAAAACTGTAGCTCCAGGTCTTAGCATGTATGGATGTGCTTTACAACTAATGCAGGTTAATTCAGGGACTGTGTAAAAGTAGTTTGTATTCCCATAATCGTGATCTGAGTGACTTGCTTTTACCAATCTGATGCTTCATAAATGACTAGGGCTGGTAATTTTTGGTCTACAGTTGGGTGTCTGGTTTCAGAAGCCTCTTGAAGAAAAAACATTGTTTGTTTCTGAAAATAAAATTCATTGTAACTTTAAAAAAAAAACAAACGTCATTCTGATTAGAAAAATTGACCTTCCTCTGTTGTAAAGACATAAGTGTCTACTTTTATAGGGAAAAAACACCAACAAGTTTAACTGTCTTTAATCTTGTGGTCAGTCTCCGCATCCCTGGGACAGTAATGAACGCTGCAGGCAAATGGCAATGTTTTATTTAGCAGCCAGTAGAGGTGCGCTGCGGGGCAGAGCGGGGCTGGCACAACAGCACAGCGTCCCTCCCTGGCAGGCACTGTCCCAATCTCCTTCCTTGTGTCCTGACTCCCTTCCCGCTGCCCCAGGATGGGGCGAGCAGGGGTGCCAGCACAGGTCCTGCTGCACCCTGCTCTTGAGCACCTCCATCTGCTTTGGGGCCAACGGGCTCGGGCTGCCCACAGAATGCCCCTGCTCACTGCTCTGCACAGCCCTAGGAAGGGCAGAGGCTGGAAACTGTGCTGCGTTCTCCACTAGCGGTGCTGTGGGGAACCTTTGTGTGTCAGACAGGAGGGGATATGTTTTAATACCTATGTTCTATGAACAGGAAAAATACTTGAAACTTAAAATGTGCATACCAAAGCGGGGTAGCTGGATTCAGAACAGAGAAGAATGTGCAACATATGACTTGGGCTCAGAAGAATAAAGCAGTTGTTCCTTTCCATGCAAAGCTACGACTCCTACTGAGAGAGCAGATGTACTAAAACTGACTTGCACTGCATGGTCAGTGCAGTGATGGAGGGGACTGTAAAGAGGAGCAAGGGCAGGGCCTAGGCCCACAGCGAGTGCCCAGCGCCTGGGGTTCTAGCCAGGCTGGGGAGGCCCCCCCTGCAGGCACGCTTGGTAGGGGCTGTATGAGGTTCTGCTTGAGAGGCAGCTCGCAGGTGGTCATCCGTGGCTTTGTGTGTGTGACAGTGTATGAGAAATAATAAGAAGAAGCGGATTCTGGAAGTTTAGCAGCATTTGCAAGTTTTGCCTTAAATCACAAATGGTGTGGGATGGGTCAGGAAATTGAGGATTTCTCTGCTTGTCTGGAGAAAGTAAGCTATGAACTATCACAAAATATATTGGCTGCTCTTCTTCCAAAATAAGTCTGTCAGCAAATGATTCTTTGCTGCTTTGCTTTCTGATAGCAGCCCACGTGCATATGCTGCAGGCGTGTGTGCACACAAGAAAAGCACTTCTGGGCCTTCTGATGTGCACAAGCTGCCATGTCCACATCTGCTGAAGGAATGCATGCAAATGTGTCTGTGCTGTACGAATTTGGTGTATTCTGTGCACTGACACTGTGCCTTAAGTAGTCTGCGTGTGTAGTGAAGAGGGAAAGGTGGGAGATTTTACTGACCAACTTACATGAGAAAAAACTTGCTATCTTTCTGAGGTAGAAATTAAAAGACATAATAGGAAAAAAAATATATACATCCAATTTATATTGCCTTGAAGCAATAGCTTGCATCTTGGGGGAAACCTCTCCTTTGAACAGAATCCAGCTGGTCCCAGAGCCTGCCACGCAGGTGTTTCCCTGCTCATTGGTTAAACCATCCACTGTAGCCTCCTGTGACAGAGAGCTTTGCTCAAAGTCCAGATGAGCAGAATTACACGGCGCTCAGACTGTGCCGCGCTCTGCCATTCTCTCAGTGGGCAGGTGATCTGGAGCAGATCACCAGGAGCAAGGCTTTTCACATCGTTAGGCCAGCTGATCGCTTTCTGCCTACGGCAGAACTTATGCATTCATGACATCTTCCATGTAAAACTGGGTCCCCTTGCTCCTACCCCGTTTCTTATGGTCCGAGTGAATGCTGCTGTCTGATTTGGGGAGTGTGCATGTTACACCTGAAGTCATTTCCTCTGGTAAGTACAACTTTATTTCATACCTGACTAAACAACGTCTTCTACATTTTGTTGTTCTCTGCGCACCCTTCCCTCTCTTGGAATTTCAGCAACAAAGCATTTCTACAGTTATTTGTGTGTGTTTTAATAAGCACTATGAAGCAGCCATTGCATTCACGTACCCAGTTTCTTACGTCTCTTTAGTAAGATTGAGAATGGGGCAAGAGTTTAAGGGATTGAAAAGCCCCATTTGTTTGAGGTCAGGACAATGTGAGAAAATGTCATGCTGGGATATGTGTCACTGTACCTGAAACACAAGTTTTCAAAGTAATTTCTCTTTTCATTTACCTCTTGCAGGAGCTGAATGTATTTGGAGCTCAAATGCGTGTGTTAAATCGCAGACTGCGTGCTCTGGGTTGTCATTCTTATTGGGCCTTTCTGTCTTTTTTGTTTTGCTGCCCAAATGAGATATCTGGAAAAAGGCAAGAGCTCCCTTTTCTTAACTGTCCCACAGGCCATTTCCGCTCTCAGAGCAACAGGTAACTTGCCAGGCAGCCTCCTCTGGCTGCTGCACCCTGTCCTTCACACTGATCTCCAGCACTCAGATTCATTAAGCATTCCCCTGGCTGGGCATTATGGAGTAAATCTGATGCAGGAGCTTTGTGTTACGCTTTACCCATGAAGCCATCGTTTGCTGTACTTTTTTGAAGTAGGCCTGATTCATTTGCTGACACACTCCCATTCAAGAGAGGCGAGGGCGCGTGGGGAGAGGAGCCGCTGCTCGCTTCTGGGGCTGTTGCTTTCTGCATCGCTTCAGCACGTAATGATGCAACCTCCTCTGCGGTGTCCAAGTAAGTAGCGCAGTTAGAAGGGCAGAAGCTTTGTCTGGTTGGAGCAATCTGGAAGCCAGGACGTAGCTCCTACGTGTCAGGGTTCAAAGCTCATAGTTGAAATCATCTTCTTTTCCCTTTCTGTGCGTCAGCACCATGGCTGTGATTCAGACACCTTATCTGCGGTCATCTCTATTGCACGTGCTTTTTCTGTCCATCTGCTCTTCAGCAGTTGCTGAGGGAATGACTTTGTACTTTAGAGGCACTTACTGCCTAGAAGAAATGTTATTTGAGGAGGTTTTCATTGAAGGCTTCATCGGTGCAAAACCAAGTTCACAGTCCTTGCAGTTCTGTGTGTGGTTTCAGTAGCTGCTGCAGTGGGGCGGTACCTGCACAGCTGGAGCCTGTTACCTGTCCTGGCACCCTCTGGCTTGCAGCTGTGTGTCCCCCTTAACTGTGCTCATCTCCAGTCCCCATGCAGCTGGAGGCACCTCCAGAAGTGATCCAAACCAGAACATCGGTGCCTGTAGGCCCTCGAGAGGTTTGCGTGCCATCCATCAGCACATGTGCCGCTGGTGTTACTTGCTTTCAGCGCTCTCATTTTTTCTGTTATGTAAAAAAAGAAAGTCTCACTGTAAGTCTACCAAACTGCATTGAAAGAGCTTCTCTAGAAACATCCTTTCTGCTGCACTATTCTGTAAATTCTAGTAGTGTTCTTAGAGCAGTTTATTAACACTTGTAACCGCAAATGCTGCACTTTGGCCCTCTTCCCCTGCCTGAATTTAAGAGTGCAAAAATGCAAGCCAAAGGTGATTGTCTTCTAGCATGAAGGCAATGCGATGTTGTTCACTTCAGCTCTCCTAGCAGCGCTTACTCAGTGGGTTTCTATTTTGAAGCGTCCTGCTTTGTCCAAAATTCTTCCCTGGTCAAACTGTATTTTTAACTGCATTTGAAAAGTTAGATTATGTATACTAAACACAGAGGTTAGTTTAATTTAAAAAATGTGGTAGCTTAATAGATTTGGATGGTCCATCGTCTTTGAGGCTTAAGTTTAGAAATGCTGTGGAATGCAGGTTTGGTTTAATCTGTTGTACTAAACAGCATCTTTCAGTGAAGTACCCGTGACAAATTTCAAAGCCTGTACCATTGCTGTAGGAAAATTCTGTACTAAATTCTGTACCAGTACGTTCATGTGGGTTTAAGCAGTAATTATCATTGCACTTGCAACATTTTCATAAGCCTGAAAATACATAAACCAATGTAAAGCACACTTGACCAAGGAAAGTGTTGCGTATTTCTGAGTAGGATCTGTACTAGTGCAAATTCTGAGTGCTGTAGTACTTAACTTCCATTGGCATGTATGTTCCAGTTAAACTGTTTCAAAAGGTCTGCACCAGTACAGATATTGCATGCTGTAGGTTGAAGTTTGCAGCAAAGCATGTCGTGCATTCTTCCAGCAAAAGTGCTTTGTTAGTGTAGCCCTTGCATGTCAAAGTGCTAAACTAAGGTATAGCATGTCTCTGAAAGAGTCACCAACTTATCTAATGTGCATGTTCTCAGCAAGAGATCTGTAATAACAGGTTAATTTTACATTACAGTACTGAAGTGCAACAGAAAACACTTGGAAGTTGCACTGCAAGTAATGCATTAATAGATGGTATCTTGAATGTAGTTAATCTAAGCCTTAAAAACTGCCTGGTGCACAGCAGCACACCACGTTGTTCTAGCACAGCAGTGATCTTGGTGCACTTTCCACATCTAAGCGGTGCAGTAATAGAAATATTAGTAATAATTTCAAGGGAGAGGCTGCTTTGCTACTGCAAGAAAAGAAAACTAAATGTACTGAAGACTGTTTGCAATTCATGAGTATTTCAGCTCAGAGTAGCAGTCTCCTGTGTTTCCTATAATGAGAAGACTTCCCATAAGAAGACGACTTAGCCAGCAGGCAGCACCATGATGCGTCACTGGGATGAGCTGAGGCTGGCTGCCACCTTCTCTGTGGTGCTGAAGTCCCCGCATTAGGATCTTCCAGGCACCAGCTTGCCTTGAGCCGGAAATTCCCTGTAGAGAGTTTCTCTCTAAAGTTGTAGCAGGCATTCAGGCTCAGCGCAGCACTGCCCAAGTAGGAATTCCAAACCAGTGTGCTGTTTGCTGCCTTGCCTTTTTCTCATCCTGGGGATCAGAGCGCTTCTTGGCATCGGGGAGAGTTGTATTGTGGCACCCCTCTGCCAGACTCACATTTCAGAGTAGTGCTGTGGGTCCTTGGATGCAGGTCTTCAGGCTTTGAAAACAGCACGTGCATTTGGACTAGCAGAGCCCTCTGTCTTCCCATACGTAATATTCTTAAGCAGTTTGATGGAATTCAGATAATTAGCAAAAGTCTGACCTGCCATATCGGTTACTGTGATTTACTCATTGTCTCCTGTTTCCCCCAGTTTCACAAAGAGAATACTTTTGAGTGCTAGAGCTTTGAGTCAGCAAAAACAAAGATTTGAAAGCAGCCAGCTCCCTTTTGACTGTGATTCCAAGTAATCATACGTGCAGATAAATGAATGGATAAAACAGTGAAATGGAGGTGTATTTATAGAGGTCAGTTTACAGCCTTTATTGTATCCTATGTTAGCAGGCTGGCACAGGAGCCAAAAGGGAACGTATGAGTGGGAGTGTTTGTACAGAAGCTCCAAACTGGCATTGCTGCTGCTCAGCACTCCCGAGATCTTCCACTGTTGACTGAGGCTTTGTTAAATTCATTCACTCTTAGTTGGGTTCTGTTTCGCAGGCTTGCCACTCTGACACAGTACTTTGTATCTTACCTTCGTTACTTGTCCTCTCAAGTTCTGGTTGCTTCAGTTGGGCACCTACATGCTTTGCTAATTCTCCTGAGTTTAGGCTGCATTCTGCTCTGTTTTGGGGTCGGCCTCTCATAGTAGCAGGGGAGAGGCATGCGGCAAAGGGATTGCCCTGCAGAGAGGAGCTCCCTGCAAAAGGAGGCAGAGCCAGGCTGCCTCAAGCTCGGCTGGGCACCTGCCTTTGGGTTTAGGGGCAGCACAGGGAGTCCCCAAGGGTTGGTTTTGGCTCCTTTGCCAGGAACCTTCACTGACCAGCAGCCACTTTGTCAGCCTGAGCAGAGGATTGCTGCTACCCCAGCACTGATGCAGAATCCTGCTTTTACTTGATGGGATTAAAATGATTCCTTTATCTTCATCCTTTTCATTTAATTTTTATTATTTCAGCTTTCAGTGATGATTTAGCTCTTATGCTGACAAGTGCTAGGGAAGGTAACGTACTGCACGTGTTTTAAAGAGCTGAGAACTGAAGCGTCAGGCCCCATCTAGGGAGAGTGACTCTCCCGTGTTGTGGGTTCATCTGCCTTGGCACGCAGTGTCCTCCACTGCTGGCCGGGAAAAAACATGAATCTACTACCCACAATGTGCTGGAAAGGGCAGCTGCCAGCAGCTGGAGTAAGTGTGAAGTAAATGATCTTTCCTCACACCTGTACCAGGTTTTCTACTCGCACATAACACACTTTCCTATGTAAGGTGCTGTATCAACATCAGGCTTCCTTCCCAGCCTGACTGACACCTTTCCTGCCGTGCTGGGCACAACTTAAATTGTCCCCTTTCCCACAATGGATGGAGAAAAGAGGTCAACAGGGAAAAGCCCCTTTGCCGTAACAGCTCAGGTGATAGGGGGCTGCATGGTCAGTTAATGAAGAGCAGTCCAGAAAGCCCCCAGGCAATGAAACGGGCCAGTACCAGGGCAAAGCCCAGAGGCAGCTAAAGACCAGGGAAATACAGTAGCCGGAAGGAAGCATCTCTCTCTGAATGTGTTTTGTCCTCAATTTCTGGTGGCCCATTCTTGCACTTCCAACTGTTTTTGGTGTCCGGAACACATTACCCTCCCACCGTTTCTCTGGGATCTGGCTCTTCTGCACGGGAGGGTAGAGCCAGGAATTGGTTTGATTTTTCTGTCTTGAAAGAGCATTGTGATAGAAGTGTTATAGAGCTCCTCTTTGTTTTTTCAGAGTGAAAGAATTGAAAAAGGCCAAGGAACTTGAAGATACGCAGCAGCATCCCGTAGCAATGTGACATTGCTTTTCAGACTGTTTTCATTTTCTGTTTTTAGCAGAGACATGCAACAACAACAAAAATACCCACTGCAGTTCTGGGAGTGCCAGCTGCAGGATTTTAACAGTAATGTTTTGGTCATTGCATTTGCACTTTCATGGACAACTTTTAATTTGTTCAGCAAGACATCTTGGAACTCAATCTTCTGTTGGATCATGGGGAAAACAAAAGACACCAGGAGGAAATTGTGAGTTGCTTCATTCTCCGAGAAGGAAGAAGCGATTAATTATCCTTTTCATATAGGGCTGTATTTAACAACATGTGGAACTGTACAAATATTATACCAAAAATATTGTTAAGAAAAGGTGGGAATGCACAAGCAACACAAGAATGCTGTTCCGGCCCCTGTCGGTTATCTCCAAGGAACTGAAGCTTTGAGAGTCTCAGTGGAGGGGCTTAGATCAGTCCATCCGTATTGGGTCCATGCATCCTCATTTCCTTCGCACTTCTGTCCTTTGTCTTTATTTAAATCTCTACAGCACACTTAATGCAACTTTTTAAATCTGCAGGTTTTTAATACATCCCGTGGGAACTTACAAAGGGGTTGGTGTTCAAGGTAAACGGGTAACGCGTGAGGGACGGAGAGAGCAGCTTGAGCCAGTTTTCAAATGTTTTTTTGGTGTTTTTGCTAGAACCTGCAAACATATCAGTGGTCATGTCCTTTCTCTCATATTCAGCACTTTATTTTCTAGCCTTATTTTCATGTACTATTATTTTAATTACGTTCTTAAAATAATTTGTAAAACACGTAGCTTTTTATCTTAAGTCCCTGTCAAACCTCTTGTTGTTTTGCAGAGTCACATACATATGTTGCCTGGACATTTTATACCACCTAAAGATCAGAGTGGTGCTGCATTCTGGCCAGTAAATTTCTTATTTTGGCTACTTCATCAAAATCTGGGCAGTTTCTGTATATATAGAAGGTAGAAATGGAAAATGAGAAAAAAATATTTGAAAGGGAATATATTGATTAATTACTAAATATTTTATTCACAAAGGGTCAATAACTTGGCAAGATAAAATTATTATTTGTATAGTTTTGTCTGAATGAACGAGAAGAGTGTGGATGTATTGTTTGTACATATTGTATATAGTAAAACAAAGAGATATGTGCATGAACTCAAGAAAAAGAATTGAACAAAGCAAAGCATTAGTGGCTATGGTCTGTAAAATGAAACAAAAACTTTATTTCACTATAAGAAACTTTATTTTAAATGTTCTTTAGAAGAACATTTTTGCTAAAGCATGACTAAATGGCAAAAACGAGCTACTGTATTTAGACTTAGGAAAAAAAGGCAGAGCAACATTACTTTAAAAAAAAAAAAAAAAAAGGAAAAAAAAGGATATGTTTACATTTGATTTTGGCTACCAGGAGTTTGGTTTAGTTGGATTTAATTTATTTATTCCTTCCTTGGTTTTTTTCCCCCGTATTTTTTTTTTTTTTTGCCAATGGTGCCAAGTAATGTGAATGCTGATATTGCTTAAGAAAATTAAGTTACTTTTGCAAAGCAGATAATCATGAGTACAAAACCGTATCTAGCTTAACACCATACACTCACTCCAATAAAGAACACTTAGAATGAACATAAAATGAAAAAAAAAAAAAGAAATAGTACGAAAGTAGAAAATATGTTTCACATTTTCATATCTCCTGCTGGAAGTCAGAAAATGTAATAAAAATTGCACAAAAAATTAAAAAAAAAATAATTAAGTAAAACTTAAAAAAGATGCAAACTGATCCTGTAGGGGTGTCATGGTATATTGCTATTTCCACATAGTGAGGAGCCAAAGAAAATTAGATATTTTTAAATTGAGCTACTAATTTAATAAAACTGTCACAAATTCTCAGCAACGGAACCAGGTTCTGATCTCTATTGCACAGGAATGTAGGGGGGATGCTCCTGAGCCCGTGTCGCTGCTGTGGGTCTGTACGTGTGTCTGAGATCAGGAATGGCTCCTGGGCAGTGGGTTTGCTCGTGGCAGTTTAAAATTTCTGAATGGACTGGTGTAAATTTGAGATTGTTTGTTTTGGAATAGTTGTTCTTGCTTGATCCCGGCCACCAACTGCAATGTTTAAATGCAGTGCTTGTTGTGAAGCCTAAAAATATTCACACAAGAAGCTTTTAAACTGGTGTCTTTAAAAGAAGAGTAAAAACAATGATTGTGGCAAAAAACTGGGGTCAGTGCTCTTGGTGCCTTTTCTATAATTGTACCTGTTTTTAAGTACTTCTTTTCACTGCCAGCATTGAATTACAGTAGATGTGCTATAGCTCATTACCGGAATTCTCTTGTACATTTCTGAACTGCTGCTTTATGACCTGATTCAATTTAAAAATAGGGAAAAAAGAAAAATGAATGGCCTGGTGCTCACACGGTGCCTGTGGGCGACCTCATGGCCTCGATTTGCTGTATGGAATTGGGACCTTAACCTTTAAATTTTCCTCTCATACAAAAATGGAACAGGAGACAGCGAAGAATCTCCTTTGGAACGAATTGGAAATGCTCTGTATTAATACTGGAAGAACTCTGACATTTTGAAACCGAAGTGTTGCTCCCATTAACCAATATGTGACAATATAGAATCGACCTTTTCCTGACAAGAGTAGTGACCTCAGTGGAAATGTTTTAACTCCCTGCCTTGACAGAAAACGATTCAGTAATATACAGAGCTATTTCAAATTACTCTTCCAGATCCATGGGCCTGGTGGTGTGTCTGCTCACCTCGATCCTGCTTCAGCTGGATGCTGAGGCGCGTACTTGCTGTCGAGCACGCTGGCAGTTCCGTGGCACAGCAGAGCTGCCCGCGTGCTGGAGACCAAGTACAGCTCGAGTACTTTGTTGTGTCGGGCCGTAACCCTCGTGTTCCTGGGGAGCTGGAAGGGCTCCCCCACAGGGAAGTGATTCTGCTCACCCGTTTCTTGGTTGTGGAACTTACATTTTCATGGAAGATAATAAGTAAGTGCAGCTTTCTGGGAAAATTGAAAATTCCCAAGTGCCAGGAGCCAGATCTTCTGTCTTCTGATAATGGAATTGCTCCTTTGTGAAACACATTCGACAGCAGTTATACTGTGTGAAAGAAATAACAGAATATAACATGAACCCCCTCTGGTTGCACGCTTATGGCAGTTCCACACGATAGCTGGTGCCCAATGGGGGGTCCCCAAGACTTGCATGTAAAACTAGTATAGATGTCTTCTCTTTTGTAAGTTTTATTTTTGTAACCGTGCATGTAAAGCATCACTGAATCAATGGATCTGTTGAAGAACTCAGCTGCTGGAACCATGCAAAATGTTTTGAATTGCCCTTAAATTATGGAAAATGTTTTCTGAATGCTTTATATTCTTTCTGCTGTAAATTAAAAACAAAGAAAATTTCCCCATACAAAGTGTGTGCCTTCTTTTAAACACATCTCTTCCATCCCACTTTAAGGGTCCTTTGATCACTGTTAAGTAACCATGAAAAAAATGTGTTTCTCGGACTCCGTCGCCTGCTTGTAAGTAGCACCGAGTTTCTTCTGGGTCAGAACCTGAGCAGTCACAGCTGGCCCACCAGTGGGTGTGCAGCCCCTGGGGCGTGCAGGGATTCACTGATGCCAACAGCACAGTCCCTGGATCTGCAGCCCTTTCTGCTGCTGTGTTCCAGCATGTAACCGTCAATGGAGCATGAGGCGGTGCATTAAGGAGGAGCTCGCTCTTTCTCAGGCAGCAAACTCCTTGGGGTCTTCTGCTGATGAGTGCCACTGCAAGTGGTGCCCTGCAGCTCGCCAGCCCGGCACTGCCAGCCCGGCACTACCAGCCCGCTCCTGCGCCAGTTCAGAGGCCAGCCCAGAGCTCCAGGTGATGACAGCTGCACAAAAGTGTTAAAAATCCATTTGTCCTTAAAGCCTG
Source organism: Neomorphus geoffroyi (assembly GCA_033558235.1). Lineage (NCBI taxonomy): Eukaryota > Metazoa > Chordata > Aves > Cuculiformes > Neomorphidae > Neomorphus > Neomorphus geoffroyi. The sequence continues at coordinate 188,166 of JAUMJM010000029.1, read as the reverse complement.
ATTTGGAGGATATTGGTGCTCCAGGCACTGTGCTGTAGTCTTTCAAATTTAGAAAGAGTCTGTGAAATTATGGAATGTGACGTAACTACGTATCTGTAAATATTTTGCCTGCCCTCAGGTGGCCCCAGTTCTGGTGAGGTTTTCTAACACAACCTAAAGCAGTTCTGTATCAGGATAAAGGTGGCAGATCCACACTCACCAACAGACAAGCGGCTCTTCTGAGATCAAATTGTCCTCAGTTCCTCTTGGGCTGGGTGCCTGGGCTTTCCATGAGAAACCAGGCACAGCAGCGGAAGGCTAAATCCTACATCGTGCACAAAGCTGAGGTGAATCATTAGAGCGCAAGAAGCCTGCGAACAGAAACCCAAGAGGTCACACTTAATAGGTAACTGCGGCACCAAACAGGTATGTAAGTGACGTGAACTGGCCCTCAGTAACACAAATTGTGTACCTGACTACAAGGCCAGCCTCGCAGAGAAAAAAAGCTTTAATAAATTAATCATCTGGTCTGTGAAAGATTATGTTAGTACTGCTATGAGTGCGTGCTTGCAGAACCCAGGACTGCAACAGAAGATGAGATTTCATTAAGAGACTTCCCTCTGGACTACAGAGGAGCGGGTTTAGTTATGTTTCTCTTTAAGAATAAATCATCCTTTAAATCCCCAATTTGTTTACAGATGTTTCCCTCATTTTCCATTTTTAAATGCCTGTTAATGCCTGGGTTCCTCAGCTTCGCGGTGGGTTGACCTTGCCCAGAAAGCGGGCGCTGCCCGGATGCTTGCTCGCTCCGCGAGCCCCCGCTGCACAGGGGAAGAGAGCTGGGCGAGGGAACGTGAGGAAGACGAGGCGGCCCGGAGAGAGATGGAGGTTCCGCGAGAGAAGGGAAAGCACCGACACGCGCGGTGCAAAGGTAGCCGCTCGCTGCCTCCCAGCAGGCGCGAACGCCCGGTCCGCGTCCGGGGGCGGGGATGCCGGGACTGCGCCGGGGCCCCGGCCCCGCTGAGGGCGGGAACGGACCCTCCCGGGCGTGTGCGTAAGTATGTGTGCGTGTGAGTGTGCGCGTGTGAGAGTGCGGCCGCCGGGCGCTGAGGAAACGGGTGACTGACGGAGCGGGAACGGCGCCCCCCAGCGGCCGCAATGCGCGCTGCACCGGCCCCTCCCGGCCACGCGCCACGCGCCGCTCCGGTCCCAGCCCGTACGCTGGTCCGCCCTCCAGGAGGCGTGATTTCCCCGAACAAAACCGTCCCATTTCCGCGCCGGGCGTCCGGGCCCCGCCCTCAAAGGGAGCGTGGCTTTTCATGCCCCCGCCCCCTCCTGACCACACCCCTGCTGCCCCTTCTGCCAGGGAGGTGTGGTTTCCCCTGAACACCACGACCTCGGGCCCCGCCCCGCGCTCCAAGGCCCCGCCCCACGCACTCTTCCGCCCTCCAGGGGCGTGGCTGGCCCCGCCGTGGCCCCGCCCCTGGCCCGTCACGTCCTGGGGCTCCGCCGGCGCCGCGCGCAGTTTCCGTTGGGAACCGCCCGGACGCTTCGGCCGTGTAGCGCTCCGACCCCGCCGGCAGGATGTGAGTGCGGGGCGCGGGGGGCAGCGGCGGGGCGGGCGCGGTTCCCGGTGCCGACTGTCGTTGTGTCTGGAGCCGCCGCCCTTGGGAAGAGGTTTCATTTACGCGCCTCTCGGGCCCGGCGGGCCGCTCGGCTCCGGCTGGGGTCGCCTGACAGTCCCCGGGTGCCGGGGCGCGCTGAGCGGGTCGGGCCCCGGGGCGATGCAGGGGCACGGGCGCGCGCAGGGACTCCCGCACCGAACTCGAGCGACTGGGGCTGTGAATCCAGAGCCGGTCGGGCCTGTACGCGATGACTCTCCATTCTCTGCTTTCTTGTGCTCCGTGGCAGCCGTTCCCAAAGAACAGAGGCGGAGGCCGCCTCGCAGAGCAGAGTCAGAACAACCGCTGCGTTTCTGTGTGTGATTGTTTGCAAACTGCTGTCGCTTGAAGCTTAGTATTTGTGTTCAAACTGGGAAATGAGAACAGCCCTGTGCCTGTCTTGAGGGCTGGAGCTATGTGAACCTCTGTAAGAGCTGTCACAGGCTTGATGGCAAACTGTAGCATTCACAACCACTGCTGCCCTCTGGCACGTCAAGCAGTTTTTTGGCAAGATGTTAGGACACTGTGTGACGTGCACCTATTGTCATCTGCTAAAACATTACTTTTCCCGTAGGAAACCGCCCCGTATTTATTCCAAGGATACAAGTTTCCTGTTTTCATCAATGTCAGATAACTTGTGTACTCTAAGCATGTCCACTTGAAAACAAAACCGCCACCTATCAAAAGCTAAACAGAATAATGATGGCTTTCTTTACTGCAGGTCAGCAGGTGTCCCTGGAAGCTCAAATGTGGCTGCTGGCAGTAATCGTCGTCTTCAGCAGACTCAACACCAAGTAGATGAGGTAAAGGTCGAGTATGGTAGCAGTGTAATCGTTTTTCCTTCAGGAAACCTGTATGACCAGAAGGGATATTTTGGCCAAAGTGTTTTCCCCTTTGTGTAATGAAGAGGAAATCAGTATCATTCAGCTTGCTTTGCTATACTTGTGTCATCTTAACTCTTGCGAAGGCTGAGAAAAATAAAAAATAAAAACCATTCGGCTGGATTGGGGTAGTAGAAAAAAGTTACCAGTGTCCAAACGTTAGCGGGAGACTCAGTGCTTTAGAATTTGGCACAAGTAAAGCAAAACCTCTGTTCTTGCAGAGAAAAAGCTTTTGTCTCATCAGTAGCAACGAAGGCTGATGGCCAGGCATGACATGTCCAGATTGCTGGGGAGTCCAAAAGCTAGGCTGGCCATCAACAGTAGTTTTTGATGTGTGGTTGACTTGCACGTGTTTATATGCCTCAGTTCTCTGAAGTGAGTCAGAAATTACTTCCCAGGTTTAAGGGAATGCCAGCAATACTGGCATTTTAAAGCAGCTATTAAGGGCTTCCAGCTTGAGGTGGATTTTATGGTTTTCTTTAAGCTTATGATGGGATACACTAAAAGGCAATAGCTCCTCCTTCTGAGAAGAGAGCATTAGGAGTACCGTGTGTTACAATCATTTGCCTGCAGTTAAATTCCATGGTGGGTGATACAACTGATAACTTTGAGCATTGAACTAATTTAGGTTGTTGACATCATGAGAGTGAATGTGGACAAGGTATTGGAGCGAGATCAGAAGCTGTCAGAGCTGGATGACCGTGCTGATGCTCTGCAAGCAGGAGCCTCGCAGTTTGAAACCAGCGCAGCCAAGCTGAAAAGAAAGTATTGGTGGAAAAACTGTAAGGTAACCATGGCTTTTATACTTGCACTGTGCGGTATTGCAATTAATGCTATTACAGTCAACATCTCAAAAGGCAGAAGTAAAAGTGACTTTAGCCAGCATTATTTAAGTCATAGCATCTGCTTGTAAAACATGGCATTGTGGTTAGGTGAAGTAATCAAAAAACGCATCAAGCAGTATGGCAGTAATCCAAGACCTTGTCTAAGATGGTACCGGACAGAGGGAAGCATCTCAGTCGTCTGAGGCTTTGTGAACAGGAAGAAAAAGACCAAAGGCGTGGGTTGAGTTAATGTGCAAGAAGTATTAGAAAGCAGAAGGAGCTTACTTGGACTTGTGCACTTGTAGATACTTGTTGGATCTTCTTTGAGGAGCAACAAAGCACAAGAGTAGAGGAGATGTTCAGTAGCTTTTCACTCCTTGTGAAGTCACCTGAGACAGGCTTTGCATGGAAGGCACCATGGAAGAGAACCTGTTGGTCTGCTTTGCCTGTGTGCACAGCCCGTTGTCTCCAAGCGTTAGCGGTGAATTGGGCTTGCTTACTGAAGAAGTTTTACTTGCTATGTTAGATATAGCACAAGGTGCAAAAGTGCCTTGCAACAGCTGCTTTCCCGCACTCTAAAGGCCAGTTAAGTGCTGCTGTGTGATTTGTAGTAAGTGTTCTATGGCTTTTTTCACAGATGTGGGCAATATTGATAGCTGTTGTTGTCGTTATCATCATCATCATTATTGGTAAGTTTCACCCAAATGGGGACTGCTCATAGAGCTGGAATAGGTGGTGTTAATTCACTGAGTGGTACAATTTAAATGAAGTCAGAATACTCAAATGAAACTGTATACAACAAGAATTGGAAGCAGCAGTGACTGCTTTAGCAACCGTTGCCTTCAATGAGTGGTTACCCCTGCGGGTGCTGAATCTTAAATGTTGGTGCAAAGTGAAACCAGTTGAAGTGGAAATAGCAAGGACTTAGAAAGCAGAAACACTGCTGGCTTTTTAGTGCTGCATGTTGCAGACCTATAAGGAGAAATACCATATGCCTCCCTTGCCTGACAATTGTTTTTCATCTGTGCTGCTTGCTGGGCAAATCCTTTTCAGTGTAGCAGCTCCAGGTGTGCTGACATGGGGGGTTGGCTATTTTCCAAGTAGACACTTTGCTGCTGAGTGAAATCATCCTCACGTTGGGTCGGGATAGCACACCAGGAGCTTATAGGTCAATCTTTGCATTGTGTTCTCAGTCCCAAAGTATTTAATGGGAGGACAAGGCACAGAATTGTGCTGCCCTGTGGTAACGCTGCGGCAACCAGTGGCAACAGGCAGGTGTGTTCCTGGGTGGGAGTGAAGCAGGGATGCAAACCTGGAGAGGACTCTTTAGCCCTTCTTTATCTCTAAGATCTTAAATTCTTGGAACACAGGGCTGCTGTGGTGAGGGTGTGCCCGAGACTGTCCTTTACCCAGTATTTTTCCACTTTTTGCAGTCTGGTCGATGCCTTCATGAGCTGCAGGAAGACTCGGATAGACCAAAGTGCCTTTCCATTTCACCTGCTGTTTCCATCCCGTTTGCTGCTGCCTAAAGCCAACCTCTATCGGTCACCGAAACCTTAACTAACTTTTCCCGTTGCCTTAAAACACTCCTGCCGTGAACACTAACGAGCACAGCCCCCTTTGTGGCTGCCTCGATTCGCGGGGCAGAGCGCTGTGCAGAGGCCGCTCAGGCCGGGCTGGGGGTCTCACTCCCCCTCCCCCAGCCCCTCCCGGGTCCCCGCGGCGCCGCCTCTGGCCGAGTGCCCCGCTCTCCGCCCTCCCCCGTGCGGGGCGGGGCCGCACGTGGCGGCTGGGCAGGCGCGCGCACGGGGCCCGCGTGCCGCGGCGCGTGAGGGGCGGGGCGGGGCTGCGCCCCCGAGCCGTGGTTCTCTCCAATAAAGCGTTTCTGAACGCGCGCGCGCCGCCTCCTCTGTGTGTCCGGGCGGGGCGCAGCGCACGTGGCCGCCGTGTGTGGGAGCGCGGGCGCCGCGTGCGGGGCCGTTACGTAACGGAGGGGTAGGGGCGGCGCCGGGGGCGGCCTCGCGCGCCAGGTGGGCTCGGGAGGAGGAGGAGGAGGCGGCGGGGGGGGACGACGCTTTGCTGCGGCCCGGCAGGGTCTGCGTACGGGGAGGGACGGGTGCGCTGTCCCCGCGCTCCCCTGAGGCGGAGTTCGTTTCCCCGCGGCGCCGGAGGTCGGGGGTCCGGACGCCGAGGATCCCGGCGCGGCCGATGCCCCCGCGGCGCCCGGCGCAGCGCGGCAGCCATGGACACGGGCGCAGGCGGCGGCTTGGGGGCGGCCTGCGGGGGCGGCCCGGGCCCCGGCGGGGGGCGCGCAGACCCCGGCAGGTCCGGGCGCCGCAGCCGGGAGCCCTCGGCGCGAAGTTTCGCGGGGCGAAGCGAAGCGGTCAGGTAACTGCGAGCGGGTCGCTGGGCGCAGGCGCTGAACTCGTTCCGGTGGCCGGGCCCGGGGCAGCCGCGGGCCGAGCCCTCCCCGCCTCTTTACCCGGGCGCTGCGGCGGCCGCTGCGCGGTCCCGGGCCCTGAGGCTCCCGCACGTGCTTCCCTCGCAGCGAACCGCTGGGCAGCACTGAAGGAGAAGTTACCTAAACAGGACTTTTCCAGAAAGTTCAGCAGTTTAATCAGGTGCTAATCGCTTTTTCTTAGCTATATATATATATAAAAAAGCAGGTGACTCGAGCTGTAATTCACGCAGCATTGAACTGGTGCGTGAAGTCGGCGCGCGACAGACTTAGTGATTTACACAGGGAGAGTGTGACAGTAATGAAAATGCCACGTGGACCAAGTGTTTGAAGTAGTGGTGTCGTATCTCATCTGCATTTTGAGGATGTTGACCGCTTATTTTTCAGCCAGTGAAGTAAGTAGAAGCATGAAGAGGGGGATTTTGCTTATTAATAACCTTGCAGCTGCTGAGGATGCTGTCTGTGAGAAGTTTAATGAAGACCCTGAATGACGTGAGGACTGAAATCTTTGCATCAGGCCTATTTTGAGGACCTCACTTTTCCCTGAAGGGCTTCTAATCAGATGCAGACTTCAAGACTAGAAAGACTTACTTATGTAAAGTGTCAGCATCTATTCATGACTTTTATACCAGTGAGATTTAGAAAATCTAGAGTAAACATCAGCTTATTTTTAGTTACTAAGCATCTTAACATGCAGATTGGTTATGATGTGACTTTTCCTTCCATGACGTCTTAAAGTTGGAAAGGAGCAAGGTAGAGGGGAAAAGGTTAAGTAGCAAAGAAGAGAGAAAGATAGAAAGAGAAATGCAGTGAAAGAGCATTAGTACGTTTCTGGTGGGTGTTCTGTGGCTCTGCAGCTAAGTCCATAAAATATTAATTTAGTGAATAATCTTAATTAATTGACAGAAAAAAAGCTCCTGTACCAGAAGTGTCCGGTAAAGTTTAGCTTCTGCCTTACAGTGAGCAGCTGAATTGGAGCCAGTCTCACAGAGATCTGATGATGATGATCCAAGAAATGAAAAGGTGTTTGCCCGAAGAGAAAAGGAGTTCCAGCAAGCCCAGTACCATCAGTGCTCTCAACTATGCCTTGCACTGTGTCCAGCAGGTCCGAGGTATGTGTGGAAATAAATCTGGAAGGGTAGAAGCTGTACAGCAGTTTAGTTTGAGTAGACGTGTCTGGCAGCAAATAACATTAAAACACATGAAAGTGTTCCAGATATCCTGCAAACAATTGACTTTCTGAAGCACTGTGGGTTGTTGGCTTTGGGGGGGGGGGAGGGTGTGTTTGGTTTTTTGTTTTATTTTTAAAAAATGATGGTGTTACCTTTTCAGTTGAAATGCCCACTTATTACTTCTCTTTTCTTCAGAACCCTGTAGCTGATACGTCCCTATAGTAGTTGCCTGTGTGTATTGAAAACTCAGTATTCCCATCCCACTTTGAAAATCATTGAATAGTCTGTGTTTCCAACAGAACTAAGTAGCTAAAATTGTTCTTTTGGCATCACATTCTGTCCTTTCCACTTCCTCATGCTTGTTTTCTGTAGCACAAATAGGTCACTCCAGTAGTATAATCAGTATTCCTTTTTTCCTTTGTCACTACACAGACCTTCCTCATCTCACCTTCGACTTCACCAAAAAGATGACTAAAGTACAAGGGCTGTAAGAAATGCTTTTGTAATAGTCTCCTTACTGACATTCTTGTGTTTGTTTTGCTTTTCCTGTTTTTTCAATTAGCAAACAATGACTTTTTCCAGGCTCTGAATGACCGAAGAGGGTTTCAAACAGATGTGATGACGTACAGCATAGAAGAGTTGGTGGCAGTTGCATCTGAACACACTCCAAAAAACACTGTAAGGAATCTGGTCAGACTCAAGGAGTTCAGCACTTGCTATTTCGCTCTCTATTTAGTCTCCTTAGATTATTTTGTGGAAATAGAATGTGTAAAATTGAATAGCCTTTACATTTTAGCCAGACAGGCCTTTGTGTTTTCAAAGGTAAATCAAGACTGCTTCTTAGCTGTGCTGACTCAGGGTACCCAACAGCAGTTAGTGAAGAAATACCTTTTTTTTTTTTTTTTTCTTTTTTTTTTTTTTCAATAAGCCACAAATATCTCTTTGAGGATCTTATTTGAAAATTCCTTTACAGCACAGTGATCTCTTAGCAGAATGTTTTCAAAGCTGATCAAGTCCATAGTTGGGAGAGTCTTGGGTTTCTTTTATGTTCTACTGGATTTTTTTTTTCCCCCTTCATTTGCAGTATGTGTCAGCTTTCTGGCTCTGCTTCAAAGATAAAAACTGTTTCTTGAGATTCAGTACTGCTAGGTGCCGTATCAGAAATACAGCAAACACTTCCTACTTGAAAAAGCTTTCAAAATGTGTGTAGAATTGTGAAGAATTCTCTGAAATTTGGGGAGTAGCATGTGGAATGATAACCAGCCATTCTGGACAGTGGCAGGCATCACCATAATCTGTTTCAGTTTTAATACTGCAGGCTTATTAGCGTTTGTAAATGATAATGTAAGCTGCTATAGCATTGGAGATTGCAATAGCTTACACACAACTTCAATTGGATGCTGTCTTAAGAACACATTTTTGAACCTCTGTGTGTGTGGTGGTTTGGAGTTGGTTTGGTTTAGGGTTGTATTTATATCCTTACAATACTGCTACCATGTGTTGGGTGTGATTACCTTTAATGATGTTTGTTTTCCAGGACACATTTGTGGTTGTGTTTTCCTTGCTTTCTGGACGCATAGTGCATATTTCTGAGCAGGCAGCATCCATTCTAAACTGCAAGAAGAATGTATTGGACTCTTCACGGTTTGTAGAGCTGCTTGTCCCTCAGGATATGAGTGTGTTCTATACACACACGGATCAGTCCCACCTGCCACTTTGGAACACAGAAAGTCAAACAGGTGTGACCTGGCAGTGATCTTAAATGCTTCATGTGTATTTCTGTCTTTGCAGAATGAGGATAGGGTGCTTGTTAATTTTAAATGCTTATGGTAGCAATATACATAGGTGCAGCACTCATTCTCTTTTCACTTCAAAAAACTTAAGTAGCTGTGCAGTTAGTCCTTGCTAGTCTCCCAGCGGCTTAACTGTTACTTGGGGTGAGTCAAAGTCATGTATTCCATTGCTTTGCGTGCCAAATACTGCTGCTTTTTAAGAAGAAACCAAAAGACTAACTGTGAGTTTAAAGTTGCTTAAACTGCATCTTAGGGTTGCGTAGGTGCTTTGTTTCTATGATCCACTTGCAATCTGCTGCTCACTGAACCCAAGTTTTAAGCTGCCTTTCTGTTTAGTGCTGGATGTGCCTAAATGAGTCCTGTGTTAATTGTAAGCAATTCACATGTAACTCACGTGCCAAGGCCATGCCTTTTGCCCACCTATTTTATTTGTGGGGCCGTTCTGGCATCAGAGCTGGCAAGTCCAAAGACCTTACTGCCAAAGAATGTAAGATACTTGGTGCTGCTAAAGACAACATGCCTGGGATTCCCCAGCTTGGAAGCCAGTCCTGTGCCTACCCAGCAAAGCAGTGGCACCTCTGTGGAGTTGTTATTTTCTTGGGGTGAACTGTTGCTGAATATTCCTCTCCCCATAATTCTTGGCTGTATATAGTTTTCGGTACATGGCTTGTGAAGCCAGGAATTTTTACCTTTCCTTTCCATAGTAATGCACTGGGAAAAGGATTTTTTTAGATGAGATGTGCTTCCTCTGATTTTAGTTCCAGGTCAGCCATTTCTCCAGGAGAGAGTGGACTGGAGAAAAGATAACGTTTTAGGTGGGAGCCAACTGTTGAACAGCTAATTCAGTAGCTCATAAAGAGCAGGTTGTGAGACTTCGATCTTGCTCAGAAAGTCTGGAGGATGCAGACTTTAAAATGGTTCTGATAGCTGTGAAATTTTTAAGGATATTAACTGACCCTTTCAATTTGTGTTCTTCTTATTAGCGTCTCTGTATGAATATGCCCAGGTGAAATCCTTTTTCTGCAGGATCAGGCAAGTACATTGTTATAGCTTTATGTTTGTGAAGGCTGGGCGAAGGATACAGTGCTGGGCAGAAATAATGTTCTGTGATTACAGCTGATCAGTGTGAGCTCCTGGAACTCTAATTACAAAAATTGGCTTATTGTGTTTGCTGTTGGCATCCAGCAGGACATTTTGAGTATCTTTTTCATAGTGATGCTGAAACTTGCATGGAGATAGAAGGAAAACTGTTCATACGTGTTTATTTTGGACCTATCAGTTTCCTGCGCTACTGTAGTGCAGGAGAATAATGATCTGGAGAAAAATCACTGCTCCTCCTTTTACAGTTTGAGTGGAGGCAAAGGGTGTGTTGCTCAAGATTGCTCAAGAGTTTGTGGCAGAGACACTAATTGGAAACTCAGTCACCTGAGTCTCAGTGTACTGAGACCTGAATCGTGAGATACTGCTTGCTGTCACTATGGATGCAGTTCGTTCCTTTGTGCCTGACTAATCCTAGTGCTAAAAGAAGAAAAAGAAATTGAGATTGGCCTGTAATCTTCAGTGCAGTTCAGTTCCAGACTTGAATGGTCTCTCTTGATTTTGGTAAAAGCCGTTTGCTTCTGAGCAGATCAAATATTCCATATTTCAATTGATTGTTGGTTCATTCATCTGTGTTTCAATACCCCAAGCTCTAAAAAATCACCTTTGTCTTGACACTTGGAATACATATAGCAGGACAGATATCAATTTTAGGCTGGGGGAGTTTGTAGGGTACATGTACATTTTGCTATAATTTTCTTCAGATGTTCATAGAACATCTCTCCTTCCTTTAGATAACAAATAGGTTTGATTATGTGGGCTTAGTGAGTAGAAATATTTTTTCAGAAGCACACACTAGACTTAAGTATGAAAATGGTTAAACTTCTTTTATATCCAGTTTCCTTGTGTATGTTTTTTTTTTTCCCAAAAGGGGCAGCTGTCAGTAGTTTTTATGACCTTAACGTCTCCCTAGAAACATTTTACAAAACTAAGTGTGGATTAAGAAAGTAACTTTTAGTGCAAGCCATAGCGTCCAAAAAATTTACCTCAATTCTTTCTGTCGGAGCTGGGCAAGATACTGCAATTATAACAGGTGAAAGAGGACTTGAAATAGAGATGGACTGTTGCTAATGCAGTTGTTACAAAGTCATGGTTAAGATCTCATCTAGAATGTTATGTGTTGCTACTGCTCACACATATTCTAGGAAGACAAATTCTCATGGGAGGAGGACAGTCAAAGGAGCTGAGGCTGGAGGAGTCTTACATGCATAGGTCAGTGAAACAAAACTTGAGAGACAGATTTTACTTTTTTTCCCCTAAAAACAGTACAGAATAAACAATAAACAGAAAAGGAATTGTTTAACTTGAAGGGGAGCACAAGACCAAATGACTGGTTTGGGTGGATACATTTTGACTGAGCATTAGAAGGTGGCCTTTAGCTATTAAAGTAATGGCATTTCTAGAACAGCCTCTGAATGCTGAATTGGAGGCAAAACACTTGTTTTTGAAGGGAGCTGAATGTGTTGTCCTTGGATGGCAGGGCAGTGTGTGTAGGACTCTGGGAGATTCTGATTATCTGAGTATGTGTGCTCAGCATACCTTTGTGCAGGGCTCTCAGCCCTGGCATGAAGTATCAGAGTCTTGACACCAGTGAGCTAATCCCCTTTACTTTTCCTCAGGGATGATAAAGATCAAGAACAAGAAACGCGTTGTTACCCCTTCCGAATCACCCCATACTTGGTCCGTGTGTGTACTTCTGTCCATGTGGATGCAGAATACTGCTGCTTAGCTTTGGCTGAGAAAATTCACTCTGGATATGAAGGCAAGTCAGGATGCTCCAGTGAAAAAAACAAGCCATTAGGAAAATGCAGTATATGAAATTCTGCTTCCTTTGTTCAGATCTTGTGCTTGGGTGGTCTCACCTGTGTAACGTACAGTTTGTGTCTGTATCCATGTGTGCAAATCCAGACCATCTTTGTCTTCTTTGCAAGGCCCTGAGGCATCTGGCTTCTTCTCACTGTTTTTATTTTTGAGATAAGTCTGTAGCACCTGAAAATTTGTAATGGTTCCATGAGTTACTGATCAGAAACCAGTGAACAATTAAAAAGTTCAGGAGCCAATAGCTCTGTATCATGAGCAGAGGTAACGATTAGGTTTTCTGTCTTAGTGCATATTTTTCTACAGTAAATATTTCTTTGTTCTATTAGCTCCTCGAATTCCTATGGATAAGAGAATCTTCACCACCACTCACACCCCCGGATGTGTTTTTCTTGAGGTAGATGACAGGTGAGATTTGAATCTTAAGACCGGTGAGGTGCGTATGGAGAGGTAGCGAAAAATCCTTTGGTGATGCTGCTGGAGACCGGAGTAAAGTAGTTTAACCATTGGCAACAGTTAATCAAACACAGTATTTTTGTGTTGGTCTGCTCATAGAAAAAACATGTAGAACTCCACAAACGTAATCTTTGTTGTCTTGAAATGTGAGTTAAACAGAACTGCAAGCAGTTTTCATTACCCAGTGTTGTGGTGGGGACCTGTGATAAACCCAGACAGTTCAAAGCGCTGGGAATCACAATGTGGAGATACAGCTGTACTGAGCTGGGTCAGATAAATCTGGGCACTCGAAAGCTGTCTCCAGCAGAGCCATAAGCATGTTTGTTTTTATACACATTTTGCAGCATCCATGTCGGATTTCTTACTGACATTTTGCCTGTGACCTGTTTCTTTGAGATCCTTTTTTTTTTTTTTCCTTTTTCCTTTGCTTATAGACAACCACAAAACTGCCTGCAAACTTGAAAATCTGTCAGTTCTTCAGACATAGGAATGTTTGTCATTGGTATTTCTGTGTCTGCATTGCACTGGAGGATTATTAGATGGGCTGGAAAATGTTGTGTAGCCTTAGTTCATGTCATTGTAGATGGTGCATGGCGACTTCACTGACAAGCAAAGGGTTAAAGATGTAAGTACTCAAAACTGCATTATAATCAGTGATAATATGTTCGGGTTTCAGAGCGGTGCCTTTGTTGGGTTACTTACCTCAAGATTTAATTGGAACATCCATATTGATGTATTTGCATCCAGAAGACCGTCCTTTGATGATTGCTATTCACCGGAAAAGTGAGTATAGTTGCTTTAAGAGGAACTTCTACTGGTTTTAACAATTCTTACGTTATCACATTGCTTGACTGATCTACCTTCTAGAGGAAAATAAGTGAATTGATGAATAAAAACGAAGAGTTTAAGGTCGAAGCAAATTCAAACTCAGAGTTTTAAAGGATCGCAGTCATTCATGTTTGTGCTTGCACCTGCTGTGTCGTAATGTAAACTAAATGTTGTTTCTTGATTTATTTATCTTTTTTTTTTTCAGTCCTGAAATTTGCCGGCCAACCCCCTTTTGAACATTTACCTATTAGATTTTGTACTCAAAATGGGGATTATATCATACTGGATACCAGCTGGTCCAGTTTTGTGAATCCTTGGAGCAGGAAAGTAGTGTTCATCATTGGAAGACACAAAGTCCGGACGTAAGTCAGTTGTAGAACTCATCTGTTAAAGTGCTTTTTATTGAATGCTCTGCAAAACAAAGCAGTCTCAGTACTGAACTAGACATTTAATGTTGCTCTTGCAGTCTGTGACAAGTACCTGGCATCTGTCTTGGAGCCCGTTCCTTCAGAACAGTGTTAGTCTTGTTTATTATGTATGAAAATAAGTAAATTACTTTGAAGTAAAAGGCAAAGACAACTTTTTTTTTTAGGATATGTTTTTGCGTGTTGTTGATGTCCAAATACTGTCACAATGCGCATGTCTAAATCAAAATACCAGTTTTAGACACGCCAAATAAAACCTAAAAAACAATGTGAAAGGTAAATCACTTCAACAACTCATTAGCTCAGCTCACAAAAAGCATTAATTGACAGACATGTAAGCAAAATCATCTTCTGGCTTGTTTTTTTCTGGTACGTAGGTGAAGAACCTAAATATTTACTAAGGTAAGCTCTTTTAAAAATTCAGTTAGTATTGAGTGTGCGAGTTAATTTTTCAGATGTTTTTCCTCAGTTTCCAAGAGATTTGGAAATACAGCTGTCTGCTTTCCTCTCACCTGGTCTCTTTTCTAGGAAACAGCATTTTGGGATGGCCTGTAGATTTTTCAAAGTGATCTTTCATTCAGGATTTTATGGGGTGTGGATTTGTCCCCTAAGTGAAGGATGTGGCGTGGGAGTAGATGCTTGTCAACCTTAGCTCGTGTCACTGTGCTCATAGCACCGCCCCAGCAGAGCTGTTAATGGGACAGATCACATTGCTGTGTATTGATTCAGTGAAGCAGTCAAAATACAATAATGATTAAAAAAAAAAAAAGAGAATCTGTTCTACCTTGGTTTATAGGTACCTTTTCTTCATCAAATTAAAATTAATAGTGAAATTTTGCTGGCTCTCTCCAGAAGCCCTCTTAATGAAGATGTCTTTGCTGCAAGAAGTAAAGAAACGAGCAGTGTTGAGAAAGAGATAAAAGAATTGCAAGGACAAATTTACAAGCTACTTCTGCAGGTAAAGGAGATTAAAGAATTTCACAACACTGTCTGGCCTTCTGAATGAGAGGCTAAAGAAACAGGTCAGTTTAGCAGACTACTTTGGGGGTGATCTTTCACAATGTCTAAAAGGAAAGTTCTGAACGGAGGCAGGCTGTGTGACAGCGTTAAGCTATGGCTCTGGCAGCCCACCTGATTAGAGAAAAATACTGTTTGTCATGTCTGCCAGGTCTTTATGTTGAAAGATAGATCTGCTTAATGCTGTTTCAAGGGAGCATGGTAGAGAATTTCCCCAAGCAAATGGTAGAGCCCAGAGCCATACTGACTGCTCACTTGATTTACTTTATTTGCTTGAGGTTCTGTTGGGCAAAGTATGTTATTCCCTTCTTTTTGTCCCCAAAGAGGATGATGTTTTTCTAAACTACTGGTTTTTTCCCTCATGCAGCCAGTTCACAGCAGTGTTTCCAGTGGTTATGGAAGCCTTGGAAGCAATGGCTCTTACGAGCACTATATCAGCATAGCATCTTCAAGCGAGTCCAATGGGAATTGTGCAGAGGAAATACAGGAACCAGTAAGTCTATAAATGGGTCACTGCCTGCAGAGTAGTAAAAATACGGTTTTAAAAATGAATTTTTACTAGGTACATATGCACTGCTGATCGCGAATTTTACTGAAGTGGGAAGATACAGCTATGTTTGAGATAAATTTACTTAAATGGGTCAGTTTTAGAATGCTGGCTTTTGTTTTCTGCTCTTAATTTTGCTGGCTAAAATGAGCAAATAACCACTACAATAGTTGTTTGAAATAAATTGAAGACTTGGCTAAGATCGGCCTCACCGAAGGACCAGTGAACTGAGAGAAAAAAGTGGAAGAACCACGCAACCAGAAAGAGGATTGATGCATGTGGAGGGGTTTCTGTTTGCTTGGGATTTTCTGTTTTGTTTATAAAAGGGCACTAGAGGTACAGGGTAGGCTGCTATAGAAGAGAGTGGGAACTGTGCTGTCCTAAAACAAACATTGCGATTACCTGATTGCCTTGTGAGGCTCCTGGGTAAGCCTTATTTCCACTCTCAAGGCTTGCATCAGTATTAAAACTTTTAAGTGCTGAGACTGTTTAAGCTTTTATCATAGTTAATTTAATTAAATTAACCATGATAATTAGATTCTTTACATTTACAAATAACAACTGATACCAGGCTTAGGCTGACCAGATACTTCCTTCTTGTTTGGAAAATATAAGAACCCAAGCCTGTCTTAATGGTCTCCTATGGCCTCTTTTTTATTCTGACTTCACTTTTTCACGTATCTCAAGATGACATTGCAACAAGTTTGTGCAGACGTCAACCGAATAAAGAATCTGGGACAGCAGCTGTATATTGCATCAAGGAGCAAGGCACAGGATGGAAATGAAAAGGCTGTGAGCTTAGAAGTGCTAGGAGGTAAGTTAATGACGTTATAGTAAGTCAACATGAATTCCTGTAGATCTATAGCCATGAGTTTGGGTAGCTGGTGTTACGCTGAAGAATGTAGGATAGCACTCGAGTGTGGCTTAAACGTGGGAAGTGTTTTGTTTGCTTTTTTAAAAAGTAAAATACAAAAAGAGTCAACCAAAAAAATCCAGCTCCAAAGACACCTCAGCAGATGCAGTGACTTTTTAACTGCTACCTGAGATATGAAGAAAGATCTGTCTCTTTCTAAGTTAATAGACTTTTACGTTTTTTTTATTTAAACATTTTCTAGTGAAAATGCAGGAGGTTCCCCTAGTTACTTTATGTAATCTCTTAGAAACGATCCACAGGTTGGAAAACACTGCCCTGCTACCCACTGAAGTAGTAGTTCAGTTATTGAGTGCTTAATATTATGCTAATGCGAATTAATTTGCTTGTTAGTATCTAGCACAAATACATGGAGAAAACTGGATGCTTCTTCAGATGTCATAAGAATCTGTATTAAAACATTTTGCACTGTGATGGTCTCTATGAAAGTTATCATTAACCTCCTAGTCTTTTGATAAGAGGACTGCACTGTAGATGTTGATGCTACTCTGACAGTGTATCTATAATAAAAAGCTGCAAGTTACTGTTAAATAGCAGGTTGGATTCTGTGATGTAAAAATCGAGAGAAGAGTAATATTTAATTAGGGCTTTGTTTACAACTTAAATACAGTATTTTTTTTGATGCTGTTTGATTTGTGTTTACTAGTTCTGAGTGGATCTTTGAGCTGTTGTGGGGCTGTTTTCTTTTTAGCCATTATTTCGCCTTCTGCCTCCCCTGCCTTGAAACATGAATTGTGATGAGAATACAGAATAAATTAGTAATGAGACCTCTGCTGTCATAAGCCATATGTCCCTGTGTAATATATACTTATCCCACTTATATATGTGGGTGTCTTGGTAAGGGTAGTGTTTAGATGCCTTTGAGAGGAGTCTTTGAGAATTTATTCTTTTCTAGGGAAGAGGCACACTGCTTCTTGTTTTCCTCAGACGCTGAGAAGTGATAGCACAGAAGAACCAGGCAATGCTTTTTACGATGATTCAAAGAAGATGCCACGTGTTCCTTCCTATCAGCAGATCAATTGTGTCGATAATATCATCAGGTAATAAACTATGAAGTGATTTTAGTGATTATAAGTCTAAGAGTAATTGGTGGAAGGTAAATATCGAAGCAGTTTGAATTATGAGATAACTTTGAGATTGTTTGTAAAGATTTCTGCCTCTCTGGGCAGTCCATCCCAATGCTCAGTCAATCTGAATTTCACAGTAATGAAGAATTTAGAGCCTAAGATTCTGTTTGCAGCTGTTGTCTGCTGATAGTTTCACCATTGGTGCAACAGGAGTTTAAGAGAATTTCAGTGGGTACAATGCGTTAGTGTCTTCTCAGTAGGCACTTGGAGAACTTCCGTATAAAACAGAAAGTCAATATAATTTATAATAAACGTTGGTATTTTGTAGCCCAGTGGATAACTTTTTTTTTTTTCTTTTTTTTTTTTCTTTTTCTTTTTCTTCTCTTTTTTTTTTTTTTTTTTTTTTTTTTTTTTTTTTTTAAGAGTAACTGATAGATTTTATTTAAAATACTCCTTGGAAAGCTTCTCTGTCTCCAGAGCTTCCTGCAGTGAATTTAAAATACTAGTTAACAACCCCTGGATCTCCAGTTTGGACTGTTCAAATGTATGTCTCTCCAAATGGAGAGAATACACAAAGTAGGGAGAGCTTCCTGTGATGTGCTTTTATTTCAGATATCTAGAGAGCTGCAGTATTCCAGCACTGAAGAGGAAATGTAAATCTCTTGCAAATACGTCATCGTCATCTTCAGAAGACGTCCAGCAAAGTCAGCAGGAAGTTGAGGCATTGGAAGGTAATGTGCCTTTTACTGACAATCATAACAGAACTGCAACAACTGATTCATTTCTTACGTACCACTGTTGTACTTTCCAAGGTTTATGTCTACTTTTTAAATAGTCACATTAGCAGCACAAATATTTAGGTTATGTGGTGAATACTGGCTTACCTTGTCTAGATCTCACAGTTAAATGTGAGGCACAATATTGGAGTCTTTGAATGTAGAATGCATCAAAAGAACTGTTATTTGTTGTTGCTAAATGAACCTGCTGTTTCTCACTCATTTTGTGCCATGTTTAGGATGTGCTGGCGTTGCACTGGCATATGGATGTTACGTGAGACTGTCTTATTTAATGGTCCTGAATAGTTACTGGTTGTTTCTGAACAAGTCAGGCTTGATTAATTGGGAGCACAGTGCTTGGAATGGAATTCCATGTAGAAACGTTGTCATTTACCGATAGCTACTGCTGTGCTTTCAGCAGTTAATTCCCAAACTCCAGTGTCTGCTGATGGGGATGAAAGGCTGAAAAAACAGACAAGTGCAGGCACGGTGGGCGCTCCTCTGGCAGACCTGACCCTGTCCAACAAGGCTCCAAGCGTGGTGTCTGTCACCAGCCAGTGCAGTTACAGCAGCACTATAGTGCATGTCCCACACCCGGAATCAGGTAACATTCTCACTTGGAAAACACTGACTTGACTCACTGGCTTTTAGATTTACACAGTGTTCCCAGACTGAAGTACACAGTTTTGTCTGTTTGAGATACGTTCTCATGAATATGAACTCTGGCGTATAAATGAGGTACTTCTAGGGACACTGTGAAGAAAACTTGAGTCTGGAAATTCTTATGGTATTTCAATAAAACCTTATTTCCTTTTCCCTCAAACACAAGAATGTATTTTTGGCCATTGAGGGTTGAAGTAATGACTAATGGGCCAGTGTTACTTCATTTTAATGCAGAAGGAAGTGTAAAAATGAGTATTTAACTGCCGCTGTACTAAGACAGCATGAAGAAAGAAGTGCCTCTGTAACTTCAAAGTGAATTTGAAGTTTGCCACACCATGTAAAGTAATTTGCTCGGTTGATGTCAGTGTAACTATATTTGAGCGTAAAGGGTGTTTTTCCCCCATGCTTCTGAAGCCTGTAACTGCTCGGTAGCTCAGACGAGACTGTGTTCTGTGTAACCCCCTGGGTGTTGTGGGAATTGGCACCAGAATGCCAGACCAGAGAGTGATTTATTTTCTTCCCTCTTCAAAGAAGTGACTACAATGGAGGATACTACTGTTGGAAGTGAACACACTGAGCTGCTTCCTGTGAATGTTCAGAGTCTCACTGTGGTCCCTGAGGACTTAAAGCCAGTTGGGCTAACAAAAGAGACATTGTCAGCCCACACTCAAAAGGAGGAGCAGAACTACGTTGACAAGTTCCACCAGAGGATCTTGCTCTCTCCTTTTAGGTCTTACCTTCAACAGGGGAGCAGAAGTAACAATGGACAGTCCTGTGGCCAAGGTAAGCAGCAGCTCTGAGAAATAAAGACTTACTAAATGACTTACAAAGACCAGCTTAGCAGTGCGGTCTGGTTCTCATTTGTTTGATTTAGTGAGTACTTTACTATGCCTGCAAACAGAATACTTGCTTTGAACTGCCAAAGCTTGACAACGGCATTGTCCACGCAAAAGTTGTTCTCCATCATGGATGTTGCTATCTTAGACCTTTTACAAATCAGATAATTATAGTAATAAACTGTGCAAAGCCTGAGAAGTTTATTGTCTTCCCTTGAGGGAACATTAAAGATGTAATTGGGATAAGCCAAAATGATCAATAAGAAAATTGAAGACATGAAGGAAAATATTGTATGTATGTCAGCAAATCCATTGCTGTAGTGTATGGAAGAATTGTCCAGAAGAAAGTCTTCTCTCCAAATAAGCCACACCTACATTATCTGGATGTTTTTCTCTTTTCTTCCCCCCCCCCCCCCCCCCCGTGTCTGTCATTTCAGTGAACGTGTCTATTTTTCTTCCTCCTTAGGAGATTCCCCTCCAAAGCAGATGAGCTCAGCTAGCTGTAAAAAAGGCAAACGTGGAAAATTCAAGCGCCAGAAACCTCAGAGACAGTCCTCAGATAGCCACTCTTCTAGTAAAAATAGAAGTAGTCTTCCATGTGAGAAGAGAACAATTGAGAAACAGCCATTCTCTCCCTCAAAAGTGTCCTGTCTGAGCTCCTCCAGTATGAATGCCCTTCCTCCTATGGGATTTCCAGGCTCTTCAGATCTACTGTCTAGTTTTCCAGCCTCTTCTGTAGAAGAGGAGCTTGCTCTTCACTCATTAAAACCCGAGTCCATGTCATTGTCACAACTGTGCTGTGAAGCCCAGTCACGACCGGCACTTTATCCTCCCAACATGGGCACATTTATGGCTGTATTTTTTCAGAGTTTCCCCATGTATGCTCAGATGCCTCAATATGTCTTTTTTCCTTGCCCTCAGTATGTTTATCCCCCTCCTTCACATCCATGCACTACACTACCTCCAGCCCCACCTCCTCCTGCTCCATCACCGATTGCACTGCACTCTGTGGATCCGCCCTTTCCAGTCTCTTCTGCCACATCCATAAAGGACCAGCAAGAGGGCCAATGTGACCAGGCCCCGCTGCTGAGTAGCTCACGGAGCAGCTCCCCTCTTCAGCTGAATTTGCTTCAAGAAGAGCTGCCAAGACCTATGGAGCTTTCCATTAGTACCGATGCTAAAGCTTGTGCAGAGGCTAAATGTGTAAGTAGCATGATGTTTTGATGTAGAGGAGAAACTGACTTTCACAGTATTTAGTCACCAAAACCCATGGTGGTGATCTGTGTTTGCAGGTCACCGTGTTCTCTTCACTGCTTTTTCCAGTGGCTGTGCTGTGTAGGCTGCAGGGCACAAATAGCACAGGAGGTGGAAAAAGCTGTTCGTAACTGCCCCTGTGGAAACCTGTGACAGTACAGTGTTGGCACTTGGCGGGCAGCACAAGTGTGAGATGTTCTGGTCTAGGCTGCCACAAGCCACTCTTGCTCAGCATTTTGGCAGCAGCCTTTTCAATGAAATTGTTGGCTGGCATTTTGGGTTTGGGACTCCTATGCATGTGGAACTTGGTTAGTGCTGTACAATTCGCATCCTTTTTCACCCAGCCCCACAGTCTCTGTGGAGAACCAAAACAAAGGGAAGCTACACTTCTAATTAATCCCTCTGTCTCCCAGGGATGCAGCTAATGAACGAAGAACAGGGATCCGTGTGGGTCGGTTTCCATACATGGGCATAGAAAAAGCCTCTCCAGCTTCAGCGGTAATCTCAGAGGCAGGAATCTGAGCTCTGCAGGCGAGGAAAAAAATGCTGGCTCCTGAATCCAGGTTGGGCTGGAAAGGCTGGATCAGCTGAAACTGCAGGGTAGGGTCCTGAAAGGGGAGTTGGTGTACATGTAGCTGCTGAAGCGATCGGCTTCACATAGTGAATCTGGGGAGAACGCTTCCGTTTTCCCTGTAGTGCACCATTGCTCAATACATGTGACGGCTTCATGCCATCTAACAGGACATGAAGGGAATTGACTGCTGCTGTCTTGTCAGCGGAAAGTACTAACAATGCCATACTTCAATATCTTGACCCAGTGGGGAAGGATCTACTGCAGAAACCAGTGAACTAGAGTCCAGGTGCTTGTTGATTTCACCCACGAGGCGTGTTACCCTGAGTACTAGACTGCCATTCATTTTCAGAGCTAGAAACTCCAAATCTATTGAATTGATAAGAGAACTTAGTCAACATGTGACAAATAAGGTAAATGCATGAACTTCTTTTTTTCATACTTAAATGTAACTTTAGTGGATGTATGTGTTTTGATTTTTGCCTTCAGGACATTGATCCAGAAGACAGTGGTAACAGTTCTAGCCATTGTGCTTCTTGTGAACTTACTGACTGCTCGCTGTATGAGGACTCCCAGTCGGGTGTGGGTTCAGCAGCATCAGGCAGTGGGTCAGCTCTATCTGGTTCTTTAGGCTCTGGCTCCAATGAGACTTCTGGTTGTGGCACAGGTAGGGAAATTTTAGATCTGAATGTTTGATACTAGATAGTTTGTTAACATGTTGGCAGTTCCTAACAAGATACTGTTAATACGAAATCCAGAAAGAGGGATCTGTAGTCTTCACCAGCTTTCAGTGTTCGAAGCCAAGTTTGTTTCAGTCACTGTAGCTGGAAATGGGAATCTATGAAGCTGTTCCTTTGACCTCTAAGGCACTCTTGCGTTTTGTTCATTATCACTTTTCTCTGTATTAGACACTGGCTTACAACTTAAATGTAAAATGTAACTGTAAGTCTGCCTAGAGCAGGACCTCTTGAAACAGAAGCAGAGAAGTTGAGCCAGTTACGTTTTGAGATGAGTGAATACAGCTTTGGAGGTTGTAAGTTAATAGAATGCTCTTTATCTTTGAATTCTCAACAGGTAATAGTTGTTTGCTAGAGCAATCATCTGGGAGTACCTATGTTCATATTGCAGAACTAGCTCGCAAGAATGCAGTTTTGTTGTTTTACTTTTTGTGCTGAATTACTAGGATTTCTCAGGCATCTGCATTTTTTGTTATTGTTGTTGTCGTCATAATTCTCAGCAGGTAGTGGGAAAAGCAGCAAGTATTTTGCCAGTAATGATTCTTCTGATGCTTCCAAGAAAGAGAAGAATCAGAAAGCAGAAGTAAAAGGGACAGCTCATAAATCCAAACATGAGTCAGCATGGGTGATGATGGATCGCACACCTGAGCGAGTTCTAATGACTTACCAAATGCCAAACAGGTTGGAAAACATCAACAATTTCTGACATGTAGTTTGGAATTGCATATAGAACTGTAGAATTAAAAATGAGACCATGGAAACAGCGTGCATACTAATGAAACTCCAAGAAGGTGTATTAATCTACTGTTTGTGCATTTTAAGCCCTCTTTATTTCCTTTTTTCTATTTTTCCCAATTTCCCCTGCCAGTTAAAAGCTGGTAGAACTGGAGTATAGTTACTTTTCAGTGGCTAGTACTGTCCGCACTTGAGCCATAGCTGTTGGTGAAGAGACTCTCCTGGTGGGACTATAATCGGTGCCTGCCTTGCTTCATTTAGTACAGCTATGTTCACAGGTGTCTGTTACCTACAGAATTAAAGAGGAGGTTTTAAAGTCGGATCTGGAGAAGCTAACAGTCATGCGCAAGCAACAGCCTTGGTTTACAGATGGGCAGAAGAAAGAGCTTGCAGAGGTGCATACGTGGATCCAGACCCAGACTGTCCCACTGCAAGTCAGCACCCAGGTAAGGAGTTGTGTGAAAGGAATCAGCCACTCCTTCATGCCTTGGCTAGCTAGAGGCAGTGCCATTTCTAACCACTGCGATCTTACAGTGCTGGAGTCGCTTATGGTTCTTAGTTGTAAATAATAAGAAGGAAGTGAGCTCAAGTATACTTAGCCAGATGAGAAATGCCAAAATACAAGGCCTTTCCATTGTATTTGTCATCAAGATGTGAAAATTCTGTGTAGAAACCGCCTGTAGCAAAGTTTCTTCAGTCATGCGATCGGGTAAATGAATAGCATCGTACTTTCATGTAAAACTCCATATCTAGTGATGCTTTTCCTGTGGTATTAGATCTCTTACTCTTTCTGTAATGATGCTGGCTGTTGCTGTGATTCAATGGCATGAACACTGGGACGCTGGTGAAGATAAGGGCAAACACGTTCAGCAAGCTGAAAAATGTTCATAAACACAGAGGAGGTTCAGGCATATAGTAAGAAACACAAAAATAGATGGCATTTTGTGGGTGGACTCATTCTGTAAGGATGGTATCTTATGCCTGAATATTTTACCTGGTATAACTCTTGGGCACTCTGGTATTTATGTTAGCGTGTCTTGGAGAATATCCTAATCAGTTTAAGGTGCTCCCGGGTGCTATGGAGAAGAAAAGAGCAAAGCAGAACTAGTCCCACAAACATCTAGAGCTCCAGTGAAGAGCTGTATGGGAAAATTTCAGAATTGCAGTCCAGATCCTTAACAAACAGCTTGCTTATAAACCTTAAAGATAACGTGTTCAACTTTGAGAAAGTCATATAAGTTTTCAGCTTTGAGATGTGAAGGCGTGTTTCACTAACCAAAAAAGATAACTTGGATGTGCCGATACCTGCTTCTGAAAAGAAGATGGCTGGAGAACCTCTGGTTTTAGAGAGATTTCAGCCCGTTGGTGAGAGGTTTCAAGAGTTTGCAACATATTGTGTTGTCAGGATTTGGTTCTTTGAAATATACTCATAAAAAAGAGAATTTAAATTACTGTGTTCTTGTTCCTTTTTAAAGGGCTGTGTTACATGCGACATCAGGGAAACGAGTTGTGAGGTTGCAATGGCTGATGACAATATGGAAAGCAAGGGAAAATCACCTCCACTCCTGCAACACTGAAGACATCAGTGCTTGTGTCAGTAAAACTGCTTGGTGTAATTCTTGTTGTCTTTTCCTCTGGCTTTGCTACCTACTAGTGGTGAATCTCTCTGGCTGTCTGTTCCCAACACGACAATTCCACATGTGAAACTAAATCTTCCTCCGCTGTCCTGCCCCTCCTGACATTACTTTGAAGACAATCTTTCAATGGGAGGCTGTTTCCCTTCCAGACCTCATGGACTTGCTGCAGAACGGGTTACATTTCCAACTTTTTCATTGCTCAAATGATGAGCAAGGTGCAAAGGCTTTTTTGGTTTTGGGTTTGATGGTTGGTTGGTTGGTTGGCTGGTTTGTTTGAACTTGGCAAGTAAGAATCTCTGGAAAGATGCAGTGGTTAAGAACTCAACAGTCATGAACTGAGCAGATCACCATGTTTACTCCAAGTGAGCTAGGTGCATTGACACGGAGGTACAGCACAGCACTCTTCATTTTTGTTCAGTATTTAAAGGTCTAAACTGAAGATGCTAATGCTCTGAGGATCCAAAATCACTGTGTCTGGTTTGAGAATCCAGTGGGTTTTTTAACGAACAGCTGAAAACTGACCAGGTTATTCTGCATCAAAATGCCTTTCGTCAGCTCGTGACCATCAGAAAAATAAACTGAAGTGAAAGGAAGCAAAGCAATTCCCTGTATTTCATTATGAGTATTTTGGAACCAAGCTGGTTATGGCTTTTGCTTTTAGAGCTGTATTTTTCAAGAGAGATGTTTAAAATTGAGGGTAACTGGTTTGCCAGTATGCTACAGATTAAATTATAAATAGCAATCAAAAAAATGGAAGTAACAGTTGAGGAGTTATTTTCTTATGCAGGATCTGCTTTTTAATAAAAGACACATGGAAAACCTCTGTCGAGGCACTATAGCCTAGTTGTGAATTCAAGTAACTACATGCAATCTTTTATCATATGTTGCTAGCGTTTCAGATAGCAGGTTTGTATCTTTATTTTTGTTGTCATTGTTGTATCAGAGTAGTTAGATGAGTTTAATCTAGACATGGCAAGTAGGACATTTGAAGCTGTTTCCATGTTTTGCTTTTATTGTGATGACAAAAAAAAACAGAAAAAAGAGATCTAGCTTAATTTCTTCCGATTTCTTGAAGAGTCATGTGTTGTGGAGCCAAACTTGAACATCAAACCGTATATTCATTATTTCTTATCACTATTGACTTCTTGTACAAGTTTCAACCTCTTTGTTTATATGGAGGCTGTAGCTGTTGAAATCCATGGGTGAAAAATGAGTTTGTACATGGTGGGCTTGTTAAGGAAGTGGTAACCACTTTCTCTTTCAGAATGTAAAAGGCCTTGTTCTTATGTTAATACTGCTAGCTTAAATCTTGAATGTCTCAAAGTGCTCTTCAAACAGGACATTCTTCACTAAAACCTAGCAGATTTTGTCTGTTTTCCCTTTGTTTACAAAAAGTTGGATGTAATCAGATTTGCTTTGTGGTGTTATTGATCACCTTAGCCTTCTCAAGAAAGAGTTTTAGAATGTAACATGTTATTCACCCTTTTGTTCTATGTAATTCTTCCTTTTCTGCTATGTGAAGGATATTTACTCTTTTAGTCTCTTTCACTAGTAAGCTTCAAATTGTTAAGTTAAAAATATTGTCATCTGCAGATCATTGGAGGAGAACTATGTTTTTCTAAGGTTTTTGTTACTTTTTAAAATTAATTCAGTGTCAACCTTTGCCATTAAAGCCTATTCCAAGGAAAATTATTTTTACAGAATTTTAACTTTTCAAGTCTAATTTGACTCAGGCAGTGTTCTTTTGGTTTGGTTTTGGTCTTTACAGTGTGCTTGCCTGGTTTCTTTATACCTATTGAGTTCTAGTTATTCTTAAGCTGCATTTCTTTATTTGTCTTTCAGTTTTATCAGCTTGAACTTGTGTTTTCTTGTGTTGTAAATCAGCAGAAGTCCACGCAGCCCCCGTACTTTTTGTAAAAATAAGAGACTTCAAGAAGTGTTTACATATAGCAAGTTACATACTCAAAATGGAAAATATGGGCAATAACCTCATACCTTTCCTAGTTTTTTTCCCGCACTTTCCAAACACGATATTCTGCTTTATATCCACACTGCCTAAAATACTTGCTCTAAAATATGCAATAAGATGCTCTGTGTATAGATTCTTTTCTTAACTGGGAAGCTGCTTAACTAATGTAACTGTCGAATTAGATTCATGCACTAGAATCCGTTCTAGTTAGCTATGCTTAAATTAAACCGACTCCTTTACTGTATTTTGAGTCTTAGTGAAATAGAATTTCTCCAGATAAGCTGTCTCCTTCAAACTAGTTTAAAAATGTAAGCCAGAAGACAAGTTTGGGTAATCAACTCTCTTGCTGTACATTATTTCCACTGTGTATTTCCTGAGTACAAAAATGAGATGGTTTGCGATGTCTTAGCAGGCATACGTGCTGTCCACTTTATGAAACAGCGGGACTCAGTTTAACAGAACGGTAATACGTACCTAACACTTGAATAATGCTTTTCATCCACAGGTCTGGAGGCATGTCAAAAAGATGGTTATGACAGTTGTATAAAAAGAGGCAGAGACACAAAGGACTTGCACGGATGCATACCCCAAGTTCATACCACATCCAGGAGTGTAATTTGGGGATCTTCGTTCACGGTATCCTGTGCTATCTTTGCTACAAGCAGTTAAGATTCTGACCTGTATGTAGAAACTTGATCGTATTAAAGCTGTTTGTTTTTTGAAGATGTTAACCCTTCTTATACCACCTACTAGTATGAATTCGTGGCCAGTAGGATCATATAGGGTCAGCAATCCTAGACGGTTTTTGTAGTGCTGAGAACGCTTGTACCCTCTGACCATAATGAAGATGGATGTGCCGAGGAGTTTGAATTCGAAGTTTGTAGTCCTGGATAAATCTTAGGTGCAAGATTACTCGGGAGAACGGTGTAAGAGGAAGAAAGAGGTCAGTCAGTGCCCCGTGTAACAATGAAACAAAATTATTTGCTCAGAAATGCTTGGCTGCAAAACCAGGTTTAGGACAAGTTTCCCAAGCTGCTCTTTACCCCACTAGAACCATGTCATCTTGCAATCAGATGCCTTATTGAGCCTTTTGGGAAGGACTTTGTTTCTAAGTTTTCAGGAACTGGTAGTTTTTACTTCAGCTTATATTAATCTGTCAGGTTTTGTAGTTTGCTGGAGTAGTTGAGATCCAATTCTGATCTGAAAGACCAATGGAGTAAATATTGCAGACAGATTTTCATATGCTGTTTTGTTTATGTGACTTTGTTTTGCCTGGCATAAAAATGTTGCAGGCAGCTTAGAGCTGCTTGGAAGGTTGCTTCTTTGGTGATCAAAGGGAAAACATGCAAGTACAGTAATAATGCAGTTACTGCCCCCTGTGGGGGTGTCAGCAGTTTAGAAACTCTTGGATTTTGCTGGCAATTTTTCTTGTTGGATTCATAATTATAGAATTATGTTTTTAGAAGATGAGTTGATGTGCAATTATTTTCATGGTATTGCTATGAACAGGAGGGACCCTAGTGTATTTTTAGAGCACGCACAAAATATTTGCTGAATGAGTAATGTATTGGTAAGTTTATCTTCCAGCTGAATTGCGTTTTAAATTGCAATCAAATGAATTTTTACATCAGTTGATAGGAATATTTTATTGAAATGATATTCAGATGTGGTTAAATTTACAGTTGTGATTTTAAGTGTACACTTTAAAGGAGCTTCTGGTTTTGTAAATAAAACTGAAAAAATACACTGCAAAGAACTTTCAAGTGTGTTTACTTTTGTTGTTGTTAATTTCTAGAAAATAGTCTTTTAAGAAGATGTTCATGTTATTTTTCTGATTGTCCATAGGTGTTTAGGTTGTGGGTACAGTGAAAATAGTCCAGTAGAGGCCATTCATCCTGTTTTGTGTGAGGTTTTGTGTCTTTTTTTAATCTCACTCTACCTTGTCTAATTTAAGACGTGTTCTGTCCTTTCTAATTGCATCCTACAAAGAAGGGTGAGTACCTTTTGAATGCAAAGGATTAGATTTGGATGTGTAAGCTGTTGGGGCTTGGTGTGGAGGGTTTAGATCGTCCATCTGAGTAGATTTTGTTATGAAAGGTAAATAAAAAGCAGCCTGGCCCCACCATGCTAAAACCTGTGTTCTAGAGGAAGAACAAAAAACCAATTCATAGTTTTAATTCACAGGCGTGTCTTGTAGAGCAATAAAGTTCTTAACTAGTTGCAGAGAAGCAATTTGCTCATCTTTTTCCACTTTAAGGGACTTCAGAGAGAAGTGTGGTCGACAGCGCTTAAAGAAGCGTGCAGGAGAAAGGCCAGGTCACTGCAGGGAGTACAAGATACAGAACAAAAGATGTAGCATCTTACTAAAATTGGATAAGAAAGAAGTAAGCTTAGATAAGGTTGTAACTGAAGGTGCTTCTGGCAAGGTAAGTGTGATGCAGTTCTGTGAAATTCTCAAAGGTAACGTTGGATATATTTTTACTGATGGTTTATTAATTTTTAAGGGGGCGGTTTGATCATTCTAAACGTACTTGGAAATGTAAGCCAAATGATCTAGGTATTTTGGGTCCAAAAATTATGAGAAGTGGTTAGGCTTATGAAGTGGAAAAGTTTAAGGTGGGTACTGTGTTTTCATTCAGAGATCTAGGCAACGTCAGTCCCACTCTATTACTAGCTTGTCAGTAGCAGTCATTGTTCGTGCTCACAGATAAGCTGTAGATTTCACCTCTGCATGGATGTCAAAGGTGAGCTGAACAATGTACTTGGTTTTGCACATGGTGAGAGCTAAGTGTTAGACCCGTGAGGCTTACTCACTCCAGGACCGTAGCTTTTCCATAGTACATTTGCTCCACAGTTGTGTTTCGGGATCCGCGTGACACTGCTGCTGTGCTGCTCAGACAGGTGTCTGCCTGCCTGGCTCCCGGTCGGCGCTCCAGTTTGCTGCCTGAAACCATTGCAGGCAGGTTTAGGCTGGCATAGACTGGATGCTCACGGCTCACTTTCCTGGCTGAAATTGCATCTTTCTGCCAGCTCCAAGAGCTCTGCCCTGTCCTGTGGAAAGATGAGCTACCTGGCCTCTGGAGCTCTGCGTACGATCTCTAGTTTTCTGTGACAGCTCTAGGTCTCTGACCTGCAGAAGTGAGGAACAGCTCGGAGCCGAAAGCTGGCAGGGGCTAGAGGTTACAGCAGGGTCAGGGAGGGACAGAGTTTGCCGGTCTCTGTTGCAGACTGGCTGACCTTTCCACTCCTGGGCCTTGGAACGGAGTTTATCTGGCATCTGCCATGAATGTTTCCTTCAGGAAGGATGCGGTTGTGTGTGCAACAGGGTCTCAAGCTGTCATCTTTTTGAGAAGTACTGCTCATGCCCAAAGACGCAATCTGAACTTCGTACCCGAGGCAAGGACTGTGAATGACTGGAAGCCTCGGGCCCAGCTGAAGTTCTGCTAGATTAGACTTAACTGAATTCCCCCTCAGCCCCTGCTGCTGTGCTCTGGCCTAGCTTAAACACGGTGCGTTGTCTGAGTATTGCTTCTTTAGATACCGTAACTGCTAGCAAGTATTTTTGCAGTACTGATAGCTGAAACAGTTTGAGGATTTATAGCTCAGTTACCTTGTCCTGGCTCCATCCTCAGCACCTGACAGCCCTCTTAATTCCTTTATTCTTTTATGTAGAGATGGCTAATGAACTTTTTAACACGTGTAATATTTCTTTAGTTATTCATTTTAGTTTTATTTTGCCTTACGTTTGCAATTTTTTGAAGTGGGATTGAACAGATTTCCTCAGTCTTTGTAGGCTCCATACCTTTCCCTGTCTGTAAAATAAATCTATCTTAGATAGTTACTAATTTAGTTAAATTTGATGTCTTTTCTTGCAAGTTTGTACTGGCTGATGAGGTGTCAGGAAAAGAATAATTTCCAGACAGGCACTCATTTGCTGTATTGTGTAAGAGAAGGATGAACATTCAGGAGACTCCTAACAGCTGCACAGTGCACTCAGCTGCTCTGCATTTGTAGGGACATTTTTCTTTGTTATAGCTGCCTTCATCTCAAAATTTATGTGAAGTGAACAAGATATATCAAGCCTATAGGCCTTGTTTAAACAGCACAGTGTGAGATTTATGATACGTATTATTGAGATCAATGTAGCATGTGTATCACTGGTGAAGTTCGTGTGAGCCTTGGTTAGCAGGAGGTTTATGCATGTGTTGAACAAGGTAGGGCTTTACAGCTCAGGCTGCGGTTTGTGCATATTGTCAGGACTGCCTTCCCCCAGGGACAGTGCCTGACAATTCTGTGGTGGCTTGGGGGCACAGATACCCACTGCCCTTGCGTCCCTTAGCAGAAGCTGGCTTGCCCTATTAACACCTGTGATCTATGTCCGTGTACCACTTCCCCGCATCTGTGTGTGCGGCCACATAAGTGCAGGTCACAGTCACAGAATCTTTAAAGTCATGTCATCCCTGTCTGCCTCCACTGACTGTGCACAATCTGGGTATAAAACTTAAGACTGTCAGCCATAATGTTTACCTTCCATACTGTGCTTGATGATAATCAAACACAATTCTTAAAGCCTGTGATGTGCATGGGCAGCCCTGTAGTCATGGGCCGCTGGGGACTAGCTACAATACTGCGAAGAAATAGATTTGTGGGTCTGTCTTTATGTGAGTGACCAAGAGAAATAGTTATCCTTTTCCCAGCGGAAGCAGATACTTGATCCTGACACGTGCTTATTGTTTTTGTGGTGCTCTGGGAATGGCAGGAAGGGACTGGGTGCTGTTAAGCTGCCATCCCTCACCAGCTCAGCATCGTCAGGGAATGCAGCAATGACCCCTTATTCTTAGCACCCCAGTCTACATCAAGTGACCAAGGACTAGGTCCTCTTGCTTCTGGACTTAGACACAGTTGAAGCATCACTCTTCTGGGAGGCTTCACAGGTCCCCATATGAATTTTTCTTCCCTTGCCTGAGCTCTCTTCATGTTGCATATTTATCTCTTTGTCTTCTTACTTTCTTTCTATTGTACTGAACTCTATGAAAACACTACACGGCTCACAGCATAATTGCAAAACATCAAGAATTTATTAATTCCCAAGTCGCATAGAGTCTAAAGTTAGGAGCTGTTTTCATGTTTCTTCATTCTCATTTTAAATCAAGCAAATAACATAGCGTGCTTTCGGACATCTGTATAAATTATGCAACCAAAGTCAGGGAGAGTTTCTTCTCCTGTTTACACACAATATTTCCAGAAGCACTCGGAAAGATTTCCACGTTTCTTGTACTGTTTCCTGTCCTTGGTCAAGAAGCGGCCTGGCAAAGCAATTCGAGGAAGGTTTCCGTAGAAAGTCTGAAGTCAAACAGCATTAGACAAGTTACGGTTGGATGGTCAACATTCCCCACGGGAAAATACGCTCTTCACTGCCCAAGCTGACCACCCAGCCCTGTGTTCTGGCTGAGGGAAGGAGAAGGGACTCCCCAGTGTGCCTCAGATTTAGGTGATACACTAAAACTGGAGACCCTGTCTCTGTCTTTATATTTAATTCAGCAGACAAGTGAACAGGAATGATGTTTTCAATTTATCTAATGGTTCACAACAAATCTGATAACCCTATTTAGCCTATGTTGTAGTGGAGAAAAAAATACTACGTACATCTAATACTGGTAAGCATACTGGCCTGTCCTGGTGAAGCTGGAAATTGGCCTTTATTTTGAAAGCTGTTTTTCTGGGGGGGAAGAAAGGGGGAGAGCGGGTTTAGAATTAAATACTACAGGTTACTCACGCTCTTTTTACTTCCTGTTTCTTTTTTTTTTTTTTTTTTTCCCCTTCCCTCTTATCTAACTGCTAAGTGATTGTGTACTTTAGTCTATACTGTTTATGAAGTCTGTGGATCTTCAATGATGTCTTAGTAACAGTTCAGTGTATTTTAAAATATGGAGCCTCATTTTTATTGTTTCAGTGACAGATGGTCATTTACTTACCTCTTTGGTATTTTCCCTTGGGTTGTAGCTGCTGGGACTAAGACCTAGTAGAAGGGAGACATAATGAAATGTTTTACCATTTAGAAATTGTGAACCTACACAAGTCATTCTTGTTTCCCATACAGCTGTAGCCAATAGAAGTCTTGGACTGGAGTGTTCAGAGGATGAGGCAGAAAATGAACCGGCTGTGCTGCAGCCAAGGGATCTTGTGGCACGCGGTTCCAGCCGGATCTGGCACTCTGGAGGTGTAAGCTTGCTGTCCTCTGCAGCAGGCATCTGCTGCGTCTGTTCCTTCCCCAAACCATCTGTTGCTATGGATTCTGTGCTTTCTGCAAGTATCGGTTGTTTAAGAGATTGCAGTTTTGTTTAGTCTGCTGGCTAGGTCAATCTTTGCCTTGCCCAGGTTTTGCTATTAAGGTTTTGCTAAACTGATTTAGAGACTTTTCCTGTCTTGGGCTGCAAGTGTGAGTGCTCAGCAGGCTTCCCCAGGGTCACAGTTAACCCAGTAACAGTTGCCTGTGGCCTGCTCGCAGTGCGGTATTTCAGTAGATACCCAGGAGTCAGGACAGTGTTTCTGTGGAAGCTGGGCATGCAAAGCTGTCTTGTAAACCTATGTGGTAAACCCTCACCTGCTTTGTTGTTCTCAGTCAGGGTGCCCGAGAGCTCTGGCAGGAACTGAAGCAGGGAAGTGCTTCCTGGGCTGCCCAGCTGCTCCAGATTTGATCTCGAATCTTCTTCAGCTGCAAATGGAAGGTGACAGAAACAGGCATACTGTAGGAGTCTTTTGCTTTGAATCTCTGTTTCAATCTGTCTGGGATGGTTTCTCCTGAAGACTTTTGGCCCCACCTCTTGAAGATTATCATTAAATAACCAATCATCCATTCTCGTTTAATAACTATAATACAGGATAGTTGTAGGGGATTTATTCCTTCCAAAGTTTTGAGACAAGACACGTTCCTGATGTTAATCTCAGATGCTCATTTCTCTGGCAGATCTTTCTTTAAGAAAGTGTTTTGACCAACACAGCCCCTCCCATTGCTTAGGGAACTTGCAAACTAATTTTTCTGGTACTCAGCTGTAGACAACCCAGACTTGTATATAATTTTCTTTTTTAATCCATTTCTTTATCAACTAGATCCTATGGTGAGCTTTGCTATGAATAAACACAAAACTTCCTGTTCAAGGCCTGTTAATCTGCTTGGTTTCCCAACTATTAAATGCAGTAGGGGAAAGACAGGAATAAATGTAGGAAATCTTAAAACATATTTTGGCAGCTGTGCTTCTCAGTGCATTTCATTTAATGTGCATTCTAGTACAGATATTACTTTTCCTGAAATGACAGATTGCCGATACCTAATGGAATTAATTTGTGTGTGCATAGAGAAATGTGTGATTAGCCTGCGCCCCAAGGCAAGGTGCCGAAAGCAGCCATTAGCAGTGTTACACTTGAGGTAAATAAGGCTTATGTAATCAGAGCAGTAAATTTCATCTTTGCTAATATATAGCAGACTTTCGAAATCGTGAGCAACAAGAGGGTGCTGTTATCAAACTCTGATTGTGTAGATGAATATAATTTTGTAGTTGCACTTCTAGATGATACTATGGAGTTTTAGTTGCTCTTACCTGCAGGGATGGGTGAGACTGTATAGCCTCTCAATAGGGAATGTATAAGAAAATATACTGCTGAAAATAATCCCCCAGCATTTCCAAAACTTGGACTAAGACCAAGAACCTGAAGACTGTGGAGAGCCACATTATTAATTTGCTCACTGTGCAGAAGGACAATTGCAATGAACAGTGGTGATTTTGGTGTTAGACGCTGAATGAGAATACTGTAGCTTCCCTGTGCTATGTGGAGACAATTCGCATCTCCAGCCCTGCATTATTTTTTATTTCAGAGCAGTGTTAGCAGGTAGATTTGCCTTGAGATCTTAAAAAAAATCCAACCCCAAACAACCCTCTTAAATACAGACCTCTACTTCCATGTCACCCAGCCTAGAGTCTCTTTATATTAGCAAGGAAGATTTAATAAGCCTAATGGATGTCCTCAAATGCTGTATTCTTAGAGCCCGCTTGTTCACCCTGTGATGTGATAGATTTATCCATAGTGAGTCATGGTTGCCTGTAAATGCAAATTATATAGGGGAAGCTTGAGAAGATGCTGGCTTAGTGAGTCCAAGATTGTCAAAGCAAACTAGAGATTACCGATACCTATAAACCAGCACCTGTTGCACCTGCAAAGCAGGTAAGAATAGCCACTTTTTAATAGTCATCTTTTGCAGTAAGTTTGGGGTTGATTTGCCTGCTCTTTTAAAATAATTTCTAACTCTTCCAGCACAGGTCAGGTCTGATGGCACTAACCTTCCAGACTCTGTTGTACATGTTCGCTAAGCCGTTTGTCTTGACTTAATACTATAACTTCAAACTATAAGGACAGCTGTTTCAAGCAAAGATTTATTCTGGACTGAATGAAATCTGCATTAGTGCAAACAAATAGCATGCTCAATACATTGCTTTTTCTGTAGTGCAAGACAGACATACCTGTTCTTGATCTAAGTAGGACAGCATTAATCTTTGTAGTAGGTTTTCCCCCTTTTAAATACAAATTCAGTTAAACATAGCTCATTTTAAAGCAGTGCCTACTAATGCTGCTTCAGAGACAGATGCTGTATATGCCAGCTCACATTCAGTGCTAGAAGGCTCAGACACCTTTGTCCCCTGGGTCTCCAAGCAGCAGGAAGAAACATTTAGGGCACCCAGCCTCCTCATTTTACAAGACTAGCACCCACTGATGATGTTACTTGCGCTGCTGATGTTCTAAAGACATTCCTGCTTTATCCACAGCTGATGAGCCCTGATAAAGGCCCCTTGGAAAGCATACCTGCTTCTCTTCTGGTTTTACTGCTCCAGCCCTGGCTTTGTGACCATTAAAATCAAAAGACTCTTACCTGAGAGTTGATAAGACATCTCATTGGTGTTGATGATGGGGAGAGACGAGAGAGGACAGGAGAAGCTGATAATAATGAGACAGCAGAATACCAGCTTATGCATCATTGCTATATTGAATATATTTCGTTTTCGTCTACCCCTGTAACTCAGAACTCCTGTCTGACTGTTGCTCCCAATTTTCCCCCCTTATATAGCCGCTCATGACCTCATAAATATCATCATATTCTCTGCCCCCTTCAAAAAAAAAATCCAATGAATTTATTGCCCATTGATTCCAAATGGAAACCACTTTGCATTGATGTAATTTTTCAAGGTAACAGTTCGTAGACAATAAATTTACTGTCTTATAGCTTGGTGTACAAAATGGATATTATATCAAACCAAGCACGGTAAAGTTTATAAAACTGGCTTTAAAAAAAATAAGAGTAACTTCCAGTTATAAATCATGAGTTAGCGAAAGGGTCAGACATTGGTTGAAATGACCAGGGCAATAAGACAGCTGATTTATGAACCTTAGCAGGCTTGACGCAAAGCATCTGATATGAAATGCACTTTTTTTTCCTTTTGTGAGATGAATGGATGTGTTGTGCTGTATTTGGGATTCTTGTGCCAGAAAAAGTAAAAGAGAAGGGGAGTTAAAATATGTAGTTAACTTAAAAAGAGAATGATAGGGGAGTTCAATCACTTTTTTTTTTTTTTTTTTCCTTGTAGCATTTCACCTCTATTTATTTGAGAAGACCTCATCCAATGTTGCCCTAGAGAACTATCTTGGCAGAGAAGTACAGCTTCCATCTGGAAGCTTGCTTGGTACATATAAACTACCTCATTTGATATTAAACACAGGTCCCTCACTACACTGGGAGACCCTTTTCCATTTCACTTATCTTCTTTTTCCCTCAGTTGGAACTAACAACTTAATTGTGTGCTAGCTACTTTTTTCACCTGTTTGCCTTTCGCTTTTATTTAATGCTAACACAGTAGTTGTGGTATATAATGTCATAACTTTAGTCTATCATATCTTGTCTTCTCTACTTACAATTTCATTTTTTCGTATCAGAGAGCATGGATGAACCCCTTATCTTTGTTCTCTATGAAGCATCGTATCCAACTGTACAGAGCCTTGAAAACAAAAAGTAAGTTTGTGATGATTTTCTTTCCTCTAGATGACAAGAGGGTTATGCCTGTACATGTTTGTAATAACTTGATATTTGGTAATTTTCCTTCCTGCCTCCCTCAATCAAATGTTTGTGCTTTCAAGTGCTCTTCAAAATGCTATGAAATCCAATGAATGTTACTAAAGTCCTTTGCCTATGCTGAATTGCGTGATAATTCTAAGTTGCAAAAGGAGTGAACTTATTTGCTTCTGTTTTCCTTTATTAACATTTCCTGCTGAAGATTAATTTTTATGTTATGAATTGTGGCTCCTAGGAGTGAATTCAGATTGGCTACATCTGTCGTATGGAACAGATGTCTGCTGCAGGTTTAACGCAAAGAGCGCATACCCCGCACATGCATGATTAAGAGGTGATCCAGATAAAACTGTGGACTGTGAATCACAGAATAGTTGGGGTTGGAAGGCATCTCTGGCAATCATGTAGTCTAAGCCCCCCTGCTCAAAGCAGGGTTAGACAGAGCGATTTGTCCAGGAGTCAGGTTTGAATAGCTTGAAGGATGGAATGGGACAGAGTTTCAAAACCGAGCTTGACAAGTTCTAATAGTCTGCTTTAAGCACAGAGGATTTGGAGTAGAAGAGGTGAGAGAGAACCTTTGGAGGTCCTTCCAACCTAAAGTTTTCTGTCATCCTCTGTATTCAGAGAGGTCTAGTACTGACTTACAGAACACATGCTGCATGTGCCTGAACTACAAGTTCTGTCTCTCTGGACTTCACTGAAGTCAGTGGATATGGCAAAATAATTTCTCTACAGAATTAACCTAACACATTTTATATGCCTCTTTCCCCGTGCTTCCCTACGAGAGAAATAAGTAGCTACAGAGGAATTCTCTCTCATCTGAGTCATGCCACTCTTCGTTCCGAAACTGCAGACAGTAATTAGATCTGATTTGATGCATGATCTCACTGTTGGTGCTGGATGCTCAGTACAAATGCTTCTCCTTCAGTGAACTATCAATGACAATGGCATTATCAATATTCGCTCTGAGCACCCTCCAAGGAAAGTTAATGAAGCACTCTTCACGAGCAACTTATGTCCTTTGTCTTCTCTCAAGGAAGACTCAGCCTATTAGAGCCATCATGAAGTGCGTCATGTGGAAGTTGGGCAACCTTCCCGTAGCTTATTGCCTTTACTCAGATTTGAAGTTGTCACTTAGACACTCTTTCCTCTACCAAAATGTCAAAGGCTTTTTCCTCATGAGACAGTGCACACGTCATCACACAAAGCAAAGAAACAGCTTTTCCTAAACCAAGGTACAAAACCCTGAATACATGGGCGAGGGAAGTAAATGTGAATTGCACTTTGAAAACCTGGGAATTGATTTGCAAGAAACTGTTTTAATAATTTTTATCAAAACTACTTTGTTGAAACTATGCTGCTACTTGATGACACCAAGCTGGGTGGGAGTGTTGGTATGCTTGAGGGCAGGAAGGGTCTGCAGAGGGATCTGGACAGGCTGAATCGATAAGCCAAAGGCCAATTATTTGAGGTTCAACGAGGCTCGGTGTCAGGTCCTGCGCTTGGGCCACAACAACCCCATGTATTGCTACAGGCTTAGAGAAGAGTGGCTGGAAAGCTGCCCAGCGGAAAAGGACCTCGGGGTGCTGGTTGACAGCGGCTGAACATGAGCCAGCAGTGTGCTCAGGTGGCCAAGAGGGCCAACAGCACCCTGGGTTGGATCAGCCATGATATGACCAACAGGAGTAGGGAAGGGATGGTCCCCTGGTACTCAGCACTGGTGAGGCCACACCTTGAAGGTGCACAGGGGAATATGCCTGCTTAACTGAACAAGTACTGCTGAGCAGGTGAAGAGGGCAGGTCTGAAAGCCTCTATGAAGACATTTTATTGTGCTACAGAATTGGCAAATGGTCTAAAAATTCTCTAGTACAGGATCACAGCTGCCAAAATATTGCTCCTTTGTAATACAGTTTCCACTAGTTTGGGGGGGAAAAAGGCCTCTTGATTTCTGGCCCTGCTGGGCTCCCACACTGTAGTCTGTGTATATTCTCCAAGTGACGCTTGACAAACTCGTCCTTAATTCCCCTGTCCACTCAGCACTACAGAATTAGCAAACTGAAGCTTCACACTTTTTAACATGAAAGAAAGTAAGTCTGGCATGACTGGAGCTGGGAAATACAGCACATCAGTATCTTATGGGAATCAAATTATGGGTAATGCAGCCACAGACAGAGAAGTAGGGACCAGATCTTGAAATAAGGTTTCTTCCATGAGAAAATGTAATGGAAGTAAATATGCAATTATAGTTTATTTTTAAAAGTGAAGCTGTGAGAGCAGACAGTATAAGGAGAAAGGAGAATGCTTCTTCAGCAAGAATGGGATTTTCTCTTTACCTTTCTCCTGCTCTCCCAAAGTATCCCAAATAATCTGTTCAACCCTAACAAGAAATGACGATCTGGAAAAAAGGAGATGAAAAACTTTTGTATCTCATTTTTCTGGTCAGCACAGCGTGAAAAGGAGTACAAAGCAGCCTTAATGAAAGGCTGTGACTGTCCTTGCTTACGCTCTCATTTCATCGGTCTCAGCTATAGAGCAAGCCTAGTGACTTGGACACTGATTTTCTTTGGAGGTGCATGTCTGCTTCTGCAACACTGCTGTACTTGGAACAGTAAAAGCTTCCAGTTTGGGCTTCTTTGTTGCAGAGAAGTCTGTGAGAGGTGTTTTTCAAGGCAAAGGACCTGATTTTCAGAGACCTTCCAATAATCTAAAGCAGTTTATATCAGCTCTGATCCAAGAAGCAGTGCGCCAATTCTTTCCTTCCTGGCATGGGGTGTGTGAAGCGAGAGAACTATTGAGAAAGAACTGGGATAAGTGAATACATTCTCTTATTGGGTGTTCTGGATTAGGGCTAAACTAACTTTTGGGCACCTGTATGTTTTTAACAGTTAGCCCGTGTGCCTCGACCAGTAAGAGGTACCTCTTTTTTTCAGACTACATTTCAAAGAATAGAAACATCTCTCGGCTCATGCTGGCATTGTCCCTTGTTAGGTTTAGGGGAGATGCCGACGGAGTTACTGCCCCGAAGGTGGCGCTGAGAAACCTCCTGAAGAAGACCTGGGGAGCAGGCACTGGGGCCGAGTCCACCACAACAGGCAGCGCCGTGTATTAAGTCCTGAAAAGGTGACTGATTTGGGGGAAAGTAACCGTGTGGTGTTGGGTTTTGGGTTTTTTTTCCCTTTTTCTCTTCTGAAAAAGGTTTTATTTCTCATCCCTACTTCCATACATGATATGTTTCTCAGCTAAAGAACCCTCTTACCTTTTTTTGATTAACAGTTAAATAAGGTCAAGAGAGTTTTACTCTGTCTGGAGGAAATATCTGTTCAATTTACTCCTTAAATATTTTTTCTTAGGTAGCTTCACTGATAGGAGTCACTGTCACTGCTGCTTTTGGAACTGCATTGTAAGCTTGGTCTACTAAAGGGCACCACAACAATGATGCAGGTCAAAGTAAAGCAGACAATCGGGTCAGGACAGTGTCTTTACTCCTGAATGGTTCTTGCATGAAGCATGATATGATCTGCTCTGCTCTCTCACTTACTATGACCATCTTTTTTCTTCTCCTAATGCCTTTACTGTCTTGACATTTCTAGAAGCAGTCAAAGCTTCTTCTCTTGTTAAGAAGCTTGGAAAGCCAGCCTTTGTTATCTGGTTTAACTCTCTGAAAACACAGCTAAAGCATTTTGTGCAGGATTTTGACCTTCATGGAGCTTTTATTTAGCAGCCCCTTTGTTAGCCCCCCCTTAGACCTCATTCCATCCTATTCCATCCCATTCCATGCACTAGTTTACTGTACTTTTCCCTTCCTGCTTGTGCTCTCGTTACATTCCTGGCACTGTTCTTCTCTGCACTGCTCATCATTGCCTCTCCGTTTGCTGTAGGTGGAAGCGTAAGGAGAGGAAGGACAAAAGTAGCTTTTAAAGAGAGGGTTTGGGAAGGTCCTTGCAGGACTTGGTCCTTGTTTCG
Source organism: Neomorphus geoffroyi (assembly GCA_033558235.1). Lineage (NCBI taxonomy): Eukaryota > Metazoa > Chordata > Aves > Cuculiformes > Neomorphidae > Neomorphus > Neomorphus geoffroyi. The sequence continues at coordinate 147,955 of JAUMJM010000029.1, read as the reverse complement.
GCCTCGGCCTCAGACCATGGACAGGGAGCGGAGGGTGACACTGGACACCTGCACAGCATGGGAAAGTTGCTTGTTGCATTTATGGTGTATGAATTAATCAGCGTGCCAAGTAGAATTTGGGCTTGGGTTTACTAGTTGTCTTCTAGTTTGGTGAGAAAATGGGCATCCTCAGCAAATAGAACTATGGAGTTTAGCATCGCTTTCTGTTCCCCTCCATCCATGAGTACATAAACTTGTTTACAGCTCTGCCTCCATATGGTTCTGGTCTCAAGAGATTCTAACTTCCAATCAGCCTTGGTCCTGTCCCTGCAGGTCCGTGTTCCCAGATTGTCTGATAGCATCTGTCGGGACCAAGTTTGAAGCGGGAAATAGTTGCCAAACTCAACATCCAGAAATAATGTACTTGTTCTCACGATGATTGGCTTGGAGGACTCCGATCAGCTATATCCCTTTGTAACTAAAAATACAGAATGTCATGTTGATAGTTTTTTTTCTGAAAATGTTTAAATAACTGGTAGGAACTACATGCTACTTTTTGTATGTTTTGTAATAACAACATTATTCAGAAACCAGTTTTAATTTGTGTAGGCATTGAAACAGAACCCTTGCTCACTGTAGAACTGAAGAGCATGAAGGAATAGCCTTACACTCTGAGGACAAGCTAATAAAAATTATAGGTTGATATACGAGATTGTGACATTGCAGGGGGTTCACATAAAACTTCTAAATAATTTTTTCTGCTACTGTCCATCGCTAGACTGCCTCGGTACAGGTCATGAAACTTTTATTTTATTGTGATTTAATTAAATCAGTTTTTGTCTGTCTGCCAGAGTAAAAGCACAGGCTGGAGGCCCTTGAGCATGGTGTGAAAATGCATATGTGGCCTAGGAGATGCATCAGGGAGAAATACTTGCCGAGATAATGCAAGCTTAAGAGTACCTTTCAATCCTATATTCCTTCCATATATATTGTGGTACAGACATACAGACCTTACTAAACACAACTGAATGATTACCTTTGGTTTTGTTTATGGTACTATATAATGACTTGACTTTTTCTGCAACTGTGGATCATGTATACCTTGTATTCTTGTATATTCACAGTAGTTTTTCTATGCAAGGGTACTTTTGTATCTTTGGACTTCCGCATAAGTACTGTTGTTATATACATTGTATGTATATGCATAATTTTATTGGTAGTAGATATTATATTTTTTCTTTTTAAAATAGTAGGACAGTCTTCCTGAGGTTTAATTTAGTTTGTAGTAAGAAGTTATCAAACTAATCTTCCTGCAGAACTAGGTGACTGCTACGTACGATGACATTTTCACTCTTGTTCTGTTCTTAAACTTAGATAATTCGGGGCTTTTTTGTGAAGTAGATTATTGAGGATTTTTCCATACAAATTATTATCTTGGAGCCTGCCCACAGAGACATCTATACAGCTGAGGGTTTACAGAAATTAAATTCAGCTTTAATATTTCTTTCTCCGAATGCTTCAAATGCAACTTTTTAAAAGATAGTTCAACAAGTGTGAGAAAAGGGAAGCAGCAATGCCCAGCTAGTTGTTGTAGTAGTTTGGATGATCGGGCAGGCAGGCGAGGCTGCTATCTTGCACTTTTTCTGGCTCAAAGTGAATTGCAGAGTTGGATGAGGCATTAGAGTTGTCTTCCAGATTTCCCTGCATGAGACTAATTCATACACCAGTAGTTGTGTGGTGCTCTGCCTCATTATTTTCTTGTTACAATCCATTTTATTGGAAACTTGTTAAGATTTTGTTGTCTTTGAAGATGATCCCGTTTCATTATCTGAAAGAGCAGGAGGATAAGGGCTTGCCTCTGCAGTGAGGGTAGAACAAAGACAGTTTTGTCAGAGGTGTCCTTGCGCTTTTCGTTATTTTTCCGTCCATATTTTCACGTTTGATGTGCACATGTTCTTCCTAGTTTTATCACAGAGGCTCAGGATCAGTTATCTCCCTAATATCCACCACTGATATCAGAGGACAAATTTGAGGTAGTTCTGTAGAAGTTCTGTGTGTGGGCAGCAGACACTGACTAATCAAAGAGGTATCCTAATGATCATTGCTGTTTAACTGTCCCATTTAGCGTAGGCAGTAAATAAATGGCTCACTGAAGAAGACTTTAATTTTTTACTTTGCTTTCCAAGTGCATAATCCCTTTAATCATTTGCTACTTGGACTTTTTTTTGTTAATTAAATGGAATCTCTGCTGGCTCAGTGATTCACATTTCAGGACAAATATGTATACTTAACAGGGAAAGCTGGCATAGGTCGCTCTTGGGAACTTGAGGTTTAAAGCGGTTCTTTCAAGGTTATTTTGTAAATTAATGCATATTTCTTGGCAGCCAGCCATTTCAAATCTTCTCTTCACGTTTTAAGAGATGGGTTCCAGTTTATCAAATATTCCCACTACAAACAGTGATTTTCTCTGTGGTTACTGACTGATTTTCTGACTGCTCTTGACTACAGTGGAAAGCTGTCCCTGGGGGTGGGAGCGATCAACAGAAGTATGAAATAAGAAAGGCGAAGGAAGCAGATACTGGATCTCTGTTGTCTGGTCCAATGTTTATGCTGCACTGGAGCTAAGTAACGGGAGCAAAATCTTCCTTCCTTTAAGAATTCCCAAGGCAGATTTACGACATAAGAGTTATGAAGAACAGTCAGTATTTAGCCTGTTACTCTTATTCCTTTGCTACACGTGCATTTTTTATGAGTAAGGCTTGTAATGACAGGACCAACTGGTTGCCTCAGCAAGCCATAAAAGATCTGCTTTTAAGGGTGGCTGTAGCACTGATAATGTGTATCGGGGAAGGGGGGGTGGATCTCCTTGACCTGATAAAGACAACTGGTGCTGAACTGCGATGCTGTAGCTCCTCTGTAGTCAGTAGTCATATAATATTGGATTTGTGAAGGTTGGAAAAAACCTCTTAAGATCATCGAGTCCAACCATGATTATGAATGTTTCCTCCTACCACTCCTTTCATATACCTGTTCAATGTATTTTCCGTTCTAGTTTAAGAAAAACTTATTATGTATTATGCTTTAGATACTTCAGTAAATTTTGCTTTAGGCACATATGTAAATTTTCTTTAGAATTGTGTTCTGCTCTTTCAAAGTTTCGCTAAAATTGGGTGGAAAGTATCAAAATATCAATTCTTTGAATACTAGAAGATTTTTTTTAAAAAATTGTATGTTTCTTGTCTGTAATGTTGTAGCTAAATTGTCCCTGTCATATCTCCTCTTTTTTCCCAGAATTATGTTAGTCCTAAACCTGCTGAAATGCTTGTGTACAGGAGAAAACTGAGCTCATGTAACCTAAAATTTGGTTAAAAAATTACTTAAATGGGTAATTTGGACATTTTATCTCAATTTTGAAATGGCTTGTTTCAGTTTGTATTATGTAAGCTGAGGGTAGATTTAACAGCTATAAGGTACACTATGATAAGTCATCTTTAAATAGAAGTATGTGACTTTGTATGGGGTTTCACACTGCTTTATTTTCTCAATGCAAACAGGTTAGACGAACAGGAGAGACTTTCCCTGATTTCAGTGAGTGTTCAGCTGGTGGTTTATTCATTAAAATATAATCCAGTTTGCTTCAGAGTATCACAGGAACAGTCTGCTGCTTTAACTGGCAGGTACCCAGGATCTAGAAGGTGAAAGGGAACATAGTAGGTGATATCATAACACACACTTGCCAAATTGAGGTTAGAGGGAATTTCCATTTTCTCTGTGCATGGTATTAAACGTTCTTATTTACAGTGAGGGCAGTGACGGTATCCAACAGACTTTTTTGTGCCAGTTGAGGGATAGAAGGATGCTCAGCCATCTGTTCCTGATGCACACCTAACGCAGACCTGTGGAACAGAGAACCTCCTCTGACAGACTTTGAAGAAAGCACTCTTTCAGGGAAGACTTGTTAGTAGCTGAGAGAGAAACTGAGGTAACACTTGGTGATAGAATAAGACTCAAGACTTCTTAGAGTTCTTATAGTGAAATGACTTTTTGTCACCTGTTTAAAATGCAGAGTTGTACAAGTTGCCTGTTTAATACTATTTCCTATGTGTTAATTCTCTTCCAGGTGGACCATCTCCCATGGAGGTTTTTGCGTCATTAGTGTCAGTATCGGAGTGACTGCCAGAGAAAACCATGCCTCTGTGCTATGAGGGATCTGATAGAAAGACTGAAAATAAGAAATCATATTCTGCTTTTAAAGAATGATATGATTATGTGTCTGAGACGAGCTATTACAATTTTAGAGTCTCTGTCATCCAGAAGTATTGGGCACAGAAATGCCCAATGTGCCTGTAGAAGAGAGGGAGCTGAGAGACAGAAAACCTTTTGCTATAAACCTTTTGCTTTCCTTAGCCACACAACTGTTGCAAGAAATTATGAAGCCAAGACATGTGACAAACACAGTTCTAGTTGCTGATGCCAGGAAATTGTGCCGGTTCTGGAAGCAATAAAAAAGCAGCAAGTTTCCCTGCTTAAACTTATCTCTAAAGGTTTGTGTCTCTTTTTCCATGCCTTCAGAACTCTGCCTAACATCACCTGGGCCTCCACACGCAGTCTGGCTAAGAGGACACTTTCTGACTTCCAAGAAAAACAAATGGAAATGGAGAATGCTTGCATCTGTCCTGTTACCTCATCCTTGGCCACCGGGGCTGCTTGAGAGTCGTCATGGAATTCCTGGTTCCTTTTTGCTTGCTACATAATAAAGTAAAAAGGCTGTTGAGAAAAGGCACATTCACAGAAAGCAGGCAACACTTATCGCTCAGACTTAGAAGGGACTGATCTGCATTATTTCTACATGAGCTGGTAAGTTTCTTCAGGTATTAAAGAACCAGTATGTTCAATAAAAGCTCCTGTGAAGCCAAGATGCACGTGATCTATCAATTGTTTATCATAACCAAAAAATGCTTCTTTTCCCCAGCCTGGTTCTGAGTTATGGACAGTCAGACTTTACTCCTTCCTTCTGCCTTCCTTGCCAATCAGAGGTACATTGTACAGTTTCCTCCCCTTCACCCTTGCTGGATGAAGACTTTCAGTGCTCAACATGCAGGCAGGAAGGCGTTGAGATGGACAAATGTGGCTGCGAATTTTGTTCAGGAAAGCTAGTAGAAGCTTAATTCTGATGACAGTGTTTCTCTTAATTTAGTAGTTGCTGATCGCTACAACACTTTTGCAAAAGTTTGAGAGAACAAAATATTAAAAGAATAGCCTGAGGCATCCTGAATGATTTAGCTAAGATGTCTACACCATTTCTGCTTTTGTGACTTCTGTAGTAGCCACTTGTCAACTACTGAGCTGCACATTATCCAGCTTTGACTGAAGTTTTATTATTGTAACAGTCCAGAAAGACAGTTTTGGTGTAAATGTGTCCTTTATTCTCAGAAATCGATTTACACTTATTTAGCTTTTTTTCTTTTCCCTCCTCAGGAGTGTTTTGATTCATGGGAATTTTATGCCATGCCTGAAGCTTCAGTGTAAAACAGCAAAATCAAACTGTCTGGAAAAAGTTTCGTAGTGCACCTCATTCGTTGTTCAGTAAGTAGGTTTACTTTTGCTTCAGGTACAGCAAAGGAAAACAGGGGGGTTGTGCTGTCTTTGGAGCATCTCAAAATATATGCAGAATGCACTAACAAAATGTAAAATTCCAGCCGGCATCTCTTTTTTTTTTTTTTTTTTTTTTTTTTTTTTTCAAGGAGAAAACAGATGTTTTGAGATTTTATGGGATGTATACGTTAATTCTCATGCCGCATACATGGACTAGAAACTAACCAAAACCAGAAATATTTTATCCTGTTTTAAGATACCGTATACTGATGCAAGGTTCGCTCTTTGATTTATAAATAGATCGGTGGCTTTTCATGCATCCTGTTTCACGTCTTCTAAGTTTGTGAACTTGATGTAATAGTCACTTAGTTCTCATGGTTGAAAGTACAAACAGAGAGGAGACTTGGGCTAGGGATAAAAAGGTTTAAGTATACTTTGCTTCACAGTTTATGGCATTTATTTTCTCATAGTTTTATATTTACTGGTATACAAGCTTATAAAAATGTGTAAGTCTAGTTTGGTGAAAATAATCTGCTATTATAATCTTTCTGCTGAAAGGAGAAATGGGCTGTCATCCTTCAAACACAAGAACAGCCATCTTTCAAGTTGAAACTGCATTGAGGGGAAAAAAAATCACCTTTTACGTTGATGATATATTGATGGGTTTTCATTCTATTTTTTGAATAATACTTAATGAAAAAAAAAATTTGGTTTTGTAAAAGGTTAAAAATGATGTCAGATGCCATGACTCAAATAGGCATTTTCTTTTTTCTCTTTAAGACCTAAGTAACAGTAATTGATCAGCGAGACAGATAGATAGAATGTGGTGTTAAAATCTTTCCAACCTCAGAGTTACAAAAATAGTACCAGAAATGTATCACATCTACAAGTACCACATCTGCAATGTACATAGTATGTTTACATCACCTAGAAGGTCAAAGTTGAATGATGTAGGACTGAAGATGGTACGATCCAGTTGCACACTAACTTCTGTTTCTAAGATCAAGTCAGCCGCAGCTTCTCTCAGTGTTTCCACCGCCTCTCTCAAGTCAATCCGTGTGACAGAATCGCAGATGCAAGCTGTTACAAAACTCTTTGCAGGTCTAGATTTTTACGGCTTCCTCTCTCCTACATCTAAGAAGGGGTGCAGTGGTTAGGCCAGGTGTTTCTTGCTCAGGCTGATGGGATCCGAAATGAGGTCTGTCTCTATTTGCACATGAACCCCAAGACTGAGTCAAATTAGAGGATGAGCTGCAGCTCTGTCTAGGCTGAGAGGATGGCTGGCAGTGGTAACGGAGACCATAAGTGTCACAGGTGGCTCTACCACGTGCTGCGTACCTCCTTTTCAGTGCCAAACACTTTCAGACTACATGAGGGACCAGAAAGCCATTCTGACCTTCTATTACTGCTTTTAAAGTGCAGTACTTTCTCTATGTAGATCAAGTACCACTCGTTAGAATTATGATTCCTAGACCTTGAGGAAGAAAGTCAGCAAACTAGATATTTTTATTATTTTTATTTTTATTTTTTTTAAGAGATGGAAAAGATGCACTTTTTTTCTTAGCAGCTAGGCTGTTTAGCGCTCTGAAGTTCATATATTCTGACACTCTATTGATGTGTTCCAAAAGGAGATTCAAATGTGGTTGACCTGGCCAGTCCAATTCCTAGTTCTCCAAGAGATCTCTGAATTCTGTAGATTTGCCAGAGTCCTGATATTCACCTTGTTCTTCCTCAGGGAAGCGGCAGCTGCAGGCATCTTCCTGAACTGACTGTTCAGGTGTGGTATGCACTAAAGAAAAAGATCAGATTTTCACTTTGTTGTATTTATTCACCCATCTTGTCTCGCCCTTCAGTCACACGTGCAGGAAGTTAGGAAGACAAAAAAATCTTACGAATGGTTCAATAATCCGAAATAATTCCTCTATAGCATGTACATTGCACATCTGATAAAACTAATTTATCATACTTTGTTTTCCCTAATGCAACAGGGGCTGCTAGTGCTTTGTTTGGCACAGGAATGAAAGAAAGATCAATATGGACTTGTTAGTTTTCTGGAGCGATGCTATTGCATTCAGAATTATGCTAGAAGATAAAGCTCTAGGAAAGGGGAGAGAAAGACAGAAACACAAACAAAAATTCCAACTATAAACTATGTTGGATATAATTCCATCTCATCTTTGTGCTGAGCTCTTGGGCTTCCCCAGGGCTTACTGGCTCTTAGAGGGCAGTGCTGCATTTGCTGATATCCCCTCATCTGCTCCAGCCAAAGTTCAGAGGTGCTCACTCCAGGCCATGCACACTGTTTCTGAGTAGGCAGCACTGGAGAGCGCTATTGCCACACGTGCCAAGGATGTTACTTGGAGTAACAGAACTGACCCTTAACTGGATCAGCGAGGCTCAGCTGAGCTTTTTCACGTCTCACTAATACTACAATTCTATGGATATGCACGCAGTTAACCTGCAATGGTGACAGAACACCCAAAGGCAATTAAGTGCTTTCTGCAATAAAAATTCCAAATCAGTTTTCCTTTCAGTTGTTTCTGATTTAACAAGGCCAAAAAATGAAGCAATCTGGCACTACCTTTGAAAGATAATAAAACTTCCCAGATTCCTGATTTCTGCCTACTTTCAAAAATACAAGATGAACTGAAGACTGCATCTATCTTACTTTTTTTGAAGACCGCATGTAGTTTCTTTTTCTGCCAGATACTGAAGCATATGCATGAAGGTAGCAGAAACACTATGCACAACAGCCCAGCTACAGCCAGAGAAATTCTGATTGTGTCCGCCTGGAGGTCCTTCCCTAGGAAGCAAACAACATGGTCGAAGCGTTACAGAGCAAAATTCTGCTGCCTTTGAATTAGTTGACAGCTTTGTCTCCTACTCTGCTTCTGGGTAAGTCTACAACACTAAATGGATAGAAAAAAGGACCCTTGCTTTAAATTCTAAGTGGATGAGCTACAGAATGTTTCAAAGTAGGTCATAATTCTTTAACTCTATTAGCAATGTTTTACAATTACTCACCTGACATGGTGATAGAAAATGGAATTGCAGGAGATGTGGTAGGTAGAGTAGTGACTAAAGTGAGATTATTTGAAGTGTGTTTGCAAATGACATCTTTTGCTGCCGTTCCAGGCTCCAGGACCTGGTTTTCAGAGCACCTGAAAGACATTTAAAGCAAAAGAGGGGAAGAAAAAAAAAAAAAAAAGGGGAGCGGGGGAAATCTAGTCAAGTGTAATAGCTATATCATTTATTTTTAGATGGCTTACTTTGTCCAGTTTTTACAGGAGCCATTGGGCTGATCATTAAAAGTTCCATAGCGGCAGGTTTGGCAACCTTTAAGAGACAAGGACAGCTAAATTTGTACAAGACGACCATTTAAAACAACCTGAAAAACATTATTTTGGCTGCTTGTACAATGACTGTGATGCACATTCACAGAATTACATTTTCATACGCTGCTCTGACTATGCAAGGCAAGTCTCTCCCTTTGAGCTATGGACCGGTACTTGGCTACAGAGCCAGTTTATTTGGCACACGATGCCACACATCATATCTAACTCCAAAGTTCCCAGCTCAGTTTCCCACACGCTGGTGACTAAAGAACTCGTACTCGCGGGACCTGGGCTGAGCAGTGCTCGGGGTTCAGTGGGTCTGGCTGCTGCTGTGCTCACACCATGCAAACTGTTTTGCAGCAGTGGCACCTTTGCTCTTGCCAGGTCCTTACTCTCCCTTGTGCTGTGCATGGGGCAAGTCTGCTGCAGCGAGGGCAGGCGCTTTAAGCTGGTGAGGAAAGGCGATCTTACCGCTCCGAGTGTCCTCCTGGCCCACGCCGCAGCCCCGGGAACAGCGGGAGCAGCTGTCGTCGCTGCATCGATACCCGTGCTTGCACGTGCACTCAGCATCGCTCTCTGGAGAACATTCTCTTAAATACCTGAATATCCCTGGAAGGTGGAAACGCGCCCGAGGTTTGATACGCGGCGACGGCTCCGGCCCTTTGCCCTCAGCGAAGCGCGGCTGCCGGCGCAGAGCCGAGTGCGGGCGACCTCGGTGCTGCCGGTACCTTGGCACTTTCTGCACAGGGAGCAGGCGGCGCGTCCCGCCGCTCTTGAGAAGGTGCCGGCCGGGCACTGCCGGCAGCTCGCGCCCTCGGCGTAGAAACCTGCGGGCCGAGACAGAGTTTGGCTGCGGCGGGGCTGCCCGGCGCCCGCTGCCCTCCCAGCCCAGCCCGGCCCAGCCCGGCCCGTCCTTACCCGCGGGGCAGGGGACGCCGTAGGCCGGAACGGCCGCGCGCCCCGGGCTGAGCGCCAGCGCCAGCAGCGCCGCGGGCAGCAGCGCCCGGGCTGGGGCCGCTGCCATGGGGTCGGACCGCGGTCCCGGGACTGCGCGCGGCGCGGCGGGCGCGGGACCTTAGCGGCCGTGCGGCTGCGTCACCCGGGGGCGGCGGGGAAACCCCAGCTCGCGGGGCTTTCCGGTCCGTCCCGTTCTCCCCTCCCCCCGGCGACCCCCGCCGCTGCCGGGCAGCGCCCGCCGCCTCCCGGGACTTCCCGGACTGCTCTCCGCGGGGCCCGGCCGCGCCGGCATCCTCTCCGGTCGCGGGGCCGCGCAGCGCGGCCCGAGCTCGCGCCGGGCAGGCAGGCGCGGCCCCCGCCCCTGCCGCCCCGCGCGGCCAATCCGAGCCGTTCGCGCGAGGCCGCGCGCGTTCCCGTGTGCGAGGCGGCAGGCGAGTGCGGGGGTGCGGGGCGCTGCGGGTTGGGGGCCGAGCAGAGAGGGGAGAGGAGGGTGGCCGGAGCTGGAGCCAGCGGCGCGCCCATCTGGCGCAGCCCCCGGGCCGCGCGGGGGAGGGTGCGGGCCGGGATGCCTGGGTGTTCGTGCTCAGCCCCTATGCGGGGCCCTGACCGGCGCCCGGGAGCTCCGGGCCGCGGCCGCGCTCGGCCGGGCTGCGCACCCCGCGGGCTCCCCGTGGCCCGGTACCGGTTCGGGCGCCGCCCCGAGGCCGGAGCGCGGAGGCCGATCGGCCCGAGGCAGCCCGAGGCGCGGAGCCCTGTGCGCACAGCTCGGCGCGGCGGCTCGGAACGGCCCCGGCCTCGGCCCCGACGCGGCTCCCGCCGGTGCGTGGGATCGGTGCTTGCGACAGCGGGGAGAGAGGGCGTTTTGCTGGGCTAGGGAAAAGAGAAAAGGTTTCAGGATCCCCCTGCTTGTTCGCATCTAAAAAACCGATGAAAGGCAGGGGGGGCGAACTGTGACGCAGAGCAAATGCAGTTTTTCGGCGTTGCGACTGTCCCGGTAGACCATTGCTAGTTAGTCTAATTCGAACAAAAGTTGATTTCAAAGAATCAGTGTATGCCTTCAGGATGTATTATCGAGAAGCTCCAGGTTGTCCTGAAGTTCTCTTAATAGCAGTGATTTGAGTGTGCTTGTTCTATTGATCCCACGTTTGACAGTACATAGAGCTGCCCTAAAAGTAGGACTTGATGCACCAAATTAGACTGCTGGGGCTGATTCTGCGTCCTGCAGGACATTCTGCTGCTTGTTACTGCATTCTAGATATAACATCTTTCTAAATGAGGCTAACAGTAGGGAGCAAACCTGGAAACAGATGAAGTTGAAGCAAAATAAGGGGATTATTTCCTTTTATGTAGGCAACTAAACATAGATCTCATGAAGAGCTCCCAGATGGTACCTGCATTTCTGAATGGAAGGTTCCTATGTAGGAAAAAAATTCCTGCCTTATAATGTGGATGGCCTGCGAAATGCATTCTCGCACCACAGATGCTTTCACAGACTTCTATCAGACCACTATGAGCTAGTGCACATTTTACATGATGTAGTTAAAGTTAATTTAACCTTCAAATAGAAATTTCAGCATTCATTTCAACTTGAATTTAGGAGCTCAAAAAAGTCTTAAGTCTAGTTTGTTCCGTTTGCTAAAGTCTACGCTCTGCTCCCCCATCACACATGGGTGCACACGTTTCTCCCCCACAAACTGTGAAATGCCCAGAAAAATCTACTGCTCAGGTTTTGCAAGCGCACGGGTCGAGTCATTATAAGTCACAGGAAACTCTTCATGAAGCGTGCTGCGTGGAAACTAAATACCAGATGTGAGGTGAAAACTCACGCAAGCACTTGTTACAAATGCTGACCTGGGTGGGAGTCAGTAGTCTTGGTACGAGTGAGGGTATTCAAACTGAAAACAATTCTGCCACCCACCTTGAACCCCTCTTTCTGGCAGACTCGAGTCACTCGATTAGGCCAAGCTGCTTTGTGTTCTGGTGCTGATGCGCTGTGCTTCCCCTTGTGCAGGTGTTTTAGTTCATTAATTTCGTAATGCATTCCCTGTAAAAAGCTCTTCAGTTAAATGGAATTGCTATGAATACTAATTAAAGCTAGTGCACCATGTTGAGGTGGCTTAAATGAAAGGTAATACAAAAATGTGTACTACTGTTGTAGGAAGGATTTGTACTAGGAGGTTTGTCTTCTAAACAATACGTTGTCTCTTTCTGTCCCCCTCAGCCCCTCCCTTCACAACCATCCCACTGAAGAGCAACCCCTCAAGATATGGCCTCGAAAAGAGCATTGGTGATTCTAGCAAAAGGGGCAGAGGAAATGGAAACTGTAATCCCCACGGATGTTATGAGGAGAGCTGGGGTGAGTACACAGACAATGAAAAATCTTTTTGTGAGTACTTGGTTGAGGGATAATCGTTGCCTCACGTTGATGTCCATTGCTAGTTCAAGGTAGTCTTTTGTATGAGGTGGAAATTTACCTGTGCCTTCTTGCTGATCAGCCAGTACTCGTGCCATGCCTCAGATAAGCACGTGTGACAACTGACATCTCAACAAGAGATAAACTTTTAAAATACAAGCCTCCTGTAGACTAGAGCAGATGTTTCAAGTAAAGCTTACTCTGCCGGAAAACAGGCTACTCTTATGCATAGGAGTAGGTTCAGTTTGGTTCGTTTAAAAGCTGTGGGATTGGGTACTCTCTAGATGTCCTGTTTGAAAATTTGAACTATGAGAGATCTCTGTTAATCTCTAGCTGAATATCACTGCTTACCTTGTGTGTTTGGACTTAATCAAGGTTTGAGGAAGCTTAAGTGTTGCCCTGTTCTTGACAACTTTTTGTAGTACTTTGCTGTGTAGTCCTTAAGAACTAATATATAAGAAAAATGCTGTAAATTCTTGAATTGTAATGATACGTGTATTCTTTTGTTAGATCAAGGTGACTGTTGCAGGCCTAACAGGAAAAGAACCAGTGCAGTGCAGTCGAGATGTCTTCATTTGTCCTGATGCCAGTCTTGATGATGCTAGAAAAGAGGTTAGTGGTCACTCTGATACGATACAATGGCCAACATAGATTTTCTCACACTTTCAGAAGTGAATTTGGAAAGGTTATGCATTACCTTTAGAAATGTGTTGCATGTTATGTTCGCTCTGTGCAATAGTGAATCACAGAACTGCACAATCCCACAGTGGTCTCCTTCAGCCTTGTCCTGCTTTGTAGCATGCCAGGGCCATACGGATTTCTTAATTCTGCACAGGTATTTGTTTTTGCAAAGCACCAAACACAGAGCCTTGTTTTGCATATGATAGTAGGCCCAACAGAATACTATGATTTGGAACAACTGAAAAGTTCCCATGGGAAGCTAGACAGTGCTGTAGTTAGACCTGTACAGTAAGATTGAAGCAAAACCTCTCGCCTGTACGATACAAGAGCTGCTGTTTGCTTCCTGAAGCTCTTAAATGCCCTAGGCTTAAAATGTAGTTCCTGTGACAGACTTTATTGATAATGGGCTCTTCCTGGAATAGGAAACAGTGTTTTGTTCCGTAGTTGAAACTAGTTCTCTGATCATAAAGTATTGTCCAGTGGAAGAAAAGGTAGATCCCTTTGCTTCTCAATCGGCTCAGCTGTGTCAGTCTTAAAACACTGTCATGTGTGCGCTAGCCTCTGTTCAACAAAACAATTTCTCTTGTTCATTTAGGGGCCTTACGATGTCGTGGTCCTGCCTGGTGGTAACCTTGGATCTCAAAACTTGTCAGAGGTAAAACTGTGATATCTTTTTAAAGATTCGTGGGTGTCCTCACAAGTAGTGCGTGGTCTATACTTGCTTAGTAGTACGTCAGGTTCAATTCAGCAACTGAAAATTCTGAATGAATCCGTAAACTAGTTGTTAATTTTCTTAAGCCTTCTTGCAAATATGCAGGTGGCACAACTGGGTAAACTCTTGGGCTTGAGTAAAGCAGAATAAAAATGGCAGGATGCTCTGTATTGTGGGAAAATCTCCATTGATAATCATCTGAAGATGAAACAATTGCAAATGAAGATATAATTCCATGAAATTTAGAACAGGCCGAACCCACAGGATTCTGTTCCTTTGCTCAAGAATTCTGTCTCTGGTGCAGAATTGTTGTAGTACTGGTATATATCTTGTGGAAGGCAGACAAACAAGTCAATCTATCAGATAGGATTTAGATGGTATCAGACAGTTTGTGAGCCCTGGAATATGAGACAAATACCCTGCATAAATCTTCGTAGTAACGATAGAGACTGGAGGTATTTCACGAATACTCTTTCCTATTTGCCTTGTGAAGTTTTCGAACAGCAAATTTTTGCGTCCGTGGATTAACCAGCTTCTGTGTGGGCAATGTACTTCCTTGTAGTTCCTTCTGATTTCCTTACTCTTCCGTTGTGCCACAAGTATTCATTGGTTTCAGGTTTTTTCCTTCTTACTGTTTTTGTTGCCATCTGTTGTGAGGGAGGCTGGTTTTCTTTGTAAAACTTGTTTATGAATTTGCAGTGGAGAATATTTCAACGGTGCTTCACATAATCAACCGCAAACAATAACTTGTGATATGGTTTCTTCATGCAGTCTCCTGTTGTGAAAGACATTTTGAAGGACCAGGAAAGCAGAAAAGCCCTGATTGCTGCTATATGTGCAGGTGGGTTAACAAGATGTCTTGTTTTGTAAAGCATTTGGATATTTTGAAGGGGCATGCAGACCGTTTCCTGTCTTAGAAATCTATATTTCTGTAATATGGTAGCAGGGATTTGGACTGTGCGTGCACCCATCAGCATTTGAATTTTTTGTAAAAGTAAGAGCAGAGCAATCTCTAAAATACTGTGAACACTTATCCTGCAAGTTCTGCTTGGTACCCAGTTCTTTACAATTTATCTTTAAAACAAAAAGTGAAAGGTAATGCGCTAGGATTTTTTACAAAACGTTTGCTTGTTTGGGTGATCTTTCTGCGAGGACACAGTGCTGGCAGAACATCATTGCTATAAATTTATCTCACATCTCCTCTCCTGCCCTTTAGTTTCAGAAGGAAGGCTGTAAATATAGGATTACAGGCTCACCCTTCCTCATATGAGTGGTAGTAAAAGGTGGAATTAACTCTGAGGAGAGGGTTGTCTGCTTGCGTATTCTATGCAGTTAGGTGCCTGGTTCATTTCTTTGTAAGATTTATTTGTCAAAAAGCAAGAAGAACAATTGGGAGTGCTCCCAGCTGGACTGAGAGGCTGGCCGTAGATACCTGTAGCTGAGAAGGAGGAGAGCGGCGGGGTGTGTGAAAGGCAGTCTAACAGAGTATGTTTGTGGAGTGTGTTTTCACTGTTGTTTTCTGGTATGTGGCTGGGGGTTTTTGCTTTTGTTCTTCATTTAGGTGATGTACATACAGAGTTGTGAGCGTTCCCGAACTTGGCAGTGGTCTTCTCTTTCTCTGTCTCTTGCAGAACAATTGCAAATTCACACTTACCCAACAAAGGCCTTTGCTTGTAATTACGAGGGTTCATTTATATATAAATGCTTCTTAGAGCTGAGTCCAACTGAGCACAAAGAAGGTTATTTCCTGGACTATATGTGATATGAATCAAATATACAGAAATGAAACTCGCATTAGGCAAATCCTGCCTTCAGGTTATTTTTGGAATTCCTGTAAGGATTTTCTGTCAAATAACCCAAGTTATCTTAACACAAACTCCTTCCTCAATTCAGGCCAAGGAGGAAGTATGAAAAGGAAAGAGAAAGACTGTTAAAATAAAAAAAACTTAGCACTTATCCCATGATCCAAAATGCTGCTTGGCACACAACTCAACATGTAAAGCCTTGCTGAAATAAAATTTTACCTGTTAAGTCTCTAAATTCAGGGCTTAACAAGGCCATAAAGTAATCGTAACTAGTTAACATTCAGATTGAAATGCAGACTTTCTATTATTCAGTCTCAAGCCGTTTTAAATAAAATGCATAATCTGGGAACAAAATTATCATTGTTCTTGACTCCAGCGCAATCATTGGCAGGAGAGGTGCATGAACTGGATGTTCCCTAAACCTTCTCTTTTCTTCATCTGTTTCTCCACACAGAGTTTTGTGTAATCGAATGGGAGAGAACATTTGATGTGTGTTCTTTTTTTGAGGCTTTTGACTTTGGAGATAGTACTGGCATTGTTTTTATTAAAATCAGCCTGTCCACAGTGAGCTTTTGGCCCCTTGAGGGCCTGGTGCCTGAACTCTGTTCTTAGGAGTGTTTGTGACAGGAAAGAGTTCCTCACTGGTGCAACTTTGTGTCGTTGCAGGTCCTACTGCCCTTCTGGCACATGGAATAGGGTTTGGAAGCAAAGTCACAACACATCCTTTGGCCAAGGATAAAATGATGAATGGAGGTTTGTAATGACTGTTTTAAGTTTCTCTCAAAACTCTTCTCGGATTTTTTTTTTTAGCTGAACCCTTGATTTAAAGAAAGGAAAGTGGCTTTTGTGTCTTATTTTGTATCTCTGAATTTCTTTAATGCTTTTCTGAACATAATCCGAGTTCAACTGGATATACTAAGATGGCATTTCTGAGTCTGTTTAACCTGAAAATGCAGGGCTGTATTAATGTTGTAATTCGTGGGGAAAATATGCTGCTGTTCTTGTGCTAGGAGCACTTTTCCCTCTGACCTCTTGAGGCTGAGCCATCTCTTGTTCTTGTGGTTCTTTGCCTCGGTGGTCCCAACAGCAAACCCCAGCAGCACCTTTCTGCTCTCACACGAGTGGTCCTTTGGCACTATGAGCAGCTGATGGGTCAGCTTTCTCGTACCTAAAGGAAGTGGTGAAGTGCTTTTAAGAAGTCATTCTGTGAACATTAGTGAGTCTGAAGGTGAGCAGGCAGTGGCAGGGTTCCTCCAGTTTCCTCTGCATGCATTTGAAAAAAGAAAGTTTTGAATGGCCACGCAAAAGCAGTCTGACTTTCCAAATTAACATCACAGGAACTGACAGGCACAGCTAGTGCTTCTTGATGAGCTTGTAGAATCACAGGTGCATTCCTATACCATGTGGATAAGCTGCTGGAGCTCCCTGCGGGCCCTTTTTCTCCCTGAGGCCTGCAGGCAATGATGAGCTGCTTGGTTCCAGAGGGGCAGGAGTGCAGAGCCTGAGGGGGGCTGGGCCCACACAGGTGGCTGAGGTGCCTTCAGCAGATCATGGAGCCGCTACACCTCTGCTGCTGTAGCCCACAGGCAGTGGACACAGTGCTCTGCGGCGGGCAGGTCTCTGCTGGGCAGCAACTGTGGGCACTGCGCTGGAGACTGACCTTTTTTCTGTTGTGTGTCCCCACAAGCACACTACTCCTACTCCGAGAGCCGTGTGGAGAAAGATGGGAACATCCTCACCAGCCGTGGCCCTGGTACAAGCTTTGAATTTGGGTTGGCCATTGTTGAAGCGCTGATGGGGAAGGAAGTGGCTGAACAGGTGAAGGCTCCTCTCATACTGAAAGAGTGAAATCCGCGTGTGGGACAGGGAGTGAAACAATTTTGGATGGAAGTCTTATCCTTTGTAGAATAACTGCAAGATGCACTGTTGTAAATGCAATTTGGTTGTGGGTGAAATTAGCAACTCTACTTAACCTAAACTGGGATATCTTAGCAAACCAACGTTCTTTATTTCTGGAAAAAAACCTTTATCCCTAATAAGCAGCCAGCATCTAATAATCTTAGTTAGCTCTTGGATGGCATTTAAAAATCACATAGAAAAATCTTTGCTGAAAATCTTCACTGAGTAAATAAAAATGAAGCAACTCTGCTTGCACGTTGTTTCTTTGTGTGTTTTCTCCCAGCCCAGACCTATGGCTAGCAATGTACTGTTGTTCAACACAACTTCTGTCTAGAATTTCACACAGTTCTTCTGAAGCATAAGCTCTAATGAGAAGGTGGTCAAGCACTGGAACAATCTCCCTAGGGAAGTGGTCATGGCCCCAAGCTCATCAGTGTTCAAGAATCATTTGGACAGTGCTCTTAGATACATGGTTCGACTTTTAGGTTGGCCTGTGTGGAGTCAGGAGTTGGACTTGATGATCCTTGTGGGTCTCTTCCAACTCAGGATACCCTGAAATGGATGATTAAATAGTAACTTCGAATTTGTTAAAACAATATTTGGTTTCCTGTATAAAAGTAACTAGTATTAATTCTAAGAGAGCATGGAACTAAACTGTAAGTGGGAATATTGTTACTCTGTCAAACATCCTAGAGTTCCTATAAGTAGAAAATCATCCATGATACTGTTGAAATTTTCTTCTTCATTAAATGAATGCTGATTAAATGAGCTGTTTAGGCTGCTAATAATGAGCATAAAGCAGGAAATCTTGATTTAACAGCTTACCACCAGTAGCAGTAGCTCATTTCTGCGTACTGTAAATCGGAACTTGCTACAAGCCTGGCTTGAATGAGCATATGTCAGTTTAGAGGAGTTGCTAGACAGGTCTCTGGAAGAAGAGGTGGAGCTGTATCCCCATGAGAATTAAGAATTTGGGATCAATTTTTGTCTTTGCTACTTTTCTTTTACCAAATAACTCTGCTGTTATCTGGCCCTGTCATCAGTCTTGCTCACAAGATGGCATCTCACTGAACGCTGAAGTTACCACAGCGCCTGGAGACTTGATTCTGGTTACATTTCAAGTGTACAGTCTGAACTTTGAAAAATGACTGTATAGATGCCTTTATGATTGCTTATTTTAATGAGAAACAAGTTCATTCTCAATTACTGCAGTTTGGTAATGAAATACATAGGTACTTTTGAAAATTTACAATTAAGAAATGTCTCTACATTGTTAGTATCTACTGGAAGAACTGCTTTAGCTGTATGCTTTGCCTCTTAATTTGTTTAGGAAATCTTTCATATGTTTCTCTAGATTTGAAATATGCTCAAGATATGCAAAAAGTTGTAATCTATGTAAGATTGGACATGTTGGTTCATTAAATCTGCATGTCTAACTTGTATTGCTATGCAAATGACAAACTAAATGTCGGAAATATTCTTTGTCCTAGAATCTGGAATAATCACTTGGTCTGTAAATGAGCATGATTCATAATGCAGGAAAAGATGTGCATTCCTGGGCTTTAGTACTGCTTTATAGCGTTAGAAGGAAAATATTTTCATGCTTGTATTATATTTAGGCTTCTAGAAATCTTTTAATACAAGGCGTTAATGAAGTGGCCAGAAATTTGATTATATATTTTTCACTGTAAGGCTGAGAGAGTTCTCCTTACAGAAGTGAGGTTTTCAGTGTGTACATTTGGGCTTTTCTACTCCTATTAAAGTAGTAATAGGAAAAGCAGTAAGTAAAATGAGCTTAGAGCTCATTAATGTGTCTGCTTCACTTGCAGATTCTTCCACTGCATTCAACAAAAAAAAAGGACTTGGTTAATGAAATGTGGTAATGCTGCTTGCATCACAGTTTCCTTCATAAAGCTGACCTTTTTGTCAACCTTGTGCATTGCAGATGTCCTGCAAACCTGAATTTACAGTTCTCTGTTTCTGCTAAGGTGTCATTAACCCAGATTTTTAAGTTAGGGGAGGTGTGTAAACTAAGATTAGGCTAATTTTCCTCATAGGGAAAGTGTTAAGAAGGAGTTTGGTGATTTGACTTTTAAAAAAAAAGTGCCTTAAAAATTGTGAAATGCCTTTTTTTCTCTCTCTCCTTATCTATTTTATACAGCGGTTCCCTAGCTGTTATGTATCTCTTTTCCTAAAGTCCCTTGTATGTGCTACTGAAAGATGAGATGAGGTGCTTTTTAGCTCAGTGTTTCGTGGATACTAGAAACTTTGCGCCCTTTTATTATTGGTGATCTTCAGTTTAAAACCCATGGTAACTGGGTTATTTGCTGCCACAGAGCTTGGCTTGGAATGGAGAGAGTGCATCCATTCTTTTATAGCTAGCATTTACCATTTTGGTCCCTGACAGTTGGAGGATTTGAGGGATTGTTTGTTTTCCTTCAGAGAAGGTAGTCAGTTAGCATCTGCTCCTCTCTCAAAAATAGTGTGGGGATTTTTTTGCTCGATTCTGATCATTGTGTAGGCTTGAATGTGTAATTGAGAGTGAGCTCTTGTGTTGAATTAAGAAGTGTGATATGGCTGAAGAACAGGCATGTACACAAGATGCCATAGATGCTAGTGCCAGCAGGGAACACTTGCTATGCTGAAAAATATTTTCCTTCAGAATGAAGTAGCTTCTAAATGAAGAAGGGGCTATGAGCCAGAAGAGAACAAAGGATATGTGGAGAGTGAACAGTCTGGTTTGACTGCAGTTCTTTGGCAACTTTGTTTCCAAAAAGGGAAAGCAAAGTACACAGCGCTGTACTGTAAGCAGGCACAAATCTTAACGCAGGAATATGTCCCTCCGAGCAACAGAGAAAGGATGCTCTTCTAGATAGGGAAAGTCGTTACTTTTAAAATAGGTGGAGACAAACAAAACCATAAGGGATGCAAAGCAGCCTGCACAGTAGCACTTACAACTCTGAAAACACACAAGGAAATGTGCTTTATCCGGTAATTACAAGCCTTGGACAACTTGCTAGCCATTTTGAATATCCATACTAGTTGGGATGACCTAGCTACAAGGCATGAAACGCACAGTGACAGTCACAGCAAAGAATAGTTACTTAATAAGATTTTTTTTGTTGTTCTTTAAACAAGAAGATGCATTGTGCTGCAGGGGATAAGCAGTGATCCCAAACAGATAAAAGACAGCTGTCTTCCAGCACGCTGGATGATGTGGGATTTGAAAAGATAAGCACGTAACACAGAAGTAGGAAGGTGCCAGCTACAGAAGTAATCACAAGCGCTACATCCCTACCGTCATTCTTGTTCACATACCGTACCTCCAGAAAAAAGATGCATTGCTCTTACACAGAGACTGTGTTTTGGTAGGACATGGGATACAATATTTGAAGTTTGAAAAATAAGCAATAAGACAGTGAATGAATAAATTGTTGCCCAAAATTTTAAATAATTGTATAGCCTGTTTGGAATGTCATCTTGCGTGTGGTAGCTCTGTGTGAGAAAGCAAGCAGAATATGTAAAATGAGAGCCAAGTGGGTCCAAGCACAGCTGTGCCTGCCTGCACCCTGTACTCTGATCTGTCAGCTGAATGGCTTACCCGGCTAACATTTCGTGGCTCTCAGCTGTCACGGAGACTCTGCAGTTCTTGCAGCATTGTCACGTGGCAGGGAGCTAAAAGATTTCTGCGAAGAACAGCAAAAAGAGCCAGGCTGCTCCTGCTGCTGAAAGAGTCGATCTGGCCTTCAGCCAGCTTAGACGGGCAGCAGCTCTGAGCCACAGCTGGCCTGCTGTTCAGGTGTCTGCTCAGTTCAGTAAGAGCTCTAAAGCCTGCAACCATCAGCTTTATCGTAGAATTTCCTTTGGGATTCTCCATGTTTGCAGTCTTGTAAAGCTGCTCTTCTGAATCAGAGGAATCCCCTGAATGCAAATGGACATGTTTCTGCAGGTGCGTCAGTGAAAATTGTCTGCTGTATGTTGAAGAGAGGACTTCTTCCACTTTTACCTATGGAGTTTGACTGTGACTAAAGCCCCAGATATGTAAAGATCTTTATTTTTTTACAGAGTGTAAATTTAAGCCTAGTATTGTGACTTAATCCTTAATGAAAATGGAAAGAGAAGCAGCATCGGCAGAGCTCTCTGCTGCTAGCTGCCTAAATCGATCTGTCTCATACAGGAGTTGTTTTGGGAGAGCAGTCTCTGCAGTGCCAAATCCACACATTGCACAGTCGGTGCCGCCACCTCCGCCTGCTTTGTGCATGGAAGCATTTCCAAGGTATGATGAGTTCTGAGAGGCATTGGCAGCTGCCACAGAGCAGATCCAGTCCCACGATCCCTCTTCCTTCTGTGTGATTTGTCTGTGAATTGGGCAGTGCCCTGGCGGTGGCAGAGAGGGAGGCGGCTCAAGTGGGACCTGTGGGAATGGGCAGGAGGTGCATGGACTGCGATGCACTCCACGGGAGTGCTTTGGGCGTACAGGGGGAGTAGACATCGGTGCTGGGAAATGCTAGGAATAACGCAGTCCTGGGACCTTGCGTGCATGTACACAGACATGGGTTTTGCTGGCGCCTTTCTAAGTGCAGGGGTGAGCAACCAGGATGAAGGAAGACTTCTGAATAACTTGCCAACATGATGGATGACAAATGAAGTCACCAAGTGCAACCGAATATGGTTGGAGTCTCAGGTTTCCTCTGGACCTTGCTTCACAGCCAGTGAATGACAGCATAGGGATTGTGAGGCAGCGAGTAACTTTACAAGTGTCCACTTGCTGTGTGCTCCTGTCTGTCTTGCCCCTTGCCATGCAGCAGTTGGACTCCATGTGGAGTGAGCCAGTGTCATCTCTAGTGTGAACATCCCTGCAGGTGATAAGTTCCCAGAGACCTTTGTGCCTAATGTCCACTGAGGCTACAGAGCTGGTTATGTGTTCCAGTTGCCTTTCAGAATGGCACTCAGGAGTGCTGACCCTGCCCTTGAAGTTGTTTTGAGCATAAGAAGCACATTAATAAAGATAAATATTTTAGGTGACAGGAACGTGGTCTCTGTCACCTGGGTAGGTGGTGGGCAGCAGATCCTTCTGGGCTGGGCCTGATGTTCCTGTGCTTGGTCCAGAGGCTTTTTGTGTGGACAATGGCTCAATGCGTAGTGGTGAGCATCCTCGAGCAGGTTCATGGTGGTGATGGTGAGGTGATCTGGCATGGTTTTTCTCTGGTGTTTCATGGCAGTGTATTTGCACTCTTCTTCCTTTGCAGCTTTCACATGGTAACCGTTTGCAATTGACAATTTTAATCTTCAGCCTGAAGCTGCAGGTTTTAAACACAGAAACATCTCTTCCTCTGAATCACTTTGTAAGGAAATGAATAGCCATAATGGGTCGCATGTTTCAGTGGCATGACACTTAAAATTTGGAATACCTAACACCTCTAACAAAATTAACAACAACCGGGATCAAGGTGCACACCAATATATAAATAATACAGCAACAGTCTATGAGCAATCACGGGTGTGGCTTCCATACGTGATTCAGAAAAAATAATGAGCTGTGTGGATGAAAATAGGCATTTGGGTGGGAATTATGCAAGGCCTGAATTACGCTGCAGGATGGGTGGGGGTAACACCTCTTTCAGTTTACAAATGCTAATCACAAACTCAGCAGCCAGAAATCTCTGCAGTGCTATTTAACAAATAGTAATAAGTATAATTAGAATTCGTGTGCTAGATTGTCAGTGCCAAGAAGCTATGAGAAACAGAAAAGTTTCTGTGTGTTTTCAGTTTTAAATGAATATAACCTGCTTTGGAAAGCAAGCTATAAAGAAAAGATTGGGTAAGGCTACTTTGAAAAAATTTTAAGTTTATTCCAGGAACACACAACACACACAAAATCAGTAGATTGTCTTGTGGCAGAGTTACCTCCACCACAAATGTCTTTCTTAACAGCAATCTGGAGGGTATGTATTGAACGTGCAGCTTGTAATGCTATTAAAAGCATTTATACGGGCCAGTATCTGTAATCATGGGTTGGGAATTCCACCATGACTGATCTGGTCATCATCTTCACTCTGAGTTCCTAACAAGACTCTGAGTGCCATCAGCAATGGCTCCCTGCTGTAATAACTGCCCTGCAAAGTTGGTGGTTTTGTCCTGGACTGGGTGGATGCTTTCCCTAGTACTGAACCCAGACTGTTTAAAAACAAAACCCAGGCTGCAGCAAAAGGACGTGCTTTACCAGTGGGACCTCTTTTGCCGTTTCAGTACAGTGGCAATTGTGCCTGTGGCAGCCTGGGAGCGAGTGGAAAACTAATAGTGACAGCGACAACAAGGATCAGTAATTTTAAATGACTGCGGAATTTAATTATGTTGACAATTATGTCGATCAGCATGCTTCCAAATCAGGTTTATTTTCTGTTTTATCTTTTATGAATCAAGAGAAACTGGCGGTCAAGAGGTTTCTAAATGACCTCTCACTACGGCAGTGTGTTAGTTGCTGGTATTGTCTGTTTTAAGAGCGAGTTAACATGGAGGACAAGTTAAGCTAATGGATTTTTCAAGTCACCAGGTATTAATGGAGCCTCTCCTTTAAGTAAAAGGTTTCCTGAGGCAAGCATCCTGTCGTTTAGTTATCAGCTAAACTCTTCTTCTCTGGGTTGATTTGCTAGTCTCAAACTCGCCAAGTGGGGAGTGTTTCATCACCATTGGAGCAGCCAGGCAGCAGTGCCCCTTATGCAGGGTAGATACGACAAGTGCTTCTTGCTGCTACTTAGAATGTGCTTTTTGCTTGTGGTATTGACAGTTCTCACCACCTTTGCTGCCTGCTGCATCTCATGGAAGTTTGCTAAGTGGGTTTGCCGTAGGGCTGCTCTGGATCCAGCCCTCTGTTTGTTGCGGTACAACTCCCTTTGCCCCAGCGCAACATGAGTCCTGACTAATGTGGCTGAGCGGTCATGATAGTGCTGCTGAGGCAAGACAGAGGTTGCTGGGGGGTTGCACAGTGTGTACCCCACTTCTTGAACCAGGAGGCCATGGGAAGCATTGCCTCCCCTTATGTACACGTCTTCTCTGCTTTTAACACTAATTCTTTGACTCTTCAGACTTCAGCGAATGAAGTCATGACTGCTTTGAAGTGTGATTATTCTCATGAAATCTATCTGGCAAGGGGCTTCCTGCCTAGAGGCAAGCTGTCAGCCTTGCCTAGCAGAGCCCCAGCTCTGTGTATTCAAACATGGCATCAGGCTGTTGCAAGAGCATGTTGTGTCCTGACAAGCCTTATCATATGTCAGGGGATGAGCAGAGAAATGTCTTCTGGCCTGTGAAGCTTCCCCCACAGCCCTATAGCCTTAATTACTCACTTGGAAAACAGAACACAATTTTTGGATCATGTAAACTTTGTCCCTCAAAGCACAAGAATCTGGTGTCTAAGGATACACATGCAAGGCTTCCACTTGCCTTTGTCAGTGATTTCTGCCCCACCCCCTCCCCCAGTGACAGAGAGAACCACTGGACTGGGGACCAAGTCCTAAGTGAAGCCTTATTCCTTTCAATTTTTAAAGGGAAAAATGGCCAAGTTACTTAAATACTGTAGGACTTGCTTATAAAATTACTTTTCTCAAACTGAAGAGGCATGTGAGCTCTATAACCTGCTTGAATCTGTCATAGCCAGGCCGTCGCAGGCGCTACTTTTAATTCAGGTACAGTCCAGGTTTACTTCAGTTACAGCTGCACTAAAGTTCATAATTTAACTTCTGGAATGAGACTTGAGTCTGTGCTGTTGTTCAGCTGACACATAGGAAAGGTAGCATCACTACAATGTAATTTTTCTTTTTTTTACTACTTAGGACTACCAGAACTCTCAGGAAAGAAGCATGCAATTCCCTTTTTTTTTCCCCCCCAGGAGCCAAACTGTTTTTGGAAATTAAAAGGTTATGTAGTACTATTCAAGACCGCAGGTTTTAGAAGGTTTTTACACTGTTCAGCACCATAAATATGAAAATAGCTTGTACTCAGATATTATTCTAAGGTAGTGAAAAAAGTCTTGATGTTACATTAGCAGAAATAGTTTAACCCAATGACTCAGAAATGTCCACTACTAACAGAAGTGAAAATAAGTGCTGGGAGCTTTCTTCTTTTTCCCCATCCAAGAGCGGCTGTGTTACTAATTCCAGAGTAAATGCTATTGAGGGCCGAACTGAGACTTGAGGGCACTGGGAGTTCAAGTGCTTCCAGGCAATGGGAAAAGTGCAGTATGTTCAAGCACAGGAACCTAGGCTAAAAAGAGGGATTCCAGGTTATCGGGAATGGAGTGGAACCCAGAGGCAAAAGCCAGGAGATGTCTGCAGGGCTGTTGCTTGGTTTTAGACTGAGTTCTACTGAAATGACCGCTACTGAGTCTGTACTGGGTCTCACCTTCGACAAGAAACAAGCTGTGTTGATCTGTTTTCTGCAGCAGTGATCCTGTAACAGAGAAGGAATGTTATTTTGGGTTTAAAGCCACTCAGATTTAAGAAGGTTGCAAGTACCAATTTGACTTTTTCCACCTTAGAAAAATTAAGGTAGTGGAGAAGAAGCAGAGCTTTCAGTGGGATGAATATTACAGTCAACAGCGTTGCATAGGATTAGATAACTTGTTTATGTTTTGAAGGCCAATCTGCGTGGGATCTTAGCAGCATTATGGCACAGCGGTAGGTTTTTTATGCAGTTATATAAATGAAGCTTAGCGATCTCCCAAGCTATAAGAGCCAATTAAGTAGGCATTACTGTAAAACTACGTGACATTTTTCCATCAAGTATAATTCCAAGGATGGCAACCTGCTTTATTCTAAAATAAGCTCATTCATAGAAAACTGTGAAGACTGTGGACTGCCAGATCATGGCAAGAATCCACCTGCATACATAGCTCAAAGCTGTGTCATCTTCAGTAACCTTATCCATGGCTCACATACTAGAGTTAAATACACTTGCTTTGTGATGAGTACTCACAGTTTCTCTCTCCTCTTAAGAAGAAAAAAAACCCAAACCCATGCTATGCTCAAGCTTTCTTCATCCTCAGAATCCAAGTAGCCTCCTCTTCAGTGACGCTTGACCGTTCAACTTAGCTGGTTTTCAACAGGTGAGAAACTGAACACTACTGCCCTCTCTTCTCTGTACAGTGGTGCCTAACATGCTATGGGTGACTCTAGAAACAACAACAGTGGTTGCACAAACCTGCAGACACCATGCTACCAGGTTGTAAGGAGGAATTAAAATTAATGGTGTGCAATCCAAGTTATTGAACGCTTCTGCAGAAATCTAAAATTTTAATTAAATGCAAGCTGAATTCAACATTTGTTTTACATTTAACATTATTCATTTTTAACTTTCTATTAAGAGAACTCAAAAGCGCAAGTGCATATGCTATTCAATAAAGCAAAACTCAGAATGTATCATAAATATTTTATAACTTTATTAAACTCAAGACATGACAATATTCAAAATACAAAGTGAATTCTCTTTTATTCAATACTGTACATGATGCAGAAATATCAGTGCATTTCTATAGCATGTATTTCACCTTCATTTAGTGTGTACTAAAACAAATAAAAAGTAAGCTTTAAAATAGCTCAAACATTTTATTCAGCAGTTTAAACTGTAAACAGCTTGTTTACTTCTGTTAGGAGGAACACATTCAGCTTCTGTACCTCCACTAATGAGCACCCTTTCTCTTGTGCTTATCTGTAAAAGGATAAATGTAATCAAAATGAGCGTAAGAAACTGCTAATGCAAAAACGTGACACCTCATTGAACTTCCGTGGATCACTGAGGCACAATGAGGAAAAATTAAACAGCAAGAAGCAGCATCTGAAGCAGCCAGAGATGAGACTTGCGCTGTTCATAAATGGAATAATGTTTTTTCCTCATACCTTCTTCCTCCTCTAAAATACTGAATAGAAACGAAAACACAAGACCAGCTTGTGCTGTGTTCCTGTATTTAATACAGTCAGAACTTCAGACTCCAGGTGAGCATGTAGTTGTCACTGCCTACTTAATAGCAACCGTATAGCTGCTTGTGTCCTCTGTGGCTTTCAGGACACCTGAACACATTTCTAGGATCCAGCAGGAAACGAGCTGCTTAGCAATAGCTGGTCCGTGTCTCTCCTATGGAAAACTGCAAAATTATAGCCAAGTATGTCTAGGAACTGAAAGAATCCACAAAACCTAACTCAATTTAGAAGTCTATTAGTGTCAAATTAAGTTGTAAAATAGATTCATCTTTCGAAATGCACTTCCAATGTGCCTGCCAAGTCTTGAAGTGGATATCAGATCTTGCAGTTATCTTCCTACCAGGTTGGCACATCCTAGCTGAAGATGCTAGAGTCTGTTCTCAACAGAGTTACTGTGTGAAAGAAATTTTGGAAATGCCCAATACAAAAACCGTACTGCATTATCTGCTCTTGTCAGCTTTATAAGTTACTTTAAGCAAAGCTAGACTTATTTTTTTTTTTGATACCATGACTACCAAAAATGTTCTTCTAGGTAGCATATAACTGGCCAACTGTGACTACTATCCCTCCATATGTTTGGAGGTTTTTAAGCTATACATATCAAGACCAAGAAACATATCAGAGATATGCAGCATAAGAGGACTTTACCATCCACTTTCCAGTTCTCAGAAGACAAACTGGCCCTACTTCATTATCTGAGAAACTTAAGAACTTTGTAACAGCTCCATTCTGAACGACTGAGCTGAGACTTCTCCCACAGACTATGGGGAAACCACGTAAGACAGGTGTTTTCGTTTCAGATGACCAGATAGGTCCGTTCTAGGTTTTGAGTCTAGTTTTGTTGGGGCTGAAGCAGCTGAGCAGTCATCAGACCAGGACTGAACGTCTGTTTTAGAGCTACTTTCTTCTGCTTCTCTGAAGAATTTCTCATACTTGTCCAAATATGGAGGCCTTTCAGGCAGCAGATAGTAGTGCGTTGAACTGGCCTTCTTACCATTTTCGATAATCGGAAGAATGCAAGGGACCCTGTTGGAAGATCCCTCACTATTTTGTCTTTGTAGAGCTTTGCTACTGACATACTTAGGATCAGGTGCAAAACTCTGGGTGGGAGGCATAACCCCATTGAGGTATGATGGCAGGCTTTTGGGACTCGGCGTACGGGAATTGCTGCGTGACAAAGGTTCTCTTGGGGGCACTTTTGGAGGCCTGTCTTCATCACTGTATGCACTCGAAGCAACTTCTGCTGACCACCTTCTGTAATCTGGTTTGAGAGCCCTTGGAGGTATGGGAACTCTTGGTGGAATCTCCGGTTTACCTTCATCAGAGTTTGGAGAAGACCTGTTGAAGTGTCCAGATAGTCTTACTACTGGTTTATTAAGAGATCCAGCTGGCCCAGAATGGGACCTTCGCAAACGTCGATGCAGTTGCTGTGGAGGATAAATACTGGATATATATCCATGTAGGCTTTGTGTAGGATTGGCGTCTTCTGGTTTTGGTCCTGTTGGAGTATCAAAGTATGCGTAATTAATTTGCCCACAGCCTCTAAAGCTCCGTCGGCTTGGAACACTGGTTTTAAAAGGAGGAAGTTCATAATCTTCTAACAAAAAGTCAGTATCTGAGCTAGTCAGGAATTCCACCTCTTTGTCAACCTCATCTGGAGTAAGGTCTTCAGAAACAGGCAGAGGGGGCAGAGGCCTGGAGCTACGGTCACTGGAAGCTGTAGACAGAAATTGAATTGGCCCATTTTTTATTGACATGTGAGGAGATGTTTCTTCAGAAACACAGCCCATGCTTAATGACAGTTTACTAAAGCCAGGAACGAGATGGTCTTCACATCTTGAAATTGGCTGTTCATTTTTGGGACTTACAGGAGGTGGAATGGATTTCTGAGATGGAACTTGGATGCAACTTTCAGCAAAGCTCTGGTCATTCATGGAAGCATGCGTGGAAGACTGCCCTAAAAAGGTGAGAAAGTCTTAGATAATAAGTAACACTCTAGTACCTGATTTTGCCATTGCATGTTTAACTTAAATTCCTTCTAATACAACAATAAATAATGTCTGCTTAATGACTTCAGTAGCAAAATTTAGCTACTATAGATCTTTTCTGGCTGTGAATTTATACATTTAATTAAGAGAGCGGCTGATTGTCTTATTGTTTTAGGCCAGTGCTCCATATACATGAGCTTGAGACCCCAAGCATAAGCAACAGAACAGAGCTACAAAGATCCCAGTGGAGGACTGCGACAGAATAAGTGCTATTTTACTAAACAGCTTTTCAGTAAGAAGCATACTGGCAACTCGGAGGCTTCTCAGTACAAGAAAAGGTTGGGTGGTTTGGGTTTTTTAACTTGATAACGTTATTTAAAAGGTTTGGGGGTTTTTTGGGTTTTTTTGGTGGGACTTTAGTAGTATTTCCTGGAAATGTTTGTATTTGTCACCAGAGGGCAGCCTTCTATCCGGAATGAGAAAGCATTCCCTCTTTTAGAGAAGACCTGAGGATTTTCTTTTCCCAAGACAAATCCATTACACTACCTCAATACTTGTGTTGGTCTTTATACTTACCAGTGGATGGTAAATGTTGCTCTGCTGATGGATTCAAATTATACGCCACTGCTATAGGGTCCACATGAAAGAAAGTACTAAAAAAAAAAAAAAAAAAAAAAAGACCCTTTGCTGTAAATAAACTATAGGTCAGTACTGCTACCAGTATCCTTAATGCTCATTTCTGTAATTGAAGATGCAATAGATCAAATTTTAGTCTCACTCACTTTTCAAATCCACTGTGGCTACCCCAGCAGGTTTTCAGACTCCCCATGCCTTGACTCGTGTGAAGAAATCCGGTTTTTAATGAGACTCTCATCTCTTGAGCAGCAACTCCTGCAGTTGACATTGTGCACTGGTCTCTGGTGTTGTCTCACAACTCTAGAAATTCAGAGTCCTGCAGTTTTCATTCCCTTCCAAGAGAGGACATAAATAACAGAAATGCAAACTTGATGAATTCATTTATCATCTGAAATTTCAAATTTCAAGGAAGTAAACAGCTCTGTAGAAAACCTGTCCTAATACTTGCCAACAAGAAAACTTTACCAAACTTATTATTTTGTGTTTGACTGCAAAACTAAAGCACAAAACAGGCAAGGTCTCTAACAGAATTAAACTGCATTGTAGAAAGAAAAATATGTTCAACAGGTACATGGCAACTGTGCAGCAACAACTTCAGTTCTTGTACATAAACTGCCAGTTATTTGGCAGTTAAGCTCTAACTTTCTAGTAGCCATCTATCTTTAGTTGTGTCTTTTTGCTAATGAGTTCATGGTTTCTAGTGTAGCCACATGTAACAGACTAGTCTGTTTCTTAAGTATTACCTTCAATAGTCTAACAAATGGCCTTTATTCCAATAAACAAATTACTGACTACTTAAATCAGAATTCCAAAACTCCTTTTATATAAAGCAGCTGCTATTATTAACAAGCTTTAACCATTAAGATACTTTAAATCAGCTCCAAGTCTTCTAGCTATTTCAAACAAATTGGAAATCTAGTGATTTGAAATAATCTCAGCTTAAACTGTCCAACTGTATTGGGATTTATTTTGAATGTGTGAACAATGCTTTATCTGGCCCATTTACAACAGAAAAAATGTGCTGGCAATTGCTTTATATTGAATAGGTAATTATAGTCTAAGGAACAAGTTGACTCACAGGATTTTGGTTAGGAATTTCAGAATACATTATTGAGGGGGAGGGAGGCTAGACAGTATAAAAGTAGTCAACGTTCTAAAGGCAGGAGAAATTATGGACTACAAGCAAAGATGTTCTCTGGGTCTGTGCTTTGTCTACACAAATATCCTAAATTCAGCAATTCACGTTGTCTTACATGGCTGTTGAAACAAAAGAAAAAGAAATATTAAACCAGCCCACCCAAACCAGTTTAATTTGTATCTGTCTTGAGAATCAAGAATATGACTATTTTAACACAAACTTCCTGCCCCCTCCCGCCCTCAAAGAAAAAAATCCACCTAAAAAAAAGTGAGCCGACAATTGAGGGCCAGCCACATCAGTGCACAGTGTACGTGACAAGAAAAATCCTTCACAGTACGGTATCACAAGAAAATGGGGTGGAGAAAAATGTAATAGCTTACACTTACAGTAAATCTGTTAAAAAATGGACATTTTATGCAGATTCTATGCAGTGTACAGTCTTCCTTTTCCTTTAAAAAGAAAGATCCATTATACTTATACTTATTTGCAACATGAGGGATGGGCAGATTCCTAAGCAGGACCGTAAACCAGGTGCCCCAGGACTAATTTGCAATCCAACACCACTATTTGCCTTTTATAAACAATCCTTTGAGAAAGAACAACTCTACCCCGCTTTTCCAAGTTTGAGTTGAGTCTGGTATTGATCACCCAAGGAAACAGTATATGCAGAACAGCTTCTGACTGGATGTGTGTTTATGATGTGCACGACCTGATCATGCTCTCTTTGAGAGCATGATGGTTTTCGTGATCTTAACTACCAGTAAACACCCTTGTGTCAACAGAAGTGGGATATTTTCTTCACTACCCGATACCCATTGCATTTTAGCCAGACATTTAAGAACTCCTCTAAACAGGAGGCCATTAGCTTTAACAGAAGTGAACAAGGGCCAAATCGGTGTTCTGTGGGCCGCAGCAGAGCATTAGAGTCAGTCTTACTTCAGCCCTTCTAATTTTAGTAAAGACTGTGTTCCTCCTTTTCAGACGATCTCCTTAAAAGTTAGCTTAACTCTGGAAACTCTTGCATTGCACAGTCAAGTTGGACCCTTCCCGGTAATGGGAAATGCAGATTTCCATAGTAAAGTTAAATATGAACATACAGCCTCAGGAAGCAAAAACATATTAGCAAAAATCTCTAGCAGTCCTGTAAGAGCAGTTCTTCCTTCCAGTTCTGTAAGTGCAAGTGGAACCATTATATACAGGGGAGCAGAAGAGTGAAGAAATCCATTTGTCAAAAAGACTTAAGCAGCAAAGTACAAGTATAGCACCAATTCTAAAATTACTTCCTATTGTGTTAACACAAATTTGCAAATAAAACATCCATCACATCAGCTCACACTGTACTACTGAGCAGTGATTTTTGGTGCCTCCTATCCTATTAGCAATGAATCTGCAAAAGAAATAGAGGAGAACGAATTAGTAAACTAAAGGCTAGTGCCTATGAAGGAGTCTGCGCTTCCGTTCAGTGTGTTTTGAAGTCAAATGCAAGTCATAAGTTGAAAAATCACTGACACAGAACACTGATTAGTCAGCAAATAGTAGTACTC
This sequence comes from Neomorphus geoffroyi, assembly GCA_033558235.1. Lineage (NCBI taxonomy): Eukaryota > Metazoa > Chordata > Aves > Cuculiformes > Neomorphidae > Neomorphus > Neomorphus geoffroyi. The sequence continues at coordinate 115,302 of JAUMJM010000029.1, read as the reverse complement.
CACCTCAGCACGCATACAAGATCCAACAAGACCACGAGCGAGACATTGATTATGATATAAAAAACAAGACGGGAAGGGGGGGGTGGCATTGCTGTAGTCTGAATGCACATGTAATGTGCTTGCTATGATAACATACAGCCCTTGCAGGGCTTGTTAAGAAGCCCAGCCTCCATCAGATCCCACACCAAAACCACTGCTAGTAATTACTGTGTCAGCTTTCTGAATGCTGTCTAAATCTCAGCTCTGAAGACCGATGGTTGCACAATTGCCTCTCTGAAATCCCTCTGGAATGCTAAGCTCAACTTCTGAAATGGACTTAAATATTTACATACTCTAGGAAAAGGTAATTTTCACTTGTTTCAACAAACTCTTTATTTTTTTTAAAATAAAACAGACAAATTTTGCAGCCATAAAACTTGTTTTCTTCTAACAATAACCTCTTTGTGCATTCACAGAAGGTGACTTGTCTCAGGATTTCAGTGGGGAGTTGTAAATGGACAGTTATGAAACAGTTCTTCACGACTTAAGCGAGGAGCATCAAGAGAGGTAAGGCATGCTCTTTCATGAGGTTACCCAGTTACTTTTTCAGTGGTGTCTGGAGAGTTGGTGCTTATATTTTAAAAGGCGCATAAGCTTGTTTGAAGACACAGTATCATAAGAGGAAACTATGAGGACATGTAACTGAGGCGTACAAACTCTGTATTTTATACGGTGCGCTTTTACTAAAGCTGAGCCGTACATATTCCATGAGGCTACTATTTCCCAGTAGTCAGCTTTAAAATAAAATTGACAAGAGTCAGTCATGAAGATATAAACACCAACAGTTTCCACTGTTACCATTGGCCCAATCCTGCCTCCTTAAAGACTTAAGGATCTAAGCTTAATCATAAGTAAAATCTAAATTTGCGGACACTGTGCAGTAACAAAGCATTCTGTTCTGGATCTCATGCTTGTTTCGGGTCACTCTGCTCATCTGTCCCTCAGTATTCATAGATTATGGCACTTGGATCAAAGCACTATGAGCACTTTGGAAGAGGTTACAGTTTCAGTGTTATCCAAAAGAAACTGAGTTAGCTTACATTAAAGCTATGGCTAGTAATTCCTACAGGATAGACACAAGCCAAGGCAATGCAAAGGTCTGTGGGTGCATAAGAAGCTGTCAACACCATCCACTGTAAGGCAAGGTAACTGCAAAGGAGACATTTTTTAATCATCCACGCCTGCTCACATTAACAAATATTAATTATTCTAAATATCAGAGATGAGATTGATTTTTTTTTTTTTTTACAAGGCCAAATGTAAGTTCATACTTGAACTGATGATGAATAACAGGATGGATATATGTATTTTGAAAATGGTCAAGCACATCCATAAACAGTAAGGTACCTACATAGTGAGGAATGCATATGGGAAAACATTTGTGAGACAAAGCTGGGTTACATAAAAAGGCCCAAATACACAGTTTTCCTATGATAGACTTGCGTTATAGCAACAGTAATCCTCTATTTAGAAACTAAGAAGCATTCGCATTTATTGTACTTCAACACCTATCACTGATCACAGAGAATCTTATCACTCTGTTCCCTGCTCTCCCAGCCCCAATGCAATCAATTATTTGAGGTGAGTCAGGTTCATAATAAAGAAAGCCTTTATGGTGTGCACAGTAAACCAAAACATGCTCTAGAACGTTTCACTTAATGGGTATGGAGAACAGCGATTTGCTCTACAGATCTGTGACTGCCTGCGCAAATTTTGGACAGATTTCATACAGCAGCTTATATGCTGCTTTTGTGAGAAATGGCGAAAAAAGAACACCCCCCACCCCCCCCAAAAAAACCCCAAACCATACTTACCACTTTTAGGAGTGGAGAACTGTAGCTACCTTAAATCCACAACCTAATTTTGTTCACCTTGCCACCACATATCTATAACAAATCTCAGAAGCAATTCACAGGAGGAGGGGCACATTTTTGCACTACAAGTCATCTGCTCGAGCTCACTGTTCCTTATTTGACAATGTGATGTCATTTCCTTTTTTTCCTTTGATTTTCTATTTAACCTAAGTACCTGAGAGAGCCACCCTTTTAAGTATTTAAGTCTTTCTAATGGGACTTTAAAAAGGCTGAGAGTTGTTACTGTAATTTCCAAAATGCCACATACTAAAAAAAAAAATAAATATCTGGTTCTTTAGTGATCACATCATCCCTTAGGCACTATTGTCTTTCCAACCAGACAAATGCTCAGTAACCGCCACCGGGCAGAAACAGCCTCACAAGAAGCTTAGTTCAAATCTATTGAAGAATTAGATGTTATTTACTGTGTACCACATCTCCGCAGTGCAGTTCAGTATCCCACAACCCAAATCACTCAGGTACAGGCCTCAAGTTTTTTTTTTTTAATTTGCATATTCTTTACAGTGATATAAATTAGATATATTCTTGATGAATTTTAGTATGCATTGCTCTAACCAGAAATGGACCATTCTGCAGCAGAAAATTTAAGACCACGATCGCTTAGTGAAGACAGCTAAAAATGCTGCTTAAACCATAGGAGGCTGCATATAAAATCAGTTCCACAGGTATACCCCAGATGATGATGGGCGTAAGGACAAATAAACTGAACTGCAGACAAGAATGTCTTTAGATTATAATAGTCAGGTATTTGGGAATATAGTCAAAGAACTGCAGTTCAGTTAAAATTGGAGCTACCATTTCGTAGTCCTACACAGCAACCGAGAGGAACCTGGAAATTGCCAGTAGAAAACTAACAATTAAATAACAAGACAATTGCCTTGCCTCTGCTTGTCAGATTTCAGATGCATGCTTAGTATGGTACTTCAACGTCCTGAAAATTTCAATGTAAATATAGCCATCTTACATTCAGGAAATAGAAATATCTTTAGAGCTGACTCAGAGTCACAACCGTAGTGTTAGACATGCTGCGATAAGTTTTAGCTCTTTTTGCCACTACAGAGCAGTAGAACTCTCTTCCTCTGGAAGAATTCCTGTATTGCAAAGGATGGCAAAGGGCTCCACTACGAGCATCTGTCCCCTCAAAGGACAAGGCTCCTTGTAAACAAAAATTGCCCCATATAGCGAAACTGCAGAAGAAAGAAAACTAGCTTTGTGCATAAAGTACTGTGGGCGAATTGAGCGGCTGGATTTCCTCTTTTGAAGTTGGACGAGCTTATAAATGCAATTCCCATGCGTTTATGACGCAGAGCATCGCCTCCCTGTCATTCCAGCGGGACAGACTCACGGGTCCCCAAGCTGACCGGAGGTTTCGCCCTCGAGCCTTTCCCACCCGGTTTATCAGTGCCGAATTGGGCGCTGCTGCTTTTCCCGCAGGCGCACCGAGATCTCTGCTGCCCGACTGAGCGGTGCTGCGCGGGGTCCCCGCTCTGTGCGCGGATGCCGCGGGGGTGTGGCGCCGCTTCAGGCTTGGCGTGCCCCCACATTTCAACACCGCGGATCGGCTGCTTTAGAAAAGCGAGTATAACAGCCTTCTGGGGCGTTCAGGTGTGAGGAAGCATTTGTTCTAAACGGAGCCGTCCCAAACCAGCGCGCGAGGCGCAGCGCGGTCTCTGTTCGCTCCACGAGCCCAGGAGCGGCTCGGAGCGGCAGGCGTGAACGCTCCGCGCCGCGGGGCAGCAGGAACGAGCCTGGAGCACCGGGCGAGTCCCTCCAGGCTGCCGCCCCGGCGCCGCCCGGCCCCGCGCCCGGGGGGGCCCGCCAGACCCTGCAGGCGGCGGCGGCGGCTCCGGGCCCCGCCGCCGCCCCCCCCCGCCAGCACGGGGGCACGGACAGCACTCCCCGCTCCGCGTCCCCGTCCGTGTCCCCCCCCAGGCAGCTCCCCAGGCGCCCGCCGGCCTGGGCCGCGCCCGCCCCGCGCCAGGCCAGCCCCACCGCGGCCTCCCTGCTCCGTCCCGCTTCCCGGCGGCGGGGCCCGACGCGTAGGTACGAGGCAGCCCTGGCCGTGCCCCGCCGCGCGGCTCCGGTCCTACCGCCATGGCAACGAGCGGCGCGAGCGCGGGGCGCGGGCAGCGCCGCCGCGGAGCCGTCACTCACCCCGGACGCGTCACGCAGCTCCGCATGTCCCCGCGCGGCCACCGGCGCCACACGCATGCGCCGAGCCGCGGCGGCACACAACTCTGCCGCGCCGCGCGCGCGCGCCGCCCGCCTTATCCGGGGAGGCGGGGCCGGCGGGGAGGCGGGGCCGGTGGGGAGGTGCGCGCCTGCTTCTGCCGCGCCCCGCGCCTGGCCTGGCCTGGCTCGGCCCGGCCCGGCCCGGCGCCGTTCTCGCGTGCTTCTCTTTCAGCCGGGTGCGAGGGGAGGAGCCCGTACCCTCGGCTCAGGCGCCGTGCCTTAGGAGCGCTGGCGAGGGCGCGGCTGCGAGGCCGTGCCCACCCCTCGGTGCCAGGGTGCCCAGTGTCTGGCGGCGCGGGCAGCGCTCTCCTGTCGGGACCGGCAGGTGAAAAACTTCAGCGCCGTCACAGCTGCGGCAGCGGAAGTTCCCCTGAACTTTGTGTTGAAATAAGCGCACGTGTGAGCCTTTACTGTGCTTCTTGTGTCCTGGCTGGTGCGCGTTACCGCGGGTTAGACGGCGCGTTTGGCCTTGGCTATGGCGAAGCGCCGTGGCTGGAGCAGGGGGGTTCTCGAGGGAAGCTGCGCTGAGCAGGCAGTTGCGTGGGCATTTGTGGGCGATCGCGTTTATCGCAACACAAACCCTGCGAACTTTTGTTTGTGATCGGTTTTGCTGTGCCTTGCACTCAGTTCTTGGTTGGACAAAAAACCGGCAGTGTAGGACTCCCCAGCTCCCAGCACTGGATTAACATACTGTGTCTACTGTGCACTTCGAGCCGGAATAGTTATTAATATTGCCGAGAGGGAAGAATGCTTGTTTTCAGTGCATGATGTGGTGCACGTGTGCAGCCCTGCTTTCTTTTGGGGCTTTTGTTGACTTCTGGCATAAAATGCCCTGTCTGCCCTTGCTCTTGGGAGCAGTAAGCTCTCCAACTGCGTGCTTGTACCTCAAGAACTGTTGTGTTGCTGCAGAAGTGAAGCTGATGTAAGGAGGAGGGGAAGGAATGTAAACCAGCAGAGATTTCTGGTGGGTTTTATTCCTTGGATATGAGAAAAGATGAAGAGTTCCTGTATCAACCTTATGATTCTATGATTGTAAAGTTGGCTGGACATATTATGCCAATGAGAGAAAATGAAAAGAACGTAATAGGGGGGAGTGGGGGTGGAAGCCATCAAAAGAAAGCAGAGGAGCAGACAATTGAGGTTTTGTGATTCTGATGAATTAGGGCACGCTGCATCACTGGCGAGACCGCACAATGTTGTGCTGTGGAGTCAGGCTTGGAGGGGTAGCAACTAGTGATGATGGCTTGTGCTGAACTGTATGTGCTCAAAGACTTCTTCCAAATGTTTCACTGTGCTTCTGTTACTCTGGACTTGAAGACTGCGACTAATTGTTTCCAAGGATGTATTGCACATGCAACATAAGTTATTTTAAGTTTACTTTGTCCGGGTTGCATGTGTGTGTTGAGAAAGTAATCTTTGGGTTTTTTTAAGTTCCTGTATGTTGATGTATATCCTCTCTGGTGGTGCAAATAACCCTAAATGTTGTTATGAACAGATAAAAAGGAAAACCTTTTTTTAAAATGTGTTTCAGAGTGTTGACATGGTGGAACATGAGGAATAGTAAGTGTTTGACTTTTTAACTTGTTTGTGCCTGAGATTCTTTGGCCCAGGAAAAGATCATTCTGGCTTTCCCTGCAGATGTTAACCTATGACCTCTGTACCTCCATTAGCAGGCCTGGTTTGGGTAATTTAGGAGTTCGTGTGCGTGGAATGGCATGGAATTTTTGTCTCTTGCTGTTAAATAACTTTACCTACAGCCTTCTTTCCCGCTAAGACCCTACTACCTTAAATTTCTGAAAATTACTGAATAAAAATGTTCAGTCATGGTGTTCTTTGTAACAGTTTCTGTGCTGACTTGTGCACAGAAGAAATAGAATTCGGTACCAACAGTTACATTCTTGTTTCTCTTCCTCCTTTATGGTATCAAGTTATTTCAGCACTCTTAGAACACCTCAGTTATGTATACATGTGTAAACCACTCTCTGCAATTTGCTAATTGCCCTGAAGACTAACTCCTAAGTAATCTTGGACATCCTGTTTCATTAATACTAGTTAATAACATGTTTGCTAAAAAAAGAGCTTTGGTGGTATTACAAGACACTTTAAACCTCTTTTGCCCCCTGCTTTGGTAATGGATAGCAGACTTATCTGTATTTAATAAATGAAATGTCTGAACTCTTTGAAAAAAAGGACTTTCATTTGTAATATTCCCTTTATTCAATGATTCCCTTTGCAGAGGGATTGGATGTCCTTTGATCTCAGCTGTCCTATTTCTAGCCTGCTTTGCAATGTATGCCTTTTTAATGATCTCAATTCCCTTGATATTTCCCGTTTTCAACATGTACAATTTTCAGTTGCTCTTTCTGATTGTTTTTAGAGGATAAAGGCATAAATTTAAGCAACAGCTGTGGGAGTGAAAGGTAGAATTTCTTTGTAAAGCTATAAAATTATCAAAGTAACCTTTCATACTGAAGGTCTAGCATGGGAAGTAACAGATACGTGTTTTTAATATAGAAAGTCGGATATAGCTCTCGTATAGTTGTCCTGTAGATTGCCATGGTTTCTTTGGTGAACCAACTTCTAAAAACAATAGCTTTGTTTTACAGTTGCTGCTGCTATATTATTGCTTAATCCTACTTATTTGTGGCAGCTGCTCTTAAGCAGGAAGCTTGGGGTGTTTATTTATGTTTTCTGGTAAGCATGCTTCCGGTCTGGTTACCTTAAAGAGAACGAGTAGCTTAGACACTTTCTTTTTTCTGCCTTGTTAATGACTAGAAAAAGTGATTGTGATAAGTCATCAGAGAGGAAGAGCTTTTCTGAAGACAAGTGAACAAAGTGCAAGTTGGATGCTGTGGTGCTAGTTTTTGCATGACTAGTTAAGTGAATGGCAACGTTATAAGACACTCTTATGCAGCACCTCCAGAGGTGCTTCCGCAAAGCCGAGACCATCTGGCACTTTAATTGTTTCAGATGTAGTGCTTATCAACCCTCTAGTAAGGGATTGCTTGGGGAAAGCAGACATAGCAAAAAGCAACCCAGAAGGTGGTCTTCCTCACGGGAAGCCCTGAATTCTGTCATTGTTCGATGAACTCGAATTCGTTCCTTGGCTTGGATACTGACTTCCCAAATTAAATCCCTCTTATCTCTTTCTTATAAATCGCAGCCGTTACCTCAAACAGAATCAAGATGTGCACAGTAGAAGTTTAAATGTGTGCTGTCCTTACATAGTTTCTTTTCCTAGGTCTTCCTCAGATCCTTATCTTCTGTTTCATGGTAGAGTGGATCTACGTATGAATATTGAGGTTATGGAGTCTGCATGGTGCTCTCTTACTGTGGCGATAAATGCATTATGGCAATGTAAACAAAGTATGCAGATAATAAAATTCCTAGATAGCTAAGTTTTGAACATCTGTCTCCCTGAAGCGAGGGGAATCAACTTAAGCATCTGTTAATTTGAGGGGGGAAACCCAACACATATGGGACGTATCGCCATTGCTGTAGTCTCACTGAACTGATAGCAAGTCCCACTGTGGTGTGGCAGTGGTACACTCGTGTTGGTACAGTGGAGTATGTGAGTGGAGAAATTGTATTGCCCAAATTACAGGCGGTTAAACTTCATACTTCTTATATTCTTACTGCATGGGGGATGATGTTCGGTGTACTGTGGGATAAAGATCTGCAGGTGTGCCAGAAAGGGGCAGAGACAACGGGGAGTTTGAGTGTAAGGCATAGATTAGCAAGGCGGACTCTCACACTGCAAGAGTAACAGTACACTACTGTGCAGACCTGATGCTGAAATTCAGCCTTGTACAGGGGCCAGTACTTAGGCTTTATGTGAGTTCACCCTGTACAAGACTTTAAAGCAATTAGATAATGCTAAAATGCTTCTTAAGTCATCTATAGAAACTGACGCAGATAGCAAATCTTCTATGCTTCAGGCATATGGAAGTGGTTTGTGATGCAAACATGCTATCTAAAGTGGAAGTTCAGTATGGCTCTGGTGTGCTCTCATCCATGTTCCTTGATTACATTTCTGTCTGAATGCTGCAAATGCCAGAAGTTTTACATGGCTTCAAAAACTAGGCACAGAAAGCCTGATGAAAGGAAAATCCATTAAGGCTGTAGAGAAAGTGCGTTGTATCAGACAGCTGGGAGTTGGGAGAGGATGTTTCCTGCTGCCCTAAACATTTCTTGTTTCCTTTTTTCCCCATGCTAGGGTGATATTAGGTGAGCTGGACCTTTGATTTGAGGCAGTATGGCTGCTGTTAGGATATACCTGTATTTTACTCTCCCTTTGATATTTCAATTCAACTCTTCCATCGTTTTCTGCTTACGTGACTGGGTACACAATGATTTAATTCTACTTACAAGATTGAGCTCAGGTCCTTGTCTCTGCAAATGTGTACGGAATCCTTCCAGGAGAGGACTGTGCTGTTCTTTGAGTGTGAAGACAGCAAAGAAGGGAACAGGTTTAGGAGAGTGCTACAAAATTTTTTTCAGTGTAAGGATTCATCGTTGCTGTGAGTGAAGAACATGTGCCTATTTCGCTGGTCAGATTTGTATGAATGCAGTTACACCAGGCAGGTATAGGGCAGAATAAGCGTGTTGCATTTCCAGTTTAGCCAGAAGACCCACAGAAGGGAGGAAACTCACAGGTCAGTAAAGGAGGGTTAAATTAGAGGTTAGCATATTCAAGTGTCTAGACAGCACGTACAGACATACTGCAAAAGTCAGTCTGTCAGGGAGTGGAGAGTCTAGATTTAAAAAGCCATTTCAAAGGCATGTTGCCTGGATGGGGTAATCATGTGCTCAGACTTTTCACCACATAAGCATAAGCTGAGTGAGGGAAGAGATCAAAAAAGGACACAAGGATTGGCACAGATTCTGTCGCAGCTTAGACTGGAATGGAACTCGACAAATTAAAAATAGCTAGTTGTTCACACTTGTGTTTCCCAGGAATGGCCACATCTGTTTTTACCACCCATTCTGTAACATCTGAATGCCTCGCAGAAATGCTACATCCACGCTGCTACTGCTGTAGGGACATTGTTACAGTCCTTCCAGGCAGAGTTCATTCTTGCACTCAGGCACGTAAATTGGTCATCTGGAAGCCAAGGTCTAGTCTGGTGAAATAACCAGAGCGCACTGAAGCCCTGTTAGATGGAATGCTTTTAGGGCAGTGTTGAGAGATGATCCACTGCAGGATGCTGAGCTAATTGGCAGAAACTCAGAGGAGATAACTCAAATCCCAGTCTAACTGAGCTGTCGCATCCCATCTCCTTCCTTACAGAGCCAGAAGGCTTGCTATCAGCTGACTGGCTCATCTGTGTTTTTATGCCCTTTACGCGCAGCGTTTCATACAAGTGTAATGTTATACATAATGACAGTTTGGGGGAAGTCCCTGGAGTCTACCCACATGCAGTGTTAGGGTCTGCAACACTGCTGACGTTCCTTGTCATCCTTCCCAAGACAACATTATAGTCTATTTTTTGGCGTGCTTTTTCTTCTGTGGTTGTCTCACTGCATAGATGTCATCTTTGTGGCAAAGCTGAATGGCCTGAGAACGACAGAATGCGTTCACATTTCACATTCAGTATTTTGCAGGCAGAGGTGTCTGCAGCGGCTCTTCTCCAAACAACTAGAAGCTATACAAGGAGTGGCATAGTGCTCAGCTTGAGCTGTTATACCCTACCTTGTATGTTGGCTCTGATAAACACGCAAGGTGAGCTTGTGTCTGAAAACTGCAAAGCACTCTGTGTGTGTGTGTGTGTGTGTGTGTGTGTGTGTGTGTAGTGTTTCCTTTCTCTGCCAGGGTAGGGTTTCTGTCACTTCACTCCAAAAGGTCTCAACTGGTTTGCCCACTGCAAGGAGTGTATCTGGTGCAAGGGCATCTGAGCCGGTACTTGGACAAGGTAATGTTTATTAATTACTCTACCAAAGACAATATATTAAGGGACATAAACCAGATCAGGTAGGATATTTGTGGAAGGATCCAGTCCTGGCTGACCTGGTGCACTGCAGCATGTGCTGCATCCACTGAGTCGATCTCCAGGCACGCCAGTTTGCACTGCACAGTGTGAGATGTGTGGATTGCTGTGGCCAGACCCTTGTTTGTCAAGGCCGAGCAGGAACTCTTTATAAAAAAAAAAAAACCACCACCAAAAAAACCCAAAAAAACCAACCAAAAAAACCCCAACAACAAAACCCCAACAACAAAAACCAAACCGCAAATTGTAAGCACCTATAGCTGTTTGGTCTTTTGTATTGGCAAGCCTAGAAGTCATCAGCCTTTTACGGTAATGATTGGGCAGTAGCCTTCCCTGAGATTAGAAAGAATGGTAGCAGTCAGCTCTTCATTTCCTTTGTGCCTTTCCCTGTGGCTGATTCTATCCTTTTTACCTATTAAAAGCTATGCCGTAGTCTGTTCTTTGGATAAAATTGTTCAGTTATAGAGTATCATCAATAGATGTTGTTTATGATCTCTACAAAACCAAAACTGACAGTCTAGAAGTGTAGCATGCCATTAAAAACATAACCCAGGGAAACCTGGGATGCCCTATGCATCGATTGGGTGGGTATTTGTGAGTCCTCTGAAAGCAGGGGAAGATTTCACAGACGTTACAAGATCTGAAGGTGGAACAGCATGTGGCTTCTGTGAGACCAGGAGGTAAGAGCAGATTGAGCAGGAAGGACACGACGGAGGTAAAGCTCAGCTGGTTCTCCTTTCTGAACCAGTAATTTCAGTTGTAAAGCTATGTATACATAGAAACGGCATTTGGAAAAAGTTCTGAGTGTATCATTGTAGGCATTAATAGTTCGGTAACTTGATTCCCAAATAGTATAAAGTTAATTTTGTTTCTATTTGAGATTCTGCCTATATAGGGCATGTAGAAGGGGGCACACCAGTCTGCTGAGCATTTATAATCTGAGATATGTGTACTTGTATTTGCGCTACTGATCCCTTGCTTCAGACACCCCCAACAAAGTGAGACTGTGCCGCTGAACTTACTCCCGTTTTTTTTTTTTTGTCATGTCAAGGTCTGACAGGTGTTTTTAATATCTGCTTATGAATGACATTTTTAATTCCAGAGCCTAACATTTCCTTACCTGAGTGCATCTTTGCACCTACTAATAAAACACTAATTTTCTGAGAAGCTGAGCACTACAGGACCTAATGAAAGAAAGGATTCCAAGGTGAACCAGAGTTTATTAATGCTGGAGGAACAATAATCTGCTTTTAGGAGTGAGAAACATGACCTTTTGAGGGTCTTGGTCTGATGTTCGGTACCTTCACGCCTCATGTAAACATGGATAGAATTATAAAAAAAATAAAGTGAATAACCAGATTATGGGGGCTTCCCCACTCCTCCCTTCAAATAAAAAAAACCCAGATCCCCCTTTGTCCTCCCGTAATGTACCACATTGAAATATATCAAACACCTTTTCAAACTCTGAATTGAATTCCCTTCCCTTCCCTGTTCAAATTTAAGAGATTTGTGAGGGATAACTCATTTATGCAATGTGGGGTTTTTTTAAGCACATTGCAGAAAGTTCATGGGAAATATTTCACATTAACTTTGGGGGAATGACTCCAAATGATGGTGGAGTGGTTCTGAGCAACTCAATAGCTTGAGGTTTTAGCACATCTTTGATTTTAACTACTAAAGTTGTACCGTGTTTGTTCTGTCATAAGCATCACCTTCTAGTTGTTAATCTAAAATGATATGACTGCCATAGTCAAATATATAACCTTGAGTCAATTTGGAGGCATCTGAGTGTAGATTTGTGGTAATGAGGTGGAGCTGTTGAAAGTAGAGTGAAGAATGATCAAGTTGAATTTGCTGTTGAGCTTAAAATACAGGGAGAGAAGTATTCCTGTTGCATAGCTGGAAGCAGGTCTGCAGGGAGAGCAGCAGGGCACGTCTGGGTGGTGCAATTGCACCCGCATGGCCTGCGGCACCACCAAAACCCAGTGTCCACCACTCTGGAAGTCACTGTCGTCTAGACACCACGCTCGCTTCCTTCCTCCGCAAGATCACTGCAGGTTTGGGAGCTAGCATTTCTTTGACAACCATCTTTTCTAACTCCTAAAATTTGCTGGTGTCTTTATGTGCTTGGGGAAGGGCAGCTGGTCTCCGATGAGTCCATGCAGCCTCCTGCAGCTCGCGTGAGCCGTGTGCCTGGCCTGCAGCAGGCACAGACTTTGCAGGGCAGGGGCTGGGGTGGGGTGGCAGTGCTAGAGCTGGCCTTGGCATGGAAACTTCTCTTTCATCCTTTTCCTGGATCACTATGTTTTGTTCTCCTTCTATCGCCTGCGCTTCCTCCTTTGCCATTCCTACAGGAAGAATAATTTTGTTTGTAATTTAGCAACTGAGAATCCAATCCCAGATAAACTTCAGCGTTTCCAGGAAGTTATAGGTACTTCTCTTTACAGCATAATAAATTTGTCTTTGTTTTCTCCTTCTCTAATTGGCACTTTCCATTCTAATAAACCAACACCCACAAACTATGCAGCCACATGATCTTTTCAGTTAATACAAATCATCATTTCCAGTCCAATAGACTCAGTTAATTGTGCAAACCTGCAACACACCCATAAAGTGGCTATCTAGTTTGTTATGCAATGATGAATCATGAAGGAAATGTGAAGTGTAATTAAATACAGTGATGCAAAGATAGTAGCATGAAGCCAAAATCAAAGTGATAATCATCTGTATTAAATGTTTGTTTCTGCATGTTGTTTTCAGAAATTACTTAAATGATGTTACTTGGCTGCTGCACACATGCCTGGCGTATGTTTTGGCAAGTTAAAAAATGACCTGCAAACCTGTAAATAAGCTGCATCAAGTCTGCTATCGAAATAGTCTTTTGGGGAATGAAAAGTATGTGGCTTAATCTCAGATTTGGCGTGCACATGCTTTCTAATTCTGTTGCGGTCTCCTAAGTTTTCAGGTCTTGCTGGAAGCAGTGCTTTCAAAGTAAAACTGTTGTAGTTTCTACTCTGAGATGATTTCTAGTAAAACAGGCCTTATCTCCGGGTTTCTTCAGTATCCCCTCACTCTAGTAGGGAAAGATGCTGTCTGTATATTGCTGGAGAACTTTGGGCTTACACAGAGGACAGGATTTCTAGGGATAAATTAATGATTTATCTTAAATTGTCTTTCTATAGCTTTGAAAATAAGCTTTAGATACAGAAGTGCACACGTGCAGAGGGATGGCTGCACATTACTCTGCAAATATGTTGTTTTGCCCTTTACCAGGCTGCTCACTCTGTATGAGAGCATTTTTCTGCTTGTTTACTTGTTTTCCGCACACAACAAACACTGGGGATAATACACTCAGAATTGTTTTCTGTAGGGGTGGAAAGTTACTACCTAGAATCAAGGCTGTGAACAGAACAGCAAAGAGCTGTTAGCTGCTAGAATCAAGGCCATGGACAGAACATCAAGGAGTTGTTGTAGCAGTTACATTATTATCATCTGAAGAAACACCACCACAGAGAATGTGGGTTTGTAAGAAAAATATGTAAGCAAGTAAAGCAAGCCAAATTAGTAAGCAGAAAGCTATGTATGTAATTAGCCAATCAGCCTATGTGTTAACAGAGGCGTGATCGTGTATAGTTACTATATAAGAAAGCGTAGAACAAAGAGTAAATAAAGGTCTACATTTGCGCATCATATTGGTGTCCATGTCGTCCATTTCACACAGCACCACATGAGCGCAACAGTTTTCCTTGTCTGTCAGATAGTATTGTATTCCAGTTCAGCAACATTGCCTCCTAAAGTCAGCTGGCTGGCTCCTAAAAGAAAGCCCATATTTCAATGGAAAAGAAAGATAATCCAGAAGGATGTGTAATGAAAACTACATCCATTCAGGGTCTCGTGTGTGTGTGCAAATGTCAAGACAGTATGCAAGCGGAAGGTCTGAATTTGAATCTTCTGTTTGGTCGTGCATCCAACTAAAGCCAAGAGATTTGTGTGTGGGAGTAAAACTAACATGAGAAATGCCCTAATGGGTCAGACCAACAGTCCATCTGGGCCAGTAGTCGGACTCTTGTGAGAGCACTTGGAAAGGCCACTTTGGGGAAAGCTTGCAAAAACCTAGGTGGTTTTGTTGTTACGTCCTCCCGCCCTCCCCCAGAAGCCCATATGTGTTGTAGCTGGGTTATATCCCTGTCCGATCCTCTGTTTTCTGGCTACATATTGTTTTTCCATGCATTTATCTGGTCCCATTTTGAACCTGCTGAGCATGGCTACCTCTACAGCCACTGGTGGCAGCAGGCTCCGGGAGCTCCCTGCTCACAGTGTGAAGAACTGTTCTCTTTTATCTACTCAAACCCAGTTTTGCTGCTGGCTTCTGCAGGGCCTCCCGCTTCTAAAATTACAGGGTCTGGCACGTAACCGTGGGTGGTGACAGCTGCACGTTCAGCTTGTTTTCTGCCTTTATGGGTTTTGTCAACCTGGATCGTAATCCTTCCAGTCTCACGCACCTTTCTCCCCTCCAAATGAAAATCCCAGCCTCACTGGTAGCTCCTCGTGAGTCCCTCTTCCTTTCATCATTGTAGTTACCTTTCTCTCTGCGTACCCCTCAGTGCAGAGCCCAGATCCACACGTGGGACAGTCGCTCTGTCGGACTGGCTGTATCCTTCTCCTTTTTGTTCTCTGTTTTTGGCAGCTGCCCCAGGTTGAGCCACTGATAGTGAAGGGCTTTCATGCATCATTTGTGGTCTCTTTTCTGATTTATAACTGCTAGTTCTGGGTCCAGCGTTGCATAGGCCGGTCTTATGTTGATTTTTCCCTAGATGCATTAGCTTGTGTTATCTGTACTGAAGCTCTTCTGCTTCCTAAAGCAAGTACAGGCCACAGGAGTTATTCTCTGCAATTTACAGGTAATGACTTGGAAATGTTACTACCGTTCCTATCAAATTGATGCATTAGATCGTGTTGCTTTTACAGGAATTTGCCTGAGAAGTAGTTTCTTTGTGATTACTGTGTTACTGGTTGGAGGGAGGCAGATTTATTTATTTACTTTTTTATTCAGCTCCTTCAGGCGTTTTTAGTGTTAAAAGAGATTGCTGAGGAATAAAAGTATATGCTTGTGTTGGTGGGAGCAGCCAGCACTTAGTTTTGGGTGTAATAAGTTAGTATGCTCTTCCATCTGCTGGGATGGCGGCAACACCACTACCTGAGTGCTAAGCAGGAGCACAGCTAGCAGATTTCAGCAGTCAGCACAGCAGCTGTTTTCAGGCTTTTTTAGTTTGCTTTCCAGGCATATTTCCGTGAGTTGTTGGTGGGTATGCTTTACCTTTAAGACTTGGAGGTTTTTAAATTGGTCTACAGCATGCGTTGGTTCCAGGTTATTTTAGAACAAACACATGGTGCTAAGAACGGGTGGCTTTAAGCAGCCTGTGTTCCACTATAGTCACCAGCAAAGGTGCCCCTTTAGGGCAGGGTGAGCTCATGGTGGCTCTGAAGGGCTGGTCCAGCATGCCTTGTGTCTCCGTGTCCAAGCAGTAGAAGTAGACAACCAACCATCAGCCTGTCATCTGTGACAAGTCACTGGAGCTGACTGTTGACGTTGGTTAGAAGGTGAGGATTCCTCTCCCCTGTTTCTAACATGTTTTACTTCCATGTTTGCTGGTACACTTTGTTGGAGGCAGTACACGGGGATGGAGTTGGGTAAGGTGTTACGTGTTATGTAAAATGAATCATGTTTGATGTAAACCAGAATTTGCAGTAGAGCATTAAAGCACATTGCCACATGGGTTAAAATGGTTCTTGAGTAGGCAACCTCACTGTAAGGCACTCAAGGAGAAGGATGTCGGCAAATGTCCCAGGGATAGTGACTTAGTACCTTCCCCACCTCTTTTCTTGCTGAGGAGTTGCTGCATGATACCTGACACACTTCCTAGTGACCTTCAATACATGCTTTGAAATTGCCATGGACAGGATAAATTAGACTCATGCTAGATAACAAAGATTATTTTAAGCTTTCCTTTTTTCTCTTCAAGGTTGCATGACTAGCCAGTCTCCATTTGTATCCATAAGGCTGATCAGTCCGTAATTAATTTCAGCACCAGGCAGCTCAGCCAAGCTAGGGAGCAAGGCTTTGTATCTCACCTCAAAGCTCCAGGATGCCTGTGATTCTCCAGGGCATTTTTGCTGTATGGCATTTTCAGAAGCCGCTTTTCTTCTTTTAAAATGGAGTTGCCTAGGGATATTCTGTGCCATAAAAATTATGTTAAGTGTATTTAATCACTTGAATTTACAGTTCCTGGGAAATTACTTAGACTGTACCATTGCTCTGTGTACTACAGAGAAGCCAGAGGAGCTCGTACATCAGGTTCTGGTAGCTGGTGTTTATTTTGTAAAGAGATGCACAATGCTATTTGGCAAGCAAGTGAACAGGAAGAAATGTCACGAGAGTCATTATTTTTTGGTGTCAAAGTGAAAGGGTTGGCTGGATAATTTGTCCTGATAGCTGAGTAACCCTGAGTCACCCAAAGTAAGACTTGACTGCTCAAGTCAGCTTTAAGGTAGCAGGGATATCCCAGTCTGTAATTTTCATTGTTGTTGTGTTGTAAAGTTGAAATCCTTTTCCCTTTGAGTGGGGAAGCAGTCTGACAGCATTTTCCCAGAAATTTGTTTGAAAACTTAGTTTAAATTTTTTTTATTTTTTTTTTTCTCGGCTTACTGTGGCATGGCTAGAGAAATGTTTATAAACAACTCAAGTTACCGTGAAGTTGCAGTGCTCTGCCTAAAAGTAATTCTGTGTGTGGAAGCCTACAGATCTTATTTGAGCCAAACAGTAAGAGAGACAAGGACGTTGCTCACTTGGCTGCTCCTTGAGGTTGAATCAGGAGGAGTAAAACGGAGCAGAGCGGTTGGCCAAAGGTGACGGTGCTGCGGAGCAGATGGGCTGGAGGCACTTGGTGCAGCAGCTGCTGGCCCTGAGGATGCTATGGAGGCTGACTGCTCGAGCATCCAACTTAGAGTTCAGAAGCGACTGTACTGATAGCAGTTGCTGCAAAGCAGCACATTAGCCAGACTCAATTGGAAAGAGAGATAAAGCTGTAAATGATTGTCTTTGTTGCTAAGATGTCAAAATACCTGAAATACATTCTGGCAATGTGGGAGGGAAAAGGTTAAGCAAAGGTACTGCATGTAGTGTCACAGTTACAGCCTCACCTGGGCCTCTGGCCAACAAAGCCAGTATTTCAGGTTGGATAGGATTCAGAAGAGGCTAGCCCTCCTCTTAAGTATGTTAGATCTGGCTGCTGTCTCTGAAGAAACAGAAATAAGAGAAAAGCTGAGCCTGAGTGTCGCCTTCAGTGCTGCTTTTCTGTGGAAACAGGGAAAACACAGTCGTGCTTCATCTCTGTATAGCTTAGTGAGAAAGATCATGTTACAGGCACTCTTCGAGGCAGACAAGGCTTAGATGAGTCTCAGGGCACTGCCAGCCTTCCGAGGACCCTTACTGGCTTCTGGGAGCTGCCGTGGTATTTGAGGCAACAATCTGCAAGTGCTTTGTATTGGTAGCAACACTAAGCAGTCTGCCCACAGTCCTTCCCAAAGGATGCCTCCAGCCCCAGAAAGACTACCTGTGACTAGCAGTCCTTACTTTTATTTGCCTAGGCTGTTGCCTAGCCTAGTACTGTATATTTAATGCACCATTATAACTACCCAGCAGAGTTCCTAGAGAAATTCCCTTCAGAATGGGTAAGCCCTTGTGGACAGGAGGGCAGCTTGATGCACCGTATTCAGCCCCACTTGTAACTCACCTGCAGTTGAGAGAGGCTGTTATCTGAAACCCACATCATAGAATTTCTTAAGTACTTGCATTTCCACCTATGATTGATTCTGTCTCACCAGCAGTCCCCTCCTGTGGTCACCTGCTGATTGTCCTTGCCGAAGGATTAATTTTCCCCAGTTGTGTAACTATTAGCTTTTAGATTTGCCAAGCTTGTGAAGTGGTCGCTGGATCTGTAAGAGGCTCTCCATAAGTGTGCTGGTCGTGATTTGGCTGTGTCAGAGAGAGAGGCATTGGAGCCGGGAGCATCACTAAAGTACAATGGCTGGTGTTGGCCTTTTTGCATTGGACAAAGGAAACTCGATAACCAGGTTCACTCTTCATCTGTGAAGAAAGTTCTTATCTGTAGGGCTTTTTTTACGTCCTGCTTTGAGGAAGTTGGTATTGGCAACTCCCTTAGGCAAGAACACAGAATTAGATGGATCCTTTTTTTCTGTCCAGAATATCTACTACTTTTTTGCTACCGGCAATGGAGAGATGACCTGTCTGTCCTTATGGAGCTACTGCCATTATTCATCATGGTGCTGTTAGGAAGGAAGTTAGAGCAGTTCTTCCCATTGGGCTCAGCACACGACCTCTGGAGTTGTCACAACAGGCAGCTTAAGTCAGCTTTGCACCTTCCCCTTGCTGTGATGAACATGTTAAATTCAGCAATGTTGTCCTCACCTCTTGGCCTCTTTTGTGGTTAGTCTTTCATAGAAGCAGTGGAGCGATTTCTATTGCTCCAGCCTCTGTTTGCCTAACCCAGATGTTTCTTAAGACGTACCAAAACATGTGCAGTGCTTGCCATGTGTAAACTCTGTGTGTGTGTGTGTGTGTTAATCAGAGAAGGAAGAAACCCTTTCTGGCTGATTCCACTGCTTAGAATGCTGAGGGAAAGCTGGAATGCTTACTGAGCCACCAGCGGTTCTGGGGACAAACCACTTCTGCTGCTTACTGAGCATAGAGACAAAGGGAATGGGGAATTCTGTAAGGAATAGTCAGTGTGAATTTAGTGTCATCTGCATTGTTCAAAGTTGGCAAAGTGAAGTATACTTCTTCCTCCTACACTTTCTAAAATGCACTCACTTCTGTAACTCAGAGGATATTTAGAACCGTTTATGGATCAGGCAGATGGCACTGCCTGTCTACACAGGGCACATACACTTAGTGAGGGTACTTTATTCAGCAGTGTAAGAAACTACTTGCTGGAGATCCAAGATTTTTACCCATTAATATTTGCTCTTTTTTTCATTTAAGCTTATTTACCCCTCTGATTTACCACTATAAACTGTAGAATTTAGAGAAGCGTTAACCCAGGTATGCCAACCAAATCCACAGAAATTTCCAGCTGCATAGGTAAGAGCAGATTTTTTTTCTTAATTGAATGTGCTAATTTCTTTTATTTCTACCTCAGATTTAAGAGATGTGGGCCTACGTTGCTGAGAAGGTAACTGGAGCTGGCAGATAAAACAGCGCAGCTTGCCTTTCATGCTGGCCTTGCCAGCTTTCAAGTATTTAGCCTTAAAATAAGTAAATACATGTTTATGTTAGAATTTGGCAAATACTAAGTTTGTATTCTGCCAAGGATATTTTATGAAAGCAGTTTGTAACTTTGAGTTAAATTTTTAGTAATTAGAATTTTAAAATCTCTTGATATTTTGTATGGAGAAGAAAAGCGGAACATTCTTGGGACCAGAGAAGACTCTTCTGTTTTTGTCAGAGTAACCATGACCTGGAGCAGCAAAAGCATGATTCTCGATGTTGAAGTGCAAAGGGGAAGTTGCTGGCCCTCTGCAACATACCTTGAATTCCTGTATTCAGTTTAGAGCTGGTACAGGATAAGAAGAATAATTGCAAAGAAAGAAGCAAAGGATAGAATTAACAGTTCTTTTCTAACATTTAACAGTAGTAGGAGCAGGTTCAGCTTCTGCTTTCACACTAAAGGTTTTGAAAGTATCCCTTAGGAAAAGCTATTTTAGTTCTTTACTAGATTCCTGCATGGAATAATGCATTTTCCATTTCTGCTTTCATTGTCCTGTGCATCTTTAGTGAATGATTACAAAGCGATGTATATGAATCCAATTATCTCAAGTAAAGTATGATTAGTATCTTTGGCGTATGTTGGTGCGAGAGAGCCGCTCTAGTTTCTAGACACAGAGATGGACATTCCCTGTGCGGTGGGTCCAGGTACGTTACAGTATCACAAAGCGTGATGGGAAATTCTTAAGGAATGCCAGCAGCTACCATGGATTTTTGGAGGAAACAACTCTCATTTTGCCAAGAGTCGGCTATTTGAATTGCAGATCACATTGCCAAGGGTTTTGCTTGCCTTAACGGTACACTTCGTGTTCTTCTCTGTTCTGCTTTTTTTCATAAGAGCTTCTTGCAGAGAGTTACCTTGCATAAACGTGCCTGCTGGGAGTGTTGTGGGATCACTGCACCTTCAGCCATTTTGTTGTCTTAGTTATCCATGTAGAGAAACACAGCATCAGAAAACTGGAAAAGATGGTAGAATAAAGCTTTGCTTTTATGTTTTGTGTAGAGAGAGGAAGTTTTATTGAATTGTCATTTTAATAGCTATAAATCCTTATGCATATCCATTGAGATTTACTGTCTGTAGTGACTGAGACAAATACCAGCTTGAAGGGTGCTGGAGTGACAGGGAGTAAACATCTGTTCTAGCTGGCATTCTTTGCCTGTTTTGGCGATGTTAATTCTTAGGCTCAACTCCTGAACTAGTTCTGAATTTATTTAAAAAAAAAAAAACAAAACAAACAAAAAAAAAACCAAACAAAAAACCCCAGAACAAAGCGCAAACCAAACGAAATTGCTCCCACTTTTCAGACCTGACCAGTGATGTATTCATCTAAATATTGGCTGAATTAATTTTAGTCTGTGACTAAATACAACAGGCAATCTTGCCTTATGCCTCTTAAGGCTATTAATACTGTCTAACTGTAGCACACATCCTGCATTTCTAGAGGCCCTGCCTTCCTAGACACTGACAGGTGTCTCTGGACTGTGTTCATTGCTTGTTTTAAGTGAATTGGAAGCTTGCAGAAGTTTCAGTTGACCTGTCAAAGCCAAACATCCACCAGATTGTCTTCTACGAATATCCAGACATTCTGAGTAGGCCTGGTGTTAATCTACAGTGCCTACTGCTTGAACGAGAAGTTTTCAGGAACACCTCTCAGGACACTAGGTTTTGAAGTTTGCCTTTGACAGAAGGGCTGTCAAAGCCAATGAAGACTGCATAATCAGAAAAGTGCTTGTTACAGTTTCGGATTTTTCTGGGGAATTTTTTCTTTCCCTTGCCAATAAAAGGGATCTGAGTGGGACACAAGGGGGTGGGGAAGGACGTTTCTGGGGAAACCGGGGCAGAGTTCATGTTCCGTTTTTGCCTGGATATCTGTGCTCTTCTTCTTGCTGTCTCGGCAGTGTGAGGAGGAAGAACGGTGGCAGTGGCAGCTACTG
This sequence comes from Neomorphus geoffroyi, assembly GCA_033558235.1. Taxonomy (NCBI): domain Eukaryota; kingdom Metazoa; phylum Chordata; class Aves; order Cuculiformes; family Neomorphidae; genus Neomorphus; species Neomorphus geoffroyi. Next base: position 93,892 of record JAUMJM010000029.1, on the reverse strand, counting down.
TGTGTGTGTTGTGCCGTCTCTGAAGGAAAGATCACAGGTCATCTGGATCTGCCACAAACTCCTGCAGGACCCATGCTAAGTTCCACCTCCCTCTCTCCCCCCAGCTCCCCACCTGTTCTCTCCTGGAGGCGCCCGGTGCGGCACGGACCCAGAAGCGGCGGTGGCGCAGCAAGTGTTGCTGCTCTTGAAGAGCCCTGCATTGCAAGATTTTGGGTACAGGACTCAATCCATTTTAAGATTTTAATTACGATTAGTATTAATTCTATTCTGTATATACATATATTTGTAGCTAAGAACTGTTACCTTTTCTATATATTTTTTTTTCTCTGATTAAAAATCTCTTAATTCCCGATAACATATCTTAGTTTTCATCTAAACTAAGACAGTGCTGTTTATAATTGGTAGGTTTAATGAGGGACTGGCAATTAATTCTGTTCATGCAAATCACCTACAGGAAGCATAAGACTGGACTGCTTAACTTAGACACTCGAATTGCCTTCAGGTGAAGGTTAGCTGGATAAAGATCCAATGCAGAAATGCATCTGTTTTAATGGACACACGAATGCAGCCACAGAGGAGCACAGAACATGAGCACACTGGTCGATCGGAGCACACTTGGATGAATCATTGGCGGGATGTAGAAGGGATGTAGCCAGCATCACAGATGTGCTCATACTTTGCGCCCAGTTTGGGAAACATCGGCTTGTAGTAGAAAAACTTGAGGAGGAAGGTTACACAAAGCTGTAAGAGATGCCAAGTCTCTTTAGCTCATGACTCACCAAGGCAGTGGCAGCTTGTACTTGCTGCTCCCTGACTAATGCAGGGGTTGTTCCTGAGTGTTCAAAGAATATTGAAGGTTACTAGTTAAGAATTTTTATGCATTACATAATTTTCTTGCAATGACTGACTCATTGGGTCAGTTATTTAGCAAGTAAGCAGTGGTAAGTAAGGGAACTATAATAGAGTATACCTGCATTGGCTCAGCTGATGGTACAGTTTGCTCCCTGTTCTAATTACTTCTTGATAAGCTTTATCTCCTCTCCGGGAGGCAGAGATAGTACAGCAGTACCTGCAGGCAGCCTATGAGCCTTAAACAGAAAACCAGCTGGTGTGTGGTATGTGTGATTTGTTTTGTGGATTAAAAAACCCCATTATTTTCTGAAATACCATTTTACATCGCTTTGTGTGCAGGAAGCAGTATCTGTTATCTGTAAAGCAGTGTGCTGTAGGCCGAACAGAAAGGGAAGAGGCCAGTCTGTGGTTAGGTGTAACACATGCGCTCCGACGCACGTTGTCCGTAAATATCTCCATTTTTCTGAGTGCAAAATAGGAATAGCATCGCCCAACAAAGACAAACAGTTAATGGCAGTTCTCATGTCTTATTTTTCCCCTAACTACCTAAGTCTTTCATGAGTCTGTCAATTCCTAGCATCAGGAACAGAATGTTGCCTGCAATAATAAGGAACACTTGCATCATCAGGAGAAGAGTTACCTGGATATATATTTGTGAGGAGATAGGATTCTTGTATGGGAAGGCATACCTGAGAGAGATGGAGAATGATACTATGTTGTATGCCTCCAAATCTTTTAATTTATATGAATATTCACTTCCTTGTGTATTCGAGTTAGCTACCATACAAGTTCTCAGTAAGATGAAACCGAATGTTTACAGATTTTCAGTAAGGTACTGAAAGAAATAGTATTTAATGGAGAGTGCTTTTTGTTAGCTTGGGCAGAACCGTATGTAGGTCCTCCATCTCCACACAGGTCACAGCAGATTCTAGACATAGTTAAAACCTTGTTAAAAGGATTTAAATAAATTTAGTTATTTATTTTAAAGCTTGCCTGCGATGTTACTAGCAATGATGATACCAGCGTTTGACCTTCGTTGCTGCAAGATGGCAGATCTCAAAGGGTTCAAGAATCAGGGCAGATAGATATCTTCCATACGCCATAATGTGTTAAATCCTGGGGAATGCTCCCTACTCTGAAGCAAAAGGAAACTGCCTTACTTTTGGTTTTGCCAGCAAATACTTGATTTTGATTGCAGCACATAAAAACATCCCAAATCGAAGGTGTTCTTACTGCATTCTTACTTAAATTACTTTGCATGTTTCTCTAGGTTATAATGAAGATGTCATCTCTCAGAGAAGCAACTACAGTTTGGAACTTTCTGTAGTGGGGGAATACAATGTAATATCGTATAATGTAATGTTTTCTTCTAAAAGAGTTTATGCTAATCAGCTGGAATATATTCAACTGGTGTGGTCATTTCCATCAACTGTGGTGTTTGCAAAACCCATCAAAGTTACTTTGTTTTTTCAGATGCAGCAGACACGTTACGAACATGTCTATGTTTAAGACTTGCCTGTAGAACTGTGCTGCTGTAGAACGGTGACGATCCTGTCTGCTGCCTGTGCACAGTAACTGTGCTGCGGTGTGCAGAGCTGCACTGATTCCTGTATCAGTGACTCTGCTATGGACGCATGTTGCTTTTGGTGTCATCTTGTCATGAGGTTATAGATGTTCTCAGCATCTTGCAGCAGAAAGTTGCAGTCTGGAAGGATTTGATATCTGGAGTACCATGGGTCCATCACTTGGAGGAATAATGCCAGTGGAGTTAGGCCTTTGGGAAAGGAGAGGGTAGAGGGAAGATTGCCAATGTCAGATATGTCTATGGGTTGCCTGTACTATTGAAAAATCGGGCAAGGTAAACTTCCAGAAGGAATGTGGTCTTGGAAGGGATTAGAGGAACTGTCATGGTTTGAATTGATGCTACCAAGAAGACCTTGGGCATTTTAGAGGGCTTATCTCCCTTTCTTGCCCCAGGACCTGTCCTGCCTTCTGTTGTGCGTGCATTAGATGAGGAAGTCAAATTCACCTAAATCCTCCATTTTGCCTCTCAGCTTAGAAGGTGATTTATAAAGCTACATTCCCCTGCCTGGTTTTAGCTCTTGTCAGGCACAGGATCTTTCTCCTGATGTGAAGAGAAATGCTGTTACAACTGGAGCCCAAGGCAGTGCTGATTCACGTAGGTTATCTGTCTCTTGCACTCTGAAATCACTCGGCACAAGCAAGGTTCTCCCCGCTGCAGTCTGCCCCACCCTATCTAGGCCTTCTAGAAAATATCCTCTTGTAAGAAAAAGTCTTTGCCTCTCTTTTCTGTAGTGACACGGAGGAGTCAATAGCTTATTGCTGAAGGATTTAAACAAAGGTAGTGTTTCCTTGTACTACAGGAAAGCCCTCCAGTAGCAAGACTTGCAGCAAAATGACTAGTGTTTTTTGAGGAAGGAATATTGAAGAGATTATGTTTGTGAAAATGTTTTTGTGAACGTTTTGTATCTATTCTTGCTTTTACTGCCTAGACACCTGAGCAGGAAGAGAGAATTCGCTGCTAACTGTCATTATGGTTGGAGGTATTGCATAGCTGTGACAATCGGGGAACAGTTCATGGGCCTTTTCAATTGTTTCTACTGTCTTTTTCTAACGTGGGAAAGCTTGAATCCTCTGCTTTCTCCTTAAAGGGACTATTGAGCTTTTTCTTCTATCAGCTAAGTGATTACAAGGCTAGCAGAGAGGAGCATAGGTAATTTCTTTTCCACAGAGGGTGGCCGAGTAGATCAGGTATCTTCAAGAGTGGGAGGAAAAATTAAGAGCTTGGCTTTGGCTTAGTTCGTTCTCCAAGTTTACACCCAAACTTGGTTTATCGGCAATGTGCTCCCAGCAGTGCTGGGTGTAGCCTGACACAGTGACGCAGAGGCAGGCATTGCCACTTCCAGACTACGATTTTTTATGAAAAAAGTATTTCTTGCCTAAAAGGAAGAAAAAGCATAATCTGAACATGAAGCATTTTCTTAGCAATTTTGCATTATGTTTTTGTCACTGCTGCAGGAAATGCCTGAGGGGTAACAAGCCTCCTCCTGGACATTCCCCTTTGTGCCTCCTGCGGTCAACTTCAAATGCAGCGCGAAATGAGGTTTAGAAAGTTTTCAAAGAGGCAAGGTTAGCAAGAAGTTACTTTGAACTCACATAGAAAGTTGAGAAACAGCCTATACATTTCCATGCTATTGTTACCTCAGTGAAACTCCTGGCTTCTTTTTAGGAATGGTGGATTTCATTGTAAAGAGTGAGCTGGTAACCATTTTTAGTAGGCAGAACCTAAAATCTTAAATCTAGGGCTGTAGCTAGATACGCAGGAGCTGTACTCTGAAAACTAAACAGCCAGCGCTCTTCACCCCTTCTGCTATCGTCGTGCCGGAGTTCGTGTGGCACTGCTGTGAACTGGTGGCTGGAAGAGCTGGCTGAGCTGTTGGACCAGTGTGCACAGAAGAAAAGCAGTCATATGGTAGAGTTTGTGTTGTCACGTACCGCGTGAGTACCCTTGCAGTTCTTTTCTTTGAATTTCTGCGGATGATCTGAAGCTGTCTATCACACTTCTGTACAGGTGGTGAGTTTGAGTGGTGGGCAGTGCAGGACAAAGCGTCGTGTACATTCCTCAAGTAAAGGTGAGGGCAGTGTGGGTGAATAAGCTCTGCTCTTTGAGTGCAAGTGCTGCGGAGTCATCTGGGAATGAAGGCCAAGCCAGGCTCGGTCTCTAGCACCGCACAGTGGTGTGCAGGACTCAGCATGTCAGAACTACCGAAGCGCTCCTTTCCTGTTCAATCATTGTGAGCCTAATGCTTTGGGCTATTTGTTGCTGCAAACCACAAATGCTAAAAGACAGCTTTTCTAGAATCTGTTTCGTGTCCGAGGAGCTGATTGACAAGACGGTTGGTATTTTCTATGTCACAATTTGCACTTCAACTCACATTGCTTGTTTTCAGTTCAGTTTACCTTCAGTTGGCAACGTGCCTATGAGAGTATGAAGCTACATTTCAAAGGCGTAACTAATCTCGTATATAGCTGTAATAGCAGCAGCTACTTTTTAGAACTTGCATTGTCTGGCAATTCATGCCAAAAAGTGTAACTGGTCTTGGCTAACTGGTATTGTTAAACATATGAGGGTTTTAGCAAGAACATCACAGTTTACTGCCATCATGCTGCGGTTACTAAAGATGAGTAAAAGCATGCTATGTGTATGTTAGAGTTGGAGTATGAACTTAGATCCCACAAATATCAGAATTTGAAGCACTACCTTATTCCTCTGTGGTTCAAACCCATCTTTTTGCAATCTGAAAAATTCATTCGTGAGTAGTTTTACTCTGATTCATTGTAACAGGAGCCAGTGGTCCCTTGGTGGTTTCTGAGAGATGGATAAAGCTTCCCTTCCTGCCGTTAAGAAACAATCTGCGTAGGAAAACTACTAGAGAGTCTGTTTTACAGTTGTGCCCGTGCCTGTCTGGCCTTTTCTGGGAATGCACGAATAACAAAATTAAATTCTCAGCACATGAATAGCCATGACTGAGGAACAGTCTTTCATTTCCAGATTCTACCTACATACTATGATGAACCACTTATCTTAAAGAAAAGGCATTAAGACTGAATGGGATGAAAGCTCTAGGAAAGATGAAGTTTGCTTTTAGCATGCTTGGAGCACGCATAGCAGAAAATGACTGTAGCATATGTCTGTGAATTATTTACCATTTGGGTGATGTTCAATGTATAGCAGTACTTAGCATCTGGAAAGAAGTTTAACACCGATCTGCCTTTATTAGTACTCAGCTAAGTTCCTGAGAGGAAAATACTCCAACCAACTAAGCAAGCTCATAACGTGCCTGGAAGCCCGTTACAGATATAGGTGGTATTTTAAAAATGTTTTGCGGTTTTCATTCCTAGCTGTTACCAAATGGTAGATAGTGTTCATGTTTGTAATCAATAATTTTGAGTGTTTATGCTTATAAATGTAACGGGAGGATGTTATTTTACTGTTATACCATCAGCAAACTGTTATTTGCATTCAATTACATGGTAATGGGCTGTTGGAAATCTGTTCATAATATATGTGTAAAAACAAATATGGCCAGTGAAATAGTGTGTGTTTGTCCTCAGTACCCTGAGCTTCAACTCTCTTCTTACAGTGTCTCTTTCATCAGCTCACAACAGAGCTTGTGTCACAAAGCAGTCAGTCTCAGAGATAGTTTTGATCTAGCAGGAATCCTACTGAAAGACTGTAAGGTCCACATAGATGATCAGGAATACGAGTCACTTCCTAGTTCTGACTCACCCCATAGATGAACAGTTTTATGACTTTTACATAATTACTGACGAATCATCTGGAGGGCTGTAAAGGAAGATGTGTGGCACTTACCTCCGTGCCAGCTCTCTTCTCTGACTGTGATATGATATTAGTGAATCATAATCGAGGGAGAAGAGTACTTTCATGGACATTTGCAGCAGCACTGGGACCTCCCAGAGAGCAAAAGTGGCACAAACCATGAAATTGCTTTGGGTTTTTTTTTTTTTGTTGTTAGATTTTTTTTTTTGGCTTCATGTTAGCTTTTCACGTCAGTATTTCTTCCCTTGAATCATTGGCCTGTTCTTTGTGTCTTGATGATTACACTTCTGTCCGTGATTTTACTTTTTCTTGTCTGGCATAGCTTTAACCTTCTATACTTTCTCACACCTTAACAGCAGTCTTCCAGCACAACAGGAGCACAGTTTCGCACCTAAGCTGTATTAAATTAGATTTTGAATCCCAACCTGAAATGCTATGCTGAGTGTTACAGAAGTCTAGAAGTGGTGTCTCCACTCTTCTTTTTAACAAGGTCTGCATTGTTAGATGAGCACAAAATCTCTGTGCTCTACAGAGGTGTGGGGTTTCTTCATGCTCTTAACAAAATACATTTGATGTCTGTCTTGTGCGCTTGGTGCTGCCGCACGCTCTCAAATTTCTCTTCTGAGAAGGTTCACAAGATGAGAGGTAGTGTCCTAATGGAGCACAGCTCATTTCTGTCACTGAAGCTCTTCTTGCTTACTTTTGCCTACTTGTTTGCATGAGATCAGTAGTCATTACTGTTTACTTGGTGACATCAAGCTGTAATGATTCAGCTCTGAAAAGCTGTATTTACAGTCATCCAAATGAAACACAATGGTACACAAGTATCTAAAACAGAGGGCTTGATCTGATGTTTAGAATAAAATGCGGTGGTATCTTCTGAAAACCACTGTGGAGATGTTCCTGTTTAAATTCTGTTAGCCAGGAGACTGAGATACGCATTGTTCTTGAGTAACATGCCAGATGGCCAGTGTTCCATGACATCTTGCTGACAGAGTTTCTACTTTGTCATGGTCTTTTCTGGGTCATTTTGAAGAAGAAAGAAACGTCTTTCATGTTGTACGTGAGGTTAGGTGACGCTGTGAGTAAAATGTAAGTTCTAAATCAACTTGCATTATGTCTGTGACAGCAGGTCAGTACATTTTTTACATAACTTGAAATTACAAGTACGGTACAATAATAGCCCTTTTGCAACTCAGTTTCCAATTTTGTAAAATGGAATAGAATGAGAATGGAATACACTGATATAATTAAGTTACTCTGTATCGGATTACGTATTTGTGAGTTGTCAGTGGTGGTGTTTCAGTCTCCAAACATAACTTAAAATGCTGTTTGAATAGGATAGCATGGGGTGTAAGATAGTTTGTACAGAAAAATGTTTCCTTTGCTCACGTAATAGTATTGCCTTGGAAATGAAAATCCTGCTGACTTTTCAAAGTACAGCCACAGTCATATGGGAACCTGAAGATTTATTTGAAGACTTTTGACCGTTTTGAAGTGAAGAGACTGGTCTGGCTGATCAGATCTGATCTGTAAAAACTTGAGCTTTGCCTCATTACCTAGAGGAGTCGAGACTCTACTGGCATAGGTTACTGTGAATGACAAAGCTGATATCCAATGATGAGGAGAGTATTTGTGGCCTGAATAGCTGGGCCAGGAATGGTCCCGTCAGCTTTGTGAGGGAGACTTTTTGAGTCACGTCCAGGGATTTTCAGTGCGTCACTGAGTTATGTGGCTGGCTGTTTATAGACCGGACAGTCCTCAAGAAATCTGTGCTTTTCCAGTCAGATGCGTAATCCTGCTGCCACCTAAGGTCAGTGGTAGATTTTTCAGCCTCTTCAATGAAACTGGGAGTTGGATACGTGCTCACAATCTCAGAAGCGTGCACAGATTGCTCTCCAGTTTGAATGGGGCTTCCAGCTATGGAACAAGTATTGCTTGCTTTATGTGGAAGCAGCTCGGAAGGTGGAAGGTTTGGTTAATACGCAACTGCTCAGTCAGCTGTGATGGGGTTTTGGGATTTCCCCCCCTTCCAGATTCCCCTGCGTATGCCCGAGAATGTCTGGCTTTGTGTTTTTGAGGTTATGGTCTTTGAGGAGGATGAAATTTCCCAGAGTCTGCAGCCACACCAGCCTCTTCAGGTCCTACGGTTGTTGAATAATTTGTGAACTGCATGCTGTGTTCAGGAAGAGACAGAGCAGGAAGGATTTGCCTGTCCAAATACGGACGTCTGCTTTGGAGCTGGTTGTCTCAGTTTCCTCAGTAGTCAGTGAAGAGAAACAGGAGTAACAGGGGTATGACTTGCCACATCCAAGGCTGTGTCCCATCTGGTCACTCAGACCATCAGAAACGATGTGGTTAAAGCTTCATCAGAGCAGGACTCATTCATGCCAGAACTAAATAGTCCACGTTTTCTTCATGAGCTCGGACATGTTTGCAATTAACTGAAAATTACTTCATGTTTATTTGCCCATGCGTATTCCTCTTGAAAATAACAGCATGATTATTATTGTAATAGGTTTTCATTGGCTAAACTTGGTGGTTTTTTCCTTGTGTTAATTGAACAGAGGAAGATCATACATATAGGTTAAGGAAGCTTTTAGCTGTCTTTGGATTAGGTGGCCGAGCGGATCTCCAATTGAGTTCATGCTTCGTTGACTGAGAGCAAATCTTCAGGCTGGCCATTCATAACAAGCCAAGAATAACAGTCCTATTCCTAGTCAACGTATTTTCTTATTTTTACCTTCATGCTGGCAAATGCAGCTTCTGAAGGACTTGGAATTGGAGTAGGGTCTTCACCATGTCAAGCGGAGAGAAGTTTTGTGTCTCAGGAAGCTCTGCACACTGTGGTGCTCTCTTTTCTATGGCTCTCATTTGCAAGTGTGTCAAAAAGGCTGGTCTTCAAGGCTAGTCTCAAGAGATTAATCTTTCTCCATTAACCAGGCTCGGTGAACAAATCCTGGCAATATTCCTCTTTCAGGATCTTGACAGAATACTCTCAAACTTCTAACGTTGCTTCTAGGATATGAAACCGGACTGGAAGAATTGCTGGAGTGTTCATTTACTAACTGGTGTCTGTCTCCTGGAGGAAAAGGAAAAAAAAAATGGAAAGCACTGATCTCCCACTCCAAATCTTGGCTCGAGGTGAATAGATGAATGACAAGATCTCTGTTCTGCAGTGGGGCCTCTCTGACCTTTTGCTTCCTGTTGAGTTGTGAAACAACAAAGTAAACATTTAACTGAATGTGGCAGCCTGAAACAATTGGCCCTATTGTAGAAAGAATGCCAATTCCTTCTTTTGCTGCATAAATTCTCTTTGCAGGCAACGCTAATAGAGCTGCAGTGGAAGAAAGCCAGGCCTTTCATTGAGCCAGACCCAAGTTTAAGCAGAAGTGCAAGCAGTGTGTGGCTTTGTCCCTGGAAGTGTCCTGGTTGTAGCAGGGCTGCTGAGGATTGCTCGCGATCAGAGCCCTTTCAGAATTATTTTGTTTGTAGCTTCAGAAATCAATTTATGATACCAAAGTTTTCAAAGCTCTGCTATGGGGGTTGGTGGGAGTAGTTGGATTTGATGTCGGGTTTTTTTTACTGGTATAACCATTCCAGAGTGGAATTGCTGACATATGTTCCTTGTACAAAGAGGAGCCATGCTTCAAGGTTGTTTCCTTGATGTCGTAGCACTGCCATGACTCTGCATATCTAGCTGAGGTATGCTTTTCAGCATGGATAAAACCACGAGTTCTAAAGTGCTATAAATTTACCTGAACTTCATGTTCATCCAACGCAGATGTAAGTAGTCTATTCCCTCGTTCCAGGCTCACTGGTTTATAGTAGCCTTGGTCTGTGCTTTGTGATGATCTGTCATAGTATTGGAGCCTGCAAAACCTCCTGCTGAAGAAGACTTGGCTAATACGGATATGTATTTCCAGATATAGTCCATGAGAACATTTTGTCCTGCCTTTAAAATGCTGTCTAGCATGGAAATAAACATTACAAGTAGAAAGAGACAATCTAGAAATATATTTATTTTAATCATAATTCTGCCCATCGGATAAATCTGCTGCCCCACTTTATTTGTTATGGACTTTTTTATTTAGAGCAGATTGGTAAGTAAATTGTGTGGATTGCCCAGCTGTGTGGCTCTTCTGTGTTTGTGCAGCACTGCGAGTCAGCTTTGTTGCTCTTGCTCGCATGTTCTTTCCCTACTTGTTTCAGAGACATACTTCTTTTGCTTTTGTCTTTCATGTCCAAAATATTATTTTATCTTCTCAAAATTCAATGGAAGACTGTGCAGATGGATGGCTTAAAAACTAGTTTTCAGCTCCTTTCCCTTGGGGGCTGGGGAGGGTTTTATTGGTGTCACTTTGGCATAGCAAAACACAGCTCTCTTTTTCCAGAAGCAAAATTTACGATTCTTTCTGCCTGTTTAGATTTACTCAGTTCTTCTGGAATTCATCCAGCTCTACGTGTTTCAGGACTTGAAACAAAACACTGGCATTGGTTTTGTTAGACCTGTCTCAAGCAGCGGGGTTTTAAAGCTGGTATTTTTTAAAAATACTTTTCTGCTTCTGTAAGTAAAGAGCTTTGTGAGACTGACTCCAGGTATTTTTTTTTATGAGTATAGCATTACTGCTGAACTTTTGGGTTGTATCCAGCTTTTCCAGGAAAACTGCGTGGTAAACGGTCAGGAGCTCTCCCTCGCCTCTCCCTCGCGCCTCTCACCTCTCCCTCTCCCTCTCCCTCTCCCCTCTCTCCCTCTCCCGTCACCCTCAGCTCCCTCTCCCTCTCCCTCTCGCCTCTCACCTTCTCCCTCTCCTCTCGCCTCAGCTCTCTCCTCTCCCTCTCCCTCTCCCGTCTCCCTCCCCGTCTCCCTCTCCCCTCTCTCTATCTCTCCTCTCTATCTCTCTCTATCTCTCTCTCTATCTCTCTCTATCTCTCTCTCTATCTCTCTCTATCTCTCTCTATCTCTCTCTATCTCTCTTCTATCTCTCTCTATCTCTCTCTATCTCTCTCTATCTCTCTCTATCTCTCTCTATCTCTCTCTATCTCTCCTCTATCTCTCTCTATCTCTCTCTATCTCTCTCTATCTCTCTCTATCTCTCTCTATCTCTCTCTATCTCTCTCTATCTATCTCTCTCTATCTCTCTCTATCTCCTCTCTATCTCTCTCTATCTCTCTATCTCTCTATCTCTCTCTATCTCTCTCTATCTCTCTCTAACGTCTCTCTATCTCTCTCTATCTCTCTCTATCTCCTCTATCTCTCTTCTATCTCTCTCTCTCTCTCTCTCTCTCTCTCTCTATCTCTCTCTATCTCTCTCTCTCTCTCTCTCTCTCTCTATCTCTCTCTATCTCTCTCTATCTCTCTCTATCTCTCTCTCTCTCTCTCTATCTCTCTCTCTCTATCTCTCTCTCTCTATCTCTCTCTATCTCTCTCTCTATCTCTCTCTCTCTATCTCTCTCTCTCTATCTCTGTCTCTCTCTGTCTCTGTCTCTCTCTGTCTCTGTCTCTCTCTGTCCTCTCTCTGTCTCTCTCTGTCTCTCTCTGTCTCTCTCTGTCTCTCTCTGTCTCTCTCTCTCTATCTCTCTCTCTCTATCTCTCTCTATCTCTCTATCTCTCTCTATCTCTCTGTCTCTCTCTCTGTCTCTCTCTCTGTCTCTCTCTGTCTCTCTCTGTCTCTCTCTGTCTCTCTCTGTCTCTCTCTGTCTCTCTCTGTCTCTCTCTGTCTCTCTCTATCTCTCTCTCTATCTCTCTCTCTATCTCTCTCTCTATCTCTCTCTCTATCTCTCTCTCTATCTCTCTCTCTATCTCTCTCTCTATCTCTCTCTCTATCTCTCTCTCTATCTCTCTCTCTATCTCTCTCTCTATCTCTCTCTCTATCTCTCTCTCTATCTCTCTCTCTATCTCTCTCTCTATCTCTCTCTCTATCTCTCTCTCTATCTCTCTCTCTATCTCTCTCTCTATCTCTCTCTCTATCTCTCTCTCTATCTCTCTCTCTATCTCTCTCTCTATCTCTCTCTCTCTCTAAATATATGAGAAAACAGAAACCTACCAACCAAAATACCCCAAAAGCCTTTCCTTGAATAGAAGTATTTCATTTGCTAGTTCTACAAAATTATCAAAGGCACAGTATTTGAAAAATGAATATGATTTGTCACTAGCGCTTCTTACTGTGAGGTGATTTCTGTCACTTGAAATTTGTCAACACTGTCTGGGCTTCTTCCTGAGGTTTTTATGCAATTCTCACACTTCGCCTTCAGAAATGACCCTGTAAAAATTGAGACCTCTGTGGTGTCAGATCTCAGCAGAATGTCACATTGGTCTTCTCCAGGTTTAAATTCTAAGCATTTTCTTTTTCAAAATCCACTAGGCAGACAAGTTTTGTTTCTTACAGAAGTCTGAATCTTGTATTCCTTTTAAATTGAAGTGGCAGAAACCTTTTGGAATCTGTAAACATTAAGGCAGGACAAGAGACAGACAAAGGTCTTGTGCTGCACAAGAACCTCGTGGAAATACAGAGCTGATGGAAGGAGATGGCAGGTATTGGGACAGGGGAATTGGTTTGGACAGCAGAACTGTGAAGGGCACCTCTGCTCTTGGAGAGGAGAGAAAGCATGCACAAGCCTAGTAGTTTTTCAGCGTGTGAAATGTAACACTCATTTTTGCTCCTGCCTTTTCTCTGGTCTTCAGAAATTCAGTCGTCTATGCATCTAACCTGCTTCTCACCAGGACCAGCTGCTCCATGCTGCCCCAAGGATTTCTTCTTTGCTTTGTGTGTAAGTGTTAGCAAAGCCATTCCCTTTCCTTTTGAAATGTCTCCTGCAGTTCAAAAAAAGAACTGCAGTTGAAACGTGCTACCGGAGGTTTTGTGCAAGCCTAAAATATGCCTTACGGATAAGTAAGTATTGTGCTGTTATTTCTTCAGATGGCTTTGCTGTTGTGACATTTTCACAGCAGCTGCAGGCATATAGGCTTAGGATGGATGGCATCTATCGTACAGGCTGTAAAAAAGACTTAAAACTGAGCTACAGACTGCCGGATGCCTAACTGTAATTTCGGCTTTAAGGGAAACACTGAGTTTTTGGGAGTGGCTTTTATAGTAGTCTTTTAACGCTCCAAAGGTGTCTGGAGATGTCAACGCTACCCGAATAAAAAGGAAATGATAGGATACCAAGGGGAGAAGGTTGGGACGCTAATGTCCGTTTTCTCTTGCTAACAGGGAGAAAATTTTTCTTAGAAATGAGAACTCTGGTTTTATGAGGTAAATACCTCTTTTTCCTCATTAAATAGTATTCCTTTGAATAGAAAGTTCCAAGTTCTCAGACCACCTATTTAATATCTTTACATATCCTAAGATTTGCTTTCCAATAAATTGAAATGTTAATGATTAAGTTGTAGTAAATTAGTTCAATTTAATTTCTGTGTTGTGAGCATTACTTGGGGAAATAGGTTTAGCGACAAAGCAAGAGACTTTGAATGTCAGAGTTTCTTGCTTTTGTTCCTCAAAATTGCTTTTTAGAGAGGCGTTTGAGGATTTGGTGAGGACGAGTACAATCCCGTCTATGACAATTTCTAGCAAATTGAGAAGAAATGTAGTCTCATATATAATGGTTTTCACATACATTTTTTAAAATAGAGAGCTGCTGTGCAAAAGTGTTCTGAGTCTAACCTTGTCAAGTTTGTCTCTCTGCACTTTTTGTCAAGCTGGTTTCTCTGAGCAAGTGTGGCAACCACTGTGTTATTTCACAAGAGTGTGTCATGGCAGGAAGGAGAAGAGAATTTTAATGACATGAGATGAGGACAGCAAAGAACAGTAGATCAGGTGGGAGCTACAAAATCCATTTAAACCTAGGTTCCCCTACTTCATGCTCACAGAGCTGCTTTCTTTGGTAGGTCAGTAACCGCTGTTTTCTACTCGAATGGCAGTGTAATAAGCTGTGCGGTATGTGCTGGAGATATCTTCATTAGTCAGACGAGCATCCTTTTACTGCAAGAGCAGGCCAGGAAGAAGTCATTTTACAAAATCAAAATTACACAAGTGTAGCATCAGCAGAACAACATTAGGTGGCCAGAAGAGATGCCCAGTCTTAGTAACCAGTTCCTTCAGCATGCTGTGTGCAGGTAATCTGCTGCGGTAGCTCCATTTGCAAACACACATGCAAAAGTACTGAGAGTTTCTCAGTCACACCCAGCCATGTCAGTTGGAATGGCATCCATTCACAGTGATTCCAAAGGCTCCAAACAATCCCATTTCACTCACATTCAGCGAAAATGCAAAATTTTGGGGTATATGAAATACCCATGTTATTTCCACATGAAGTGACACAGATGTCCTTAGGAGCCCTGCACTGCAGTCAGCAAATCCCTTTGTGTGGCCCAAGCATTCGAGCTCCAGCGCTCTTGCGGGATATACTCTGTGTGTTAATTAGCATTAGCTTTTTAAAATATATATAGGAAATACAAGAAATACAGAATTTGTTGTGCAGAAAATCACTAATCAAACAATTATTTTTGTGTAGAGTAAGTAATGTCTTATTAGGATTATGTGTTCATGCTTCTACAAAGGTGCAGATTTAATCTGTATTTTGATGAAAGATTAAAACCACAAATCCTGTTTAATAGTGGATCTCCAGCAATAAGTAGCTGTGTTATTTTATGGCTAACGTCCAACATGAGCATTAATAATAAGGACACTTTGGTACCCGTTCCACAGTGAAGACTAACCTGGGTATTGCCTATAAGACAGGAAGCAAATGCTTGCTTATTATGTGGGGAGCATGGCTAAACATTCCAAAAAACAGCACTTAGTCGTGGAATGGATAAATAGTTTTGCAGTAATTTTGTTGATTATCGATTAAGTTATCTGCTTTCTTTCAGAATAGGTCTATTCAGATGAATTAAAATGTCCCTCTGAAGTATTTTATTGTAAATTCCTGATGATTAGTCCTGGTTCCTTTATGCTACAGTATTTCTTAAAAAGAATGTGTGCATTTGGTTCTAAATTGCATTTGTCCATTACAGTTATTTACAGGCTCTTATTATAAAATATAAATTCACATTAGTACAACTTTTGAATTACGCGATTTATTCTTAATTTTGAGATCTGGAAATCTTGAGGGGGTTTTGCTGCCGTGTTGGATTTTTTGATTTGGTGGCTTTTTTTTATTTTTTTTTTTTTTTTTCCCCCTGAATATACTGACAGAGTTTCAATAATTTATCTGTTGGATATTACACTAGTTGGGCAAACGAAGAAGCATTGAGGTGCTCTGCAAACTTTGAGCGACTGGATAAAAACTTGTTATCCAACTTGTGAAAGCATGAATCGGCTAGAAGGGACTTGAGGATTTCCTGCTGCTGGAATATTCCCTTTTCTAGTTGGCATCATGCATACTGTCAAGGTTATGCACAGTGCAAGAGGCAGCCGTGGCCGAACCGAGAATTTCTGTGAGTTATCTGTGAATCTGTGGTGTAGCAGTTTTGTGCCAAGCGACTTCTAATATGTTCTGCTCATAATGCTGCCAGTGATTTGGAGCTGTATTTGGTGGCTTCCTAATACGTGGAAGTAGAAACTCAATATAGGTTTTTGAGGTTAGTTTAACATGCCCCAAACCCCAAAGTCTTCTGTACCAAAAAGATAAACCCAGCACTTTAGCATGAAACATTAATGCGTGATGTTAGCATGAAAATACAGGAAACTAAACAGTCCCCACACTTGCTGATACATAAGAACCATATCAGCAACAGATGAATAGCTTCTTATGAGGATTTAGTCTGAACAAATCTATGGATGTGCTAGCCTTTCCCCTTTGTTTTTTTCCCTGTCTTTGGAACAACAAAGGGTTTCCTCTTGTTGGGGGGGGGACACACACACGGACAGGGCTATCTTTTTCACATGTCTTATAAGCAGGTTCCTTTTATTCTTTGGGAACTCTACCAAATGGTTTTAAATTGACGTAGGGTTTCCAGAGCAAGACAAGAAGATATACGTCTAGTCTGGATTCAGTCCAAAGTATCTTTACCTCCAAACTGGTTTAGGCCAGAGAGACAGGATGTTCCACAGAGCGAAAAATCCAGGTGATTAAAGAGCGTGAACAAACACAGAGTATATTATTAACAAAACACCAGACTGCATTTCATGTTGCGTTTTTTGCCTGATGACCCATAGAGTTGACTCAAAAAGTTAACAGAAAGACAAAGGTCTGTTTTTTTATAACTAATAGACACAAAAGACTCTCTGAAGCCTTCCACCTGTATGGGGATCTTAAAGCTGTACACACTGGTCCTGTCAGTGGTACAAATACACCACAAGGAGACTTTGTGCTCGGGAACGTGTGCTGAGAGAATGTTACGCCATCTGCTGTGGAGGGGGTTTTACTGTGATTCACCATTCCGTATGTGTCTAGCAGTTAGGCTCCTTGTTATCTCCAGGCTCCTCATGCTGTCAATCACGTCTTTCATTTCTTCTTTGTGTTCTGACTCACAGGTCTGTCAGTGCCATTCTGTCTGTCCTACATTGTGACCTCTTCCACTTTCAGGATGTGGCTGATACCTCCATGTCTTGATCAGCAGCTGTCTAGGTCGTAATCTGTATGGGCAGACTATGAGTCACTCTGCTTTGTGGCAAGGACGCATGTAGTAGAGGCATGAGGTGGAGGGTAGATGGTGTTTGGAGACTTGTGGAGCACTTGACTAGCAGCTGACAAATTCTGGTCAAAAGCAGGTAAATAGGATGGAGTGGTCTTGGCTACTCTTATCCGAGGAAGAGAAAAAACAACAACAACAACAAAAAAACCCCCAAACAAAATCCTGAACCTTTTTAGCAGCTGTTGATAGCGTTGGGAGATACCGCTCCTGGGAATTTGCATGCCTTTGACCCCAGAAAGCCTGAAGAGATTCGCCACGTAAAAGTTTCTTCAGGAAATTCAATCGGAATGAGTGACGGAAGTGCTGTGTTGCATCCTGTCCATGTGCATGCCTTTCCTTGGGAGGCTGCGCTTCTGCTCTTCTCCTCTGCTGGCAGAGGCTTGAGGTGCCAGTGAGCCTGTGGACATGTGCGAATCCTGGTGATGTTTTACAAAAATTGCTTTCTATTCTCTGTACAGTGTGTGGAGATCTTGGGAAGGTGAGCATCAGGCTCCTCTACATCTGTTTTTCACAGAAGCTTACTTTATTACAAACGGACTTACGTATCCTGGGTTTTCTGTCTCAGGGTTCCAATACTATTGGAGTTTCCATTTTAGCCAAACAGAGTGCCCTAGCTCTAGTTTAACTCCGGTGTTGCCGGCTAATGGTATTTAAGATACATTTTAGCCAGGAGGGACAGGAGCTTTTGGTGCTGTGGAAGCAGTGGATGTTGAATCCCTGACCGGCAGTGCACTGCAGTTGAAGATGACGGCTTTTCCAGTACTGCTCACAGCATCACTCAGGAATGTGTCTTCTCCTTCACGGAGATGCCAGCTGCCTTCTCTCCCTGTCCCGCTGTTAGTCAGCAGATGCACTGCGCTCCTCTGGATCCAGAGTAGAAGACATTTTCCCTAAGGCTTCCTCCCTCTTTGCTACCTAACCCTTCTTTGTTATTGCTGAAACAGAGATTTCCTGAGACACTCTGGGCATGGGATTGCTTTGAATGCCAGGAGAGGTCCTATGCAGCAGCACGTAGGGGAGCTCCACAGGGAGCCCCAGGATGCCTGCCTGCAGCAGGGGGTGCGAGCATGAGTCACAAGCCGCAGAACCGGGAGGGCAGGGGCGTCAGCGCCATTTGCGCTTGAGTCACTCCTCGCCAGCAGCAGGTCAGCTGGCGGATGGCTGCAGCCTGAAGGGAAAGCTTGGAACTCACCAGCCAGCGCTCAGTTCCCAAAGGGAATATCTGCATTTCATCAGTGTCTTGTATTGTCTCTCTGAGAAATGGTATTCAGTTGCAGGTAATTGGTAGTGCTTTGGTTTCCTGTGGCTTTCCACCTATTCATTTGTGTTGGGTCAGCTCAGCTGCTTTATAAACATGGAAATGGGCTTGAAATCTGATGAGCTTGCAAGATGAAAGAAAACCTAAAATGTTATTAGATTTCAAACGCCAGAACTGTGGGACTTTCTACCAAGCTCTGGTTTAGTGAAATTGCATTAACTTAGCCTTTCTTTCAGGCTTAGTTAGAGAAATTGTTCCTAGGTACTGTAAACAATTAAAGGACCAAATTATTCTTCAGTGCTTGTGTTTGTGTTCTTTAAAAAAGACAACTGTGTGGGAATCCTGTAGCAGGCAAAAGGAAATAGTGGTACCAGTGAAGTCCGCGGGCCTAAAAATTGTTTAATGTGTCCTGGGTATAAAAACACACTGAAGTTTCACAACAAAATGGCAAACATAAGATACCGTGACCTGTTTTCTAACCCTGGGACAAGATTAAATTTGAACTGATGACAGGTATTGTAATATTTGCTTACACAAACACAGTAAAAGTTTTGTTAAGTCTTTTGGAATGTTAGACACTCACTTCTGTGTGATTCGCATGATAAAATCTCAAAGAATGCAACAGGAACACTTTTCATATGTAAAGTAACAGTCATCAAGGTCTTCCAGAATATTCTTTGTATCCTCAGTCTTTGTACTGAAATGTTCTATGGATTTTTCTGTAAGTTAGGTGGAGTAAAAAGCCAATTTACTGTCCTAAATGCAGTTTTCTGTTTGCATCCCAAATACATTTAGCTACAATTGTGTCTCCGTAATGCAAATGTTTTGAAAGTAAAATTGCTTTTACTTGGAGTTCTGTCACTATTGATGTCACTGCATTTTACCTACTAGCAGAAGAGTCTAGTTGAAGGCCGTAAGTCATTCGTGGGCTTTTGTCTCTTCATCTCTCTTGCAAGACATCTGGAGTTGTTCATAACTCTCAGAAGTATTCCTGATTTTTAGTAAAAAGTTTTCAGAGATACAGACTTACAGGTATTTTAGCTGTTTCCTGGCTATTGTCTCCAAATACTCGAGAGATTATTTTGTCCCAGTACCCTACTGCACTGGTACTGAACCTTGTTTTACAGCCCAGCATTCTGCCAGCTCAGTGGTCATCCGTGAACAAAACTCTGCCACCTTTGACGCAGGGGCTCTGATCAGTCAATGGCTGTGGAGCATTTTTGACCAAATGCAGAATCTGAGCATTTCTTATTTAGACATTTGAAAATATTGGTGCCTGCAGCTTCCTGGGAAGCTGGGCAGTTCGGCAAGAGTGTGGCAAGTGGTCTGCCATGTCAGGCCTAGGAGGCGGTTGCTTGCTTTTGGAACGTCCTCCCTCCTTCCCCAGGAAGGGACTTCCTTCTCCCACTTTTGGACTGGCGTTGAGCTCTTCATCCTGGATTGTCCCATTCATATTGCACTTCTAGAGATAGGCTTTCTTTCTGACCTGTGGAGCTTGCTTATTTTTCAGTGGCTTCACGAAACTCAGCGTCACCAATCAGATCGTCAGACACCTCATGGGGCTCTAGGGTGCCGATTCACTAAAATCTCACCTTTGGTACTATTTAAATATATGTCTTGGTTGTTGATTTTAAGATATGATAAGCTATGCATCAGCTTGCGGTCCAGAGCAGGAATAACTATGAGAAATATCTACCTTTTCTGTATTATTGTGGAAGATTTTACCCTATGAATGTAGTAATGCACAATCTGATTATTACAGATATTTTTATAGATTGTTATATTTGGGTTTATCCCAATGTATTTAAACACTTGTGATTGTTGTTGTCTACTGGAAAGCGGTTGGTTTTGTCGTGTGGTGGTGTTGTCCCCCCCTTTACTTCCGTTAACCTGTTTTCCAAGACGATTATGTATATAGTTGCTGCTATTAGCTCCTTTCCGGTTTCCATTAATCTTGAATTTCCAAGGTTGTCAATACCACATTTGGGAAAGTGTGGTGTTTTCTAGTTAAATTCAACTCTTTTGAACTGCCCTGATTTGTAGTATCCGACCAAGAAAATGTGTATTTTAAATATAATTTCTGGTTGCCAGAGATGCACCTTTTCCTGCCACGGGTATAGTTGGCTGCCCAAGGTTTGACTACAAACCTACATTGTTTCTTGTTTTTCAGGTCAAAGTAACATCCAGTCAGACTGCGTGTGGCAGAAACGGGGTTTTCTAGCACGGTGAGTGGTGAGTACTTGCAGAGTCGACAGGCTGGCGATTTCTAATGACCAAGAATTCAGGCAACACTGCATCCTAAATAAAAGCCAAAGGTGGTCAGTGATCACTAAGTGAATTCTGTTTCACCTCTACCTCTTTTATAGGTGGCTTCAGGGAGGAATTTAGAAAAGACACATTGCAGGATGACTTAAATGTGAGCTCTCATGAGCATTACAAGGAGCACTGCCAGGGGGAAGTTCACAAACGAGTTTTGAAGGAGCCATTTAAAATGGTAATACGGGTAGGGACTTAATGGTGGTGTTCATGAGAAGACCATAAGCAGGGATCATGCAGCAGAGGATGTTTTTCCGTTTAGCACTCATTGCTTTTGACTTCAATTGTAAACTCTTTCCTGTTTCATCACCTGCTGCCACAGCTGAACACAGACCAGAAGTGTCTCTTGTAGCAGTTTTCAGTGTTATGATTTTCCAGGCCATTTTCATTGAAAGGTTCCAGGAAAAGCCAGAAAAGACCCTGCAAAGTCAGAATTCCTCTGTTTTCATCTCCTTGGCCCAAAGCAGGATCTAATAACCTGCTCTCAGGCATCCTGGTATCCAGTGATAGAGAATCTCCTATCTCCATGAACAGTTTTAAATTATTTTTAATAGAAGTTTTTGCCCCCTGACAAACTTATAAATAAAACAACTTGATTTCATTAATTATATAGGAGCACTCAGATTTTGACATGGGCAGCAGAGAGAGAGTGCTGTCGACATGACTGCTGTAGCTTCATTCTGTGTTCCAGTGCGACCCACCAGATGAAAGAGGGCACGATTAAGGTACGTGTGACTTACGGCAATAAGAACCCCCCTGCCCACCTCTTGGCCCCCTGTTTTCCTTTAAGATTCTGTACCATGAAAAATTCTCATTTATTTTGATATGTTTTTCTGATCTTTGCTCATGTTGGTTTCATGAATGGAAATTTCTCTCCTGTCTTCAGTGACAATCATTAGTAAAACTGGTGTTACAGAAACACAGATGGGAGAGGGACAGAAAAGTGACTAAATTAGACCTAGACAATACATAGATAAACAATGTGCAGATTAGCGTCATATTTTACAGCAAGGCAGACGGTAATGATTTACCTTACAAGGCATAATAACTTAAAAAATCACACGGAGAAAGTGTATTTACTAATGTTGTTTAAAACGAGGCCCCAAAGGCAGCACAGTGAACGCCAATTATTTTGTCCAGACTATGAGTATCTGTTAATTTGGTACATTTTCTTGCAATGTCAAATGTGTCAGATTTGTTCAGTCAGGCCTTTCCTACACAGTAGCCAATCTATTACGAATATGGATTTCTTTGGTAATTGCATGTTCTTTGATTTATTTGAATGCTATGATACAATCAGTTTCTTGTGAGCTAGGTGCCTGCAGTACACTGAAGGGTTGCTTCTGCAGCAGAAGTAATTACTTTCTCATTAGGGCCTAAAAATTAGTTACAAGGCCTGTCAAGTTGTACCTTCCTACAGGCCACGTTCATTGCAACTGAAACCTCCTGTGCTATGGTCAGTCGATGCAGTAGAGTCACCTCCACAGCCCTGCTCTGCTCCAGGATGATCAGTAAGTGCCACTTTAATGGCATCTTTTTCCACTTGCCTCTTGGCTAAAGGAAAGCAACAGAATAATGCTCGGTGATGCAGCAGATATTTCAAAGTCCTCCTAAATTAGGCATATCATGGAATTTCAGAAATGCAAAAAGGAATGTCCGAGCTAGGATTGAATTAGCTAGGAAGGTTTTGGGCCTTCTGTGATACCAGCTTTTGACCAGAGTTTTACTGTCTTTTATTGTATGGTACCTGTTCTGTCCCTAAAGCACTACTGCAAGGAGCAGATCAGGAAAGAAGATACTATTGGCTGTTGTACACTATTTTCTGCAGAGGAATCATTTACCTTTGCACTGCTTACTTGTCCCCAGCCTTCTGATTTACCGTGACCTGCAAGAGAACGTTGCTCTATCACAGCCAAGGCATTCAGGCAGGGGTAATTGAGCCATTAAATTATCAGGTGATGGAAGTAAAAATCTCGTCCATGCAGTGGATGCATTTAGCAATCTGACTCCTTTTAGTTTACGACTGACTATTATGTAATGTGTGCATTGCTACATAGATGCACACTTTGCGTCAAACAAAGAGGTAAGCAGCTGTTCTGACGTACACTTGAGCTGACATGGGGCTCATGACTTCTGTCAGCTACCCGTAGAGGAAGGTGACAACTGGGGTTTCTGAGGGTAAACTGTGAATATGGACAGCCCAGTTAATAGAACTTGGCTTCCCCACTGCTTTCTTGGAAGTCTCCTGCCAGGAGTTTATAGCTGTGGCTGAACTAACAAACACATGAAAAACCCCTTTCTTTCCAATCTGGGTGCATTTTACCTCTAGGTATCTATGAAGGAATGCACAAAGCCGGGCAGTGTCCAAGTGCTGGTGAGTTTATATAGAATTGCAAAGGGAAACAAATTCCATTTTGGTTACGAATAGCAAAGATGATGATGCTCTGGCTGAAGATACATTTGGTATGACAAGCAGAGGCAATCTAAGATGCATGTGTTTTATGAGAACGTCATAGGCATGTGGCATTTGTCTGTGCCAGTTGTCCAGCTCAGCTATTCTGGAAATTATCTATGTAATAAAAGCACATCAGAATTCTATTATGGCTCCCTTTCCTGTGCAGAACTACTACAACACAGATTTTGGGTTTACCTGCAAGGCTAGTAATGGTAAAAAGCACATCTATACACTGCATTTCTGTTGTTATTAAACAGGCAGAGGGCATTAGAAACGCTATTGTGACAGAAAACATAGGGAAACCTGAAACCCTAGAATGAAGGAATGAAAAGGATGCAACATGCTCACTGGGACAAACTTCTGGAGTGAGGTTAGACCAGGGTGTAATGGAGAATCTGCTGCTGCTAGATAGATGTACTTTGCTTCCACAGCAGTTCTCTGTGTTGGTCTCATCATGTAATCTCAGACCATAGTAGCATAGAGGAGAAAGTGAGTCTCTTTTGGCTTGGTAGCATAGTTTGATTTTAAATTAAAGGGGACATTGCAAAAGATCTTGAACATTGACTCTGCAAGTCGTTTCCTTCCCTTTTATTGACAGTATAGGACGTCTTAAAAGATTCTACATGTCTCTGCCCTATCGAAAATCTCAGGGAAAGGTAATTCTGTGGGGATGTCCAGACTCAGCATGGTCCAGTATGTCTTGATGCCGAGGGAGACAGTAGCCTTGGTCATCTCTTCTGTTGGGGAGAGTATATAGCATGCACAGCGTTCCCAGGACCAATATCATAATAAGACTATGTGCTCCTGTGTCTGAGCTGGGTATCCATGCTGCATTGTTACTGTCATCCATGGAAAGTAAGGGACAGGGCCTGTCTGAGGTTTGTGAACTAGATTTGGTGGCAACAGTTCTCCTTAAGCAAGTGGTGGCCTGAGAAGCCATGCAAAGGTAGGTAACGAGTTAATCTGCAGGAAGGCACTTGTATCAATCCCGTTTTTTTCGTATCCAATTTGTCCAGAAACAAGATAGTGACAAAAATCTCCAGCTGTGAAATCTGATCTCCGTATTACACAGTAAAGATATTTATTTGATTTTTGAAATTTAAATGAGCCCATCTTCCAGTATCTTAGGATGTCTGCTTTATTTTTGAACACGAAGTTCTCCAATTTTATCATCTCCGTGTAGCCTGATCACATAAGCGAGTCTCCTAATGCACCTGGATTTTTAATTTTAAAAAATAAAGGAGGGCAGCAGGAGAATGGATGCATTTGTCACTTGGGCACAGGAAGGTAGTCCAGCATCTTGGCCAATGTGAAAAGGACAGCCAGAAGAATGCGGTCTATTTGAAGAAATTGGTTAGAGGTTATCGTGTCCTTCCCTCTGACCATAAGAACTCAGGAGATTTTTTTTCTTGACTTTGCAAGAGATGATAAATCAGCTTAACATGGAGTGGATGTGATCTAGCTCTGTCCCTACTGTCTTTGCAAAGACATTGGCTAGATAGGTGCAAAACTCTTCCTCACTTCTGCAAATGTCCCTTAGCTTCTTGGACTGAGCTCTCGTATAGCAAAAACATCTTCCACCCATGTTGTCTTCCTCCAGTAATCTCCAAACCAATGCACGTGTTCCACAAAAGTATGCACAAAGCATGTATTTTACTTGTAATTTGAAATTGGCTTGCTTTAATTTTTGGCCCTTGGTTGGACCAGCTGCTTTAGAAGCCCTTGCTTCGTGTCTTATTCGGGAATTCTACAGAATTCTTTATTTAGATTATTGCAAAATCTTTACCAGCTCGTAAATAATTTCTGCCATTTTTCACCCAAAGTTTTTCAATGCTGTCTTTCAGTTGCAGACCCCAGAGTTAGACTTGGGCTCCCGTGTCCTTTTCATCTGTACCAGGCCTAGAAGGGAAAATACTCCCTGCTGGTTAAGATATTCCAGTGCTGCGATCAGATCCGTTCCTAGGGAATAGTTCTGGGTGGCTCAGCCTCAGAAAAGAGGAACCAGTTACTCCTTTACTGATTTGGTCTTCAGACATAAAGCTGACCTAAAAGTTGCACTAAACTTTCATAAAGAATCAAACCCGTGGTTTGTCAGCAAGCTCTGCTAGTCCTACACTCAAAAAGTTGATAATATTACTGAGAAAACTGAGTAACTGTGTACCTGCAGAAATTACTTATTCCTCTTCAGAGAAAAAGAAAAAAAAATAAAAATTATAGAAGTCAGACTGGCAGGAGATATTAATTAGATTACTTTGAGGCCCGACCTCCAATTTTGTATCCAGAGGTCATTGCTCTTATTGGAGACATGAGTTGATATATCAGTGTATCAGGCTCAACACAGAAGTGCCATCCAAACAGTGTACGGGGACCCTTCGCATACTCTGTCCTAGGAGATAGTTAATCTGGGTTACTGTTTGCAACCTGTTTCATTTCTCTTGCTCAAGAGCGTTAGCAAATGTTTATTTTACAGAATGTTCTGTTCCTCTCATTTATTTTCTTTGTGTCTTTTTTTTTTTTTTTTTTTTTTTTTCCCCCGTCTCTCCTAAGAAAATGCAGGCAAACCCTAGAGCAACTTTAGCCTGCAAACATCATGTTGCAGGCTGGACTCCGGCTGGAGGAGTTTCTTTACTGATGATGGAGAAGAGTAGAAAACATCTTGAGAATGATCTGCCAGACAGCGAAAGGGCCTTTAACCAAAGCATTGTCTTGCTTGAAAACACTCAACAAATTGAACACCAAGGCGAACAGTCTATTTAGGGACCCTGAAAAAGACTGCCAGGCTCTGAGAGCGGCATAGGGGTGCCCTTTTTCGGTTACTTCATCTCTGCCCTTTTCTCTGCCTCAGCGGATGCAAGAGACAAGGAAGGCTGTCCAAGTGACCATCCAGGAATATTCAAGTACCCGTCTATATCCCTTTACAGCGAGTGGCTCCCTTTACACCTCAATGTCTGTCTGTCTCCGTAAGGTAACGTTGTTTGAGATGGCATGTAGACATCCCTATAGTTTCTGCCTTGTTGCTAGACACTTTGAGGCAGAAAGGGGGTGACAGCCCCTGCCTCTCCTGTCTGACAGGCACTCTGTATGAATGGAAGAGGCTAAACGGCAGCAGCAGATTTTCTGGTTTTTCTTGATAACTGGAATAAAGGAGAGAAGGGAGCAGTCTGTGCACTGCAATTAACATAAAGTGTTATCGCAGCTCATTCTGTAATGCGATACAGATACAATCTCAGCAGAAAATTGGTTACTGCACTGAGTCACAAACATAGAGCAATGCTGGGTTTTGAGGAAAGTAATTAGCCCCGGGACCCGGTGGTTTCTCATTTCCCCTGTAAACACGGGTCAGTGAGGCAGTACATCCCATAGGCTTCCAAAGTCAATTTAGATAAGGTACAGAGCCAATTTATAAACCAAAGTTTTAACGAATGCTTAGCAAGAGGCAGGTGCAGGTCTTCCTGCAGTGCCCACCGTATACTACTCTGTTCCACGCTGCTTTTCTTTCTTGAGCTCCAAGTACCCTGTCTCTGTGTGGGCGCTGTTGAGCCAGCCCAAACCCCTGGTACCGCTTTGGTACCCTTTGCCACCTCTCCCACCAAAGGTGGTGCTGCGTGACAGACCCATCGGGGTCCCCGTTCACCATGCTTGCCTGCAGCGAGTGCTGTGGCCTGCCCTCTGCACAGTGCTGCACCTGACCACCTCTTCCTTACAGCCCTCGGAAGGAGCAGTGGCCTGGCCCTTCCTTGGGCTGCCCTGCACTTGGCCTTCACAGAAGCAGTGATTTGAGGCTTTCCAGAACTCTCTGATCACGTGAGTTCTGCTTTTCTCCAACAGATGATCAGAAGCATACTGATTCAGCAAAATAAGACACCCGGTAGCTCAGAAAACTTTGATCTCACTAATGACAGGACCTACTGGCAGGAAGCTGCTTCTCGCATTAATTTTGAGCTGCAAGGAATTGAGTTGTACAGGTAACACAGCAGGTAGGACAGCAATCTCTGTTTATGCTCTGTCTTTAAATGAAAATTGAGTTTAGTTCTAAAATACATGTAGCCTGTGTCTGCTATGGGTGACTGCAAGTTCCTGCGTGCTGGATTTTCACTCCTGCTTTCCTGACATACTGCTTGTCACCTTTCTGTGGTTTGTCACATCCAGAGAACAACCTGCAGGGTCTTTGAGGCATAATCATGTCCTTGTCTCTTGTGAAACGCATAGACTACTTGAGGTGTCGCAGTGAGATGACATACTGGACTTTAGTGAATTCACCGTACTGCTTTGTGTGTTCCGACACCTCTTCCCCCTGAATCTGCACCCAGCAGTGACACTTAGCACCAACATCTTGCGTGGCAGATATCTTGCAGGCCTGCAGTTAACACTTGGCGTTCAGCGTTTCTCCAGAAGTGCCTAGTCAATGTAGCTTAGCACACACGTTGTCTCAGAGGAGAGTTTTTCCTCAGCTTTCTTTCGTTTAGTTGCTGGAAAAACATATCATAAAAATATTATGAAGATCTTCTGAAATATAATTATTTCCCTAGTTCTGTATCTTAAAGGGTTGCTCTCAGGAGCTGGTTAGGAAGTAAACGCAAAACTCATCATTTGGACTCTTCACACTTTGTAGGACTGTAGCCTTCTGATACCTAGAGCGTTCTCAGTCTTCTGGATTCTTTAAGCGCCCTCTAGTGACCAATTCTCCGAACTGTGTTGAGTTTTCATTGCCGGAGAGGGACCAGGGCAGGAGCAACACTGGTTTGGCCTGCAGAACCGAATCGAAATGCTTATTAAGCAGTCCCCGCACAAAGCCCAGGAAAGCAAATAACAAAATGCATGAACTCCACTACTGTGGAGATCGCATGTCTGAACCCAAACACGAGTCAAATCAAGTGCAAACCAGTGGAAGAAAAACTATTGGGCTGTCACGGCACAACACTTGAATGGTGAAATTTTTCTGAATAATTATCCTTTAAGGTTTGAGGAGGGGCCACACCATTTTGGGTTTCGTTTGATACAGCAACTGTAGACTAGGCTGATCGATTACTGATCTTTCATTTGTAGTGTGACAGCATTCCAGTTTTTCTAAAAGGAAATTGTGTCTTTACTGATTACTTTTCTTGGTCTTTTTTTTTTTTTTTTTTAAGAAAAGTGTCACCTATTTTACAAAACGGTTTTAACTACAGTCCAAGACTGTCTTGCTTTACATATTTGTCAATAGTGGGGGCATTTCTGTCTATTCCTATTATTATAGCTCTACATGCAATGTTGTGCATTGTAGTTGCCTGGCGTGCTTGTCAGGGCATATTTAAGATACATCTAAATGGATTGTTTCAGGAGCGTGGCCTCATCTTGGACCCGAAAAGAATAGGGCAGATTTGTTCTGTTCACAGAAAGGATGGGAGCAGACACAAACTCCCTTTGTGCTTTGTTGTATCCACACGAGAGCAGAAGGACACAAAGCAGTTGACGGAATATGCGCACGTGTTTCTTTAAAAAATTCATATTCTGATCTTGTGTATTAGGTCACCGTGTTGAATTTATTTTCTCAGTGAATTGACTACTCAGTCCTAATGCAAATGGATCAGCACTGTTACCGCTGCTGTTCATTCTGCAGCAAAATACTGAATTTTGTTTCCGGTAGTGTTTTGGGTGTGGGGTTTTTTTGCTTGTGATTTTCTTTCTTTTAAGTAAAAATTCCAATACCCTTTTAAATGTTTAATTGCATCTATTAATGTAGCCAGCGTAGGAGTTTGGTGAATCCAGGGTCAGGAACTAATTTATCTGGGCTATTAAAATCATATGACAATATGCAAAGGCCACATGTGGAGGTGGTGTAACTGGCATATATGAGACTTCTTTATGTTCTTACATTGTATTAGCCTCCCGCCAAGTTGCTTACGCCTACTCAGTTGACATGTATGGTATGCTACGGTGGTGTAATTTACGTGGTAAGCTCCTCTTACCATATAAGCATTAAGAATGTATAATTGAAAAGCATCTTAACTTATTTGAACTTGCTTCTTTTTTTCTGCCTTACTCTGTATTTGCACTATGCTCATTATCATAGGCCATAAACCGTCTTGGTGTGTCTGGGCATCTACAGAAATATGAATTACTTCTTCAACGGATATCATAAATTTTGAGGAAGGCAGAGTTTCTTTTGCATTTAGCAATGGAGCAAAAGCTCTCGTGTACCTGAAATACATGTACAGGAAGAGCTCGAGGAAAGACTAGCAAACTGGCATTGACTCTGGACATGATCTGGAAAAGTGGCTTGCAGAAGGAGCAAGAATGGTTGGAATTTAGAGAGCCTTTCAGCCTGTACGATGAATGCTTTTATTCATCCAGGTAGCTCCAGTGGTGATCAGTGATAAGACATCAAGAAATGGAAAGAAGCCGAGTCAGAGGAGGTTCAGGTCAGGCATTAGGAAAGGGTTCTTCACTGAGAGGGCAGTCAGTCATTGGAACAGGCTTCCCGGGGAAGTGGTCACTGCGCCGAGTCTGTCACAGTTTGAGGAGCATCTGGACGACGCTCTCAGTTATATGGTTTACTTTTAGGTAGTCCTGTGAGGAGCAGGAAGCTGGCCTTGATGATCCTCACAGGTCCCTTCCAACTTGAGATATTTATTCTGATTCTGACTCTTGTAATTTTAGTCATAGGCAGAACTGATTTTAAGTAAGCGTAAGACTCCCATCAACTTGCCAAAGTCCAAGAGAAAGAAGAGACCGAGAGAAGTCTCACTCTCTTGCAAACCCATCACCCTTACGAACAGTCCGGGCTTGAGCTGGCACCTGTTTAGATTATTTTACTGAAAAAGAATGATAACACCAAGAAAACTGCAACATTACCCTAAGAAGGTTAATCAATAATGTGATTTCTTGTTGATTGTACTGGTCAGAATGAGGAATATACTATGTAAGAGGAGGAGTTGCATTAAGATTTCTGAGACATAAGAGGAATATTTGGAGCACCAACCTTGCTTGGAAAACGATTGTCTTTAAAAGAGATAACGCTGATGCCCAGTAGCAAGTGCACAGGGCTTTACTTATAGCTTCTTAAGTAATCACACTGCTTTCTACTTTTCAAGAAAAACTTGGGGAATAGAATAGGATAGAAAAGTTCTGTTTGACAGGACCTACAACTATCATATATACTAGTTGCATGACCACTTCAGGGCTGAACAAAAGTTAAAGCATACTATTAAGGGCATTGTCCAAATGCCTCTTAAAATACTGAAAGGCCTGAGGCATCAAATACCTTTTTTTTTTTTTTTTTTTTTTTTTTTTTTTTTTTTTTTTGTATTTTACTTTTTTGCTACAAAAATACTGTGGAAAATCAGTGGGCTGGTTTTGTGCATATGGAAATCAGCTATCTAGAGTCACGCCTGCATACAAGAGGGAGCGATGCAGATGCTGTGACACCTTGTTTTCTGGAGCTGAGAGCTTTGTATCTCACTTCCCCACTGGGAAAGTTCCTGACTGTAGCTTCTTTGAAAGTGTGTTTTTTCTAAAAGATAAAGACTGCCTAAGAAGAATAGGAAGATGCATCAGATTGGGACACGATGGTTCCAGAGGCAGTAACCAAACAAAGAAGCTGTTATGCAAAAGCCACGGTAGCCGAGCAGGTTTTTTTCTCCCCGATCTCTTCTGAAAACTCGACCACAATTTCTTGGGCAATTTAATTTATGTCAGACTAAAGTATTGAATCCACGGCACTAAATCCTGTACGGCTTGGAAGAACCTTAGAAAATCACCGTTCGTTTACGTCTATCTCTCTTAAAAACGACAAAAGCACCAAATGTTGAAAAGTGTACGTTTATAATATCAGTGGCAATAAGTTTGCCAAATCAGCTATGGTACCACAGCCTAGCGCAGCAGAGCTGACTCGGTCTAACGCTCTTTCAATGAGAGCCAAACTTTGGCAACAAATAGATCACAACTTTTTCACAAATTGACTGCTTTCTTGAATCTTATTCTTCCAAACACGACAAAGCTTTTTTTTTGGTTTTCCTTTTGACAACTTTAGCGCACGGACAATAATTTCCCTTCTCGCTTCAGCGCGAAGCAGAAGAAGAAAGATAACGCCCTCGGCCCCGCCCCCGCGTTCCAGGGCCGACGCGGCCAGGGCTGGGGGCGGGGCCCCCCTCAGCCCCTGCGCGTGCAGCCCGGCGGCTTCGGGACCGCCCCGAGAGGCCGGGCAGCCCGCTGCCGCCGGCGCTGCGGGGAGGCCGGCCACGGGCCCCCGTAGCTTCCGCGGCGGCCGTGACGCCCCTGGGGGCGGGGCGGGGAGCGGGCGCTTCCGCCGGCGCGGGGGCTGCGGGCGGTGTCTCCGCGCGGCGCAGTGCGGGCCGGGGCCGGCGACGGGCGCGGCCGCAGGTAAAGGTGGGGGCGGCCTGCGGGGCCGCGTGCTGCCGGGGGGGCCCCGCTCTGGGGCGGGGGGCGGCCGGTCCCCGCGGCGCTCGCGGGAGCAGAGGCGCCGCCGGAGCCCACGCTCGGCCCAGCAAACGGCGGTGCCAGGGCTCGCCGGTGCTTGACGGCGGTGAAAGCCCTGTCACGGCAGCGCCGACTTTTTACGCGCCGAAGGAGAGGTGTCCGGTGTAGATTCCGCCTGAGGACGGGCTCGGGCCCTTTGAAGATGCGCTCTGGTTCAGGATTCCCAAGGGGAGGAAAGCGGGCCGTGGCGAGTGCAGGTTCAGACTCGGGCGCTGACTTTATGCTGCCAATGACGGCCCTTTGCTCCGAGATTGCAGATCACCACGTGTATTCCTGAGCCGTAAAGAGGGACTCTTTCCTTCTGTCCTTAAAATGCTGCCACTTGCAATAAAATCTTTATCAAATGCACAGTACAGAGCAGGAAGATAAAGGAGGGTCGAGTATGAAATGGAACTAGTACATGGGTAGGGGACGTTGGCACTCTGAGTGCAAATGGTGAAGTGTATCAGTGGCGAAGAGGAGTGCTGGCACAGCTGTGTTGCCATGTCTCTGTGAAAGGGTCACTAGAGCATCCATTCGCTAATCTGGTCGTGCTTTGGTTTGGGTTTTTTGGGGGGGGGGCTAATTTTTTTTTTCTCCTAATTTTTAACAAATTCTCACCGTGAAGGAATTACTTTGACCTGAAGGCTGATAAGAGCACTCCTGCAAAGTAAACGCTCTGCTTGTGAAAGACATGGATCATAAGAATTTTTCAGTTCTTTCTAAAAACAGTATCAAGGGGAACACAGGTGTGGGCATCTTCACAAGAGTATCCATGTGCTTCGCTTGTTGGTCTGTCTAGGAGACTTTGTGTCTAATGAGCTTTCCCCCCAAAATGCAGGTTGCCCTTGGTGCCTTGTGAGATGAAGGTTGTCACGCTGTGTAGTTACAGTTATGAATCACTCGTGCTTCTCTCTTCAGTGGTATTACTCGTGTTTTGAAGAGGAGCAGTTTTGAGGGAGCCTGGAGTGCATCATCAGTAGATGTCTTCTCTCTCCCACCCTTCCTCCTCCCCCTGAGGCCCCAAGTACAGTCAAGTAACCCAACTGCAGTCTTCTGCGAGGTGCTTGACATTCAGTTTTGCGTTGTGCAATGTCTCTCTTTGGACACGTGCGCTGAAGTGAGGATCATTCTGTGTAGGTCATCATCTCACCGTGCTTAACAACCATTGCATCGGCATGATGGTAAACGTGAATTTACAGAGTTCTGCTTCTTATAGTAGTTGGAGATCTGCAGCGAAGAAGGGATACGGGAAGAAAGAGTGGTGCATGAAATGTGCTGGAGGAAATAGCAGAAAATGGGAGGTTTGTGAGAGTTCTGTATGTCCAAATTAGCAGAACACCTGGGAGTCTTTTTGGGGGGCAAACTGTAAATGAATAATGTAAGAGATTTTTTTTTTTGCTTACCGATGTGCAGCTGTGTTTTCCTGAAGAGGTGTGGGGAGATGTGGAGCTGTCCTTGTACAGCAGCAGCCTTTGGTCTGTGGGCAAGAAAGTGTAAAGAAGAGGTCAGGCTTCACTTATGAGCTGTTTCCATTTGTGGCAACAGGAGGCAAGAAATCACATGTGGTTTGTTCATTCAGCAGATCTGTCGGCATCTGTCCTGAGATTCTGTGTTGGAACCTATTTGGCTGTTTTATGCGCCACACTGCACGCTTTGGCTACAGGAGCAGTGCTCCTGAGACCCGAGGAGACTGTTCAGCAGCTGAATGCCGGTAACCTCTGAGAGAGAAGTAACAGTGCTGAGGGTGGCTTTGTGGGGTATGTGTCGTCTTCTCACGAATTAGTTTGAAACTTCAGTTTTGCACTGAAAAAATGATACCAGCTCCCGATTCCAAGGAGATTTACTGCCAGCTAACCTCATCCAAGCGTTCAGCTTGTGAAGACTGAACTTAAAAAAAATGCATTCTTTGGGCACTCAAGTAATGTCCTATAGAAATGGAACCAGCAAGAAGCAGAGGATCAGACTGTGTCCTTGCAACAGAGTGTCTCTGTTGAATTCAAGAACGTAAATAGGAAGAAAATAAAATGTAGCCATTGCGAGAAAAGTTTTGTGTTAAGTCTTAGCCTCAACAAAAGCAGCAGGAATGGTAGGATAAGTACAGAAAGGTGATTTCACATTGCAGCAGGGATCTGGATCTGCAGGCGAGCCACAGCCTTGCTTTATTGTAAGCTTAGACTGAGGTCATGGGTCATCTTAATTTAGCTCGAGTGAATTTCAAGTGAACGTAAACCGATTACTGTTATGGAAACTCCTGCGAAGTGTGACTTGTCTGAAATTGTTTTACAAGTTTCAGTCTTAATCCCCAGTGGCAGTCGGCAATGCCTAGGTAACCAGGATGGGATCTCTGGTGTCTCATTGTGCACAGAAAGAGGAGACATGCCCATAAAATCTATATGCCTCATGTCAAGAGATGGAGAGAAAAGGTTGTAACTAATCTGAATGATGTACTCGGTTATGTGAAATATTGAGAAATAGCTTGAACTTCAGTAAATAAAATTAAGCAAAGTTTTTCTTGACCGCTTTGTTCTGAGCTACTTTTCTTCCAGACGCCTACCCGTGATGATTCCACCATCTGCAACAACCCCTGTCAGTGATACTGCGCTCTTGCCAAGCATGGCTTTTCAGGAGATGTGGAGGTCACAAGTTCCAGGCTATTCTGGATCAGTCACACGGCACATAAGTCATCGGGCCAACAACTTCAAGAGACATCCGAAAAGGAGAAAACATATCCGCCCTTCACCACCGCCACCACCAAATACTCCATGTCCTATTGATTTGATTGACTTTGGGGATCTCCAGCCTCAGAGGTCTTTCCTTGAACTCCTATTTAATGGGTGCATTCTCTTCGGGCTCGAGTTCAGCTATGCCATGGAAACAGCCTATGTTACCCCTGTGCTGCTTCAGATGGGGCTTCCAGACCAACTGTATGGAATGGTGTGGTTCATCAGCCCTATATTAGGTAAATTTCCTTTATGCTATTTCTTCCCTCTTGTTTTTGTCCCTACAGGAGGGTTATATGTATTTGTTTTCTTTACCTCAGCTGTTTGCAAGTATATTCTGTGTGCTTTTGAGGTTAAGAAGCAGTAGCCATAATTTTAGACAACCGAATGGAGAATAATTCTTGCTGTATCTTGGCTGAAATTGGCCCGGTGTGATCAAAAGGTCTGTTCTTTAATGGCTTCTCAACCTCATAAC
This sequence comes from Neomorphus geoffroyi, assembly GCA_033558235.1. Lineage (NCBI taxonomy): Eukaryota > Metazoa > Chordata > Aves > Cuculiformes > Neomorphidae > Neomorphus > Neomorphus geoffroyi. Next base: position 59,355 of record JAUMJM010000029.1, on the reverse strand, counting down.
ATGTTACGTGCGGGTAGGCTTTGATTACTCCGTTCCTGTATTTAAAAACTAGCAAAAGAGGATCGGTGTATCCGTTTGTGTCCCTATGAAGAAGAGCTTACAGAGACAGTTCCCAAGGTTGTGTGAAAAAAGCAGAGTGGGATTGCCTTCTGCTGTTTAACTTCCTGAAACTAACGAGCTGTCCCAACGATGAAAGTCCAGTGACCGCTACCGTTACAGGGATTGGATTACTTGTCTTAGCGTGTAGGCAGGGCTGGAAGCCTATCCATTACTATGGGAAGAACCATAGGATGGGCTCTCATCAGCTGGAAACTTTGTTCTGCTTGTTATTGTGCTCACAGGATGTATTTTAGAAGAAGAGAAGAGATAGACCCCTGCTTGCAGAGCGGTCCCACCTTTCCCACTCACGTGTTTGCTTCCTGCTATCTTCCAAGCTAATTCTAATATGGGGTAGATTAAATAGCTTGTAAGGGACAGAGTCCTTCAGAGTACAGATCTGCTGAATTCTTGCTCTTCAGCTGCTGTCAAATTCTGCTGTATTAATGATGCAGAGTGAACCGCCACGACAGCGAGCAGCGGCACATTAGGTTATTCAGTCCCTGACCTGGGAAATGCCAGGAAGCGCACTGTGCGTGCGCCTAGGTGACCAGTACCAACTGGGAGTATCGCTGTGCCGTGGTGACTTGCCTTTAACTGCTTTTTGAGCTACCTGGTTTTGACTCTGGAACTCTTAGAATAGAATAGAACTTGCAGAATTTTAACAAACTTGTAGAGTAATTCTACTTGTTCGTGATTCCATTTTTTCTAGGATTCTTGCTACAGCCTTTGTTGGGGGCATGGAGTGACAGATGCACATCAAGACTCGGGAGGAGAAGACCTTTCATTCTGGTCTTAGCAGTAGGTATGCATTCTAGAAACAATGGGCGTAACATTTGTCAGGTAGAAATGTTGTGCATCTCTCTTCTGTGATATCCTCTGTGGCACTAGGCACAAAAGAATGCCTCTGATGCGTTGGGTATTTTATGTCTGAAGAAGGTGGTCAGTGGTGCCGAGGTGATGCGTGGCAACTGGAGATCCACACATAAAAGCTTATATCCTATAAGCCACGCTCACTCCCCAGACTGCGATGAACTGAACAAGAGCAATAGTGCTTGCTGCGAGGCTTGTGCAGATAGTATGATTCTTTTAGGGCATGGAGCGGTGCAGGGTTTTTTGGCTTACGAGCAGTCAACATTGATTTTTATTTGATTTTATTCCCAGGAGCATTGCTTGGGCTCTCGCTTATGCTGAATGGCAAAGATATAGGGAGTGCCTTGTCTGACACTGTGAATAACCACAAGTGGGGGATCATTCTTACGGTCTGTGGTGTTGTCCTCATGGACTTCAGTGCAGATTCAGCAGACAATCCCAGTCATGCCTACATGATGGATGTGTGCAGCCCAGTGGATCAAGACAGAGGCCTCAATATCCACGCTTTATTAGCAGGTATGTAGTCTTGGTGCTTCCTAAGTGACGTGAACCCTTAGTAAACAAGCCCTGCTGTGAGAAAGAAGAGTGAAATCACTAGTCTTTTCCTGTATAAGCACAATAACCAAATGCCTGGAGAGGTAGCGCTACTTAACTTTGAAAACCAACTTCTGCTTACTGCAAAAGGCTTTTGTAACTATGAAAAGTCAAACAAGACTCAGTCCTGAGTAGTTCGTCTCACATCATTTATAAAACCTATGGAAACAAGATTATCACTCGAGGGAGGAGGTTCAGCTTCCTGCAGGTGTGCAATATGCCTTTTTCAGTCGCTCCGTCAGAGGGAAAAGCGCATACTGGGCGCTGTCACCTTCAGGTGCTGCACTGCTGTAGTCTAGTTTTCCTCTCCGTCGTGAGACTGTTTCATGCTCTTTGAATGAGTTTGTGAGGTTTTCAGCATGTGAGTGAAGTCAGAGAGGTACGCGGTGCCCTCAGAACTTTCCTGTTGATAGGTTGTAATGCAGCGGCAGTTTTGTATGCTGTCAACATGTTGCTGAGTAATGAGCTTACTGCGCTTCTCAAGTAATTCAGCCTGTCCTGGTCGCAGTTAGATATGCGTTCCTCTAACTGAGCGAGGAACATGGATTTTCACTTACTTTCAGGGAAACGGTCTTAGCTGACTGATTGCAGAGCCTTGCCACGAGGCTGGTGGACACTTCGGTTTTTATAGACTGAAATAGCGGAAGGTAAAGTGGTTTGTTCTTGACAAAGAATAAACTACCATTTTAAACTAATTGTATTATTACTTTTACAGCACTGATCTTCTCCCCCTTTCTCTACCACGTTTGTACATCCAGATTATCCTTGTGGCACGGGTAACTGAATTGAAAAGAAGTTGAGTAGTAAAACAGAAGTAACACATCAGATTCTACTCACGAATCATTGGACAAATGGTGCTGTGCTGTGACTGACCTCCAGGATTGGCTAGGGAAGATAATCTTGGCTCTGTTTTTCCACTAGGTCTTGGAGGTGGCTTTGGTTATGTTGTTGGAGGAATACACTGGGATAAAACCAGTTTTGGAAAAGCTGTGGGAGGGCAACTTCGCGTCATCTATATCTTCACCTCAGTTATACTGACTGTCACTACTGTGCTGACTCTGATTAGCATTCCGGAAAGACCCTTACAGTCCTTTAGCAGGAAGAAAAAGGTAATGAAGAGTCCAAGTCTTCCTCTTCCTCCTTCTCCACCTGTCTTCTTTGAGGAGGGTGTAAACGAAAACTTTGCTTCACATAACTCAGCTCACTTATACGCAAGTTTTACAAGTCCTGTTTCCCCCCTCAGCCCACTCACGCCCAAATACGGCAGTTTTGTCAGCAGAGACAATTCCTTGACAGGAATTAATGAGTTTGCATCATCGTTTGGAACTTCAAATATTGACAGTGTGCTTATAGACTGTTTTACAGGCGGACACAATAATTACTTAGCACTTCCAGCTAGCTTGCCCAGGCAGCCTGTCAGTGTCAGCTTTCCTTGGGTGCCCGATGGCTGTTACCAAGGAGAAAATGGAGTGCTGGAGCAAGGGGAGAATGGCATAACGCCAGGGCCTGATGGTGAAGCGCTAAGGGTGGGCTCACTGGATGCGATAAAGCCACGGTCATCGGGGATCCTGAAAAGACCTCAGACCTTGGCCATTCCAGATATCGTAACAGGACACTGTCCAGAAAATAGCAGCAGAAGAAATGTAACCTTCAGCCAACAGGTAAGGGCAGAAAATCAATGATATGACCAAGTGAACCTGAGCATTGCTGTAATCTCCTCATATAGTTTTAAATGTGTGGTGCGCAAAGTCATCCTTAAAGATTGCTTGTGACATTTTGCTCATTATGGGAACAGCATACCTGCTGTGACTTTATCAGTAAAATAGTGGGTAGGATGTGAATTATGACTGGCAGTCTGTCAGCTGCCGTTGTTAAGATGGCAGAAACGGGAGCGCTGTGCTCTCGCTGGCCCCCGTGTGGAAGTTAGGTTGGTATTTTAGCCCTGCTTCGCCACCCAGGGAGCTACCACATGAGAGCAGAAAAAGACACATTTTTATGGAGCCTGTATCTTCCCTTTCCACAGAAATATCCGCAAGATAGGGCCAGGGATAGGATTCTCCCATGAGCTTCTCCTTATGGCAGTCATTACATCTGGTTCCATCAGGGAGGTGAGGTTTCCCTTACCCGGGGATAAAACTCTGACCTCACCTCCCGTGTTGATGATAACTTGGAATGTCTGAGACCTCTGTATGCTGGCCCATTTTTTTATGATCCAGGATGAGGTAAATGGTCCTTTGTCATTTTTTGGTTTGGTTCTGGGGAGGGTAAGGGGCTGGGTTTCTTTGTTTTGTTTTATTTTGCTCGTTTGTTGCCGTTACTGTTCTTTGACCTGCTTTGTAAGAGCAGATTTTGTCAGGGCCAGGCTTTTGCACGTAAAGATCAAGCGTCAGGGTTAGCAAGCCGTGACAGTATGTTTCCGTTAAAACCGGCCTTTTCTTCCTCGGTGTCTCAAACTTCAGGAACCACATTCAAGTGACTGTGAGTACAGCACCTATTAAGTGCAACAGAATTTCTGCCTTTCCTTCGCTGTCATCTGGATGTGGTTGCCAGATACTGTAGAGAAGTGAAGAGTACCATTGCGAGTATACTGAAACCTGCAGCACGGTGCTGACCTGTAACACTTGTTCCAAGGCTGAATATATAGCTGACCCAGCCATACTCTTCTTAATCTCCGAGTCAACGTACTGCAGCAGCAGAGTTTAACTTTTAGATGATCGGATAGGTGTGTGATATTGCATAGGGTTTTTTTCAAAGGATGTTTGGGGTTTTTTCCTGCTGTGTTTGTTGACCTGGGAATTCTTATGATGCAGGTTGCTAATATCTTGCTGAATGGTGTTAAGTATGAGAGTGAGCTGAATGGATCAGGTGAGACCTCAGAGCAACCACTGTCTGTGAGACTTCTTTGTTCGACCATCTGCCACATGCCCAAGGCTCTTCGTAACCTCTGCATCAACCACTTCCTAGGTATTCAGAAAGTGCAATCTTGCTTTCGCTGTGAAGCAGTCTGCCTCGGATTAATGTTTTTATCTATTGCTGCAATGGCCACTAGCAAGAGAGGACTTTATTCGTTTCACATGTACTCACCGATAACTGGTATGCAGTTGCTTAGAACACTCAGAAAAACAAAAAAAACCAACCCAATAAACCAGTAAAGCCTACATTCCTAGAAAGGGAATAACACCAGCCTAAATTAGCCCATATGTTAAATGGAACGTTTACATCGGGATGAGAAATGCCACGGAACCAACAACTTGGAATGATTTTTTTTTTTTTTTTCTTTTAAAAGCTCTGAAATTGACATTACCGAGCAGAAATATGAGATTAGTTGGTTTTTCCTGCTTATACCCGAGGTGGGCAACCGCTGTACTCCCTTTGACAGCACGTGTATAGGGGTCCCAGGGCAGGCTATGGGGAGGTGTGGAGTGTGGCACTGCCAGAGTGCCCGTAACCAGTGCACCGTCACCTTTTCTCTTACCAGTGTGTGACTGATGGTTAGGAAGGGCTTGCAAGCAATCCAGTTTACACAAAATTGGACAGAAGGTAATGGGTAACATTAGCTGTGAAAGGAGTTCGGAGATGGCCTGCATCAGTCCTTTGTGAGTAGGAGTTTTTAGCAGTGTCTGAAGCGCTCTAGAGGTTGCAACCATTGCATAAGAAGCACTCCTTTCAGTTTTAAGTGAGAGGACAACAGCAACCTGAAATGACTATGTGATGAGTAAGTGAAACCGAGCGTTGTGTCCTGTGAAAACCCAAAGGCAGCTCAGACTGCTGCAATCTATTTTCCTGTCTTGCTAAGCCCATATTCTGTGGTCTGCAGTCAGCCTCTGGGATTCCACTTAGGACTACAAAGGATAAATCTTGGTCTTTAAAATCCTGAATGTCTAGCGTAATGCACGGGGAACAGCAGTCTCGTGTAAGTGGGACCGAATGTTATGTAACATGTTGCACAACCTGTCTTCAGTTGTGATTTGTAATATAGCTGGTAGCATCTGTGTAAGCTTACAAGGGGAAACGGATACTCTGCAGCCCTAATAGGTTACTTATGGTTTCTTTCAGGATGGCTTTCATTTGAGGGGATGTTACTTTTCTATACCGACTTCGTGGGTGAAGTAGTGTTTCAAGGGAATCCGAAAGCACCTCACAACTCGGATGAGTATCAGAAGTACAATGCTGGCGTCACCATGGGCTGCTGGGGAATGTGCATCTATGCATTCAGTGCTGCTTTCTATTCAGGTACTTCAAACAGCCTTCTTAGCCACTGCTGTGAGAAAGATGTACCCTCTGCTTAAGTGGCATTTATGCAATAGGTAGTCCAGCATTTAGGTTGCATGTAGCCTGCCACGTGGCACAAGTGCTGAAGCGGAGCGTTCTTTTTTCACCGCATTATCTCTGATATATGGCTCAGCCTGCACTGATAGCAAATGAGGTCAGCAGTTCAACAAAAACACACCTCTGTGAGCATATAGGTCCTTTCACAAGTGGTATTTTCAATGTATATTGAATTCACAAATGCACACAGCTACAATAGGCACGCTTCTGGTGCAGCAGCGCTCAGTGCCCCTGGCAGAGTGCCGGTGTCACACGCTACCCCAGCACCTTTTTGAGCGTGTCTTGTGTTTGCACCCCGCCTCCGCCACAGTTCCCATTTACCCCTTGGGGACAGGAGCACTGCCGGGCTTCAGCTCTGCTGTGCCCTCCATACATCATGGCGGTGGGATTTGAAAGACGTCTGTGGCGCTTACGTGCAAGCCACCGGTTACTCAAAGGTGTAACGGTGGCTGCCTGGCAGCTGGGCTGCAGGGCCCGGAAGGTTCTCTGACTGGCTAGTGGCAGGGAGGGCCACAGTTCACCCCAAATGCCGTGCCGTTGTCTTGCAGCCGCACTGGAGAAGCTGGAGGAGCGGTTCAGCACACGGACGCTGTACTTTGTGGCATATTTGGCCTTTGGGCTGGGCACAGGGCTGGCCACGCTCTCCAGAAACGTCTATGTGGTGCTGTCACTGTGTGCTACCTACGGCATCCTCTTCGCCACCCTCTGCACGCTGCCCTACTCCCTGCTTTGTGACTACTACCAGAGCCGTGAGGTGAGCCCCCGGGATGGGCAGGGGAGAGGGGCTCTCGCGGCACCCCCTTACCCTGTGTCCTCCACAGTTCGTAGGCTCACAGGCAGAGGGCACACGGCGCGGGATGGGCGTTGACATTTCCCTGCTGAGCTGTCAGTACTTCCTGGCACAGATCCTCGTGGCCCTGGCTATGGGGCCGCTGACAGCAGCTGTGGGCAGCGCCAGCGGCGCCATGTACTTCGCCAGCCTGGTGTCCTTCTTGGGCTGTCTCTTCTCCTCCCTCTGCGTCACCTATGAGTTGCCGCCCACTGAAGAGCTGCCACCCACTGAGGAGCAGCGCCCGCTCTTGTCCCGCGTGCGGAATGAATAAATGGGAAAAACTGGCACAGCCTCCGCCGCTTCATTGTGTCACCCTAGGCCTCCCCATTGTGGCACAGTGGGCTCCTGTGCCTCTGAGAGGGTAGCAGCGGGCACGGCAAACGGCAAGAAGGTCTGCGCTGGCTTCGCCGATCTTTCTCCTGCCTACGAGAGGGCGAGGGGCGAGTCGGCGGCACCTGGCACCGCTCATCCTTCCGCTGAGGTGGCAAAGGCCCGCCTGTGCCCCTGGGGCCACAGCAACGAGAAATGGTGGTGTCAGCATGGGGCCATTCCCTCCAGCTGCCCCATGGTGCCATCATTCCCTGGGGAACTAGCAGTGTTGTCTGGCCTGAGGCAGGGGACCCAGACTTCCGAGTGCCTGGACAGGCCAACCACGATCTCTTGGGCAGCAGCGCGCTGCAGGGCCGCACACCTCGTTGTGGACACAGCCACTGTGGGAGCGCTGGGGGCTGTGGTGCTCCTGGGCAGAAGGTGCCATCCCACAGCCAGGCAGTCGCCAAGAACAGCAATGAGTCCCGTGAGGACCGGCGGGTCCAAACTGCAGGTCCCGGCCTTTGCCTGTGGTAAGCCTGGTCTGGAGGGTGCATTGCAGAACTTTGGAAAGGCTGAGCGACTGGTCTTGCTCAAGTGGTCCAAGTACTTTGTCAAGCGCTACAGCCGGGCTTCTAGGTGCGCAGAGCACCTACCAGCAGAACTGCTCCAAGAAGCCACTGTGGGGTGAAACCACAGCGGCCTGGTTCCCAGACCCTGCTATGTCGATTCTGGCTGTGGTCAGGGGTGATGGTTGCCAGTGTGTGCGGATTTCCTTCCACAGTAGACTTCACTGAGACTACAAGGGCTTGTGATGACTTAGCAGGAGGATGGGCAGTTGACCGTAACTCAGCTTTGGGCAGAAAGGCCTTTTTGGATCAGTTTCCCTTAGATACAATCTTACTCTTAGAGATAAACTGAGAATTTAAGAAAAATCATTTGCGTGAAAGTCTGGAGCACATCAGTTACCCTTGTTCTTCATACAGTTGCACCTTGTGATGTTTTAAAATGTGCATGGGAATCAGTGATTTAAGTACTTGTCAGCTAGAGCTGCATCTTCCGTATCTCATTGAAACTAGTAAAAGGGCTTTGGACTTCATTATCTGGGAGAATTAACTGTTCTGATTTTGGAGGGTGGTAAACGTGTGAGTTCCAGTTAAGCCCCGGAGTCTTTTAAGTCTTCAGAGCAAAGACGAAAATGGAAATAGTGAAAACTATTTCTAGGGATTCCTGTCAGCCTACCTCTGTGCTTTGGTAGGCAGCGGAGGTTCACCAAGGCTGATGGGGATTGTAGTGTTCGAGTGTGCTGTGCACGCCTCCCTGTAGAGGTTATGTTTGCTTACCTGGTCTTTAGGTCCAGAAGAAGCGTTTTCTTCTGTGGGTCACTCTTTTTAAATCAGTTGTACTTGACTGTTCACGTAAGTTTATTCTGATGCTGGATCTCCAATGCCGAGATTAACTAACTTGTGTAATCTTTAGCTGTTACGGTTTACCATACTCCAGTGCTGAAATCATAATGCACAGCTTCTAAGAACCTCGTTTTTATTATCCACCCCTTAGTGTTCCTTGTGGTTTGGTTGGGTTTTTTTTTAATTGAGAAATAAGTTTCACGTACTTGGTAATATTAAGCTAGAGGAACACAACTGAAGTTACGAAGTCAAGCACTGAGAGGTAAAGGACTGTCAGACTGATGAGCCTATTTATCTTTCTTTTATTTGTTTGGGCTTATGTAGTGTCACATCTGCAGGAGTATCTGCGATGTGATGTTTCTCTGAATATGGCACAGCTGGCTCCAAGGTCATTCAGGACGAAGTTGGGTCAAAACAGAATGAGAAACCGTACATTTGGTGCGTCTGATTTCTGGCAATCTGCAGACTTGACTTTGGAGAATTTGTCTTTCCTTGTTGGCTATGTAACCTTAATTTCTCTTCCTTATCTGACCAGACTTGTAAACTCCTAAAAAAATTTTTTTGGTGCCACTAGCTAACGCAGTACTAGTTCTCTTTAAAAAAAATGTTATCGCTCAAGTATGTATCCAGCACTATTGCAGTAAATGGATCATAAGCAATGTCCTTTTTTAGGTAGCTGGTAACTGCAGATCATTTAGTTGCAAGCAAGGACCTTCAAACAATTCATAGAATTAATGCAGTCAGCATATTTGATGGTAATGTCTCTGCTTCCATTTGTAAGTAATATTACAAAATACATTTATATAGTTGTAAAACTACTGCTATACCCATATGTGTTGCCTAATAGAACAGACATTACATTTTATGTTTCACGTGATACAGACTTTATTTTGCGAATGTATTTAAGAAGCATTGACACACTTGGCACTTTTTAATCAACATCCACATATGTTAATTTCGGGCTTTGAGCGATACCGGTGGTGTCTGGAAGAATCCCAGAGCCTGCCACCATCATGCAGAGTTGGGTCAACTCAACAGGAAGAACTTAAAAAAAAAAAAAAAAAAAAAAGGCATTGCTTATTTGCTTCCTTTGTCATACGTTTTGTGTTTCACAGAAATTACTATATACGGTCACTGGTGAGCTGCGACTTGCAAAATGGTAGCCTTTGGAATCCAAATGCTTCAAATAATCTGTCTAAATCTGCGAGCTGCTGTTTAGAAGCAAGATGTGTGAGTTTGGGCAGGACAGTGATTTTATGCTGTGCTGTAGTTAAAGCCCTTTGGCGGTGCCTAAAGGTTAATTTTGACGACGGTCTTATTAAAGGTTGTTTGATGCCAGTTATTTGTGGATGTTCATAAATGTATTTGTAACAGATGTACAGAGGTAGGGAAAAATGGGGAGAGGGATGGAGAAAGCACCTCCTCGGTTGTCTCGTGTTTGTAATCAAGCTAGCTGTAACCATTTACGCAAGTGTCTGCAGTTCACTCGACCTCTGCCATGTCCCTCAGAATAAGACAACCTAATGATTTTGGAACTTTTGCTGTATCTTTGAATGAAGAAAGTAAGTCCTTTCAAGAATCAAATCAAATAAAATTGCACGCCTGTAATTATATAAAAGGAGAAAAGCTGCATTGGGAACTATTTGAAAAGAGTTGTCTAGACAATTTATTTTCTACTAATGAGTACTCAGTCATCTTGTACACTATAGGTGATGCACTTTATTAAGGAAATCATTTGTCTTTGGGTAAAAGATGGCTTGCTTAATGTATATTCTTCCCTCAGACTGGAAGACAGCCTTAGCAGGAGATTTTTAGATGCCTTTACCATAACAACACCCAATGGGCTGCATTAAGTACAATAACTCTCTTGACAACTGTGTGACTACTGGAGTGGAAGTGCCAGTGGAGACCTTCAGCATCTGTTTAATTTATTGAAATTGATGTTTTCCATACTTCTAGTTGTTAAGACATGATGATTCATGGAAGAAGGGGGAGGTGCTGGAAAAGCAATACCACCTTTCATAACCTTATCCATTCAACGAATATTTTTAATCATCTAATCTTTATTTCTGCAAACAGAAAGAAAACCACCTGCTCTCAGTATTGTAATTTCGTTAAAAGCAAGCAGGCCCCTTAGACAGTTTCATCTATTCTTCCTCTGTCACAGCGGTTACGCTTACAAGCCCTACTGGAACACTAACTGAAAACTTGTCTTTCCCTGGCCTTTGCAGAGTCGCCTAAGAGATATGCCAAAGGAAACCCCAAAAAGCAAGAGGTGTATCGAAGGTAGGAGAGGGAAGTGGGGTTTTTTGCTTCTTTGTGCTGGGTCAAATGAGATGCGGTCACAAGACTCGTACGTCACTTCACACAAAGCCTACTCCCTTTTCACCTGAGACTGAAACCTTTTCCCTTCTGCGTGTAAATGAACAAATAGGCCCAGAACATCTCTGGAGAAACTAAACAGGAACCCAGCTGCAGTCCCATTTGCATCTGTCTGCGCCAGACTTCTGAACCACTGGACTGTCCTGTTACAGTAAAGGAGCCAGGAGTCCAGATGCCTGATGGGGGGGGGGGGGGGGGAGGGGGGCAGGCAACTGGGAGCTGGCAGTGGCGATGCCATTGCTGCAGAAAGCAATACGCTAGAGCAAACAGCGGGCCTCTAAGAAAAGCCATAGCCGCCTCCTGCAGCGGTTCCGTACCTGCAATACAGTAGGATCTCCCCCTTTTATATTTGCCGCCCCAGATCCGGCAGCAAGACTAAGGTTTCTCAGCGGGGAGAGAGCAGCACACGCACAGCGCAGAGGGTACAAACGACTCTTTAATGCGGGCAGACCCCCGGCCGGGCCCTCTCTCAGGGGGCAGGGATCTCACGCGCTCGCCGCTGCCGCAGCCTCTCGGCACCGGTCACCGTCATGGGGTGGAGCGGAAGGAAGCCGGCCAGACCTGCAGGAAGAGGGGGTGAGCCATGGCCAGCCGTCGGGTGACCCCCCGCCAGCCCGCCCGCCCCGGGCCTACCGAGCAGCTTCTCGGCGGGCCGGGAGAGCTGCGCGCCGCAGCCGAGCCAGTAGCGCAGCCGCTCCAGGTTGAGCCCCGCTACCCTCTCGCCGCGCGCGTTGGGCAGCGGGTCCAGGCAGCCGAGCTGCTCCAGGTACTTCCCGTCGCGGGCGCGCCTGCTGTGCGCCGCCACGATGCGGAAGAAGGGCCGGTTGGTGCAGCCTCCGAGGGCGAAGCGGATCACGACGTGGCCGCCGCGGTAGCCCTTCAGGAGACGGCTGCCTGCGAAGAGAGCGCCTAGGCGGTGAGGGGCCGCGCCGGGCCGCGCCGGGCAGGCCGCGGCCGCGAGCACTCACCGAGCTGCACCATGGCGGCCGCCGGGCCTTCTCCGCGTCGCGGAGCGATGACGGTCGAGGGGCGGTGGCGATCGGGTGTGCTCCGCTGCGCGGTGACGTACGAAGCGTTCACGGGGCTGGGTTTGGGGCTGAGGCGTACCTCCAGTTGTGCGGTTCTTGAAGTAAACCAAATAGGTGACTGTTTTATAAACGGCTTTGTTAGGCGAATGTATACACGATTTTATTAACTTTAGTCAAGTAAGTAAGTAAGCAGACCTTCAAATAACTTGTTGGCTTAAACTATAGAGCTTAGCTAGCACATTAACTGTAGAGCTTATCAAAGGACAAGATAAGCCAGTAGAAGAGAAAGGATGCATCACCTCAGGAACTGACCTTCTGTGACACCACCGAGATAAGGTATGGAACAAGATACAGATCCCTGACTTCAAGGCCTCGCTGATCGCAAAACTTGCATGCTTAAGGGATGTAGTCTGCTGCCATCAAATGTGCATGTGCAAAGACCAAGAGGTGAACAAAAGGACACCGAAAAAGGAGGACAAAAGTGAAAATATTCCTCTTTTCGACTACCGGATGGGGGTGACGACCACCACCAGAAGACACCACGCAGGCGCAAAGGGGTGGAGAGCTAGTTTTAATATGAAGCAGGGACAGATGATGCATATGTATAGGCGTATTGGGAAATCATATGAATACGTGACACTTTACGGTATTTAAACTGAAATGTGAAAAGGTGCGCACAGTTTGGAGGAGCTATCCCCCTGTGCCACCCAGCGCTGCAATGAACATATCAACTTTACAACTTCCCGGTTGTGGAGTCCATCATTCCGCACGTCATTCTGGGGTCAGAAACGGCATCCGAGTGCTACATTTTGAGGACTTAAGAACAGCCTCGGTTTCTGGGCTCTTGGCCTCAGAAATGGGCACTACACATCAGCTGGTTTGGGGACCCAAAGCAGAAGCCAGTTTGGCTGCACATTCAGGGCAGTCCTAAAAACAGCCCCGTAAGACTGTGTTCCTTTTAAAAAACATAAGCCTAGCGAAGCCGTGAAACAGCTGAGAATTTAACTTCCCAAGACTCAATTTGAGTTTTAGAACGCAGTTACCTTTATTTGCACGGGGAGACTCTGGGGATCTCTCCGCTCAGAGATGTGGTTTCCCATAACCACCCGATCGCATTTTATTGAGTAAGTTATCTATGTATGTCGCTTTCTTGATTAACGTATAGACACTTTCAATGCATCTTCTTCCTCTTATCTACGCAGTCTTGCGGACATCCTGGCCTCCCTTATCCTTCGCAATCAACACATGACAGATTGCAACATTCCTTAGTTCACCTCTTTGAATTGTTATAATTTCACAGTCTTTTAATATCTAGCCCCCCTATCGCTAACACCTACCAGTTAAAAAAGAAAAAATCTTCATTATCTTCTTTGATAGATTTGAACCTGTAAATGTCAACAATGGTAAAACTTCCTTAGTTTTGCCAGCGAGCAGTAGACTAAAAGACTGCATTGCTTGTGAGGAATTCTGTCTAAAGGCTCCAAATTACGAGACGGGAAAATGTACCCAATACCAAAAGTGTTCCATTCTCTGCTAAAACCACCACTTCTTGTATCATACCAAAGAGCATCCTGGTGTCTGTCTCTTGGAATTGGGCAGAGGAAGAGAGAGGGAGAATGATTTAGCTGACACAGGCGTTGGGTTTAGTATAAAGGGCAGCCAATGCTTGTTGTCTACAGACAGGAAAAAAAAGGAGAACTGGCTAGATAGGGAGGTGTAGCAAGAAATAGTTGAGTAGGCAGAGGACCAGAGGAACAAATACAGAATAAAATCGTGACAGGGAACAGGGTGGAGAGAAAATGAGAGGATACAAGGGGCAACAAATCAGATAAAGGGATGGCAGGAATAAACCAGGGGAAGGTAACAGGATTGAGTTAGAAGACGACACATTGGGACAGAAGGACTGAAAGAGAAAAAAGAAAGCTGGGAAGAAGGATAGTGGCAGGGACAAGGAGCAGGACAGGGGGTGAGATAAGATGATACACAGAGAGAAAAAAAAAAAAAAAAAAGAAAGAGGTGGGCTGAAGGACAGAGATGATGGGAATCAAAAATAGACACAAGGAGTAAAACAGAATGACAGAGAGAAAAAAGGGACAGAAGGACAGGGTGATTATAAAAGCAGGACTTATAAAAAGTTAACTGCTGCCGTAAAGCCCCCTGCTTGTAAGTGCGATGTAGAAGCAGAAGCAGCAGCACCTATTATTATCATCATCATCTTGTTTTTCAGGAAACAAGTCCCTACTTGGTTTTTAGTTATACTGTCTGAGGCCTAGCAGCAAATGGCCTAGTTCTCTGTTTCAGCAGATTAGATAATGCTGCTCCTCTGCTCCTATTTATTCCTTTTTGGGGTTTGCCCTGCCCCATTCCCAGGGCTATGATTAGGGTTACGGTTTAGGGTTAAAGCCTGTATAGAGCCTCCATAGAGCCCAATAGGCCCCTATAAAGCCTCTATAGAGCCTAATAGGCCCTTATAAAGCATCTATAGCCTCTGTAGAGTCTCTATAGAGCTTAATACGCCCCTTTAGAGCCTCTACAGCCTGTATAGCACCTCTATAGAGCCTAATAGGCCCCAGTAAAGCCTCTATAGCCTGTATAGAGCCTCTATAGAGCATAATATGCCCCCGTAGAGCCTAGTATTAGGCTTATTAGGCTCTATAGATGCTGTATAGATGTTGTTTATATACTATAGTTGGTTATTAAGCTCTATAGAAGCTCTGTAGCGGCTATGGAGGTTTTATAGAGGCCTCTTAGGCTCTATAGAGGCTTTTTAGGGGCCTATAAAACTCTATAGAGGCTTCATAGGGGCCTGTTAGTCTCTGTAGAGGTTTTAAAGGGGCCTATTAAGCACTATAGAGGCAGTATACAAGGTATAGAGGCTTTTTAGGGGCCTGCTAGGCTCTGTAGAGGCTCTAGAGCGGCTTACTAGGCTCTATACAGGATGTAGAGGCTCTAGAGCAGCTAGAGAGTGGGAGAATGATTTAGTTGTCGCTGGCGCCAGGGTTTGGGCTAACAGGCGGCCGATGTTTATTGTCCAAACGAGCACAGCGGTGCAACTGGAGGACTCCGGGTAAGAGCGTGCAGATGTCTCAGTGAGCGTCTCGCTATTCCTTTGATGTCCCGTGGCCTTGCAACCCCTGTGCAGCTTGGGGTGATGACGATGTACGTGATGCCAGCTCCTGGTTTGGCAAGTCGCTCGGTCTCGTGCGGTCCACCGCAAGCGTTTCCCGTAACCGATCCTACCTCAGACTGCGTCCAAGTATAGGGTTCACCCGTCTGGGCTCGCCCGATCCTTAACCTGTCTCTAACGGAGGCTACTAATGTCTTTAGACTGTCTCGTAATGCTCAAATCGGTGAGACGAATCAGTCAAGGTGCGCAGGAGCCATCGCGGGAGATTCAGCTGCTCTCCCTGCATTCTCTCTGTCCTGCGTGCATGCAGCCTTTTGTACAGAGGCTGTTACATCCAAAAGCCCAGTGGTTTTAATTGCCTAAGATTCCCTTCTTTCTTACGGGTTTAATCCTGAAGCCTACAACGTGCTACTTGTGCGGTTATAGAGCGATTCCAGCCATCTGGCACTAGGGCTGAAACGGCTCTGGGGACACCGTACCCCTCTGCCTCAGAGGAATTTAGCAGAATTCTGTCCCCTTTCATCAAAGATACTTGCCCTAAATATTCCACTTTCAATTCTGAGGACCGCCACGGATATTTCTCTCGGGTCTTGGCTGGTTCCACAGCAGAGCAGAGCAGGGTGCAGGTGGTTACAGCACGGGTATTTTCAAGGCCCTTATGTCTTTTCCATTTTAATCAAAGGTCAGCGGGTGAGCTTTTCCCTGATTCTCAAAGAGGGAGTGTAGGTCTAAAGGACCTTCATCCCCACTAGAGCCCCAAATATTCCCCGTCCTGTGTCTCGGGATCACACCACCAGCATAATTTCTGAATCCTTTTATCGTTCTTTGTGAGAAGGACTTAGGTTTACAGCAAATCTTGTTTTTCCTGGCATTGTACCTCTCGAGCCTCAGCGTTAACTAAACCTCAATTTGTGCTCCTCAGTCTCTCGTTTCACCTCCTCCAGTTGTCACAGACCCGTTGCCCTGTGTCTGCTCCACAGCCTTTATGGTGACATACAATCATTGAGGGCAGTGGTAGGAGCGTGATCTCAGATACGTGTATGTATCTTATTACCACCTACTTATTTCAATCATTAGGACTATTATTACCATAATTTCATTAAAATTGCAGCTTTAGTTTCCACTTTGCAAACTTTTTCCCTCTTGTTTTCATTTCCCCTTCAACTGAGAGTAGGGCACGGTGAGTTTGGGATCCCAGTTGCGTGGCTTTAGTTGCCAAAATTAGCCAAGTCAAAGATAAACTTTGTCAACAGACAACACTGTAATAAAAGAGCATGTACCTTTGTTTCTGGTAAGGGTCCACTCCTCCACTCGATGTTGTCCTTGCTGTAAACACAAGGCAGGTGAGATAACTCACAGCTGCTCCTATTTATCCCTTTGGGGGGGTTCCCTGCCCCACTCCCAGGTGGTGGGCAGGGAGGCCCAGGGGTTTATAAGCCCCAGGCCTTTCATTGGGAGCTCATTCAGCTTCTGATTTTCCTTGAGGTCTGTGTTCTGCTCTTCTTTCAGTTCATTGCAGCTTTTTGAGCGCTTTAAGCTGTTTTGGTGGTTTTTTTTTTTAGTTTAGAGAAGCGGAGGTGTCCATTAAAGGTAAGAGCTTTGTGATGCGTCAAGGCTAAGCAATGCATGTAGTAGAAAGTGCATTTATTGTATATAGGGGGTGCATGTTTGTTTTGCAGATCAGTAACTTTGTATTGGGTGCATGGGTGTGGCAAGACATTTTAATGGTTTTCACTTTTTTTAGTTTTTATGCTAGTTGCTTTTTCTTTGCTTGGTATTTCCAGTTACAGGGTAGCCTGCTGCATTTTTCAATACCTGTGGAGCAACACATTGTTCCCAGAGGCTTTGCAGATTCTAACAGGCACCCTGTGGGTTACAGGAATTGAAAGTCAGCTTTCTTTACCAGCCTGTAGCAGGCTCTGGAGTCTGTGGAATGACAAAAGGTAAGAAGAGCTGTTAAAACGTGGGGAAGGGCTCAGAAGGGCAGCTCCTGAGGAGCAGGGTCACAGAAGGATCAGGAAGCACAGGACAGGAGCTGTTAGAAGGGAGTGGAGATCTTTATCTCACAGCTGGTGAGTAGAGAAGGATTTTCTAATACTTTGGGACTGGGATGCAATTGGGGAAAGGGAGATGGGTTTATCAGTCCATTGAGGATGGCTTTGGCCGCCGAAAGCGGAGTCAAGGGGTAGGGCTGGGGTGGGGCTTGGCAAAGGAGAGAAGACTGGGAATGGCAGAGAGGGGTTTCAAAGGTAGCGCAGGGAAAAGGGTGGTGTAAGAAGAGTACCTTTTAGGCCGATATAGGGAGGGGAGTTCTCTTCAGCACGGTGCAATCACTTGCTAGGCAGAGCGGTTCCAGCCCAAGTCTGTCGTTTAACTGTTTGTCTGTCTGCTGTGTCTTAGGGCTTTCTTGTGTCTTTATTGTCTTTGCCATCAAGGGGTGCTGTGTGTTCCTTAAGTAATGTCCTCAGGGTCTCAAATGCCTGCAGTCATTGGCACAGTGCCACTTGAGTTTCTTGTCTTGCATCACGTACTTAAAGCACAGGTTAGTCTCGTGTCGTATAAGTTTACAGTCGGTCATCTCTTACGGCACTATTGTTGTCTGTGCCAGCATCCCTACTCTCCGGTCATTCATCTTAGTGGATTGGGATTTCTTCCCTGTGTTATCTTGGTTTTCAATCTCAAAGACAGGCTTCTCGTGCCTATCTTATCTCAGTTTTGATGGTTTCTTTTTTACAAGCCACGATGGTTATCTCGGTCTGTTCTTGCCACGCAGCCTGCTTACCTTGCCCTCGTGGCTCTGGAGATCCTCTTGCCTGACCGTGTTTGCGGTCCAGGAGTCATTCTTATTACCGAGAGCTTTTCTCGTCATTTGAGTTGCAGTGTTTGTAGCATTTTGTCTAGCGTTGGTCTGTGTGTGCGTGGCTTGGAGCTGCTCTGCCTGACAACGTAGAGTCAGGGCTAGGTGCAAGAGCAGTAAGAGTATATAGTTAGTAAGTTGATAAGCCTAGGCTGTTTAGGTGAAGTTGCTCGGTCTCCTCGGATCCAGTACCATCTGCAGGTTGTGTGGGGAGTCATTTCAACAGTGTTTTATGGGCGTGTATGGAGCTATGTGGGAGGGGCTGCTGAGCAGTAGGAAGCAAATGGAATCTCAAAGATGTGAAGACCCATACAGACAAGCCTTAAGGTATGGCGCTTTTTTATGGCTGGCTGTAGTTGGGATCTAGATGGTGTTCCTAAACAGGAGCAAGATCACAGGAATTGTTCAGTTACCGATCAGCATCTGATGGATGTATTTGGTTTTGTTTCCAGATGCAAAGAGATGAGCCGGGCACCGAAGGGCGACAGAGGGGAGCAGAGCAATAAGAAGGTCACTCAGCCAACGGTATCAGAGGGAAGATGTGACCGGTGGCCACGTGGTGAGCTTATGGGTTGAGGGTTCTATTTTGAAGGAGTGAAGTAATGTGCAAAGAATAATATCGACACTGGAGCCAACTCAAGCAAGGACAGTGATGGTGAGTGGGCTGAAGTAGCAGTTTGCTTGGGAGTTGTGTTGCCTGTGAAGCCATGAGCATTTTTTGCTTTTTCTTTATTACAGGTGATGTGCAAACCTTGCCATGGCGGCACCAGGTGATGGAGTCCTGGCAGACAAGTGGTCAAAGTTACAGAGCAGGAGATGGGGAATCGCTGTGGGCAGCAGCTGCTTTTGGGTACTGGGCAAACATGTGTCTTTTCCTTTAATTGCAGTTGCCACACGCAGTCTCAGAGGGATGAAGCTTCGTGCCTCCAAGCGGTATGAGAAGGTGAGGAGGTTGTCAGCGAGATTGATGTCTAAGAGCAAGGTCTTATCTAGCAACTCAGGTCAGCATTTATCTTTGTTTTTGCAGGTACTGTTTGGGCTGCCTGTGGAACAGGAAGAGTGTTAGGGGTGAACCAAGTAGTAGCGAGGAGGAGCGTGGCATTGACTTCTCACAAGTGCAGGAGTTATTCTGTTCCTCTTGTTATCTTACAGTGCCCCAGGCAATGATGGCTGCAACATCAAATATTGGAATGGCTTTTGAGCAGGTGAGCACAATGCCACGGCAGATTTGCAGAGCAAGGTGTCGTAAGAGGCACCGGCATTGGCCAGCGTGATGCAGAAGGTTGGTGGTGTTTCAGTTCAGTCTAGTTTTCTTGCAGATGGTGAAGAGGTCCTTGGTGAGGGCAGGATCCTGCCAGACAGCCGACAGCATTGTGCTTTTTCCGTCAGGGACGGCTTCAGACCTCCAGCTCTCTGAAAGCTAAGTTGAGGGAGCAGGGCTGGCATGGGGATGGGAAGAGGGAAGAAGGTTGACAATAGAAGGGAGGTGTTTTAAAGGTCTGTAGTGGAGAGGGCTGTGCATGAAGGGTCCCCTTGGGGCAGATAGGGAGGATTGATTTTCAGCCCAATGATAGCGTGTGCCAGACAGGGCAGTTCCAGCCTGTGTCTGTGTCATTGTGTGGTTTATGTAGTCTGTCTGCTGTACCTTGGACCTTCCTTAGGTCTCTATCTCTTTACTTTAAAGGCATGCAGGATGTGCCTCAGTCACCATCACTAGGGTCTTGAATGCCTGTACTCATCAGTACAGTGCCAGTCGGGCACAGCTTTTCTTGTGTGGCAATCTTAAAGCATGCATCGTTCTCATCTCTTGGAAGTTTCTAGTCGGTCATCTTTTGCGGCAGCATTGTTGCCTGAGTAGGCATCCCTGATGATCCATCACTCATTGTCTTGGATCCCCGTTGTGGGACTCGCTTCCACCCATCCTTGATGCCTTTAGGCGTTGAAGCGAAGCTTCTAGCATGCGCATCCTCCCAGTTGCAGCCGCATCTGTTCATACTAGCCCACGGTCTTCAGCTTTTCCACAACTGCTGTAGGTTCTTCCTTGCAGCCCCTTAGGTCTTGTTGCCTGATGGCATCTCTGGTGTGGGAGTTTTAATTCTTAGAGTTTTCTTGTGTCTCTGGTTGTGGAGTCATTGGTCTCACGTGCATGTCTGTCTGTGCGTGTCTGTGTGGTTGGAGCTGCTCTGCCCGAGGCGCAGAGGGAGTGGCATTGGCTGGAAGAATAAGAGTAAGATTCTACGTCTAATACGTTGATAAGCCCAGGCCTTGTAGGCAAAGGCCGTAGGGTCTATTACAGAACCAGTAGCCGCACAGGCAGCAGGCCGTGGGAGCCACTTCTGTGGGGTTATGTAGAGACAGAGGATGAGCAAAGGTGCCTATGATAAAGCATTCGAGCGAGTGAAATGGAACAGTTTAAATTCCAGGGCTGTTACAGCTGGTATGCGTGGGGCTTGGTGTTTGGTTGTGGTTGGGTCTTATTCTGCCTTGACATAGTGTATAATAGAGATGGTGTTCCTACATGGAAACAAGATGCTCAGAGTTGTTAAGGTATCGCTGAGCATCAGGGAGACCTGTTTGTTGATGTGTTTTTCAGATGTGGAGGAATGAGCTGCGCAGGAAGAGCTGACAGTGGAGAGGCGGGTTACGGTGCTATAGCAAGGTGGGTCAGCTGTGCTGTTGGTGGGAAGATGTGACTGGATAATGAAGTTTAGGTGTATTTTTTTTTTTTTTCCCTACTTCGAAGGTGCAGAGCAACAAGTGAAGTAGAATTCTGGCACTAGAGCTGACTCAGCTAAGGAGAGCAAGGGTGAGTTAACTGAAGTAGGGGTTGTTTAGGTGGAGGTATCGGTGAACACTAAAAGCATCCTTGCTGTTTGTATTACAGGTGGTGTGCAAGACTCAACACGGCAGTGTGAGACGATGGAGGCTGAGTGGGTGAGCAGTCAAGATAGTGGCGTGTGAAATAGGAATCGCTGAGGGCAGCCAGTGCTTTTGGGTAGAATGTGAGCGTGTTGTAGTCTTTGATTTTTGCAGGTGCTGCATGGAGCCTGAGAGGGGCGACCCCACACACCTACAGGCGGTTCAAGAAGGTGAGCAGGCTGTCATCTGAATCGGTGTCTAGAAGAAAAGAGGATGATATGGCAACTCAGTTGAGATTTACCTTTTGGTTTTGCAGGTACCGTTTGGGCTGTGTTTGGAACGCTTGAGGTGAGCCGGGTAGTAGTGAGAACGAGTGTGGGACTGATTTCTCATGAGCCCAATGGTAACTTTGTCTCTTGGTAACTTTAGGGGCTCCAGGTGACCACAGCTGCAGTGTCCAATGTTTGAATCGGCACGGACCAGGTGAGCAGAAGCCCACAGCAGTTTTGTAGCGGGGACATGTCTCGTACAAGACGTTGGCACTGAGCAGCACGATGCTGTCTGTAAGTGCCGCTTTTGTTTTGTATTTGGTCCTCTTGCAGGTGGTGAAGAGGAAGGTGGTGACTGCAGATTGGTCCCAGACAGCTGATGCCATTTGAGCTTCTCCTGCCAGGGATGGTTTCAGGCCCTTGGCCCTCTGAAAGCTAAGTTGAGGGACAGGAATGGGCTTGGATTGGGAAGAAGGGAGTAGATGGGGAAGAGCAAGGAGGGGTTTTAAGGCTACGGAGGAGAGGGCTGTGCAGGAACTGTTCCCTTTGGGCAGGTTAAGGCAGAGGGCATTACTTCTCAGCCCAAGGCTACCACGTGCCGGCAGGGCAGTTCCAGCTGGTGTCTGCTCTTTTGTGTGGTTTACGTAGTCTGTCTGTGTCTTGGATCTTTTGCAGATCTCGATGTACTCTCTGTGCTGCAGAAGGCACATCTTGTGTGTTTCATGCACCATCTCTTGGGTCTCGAATGCCTGTTTTTATTGCCATTAGTGCTGTTCTGGCACCGCTGTTCTCACATGACAGAATTAAAGTGTGAATCGGTCTCATCTCTTGGAAGATTCTGATCAGTCTGCCTTTGCAGAGGCCTCGTACCCCATGTCAGCATCTCTGATTAGTCATCCACTTCCTTGGATCCCCGTTCTGGGACTCGCTTCCATGCATCCTTGATGTCTTCAGGCCTTTAAGCGAGGCTTTGTGTATGTGCATCCTTCCAGTTGCAGCTGCATCTCTGTAATGGCCCATGGTCTTCTGCTTTTCCAGGGCTGCCATAGATTCTTCCTTGCAGCCCCCTAGATCTCGTTGCCTGATGGCATCTCTGGCATGGGAGTTGTTCTTACAGAGTTTCCTTTTGTCTCTGGTTGTTCTCACTGGGCTTGTGTGCAGTGTCGGTCTGTGTGGTTGGAGCTGCTCTGCCTGTAGCACAGGAGCGGTAATCAGCAGAAGAATAACGGTGTTGTCCTATGGTTTACATGTCTTTTAGACTTAGAGTTTGAAGTACAGGTCTGTTTTGGTCCATTACAGAACATGGAGCCATTTATGCAGAGAGTCATTGCCTTGGGGTTACAGAGCCACAGATGGGATGAGCTCAGCTGCTTGGGAGAAGCCACTTGAGCAATAGTAGATAGTGTAAATTCCTGGGGCGTTGTTACAGCTGGTGCGCGTGGGTGTTAACATTTGATTTCAGTGGGGTTTGTGCTGTCTGGCTGTAGTGTGAAACAGACAATGTTTCTAAATAGAAACAAGATGTCTGGATTTGTTCAGTCATCACACGGCATTGTGGTGACTTGTCTGATGTTGTTTCTTCAGATGGAGAGGGAGGAGCTGCTCACCAAAGGCTGATGGGAGAGTCGGGAAGAGCTTCCTGGCAAGGTGGGCTGGCTGTGGTGCGGGTGGGAACCTGTGACTGGTGTCTGTAAGACCAGCTAACAGGTTCCTTTCTCTCCACTTTGAAGGCGCAGAGCCCTGAGCAAAGCAGAACGTGGACACTGCAGCTGAGTTGGGCAAGAAGAGCAATGGTGACTTACCTGAAGTAGCGGTTATTGTGTAGGTGTCTTATAGTCTGCAAGTTACAAGCATCCCTTGCTCTTTGTGTATTACAGGTGATGCACAAGCCTCAATCTGGCAGTGTGAGATGACGAAGGCCAAGAGGCTGAGTGGTAAAGGTAATGGAGGAGGAGGTGGGGAATCCCTGAGGGTGGCCTGTGCTTTTGGGCACTACCTGAGCGTGTATCTTTGGCTTTAATTGCAGGTGCTGCACGGCTCTGAGGGGTGCAGCTTGGTGCCTATGAGCAGTGTGAGAAGGTGAGGGGGTTGTTGGTGGGTTGGTGTTTAAGTGCAAAATATTGTCTGGCAAATTTGCTGAGCATTTGCCTTTTGATTTTGCAGGTGCCATCCGGTCTGCCTTTGGATCGGGAAAAGTGTTTGAGGTGAGCTGGGCAGTAGGGAGAGGGAGCGTGGGTTTCATTTCTCACCTGCACAACACTGAATTTTGTGTCTCCTGTTCCCTCAGATTCCCTGGGCGATGACAGCTGCAGTATCTGCTGTTGGATTTGGCTTGGAGCAGGTGAGCGGAAGGCTGTGGCGTTTTTGCACAGGGGTGCGTGTCGTGCAAGGCAGCGGCCAGCGCCATGCAGACCATTGGCAGCATCTTAGTTTCCTGTTTGGTTTTCTTGCAGATGGTGAAGAGGTCCCCAGTGAGGGCAGGATCCTGCCAGACAGCCCACGGCATTGGGCTTTTTCCGTCGGGGACAGTTTCAGGCCTCCGGCTCTCTGAAAGCTAAGTTGTGGGAGCAGGGCTGGGACAGGTATGGGAAGAGGGAAGAAGGTTGGCAATAGAAGGGAGGTGTTTTAAAGGTAGTGTAGGGGAGAGGGCTGTGCAGGAAGGGTCCCCTTGGTGCAGATAGAGAGGATTGATTTTTTTCTTTTTTTTTTTTTTTTTTTTTTTTTTTCAGCCCAATGCTAGCGAGTGCCAGGCAGGGCAGTTCCAATCTGTGTGTCGTTGTGTGGTTTATGTAGTCTGTCTGCTGTGTCTCGGACCTTCCTCGGGTCTCGATCTCTTCTTTACTTGAAAGGCATGCAGGATGTGCCTCAGGCATCATCTGTAGGGTCTCCAATGCCTGTACTCATCAGTACACCGCTAATCAGGCACCGCTTCTCTTGCATGTCAATCTTAAAGCGTGCATCAGTCTCATCTCTTGGAAGTTTCTGATCAGTCGTCTTCTGGGATAGCATTGCAGCCCACGTTAGCATCCCTGATGGTCAGTATCTCATTGTCTTGGATCCCCGTTTTGAACTCGCTTCTGTGCATCCTCGATGTCTTTAAGCCTTTAAGCAAGGCTTCTTGCACGCGCATCTTCCCAGTTGTGGCCACATCACTTTGTAACGGCCCACAGTCTTGTGCTTTTCCAGGGCTGCTGTAGCTTCTTCGCAGCCCCCTAGGTCTTGTTGCCCGATGGCATCTTTGGCGAGGGAGTCATTCTTCTTACAGAGTTTCCTTTTGTCTCTTGTTGTTGTGTTGTCGGTCCGTGTGCAGTGTCGCTCTGTGCGTGTCTGTGTGGCTGGAGCTGCTCTGCCTGTAGCACAGGAGCAATAGTCGATGGTGGTGTCCTACAGTTTATATGTCTATAGACTTAGAGTTTGAAGGCCAGGGCTGTTTGGTGTATTGCAAAACAAGTAGCCGTACATGGAGTAGACAGAGAGGTGTTGCGTCCTTGGGGTCACGCAGCAGCAGAGAGGGTGTCCACAGCTGCCTTGGAGAAGCCACTGGAGGTGGTAGTAGAGCAGTTGTTACTCCTGGGCCCTTACAGCTGGTGTGCGTGGGTGTTAAGGTTTGGTTTCAGTGGGGTTTGTGCTGTCTGGCTGTAGTGTGAAACAGACAATGTTCCTAAATGGAAACAAGGTGTCTGGAATTGTTCAGCTCTTTGAGTGTCAGGGTGAGGTTTTGCTGTTGTGTTTTTCAGATGCAGGGGAACCAGCTGTCTGCTGAAGGCTGATGATGCAGAGCCGGGCAGGTGTGTCCTGCCTGTGTGCCAGCGAGCATGTCATGTAGTGCCATCCAACCAGCAAGCGTGTTACGTTGTGTGACATCATGGCAGTGAGGGTGTTTCCATGCCACATTCTACTATGTTATGCTATGCCAGTGGG
This sequence comes from Neomorphus geoffroyi, assembly GCA_033558235.1. Taxonomy (NCBI): domain Eukaryota; kingdom Metazoa; phylum Chordata; class Aves; order Cuculiformes; family Neomorphidae; genus Neomorphus; species Neomorphus geoffroyi. The sequence continues at coordinate 34,470 of JAUMJM010000029.1, read as the reverse complement.
CATGTTATGGGTTATGCTTATGAGTCACGTTCTGCTATGTTGCACCATGCCAGTGACCACATTATGGGTCATGTTATGGGTCACGTTCCGCAATGTTGCGCCGTGCCAGTGACCACGTTATGTTATGTTATGGGTCACGTTCCCCAGTGCCCACTTAGGTGCCCACCCCTCCCCACTTAAGTGCCCACTGTCCGTGTGGCTTCCTTTCAATATATTGTGCAATTAACTTTGCACTACACCTCTCAAGCCTAAATGCACACTTTCAGCTTTCCCAGCCCTAGTGGAAGTGCCCTCCTTAGTGAGGGGATGGAATGTGGGAATATAATGGCCTGCATCAGGAGTAGTGTGGCCAGCAGGACTAGAGAGGTCATCATCCCCTTATACTCGGCACTGGTAAGGTCGCACCTCAAGTACTGTGTCCAGTTTTGGGCCCCTCAGTTTGAGAAAGATGTTGAGTTGCTGTGGTGCGTCCAGAGGAGAGCAACAAGGATGGTGAAGGGGCTAGAGCACAAGCCCTATGAGCAGCGACTGAGGGAGCTGGGGTGGTTCAACCTGGAGAAGAGGAGGCTCAGGTGAGACCTTACTGCTCTCTATAACTGCCTGAAAGGAGGTTGTAATTAGCCAGGGGTTGGTGTCTTCTCTCATGTGACCAGTGACAGAACAAGAGGACACGGTCTCAAGCTTTGCCAGGGGAGGTTTTGGCTCGACATTAGGAAGAAGTTCTTTACTGAGAGGGTGATTGGCCATTGGAATGTGCTGCCTGGGGAGGTGGTGGAGTCACCATCCCTGGAGGTGTTTAAAGAGAGATCAGATGAGGCACATAGTGACATGATGTAGTTGACAAGTAGGAGTAGGTGTAAGTGTCAGGTCTTAGGTTGGACTCGATGATCTCAAAGGTCTTTTCCAACCTTATGATACTGTGATACTGTGATAGTGCAAGATTGCTGAGGAGACTGCGATGTAGGAAAACACATATATCCAACTAATTGTTGTTTAGCCTTGTGTGTTTGACAAGCAGAGCTTTTATGTGTACATAATGTAGGCCTGTGAAACTTGAGGTCTTATAACATATTGAGATTCCAGCTTTAGTTTGGGAAAGATCAAAAGACTCTTCTCTCCCTTGATAAATAGGGGGGAAAAAACCCAGCAGTTCGTATTATTTAATCCCTGACTGTTTTTTAGCAGCAGGGAACTGGAGAGAGGGTTTTGTCATTTCTCACATGCTACACAAAGGTGAGAACAGCTTTCTACAGCGAGAGCAACTGCTTCCTGATGGAGGAGTGCTGGGGAGCATTCTGCACATGCAGGACAGCTGCGTGGTACCACTGCAGCTCCCACTAGTTTTGGTCTCATTAGTCCATTGAATATGGTGGTGTTTCTTAACATGTGGCTTTATAAGATTCCTGTCCTTGGGTTTTTTTCTAAGTTTCTGCTCAGAGAAGTGTTGGTGACAAGATCAATGTGTGTTGATCTCCTCAGGATGTTGCAAGTTGCAGAGCTTTATTGTGTTTCCTTTTTTTCCTCCTCTGTAACTCAGAGGCATGGGACCCCAGCTGAGTTTTTTTACGTGCTTGGGATTCACGGGACCCTGCAATCAGAGCCTGACTAATGATTTACAGCAGTGATCACAGTTACTTCTATGGTAGGAAGGGGTGCAACTCCGCTGATATAAGCAATGATTGTGTATGTAGCCTTTTCTTTCAGGTCTAGGATCTGCTTTTATGTTTAGCTTCTCTGATAGTTTTATTGGACTTTCCAGCCTTGACTTTTTAGCATTATGACTACACGTAACCCATATCTGCATGCGATGGTAAGACAATATGCTTATGTAAAGCCCATTATATCTAACTGTTATTGATATACTTCAGAGCACTCTATCTCAGTGCCTAGAATATCGAATGAATCTTTTAATCTGGACAGGTTTTTAGCAAGGAAAATTGGCTATTTATTGTCTTGATAATATGTGTGCTATTAACTTACATAATTTAAATCAAGCTTGGCTATTGTAATGATACATCAACTTTCAGAAAGCCACCACTGTGTTATATTTAGGATTAATTTCTCATTACCCATTGTAAGTAGATGCTAGACTTGGAATTAAAAGAGTGGTTCTTGTTCAAAAACAGCTGAAAATAATAATTGGATTTGCTAAATCTGTGCCACACTTGTGCTAACCAATTTGGTACAGGTGAAGAGGCTTGCCCCTTAAAAGGGCCTCCTGATTTAAAGCTGGTTCTCACCTGCTGCTGCAGGATTAGGTGAAGTTGGGGGTCAGAGCAGCCTTCATTTCTTTGCTCTGTTCTGGGGAGTTGTGTGTTCTCCTTCGTGGTGCCTTTGAGCTGACTGTGATCATTTCTTCTGTAAGTGTAAGATAATAATTTTACTTGTGGGTTTACTTTTAAATCTTAAAGCAAAATTGGTTTGGAATGTGACAACTTCTGAGATGTGTTACCACAAATATTTGCAGTCAATACTGTGTTGTCTATCTTTGTTCTCGTTTTATTGTTAGAGGTAGGGATGGTTTTGTTTAGTTTATTTCTGTTAATCTGTAGGGGCACAAAGGATTTAAGCTCAATTTCAATGAGATTTCCAGTGTAGTTCTAGTGATAGCTATTAATGGACTTCCCAGAGGTCATTTGTTTAAATTTGGTTTTGTTTGAGAAGCAGTTAAAAAATGTATTGTCCCAGAAGGATGCTGGGGGAGGATTTCTGCCCTGGTTTGTGCTTTTCTGTTGGCTTTTTTTAACTCCTGCTTAGAATTTGAAAATGTTTTGAGTACTGAAAAAGTAAGAGATTTTATAATCTAGTGCCTATTTATGTGAAACTACATTTTTATATTATTTTTTAGAGAATATTTTAATTTGTGTGTTACCATTCCAAATAGTTATATGTAGAAAATATTGTGTAAAAACCTATGAATAGTGAGGCCTTGCAGAGGGATTAAAGTTGTTCAGATGGGGTGAATTAATCTCATCCAGAGACACTGCTTTTTGTTCAAGTAAGCAAAATAAAAGCTGAATAATGCTCTTCCTCTCAAAGTTGTATGCTGCTGTGTGTTCCATAATTTCCATTATGGCATTTCCAATGGTGTGTTTTCACTTCAGGGAAACAGATGATTTGATATGCACTCGTCTCCAAATATTTTCTGGTTTTCTGATAGTACTCTCAGGATAAAAATCTGAGTAGTTCCTTTATAGTTTTCAGCATTTCTGTTCTATATATCTCATTACATGAAATATCAGAGTGTGATGCAGAACAAAATTCCTGTGATTTTGCAGTAAGTATCATTCAGTCATCATTTGGTCTTTACCAACCCTAGAAGTTGTCCCAAAATCATCATGTGTGATTTGGCAGAGTTTAATAAAAATGCCGATCTGTTCTGTAAAGGCATTTAATGAAGCAGGAAGAACTATTTTTCACCTTGTGCTGCAGTGAGGTTTTTTGCAAGTTAACACAGAGGGCACTGCTGGGCCCATTTCACTTCACATCTCTCTGCTGGAGTTGCTGCATATTGTAAATCAGGTTGAAAACATCCTCTGTTTGGTTCTGGCTCCTGTGATCCATTCAACGCTGGGAGTAACATGAGCAGTTGTATAATGGAGGGAATTTCAAGAGAAAATGGGGGCTATTACTACCACAAAACCTCTTGTAATGAAACACAAAGCTGTTAGGACTGATTCACAAGAATCATTTTTTCTGCAGTGCAAGCACTTAGAGGGCTGAGTGTGAAAGCTCAAGAGAGGCCACTGAAACATCAACTCAGATATTGATGTTCAGCATCAGAGCAAGACTAAAAACCAAATTTACACCTAGCTTATAATTTCTTAGGTAGATCAACAAAAGTGGAATATTTAGGGGTTTGATTCTGGTTCTGATTTCAAGCCATCTTCTGTTGTAAACAAACTGCCTATGCTAAAACTAGGAGATTAGTATTTTAATTTCCTTCCAAATGTTTAGAGTGCTCTGAGTTTGCTTTGTGGATATTAACATCTGTGACAGTAATTCTCTAAGGAATGCAACTAAGTAGTCCAAAGAGAATTTAACATCCCTGCAATTATTTGACCTGATAAACAGCTTACTAACTTACTTGGGGGTGAAATACTTACACTCAGGGCTTAGGGTTCACAATGTGAAGTACGTTAGCAACTCCATTGAAAGACAGACTCCTTGTAGTCATGCACTTCTGAATGCATAGCGTGTTTTATAAATAAAAAATTTGCAACTCTCTGTGGCCTTAACTGTCATCAAACTAAATGCATTAGTGGGTAAGACTTTGCAACATCAGTTGTGGTACTGCTTGCTTCAATAAATCAATTATTTCACCATTAAAAAAAAAAAATCTTCTTTCTCTTCTGTCTATATTTACCTGATTTTCAATGTTTTCACATTTACTTCTTTAAGCTCAAACTTACCTCAAAATGTACAGGAAAAAAAAAAAAAGCAATGCATTATCCAAACATTTAAGCACTTATAAAAAGTACATAAAAGACTGGTTTCTAAACCTCCTCAAAGAAAATCTTAATTTACTTGGAAGCTACAACAATCATTGATATTTTTTTCATTATTAATGACATAATGAAAGTAAACAAAGCAATTGAATTCCTATCCTAGATATAGGTGTTTGGATAAGACCTTTGCTATCGAGTCTGACCGTTCCTGTCTACTTCTGAATCATATCCAGGAGCACCTCATCTACTTGTATTTTAAATACCTCCAGGGATGATGACTCAACTACTTCCCTGGGCAGCCTTTTCCAGTACCTGACAATGTTTTCTGCACAGATGTTTTTCCTGATATCTAAACTGAACCTCCTGTGGTGCAACTTAAGGCCATTTCCTCTCATTCTATCACTTGTCAACTGGGAGAAGAGACCAACATCCACCTTGCTACAACCTCCTTTCAGGCAGCTGTAGGCAGCGATGAGGTCTCCCCTCAGCCTCCTTTTCTCTAGGCTAAGCAACCCCGGTTCCCTCAGCCACCTCTCTTAAGACTTGTTCTCCAGCCCCTCAGTGTCCTTCTTGTAGCACATGGCCCAAAACTGGAGCCAGCACTCGAGGTCTGGCCTCACCAGCGCTGAGCACAGGGGCACAGTCACCCCCCTGCTCCTGCTGGCCACGCTGTGTCTGACACAGGCCAAGATGCCACTGGCCCTCTTGACCACCTGGGCCACTGCTGGCTCACATTCAGCTGCTGCCAGCCAACACCCCCAGGTCCTTTGCCAGGCAGCTTCCCAGTTATTGCTCCCCAGCCGATTTTGATATACTTTTCAGAAGTAGTGTAGAAAATACAAAGCGCACATTTATATCAGCAAGATGCCTTCAAATTACATCTTCCATTTGGGGTGATGTTTCTGGACAGGTTTTCAATTTAAACGGGAATGAGAGTTTCAAGATACATTGAGATCTAGCATGAAACTTTTTAGCTCAAACTACCCATAAAATAACAATCTTATGTTTATACATTCACATTATTTTTCTTAGAGAAAAAATAATGTAATGCCATTCTCTCTGGAAGTTGCAGGGCAGACCTTTCCTTCTTCAAATGTTACAGTATATGCAACTCTTAGTTTTCAGGTATTTGATTAAGTAATGAGCAGGACCCCGGGTCATTTTTAACACGTTAACCAGTAATGAATTATGAATGTCAGGTTCAAACACACACATCCATAACCTGCTGTAAAGTGCTAGGTAGAAGGAGGTGGCACATACAGCTGATTTCTCAGCTGGCCCATAAACACAAACATGGGAAGGCACAGAGCAGTCATTCAACCTGTCCGCTTGCAGGCCTAGGTAGAGCTTACAGCTTACAGTTCCTTACCCCACATCTTACTCCCAGCTCATGTTTTTGGGGCTTCCAAAGACAGTTGAAACTCGCTTTAAAAATCGCTGCATTGTCCCTAGGAACCACAAGGAGATGTTGGTGTATAACTTGTGCACTGAGTTCCCATGAGTTAGTGCACCAAAGCAGTAGTTGCACCATGTCAGGAGAACTTCCCTTGTGCTTTGCAGCAGTTGACAAGGCCATAGAAGTATAACTCTCCTCTCAGTTCCTCCTTTAGTTCTGTGACAGCTGAAATCAATCTTTCTTTTTCAGCCAGTCCTTTGAGAAGCTCATAGAAATTACATGAACAAACAGGCAATGGCTATGTTTGGATTTGTATAGCTCCCAGTGCATGGATTTCTCACCTTTCAACATAAAACTGTGCAATTCCCAATATCGGGTTAGGTTTTGAGAGAAGAAGTAACCTAAGAATAACCCAGAGAAAAACAGTGCCTGTCTGGGCAACGCTTACTGGTTTGTTTTCTGCTTAAATATTTTAATCTCGATATGATTTTTGTAAATGGGTCCAGGAAGGCTGAAGAATTGTAAACAGGAACCACATACTACAAAATCTTACATTATAGGGGTTTTTTTCTCCTTTTAAAAATGCTGCAGGTCTCAAATTACATAGCACTTCTCACTACTATTTAGCAATTCAGAACTATGTGTGTAGTAAGATGTATGAGGTATGAGAGATTATATTTGGGTAAGATTTACTTCTCTGCAAAATTTTAGTCTCTCAGATTAACCAATCACCAATGAGCTTGCTTGGGGATACGTATGGAAGCCAAGTGCTCTGGTACCTGTCATAAAGCATAATAAACTACTGTGTTATGCTCAGAAGTGCAAGTGTAGCAGCACATAAACCCCTAATAACAGAATTTTACTTTAACCTTGTCCTTTTTAATTGTCACATATTTAAGATGTTGGGCCAGACCCACACCTGTAGACATCTGTGTAGCTCCAGTAAAGTTAATGAGGCTTTCCTGTGAATCACAGGATCTTGATGCGTGTGTGTGCCTGAGCTGGAAACGCAGCTCACTCCAAGAACAGCTCACGTTCCCTGTTTGTGTGGTTAGGACTGTGTTTTATGGGAGTGTCTGGAGCTTACTAATTATAAGTTGAAATGTGGTTGGATGTTTTCCATTAATAAAATAATTAATCTATCTTGAGTTAAATGAACTCAAGTGCCAAAGCTTAAGGAATCAATTAACTCTGAGTAAAGATATTGCCATATTTAAGAGAACACTGGTAGCTTTTATTTATACTTGTGCTCTCCATCTTCCTGTGTTAGCTACAAAAACTCTTCTTCAGCATGCATGGACGTGTTTTCAAAACGGTTCATTCATATTTCCTCAAATACACCTGTACCTTTACTTCCTACCTTGTCAGTTCAACAAGCATAGATATTGATTTTATTACCTTTAAATTCAGTTTTCCATGGAGTAAAAAAAATCTTATTCTTCATTCTGAAAACTTAAAGAATTCAATGTCTTTTGTACCTCAAGAAAGATAACTTCTATGTGCCCTCAATACATGTAGGAAGCACACTCATTTGTTAGCTTTTGACAGGTCAACTATTTGTACAAAGCTTTAGTGCAACAATTCTGACGTAGTCTAACTTCAGCGTGCTTTTCAGGTAATGAGATTTTTATCCCTTGTGAATATCACAGTATCATAAGGTTGGAAGAGACCTCTGAGATCAAGTCAAACCTATGACCCAACCTACACCTACTCCTACTTGTCAGCTACACCATGGCACTAAGTGCCTCATCCAATCTCTCCTTAAACCCCTCCAGGGACCGTGACTCCACCACCTCCCCGGCCAGCACATTCCAATGGCCAATCGCCCTTTCAGTCAAGAATTCTTTCCTAACGTCAAGCCTAAACCTCCCCTGGCGAAGCTTGAGACCGTGTCCTCTTGTTCTGTCACCGGTCACTCGAGAGAAGAGACCAACCCCTACCTGACTACAACCTCCTTTCAGGCAGTTGTAGAGAGCAATAAGGTCTCCCCCGAGCCTCCTCTTCTCCAGCCTAAACAACCCCAGCTTCCTCAGTCGCTCTTCACAGGCCTTGTGCTCCAGCCCCTTCACAGTCCTCGTCGCTTTCCTGTGGATACACTGCAGCATCTCGACATCTTTCTCAAACCGAGGGGCCCAGAACCAGATACTCAAGGTGCAGCCTGACCAGTGCCGAGTATAAGGGGATGTTAACTTCTCTAGTCCTGCTGGCCACACTATTGCTAATGCAGGCCAATGCAAATCAAAATCGCAAAGCTCGTTCAGGCAATTTCTCCTACTCCGGTTTCTCTCCGTTTTGTAGCAGGCTCTACAGTGGTCGGTAACGGTGGAAAACCCTGGAATGTGTTTCCCCCGGTACCCGAGGGTTCCCAACACTTCCTTTAGTTCCGTTAGAGAGCAAGGGCCTTGTTTATCCTTTATTTCTTTTCATGAATCCGGTGGGAGAGATCTAGTGCCCTGGATTTGCCCTGTTCCTACAAATGTCACTTCTTGTGCCTGCCCTTGTATTTTTGAGGGAGGGATTTCCTGTCCTAGGTTTTGTAATTCATCTATTACCCTTGTTGTTTGCTCTCAAACAGATTCTTGCATGTTTCCCACTACTAATATGTCATTGATATATTGGTAAATTGTTAATCCCAAATTTACACCTGATTGGGCTAATGTTTTTGTAAGGGCATTATGAGCTATCATAGGTGAATGTTGATAACCTCGTGGTTGTCAGAGGTATATTGGATGCCCTTAAATGTAAATGCAAACTGCTTTTCTCCTTGACCTGGAGAGAAACTGTGAAAAAAAATAAATGTATTTTTACATCTACAGCTGCCATCCAACTACGGTTTTGACTTTGAATCCGAGTGATCGTTTCAGTGATATTCAGGACAGCGGCTGTAAGAGGCTCAGTGCTAGCATTTAGCTTCCTGGAGTCTACCATTAGCCTCGAGGTCCATTTGGGCTTTTCCACTGGCCAAACGGAGGAGTTACAGGGTGAATGTGTTCAGGATATTATTTTCTGGGATTCCACGAATGTGATTACATCACTGATACCTGCTAATCTGGCTGCGCGTAAAGGCTAATGTTTCAAGTTACGGACTGTGGAAGAGGGTAATACAATGGCTGTTTCTAATTATCTACTTTGCACCTGTAGTTTTGGAGGCCGATGAGCAAAACTCCATATTGTTCCACTAGGTAGTTTCCAACACTGACGGAACGCCAAAATATTCATTTTGATTAAGTCCAAGACTAAAAATCACGCCACAGGAGCTCAAACACCTCCAGGGAGGGTTACTTTAGTAATCATGGTGGGGCAGTCTTTTTTCCTCGTTTTAATTCTAATAAAGCCACGGCATGGGTCATTATGACTGACATCTGGGCCCCAGTGTCTATTAAAAATTCTAAAGGTAGTTGTTGCTCGCCAACCGGTAAAACGACAGCAGGTTCAAAAAGGATCAGGTAGCTGTTGGATATTCATTACCTGGGCACAAGGCTGCCTCAACAACTTTCCAGGCTTTGATGTAGCATCTTCTAACCGGATGAGATCTCATTCGGTTGGTACCAGCAGTGAAGCGCTCGGGGAATGGGGACCAAACCTTTTTGGCTCACTAATGTCTCTAATTGTTGCAAATTTGGTGTGGATACCCCATATAACAAGCTTTTTTGGGGATTCCTAGTTCTAGCACCCTTTTCCACAACTCATTTCCTTTGGAATCAAAGGTGGGTCTATCTGGGATTCTTCTTCCCATGCTTTGATCCTTTTTTGCCCATTCACTGCTTTGAGCAAAACGGGCCCTTTTACCGCTGTTAGGATTAACGGGGTCGCTAGGGTTTCAGTCTTGTAAGGTCCACCCCACCCGTCTCCCTTAACCGATTGTATCTCAGTCTGTGTCCAGGTATAGGGTTCACCCTTCTGGGCTTGCCTGGTCCTTAACTTGTCCTGAATAGAGGCTAACAACGTATTTAGGCTGTCTTGTAGTCCTCAAGTCAGTGAGGTGAATTGGTCAAAGTGCACAGGAGCCATAGTGGGAGATTCAGCTACTCTCCCTGCATTCTCTATGGCCTGCAGTTTTAAGTGCCAAAGATTCCCCTTTTCCTTATGGATTTAATCCTGAAGGCCAACATGTTACTTGTGCGGTTATAGAGCAGTTCCAGTCCTCTGGCCCTAGGGCTAAAAGGACTCCCGGGCCATAGTGCCCCTCTGCCTCAGATGAATTTAGCAGAACTCAGGCTCCTCTCACCTTAAGTATTCTACTTGCAATTCTGAGGGCTGCCATGGATACTTCTCTCAGATCTTGGTTAGTTCCACAGCAAAGTAGCCTGCAGGTAGTTACAGAATGGGTATTTTCATGGCCTTTTTGTTTCTCCCATTTTAATCAGAGATCAGCAGTTGAGCTTTTCCCCGATTCTCAAGGAGACTGTTTGGGTCTAAAGTTCCTTTGTTCCCACTAGAGTCACAAATAATTGCCCTCCTATGTCTTGGGATCGCAACACCAGCTTAACTTCTAAATCCTCATATCATTTTTTGAGAAGCATTTAGGTTTACAGCAAACCTAGTTTTTTCTGGCATCGTGTCTCTTAAAACTCAGTATCCATTAACCTCAATTTGTACTCCTCTCTCTCGTTTCACCTCTTCTGGTTCTCGTGGACCTGTTACCCCACATCTGTTCTGCAGCTTTTGTGGTGACTTATGGTCATGAGGGCGGGGGGAGAGTGTAATCTTAGATATTTGTATGTCTTTTATGCCCATGTAATTATTATAATCATTAGTATTATAGTACCATAATTTCATTAAAGTTGCAGCTTTACTTTCCACTCTGCAAGCCTTTCTACTCTTGTTTTCATTTTCCCTTCACCTGAGGGTGGGGCACGGTGATTTTGGGAACCTAGCTGTGTAGCTTTAGTTACCCAAATTAGTCAAGTCAGAGATAAACTTTGATGATAGACATAGCTGTAATAAATGAGCACATACCTCTGTTTCTGGTAAGGGTCCACCTCTCCACTCAATGTTGTCCTTGTAAACGCAAGGCGAATGAGAACTCCGCAGCTGGTCCTATTTATCCCTTGGTGGGGCTTTCCCCGCCCCACTCCCAGGTGGTGGGCGGGGAGGCCCAGGGGTTTAAAAGCCTCAGGCCTTTCATCCGGGGTTCATTCAGCTTCTGGTCTCTCTTGAGATCAGTGTTCTCCTCTTCTTTCAGTTCATTGTAGTCTTCTGAGTAGGCTAAGTTCTCTTGGGCCTTTTGGTTTTTTTGGTTTTTTGAGGTTTTTTTTTTTAAGTTTAGAGAAGTAGAAGTGTCTGTTAGATGCAAAAGTTTTGTGCTGAGTCAAGGCTAAGCAGCACATGTATTAGAAAATACAATTATTTTATGTAGGAGGTGTATGGGGTTTTTTAGGTCAGTAATTTTATACTAGGTGTAAGATATTTTAATAATTCATACTTTTTTTAGGTATTATATTAGGTGCTTTTTGTTTACTTGGATTTCTTGACTATGGGGAAACCTGCTGCTGTTTCTCAATATCCGTGGAACAACATGTTGTTCCCAGAGGCTTTATGCTTTGTAACAGGCACCCTTCAGATCATAGGAATTGAAAGTCAGCTTACACTGTCAGACTGTAGCAGGCACCGGAGTCTTTAGGATGACAGAAGGCAAGAAGGGCAGTTAAAATGCAGGGAAGGGCTCGGAAGGTCAGCTTGTAAGAAGGGTCACCGAAGGATTGGGAAGCACAAGTATAGGACAGGAGCTGTTAGGAAGGAGTGGGGATTTTTATCTGACAACTCCTGACTAGAGAAGGACTTTCTAACGCTCTGGGACTAGGACGCAGTTTAGGAAAAGGAGGCGGGTTTGTCAGTTTCTTGAGGATGGCTTTGGCCTCTGAAAGCCGAGTCAAGGGACGAGGCTGCAATGGGGCTTGGCAAAGGAGAGAAGACTGGGAACAGCAGAGAGGAGTTTTAAAGGTAGCGTAGGGGAAAGTGCAACATAGGAAGAGTCCCCTTTGGGTTGGTATAGGGAGCGGGGTTCTCTTCAGCATGATGCAATTGGGTGCAGGGCAGAGCAGTTCCAGCCTGTGTCTGTCATTTGGCTGTTGGTCTGTCTGCTGTGTCTTAGAGCTTTCTTGGGTCTTTAATGTCTTTGCGATCAAAGGATGCTGCGTGTTCCTCAGGTAACATCCCCAGGGTCTCAGATGCTTGTAGTTATTGGCATAGTGCCAGTTGTTTTTCTTGCATCACGTGGTTTAGTCTTAGTTTAGTTTTAGTTTACAGTCATCTCTTGTGGCAGTATTGCTGTCAGTGCCAGCATCCCTGCTCTCCAGTCATTCATCTTTGTGCATCGGGATGTCTTCTCTGTGTTAACTCAGTTTTAGATCTTGACAACGGGCTTCTTGTGCCTACCGCATCTCAGTTTTGGCTGTTTCTTGTTTACAAGCCATGATGCTTATCTTTGTCTGGCCTTGCTACGCGGCCTGCTTACGTTACCCTTGTGGACCTGTAGATCCTCTTGCCGGACTGTGCCTCCAGTCTGGGAGTTGTTCTTATTGCTGACTTCTCTCATCATTTGAGTTGCACTGTTTAATGTTCTGTGTAGTGTCAGTCTGTGTGTGTGCGGCTCAGCGCTGCTCTGCCTGACAATGTAGAATCAGGGCTAGGTGGAAGAGTGCTAACAGTATGTAGTTATTAGAATGATATGCCAAGGCCGTTTAGGTGAAGTTGCTCAGTCTTCTCGGATCCAGTACATCCGCAGGTTGCATGGGAAGTCATTTCAACAGTGTTTTATGGGACTGTCTGGAGCTATGTGGGAGGGGCTGATGAGCAGTAGGAAGCAGCCTGACTCACAAAGGTGTGAAGACCCATATGTACAAGCCTTAAAGTATGGTGCTTTTTTTTTTTTATGGCTGGCTGTAGTTGGGATCTAGAGAGTGTTCCTAAACAGGAGCAAGATCACAGGAATTGTTCAGTTACCGATCAGCATCTGATGGATGTATTTGGTTTTGTTTCCAGATGCTAAGAGATGAGCTGGGCACCAAAGGGCGACAGAGGGGAGCGCAGCAGTAAGAAGGTCACTTGGCCCACAGTATCAGAGGGAAGATGCGATTGGTGGCCAAGTGGGAGCTTGTGGGTTGAGGTTTTGTATTTTGAAGGAGTGAAGCAATGTGCAAAGAAGAATATTGACACCGGAGCCAACTCAAGCGAGGACAGTGACGGTGAGTGGGCCGAAGTAGCAGTTTGCTTGGGAGTTGTGTTGCCTGTGAAGCTATGAGCATTTTTTTGCTTTTTCTGTATTACAGGTGATGTGCAAACCTTGCCACGGCAGCACAAGGTGATGGAGTCCCGGCAGACGAGTGGTCAAAGCTACAGAGCAGGAGCTGGGGAATCACCGTGGGCAGCGGGTGGTTTGTGGATACTGTCTAAACATGTGCCTTTTTCCTTTAATTGCAGTTGCCACATGCAGTCTCAGAGGCATGAAGTTTTGTGCCTCCAAACGGTATGTCATTGAGATTGACATCTAAGAGCAAGGTCTTATCTAGCAGCTCAGGTGAGCATTTATCTTCGTTTTTGCAGATGCTGTTTGGGCTGCCTGTGGAACAGGAAGAGTGTTGGGGATGAACTGAGTAGTAGTGAGGAGGAGCATGGTATTGACTTCTCACAAGTGCAACAGTAGTTTAATTCCTCTTGTCAACTTAAAGTGCCCCAGGTAATGACGGCTGCAGCATCGAACATTCGAACAGGTGAGCACAATGCCACAGCAGTTTTGCAGAGCAATGTGTCGTGCAAAGGCACCGGCATTGGCCAGCGTGATGCAGAAGGTCGGTGGTGTTTCAGTTCTCTCTGATTTTCTTGCAGATGGTGAAGAAGTCCCCGGTGAGGGCAGGATCCTCCCAGACAGCTGACGGCCTTGAGTTTTTTCTGTCAAGGACCATTTCAGACCTCCGGCTCTCTGAAAGCTAAGTTGAGGGAGCAGGGCTGGGACGGGGATAGGAAGAAGGTTGACAATAGAAGGGAGGTGTTTTAAAGGTCCATAGTGGAGAGGGCTGTGCAGGAAGGGTCCCCTTGGGGCAGATAGAGCGTATTGATTATCAGCCTGATGATAGCAAGTGCCGGGCAGGGCAGTCCCAGCCTGTGTCTGTGTCATTGTGTGGTTTACATAGTCTGTCTGCTGTGCCTCGGACCTTCTTCGGGTCTCAATCTCCTCTTTGCTTTAAAGGCATGCAGGATGTTCCTTGGGCACCATTTGTAGGGTCTCGAATGCCTGTACTCCATCAGTAAGGTGCCAATCGGGTACTGCTTTTCTTGTGTGGCAATCTTGGCGTGGATCAGCTGCGTCTCTTGGAAGATTCCGATCAGTCTGCCTTCGCAGAGGTCTCGTAGCCGGTGTCATGTCAGCATCTCTGACTAGTCATCTGCTTCCTCAAATCCCCGTTCTGGGAATCTTTGTTTTCAGGCCTTTAAGCAAGGCTTCTTACAAATGAATCATGCCATTTGCGACTGCATCTGTCTGTACCGGCCCACGGTCTTCCACTTGTGCAGGGCTGCTGTAAATTGTTCCTTGCGGCCTCCTAGCTCTTTTGCCCAATGGTGTCTCTCGTGCAGGAATTGTTCCTTTTGTCTCTGATGGTTGTCGTAGGTCTTGTGCCAAGTGTTGGTCTGTGCGTGTCTGGGTGGATGGAGCTGCTCTGCCTGTAGCACAGAAGCAATAGTCAGCGGAAGAATAACAGTGTTGTCCTATGGTTTATATGTCTACAGATTTAGAGTTTGAGGGGCTGTTTGGTCCGTTACAGACCAAGTAGCTGTACACGCAGCAGATGGAAAGAGTCATTTCCTTGGGGTTATGCAGCCGCTGAAGTGTTGAGCACAATTGCCTGGGAGAAGCCACTTTGAGCGATAGTAGAGCAGTTTATATTCCTGGGGCCTTATAGCTGTTACGTTTGGGTGTTATTGTTTGATTTCAGTGGGGTTTGCCTATTTTTCTGTCTGGCTGTAGTGTGAAATAGAGGTGATGTTCCTAAATGGAAGGAAGATGTCTGGAATTGTTAAACCATCACACAGCATTGTGGCAACTTGTCTGATGTTGTTTCTTCAGATCGAGAGGGAGGAGCTGCACACCAGAGGCTGATGACAGGAGAAGCGAGAAGAGCTTCATAGCAAGGTGGGCTGGCTGCGGTGCAGGTGGGAACATGTGACTGGCACTTATATACAAACTAATGTGGTTTTTTTTTTTTTTTTTTTACTGTGAAGGCCGCAGAGCCCTGAGCAAAGCAGAATGTGGAAATGTCAGCTGACTTGGGCAAGAAGAGTGATGGTGAGTTACCTGGAGTAGCGGTTATTGTTTAGGAGTGTTATCGTCCACGAAGTTACAAGGATCCCTTGATGTTTGTGTATTACAGGTGATGTGGAAGTGTCAACCTGGCAGTGTGAGATGATGGAGGCCCGAGAGGCTGAATGAAAAGGTAAGGGAGAAGGAGCTGGGGAATCCCTGTGGGTGGCCTGTGCTTTTGGGTGCTACCTGAGCATTAATCTGTGGCTTTAATCGCAGGTGCTGCAAGGCTCCGAGGGGCGCAGCTTTGTGCCTATGACTGTTCTGAGAAGGTGAGTAGGTTGGTGGTGGGTTTGTGTTGAAGAGAAAAATATTGTCCGGCAACTTTGCCGAGCATTTGCCTTTGATTTTTGCAGGTGTCATATGGGCCACCTTTGGAAGGGGGAAAAGTGTTTGAGGTGAGCTGGGTAGTAGAGCGAAGGAGTGTGGGATTAATTTCCCACCTGCACAAGGGTAAATTTTAGGGCTATTGTTCCCTCAGGCACCCTGGGTTGGGCAATGACAGCTGCAGTATCTGAGCAGGTGGGTGGAAGGCTGTGGCAGTTCTGCGGAGCAAGTTGTCATCTGAGACACTGGCATTGGTCAGTGTAATGCAGACTAGCAGAGTTTGTGTCCTGTCTGGTTTTCTTGCAGATGGTGAAGAGGTCTCCCGTGAGGACAGGATCCTCTCAGACAGCTGATGCATGTTGAGGTTTTCCTGTCAAGGATGGCTTCAGACCTCTGGCTCTCTGAAAGCTAAGTTGAGGGAACATGGCTGGAATGCGGTTGGGAAGAGGGAAGAAGGTTGTGAATAGAAAGGAAGGGTTTAAAAGGTCTGTGGTGGAGGGGGCTGTGCAGGAAGGGTCCCCTTGGGGCAGATAGAGAGCAGATTGATTTTTCAGCCCAAAGATAGCACGGGCAGGGCAGTCCCAGCCTGCATCTGCATTGTCGTGTGGTTTGTGTAGTCTGTCTGCCGTGTCTAGGACCTTCCTCGGATCTTGATCTCCTTTGCTTTAAAGGCATGCAGCATGTGCCTCAGCCACCATTGGTAGCGTCTTCAATGCCTGTACTCATCAGTAGAGTGCCCACCGGGTGCCACTTTTCTTGTGTGGCAATCTTCAAGCGTGCATCCATGTCTTCTCTTGGAAGTTTCTAGTCAGTCATCTTCTGTGGCGGCATTGTTGCCCAAGTAGGCATCCCTGCTGGTTACTCCATAATTGTCTCGGATGCCCCTTCTGGAACTCACTTCCATGCATCCTCTACGTCTTTAGGCCATTAAGTGATGCTTCTTTTGCGTGCATCCTCCCAGTTGCAGCCACATCTCCCTGTAACGGGACACGGTCTTCCACTTTCCTGTGGCTGCTGTAGATTCTTCCTTACAGCCCCTTAGATCACGTTGCCCGATGGCATCTCTGGAGTGGGAGTTGTTCTTACAGAGTTTGGTGTCTGGTTGTTGTAGCATTGGTCTCGTGTGCAGTGTCGGTCTGTCCGTGTCTGTGTGCAGTTGGAGCTGCTCTGCCCCAAGTATAGAAGGAATGGAATTGGCTAGAAGAATAAGAGTAAGATTCTATGCCTTCTAAGTTGATAAGCCCAGGCCTTGTAGGCAAAGGCCGTAGGGTCCATTACAGAACCAGCAGCCGTACAGGAAGCAGGCGGTGTGAGTATGTAGGGTTATTTAGATGTAGAGAGGATGAGCAAAGGTGTGTGTGTGATAAAGTGCTTGAGTGAGGGAAGGGGAACAATAGAAATTCCAAGGCTGTTATCGCTGGTACGCATGGGGCATAGCGTTTGGGTTGGGTTGGGTCTTATTCTGCCTTGCCGTAGTGTATAACAAAGATGGTGTTCCCACATGGAAATGAGATGCTCAGAGTTGTTAAGGTATCGGTGAGCATCAGAGAGACCTGTTTGTTGATGTGTTTTTCAGATGCGGAGGAACGAGCTGTGCAGGAAGTGCTGACGATGGAGAGGTGGGTACGGTGCCATAGCAAGGTGGGTTGGCTGTGCTGTCAGTGTGAAGATGTGACTGGATAACTAAGTTTAGGTTGGGTTTTTTTCCTACTTTGAAGGTGCAGAGCAACAAGTGAAGTGGAATTCCGGCACCAGAGCAGACTCGGCCAAGGAGAGCAAGGGTGAGTTACCCGAAGCAGTGGCTATTGTTGAGGTGGTGGTATCGGTGAACACTAAAAGCATCCTTGCTGTTTGTATTGCAGGTGCTATGCAAGACTCAACACGGCAGCACGAGACAATGGCGGCTGAGTGGGCGAGCAGTCAAGATAGTGGGTTGTGAAATGGGAATTGCTGAGGGCAGCCGGTGCTTTTGGGTAGAATGTGAGCGTGTTGTAGTCTTTGATTTTTGCAGGTGCTGCATGGAGCCTCAGAGGGGTGACCCCACATGCCTGCAGGTGGTCTGAGAAGGTGAGCAGGCTGTCATCTGAATCGGTGTCTAGAAGAAAAAAGTATCATACGGCAACACAGTTGAGATTTATCTTTTGGTTTTGCAGGTACCATTTGGGCCGCCTTTGGAACAGGAAGAAGGCTTGAGGTGAGCCGAGTTGCGATTGAGAACGAGTGTGGGACTGATTTCTCATAAGCCCAGCGGTAACTTTGTCTCTCGGTTACTTTAGGTGCCCCAGGTGACCATGGCTGCAGCGTCTGTTAGAATCGGCATGGACCAGGTGAGCAGAAGCCCACGGCAGGTTTGTAGCGGGGCTGTGCCTCGTACAAGATGTTGGCACTGAGCAGCACGATGCTGTCTGTAAGCTCCGCTTTTGTTTTGTATTTGGTCCTCTTGCAGGTGGTGAAGAGGAGGGTGGTGACTGCAGATTGGTCCCAGACAGCCGATGCCATTTGAGCTTCTCCTGCCAGGGATGGTTTCAGGCCCTTGGCCCTCTGAAAGCTAAGTTGAGGGACAGGGATGGGCTGGGTTGGGAAGAAAGGAGCGGATGGGAAGGGCAGGGAGGGGTTTTAAAGGTACAGAGGAGAGGGCTGTGCAGGAACTGTTCCCTTTGGGCAGGTTCAGGCAGAGGGGATTACTTCTCAGCCCAAGGCTATCACATGCCGGCAGGGCAGTTCCAGCCGGTGTCTGCGCTTTTGTGTGGTTTACGTAGCCTGTCTGTGTCTTGGATCTTTTGCAGATCTCAATGTACTCTCTGTGCTGCAGAAGGCACATCTTGTGTGTTTCATGCACCATCTCTTGGGTCTCGAATGCCTGTTCTTATTGCCATTAGTGCTGTTCTGGCATGACAGTATTAAAGTGTGAATCAGTCTCATCTCTTGGAAGCTTCCAATCAGTCTGCATTTGCAGAGGCCTTGTATTCCACATCAGCATCTCTGATCAGTCCTCTGCTTCCTTGGATCCCCGTTCTGGGACTCGCTTCCATTCATCCTCAATGTCTTCAGGCCTTTAAGCGAGGCTTCTTGCACGTGCATCCTCCCAGTTACGGCTGTGTCTCTAATGGCCCATGGTCTTTTGCTTTTCCAGTCCTGCCATAGAATCTTCCTTGCAGCTCCTGAGGTCTAGTTGCCTGATGGCGTCTCTGGCATGGGAGTTGTTCTTAAGGAGTCTCCTTTTGTCTGTGGTTGTTGTGTCACTGGTCTCATGTGCAGTGTCAGTCTGTGTGGTTGGAGCTGCCCTGCCTGTAGCACAGGAGCGGTAGTCAGCAGAAGAATAACGGTGTTGTCCTACAGTTTACATGTCTTTTAGGTGTAGAGTTTGAAGTACAGCGCTGTTTCGGTCCATTACAGAACACGGAGCCATTTATGCAGGAGATGCAGAGAGTCCTTGCCTTGGGGTTACGGAGCTGTAGGGAATGAGCTCGGCTGCTTGGGAGAAGCCACTTGAGCAACAGTAGATAGTGTAAATTCCTGGGGCATTATATTAGCTGTGTGTGGGTGTTGGGGTCTGATTTCAGTGGGGTTTGTGCTGTATGGCTGTAGTGTGAAACAGACGATGTTCCTAAATGGAAACACAATGTATGGAATTGTTCAGCTGTCACACGGCATTGTGGTGACTTGTCTGATGTTCCTTCAGATGGAGAGGGAGGAGCTGCATGCCAGCAGCTGATGATGGGAGAGTTGGGAAGAGCTTCCTGGCAAGGTGAGCTGGCTGCAGTGCAGGTGGGAACCTGTGACTGGGGTGGGTGGGGGGGTGTGGGTGTGGGTGTGTGTGTGTGTAGGACCAGCTAACAGGTTCCTTTCTCTCTGCTTTGAAGGTGCAGAGCCCTGAGCAAAGCAGAACATGGACACTGCAGCTGAGTCAGGCCAGAAGAGAGATGGTGAGTTGCCTGAAGTAGCGGTTGTTGTTTAGGTGTCTCATAGTACACAGGTTACAAGCATCCCATGCTGTTTGTGTGTTACAGGTGATGCGCAAGCCTCCACCTGGCAGCGTGATGTGACAGAGGCGCCGAGAGACTGAGTGGTACAGGTAAGGGAGGAGGAGTTGGGGGATCCCTGTCGGCGGCTGTGCTTTCGGGCGCTACCTGAGCATTTACGTGTGGCTTTAATCACAGGTGCTGCCTGGCTCGGAGGGTGCCTACAAGTGTTCTGAGAAGGTGAGGAGGTTGTTGCTGGGTTGGTGTTGAAGAGCAAAATATTGTCCGGCAACTTTGCCTTGGATTTTGCAGGTGCCACCTTTGGAAGGGGAAGGGTGTTTGAGGTGAGCTGGGTAGTTGGGAGATGGAGCGTGGGGTTCATTTCTCACCTGCACAACACTGAGTTGTGTGTCCTGTCACCTCAGGTTCCCTGGGTGATGACAGCTGCAGTATCTGCCTTTGGACTTAGCTTGGAGCAGGTGAGTGGAAGGCTGCAGTGTTTCCGCACACAGGTGTGTGTCGTGCAAGGCAGCGGCATCAGCCAGCGCCATGTAGACCATTGGCAGCGTCTCAGTTTGCCGTTTGGTTTTCTTGCAGATGGTGAAGAGGTCCCCAGTGAGGGCAGGATCCTGCCAGACAGCTGTCGACATTAAGCTTTTTCCGTTGGGGACGGCTTCAGACCTCCGGCTCTCTGAAAGCTAAGTTGAGGGAGCAGGGCTGGGACGGGGATGGGAAGAAGGTTGTGAAAAGAAGGGAGGTGTTTTAAAGGTAGCGTAGGGGAGAGGGCTGTGCAGGAAGGGTCCCCTTGGGGCAGGTAGAGAGAGGCTTGATTTTCAGCCCAACGCTAGCGTGTGCCAGGCAGGACAGTTCCAACGCGTGTCTGTGTCGTTGCGTGGTTTATGTAGTCTGTCTGCTGTGTCTCGGACCTTCCTCGGGTGTCGATCTCTTCTTTACTTGACAGGCACGCAGGATGTGCCTCATGCATCATCTGTAGGGTCTCCAGTGCCTGTACTCCTCAGTACAGCACCAATCGGGCACCGCTTCTCTTGGGTGTCGATCTTAAAGCGCACATCGGTTTCATCTCTTGAAAGTTTCTGGTCGGTCATCTTTTGGAATAGCATTGCAGCCCACGTCAGCATCCCTGATGATCAGTATCTTGTTGTCTTGGATCCCCGTTCCGGACTGGCTTCCGCACATCCTCGATGTCTTTAGGTTTTTAAGCGAGGCTTCTTGCACGTGCATGTTCCTGTTGTGGCCGCATCTCTTTGTAATGGCCCACGGTCTCGTGCTTTTCAAGGGCTGCTGTAGCTGCTTCTTCGCAGCCCCCTAGGTCTTGTTGCCCGACGGCATCTTTGGGGAGGGAGTCGTTCTTCTTACAGAGTTTCCTTTTGTCTCTTGTGTTGTCGGTCCGTGTGCCGTGTCGGTCTGTGCGTGTCTCTGGTTGGAGCTGCTCTGCCTGTAGCACAGGAGCGGTGGTGTTGGTCCTACAGTTAATATGTCTGTAGATTTAGAGTTTGAAGGCCAGGGCTGTCGGGTCCATTACAGAACATGGAGCCATACATGGAGTAGACAGAGGTGTCACGTCCTTGGGGTGACGCAGCCACAGAGGGGGTGACCGCAGCTGCCTGGGAGAAGCCACTTGAGGGATAGTAGAGCAGTTGATATTCTTGGGGTGTTCTATCTGATGTGCGTGGGTGTCGGGGTTTGATTTCAGTGGGGTTTGCCTCTTGTTCTGTCTGGCTGTAGTGTGAAACAGACGATGTTCCTCAATGGAAACAAGATGTCTGGAATTGTTCAGCTGTCACATGGCCTTGTGGTGACTTGTCTGATGTTGTTTCTTCAGATGGAGAGGGAGGAGCTGCACGCTAGAGGCTGACAATCGGAGAGTCGGGAAGAGCTTCCTGGCAAGGTGTGCTGGCTGCGGTGCAGGTAGGAACATGTCACTGGTGTCTGTAGGACCAGCTAACGGGTTCCTATTTGTCCATTTTGAAGGTGCAGAGCCCTGAGCAAAGCAGAACGTGGACACCGCAGCTGAGTCGAGCAAGAGCAGCAATGGTGAGTTACCTGAAGCAGCAGTTATTGTGTAGGTGTCTCATAGTTCACAAGTCACAAGCATCCCTTGTTGTTTGTGTATTACAGGTGATGCACAAGCCTCCACCTGGCAGTGTGAGGTGACAGAGGCTGATAGACTGAGCGGTACCGGTAAGGGAGGAGGAGTTGGAGGTTCCCTGCGGGTGGCTGTGCTTTTGGGCGCTACCTGAGCATGTATCTTCGGGTTTAATTGCAGGTGCTGCATGGCTCAGAAAAGGAGAAGCTTTGTGTCTACGAGCAATCTGAGAAGATGAGGAGGCTCTTGGTGGGTTTGGGGTGTAAGGGCTAAGACTAATCTGGCAACTCGGTTGAGTGTTTGCCTTTGATTTTGCAGGTTCCGTCCGGTGTGCCTTTGGAATGGGAAGGGTGTTTGAGGTGAGCTGGGCAGTAGGGTGAGGGACTGTGGGGTTCATTTCTCACCTGCACAACACTGAAGTTTGTCTCCTGTCACTTCAGGTTCCCTAGGCGATGACAGCTGCAGTATCTGCCGTTGGACTCAGCTCGGAACAGGTGAGCGGAAGATTGTGGTATTTTCACACACAGGTGCGTGTTGTGCCAGGCAGCGGCATCGGCCAGCGCCATGTAGACCGTTGGCAGCGTCTCAGTTTGCCGTTTGGTTTTCTTGCAGATGGTCAAGAGGTCCCCGGTGAGGGCAGGATCCTGCCAGACAGCTGTCGACATTAAGCTTTTTCCGTTGGGGACGGCTTCAGACCTCCGGCTCTCTGAAAGCTAAGTTGAGGGAGCAGGGCTGGGACGGGGATGGGAAGAAGGTTGTGAAAAGAAGGGAGGTGTTTTAAAGGTAGCATAGGGGAGAGGGCTGTGCAGGAAGGGTCCCCTTGGGGCAGGTAGAGAGAGGCTTGATTTTCAGCCCAACGCTAGCGTGTGCCAGGCAGGACAGTTCCAACACGTGTCTGTGTCGTTGCGTGGTTTATGTAGTCTGTCTGCTGTGTCTCGGACCTTCCTCGGGTGTCGATCTCTTCTTTACTTGACAGGCACGCAGGATGTGCCTCATGCATCATCTGTAGGGTCTCCAGTGCCTGTACTCCTCAGTACAGCACCAATCGGGCACCGCTTCTCTTGGGTGTCGATCTTAAAGCGCACATCGGTTTCATCTCTTGAAAGTTTCTGGTCGGTCATCTTTTGGAATAGCATTGCAGCCCACGTCAGCATCCCTGATGATCAGTATCTTGTTGTCTTGGATCCCTGTTCTGGACTCACTTCTGCACATCCTCAATGCCTTTAGGTCTTTAAGCGAGGCTTCTTGCACGTGCATGTTCCTGTTGTGGCCGCATCTCTTTGTAATGGCCCACGGTCTCGTGCTTTTCCAGGGCTGCCGTAGCTTTTTCTTTGCAGCCCCCTAGGTCTTGTTGCCCGACGGCATCTTTGGGGAGGGAGTCGTTCTTCTTACAGAGTTTCCTTTTGTCTCTTGTGTTGTCAGTCCATGTGCCGTGTCGGTCTGTGCGTGTCTGTGTGGTTGGAGCTGCTCTGCCTGTAGCACAGGAGCGGTGGTGTTGGTCCTACAGTTAATATGTCTGCAGATTTGGAGTTTGAAGGCCAGGGCTGTCGGGTGCATTACAGAACATGGAGCCGTACATGGAGTAGACAGAGGTGTCACGTCCTTGGGGTGACGCAGCCACAGAGGGGGTGACCGCGGCTGCCTGGGAGAAGCCACTTGAGGGATAGTAGAGCAGTTGATATTCTTGGGGTGTTCTATCTGATGTGCGTGGGTGTCGGGGTTTGATTTCTAGTGGGGTTTACCTCTTGTTCTGTCTGACTGTATTGTGAAACCGATGATGTTCCTCAATGGAAACAAGGTGTCTGGAATTGCTAAGCTCTGAGTGTCAGGGTGACTTGTTTGCTCTTGTGTTTTTCAGATGCAGAGGGACCAGCTGCGTGCAGAAGGGTGATGCAGAGCTGGGCAGGTGTGTCCTGCCTGCATGCCAGCAAGCATGTTATGTAGTGCCATCCAACCAGTGAGCGTGTTATGTTGTGTGACATCATGGCAGTGAGTGTGTTACCATGCCAGTGACAATGTTATGTTATGGGTCATGTTCTGCTCTGTTATGCCATGCCAGGGAGCATGTTATGGGTCATGTTATGCGTCACATTCATGCTATGTTATGCCATGTCAGTGGGTATGTTATGGGTCATGTTATGGGTCACATTCATGCTATGTTATGCCATGCCAGTGGGCATGTTATGGGTTATGTTCTATGTTATGCCATGCCAGTGGGCATGTTATGGATTATGTTCTATGTTATGCCATGCCTGTGGGCATGTTATGTTATGGGTCATGTTCTGCTGTGTTATAGCATGCCAGTGAGCATGTTATGGGTTATATTATGGATAATGTTCTATGTTATGCCATGCCAGTGACCATGTTTATGCTATGGGTCACATTGATGCTATCTTATGCCATGCAAGCGATCATGTTATGGGTCTTCGGGGACAGGGACGTGTCTTCATTTCCCTTTGTTTCCTTTGAGGTTGTAGGTGCAGTGGAGTTGTCTGTATTTCAAGCATTAAAAAAAAAAACAAAAAAAAAAAACAAACAAAACAAAACAGGTTAGGGGATTAGTGTTTTCCCTGCTGGACTTCCCCCCCCGCCCCCCACCCTGGCTGGTCTGCAAGTTGATGTTCATCACCAAGGGTCGGATGCAGGCTGAGTTTGGCTGGGCATTTTGCAGGCAGGGTCAATTTTTGTAGGCCTCGGGGTCACTGTTAAGGAGGAGCCCTGTGGGGAGGTGTGTGGCAGAATGTGTGGGCTTAGAGTGAGGATTGTTCTTCAGCGGTGGGGATTTGCATGAGGGGGTGAGGTTTGGGGTGTGATTAGCTTTGTTGTATGTAGATTGGCTCAGAGTGAGGGTTGGGTGTGTGGTGGGGCTGTGAGTGGGGGTGTTGAGGTTGGGGGTTTGATGTACTAATGGTTTTGCTTTTCAGGTCATTTTTAAGCATTAAAATAGAAAAAAAAAAAAAAACCCAGTCGGGGGATTTTTTTTTTTTTTTTTTTCCCCCGACTGGGTTTTTTTTTCCCCGGTCCCGGCCGGTCTGTGAGGCGATGTTCATCGCCAAGGTTTGGGTGCAGACCGATCCAGGACCGAGGTTTTTACAGGCAGGGCCAATTATTGTGGGTCCTGGGAACACTGTTCCTGGTGAGCCCAGTGTGGGGTTTGGGCAGTATGGGTTGGGCTCAGTGTGAGGGTTGGGTGTGTGGTGGGGCTGTGAGTGGGGGTGTTGAGGTTGGGGGTTTGATGTACTAAAGGTTTTGCTTTTCAGGTCATTTCTAAACATTCAAATAGAATAAAAAAACCCCAGTCGGGGGATTTTTTTTTTTTCCCCCGACTGGGTTTTTTTTTCCCTGGTCCCGGCCGGTCTGCGAGGCGATGTTCATAGCCAAGAGTTGGGTGCAGACTGAACCAGGACTGGGGTTTTTGCAGGCAGGGCCGATTACTGTGGGTTCCGGGAACACTGTTCCTGGTGAGCCCAGTGTGGGGTTTGGACTGTATGGATTGGACTGAGCGTGAGGGTTGGCGGGGGGGGGTGTGCTGTGAATGGGGGTGTTGAGGTTGGGGGGGTTGATGGACTAATGGTTTTGCTTTTCAGGTCATTTTTAAGCATTAAAATAGAATAAAAAAAACCCCAGTCGGGGGATTTTTTTTTTTTTCCCCCGACTGGGCTTTTTTTTTCCCTGGTCCCGGCCGGTCTGTGAGGCGATGTTCATAGCCAAGAGTTGGGTGCAGACTGAACCAGGACTGGGGTTTTTGCAGGCAGGGCCGATTACTGTGGGTTCCGGGAACACTGTTCCTGGTGAGCCCAGTGTGGGGTTTGGACTGTATGGATTGGACTGAGCGTGAGGGTTGGCGGGGGGGGGTGTGCTGTGAATGGGGGTGTTGAGGTTGGGGGGGTTGATGGACTAATGGTTTTGCTTTTCAGGTCATTTTTAAGCATTAAAATAGAATAAAAAAAACCCCAGTCGGGGGATTTTTTTTTTTTTTCCCCCGACTGGGCTTTTTTTTTCCCTGGTCCCGGCCGGTCTGTGAGGCGATGTTCATCGCCAAGGTTTGGGTGCAGACTGATCTGGGACTGGGGTTTTTTTGCAGGCAGGGCCAGTTTTGTGGGTCATGGGAATGCTGTTCCTGTGGAGCCTGGTGGGGGGGTTTGAATGGTAGTGGTTGGGCTTGGTGTGAGGGTTGTCTGTGTGGTGGGGCTCTGTGTGGGGGTTGAGGTGTGGGGGGTGTGCTTAGCTTTGGTGTTGTACTAATGGTTTTGCTTTTCAGGTAATTTTTAAACATTAAAATAGGAAAAAAAAAACCCAGTTGGGGGAAATTTTTTTTTTCTCCCCCTGACTGGGTGGTTTTTTCCCTGGTCCTGGCCAGTCTGTGAGGTGATGTTCATCGCCAAGGTTTGTGTGCAGACCAAGCAGGGACTGGGGTTTTTGCAGGCAGGGCCAGTTTTTGGGGGTCATGGGAAGGGTGTTCCTGAGGACTCCTATTGCAGTGTGGAATGGAGATAAGAAAAAGGGTGCTGGATCAATGTGTTAGTGGTAAATAATTTGTTTTGGACACAGGGAAGTTAACATGTTAAAGAGGAGGGTGCCTTCATTACTTTGATGTTATGACTCTGTTTATTCACATCTGTAAGTAGTGGTTGATACTAAGGTATTGTTTTTGGTTCAGTGTCTTTACTTAGTACTTTGATTTGTTGCGCTTCGGGACGGCCGGCGGGGGCGTTGCGGAGCTGCGCTTCGGGACGGCCGGCGGGGGCGCTGCGGAGCTTCAGATCAAATCACAGACTGTGAGTCCACCTGCCCAAGTCAGAGGTAATGAAGTATTGGCCAGTGGTGTTTAGCACTGTCTGTCAAAGTTGGTATCAGCATTGTCAGACAGTCTAACTGTACCTTTGGTTGTGTTGTGTTCAATGTAACCATTATGAGAGCAATGTGGGTTCCTTTGCAAAGGTGACTCGATAAAGAAATAATAAAATCTCAGCAATGAAATAGAATTTCCATAGGGTTTGAATAAAGATGTTTATTTCTCTCTGAGGTGCTCTTGATTAAGGTCGTGCCGTTGTTGTGTGGTCTTTATTTTGCGCCGTTGTTGTGTGGTCTTTATTTTGCGCCGTTGTTGTGTGGTCTTTATTTTGCGCCGTTGTTGTGTGGTCTTTATTTTGCGCCGTTGTTGTGTGGTCTTTATTTTGCGCCGTTGTTGTGGTGTTAACATTTTAGTCTCCTCCCTTTGTCTCCCCATGCCTCTCTTTTGGTCTGCTCCCCGTGCCTCTCTTTTGGTCTCGTGTCAACTAGGGGAAAATGGGAAAGAAAAAAATTTTCCTCCCAGTTTCCCCTAAAAATTTATAATTTTTATTATTTTAATGATACTATATAAACTACTATTCTTAAAAATATACACAGCTCTACTACCACCTGAACTTATTAAATACATCATTAACCAAGTAATTAACCAATTAATTATGCAAATTGAGTAAAAAAATTTTTATCACCACCACCTGAACAAAACTAAACCCACAACAAAACTACTATACACAAAGACAACCAAAACAAAAATAAATACCACATGAAAACAAAACACAACCCCCCAAAAAATAACCCAACCCTACACTACAATAAAAATCCCAACAACACAAAATAAAACACAAAAAGAAAAAAAATTCCAAAAACAAATGAAAACAAGCAGCAAACATAAATAAAAACACACCACATTCCACCTCCACAAACAAACGAAAAAAACCCATCACAATTACACATTAGAGAATACAACTAACACAGAAAACATAAAATAAGCCAACTACAACACAAACACAATACAAAACACCCACCACAAAACAACAACAAAACAAACCTGTAACAAACAACCACCAAAACACTGCAATACTACAGCACAAACAAATTAATACAAATAAACAATGAAAACCACTCACAAACAGTCAAAACCAAACAACATTATAGTACATGTACATCACCACTACACCACATGAAGACATAAATGAAACACCACTCCACAATACTACCTACAAAGAAACATATAAAAACAAAAAAACCATACCACAACTACTAAAAAAACCAACACTAACACCATAAACAATAACATACTAGACATAACAACACATAAAAACACAACCACACAGTAACAATTAACACAAATAATATCAATACATGTACCATAAAAAACATCTAGGAAAAAAAACACAAAACACCTTAAAATAGCACACTACACCAACAAACTACACAAACAAAATAAAATATTTTAACAACTGTAAACCACACAACCACTATAAAAAAACCAGAAACAACGAAAGCACAGAAATCAAAACCCAAATAATTACACCACAAAACCTCTACACAGTAAAGTAAACCAAACAAAACCACACATGAAATCAACACATTTCAAAACACATACAAAATGTAAACATAACACCAACTTCTTACATTACTGCACAACTATAAAAAACACAACAAAACTAATATCATGAAAAAACACAATACAGTAACACATTACACTAAGCACATACAATAACAAAATAAAACACCAACTCAGAACAGCAATAAAACACAACAATAGACACTACAAAAACAAACAATTAATCATGCTCACAGAAACAAAAGTATAACAAATCAATAACATAAAAAAACTATTAAAGCACACCATAATAACACATAGTACAAAATCACACAACAATTTATCAACAACACAATGAAAAAAAAACCACAAAAGCACAACACAGGAAAACCTCATCAAAACTTATCACACAAACAACAACACCTACCACAGAAACCACACACAAAAAATACAAGCACAAATTAAAACACTAAAATCGCTTCTACACATCAAAACAACACATCATCCTCACACCTTAACACAATATCACAAAATTACTCAATGCAACGCAAATACAAAATTGCACCTAACTGTCACAACATACAGATCACATCTTACAACTCCTACTCATGCTTAAGGTCAGCTGGTAGGACATAAAATTTATACTTAAAAATTATGATATATGCTTACATGTTACCGCATGAAGATATTACAGTACACACAATACAACATCACAAGTCAAAACATTAGACATTACATCCACTACATGTACAGTTTACACTTTAATTTTTACACTCAAGTATCAAGACTATACTCTACACTTACACTTACAGTTGCAATGTACACTTACAGTTTATATTCAGTATTTATAGGTACAGTTCCAATATATGATTTACAGTTCCCTTAACAGTTACATATTAATACTTAAGAACTAATGATTTACCATGACTTCTTCCATTTTACAGCTCAGAACTTACATCTTAGGCCTTAGGGCTCAGATGTTACAGCTTATACCTATCATCATTGGGGTCAAATCTCAGATAGTATGGCTTAGAACAAGGCTTAGATGATTAGATGAGACAATTAGACTTTAGGGTTAGGATTCCAGTTACAGTTAGCCTTCTGTTTCACACTTGAACCTTCAGCTCAGAGTTAGTGGGCAAGTTTAGGATCAACTTTAAAGGTACAGACTCAGTCACAGTTTACAGGTTGAGCAGTGACCATTAGGGGTTTCCAGTTGGGGGTTAAGAGTTACAGTTTGGTTTTGAGTTTAGACTGAGGGTGAGGGTTGGTGTTATGGTTTAGGAGATACAGTTGGGCTTAGGGATTAGGGCGTTAGGGTTAGGGTTAGAGTTAGAGTTAGGGGTTAGGGTTAGGGGTTAGGGTTTAGGGTTTAGGGTTAGGGGTTAGGGTTAGGGTTAGGGTTAGGGTTTGGGGTTAGGGTTAGGGTTAGGGGTTAGGGTTAGGGTTTAGGGTTTAGGGTTAGGGTTAGGGTTAGGGGTTACGGTTAGGGGTTAGGGTTAGGACTAGGGTTTGGGGTTAGGGTTAGGGTTTAGGGGTTAGGGTTTAGGGTTTAGGGTTTAGGGGTTAGGGGTTAGGGTTTAGGGTTAGGGTTAGGGTTAGGGGTTAGGGTTAGGGTTAGGGTTAGGGTTAGGGTTAGGGTTAGGGTTAGGGTTAGGGTTAGGGTTAGGGTTAGGGTTAGGGTTAGGGGTTAGGGGTTAGGGGTTAGGGGTTAGGGGTTAGGGTTAGGGTTACGGTTAGGGTTAGGGTTACGGTTAGGGTTAGGGTTACGGTTAGGGTTAGGGGTTAGGGGTTAGGGTTAGGGGTTAGGGTTAGGGTTAGGGTTAGGGTTAGGGTTAGGGGTTAGGGGTTAGGGGTTAGGGGTTAGGGGTTAGGGGTTAGGGGTTAGGGGTTAGGGGTTAGGGTTAGGGTTAGGGTTAGGGTTAGGGTTAGGGGTTAGGGTTAGGGTTAGGGTTAGGGTTAGGGTTAGGGTTAGGGTTAGGGGTTAGGGGTTAGGGGTTAGGGGTTAGGGGTTAGGGGTTAGGGGTTAGGGGTTAGGGGTTAGGGGTTAGGGGTTAGGGTTAGGGTTAGGGTTAGGGTTAGGGTTAGGGTTAGGGTTAGGGTTAGGGTTAGGGTTAGGGTTAGGGTTAGGGTTAGGGTTAGGGTTAGGGTTAGGGTTAGGGTTAGGGTTAGGGTTAGGGTTAGGGTTAGGGTTAGGGTTAGGGTTAGGGTTAGGGTTAGGGTTAGGGTTAGGGTTAGGGTTAGGGTTAGGGTTAGGGGTTAGGGGTTAGGGGTTAGGGTTAGGGTTAGGGTTAGGGTTAGGGTTAGGGTTAGGGTTAGGGTTAGGGTTAGGGTTAGGGTTAGGGTTAGGGTTAGGGTTAGGGTTAGGGTTAGGGTTAGGGTTAGGGTTAGGGTTAGGGTTAGGGTTAGGGGTTAGGGGTTAGGGGTTAGGGGTTAGGGGTTAGGGGTTAGGGGTTAGGGGTTAGGGGTTAGGGGTTAGGGGTTAGGGGTTAGGGGTTAGGGGTTAGGGGTTAGGGGTTAGGGTTAGGGTTAGGGTTAGGGTTAGGGTTTGGGTTTAGGGTTTAGGGTTTAGGGTTTAGGGTTTAGGGTTTAGGGTTTAGGGTTTAGGGTTTAGGGTTTAGGGTTTAGGGTTAGGGTTAGGGTTAGGGGTTAGGGTTAGGGTTAGGGTTAGGGTTAGGGTTAGGGTTAGGGTTAGGGTTAGGGTTAGGGTTAGGGTTAGGGTTAGGGTTAGGGTTAGGGTTAGGGTTAGGGTTAGGGTTAGGGTTAGGGTTAGGGTTAGGGTTAGGGTTAGGGTTAGGGTTAGGGAGTTAGGGTTAGGGTTAGGGTTAGGGTTAGGGAGTTAGGGTTAGGGAGTTAGGGTTAGGGAGTTAGGGTTAGGGTTAGGGTTAGGGTTAGGGTTAGGGTTAGGGTTAGGGTTAGGGTTAGGGTTAGGGTTAGGGTTAGGGTTAGGGTTAGGGTTAGGGTTAGGGTTAGGGTTAGGGTTAGGGTTAGGGTTAGGGTTAGGGTTAGGGTTAGGGTTAGGGTTAGGGTTAGGGTTAGGGTTAGGGTTAGGGTTAGGGTTAGGGTTAGGGTTAGGGTTAGGGTTAGGGTTAGGGGTTAGGGGTTAGGGGTTAGGGGTTAGGGGTTAGGGGTTAGGGGTTAGGGTTAGGGTTAGGGTTAGGGTTAGGGTTAGGGTTAGGGTTAGGGTTAGGGTTAGGGTTAGGGTTAGGGTTAGGGTTAGGGTTAGGGTTAGGGTTAGGGTTAGGGTTAGGGTTAGGGTTAGGGTTAGGGTTAGGGTTAGGGTTAGGGTTAGGGTTAGGGTTAGGGTTAGGGTTAGGGTTAGGGTTAGGGTTAGGGTTAGGGTTAGGGTTAGGGTTAGGGTTAGGGTTAGGGTTAGGGTTAGGGTTAGGGTTAGGGTTAGGGTTAGGGTTAGGGTTAGGGTTAGGGTTAGGGTTAGGGTTAGGGTTAGGGTTAGGGTTAGGGTTAGGGTTAGGGTTAGGGTTAGGGTTAGGGTTAGGGTTAGGGTTAGGGTTAGGGTTAGGGTTAGGGTTAGGGTTAGGGTTAGGGTTAGGGTTAGGGTTAGGGTTAGGGTTAGGGTTAGGGTTAGGGTTAGGGTTAGGGTTAGGGTTAGGGTTAGGGTTAGGGTTAGGGTTAGGGTTAGGGTTAGGGTTAGGGTTAGGGTTAGGGTTAGGGTTAGGGTTAGGGTTAGGGTTAGGGTTAGGGTTAGGGTTAGGGTTAGGGTTAGGGTTAGGGTTAGGGTTAGGGTTAGGGTTAGGGTTAGGGTTAGGGTTAGGGTTAGGGTTAGGGTTAGGGTTAGGGTTAGGGTTAGGGTTAGGGTTAGGGTTAGGGTTAGGGTTAGGGTTAGGGTTAGGGTTAGGGTTAGGGTTAGGGTTAGGGTTAGGGTTAGGGTTAGGGTTAGGGTTAGGGTTAGGGTTAGGGTTAGGGTTAGGGTTAGGAGGTTAGGGTTAGGGTTAGGGTTAGGGTTAGGGTTAGGGTTAGGGTTAGGGTTAGGGTTAGGGTTAGGGTTAGGGTTAGGGTTAGGGTTAGGGTTAGGGTTAGGGTTAGGGTTAGGGTTAGGGTTAGGGTTAGGGTTAGGGTTAGGGTTAGGGTTAGGGTTAGGGTTAGGGTTAGGGTTAGGGTTAGGGTTAGGGTTAGGGTTAGGGTTAGGGTTAGGGTTAGGGTTAGGGTTAGGGTTAGGGTTAGGGTTAGGGTTAGGGTTAGGGTTAGGGTTAGGGTTAGGGTTAGGGTTAGGGTTAGGGTTAGGGTTAGGGTTAGGGTTAGGGTTAGGGTTAGGGTTAGGGTTAGGGTTAGGGTTAGGGTTAGGGTTAGGGTTAGGGTTAGGGTTAGGGTTAGGGTTAGGGTTAGGGTTAGGGTTAGGGTTAGGGTTAGGGTTAGGGTTAGGGTTAGGGTTAGGGTTAGGGTTAGGGTTAGGGTTAGGGTTAGGGTTAGGGTTAGGGTTAGGGTTAGGGTTAGGGTTAGGGTTAGGGTTAGGGTTAGGGTTAGGGTTAGGGTTAGGGTTAGGGTTAGGGTTAGGGTTAGGGTTAGGGTTAGGGTTAGGGTTAGGGTTAGGGTTAGGGTTAGGGTTAGGGTTAGGGTTAGGGTTAGGGTTAGGGTTAGGGTTAGGGTTAGGGTTAGGGTTAGGGTTAGGGTTAGGGTTAGGGTTAGGGTTAGGGTTAGGGTTAGGGTTAGGGTTAGGGTTAGGGTTAGGGTTAGGGTTAGGGTTAGGGTTAGGGTTAGGGTTAGGGTTAGGGTTAGGGTTAGGGTTAGGGTTAGGGTTAGGGTTAGGGTTAGGGTTAGGGTTAGGGTTAGGGTTAGGGTTAGGGTTAGGGTTAGGGTTAGGGTTAGGGTTAGGGTTAGGGTTAGGGTTAGGGTTAGGGTTAGGGTTAGGGTTAGGGTTAGGGTTAGGGTTAGGGTTAGGGTTAGGGTTAGGGTTAGGGTTAGGGTTAGGGTTAGGGTTAGGGTTAGGGTTAGGGTTAGGGTTAGGGTTAGGGTTAGGGTTAGGGTTAGGGTTAGGGTTAGGGTTAGGGTTAGGGTTAGGGTTAGGGTTAGGGTTAGGGTTAGGGTTAGGGTTAGGGTTAGGGTTAGGGTTAGGGTTAGGGTTAGGGTTAGGGTTAGGGTTAGGGTTAGGGTTAGGGTTAGGGTTAGGGTTAGGGTTAGGGTTAGGGTTAGGGTTAGGGTTAGGGTTAGGGTTAGGGTTAGGGTTAGGGTTAGGGTTAGGGTTAGGGTTAGGGTTAGGGTTAGGGTTAGGGTTAGGGTTAGGGTTAGGGTTAGGGTTAGGGTTAGGGTTAGGGTTAGGGTTAGGGTTAGGGTTAGGGTTAGGGTTAGGGTTAGGGTTAGGGTTAGGGTTAGGGTTAGGGTTAGGGTTAGGGTTAGGGTTAGGGTTAGGGTTAGGGTTAGGGTTAGGGTTAGGGTTAGGGTTAGGGTTAGGGTTAGGGTTAGGGTTAGGGTTAGGGTTAGGGTTAGGGTTAGGGTTAGGGTTAGGGTTAGGGTTAGGGTTAGGGTTAGGGTTAGGGTTAGGGTTAGGGTTAGGGTTAGGGTTAGGGTTAGGGTTAGGGTTAGGGTTAGGGTTAGGGTTAGGGTTAGGGTTAGGGTTAGGGTTAGGTTAGGGTTAGGGTTAGGGTTAGGGTTAGGGTTAGGGTTAGGGTTAGGGTTAGGGTTAGGGTTAGGGTTAGGGTTAGGGTTAGGGTTAGGGTTAGGGTTAGGGTTAGGGTTAGGGTTAGGGTTAGGGTTAGGGTTAGGGTTAGGGTTAGGGTTAGGGTTAGGGTTAGGGTTAGGGTTAGGGTTAGGGTTAGGGTTAGGGTTAGGGTTAGGGTTAGGGTTAGGGTTAGGGTTAGGGTTAGGGTTAGGGTTAGGGTTAGGGTTAGGGTTAGGGTTAGGGTTAGGGTTAGGGTTAGGGTTAGGGTTAGGGTTAGGGTTAGGGTTAGGGTTAGGGTTAGGGTTAGGGTTAGGGTTAGGGTTAGGGTTAGGGTTAGGGTTAGGGTTAGGGTTAGGGTTAGGGTTAGGGTTAGGGTTAGGGTTAGGGTTAGGGTTAGGGTTAGGGTTAGGGTTAGGGTTAGGGTTAGGGTTAGGGTTAGGGTTAGGGTTAGGGTTAGGGTTAGGGTTAGGGTTAGGGTTAGGGTTAGGGTTAGGGTTAGGGTTAGGGTTAGGGTTAGGGTTAGGGTTAGGGTTAGGGTTAGGGTTAGGGTTAGGGTTAGGGTTAGGGTTAGGGTTAGGGTTAGGGTTAGGGTTAGGGTTAGGGTTAGGGTTAGGGTTAGGGTTAGGGTTAGGGTTAGGGTTAGGGTTAGGGTTAGGGTTAGGGTTAGGGTTAGGGTTAGGGTTAGGGTTAGGGTTAGGGTTAGGGTTAGGGTTAGGGTTAGGGTTAGGGTTAGGGTTAGGGTTAGGGTTAGGGTTAGGGTTAGGGTTAGGGTTAGGGTTAGGGTTAGGGTTAGGGTTAGGGTTAGGGTTAGGGTTAGGGTTAGGGTTAGGGTTAGGGTTAGGGTTAGGGTTAGGGTTAGGGTTAGGGTTAGGGTTAGGGTTAGGGTTAGGGTTAGGGTTAGGGTTAGGGTTAGGGTTAGGGTTAGGGTTAGGGTTAGGGTTAGGGTTAGGGTTAGGGTTAGGGTTAGGGTTAGGGTTAGGG